>CM051833.1:55225703-64726865 GCA_028451465.1 Erethizon dorsatum
ACAGGGCCGCCCACCGCGCTTCTCTCACCCTTCAGGATCCCTTTCGCTTCCAAGGAACTGCGGCTCACATGCAAGGGTAACAGGGTCAGGACCGCTCTGCGAGTATCCGGCGGCTTGCAGTTGTTCAGTGCTTTTGTTTCTTACTTAAACAGAGCACAAGGAATTTGATTTTAAAGATAAACACATTCATTGTGATACACAGAGCGCCATGTTCCTGTCTGATATGAAAATTAAGAAAAATAACACCACTAAACTACAAGAAGGAACAGGGCTGAGGAGGCAGATGAGGAAAGGCAGTGACCTGAGCTTCTGGAGATGGTACGCAGGGTGAATGTGCGGCCCGCGTATTCATCTCCTCTGCGCAGACATTTTTTATTTCCCATTGATTTTTGCAAAAACTTCTCTCGCCCGGACTTGTGCCAGAGAGCAGAGTGGGCTGTGGCCCTGCGTCTCCATTCGCAGGCTGCGCTGCAGCGAATCAATAAGCAAGCCAGTCTTTCATGTCGGTAATGCATAAGCTGTGATGTTTATCTGCATAATGAATAGAAAGATGGGACCACGACCACCAGGAAAAGAGAAGACAAATCTCAAGGGAGGCCTGGGAGCCAAAGGAGATGGAAACACCAAAATCAGGACAAGCCAGGTACTCAGGGAGGCTGAGGCAGGAAGATCACCAAGTTCCAGCCTACCTGGGCAACTTAGTGAGAACCTGTCCCAACATAGAAGCCTTAAAAGGGCAGGGGGCCCAGTGCAAAGGCCCTGGGTCCCATCTCCAGTAATGCAAACACAGAACAAAAACAAAAACAAACAGAAAGAGGAGGACAGATTTGGAAAGAGGTTGGACGTCAGCCTCCACTTCTACTGGCCGCTCTGACCTCCGTGTCTGCCGTCAGGGAAGCGAATCCTGACACAGCAAACCCGAGAGCGTGGAGGTGGCTTCGGCTTGTGCAGATGAATGCAATCAAAATAGAAGAGGAGAGCTTAAAAGAGCTTGAAAGCTTAAAAGTGAGGATTGAAAAACCAAATGTTCTGGTTTCTAAATGGTGTGGGGTTAGGAAAGCACTCCCAAAAGTGCATGGAAGTGTTCAGGGGACACTGAACCCCAGCCGGCTTTACTGCCATCCTGGAAGCCGATGCGCCTTCCCCAGCTCCCCAGCAGGCCGGTGCGGGGAGTACAGGGGGCACTGGCTGCTGGGGGCACAGAAAGTGAGGCCGAGGAGTGGACAGGCAAGGGGTCTGCAGGTCCAGCACCTGCTCCGGGTGGCGGAGAACAGCAGTATCTGCCTTGCGCAGTGAGCCGCTTTCTGTGCCTCGGTCCATGCCACGGTCCGGATGTGTCGCAGGGGAGAGGGGGAGAGGTCAGGTGCCACCTGAGCACTCGTGAGCTTGGAGAGAAATGCAGGAATGCCTGGGTCTTGTCAGCAAGGGAAAGGAGGTGCGCAAATGGGAAGAGTGGGGCCAGACCCCGGGAAGGGACAGCATCAGGGTTCTAGATTGAGAAATCAATACTAAATTATCAGTTCCTGCTCACTAATCAATCATAAATCAGTCAGCAGATGTGGCTCCTCCTTTCCAGCCTGGAAGACC
This sequence comes from Erethizon dorsatum, assembly GCA_028451465.1. NCBI lineage: Eukaryota > Metazoa > Chordata > Mammalia > Rodentia > Erethizontidae > Erethizon > Erethizon dorsatum. Next base: position 55,227,291 of record CM051833.1, read on the forward strand.
CTGCCAGCGTGGGAGGCGCCAGAGCCCATGAGGGTAAAGCCCCTGCCTTGGGGGTGGAAGGAGAGGAGAATGAGCAGGACGAGCGTGGTTCTTACAAGCGCAGCTCCAATGAGAGGCAGAGGTTTGGGTGGACCACGGAGGAAATACCCGAATGGAGAGCTGCTGAGCCACCCACCCTGGGTCCGACGCTGGCCCCCAGTCTGTGTGGAGCGCTGTCAGCAACCGCAGGGGCGTCCTCAGGGCTCCCACTCTTCCTCCAGGTCAGAGGAGGTCCCAAGAGCCCAGTGGCCAGATGTGTCAAGGGGACCTTTGCTCCTTCGCACAACCCTTGAGTTTTAAGCTTCTACAAATTCTGTGGGGTTTTTTTGGTGCGGGAGAAGGTGAATTTTTGGAGACAGGGTCTCACTATGTCATTCAGGCTGGTCTTGAACTCACTATGTAGTCCAGGCTAGCCTCCAACTCATGGCGATCCTCTTGCCTCAGCCTCCTGAGTGCTAGGATCACAAGTGTGCACCACTACAGTTGGTTTTAGAAATTCTGTGTTAAAATTGTGTCTGGTATAATTATTCCATGGAGGTCAGTAAAGTAACAAATGGAAAAGTTGATGTCTTGGTAGCTGGCACTGTATATAGAAATTGGTTTCTCTGATGTAAATTGTATAAAATCTCTGGGGACTGGATAAGAGTCTGAGTTCGGGGTCTGTCCCGCCTCAAGGACAGTAGAGCGAGGTCCCTGGTGCTGTGGCTGAGTGCCCAGTGAGCGTTGCCCATGGCTCAGGGCTGTTGACTCTACTCCCTGTTGCTATGGGAGGCCAGGACCCAGGAGGCCACCTGCCCCAGCCGCCCTCCCATTTCTGTGCCTGGCGTCGGCCTCCTGGGGCTCTGACCTCACAGCCAGCTCTGCCTTCAAAGGCTGGCGGCATGCAGAATGTGGAAGGGAAGGCCACGGCCCAGGGCAGTGGGTGACGTGGTGGCGTTTGAAATCCCCAGGCCTGCCTTGCTCACACTCTGTGACACACTCAGCCTCCTATCCCTTCTCTTAGTTTCTTCTATGTAAAAGAATAATAAGAAAAAAAATTTCAAAATACACTATGGTGTAATATGTGTACACATACGCGTTCTTCTACCCTTCCTCTGAAATTCGTCTTTTCATCACCATGGAGTTCACAGAAGGGAAGGAAAATGTTCACAATATTATAGGAAGCAATCAAAAACTCAAAAGCCTTATTGTGAATTTGTCTCTCCACTCCCAGTATTGACAGGCAGAATACAAATAGAACAGGAAAGCCCATGAGAATAATTTACCATTCACCACGAATTATAGATGATCCAAGCCACTATTCATACGTATCTACTATAAACTTAAAACCCTGTACCTCATCGGCCACAGGGTGACAGAGGCACTGCCACCTCCCGCACTGGCGTTGGATTCTGGCCGGGCTGTCACCTTCCGTGTCACATCCTGAGCTGGGCGGAAGAGCAGCTCAGGGCCACTGCCCCAGCGTCGCAGCACACAGGCTGGGAGGCTGCGGAACGACCGGGAGAGATCAGGCCATGTTTCCTCCCTGAATCCAAATTAGTCTCGCAGCTGGAGAGGCACCAGGGGCTGATAATGGCCTAGCGACCTCCAGCATTAACAGATACGGCCTCCTCTGGGGCCAACAGGAATGCGAAGTGCCGGCCAGGAGCGCCCTCCCCTCCTCGGGAGCCTGGAGCCTCTCGGAAAGAGAAAATGCCCTAAAATGAAAGCAAGGGGCCCGCTCCACAGGCCCGGGGTCCCTCTCTAGCACCTTTGAAGTGTGACAGCAGGTTCTCATCAATCCTGGGAGGAGAGTGTGTCCAAGGGTGCTGGAGATAGGGGGACGCGGGCCTGTCACTGAAAGGGGATCAAGCTTGTATCCCAGCTCCCCCGGGAGCCTCATGCCCACTATGCATGTGACCTCTGCTACCTGGCTGAATGGTGGGACCACTGGGCTGTCACCAGCACGGAGCCTTCTCCCCATAGACTCTGGGGACAGTAGCAGCCTGGGCTATTGCTTTTAGATAAGTATCGTCCTTACCCAGAGTCCACAGGTTCATGGGCTGCCCACTCACTTCCTGGGGACACCTGTGGGTACCCACCACCCCCAAGAGGGGGCAGGGACACAGGGGACCCATCCTGAGTTCTTGTCCCTATAAGAAGACAACAGAGAGGCCTCTAGGATGTCACCAAGCAGAAGCTGGGCCATGGTGGGCCCTGCAAGGACACAGGAGCAGCCCCTGCTGGAAAGCCGCTGCCCTGGCAGCCTAGACTCCTTTCCTATAGGCAAATACTGCTCCCGAGTCCATCCACTGTGGGAGGCGTCAGCAGATGTGTTCGCCTTCTACGAGTAAAGTGACGGAATCCTCCCTCTGTGCGGGGACCCTCCAGCCGCGGGTTGGGCTTCTGAGTCACGAGTATTCTCCTGCAAAACTCAAGCCCCTTCGTCCCCTCAAGTGCCCTCACCACATGGTGCAGTGTGTCCCTCCAGAGCTCGCGGCGAGCCCGCGTCCCAGTGACCCTTGGTGTCTGTACTGGGCTCCTAACTGGAGACCCCACGTTCAGGCTTCCTGGCTGAGAAGTGGCGAGCAATCCTTGACGTGGGCTGGGGTGATCTGGGACATGCAGAGCCATTGGGGTGCAAGTTAACTGTGCTTCTGAATATGTTTCTGTTTTCAAAGGCAGGTGTTTTGTGGTTTCCACACGCACCAGGGATATTTACACACAAAAGATTTACTGATCGTTAGTTCATCATGAAAAACATACGAATGTGAAATATACATGTGGAAAGCAAACATATTTACAAAGATCAGTAACCAGGAGGCCTCTTCTAAGTGCCAGCCCTCAGGATGGAGCCCAAGGTTTGGGGATGGGAGCAGCTAGGGCCCCACTAGGGCTTCTGTCCCAGGTCAGGCTGCCTGACCCTTAGTTGCTGTCCAGGAATGATGTGGAGCCATTGATCAAACAGCCTCATGTGCATGTGCGCACACACACACACACACACACACACAGGAGGGGGGTGTTTGCTGCTCCCCAGCCTCCTCTTGGAAGGTCCTACTGAGACTGGGACCAAAATGAGGGGCTCGCAAAGTAGAAGGCAGGATTTGGGCAGAGTTTTGCCTTTCTATAAGGCCGCAATTCCAGTGTGAGCTGGGTTCCACCATCCCCGGCTCTGTGTGTGTGGCTCCGTGGGGCTGACTGTCCCCACGCATGCTCACAGTTGACTCAGGAACAGGGCTCTCAGAGGATGTGCCCAACTGTGAAGAACCACTGCATCCCCAGGACTGTTCTGACTGTCGATGGTGCTCACAGTCCTCAATGGTGACGCTGCTGGCTCCCAGGCAGACACCCGGAGAGGGTGTTAGCTCCCCTGGCTGCTTGAAATGCAGCCCCCAACATGCCAAGGAGCAGTGCTAATGTCAGCACCTGTCACGCTGGCCTTCTGGGGATCAGGCCTGGGTCATCCCACCCCAGGTGGCAGCTGCTGGAGGCACCACAGCAGAGGGTCCATGTCAGGAGACTCCAGGCTTGGTACAGACTGTGACATCCACTCTTTAACATGGGGAGTGGGGGCTGCATATGCTCTCAATGAAGCCAAAGGGAAGAAGGGCGAGGGATTCCTGACACTAAGCTACAACCTCACAGCGCATGGTCCTGGGGATCTGACACAGCGTGGTGACGCTAACTGGTACTGTGGCATCCCAGGCTTGGGCTGTGCTAAGAGAGTGGCTCTCATGGGTTCCCACCACACACACCAAAGCTCATGGTGGCAGCAACATGTGTGGGAAGTAACTTGATTCTGGCACTCATTTTACAACATGTTGTAAGTCATCACCATCTTAGTGACTTCTACCTGCTGGGACAAAACACCCAATACCTGCACGTTAAAGGAGGAGAGGTTTATTTTGGCTCACAGTTCATGAGGCTTCAGTCCACAGTCCACTGGCTCCAAGACATCACAGCGGAGAAACAGCCCATGGCATGGAGGCAGGAAGCAGAGAGAGATGAATGGACTAATCCACTTATTAGCATAGTACCCTTATGATTCAGTTGTCTCCCAAAAGCCCCACCTATGAGCACATGAGGCTTTGGGGGGACATCTAGATATAAACCGTAACAATCACATTGTGTATTAAATATGTAGAACTTTTATTTGCCAATTATACCTTGATAAAATTAGAAGAAAAATGGGGGGATGGTAATTAGTCCAGAGGGGAGCTCAGTGGCCAGGTGCTCAGCAGAGGAACAGGGACTTGATGACTGTCGTCACACGCTGTGGGAGCAATTTGTCCACTAAGGTGGGCAGGGCAGATGCAGAGAAGCTGGCGGGTGAGGGGACCGAGCCGAAAAATAGGGTGGGCCCTGGAGCATGGGGGGAGGGGAAGCCAAGCAGAATGGTGAGTGAACTGAAGAGCCCCTGCCAGCCTCGCACATGCCCTGGCTTCCTGCCCTGGTCGCCCACAGGTATCTTTGCCTCCTCCACCGGAAATAAAATCCAGCGATTTTCAAGGCCAACAAATAGGTGCCCTAAAATTCTGCTCCAGAAACAGGATTGACTGTGCTGGAATGGGATTTGAGAGAGAGGAGAGGGTAGCTCAGAAGCCGTCTCGTAGAGGTGGGGAACAGAAATCGCCAGCAGACTGTGGGGAAGCAACAGGAGTGGAGCAGAGCACGTTTCATGTGCACGAGACCCACAAGGACCTGAGGCCTACCTGGTGCCGTCAGGTCCCTCAACTGCGCGTTTCTGCCCTGCCTAACTGTTGAGGACACCAGAGGAGGGTGAGGGTCTGCCAGCGCCCCTGGAGCTGGATGGCACAGCTGGAGCTGCCCCAGTCTGAGATAGTGGTGCTCCTCCGCTGAGAGGTGAGCTTCCAAGATGGCGCCTCCTGGTAGCAGGTGCAGAGCTCAGAGCTAGACACCAACCCAGGTCCGCACAGGGTGCCTGTGTTCAGTGGATAGGAAAGAGGCCACCAGGAGCCTGTGAAGGAAGAAAAGAAGGCTGGCCTGAATTGTGTCCCCCAAATGACATGTCGATGTCCTCTTTATCTGGAAAGATGGTCTCTGCAGATATAATTGAGATATAAGCTAAGTTGAAGTCCTACTGCAGTGCCTTGGGCCCTAACCCAACAAAACAGAGTCCCTAAAGAAGAGGAGAGGGGATCTGGAGAGGGACGTGTGCAGAGAAGCAAAGGTCATGTCAGATGGAAGCAGAGACTGCAGTGACATGGCCACAAGCCAGGGAACACCAGGTGTGCCAGCCTCCACCAGAAGCCGGGGAGAACCGGAACAAGTCTTCCCTCTGAGCCCAAGGGTGGGGCTAACTCTGTTACCGTCTTGATTTTGGACTCCTGGACTTCTGAAAACTTCCTGTTGTCTGAAGTCATCCACATAGCCACACAGCCCTGGGGAGCCAGCACAGGGGGCCAGTGCAAAGCACCAGGGAAACGAGTCATACACACCGGGGAAGTGGGCGAAGAGAAGCCTTTCGAGTAAATGCCTCCACGGACTTCTGGAGCAGCCCAGCACCCACAGGTCCTCCACAGCCCCCCATCTGTGGTCCCATCAGAACACAATATGATCCCACAAGATACCTCCAACCGAAGGGGGCTGGGGAGCATTCCAGCCCAGCCCCACATTCTCTTTCCTCCAGGAAGGGGTTCCCAGAGACTCGGCTGCCTCGCCAACTCCTCCCTTCTCGGAGCTTCTGAACCAGGCAACCTCACAGCATTTTACCCAGTTGTATGTTCTGCTCTAATTATTTTGTGGTGCCACGGACAGCTCCCTTTTCCAGCGAGGTGGGAGCAGCATTGAAGGCAGATACTACACTGATGTGGGTTTTGTGTACCCCCCAGAGCCTGTGTACTCATGGACTGACGCTGCTGAACCAGGGCTGGTGCTTTGGACACCCCTGTAGCTTTATTTCTCTCCTGCTGACTTGTATCATAAAGATCTTCATGTCCATCTTGGGGGCCATTCACTTACTTACTTATATTACTCTGTAACTTCTCCTCTTAGGGCTTTACTTCTAAAATGTCCATCAGAAAGAGGAAACTCATTCCAACCAAGTTGCAATCTGACCCCCGGGCAGGAAATACAACTTCCACTCTGTTTTCTGGCTTCTGGAGGACGAGCTCCTATCTATGCTGTCCTCACCATCTTGCCTGTCCAGTAGCTTGGCCACACCTATGGGCCAGCAAGGGTGGAGGAAGAGGAATTGCCAGTGTGTGAATGTGAGGGACCACAGCAGGGCAACTAAGATCCTGTGCAGGGAACATGCCCTGACTGCGGGTGACCATGGGGACACAGGATACACCCACCACCCCCAGAATGCACCTGGTGCTCAGGGCCAGAATGAGCATCCCTCAGCTGCCCACACCTGCCCTCACCCACACCTGCCCACACCACCCGCCCATGACCTGCCTGGGGCTCCAGCCTCCAAGACTGTGAAGCCACACATTTCTGTTGTCCAAGCTGTCCAATTTGTGGTGCTTTGTGACAGCTATTAATATGGCCTTGCTCTGGCTTGGTCTGGCCTCTGCTTCCTCTCCAAGAGCACAGCCAACATTCAAGGTAGTTGACCAGAAAACAAAAGCAGAAAGCGAGATGTAGTGAGGGTTTCTAGTGTGCTCACAAAAGATGTCACAAGAGCATGTGCCTTTGTGAAAATGTTGAATCTGATTTAACCCCGGCGCCAGCTCCTGGAGCAGGGTGTGAGGCTGACCCTCGAGGTTGGCTTGGGGTTGCAGATGCAGCTCTGCTGCTGCCAGCTGGAGACCCAAGGTCTCTAGTTGAAGAAGCTGGCTGGCAGGCAGCAGCAGGCCCACGAGCAGGGGTCAGGGCAGGATGCTGACTTCCGGAATTGGTCAGGTTGGAGTTTGTTATGGTTTATATCTAGATGTCCCCCAAGGGCATCATGTGCTCACAGTAGGGCTTTGGGAGGCGAATGGATCACCGGGGCCTGATGCTCATGAGTGGATCAGTGCACCGATGGGTTTCTAGCTGAATGTGATGTTGGGTGGTGGAGCCTGGCTGGAGGAGGTGGTCACTGGGGCATGGCCTGGAAGGGTCAACTCTCCCCAGCTTCTCTCTTCACTCTCTGCTTCGCCGCAGTCATACCATGAGCAGTCCTCCTCCGCCAGGTCCCTCTGCCATGCTGCCCCACCTTGGAGGCAGCCAGCTATGGGCTGAAATCTCTACAAACTATGAGCCAAAATAAACTTCTCCCTTAGTTGCAGGCATCAGGTATTTTGTCTCAGCAACGAGGAGGGTGACTAAGACAGGGTTCCCCAGAGAAACAGAGCGATGCAGTACACTCTTATGGCACGTACACACATGCTGTGTGGTACAGCTCGAAGGTGTGGAAGGGTCTACGGCAGGAGCTGCCTTTCACGGAGGCTACGTCCCACTGTGTGCTGTTCTCAGGAAAGTGTCTAACACAGGGTGGCAGGGGATGGTGTTCCAGCGCAAGCAGCCGGGGAGAGAGAGCGAATTTGCCCATCTGCAGCCGTTGCCGGCACCCAGGAAGCCTGTGCTTCACCCTGGACAGCCTCGCTGGCTGTGCCCATCCAGAAACACCATGCAGACACCCAACTACCTGCGCATCCCACGATCCGGTCGAGTTAACAGCGACATCCGCTGCCATACTGCTCTGCCGGGACACCTGTCTCAGCCCAGGCAACACTTCTGTCCTGAATTGCTTCCCTGTGTCCTTCGGAAGCAACTTCCTCACCAGCCCCCCTGAGCAGTGGGCGCCAGCCCATCACAGGAATGGACAACACGGCTCGCATGATGCAGAGCTGAGCGGCCGCAGCTCCTTCCTCCTCCCGGCCCCGTTCCTGGATGCCATGAGTGACCTTGTGCGGGTCCCTGCCCGCAGAAAGAATGTGGTCTGTCTCGCTCATTACCCGCAGCCGGCTCATCCTTTCACCTTGATCTTATTAGGAAAACATAAGGAGCTGATTCCGCAGCCAGCAAGCAGCTCCGTGGCCGTACAGTGCCTGCTCATGTGAAGTAAATGAACTCCCGCGCGGCATTATTCATTAATTTGCCCCATCGTAAAGTGTCATTGACTCTGGGGGTTTCTGATGCCTTCCATTTCCTACCTGGCTCTCGGCAGCTCTCAAAGCTCTCCCCTTGATCTTGGGGAAGGGGACTCCGCATAGGGTCATGTCAGGATGGCAGCCTCTGCTGCCCTTTGAGGACCCGTGTGCCCTGCTGACCTCATGGGTGCCCTGACTGCCCCCACGCACTGCTGTCCCGTGATGTGCCATGATCCCGTGGTGCTGTCACAAGGATCAGATGCTGTGATCCAATTCCTCTGCTTACTGTGTAAATGATGAAGCCACCTGGACTTGATTTTGCTCATATGATAAAAGTATCTGAGCACACCAACGTGCCCATGTCTTCTCTCCTGCAATGATGGAGGTATTTGAGATGTGCGAGGTTGGAAGCAGAGTTTCAGAGGCTAACGTTCTTCCTCTTATCTCTCCCTCTTTTTCTGAAACTTCCCTGTTCATGTCATGAAGACCATGGCTCAGAAGAGCTTCGATCGGGCTCTGTCCTCCTGGTGCGACCCTGAGAATGTTCTCCACCGAGCTTGCTGTGCTACTCAGCACCTCCTGGGCAGCAATGGTTTGGATTTTGGGGGTTGAAGTCATAACCTGCTGTGCATCGAAGGGCCCGAGGGGTGTGGTGAAAACGTTGCTGAGTGTGTGCCTTCTTTCTCTTCTTTAAAGATTCTGGTGTTGCCTTTTCTAAAACTCTTCCTGCTCCCTGTAGAAGTGTTTGTCTGAAACCCAGGGTGCTAGCTGTAGAGCAGCAGGAGGGTGGATGCTCAGCACCTGGGCCCTGACTTTCTAGCCTGCTGGGCGTCTGTCCACATCCACACTTCTGAACGCAGCTGGGGCCCTCCTGAGACTCGAGTCACAGGCACCGCTCTGCCTCCTGCGTGGTGTCTGCTGCACTCAGATCTCCCCGAGTTGGACGCCTGGGCCTGCCCTCTGCCTGGGACCTACACACAACTCCCCTGAACAGGGCAGACAGTCAGCAGCTGGTAACACAGCCTGGTGGGCTGCAAAACGCCACATTGGCTCCAAGGCAGGGCCTTCGGCATGGGGCCCAGCGATGCACACTGTACCCCGTGGGCTGGGCAGTGGAGGAACCGCTTCTGCAGCTGGGCCAGGGCAGCAGGACACAACTGGCTTCCTCAGGGGCCACAAGCTCCCAGCAACGCCACAGAGCTCGGGAGCCTTGCATTTACTTCCTAGGAGTGTACATCCAAGTGACGAAAAGTGATGAAAAATGACAGGCGACACCTCCCTGTGGAATGTGCGAAGAGTGGACAAGTGCTTGGCCACTTCAAAAACCATGCAGTCTCATACAGGGTGATTAATAATACAGTGATTTTCAAAATAAAACACGTATTACAGTAAAAGACACATTGCCATTTGTCCCTCAAAATATGTTCCTTCACTTCACACTCAGTTATCCCATAGTTCTCGGCTAGGTGTCTTACAGTAATAAGTTTTGTTTTACGTAAACGTTCAACGTATTTTTGATCACCCTTTGTAGAAGGCACGATGCTGGCTCTGTTAATCATGGAGGCTCCTGCCGTCCCTCGATGTATACTTGTAAGTTGCTACATGCATATACTGCATCTTTGTATGAGACTGCTTTTGAATGACACTTTCACAATATTGAACAACAAATAGTACACATTTGAGGCAGTAAAGTAGCAATGAACACAAACTTATAATTGTATTATAAGCATATAGCATTGATTTTTCTGACACAGTAAATAACAAAGTCTGTCAGAAATGCAAACTACCTAAACAGGTTTGCCCAGTGTGGCCCACCGTTTTTCTACCCTCCTATTTTGAGAGAAGAGGAATTGTCTTGGGCCCCATAAAATATATATAATATAGTTAATGAGTGTAAGTAATAAAACTTCCTTTTTATATTTCTTATGATAACAGAAAAAAAGAGGATAAAAAAAGGCAGACCACAATTTGGACATCTCTGACCAAGTATTTGCTATACAAGTCTGCCCACAAACGGAAGCGCCCCCCGTGAAGCTGGTGCAGCACCCCGACACGAAGGAGAAGGAAAGTCGGGCCCTCACACCCAGCCGGTCCTGACCCTGACCGCGGGTGACCCTCGAGGCCTGGCATGTACTCAGTCTCCCTGCCGCCGCACACTTAGTGCACAGCCCACACTCGCCGTGTGCTTGGGCGGAGAGAAGAGCTGGTGATGCGGGTGGCTGGCACCCCTCCGCATGTCATCACGCTGCTCAGTAGCTCTCACACAGATCCTCTGCTCCAGTGGCTTGTGGCCCACACCATGTGGCGCCCCCAGAACCCCTGCACCTCCCGGCGCATCTGTACTGAGTCCCCTCCCGGCAGCCCAGCCCTGACAGCGTGTCGCCTTGTTGGGTGCCGGGGTTGGCACCATCCCGTGCGGCCAGGCTGCTGCTCACAGCCAGGGTGGGGAGAGCCCAGGAGCACGAGCACTGTGTCACCGCTCACCGGGTCCCCTCTTGTTAGCAACCCGCTCTCACCTGACTGCTTTTATACTTGATGTCACATTCAGACGTCTCAAATCGGTATTTTTCCAGGTTAGTGACTGCAGCTCTTGCGTGCTGCAGAAAGAGTGAGAAGAAGTTTATGGCTGTGGCAAATGACACAGCTACCTGACATCCAAGGCACGGTGACCAAGGCCTAGTGACAGCTTCTCCAATAAGCACCTACAGATCAGTGCCTATTTTCCCACACTGACCACAGATTTCACAATGGTGCTCTGTTCAGGAGCCAGTGCCGAGCTTCCAGTCCAGCTTCCAAGTGCAGCATCTACAGATAAAAGTGCCTGCAAAAAGTCCTTAAAATATGACCCCAGCATGCAGGTGCACAGCTGTAATCCTGCATTCCCAGAAGCTAAGGCAAGAGGGTCACAGGTTCGAGCCCAGGCTAGTCAAAGTAATAACTTAGTGAGACCCCGTCTCAAAATTAAAATTTTTTATAAAGGGGGCTGAGGATGTAGCTCAGTACAAAGGCCCTTGGTTCAATCCTCAGCTCTAGGGAAAAAAAAATTACTAAAATATGAATCGTAATTACACAAGGATATATAAATGTTTATTATTTGACAACTGTCCACTTCTTGGCTGCCTCGGGTCAGTAGCAGAGCCTTCACACTCACGGGCGCTCCACACGTGCCACCTGCGGCACATTCTGTGCCCATAACGGCGCAGTTGGAAATGACCGAGTGCTGGGATTCTTCTGCTGGAGACCACGAGTCAGGGAATGCACAGCTCTGCAGGGCATCAGCCAGGGGTCCCGTAAGGCTCCGTCCATGCCAGCCCTGCCCGGAGCATCCCCAGTGTGCCGGGCGAGTTGCCCACTGTGGAAATTGTAACTCATGAGCAGTTTGCTGTTTTTAAAGAAACATAAGGAGTCCAGTAAATGTGGAGAAAATCTCTTCCACTGGACTGGAAGATTTTTTGCTCAGGCATTGACTCGTGGATGAGAGCAGGATTTCTGTAGGCAGTGAAACCCGGGTGGAGCTCCTGCCCTGCTGGAGGGAGGTGAGGAGGGGAATCCACTGATCCCTGGCCTGTGAGCCACTGCTCATGGAACGGGGAGGCTTGCAGCAGGCCAGGCAGACTAGGGAGGGCTCAGAACCCCCGCTCCTCCACTCCCCTTCCTCTATCTCCACTTCCTGCCCCAGCCCCTCCCCCAGCCCCTGAACACAGCGTCCTCCTTCAACACCTCTAGGCTGCCAAAGCCCTCGATTTCAAAGTCCCGGAAAGATGCAGAAAACAAACCAATTTATCGATGACTTTGGAAACAGAGAGAGAAATCATTAACAACTCCCACTCCATCAGCAGGACTGAGCTCATGGCTTAGAGCGTTAGATCCAGTGTTTCCATTCTCAATATTGTTTAAGGCAAAAGCAGTAACAGTAAAAGTAAGGTAGGAGGAGGAGGACGAGACAGGAGAGCCAGCACCCTAAAATAAGAAGGCAGCGGTGGAAGATGCTGGAGGAGCCCCAGGGGAAGCCAGACGCCAGGTACTAAAACCCACTGGGCATTGATAAGTATTATAAGGCAGTTTATTTGTTAGCTGCTCTTGTCTCAGGAATTTATCATGTTTTTCATAAAGATAATTAAACTAGGAAACTGTTTCCACAGTACCATCTCCAATTAACCTGCATTGAAACCCTAGGCTCCACACTTCTATCAAGAGTTCCTCACTTCCACTTGTGATCAGCTCATGTTGTCTCCCATTTTTAAGTGCTTGGAAGATTATTCATTTCCCACCTTTGAAGACAGTTATTCCTATTTCCAAAAAAATGTCAGTTTCTTATCATTCAAATTGATACTCCCTTTATGGGTTCTTTAGCAAAGAAATAAATAGGCTCTTCAAAAGCTTTTTTTTTTGTCTTTTTGAGACAGGGTTTCACTATGCAGTTCAGGCTGGCCTTGAACTCACTTTGTAGCCCAGGCTGGCCTCGAACTCACAGAGATCCTCCTGCCTCAGCCTCCCAAGTGCTGGGATTACAGTCGTACGCCACCTCACTGGGCTCAAAAGAACTTCTGTGCACACTTTTCTTCCCACAAAACTTAGCCTTTTCCAAAGAAAAGTCCCCTGACCTAAAGCTTGAACCATCTAGGGTACGGGGACAAAGCCCTTTCCTCCTACACCATCGCAGGAGCAAACGAACTGAGGAAATTAGAAGTCAGGAGGTGTCAGGATATTCCGGAATGTAAAAATGAAGTCTTGAAGAAACTGGATGAGAAGTAGATTCCTTTTGACTGTTGTCTCTTGCTTTTTAATGTTCTCAGAAAATGGCTGTATCTTTCAGAGTCTCTCAAGGATTTTTAGATAAAAAGAGAGGTTTTATCTTTGCATGTCTATAAGCAGTGAAAAACTCCCGAGACCAAAACCTACAGGCAATTCAAATAAACTAAATCCGATCAAGGTAATATCAATGCCAGAATTAGAAGAAAACCCAGAGAGAATATCAATAACAACATTAAAACAGCAGGTTTCAACTGGAATCAATAGGCAGAATAAACAGAAAAAATTAAGTCACAAAGTGTTAGTAGATAAAAGCCCCTTAACTCATTAAAATTCTGTTTGTCTTTGTGTCTTTTTATCAATGTACCTATATATCTATGCAAGTGTATCAAAGTTTGCAATGTAAAAGAATGATGAAATAATCTAATTAATTTCTGGTGTCATTCTACATATTTCTTTCAAGTTAAAACTGCAATATTAATAATGGTTTGCAGTTTAATAAAATATCTTTATGTCCTATTAACTCATATATCAGCTTGTTGTAAAAGGCACTTTCTATCAAACAGCTAAACATCAAAAGAGTTTTGCTTTGATCAGAAAAAAAAAAAATCAGGTTCATTCCATTTGTACTGAATCACCTCGCTCAGTGTTATAGAAAGGCAGATGTCTGGAGCTGCCGCTCCCTCCTGAAAGATATTCCAGTGGGCAAAAGTAGAAAAGAGAATTCATCCAGGAAGCCGTAGAGCCAGGGCAAGCGTGCTTTTTACTCTGGCAGCCAAAGGGAAATTGGCTTGGAAGAGAGGAGAGAGGGCCTTTCTCACCATTCCCACCGTGGAAGGCAGGGACAGGTACCACCCTGGGGCTGGAATTTCAGGAATGTGGTGCCACTGAAATTGCAGCTACAGTATTAGAGTCCTTTGTTTCTTCTTTTAAGTTACAAATCCTGTTCACTGACAAGTTTTGCTGGGCTGGCAAATAATTCTAAAATAATTTTACTCAATTGCTACAATACCAAAGTGCTTCTTTTCATAAGACAGACGGGCTACTGCCAGATGTCCAGGCATCTGCTCAGGTCCTCTAGGCCGTACACCCAGCCCTAATCCAGGGCCACGTTCTCTCCCATGGTCCCTGTCACTGGCAGGTACCCCTGTGTCCTGTTTGATCTCATGACATTTGAGCCACTTGACAAGGGTATGACCACTGACCGCGGATGGTCTGGAGAATTTCTTGTATTTTTTATGGGGCAGTGTTATTTTCTTAGCATAGGAGCTAAGACAGAAGTTAAAATCTCATGATATTAAATTTTTGTTTTGTTTTGAAGTTTTCATCTTTATTCATGTTTGTGGTTCATAATGATCACATTCCTCACACAACACATCTTGGTTCTTTTCACCTTCCTTCTCCTCCCCTCCTTACTTCCTTCCTCCATCTCTTGGTCCCCTTCCTGTTTGCAAAAGATGTCACCTCCCTGTTTCTATTATCTATCTTTTATTTTGCAATTTAAGAGTTTTTTTCGTGCTTTTTCCCAGTAGTCACTCCTGTTGCACCCATGTTTCTGGCACCTGCAGCTGTACCCTGCTTCTCTGAGGCCAGGGTCCCACGAAGATGAGTGTGGGGAAGTCTCCTGGGACCGCACAGCTCCTGCTCCATCCTCGACCACTCCCTGCCGCCCAGCAGCCCCGTGCAGGGGCCCCACGTGCCCGGGTTCTGTGGCAGAACAGCGCCCTTAGGAGCTTTCTTCCTTGCAGAGGCAGTGGTGTGGATGGGAGGGGAGATGGAGAGATGTGGGCGCTGGGAAGGCTGGATGTATGTGAGACATCAGTCTGCTTTCCATCCCTGGCCGAAACACCATGGACATCAACTGAAAAAAAAAAAAAAAAGTCAGAGAGGTGGACTTCGGCTTCCTGTGTCAGAGGTGTTATCCGTGCTCCGGTGGTCCAACTGCTTTGGGCCCAGGTGAGGCAGAACGACAGCGGGGGAAGCAGCAGAGGAGAGATGTCCCCCTCACGGACCTGGCGAGAACAGAAGAGACTCAGGGCAGCATCCCGAAGGAAAGAGATGGGATGGCAGGAGGCCAGGCTGAGTCCCAGAAGGTCCTCGGGTCACTGAAGAAGTGGAGCGCTGGGCAAGACGAGCAAGGACTAGGAAAGCCCAGCCTCTGAAGCAAGCACAACTTCCAGGGTCATGGACATTCGGGCTACTCTGGGCCCCTTTCTGTAAGTCTTAACTTTGTTCTCCATAGCGCTTTGCCCAAGAAGGTACTTCTTTGTCACCATCGCGTTTCCTCTCAGTTGCTTTCATCCTGATATTTCTGTTCTGAGAATCTCTGGCCACTGGTCACGACCTCTGAAACTCATCTCCAAAACAGAGCAGTGAGCAAGATCTGCCAAGGTCCTGTGCGATGGGGACACGTCCCAGCACACAGGGGCTGAAAGCCCTGTACATCGCCGCAGTAGTGGCTTGCATGTGACATTAAAATGACCTTTCATAGTTTGGAAATTTTTGCTCAGTTTCCTCCTTCATGGCAGGGAGAATTCTAAAAATTTGGAGACACCATTAGGTCTGGTATCAACGCAGGGTGATCTGGTGCCCTGGGCAAGTGTCTGGGGACATTTTGGTTGTCACAACAAGGAAGTCCTACTGGCACTGAGTAGAATCCAGGGAAGGTGCCAGCCATGGTCTGCTGTAGGCTTCTTCTACCAAGGAAGCACCAGGCGTCTGGCTGCTGAGCTACTTTGGGACCCTGGTCAAGGGTATCTGCACTTGATCTTAGCCAAAAGGCCGAGAAGCGATGGTCAAGGGTATCTGAAGCTTAATGACCCTTAGATTATCTGCTCCAACGTCCTCATTTTAAGATGACCTTGTGTTTCCGGACCCCAAGCCCCACCCTCACAACACCCCCAGACAACCTCATTCCCAACCATCCTCCTCCCTCAGCCTTCACTGCTATTTCCCATGGAAACAGACATACTGCCCTTTCCAAATGAGTTCCGCTGGAGTTGGACTAGAATTGTCTCTTCTACAGCAAATTCGTGTTTCATTTGAAAATATTTGTCTCCTGTGTGCCCCAACATGGGTGCCTTAGAGGGCTTCCATTCGTCCCCATGATCAGCAGGCACAATTCTGACCAATTTGCCCCAAATGAAGCCAAAAACAGTTCATAAAACTGTTGGAGGGTGGAGGATTGGCCAAAGCCTCATCTAATCATCTCAGACCATTACAACCATCCATGAAAATTATTTCACGTGCTTGGCTCTCATTCCTTCTCACCAATACTTTTGAATTGGGAACTGGGTACTTTGGAGCTCGAAATCAATAACAGCTTGCCTTCCCCTTGGCAGATCTGCGCTACGGCCAGCCAGATCAAAGTATGAATAACACTGTGGCTGAGCTCAGTTCCAAAGAAAATTGGATTTCGTTGGGCGTAACCTGTTCAAGTCAAATTCTGCATGTGACCAAAGTTAAATCAAGGAAGTTCTGTCAAAAGGAAAAAAAAAAAAAAAAACAGTGGCAAAGTTTTTCAAAACACAGATTTCCTAACAGCACAGAGATGAAGTGAAACTGAGCCCTCGTTATGGAGTCCTAATCTTCAGTGAGGCAGAACCGTGACAGGGTTTGGTTCCTGGTTCAGCCCATAGAGCTTGTCAGGAGCAGTGCCACACCGTGAAGCCATGTGACAGGCCTCCAGGAGCACGGTGACGCCTGTGTCACTTGGCCACAGCCCTTCCTGGTGTTTCTTAGATGTGATCACAAGTAGCCGTGGCCAAGCAGGAACTTGGAGGTGATCAGGGACAGCGCCACCTTCTTATTCGAGGAAGACCCTGGGGAAACAGCTCCCACCTGGGCACCCACTCCACCTGCACCTGCGCTCAAGGAAGTGCCGGGCCAGCCAGGCTCCAGGCTCCAAGTGCCAGAGGCAGGAAATGTGCAAACGATGTCTCCGAATTGGATCTCATTACTTAAAACTTATTCACATAAGAATGCATTTTGTAACACTTCTTATCCCTAATCCTAAGGCACGGAAGATAATGCAATTTAACTGACACGTAAGGAGCATATGTATCCACATATCTCTCCTATTCGCTATGTGGAGATTTCACTAATCGGGATTTATGGGACAACTCCTGCCCAACTCCCGAGGGCATCCGGGTGATGCAGAGAGAAAGGTGTGCAAACCCCAAGCTAGAAGCCTGCCCTCCCTGCCCAGCCTGTGACTCCTCAGCCTGACCTGCCCTCCTGCTTCTCTGTTCAAAGAAACACTGCGACGTTCTTTCCAAAGCCAGCTTCTCTGGGCCGCCTGCTGCCCTGCACCACTGTCCACCCACGCCTGTCATGGGTGCGCAGGAGGCAGGATGGGTTCAGAGTAGCAGCACCTGGTCCTGCTGCCTCTGCGGCAGACTGGGCAGAAGCAAGGTGGCCTCCACCAGCCAGGTTAGGGAGGAGACAGGGGCCAGGTCAGGGTGTGCTTAGCACCTGGGCCCTGTGATCTCCTCAGGAGCGGGGCTCCATCTAGAAGTTTGCCTGTGCACGTGCTCTTCAGGGATCTCACGCTGCCTTCTTGGTTATAAATCATCACTGAGGTTCTCACAGTGGCCCTCAGTCCTGCAAGAGCTGAGCGTTTGATCACGCTGTTGGCTACAGCGGCATTGTCGTCGGGGTCACTGTCCCAAGTTATCTGTTTCAGTTGCTCACATCTGTAGAACTGGCCTTGCGGGGTAAAAGCGTCCTTGTAGAGCCAGGAGCGGGTGCTGAGGGGATGGCTACACCACACGCCATCAACCGCAAGGCCTGGTCTGACCCCCGATGAGACCCCCTTCCTGGGATACAAAGCATACAACAGACATAGTTTTACATGTGCTTGGGCTGAATTTTGGAAAAGAAATTCATTGCTGCTTTAGCAAGAAAAGGCAAAAGATGACATTAAATGTGTGATCTGTGAGCTCTCCCAAAACAAAATGCTATGTGGGACAGGGGATCCCCAAGTGCCGTCTCCGATCTGCCCTCGTTGTTTCCCTCCAGAAACCCAAACAACTATCTTCGCGCACACCGAGTTAAAAACGAGTAAATGCGGAGAACAGGCAAGGCGCGGGCACCAGGGAGCGGCGGCTGGAGGCTGCCAAGGCTCCTGCCAGAGGTACCTGGCCTCCCGCATCAGGTACAGTGGGGAGGAAGGACGCTTTTCCCCGCTTTGCTAAGGAAATCGGAAGCCTTCCTGTGATGCGAGCTTGGTATGTTTTGACTTTAACCTGCGACTGTATTTGAGTGTGCTCAGCACGATGCAAGACGCCCTAGCTCACCCACAGCTCTATCCCGAGTCCTTCTCCTACATGCGGGGGGCGGGGGGCACTGCAGGGGTGCCAGCTCAGCCCGCGTAAACACCTCTGCTCCCCAGGCTCTTCACACCGAGCAGTGAGCAGTGTCCGAGCTGAAGGGAGCCAGAGGAAGCCGGGCCTCCCCGCACCGCACCTCGCACCGCCGCACCGAGGCCGCCCCACAGGGCCTGCATCCTGCTCTTGCACACCGCTGTCTTTTCCAGGGAGCAGGTAAGGCCAGGCCTCCAAGCCACCTGCCCAATCCCAGAGCCCACCAGGATTCGGGTGCATCCCGCACCCTGGAGGATCGAGGGTCCAGCGGTGACTTCCGGCAGCACTCAGAGTAATCACAGGGAACAGGACCTGGAAATCAGAGCCGGGAACCCAGGCGGCGCTTCCCGGACCCAGAGTGGGAGGAGCTGGGAGTGCGGGACTGGGCGGGGCCTAGGGAGCGTAAGCAGTGGGAGGAGCCCGATGCTATGGAAGTGAGAGGGGCCCAAGATTGTGGGATTTGTCGGTCTGACTGGTTCTCCTATACCCAGTGACTTCCAGGTCCATCCATTTTGGCGGAAATGAAAGGATTTCATTTTTTGTAGCTGAATGATATTCCATTTTGTGTATACACCACATTTTGTCAATCCATGTTTCTGTGGATGGGCACAGAGGATGACTTCATATCTTAGCTGTTGTCACCAGCACTTCAAAAGCATGGGCACGCTGGGGTCTGGTGTGCCGATTGCATTTCTTTCGGGTGCAAATTCAGAAGCAGGATGGCCGGATCCTGTAGCAGATCTATTTTTCATTTCTTGAGGCTCCTCCCTTCTGTTCTTCATACTGGCTGTACCAACTCACATTCCTAGCAGTGTGTAAGAACTACTCTTCTCTACATTCTTGCCAACATTTTTGGGGTCTTTTGGTTAACAGCCATTGTAGCTGGGGTGAGATGATATCTCATGTGGTTTTGACTTGCATTTCTCGGATGGCTAAGGAAGTGATCTTTTTCATAAATTTGTTGACAATTTGAATTTTTTTTTTTTGAGAAGTGTCTTCATAACATTTGCTTATTTTGAAATTAGATTACATGTGGGCTTCTGTTTTTGAGCTCGTTGAGCTCTTTGCATATTCTGTAAACATGACATTTGATGTTGAGATAGGAGCACCATCCCAGACACAACTGCTGTCACACCCCCATTTTGCCTCAGGCCCCTGTGGTCCTGGGTAGCAACACTGAACTGGCCCCTTCAGATGAATCATTTGCAAAAATGATCTGCCCTTCTTCAAGATGCTACTTCTCTCGGATGTTCCCTTTGCCATTCAGAGGCTTTTCACTTGGATATAATCCCATTTGTCTATATTTGCTTTTGTCCTCTGCACTTTTAAGGTCCTATCCAGAAAGCCACTGCTGGCACCAACGTCTTAAAATGTTTCCCTGTTTTCCTCTAGTAGTTCCACAGGTTCGGCACTTACACTTCAGTCTTTTGATCTATTATGAGCTGATCACTATGTAGAATTAAAGACAGGAGTCAAGTTCCCATCTTTTGCATATGAATATCGGTTTTCCTGAGCACTGATAAGGGAGAAGGCTATCCTCATCCAAGTGCGTTTTTAGCACTTTTGTCAAGAATCCTTTGGCTGAACCAGGATGGTGTTGCACACCTGCAATCCCAGCATTCTGGGAGGCTGAGGTAGCAGGACTGCGAATTCAAGC
This sequence comes from Erethizon dorsatum, assembly GCA_028451465.1. Classification (NCBI taxonomy): domain Eukaryota; kingdom Metazoa; phylum Chordata; class Mammalia; order Rodentia; family Erethizontidae; genus Erethizon; species Erethizon dorsatum. Next base: position 55,247,120 of record CM051833.1, read on the forward strand.
CCAGCCTAGACAACATATTGACTTAAAGAGACCCCATCTTAAAAGTAAAAGAAGTGCGTGTGTGGGGGGGGCTGTGTAGGCAGCTCAGTGCAGAGCCCTAGGTTTAATCTCGAGTATGATACACACACACACACACACACAAAGAATCAATTGGCTGTATATTCTGAGATTTTACTTTTCAAAAAGTCTTAGTGAATATTATGGTTTAGAATTAAAATGTCCGGGCCGGTGAGATGGCTCAGCGGCTTAAGCGCCTGCCCGGCAAGCACGAGGGCCTGAGTTCGACTCCTGGAACCCACATATGAAAAAGGGGCCGGTGATATCGCTCAGTGGCACGGGCGCCTGCTGGCACGCGAGGTCCTGAGGTCGACGCCCCGGTACCCACAAAAAAAAAAAAAAAAGAATTAAAATGTCCCCCAAAAGTCCATGTATTCAGAGATGGGGCTTTTGGAAGGTGATTGGATCTTAGAAGTTTGAAATTCATCAATGGGTTAGTGGCTGAATGTGCTGTTGGAGGGGGGCCTGAGAGGAGGTGGTCACTGGAGTATGACCAGGAAGGGTGGATTCTTGTCCCTGGCTCCTCCCTTCTTTTTCTGCTTTCTGGCTGCCATGCAGGGAGCAGCTTTCTTTGGCTATGCCCTTCCACCATGATATTTCTGCCTTGGAGCCAGCTGACCATGGACTGAATCCCCTGAACCCTGAGTCAAATTAAACCTCTCCTCCTTATAATTTGTTGGTGTTCAGTACTGCATCCCAGTGATGGGAAAGCTAACTAATAGAGTGAGTTAGGACAAAGATTTTCAACTCTCTATAATTATTGCCCCCATCTCCATATTATCTGACTTGTATGTGTATATACATATATGTGCTTATATATAGCTGTAGAGGTTAGGGTGGAGTGTCAACTTGATTGGCTTTGGGATCCACTCCAGGGATTGGCGGTGTGTCTGAGTGGGTCATGGAGGTGTGGTCTTGGGATCTATATCTGGACTTATATCCTTCTTCTCTGGCCTGTTCCCCTACTCAGCTTCCTGATCACCATGAAGTAAGCATCTTTGCTCCACCAGACCCTTCTGCTATGATGTTCCTGCCTTAAAGCCAGCTGACTTTGGACTGAATCCCTTCAAAACATGAGCCAAGTGACACCTCTCCTTTAAGCTGTGGTGTTGGTACTGTGTGCAGCAATGGGAAAGCTGATTACAATAGCACTTGTGTATGCATGTATGTAGTGAACATGCCTCTTCACATGTCCATCTTTATATTTCTAAAACAGAGCACACCAGTAAACATGACATTTTATGCTGAAACACAAGCAGGGATGCCACCCTGCACCATGACAACTGTCACACCCCACTCTTGCCTCAGACTCCCCACTCAGGGGCCAATGCCAGGGCCACAATTTTGGATTCTTCTCATCCAGAGAAGCAGACATCTTAGTAATTACTTAGATATTCCTTTAGCTCATTTCATATTTCTCAAAATTCTCTTGTTTTCAGTGTTTTAATATTAGGGTCTTTTATACACCTATTATTATGGCCCTACAGAAGAAAAGCTGTGTTTTACACATATATTTGCATATTTTATGCAAAGATATTGGTGTATCCCTGGATGCATTTTTTGTGGAAAACTCTTAACTTTCATCAGCTCTTTAACAAACCATGACCATTGCTACCATCCATCAGCAGAAAGTAAATAACTGTGTGTGTATTAATTTAAATTAATGTATTTCATTTAAGAAGTTGGTGCTGCTCTGAAGCTGCTCTGCAGAGGAGCCCCATATGCTCCTGGGATCCCCAACAGCTGGTGAACCAAGGTGTCCCCTCCACAGCCACCACCACGACTCCCTTGCCTCGTCCTCAGTCCAGAGTTCAACCTCCTGTGACTCTGCCATCCCAGGAGACTGCGTCACCTCAGGACAGATGGTGGGGGCACTGGTGTGGAAAGCTGGAGAAGATCTGATCCCGCGTCCAGACCACATGAACTGGACAGCTGCCCTGGGGAGCTGGACCCACCTCAGGGGCGCCTTCCAAGTTAGCAGGAGAATTTGAGCTACCAGGACTTGAAAAGAAAATGATTTGCTCTGGTTTGGAGTCTGAGCCCCTAGGAACCACGGAGCATTTGCTCTCCCTGTGAACTGCCTGAAGGTACAGCTCGGGTAACCCCAGGCCCATTTAGGGACATGTGTTCTCCTGTAGTCTTAGAAGGCACGCCTTTGGTTTGAAAACCACACTGTGAAAATTGGCTCTGGCTTCCCTAGATGCAGCACAACCTCCGATCAAACTTAATTAAAGCAAGACGAGTCATATTTATCTTGTGTTTCCTCCCAGGCACGGTTTTTCTTCTAATTGGGACTTGAGGGCATCTCCCAGTCAGGGCGCCTTGGGCTACAGAGGTGGCCGCTGCTGGCAACCTGACAGGCGGCATGACTCTCCCGGGGGAGAGCAGCCAGCGCCAGTGCGTCCGGGGGAGTCCACTCAATCACTCCCACCCCAGCCGTGTAGGTGATGCTTAGCGAGAGGGTTTTCCTTAGAAGGTCTCTGTCAGTCTCGAACAGTGACAAAGCATGGTCAGGCACTGGTGTGTGCAGTTTTGCAAAGCCCAGAATCCCGTGGATAGCCATGTCACGAGTCCCTGCATCCACCGGCTAGTGACTCTGGGTGGCAGGGAGGGAAATGCGTTTATCTGAATGAGGAGCCCTCATTCCTGCATAGAATTTCCAACCCATCCTAGTGTATTTTCAGAGCTGGAGAGAGCTTAAGGATGCATTTATTGCTTTCCCAAACATTTCACAGGTGGTGAGGTGCCGGAGCTGCCAGCAGTCTGAGCCCACCCTGTCTCATTCACATCAATGCCAGAGGCTCATGGGAGACACCAAACTCGCAGCACGTGGTGACTGGCTGTCCCCTGTCTTGTGCTGTGGGATCTTGTACAGGTCATGTCTGAGTCCTGCTCATGTCTGTGCTCATGTCTGAGTCCTACTCCTGTGGGTCAGCACAGTGTTGGGCTTCAGTGACCCGTGTCTTCTGAGCGACCAACACCCACTCAGTGCCAGCAGCATGCTGCGTGACCGAGCCTCCCCCAGCACACGTGAGTTACATGGCCCAGAATTCCTTCTTTGCCTTCTGGAGACACATACCTCCCGCTGTCCACATGGCTTTTGTGTCCACAGCTGTTTTCACTTTATTCTGTGTCTGGGATTTCACCAGCAGCATGTAATTTTCACGTTTTCTTAAATTGCTGTTGTGTTTTCGACTTCTGCTTTATGGCTACATCACAGACATGTTCTGTGTTCTCCTAAAAGGCAGCGTTTTAAAGGTTTGAGAGACAGATTTCCTTGGAAAGGAGTTCTGTGACTCATTTCAGGTTCTTGTGCTTTTTGGATATTCAGGTTTGTGTTTCTTCATTCAAACGTAGCACTTTCCGCGTGACTAGAGGATGGATGGCCTTAATAAATCCCATTATTCTGAAGAACAATAAAATAACAGGTTGGTGACACTGGGGCAGTGATAAATAACATTTTTTATTTTGCCGTGCCATTATTATCTCTTTCTTCTTGCCTGGTGACTGATAGATGTTCTCCCTGCCAGCCCTGTACATGCCGGGGAGCAGGGCACCCCAAGCTGTCCTCCAGCATTCAGGCAGTGTGGACCAACTCTGCAGTTGCTGGGAGCCCACACATCACAGCAATCCTCTGAGCCCCAAAATGTCAGCCTCAAAGCGGCCCATGGAATGGGCCCAGCAGAATGGCCTGGAATCCTGAATCGCTGCATCCATCTCCTTTACTTGGTCATTAGACACCCAAGCCTTAAAACCTGGAGGTTACCAAAATGGAATCAAAAGGGTCACGTGAAGAATACTGGAATGACTCAGTAAACTTTGAGGATTTCAATGAAGTTATGGAGCACACGCTGGGAAGATACCTTATTAGACTTACTCCAAAGTAAATGAGTTAGATTACGAAGCTCTGCCTGTAAATCCTACTGATTTGCATTTGTCTCGTGGTCAGAATAGAATTGCATTTCCGAAAACTCAGCAAGGGACCGAGTTCCCAAATATGTCAGAGAAACACCCTGCCAGTGACCTTGCTGTCTTCATCTGTTCCCGTCCTTGGTGGGCGAGGTAAAGCCTTGTGCATGGTTTGGGTGGAAATTCTGCAAAGCGGAATGACAGGCTGGTGCACACCCAGCCTGTCCACAGGAAACCACAGCCATGGGGTCCTGGGGTTTCACACCTGTGTCCACTCATTTCCCTGAAAGTTTCTGTCTTAAAGGTTTTGTTGAAGTTGTGCATCCTCCTGTCACCTGCATTTCTAAACAAAGCAGTCTGCTTGTTATGTATCTGATACCACTGCTCTGATTTCAGTCCTTCCTGGAGAAATCCTTCCTATCCACAGATGCCAGCCACTGAGATACCTACAGGCTCCAGAACACAGGGGCCTAATAAAAGGTGTTCACTGCATCCTAATAAAAGCCACCAGCACTCTGAGCATGTGCCAGGGCTGGATTTGTCCTGAGTGGTGTGCTGTGGGAGCAGCTCAACAAGCCCGGACTCTCTCTGGTCAGCCAATTTCACAGGCACGGCAGCCAAAGCATAGAGACATGGACCATAATTTGTGGTTGGCTTGAGACTCAGCATGGAAAGCTCTTAGTGGAACACCCCAGGGGACCCAGGCATTGGGGGTCTGGGTTATCCAGAGGTCATACCATGTTCTCATGGTGATTATAGGAGAAAAATTCCTTCCTGAATTTGTTCTTCCTAACAAGACTGGACTAAGGAGAAAGTACGAACCACAGCCTCACCTTCAGTGATAAGAGCCTGATAACCTAGGTAAGAAAAATGCCCAACTGCAGCGAGCTCTGCCCTTCCATATGGAAGAAAGGAAGCACCAGAGTGCATCCCACTCTAGCCAACCTAGGAGGGGAGGAAAAACTGAGGAGCACTTGTGAAGTTCACAGATCAAAGGCAGTGGTTCACCAAGGGACTGAGAGCTACTCATAGGATTCCAGAATGCTTCCCCACTCCCAAATCTTATCATCCCACTTCTGAGGACCTGTGAACACCCAATACATCATATCCAGTTGTCAAGAAAAACCTACAAGGCAGACAGAAAGCCAAAACCACGCTTTCAAGAGATAGAGCAAGCATCAAAACTAGACTCTGATAGAGCAGGAATGCTAGAACCATCTGACTGGGAATTTAAAACAAGCACAATTAATATGGTAAGAATTGTAATGGGTAAAATAGTGCAAGAACAGAAGGTAATGTAAGCAGAGAGACTGAAGCTATAAGAAAGAATTTTAAAATACTACAAATCAAAAATACTGTGTGAGAAATAAAAGAGATATTTGAAGGGCTTACTAGCACACTGGACATGGCTAAGGAAAGAATCTCTCAACTTGAGGAAATGACAGTAGAAAGCATCAACTAACAAGCAAAGAGAAAAAAGCCTGAAGAAAAAAACAGACCAGAATATCCAAAATACTTTGGGACATCTACAAAAGATGTCAGAGACATGTATGGGAATTCCAGAAGGAGAAAACAGAAAGAATGAAGGAAGAAAGGGGAAAACTACAACATCTAGTTATATTCAAATTGCAGAAAATATAAAATTAAAGAAAAAATCAGAAGAGCAGAAAACCATCTTATCTACAAAGGAGCAAAATTAGAAATTATATCTGAATTCTCAGAAATGACAGAAGAAGAGAGTTGAATAAAATATGTAAATCTCTAAGTGAAAAATATCTAGAATTCTGAATCTAAAAACACTATCCTTCAAAATTTAAGGAGAAATAAATAATTCTCAGACAAACACAGATTGAGGGAATTTTTGCCAATAGATGTGGCCTTCAAGAAATGTTAAAAGAAGTAATTTAGAAACAATAAAAATATAATACTTTGGAAACTTAGGTCTTCAGAGAAACAGAAGCACATCAGAGAAGGAATAGGTAAAATTAAAATGAAACTCATTTTTCTTATTTTGAATTGATTAGCAGACTTATTCAGAATAATACCAACCATGAATATATAACATAAATAATAATGCTAACAATGTAGTATTATAAGTGAAGCAATAGACAGCAGTAATCCGAGGATTTGGAGAAAGAACTTGAACCTCATTTGTTATTAGAAGATTACTGAAGTGCCCATGAAGTGGTGAGCGCCATTTGAAAGTGGACGTGGATTAATCCTAAAGACATATTGCAGACTTAAGAACAGTTATTCTGGGCCGGTGAGATGGCTCAGCGGCTTAAGTGCCTGCCCGGCAAGCGCGAGGACCCGAGTTCGACTCCCGGAACCCACATACGAAAAAGGGGCCGGTGATATCACTCAGCGGCATGGGCGCCTGCTGGCGCACGAGGTCCTGAGGTCGACCCCCCGGTACCCACAAAAAAAAAAAAAAGAACAGTTATTCCAAAATAAAAAAAGTAAAATGTCAAAATAATTACTGTGCTAAGAAAGTGAAAAATTAAAATCATATAAAATGATTAAAGCCAAAAAAAAGCAGAAAACGAAAGAAGGAAAAAGAAATAAGAGCAAAACATAGAAATAGTAATGAATATAGTAGATATTAATCCATCTACATCAATAATCATTTTAAATGTCAATGGTCTAATTATATCATCTAAAGACAGAGATTGACAGAGTGGATCAAAAAACAGACTCAAATATAGGCTGTCTTCAAGAAATGCAATTTAAATATAGAAGTACTTAATATATGGAGAAAGGTATGTCATTCTATCACTGATAAATGAGAGTAGCTATGTTAAGTTCACACATAGCAGACTTTAAAGCAGGAGAAAATTTAGAAGCAATTCAGAACTCCATGAAGACATAACAGTCTTGAAGGTACATGTGTCTAACAACAAATCATCAAAATACATGAGACAGGGCCGGTGAGATGGCTCAGTGGCGTAAGTGCCTGCTTGGCAAGCGCGAGGGCCCTAGTCCAACTCCCAGAACCCACATATGAAAAAAGGGCCAGTGATCTCTCTCAGCAGCACTGGCACCTGCTGGCGCGCGAGGTCCTGAGGTCAACTCCCAGTACCCACAAAAAAAAAAAAAAAAAAAAAATGAGACACTGCAAGAAGAAATTGATGAACCCACAAGAGTTGGAGATTTCGGCACACCTCTGTCAAAATGGACAGATCCAGCTGGTGGAAACTCAGTAACACAATCAATCAATTGAATCTAATTGACATCTGTAAGTATATGCCACCAAACAGTAGTAGAATAGGCTTCTTAAGCCATAATGGAACATTCAAAATAGACCACATTCTGGGCCATATGACACACCTTAACAAGTTTAAAATAATAGGTATCATACAATGTCTGCTGTCAGACAATGAAATTAAACTAGTCATGGAAATATAGTTGGAAAATGCCAAGAAAACTGAAGATTTTACAACACAATTCTAAATAACATGGGCTAAATAAGAAATCTCAAGGAAATTTTTAAAATATCCTGAACTAAAGAAATATGAAAACACAATTTATCAATTTTTCTGGACACAATGAAAACAATGTTTAGAAGGAAATTTATACCATTGAATGAATACATTAAAAAAGAAGAAAAATCCAGAATCAATTATCTAAGCTTCTATTTTGGGAAAGTAGAAATAAAACAATGGATTTTATTCAAAGTAAGAAGAATAAAAACATAACAAAATTAGAAGAGAAATTATTGAAAATTAAAACAGAAAATCAACAGAGAAAAATGAGTAAAGCCAAAAGCAAGTTCTTTTTAAAAATGTCAATAAATCAATAACAATTTTTCCATGGTAACAAAGTAAAGAGAAAGACAGCACAAATTACTAACATCAGATGTAAAAGAGGGCACAACATTCCAGATCCCATACATTATTAAAAGGATAATACAGGAATACTATGGGCACTTCCATGTTGAAAGATGTGACATTTTGGATGAATAGAAGGATTCCTTGAAAGGCATCCTGTGCCAATGATCACACAAGAAAAATAGGCGATGTGTGTGTGTGTGTGTTGAATCAGTACTTAAAAGACTGTCAAAACAAAGAGAAATAGTCTCAGATGAATTTATGAATGAATTCTACCAAAGAAATTATACCAATCTTCCTCAAACTCTTCCAGAAAATAGAAGCACAGGGAACATTTTCCAACTATAAGGCAAGTGTTACCGTAGTATCAAAACCAAGTGAAGACATCAGAAGAAAAGGAAAATACGAACCAATAAATCTTTTAAACATAGATGGAAAAATAATAAAAATTAAATCTAGCAATATTTTATAAGGATTATACCATAACCAAATGGGATTTATCTATTTCAGATATGCAGATTATACAGTGAAAAGTAACTAATATGATTCATCACATCAGCAAAGTAATGAAGACAATTACATCACCTCATCAATAGAAATCAAAGAAACATTTGACATGATACAAACCCCATTCATAATTTTAAAAACTCAGTGAGTTAGCAAGAGAACTTCCTCAACTTGATAAAAAAATCTCCAGCTAACATCACACTTAATCATGAGAAACTAGAAGTTTTTCTACTAAGATTACAAGGAAGGTGCAGATCAAAATTACTTCTTAGTACTTTCTTCATTACCATACTGGAAGTCGTAACTAATGCAATGAAACAAGAATAGGAAATTAAAGGCATACAGAGTGGAAAGGAAGAAACAGAACTGTCTTTGTTCACAGATGACATGACGGTCTATGTGTAAGACCAAATGAATCAACAAAATCTTTTTTAATTACAGTAAGAAGATGTTACCTTAAGGTAGCAAGATACAGTGTTAATGTATAAAGGTCAATTGTTTCCTGTATGCCTACAATGAATAAATGAAATTTGAAATTTAAAACATAATAACAATTATACTGACACCTCCAAAATGTGAATCACTTAGGATAGAAATGTAACAAAATATGTATAAGCTCTATATAAGGAAAACTACAAAACTCAGTTGAAAGAAATAATAATGATTAAAAAATACAAAGACTAAGAAAATGGATGGATGTTCCACGTTCATGTATAAGAAAAGTCAATATTGTCCAGATACCAGTTTCTCTCAACTTAATTTATAGACTGAACACAATGTCCATGATGATTCCAGCCAATTATTTTGTAAACATCAACAAACTGATAGTAAAGTTTACGTAGAGAGCCAGAACATCAGGTTGGCCAGTAGTACTGGAGGACTGACTCTATCCGGCCTCCGAACTTGTTAGCAACCGATAGTGGTGGTCTTGGTTTTGGTGTGATAGATCAATGGGGCAGAATCGAGAGCCCAGAAATAGACCCACGTAGATGTAGTCAGCCGATCTTTGACAGAGTAGGGGCCATGCGGTGTAGAAAAGAGCTTCTTGTCAACACAACAAGACATCCACACGCAGAAACAGTGAATCCAGACACATGCCTTACACCAGTGGTGGCAAACCCATGGTTCATGTGCCACAGCCAGCTGTTTGCTATCACTGAAAGCTCTAGAAGGTTCACCATCATTCCCTTATAACTTCACCAGTGTTAACTCAAAATGGACCACAGACCTCTATGTAAGTCCCCAAAGTATAAACTCCTTGTTATGCTTTAGATCTAAAATGCCCCCTAAGAATCTCGTGTTTGGAGGGGGCTGGTTGAAGTGGGTGGTCCCTGGGGTGTGACCTGGAAGGCCCCTGACTCCCTCCTCTCTCTCTCTCCCTCTCTGTGATTTGTGGCTGACATGGGGTGAACTGTTGTCCTCGTCCAGGTGCTTAACCATGCCTTTCTGCCTTGAAGCCAGCTGAGTTTAGACTGAACCACTGGCAACTATGAACCAAATAAACCTCTCTTCCTTTAAGTATTTTGTCCCAGTAACAAGAAAGTGGGTGATGAACTCCTAGATAAAAACATAGGAGAAAATCTAGATGACCTTAGGTTTATCAATGCCTTTTTAGCTACAACACCACAGGTATGACCTACAAAAAGCACTGATAAGCTGAACTTTAGTTAAAATTAAATACATTTACCCTGTGAAAGACACTGTCAAAAAATAATAAGAGAAGCCATGGACTAGAAGAAAATATGTGCAAAAGATATATCTGATGAGGAACTGTTATTCAAAATATGCAAAGAACTTATAAAACAAAATATAAGAAAGCAACAAGGACCTTAACAAACATGTCACCAAAGAAGATGTGCAGGTGGTAAGTAAGTATATGAAAAGATGTTTCACATAACACGCTATCAGGGAATGAGAATTGAGATACCACTATACCCCTAGTTCAGTGGCCAAAATACAGAACACTGACATCACCAAATCCTGGCATGTGAGCAAGAGGAACTTGTGTTCACTACTGCTGGGTGAGTAATAGAAGGCCCACCCCGGTTATAGGTGACACCAATCAATAGGCTTATAGCCTGAATGGGATAAAATGGAAAGGATGACTGCTGCTTCCTGATTCCTGCCTACCCTGCCATGGACTGTTTTTCCTCCATCATGTACCTCTGCCACGCTGCTCTGGCTTGGAACCAGCCAACTATGGACTGAAACCTCTACAAAGTGTGAGCTGAAATAAAACTTTCCTCCTTTAACTTGTTTTTTTTTTTTTGTGTGGGTACCGGGGCGTCGACCTCAGGACCTCGTGCGCCAACAGGCACCCGTGCCGCTGAGCGATATCACCGGCCCCTTTTTCATATGTGGGAGCCGGGAGTCAAACTCGGGCCCTCGCGCTTGCAAGGCAGGTGCTTACGCTGCTGAGCCATCTCACCAGCCCCTCCTCCTTTAACTTGTGAGTATCAGGTATTTTGTCTCAGCAATGAGGAAACCAAGACAGTAACTTCGTAGTTACTTAAGTTATAATCTCTAAAACTTGGAAGCAACCAAGATGTCCTGCATTTGAATAGATTTATATTAAAAAAAAAAATCATCAGAACATGGAATAGTATTCAGTGCTAAAAGTAATGAACTATGAAGCCATGAAAAGCCATGGAGGAGGCTTAAATGCACGTCCCTCCAAGAAGCCAATACAAAAGTACTACACGGTGTGTGACTCAACTTTGTGACAGTTGGAAAAGGTGAAGCAGAGTACTTGTCAGAAACAGATGAGTGCGGGAAGAAGGGATGAGGCAGGACACGGGGACAGGCACAACTGACTGAGGTCAAAATTTGACTTTTGCAAATTTTCAGGAACCTAAGATCCTGTGATAGCACTGCTCTCACACCTCATAGAGCTTTGAGAAGCTGAGGACCTGCTGGCCACTGAAACTGGAGGTGTGTCCAGTTCTTACAAGTCTTCTGCAGGAATCATCAATTGCCTTTGCTCTGCCCGGGGCATCTACAGAGGAAGACACCTGTGGTCATTTTCCTGCAATGCCCCTGAAGTGGGTCTTTGGGCTTCTGCATGCCTCATTTCCTGGTCTGGGTATAAAGATAGCTATTACAACTGAGGCAGCCATCTGCAATTAGGAAGCCTGATGTGTACAGTGCTCATAGGGTCTTAAAAATACCAGGAGTATATTTCCGAGGTTAGCTCTTAGTCTCATTGTTATGGTGGGGCAGAGTACTGGGTCTACGCATCAGAATTAGGGGGAACCCAGCACAGCCAGTGTGTGTCCCTGAGCAAGGACACGGCTTGTGCCTCAGGAAAGTAGCAGTCATGCACCACCAGCCATGGGGCTGGGAGGGCACAGGAGAATGACATCTCTGCCCTGCCACAAACTGTGACGCTCACGGCCACAGCTTTCTGAACACAGTTCTGTGGGTGAAAGGACTCTGCACTAAGCGGTCGCTCCCCCTTGGGTTTAATGCTCATTTATCACAGTTAAAAGTACCTAAGAACTTTTGAGCAAGTGTCCCCCAAATTTCATTTGGCAGTAGGCCTTGGAAATGTCATAAGTGCCCTGATCACCACAAATAAGCTTCATCAAGGAAGCTTGTGCTGCTAATTTGACTGGAAAAATTGGCACTGTCAATTGGGGAAAGATGGAGAATTTGGTGATTATATATGAAATATGGGAGCATTCCTACAGAAAATCTCCCCATTGGGATTGTTGACATAAGATGCAGTTCGTGAGCACCAGGAGGGCTGGCTTGGTTGTCATGGCAATTCACACAGCTATCCAACAACCGGCCTTTCTGAAAGTAACTACCACCCTGAGAAGTGAAATTTTGTAAGTTGTGATAAAGAAAAGCATCAAAGGGCATATTCCTAGTTAATATTGTGAAATATTTGTAGGCCCCCAAAACTGTGCTCTGATCCTAGGTTTTGAATGTAAAGTAAGTTGGTCCCCAGACCTGTGAGCCTTCCAGCATGACTGCATTGTAAACCATGTGTTGCCCAAGTCAACCTCGAGTTTCTCCCCATGCACAGGATAGAGTGAGAACCTGTATTAGTTAGCATTCTCTGGAGGTGTGGAATCAATAGAAAATACATGTATAAGTATGCAAAGGCATCCATTAGGCTGGCTCACAGAACCAGGGGTGGGAGAGTCCAAACGGGCCATCTGCAACTGGAGAGCCGGAGCATCCAGGAGTTGCCCTGTCCAAGGAGATGGAAGCCGCAGAACAAGGGGAATCAAGGTGCAGCTCCAGCCCCAGGCGGGAGGCCTGGAAGCTCCCCAGAGAGTTGCCAAATAAATCCGAGTTGGAGGCTGAGGAAACTGGAGGCCTAGAGACTGATGTCCAAAGGCGACAGCAGCAAGACACACCTGCTCAGGAAGACTGGCGCTTTTCAAAACTGAAGCACATCCTTCTTCTTTCCCTTTTATTCCATCCAGGCTACAAGCCTATTAGTTGCTGCCACCCATGTCTGGAGTGGGTCTCCCCCTTAGTTTGCTGGTCCACATGTCAATCATCCATGTCCAGCTTGCAATCAGTGGTGACAGCATCCATGAGAGGTGGGATGTTTTGCGTTTCTTATGCTTTGTGATGACAGTCCTCAGTGACTTACACAATGTTAGAAAAAATGAGAGGGCAAGAAGTAGCCCTTTTATCTTAGCCCTGTAAGAAAGAACTAAGTTTCCAGGGACCTTCCCTGGTGATTAGGTTTTGCTCATCATTTCAGCTACCATCAGCCCTGTGGCTCTCCTCTAAAGACTTCGATGTTTATCCACAAAGGCTAGGTCTTCTTTCCGGAAGTATAACACCTTTAATTCATACTCGGCAGAAAGTTTCAAAGGTGGCAACTGGAAAGCATCATTCAGAAACTAGAACTTACATGGACTCAGGTGTTTCTTCTGCCCAGCACTCTCCAGCCTGAAGTGATGAAGATGATGGTCAGAAGCCACGTGGGACCCTGAGGGGACCCTCAAGCCCTCCTGGCTCCAGGGCTGCCTGTGTCTGTTCCTGCTGGCTTCCTCACCTGTGAGTGCTCAGGACTCTGCCTCCAAGGCACGGGTCTCCAGGGCCTGAGGTAGCGGCTTCTGGAGAGAAGGCAGCAGAGGCACCACAAGCTGAAGTCCCCAGGGTGAGCTCCATGTCCCTGTGCTTCTCATCCATCTGGAGCTCTGACTCCCACGACCCTTGGCTCACCCCTCCCAGCATGGGATCCCCACCCGAGCTTCACCGCTTCCACTTCTGAGGTCCTCTGACATTTAGCACGTGGCTTCCCAACTGCGGGGCAAACTTCATGGTCGATGACACGGCTGATGTGGCTGTTGCCCCTGTGTGTCAACTCACTGGATTAAGAATCACCTAGCACATTAGTAGAGCCCACCTCTGTGTGTGTTGGGTGGTCACACAGGTGTGGCCTTGGGGACCGTGTCTGGTCCCTCACCCCTTCCTGTTCCTCCGTTTGTTTCCCAGCTCCGCCACACCCTGCCACCACCACGTCTCTGCCTTGGAGCCAACCGTGGACGGAACCGCGAGCAAATTAAACATCTCTTCCTTTAAGCTGTGGGGCGAGAATTGTGTCTCGGTGAGGGGAAAGCAAAGGAACACAGCGACCATTTCCCACCCCGCTGGCCCAGCTCACACACTCTGCCCTGGGGAAAAGCCCTAAGAGGGAGCAGGCTGAGCCCAGGGCCCCACGGCAGTGCCCCGCATCCCCACCTCTGCAGACAGCCCTTGCTATCTCCTGTTCTGAATCCCTGAGATTGAGCTCAAGGGCCTCTTTTGCTTTCTCAGAGGACAGCAGTATCCAGCTCATGGTGGGCACCAGGGAATGTTAGCTGTGCACTCAGGAAGCTGAGAAACCACCCTGAAGGGAGATAGTTTCTAAGGGCGGGGAAGCCCATGTGCGGCCCTGCCCCTGCTCATGCCAACACTGTCCGCCTCACAGGGAGCATCACAGCTTCCCACGGGCCCTGGCCAGTGGGACCTGCCCACAGGGAGATTCTCACCATCCACTCATGCACACACCATACAGGGCTTTGTCTCTGCGAGTTTCCCGTGACTCCTGGGAGCAGGAATGAGGAGCCATTTTGTGTGCATGGCTGTGATAGGAAATATTTACACAGTGAGGCCAGAGAAAGCTTAAGGGATCTTGTAGCGGAGGGTAGTTTTTGCTCAGAGAGAGGACAGAAGAGCAACAAGGCCGTGCCAAGGGCAAACCTGCCCAGTGAAACCTCTCGGTCCCTCCTTCCTTCTCCACATACCCAAGATTCAGCTGCCACTGTCAGCATCTTATCTTGGGTGACATATCTGAGTTGTACTTGGCTAGCAGGCGTGGACTGCATACCCCCTCGGGGCTGTCGTGGATGGCTCCCTCTGGAGGTTGCTGCTCTCAGACTCTTGCAAGAGCTGCAGAAACAGAGCCTGCTGTCCCTATGGGTGGAGGGTGACAGCTCGGTGACCTCTGCTCCAGACCTGGTGGCCCTCTCCACTCTAGCTGCCCCTCGAATGCTCTGTCCACATGGTCAGTATTTTCTCCATTTACTTTTGATTTTCAGATGTGAAACTGAATGTGCCTTGCTTGTTCCTGTGTTTCTTCCTTGGGATGCCCGATCCCCAGGTAAGAGAAGGACTATGGAATGAAACGATAGAGGAGAAGGCCCACGATTGCAGTCTCCATTATCAGCACCCAAAGCTGGATTAATGGTGACTTTCACTGCCAGGCCGGCCACAGCGTCAGCACCGAGGTTTCACCTCCGCCACTGCACCTGCTCATGCAGTCCCAGGGAAAACCCGAAGCCCAGCAAATCCACCACACAATGGCACTCAGAGCCGGAGCCTGCGAATTAAAGGTCTCCATTGTTTGCAAGGATTATTCCCCTGCCTTTACCAGCTTCAAAGAATTGCGGATCTTCACTCCCTTCTCTATTGATCGTGGCTGATCAGATTAACTTTGTTTTGGATTCCTATTGAAACAAAGACAAACAGATACATTTTAAGCACTTTCATGTATAGTTTTGTTTCAGTTCAGAATTCTTACTGTGTGTCTACTTCCTTGTTGTAAAGATTACTAAGCAGTTGGAGGAAAATAAGGGAATTACCATAAATTCTATTCACTAAATACCAACACTTTCAGGCAAATTATCTCAATTGAAAATACTTTGGCATACCAAGTAATTATGTGCAATTAAAATCCCACCGTAGATTTACTTTCCCCTGTTAATTTATAATAGAATTACCTGTACTCAGGAAAACTAGAAGATTAGCAAGCACTAGAAATCAAAGACATCTCTCACCACCACAAAAATAAAGCCAAATATTTACCCTACTACTCATTGACTACTTCAGATTTCAGATAAAATTATTTAATACTCCCCTACCCTTTAATGAGCCAGAAAGAATGTGAAGAGCATTTCCCTGGAGACAGGACGTCCTCAGGTGTCTGCGGAGAACGCTGTGGGGGTTTGCTGGGCCCGCGCTTGTCCCGGGCCCGACTCAGACACCCGGATTAGGGGATTGCTCTTCGCGGCTTTCCTACATGGGCCCTCCTCTGTCGGGCGGCTGCTGACGCTGCGTTTAAACCCTAGGCTAGGGGGGCCCAGCAGCCTCCCCAGGGCCAGGCTAAGAGCCCCGAAGCTGCCTGGGCTCGGCGAAGGAGACTTCTAGCTCCACCTCACCTCCCAGCAGGGAAGCTGGATAGAGCAGGGCTCTTCCTGCTGCTGCTTCCCTGGTCCTGCCAACCCCGCTGGGCAGAGCCCTCCCCAGCGAAGCCCGTTCCCAAGCAGGAAGTGAAGCTCACACTGCACTGACCAAAGCAAAAGGAGCGCTCCTTTAGGAACCCATTGATAACTTGGTTCACCCTTGCGAGGATGTACAGAGGGTCCCGTTGTCTAGGGAGTTCCTGGGACTCGGGATTTCCAAGGCTGAAGCGCTAGGAAACCAAAGAGAGCTGGTCACCCACATGGTCACCCATGAGGCACCTCATGGCAAGCTGTGACTTATTGTGCCTGAGACCCTGCGTGGCGGAGACGCCAGGCTCATGAGCGGCCCGACCCTGGATAAGGTGCTCACCATTTCCGTCCTAACCCTGCCCCGTAGGTTCGCACACTCGCTGAGCGGACCCAGACACTGCCAGATCCCGCCTGTTGGACAAGAGCACCTGCATGCGCATGTCCTGTGCGTGCAGCACGGGATAAACAAGGTAGCAGGGACTTCGTTATCGGTCACTTAATCGTAAGCCCTCATGTCAATATCGCTGAAGACAGTTCTCCAGTTGGCAGGAGGAGAGGAGAGGTCTACTTCCCACAGTAGTTAGGGCTTCTGCTGTGGTGGGAAGGAAGGTCCAAGGGATGATGCCCAAGGTGCAGGGGGACTCGGCCTCTTGGCCAGGTGACATCAGCAAACACCAGGGCACACACGGCCTCTCACGTTCCCTCCAGCACCAACCATCACAGGGCCCAAGGTCGCCTCGCCTCAGAGCTGGGTGGGTGCATTCCAGTAAGGGCACAGATGCTATGAAACCACGTGAGGCTGATAATTCTTAAAACCTAACATTAAAAATTCCAAATTTATCTAATATCAAAAAGTACTCTTCCTATGTAACAGGCATGTCAATCCGTAGTCAGCGTCTCGGTGCTGTGGCCTCTGAACCTTTTGGCCACCATCTCTGTCCTGATCCTCAAAGCACGGTGTGGGAAGACCCGAGCTGCCCTTTCCCCCTCCTTGTGCTGGCCTCAGCAAAGGGACCATCACGCAGACACATGGGGTGCTGCGGACAAAAAGGAGGAAGGGGAGCCTGTGCCCCACCGGGGCTCAGAGAGCCCAGCGGGGAGAGGTTCTGTGCAGGAAACCTAACCAACATCTTCCTTCGAACCGTAAATCTCAAAAGAGTGAGGCAGGAATCATAAGAGCATCATCAGATGGAATTTTTTAAGGCCACTGTAATGCAGTATGAACCTGTGAAGGTAGTGGCCTCAGATGGAAGCCATGTCCCTGAGAAACACCGTCTTCCTTAAAAGCCCTTGCTTTAGGAGCAGAGTGTTTGGAACCCTCCCTGGAGGAAGGGGACACTGAAGAGCCAGGCCGAGAAGAGTCACCATGTGAGGCCGGAAGTGCAAAATGCAGGGTGCCATGTCTATGGGGCCAGGAGGGCTACACCAGCCTGACCACCCCTGGGTGCATCCTATACCTCGCTGCCCAACAGAACTTTCTGTATGCAGGGAAATGGCCATGTGGACACCGTCCAACACCACAGTGCAAGTGGGAAAAATAACTGTTGGTTGTTAAGGCAGTGCTGGTGAAACCAGCAGCATTAGTCTATCAAACAGGATATTTGCAATATTTGTGTTGGTGTTTTTCATTAAAATACTCAATCTTTAGGAATATATGAAGAAATGAAATCCTCATAAACCAATGAAGAATGTATATGTTAATTGAAATTGGGGGGATATATAACTAGTAATATTTATCAAAAGTCTTTTTTTAATTTTTATTTTTATTAGTGCACGTTTGCAGCACATAATGATTACATTCATCATGGGGAGTTGGTGCATGGATGCACATCCTATTCTTTTTAAGTGCGCATCCTTTGTTCTGAGAATTTTATTTCTAGAGATCTCTCCTACAAAGTTAATTGAAGTTTCAGACCAAGATTAAGATACACAATTATCAATAACATCATTAATTAGTTATAAAAATTCCCAAACTCTTCAATAACTGTGGATAAAAGAATAACTAAATAGATTATGTTTTTTTCTGTGAGGAAGACAGATTTCTAAGAATATTACACAATATAAGGAAATGTTTATATTTTAATATTAAAAGTCTAGATAAAAACAGTATATAAAATATAGCCTTAATTTTATTTATGTTTGTGTTTGCATGCCTGACAAAAAGATGGATATTGCTTAGGATCTTATCAAAGAAGAAGGAATATTTCTCTTTTATCATTTTCTGTATTTTCTTAAATGTCTCTAAACTATTTTTACCAAATGAAAAATTCAATGACAGTGAATTTCTGCATTCACCAGTGAGTCTTTCAAATAGCAGGCTGCGGAGTAGGAAACAGCAGCTGGGGCCTGGAGCAGAGCATGCCCCGCTCACTCCTCCAAGCCACCAGGGTGCCACTTCCAGCACTGCTGGCTTGGATGAGTTGCTTAATGAGTGGACCCCTTTTGCAGACCCTGTCTCTCCCTCCTCCTGCTGTGGACAGTGCTGCACTGTGTCCCAAACTAATTCTTGTTCTGAGAGAGAAATGGAGTAGACATGGTGTCACACTCTTCTATTCCAGTAAGAATAGTGGCAAAGCCACGAAGCACAGCTGCCCAGCGACGAGAGCTGCTGGACTCTGGGAAGCAAGCATCTCCTGGCTTGCCACGCCATGCACACGTGGACACCCTGGGGAGGAGAGAGGGCCACCCCTTCCCTCTGGGACCCTCCGCTCTCCCAGCCCTTCCGCTCCCTTGGGAGGTCACCGACCACAGCCTGAAAGGAGCCCAGTGGCTAGGAGTACTGCTGTGCTTTCCGGCTGCACAGTGAAATTCCTCCCCTGCGAGAGCCAGCCAGGAGCTCCAAAATCAAATTCTATGCAAACTTGTGATGACTAACTTAGGGAATCATGTCAAATTTTAAACTTTATTTTATTTTATTTTTTATCAGCTGCTGGGTAATTGGAGGCGAGAAGATGCCCAATTGACATCCTGCCCCAGGCATCAGCCTGCCTTGGCACAGCCTTGACTCCTGAGACAGGTGTCGAGAGAGTGTGCCTTGCGACAGGAGTGGCACTGTCGCCCTGTCAGGACTCCTCAGCTGGCGCCTGCTGTCAGCACGCTCAGCTCCACGCTGCAGCCTCCACTTCCAAGAGGAGGTAAACACCCCTCCAGATAAATAATGGATGAAAACAAAATTTCAAAAGAGATAGTGACCC
The DNA here is from genome assembly GCA_028451465.1 of Erethizon dorsatum. Lineage (NCBI taxonomy): Eukaryota > Metazoa > Chordata > Mammalia > Rodentia > Erethizontidae > Erethizon > Erethizon dorsatum. The sequence continues at coordinate 55,266,335 of CM051833.1, forward strand.
GCAAATTTCACTTAAATATTTTCACTTTGACACGTTTGCCAAAACCATTACCCAGTATTTTTACAGAACTGTGTCTCAATTAGTAGTAAAATAAATTATGAAAGACAAACGTTTTTTCCATATTTAACTATCTTTGGAGGAAGTGTCTATTTTTAAATACATAGATGGGGGATGAGTCACCCCACCTCCTGGCTGAACTTCACACTGTCAATCCACGCACACCGGCGCCCTGCCCCGGAGGTGCCCTGCTCCCTGTCTGTCAGCATCCTCATGGGTGCAGCTCTGCCCTGTCCATATCGGGAAGCTGATTTCACGTCAGCATTCGGGAAACTACATCAGCGAAAAGTTGGGCTTGAGAAGCCTGACATCCAAACCCCAGATTTCTACAGGTATCTTCAATAATAGTGGCTAGGTCGCAGTGCTCTTTCCGTATCTTAAACTGAAATAAAATAAAGTAAAATAAGACAACAACAACAACAACACTCAGAAAAATAAAACACCACATCTGTGCAAAACAGCAGAATTGGCCTAAAGAAGAGATTCTCAGGAATTTCCTTTCTTCTGCTCTACACTCAAAACTACATCAGAAGAGCAAGGGGATAATTCCAAGACAAAGACAAAGGAATCCTCTTGCAATGAATGGGTGCCTCTGTTTTGACATATGCAGTACAGGGAGAGTAGTCTCAAAACCCAGATTTTGAGTGCTGGTATTTTAAGGCACTGTTGGTTTCTTCCCTGGTCTTCAGTTCTGTCTGATGCCAATCCTACTTTAAGCAGATAAGGTAATGTTTTAAGGACAAGTTGGAGGTAATTATTTTTCAAATATATTCAGAGTTGCGTTCACTTAAATGTGGAACTTCAAAAACTACTTTAAAGTTGATGACTTATGTTACAAAGACACAAACACACTTTATTTTCAGTTGCAACATCTGTCCCGTAGACTTGGACACACCCACAAAGGGTATCATACCAAAGTAGAATTAATAGACTAGAATGGAAAAGGTTAGAAAGAAAACTTCATCTTATTGAAAAATGTCTATACCGAGAAGGTCTGGACTGTTACTCTTGCTCTCTTTCCACTTTTTTCTTCTATATATTCATCCTTTTTTCCTTATCTCCTCCAACCACAGAATGATAGGTAAGTCTTTAGTCTTTTTTGTCTATGATGTGTGCTTTGAGTAGCATTCTGACCATTCTGTGAAGATCATGATACATAGCATATCAACTATTATTATTCTGTAATTATTTTGTTTTAATTTTTTTCATAGAAGAGTGCTTTTTATATGTTCTTCATTAATATCTACTTGTATTACATTAAAATAAAAAAGAAAGAAAAAAATAAAGTTTTGTGGAAAACCAATAAATGTCAAGAGGATAACAAAGATGGAAAGCTTAACATCCATGTATCAAAGAATGAAATTGGACCTGTATCTCACATCATGTGCAGACATTAAATCAAGAAAAATTAAAGAGTTTTGGGGTTGTGGCTCAGTGTTAGAGCAGTTGCCTACCATGTGTGAGGGCTGAGCTCTGATTGCCAGCACTGCAAGGAGATTGGAAAGAAAGAAGACAGAGAGAGAGAGAGAGAAAAGGGAGGAAGGAGAAAGAAGAAAATAGATTTTGCCCTCAGTACTGCAAAAGAAAAAATGTGTTAAAGATTTAAGCGGAATATCTAAAGAGGCAATGGGTAATCGCAAGATACAGGAATAGGATTCTCCCATGATCAAACCCCTGCAGAACCACTGATCTGGACACATCATCACAAGGGAATACTTTCACTTGAGCAAAGGGAACTGGGCGAGTGGTTACAGTACCTGGTTATAGCATAAATAGGAGGAGACGCTTGGAAGGGGATAGAAAATACAGCTTTGCTTTGCCTTGGTCACTCTTCTTCCGACCCTGGGCAGCATAATGTGGAGAGAGACATTGTTTACCTCAGGGAAAGACAGAAGTAGGCATAGAATTTCCCTGAGGATGCAGTATCAGACCCAGCATCAGACCCAGCAGCACAGAGTGCACCTTGGAACAGACACCTGTCACCCTGCCTCCAGGCAGCATCTGCAGACTGAGTCTCTAGACCCATCCAGTGTGGGGTAGGACCCGAGACGCAGCGAGACAACCTGCCGTTCTGGACCGCATCCCCACCAATCTTCAGTGGCCCACACACCTCGGGTGCTGGGCTTAGATCCCAAGCCAGCATGGTGCCAGCCTTGGTGACTAAAGGACTCCAGTTGGGGGCAGTGCCATGGCCCCCGGGCTTAGTAGCCTCATTGACACCACAAACCTCCAGCAGTCACTCACTGTGGACCCAACAGAAAACCTGCCTACAAGTTCTGTATGTTTCTAGGTAAAGCCAGACAGTAAAGGAGGGGATGCACGCTGACCTGTTCCATCCACAGACATCCCCACATGGCCTCAAAGGTCAAGAATCAAGGAAACAACATCAGCACACAGACCAAATGAGGTGCACTGACTGATCCTGAAGAGATAATGCTGTAGTAACTGCCTGACAAAGAATTCAAAATAGGTATTTTAAGAAAGCTCTGTGAACTCCAAGAGAAGACAAAGAAGCCAAAGTTGGCAACACGCACCTGCAGTCCTGTCACTCTGAAAGGCTGAGGCAGGTGAACAGGATGTTTGAACTCAGCTTAGGCAATATAGAGACCTAACAAGACCCTGCCTCAAAACTTCAAAAATTTAAAAAAATAAGGTTGGGGATATAGCTCCTTGCAAAGGTCCTAGGTTCAACCCATAGTACCACAAGAACAAAGACAGAGTGAGAGAAAGAGAAAAGAAAGGCAAAGAAAAGAAAAATGGAGAGACAATCAAAACATTTAGCAGACAAATTTAACAGAAACATATGAATAACTTGGAAAATCAGTGGAAATCCTGGACCTGAAATGTGCATTGGATAAAATTTTAAAATGCACTACAGAACATGAACAGCATAACTAATCAAACAGAAGAAATAATTTGTGAATTCAAGGTTAGGTTATGTAAAAATATAGTCAGAAGAGAGAAAAGAAAGAATAGAAAAAAGAAAGCTTATGTAAAATATGGCATAACAATAAAAGAGAAAATGCATGAGTTGCCAATGTTCAAGATGAAATACAGAAAACCCAAGGAAGTAGAAAGCTTATTTTAAAAAACAACAGGATAAAACTTCCCAAACCTGGAGAAAAATATGAATGCCCAGGTACTAGATGGTCAATGGTCTCAATCAGATACAGTTCATGTAAGATTACCACATTATGTGTTATAAAGAGGCTGTCAAGATCAAAGACAAAGAGAGGGTTCTGAAAGCAGCAAGAAAAAAGAAACAAATTGCATACAATGGCATCCTAATATACCTAGCAGCAGAATTCTTGGCAGGAATTTACAGGGTAGGAGAAAGTCAAACTGTATTAAAGTGCTGAAGGGCTTTAAGGTGTGAAGGATGCAAAAGTTGCCAACCAAGAATACTCCACCCAGAAAATCTGCCTTTCAGAGGTGAAGTAAAAAGACTTTATAAGCAAAGCTAAGGGAGTTGATTGCCATCAGATCTTTCCCATAGGAAAGGAAGTTAGTTGAAGGGAGTTAGTTCTTCAAGCTGAAAGAAAAGGGTGCTAATGAACAATAGGAAAACTCTGGCAAATATAGAACTCCTTGTAATAGCAAAAACACAGCCAAATATTGAATGTGGTAATAATGTAATAGTGGTATGCAAATCACTTATATCTTCAGTATGAGAGTTTAAAGAAAAACTAACAAAAATAATAATGATAATTTGTTAAGTAAAGTTCATATAAAAAGATAAACAGTGACAACAAAAGTTTTAAAAATGTGTGAAGCGGAGTTAAAATATAGGTTGTGGGGTTTGTTTTTGTGATCTAAGTTATTATCAACTTAAAACAGCTTGTTATTGTTATAAGATTTTTATAAGGCTCATGGTAACCACAAAACAAAAATCTGTAAGAGATGCACTACAAATAAAAGACAAGAAATCAAAACATACTACTAGAGAAAATCATTTAACTGCAAAGGAATACAGTAAAAAAGGAAGAAAGAAAATTGCCTACAGAACCACTAGAAAACTATTATCAAATTGGCAGTAATAAGTTCTTATCTATCATTACTTACCTTGAATGTAATGGAAAATACTCTACTACTGAACGGAATATAGTGGCTAAATGGATTAAAAAAATAAGACCCAACTATGCTGCCTATGAGAAACTCACATCACCCATAAATAGAACATTGTTATGGTTTAAATCTACAATGTCTCCTAAAAGTCTTGTTGTGGGGAAGGTGACTGAATCGTGGATTCCTATACTCACCAGTGGATGCATCCATGGATGAGTTCATGGCTGAGTGTGTAGATAGGAGTTGGAGCCTGGTTGGAGGTGGTCACTGCGGTGTGCCCTGGAAGGGTGGATTCTTTTCCTCAGCTTCTATCTTCTCTCTCTGCTTCCTGGTTGCCACAGAATGAGAAGTTTGGCTCCACTACATCATTTCTGCCTTGCAGCCAGCTGACCATGAGCTGAATCCACTGAAAGTGTGAGCCAAAAGAAACCTCTCCTCCCTTAAGTTGTGGGCATCAGGTATTTTGTACTAGCAATGGGAAAGCTGGCTAATATGGACATACATAGACTGAAAGTGAAGGGGATGCAAATGGAAACCAAAAGTAGTTATATCATATAAAATACTTTGAGTCAAAAATTGTAAAAAAGAAGGAGGAGGAGGAGGAAAAATAGGTGGAACAGGAAGGTGGGAGGAAGAAGGTCATTATAAAGAAATAATTGTGTCAATTCAGCAGAAGGGTGTGACAATTATAAATAGATATGCACTCAACTTTGCAGAACCTAAATATACAAAGCAACTATTAATGGAGCTAAAGGAAGAGATAGACTGCTATACAATAACAAACGGGGGTTCGACATCCCGTTTTCATCAATTGGCAGATCACCCAGACCAAAAGAAATCAACAGAATTTAAACTGCTCTCTTGACTAAATGGACCTCACAGATATTTAAAGAGCATTCCATGCAACAGCTTCAAAATGCATTCCGGCCTAACGAGATAGATGCAAAAACCTTAACAAAATGCTGTCAACCCAATTTTAACATCTTCAAGTGGGCCTCATCCCAGGCATGAAAGGAAACTTGGCATAATGAATCAATAACTGTGATACATCACATTAACAGAGCAAAGACCAAAAACCACATGATCTTTTCAATAGATGTAGAAACATTTTTGACACAATTCAAAATCTCTTTATGGTAAAAAACTTTCAACAAATTATGTATCAAAGAGAAGTTCTTCAACATGGTACAGATCAAATATAGCAAAAACTCAGCTAATATACTGAGTAAAGTCAGACACTTTTCCTCTAAGATCTAGAACAAGATAAGAAGACCTGCATTCACTGCTTCTAATCCCCATAATGCCACAAGCCCTTCTTAGAGTAATTTGGCATATACCCAGATTGGAAAGAAAGAAGTTACATTGTACTCTTTTTCAAACAACTGATCTTATGTATCAAAAGTCTTAATGCCACCAAAATCAGTTTCATACCTAATAAACAAATTCAGTGAAGTTGCAATGCACAAAATCAACATAAAAATTGGTAGCATTTCTATAGACTAATAGTGAACTATCTGAAAAAGAAATCAAGAAAATAATACCATTTATAATATCTACATGCAAATAAAATAACTAGATGTAAATTTATTCAAGAAAGTGGAAGATCTTTACACTGAAAACTATAAAATACTGATGAAAGAAATTGAGAAAGACAAGTAAATGGGAAGGTATACTATGTTCATGGATTAGAAAGATTAATATTGTGCAATTGTCCATACTTTCCAAAGCAATCTACAAATTCAGTGTAATCCCCATCAAAATACACGTTTTCCCAGAAACAGAAAAAACATTTCTAAAATCTGTGTGGAACTACAACAGATCCTGCATAGCCAAAGTAATCTTGAGGAAAAAGAACAAATGCGAAGGCATACCATTATTTATCCTCAAAATATACTACAAAGCTATAGTTATTAAAACAGCATGGCACTGGCATAAGAACAGATAAACCAATGAAACAGAAAGATCAGAAATAAATTCATACATTTATACACAATGGACTTTCAACAAAGTTGCCAAGGACACTAGGGAAGTAGGGAAAAGAACCATGTCTTTAATAAATGGTATTGTAAACACTGGATATCCACAGGCAGAAGATTAAAATTAGACCTCTATCTCTTATAATACATATACAAAAATAAAGTCAAAATGGGTGGCAAAACTTAAAGATTATATCTAAAACTATGTAATTACTGAGAAAAACATAAAGAAAGACTTTATGGCATTGACCTAGGCCAGTGGTGGCAAACCTATTGCATGCGTGTTATTTGTTTTTCTTTTAAGACAAAAGATGTTAATGTATGAGTTTTTTTTTTTTTTTTTTTTTTTTTTTTTTTTTCTTTTCCTAAACTAAAACCTCAGTGTTCAGGTTTAATTGCAGTGTTGACACTTTGCAATAATTAAGCAGGTTTTGGGTTGCAGTTTTAGCATGCATCTCTAAAAGGTTCACCATCACTGCAGTAGGCAGTGATATTTTGGATATAACCTGAAAAGCAAAGTCAACAAAGCAAAAGGAGACAAATGAATTAACTAAATCTCCTGCAATCTGATAAGGCTTTAATTCTGAAAATTTCCAAGAAATTGAAATAACGCAACAGAAGATAACAGTTAAACTTACCTAAAGAAAATGACAAAATACCTGAACAGACACTTCTCAAGAAAAGACATAGAAATGACACCAAGTACACAAGAAAATCCTCAGTATCATTAGTTGCCAGAGAAGTGCAAATCCAAGCCACAGTGAGCTTTTACCACACTCTGTTAGAATGGTTGTTTTCAGAAAGACACAAGATAACAAGGCTGGCAAGGATGTGGAGAATGGAGAGCAAGCCCTTACCTGCTGCTGATGGGACTGGAAATAGGTTTTGAGGAGTGAAAAGGCAGCCTGTCCTCCACTTGGGGAGGTAAAGTCCTACAGGCTTTATGGACACCAGCAAGGAGGTTGCTATGGTTTCTATCTAGATGATCCCCTGAAACCTCATGCTCCCAGAGCCAGGACCTTTGAAGACGATTGGATTATGGAGTTTAGAGCTGACTTGCTGTCAAGAGGCAGGGCCTGGTCAGAAGAGGGGGCCACTGGGGGCATGGCTGGACTCCTTCTTGGCTTCTCCCTTGACTCTCACTTCCTCTCTGCCGGGCCTCTCTACCACGCCATCCTTCCTTAGAGCCCGACAGCCATGGACTGAAACATGAGCCAAATTAAAGCTCTCCTCCTTTAAGTTGTGGGTGTTGGCTCTTGTGTCCCAGTGACAAGAAAGTGACAAAGACAGAAATCCCTTCACGAACTTGAAATATGCCTGCCTTACAATCTAGCAGCGTCTTCTGATTAGACCCCCTTCCCAGGCAATGAAATCAGCGCATCTAGAGAGGTGTGCGCTCCCTTGTCCTTGGCAGCAGCACTCACAGTAGCGAAACCATGGCATCAGCCTGGGTACCTGTTACGGCTGTGTCTCCACGGCCTCTCAAAGCCTCCTGCGGTCCGAGGTGACTGAATCTAGAGTGCATGACGCTGGAATTGATTCCTGGAGCAATGCTAGCATCAAGGGCATTAGGATTAAGGTGTGAGTGCTACCCGCCCTGAGTAGCTTAGGTAAGACAAAAAGGGGCAGAAAGATGCTGTTAAGGCTCTTTGTTACTTTGCTACCCTCTGCCCACCATCAGCTGTTTCTCCTCTGCCACGTGACCCTGCCTTGGAGCCGGCCGACTATGACAGAAACCTCTGCAAACTGTGAGCCACATAAACCTTTCCCCCTTTAACTTTGGGTGTCAGGTATTTTGTCTCAGCAACAAGAGAAAAGTAACTAACACAGCATCCATCTGCAGATGAGTGCACGAAGAAAATACATCACAGACACAAAATAAAATGACTCAGCCTTTAGAAGGAGGAAATTTTGTCCTTTGGGATGACACGGATGTACCTGGAGGACATTATGTTAAGTGAAACAAACCAGTCACAAAAAATAAATACCACATGATTTCATTTGTAAGTAGAAGCATAAAACACTGAGCTCATAGAGGTAAAAAGCAGAACTGTGGGCACCAGAGGCTGTCACGAAGGGTGGGGTAGGGCAGCGTGGGATCCCTCTCTCTCTCTCTGTCTCTCTCTGTCTCTCTCTGTCTCTCTGTCTCTCTGTCTCTCTCTCTCTCTCTCTCTCTCTCTCTCTCTCATCTTTCTATGGAGACCACACATTCCCTAAAGAAGTCAACAACCTGAGCACCACTGCAGGTAGTAACTAACGTGCCCTCCCCAGTAGATAGGCTCTACTGAGGGATTTCTGGGAAAGATTATTGCTTCAGATATATGTAAACTCCTTCCTTTATTCTCTCCTTTACTTCTTTGTATGGGTTTCTCTGGTGATGTGATGAGCCACGAGACGATATCAACAAGCTGAGCATGGCAAGAAGACCAGAAAGAGCCTGGGCATTAACACCATGGATCCCCTCCCTCGCCAGGAGGCTGGGAGTTACAACTTCCAAGCTGCTTATCTAAGACAACAGAGTTACTTTTAACTTATGCCATGACTGGTCAGATACTTTGTTGCTTGCAGCTGTCCAGAATCCAAATGGAAACAATCCAGTTTTGTAAGCAACTAGCTACAAAGTAACTCTTAGCAACATTGCCTCTGAAATCTAATTCAGAGAAGAGACCCTGAGAGGAACTAGTTCCACTGGGCGGCAGGAGCTGCTCTTGATGAGGAAAGATGCAGAGGCACAGGAATGAGCTTGGCATGTGGAGACTGCAGCCCAAGTGCAGGGGGCAATGTTGTGTCACTTCATCTTTCATTTGGTCATTGCACGCTGGCTGGGGGCCAATCTCTGTGGAGGGCCTGGTTGGCTGATCAGGTATTTATTGTCAGGCCTGTAGGCACAGGGGGAATGCGCTCCCCTTTCCAGTTGGAACAGAACCCTGAGGAGGTAGCGTGCGGCCAGAGCCTCCAAGACAACAGGACCCATGGGAAAAGTGGCACTGGAAGATGGGAGGAGAGGCAGCCTGTGAGGCCCTTGGACCCCATGGTGCCTGCAGCCAGCAGGAGGAACACATCAGATCAGGTCAGCTCTGCACTTTGCCATTTCAGTTTGGGCTTCTGTCACCCAATTGCCAGACACTGCTGCCTCAGCCTGGAGCAGCCTATAGCAGTGGACAGCATAGGAGGATGTCGGGACCTCCACCGGGTTCCAGAGTTCCTAGACAAAGTCACCAGAAACTCAGAATCCAATTAACTGAGAAAAATCAGAGAATTCCATCCTGGACAAGAGCAACTGACATAGTTTTAGGAGGTCTCTTCTCTCCTCTCGTGTCCTCAGTGAGGGCGGTTAAGCTACATTAAAGCCTGGCAGTTACACCCTCTTTTATTTGATCACTTGTAATTCCAACAGCACCGAATAGGGGTTGAAGGAAAGACTCATCAACATGCGTTTTCAGTCCACAGTCTCAACGTCTCAGTTGAAATGCGAAGAGGAAATGTTGCTGGCAGTGAGCGCAGAAGGGGCAGAGGAGAGAGGGTTGCACACCACAGAATCAGGGCAGGCAGGGAAAGAACTGGGAGAGAGGGGCCCTCTGGGTCATCCATAGGAGCAGAAGATGTGGGAAAATAACAGGGCACGCTCATTTACTGTGCGGACAGCAAAATTATGGAACATACACGGGAAGAGACAGAGGGAACAAGTGCCCAGGGTGCTCCTGGGCCCGCCCACTCTTGCTCTTCGATGGTCCACAGGTCAGCACTAGGACACTCAGGTGCTGCAGGTGCAGGTCCTGCTCCTGCCTCCACGATGACCCATTCCTTTGAGAACAGGCATGGGGCAAAAAGAATCCCAGTGACTCAGAGAAACTTGAATGATGTCATGAAGTCAGAGCTCATATAAATGCTCCCAGTTACATCTTAGACAATGTCTCTCACAAGACTCTGGGAAGGATTTTAAAATTTGAGGTAGGCTTTTAAAACATTGCCACCTTTGAAATGATGTTTTAAAAAGCTACCTGTTCTAGCTTGCTGGCCACTGGCCACTCTAAAAGGTGACTTGCTGGGCTTTCCCATCAGTACAGGCTCCTCGGGGGACACTCTGAGGTAAGGACACGCCTCCCATATTGTTGCAGATTTCTGTTCACATTTTATACATCAGAAAGAATTAACCAAATACTTTAAGATTCTGCCTACTGTGTCCATGTACAGAAGACCACAGAGTCTGGCCCAGGAAGGTGAGGTGCAGATGAAGCACTGCACAGACATGCGAGACTCCAGGACCCAAATCCACTGAAGATAACAGCGTCAAGTCCCGGGCATGAGAGTGCCCGGTCCACTTCCCACCTGCCTGGCCAGGGCCTCTTCTGACCCACAGGTGAAGCCCACCTGCCCAGGCTTCCGCATTTCCCAGCCTTAGAGCCAGCTGTCCACCTCTTCTACCCACAGAGGACTGGGACACAGCAGCGGCAGAGGGTGGGGAGCCAGGCCGGGGCCAGTTCTGACCCACCCCAGCTCTCCCCGGGAATGGATGGTCCAGCTCAGTGAGGGTCGAGGGTCAGACTGGAACCTGGCCCAGCCTGGGGCCTGATGAAGGCAGAAGTGATCCCGAGATGCCGCTGGCTCTGGGCCTGCTGGGCGCAGGAGAGAGGGCAGTGGAGCCCAGCACCACCAGGGCAGTGGGTGAGCTGAAGCTGGCACTGTGTAATAGTAACTGGCATCTGTCCTGATGCTTATGCCTGCCTTGTAGAGTAACGAGGTGTCTTCATGTATTCCAGTAACTGTCTCATTTACACACTTAGATACTGAGACAATTGTCTAATTTTTCTTTGTTTCTCTGGCAGCACAAGATAAATTCCATTTCTTAAAGTGATTCTCCACAAAGGCTTAAAAAAAATAAGTGAATAAAGGGGAAAGAAGGAAGAAAGGAAACCAGGAGGGAGTGAGGGAAGAAGGAAGAAAAAAGAGAAGGGGAGGAAGGAAAAAGAAGAAGGGAAGAGGGGAAGGAGGAAGGTAGGCTGGCCTTCAGGGCCCATGTGCTGGTCTGGGCCCTGAGGCAACAGGAGGCACCGGCAGGGAGCAGAGGTCGGGCTCCCCAGGGCTCGGGGGTAGAGCATTACATCAAGAGATCCACCCGGCTGCCTGCCCGGCCGGCATGCCGACTGCTGAGCAGGGTGCCAAGGTCCTAATCCTGGATTTATTACACACTTGCTGAGCGACCTTAGACAAACCACTTAACTCAACCCTAGATAATGTCACCAAGTCTTCAGCTTATAGGACGATCACTGATCCCTCGCCACCTGTATCATGGCTGTAGTGAAACACGCGTGCCGGTGGGGAGGTGCAGTCCTGATGGGAGCAGGGGGGCATGCAGATTTCCTGTGCTTTACAGTGGTTTTCTCAGCCAAGCCAGCTGGAGCTGAGGACTCAGCCGATGGGGGAGCCACTGTAAGTTTCTTTCTGCAACGCCAAGGAAATGGGACTTAATTGATAACTTAGAGATTCCCGCAGCAGAAATGGCAACTGACGTGACCCTCGCGTGGCACGGCTCAGCGCAGCAGCACCCTAGGGATGCCATGGGAGACACAGACATCCCCGCGAACAGGAATAAAATTCATTCCCACAGAGTGCTTGTTTTCCATCTGGAGAGTTTATAAACTCTGTGAACTCATGAGCCCCTTGGAGCTGCATAGACTGCATCAGGGTGGCAAGTTCAGCCTTTGGCAATAGCCAGTGTTAACATGGGTTAATGAGCAGAATAATAGGGTCCCACTAACAGCACATTTTTGTTCATATTTAACATTGGAGAGGGAGAGTTTCAGAGCTTTTGTCCAGATCTTCTGCCCCAAAGCTGCAGGGTGTACTGCGGTGTGAGCTGTGCTGTGGGACGGGGGATGGGCCAGGACAGTGGGGGTGGCATGCGTGGTGGGTGGTGTCCTGGGTGAGCTATGCACCCCATTCCCCCAAATTCCTATGCTGAAACCCTAAGTCCAGTACATCAGCGTGGCTGTATTTGGAGACAGTCTTCAAAGAGGCGACTATGTTAAAATGCAGCTTTTAACTTGGCTCTTAATCCAGTCTGACTGCTGTCCCTATAAAAAGAGAAAATCTGGAGCCTGGCAGGGCAGCACACACCAGTATCCCAGCACTCCGGGAGGCTGGGGCAGGAAGATCACAATTTCTAAACCAGCTTGGGCACTTAGTGACTTAATGAGACTGTCTCAAAATTCAGAAAAAGGCCAATGACACGGCTCTGTGGGAGACTCTGGGTTCGGTTCTGCAGTGCCAAAGAGGGTGGAGAGAAATCTGGACACACAGGGAAGCTGGGCAGGTCCATGTACTGAGGACACAGTGGGAAGACAGCTGCCCCAAGGCAAGAAGAGACACTGAGAAGAGCCCCGCGCTGCCCACACCACTTCAGGGCAGTGAGAGAGTGAAGTCTGTTCTGTACGGGCCCAGCGCAGAGCTTTGTGCGCACAGTGCTGGGGAACTGACACCGAGGGGCAGGACCCTGAGGGCCCAAGAGGCCTGGTTCTGCTGCAGCAGCAGCTGAGAAGAGCAACCTATAAGAAGGGTGAGAAAACCCCACTTCAGGGTCAGAAACCCACCCAGGTCACTGCTAGGAGATGCTGACACCCAGCCTGGGCTGCTTAGTGAGATCCTGTCTCAAAATTTAAAAAAGTGAAAGGTCTGGGGATGCAGCTCAGGGCAAAGGTCCTGGGTTCCATCTCCAGTACTGCAAATAAATAGATAAAATTGTAAAGCTGCAATTCGCCTGGCAGTCACTCAGTTATTTCCGAGAGAGGACCCCAGGCCGGGGGCATTACATTTGGAGGGAGCCCGGAGTCTGTGGTAGCTGGCATGAAGACATATCTAGGCAGCCTGTGGTCAGCATGGGGACACTGAGGGCAGGTTCGGAGGGTCTTGGAAGGACATCAGGCAGAACAGGGAGGACTGGGAAGGGAGCTTCCCTGCCACCGTGGATTCTGCCTCAGTTGGCCTCCTGCTTGGACTCAGGTATGTCCTGCTCTGTGGGCCAACTTACTCCTGGCAGTGTGTCTGGCAAAAGGAAATATTCCTGCCTCTTCCTTACTGCTTCCCTCCTTCCGCCTGTCACACATTTGCACACACAGCCTCCGAGGCTGGTGTAAGACAGGGAGACCGGCAGCCCTACACATTCCATGTGGTCCACAGAGGAAGATGGGGCTGGTGGGAGGACAGCCAGGAACTGCAGTCTGAAGCAGCTCTGGGTTGACCTTGCAGGACAGCTAAGCGAGAGGCAAGGTCACAGCCAGAGTGAGCCAAGGGCCCTTGGGTCAAGGGCTATTTTAAGTTTCCTCCTGAGATTCACTTCTCACCCCACATTGTTGTCCAAGAATGTTCTTGGGAAATTCTGGGTGACCTCAATGCTTCAGAACTTCCCAGAAACTTTCCCTGAACTTCCGCAATACCTGCTAACCCTTGGGACACTGGTTTGTCCGACACTTTGGTTGAACTGATGTCCCCAAAAGTCTGGTGAACAGATGGCCACTGATCAACCCACGAGGTCTGGCACACGTGTCTCTCAGAAAACCGGAATGTACCCAGCTGTCTGCTTAGGGTATGCTCTGTGGGCACATATTTGTGGACAGATTTTTAAAAGGGATTTCTAGCAGGTAGGTTTTTATCTTCAGTAATAGAAAGGGTTGAGGGCTGATAGGAGGTCACGGGAGATGGAACCCTGTCTGGTCTAGATTTCAAACATTTTGGGAAGAGTCAAGCAAGAATATGTCATTCAGTGGTTTCCCTTCCTCCTTCCCTTTGAGGGTCTTACCAGGAGATCATCTTTGGATTTGCTCAGGTCTGAGAAATGTACTATCATTCCTCAGCTGTTGTCTCACGTGTCCTCTCTGGTCATTACTCTCAGTTGTTATTTGGAAGAATGTGATGGAAATTCACAAATAAGCTTAAAACATGTATTCATGTAGCTCTGGTTCTTTGGAAGAAAGATGCTGCTGTAGCCATCATTGTATATGATTATGTTTATATTATAATTTAACCTCTATACATTGTTAGATCATCAATTTCAAAATGTACAGCTATGATAAAAATCAGGGATTCTTAAAAGAAATAAAAAATTAATAATTCTTATAAAGCATTGTATTTTTCTTATAAGCCCATTCCTACTTGGTTGAATGCTATATTATTTATGTTACAATGTGCCCCAAACTTCAATTAAAGTGAATTATTTGGGTAATGAAATATTAATAAAAATGACAGTGAAATCCAGCCATGGTGACTTGAGGTGTTCTCCTTTCCTCTTTTCCTTGTGATGAGAAGGTGGAAGGCTCGCTGCAGGATCCTACCTGCATTTCCCTGTGGAAGTTCTCCCTCCTCCCTCACAAGGGTTAGGGAAAGAATTGAAGTGACCCTGGACAGTCTGGAAACCCAGCGAGCCTTCCGCAGGCTTCCCACACCAGGGACCGCTGTTAGTTACACCAGGTTCCCGCACTCTGCCAGGAACCTTGCATTAGGCGCCCAACTGTTGGGATGATCGAGAGGCAAGGTAACCCCGAGACTCCCGCAAAGACCAGCATGGCCGCGCTAGCTTTTGGAAATGAGAAGAAACGACTTGGCTCCTGTTTGGAACTGAAGGTTAAGGTCCAAGTCCAGCTGTAGCCGCTTCTACTCCTATTAAGATTTGAGATTCCTTGGAAAGACTTCCTGTCACCAGTGAGGGCTTGTCGGGGACCCCGGGATGAAGCCAGACTAGAAGAGTACCCAGGTGCTCAGTGGGGCCCTGGAGGTCCGTGAAGGATGCACCCCCCTTCATACTAATCCAAAGGAGACGCCTCTAGCAGACAGCTATCCCTTCTTGCAGGAGGAGGGGGAAAATACCACCTAAAACAACATGAAATAACTTTCCAAGCAAAGTGGAGTGATAAGACAGGAAGTCAGAAGCTACTGATGTTCAGAAGAGCAGGAGAGGACCTCTGTGGGGCAGAAGGGAATGAACTCCCTGCCGTCACCTCCCGCAGTCACAGCTTCTGTTCCACCAGCAGGGTCACAGTTCCATCCCAGGGGCTCAAGTCTAACTCTTAAACACGCCCGCTTTTCAGCTGCAACGTCCTGAGAACAGAGTTCTTATCAGAGGTCTCCCTGGCACTTGGCAAACAAGACGTTGTACCTTTTAAACAAATAATTCATTAGGTAATTAAATTCAAGTGAGATTACTCTAATTAAATATACACTGCTGTTGAATCATAATTTCTATTGGCCTAGTTAAAGATGAACAATCTCTTTATTTCTGACCAAAAGAAAAAAAGAAAAGAAAAAAAAGAAGGCTTTATAAGAATCCCCCTGTGGCAGTAGGAGGAGGTTTAAATGCTCTCCACAGAGGTCGTTTCAAGAAAGAAAAGCCGGCAAACATGAGGAGGGGCTGTGCTCTCCCGCGGTCAGAGTGCGCTGGTGCTGCTGCTCTGGTCAGTTACTGGGTCCCGGGGGCAGGAAGTCGCCCTGGCATCAGAGCTGTAGGAAGAGTCTGTGGAGCAGGGCTTCACGTGGCCGGGGTCCTTTAGGCCTCAAGGGCAAGGCCACCATAGACCAGCAATAGGAACAGGACCCCAGAACTTTGGGGAAACGCAGAGTTGGGAGCCCCGCGTGCTCTGCCCAGATACCCTCCGACGCTCAGGAGCAGCTGCCGGCCCGCTCCCACTCTCGGGGCCAGCGCTTTGATCTGCGGCTCTGGCTGTGGAGAGCTGACAGTTGCTGCGTGGCAGCCCGGTTTTCATTTGTCAGACATGCATTTGCTGGTGTACGGAGCAGGCGGTGACACCTGTACTGCAAGAATTTACATCGCCTTGCTCCAGGATGGCATTGATTTGGGACGGGTGAAATACAAACACAAACTAATTAAAAACTGCATAATGGAGCCCTACAGGAACACCACAGAAAACAAATAAATACAAGCGCATCTGGCGCAGCGACAGTGCCTCTGCCCCCAAGCAACCGTCTGGTGACATCAAATTATAAACCCTGAAAACGCTCGCACCGTCGCCGTTGATCCTGTCAGAGGCATAATGGGGATGATCTGGTTAATTAAGGGGAGATTTATAAAATATTTACGTGTGTGCACACGCATGTAATTCGCTTCCTCCGACACTCGGGGATGGCGACTCTGTGGTCCTCCAGGCTGAGCCGCAGCGGTCGACGGGGACGCAGGCCGCTCTGGAGGCTGCTGGACGAGACCCGCCTGTCGCCGGCGAGCAGGAGAGCGCTGCCCCGTCCGCGCGGGCGCGGGCTCGGCAACCAGCGTGGGACAGTCCTCTGCCTTCTATCCTGGGACCTCGGCGTGCCTCCCAGGGGCTTTCCGGATTCACCCGCTGCGACTCCAGCCACCAGCACGACTGGAAGGGCCGCACTGGGGTGCAGGCCTGGCGGCTGCCCAGAACATCATGCACATCGGGGCTGCAGAGTGCACTCCCACGAGGGTCTTCATGGACACCATCGACCACCTGATACTCATTCACCTCCTGGTCCCCAGCGGGGTGACATCCCAACTTGTGCTGGAGAACCTAATGAGCATTAACCAGACTCATAAATCAGGGCGCAGCCGGGGTGGAGGCTGGGCTGGGGTCCGCGTGGCGCCATGCGCACGCGGGAATGAATGACATTGTGAAAGGAAGGCAGCCAGGGCCATAGCTCCGCCGGCTGCGTCCCCAGTATGTCCAGGACCGAGGCCCCCAGCCTCCTCTTCTGCATCAGAGCCCCTGGAAAGCAGAGCCTCAGAATCCGCGGAGAATTATTTCTCCGGGAAGACAAAACTGGAATGAGTACGCCTCTATGCTCGCCTCACCCCAGCCTTCTTTGAAAAGGCCCCAGGGGCCGGGGAAGACTCAGCGGGTGAGTCTGGTGAGCTTGGTGCTGGTGAGCTTGGGGGTGGCGAGAGGAAAAGCAGCCGCGCCTGATCGTCAGAGGACCACACAGCTCACTCTCTTTAGAAAACGGCCTCTGAGGGGCCTGGAAACTTTGCATCAAGCCTTAAAACCAACTTGAAAATCGGTTCCCTGAGCGCTGTTTCCCCACGCGCCCCACGCCGCAGGCCTCTCTCCGGTTCTGCCCACGCACCCGCACCGGGGGGTAAGGCGTGAGCCCCAGTCCCCTCCTCGCTGGGCTTCATGCTCCTGTTCAAGGACATCACTGGGCGGAGCTCAGACCCCACGGCGCAGCGACCCCTAGGCCCGGCTTTGTGGCTCGGGTTTGCGTTGGGCTCCGAAGCTACGCAGCAGCAGCCCGGTGGGTCCTGTAAGAGGCCGGGCCTGCTGAGGTCCAAGCTTGCCTCGCTCCCGGGTTCCCCGCTGCCCCTCACGAAGTCTTCCTTCCGCGCTACTGGGGAGCCCCGGGGACCCGCGCGTCCCTCCTCCTTGCCCCTCGCCCCTTGGGCCACCAGAGGCCAGGCAAACGGGTGAGCCCCATCTCGGTCCCCTTCGGGACTCACTTAAAAGGACGTTCAAGCCAGGCCCAAGGCTTGCTGAGCCCTTCTCCGGCACAACAGGAGTCCCGGGGCTCTGGGCCCGCCTAACCATTTGATGCTTTAGTGCCAGTGGCAAGGGCTGCTGGGAAACTCCTGGGACGCTGAGCTGGCTTGTGCTCCCTGTGCTGCCTCCCTCCCCTTCCCCTTCTCCAGTGGGAGGATTTGGAGGCAATCCTCTCTCCCTCTCTCTCTCCCCCCCCTATATTTCAGGCTGAAGGGGTGGGGGGCCTGGGAGGGCGTGTGTCAAGCCCCAGCCTCTGGTCCTAGTCAGAGAATGAGCCCTAATCCGCAGCTCCTCTGCACGCTCTCAGGCTCCCCCAGATGAGCCAGCATCCTTGCTCATGCCCATTCCTTGGAACCCCAAGTAGTGCCCAGATGGGGCCCACAGGGAACTCAAGCCCAGGCCGCCCTGTTACCTTGCTGACATCTTCCAGAGCCTGGAATCAATTTTCTCATGCCCCCATGGCGGGGGTACACCAGGCACTGGAGGGTCCGGACAAAGCCCCTGCTCCTGTCCAGGCCCCAGAGGTCCTGCGTGCCCAGCCAGCAGCCGGATGGGAGGGCCCAGTTCTACAGATGGCGTGGGCAGCTGTGCAGAGGGGATGGGAGGAAGTAACCAACCTATGCAGCTCCGTCTGACACTGATGTGTCTAGGACACATAGTCCACCTGTCCTGCAGGCCACCTTAAAGGGCTTCTCTCGCCTGTATTTACCTGTCACCTTGAAATACAACACAGGTGTTTGCTTAGCAGGACATGGAGAGGCAACCCCATTTCACCCGTGGTGCTGGGGTTCGTTAGGGTGTGGGGAGAGGAAGCAGGTTGGGGACCAGGAGGAAACAGCAGTCAGGGACACCCCAGAGCTGGCTCAGGCCCAGGGCCCGCTCTTGGCCACCCTGAATCTGTGTCAGAGCAGGCAGAGGGCCTGGGGCTGGCAGGGGATGGGTCCAGCCTGGCAGGGACAAGAGGGAAGGGCATGAACAGGAAGAAGACCTGACTCAGGGCAGAGAAACGAAGCTGGTAATTTCGGAGCTGGTAATTAGTAATTACTATTATGGGCCTCACTGTTGCTAATTATAGGCGATGGTTCTAACTGTCCTCAGGCCAGGACAGGAGACTTCCTGATGCTGCTGGGGGTCCCTACGCCTGAAGGATCTGCACAGCAGCAGGGGCGAGGAGGTGGGGGTCTGCCCGGTATCTGGGGTCCTTGGGCTCTGGTCACCAGCAATAGGGCATGACCGACTAGAGACTCAGGACCAGGCCTCACCCTGATGCCCGGAACCGGACTGGCCATCGTCAAAGCCCACTTGGCAGGGCAGTGTGAGGCCGAGGCCGCTGGGGGCTGGAGTGCTGGATGATGGGGTGGGGGTCTCTGCCAATGGCCTCAAAGCAGTCTCCGGAGGGCCACCTGGAGTCACTCAGGTCCCTCGCAGCTCGAGGCTGCCTGCGGAGTCATCCCGGGCAACAGCAGGCCAGCGAAGAGGACGCTGAATTGGCGTCTGCGCCCAGAGCAGCTGGGCCGGGTCTCCGGCCACTCAAATCGCCTGCGAGCGTGGTCAGCTTTCTCCTCAGGCCGGGCTGGGGGTGGACTGCGGAGGCCAAGGGAAGAGAGGGGCGGCCTGGGGCCAGGGGGGCTCCAGCGCCCTCCACAATTTCACTCCCCGGCTCGGCACACCTAGGGACAGGCGAGCGCCCAGGCCACTCTGGCTTCCGGGTCGCCGGGAGCAGGACAGGATCGGGGACAGTTCCCTAGGGCCGCCCCCCTTCCCCTCTGCCCAAGAACACAACGCAGAGACTGTCACCGACTACCCCACGCAGTGACGTCTCTGAATTCTCACAACTGGAAAGGTCCGCAGACCTCGGCCACTTTCCGCGTCTCTAATGCACGCAGCCGAGGCCAGATGAGCTGATGATGCCCGGCGGGGGCCGCGGGAACACGCACTGCGCCTCGGAGCTGTCGCCCGCCAGGCCGGTGTGTCCGCGCAAAGGGGGCGGCGCCTGCGCTTCCGCCCAGGGCGTCCCGGGAGGCTCAGCAGCGCCGGCCCGAGGAGAGGCCCCTCGCCGCTGGCCGCCGCTCTGCCCGATCTCTGGGCTCGGCCCCGCCGCCCCAGCGGTGGAAAAGCAACCTCCGAGTCGTTCTTATGCAGAGGGGAACACCCCTCGGCTTCAGACCCGGGTGTCCACAGGTTGTCAGACGGCGCGGGCGCTGGACGGGCGGCAGCCGCGGCCTGGGGACCGCGCCCCGCCCGCCCCCCGCACCGCGGAAGAGGTGGCCTGGCGCGCGGGCACCACGTGCTCGCCGGGAGGGGCGGGAGCGGCCGCGAGGCGGGAGGGGCGGGGCGGGGGCGGGGCCTGCGCGCAAGGGGATGCCAATCAAAGCATCAACTTCAAATTGTGTCTGAGAGCCCCGCCGCCGAGCGGAGGCGGCCGCCGCAGTCGGCGCGCGATCGCGGACTCGGGCGCAGCCGGGAGCCGGGCGCCTGCGAGCACCGGGCCGCGGAGCAGCGACGGCCCCCGCCCGGCCGGCCTGAGCGCCCCGGCCCGCGCCTCGCGCCTCCCCGCCCTTGAAAGCTCGCCGGCCGCGGCGTCCCGGAGCCCGAGGACATGTCCTTCCCGCAGCTGGGCTACCCCCAGTACCTGAGCGCCCCGGGGCCGGGCGCCTACGGCGGCGAGCGCCCGGGGGTCCTGGCCGCGGCAGCCGCCGCCGCCGCCGCCTCGTCGGGCCGGCCCGGGGCGGCGGAGCTGGGCGCGGGCGCGGCCGCGGTCACCTCGGTGTTGGGCATGTACGCGGCGGCCGGGCCGTACGCGGGCGCGCCTAACTACAGCGCCTTCCTGCCCTACGCCGCCGACCTCAGCCTCTTCTCGCAGATGGTGAGTGCGCGGCCCCGCGCCCCGCCGGCCTCCCAGTCCCACCCGGCGCCCGCAAAGGCGAGGGTGCGGGGCGCGCGGGAAGGACCCGCGGCGGTGGGCCAGGCCCGGGCAGGTCCTGCGGGAGGGCCGGGATGGGGGACCGCCAGGCATCGGGGAGCGGAGCGGCCCGGCCGAGCCATCGCGATCTGAGGGGTGGGAAGGGGGTCGCGTGGAGTACGGAGAGACAGAGGGGCCAGGAGCAGGCCTGAGGCGCGCGGCGCTCGGGCCAATTCTCCCGGCGCGGCCTGGGCGCCTGGGAGGCCCGCGGGGCGCCAGCAGCCCGGCCTGGTTACCAGGGCTCCCCTCGCCCGGCCGCGGCCCTCGCTCGCACGGTCTCGCCAGCTTTGATCTGGGCGGAGAAGACGCGATTCCCTCCGTCTTTGGCAGAACCGAGATAGTTGTCTCTGGGTTTGCCTGAGGGATCCCTGGAAGCCCAGCAGAGTCCGTCAAAATAATCCTAACAGTAGAGATCCGGTGGATTGGAGAGGTCTCTTCACGGCGAGAGCGCGAATTGGAGATTAAAAAATACAGAGTTGAAATAAATGTTGGCGTCGAAACGGTGTTTGCTTCTACTTTCCTAAGTTGCCAAAGTTTTCATTTCATTTGCACTGAAAGAAAAGCACTTTTCTTTCCGCGTTATAATGGAGGATTAAAGAAAACGGTGTCCCTGCGCCTAAAATAAATGGTGTCCCTTTCCGTCCCAGGATGTGCCCGGTGGCGGGAGGAGCAGCACATTTCATTCTCCGCGGGGGCTTTGGCCGGTCTGGCCGTGGATCCTTTGCCCTTCGTGTGGCTCCCAGGTCGGGGCTGCTGGCGAATTGCGCGGAGAGCGCGGGGTGGAGGATAGAGCCCCCTCCTGCGTGGCTGCGGGCAGGATAGCAATTTCCAGGCACCCGGAATTGTCCTCAATCCGTGACGCGGAGCCCGGGACTAAACACCCGCCAACGGTGTAGAGCGAGGCAGCGGGCGTGTTTTCCTGCAACTTTTCTCGTAGTTTTGAAAGAAAGCTTATTTCTTCGCAGTCGGCCCAGCTGCTTCGCGGATGCTCGCTAGCCATCCAGAAAGAGCAGCCCCCATTTTGTTCCGGTGGCCGGGTACCCGGAAAGCCATGAGAGATTTACTAGGTGTCCTTTGAAAAAGAATTCCCAGCAGAGGCGAGCCCGAAATGTCTTCTTTACAATTACAGCCAAAACCATTTGAAAAACACAAATTTCATTTTGCCGAGACCAAGTAGAAACGAATTCCGGTCACTGCAGCCATTCCCGTGTGACCTCAGTCACCACACTACAATAATTAGTCAAAGAAATCTACTCTTTACAAGTTTGTCAGAGTCGGGAGTTCCTCTTTGCTAGCGCAGCAACTGGGAGATTTTGTTTTGGAGGATTCTTTTCTTTTAGCCGAAATTTTGAATGCAGATGCCAGCCATTTGGGAGCCCTGTGTGTGTGCCTGCCCAGGAGGGAGGGAATTATGTGGTGAGACTCTGTCCCTTTTGTGTCAAAGTGGGAAAGGGCAATGCTAGATTTCTTTTACTAATGGCAAAATAGTAAAAATGTTTTCCCCAAAGTGTCTGTGTTATCTGCAGGGCTCCAGTGGGCTCTTGGAAAGTGAGCTTAAACCCAAACCCGTATTCTAGGCCTCGGTTTCCGAGCTATTAGGATTGGGTATTTGGAAGTCCAGAGATGAAATTGTGGGAGAGCAACTGTCCGAGCAATTTATGGTGATAATGAGGCCTAATGAGGTTGTTAGAAAGATAAAATGTTATTTACCAAAAACCTGATGGGATAATTTGACTTGCTGTGTTTTACTACTGATGATAAAAAGAATATTGATTGCAGATAAAATCGCTGCCTCTAAATGCCTGCAAACAGTTTGTGTTTGCTTGCTGCAGATCAAAGTCAAACTTGAGGATAAAGTAACCGAGAGAGAAGAGGCCCAGGAAACTGAGCAGGTTCCCCTTTTTGCTGCCGGCCAGCTCCTCCAGCCCTGGAGTTAATATTTTACAGAATAAGCCCTCCTTTTGTATTTAAAAAAATGGTGTTTCTGTTATTGTTGTTGATGAGCAGGATTAAAATTTTAAATTACCTGTCACCAAGACAGGCCTCTTAAGTGTGGGCAAACCATTCCATGCAGATTACTTTGGGAGGTGAAAGGAGTGCGGTTTCGTTTTAAATTGCTGGCGGATTTGGAGTTGGGAAAAAAGGCGAGGAGGTTTATTTTGATTGACCCCTTCAGGGCGGAAGGGGGGGGGCTTGAGATCTGGGGCCTTCGCATTTGGAGAAACTGTTTCATCAGCCTAGTTAAAAGGTTTTCTCCTCTAGCTAGCTAAGATAAACTTGGAAATCGAGAGCTGCTGCTGGTAAAGACCTAGGGGGCTTAGGGAAATTACAAGGGGCCAGACTCCTGCTGAGCTCTTCTGGAAATGCTTGGTTTTTAAAAGTTAAAAAAAAAAAAAAAAAAAAAAAAAAATGGATCACAGGGGTGTTGGGGGGCAGCGCGGTGCCTGGAGTCTCTGGCTCTTCAGCAGTGGGTTGGGGGTCTTCCTGTGCTGAGGAACGTGGTAGGGTCCCTGCAAACGGCCTGGGAGCCCAGTGGACCGGGCAGTGGGAAAGCTCTGGAGCCAGTGGGGTTTGCTGCCAGACACTTTCCTAGCTTTGGGGACTCACCTCTTACTACCCATCTCTCTTCTCTCCTCTCCTCCTCCCACCCCCGCCACGGCTGCAGGGCTCGCAATATGAACTCAAGGACAATCCCGGGGTGCACCCTGCCACCTTCGCAGCCCACACGGCACCGGCCTATTACCCTTACGGCCAGTTCCAGTACGGGGATCCCGGGAGGCCCAAGAACGCCACGCGCGAGAGCACTAGCACGCTGAAGGCCTGGCTGAACGAGCACCGCAAGAACCCCTACCCCACCAAGGGCGAGAAGATCATGCTGGCCATCATCACGAAGATGACCCTCACGCAGGTCTCCACCTGGTTCGCCAACGCGCGCAGGCGCCTCAAAAAGGAGAACAAGGTGACTTGGGGAGCGCGCAGTAAGGACCAGGAGGACGGGGCCCTCTTCGGCAGCGACACGGAGGGCGACCCCGAGAAGGCAGAGGACGACGAGGAGATCGACCTGGAGAGCATCGACATCGACAAGATCGACGAGCACGACGGTGAACAGAGCAATGAGGACGACGAGGACAAGGCCGAGGGGCCGCGCGCGCCCGCTGCTCCCAGCGTCCTGCCCCGGGAGCAGGGCTCGCCGCTGGCGGCGGCTGACGTGCTCAAGCCCCAAGACTCACCCCTGGGCCTGGCCAAGGAAGTCCCAGAGCCGGGCAACACGCGCCTGCTGAGCCCGGGCGCCTCGGCCGTCGGCCTGCAGGGCGCACAGCACAGCAAGCCCAAGATCTGGTCGCTGGCGGAGACGGCCACGAGCCCCGACGGCGCGCCCAAGGCGTCTCCGCCGCCTCCCGCGGGCCACCCGGTCGCGCACGGCCCTCCCACGGGCGCGCCGCTGCAGCACCCCGCCTTCCTGCCCAGCCACGGACTGTACACCTGCCACATCGGCAAGTTCTCCAACTGGACCAACGGCGCGTTCCTCGCGCAGGGCTCGCTGCTGAACATGCGCTCCTTCCTGGGCGTCGGAGCATCCCACGCCGCGCCCCACGGGCCGCACCTGTCTGCGCCCCCACCGCCTCAGCCGCCCATCGCCGTCACCACCGGTCCACTCCACGTCGACAAGGCCTCGGCCCGTGCCAGCCCTGCGCTCCCAGGTACTCAGGCCAGGAGTACAGCGACCTGGAGGGGGGCGGCTTAGTCCGGGCTCAGACCTAGGCCCTGCGCCTCCCCAGAGGGCTGTGGTGCCCCGCGCGCCTGCCACACGAGACGAGAGGGAGACTCTGCCCGGACGGCGGCGGGAACGGGTGGGGAGGGGCCTTCCAACGGCGCCCCTCCCCCAGTGCCTCCCCATCCTAACCTCTGCCTCTTCCCCTCCCCCTCAGAGAGAGACCTGGTCCCCAGGCCGGATTCCCCCGCGCAGCAGCTAAAGTCGCCCTTCCAGCCGGTACGCGACAAGTGAGTGCCGTTTGCTTCGCCCCGGGGCGGGTGGAGCTGGGGCGGGTGGCGGCGGGCGGCGCGGTCCTCATTGCGCGGCGTGGGCCACCTTCGCCCGAGCCCGGAGCCCCCGGGCAGCGACCCCGCCCGGAGCTGTGCGGGCCGAGGCGGCGACGGGTGGCGGCGTCGCGTACCGCACTGACGCCGCCGCCGTCCCCTGTCTCGCTGTTTCCCCTGCAGCTCGCTGGCCCCGCAGGAGGGGACGCCGCGGATCCTAGCAGCGCTCCCGTCCGCCTGATCGAGGCCTTCTTTCACTTCGGCGGGGGGAGGGGGGAGGCGTTGGGGAGGGCGGGGGCCGGGAGAAACTAAGGCAAATATTTCAGACTGGTGTAAAGGACAAATACGCCGACGACGTCACCGACTCTCATGCATCGCTTTCTGCAGCCAGGGGCTCGTCCGTGCCGGCGCCCCAGGCCTCTGCGCCTTCGGCTCTGTGGCTGTCACACGCTCGGGTCGCTGATCCGGTCCGGTAAATGCCCCCACGCGCTTGTGTCTTCTTTTCCTTTGTTTTTCTTTCTGTATATAGAGTGATTTCAGATTGTAAATAGCGCGTCAGCGAACTTGTCTAAATCATATATTTTGTGTAATAAACTAAATGAAACGATGCCCAGCGTCCCCGCTGCTGTGTAAGTGTGCGCGTGCGCGCGCCGAGGGTGGGGGTCACGCGTGCCCGGAATCCTCGCGGGGACCCAGGCAGTGGCCTGGGGACGGGGCCGAGGACCCGCGCAGCGCTTGTCGGTCTCCAGTTGTCGCGGCAGTGGTGGCCAAATTCGTTAATACGGTCACTAGGGCAGTTTCTCGTTGGCAGTTGAATTCTTTCCAAGGTTTAGAGGAGCATTTATCTGGGGCGTGGCTTTCTCAGGACAGGAATGTGTTTAGTCTTAGTGTACAGAAAGAGTTTTAAAAAGTGGATCAAAATGGGGAAGAAATGAAAAGAATTTCCAATCGCACCCCCGAAGGAGAACTTCGGATTCGAAGTCGATTTATAACTGGTTGTCTGAACAGTGCGTCTTGGCCCAGGGTCATCTCCGCGCGGTGTGGGAATAATGGATATGAAATATTGCTTTGGATTTTAATTTTTTTTAGTTACTTGGTTAAGTGTAACCTGGAGGAATTTGATGGGTCTTTCAAAGTCCCCGGAACGGTGGGCAGGGGTGCAGTTCCGAGGTCCTTTAGGGCGTGAGGAGGCGGCGCTGCTGTGGGTGTCGAGATAGAATGGGGACTTTGGCCTGCCAGCGTCGCACCTTTCCTCTCTGGTGTCTCGGCCTGCGGCGCGCCCGGAGCGAGCAGGGAGCGCACAGGCCCCAGCAGGAGGCGGGGAGGCCGCGTGGGGAGGCGCGGGCGGAGGGCAACGGGGCGCGGACGGACGCGGGGCTGAGCGCTCGGAGCGGGGCGCGCGGCCCGGGCTGTGGAACCGGCGCAGGGCCTGGGGCGCAGACGACTGCGGAGAACTGAGAATGCCAACACTGTCAAAATTGCCAAGGAGAATGTGGGCCGCGGGAACCCGGTCGTGGGGACCGAACCTTCCCAGGACGCCCCATCCCGAGCCTGTGCTGGGCACCCGGTGCTCCCGGGTCGCGGCGCGCTGCCCGCGGTTCCTTTGCGATGCTCAGCCCGCCCTGAGCAAGGATCCCCAGCCCTCCTCCTCACTCGCGGGTCCCTACGGAGGGAAGGGTCCTCTCCTTCCGGGACCCCGGGGCTACAGGGAGGCAGCGCGCTGCGGGGCGCATGTGGACGCCACCCCTGGGAGCTCGCGGGGCTCGGGGTCGGCGGGTGGGATGGAGGCAGGAGCAGCCCGGCTGCGGGTCGCGTGGATGGATCGGGCTGGGGCTGCGACGGCCTGCCAGCAGCTTCGCTGTCGGAATGGACGTGGTCGAAGCGCCCTCTATGGTCGGAAGGAGGAATGGGGCCTTGAACGCGCCGCTGTCGCTTTTGGGGCGTGGCGCAAATTTGGGGGTCCTGGGCTTTGGGACTCCGTAGGTACGAGCCAGAATTTGTGCTGAGGGACTTGCTCTGTGGTCCCGGGGTCACGCCTTGTGTGTGTTTTGGGGGGCAGCCAGGCCTGCTCGGTAGGCGGCTGGTTTAGGGGAAGAATGGCCTGGGCTCTGTGCTGTGTGCGCTGTGTTTTCCCTGGGTGCGCCTTGCTGTCAAAGAGGTCCCTTGTCTGTCCCTAAAGCACTGGGCTCCTGGGCCCTCATAGCCTTGGCCTCCCCAGGCCAGAGGTTCTGGGTTGAGTCTCGACCTCAACCTGACACCCGAGGTCAAAGGGCTCCGAATCCTTGGCCAGACTGCTCCTCTAAAAATCCGTGGCCAGTCGTGTTTGGCACCTCTGAGGAGGAAGGATGACTTCCTTGGCTGGCCAGGCATCCACAATGTGCAGGGACGGCCTTCCTGGGTGACCACTGCAAGCATCCAGTGGATTCTCAGGGACCCCTATCTGCAACTGGCTGGCCTTGGCCATTTTCCCCTGAATCAACTGGGGTAGGCCGTGCAGGTATGCACACCAAACTTCCGTTCTTCTCTGTTTTATTTTTCTGTGCAGGACACTGGAGGGCCCTGAGGGTCTCTGCATGGGCGGCTGGGCCCAGCCCATAGGACCGGGCAGTCTCGATGTCCAGAAGGCCTGCAGGGCCTTCTCAGAATTGAGCTTCCTGTGCACAGAAATCAGACTTCCAGTCTCAGAATTATTTTTCTTCATCAAAAAGCTAGAAATTAATTTTTGATCAGGACCTAAAATGTATTTTGTCTTTCATGAGCCATTTCTTACATCTTTCTCAGCCACTGATCTACCAAGGCTTGTGGCGGGGAAAGGAATCACCCCATGAGTCCGAGGGTTTCATGTCCTGAAAACCCTGCGGGTTTGTGGAGGAAGCACGGAGCCCCCTTCGCTGCTAACTCTGAAGCCATGCAATTCCTCCCAGGTTTCCGTCTGCAAGGAGCGCCTACCCCACCCCCACCCAGGATAGTTCAGGTCGAAGGGGGCTGAGGCTCCCCCAGAAAGGACACCCCATGTGTGCAGAGCAGCGTTTCTGTTTCTGGTGAGGCTTCTTGCAGGTGCATTTATGGTGGGAGGGCAGGAAGCAGATCCGGTCCCAGTGGCTCTTGTGCTGCAGCCAAGGCCTGCAAAGTGACAGAGAGGGCCAGGCCAGCGTTCCTGGCCCTGCCACGGAGGCATCTCCGGCCAGGAGCCCTCCCCATGGTTGACCTGTGGAGCGGCTGAGATCTCCCCGCTCTCACATCCTGCCCTCCCTCCTCCGATCAATTATATTCGCACACATTTATCTCGCCTGCAATATGGAGAATTCATATTCATATCTTGGTTTTAGTGGTCTGACACTGATGAATGTAACCGTGCCTTGGCTCAGAGGGGCGGGCACCAATGAATCATGCCCTGTGAAGTTTCCCTTGTCCTTGTGCATGGGACTCTGGCAGAGAGCGAGGCAACTGGGGATGCAAGGAGGCTGTGAGGGGGAAGGACAAGAGGACAGGGCAGCGGGTGCCTTGGCGTGGCGGCTGCCCCACTGTGGGAGGAGGAGTGGGCAGGGCCCTGGCCCCTTGCTGGAACCGCTTGAAGCCTCCATGTCTCCAGCCACTGTCTCTCCTTCCCTTCCCAAGGGTGCAGGCAGGCTGGGGGTGGAGGCTGTGCATGGTGGAAAAAGAGGAGGTCAAGCCCAGGGAGGATCATTTTGCTGGGCTGGGGACACAAGTGGGTGGCTCCTCTTGGAGCTGTGGACTTTGAGGTCACTTGGGCTAGGACTGTGCCAGGACAGACCAACCTCCGTGGGTTTCCAGCCACTTCCAGGATGGAACACTGGGACAGGAGACAGCCAGGCCCTGGGGCCTCCCTGGTCTGGGAGGAGCAGGCTGTGGGGCCCTGACACTACCTGTGTACCTGGCGGCCTGGGTCCTGTCTGGGGATGAGGCTCCCATGAGGGAGGGAGCCCAGCCCCCAAAGCTCCCCACTGCCCCCCTCAACCCGGAAGTTTCCTGGGCTAAGGATGCTCACCCCCGGCCATCAGCTCAGCAGCGGTCTTTAAGTGTAAAAGCCCTACAATCCTGGCCCTGCTCAGCGGGGTCGAATTCGCAGGCCTCCAGTGCGCCCCACCGAGCCTTCCTGCACTCTAATTATGGGCTGTGCAGCTGAAAGCCTCAGAGGTCACCCCGCTGGGGCTGCTGGGGCCTTTTGTACCCTGCGGACAAGTGCAGGACCCCTTCTCGCAGGGGAGGACTCTGAAAGTGGAGGGGCCATCCGTCTGGTGAGGCTGGGCCTGGAGGTGGGCACAGCCAGCACGGAGCTGGGACCCCACTTTTAGGGGCCCTCGAAGGTGTCTGGATTTGTTTCCAAATGGAAAAAAAAGATAACTTTTAGATTGAAGAGAAGGAGTTCATAGAAGAACATCTGTGTATTTATCTTTATATCAAAGCAGGCAGAAAATAGGTTTTTAAACATTTGCTTTCAATGGAGGAAGGGGCTCATGAAGACCAGGTGCCAAAGCCGTGAGAGTCGCCACCAGGCTGGCTTGGAGGGAGCTGCTTGCAGGGCTTAAAATCCCCATGAATGGGACGTGGAGCAGAGGAGGTGGCTCTGAATCCCCAAGAGGAATGAGGGCCAAGAGCTATGTGCATTGATGACTTCATCAGTGTCCCTGAGGTGGGGACCCAGGAAGGTGGAGGGACCCCAGGCCTGGCCAGAAGTGGTAACCAGCGGGGTGCCCTGAGTCTGTGAAGGTCCGTACTCCAGGCCCTCACACCGCAGCCAAGTGCCAGCCTGAAGGAAAGGCACCTTGGGTCCTCAGGAAGCAGCCCCGGACCTCTGGACCTCGGCCCAGACCCAGGCAGTGGCAAGGCCTAAGGGCCACACTCTCTGCGCTGCGGTCAGGCATCTCCATCCTCTGATCCATTCATCCAGCGTCCTGAGCGCGCTGGCAGGTGGGGGCACAATGGCCAGGCTGTGCCAGGGTCCAGGGAAAATGGGAGACTCACCTATGGCCACCCGCTTGGGAGCCCGGTGACACAGCCTGCCACCCACAGGGGCAGAATGCAGGCTTGAACCTTCACAGTGGAAGGAAGGGCTTTATTTGTATTTGCTTTCACTGAAATTCCTATTCTGGTGTGCCCTTGGGAGTAGGGAGGAGCGGCTGACTTTCCGAGCTGAGTGTTTGTGATCTGGAGACCCAGGCACTCCAGGGATGGCCCTTCAGTGATGAGGAGAAGGGTCACCAGGTGACCCCTCCCCACCTGCCCCTGGTCACTTTCAGGCTTGGTGTCTTTCCTCTGTTTCCTTGTTTGTTGCTTCTGTAGCTTTGCTTGTTATTGAAATTTAAACGTATGCTTAATTGCCAGCTCCGTGGACCGCTGCAGCAATGTCTGAAAATATTAAATACATCTGCAAGATGGTGGGCAAGAGAAATTAAAAAGGTGCTCGCTGCACTGAATGTTAAAAAGATCTCACAATGAAGTGATTAACATTTTTATGAATAAAATTAATCACGCATTAACTCCGTGGCACAGGACATCTGAAAGCCAAATGTGGCCTGGGCAGTCCCCTTGCTTCCTCCTGAAGCTCCAGAGGCCTATGAGGCCCACAGTGAGGCCAGCCTCCAGCCATCAGGGATTTCAGAGTATTTACGCTGGGCTGAGTCAATAATAGATCTCTAAATTTGAGGCACCACAAAGAGAAACATCAGTATCACCTACACGCACACACATTCACGCACACACCTACACACACATTCACACACATATGAACACACACCTACATGCACGCACATTCACACACACCTACACACACACACATTCCCACACACACCTACATGCACACACATTCCCACACACACCTACACGCACACACACACACCTACATGCACACACATTCACACACACACATTCACACACCTACACGCACACACATTCACACACACACCTACACGCACACACACACACCTACATGCACACACATTCACACACACACCTACACACACACATTCACACACCTACACGCACACACATTCACACACACACCTACACGCACACACATTCACACACGAACACAATGCACACACATATATGCATGCACACACATGCACACACACGTACACAATGCACACACACATTCACACACAGACACAGGGCAGTTTTTAAAAAGCAGCCTTTTCCCCTTCCGGGACCTCTCAGCCGATTCAAGTCATCTCCATTCTCAGATCTGCTCGCAGGGCTGTGTGGGCCTGGGTCAAGGAGGGCCCCAGAGGAGATGGGGGAGGGGAGCCGGCACCCCCCACCCCTCTGCAGCAGAGCTGGTTAGACTGGAGGGTGGACCTTCCGCATTATTAACATTTCCACTCTCCCAGATAATAAAGTGTGATCTCTCCCCTTCTGCCTGCCTTCTAATCTCCGGCCACTGAGGTTTTGGGATTACTCCAGCCGCGGTACAAAGGGAGGCGGAGGCCTGTGAAGTGTCGCTCCAGGGCCACGCAGCATCTCCCAGCCGCGGAGCTCCCGGCTCCCGAGTGCAGCAGAAGGTGGAATCAAAGCGCCCGTCCTCCTCGGTTCTGCACGTTATTTTGCACCGCTGTGGCGAATCTCTCCGAGCTCCGTGAACCAATAAACCAACGGTGCCTGTTTGAGTTGATATATTAATATTTACTGAGGATTTGCAAGGTCGGGGCTAAATGTCAGCAGATTGCGGGGCAGTGCTGTGGGGAATAATTAAACAAACCTCACAGCAGTTCAGCTTCCTAACATCTTTATTAATCTTCTTTTTTCTACCCTCCTGAAAGAGTACAGATGAAATATTGCTTCTGCAACCTTAGAGAAGATTCAGAGTAAGTTTAATAATAAAATACTGTGTCGGCGACGTGCCTGACAGTTTCCTGGCCCCTTCCTTGGCAGATGTTCGTGTGGAGGGAGCGCTCTGATGTGTGAATTATTACCGAGCTGCTGTGAGTCTCACCTGCCCCTCCATCGGATTCATCTTTCCAATTTGCTAGGTGCAATGATATTCTCCCTGTGATTCGAGCCGCACGCTGGCTGTGCAGGCGCGGTCCCTTCCTCGGAGCTAGGTGACTGTGGACTGCGTGTTCCCGAGGCCTGCCTTCTTTAACGTGATTATAGTGTGCACTTGAGTACAAGTTCAACAATTCTCTTTAATAAGCTTCATAATTAGTGTTGGGATGCCTCATTACGAGCCATAGCCTGTAGCAGTCCTAGGCCAACACAGCCCTCCACAATCTGATTTATTTTTTATCAGGCAGCAGGAGCTGTCTGGAGTTTTTGTTTATATAATGGGGACCTGCATTAGGTCCCCAGTGTAAAATGCCACCAGGAAATTAATTGCGTCTGTGTGTCTTTGCCACAGATGCGTCCTGTGGATCAGAATGGTGGGTTTTGACTTTGCTGTCCTGCAGTGAGTTGTGAAAAAAAATAAAACGAAAGCCAGCAACGCAAACACATTAGCATCCACCTAGATTCAGGGCGGCATAATTGAAGACATGGAGTTCAAAGGAGGTTACGCCAGGCAAGTGCCAGTTTCCGGTGAGAGTTCCCTGTTTGCTTCCTCACACACACAGTTCTTACTTATTGGTGTCCATAGGCGGGCATTTATTTGCTGCCTGTAAGTGGGATCTCCGCATCGAGTGCACAGAGCTGGAATTTTCACTGATTTCTGGCTCCAAGGTGCCAGAAACTACATGTCCCTTAATGGGGTGACTGATCGGGGTCCCCGGGGGCAGGACACTGCAGCCCCTGCCGGGCTCAGTGAGAGGGGAGGGTCAGGATGTTGGCCGTGGGCCTGGCGGGCAGTCTCATCGGCGTGTGTTGCAGGTGTACCCGGACCACCTGCCAGCTGCATCGCTGCCAGGGAAGACATGGACACAGCCACGACACTCCTTGCTTCTCTTTGCTCTCAGGCTACCCAAGTGACCCCGACATTGTGGTCCAGTTGCCGAGAACATTTTAAGGATATTTTCATCCTTGAATTAGAGCCTGCCACTTCCACGTTCGTTCTCTGCACTGAACAGTTTTGCGCTGTGCGTGCAGACGATTTCCCTTGTGTCCCACATTCTTTTGTTTTTCTTTTTCCTGGAGGAGACTTGAGGGCTCCATTCTCACCATGCTTCTTTCCGAGGCCGCTCATGGTTGGCAGTCTGGTCTCCTTGCTCAGCACAGTGTTGGGATGGAGTTTGCAAATTTAACCTCGGATCGCTCAGCAGACAGCACTTTATTTATGAAAGGAGAAAAACTAATGATAAATGCAGCCATAACAGGAGTGAATCACACGGAGCCGTGCACGGGGAGAAGTATGTTTAGCATACAAAAGAATGCACAGCTCTGACTCAAGTGTTCCCTGGGGAGCATTAGGTATTTTTGCACCAGGACCAAGAGTAATTAGACACCAGAGCCCATCCGTTTGGAAGTGAGGAGACCTATTGATGGGAATTGCACAGCTCACCATATTCCGGCTTTCTCGCCGAAGGGAAATGCAAGCTGCCT
The DNA here is from genome assembly GCA_028451465.1 of Erethizon dorsatum. Lineage (NCBI taxonomy): Eukaryota > Metazoa > Chordata > Mammalia > Rodentia > Erethizontidae > Erethizon > Erethizon dorsatum. Next base: position 55,299,421 of record CM051833.1, read on the forward strand.
GATCTTGCAGGTAGGGGAGGTGCCTGGAGGAGAGGCTGTGCTGCCCTGCTAGGTCATGTGAGGGTGAAGAAGGTGAGCCTTTACTCAGGACGGGCATCCCCAGGTGTGCTCAGAGAGCCCAGGCAGGAGGTTCAAGAGAGATGCCCAAGATGGGGTGTGTGTGTGTCTACACATGCAGGGTGAGGGGGCTTCTTTCTGGGTGATCTACCCTGACTGCACCTCTCCCCACATGGCTGCCACACTCATGTTCTAGAGGAGAGGCAGGAGGACCGGTGGAGGAAACTGTGGAAGTGCATGGCCCCAGCCCCTTCCTGATTGCTGGTTTGGCAGGGGCGGTGGGAGCCCTTCTTCCTGGTCATCCTGAGGCTGACGGTGAGGCCCCCAGCCCAGCCTGGGTTCTGAGTGAGACAAACCTGTCCTGCTGGAGGAGTGGCCACCACCAGGCTCTGGTGTTCCTCTTCTGGTTTAAGTAACACTTGAACTGGGACAGGAAGGTGCTAAAGCATTTCAGAACCAAGCAAATTAATTTTTAATGTGAGAACCATTTATGCTAGCCAGAGGGGAGATCCTCAGGGCACCTGCAATGCTCCCTACCCCTGGCCAGCTCCTTGGGGACACGCTGGCCCTGCAGACTCATCCTCGGTGGTGCAGACCCACACGCGGACGGTAGATCTCCATGACGCCCTGCTGCGTCCACCAGCAGCAGGACCATTTATCAACTCCCAGCAGTGCAAATGGGGCCAATGAATTGCTGCCTGGATCCTGACTCACCTTGGGAACCGAGATGTCCTGAGATGGCCCATTCGTCACGGGCCACAGCAGCCTTTCTGAACCTTGCAGTCCAGGGACAGTCCAGGTCCCTGGTCCCCGCCATCTGAGGGTTGCTGATTATGAGTGCATGTAGTTAACCTTTAATTGCGCACTACATTTTTCTCCTCTTTTACTATTCATGCATTTGCTAATTCCAAAAGTAGATGGCAGTTTTCCAAGACTTAGCTAAAGGTTTACACGAGAGAGTTTCTCATTTAGTAAGCGGCCAGGCTGTGGGCGCCTGTGGAACGCCCACGTGGTAAAGGGCGCCTCCGGTTACAGGGATGATAACATGATTTGAAAATGAAATAACAAAATAATTGTGTGTGACGTGGGAACGATCCCTGAGCACTGAGCACAGACGGCCCCTGGAGGAAGCGCAAAGAAAGCGAAACTCAGAGAAACTTTCCCAAAGAACCAGGTCCCAGAGACCTGACATCCACTCCTCGTTTCCCTCCTAAGCTTCTTCCCTCTGCCACCCGCTGCTGCCAGTCAAAGTGGGCAGGGACTTCTCAGCCAGGTTTGAAAGTGCAGAATCTACCGGGGCTGAAGTTCACTTTCTCTTGGGAAGCAGGTCCTATTTCTTTCTCTGGCGAATTTTTAAAAACTTTAGTTTCTTAGGCATCAAATATCTGCTACAAACAAAACCACAAACATTGTCATTATCGAGGTGCAGATGAATCAGGGATGCATGGCTCTGTTTTCCCTGCGCACCCAACTGGCTTTGAACCCCACGTGACTTCTGAGAGGGTGAGGTGTTCGGAGACGGTAGTGGGGTACACCCATGCAGGATTTTGTGGGGCCGAATCCAAGCACATGTTTCTGATATATTTACAATTACCAGCGTCCCCTCTTCACTTTGGATGGCTTTGATGTGCAGGAATCCCTCTGAGGCTTTCAGAATCGCTCTGCACTCTCCTCTTTTGGCAGCAGAAGGGAACATCTCAGAGTTGCGTAATCTCCTGCCCCGGCATGAGGATGATTAGCTCAGGTTTTTAACCCCTCCGCTTTCAGGAGTAGCAGGCTTGTAAACATGCCTTTCCAGGCTGAGGGATGAGTTCATCTAAGAAGGACAGTGGCAGTGCTCTGGGCATACTGCCCCGACCTCTGCCCTTTGGCCAGGGTGGCAATGACCCAGTGTCCCCCACCCCGCCTGCTGCCCTCTGAGGTGCATAGATGGAGGGAAACACCGGGAATTCCGCTGGCTGTGTGGAGAGTCTGGAGGGGAATTTCATCTCAGGGAGCTTAAGGGCAACTTGTGGGCAGGGCAGCAGCCGCTCTTGTGATGGGCTGATGAAGCCACCCCTCAGCCTCAGAGAGGTGACCACCCAAGGTCAGCCTGCACCTGTGGCCCTCCACGCACATGCGAGCAGGTGACCTGGGGGGGGCAGTGACCACAACATGAGAATTCACGCGTGGAGATGGCCTAGACCCGACTCGTGCCGGTCACAATTGCTGGTGTCCAAGGAGCAGTTGCTGCGTGCCTGGCATTATTTGTAGTTTCGAGCAGGGACGCGGGTTTGTGGGATCTCGTTGGGCTGCATTCGCGTATCTGTGTTACGACTGCTGAAGGACTCTCCTTGGAACCCATGGTGTGCCTGCTCAGCAGGGACACAGCCTGCCACAGGGTGGGGGAGACGGGGCTCATGTGCACAGCATGGCATGGGCCGGGCTCCTTCGTTCTGCTGTTGGCTGAGATGCGTTCCTCCAGCAGCTCTACGCATTCCCTGAGGGACTCCTGGGACCTCAGACCCTGCCTTTGCTCCCTTGATCCCTAGGGATGGAGCCGTTGTACCCGAGAACTGATTTCCTTTTGAAAGCTGGCTGTAGCCAGGCATGGCATGGCATACCTGTAATCCCAGTACTCTCAGAGGCTGAGGCAGGAGCACTGATAGTTTAAGCCTCACCTGGGAAACTTAATGACTTAGTGAGTGAGACTATCTCAAAAAAAAAAAAAAAAAAAAAATTAAAAAGAGCCAGGAGCACAGGGAAGAAAGGGGAAGTAAAAATGACTAAGATGACTAAGATGTGTTATGTGTATGTGCCCATTCCCCAAGGTGAATGTAATGATTATCTATAGCAAACATATAGTAATATAAAAAGAAAAAGGGTGGGGGTATGGGGGTCATAGCTCAGTGCAAATGCTCTGGCCTTAACCACAGTGTCAAAAAATAAAACAAAAAGCTGTTTGCAGGTTGTAAGTTTTCTCTCCTCAGGGAGCTGTGCTACTTCTCTTCTCTGATGGTGCAGGCTGGCATGTGTCACCAACATTCGGACTGCGGGAGAAGACATTGTTGTTCCCAGCCACCCCCGACAGAGCGCTGAGTAAAGTGGGACTGAGGAACTTGGAGTTGGTCATATCTTCCTGGTGCCCTGGATCCGCCTTCTGCCTGGAGTGTGGACCCTGCTCCCCCGCTGCCCTTCCTCATCCTCTGTGTGGACCATGTCCAGGGGCAGGGCCATGGCTGGCAGGGCAGCCCCCAGATACGCTTCTCCCCGAATCTCTAGTGTTACGTGGGCCCTGGAGTCCCACACTGGAAGATCGGCTGTCACTCCCATGCCCGGGCAGGCCCAGGAGTCTCCCCCTCCGTGGGGGTGGAAGGGGGCAACTTTTCTGCTAGGAGATACAGTTAGACCTTTGCCTCGGGCCCCTTAGAGCATCCTGAGAGCTTCAGCCCCGGGGACTGGGAGGGAAGAGGCCCTGAGGATACGAAGGGGACCCAGCATTCTCGACAGCTGCGGGGACCATCGCCCATGGCGTGCAGAGGAAACACTTACAAAGCAAGAACAACCAGGAACTGTGTTCTTCCAAGTTTGGTCTCAAATCCCTCTGGTTAACTCTGTCGGTGAAAACAATTAACATCTCTATATTTCAAAATACAGGCAGGACCTTGTAGGAATCTTATTTAATTATGTGCTATATTAATGTTATATTGATTATGTTATTGCCTGTAAATTCAGTTACTTAATAAAGCTGCAGCCATTCTGCAATAAACCCGCCTTTGCAGTTCAGTGGCTGGGTGTGGGGGTGGGGATCTCGGTGAGGGGGCGTTGGCACGAGGATGAAGGTCCTGGGGCTGACAGCCATCACAACCCACAAAGCCAGTTATTTATACGCACGTAGAACTGTGTGGGGGTACATATAGCTGGATTAAGTAAAAAGAAAAAGCACAGGCCCCGCTGCACTTATTTGCAGCACATGGGCCCGCAGACTTATGAAGGGCCTCTGTATGGCCGGCCCAAAGCTGCCCTGGGCACATCTGCAGTGGGCAGGATCATGTCTGATTTGAAAGCTAAAGTAGGCGATAAGTGCTGATATTGAGACCATGTGAAGGCCGGGGAACAAAGCATACTTTCACCACTAATCGTGCTAACTTCCAAGTTGGAGGTGCAGACTCACTGGTGCAGAGGAAATGCCATCGCCCCGCCGACAGTCACATCCGCCACACACAGCACGTGTCATGTGGTCTGGTTTTTATCTCTCCACTGAAATCTCATGTCACAGTTTGCACATCTGATGCTAGGTTCAGCGCACTGCATGGTAAGTACAGCTGCTTATTTCTTTCCCGTGTCTTGAGATGTGTCCTAGACGTGTGTTCTAATAACAGAACATGGAATAAATATTAAAATTTACGAGTATGTCTCTAACAGTGCACCATAGTAAATAGAAAAGAAGACACCACTAGTCGGATAGTTGATGCTTCCCATGCATGAACAAAAGACCTACAGTTGTGCTTCCCCGCTTCCGTCTGGGCTCAGGCGATTTCCTCGGACTCTTCGAAGCGCTTGTCTACTTGACCACAAGGATGGCATCTCAGAAGGCCTAATCTCGTGACCACAATGTGGTTTACAGCCTTAATGCCACGGGGATAGGAACAGGCTCGTGGTTCTGGTTACCAAGGCTCCCGGGCCCAGGCTTCTGTCTTGTCAGTGGCAGGTGTCCATATCCACTGAGGGACACCTGGACCTCCACGCCACGTGAGTGACTTCATTTCCCGGCAACTTGGCCCAGGGCAGCCTCAGCTGCACACAGCCACCTTCCCCAGCGACTCCCTGGGTACCTCCCTGTCCAGAGAACTTTCTTGCTTTGGTGCTGTTTATATTTCAAATACAAAGTCACCACAGAATTTGCGAATGTCCCTGTTTGTGTGATACCAAACCCATATCCCCTATGCCATTGTCTTTTTGGGTCTGACGTCCACCTCCCTGTGACAGCTGGGTGTCCCAACCCACAGTAAGGCACAAGGTGTGAGAACTGGGCACCAGCTTGTGCCCTTGGTGGACCAGGGTCCCTCAGGCCCCTAGGGCAGGAGCAGGGGGACATTCAGATGTCATCACCTCCAGGGATCAGCGCCAGTCAGGAGTTAGGCCACTGAGATCAAGGTCTCCAAATGCCATCTAATCTCCTTGGGGTCTTCTAGCGACTGTGACGGTCACCATTACCCTCATGAAGGGGAGGTAACGCCGCCATCCTTCCACCTGGGATGTGAGCCAGAGACGTTCTCAGGCACCGAGAATCCACCCTGGCTTCCTGTTTTCTGGATAGACAGCAAAAGCAGGGAAGTAGAGGCCACTAGGCAGTGGAGGCCCCACGGCCTCAGGCCACGCGGGGCTGGGGTTTTCAGATGGCCGCTCCAGCCCCGAGGTGGCCACACTGTGAATCCGGGCCAGGAGCTGAGGGACATTCAGCAAGCTCAAGGACAGATCATGCACATATCGGATCACAGCCCATGACAAGAGGGGCAGAATGCCACCCACCGTCAGCTCTGAGAGCCACAGAGGTGTCCACGCAGGATGGGTCTGACCCTGAGGTTGGGCTCAACATTGCTGCAGCTCGCAGGAGCCAGTGCCATTTAGAATCAGCTGGGGGATGCAGGAGCTACATGCTGCAGGCCAAAGCCTGGCTCAGATGCACTGGGCACACAGAGGCACACAGGGACCCATGGGCACATGGGCACACGGGCTCAGAGTGGCCTGGGTTCCACCTGGCACATGGCAAGTGACTTAGGGGCTGCTGAGGTGCTGTCTGCTACTGAGGATAAAGAACGAGACCTCCAGAGCAGCTTCCTTCTGGGTGGGATTCAGGGCAGGGAGTCAGCCTGGCACTGTGCCCTTGGTTTCCAAACCAACACCCTGGACCTCAAGGACAGGGTCATGGAGGCTCCTCAGAAAGCAGAGTTTGCAGAAATAGAAATTCCACTGACCCAGCTATAACTTTCCTGGGTATCTTCCCAAAAGAACTAAAGACAGTGATCCATGAACACCCACGTCCACAGCAGCACAACTCACAATAGCTAAATTACACAAGCAGCCTGCATGTCCATCTGCAGATAAGTGGGTAAGGACAACATGGCATTTACACACCATGGAGTACTATTCTGCTTTAAAGAAGGATAAACTTGAGCCATTTGTAGGAAAATGATGGATCTTGAGACCAGAATGCCAAGTGAAATAAGTCAGACATGGAAGCTTAAATATCACATAGCTTTTTCCATATGAGAAATCGAAAGTATAAACACTTTAAAGAGCGAAATAAAAGAAGCATGTTAAGAAAGAGGGGGGGATGGACACAGCGGAGATGGGAGGAAGGGGTCTAGGGAAGGACCTGGGGAGTAGAGGTTTAGGGTGGGGGTGTGGGCGTGGAGGCGCAGGTGAAAAAGGCCGAGGTGCCGCATGTTTAGAGACTGATTCCCCAAGCTGAGTGTGATCACTATGTGTCGAAAACCTGTACTGATGAAAATCTGAAAGAGGCTTGGGGTGGTGTCTCTCCTGAATGTCCAGCGTTAGCGCTTGCCTGTGGGTGCGGGCGTGGATGCACTCCTTCAGGCTACACGCACGGCCTGATGTTCTCAGTGGTGGTGCATGGCTGCTGCCCCACCCTGGGGACTTTGCTCAATGGCCTGGGACGTTACGGGGTCCTGTCTGGGGGCTGCTACAGGTCTCTAGTTGTTGAGGCCCAGGGATGCTGCCCAGCACCCTATCACGCCCAGGACAGGGCTGCCTCTGCACAGCAGAGCGTTACCCAGCCTGCAACAGCAGAAGAGCCGGGTCCAAGCAGCCCTTGTGTGCCATTGTAAGGAGGCCAGCCGAGTCCCAGGCTCCTACCCAGAGGACAGTGACTCCGGCAGTCAACGCACACTTGGGCCTCTGTCTTCCCATCTGGCCGGCGATGGTGATGGAGAAGTCCTCTTGACCTTCTTGTCCCCAAAGTGTCATGAAGCAAAGGAATACTGTTCCTTCAGGACCAGGACTGCTGTGGACGGAATCGCATCCTTCATCGAGCTGTCCTCTCCGTCTTCACAGCTGCCAAGAGCCAGCCCAACTCGGGGCCCCTGGTCAGCATAGCGGGCAGCTCCCAGGGCAAAGCGCCATTTGCTGCCCCCACCCCAGTCAGCCACACGCAGAACCGGCTCAAGAGAAAGGCTGATTCCGGCGCGTGTGCGCAGCCTGCAAGCAACAGGCGGGACACCTGGCTGTCAGCAGTCTGTTCTGGGTAGAAATAGCACATTTGTCTTGGCAGAGCTTTGGTCACATGGTCCCAAACCACAAGGTCCAGGGAAAATATGCTCTATTTTTCTTTTTAATGTAGTGAACTTGAAGAATTGTTTTAAAAGCAACACGACTAACTAAATGATTCTTTAACTGGACAGCCTGGCAGACTCCCCAGGGGTGGAAGGGTGGAGCTGAACCACTCGGGGCTCTCTGGAGGGCGGAGCCGCTGAGATCTCCACACGCTGTGCCCTGCACCCCTGGGTTTGGTCCTGAAGAGCCAGCCCTGCCGTCTCAGGGCGTCTGGTCTCTCCAGCCCCGTGGAGGGACACAGGCGGCCCACATGACTGGGCAGGCGCTGTCACTGACGTCCTAGCTGGACTTCGGTCCACGTCTTCATCCAGGGCAAGGACACCAATTTCAACTTCCAACCAAGAGCAGTCCCGGAACATTCTCGTGTTTAAATTGAGAGAAGAAAAGAGATGGGGAGATGAGTGAGGAGTGGAGGGAAGTAGTAAGACGACGAATACAAGGCAGAGGACGCAGAAATGCTTAGAGTTTGGAAAAAGGTCTGTGCTCATGGGAAGATCTGTAAGAGTAAGACCTGGGCATCAGCTTCAAAGTGTCAACGAGAGGCTGGGGGTGCAGCGCAGCGGTAGGGTACCTCCCCAGCTTGTGCAAGGCCCTGGGCTCAACCTCTAGGACTGCAAACAAGAACAAGAACAACCCAATGAGATGATTGGTTAAATAATGTAGTCCATCACCCAATGGAAAGTGATGCAGGAATTAAAAAAAAGTTACATAGAATTTCACAGTAGAAAAATTTCAGGTGACTTTTATTTTATTTGTGATTGACATGTAGTAATTGGAGAAGGGAGATGAGAGGCTACTAGGACCTGGGGAGGGGGCTGAGGGCCCGGACTGATGGAGAGGTGCTCAGCAGGGACGCAGTCACAGCTGGAGGGAGGGCCCGTTCTTCTGTGCTGGAAGGGTGGGAGGCTGCAGACCATGATTATCATCTATATTTCCAAACAGCTGGAAGAGGGGATGCTGAACTTTGTCACCACAGAGAAAGGTATGTGCTGGAAGTGGTGGCCGTGATATGAAATGCTTATATCGCACATGACAAAAGATGTAACTGACAATGCTTGCGATTTGACACCAAGGCTGGAAAAGATTCCCACATAGCTGCATCCCTGTCTTTACCTACAGATAAAATGAAAAACTCCAAGGAGAAATTTACAAAGCTGTTAACTGTGCTTTCCTCTTAAGCGGCGAGATCTGCTCACTGATGTTCCTTCATTACACTTGTGTGAGTTTCTGACAAGTTTTAATGAAAAAAGAAATATTTCACAATCAGAACATACTGTAACCACTTCTGGAATAATTTTCACTTCCAGTTATAAAATTAATTGAACTGGCTCATTCCAAGACCAGGGTTTATACCCAGCATCTCCTCTAAAACTAGGCATCATTCTTTGTGTGTGACTGTGTGTGTGTGTGTGTGTGTGTGTGTGTGTCCCAACCTAACCAGGCAGATACAAAACCGCTTTCCCAAAGATGTGTGTTCGAACCGTCACAGGCAGACACAGCCCTCGTGAGACTGCGGGGCATCAGTGAAAGCGCGCTGCGTTCCGGGCAGAGGGTACAGCTCTGTGGCAGAGGATGTGCCTCACGTGCAGGGGGCCCTGGGTTCCTCCCCAGCACCGCAGGAAAACCCAAAACAGTCTTCCCTATGCCAGGTGCCATTTGGCGATGAAAAGCCTGGTTCCGGAGCTGTGTGTACTGAGAGTCAACACACTCGAGCCCCTACACACGTGTCTTAAAGGCGCCAGGCCCCATGGAGGCCTCCCTGCCTCTCTCTCCTCTCATCAGAATAGTACTAACAGCCAGGCCCTTACTGGTCCCAAACCTTTAACTTCAGTCACCAGTTTCACACAGAAGCTGCGATGACACTCTGCAGAAAAGCACCCTGATTTAATGTCTTGGCTATGAAATGCACTGAAGGAAAAGGCATCAGCAAAGTAACCAGAGGCCCCAAGTCAACTCAAGGCCGGCACAGGGGGTCTCCCTGCCCTGCCCGCACAGGGGTCCCTGTCTATTTGAGGCGAGGCCCCTCCACTCCTCAAATGCCAGGCATGGTTCCTAGGGATCGTGGAGCCCACACCAGTGCCAGTTACCTGAGGAGATCACGTTCCATGGTAAGTTAATTATCATTTCATCTTTTAAAATGTAATGGACTGATTTACCTCTTTCTTTGCTTCCCTCATAAAACTCTTTCTAGAAGTGCAACCCCATAAGATTCTTCCAATTAATGGCATGCAATTATTTTGTACCAGAAGTAACAACCAAGAAATTAACTGGGTGGACCAACTGGAAGCATGTTGGCATGGGGCATGGCAGCTAGTGTCGTCCCGATTTCTCCCTCTAACAGTGGCACCAGCTCCTCGCGGAGTCCCAGGTTGGTACGACCCTTTAGTGTGATGACTTCAAGCTTGCTTATCTGTTTCAGAACTGTGTGGCACACAAATAAAACATACATGCAGTGCTCACACACACACACACACAAGTCGTACACAGGCACTTTTATGGCTGAAGAAAGCCTTCCTGGAAGGGCACTTGCTGGGAGCATGTGTAACATGCTCTTTCTATTTTACTCCTCTCTAATGCTGGTTGTCATCAACTCTCTGTCTACCATGATATGCAGACGGGGTCTGGATTGTCACATGGACCTGCCCTCCCTTCCTTGGGGCGGCACCTGGAGTGGGGGAGAGGATGCGTCTCCACTCCGGCCGGGGTCCTCAGCTAGGGCTGGGGTGCTGTGGCTTGCACACCGTTCGAGCAGGACTCTGCACACGTGTGTGGAGATGAGAGTGAGTGTGTGTGTGACTGCAGGGTTTAGCTTATTTCCTACCGCAGTAAGGGAACGTCCCCTAGAGGAGGCTGAAATGCTGTGGTCATACACACACATGGCCTCGGCCACTCCTGGAAGGTAGGAGTCTCCCAGCTTGTGTAACCGCTCGGCAATGGTGCCAGGACCCAGGACCTCCATCTGTGTGCTCTGCCCACTGGCCAGGTGGGACACTGTGTTCCCCTCACAGACGCAGAGGTCACAGGACATCCCAGAAGCTCCAGGGCTCACAGGGTTCTGGCAACACCGGGAGTGAGAGCTGGGTGGGGACTTTGGCCGCAGTGTCTGCGGGACCACAGCCCGGCTCTCTGCCTTGAGCTTGGCTAGATTGGACCTCGTGGAGGCTCCAGGAAGGGTTCCCGCTTCTGGGGACCAGCTTACCTCAGGAGCCGAGGCCGAGCTCCTGCATGCATTGCTGGAGTGGGAGAGACACTGAGAAGTCTGGGGGGAGGGGTCCCATGTTGGCCAGTGGGGTCCCTGCCTTGTGCAGGCTCTGAGCCTCCAGACTCAGACAGCCATTGACACAGCACCCGACTTGCCCCACAGCAGGGAGGACGGGTCCCTGTGATACTCAGACGCCTCCCCGTGGACCGGTGTCCTCCATTGCTTTAGAGAGCTGGTTTTCCTGGTGCGCTCCCTCTTCTGTCTTCCTGGGCTTGCTCTTTCTCCCTGTGCGATCAGCCCCCAGACACAGCTCCTGTCTCCCCCAGTGCCAGCACGCAGCGGGTGCTGGCTCAGGCATCTTGCTGGAAATGTCCTAGCTCAGCCTGGTGTCAGGTCTGCAGATCAGTGGAGTGCTGTCCCTGTTCCTCCCGCTCGGGCTCTTGGTGGCTTCGGCCTCCTCTGTCCTAGCTGAGAGGAATGCCTCAGTCCTCCCAGGCATGCCTCAGCTGTCCCTGTAGTTGGCCCATGACAGTTGGGTCTGCGCTGAAGATGCACGGAACTCGATCTCATTATTGCCTGAGCGACAAAGCAGCTGTGCAAGCAGCATTTGCCTGTGTTACATGTCAGAGGTCACCTGGGGATGCTGTAAAGAACATGGGAGGAAGTGGGAGGTTTCACACAGACACCCCAGCATTGTACACAAGGGGGTGCACGCCGTAGATTCTCGTACCTGACGGGGGTCCTGGGACCTGTGCCCTGCGAATGCTGAGGAAGGGCTCTGGGGATTCCCGCTCTGCTGCTGTTCTTCAGGCACACTGGTGGCCTCTGCCCTGAACAGAGGCTGCCTCTGCCTGGCCCTCTCATGCTGAGCCTTCCTGGGTCATCTTCTCTGTAGTTACTTTCTCCCTGGGTTTCTTCTCCTACTTGGGAGGACTTAAAACCGCCTTAATGGCAAATGACCCAGGATGCAGACCCCACCCCCTGGGCCTTGCCCACTGCCCTGTGTCCTTACCTGGTGTCTAATGGACACTCCCCACCTGGAGAGCCCACAGGGTGTCTTGGTCTCCTCCACCTCAGACCTGCCCCTTCAGACAAATGGCAAAAACTGCCCATCTACTTCCAGGGCTCATGCTGGAAGCTGTCTCTATTTCTCTGTCACTCCCTAGCTTATCAAAAGTATTGTGGGTGCCAACTCCAGTAACTCTCCCTAACCCCAACCTTTTTATATTTTTTAATTTTTGAGATAGTTCTCACTAACTTCCTGAATTTCCAGGGCTGGGCTGGAATTCAAATCCTCCTGCCTCAGCCTCCCAGAGTGCTGGGGTTATAGGAGTTCTCTACCATGGCCAGCTCCTCTGATCCCACTTCTGCACTTGATTTTAGCCAAAAGGCTAAGAACCAATGGGCTGGTCCGGGTCACCTGCCTGGACTAATGCCCCAGTGTCTTATTTATATCCTCTTTTCTGGGACAAAACACCTGACACCCATAAGGCAAAGGACGAGAGGTTTATTTTAGCTGACAGTTTGAAGAGGTTTCAGTCCTTACTCAGCTGGTTCCAAGGCAGGACAGCAAGGCAGAGGAGCCTCAGAGAGGAGAATCAGTCCATGGCAGGGCAGGCAGGAAGCAGCAGCAGGGAACCTTCCTTTCCCTTTTATCCCATCCAAGCTACAAGCATAGTGGTCGGTGCCACCCACACCCAGGTGGGCCTTCCCATTATCCATGCCCAGAACTATGCTAACCTGTCAGTGGGCTAATTTAGTTATCACACTGTCATGGCTTGTGTCTAGATGTCCCCCAATGCCCTATGCAGTCATAGGTGGGGCTTTCCAGAGGTGGCTGGATCTACAGTGGGTGATGCTGGAATTAAGGGTCTGTGATTACTAAATCAGTCCACTGATTGGTTTGGCACAGTACTGGGTAGGATCAAGGGTGCCCCACCCTGGGTGTGAGTGCTGCCCACCCTAATGGTGTGTGGCCTGGATAAGATGTAGCGACAGAAAGAGGGTCTCTGCTTGTCTCATCACTGGTAGCCTGCTGCCTTACTGCGTCGGCTTGCCCTGCTTTGAATGAACTGTTTCTCCTCTCCAATGCTGCTCTGCCATGGTGCCCTGCTTTGGAGCCAGCCAACTGTGAAGTGAACCCTCTACAGACTACAAATAAACCCTTCCTGCTTTAACTTTGGGTGTTGGGTATTTTGTCTCAGCACCCTTAATCCCAGCATCACACACCCTAGATCCAGCCACCTCCCAAAAGTTGCACCTAGGAGCACACGATCCTTTGAGGGGACATCTAGGTACAACCCATAATCCCCACCTTCTCTGACCTCCACTGTAGGAAAAGCATTACCTTTGGCTCTCACCAGCTACCATATGGTAAAGGCAGCACGTAGGGAATCATCGATAAAGACGGACAGAGTAGAACCTTCTGATCCCCACTCTGCCGGCGAGGACCGGGTGACAGGGCCACGGTGTTCCTCCCCCAGAGGTGCCACATTGACATCCAGCAGGTTCCTGGCTGCCGGTCTGCAGTTCCGAGATGATGAAGTTGATCTTGAACGGCCACATGGCTGCTACCCGTGAGTCTGAAGCTGAGTGAGCCGGACGCTCAGGCACCCCCAGCAGGGGTTGTTTCCAGCGAACACGGGTCAGGAGTGCTAGGGGTGTGCTCTGCAGTGAGGCTGCCCCCGCGTGGAAGATGTCATTGTCTGGGGCCCCTGTGGGTGCACCCAGGGGTGGCTCGAGGTCAGGGTCAGCCAGGAAGCGGGTGTGGCTTTCATGGCCCTGGCTGAAGAGAGCTGTGAAGCTGGAGACTGCTCCCTGGACTGCGACCTTCCTGCAAAACTCAGCTGTGCTAATTCTGCGTGGGGCTTCTGCTCTTCCCGATGGCCTCTTGGGTCTCAAGGGGCACCTGACCTCACTGTTTCCTCCCTGGTCCACTTTTGGCTCCAGGACCTTCAGGACCTTGCATCCTCTTGAGCTCCTTCCAGGCTACCTGTGTCTTGGCTCTGCCTGTGCTCCTCCGCGGGCCGGGTTGGGCAGGCTTGGAGTAGCCTGTGTGCTATGTGAGGTCCGGGGCTTGGCCTGTGCTCCGTGTCTGGGTAATAGAGTCATCGCCCCCTCCATAACCATCTGGCCGGTGCTCTCTCCAGCTTGCATTATTTTTTTTTTTATTTTATTTTTTTAATTTTTTTTTTAAAGAGAAGAAAAAACAAAACAAATCAAAAGAACAAATTTTCAAAACAACATAATAGGAGGGTAACAATGGTTAATACATCACGTATTATTATCTTTAAGTTAGTTATTCAGGATACCAGACATTAGCATTCAATTGTCCAAACATTATTGGCACAAACCTTACTCTTCAATGAACTAAGTAAAATTGGTAGTGTATCTATCTTAACCATCTTATATATATATACAATATTTTTCCCTTTCCCTTCTTTCTTTTCCCTATTCCAGTCTCTCTTTCCTTTTGACCAGTTTCTTTTTGATTCATCATGTCTATTCTACATTTTGGATCTTATTTACTCTTTCAGTTTCTCATACTAGAGAGACAATACGATGCTTACACATGTGCTTCCGGTTTATTTCACTTATGAGTATTTTCTCGAGTTGCATCCATTTACCTATAAAAGTCTCCAGTTTATCCTTCTTTATGGCTGAATAGTACTCCATTGTATAAAAATACCACATCTTTCTTATCCATTCCTCAGTTGATGGGCATTTGGGTTGTTTCAAAGATCTGGCTATTACAAATTGTGCTGCTATAAACATGGGTGCACATATATCGCTGTGGTATGATGTTTTTAATTCTTCTGGGAAGATGCCCAGAAGGGGAATAGCTGGGTCCAATGGGACCTCCAACCCTAGTTTTTTGAGGAATCTCCACACTGACTTCCACAGTGGCTGTACCAGTCGACACTCCCACCAACAGTGAAGAAGGGTTCCTTTTTCCCCACAGCCCCTCCAGCATTTGTTATTAGTTGATTTCTTTATAGTAGCCATTCTTTCTGGGGTGAGATGGTATCTCAGTGTTGTTTTAATTTGCATCTCTCGAATGACTAGTGATGTTGCACATTTTTTTGTATATTTATTTACCATTAGTATTTCTTCATCTGAGAAATGTGTATTCATCTCAGATGCCCATTTTTGGAGTGGGTCTTTAAATTTGGGAGGTCTGATTTTTTTGAGTTCTTTATATGTTCTCAATAGTAATCCTTTGTCTGAGGAACAGCTGGCAAACATTTTTTCCCACATTGTGGGTTGTCTCCTCACTCTGTTGGTGGTTTCTCTTGCTGTGCAAAAGCTTTTTAATAAGATGAGATCCCAGTTATTGATTCTTTGGGATAGTTCCTGTGCGGTTGAGTTTTTATTCATAAAGTCTTTGCCTACACCAATGTCTTCAAGGGTTTTACCTATCCTACCTTCCAGTAGATTTAATGTTTCTGTTTTAATATTTAGATCTCTGATCCATTTTGAATTTAGTTTAGTGCATGGTGAAAGATATGGGTCTAGTTTTAATCTTCGGCATGTGTAGAGCCAGTTTTTCCAGCACCATTTATTAAAGAGGCTATCTTTCTTCCAGCGAATGTGTTTGGCACCTTTGTCAAAGATAAGGTGACTTAGTATGTCTGGGATTGTTTCAGCATCTTCTAATCTGTTCCATTGATCTTCAGGTCTGTTTTTTTGCCAGTACCACACTGTTTTTGTCACAGTAGCTTTATAGTCTAATTTCAAGTCGGGGATTGTGATGCCCCCTGCCTTGCATTTGTTGCCCAGAATTGCCTTGGCTATTCTAGGTCTCTTCTGATTCCAAATGAATTTTAGGATTGTTTTCTCTAATTCTGTGAGATATGCTGTTGGAATTTTGATTGGAATCGCATTAAATCTGTATCACAATTTTGGAAGTATGGCCATTTTCACTATATTGGTTCTTCCTATCCAGGAGCAAGGGATATCTTTCCATTTTCTGATATCCTCTTCAATCTCCTTTTTCAGAGTACTGTAGTTTTCAGTGTAGAGGTCTTTTACATCCTTTGTGAGGTTGATTCCTAGGTATTTCATTTTTTTGGATGTTATTGTGAAAGGTATTGTTTCCCTAATTTCTCTTTCAGTAAGTTTGTTATGTGTACAGGAAGGCTATTGACTTTTGAGTATTGACTTTGTATCCAGCTACACTACTGAATTTGCTTATTAAATCTAGTAGTTTTTTAGTGGAGTTTTTGGGGTCTTCTGTGTAGAGTATCATGTCATCTGCAAATAATGATAATTTAACTTCTTCCTTTCCAATCGTTATTCCTTTTATTTCTTTCTCTTGTCTAATTGCTCTGGCTAAAGTTTCCAGAACTATGTTGAATAAGAGTGGGGACAGTGGACATCCTTGTCTTGTTCCTGATTTTAGAGGGAAGGCTTTCAGTTTTTGGCCATTTAGTATAATATTGGCTGTTGGTTTGTCATAGATAGCTTTTACCAGATTGAGATAAAGACCCTCTATTCCAATTTCTGTAGGGTTTTTATCATGAAAAGGTGCTGGACTTTGTCAAAAGCTTTTTCTGCATCTATTGAGATGATCATGTGATTTTTGTCTTTGGTTCTGTTAATATGGTGTATTACATTTATTGATTTACATATGTTGAACCATCCCTGCATCCCTGGGATGAACTTGGTCATGGTGTATAATCTTCTTGATGAGTTGTTGGATTCTGTTTGCCAGTATCTTATTAAGGATTTTTGCATCTATGTTCATTAGGGAGATTGGCCTGTAGTTCTCTTTCTTAATTGGGTCCTTCTCTGGTTTTGTTATCAGGGTAATGCTTGCTTCCAGGAATGAATTTGAGAGTATTGCTTCCCTTTCAATTTCATTGAAAAGTTTGAGAAGTAGTGGCGTTAGGTCTTCTCTAAATTTCTTGTAGAATTCGGCAGTGAATCCATCAGGGCCTGGGCTTTTCTTTGTTGGGAGGTTTTTAATTACATCTTCAATTTCATTGGTTGATATTGGTTTATTTAGGATTTTTAAATCTTCTTGATTCAGCTTGGTAATTCATACGAATCTAGGAATCTGTCCATTTCTTCTGCATTTTCCATCTTAGTAGAATATAAATTTTCAAAATAGGTATAGATGATCTTCTGGATTTCTGCAGGGTCCGTCGTGATATCACCCTTTTCATTTTCAATTGCATGGATTTGAGTCTTTTCTTTTCTTTTTTTAATAAGGTTGGATAAGGGTTTGTCAATCTTATTTATTCTTTCAAAGAACCAACTTTTTGCTTCATTGATTCTTTGTATTGTTTTTTTAGTCTCCAATACGTTAATTTCTGCTCTGATCTTTATAATTTCCTCCCTTGTACTGGCTTTTGGCTTAACCTGCTCTTCTTTTTATAGAAGCTCGAGGTTCACCCTTAAGTTGTTTATTTGCGCTTGCTCTATTTTCCTGATATAAGTATTTAATGCTATAAATTTCCCTCTTAGGACTGCTTTCATTGTATCCCATAAGTTCCGGTATGTTGTACTGTCATTATCATTCAGTTGTAGAAAATGTCTAATTTCTTCTTTAATTTCATCTGTGACCCATTGGTTGTTCAGGAGGGTGCTGCTTAATTTCCATGTGTTTAGGGAGTTTTTGTGACATCTTTTGCCATTGATTTCCAATTTCATTGCACTATGGTCTGATAATATGCATGGGATAATTTCAATTCCTTTGCATTTACTTAAGCAGGTTTTATGAGCTAGTATGTGGTCTATTTTGGAGAACGTCCCATGTGCAGCTGAGAAGAACGTGTATTCTGATGTTGTGGGGTGGAACACTCTGTAGACATCTACTAAGTCCATTTGTTCAAAAGTTTGGTTCAGTTCTACTATTTCATTATTGATTTTCTGTCTAGTTGATCTGTCTTTTTGTGACAGTGGAGTATTGAGATCTCCCAATATAGTTGTATTAGTGCTTGTTTGATTTTTCATGTCCTTTAGTACTTGTTTTATATAGCTGGGTGCACTGGTATTTGACGCATATATATTTATGATCGTTATCTCTTCCTCTTGGATTGTTCCCTTTACAAGGATGTAATGACCGTCTTTATCTCTCTGAATCCTTCTTGGCTTGAAGTTCACTTTGTCTGCAAAAAGAATAGCTACCCCTGCTTTTTTCTGGGTTCCTGTGGCATGGAGTATTGTTTTCCATCGTTTGACTTTCAGTCTATGAATTTCTTTCTGAATTAAATGTGTTTCTTGTATACAGCATATTGTTGGATCTTGCTTCTTGATCCATTTCGCCAGTCTGTGCCTTTTGATTGGTGAATTGAGACCGTTAACATTGATGGTTAAAACTGATATGTATTGACTTGTACTTGTCATGATATTTCCCTGTTGTTGGTTCCCACTCTTTGTTTTTCCCCTTTCCTGCTATTTAATTATCTGCCCTGCCTGGTGGATTCCTTCTGTTGGGGTTCCTATCTCTTTCTAGAATGTCCTTCAGAACATTTTGGAGTGCTGGTTTGGTGGTCATAAATTTTCTCAGATGTTCTTTGTCATGAAAGTATTTTATTTCTCCATCAATTTTGAAAGATAGTTTTGCAGGGTACATCAATCTGGGTTGAAAATTATTGTCCTTTAGAGCTTGAAATACGTCATTCCAAGCTCTTCTTGAATTGAGGGTTTGTGCTGAAAAGTCAGCTGTGATTCTGATGGGTTTTCCTTTATAGGTGATTTGTCTCTTCTCCCTAACAGCTTTTAAGATTCTGCCCTTCTGTTGAATTTCTGGGATCTTGACTATGATATGTCTGGCTGAAGTTTTTTTTTGATCATGTCTAGTTGGTGTTCTAAAAGCTTCACTTATAGGTGGGTCAAATTCTTCTTCTCTTCCAGGAAAGTTCTCCCTGATTATGTCTTTGAACAAGGTTTTAATGTCATTGATGCTATCTCTTGCTTTTTCATTTATTCCAATTATTCTTAAGTTGTTTATCTTTGAGTCATCTAGCAGCTGCTCAATTGATTTTTCATGGTCCCTTGCTGTTTTTAAGAATTCTTCCTTTTCATGATCAGTAATTGCAAGCCTGTCTTCTATATCTGAGATCCTGTCCTCGCATTGGCTTAATCTGCTACAAATACTTTCAATGGAATTTTTGTTCTCTTGGATATCTGCTTGAATCTGCCTTATGGATTCCATTTCTTTCCTATGCTGAGCATTCATGGTTTCTATAGTTTTCTTAAGCTCATCTATTTTTTTTTTGTCTGTATCAGCTATAGTGTCCTTAAGCATGGTCTTCATTGTGGACATTATCTCTGCAGTTATCTGTGAGATTATTTCTGTTTTAATTTTTTTCAGAGCCTCATTCAGTTGCTTTGTTGTTACCACTTCAGATAGGCCAGGTGGGTGGCTTTCGGATTGTCCCACCTCGTTGCCCCTTAGGTTTGCCTTTGGTGAATTGGATGTGTGGGGTTGCATCTTGTTTAAGTGTCGTCTCATTTTTTCTTTCTTTAATTCCTGGGGTGATGTTTGCAAATTACCTATGGTAGGTTACTTTATTGCTCGTGTTTAAGATCTTTAGAAGATGACTACTTCTCTGCAGTACCTTCCAAGTGGAGCTTGCTTTTGGGTTTTGAGCTTTCTGCCAGATCCTACCTCTTCAATTCGTTGGATATGCGAAGTTGCTACCTGTTTGGCCCAGTCCTTGATTCTTTGGTACTGTGCCACTGTATTTTCTGTGTCCCTTAGTCAATCTCAATCATGAAATATCAGGAAGGAAAGATATTTAGAACAATTATTTCACATTTGGCTATAATGGTAACTAAAGCATCAAACACAGCCTAGAAAATGACAAACTGAGCTAACCAGTTATTTACCACTTTTAGCTGTATAGAGTAGAGTTGCGGTTATATAACAAAATCTAAAACACACCAGAAAAATTATATGCAGTATACAAGTCCTATGTATGTCAGTTTTTCCCTCAGGAGTTTAAATTTAAAATGAGTTAAGGAGGAAATAGAGTATTGGGAGAATAGGAAGGAATTAGATGTAAGGTTAGAGGACCAAGAGGGATCCCACTAACATTGGGACACTGGTGCAGAGGACTAGTGGGAAAAAGAGAAGGAAGGGATAAAAGGAAGAACAGATCACAACCACAATCACAAAGAAGTTAGAGGCGCTGTTTACACTCATATAAAAAAACAGAGAGAATAATGAAGGAAAGAGCAAATACTCATACAGAAACAAAAACGAAGATAAAAACAATAAAACAGACAAAACAAAAATAAAACCCCACCAAAAAAAAAAAAAAAACCCTTCGCCAGAACAAAAAACAAATGAGAGAGAAAAAAATAAAAAAAATAAAAAAATAAAAAAAAAATAAAAAAAAATAAAAAGAATCAGTTCCAGGTGTTGACTCTGCTGTAGGCAGGCACCGTGTGGTGACAGGGTCCTGTTCTGTGCAGGTTGGTCCCAGTAAGCCAGGAGCGGCCCTCTGGCAGGGCGGTGAGCAGAGGCCCGTACTTTCAGGCAGAGACCAGTCTAGCTCGCCTGCCGCTCTTAGTGACCTTTCACTATCCCTGGGCCTGAGAGGTTTGGTGCGCTCTCTGGAGCACGGGTTCCCTGCACTGGTTTCCCACCGCTCTGATTTTCACCACGCCCCCCACAATGGTGCCCGGCCAGTCACTCTCTGGCACGGGACAGGTGTGGCTGAGAGACCAGTCTCGTTCGCCTGCTGCCCTCAGCACACTTTTGTGGGCCTGAGAGGCCCCGCACTGCCCTGTCCGGGGCGCGAGTGTCCAGCGCTGTTTTTCTTTCGCGCCACTCTGATTTTCGCCACACCCCCCACAATGGCGCCCGGCCGGTCGCTCTCTGGCGCAGGACAGCTGTGGCTGAGAGACACTCACCGCCGGCCAGCGCAGTTCTCCGCCGCTCCCCCGCTCCGCCGCTGTCTTGGGATCCTCCGTGGGGGCTCCCTGGGTGCCAGCTGTCACCTTGTGTCCGCAGAATTGAGCTTCTGTCGTGCTGTGATTCCTAGGATGGTAGAAGGTGCGCGCTCGTTCTGCTCCTTCTTCTTTGTTGGAAAGCACCCTTCACTGGTGCCGGGGGTCCCAGATTGTGCTTCAAAACTTTTCTGGGTTCCGGGGAGGCATCTCCCCCCTCCTGCGCTTTCCCGGTCGCTATATTCCCGTGTTCCAACGGTAACTTGTAGAGAGAGTTCCGCTGCCTGCTTTTTACTCATCCGCCATCTTTTTCCTCCTCCCAGCTTGCATTATTAACGGAAACAATGGGCTTTATTTTTCCCCAGGATGATAGCGTTAATAGGCAAAGTTGAAAGGTGTGATTGGGTCCAGCGGCCCTCGCAGCCAGAGGAAAATGAGTCCCCTCTGTTCAGATGTGCCACGTGTCCCCTGGACATGCCCAAGGCTGTTCTGTCTGGCTTTCATGGTGACTGATGTTATCTGGATCTGGGTGAGGGAAGGAAGTGGCACCAGAGGTTAAAAGGAGTGAAGGGGGGAAATTGATTTTTCCATCGCAAATGTCATTGTTGCGTTGATAACAGACTGCTCTGAGATTGTCAAGCGGCCTGTGCTGCTGTGCCCTGCAGGCCACCCGATTCCTTCAGCTTTTCTCCCTTCCTAATGTAAAGATCAGGATTAATAGGCAGCTAAACAAATTTTTATGAAATTGGGTTCTCTGTAGCTACAAATGGGTAATTGATGCAGTTTATCATTACGGTCTTGGCAGAAATAAATCATAAAGGAAATAAACGCTATGGTAAGAAAGCAGTCCTGAGCACAAAGTGGCTCATGGAGTCAGTGGGTCCCTCTGAGCCCTGGGTGCTTTGTTTCTCAAGAGGTGACACATCTTTCCCACGGTCCCCAGGTGGAGGGCATTCCCTCTTGGGAGGGAGAATCCTGGGGACATTCAGTGGGTTTCTGAGGTTGCTGTACTGGAGTAGACTCAGGTCTGGGATATGTCAAAGCCATGTTCCCAAAGCAGGAACTTCATTTTTATTTAGGACATTTGGGAGAAGATGATGGCGATCACAGGGCCAAGGTGTCACTCTCTGCTCCTGGAGATGGGCACCTCCAGCATCAGAGTCTGTGTCTCTACACTTGCCCGGGCAGCTTGCAGAAAGACACCTGGATGGGCTTTGCCCTTCCTGATCTCGCTGTCCCCAACATTGCAACGTAAGACCAGAAGCGATTAGCTTGGCCATCCGAGGCCTCCTTGTCCCTTAGAGGGCTGAAGGGGAGGGCCCCTGGTGTTTGTTCTTGGATCGTGCACTGGGGACCAGGGTCAGGAGTGTAAGGAGGTGAACTTACTTGTCCCAACCCCGTTTTCACTTGGATGTGTCGTAAGGCAGTGTTAAAGCCAGGAGTACTTATTTCCTCCCCAACATGATAGCCAGCCCTTTTTTTTTTTCTGAAATGTGAGTTCACCTTACCACAAGTGGCCCTGAGTTGTTCCTAATAAAGACTATTTATAGAAAATATTTTTGTCCTGAATCTCCTACTGCATTGTTCAGATTCAAAGCCACCAGAGCCACACCTTTGTCTAGGGACCCCAAGTCCTGTCCTCCTAGCCTCGTGCCAGGTTTCATCCTAGCACCAGAACTGGAACCGGACGGTCCCTGTCCCTGCCCAGACTGCACCGAGCCAGGAAGAACGCAAGGGGAGACTTCATTCAGAGTCTAACAGCCATGGGAGAGAAGGGTTTTCTGAAAAACAACAAGCGGAAGTAATCAACTAATATAATCAGTCGTCAAAAAATAAGGCTGCGCACTTTGCTTCTGTCTGCACACAACACATTCGGGTGAGTGAACGCCGAGGGCTGGAGCCTGCCTCTGCCGCAGTGTGTTTCCGCGTTCCCTCCTATTCCCGAGCATCCGAGGGGTTACAGCAAAGGCGCCTGTAGCCCAGGGTTGATCAATTACGTGCACAGTGTCAGGGGCATGGGAAGTAGCTGCACGGGCTTCATACAGGGCCCATGGCTAAAAAGAAGGTTGGGCCGGAAAAGGAAAGGCCTGTTGGGCTCTGTCCAGGAGTTATGGCTGCAAGACAGAGGCAGGAGCTCCTCTCAAAAACTCCAAGTACGCTGAGCCTCAGGAGCTAGAACTAACGCTTTGCGCTAAGGTTGGTGGGCTATGGGGGCAGGAGCTGCTGCTGGGGTGAGACCCTCCGGGCCCGAGGGACCCCACCCCATGGAGCTTGGTAACCTGCTCCATCCTCAGGGCATGGGCTGAGCTGTGACCCCTGCCTTATGTGTAGACTCAGGCCCTAGCCCCCAGACTCGGAATGTCACTGTATTTGGAGAAGGGGCCTTGAAGGGTGACTAAGTTGACATGGGGCTGTAGGGTGAGTGCTGACCTAAGGTGACTGATTTCTCGTATAAGCAGAGACCAGGACACAGACACACGCAGACAGGAGACAATGCAAAGACCCTGGAGAAGCTCGCATCCACAGCCTCAGAGAGGCCTCGGCAGGGAGTGACCGTGCGTGCCTTGACCCTGGACTTCCACCTGCAGAGCCTCAGACGGTGACTTTGTGTTGCTCGAGCCCTGTCTATGGGGTCAGGGGCAGCCCGGGCAGGGCCACTTCAGGCTCTTAATGAGTGCAGGCCCTGGTGCCCAGGTGCCCTCATGACCTGGCAAGCTGGAGCCCATCCACCAGGAGGTACTGGGTTCCTAAGAAGATGGGTGGGAAGCTGAGACCCGCAGGAGCCTGCAGTGTGGTTCTGGCAGAAACCGAAGTTTCCCCCAAAAGTCCGGGACAGCTTTCCTTCCATGCAGTGGTAAGTTACTGTAGAGCCCCTGGGGTGCCACTGTGTGAAGAGGGGATGTGTTGTTTTCATGTCCCTGACACTGTAGAACTGCAGTCCGGATCCGAGTGACACGCACACCCGTGGGAGGCCCCCGGGCCTGTGCGCTTGTCTCCCCAAACTGTGTGTGACTTCTTGCTCCTGGGGCAATGGTGCCACCCAAGGAGGCCCAGCCTGGGGGAGGCCACTGGGTCCTGAGGGTGGTGCCTCGTCCTGGGATTCCTGCCCTTTCATTGTCCCAGAGAGGCCCTGTCGCTCCTCCCACCTGTGAACGCAGGGCGCCTCTGTGGACAGCAGCGTGGACTGCCTGGCCTGCCTCGTCCCTGTCACAGACACCACAGGCTGCGTGGTCAGTGAAGAAAAGGGATCTGTCCAGTGCACAGCCCAGGAGCTGGGAAGAGCCACCACCTCAGGCAGCATCCGGGAGGCAGAGGGGAAGAATGACACGCAGGAGGGAGGAGGGGCAAACTCACTTAGAACACGCCTTTCTTGGAAAGCAGCAAGCATACATCCCTGAGGGCACAGCCTCATCCCCTGAGCACCCTGAGGTGCCCACTGCTGTGCTGAGGGTGAAGCCCCAGCGAGGTGCTTGGGGGCACATTCATTCTGCAGCTGTCCCTGGACAGCCACGGAATCTGCAGGAACTTAGTGTCGGGCTTAGATTCCAGGCCTGTGGACGAGCAGTTTCTGTAGTTTATGAGCCACTCAGTCCATGGTAGATTGTCACAGCAGCTTGATCAGAGAAAGACAGGGCTGGTGTTGAAGGCATGGGATATGAGGTGCACAATTAGAGTAATTTAGAAAGCCTTTGTGCAAACCGTGGACTCTGGGTGGCGGGGACTTGTCCATGGTGGTGGCTGGACCAGACCCATCACAGGCTGGGTGGTTGTGGATTCTGCAGGTGGAGGAGGGTACGGGAACACTGCACTTGCCAATCAATTTTGTGAACCTAACACTGCTCTAAAAAATAAAGCCTATTTAAATAAGAATGACCACCACCCCGAGCGAAGAGTCTGCCCTCCGCCAGGCTGGCCTCAGTCTCGGGCTGTGTTCTCTTTGCTTCCCTTTCAGGTCTGCCCCCGGCCACTGAACTTCAGATTTCTCCATCACGTGTCAAAACAAACGCAGCCTCCGCTTCTGGAATGCAGATCGGCCTCACTGCCTGGACTTCACAAGCGCCTACCTTTCATCAGCAGCAGAAGAAAGACGGCTCTGATCTCCATGTTGCACACTTTTATTTATCTTATCTGTAATATAATTAATAGATGACTGCTCAAGATCAAGGCCCATTCAAAGGGAATGAGATAGGCTCGTGTGGAACTTGCTCTTTTGAATCAGTCCAGGGCCCTATCAAAGTCGGAGTGATCATTTCATGTAAATCCTGGTGTTCTGAATCGGTATCTTTTAACCTGTGCGCACCATTCTTCACTCACTGCAGTTCAAAGGCATAGGCGGCTGGTCTCATTTGTATTACAGAATTACATGATATTCGGCCAGCAGCCTCACACCAATTTCTTAAAATTAATATGGAGGCTGGTTACAAAGACATCTCAGGGCTCTCAGGGCTCTCGTCCTGCGAAAGGGCCATGGTGGGGACCCGTGCTGTCCCTTCAGAACCTGGTTTCAAGTGGTCAGGACCAGACTCGGACTCTGAACACCAGGGGCTGGTGGGCGGGGCTTCGCCAGTGCCCATGGCTCACACATTTCCCCTTTCTTTGTTTTGGGCAAATAAAATGGTTTTACAAACTTTGGTTTCATAAACCATACTGTTCCTCTTGTGGGCCCATCTCAGGCTCAGCTGGTCACGCCACCTCACTAGCGTCATTGCGTCCGCTGCCCTGAGTCTCAGGGGACTCTGTCTTGATGCCCCTTTGCCCCAGGACCCAGCTACCCATGAGAGGAAGCTGGGATATGGTTGGTGAGCGAGCCCAGCCCCAGAGGAGCCACTGGCTTCCTGGGCAGTGGGGTGGGGAGCACTTGGGTGGGGACCACAACCCAGGACCTGCTTAGGAACAAGCCCAGGGCCACACGCTCCTTCCCAAGCTTTGCTTCTGCTCAGCAGAGTGGTGAGCTTGAGAGGGAGGGTCCACTTCTTTTTCTTTTCATTAGTATACATTTGTGATGCATGCCAGTTCCATTCATTTGAGGAAACTGGTACACATTGCATCGCGTCTTGGTCATTTTCTAACTCTTTACCCCCTCCCTCCCCTTCCCCATATCTAAATGTCTGCCTCTCCATTTCCTACTATCTTTCCTTTCTTTTACTCTTTATTTGTATTTTGGGCTTCTCATATAAGAGAAACCATGCAATGTTTAATTTTTTGTGTCTGACATTCTGGAAATCAGTATGGAGATTCCTCAGAAAACTGGAAATTCTACTGAGCCAGCTGTGCCTCCCCTGGGGTTTTTCCTGAAAGAGTTGAGTCACCTCTCACAGAGATGCCTGCCCCATGTTTACAGCTGCACCACTCACGGTAGCTAAGCCATGGGACCAGTCTCTATGCCCCTCACCAGGGGAAAGCATAAAGGAAATGTGGTACTGTGAGTCCCCGACTTACGAACAAGCTCTGTTTCAGGAGAACAGTCCTAAGTCAGAATCATGCGTGAGTCCAGCGAAGTGAGTCTTGTACACATCGACTCAGATGCGTACAGGTACCCGGAGGAGCATTACCCAGCCACAAAGAAGAAAGAGATCACGCCATTTGCAGGAAAATGGATGATGCTGGGGACCATAATGCTGAGGTCTGCTTCTTGAGGGCTCCTCTGTCCCTGTCCCTCTGCAGTGCCCCTGCCTCCTGGGCTGGCCTCTCGTACCACTGTCTCCTGTGGGTGGTGCCCTTCCCTGTCCCCTGGAGGATTGGGGGCACAGTTCTGGACCTGTGCCTCTCTCGCTGGAACCACATGCATCCTTTTCCCCAGCTCTGAGCCCCAGGCCCACACTCATGGCTCCCTTGAAGGCTCCAGAAAAATCCTCCTGAGCCTTCTCTGCCTCTGGTGGCCCAAGACAGCCACGCTGTGGCCACTTCCCTCCTGTCCCTGCCTCCCCTCCACGCGGCTTCTCTGCTGTGTTTCCCAGATGCTAGTTCCCTCCTGTTCCTCGGAATAGCATTTCCAGTTTGCAACGCAGCATCCTTGCCTGTGGGGACAGTGTGGCACACTGCTCAGCTGAATCCTGGTGATGTCACTGGAGTCGTCACCTTGATTCCACCTGCAAGGGTCCTCTTCCTAAACACGGTCCCACTCACAGGTCCCAAGGTGTGGGGGTGTCTTCCTGGGGACATAGCTCCCCCCATTGAGCATGGTAGCCTGAAGCCACAAAGCGGGTGCCATTTCCTGGTGGCTTTGGTCTCAGGCCCCAGCAGAGGCGCTGCTCCATGAGCTCCCTGGGGCACGGGGCGGCTCCCTCTGTCCCCATCTGACTCCATGGCACTGTGGCACTAAAGTGCGGGGCAGGCTCCAGCCTCTGAGCTGGGACAGGGCTGAAGAGGAGAGCTAGCATTCATTCGGAGCCTTTGCGGAACCACTGTGCTCCTGACTCAGTTGCAAGTGTCCCCTTTGTCCAAAGTCTCCCCTGGGTTTGGGGCGGATTTTGGGCAGGTCTTGAGCCTGCTCTGCCTCCCATCCCCATCCCTCTTTGGGCCACCTGCCAACCCCAGGGCGCCCTTCAGCGCTGCAGGTCAGTGACTGTCCCGTGCCACCTTTCACAGAGGTCCTGTGATGGCTACTTCGCAGAGGTCTGTCTTCCACAGGCAAAGACCTGAAGCGCTAAGGCAGAGATTCCTGATTCTGTTTTTCTGCCAAAAGCCCGCCCTCCCCCTCCCCACCCGATTAGCCCAGTGCCTCTGTGGAGGAGGCAGCTCCCAGATGCGGTTCTGATGGGGCTCCATGTGGAAGAGCGAGTGCAGGTGCTCCAGTCCCTGCCCCTCTGACCTGAAGGTCTGTGACGTCGCCCAGGGCTGCATTTGAAGAAGGCCCAGGGGCTGCTCTGGGTCCTGCCAAGGTTGAGCCAGCAGGACGGGGTGTGAGGCCTCCGTGTCCAGGCTGCGATGGATAGAGCCGCGGTCCAGATCCGTTCAACACCCCTCCCGGGCACCAGGCTGGGAAACCGCACGCCCACGCCCCAGTCTCCTTCTCCTAGGAAAGGGACTCAGAGCTTGAACTCATCCCATCTGCGGGAACCAGGGAAAGAAAGGGAAGGAGGGATGGCGAGGTGGCCCAGGGCCCAGGTGCCCACGACCTGGGCGGCCCTGGCCGGACAGGACCAGCTCTGAGTCTGAGCCTGCAGAACTGGGGTAATGAAACAAAAGGGAAGAGAAAGGTGAAGGACTAGGAGTGCTAGCTGCTGTGGGCCCGAGAGGAGTGGGCAGCTGTGGGGCGCGCAGGGCTCCGTCTTCTTGGTCCTGCTGATTCTCCTTCACACATGGGCTCCTCCTCCAGCCAGGAGGCTGAGGCTGTGTGAGTTTTTCATGAGAGGGATTTAAAACAACGATGATGAGATTTGCTTCAAAGGGTTGCTTCTAAGTGGCCACATGTTGCTGAAATCCCGGGCTGTGCCGTGCAGGCTGGCATCACCGTCTATCTCCTCCAGGCTGGGCAGACGAGAGACACTCGATGCTGGGAACCACCGGCCCAGCCTGGTTCCATCTGGGAGCCTCTGCTGGACAGAACCCCAAGGGTGGGGCCTCCTGGGAGGACTCAGGGAGCATGTGCAGGATGTCAGAGGTTCTTAGAGCCTGCAGCAGACAGCATGTGAGACAAACACTGACTGTCACAACTTGTCACCCAGGTGACCGGATGCCCTGATCATGGAGCCCAGCGTAGGAACAGGGCTCACATGGCCCTGACCTCAGGACATTATGAACATGTCCCTCCTCAGTCACCCCTCCTCCCTGCTGCCAGCAGCAGGCGATGAGATCCAAAGACAACCAAGAGCCAGGCAAGCACCACGCTGAGCCCGGGACGGGAAAGCCAGGGCTGGGAGGAGAGAATCTTGTTGGTGCTTATGTGCTTCGCACTAAACATCAGTGCCCTTACAAACGTGAAGTGCAGTGTGCTAACAGACAGATGTGGGAAAAGACGCCGTTTTCTCCGCTGTCTGCCTAACACCTTTAATGGGCTGTGGAGTCCTCTAAGGCGCCAGCTGGAGACTGAGCTCCTTCAGATGTTGTCCAAAAACCACTTGGCTCTCTGTGTGGGGAAGGGGCCCAACAGGAGCCCCATGGGGAGGAGCGTCGCCTACCTGCTTTCTTGGGCTTTCCTGCGTGTCACTCTGTGTAACCTGGGGACACAGTGTCAACACAGGGCTGGAGGCATCAGCACCAAATCCAAGAATAGGCCCTGCTCAGAGGGCAGCAGGATATCGATCCTTTTCTGCCCAAGGAGCGTGGATCTCCTTTCCTGGGAGGCAGGCACAGGGCATATGTGTGTACAGCCAAGGCCACCAACCTGAGGTCACTCGGTAACAGCTGGAAGCTCCTCTATCCCCTGCAATCTCTAGGTGTGGTCAGAGCCCCCCAGCTGGGGAAATGCAGTTGATTCTTTCACAGATGAATGCAGCTGTTGCACCAGCGTGGAAGACCTTTTGCAAAATGAAACCGGAAGAAGGGGACTTTTAGTTTTGTGAAGCTATAAAAGTAGTTTCTCATTATCTCAATTTATAAGGGGTGACCAAAATATGCTGCAGTCCTCTTTCCCGAGTGTCTTTTTGAGGCATAATAAAAAATACAGTCAATGCTGCTGAGTGCTATCTAACAGAAAGGCAGGCTTGAAAAACATGATGGTGTCTTCATCTACCTTGTTTACCAGATCCAGCATCATGTGACTTCTGGCTCTTCCCCAAAATCAAAGTAATCATAAAAGGGAAATGTTTTGAATACATTCAGGACACTGAGGAGACAGGACAACTAAAGACACCCACATCCCACCTTCCCTTAACTCCTACTCCTTGCTGTGTTTGCTGTTCTGGGGTCAGGGAGGGTCCAGGACAAGACTTCATGGTGAGGACAATGCTGGCACTCTGCTGGGCCATTGCACTTTTGCCACCTTCCTAGGAAGCAGAGTTCTCAGGGGTGCCAGGATGCCAGCCAACAATGCAGCTAGTCCTGAGTTAGCAGGGATTCATCCCCACTGGGGTGGGATGCTTTCTCCTGTCTGCACAGGCTGGGGGCCTCTGGACCATCTTCAGTGGAACCCATGAGTGTGGGTGACCAAGAAGCCAGGGTTGCCACCTTGGTCCACCCCACAGACGCAGAGCAGACACCCGGCCTCGATGCAGTTGGTGAGCTGTTTTTGGTCTTGGTTCCTGCTGCCTCGGTTACTTGGCAGATGGGGTGTGGCACACTGCTGTCGCCATCCCCACTCTGTTACAGGCAGGCAAAGCTGTGATGCCGGCTCCAGGAAGCCCCCAGCCTCCTGCCTCTGTGTACTGTCCAGCGCCAACTCTGCCCCACAGTCCAGGGGCTCCCTGTGGACTGTGCAGGGCAGCTCTGGACTTGGACACCCCGCGGACCTCTGGGGAACCTTCTGGAGGAATGGGCAGGGACAGGTGGAGGCCAGCTTGTCGGGGGTCCTAGGGGACGCACGAAGCATGCACTGTTGGCCTGGCCTGCAGCTGGGTTTCCAGGGAGCCTCCTCCCATCTCCTGGGGCCCTGTTGTGCAGGCACCTGCAGTAGCATTGCCTACTGCTGCTCACTCAGGTGAGGCACAGGTGTGGCCTGTTCGGGGGCACTTTCTACCTCTCAGAAGCACCTGCTGTCCTGGACAGCCTCCTCTTACGCCACCTTTAGAGATTCGGCCTCGAAGTTGGAGCAGGCAGGAAGCTTTCCTATGGAGCAGATCTGTCACATGAACACCTGCTTTGCCTGTCAGGCGGCTCTGGGAGAAGGCAGCTAAAAGTTTGCGTCTGACCGGTGAGGCTCCTGCCCCATGTCAGCCTAGTTAGCTGGGCTGGCGCCTGGGGGAACTGGGGACAAAGGATAGTGTTGTGGGATTGTGGGTGGGAAACTGGGCAGAGATACAATATGTCTCATTTTTCTCTTGAAAGATTTCTAATTTCTACAACAAATCATAACACACTTTGGGGGCATTCACACAATCCCAGGTAAACATTAAAACCACGCAGTGTTATTCTGGGAGTGAAAATTGAAAAGCACGGCTAGTCTGCTCGGTCTTAGTCATTATATTTTTATGACTTTGGTTAACTTTGAGCTATAAAAACCAGTAAATAACTGTTAAAAGCAGAGTCATTTGCTCAAAAATATTTTACGAGCTTAATTTTTGGAAAGGTTGAACTTTCCACTAGATGTTTTTGCTCTGTGTGTGCATGGAAACCTTGTATTTCGTGTGGCTCTTCTTGGCGACCCCACCCTGGGTTCTCTGTCCTGAGGGTGCATCATGATGTTTCTCTGTATTTTCTTGGGAGAAACCACGGCTGTATTTTAGGCTCCACGTGCTTTCATTTGGTGGTTATGCCTAAATGTAAATCCTCATGGTAAGCCAGAGGCTCCCACCTGGAAGAACCAACCATGATTTATTCTTGGAGTCCAGGCCACTCATGGTGAACTGGACCCTGCAGACCCCTACTTTCACTCTGAGGGCTAAGTGGAGTGACGCTGCAAGTAGGAAATACTTTTAAATATTTTTTTTTTTTTTTGTGG
Organism: Erethizon dorsatum; assembly: GCA_028451465.1. Lineage (NCBI taxonomy): Eukaryota > Metazoa > Chordata > Mammalia > Rodentia > Erethizontidae > Erethizon > Erethizon dorsatum. The sequence goes on from CM051833.1 coordinate 55,330,455, forward strand.
GTACCAGGGGGTCGACCTCAGGACCTCGTGCGCCAGCAGGCGCCCCTGCCGCTGAGCGATATCACCGGCCCCTTTTTTGTATGTGGGTTCCGGGAGTCGAACTCAGGCCCTCGCACTTGCAAGGCAGGCGCTTAAACCGCTGAGCCATCTCACCGGCCCACTTTTAAATATTTTTATCAGTCCCTGTTTGCAGTGCATGATGATTACATTCATCTTAGGGAGTTGGTGCACATACACAACACATCTTCATTCTTTTTATTCTCTTTCCACTCCCTCTGGCTCTAGATCCCTTTCCCATTTGCAAATGATCTGTCTTCCCATTTCCTATTGTGTACCTATTATTTTGATTTTTTTGAAATTATTTATGCTTTGGGTTTCTCATGTAAGAGAAGTTATGTGGTATTTATGCTTGTGTGTCTTATTTATTTCACTTAAAATTATTGTCTCAAGGTGCATCCATTCTCCTACAAATGACTCAAGCTTATCCTTCAGAGTATTATGTCAGAGCATTACTCCATTGTGTGTAAATACCACATTTCCTTTATCCATTCATCTGTCGATGGACATATAGCTCGCTTCCAAGGCTTAGCTATTATGGTTGTGCTGCTATAAACATGGGTATGCACAGATCACTTTAATGTGATGTCTTTATCTCTTTTGGGAAGATATCTAAAGAGGAATAGCTGGGTTGAGTGGAATTTCCAGCTTTAGTTTTTTAAGCAATCTCCACACTGATTTTCATAGTGGCTGTACCAATTTACATCCCCACCAGCAATGCAGAAGGCTTCCTCTTCCCCTCCAGCAAATAGGTGCTTGAAGGTCAAGGTCTGTTCTCGCGCAGACAGTGGGGCGTTAAGCACAAAGTGGGAGAAGAGGACTGGGATCCTGAGTCACTCATGAGCTACTGGCATGAAGCTGTTGTCAGTTCACAATTTTCCGGGGTCGTGTGTGTCCAAGAGCCACGAAAACCTGGGGGACAGCGGGTAGCCTGGAGGACAACACCGACCTCTGGGATGATGGCCACCCACCACCAGGGCATAGGAGGGCTGCTGAGAGGGGCTTCTAGGATAACACTTGGGAGGAAAACCAAGAAGTCCTAAGTGACAATGCCAGTGTGTGAGCCCCAAGCTCCCGGTGCCCCCACAACCCGTTGTGGACCAGACTGCAGTCTGCAGCCCTGTGGATGGCAGCTCCCATCTTACAGGTGAGCACACTGAGGGCTTGGGGTAAAGTCTGCCCATGCCGCCAGCTAGGAAGTGGCAGGACCATCGTCACATGGAGCCAGAGCAGACTCCCTGGCAGGGGCCATCATCCCATCTGCTCTTCCCTGGTCTCTTTGACAACCAACTGAGCTCTGAGGTCCCTCTAGTCCCCTGGGGCCGGGCTGTTCCAGACCCCACAGTGAACTAGCTGAGCAGCAGGACCCCGTCCCCGGGGGTGGGGACTCTGTATGCCTGCCTCAGTGGCCTCCTTCCTTAAAGCCCGGGGCGTCACTGCTTCCTGAACTTTTCAGAAACAGAAGCCCGCTGCCCGAGAGGCTGAGGGCGTCTCACCACAAGCACTTTGCTTTACAGACAGCAGGACCCATGCAGGGACCGACCGGCACCTCCATCCTGCAGACGCCCCTGAGCAGTGGTGGAGATCCCACCATTGCTAATATTATTACGGCTCTGTGCGCTCTTCTGAGCTTTATATTATCACGCCTGACAAAAGGGTTGCCGGTATTTTTCCACTATTTCATTTGGGGAATGTTCACCCCTGAAATGAGTCCATTAGGGAAGATATTGAAGCATCGAAAGGAGCCATTGATTGGTGCTCTGAAGAATTCCCTGGAGTGACAAAACAAGTTAATATCTCAATCTGTAACTCACTGCCCCATATTTCTCCGTCAGTGTTAAGCATTCCGAGCAATCCGAGACCTTGATTGCAACCATTTTCACCTTAATTTAAAGTTTCCCAAAATGTACAATCCTAGATTGAGTATTTCTACCTTAGAGTCTGAATTCTTTTCCCAGCAAAACCTTTTAGGATGACTGGCCAGCGGTGATGGCCCTGCTACAGAAGAATCCTGCAGGGAAAGAGGGGAAGGGCACATGCAACCCACCAGCTCATCGGAGCTGCAGGACGGGCAGCCGAGTCCTTTCAGCAGTGTCGTGGGGGCGCAGACAAGGAGAGGTTTAGTGCAAGTTGAGTGCGGGCTGAGGGTTACAAGGCCATGTTGCAGGCTACGATGTTCTGTAATTTATTGACGAAGTCTTGGCGTCAACATCTTAGTTCAGATCCATAGACGAAAAGCCATACTTGCTCTCTCAGAACTTTAATACGCCTTAGACAGCCTGCAGAATGGATTCGTTTTGTGCTGTGAGAAAACACTCTGTCTCGTTTCCTCGACTCCATTGCTTTCCATTTCAAGTGCAGGAAAGTGGCAAAGTCTGAGTCAGAAGGAGTAAACAGCTCTGAGCGGGAGCCTCCAGAGTGTGTGAGATCCGCAGCCTCAGACACTCTCACACGGCGCCTCCTCCGCATGTGTGCGCGATGACGTAGATGGCCTCGTCGCCCGCGTGCCCCTGTGTGCTGGGCGCGGGAGAGCGGGTCCTAGGAGAGAGGCTCACCTTGCGCATGCTCTCCTGCTCCTCACAGTGACAGCCCTTCCCCCTGCAGGCACCAGGGAGACCAGCGGCCCCTTGACCCTGCCTTCAGGTCTAGGGAATGCTGGGCCTGTCCCCAGGTGGGCTGGAGTCGGGCAATGATGTATTTTCTACTGCACTGCACATCCGACGAGAGACACCAAGCCCGCTGCGAGCTGCTGCCTACACCGAGAACGCAGGGGATTAGCTTGCCACGTGCCTGGCGTCCCACTCTTCATTAAGTCCCAGCGAGAACTCAGGGGTGCAAGCGCTCTACTCACCTGCCACCTGACCATTGTAAGGGTGTCACTGGGTTCTCAGAGTGGGAGGAGCACACTGGGCACACGGAATGTGTTCAACACGTGGCTCTTCAGAGCCATCTAATGGAGATGTCTCAGCCTGTGCATTTTTATGGTCTTCATCCGAATCCAGAAAGCAAACACTGTGTCAGGGTTTAAAGCCCAGGAAATCAGCCCATGGCCATGCTCAGCAGGGGCCACTTATATGCCTCTGATCCACATCTGTCACTATGAAATGGCCTTCCCGGAACTCTTGGCTGAGCTGCGGCTGCACAGTTGTCATGGTACATGGAGAGTTGGGATAAAGCGAAGCCGGAGCTACCCTCACTTCCTCAGTGTTCCTCCTGGGACCCAAGCTTGACGCAGGTCATTTGCTGCCCCTGTGGGTCTGGGGATGGTGAGGGACCGGTCAGGTCCCGGCAAGATGAAGCTCACTGGATTTTGAGGCAACACAGTTTCCTATGACGAAAGCATGTACCCTGCCCAATGTGGTCAGTGGAGATCTGTGAAACTGCCTGTCACCCAAGGAGGTCCATTCTGAGAAAGAAATGACACAGGAGCCAGGGCCTTGGAAGAGGGCCGTCCTGCTCTCTTCTCCTCCATCCCCACAACCCACCCAGCCATTCCCTGCTTCACTATGACAACACCAACAAGTTCACCATAGAAGTGGCTAAAAGAAAGAGATTCTGGCTAAAGGACAACCACAATTTTGTCATTGTGAAACTGTGGTAGTTTGCACTTTCGCAAACCGAGATGGCGGCAACATCACCAGATCGTATCTTAAGGGACACCCTCACGTGTAAGGTCTGTCCTTGAGCAAAACATCCTTCTATGGAGTATGATGTAATTCTCTGTGCTTTGTACATAGGCTTTCAATCGGATTACACTTCATTCATTTCTTGGTGAATTCAATATCAGAATTTGCTTTTTTATATCCCTTTTATATCTGATTTTATTATCTTAAAATTTTTCCCAGATTTATTGAGGTATCATTGACAAAACTGTATAAATTTAAGGTGCACAACACTATGACTTGATATATGTCAATATTGTGAAATAATCATTGCATTCAAGTTAGTTAACACATGCTCCACCTCACTCAGTTACCACTTACTTTCATGAAGGCTGAGATCATTTAAAGTCTACTGCCTTAGCCAATTTCAGTTACAGGACACAGTATTGTTAATTACAGTCAGTAACCACGCTGCACATTGGTCTCTAGAGCTTATTCATCCTTTAACTGAACGTTTACACCCTTTGACCAACACCACCCTTACCCCACCCCAGCTCAGGTAACCACTGTTTCTCTGTTTGTCTAATGAGTACTACTTTTAACATTTTTATTTTATTATTTAAGTCCTTGTAGAAACTGCTTTGCTTTGAAACTTGTTGAATTTGGTACTCGATGTGCAAGCTAGAACTTGACATTGATTGCCTCCTCCCTTGCTACTCTTTCCAGCCAAAACTATTTGTCCGGTACTCCTCATTGCTGGTACTTGTTGCACCTCCTGAAGCCAATCAGTAAAGAGTACCAAGGTCACACTGTGTTGTAGTCATCATCATTATCATTATCACCATCATCATCATCATCACCACCACCATCACCATCATCACCATCATCATCATCACCATCATCATTTTGGTACTGGGGATAGAACCTAGGGACTTCACACTGAGCTACATCCTTTGTTCTTTTTAAAAAAATCGTTCTTGTTATTTTGAGACAGGGTCTCACTAAATTGCTGTAACTCAGGCAGGATTCAAACTCATGAACCTACTGCCTTAGCCTCCCAGAGTGCTGGGATTACAGGCTAGCACGAGTTTTGCTTTTATAGACTCCACATATCAATGAGATTAATGAGATCATGCGGCATTTGCCTTTCTCCATCTGACTTCCTGCTCCACATTGCTGCCAATGGCAGGGTTTCCTTCTGATTTATGCCTAACTAGTAAGTACATCCTTCTCTACCTGGGGAATATTCACCCTGGGTGGACACTCGGGTTGTCTCATGTCCCAACTGCCATGAATAATGCTACAGTGAAGCAGGGGATTGGAGATCTCACATCAAGATACTATTTTGCTTTCCTCAGTGCACACCAAGAGGTATGGGGATTCCATGTTTATGTCTGGAGAAATTGCCACACTGCTTCGCAAATGGCTGTGCCAATCTGTTCCCAACGGCGGGGCGCAGAGCTCCCCACCCTCCACCCCCTCACCAGCACTTGTTACTGCTTTGCACTGGACTTATTATTTTAACCATGAGGAACATTCACAGGCTTAAAAGGCAAACAAAACGAAGGAATCTCTAAAGGAATCTTGGACTATTCTTCAATCTTCTCACACTTCTGCCCGTCTCTTCTAAACATCATTTACAATAGCTTTTACTATAGCTTTTTTGTGCTTATTTTCACAAAAATAAGTAATATAGACATGCATTTGTCTTTCTGTCTTTTAAAAAATAGTAACATGCAATGTACTCTTTTTTTTTTTTTTTAATTTGATTGTTTGCTTGAACACCTGGGCATCACTTCTGTGGGCTCATGGGGATCCCCAACCCTCCTGCCAACTTCTGCTACAACTCCATGGCACGGCTGCAGACCTCTGAGCTTGGGAAAGTGTGTGTTGCCTCACCCAACCCCGCCGACAGACAATAACCCGTGATGGAGAAAACCCACCAGAAGTCGATGGACAGTAGAGCACGCTTCTACACACGGTTCTCGCCGAGTCTGACGGTGAGGAAACAACACATATCAGACCGTGAAACCACCCAGGTGTTTTTCCTGGACTTCCCAAATGCACCAGGACCAGGAAAGACAACACATAGCGGGAGCTGGCAGCAAGGGAAGCCAGGGACACCACATTCACGTGCCCACACGTCCTCGCTGGGTCCTGCGCCGAGCTGTACAACGGATGGACCCGAGACCGAGAGGCCACATGAAATAAATCAGACAAACAGCTGAAACATCACATGGCTTCCCTCACACAAGAAACCCAAAGAATAAAGAAAGAGCAAAACATAAGACGGATAATAGGGAACAGTGAGCAAACGGGAAGGGGACCAAAGGGTGGAGGGAGGGGACGCAAAAAGAATTAAGATGTGTCACGTACGCGCACCAAATCCCACTATGAATGAATTTGTTATGTACTGCAAACATGTACTAATAAAAATAAAAATGAAAATGAAAAAAAGTCCTGGGTGCCCCGAGCTAGAAGACGGGGAAAGAAGAGGGAAGGAGGCGGCTGCGCGCAGGGCCGGTACCTGCCTCCATCTCGGCCGGCGCGGATGTAAGCGGGGAGGAACAGGTCCCCGCGCGCGGTCCAGGCCGGAGCTCTGCACTTCAGGAGCATCTTCTATTCGGCATCTTCCCTGAAACTGTGGCTTCCCCCTCTCCTCCCTCCTCTCTAGAATCAGGAAGGGATCACCATAGAGCTCGCCAGCACTGGTGCATTTTGGAGACAGATCCGTCGCTTCCCACAGGAAGTGAGCAGGTCTGGCTATGCAACCCCGATCTCCGATTAGAAATGAACCCCGACCCGCGCTAGCTCTGCTGGCTCTGCTGAACAATGGCGCGGACATCACTGCCAGGAGGAAGTGGCAGGGGGGCGGAGCCCTGAGGTCCAGGTGCATCTGGCAGGGGATTAAAAAAATATTACCATTGTGGGTTTTGTGACATATGTGGTCATTATCACACTTCTTAAATTCGTTGTTTTATGTAATCATTCTAAATCAATGTTTCCTTTTGTGCTTAATTTCTCGTTGCTGATTTCCTATTCCTTTTCTTAAAATGTTTCCAGCGCCCTCCCCCACACCCAGTTTTCCTTTTTTAAGTTTCTGGACCCCGAGCCTGGATGGTCCTGGGGTAGCTGTGCACCTGGGCTGACGTGGGGGGGCAACAGGGCCACCGTGGTCGGAGCTGGTCGGGGGCAGGCCGTAGGTGTGAGCACTGGGCCACACTGGGGGCGAGGTGTGGCCTGGGAGGCTGTGGACAGACAGAGGGGAGTCACTGGGGCCTTGTTCAGGGGCGTGGCCTGGTGTGGTCCCGGACTCACCAGAGGATTCTGGTTCTGGGTTAGGAAGTGTTAGGGCATCTCCCTGGTTCCGCGTTCAGACTGTTTCTGGGTCTTGCGTCATCTTCCCCCAGTAAGAGAGGAGAGAAACTTGACACGATGTGGAAGCGACTCTGAGAAACTGTTTCAGGGTGACACAGAAGGGCCATGCCTGCCCAAGGACCTCCAGGTAGCAGCGTGGAAGCCCTAACAGAGATGGGAAGTTTTTGCCCGGCTTCGCTCAGCCAGCACCCTGGGGACTTTGGCATGGACCCACGTGTCCTCAGGTGGAGAGGACAGCTCCTCAGACAAGAGCAGGGTGACGAGATCAGTGTGTGGGAGGCCACACTCTTGAGTTTAGCTTCACCTGCACTTTATGTTGAGATCATTACAGATGGGCGTGCAGCTGTAGGAAATAATGCAGACAGCCTCACACTCAGTTTCCCTGCCTGTAGCGCCTTGCAAGGGCTTGGCACAAGGCCACAAGCAGAGACTGACAGTGATGGAGCCCTCTGGTCCTCAGTTTCCCCACGGGTGTTTGGTCACTGGGTTTTGAGGTGTGATGGGTTTGTGAGACTTGATGACTGGTGGAGAGTCACCTCCCACCAACAGGATGGCCATTTTCCCATGGTCAGAGTGCTCCCGTGGGCCACCCCTGGCTTTAGCAGCCACGCCCTTCCCGCCTGCCCCTCCCTGCTTAGCTACTGGAACCCAGAATCTATGTCTGCATCCAGAGCGCTGCTGCTTCCAGCAAGGTGTAGAAATGGAACGGTCCTTTCAGAGGCGGCTTCTCCTCTCGCTGTAGCCCTCTGGTGCATGTCAATAGTGCATTCTTTATCATTGTTACGGATGGGAGGACAATTTTTAAAATACTGCATTCAGGGCTCAAAACATCTCAGACCTCCCCCTATGACCTGCCAAAGCATTACTTGAAACCTTGCTTGTCATGGAAGAAGCAATTGTAGGGAGGCGCTCCAGCCCACCCGAAGGCAGCAGTGTCGCTGGGAGAGTGAAGGCCAACATCAGAGATGCTCTTTGGGGATGAACCAGGCCCTTGTGGACTTCGCTGCAGATGTCCTGGGGCAGGGTGGACCCTCCCAGCAACGTGGGGTCCAGCTGCTCCCTGGGAGGGTCCTTGGTAGAGGCTTGAGCGGCCCTGCAGATGGGGCCAGGCTGTGCTCTTGTCCCAGGTCCTAGGCCTTGCTGCTGCTGCTCTCTGGACAGTGGGGGATGCCTCTTCCCCAAGGAAGATGCCCAAACCATGCCAGGAGATAGCAGTGGACACCTGGCCTCAGAGGTGGGGCCTGGCGTCATTGTCATTCATGTGGCAAAGTGCCAGCCTGTGTGTGTCCTTTCCATGCTGAAACAGCCACCTTCCCTGTCTGAGAATAAATTGGTTAATTTTGCAGAGTGCTTTGGAGAGGCAAAGTGCTGTAAAATTGTCATGACATGCAGAGGCCCCGCATAGATGCGAGCAGGAAAGAGGGCAGAGGGGGCTACGGCTTGTAGTTTGCATAGTAAATTTCATGATTGCTTTTGGAAATTACGCTTTCTTATTTATAAGTCTTGTCAATGAAACAAATTGAATGGAATCACCGCTGGCCCTAAATATTGTCTTTATGGCCTAGTACCGTCTTTGGAGAGCTGTTGTTCTGGGGATGGGAGGACCCAAGGTTGTTAACGAGGAGAAAAAGGGACCCTGTGCCTGATTCCGATGATGGTCACGGCCGTCTGTTTATTTGCTCAGTGAGGTGAGGGGAGGACCACCTCATTTAGACTTATTAAAGGGCCCAAAAGTGTAGCACTTCCAAAAGGGTCACTATAAATATGCCACATATGGTATTTCATAGAGTTTATGGGAAAGGAAATTGAAATCTCCTAAAAATAGAATTGATTCTTGTCCAAACAATATTGGATATACCAAACCAGTGTTTCTGTTATTCCATGTAACATGCTGATATTCAAAGCACATTTTTACAAACCTTTAGTTTGTTTTCATAAATTTTGGACTTTCCTATGACTCTGAGCTTCTTGCAGTCATCAGGATGACCGTGCTTTTAAAAATGAGAAGAGGCTCACGTGTGGCAGAACCAATACCTCCTCTGTGCTTCCACTAGGGTAGCGCGTTTTGCCCGGAGGCTTAGGTAGGGCGGTGGGGCCGGGGGACCGCTGTGCAGGTCTGGCTGTATCCTCGCAGACCAGGGCCTGGCCTGGCTGCAGATGTTGGGGGGGCAAGCATTGGAGTTGGGGGGATGTTCTGACAGAGGCTCTCCTTCCAGAAATAGGCGTGGTCTCCACCAGCAGAGCCCCTGCCTCCCTCCCCTGGCCCAGGCCTGCAACGCAGACTGTGTCCCATTGACCAGGAGGCCATGGCCACCAGGGGTGAGAGGACTGGAGATGAGGGAGGAACCCTGGTGCCTTACGCCTCTGAGGCCCCCTACCTCGTCTGCTGCAGAAGAAGGCACAGCCCACCCGGCCTTCTCTGTGCTGGAAGAAGGCTGCACCCCTGACCCTGAAGCCCAGGGTGCATGGCCGTGGAGCCCACGGAGCAGGGCTGGGCTGTGGGCTTGCACACAGGCTTTCTGCACAGGGATGTGACCCCCACTGCCAAGGCAGCCACCTGCTATTTTCATCTTTATTACTCAAAAAGGGACACAAATAAAACCAGTACAGACCCTTCTCATTTGTCTGTCTGCATATGAAATTCAAAAAGCAAATGCAGACATAGCTTTACTATCAGTGATATTTAACTTAGTATCATCAAAATGGCTGTTTGATTGAAATACAGTTTCTGTTCACAGTGGATTTTGTTTTCTTTGCATTAAACCTGCTGTGCAGTGCATAAAGACCAAACACTGTTTTCTCCAGGGACCTGCAGCAGCTCCCTTTGCTCTCCATGGGCCCGGCTGGCAGGAGAGTGTCCCTTGCTAACTGGGTCCAAGACTGTCTTTTACTCCTTACCATGCCACAGTCAAGGCCAGCACACCCATCGGTCAAACCGACCGGAGACAGGTTCTGATGAAAAGAGCAATGTGCAGGGAGAGTCAGGACAGCGGAGGGTGCTGATGGCCCTCCTGGTGCAATGGCAGGCAGAAACACTGAAACGACAGCCAGGATTTGGATGCATATTTATGTTGATGGGCACTGATCAGGATCATTCCCAGAATATCAGGCCCCAATCTCTGGTGGTCTTGGGCTTATATGGGATAAGCAAGCAGGAAGTACAGAGGCAGAATGGCTTGTCAAATGGGGATTGGTTCTTACAATATGCATCACAGTGAGCAGCCATTCCTAAGAGACAGAAGCAACCAGAACTGGAACAGGAACGATTACCTGGGCTACTAAGAGACTGAACTATACTGGCTGGGGGGGTCTTTTCTGTTACACTGGTAGGAAGAAAGTCCCAACATGAGGATATGGTTCTGGAGGCAGGGTTGGCCCAGCCTCGGTTGCAGGGTGCAGGGGCCAAGGTGGCCTGTGGCGAGCATCCTTAAGTACCGCCCTCAAGGCCACCCACTCCCGCTGGGTGTCTGGGTTGAGGCCGTCGGCCCCGTGCCCCAGCTCCAAGGGAGGCCGACTGGGTCTAAGAGTCGGAGAACAGAGCCCCAGTCTTGGTGACCTGCAAAGTCGCCGAGTCAAGCCTGGCCTGAAGCCGGCTCAGCCTCTGGAATTTCTCCTCTTATTGTTGGTTTGTTTGAGCTGTGCATTCTTACTCACAACCTAGAAGATTCTCCTGAAGTCCCATGTCATGGGTTTCCGAAGAAACCCAGGAGTCCTGGTCAGAACCTTCTCAGGCCATTGGAAAGCTTCTGGTAGCACTGGTCTTAAGGGGCAAACTTCAAGGTCTTGACCTTTGTTCCCAGGAAACCCTTTGCTGGTGACTCCTGCTCTTCGTTCCCTGGTCGTGGCAGGCTACCCACAGCCTCTCCAGGTCCTTTTGGAGTCAGTGGCCACTCACTCCGATGGACTGAGAGGTCCCCTCCGAACGCCAAGCACTCTGCAGTAACCAGGGCCCCTCTCAAACTTTGACATTGAACCTGAGTGTATCTGGAAATCTTTAAGAGATGCATATTTTCTATCATTATCAATAGCAACAAAAGACCACTAGTTCCTGCCTGTGTTGTGCTTCTCTGGGGGCCAGCGATGTCTGCAGGAGGGGTGCTGTGGGCCTCCTGCCACCTGTGGTCACCCTGGCAGCCGGGTCACTGCCTCCAGCTGTGCCAGGCAAGCATGCAGCTCGCTTCTCAGTCGTGGGCATGCTTGCTGTTGGGGTTTATATATGGATCTTCCCCAAGGACCTCCTGTGCTTTTGGATGGCAGCTACGTTATGGGGCTGATGGCTGCCTTGTGTTGGGGCTGGGACTGGATCAGAAGAGGTGGTTACTGTGGGCGTGGCCTGGAAGAGCTCATCTCCCTCCCAGGCTGCTTCCTTCTTTCTCTGCTTCCTGCCGGCCATGACCCGAGCAGCTTTCCTCCACCAGGCCCCTCTGCCAAGCTGCTCTGGCTTGCAGCCAGACGATTATGAGCTAAAGACATGAACCAAAGTAAACTCCTCCTCCTTGAAGTTGCAGATGTCAGGTATTTTGTCCCAGTGATGAGGAAAGGGACTAAGATCACTGGATTCACTCCCTGGGCCAGACTGCAGTGTCCTTGGGTTCCAGGGAGCTCATGTCCTTGTGTGGGTTGCTCTGCACACTGCCCCGCATCTTCTGTACTCTCTTCCACTCCCTCCTGCCCCTCCACACTCTCCCTCTGGGGCTGTGCAGTGCTGTCCCTCGTAGGGCGTTCCCACCTCTCAGTTCCCTGTTGCCCTTTCCTTCTTCTACAGTGCTGGCTCCAACCCTCTTGAGGACTTGTTTTCTGGGCTGCTTAGTTCCCTGGCTGGTCGCCCCTACTCCTCAGGAGCACAGGAATCAGAGAAGTTTGTGCATTCTGTTCCTGTGTGGGTCCCCAGCGTCCACAAGTCACTTCTCTGTCCCTGGCCAAAAAAGAGCCAACACTCACCTACCAGGTTCCTGCAGACATTGCAGCTGGGCCAACTTGAACTGCCTGGGCCTGGGGAGGGATCGCAGGCCAGGCCAGGCACCACTGGGTTCCCTCAACCTTAATATGTTGAATGATAAACACAAGAGGGCAGGAGATGCTGCGCAGCTGGGCAGAACTCTGCTCCCCACAGAAAGGGACCCAGCGGGTGCTGGCTGAGGCAGGAGGTGCACCCCTCACAGAGCAGGGGGCCAGCCCAGTCCTGCAGCCCTGCTCAGCTCCACACCTGTTTGAAGGCTCCTTCTGCACCTGTCACTCCTCTGCCATTAGAAGTTTAGTCTTTTCTTAAATGATTTAGAGGTTTGGGGGGCTGCCACTCAGGAGAGGATTAAAGCCGAGTGTTCCTTTCTTGGTCCTGCTGGACTGCTGCTGCTCCCCTTCAATCACAAAATGTCCTCAGGAAGCACAGTTTCAATGGGAAAAATTAGCGTTTGATAGGGGCTAATCCTAGTGGTGGAGGTTCACACTGGGAGATGGGGAGAAGGGGGTTTTCTGGCCACTGAGAAAGGAAATCCCCCACCAGACTGAACTGACCACAAGTGTCTCATTTTCCGCACGCTCGTGTGGAGGCGAGCTGCCTGTTAAGTGAATCGCTGTATTTCTATTTTGATGTGAGACTTATTGGAAAAGTCCTCAGAAGATTATAAATAATCACAGCCACCTTGACAAAGATTTATGGGTCCATCCTGTCTTAGCTGAAACCTTTCTTGAACAAAAGAAAATAAAGCTGGGGGACATTAGTGACATTCCTCAGAAATAGCAGTCGTGGTGAGAAGGTCCTGGGGCTGTTGCGTGGGGCTGTTCGGCCTTGTGTTCCTGAGCACATCGCCCATCCCATCCTGGATTGTACACGCTCGACTCCTTCTGAACAGAGAAGCTGCATGTTGCTCAAAACCCATCTTTAAAGGAATTTCTCCTGGAGAGGGAAAGATGCCCACATTCCCTGGTTCAGAGCTAAGGGAGGCCTGGCCCGGGCTTTGCTCTGCATAGTCTTCTTTAATTTTACAGCAGCAACAGGACCCGAGGCCGTCACCCAGCGTTCACAGACAGAAACCGAATCCCGGACAGCTCAGTGCATGCAGCGCTCTCCAGGAGGCCGATGGACAGCCTGAAGTCAGGGCCATCTGATGGCCGAGCCTCATCGTGGCCGCTGTGCAGCCCGGGGGCCAAAGAGTCCACATCCCCTGGCTGAGAGGCGGTGTCCATTTCCACTCACAACCACCTCCAAGCAAACCTAGAGGGAGGGGTCTCCACCTGCGCTTTCGGATGAGGAACCTCAGGAATATTCTCAAGGCCGAGCAGTGAGCAGTGGGACGGGCTCCTCTTCTGAGCAGCGGTCTCTGTTTCCGCCCTCCACACTGTGTGTGCCTGGGCATGGAGGGCGAACCATCCCCTGTAGGACACGTGGTGGGGGACCTGCAGGTGCATCTGGGCGCCTCTTTCCAACATGGAGGATGCCGTTGCTCCGGGCCATGGCAGACTGCCTCTCTCTGGTCAGCTGTGCGGTGGCCACTGCCCAGGGACCTGAAGTTGCAAGACACAAAGGTCCAGGTGCCTGGCACAGGCTGTTCGGATGGATCTTGCACTCCCTATTCTCTGGATCTGAAAGTACATGAATATATTTGTGTTTCAAGAGGGAAACATCACAACTGTCAGGCCTGTCAGCCACCAGGCAGCAGCCGGCAAGGACCCTGAGCGTGTCTTTGAGCTTCAGGATGGCGTTCTTGGGGTGGCAGCGTCCACCAGGCAACCTTTAAGTGTGGGAAGAGGCTGGCATGTCCCCAGGAGAGCAGCTTCTCGGCCCAGGCCCTGCTCTGGACAGTGATAATTAGCTGTTCTCGTCTCCCTCTGCTTTCGGTGCCTGCTCGTCTTCCCACCTGGGTGCCTGCCCCTTGGCCGGAGCCCCTCCTTCGTGCCCCATCTCCTGGGGCTTCCTCTGCGGCTTCAGCCCCAGTAGGGTGGGACTCCAGGTGGGCGGAATGCAGGTGCGGTCCCCCTCCTGACAGGTTTGCAGCTCTCCAAGCTGCTCCAAATTCCGGAACCTGAAGCATTCGGCTCCTTGCTGGTGTGGGCAGGGAGATGGAGCAGAGGGCGGGAATGAAGGCTCCCAGCTGGAGGCCAAGGGGCTCTGCAATCTGGGGGCCAGGGTGCCCCTGAGGACAGGCCCCTCTGTGGAAGTGTGTGCCAACTGTGCGAGTCCCTTCCTACCCTACCCCATTTCCAGTGCCCTCACACAGGCAGCCATGTGCCAGGGAGTCCACACCGGGGGTGGAAATACACCTTTCTCCCCTCTCCAGTGTCCTCCACTGAGAACCGGCTGGTCGCCTGCGATTGGACCTGCCCCGGGCTGCATACTGGGGCTCGCAGAGGGGCAGGAAGCCGTGTAAAGGGCACCCACACTTCCCAGCCCTCTGCTTGTCTGGAGGTCGGTAGGCAGGAAGGTACAACAGCTCCAAGAGCTCATGAAGCTCTCCTTTTGGCTGTGATAGCCCTGGGACACACCAAAGCCTGACACCTGCAGTCTTGTCTTGTCCCCTCCTTGCTGCAGAAGGGCTGCGGGTCCTGCTGCCCAGTATGTGCTCTGGGGAGAGCTGGCCCTCATTCCCCCAGGAATCCTGGTCCTCAGAGGTCCTCAGACCTTCATCCCCACCGTATGGCCCTGTGCTCTCCCACCCTGATGATGTCCCCCTGTACCATTCCTTCTATTGTCCTTCTGGTCCCCTGAAGGTCAAGTGTATGCTGTGTAGTTCAGTTAAGCTCAGTGACACGCGATTTGTCTCCCAGATCAACATTTCCCAGCTCAGTGCCGCCTGTGTCCCAGAAATGTCACCTAGCAGGCCAGTGACTATTTCCCAGCCTCCACCAATGAGGCCCACTCGTACCCCCTTCTGGAAGCTGGGTCCCATTGGGGCCACTGGCGCGTGGGCATTTCCCATTCTCAGGCCCGTGTTAGTCCGCTCCGGATGCCACAACAAAACCTCCCAGACTGGTGAATTCCTCGCCCTTCTGGAGTCTGCAAGGCCAAGGTCTCTGCCAGCCAGGCCTCTTGGGAGGCCCCTGAAGATAGCCCCTCCTCACCATGGCCTGCTGGTGAATTTTGGAGGGCCACGCACAGCCTTTCAGTCTTAGCCAGGCCGGGGCGGGGCAGGAGAGAGTGGCCTGGGGAGGGCCAGGTAGAACTGGGAAGGGGACTGTGCACGCAGAGAAGGAGCCATTCTGAGCTGAGAGGGGGTCAGAAGTGGGGAGCGCCCACCACAGCATCACATGGGGGTCCGTGGAGAGACGTCCCAGGCTTGGGGGCTTTTTCCCGGGGTGTGTGGGCAGCCTCCATGCGGTCCCAGTCCCCGCGCTGAATTGGCAGGGAGGACCCTATTCACCCCAGAAACCAAGCTCATCAGCATATCCATCACCTCCTTAGTTATCATTTTTGGAGAACAAGTAAAATCACCCTTTTGAGAGGTTTTTGAGACATATAATACGTCATCGTGAATGGTGGTCCCCACGCTGCGCTGCAGGTCCCCCTGGGGGTTCACGGTGCCTCAGTGAGATCGTGCGTTCTTTGATCACTGTCCCCCTTTTCCCATCCCATCCCCTCAGCTCACAATAGCCTTTCAACTGAACCAATCAATCAATCAGTTCAGATGTCCACTTACCCCAGAGAGGGGGCTGGCGCCTTCCCAAGCATGGCTCTGGGAAGCGGGGTGAACTTCTCACAGTGACCCTCCTTACTGAAAGAGACAAATGTTCAGAATTCCTCCCAAATTCATGCTTTCCCCTGGGAAGGAGGAGCATTCACAGCCAGCTTTTTGTCCCATCCCTCCCCACTCAGCTCCTGAATACCTTTTCCTCTGGTTCTGCGCTCCATACCTATGGATTCTCAGGGGCACAAAGGGAAATTGCACTCTAAATTGGTAATTATAGGATAAAAAGATCTGGATCTTTCTTGAGGTGTTAGTAGATTGTTTTAAATCTGAAGCGTGTACTTTATTTTGTTCCTGAAAATGCTCTTTTAGAGAAAAGTTGACAACCAGCGAGGGCAGGGTGAAGTTTCTACAGGCTGTGTATGGGCGGCTACCCTGTCGCCAATTCTGGCTCTCACTTGACTCTGTTACCATGGTGGTGGTGGTGGTGGTGGTGATGGTGGTGGTGGTGTGTGTGTGCGTGCGTGTGTGTGTTCATCCTTCACGTCTACCGGAGATGCGTTTGCACTTGACTTCTCAGCCGCAGGATGACCACCATGCCTGTTCTCATAGCGTGTAGGTGGGGATCCACGCTGGCCTCTCCTGTGGTCCCCAGGGGTGCCAGTATTGCTGTCCTCTCTTCTGATCACTTCATCCATCAGTGGGGCCAAGTGCAAGAGCAGAGAGCATCTCCGCCTTTAAAGTGCCTCCAGGTCTGAGATCACCCTGGGCTTGTGAGTGAGTTTCAACAGGAATAGGGATGTGAAATAGGAACCGGCTGAGCTCAGGGGCTGCCCGTCAGGCGATCTGTATTTAGGAGACATTCAAAGCAAATGCGAGGGTGCGGCTCTAAGCACTGGGCGCAGCATAGGGACAAACCACAGAGCAGCTGGAGAGGAGGTGAGAGGCCCCACCGCTCAGGAGGGGACATGTCCCAGGTCCTCGGCAAGCCTCAATGTCCTCCTCTGCAGAACAAGATGCCAGATGACAGCAGAGGCTCCAGGGGCCTGGGGTTCCTAAGAACACAAGCAAGCGGTTTTTAAGAAGTTACCTGGCTCCGAGTGAGAGTTTGGACAACCTCCTTTAAAGCATGCCAGTGGGGCCGGTGAGATGGCTCAGCGGCATAAGCTCCTGCCTGGCATGCACGAGGTCCTGAGTTCGACTCCCGATACCCACATACGAAAAAAGGGCCGGTGATATCGCTCAGTGCCCCGGGACCCACAAAAAAAATAAACAAATAAAATTAAGCATGCCAGTGGAGCAATGTTCAGAATGTGTCTGGGTGAGCAAAGCACTTGGGTCCACATGGCGGAGCTTTCTAGAAGCCTCTGGATGCTCAGACCTGCTGAGCAAGAGGGACAGTGAGCCAAAGTGGACCACGAGCTCCTTGCATTTCAGGGTGCTCCGTGCACACTTCTGCCTGACGGTGCATTGGAAAGAGATTGTGTCCACTGCAGACTGAGTGCCAAGCTGCCCCCATCCCAAGGGTGTGGGGCGGAGTCGGTACCCACATACCCACAGCCTCATGGGGGCTGCGTTGAGTGGCTCCTTCTCCTCCCCAGCCGTTGTCTCTGGCCCTTCCCGGGTTCTCTGCTGGCCGAGGGTGGCTGAGGCCCGGCCTGCGCAGGGATCTGCCGCTCTGTGGGTGGCTGGCTGATGGATTTTTAATTAGACCCAACTCTGTTGACATAAAGAGAGAGTCAACAACCATCCAATTTGGCAGAGGGGGAGGCTGAGAATTATTTTGCATTTTAATGCTTCCAGGAACCTTGTGTTAGTTTTCCTTTTTAACTTTATTTTCCTTTTCTATTTGGGCAACCTTGGGAAACTTAGAAATGGTCTTAGGATCTTCATAACAGTGGTATTTTCCCCAAGTTAATTCTGGCAGAACAAGAGTTGTTTTAGGCTCACTTTGCTTTATAAATGACCCTTGTTTTAATTTGACGCTGAAGAGAACTGACTCAGGTCAACCAGGGATGTTTGGAACAGTGATGGCTAATGAGATTCTCGCTTTAACTCATCAAGAATCATTCTTGAGACAGTGAGGTTGCTTATTTATTTTTGGAGACAGGGTCTCAGGCTGGTCTCAAACTCAGGGCGATCCTCCTGCCTCAGGCTCCTGGGTGCTGGGATTATAGGCATGCGCCACCACACCTGGCTTGAGACAGTGAGGTTTTTGTGGAGGCTCAGGTGACCAGGGCTATGTGTGCCACCCTGGATGGTGGCATCAGTAGTTTTGAGAGGCCAGGTTTCAGTACTAGCTGGCCATGTGTTGCACATGTCCCGGCTCTCAGGTGTCAGTCTCTGCATCTGTGATGGGGCAGTGGTGTCTGACGTGGTGAGGGTTCAGGGGTTCCTCTAGGGCCTGGCACCTGGCTGCTGTGCATGTCAGTGAGTGTCAGCAATGGTCAGGGGCCCTTGGGTATTGTAGGGGTTACTTCCTTGTGTGCCCCTCTGCCTTGTCTCTGTCCCAGCTACTTCACGTCTCTAGGGTGAGGGGTGTTTCCCCAGAAAGAGAAGGAAAAGGCTCCACAGCAGAACTCTGGGAGCTGCTTTGCTGGAATCTTGAAGTCAGAATTGAGTCTCAGAATACTAAAGTCAGCGACGTCTATCATGGTGTACACCTAAGATGTCCCCCAGAGGCCCCTCCGCTCACAGGTTTCAAATGTGGTTGGATTCTGAGGGCTGGGCCAACGTTCAGTTTGGAGCCAGGGTCTGGTTGGCAAAGGCTGCTCCATGTGGGCATGGCCTGGAAGGGTTTGTCTCCCTCATCTGCTTCCTGACCTCCAGGCTGTGAGTGGCTCGCCTCTGCCACGCCCCTCTGCCACACTGTCCTGCCTTAGAGGCAGCAGACCATGGACGGAGACTACTGAAACATGAGCCAAAATAAATCCCTCCTCCTTTAAGTTGCGGGTATCCAGTATTATGTCTCAGCAACAAGGAAAGTGACTAAGAAAACATCTTTCATTCAGTTAGAAGACTATAAAAAATACCAAAGTACTTAACACTACTTTAGATAGATTCTTATTTTTTGAGCTCCAGTATAAATCCACTTCTCTCCCTCCACACACACACACACACACACACACACACACACACACACACACACACAGGGCAGGCTGAGCGGCTCCCTTAGGCAGCGGCCCCTGTACTCCAACAGCAAACCCAGGCTGAGCATCACGGCGTGGGGGCACTTCCAGGCCAGGCCGGGGCCTCCAGAACAGGAAGTCACCTGAGCCACGGGCCTCCTCCGTGGGCCCCGTTTGCATGGTTACCACCTGTGCAGAAGGTCAGTGGAGGAGGAGGTGTGGCATTCACACCTGGGAATGCTCCAAGATCTGGGGTTCGTCGACCCCACTGTCTCATTTTCTGAGTCTCCCAGCTGGGAGACTCAGCCACACACACCTGGGCCTCAGGTCACACAGATGCCAAGCAGAACGACTGATTTTCCTGAGCACCAGGATATAGACCCCGTCCTGTGTCCCCAAAACCCAGCCTGTGTGTGAGATTTCCTTGTTCCACGTGGAGAAGGAAGGCCGGGTCCAGATGCAAGACACTGCTCACCAGGCGCCCTGTGTGCTGGCCATGCCTGTCCCGCACTTTTCTTTGGGCATTTCTGCCCAGGAGGTGCCAGAGCGGGGATCACCCTGCGGAGTGAGGGGGGAATGTCTGCTCGGCTCCTGGAAAGTGCTGCCCTGTCAATCCCAGCCCGTCAGAAATTGAGGTGCTCCTCTCTGGGTTTCAATTTTGACCGAGTGAAATGTCAACTTCCTTTTTATTATCAGGAGCTCTTTTAATAGATTTTCACCATTAGCCCTCGGGTCACAGGCAGACACGCCAGGCAGGGAGATTAGACGGGTGCTCTCATCCGGCTTGGCTGAAGCCGCTGCACACACCCTATAAATAGTTGGCCCCGTGCACCCCAGGACTTTTCAAAACCCACCGCGGACCTGCACTTGGGCTCCTCGGGGAGGTGTTGCTAACAAAATGTCAGGAGCTTCAGAGCCCTGGAGATGTCCTGGGATGATATCTCAGCCCTTCCTGTCACCTGCCTTCTTCCGCCTCGGAAGGCCCTGGGGCTGCCTCTGCCCCCACAGCTGTCTGCCACGGAGTGAGAGCCATGGGGTGAGTGGCCCTCTGGTGAGTGCTGGAGAGAAGCCCCCTCCACATCCCCCAGAACCCAGGCTCTGGGAACCCGGGGTCCAGCAGGGCCAAGAGCAGGCCCTTCCTCCTGGGCTCTGTACTTCACTCTTCGCGCTGCCCCAGCTTTGGCCGGCTTGCCCGGACTTCTCTTTCACCCCAGCTGCTACTGAGCAATGAACTCATCTGCAAATTCCATTAAATGTGCTTTGCTTGTTTGGCTCCATTGTACACATCTCAAAGAAGCAAAACTGGAGGTTGTAAGCATGAGGTATGAACACAAGATGCAATAAATGATTAAATTTAAACAATTATTACAGTAAAAGACATGAATCCCCCTCAAAATCCTCCCTCTCACTGTGAGCACACTTATCCCATCATTCTTGCCTTTCTGAAGCAACTCTGAAGTCCTCTTTCCTGAGTGCTATTACACTATTGTGGCTGCCTGGATGTCCCAAATCGGTTCAAAATGTTTTGCTTTCATGGCCATTTTGACTTTGGGGAAAAGTCAGAGGTCACGTGGTACCAGATCCAGTGAGTAAGGTGGATGAGGACACCGTCATGTTCTTACAAATCTGCCTTTCTGTTCGATGGCACTCAGCGGCAGCATTCACCATATTTTTGATCACACCTTGTAAAGACGCTCGAGAGGGACTCCAGAACTGTTTCTGAAAGTGGCGACAAGGATGGGGTAAGTGAACTTGAAGCGAGAGGGAGGATTCTGAGGGGATTCATGGCAATGTGCATTTCATTGTAATGATTTTTTCATAATTTAAACAGTGTTTTTTGATTAGTCCTTGCATTTTACTTTGTTTCTTGTTTCTCTCAGAGCATTGAGCACCCCATCCCTAATAGGGGATGCCTTTGTTTTTCGTGTATTTGTTAAACGTAACCTATGGTGAGAAAAATAACCAGAATACCAGTGAATGATAACAAAATAAAATAAACACCTTTGCAGCCATGCCGCAGATTAGTAAACAGAA
Organism: Erethizon dorsatum; assembly: GCA_028451465.1. NCBI lineage: Eukaryota > Metazoa > Chordata > Mammalia > Rodentia > Erethizontidae > Erethizon > Erethizon dorsatum. The sequence continues at coordinate 55,351,275 of CM051833.1, forward strand.
GCGCCGGCCGGTCCCTTCACGGCTCGCGTGGCCCTGCCGAGGCCAGACCCCATCTGGGGCCCTCGCTCCTTGCTCCTCTGAGCTCCTCGCGGTGGCCCCACGCACGGGCTCCAGCCTGAGCACGCACTTGCCGGCGCGGACTCCGTGGGATGAACGCCGTTTCACTGTGCGGCCTGGGACTTGCTGGTTTCCTTTCCGCGTTATGAGGCGGCGCTGTCAGGGATGCTGCCTGCGGGAGCCCGCGCTGCCCGGCCCTGAGGCCCTGCACGCTGTTTCCTCTGCAGAAACACTGGCTCCGGTTCCCATCTCCCGTCCGTCCGCACTCCACGTTCTAAATTCTGTTACAACGAACTTGCTGAAACCTTCTTGTGGGGTCCCCTGACATGGGTGTGAGTGGCAGTGGGGTGAACCTACGGCACGCGTGCTGCAGAGCCACGCAGAGCCCTCTGTTTGCAAGCCAGCCAAATCGCCCCAGCTGCCGGCAGCGGATTTTCAGGTTTAATTGCAGTGTTGGCACTTCGAGATAAGTAAGTGGGTTTTGGGTTGTACTTTGGGCCCTTGGTCTCTCAAAGTTTGACCATCGCTGCCCTAGAGAGTGTGTGTGGAGTAGACACGCTGCTTCTCTGACACGCACGCCTAAAGTGTTGCCAAAGATGCTTATGTGCAAATCAGCTGCAAGCCTGTTTCTCCGCAGCCCACGGTCATTGCCGACACTTATTGGTGGCAGATTAGTTGTTCCAATCTAACGACTATCAAGGTTTAATTTATGCTTTCCTAAGGTTGAGATTCTTTTCATACATTCGTTTTTTTCTGTATTTCTTATTTAAACTCCCTATACTTTTGCTCACTTTTCTTCTAGGTTCTCATTTCCTTATTTATGTTAAGAAGTTTATATGCAGTATAAAATCCAGTTTCTGAATTTCTGCTCCTCTGTGCTGCAATATCTCTTGCCAGTTTTGGAGCCCCTTTTCCCCAATGTCTTTAAGAGCTTTTTTGGTTTATATCTAGATGTCCCCCCAAAGCCTCATGCGCTCCCAGGCGGGGGGCTTTGGGAGGTGACTGATCACGGGTGTGCGACCCTAGGTTAGTCCGCCGATGGGTTTATAGCTGGGCGTGATGTTGGGAGGTGGACCCTTGAAAGAGGTGGGTCACTGGGGACGTGGCCTGGAGGGGAACTCTCTTCTTCTCCCTTGATCACTTTATGTGCCCACCGCCTGCCTCGAATTGTTTCTTCTCTGCCATGCTGCCCCACCTTGGAGCCAGCCAGCTAGGGACTGAACCCTCGACAAACTGTGAGCTATATGAACCTCTCCTCTATTAACTTGTGGGTATCTGGTATCATGTTCCAGCAGTGGGAGAGTAACTAAGACAAGAGCCTTTGTGAGGTTCTTAATTTTAACATCCTAATTTACTTATGTATTCTTCTAAGTTGACAAAATTTTATTTTTGTTTGTGCATTCTGCATCAGATGACAAATACAACCACAGCCATCTTTTTTTGCATAAATGTGAGTGTGGCCATTTTCTCCAGAATCATGGAATGAAATAAGTTCATGAACTAAAGTGCCACTGTATTGTAATTTCATCATACCCATCCTCTCTACTATTTCACTTGTTTACTTTAATTTTTATTAGTACACGTTTGCAGTATGTAAGGATTATAATTTAATTCTTCTTACTTCCCTTTCCTTTCCCCTCCCTCCTCATCTTTCGGTCCCCTTCAGTATCCTCTTATTAATAATATTTTTCTGTACTGAGTTGTAAAGATATTCTGCCTGATATCCTAAATTTTTAAAGGTTTCAACTTTAAGACACCCACAGCTGATCTTTGTGTGTGACCGGTTTCCTGTGCAGGCAGCTAATTGTTTTGCTGAGAGCCGGGAAGATGGTTCCTCAAGCACCCACTGCTGAAGGCAGCTGCTCCCGTTTGATTTCTGGGTGCGCTGGTTGCATTCCGGCCTCCTTTGGCCTAGGCAGCTGCAGCAGCCTCACCCTTCTGCACCTCCATGGCCCAGGGCCGAAGACTCATGTCCTGCAGGAGAAAATTGTGACTGTAACTTTCCCAAGGAGTGTCCTCTCATACCCATATTTTTTTTTTTTTTGTGGGTACCAGAGGTTGACCTCAGGACCTTGTGTGCCAGCAGGCACCTGTGCTACTGAGCGATATCACTGGCCCTTTTTTCATATGTGGGTTGTGGGAGTTGAACTTGGGTCCTTGCGCTTGCCAGGCAGATGCTTACACCGCTGAGCCATCTCACCGGCCCCCACTCTCATACCCATCTTCAGAAATTTTATATCCATTTGGATTTATCTTTAGTCCATTTTTGTTTGATTCCTCAATTTTTTGGAGAGCTATATTCTCTCACTATAGTGGTGAATATTTTAATTTCATTTCATTTAAAAAAATCCTTACAATTCTTGCTGTATTTATTTTGATGTACTATTAAGTCTTTATAAGATTAGCATTTATATAACTTCTTGGTAAATTAAATGAGTAAAGTACAAATTGCATTGTTTTCCTTCTTAGCATCTGATGTGTGTGACAATCCCCTCATACGAGTTTTATGTCGATCAGCAGTTGGCCTGTTGCTTCTTTTTCCATTTCTTTCAAAAGGGCTGTATCTTTTTCTTTTAAAGCTATCTGCTTTGAGCTGGGCATGGTGGGACACACTTGTGCCCCCAGCCCTGTGGGAGAGACTAAGGCAGAAAAATCACAAGTTCTAGCCCCATCTGGGCAAGTTAGGGAGAACCTGTATAAACAAAATAAAAATAAAAGGATGGGGATGTAGCTCAGTGCAAAGGCCCTAGGTTCAATTCCCTCAAAAACATTTGTATTTTAATAAAGCATATTAATGAATTTTGTTTAACTATTCTGTCTTTGAAGTATAGGCTTATTTTGGGGGATTCGTGATATGTTAGAATTTATTTCTTTCATATGCTTTTTATCCTGTACTTTTTTTGTATTCAATTTTTCTCATTTCATTTTCCTGTGAATATTTGGAAGATATGCACTTTTTAAACTTATTTTACTGGTTTCCTTAGAATTTGTTACTGGATTTTTTTTTTTTTTTTTAACTTGAGAGTCTTCAAATGAAACACAACTTTTTCTTTTCTTTTTTTTTTTTTTTGTGGGTACCGGGGGGTCGACCTCAGGAACTCGCATGCCAGCAGGCGCCCGTGCCACTGAGTGATATCACCAGCCCTTTTTTCGTACGTGGGTTCCAGGAGTCGAACTCGGGCCCTCGCGCTTGACAGGCAGGCGCTTATGCCGCTGAGCCATCTCACCGGCCCAACTTTTTCTTTTCTAACAAGAATTTTCCTGAGTTTTAGTCACTTCTCTCTTGAATTACCTTGTCTCCAGTATTTCATAATTTCTAATATTACATTTCTGTTTTTTCTTAATGTGGCAAGTTCAACTTATTATTATTGTTTCATAAAGGCAGTGTGAGTTTTGATTTACTGCCCATTTCTTGCTCCCCATTTCCTTCTGCACTTGAGATCTTTCTCTGAGGATTTCTTTCATCAGAGAAACATTTTTCAATTTCCCTCATTCCTTAAGACAGAGACTCAGCCTTCGAGGAGGTTCATAGGACCTTCTCAACACTGGTAAGGTGTTCCATCGTCTCTTGGCTTCCATTACTGTTTTTGGGGAATCGGTTATTCAGCTTGAATTATTTTCTTTCAGAAAATCTGTCTTCTGTCTTCACATGATAGTGAACCTCTCAGTTTAAGATTATTGTAAAATCATTATGATCTTTCTTTGCCCTCATTCTTCGAAGATTATTTTTGAGCACTGAGCTGGGTTGACAATTACTCTTCATTTCTGGCTGTGTTGAAGCTCTTCTCTTCTGTTTTCTATAAAGTCACTAATGGGTCAAAGTGCAAGTTCATTTTCATTTGTACTTCTTGGGATTTATTGAGTTTCCTTACACAAAAGTTGTTGTCTTTATCCTATTAGGGAAAATTGTCAGTGATTATCTCTTCATATCTTTTCCCTTCCTCACTGTCTATTTTATTCTTGTGGTATCCAGATGGATGCCCACAGATCTCACTGCTCTGTTTCTCAGGTATATAGCTTTTCTGTTCTTTTTTTATTATTTCCATTGACTTCTGGGAACTTCATTTGGCTATATCTTCCAGTTCAGCTATCTACATTGGTGTCTAACATTTTATTTAATAGGTAATATTCAAGTATCCATTGCCTCTCTCATTTTAATTCTTATATTTTCCATTTCTCAATATTAAGTATGCTTCTTTTGTAAATCTCCCTAGCTTTTGATCTTCTTGTTTTTTTTTCTTTTTTGGGAACTGGGAATTGAACTTAGGACCTCATGCTTGCCGGGCAGGCAGCGTGCCTCTGAGCTATATCCCCAGCCCCAGTCTTCTGTATTTTTGCCATGTTTTCAGTACTCTGTTTTGTTCTCTAAATATAATAAAAGTGTGTTATGTAATTCTCTTGTAATTTTATCATCTGAGATCTTTCTGAATCTTGATTGTTTTACACTGTTTTCTATTAAACCTGGTTCCGTGTGCTGTTTTGTCACTTTTCTGTTATGGACTCATGATTGTTAGAGCTTTGTCGGGATTCCCTAGTGTGGTCATTGAGCTTGATTGTGTCAATTCAATTGGTTTTGGGAGCTTCCCAGGGATTGGTACAGCACATTTCTGGGTGGGTCATAGAGGAAGGACCATAGGGACTATATCTGGTCCCTTACTCCTTCCTCTCTGGCACTGTTTCTCTGCTCTGTTCCCCAACCTCAATGAACTAAGCATCTTTCTGCATCACACACTTCTGCCATGATGTTTCTGCACTGGAGTCAGCTGACCATGGACTGAATCCCCTGAATCCATTAGCTAAATTAAGTCTCTCCTCCTTTCAGTTATTGGTGTTGAGTATTCTGTCCAGTAAGGGGAAAGCTGACTAATAAACCAAGGATTCTGTTTCAGGAACATTTCTCCAGAAGGACCATTATTCCAGCTGTGTTTACAATTACACTATTATGCTAGACTCCTTTATTGTTATAACTTCAAAAATTTTCATTTTGAAATAGTATTAGGCTTACATAAAAGCTGTGAAATAGTACACTCTGTCCATATCTGCTATATCTGCCTTCTCCTAGTGTTTGAATTCACATAGCTATAGTATAACAGTCAAAGTCAAAGAACTAATACTATTTCAGTACTTCTAAATAAACTATGGACCTTAGTCTAATTTTACTAGCTTTTCATTAGTGCCTATTTCTGTTCACATATATTTCAGGCTGGGCTTCACACTGCATTTCCTTGTTATGTCTCCTTGCCTTCAGATCTTTGTCATTCCTCACCTGTCCCTTGTCTTCCATGACCTTGATGGTTTTGAAGAATACTAGCTAGTTATTTTGGATGATGCTTGTCAGTTTGTGTTTATCTGGTTACTTTTTAGTGACTACCATTTGCTCATGCCTTTGGCATGATACCACAAAAAGAATATTGAATCTCTCTCAGGAAACCATATCATGGCCCATGTAAACTGGGTCCTCAGTTTTGGGTTCTCCAGAGCACATGGTGTGGGACTTAGTGGCCCAAACCCACACGAAGGCCAGCGTGTGGTTGCAGCATCTCAGGAAGGAGTTACTTCCTTGCTCAGAGCCAAGCTATAGAGAATTGTGTTTTTTTGTTGCTTTTTTCAGTGGAGTGTTTTTATTTTTTGTTTTACTTCTCTTTTACCTTTATCTAAGGGTGTAGACTCTCACAGTTCATTGCATGGATATATATCTGATTTCACATCTGACTGTGGCCCTGAACTTTACCTCTTCTGTCATGTGAATGTTCTACTGAACTGCAAGCTCTACACTCCTAGGGATGAGAAGAGCACAGGGGCTTGGTGACACCTTGGGGCTCACACTCTGGGTAGTTTTGCTTTTATAAACCACCTCCCCTGTTAGTGTGTGTGAAAGGAAATGTCTATGTATACGTATACGTACACATGCATATTTAATTATATTTTATCTATTTTCTCAGAAGGCATATGTTAAGAAGGTCCTGGGTTATCTGACCAACAGAATTGTAAATATGACTGTGGACCTCACATCCACATTTTTTATGTCTATGGTTTCAGTTATCAACAAGCAAACAAGAAAGGTGAATGCAGTCAAATGGGACATTCTGAAAGGGGAGAAAGACAGACAGACAGATGGAGAACATTTACAGAACATTTTTTTACAATATAGTTTATGACTATTTTGTTATTGTATTATTAGTTGTTGTTAGTTTCGTATTGTGTATAATTTATAAATAAACCTTTTCATAGCTTTGTATGGATAGGAAAAACAGTAGATTTGGATCTGGTACTATCTGCAGTTTCAGGAATTCAGTAGGGGCTTGGAACATATTCCCCATGAAAATAGGGAAACCACTAAAATTGAATAAATTATTAAATATGTAAATCTTAAAAAGTCTATTTTTAGGAATCTATCCCTGAGAAATTCTTAAAGATTTGCCAATATTTTTACAAAGATGTTCATTAAAATGTGTTATTTATAATAGGAAAAGACTGGGAATAAACTACATTAAAATAAAAAGTTAATTAAATTTGTGTATATCCTTTTGATAAAATGTAAGTCACTGAAATCATGTTTTGGAGAATTTTTAAAGGTAACAAATATAGATATATCATGCATCAAAATGACTTACTTGAGAAGTACACAGGGAAAACTTTCAAGGAAACATGAATGTGTCAGGGGTCAGTAGGGCTTATTCATGATTTGTGTACATTTCTGTGTAAGTATATACTCGTGACTTTTTTAATCAGAGGAAATAATGGGAAAGAAAAGGAAAGGAGTATCTCAAGTTCTATTAATTTAATAAATACGAAACACCTACCATCTCGTAACAACAAACAAACACAGCCATCTATTCAGCCAGTGGTAACAAAGATATTTCAATGAATGGAGGGTTATAGAGTAGCATCTTCTTATTAGGAATGTCTCCTTGCCAACAAGAGGCTTGGGTAACCAGAAAACACATGTGGGCATGTGTCCTAGTTACTTTTCTCTTGTTGCTGAGACACAATACCCAATGCCCGAAATGAAGGAAGGAAAGGTTAATTTAGCTCACAGTTTGTGGAGGTTTCAGCCCATAATCATCTGGCTCCAAGGCAGGGTGGGGTGGCAGAGGGGCAACCGTTCATAGCGGCAGAAGACAGCAAAAGTAACAAGAGCAAAAGGAGGGAGGACAAGCCTCTTTTCCTCCCTTATATTGTTAACCAGGCTACCGGCCCTGGGGCTGGTGTAGCACTCACATCATCTCTGTGCCCTCCTCTTGCACAGGCTCAGGATGTAAGGACCCTGAGCCTCACTTTTTAAGGACCCTGGCCCCCTGCTGAGTTACTTAGTTAAACTCTAAACTTCTCAAGTTGACACAATGTATCAACCATTACAGCATGGCAGTAGAGTGACTTCGCTTTTCACTTTTCTTGCGCATTCCCAGTAAATAATGAGATAAAAACCTCCTCAGCCAGGGTGGAATTCCTGCAGTGATGTCCTGTTCAGGAGGGGCTTCCAACACATCCTGCTGCCAAGAACCGGGGCCACCACCCAGCTGTGCGGAGAAGGGGCTGCAGTGTCCTCCCTGCAAGTGGGATTATATCTGCGACGTATTTCAACTCTGTGATTCCGAATGTAGAATCGCTATAGGAAGCAGATTTAATTTTGTGATGGTTTATACTAGAGACCTTTCACTTTGAGTATAAAATGAGTGTAATTGCAAATTGTGATAGGTCACCTTGACTTGAGTAAGAACCACCTAGCAGATTAGTAAAATCTAGGTGTGTCTGTGGATGATTGACATGTAGGCCAGCAAATGGAGGAGGGAAGACCCACCCTGGATGTGGGGAGTGCCAGTCAATGCTTGCAACTTGGACGGAATCAAAAGGGAAAGGCAAAGGCAGAAAGGCACCAAGTTGGAGACACGTTTCCTCTTGGGTTCAATGGCTGCTTGTAGTGACCCCAGTCAGTGGTTTGGGGTGGGATTCAAAGTTACTGTTCTCCAGGCTTGGGAGACTCACAGCTCTGGGGGTGGAGGTGGGTGTTCCAGGGACCACGTCACCTCTGTGAGCTGCAAAAGTCACCCAGAGAGAACAGTAGCCCTGTCTCCCGAAGCTGTCCCCTGATAGGCTCAGCCCTTGAGGACCAGCAGAGAGGCCAGAGCTCTGTCCCTCCAAATCTGGGTCCACACTGCCTTTGGACTCCATCTTAGTCACTTTCTCCATTCTGGGACACAATACAGGACACCTGCAAATTGATGGAGAACAGTTTGTTTTGGCTCATGGTTTTAGTCTGTGTTTGACTGTCTCCAAAGCAGAAACAGCATGGCAGACAGGCATGGTGGAGGAAAGCTGCTTGGGGCATGGTGGCCAGGAATAAGAGAGAAGGGAGGAGCCAGGCAGGGAGATGAACTCTTCCAGGTGACGCCCCAGTGACCTTCCTCTTCCAAACAGTCCCCTCCTCCAAACAGCACATTGAGCTAGAGTGCCCCATGAGTCAATCATTTTTCAAAAGTCTGCCTACAAGCCCTTGAGGCCTTGGGGTCATCCACGTATAAACCATAAGAGACCCTCTCCGCCTGCCTGTCCCACAGCCGATTTTGGGAGGCACCAAATGTTCCCTTACTTCTCTCCTCCTTGACTTTTATCTGAGAGAGGGTGGGTAGTGGAGAGACAGGGTCATTAATTTCTGGCTTCTCATTTAAATTCTTTTATGTGTCTTTCAGAAGAGATTACAGCTCCTATGTAAATAGCTGTCAGCCATCAGGTCCGCTTTTTGACACCAAAGGTTATTTGTCTCCTTTTAAAAATATGTATTATTCGGACATGAGTGGAAAGGTATTTGCTTGCTTTTGATATGAAAAATACTGAATTCTTAAACTGGGCTTGGCCTGATCTTCCAAGTTCTTCTGATTAATCTAAACCCATATTATCACCAAGGTCCAGAATAGAGCGGAAGAATAGGAAATAAGGAAGGAGAGAGTGAAGAAAGACCTTAGTGCATAAATCTGCTGTCTTCCATTCATGCAAAATTCTTTTTTAAGCTGGAACTTATCAGATGCTATATTTGTGGGTTGGATTTGCACTTTCACTGTAAAAGAAAAAAAAAAGTGTCACTACGATTCCTGACCTCTGTGGGGTTAACCTTGACCTACACTTTAAAAGCCAATAGAAATACATGTGGAAAGTCACAGCTTCCTCCCCAATGAAGGCAGACAGTGGGAGGCGACCAGTTATATTAGCACTGTGAAACATCATAATAGAATTTTGGTTTGGAAGTACAGGAAATATTAGACCTTTTCCCTCAGAGAGAGAGAGAGAGAGAGAGACAGTAATTTTTACTATGCGATTATTACTGTGCTAGCTGGTTCTATGTGAGTACAAGGTGGGGTCAGTGGCTTCTCTGGACCCTCCAACCGTGGGGCTCAGTTGTTTAGCTGTCAGCCCTCATTGGCATCATCTGTATCCTGAATAGCTGTGGTTTTATGCAAGTCGATATGGTCTGCATTTATCATGCACTGAGTGAAAACTTTGGTGGAACTGTTAGGGTAATTGGACATCGGGGATTCTTAGAAGTCTTTATTATGTGGAAATGCCTAAATAACAACTGTTCCGACATTCCTGTTCTTTGGGGCTGCTTTGTAGTTGCTATCTCTTCAGGGACCTTCAGGACAAGAAACAAAGAAATTCAATACAAACTGGACTTCACATAAAGCCCTTTAAGCCCATGCAGTATGTGTGATGGATCGGCTTAGCTGAGCCTTCCTGGGGAGAGGGGTCCCAGAAAGCTTCTCCCTGAGTTTGGCCCAGGCCTGGCCATGGCTCCTCAATTTGTTGTTCCTTTCAGGGTGCAGATGACGGAAGAGCACTGTCTTCACTCACCCGCTCGCTCTTCAGCTCAGTGGGACTTCGCTGGGGACACAGGCTCACACTCCAGCCCCGGGTCTCCAGCGCTGGGAATCGCTGGCAAACCCTTCCTGGGGCTGCCCGGGGCTGCTCCAGGCACACATCGTCCGTGCCCCACCACCAGGAAAGTGACCGTTTTTAGTGTGACGAGGTGAAAATCTGCAGTGCTGATGGAAATGGGTCAGGAGTGGCTGCTGGGCAGATGTGGCTGCCTGCAGTGCAGTCCTCACACTCGGGACAGGGGACATTAGTCCACACCTGCTTGCCACACGTGCCCCTCATCCTGGGCACCTGCTCCCAGGGCTGGGCTGAGGCCAGCACTGGCCTGCTTGGGTTCTGCGCGGACTCATGTGAGGAAATGGCGGTTGTCATGTGGCGGGGATTCGAGGACTCACATTCTGGGACAAAGATGAGTCTCTGTGAATGCAGTGTCGTTAGAGACTCGGGAGTGGTCACCGTCCTGGATCCAGCACTCCTGGGCCCTTCTACCTCTCCCACGTTTTGTGTTTCTTCCAAGCCCAGCTCCGTCTGGATCTGCACCGGAGCCTGGGACTGTGTTCACAGGCATGCACGCGTCTCTGATTAAACTGTCATGTGTGCGTCCTACGCACAGTGACGTCTCAGATTACAGCGACGGCAGGCACCACCGTGGTCCCCTGAGGTGGCACCCCCTCGCGACACTGTAGCTGTCTCAGTTTGTGTAGCACCGTCTGCGATGTTTGAGCCAAAAATTACTTGCTGATAAAATTCTTAGAATGTGTGAGGTGTGATGTAAAAATGTAATTAATGCTGAAACTTAAAAATATTTATAATGGTAAAAGACACATTACCACTAATTCCCCTCAAAATACTCCCGCTTGCTTCAAACACACTTACCCATGTTTCTTGCCACTTTGTGAAGAAGTCCCAGAAGTCCTCTCCCCTGAGGGTCTTTGCGTGTACTGTTGTGGCCACCTCAGTGTCCTGAATGATTCAAAACATTTCCCTTTCATGGTCACTTTGACTTTGGGAAGACCCAGCAGTCACACAGTGCCAGATCTGGGGAATAAGTGAATGAGGACGTGCTGTAATATTTTTATTTACCAGAAATTCCCATAAATGACTGATCAATGAGAGATGATCAAAAAATATTGGGAATGCTTTTTTTAAGTTATTTCAGTAAGAGACACATTGCCATTAACCCCCTTCAAATACTCAAAATATTTTCCCTTGTTTTGAACACACTTATCCCACAGTTTTTGGAAATGTGTCTTTTACTATAGGATTTTTAAAAATTTAAATATTCATTGCATTTTTGGATCACCCCTTGCATTTACATGGTGCACAGCTGTACACACATATCATACGCATATAAAACATATATCTGCGAGTATCACATATGTCCCCCAAAACCTCATGTGCTCATAGGTAGGGCTTTTGGGAGGTGGCTGGATCTAGGGTGTGTGATATGGATTAACGGTGTGTGGTTACTAAATCAGTCCACTGATTGGTTTAGCACAGTCCTGGGTGTGGATAGTGGGAAGCCCACCTGGGTGTGGGTGGCACCAACCACCAGGCTTGTAGCCTGGATGGAAGAAAGGGAAAGATGGAAGGCAGGCTTTCTGCCTCCTGCCCGCCCTGCCAGGGACTGCTTCTCCTCTGTCAGGCCCCTCTGCCATGCTGCTCTGCCTTGGAGCCAGCTGACTACGGACTGAAACCTTTACAAACCGTGAGCCGAAACAAACCTCTCCTTTAACTTGTGGGTGTCAGCAATGAAAAAGTAACTAAGATAGTGAGTGTGTTTGTGTATTTGTCTGCATGGGACATATGGGTGTGTTCGTCTCTGTGCATATTTGTGTGTGTGTGTGTGTGTGTGAGTGCCTATCTGTCAGTGTATGGCTATAAAGAACATTTTGAGTGTAATTCAGATCCTTCTTAATCTTTATACTTTTAAGCTTCTCATTGTGATTGTCGGAGTGATTCTGAGAAAAACACCTGATTTCTGTGTCTCTGAGCCGACAGGCTCCCCACCCTCTGAGCTCAGGAGAGTGGTTCGGGGGCCAGCGTGGGATCGGGGAGCTCACCCACACCGTTCTGTCTTCTGGCTGACTTGACCAGGGGACTCCAGGAACATGGACTTGAGCTAGAACACAAAACAGAGCAAAACTTTGCAAAATCAGGGCATTGCCTAAGGAAGAGAGACACTGCTCCTCGGAAATGAATGGCCGAGACACTAAGAGCTTCAGCAGCAATAGACAAATGCGTGGGAGGGGCGATGAGAGAAATGAATGAAAAATCAGAGATGTAACACGACAGGACTGGTCCAGATGCAGGAAGGGACCAGTGGGGAACTGAATTAAGCAGACACTGGATGACAGCATCCCACATTTGCGAGTTGAAATGAGTGCCCAACCTACACCCAGGGGTGTCTCTAAAATCAAAGAAACAAGTGCCCAGGCTCAAGCACCCAGTTATTAACTAAACAGAGGTACTGATTTGTTATTGATTTTCTTAATTTAAGCAGTGCAGGTAAAGCGCAGTGACAGCCAGTACAACCTAGCCTAGCACACTGCAGACGGCTTGTGAAAGAGTGGCTCCAGGACTCCATTGCACCCAGACATGCTGATGGGTTTATAGACGTCCACACTGCGAGTGAAGGCAAACACCAAGGCTATCCAGCTAAGGACTCAAGGAGATGTCAGAGGGTTGGCGGCTCCCCCACGGGAGGGACAGCCACAGCCACGGCTGCCCCACGCTGAACCCGTCCCTCTGTGTGGCTGCTAGATGCTGGCTGGGCATATGCGAAGGTAGGTTAAGTTTCTTGGCATAAAAGGCCCACTTCTGAGGCTGTTCTTCTATTTATCTCAAACCAAAACCCTGTCAACAAACCTGTGCCCTAGGAAGAAGGAGGAGAGGGTGGCAGATTTTATGTGAACAGGGGAGGGAGTTGGGGGGCATTGGAGGAAAATAGGGTAACTCAACGTGGCAAATAGTGACCTCGTTGTTGTATTCTAAAGAAAGTTGTGTTTTATTGTAAAGGTGAAGTAACACAGGTAAGCAAGAGAGGAATGAAAAATAAATAGAACTGAACAGATGACCTGGAAAGCAAAAAGACATGAAACCAGCAAAGAAATTCAGAAGGTGGGAAAAGGGAACAATCAGAAACAAATAATCATTAAATAAAATTGCATGGCTAGAATCAAGTATATTGATCCTCACAACTGTGGAGGAACTGAATTCTTCCACGAAGAGCTGGAGATGTCTGATAACGTAACAAACCAAACCCCCATGGCACAGTGCTCATGTAATTATCTACTTTAGTATCTTTGAGACCTTTCCAAAGTCGCTGCCACATGGTGGATGTTTGGCACACCTTTGGAAGAGTGAACGTGTGGAAATGTTTTACACACTCCTGTTATGTTCTTTACTGCACAGGGAAGCAAGGAAAGAAACTAACGCATCATAGAAAGGTTTCAAACAGGATAGATGTAAAATAATTTCTGCTGAATCCTCCGCTGAGCACTTAATCCATTCATTGGACAACCATGCTCTCCTTAACATTTTCATTAATTGAAAATTTACTACACGTATAAGACTGCATTCTATAATTAACAGTATCCCATGAGGTAGTTTTGTTGTATTTCCTGGAAAAAAGAGAGCTAAGAAAGAGAGAGGACAAGCATGATTCCCTCCACACAAGCTTACAAGCTCCTTATCTAATTAATTCACAGCTTCTGGAGAAGAGGTAGATCATCACTGGGGGTCCTTCTGGTTTATGGGCCCCTCTTCTCCTTCGTGGTAAGCCTCGGCCACTTGTGCCTGCTGGGGACAGGCACCATCCCTTGCTGAGTCATGTGTGGGGAGGATTCCAGTGCAGGCCACCTCTCGCAGCATTTTCTTCCCTTCCACCCGTCTGTGGTGTACTGGGGAGCTCTGGCTCCTGACTGTGCTCTCTGCATGGAGCCTACTGTTTGCACAGGCAACTGCAAAAACCCTATGCTCTGATCTTCTCTGTGAGGCCTGTGAACCCAAATAAATAAATAAATAGAAAGATAGATATTTGGGGGAGGAGGAGGAAATGATCAAAATACCGTGTGTACCAATTTCCCAAAATGAATGCAGTTACTATGTATCACAAACACATGGCAGTTAAATAGAAAATAAGAAAATTAGTTTAAAATGTCTAATTAAGAAAATACTCAATCTCTTAAAAAAATCAGACAAATTGTCTGAAGAATCATGCTCTTCCCTGGGGGACAGCAGAGTGCTGCCGTGGGAAGATGGGTGGCAGATACACTCTGGGCGCATTCAAAAAGGTCAGGGAAGGAGAAACTTTCACAGACAAAAGTGAGCAAGATTGCTTGGGATGCTTTGGAGCAGTGCTCCCGGGCCGCAGTGACTGATGACAAGGCGGGCTTAGTCTGCGGCTGAGCAGGGGGCGGCGGGGCCAATGTCCCTGTGAAAGTGCTGTTTGTGGAAGGTTGTCGCGGCCCCTAGGCAAGTGTGTGAAAGGTCTGATCAGGGAAGCATGCGTAAGAACCCTTCCTTCACACCCTCCCAGCTTCGCTGCCTTCCATTTTCCTTGTTGGGGTTGACACATGTGACTCCATTTTGATTTTGACGCCTGCCCCATTTCTTCCACAGTGTGATGTGCGCACCACTTGGAATTGCTCTGGATGCCAGCTCCCTCAAGAGGCAACAATGGGCTGTCCCCTCGCTCCCCTTTCTCTCTCCATGGCTGGAGTTCAGCCCCTCTTTTAGTGCCCACAAGGTGAAATGGCATGACATCCCCACCTGGATGTCCATTCCTCAGCAGAGGCAGGACAGTCTCTGAGGGTGTTCTCATGTGGGCTCTTCTAACCAGCCTCACCATCTACGCCCCCATCTGAGACTGCAGGAAGAACTCCACCCCTTCAAGGCGTCAACTGCCTTTGACTTAGCTGCCAGATGAGGCCAGGTTGTTCCTGGCTCTAACCACTTTCCCTGGGGAGCCAGCAGCTCCAGGGTTCAAGTCTGCAGTTTCCTGGCACAGGGCACTAACCTACTGGCTGCAGGGCTGCCTTTTAAACAGCAGCAATTTGTGGCTGACTTGCATCTGCAGCAGAGAAAGAAACAATGGGCCGCTATTGCTTTTATACCGTTTAATGTCAGAGGTGTTTCCCCAGTGCACGCACTGGAAAAAATGTCCACGTAACACACTATTAGTTTTACCAGCCCTCCTCGTAAGTGCTCACTTGTCCCCACCAACACTACGTGTGTGGAGAGCAGGGAGCAGTTTGGGGTGTGGGAAGAAAGCAATAACCAGTAAAGAGCAGAGTTTAAAATTCACTGCTGTGGTTGGTTCTACCTTTTCCCCCTACCTGCCACCCTAGTTTGGCCCCTGCAAACAGGGGCACAGGGGGACAGTAATCACCGGGACATTTTAATAGAGGCCTCTCTTACTCTTGCGTGGGTAAGGCTCACTTCACTGCACAACTTTGCGGACAGCAACTCCCCAACTCTCTTCTTGCACAGATGAAGAATATGAGGAGGACCAGTGCCAGTATATCTACATTATACTGATTTATTTATTCTTATTTTTACTGTAAATTAACAAATTACAATTGTGTGCCTTTATAGGGTACAATATTGCATTCTGATATATGTATGCAATGCGGGACGATTAAATCAGGCAAATTAGCATATCTATCACCTCGGATACTTACCCCTTTTATTCTGGTGGGAAAAATTAATATATACTCCTTAAGCAATTTGGAATATACCCTAAATTATTCATAATTATAGTCATCATGCTGCACAACAGATCTCAAAATGTGTTTTCCCAGCTCGCTGGCACTTTGGACCCCTTGACCCACACTGCACCAGCCCCTTCCCCAGCCTGTGGCAGCCCCACCCTCTTCCTGCCTTCATTCAAGTTCGGTGTAGCCCGGCAGCGTCAGCTGGGACCATGGCTTGCCAGGGCCCTGCCTGACACATCTGCGGACGCTCCTCCAGCCGGTCTCTTCTCGTTTGAAAGTCTGGTGGCTGCAGAGTGTCATCCCCTCGTTATTTTAACTTTCAGTTTTCTAGTTACTAATGAACTGTAGCATCTTTTCATAGCTTGTCAGCCTTGTAGGTTTTCTTTTCATGTGAGTTGCTTTTTCATGGTTTTATATATATATATATATATATATATTTTTTTTTTTTTTTTGCCTCTATATCTGTTGTGCTTTTTCACTTTTTGATTTATGGACATTTCTTGCATTTTCGAGATAATATGGTCCCTCGTTGGTCTTAGATATTGCAAATATATTCCCTCAATCTGCTATCTGTTGTTAACTTTGCCCATGTGCTTTCCATTAAAATCAACCCCTGTTTTAATGTAATAAATTCAACATATTTTGCCTTCATTTAGCTCATTCGTTTTCAATTTTTCTTGTCTCATGAAAATATATCGTAACATATAAATTTTAGCTTACATACCATTCTGGATGTTTCCCACACATTTTTAAATATGTTTTTTGTCATTCAGTTCTAAATATGTTATAATTTCCTTTATCAATTCCTTTTTAGCAAAATACATGTCACTGAAGTTCTAGAAATAGAGGGATTTGGGGAGTTATATATTTATTAATTTCTACTTTTATTCACCTCCATGGGAGAACATATTTTTATGACAGCGGTTCTTTGACATTTATTGAGAATCCATTTGTGGTCCAGTTTATGATTCGTACCTGTGACTTGTCCTTGTATTCTCAGAAACGGTGGGCTAGGGTGAACGTCATGATAGCAGATTTGTTTAGCAGGTGCCAGGCCCTACAGAAAGAGAGAAAAAGTTCTTTTCAAAGTTCCTGTGGTGAAGGACTAATTTTTTTCTTTTAGCTTTTAAATTTTTATTCTATCACAAACCATTTTGCAAAATTAAAAAAAATACTAGTAAGAGGATTGTGTAATTTAATGACTCAGCCATAAAAACTGATGATGAACATGCTCAAACACCTGCCTCACTGCAAACAGGTAAGACAGAGAATACAGGAAGGCAGCTGTACTGTTTTCTAGACCGAGTTCTAAGTGTAATCACCTGGGTTTATTAGCTGCATTATTTGCACAGCCTCTATCTCTGCTCCATTCTTCTCCTTCAGAAGGTGAGGGAGGGTGGGTCAAAATCCCCAACCATGATTATCTAGGTGTATATCTCATCAGATTGTCAGTTGCTTTGCACATTTTAAAGATATATTATTAAGTGCATGTAGGTTCATGGTGGTTATATGCTATTGGTATTAGTACAATATTCCTCTTTTTCCACTAAAATATTTTATCTTAACATTTGCTTAATCAAATATTAAATTGTCATTGCTAATTTTTATGTGTACCTTTTTTTCCTATTCTTATGTTCAACCTTTCTTGATTCTTTTGGAATGATGGATTTTTTTCTTAGAAGTCCAATCTGAAATTTGTGGTCTTTCTATCACTTGAGTTTAGCACATTTTCATTTATTGTAATTTTGTGCTCTATTATATTTTTTTCTATACTCAATTTGTGTTTCTAATTTACTACAGTTGTCTATTTTTGATTCTTCATTTCTATTTTTTGTAGGATAAATCAGGGTTTAAATGCCAAGTTCAAATTATACAATTCATTATTTTTGGTGGTTTTCTAAAATTGGAAACCTAGAATTGTGTCCATTGACTACCATCGATCTTTCCAAATTGAAGTAAAATTAAAGTACACTAAAATGCGTACATCTAAAGTCCATAGTCTGATGAGCTTTGACAGCTCCCATCACCTGCAGCGTCCCTGAGTAGGATCTTGACGTGGGCATCTCCTAGAGGTCCCGGCTCCTTTCAAGTCCGCCTCCTCTCCCCAGAGATGGAGCATTCAGGCTCCTGTAGCTGTCTTCGCCTTTTCTCATATTCCTAATGAAAGGAATTTACAGTATGAAGTCTTTTGTATCAGGCTTCTTTTGTTTAACATAATTATTTTGAGATTCATTCATATTTGCAATTATCTGTATTTTATTTCTTTTAGTTGCTAAAGAACATTTTATTCTATGAATATATGAATATAGCATTTAAAAATGTGTTTTCCTTGATAAACATTTCCAGTCGGGGTGAGTATGAATAATGCTGATGGAACATTCTTGTGCTGTTTTGCATATGAGTACCTTGATGTTTCCGTTTTTCTTCACTAAACCCCCAGCGGAATGGCTGGGTCATAGGGTACATACATGCCCAACTTTATCAGGAATGGAAAAAGAGTTCCTTAAAGCATGTGCCCTTTTACTTTGCCACTGACAATGTACAAAACTACTTATTGCTCAGTTGTTTTAGCCATTTTAGTAGGTGTGAAATAATATCTTACTAAACATTTTAATTTTCATCATGACTAATGATATTGAGCACATTTTATGTATTTATTAGACATTCACATGTTTTCTTTTATTAAGTGCCTACTTTAAAACTTAGTTCAATTTAAAAAAATTATTTTTTGTTATTGAACATTAAAAATTTATGCGTGTGCATTATGGCTTGTGTCTGGATGTCTCCCCAAAGCCCCATGCAGTTGTAAATGGGGCTTTTTCAGGGATGACTGAATCTAGAGTGTGTGATTGATTTGTGGTGCAATGCTGGGATTAAGGGTGCTGGGATTAAGGGCAGGTGATTGCTGGATCAGTCCACTGATTGGATTGGCACCGCCCTAGCCCAGCTAGTGTGGATACAATAGAAGGGACAGAGAGAGGCTTGTCTTGTCCCTGGCTTGCTTTGCTACCTTCTGCTGCCATGAACTGTTTCTCCTCTGCCATGCCACCCTGCCTTGGAGCCAGCCAAGGGCTGAAGCCTCTACGAACTGTGAGCTAAATAAACCTTTCCCCGTTTAACTTTAGGTGTTGGGTGTATTTCATCTCAGCAATGAGAAAAATAACTAAGACTGTGTGTGTGTGTGTGTGTGTGTGTGTGTGTGTGGTTTGTATATATGAGATATGTGAAGCACAAACTTCCTTCCAAAGTTTATGATTTACTGATTTTCTTTCTTTCTTTCTTTCTTTCTTTCTTTCTTTCTTTCTTTCTTTCTTTCTTTCTTTCTTTCTTTCTCTTTCTTTCTTTCTTTCTTTCTTTCTTTCTTTCTTTCTTTCTTTCTCTTTCTTTCTTTCTTTCTTTCTTTCTTTCTTTCTTTCTTTCTTTCTCTTTCTTTCTTTCTTTCTTTCCTTTCTTTCTTCTTTTTTTCTTTCTTTCTTTTTTCTTTCTTTCTTTCTTTCTTTCTTTCTTTCTTTCTTTCTTTCTCTTTCTTTCTTTCTTTCTTTCTTTTTCTTTCTTTCTTTCTTTCTTTCTTTCTTTCTTTCTCTCTCTCTCTTTCTTTTTTTCTCTCTTTCTTCTCTCTATTTTCTTTCTTTTTTCTTTTTTTCTTTCTTTTTTCTTTCTCTCTTCTCTTTCTTTCTATTTTATTTTATTTTATTTTATTTTTTGGAGACAGGTCTCACTATGCAGTTCAGGCTGGACATGAACTCACTATTGTAGCCCAGGCTGACCTCAAACTTGCAGCAATCTGGGGTTACAAGCATGCACCCCTACACCTGGTTCTTTTTTTTTTTTTTTTTTTTTTTTTTTTTTGTGGGTACCGGAGGTCGACCTCAGGACCTTGCGCACCAGCAGGCGCCCGTGCCGCTGAGCGATATCACCGGCCCTTTTTTCGTATGTGGGTTCCGGGAGTCGAACTTGGGCCCTCGCGCTTGCCGGGCAGGCGCTTACGCCGCTGAGCCATCTCACCAGCCCTACACCTGGTTCTTGATTTACTTTCTTAATAGTATCCTTTGATTAACAAAAATGTTTAAGTTTGATGAGGTCAAACAATCAGTTTTCATGTTTGTAGAACTTATTTTTATTTCTGGTCCTGGAAATCTTTGTCTATCTCCACATTACAGACATTGTTATGTTTTTTCCTAGAAACATTGCTAGCTTTGATTAGTACAAGACCAGCCTTGTACTAATGATTTTTTGTATGGAGTGAGATGAGATCCAAGTTAACCTTTCCCCACCTGGTTTCTGTCATTCTGAGGATGTTGTTACGAGCCTGCTCTCTTCCTCATTGGCTTGCTTGGTGGGGCTCCTCAGACAGAGCAACAGACAGCATTGGGGACCGTGGCCTTTGGACCTCCTAGCCTTTCCGTGGGTCCATCCTGACACCAATGACATGGTGCTCTGCAGCTTTAAGTCTAAAACAACTATGAGTCTCCATATCTGTTCTTCTTTCTCAAGATTGCTTTAGCTACTCTACTTTTCCATCTAGAGTTTAGAATGAGCTTATCTACCTCTGAGAAAGGCCTTCTAGGATTTTCACTTTTCCAGTGACTCCATAGATTGGTTTTAGAAATGACACCTGTGCATCTCTTTATTCCTGTACTGTCCCTTTAACCTTATTTTAAAGTGTCCATTCTTTCTGCTTAACAAAAGTAGACATTAAGTGTATCATTATATCCTTTTGGGAGCTTCCCTTCTTACCTATTCCATGTTCATATTATCAAGAATATTATAATTTTAATTCTGGGTGGATGTGGGTTTACTCTTCCCTTTCCTTTGGTTCTCATTTTTTAGATCTAAAGACTCTCCCACGTTTTTGATCACTCTCCTCTCCATATTTCTGGTGGAAATCTCTGGTACTCATTTCTTTCTTACTTGGTTTCTTCCAAGCATGTGTTCAAGGTGGTGTTGCATACCAGTTGATCTTCTAAGTTTTTGTATGCCTGAAGACCCTTTTGATTTGCTTCCATGTTCAGGTAAGTTTTGACGGGGTGTGCAGTGTCAGGTTCCTGGGATTTTTCTTATCGTATCTTCTCACATCCAGGTTGCTGTTGAGTCATTGATGACAGCCACACCAGTGTATGCAGATCACCTGTCCTTCCTCTCTTGCAGCTATCAGAATGTTTCCTGTGCTGTTCACTGTCTTACTTCCCTCTAAAGTGTCTCTGGTGGTGGCTTTTGTCTCATTTATCCTCTTTGGCCCCCTCTGAGCATTTACAATGTGACACATTTTCCCATGATTATTTTTGACTCATGTGGGTTTCTACTAAGCAGACACAGTCTTATTCTAACCTCCTTGCTTCATGTTTCTATTTACTTCTACTTTTCTAATACAATTTATTAGAATTTCTCAAGATAATTTTCTTCTTTAGCTGGATCTATTGTGCCTCCTCTCTCATCTCTTGTACTTTTTATTTCGTGTATTGTATTTTCCATCATTGCAATGTTATTTTTAGTCTAGAGGCAGAATTCACATTTATGCTTGCTGCTTCTCAGTTCTCTTCTGTGTCCTGACTTCCAAATCTTCAAGTGAGCATAATAATAGCGTATATATCCAGGGAGATGGAGGTGTGGATATGTGCACACATACCCAACAGTCTCCAAGGACTAGAGCCCTGCATCTGTGAACCTCACCTTCTGAGGCTCCTGATCACATGCATTCAAGGGGCCAGTCAGCTGGGCTAGTCCTCCATGGTGAGCACTTGCAGTTGCCTCGCTGGGTTCTGTGATGCTGCACATGGGTCCCTGTCTGGGGCACCTGTTCTCAGGATTAGCAGCTCAGCCTTGTGTTGCATGCTGGGGACAGGTCCTTCTGAGGACTGGCCTCACAGTGCCCTTGAAGACCTCTCCCCAAATCCTTGCTCTTAAAAACCCTTCCTTCCTCTGAGTTTTTCTTGCAGTTTTATGTTGTTCTTTATAGCCACGCCCCTACCTTTAAGTCATTTTGTGGTTGGTTTCAAGGGCCTTCCTTCCTGCCTGCCTTCCTTCCTTCCTCCCTTCCTCTCTCCCTCCCTCCCTTTTCTCTTTTATATTTCTTTCCTCGATCATCTGCTTCTACTTTCTTGTCTCCAGTTAGTAAATAATGCCTCCATTCCCCCTTTTTTGGTTTACGTCTGGAGCAGGTTTTCTTAGGTGTGCACTCCTTGGTGGATACTTTGTGAGCAGGGATAAATGTCCAGTTTGACCACCACCAAATGTGCAACCCTGCCGTGTTATTTTCATGAGCATATATTTACAATTCACTTTTCCCACTTTGTCGTTTTCTAAAATCCTCTAACCTTTTAGCAGGTCTAACAACAAAAATGTTTGGGAATCACCACAGTGCCATTACACAGAGAGACCAGAGCAGTCACGTGGGGTGCACTAAAAAGATGGGCCAGGATCTGCCCACAGTAAGGAACAGCATGTGTATGGTCTAGGCAGGGTGCGCAGGAAATTCTATGAATGCAGCGAGGACATTTGAGTCCTTTACTACAGAACACCTAATCTTTGTTTTGTGATAGGAACACCCTTGAGTGAAATTATGCTTATAAATATTTTTTCAAATTCTGACTGCATTTGGCTTTCCCATTGAGTGCATATGGGCAACACACACCACATCATCTTCTGGAATGGAGTGGGATCAGGAGTTCCACCCAGAAATGCCCCCACACTCGATTGCTATGGGATGTGTATGACTATCCCTGAACTGCCTGGGAGGCAGCAAAACCCACCTTGGAAAATGAGAGGGACCTAGCCTCACTCAGGTGACCTCTGGCCCTCGCCGGCCTTGCCGTGCAGGAAAATTGTCCAAGAGACTTTCAGATGAGCTCTGCTGGGATCTTGACTGCTTGGGTCCCTGGAATTAAAAAATCTAGAATGTAAATTGGCACCACTTTCGGACAGTGTTGTCGTACATTTGGAAATCAGGTAGTAAATAGGAGCCAAACCTCATTTTTCTAATGAAGTAAAGTAAGGCAAGTTCCTGAAATGAGTGGTTTTTCTAATCTATGGCTCTGCCACATATGGGTCAGTCCTCTGGGACACCTGTGTGCTGGCCCCAGTAGGACAGGATCCTGCACCTGGCAGCCGCTACCTCCTGAGCTAGAGCCCCCTGGATGTCAGCTCTGGCTTCCAGACTTGTGTTAGAAGTCAATTGTGACACTGAAATAAAACAAAGTGCAGCAATCGATCAGCAGCCATAGGCAGATGAGAGTCAGTCTATACCTGTGTAGCATGTATCTATCTATCTATCATCTATCATCACCCATCACCTGTCTATCATCTATCTACCTATCTTCTATCATCTACCTATTTGTCTATATCTATCGTCCATCAATCACCGATCACCTATCATCTACCATCTATCATCCATCAATCATCCATCCCCTATCATGTTATCTATCTATATCTATCATCCATCCCCTATCTATCATCTATCATGTATCTATTTATCTATATCTATCTATCATCTATCAATCACCAATCACCTATCTATCATCTGTCTACACTGTCTGTTATATAATTTGGGAAGCTATAGAAGATTAAATCTCAGAAATAAAAGTCAACTTCAAATGACGAAAGTGCAGAACAAATTAAGTTCTTGAAAAGACTAAGCTTTAAAGAGTCTTGTTCGTAGGCTCGAACTATAGAATTTATTTCTTACGATTTAAGGAGCACCCCTGAGCAAACACACTGAACTCTGAGCCAGGAGGTGGGTGTGAGGGGGAAGGGAATTATGAGTGTTGAATTGCAGGGGTAACCATGGTCCCACACAGTGAGTAATGCATCATGAATAAAATTGGGACAGGTGCAACAATGCCCGTAAATGTCATTTCATAACACATTTTATACAACACACAGGGAAACTTCACAGGAGACATGTGGTCCCCATGGGCCTCTCTCCTTGGTGGCAAAGCCTGCAGTGCCCTTTAGGATTTCCCACCAGTGGGTGTAGACACCGGCTCTGGGGGTGGCTCCTCTCCCCAGCAGGGCCTCGAGTCTCTGTTTCCTGGTGCTGGTTTCACTCAGCACGCTTTTGTCTGTGCCTGACTGGGAGACGTCAGATGGGCTTAGTTCTTGATGCTGTCCCCGCACTGCGATGGGTGGATTGTCTCAGCCCCTTTGACTTTTTCCCTTTGTGATTCCGAAACAAGGCCTGTGAGGAGCACTTCCGGTGAAATTGCTGGCGTGGGTTCGTCTTGGATGCTTGCAAATGGTGAAAATGCTAAACTATTCAAATGCATTCCACAGCAGGCTGGGGCTGCACAGTGACTGAGGCAGAGCGATGTCAGGGACTGCAGAGCTCACGTCGACAGAGCTGTCGTTAAGCCTAGGATATCCCGGCCAGCCGGCGCGGCTTGCATGCTGCATATTTACGGCCTGCAGTATAAAAATACACAGAAATGGGTGTATTGGTCCAAGGCGGTGGGTCGGCTCTGGTCGGGTCGGGCACTCTAGCCTCATACAGATAATAAGCAAAAGGCAGATGGCCTCCAAATGGGCCCTCCTGTCCCTCCTCATTGCTTGGCGAGATCTCTGACATGGAGAAGCCAACCCTGGGAAGCTTTATGGCTGGTACGTCAGTGGCCCTGCAAGTAAGTAGCAAGCTGCTGGCGTGGGGTTGGAGGCGTTCTGTGATCTCTGAAGTGCTGCCATGGCTCTCTTCCCTTGGAGAAGCACTGATGAAAGTCGCCACTGGGACAGAGAGTCGGCCGTCTGTGGGATGCCAGGACGCGGCTCCTTTAGTACAGTCGCCTGTCAGAGCGGGGTCTCTGGGACTCAGGGGAGCTGACCGCTTGTGCCTTCCGTTGTTCTCTCCTGCGCAGGGACTGACGGCAAGGAGCATTTGGAAGCCCCCAGGGGTGGAGCCTGGATCGGGATGCGTATCTCGTGGGTGGCGTGGTTTCTGGATGCCCGGGGATGAGGTCGGTAGGGAGTGTCGGCTGGACTCGGTGGACCTTCCTGTGGCACCCCGCCCAAGCACCTCCTTCACCTTTCAATCACTCTCTTGCCACAGAATCAGCAACGCCCTCCCCTAGAGCCAGGGACCATGGACTGGAGTCAGATAGACAACTTAGACAGCTGTCTAACGTGGGTCAGAGGCGAGAATCGTAACTCAAGGACGCAAACATAGCAGTGCCTAAGCATGGGTGTGGAGGGACAGCATTTTTGTGAGCACTCGCTAGAGGTCTTAAGTTCGAAGATCCAAAGCTATGTTTTGTTCCTTTTTAGTCTATTACGGCATTTGATGATCTCCAAATACATCCCAGTGTCTCTTAGTTCTCCATTTTACAATGACTTGCACAGTGACCCACGCCTTGAGGTGGGCTTACCTCGACAAACCCATTGAAGTTGAAATTGTTCTAGGCTGAAAAGGCATTGAATGTCTGTCCCAGCTGGGCAATACGCCACACTGAGTGTCTCTCCCCTTCACCCTCCCCATTGCCTGGCTGACCATGTCCTGCTGCTGCTGCTGTGCACTGCACGTGGCTAGCCCAGAAAAGAGCCAAATTCAAAATCTGGAGTGTAGCTCCTACTGGACGGGATCACTGCACATCCCGGTTCTGTTGAAACATCGTCACGTGGGGACCGTCTATACTATTGATCATGTCCACTCTGCATGTTTGCCAAACTGTCCTTTAGGGGAAATGTATTATTGTCACTGAATAAAAATACTATTTGAACATACTGTAGCTCTTAAGTGACAAAACTAAACCCCAGTAGGTATAAATCTCATATTCCAATCAGTGCATTTGTCCACTTAAAGACACACTAAAAATGAAGGTGACATTCTCCTCCCAAGGTAGAGGGCCTCAGGGCTAAGGGAATGGGCTCCCCGCCTACACCTCAGCTCACTCCCGGCTGTGCGACCTCCCAGTGCTCGTTCCCTCATCTGGGGACGTGCACCCCACAGGCTTACCGAGGGGCCACTTAGAGGAACATCTGATAAACAGGTTACAGCAGGAACAGGCTAGTTTCAGCTTACTTCAAAGCAGTGGCCAACAGACCCACGGCATGACATTCGTCCCTCGGAGCACCTCTGGTGTTTCCTGGATCATGAGTTCAAGGCCAAGCCAGGCACCTCATCCAGCAGCCCTGCCACGCCTGTGACGGAAGGCTGTGGGCGTGTACTAGGCTGTGGGAAGGGCCTGCACAGCAAGCATGTGTTGTGTCTGAGGGCCTCTCGGAGAGGAATGGCATGGCACCAGTGAGCTGAGTGAGTAGTGTCCCTTCTGTCACGGAACCATCAGCAGCTGAGCCTGCAGAGGACAGAGGGGACACCCTTCCGGATCTGGGGTTTTGCTGCTCTGTGCTGTGCGGCTCCCACAGCTCTGCACTTGGCAGGTGCATGGTTCTCCAGCTCCTAGACTCCTGCGCTGGGGGTGCCCAGCCTCTGTGAGCCCCGCAGTGAACCCTCTCAGCTCCTCTCTCTCTCTCTCTCTCTCTCTTTCTCCCCTCTCCCTCCCCTTCTCCCTCTCTCTCTCTCTCTCTCTCCCTCTCTCTCCACCCTGTTGGTTCTCTCACTCTGGGTGACCCAGTCTATGCACCCCCTCCCTGGCCTCACACACCAACCATCCCCCGAATCCACCATTCACTGGAGTGGCTCCTTCCTGCACCTGTCGCTCCCGTTTCCCGCCTCTGTACGCACCTCACAGTCAGGCTCTACCTTCCTTAGATGACGTGACTCCTCAAGATGGCTTTTGCGGATGGCAGATCTCACAGGTACGAAGCCTGCACGTGCAGTTGCCAAGTCGGGTAGTTTCCTGCGGTCCAGGATGAACCGAATTCCCTGGCACCTCCCTGGTGTGCTCTGAGTGAATCGGCGCCGGCAACAGGGCTTGCATCAGCGTGTGATGAGACACAGGTGCTCCGGGCAGCTACGGCTTCCCAGGCGACTTGGCTCCTGTTGTAACCTAGAGCAGGTTGTGTCCAAAACATCATGGCGAAGGTCCTGTGTGTTCCAGATGTTTATTCACTACTAGTATGTGCTGATGTGGAAAACAGTTTAAAACATTTCAAATTTTTATTTATTATACTTATATCATAAATACATGATTTTTATTTATTTTGAACTATAGTCTAGTAGTTATTAAAAAAGAAATATAACAACATTTACTACAATTTGCAGTATTTCTACAGGAGGTATGGTTACAAAATATGGTGAATGTTTAAAAAAACAACTTATTATAGTAAAAGACACATTGCCATGAAACCCCTCAAAATCACCCCGTTACTTCAAACACACTCATCCCATCCTCTTGCCACTTTCTGCAGCCGCTCTGGAGGCCTCTTTCCTGAGCGTCTTTAGCTGCGCTGCCATGGCTGCCTTGGTGTCCTGAGTTGATGCAAAACATTTACTTTTACGAGTCATTTTGATTTTCAGGAAGAGCCAAAAGTTGTGCAGTGCCAGATCCAGTGAATAAGGTGGACGAGGATTCACTGTGAATCTTCCTGCCTTTCCTGCCTTTCAGCAGCGGCTCTAACCATATTTTTTATCGCATCTCCTAAAGACACCAGGAAAGAGGACTCCTCTGCTTCAGAAAGCGACAGAACAATGGTGTAAGTGTGTTCCAATCAAGGGGAGGACTTTGAGGAGCACTGATGGCGAAGTGTCTTTTACTATGACACATTTGTTCCCACAGTGGCCATATAGTTTGATCACACCTTGTACAATCTCACATTCCTTACGAAACACGTTACGGTCAAACTGACAGCTTAAACAGTACGGCTTACTATAAGTCAGGGCCTTGAAGGTGGGCACTGGATCTATGTGGAAGCATTTAAGAAAAGCCTGTTTGCATCTCTCAGGTCAGCTGTGAGCTCCAGAGTTAATCCTCCGGACTGAAAAATGCTAGAACATGACCGAGACATCCACTTTTCCATGGGAGACTCAACACAAAAACAGAAGCAACACTGGGGTCTGGGACTGGCCCCTGGGTCTGTACTTGAGGGTTCTCCTTGCGGATTTGGGACTTTGTAGTCTGGCTTTCTGAGGTTGTGGGTGAGTGGGTGGTGGCTGCCGCTGTCTTCTTCTCAGCTCAGTGGAGTGCTTGGCAGCCCCGCCCATTCTCAGTGTGGGGACACAGGCCCCCCGTGGAGTTGCAGATGGAGCACTTCCTTATTAACCACCCCACCCCGTGTCGGGAACGTTACACGCCTGGCTGTGTGCTGATGATCGGGAGGGTCTCGGGCAGCTCCCGCAGTTCAGGAGACCACCTCGCCCACACACAGGGTTGGACCCATGGTGCGGAGGTGGTTTCCACGCTGTGATGCCTGTGCAGCCGCGGGCAGGTGGGCAGCCTGGAACATCAGGGCATTGCACGGCTTGGGTTCTCTGTGGTGAACGCACCAACACTAGCAAGAGATGTGGTGGTTAAGAGTGGGCTGAGACGGACCAGAACTGTTCCTCAGCTGAGGGAACTTGGAAACCATGGTCTTAGTTACTTCTTTGTCCCGTAACTTACAGGAGGAGAGGTTTATTTCGGCTTAGGTTTGTAGAACTTTCAGTCCACGGTGGGTTGGCTCCAAGGCAGACTGGCATGGCGGAGGAGAAGTGGAGGAGAAGTGGCATGGTGACAGGGAGCAGAAAGTTGTCAAGAAAGGAGGGAGGGAGAGGACCCTTCCAGGCAACCCCCAGTGACCATCTCCTCCTACTAGCTCCACCTCGCAGCATCACAGTCAGCTATAAACCCATTGGTGGACTAATCCAGTGAGGAAATCACACCCCGCACGATCCCATCACCTCCCCGAAGCCCCACCATGAGTGCATGAGGCTTTGGGGGACATAAATCTGGATATAAACCATAATGCCGTCTTTTGAGAAAGCAATTCAGGGCAGAGAAGACTCTCAAAAGGCCCTTCACAAGAAGCTGGGATGAGATGGGGTCCCTGATCCCAAAGCTGGGATGGAAAGATGGATCTTGTGGAAAGGATTCAGTACTTGACCAAGACACCCCGAAGTGGACCACCTGCCCTTGGGATCTGGGGAGCCCCGGCTGCCAGCTTCCCTGACTGTGAGCTTGAGAGAGCTTCATTGACCTGAAGGCTTCAGAACCCAGGTCCCAAATGTCAGCATCTGGGCATAATGAACACTGGTGGCTGGAGACTCTTGGGGACCCCTTCTCCCCCGAAGCATGTAGGGACCCTCACACGAGGTGCCTTCCTTGCACCCCAAAGACAGAGGATGTGGGAGGAGCCTAAACCCGCAGGGCTCGCTGTCCCCGAGGGCTGTCCCTTGTTCATGCCTTTCCACTTGTCACATTTCCCCAGGATGTCCCACCTGTCACCAACCTTGTGTGACATCTTCAGGCTTTATTTCCTTATGAAGACCCCATGTCATGTGAAATTTATACCAAATGCACTCTGGTTTGTCTGTCCTTGTCAGTCTTGTTTATGGGGTCACAGCTGCAGAACCTGCCAAGAAGGCGGCAGGAAAAAAAACTCTTCTCCCTTACTCTGAGCAGCTCTGACCACACTGTCCTGTGACCTAGGCAGCTGCTGTGCCTTCCCCCCTCTGTCTCTCCTTCCAGGGGAGGTGGAGGAAAAGAACAGGGAAACGTTCCCAGGGACACCCTGCATTTCCCCGCGTCCTGGACGCCTCAGCCATTTGCATTGCAAGAATCTTGTTTCTAATTTTTGAAATTCAAAGCCAATACCATGTGAAGTGTGTTTTTATTGTATGTGGTGCTCATCTGCACAGCTGAGCCAGTTTGGAAAATGTCAGGACTTAGACATTCCAAGTAGGACCTCATTCCACGTAACACTTGGGAGAGTTCTGAGGTTGTAAATTATTCCTACCTAGAGGACAGCACACCGTGTGGGTCTCAAAGGACCTCCTGCGAACCAAGGAAACCGAGACAGTGCAACTTAGAGAGAACTTAGAACTAGGAAAAGAGGGAAGTAGCAGCCATGTCCAAGGGATCAGAAGGGAGACAGAACTAGACCTGGGCTGGGAGGGACAAGGACATGAGACAAATGCATGCATCACTGGCACCCTGTGGTCCCCACGAAGGGCATCAGCCTGGAGCCTGGGTTCTCTTAGAGGCAGGGCTTCCCATGTGGGCACTGCCTCTGGAACTGGCATTGGAGCTGCCTGTGAGTATGCAGTGTTTTAATTTAAGAGTGACTTTTAAAACAAGTACAGTTTACAGAATTCCCTAGTTTGATGACCACATTAATCAGCAGACTTGGATCCAAGCGGCTTTTGTCATTTCTGAAAATCAAATACACCCTTCTATCACGGAGTCTGCACAGTGCTGAAGTTACTCGCGTGGCTTAATCTCACCGAATCCCAGCTGTTTTGTCTGCACACAGAGAGCAACAAGAACTAAACCGCTAAATAGAAATAAACAATGGGCGGAAGACGAGGGACGACGCTGTCGTCTTGGGTAAATAAACAGATTATGCCAAGCTTTTTCCAGGTCTGGTGTGGGGCAGGCCCCCGCGAGTGTGTCCTTTCTGCCTTCTCATATGCCGCCGACTCGAGACAACTCTAAACTATACAAAGTCTAAAAATGTTTGAACCACACTGGTGCTAATAGGAGGCGGATGCCAAGTTGGTAAACAGGGCAGATTCTGTTCCGCGTCCTCACGCTGTCAGCCACCGCGTGGTCCTTGTGCTGTGGCCGTGTCCACACAAGCCTGTGGCTGAAGGGGACACTGGAAAGCACCATGTTCCCTTGCTGGCCACACTCAGTCGAACTAAAGCAACTATATATATATATATATATATTTTTTTTTTTTTTAATTTTTATAAATACAAGAGTAGTATACAATGCCTACACTACTTGTGTGGAGCTGGTCCACGGACATAACACATCTTCATTTGTTTTCATCCCTTTCCCTTCCTCTCCCGCATCTCGTGCTCTCCTTAACCCAAATTATAAATAAAGGGCAAAATAAAAGATAGATAATAGGAAGCAGGGAGAAATCTTTCTTAAAAGTAACCATATTTTTAAAAAAATAAAAAGATGAAATCATAACATGAAGTAGTTGATGCAAGTTATTCAAAATTCAAACCATGGGAGCAGGTTATTCTTTGCTGCTGGTGTGATTTATCTTGAACATCACTCATCCCCATGTGGGAAAACTGGCTACCAGCTAATTTTTGTTGTGAAGACAAAGAGGCACAAAACACTTACACTTAAATACACACTCATAAATTTGTAATGAGTATAAAAATCAAATATACTAAATTCTTAAGACTACTCAAGATTTGCTTTACATAAAGCTATAATTTCTTAAAAAAACAAAAGCTGGGCATGGTGTCACATGCCTGTAATCACAGCACTCAGGAAGGCTGAGGCAGGAGGATCACAAGTTTGAGCCCAGCCTGGGGAACTTAGTAACTTGGTGAGATCTTTTCTCAAAATCAAAAAGACTGGGGATGCAGTCTCACTACGGAAAAAAGAAAAATAAAGCAAACATTTCCCTGCAGGACCCTATCTGACATTTACTAACCTAATACATAATATTATAGCATTTCAGTAAACGCAAAACATACCATGTGGAACTTGTATTTTTTCTGTTGTAGAAAAGTAATTTAGGAATTGTTTTTATAACTACATAACGCCTTCCTTCCCTGCCAGTGGATAAGTTTTACTGGTTGCACGTTAACATAAGCTTCCAATATTGAAGTGCTTCTCTTGACACGAAGGCACTCCAGGTCTCCGCCTGCAATCCACAGCTGCCACCAGTCACATGGTCACCTGGTCACATTGTTGCCCACACCGTGTTTACATGGAAGCCCCATTCAGATTTCTATGCCTCCGCCATACATTTGCTCATTGGAATACTGTTCTTCTAATAGTTATTGTCTCCTTCTTAGCAATTTTTCCTGGTTATATTCTATTAAGGTTTTACTCATATATATATATATATATATATTACTCATATATATATTTTTTATGTGGGTACCGGGAGTCAAACTCAGGACCTCGCGCTTGCCAGCAGGCGCTTGTGCCACTGAGCCATATCACTTGCCCTACTCATAATATTTTTATCTTTTCCATAAAGATGTGCAATAAACATAAAGGAGGTCATGGGAACAAGCTCTGTCAGGAAGCCAAATCTCTACATAATTTCTGAGAATATTAACACATCCGGATGGAGGTGAATGGCCCTGTTTCCACGGGCTGTGCTGTTGCCTTTAGCCTCAAGTACAGCAGCTCTTATTAGGGTTTTAATATGCAAACTGAAAGGCTACTTGCTTTAGATTTGATGAAATACTGATGTAGCTCCTGAAACACTTGTACACGTTGCACTAATGCGTCCTTGTGAGTTACACTGAGTGCAGTTCAGACTGAGTGGCCTCTCCTCTCACTTCGGAGAGTTATTACTACATGTCCTGGAAACACTTTAAATTTATGTGTAAAACCTGTAAAACCTTCTACTTAAATATGTTATTAATTATTAAATTTCTGCTTCAGAATAACCGTATATTTGTAACCAGAAGTGCAGTAAAAAATAAATTTGTACCTGAATTGGAGCAATTTTGAAAGGAACTAGTGGAAAATCACTCAGAGGAAAGACCTTGTTTTCCTGTGTGGATTTTTGTCTGCAGCTCAATTTGAGGTCCTTAGGAGGGAGTCCTGGCCCTCCCCTCCTCGGGCTTCTAGGGGAAACTATGACTGGGGACAACTTCTTGCTGGGGGAAGGACTCCGTATGGAGCTGAGGAAACCGAAGAAGCATGTGTGAGGGCTAAACCGTGTCCCTCGTTTCCCAGGTTGAAACCTCGTCACTTCCTTGTGTGAGAACTCGAAGACTGGTCCTGAAAGGGCACTGGTGGTCAGATGAGGTCTTCCGGGCTGGTCCACTGAGAGTGGCGTCCTCAGAATGAAAGGGGAGGACGCTGAGAGGGGCGATCACGGGAAGGCGCAGGGAAAAGAAGCCACGTGGAGCCATGGAGAGAGGCCATAGGAGGGAGGGCTGAAGCAGCCCTTGCTGCCTGGCCTGGCGACTCCGGACATCAGGCCTGGGAGGCACAGCTGAATGGATCCCAGGCTTGCGTATGGCCGGGCCTATGAGGTTTGGGCACTGAGCAAGAGTTTGCCCTGTGAATTGGGAGCAGCCATCCTTGAGACCTGGCAACCAGCCAGGAAGAAGCTGTTTGTGAGGTCTGAGTGCACTTGATTGTGGGGCTCTTTGCAGAATCAACCCTAGGCCAGGACCATTGACACCCACCCTCAGTGAGCCCACGTGGTGCCAAGGTGGACTCAGAACAGGGACACAGTGCTCAGCCATGTCTGTCGGCACCTCACTGGGCCCAGTGGTCCAGCTTAGGGTTGTGAGCACCTGAACGTGCCGAGATCCAAGTGATCTCAGATCAGGACAGCTGTGCCACAGCTGAGAAGGGCGCTGGCTCAGGGACACATCTCACACTGGGAGACCAGAGCGAGTACCACAGCACAAGGCTGCTTGAGGCCTGGCCAGTCAGGCAGCTGAGCCTGGGCTGTGGAGCTGGTACCGAGAGGAGGGCACAGCACATTGGAGAGGCATCTCTGGAGAGGCTGGTAAGCACCACACTCACGTGCACACACATGCACACACACACACGTGCACACATGCACACACATGCATACTTATGCACACACATGCATGTGGTAAGCCAGTCACCTCCCTTGCTAGGCAAGTACCCACCTGCTTCAGCTGACCCCTCACCTGCCATCAGTGCCAAGCCATGGCACAGTGGCAAACTTTTCCATTCACTGTCACTCATCCACTCCTTCGTGGTCTTTGGGTCATTCTGCCACCTGGCCTGTGCCTGCCATCCAGGGCCCCATGGACGCCTGCATGGTCACAGTCCACACAGTGCCGTGGGGTGGGGTCAGAGCCCAGGAAGTGCTGATCCTCACCCCTGCATGTTCTCTCCTGGCCTGTCCAGCTGGACACCTGGGCACTGTCCTCCTGCTCATCCACAGACCCAGACTGCTCCTTGCCACGGTGCCTGTGTGCACCTCTCTGGTCACTGGGTCCCTTTGGGTCCCGCTGCAGGGAACAGCTTTCCTCAGGAGAAGTTTCATTCACAGCACACACATATGTATTGCTTACTGGCCATACTAGGCTGCCTCTAACTGCTGGGCACAAGCGATCCTCCCACCTCAGCCTCCCGAGTAGCTGGCGGTGCAGGTGCACACTACTGCACCCAGCAGAACCCAGCCCTTTTCTTTACACCACCTCTCCCTCTCGCTTTGCATTCTTACACTGACATGTTTGGCCCAGGGTTGGACAGTTCCATTCCTGAGCCATTGACTCCAAAGGGTAAAGGGAAGGACATCTGTCATTCACTGTCCTCCGGTGACACACAGGCCATCTTGGTCACCAGGTCTGGCACCAGCACTACCTTCCAGGTTACCTTTTGCCTCATCACCTTGGTTGTTTGTGCCTGGTGACACCTTCTCAAATACCTCTCTGCTCATCACTCTGGGTTTGAGGGGCAGAACTGTTACAGAAATCTGATATCAAACCAAATGGAAGACTCTTTGCACCTGAGGAGTTGGAAGGCAACCTTTATTACGCTAGCAGGCTGATGGGAATCAGGTCTCAAATCCTCAGCATAGAGTCAGCTTAGAGTTTAGCTTAAATACATTTTTGCAAGCCAGAAATACAAAGCTGATTGCAGGTTATTATATGATTGGTTACATAGACTAAGGCATATTTTGTCAGGCAAATTTGTTCTGGGCAGGCTCTGCTAGGGAGGAGGCTGTCCGAGTGGGTGGGTGAAATCAGGCAAGCATGTCCTTGACTGGGTTATTCTGTCCTAGGAGGAAAGTTCCTGGAATAGGCAAGCAAAACAGAATATGTTAATAGGCTAGAAAGTACGGGCAGTGCAGCTGGACTCAGTCAGATAAGGCTCAGTCAAACTCTCTGAGTTATGGCTGGCGTGGTGGTCAAGGCGAGCTGAGTCTAACTGCATGACAGGCAGCATGAGCTTAGGCAGAGGCTACTAATTTATTTCTAATTTCTGCTATGAAATTTCTATAAGTTTGCCATTACAGAACCACACGCCAGGAAAGCCAGCGACCTCCCCCTGGCTGTGAGCTCTCACATAGACTCAGCCTTACCTTTCCAAGTCTGCCCATGTTAGGGAGACATTTCCATGCATGGAAATTTTTAGCCCCCAATTGAGGCTGCTCCTTCGCCGTGCCTTGATGGGATTTGATTTTATTTTCGAAATGTCTGCTTATATTATGCATGAAATCATTCTGTGAGCCCCTGGGATTTGTGTGTTATGAGGGCTGCTGAATGCTTGTGTTGGGGTCACTGGGAACGTGATCCATTGTGGAGGGAGAATTAGGGGTTGGTTTGAAAACTGACCTCGAATGCTACTTGTGTGCACAGCGGGTCTCGGGTGGTGTTGCTCAGTGTGTGTTACACCACAAAGTCAGGCATCTGTCCCCACTTACACATCACGTGTTTGTGTGTTTAACACAAAGCCTGTCCTGCTGCAGGGCCCTGGAAGACAGAACTCGAGAGACACTGCTTTGAGGCTGTGGGTCTTAAAGGGTTTTCATTGCTTTTTTGACTGTCACCACTACTTAGGATGGAGTTGAGCTTGACAGACATAATGGAATGAGAAAAAGTGAGCCCATCCTGGAGCGCTCAGGGAAGTTTCAGGAGAGAGCTCCAGGATGATACAAGATTGGAACGTAAATCTCCTCAAGAGAGGCTTAAACGTATTCTGCTTAAAAAAAAAAAAAAAAAAAAAATATATATATATATATATATATATATATATATATATATCTGGAGATGGAGTTAATCATCGTGGCTCAGTCTTCGAAACAGACTTCAGATGGCTGGGTTTGGGGGAGACAAAAATGAAATTGCCTACTTAGCAATGTCTTAAACCACTAAATGTTGAGTTTTGGACTTAAACCAAGCTGCAGTTTCTACCTCTCCCCAGCTTGGAGCCTTCTGGGCTGCTGCCCCCCAAGGTCTCACCGGAGAGGGCTCCATGTTGTTAAGGTGACTGGAAGATGGGTCCCTTTCATTCTCCATCCTGTGAAAAACACCCTTGGTCCCTCACCCTTAAAGAAATGCAGATCTTGGCAGTAGCTTGCTGACCATGATGGGCAGTTCACAGACCACCTCCTCCTGGTGAGTGGCTGGACATGTCAGCCCACACCAGACTCTCAGCATGGAGACAGATGCTGAGGTGGCTGTGTGACCAGGTCCCCCGTGGCTCCCCAGGCTGACGGCGCTGACGTTCCACAGCCTCCACAGAGTCCGGAGAAGAGGACTCTGCCAACCCAACATCAGCGTCTGCAGTTTCTGCCGCATCTATTTC
The DNA here is from genome assembly GCA_028451465.1 of Erethizon dorsatum. Classification (NCBI taxonomy): domain Eukaryota; kingdom Metazoa; phylum Chordata; class Mammalia; order Rodentia; family Erethizontidae; genus Erethizon; species Erethizon dorsatum. The sequence continues at coordinate 55,387,225 of CM051833.1, forward strand.
TCTTCCTGTCCTACTCAGCAGAGAACCACACGCGCTACCTGTGTGACTATAGCAGTGACTGGGAGGGGATCTCTCACAGTTGCTGGGTACATGAAGAAAGCTAGGAAGACGGAACCCACAGCCCCGAGGCTACTCAGTAGCTGTCCTCGGAACATCCACAGCTTGGAGAGCAAACAGCAGAGTCATCCTTACAACTCATCAGTCGTGAGCTGGGCATAGCGGTGCACGCTGCAGAGGTTTGCAAGTTCAAGCCCAGCTGGAGCAACTTTGTGTCTTACTGAGACCCTGTCTCAAAATAAAAAATACAAAAGCACTGAATATATAGGTTAGGGCTAAGGTCCTGGGTTCAATCCCCAGTACCAAACCAAACAAACCAAACCAAAAACAAAACAAAACAAAACAAAACAAAACAAAACAATACAAACAAAAAGCAGTGACAGTGCACAACGGCATCCTGTCTTAGCAGCTGGAAGATCAAGGATGTACTAAGAAGCAGCTGCTGCCTCCCGCCTACATGAGGAGCCTGGCAGAGAGAAAGCATGCATCAGCTTTGTGTGGGCGGATGGATGGTAGAGGGCTCTGCCCGGAGCGCCTGGGATGGCAGAGGTGGGCGTGACCAGCAGGTGTCCTGTGAAGCTTTGCTGAGCCTGGCCTGAGAGCTGGGTCGAGCCGGTGCTCTCGTCCTCCTGTCTCTGCTGCAGTGTGAGCAGTCTGGAACTCGCCCTCCCCCTGCAGTCAGCTACGTCTCCACGAAGCCCTTCGTAGCTCCTCAGTAGTGTGACCTGCATGCCAGGCAAACTAACTTTTGCTAAATAATAAAGTCTTACCATGTGTCCTTTTCAGAACTAGGAGGCACTGCTGTAAAAGCTAAGCGTAATTTCATGTGTAACCACACATCGCCATGACCTTGGTCTCGGCTCCAAGTCTACGGCTCTAATAGCGTGCATTTAGTAAAAGACACGTGGGTATTTTGATGGAAATGTTATGCTACTGTGTAGTATATAACTTTTGCATTTTATGGTGAGTGCATTCTAAAATCAATAACTCTCAAGACTCCAGCTTGTCAATTTATTCTAAATAGTTTAATTAGCTCTAATAAAGCTTGAAGTTAAATAAACATTTAGAAAATCAATTCATTTCCACTTAAGGAAAAGCACTGATTTATCCTTCAGACAAAACTGGGGTGGAGAAGCCAGGGTGTGGGGAGGCCCGTTGAGGGTAACACTCCAGAGTGCAGGACGGTGGCTTGAGCCCAGGCTGCATGGGTCAGCAAGCCATGGCTGAGGGCAAGTGGCTTCCCTTGTGGGTGTCCCTGAGGTTGGGAGTGATGCCCCTTCTTGTGTGGTGGCTGCGGGACTGGTAGTGTGACTGGTGTAGGCGGCCAGCAGTGCCTGGACACACAGCAGTCTGCAGATCATCAAATACAAAAGTTGCTGGATGTCGGGCACAGGCTTCAGTGTGACAGGGACAGGGAGCTGGGCCTTGGGACTCAGTTTCCATACTTGTGAAGCAAAAGATTGACCATCAGTCAGAAGTACCCTTAGGATAGCACGCACATGTGTATGTGTGCATGCGTGTGTGTATGTGCGTGTGTATGTGTGTGTGCTTGCGTGTGCACTAGCGTGTGCGTGTATGTGTGTGCGTGCGTGCGTGTGTGTGTGTGTGTGATAAGGACAGTTCTACTTTTCTTTTGCCTAGAATGAAGCTTGTATCTTTTTCCCTGTCTTCTTTTAAAGCGATTTTTGGGTATTGTGAAAGTGCTCAGAGCAGCATGGATATTGAAATCCCTTTTTCTTCATAAAGCACAGAGAGACTCCCGGCTGCAAACTCTCATTTCCTCTAGAAACGGGGACCCCTGGAGTGAGCAGAACATTTGGCAGAAACGTCTCAGGCCATCTCTGATGCCTCTGCAAGCTATCAGTCCTTTGCTCGCTTTTCTGACACTAAACCCCTAAAGGAAGATTTTTTTCCCTCCTCATCCTGATGTCAAAACTAGGAGCCAAAATGTCCTTATGTAAGGCAGCTACTTGTGGTCTTAGCCAATTAATCTGCACTGCACAAATGAAAGAGGAACCCAGGCAGGGTGCTTCCATCCTGCTGATTGTGGGCCTGGGTTTCCCTGGACCCCTGCCCCGAGTGACCCCTCGGACAGGTCCCTGTGCCTGTTTCCTGACTTGTGGCTGTCTGTAGCCCTTCACGCTGTGTGACATCTAGCAGGTGCCAAGTGGGACTTCATCTAAGACGTGAAAAGAAGGTGAAGGGGGGTTCGAGATCCCATGTTGGTATTGTTTACTGGTGTTAGGAACATTAAAGAAAGCTCATTTTCTCCTAAGCGTCCCTTTCAGCGTGGTGAGCAGCACTCCCTGAGTTAGGCGAGAACTGGGAAGGTCAGTTGGTGGCGGCATCCAGGAGCCTGGCCTCACCCCCAGCGCTCCTCCGTCACCCAATTCTGGACTGTGCTCCTGGTGCTTGCCTCTCAAGAGTTTGCAGACACCATCTTTATGGCTGCAGATGTGGGACAGATGTTTGAGTGCAGTTTACATCTTAGAATATTTATGTATTTAAAAATTTGCCCCACAGATGTGCTCAATAAATGACAAGAGAGATTCTGCAGCCAGGGAGGTTCCTCAAGGGGACCTTAGTTGTTCCTTGGACAGGTGTTGGTGAGAGTTTGCTGCAGGATGGGCACATCACAGATGTTGGGGTCTGCAGTAATCAGATGTCAGACACCTCGATCACCACCGTGGTGAGCAGTAGGGTGCCTTCTGCTCAGAGCTGCTAAGGAGGCACGAAGAGCTGGGTAGAAGGGAGTGTGGAGGGCACAGAGGGGTGAGCACAGGGCGGCGTCCAGAAGGGGCTCTGTGAAGGGAAGCCAGCAAGGTCTGCAGGGAGGGGTCCCCGACCCGGGAGGCAGGAGAGGTGCCCTGCCAGTCCTGCAGCAAGGGTGGGGGTGGGGCTGGGAGAGATGGGGCTCTGTTCCTCCCTGGGGTCCATACAGATACACACACACACATACACACACACACGTACACACAGATACACATATACACAGATACACACACATACGTATATACCAAGTCATACACAGATACACATAAACACATATACACAAACACACATATATACGAACACATATGCACACATATGAACAAACATACACACAAACACATATACATATGTAAACAAACGTACATATATACACAGATATACACACATACACACATATATATACACAAACACACACACACATATATATACACAAACATACATGTACACACAATATACGCCTAGACACACAAACACATATTTATATGGGAACATACACACCAACACATATACACACATGTAAATGAACATGTACACATGTGCACACATGCACACTCGCTCCCCCGTGCTGTGCTTGGTTCCGAGTTCTGCTCTGCAGCAGAGGTCCAGCGGGTCTGTGCTGGTGCTGGCCTGGCCACTGTGGCGGTTCATTCTGTCAGGTTGGTTGGGCCGAGGTGCGTAGACGCTCAATTGAGCTTTATTCCTGGGTGTTTATCAGCTGTGTGTCACAATAGTTAATACCCGCAGGCCGGCTATAGCCCAGAGGGGGAGCACTTCCTGCCCAGCACAGGACCGGCCCTGGGTTCAATCCCGAGCACTACAAAGAAAGAAGGAGAATGGGAATGGGAAAGGGGAAGGGATAAGGGAGATGGAGAGGGAGAGGAAGAGGAAGAAGAAGAGGAAAAGAAGCAGACCCGATATAATTAATGTACCGAGACAGAGGGCTTTTTGCTTCCCGTTTTCCAGCTCTGGAAGCTCATCGAGGGCCCTGGGCGGGTATGCGATGCGGCCATGGTGCACCGTGGAGCAGACTGCACACTTGTCAGGAACAGGCAAGGAAGGGGCTGGGGCCCGGGTTCACAAGCCCGGAAGCCTCCCCTGGGCCTTGCACTGAGGGGTGAAACTTTTACCCCTGGACCAGACACAGCACGAGGCATGACAAGGTGAGTGTCTGTGGGTGATGCCCACTTGGGGACCCAGGTGTGGGCAGAGCAGGTGGCCTCCCGGGTAGTGCATAGAGTAGGAAAATGAGCCAGGGGGCGTCCACTCTGCCTGGCTCTGCAGCTGGGCCATCAGCCTTCTCCTGCCTTTGGAGCTTGGAGTGGAGCTCGGACCATTGCACCATCATCTTGGCAAGTGCCCGGGGCCAGTCCTGTGCCTGAGGATGGAGGGCCGTGTGCGAATGGCAGACCACTCCCCGCCAGCCGGTCCCATGGGTGGGCCTGCATTTTACCGACCGTTTGCACTTGGTGGAAAGCGACATCTGCACCTGAGGCCTGTTCTCCCCTTCTCCCCAGGTAGTCCACACATCAGTGAGGGGCTCGGCACTCTATCTTTCACGCCTGCGATGTCAGCAACCAGCTCACTGTTCGATCCCCTGGGCCGACACAGACTGAGAACTCCCTGCCTGCTCTGCTGGATAAATGTCCTCAAAGGTGGGTGCAGGATGGGCCAACGCCCTTGTCTCCCTGGTGATGGCCCCCAGCTCATGTGTCATGGTGCTGGTTTATAACAGTCTGCAGGGCAAGGGCCTGGTTCCATCCTTCAGGCAGCTGGGGAGCCCCAGATCTGCACCTTGACTTGGGCCCCAGTCAGTGAGGAGGACGAACCAGAGGCAGCGTGGGCATCTGAAGGTGGCAAGGACTTCGTTTTATAAACTTTTAATGACATTTTCAGTAGTGGTGTAGACTTCGAGGAGTTGAGATCGTAGTGCCCTGAGGCCTTGTGTGCCCCTGCCCTGTCCCTGATTGTGGAAATCTGCAGGCCCGTAACGCACCTGTCTTAGTCACGGTGCAAGTACCGCGTGCTAACCAATTGTGCCCCTGGAGCTCCCTGTCTTAGTTACTTTTCTCTACTTGCTGAGACAAAGTACCCGGTACCCAAAGTTAAAGGGGGAAAGGTTTATTTAGCTCACAGTTTGTGGAAGTTTCAGTCCATACTCGGCTGGGTCCAAGGCAGGGTGGCACATGGCAGGGGGGCAACCATCATGGTGGAAGACAGCAAAAGCAATGAGAGAGTGAGACAAGCCTCTTTCTGTCCCTTATATTGTATCCAGTCTACCAGAATTAGAGCGGTGCCAATCCAATCAGTGGACTGATCTAGCCATCACCCACCCTTAATGCCAGGACCCTTAATGCCAGGACCCTTAATGCCAGGACCCTTAATCCCAGCATTGCACTATGAATCAATCACATTCTAGATTCAACCACCTCCAAAAAACCCTATGACCACGTGAGGCTTTGAAGCGTACAACTAGACACAAACCATAGCTCCACCTGAGCCCTGGAAATCCTAGAGCAGGAGGTGTCCTGTCCTCCTTCCCGTGTGGGAGGACTGCAACTGAGAATGGATCCTCACTGGGCAAAGAGGAAACAAAATAGCCCAGCAAGATGCAGAAGGGAAACTAACACGAGTAATTCCCAACTTGTATTAGAAAATGGAGTTGCAGCCCATAAATTAAAAAGTAGGGAAAATCTGAAGTGCAGGTTCCCACTGTCCGGTCCTTGCTGGTATTCTCGCCTGATGCTATACTTCTGAGTCAGGACCCCTCTGTCCCCTGTGGGTCACTACACACTGGTTCCATCCTCGGAATCCCAAGTGCTGAGAAGGGAAGACCAGAGGCAGCAGCGTGGCAGCCACCCAGACCTTGAGGGCACCAGGTGTGCACAGGATGAGAGCCCGCTCTCTGCACCCTGGAGACCTGAGAGCGTGGGTCAGGAATCGGAGGGGAAGCACGGCAGACACAGCCTCCCAGGGCGGAGGGAACACATCCTGGTCAATTTCTTTCAAAATGCGTTGTTCATTTCTTTCCTATTCAAAATCAAGGGCCGGTGAGATGGCTCAGCGGCTTAAGCGCCTGCCTGGCAAGCGCGAGAGCCCGAGTTTGACTCCCGGATCCCACATACGAAAAAGGGGCTGGTGATATTGCTCAGCGGCACGGGCGCCTGCTGGCGCGCGAGGTCCTGAGGTCGACCCCCCGGTACCCACAAAAAAAAAAAATAAAATCAAACATGATGAGCTCTGTTTTCATCCTTGTGATAGAAGTTTTATTTTAAAGTCAGCTGACATTTACCCTAAAACTTAATATCTCTGTGTGTATATTTTCCTGCAGGCCATGCCCTTGGGATCTGGGCCATGACATTCCATTCTGGACCCCAAAGCTCACGTCCACCTCATGGAATAAGAATTACTCTATCCGTCCCCAAGCGCCTCCCTGGTCTCAACTCCAACTCAAGCACTGCTCAGAAGTCCAAGTCCAAGGTCTCCTCAGAGTCTCACGGCAAACGCAGCTTTGAGCCCATGAGAAATCAAAGAGAGAGTTACATACTTGCAAGACACGATGGTGGGACAGGGCCAGGGCCAGGACATCAGCCCATGGCAGAGGAGCATGGCCTGTACTTTCCAGAGGATGTGTCCCGACTCCAGTAGCCAGGGGGCGGTGGTGTAGACCTGGCCTTATTCTCCCAGCGGCGGGGGAAGTACACGCCTTCCTATGACCACAGGTGGCGGAGGAGGGGAGAGGAGCGTGGGCGGAGGCAGAACTGGCCAATCTGGGAAGAGAAGTAACTTGTGCCTCTCTTGGGGCTCAGATCTATTTGTCCTTTATACCAGCAGTGGTCAGTAGCTACTTTTGTTCACAAGAAGACATTTACTTTTAAATTCAGCCAGTTGTATTTATCGAGCATTAAGAGCGAGTCTGCCATTGGTTGGAATTTGGGGTTCAAACATGAGCAAGGCTGACCTTGTCCCACCTTGAAAATAGGGCCTGAGATGGCTACGTCCTTCCGGGATCGGCCCTGGAGCTGGCACCCATGAAACGTTTGCCAAATACAGCTGCAAACCAAGAAATGTGTTGTGGTCCCACTTCCTCTGCACACTCTGGGATGAAAGTGGCAGAGTCACACGCTGCGAGTGCCCTGGGTGTGGGCAGCAGGGACGCGCGTCCTTCGGAGGATGGGGCCCCGTTTGAGACAGTGTCAGGAGGCGTGTGTGCGGACCTCAGGCAAGAGGGGGGAACCACCGCGTGGCCGGTGCTGACGTACACAGCTGTGAGGACTGGGCTGTCCGAGAGGGAGCAGACCACGCTGGTCACTCCTCTCAAGGAGTTCCTTCCTAGTACAAATCCCGGCACTTTGATGACAAACAGCACATTAAATTGAATGCATTTACATCTGCCCTCAATCACATAATACACACTGGGCCTTAAAATATCAACATCTAGCCAGGCAGGATGTGTAGAGATAAGCAGAAGAACAACTTGCTGATTTACTATAAATATTTTAAATAATTGTTACATTGAACACCTTGTAAATTATTCAGTAAACTACTCCATATGTTATGCAAATTTTAAGCAAAATGACTGTTTTCAGCAGAATATGGCTAAAGTGTATCAATAGGACAGCATTTCTAATTTTAGCTTGTTTTATGCTAATATCCTTAGTGACTTACTGGCCATGGAAAGAGGGGTAGCAGCAGCTCAGTCACTCAGTCATGTGTTCAGGGTTGGAGCTCACTGCATTCTGGTGCGAGTTGGTGTCAGAATGCTAAGGATCTGTGTTGGATGGATGAAGGGACGGGAGAGGAATGTCCCAGGCAAAGGAGATACTTTCTTCTTCTTTCCCTTTTCATTCCTTCCAGGCTACAAGCCTATTGGTTTGTGTCACACACATCCGGGGTGGGTCTTCCCCCTCGGTTTGCAGCCTATTTGTCAATCATCCAGATGCACCCAGCCCTGAGCTTTCCTAATCTGCTAGGCAGTCCTCACTCCAGTTAAGCTGATACATCGCAGTGGACAATCACACAGAGATGGCTGCTGAGGGACCCAGGCCCTGTCCCTGCCTCTCCTGAAGAGAGAGAAAGAGGGACTGCTCGGGATGGTCAGGTCCTCCTTCTGGTCACCCCGGAAGCAGGATGTCCCTCAGAGCTTTGCCTAGTGAGCTAGGTGCCCCTGAGGGACTGCACTCTGCCTGGGGCTGCCTTTCGGGCCCAGCTACAGTGTCACCCTTGCCCAGGCTCTGCTACCTCAGTCAATTCAATCGCAAAGGCCTGGCTTGTACGTTGACATTGCGTTGCTCTCTGTAAGCAGAGACCACGTGTGCAGAGCCACGGTATCCAGTGGTGTATCAGTGGCCCTGTCCTTGTCTCTGGAGAAACCTGGAGTCAGGAGGAAATTACTGTGTGTTTTCCCTTCCTCACCGTCTCGAGCATCTTCCTAAGGCTGCGTACTGAGGAATGCAGGAACCTGCAGTAGGCATTGTGTGTGCATGTGTGGGTATGCGTGTGTGTGTGTGTGTGCACATGCACATGCACATGTGATACATGCAGGTATCCATTTGCTCATGTACAAATGGTTGTATTTATATGTGTGTTTGTGTTTTATGTGTAGGTGTAGCATGTGTGAACATGTTTGTGTGCATCTGTGTTACATATGTGGATGTATGTGTATTGCACACGTGTGTATGTGTGCACCCACACGTGTACGTGAGGGAGTTGTGAGGGCACTCAGCACACTCAGCACGTTGTATCCAGGAAAGCACTGCTGCCAAGAGAAACTTCCCTGGGTCCCAGTGTCAGTCACAAAATGCAGCACACAGTCTCTGGGGCTAAGTCCTGGCTGACAACCTGGGTGCTATCACAGTTGACCTCCAGGAGGGCTTCCCTGGCAAGCTTCCGGGATGCACAGCTTCTCCTTGCTGACCTCACTTGCGATGCGGGGATCCACTTAGGTCTTCTCGCCTCTGAACAGTTGCCACTGGACCAGCCCATCCCAGGATCCCAGGGCCTGCGCGGGAATCACACACCAGAGGCTGCTCTGTGTGCAACAGAAAGCGCTTCTCCGCCCACGCGACCGCTCGTCCTGATGAGTCACCTTCCGTGAACTAAGGAACACAGCTGATCAGTAGAACAAACTTCCCCGTGTGTGTCGGGAGGTCGTGGAGGCCTGGCCTTGGAGCAATGTCTGGTCTCTGCCCCATCCTCTCTGGTGCTGTCCCCTGCTTTGCTTCCCTGCAGCTGAGAACGAAGCGGCTTTGCTCCCTCACACCCTTCCGCCATGATTCAGCAGCCTACAACCATGGACTGAATCCCCTGAAGTGTGAACCAAATTAAACCTCTCCTCCTTTAAGTTGTGGAATTGGCTGTTGTGGGAAGGTGACTGATACAGCCCATGAGGAAATGGGGTCCAGGACTCTCCCAGGTGCCATTCTCCCCTGGATGGGGCTCTGCACACATTGGAGAACAAGGCTACGGAGTGCCCCAACTTCCCTCCTCCCTACATCAGCTCTGCAGAGCCGGCAAAGGAATTACAGACCCCAGAGCTCCTTCTGGCTCTTCAGCAGTGGAACTAGACCTCCAGACTGGTTTCTTGCAAACACATTTCTATCTCTTGCCAGGGTTATTTGAGGTATTTCATATTTACCTAAAAGCCACCCTCCCCATCACAAAGGGCATGTCTGCTCCTGCTGGCTCTGTTGTTGGCAGGCTATGCACCTAGGCGTGGCCCCAGCTTCTTGGACACGTGGCCAGGTGCTCCATGGGGTGACCAGCATGGTGGCTGATCACCAGGGACAGTAGGGTTGTCACCAGGAAAACTGTTAGGTCTGGCACGAGTGAAGACAAAGAAAAGGTTGAGAGAAGCCTTTAATGCGGGGCATGGGAAGGCAGCAGTAGAGTGCATAGGACCTTCAGAGGGGCTGGCTGAGAAACAAAGTATTTATGGGGCTTGTTTAAAGGCGGAGCGTGGAGGGGTGGGCAAAGTGACATTACAAAGAGGGATTGGTGGATGTTCGGCATGCGCGCGAGGTGGGGGTGTACTTCCTGCTGGAGCAAGAAGAGAGTCCAAGATAAGCTCTCCTCCATGTTGGACCGTTGCCATGATGACTAAGTAGCCTCCACGAGCTAGAACCCATCAAAAACCACCTGGAACAAAGGAACAGTCACTTTGGCCCACTCCATCGTAGGTCAAGGTTTTAACCACTGCCTGGGTCCGATGAGACAGAGCACTCACACAGCAGGTCACAGGGAGCAGGCTTATCACATAGAGATGGGCAGCCTGTTGCGTAGGCTGGAGAAACCGGCAGGGTTGGGGGACTCTTGGGTCTGTCCTCCAGCATCCTCAGGGACACACGGGGCACCATGGTGTAGACAGCTCCTCAGCTCAGTCTGCAGGCAGGCAGCATCTGGCATGCACTTAGGAGATTGGCCGAGTCCTTCACCCTTGTCCCCAAGTCTCCGGCTGAGAAGTGGCCCCAGGAGCATCTTTGGCTCCAGCCCTTGCCTCCTTATTGCACTTCTGGCTGCCAGAGCAGTGATGAAGATGACACCTCTTTCTGATCACAGGGCTGGGAACTATTTGTTTTCTTATTCAGATGACTGGACCAGCTTCCAGAGCTGCATAGAAATCTACTGCGGCCAACTGTGGTAGCGTTAAAGACCTCTCTTGGTGATGGAATTTTATCCCTGGCTTTCATATTTGAAACCCTTTTTATTTCCTAATATCCCCTGTGTCTGGCAGTGCACTCTAACCTCTGACACCAGGAAGTCAGTCAATAAACCTCATCGTCTTTGATCCACAGGATTATGGGATTGCTTTTTATGCAAAGGGAAACATCAGGATAAGCAAATACGGAAGGGAAAACCCCTCCGGAGCAAGGGAGTTTGAAGAAGAAGAAACAATTCCAGAGCATTTGCAATGCAAACCTTCCTGGACATCTGAGTGCTCTCTATCAGCTGCTAGAAGAAAGCAGACGCCAGCAAGGGGGGTTGCAGGGATATTCGGGGTGCCTCGCAACTCCCTTCTGCAGGTTTATGGGAAACACATGGCTCCGTAGTTTTCCACCCTGGATTTCTCTGAGGGCACAGGGCAGCCCATGGGCTTGGAGCGATTCTAAAGCAGATGCCCCGTGGACTTGGCCTTCGGGGATGTTATTTCCTCACCTCAGACCCTACCACCCACTTCCTGGGATGGGATGAGGACACCATTGCCTGTGTGGTCCTTCCCCTGATTCTGAAAAGGACACAGCTGTCCCTGGGCATCTGTGTGTGTGTGTGTGGCTGTCTAGGAGCCTCTCGGACACAGGGATCTACAGAGGCTCATGTCCCTGACATAAACTAGTGTGGTGTTTGCAGGCAACCTACACACCTCCTCCTGGATACTTTGTGTCACTCTAGGCTGCTTCAGGTTCCTGCAAAGGCTGAGTGAACAGCTGGTCTACTGAGCTGCTTAAGGAGGAACCACAAGGAAAAAGCGTGTACAAGTTGAGTGCAGTTGCAATGATTTATTGGATTATTTTCTGTCTGAGGCTGGGAAATCTGCGGATGTGAAATGCAGATACAGAGGTCGACTTCCTGAGTTCTCCAGATGTGGATATGGCTTTTCCTGCGTTGGGCTCTCTAATTTCCGTAGACGGCCATTTGCTGCCCTACGGTTGTTCATTTCTCTTCTTGCAGTGCCATTTGTTTGCTCTTGGAGCAGGAGCTAAGAAGTAAGTTCTACGAGTCCCCCTGAGATGGCTGACTTTCTTTTTGCATAATTTTCCCTGTCTCTTTGATTCCTTGCTTGAACAGATTGGAGGACTCAGGAGTGGAAGTGGGGGGCAGCAGCTCTCCCTCCGCAAGGGTGGTCCCTCCTCTGAAGGCATCCTGTGCGCCTCCTGTGCATGCGTTGCAGAGCAGGGCCTCCTCTCAGAGCAAATGTCCTGCTCCCTCCCCTTTGGGCGTTTCTCCTGTGAGAGGAGGCGCAGGTGCACGAGGGGCTACCATTTTGTGGTGTCACCATATCTTTGTCTTGAGGTGCTTCATTTACCCTCCTCCATGCAGGTGGGAGCAAGTGCATGCTTCTCTGCCTCCAGGGAAAGGTGTGGACAGGCGGTTTGCTTCTGAAATCCCAGAGTCACCCTGGAGGTGACCCAAGAGTCACTGCAGGAGCACTAAGGATGGGGACACAGCATCCTGCAGCATCAGGAGGGCAGGACCCATCTCACCTTCTCTGTTCCACAGCTGCGGCAGGTGCTGGGCTCCAGGCTGGGGCTGAGCGGACGGGGGAATGTGGTGGACTCTAGGCCCAGCCTGCCGCCTGCACTCCAGCTTCACCATAGCCAGACATAGACCACTGGTGTGACCTGGGAGAGCAGACCGGGAACCTAGCAGTGACCCCACATCCCAGGAAGTCCCCCTGAAAGAGCTGCTGCCCCTCAGGCCCTGGTGTTCTTGGTGGTCAGAAGAGTGGACAGCTCCAAGGACAAAGGAAGCTTTCCCTCCATACTCACAGGAAGCCTGAGCCTGGCATTGGCCCTGGAACATGGATGCCAAGTCCACAGCACACCAGCCTGAAGCCTGGGCCTCACTTGTCCTCCAGGGGATGGCGTGGGGGTCTTCATAAGGTGCCACAGAATGGGCCAATGAGCTGCATCTGAGGTGGGGCCTCGTGGGAACCGGGGTTCTCTGGAGGGGACTCAAGGGCAGCCGTGTGTCTGGAGTCATCTGTGTCCAGGGCAGAAGTGAGCTGCGTGATGTGCGAGACCCCAACCCAACCCAGGTGACCACCAGGCATAAGGAAGGACAGCAGCAGCCTTACAGGGACAGACTCCATGGAAGAGGGACAGAGGGTCACAAAGCCAGACACAGGGGGTAGTGAAGGGTAGGACAGGGCTCACGGGATGGTCAGCCTTGGCCCTGTGATGTTCTCAATCCATTCGTTGAAATTAAGTGCAAGTATTTTTTCAAGGAAATGAAAAATTCTGAAAAGATAGACTTCATTCTGTAGCTGTTTCACTGAATAGCAACATCACAAGCTAATGTTCTCAAATCACAGCTCTCAACCCAAGTTAATTTCAGAGAAATTATCATTTAGAAATGTTATGGCTGTATCTAGATATTCCTCCAAAGCCTCACGCAGTCATAGGTGGGGCTTTTTGGAGGTGGCTGGATCTGTAGTGTGTGATGCTGGGTTCAAGGATGTGATGCTGGGATCGAGTCATGGTGCGATGCTAGGGCTAAGGTTGCCCCATCATGGGTGTGAGTACCTAAGTGTGGGTAGCCTGGTCAGGACATAAGGGACAGAAAGAGGGTTAATGTTCTTTGCTTGTAGCTTGTCGCTTGTCATTTGCCATTTGGTGCCTTCTGCCTGCCATGAACTATTTCTCATCTGTGATGTCCCTCTTTCAAGCCACCCTGCCTTGAAGCCAGCCAATTATGGGTTAAAACATCTGCAAACTGTGAGCTAAATAAACCTTTCCTCTTTTAACTTTGGGTGTCAGGTATTTTGTCTCAGCAATAAGCAAAGTAACTAAGACCAAAACTATTATGTGACCAAAAAACATCAAGCATGGTTATATTTTTAAACTGAAATTAAAGTGATTTCCAGGTTATATACTTGAGGAAATCAGAGATTTTATTCTATATGCATACCTATTTGCTAATTATATATAAGAAAGCTTAATTTAAAATTTATGAAAACTTTTTTATATTAATTTATATATTATTTTAACATCATTGATATAACATGTGACACTAGAATATATACGTTAATATCATCTTGTATTAGACTAAGTCTGCCTCGCTATTAAGTGTTTTTACAAGAAACTGAACCATACCCCAAGCTCTCCGTATTTGCTAATCTACTTACATTAAAAGTAAGTTAATTTTCCCACAAATTTCAAAAGAAGCCTGCTTTTAAGCAAAAAGAAAGAAAGAGAAGAAGAAAGAAAGGAAGAGGAGAGTGAAACACTGCTCATTTAAAGGGTATTATTTGAAAGAGACCAATAATCCCTTATGCGAGTTGCTAACCACGTCATCAAGGCCTGGCACATCATCTCTCCCGGTATATTCAGAAATGCATTAAAATGCCTTTTGTTTTACCACCTAAAACAGTAACAGGAGCAGTAAATAAGGGCAAGTCTCAGATTCTTATTTTCAAGTAAATTTTAAATGAAATTCATCAGGGGATCACCTGTACCAGGACCGATGTCCTCCGAAGCGAGTGTACTCCCTGCAGGTGTGGGAGGCCCTGGATTTCAAGGACTCTTGGGACACCTGGGCCATCACCGCCCAGCTGTGGGAAAGCTTCCCGCCGGCTGCTTCTCAGGAGCATTGGGATAGCAGGGTGTGGGAAGATCTACCCAGCTCTTTGGAAAAGGATGCAGGACAGTGAAAGTGCTCTCGCTGAGTGCCATCCACAGAGGCTAATAACGTGACCCGATTCACCAGGGGCCATTTGGGGAACAGCTTTTTGCATGGGGGACCCTCAGAGCTCCAGCTTCCATCAGTGACACAAAAAAGACACGTGTGGCCCAGGGTCATCTGAAGCCTGGGCTTGGGGAAGCCACACCCTACAGGGCCCCGGGCTCCCTACAGGAACCTTCTCTGGAGCTCAGTGTCCCCCATATTTGAAATGAGGGGATTTTAAGAATATCTGGCCTCAGTCCACCTGTGTTCAAAGACAGACAGTGGCTGAGAAATGGAAGGTAGGGCTGTCACTGGCACAGGGAAACGATCCAAGATGGCAAAGACAGCAGCAATGACAGTCACGCCTCAGTTGTTAAACTCAAGTCGTTCTGAATTCGTGTTTGAGCACCAAAAAGTTTGAGAACTGAATGCATTTTTCCCATAAGAAATAATAATGTTGTAAGGAAAACCAAATAATGTTCTGAGGCCTGAAAATTTCTTGTATAAATTCATTTTTCCAGGATTTTAACATGAAGTTAACAGCCCCAGGTTGTGGAACTACCCGCAGAACATGTAAACACAGTAAATACAGTACCTTAAATATCAAAGCACAATACAGTAGATAAAATTTAAAAAAATTTTTTTTCCAGGTATTTTAGCTTACCTTTCAGTCTCCCTGGCACACTGCCGGTTGGAGAGGCATCGGAGGAGGACAGATGTTGTTTCCGGGGGAGAGGCGCCTTCTGTAAGGACTGCTGGCAACACACTCTCGGGGGTCTTTTTTCACCTTTTCTCACCAAAACTTTGGGTGAGAGCAGTGCGTAGACTGAAGTGTCACCCTGTGTCCGTGGTCAGACTCGACTCTTGACCCACTCTCAGCCTGTACAGGTTATTTCAAGTCGGAATTTCGATTCAACTATTGAGCAAAATTACCAACACCGAGCAGATTTTTTCGCATTTTGCTGTTTGAGTAGTGGGAGGCTGGAGCTCGGAGTTGTTCGACAATGGTGGCGTCGCTGCAGACTTCTGCTCCTCTCGTCGCACAACACAGGCGGCCGCCGATGGTAGGGGCTGAATGTCACAGCTGAACCTCAGACCCCAGGGTGCATAGCACCCTCCAAAAGAGTAAAGTAAAAGCATAAATCACAGGGAAATGTTGAGGTTTAATATCATAAAAACAGGGCCGGTGAGACGGCTCAGCGGCTTAAGCGCCTGCCTTGCAAGCGCGAAGGCCCGAGTTCGACTCCCGGATCCCACATACGAAAAAGGGGCCGGTGATATCGCTCAGTGGCACGGGTGCCTGTTGGCGCGCGAGGTCCTGAGGTCGTCCCCCCGGTACCCACAAAAAAAAAAAAAAAAATCATAAAAACATAAAATTTATACTCGTTAAATATAATAAAAATTAAGGCAATGAAAAATAGATAGTATGAATGACTTAAACACCTTAATGTATAAAAACTCATAAAATACACAAGAAAGCATTACTCATCTACAACTAACAAAGGCTGCGCATATTCAATTTACGAAGAAGACAGACAAGTGGCCAAGGGACTTATGAAATGTACATGAAATATTTAATTGTACCAGTGAGAAAGAGAAATAGTGTGACAGACTGAACACCACTTACCACGCTGGGAGAGGTGATTTTTTTTTTTTTTTTTAGGTCTCATGGAAAGTTTTTACACATGGATGCTCAATTAAGCAAATTAAGAAATTTGAAGCCCAAATTAACCTAGGATGTTGGTCACATTAATGAGAAGTCTGAAAAATGTTCTTTGTCTTTCCTTCATAAATTCTGCTTCTAATCAGTCTTCCTAAATAAATTACGAGTTTCCTGCAGCTTTGCCACCATGATTACGAGCATCACGGAAAATGGAACGTGGCCTTTGCATGTGACAGGGAAGGTCACCCCGGGGAGTTTGCTCGGCTACCTCTGCAGAAATGTTTGTCCCAGCGCTCCACAGGCAACCCCTCCCTTCCTCTGCGAAGCCGCCCCTCCCCTCGTGTCCCCTCTGGAGCCCTTGGTGGTGACCTTGTCATCTCTACTTAGGCATGGCCTCTCGGTAACCCACACCCTGTACCTGGAGCCTTCTCAGACAGGGATGCGAGATGGTCACCAACCAGTGCAGAAGTCACGTCTTGGGAACACATTCGAGTGCTGGATTTTAGCTGCCTGTGGACGCCCTGCAGCTTCTGGAGACGCACAGCGCGATGTCCCTGCACCATCTTAAAGGCCTGGCAAGGTGGCTTTCTCACAGGGAACGGACGCTCCACTATGGGAGCTTCGGCTGGGCCTGGACAGCCCCTTCCCTAAGCGCCCAGGCTGTCTCCATGTCTGACTGACTTGGGGTGGGTCCTGGCTGTCACCTACAGGGAGGTGCCATGCTGCTGCCCACTCACCGCCAGACCTGGAGGCCGCTCAGAGCTGCATGTGGGAGGGAGGGACCCCTGAGCCCAGCCCGGAAGGACGAGGCATGGCACAAGCACTGCACTGTGCAGCACCCCCCTTCTGCCGGGGTGATGCCCACTCCCTGCACCTCCTCGGCCCCTACCCGGAGCAGGGTGGAGCTCTGCTTTGCTAGGCGTGCCCTTCCCTCCTGCAGCCTCACAGTTTGTGCCTGCTCAGTGGCTCAGGGGCTCAGGGGCCCTCACTTCCTCTCTCAATCTTTGTCAGGAACACGGAGAGCTGAGGCTCAGAAGTGGAGCCGCTTGTAGGTGGTGGACAGTACATGGCAGGTGCGGGCCATGTGCACAATATCCTGCAGGTGCTGCCTCCCCTTCTCGGGGGCCTTCAGGGTTCCTGCTAATTCTGGGTCCACAGGGGCATCATTCCCCTTCCATGATGATCCCAAAGAGCAGGCTGAATTAGAAATGCCTTAGCTGGGTGTGGATGGCACACACCTGTAATACCAGCACTCGGGAGGCTGAGGCAGTAGGATGGTGTGAGTTTGAGGCCAGCCTAGGCAGTTTAGTGACTTAGCGAGACCCTGTCTCAAAATGAAAAATAAAAAGGCTGAGATGCAACTCATTGCAAAGGCCTGGGGCTCAATCCCCAGAACTGAAAAAAAAAAAACAAAAACAAAAATAAAACAAATAGAAAATTTGGAAAAGGGCCCTCTTCTTAAAGACTTTTTAAAAATTCATAGAAAGTACAAGCAGGGTCGGCATTGGTGGTAAAATGTCAGTTTCCTCTGAAGTCGAGCACAGCCTGGCTTCTCCGGGTGGCCGTGCCAGTGGCTGGCCTCTTGTTCAGGTGCCTCGGTGTGGCTGAGTCCCCACCCACACACATCTCTTTGTGAGACTTAGTGCACCTGGCCCCACGAAAGTCCCTGCAGCTGTCCCGACTGCACTTCATCTTCACAGCAGAGCAACGGCGCATAAGGACACTGGCCCTTGTGGGGCTTTGGGTCGGCCTCTTCCTCCTCAGGCACTGTCTTCTCAAATGCTGCAGCAGAAGTTGAGGAGAAGATGAAGAGCAATTGAAAGAGAAAGGGAAGAGGGCGTGAGGTGAGGAGAGGTGAGGGCGGGAAGGGGAGGAGGAGGTTGGGAAGGGCAGAGGTGACAGAGGAGACCGATGGAGGACAGGACTCTGTGGAAGATGCAGTGGCCTCCCTGCCTCAGCTTGGCCAGCAGCCTTGCCTGCACCTGCCTTGGTTCTGCTCTAACTGGTGGGAAACCCCCCAGATGATGGGGATTCTACTTTTTGGGTGCTCCCAGGAGGATGAAGCAGGAGGCTTTCTTCAGAGAATCTGCATTCTTTCTCGCCACAGGGCCTGGACACAGGCTGAGGCAGTGTCATCTCTAAGGGCTGCTGGGGACCCGTGGTGGGTGAAGTTCCAGGCTGGAGTGAAGAAAGGGCGAGTGGGCTGGAGGGGCTGCGGGACCAGCCGTTGGCCCTCTGTGGGCATCTTCATGCTTCTCCAGGGGTAAGAACTCACTCTTCCTCATTTCAGTTTTAAACAAATGACAGCATGACTAAAATGCTGGGCATGAACGTGTTAAACGGCACCCTGCTCTTCTGTAGGGAACAGGCCACCTGAGGCTGCCTAGGCTGCCAGTTGCACCCACAAACCCCAGCCGGACCACAGGTGGGGCTGCGGGAGCTCCTCGTGCTGGGACAGGGACTCCAGAGGCAGAGGACCTTCTCCTGTCCCCCGTCAGTCCTGGGGACTCTGCTCCCCTCGCCACGAGGTAAGCATGCGTCATGGATTTTGCGTTGTGGATTTCTGTTTTCAAATTAAAATCTGTTTTTTTCCTCAAGGTTTATTTGTATATTAGCAAACACTCTTTGTGCACAACCAAAGCTGGGGGTTTGGACTTGAAAGCTAAAGTCCGCTGTGTCACAAAGTGATCCTTTCAAAGGGACTCCTTAAAATCATCCCTGCACCTGCCCTGCAGGCAACTTCCCGTCTTCCCTCTACCATGAGTGGCCCTGCATTCGGAAAATCTCACTCCCAGCCCGGGCTATAAAATGGGCACCAGAAATGATAATTAAACTAATTCTAGAGGCAATAGCAAAACATAATGAAGGAAAGAACATTTTAAAGAAATTACTCAGAAAATATTACGAGCCAACACTGGAAATCTTCCAGCCCTACTAATTGCATCTTAATGTGCTAAAGCAGTGTAATCGTTCAGCGAAAGTCTCCTCCAAGTTAAAATTCAATCATAGTGTGATATTTTTCTTTATTTAAAGGAAGTAAATGTGGCAATTATCACAACATAAAAAAGATGCTTCGTTTTCATCTGAGGAAGAAGCAATGCCACATGCTCTGGTTCAAGTCCTCCCGTGTGGCTCTCCCCAGTGCAGCACTATCTTGTAGGAATTGACACTTTCTCAGGAATCCCGATCTGTGCCTGTTGCCTTCATGTTCAAGTCAGCTTCCCAAAGATCCACGCCCTCCCTCATCTGCACCATGCCCCTGCTTGGTGCTTCCTTCACACGTTGCCACTGTCCCTTTGACACTGTCCCTTGGCAGCCTCTGGGTGCCATGATGCCTGCTGGTGTCCCCTGGTACACAGGGTCCTGGTGTCACCCCCTGGAGCAGTTATCCCAGGCCCCATGCACGGAGGGTTCGGTCCCAGCTCCGAGTCAGAGTCTTGGAGCAGAGGAGCTCTCAGGGCAAAAAAAACATTCACGTCATGATGGATGGCCCAGGGGCCACGTGTGGGAACACAGACCCTCCAAATGGTGGCCACGGCCCTGGCGGTGCAGCCTGTGTCACTAGGAGAGAAGCTAAACACCAGGATGTTTAGAAATGCTAGAGCAGAGACTAGAAATGCCTGAATTCCAAAGCACTTCAGCCTTTGGCTGGAGGGCAGGTAGAAGAGGAGCTGGGCTGTGCCACGTCACAGTAACCTTGGACGTAGTACCCGGTGGCACACGACTGTGGTCCTAACTACTCTGGAGACTGAGGCAGGAGGACGGCAGACCCTGTCTCAAAATAAAAGAAGTAGGACTGGGATTATAGGGGCTGGGGAATCAATAGCATGGACCTGGGTTCAATCCTCAAGCAAAATAAAAAGAAAGAAAGGAAATCAAAAGTAGTTGGTAGGTTGGTGCTGGGATGCCCTGCACGAGGCACCCCAGCCGGGCCTGTGAGGTAGAACACAGGCCCTTCAGCCCTCACGGCATGGCACACAGATGTCCTTGTCTCTGCTCTCTACAAGCCCAGTGACAGTGGCTGATTCCTGTGACACTTTGGGGGTGCAGGCTTTCGGCCCCCTCTGCAGGGTCTGTGATGGGGAACGTGGCTGCGAGCACATGGCTGTGCTGTCAAACTCAGGCAGGCCCAGCAGGGGCAGCTCAGCTGCAGTCCTGGTCAGTCCCTGGTTAGGGGCTGAAGCAGGCGCGTGGGGCTGCCCTGGGACTTTGGAACGGAAGTGATAGAGAGGAGCCCTAAGTTCTCAAACCCCCAAGAGCAGGGGAGCACTTCTGCTTCCCTGCTGTCTCCCTGTCCTGGAACGAGCTGGCATCAAAGACTGGCCCGCACTGCACCCAGGAGCTGCACGTCCCACAGCCTGGCACAACATGCGTGCACAATTTCATAATGAATCCAATCCACGATTTAACTCACATCTGTATTTGGAAATTTCTGCAGAAATTAAAAATTGCCGGCATGGACTGACTTTGCTTGGTTGAATCTCTTTTTTTTTCTAGGTACAGGACATTGAATGCATGGCCTTCACACTGAGCTACATCCCCAGCCCTTATTTAATCTTTTATTTTCAGACAGGGTCTCCCTGAGTTGCAGAGTTGCCCAGGCAAGGCTTGAACTTCTGATCCACAGGACCCAGCCCCCAGGGTGCAAGGATTACAGGCGTGCACCCCCCCCCAGCTTGCTTGAGTCTTACAGAGACAGAGATGTGCAAGCAGCCCAGTGAGTGAAGATGTTCTGCCCTGTAGCTGGGGACCCTGCCAGCGTGGCCAATTGCCGTAGACAGTGTTCTGAGGTTTGTGTTTGTCACAAGAAAGACCTGAATAGACACTGATGCCCACAGAGTTCAGCCCAGGGCCTGGCCAGGGGCAGGGCTGACTTGGGACCATAGAAAGACAGGTAGGGGTCCCTACAGGGAGCCCCAGGGCCAGCAGTGAAGAAGAGAAGGGACTGGAAGGTGTGGGGTGACCATGCACACAGCCTTGTCTGCCGTATTGGATCTTTCAAGACGTGTCGGAAGACGAGAGTGTTGGGGACCAGTCAGGTTGGGTCCTCACGCCCCCCAAATACCGTCCACATGAAATCAAAGCAAACAACATGATGGGTGCCCCGGGTCCGACCTGGCCTTAGGGCCATGTGTCACCCGTAGACAGTGAAGTGTGCATTCATGAACCCTAGAAGCCAGCAGGGCTCTGTGATGGTCACACTCGGGCCTGCATCCACCTTGGAGCCCCGAGTGTCCAGATCCACTCTCCATTCTGTGGGTAGCAAGCGGCCAACCCCGCTTCTGAGCAGAGGCAGGTTTTCCTGGCTTCCTCGTGGCTGCTGAGCTTCAGGACACAGACCAAAGACAGCCGGGGGACCCGGCTCCCTCCCCTGGCCCTTGTCAGACCCTAGATAACCCTTGGTGGTCCCTCTCCATGGCAGCGCCATAGAAGTGGGCAGATTAATGTCGTGCAGGAGAAGTTTTCACAGACCCCTCATCCATTATTGAATAATTTTTCATAATAAGAGTACTTCCCAAGTCAAACAAAGCCAAGTGCAGCTCAGGGAATCGCCGCACTGAGTGCATCAGCGTTTATTTTTCTGGTGAAAAAAATAAACTATTACTTTGACTAATAACTCTGGTGGAATGTGGATCAAGAGCCTGCTGAGTGGGCTCTGCCAAAAGAAACGGACACCGCAGTCCTCCTCAGTCCTCCTCAGTCTGCCTGAGGTCCGGGGTGCTGAGCCGGCTTCAGGCCTGGCATGTGTCACGGATGAAAATCTTCTAAATACTCACTGTGGAAGAAAACCATTTTGGTTTCTTTTGGCTTGGAAAACAAACAACTGCAAAGGTTTGTTATTAAAATACTTCATGCTTAAAATGGTTTATATTTATGCTTAACCTTCAGCTATTTAATATTTTAAACCAGTGGAAATGCACAGTGCTTTGGCGTGGGAAGCTTGCCTGAGCAACAGAGCCCGTCCCAGAGGCCCTTTTCCATGGAGGGGCTGAACAGAGCCCTTATGGAAAGACCTCGCCAGTGGTCTGCAAAAGCTCTCTCCACCTCTCTCCTCCGGAAGACTGAGCCTCCTGCAGGGCTCCCATTCAGTCTGGCAGGACCCCTCGTGTTCCATGTGTGCGCAGAGCTCCCTGCTGAAAGTCTCGAGCGCCGTCCGGCCCTGCAGTCAGGGTCCTCTCTCGGGGAAGACAGTCCACCTTGTCCCCTTCCCTGGGCCACTCATTTTCCTCGGATTCTTATTTCACTCTCACCCACCACATTTTCGAAGTTCGCAGCACAGTTTTTGACCAGTTGCCTCCTTTTGTACCTTGAGATGCACAAACCTTTCTGCACTGCTCCCTGCTCCCCGCATGTCTCCAAGTGCCTGTGAGGGGGGACGTCCAGCCGCCCGTGCACCGCACGCTGCTCATGGGAAGCCGGCGCGAGCTTGTGCTGCTCGTATTCATCTGTGTGTCGTATGCGAGACTCTGCACAAGCCTTTTGCAACAGCACTGAGTTTTTATGTGGCCCATAATTACTGGGGTGACTTCCTCAAGAGACCCAGGGAGGACTGGGTGGACACGCTTGTCTTTTTGCTGCCCAGCCTTTGGGGATGAAAGCAGTCAGGACCACAGCTGGTGTGCGGTGTAGACCCGGCACTCATCCTCGCTACTGGAGTCCCGTGCAGTGATGGTGTGTTCGACGTGTACCTTGGTTCCTTTTATTTCTGACTGTTCAGAAATTCTCTGTTGGTAACCGGCCCAAACCCTGCATGATCACTTAATGTGTTCCACCCAAGCACTTCATGGGATCCAAAGGGGAGCCTGTGGGACCGTCATCCCCAAGCAGATGCAGAGGATGGTTCCTGGCTGGGCGGGTCACCGGGCTCTGGAACGTGGGTAGGCCGGCTGTCCCTGCGGGACGGGCGTGCCTGGAAACCTGGATGTGGGTGCTGCCTTGCCTCCTGACATTGCTTCAGATCGGGGAAGAACAGAGCTTCTGGTGCAGCTTGGGGACAGGCTCTGGTGAGTGGCTCCTGATTTCAGGGGCCCCCGCCCAAGGCCGCTGGACTTTCTGCTCACTGGTGATGTGACGATCAGCGCAAAGCTCAGGGGTGCGGAGCAAGTTGGTGACTTCCTGTTTGTTCCCGTGTAAGGAGACCACCGTGACA
This sequence comes from Erethizon dorsatum, assembly GCA_028451465.1. Lineage (NCBI taxonomy): Eukaryota > Metazoa > Chordata > Mammalia > Rodentia > Erethizontidae > Erethizon > Erethizon dorsatum. The sequence continues at coordinate 55,410,246 of CM051833.1, forward strand.
CTTAGCAATGGGGTCTCTAGGTTAAGAGGCCAACTGCCTAAACCACAGTGTGCTACCCATGCAGAAGGAGACAGTGTAAGCAGGAACTCATAACGACAGAGGGGCCATCACCGGTAGAGTAAGCGCAGCCCTCATGAGCATGCCTGGGTCCTCCACTTTGCAGCCCTAGGAAACAGTGCACAAGGGACCCCTGTGTTCATGTGACATTTGCATCCCGCGGGCCTTAGAGCAAACAGGAGGCTTCCTTCCGAAAACACCATACTCCTCCAAAAGGGACTGACCAACACACGCTTGCTGCAAACAAAATATTGATGTTTCCATGGTGGTAAGCATAAATAATGGGGAAGTTGGGTGCCTCACCCAACCTCGACAGGCCAGGTGGGAAAGCAGAGCCTTTCCAGTAGCAGACTGGGACCGCGGCCTCCAGTCTCACAGGACAGATGGTGGGAGGGGACTCCGGAGGAGGACAAGGTCATGCTTTGTGCAAAGATTGGAAGCCACCGGAGCAGAGAGGACCTGAGGGACTCTGGTGGGACAGGGAGGGAGGTGCCCCGCCCCATACCAGCTCTCCAGACTTAGCCCAGGAGCTCCAGGCCTGGCCGAGGCACGAATTCTGCCAGAAGCACCCACAGCTCCAGTCCTGCTCGCCCAGCACCAAGGATGGGCACACAGGGCACACAGATGCCAGCCCCAATGACCTGCCCTGTCCCAGGCCCCCTTCCCACCCACACCTGCAGTGGGGACTCCGTCTTGGCTGAGTCAGGTGATTGGGACGGGTGTTTGTCAGAGTTTCCTCCCCAAATGCTCAAGCTTTTGTGGTCCGGAAGTGAGGTTGTCAGCTGCTGCAGGGACTGAGAGTGCTGCGGACTACTGTGCGCACTGAGTTCCAGCTGTGTGGGGGGCTGCTTGTTGCTGCCCTCGGGTGAACAAGAGTCATATCATCGCTGTGCGAGTAGCGGGGCAGAGTACCAGAGATTGCCCTTCACTAATACTTAAAAACAACCTGGAAAATCACAGCACCAACCACAGCCCATTGTGTGGATGAGACCCACACTGTTGTCACAGAGAGGTCATTACCACATGACAGGCAAGGTCACAGCAACAGTGCCACACATCATCCACAAGGGAGTGGATCGATTTTGGGGAGATGTGAGGCTGAGATTTCCAAAGATTGCTTTTGACCGAATTCATTTTCTCTGATTTTTATAGAAGAAGACATGGGGTCAGAGGAACAGGCTCAGGGGGAGGTGGGGACAAGGTTCCACACAGCTGGGAGAAACCGGGGTAGAGAAGCAGGTCTGAGGGATGGAGGGCTGGGTCAGTGTAGAGGCGCTCAAGCCTTTCCCCATTTTGTAGACCCTTTTATGAAGCTGAGTGACTTTTCCTTTGAAAATAAGAATACACACATTTCCCTGTTCATTCAAAGCTGGATGCTTCCATTCTTGGTGCTCAGCTGCTTTCTGCACCGGCTGGGTCAGGTCCATGTTCTAGAAACAGTTGTTCACTGATAACAGCTGTGCGCTACTAAGAGAACTGCTACGAGTAGTAGGAAAACTCAGACAAAGCGTAGCAAAGCATGCAGAGGTGGCGGCTCTGAGTGTTTTATTCATCAGCTCTGCAAGGCTCTTGGACCTGCAGGATGCGGATGACCCAAAGGAGATGGGGGAGACTGGGTGCGCCCCAGCACAAGGGCTCTGGCCCGTGGTGGATGCAGCACCATGAGAGGGCCTCCCGAGGTGGGAGTACGACCGACCCCTCACAGCACATGCGATGAGCATCAGATACTCTGGCAAAAAGCAGGGACAGAGAAGATGGGAGAGGCTCTCCAGGAGACCAACAAATATGCCCTAGAATTCAGCCCAAAGGCGGGCTCCCTCCACGGCTCATGGATCATCTGCTGCCCATTTTCTTTCCTATCCTACAACTCCAAATCCAGGATGGAGCCTTCCATTCTGAAAGCGGAAAGCCGTGGGACATTACTAACAGGCAATCGCAGACTGACAGCTGGCAGTCACGCTGCAGAACTTAGGAGCCGGGGAGAGGCCTGGAGGACGCGTTGCAGAGAGGAATTCTTAGGTGCACTTGAACCCAGGTTTTCAAGGGAAATAAATGTGCCAAGTGCACACGGGTCTGCTGTCCCGATATCAAGCACTGCTGTCACCTTTGAGGACTTTAATTCTTCAGCACTGCTAACGTGATGGGTTATTTCACAATGTCGAGAAATTAGAATATTCACAGGTATGGGAGAAAAGCAAAATTCAAAAGCAGTGGTCCCCGCAAAGCTCATTCTAACCCGGACACTGCTAGTATTGCCACTGCTAGCATTGTATTCTAGGAAATCACGCTCCAGGGGGCCCCGAGTGCTCGCACTGTGTCTCGGAGTTCTGTGTGTACTCGGATCTACCGGCTTAGCCCCCTGAGAATACTTACTTGTCTGGACAAACATCCCCTGCAAAATGACTTTTTTTTTTTTTTTTTTTAATGTGGGTACCGGGAGTCAAACTCAGGACCTCACGCTTGCCAGCAAGCGCTTGTGCTGCTGAGCGATATCACTGGCCCATTTTTCATATGTGGGTTCCGGGAGTTGAACTCAGGACCTTGCGCTTGCCAGGAAGGCGCTTATGCCACTGAGCTATCTCACCGGCCCCAAAATGACATTTTTTAAGGCCACTGTTTACTCAGAATTCCATTCTGCTCCCTAGACAGGCTGATAAATGATGGAAATAAAAGAAAAGCAGAATTAAAATACCCTTTGCCCAATCCTGCTCGGACTCCTTCATTGCCAGCACAAAACTAATATGCGGCCAAGAAGGAACAATTAATAAAATGGAGAGCTGTGTTCGTCCTGTTGGTTGTGTCTCCATAATGGAAACAGAGTCTTGTAAATTTTTTATGCCAAATATTCCCAGAAAGGCTTTTCCTGGCCCCACTGATTCGATTTCCACTCAGAACCTGTAGGAAGAAAGGCGTCGACCTATTTGTTGTCGTTTAAGGAGACATCAGTTTCATGTTGCACCCATAGATGCCTAAACCCGTGACCTGAGAGAGATGGCACGTTTCACGGAAGCGAGGGCTGGGGTGACCTGAGCGTCCTCCTGAAACGCAGGTCCGGGGCCCACAGGCCACTCCCGGGCAGGGAGAAGTGGGTGGTGGCAAAGGGCAGGGTGCACTAGGCTTTCCCTGCAGCCTCCAGCTCTCCTGTCCCCTCCCCAGGGCCTTCTGCAGCCCTCTCCTAGTTAATTCTCCAAATGGTGACCCCAGAGGTCATGGGCTCCACACTTCCTCATCTTTATAAAGTCCTTTCTTGTTCGCACTGAGACCAGGCACACTTGATCACAACCAATCGAATATGTTTTTAGTTTATTCTGTGGCTTTGAGGAATTGCCCCCCACCCCCGACATACTTAGGATTAAATCCAGGGCTTTCTCACTGAGCTACAGCCCCAGCCCTTTTTCCCCTTATTAATTTTGAGACTTGCTAAGTTGCTAAGTTGCCCAGACTGGGCTTGATCTTGCCATCTTCCTGCCTCAGTCTCCTTTAGTGCAACTTCAAAAAAAAACAGTATCAAAATTCCAAATCTGAGTGCCACGTCCTTCCATATCTGAGAAGCAAAGTTCTAAGTGTTTCATTTAATAAATTGGGAGGAACTGATTCCAGCATTTCCTTAGCAGCTCTTGGAATTAGATGTGCTTCTATTAAAAAAAAAAAAAAAGACTTTAAAAAAGTTGTCTTGAGAAAGTGTCTGCAGGGCTTGACAATGTGATGCCCTGCTGAAAGGGTTCACCCTTCCCTGCAGAGTCCTGGGATGGACACCCAGCCAAGCCCCTGCTCCTCTTCTCTCTGCAGAAGGCAGTGCCTCAGCCGAGCTGGAGGACGGCTGGTGCTCCGACTTCCCAGGCTGACCTGCGACCTTGAAATGATCTCCTGCCTTCTCTTTCTGGGCTCCTCCAGGACTCGCGTGATGAGAATTCTGATGGGGCCACGCAGGGGTGCTCTCACCCTCCGGGATCTGTCCCTGCTGTCACTGCTGTCCTTGGGCTCTGCCGGGTGCACAGCCTGCCTCTGACTATGAAGAATGTGAGAGAGGAGAGGAGTCCAGGACAGGGAATGCGGAAGAGACACCCGCCAACCCCAGAGGGGGCAAGGTGCACAGCTGCTGGCCACCCAGGGCGTGGGGCTCAGGGGTCTCTGCAGCCTGACTCCCTGGGGCCCCGTGCGCTGTGTGTCAAACTGGAGTGGCCCAGGTGGGGCTCAGTGGGCACTTTCACAGGGCTCAGAGGCTGGAAGGGGTTCGTCTTACTGTGGAGCCAGGGCAGCAGTAAGTATGTGGGACCAAGTGACAAAAGTGAATTCGGGGGAGGAGGAAACAGAGAGAAATGATTGTAGGAGTGCAGATGTCTGCACTAATGTCCCTCAAACATGCAGGAAGCTTTCTGCACACGGGAGTCAGCTGGCCTAGCTGACGTTGGCATCTGTGGGTCATGACAGGGTGAGATGCAGGGCTTGGGGCAAAAGGCCTATGTTCACGATGTGAGGTTAGATGAGGATGCTGCACCAGGTGGCTCTGCTTGGGACCTTTGCATGAGTCTTTGATGGCTCATGACAGCACCTGGGAATGAGTGGCCACCTCTGACCATCCGCCCTCACCACCCCTGGGCCCAGCCACAGCGGTGCCCTAGCAAGGCCCTGCCCACCACCAGGCTTCGGTTCTTATAAAAAATTCCCCTCCTCTCAAAATGGTGCACATGATCTCGGCCCTCATAAAATGGCTGTTTTTGGCAAAGATGAACATGTCTCTCAGGACACTGGTTCTCCTGTGGGGATCACATGGGCAGGGACAGGAGCCCTTTCCTGCCGCCCATGCAAGGACCTGCTCGGAGACCCTGGCCACCATGCAGGGAGCTGCAGCTATGGGAGAGCCTCCAGGAGCAGAGAGCACAAGACAGCCTGGCTCACCCAGTGCACAGCAAGTGTATCTTGTTGGTTTTGAAATCTCCTGCATGTGGCACTTAGCAAGAAAGGAGATCTTATCAGCTTCATAGTGCTAGAGGAGCCACACTCATGGCATGGCCTTGAGAATGGTGAATGGGGACCCCAGCAAAGCCTCCGTTCCTCAGTGTGGCCCACAGGCCAAGTCCAGAGAAAGCAGAAACACAACTGTCAGGAAATGATACCTGCGCTGGCCACATGGCACACACTCTATATTGTCTGTCCTGGTTTATTCTGGAAAAAAGAAAAAGTTCTGCCAATGTAAGAAATTTACTAGCAAGTGATGACCCACAGGTGAAAAACCCATTGCTCCAACGGACAGAAACTGTAAAACCAAGCCTGAAGATCACTCAGGACCCAAGCCCAGCCAGAAGGAAGTCTGACAAAATCCCACACAAAACACCTGGTAGATTTAATCACTGGGCATGCTGGTTTAGAGGGTTCATTTTGTCTTTAATTGAGATATGATGTGCACAATACGAAACTAACAATTTGAAGTTCGTCAAGCCAGTGGACTTTAGCGCATTCACAAAATGGTGCATCCATCGCCACTGTAGAATTCCAGAACATTGTCCTCATGCCGAATGAAACTTGGCACCTGTTTAATTTGACAGTCTAGAGTGTCTGAGCTATTTATGGGACCACAGTATTTATGGAGAAGTGAGAGCTTTATGTAGGATCTGTAGTAACTAAATAATTCTAGGGAAATTCGCATTGCCAAGTTGCCTTTTGAAGTGGACAGAAAGCTAACAGATGTTTACGACATAAATATTTAACACTGCTAAGGAGAGCCAATTGTTTCCTTTCTGCTGTCTGAAGTCACACAAGTGCCAGCTAAGGACGGGGCGTCGCCGGCAAAATCTCTTGGAGACCACGAGACAGAAATATTATCTTGGAGAATACTCAGTGTGTAGGAAATGTTATTAATCCTGGAACTCAAGCTTCCACTGACCAATAAAAATTATGGATTCTCTATCTAGGCAGCTCAGATGGAGCGTTTTCTTTGCAGTCCTTCCTTGATCTACCAAGAGAATTAATTTAATTCAAGTTTTGTCTCCTAATTTCAAGTCAGACCACCCTCTGGGCATCAGTCCCTGACTGGCTTTATCAACAGCAACAAAACTCTGACAGTTTGAAGCTTGCATCTGAAAACACACAGCATAAAATCTTTCAAGAAGAGGAAGACATTGACTTTCAAAATAGCCCCCGTCCACTGCACGTGATCATGATAAGGGGGCTCTCCAGTGGGAGACTTCAGCAGAGCTGTCTTTCCTGGGGACAGATGTGGCATCTCTGGGCTCCTTGCTCTCTTCTGGGACAAAAGTGTCAGTAAAACATAGAGAGCTGGCCTCCCTGCTGTGCGCAGCCTGCAAGGACGGCACTCCTCAAGCTTTTTACATGAGAGACGGGGCTTGTGCTGCTGCCGCTGAAGCGCCCGCCCGGCTGCTGTGACGTCCTTGGGATGTCTACCCACCAGCAGGCCACCCTGTTCCCAGAGCCCCGGTGGTCCCTGTCCTTCCACTCAGGAAGAAATGACTCTGTAGTGCAAGACCAGGGCAGGTGCCATCCCTGAGGGCCAGAGCTGCAGGCTCTCCTGTCACCGCTGAAGGGTTCCTGTGACATTTCCTAATTGGGAAATTGCCTTCCATTTGGAGGGAATTTGCAAACATACAAGGATGAGCTTTGGGAATTGATTTCCTGGCCAGGGACTAGATTCAGACAACCCAAACCTAATGGTCCTGCTCCTTTCTGACTGCTGCTGCCACGTTCCTGAGATCTCAAAGGTACGGAGGGCACCAGATAAAGACAAATTGGCCTGCGCCTTAGAACAAAATGGTGCTCCCTTTGCCTCTGCCTGGGCATTTTCTCAAGGAGTCTGGCCCAGGTTTCAGGTGGGCCAGGTGGCTGGCAGGATGGAGGGCACACAGCCTGGTCTCTCTTTCCCTTTCCTCTCCAGTCAAGGCCTTCCCAGGATCGGCTTTTACTCCCAAGCTGCCTGGGATATGTGAGTACTGGGCAGAAAACAGGAAGCTGTGTTTGCAATCACCCAGTACAGCAAGGGCAGTGCAAGCAGGAAGGGACTAGGAAAAGAGAAACCAGGCGGAGTGTGCTGCTTCGTTCTGTCGCCTGGCTAGGATGGTCTCATGCAAACCAATCCATCTTTAACAAAAAGACTCCTGTCATTTTGAGCGTGTAAAATTTAAGAATACAGAACTTGCATCAGATAGGCCTGAGCTTGCATCTTTTCTCTGCTGCTGGTTTCTGGTGGCTGAGTTTACCTTCATCATCTAGGAAGCATGGGGTGATGTTCTCTATTTTGCAGTGTTCTTGTAGGATCACCAAGGAGCTCCTCCCATACACCTGATGCACCCTGCGAACAGGGCGATGGCAGCGGCCCTCCGGAACACAGCCACCATCCTCCACGCGATGTACAGCTGGGGACACCGTTGTGGATCTGGTGGAGGTGGACTGAAGGAGGTGGGGCTCACCAGCTGGCTCCTTGCTGGACTCCAGGATGAAAATCAGTAGGGAGTAAAAGGCAGCTTCTGGAGTCTCCCAAGGGTGGAAGAGCCCGAGGTGCAGGGTCAAGGCCAACTCACTGAGGCCACTGGGTCTTTGGCTGAGCTGCTGCTCATTGCCAGCCTGGCACCTGCTCCATTTGGGTGGCTGTGTGCAGAGCCAGGGCTGTGGCATCCTAAAGAGCACTTGGGGACAGAATGTGGCTCACTTCCTCTGTGCTATACCGGAATTTGCCTGTAGCCTTTTGGGGAAGGCCCAGTACACAAACCCCACTTATGGACACTTTGGTGGAACCTCAGCCCCTACAGTAAGGTGCACATGTGCAGGGGACACCGAACCCATGTGACAGTGAGATGGGGGAGGTGCTGTCCTCCTTGGAGTGCCAGCTAGGAGCAGGTGGGGCCCGGCCAGGATGACAGGGATGGACAGGCTGGTCACTGCAAGCAGGCAGGCACAGAAGTGGCCACGACCCTTTTGGGGCCCTCTTCTGAGTTGGCGGGGGCATTCTGTCTCCATCAGGACTCTCTCGCATAGAAGCCCACCCTGGAGATGGGAAGAAAACAGACACAGCCAGGCACTTGTAGATTTTGTAATTTTATGATTAAAAAACAAGACATACAATAAAATAAGAGAGAGACCTTAGGAAGAAAATGCCAGTATGGTTGGGGCGATCTTCCTTCCAAGGGCCGTTAGGAAGTCGTGATCGTTTGCTGTTCATGTCCTAGCGAGGCAAGAGTTCTGGCGCGCTTGGTTCCTATGGGGTTCCTGTGGCTTCCTCCTAAAATATGCATGAGACTGAAGACACATTGCAATGTGGAGTTACCATCTAAGCGAAGGCTCGGGTTAAAAATAGTTTTCGTTACATGCAGATAAAATAAAAATCTCAAAAGCCCTAAAATTACACAGTTCATTTCTGCCAGATGCTGGAGAGCCCTGCTTCAGAAATGGGGTCCTTGTGCTGCGCGGGATGCAAACAGATGCTCTGTGGCACTTTGTTACTGGCCCATGAGCACACCGCTGTCGCATAAAGGGCATTGTGGAACCGTGCCTGCCACACACCGCTCTGACTGCAGCCCGAGATTGTGGCGGCGTCTTAAACAGATGGGGTGACTCTGTCGTTAAGATCCCGTCTCCACTCCCTTTGATGAAGGGCTCCAAAAGCAGCTTCCAACGAACTTTCAAAGGTAACTTTCTGGGTTTCTAAAGTGCATAAAATTTATGGAGGGTGCAGCACTAAAGCGTGAGAGATACTTAAGGACGCCTTTTATGTGTCCTCTTTTGGGGACCAGATTAGGTGCAGGCTTTTATCAGTAAAGCTGTTTTTCTAAATAATGTGTTCATGCCCTCGCAGCTCGCCATCACTTTCGAGACTTGCACACTCTCTGGAGGACCCAGGAGGAGGCTGCTCTGAGAGGTTGCAGGACGTGCAGGCGGCTGTCCCCGCCTGTGACACACAGCCAACAGGGTGCTTCTTGTCCCCTCGAGTGGCTATGAGGAAAGGAGTGGCCCCCTCCTCAGGACTCTCTGGTCCTCGTGGACCTGAGGGGTGCACAGCCCCCAGCTGGTGAGCCCAGAGGCAGCACGCTCAAATGGGATTAAAGCCCCGACTGGATCTCAGAAGCTCTGTGACCAGGCAGCTTCTGGTATTTCTGAGCTTCAGGCTCCATCCCCAGCATTTAATGAGCATCCTCACCTGAGGGGATGGAAGGGGGCATGGGGAGGGGCTGGGCAGAAGCTGCTGTGTGCAGAGACCACCCAAACATGTACAAAATTACCAAATCTTCACCGAAACGCAGATTGCAAGTGTCCCACATTCTACAAGTTTTTCATTCCCTGTTTCCTGTAACTGTTTCTCATAGATAGACAATTTCTTCTGTGGCAATGGATAGCCTTACTGGATGAAAGAGTCACCCTTTGTATAACCCAAATGTTTCTAATCCGTTTGCATTTTGGCCACGCTATGCTTTTATGCCCTTCTATGAAAACACATGGGGAGGACTATGCCCACGGGGTCTCCTCTGCCACGCCACTGCCCAGGGAAGGCACTTCCGGCTGGCCTTGACTATAACCTGGAGCTCCGGTGTCCAGGACCCTGCTTGGGAAAGAGACACCCTTAGATGTATCCTCTGCACCCTTGTAGTTTTCTTAAATGCGGCAGTGTTATACTCAAAAATTGCAAATACGATTTTCCTATCTGGAATCAGGAAAGTGATGTCTGTCCTTCCCCCGTGTTGCAGTCAGGGTTTGCAAGGGAAACAATAAAATACAGGACACATAACTTATAGGATTATTTTATAATAGTCACCCAGAGTCAAATACAAAAGAGTGCAGGAAATCTGTGCACACACTAATGACCCAAAGAATCCAACTGAGGGCCTGGATTCCACAGCAATGTCCTGCATGAGTCCAGCTAAAGACCTAGAGCCCATGGCAATGCCCCCACGAGCCCAACTGGAGGCCTAGAGCCCATGACACTGTCTCACACAAGTCTATTTCATGGATCTGCGCCAGAAGGCCCAAAGGTCAGTGGTGGAAACTAGAAAGTCTGCGCCAGTGGGATGAAGGATCTGTGCCAGCAGGCTGAGTGATCTACCCTGGAGCCAGAAAGTGACGCTCAGAGTAAGGACCAGAGCTCCCCCGAAAGGCACCACAGCCATTCTCAGTGACAGCGAGGTCCCGAGCTCCTCCGAGATTGAGAACAGCCAAGTTCCTATCAGGAAAGCCAGTGTGACAAGCTCCTGGAGAAGAACCAACAGCACCACCTCTTCCTCTTCAGTTCCCTGTTTTGTGTTGTTGGCAGCAGTCCTCAGGTGGGCCTTCCACACCCAGCACCACGCTGACTCAGTTCAGCTGGGTGTTACAAGTTGACCACCAGTTGTCACCACACCCCATGTGTCTGGTCCCAGAGTGAGGTGCAGGGTCTATGAGCTGGATTGGCATCTGGCCCAGGGGACCGAGGGTGGCCCAGGAAGAACACCTGAGGGCTGCTGGCTGGCAGCGCCCTCCTCAGACTAACCTGCCCCTCTGCTTCCATGTCAGGTGCCAGGATCTGGATAATTGGCCTGTTGATCAGATGGGCTGCAGGTTCCTGGCACTGCCACTAGAGAAGTGCCAATGTCCCAAGCAGAACGGACTAAAGAATCTAACTAATGTCCCGACGGCAGGACAATAGCAATGGCTTCAGTGGAGTTCTTCAAGAGTGAGTCTTTCTAGGACATAGATCTTGTCATCAAGATGCATACTATTCCAGTGACCCTGCACACGTGTCTGTGACTAAAACTGTCCCCCAGCCGGGTTCTCATCCCTAGACTGTAAGGGATGGAAGAGGAGAGGCCAACTGGACTTGTCTTTGTCTGCTCTAGGTGTTTGGCATTGTGCATTGAAGATAGCCAAAGTTTAAGGAAAGTTTCCTTGAATGAAATCACCAAGTAAATAGCCACATATGCGTGTGTACATAGTGAACCCTGGTGTCTATATGAAGTCATACTTCCTCAGTTCACAAACTCAATTAGCTCCATGATTCTGGTTGCAAACCAAATTGGACGAGAACCTAGTCAAATTTCCCCATAAGGTCAACAAAAAGCCCAACCACTGAATTTGATTTCATTCTTGTCCACCTTGGTTTGCGACCAGAATCACGGAAAGACTTGAGTTCATGGGCTGAGGCGCCACTGCACCTGTCTCTCTTTGTGACCCTATATCTATGTTTGTATCTATATGTGCTACATCGACACCTGTATTAGTATCACTGCCTGCCTCAGAGCAATGTCTGTGTCCACCTCTACCACCTTTATATCAGTGTCGCTCTCTGAATCTATATCAGTACAGAGCATCAATGTTATATCCAATCAGTCAGTATCTGTGTCTTTATCACTATCCGTGTCGGTGTGTCCAGTCTATATCTATATCGCGGATGCCATTTCCTCCATCTGCATCTCCATGTCCACCTACACTTAGTCTACCTATCTATGTCTGTGTATTTATCTATCTGTAAGCAGCTTTAAGAACTTTGTGGTGATAAAGTTATGGCCAAGGAAAGGGCTACTGATCTCTTTCTAACAACTGACTTTTTAACAGATCCTTTATTTTCTTAATATTTATCTCAGGAAGAAAACAAACCTCAAACAAACCCTCAAGGCATGGGGTTTCAGAGACAAGAAAGGAAGCCAATGGCTAGAACACATTTGAAGTCCTGGGAAACTCAGAGTGAGCTGGGATCCGGTCGCAGGGCTGTGCGGGCCGTGGCTCAGCCCAAAGCGCCGTCCCCAGAGGGAGGTCACTGGTGTTCACTGTCCATGCCTGGGCTGTCCCTCTTGTTACTAAAAACCTCTTGGTCTGTGTCCCAGGCTGGGCCCGGGAGTCCAGCACCCTGGCTGTGTGATGGAGCCTCAAAGTACAGTGGGAAGGAAATCCCCAGGCTGCCACGTAAGGGAAGAGCAAACCCGGGGGGGAACACCGAGGCACTCCTAGAATTCTGTGGGAATTTCACTTGTGAAACTACTCAGCTCTGCGTGCCTGCAGACTCCCTGGGGCCTAACGCTGCTTGGTCCCCCTCTCACCTCTGGAAATCAGGGTGGGTCCTTGGAGGCCTCTCTCCATGCCAGGGGCACACAGGTGCCAGGGGTAGCCCTGCTGGGTCCTGACTTCTCCTGGGATGCAGAGGTGACTGGTGGTTCTGTTCCCCCACCAGCCTGCAAAGCCAGGGGTCCTCCCCTCCTTTGCAGTCAGAGAATCTCTTACATTGAGTAATTGTCATTTTCCAGCTCTCGATGAGGGCAGAAATCACTGACGATCCCATTGAAACGTTCCATCCTCATTCTCCAGCAAGCCTGCAGCCCCTGCCCTTAAGTCTGTAAGATTTCGAGGGCGAAGCCACTTCAGAGCAGGGATATTTTTCTCCATTGTTGAACCAACTCCCTCCCATCAATTTTCCTTGTCATCCCACAATCCGATTGTGACCTTCATGGGACAAAAGAAGTCCAGCTCTAACTCTATTTCTCTGCCAACAGGACCTCCCTGTGTATGATGTGGTTAACATTGATTATAAATCACATCAACTCAGGAAGCCCGGTGTGTCCCCAACTGCCCTTCCCCCCTGCCCAGCCCACCCTCTGCCTTTCCCGCACCTGAAGAGCCGGATGTTTCTCCTTGTCAAAGGAGCACCGCTGCTGACTGCATTTACTCAGATACCAGAGCCTTCACGTCAGGGCCGAGAGCAGAAGCACAGTGCAGTGAGAGGCCCTGGTGTCGGGCGACACCGTGATCTAATTCGCCTTGTAGGCATGGACCACTTCTGCCCCAGCTCTGGGTCCCTCGGGTTGCTCAGGCAGAGGTTAAATGAAGGAGAACCCGGGCAAAGCAGGGTTCCCTGCTCCGCTTGAGGCTCGGGCACCTGCACACACAGTTTTAAGCAGCATGCAATTTGGATTTATGTGCAAAATTCCTTACGGATTTTGGCACGGTGGGCAGAATATAGGAATGAAGGACAACATTGACAATTAGCGACCTCACTTTTTCCCAGCTTTTCCAGTGATGTTAAATTCAACTTCAGTCACTTGGGTTTTTAACAGTTCTTTTAAAATCCCAATTGCCATTAGCTCTGGGACGCTGCTTTGACTGCGGTAGCACATTCTTCCCCAGGCTATGGCTCCAGACTCTCCCATCTCGCTGACTTTAGCATAAAGTAAAACTGAATCGCGGCAATGAAATTTTATCTTCTCCACGCTCCGCATTCTCAGCTGGAGTTAATAATGCGGGATCTTAGTCTTTCTCCCTAAGTAGCGTGAAATATACAAGATTGAAATTAACACATCTGCGGGACGATTAGGTCACAGAGAGATTTTATTAAATTTACTCATAGGGTGTTCATTCTTAAGAGAGAGAGAATGTGGCTCACGACTTCTCTGTTACATTGTGATCATAGACAGAAGTGAGTTCTTTTTCAGTAACAACAAAGGAAGACACGAGGAAGGATCAACGAGAAAGCGGCGATCAGGACAATGATTAGGATTAGGACAACAGCAAAAGCGAGCACAAGGCTCACAGCCCTTGCTGTCGTGTCCTTAGTGCTGCCCGCTCCCCTCTGCTGATCACGCCACCTGCTTGCCTGAGTCACACCGCCCCCCAGGGCATTGTGTCTGACGTGCGGATCGACATGTGCCCACGGCTTTTGAGGGCTGATTAGGAGTCCACCAGATATGCAGAAATAGAGGGCACTTAGGCGAGGGGAGAGCACACTCAAGAAGGGAGATTTCCAGGGACACAAAGGACTTGAGAGGTGCGGCTTGGAGCTTGTAGGGGTCTGAGGTAGGAAAGCAGAAGGGACTGGGAACCGATTCTCAGTTGGAAGCCAGCAACTCAGCCTGGGTTTCAGACCTCGGTTCCAGACCTCGCGCCCTGCAGCCTGGCTCAGGGTCTCCTCAGCTATGAGTCTGGAGAAATCTCACTGGGGAAGTCCCAGCCAGGGGGCTGCCCATGCCAGGGTCAGGAAGAGACATGGGGAGAGGGGACAGGATGTGCCGGCCACTACCCTCAGCCCAAGCAGGGGTCTGGGGCACTGCACCTCCTATCAGGGCTGCAGTGAGCTGGCTCAGTGACAGGGCAAGGAGAGTGATGAGCCCATGATGGGCAGCTGAGAGGGGCCTTGGTTCTGGGGGGCGACCTCTAACCCAGGGAGCAGAAAGACCTCCTGCTGCTTCAAGGGGAAGGCCGGGCTCAGCTCATCGGCACAGGCAGGTGCTCATGTCTGCCCCGGCGTGGAGGTGGTTTCCTGCTTGGGGGCCCAGCCAAGCTCCCCAAAGCTGTGGGGGCAGCAGAGCTGGTCACATGACACCAAAGCCCAGAACGGGGCCGAGAGCTCTCTCAAGGTGAAGGCTGGCTCGAGCTGCATGAAACGTGAGGCTAAAGGTATTTTAATTTTGCTACTTCAGGTTAAAAATTGGATTGGCAAAAGAACAGTATTATCCTGATAAGGGCAAAAGAGAGTATGGTTAATGTCTGTTTGAAAGTGAGAGTCGACATGTTATTATGAAAAACAAAAAGTTGCTCCAGTCTCTGGACCAGAAGGATGGGTCCGTTGTCACTAAATCACTGAGAAGCAAGGCATTTGTGTCGCTGATCCTTTGCCCTCTCAGGGCAGACCTTAGGGTATGTATCAGTAAGTGTATGGACACTCTTACAACAGGAAACACGGACGGATAACGAAGAAAACGAAACAAGTAGCACACATTCATTGTTTAATATTCTTTCTGCTAATTAAATCTTAAGTGACATGCCCAGATTTCCAAAGAAAATAAAATCGGCAAAGATGCTGCCCTGCTGAGTGACATCAAATGTGAGTTTTCCATGCGGCGTAGCTGGGGGTGCCCTGGGTGCCTCTTTGGAATCAACCAATGTGAACCTGCTGAAGGCTCAGCAGTTGCTGCGTCCAGACGCAGTCCAAGCAGTGTGGGGGCACCTTCAGTTCGCCCCACCAGTGAACTACCCACAGGTTTTCCAATACACAGCCAAAGTGAGGAAAGTTTCCTAGGGATTGACACAATGGAAACACACCATCTTTTTCGGCCCTGCTTCTGGGGTTCAGGGCACACAGGAGCATGTGGAAATGAGTGAGGTTACTTGTGCTTGAAGTGTAAAAAAGACATGGTTGATGTATTAAATTGAGAAACCAGCAAATCCGTGATCACTTCTCTTGGTTTTGAGATTGCCTTGAATGTGCTGCGAGGGTAGAGAGGTTTTGACGAGATGAAGGGGCTTTCTGCGGACAGAAAGATGCTATTTATAATTGTGTTTTAACTTGTGTGCTTAGGAAAACATAGGGTCACCCCAAGCTTACCAAGGAAGCTTTTCCCTGGTGTTTGTTCGGAGTGAATATTTAAAGTACATAGTATGGCTGGAGAAGAAATTCTACCACTGGATCCTGGAGACGGAACAGTCTTGAGAAAATATCCCAGGAGAAAAAAGTGAATTGTAGGAAACCATGTGAAATATATAATTTTTAATCTACATAGGGATATCAACTGATTTTTCCTGTTTAGAAGAAAGAATTTTTTTTTTATAAATAGTTTTTCCTAATTATTGAGTTCTTGTTTTTATAATGTGGCAAGGGAAATAGAATTCTGACTGACGACATTTTTAAGGAGGAAATTTGGATTCCCAGTTTTAAGATAGGAAGTTATGATTGGGAAAGATACTCAGTCAGGGAAACAGAGGGCTGTTCCCATAACTGAGAAGGCAAGAGAGTGCAGCCCAGGTCCTGTGAGGACCAAAGAACTGCAGAGGCAGGAGGATCTCTCCATGCTGGGAGCCCAGCCCAGTTCAGCCCATGCATAGTTGGACCTCAGGGCAGAGGGTCCACTGATGAGACATATATGCAAAAATTAAAAGAAATGGGTTTCCTCTTGGGAGGGTACGATGTCATTTCTGCGTTACTTCTCTTTGTCATCTCTAAGTAGCAGAAACAGTATGGCAGAAAGGCGTGGCGGAAGAAACCTGCTCACCTCATGGCAACCCAGAAGCAGAGGGAAGGGAGGAACTGAAGACAAAAGCATACACTTCCAGGTCAGGCCCCAGGGGCCACCTCCAACCAGCCCCATCTCATAACAACATAGTGAGCTAGAAGCTCAGAGCCATGGATGACCCACTGATGAGTGCAGTAGCTCCGTGATCCAATCCCCTTCCCAAAGCCCCACCTCTGAACTCATGAGCCTTTGGGGGACATTTTGGATGGAAACCATAACCAGTTGTTTCATCTTCACTTTTGATAAAGAACTTGGCCCAGATTCAAGTTTGTTACTCTCTGTCCATGCCAGAGGTATCAGGACCAAACTGTGATGGGATGGACTGTGTTGAGGGAGGCGTTCCCAGGTTCCTGGTATTCTCAACAAGGAATCCAGAGGACACTCAGCAGGAAGAGGAAGAAGATTTACTGGAAGAAACAGAAGTGAAAGTGCAGTCCACAGGGGGAGGGGGCTCATGAGTGAGAAGAGCTCATGGCCCCAGTAGGGCCAGGCACTGGGTCTCCTAAGGTCTTGGGTTTACAGGAAGATTTACAACTGGGGATGCACAGGAGTCACGGCCTAGTGGGGTACTGGACTTGGTCCTTTTGTCAGGAGTGAGGGGTGTTGACCATACAAGATTTTCAGAAAAAGTGTCATGGTGTCCAAAGTGGCGGGGGGTCATAGTCAAAGGGCAGGTTTCAAAGCCACAATGCAAATGAAGTGGGACCCAGGCCAGAGTTATGCGCTTCTGATTTTATGCATGCCTGGGTTTTTTTGGGGGGGGCAGGATGATCTTCATCTGTTGGTTTTCTTGTGTTTTGACATCGTCGTCTTCCACTCTTTCTGGTTTCTCAATCTTGCCCCACGACTTCCAGACTGGCTTACCTGCCCTGGCGCCACTTCCTGGCTCACAGTTCTCTCCTCTCAGAACCCAGATGTCCTTGCAAGATGTTTTCATAAAGCTCACTGTCTCCTTCATAATGCTGGTCACTACTGCACTCTCCACATGGACATAGGCACATGTCTGGGCCCCTTCACCTGAAAGCCAGGAGGGGCTTCTCACTGTGGGCACACCCAGCCCATGGCTGGGACAGGGCACCCAAGGCACGGGTTAGTGGGGATCAGGTGCTTGGGGGACCCAGGGGAGTGCAGGACAAGTGGAGAACATCAACATGCCGCATCATTCTAGGAAAGGCAGACTCCACCACACGAGAAATCAGAGCAGGGTTGTTCCCTTCCACTGAACTTAACGTTCTTTCACTGTTTTGTGTGTGAACTGAAACAATCACCTTGGGAAGCCAACAACATTCTTTCAGGAAGATTGTCAGAAAACCCAAGAGCTGATATTTAGAAGTCACGATTTTTCTGCCACTAACAAGGCTCTGCAGGTGCCGACTCCTCCATCCCTCGCTCACCCGGATGGACGATGGTGACTGCAGGACACCAGCTTCCGTCTGCAGCAGGCCGGGAGCTCGGGGAAGCAGATGCCCTGCTCCTCGGGAGCCGTCAAGAGCGCATTGTCGCGGCGAGCCACAGTTCAGATCCTTATCACCTGCTTAGGCTTGCCACATTTTCATTCTTCCGCAGACATATTTCCCCCCTTGGATGATAGTAAAGGGCATCTTCAGGCACCCTTACCTCTCATATTGAATTGTGAATTTGTTGTGGTGGATTAGATTAATCAAAATGGCCTTAGAAGGAAAATCTCCACGGGCGCGCCTCGAACTCCAATAAGTTCTGTCAGTTTTTTAGTGTAGACACCGTTTTCCATAGTCCAGCCTCGCATGCTGTTTTCATATATCTTGTGCAGCGGGATTGGTCTTTATCCCAGCCCTTGGTGGCTGGAATTCAAGTGACTGTTTAAGCGACATAAGCAGAAGAGGCATGGGTTAGAAAAATACCCTCGCAAAGAGAAATGGGAGAATTGAAGCTCCTTGCATTCAGTAGCGTGAATAGGGGAGGACTGTCACTCCACCAAAACTTCTAAAATCATGTATTTGGGAAAATTTTAAAGCTTACCTAAAAGATGGGTGCTATTATAAGCCTAAGACAGTGATATAAAAAATTGCCAAAATATCAAAATTAATAAATGATATCATGGAGCATTTACATTATTCCTTTGATCCTCACCCATTTGTAATTAAAAAAAGAAAAGAAAAGAACAAAATATTAACTGTTAGGATAATATATGTAAAGCAATTTTAAAGATATTTTCTATTAACCTAAAAAGTTATTTCTTATCTTCTCCATCAAAACTCATAGCATTATGTACTTATATTTTTATTTTAGCCCTTGAAAGTATTCTCTTTTAAGATTAAAAATAAGTTTTCTTCCTACTTCAAAAGCAACAGATATTTATTATAGAAATAATGGAAGTCCTAATAAAAAGAATGTAAAATCACCCACAATTTTCCTCATACATATTAATTCCTTCAAAAATGCCATCTCAGAGCAATATATTTTATAGTTTTTCACCAAACAAATTGACACTTTCCTGTGCTTGAATTCCTTTTTAGCAATCCTCAGATGTATGTCTATCATATATTATCTGGTCCCCACATTCTTTCTTTTGTAAACAACAAAGCCATGGCCATAACCCATGCATAAAGATCTGTAGGAAATTCTCCCTGGAAATGGCCATGCTAGGACAGTACTATTTCTGTTTTAAGAACTTTGACACAGAGCAGGAGTCAGGCAGAGCAGCATAGGAAGGTGAAGAGCTCTGGGCGCTGGCACAGGTCTTTAACACAAAGGTGGCTGCAGGGTGACAGGCATGTGATGGCCTGGGCGCAGGGACACTTGCGGCTTCCGGAGAAAAGTCCATGCTGGGAGGTGCTCTTTCTGGCACGGTGACTCTGGTTTTCTCAGCCATGTGTTTGTTCCTTCTCAGTCACTGCTGCTGCCTCTTGTCTATGTCTGGGACATCTCCATTGAAATAATCTCCTCACAGGCAGCTTCTGGAACATTCCATTGCCTGCAAGGTACAGAGTGGTCGCCTCCATCCTGGAAGCAGACCCTCCTGGAGCAGCCTCCTTGCTTTCAGGGCCTGTTACATTTGTCTGCCGGAAGTGGGCCCCACAGGTGTCCCCTGCCAGTGCACCAGTGGCAGAAAGCTGCCCAGTGGTCCCACACTTCGCACCAGACCTAATTCCAATGACTGAAGATGCCTCTTTGTGAGACGAAGGCCAGCCGAGACTTGCACGCGGCCAGTGTCCTTCTCAGTAATTAACGCGTGTCCACCCCCGGGCCATTCCGTGCTTTCTCTCCCAGGGCTTGAATCTCGAGGAACACTTTGTGCCCTTTCTTCCAGAGAGACAAAACCCCTTACTGTCAGCGGCCTTGTAGGCCATTTCCCTGCAGCACACGTGGGTCGTGTTAACCTACCACTCTTTCAGAGCGGTACTAAGTGTTCTTAGCTTGATGCAACCTGCAATGCAGCCACGGGAACATCCAGGATGATTCCACGTGAACGGTTCGTGCCAATGTGCTCCGGCTTCTGTGAACTCGTGAGAGTTCTGGTACAAACGCCCAGCACCCTCCTCAGGGTCAGTGGCACACACTGTGTGTGGGGGACCTCTTTGTGCAAGGAGGAGGAGAATGCCTGGGGGGGCAGGCCTGTCCTTGCCTACCTTAGGGAGGCAGCATGGTCCCGTGCTGGGACTCTGTACTGAGAGCCATGACCCAGGCACGGGGCTAAGGCCAGATGTTATTCATGGCGGTGGACGCAGGGCCTAGGCCTTTCCTGCCACCAGGCTGTGGCTGGGTCTGTGTTCCCATCCTGTGGGACAGTTGTGGAACCACAGAGCCATCCGCTCAGTATCTTCACTCTCAATTAGGGTCTCCCAAAGTCACCTAGGTTTCACTCATGTTTTCCATCCTCCTGCCTCAGCCTCCCAGAGTGCTGGGATCACATATCTGTGCCACCAGTCCAGCCTTGCAGATTATTTTGTGAATATCAGTAAACTGATTCTGGAGTCTATATGGAGAATCCAAATACCCAGAATAATCAACACACTGTTGAAAGAGAGGATCAAAGTTGAAGGACTGACGCTACTGACTCGAAGACTTATTATCAACCTGTGGTAATCAAGATGAGATGCTACTTGTGGAAGAACAGAGAAAGAGATCAATGGAATAGAAGAGGGAGGCCAGAAATACACCCAGAATTACACTCGGCTAACACTTGACACGGAAACAAGCCAGGATAACGGGGAAAGGGTAATATTTTCAACAAGTGAAGCTGAAACTGTGGGGCATCTGCACATAAGAAAACATCTAGACAAATTATTATACCTTTCACAGAAATCAACTCTGCATAGACCTCGGAAGATAACAGATATCCATTTCCAGATATCCACTAGAAGATAACATAGCAGAAAAATCTAAGCACATTGGGTTTGACAGTGACATTTTAGACACAATACCAAAAATATGATCCGTGGGGGAAAGAATTCATAAACTGAACTTCATTAAAATTAGAGATTTCTGGGCCGGTGAGATGGCTCAGCGGCTTAAGCGCCTGCCCGGCAAGCGCGAGGGCCCGAGTTCAACTCCCGGAACCCACATACGAAAAAGGGGCTGGTGATATCGCTCAGCGGCACGGGCGCCTGCTGGCGCACGAGGTCCTGAGGTCGACCCCCCGGTACCCACCAAAAAAAAAAAATAAATAAATAAAATAAAATAAAATTAGAGATTTCTGCTCTGGGAAAAAGGGAAGCCACTGAGAGAGCGTGTTTTCAGAGGACATATATGATGGACTTTTATTAAAAAAAAAATAACCAAAACTGATTAAAAATGAGCCAAAGATTTCCACAAACACTGCACCAGATCTGATGCACGGTGGCCGGCGAGCCCTGCAGCACAGCTTTGCCTCCTGTGTCACCCAGGGATGCACGTGAAGACACGAGATGCCTCTTCACATCTGCTACTGCTACACATCCACTCGAGGATGGGGACGACACTCCGCGCCCGAGGGCGAGGACGACAGGAGCTCTCCTTCTCTACAGCTGAAGACATCCAGTGGTACGGCCACTTCGGAAGGTGTTTTGGGGTCTTGCAAAACCAGACGCACCCTTCCCTTGTGATGCAGCCCCGGCTCTCCTTGGGATTTATCAAAAGGGCCACACAGCCGATGTCCGCACAAAAACCTGCGCGCACATTTACAGCGGCTTTATTCAAAATGGCCCAGATGGAAGCAGCCGAGATGTTTGTGAGTAGCTGACTGCATGAACAAATTCTGGCTCATCAGACAGTGAATATTAGT
The DNA here is from genome assembly GCA_028451465.1 of Erethizon dorsatum. Taxonomy (NCBI): domain Eukaryota; kingdom Metazoa; phylum Chordata; class Mammalia; order Rodentia; family Erethizontidae; genus Erethizon; species Erethizon dorsatum. The sequence goes on from CM051833.1 coordinate 55,431,516, forward strand.
GCTAAAAGGAAGTGAGCTCTCACCCATGAAAAGACAGAGAAACCTTACACATATTCTACCAGTGCAGGAAGCCGGTCCGCAAAGACTACGTGCTATACAATTGCAGCCATATGACGCTCTGAAAAGCAAACCTAGGCAGACAGTAAAAAGATCAGTGGTTGGCAGCGTCAGGGGAAGCGGGGTGAACGGGCAGAGCACAAAGGATGTTCAGGGCGGTGGACTCCTCCGTGCGATGCGCAGCTGTGGAATAGGCCAATCATTCATTGAGGCCATTGAATGCCCGACACCAAGAGTGGCCCTCGTGCTGACAGAGGACCCTAGACGATAATGTGGCGTCAGAGCCGGCTCAGCAGCCGCGGCAAAAACCCACTTGTGGGGATGTTGAGAGGGTGGAGGCCACGCCTGTGTGGGTGGAGAGGATGCGGGTGGTCTCAGCGCCTCCCATTCAGCTCTGCTGTGAAGCTAGACGAGCTCTAAAGCCTAAATCTACGGTCACCTCCACCCAACCCCACTACGCCTGCAGCTAGCAAGACCTGGCCCACATGTGCTGCCGAGAAACGATGGGAAGCAGAGCCAGCGGCGGTCAGGTCCTCTGTGTGGCCACACGACTGACCCAGGTCAAGAAAAAATGGAGAAAATGAAGTTTTCACCGGGAAAAGAGGGTGAGTGTCTCTTTGCTCACTGGTCTTTGTGAAGTATCGGCCTCACCAGTCTTGGAGACGCGAGGAGCCGGGAAGTGCTTGGAGGAAAGCTGCCCTTAGGGGCGTCCGACAAGGTCAGCAATTGTCGTCATGCCCGCGTGGATGGAGATGGGAAGTGTGCCACACTGCGGAGGGAGGAAACCCGGAAAGGAAAGCTGTGGGGGACTTTAACCCGGGCACGGCAGGTTAGACAGCTTGAGGAAGGCGTCTAGGGAGGCCGGGCTCCTGATTCGCATGGGTCAAGGCGAGCACTGGCAATGAGGTCTGTGCTTGACCTGGCCCTATCTACTGCTGCTATCAGGAGGAAGAACTTTCTGAGTGCAGCCCCGAGCTGTCTGCCAAGCCCTCCCCTCTCCTGCTGCATGTTGAGAAGGTTCCACACCCCCAAGCTCTAATTTGAGGGGGTCATCGGACGCTACACCACATAGCAGCACCCTGGGGACACAGCATGGCTCCACAGTGTGCCCCCAGTCCAGTCTGTGGGGAAGAACCCCAAATAATTTTCTCACCTCCTTTACTGAGTTGGACTAAATTGTCATAAAGTTGGGGAAGGACATGGTGATACTCCCTGTAATCCCAGTACTCTGGGAGGCTGAGGCAGGAGGATTGCATGGTCAAGTCTAACCTGGACAACTTAGAAACTCAGGAGAACCTGTCTCAAAAAAAATGTAAGTAAGTAAATAAATAAATACATAAAACAAATAGGCTCAGTGCAAAGGCCCTGAGTTCAATCCCCAGTACTGCAGCAATAATAATAATGATGATGATGTTAATTAATAACTATAATAATAATAACAAAAGTTGGGCAGGATGCAAGATGCCAGGCCTGTTTTGCTGGAGTAGCACGACCAGAGGCAGCTCTCTAATGGTACCATTGCGAGAGCTCGGAGCTCAGCATCTGATCAGCCATACGGTCAGGAAGCCACAGAGGTCCTCACTAGGGGGTCGATTTCCCTATCCTGCCAGGGCATCTGTGGCAGCGGCCACAGGGAGCGGGGCTCCAGCAGGAAGTGGCACTGCTTCTTTAAGGGGATTTATTTGTAATACTGAAGCCCTAGAAAAGTGGGTTACTAACAGTTTAAAATAAAGGATTTACTTCTCTAGTGTCTCATGTGGATTCAAATTAGTATTCTGGGCTCATCTCGGGCATGGTGAGATCCGAAGTCTTTCATGTTGAAAACCTCGCGATCAAGGGCAGATCTCCCGCCAGCCCCCGAGTCGGGTGGAAAAGAGGCTTTGCTCCGTTTCCTGGCTGTAAGACCAGAAGGAAAACATCTTCGATGCCTTTTGTTTCATTATTGCACAGTGGCACTTTTGACACTTTCTAAAATTAAAATTGAAATGTTTCAAGACTTAGGCTGTCATTAAGCCATATGTTCTATTTGGATGAAATATTATCCCTCCAGTGGGAAAAAATACTTTCAGAATTTTCAGCCCTGATCCTAGATTGGGTAGAGTTAGTAGGAAAGCAGCCTGCCGTTGTTGGATAATTGACTCCCTTCCCAGAGAGTTTCTGACAGCTTATGTAAATGGCAAATTGGATGATAATGACTACCTAAATTAAAGTTAAAAATTATCCTGATACTTTCAAACAATGATGCTTTTTTTCAGAAAACACAGTACTTGTTGCAGTCCACCATAGCATAGCAGGCTCTCCAGAATGGAGCTACAGTTCGGATCTGGGAAGGCCCGGCAGCCCTCGCGCTGAAGCATTGGTCATCAGCCTTTGGCACCAACAGGAGGTGGTGGGACCGGAAGTTAGATCCTGTGGATGTGGTCTTAAAGAAGATACTGAGACTTCCCAGCCCACCCCCCTCTGCTTTGTCCCACTGTGGCTCCCACCATGATATCTGCCTCGCCACAGGCCCCAAAACTATGGGGCCGCCAGCCATGCACTAAAAACTCCAAAACTGAACCTTCAGCCAAAAGAAAGATTCCTTCTTTGAAACTGATTTTCTCAGACACTTCCTCTCATTGATGGGCAGCTGATGGACACACTAGCTGATGTCTAAAATGGGATGAAGCCCTTGTTGCTGCTTATTGGATGGTGTCTTCATCTGTTTAGGCTTCCATTAAAAATGCCATATACTGTGTGGATTAAGCAAGAGAAGCTTATTTTCCTACAGCTCTGGAGGCTACAAGTCTGAGATTGGAGTCCAGGCGATATGGCTTTGCAGAGGGCCCTCTTCCTGGCCTGTGGGTGGCACGTTCCCGTGTCCCCAAATGATAAAGGACAGAAAAGTTTCCCCGGTTTCTTCTTATGAGGACACAAATTTCATCATGAGGGCTCCTCCCTCATGACCTCATCTAACCCTAATGACCTCCCGAAGGGAAATCTCCACGTAACATCACATTTGGAACAGAGCTTCAGTATATGCGTTTGGGAGAGAAACGATTCATTTCATAGTAGGCAAACCTTGGTCCTCCAAAATCCATGTCCTTCTCACTGGGAAATCACTTTAATTCCACCCAGCATCACCAAGGGTCCTATCTTGTTCCAACATCACCCCTAAAGTCCTAGTCTCATTCAAAGCGCGTAGGTGAGATTCAAGATATGATCTATTCTAATGAAAGCTTTCTCAGCACACAACCTGTGCAATCAGATGAATCGTGAGCCAAAACACAAGTGGGGAAGGGAAAGGGGTACACATTCCCATTCCAAAAGGGAGAGGTAAGAAAGAAGGAAGAGGTAATGGATTCCAAGCAAGTCCACAACACAGCAACATAAATTCCATTAGAGCTTAAGACTTGAGAGTAATCGTCCTGGCTGGACACTCTGCCCACTAGGACCTCCCACCCCCCAGGTCCAAGGGAAGGCAGTCTTGTCTGGCTCTTAAAATGTGCCTGGCCAGTAGCCCTGATGGTCTCTGACTTACCCTTGGGGTCACCTTTCTCTTCTTGAGGAATAGCTCACATTTGCAGCCAATCAGCTGTGTTATCTCATCTGGTCCATTCAAGAACCCCAAAAGGATTACTTCCTTTCATTCCACCTCCATCCATGTCAGCTCAATCTGGCCATCCCTGCTGGCATCGTGCCCCAAGCACAAGTTCTTTACCAAGTGGTGACCTTTTCATACCTTTGTGTTCTCCTGAAAACTATTTCTCCTTTTATATAATACAGATAGCCTGAGAATTCTCCAGTTCTTCATTCTTCAATTCATCTTCTTTTTTCTTTGCCTTTTCTTCCGTGTGGCCAGTAGAAGCCAGGCTGCTCCTTCAACACTTTGTTTAGAAAGCTCCTCAGCTAAACATCAGATCCACTTGCTGAGATGTCCCAACTCCACAACAAGAACATGAACGTCTTAGCCAATCTCTGTCACTTTCTAACAAGGACTGCTTCCCCACTAGTTTCCTTCTAACAACATGCTCCTGATTTCCTTCTAAGATCTCTCCAGTCACCCTTGACACCTGCACTCCTAATACGACCTCCAAACTCTTTCACAAGCTCCTCGTTACCCAGGTCCGAAACCACTTCCACGTCATTAGGTATCTGCCACAGTAGCACTCCACTTTTCCATGGCAAAATTTGCAATAACCAGCTTGGACCACCACACCAAAGTAGCACAGCCTGGGAGGGGACGCAGCAGGCCTTCATCATCTCAGATTTAGGAGCCGGAAGTCCCAGATCAGGCTTCTAGCATGGGTTCTTGTGACAGCTGTCATGAATAGGCCAGCAGAAACCCCATCATATTTCCTGGTAAAGGTCATTTTTCCAACAGTCCTTCTCCTGTCTACCATCTGTCCTTCTCTTACAGCTTCTGGGCTGTTCTATGGCAGCCCTACCAGCACACACCAGACCACTGTGTTTGCTGCTGCAGTGATGGTTCGCACAGCTTCTCCCCACATCCTTACTTCAACACATGCAATCTTGCAGGAAAAACGTCGTCCATCTCTGTCTCTGTCTCTCTGTCTCTCTGTCTCTCTCTCTCCCCCTCTCCCCCTCCCCCCTCTCTTTGTCTCCTCTTTCTCTTTCCTTTCTCTCTCTCTTTTCTCTCTCTTTCTCATTGTTTGCATTTTAACTATTGACCAGAAAGTTAAATATTGATATTTAGATATATTTACTTCCAATGTCTTTTATATGTAAGTAGTAAATGGAATTATAAGCAATATGTAATTACTTTTTTTTTTTGGAGAAATTAAGATGTTAGAGATACTTCCAGTTCTTGATGACCTGCCCCTGGAATTGGGTCCATTCTACCCCTCCCTGTATATATTTTTCACTGCATTTGTATGTGTTTTCCACATATTTTTAATGCTTTTATGCACACATTTATTTAAAATTTAGATATTAGTTTATTCTGTTTAAATGTCGGCAACACTATCCTATATCTATGGCTCTGCCATTTGCTTTTGCATACAAGAGTAGGCTTTTAATAATCGTATCTTGTTTTTTCAGGAAAGGGGCTAGTATTTCCATAATATAGCCGAGGTAAGAGGGGTAAATCGCAGTTTTGGTTTTCACAGTGCTGGCTGCGATATTTCCAAAGTGCTGGCTCCCCGTGGGTGCTGCAGCATTAGGAGGTAAAAGTCACAGAACAGTAGGACATGCAGGACACTCACCTCTTTGTGCTCACGTGTCCGTGGTTGAGAGGGTTTGCTTGGCCCGGGCAGCGCTGGGTCTTCATCCCTGGGCGTGGGCATGCGTTGTCATAGCTGCATGGACAGGCAGCCACCCTGCACCCTCACACAGAGGCAGAGGGTCACGCGGACTGTTCAGTGCCCCTGGAACTTCCTCCTACACCCCTCTGGCTGGCCAAGACCCCAGGGCCAGGGAGGAATGAAGCATGCAGCCCCCTGGCGTGGGACATGAGGGGCCACGGAAGTCCTGTGGACAGGGTGGGCTCCGTGAGCTGTGGACGTGGCGCTGCTGCACAGCCATAGTGAAACCCCTCAGCCTCAACTTGGCTTCTGCTCCAGGCTGACCAGGGCTGGGCAGACCGCCCTTGTTGTAGTTTCCGTCTCTCCCCTGCTCCAGAGGAGTCATCTTTTCCCATGTCCGTCGGCTCTGCCTTATTCTCAGCAGCTTTCATATGACTGTGTTTTGTCTGCTTCTCCTGTGGGTGCAGGCATCCGTGCCACGGGAGAGCGAATTCCCAAGTGACACCTGGCAGATGCTGTTCTGCTGTTTGTGGAATGTCTGCTGCTCTCACCAGGTCTTCTCCCAGATTTTGACTTTCGGGGATCTCGTCACAGAAACAGTTTTAATTTTGATGTAGTTCTAAGTTTTGTATAATTTTTTGTCCTATTTGGAGGACTTGTTTCAGCAGTCTGCTCAACCTCGTGCCTGTGAAAACAATCTTTTATTTCCTTGTTCTTAGACTTACTTCCTGACCTATTTACGACTCTGTTCACAGGTAAGGCCCCTGTGTCACGGCGGGCGGGTGGTCCTCTGGCCCCATCCTCTCGATGTCCTGTGAGGGGGTCCCTCCTCTCCGCTGCAGACCCCAGCTTTGGACACGCCAGGTCCTCTGTCCTCTCCCCTCTTCCTCTTGGGCCCACTGCCCTGTGAAATGCCACCACTGTCACCTGTGCCTGAGAGCTGGGAGAACACGGTGTGCCCTCCTCTTTCCTTTACCTAAGAATTGGATTCGAGATTTCTGGCCTCCACTCATGGCGTTGAATGCTGCAAAGATCGTTGTTTCTGCCCATAAGAAAGAAAATGCTAAGCGATCTCCCCCAACGCGATGTGAGTGTCCTGATCAAGGAACCGAGGGCTGGGGATGCCGACTGTCCAGACCCTAGGAAGAGACGGTAACATCTGCAAAATATTTTGAACAGAGGAGAAGTAAATGATCAGCTTTACATCTCAGGAAGATCCTGGATGGGCAGTGGTCCAGGTCACCGGTGGCACTGGGGAAGAGACCAAGTCATGCACATGTGTGGGCAGAGTAGCGACCAGCCAGGAGGCCAGCGTGCAGGGGACACCCAGTGATGGGGCCACAGCAGTGACCTGGGGGAAGGGGACAGGCTGGGGTTCCATGCAGCAGGGAGGGTCTCAGCCAGCATAGCAGGGGCTGCAGGAGCTGCAGAACCTCTCAGAATTGTCCTTTGGTGGGGACACGGCCCAGGTCCTTCTGCCAGCAGTAATCTCCCGAGGGAAATCACATCGGACTGGTAAGAGGGGATTCCTCCCCTCTCCCTCCCACAGGATATTCTCCCTGAAGTTACACTGCGGTCTGTTAAGGGCTGGCACTAAGGCACAGAGTGCTGACCTTGAATGGAACACCATCAGGCTGCGCTGATGACGTCGTTTGTGTCATGATGCCGTACAGAGACTGGCACCGCTGTTAACAGGGATACTTGTTTTATGTCTGAGTATGACGCGTCAAGGGCTTCAGTCTTGAGGGTTTTATTTTTTCTTGCATTTTTACTTTTTCAGTTTTTATTGTTTTGAGGCAGGTTCTTGTGAAGTTGTTAAGATGCCCTCTCCTCAGCCTCCCAGGGTGCCGGGGTTACAGTCATGTGGTGCCAGATACGGGTTATTTTTTATAATTTGCTAGCAAATTGGCTTTCTCAGGATGAGCTCTCCACCAGACGTTCGCTGTCTCTCCTCAGGGGATGCTCGTGGACCTACCCCAGGAGGCAGAAGGCCTTCCATACCCTCCCTGTCTGAGAAGGAAAAGCAAACAAGACGAAGTCCAGACCTCGGAAAACTATTTCATAGAAACAAAACAGATATTTTTAGAACACCTGCCTGAAAAAAAAGAAAAAGAAGATTTTAAAGTCCAAATGCGACAAAGAATCAAGTTTGCAGTAAGTCAGAAATTCACCGAAGTGCGGTGCTGTGATTTCACATTCCAACGACTCCCACCTCCACGCACGGTTTTCTTTCAGAAGTCACTGGGCGCCGATGGCACACGCACACAGTCCACAGTCCCCAGGGGGCCGAGGCAGCAGGTCCTCCCGAACAGACTGAAAACCAACCACGGGGTCTGGGGAGTTTTAGGGAAGCTGTGAATTTCAAGAATTCACCTGTTCTGTCTTCTTGCATTTTTGGAAAATGCGATCACCTGTGGGAGTATTTTGGGGGCTGTGGTGTACTGGAAGCACTAACAAGCCCAATATTCCCTGAACATTTGCTATGGGCCAGATGCACTTTTAAACTGGAGCCTATGCAAAATGCTGGACGGTCACAGAAGGGGACAGCTGTAGGGAGACAGCACAGGTCAAGGAAGCTGAACAAGGGCTGCTTCTCAAGACTTGCAGTCCTCGTGCTCCAGGAAGTCCCCATGCACAACACAGTAGCATTTGCCAGCCCTCCCCACAGTGAGCAGCTCAGGGTCAGCCTCCCGTGGGTCTGTGGTCACATATTTTCATCAGTCTGCAAACACGTGACCTTGTTTTGTGTGTTTCTGTGTAAAGGCGTCTTATTTACTTTATATTGCTGCTTCTTTAACACAAAAATGTAAACATGGCACTAATAGACCTGGAGGAGGACTTGTGTTTGCAGGGTGAGTTGAACCCGAAGCCCAGCGGTTGCTTTCTACAGCCTCAGTGGGGACCATTTGGGGCAGGGGCTCCATGCATCACTGTTCTGAGGGACCAAGAATCCCCTCCTGTGCTGATTTGAGGGTTGAACAACAGCTAGTGAGCAGGTGCAGCCACACACGGCGAGGAAGGACAGTGCAAGTTCACTCTGGGGACAAGCTGCGTGGCCAGGTGACCCATACTCCTGGTTCCTGCAGTCAACAGGGAGCCTTCTGGGGTCTTGTCTCCAAGCACGGTTCACTTCTTTTGACATTTGGATTCCAGGGAACCCCCATGTGAGGCTGGATGGAAGGGCACCCTGTTTATAGAGCTGATAGTGAGGAGGTGATGCAGCTAGAAGACGGCTGAGGGAGCGTGAGGACCAGTGGGCATCACACCTGTCCTGAGCACACAACAGGTGTGGCCAGGGATGACCTGAGGCTGTGGAAGAGCTGGGGCTGGATGCAGTTTAGACAGCAAACAGCAGCATGAGCTGGTCTGCCTTCCCCGATTTTCCAAACAAACGGAAGGACATGCCCTGTGCATCATGGCTGGGATGGCACAGTTGCTCCCGGAAGCCTCAGGCCTCATTGCCCTGTGGTCGCAGGAGAGTGGCAGCTTTCCCAGCAGACGTGGCTGAGGAAGGGGCCACACACGGGCTTCAGTATTTTACACTCACTCCTCACCGGGACTCCCCGGTCACATTTCTTATCGTAAATAATGTTTACTATTTCAAGCGTCCTCAGAGCAATGTTCTCTTCAAAATTTACTCCACATAGGATTTGTTTTCCATTTATATTCTACCAAGAGAAAAGCAATGAAATTCCTTCTCTGTCTGTGAACTCATCGTGTTTTGGTTTCTACTGATGTTTTATCTTATCTTTTCAAACTTAATTAGCCATAAATTACCATGCTTTACACTGATTAATAGGAACAGTTACATTGTATACTGTCATGGAAACCTGACATTAATTCCTGCAACAGTATCAAAGGTGATCCAGCATTCATCAGGCTCTGTCATTTTTTCCATGTTAAGATAAAGTTTAAATCCTGGGAAATCTGTGCTAAAAAACAATGTTGGCCGAGTCAGAATTAGTTTATATATTTTTTTCAACTTTCACACAGCCAGAATTATGCCACACATGTGAAAATAGGAAGAAAAAGAAAGGCTGCATTTAAAAATGTAGTGATTTATTGGACAAATAAATATTAAGCACTTGGTACATCTGAAGATGTCAGAGAAATAACTCATAAATTCTTCCAGCAGAACAGGCACATCCTGAAGAAGCAAAACTCATAAATGTAAACGCCATCTGTCCATCCAGGGTGTGCATGAATGGGGGGAAAAAGTAGTTACAGTGTTGCCAGACCAAGTCTACCCGGCAACACTAGCATAGAGGTAGGAAAGGGCAGAGAGAGAGAGAGAGAGAGACAGAGACAGAGACAGAGACAGAGACAGACAGAGACAGAGAGAGACAGAGAGAGAAAGAAAACAAATCAAAACAAACCGTGCTGCAGTGTTTGAGACCCTCGGTACCTAATTTGAGGCTCTGTTCCCTGTTTCTTTCTCCAGCATGGGGAAGTGAAGCTCCCCCTCAGTGGGGGTTTCCAGACAGGTGGGAGGCTGGGAGGTGTGGGTACCACTGTGCAATTGGTGACTGGATGAAGATGCCCAGACCCTGGGGTTCCTTGCTGTCCCCCCTGATCCTCACAGGCCCACACAGTTGGAAGGAGGCACCCGGAGGAGCTCAGGTGGGTGTGCCAGGCAGGAGCTGCTTCATTATCAGCATGGAGACGGGAGCCCCCTTTTCTTTCCAGATCTCTCCAAAGTGAGTGCAGGTGAAGTAGGGGACAAGATGACTTGACAATTATGTGAAAGTGGTGGATGTGGGGTGATTGGATAACTTTCCTCAACTGTGTTACTTCAGGCGCAGTTTCTGTGCCATACTCACGGTCGCAGGCATTTACATTCTCGAAAAGAGGCAGGCAGCAGTCAACCCTGGGACCTCGGAAAGTGGTCGTCTTTGTCAATAGGCCATCTGCAGATGTAATCAAGTTGAGGCGAGGTCATTCGTGGGGTTCTAATCCAGTAGGACTGAGTCCTCCCGAGACGACGCACACACAGGAGACTCCACGTGTGGTCAGAGGCCACAGCTGTCTGGCCACAAGCCAGGGATTCCTGGGGCCAGTGGGAGCTGGAGCAGAGCTCGTCTTCCCCCAGGGCCTTTGGAGGGAGTTTGGCTTTGCTGATGCCTTAGAAGTGTAGAAGTTTTGTGCTTCTACACTCCTGAACTGGAAAAGAATGAAGTTCTGTTAGTTGAAGCCCTCAAGTATACGGCAAATTGTTACATCACACATCCTGTCGGGCAGGTGGGAGCAGCTGGCCTTGTGCAAATCCCAGGGACAAATGATCTGCAGGGGGACCTGGCGCCTCCCAGGGCAGCCCATTCCCTGAGACCAGCACCGCACAGGGAAGCTTCTGGCTGGCTCTCTTTCGCATCTCTCTTTAAGAGCAGTCAGCTCTTAAAGATAAGACATACTTTTAATGAATCCAGGGATAATAATCTTAGGAATATGGGGTGGTTTATTAGAAAGTGGAAAGTGCTGAGGATATTTAGCTTTTGATATTGATTGACACAAGTTAGGTAAAACTGACAGCTGCCCATGCCTCGGTCTTCTTCAACCATCACAGGCATGTTTGATGACGCAAGCCATCCTCACGTTCTTCGCACTTTGTGGCCCGTTTGTGTCCATCTCCACCGTGGAGTCAAAGCTCTACATGAGCGGTCCTCCTGCGGAGGTCTCCTTCTCCAGCGCTTTCCTTTGTGTGACACAAACTTGCTTACGCATCACTTCTCTGGACCATGCTTTGCGGGAAAGCATTTTCGGTGGCTGGGAGCTTGGGCGATGGCACACACAGAACATGACACAGATAGGAGCAAGCCACCTTGGTCCCTATTGAAATTCCCCCAGATGAATGCTCTGCGGGAACCCGTTTCCTCGGCTACTCTGTTGCCTGCGTTGTGAGAGGCTCAGCTCTTTGGGGACCTGAGCAGACATTGTGGCTGAGACCACGGCTCGCTGTTCACACATTGTTCCCTGCGCCGGGACGCAGCGCTTTCCCAAGTGAAGTGCGAGGCCATGCCAAGTATTTCCATCCCCTGCTGCTTCCCACAATGGGGACCAGTCCCAGCTCGCTCATCGAAATGGAGTGGCTCTTCCCAGTGAGCTCGCAGCATAATGCATTGGAGAAGACGGCTGCGGGTTAATAAATGATTCGTAGCTAGAGATTGCAGTGAAATCAAGGGAAACAAGCGTCCTACTCAGAGTGCGCGGCTCGCCCTGCGGAGCCCCACCGTGCACTGCGTGAGAGTCTGTCGCAGCAGAGCACAGTTCTCGGGGGATGAACACATCACTGCCCCTTTAGAAACAGCCCATTTGTTCAGGGAATCCCAAACAGGACAGGAACAGTCAGCCTCTGTGTTTCGTTGGGCGGCTCTTGTCTAGATACGCAGAGGGAGAAACTCAAGCCAGGGACTCGGAGGACCACATTCCCCCTCACCACTGGAGCAGAAAACTGAACTTATTGACCCAGATGTGTTATGAAAATGATGGCAGTGGACAGTGCAGTCAGGTAAAGCACAAGTCCTCCCGTTAATGCACTCAGCAATGTCCCGGGTGTGACTTGTACACAGGCTGCTGTGTCAGATCTTGCCTGAAGTTCATGACAGCATCCCACGTTTAGCCAAGGTGGAGGGCAGCTGGACCGGTTCAGGTTTCCGAAGGCTGGCGCCTGCATCTGGAACCAATGCTGACCCCTCGGAGGACGAAGCAGTCAGTAAATGAAGCTGGTGGACGGGCACAGTGGGCTTGAAGGGAGGACCAGGACGTCATGTGCACCGAGGTCACAGGGTGGAACCTGGTTGCATCTGGGAAGGACAGGCAGAGGGAAAGGTGATTTGGTTGGTTGCTTGGGTGTGAAAACATCCCATTAGGATTACAGACCCGACCTCTCCGTTGTAACATGAGCTGGCTTTGTTCTCGTGGAAAGTCACTGCTCCGATCACACCAGGAATTTGCTTTATCAAATATTCATCTTCCTAAGGCTTTTCAGTTCTTTCTTTCTTTCTTTCTTTCTTTCTCTTTCTCTCTCTTTCTTTCTTTCTTTCTTTCTTTCTTTCTTTCTTTCTTTCTTTCTTTCTTTCTTTCTTTCTTTTCTTTTTCCCACTTTTCTTTTCCAGTGCGATGTGAGGAAGGCTGGAAAGTGACCATGTAAAACCTTAGCTCTGTTTGGCATGGCCCTCTCCAGTTTTGCATGAAGTTAGAAAGTTTTGTCCCAAGGGAAACCCTAGCATGCTGAATATGCTTTTATTTTATTTTTCTCTGCAGCACTCTGGGCACCCTCATTGGGGGGGACAGAGGTGTACTATGCCCTGTCTGGACTGTAGAGAAGTCATGCTTACCTAAACTCCTTTGGAAGCCACAGGACACCGTTAAGAGCCCTATTTGCTGATTCGTGGCCCACACAGCCTTTTGGAGAAGTAAGGCACCGTCATCTTTGTGGTGGCTTTTTATTCAGTAGTTCATGTGTCTCTGGTTTTACCAAAAGAGTAAGATGTTGCTACTTGCATCCCACACGTCCGAGGAGAGTTCACTAAAAGCAAGGGTGAAGGTTTAGGGAACCCACTAACACGAATTCACTTTGGAAAAAAAAATGAAATTCACTTTGGATTTGGCAGCCAAATTATGTGCTGTGGTGACCACTGGGATTTGAATGGTGGAGAGAAGTGGGAACTAATCTTGGAGCAAAGAGCACCTCCGTCTTGGGGACCCCTCAACAACCAGGGTCCAGTCAGGGACAGAGCTGAGTGTGATTAAACAGGGCAAGGTTAGCATAGAGAATTATTAGCTATACTAGGGCTGGAGTAGGGGGTGGATAGAAAAGGGTAAAGAAAACCAGAAAGAACACAGGCGTGGTGGGATCTGGGGCTAGAGCAGACTGCCCTGCGAGGGCGGGTTGGAAGAGGCTGCACCCCAGACCTGGCTGCAGAGCGCAGGAGGCTCACAGGGCAAGGGGACCTGCTGAGAAGGAGTGTGGGGTACTCACCAGGATGTCCCTGGTGTGGGGCAGCCGCCTGTAGGCAAGCACCGAGCCCAAAACTCCCGCAGACCCTGGGGAAGACGGCAAGGTACCCAGGGCAGCTGGCTGCTCTGCACTGCGGGCCTGGGCTGCACGAGCCGTGCGTGCCTGGAGTGCAGGGGGAGGGGAGAGCAGCCCTTCCTGCTGCCAGCTCCTGCCAGGGGGCAGGTAATGCCATACCCAGTGGCAAGATAGCTACGTACAGGCAGCAGAGCACAGCTGAAGCACACGCTGGAGGTGGGCTGACACCTGGATGCCCTGTCACTGCCCCAGGGCCAGAGGGAAAGTGGCAGGGGGAGGTCACAGAGCCCCACTCAAGCCAGGGTGCCATGGCTTTGCACCCTCCTGTCAGAGTCGGAGTGTCTCCTGTCTCAGTCCCTTTTCTCATCACCGGACACAATACCTGCAACTTAAAGGAAGAGAGGCTTATTCACTCTCCCATTTCAGTCCATGGTCAGCTGACTCCAAAGAAGAAACAGCCTGGCAGAGGGCCCTGGCAGACCAGAGCTGTTCATGGCATGGTGGAGAGGCAGCAGGGAGGCCACACCGCAGTGACCTGACTTCTCCAACCGGACCCCACCTCCCACGAGAGAGTCAGCTACGATACCCTCATAATCCAGCTCCTCTTCACAAGCCCCTCCTGTGAGCACCTTAGACTTCAGGGCAGCATCTAGATTTAAACCTCAGCACCTCGTGTTTTAAACACAGATTAATAAGTGCACACATGCAAGGTGAATTTGTATGTAAGCAGGTGGACTATTGGGAGAAGCGTCTCCACACCTTTACAGTGATTGGTCACCGTGAACTTCCTTCGAGATTTTAAGAGCATAGCAATTTGGGACTGGCTCTGACACCCAGCCGGGGGCCCTAGCGGCTGCGTGTGAGCTCTTTGAGGATGCCCAGCAACACGCTCCTCCAGGCTCCTTCCTGGGGCTGCAGTCGCAGGCGCCAACCATTCAGAGAGGAGAGGATTGAGCTGCGGCAGCCCACGGCCGGGATGGGGTGACCTCTAAGGATGAGAAGCAATGAGCGATAAGACAAACGAACCACAGGGAGAAACGATCCCTCCTGAGAAGAAAGCGTTTGGGGAGCCTGAGTCCTCCTCAAACTTGGTTCCTGAGTTTGCTAAGCTCAGGAGGCGAGATGAGGAGCTAAGGCTGAGCTCACATAGTTACTTTGCACACGGAGCGGTGACTGCAAGCTGGCATCAGAACAGTCTTCAGAACCAACCTCATCCTGGACTCGGGACCTAAAACACCATGGGTCCTGAAAGCACTCATTTTATGGCCCACTGAGGCTGCGTGGCCTCGAGCAGCATCTGGGGTGGACCTGTGCTCCTTGGTTGCTCTCCATCCGCCCACCACCCTGAGTGCAGACCCATGTCCAGACCCAGCTGCCCTATCCTCGTGGGTGATGCAGGACCACGCCCGGCAGAGACATGCACAGGACCTCACGGGACTGGCCTGGCTCCAGTGCTGAATTTGTTGTCGGGGAATTGACTTGTGCTTTGATTCTACTCTCAGGAGTAAAGGGGGTGATTTTGGTCAGCAGCGCAAAGCCAGGGGCTGCTGTAGGGAGGGGAGGGTGCCCTTCGTGAGCTCACAATGCTTCACTCATTTGGAAGAGGGGTCTGCTAGCAGCTCTGGGGTCCCCTGGGGACCACACCCTGCAGCCCAAGCAGAGGGCACAGCAGAGCTGCAGTGGCCTGGGGACAAGTGCTGCTGGCAGGTGTCTTACCAAAAGACCCCTGGAGAATTACTCTGCTATAAAGAAGAATAAATCTGAGTCATTTGCAGGAAATGCATGAACTTTGAGATCATAATGCTAAGTGAGATCCATTAGACACACAAGCTTAACGATAGCATGACGTCTCTTATATGAGAAACTCAAAGTTTAAATAAATTTAAGAGCAAAAATGATAGATGGTAGGAAACAGGGACATAGATATTTCGCATATGGGAAGGTGACTAAGAGTTGGAGAAGGGGAGAGGAGGGAGAAGAGACGGGGAATAAAAAGAATGAAGATGTGTTATGTACATGCATCGGCTCCCCAGGATGAACGTAATCATTGTGTACTGCAAAATGTGCTAATGAAAGCTAAGAAATTAAAAGAGACCCCTGCCCAATGTGAACTTCATATTAGTCAGCCACAGACGTCTTCCACGGCGAGAGGTATCCCCCCTTTTTTTCTTCCCCTCTTCCCTCCTGCAGTAGTGGGGATCAAACCCTGGCCTTCACACATGATGGGTAAGTGTACCACCACTGAGCGACAACCCAGACCCTTCTTATTTTTTGTTCTGATACAAAACCTTGCTCGGTTGTCCAGGCTGGCCTAGGAGTTACAATCTTTCTGTCTCATTCTTCCAAGTAGCTGGCATTACGGGCATACACCGCCATGCCTGGATATGGAACTTCTCATTCGTAAAGTGTGTGCACATAAACCACTGAGCATTGGCAGAACACACACTACATGCAAGCACAAAAAAAGGCATTTACAAATATTACCACGCGCTGGTGTCTTCCTCTTCTAAGGCTATGAAAGTGTTCCCTGTCAGGACTGAGGCCAGATACACAGTTGCATTCTCCCCCTTGCTTTTGAATGAGAAATATGTGTTTTATCACTAATCTGACTCCCCAGCATGGCACACAGTATTGCAGCCCCATTCCAGCTGCTCTGACCTCCTGGGTCCCCCAGGGCCATCTTCGGGGATGACTCTGGCTCAGGGACCTCCCCCTTGTTGGTTTTAGACTCAGAGTGCTGTCCGGTGCTGGGTGAGCCTGTGCAGAAGCCCAGAGCATGTGTGTGTACGTGTGTACTTACACTAAACTCCTAAGCTGTGTGGTTTTCTTTCCTGGTCAAGAAAAGAAACTGGGAAGAGAGCTAAATCATTTGGGACTCAGGCAAAGCTCAGCCAAGTTATCTTCAGTGCATTGCGACAAATGTTGAAAATGGTAGCCCACTGCCCAACTGCATGTCTATTTTTCTAGCTGTTTTTGGAATGCAGCATCTTACCTGCCTTATCAGCAACAGCACTGTACCAGGGACAGCTGGAAAGGAAAGACTTGCGAAACTAACACTAATTGAGCGTTCAGGGTTCAATAATTGCTCTTTCCACTAAGCCACAGGAGCCAATTGAAGACCCAGCAGAAGGTCAGTAGGTTGTAACTTGTGTAAGTCAGAGTCCTAATTTTAGATGGCATCTATAATCCTGCTTTCTGGGTAACTTTCTTGATCAGATGAGACACATGACCAGCTACAAGATGTGTTAAGCTTCATACTAGAACGTAAACATTAGAGATGACGATATCTCATGTTAAGCACGAGCTCCGTGCAGGCTCAGGGCTAATTGCCTCACTTGCAATATGGAAGCCTATGTCCAGTCCCCATCTGAGGGCAGACAGCCTCGCTGTGACTCTCCGTACCACAGGCGCACTGCGGACTGCACCGTGAAAGCAGCTTTAGTCTCATTAGCAGGAGAGCATGGCTACTAAGACTCCCTCACACCTGGCCTGGCTCGAGATGGCGTGCTAACCACTCCACGACCTTGCCCTTTGCTTTGTCAAAGTCAGGCAATGCCAAATGATTCTGACAACACAAATAGATGCTACTGCTATTTCCTCATTAATATTCACAAATGCATATGGGTGGGGTACCACAGTATTTTGCATATTTCCATATGGAGCAGTGGCATCAGAAGTACTTGGGAATCCTGTTGAAAATTCAAGGTTGGGGACGTTATCTACAGAATCAGACTCAGGAGTGGGACGATGGTTAGCAGATGTCTTGGGTACCTCTTATGCACACACGAGTTTGCTGGCCTCCATCTTAAATAAAGCCTGGGAAATTATAAGAAAAACAGTTTGAAATGCAAAGCAAAGCCTTTATAGGAAACCATAACCTTTTTTATGGACTATGTCATTACCCAGTTAAAACAATTAAATAAGCTTAATGTTGCTTAAGCTACTAAACATAAATATGCAAGTCATTCAACTTCCATAGCAGGGAATTCAAATTATGGTAATCAAACATGACAGGAACAAAATAACTTTATAAAACTTCCAAAGCATTAGGAATCTCTCAAGTGCCAGGCTCAGATGGGAAACTACGTATGTCATGGGAATAACACCTGTGACAGTGACATAAAGCAGCTACAGGGATACTTTCTCACACTCCTTCTCTTTAGCAAGACTAGTCAGTATCCTGGTTAGCACACCTGCAGACTAGTTGGCATCTTCGTTAGCACACCTGTGCACACATCCCACTGGTGAGGGTAGCAAGAGTGCCCACCGTCTCTCACCAGGGCCACTGGCCTGGTCCTGGTTGTCCATCTGGCTGGGACTCAGTCACCAGGCTCTGCTCTACCAGGAGTAGCTGAGGTCCCCATCCCTACCGGCGCCTGGGATGGTCGGGGATCTAACCTGCTTCCTAAAGTCCTGCCTTTCTAGTTATGAGCTGTGAGGCTAATGCTATACAGATTGGTCGTCACAGGCTACTGTCTAGAAATGATTAGCTTTCAGGATTGTTCATTCGACCTGCGTCATTAGCTCCTTATAATAAAGTTGGGTGGATGCTGGCTGCAGCAATCAGCAAAACCACTCTGGACGCTAGAACTGTAATAGCTTCGTCTCAAGGTGAGGCTGGGACTCAGCCTTAATCTGCCCCACCTCAGACAAAACCGCAGGTCACTGGGAGCTTGCTCAGTAAACTGTTGGACCGGTGGGGGTGTAACAATAACTGTGACAAGGACACTTGGGATAGTCCCATGGGTTTGTGATGGTGACACATAGGATGAGTTGATGCAACTAGGTAACAAATACGATATAATAATCTACTTACTCATATTTTGCCCACATAATTCCTAACAAACATGTGACTCATTCTTCACTGGGTGATTTGGTTTTTAGTTCAGTAAACAGATTTTCTTGTATTTGTCACCTTCCCAAAATCCAACATGTACCCCGTTGATGTGTTTACTTTTTATGTCCTGTTATCCCTCCGTTGACCCAGCAGCACGTCTAGTTAGTGCTTCCCCCGGACATGGAGCCCCACAGCAACCATGACCGAAAGAAAGAAAAACCCACACGTGCTGGAACCCTGGAGACCCTGGAATTGATCGCTATAAATCTATGTCATTTGGCAGCTACAAAAGTCAAGAAAAGGAAATGCTTTCAAAGTAGAAATGCGTAACCTCTGACCTCTCTTTTCTGAGTGATTTCACACTGATATTTTCACCTTTTTCAAAATTATGGCAAATGAAATTAGGCTCTGCAGCATGCTTACAGGGATTCCATTTAATGCTTCAAACATTGGCATCGATATGTACTTAACCGCCTTCAAAGAATTTGTAGAGCAAGTTACTCAGTTTTCAAAATGCAGTAACTGATGTTGTTTGAAGTTAGAGTCACTCATGACATTCACCTGTGCTTTAGATTATTTTATCAGCAGATCCCACTCTGGCTTCACCCACAGATGTTGGGAATGTAACTCACTTCCACGTACCTGTAGATTCTTGGTTTCTGCCTTTGCTGCCCTTTGGAACATGCAGTTGATGAACGTGTTAGTGTCAAGCGTGGGGTTTCACCGGGCCTGGAGACCAGACATCTGGATTCTGGATCTCAGTTTGAAGTTCATCCAAATCCTTTTTAGTTACATCAGATAAAGTTTCACCTGTACAGTTTCAAATCTCACCATCCTTGAAGGGGCTGAACACAATGTTATGTCTCTTTATGGTGGTTTATGCTTATTAAATATTAAAACCAAACATTACCACTATAAAAAGACTTTTACAGCCATGGGCATTTTTCCTGATAATAAAATTTTACTTAGCTTTATTTTTCCTTCTGTAGGGCAATCTGGGATCTCACAGAAAGCACTGAACTGGAAATACAACAATGTGTGATCGCCAGGAGGGGCCACGCTGCAGAGCCCTGTGAAGTAGGGGCCGGAAACTGGTTGAAACTCAACTTGGGCACAGAGGACCAGTGGTGTGATGTGCATTCATGTGCAGGTGCAATGCCATTGTCCTTCCAAAAGGGCAGCAAGTGCCAAGTCCTTCATCTACCCAACTCTGTAAAATGTTTCTACTGTAAAGCTGGACTCAGGGATCCTCCTCTCTCACCCCTGGGGACTGAACTCCCTGGCTTGAGATATTTGTCATCCCTTTCTCTTAAGAATGGGACCATTCTCCAAAATGGATGTTTTCCTTGCAAAGACTCCATTCTGGACAGTGAGAGATCTAGACCTGTGCGGGGTTAACAGCGAGGACAGACAGCACCATGGTGCGCTGGCTGCTGGAACCATAAATCCTCTCCGAATCAACCCAACTTCAATATTCATGAGATCTCTGCAAAGGTTTCATGGCGCCATAAAAGTCTCCTCAGAGCACTCTGAATGCTAAGTGGGATGAATTATTAAAGAGCAGCCCGACTTGCCTCTACCTGGGCTTCGTCAAGGGCAACAGCACCTCTGTGGAGGCTGTGGGAGAGTTTAGCCATGCGGGAAAACGCACTCCGCCTTGAGCAAGCACCAGGCTGGAGCGTAGAGCTGGCGGGTGCGGTGAGGTACGATGGGGAGGTATGAGATTTCCCTGAAGGTGCTTCTGCAGAGCATGTGCCACTGTGCACCCACGGGCTGGGGGACAAGGCCACTGGGCTCCGTGACAGACCAGGGGACAGCTGCTCAAACCAGGGAGGCACTGGGCATGGACAGGAGGGCAGAGAGCGTAAGCTGATTTAAAAACACCGGGTCTTCAGTGTGTTCATACTCTGGGTTTCTCCTAGAAGAGAAGCCATGCGATAGGTGAGCTGTGTGTCTAATAAATTCAAAAGCAAAATAAAAGAGATGATAGGAAACAGGAAGATGGGTGTTTTGCAGATGGGAAGTGGACCAAGAGAAGGAGGGAACAGGAAGAGAGGGGAGGTGAAAGAATTGAGATGTGTTTTGTGCAGGCACCAACTCCACAGGATGAAAATAGTCATGCGCTGCAAACATGTAAGAATAAAATAAATCTTAAAAATTAAAATAAAGACCCTTGAGGAGATGGTGTAGAGAAGGATTCCACAAGGGGGGGGACTTGGATGAGGCCAGCTGGCCAGGGCACAGTGCTGCTGGGCGGCCACTTGGGTACAGGGTGTGGGGCAGCAGACTGGGACTTACGGGCTCGGGAGGAGGTGATGGTCACTGCTGCTCAGGGGGGAACCTGCATGTGGGAGTTTTGCTTGTAAGCGCTAAGGAAGGCCATGATTTTAGCTGAAATTGCTCATCCTCTGAATCCCAGGCTTCTCTCACAGTGTGCATGTACTTTCCCTGTAGACGCGCACATTCTCTGTGGGTCAGGGTCTTCCTGAAAGGCCTGCTGGAGCCCAGAGGGAAGGTGGCTTGTCCAGCACAGAAGGCTGGAGGTTCCCTGTCCCTCAGGGATGTGTCCACACCCACATCCCCGGACATGTGAACTGTACTGATTTGGAAAAAGGCCTTCGCATATGAAATGAGTGTGGATCTAGGGATTGGTGATCACCCTGGATTATCCATCCTGGCACTATCATCCGATGACAAGTGTCCTCACATGAGAAGGAAAAGAAGAGAGATGCAGAGTGGAAGGTCATGTGACAGGGGACACAGAGACTGTGCTGGCGTGGCCATGCACGAGGTACACTCGGGGCACAGAAGTGGGGCAAGGAAGGAAGAGGCCTCCCGACGACCTCTGGAGGAAGTAAGCCCCTGAGGACAGTTTGGCTTGGGACATCGGCCTGCAGACCTTGACAGTAAAACCGTGCGGTTTGATGCCACTTGTAGTGGTAGTTACAGCAGCCACATGAAACCAATGCTTCCAAAATCCCAGAGCTCGCCGGAGGACCCCTGAGTGCAGACGAGGGGGACCTCAGAGAGGATGGGGTCCCTTGGAGGGCTGACCCTGCCCACCCACTCTCTTCCTCCCTTCAGAGGTGGAACAGCCACTGAAGCAGGCACCCATTGGCCAGAAGTGGTTATAGAGTTTAAAACTGTGTAACAAATATCTGATACAATTCATCTTCAGTGTCCATTTGTTGCATGATCCAGATATTTTACAATTCGTACTTGAAACTTTAGTGGATTTGCTCCACCACAGGATGGCCTGAGAAGGTGTTGGGTGGTAGCCACCCAGTTCTGTACCCAGACAGACTCTCTGCCACCTGCTTTTGGGGACCCGCGGGCCAGGCTGTTAATTTCTTATCTTCAGCTCCAACATGTTCCACAAGGGAGGACGCCTCAGGGGGAAATGGGCTTTCTCATGGCTCATGCCATTCAGAATTCGAATTCCTCAGCACTTACTTGAAACAGAGAGGTGGGTTTTCCTTCTCTCTACTCTCCTTTAACCTTGGGCCTTCGTGTTTTTATACCAACTCAACCTCTCTGTATAATTTATTTTTGAAAATATTTTATGCCAAGTTGTAGTTCTAGAAATTGAGAAATATGGGTGAATTTCTAGCATTGTGGAAGCTGGATACGTTTGTTCAGGGAGTGAAAAGGCCATTCCATTATGCTGCCCCGTTCCACGACGCTCTGCATGATCACGATCGTGATGCCAGACATGGCTCCTCTCTTCCCGTGTGCTGGGCATGTGCTGGGCTCTTCCATGGCTGCAGTTTGTTAGTCCACATGATGGACCACAGTGTGTGGGGTCCAAGAGTGCCTGGCTCAAAGCTAGGTTGGTTTGTCTGGTGCTGCAATGGACCCCAAGCTAAGCACGTGCTCCACCGCTGAGCTACACCCCTGCCACCATAGCCAGGTTTGAACTGGTTGGTGAGGGCTTCACAGGGAGCTTCCACCCATGACCACCTGGCCACTGGTGTTGCACGTGGGCTGCCCAGTGCCCACAGCAGTGGCCACTCCCCCAGCACCAGGCCACCCAGCCAGCCTCTGGTGGCACACTCCTGGAGGCTCCTTCCTGTGGAGGTGCCCTGGAGACCATGCTGGACCCTGTCCATGGTCCAGAATGCACCTTGGAGTCTGAGCGCCCATGGCTGGGCCAGGGCCACCTGCCCCATCCTTCAGGCTCTGCCTGGATTGGTGAGCTCCTGCCAGGTGCGCTTACTGCTGTGACAAAGAGCCCCAAGTCCTGGCACTGCTCCACCTGCTGCCCAGTGCTGAGTGGTACTGTCTGTCTCGGGGGAGGCCAGGAGCCCTTGCTCCCCACTGTCTATCTTGAACCCAGGCCCTGCGTGGGTGGCTCCACCAATCTGTGTTCTGGAGTAAGGCTGCGAGTGCAGGTTGGCACCAAGGCCTGTTTTTATGGCATTTCCATCCCCTTCTACGTGGAGCCACAGGGACATTCTCCGAAGTCTCCATGCTGTGGACAGAGGAGAGGGCAAGCAGACTGGGATGGCCAGTGGTGGGTCCCTAAACAGCCCTTCCTGGGGAAGTGTGTAATTTTGCTCAAATCACAACTACACTCTGTTTACACCTTGGGTCCTGTCTGGATCAGAACCTCTGTTCCACACAGTCGTCTGAGTCAGGATGAGTCTCGGGGCTAGAATCCAACGCACCAAAATCAAGGCCGATTGCTGCCTGTGGAGAATCCACCAGTGTTTCTTCCCAGTGTGAGAGGAACCACTTCACCAATGCATTAGTGCTGTATGTTATAGCAGAGCAGAATCTTACCTTCCGTGATGCCCATCAGTGAGGTAATGAAATGTGACAAGTGTCATAACATCCTTTCCTTTCACCTTGGTACAGTTTCCCCTCTGGCTGTTGTGTCCAGAGGTTTACCTGTGTTAACACAGGGGCTCCTGCAGGTTGATTTGAGAGCTGGGTGTCCCCACTGTCAGTGCTGTTCTGAGGTTCTGTCTCGCTGAGTGTCACTCAGTGGGCCAGCGCAGGCAGCTACAGACCAAACGGAGGCATCTTCCTGGGAGCGCACCGTCCGCTCCCCAGGTCGGGCAGCTGCAGGCCAGCAGCACCTCTGGCCTCACATCCAGGCCAACTCAAGTGGTGCCTGTCTGACCAGCTGAGGCTGGTGGTGTCAGCACGGAGCGGAGTTGGAGGCGGGGGAGTCCTCAGCGTCACAGAGTCAACAGTGCTGTTGTGGGTGGGATTTCTAGCGGCCTTGACAATGTTGCATGTGGACAGTGGAGGACAGTAGCATGGCCGAGCAGAAGGGAAGATACCCTGGGAAGCTGTGCTAGGGACCCGGAACAGATCACGGCAAAGAGGGTGGGTGCGGTGTCTGTTAGTACTGGGCTGCAGCCCGCCTCCCTCCCATAGCCGCTGCCACCCAGCCATCAGCACACGTACATTTGGTGCGAGAGCAGAAGACTTCACGCCAGGGGGAGCAGCTCGACGGTCATGGCTCAGCCTGGCCCCTTTCCTGGTCGTGTCTGGCTGCACAGAGCCGGGAATCCTAGAGACGGAACTCAGCCTTGGGCGTTCTTGCAAGATCAGGCCAGCCAAACAGACCTCTTGACCCAGGGAGGAGGAGTCGGGCTACAGGGAGGCACATTCTTCTTCCGGTTCTGATTCCACATTGTTCCTACTGCCACAGGGTGCCCCTGAATGATATGAACTGGTGTGCACCTTTGGGAATGCCCGTCGGTCTCCACGGAGGTGCGTAGACAGAACACCTCGTTCCTCCTCCTCTCCTGCTCCTCTACTGAGGAGTGTGTCCGTATCTATGACTTCATCAGTGATCTAAGGCCGTAAGGTACTTCAAGCTAGTAGTGAGAAATCAGTCACCTGCTGCACCTGGTACAGATCGCAGACAGATAGGCACCTGTTCTGTAAGAGGCACCTGTTAGTCTTTGTGCCATGATCTTGTTTCCTTCTTGATGCATTACCTTGGAAATTCACAACAAAATATCACAGACCCAGTGGCTTAAATAGCAAAAGTGTATCATCCCAGGTGCCGAGGCTGGAAGCCCCAGGTCTGCAATCAGCTGGGGAGGTTTCTGGTGAAGCCCTGCTTGCTGGCTGGTAGATGTGGCCACCTTCCCGTAATGCCCTCACAGGGCCTCTCTGTGGACACACGTGAGGTGAGCAGGAAATCTCTGGTATCACCTTGTATAAAGGCACAAACCCAACTGGATCATGGCCCCACCATTGTGAATGACCTCATTCAAACTTAATGACATCCTTACTCCAAATTCACCTGTCCTAGGGTCAGGCTCAAGGAGGAAACATAAGCATTCGGTCCACAGCGCAAGGCTGTGTCCACACGAGACCAGATGTCCAGGGCGTCTGACAATGTTGTCTGCTCGGGGAAGCTCAGCACTCTGTGAATGAGGTCAGTCAGCTGCAGGAACTGGAGGAGCCCCTCACCCAGAGGAAGGCAATGGGGAAGTCTTTGGGGCAGGGAAGAGAAGGGCGGGGTCCTCAGGAAAAACGGCCAGGAGCCAAGAGCTGAGGCTGGGGATACTGCCCAAGGAGCCCAGGGGAGCGTCCACTGTGGGCCAGACCTGCACGGGGGTGAGGGGTCCTACCCTGTAACTGTGGGGTAGTGAGGACAAGGGATGTGGGCCACTGTGTGAACCCCAAGGACTATTTAGAACTCAGGACTGTTTAACTCTCTCTACAAGACAGGCAACCTCCTCACCCACCCCTCAGCATTTAAATCAGGACAAACCAGTCACACCTGGGCCAAACAGACATCCCCTGTGACCCCGCCCGACACACTTCATCCAAGTGCGCAGCTCTGAGGTGTGAATCAGATAGAACCAGGTAATGCAGGTCACCGGAGGAGGCCTCTATACCCCAAATCTCATGGGGACCCACATAATAAAGGCTGGCTTCCACATAGATTTGCATTTGAAATGTGTGCTCTTCATTATAATTTTGTAATTTTTTTTCTTTTTGCTAAAGTCTTTGAAGATGTGGATGTTAACATTTTCACTTTTTGATAAAAGTACATAAAGATGCTATAGGAATAGATATTTTAAAACTTCTACCATGTATTTTTGAGAAGGTAAGAGAAGACATGAATATTAATGAGATGTATTATATGATTATGTTGATTAGTAACTTCTAAATATGCACATCAGGAATGTCTCATTCTGTCCTTTGCTGGAATACCTCTTCTTGCCCTGCCCTCCCTTCTTCCTGCCCTTCCCTCCCCCTTTCCCATGCTGATGTCTGCTCTGAGAAAGGACAGAGCGCAGCATGAGTGCTTGATGGTGAATGGAGCGGAGGGGAGGCTTGCTTGGCCTGCCCTGCAGGGGAGGGGTGGGTGGCTGGTGAGTACCCGAGCCAACGACTTGGCAGAGACCCGTTGAGACACAGGAGGGGCAGAGGTTAGCACTGTCCGGAGAGGCAGAGAGTCTGTGCCTTTATGAACAGACATGGGCTATCCCTTCCCCTGACATATTGGCCCCCTGCCAGCGTTCTCTGCTCATTTCCTCCAACCTCTTGGTAACAAATGGCCATCCTCACCAAGGGTCAGTATTTTTTGGAGCACCCCCTGAACTCGTAGGACAGAGTATGGAAGGAAGTGTGGGGTGCAAGGGTGACATGATGTGTCTCTGTGGGTTTGGTCCATGTCACAGGACCTGCCTGGTGACAGTGGTGTGCATGGGCCACCACGGGCATGGGCTCCATGCTGCGCTCTGGCCCAGGCAGTCCGCCTCCACCAGGAGGGGTGAGGCAGGCACCTCCCTGGCAGCTGGCCTGCTCACCCCGGCCTGGAGCAGTTTCTAGAATGGCCTCGTGAGCCATGCCCGTGGCTCCACCACGCAACACCTCCTTCCTCCCCTTTCTGTCTTTGCTGTCACTCCAGATTAAATGCTGCTGCAGAAAGGGCATTGATACCACAGTGATGCCTCTCAGCAGCGGTTTAGCACGCACGTTAAAAAGCCAACCTCTCAGTTAGTGCTTTTAAATTACAAATACGCAAACCATTGTACGACCTCAACGTGCACATTCCCAGTGTCCCTTTCCCTCGTGGTTCCACCCAGACCATTCCTGTCCACCCACTTGTTATTGTCTTGGAGGCTCAGTCTATTTTGGGAATATTGTTTGAACTAAATAACCAACTCATGTAGATTTTTGTTGTGTTTGTTTCCTGAGCATGCATAATCTGGGTTGAAATTTCTGTATCTGAAGAAAGGGTCTGGAAAGAGTCGGGCACTGATCAACGATGCAAAGAAGTTGAAGCTGAATCAACTCTATGTCCAAACCAGAAGTCAGCGAGCTTAGAATGACTTTGTGGCATTTCAGCTCTGGGCCTGGCAGTGAGCTCCCACCTGCTGTTGGGTTTTATCGCTGTCATAGATCATGTGATACCGTATTTGTGTCATTAACTCCCTCCCAATAGTAATACAGATTTATGTCTCACTTAGGGGTGTGTAAAATACACAAAAATAATAAAACTGCACTGGAGTCCGCATTCACGACTCAGGATCATCACGCCACGCTCTGCCTAGGCCGGAAGATGGGTGCCAGCTCCCCCTGCTCTGGGTCCCAGACCTGGCCCGGTCACCCACCCAGCACATGCAGGGCACATTTTCCAACCTGAAAAGGGGAATGTTCTTTCTTGTTAATGAAAAATAATGACAGTACCAAAAGGCCCACTGATTCCTCAGTCATTTTGAAAAGGCATAGCCATTATTCTTGAGGGAGTGCCGAGGAGTTAATGCCTTTGCGCGTTTCTTTCCTCCTCCTGAGCATAGTGCACAGCCTCCTGGAGGAGGGGCTGCTCAGGAGGTTGGGGTGGGAGGAGGGGCAGGTCGGGTCAGGTTGCCCAGAGTCCTGCAATCCAGGGTGCATTTTGCCCAGCTGGGCCTGTCCCAGGGCAGAGCAAACATCTGGGTGGGCACAGCACGAGAGATAAGCCTCGGAGGCCAGACTGAGCTATAAAGCACAGCAACAATTCAGATATTTTGCTTCTCAAAACTATGTTGCCTAACACAAGTAAGAAGCTCCCTCCCCACAGAGTCCTACGTTGGCAGACAGCGCAAGGCCAGCTCTGTGCGTGCTGCGCGCGGGCTCTCGTCACAGCATCACCTTAAGACAGCGCTTCATTCTAAACAAAGCACTGCAACCTGCAGAGAGAAAGTGACCGGACCAATCACGGGTCCTGGCTCCAAAGCTACGGGTTCTGATTCTCATTAGGTCAAGGTACTATTGATGCTCAAATTAAGCTCCCAGTCCGAACAATCACCCCTTGGTGATCCCAGCCCTGCTAACATTTAAAGTGCCACGAGAGTTTCTTTCATCGATGAATATTATGTATAAGTACACCTGTACTGAGAGTGAGCTCTCCGCCATCCGGAGAGAATCAACAGAACTGCTTGAAGTTCAGAAATAATCAGACCAAAGAAACGAACTCACAGAAGCTCAGCCTGCAGCCTCACAGGGCATCAATACATGTTGAAAACGTATAGACAACTGGAGAGCCAGAGGTGTGTTTCAAAATTAAAAGATTTTCTGGTGCGTTTCATCTTTAACTCTTCGCTAAGCAAAGCAGCATTTGCTCTGCTGCCTGACTCCTCCCAGTCAGAGTCCGGAAAGCGTTCTTCTACTGTGTCTTCCTGTCTGCAAAGCGGCGGCGGGAGAAGGCTGATCCACATTCAGGATGGGCTTCGGTGTTGTGAAGACCTCGCCTTCCACTTGGTGAGGAGGCCACACTGCATCCCTGCGTGATGTGACCCTTGGCAGACTGATCACGCGACCCCCACGTGCCAAGCAGCATCAGAGCCCTGGGGGTCCCCTGTATCCATGTGGCCTTCGAGGAGCCCGAGGTCACTGTTATGTCTCACACCCTGCGTGAGTTCTTAAGCTTCATGTGCTGTGTACAGTGCTGTGTTCTCCTTGCCGTACATGGAAACTTCAAATATCAGCTACCCGGCTACCCTGTCCAGACTGCAGACAGAGGCTGCTCAGCTCACACCCTTGGCTCTTCTAGTGCCTTGTACTTTTCATATGTTTACACCTCTTGCCTTCTCATTTTTTCTGCCTTCGTCATTACTCTTTGGTAGGAATTTCTGCACGGTCTGTTTCCATAACATTTCTGGTGCTACTTTCACTTAGAATCTGACCGCTGCTCAAAGGAAATGGATTGATCTTGTTTGTTGGGGTTGTGTGTAACTTTTTGCACAGACACAGATGCTAGGGAAAGCAGTGCTAATCGGAAGTCAAGCACACGCCAACATGGGGCCCAGTGATCCGCTCCTCGGTACCTGCTTGAGGGAGAAGCATCTCTCCACATGAAACCTTGCACATGGTGTACATAGCTGCATTATTGCGGTAGCCAATGAGTTGGAAACAACCCAAAAGCGCATCAGTGATGAGTGGTTAAAGAGAATGAATGATGAGTGTCCTTTCCAGGGAATATCATTGCTCAATCTCAGAAAGGAAGGAAGGGCTAGCACAAGCTACGGGGGGGCGCACACTGTGAACACTACGGGAAGGGAAGGAACCGGTGAGAGAAGACCACCTCTAACGTGATTGTGCCGTGTGAAATGTCTGGTATCGGCTTATCTGTAGATAGGAGGTCAATTAGGGGTTGTGAGGGCTGGGAATGGGAGATGAAGGTGTGGTAGCTGAAGTCCTCAGGGTTTCTTTCTGATGCGATAAAAATGTTCTAGAATTGATTGTGGTGCTAGTTGCACAACTCTGTGAATAAAGTAAAAGCCATTGTGCCATGTGCTTTTAAAGGGTGAAATGCATGGTACATGAGCTGCATCTCAATAAAGCTGTTACCAAAGCAAAGAAACAAAGCTTGGCACATGAGCACTGGGGGCAAGGCCACTTCTCCGATGCCCACCGAGACACCCCAGAACCCCCTTACCCACCCTCCGGCTGAATTCCTAAAGCAATCAAGGTGACGCTCCATCCTAACGGCCACAAAGGTTAATTCTTTTTATGCAGAGAGACGGCTCTGGTGCTTGGAGACACGTATTTTAACCCCACAGATGAGAAGCCTGGTCACCGAAGCACAAAAAGGTGTTTAGTTAAGGTCGGGGTGGGAGGGCTTGGCTGGGCATGGAGGAGGGAGCCGTGCAGGACCCTGGCCGGGACAGAGAAGGCTCAGTCCTCGGGCTGGGGCTTTGGGGAGGGGAAGGCAGGGGCAGCAATAGTGGCTGGCTGGATGCCCCTGCGGTCTCTGCCCACGTGCTGACGGGTGTCCCCCAGTGCCTCTTGGAGACCCGCAGGTCTGTGGCAGGGTGCATTCTCCAAGCAGGGGATGGGAACCTGATCCTGCCAGGACCCTACCCAACCCCAGGGCCCAGATGAGAAACAAAGGCAGTCGGTCAGCCAATGCTTGGAGACTACATGAATAAAACAATTAAAAATTTACAGTAAAAGATACATTGCCACCAATTCCCCTCAAAGTCTTCCCCCTCACTGTGAACACACTCATCCCACCATTCCTGCCACTTTCTGCAGCAGCTCTGGAGTCCTCTTTCATGAGTGTCTTTAGTTGTGCTGTCATGGCTGCCTTGATGCCGTGAATGGATTCAAAACATTTACTTTCTGTGGTCATTTTGGCTTTGGGGAAGAGCCAGAAGACACACAGTGCCAGATCTGGTGAGTAAGGTGGATGAGGACACAGTGTCATGTTTTTAGGAGCCCGCCTTTCCACTGGATGGCACTGGGTAGCAATATTCACTGTATTTTTGATCACATCTTGTAAAAACAATCACAAAATAAGACTTCCAGACTGCTTCATAAAGCAGCAAGAATGATAGAATAATTGTGTTCAAAGCAAGGGGAAATATTTTAAGGGTTTAATGGAAATGTGTCTTTTAGTGTAATAATATTTTTGGTTTAATCACTGTGGTATATTTTGATGACATCTCATAAAATCGTTCTGTTCTTCTCAGACACTACCCAAACCCGACTGTTAATAATTTACAAATAACTGGTTACACGTCCTGTTTATCCACCGCGATGCCATTTATCCAGCAAAGACTCTGCCATTACAGGGGGACGTCCCCCTTGCTCTGGGGCTGTCGCGGGCACGCCCGTCCCAGTGTCCGATTCCTGGTGATCTGCACTCTCGAGAGGTGCAGTGACGGAACCATGTGACCTTTTGTTTTAGGAGGATTCCAGCTTCAGCCCAAGATGAGTGGAATTCCACAGAGCTTTGTCAGCACTTAGGAAGAAGAGATAAGGCCAGAGGAGGACAAAAGGCAGAGGGGGAGAAAGCCTAAGTTCACGTCTTCCCTTCCCTCCCGAGTGTAAGGAAAGCATACATCCCAGGACGAGGGTGGCCAGGGATTTGTGCCCTCAACCTGGCAGGACAGGTTACACTTTAGCCACTTAGAGTTAGGAGAAAAGAGGTTACGGAGAGATCACTGCAATAAAATGCCCAGAAGAGAGCTTCGTTTTGCCATTTCTCCTCGTGCAGTCCAGGCCAGGCATCACGCTCCTGAAGTCCGCGCTGGGCCTTTGCGGTGAGTCGTCTAATTTCACACAGCGTCCATGGCAGCAAGCAGAAAATACGTCCTTCTGAGATTTTTCTCTAAAACAAGCTGAAATTATATGAAAATTCTGGCTAAAAATAAATATGAAGATGGTCCAGAAGATGCAGATGACCACAGGCAGGAAAAGGAGCAGGAGGAGACAGATGTGACATTCCCCGCACAAGTGGTCAATGTGAAGAATGCAGCCAGGCCATCGCCCACTCCAAGCACAAGGCGGGCCCAGCGGCTCGCTTTCTCCTTTCCTTTTGGCAGTTTCTTCGCCTACTATAGATTGAAGAAAATAGGAATAAGCATCTTTGGACCACAAACAGATGTGCTTGATAAAGAAAATGTCAGCAAAAATACTAAAGCAATGTGTCACAGCGGCTTTCTGACAGATAGAGGGAAAAGGTAAAAAATGTTCTATCATGTCCGACAAGGTGTTCTTTTTGAGATTTAAAGATCAGTGTGCAACTTTAAACATGTTTGTCACTTTGGCTGTGACTGCAGCTATCTGGGGCTTCACAAGAACTTTATCAGCTCCACATAGGGGGAAAGAAAGAAACCCGCACCCATTTATCTCCGCTCGCTTCCCTTCAAAGCCAACAAATAAATTACAGTGTACATTTGATACAAATTGATTTCTTAACTCAAATAACAATGTTGTCCTCCCGGTCGGGCCATGTGTCACTCACTGGCGAGGCTGAGTGAAAGGCTCAATCTGTCTGGGTGACAGAAATAGGCCTGACGCTTCTCACCAAGGAATGCTAATCACCGGGCTGGCCTGGCCTTTGTGGACCAGCCGCGATAAGGGGAATCAGGCCGCCCTGTCACTCGGCGCCAGCCCAGCAAGCGTTTGTTCCAGTGCGCGTCCGGCCCGGAGTTGCCAGCTTATTTCATATGGGAAAATAAGATCCGATGCTGCGGCCGAGATGCCCAGCGCTGTGCCGGCGCTTGGGGCCCACGTGAAGGAGACACTGAATGTCCCGTGCTGATCATATCAGCCGTGGAAGAAATGAGATATTGGCAGGGGCTGTTGACTCGCTCACAGCTCAGCGGGTTAATAAGGTGCGGAGGGAGGCCACAGGCTAATTGGATTTGCCCGGCCTTGATAAACAGTGGCAGCTCACTGCCAAAGAAGGCGCACCAAGGGGTGGGCTTTGTTTACGTCGCGGCCAGGAGAGGAGAAGGAGGCAGCTCTCAGGAGACGAGGGGGTCTCCCGCTCTGTCGTGGCTGCGCGTGGCGCAGATGCTGGGCTTTCTGATGCCAATTGAAGCGGTGCAACCTGCAGAGCCCCCGGGTGCCAGGTTGGGCGGCGAGGGCTGGGTGGGGTTTCGGTGGCCTCTTCTGAGGTCTGCGCTGTTCCGTCTCCGGGTTGACATGCCCATGCTGGACTTCCATGCGTGCTGCTGTGAGGGCTGTGTCCTCTCTGCTGCTGGAGGTGGCTCGTCTCTTGTGTGCACCTGGGCCAGTGTGGGTGACACGGAAGAAGCCTCCCCAGGAATGTTCTAGCTCCCGGAACTGGACGTGCACCGCCCTGGACCCATGAAGACCCATGGCGCCCACCCCACTCCCACACCCCCACATCATGAGGGCCCCGTGGGGTTTAATACACATCAGACACTGACCTTAAACTACGAAATACGGAGTCTGTAGCATGCAGGGACAGCTTCTGGTGCAGGTCCTGATGATTTTATCAGGATCTATTATTCAGTCAAGTCAAGTGTGCTGGAAACGAGAGCTGCGTTTTGGTTTCATGTTGATATAGGTATTGATACGTGTATAAAGACATATGTTGATATTTACATACAAGTGCTTATGAAGTCTATTTTGTTCACGAGGCTTTACATGTGGAACTTCTGAATTATTTAGAAGCTGCCTTCATCCTTCCGATGCCTCCTCTAGTGTACAGCCCCATCACATCCTTAGACTCTGAGAACACACTGTCCCTGGCAGAAAAATAGCAGGTCACCAAATGGCCAGGGGACAAAGGTATAGATTTTTCCAATATCTTTCCCTAAGTACTTGAAAGTGCCCTGTGTAAGAAACGTTCAACTCTTGGCATTTTTGCCATAAATGCAAAGATAAGGTTATGTAGGATTTCCTGAATAGATACATCAGATAATATTTACATTTTTTATCAAAATCATATTGATGTCTCTCTTTGTCTCTGCTTAGTAGCCCTTCAGAAGGCTGAGGCAGCCCGGGTCCTGCATCTGATTTCAACAAAGGCAGAAACCAGCAGGAGAGAATCGGCCCTCCCCGCACCATCCCTTCTTCCCTTCCCTGCTGGGGCCCTGGCCACACCCCCTCAGCCCTGGAGCTCCCTGCTGTGTCTCAGGAAGTTTCAGGCCAGGGCTGCCCGGACATGGTGGGCTCATTCTCCCCATCTTTGTGGCCCTGAGGGGGTTGTTGTGTAAGAGAACAAGTGGGGTCGATGGTGGCACTTGAGCCACCTGCTGGCAAGCTGGGACCACAGCTGAACCCCGGGAGGTACCCACCTGGGGAGGCCTTTGTGTGCACAGGAAGATGAGCTCCACAGGGTAAGGCCCCTGGACCTTGGGGTCTCTCAGTGAGCAGAGCCTAAGACTTCAGAGCTCCCACTGGGGACTTTTCTGAGGGACCCATGACTCCTGCCACAGCAGGACACACCTGTTCCGCTCTGCAGTGCAGCCTCAGGGCCCAGGAGCTCGGTGGGGCAGGTTCCATAGAGGCTGCCTGGCCTGTCTCTGGCTTGGGAGATTGTTGGCGGCTCTGGTGTCACCAAATCGTGGATGTGCCACCTTGCTCTGAGCCTGCGTCTTCCCAGCACATGTCCCCGTGTCTCTGCCCTACCCCAGTGAGACCTCACCTTTGTGACCACCATTTCCAGATAGGCTTGGTGCATTTTTGAGTCACAGGCTATTAGGACCTATCGGCCTGGTATGGTCAGGAAGAGCTTACCCCCTGCCTGCATGGATCTAATCATCTTCTCCTCCATGGATCACAGAGAGGTGATCCCCATCTACCCACTGCTGGAAATACCCACCTCATACGACACGTTGGCTATATGTAAAAACAGAGGCTCAGAGAGGTTGAGTGAGTGAAACAAGATCACACAGCAAGGAGTGATGGGATAAGAATACAAGGGCTGTAGAGGTCCCTGCCCCCTGTGTGCACCTCTCCACAGACAGGTGGTGCCCTGTGAGCCAGGTGCCCCCTGGGGGAGGACTCCTTTCCACATGCCTATGCCCTGGCTTGCAGCTGAGGCAGACCTAACACTCGGGATCGCTTTGAGGCTCATGGCGTTTTATACATTTGAGCTAATAAAAACAAATCTTGGGGAAAATCTTCTCTTTCTTTCTTTTAGGGGCATTTGTCTAATTACCTACTAGAGACGTTTTGTCCCCAAAGCAATCACAGTACCAAATGTTCTGCTTACTGCTCGTGTCTGCTGCAAAAATGGAAAATATTAAATCAAACCTGCTCTCCTAAAAAGAGAAAATCTGCCAAATAAAGTGCAATATTATAAGAAGTGGAGAAAGGAGCCTGTTCAGTCAGGATAAATAAAGAAAAGAAAACAATTTAAACCAAACTTTGCTTCAAATGAAAATGCACGTTTATTTTTAAAGAAAGAAAAATCACCTCTCACTGTCAGTGTGTGTCTGGGAGAAAAACCTCTGATATAAAATTGGCTAAGCCTGAAAATATTTTATGTATAATGATTTCTTCCTTTAATGGCTTGAGAGTTTTATTATCTTTGGAAACACATCAGCGCATTGTAGATGCAGAAGGCTGAAGCCTGGGTGCAGCAGTGAGGATTTCAGTAACATAATTACAGTGTCATAGCAAATCAACCCGCCCTTCTCCTTGAATTACACTCCGGGTGCGGAGTGACTTTCTAAGAACTTAGTGGAGTCCGTCTTAGTCCACAGGGGTGCAACAGATCCTGGGGCTTAAACAACAGACACTGTTTTCTTTTTCTTGCAGTTCTGGATGCTGGAACATCCAAGATCAAGGTTATGGCGGGGTTTGGCTTCCGCTGAGGACTCTCTTGCTGGTTCACATACAGCTGCCTTTCCCTGTGTCCTCACGGGGAGAGAAAGCTCTGTTGTCACAAACACTCCTGGTCAGGACTTCATTCTTATGACCTCACTGCACCTCAGTCACTTCCTTGCTCTACATGCAGTCACACTGGGGACTAAGGGATCGATGTGTGCATTGTGGGGGACACGGCTCAGCCTGTTCCAGCACCCTGGTTATTGCCAGAGTGCACACGCATCCATGCCTGCAGGCCAAGAACATTTCTGGTTAAGGTCACCTCCTGGGCAGTCATTTAAAAGCCTCAATTTACATGCCCTTTTTACAATGGTCTCTGAGCCATTGGGTATAATCTGAGGCAGCCATGGGAGTTCTAGAAAGTTCCTTGTAGGTCAACTATAATGAAAGAGCTCTCAACCCTGGGATGTGCATTCTAAGAGATACATTATCCTCTCTACCAGGCAAGCAACCAGGCAAGCAAGAAACTGTTTTCCACGTGTTACGTTAGGCACTGTATGGACAATCTTGCCACCTACCCTCCTAACCCTAAAGTCTGGGCTCACCAAGGTGCTCATTTTCTAGAATAAGCTGCATGCTATTATTGGTCACTTTTACCAATTATTTTACATTAATTTTTCTTTCTTTATCTACAGTGCCACCAGTTTAACTAAACATATTTCAGCACTATTAAACCCAAATATCAAGCAAATCGTAACAAAAATGCTCAGTTGTAAAAACATACTCACCATGTGCATTGGTCATCTTTCCTGTCACTGGGACATAATTCTGACCCCCACAACTTAAAGGAGGAGAGACTCATTCGTCTCACAGTTTCAGAGGATCCAGTCCATGGTTGATGCTCCAAGGTAGAAACATCATGGTGGAAGGGCATGGTGGGACAAAGCTGCTTAACTAATGGCAGCTGGGAGGCAGAGCAGGGTAACAGTGAAGAGAGGAAGGGGTGAGGAACCAGATTTGTCCCAGGCCACCTGCAGGACCTATCCAGACACACCCAGGAGCCTGAAGCCAGTCAAGCTGACACAATCAAGTTTAACCACCACACTGTGATACCATGTTGTGCTTTAGAGCACTTTACAGCTTGTGAGGTTCACAGACTTTCTCCTAGAGGGGTCCTCTCTACACACCATGAAGAAGTCCTCACTGTCACCTCCCTATGGGAGGGAAACTAGCAGGGACAGAGAGCGGGAACTGACAGGAGCTACCCCGAGACTCAGGAGCAGCAGTTCCTTGGGCTTCTAATTCAAAGAAGGAATGAACTGGTGTTTGAACCAAGCTTAGCATTTCATTCTCAGTTTGATTTCAAGACCCATTTCTAGCTCTTCATGTTTTCCTTGTACATAAAATGATCAATGTTCTAAGGACAAATGTAAAGATTGTAGTATTTTACTCTTTAACACAATTCTCATGGTCAGTGAATGTGGCACATTTGCCACATCATGAAGAGGAACTTTTCACCCCATAGGCCATATTTCTGCAAGATCAATTCATGGTCCTATAATCTCGGCAGTTAGAAGGAAGCAATACCTGAGCTGTCAGTCAGTGCTTTATCCCGCATGGGCAGTGCTTATTTTCCCTGTCTTGAAAAAGTGACACAGATGCCGTAATGTCTTCTGGGTTAAATAACTGAAGTTGTATGGGTTGGAAAGTGCAAAGGATCAGAGGCCTGTCCAGCTCACGTGCTGAGCCCTGACACTGCCACACCTATCGGCACAGGTGAAATAAAGAGAGCCACACCTAGCTCACAGGACAGTCCCCCCGGTGCGAGTCCCAGGATGGCAGCTCCACAGGGCAAAGGCCGGGGTGGAGAAGCACACTGGAACAAACATGGTCATGTCCACCTCCCAGGGTGGACTCATGTCACCCCTGTGATGAGAGTAGAAGCCCCGAGGGGTGTTCAGTGTGCAGTCCTGGGCTGGGAGCCCGGGTCTCCTCCTCCCAGGGCCACAGCCACAGAGAAGGGCCGTGACTCAGTGTCCCCAGGACACCACCTGCTGTGGGGATGGAAGCTGGGATTCACTCCAAAGACAGCTGCTGGCTGCCTCAGCACAGTGCCTCTGCACCCTTTTATATGACAGGGAAAGTGCATCATGCCAGCCACCTACGTGGGCAGCAATGATTTTTAAATGGATTTGAAGAGAATATCATCAATCCTTCCCAAACTTTTTTTGGTCCATCTTTGTGGCAATCAGAGGAGACAATTTTCTGCTTTTTTTGCCATCACATTGAGCCTTACCATGGCTGTCAAAGAATGTGAATTGGGAGGAAAACCTGAGATGCTAAGAAATTATCAACACCACACTTCATTCAGTGTCATTTTTTTTCAGAGCATTATGCTCTAATACTGTCTTCAGAAAGCATTGCATCATATGTTTGCAAAGTTTTCTTTTCTCAACTTTCGCGGTTAAAGGAAATCAAGTGCTAATGAGCATACTGACCCCATTTGTTCAGGCGAAACAAACGATGTGTCCTCCACTCCTACAACCAGGGCGGTGTGCAGCTGCCTCTGTCAACATGCGACGGCCAAGGGAAACAATGCGGCTTCTCGCGAGAGATAAAATTAATTATCCCTATTTGCCACATATACAATATTTTAGGCATTAAGTACACCATTAATATATACAAACACTCAATGTTGTACAATGTTTTATTAAATTCACTTATCTTGCCCTTTCACTTTATTATTAAATTACAGAATAAAAAGCACCACTAACATATCTTGTGTCAGATAATTGCATTTCTTTTCTCTTTTTTTCCTCCTCTCAGAAATATAGTGCACGCATAGGATATCCAAAACAGGTAATTCATATTCAGATTCAACTAAAATTAATTGAGTATCTACCCTGTACCAGACAAGGCATTACTTCATTAATGAGGGGATTATTTATCAAACCCCAGTTTTGTACTGAAGCACTAGGAAGGGAGGAGGCCTTCCTTAGACGACAGTGCAGATGTGGGTGGATGTGACATCCCAAATAGACTCTAAGTTCACAAGAAGGACACTGTCATACATGCGATGTATCTCCTTCATCTGCTGTGGAGGAGAGTTAGGAATTTGAAAAGCACATGGGAAAGGATTATTACTTATAGCTCAACAACCCAGAAAATATGTGCCAGTTAATCTTCATTGTCAACTTGGCTGGATTAGGAGGCTCTGGTAGAGGCCCTGGGTCATGGGGACTTTCTATTCACGAGTGGATAATGCACTGATGTTGAGAGCTGAACGTGCTGTTAGGAGTTGGGGCCCAGTTGGTGGTAGGCCCCAAGCCATGCCTTTGGAGGTATATCACTCTTGGGGTCCCTTCCTCTTTGTTCTGCTTCCATTCTACAATGAAAGGAGCAGCTTTGCTCCACCACACCCTTCCACCATGATGTTCCTGCCTTGGCCCTTGCCTATCATGGACTGAAACCTCTGAAACCATGAGCCAAATAAACCCTTTCCTTCTTTAGGCTGTGAGTGTCAGGTATTTTGTCTCAGCAATGCAAAATCTGACAAATACAACACTGAACCCATTTGAGAAACAGACAAAGGATTCAAATTAACATTTCTCTAAAGAAGATACACAAATGGCCAGGGAAAGATGCTCAACATCACTAAGCACTGGCCACATGCAAATCAAAATCACAATGCAATGTTACTTCACACTCATTGGGTGGCCTGCAACCAAGAAAGACCAGAAAGTAAGTGTTGGAGAATACGTACAGAAATTGGAACAGATGTACATTGTGGGTGGGAATGTAAAATGAGGCAGCCACTGCAGAGAACATCTACAGCAATTCTTGGAGAAGCTCAACATCATTTACTGCACAAGCCAGCAGTTTCACTCTGGTGCAGCACAGACCCAAAGGATCGGAGGTAGGAACTCCAGCAGAAATTTGCACACCCAGGTTTGTTGCAGCACCATTCACAAGAGCTAAAAGGTGGAAACAGCAACAGATGAATAAATAAAACATGGTGCATGCATGTAGTGGAATATTATTCTGTGTTAAAATGGAAGGGAATACTGACACAGGCTATAAGATACATGTATCCGGTAGACATCATGCCAAGTAAAGTCAGCCAGACACACAAGGACAGGTGCTGCGTGACTCTACTTACATGAGGTCCCTAGAGTAGTCAAGTTCTCGAAGATGGACAGAGGAGCGGGGCTCCAGGAGGTGGAGACAGGGGTGGGAGTTAGCTTTTCATGGGTACAGAGATTTGGTTGGGGAGGAGAAGAAGGGCCTGGAGAGAGCAGGAAGTGGTGGCCATGGTGGGACACTGTGGTTGTCCCTAATGCCACTGGGTGGTTTGCTCAACAAATGCCTCAAATGGAAATTTTCACATTATGTACATCTTGCCACAAACACTATCACTTCCATCCTTTCAGATTTACGAATCTCCTCCAAACCAATGTAGGAAAATAAAACTGTGAATTATTTAGTTGTCTATTTAAATGACAGTTTAAATGGTCTGAGTAAATATCAATGATGCGAAGTGTAAAGATTCTAGAGGGAGCACTGCTAACTGGTCCCGCGGGAGGGAATTAGTGCAACTCCACCACCGTGATCATAACAGCAATGGGCCAGCTCTCCCGAGGGTCCCCTTCCGGCGCCGGCTCTTCCTCGCAGGAGAGGCCACTTTATGTCACAGCCCCAGTTCACTGTCCTGGAGCTTCTTTCTCCTTTTCACCTTCTAAGCACTTGAGTGACTGCCTCCTTCATGAGGGAACCCCGGAAGTGGACATAACCACAATGTGCCCAGGACAGCCTAGGCCCCTTCTCTCCCTGGACAGCCACACTGTGTGTCCTGGACAGTGGAGACGGTGACCACCCATTCCGTGCTCACCTTATCTCAGAACAGGGCATCTGCACGGACGTCTCCCACGCAGAGCAGGGAATGAGGTGGTCATGTTGTCAACAGCAGCATGGTGGACAGTGATGAGTTGTGTGGTCCCTGCCATCTTCCTCCTGCCTCACCTTTAATCTGGATGGAATCAGAGGTGACACGCACAGACGACTCACAGGTGGAGTGTGTCGCATGGCGATTCAGCATGAAGTCCCTCCGTTAAGCCAGTGATGGAGAAACTTTCAGAGCTTGCCATGATAACAAGCGGCCTGCTGTGGCATGCGTGCCCTAGGTTTGCCACACTGCCTTAAAAGAACCTTGCTCCAGTAAAGAGCCACGGAGATTTGCAGTCTGTAGCTCAGACTTGGTCCTCTTTGGCGACGCTGTCTTGGTGATGAGAGCGCAGGAAGGCAGAGAGTGAATGCATGAGAGATGCCCGGCATGAACGTCGAGAGAAGGGACATTTGGCCATGGGGGGGAAATAAAAAAGCCCTGCCGTGGTGGCATTGCCTAAATTGTGGGGAAAATTGCCAGCAAAAGGGCAGAGATGGAGGTGGCGGCAGCAGGACTGTGGGGAGTGGAGAGGCCGGCAAGGGCTGCATGTCCGCAAGCATCTTCCACAGTGGTTGTGGCCAGTGCTTCCCTCCAGTGAGGGCTCGACGGATGCGTGAGGAGTTTTTGCATTTTTAATTTTTGTCAGCCCACATCTGCAGTTGGGAATGATCACGCTCCTCATGCAGAGTTGGTACACACACGTAATACAACTTCATTCTTTTTTCTCAGCCCCTTTCCCTCCCCACTTTCTCCTTCCTTCTCTCTTGGTCCCCATACCTTTAGCATAAGATCTACCTCCCTATTTCCTATTATCTATCTTTTATTTTGCTTTTTAATTTTAATTTATTTACACCTTGGGTTTCTCATATAAGAGAAAGAACATGATATTTAAGCCTGTTTGCCTGATTTATTTCACTTAACATTATGGTCTCAAGGTATATCCATTTTCCTACAAATGACTCAAGTTTATCCTTCTTTATAGCAGAATAGTACTCCATTGTGTATAAATACCATATTTTCTTCATCCATTCATAAATTGATAGACATATAAGCTACTTCCAAGACTGTCTTGGATAGGCAGAACCCACATTGTCAAAATGCCCAATGTACCAGTCAGTGTTTACTAGAGAAACAGATATAATGCAAGATGTACAACTGTCTAAGAATTTCCAGATTGGCTTATGATGGCTGCCCACAAGTCAGGTGGGGAAGAGTATGAAAGGTCATCTGTGTGCTGGGAATCTAAAGGATCCATCCCGTTCGAGTCCATATCAGGAGGCTGAAGAGTCTGTGCTGGAAAGCAGGAGATGATGTTCAAGGTAAAAGGGAAGACAGGAGCTCCTCCAAAGAAACAGAAGGGAGCCTTCCTCTTGCATTTCCCTTTTATTCCATTCTGGTGACAATCATTCCTAGGGTGGGTCTTCCACACCCAGAACTATGCTGAGCCAATTTAGTTGGGTGTTATTTACCAAAGTTGACACAATCAATCAACTATAGCACCCATACTTCCAAAACTGATAGTTTTAATACAGTCCCAATCAAAATATCAACAGCGTTCCTCACAAAACTAAAGAAAGCAATCTGAAAATTCTGTGGAACCAGCAGGGATGACCCAGAATAGCAAAATTGTAAGAGGTTTTCCACATAGGCGTTCTGTACTTCTTGCTTTGTTTTGCTGTGAACTTAAAATTTTTCTTAAAAATCGGTAGAAAATTAGAACAGAGAACTTACCAAAAAAAGGTGTACAGATATCCGGGAAGCCCATGAAAAGATGCTGAACATCATCTGTCATTACGGAAACCCAAGTTAGACTTCGAGGACATTGAGGGGTCTCTGTTAGATGCCACTTCCTGGCGGGAGGACCCAGCACTGCCTGCAGGTGGCCCGACTATCTGGAGGGATGCTCACCATGCTGCCAGGGAGCAACATGGCAGGATGTGTCTGTAAAACAGCGTGGCAGGTTCTCAAATGGTTAAACGTGGACAACTACATGACATCAACAAGTATTCATCCCCGAGCACTGAAAATAGCGTGGATGATAACGCGTGCCCACAGAGGACCACGGCAGGGTGACGCGGAGTTGCCGGACAGTGGGGCCAGCCCAAACATCTGCAGGCGGGTGAGTGGATGACCAGTGCTGGTGCACAGTATGCACCCACAGTGGCACTACTCAACAACACAAAGGGACAGCAAAGCACGGTGAACCTCAAACAAATAACGCAAAATGAAAACACCAGAAACAAAGAACACCACATGTATAATTGCGCCAGTGTGACACTGTGGGCATGATGGGATATGGAGAAGGGCGTACATTATCCTAGTGGCTGCCAGGAATTTGGTGGGGAGTGGGCACCAAAGAGGGGCACAGGAACTTTCTGATCTGATGGAATTGTTCTCTGTTTTTTGATGGTGGTGGTAACACAACTGCAAACATTTGTGAAAACTCAGAACAGTGACATGGGTGATTCTTGCTGTATGTAAATTATGCCTCAATAACTCTGATTAAAACACATTGCATTAAACAGAATTCTTGCTTAGTTAAGTTGGATTTTTGCAGCCTCTCTGTGGCATGAGAGGAAATCACATTTCCATGCAGCACTAAGAAGAAAAGGTGCAGGCCAGAGAGAATTGAGGAGCTCCTGTGTCAGTCAGGCAGGCGTGGGGATACTCCCAGCCAGGGGGCCAGGAGGCCAGGGGGCCAGGGGGCCAGTGAGTTAGGGGACCAGGGGCCAGGGCCCCAGGGGACCAGGGGGTCAGGGGACCAGGGGAGCAGAAGGCCAGATGACCAGGGGGCCAGGGGGCCAGGGGCCAGGGGGCCAGGGAGCCAGAGGACAGGGGATCAGGGCCAGGGGGCCAGAGGCCCAGGGGCCCAGGGGACCAGGGCACCAGAGGATCAGGGACCAGGAGTCCAGCGGACCGGGGGCCAGGGGAACAGGGGACCAGGGGAACAGGGAGCTAGGGGACCAGGGGCCAGGGGACTAGGGGACCAGGGGACCGGTGGGCCAGGTGATCAGGGGACCAAGGGTCCAGGGGACTAGGGGACCAAGGATCAGGGTACTGGAGGACCAGGCGCCAGGGAACCAGAGGACCAGGGGCCAGTGGCCAGGGGAAGCCTGGGGTCTGCCAATGTCACTGTCAGGGAGCCTTTTGCAGTGGTGTGAGGTAGGAAATAAGAACAGGGAAGGGCGCAGAGCAA
Organism: Erethizon dorsatum; assembly: GCA_028451465.1. NCBI lineage: Eukaryota > Metazoa > Chordata > Mammalia > Rodentia > Erethizontidae > Erethizon > Erethizon dorsatum. Next base: position 55,474,314 of record CM051833.1, read on the forward strand.
AGTGCAGAAGTCACTTGGAGGAGTGGAGCTGCCCACCACACTGAGCACTGGGAAAGCCCTCGGTGGGGGCTCGGGGCGGCGTGGGTACCGTGCGCTGGCACGGCACCCCTCTGGCTTCCTCTGAATGCCCCTCCATGCCACTGCCCCATCAGAGCCCTAGCGGTGCCGGTGGGAAGCTGTGTGGCGTGGAAACATTTCATTTGTTCGAGTAGAAATCTGTCAACCTTCACCATCTCAATTCTTTCCAGTCTTTGTGTGTGGCTTCCGTAATAAGTTGATTTAGGCCTGAAAATCTGTTTTCTCTGAGCGCCTTTGGAATATTGAAAGTTATTTTTACACAGAAGGGTTAACTGACTTTCAGCTCAATTTCTTTTATAACTCTTTGATAAATGGCCCTTCATGTCTGTCTGAGTTTTTTTTAAGAGATAGTACTAGCAGGAACTGAAGGGATGCGTTTAATTTAATAATGGGATCTCAAAATTGCTACATATTTCCTGTTATATTTTTTAAAAATTCTAAAACCTTGATAAATTTCAATACTTGATACCTGTGTGAAATAAACCACTTTACTCCAGTGTGAAATAGTACCTGAAAATAATTTAATAAGATTTTATTTTTTTCTTCCTGAAGCCTTCTCAGTCCGTATATCTCCTAACATTGCCACACACACACACACACACACACACGGGATGGATTCTTTATTCTTACACATGCACTGTATGTTTTAGTTCATCAAATTTCTAATCCTGTATTTTTTAGATCATTAGATTTCTAATCCTGTGGCCCAGTCGAGTTATTAATGAAGCCCCTGCAGGGGCAGGTCCTACTTTATTACCCATTATCAATTAATAGAACGGATTCTATCTCACTTGTGCTATAAAATCCACATGAAGGCAAAAGGAAACGGGCTTTTGGCCTTCGTCATTCAGCCCGGAGCCAAGGCAGCCCACACCCCACCATGCATAAAAGCAGAAATAGCATTTATGAGCCCACTCGCGTGAAGCTTGAGTAGGCAGATTCATGAAATTCGCTGAGATTTGGATTAAATTTAAACCATTCTCTGCAGCTCTCCTTTTGATTAAGGCTGTGTGTGCAGAGAAAACCACATATTTGAATAGAACTTGGCTGCTTAAGAACTTTGAATGTGCACAAATCTAAATTGAGTCCAGCGCTTGATCTCCAAGTGTACAGGAGGTCAATTTACATTCCTCATTCAGCAGGGACAAAGGAGATGGCATATTCCACCCTTTTGGAATTTGGGCTTTCGATCCAAGTTTATTAATATCAGGATCAACACCAAGGCAACTCACTCCATGGGCATTTATTAAATTAAGAGAGTTAAAGTCCTCAAACGCGGGACTCCAGCAGACAATGGGCAGCAGCGCGGGGAGCCGGAGCGTCCCTGCCATTTGCACCCATGCCTGTGTCCCCGCCAAGGAAGCCCTGGCCAGTGACCCGAGTGGCCTGCACAGCCCAGAAACAAAAGTCTCTTTTTCCCGGCGGTCCTCTGGGACATGTTTTATCGGAGAGCTTAAAGCAAATCTACTTTCCACCCAACCACGCCAGCCTCATTCTCTTCTCTCTGAAACACCCCACATTTCTGTCCGAGCTTCTCCTGTCTTTCTGATCATTGGCGTGTGCATCAGGAATATCCTCCGCCTTAGAATTTATTTTAAATATCTGTAAAAGATTCTCATCTCACCATGCAGCAGTTAGAGGATGAAAGATGAGCTCGCGGGTCCACGGCAGGGCTGAGACACCTCTTCTGCGCCAGATCTGATACTGGCGCAAACCATTCTCGGGAGCCCTGTTGCCACCAAATTTGTGTCCATGTTAAAAGCGGGCCGTGCTGCGTGGACTGCAGGTCTGGGTGAAGACCCGATTCCAGACTGATTGCTGTGTGGGTGATGAGAGCAGACAGGAAACCTTGTGATCAGCGGTTCACAGAGCAGCCGGTGCATGGGGCCATATGCCTGTAATCCCAGCATGCTGTGAGGCTGAGGCAGGAGGATCAGAAGTTCAAGCAGAGGCTGGAAAAGTTAGCAATTAGTGTGCCCCTATCCTGAAATAAAAAATAAAAATGACTTGGGGATGTAGCTTACTGTAAAATCTCTGAGCTCAGTCCCCAGTACCAGACACACACACAGCTGGCAAAGCTTTCCAGCGCAGCCTTTTCTATAAGGGTGCGTGCACCCACCCTTAAAAGGAGGGTGCCGTCCTGGGATGGGATGTGGCCCTCACCTATGCCTCAGTTTCCAGCCACAAGGCCCCCCTTCATCCAGCCTCTCTACCTGACAGGTGAAAAGCCAGAAACACCGCTGTTCAGCAGACCAGAGAGGTTGATGGGCGCTCACACCAGTGCTGTGGTTCGGGAGACAGACAGCAACCCTCCAAGAGGGCAGCCAGGAAATGTCATCACGGGAAAAGAATCAACTTTTGAGAGAAATCATTCAAGAGACAGGGTTAAAACTTCCTCCTTGGGAATTGGCGATTGCAGGACTAACTGGCTCCTAGTTTTAAGGGTCAGTGGACAGTTGTGTCAGGCTTATTACCCTGGACATAACACGCAATGTGTAAACTGTGTTACCACCCAGAAAAATAATCCTCACAGCGCACTAGCCAGGGGCGTTCAGCCTGGATGGTTTGCGGTGTGGCTGGAGGAGGAGGCTCCCTAGGTCTCAGCCATTCAGAAATCATTTCTGCCAACACTGGGGAGCCCCTGGAACTACTCATTTGCCTTCTTTCATGTACGCCGGTGCTGACACTCAGCATGGTCCCCGCCCCGGGGGTGGCTGATGTGGAATAGTAGCATGCGCTGTTGACCCCTGCACATCAAAGGACACGAATGTAAACATAGGAGCCCTTAAACCCTGTTTCAGGATGTCTCCACCTGATGCGTGAGGCTCCCCAAACGTCGCCCGCAGGACAGCTGGACATGCGGGATGCAGACCGGAAGGAACCCAGGATTCAGTTCCCTGCTCGGTGTGTGAGGCTGTCTGGAACTGCACCGCAGCGAGACTCTGGGTTCCACGTGAAGTCTACTAAACGGAAGCCTGCTCATGGGTGAAGGGTGCTTGAGGAAAGACAAACAGCCCGGGAGGTGGCACACGCCAGGGCAGCCAGCAGACACTGGCTCTGGTCGACCCTGTGGATTTGGTCACTGCACAAACTTGTCCCAGTCTGTTCATGCTGCTGTCACCAGGCAGCATGGTAACTGACACGGCTCATGTTCTCATGGATCTGCAGGCTGGAAAGTCCCCGAGGGAGGGGTGGTCAGCGTGGTGTCGGGTGGAGTTCGCTGCTCCCAGCTGACGCGGCCCAGGCATCCTGTCACATGGCCCCGTTGCCCCATCTCCTCTAACGGTTCCGAGAGCAGAGTGCACACATGGGTGTCGGAGGACCCTCAGCAGTGTCTCCGTACATCAACTGTGTATGCACACCCCCCAGCAGCGGTTCTAAGAGCTTGTCTTTCAGATAAATCACCAGTGCTCAGCCCCACACTGGGCACAGGATATGAGCCTTGGGCCCCTTGCTCCCCATGGACCTTGGCCTCCCCTCTGCATGCTGGGCGTCTGTCCACCCCCACAGCTGTGCTCACAGTCGCCAGACACACTCCCCAGCACTCCATTCCTTGCACCTGCTTGCAGGTGTGTGGCTGGGGCACTGGGCTGAGCAAGAACAGACAATAGCAAGGTTTCCAAACTGTGACACCATGCTACTTGTTGGATGGTAGATTTTCCTTTTCTTTTTTGTTTGAGAATATATAGCTGTTTTCAGAAAATATGCTGTATATGTTAACCTGCCATGATTTCATCTTTAATGCTTACATGCAAATTTAATAAGCTTCTCAGTATTACTTTCTAATATTGTAAGTATTAAACTCATACAAACAAAAATCTTTTTTGAGTTTTTCAATAATTTTTAAGCACAACAAGGAGTTTGCAAAATCAAACATGAGAAATACTGGGCTATTGAATGTGTATATAATTTTATTATTAACCTAATCAAACAACAAACTCTATGAAGCAAATCAGATGAAATAAGCAACATGATATCCAGTATGAATGGGTAATCAATTATTGGGTTATCTGTTATTTAAGTTGTATATTATTTGGTATAAAATGGTTTGTTTCCAAGAAGCATATGTTTGTCTTTCTAGGCTTGTAGCTACCTATTATTTCAAGACTCATGGACACAAGCGAGGTTCTTCTTTTCATTTCGGCCTCTCCTCCTCTGCCTTGCTCTGTCTTCCCTTTGTCTCAAGCCACACCACACCACACCACGCCACGCCACACTTCCCCACACCGTGCCATATAACCCAGAGCCTCACTTGCACACACACAGCCTTGGGAGCTGAGGCTGGGTTTGGAGAGAGCCAGGGGTTAGACATCTGGTGGAAGCAATTTCACCACCAAGTGTTAACATCTGCTGCTCACATATGAACACATAGTGGCTGGAAATGTAATAAGATTTATGGTTCTGTTTTAAGTAGATTAATTTTGCAATATTTGCTTTGCACCCCCTACAATTAATATTCACACTTCAACTTGGGAATTGCCATATAAAATACCTCAGACCACTCAGTCCGACGCAGCACATTGCTGGCCTGGTGGCCGAGTATTCACTCGTACTGCACCTCGCCCAGCCCTTGGTGAGAGCTTCCTGTTCCCACCTCCCCTGGGTTGGCGGCCAGGTGCTGTCCCTCCAACTCTGGCCTCAGGACATGGGGATCTCAGCGAAGACCTCTTCGGCAGCGCACATTGCTCATGGGGGAGCGTGGCTTGAGCACTCTGTTGAAATCTCTTAAAGCAAAGCAGGGGTATCAGAAATGATCCACTGTAACTCAGTGAGAGGCAGAATCATACACCTTGGTGCGAGTTTGTTAAGGCTCTCGTGACAAAATACCTCAGCCTGGCTGGCTGCGACAGCAGACGTTCAGTGTCTCTTGGCTCTGGAACTTGGGATTCTGAGACAAGGTGCGGGCCGGGCTGGTTTCCCCGAGGCCTCTCTCTGGCTTGTGACAGCCTCTTCTTGCCATCTTCGCGTGCCTGTCCCAAAACCTCCTTCTATTCTTTTTTTTTTCAGTTTTTATTTTTTATTAGTCCATGTCTGCAGTACATAATGATTACATTCCTCATGGGGAGTTGGTGCATGTACACAGCACATCTTCATTCTTTTTCTTATCCCTTCTCTCCCTTCTCCACCCCTTCATCCATCTCTTGATCCCCTTCCCATTTGAACAAAATCTATCTCCCTACTTCCTATCACCTATCCTTTATTTTGCTTCTTATTCATATTTTGGGTTTCTCATAAAAGAGAAACTATATGGTATTTAAGGTTGTGTGTCTGGTTTATTTCACTTAACATTACGGTCTCAAGCTGCATCTATTTTCCTATGAATGGCTCAGGTTTATCTTTCTTTATGGAAGAGGAGTAAGCCATTGTGTGTAAATACTACATCTTCTTTATGCATTTTTCTCTTGATGGACATATAAGCTGGTTCCAAGATTTAGCTATTTGAGTCGTGCTGTTATAAACATGGGTGTGCATGGATCACTGTAGTATGATATCTTTAACTCTTTGGGAAAATACATAGAAGGTGAATAGCTTGGTCAAATGGAATTTCTAATTACAGTGTTTTGAGGATCTCCATACTAATTTGCACAGTGGTTACACCAGTTTACATTCCCATTAACAAGGATAAAAGGGTTCCATTTTCCTCAAAGTCACATTGGATTAGGATTCACTGTCCAAACTCATTTTAGCTTACTCCCATCAGGGAGCTTAATCACATCCTGAGGGACTAGAGGTTGGGAGACCACTGTGTGAATTTTGGGTGACACCTTTTAGTCCATAATGCCTTCCTAGGAGAATAAATGCAGAGGCCCTGAAGTCTGAAGGAATGACTGATTTATGTTCCTGGATAATCACAGCACTGACAGTTATTTCCTCTGTAGGATTATTCAACAGCACTGGTCGAGGGTCCAACAGTGCAATGTGTTGGCTTTATTAGCCTGAAACCTCCAATACAGGTGGAGTAGATCAGCCATCACTTTATTATCATTATGTATCATCCTTTTAGTAACAAAACTCTGAAATTTTACTTCAATGCCTCAATAGTCAATTTAGTAATGTCTCTAATGGAACTTGCATCAAAATAAATACTAGAATGTAAGCCGTTCTCAAATCAAAGAACTCTACAGATACTAACAATTTTCATTTTTCAACTTTGCAGTTTGTCCAGCTTAGATGGCAAATGTGTCCTGAAAGCTTGGATAGCCACTTCCAGCACCCCAAATGGCATCCCTGTTGTGGCTTATACGAAGAGCGGGTCCATCTGTGTGGGTATCAAGTAAACATTTTCCTGATGGTCTTTCTTGAACCCTAAGTTCTTTTGGACTATGTTTCAGGGTTCCTTGAAATGAAACAAGGCTGTGCTTTTTTCCTCAATCTCTGTAAAGGAAAGAGCTGACAGCCCAGAGAAATGTCTACCCTCGGGAAGCTGACTGACCAGCTTTAAATTTAAAATTTTGGACTTTCTGGTCCCTTGAAATCAGTCACATGATATCACATGATTAAGCATTGGTTATTCTGTGATAAAATAACAACATGTGCCTTTGTAGGACCCATCATATGAGGGCTCTGGACATCACCAGCTGGCTGCAGCCATGGTGCAGGGAGCCGCCATCTTCCCTCACTCCCTCCAGGCCTGCAGGAGAGAAGCCAAGACTCCACCATTTCCCATAATTGTGCCCACGTGACCAACGCAGATCACATACAATTCCAGTGTGAGCGCTACGCTTGGCCTAGGAATTCTTTTGTCTGTTTGATCGGGAACGAGTGGCTGTGATGTGTGACACACAGCGAGCTCCTGACCTCGGGCTTGCGGCTGTGGTGGGCGGAACGGGGACGCGCATTCCACCCTCCCCGAGCACACAGGCTATCTATCATTCGCTTGCAGGCTTAAATAGGAGGCTGAAGTGTATTCTGTGCTTAAGGTGTGCCATGGTGTGGCCCTTTCGTCAGTGCTCTCTGTCCTGCTCTTTGAATTTCTCTCCTCCGTCAGGGGTTACCAGAAACGTGGAACTCAGACCTGGGGGTGGGAACCCAGCCAGCATCTTCTCACCTCCTGTCTTCATTTCTGCCACCTTCCCACCTTGAAATGTATGTAAATTGATTCTTTTCTTTTTTTTTTTTCCCCCTAAAAAAAAGGTTATACAAATAAAAGGAAATAAAAAAATCTTAAAGTGCCCCCCACAGTAGCGGCTCGGGTATTTGCAGTTGGAGAGCGGCTACTCTCTGTCAGTGTCTGAATGTATAAACATAACTTGATCACCCTCTGAAGAATGCATGAATCATGCTTAATAATCAGCTTTAGGCACTTCTGAGTGAGAATCACATTTTGAAGCTACAAAAGTCCCCTAACTAGCTCATGGGAAGTGACCCCGCATCCCATTAAATATAAAAATGCACTGCCGAGGACCCGGTGTCAGAGGTAAACTCCTTCGGTCTCCACGCGCTTCAAAATGCCACGCGCCCTCGACTCGAGCGCTGGATTCAACCGCAAGGCCAGACCAGACAGCGCCATCCGCAGAGGAGAGCGTGCTGTCTCGCTCCCTTTTTTCTTAAAGAAACTTTCCCCTTTGCACTTAAAAAAAATGCAGAACCTTTTCTCGTTTTCCCCCTTTGCCTCATATTCATTATTTTCTGCCTTTAAAAAGGCTTTTATCTGGCTTTTATCTCTTCCATATGCCTGTGGCAAACACCACCTCCTCCTCCTTCCCATTTTACAAATCTGCCCAGGTACAGCTTTATCTGACTCCGCCGGCTTAGGACTCCTATTTAAATGGCTGATGCGGAATCAAAGTCAAATGTGAAGGTCAGGGAACGGTTTTCTGCGCAGAGCCCTGCTGGAAGCAGGCTCCCCGACAGCGGGGGCAGGAGCGGAGGGCTTTGGGCAAACGCTGAGTTATAAACTCCTTTGTGCCTGTTGTCACTGTGCACAACGTGAGTCAGGGGGGTTTGGACTCTACATCTGTTTATCTTTAATTATGATAAATAGTCATACATAATTATCGTGTTTGTTATATATTATGCATATATCATTGACAGCACTATTAGTGATGTAATTGTTACATTTATTAAAATTGATAAATATGTAATGTGAGTTCAAACGAGGTCCCCTAGATTTGACAGAAAAGGTAGCTTACATGGACAGTGCAATTCTCATAATTATAACAGTCATCACGTATCATAATATTTCCACAGGAAACAGACTAACGCCTGATCACTGATGGCTTCACCCTGGGAATTATATTATTCAAAGTTGTCTAGACATGTGAGTCAAATGAAAACGTGGCAAATGCCAAAAAAGGGTATTTAATTCTCTGTTATATTGTTTATTTTACATTTAATAGAATATTTCACAACTGGTGAGCAGTAGGGGCATCTTTGATCCTGATATTCATTTGCCAGCTTGGGGTGCAGTTCCGAAGTTTTGTGCAGCTTTTGCATTGGGGATCCTGTGGCCTGGGTCCAGGGGTGTGTGGAGGGATCCCCAGCAATGCTCGAGTCTGTGGCCCCTTAGAGACATGGGCCAGTGCCCTGGGGTGACCCCTCCCAAGAGTGTCCCATGGCAGGGCACAGTGTGGGCAGCAAGCACTTGGCAATGGATCCGTGACACACAGCACCCCAGACTCTGAGGCGGGGGCTGGGGCTGGAACTCCAGGCGGTGTGCAGGGGCCTGACAAGCACATCACATTCTGGAAGCTGGGTCCTGTGCCCCCGCTGGACAGCACCACCCCACCCATGGCCACCTGTGTCTCACAACCCTTCTGCCAGGAGACACCAGCATCTCCCCTGTCTGGACTCACTGTGTCCTGGGCTCCACATCCATCTCCAGAGCCAGCCACTGTTTGGAGTCCCTGGTCCTCCGCTCAGAGCCTCCAGGAGAGAGACACCTCGCTCTCCTGCCCCATGTCTGAGCCCTCCGGCTCTGTCCGAAGAGCTGCCCTCTGAACACACCGTGGGAGCCTGGAGTGCATGGCCGGGATCACGCATAGGCCAGCTGCAGGCCTGGGCTGAGGACTCTGCAGCCAGACATGACCCTGCCTGGCCTGCCGTGGCCTGGCTGTCATGGGCTTCAACTGTGGCCATGCTGGGCTCCGCTTTCTGTGTCTCCTGACACCTCCTCTCTGGGCACCTGAGGTCTGGCTGCAGGAACTGAGAGGTGTTTCTGTTACACTCCAGCGTGTCTGACAGGAAGATGAAAAATGGCTTTTGTTTTAAATCCTCCTGTTTTGGCTGGACACATGCTGCTGAGATATGGAGTTTGGGGACTTTGTATGTAGTGGTTATGGGATTGCATTAACATGAAAAGACAGAAATCCTGTTTGAGTGTGGTTTATGTAGAAGTGGCTGTGGTGTTCTTTTCTTTGGAGATTAAATAGCTTATAAAACCATTATAAGGGCACTCAGGTTAACAATGCACTGCTCTCTGGCTTATTAGCAACAGAATTAATAGAGACAGAGAACTTTCCCTTGACAAGGGGCTTTTCTGCCCCAGTGAGTCCTTGAAAAGCACATCCGGCTGGGTGCAGGCTGCTCCGGTCCAGGGAGGCAGGGGGCTCTCCTTGTCCTGAACAGAGCTGGATGTCACCTTCACCATGGGTGACAACTCCCTTCTCTCTTAGAGAACAGCCCCACCCTGGACTGCAGCTGAGGCTGGGGTCCGGGATGCAGCTAGCGCCTTCCTGTTGTGGTTCAGGACCCCTCTCTGGGGCAGAGTCACCAGCAGTCCTGCTGGGACCATGTGATGTTTGGGGAGTTCTGGCCCCTGTGCTCCCCACCAGGAAGGCCACAGTCTCCACTCTGTAGCCACTTCTTGCTCCCCATCCTCCTCCATCGGGGGAGCAAATGGTGAAGGTTCTGGAACACCAAACCCACAACCAGATGATGGCCAGACCACAGATGACTCCAGATCTCTGATCCATGGCCTCGGCAGCCTCTCACCCTGTGTCCAACTCAGGACGTACTGGAGGAAGCAAATGTGCTCACTGTCAACAGAAGCCAGATCCTGGTCATGCTGCCAGGTCCCCTCGGCCAACAGTGTCCTCCACACTCACCTGGGGCCTCTGCTCTGCCTGCCTGCCTTTGAGTCTCTAAGACAGCTTCCAGTGACAGTGGCTGACGCCCTGGTCCTGGCCAGCTGTGTGCACGTAGACCGCTCACTCACACTGGGGGTCTCCCATCATCTCCCCAGCTCCCAAGAAGGCCAGCACTCAGCCAGTGGGCCCCCAGGGCGCCCACCAGGGCAGGTGGCACCCAGCACTGTTGTGGGCACTGGTCCTGACCTTGGCATCTCTGGCTCTGTGCCTCTGGAGTGGGTGCCCCAGAGGGAGAGGCAGCTTCCACCCCTGGCTTAGCACCAGGACTCTGGGACACTGGCCTTCATAAATGGTAAGGTGACCTTGTCCACACCAGCGACCCATGTGAGAACGAGGTGCCACCTGAAGAAAGGCGTCCTCCAGTTTCTGACCTGGCCATGGACAGCACCAGGCCACGCCACTCCCTCTTCAGTGTCCTCACCATATCACATCAAACAATAAAACAAGTTCTCCCTCCTCTCACCTGGCTTTAGGGGTGATTCTGAGTAGAATTTGCCCTCTTCCAGCAGACAGCTGTGCTCCTGGAGGGCAGCTGGCTGAGGGTTATTCAGGGAGACATGGGTTCTGGGTCCCCTTGCCTTCCCGAGGTCCTGTTGTCCTGAGCAGGCCACCGCCATCCTCTGCCCACACCTGTTCACCCCATGATATCAGTGCCCAGCCATCTTGATCTGAGCCCTTAAACACTTCCTGTGACCTCATGAACCAGGAAGTGGTTCTGACACCTGGCCTGAGGCTGTGTGAAATCTCCCACAGTGCATGGTGCTCTTGACCCCAAACATTCTGGATAAGCCAGAATCTGCAGGTCTTTCCCATGACATTCCTCTTCCCCAAGCCCTGCCTTGAAGCTCAGAGCAACACTTCCATTCTCCCTCCTGGTGTTGCTACTTTGGGTTCAGTCTGCTCCCGGTACAACCTGTGCAGTTCCCCAAGGTATGTGGCTCTGTGCCCATAAAAGACAGTGCCAGCACTAAGGGCCTTGGTGGTCCTGAGCATCACACCCTGCTCCTCCCACAGCATGAGCTGCAGTGGGAGACACTGGTGCGTGGTTTTAACTCAAAGGATCTACCGAGCTCAGTATTCAGCAGTATCCTGGGAAGAGAAAGAACAGTGTACTGGGCAGAATAGGAGAAGACACTTGTTATGCCACAGCTTGAGTAGTTGTTTTGTTTAGTTCTTGCAGTGCTGGGGATTGAACCCGGGGCCTGTGCGCTGAGCTACATCCCCAGCCTTAGTGAGACCAGGTCTCACTGACTCACTAAGTTTCCAAGGCTGAGCCAGGCTTTTGATCTTCCTGCTTCAGCTTTCCAGAGGAGCAGTCCTTCTCAAGGATTTGACATTCTGCTGAAAGCTGACTAGGAACCTATTTCCAAACAGTACACTTAGAAAAAATTCTATCATATGACACATCAGTCCAAGTTTAGCACTAATAGTATAAAACATCGTGGAAATTCAAACTCTCACGGTAAGATGAAAAATGCCTACAAGCATGCTTCCTGTGTCCAGTAATGTGGATGTTGGTGAACAATTACCTCTTGCAGGCACAGCTTCTTCTTTGTTGGAATTGACTCTCATTCATTCCACCTCTTAGTCAACAACTGTGTCACCAGGTTTTTTTTTTTTTTTTTTTTTTTTATGTGGGTACCGGGGGTCAAACTGAGGACCTCATGCTTGCCAGCAGGAGCCTGTGCCACTGTACGATATCACCGGCCCTTTTTCCCTTTTTTTTACGTGGGTACCGGGAGTCGAACTCAGGACCTCGCACTTGCCAGGCAGGCACTTATGCTGCTGAGCCATCTCACTGGCCTGTGTTACCAGTTTTTAAAAACAAAATATAATAAAAAATAAGATCTAACTACAAAACCAAGGTGGGAAAGCATTTAGTGCAGGCACAGGGAGGCCGAGGATGGCTCACAGGGACAAGGGCCCAGTCTCGTGCTGGCACCAGACACATCTAAAATGTGAATTATTAAAGACTAGTAAATAATCCACGTGAAAATCCTAGCCTGCACACATTATAAGGAAAATGGTAATATATTTTCAAACATTTAAACAAGTTGGATAAGACAAATTTTCTCTTACTATTAGAGTTTCCCGCAATTAACAAAAAGTTATACTTGTGGAAAAATACGATAATTTAAAGAATGAAGAAAGATGAATAATCTCTTCCTGTTCATCCTTTATTTCCCATATGGCTGAGGTCATGTGTTTCTATCTACATCTGGATTCTATCCTCTACATCAAAGGCCATGTTCTTACAATCATGCATACATGAATAGAGGGAATTATAGTACACTACACATGGAACTTGACTTTCAAATTTTTGATAATATGTCAATTGTGTCTAGGTCCATAGGTGCTGTGAGTCACATATTGCCACAGAAAGCTGTGGGTAAGCAACCAAAAGTCATATGACAATAAACGCTTATTGCTTCTATACCTGGGGTATTCGGCTGGGCAGTCCTGCACATCTGAACCGGGCTCGCTCACGTGTCTGGGTACCATCTGGCTGCCCGGTGATCTGAGATGGCTTGTGTTGCGGACAAGGAGACTTGCCTCTCCTCCTTCTGGCTCTCATCCTCCAGCAGGCTGGCTAGGCATGTTCCCACAGTGATGACAGAGTTGCCAGAGTGAACAGACAAATACTACCATGTATATTTTATAAATCATGTATGTTTATTTTTATGTGATACAATTCCAAAAGTGGAAATATTGGATCAAGCATTTTATTAGTGTTACAGATTTTATTAGCTGTCTCCATTCAAATGTATGTCCCCATTCATACTTATGTCAGATGTGGAATAGAGCATATGTTTACCTGTATCTTTGTCAGATGAGGCACAGGGATTTTTAAAAATTGCTTATATAAAGGCTAAAAATGTAATTATTGACTTTCCAATTTGCTTTTATATATAAGAAAAACAAAAGACATTCCTTTCCTTACAGTAAGAAAACGCTACACAAATTCAAAATCAAGGAACTACTTTGACCCAATCTACTGCTGAATTTTCAGGGTAAAGCATCACCTTGTGATCTGGAGAGACAGGCACACGTAGAAAGTCACTTCTGAGATCTTCTTACCTGATGCAAAATTTACTGGAGCCAAAGAAGCTGGGACCAGAAATGGTCCATAATACCAAAAAACATGTCCAGCCTTCAACCAAAAATCACAAACCCAAGTCAAAACCCAATAAAGAAGCACAGTCTGGAGAGACAAAGCAAACCAGATTCAGAAATGATACAATGTTTCATTTGGAAACAGCAAAGAGGGCACTTAAAATAATTAAAGTTAAAATATGTGATGAAAGAAAGGCAGATGGGCAATGTAAACAGAGAGGTGGAAACTCTGGTAAAAAAAAATGTGAGAAAAAAAAAGCAAAGACAGAGAATTGAAGAAAGTCATTGATGGTCTTATTACCCCACTACAACAGCCAAAGAAATAATAAATGATCTAGATGATGGGCCAACAGAATCTTCCTAACCTGAATATAAAGAGGAAAAAGGGACAAAGAAATAAAGTAATCCAGAATATTCAAAAAGTCTAGGATAATATTATACACACACACACACACACACACACACACACACACACACACACACAGAATACCAAAAGAAGAAGAAAGACAGAATGGTGTAAAAGAAACATTTCAAGTAAAAAGGCCAATAACTTTCTGTAATTCATAATAGACCAAAAATTCCAAATTTAGAAATCTCAGGAAGGGCCGGTGAGATGGCTCAGGGGCATAAGCACCTGCCTGGCAAGTGTGAGGGCCCGAGTTCGACTTCTGGAACCCACAAACGAAAAAATGGCCAGTGATATTGCTCAGCAGCACGGGCGCCTGCTGGCGTGTGAGGTCCTGAGGTTGACCCCCGGTACCCACAGAAAAAAAAAAAAGAGAGAAATCTCAGGAAGCACTGAGCATAATAAATAATTACACACACAAACATCCACACTGAAGGCTGTTATATTAGAATTGCAGAAAAACAAAGACAAAGAGAAAATATCGAAATAGCCAAAAGAAAAAAAATCCACCTTATACATGAAATAGATCAGAAATACAACAGATTTTTCATTTGAAAGCATGAAAGTAAGAAGACAGTGGGATAGACATTAGTGTTGAAAAACGAGAACTCCAAATCCAAAGCTTGCACTTAAGGAAATTAGCCTTCAAAACTGAAGTAAATGTACAGACTTGCTTAAACAAATAAGTTGAGAGGCTTTGCTGCCCTTAGATCTGCCTTGATGAAATCTTGAAAGAAGTTCCTCACAGAGAAGGAAAATGATTAAGGTTGGGGAATTGAACTTGCTGAAGAAAAACAAAATTCTAGAAAAAGAATCAATGAAGGTAAAGTAAAATGTTTTACTTTTGTTTCTCTGTTAAAGTTACTTCTTTAAAATAATTATAATTGTATGAGGTCCTTACAGCATATGGATAAGAGCGAGGAAATGACAGTAATCTCACAAAGGCGGGGGGGGAATTGGAGAGACTGATGGTGAAGAGCTGCTGACCGTGCAAAAGGTGCTGTGCACTTAGATTGCATAAAAATGCATATTGGAAACCCTAGGACAATCATGAAAAAGTATGTTATTTTTAAAAAAGAATTATATTTGATATGGTAAGAGAAAAATTAAAATCATAGAAATGCTCAAAGAAAACTAGAGAAGGCAGAAAAATTGCAGGAAAAAGAAGCAAAGAACAAGTGTAGCAGATGAAAATAATTAAAGATGTGATAGACTCAATCTAACTATATCAATTACCACTTTAAATCTGAAAGGTCTGATTAGATTAATTAAAAGAGAGATTGTCAGAATGCATCATTATTTTTGTGTACAAGAATCATCTTAGAAATTAAAATCAGAACAGAAAGATCTGTTAGGTTAACACTAATCAAAAGAAAGTTGATGTACCTACGTTAATTTCATATAATGAAGACATCCGGTGATGGCAACGTAAGGAAGATAAAGGGATATGCTCCATGATGATGAGGTGGTCAGTTCTTTATTGAGACATAGTAGCTTTAAGTCTGCATCCACTTAGCCAGACATGAAATGTGTGAAGCAAAAACATAGAAATGAAAGGGAAAAGTATAACCACATTTATACTTAAAATCTTAGCATCCTTCTATCAGAAAATGATAGATGAAACAGTCTGAAAGCCAGTAAGGATGCTTATGACCTGAGCAGCACTATTTATCTGCTTGATTAGGCCTGACTTCTACAGATTGATCTATTCAACAACAGCAGACATAACAAACCACACCATGAGCCCTAACGCACACACGAACAAATTCATCATATTACATATCCTAGTGAGCATGTTTACAGGCCAGAGTGGAATCAAACTAGAAACCAGTAATAGAACAATGGTTGGATATTCCCAGTTATTTAGGGATTAAGCAATACATATGTAGATAATTTGTGGATCCATCAAGAAGTCTTAACAGAAAGTTAAAATATATTTTAATTAAATGAACGTGAAAACACAAATAATTAAAATATGTGTGATAAAGCTAAAACACAAGTTAACAAGATGCTAATGAGACTGAAGGAATGAGGAAAGAAGAAAGACCTAAATTAACAATCCAAGCTTCCACCTTAGGAAGGAGAAATAAGAGATAGTAAGCCTCAAGCAGGCAGAACAATGGAAATCATAAAATTAAAGCAAAATTCAGCAAATTTAAAAGAAAAAGAAATCAACAAAATCTAAAAAATTGTTGAAAATACCAATAGAATTTTAAAAAACATTAAGTGTAGCCAAGGAAAAAGCTCAGAGAAGAAAAACATCACCAATACTAGGTACACAAGGGAAGTCATCCGTATTCATACTGTGGACATTAGAAAGCGTAAAGAAATACTAAGCTCCACTTTATGCCCACAAGTCTGACAACCTAGATGGAATGGAATAATGTTTTGGATGAAACTACCAAAATCACATAAAGATTTATGGGACTTGATTTTTCACATTGTTGCACAACAATAGAAATGGTGGACACAATAGATAAATATTCATATCTATTAAAGGTATCCAGTCAATGTCTAATAACCCTTAGAAAATTCTGTGATCAAATCATTTTGTAATGAATTCTACTGAACATTAAAAGAAAGAGTAATACCACTTCTCCATGATACCTTCCCCAAGTACAGAGAACGCTTTCTTACACATTCTTTGAGGTGAGCATTCTCCTAATAACAAAACTAGATAAAGACATTCCACAGAGGGGGGTTACAGACCACACCTCTCCTGAACCTCGTGCATAATCCCCCATTAAATATTAGCAAACATAATCTACCCATGTGGAATAAGGATTATTACACATGGTGGGATTTATTCTAGGTATGTCAACCTGATTTAGTTAATTCAAAAATCAATTAACGTGATCCCCCATATCAATAGTCTAAAAAAGCAAAACTACATGACCGTATCAATTGATGTAGAAAAAACAACAAAATCAAATGCTCATCTGAAACGATAGCTCAAAGCATAGTGAGAGTAGCAGGGAACCTCCTCAAGTTGGAAAGGACAGGCAAGCACACCAGCTTCTACAGCCACCTCACACTTCCAGTGAGGGAAGGAGCAGTGTTCCCTAAGCCAGCCTCCAGGTGAAGGTGAGCGCTGTCTCCACTAGGTTTTTGTCATGCTAATGAAGTGCCCAAAGGCTACTTAGAAGAGAGCCCTAGTTGGACTCCTGTTTCCCGAGGTTCCAGTTGGAGGTTGGATGGCTTCGCTCCTTTGGGTTTCTGGAGGCCAGCACATTATAGGGGGCGCCACTGTGAGAGCAAGACATCATAGCACATCTCAAGCTGGGTTGAGGGAAGGAGGGGGTGCAGGGTCCTGCGATCACTCACTTTCCAGGGCACAGGCAAAGACCTCAGGACCTCCCACAAGCTGCACACCACAGGTCGCACCCTGCCCCACGCCTGCCAAGAGGGCCACGGGGACCGAGCCTTTACCACGCCGTCTGTGGGGCCATTCACTGTGCAAACTGCAGCAGCCTCTCTCGCCGCTCTTACATAGTGAAGCTGTGGACCGTACATCTCTACACACTGAGGTTCCATTCACCAGGGCACACACACAGATGGAGAAGGAAAAGAAAAGTTTTTATTGACAGGTGACATGATTGTCTACATGTAAAATTTCAAAACTCTACAGCAACAACAACAAAACACTCCTAGAACTACTAAACAAGTATGACAAGTGGGCAAAGTCAATATACAAAAGCCAGTTGTTTTCATGTGTGCCAGCAGTGAGCCACTGGAATTTCACATTAAAATAGTAGCATTTATGATGGCATAAATAAATGCACTGAAACAAAACTATAAAGTATCTTTGTGAAAAACTACAAAACACTGATGAAATAAAGCAAAGGATTTGTAAATAAACAGCACTTCTATGCTCATGAATAGGGAGATTCGGTGATGTTAAGATATCAGTTCCTCCGAACTTGATCTATAGATTTAATTTCAACACAATTCCAATAAAAATCCCAGGAAGCTACCTTGTAAATATCGACAAACTTATTGTAAAGTTAATATGGAAAAGAAACAAATCTGCGAACATAATCCTGGAGAAATAAAAAATTTGTGGTATTTTTATCACCCATACTGTCTGATCCTAAGGCTTATTCTAAAGCATCACTGAGATACTCAGTGGGGATAGCATTGGGGAAAGAATAGCAGATAAATCAATAGAACACAGAAAGTCAAGTAATAGACTCATCCACACAGATAGATCGAACTGTTTTTTTGATATAGGAACAAAGGAGATTTAATAGAAAATGAATAGTCTTTTTTACAATTGATGTTAAAACAATGAGACATCATTATGCAAAAATAAATGGATGTAGGATTTTAGACCTTCTATTAAAAATTAACTCAAAGTGATTCATAAACTTAAGTGCAATATATAAAATATAGCATTGCTAGAGGAAAACAAATGAGGAAATTTCCATTATCGACAGCTTGATGAATATTTACACAAAAATCAAAAGCACCATCCATGAAAGAAAAATAATAAGTTGGCTTGTATTAAAATTAAAAATTCTATTCTACAAAAGACACAAAAGGCTGGGTGGAAGACACTTATCTGATGAAAAACCTATATCCAAAATTTAGGCACAGCACTTAAAATTCAACATTAAAAAACAATTAAAATGAGCATTATGTGGGAACAAAAACCTCATCAGAAAAGTTACACAAGTGGAAAATAAGCATGTGAAAAGATATTCTATATCATTTGTTGTTAGGGAATTGCAAATTTAAAAAATAGGCCATTACACACCTATTAGAGAAGTAAAATTTCCAAAATGTTGGCAGTGCCAATGACCTGTGAGGATATGGAGCAACAGGAATTCTTGTTTATTGCTGGTGGGAATGCAAAATTATATCCACAGTGGAAGGGAGTTTGGCAGCTTCTTACAAAGCTAAATGTATCATCACCATACACAACAGCAATCACACATCCAGGGTTTGATTGGACTGATTTGAAAACTTATATTCACTTAAGTGGCTAAATGTGAATATTTGTACAATAGTAGTTTTGTGAAATAGCTGTCAGAACCCAGGAGCAATAAGATGCCTGCCCTTCAGTGAGTGTACAAGTAAACGGATTGTGACAAACACGGACTAATAAAAAAAGAAAGACAAGAATTCCTCCCTATCTCACTTATTGTATGCTTTCTTCATTTTTTTATTTAATTCTAGGGAATGCCAGGATTATTGTCTGTTTTGCTTAGTACTGTATGCCCCTTGTCTAAAACACACCCAGTAGATATTTGTTGAATTCACTAAAGTAATGGATGACTAGATAAATGAAGTCTTTGAAGAATGAAAAAATAATGGAATAGTGAGAACAATAAAAGTAAGCTATAAAGCCATGAGAAGACAAGGGTTATTTTAAGATTCATATAGATTAGTGAAAGAAAGATGTCTGAAAATTTCACATCTTGTATGTTTACTTTGTATGACATTCTGTAAACAGTGATTACACAGATTAGTGGTCTTAAACAAATCTTTGGTTTTAGAAATTCCAGAGTGGTGGGGTTGTGTAGGTGGAGCACAGGAGTTGTTTTTTAATGAATAAAATATACCTTCTGTGTGATACTGTAACGGTGGACACATGACATCACGCATTTGTCAACTTCACAGCATGAAGAGTGAAGTGTAACGCATACAGATTTAAAGTAATCATTTAGGAAGTAAGGGAATACCGGTAGGAAAATAAGAATGACTCCAAATGATCTAAGGGCACTACAAATGCATAAAACGACTTCACTGAAGTGGTTGCAGATAAAGGTGTTGGCCTAAGGAGCTTTATAAATAAGTGGGCATTGTAAGGCTAATTAAGAAAAACCCCAGCCCTGTGCACAAGCAACACATTCTGGTCGATATGTTTCCCTATGGGGTACAGGTGGATTCTGAAACTACTATATGTGTCTACTGGGAATGACCAATTAAATAAATGTGCTGCATATCATGAGACCCAAGTTTATGGCTGCTGGAGGCTGCAGATGTGAACAGGGCAAAGAATCAGTGCAGGGACTATTCAAAGTGAGCCTTGAGCAGGTTGTAACACCAGGAAGTAAAGAAGCTCAGGGCGCGCGCACACACACGTGCGTACACAATATAAGGGTGTGTGCAAGGAATGCTGGAGCCAAGTGAAAGAATTAATGTGGCTAAAGCCATTTTGTTTAGAAAACACACAAAAATGGTGTTGGATTGTATTCCAAAGCAGAAAGGGTGGCACTTGACCTCTGTGCCGCTGCCTCAGCCAGGCCCTGAGAGCAACAACAGACAAATCCCAAGGGAGAGCGACTCTAAACCACCTTGACCAGGGCTCCACACCCCTGTCCAGGCCATGGGAAACAAGGAAAGTCAGAGAAAAGCGCAGCAAAGAGCAGCCCAGAGAGACGATGAGCACCTCTGGCCTGGCGTCCTGGGCGGGATTCCAGAAGGGGAGCGACGCGGCAGGGAGAAGCCAGGGAGCTCTGTCACCCTGGACTTCAACTGGCGTGTGTTGCTGCTGACGCTTTATGGAGGCAAAAGCTGCATACGAAAGTGAGATGTAAATTATAAAGGGAAGCAAATGTGCACATGTGGGAGATTTTTGTGCTATTTTGGTGTGTTTTCTGTATATCTAAAACTATTTTTTTAAATGTATATTTTAAGAATCTAAATGTTGGTTCAGGTTTTATGTAAAGTACTAACCTGTTCTCATATGAAAACGATAATGATGATAATGGGTCCCGAGACTGAGGGAGCGAGGGAGCCAGGTCGCAGATGAGGTGTAGATGAGGGTCCCCTCAGGCTGAGTTGTTGAAGGCTCGCATTTAAAATACCGGAGCTTGGTGGAGCCTTTAGGAGGGGCCCTCGCTCTCCTTGCCTCCCCGCTGCAGTGCGGAAAGGAGCCCTCCTCCATCGAGCGTTCCCACCAGGATGTGCTGGTCACCACAGGTCCCACGCAAAGGGACTAGGAGACCATGGACAAAATCCCCACAGCTATGAGCCAAAAAAGCCTTTCTTCCTTTCAAATGATTTATCTCAGGGATTTTGTCACAGTGGCAGAAACCTGGGTCCTCCAGAGGTCTTTCAGCCACCTCCCACTGGCTTCTCCTTGGTGGGCGTCCTTGTTTGGTTAGGATTAGTAGTCACAATTTCCTAGGAGTTAAGGTCACCTGATGCCCACGGAACCCCTCCTACCCTAGGGTAGGTTGCTGGTGCTCGTAGAAAAGTCTTCGTTTAGCTAAACCAAAGAAGCATGTCAGGACTTGGCCTTTAGATAGCCGCACTCAAGCCTTTGGGGGAGACTCTTTGCGGAGGAGATAACTGAGCAGGGAGAATCAGCCAAGCACAGCGGCCTTGGGCCGGCAGGCTGCAGCTTCTCAGAGGGTGGCACCCCCTTCCAGCCACATGGGGCGCCTGGAAATGGCAGCTCAGGGTGCCTGAACTCTGCACTCGCAAGACACTGGTTTATTTAAACCCAATTACTTCCAAGACCCAGGCCACTGGTTTCTAAACAAGAGCCCCTCATCTACTGTAGTAAGTTTGCTGCCAAAACTCAGCATGAGTTTTGTTTTCCTTAAAAACTACCATTTCCATATAATTGGATTAACCCAGCATGTGACTGCAGCCAGACGTTGGGCTTCTTAGAGGGCATGGATCCTTCAGTGACCTGAGCCCTCTGCCACTATTCTGAGAGCTGAAAGCGAGCTGTTGGCTAGAACCACCTCTCAGGTCCTTAAGAAGTCACAACTTGGTGAGGAAAAACACACTGAGAGCCCCATTAAGGTTTCAGATGTTTAAACGGCTACAGTCAGAAACCAAGACATGATTATCAATTGCTAGCAGCAACCTTCAATTTTGCTAAGATGTACAGAAGGAAAAAAACACAACAATTATTATACTTATTTGAGCTCTTGAGTCTCCTTTTAAAAATATGTCAACTTCTATGAGTCCAGCCGATTCCCTTCTCCAGCGCCATCCATCTCTCCCCATGGCACAGATTAGAGCTATGAGGGCATTCAGGAAACCCTGCTGATGAGAGTGTCCTGGGCATGTGAGGCCCTGAAACTGGGATCATCAAGGACCAATGAAAGCCCACAGGAGAGGGAAGGCAAAGATGTGTGAAAGCAGAAGGAAACACTTCCGGAAGCTAGGGGCAGGGGCTGAGGGACACTTGGGGAAGAAGGGACATTGGAATTGGTTCACTTCCCAGTGGAGGAGGTGTCTTCCGTTTGGAGGTGGAGATGCCCCTCAGCTGTACAGTATTTGTGGGTTTATGTGTGATGACATTGTTTTAAACCCTTTGGGACTTTGAAAACCAAATCCAGATTTTTGCCAGAAAGTGAGACTGGCATGCACTTTTTATTTTTGTTGGTCCACGTTTGCAGTCCAAGATGATTGCATTCCTTGTGTGGAGTTGGTGCACGCACACAACACATCTTAATTCCCTCTCTCATCCCCTTTCTCTCCCTTCCCTTCTCACTCCATCTCTTGATCCCTTTGTCCTCTGAGGAAAATCCATCTCCCTGCTTCCTTTTATCTATCTTCTATTTTGCTCTTTCTTTATAATCTGGGTTTCTCATGTAAGAGAAACCATGCATTTTGGGGGCATGGTGATTTGAAATTGATACTGGAAGGAGCGGCCTCTATGGATGAGGGTCCATGGGGCATTTTTCCAAATGACCCCACAGCCCTCACTGGGGAGAGGGGAGCTTCTGTCCCTGGATGTTTAAAGTATTATGTGCTTCTTCAAGCCACTTTGGGGCTACTCGTGGGCCTCCTAGTGGGGCTGCTGACCTTGCCAAGACCAAAGGCCCATGAACGGACTTAGAGACCCTTGCTTGCAGGGGAGCATGCGTGACTGCCCTCCTGAGGATGACTTCTACGGGGCTGGCCAACTCTTCTCAAGCATGGCTATGATTTTAGGAAGTGTAATCTTTGAAATGGCCCACTAATAACCAGGTTTGGTTCTGCTTGACAGCTGACCTCGAGAGTGGGTGTCTTCAAGCTCTGTCCATGGGAGGCTCCATCCTTCAGGGCTCTTCCTCAGTCCTTTCAGTCCTCCGTGGTGTGCTACTGTCACAGAATACCCCAGACCGGTGATTTACGGTGATCAGAAATGCATTCCTCAGCTGGGCACGGTGACGCACACTGCCATCCCAGCACTCTGGGAGGCTGAAGCTGTCGGTTTGAAAGTTCAAGCCAAGCCTGGTTAATTGAGTGACTTAGTGAGTGAGGCCATTTCTCAAAATAAAAAAAATAAAAAAAGGCTGGGGATATAGCTCAGTGTGCAGTCCCTGGGTTCAATCCCCAGTTACACACACACGCATGTGCATTTCTTATTTCTTATGGGTGCGGAAGCTGGGGTATCCACAATTGAGGGACTGGAATCCCGTGAGTGTTTCTGGCTACATCATCACATGGCAGACAGCAGAAGGGCAAAGAGAGAGACCCTGCCCAGAAAAACCTCAGTAAAGGCATTAAATCCACCCAAGAAGGAGGCGCTGGCATGACACAATCCTCTCTAAAAGCCTTGCCTCCTGACACCAGCGCCGTGGCAACTGCAT
The DNA here is from genome assembly GCA_028451465.1 of Erethizon dorsatum. Taxonomy (NCBI): domain Eukaryota; kingdom Metazoa; phylum Chordata; class Mammalia; order Rodentia; family Erethizontidae; genus Erethizon; species Erethizon dorsatum. Next base: position 55,497,542 of record CM051833.1, read on the forward strand.
TTCCCAGTGAGCTGGGGAACCTAAGCTCTCAGCCCTGTCCAGCAGCTGACCTCTCTTCTGAGCTTGCACCCCTGAGAAAGCTTCAGGCTGCTCTGGAAACCCAGTGTCCCCATCTCGTCCTTCATGAGCTTGCACTCACAGGAGCTTGTTTGCATCGCAAACATGTGACTCAGGGTTTTGATGCCATTGAAGATAATTTAAGATGGATTACTTCATAGCGCATGTACAATATTTAGATTGTCTGCAGTTCTTTGGGGGTAATCGTGCTCTTCCTCCTATGATGATCACTGTTCATTGAGAATTTTTGTACTTTTTCTTCTGAGTTATTTGCAGTTTGAGGATCTGCAGGATCCATTTCACAAAGGCCAGCACTCTCCTAACTCTTGCCTTTGACTTCTCTTCGGGGTCCCCTTTTGGCCACCTTCCTTAAGGACATCTGTACTCACCGTCTTCCATCTCCGCAGACCACAGTGTCAGGAGACACCCAGCTCTGCCCTTCAGGCCCCACCAAGCTTATTCCCTCCACCTCTGCCACTCCCTGGGGTTCTCTGGGTCCTGTCCCCGGTCTCTCTCTTTCCTCACTTCTCTAGGTGCTCTGTGCTTCCTGCCGCTTCCCAGCTCCAAGCATGCTCCTTACCCTGCCTTGCTGGCCACTGACTGCTAGACACTCAGAATTGCCCTGGACCTGTCTCTCCCCAGCCTTGCTCCTTCTGAGGCTTTTCAGTCTCCTCCAGGACTTTCCTCCCAGTTCTCTTGGCCATGTTTCCCTTGTCAGGTCCAGATTTCCTTGGTGGCTTGTCCCACTGTAACAAGCCCGGTTGTGCTTCCTGCCAGCCAGCTGCATTCAGGGTTACAGCAGGGCCTGTATCTAAACACGGACAGACATGACTTCCGAGGAGCCCCTGTTCCCATGGTTGCAGGAAGGTGAGCCCTCTCTGGCCCCTGCCTCCTCACTTGATGGCATCCTCTGCTTCCCTCTTCTTCCTCGTTCCAGGAACAGGTACAGCTCGCCCTTGCCCAGATACTGCACTGTGCCTGTGACATGTCAACCTCTCCATGACAGTCACCCCCTCCGGGAGCCCATCCTGGCCCATTCAGGTCACAGGTGCCTCTTCCTTGTAGAACGCCTCTGTCTGGAGCTGGAATTTTCTTGGCTGGCCATCTGGCTGCAGTGAGGACCACAGGGTCGAGCTCTACCGCATCCTTGTCCTTTCCTGGATCAGCACAGTGTCCCGTGTCCTCCCCACACTTCCACCCGAGCACAGAGATGCTGCCATCCCCTCTAGACCCTGCAGCCTCCACCCCTCCAAGCCTGACGCCCTTCCCACCCACTTAGCCATCCTGTTCCTCTCCCAAAGACAATGCATCTCCTCACTGCCCCGGCTTGTACAGAGTCAGGTGAAACTGGCAGGGACAGTCGTAGCTGGCCCATCTCTTCTTTCTAAGCTGATTGTCCTTCTCCAGTATCTCTCGCCACGTTGAGTATGATTCGGATTCCAGCTGAGATACCTCGGGGCTGTCACATTCATCTTTGGATGACATCTGTTGAGAGTTCTTCAATCACTTAATGGATCCAAAGTGCACAAGGAGGGGAATCATAGCAGGATTATGACATAAAAATGCTGAGGACCTCGTCAGGGAGGGCTGCATGGAGAGTTTGATTTGGTAATTTTTGTTTGTTTGTTTGTTTTTGTTTTTTTTGTGGGTACCGGGGGGGGGTCGACCTCAGGACCTCACGCACCAGCAGGCACCCGTGCCGCTGAGCGATATCACCAGCCCCTTTTTCGTATGTGGGTTCCGGGAGTCGAACTTGGGCCCTCGCGCTTGCCGGGCAGGCGCTTAAGCCACTGAGCCATCTCACCGGCCCTGATTTGGTAATTTGAAGTAATGCATTTTGCGTTCTCCGGAGAGAGGGCATTAACGGTGCACAGGCTGCGCTCAGAGACTGCTGGGGACTCGGCCCGAGAGGTGCCCTGGGCAGCCCTGCTGCTCTGCTCCCAGGACGCCAGGCACAGGCCGCCTTTCCTGTCTGCCTGGTTAATCACAAACCTCGAGAGACGCCTGCTGAGCTCCTGGGAGCGAGCACACTGCTCTCCTGACCCTCAAACTGCTTTGTAGCTCGCTGTGTTCACACCCTCGGAAAAAGTTTAGAATTTTGGGGTCCATCAAAATAAGTGCTGAATCATTAAAATGTGCAATTTTAATTTAAAATTTTTTTCCAGGTCTTAAAACTCATCATTTGCATCTCTCTGTCTGCAGGTAGCTGTGTTTTTACGGCAGACACTGACGAGGGAGCTCCTTGCCTCGGCCTTCGCCAGGCCCGCTGAGCCTCTTTCCATTAGGGCTGGACCGAGGTTCCGCCCTCACTGTGCCTGCGATCTCTTCGTAGCTGGCTTCCTAGCAAGGCTCTTTAGCGAGACTCCTCCACACTGACCTCTGCTCGCTCGACATTCCTGATAATATAATTCCCTTTATATCGGTCAAAACCTTGTCCTCTATTCTTTTTTTTTTTTTTTTGTGGGTACCAGGGGGTCGACCTCAGGACCTCGCGCGCCAACAGGCACCCGTGCTGCTAAGCGATATCACCGGCCCCTTTTTCGTATGTGGGTTCTGGAAGTCGAACTCAGGCCCTCGCGCTTGCAAGGCAGGTGCTTACGCCACTGAGCCATCTCACCGGCCCTCGTCCTCTATTCTTGATGTCAGGTTAAGCTGGCCTGCATACAGAGAGACTTCTGTGAAATAATTTTAGGCAGAATTTCCCTTAATTTTATCACTTTTCATAGACACATAAAAATATAAAAATGTACATAATAACGGGGTACCATGTGCTCTTTTGATATACACATGAGGTAGAATAAAAATGGTGAATATTTGAATTAAAAATTATTATACTAAAAACCATTGTCATTAATTACCTCAAAATCCTCCCCCTCACTTTGAACACACGCATCCCACCATTCTTGCAACTTTCTGAAGCAGCTTTGGCGTCCTCTTTCTTGAGTGTCTTTAGTTGTGCTGTTATGGCTGCCTCCATGTCCTGAGTTGATTCAAAACATGTTCCTTCTGTGGTTATTTTGATTTTGGGAATGAGCCAGAAATCTCTCAGTGCCAGATCTGGTGACTAACATGGATAAGGACACACAGTAATGTTTTTATTTGACAGAAATTGCTGTGAACAATTAAACCAATTGAGAATACTCAGGTAGCCACAAAAAGACACTCAGGAAAGGTGACTTATAGAACTGCTTCAGAAAATGCCAAGAATGACGGGGTAATTGTGTTTGAAGACAGGGGGAGTATTTTAAGGGAAATTAATAGCAATGTATCTTTTACTGCAATCAATTTTTTTTTTTGATTTTTTTTTATTTTAAAGAGAAGAAAAAACAAAACAAATCAAAAGAAGAACAAATATTCAAAACAACATAATAGGAGGGTAACAATGGTTAATACATTACGTATTACTATCTTTAAGTTAGTTATTCAGGACACCAGACATTAGCATTCAATTGTCCAGACATTATTGGCACAAACCTTACTCTTCAATGAACTAAGTAAAAATGGTAGTGTATCTATCTTAACCATCTTATATATATATATATACAATTTTTTTTCCCCTTTCCCTTCTTTCTTTTCCCTATTCCAGTCTCTCTTTCCTTTTGACCAGTTTCTTTTTGATTCACCATATCTATTGTACATTTTGGATCTTATTTACTCTTTCAGTTTCTCATACTAGAGAGATAATACGATGCTTACACATGTGCTTCTGGTTTATTTCACTTATGAGTATTTTCTCGAGTTGCATCCATTTACCTATAAAAGTCTCCAGTTTATCCTTCTTTATGGCTGAATAGTACTCCATTGTATAAAAATACCACATCTTTCTTATCCATTCCTCAGTTGATGGGCATTTGGGTTGTTTCCAAGATCTGGCTATTACAAATTGTGCTGCTATAAACATGGGTGCACATATATCACTGTGGTACGATGTTTTTAATTCTTCTGGGAAGATGCCCAGAAGGGGAATAGCTGGGTCAAATGGGACCTCCAACCCTATTTTTTTGAGGAATCTCCACACTGACTTCCACAGTGGCTGTACCAGTCGACACTCCCACCAACAGTGAAGAAGGGTTCCTTTTTCCCCACAGCCCCTCCAGCATTTGTTATTAGTTGATTTCTTTATAGTAGCCATTCTTTCTGGGGTGAGATGGTATCTCAGTGTTGTTTTAATTTGCATCTCTCGAATGACTAGTGATGTTGCACATTTTTTTGTATATTTATTTGCCATTAGTATTTCTTCATCTGAGAAATGTGTATTCATCTCAGATGCCCATTTTTGGAGTGGGTCTTTAAATTTGGGAGGTCTGATTTTTTTGAGTTCTTTATATGTTCTCGATAGTAATCCTTTGTCTGAGGAACAGCTGGCAAACATTTTTTCCCACGTTGTGGGTTGTCTCTTCACTCTGTTGGTGGTTTCTCTTGCTGTGCAAAAGCTTTTTAATAAGATGAGATCCCAGTTGTTGATTCTTTGGGATAGTTCCCGTGCGGTTGAGTTTTTATTCATAAAGTCTTTGCCTACACCAATGTCTCCAAGGGTTTTACCTATCCTACCTTCCAGCAGATTTAATGTTTCTGTTTTAATATTTAGATCTCTGATCCATTTTGAATTTAGTTTAGTGCATGGTGAAAGATATGGATCTAGTTTTAATCTTCGGCATGTGTAGAGCCAGTTTTTCCAGCACCATTTATTAAAGAGGCTATCTTTCTTCCAGCGAATGTGTTTGGCACCTTTGTCAAAGATAAGGTGGCTTAGTATGTCTGGGGTTGTTTCAGCATCTTCTAATCTGTTCCATTGATCTTCAGGTCTGTTTTTTTGCCAGTACCACACTGTTTTTATCACAGTAGCTTTATAGTATAATTTCAAGTCGGGGATTGTGATGCCCCCTGCCTTGCCTTTGTTGCCCAGAATTGCCTTTGCTATTCTAGGTCTCTTCTGATTCCAAATGAATTTTAGGATTGTTTTCTCTAATTCTGTGAGATATGCTGTTGGAATTTTGATTGGAATTGCATTAAATCTGTATAACAATTTTGGAAGTATGGCCATTTTCACTATATTGGTTCTTCCTATCCAGGAGCAAGAGATATCTTTCCATTTTCTGATATCCTCTTCAATCTCCTTTTTCAGAGTACTGTAGTTTTCAGTATAGAGGTCTTTTACATCCTTCGTGAGGTTGATTCCTAGGTATTTCACTTAATAATCATTTCCACTTCCACCCATGTTGTCAAAAATGACAGGGTTTAATTCTTTTTTTGACTGCATAGTTACCCATGGTGGGCATGCACCACATCCCTCATTTAGTGGACAGACGCCACCTGTCTCTATCTCCTGGCTATTGCAAATGTGCTGTAATGAACATGGAAGTGAAGATGTCCCTCTGACATACTAATTCCATTTCCTTTGATGTATACTCAGTAGTGAGGTTGCTGGATCATGCAGTAGTGCTATTTTTAATTCTTGAGAAATTTCTGCACTGTTTTCTACATTGGCTACACAAATTAATCTAGACATCTAACTCTTACCAGTTACAGACATCTACTCAAAATGGGTGAAAGACTTCACTGTAAGATCTAATACAATAAAACTACTAGAAGAAAATATACATAAAATGCTTCAATTTTTTTCCCTCAGATGGTTAAGATAGATACACTACCATTTTTACTTAGTTCATTGAAGAGTAAGGTTTGTGCCAATAATGTTTGGACAATTGAATGCTAATGTCTGGTGTCCTGAATAACTAACTTAAAGATAGTAATACGTAATGTATTAACCATTGTTACCCTCCTGTTATGTTGTTTTGAAAATTTGTTCTTCTTTTGATTTGTTTTGTTTTTTTTCTTCTCTTTAAAAAAAAAAATGCTTCAAGACATAGGTATGGGCAAGAATTTTTTGGACAAATCCCCAAGGCACAGAAAATGAAAGCAAACATAAACAAATAGAATTACTTTAAACTGAAAAGCTTCCACACAACAAAGGAATCAATCATCAAAGTGAAGAGTCAACTTAGAGAATGGGAGAAAATATTTGCAAGCTATACCTCTGATAAAGCATTATGATTTAGAATATGTAAAAAAGTTAAACAACACAATAGCAAAAAATAAAAAATAAAAAAAACCCAAAACAAAAGAAACTAGATTAAATATTGGCAAAGACTTACATAGCCATTTTTCAAATGAAGACATATAAATGACTGACAGGTATATAAAAGAAATGATCCATGTCACTACTCATCAAGGAAATGCAAATTGAAACCACAAAGAGATATCACCTCACCCTAGCAGGAATAATTATCAAAAAGAAGTTCTGGTAAGGAGATGGAGAAAAGCGCTGTCTCATCTTTGGAATTATCCAGCCATGACCTCTCAGTCTGCTCACTGACTACGAATCCCTTTTCATCTTTCCTGCCTTTAGCAGGGAACACAGTGTCTGTCCCTTACAGCAGTAACATTCACAACTATCTCAGCAGACTTGCACACAGGTTTTCTTACCTTTATAACAAGTGTCAGAATAAACGTTTCTGTAATAATATGCAGTTGAGAGCAGTATCTCTATCCTCCTCACATATGGATTTTGTGATTTTTTTTTTCTTTGTTAAGAAAATTCTCAGGGAAGATAGTGTGTCTTATATAGGTTATGGGGGTACCCAGTGCTACAGAAGTTACCAACAAAATTCTACGTAGTTCCCCCTTAAACAACCATTTTCAGTTATGACAGAACACCAAGCTAATTTACTCTATAATTACCAGAATTTATTTTTGTTTTCATATATCATTTAAAAATACCTTAGGGCAATGCAAAATAGGTCTCTCATTCGGGGTTACTGTACCCCCACGTGCACACAGACACGAACGTGCACACGGAGTACACAAACGCATGAGCACAAGCAAATACGTAAGCACAGACGCATCCCGATCCTCACTGGTTTCCCTAAGAAACACATTCATAGGAGAGCGGGTGACTTTGACCCCCGTTGGGATACTCCTAAATCAGTTCCATGAGGCAGGGCAGTTAGTGCTCCCTAGATTTTGTAAAAATTTAGAAAATGTAGAATTAGAAATACAGAGAAAAGAATGCAGGTTTGGACCTAAAAATAAAGAGTTGAAGAGCTCATCTGAATAACTCAAGTCAAACAGCATCTTCTGAGAATGAATATTGCTTTTTTGAAGGTTGTAGATGAATTTCCTGTAACACTTTTAAGTCCACCTGGGGAGCTGCTGAGTAAACAGACGCCAGCGCACTACCTTGGAAACTCTGGCTCCACAGACCTGCGTTTGACGTGTAAAGTTCCCTGGTGACTGTCATTCTTGGACACATTTAGCAGCCGCTAAATTAGTTCACGTCCCACCATGAAACTATGTCCACCCTAGTGGCTAAGGTCGTTCTTCTGTTTCCAATAAACTCAAATTCACGTCTGAACTGTAAAAGATTGGGCTTTCATGTATACCAGGAACCCTAGAAATAACAGAGCCCAGGATTCTCCAAGTGCGCTTTACTCTGGAGTGTGACAGCGGCTGGGGCAGGAGCGGCACGGGAAGGAGGTCCCCCAGCCGAGATTCAGAACAGGAGGCCGTCCTTGCTGTTGTTTCTGTTAATAGCATTCCTCCTCCTAGATTTCCTTTAAATACAAGTAGTTCTGCTCCTAAGAATGTTTAAAAACAATAATAACCCAGGCCAGTGTGTTTCTAGCCCAGCGAAGATGCAGGCCCAGCTCAGTGGGTCTCAGCCCGGGCAGAGTCCACTCCGCTCGCAACCGTCCGGGTGATGCTGTGCTGCAGGTCCAGCGCGGCTGGGATCTTCAGCAGTCACTGCTGGCTAAAAACAGAATGCAGGCCACTTGGGCCTCCAGACAGTGCAGGAAAACCATCAGGAGCAGGACAAAAGAACAGGCGATGTTATTTTGATAGACTTCGCACAAGACAGTGTACCTCACATGCGATCCTTGTAAAACTGTACCAGTGAGACACCTGTCTGCCTGTCGTGTCCCCTGTCTTTGAAATCTGGCAGGCGTTGCACACTCCTGGACCTCATGCTGCACCATACTGGGAAGTGAAGCTGTAGATCCCTTACCTGATGCTGAAGTCATCTGCAACAAAGTTTCAATAAAGAATGTGAAGACAGTTCTCAAACATTTCCAAGTGACAGGAAACCTATCACTTTCTAAAATTGTCATGTTATTTTTAGTTGGTTTTCATAATTTTTCCCAGTTATGTTAAAATTTCTTTCTACAGCTCCCACTCACTTCTTCCAATTCTAACTCTCAGGGGTGCATAGAACTAACACATCTATTTTACATGCAAAATACCTTAACATATTGGGTATAGTTCTTTTTATTTTTTAGAGATTTACCAGATCTTTTCTTCCCTTAAGCAACCTGGGCCTAATTTCTTTCCTCTGACCTGTTTTTGAGTTCTTCTATTTCTTTCTTTTTGTTTCTCTGAGCACTGTTTTCTTTATCCTTTTAGAATTCAGAATAGAGGATCAGATACAATGCTCCAGCTAAGAGCTGGCCAGTGCGGTGCACCAGTTTGAGCAGTTATTCTGCTAACACAGTCTGGAGCAGCTCTGCCCCTGTCAGGCCAACGACTCTTCCTGGAGTCACAAAACGCCCCATGCAGGCCACCCATGGACCACGGGTTGTGTGGCTCTCCATCTACTCCCGGACATGCATCGAATTCTGTGCAGCTCACCATCTACGCTGGAGAGATGTCTTGGATGCTGGCTCTATCATCCATGGAAACCATTATTACATCAAGTGCCATGCCAAAATTTGTGCAGCATGACCTCCATGTCCACATCCAAGTGATGGCAAACCCCAGCCTGACCTCGACCCATAGCCCCCTTTCTGGGGAACTGCCTTTGAAGACAGACTTTGACCTGGTAAGGAATATAAATTGGATAAGTGTGCCATCCATGGATCTCCTCGTGTCCAGAAGGAAGGGTAGGATGTTCACCATTGCTTTCCTGATGGTGGCCAAGGCTGTGTTGTTTTCTCACCTAGAACTCAGGTAATCACCCCAACAGTACGTGAGTGTCACTTGACTTGTGTCCTTGAGAGCCTGCAAAGATACTGGAGATCCCTACTTCTTTGCTACCTGCTCCTGAGTGGTCCCCATTGCTCTCTGCCCCAGAGTTGGCACCCGGCTCTCCGCCCTGCAGTAGCCAAAGCCAGCGGACTCCTGATGCGCTGGTCCCCTGGGCTGTCTCCCTGCCACGTGACTGCTCAGTCTCTGACATGGAATCAAAGATGCCCTCATTAAGCTTCTTTGGCATGCAGGATGTGTCTGTCTGGGCCCAGAGGTGAGAACATATTGACAGATCGAAAAGGCCTTGTTTCCAAACTATTTATCCAGATTGAACTTTAATTTCTATGTTCCAATATTTAATTTTTTTTTTTATGTGGGTACTGGGAGTCGACCTCCCACCACTTTGTGGTCCTTCCTTATGCTCTCGGGGTCATTTAACTAATATTTCAGAGTGGCTCCTACAAGCAAGGACTGTCTTAGGCACTGGGGACACAGAAAAGAACAAAAGCAACATGGCTCCTGAGCGCAGCGCTTGGACACTGCTGGCTGTGAGCCACGGGCACCCTGGAGGAAGCCTCCTACAGACCAGCTCTGGATAGAGGCTCTGGGGTCACTGGTGATCACTGCCAAGACAGGGCGACAGGGCTGGGAGGAAACTTCCTTATCTTTTTACTTGTTTTGGGTTAATACGATCTGGGTTCTTTAGATCTGAGACATTGACTCCCTGGAATGTTCTATTCTGCAGTGTTGGCCTTTTACTCTCACGTCCACTGAGACCGCTTCTGTGAGGCTTTGGATTTGGGTTCTGAAGGTGTTATTGCATGTTTTGCAGATATAATACAACAAAATCTTATGTTATCCGTTTATTTTCAAACAGCATTTGAGACCCATAGCAAAATGCGATAGAGGATAAAAGTGTACGTAATGGTCAGGGTTTGAGGGTCAGTCAGTTTTCTATCACTAAGCTGGATACCTGAGGCCATCAGCTTCCAGAGAGAAAAGCATTCTTTAGGCTCACGGTGATTAAGATTCAGTCCATGATCAGGTGGTCCCACTGCTACACACGTGTGGAAGCACATGCTGTGGTAGAAGGGGTGGGCAGAGCAAACCACCCTCATGCAGTCAGGAAGGGAAAGAGGAGAGGAAGATAGTGAGGACTTGCACCCCCTCCAGGAACTGCACAGGGGCCTGCAGACCTCCACCCAACCCCATCTCTTGTGAATTCCCAACACCTCTCAAAAGGGCCATGCTGGTGTCCAAGACTTTAATGCTGGGTCTTGGGGAAACCTCAAGCTCCAACCCTTGACAATCCCTTTTGAGGCAGGAATGGTAGGGCATACCTGTAATCCCAGCACTTGGGAGGCTGAGGCAGGAGAATTACTGTCATTTCCAGGCCAGCTGAGCTACATAAGGAGAGCCTATTTCAAGAAACAAACAACAATAAGTAAATAAATAAAATAACAATCCCATTCAACAACATGTACTTTGTTTTCCTGATTTTTCTCTAAAACTTGCAGAATGAACATTCTTAAAGTAGGCCTGGAAGCATTTAAAAAAGAACTTCCAAATATCCAAGATAATTAATGTTGCTGGGTTGCTTATTCACTAAAGCAATTAATATGTTATGAAAATTTTGACTACATGACCTCAAGTTATGTAACAGTTCGTAGTTTTATGAATCAAATGATAAAAAACTAAAATCATACTCTAGACCATTGTCTTAGTTACTTTTCTCTCATTGCTGAGACAAAATACCCAACACCCAAGGTTAAGGAAGGAAAGGTTTATTTAGCTCACAGTTTGTGGAGGTTTCATTCCATAATCCACTGGCTCCAAGGGAAAGTGGCACACGGCAGAGGGTCAACCGTTCTTGGTGGCTGGGGCAGTGGAAGACAGCAAAAGCAGCAAGAGCAAAAGGGGGAAACAAGCCTCTTTCTGCCCCTTTTATCTTATCCAGACTGCTGGGATTAGGGCGGTGCCAATCCAATCAGTGGACTGGTTCAGCATCACCCAGCCTTAGTTCTAGCACACTTAATCCCAGCACTGCACTATGAATCAGTGGCAAACTTTAGATTCAGCTACCTCTGAAAAAGCCTGCCCCACACTGACTGCATGAGGCTTTGAGGAGACATCTAGACACAAACCACAACACCCATGATTTTATGAAGCATAATGTTATCCAATTCATGAGACCACATACAATTAACATGTAATGTCAATCACAAAATAATAGCACCTATTTTGTCTTTATCATATTACTGATGAAAACACTACCACAGAGTACATTGTTATGATTTGGGGGATTTATATTAGAAAATGTAGAATAATTCAAGAAGAGAAAAGACTAATAATTCTCTTTAAAATAGCTTTCATGCATTTATAAATCTAAAATATTTTATTTTTAAAAGATAATTTTGGCCTTCCCAAAAATTCACAGCCTTCTATATCATAGTTATAAGATAAAAAATGATGCATTATTACTTTATCTGCAAGTATTTAATATTCAGATTCCTTACACTGCTGTGATACTAGACCAGGGCCAGTAAACCTGTGGCACATGTGCCGCTGAGGGCTTTTGCTATCACTGAGGCTATGAAAGATTCGCCACCACGGTCCTAGATCAAACTCGGTTGTGTTGCTCATTCCCAAGCGGTGCCCATGAGAGGGCGCGGGGAGGAGCGAGCCCTTCCCCTGACTCTGCTGGACCCTCCAGGAGGGAGATGTGGCCAGGCGACCTTAGTCCTCTGGGAGTCCTCTGAAGAGATCCCCGTATCAATATGTCTCGTATGCAACCTGGGACTGCCAGAGGGCTGTGCATGTGTGCGTGTGTGTGTGTGTGTGTGTGTGGTGTTGGAGGAAGGGTCTATCTACATATCTATGAAGTATGATAAAAAATATGGTGTTTAAATTTTAAAAACTTATTATAGGAAAAGGCTTGTTGTCACTAATTTCCCTCCAAATATTCTCCCTTGCTTTGAACACACTTACCCCACCATTCACGCAATGTGTCTTTTACTACAAATTTTATTAGTCCGTGTTTGCAGGACACAATGTTTATGTCCTTTGTGTGAAGTTGACCCGTGCATATGACACATCTTCACTCCTTTTTTCTTGTCATTTCCCTCCACTTCCTCCCGCCTCCCTCCATCTCTTAGTCCCCTTCACATCTGAGAAAGATCTGTCTCCCTACTTCCTATTATCTGTCTTCTATTTTTCTGTTTATTTATACTTTGGGCTTCTCATATAAAAAAAACTATATACTATTTAAACTTGTGTGTCTAATTTATTTCACTTAACATTATGATCTCGGGTCATCCATTTTCCTATAAATGACTCAAGTTCATTCTTTGTGGCAGAATAGTACTCCATTGTGCGTACGCACCACGTGTTTCTTTTCCACTCATCTGCTGACCACATCTTTCCATCACCTCTTGTGTAGATGGACAGACAGCGTTATGTCCAGGGTTCTCACCATGCTTGCTGTGAAAAGCTGACTTTAGAATGCACCATTCTTTCTAGAACTTAGTATTTCTGTGTCCTGAAATAATGAATACCAGGTCTGAAGGAAGTTCTGCTGGTTATCTGATGCCGTGTTCCGCCAGTGCTCATTGTGTTACCGTGGAAACGCGCCCAGCTCAGTGTTCCTGGAAGTGGGGTTGGTTTTAGGTTCAGGGAGTCCACAGCACCTATTGCTGACCCAGACAGTGGCTCTGTCTGCTTAGGGTTCCTCTCCTCCACCCTGTATCACGGTTCATATCTGGATGTCCCCCCAAAGCCTTATTCACTCACAGGGGGGCTTTGGGGAGTGACAGGATCATGGGTGTGCGACTCTAGATTTGTCCACTGATGGGCTTATAGCTGGGTGTGACGTTGGGAGGGGGAGCCTGGTTGGAGGAGGTGGAGGAGGTGGTGACTGTGGGCATGGCCTGGACTGGTCATGTCCCTCCTCCTCCCTTGATCCCTCTCACTCCTGCCTCCATACCATGAGCTGTTTTTCCTCTGCCATGTGCCACCCTGCTTCGGAACCAGCTGACTACGAACTGAAACCTCTATAAACTGTGAGCCAAAATAAACCTCTCTTTTAAATTGTGGTGTCAGGCATCGTGCCCCAGCAATGAAAAGGTAAAGATGCCCCCACAGCAGGCCTGTCTACGGGCTGTGTCCTGGCCACAGGCTGCAGGGTGGGATCCAGCCCTGTGGCCCTGTAGGCATCTGAAGCTCCGTCGTCGCCAAATGAATCCTGCATGCTGCTCATGGAGAGGACGGAGCAGTGTGTGCTCCCAAGCACAGTTTATAAATATTCTCTCAAAATTGTATAACACGTTCAAAGGCATTTTTAATATTGTTTTAATTTAATTCTGGCACAGATAAATGTGCCTGCAAAATAGTTTCCCTTAAATCCATGTTAGTAGGTTCTTACAAACTAAGGGTGGAGACAGAAAAAAATGTCAGTTATGCCTTTCATATTCCAAAAGGAGAGCAAATACAGATTTAGAGAGTGATGCTAAGGGGTGTGCACACATAAGCTCATGGGCACGCACACGGGTGTGCTCTGGGGTGCACAACTCAACCGCCTGTGCCAGAAACATCAAGGACTTCTGCTGTCCTGCTTCTCTCCTGGCCCCACATGCGAGTTGACAGAAGCCAGATCTCCCTGGCCCCTCAGCGGGGCTCTCAGCTCAGCCTGACTTGGGGTGCTCCACTCGCCTCTGTACACAGGCCCTGGAGCCTGGTGCCAGCTCTGTCCTCCCAGGGCTGCCCTGCCCTGCACACTGGTGGCCGGGCATCCCAGAGTGGCAGTGACAGGCTGGGGTTCTGGGATGTGCCGCAGCCCCTGGTCGTGCTCATGCTTTCCTGCTCAGGCCGATGCACCTCCTGGCCTCCGTGGCCTCCCCGTGGGTGGGGCCGGGCACAGTCACCCGCTCCCCCCATGCTGGGATGGACCCCACACCGCTGGCTGACCCTGACGCTGATAGGACAGCTCGTTTCTGCTCCGGCCTCCTCTGGGTGCACAGTGCCTGCTCTGTCCTCCTCCCCAGCCACAACCTCAAAGCCCCGGCAGCCTGTGTGCCCCAAGTGTCCCAGGTGGCAGTGCCCGGGATGGAGGGCAGACCTGGACAGCTCCTCCCAGATCCCCCAAGGACAGGGGGACAGGTGCTCCTGCTCTCTTGGTGTCCCCTTAGCCTAGGGCACTAGAACCCTGGCTGGGCAGGGTCCTAACACAGAGGTGTCACCCCTGGGGTTCACACCTCCCACATTTCCTAGGCTGAGACTCCTGGCTGGGACAGGTCTGGGGCTCCATCAGGTCAGGTGACCCTGAGCAGGGCAGGGAGCAGTATTGTTGGCAGCCTGGGACATCCTTTCTCAAAGCATGGCCTGACCTGTGAAGCTGATTTGTCCTGCAGGAACCTCTTGTGGGGCATCCATAGTTGTCTGCTTCCAAGGAATTCCCTATAATTGTGACAAACGCTAATGATCCCTGGGCACAAGGGGGAGGAGAGGACTGGCATGTGCTCACAACGGCCCCAAAGAGAAGTGCATCCAGTGTTTACAATCGCAGATGAGTGTGCACAGAAATGTGCACGTCCCTTTCAGCTGCTACCCTTGAGTGACCTCGGTGGATGAGTCTGTGGGTGCATCGTAAACCAGGAGCAAGTGCGGGTCGCTGGACACTGTGAACTAAGTTACTACATCCAGAGAAGTGCAGACAAACCTCTTCCCGTTTCCACTGAGGAAAGTTCAGGACAAGTAGCCCGGCTCTCCTGCAGAAAAGTGACAGATGCCCAGGCTAAAGGCACAGTGCCCCAATGCCAGTGTCTTTCGGGGACAAATGGATGCTGAGTGCTTGAATTACAGGGGCCACCATGTAGCAAAGGGACAAGTGTCCTAACTTTGCAGACATTTCCAACATGAGGAGTGAGACCTATGGAAATCTTTTTGGGGGAAAATCCTGCTGTCCTGGTGTGGCCCCTGACCTCGTGGCTCTGATGACGTGACCTTGAATGATGGCACCCACTTTCACCACACAAGAATGTGCTGTGCGGGGACAGCAGAATGTCAGGGACTCTGGAACGGCCTCCAAATCATTACGAAGTCACAGGAACAAGTGTATGAGTGTGCATGTGCCTCTGAGTGTGCACACCACTTCCCCATGGTTTAGGTGCCCCAACCGGGGGGGAAATGGCATCACCCGCCAGCGGGCCGCTTTGCCTTCTGATGAGTCACCGGGCCTTGAGAACTCATTTGTCAGCAGCAGCTCTGCAGCATTTGCTGACTGTCTCCAAAGAATCCAGGCCCCTGGAGGCCTCAGAACAATCCTGATAGCACTGCTGCCCCTGCAGAATCTTCCCTCGTTCAAGTGGCTGAGACAGACGTGCCAAGAAGGAAAGAAGGCCTGGGTTCAGGCACTCAGATGCAAAGTATTTCCCAGAGTCTGGGGGCAGCTGGGCTCCCCAGTCCATAATTAAGCAGTAATCCCCAAAAACACAGTCATTACCAGCAGTTAATGACGACTTTGTTGGTTAACAGCTCGACCTGAAGCTGAGGATTGTTAACACTCTATCAAACCCCTCGTTACGAGGGCTGAGTTTTTATTCCAACACACTTGGATCGCAGCTGGACAGGGGTGTGGGCACTGGGCGTCCCCCAGGGCTTGTGAGCAGCTTTTTTCCATCAGGAGAAGGCCGGGCGCATTCCATTATGTTTATATAACAGTTGTTAACTGCGGAGGGCTGGTGCCACTCTGAGGGGCCCTGGTGTGACACGGGTTCAACTCCTTCTCCTCCTTGCCTCAAAGAGGTTGTTGTTGCTTTTCTTTGCTGTCACTGTTGCCAGCATTTCAGCCCCTGTGGTTCATCCAAGGCACATTTATTTCAGTTTTAATATTTAAGGCATCATGCAGGAGAGGCAAGGCTGGGAGATGAGGCTGGGAACAGGTCCAGCTGCACGCTGGCCTCAGTCTGCCCATGGAGGGGTCCACTCTGTCATCAGAACAGGAGCCCAGCCACCCTGGGAGCTTCCCTTCTCTTTGGGTGAAGTTAGCAGCTGACTAATTGTGATCAGGAATGCTATAGTTAGCCAAAATGGAAACCACTTCATTTTAGGATTCTGGCTTTACTGATAGTCATCCTCCTATCACATGTGGATGTATCAAGGTATCCATTGACAGATGAATGGAGAAACAAAACAGGGTATGTGTGACCAGTGGAATATTATGCAGTCGTAAAGAGTGAAATCCTTTCATTTATGGTAATGAGGACAGAGCTAGAAGAGATTGTGTTCAGTGACATAAGCCAGACACAGAAATACAAGAACCTGCCAGGATCCCCAGGGTCCAGTGTGTCCACACCACCCTGTGTCCTCCTCCTGCCTGTTTCTGCCTTGGCCCCTCGATGGCTGCCATGTCCCCTGGGCCCTGTGCGTGTGCTGTGCCCAGCACGTGCAAGGGCTGCTGAGGCTGCATATGGGCCTGGCCTTCGGTCCACATGGCCTGGGTGCTGCGGAGGGAAGCAGACAACGGGGCTCTGTCACTGAGAACATGGTGGGTCTTTATGGTGCCTTAATTGTCACCAACCTGAGGGTCACTGTGGATGGGGGACAGGCGCAGGGAGTCCTCTGCCAGGCTGAGGGGAGGCCGGGACACCTTTGGATCCAAGGAGCTTTCTGAGAAAGCCATCAGAGAGGGACGTGTTTGCCAAGGGTCTTGAAGAAGACTGTGGGCGACCTCTGCACTTCCGGGTGCCATCTTCACAGCTTCCTCCTCCACGACGTGATGGCTTCACTCCTGTGCTGTCCAGGTAGATGGATGGCAAAGTGCAGAACTGACTGCCACCAGGAAGGAGCACTGGGGACAGGCTGCACCTTCTGTCTCTATAGCATCACCGTCCCCTGCTGACTGCTGAAGCATCTGCGTCACACCCGCCCAGCCTGCTTCCTGTCAGACGTTGAGCAGCAGTGTGTGCAGGGTGACTCTGAGCTTCCTGGGTGGGGCTTGGAGTTCCAGTGACCCAGTGACAACCACGGCATGTGAAGTCCAGGAATCTGTGTCTCCTACAACAGAGAGCAGACAGTAGATGCCTCACAGGGCTCCACACCAGGCCCTGGCCCTCCGCCGTCTAGGCCCTTGCTGTGGTCCTCAAGTGCATCCCTCCTCCCTATGCCCACAGGCACTGGGTCACTGCCCTTTTGGTCCCCTCTATACATGGCCAATGTCCCCTATCAAGGACCACAATCTTCCCAGCTGCCACCATCCCTGCCACTGCCCGCCGGCTCACACCAGCCTGGATTCGGGGGTTGGCATGCCCGACAACACCAAGAGTTGACGGTGGCGTTTCCGTTGCTCACAGGCTGTCCTTTCCGTAGGTCCCATGATGTCTGAGGCCTCAGGGAGGAGTGGTGAGGACCTGCCACCCGCAGAGGCATAGATGCGCAGTCTGGAGGGAATCCTGGTACCCGTGTCCTTGAACGATCATTATCAGGTCAAAGGGCTTCACCCCCGTGTCAGTTGGCTTCCTCTCCTTGGGACATGAGGCCTGAGGTCATCAGCCTGGGAGGAGGAAGGTGCATTTGACTCATGATTCAGAGGCTTCAATCTGTTGCTTGGCTCATGCTTTGGGCCTGTGTAGAGGCAGGGCATCGGGGCAGGAGCGAAGGCCTCTCCTCATGGCTCCAGGAAGCAGACTGAGAGCAGGAGGGGACCAGGTCCCAGTGTCCCTTCTAAGGCCATGCCCCCAGTGACATCATGGTTTCCTCCTTCCAGGCCCTGCCTCCCTGCTGCACCACAGGCTGCAACCCAGCTGTTAAGACTTGGCCTCAGGGGCCGTCGAGATCGCAGCCATCACAGCCTCTGAGCCCACAGACCTGAACTCAGACTCATCCCAGTCTCCATCTTGTCTAACACATGGGGGCTACAGGCGCTGCCAAGGAACTTTGCAAAGATGGTCTATGGTTGGCCAGGCAGGGGCGAACTCGGGGTGCTTAGACTTCCCGCTGCTCTAGGGCTTCTTTCATTTTTCGTTTCATTTCACTTCATCTAAATCGGAGGTCTACTACAGGACAGTGAGAGAGACAGAGGCTGCAGCACATCACTACACCCTCGAGGGCATGACTGCTCCTGCTCCAACCCCCTCAAGCCATCCTCCTGGATTGGGCCTCGTTCTCCCTGCTTCCTATTTCCTTCCACACGCAGCATGGTTTTATCTCATCTGATGCCCCAGGGAGAGACTGACCACTTCTTGGTGTCATTCCTAGTGGCTTGGCATCTCAAAGTAGCCCCTGTGGACTGCTGAGGCTTGATCTGGCCCTCACCTTCCCACTGGCCATGTGTCAGAGAATCCTCAGGTCAAACCCATGGTGTTCTATAACTTTCTTTCTTTCTTTCTTTCTTTCTTTCTTTCTTTCTTTCTTTCTTTCTTTCTTTCTTTCTTTCTTCTTTTCTCTGGAGATAGGGTCTTCCTATGTAGTACAGGCTTGCCTTGAACTCACTATGTAGCCCAGGATGGCCTTATACTCATGTCAATCCTCCTGCCTCAGCCTCCTGAGTGCCCAGCTTACTAGTTCTTAAGATAACTGGTAGTGTAGTAAACTAACTGTGATGAAAATACAAACACA
This sequence comes from Erethizon dorsatum, assembly GCA_028451465.1. Taxonomy (NCBI): domain Eukaryota; kingdom Metazoa; phylum Chordata; class Mammalia; order Rodentia; family Erethizontidae; genus Erethizon; species Erethizon dorsatum. Next base: position 55,516,229 of record CM051833.1, read on the forward strand.
ACCCACCCAAGAAAATTCTTTTGTTTAGTAATTCCATCTAGTCCCCCACGTCACAAAAATGTCCAGGAAAAAGAAATCAAAGTTCTCAATTACATTGTTGGCATTTAACTCTAAATCAAATTCTAGGGAAAAGAATTGGTGACTCAAAATACAGATATTTCCAGCCAGATTCAATGATCTGTGAATTACATGCTGATATCAGAGAAGCCCTTGCTAGCCGGTCACATGATTAAAGCCTCATCATATTCCCCTATTTTCCATTTGAGGATGATCATTTTCCCATCAATTCAACCTTTAAATCAAAGGTGAATCGGGGACTGCATGCCGCTCTTCATCAGATTTATCTAAGTCCTTCCTCCCTTGATTTCCTGCTCATTTCATCCCGCCCCCACAGGCTCATCTCTGCATAATCAAGCCGTTGTATCAGAGGCAGTCTACAGTGGGCAGAGTATATCAGTTAAAAAGTGAGTTAGGAAATGAAAAGGCTTTCATGTGCCCGCATGTCCCTGAGCTAGATTAGAGTAGCTGGGAGCAGGCTGGATAGCCAGCTCATAGCCTGGGGAAAGTTTGGAGGCAATGTTCATTTGCACAGCTGGCTCGCTTGAAGGACTCCAGTGGAGCGATGCACTCACAGTCGCAACAAAGCACCTGCTTGAAGCGGAGACAAAATGCCAAGCCGGAGAGAGATCAAAAGAGCAGGGTGACAATCACCCCGTGCAGAACAACCACAATGGCAGTGGATAGCCGCAGCCACTGTCCACAGCTGCTAAATCGGGTGGGACATGCTGAGCTCCACAGTTAGAAATTCTTAATAGGGCAGTGGCCTTTGCTCAAAACCATCATGGGTGGCAAAGACATGTCAGGTCCAATTCAGACACACAAGCACCTTCAGAGCCAGGAAACAGAAAAGGTTCTGCTGCCTTGGGCCAATCCAATTGACCTATTTTCCCTGGTTCTGTTTATTTTTGCCCATGCCTGGAGGCATCTACATGATCCTAACTGTACCGGGGTTCCTGAAGGGGTGAAACACCTCCAGGGGCCTCCCCAGGGAGATTCTGGGCAGCGTGCTAGAGAAGGAATTCCTTTGCAAAATTTTTGCTTGAAGGACCAGAATGGAAACACACGTCCCTCTTCCCAGTACAACCACTCCCAGAATGGCCCGGGAGCTCTGCGACACCGGGGGAAGAGGTAGCATAAACGTCCACTGTGCTGTGACAGCGGAAGCTCTGTGGAGGGCTGGGGCAGAGACATTGGGAAGCAAAGGGAAGATGAAGAGAGGGGAGTTGGGCAAAGACTCAAATTTCCAGAGCATCTGTCCATCTATTTAGTTTTCCTTTGATATCTTTTATTTCTCTGTTATATATTATCAGAGTTTTGTAGTTTTCAGCAAATTTTGTTAGACTTATATATAAATATTTTTGGGTGGCAATATAATTTTGGAGTGTTTTTAATTTAAAATTCCATTTGTTTATTTTGGGTTTAGAGGAAAGAAACTGACTTCTTTTTATTTTTTTTTTGTCAAATGCTTTTTTGCATATTTTGATACAATTTTTCTTCTTTAGCCTTTCAACCTGATGGATTATATTAATTAATTTTCAAATGGTGCTTTCCTGTGATACATCTGACTTGCTCATGGTTTATGATTTTTTTCATAAATTGGCAGATTTCATTTAATAAAATTTTATTCAAGATTTTTGTACTAATGCTCATGAGAATTAATAGTTTGATGCTTCTGTTCTTGAAACGTTATTGCTTGGCTTTGGTATTTGACTTGTCTCACACAGTAAGTTAGCAGTACTGTCTGGGCTCCTATTGTTTGGGAAAATATATAAGGGAAATGGTGCAATTTCTTTCTTAAATATTTGGTAGAACTCACTGATGACTCTATTTGGCTTGGTTTCTTGTAGTTTGAATGGGTAACCAATGTCCAGTAGAACTATTCTGATTTTTGTTTTGTTTTGTGCGAGTTAGTGGATTGTGTCATTCAAAAAATTGGTTCATTTCACCTAAGTTATCAACTTCGTGAGCATAGATTTGTTTACGACATTCTCTTTAACATCCATGTGAACTGTCATGGTGTCCTTTCTTTTATTTATGTAATTATATTAGTATTTATGTCTTCCCTCCTTTTATTCTTAGTTATCCTGGATAGAGTTTTACCCATCTGATATTTTCAAAGAACTAGATTAATTTTTTTTTCCTGTTGACTTCCCTATTCTAATTTCTATTACTTTTTGTTCTAATTATCATTGTTGTTATTTTGCTCACTTTAGATTTTTCATTCTTTTTTGTAGTTTCCTAGACTGTAAGCTTATATTATTAGTTTCAATTTTTAAAAAATATTAGTACATTCATTCAATGCCATAGATTTCTTTTTAAGCATTCTTGCTGAATCCCGCAAAGTTTGATAAATTATATTTTCATTTCCACTTAGTTCAAACTTTTAAAATTTCTCTCCAAGTTATTTTCTTTGACACATGTGCTAATTAAAGGTGTTTTAGGGGCTTTTGCAACTATATGCAATTTACTTCAGGTGTAATTCCACTGTGGTCTGTGAGCAGACATTGTAAGATTTCAGTTCTTTTAAATTTTTAAATTGTGTCTTATGCTTTCAAATTTGGTTCCTCTTTGTGAATATTTTTTTTAATCATAGTAACAGAGATAAAGACACTCTTTTTATTTTATTTTTTATTTTTTGGTACCAGGAGTCGAACTCAGGACTTTGCACTTGCTAGGCAGGCACTTGTGCCACTGAGCTATATCCCCGGTCCAGGATACTCTAAAGGTTAACTGTATTTAACACGTGGTTTGACAAATTCAGGAAGTAGATAACAGTGGCTCCAGAAAGAATTTTCCAATTTCTCTGCACTCACGAAGGGCGTAACTTATACCCCCAGCCTTTCCTTAACCATGGTGTAATTGTTCTTTCTTATTTGTACCGTTGAAACCATAATGGTAATCACACCTGTGATACCTGCCTCCAAAGCATATTTCTCCCACAAATGTTCATCTGCTCTGTGATGTTCTGAGTGTGTGTGTGTGAGTGTGTGTGTGAATATTTGATAGGAACATGAGAAAATGTGTAATCAGCTTTGTTGAATGAAATAATTTGAAGATATCCACTGGTTTGTGCTGATTGATGGTTCTGTTGAGTTTAATTTGTCTTCCCCACCTGCTGAATCTGTCTATTTCTGAGAGAGGGTATTCAATTCTCCTACTCTGAGAGTGAATACATCTGCTTGTCTTTGCAGTTTTACTAAATTTTTGCCATGCATATTTTGACTCTGTCATAATAAATATTACTGTTTTCGTCTCTTTTATGATTGTGTAGTGCTATTTTTTCTTAATACCCTCCCTTGCTCAAAGTCTGTTACATCTGAAATTAATATAGCTGCTCTCACTTTCTTTTCATTATTGTTAGCATGGTATATCTTTTGCAATCCAATTGCTCTCAATGTATATGTGTCTTTACAAGCATTTTCTATTAGGCAGCATATATTTGAGACTTAACTTTTTGTCCATTCTGCTAATTTTTGTCTTCTAATTGGTATATTTAGATATCAGTATTCAAAGTGATTATTGATATACTTGGATTAATATCACATATATTTGTTACTATCTTTCTTTCCCTTTGAAGTTTTTATTAGTACATGTTTGAAATACATCATGATTATATTCTTCGTGGGGAGTTGGTACCTCTACATGGCATAGCTTAGTTCTTCTCTCCTTCCATCTTTTGGTCCCTTTCCCATTTTCAAAAGATCTACTCCTGGATTCCCATTGTCTACCTTCTATTTTGCTCTTTAAATTAACTATACTTGGAGTTTAATTGTAAACTCTCATGTAAGAGAAGCCATGTGATATTGAAGCTTGTGTGTTTGATTTATTTCCTTAAGATTTGTTGGCAGCAACACTATTTTCCATTTTTTTTATTTGGGCTTGGTTCCTATTTTTGTGTTTCACACTTTTTTTTTGTCTCTTATGTTTTTAATTGAACATTTTCATGATTCAATTTTTTCTTCTTTCTCATCATACCAATATTTGCTTTTCTGTGGGTATCTTAGAGTATGAAATACACATCCACAACTAATCCAAGTCCATATTCACATAATCTATGCTTCTTCATGTACATGTATTTTATAACAAAATATTTCTAGTTCCTTTCCCGTCCCTTGTATCATTGCCAACATTCATTTCATTATACATAAGCATAAATAAATGCATATATACATACATTTATGTGAGCAAAGATATGCACATATTTGAATTTATTGTTTCTGTCATTTTGAACAAGTATTTATCTATAATTTATTATCAATAGAGAAGAAAAACAGAAGTTTTTAGTTACTTTTCACTTATTAGTTATCCCAGGCACTTACTTTTTTGTATTATCTGTTTTTGGACTACAATCATTTTTCTTGTCTCTGAAATATTTTTTAGCATTTCTTGCAAGAAAGGACAACTGTCAAAAATTCCCTTGGTTTTTATTTTCCTAAGAAAATACTTATCTCTCCTTATCCTCAGTGGTCAATTATTAATTTCTTGATTTTATATTCTCACATCCCTGCCATATTTTATTTTGGTTCTGATGTTTGTTCAGTTTCTTCAAATCATGTCTTTCCACTGTTTGGTGTAACTTGTCTTTTTGTGGCAAGGAGGATGCGAAGCTCCAGAGTTGCACCTGGGTGATGTGACAGGAGGTGTGTGGAGGGATGTGCTGTGTGGTCCAGGACCAGTCCTCTGGCATGGGGGGACCTGCACCTTGGCTATGACCTCCAGCTATGCTTCTCTGCTCTGCCCTGTCTCCAGTGCAGCCAGTAGCAGAGTGAGCTGGAGCTGCGTCCTTCCCTCCGTGGGAAGCTAGAGCTGGATGCACTGTTTATTTGCCTTCCCTCTACTTGGTTGGCGAAGTCAAGCCAACTAAGCTCTGTTAAAGTAGCTTCTCCTGGCCAGCACTTTGTAAGAAAAACAGCATGCTTCAATGTATTTTATTATTTTATTTTATTTTAATGTTTAAGTCATTCTTTTACTCTTCTTGCTAGCAGAAGCACAGGAGGATTTTTTTTTCTGGCATTCACTGTGGAGACCTGGCAGAGCTCCAGGTAGTAACAATACCAAAACCCCAGGGTCCCTTTTGGCTGGGTCCCCTGGAGAGTTGACTCGGGTTTGTCCAGGGTGCACATCAAGCCACCCATCAACTCTAGCTCAGGTCCTTCAACCCTGGCACTCATCCCAGGGAGGGCTGGGGTAGGATTCTCTGAAACTACCTGTCACCCTCCTAAACTGCGGCCTGCGCTTGGCCCTGTGACATCTCTTGTCTGGGGATCTAAGATGCGCTGTTTATTTTTCACTTTGATCCGCCTTTTCCTTGTTAGGAGAAAGTGGCAACCTCAAAGCTCCTGGTCAGACAAACAGAAAAATGAAAGCCCCGACTTACAGATTTTTAAAAGGTTAAACTGAGATATTCTTCAACAAAGCTTTCTGAGAAGGGGAAATTCATTTTATGTCTAAGATACATTTATCATTTTGTAAATCTTATTTGTTTTTCTTTAAAAGGTTTTATCTTGGAATTTCCAAGGACCCTGTAGCCACAGTGACACATACAATTCCACAAACAACTTCAGCCAAGAATTAGGCAGATAATCTTGCCCAGGCCCAGTTCCACATGTGGGGGTTGCATCTTGGTTATGTTTAATCCCTGCCCAGGTTTCTGTAGCACAGATGACCACCTGCTCTCTGAGATATTCCCAAAAGACACCTTTTCCAAATGCTCTTCCACAAAAGTCCCTGGTGCAGGGAAAGAACACATGGCTGGGAACCTGGAGAAGTGCACTGCATCTTAACGTGACTTGTTATCTGTGGCAACGAGGGAGTCACCTGTCACTTTCCCTATACCTGCTGTCTCTACCTTCAAAGTGACAGTGTTAACAAGTTGGCCTTCCACATCAGAGGACATGGACACATTCGTGACTCCATGCTGCCCAGTAATTTAGGGGCCATCACAATAAATGTAAGCACATCAGTCACTGATTCCCCTAGAATGTCCTGAAAGATGAGAGATGGAAATGTGAAGTTTTTTTTTTTGTGGGTACCGGGGGTCGAACTCAGGACCTCGTGTGCCAGCAGGTGCCCGTGCTGCTGAGCAATATCACCGGCCCTTTTTTTCTGTCTGTGGGTACTGGGAGTCAAACTCAAGAACTTGCGCTTGCCAGGCAGGCGCTTATGCCGCTGAGCTATCTCACTGGCCGTGGAAATGTGAAGTTTGAAGTGCTAACTTGTCCAGTTCTCCTCCTCAAACAGGCGAGATAAGAATCCGGGGCCAGCTGGAAGCTGGTAGAGGTAGGAGAACTTGAAGTCATTTGCCATCTCTGGAACCAGCTGGAGGAAGATGGGGAGCAGGGCGTGCTCTCCACGCTGGGAGGAATACTTCCCATAAAATGATTAGGGGTGGAGGTACCATTGCAAAAGAAGAAGCTGGATTGCTGAAACTTTGGAATAATGTAGACCTAGATTCAAAAACTTTAATGTTTCCTATTTTCAGACATCTTTTTAAGTGGGGCAGGGTATATCTTCTTTGGAGGGTTTTCATACCAATTGATTAAGGCAATGATTGTGTGAGAAATCACCCTATTATATAATCCCAGTGAGTGGTAACAGCCCTGGCACTGGCTGGTGTATCAGTTACCTGCGGTATCACAAGCACCTCCAGAGCCAGGACCTTCAGACAGTGCCCAGTGACCACTGTTTAGCATCCTGCAGGCCACCTGTGCTCAGCGGAGGGTGCCTGAGGCTGGCAGTTCAGCTGGCCCCGCTCCCAGGACTGGACGATGGGTGGCTTGCCAGGTGCACTCGGCGTTAGTCTGGTCTGGGCTCATTCTTGAGTCCTGGATGTCAGGGGTCCAAGGAAGAGAATGAAAAGCTCTCCATTGCCCCATGGGACCAAGAGCTGTCACAGCACCAAAACCAACATGTTCTGAAGGCCAAGTCAGGTGCGACAGCTCAAGGGACTCCAAGGGATGGACGTGGATTCCGTCTTCCAACGGGGGGCAGCAGGTTCTCATGGCAAAGCTGTGGATACTGCAGGGAGATAATGGGGCCACCTTGAGGTCATTGTCCCCTAGGAAGTTGTGACCGTGCTCCACTCTTCTGAAACGCCGCCTGCTGAAAAGTCCAGACTGGAGGCCTGGTGGTGAGGAGCTGCCTCTGCCTGGTGGTTATGAGCTGTGGTCCTCAAGGTTACCACGTGCACCCTTCCCTCAAATATAAGCTGGCTGCCATTTTTCCAGAATGGAGCTTCCACCCAGCAGCTGATGTCACACAAAGCGACTGCAACACAGAGTTCACGCTGCTGAAAAACATGTTGAGTTGGGTGCAGTAGTGCATGCCTGGGAGCCCAGCTATTTGGGAGTCTGAAGTAGGAGGATTGCGAATTCAAGGCTAGCTTGGATGACATAGTGAGATCCTGCCTGAAAGAGAGGGAGGGAGAGGGAGAAGAAGGAGGAAGAGGAGAAGGGAGAGGAGGGGGAGGAGGGGGAGGAGAAAAGGAAGAGAGAAAGAAAGAAAGAAAGAGAGAGAGAAAGGAAGGGGAGGAGAGAGGAGAGAAGAGCAGGGAAGAGCAGAGGAAATCATGTTAAATGAACAGAACAAATCAACTGTGAGCCACAGGCGCATATGGATTTGCTGTTTGCTTCTTGGAACGGTTGTATCGCTCCATCTCTGCTACGAGGGGTAGCTATCACCAAAGGAAGAAAGAAATTGCACCGTGATCTGTACTACGATTTTGTTCTGAGCGATTGCATCGTTGGGCTAAGCTATGTTGCTGGAAATACCACACAGCTGTTCCTGACAGGAAGGCGGAAGAGCAAGGCCTCATCCCTTCCCGTCCCTCTGCAGAGGTGAGGAGCCGCTCGGACCCAGGAGTCGGTGGCAGTGAGGCAGGCGGTGTCCTCACAGGGCTCTGCCCTCCATCGCGTGGCTCCAGCCTCACCCTCCGTCTGAAGCCCGGCACAGAGCTATCTTTGCAGTGATCCCTGCTTCACCTGGGCCCTGCTGTGCTTTGCAGATCCTTAAAATATGGAGCCATGAATTCGAAGAGGTTTTAGAAACAGGATTCTGAAACTTCAGAACCTGCAGAGGACGGTGCATACACAAATGTCTCCAATCGCTTCTGAAGCCACCAGCTCCTGTCGGCGCTGACTGACAGCTCTAATAAATGCCTCCAATCTCAGTGCCGCCCGCTCCCTGGCGCCAGTGCAACAGCGACTGTCAAATGCATCAAATAACATTAGAAATGCAAACTCGACGTAGTCAATGGTAATGTGTTATTTAAAACGTATGAACCCAAATGAGGGCTTATTTTCTCCAAATTGAAATTTATAGTTTCATTTTAGGGTGCTAACTTGAATATTGATGGCACTTGGGCAGGCTGTTATGAGATGCAAAGGGAAGCAAAGTGAGAGGGCCCCAGCATGGAGGAGCGATTATGGAAATGTGCAGACCTTATGTCAAAAATCGGGTCCCCACACCGCGCTGATACTAAGTGCTCGCGGCAGCTTTGGAGTCAGTGGTCGGCAGCCCTGAGTTTGTCAGGATTTGATTTGTTTTGGCACGATGTGACTCGAATGCAGAAATAAACAAATGCAAAACAAAGAAAGAAAAAAGAAAAGAAAGAAAATCATTGGTCAGTGTCCTTCACATTTTCTAGAGGTGTAAACTTCAAAAGCCCTGAGCCCCTCTGTGACACCAGCATGTGGGTGACAGCTTTGTCTGTCACCTGGTGGAATCGTTATGAAATTCCATTTTACCACAGTTGAAATTCAAGTCAGTTCACCTAACAGACATTAAGGGCCACACCGTGCTAATGGTCAGAGTTTCGAGGCCAGCAGAATTCCTGTCTTCAAGGGTCCTGCAGTCCAGGGAGGAATGCGAATTAAGGTCACAGAGTACCACATGTGACAGTTTTTAAAATAAGACAAGTAAAACAGTAAGTAAAAATAAAGTACATGATAAGAAAAATATAAAAAATAAAACATTAAGAAGTAAAATAGGGCCGGTGAGATGGCTCAGCAGCATAAGTGCCTGCCTGGCAAGCGCGAGGTCCTGAGTTCGACTCCCAGTACCCACATACGAGAAAAGGGCCGGTGATATTGCTCAGTGGCACGGGCGCCTGCTGGCGCGTGAGGTCCTGAGTTCAACCCCTGGTACCCACACACACAAAAAAAGAAATAAAATAAATAAGAATACATAATGATTGCAGTCTGGAAAATGGGAAAAATTAAAAAGGTAGTTAACTAAATGTGGCAGAACTATGATTTAGGAATTCCTTAGTATTTTAAAACACTAACTGCTATCTTCTAGAGAACTCTGTCCTCTTGCAAGGTGAAAAGCCACCCTCAAGTCACGGCTGCTTGGGTGAGAAACCACTGTGGTCTTTCTTCTGCTTCTGGGCTGTTCTTGAGGGGACACCGCGCCTCCCTTTTGGAGTTCCAGGTGCACTGCTGACTGTGTGGAGTTGACCAAGGCCTGGCCTGGGTCTGGGGAGGCTGCATCCTAGAGGACACAGGGGTACAGCAGTTGCACTCTCTCCCTCTGTGGGACTTGAAGGCTTCCCTCTCCCCTCAGGTGGGGACAATGTGTCAGAGGGCTGCGGTGTGATTCCGTGCCAGGCAGCACACTGCAGGGTGACATGTGGCACAGGAAAGAAGAGAGGAAGAAACTGGTGGCCTCCTTGGTGTGCCTCTGGGGAATGGATTCTCTTCCTGTGAAATGTATATGACCAAACAACAAGCATTGTCGCACAGGACAGGCATCTGCACAGGTGCACAGGGCAAGCTCCCTGGTGCACTGTGTGGAAGGGACGGGCTCAGAGTCTCAGCTTGCAGCATCAAGGGCCTCGGGGTCTCCAGACTCTGGTGCTGACCCCTGGGCAGCTTTCTGGACCCCTCTCAGGAATTGGCCTCTAGGACTCTGTTCAGGATGAAGTCAAGCACTGGACTCTATCACGATTGCCCTCCTCCTTGTGTCCAGTAGCAGGGGACCTCGAACCATGAGCCCTGGGCTGATATTGTCCCCAAGCCTATTAAGAACTGGCTGCAAAGAAGGAGGTGAACAGTGGGCAAACAAGTGAAGCTTCATCCATGTTTGCAGTCATGGCCCATCTCTACCATCACCAACTGAGCTCCACCTCCTGTCAGATCAGCATCTACATTAGATTCTCTAAGAGTGCCAGCCCTACTATGAACTGCACAGGCGAGGGAGCTAGTTGAACTCTCCTTGTGAGAATCTGATGCCTGATGATCTGAGATGGAGCTGAGGTGGAGATGCTAGCATTGGGGAGCAGCTGCAAATGCAGATGAACATTAGCAGAGAGGTTTGGCTGCACAGAGACCACAATAAGTCAATTGCTTGCAGACTCAGATCAAAACCCTATCAGTGAGTGGCAAGTGTCAAATGAGCTGCATTTTGTGGCAGATTTTATAGTGGCAAATGAGTTGAGTACTTCAGTTGTACAGCTGCATTTGGTGGCAGGCTTTAAGTCAGAATCAGATACTTGCTTTAGTCCATGAGTGGCCAGCCCATTATTTTATTTACCATTCTGTCCACACCTCTTTCCTGCACTCTGCACTTGTTTTAGTCACAGTTTTGGCAATCTCACAAGCTAACTCTAATCATAATGAGTGAAAAACAAATATCACCAGAGTGCTTCTTTTAAAAGGGAGAAAGATCCCCAAAATCATGCCTTCCCCATCCATGGAAAAACTGTTATCCATGAAACTGACCCTCAGTGCCCAAAAGATTGGAGACCATGATCGATGGGGACAATGTCCCTGATATAATGGCGGAGCTTGATTTCCTCTACAATGCTAGGCAGAGGTATAGCAACAAAGACATGGACAATTAATAACTTTTGCTTAAGACTATAGCCAAACTCTCAAAAATACTGAAGACAATTGACAAGTGCTTGTTAAAATCTGAGATGTGTGACATATAATCCAATGCGGTCACCAGAGTGCGTTATTCCCCATGTGAGGGCCCCAAAGAGATCAGGATGTGGCCAAGGCCTCTGGACCAGCAGGGGCCTCTGCCGGTGTCTGAGCACTGACTCATGGCTCTGAAGGCCAGGGACAGCCACTGATGCTGATCGATGTCAGTGGCTTCACCCTATTCATGGCATGGAAAACACAAAGTACTCACAGAGACAGTGACTCCTCTGTTCTCCTGAATCATCTTTATGCATCCAGCTTGCTACAGGATGGATATCTGTGCTACCCTAACATCCATACAGTATGCTGAAATCCCAATGCCCATGCGCTAGTATTTGGAGGGGGGCATTCAGGAAGTGATCAGGTCGTAACAATGGAGCCCTCTTGAGTGGGATTAGTGACCTATAAAAGAGGCCAGAGAGACCCCTCGCCCCTCCACATGGTGAGAAGTTTCCACAGAACCTGCTTCTTCTTGACCTTGGACTTCCCAGTCTCCAGAACCATGCAAAATGCCTCTGTTATTCATAAGCTGTCTGCACTCTGGTGCTGTGTTACAGAGGCCTGTGCAAACTGAAGCAAGGTTATAGACAAGTCCCTTCTTTCTCTGCCTTCTCAAAATATTTTTTTCTTCAGGAAACATTTCCATGTGTTAAGATAACCTTGGAGATTTATAAATATAAGTTAAACTCTGTATACATTACAGCAAAGTGGTCACTACTTTGAAATAATTAGAAAAATATTTTATATATTCATACACCTATGCATCACAATGTATGTTATTAATATAAATATTTTACATTTAGTGTACATATAGTGATACATTTTAAGTACCAAATTTGCCAGTGAGAGCAGTGAATCACTAATATCTGGACGACTTGACAAATTTCTGAGTTCTGATTTGGCATAGTTTTTCAGCTGTAAAGCTGAAAAGAATAGCATTTGAAGCATTGACTGTGCTACACAATAAATGAATATTGTGACATTGTGCAGCACTTATCTCATTTAGTACTTAAAATTTATTGGCTGTAATTATTAGAATCACAAATGTTTGCATTACTAGTTTTGTGAAATGTGCAAAACAAGTTACTAAAAAATCAAAATCTCAATGCTGATTAATACATTATCTTCAGAATTTCAGTTTATTTTAAATTGGGGAATCATATTAATCCCCTGGTGGTTGTGTCATTGAGATTAGACATACAATGGTTTTCTCCAGATTACTATACTTTTCTGATCCCCTTTAATTAAAAGGAGAATTTCAATATCAAATACATAAAATCTCATTAAAACAAAATTATCAAAGTGCTTGTCAAGTCATGTGTTCTTATTTGCTTCATTAAATATTTAAACTGTGCTATAAATGCTTTTAATTGTTTTACATATGCTTGCATACATCACAGGAAATATTTAGGTAGAACCTTGAGGAATTACCTTTTTAAATGTTAAAATGGATGATTATTAATAATTTTGTATATTTAACCTAACATGTAATTTGCAAAGAGGGCAGATGCATCTTTTTTGCAATTTGACAACCCAAAGTGCACGTTTTACAGACAGTTTAAAAATTAGTATACTCTGAATGAACTGCAAATGATCCCACCATCCACACACATAGGTATGCCGCCGTCATTGGGAATTGAGTAACTGCTTTGTTTAGGGGCTGGATGAAATATTTATGGTGGACCAAATAAAGAAGAGATGTAACAGCAAATTCTGGGGACATTGCTGTCACTGTGGGCACCCGTGAAATAGCTCTGGCCTAATTTCATCTGACTTTGGACGTGTGCAAATCACAGGGAAATGCAAACTGACTATAGGCTGAGGAAATCAGCAAAGACAGAAAATCATTGCAAATCAGAGCCTTATCAATATTTCACTAGGCGAAGACTAACATCTCACTGCTCTGGCAGCAGAAAGAGTTTCTCCTAAACCCTTTACACAGCATGGGAAAGTTCATCACGACACAGCTGTCTGCCAAGAATCTAAATTAGACTTCAGTGTTCATTGTTTGTATAAATCTACATGGCAATGTAGTATCCCAGGATAACAGAAATGTTTCCATGGCTTATTGTGATTTGTAAGCCATTTAGCCTAGGTGTGGCTCTTTGCGTGCTCGCGTTAACAGGGATCACATAGGGGTCTGTGTGGAATGCATTCTCACCAGCATGACCGTGACCTTGAATCCACTGGCACTGGATGCAAAAGTGTTTTTTTATGGACTGCCACACTTCTCCCTAAATCCTCAGTGAGCAGCTTGAAAGTTTGGGGTCTTTTTAATGTTTCATTCACATAAAAACAGAACAAAACAAAACACAAAACCAGGAAGTGATCTCCAGCCTATATCCAAAATAGCTGGGATTCTCCGTTTTATCAGCCTTGAGTTTTCACCAAGAAATACACTCAATTGCATGAAACACTTAAGGTACAATTATTTATTCTGTGATAAATTTCCATTGGATAGAGGCAAATAAGCCAAGCAAAATAAACAAGACATAGCAATTAAGGTTCAACTTAATTCTTCACATAAACTGAGAGGACATTGATAAATTCAACTATTTGGAATTGGGTTGGAAGGCTTATTCTTTGCTTTGTCATTTGAGTTTTTGCCTTAAGGAAAGAAGAAAGAATACTGTCTATGTTTATAAAACTACGAAATTTTTCTCTAGGGGAAAAATTATCTTAGAAATGTCAGAAGGTTTTATTAAAGTTAAAATGTCCAGCGTAAGAAAGACTAGTCCATTTGAACAACTTAAGATGTAAAAAAATGATAATTACCTACGAGACTGAAACACACACACACACACACACACACACACACAGGGCTTCTTCTAGCCAAGGAGCACAATAAAACACCTTCCATAACAAAAATGCCTCCCTTGTCTCATGTTCTACCCAACCTGAAATGAAAGTGTTTTAAAATATTAAGAATTTCAAGACAGCAACAGTAAATGAACAAACGTAAGCACAGGGCTTGGCGCAAACTCAGGTGTCACAGCTCCTGACCTCAGTGAGCAGCTGGGCATGGCCACTGTGCTGGGCATGGCCACTGGTTAGGCTCCAGGCAGCTGAGGAAGTAGCAGGGGCCTCCTTAGCAGGATTCATGCTAAATCTGGATTTTATAAGAAAATGCCCAAATAGAACTAGGAGAGGAGGGCTCTGGAGTTTGGCCAGGAGAAGAATCTATGTCATCGTATGTGATTTCTTTCTCACAGGATTTTAATGTCTGGAAAGGACCTTGGGAAATAGCCCTAGTGAATGACCTTAACAGGAAGCAACAGACACAGCATTGAGGAGAAAGGCTAAAGCTGCCACGGGAAGGGTGGAGGGCGGAGGAAGAACCTGTGGACTCCGTAGTGGGCTCTACAGACCCAAATGCCATGGAGGACTGCTATGATTTATATCTAGACGCACCCCCCACCAAGCTTCATCCACTCATAGGTGGGGTAGGGTGGCTACCCGACTAGTACACTGATGGGTTTAGCACAGCTCTGGATAATGAGAAGGCCCATCTTGTGGGTGGTACCAACCAACGGGCTTGTAGCCTGAATGAAATAAAAAGGGGAAGAAAAGCTTGCTATTGGCAGCCTCCTGTCTGCCTTGCCACGGACTGTTTCTCCTCTACCATGCTGTCCTTCCTTGGAGCTGGCTGACAATGGACTGAAACCTCTACACACTGTGAGCTAAAATAAACCTCTCTTCCTTTAACTTGTGGGTGTCAGGTATTTCATCCCAGCAATGAGAAAGTAACCAAGATAAGGCCACAGCTAACAGTGGTGTTGAGGAGCGCACTGTGACAGGAGTCCCAGCCAGGTGACGTGCTCAGTGGTGTCTTCTGTGGAAGGTGGAATCCCTGGGTGCAGGATGTCCTGGCCACAGCTTCCTGCAGCCCCAAGACTGAGGGGATGGCAGTACCCTGGGGGCCAGATGGCTATACTCAGGGATCAGAAGCAGGAAGGGGATGGTGATGGTTACCACAGTAGGCACCAGCCTGAGACCTGCTTCGGGGGACTTCGACCTGGAGAGAGGAATGAGGAGTCAGCAAGGAGAAAGTGCTACCCATGGGAAACTAGAGCCCAGGCTGCTGGGTACGGCCATCCCACAAGTCATCATCCTGATATCCAGCCTAGTGTTTCCCCTGAGCAGTACTCAGATCTCTAAATCACTGACTGAGGAAGAGGCCACATCCCCAAGAGGAAGAACCAGAGATGGTGATGGGTCCCGAAACAGAGGGCTGCAGTTCCATGGCCTCACTCCGCTGGGGCTCCATGGGAACATCATGCTCTGTCCCTCCTCTTCCTGCACTGCTCTGAGGGTCAGAGCTCAGCATTCCCCAAGGCCTTCCTGCCTGCCCTGTGGAACTCTGTGCCGCAGCAGTTTCTCCCCTGCTTTGAGGTTTTTGTGTGGAAGGAGCTGTGGGCAAGGGCAGGTTGTCCTTCCAGGAAGGGGCTAATATCCCTGTCCTGGCACGGGGTGTGCCAGCCCAAGAAGGTCAGCAGAGGAACAGACAGATGATCCCCGCTTCCAAGGGTGCCCCTGAGGACTCTGACTTCTGATGGCACAAAGTCACATTCAATCAGTGGCACAGACTTCACATTTTGCATTTGGATCTTTGCCGCAGGCTGGTGACTTATTCTCGTGATGCTGGACAGAGTCAGCCGGCTGTGGCCTCCAGTCAGACACAGGATCATGAGAGAAATGGCCGATGACCCGTGTGCCATCTTGCTAAGCTGAGATGCTCAGTGGACTGGGCATAGAGAGTGCAAACCTGTGATTTGCTCAACTTACAGCAGCTGTACTCAATGGAACCCCCCCATGAGACAAAAAACACCTGCATTGTGGAGGGACAGGAACTAAGCAGGGTGGTGTCGGGAGAGTGCTGAAGCCACCTGCGTCATGGAGACCCCTTGCCTTGGCCGAGGCTGCAGCCCCTCCCACTGACCTCTGATGGCAGTTCCTGGGACACAGGAGCCCCAGGGTCTTGGAGCTGCTCTTCCTCTAAGGTCAGTGCCGCCAGCGGGTGCAGAGGGTGGTGCCCTGCCCTGTGCCCTCACCAGGGACAGAACTCCCACCTCTCAGCTGCAGCAGGTGCTCCTGATGTTGCACCTGTGTCCTTCCCAGGGAGGTGCACTCAACCAGTGCTGCATCCCATCCTACCTGGCACCTGCACAGACAAGTCTGTGGAGATGGATTCCGCAGGCCTGGCCCTCTTGTCTCAACTGAGGGTGCTCTACAGAACCAACTCAGCACCAGCACTCCTCGAGTGCTAACCAAGTCCTCCCTATGTTCGTTCTCTTGCCATCCCCTCTGCTGGTCTCCTCCAGCTGTGGGTCCACCACAGTGTCGGGTCCAGGCTTCCTCCAGGAAGTCATTTCCCGGGAGCCTCATCTGTAACACTCGCTTTCCTTTTTCCAGACCAATGACTCCATTCGCGTCCCAAGGCAGGCGGGCACGGAACACTGTCTTCTGCTCTGGAAGGACATAGCTCGCTGGCCGCAAGCACTGCAGACTTCTCTACTGAATGGGAGAGAGCCAGGTGAGCAGAGGTGTTGAGGTGTTGAGTTGGGTGTGAAGATTGCTGCTCCAGGGGATCAGCCTGGACCAGTGTGTGTGTGTGTGTGTGTGTGTGTGTGTGTGCATGACTGCCTGATGTGGACCAGTAGCATTCCTGGGGGGCAGGATCCTGGAGGGGACCTGGAGAAGACCCCAGGAGGAAGCCTAACGTGTGCTCCAGGTTGCTCCTTGAAGCTGAGACTTTAAGAGGCGGCTGAGAGCACCCAGGCGTGGAGTGGAGGAAAGGAAGGCCGGCTTGGAGCGGAGGTGTGGGAGATGGTGTGTCGCCCGGGGCCAGCCGTAGGGCCCGGCTCCATGGGATCTGCGTTTCCCTTTCTCTGGGCTGCGAGTGTCCGGGAGCTCAGCACACGGGGCGTGTACAGGATGCATGGACCTGGAATCCAGGTGTGGAGAGAAGTAAGAGAACGCAGCGGGGCAGTGATGAGCGAGGCAGCTTCAACTCTGCAATGAGGGGTCAGGAAGGGTAGTAAGCACAGCAACCCGACTTCTGGGGAGATACAAACAGACAGCAACATTGCCAGGGTGAGAAATACGGGCAGCCACGCAGGGCCTTATCCAATTTATATTAGAGAGGGCTGTGGAGGGAAGACCGATGCCAGCCCTGTGTTACGAATCTTACAGGTCCATCTCAGAGCTCTCAGGGGCATCCAGAGAGCCGTCCTGTTTCCTGCTGCGAGTTAAAGAACTGCACTGAGCTGGTCTGTGCCCCTCCACTCGACTGCGTCCACCTGCCTCGCGGGTTCTTGCTGTCAGGAGAGCCTCGGCCCCTCAGCTCCTCCTGTGCCCCCTGTGAGGCCTTGCGTGTCAGCCGCAGCCACCGCCTGTGTTCCCTGGTACAGACGGAAGGCAGATGAGCGTCCCAGAGAAGGCCGGCAGGTGCCCGGCCGGCTGGTCAGGAGTGGACCGTGTCCACTGCACCGCTTCTGAGAGCCACACACCAGCATCCAGTAGGCTGACGGTGGTGATGACTATTTCTGGCTTAATCTTGCAAAGCTTCCTTTTGATGAAGTAAATGTAAAAATAAAACCAGCAGCGCATCTCAGGAGGCGGGAGGAGGGGGAGAGACAGCGAGTGTCAGGGCCCGTAATCGCTTGGCGTGGGCCAGGCTGTGGCTGGTGTAAGGGTTATGGGAATCATAATCCCGCATGAGCTCCTTTACTGCAGCCCTGATGACTAAATTTCTTGTGTCTTATCGCACTGTCACAGGCTGGAGCCAGGAGAAGGGGCTCTGAGGAACACGCAGCATGAAAACGAGAAAGCAGATGATCAGATTAGCAGCCCTGGACTCGCAGGGTCCGGGGCTGAGTGGAGCAACCGCATCCCAGGGCCCCCAGACTGCGAGCGCCGCCGTGTCCCCTCCTCCCAGCCACTGCTATTTTTTAAAAGCCCCCAGACCCTTTCCAAACACGATCGTGTCATGTATGTGATTTTTTTTCTCCTTATCTCCCCATTATAAATCTTCTAGTGAAAGAGCTAACACTTCAGGAACTTCAAGGGTGGGAAAATCAGACAGATTGACGGATTTCAAGTTAGCCATCCTTTCTAGAACATTGAAATAAAAAGACGTGGGAAAACGGAAATCACAGACCTTTGACCCTCTAAGAAGGTGAGTGTCTGGCCTGTGTTTTCTGTGGACAGGCAGACGCGGCCTTCCTGACTCAGCTTCCTTGGCTCTGCATGAACTTGAACCATCCCTGTTGCCCTCCAGGGAAACAGACTTGGGATCCTGACTAGCATGGAGTCTTGCCGCTTTGCTGTCAAGGGAGAAGGCTTTCCTGGTTTATGGATGTATACTTCCGGATGCCCCAGTCTCAGTGAGTTTCTCCCACGGGGGTGGCGTTTATTTCGATAGCAGGAACACACCTGGCTGGACTTTTAACCACTGGGGAGTGTTGGGCATGGAGAGTGCCCCTCTGGGCCCAGATCTTATACTCAGAGGATCCCGGGGTCCCACTCTGGGCTTCATGGAAACCCTAGGACACAGCTCCTACTGGCCTCAGCGTCCTCGCCCCGGTTTTCTAATTTTGAGCCCTAAGTTTGGGGAAGGTGGTAGAGCCACCAGGTGGAGAACACCTGTCCCTGCTCATCTGCTGGAAGAGAATCATTCAAGCCCTAAGCTGACCTCTGAGCTGTACAGATCTGCAAGGGTGAAATGCGTGTTCTGGAGACTAAGTCTTAGATGCTCTTGGTACCCACCCTCTGTGCAAGCAAACTTAATTCACACTGATGGTCTCTGCTTGGAGCTGGCACAGCAATGTGCCCTTGTGTGAGGCAGCTAGAGTCTGGGAGTGCAGAAGTCTCCTGCGTCAGCCCAGATATTTTTAAAGCATCTTTACCTGGCGTGGTGGTGCATGCCTGGAATTTCAGCATTCTATGTGGCAGAGGTGGGAGGATCGCAAGTTTTGAGATCAGCCTGGGCAATTCAACATCTTAGCAAGATCTTGTTTCAAATAAAATAAAATAGCAAGGGAGGGCTGGTCATATAGCTCAGCGGCATAAGCGCCTTCCTGGCAAGCGTGAGGTCCTGAGTTCGACTCCTGATACCTGCATATTAAAAAAAAAAAATAGCAGGGGATGTAGCGCAGAGTGAAGGCCCTGGATGTAATCCCTAGTACAAAAAGCAAAACAAAACCATTTCTATAGGTCAGAGTCTATGCCCAACACAAATTATCTAAGTCCATTTAAGTTCAAAGTACTCTTTTAAAGAAGGATGGAAAACAGTAGCTAAATAGCAGAGGCAACAGTGCTAGAACTGGATGGTGAAGTATTTCCTAGGGAACTGAGTTGAAGCTTGTGCTCATTTCTTAACTTGGACCATGGTAAAGATGAAAATGAGAGACAGTTGTGAATTCTTTGTCCAGTGGTTGAGAGAAATGAGGAAATTGCAATTTGGGACATTTAGAGAAAGCAAATGGGTTCAATTTCTAATGCAGCCCTGAGGAGCTCGATGAAATGACTCAGCAGGTCCACTCCTCCAGCAGCTGGAGCACAGATAAACAAAAACAAGTGTGTGGGAAAAAACATGTTCTTTTCATGATGTTCTACATGGAAGGGAGTGTGGTTTTTATTTGACCAATTTGGTATCCTTGTTTCTAAATAATATCTGTTAGAAAAATTTTTTTAAAGGCTGAATTCTGTTGAAAGCTGTAGGCATTTGCTAATGAGAACAATAAAAACATATCACATTGCTTTTGTGTGAACAGGATTTCACTGTACTGCTTATTCGGTTTATAATGTTCCTTTAAAACTATGCTTTGGATTGATTATAAAATGATTCATTTTGTAAAAACAATAATCTTCAGAAGAATTTTAATATTCAGTTTATATTTTAATACACTTTAAAAGTTTTCCTTCCTTAATAAAAAGATCTGATATGTAATGAGTGGTTGGAACATTTTGTTTATTAAATTCCTTGCACACAACATTTTATCTAATACACACAGTGATTCTCTGAGGTAGGTAATTTTGCTAGAATAACAAGAATATGTATTTCTCTAAGCTTATTGAAATTTTTATGATATATAAACTAATGTCTACCTTGTATTATAAACTTAGTATTAGATGTTATTTTATATATCTTTAAAATTTTATGGCATTTTATTTGTAAATTCATTTATTTTATATTATTATACTCTTTAAATGGACTCTGTTTAGTTCATCTCTACCTTAGACATTTATGTTATTACATTTTCCTAAATACATAATTCAGTAAGATTTCCAATATAAAGTTTTAGTGTTCTGCATTGATTATTTTCATAAGGTAATTTTCTAGAATAGTGTTTCCGAGTGAAATGTTTACGGTACATATTCCCCAATTACTCTCCGTAATGACCTAATTTTGCTCCATGGCATCTAATGAGAGACTTTATGACTCTACAGGCAGGATAAACTGCCTATTATCACATGTTTTAAAATTTCACCAATTCAAGAAGCAAATACAATTTTAGTGTTCTTTTAATTACCAAACGTTTTATTTGGAAATAATTTTAGACTTGCACTTGTAGGGAACCATCTGCGGCAATGTTGCACTTTCCCTGGCCCCTCAGTGGTGAGACTGGCTGGAGCTGGGGCTGAGGTGGGTACAGCTAGGGCGCCAGCTGTCCCCCACAGGGTCTCCTGCTCCCCTCTCCCTGCCACGCCCACTTCCCTTCCCGCCACCTGAGCTGCTCTCCCTCTCTACAGCTTTCCTCCTTCCTAGTGCGCTGCTAACAGGACAGATGGCACGTGGAGTTGGTTCTCTCATCTATGGCCTACATCCATGGCATGAGATATGGAAGAATCACACATTGCCCAAATATTTACCCCTCGGACATCCAAGTAGAAGTTAGGTACAGGTTTGTGTCTGAACACCACCTTTTATCTCTCTGGAAAAAGTTCTGGATGGTGATCACTGTGGTGATGTCATCACCCCATGTTTGGTTTTCAAGGAGATGCCGAACTGATTCCACAGTGGCTGCGCATTGCGTGTCCCCCAGCATCGCAGGAGAGATCCAGTAAGTAGAGCTAATCTGACTTCTACTTTTGTGCAAAATACTTTTGTTTTTCCTCTCTTACTTTTGAATGACTTCAATATGATAAGTGAAAGGTCTTCATGTATAAGCTAAAACTATTATGAAAGTTATCTTTTCGTTTATCTGAATGAGTAGTTGGCTCTCCTTTATTGTAGACTAAAATCACACTAAGAACAAAGCCTGACATGACCAGAACAATCCCCCAGTGAAGCGTTCGCCTTCTAGAATGAACCAAACCAAGGCTGCTGAGGGGAAGACTATGTAGGGCTTGCTCCTTACAAGGTCCATATGAATACCAACCTGGTGGTGTCCTTTAATATACCTTCCTGGTGCCTGACAAAACTCTCAGGGTTGTGCATAGTAAGAAAACTGAGAAAATGTCACAACTAGAGGAGAGATAGCAACCACATGTAGCATGGTAGCCAGAAAGGATGCTGGGAGAGAAGAAAACTGTCTGGTAAAAGCTAAGAAAGTGGGAATCAGGTAAAGTCTTTAGGTAGTAGTAACACACTGATATTGGTTCATTCATCGTGGTGAGTGATTCATGCTAACGAGGACATCAGTACTACGGGAAACGAGGTGAGCTTGGTGGCATTTCTCTTTGTGATCTCTGCAATGTTCAGTAAATGTGGGACTAGGGCACAGCTTTTAAATGCACGTTTAGATAAGTCACTGGAGGTGCCTGACAGAGCATTAGAGGCTGTATAAAAAAGGGCTATGAATTTGAAAATAGACCAATCAAAATTTTCTAATAATAAGAAGAAAAGGGTAAAACACGAAAAGAAATAAACTCCTTAGTGACCCATGGAAAATATCAGTCTTTCTATAATATATATGAAATTTCAGATTGAAAAGAAGAGAAGAAATTGTGATGGTTAAATTTAAAAATAACCAAATTTCCCCAACTTTTGTGGAAAATATCAACCAGACAAATGGAGGTAAGACAAAGGTTTTCGTGTGAGTAAGACTGAGAAGTTGCGTTTCCTGAAATCCACGCTACGGAGATTGCTAGAGGAGACTCCTCGGGCGGGTATCGCGAATGGAAGCTCGGATCTGCGTGAAGAAGCTGAGTGTGATACATGGTAACTTTGTGGATTAACACGGGAGACTCTTTTTCCTGTTTTGGGATAATGGGGAAAACTTTTGTCTTACCTCCATTGGTCTGGTTGATATTTTCTACAAAAGTTGGGGAAATTTGGTTATTTTTAAATTTAATCATCTCAATTTCTTCTCTTCTTTTGAATCTAAAATTTCATATATATTATAGAAAGACTGATATTTTCCTTGGGTCACTACGGAGTTTATTTCTTTTCGTGTTTTCCCCTTTTTGTTTTTCTTATTAGAAAATTTTGATTGGTCTATTTTCAAATTCATAGCCCTTTTTTATACAGCCTCTAATGCTCTGTCAGGCACATCCAGTGACTTATCTAAACATGCATTTAAAAGCTGTACCATAGTCCCACATTTACTGAACACTGCAGAGATCACAAAGAGAAATGCCACCAAGCTCACCTCCAGTTTCCCCGGGCTTCACACATGCTAGTCAAGTGCTCTGCCATCGTACTATACCGCAAGCCCCTTGAAAGATTGACTGTAAAAAATTTGAAGACAAATTTGAAGACAACACTGGGTTGTTTTCTTTCATGAATGCACATATAAAATAAATAATCTTAGCCAAAAGGTCAAGAGTAAATCATTTTTTACCTTTGTGAACTGCTTATATTTTACTCGAGTGGATACACAGGGTCTCTGTGTAAAGTGGGAGAACATAAGAATGCATATAAAGTAGCAATGTGGAAAGCAACACCAGGAAACACAAACTCCTGGAGCTGCCATGTTCAATGGGACATTAAGAGTATTTACTAATTTTATAATAACCCAAAAGAAGGCATGTAGGAGGTAGAAACAGAAGACACAGAATGAGAGCCAATAATAGGATTGTAAACACAAAACCAACCATCTCAATATTTTATTAGGTATAAATGTGATAAATATTACAAATAAAAGGCAAAGGTTAACAAAAAAGTCTGAAAAACGTGCAACCTAGCTGTTTGCTGCTCAGAAAAGACATACTTAAATATAACATTTAGGACAAAGGATTAAAAAATTTAAAAGAAATGCTTCATGCCAACTGTGTGCATAAGAAAGTCACTGTGAATGTATTTAATGTCAGAAAAACTTGAAGACAAAACATATTATCAGAGTTAAAGTGTAGCACTTCAAAATGAAAATGCATTAAGTCATTAGATGTAACAATCGCAGATGTTTATAAATGCAGTAGCGAGCTTCAGTGTACAAGAGGCAGAACCTCATGAAACTGCAGGGAACTGCACGTAAATTCCCGGTCAGAGCTGGCTGTTTAACCCCGGTCCATCCGCGCTGAACTCATCGGCTGGAGACGCGGGAAGTGCGGGCAGACTGAGCAATGCTGTCGGCCATGTGGCTTCATACTGAGGTTTAGGACACCGTGCTGAAGAAGAGAATCACTGTTCATGAGTACACTTAAGATACCATCAAGGCAAACCACTTGTTAAACCTATAGAAGTGTCTCAATAAATACTGTATGATTTATAAACTGTGGAGGGTGTTTCCTGGCCACAGTGGAATTCAGCTAGCATCATTAATAATAGAACATCTAGTCAAAAAAGGGAATTAAGAAACACTTTAAGGTAACTGATAATGAAAATACAACATAAAATTTGTGAGAACAAGCTAGAATAGTGCTTAGTCAGAAATTTATATATTAGGATGCTTATGTTAGGGGAAAAGAATGTTTATGGCTATTTTTGAAAAGATGAAAAAACTGCTTAAAAAGTGAATTACATTTAAACTGACAAGAATATATTTATGGCTATTTAGATCATGTAAGACATCAGGTATAAATTGTATATTTCTTCTTCATTTGGTTTAGGTAACATGGATATTTATACAAACGTGTCTATATTTTCTAAGTTTTAAAATTTATTGGCATAAAATTATTTAGTATATTGTTGTACTGTTTTTAAATTAGCTATAGCAGTTGTAATATATGTATTCATTTTTATACTTAAATTTGCTCTGTGTACATATATGTATGTATACATGTTATACATTTCATACGCATATATATGTATGCACACATATAGGACTGTACATTTTTATATGTGACTACCTAAACAAACATCCCCTATATAAAATTATGGGCCCAAATGGCACTCTTTCTGAATTCTTTCAAACATGTAAGCAGATATATCACAAATATAAAGTCGTTTTGCAAAAGGTGAGGCAAGGCGGCACATGCCTATAATCCCACACTCAAGAAGGCTGAGGATCACAAATTCGGGCTCAGTTTGGGCAACTTAGAGACATCCTGCCTCAAAATAAATAACAAAATAAAATAAAATAAAATAAAATAAAATAAAAGGGGCTGGAGAGGTAGCTCCGTGTGAAGGCCATAGGTTTCACTTCCCATTACAAAAAAATAAAGGGGGGCGGGGGGGAGGAAGGGAGAAAAGTGCTGGATTTCTCGCCTGATTACATGAGCAACACCTAACCCTGATTCCAAAGCCCGAAAAAGGCTGCCTGAAAACAAGGCCAGTATCCCCATGATGTGCAGGTTATAGATTTGCTTCTTTAAAGGTACAGAAACGCTATTCTGTTCACCTGGACGTGGATCGATATGGAAGGGCCCTGGACTGCACGCGCGTGAGGTTTGCCACTGGGACGCGAGCTTCGTGGAAGGCTTCAGGCCCCGGCCCACGGAAGGTGCTCCGCCTCGGCTGTGTTGGAACAGCTGGGCCTTTGCTGCGGGCCTTCTGGATAAAAGCGCGGAACCAAAAGAGAAAAATAAAAATCTATGTGTGGACGTGGAGAGGAGCAGTAAAACCCACTGCTTCCTGAGGAGAGAAGCAGCCCCCGGAAGCCCTGCGGCGCCTTAGCCTCCGGCGCGGAGGGCGCGGCCAGGAGGGAGCCCGCGGAGCCCCGAGCCGGGCACCCTGGCTTCCAGGCAGCGCTCGCAGGAGGGCGGGCGGCGTGGGAGCAGGGCCCTGGCTCTGCAGAGGCCACGGTCTGCGTGCGCGTCGGCCAGCACCGCGGGTCCGCGGAAGAGCCGCCCGGCCGCGCTGGGCCGCCGAAGAAGGCGGCCTGGAGGAGACTTCGGCGGCGAGCACTCAGCAGCGATCGCCCACGGCTCCCTGCCCACCAGGGGTGGATCCAGGCCTGTGGCAGAGGCCGCTCCGGTCCCCAGTACCACGCCAGCTTCCTTCCAGCATCCGAAAGGACCGGGAGTCCTGCGTGGCCAGGTGGGACTGAGAGCCGAAACCGAGCATCGGTTACCACTCGCTGTCAGACCGCAAATCTCACTCGGTGCACCATGTAAAGGAGAAAACACAGACAACTGAATAATGCAGAAGAGACTCGAAATCTGAATTTCATAACAGACAAAACTCTCAGAGAAATGCCAATACAAGTGGCATTCCTTGAGTTGACCCAGGAATGCAGCAGACAAAACACTTCCTGGGCAACGTGGCGTGCTTCTCCCCAGGCTCATGGTACGGGAGAGGGCCCGCGTTCAGCTCCTCCACCTGAGGGTCCCTTGCTTGTCGGTGCCCACACTATCGTGGAAGAGGGAGACCAAGTCCTGCAAATTTAAGAGAAAAAGCTATTTGTAGATGACACGATTGTGACTCTTAAATAAATCCTAAAGAATTTATGTAAGAGTTATTCGAACTAAAGACTGAATTATGCCAGACAATGCGAGGACAACATATAAAATCAATTATTTTTTAATATACTAGCAGTGAACACTTAGAAAATAAAATTAACCAGTCAGTAACATTTCAATTAGGCTTAAATTATGACAGCTTCAGGTGCAAATTTAGCTACTTGGAAATAAAACCCTAAAAACTGCAAAGATTTTAGAAGAACAAACAGATAAATATACTATGAACTTGGTATAGAAAAGGTTTCTTAAAATACAAATAAATGAAAAGTTAGACTCTCAAATTCAAAACAATAGTCTCATCAAAAGGCATCTTCGAGAGAATTAGACAACCAGCCATAGAGCAGGAGAAATGGTCACACTACATAAACATACTATAAAGGTGTTTCGTAAAACAGTTTAAAATAAACAAAAGACTGGCACAGTGAGTGAGAACCAGCACACACTTTTTACCAGTAGGGCTTCTTTTAAAAATTTGAATTCTATTTCATCTGGCATTGATATTTGCACTGCATTTGCTGAAATACTTATTAACTTTTATTTTTAATTCTTCCCAGTTTTGTTTTAAGCTTGTCTTTGAATCGGCTCTTAGTTGACCTTATGATTTTAATGTGATCGGTTAAGTTTTAACTTGTTTTACGGTGGGTAACTCTCGTAACGAAGGAAGGGAGATTGAGTGGCCACTTAAACTAATGAAACTGAACCGAAGAGACGCTGGGCGCCTCCCTGTCCTCTCTGATGGAACTGTGCTGCAGGACACTCCCGCTGGCCGCGTCTTTGGCAGCCGCTAATGAAGGCATGCTTACAGCTCTTCTGTGACCCAGCAATTCATTGCAGTGTATTCACCCAAGAGAAATAAAATCACAACTCTGCCAAGGAACCTGTTGAAGAATGTTGCATAGGCTTTAATGTCATTCTCAAATACTGGAAACAACTCACATGGAAAAATGGGTAAATGGATCTTGGTGTATTTATGCAATGGAATATGGCTTTGTAAAGAAGAGGATGCCCTTATAAGACATCCTGTGACACGGATGAATATTACAGCCTTCACACTGAGGGAAAGATGTCAGATAAAAAAAGTACGTGTCGGATTTTGTCATCCACACAAAGTTAGAGAATACTCAGCAAATCCACATAGAAAGAAATGAGGAAATAGGGCTGGAGAGCGTGAAAGGCAAGCTGCAGAATTTATGGTCTAGATGCTGACAAGGCGGTGGGGTAAATGGACTTCTGCAGCTGAAAGCCCATTTACTGTACCCTTGGAAACTCTGTTTTACTCCATGAAAGTTCCATTTCAGTGAAATGCATGAATCTAATTACTTTTCCATTGTTTTTGTAATCTACAGCTATGTATATATTTTATCATGTTATGTATGTCCTCAAAGCATAAACTAATTAATGTATAACACTGTATTTTCTTATATCTCAAAGTTTTTAATGCCTTCCTAACAGCATTTGTCTATGAGTTTATTGAGAAGTTGATCATCATTTTATCAGTACAAATTATCCTTGTACCAGTTAGGCTTCTTTTAAAAATTTGAATTCTCTTTTATCTGGCATTGACATTGGTACTGCGTATGCTGAAATACTTATTAACTTTTATTTTTATTTCTTCCATGTTTTATTGTTTTAAACTTGTGTCTTTTAATCAGTTTTTAGTTGACCTTACTAATTTTAATATGATCACTTAATTTTTAATTTATTTTACAGCATGGAATTTGAGTCATTACCTTCTTTGACAGTTGTCTTCAATTTTCTTTTTGTTTGGACTCCAGTAATTTCAAAAGCAAAATCCTAACCATTCAACTAATGGATCTCTGCAGGCTAGCTTTTCTTTTTTCTTTGTTTTCTGTCAGTGTAGAGAATAAATGGTACCTTCCCACACCACAGCATTCAGGGTACAATATTCAGGAGACACTGAGGAGCTGATCTCATCTCCCTACTCCACTTTTTGAATTTCACAGATAAACCATTGACGGAGTAATTTCTATCCACATGTTTTTGAATTTTCACTATTTTTCCAAACATTTCTTTGTGTCATCATTTTGAGAGGAATACCCTTCTGCTGCTGGAGAACTTGCAATGGAAACCCTTGTCTCTACACTTCTGGATTTTACAAAGTGAGGAAATAAAAATATCGATGCTGTCAATCATGCATATTAATAGTCTGGAGAGTTGAATCCATTTCTTAAATTTTATAATATTTCTCTTTTTTTTGGTACCAGGACTCGAACTCACAAACTTGCTCTTGCCACTGAGCTGTATTCCCAGGGCTACATTACTCTTGAATCATAGTAAAGCAATTGAAATTGCATGTAGGTTTCAATTTACTTAGGGAGAAAAATTTGTACTTACAGAAGTCACCGATTTCTAAGACCCTTTGCTACCCAGAAGGTCAGCTGTGCACATGCCGTGTGGCACAGGCAGTGTGGGCAGAAGGCTGGAGCTCCTGGACTCACCTTCCTGCTGTGCGTGGTCCACACTGCACAGCCACGCTGCCCACACTGGCCCTGGTGTGCTGTGGAAGGAAGCATCCTGCCCCAGGTAGCTGGATGGCAAAGGATATGAACCAGTGCACCCGTAAGGGCGCAGGAGTTGGAGTTTTACTCAAGATCTAATGATAAAAGCGAATCCCAAACTCCATGACACTGAGTGTGCAGGACGGACATCTGCTTCTAATACCTGAGCTAGCGACCTTGGGGGTCAAAATAGGTAAGGCTCCACTGCACTGAAGATCTCAATTCTTCTTTTCCTCCCTCAGATGTTCTGGTGCACCAGGGCAGTACTGAGTGATCCCAGCATTGCAGTGTATAAATGCATCAGATGTATACGACAAAACCTCAAAACACACACACACACACACACGCATGCATGCACACACGCACGTACCACTACTATGAAGAACCACTCTGATAGCTATTTAAAATGTGACTAATCAGCACAAGAAATTTCAGCTATTATCATTCTTCTTTTCATGTTTTTGGCTCACTGGTGTGTGATTAGTTAAATCAGGACAGGGATACTCTTTCCCCTTCTTTTTCATGTAGAGGAAACATACCACATTGGATCTGTGTGCCTCCTTCTCCTAGAGGAGGACACGGGATCAAGAGGTGGCTGCAGGTTTTCCAGAGGAGGAGTGACATGCATTCCATGTTTGGTAACAGAGCTAATCAACTAATGTATTCTTGTCTTTGCATAAAATAAATCACTAGGTATATATCATTAATAAAGACAAATGAAGCCTTTCCTATTATGTCAAATTATTAAATTAAGCTTACAAGGGGAGGGCAAGCCAATAAAGCTTGAATATGCTAAATGATCATCAGAGCTGGGTGTGATAATTGAAATTTGCTTTGGAGTAATTTCATTAAAAATTCATAAGTAGTCTAGCCTTTCTCTTTCTCTCTGCTCTGGTCAGGAGTTAAATTGGCAAAGGATGCTTAGGGTGTGTACACAAAGCTGACATTAGGGCAGTAAACTGGAGACAGATGACCGCATAAGGGAGACTTGCAAAACAGCAGCTGAAAGGTTTTCTTTGGATCTAGCTTTGGTCCCTTTACCTACAAGTATGTCTGTCTCTGACATTAATTTCTAACCTGACAATTTTTTTTCTGATTTCTAACCTCATAGTGCCTTGTACATTGTTTTGGTCAATATTTAATTCTTCGCAATTATCCTGGATGGATGAGTGTTACAGATCATTTTACCTCTTAGGATAATGTATTCAATTATCTGTCAAACTCTGTTGAGAAGTCGCATGTGAGATGAGAGGCACTGACATTATATTTCCCTTTCCAAAAGTCTGTAAGAAATTTGTTAGATATAAACACCCAATGGAGACAGCCTCAGACAAGAAGCTGAGTCATATTCTTTCAGAGAGGAGTCTGATTTTATCTCGCGATCATCACTAATTCCGGCGTTCATTTTTTGAAGCTGTGTGTTGAGTCTGAGAAAGCAGTGAGGGTAGGAATACTTCAGAATCTCATGCCTGTTACAGTGTTAACAGCAGCCTGTCAGGTTTAAAATGCATTTCTCTGAATATATTATCCTTTAAAAAATAAGTCCTTTGTGTCTTAAGGACTATTTGACCATGTGTTTTTAATCCATTTAAAGTGAACTTACTAAAATGTTTATTTGTAGGAGCTCTTAGAAGTCTAAGAAGCCTTAAGCATTTGATTTTCCAGCCATTTGAAGCTTTATCTTGAGAGAGGACATCTCCATTTGTGAAGGGCAGCCCTGCTAAAATTGCTTTTGGCTGAGTTTTTCATAAATCTTGATTTTAAAATGTTTTGATACATTCTAAAAAATTAAATCTTCTCGGTCATCCTTATCTTAAAGCTTTAAATGATCAATTTCCATTTCCCTAATCTGTATAATGATCTACCCATTTCACCCAGGTGTGTGCATTAATGATACTTGAGAACAACCCTTACAATTGTATACCATGAAAGACAGAGCTGAACTTGTTTATAAATTTTAAATGGGATTCAAAGTGGCCCAGTCTAGCATTTGACAGGTTGGTACTGTATACAAAATACCAATGCATTCCCAGAGTTACCCTATTTAGCAAAGTATAAACAATAATTTGTCCCAAATTTGTATTTTATTAATTTCTTTTGGCTTGGTAATATATACTGGAAGGAAAGATTTGCAGAAGAGCTGGTACTCGAGGATCTGCTGAATAAAATGTAAGGAATTAGATTAAATTTTGTTGCTAATTTTTTACATACTAAACAAACACCAAGGTATGATTATAAAGCACCTTAGAAAGGGTCAATAAGTTGAAGCAGAAGATATCTATGCTCATTAGACAAGAAATTCACATAAACTCTTTACGTTTTTTCCCATGGGTTATTTTATGTTGCAACCTCTAAAAGTTTGGGGGAAAATGTGCAGAATTCCACTGGGAAAATATTCCTTAAGGGATATCCCCTCCATACAGCTAGCTGAAAGAAAAGTAAATGACAGCCCAAATAGTCATTAATGTAATCTTATATCGCCAAATATTTCATAAGAATTGTTAAATGTTTAACAGGGACTTGGCTCATTTGCATGCAAGCATCCTCTGTTTTCTTAATTTCCCGCATCCCCCTACCACTCAGGATCCTGACCCGTACTTTTCTCCTCTGCACTCCTGACTCTGACCCCTCTCATCAGCCACACTGATACACATCGCACACTGAAGTTTCTCTCCTTCACACCATTTGTCTGCCATGCTTGGAGATGGCACCTGAGCTGGGGTGCTGATCTTAGTACCCACTGGCAGAGGCGAGCTGGGGTCGGGTACTCTCTTCGGCACCTATATACCCTGCATCATCACCTCCCCCACGGTCTTAAGTCTCTTTTCTTGTTGCTAAGGCAAAATACCTGACACCCATGGTCAAAGGGGGAAAGGTTTATTTAGCTCACAGTCTGTGGAGGTTTCAGCCCATAATCAGCTGCTCCAAGGCAGGGTGGGGGGGCAGACAGCACCTCCTGGAGCGACCTGCAGGTCCCTGCCCTTCCCTCAGCAGCCTGTACTGTGCTCCCCTGCCTTCCTGGCAGCCCCCGTGCTCACAGGGTTCTTCTCTCTCTGGAGCCTCCCACACCCACTCCCACCGTGCACCTGTCCTGAAGGCTCCTCCTCACCTCATCCTCATCCTGACTGTTGCCTGCCACCCACATGCCGCCGCCGCCTCTGCCACTCACGATGCTGGGTGCTGCCTGCGCTCCAGGACACTCTCCCACTGAAATGGTCCCGAGTCCTTAGCAGTAAGGATGTCTCCCCATCCCAGTGTTTAATCATGGCTCACAAGGACAGACTCTGGGTTGTTCAGGGAATGTTACAGTCAGACACAGGGAAATTGGCTGAGCCACTCGTGTCCCTTCATTCAGCTATGAGCGGCGGCACCGCTCTGGTGAGATCCTGATGCCCGAGGCAGCAGATCATTAGGTCCGACACCAGTGAAAGACAGAGTGAGAGGCAGCTGGATTAGAGGTGTCTGACCACAGTGGGGGGCCCCTGGAGTCAGGGGTGGCTGACCCTTTAAACAGCGGCAGCCTGAGTTGTGAGGGCGCTCCTCCAGGCTTCCTCTTCCTGGGCTCCTCCCCCTTCTACCTGTTCCTGCTCCCCTCCTGTGATCTTCCAGATATGTAGCCACTCACTGCGAGGTGTGCGCTTGGTGATTCTTCCCTCATGCACAAGAACCTGGACGATTTGGGCCACTCCACTGTAACAGGAATGATTGCACTTTGGGGTCCTCCTGAGGACCTTCCTGGCTCTCCTCACCTAGTGCTGGGCGGAAAAACACATGGTTAAACATCCATGATCACATTTCTGGAGTTCAGAAGGCCAGTCTTTTAACAAGGCTCTGGTTGTTGCCAGTGACATGCAAGTGTCCTCTCTCCAGGCAGTTTTGCCACGTGCTTGATGGCTTCCTCCGAAAGGCCTTGCCTGGTTTCCTTCAGTGTCTTGGGTAGAGATTTCCCGAGCCTTGAATCTGAACCTGGAGGGGTGTGCGTGTGTGTGTGTGCATGTGTGTGTGTGTGGTCTGCTTCTTCACAGTCATCCCCTCTTCATACCCCTCGCTCCTGTTCCTCCTGGATTGTCCACAGACATCCACAGATGCCCAGGAACCTCTGATTCTCCATCCATCCACAGCACAATTCCCGGCCTCCCTGAGACAGATGCTGCTCTTCCTGCTGTCCTGGCTTGGCTTGTGGCACCTGACCAGTGAGGAAAATGCTTATTTCTTAGATTCTCTTTTACAAAGGTGCTAAATCTTCGACTCTGCCCTTTAGGCCCCGTACCCCACCCAGTGCCTCATGTCCTCCAGACCTGGGCGGGCCCCGCCCCGCCTGCTGTCCCTGCAGCTGAGTTCTGTGCCTGCCCTTGCAGCAAGACCAGCTGCTTCTTTAACATTTTTGCTTCCCCTTCTGCCTCAGCTCCTCACTCATCCTCTCTTTCCTAATTTTCCTTCTGACCACATCAAAGACCACAGCATTTGAAGAGTCTGCCACAGCCCTGGCCCACGCACACCTTCTAGGAGCATCTTCGAGTCTCCTTTCAAACTTCTCTCCCCGCCAGCCCCGGCGACCTTCCATCCATTCGTGTGTGCCCACACGTGCACCATTCGGTGCTGCACACAGTCAGGTCCAGCGAACCTGGGGGCCTGGTCTCTCTCTAAACAACGATTTGTTCTGTAAACTTAAAAATTTAACCCGTTTTATTGACGTTATTGCTGTTGGATGCTGAATTTTTGTTATCAAGTTGAATGGTTGTTTTAATCTTTTGTTCATATAGGGGCATTTTGTATTATTTTAATATTGTAGGACACCTGTACAGATGTCTTCCGGGGAGCGCCTGTGGCTTGCTCTTCTGTTTTGCGTCTGTTTGCGCAGGTCAAATCCCGGACAGTCCATGGTGTATTGCAGCTCCTGACCAGCAAAGCTCGCACACGTAGGTCCTCCTACACAGTCCACGGTTTATAGGGTGGGCTCAGACTTCTCGAAGGCTGGAGAATTTCCATAGATATAGTTTAGTTTTGTGGAGATGTTTTAAGCCACGTGTACAATAAGGAAGAGACACCCTTGCCACCATAAAGCCATCCAGCACTCCTGAGGTCGAGAGGAAAGGGCTGGAGGAAAGCTGGAATCCTGCAGGCCTGTTCTCCAGTCCTGGGGATCCCTAGAACTCCCTCAGGTACCTGTCTGTGATTTCACGGGGAGTCACGGGGGACAAGGCCCATCCTATGACAGTGCAGATGAAAGCCACTAGCGGGGGAGGGGATTTCATCCCGATGGAGCAGCCAGTTTCAGGCTCCACAAATCTAAGTAACTAATGAACAGCAGGAGGCCAGGAAGGAAGGCATCTCCCAAAGACATGCCCAATGGCAGAACTGTCCCCAACTCTCTGCAAGGACCACAACCATGCGTGGCTGCCACCACACCGGCACAGAGAACGCTTCTGCAAGGGCAGCTGCCTGCAGTCCCGGGTTTCACCTTGGAGAGACGACACCCTTGTAGTCACTTTTTTGAGGTATTGGGGATCAAACTCAGGGCTCACACATGCTAGGCAAATGCCCATTGAGCTACATACCCGGCATTTTAAATTTTATTTTTTGTGGAGACAGGGTCCCGCTACTCTGCCCATGTTGGCCTGGAACCTGCAATCCTCTTGCCTCAGCCTCCCTGGTAGCTGAGATAACAGGCAAATGTCACCGACACCAAGGTATAATCCTGAAGCCAGGCTTTAACCTTCCACAAAATTGTGGTAATCCTCCTCATTTTTCCCTGAGAAATTTCCCCATGCCTCAACCTCCCTGAATATGCACATGGCTTCCTAAGGCACATGGGTTCCCACCGCGAAGCTACTCCTGAAGAAGCTGAATCAGTCTCGCAGAATCTCTCTGGCGCTTGTCACGGAGTAGCAGCAGTCAGGAACCTGGCTGCCTCACGGGAGCCTTCAGCAAATGGGTCGTGTCAGCAAGCCTTCTTGTCACGTCACCCACTTCCCTGCTCCCAAGGGCTCGTGTGCATCCGGAAAGGGGGTATTGCCCCCCACCCAGCAAAATGCTGAATCACAAACTTTGATAGTTTTGTCAGTTGAATAGAAATAATTTGTAGCTGAAATCTTTAATTTCATGTTCCCCAAGGACAGTGTAACTTCAGTTTGCAAAATTTTCAAGGCTTGTAAATTCATTTCCAAATGACTCATCTCTCCTTTAGATTTTTAATCTGTATTCATCGAACACATAGATTTCATGAGATGCTGGCCTGGGTAATACTTGAGTAGCATGTTGAGATGCCGAAGGTAAACGCAGAGTGTGCGGGACACACAAAGCTGGATGTGGTTCGAGTTCATTTTATGAATCAGAACCGGAAGACTCTCGGGTTCTTATCTGGACGCAGCGGGCTCCTGAGTCTAGGGCGTCCCCTGCCTGGGCTGTGGGAAGCCACCCGCAGACAGCAGCGCGGAGGGACGGAGCTGGTCGGAGCCTGCCGGGCAGCTCCTCGCGGCGGCGCAGAGAGATTTGCCGAACTGTTCGCGCGGTCTCGGAGGTCAGTCCCTCCCTTTGGCGCCATTCATCCCCAACTTCACGCTTGCTGGGATTTGTTTGTTTTTTCTTTTTCTTCCAATTGTTTTGCTTCTTTTTAAAACCGGGGTGCGTCTTGTTTATGACAAGGGAAATGAGGATCTTGAGCTGGGAAATGAGGATCTTGAGCCCCTGTCTGGGTTGCACACCCGGCCCCGCTCACTGGAAACGAGCACAGGCTCAGTTCCGCGCAGCACAGGTCGCAGAAGGCAGAGTCTTCGTGGAGAAACAGAGGCAGAAGTGACTGGGGGCAACCACAGCAACCACGGTGGGAGCGGCAGCGGAATGCGAATGTGCAGGAAGAGCTCCGGACAGACCCTGTGAGACCTCAGGGCACCTCAGAAGTCCGGGGTGAGAGGTGGGAACCGCCGGCCGGCCAGTGCCTTCCCGGGCTGTGTGGAGGACTCCGGGACCGCGCGCAGAAGGCAGGGAGGACCGCAAGGAGGACTGCGGAGAAAGGCAGAGAGGGGCGGGTGTGGACGGAGAAACGGGAAACCTTCACCACACTGGATGGTTTAACTGCATGGAAAGTCTAGAGACCTCAAAATTCATTCATTAACGTCGTGTATATCAAGAACATGAATGGAATAAAATTAAATACAAAAATATATATATACTTAAGATTCATGCAGGTTCATGTTTATAGCAGCACAGTTCACAATGGCTAAGTTATGGGTTACAAGAAACAGTCTCAGACCAGTGGGAAGAGCTTCGGACCCTGCGAGTAATTCATAAACTGTAATTTAGGTGCACTTTGCCGGTAAATGCATTGGAACCCCCAGGAAAGAACCAGGCATGTGAGTTTTCAAGAGGTGACCAAGGTCGACAATGAGCAACAAAATTAGAAAATGCAATTTAGACTTAGCTACCCAGAGCACGGAGCATAGAGTAGAAGTGGTTAGAACTTTAAAAGAGCAGGGATGATCCTTTCGCTTGAGTCTGACATCACAAATACACTGGGTCGACCTTGGTCTGAGACTCTCCTCCCACTGGTCCGAGACAGCTCAGAGGTGGCTGCCCGGCCAAATGCACCTTCTCAGCACCAGCAGTCGAGTCAATAAATTAATGGCAGGGATCGATGGGAAAGATTTGGAGGAGCTCTTAATTAAAGAAACAACTGCTGATGCAAATTAAGTTCCCGATGTATTGATGAGTACAGGGCATGCAGTGGACAGGCGGAGGAGGGACCAGTCTCCCTCCCTTCATCAGACCCCGTGGGGCAGAGGACCAATGCCGAGCCACACAAGGACGAAGGTTTCTGTAACGTAGGATACCATTCCCCACTTGCGACCCAGGCGGGTCTTGGTCAGTGACTCACATTCTCTCTCCTTCCTTTGCACTTTCTTGACTTGTCTAGGTCTGACCTATCAAAATAGCCAATAACGCTGTGGGTCCACCATGTAGCACCACAAGGTAACCATATTCCTCTCTTTCTGTGGTGGTTTCCCCAAGGAGCCAGGTAGCTCTGCATTGTCGGGAAGCCTCACGTAGCGCAGAGGCTCTGAGCAAGCTGTGTACCGCTGTCTCAACGCCTCAAGGAGAGGGTGTGCAGCTGAGAGAAGGAATATCTAACACCCAAAAGGAAACAAAGCTTGAAGGGGCTGGGGATGTAGAGAGGAGGTGGGATATGGGACAGGGAAAGGACAGAGACCATGAGGGGAATGCTGCTTTGTCTGGGCACAGTCCTCAGCAAGTGCACAGCCAGGACCCCATGTCCCCTCTGCAAGACGGTTTAGAGGCAGCATCTGTGTGTCAGCGCTCAGCGAGACCCGAGTGACCTCCCGAGGTCAATAGTCAGCCTGCGCTCGGGGGTGCCGGGTACCTCCTTCCGTGGACCAGGGAGCACCTGACCTTAACTCCTGCATCTCGCATCCTGGAGAAGAAGGGGCACTGTGGCGACAGGAGTCTGTCCTTCTCTGTCCCACTGCAGGCATCATCAGGATGCTCAAGACGGGGACGCATAGCTCAGCTGGCCCTGAAATCTACCTGTGACCACATCAGGGTTCCGGAGACTTCGCAGGCATCCCCCTCCTTGGACCTGCAGGTGGCACAGGCCTGAGAGGCGGCACCCGGGTGTGAGCCAAGACTTTCCATGGGCTCTGCTGCTGTGGCTTATACGAGCGCTTAGGCAAGAGACACGGAGACCTGCACAAGAAAGGAAGGATTCAGAACGTGCATACATGTGTACAAGTGTGCATATATATATATATATATATATGCATATACATATTTATACATATTTATATAAATGTATATTTATATAAATGTTTATGTTTGTGTGTGCGCGCGTATGTGTGCGCTGGGGATCAAACTCAGGGAATCCTGGTTGCAATGCATTACGATTCCCCCTGAAACTCTTTTCTAGAAGTGTGTGTAGTAAAGTCAAAGTGACTAGAGCTGGCCCTGAGAATACAGCCTCAGTGGCCTTGGGGAGGGACTTGCAGCAGTGATTCTAAATTTATTACAGCAACACTGGCGATGTTAAGTGTGGGCCATGGGGCACCTAGTCACTAGTCCCTCCCAATGCGCCGTGGCCCTTCTGGTGGAAATGTCAGGAGTGGGTGACCTTTCCCCGTGTCCCCGTGCAGGCAGACAGTGTGGACGCTGGGCTGTACTCAGGTCCAACTCCCTGCTCTTCTCCCAGGGAGATGGGAGGCAATGGCTCTGAGGCGACCTGCACAGCACTGTTTGTTTGTGTGTTGTGCTGTGCTTTCAGAGATCTGCAGCACAGCTCATTTGAGGTTTTGTGCAACTTGAAGGGCTGGCAAGGTCTCTCTCCCTGACTTCCTCCTGCTCCGGGTGCTGCAGGAGCACAGAGGATGAATGTCGCGTTTTCTTGGTGTAGATCCAGTGCTGTTCCAGGGCCCCCGCTTGCTGGGGTGCAGAGTCCAGGTCTGCTGGAAAAGCAGCACACGTGGCAGATGTGCCAGGGCCCTAGGGAAGCTGCTTGCCACATCGGCTTCCGTGCACCCAGACTGAAAGCAGAGCCGATCCAGACCGCATCAGCGGGAGGGACGCACCCCACACGACAGGCAGTGTTCACAGCGCATACATCTGGTCAGCCCAGAGCGCCTGCCAGCAGCCTTCTCCCCAGCCTGGGATGAGGCCACACCCTGACAACCTCCCTCCTGAGTGGAAATTCCCTTCAGCTCAGCCATTCCCCTCTAGGCAGCTTCAAGAAAGAGTCCGAGAGGCCATGTCCCAGCGATCCACACATACCATAGCAACGTAACCATAACACCCGAATCTTGGAAGTAGCCTGTATGTCCACAAACAGATGAATGGATGAAGGAAATGTGGTTTTTACACGCAAAAGAACGTGACTCTGCCTTAAAGAAGGCAAACTTTGAGTCATTTGTGGGAAAATAGATGTACCTCGAGACCATAATGTCAGTTGAAATAAATAAATCAGACACAGACGCTTAAATATTGAATAACTTCTCTTTCATAGAACCTCAAAGTATAAATAAAAAAAAAGACAGTCAATAGGAAATGGGAAGATAGATCTTTTGCAAAAGGGAAGGGGACCAAGAGATGGAGGGAAGGAGAGAGGGGAAGAGGAGAAAGAAAGAACTGAGATGTGTTATGTACGTGTACCCACTCCCCACCATGAGTGATGTGGTCGTTATGTACTGCAAAGATGTACTAATAAAAATAAAAAATTTAGAAAAAGAAATCAGGAGGGTCTGGGGCCACTCTGTGAACCAGAGTCTCGTGAGCACACAAGTTCTCCTCGTTATGGACACTCTCACTCCCCAAGATGACTGAGTACACAGGTAACTGAGTTCTACTGTGAATATTAAATGTGAACCCTTTAGGCTCCGAAGTGAGGTGGGGGATGAGTTTGATGAATTTGTCCTGTCTCCCTGAGAGTTGCCTATGCGATATTACTTCAATAAATCATGCACGTGAAGGTCACTGTGCCTGAATGCTGGCTGCTCTTACAGCACCTCTGTCACCTTACCCAGCCCGGGATGACATTAGAACTCAGCACACCACCTGATGCAGCAGGGACACTCTCCGGCCAGGACTGGGGATGGACACGGATGCACCCCAAGACCCCGAGAGGGGCACTGCTGCCCTCCCTTGTCAGCACTGGAGCCTGTGTGAGCGGGATTCTGGCTCACATGACACAGGAGAGAACTCCAGCCCACAGCAAGGGCGGCCAGGAGCAGAGGTGTCCAAGGGACAACTGCTCTGCGACTCCAAGCTCTGGCTGGAGTAAGCGTGGAGATGCCATTTCATGGGCAAACGTGGCCAGCTGGAGAAGCAGCTCTGAGCACATTAGCATTGTTTCCGTGGCATTCAAATTTCAGTGTTCATAAGTACCTCAAAACGGGGGAAATAGCTGAAGGAATAGATGCTCCCTGACATCTCCAGCAAGTAACTGCCCAGGCTTGCAGGGCACCGAGAAGCGGGTGCAGTTGGATGAGCACTGCCATTCCTGGGACGCCGTTGGGCACTGCTCAAATCTGGAGGCTGCCCCTGTCCTGACCCAGGTGTGCGACAGAGGCCAGAGCGGCCGCTGCCGGCCTGGATGGGAATTCCAGCTTTTCTCGTCCAGCGCTGCCTGGGACTCGGCACGTGGATCTCAGCAAATCATTTCGTTTCTCAGAGCCAGGAGTCCCACCATTTAAAATGTGGATGAGGGCAATAATTGCTATCAGCACGTCCCATAAAGAAAATGTATTCACTCATATTAGGATTGTATTAATGGCTGTAATTTATGTGTGTGTAAATAAACACACCCAGACTTTGTCAGGCTTTTCCTAAGAAACTTATCATTTAAATGCAAATTGCTGTTGCTAGTTTTGCGAATAGTTTGAGAATGAATAATGGCTGTCAGAGCAATATATATCCCTCCTTATGCACTTGGTAACTTGCAGTAATCATGGTGTGTGGGCATGTAATTTGTGTTGCCATTAAATGATACTTTTTCTCATGGTTCCCGATTTTAAATGTTTGCTGTAATTCAGGATGGGTTAATTAGATGCTAATTCATTTCGGGCCACTTGAGGCCTAAAAGTGCCCTTCGAGAGTGAGTGTGGGTCCTGGATGTCTGGGTGTGCAGCCGGTGGCAGGAGGGTGTGGAGTGGCTGCGTGCTGCCCGCAATGAGTCTTGCAGGACAGGGTCCCCTTGGAAGGATGCATGTTCGCGTCTTCTGAAACCTGATGTGGCTGCACCATGACGGGGCAGTTTGTCTGTCTGCCCTATTGCAGGGGGGCGACACACATCAGGATGAGAGCTGCCACAGGTCCAACATCCTTCCATCCGTCTGTCAGTGCCCAAATAAACACAAGGGAAACCCACCATCGGGTTCATTTACAGGAAGCTGTGTAACCAGCTTGATGACTCACCCATGGCAGAAGTAAGTGAGCAGAATCCCAGTACTGACGGGGGCAGCAGCCCTGCTGGACAGGACAGAACTGACCTTTTGATCAACACTTTTTCTTCCCAGGCTTCTGCACGGAACGTGGTCCCCATGACTTCATGTGGGGCAGGGGCGCAGAACAGGAGGAAGTCACTGTGCTCTTCTGTACAGCAGCAGTGCCTATTCTGTACCGTGATTCTTCCTTCTAGAAGAGCCCCCAGGCATGCCCACCCTCAAGGGCAGTGTCCGTGTGCGGCTGGCTACAGGTTGCTACCAGCAGGTCAGAGCACTGTCTGGTGTGGACACAAAGATCTTGTTTCCTTCTTTGCAAGCTCCCTTGGGTTGAAGATGATCCCTCAATCTTGGGTGGAGAAACTACCTCTGAGGTTAGAGGACACAGTTGACATCACTGAGGGCATCCCGTGTCTGGTAGCCACAGTCATATCACAATTTTTTAAAAGCGATGCTCAATTTCATTAGCAAATTTGGCAGATTTGTTCTTGTTGTAGAGAAATCTGCAAAAAGACTGCATCATAGAGAGTGTGATAGTTAACTGTGGTGTCAACCTGAATAAGAAACGACCCGCTTACTGGTTTAGCATAGTCCTGGGTGTAGATGGTGGTCTGGCTGAAGAGGGAGGAGCAACCCTGGGTACCAGCTAATGGGCTTGTAGCTTGGACAGAATAAAAAGGGAAAGAAAGAGGTCTTGTTTCTGTCTCTTCAGAGGAGCGCCTGTCTTCACCACTGCCTTGGGAGGTCCACCTCCAGGCTTCTAGTGCAGACCCTTCGGCTTCCTGAAATGGACTCACACTGGGCTCTGCAGTGAGCTCCAGATCTCCGGCTTCATTTGGTCTTTGACTTTTGACAGGATCCCCCACTATCCAGCACACAGAGGACCCTTTTGCTTTTTTCCAGCTCTGATTCTGCAGCAGGCCATTGCAAGTCTACCTTGTAAATCCTTTATATATCATATATCATGTATGTGTGTGTATTTACACATATTATATTAAAACTATTCATCTAGTGAACCCTAACTGATACAGGGAGTACTGATTCAGTCATAGTGCAATTGCACACACATATGCACACACATGTGCACACACACTTCTATGCACAGAATTTCACAAATAAAACAGTTAATTGCTTAGTAGCTGCTTTTTGCTTCATTTTGCCTTGGCTTCAATTAGCCAAAGGATTAAGAAAATCATTTTTGTGCAACAGGATTTACAAATATATTTCTTTTTCTTTTTCTTTTTTTTTTTATGTGGGTACCGGGAACCAAACTCAGGACCTTGCACTTACCAGGCAGGAGCTTGTGCTATATCACCAGCCCTAGAAATATATTTCTACTTCTTGTACAACTTGTACATCCCATGAAAGGGAGTTGAAAAGTGTGTTTACAGCTGTGATTGTGTAATTATTTATCAAGTTGAATGCTCTGAGGCTGTGTTTAGATGCAGGACTATTATCTGCAGAAGTGAGAGCAATTTCCAGAAAATCTCGCCTAACCCCTCTGCCTAGCAGTCTGGTCCACAGCAGCCGAGATGTGGGCATCCTCTGGGGAAGCCTTCCCAGCACTTGATGTGGTGTCCTGGGGGAGGGCACAAGGCCAGGGACATTCAAGTCTTGACTCCCAGGGTGAGGGCTGCTGTGTCTCTGGGGCCCTACGGTGTTCACCTTGGACAGATGCAGTGTGCATGGGTGATGGGGACTGGGAGCTGATTGTGTGACCAGGCATGGACCGGGGTCGAAGTGCTACTTTTTAAAAATACGTTTCATAAGAACTCAGGTCTTTTATCCACTGTGGGGTTTAGATAGGGTGTGCCAAAAAGCAGACGCTGCATGCTGTGCCTGCTACAGGGTTAAAACACACTCAGCTTTTTGGTCTCCACTGTTTGATGCTTCATGCACCTTGCCAGACAACCTTGGCACTTGGTCTCCACTTCCTTGGCTGTGGTGCAGGGAGACTGGAGAGGATC
The DNA here is from genome assembly GCA_028451465.1 of Erethizon dorsatum. Taxonomy (NCBI): domain Eukaryota; kingdom Metazoa; phylum Chordata; class Mammalia; order Rodentia; family Erethizontidae; genus Erethizon; species Erethizon dorsatum. The sequence continues at coordinate 55,558,420 of CM051833.1, forward strand.
AGTTCTGGTTACGTGCCCAGGGCTTCTGGTTTCTCTCCTCTTGTTCTGCAGACCAGGTTCTGAGAGCTGGGCTGAAGAATTTCTCCCCGCAGACAATCTGCTTCTCCTCTTGGAGCCTCACAGGTGAAGGGAGGCGCCCAGGGAGCTGCAGGTGTGTTCTTGTCCTGTGCATGTGACCACACAGTGTCCGGACACCCCTGCTCAGAGCGTACGGCTGTGCGGGGTGCACATGAGTTCGCGCGCCATCCCGGCTTGCCCTTCCTTCCAGCCCCATCCTTGGACTTCATTCTGTTCTGCTCTGATGCTTGCTTTACTTCTGTTTCCTTCCTATCTGCAGTCTTTTAAATCAAGATGAGGGGCACTTTAAAATATTAGTTTCTAGTTGTCCTTAGATGGATGCCTGATTGCAAAGGACTGGATAGTGTTTGGGGACATTTGACTTCTCTTCGTTCTCCGTTTCCTCTCTGCGTGGACATCTGATGCTCAATTCTGGGTGACGCAGAGCACCTTTCCAGTGGGGCCCTCGAGTTAGGGATCCCAGGACGGTCTCCTTGCTATGCTGCCGGCTGGAGCACTGTGAGCGAGCCACACAGCCACCGCACACTTCACACGGTGCAGACTTTCACCCCCAGCTGAATCCTCTGTGCTTGGTGGGCTTTGCTGGAGTGGGGAGGGGTGCCCAATGAGAATGCTTGTTTGATAAAGAACAAATTACCCTGTTTTAACTACATGAATGATTTTTTTCCCTAATGTAAAATCCCCATCGACAATCTGCTTGTTCCTCCAGGAATCTCTCAGGAATTGGTAGGCATTTGAGCATTGGATCAGTTTGGGGCAAAGTTTGGATAAGCAAAGAGAAGGAAGAAGTCATTTGAGCTAACATAGGATGCGTGTCACCTTCAGGCAATGTTTTGTACATTTTATAGCTCCATTTATTGTGCTATGTTTCATAAATTTCAAAAAATAAAGGGAGAGTGGACTCATATTTCAATGTTAAGACCAAGAAGAAGGAAGGAAGCACATATTTTGATTGAAATTACATGCTGCAGTATTTTGTATGCATGCTAGGATTAAACTCTAAGGTCAGAAGGGTAGCAAAATAAGAAATTACAAAAAAAGATATGCTTGTTTTAATATGTGTGAAATAAAATATCTAGGACAAGTATTTGGGGCCAGTGATTTTCAATCAGTGCTTGATTGTGTATTTTTCCCAGCTAAAGACTGGAGGCATCTTGCAGCCAGGGTCTTCTGGGGCCTGGGCCATGCTGGTGCCTGGAGAATGGTACCATGCGGACAGTGGTTGGAGGAGAGGCTGAGTGGCTGCCAGGAAAGATGCAGAGTGAGCCCGTGTGGCATCTCCTGAGAAGGGGCAGGGTGCACAGGGCCTTTTGAATGTCCCCCGAGATGTTTCCTCTTTGTCGTGACGTCCAGCATTCCTCACCATTCAGAATCCACTCTGCTCCTCAGTGATTAACAAATGATGAGTGAAGCGGAAGATACTGGGAACCATCAGCAAAATGGCTCTACCCAAAAAGACTATAAATAGAAAGATAAAAACACTTTTGCGCCTTTGAATGAGCTCTCTAGAGAACAAGAAAAAAATCTCCAAATATACCTCACATCTTCTTAACAGAAACTAGAAACATTTTGCAGACTCAAATCTCAAATCTAGACTTGCTTGGCTCACAGGAGCCCCTCCAGAAGTCCTGGGCAGTGTTTCCCAGAACAGCCTCACTGGCCAGTGAAGGAGGACACTCCTCAGTGCTGTGCACAGGGGGCCTTTGGTTCTCCGGGCACAAAGCTGAGCCTGCGCCCAGGAGAAAAACAAGAGAAGATGGGCATCATGACGACTTCTCACGCTCTGCCTTCAGCCTGTCCAGACCTCCTTCCTGCAGAAGCCAGGAGCTGGGTCAGCCATGTGTTGGACTCCAGCCCCCCCGGTGCATGTGTCCACCTTGTGATTTCCACCTTGCGGACCTCAGGCGTGAGTGCAGTCACTGCCTGGGATGTGTACACGCTTACCACACTCGAGGCTTTGGAAGCTCGCGTTAACCTGAACCCAGTGTTTCCATCTACCTCTCTGATCCCTTGGGGGCCCTGTGCCATGGTCAGGAGGGCTCTTGGCATGGACTTACCATCTGATTCCATCAACTCCACAGAGTTGCTTGTGGCTGTGGCAGAGTGCCTTGACTTCCAGCCTGGGGACACAGAAGGAGTCTACAAGCTGTTAGGAACCAAATAGTCCTACCCCTCCCTGAGGCCCGGGATAAGCACCCTTGGTTGCCATTTGGGAAGTGAGAGATCTAAGTTCTTGTGAGTGTGGAGTCAGCTGGAGTACCAAGCCACACACACTGTGTATGAGCTGGTTGTGCCTTGGCACTCTTCTGTTGGGAGAAACTGGCCTCAGGGCTTCTTGGGTCACTTCCACGTGGCAAGCTGGCCCCGTAGCCCTTCCTCAGTGCTGCCTTCATGGCTCCAACATGGGAAAAGCCTGCATAGACATCGGGCTCCCCAATGGTGGCTTCTGAGGTGACATTGAAGAAGTCACAAGCGTGAACTCTGTGGGACCTGTGTCCTGGCATTTTTTCTAGGACCCTATCGACCTCCCTCAGGGTCAGCCCTGCTCCTGCCAGCAGATCTCATGGAATCAAATGCCTAGTGTGAGCTCCATGAGAACCCAGGGATAGAACTGGGGGGCAAATGCTCTACAGAATGTTTAAAAAAATATTTTTCAGGCAGCCAGATTATTCAAAATTATGGTATCAGACATTGGTGAGGAAGAACAATGGTGATGGGCTTACCAAAACCACTTAAGGCCGCACGTCTTGATAATGCAATATCTCCACAACTGTTTCTGTTTAAAGTTAATAAAAGTAAACACAAGATATCCCCGTCCTTTCCTATCAAATTTATTACTTTGAGCGACAAAATGACAAAATGATTAGCAGTTAATAAGGTCTTGGCTTAAAAGATTGACTGACACTGCGTTACTCATTTAATTTCCGCTTCTCAGAGCTTTTTTCCCTCTTCCTTCCAGCACGGAGGGAATTAATATTATCACATCAAAGGCATGTCTCTAAATGGGGAGAAAAACCATTTAAAAGGACACAGGCTGTGATTATTCAAACTAGGTTGTTTGCACCTTGTATATATACCAATATCGTGGGACAACTTCATTCCCTCACATCCTGTCAGTCACCGAGAGAAGAAATTTGCTCCCATTTTATCAGCAGCATTGTGCTGCGTGGCATGGGGTGGGGGCGAAATGTGAAATCAGATAAGCTGCAATGATGGGGACACATGAGGCCTCTGGCTCTAATCTAGGAGGCACAGTATGGAAATACTCCTCCTCTGTCCTTTTCCTTCTTTCTGCTCTTTGTTTTTGCACCGTTTTCCACTGTTTTAGGCCTGGAGAGGTAAGACCCACCTCTGCAGGATTTGGGGCGCAGTTGCAGTGTGCCGCTGTGGCGTTTGGTTCCGTTCCATCCCGAGCGTCATAGGCACACGATAGCAGGGCTGGTTTATGCTGGAAGAAGTGTGGATTCTCGTGGAATGCGGGCTCTGTGGGTGGAGTTGGAGCGACCCAGCCCCGGCCAAGAGCTATCAGAATCTAGGTCTCTGTAGGGTGAGTGACGCCTCCCTCTAACTGCAACCCTGTTAGAGCTTCCACCACAAGCAGTTTGCTTGTCGAATATTTATTCTTTCTCTGCCAATGTGGGGGTGCAGGGTACTCTGTGCGTGGGGAAACTCTGCTTCCTCCCGAGTGAGCCACAAACCCTCAGTCACAAAGGGGAGGAAGCTTGGTTACCAAAGCACCAGGTGGATTAAATCAAGCGCTTCCCCAGGGAGGATGGGAAGCAAGTAATAAAATAATATCGGAACAGAGTGCCCCATGTCGACAGGTCTGAAGACAAGCCTTGTTAATACAGGGAACTGCGGAGTTAAATTAGCCCAGGCCCTGCTGCAAAGCATAGTACATATTGTCCTGGCCAGATAAATTTCCCCTCCTGCCCAGCACACTGGCCACTGACAGGACACCGCTGTGAGTAGTTCATTAAAGTGTCCGAGGCATAGGGAATTTTAAAAATTTATAACGCTTCCTATGGATGGTGGGGTCAGGTTCAATGGGCCAGAAAAAAAATACAATAGCACAAGGAATTATTCCTGGATTACTACTTCAACAAGTGGGTATAATTTCTTTTTAAAATTAAGACAGTTGTAATATGTTTAGATTCAAAATTGTAAATCCCCCACATAGATCAAAATGACGCCCTTGCTGGTACAAATTTCTGGGATGAACAAGGACCACACTGAGCAGAGGATGGGCTGGGCGGTGTCACCTTCTGATGTCGTCAGGTGATGCCAGGGAAGTGCTGCGGCGGCCACACCCAGGAGGGGGGGTCCCGGAGCCCCCCTGTGGGGAAGGCAGCACTGTGGTTTAGCTGCGTTCTAAGGGCAGCTGATATCTGCTCAGCTAATGTCACCTGGGCGGGTGGGCACTGGATGTTCCCATCAGGTCCTCCTCAGTGGACGCTCCTCCTCCCGTGAGCAGACTGTCCTAGACCTGAGCTGTCCTAGCACAGGACACGGGTCCTAAACGTCCCATTAGGACTCCAAGCCCGGCTCCAGAGTCTTCCTGTCCCTGCTGGGCCGCACAGGACCTCATCAGTCTGTCCACTTGGAGCGGAAGCAGAGCCATCAGAATGCAGCAGTCGCAGAGTCACTGAACCCCGGAACCCTTCTCTCTGAGACTCCCTTTCCATCCACCTGCCACCCAAGCGGTCACATGATGCTTGAAGATGCCACTGTCCCTGTCAAAGTTAATCATTTCTGAGAAGTAATCATGCATCCTTTTCATCACGAAGCTTTAAAGAAAATCACATTTAGTCCTCATAAAATAAAATATATTTTAAATATTTTAATTTTAACACAAAATTTCTTAATCAAGATTGACTTCCACCTTAAGTCAGGTTTGACCTTGTGGTACCTGCTAAAGGACATGTAGGAAAGGACTTTCTCCAAGAAGACCAGGAACTCCCTGCAGAAGCTGGAGACACCCGAGGCACTGTCCACAATGGTCTCCCAAATGCGAGCACTGTTACGGCCTCTGTGCCTGGGACTGGGCCGGGAGACTGGAGATTAAGGTACCGTGCTATTCTGGAGCCCAGGGCTGGCTTGTGAGTCATGGAGCTCAGAGATAAGCTAGGGCAAGGGAAAGCCACTCCAGGGAGAGCAGGGCTAACCGGAGACCCACATGCACCAGCGGTTCCGGCCACAGGGCTGATGGGTGTGGCCACCGCCACTGAGAAGCTGGAAGCAGAATTAAGGTGAAGCCCTAAAGTTCTCCCCAGCTGGAGACAGGAAAGGGCATGGAGCCTGTGACTCTGCGGGAAGGAAGCTACAGAGCTGCAGCAGATGGGCACGAGCCCAGGTATCACCTGGGGAGCTGAGGGGTTGGGACAGGAGTTCACCAGGATGGTGGGAAACAAGTGAGGCAGTAGCCAGGGGGCTGCGGAGCCATTGCTTTTCCGGCTTTCACTGCGTGTTGTTCACTTTTAGATGGGGTTTCGGGGACTTCAACACTGTGGATGGAGATGACCGGGGATGGTGGTAGTGACAATGACCATGCAGTTGGGTGAGGAGGCTAAGGGAGGGATGTGCAGCTACAGACCGTGGCGGGTTCCTAGGGGCACCTCACCCAGACATGGAACTCGTTCGCTGCCCATCACGGTGCTTAGTGTGACAGAGCAGTGACCACCTGGATTCCTAGCACTGGCATCGCCTCAGGAGTACTGCCCAGGCCGAGCCAGCTGTGAGGGATACTTTCTTTTCCATACTTTGGGATAAGACCAATGAGGGAAAGGGCGCTGGGGAGGGCTTATGGGAGAGAAGGTCATGGGTCCAACAGGGTGGAAAACACCTGCTTAACCATGGCAGTGTTAAGAGACAGAGTCTGCTGAGAGGCTAGAATTTGGATGTAAACTAGTACAACCGTTTTGGAAATCAGTGCGGAGCTGCCTCAAAAAACTGAGACTAGACTGGACACTCCTTCGCCAGCTGTTCCCCTTCTAGATCTCTTCCCAAAAGAGTTAAAGGCGCCCTATCACAGTGATCCATGCACCACCTGGTTACAGCAGCACAACTCGTAATAGCTAAGCATTTGAAGCAGCCTGTATGTCCACCCACAGATGAATGGATAAAGAAAATGTGGTATTTATAGACCTTGGAGTACTATGCTGCTCTAGGAAAAGATAAACTTGAGTCGTTTGTAGGAGAATGGATGCACCTTGAGACCATAATGTTAAGTGAAATAAATCAGACACTCAAGCTTCAATATCACATGCTTTCTCTTATGTGAGAAATTCAAAGTATAAATAAATTAAAAAGTAAAATAAAAGTTAGATAATAGGAAGTAAGAAGATAGATCTTTCTCAGATGGGAAGGGGATCAAGAGATGGAGGGAGACAGGAAGAGGAGGGAAAGGGGATAAAAAAGGGAATTAAGATAGCTTTAGGCTGGCGGTGGTGGCGCATGCCTGTAATCCCAGCACTCTGGGAGGCTGAGGTGAGAGGATTGCAAAATTGAGCCCAGCCTGGGCAGCTTAGTGATTTAGTGAGAACTCGTCTAAAAATTAAAAACAAAAAAGGGTGGGGATATAGCTCACTGCAAAGGCCCTGGGCTCAACTCCCAGTATCACAAAAAATAAAACAAACAAACAAACAAAAAACAATCAAGGTCGGAGAGTGAAGGCTGAAAAACTGCTGTGAGAGTCTGTCGCTAACACACTACCAGTCCTAACGAGGAGCAGACTGATCACCAGTTAGTGCTCGTGTTAAGACAGTGTTAAAGTGAAACACATTTGCTGCCGCCCTGTCAGTCTTTCAAGGAACAGGTGGCAGCGGGAGAAGGGATTAACACCCTGGGAGAGAGAACTCAGCTGCTCCCAGATTCCAAGCCTCCTCGGCACGTGCCTAGTGGCCACGCGGGTCACCACTGCTTTGCTTGCTCTAGCCATGGCAGTGGCTCGAGACACTAGGAAACCATTGCAGAATGAATGGAAACTTCCCAAAGAAATAGCCGGGAATATAGCTGAGCAGCACAGAGCCTGCCTGGCAAGCTCGAGGTCGTGAGTTCGATTCCCAGTGCCAAAGGAACAACAACAAAAAAAAAAGGCTCTGTGGGTAATGAAGCCCATTGTGTGTGTTCAGTATCTCCGGAAACCATGCTGAAGACCATGCTGGTGCGTTCCCCAGCGCTCCATGCGGAGCTGTTGATGGAGGACTTCTCCTTTCGTGTGTCTTTCTGTGAATGCAGATCAGCCCCAGCAGTGGGCTGTCTCCTCCCCACTCCTTGCATTCGCCCTGGGCCCTCCGGGCCTTTCTCCTCTTAACCTGTCACTCTGGCCCCTGGGTACCCAGTCCAGTAACGAATTAGCTATCGCTGTTGTGACTCTGGCTGCAGCTCCTGCTGTCTGGGGTGGCATTTCCTGGCACCCGTCTCCATCCATTACCCAGTGCACGGCCCTCATGGAGGTCCTCAAGCTGTAAATCACCGGGGAGACATGTTGCTCTTTCCCCACAGCAAGGCCGGCACTCGCTCTGCGTGCCAGGGTCTTCTGTCAGATGGTTGCCATCTCAGTGTTCCGAGGGGACCGCCCTACTATGTGGCCCAGGGACAGGCCCAAGAAGGACATCAAGTCCTGCTGCACTGTCACCAAATGAACCTCCCGTTTCCTGATCTCTGACTGCACCACAGCTGTAGAAGTAGTTTTCCGTTTTAAATATTGAATGTTCCCAGTAAAAGTTAAATGCCTGTGAATGTCAAATGTGACGTCTATGATCAATCAGGGACACATTCATTCTCGTAACATGTGTGCGGGGGCCACAGGTGAAATATTTTCTCCGCAGTAAAGATGGAGAGAAAGGGCCAGGATTCCCAAACTCTGCTGCCAGATGACCCTCGGTAGGGGGTTGGGTCCAGACCTTTACTTCCGTGACCCACAGATGCCACAGTATTGCTGAGCCCTGTCGTTCCCATTTCCAGCCCACACGTGCCCTTCTGTGATCACAAGGCTGCCTTCCTCCGTGGCCACAGGCGGCAGCGGTGTTCAATCCGCAGCCTTCTCTGAGGCCTCGCGCGTCGTGTCTGCAGGAGCCCACGCTGTAGTGTGTCACTGTGCACATTTTACAGGTGACCACATGCTGCCACAAGGCCTCAGACACATGGCCCAGGGCTCAGGTGCTGCAAGAGCTGGGGTGTGCGAGCTGCTTTCAGCGAGCGGCCCTGCTTGTCATTATGCCGAACACAGTGGAGAGTGTTTATCATAGCTGCTTCTAGAAAAGGGGACAGAATGCACGTGGAGACAGCCTGCTCTTATCACTCTGGCCAACAACCCAGCAGGCATGCTTGAGGAAGTCCTACTATTGTTTATCTCTGCACTGCCCATAATGTGATTTTGGCCCAAACACTTTGATTCTACTTTAGATACCTGTGATCAAAATGTCTTTAATTTTGTATTGATTCATCCTATTACCATTTATTAATTGCTGCTATGTATCAGCTGGGAGTAGTATAGAATGGAGAGAAAATGTATTTTAATGTATCACTGCCACCCAACCTGTAGCAAAGTCTGGCCTGGCACAATGTCACACATGCTATGCTGCATGTGGCAGCTCATAGCTGGCTCTGAGGGGGAGGACCTGTCTCCTGCAGGTTGGAGGAGGCTGTCTTGGAGCAGCAGAGGAAGTGGCCTGGAAGTTGGAGTGCTCAAGGGTGGAGAGGGCTGAGCAGGTGGAGGCAGGTAAATGACGTGCTTTGCTAGAGCATGACTCTGGGCTCAGGTTTGTGGGCCACTGTGCTTTACAATATTGGAGAAAAACACAACTTTCTGAATTCAGAATGCCTGGGGGTGGCATCATCCCTCAGCTGATGGGAATAACCTGCATTGCAGAGTCAGGACTGAGGCTGAGGACACCCGACAGGCCTTGGGTGTCATGACAAGGAGCAGGGGCTTCATGCCGGCAGTTAGGGGTCACAGGCCTGGGCTAACAGTGCCTGACATGACTGGGTTTGGTTTCTGAAAAGATTTCTCAGGGAGCTCCAAAGGGAGCACAGCCAAAACAGAGGCAGGCCGCAAAGACACACAAGTATACACTACACATGTGTGCACATGGACACAACACATGCACAGGCACAAACACACCTGCACATACACACTGGCACATACCACATGCATGCACATATGGGTGTCCATGCACATGGCACACATGTATGTACCCTTGGTCATACTAATACTGCACACATGCATGCACCCAACACACATGTGCTTCCCCCGAGCCATTTGCACACACACATGCACACACACACACTATGCATGAGAACATTCAGGCTCACAGGCCATACCATATGCACACGTGCAAATTGCACACACATGCATGTGCGCACACATGCCACTGCACATGTACATATGTCCGCACACATGCACGAGCCAGTCAGAATGATGCATGAGAGGTGATCAGAAAGACCTCATTGCTGCTGAGATGTTCAAAGAGGGGGCTCCAAAATCCCTTCCCAGACAGGTGTCCACGAGAAGCAGTGCTAAAAGAAAGGGCGGCGGGGAGGGGAAGCACTGGGTGAAAGCTCCTCGGGGAGCTCCGGGGAATCCCGCTCTCGCGCTTCGGTCCCGCTGCGGCCAGTCATTTTCCTCACTGATTCACCAACCTGAGAAACGTCAGGTCTTCATGAAGAAACAACTGCAAATGGTTTCTTTTTGTCATTTTTGTCCACATGAAATCACCATACTGCTTAAGATATTCAAAGGATATAAACCCTAAAGTAGTTTTTATTTTTTGCAAAAGTAATAAACTGTAAATCGAAGGAAGGGATGCCATCTCATCTCCCTCCTGGAATTGCTTGTGTGATGCCATGGTCTCATAATTGTACCTTGTTTTAAATTCATATATATTCATTTCATAAAAATAGTCTGCATTTTACACTGATAAATTTATCAATAGAAAAAAGATACTGCAGAAAGATATAAAAAATTACCTGCCAAAATAATGATTTATGCTGGTTTTGAAGCTTCCCCTCTATTATTCATGTGCATAAGGCATTTTTTTTCTCATTTTGACATTTACTTCACATTATAGAAATATGCTCTCCGGTGCCCATGTCTTCATTTGAATAGCAGGTATGGCCATCAGCAGGCATCATCAGCCATGTCTGACGCCCTCCGGCTGTGCAGAGCGCTGTAGGTCACTGCTTGACCACAGGGATGGATCAGGGATTGGGAGACAGCTCAGCTCGGTGCACAGTGAGAATGATGGATGCCCACAGCAGCCCTCACACACGGGCACAAAACAGCAAGGGGTACCTGCACGCAAGGCAGATGGGAAACGAGGTTGGTTTTTTGGTTGTTGACGACTTGGGGGATACTTATTTGTAAGATTTAAGTCAGGGTGTCGCCATCAATATGGACTTCAGGCACCAAAAGATGCGAACTTTGGGAAACAGGCAGGGACGAGGGGACTGCAAATATTTCTCCTCCGCCTGTTTCCCTGCAGAACGTTTCTAGCAGCAGCGACCTGCTCAGGAAGATGGGAAGCTTGGAAACTCTTGGGTGTAGTGAGAGCTGGAAGGGGTGGTGTGTGAACCGCCCTCTTGCTGGTGCTGCAGAGGCTGTGGAAAGGCTGGCGAAGGTGTGGAGATTTGCTGAGCAGGAACAGCACAGGCCTGCAACACTGGAAGTTCCCTCCAATTCTAGGAGAGCTGGCTGGACGCCACCTTCCTCTCCTGCCCGAGCCCAGGCTGCAGGCTCTTCTTGACCGAAGCTGTATCCCTTCTCTTGCTCCACTACTGAGAGAGTACTGTATTAGTTTCTGTAATCGAACCCACATAGGCGAGACCTTACGTACTCAATACAGTGTGTCACGTAATGTATTAACCATTGTTACCCTCCTATTATGTTGTTTTGAAAATTTGTTCTTCTTTTGATTTGTTTTGTTTTTTCTTCTCTTTAAAATAAAAAAAAAATGGAAAAAATTGAGTTTAATATTTTTAGACCAATATATCTATTAATTTCTCTAAAATGCTAACTCAACATGGTAAACCAGGATACCTTCTTCAAAGTTGCCAGCACAGTTATATTTTCTGAATATTCAAATTGTGTACATGTATATATACATATCTCTATATGTACATATTTATAACGAAAGACCAAGAATAGCAGCAACAGCTTCTCCTGGTTCTGTAGTCATCTCAACCCAGTTATAGAGGCATCTAGCACAGGCCATTAAAAAAGCAGAAAGCAAAGAAAATAGCGAAAAAAAACAAAACCCCAGGAAACAATACAGTTCTGTTACGGCTGTGGTACCTGGCACCATTGTTTGTATAGAAACATTCCACAGCAGCAGCATTAAAAAGAGCTCCAACAACGCGCAGCCGGAACCACGTGTCATACAGCAGGCTCGGGATGTTTCAGATCCATGAAGTTCAGACTCGGCCCTGTGCTGCATCCGTGATACAAGAAGCAGTTAGGAAGCCGCTGCTCCAGACTGGGTCCCACCTTTGCGGCTGCCCAGAGGCCCCGTATGTAGTGCCCTGCTCCCCTGGTGTGCAGGTGACAGAGATGTCACCCAGTGCTTTGAGCCTGGGTCCTCAGGAAGGAGACAGGCTGCCCGTCACTTGCCACCACCGCACCTTCTGTCTTGGGTCTCCTCTCCCCTGGGGTGGCAGAAGCTTCTGCACGTGCTGGATGGTACTGCCCTTCTGTGACTATTTTGAGGTTTCCAAGAACTCCGTGATCTCTCTAGGGTGGTGTCGTGGGGCGGGGCAGGACCTCGGTCCTCCCAGGTTGTGAGTGGGGTCCTCTGCTGGCTCCCTCCCAGCCGACAGCTGCAACCCGGTCCTGGATGACGAGGCCTGTGCAGCCCGGGTGGGCAAGGGTGCCATCCCTCCAGGAGGGGCTGATTTACTGCACCATCAGCTCTCCCAGGCTGTCTGTTTTTGTGGCGCTGGGGATTGAACCCAGGGCCTTCACACTGTGCAACATCTCCAGCCCTTTTTTATTCTGAGACAGGGTCTCTCAAAGTCATTGAGCCCCCCAGCAGGGGCTCTAATTTGGGATCCTCCTGCCTCAGCCTCCCAGCGTTCGGGTTACAATCATGAGTCACTACACCCAGGCTCTCCCAGTGTCATTGTACTTGTCCTCTTAGCAGCTGTCCCATGTCCATCTGCCCCACGTGTACCCTGGCCTGCCATGTCTTCAGTCATGGTGTCGCCTGCATGAACAACTGGCAATAGTCCAGCCTCCTTGACCTGGGTGTGACCCGTGGCCCGACGCAGCCGTCAGAGTTGTCGCTGGGCTTGGTGGTGCTCTCTTTTTGTTTGCACAGTTGCCTCCTTCGTGGCCTCATGCTTGGAATAGCAGTCTCCACTTCCTTCTCGCTGTCTCCAGTTCCGCATCCGCATCCTGACTTCCGTTTTACCTACACAAAGGTGCACACAGATGGACCTGGTTTCTTCTGGGTAACACTCAAGCCCTGTCATGAAACAATGCTTGTCCAATGGCTTAACTCCCGGCCACTGACAAGAGGCCTGTGCCCAGCTGGGGCTCAGTGCCTCTCCCTGGACTCGAGCACGTGTCTGGCACATGGTTGGTGGTTGGCAAAGACGGAATCTATCTGTGCTGTTAAATTCACACCTTGCGCTTCTAGACTTGCCTTTAAGAGTCTGGATGGCATCTGGCCCCCCGGCAGCCAAATGCAGCCACAGGCTGGGAGACATGGCGTCCACTCCTCCAGAGCATCGGTAAAGCTGGCAGGACGCCTGGGTGCACAGCTGTCCCAGGTGGCGCCACATCCCATGTGGGGACAGGTGGCTCTGTGGGCTGTTTCTAAATGAGGTCTTCAGGGTGCTGCTGTCCCGAGCACTTTGGGCAGACTCAGGGCCGGGGTGACCAGCATAGGGTAACAGGATGACACTAATGCTTCTTATAACTGTAGGAATCCACGAGTCACGGCAGACCCTTTAAGCCTCTAGAATTATGGTTAATGACAATACAAATTATTCGGTTTTGGAGATTTTTGGTCAAAACATACAGAAAATATAAATGAGGTTGAGGCCCAAATACTCACCTTGCTATGCTCTCGTGGAACCCTTCATTTACATCTCTACTCTCTGGATGTTCCAAGCATCTGTTTCAACAGCTGCCTACTTGTCTGGAGACACACACATCTGGCCACCTGGATGCAACCCCCTTCCTGCCACTTCTGATGTCTGATGCATCCTTGCCCATTGGAAGTCCCAGTGTCAGCTGGCCTCTGGCTTTGAGGTAGATGCTACCAACGTGTTCAAATCTCATGTCCTTCTGGTTGGGCTACAGTAACCAGTCATCGAACCAAACCAGTTTAGATGTTGCCTTAAGGCCATTTGCAGGTGGTCAACATCTGGCCCGGCTGACTTTAAGGAAAAGAGATTGCACCTCATTGTATGGGTAGTGCTCCTCCAGCCAGCTGAAGAACTCAAAAGAAAAACTCGGGAGCCTGGGGTGCAGCTCTGTGGTAGAACGCTTTCCTGGTGGGAGTGAAAGCCTGAGGCTCTGGGTTTAATCCTGAGCATCACAAAATGAAGATGGATTCATGCATAGAGAGGAAGATGTCAATAGAAAGATGGACACACAGCTAGACAGATGAGTGCGTCGGAGAGAGAGGGGTCTGTGGACGTAAAGGCAAATGGACGAGGGACAGACAGGTAGTAGGTAGGTGAGTACAACACAGACTCAGACAAAGAAGACCGCAGACCCACTCTCAGCCCCAGAATTTTGTGTCAATGCGGGCGTATCCACTCTAACATGCGTCTACAGTTACTTTGACTTTGGCTTTATCTAACAACCAGAAGAACTTCAAAATCGAGTCTATGCACTGGAGTGGATCCCAAGCCTCCATAGCCCCTGTGTTAGACAAGGAGGAGAGAGCTTCCTTCCACCTCTCTCCACTGCAGCTTCCGCCCCTGGGGAGGAGCCAGGTGCAGCCTGTGCTGGCTTGAACCTTCCCACGGAGACGTATAAATGCATAACACTATAATATTCAAATACCTTTTCAGCACGAGCTTGCAAATCTGTTTTCAGTGCGATCTGCTATTTGACTCCTTGAAGGAAATATATAAATAACAAATTGACTAGGCATAGATATTTATCTTTTGTCTTGACATAGGCAAAGCAATATTTTTAAAGTAATAAAAGGCCAGACTCAAAGTCGAGCTATAAAAATGCGATATTTCAGAGAAGATGCCAAAATAGTAGGCGGTCATAAAGTGACACCAACAGACCCCATCCCCCAGTGGCTGCTGGATCACTATGGTTACTTTCTTGGTGATTTCTGACCATTAACCACAGGACACAGGGCCATGGGGCTCAGGGTTCAAAGTCCCCAAGGTGATCAGACACTCGGACCTCCAGCCAGCTCACCTCAAGTCAGGGCTGCTTCTGTGGCACCTGCATCTCCCAGGGTAGGATGCAGACCTGCTTTGCCACAGGACAACCACATAAAAAAAGGAATCCAACTCCTAAGATCTCTCTGAAGCAGGGCATGAAGGGAAACTCCACTCCGGCCCAGCCTGTGAGAGAAGAGTCCCTTCCCTGGGATGTGGGCCACACTGCTAGGCCTCACACCACATCACAGAGGAAGCCCAGGAGTAGAAACCCAACCATCAGGATGGCTTCTCTGTGCCTGGGTGACAGAGTCCCAGCCCAGGGCCTTGTAGGACAAGGGGAGTCAGGGGAGCAAGTCTCCCATGGATCCACCTGGATGGTGACAGATGTAAGCGTGATTGCAAAGTACAGTAAAATTAAAAAAAAAATTACAATAAAAGACACATTGACATTAACTACCCTCAAAATCCTCTCCTTCACTTCAAATGCACTTATCCCACTGTTTTTGCCAATTTCTGAAGCAGCTCTGGAGTCCTCTGTCTTGAGTATCTTTAGCTGCCCTGCGGTGGCTGCGTTGATGTCCTTAATTGATTCAAAACGTTAACCTTTCTTCATCATTTTGACTTTGGAGAAGAGCCAGAAGTCGCACAGTGCCAGGTCTGGTAAGTAAGGTGGATGAGGACACACTCATGTTTTTATGAGCCTGCCTTTCTATTGGATGGCACTCAACAGCAGTGTGCACCATATTTTTTTTTAATCACATCTGGTGAAGACCTTGTCTTAGTCAGGGTTTGCAAGGGAATAGATTTAATACATGACACATAATTTATAGGATTATTTTATAGTATTCACCCAAAAAAGTCAAATGCAGAAGAGTACAAGAGATCTGTCCATGCACTAGAGACCCAAAGAATCCAGCTGAGGGCCTGGATCCCACAGCAGTGTTCTCCATGAGTCCAACCAAAGGCTTAGAGCCCCAGCAATGTCTCCTGCAAGTCTGTATCAAGGATCTGCACTGGGAAGGCCAAAGGTCAGTGGTGGAAGCTAGGAAGTCTACAACAGCGGGGTGAAGGATCTTTGCCAGCAGGCAGAGGGATCTGCATTGGAGCCAGGAAGTGACGCTCAAGGTAAGGACCAGAGCTCCCCCAAGGAGAACAGAAGCCATCTTCAGTGACAGCGAGGTCCCGAGCTCCAACAAAGAGGAGAACAGCTGAGTTCATATCAGGAAAGCCAGCGTGACAAGCTTCTCCAGGAGGATCAACAGCACACCATCTTCCCCTCCAGTTCTCCTTTCATGCTGTTGGCAACAATCCCCAGGTGGGCCCTCCACACCCAGCACCATGCTGACTCAGTTCAGCTGGGTGTTCCAAGACGACCATTAGTTAATCCACCACGATCCTTGTGAAAGAGGACTCCCTTGCTTCAGAAAGGGGTAAGAACGATGAGATGAGTTCAAAGCAAGGGGGAAGATAATGAGGGACATTCATAGCAATGTGTCTTTTACTGTATTTTTAAAAAATCTAGATATTTATCATATTTTTAGATCTCCCCTTGTAAGTTCTGTAATAGTCAACCTGCGTGGTCTTGGTGATGGACTTCTGCTGGCCATCTGGGCTGGGGTAAACAGCAGAGAGGAACAGGGCCCAGCCCTCCAGTGCTCCCAATGCGTGCAGTCCCTTCTGTGCTCCTTCTGTGCTCCTTCCGGCCTTGGTTGGATGGCACCCTGTTCGTTCTGCCCCTCTTTGGGGCACAGTGGAGACAGGCGGCCAATGCAGTGCACACACAGAAGCTAAGCTTCGGAGCCAGGGCAGAGTTCAGCTGATGTCTTTCACCTTTATGACAACTCGTGTTGTCGAAGGTGGCTGCCACTCCCCATCATTAACTGGTTGCATGTCAAATCTCTGGTGAACCTCGTCATCCTCGTGGTGGAGCTGGGGGCGGAAGGGGTGCTGAGGCAGGCAAAGGGGGCCACACAGGGACTGCACTTGGCCCACAGAGTCCTGAGCACGATGCACAGTGCCCATATAACATCCCCTCTGCCCCGCAGCTCTTTCAGGGCTCCCCCTCCATCCTCCAGCCCTTGGGAGGACATGCTTTTGAAAAATATTTTAGTTAACAGTGTTTTTGTTTTCTTTTTGTCCCTGTTTATTCTCCAACCTTCTTTCAAAGTCAAGATTAGATTTGAGGCAGAGGTATCTGCAAAGCCTTTGTGAATATTTTCAGATCAAATGACGTTGTTAAGGGTTTATTGGGCACCGCGGGGGCCAAGCATAGGGCTCCAGCACGTGTTTCCTGCAGAGTTGCCCTGACTGGTTAAACTCACTTTGAAGATCGTGTTTACGGCTCGCACACACCATCTTCCCTGATGGCCAGATCTGTGGAACAACAGTAGACAGACACAAGCTGTCCTGCCCCCAAAGCTCTCTCTGCAGTGGCTGAAAGCCACCAGCTCTGTTTGCACAGTTCCTTCCCATGCTGGATGACCAGAGGCTGCAGGTTGGTGGCACCTCCTGCCTGGGCATCCAGGTCTCAGATGCCAGCGGGTGCTACTTGCAGTCATTGACCGAGGCTGGTCTGGATGTCAGCCTGTGGAGATGACAGGGATGTCCACACTAACTGGGTGGGCCCAGGTGGGCTCCTGGTGGTGACCTGAACCTTTTGGTCTGGGTACAGAGAAGAGGAGTGGGAGTCTGGGTGGCCCTGAGGCAGAAAGCTCTGAGCTTCCAAGTCCAGGCATAATGTTTTATCTGCAGAGCGCGCCCAGAGACACCGCAGAGACGCGATGCAGACATTCTGGCTGGGTTCTGGCGTTTCATTAACAGGTTTTTCTGCTGTTGGCAAGTAAAATGCCGCTCATCAGATGAAAGGGCTATGTGGTTCGGAGCACAGATCCCCAGGAAGCGGTAGAGTCCTGCCTGGCTTTGACCCTAGTGCAACATCATGCGGCAGTTTCAGGTCGATGGATCAAAGCCAACAGTGAGTGCAAATCAAATGCAACATCCAAGCAGCCATTTCACCCAGAAAACAGGGCCTTGTGCTTCCTGGGTGCCGAGCAAGGGCTCCACCTGTGCCCACCTGCCTCTACTCCTACCTCCGTGCTCTAGAACGGCCTTGGGAGGGGAAGAGCGTCCTACGTTCTAGGGAGATTTCCACTGAGACACCTAGAAGATAAAAGAGACAAAAAGTGTATGCAACAGAGGTACACTTCCGCCAATCTGAAGAAACTCACTTTTGAAGTGTGGCAGAGCAGGGTGTTGTTTCCTCACAACCTCAACAATTATTTCCAGGTACACACCTTTCAGGAAAGGTTTTCTTGCTTTCATTCAGAATTTCCTGCTTCTATTCTAGAAAGGTTAAAAATAGAGAGAGGAGGCTACTTTTTCAAGTGAATCCAAGCAGTTTTCACCACTGACCCATACTTCAAGTTGAATGCTACCTTTTTAAGCAGAGAGGTGAAAAGAAAGAAAGGCAGCCTTGCCCTCCTCTTCCTCGCCCCCTCCAGTGGTCACCACTGTGTGACAAAGACAAAGACTGCAGCCCCTCTCCAAAGGTCCCTGTCCCCAGAGGGCACCCTATCATTTCCATGCCACCAGCAGGTTCACCTCTCTGCCTCGCTCTCTCATGAGCCCTGCTGTTCAGGGTGAAGAAGAAATTCAGAGCTGTTGAATGATGATAGGGGGAGTGGATAAAAAAGAAGAAGAAAAAAATTAAGTGACAGCAACAACAACAAAATAAAAGGTGGGATGGGTGTGGGAGAGAATGGCTCCTGAAGAATGTGGAGAAGATAAATAGGGCCGATACTCCGTTTCATTGTCAGGAGCACTCCGGGGTTATTTGAAGCTCTTATTTATGCTCTGTAAGTAGAACAATGCTGGAGAAGAAATGATTAAATACCAGCTCTGTGAGCAGCAGACGTCTCATTGTGGCGGTGGGCTCACCACTGGGTGATTTTGATAAAGGCAATATGAGTTGATAACTGATAGAGTTTGCCAGAGAGTCATCTGGGGCTTCTGACAGCTCCGGCGCTTTAATAAAATCATTAGAATGTAAATGTTTTTATTGCGGAATAAAGAGCCTCCAGCCAAGTTGACACTGTCTCCCTCCGCTGAATGGGAGTGCCGATTAGCATTCAAATGATAGCATGATAGGCTGGTTATCTTTATTAAAATTTTTCAAATCGAGTCTTCATTTTGCATGATTGAGTTTTAAACAAATGCAATATGCAGTCGGCGGGCGAGCTGGCTGGAACACTCCTGAAATAATTAAAGTGTTCCTTTTATTTTTTTTAAACATGTGTTTCATAAGAAATGAATTGGATTTGCTATTTTAATATGACAATATCTAGTTAGCTTTGCATAAAAACAGGGATGTTATAGCATAATTATTGAAAGTGTACAGCTTTTAAACATATGTTTCATAAAGCTGAATTCAATTTTCTGAAATACGACAATGCCAGTCACTTGGTGAAGTGTGGAATCTGGAAAGAGCTTGATTATCGAGATCGGAGTAGCCCAGGTCTCCCTTCTGGATGGCTGCTTAGGTACTGTGCTGATGTGATATGCAAAGGAAGCCTCCTTTCCCGGAGTGTCTTCCCCCATCCTGACTGATGGTGGATGGGACTCGCCACTGCCCTTCAGGTTAGGCAGGTAGCCCTGGGGACATTAATTACTCAGGACAAACTAACAGCTAAGGAAGTCTTGGGTGGATCTGAACAAAACCCCCACTGTCTCCAAGTAGAATGAGCTCATTTATGGAGGCTGGGAGGGTCCATTTGGCTTTATGTGTTGCAGACAATTAAGCCATGGTTAGCCAGGCAGCTGTAGGTGGTTCTTAGTTGCAAGGAAGTCAATAAAAGAAGTGCTCCCTAAAAAGACTTCCCTGGAAAAACTGGGTGTTGGTTCCCAAAGAGGCAGCTGGTTTGTCTGAGGGGAGAGATCTGGAGAGCCATGGGGGTGTGCGAGCTCCTCAGAGAGTGGCAGGGGTGGGACCACCCTTCCCTCCACAGAACTGCTTCCTCTACTCATCTGTTTTGCTGAGATAAAAAAGATTTTGAGAAAAAATGACAAGATGTGTGTCAACCTATATTACCATGTCAGCAGACTCTGAGTTCAGTAGTAATCTCTTTACCAGAGTGCAAATTATGGATCAGATGGGTTTAATTGACAGGCAAATACTTCTTGGTCAGCCGAATTCATAGAGGTAACATCAATGTATTTGTAAGAAGTTGAATTTAGAAAATTTCACTTTCTCTTGAATTAGCTTATATATAATACCTTAATGTTTCTAAATAATAAGTTAAACTGCAGATTATGAATCATTTCAGTATCTTTTACACATAAAGTAGAACGTTGAACATTTAGAATAAGTCAAATCGTATATTTTTCTCATCAAATCAACATAATGCAGAAATGGCATTGGTGGTCAACGTAGAAGTTTTCTGTAAAAAGCTGGGGTCTGAAAGTTGTCACTGTTAGAGAAGTGTTTAGTGTCCGTGTATGGGCAGCTCGTGGGCTTACGGAGGCCCTCTGCAATCTTTGGGAATCCAAGTTGGAGATAAGCGAGGGCCAGAAGTGGTGAGGATTCAAGGAGGCCTCTGAATTTAGAAGGTGCTTTGAGGAAGCCCACACCAAGGGGGCACTCTGATGTATTAGCAACTCAAATTTACAGCAAGAAACAAAACTCTGATTTGAAAAGTCAAACGCTAGTCCGCCTGCTGAATGTGTGACGGGAGAGGGTGCAGGCACTGAAATAGCAACTGCAGCCTTTCAGAAGGGACCGCACTGGGAGCTATGGACCAGACCCACCATGCCCATCACGGATCTTCCGAGATCTCTGCTCCTCGACGCTGGCATTCTCATGCCCAAGGCTCCAGGGCAGGGCCGTGGGCACAGTCTAGTACAGTACCAGTAAAACCGGTCACCAGCCCAGCAGCACCCTGGCCCACCAGCTTGCCAGCTCCCTCCCAGGGTGTCCTGAGCGGCTCCAGGCCTCCCCCTCCACGCAGACCCCACTGGCTCACTCCTTCCGATGTCCCACAGGCTCCCGGGGGTCCCATTGCTGCAGCTGGTGACACAGCCAATGTAACTGACTCCAGCTGGACTCCTGGTTCATGGTCGTTGATGCAAATGCTGTTTTCGGAATCTTAATGCTTCCTTTTCTCTAGGAGTTGGGGGAGAAGGAAAATTCACGAATGACCTGGAAACAAAAGTCCTCTCCTAGCCAAGCATGGTGGCCCATGCCTACAATCCCAGCGCTGTAGGAGGCTGAGGCAGGAGGATTGAAAGTCTGAGCCCAGCCTTGCCTACTTAGAGACTTAGCGAGACCCTAAAAAATAAAAAGCCCTGGGGCTATATATCTCTGCATAGAGATCCTGACTTCAGTCCCCAGTAGCATACAAGTAAGTCCCCTCCTAATCCATGAGAGGGGAACCTTATCCTTGGGCATGGCACCATTGCGGGTAAACAGCTGCTCCTGCAAGCCCCTCTCCGCCCGCTGTCCTCACCTGGAGCTGCACAGGAGTCACTTCTCTGCAGGTGTCCTCAGGCACTAGCAGAACACTGTGGATTTATGGCAGAGCCCTTTAGAGACTCGGACACTGAGCCAGAGTTTATGGAATACTCCCAGGGAGCTCAAGCAGGGGGTCCTGGCTGCACACAGCTCTGGAGAGTGCAGGAGACCCTTGACATGAGACCCTGCGCATGGGAGTCCTGAGGAGAGGAGCAGCCTCCCTGCAGCCAAGGGCAAAAAGTCAACCGTGGGGCACTCGGGAGCAGTGGCCGAGGATGGCTCCAGAGTCAGGCCGTGAAGACTGAAGCCCAGGGTGGTGCTGGCAAGGTGTCTGCCTGCTGGCCCTGCGGCCCCACCCACCCGGCCTGGCTGGCCAAACCCTGCTTTCAAACGCTTACTGCTGGCTTCTAATCCTTCTCACAGTGTGGGGAACCACTCAGACTGCCTCAAAGCTCAGGGGCATCTAAGGACACCTAAGGATGTGACCCCACTTGTCTAGCACTGGCGCACAGTGGGATACAGTTATGTAACCATGACTTAGCACAGGTAAGCACACATATGCTGGTTACGGCACTATGTAAGAATGTAAATATGAGACAACAACCTGTATAAGAATTATACAATAAAGACACAGGCGGTTCTTACTCTGGCTCTTGCGTTCTTGCGCTCTTATGCTCTGTTCTACTCCATGCTGTCTGCTGTTGTTCCTGATGGCTTGCACATGTGCATTCTTTAACCTTGGGACATCACCCTCGAAAATCTCCCTTGGGTCCTCTGAGTGGGCCAACACACAGGATTTTCTATTCTTTATTTTTACCTTCTTTGATCAATTGAATTATTTTTAATATTTCTTCTTAGTGGACATTAATTATACCCACCAGTGTTCTAATCTGTTGAGTTTTATCTGGCCCTCATTCGGGAACTGAGTTTGAGGACCCCTTTGAGACCTCTTGCTAGCTCATGTTTCAATTAGGGGATTTTAATCACAAAGGCTATATCACAACTTACCTTAGAATGGTGGCTATTTTATTCTTTTGTCTTTATAGCAGAAATTTAATTTTTTTGAAGAACCACAAAGAAGTGAATGAAAATATCAAGAAATATCTTCCTTGTACTTATTACATCAACGTTTTGCACTTACTGTGTTTTAAGTTTCCCGTTCTGTGGATGGGGGTATGGTCATTCCCAATTCCCTTTTCTCTTTCAGTTTTCTGAAACTATGCTACCTTAAAGGGTTTGCTTCTAGACCAGAGCTAAATAAAGATGAAAACATTTGCTTGTCCAAACAATGAAATAAAAGAAGTCTGGCTCTTCGTGGCTAATTGCTGAACACATATGGAACCTGGAGTGCATGATTACACCAACTCCACCCACCTGGATAGAGAAGAGGATGACTCCTAGACCCAAAAACCTCTTCTACAGCAAGGTGGCTCTAGATCTTCAGAGTGTCTTCCTCATACAGAGGCCAAGTGATCACTATATGATTGGGTCACATGATCTCTCATAGAGCTGTGAGTCATGGAATAACAATGTAAGCTAACAAGACCCTACACCTGGGAAGAGCATGCTCAGCCTCTCACCCAGGAGGTACAGGAGCAGTTGTCCTTGGGTTCCTGGGTGGGGTTGGAAAGACCTCTAAGTTTAGGGCTTATAATGATGTTGAATATGAATGCCAAATCTTGTCCATGCCATATTGTTTCTGAGCTGATGTGGGTGATTTTGTGCTGCTGTCTTGGCCTGCAAATGGAGGAGTGGGAAGCCATACAGGTGTGCAGATGTGCCTTGGCAGGTGGGAATGGCCCTCAGGGGATGTCGTGTGCTTCCTCTGGCTAAGGAAGAACAACCCATGGCTCAGTGATGTCTCGTTTTATTTACTTTTTATTTTTCTGTTAACACATATAGTTTCCATGTGTCTGAGTCTAAAGTTAGGAAGTCTAGCCATGTGCACAATGTCATATCCCGATCCATTTCTGAGTTTTGTAAGTCACAGTCCAGTAACAAAAGTTCATTTCTTCTACCTACATCCAGTGCTGGCTCCAAAGGAGTATCAGATTTTCCATACTGATATTATCAAACGTGGGCCATCTTCAAGTGACAACACCAAACACACTGTCAGGGGAAGGGGAAAGTATAACTTTTCCTCTTCAGCAGCTGGGCTTAGAGAAGAAGACAGGAATGAAATTTGTGAGTAGATCCATTTCCACAATGGCAAGAATACCAATTATGTAATGCAATTTCAACAAGGGATTTCTCTTTATCTTAATAGCCAGTAAAATTTGAGGGTGGACCTCAAATTTCATTTTAGTTTGGAAACAAGCCCGAGATTTTGGAGATGTTTATTCCAAACTCAGCCAAGGATATATGCCTTTCCAGGCTCTGAAATCTTCCTGGGAATTGCACCAAAACAGATTTTTTGGTCAGATTTCTAATGCTTCCAGATTCAAGACCAGCCTCTCCCTAAATCCCACAAAATCTCAGCGTCTAATCCAGACCAGAAAAAAAACAAAACAAAAAAAGCCCACACACACAAAAAAAACCAAAAAAACACCTGCGAGGGCCGGTGAGATGGCTCAGCGGCGTAAGCGCCTGCCCGGCAAGCGTGAGGGCCCGAGTTTGACTCCCAGATCCCACATATGAAAAAGGGGCCGGTGATATCGCTCAGCAGCATGGGTGCCTGCTGGCATGGGAGGTCCTGAGGTCGACCCCCGGTATCCACAAAAAAAAAAAAAATACACCTGCAAGACCTTATGTCTGTACTTCACAGAAAGTTTCAAGGAAGTCCCACTCGTATCCAAACCAGGCATCGCTTCCAGCAAAGTCAGGGAACCCTTTCCCTGGTTTTTGTGTGTTTTAATCTCAAAGCATGAAGACAAACATGTGTCCCCACCTGGCCAGATTCTTCAGACGAAGGAAGCTTATGAATAGTGAGGATTTCTAGTATTCGGTTACACACACTTTACATTATATACGCTTCACAAAGTATTTCTTCAACTTTTACAGTCTCTCCTAACTCAGCAGCCTTGCCCCCCTCTGGGTCCTGGACTTGCTCTGTCGGGTGGAAAGGAATATTAAGAAAGTGTCCCACGTGTCAGTCACACCCATGGCAGCTTAGATTAGATCAGTTTAGTTTACTTTTATTTTTGCTTGGTATAGTTTGCCAGGCTTGGGCTTATTTTCATGGTGTTTTCAAGTCTTTGCTGGCTTCACTGTGTCCAAAGACGTGGGAGTGTGTAAAATGCAAAGCTGAACAAGCAGAGCTCAAGATCACATAATTGGAGGTAGCCAGGAAACCAGCATGTTGCACTCAGGCTTAGATGTGTCCCTGTACCTGAAGCAAATCCCAGAGGTGAGATGAGACTCCATCCCACCCGCAGCATGCAGGACATGGTGAGAACATGCCTGAGTCCCATCTGCAGGGGACACCGGGAGGACAACCTAGAAGCACCCAAAGGTGCTTGAGTCCCTTCCTTTCTGCCCCACATCAGCGAGGCCAAGGAGTAGACTCAACGGCTTGCTCATTCTTAGCGTTGCCAAGGGGAGGCTGTAGGGGCTCCCTCAGTGAGGAAGCAGGGACATATATGTGTGCAGAAGAGGAGAAGACTGGTTCCAGGGTTCTGGGGACCAGGCCACTCCATATTTGAGACTAACACATCAGGAAGCAGCTTTAAGACTTCCTGGTCACTCTGGACTTGCAAAAGCAAAACGAAGTCAAAACAAAAGCACAGACTTAGAAAGAGCCTGTGATTCATCTGTTTTCAGGAAGGGTTTCTGCCAGTGTTGAGAGGCTGGGGTTTTAGTTTGGGCAATAGAAATGGATTTGGTTAGTTATTTATTCAGATAGTCAGCCAA
The DNA here is from genome assembly GCA_028451465.1 of Erethizon dorsatum. NCBI lineage: Eukaryota > Metazoa > Chordata > Mammalia > Rodentia > Erethizontidae > Erethizon > Erethizon dorsatum. The sequence continues at coordinate 55,583,204 of CM051833.1, forward strand.
CAAATATTTCTTGAGACCTCTTTCCATGTGCTGGTCACCAAACTGGAGAAATAAAGACAAAGATGCGTTAAGTAACACTTCTGTCCCGAGGAGGAGAAACACGGTGATCACGTCCAGCATTTTAAAGTGTGTTCGTGGTATCAGGTACACTCAGCTGGTCATGCTGACATCACCACCACTCTTTCATCTTGCAAAGCTCAAGTCCACACCTGTCCCTCTCCCCAGACCTGGCACCCCTGGGTCCTTTCTGTCTCTGTGAATCTGAATGCTGCAGACAGAAGTGAGCCACACAGCATGTGTCCTTAGGGACTGGCTCCTTTCAGACGGCACAATGTGCCCAGGATTCAGCACGCACCGGAGTTCCTCCCACGTACTGCCTGAATCCATTCCAATGCTTGAGTACGCTACTTTTCTAGTAGGCCCCTGATCCCTTCCACCTTTGGACCACTGTGAATGGCGCAGCTGTGAACATGGGTGTCCCCTCCACCTCCCATCCAGGCCCCGAGGACACTGCCTTTTTGGTGAATCGCTTTTTATCTTCTCAAACAAGTCAGGGAAATTGTCAACTTTTGTGTGCTCCTATAGCTGTTCATAAAATTTTATGCTTTAAGATTAGCACAAAACTTTTACTGTCTTATTCACAAAAAATTCAATATATATTTTTAAATACGTACGTGGTATTTTTAAAAACATGAGAGAGAGGAGGAGAAAAGAAAGCCAGGATTTTAGCAGAATCTGGTTGAGAACTGAGGTGTGATTTTCAGCTAATTCTGCCAGGAACTATTGTGTTTTAGTTTTCCTACCCTTCAGTGATCTCACTCAGAACCAGACAAGATGAACTTACAGTGAATTGTAAAAGAAACTTGCTCAAAAATGTGTTTCCTTTGGTGTACGATCTTCATGCTGGAAACAGCCCCTCTACGAGGAAGAGCACCAGGTGGCAGAGAGCACAAACGCCCTCTTTCAATTACTGCAGCCCTTGCCGACTGAGATTTCTCACACATGAGCCCCGCCTGGTGGCGGGGCCAGGGGACAGGTGTTCACGCAGTAGGTGGGAGCCAACGTTGCCAAGCCCACTCTGTCCAACATGTGGCTTCTAGGGTCTCCCCAGACATGGCCTTCCAGTGGCAGGCAGGAGGACAGTGAGCAGGGAGACTGTGCACTCATTGCCCGGAGCAGGTGGAGGCAGCCAGCCCCCTGAAGTCCAGCACCTGCTTCTCCAGGGCAGGTCACTTCCTGACCTCCTCTCCCCCCTGCCCACCACTCTTAGGGAAGGTTATGGGAAAAAGTCCCGCTTCCACACTGGGAGCAACTCTCACAGGCACTTGCAGCAGACATCAGAAGTGAGGAGGCTTCTGGTCCCCATGATGCTGGTGTTTATCATGTTGCCCAAGTAAGATTAAGTGTCTCCAGAACACCGGAGGATATCCCATGTCTATCTGTTGGATATCCTGTGGCCAGCTGGAGGATATCCCATGTCTACCTGAAAGATATCCCACATCTATCTGAAGGATATCCCACGTCTACCTGGAGGCTGTCCCATGTCTATCTGGAGGATATCCCGTGTCTATCTGGAGGATATCCCATGTCTATCTGGAGGATATCCCATGTCTATCTGGAGGATATCCCGTGTCTACCTGGAGGATATCCCATGTCTACCTGGAGGATATCACACATCTACCTGGAGGATATCCCGTGTCTACCTGGAGGATATCCTGTGTCTACCTGGAGAATATCCCTTGCTCCCTTTGGCTTGTCCCTCCATGGCTGACTTTTGCCAGATTCTGTCTTACTTAACTTTTGTTGTCATTCTTCTTTTCTTTTTCTTTGCCTTCTTGCATGCTCTTCCTGGCTCTGTGAGGCCCACACGTACCCTATGGAAGACAAAGAACACTGGGCATGGGCCTGGGGAAGCCACCAAGCACGTCTGTGTTGAGCAAAACCCAGCAGGAAAGTTACAAACGAAGCTGCTCTGGCTTCAGGCTTGACCCCACTGGAGAATACTGTGGTGGCCCAAGAGCAACCTGAACTTGTAGTTTCAAATTCAGTGGACAGATTGAGCGTACTGGTCAGTATCACAAAAACACAATAGCTGGTCCATGGCTCAGCCCCAGACTGGGACTGCTCTTCAGGGCCCTGACTGGGAAAGCCCTTTTTGGTCCAAGATGTTCCGATTCTCAGAAGCTGGCTGTGCCTCTCAACCTGCCTGGCCACCAGCACAAACCACCACAGCACAGGAGCAGCGCAAGAAGAGTTTTCTGTTTCATGTTTAGAAGTACAACTATTCCATTATTGATTCAGAAAGGAAATGTGCGGAGCGAGAACTCAAAGTTCAGCTGAAGTGAACCTCGGGGACAGCTTACGGGATGGAATCTGAGCACAGATGTGGACTGAAAACAGATGTCGTTCTTCATGAAACTGAAAAATAAAATAAGTGAGCGTTTTCGGTCAAAGCAGCAGCAGGCTAACACCTGAACAAAGGACTTCACACAGAAAATGTGTGGTGGTGTCTGCCCTGCTGAGGAAGTAGGAAGTGGGGCTCTTAAAGGGGCAGGAAGCAGAGGAGGAGGAAAGCCCTGCAGCTGAGCCTTCGTGGAGGTGGGAGGAAGGCGGCGAGGGAGGTGGGGAGAAGCCGTGCACCCATCTGTCGCTCGTGTGCGTGCAGGATCCTGGGCCCTCGGAGCACACCCTGCTGCCCCTCCTTGTGTAAACTCCCCTGGCTAAGTCAAGTCAAGCAGGCAGTTTCTCCTTAAGTTTGAAAGATTCTCCGCCTTCACTCATCTGTCATTGCTGTCAGAGGCACTTACAGTACTTCACTTGCGACGCACAAGGTGCTTACTGAGGTCTTTCATCCTGTCCACATCACAATGGTTTGATACCCAGTGTAATTTTCCCCAGAAAAGATCCCCAGGGGAGAGCTTCAGGAGACATTTCTGTTTTTAACCTGGCTTCCAGAAAGAATGAGATGCAAACGCCTCCACTTTGTCCACTTGCTTCTAAAGCGAAAGGATCGGGTGGCATCTGATATCGGAACACGTGGTTCTCTGGAGCCCGACTTTCAGCTGTCCTGGCCAGGTGTGGAGCAGATTTTGGCAGTCTCCCGTCAGTTACTGAATTTCCGGAGCATCCCCCTGCCTGTCCTCCTGTAGACCTCTCCCTCCACACCACCCGGAGTAGAGTGGGCGGCATTTGCAAGGGCCACTGTTCAGTCCCCTAAAGGGGCTCAGAGTTTACCTCCAAGGGCAGGAGCCAGGGTCCGAAAAGCTGCTTCTGTCCTGCTAGTGTGGGCACCGATGTCTCTCTGGAAGACAGAAAAGCCGGATGTCTTGCCCTGCCCTGCCCTGCCCCTCATACAGAAGAGGAAGTAATGGAAGGGTCCCCAGTCTCCTGTCCTGGCCTTCTTCCAGTCTCTGCCCACCCATGGCAGGATTGTGTCCCATCATCACGGAAACGAACCCCTCACATCCCATGGACCACCTTCCCCCAGCACCAACAGTGCTGGTGAGCTCTGCACCCCGTGTCTGATCCCGACAGGCCCTGCAGCACAGGCTCAGGACAGGGCCCAGGGGACAGGGCGAGGCAGTCTTCCTGAGAGTCCTGTGGGTTGCCAGCTCCACAGCACTCTCCACTGTGCCCTAAAGAAGGGTCTAAGAACAGGAATTGTGTGCAAGTGAAAGCAGTGGGGTGTGAAAAGGAGTCTAACACTCAGCACGCCGAGTCAGGAGACACGTCCGCAGCTTTCTGGGATTGAGACAGTTGCCTTGCCGATTTGTCCTCAGGGCTCCCAGACTCTGGGCAATCTAAGTGGTCCTGTGTACACAAAGGGCTGTCTGCAGGTGCTGACAGGGACCCTGAGTGAGGGAATGGCTCCAGAGGAAGGACAACGACGGCCTCCTGCAGGGCTTGAGCATTTATGACAGGGCATCCTGTGTCCAGTGCTTCCCAGGCATTGTCCTCTGAACCACCCTGGGCCCAGAACAGGATGGAGACTCCTGGCATCAAGCACAGAATAGTGCCAGGAAGCAGCTCTGTTACCCCTGTAGCTCTAACCCAGCCCGTTCCACCCTAAAAGTCAGGTCCCCAGGCAGATCACATGAGGCATGTACAGGGAGCAGGGCCATGCACCCGAGGCCCCTGCAAGGCCGCATGGCCTTAGCAACAATGGCCCCTATGCCGGGGGGTCAGCCCTGTCAGTGCCTGGCCCAGCCTCCTGCTCTCAGCGGCTCCTGCCGGGTCTGCAGGCCTTGGGACGCCCTGGGCTCCATCTTGTCCTTCCTTTCACACCCTTGAGCTAGGAACCCCGGCTCAGCCCTGATACTTCAGCTCTCAGCCCCAGAAAGGAGAAAATGAGCTATGGAAATAAAGAAATAAAATAAAATACTTTAAGAAACTGGAACACCACATTTTTATTTCCTTGGTCCTTGCACAGCCCAAGCTGTATCGTATGCACGGCTTTCCAGCGGAGGCTACCTGACTCGACAGCCTCCAGTTTTGGGGACCTGGTACACACAGTACCGTGTTGTCATTCCCATCCCTCTCCCTGTGCCCCTACCTGACCGGTGTCAGGCTGACGTGGTCGAGCTCTTTTTGCTTCAGCAAAGGAAAAGACAACAGTGAACGTTCAGGGCTGCCGGGAGGTCCCTGTGGAGCCCTCGTGGAGATAATGAGCTCCACTTACTCGCGCTCCCGCGGACGCGGGGCCCTGGCTTCCACGGGCAGGCGGGCGTGGCCGTGCCGGGCAGTGTGGCCGGTAGGGGGCGCACTCGCTCGACCCAGCTTCCCAAGCGACCCCAATACCCTCACACAATAGGCACATAAATTGGCAGGGAAACAGCGTAATAGACCTGCTCCTGTGTGCTCAAGGGGGCTCCGGGGACCCGCCAACCCATGCAAGAAGAATGGGACAAGCTGGAAGGGGCGCGGCAAGATTAATCACCGCCACAATGCAGATTTGCGCGTTAGGTGAGAAGATAAATGTGTAAAACGTTGTGTTGAAACCCACGGTGCGGCGCGCTGCCGCGCGGGGTCAGAGACGGACCCGCTCTAATTACCCGGGGAGGTGATGTGAACTCCCGGCGGGAGCGGGCCCGCGAGTCCCCTCCACGGGCTGCCCTCGCTCGCGTTATTGAAGTATGATGGCTGCATTTTTATCCTGTCATAATAACAACCGATGTGCTTATTTTCCTTCTGCACGCCTCTAGGGGACGATGAAACAGTGAGCAAACGTTCTTTCCGGTGACGGAGCGGCGCTTCGTCGCGCGGCTCCGGCTCGAGGGAGCGCTCGCCGCTCAGACCCAGCTGGGGCGGCGCTGGCCCGGCCTGGCTGGCGGGCAGAGGCTCTGGCAGCAGCCGGCCTTGCTCTTCTCCGGAGCTTCGGACCCTCTCGGCTGGAAAGCACGATTCGTTAGGCGCGTCGTGAGATTCGTCTGCACCCGGGCCTTTCGAATGTGCTTCTGTTGTCGAGGAAGGAGTCAAGATGTATTAAAAGCTCAACTGGCGTTGGGTCGCTGTCTGCACAGCGCGCTTCAGAACCACGGCCGTGCCCGGGGACGAGCGACCGGGCCGCCGGCCTCGGGGTCAGCGTTGTGCGTGGCTCCCCCACTCCGCGACGGCTCTGCTTGTCTTCTTCACAGATGCGCCCTTCGTTCTGAGAAGCCTTCCCCATACTCTGAACAAACGCAGTAAGCAAAGCCTTGGGCCGAAAACGTGAGGAGAAAGTCTCTACCATTCAAAGTGCACGCTGGTCTCCAGGGCGTCTGAATTCGGTGGAGGAGTGGACGTCGGTGTGTTGGAAGGAAGGAGGTGCATGGCAGAATACCGAAGAAGGAGCAAGGAGGGCAGAGAGCGGCCCAGAGCTCCCTTCCGGACGGCTCCAGACCCCGGTGTTGACCTCAGAAGACACGCGTGGCATTTAGCAAGCACGATCGGTCAGGGCGAGTGTCTTTGATGAGCAGGCTGGGGAGGGAATGAGAAGGGGGTGCGGGGAGTGGACAGCCACCTGTCCCCAGAGAGTCTCTCGACTGGCGAATTCATTTAGTTCACAGGGATGGCTGTGAATAAAGGTACTCAGAAACTCTCCACCCTTCCCAGGGCTAAGTTACACCAGTTTGTTATTTTAATTGAGAACAGAAAGCCAGTGCAGAATCCAAAATCTCAGGGGAGAAGGAAGTGAGTCCATACTAACCTTCCTTTGGTGCTTGACCTTTGGGGCGACCCCTAACCTTTGGTTGTCCAAAGGTGGCCTCTGAAGGCAGCAGTGTCTGCGGGGGACCGGCTTCCAAAGCGATCACGTTAGCGGTCATGGTTTGGTCTTCAAAAGAGGCTCTGGGAATGCTGTGGGCTTGTGGTTTCATAGAGGATGGAGGGCCCAAGAGTGAGACTTCGGGTCGACCGGGTTCTGCCTTCGGAGCCCAAGCCGTGGGAGTCGGTGTGACCAAGGCTTGGGGGGCAGCGTGGCGATCACGTGTGCGACAGCCCAAGCCCAGCGCAGCACTGCAGCTGCAGCTTCCAGGCAGACAGTGTGGGTGCGTCCACACTGGCTCACTAAGGTCTCCCTGGAACCCGGAAGGCTTCGCTCACATTTCTCTGCGGTCAGACAGCCTCTCTCCTCTCATCATGCTGATTCCGGAACTAGAGCATGAGAAGGGCACCACTTGGTCATCGTCACCAGCAGGGGAAACAAAGGACTTCCCTGTCTGTATTTCTTTTGGGGTTTTCTAGTCAGTCATCACCTGAGCATGGGAATGCTTACCCTGAACAGAAGCCCTGGCTGCCAGAGAGAATCCCTAGCGAGAGGTCCGGGCTACACAGTGTCTTAGGAACTGAAGTAGTAGAACGAGCGCAGAAAACCAGCTCAACTCAGCGAGCTGCACACGGCTACCAAAGACACTGTCCCCGCTGTGAGGGAGCAAGTGGGTAGGTGATGACCTGCATCGTGAGGTGTCCCAGCTGCCCCAGGCTGCCCTGTCTCCCGGACATCTGCATATCAAGACCTGCAGGGTCACCTGGAATAAATTAGCTTGCACAGACCGCCAATCCCAAATGGAACAGCCCAGAACCACCCCTTAAAGTCTTTCATGGTTTTCTAAATACATTGTGAATCATTGAGTTTCCATAGAGAAGTCCCTATCCATTGGGAAGACAAAAAGTCTCTTTGAAAAGACATCGGGTTATATTTCCATGAAAGATCATGACAACCCAGCACAGCATGACTGTCTGCCAAGTATTATATATTTTAAGGGTTCCTTGTAATTTATGCTTTAAAATTTCCTCCCTACACCTTGCAGTATATAATAGAAGGTTTCCAATGTTTCTAACAGCCGAGCTCTGCTAGCAAAGTGGAAGCAACCTTCCATAAATTATGGTCTGAAATGTGTCCTGATGTTCAGGTATTTCTGTGACAGGTTTTTCTCCAAGAAAAATCAGGAAGGAACGTGGAGCAGAATCCCCGTTCCACCGGAGCTGGGGCAGGCCTCGCGCACGCCTCTCCTGTACGGAGGCAGGCGGCGGGATGTGAATCTCACCATTTATTCTACAGATGAAGGCTTCTTTTTTTATGGCAACTATAGCCAACAACTATCAGCATCGATGTAGATACAGCAAGCAGTATTTTAAAAATTTTATTCAAGGCAGCAGCCATTACCCAAAGTCTTGAATTTCCCTCTTTCTGGCCCTGATCTCACCAGGGTGGTCATGGCCGAGTGGAGTGAGGGATCTGGCTCCTTGCAGCTAACAATGAGCACAGGACTAACTCTGGTGAGGAATGAGTGAGGGTGTAGTGTGGCAGCTGTGGGGACGGTGCTCTGGGGGACATGGCGTGTGTCCTCTGCATCTCCCTGCCTATTGCTTCCAGCTGGCCTCTTGAAATGTGGACAGAAGACAGGAAGACGCCTGACACACGGGGCGGCCAACGCCAGGTCGTGGAGGAGCAGTGGCTGAGCCCAAGGCACTAGCTGTGGTCTGTGACTTCCGGACTGTGACCTGAGGTGGGCCAGGACTCTGACAAGGGCCAGAAAGCAGAGGTGGGTGGATGACTTGGAAGTCTCTGTCGCAGGACTGGACCCAGCTACTGTAGGGCAAAGGTGCCCATGCACAAGATGTAGACGGAAGGGCACCGCCACGCGCCAGTAAAGCTTCCTTTATAGAAACGGGCTGACCCACAGGCCGCATTGCATCCACTCCATACCAAAGAAAGGTTTTGAAAGTTGGCTTTGTTCAAGCCTTGCTTTCTGGGTCTCTGTTGATCACCATTAAGCCTGATCCTAAGTGATATTCATCTCCATCGATGTTGTCCCCCTCCGTGCGGTACCGGGGACTGAACTAAGAGGAGCTCTACAACTACTGAGCTGCATCCCGGCACTTTTTCTTTTTTATTTTGAGAAAGGATTTTGCTGACTTACCCAGCTGGCCCGGAGCCCCCGCCTCCTGAGTAGTGCATCCCATGGCTGTTTATCACGTAGACATTTCCTCTTTCTCCTTCTCCTCACTTTGCCCGAAGTTCTCCCCCACTCTCTTTCTTGCTCTGATGTCCTTTCTCCACCTCCCTCTCTCCTCTCCTTTCTATGGCCTTTCCATCTTCCTGCCGTCTCTCACCGTTCCTGTCCTCCATCCGCAGCAGACCTGGCATCCTGGATGGGGGAGCTTAGGGAGGCAGTAGAATGAGAGATTTGTTAAGTACGGAAGTCTTCCAAGCTTAAATATAACCTTTTCCACTGATGGTTACATTTCCAAAAAGGGTGTGTCCGAAAATTAGGAATCCAAAGAAAAATGAAGCACCTTTCCTTGTGATGACCTCTAAGCCGGTGTGTCCCCTCAGTTAGGCTCAGCCTGGAGGGACAATCACAGGGCAGGAGTAACCGTCCACTCACTGCACGGGAAATAAGCACCGGAAAACCCACCCAACTCCCATCAAAACCCGGTCTCCTGCTCAGAGAGTTGAGCAGCCTAAGCCTGGATCATTTCGCTCTCCGTCCTCATACGAAATGGCAAAGGGGCTAACTGATTGTTACTGTTCGGCTTTGATTTATCGACACATTTCATTTTAAACGGGAAACAGGTGTGTGCAGATTTGAACGTACTTGCTGGTAACTGTAGAGTTTTCATAATCTAAAAGATCCTTCTACTGCCAACATTTGACGAACAGTCTTTTCAAAAGAAAATATTTTTTTAGGTGTCGTGGGAGTGGAAGACCACACTGTGGGATTCAGGAGGACAACGCTGGGGCCCCCTACCCCGCCCCTTGTGACCGCATGGGACACATAGCCTGTTACTGACAGATCTGTGCTCAGTGAATAAATAAAAGAACTGATGAAATAATTCAATCAGCTTGCTGGTCTCACCCTTACTTTCTTTTTCTAAGCCTAATATTAAGAGAAAACAAGTATTTTTTTAAAAGTGTTATGTAATTATTTCAAAGCCACAGTTGAACTGGGATATACCATGAGTTGAGTGGAGAAAATATAATAGGAAATTTGCATTTAATTTTTCATTAAAATAATCATCTTATATAACAATGTGTCATATATTAATTATATTAATTAAAAGTTCCTGAAAGTAAAAACTTTATATCCGATAAATATCTCAACAACAATTAGAAAAATAAAATATGAGGAAAAAAGGTGAAGAATGGAGGAACCATCTTCCCTGAGAATGTTCGGAGTTGTTCAGAGCACTCTTGAAATGCTAGAGATTGTGCAAAGAAGGGACAGGCGTGGTGTTCGGTCCCATTTAGCGTCCTGCTAAGTAGGGGTGATGAGGAAGAGAGCAATGCCTGGCATCAACAGTTACATGTGCAGTGCCAGGGTAATTCTGAGGAGAGCAAGCTGAACTTGACAAGAGTCTCAAGCAGAGTTTAGACAAATGGTGAAGGCTGCTGGGAGGAATTAGCATTTGACTTAAGTCTTCTAAGAATGGGAGTGATTGAGACCCTGGGAGGAGGGGATGAGGACGCAGCCAGGGTCACTGCGATTGTTCTCCCAGGTCACTGCCCCAGAAGCCATCTCCAGGCTGGGATGTGGGATGGGAGGTGGTCCCGGGTGCACAGGAAGGAGTACCTCAACTCTTGGTCCACAGCAGCAGGTGCCTCTAGGACTCAGTGTGGCCCGGCCCTCTGGGAGGCCAGGAGGGCAGATAGGGAAGGGTCCAGGGTTTATTCTCCCCTCCCTCTCATCTTTGGAAATGGCTGCTCCTGTAGGTGTCCTTCAGTTGCACTCTCAGCCTGCTTTGTGACCAGGCCACTGGGCAGCGTGACCAAGGTCAGAGCAGGCTGCGTGGATAAAGTCCCAGGGCACAGAAAGGCAGCGAGCAGGTCGCCACGGCATTGGCGACAGTGATTAACACTGAGGGATCCAACTTTCTGGGAAGACTGAATTGTTAAAGGGATACAAGGAAATGACTGTGAAAAAGCACAGGGCCCAGTTTTCTCTTGTTTTTAATGGAAGACACGTGATGCTGGAGCTCCTCCCTCCTTAGTCTTTATTGATTACATGGAGCTCAGATTCTACGGGACAAGGTCACTTGCCAGAAATGTACCTGTGTGAGAAAAGTTAACAAAATGCACAGGAAGTTTACAGAATCCAAATTGAACTCTTTACATCACAGAGAGTATGCAAGAGAGAAACTATGGAAGCTCAGGGAAAACAACCCATAATCAGAAAGCAGGGGAAACAGTGGTGACACAGAGAAGACCAAACGCTGGAGTTAGCCAACACCGACGGGAAGAGAGCGAGCATCCTGCTAAGGCCGCTGACTCCTGGAAGAAGACGGATGGGGGGACGGAGGGGGTCTCAGCAGAGAAAGGCGAGCGATTCCTGTGAGAGGCGCAGCGCTGGGTGCAATCTGAAGTCAGCACTGGACCAGGAAAGCGAGCCATGCGTTTGTTCAGGAAGCACCGGGGTTTGTGATGCGCCTCGGCACGGGTTCACATTCTAGTGGGAAGAGGTCAACACATGCTTAAACGAGCACGAAGTAGAATACCAGGCACTCACTCCAGGTGCTGTAAGAAAAATAAACAATGCATAAAAATCAAAGTTCACAAAGGTCGCTGTTTCACATAGCAATTTCTTAGAAGCACGTACATACTGAGCGACAACAAAGAATGACGAGAAAGGGATCCATGGATAGAAACACCTCTTTTCTTCCTTCCTTCCTCCCTCCCTTCCTTCCTTCCTTTTCTCCTTCCTTCATTTGTCTGCTCTTCTTCTTTCTTTCTTTCTTTCTTTCTTTCTTTCTTTCTTTCTCTCTCTCTCCTTCCTTCCTTCCTTCCTTCCTTCCTTCCTTCCTTCCTTCCCTCCCTCCCTCCCTCCCTCCCTCCCTCTCTCTCTCTCTCTCTCTCTTTCTTTCTTTCTTTCTTTCTTTCTTTCTTTTGCCTTCCTTCCTTCCTTCCTCTCCTCCCTCCCTCCCTTTCTTCCTCTGTTTTTTTGAGACAGGGTCTCACTTCTTGCCCACATTGAACCACTAGACTGAAGTGATCCTCCTGCTTCAGCCTTTGAGTAGCTAGGACTACTCGTATGCCACCACACTCAGCTTAGGGAACCATTTTTAATTAATTCTCCTCTCCTTCCCCCATGCACATCCTTGATCAGCTAAATGTTCACTTTGGGAGGGTGGTGTGGGTCTGTGGCCAGGAGTGGCTAGTGCTTTCCCAAGGAGAGCAGGTGGACACTTCGGGACCAGGCGGTGGCTTCTTTCCTCACTGTCTTGCATGCTTTCCCAGAGAAGCACTGAGGCTGACCTTCCAGGATTGGTCTTTCATAGGAAACAAGCAGAGCGAGCCCTTGGGATCAAGCGCAGAGTGTTTGCCTTACAGATTGTGTGAGCAATGTCGCGAAGTGGTACAAGCAGAAATGCCTGTATGTAGGCTCCATCGCACAGGGCTCCACCTCAGTCCAGTCCTGCTATGGGGGCAGCCATGCCCTGTCCACCCTTACTCTGTGCCTGCTCCCCGCAGGGTCCATATCCCACCATGAGGAGCTCTCCCACTGGGGCCTATGTCTCCACCGAGCTGGCCATTTTCCCAGCGTCCTGGGAGGCAAAGTCAGCAAACAGGGGAGCCAATTCATTGTGCAGAAAGAGGTCAGGGAGACGGTACCAGTCCCTGAGGAGGCCAGGTGTTCCTGTAGACCCCTTCTCCCTGGGCCCGGAACTGTGCAATACATCAGAGGTCAGTCTTCCACATTTTGTGCCAGTCTCACACTGATTAAATTAAAAAACCATGATCTTTGCAGGAGTCTAGAGAAATCTAGAAGTGACAATGGCTTCCCATTCATGGCCTGTTGAACATCTTTGCCTTCTATAGGAATAAAGTTAGATCTTAAATATGTTCTTTTTGCATTTACAAATTTCTCCCGATTTCTATTTCTACTTATAACTATTGAAGGTTAATCTTCTCTCCTGCAAGTATCCATTTACATATAAATTCTAATCTTTAGCAATTATATCATCCTAGTCTAATATAGTTCCTGGTCACTAAGAGTGTTTGGTTAAATACTGCAAAATGCAAACACGTTACTATGGGTTTTTACAGTAACTAGTTATTGTAAGAGACACGTGTCATCTCACACATCTAAACGAATGTGACAATTAAAGAAAGCAACATGGATCAGTGAAAAAATCCCAGAAGTCCTAATACACACCATGTGGCTGGTCCACGTTCCCCAAGGCTGTGGACAGCAAGGACGTTAGCTGAAACCGAGTAGGAGCAATAAATTTATCACATCCTTGCCACCTAATTATTTTAGGCTACTTGTGGTATGAAATACATTAATAACAATTTAAAGTAAAGTGGCATCCCATGAATGTGAAATTGTGAACGCGTCGCAGACACAGCCCAGGTGTCAGTAATCACTGGCCACAGGGGTCCCGGCAGGAATATCACGCAAGCACCTTTCCTCCATCTTTGCTGTTTGTGATTTTTCAAATCATTACACATGCATAACAGAAATGGGCCGGCTGAGTAAATTGAGTATCATTTCCCTCCTCTATGCACAGGAGCTGAACCGGTTTTATCTCTTTGGGGGAAAGCAGCCCCATTTACATTTGCTGGCTGGAATGTATAAAAGCCTAATGTCAAGAAATCCATTTGCTCTTTAATAAAAGTTATCATAACATCTGGGACGCTTGATTTATGGAGAGACTCCCGTCACCTCGACGGCCTGCCGCTTTCTCTCGCCTCTGGAAACCCAAGACAGGTCATGACATTTACACTAGGTCAGAATAATCATGTCACTCAGATCACGTTCCCTGACAACAGCCCATTTGTCTCATTTAAATAATGAGCATGATTGGTGGAAATTGCAGGCTGTAACCCTAACACACACAGGAAATGACAAACACAACCACGGTGAATAATAAGGCAAACACTGACAGGTAGAACAGCCCGCTGCTACCAATGGCTGCTGTTAGAGTTACTTCCTTACCCTTTGTCCAGCAGATTTGATAACAGTCCAGAGGGTTGTGAGATAGAAAGATGGAAATGTTTTGCTAAGCATGTTCTGATAAGGGCGGCTGCTTCCTGGTCAGTGGCCGGGTCAGTGAAGCGGTGCCCTCTGGATGGGTTATTATCCCCGGCCAAGCCCACGGCAGCCCATGAGATGTGCAGAGGAACAATACTCAGAGATCTTCCTCACTCTGCCTCCTGCAAGGCTGCACAAGCAGTCAAGCCACACTGCAAGAGCAGCCATTCCCCATGCTCCCCAGCAAAGAACGCCTGCCTGCTAGATGGTGACCCTGAGCTGGGACAGGGCTGTGATCAGGCTGAGCAGGGCCTGACTGCAGCACATTCAGTGTGCTTGTGTGTGTGTGTGTGTGTGTGTGTGTGTGTGCAGGACCTTGGTAAAGGGAGAGAGAGGGAAAGAATTGCTGAATTCCTACAGGAATGATGGAAGCAATGAAGTGCCCCTCCAGGGTGCCAGGAAGCACATAGGGTGCTTTACCCACACTTCCCTAGTGGGCTGGCCAGTGAGCATGTTCTTGCGACACCAGGGTGCTGCTTCCTAATGGAAATTCACTGGGTTCATGGAATTACTGCTCCGGTGTTTTAGAACAGGCCCCTCTGGTATCAGTGGTCCTTGCATTATTACGGTGAGTGTCCAACTCTTCCCCAAGGGCCTCATGAGCTCACAGCAGGGCTTCTGCAAGGTGACGGGAGGTGGGGACGGTCGCCACTGGGGCGTGGCCCGGGAGGGTTGGCTTCCCTCTGGAGCTCCTGCCTTTCCTCTGCTTCCTGTCTACTACACAGGGAGCAGCTCTGCCCTGTCCATGCACTTCCCACCTTAGAGCCAGTGAAGGAGAGACTAAAACTGGGAGCCAAAATAGACCTCTCCTTAAAAGCACAGGTGTCAGATACTATGTTTCAGCAAGTAAGAAAGTGACTGTGACGCTGGCAACCGGCCCTGGCCACTCTAACCCCGGGTCTCGGGAGACACCCAACAGGTGTCAGCCCCATGCAACTCTTCTCAGTCCTGTGATTTACCAGGGCCCGGGCAAAGGCCACCGGCAGGGTTGTATGAAGAGCTGGGAACACACAGTGGGGGCAGCCTTAGCTCACCGCCCTCTCTCTCCCGGGTTCACTCGCTGCCTCTGAATTGCATGGAGAACAGGAACCTGCTCCAGAAACCCCGTCAAGGTTCCTGACACAGACTGGGCTTGGGCTCGGCGACCTTCCTGTCTTCTTGCCAGCATTGGTGTCAGGCACCCCTTCCTCTGAAGTCGAGAGTTTCCCACGACTGCACATCCTGAGGTCGTCGTCTGCCAACAGTGCCAGTCACACCCCAGGTAGCTCATGCGACTCCTTGGGGCCTTCTCTTATTTGCCACACTCTAGTGAAGCCCACTTACCGTGAGTTGCTTTGAAGGTCGCCTGAGATGCAGGGTTAGAGCGGACTGGCGGTTGGCCTCCCCTTCCCATACAGCCCAGTTTCCTAGCTGCTTTCCGAGTCCTGTCCATCGCTGCCTGTGTCTCACCTCGCCCCTCTCTTCTCTGTCTCCTGTTTCTTCCTACTCTCCCCATCCTCCTGCCGGTCTCCCGGTCTCAACTCTGGATCTCGCCTCCAGCTTGCAGCTCTTTCCCACCAGTCCTTTCCTCCTGCCAGCTGCAGGGTGTTCTTTGGGTGCACCCCCACCCCTAGAACTTGAAATGCCTGAGAAGAGTTGCCCCGTCTGTAAGGCTCCTCATGGAAGAATCAATCCTGTCTCCGCTCCCGCGCTGGCTGACGGGATCCATATCTGCCCAGCCCCCAGCACCTGGTCATCACCCACAGTGGAGATTTCCTCTGCCCAAGATCCTCCTAGAGCCCACCGGTCGCTGTGTCCTCTCTGTTAGCAGCCAGGGTGGGTGGGCTCGGGGAACTCAGCCCAGCACGCTCAGCCCAAGGCCTGAAGGCCATTCCGGTCGCTCTTTTTTGCCTCAGGTTCACCACTACCATCAAATAGGAGCACTAAATCTATGGACTGGTGCATTTCATGGAATCTCTTTTTGTCTGCAAGTGGCTGGAAAACATCACCTGCTTCTAAGCCCTTTGGGAACCAAACACCCACTTTCTCTCACCCCCTTCATCCACATGCATTTTTTGGGCCTAAAGCACTTGGTGCAGCAGCTCCCTGCAGAAGTTCTTTCCCAGGGGACTTGGCCCCATGGTGGCCCCATCTGGTAGCTGCTTGGAGTCCTGTGCTCGGGACAAATTCTAAGAGATGTAAGGAGGGAGAGAGGCGGGCCAGAAGGAGGAAGGATAAAGCAGGTCTGGGACGGACACCTTGAGCATCTCCATGACTTACGGCTTGCGGGCCACTTGGCCTGTCACCATTCAGGACATTTCCTTGTCCTTATATTCACCTGAAACACAATTCTGTTTCCTCCAACCTGTGGCTTGTTTGTCTCCACAGGCAGAACATTATGAGCGTGGGCTCATTGTCCTTGCTCTGGCCCATTAGTGTCACGCAGGAGGGTCAGTACTGATTAGGACACCCCAGTCACGCCTTGAGCTGGAGCTGTTTTGCATCCTTGGTGCCGCAGCCCACTGCAGGCAGAAGTTTTTGTGATTCTTGGCACCGCCATTTGCCTGGATGAGCACAGTGAAGAGGAGATGGTTTACATGCTGTCATGGATGAGGTGTGCCAGGAACCCACGGGGTACAGTGAGGAAGAGAACCCTGGTACTCATTAGGGACTTGAAGGATTTGAGGTTTGCTTGGACCTCAAAACACAATTGAGCTTAAAAATGATAACCAGTGAGAAAGAAAAGATGAAAAGAGAAAAACAGGCCTGTGGGTCTTAGACGAAACCCTGTCTGGGAAGAACAGAGGCACTGATGCCCCTGCAGATTGCATGGTCCTGCCATGGAGCCTCTGGGTGCCTGCAGGGGAGCCCAGCCTGCAGCTGGCAGTAGGGCTGGGACCTCTCGGGAAGTCCCTCCCTGGGACTCATTCTCTGGTGACCCTTGATTTATTGTCTCATATCCCCAAATTTTCCACCCAGTGAACCTTAGTAGAAGAGGAACTACCGGCTCAGTGAGCCTGACTGCATCCCAGCAAGTTGCTTTGCTGTGACGGAATGATTGCAGTATCCCTGGGACTAAAGGCAATTCATTCCATCTCATGAGTATTGTGGAATTTATAAACCGAAGTTGATCTGACCCCAAACCAGAAAACCATACAATAGTTAAGAATAGCATTCTATGGCATAATTAACTTGTTTGTGCTCATCCAAATAAGGTCCTAATTTTATATGATGAGGTGTGATCGAAAAGTATGGTTAATACTTAATTTTTTAAAAAATTATTACAGTAAAAGTCACATTCGGGGCTGGTGAGATGGCTCAGCGGCGTAAGCACTTGCCTAGCAAGCGCAAGGGCCCGAGTTCGACTCCCGGAACCCACATACAAAAAAAGGGCCGGTGATATCGCTCAGCGGCACGGGCGCCTGCTGGTATGTGAGGTCCTGAGGTTGACCCCTGGTACCCACAAAAAAAAAAAAAAGTCACATTGCCATTAATCTCCCTTAAAAATTTCCCCTGACTTTGAACATACTTGTCCCTCGTTCTTGCCACTTTCTGAAGCAGTTCTGGAGTCCTCTTTCCTAAGTGTCTTTAGTTGTGCTATCCTGGATGCCTGGAGGTCTTGAATCCATTCAAAACATTTACTTTCCGTGGTCGCTTTGACTTTAAGGAAGAGCCAGGAGTGGCAGGGTGACAGATTCAGTGAGAAAGGTGTACACAGATACACCATGGTATGTTTACTAGCTTGTCTTTCCATTGGGTGGCACTGGGTAGCAGAATCTGCTGCATTTTTGACCACACCTAGTGAGGACACTAATGCCTAGTGTGTCTCCTGCACAATGAACCCAGGCCGAGCCACCTCCCCGAGCATGATGACGTGGGCACGGCAGCGCAGGCTTAGCCACCCCAGGGTATCACCTGGTATCGGAAGCCATCAAGCTTGTCAGGGTCCCAACTGACTTATCCCGTGGACGGTGACGTGAACATAGCTCTCTTAGAGCCTCCAGCCACACCCTGGACTCCTGGGGACAAGCACGCAGCCGGGGCCTGGGCTTGTTGAGCATGGAACTGACCCTTCTGCTCCTGAAGAACCAGAGAGAGAAGCGGGGAAACTGTGCCCTGAACTGACACCAGCAGCCATGTGGCCAAGGATTGCAGAGTGGCCTCGCCACGTCCTGGGCACAGGCGGGTGTCCTGAGGGCAGGCCTCACTTCACCTCTTCCCCCCAGCTGTGGTCTGCAGGCACTCAGGGCTAAGCCAATGGTGGACAAATGGACAGCATTTTCCAGGGTTTAAAGTTCGATGCTTGCAGGTGCCCTGCCAGACTTCCGGTCTCTGGACTGACTTCTCAGCTGTGCCCTTGTTTACAGTTTAGAAATCTATTTGTGTTGTATCCCCAGGTTCTTTTTAATTTCTGTGCAGAACAGCATGAGAACTGCTGAGCAACTGAAGCCGATGGGGTCGTACCCTGTGGGTCACAAGGCACAAGGACGCTTCTGAACTCAGAAAGACGCAGACTATGACAACGAAATGGAAAAGACCCCCCCCACACACACATAGACAGTAGGATTCATCTAAGCACTGTGTCCTTGCCACTTTGTTGTAATTTTTGAAAAGTCTCTAGCAGTATCCTTGAGAAATTTACACGTCTTGAATGCTTGTCTGTCAAATGCTGGTAAACTCAAAGTGATTGTAAATGGCCAGGATATTAAACTACGAATATCAGGGTTAATTATGAAAATTTGACAAAACCCCAAACAGTGCATGGGGAAAGGAGGGGAGACCCTGTCTTCTCTGGCACTATGCTGGCTTGGAGGTCTTTGCAGGGTCAGTCAGAGGCTCTGAGTCACCTGGAACTCATCACAGCTCGAAACCCTGCTTGGAAGGGGCTGCGGGACACTGGGCTTCCAAATGTGAATATCCTGGCATTCCAAGTATGTGGTGGGGTTTTTCTCTTCCATCCTGATGCACAGCAAACCACCAATATCTGCTACTACAATGGGTTCTGTCGAGTAGTTTTGTTGAAGGTGGTGATCATGGCAGAACAATGAAGGGTCGGTGAGGCTACGGCTCGCCCGTAACGTAACTTGTGCTCAGGACATTAGCATATGCCAATTTGTCACGCAGGGCCGGCTGTCAGGTGTCTGGCCACAGCCTCTTGTGGTGCCCGCTGTGATGACACATAAGGAGTCAGTCACCTAAACACCGTGTCTGCTTCCTGAAACAGTCTCTACCTTGCAGGTCCTGGCGGTACGATTTCTCAGGATGGCTTTGCCAAGGGAAGGAGCTGTTCATGTGTAAAGCTGCTACTGAACAGAAGCCATGGGCCTGTCTCCTAACGCTGAGGTTACCTAGAAACCAGGCTGACTGAAGAGCCCTTCCATGAACACAAGAAACCTGGAAAGGAATTATGTGTATTATTAAAGCAGCTTAACACTTCATGGTGAGATGTCAAATACAGTGGGACCTTGGTTCATGAACTTAACTCATTCTACAGTTCTGGAAAAGATGGCCATGCTCGTGTTCATGTGGGAAAGATGGCTGCGATTGTGTTTGTCACCCAGTGAGGTTTGCAAATGAAAACAAAACTTTGCCAAATGCTTCTGTTTGTGAACCAAATTGTTCACAAACAAAAGTATTCATTAACTGACGTGCCACTGTACTCTTTTTGGAATATGTACCCTTATACCTAATATATATTCTTATGATGATTATTTCATTTAACTTAAGAAGTGGATTCTTCTCTGATGCTTGTATAACTTTGAGAATGATCACTTCAAGGATTTCTAGAGAAGGTGAAGCAGATGTTTTCTGGGTGTCCTAGCCAACCTTTGTGATGCCTTTGGGAAAAGGTTGAATCTAGACAAGAATCCAGGAGGGATTTTTGTTAAAGCATCCATGTAAAGATGACTGGAATGTGAGTTCTTTGAATGCATGATGGGCTCTGCATAATGACAAATCATCTTTCTTTTGTATAATGAAAAACTCCACTAGTCTAAGAGTTAGACATTTATGTACCTTCGTGGAGTCCCCTGATAAAGTTGGGGACAGATGATTCGCTCCTCAGAGCTGTGGAGAGATGCTGCAGATGTCAGTGAGAGGATGGATCCCTGCATTTCTGGGAGGCTGACTGGAATGTAAACGTCATCACACCCAAGCTTGCACAGCACTGCCAGGCTCTGCCACTCAGCCATGACACTGACCTCAGCCTGACTTCCTGTCCCCCAGGGAGCAGGAACCATTTCTACCCTTCCCCTCCCCTCCCTTCCCCTCCCCTTCCCTCCCTTCCCTTCCCTTCCCTTCCCTTCAGCATCCTTGCAGCTACTCTCTGGAAGGACAAGAGTGAATATATCCTCCCTGCCCCTGTTTAACTTCTCTGCATTTTCTATGGGCTTGGTCCTGAGGAGGGGTAAATATGGCTTACCAGATGAAGAAAAGGACTTGAGACACCAGGCTGAAGCAATATCGCCAGCGTAACTATACTGAGATGCTTATCAGGGGCAAGTGTCAAAGATACTCACATTCGTATCCCAACCCGTCACTAGAGAACCAACCGCAGAGGATGGCGGGACCTGCGTGTAGTGAGGAGGTTGAACTAGGAGCAGCCAAGAGGCATTAGTCAGCCCTTTAATGCTTGAATGTTGGAGTACTTTATACGCGAGGTGCCCTCCTGTGACAAAATGATTCCCTAGTGACCCACTAAATGCATTTTTTTCCTACAGAAAATGAAGGTGGATATTTGGAGAGAGAATGGGTCCTCGAGACTTTGTCATACGTGTCACTCTAATGTGGCTGCCTGAGGTCAGGAGATGGAGGGGTCTGAACTGTCTGCTCTAAACAAAAGCTGGAATGTGAAAACGAAACAGTTCCTTCACTCTGTATGAAGCTTTCACACTGGGCTGAGGAATGTGCTTCATTAGCTTATAAAGCACCTTTTCCTTCAGACCTGGTAACTCTCCATGGTGGAGACAGAAATTAACCTGGAATTCTCGGAGGACCGCTTTCAGAAATGAATGCATCAACACAGACGGAAGTGGGGTGTTCATGCACATTTGTGTGCAGATCTTTGGATTTGCAAGGCGTGGACATGTGCAGATTTGTGCACGTACAGACACAGGTTTTTAAGTTCACGATTGAACCTCATTTGAGGATCATTAGGTAGAATTTATTCTACTCAGTGATGAGCCAAACTGAAGAATTCTAAGTTAGCCCTGAAGCTGAAGAAGGTTCTGACTCTTTATGAACAGCGTGCTAATCCGGAGCTTTGTTCCAGAGCTCCGTGCAGCATTAGGGAGTCTCAGATCAGAGCAGAGCTGCCTTGCTTCGGGATGAGATTTCTTGTTGGCCTGGATGTGTTCAGCCACCAGCAGGCAAGGTAAAATCTGTGCAGTGATGCCTCCATGGTCCACTTGCAATCTCTCCATCTAGAAACACTTCTAATGCCAGGGCTTCTTCTGCAATGTCACCATGGTTTAAAGCAGGACTTTTGGTGAGAAGAAAAGAGGTTTACCATGTGCCATAGTGGAGTTTGGCTCCCAACCCACTACTTCCTGTGAGTCACGAATAGCTTCGTCCTTCCTAGGTGAAATTGCAGCATGGTCCAGGCCTCCCCAGGCCTCACCCTCCTCCCTACATCCACCTTGAACTCCCTTTTCTTCAGGCTGTCACTCCTGAAAGATGGCTTCTCAATCTCCTCTAACACCAAAGGACATTTCTAACAATAACTGCCTATCTCAAAAGGACAGCCTGCTCTCATGAGTTAAGTGTATTTTTACATTTAATTAAATTAAAGTGATTTCACATATTTTAATGCAATTTTTCTTTCTCAGATAATTCTTTAAAAAAACTAATAAGTATCTTTCAAAATCCTGTTTGTTAATGCCAGAGTTTTATGTATTTTCCAAATATGTCTAAGGTATTTTACTTTGTAGAATCAAACCATTCTCAAAATAATATCACCCAGGCCAGTGAGATCGCTCAGCGGCACAGGCGCCTGCTGGCACGCGAAGTCCTGAGGTTGACTCCCCGGTACCCACAAAAAAAAAATAATAACAATATCACCCAACTAGAGTTGCTGAATGCTAGTCTATAAATAAATTTTGTTTTATTTTATTTATCCACAGTCAATAATCATTTGGAGAAAATTTATTTTGTAGTAGGTTTATTAACTATGGGAAGACTAAACAATGGAAAGGTAGGTGAGATTCTACTTCTGAAAATAGCTATGTAAAATATGATCACATATCTATGAATTAATTTGGAGAAATCCCTTACTGAAGACACAGAGAAATTGTTACAGCTTCCATAGTTCTCTTGTCCTTCCTAAGGCCTCAGCCTAGCATTCTCAAGAGTGAACGGGCTCCTTGCCTTCCGGATAGAGACCCTGTATCCATTAGTGTTCACTAGAGGAACAGATGTGTATATCACATAAAAAATTTGCTAGGTAGGCTTACAATGGCTGCCTGAGGAGTCAGGGGTGGAAGAGTGCAAAATGACTGCCTGTGCACTTGAGCCAGAGGTCCAGTCAGAGGTCCAAGGCCTGGAGCTCACTGCACAGTCATCCATCACAGAAACCTGAAGAATCTGTGGTGGAAGCCTGAAAGAACTGGAGACAAAAGTCCAAAGGCAATGATGAAGACTGGAGCTCCTCCAACAAAGAAAAGGGCAGACTTCATTCTTTCCCTTTTTATTCTGTCAAGGCTACAAGCCTATTGGTTGGTACCACTCACATGTGGGTCGGGTCTTCCCTCCTCAGTTTGTGGCCTACCTGTCAGGCATCCACAGACACAGGCAGCACTGTGCTTTACTAATTCACTAGGAGTTTCTTACTCTACTGAAGTTGACACCATAATTAACTATCACAGTTCCTACATTCTGGTCAATTTTTGCTTTAACTTACTATAATTAGTGAATGCTATAAAGTGAATGTTTACGTGTCTTCAAGATTCACGTGTTGAAACCCTACCCCTTGGGTAGCTAGATCCTGCAATAGAAACAGTAAGAAGTAATAAAGTACAGTTGTACATCAGGGGTCCTCATCAGAAAAGTCACCAGAGGGTTGCCGCTCTGTGCAACACATCAGTGTGAGGACTTAGTGTGACAGTGCCATTGTGCGCCAGGAAGGACCTCTCCCAAGGGCTCACCCCCTGCTCTTGGCCCTGTGGCCTACAGGATGGTGAGAAAATAAAGTTTGTTGCTTTGGCCGGTCATCCTGCAGTGCTCTGTCGTGGCAGCCTGAGCTGTGTCACAGAAAATGAGTAGATGCTGGTTTTCTTACCCTGCTTCTTATCCCTGTCCCTCATAGAATGTCACACTCGGGAGTGCAGCATTCCAGTGTCATGTGACGGTCCAACCTGTCCATCAGAGGATGCGACATCCCAGGACCCCGGCACAGTGGCCTTCTCCATGGGTGCCCTGTGCTGCTCATCCCTTCCGACACCTGTCTTCCAGCTCCTGCCCCCAGCTCCAGGCTTTTCCCATTGGAAACTGTCCTGTTGGGCCCTCCGTGGCAATGATGCTCACTGTGTATTTCTGTTTTACTTCTATTAGATTGTTGTGGTTAAGTGCGACCTTGTCTTTACTGTGAGATTTCTGCTACACTTGAGATTTTGTTCTTAGACTCCCACTTGCTGTATGTTCTTGAATTTGGATCTGCCACTTAGAACAACCCCCGTTTGACATCTCCTGTTCTCTCTGCACCGCTCCTCAGCCCAGGTGGAAACGGGAGCTGCGCCCTCACCATGAGGCTGCAGAAGGGAAGCGGCTTCTCAGAAGCCCGGCAGGAAGCCAGCACAGCAGGGATCAGGGCAGAGCGCAAGCACCAGCCCTCATGTTTCCACTCTTCTTCCCGCTTTTTCTTCTTCTATTATTGTTATTATTATTAAGTTTATTGGTACAATTTAGATATACATAATCATCACATTCACCACAGAGAATTTGTACCTGTACATGATATATCCTTGTTCTTCTATTTTTTTAATCCCCTCCTCTCCCTTCAACCCTTCTTCCTCTCCTTATTTACAAAGCTTTGTTTCCATTTTACCCTCCTTTTATCATTTTTTTTTCTTTTCCCTTCCTTCCCCCCACCCCCAGTTCCCTTTTCTTTTGAATAATTTCTTCCTATTTCACAATGCCTATTATATACTTTGGTCCTTATTTATACTTTCAGTTTCTCACACCAAAGAAACAATGCAATATTTGCACACGTGTGCCCGATTTATTTCACTTAAGAGTATGGTCTCGATGTGTATCCATGTACCTAGAAATGTCTCAAGTTTATCTTTCTTTATGGCTAAGTAGAACTCCATTGTATAAAAATCCCACATCGTTTTTATCCATTCTTTGGATGATGGGCATTTGGATTGTTTCCAAGATTTAGCTACTACAAACTGTGCTGCTATAAACATGGGTGTGCATATATTGCTGTGATATGATGTTTTTAATTCTTCTGGGAAGATACCGGAAAGGGGAATAGCTGGGTCAAATGGGACCTCTATTCCTAGTTTTTTGAAGAATCGCCACACTGATTTTCACAGTGGTTGTGCCAGTCTACACTCCCACCAAAAATGCAGACGTGTTCCTTTTTCCCCACAGCCCTGCCAGCATTTGTTTTTAGTTGATTTCTCAATAATTGCCATTCTTTCTGGAGTGAGATAGAATCTCAGTGTTTTTTTTTAATTTGCATCTCTCAAATGACCAGTGATGTTGAACATTTTTTCATATATTTGTTTTCCATTTGTATTTCTTCCTCGGCGAAGCATATATTCATCTCAGATGCCCATTTTTGGATTGGGTCTTTAAATTTTGGGGCTCTAATTTTTTCAATTCTTTATATGTTCTAGATAGACCTAGAATAGTAAAAACAATTCTTAGCAACAAAGTCAAGTCAGGAGCCATCAAACTGGTGACTTGAAATAATACTACAAAGCCACTGTGATAAGAACAGCTTGGTACTGGCAAAAAAAAAAAAAAGAAAGAAAAAAGAGAAAAGAAAAAAAAAAGAAAAGAAAAGAAAAAAAGAAAAAAAGAAAGAAAACAGACCTGAGGGTCAATGGAACAGATCAGAAGATGCGGAAACAACTCCAAACACACCCAACCACCTTACCTTTGACAAAGGAGCCAAGCATGTTCACTGGAAGAAAGATGGTCTCTTTAATAAATGGTGCAGGAAAAACTGGCTCTCTACCTGCCAAGGACTAAAACTAGACCCATGTCTATCACTAGGCACTAAACTAAAGACAAAATGGATCAAAGATCTAAATATTAAAACAGAAACACTAAATCTGCTGGAAGAGAGAATAGGTAGAACTCTTGAAAACATAGGGGTAGGCTAAGATTTCATGAACAAAACCCTGATTGCATGAAAAATACTACAAAGAATCAACAACTGGGATCTCATCCTATTAGAAAAGTTTTGCACAGCAAAAGAAATCACCCACAGAGTGAGAAGACAACCCACAGAGTGGGAAAAAATTTTAGCCAGTTGTCCCACAGACAAAGGACTTCCGGCTGTTTCTTTGTCTTCTCTTAAGCAGTCTCAGATCCTCTACATCTGTGTTAAACGTTAATCAGCTGGGCATGGCTGGCTGTTATCTGGTTGGCAATTCATGCAACAAAAACTTCTTCTTGCCTTGATTGTTTCAGGGTCTTCCAAAGTGAATGATGGCCACCAGGAAATAATGGAGATATGGAAAAGACTGCTGAATTCTCCAGGAGGAAGTGATGTCACTCCTCTTTATACACAGTGGGTGCGTCTACTGTAGTTGTCCCCAGCTGGTGCAGTGATGCACAACTAAAGCAAAACAAGAACATGGCTTCCACTATCGCCAGGAATCAGGAAGGTGGATGAGGTAATATCTGACTGCTTGACTCTCTCTTTCCATTTCTTCATAGTGATGTTTGGGGCATCACTCTGATTTCAGGAGTGATTTGATTATCAAAGAGCAAGGAGGGCTGGTGAGATGGCTCAGTGGCATAAGCGCCTGCCTGGCAAGCGTGAGGTCCTGAGTTTAACTCCCAGTACCCACATAAAGGAAAAAAAAGGGGCCGGTGATATCGCTCAGTGGCATGAGCGCTTGCTGCCAAGTGTGAAGTCCTGAGTTCAACCCCCGCTACCCACATAAAAAAAAAAAAAAGAGCAAGGAGAGAGAGAGAGAAAAAGAAAGAAAGAAAGAAAGAAAGAGAAAGAAAGAGAAAAAAAGAAAGAAACAGGAAGAAAGAGAAAGGAAGAAAGAGAAAGAAAGAAAGAAAGAAAGAAAGAAAGAAAGAAAGAAAGAAAGAAAGAGAAGTAAGGAAGGAAAGAAAGAAGGAAGGAAGGATGGAAGGAAGGGAGGAAGAGAAGGCAGGCAGCTCATGTTAACCATTCCTTTTCTGTTCATTTACTTTCCCTGGAAATGTCTGTGGCTGAGGGAGGCCATGGATGGAGGTTCTCATATTATAGTGGGAACAAACGATGACCACAAGTCTTCCACCAGCTTCTAGGTGGACCCCAGAAGACATGGTGGGGCACAGAGAGGGAGCTGAGCCCATGGCAAATGGGCAACCCCTAGTGCACCTGGGCAGAGAGACCAGTTGGGCCACACCTGAGCTCATGTCCAACAGGACCGATGACTTCCTGTTGCAAACAGGAAGGAGAAGGTAGGGGAGGCCACCCTTCCAGGGCGCAGCAGGATCACAGGAGGTGAGCTGCACCCGTCTGAGTTGCAGGTGTAGGCAGCGAGCATTCTGTGGTTATGGTGCCGTCCACAGACATGGAGAAGCGAGGCTGCCACAGTGCCCCAGGGGCCGGCTGTCCTATGCTGGTTGCGGACTGTGGGGCTGACCCTGGGTCCCTGGAGGAGGAGACTCGGGAGATCTGCCCTGTCCAAGCCAACTCCTAGACAGCATCGGAACTCCGAAAGCCATACCAGGACTCCGCCGAAGGCGGAAGTCACCGTCAAAATTCCCATCAGTCGAGAGTTGGCGGAATCCCAATGGGCGGCTCTACTTTTCCACTTTGCTAATGGACTTATTGCAGGGATAATGGTCATTTCCTTAGATCACCTCCTGTGGTTTTTGTCCTGCAGGCCTGCCAGGCTCGTTACCAGAACTAACCCTGTATGCCATCCGAGCACCGGATCTGCCACACAGGCTTTGTTATCGCCTTGCAGCTGCCAGCTTCCCAGCCAGGCTGCAGAGACAGGTGCGGTGTGTGAAATACGCCCTGTGGACTTCATAAACACGGGTCATTATTTTACATCTGGCAATGACTTGAAAGTTCAGGTCTGAGACTCAAGGGCCCTGTCCCTTCAGATTTTGAGAACGCTCAAGAACTTGGGCCAGAGCCCCACGAGGGCAGCAATGTGGGCGTCACGGAGTGATAGGGTTTGGGGTCCTCACAGGACCATGCCACACAGCATCAGGACAGGGTGGGCACTCAGAGAGGAAGCAGTTATAATTCATGAGCATCTGGGGACCACACCTCACAAGAGAAACTGCTGTGAACACCCAGCTTTGCCCAGCTTTCAGCTGCTGCATCTGTGTCCCTTGCTGTGGCTTTGGAACGCTGTGTCCTGTGGATAACAATAATAACAAGGCAAGCCGCTGTCTATTCCTGGCCACAGTTGCAATCTCAGGCACTGCCTGTGGGAAGGCATCCCTATGTGCCTGGCACTCAGCTAAAGCAGTGGCATCGGCAGAGTGACGTGCAATGGATGCAGACCCAGCCTTCCCTACTTCTCTCCCTCAGTCTGAAGCAAGGAAAGCCGCAGCCGGTGTTTCCCTCGCGCTCCTGGAGAGAGATCTGCTATGCCAGTGCTGCGCATATAGATGTGGTGGGGAGCTGGACAGCTCTGAAACCATGGCTGCCCCTGGCTCTTCCGGCCCAGTGAGGGTCCGGCCGTCCATCCATGTGGACAGCTGCTGTGTCTCAAAACAGAGCAGTAGCAAAGTGCAGGACAGCAGATGATCTTCCCAAATGGGGAAGCCTCTCAACTAGCCAGGAAGTAAGACCAGGCTCCTCCAGTAACAGTGTGGTTCTTTACAACACCCTGACCTGTGTTTAGAGACAGAGGATATTGTCCAAAGAGCATCCTCTATAAGTTCTGACGTCTCCATGTTCGTGGTACTCAGAGTTTCAGAATCTCACTCTGTAGATTGTGCCTTTCACTTGAAATTAAAACACTGCCTGCCAGGGGTGGCGATGCAGCCCATTTCTGGTAGGAAGACTGTGTGCGTGGAAGCAAGACGCCACTGCACGAGTGTGCAGGAACCAAAATGTGACCCGAGGTGACTGATCTAGGGACGTGGAATTCCAGCTGGGAGGAAGTCTAGGGGTCCCAACTGGGATTAAAGAGGGTCTGGATTCAGATCACTTCTTTTGTGGATGTAAGCCATGCTTTATGAAATAAGCCAAGCTCACTGCAAATACCAGCAGGATCTCTACCAGGAGCCCAAGTCCAGCCAGGCTCCTGAGCTGCAGAACGCACCTGGGGCCTGAACAGCATCTTTCCTCAGCTGCTGATTGACTTCTTAACAGCATGGGGAGCTTGGGTGGGTTCAGAGCCTGCAGGGACACAGGGGAAGGTTTCACAGGGGAAGAGGAGAGGGAGGGTGGTGTGGACAACTGCTCACCTAAGCCCGCAGCCCAGCGAGCCTCATGCCTGGAGTTTGAGCACTGCACGGTTACTGATGGGAAAAGTGGTTTCAACAAGTTCAAGATCCTGCAAAACCAACTCTTCCCGTGGTCTGAGGCACTTAGCATGAGGAGGGGGAGTCAGACGCTGACATATACGGAGGATGACAGGAAGCAGGCCCTGCCTGGCCGTCACACCTGGAAACGCTTGGAGGAGGGGCACTTTCTCGGGATTTCAGCAGAAGGTTTCCCTTCCTCTTTTTTCCTTCCTTCCTTCCTTCCTTCCTTCCTTCTTTCCTTTCCTTCTTCTTTCTCTCTCCCTTCCACTCTCTCTCTCTCTCTCCCTTCCATTTTCTGTCCTCTCTCTCCCTTTCTCCCTCCCTCCTCCTTTTTCTTTTTCTTTCTCTTCTTTCCTTGTCATCTCCCGTTAGCTGTATGATGAAGACCCTGTCATCGGACCTTGCAACCTGTGAAGAACTGCTGTGTCGCTTTAAAATGAGTTCAGCTTCCAAACATTTGACCTGTGAATTCATTCATCCTTTAACCCATTACACAAAGACCATTCTAACTTGACCTACCTTACTCTTGGGCTGCCTTCTACTTAACACTTAGTCCACGCAGGGAGAGAATGACAGTTAGATGGCTCTGTGTGCAATCACACTGAAGTCTTTACTGTGACATCTGCTTTTCTGTTGGATGGCACTCGGCAACTGCATTTGTGGTAATTTTTATTATACCTTGTAAAGATACTCATGAAAGAAGACTTCCAGAACTGCTTCAGAATGTGGCAAGAATAATGAGATGAGTGTGTTCAAAGAAAGGGAGTATAATTTGAGGAGAGTTAATGGCAATGTATCTTTTACTGTCAATGTTTTTAAATTTAAACATTTACCATGTATTTTGATCACTGTATTATATATATATTAATATATATATATAATACATTGCTGCTCAAAATAAGACATATATTTCCACCACAGTAGCCCACTTATTCTTAAGTCCATGGTAGAGAATAAATTTTGTTAGTTGCTGCCTTCAGGCTCATTGTTATTTGCTGCTGGCCAGGCACGCCCTGCTGTTCCAACACTGAGAAGGGTAAGGGTCCCCTCTTGCCATTTGTGAACCTTCACTCACACATTTCTAAATCACTCCTTGTTTTCAATCTGCAATCATTTCCTTCAGCAAGATGTGCACACCTGCGCGCACCCTCCTGTTAAGTGAATGCATGCCCTCAGGGGATGAGGGGCCCTCACACCCCAGGACCTGAGGCGGGGCCAGGACCCAGGGACCTGGTGAAAAGGGAGGTGCCTTCTCACTCCCAAGCCTGGGAGCAGCAGGGTGTGCCAGAGCTCTGAAGCTTGGGAAGCTAAGGAAACCGTGAGCTCTGCGGGACAACAGGATTCGGGGAGACCACCCCGACTGGGGAAGCACCCTCAGAAAAAGCCAGGCTGAGCAGTGCAGAGCAAAGCTGAGAAGTCAAATAATATAGAAAGGTCATTGAAATATAAAATAAGGAAGAAATTTTTGACTGCTCGAGGGTTTGGAAAACAGAGCCATTGATTAGCGGTTACCAGGAAACATCAGATGGAAGACGCTGCACTCTGGAGCCTGGTTGGGTAACGACTGTGCATACTGATTGTCTGGATCTTTTCCGACTTTCAGCATTCGCTCTTCAGTGATCTTTCCTCTGATCCTCTGAGCCAGCAAAAATGAAACTGTGCGGCACTAGCTCTAAGTGGATTTTTTCTCACTCACATCACATCGCGATCCCGGTGATAATGTGAAGTGAAGATTGAAAGATGATTAAAAAAGCTTATGAAAAATACCAGATCTGTGCAAAACCCTTTAAAAAGCTGAATGCTTCCTCAACACCTATAATTGAAAAATAAAGTAAAGAAACCATCCATTGTAATGTTCGTGAAAATGAAATCGTTGCACCTACGCCTCCCACCCACATCCGAGCTGTGTGTTCCTGGGTCAGAATCCAGGGAGAGAGCGCAGCCTCTCCTGACATGGAACTCAGCACCGAGGGCCATCTTCTCCGGGCTTCTGGGAGTGGGCAGGAGAGCCCGCCAGGTCCTCTCTTGGTGGGGAACCTGCCAGGCATTAAACAGAAGCAGCACCAGGGCACCACGAAGTAAGCATGGCTTCCTTCAGCGCCCACTGCAGCCCGGAACCAGGGTGCAGGCTTCGGGGTCACTCACCAGCGCTGGGAGAGATGTTGGGTGCTCTGTAGGTCCCTGCTCTTTCTGCCCACTGTGGCCCACTCCACAGGTGGCCGTCACATGGCTGTTGAGTCCCTGGCCTTCTGTTTCTCAGGGGTTCACTTGAATTAGCCCTGTGTCCAGGTGGAGTCAGGGCGTCCGTCAGTCTCCTCAAAGGACCTTGTGGTCAGTCGCCTTTCCTCCTGAGGTCAGTCTGTCTTGACTGAGCTTTCAGTGCCATCTTGGTCCCTAGCCAAAGCAGGGTGTCCCCAAAGCAATGTCTCTGGTGCCTGTGAATGTGACCTCATCTGTGGGTGCTGAGCTTAAGATGAGGTTGCGAGGGTGAGCCCTAATTCAATGACTGTGTCTTTATAAAGGGAGAATTGGGACGTATTCACACACACACACACACACACACACACACACACACACACACACACTCAGAAAGCCACAGGAAGACTGGTGATGCTGCCATGCCCAGGAGTTTTGAGAAGCAGGAGAGGCCCGGGTCAGTCCTCTGCAGGGTCTTGGGAGGAAGCCTGTCCTTGTGCCCTGTGGCACAAGACACCTGCTTGTCACAAGCACTGTGCCTGTGAGGACCTGCGGAGGGGGTCAAGCCTCTCCTTAAATTCTACCCACGTGTTCACCAGAGCTCTCCAAGCGCCGCCAGCTTAGCAAGGCAATTGTGTGGCTCCTTCACCAAGCATCCGGTGCATGCTCTGCCCAGCACTGAGCTCCTGGCCTCTTAAGGGTTTAAACCCAGGGGCCACATTCATGTCTACCTCCTGCGTGAGGAGAGCGGTGCCTGCGGTGGGTGCTGGGCCGTGGGTCTCGTGGAAGA
Organism: Erethizon dorsatum; assembly: GCA_028451465.1. NCBI lineage: Eukaryota > Metazoa > Chordata > Mammalia > Rodentia > Erethizontidae > Erethizon > Erethizon dorsatum. The sequence continues at coordinate 55,614,347 of CM051833.1, forward strand.
GGGAACGCACAGGTGCGCTCACTGGTCCTTGCCCCGAGGTTCCCAGTTACAGTGCCGACAGGAAGCAGTGACCCCCGATGGCTGGCGGCTGCTCTGGGACTGTTACCCATGGTTGGACTCTGAGGAGGAGAAGGATGGGAGGCAGGGCTGAGGTGAGTTCCTTCCAAGACTTTCTGTGCACGAGCAGGACAGGCTTTGTGGATCCCTCACAACATCCCTCCCCAGCACTCTTCAAGAGCCGGCTCTTCTGTCTGTGCAGGGCCACCCAGGGGGCCGTAGCAGGGTGCTTTAGATGAAAAATCAACCTCATCGATCGCTTCTGCAGTTGCCTAGTCAAAATAACTAGATTCAATTTTCTTAAAACACTGTGCAGGGCTGACCACCTCTCACAGGTTGGACACACGCTTGAACCCTAACACTGCGTAAAAGCAAATGTGGGCTGACAGGAGGCCCTGAGGCTGGCTGCGAAGCTCCGGCCCCATGGGTGTCCACCAGCTGCCCCGTGTCCACCAGCTGCCCTGCGTGCTGTGGTTTCATCCCATGCACGGTGGCCGAGCTGTGCCAGCGACCTCTGCTTCTGCCCGACTCGCTCTGGGGCGCCTTTCCCTGCTTCCTAGGCTCGCTCGTCATTGCAGCAGGAACTCTGCTGTCCTCGTAGAAAGAAACCATGAGCAAGGACAGCCACAACTGCAGGCCACCCTGGAGGAGGGGCGTCCACTAGACTCCGCGCTGCAGGAACACTGGAGGAACGTCAGGGAGAAAAGGAAGCAGGCGGCTTGGGCTTCTGCATCCATTACTCAACGTGTGCTGGACAGCCAGAGATGCGCTCCTCTGTTCACAAAACATTTAGCCAGTTATGCTCTCTATTTGTTCATTTTTAATGAATAAGATGAGCGTAAGCTTTCTGTATAAATAGCACTCGTTTGATGCATCTCTCCATGGATCACAGCTAAGGTTTGACTGAATTATTTTCTAATTTTATTTTAAAATAATGCAGAGTTAAGCATTTGTGTAATAGTGCATAAATATAAAAGTGGCTATTTCTCTTTTCTTGCCTCTGCTCTCCCTCCCTTGGTATTGGTATCAGTCAGTCTCCCTTCTTATCAAGCAAATAGGGCTGTGGTAGTCACCGGTGCTGCATAACGAATGATCGCATACTTTTAGACCTCAGCGCCTCTGCAGGTCAGGAGTTGGCCTGGTCCTAGCTGGGTTTTCCTGCCCCAATCCCAGCAAATGTTGCCCAGCTGAGAGCTTTCCCACAGGAAAGCTTGTGTGGGCTGGGGTCCACACACAAGGTCTTCTGGATGCTGGCAGAGCCTGACATATCTTGGTGCAGAGTTTGTGGCAGCTTGCTTCTTTGAAGACAGCAAAGCAAGAAGTCTCCGCTGCTTCTCCTTGCTCCTCCCTAGCAGGCGTGGAAGGACTTCCTGGAGGCTCAGGTCTCCCCAGGATGACTGCCTGCTGATGGACCTGAAGTTCATGGACTGGGGGCCTGTCTGAGTATGTTCGTGTAGCTATAACAACACACCTTAGGCTGGATAATTTGTCAAAAAATAAATAAAATTATTTCTCAGTCTTGGAGGCAAGAAAATCCAAGGTCATGGTGCCAGCAGGGCCAGCACCTGGTGAGGGCCAGCACCTGGTGAGGGCCAGTTCCTCAGCAAGGCCTGCGAGTTTTCAGATGGCAGAAAAGAAAGCAGAGCCAAGCAGGTATGAAAGTGTTCACTGGGAATAGAATCCATGCATCCTGCCGGTGGAGGCTTCATGACTTAATCACTTCCCCCAGTGCCGCCTCCTAACACCATCACAGAGGAGAGTCTCAACACGAGCTTTGCAGGGACACCAACTTTCACGCTGTGCAGAGACTTTAGTTCAATCTGCAAACTCCTTCCACCTCTGCCACGTGAGAAAGAGAATCACAGGGGAGACCTCCAATCACCTGCACCTACTTGCCGTGGGTCGAAGCCCGAAATGACTCCGCCAACCCCAGGGAAGGGCCATCAGGGAGAGGTCTGGGCCTCTGCCGACACGGCCTACTGCTGGGTTTTCCTGCGTGGTGACGGGGTGCCGACTGTCGTGTGTGAACACATGGATGCACACCCCGGCAGTGCTACGCCCAGCAGGTGACATACATCCTCACACTGAAACCAGTACATCTTTCTCTGAGGACGCTCACAGTGCAAGCGTCCCTGAGCGAGGAATGGAAGGTGTTTCATGGGGAAACGTCCTACCGCCCCGATCGCTTGTGGTAACAATTTTGACCTTGGACTGTCCAGCCTCCAGGACTGTGAAAGTCAATTTATTCTGCTTATGAATTATCCACTTTGAGACTAGTTCCTCTGTCATTCAGCTCATGGCGGGACTAAGACCTGGCTTTTCATGGAGATAACACAGGTGACTGAGGCCCTGTACCAGCTGCTTTCATTTCCTCTCTCACTTCCAGGCTCCCTACTGGGCTTTCCTGAGGTCACCTCTCAAAGATGTACCTGTCTGCTGGTTATGGACCCAGATCCAGACCTGCGGAACCACCATGACACTGGTGTCCCCAGATAAGCAGCGTCCCTGAGGTGCAGCACCGTGTGGGTGCACGCGTTTTCTGGCTGCTCCTAAGTTCTAAGCCAGACCTTAAGTGACGTAAATATATTCTCTCCTAGTGTGACTATTAATCAGGATATGTCAGTTTGAGGGGACTAGGAATACCTAGCAGATTAGTAAAGCACAGTGCTCGGGAGTCTGTGGATGATGGATGTGTAGGCCAAACAACCGAAGGGGAAGACCCACTCGGTGCTGGCGGTGCCAACCAATAGGCTTGCAGCCTGGACAGCAGGGAAGAAGAAGGAAGTGTCTCCATCATGGAAGAGCTCCAGTCTTCACCTCTGCTTCTGGCCTTTGGTCTCAATTTCTTCAGCCTCTGACATAGACTGGCATTGGTGACTCTCCAACGGACTCCCTGGCATGGGACAGGAGCTCCATCCTTGACCGCGCTTATTCTGCGGCTTCCATCCTCTAGGTCTGAGCAGCTCCTGGGTCCTATGACTCCTCAGGGTGCAGATGGCCGCCGTGGACCCTCCCACCCCGACCCTGTGAGCCTGCCTCATAAGCCCCCTGGCGTTATCGTGCATTGCTTGTCGATTTTGCTCTAGAGGCAGAAGGCTGAGGTCCCTTTGTCAGTAGGGTGGGTCCTTTCTGAGACAGAACGCAAGAGGGTCTGTTCCACCTCTCCCTCTGGGTTTCTGGTGCCTTCCTGGCTGCCTAGATACCCTGCATCAATTCAGTGGCAATTTCTATTAAATGTGTTCATGAGACCTGGCACTGTGTGACTGCTGGCTCTTCTCCAAAGGCAAAATGACAAAGAATGGAAATGTTTTGAATCGATTCAGGACACAGAGGCAGCCACAGAGTACAATTAAAGACACCTAGAAAGGGGGATGTCTGGAACTCTTTCAGAAACTGGCAAGAACGATGGTACAAGAGTGTTCAAAGTGAAGGGACTATTTTTGAGGGGTTTATGTCAATGAGGTTTTTACTGCAATGGTTTATTTTTAATTTAAACATTCACCTTAGTTTTGGTTCACACCTCGTATAAACATGCACTGGATATTTCATATCCACTCATCTGCTGACGGACACTTAGATGGATCTGGTGTCGTGGCTATTGCGAATAGCGAGGCGGTGGACACGGAAAGGCAGACGTCTTCTCAACACACCGACCTCGAATCTTTTGGGTAAATACTTAGAAGGGAGATAACAGAGAGCTGGTGCAAGCGGTCTCCTGATTTTATTTTATTTATTTATTTATTTATTTATTTATTTATTTTGTGGGTACCGGGGGTCAACCTCAGGACCTCGCACGTCAGCAGGCCCCCTTGCCGCTGAGCGATATCACTGGCCCTTTTTTTGTATGTGGGTTCCGGGAGTCGAACTCGGGCCCTCGCGCTTGCCAGGCAGGCGCTTATGCCTCTGAGCCATCTCACCGGCCGGTCTCCTAATTTTAATTTTTTGAGGAATCACAGTGCAGTTTTCTACAATAATTTTTTATTTTAAGGAGAAAAAATAAAAACAATGATACAGAATTTCAAAACAAGGTAATAGGAAATTAACAATGGTTGATACGTTGCGTATTGTTATCTTCACAGTAGTTGCTCAGATTACAGGACATAGGCATGAAAAATTGATCAAACAATACAAACACAAACCGTTCTTTTCAATGAACTAAAAGAAATTGGTAGTACAATTATCTTAGCTGTCTTGTGTGTGTGTGTGTGTATATATATATATATATATATATGTATTTTTTTCCTTTTCCCTTCCTTTTTTTCTCCTTTCCCCCCATCCCAGTTCTTTCCTTTTGAGCAGTTTCTTCCCCTTTCACTGTATCTATTGTATATTTTGGATCTTATTTACTCTTTCAGTTTCTTATGCTAGAGAGACAATATGATGTTTACACATGTGAGTCTGATTTATTTCAATTATAAGTATGGTCTCTAGTTGCATCCATTTACCTATTAAAGCCTCGAGTTTATCCTTCTTTATAGCTGAGAACTACTCCATTATGTAAACATACCACATCCTTTTTATCCATTCCTTGGTTGATAGGCATTTGTGTTGTTTCCAAGATTTAGCTATTACAAATTGTGCTGCTATAAACATGGGTGTACATATATCACTGTGGTATGATGTTTTTAATTCTTCTGGGAAGATACCCAGAAGGGGAATAGCTGGGTCGCATGGGACCTCCAATCCTAGTTTTTTGAGCAATCTCCACACTGATTTCCACAGTGTTTGCACCAGTCTACACTCCCACCAACAGTGAAAAAGGATTCCTTTTCCCCACAGCCCCTCCAGCATTCATTACTGGTTGATTTCTTGATGACAGCCATTCTTTCTGGGGTGAGATGGAATCTCAGTGTTGTTTTAATTTGCATCTCTCGAATGACCAATGATGTTGAGCATTTTTTCATATATTTATTTGCCATTTGTATTTCTTCATCTGAGAAGTGTGTATTCATCTCTGATGCCCATTTTTGGATTGGGTCTTTGAATTTAGGGGGCCTGATTTTCTTCAATTTTTTATGTGTTCTAGATAGAAGTCCTTTGTCTGAGGGACAGTTGGCTAAAATTTTTTCCCACTTTGTGGATTTTCTTTTCACTCTGTTGGTGATTTCTTTTGATGTGCAAAAACTTTTTAATAAGATGAGCTCACAGTTGTTGATTCTTTGAAGTACTTCTCATGCAGTTTGGTTTTTGTTCATGAAGTCTTTGCCCACTCCTATGTCTTCAAGATTTCTACCTACTTTCTCTTCCAGTAGATTTAGTGTTCTGTTTTAATATTCAGATCTTTGATCCATTTTGACATTACTTTAGTGCATGCCGATAGACATGGGTTTAGTTTTAGTCTTCGGCATGTGGAAAGCCAGTTTCCACAATAATTTTATTAATATGCATTCCCATCAACAGTGCACAAGATTTTTTCTCTAATACCTCATCACTCTTGCTATCATCCATCTTTTTTATTTATACTATTGGGGATTGAATCCAGGTCCGCATACAAATTAGGCAAGGTCTGTGCCACTGAGCTACAGCCCCAGTCCATTTCTTTTTTTTAATTTTGTAACACATCTCAATAAGTTGCCCATGCTGGCATTAAACTCCCTGTCTCTTGCTTTAGCTACCTGAAGAGCTGGGGTTATAGGAATGTGCCACCATTCCCAGCTTGTTCATCTGACAACAGGGATTCTGACAGGCGTAACATGACATCTCGTGGTGGCTTTAATTTGCCTTTCCCTAATATTAGTTCTGTTGAGCATTTTTTCCATGTATACATTAGCTATTTTAATGCCTTCTTTTGAGAAATATCTATTCAGGACCCTTTTCCAATTTTTAATTAGACTATTTGTTTGATTTCCTTATATCAGATATATGGCTTGCAAATACTTTCCTCAATCAGTAGTTTGTCTCTTTTCTTGGTTAATAGTTTGTTTTTCAGAAGCTTTTCATTTTGATCAATCAAATTTGTCTGCTTTTGCTTTTGTTGCCTCTGATTTGGGATTCATATCTAAAAAAAGTCATTGGCCAGAGCAATATTGCTTTATTCCCCTTTGCTGTATTTTCTATTAGTTTTATAGTTTTGGGTCTTATGTTTAAGTATTTACCCATTTTCAGTTCATTTTTACGTATGGTGTGAGGTAAGGGTTCAGTTTCCTTCTTACATGTATGAATATCTAGTCTTTTCAACGCCATTTATCAAAGATACGTACAATACTTTCCCAGTGTGTACTCTTGACCCTTGTCCAAAATCCATTGTGCATACATGTTGGGGGCAATATCTGGGCTCTAAGTTCTATTCCATAGGCCAATGAATCTCTGGCTAATGCTAATACCACACTGTTTTACTTGTTTGAGGTCAGTTTGTGTGGGATATCCCCAGCTTTTTTTCCTTTTGCTCATGAATTCACTATTATTTTTTTGTTAGTTTTTTTTTTTTTTTTTGTGGTTGTTCCATATGAAGTTTAGAACAGTTTATTTCTATTTGTTTGAAAAGTGACATTGGAATTTTGATAGAAATTGCACTGAATGTGTTCATCTCTTATGGTAGTGTAGACGTTTTAACAATATCAATTTTTCCAATCCATCAGTGTAGGATATATTTCCATTTATTTGTGTCCTCTTTGATTTCTTCTATTAACATTTTGTAGTTTTCAGCTTATAGGTCTTTACCTTCTTGAAATCTAAATCAGTTTTGGTTTTGTTTTTGAGCTATTGTAAATGATATTTACAACACTACTGTATTTTGGGGAACATTCATCTTTAGCTTGTAGAAACTGCACTGGGCTTTGTGTGTCGATGTGCATTCTGCAGCTTCCTATACCTGAGTATTGTTGCTTTCCCCCAAATTGGGGAAATTTTCAGTCATTACTTCTGTTTCTGGCCTTTTTTCTATGTCTTCTCCTTCTATGAATAAGTTAAGTCTCTCAATGGTGTTCAGTATTTCCTGTCATCTTCATTCTCTTTTTCTTGTGCTCCTCTTTTTGGATAATTTTAAATATTCTATCTTCAAGGTCACAGACTGTTTTGTTAGCTGGGTTGGAGCTGCTGCTGAAGGTTTCCATTGTTTGAATAGAGTCTACTCTTCATCTTTAGTATTGCTCTTTGATTTTATTGTCTCTATTTCTTTGTTAAGCTTCTCACTTTGTTTGTGTATTGTTTTCCAAATGACATTTAATATTTTATCCATGCATTCTCATAGTCCACTGAACTATTACTCTGAGTTCTTTGCCTGTCATATCGTAGGTTATTTTTCTTTAGGGTCCACTGTTACTTTGTTAGCTCCTTTGGAAGAGTCATGATTTCCTCAATCGTCGTAAAATTGCTGAACTTTTTTTTTTTTTTTTTTTTTTTATGTGGGTACCGGGAGTCGACCTCTGGACCCTGCGCTTCCCAGGCAGGTGCTTATGCCGCTGAGCCATCTCACCGGTCCTGAACTTTTCTCGATGTCTAGGATTTGAGGAGACGGTGACCTTTTCCAGTCAACACAGTGCTCTTTGGCCGGACTAGGCAGTCAGTACTTAGTCGTGACGCTGGGAGACAAAGCTTTCGTCCACCTCTCTGGAGGGCTGGGCGTCTTCCTGTGCTGTGACCCCGGTGGCTGCAGCCTGGACGCTGTGCTCTGCCAGGACCTGTGGCTGAGCTGTGCCACCGGGCTGAGCTCCTGCATCTCAGAGAGCTGGTGACCTCTCCAGCAGGCGGGGCCCAGTCTGAGTTCAGCAGATAGACAGGGCTGCAGCACGAGCTCCAGGTCAGGAGGACCTGCTGGTGGGACATCCTGCTTCACTCAGTAGAAAAATGCCATTGAGGTGTGACCCAGACCTGCACAGAGCTTTGGGGTCAGCGCTTTGAGTCTGGGCAAGAACTGTTTGAATTCCTGGGTATGGAGGCTTTATCCCCTTCCTTTTGCCAAATTCATGACAAGAAACAGTCTGCTCCCTCCTTGGGCAGGTCCCGCAGTAGGTAAGAAGTTGGCCCTGGATGCTGGCTGTGAGGGACTCAAGCCAGGTAAATCTTCCCAGCACTCTGGGAGTGACGAGCTCAACTTTCCAGGTGGCTGTGAGGTTAGCTGCTGTCACCACCAACAGGTACAAGGAGCTTGCACTAAGACCCATGTGCTGCTCCCTGGGGCTTTGCTTTGCTTCACTTCTGCTTGACTCCGGGTGGCATGCCCTGGCCATTTCCCTGTATGCCCATGAGGTAAGGCCAGACAGGGCTTCCCAGCGAGGGCCTCAGAATCCCAGGAAGCTGCGTGTGCACCTCCAGTTGTCCCTTCCCTCTGTCAACCCTGTGGTTTGGGGAGGCTGCTCTGTGTGCTCTGGCTGACTTCAGAGGCAGAGGTGACACAGTCACATGGAGAACATTCCTCCTGCTCTTTCCATGCACTTTTGATTCCATTAGGAAGGTCACACACTTGACCTCATTATTCTTAATCTGGGATAATGGGCATTCATCAATGCATTCTTGCCTTAAAATTTTTGTATTCATACTTGTTTGCAGTACGTAATGATTACATTCATCTTAGGGAGTTGGTGTGTGTACATGATCCATCTTAATTCTTTTATTCCCCTGCCCTTCCGCTCCTCTCCCCTCTCCCTTCCTCCCTTTCCGGATCCCTTTCCCATTTGCAAAAGATCTATCTCCCTGTTTCCTATTATCTATCTTTTATTTTTTAATGATTTATACTTTGAGTTTCTTATATAAGCAAAATTACATAATATTTAAGTCTGTGTATTTGGCTTATTTCACTTAACATTATGGTCTCAAGGTGAATCCATTTTCCTACAAATGATGCCGATTTATCCTTCTGTATGGCAGAGTAGTGCTCCAATGTGCGTACATGCTACATGTTTTTACCCATTCTTCCATTCATGAACGTACCAGCTGCTTCCAAGCTTTAGCTAGGATAGGCTGTGCTGCTACGGACATGGGTTCACATGGATCGCATGTCTGTGGAAATTTTAGAAATCTAGGGAAGCCCAAGACCTCCTCTGCCATCCTTCCAATGTCACTCCTAAAAATAGTCCTGGTTGGATATTCTGATTTACGTGTACATTGTTAAAATAAGGAGGCAGATGTGTGTATGTGCGTTACCCAATCATCTATCAATCTATTTCTGCCTGTCAATCATTGATCTATTTTTCTACCTTTTGATCCACGAATTCATCTACCAGTCATCTGTTGTGAAGCAGCTGCTGTTGACTGTCGGTCAACAGGCAGTAGAAGACAGCGATCCCTGAGGTAACAGGAACAAATAAGGTGGACCCTTGCTGGAGGAGCCATCATGGTGTGCAGTGGAGCCGGAAGTAGAACAAAGCAAGGTTCCCTCGGCTGAGGTGAAAAAGTTCGGGATCCAAGACGGCCGGGGTTGGAACTTGAAGCTTGGGACGCAGCAGAAGAGCTCACCGTGGCAAGACTCTGAGACGCAGCGGCTCCCCGCAGCCAAAGTGGAGGAAGCGAGGTGCGAGCAGCTGGGACGGACGTTGATGTGGTTTTGCTGCGCGACGCCGACTTCCCTCCCTCAGCAGCTGTCTGCGGGTCTTTCCGCAGGGTTAATTGCAAGTGCGTTTCCTCGCAGCTGGCCGCCGAGCCTGTCGCAGCCTTCTGGATGATTGCCCGTCTGATAAGGGCAGAGATGCCCGTGCGGCTTTGATCTATGTCTCTCTAATGGTGAGGAAATCGATGTCCCCTCACGTGAATAGGCGGTACCGCACTTTTAACTATGATTTGTTTAGTCACATATCCAGCCCATGTTCCCATTGGGATTTTTTAAAACTTACAACTGGGGACATTAACTTTTTGTCAGTATATTAATTACAAGTCTTTCAAGTTTGTCATTTTTATTTTTTATTCGGCAAAAATATATATGTACATTTATAAGTGTATATATATATAAGCATATACATAGTTATAAATGTTATTCGCAATGTTTTTAATGCTATAAAATATACCAATCATCCATTAATTACAAGAATTCACCTGTGACCTCTGTTTTTTTGCTTTTTGGAACAGGGCCCCATCTTGATATGTACTCCAGGCTGGCCTTGAACTCCTGGCAGTCCTCCCACCTTAGCTTCCCGAGTGCAGTGCTGGGATTATAGGCGTGCGCCGCCATGCCCGACTCTCACCCATGTTTTTTTGCTGCACTCTCATTTTTCATCATAAGTCTCGTATGATGAATTTAAAATATTCTGGTATATGTAAAGATAAATTGCTCAGATGCTACCTTTTTTATCTGATTAAATGTTCCATTATACTAACTCTGCTTATTGACAGTGCCCCTCTCCTAGCCATTTAAAATGCCACCCCATCACAGGTCAGGTGCTCGCTTTCAGCCGCGTGCATTTCTGCTCCTCTCTTCCCTTTCCCGGGGTGTGTATTTGCCCATCAGCAGTCCCTGCACTGTCCCCATTGCAGGGTTGCTGGACAGTGCTACACTAAGTTTTAACATCATTTCCTTTCTTGGTTAGTGTTTGCCTGGTGATTCTCCCTTATCTGTTCTTCCAGATAAACCTTAAAATCAACTTATTTCATTTCAGAAAAAAAAGAAACTGAAAGAATTAGAGTTGAGATTGCACTGAATTTGTGAAGGAATGCATGAAGAGCTGGCAGGGCTGACGCCGATCCTCCCGGTCAGGAGCAGGATGTGCTGTCCACTGCTTCAGGTCACTGTGTGTTCATAGTGCAGCTCCTGCAGCCTGTGTTCACCCCCACCGCCAGAAGGGTCTTTCCTTTTTTTTTTTTTTTTTTTTTTTGTCTTTTTGAGACTGGGTTTCACTGTGCAGTTCAGGCTGGCCTTGAACTCACTGTGTAGCCCAGGCAGGCCTCAAAATCGAGGAGATCCTCCCGCCTAAGCCTCCCGAATGCTGGGATTATAGGCATGAGTCACTATACCCAGCTCAGAAGGGTCTTTTCTATGCAAACTCCACCAGGCCGCTTCTCTGCTTGGCCTTTTGCAGAAACTGCCTCTCCTGCTTGGGACAGAACCCCAGGATTCCAGCGCTGCAGGTCTGGGGGTTTAGTCCCTCTGCAGCTCCTCCTGCCGCATGCATCTCTCCTGTCCCTTCCTCGCTCTCTTCCATGGTGCCTCCCACGTTCCCACCAGGACCCATGAGTGTGTGACCCCTTTTGTTTAGAATAATCCCCCTGACATGTGTTCACCCCAGAAACCTTGAGATATGGACTCTCAGTGTGCATTTCACTGAGCACCTCTTCATATATTTACTTTGAGGTCCTGAGGACTAAACCCAGGACCTTTGTGCTAAGCTACATCCCCTGTCCATTTCTTTTTTTTTTTTTTTTTTTTACTTTGAGACAGGGTCTGGCTTAATTGCTAAGTCACTTAGCGTAGGCTTTAACTTGCAGTCCTCCTGCCTCAGCCTCCCAGAGTGCAGTGCTGGGATTACAGGCATGTGCTATCATGTCTCACTTTGAAGACTCATTGAAAATTCATTAAAAATCCATTCCTTGAACAGCTGCCTTCATTCCAGTCCTCGTTCTTTTCCATTTCCCTTTTTACCTGATAAATCTGCATGGTGCTTGCCATGTTTATTGTTTTTTCTGTGGGTTCTTCTGTTTCCTTTCCCTTCCCTTCCCTTATTTCCTTTCTTTCCTTTCCTTTCCTTTCCTTCCCTTCCTTTCCTTTCTTTTCCTTCCCTTCCCTTCCCTTCCTTTCCTTTTTTCCCTTCCCTTCCCTTCCTTTCCTTTCTTCCCTTCCCTTCCCTTCCCTTCCTTTCCTTTCTTCCCTTCCCTTCCCTTCCCTTCCTTTCCTTCCTTCCCTTTTCTTTGCTCTTTCCCCCCTTCCTCTCCCCTCTCCTCTCCTTTTTCTCCATTTTCTTCCCCACTCTCCTTTCTTCTTTCTGTCTTGCTTTCTTGCTTTCTCATACTGGGGATTGAAGCCAGGGCCTTTGCTACATCATCAGCCCTTTCTTGTTTGTTTGTTTGTTTTGTTCAGTCTAGGCTCAAACTTGAGATCCTCCTATCTCAGCCTCTCAAAATGCAGGGATTGCAGCCTCCGCCGAGCAGACTCTGTGCTTACTGTTTCAACCCAGTCCCTGCCAGAATGTGAGTTTGGTGAATTAATGGTTTACACTGAGGTTGTGCTTGCTGCTACCACTAACCCAGTGCTTCCTGGGACGCGGAAGGAGCTCAGTAAACACTCGTCCAACAACTGCATGAACGGTTAACTCTGAAAACAGCCACTTTCAATTCGGTTCATCTACTTCTGGAAATCTGTAACAAGCAAAAATAAGCGAAAGGAGCTGCTTTGCCCCCAAAGGCTTCTCCACCAACCAGAGGGCACCGAGCTGCCCTTGCATTTGTCTTCTGTTTCTCTCCCGCCCCCTCTCTCCCATCCTGGGTACAAACACTGACTGTAGGTTTGGAGAAGATTAGCATTTCCAAGTCGTTACATGGAGAATTCCTTGCCCTTTTGTCCTGGGCCAGTTCACCACTGAGAAGTGTCACAGTTTAATCTGATAAACGGTGACACACTGTGCAGAGATATCCAGGCGCCGGCACACTAATCAGACCTATAAAGGTGAATTAAAATCACCTCACCGTGAAAGAAGCCACTTAAGTTTGATTGGAGTTTCATTTTCCTTTGCACCACTAGAAAGGTCCACTTTCCCCCCAGACACACAGGTACACACATGCTCACACGCTCACATGCCTACACTAATGCATGCACACTGCTGTGCACACACGGACATGCACACATGCACTCACACTGCTATGCACACACGGACATGCACACATGCACGCACACTGCTATGCACACACGGACATGCACACATGCAGACCCTCATGCCAGCCCAGGTGTCCTTGCAGTGGGTGCTCCTCTGTAGTCTCTCCACACCTCACTTCATTTTTGTGTGAGCCTCGGAGGCCCGACTTCTAGGACCACGAAGGCCACCCCGATAATGATTTCGTCTCCCATAACCTACAGACCCCATCGCCCTCCCAGCAAGAAGAAATGCCGTGGGCTGCCTGACCTTTGGTTCCACAGCAGAGCAGCTCTGGCTGCTTTCAGAAGGAGGGCAGAGAGCTCCCACGGGGCAGCGGGGCTGTGAGAGGGCTAAGGGCTGGGAGGTGGGACTCAGTGCTGAGCTGACGACCCTGGGGAGATCATGAGGGGCAGGACCCTGGCTTCCCCTTCTTTCCTCCTGGCAGAGAGTTTCTGCCCAAGTTGGAAGGTTAAGTGTCCCTTGATCAAAAGCCATGTTGTGCCCAGCCAAGAGGCACCTAATAAGAACAGTCAAACATTAGGAAATATTAGTAAAATCTATTACTGTTTAATAAATATAAAACGATGATGAAAATACAGCATAATAAAATTAAATATGGGCAAATGCTGCACGGAGCAGTCTCAGGGCGCGAATTCTGGGAGCAGGGCCTACGCCGAGGCCTCAAACCCCAAGGGCCCCTGCGAGTGTCATCCTGTCTCTACCTGAGTCACATGCCCCCAAACTGCAAGGACTTCACAGCGGCGAAACTCGCATAGCTGTGCACACTCAACATCGGCCACCCATGGTGTTAAAAAACCTGCAGGAATGTCATTGTCACCACAGCCAAATTAAGTTGCTCTTAGAGGATCTGGGAAAGAAAACAAAATCCAGAAAAAAAAAAAAAATTAGTATTTTGAGGAACTCAGCCCAACTTGAGTACAATTAGAACCTGAAGTATCTCAATATTATTAGGTCTGTGCTGTTGCAATTTCACTCCTGGAATACAAGTACTGTGTCAGTTTTGTGCACCCAACTAGTGAAACAATATAAAATACCTTTAAACAACAGAAAAAGCACTGATTCATAAAGTTGCTGACTTCCTTAGAAAATTTCAAACAAATTGAGATGAAATTAAAGGGACCACTTTATTGATATTTCTTGGTTTCTATATGGCAGTTAAAAATCAGTGCAGAAGCTGTGCACTGGCTGACGTTATTCAACCCAAACGCGGCTGGTTAAATGATCACACCAATCCTCTTCAAAGCCCCGGACCCTGGCTTTATAACAAAAAGCAGAGAGAGAGCTTGTGGTGGATTGACAACTGGTGGTCAACTTGTAACACCCAGATGAACTGAGTCAGCGTGGTGCCTGGTGTGCAGGGCCCACCTGAGGACTGTTGCCAACAGCATAAAAAGGAGAACTGGATAGGAAGAGTTGCTGCTGTTGGTTCTCCTTGAGGAGCTTGTCACGCTGGCTTTCCTGATAGGAACTTGGCTGTTCTCATCGTCGGAGGAGCTCGGGACCTCATTCTCACTGAGGATGGCTGTGGTGCCTTCCGGGGGAGCTCTGGTCCTCACTCTGAGCTTCGCTTCCTGGCTCCGGGGTAGATCCCTCAGCCTGCTGGCACAGATCCTTCATCCTGCTGGTACAGATTTTCTAGCTTCCACCACTGACCTTTGGGCCTTCCCAGCACAGATCTGTGAAATATCCTCATGTGAGACATTGCTGTGGGCTCTGGCCCTCTAGTTGGGCTTGTGGAGGCATTGCCATGGGCTCTAGGTCTTTGGCTGGACTCATGCAGGACACTGCTATAGAATCCAGGCCTTTAGTTGGATTCTTTGGGTCTTGAGTGTGTGGACAGATTTCCTGCACTCATTTTGTATTTGACTCTTTGGCTCTTTGAGTGACTACTATAAAATAACTCTATAAATTATGTGTCCTGTATTGTATTGTTTCCCTTGTAAAGCCTACTACAACAGAGCTCCACTTAGGGACCAGTGCGCTTTGCTCATCATAAAGTTTTACTGGGGAGTATAAAGACTGCAGGGTACAGCGCTTGGCCTCTTCATCACCGTCTCTCTGGAAGCGAGAGGCGCGTGCAGTTTTCCACGGTGGGCTCTCCGCCCACACCCCTCCCCGCGCCTGTTCCAGGGCTGAGCCTGACTTCCTTCCGGGGGAGACATGGGGCGCAGGCTGCTCACGCTCAGCCTTCTCTGGGAGCCTCCTAAAAGAGGATTTTATAAATGGCCCTCCACGGAGACATCTGTCCTCCTTCCGCCCTGCTCTCTGAATGCTCAACTCCTGCTGCAGAACTCCCGCTTCCTAACAGGGCCTGTAAGTTGTCTGATTTTGGAACCCTTGATGATGTAATATGTACTTTTATCTTCTGCTGTCTCCTTCTTCCAATGGCTAAAACTAAAAAAACATGCTTCGATTTCCAAATTCAGCCTGCTTGCTGCCTCATAATAAAAATTTCTAAGCAATAGCTAATACTCTCGGAGAGGCATTTGCGTAGATCAGGGATTCGACTTCAGCAGGGCAGTTGCTGGACATTCAGCCGAAATGTGGCTGCTGTCCACGTCGCAGGCTGGAAATCGGTAGGAACGACACATTAAAGACAATGTGCTTTCCCTTCTCTCTTATGGAAAAGAAATATCAGTCACCTTGGAGTGATGTAATTGCCACAGAGGTCAAATTCCAGATAATACACAGTTTACTCACAACAAAACAAAACAAGACAAAACAAAAGAAATGAGTGTCTGGTTCTGTAGCTCTTAGAGTCCATTATTTATTTATTTATTTATTTATTTATTTATTTATTTATTTAATGTGGGTACCGGGAGTTGACCTCAGGACCTTGCACTTGCTGGGCAGGTGCTTATGCCACTGAGCCATCTCACCAGCCCCCATTATTTATTAAAGAAGAACAAACTTTGCTTTAGAGCACATGCCCTTAGACGCAGAAGTGCTGGTTTGGGGAGAGGCTTGGGGCTCCTCGTTCCTCAGCTGGCAGCCATGCTGGCCTGGTGTGGGGCTCCACAGGTGTCCCCGGCCTCCCTTGCTCACCCCTGGCACGCATGCAGAGGTGATCCCTAGCAGGATCACAGCTCAGCGGGAGGCAGGTGCTTCTTTGGAGAGTGGAACCTGCTCCTGTCCTTCCTACCTGACTGCCTGTCCATCTCTCAGAGCTATGCCTCGGACTGTCCAGCAGGTCCAGGGCTGCACTGTGGAATGGGTCCAGCACAGATCCTCCCCCTGGGACCCCAGCTTATAAAAATGGAGCATACAGAAGCGGTGGACTCTGGAGTGCCTGTGACCAGGCTGAGCTGTGCTCTGTCCTCCTCCTGCAGGCTGGCCGGTGGTGACCTTGGGGAGACCACAGCATGTGAGGAAGTGTGTGGGGCCCTGCAGACCCAAGTGGATGAGCTCCTGCACCCCAGTACCTTGGCGATGCCGGGTGCGGGTCAGAGAGAAGAACCCTGAAGCAATGGTGCCCTCCCAGGACCCAGGCTTTTTTTTTTTTTTTTTTTTAATACATTACGTATTACTATCTTTAAGTTAGTTATTCAGGATACCAGACATTAGCATTCAATTGTCCAAACATTATTGGCACAAACCTTACTCTTCAAAGAACTAAGTAAAATTGGTAGTGTATCTATCTTAACCATCTTATATATATATACAATTTTTTTTCCCTTTCCCTTCTTTCTTTTCCCTATTCCAGTCTCTCTTTCCTTTTGACCAGTTTCTTTTTGATTCATCATGTCTATTCTACATTTTGGATCTTATTTACTCTTTCAGTTTCTCATACTAGAGAGACAATACGATGCTTACACATGTGCTTCTGGTTTATTTCACTTATGAGTATTTTCTCGAGTTGCATCCATTTACCTATAAAAGTCTCCAGTTTATCCTTCTTTATGGCTGAATAGTACTCCATTGTATAAAAATACCACATCTTTCTTATCCATTCCTCAGTTGATGAGCATTTGGGTTGTTTCCAAGATCTGGCTATTACAAATTGTGCTGCTATAAACATGGGTGCACATATATCGCTGTGGTATGATGTTTTTAATTCTTCTGGGAAGATGCCCAGAAGGGGAATAGCTGGGTCCAATGGGACCTCCAACCCTAGTTTTTTGAGGAATCTCCACACTGACTTCCACAGTGGCTGTACCAGTCGACACTCCCACCAACAGTGAAGAAGGGTTCCTTTTTCCCCACAGCCCCTCCAGCATTTGTTATTAGTTGATTTCTTTATAGTAGCCATTCTTTCTGGGGTGAGATGGTATCTCAGTGTTGTTTTAATTTGCATCTCTCGAATGACTAGTGATGTTGCACATTTTTTTGTATATTTATTTGCCATTTGTATTTCTTCATCTAAGAAATGTGTATTCATCTCAGATGCCCATTTTTGGAGTGGGTCTTTAAATTTGGGAGGTCTGATTTTTTTGAGTTCTTTATATGTTCTCGATAGTAATCCTTTGTCTGAGGAACAGCTGGCAAACATTTTTTCCCACGTTGTGGGTTGTCTCTTCACCCTGTTGGTGGTTTCTCTTGCTGTGCAAAAGCTTTTTAATAAGATGAGATCCCAGTTGTTGATTCTTTGGGATAGTTCCTGTGCGGTTGAGGTTTTATTTATAAAGTCTTTGCCTACACCAATGTCTTCAAGGGTTTTACCTATCCTACCTTCCAGTAGATTTAATGTTTCTGTTTTAATATTTAGATCTCTGATCCATTTTGAATTTAGTTTAGTGCATGGTGAAAGATATGGGTCTAGTTTTAATCTTCGGCATGTGTAGAGCCAGTTTTTCCAGCACCATTTATTAAAGAGGCTATCTTTCTTCCAGCAAATGTGTTTGGCACCTTTGTCAAAGATAAGGTGGCTTAGTATGTCTGGGGTTGTTTCAGCATCTTCTAATTTGTTCCATTGATCTTCAGGATTGAAGAATTTTTGCCGGTACCACACTGTTTTTGTCAGAGTAGCTTTATAGTATAATTTCAAGTCGGAGATTGTGATGCCCCCTGCCTTGCCCTTGTTACCCAGAATTGCCTTTGCTATTCTAGGTCTCTTCTGATTCCAAATGAATTTTAGGATTGTTTTCTCTAATTCTGTGAGATATGCTGTTGGAATTTTGATTGGAATTGCATTAAATCTGTATAACAATTTTGGAAGTATGGCCATTTTCACTATATTGGTTCTTCCTATCCAGGAGCAAGGGATATCTTTCCATTTTCTGATATCCTCTTCAATCTCCTTTTTCAGAGTACTGTAGTTTTCAGTGTAGAGGTCTTTTACATCCTTTGTGAGGTTGATTCCTAGGTATTTCATTTTTTTGGATGTTATTGTGAAAGGTATTGTTTCCCTAATTTCTCTTTCAGTAAGTTTGTTATGTGTACAGGAAGGCTATTGACTTTTGAGTATTGACTTTGTATCCAGCTACACTACTGAATTTGCTTATTAAATCTAGTAGTTTTTTAGTGGAGTTTTTGGGGTCTTCTGTGTAGAGTATCATGTCATCTGCAAATAATGATAATTTAACTTCTTCCTTTCCAATCATTATTCATTTTATTTCTTTCTCTTGTCTAATTGCTCTGGCTAAAGTTTCCAGAACTATGTTGAATAAGAGTGGGGACAGTGGACATCCTTGTCTTGTTCCTGATTTTAGAGGGAAGGCTTTCAGTTTTTGGCCATTTAGTATAATATTGGCTGTTGGTTTGTCATAGATAGCTTTTACCAGATTGAGATAAAGACCCTCTATTCCAATTTTCTGTAGGGTTTTTATTATGAAAAGGTGCTGGACTTTGTCAAAAGCTTTTTCTGCATCTATTGAGATGATCATGTGATTTTTGTCTTTGGTTCTGTTAATATGGTGTATTACATTTATTGATTTACGTATGTTGAATCATCCCTGCATCCCTGGGATGAATCCAACTTGGTCATGGTGTATAATCTTCTTGATGATTTGTTGGATTCTGTTTGCCAGTATCTTATTAAGGATTTTTGCATCTATGTTCATTAGGGAGATTGGCCTGTAGTTCTCTTTCTTAATTGAGGACCCAGGCTTTTCTTGCAAAAGAGTCCCTGGTTTGCTCTTTTGGGCTCAGTGTGTCCCCCAGAACAAGCCTGTCCCAACCCTTGGCCTGAATCAAGGTGCGGCCCAGCCTCTGGCTCACAGTGCACAGGCAGACCTGCCCTGCAGGTCCGAGCCGGTGTTGGGAACCGTGTCTTCACACCACACCCCGCAGTGCTCCTTGCTGCTTTCGCATGCATGGCGCACGTCCCTGTGTCTCATTTGGTGTGTGCATTTCCTGACAGATGTCCCCCTACCTGTGCTGCCAGCCCTCAGTGAGAAGCAGGGTGACCAAGTCCCTGGCTACGCAGCTGGTGGCAGTCACTTTTCACTGGGTAGAGTTTCTTCTTTCATCATAGGAGGCTGAGACAGAAGGCTTGCAAATTTGAGTCCAACCTGGGCAACTTAGTAACTCAGTGAGACCCTGTCTCAAAATAAAGTAAAATTTAAAAGAGCTGGGGATGTAGCTCTGTGCAAAGGTCCTGGGTTCAGTCATCAAAACCACATACATGCATGTGTGTGCAAGATTTCAAATGTTTCCACTTTTTAAAATAACTCACTGTTTTAGAATTAAAATATAAAATGCACTTAAAATTTGATTAAGGAACCCCAGAATTAATGGCCAGGCCCAATCAGTGTATCTTTGGATGAGACTTGGTTTGGACACAACCACTGTCCCTACCAACCTTGCAGGGAGGACATGTGCTGGGCATAGCTGAAGAAAAGGGTAAGGTGCCCACCAGCAAGGTCGCGAGTGCGGGACAGGCAGGGCCACAGGGCAGCACCTGCCACTGAGAGGAGATTTTTCCATCTTGTGAGCTTGTCTGGTTGTGGTCCCATGGTGCTGTGTCTCTGTCTGAGGACACAGTCACCCAGGGGGCAGTGTGGCTGACATGCACACCACAGCCTTTATCCCTCATCTCCTGGAGGCCCTGAGTTTAATCTTCCCTAAGGACCCCCTATCTGGACAGCCGTGTCCCCTCACTGCCCAGCCAAGGCTTCCCCCAGCCTCTCTGCGTGCACCACAGTCCCTACCTCCTGACTGTCCTTCCCACTCCCCTCCCCAGGGATGTCAACAGCTGGTTCCCAGCTGCAAGAATGTCGCTGCCCAGAGAACGACCTCCACTGTCGTCCTCTTCTGTGGGCTCCGTGCACCTTGGCTCCTGCCGCCTCTTCCTGTGATAGTTCCCCGTTCATCCCAACCCCATCACACCCCACACCTGAGGACAGGAGCTGTAGGTGCCAATGGCTTGGTTTCTGAGGCCTCCCCCGAGAACGGCCCGAGGACACTGGGGTAGGCAGAGCAGGAGGACGCGGGTCTCTACACCTGTGTTAGCACTGGGAGCCTGCGGTGACCAGGGTGTGAAATTGTGAACATTGGCTGCTCTGTTGCTCACACATGGGCAGTGGGACGCTGATGTTCAAGGCAGGGATGAGTCTGACACGGTCAGGAGCCCTCAGCAAGACACACGACTCACGCCAGGCCTCCAAATCCCAGGACCTGGGAGGGTCAGGGAGCAGAAGCAAACCGAGCTGACAGGGACACAAAACCCATCACACACGCTCCTGTTTTCAGAGTATTCCCACGGAATCCTCGGCATGGGTCTTGGTAGGGAAAGCCCCAGTCAAGTAGATCTCAGTGCTGCAAAGTCAATTTCCCAGCTGAAGCTCCCGACAAGGAGGTGTAGAGACTCATTCCTCTCTCCATGTATGCGTGCAGGTGTGAATGCCTCCCTCACGGGGCACACGCAGACACACAGAACACTCACACACAGACACAAAAACATGCAGATGCACACAGGCACACGTGCCAACCTCCACACATGTGGAATTCCTCGGACTAGATTGTTAAATGAATTGGTCACTAAATGAGGACTTGTATATAGTATGTACATTACAATATTCAGAAAAAGAAATGGTTGAAGGAAACTCCAACTTGATGACTTTGTTTTTATTTGCACAACTTGCATATAGTACTGTAATGTATAACAGAACATAAAACTGCAGTGCTATACTGTACAGTACAACCAGCAAAAATTACAAAAATTAAAAGCTATGTATACCGTACAAAAAAAAAGATATTGAGGCCTATAAACAAGATGCACAGAACTGTACCAAAAAAATGGGTTGTAAGTCCGAGCAGTGGGCGGTAAGTGTGAACAGCTTGCCTTGGATGTAAGTCTTCACAGTGCTTAGGTCGATAGGCCATTAAAGGAGGAATATGTGTACACACATGGACGTAGCCAACAGACACTAACACATAATATTTTGACAAAGAATAGAAAAAATCTTTATCTGCAATTCAGACTTGTGGAATGAATGTGTAGTGTTCTGGAGAAATGCACCCTCCTGTCCCTAAACTCCCCGAATCAGCAACTCCCGGATAGACTTCCTGGCGAGTGGGCTCTCTGCGCACGCACAGAACTCAGGCAAGGGACTTTCACTATTCGGCTTCCCTCAATAGGGCAGCGACACTATGTCTTGGTTTTCATAGTTCTCTTTTTGAACACCAAGCTTATAGACTGGGGAGCACACAGACCATAAGTACAGATGGTAGCTCTACAAAATGCCAGTGATCTGTGGGTGCATGCGTGCTAGGGGATCTAGTGTGAGAGGAACTTGCAAAGCAGTGCATGGCCACAGGCATGGCTGAGCTCTGGCAACCGAAGGTATCAGCTTGCTTACGTGACAAAGCATGCAGAATCCAGAGCCCAGCTCCCCCTCTGCGACCAGGATGCGGCACTTTCCCAAGCCTGGCTCAGTTTCCTGCCCCAGAACAGGAGCAGTGATTAATGAGTCGGCAAGGACTCCACATGATTATAGGAACTGCATGACCAAATGGGTGACATTCAACCTGGAGTGACGTTCAGGACATGACCAATGTTACCAGAGGATGGGGCCCAGCTGCTCTCTGTCTCCTGTAGACACAAATGGGCGAGGGCTTAAGCGGCATCATATGGTAATAATTTGGGATCTAAAGAACTTCCTGAGGCTGGACTGGGTTACCGCAGAAAGGGACAGAATCTCCTCTCCTCGAGGTCTCTATAAAGAAGTCCTGTCCAACTCTGTTAAGGGTTGGGTCCTCCTCTGAACTCGGAGGTGGGGATGAGCCCAGACTCCATTCCAGCCAAGGAAGACTATTCAAATTTTTCCGCGATGTTTTCTTCTCCCTCCCTCCCTCTCTCCCTCCCCATCTCCTTTGTGTTTCACTTTTCTTACTTACAAACAAAAACATAGTCTTCTGGTGTGTTGTTCCGTAAGCTTGGACCAGCCCAACAGTCCTGCAGTCACCACCTCCATGAAAACGTGCAAGAATTCTTATTTTATGTTTTTTCTTCCGTCAGTACTATGTTTTTTTCTCTTGCCCCACACATGGTAAGATTTAAAATCTGTTAGAGATCAGCACCAAATTGCAGTCTCCAACTCTATTTCTTCCCTAGGCAACAGAGAGAGAGAGAGAGAGAGAGAGAGAGAGAGAGAGAGGGAGGGAGGGAGGGAGGCTTTCCATGTTTTCCTTGTCTTTGTTGGGCAGATGTGTGGCAGGAAGGTGAGGGTGGCTTGGAACGAGATTTCTGGCCTCTATTTCCCTTGTGCTCCGTGGCAGGGGCTCTCACATTTCATATCTAGATGTCCCCACAAATCCTCACGTGCTCATAGACAGGACTTGGGGGCAGTGGTTGGACCATGGGGGCACTATATTCATCAGTGGCTAATCTGCTGGTAAGTTTATGGCTAACTGTGCTGTTGGGAGGAGGTCTGGTCGGAAGAGGTGGTCACCAGGGGTGTGACCCAGAAGGTTGTGTCCCCTGCGTCCCTGGCTCTTCCCTTCTCTCTCTGCTTCCTGGCCGCCCTTATGTGAGCAGTTCTTCCCCAAACCCTTCTGTGATGCTGTTTCTTCTTGGGAGCCAGCCAACCAGGGACTGAAACATGAGCCCAAATAAACCTCTCCTCCTTTAATTTGCAGGTGTCAGGCATTCTGTCCCAGTGATGAGGAAAGTGACTAAGACAGGAGCGTCTCACCTGAGTCCAATGTGGATAGCCAATGTAGAAGCAAAAGGAGAGTCCCCTCCCACCCAGCAGCACTGTAGACTGGAATTTCCCAACACTGGCAGGCAGAGGGACCTGTCAACAGTGGAGGGCATGTGCCCTAAGACCCTCAGGCATCTCCTCCTCAGTGTACTTTGAGCCAGTGGGCGGAGCTCTTGTTTTAGGAGATTGGCAAGCCCAACCCAGAATCAAGAGGGCACCTGGCTTTCAGAATGGGCTTTTCATCAAGGAACTTTTGGTTGCTGGAAGCAGGAACTCATATTGAACTCCAGAAGCCTGGCCGTGACAGCAGGAGGTATGGAGTGTGAAAGAGTGCGGGGTGGCCATGCACAGGGAGAGGGCCTCCTGTCTGGTCAAGAAGAGATGGAAATGAGAGCTGAAAAGGAGCCGTGGGGCATGCCCTAGAGGACCAAAGCTGGTACGGCCATGGGAACAGCAGAAATACCATACTGACACAGGACAGGGAGGTGGCAGATGTCTTCAGACTATTTCACTGCAGCCTTGGTGCCAGCAAGGAGCAGAGGATGCATGAGAGATCCCTGGACAGACCTGGTGGGAACTCTGAGTCCCTGCACCCCAGGAGGCCAGCTCCCCACACCTGAGAGTGCCCAGATCCCCTCAGGCACCATGGGAGGCTCCCAGCTGCAGAGACACAGCAAGGAGGGCCATCTTTATCAACAGACAATAAGAGAGATTTGGGGAGAGCCTGGTGTCCGAGCAGACATGGCCCAAACCAGGAGGGAGGCTCCGGCTCCACCACAGCCAAAGCAGAGGCCACCAAGGGCCAAGGGGATGCAAAGCACTTGGTGACAGAAAGCATGCACCCTGCAAGGCTCAGTGTCCCTGCAGCAAGGGGTTAGCTGATGACAGGGGGTGGCGTGGTAGAGGGAGCAGAGGACATAGGACAGCTTGGCCTGCTTCTTGTCTGTGAGCTTGCACATCAGGCTTTTAGAACAACAAAACTCACACTCATTAGGCGGGGTGAGCTGAACACACCAACCTGTCTTGCTTGGTGACAGGGATGTATTCAGAGAATGATTTCACCCTGGGGACAATATCACAGAGAGGGCTGACCTGAGCCAACCAGCTGTGATGTCACTAGGGACATAATCTCACAAATGGGATCCATCAGTGACCACAGTGCTGTGACAGGGCTCCATGACTGCATACATGTGTGTGTGTGTGTGTGTGTGTGTGTGTGTGTGTGTTCAAGTATGCAGTGAGTTTCTGAGATCTCATCCGTGTTTGGCTTTGGTAAGACATGGGTGGAGACTCATAGATTTAACTGCTGCCCTTGTAATTCCTTTTGTCTCCCTTTCTCTCATCTCTTTCTCCCCTCTCATTCCCTCTTCCTTCCTTCATTTCAGAAAGATGAGTGTTTAGTTTATTAACAGGGTGACCATGATCTTTCCTCTCCTTTTCTCCATCAGATTATTTCTTTTAGGTTCTCTTATTCCCACAATATGTATTCTCGCCTTTTCTGTACATACACAATTCACTCCCCGTTTTGCAAGTTCAGGAGAGAGCTGTGAGTGTAAGCACGCTCATATATATCTAAACACGCAGAGGTGTGCAGATGCACACGTGCACCTACGTTCCTTAGCGAACCTGGTTTTTAGAAGTGGGAAAACACATGGGTTGGCCTTCTTCCGTCCTTCTCGGAAAGCATGTATTTCTTAGCGTGCTTTGCAATTAACATTCACACCGAGACTTTGACCTCATGTTGGATAATTCCTGCACACTTCGGGGGGTCCAGGGCAGTGTGTGCCCCTGCCCGTCTGCCTCCTTGAGCGCACACACAAACTCACAGGGCTGTGTCCAGACACCTGCTCTTCCTGGTGAGGACCCCAGTGCACACTGCTGTCCCGCTGTCCTGCCTGTCTGTGTGGCTTGGACCTTGAGCCCACGCTGGGTCTCCCGGGCACTGATTCTCGGGCTCGCTGTGGCTCCTCTGGGGCTGCTGTGTTTCACAGAGGTGGAGCTGATGCATCCTGAGGGCACTCACGTTCCTCACCGCTCCCCGAGCTCTGCATCTGCGCAGCTGCTGGAGGAGGAACTCCGGTCTCAGGAGCTGAGCTGTGCCAGCTCAGGTTTCACACCCTGCAGGGCTTGGGTGCAGAGTGAACAGCAAGCCTCCTCTTGTGGCCCTGCTTTCTAGGACTCCAGCTCCTCCGGATGAATGGGGAACATGAGAAGGGAGAGAGAGGCGACAGGGATTAGTTTTGTGTGGAGTAAATGTAGATCTTTCCTCACCTGCTTTTAACAAGTCTTCGCCTCACTGAAATTTTTTTTTATTAAATTTTAATCAAAAGCACAAAAACAGATTGTTTATCGTAGGAAAGACTAACCTTATTGTAAGCCTTTCTGCCCAGCCAGTCTTACAGATGTCAGCCGCTTGACAAGCACTCACCACACTTCTTCCAAGAGCTCATAAGTGTAGGTCCTGTGGGGAGCTCCAGGGGACTGAGTTAATTTTATTTGGGGACAACCTTCTCCCTTCCAAGTGGCGTTTACTGTAGGAAACCTTCTTTGGGGAATGCTGATGACTGAATCTTCAAATTTTCCATTCACATCATTGGTTGTCTCGGAGCTCTTACATAGTGAGACTGAAGTTGTACAGTGGATGCAATTAAACAAGAAGCTCGACGCACTTCTGGCCTCTAGTGATGCTCTAATATAAATTCTTAGCTTATTGCTAAGGTAATGGGGACAGCATCCAGGAAATGTGGGCAATATTTACCTTCTAAGTGGATATTCAAGGAAACGGCCCAAGTCCTGCACCAAGCTGGCATCCCTTGTTAGCATTTTCTTCTACAATATGCGTCTTCCAGTGGCCACTCTTGTCCTGAGCATGGACCTCAAAAGTGGAGTAATTAAAGGCAGCCACAGCTTAGCTTAAGGATGGCTAGAAAAATAATTCAGTAAAAAAAGATTTATTTCACCGAACATTATGTTTTTAAGGTACATCCATTTTCCTACAAATATCTCAAATGTATCAGCTTTATAGTGGAGTAATATTGCAAGATGCATAGAAATCACATTTTCTTTACTCATTGGTCTGTTGATGGATAAATAGGCCACTTCCAAGATTTAGCTATTATGAATTGTGCTGCTATATACATAGGTGTACATGGATCATGGCACAATGATGTGTTTAACCCTTTTGGGAACATACCTAGGAGAATAGCTGGGTTGAATGGAATTTCTAGATTTAGTATTTTAAGAAATTGCCATACGAGTTTGTACTAGTTTATATTCCCATCAGCAGAGTGGGAGAGTTCCTTTCTCACCAAAGCCTTGCCAGCTTAAATACTGCATGGTTTCTCTCATAGGAGAAACCAAAAATACAAATAAAGTAAAGAGCAAAAAAAGCACTGATAAAAAAAAAAAAACAGGGAGATGAATATTTTGCAAATAAAAGGGAACCAAAAATCTGAGGGAGGAAGGGAAGGGGGCATAAAAGGCTTTGAGATATGTCATGAGCATGAACCAAGTACCCACGGTGAGTGTAACCACGATGCATCACAAATATGAACTAAAAGAAAGCGAGGAGGAGGTCTAGCAACAGAGGCAGGAGAACAGGAAAGGGACTAGAGTGAATTAAGATATGCTAAGTATATTAATCTACTCACTAAGATGAATGTAAGTCAGCAACTACAAACAAACGTGTGCTACTAAAGGAGACTTTTAATGTTTTCCTATGAGGAACAGTGCTATTTTATAATAAGATAATTCCCAAGTATTTTTATTTAATGAACAACTCTGCTCAGATGTCTTTGACCCTAAAACTTCACTGTAGCCCAGCTTTCCTCTCAGTCCTTCATGGAATCCAAACGTGCTTCCTTTCCTGTCTTCTCCTTGAGACCACTCAAGGAAAAGTGTCTTTAGTATCAGGGTAAGAATTTCTCTCTCCTCGTAGTCACCATAGTCACCAGGGAGCATGCCAGACAGATTGGCAGGAGGCCTCTGCATGTACAAGGAGGGTGGCAATGCCTGCAGCTTTCATAGGTTTTCTGGTGTTTGGAGACCTTGAATGACTGGGTGGAGTGTCACCATCCTGCCCCTGAAAGCTCTTCAGCATCGGGCAGATGGAAGGTGGAATCAGGCCCCGTGGAAGCTATGAGTCCAGGAGACCTTGAGCCCAAGGTGGGTGAAATGTAATCCTGTGTATTTAGAATCTTTACATACATTACCTAAAATCCTTACAGGTTTGCAGGGCACATACTGATCTGTATGATACAGAAGAAATTCTGTCTCAGGAAAATTGAGTAGCTTTCCCCAAACTTCAATGCTGCGAAGTGTCCATTCTGGACTCAGAATTCTCTGGCTCCACCACCAACTTGCAGCCTCCCAGCACCCCAGGGCAGCCTCCCTGCTCCCCGCTGACTTTGGGTCCAACTCAGGACACTTGGAGCATACGACATCTCCAAAGATGCCACAGCCTGCAAATTCTGGTTCAGGATGTTTCAAGTGTTGCCTCACTATTCAAAATGATAAAGATGTAAAGACTGATTTTTATCTCCTGAAAATTTCATTTTGGAAACACAGAGGTCCAGATATAATGTTAACTGAAGACCTCATTTTTTTGTCCCCCAAAATTAACCATAAAATGAGCCAACTTCCATAATAGCATACATAGGAACTCTTTAAGGTATAAAGAAAAAAATCTCACAATGCCTTTAATTAGGACTTTACGGCTTTTCTAGTTTCTGCAAAGTTTATATTGCTTCACTAATCTGAAAGTAATTTAGATAATAAGATGAGATCCATTGTTCACATGTTTATAACTTTAATAGCCTAAAATAGTTGGAAAATTGCCCTAAAAAGGGAAATGTTCTTAAATGAAATGTCAGGAGAATAAAGTGAGACCATTTACATCATGTTATCTTTTTCCTTCCGGACTCACTTAAAGATGTGTGAAGGAGGTGAATGCCAAGATAGTCTACCTTTTAAATTCCAAGATTTTTAGATAAAAGTAGGCTATACTTGGACTGGGCTTAGAGTGAAATTCTCAGTCTAATCCTATGTCTGCTTTTTTAAACTGTTATACAGAAGGCTCACTTTATTTCCATTTTTCATGGCCAATAGTTTATAGTCTATATTTTTTCATATATCTAAGTCATTATTTTAACTCCTCAGCAAAGACTCATAAACTAAAGCAAACAAAAGAAGACAAACAAACAAAACACGCTGAGTGCATGTGGGGCTATTTTTGGTTCACTAGAAATTGCGTCCAGAAGCGGCGCCTGCACAGTCTTGGCGATGCCGGTCTCAGGCCCCGGCACACTCACATGTAAGGCAATACCCGCTGCGGCCCGGTCTGTCACCACCTCCATGGGGCTGTTGGCGCAGCTGACAGTATCTACTTGCTGCTGGAGGCTCACCACGAAGGACAGGCTGATGGGGGCTTCCAGGTGGGGGCACAACCCATCAGTCATTCCCCTGTCAGTGAGGAGAAGAGGGGAAGTCGCCCCAGGGGTCTTAGGAAAGGCCATCACCACATGAAAATCAGTTAAACTGTAGAAGTCTGAAGTAAATACACAAATATTCTGAAAATGAGTAAAATTATTTTGTTTTCCATGTTTCTTGATTTTGTGTAGCTATAAAAAATAAAGTAACAACTCCCTTGTAAAAAAATAAACATGAAAGTCTTATTTTAGTTAAGTTGAAAGGAATAGTCAAAGACTTTTGGGGTGGCTGCACTGTTTTTAGTTGGAGCTAGTTTGAATCCTTCCACAAGGCCAAGGGGTGGCTTCATTCTATGCTCTCTCAGCCACCTCACTGTCACACAGACAGCTGAAATTCTAAACAAAGAATGTGCAGAAACACATTTCATTCCCATGGGAATTACTGTGATCAAATTCCCTTGATAGCTTCCCTTCCAAAGCTACCACCATGCACTCCTACGCTGCACCATCTTGGCTGCAGGCCGCCATCTTAATTCCAGTCCACCATCTTTTCACCTCCATAATTCTCTGAGTCCTTGTGATTGTTCCCAAAATTCAGCATTCTGGCATATTCCCTGGGAGAGGCCAGGTGGCGATAGGCAAGGATGCACAGCTCTTGAGACGGGAGTGGCTGCTGCTAAGACAAAGGGTGCAGGGATGCACAATGGGACGGGCCATCCAGGCTGGGGCACGTCCTTTGGCCATTGCTCTTGTTTTAAGACAGCAAGTGATCTGGGATCCACACCATTCCACCTGTCACTGGAAAATCGGCTTCTGAGGAAAACGGAGAGTGCTATGTGACATCAAACAGGTCCGTGTGTGCACTGTGTCAAGGAATATGTGCATATTAGAATCTTCAAAGAAGATTTTCCTCCCCAGTAACCTATCCCAATGAGTCATAACTCAGTGTCAGAGAGTCATTCCCCATGTCTAACCTAAATTCTTCATGCTGTCACTTAAGGCATTTCCTTTAGTTCTGCCTTTCTTAAGACATGAGACTGCTGGCCGGCCACGGTCCTGCCTGGGGGTTTTCACGTGTTTTACGTAGAGGGACTGAATCACTTTCAATTATTTTGGGGAGGGTTAAGTAACTCTGACCCTGCCCACTCTGGTCCCTGGACTGCGTTTCGGTGATCAGAGATGACACCGTGGGACCCCAGGAACACGGACTGCGCGCGGGGGCACCGTGTCTTGAGTAACAGCCCAGGAAAGTCCTGGCCGGCAGCCAGCGATCAGTAAATGGCTCTTCACGCTCAGAGATGAGCCACTGGGCTGGGAGCTGTGGAGGCCGCGGGAATGAAAAGAATTCAGACTCCCGTGCAGGAGTGTGGTGATGCTGACACTGGCTCCCACGTCTCCTCCGCCCAGTTGCTGCCAGCAAGCGACAAGGCTGGCCGTGGCTGGGCAGTGGAGGGGGGGACCCTTCAGAGTGCACCTGAAGCTCCATCTACACCTGGGACAATCATCTCGACATCAGGTGCCAGGCAGGGCAGTGACCGGGAGGGTGAGTGGATAGTGGACAGTTAATTTCTAAGGCCCATCTGTTAAATGCCCCAGTCTACTTTTTTTTTTTTTGTGGGTACCGGGGGTCGAACTCAGGACCTTGCGCGCCAGCAGGCACCTGTACCGCTGAGCGATATCACTGGCCCTTTTTTCGTATGTGGGTACCGGGAGTCGAACTCAGGACCTTGCACTTGCCAGGCAGGCGCTTATGCTGCTGAGCTATCTCACCGGCCCAAATGCCCCAGTCTTGTCATCCTACCTTGTACTTTTCTTTCCTGCCTAATATTCATGTCTCCCTTATTCATTCATTCCAATCTCGAGTACCCAGCGATTGGGCATTTCTTATATGCCATGCACTGCCAGATCACACGGAAACAGTAGAGTGAAGGTGCGGACTTCCGGATCGACAGGGAGGCAGGGAGGCTTGGAAATCCAAGACTGGGCAGAAAGTCTGTGGCCCAGCACCCCGGGGAGGGCCGGGGAGACCCTGCCGGCCCCAGACTCCGCTGCTCTTCCCAGGGCGCCAGCGGGACATGGTCCAGCTGGATGGGCCCTGACTGCGGTGGAGACGCTGCAGGTCACGAGCTCTGTTACTGCGGGCAGCGTCCAGGCAGAAGTGCCACTTTACGGAAGACGAATTGAAAGCGAAGCAAATCGATATGAAAATCAGAAAGTGACTGGTGATGAGGGCCCAGGACTCCTACCTTTGCTCTCAGCAGCTTCTGCAATCTCTGGGTGCTCTGTGCTTTCAAAGACAAGCTGGCGGTTTTCGGCAGGGGGAAATCAGGGCGACCTGTGCAGGTCCCTGACTTAGTGGCAAGGGGAAAGTGAGTGACCTCTGGGCCAGCAGAGCCGCGCTGAGAACCTGTGCAGGGGAGCGGCCTCCAGTGGGTGTCACCCTCCGGATCCTGAGCCTCCGCACACTCACAGCCCCGGGCTTCTCCCCTACTCGTTGACTCGCGGACGGCAACGTGCTTGTGTCTGGGGAAACTTAAGGAACAAGGAATTAGTAAATAGTTGACTCAGTGCTCTTTCAACTTCCCGAGTTCCCGTTACAATTGGGATGAAGACACAAGAAATGTGTCTCTGTTAAAAATAATGACTGACAATCTCCTAGTCTTGGGCTGTCCCTCTGCCACCCCTCAGAGAAAGAACATCCAAGATGGCGATCTGTGTGTAAGTGACTTTTAAGCAAGTGCCACACGTAAGCACCTGTAATCCCAGCACTCTGGGAAGCTGAGGCAAGAGAATGCAGGTTCAAGCCTAGCCCGGGTAACTCAGACACTTAGAAGGACGCCCCTCTCAAAATAAGAAATAAAGAGTTGGGGATGTAGCACAGTGCAAAGGCCCTAAACTCAGTTCACAGTACTGGAGAAGAAAGGAAGGAAGGAAGGAAGGAAGGAAGGAAGGAAGGAAGGAAGGAAAGAAGGAAGGAAGGGAGGAAGGAAGAGAGGGAAGGGAGGGATGAAGGAAGGAAGAGAGGGAGGGAGGAAGGGAGGAAGGAAGGAAGGGAGGGAGGAAGGAAGGGAAGAAGGAAAGGAGGGAGGGAAAGAGGGTGGGAAGGAGGAAGAAAGGAAGGGGAAGAAGGAAGAAAAATTCTCACCATTTTTCTTTGAGGTAGTTTAATTGTTTTGCAAACATCATATTATAATATTTTGTTCCAACCTCCTAGATAATATTAAAAAGGTGAAGAGATTCAGCATGTGATAGAGTAGAGGAAATTCTTTAAATGATAAGTTCTAGATTTACGAAGTGATCAAAATACCAATTTTTGCTCATTTATTAATTATGTCACTATTGGTTAATTGTATGGATATGAACTAACTTTTTAAAACAAAAACTGAGAGTGGCCATCCATGGACCATCTTTTCAATCTCTAGAGGTCTTCACAACAAAAGCTTAGCTCATCTAAAAGAAGTAGAAAAAGAAGGAAACACGAAAAATTGAAAATATTCAATGAAGTGAGTCTCGATATAGTAGTTTTGAATATATATGTGTAATATTTAGTTTAGCTCTCTTCAAAAAATAACAGAAATGTGAATAATTTAGAAGACAGGAAATCTGGATGTAAACTCTGGAAGGATACTGACTGTTGCTTAAGCCACACACACCCTGGTTCCGATCTTGGTGGCTGCCAGTGAGGCCCAGGTGGCATCTACAGGCATCCAGCTGCCCAGGAGGCGGCGCTCGGGGTCCTGGCTGGGCTGCTGTGGTCTTCACTGCAGGCCCGAGGTTGGGCTGAGGGCCAGCAGTGCCTCCTGAAGTCTTCCACGCCTGTCCCTGAAATCAGCAGATTATGCTACCAATGCCCATGATTTTATCGGTCAAAACTGTCCCAGGGCCAAGCCCTGAACACAGATGCCTTAAAGGCCACCTCGGCCCTGGCCAGGGAGAGGACACTGGGCGACAAGGACACACACCTGATCCCCTAAGATGCCAAGCGTGTGTTCAGAGTAGAAGCTGAGTGAGGACACAGCAGCAAAGGCAAAGGGAAAGAAAGGCGATGATTTTGACCTCAGAGGAGATGCAGTTCCAGACGCAGAGTCCGTGGATTGGCCATGGAGATCTTCACGGCCAGGTGCTGCCATTATGACCCTATGACCTGGGAGCTGGGACCTGATGGTGGCTTCCTGCCCCACACGGCAGGAAGAATCACAGCCCATATGGGGCTTCTCTACCACCTGGTCACCTGTCCCCGGTGCAGTCCTGTCCCTGGGGCAGCCAGGAGGAGAAGAGGCTCCCCAGGGTAGCCCTGGCAGGACATAGGGTGTCAGGGTGTGGCGGGAAGAGCCCAAGCCAGGCTCACCAGCAGGGCCATGTTGGGTGACCCAAATAGCAAACCCAGGCCTCGGTTTATTTGTCAAAGTGGTGTGATGAGGGGGCAATGTGTCACAAAGGCCCTCAAGCTGGTGTCTGGAGGGAAATTCGCAATGTCACAATAAATGGAGGCCAAAATAAGGAGAAATGACTGGATTTACTTAGAACCCTTCCAGTGCTCCAAGACACTTAAGCCTTGACTCAAGACTCACCCGGTCGAAGGTCACAGATGCTGTAGTGCAGTGATGCTTGTCCCGTACCTGGCAGGGTCCTCCCAGCGACTAAATAGCAAGTCTATGAACTTGACGATCATCCGCAGCCTCAGCAGCTGTCCCTATTGAGGGAAGATTCGGCCCCGCGGAGAGAATGGCGCGACCGCGCACACTGTCAGGTCCGCCCATCACAAAGCTCAGGGGTGGGAGTGGAGTAGAGCACAGGGACAGAGAGGTTTAAGGAAGAGTTTAGGTCCAAGCTGGACCTGAGGGCCATTCCTTAGAGAGAATGAGTGAGTCCATTCGAGGCACACTGGGCACTGGAAATTTAGATTGCATTACAGGGGATAAAAACGATACCTGGGGGCCAGTGAGACGGCTCAGCGGCTTAAGCGCCTGCCTTGCAAGCGCGAAGGCCCGAGTTTGACTCCCGGAACCCACATACGAAAAAGGGGCCGGTGATATCGCTCAGCGGCACGGGTGCCTGTTGGTGCGCGAGGTCCTGAGGTCGTCCCCCCGGTACCCACAAAAAAAAAAAAAAAAAAAAAAAAAAAACGATACCTGGGTCAGATAGATTAAGAATTTCTATCAAAATATCCCCTAACATTTAAAACACTGTGAGGTATGTTTCCTATTGACATATTCAAAGGAAAACAGTATTCATTTCCCTTACTTTTTATTAAATTTTTATGTTATTAAATTGTGGAGATGTATCGTTTTACAGCTTATCAAAATTCCCCAGGAACAGCAAAAGAAACCGCTTGCATTTCATGGTCTGCAACTCTGCTGGTGAAATGGTGGAAATGAGTTAAAAATGCCCGATTCAAGGTGCTGACCCCAAAAGCCTGGGAGGGACCGCTCTGTACTGACCTGACATCATCCCTGGGGGCTCTGGGAAGCTGAACCAGGACGGATCCTTGCTGAACATGAAGGGGAGTGAAGAGCTTGTGTTCCTTTCTGTCTTGGTAGAATTTGATTTGGGAGGGGAGAGAAGAATGCTGTAAAGGAAGGGGAAAAATATCAAAAGAGATAAACTGATACTTAGAAGCAGAAATGGAGCCTTGATCTAGTTTTCATTTACAATGTGTTAAGTTTTAACACATGAGGAAAATATTAAAGCAGGGTACTATTTATCAGAAAAAATATAAATACAAAGAGTAACGGGTTGAGCCCTCAAAATGAACTACAAGCGCTCTAGCACCACTGTGTAGTACAAAAAATAACATGAAAGAAACACAACCGCAGTGTCAGACAAATGTGCCCAGCATAAAGGAAGACGAAAAGTTCATGGAAGAAAGAAATATCCCTCTGATGTTGACGAAAATCTGCTCAAGGGGCTGCCACATCTGGGGTACAATCAGCCCAATGTGTTCACCATCCCTGTCCCACGTGCAGGGCGGACAGGCTTATAAGAAAAAAAGCAGGAGCCAGTGAGCGGGGTCGCCCATGAGTGTCGCGTTCATGGTGACAAACCAAAGTGACAAAGCTGAGCTGGAAAAGCATGCTGGCAATTTAGGTACCAGGCAAAGGCCTTTGCACTTGCATTTCTGTAAAACACGAATTCAGTAAGAGGTAAAAATAAGTTATTTGCTGTTTTGAGAGGAGTACGTATTGAAATGTGCAGATCTAGAATATCTTAATTTCTAAAGAGGTTTTTAAATAAAAATAAATGAATATTTTGGGTTTAGATGAGGTATTTTAAATCTAAATGTATATAATTTTCTTTTAGAGTGGTGCCATTTATACATTAACACAGACTTCTTCTTTTTTCCAGTACTGGGGATTGAACCCAAGGCCTTCACACTGAGCTACATCCCCATGCCACTCCCTTTTAATTTTGAATAGGGTTTTGCACAGTCACTAAGTTGTCCACACTGGACTGGAATTTGCCATCCTCTTGCTTCAGCCTCCCAGAGTCACAGCAAGGCTGAGATGGGGCAATTCCCTTGCGTCTCTTCTCACATGGCTCTAATCCCATCCTGAGAACTGCACTCTTCTGACCAACCAGCGCCTGAAGGCCCCACCTTCAAACCCCCTCGCACTGGAGGACAGGGCTCAATGCTGGGCGGACACTGTCCCTAATGCTGTTGTTACAGAAGCTTGGAAAACACAAACAAAAGTATTTTCATTCTATGCTGCTGGTTGTTACTGGTCCAGAGCCAGACACTGGATTGTGCTGGTCTACACCAGAGGTGGGGGCAGCTAACTTCATCGGCAACCAAATCCACGCACTGCCCACTTTCATAAATAGATGCTGTTGAAACTCCTGCTGACTTATTTACATGGTGTTGAGAATGTGGAGCTGAGAGTTGCGAGGCAGAGGAGGATCTCGTAGCTAGGGTGGCCTGAGGAACTCTTGTGTGGTTTTCATAGCATGCGTCCTCCAGGGCTCTGGGAGCTGTGCTGGTCAGTGAAGGCACATCAGGCACACGGCCATAGCTCAAATCTAAAATGTCCCCCCACAGTCTCGTGCTTAGAGCTGGAGCTTTTGCTCAGTGATTGGATTATGGAGACCCTATACTCCTTAGTGGATTCATTCACTGATGACCTCCTAGCTGACTGTACTGTGGGAAACTGGGGCCTGGTTAGCGGTGGTCCCTGGGGTGTGACCTGGAAGCATGCTTTCTTGTCCCCAGATCCTCCCTTCTCTCTCTGCTTCCTGGAAGCCATGATGTGAGCAATTTTCCTCTGACAGGCTTTCCCACCAACTGTTTCTGCTTTGGAGCCAGCTGACCATGGACTGAACACACAGAAACCATGAGCCAAATAAACCCCTCTTACATTAAGTTGGGTGTTGGGTGTTTTCGACGGGAAAGCTCACTAATACACTCTTCAAGTGTGGCCATTTTAACTGGAGTGCGCTGTGAGTGAACTTTAAAAGTGTGCTGGGGGAGGTATGTGAAATCACTCAATAGTAAGGTTCTGTGTGCATGCAAAATGATATCACCCTGGATATACAGTGCGCTATTAAACTATTTTGCCCTCTTATGTGGCTCTCTCTGCAGGTTTCATTACACTGCTGGTGGGCAGCACTGTTCCCCAGGATGTTTTTAGCAGCAAAACCACCTTTGGGCGTGGTCTTTCTAGAATGGCCCACTGAGTCACAATATGAGGATGAGTGTTTCTTTGCTGTTTTTGGCCAACTGTCCAATCCACATGAACCAAGATATAAATCCTGCAGAACATTTTGAGAGTTGATGTAGTGATGTCAAATTGGAAATTCTCTTCCTTGGCTTGGGAATAACTGAGAAATGCTGCCCCTAAAGGTGCGCTCAGCCCAGGCTGTTGGGTTCCCTGCTCTTGCATATGCCTGGTTGTCATGCTAATTGGTGACTGAGATTACCCTGCCTCTGCCTCCGTCTTCCTTCCTGTAGAGCCAGATTGAAGAGAATGGAGATGGATCTGCTCGTTCCCCACCCATGCATCATGCAGGGAGGGTCCACAACAGCTCAGTGGGGCCTGGCTCTGGCCCTGGGCACCGGAATCTACGTTACGAAGTCTGACATGTATACAAAGATAGAATTGCAAGATTTCCATGGCTGAATTATACATAACAGTCCAGCAAAGAAAAGAAGAAAACACATAGCTGTGGGCTCAAAGGGGGTTAAGAAAGTTGGAAGGTGTGTCTGCCTTCTGATCATTCCCGCTGGAAGAGAGAGTTGTGGACACTGGCGAGGAAATGAGTCCTGTATATGATGAGATCTTAGAGATAGATAACAGGAAGTAGGGAGACAGAGCCCTCTCAGATGGAAAGGGGGTGGAGAGAGGGAGGGAAGCAGGGATGGAGGGAAAGGGATGAAAATGTAATGAAAATGTGTTATGTCCACGGACCAGCTCCACACCAGAGTGTAAACACTATGTACTGCAAATACGTACTAATATAAATAAATTTAAAAAGAAAATAAACAAGTAAAGGGCGAGGGCAGATGAAACGCTTTTTACCAGCTTGAAGCAGAGAGCTACTCAGTGCAGTGGCCTCGATTTTGGACCTAGGAATCACAGCTTACTGCCTGTGAAAGAAAACGGCAACAACACAGCCGAGCTGTCCTTTTGAGGACTCTGCCCTTTAGCAATTTTGAAAATGTCTTCCTGACATTTTCGCTGTAACTATCAAATGCTTAAAAATAAGTGCGTGTAAAAACCTTTTGGGACAAGAACACACATCCCAACTTATTATAACATCATGTCATTTTTACCTGCAGTCTCTGCTACTGCATTCCAAGGAGTAATTTTATTAACCCTTTTGGTCTCCAAATTACCAGCGTGTTCCAGCTAATGTTTGGTAATGGTAATTATCAACAGTAATAAACACCACAATTATGTATGAAATTCAATTTTTGGAACCTGCTGCCTTGTGTTAATTATAAATCCTGGGCTAGAACTCCTCTGGGGCCTCGTTCGGCCTCTCAGTGAAGTTGCAGTGCAGGTGCCTCCTCCACCTCTTCTCAGGGACCTGCTCTGCCTGGGCGGGGGTGCTGCTGACCCCGGGCTTTCTGTTCGAGTGTGGACAGCTGCAACTCACTTGGATCAAGTAGATTCTTTCAAAAGAAGGAAGGTTCTCGGGGAATCTTGTCGTCTGTTTGTTCGGCAAGCGCCATCTTTGGAGTGAGCCTTGCGTTTCTCCATGACTATCATCAGTGTAAACTCAGGTGAGATCCCCAAATCCCTGCATGATAATTAAGGGGAATTTTAGAGTTAGGGCACTTGGAATCCTCTATTCCATCTACCGTGGCTGCTCTGGATATTTTCACATTCCCAGGAAGCTTGGGCTTCCTCTCTCCAGGCCTGGCTTCGTGTGTCTAAATGCACTTGATCCTCCAGTCCCCACCGCTGGCCATGCAAGTGGCTCCTAGAGCTCGGTCCTCGCCTTGTTCAGCCCGTGGTGTGGGAGGCGGGAGATGGGGGGGCGTCTGGCAGCCAAAGGGTCCCGACCAGGGAGAAAGGAGCTCTGCTCCACAGCGGTCTTCCCAGCCTTCGGAATTACCTTTGTTTCTGACTTCTGTCTTTGTGACCGCCTTGCCGAGTGAGTTGGTAGGAGGTGAAGCCCCTTGGGCCATCTGTCTCATCTCCAGGAAAGAAGAATAGGAAGATAGGAGGGCGCCCTGGGTGCCAGACTGACCTCCCGCGGTCAGTGGGAGGACCCGTGCCACAGCGGGAAATCCAGCAGCTCTGCGCCTGTCTGTGCTCCGCTTTTCATCTTAAACGTGTGCAGTGACCCGCTGCAGGGACTCTCCAAGAGTAAGATAACGCTGGAAAGGTGGCGGAGGGAGCCAAGGGCGTAGTAGTTACTCAGACATTTGTTACTCAGACATCGCAGGGCTCTGTTCAGACAGAAACATCCTGTGTCATTTCTACCTTAAAACCAAGCACGAAAAGATCATCCTCCCCCCCACCTGTTGGTGCTATGAATCGATTTCTGCACAGTGGAGACCACAGCAGGAGGAGTGTGGGTTTTGGAGAGAAGTAGATAAAACGAGTTTGAAGTGTGGGCTGCTGCGACCCTGCTGGTGCAGACGCAGAAACCCTCCAAGCCTCTCTTCTCTTCCAGAAGGGAGTCCACTCTGCTGCTAGGGGCCTGCTGTGAAGATGTGAGGTCAAAGCCACCGTGCACTGAGTGCCATTGTGTGCAGGCTCCGCACCCACTTTGTCCCTCTATCTCTAGTTTGCACAGTGACTTCCTGAAGTTGGATCCTCTGTCAATGTGTCACAATCTAGGGGCAGAAAGGCAGCCCTGGGTAGATGATAACCTCTGCCTCTGGATCTCAGGATGGACGGTAGGAGGTGCTGCAGGAGAGTGGAGGAGAAGGGGTGCAGGGAGAGGGCAGAGAATCATGTAGGACGGTAGGGTGGTTCGTAGGGTTTGACTGGGGCTGCCCCTAGCTTCTGGGTTACATCCGACAGCCACATCGCCTGAAGGAGGTGCACAGCAGCTTTGCCTGTGAATTCCAATTTCTAGGGGGAGGTTGGGGCAACATCCTGAGGATACCTCAGAGAGCGCACTGGGTTGGAATCCAGTTTAACCAAGACGTTGCTTTCCCTTCCTGACTGCCCTGAGCACCAAAATGCTGTCTGAAATTGTGGGCAGGCAGTGTTGTCGCCTAAACTACCTCTTTGTCAGTATCTTAGAGTGGGCAGTTAACTCTGGCATTCAAAAGATAACAAAACTGGGCCGGTGAGATGGCTCAGCGGCGTAAGTGTCTGCCTGGCAAGTGCAAGGTCCTGAGTTCGACTCCCGGAACCCACATAAAGGAAAAAAAGGGGTTGGTGATATCGCTCAGCAGCACAAGTGCCTGCTGGCAAGTGCGAGGTCCTGAGGTCAACTCCTGGTACCCACATTAAAAAAAAAAAAAAGATAATAAAACCATTGTTTGAAAATGTCTCAATTTACACTTTGGAAAACCTCATACATGTACTCAGCAGATAAAGTACAATCAACTCAGTTTTAGTGTTAGCGTTGTAACCCTAAAAAGGAATCAAGTGCTCAGCCAGGGGCCTGGCCCCCAGACACGAAGCTGCGAGTGTCCCTGTCCAAGGTGGGCGGTGCTCCTCCACCTGGGTTTTTTCCTTCTGCTAGAGGTTCGCAGTCTCCACAAGGGCTCCGAAGAGAATGTCATCATCAACCAAGTCTGTCATTTCCTTTCTGTGTTATCGGTATTGCTTCTACTTTACAAAAAGTGCTTTTTAAAAAACCAGGAACGAGCAACAGCATTTGTGCCATAGATGATGGAGATTATGACCAAGTGCACGTGGTGGATCTCTGTGCTTCATTTCACGTATTTTCAGGATCCCCTTGATTAATGACTCCCGGAGATAAAGCACACTGGGGAAAGCCAGGCATTGGTATGGGCCGTGTGGCTTTGCTGGTTATGGAGAAAGAATTCGAGGTAAGGAAATCATCAAGCAAATACACTGGATATTTACTTCTCGGAAGATGTCAGCTCTAGCAACTCTACAGTACCTGACTTCTGAACTAGATCTGTTTGCCGACAAGTCCAACCTCTGATACCAACACCAAGCAAGGGGCCTGACGGGTTGAGGGCTCCTGGCGGCTCACATTACTGGGAGAGGATTCTGTGTCTGCTGGGACCTCCCACAGCCCTGCCGAGTTCTCCACTGGTGAGCAGGACAGGCCTCAAGCTAAGGCAAAGCCACACAAATTGTGAAGACAGACGCCTGGAAGAAGGGAACAGCTGCTAATGTCTCGCTGGTAAAGGAGGTGTTGATTTTCTCACCTCCACCTGGCAGGCCTCAACTCCATCTCTTACTGCTGGGAGAAGGAACCCATATTGCCTAACATTCCTAGAGAGATGAAAATTCAGGAAGTCCTGCCCAAAATCCCAGTACCATGAGGAAACGCAGAGGACAACATCTCCGCCACTGTGCTTTACAGAGAAGGGCCCCAAAATCAAAGTCTTTACTTCACCTCCAATATTCACCATTGCTCTCTTTAGTGGAGTCAGGAAACTTTGTTTTCTAAAGGATGTTTGATCAAGTATCAGAAGTCAGCCAAATTGGAATACCATAAACAGAAGATCAAAAGTTGGTAGTTTCAGTCTCATCGAGATATATTGTCAAAGCTGCTTTTTGTTTCCTTAATCTAACTACACATTTGTGGCGAGACTTTCAGAGACAATTTCATTTGTGAGGGAGGGACAGAGAGGGTGGGCCAGACATTCCATAAAAGTCACAGCCCTGGGTTCCAGTCGTGTTCCACCCCCAGGGCCTGATTTGTACAGCTGAACATCCAATAAATAAAACATTTGAAAATATTTTGTAGAAAATTTGCCCTTCACTGTATTGATTTCTATCAAAGCGCTCTAAAACTTTTCAGGCTTGACCTTTTCTTCTTTAAAGACAAAATATTATCCCAAAGTGACAACATTAAAATGTTATAATGTAGAAAACCCTTTGGTGAGATGTGCGTCCTCCGGAAATAATGGATGAAGGGGCCCAGGGTGGGAAGCTGCTGGCCCTGGCAGGGCTCTTGGACACTCGGGAGTCTGTGTGCTGCCCCAGGGCAGAGTTGGTGCCCATTCATACCTGGCCCTCACTTGTGTGTGGTGGAAGTCACTGTGTTGCGCTATGCATCTCTCTGCAGCACTAATTTTTCCTGAAATATTTCAGGATTTTTCTTTGACATCAGCACTGTTGTTTTCAGCCTCGATCACTCATGTTACAACCTGGAAAACAGTAAGAAGAAGGTTAGTGTGACGTTCAGCAACACTGGGGCCACTGTGCCCTGAGATTGTCAGTTATGTGGATTAGAGAATGAAGTGCCGTACACCAATGTCACGTTTCTGGAGGGTTATTTGACCATAGGCATCATTTGAGCACAAACATACCCAGAGTAT
This sequence comes from Erethizon dorsatum, assembly GCA_028451465.1. NCBI lineage: Eukaryota > Metazoa > Chordata > Mammalia > Rodentia > Erethizontidae > Erethizon > Erethizon dorsatum. Next base: position 55,655,568 of record CM051833.1, read on the forward strand.
CCACAGGGCCAGAATGAACCAGATGCAAAAGAGGAAATAAACTGAGTCACAAAATTTAAGGGGTATGAAAAATTCAGTTAATATGTTAATATTTTAACATAATTTTTAAAAATCAAAGTGGTAGTGAGATCTACGCAATGAATAAAATATAAACTTGTAACTGGAGACAGGATCTGCATTGTGGACACTGCTTTTCAGTGTCTGACTCCCACATGGCCAGGCCAGCACAGCCCATCCCACAGCCTGCAATTCTTGTTGTAGGATCTCCTACAGGTGATATCTGGGCACTGGGTGGGTTAGGGAAATTATTTATCTACCTTCATGGCAGAGAAGAGAGACCTGGAGAAAGATACTCAGAGGAAATACTTAGAAGGCTTGCTCTGGGCCAGATGTTAAGAACAATGCAGCCAGTGTGTGTGAATATCTGCACGGAGACATCATATACACACCTACACATGTACATATTGTATGTGATTGTCACCACGACTAAGAGACATTGAGGAGATTAGTAAAGCATACCCCTAGGAGGGCTGGGTAGTTCATAGGCTGTGACTCTTGGGACTCTATTTGGTCTCCAGCCCCATCCTCTCTGGCTCTTTATTGCTCTCTCCTCTTCCTGGCTGCCATGAGGTGAGCAGCTTTCCTCTGACACTGGTGTCTCAGAACCAGCTGACCAGGGATGGGAAAATCTGAAACCATGAGCCAAAGCAAATCTTTTCTAAACTGACTTTTCAAGGATTTGGAAAACACTGAAAATCTGACTAAGATGCACAGACACATGTGTACAAACATGTATATATATATATGTATTACCATGTAAGTTCTATATTTATTATTTCTTTAATTTCCAGAGCAGTTATGTGAGGCAGATATTCACTTATGCACATTTAAATGAAGTTTTCTTTTCCTGCACCATGCAGCCCAGCTCATATGAGAGGAGAAAGGCATTGTTCAGGTTCAGATACCACAGGCAGCCTGGGAGCCCCCAGTGAGGCACAGGGCCACAGCTGGCCCAGAAGTGACCACAAGCTCAGCTAATTTTCTGGACAGCAGAGCACTGAAGGTGATTTTCCAAGTTAAGGACCTGTAGTACATCTCCAAACTCCACTGCGGGCATGGGCAGTTTCTTCTGGAGTCAGAGGCAAGCTTCATGCAGGAGAAGCAGCAAGACAGGAGGAGGATGGCAGGGCAGAGGCTGCAGCTGTGGTGGGAACTGCAGGTGCAGAGGGTCCTTGCAGAAGCTCACATGTCTGAGCCCCAAGCATGAACAGTCTGGATTCCACACATGATTTATTGCTTTTTCCTGGGAACCTGCAAACCATTTGCGGGGAAGCTCTAAGGAGCTCCCCTTGCTGCGGAAAATCCCAGACCACCTAGAAAGGGGACATGATAAGCTCTGCATGCCAAGAAAAGAATATAATTGCCTGACAATTTCCCCAAACCATAGAGAAGCCTCAGTCTTGAGGACTTGAATGAAGATAAAAAGAGAGAGGAGGAGAGGGGAGCCCTCCCTGTGCTTAGATTGCCAAAGAGCAGAGAGGAGCCGCAGTCCTTCCTGGGCAGATCACAAGATGACATAGCAAACCAGGCCCTGCAGGTGGCAGACACCAGGTTCAAGGCCCCAGTGGGGGGACTCATTCTCCTCCAATATGGAATCCGATGATTTTCAGACTTGCTCTGAAACAATTGCCTCTCTCGAGAAGTGGAGAGAGAATGGAAGGCAATTTTTATTCCAAGCTCTGTGCCTTGTGGCAGGGAACTGGACCTGAGGCAAGAGACACATCACTGAACAATCCAGCAGAAGATGCACAGGTAGAAATGTTCCAAATGCGTAAGTATGGTATATGATAGGGCTGCCTATCTCTCTCCTGAGAGAAAGGAGAAAGAAAGGGAGGGAGGGAGGGAAGGAGAGAGAGAACAGTAAACTCCCACAATGAGTTCTTTTTTTTTTTTTTTTTTTTTTGTGGGTACCAGGGGCTGACCTCAGGACCTCATGCACCTACCAGTAGGCACCCATGCTGCTGAGCATTATCACTGGCCCTTTTTTTGTACTGGGAGTTGAACTCAGGACCTCGTGCTTGCTAGGCAGGTGCTTATGCCGCTGAGCTATCTCACTGGCCCCCACAATGAGTTCTTTGATGAACACATATGTCAGGCATCAGATCTCATATATAAATATTTTACCAATATTTATTATAAATAATTTTCAACATACAACGAAGTCATACAATTTTGATGCCAATGTGTCTATCACCTGTATTACACCAATGAAACTTCGCTGTGGCCTGTAATTATGATGCCAGCTTGGCTAGAGTAGGCAACGCCCAGCAGATTAGGAAAGCACACTGCTGAGCGTGTCCATGGATGACTGACATGCAGGCCAGCCAACTGTGTGTAGAAGATCCACCCGGGATGTGGGCAGCTCCAGCTAATAGACTTGGAGCCTAGATGGAATAAAAGGGAAAGAAGAAGGAAGTGCAGTCTTGAAGAGCTTCCTGCTTCCTGAGCAGTGAGCCCTTTGCTGCCATCACCTTTGGACACTGGTCTCCAAGTCTGCGATTTCTTCAGCCTAACAATGCAGACTCATGGGATGACTCTCCAGGAGCTTCCAGGGCTTCAGCTTGGACTGGGGCTGCATCCTTGATCCCTCTTGTTCTGTGGCTTCAGCTGCTTGGGCTGAGCAGCTGCTGGATCCTCCATTTTTCTAGTGCACAGACGGCCCATGTGGACTCTCCTGCCTCCGATCCTGTGAGCCAACCTTGTAAGTCTCCTTGAATTATACACATATTTTCCATGATTTCTGTTCCCCTGGAGAACTCTGACATAAAATGATATAGAAGACAGGCATGGTGGCTCATGTCTGGAATCCCAACACTCAGGGAGGCTGAGGCAGGAGGATTATAAGTTTGAGCCCAGGCTGAGCAACTTAGAGACTTAGCAAGACCCTGTCTCAAAATAAAACATAAAAGCAGTTGGGGATGCAGCTCAGTGCAAGGCCCCCTGTTTCAATCTCCACTTTCCCACCCTCACCGTGCACACACAAAAGATGAGAACCAGGGGTTTACCTCACTGACCACAGTGCATGTTATCTGAAAGCAGATTGCAGCACCAGTGCGGGCCCTGGTAGCGGGAGAACGGCTGTTGACTCCTGGTGTTTGCCCAGCGCCTGACCTGAATGTGGGGGGCTGTGAGGCAGGCGGAGCGTGTTTCCTATCCAGGGGTTCTTTGGATCAACTTGGTCTAAGTGAGGTGACGCAGTGCAGACCATCATGGATTGGCCTGTCTAACAGAAACACCAAGTATCACATTTCTCTCCAACTGCTATGGGATGTCTTCTTTTAAAAGGAATACTTTCATTTTCTCTTTCCACAATATCAAAACTTGTCCAGTTATTAACTTAAGAAGACATACCATTTTTCTATTATTTCAAATCATCAAGGCCCTTCCTTCCATTTCAATAAGGCCACATAGACTTAGAAGATCTCTTATCCAAATGGTGCAGTGTTTGATTAAAATACCTTCCCATTGCTCCACTAATGGACTTTGCCTCCTGCGCAGGAGTGGGACATCTCAGAAGGGAGCCACTGTTTTAGGCGAGCGTGTTTCCAGGCTACTGGGAGAAACCATGTTTCAGCCAGAGTGGTTGGAAGCAGTGGCTCTCAGGGGTCCATTCCCAGCCCCGCCCCCAGGGCACTCTGGCAATGGCTTGAGATGGGGAGTCACGAAGGAGGGGTGCATCCTCCTCATCTCGTGAGCAGAAGCCAGAGAGGCTGCTGAGCGTGATCAGCTCCCCTCAGCCAGGGTCTTGTGGCCCCAAATGCCAAGGGTGCCAGGGGTGAGACATGCTCGTCAGAGGAAAGATGATCCTGCACAAATCCCAGTGTGGCTGTGGTTTCAGATGGACCCCGGGGCACCTGTGTGCTGTCTCCCCGTGTCCCGGGATGGTTCCAGAGGTTGGACGCAGGTATGAGCGGCACCCACCTCTTTTACTTCCAGCTTGGGTACGTTAGCTTCCTCTCTACAATGTGCTCCCTCTTATTTGATGAAAATTCCTATTTCCTTGGTTTTGTGGTAGACAAGTGCCAAATCATCATTTTTAGGGCTTACAGTAACTGCAGATTTAACAAGGAAAACCCAATGTCCGCTCTGCCCAGGGAGTCTTGGATTGCAACTCTCACGGTGCCTTTGTGTACTGACAGCTGCCCTCATCTTGACCTTGACTCTGACCTCAGCATCCCGCCATTCCTTTCAGTTGTCTTCCTCTCGGACCAATTGAAAGAATTCTTATTTTCTTCAACTCTGGGGCTTGATAAAATTAACTGCTTTGTTCAATTCTGTGTATTCTCCCTGTATTCTCTTGTGTTGTAATTATGTGTATATTCACATATGCATAATTTTCAGGACTAATTCTAAAATATCAGTGTTACATTTTGGACAAAGTCAGGAGGCAGATGGTGCAGTAAGTAGCACTGATAGATTTTTACACAGGTTTGCACCTGTTGCACACACAGAGCCGAATGAAGGGGTGGGGGCACACACACATCCTTGAGAACCTCACTTACACGTTAAGAGCATGCTTTTCCTCCGATTTTAAAGTTGCATCACTGGCAGAAATAACTCAGCAGCCTTGCTGGAGTTCAAAGGGTTTTAGGAAATGCTTTCAGGACTCTCCAGTCTACAGAGAGACGTTCTGACGGACGCCGAGGCGCCTTTGGGTCAGCCACCAGGAGAAAGATGAACAAATAACCTCTGTCAGGGTGAAAAGCATAATTTATGTTTTATCAAGAAAGCCAAGAGGAAGGCAATGCGCCCATCCTCCCGCAGGCTGCTGGCCCCTTTGTGGCAGGCAGAGGCTTTGTGACAGCTCATTCTCGCGCTCCCTCTGGGGCTGTGCCCTCACTTGTGACGGGAGCCCTGGAGCTCCTCGCTGTCCTCACGGGCTCCACACGGCTCTTGAAAAGAGTCCTCAGAAGCATCCAATTTAAGACCGGGAAGAGGCACAGACAGCGCCCGGCTTTGTGGATGAGAAAGCTGATGTGTGAGAGATGAAATGACCAGCCCAAGGACCCTCAGCCGGCGAGTGTCAGAACAGAGTCTGCGCCCCGGACTGCTGGGTGTGGACCCACTGCTCTTGTCACAGACCTCCTCCCACCCCTGCCAGGGACAGCAGTATCTGTTCTTGTCTCCAGGAGTTTAAGATTTCAGTTGCCGCTGCCTCTGCGCCATCTGCCTTTCCCGCTTCATCTGCACACACATCACACTCATGAGGAATTGCCAAGCTGGGTGCGTCCCCAGCTCCTCTGAGTTCCTTGGACATCATTTAGTCATTCAGTTGATCCTACACAACTGATTCATGCATTTCCTTCCCCAAATTATCCATGTGAAAGAGATCTTTTCTTCTTGAGCCTTTCTTCTTTATAATTTCTAGATCCATCAACAAAAAAAACACCTAAATATAACAATTACAACAGTGCATGAGGTGCAGGTGCGTACACACAATTTTCACTTAAATCTCAATTAATAGGGTTCTGAAATTTGTGGTTATTCACGTATTTTGAATACATGAGAGGATGTACTATCTAGATGTGTGACTGTGGTTTAGTTTAATGAAAAATTCTAGTGATTGTTAATAAACCTCCAGCTTACTGTGCCGATGTTCTTATGTTTGATAGAATAATCCTCTCTCTCCTAAGATGCCTCCGTTCTCATGGTGCAGTCTATTTTCTGATTAATCTGTGTCATTTGATAACTGTGATGAATTTTTCCTTGTAAAAAAGGGGAGTCTCACTCTAGAAATTTGAATTCTTAGTAAGACGCCAGGCTTTTTCTGTCTTCAATACTCATATAAGTCCAACACTATTATGACGTTGCTTTGTGTGTTTGGAGAAAATGCTTCCTAGGTTAAACGCTACTCTTCTAGGTGATCTACCACTAAAGTGCCTCCACCACAGCCGGGCTCAGCCGAAAGCCTCACACTGAACTGGGGTCTCATTGACAAAAGTGGGGATGGTCACAGGAGGATTTTAGAATCACACCCAGACCCTATTGTAAGTCAGGGTGTCAAATACCAATAATTAAGCAGTTTGGCTAAGGTAGCAATTAGAAAATCAGTGAGCAATATAACAAAATAGAGTAAGCAGATATGATATACATGATCTCATCCTCCATGTAAGACTGCAAAATTGTACTCGAATGAGAAAAGAAGAGCTTTAGCATAAAAACCAATAGAAAACACACAATACAAAAATGTTCATGCTGGATGCTACTGTCTACGCTCTTCAGTGCTCAAGAAAACAGGACCCTTCCAAGCCAGCGAATCTCGCTAATGGAGCTCATCGCTTCTATGGGACACCTTCTGTGAGAATTATTTTTATTTCATGGAAAAGAACTATTGCAGTATCAGATTTGCATAGGACTTCAAGGCCAGGGTGACCACAATTCAGCAAAGCAGAGGAAAACGCAGGGCATGGGCACTACGGTCTGCAGAGAACAGGTCCTGTGTGGCCACCAGCGACCAGGACCTGCAGCTCTTTGTGTCATTCCATGTCATAGTCCCACCCTCCTCCTCCCCGGGACCCTGGTGGGTGTGTCTGCCTGGCCCAAGGGAACAGGAAACTGTTCCCACAGGGTGGCCAAGTCTCAGGTCCTCAGCTTCTCCCTGATGGTTGTTTGCTTGTTGGATAAAAATATGTCTCCAGTGGACTGTTCTTAAACAAATTCTCAATGTCCTCATCCATACCCTGGGCAGATATTTGATACCCAGCTCCCCATGGCTACTTGCTTTTTTTTCAGTGAAGAGAATAAACATGCACTCCCATCTTTAGTCCCTCCTTTCCCACCCTGCAAGCCAACCCCTTCTTAGAGCTGAGGAAGTGGGGGCCCAGTGTGGATGCCTGGCTCCCTAGGTGTGGAGCAGCTGCCCATGCCAGCCAGGTGTGGGGCTGCTGCTCATCACTGCCACCACCCCTCTGTTCTAGACAACTTTATTCTACAGCGAGGACACACATGGAGACGAATCCAAGACACAAACCCTGCAGGACCACTTCAGAAGCAGGGGCCGGGAGACAGCGGTGAGCCTGTGAGTGCAGGCTCTGTCACCACTCCAAGTGTGCCTCTGGCCTAGGAACTTCACCTGCCCTCTGCTCGGTGTCCTCGTGTGCACTGGTGCTGACAATGGACTGTCGTGAGGTTCAGTGGGATAGAGCAGGACATGGGGTTCCTGGCATGATCCTTGGTTCACAAAAACCAGTTCTTTACCACGAGTAGGATTCAGGAAAAGGAGGGAGAAGGAGAAGGCGGACTTATGACACAGGAAGCCTGGGCTGTGCCTGGCTGACGAGAGGGGTGGCCCATGCAGGCCGCGCCGGATGGGTCTGTAGGCAGTGACCCACTGGATGCAGCCTGGAGTGGGGTGGTTTTGAGGCTGAGAGGCCAGCAGGAGCTGCGTGGAGCCTTCCCTGCCCCACTGCACTTGGGCTTCGTCCTAGTCACTTTCTCATTGCTGAGACACAACACCCATCACCCACAATTTAAAGGAAGGAAGGTTCCCTTACCTCACATTTGATAGAATTTTCAGTCCATAGTCGGCTGGCTCCAAGGCAAGGCAGTATGGCAGAGGGGCCTGGTGGAGGAGAACTGCTCAAGGCATGGTGGCACAGGAAGCAGAGGGATCAAGGGAAGAGGAGGGAGACCCTCTCAGGCCACACCCCAGTGACCACCTCCTCCAGTTAGCTGTGTTATGCTCCCATCAGTGGACTAATCCAGTGTCGCATAACCACAATCCAGTTACCTCACAAAGCCCCGCCTGTGAGCGCGAGGCCCTGGGGGACATCTAGATATGAACCATAACACAGGCTAACTTTACACACCTGATCAAATGTTTATCAAAGGGCATAAGAAAGTGTAGAGCAGGTAAATGACAACCTACCAGGATGGTAAGTAAACAAATTCTCTCTGCTTGGCATCAGGGCTCCTTGAGTCACTCTTCACAAAAGTACCTTGAAGCGAGCTGAGGGGAAAGACAGTGGCCTGTGCATGTGCCTGTGCATGTGCCTCTGTGTGTGTGTGTGTGTGTGTGTGTGTGTGTGGTGCCTTTGCAGTCTTGAGGACCTGGAAGTGCAGAATTGGAACTGATTCTGGTCACAGCATGACAGGGGATTCCTGCAGTGTGGCCTGGGTGTGGCCACTTCCCTGTCCCACTTCCAGCTGTGCCATCCCCTGTGTGCCCCCAGCTTGGACACAGAAGCGCAGCGGCAGCACTTGGCTTCCTGGAGGACCCCTGCAGGTCCAGATTCTGGGGGCTGCACTATCCTCATCGCAAGGAGGAGTCATGAGAGAGAGAGGAACTAGAATTCCGAGTACTGTAACACAAAAACCCTGTAATAGCAGCCAGGTGCGGTGGCGGTGCACACCTGTAGTCCCATCCTTCTCAGAGGCCGAGGCAGTAGGATCACAAGTTCAAGCCCAGCCTGGGCAACTTAGTGAGAACCTGTCTCAAAATACGAAATCTAAAAAGGGCTGGGGATGTACTTCAGTGTAAAGGCCCTGGGTTCAATCTCCAGTACTGCAAAAAAATGGGAAAAACCCTGTAATAATACATTTAATGACATTTGGGGCACAGAATCACCCCGAGACTGACTTCAAGGCCACCCAACAGCACACAGGAGGGAGGTAGCACTAGCCCGTGGGGTATAAGGAATGTGTTCTACTTTTCTTTTTAAATTGCGTGCAGGCACTATCGAACAATTCTCACCTTTAAAGAGTATTGATATCAGATTATTCATATTGGAGAATCAAGGCCATAGTTCTATCTGTGATTGCTTCATACATTGGGTGCAATTTCATGACACCACTCTAGACCGCTAGACCAGGGCAAACTAGGAGAGGAGCACTTGGTATGTTTCGGTCTGTGCTTTTTTTTTTTTTTTTTAACCTATATGAAATTAAACAATTCCGGATTGTTCTACAACTAAGCACTTTTGTTTTTGAACCTCAGGATGTCAAGATACACCAGGAAAAGTTATCTTTTCATTAAATAGAATGCTTCGCCTGAAGAAAGAAAAATGACAGCGACTGCTCCAACACTGTTGGTCTGTGTAGTTATTCATTCTGCCCTTCCAGGGACAGGGAATTTTCCCAGCAGGGCATCAGTCTTCACGGCTCACCAGGCCATCCTGTCCTCTGGATGACGCCATGCAAGCAGACAGCCTGTTTGTGCTGCTTCCTGGCACTGGGTCGATGAGGGGTCCAACTGAAGAGTGGGGGCACAGTGTAGAGGATGCTGACGCCGCCTCGCCGGCTGTGTTCTGAGCGCAGCTCAGGGGCCACATGCCAGGCAAGCTCACGGTGGGATGCTAAGAGCTGTGACCTGCCTGCCCTCAAGTCTGCAAAATGCCAGAAGCTGTGAGCAAGCAGCACGCTTCCCTAACAGCATGGGCTTTGGCGGCTTAACAAGTCCCAGTAGCAGCCGAAGTGGATGGGTGTTGCAGCCAGAGCCTCGCATCCACCCATAGTCCTCCGGAGAGCATCCATCTACAGGGCCACCCTTCGGCAGAGACAGGTGAGGTCAGGCCCTCAGTTACCATCGACCGCCGTGAAAGGAAACATACTTGTGCTGCGCCTGCAGTTACTGAACTGGAAAAAAATCCTACAGACTACTTTTTAAGGGGCTGCTTAATTGGAGGCAGAGCATTTCCTACACTCCTGATGGCTTGGCCAGGGCACTTGTGTGAGGCACCAAGAGGGCTCCCTTGTTGGTGCCTGTGGGTCTCAGCCTTTCCCAGGGCTAAGATTCGAGCTGAAACACGCTCTCTGGATACATTTGTTTTGTAAGGTAGAACCCTGGCCAAACCAACAGGGTTTTCACGACAAATACAATCAGAGCTTTACACATTCTTAGTAAGCTGAAGGAATACAATCTAAAAAACTTATATTAGAAGAACAAGAGCTGTTGTCCTACCTAAATTAATAAATTACAGCAGCAATACAGCCAACATGCCATATGCAAATAATTTCCCTTCCTTTGCTGGGATTGAACTAGGGACATGGAGGACACACAGCTTCCGCACCCGGGGACCGGAGACTCCTGGGAAATTTCTTGTATGGTGCCACTCTTCTGTCCCTACCCACTGCATTTTTAAAACCCACCTAGAGCACTTTCTGCCCTCATTCCTAGTGCAGAAATTTCTTCTCTGACTCCAGAGACTTCTGCACTGGACATCAGTATCTCCATCTTACCCGGTTTCCAGGGCAAACAAGAGCAGGAAAAACGTCAGGGGAGTTATTCACATGTTCTGCGCAGAATCTACCCTACTGCGTGTTCGCCGTCATTCGGGGATTCTTCCCTGGTTACGCCCACCAAAGAAAACAGGCGTCCTTTCTCTGTGGCAGACAGTCTGCGTGCGCCCCTGTCGCAGCACACAGCCTTCCCCAGGGGATTCTACACCTGTGTCCACCCCAAGAGGATTATCAGCTGGGAGGGGACAGAGACCACATATCCATACGATATTTACCTTCACAAACCTCCTAAAATATAATAGGATCAATACAGATTTTGGCAATTAATATTTTCTTTTTTTTTTTTTTGTGGGTACCGGGGGGTCAACCTCAGGACCTCGCGCGCCAGCAGGCGCCTGTGCCACTTAGCAATATCACCGGCCCCTTTTTCGTATGTGGGTTCTGGGAGTCAAACTCCGGCCCTCGCGCTTGCCTGGCAGGCGCTTAAGCCGCTGAGCCATCTCACCGGCCCAGCAATTAATATTTTCATTCCACCAAATTAAAACAAATTAAGCAAACAATGCTTAAATATCATTACAAGCAATACCACTTTAAGCATCCCATTTTCTTTCAGTAAAATACTGACGTCCTCATACCTTAGACATGATGTCTTCCCAAAATCCCTCAGGTACAAAAGCAAGTCCCAGGTGCATTTTCCCCCATGACCTATGTGCCATGGGGGATCCCAGGGCTATGTTTTGGGTCGGGGAAAGATTTTGAATTTGAGTTGTTTAAATGTATTCAACGGCTTTCTTAGTGTTAGTAAGACATCACCCCTCGTGGTTCATAGAGAAAGAATGTGTGTTATTAAGATCTCTGAGCAAACTTTGTCCTGAGCTTTAGCCTCAAAAGGAAGGGCCTGGTTCCTACCCCAGCGCCAGACACAGGCCTGGCTCCCAGAGCAGCGCCCTTGTTCTCATTCTCCTCCCTGTGTGGTCCTGCTAGGGAACCTGGGCTCTCTATGGAGTCAGAGCCGAGGGCTGCACCACTCCTGTGCCTCGTGCGTTTCTACTCCGTTGTGGAAGTTGATTTCCAAAGCCTCCCTCCTCCTTCTTCCCCTCCCTTTCTGCTCTCTCTCCCTCCCTTCTTTCTCCTTATTTACTTTGACATATAATTTTCCAGTTCTTTTCAGCTTTATTAAATTGAAAATGAAAAATAATAATTGCTTCTACTTACGGTGTGCAGTGCGATGGTCCATATACATGCACTGTGCAGTGATTATAGCAAGCTCAGGAGCTAAGGAGCGGGCCTCTCACCTCGCGCGCTCATTGTGTTTGTGATGAGCGTATTCAAGACGCACTCTCTTAACAACCTGCAAGCATGCAGCGCTCCGAAGTCTGGTCTCCAGACTGCTGTGCACAGATCTGCAGAGCTTCCTGCTTCCTGCGTAGTGGGAATTTGTACCCGTGCCTGCCTCTCCTCCCCTCCCCTGGCCTTCGCTGGCACCCTGCTCTCCACTTCTCTGGGTTGGAGTAGTGTCCTAGCTGAGTTTCCATGTTTGGCTTATTCACTTAACAGAATGTCAGACGCATTGGCGAGTGTTGTCCCCGTGCCAGGACTTTGCTGTTTTTGCCTTGATGTGTGTCTGGGATACATAGTAATTATACAAATCTTGTGGTTCTGATTTTAGTCAAAATAGAATCCTACTGTCAAGACTATCTATTATATACTGTTTTGCAAAGCAGCATTTCAGAACGCAGAGAGGCTTTGTCTTAAATATTTAACCATTACAGCCAGGCGTGGTGGTGCATGCCTGTAATCCCGGCACTGAGGAGGCTGAGGCAGGAGGATCCCTGTGAATTCCAGGCCAGCCTGGGCTACAAAGTGAGACCCTGTCTCAAAAAAAAATTTTTTTAACCATCACAAATGGCAACTACCTTGATTTAAAGTTTAAATTATGGTACCCGGTGACCAAGATTTAGTCTTTTGTTTCATACTTAGTACTGTTCTGAGAACACAGAGGTGAAACGATGTATTCACCAGCACCCATTAAGAAAGTGGTGAGCTCCTGCAGCCACTTCTGCAGGTGTGGCTCTAAAGAAGGCCACCCTTCCATTCCAGGCTGTGTGGTGACGACAGGTGACATGGGTGTGGACCCCTGAAGGCACCAGCAGGCAGAATTTGGGGAAGGTTAAGCGAATTTCTTTCTTGAATTTTTGGACACTTATTCCATCTGCTACCCTGGTCGTGCCTTTATTGGGAAGATGGCAGCAAACACTGCCCATGGGAATGACACCAACTGGGACACCGTGGCTTATGCACTCTGCCTTCTCCCTTCAGTGCCGACCTCCTTTGGGTCTTTTGTCTTTCATTTCTGCCCCATTAGAAGCTTCTGCCAGGGTTGGCCAGGGTTGAGGCCATTTGCCCAAGCAGATGGTGTTTGCAATAGCAGAAAGCTTCCCAGAAATAAGGAGTCTAGGTCAGGAGTGAACTGGGGACACACCATCAGCCAGGCAGCAGCGGCTCAGGGGACAGAGGCCGTGCTCCAGCGAAGGCAGCCCAGGTGCAGGAAGCCAAGTCCCGGTCTCTGGGCCAGGCTTGCCTTTCATGCGTGGTGGGATACACCCTCACGCAAAGCTGTCCTCAGTCACACACAAGCACGGTTGAATTGAAATGCTCAGCAATTATCAGCACTTCTCTCATTTTACCTTCACTGAAAACATTTGCCTGTACTCTGTATTTTTCAGTTAATTCCATTTGTATAACTAATAGTATTTGTGTGTGAGAAAGAGTCACTTAGAGGTCCTTAATAAAGTCTGAATTGCACAAAGTCTTTTTTTTTTTTTTTTTGTGGGTACCTGGGGTCGACCTCAGGACCTCGTGCGCCAGCAGGCGCCCGTGCCGCTGAGCGATATCACCGGCCCTTTTTTCGTATGTGGGTTCCGGGAGTCGAACTCTGGCCCTCGCGCTTGCCAGGCAGGCGCTTACGCTGCTGAGCCATCTCACCGGCCCACAAAGTCCTAATTAGACTTCTATGCATTTTTCTATATACATTTTCTTCTACATATTTCCTTGTATATTTGCCTTGTTTTAAGTCTCTTGACCTCTTTAAAGGACTCATAATTTTTAGACTCTGGATTTCAGACCTGGTGAAGAAACCTGCTTCACTTACAGGGCAGTTTTGGAAGATTCCTGCTTCCACTTGTGTGGAGCCTCCGGCTGGTGGACCCTTCTCTCCTTCCTCTGTGCCCCATGGTTGTGCCCCATGGTTGTGCCCCAATGGCTGCTGCCGGGTTAAGACCAGTCTTACGTATTTCTTCATTTCACTCACTCACTTGTTCTTATTCAGATAATATATTTAACAAACAAAAAGGTTCAAAGAATAATTCGACACACAGCCAAGTCTCCACCACTCAGAATTCATGTCATTATTTTTCTGAGTCTTTAAGAAGACAAAAAGGTGCAGTAGAAGATAGAAGCCAACAGGCAACAATAACAGCAATGAAATCAGGGGACTGGGAGAGGGATGGAGGAGAGCGGAGGAGAATTTATTCTTGAATACTGGGAGAAAGGAAGCCACCTGCCTGTGGAGAAGAGGCTGTTCCTAGTCCCTTCTCCTTCTGCCCTAACCCGGGCACTGTCACCCCCATTGGCGGGCAGTCAGCACTCAGCATCCGGGTTCCTGCAGGTCAGTAGGCGTGGCGAGCCTCCTCACAGGCCATCCTGGTTGTCAGCTGTGTACAGTCATCACCAGCAAAACTGTTCTTAAGAGACTCACCTAAAACATTAAACTCATTTTATCTGTGTTTCCTCTCTGCTCCTCAGCAGCCCAGGTTCTATCCTGAGGTTCTAACCCATAACATGCAGAGAATCTGGGATGTCCAGCACCTTTCTGAGCAATGTTGGGGAAAGGACAGTAGAGCACGCTGTGGACAGGGCACCTAAGGACTTATGTGTGCAGCTGTCTGGGCAGGGCCTGGCGCTGCAGGGTCATGACGGAGAGCTCCCCACTGCAATGCTCTCCCCGGGAGCTTGAGGAGAGTGAAGAAAAGCTAAGGGTAGGAGCTGCACGAGGAGGTAGCTCCTCCTGCTGAAGATGCACTGTGGTTGTCACACTTCGGGTTTCCGTAGTCGAAGGGCGCTCTTCTTGGTGGAAAAGGAGGACGATGCTCTGTGCAATTGGAGAAGGTGGACACACAGGCTGTCATCATCCCACTGGGCTAAGTCTGGTCAGCTTGTGGCAGAGGTCACAATTGTCCTTGAAGGAGATGGAGGAGACCAGGGTCCTTCTGCACTTCCTCATCTCCGCTGTAAGGAGCAGGCACAATTTAATAAATGAATCAATCAATCAATTTTTACTTTATTTTTGCAGAGCTGGGGATTTCTCCTCACCAACTAAGTCAGCAACATCCGTGTCCAAATTCTTATGCTTTCCCTAATTGCAAGAAGTGAACTTTTTTTGAAGTGTCTGTGGATGAAACACACGTTCCGAGGCTAGGGAGAGGCTGGGTGCCCCGGGGAAACAGTTCAGAGGAGAAGGCCGCTCATCAAACTCGCAGCCACTCTGTCCTGGCTCTCATGGGCCTGTGGGATGCCGATTTTTGATTGCAGCTGATCACTGCCTTTGGAGGATCATCTGGGCACTGAACATCTGGGGACTCGTGCTCTGTACCATTTCCTGAAGGCTGAAGTGCATGATTGAAGCTGGCCCTGGTGTTTTGAACTTTCTGTGGCCCGCCAGACCCAGCAGCCCATCTGCTGTGGAAATTTTTGAAAGACACGGAAGGTACATTATTCTTAGCCGAAAGGATTTCTCCTGGTATTAGAAATCATTCAGTCTTTCATCCCATCCTCCCTCGGCCCTGCCTTCCCATGTTGAGGCCAGATGGGCAGACTGAGCACTGCGCATTATCCTGCTCCCTGCTGGGGACGGAGCCCTGCGGTGCAGTGCACCCTGCTCCATCCGGCTTTGGATGGCGATGCTGAAGTGGGCGGGGCTGCTGCAGGATTCATTCATCCATACCTAGGTGGTAATAGGTGGATTGCAGAAGAGTGGCTAGGGCCAACATCCCTAGTGTCCCTCCCTCGCCTCCCAAGCTGGCGCTGGAGACTGACCATGACCTTCAGCTGCATCCCCAGCCCTTTTTATGCTTTGTTTTGGGACAGGGTCTCACTGTTCCCCAGGCTGGGTTCGAACTCTAGGTCTTTCTGCCTCAGTTTCCTGAGTAACTGGGATTACAGGTATGTGCCACCAAGCCCAGCTTCCTTATCTTTTACATTTGTTCTGTATTTTAATGTTAATTAATATGATATTTTATTATTAATTTATGTTAATTTATTTGTGCTATTTAATATGTTTAATTTTGTTTATATTTTGAGTTTATCTGGTACCATGTTTAATATGGCTAAAATTCTTATAACTTTCCTATAATTAAAATATCAGAAAGTACATCATGTATGTAAAGTCACACATATTGTAGATATTTAAATGTTATGACGAAGAAAATATTTGGGGGCATTAGTTAACATAATTAAGGACATTTTACTTACAAATTGTAACAAACTTTGGTACTGTTCCTTTATATACAGTTTATAGTAGTACACATAGCACTGAGTAGTATTGTCTATTAAGAGATACGACGTATTACTGTATTGAGTCCTATATGCATCGGAGTCACACACTACTGTAATTACCCTTTAGCTTTCCGCATATGAATAGAGCACTCATTCTGTAATCAGATTGTCTTTTAAAACTCAGGAAACCATTGTCCTGGTACAGAAGAGAACTGTAAGTGCTGGAGTCCTTCTTAGAGATGACGCCTCCCTGACACTGCGCTGTGATAGCACAGTGATGGTTTTGCCATGGTGGCTCCAGAGGCCTTGGATGTCTGTGTCCAGCCTGGCCATTCACAACTCCCCCTGTCCGGGCTGGGGCCATGAGCGCTGTCCAGCAGCAGGGAAGTGTGGAGTAGCGACTGCCCTTCCATCATTGCTGGGTTCCGCCCTGTGAGCCTGTGCTGAGCTCCTGCCCCTGCCAGGTGCAGTGTGATCGCCAGTGACTCCAAAGCCCGGAGTCACCTCTCTGCCTGTGGCCTCCTCCTGCCCATGTCCCTCCTCTTCACTCCTGCAGCGCCCTCCTGGTCCTCGCCCTCCCTTTCAGCCTACGCCATGCTTCCTGGGCATCCTGCCCACTCCCTTCTTCTCCTGCCCAATCTTCAGGGGACAGAGTGGACACCTTTGTGCCTTGCTTGGACTGTGAAATGGCCATGGACAGCAAGATTGCAGAGGACAGAAACAATGACAGTGACTGATGAAAAGCCCCCACTGAGTTGAAAACACGGGTCATTTGACGTAAACACTCCACACACATGCCCTCCCTTGCTGTGGTTCGTGGGCAGTTTTTGCACTGGAGACTTCAACACAAGGAGAGACCACTTCCGAAGGACGGTGACATCTCCGTGTGCAGGCACAATTATTTTTTATCTGAATTATGATTTTCCCATTAGTTAGCAAATAATTTCATCTCTCCACTAAGCCAACACTTCTCTGGACTTTGTTGCTGAGCTCCCCTCCAACCAGTACACCACCAGAAACAGTGGGTGGCATCCGTTTTGCACGTATCTACCCCGTGCCCTGTGCTCTGTGCTGGAGATCCTAACTGCTTGGCAGGCCCCGCAGGGAACTGAAAGGTAACACAGTCTTTCCAGGAGGACCTGGCCTGAGTCTGTCCCTACTCCATATTATACAGGCGCTGCTGGAAATCAGTGAAGAATCTGGGTGGCTTTGTAAGTCACCAAAAGGAACAGTGGCGCCCAGAGCCAGGTGCAGTTTTGCACTTGAATGACTTGTTTAGAATTCTGAAGCATTAGCACTAACTGGACCATTATTACTTCATTGTTATAATTTTGGGCTCATTCATCTTGTTGATCTGACTGTTGAACATTTTTAGTTTCCGTCAAGATGTGGCAATACTTAGGCCAGCCGCAGTGATAACCTAATTCTTCTTGTTGCTTCTGGCCCTAATGCAGCAGTAATGACAGCACCCTTAGGGGGCTCAGGAGCCCCCGTGGCTCTTGGGAGACCTGCATCCTTATCATCCCAGCTTGCATGTTTGATTACTTATGACAATGACGCGCTGTCCCTTGGCTCACTGCTGGACTCATTGTAATTGTTCACCACTTTGGCTAATATATTTTGAGGTACTGACTCCATGGTCTTCCTACGTTTGCTGGTGACAGTGTGACCTTCAGCTGGGACAGACCATCCATCATGCTTTGAACTTTTCACTCCATTCCACGCTCATTTCAGCTTTGCAAGGAAACCTTTGTCCACAGCGCTGTTTACCGCTCCCAGGGGAGCCTAGCTGTGTACCTCTGGAGCTCAGGAGAGGCCAGGTACAGGTGGGAACTGCACATGGCTTGGAGCATCTGCCAACGCCAGGGCAGATGGGCGTCTCCTAAGCCCATTTGTCGCGTTGTCCATAATCCTGGTGGGTAATGAAGATTATCTGCTTCAACTGTATTTTCAAGTAGAACCCAATTGCCATATTTGTAATATTGTACCTTTTAATATGAGCCTGAGAAATTTCCTTAGTGTGATACACATTTTAGATTTGTCCACATAGAATAAGATGAAAATTGTATTTGGGGTAATATAAAGCACAGCTTGTAAACATTGGCTCTGGCCCTGCTCAGTTCCTGATACATAACAAAGAAGATAATCCCCCAGGATTACGTGGCTAAAGTTTTGGAGTGAATTCCCCCAGATACACGATGTCTTCAAGGAGCAGAAATTAAAAGCATCTAGTAAGAGATGAGCAAGCAAATAAAAATCTTTTCCAAAGTCAAGACCAAAATGAGTTTCCCAGCTACTTACTACTCTTTTAAAGAACCAAATTGCTGATTTGGAAATGCAGTTTTCCAGAGGCCTGAATGTAAACAGCAGGTGTCCAAATGTTGATCCACAGGGGAGTTTCGGGATAGGTGTTCCTCAGGGGAGGAGAGTCGCTCTCACTCAGTAGCTCTATCTGATGCGCTGGAATTTATCAGTGCAACAAAATCACTCTGGACTGTGTTTCTTTTTTTTTATTGTACATATTTGCAGTACGTAATGATCACATTCCACGTGGAGTGTCTCTACATGTACATTACACATCTAATTCTTTTTGTCCCCTTCCCATCACATCCCACAGAGTGACGTGCTGTCAACATGGCGCATCGCTCCTGGCGCTGGTCTGGATGACTGCTCTGAGGTCACACTGGCTGGTTTCTGTACAATTAGACGTTCCCTCTCCCTTCTTCACTTGCCCTAATGGAGGTGCGTCACTAAGTACCACCCACTCAAAAAGAGTGGAGATTCGCTCTCCATCTCTGCATGCACAGTTGCCACACAAATTGTTGGGAGCTTTCTTCCCTCTGTGGAGCAATGTATCTCTCCCCACTCCCATCACTTTGAGATAAAATCAAAGTGCTTGAAGGGTGTTTACCTCTGTGGCCTTCTTCCACACACCCGGGACTCCCACGTAATCGTGAGGAACAATGCAGCAGACGAATTCCGGGTCAGGGACATTCTCGAAAACCCCAGCTCATCCTCAGAACCTCCCAGATCACTAAGAACAAAGAGGGTTTGAGAACATGGTACAGCCACGAAGAGCCCAAGGATGTGGTATCCTGGAAAAGAACATTAACGGAATGTGAATGCAGCATAGAACTGAGTTCACAATTTGTGTCCACACCATTTTACTGAGACAAATATAACATCCGAGTATAAGATGTAGTGCTGGGGAGCAGGTGTGGCAGATGTGGAAACTGTTATTTTTACAAATTTTCTGTGATCCAAATTATTATCAAAATAGAAAAGTGCGTAGAAGTGGTAGGAAATCAGTGCGGTATTTACAGGAAAATCATTGCTAGGGTCTGATCATGTTGTCATTGAGGGAGAGACAGTGGCCAAGGACATTTAAAGAGAGAAGGCAGGACCACGGCCAGGAAGCAGTCCAAGGGAGAACGGCTTTGTGAGGTATCCTGGAGAGAAGGGACATCGGGGTGTAGTGGGGGTGATGGGAGCGAGGACAACTCTGTTATATTTGTGGGTCTGTGGCAAGAAGTTGCAGGTGAATCCAGGTGACATCTGCATGAATACTTAGAGGTTAGTGAGTTAAGCTAATGATTCCTAAGAAACTACACTGTGCATTGTGCGAGCAGGCAAGGGGATCACTAGATGGGCTCACGGGATCAGAGGCTGGAGAGTCCGCAGCGGCTGTCTGTGCACTGCAGAGCTGGAGGATCCAGGAGCTACTCGGTCTGAAATACGGAAGCTGTAGCAGAAGAGCAATCAAGGATGAAGCTCCGGTCCAAGGGCGAAGACCTGGAAGCTCCGGGGAAAGTCGCATGTGCGTCTGCATTGGAGGATAAAGAAACAGGAGATCTGCAGACCAGTGTCCAAAGGCAACAGCAGCAAAGGTTGAACCTGGTCAGGAGGATGGGCGCTCTTCAGGGCGGTGCACTTCTTTCTTCTTCCTTTTTATTCCATCCAGTGTGCAAGCCTATTGGTTGGTACCACCCACATCTGGGGTGGGTCCTCCCATTTCAGTTTGCAGCCTACGTGTCAATCATCCACAGGCACTGTGCTTCCCCAATCCGCCATTCAAATCGACATTTCCCGATTACAGGTCACACACATCTCTCCATCTGGACGGGTGGGTCTTCTCAAGGACTAGGAATCCAGGTTTCAATGCAGATTTTGTGATCCCCAGTCCAGTGCTTCCATTCTCTCCCCATCACCAGTGACATAGGAGGAGGGAGGGCCTCAGGCTTACAGGTGTAGACAGAGCAGCTCCAGTGTCCAAGCTCTGACCTCAACCCAAAGCACGTGCCTTGGGCACCGCCTGGGGTAGGGCTGCACACGCTGTCTGCAGGATTGGCCTCTGAGTACACACAGGGAGAATCCCGCGTAGGCTTTGAAGTAGACAGGAGAGATTTGGGAGGAAGCTTTGTGGTCTCAGGTTGTGCAGCGGGGGCCGGGAGTGAAGCTGGTAACACGCGTGGGGGGACAGAGCCGGGTGAAGGGAGAGAGAGCCACCATGAAGGCCAAGTGCATGAGTCCTTGGGAGCAGCACTGAACTCCATCATTTCCAAAGCCCAGTGTTTCCACTCGAGGGCGGTGCATAAGAGAGAGCACGTTTCCTCGGTTCTTAGAACTGAGAAAGCGAGACTCTTCCGGACCTCACCAGTGTGCTGATGTGTGTTGTTTCAGCTTCCTTATCTCAAGAATCATAACAGCATTTTCTCTTCTTGCATGGTTATGTTGTGACCTTCCAATCAGCAACCCCTGCAAGTTCTCTGGGAAGAAAGTGGACATTTTGGGGGAAGCAGAAGATCTTAAAGATCTCTCCTTGGAGCCTCTAAGAAGGAGAAACGCAGGACTAAGAAGCCAGTGCAGTCTGTGTTTCCATGGGCTGGTTGTCATCTGGACACCGTCATGCAGAAATCATTCCTGGAACCTATGGAAAAGTGTAGTTTTTTTTCTTTTCTTTTGGCATTTTAGATACGGGTAAAACTGTTATCCTATTAAGAGATTTGGAAAAATGTTTTATAATTTCTACTCTTCATCTGAAATGGAAAGCAACATCAAAAGCGCTGCCATGACCTTTCTTACCGAGAGCACTGCGGGGAAGTCATTCAGGGCTCTGGGACAAGGTGGTGGAGCCACACCCCAACCCCAGCCCCATCCTCACCTTGTGACGCCTGGAAAGCATGGTGGCCTCCAGCCTGTGCTGGTGTGGGGGTCACGGACTCCCCATCATCACACTGGCCAGGCGGAGGAGGTACAATCTTCCCGGGACTTTGAAACTAACACTGCTTCCAGTAACAAAACGAGTTCCTGGGATTAAAGCTGAATCCAGTGGAATTGTGATGGAATTAGTTATAAAGAAAAGAAAATTCCCCTGAAAGACAAGAGTCCATCAAATCAAACAGGCTTGTATTAAGAGTCTATCAGAACTATCCTAATCTGAAATACTGAATCCTGATATTCTGTGACAACTCATAAATGTCTTACATAAGCCTCCCAACGGCCAGTAACATGATCATCATTATGCCAGTGAGAAAGCAGAAAAGATAATAGAAGATTTCAAGACTACACAAATAATCAATTTTAGAATGGCATTATAGCTTAGAGTTTTCTGGCTCAAAATCCAGTTTTAAAAGCCACACCGCCCTGCCCTCACTTGCTTAGGGGGGTTGTGAGGCTTTACAATTTAACAGTGTTGTCTGGCTTCTGTCAATTCGAATTTAACTTTATTCTGGCTTCTAAAGCACTCAGACAGACATTTGCCAGATGGGCAATATAAAAATAAAAGCATAACTAGCTAGAAAACTGCGATAGTTCCCTTCGTGGGATAGGGACTATAATCTTTTATTTATTACAATGTTATGTTAAATATTTGAAGAGATCAACATTTAATTTTAAAAAATCTGTTGAGTTTGCAATGAGCTCATGGATTATGGATATGCAATGAAGCAACATCAGAACATCTACCTCAGGCCGGTGAGACGGCTCAGCGGCTTAAGCGCCTGCCTTGCAAGCGCGAAGGCCCGAGTTTGACTCCCGGAACCCACATACGAAAAAGGGGCCGGTGATATCGCTCAGCGGCACGGGTGCCTGTTGGCGCGTGAGGTCCTGAGGTCGTCCCCCCGGTACCCAAAAAAAAAAAAAAAAAAAAAAAAAAAAAAAAAAGAACATCTACCTCATCTTTTGGGTGGAGTAACTCTTTACCTGCCTATTGTAGAACTTTGTTTCATGGAAATTAAGCATCACCTGGATTTTTAGTTCTTTCCATAAGAAAAATAATCTAGTTTCTCATCCCTTGAGTCCCATGTGGACTTGTGACTTGGAAGCAGTGCTGTATGGATGTTTAGCACAGGAAGCAAAAACCTGAGGCTTCTATCCTTGGTAATCAAGGCACCTGATAAAGAAGTCCAGGCCATTCTGCCATAGATGCCTGACCCAGTGGCAACCAGCACCAACCCCAGACAGGAGAGGGAGGCCATCCCGGGCCTCTAATCTCAGGGAAGACACCAGATTTGTGGCTGTAGGTGACAGCAGTGCTTATCTTCAACTGTTAACCCCAAAAATGCTAAACAAATAAAATGATTCTTTCACACTGAGATTTTGTGTAGTGTGTTGCACAGCAATGCATAGCTGATGCAAAGTTATGCATTTGTAAATTATGATTATTGACTGGTAGAAGCAGTAATAGAAAGATAGCATATCTTGCTGTAGTTTAACTTTTAAGAGCATGATGCTTTTGGGAAAATGTCCCCTGCCTTTAAGAGGCTTTTTTTCTCGTTGATAATCAGGAATCTTTTGTAATGAAATGACCTAATAAGATTGCGTTTTTGATTGCTTTTTTTTTTTTTTTACAGTATTAGGGATTGAACCAGGGGCCTTGGCTCATGCTAGACAAGTGCTCTACCACTGAACTCCATCCCCAGGCACACTTAAAATTTTTGAGATAGGGTCTCGCTGTAGTTTTACCATGTCTCCTCAGTAGTAAGAGAGATGCTGAAAACCTTCGTTCAGTCTTTGACTCTTCCTACAGCAGAGGAGGAGCATGGCCCTTCCACCACTTGAGACTTCCAGGCCAAGTGGAGGGAAGATGGCCCTGACGTCCTGGGGTGGAGTGCCAGGGCTGGAGGTCACTGAGATGGAGATCAGAGTTCCAGGGTTTGAGGAGCAGGTCAGAACTCAGAGGCTTCCGGGTTTAGAAGAAACACTTCCCAAGGCATAAAGTATAGCTCCTAGAGAGCATAAAGGAGAGGCTGATGTCATTTCCTCAACATCTTTGTATTTGCAGTTAGTGTATGTTTGTGATCTTAATACTTCCACTCACCTGGGAAAGTGGAACACAGTGCATCTTGGTCATCTTTCCTCCCCTCCACCCAGATGCCACCGAGAATGAGAAGGAGAGGTTGATCCTGAATCTTTAAGAATGCACCTGAGAACTGCTCCTGGCAGCATCCTGGAGAGGCAGGGTTTGTCAGTCCTGGCACGGGGAGCCTGTGGTCTAAGGCCTAAAATAAAGACCATTACTATTAAGTGCTGGTGTGGGGGCAGAGCTCAGACACCGTGGCTCTCATGGTATTTGCATTGGGGTCCCATCTGAAACTCGAAGACCAGTTCCTCCCACTATTGTTCTTGTCCCTGACATCCTCAGAGGCTGCCATCTGTAACATCCCTGGTCCCCTGTCCCTGCTGATACCCTCAACTCCACAGGGAATCTTTCTCCCTTCAGCCCTGCAATTTTGGAGACCTCCTCAAGGTGCCTTCAGTGGCAAGCAAGTGTCCCCAGAAACTCACCCACCTGGCTCTGCCCAACAGCAGCCTCCCTCCTGCGGATCGCTGCAGCTCTGTGGGTCACAGCTGCCATTCTATCACTGTCACCCGCTAGCTGCTTACTCTCCAGATCTGCAAGGACAAAGGTCCTGAGATCAGTCACTGTGGATGTGTGCGGCTATCTTTCTAGATATACTTGTCTCTGCTTCATGTATTTTGAGCCTTTGTTGTAAATATAAATTCACTGAGTACTTCTATCTCTTTCTTATGAATCAACCTCTATAATTTTGCATTATTCCTGTTTAACCTGGCAATATTTTCTGAAGTTTAAATTTATTTATTTTTTTATTTTAAAGAGAAAAAAATAGAACAAAATTTCAAAACAAGATAATAGTAAGGGATGCAGCAACTTTTTTTCATTGGGATTCTCATGGTCTGACTTTGCCATTCTTTATTTGTAATGCTTTAATTTAGGTGTCAAGAATATTTTCATTTGATACAGTTATTGACATGAGTGAATTTAAATGTATCATCTTGCTTGTTGCTTTTTCACATATATTCTTTGTTGAATTTTCTCCCTTGTTATCTTTTGCATTGAATATTTTTATTATTCCACCTTAATATTTACTACTGGCTTACTAGTCAGAATTCACTTGTTTTTTACTGGTTGCCTTTTAATTTACAAGCATGCTCTTAACTGGGAACACTCAACCCGATGACACTTCACATTTTACATGTGGGGTTAGAATTTTGCAATAGTGTATCTCCATCCCCCCCTTCCTCTGTACAGTTGTGTCAGTCAACTTTTTATATAGTTTAAAACTACAATGCGGGCCAGTGATATAGCTCAGCAGCATAAGCGCTTGCCTGACAAGCGCAAGGTCCTGAGTTCGGTTCCTGATACCTACATAAAAAAACAACAAAAAATAACTACAATGCATGATTATCATTTTTATTTTAGAAATCAATTTTATTAAAACAATTCAAAGGGAAAATGTTTTATAATCACATTCAAGTGGACAGTTTCTGACATCTGCATTATTTTTTATTCTCCCATCTGGGATCATTTTCCCTTCTACCTAAAGAACTGTCTCTCCCATTCCTTCGATTTTCCTGCCAGCAATGAATTCTTTGGTTTCCACTTTATGAGAAAGAAACATTTCATCTTTGTACTTGAAACATGGTTTTTCCTCTGGGTAAATAATTCAGTAGTGGCATTTTTCAGTACTTTAAGCCACACCATCATTGTCTCTTGTCTTGCATGGTTTTAGCCAAAAAAAAAATATATATTTTTTTTAAAAATCTTTGTTATTCCGTGTAATGCTTGTTTGCTTTCTTCAGGTCTTTAAGACATTTTTCTTTATCTTTGGATATCAGACATTAGTTGTGACATCTCTAAATACTTTATAAAATATAAATTTATCCTACTTGGGATTATCCAAACTTCTCGAATTGGCAATTTAATGTTTTTCATTAATTTTGGAACATCCTCAGTCTCACCTGTCCCACCTGTCCCAGTTGCATTTCTCTGCGGGTTTTGACTTCTACACTGGCAAGAGTGGTATAAGGTGGCCCCATTGCTCCTGGTTAGCACGTTTTTAAATTTCTTCTGTTTCAGTTGGGATACTTCCTCTTGGCCTCTCTTTATTTTTGTGAGCAGTTTCTAACCTACTGATGAAGACACATTGTTGCTGGTCCTGTGATGAAGATATCTAGGGGCTTTCTCATCTCTGATACTATCTATTTTATTCAATCTTTTGTTTAGTTCCCATCTTGTGCTGACATTTCCCATCTGTTTATGCATGCTGTCTGCCTTCTCTCCAGATTGTCTAATACTTATTGCTGTTGACAAGTCCCTGCCTCAGAGTTCCAACTCTGGGTACCTTCAGGTCTGGCTCTGTTAATTTCTTTATCTCTGGACAGTGGGCTGTTTTCTTCTGTCTCTATGTGTCTCTTCATTCTTTATGAATGCCAGGTACAGTGAATAGATGAGGAGTGGAGTCAAGCTAACAGAGATGCTCCTGGAAACGGCTGCCAGCCTTCTGCCAGGTGAAGGGCAAGGTGTTGAGTCAAACTGGACAGGAGTGGAGCTGAGGGTGGTTTGTGGTTGTCATTGCTGCATTGATGCGCCTTGTCACAGAGCGTCATTGCTGCAGGGGAAGCTCAGGTGCCTGGCACTGTTTCTACCCTCCAAAGTCAGCCAGACTTGCATAGCACTGTCATGGTGGGGTGGGTCCATCAACTTTGCCCTCCAAAGGTGTGGACACCTATTGCCTGGACTTGGAGCTAGGCTCACAGTGGGGGCAGTGTGGGTCTGACTTTCTCAGTCTGGCTTCAGTTTTAGGTGTCTCTGCACCTGCGCATTGAGAAGCCACTCCAGCACTAGACTGCCCCAACTTCCTGCTGCAGTCCCACTCTTTCTGGAGTCTCCAGTGGGTCTCAGGAGTTTTCTCCTTTTTCTGTCCACAGTAGCAGCCTTCACCTAGTGCCAGAGTAGGAAGCTGGGCCCCAGGAAGTTGGTTGTCTCTTCTTTGCTATGCGTACAGGTGTTTCACTCCACTTACCAACCGGTGAAGTAGACCTGTGCCCCAGGCTGGAGGCCAGAGTGCTGGGTGTCCTCACTGACTTAACTTGTTTGCTTTGTTGGAGGAAGTTGCTGAGGAAGCCAGTAAGGTTTGTGCCCATCCTGGAAGCTTCTGAGATCTCCTGCCCTTCTGAGCCATGCTCTGGCTCTCCTGCCAGGCCTCGTTTCCTCGTGAGCCCATGATAAGGCCCTAGGGAAGATGCTTGGGGTGACTATGAGCTCTGCTGTTGCCATTCCAAACTGACATAGTGCCCATCCCTGTGTCTACAGAGACGTTTTTGAAACATTACCCAATTTATAGTCACTAATAATGGGGCCATCTAGTTCTCCCACCCTGTACCCAACGAGGAAGGGCTCTTTGTCTGTCCTCTCCTCGGAGGGACTTGATCCTTCCTGGGATTCTTTTCCTTGTTGTTAGGCTGTCAGCTCTCTCGTGGCCTAAGTGAAGATGTGTGACTTTGCCGAGTGTCGTGCTCCTTCTTCACATTACGACAGAAGCAGAGTCTTTCTCCTTCCCACAGCACGCAGGACAGCAAAGTTCCAGCACTGCGATTACACTCGCAGGCTGCACCCTGAGCACCCGGAACAATGGCTGGCACTAGTGAGCACTCAGTACATACAGGTTTGGTGACAACAGAAGCAAAGAAAAAGAAGACGCTGAGCCACTGTCACGGAGCCATTCTGCTGCATCACTTAGAAATGCAAAGCATGCCATGATATTGGAAAGAGCCAATGTCAGTATGCTGTGCTCTTAGAACGTCTGTGTTTGCATTTAACACAGGAACCTTGTTCTTAACCTTAATTTCGTACAAAAGATAAAGAATACACAAGACAAGAAGGAGCATCTCTGCATGCTGTATTGAAGGAACTGCTAAGGACATCCAGGCAAGCAGTCTTGTCACCAGGGAGAGGTTTACTTACAGGGTATCTGGTGACCAGTCTACAGGCAGGAAATTCTACGAGCTTGGAGACACCCAGACATGCACACAGTTCTTCTCCCAGACGACACTCTGGGCACTGAGTGCTGGGAAGACTCCAGTCCCATTGCAGAAAAAGAAGAGTTACTTGCAAGCTGGGTGGAATTAACCTAATTTTTCTCGAGTATGTGAGGATGTGTGTAATATCCATCAGTACGGCAGAACTGGCATTCGCTAAAGCTTACCGTTCTGTTCACACTTTACATTAATAACCCAGGCCGCATTAACATGTAATGAACCTAACATGACCACATGAATCTCAATGGAAAGGCCTTGGTGTTCGCGTAGCCGTCACGTGTGGTGTAGGTGTTCTTCGGTGCAATCCGCACTGGGATTAATCTTCCTTAAGTTGTTTTCTCATGGTATCAATATTTCTTTTTCTCTTTATCTTCTTCACATGCCAAATTTCAGAAAGTACACTTCCAATTTAGAAAGAGAGCTCCAAAATATTTCCACTATTTAAAAATTTTCTAGTATGTATTTAATTTGTGTAATGATTTTAGTTGGTTTTTTGAAAGATAAACTTCAGAGAGAATATTGCAAGAATATTTATGTACCAATAGAGTATATAAAAAACGCACTTACTTTCTTAATTAACATGTTGTCCACGATATCAGAGGCTTGACTGTTTCAAAACTTAAAGAACATGTACCTCTTAATTATCTTCTTTAAGTCAGGTGCAGCATCACACACCTGTAAACTAAGCACTCCAGGAGGCTGAGGCAGGAAGATCACAAATTCAAGCTCAGCAACTCAGCATCTCAGTGAGATCCTGTCTCAAAATAAAAATTTTAAAAGGCTGTGGATGTAGCTCACTACAAAAGCACTGAGTTGAATCCCTAGTACTGCATAAACAAAACAAAACAAAGCAAAAGTCTTTATTCTTGGAAAGGCTCAAAACCCATGTGTTGTACAAAAAAGCAGTGCACCTGGGTGGGGTGTATAAATCTCCACTCGAATATTAATGCTCAAGTAATTTTTCTCTTTTCCTGTGAGTTCATGATTGAGGCTGCACAGCCCTCTGGGCTTGGCAGCAGAACACGTATGGTCCATGGGGACGCTGCCAAAGAACCACTTCAGGCTTCAGCCATGGTCTCCCTGCTTTCTAGTGCTGCCTGGTAGCCTAGAGTTCCTGCCTGTGTGGTCACAACTTGCAAGTTGTTGCAGAATTTTTTTTTTTTTAATGTGGGTACTGGGAGTCAACCTCAGGATGTCATGCTTGCCAGCAAGTGCTTGTGCCACTGAGCGATATCACAGGCCCTTTTTTCCTTTATGTGGATTCCGAGAGTCTAACTCAGGACTTCGCGCTTGCCAGGCAGGTGCTTATGCCACTGAGCTATGTCTCCATCCCTGTTGCAGAATTTTGAGTGAGTACTCAAATAAAAGCCATGTATGGTGTGGCCTGGATTTTTCTATTGAAAGAGTTCTTATGTGGTAGTTGTAAAGAGAGTCTTGTTTTTACTGTTGGCGTTGGTTGATCTCAAGTCCATCCCAGTAGGGATTCCCAACTTGCTTCAGCACCTGATGGGTGAGAAAATATGGAAAATGATGCATGCTCCCCTTGCAGTGAGACCTGGGAACACATATGTGAATGTTTCCTGACTTATGTTCCTGCTATCTTTCACCCACTTCATTATTTATAAGAAAATATAAGTGCTTGCTTTTGATTTTCCTTTTTCTTCACATCTCTAACCAGTAGCCCACTTTCTCATCATCTGGGATGCTGGGTGCCTTGTAGTGGGTGTCATTGAGGGATCCAAAAGGTCCCAAAGGGCTCATTGTGTGGAAGGCTCGGTTGCTGATGGGCTTTTGAAAAGTGATTGGATCAGTGGATTAATTCAGCAATGAGGAAAGCATAATCTGATGGCATTTTTTAGAAGTGATGAAAGAAGATTAGGTGAAGGGAGTCGGCCATGGGGTCCTGACCTTGGAATATATATCAGGTCTCCAATCCCTCTGCTGGCTCTTTCCTTCTTCTTCCGCTTCCTGATCATCATGAGACTAGTGGCTTTGCTCTGCCACACACCCTGCCGCCGTGATGTTCTGCCTTACCACAGACACACAGCTGTGGAGCCAGTTAACCATGGACTGAAGCTTCTAAAACCATGAACCAAAATAAACTTCTCACCCATTAAGTTATTTATCTCAGGTGTTTGATTAGAGTTACAAAAAGGTAATCACCACGCACAGACACTCCCCATCTGGGCTTGCCTACCCCACCCAATGCCACTCTTGTCCGGGCCCCCATCCTGTGGGCCTCCTAGACTCTGACTCAGTTCGGGCAACTGCGCACTTACTCTATTCTTAGTTATTATGTCTTTTCTGTGCTTCTCAAACTAACAGGCCTTCCAACTCCTTTCTGCACTCTGCTGGGGATGCACAATTTGTCCTTTTCTGAGCATTAATGGGTTCTCAGCTGTGCCCATCACTACGTCATTCCTCCCCTACTCCCCTTCGTGGCATGAGGTTCAAAGGTTCCTCCAGCCATCAAGCTCATCCACAAACCTAAAATCAATTTTACCACCCTGGCTTATTTAGTTTTCTGTTAGCATTACACTTTTCCTCTCTGTTATGGCCTCATGCAACCTCAGTAGGAATGCTGGAAATCTCTGGATTACTCTCTCAAACATCCTCGGCTTCAGAGCTCATTTTCTCTAATACACACCCATCCCACAACACATGGCCAGCTGGAGCATTACATTCGTGAGGTGTCGCCCAATTGCCAAGACCACAAGGCCTTTCTCCTTAATATCAATAGAAAATGCTTAGTGAATGTTTACTCATTTGTATTTATGTCATCCAAGAACTATTGTTTATTTCAAGTTACAGAACCTGGTTAATTTAAGCAGAAAATTATCTTCTTGGGAGATATCAACTGCAAATGGACAATAAGCAAATGAAAGTCCCCGTCATACGCAAGCATAGAGTTCTGACCCACAGTCCTCACAGCAGCCAGCCCTGAAGCCAGACCACAGCTCCACAGGACATGGCCCCACGTGGTCAGGACTTGGTCAGCGATGGTCTGCAGCTTCTCTATTCTGGGCCCTGCTTCCAGCTGAGGACCGACCAGAGGAACCCAAATGTGCTTCCTCTCTTAGTCACTTTTTTGTCACTGGGACAAAATATACTCACAACCTAAGAGAAGAGAGGTTTTAATTTTGTTCACATTTCATAAGTTTTAGACCATGTTCAGGCTTAAACACAGATTCGGGATGGTGGAAGGGGCTAAGCGGAGGACAGCTGCTCCCATCATGGTGTCCGGGAAGACGAGAAAGTGATGGGAGTGGTCAGGGAGGGAGATGTGTCCTCTCCCCTGCAGTGACCACCTCGTCTGGCCAGGCCTCACCTTCCATAGCACAGTCAGCTGCTGCCCATCAGTGGAGGATTCCACTGAAGAGTCAGGGCCCCGGACCCAGTCACTGTCCAGGAGCCCTGCCTGTATGTGGAAGAGGCCTCTGGGGACCATTCTCAATCTAAACCATAACAGCCCCGTCACCCATGTCATAGGGCGCCTCACTTCTCCTTAGCTCCAACACCTGCCCAGGCCAGAAGCTCTGGTTAGGCATCTTGAGTCTCTCCTCTTTCACTCTAAGGCCCTCCCACCACTGTACCTGTCTTGGAATCCATGACAAACGCAGACAATGGTGGCTGCGCCCTTGTTGCAGCCAACGCTGAATAACGGTCTTCGTTGTGCTCAGTGGGTGGTGTGGATTACCTCCATGACTCAGCAGAGGGGCTTCAGTCTTCCTCTCCTCGTGGATCCTGTGGGAGAGCAGGCGAGTGTCCTCCCTCGCTCGGCTCCTGGGCATGAACAGAGGAGTCATGTGTGCGGTGGAAGGGCGGGCGGAGGGTATGCTGTCAGGGTGAGGCCCATCACCCACTGCTCCCACGCTCTCTGAAAGCCACGTACCCTCCTAGTTGTCACCACGGGCAGTCGGTTATTTTACTTGAGGAAGTGACCCTTGTTGCTTATGTGATGCCAGCACAGATACCAATCCTGGTATAACTAAGTCGAGGAGCTTTCCTTTCCTTCCTGAGCTTGTCCTGCAGGGGCGTAACACAGTTTCCATGTGCTAAGTCCCTGCGCCATCCAGCAAGCCCAGAAACCCTCTGCAAACAGCGTCTGATTGCATCTGTCCCCAGCAGAGAAACAAATCAGGTCTTGGTCCAGCACCCTCACGTGGGGAGCAGAAGGTCCCACATGATTTAAAAAGTTGACAGCATCACACCTGCTTGCTTTTTTGTCTCTTTAGATAGTGCTCATCCTGGAAACACAGAGAGATAAAAGGGATCATGGAAAATAAACTTTAGGGTAGTACTGATGTGAAGGCAAATTCCTGTACATGCAGGAGCCAGAGGCTAGTGCTGAACACACACCAGCCCTGGAGACCCCTGCAGGAGCAGCACAGATATTTACAACTCTGAGTGAGGTCCTGCTTCAAATGGTTTGGCTTCCTAAAAAGATGCGGCAGTTGTGGCTGCCCTTACCATCACACAAAGTGGCAAAACCAGGTTGAAGCAGCCACAGGGGCAAAAAAAGAGAGAGACTGTTCCCTCCCTTTCCTGTCCTCCACACTGCAATTCTGGACTCATTTCTGCAGAGGGTGAAGGGTTATGAGTCCAAAGCGGTTCCAGATGAAGCATTCATCTCCCCAAAGTCTTTTTTGCCTGCAGCAAAGCAGCACAGGAAATTCAAACCCCAAGTCTACTTTTATGCACAATGGAGGCATAATAAAATTCACACACCATAGCGTGTACTGTGGAGCTTCTGTTGGAAGAATACGATGCGCTAACCCTGTAGATTGGAGCAATGTCTAACCTCTCTGTGGGGTCAGGAGGGTGAGAAGGTAATAAATGAAAGACTCCATTTGGTACAGATATCAACAAGCATTTTCTATGCAGTGTTTTGTAAGGAAAGGACTGAGGACACAAAGGCTGTCAGTGACAGTTTTCTTGTAACTGTATTTCTTGGTATGTTGAGTTTATATTGCATTCTTCAAGCCAAGAATAGGATTCATTAAAATAAATCTGTGTTGTTTATTCAGAGTGGAAGGACGTCATTAGAATAACCAAAAAGGTACGTGGTATGCGAGAGACAGCACACGAGGTTAATATTCGTGACTGCGACCGCAGCGGTACTGGCACTGTCCCACTGAGTGGCCCGTTCCTGTCGTCCTCCTGTCGATTCTCTGGACAGGCTGACGATGAGAATGAGTGCTCACCACAGGGAAATATAGCCCTGCGGGGCAATGTCACCTGACCCAAACATGACCCTGGCAGTGACAGAGAGAGTTGGTCTACTAAACTCTGCCTTTCAATTTGTCAGGACAATTTTTTTTTCTTTTCTTTTCTTTTTTTTTTTTTTTTTTTGGTACCGGGAATTGAACTCACAACCTTGCACTTGCCAGACAGGCGCTGTGCCCTGAGCTATAGCCACAGACTGGCAGGACAATTTGTACAAGGAGATGGGGACAGCTCCTTTCTTGGGTAAATTCTGACCTTTAATCTTGTTAAAACTTGATAGCACAAAGATACAATGTATTAAATGGAAAAGCAATCATTATAAAGCAAAAAACATTCTGCATAACGTTTGCTCCCAAGTCCACTCCAAAATCTGGTTTTCTGTAAACATGCAGGTCGATGTAATCAGCGGTCTTGTTCTCTCTGGCAGTCACACCCCCCATTGACATCCTCCTTGTGCTTTCTTAATCATCCTTAATCGTTGATTGATCACAGATACCATCTAGTCCTACTTTACCTCTTGGAGCTGTTCTCCACAGGGTGAGTTACACCTCTGTGCATCTGACCGAGCCCAAGGGAGGGGTTGGCCCTGGTGCCTTCTCTGAGCCCCTTTCCAGGTGCACATCTGTGGTGCTGGTTTTTCAATACTGATTGTAGAAAGAAAAAATACATTCTTCCAAGGCACAATCCAGAGAAAATCATGACCCATATAACAAGTTCTCCTTAACTAAAGTATATTTAATGGTGTTTGACCATTTTAGCAGTATAAAATCATCCTGTGTAATGATCATTAACTGCTTCATGAAATACAGCAAGTGTTACACTGTCAGCAACTAATCACCAGGGCTCCCTCTATGTGCTAGCGGGGAGCCCAGTACCCTCCTCTCAGGCTTTCTCTTGCACCTGAGTTTCTAAGAGGCTTGGGGAGTTTGCAAAAGCTGAAGCAAATCGCATGTTTGTATGTATCATGGTTAGGTTCAAAATGAGCCTCAAAAGTTTCATGTGATCAGAGGTGGGGCTTCTGGAAGATCATCGGGCCCTGATCCATCAGTGGACCAATTCGTTGATGTGTTCCTAGCTGAAAGTACTAGTAGGATGGGGGGAGCTGGATGGAGGGGCTGAGTCACTGGGAATGTGACCTGGGAGGATATTGTCTTATCCTCCTCCCCCTTTCTCTCTTCTTTTGTCTTTCTATACTTCCTGGCTGCTGTGGGTGGAATAGGTTTCCTCCCCTCCAGACCCTTCCGCCATGTTTCTGCCTTGGAGAACAGTCAACCATGGACTGAAACTCCTGAAACTTTGAGCTGAAACGAACCTTTTAAGTTTCATGTGTCAGGTATTTTGTTCCAGCAACGGAAGAGCTGATTAGGACAACACATAAAGAGAGAATAACCAGGACCATGAGCTCATCTGTGTTTCTGACTCTTCCTGGCTTCTCTTATTTCTCTTCAGAGGGGGCTCTGAGCAACGTTATATGCAGTTCCCTGAGACCTCTTGACCCATTGCCCAATTATATAACCATGGTTACTCATGGATGGGAACAATCTTTTCTTCTCTTGGGCACAGTTGACACTCATTTGGCCCATTCTCAGGTCCTGGAGGCTGAATTTAATGCTCAGTTAATACATTTAGACTCATGGGCAGCCCAGAGCCACAAGCAAAGACAGAATTCAGAAACTGTCCCTTCCTAGCCATTTTTTGCACCATTGATATCCATGGCCCTGGATGCTCAAGCAACTTTAATTTTTAAGCTCTGGAAACACAAAATGGACATTGATGTTCTTCCCCATGGACAAATGCACTACTGTCCTGTACTTAATGTTTGCCCTGGAAAACTCCATTAGACCCTGAACTCTCCTTCTGAAGGAGGCTAATGCAGTGATCCCCGAGTAACTTTGCCTTCTGAAGGGTGAACATGGAGTCCGCCCTCTGCGCTGTTATGACTGCAAGAAAAGTTTGGGGTGCTATACTTGGAAGGGAAGAGAACCTGTGCACACTGAGGACTCCACCCCAGGGAGAGGCATGTCCCAGCAGCTCAGGCTGCTGTTCTAACAACAGGGAAGCAGGGGTCTGAGTTTTCTGGCATGTATGGCGGAGTAACTCAGCTCAGCCAAGGCTCTTCCTCCAGAGGGTGCAGGGTGCCATGTCATCTCAGACCAGCCTCTGTCTGATGTGGTGGTGGGTGTGACTGCTCTGGGCAGCTGAGGTGCTGCTCCCTAGAGTAAGTGCACAGCCTCAGGTCTGGCCCTGGGTGGTGGGCTGCAGCAGTGACTGGAGGTAGAGGGATCTCTGCATTGCAACCCAGCCCTGTGGGATAGGAGGCAGCCCATGGAGGGCACACCCCCGAGTGCTCTTGGTTCAGCAGTGGGGAAGCCTCAGGGATGGCAGGGAGCATGTCCCTTTGTCACCAGAGCGGGGCTCATTCCCGTTTCCAGATGCTGGTAGTGCAGTAGCCCTGCTAGCTTCAGGGGACGGAGCAGCATGTTGGAGCCTTCTTGGTGGGGAGCTTAATGGTGTAGACTTTCAGACAGACACCACAGCTGGGCTTAGAGCCATGAGGACTGCAGGAGTCCCAGCAGTGAGGGTGAAAGATGTCCAAAGTCTGGCAGGGGCTCCTGAGGGGCTCAGGCTTGTCTTTTCTACAAGAGAGAAGTCCCTCCTGGTTTTGAGCTGCACCAGGATGGAATATGTCATGGAGAAGGTTGGAGGTTCCTTCTGTGCTCTCTGGGCACCCTGAATTTCTGTGCTCCTGCTACTCCCTTGATGTAAACTGATGCTCTCTTCTACTTACTTTCATCTAAACATAGTTGTTTCTTAGTTTTTCTGGCCATTTTTCTAGGAGGGAAGAGCTCTAAGGTTTTCTACCCTGTCCTCTTGCTGATGTCATTGCTCCAAAGTAGCATTTACTTTAAAATAAGGATAATAACACTCCATATCATTTTTAATCAAATTTATATTGGAAATCCTCACCAATAAAATATGATGAGTATAAAAAATAGGAAAAAGGGATACTGACTAGGATGTAGAAAGCTCAAATTTCAGAATTTCAAATGATAATTATATTTTGGGAAAAAATTAAATATCCAGAAACATTGAAAATAACAAGAAATTAGCAAGGTTGTTAGATATAAGCCTAATATACATAAAGAATTTCTAAGTCCCTGTGTCAAATGCTCAGAAATTGTGTTGAAGGGTACTTATCATTTATAATGGTATCAGAGACTAAAGATGATTAAATAAGTCTAAAAATAGATTTGTAAGTGTTCTGTAGAAAAAACATAAAATTTTATTAAGAGATGTTAAAAAAAACGTAGACACATGGGGAGATATACTACATTTATTTATATGAACTGCTAATCTAGATTATTTCATAGAGTACAAGACCAAGAATAACCGAAGAAGGACCTGAACGGGGTGACCTACCATCTATTAAAGTACTGTCATTATTAAACATTGCGAGTCAGAGGTGTGTGCTGGTGCAGGGTTAGAGACCACATTAACAGCAACTTCCCAGTACATGACCAGTTAGACACCCCATTTGTCATGGGACCACAGAGATTCATGAAACAAATGAGCATGTTACAATCACTGTTTTTGAAGAACTTAAAAATATTCATCAAGATGCAACAGGAAAGATATCGAGAAGTTACAAACTTAGGGTCATATGCAAGCAGAGTGGATAATGAAAGCCCTACAAATTCTCGGTATCTAGATGCTTTATTATTTCTCTCTGTCTGTACACACACACACACACACACACACACACACACGTCTTTACCTGTAGCAATGCAAGAGGGTAGCTATGAGAACCAGACTGACAGTGAGCAAGGCTTCTCAGCGCAGGGACTGTTCCCAGAGCCCGACACCAGTGGCAACTGTTTCATCTGGGCAGATTTTTACCTGGGAGCAGAATGAAGTGTCACTAAAGAATGCTGAATACAACTGTCTGTCTGTAGATGACAGATCTCTGAGGTACAATTTCCTGCTGTGGCTACTTCTAGAATGTTATTTCTAGGGAACGTTCTCATGTACTGTAGCAAACCTTGTCAATACAACAGAATAAAAACACAAATTTATCAATGTAACAAAATAAGAACCCCAGAGACAGAAATGTACAAAGAGAGAATTGGTTGCTGACAGAGATAGCTTTATAGATGAGTGGGAAAAGAGAATTATTCCACAGATGATTTTAGAAAAATTGAGAATCCATGATTAAAAATATATTCCTATAATATGTACAAAAACTAAGTTCAGATAGATTGGGAATTTAAATATAAAAAAAGGAAACCTCAAAATGCTTGGTATAGAATATACAATGATATTTTTTAGATCTTGGTGTTACAAAATATTTCCTAAACAATATACAAAAGCATTAACTGTTATGCAAAAATATTAGTCAATTTGACCATATTGAAATTTTTATAGCAAGATATTTTCAATAAAGTAAAAAGAAGTTCACAAATTTAAGAAAATTTATGCAACATATACCTAATACGTTTTGAAATTAAGAATATATACAGGTAATCTATAATTAGATAAGAAAAGTATAATATAATTAAAAATAAGCAAAATATATCACCAGACATTTTACAAAAGAAACCAGATGGCTAGCTCACACATGAAAGGAAATTTAACTTCATCAAAGACAAGAAAACAGAAACCAAAGCTGTGTTGTAAGACCATCTTAAACAGATTACATTACTGAAAATTAAGAAGACCCTAAGAAGTCTGTTGGAAATTTCCAAGAAGATGAGCTCAGGAGTGACTTTTATATGACCAGTATTTATCCCATGATGATACTTCCAGGGGTTTGGCAGGGTACCTTCAGCTGACCATCCCCATGCCCTCCAGGTCACAATTCCACATGAAGGAGCATGTGCAAGGGACGGTCTCGCACAAGGGAAACGTGTGTCCAGATGCTTAACAGCACTGCTTAAAGTAACAGAAACCTGTAGCCTCCCGAATGCCCATTAACTGCACAGTGAACCGGTACACTGGCTGGGTCCCCGGACTGGATATCTGAGCACCAGGGGTGGGCTTAAAGCCCACCACGTTCTCTAACGCTGAATGTGAGGAGTTGACTAGGTTGAGGTCCCACTGAGCAGTCAAATATCAGTCTAGATGTTGTGTGATTAATATTTAAATCGGTAGACTTTGAGTAAAGTGGAAACACTTCGTAATGTGTGTGGGCCTTATTCATTAGTTGATGGCCTTAAGAGCAAGGACCAAGGACCCTGAGGTAGAAAGGATTCACCTCAAGACTGCAAGGTAGACACCTTGCCAGAATTCCCAGCAGGCTGCCTTGTGGAATTGATTCAACATCAAATTTTCCTTGAATTCTCAACCTGCTGTTCTGCACTACAGATTTCAGATATACATGGCCCTCTATTACCATAAGCCAACTTATTAAAATCTCTCCCTCCCCATCTCTCCACTCCCCCAGAACAATGCAGAAATATTGATTCATTTGGCAAAATATTTCTGATAAATTAAAGCATTACTAAAATCATATATATATATATATATATATATATATATATATACACAAAATGTTAGAAATACTTAGGGCTGCAATAAGTTAATTAAAGCAAGAAAATAATGAACATAGAATAAAAGATTATTGTTAGGTGTGGGAGAAGATAGAGGGAAAAGATGGAGTGGAGGTTATGGTTCTGTCAAAGTTATCATCAGAATTACATTTGTGTTTCGGCGGTGATTTCCTCTTCCTTCAAGCATCCAATGTTTCCGGCAGGCCCACAAATATCTTCCTTGTTTTTGTTTGTTTCTAAATAAAAACTGATGACTCATTAAATCTTCACCTCAAATCATTAGCAAATAAATTTTTTTAGGATCTTGGTGCTATAGCAAACCATTTAAATGTTGATGATCAGGATTAACTTTAAAATTAATAAGCCTAATAAAGATTAAAGACCCAATCTTTCATTAACTCGGGGCTTATTTACTGAAAGCCTAACACCAATCATTTCTAGAATAGGAGGTCTTTTTGTGAATTATCACTTTTTATTTGGAAAGACATCAAAGAGGGAAAAGTTCTAAACCTGCATTACAGTTCACATCCTGTGATCCCTCCTCTTGCCTATAAGGCCTGGGATGCGAAGGGTTTTGTGTCACTTTTTTCGAGTGTCTGGCTCTGAAGGAGGAGAAACCAGCCCTGTTGGAGCCTGAGCCACCCCGGAGCCTTGGCTTGGCTGTTCGGCACCGACAGGTGCCTGGGATGCATGGGTCAGAGGAGCAGCTGTCCGACGGCCAGGTCCTTCTGACTCCTAGACAAGCAGCCCTGGGCAGAAGTGTGTGTCAAATTAAAGTGGCAAATACGTCAGGATTTTTGAAGGGAATCAGGACTGCTGTCTGCAGTTTGTGAAAATGTATCCAGGAAAGGCTTCTTGCAAGCCTGTGGCAAGTGCGGCAGCTCTGTCAGATTCCTGCCCTTAAAGAGAGCAGAGGGGCTCAGGGTGCAAAAGGCCAGGGCCAAGTCCAAGCTGCCTCTCCCACTCCTGGGTGACTCCTTTGATGGTCTCCCACCCCTCTGCAGCTGCTCGGCCTGCAGTGAGCGTCCCGGAGACCCCGTGTAGGCAAGGGTATCAGGAGTGGGAGGGCATCAAAGCCTGCACCCGGGGCTGGACAAGGAGGCTGGCCCCAGGGAATCAGGGGAACCATGACCTCCTAAGTTAGAGACAACCCAAGATTGGGCTCGGGACAGTGGTATCTATGGTTTTTGAATACTTACAAGGAGCCACACTCAGATGATCCCACAGACACTGTTCAGGTAGTACTGTGAGCGCTCAGCACTGCTTGCAGGGGCAAAGAGAACAAGACAGCAGGAGAGAGAAGGAGGCACCCGCTGTCGGGCCACCAAGCACAGAAAGCAGCTTTCAGGCTGTTGAATGCCTCGGCCCTGGGTTGAGGGCACGTGAGTGACTTAGTGCCCTGCTCCCTTTTTTCCGAAGGTGAACACAGACCGTCGGGCTGATGGTGTTGTAGCGATCATGTCTGGCGTGCAGAGGGGCACTCAGGGTAATTAGAGACAATCAAGTCCAGACTAACGGAAAAGGTGCAAGGGAGAGTTCAGTATTGTAGCTCAGTGACTGTGGGACCTTATCATCGACTATCCAGCTGGTGCTCACAGGACTCATAAGCACTCAGTTGGCGGGAGCCATATGAACATGGAGGTTTATGATCAGAGTGCTGGAATTAAGTTCGCTGTGTCTGTGCTGGCTCTGAATGAAAATGGAGCAGTAACTGGGCGACCTAAATTGAAGGCTGCAGGCTCTGTGCAGGGTGGTGGGCCACGCAGAAAAGCCTCACTGGTGCTCAGGAGCAGGACCCAAGCCGGCCTTGCCAGTGGGGGCAGGGGCTGAGTGCACGAGCCCCTTGCTCTGCAGCATCTCTGGGCCAGAGAGGACACGGCGCTCTGGGAGAGGTTGCTATGGGTGGTTTCTTGGACAGAAACTGCTCAGCTGCCTTGGAGGTGACTGTCCCAGCTGTCATGGGGCCTCGCAAGGAGCACAGAAAGCCAGAGGTGAAAGGAGGACTTTGATGAGGGTTAACAAGATGTAGGGCTGGCCCACGGAGAGGAGTGGCAGGGAAATTTGAGGCATCAGAGGAACCAGAGTGCTTCAGAGGGGATGTTCAGACACTTGAGTCCACACAAGGAGGTGACCAGGGGCTGGCTGGTGACTGAGCTGGCTCCTACAGCATCTGGGAAGTGGAGATAACACAAAAATCCCCATTCAGCTTCCACTCCAGATTTCTTAGAAAACTTGCTTGGCAAAGCACACGGAGATCATTCTGGAAACTAAACTATACAGCATAAATGTCAGCCCCACCAAGCATACGTGAAAGTTGATAATTACTGAATGAATGAAGTCAGCAGATGAGTGGTGTGCAGGAGAGAGGAAATTCACTAACTGAGAAGGAGAAAACATGACGGTCGCCCCTTGTAAGCTATTTACTGTCATGTTGGTCAGCGAGGCTAGCAGTAGAGAACACAGACCACGGCCTGGATTGTCCTCACATTCAACCTTCTTATTCTCTATGTTCTGTTACCTCTGCTGCAAGTCAGGCAGTCCTAACAGTCCTAGTCTTGATTTGCTGTCCAAATTAGACACTCTCGTCCATGTGAAATTCTTCATAAAGTGACTCAGGAAAGACAGGGCTGGAAATAGGCCCTCGGGGCTGTTGGCATAGAGGTGTATGGGAAGCTGGGAGACTCAGCATTGTCATCAGGAGAGATCTAAACAGAAGAGGGATGCAGAGATTGAGCTCCGAGGGACACAGATTGAGAAAAGGAGCAGCCAGTGAGGTAGAAAGAAAATCAGGGTGGGCAGCAGCCCGACCTCTTTGTTAGGAGCTACTAAACGGTGATAGGGTGAACCCAACCATACTGAATGCTGTTCAGAGTGCAGGGAAGTGGAGGACAAGAGTGGGCAGCAGGACTCCACAACGCGAAGGTCATTGTTGACCTCAGCAAGAGCACTTGCAATGGTAGCAGGTGTGAAAAGAAAGAATGTTAGACAAATGAACAGAATTTATTTGACTGAAGAATGATTTGTGAATCAGGTGGTGCCCAGAACCAGACAGATTCAGAGAGTTCCATCCTGTAAAGTAGCCAGTGAGTGTCTGTGGATCAAAATGAGAGGCTGCCACATCCAGAGATGGCTGGGCTGGTCACAGCCAGATGGCTGCCTCACTTGGCCATGGTCTCCTCAGGTGACAGCCTGTAACTGGTTGAGATTTGCATTAGTCAGCTTGCGTATCTGCTAAATCAGGTTGCATTTTGTTATGCAAGAACTCAAAGCATGACCATGGCCTTAGACCAGTGCCCACTTCTTATTTAACTCAGCAGATAATGACAAGTGCTTCACCAAAGAGCGTTCAAGATAAAATGAGAAGAGAAAATTTAGGGCAGGAAGAAGAAACTCTCTTTTTTGCAGCTAAGCATTATAAGCTGAGGCTGGAGAGGGCAGGGAGAAGCCGGCAGAGGTCTGTGTGGAGAGGCAGAGCAGATTCTTACAGTGAGTCGGAGGTCCTGGAGGTCTGCATCCTCCATGCAGGCTCCCTTGGGTCCTTTTCCCTGTGCTGGGCTGCACAGACCAGATCTGCTCGCACGGATGCTCTGCAGACCCTAGAAGGCAACTACTCCAGACGAGACCAGCAAGCTTCCAGGGGCAAAAACACAAATAAGACAGGAAAGGACTTCCATGCACATTGTGGGAATGGGTGGGGGCTTTGAAAAATAATAAAAATAGAAAAGGAGACAAGAAAGAGCCTTCACCTTGTAAGTGACACAGGCAAGTTGAGAGTTGCATGGAAGCTTGCAATGACCAGCTGCAGCAGGCTGGTCCTTCTCACACCGGCTCTCTGCGTTTACGGCAGCCTGTATCAGTATCAGTGGGTTGTTTCTACCCTGTATTAGAAAGGATTGCATTTTAAGATTGTCACAATATGCACAAAAGAACTTTGTACCCAAGTTAAATTTGAATGATGTAATCTACTTAAATCTCACAATGCCTTAGGATAGTCAGATGATTTTCATACTTGTTAAATTATTACTATCAAAACAACCCTGGGAAGCAGGTACTATCCTTTATTTATACCAAGGAACTAGAAGCTCAGCCCAGGTAATGCATTTGACAAGTGAGCAGGCCGGTTTTGGGTCCCAGGGCCTCCTAACCAGACCTAGAGCTGTCCCCAGATACCGCAGTCATGCGTCACTAACTGCAGGCATGCATTCTGCGCTTCCCCAGTATTCATCAGTATTCATCAGTATTCATCAGCTTCCCCATTACCGGGACACAATACCTGACACCCACGACTTCAGGAAGAGAGGCTTATATGACTCTTATCTTCGGGAAAGTCAGTCCTTGGTCGGCTGGCACTAAGGTAGGAGCATCATGGCAGATGGGTCTGGGGGAGCAAAGCTGCTTTGTTCATGGCAGCCAGGAAGCTGAGAACAGCACCAGAGAGGAAGCGGCAAGGGACCAGACATGGACCTTGACACACCCTCCATGGGCCGCCCAGATACACCCAGAAGTGTGCACCTCCAGTGTTAGGGCAGGTCCTAAAGCCAGTCGAATCGCCGCTCCCTACCCACCACTCTACCCTTCCCTTTGTGAACATCACAAGGGTGCTTGCAGAGTCTCAGGTCGCCTAGATGTCACTGGGTGGTGGAACCTTTGGAGACCTCTCTCACGTATGAGCCCATCTTACGGGGTGCATGACTGCTCACAGCATTGTACCCTTTCAAGGACAAAGGCACTCAGAATTCTGCTCAGGACAGTCTCCCAAGTCCTGTAGCCACTCCTCTTTCCGCAGCACCAGGCTCCCTCTCGGCAAGGACAGGCTGTGCTGTGCCCAGAGGCCTTAGAGAGGCCCACACGGGTTCTGTCAAAGGATTCAAACCACTACAGTGCGTGTAGCCAGTGATACGCATGACATTCCTGGGCCCCTTTTCTCAAATTAGAGGACTGTGTCAGCTGATCAGAAGCTTTTAATTTTCTGAAGTTTCTCAGTTGTTTCTTCTTGCAGAGGAATGCAGGGGAACTTGATTAAAGTTGTTCTCCTTGTAGGCCTGAGTCCGTGGTGACTTCTTTGAGAGTTTGTAGCTGTGTTCTAGGTAAGTGGCACCAAATTTAGATTGGTGTAAGGAGACATTACCTCATTTGGTTTTATTGAGTGGGTGTAGAACTAACTTTCTTCAGGGGTATACAGACAAGCTACTTTATCCTATGAGCACCACTGAACATGCTTTCTCAGTGGACTGAAACTATGGTCTGGCCTGAGCTGCCAGGAAGGAAAGGACTCTTTTCAGGGCAAAGTTCACCTCTGGCTCTGCGACACCACTATCCACTTCTTTTCTCACTTAATAAAGGATTTTTACACTTATATAAGAGTTGTGCTGGAGCTTTTAATGCCAAGTTGCTGAGTTCTGGCCCTCTGTTCTCACACTGGCTCTCGTGTTTATGTGACCATTTATCAGAATGAGTGGGTTACTTCTATCCTTTAATAGTAAGGATTTTATTTCAAGATTATTATTTTTATTTTTGAAGACTCTTTGCATACCAAGAAAAGATGTTATAGTCTTCAGTCTATTGGGAAAATATCCCAATTTTTGCATGCAAATGAATTCACATTCTATTTACTATGATATTTCTATACATACTTCAACTTTATTATAGATTTTTAAAATTATCTGGAAAATAACTTGAAAACCAAACAATAAACCCCAAAATTCAATCACTAAGCTTTCCTCTGTTCAAGTACTTATGATTAGAACTCATGTATTGCTTTCTAAAAAAAAATTAGCATATCCACTTGGTTTAAAGATACAATTTTTGGAAGCATAAATGTTGATTTTTATGGAGCAGTTATAGACCGGTAACCAATGTGTTATAAAAACTTTTTTTCACCTTTTTTCAATATGAATGCAAGGATTCCAGAATCATTCATGAAAACACTTTCTTAAATCCCAGCTCTGCTCAGAGGAGTCCTGCTCTGTGGAGCTTTCCATTCTCATCT
The DNA here is from genome assembly GCA_028451465.1 of Erethizon dorsatum. Taxonomy (NCBI): domain Eukaryota; kingdom Metazoa; phylum Chordata; class Mammalia; order Rodentia; family Erethizontidae; genus Erethizon; species Erethizon dorsatum. The sequence goes on from CM051833.1 coordinate 55,699,458, forward strand.
GGCTGGGAACAGACTGGCTGTGGCATTTTTAACGAATATAAAGATCTAACAAAGTTGTGTTAGGCAGAGGAGCATGACATTGCTTCTCTTTTGCTGGGAGTATTTCTTTCTGGGTCCCTTGAACTTGGAATTTCTCTTTAAAATGTCCCATTAATTCCTATTAGGGAGCTACTAGTAAAGAAAATTGCATGTTAGCTTTTATCAATCTGTATGAATAAATGTTAACCATTCTCAGTTAAAAGCCCTCCTTTTAGCGCCACTCATGTGCAAACAGCGTGCACATCAGCAAATCATCCAGAAGATTAATGCACTCGAGCCTGCACAAAAGCTTGGAGATGCGTATTAGCATTATAGATTTTAATTTGAAATAATGTCAGTCTTTTCGGTCCTGCATTGTAGTGCATGAGCTGCCATCTGCTTATAATAATGAGTCTGACAATCCACGTAAATGTGATTTGCTGCCTCCTTTGCCCGCATAATGGCCGGGATATTGATCCTAATGGCAGAGCCCTTGCAGGCCTTTCATTCAATCCCGACAGGACAGGCAGAGCTGCAGTTTGGAGGTGCAGTCAGAATGGCAGCTCAAAGGAATGGTGCCCACCACTCCTCTACTCCAGGGGTGACATGACACAACTGCAAAGGGGTCACCATGCCCTTCCTTCTCCATATTTCAGCCCAATCAAGACCCAGTCAAGCAAGTGAAGGAGAGAGAGCTGGTGCAAAAGAGCTGAGCTGTCCACCCCCTTTTCCTCCTTCTTACTGTAATATTTGATCCAGAGGTGACAGCTAGGAACTCCAAGGACTCTGTGGTCCAGTCCAGCCTTGGAGATCACTGTCCAATAAGGTGGTCCCCAGCCGTGTGTGTCTGGTTACGCTTAAAGTAACAAACATCAAATGAAATTTGAAAGCCAACTCTTTGCTATTTGAGCAGATATGTGTACAGTTACCTTCATGGCCCAAAGACGAAGCAGTCCAGGTGTCCATAGATGGATGAATGGGTGAACAAAATGTGGTTTTGCACACAGTGGTGTATTATTTAGCTTTAAAAAGTAAGGGAATTCTGATGGATTCTGAAACATGGATGAACCTGGGGTGCCTTACAGGGAATGAAAGGATGTAGTCATAGCCAGGTGTGGTGGTCCATGCCTAGAGTCCCAGGACTCCGGGAGGCTGAGGCAGCAGGATCACAAATTCAAGCCCAGCCTGGGCATTTTAGTCACTTAGTGAGACCTTGTTTCAAAATTGAAAAATAATGTTTAAAAAGGGCTAGGGCTGTAAGTCAATGCAAAGAGCCTGGGTTCAATCCCAGCATCACAATAAATTCACATTTTTCACTAGCCAAATATCGCCAATGGCTTTTGCACTGGGTAGCACAAAGACAGACCAGTGTGTTACCACAGAAAGCTCTGAGGGACATCACTGCTTTGGTGGCATGCTGCTGGGGAGCAGGTGGCTGAGCACCTGGGCTACATCTAGAGTGTTCTCAGTAGGAGTTTGTACACTGTATTCCTGCACCTGCAGCCAGTGTGGCAAAAACTACCGCTGGGCAATCATGTGATAGAGCCAGCTTACTCAGTTTTTTTAGCTTTGAGTTCTATTGTGTCCATGTTTCAGCCATGCAGTTTTCATCTTCAAAACAGCTAACCACCAACATGCTTGGGATTATCACAGCCAGGCATACAGTTCTTTTCATCTTTCCAACAGCATGGATTTGAGAGACTAAAACACGAAACTTGAATATCAGGGAATAAGAAACTGGAGTGGCATATGCCATTACAATCATGAAAGCCACTCAAATGCAAGCTCACTAACAGAAGAAGCACCCAGTGAACCCTAGGGCATAGATAAGTCAGAGGCGGGCATGGGATAGGGATCCCATCTGCATTCGTTCCTATCCTGTTCTGTTCCTCTGATTCCCAGCCACAAATCAGCACGCTGTGCTCTTCTAAGCATCTCCAGGTAAAGGTTGCTGTTGTAATCCTGCTGCATCCCATGGAGCCAGTTGCCAAAATTGTGAATAAGCCTGAGGGTGGACAGCTCCGTGTCATATGCCACATGGCTATGGTGACCAGTGAGTGGCTTGCGTTTTGTAGTCTCTCAATTTTGATTTTCTCCAGGGGCAGTGACATCTACCTCTTAAGATGGGAGATTTAAGTAAGTGTAAATTCAGTGGAAAGTGGCCAGTGCTCACTGCTAACCTGTGTAGTTATAATGAAGATGACTTCCAGTCTGCCAACTGTCACATGCTATTGTTGTTATAGGTTGCATATTGTCTACTGTATTTGCTTTGTATGGCGTACTGTTGGACTTTTTGGATTTTATTGGCCTGACACAGGTAAAATCTGCTGAGGAGTGTAGAACACAGGATGGGACACACGGTCCTGAGTGAGGGCTGACATCCTGGCTGGGGGGATTCGCTGCTTCTGCACAGAGCTCTCGCATGTCAGACAGGAGATTCACTTGCCATGTTACAGATCTGGAAATAGGGCTCAGAAATGGGCAGGAACACACTCAAAGTCATGACTCTTGGCTGAGAGTAGCCCTAGGGAGCTACAACAGGGCTGCCTGGATTTGTCCGTAACTCCTCCGTCCTCCCTGTGAGCTCGAGCTGGGATGCTGCCTGACCCGGACTATGCAGACTTGCAGCGCAGCACTGGGTGGTTGGGTACAGGCGAGGTGAAGGGATCATGCTGCTGCTGAGTGAGGATCAGGGCTTGCATTTCTGTGCCAGCTGCCTGGATTCCCAATCTGTCTGGCCCCCAAACTTAACCTTCCTTACTAAATTCTAGAGGCGTTGTTCATTTGTTCATAATTCATTCATTCTTTTTTCACCAATAGTTTTGAGGATAGAGATGAACTTTATTATCTTTTTACCCATTGCACCCAATTTAACATCTGACACTTAACAGTTACCAGTAAGCACCTGCTCCTGGGAGTTCGCATGTTCCGGTGCCCCAGCTCCAAGTGTGACATTGGGTTTTAACACTTGTTGGGTGTAACCCTAATGTCTTCTCCAATCCTCTCAAAGACCCCTCACTGCAGAGGAAAGAGTCCTTCCTTACTCCTGTACGAACTTTGCCTTGGTCACTTTCTCATTGCTGAGACACAATACCCAACACTGACAACTTACAGGAGGAGAGGTTTATTTTTGCTCAGAATTTGTGGTGGTTTCAGTCTGTAGTTGGCTGGATCCAAGGCAGGGCAGCATAGCAGAGGGGCATAGCAGAGGAGAAGCAGCCCATGGGACTGCAGGCAGGAAGCAGAAAGGGATCAAGGAAGGAGGAGGGAGATAGATCCTTCTGGGCCACCACCCCAGTGATCCATCTTCTCCAACCAGGCTTCACCTCCCAAACATCTCATTTAGCTATAAACTCATCAGTGGACAAATCCAGTGTCACACCCGCATGATCCAGTCAGCTCCCCAAAGCCCTACCTATGAGTTCATGAGGCTGTGGGGACATCTAGATGTAAACTACAACAAACTCAATGATCATTTTGACCTTCTGCTTTCAAAGGTAACCTCCTCACCTTTTACAATAAATGCATTTTTAAATTCCATACCATTTAGCAGCAATAGTAAATGATACAACTGGGGTAACGTGCACATGTACCGTAATGCAGCCTGTTCCATCATAATTGGACTCTGCGCAAGGTGAACATTCTCTGACTTTCCTCCTTCATCCCTGTATTTCCTGATGGAATCCGAGGGCAACCTCCACAGAGTGCAACCATGCCTCAGACAATCCTTTGGTCCCTCACTGTGCTTGACAACCGCAGAGAGTAACGCCTCGTGTCCATTTCTTCACGGCAAAACAGAGCTCTCCCGCCGTGCTGACCCCTTTGGTGTGTGAAAGTCACCTTCAAGCAGCCTTGAGCGCCTCACCCACAGATACTGGTAAACCGTGCTCCTGAAAGGGGTGTCACAGGCTAACACTGTGCTTTATATATTTCCCATTTATAAACTGTGTTCAATATTCGTTATTGTTTAGTTGTGGGAGAGAAATACTATGATAGACTTCTAATAATTTGACATTGAGTATATTTGTAATTTCTAAATTTATTTTGTGTTCATTAGTCCAAAAAACTACTCTTAAACTTTTGCACATCTTTTTACTGAGTTGTTTGAATTTTTACTCATATATATGCGTATATAAGTATATACATCATATATATATGTGTATATATATATATGTGTATATATACACATATATATATAACACTTTCAAATTGCTACCTCAAAATCAGATTTGTCTGTTAATGTTTCGTAGTCATAAGAGAACAAAAGGGAAATCTTTCTTTTTAAAAGAAAAAGAAGTGCATTAGCATTGCCTGCATTTGCCATCACACTTATTGCATTTAATACAATTAATAAAAGTGGTCCAAATAATGTGTATTGAGCATCATTTTGATTCCAGACCCTGGAACATGGAGGAACTCACAAGATACACAGATGCATGAGACAGCACCCCTTCCTTGAGACAACCGTGGTCTGGTGCTGGAGAGGACACGTGGGCATCGCTTTACAAGCCCTAGTGTCCGCTCCTGAGGAGGGGAGAGGCTGGGACAGGGGCCAAGCCTCCCTGGGACAGAGGGTGTGGGACTCAGGAGACCACACAGACGCCAGCAGAGGCTTAGGCAAGGCAGGCTCTTACATAGTTACAAGAAATGCAGTCTGGTTAGAGGTTTGACTCTGAAATGTTTGTTGGGGATGGGGATGTTGTGTTGCAAATCTGTATTCCAAGTGTAGGAGGCTGGGGGCTCTGGGGTGGCCGGGCTGCCCAGCATTGTGGCCAGTCCCTGGCAGGAGCCTGGACAAGGTCTGGAGGCTGCAGTAACAAGACAGGCAGATGCTGGTGAGTCACCATTACCGGCATGTGGAGAGGACTCGGGGAAGGAGGCCATGGGTTGCAGAGAGGACAAGAAATGAGGACAGGAGAACACCGAGGGGCCAGGGCTCAGCGGGTATCACGGGGCGCAGACTGGAAGGCTGGGCGGGGTGCAGAGCTCAGGGGGAAGGGGAGGGCTCTGTAGGGTGGCGAGGATTGTCTTGCAGGAGTGTGGAGGGGACACAGTGTTGACCTCCGCAGGGTGGCTCTAGGACCAGGACGGCATGAGTGCCACGCCCGGGAGTGGTTGATGAGGAAGCAGAGCCGCAGCGCGGGTCCCTCTTCTCTGCGACAGTGGCAATCAGACATCACCTGGTGACCCCTGGAGGTTTCCTCATCCCCCTTAGCACTGACACACCTGCTTTCACTCCAGCTTAACTAAAGTTTAAAAGACCTTTCTGAGGGTGTGAAGTGGAAAGTTTCTTTTCCCCAAATCAAACAAAGCCATCTCAACATCAGCTGTCATTTGCAAGGATCTGTCTTCCGTGGTCACTTGATACAAAGCCCCCCCATTCAGCCATCCTTTGACATTGTGCAATGCCTCTGGGGACACTGTGTCCTCTGAGTCCTCATCCACACACCCTGGGTGACACTTTCTACTTTGTCAGGCTGGTGCGAGCATTTCAGGGTCAGTGCGGGTGAGGCGGGTGGCACATAGTTGCCAGGAATAGCATGGTGAGTGAAAGCAATGACAGCCCGCCTGCCGGTGCTGGCCCACGGCGTCCCACAGCCCTGCGAGGAGAGGAGCTGCGGGGTTGAGAGGCCCATGCTGTGTTGCGTCCCCGCTGAACCGAGCACCGCTGCCGTGCGATTCTGGGAACAGTGGGCTGGGCAAAGGCCAGACGCGGTAGCATGGTCTCACATTATTAGCACAGAAACACTCAGCCACCACTGATTCTGAGCTGGCTGTGATGCAGTCGTACGTGAGTTAGGAACTGAAGAAACTCAGTTGAGAGTTGTGGAACATGCATATAATCCCAGCTACTTGGGAGGCTGAGGCAGGAGGAGCAAAAGTTTAAAGTGAGCCTGGGCAACTTAGGGAGGGACTATCCTAAAAGTTTTTAATGGCTAGGGGAGTGGCTCAGTGGTATGGTGACTGCCTAGCACCATTCTAGTCCCCAGCACCACACAAAGAAAAAAGAAAGTAACGCAATCACAAAATACAGTGAATGGTTAAATAAAAATTTAAGAAATGATTACAGTAAAAGTTACATAGCCATGAATCTCCCTTCTCTCCTTCTCTCTGAACACACTGATCCCATCACTCCTGCCACCTGCCAGACTGCCAGGAATGCAAGTGCCTGGGAAGAGTGAAGAGTGCCAGCTCCTCCCTTCCCCCAAGCTCCCCAGGCAGCACCCTGTGTCCAGCGCTGCGTGCTCTGAGTGCGCTCCTAGATGTGGAGATGACTGTGGTCCTCATCATGCTGAAGCCAGTTACACCTTAAGTTGTCGCCATGACTGCACTGGGGAGCAAGTGTCCTTACGGGGAAGTCCTGCATTGTGGCGTCAGGAACTGGCACTTCCTTAAACACAGCCCCAGCTCCCCTAAAGAACGGCGCAGCCTCAATGTGTGCACGCCCCAGGTACTGCCGAGGTGGGCTGAGGCGAGGCCCTGTCCAGGGCTGGGGTGGGCAGCATGGGGAGGATCAGGACCTTGGCTGCTGAGTGGGATGCTGTCTGGGGACCAAGGCCAGGTGGGGGGCCTCTCTGAGGAGGACACAGCTGCCCTTAAAGATTTGGGCTCTCTAAGTCCAGGGCAATCAGGTCTTGGGTCAGAGCACTTTAGCAGAAGGGATGGCAAGTTTGTCCTTCCCTCTGTATGGTCCCGGGCACAGGACTTTGCACAGAGGACTGAGCAGGACATGTCAGCTACACACATTTATCCCTGGTTTGTGATCTAAGCTGGCCAACTTAGAAAGGTTTGCACACTCATGAGATGTGTGTGCCCTCTTGCAAGAAATGAGCCCAGCTGAGAGTCAGATGGTCCCCAGTAGTAATCCTCCATCGAAGGGCTAGAAGATGGGGGTCCCACTGCCCACCGGTCTGGCTTTCCACAGCTCAGGTGGGTATGCGGGGAGAGCCTGGCCTTCCCCAGTGCGACGGGCTTCCACCTGGCTGCCCAGCACAGGGAGGCCGCTGGGCTCTGTGGCCCTTTGTCTTCACCGCTTTAGTCGTACTTCTTATACAGAAAATTTGTTCCTTATTTGTTTTGTTTGCCTAAAGAGACTGTTGTACTTCCAAAAAAAAAAAAAATCAATAAATGTTAAAGCCAAATACCTTTCATTTATGTAATGAGTCTGAAAAAATGTTTACTATCCAATAGTTCCAGCCAGTCCTTTTTTTACAAGAGCATTCTCATTACCTGAATTTTATTGCCAAGGAATGAAAAAAAGGAGGAAACTGTAGGTGTTTAAGAAAAATCCAATTTTAATAATGCCAAGTCCCGTTTATAATGGAAATGTCAGAATTTGTAATCAGGTTGTATAATCAGAGGGCCAGATAATCTCTATAGGCCCGATTTTTGCTGATTTCTATTTTAAACACCGTGAATATTCTTGGGAGCTGTTTTCACCCTCTTGAAAGACTTTCGAGACATTAGCTCACCACAGCCTGAACCACCTGCCAGGCAGTTTATTGGTCTCTCTAACTCCTCCGAGTAACCCTCAAGGTTCCTTTGTAATAAAATTCCAGGCACTGAATGATAGGAAATAGTATCAAGTTGCTTAAAAGAATATCCAAGGTAGAGTTATAGAAAAGCAGACTGGAGAAGACAGGGACAAGGAAAGAAACCAGGTGCCACCTAGACATGGGGTGGGATTTCTTTATAACATAATACTCAGTGCACCCGGTGAGCTAGCTAGTGACCAGTGCCCATTTTTCTTATGAGACCACCAAGGCTCAAGGGGTTGAATGAATTTACAAATCCACCCTGTTGAGGATTAGTAGGTCCTGACTCCAGCCGTGTGGATTGTGGCCCATGTCCCACAGCTCCTCTCTGCCGACAGACTCCTGACTTATGCTCCCAGAGCCCTGTCAGCAGAGGCGAGCACACTATGGTCCGAAAGCTGCTGCAGCAAAGCCCTGGGCGCTCACCGCTGAGCTACGAGCCAGTCTAACTCCACCCTTTGTTCAAACACAGTGTGATGGATGCATCCCAGTTGCCGCCATTATTCTGAACTGGAGACCCTGAAATTAAGCCCTCCTCTACAGCAACGCACCATGTATTTCCAACTGATTCAAATAAAAGAACTTAATTAATCCGATCCTCTTGGATTCTGGTATTACTTGTGAAGGTGGTGAATGACACTTATCGATCTCAGAGCCCCTGCTCCTCTTCATCCAAGTCTCCAAAGCATCCTCAGCCCACAGCCCCTGCGAAAACAAGGCTCACATCGAAAGCAACAGGAACACAGCTTTGTGTGTCCTTCTTTTTATTTGGACTTCTAAATCTTTGATTAAATAGCCAACCTCACTTCAGTCTAGAAGATGGGGAAATCTCTGTTCACGAATAGGGTAATTATTTCTGGTATGATCTTATCCTTCATGGCCTTCCATCTCCAGCCATGTGTGTCCAGATGTTCAACCAGTCCTCTCGAATCCAACCGGTCACTCGACTTTAGTTAGCCCAGGTTGTATTTAGAGTCCACGTCAATGTAAACTCCTTTTAGAAGAAAGGCTGGCATGCACAGGCAGAACTCTCAAGATGGGCAGGAGACGTTTGCAACTCAGATGGAGAGCCATTTCTTTGTGATTTTTAAGGAGAACTTCAACTTAAAGAAGGCATTATCATTTCTATGTTTTGTTGAAGTTATTTTTTATCTCAATATGAAATGAAGATAGACAAGAACTAAATCTTCAAGAGAACCACTTTAACAAGCTATCCCTTGTTTGCATGTTTCCAGGCCCTATGCGGTTCACTTTCACCCGTGATATCAAACACTCCAGTGCCGAGTCCTAGGCATGGTGGGTTTTGAGCCCACTGATCAAAACCCGTTGATGTAGAAATCCATGTGATAAGCTATCTACTTGTCCCCTCTCTCTTGCATTAAGTCACTTCCTGCATGAAGTGTATCTATGGCATCTACTCCAGGAAAGCCCCTTTCCTTTATTCCTTCTGAAGATACTGACATTTCCTGTGGGAATTCCAAGCTGTCTCTGGTGCCCCCATGGCTTGGCTGTGTGTCCAGCTTAGGAGCCTCCCACTGGGAAGGAATCACACATCGCTGTTCATCCAGGAACCGGACACTGGGAATGCTGCAGATGTTGGCAACTGGGATCCCAGACCTGTTTTCCCACATCCCATGGTCCCCCTTCCCAAGCTTCTGGATTCCAGTAGCAGTGGTGAGCTGGTGAGCCTGTGGACTCTAAACCTCTTCCTTCATACCACCTTTCTTGGCTTGAAAGAAATCAGTAATGCAAGGGTGAGCCTTAAATTCTCATGTGCCTCAACGGTCTATCATGTCTGCTGTGATGGTTCCCTGCCTGCAAAGAGAATCAGATTAATTACTAGCTTTGAAATGGTCTTTGCTCCCCTCCAGGTGCCTCTGGAGCAGTAGTTTTAGAGGGGATTGTATTTATGTGTAGTCATTTTAGTTGTTGAAATCTTTGTTGCTACCTGATAATGAAATAGATTATAAAAGATGGAAGGGGAAAAGAGAAGGACTAGGAGAGGAGGATATACAGGAGGAGGAAGAGGAGAAACAGGAAGAGGAGAAGTTTGAAGAGGAGTGGGGAGGACTTTTTCCTTGTCTTACAATGGTGGCAGACCCAGAGCTGTGCTCTGGAATTTTGCTCATTTCACTCCACCACTGGTCCCTTCCCAGTCCACAAAGACCTCAGAAGGGCGAGTGCACCAAGACAGGCTCCCCCTGAGCCTGTCTCCCAAGGTGCAGGCATCTTCAGAGAGGGCCCTTCTTTGCCCCCATGCTGGCCTCGATCCCATTCCAAAGCATCATGGTGCAGTGATCGATAAGCCAATAACATTGCTCCTCCTGCCCTTTCCTTTTCAGAGTCCAGAATGGCACCAACTGGAAAACATGGGAAGAAAGTGGCCAGGTTAATCACCAAACTAAAGCCAAGACATTTGTTTAAAATCCTAAGGATTTAAAAATGCTCATTTTACTACACTGATAGTGGTAGTGAGCCAATATTACTAAGAGTTATAATTAAATTGTAGCTGCCTCTTCATTCTCTTGGGTATGGTACTACTTAAATGATTTCTACTGCACAAAGTGTGTGTGCATGTGCAAGGAGTTAAAAACGGCTTGCGTGAGGGACACATGTTGCCAACATCCCTGATGCGTGGCACTGCCAATGCAATGACTTCCCAGGCTTTCAGTGACAGCGTATATGGGATCACAGAAAGGTGAGCAAATAAACAGACCACTAGGAGTGTATTTTTTTTTTTTTTTTTTTTTTTTGGTGGGTACCAGGGGGACGACCTCAGGACCTCACGCGCCAACAGGCACCCGTGCCACTGAGCGATATCACCGGCCCCTTTTTCGTATGTGGGTTCCGGGAGTCGAACTCGGGCCCTCGCGCTTGCAAGGCAGGCGCTTACGCCGCTGAGCCATCTCACCGGCCCTAGGAGTGTATTTTTGTCATTTCTTCTTTTTTTTTTTTTTTTTGTGGGTACCGGGGGGTCGACCTCAGGACCTCGCGTGCCAGCAGGCGCCCGTGCCGCTGAGAGATATCACCGGCCCCTTTTTCGTATGTGGGATCCGGGAGTCGAACTCGGGCCCTCGCGCTTGCCCGGCAGGCGCTTAAGCCGCTGAGCCATCTCACCGGCCCATATTTTTGTCATTTCTTCCAGAAATGGTTTCAACATTTATCTTGTATTTAGAATAGTTAAGCCTTGTATACGATCCTTTATTTTAAATATCTTTTTTATTTTTTCAAGATCTTAGGGCAAATTCTTCATTTTGCATTTAATTCTTGCCGTATCTGAAGACACACAAGTGACATTCATTGTTATGGTACAACCCTCCTTTGAAAACTCTGATCAACGGACAAGGATTTTATGCCTTTACTTTTTCTTTGTTTAAAAATCAGCATTTGTGGGCCAGTGAGATAGATCAGCAGCGTAAGTGCCTGCATGGCAAGTGCGAGGTTCTGAGTTCAACTCCCAGTAACCACATACGAAAAAAGGGCCGGTGATATCGCTCAGCAGCACAAGCACTTGCTGGCAAGCGCGAGGTCCTGAGGTCGAATCCCAGTACCCACATTAAAACAAACAAACAAAAAGCAACATTGGTCATCACATTTTCAAGACAAATGTTGATTACTCAAATTCTGACACCCCCCCAAAAAAATTCTGATCCAAATTACCCTGTGTTTAAAGGGTTATAAGAAGAGGCCAGGACAGGATGTACCTCTCTGGTTGATACCCTGATCTCACATTTAGATTTTCTATTTGTCAGAAGAGAAAAAGATCTGGTGGGAAACTGTGCACTTACTCTACCGTGAGTTCTGAAATATTGCACAGGAATTTAAAGCAGTCATACATCTTAATCCCCATGCCCTCAAGTCAATCTCCAAGTTCATTAGTAAATCTTAAAACCTTCAGGAAATTATTCAAGCTTTAGTTTCTATTTGAGATTTACTTCACCGTGGCAATGATTTGGAAGGTGTGCTGTGTTGAGAGCACATTGTGCTTCCTTCCTTGTCACCATTCTGTCCCCCTAGAGGTGGGGACTCTGTGTGGGCAGCAGCCATGACTGAGCGCATTTTTGGTGATACACTGGGCAGTGCGTGGGACTTGGCTGGCTGCTAGGAGAGGGGCTGATGCCTATGGCTAGATGTGGGCCTGTTCCCTGGTGACTGGGAGCCACGCGTCCCTGTCAGTGGAGCACATCCTGGTCTTCAGCTGGGCCTGGGGCACCCACTCATTTCAGTCTCTCCTATAAACCCTGAGTCCCGGGGGTGCCCTGGTCTTCACTCCGGAGAGGACGCTTCGAGTCTTCCTCTCAGGAACTTGTGGCAAATTTCTGACAGGCACACTTGTGTTACGGGGGCCGTTCACATTCACAGTGCACCGGTAATACGGATCCCAGCCCCATCCTGGCACTTTTTTTATTTTTTATTTTTTATTTTTATTTTTTTGTGGGTACCAGGGGTCCACCTCAAGACTTCGTGCACCAGCAGGCACCAGTGCCGCTGAGAGATATCACTGGCCCTTTTTTCGTATGTGGGTACCGGGAGTCGAACTCAGGACCTCGCACTTGCCAGGCAGGTGCTTATGCCGCTGAGCCGTCTCACCGGCCCCATCCTGGCACTTTAAACAGTGTCTTCTGTCCACACACGCACACTCCCCTCTGCCAATCTCCGCAGCTACAGCCAGTGCGCACCCATGATTCCAGGCTTACCTTAGCTGCCGAAGTGTCTGCCGGTTCATGAGAACGAATACGAACAGGCCAGCGTTTCTGATCAAGAGGACGGCGACCAGCTGCGGGGCTGGCAGGATGCGGGATCCTGAGACAGAGGGAAGCAGCTTGGCTGTGACTCAGCATTTGGGTGGGAAACAGAGAGACACAGGACAACAATGTGACTCCCGGTTTCCCTCCTGCTCTGAGTACATGACTAGGCTTGGATGATTAATACCCTCAAAGATGGGGGCCCCGTTTCCCATCTTCATTTATTTCCTGTGCTCTTCGTGCGTGCACGTGTGTGTTCCCCAGACAGGGAAGAAGGCAATGAGAAACCAGAGAGGTTTTGCTCATCCTTTTGCTTAGGACTGGACTCAGATGAACGAAAGTAGACTCCCCTGCCGATCGGTGTGAGGAGGCAGACGTCCTTTCACGCCTCTTGCTGGGCCTAGGTCAAGATGTGCTAGAGAAGGTCAGACCCTGGAGTGGAGGGCGGGTGGTGCTGGCCAGGGCTGTGTCTGGTTCCCCTGGGACTGGGTCCCTCAGCCACACCCACTGAGGGGAGCATCTCACTGTCGAGGGGTGTGGGTCATCTACATCAACCAGTGAGAAATCAGCACGGGGAGGCTGAGGGAGGGAAAAGTGAACGAACACGTGTCCACTACCACTCTCCACATCGCTTGGTTGAATTTCCCTTTTCCATGGCTGTGGTTTACCAAGGGACAGACGCACGGCTGTGTGAGGGACTGCCTATCACAGGCACGATCCCTTAGCCTGAGAAGGAAGTTTCCACTCTCTCTTCCACAGCTGAGTTCTTGAGGGAAAATCGAAGGCATCGGGCGGTTGACCCAGCCAGCCAGGTCCTCTCCTGTCAGTTTCCATCCAACAACTGAATGCTGAAGTTCACCTCCTGCCTCTGCTTCCTTGTCTTCCTAATCAAGGGGAAGTCCAACCTGTCAGGAGGCCGGGGAGGCACGCACGTCCGGGGATGATCCGCATGCCGTCACAGCAGACAGCAGAGCCCGTGCCCCCGCTCTTTGCAAGGAAAGGGAGCTTGGGGCTGGGGAGGGGAGAGAAAGTCCGGGCCGCAGCTCCATTCCCGGAAACAATGGCGAGCCCCACATGGTCTATTCAGAGTGAAGATGGGCTGTCAAGTAAAGCAAGACGAATGTGATGGCCCCACCGATTACTCCTCAGACACTCAGTCAGTGAGCTCATTATCGCTGCAATTACATTACTAATGTCAACAGATGCTCTCTGTGACAACGAGTCAACAATTAGGTGGGCTCCCTGCACTGAGACCTCAGTCCCCTGAATACCCTGTGCAAACCCTGACCTTCAAATGTAGTGTGGACCGACTGGGGGCTTGAGGCTATGGGAGTTGTGTCCTGGCGCTGGCACTGGCCTGGCTGCTGGTGGCCTTGTACGGACGGGGAGGATGTGGCCTACAGACAAAGGATCCTGTGCCTCTAGTCAGGGTTGACTGACATCTGAAAACTAGACTGATTTGAAATATGCGGTAGCAAATCTGACTACCTGCTTATGTTGATCACTTGTCCCTCCAGAAAAAAATGACTTTAGAATAGTGGTTTGCTTTTTAATATGTGAGGTACGATCAATTATACAGAGAATATTTAATCAAAAATTTAAAAATCTATTATAGTAAAAGATGCACTGCCATGAATCTCCCTCAAAATCCTCCCCATCACTTGGAACACACTGACCCCATCGTTTGTGCCACTTTCTGAAATGCTTCTGGCATTCTCTTTCATGAGTGTCTTTTCTTGGCTGCCTTGGGTATCCTGACTCACGTTCATGGCAATTTCTGTCAAATAAAAATGCGTCTTTATCTACCTTATTCAACAGATCTGGCATGGCGAGACTCCTGGCTTTTCCCCAAAATCAAAATGACCATGAAAAGTAAAGGCTTTGAATCAACTCAGGACATCGAGGCAGGCAGGACAGAGCAAGGAAAGACGCTCACAAAAGAGGACTTCTGGAGCTACTGCAGAAAGTGGCAAGAACGATGGGGTCAGTGTGCTCCAAGTGTTGGGGAGGATTTTGAGGGAGATTCATGGCAGCGTGTCTTTTACTGTAGCAAAGATTTTTATCTAAACACACACTATATTTTTTACACCTCATAGGAGGCGTTTCTTTTTTTTTAAAGCTTCCACACAGGAAGTTTCTCAACAGCTGATAATGAGTTTTCCTATTAGCCTGTGTTTCAGGATAAACTAGAACCCTTTCACCAAATTACTTTTACCTTTATCTGTCTACGGAAGTCGCCTTCAGAGTCAGCCCCGCAGAGGATGCAGAGTGGGGGAACTTATGCCCCCTGGTGGTCAGAGAGCCTCACGTGTGCACACAGGCTCCCCTCCCTGGAGGTCCTACCCATCTCTTGCATTTAGGATGCAAAGAAAATGAGCTTATAGTTTCCCCTTCCCTGATGGTGAACTGTCCCAAATACCAGGGTGTCATGAGCAGACAAAGAGGCTCAGTCAAGGTGAATATACTCCAGGTTTTTGGACTCCGGTGTTTAGTCATAAGAATTCTATCAAAAATTTAGAAGTGTTAAATACGAAGATCACTCATCTCCAGAAGCACATCGAGCAGAGCAGCTCTGACACACACGATGTGACAGCAAAGGGAGTGGTGTGCCCAAGGGCTGGCCATCCTGGACATGGCTGTGCAGGTCTCCTTCTTTACTAATCAGACAACCCTTGTGCTGAAGACTACATGGGCTTTGACCAGTATTCATTAGATTCTTTGCAACCAACTCAAAACATAGCACAACAAGCACAACAAGCACAAACAAGCACAACAACTGCAGAGAATAGATTCAGGGAAGTGAACATTGCCAGGCTGAAACGCCCAGCGTCTCTCCCAGGCCACAGTTGCCCCTGGGACAGTTCCTGGGTGATCAGGAATGGCGGTGCTGGTCCAGTTTTGAAGAATGACTTCTCTTCCAGAAAGCAACAGCATAGCCTCACAAAGGAGCATTTCAATACTGGCTTTTATTCTCTCCAGGAATGTCTCAGTCCATGAAAAATACCTCTAATGAATATTTTAGGGTGCTTATTTTGGATGATTTTGGTGATGAGTTCAAAAGGGTAGAAAGTAGAAGAGGAAGGAATAATATAAAATGAGGGGTGAAGGAGAGAAATGTCCCTTCCCCTGCCAGGCACATGTATGGATTCATGTGTTACCTGAAAATCACCATCAGAATTAGGTTAATCTATTGGACACCAAGTGCATACCAGCTCCAAAGTAAAGTAATCTGTGTAGGATAAATGCTTCGAGACTTCCTGTCATGATCCACTTATAAAAGCAAACACAAACAAGCCAGAGGACAGGTCCCATTTCTCCTTTTAATTAAATTTACATCAGAGAATCTAATGAAAATAAATTCTACCATAGGTTATCAGTCGAAGCATCCTAAATATTCTCACCACATAGACTTGCACTGCTTCTGAATTCTAATGCCTTTCATGAATAATTCTAAATTAGAATTATTTTAATACTAACATAGAATTCAAAAGACTCCAGCCTATCAATATTCTCTGAACCTTATTTTAGAAATTATGGAATCTAAAATTCATTTTAGTCATTGAATAGTGTGGGCAGTAAGTTTGAAAATTTTGAGGTGCAAATATTTATCCTAAAAGGAAAACAGGGCTTTGAGAAGGTGGATAATAGGTAATCAGAGTGACAGACATAGAGATGAAGATGCTAATTATAGTAGAGAGTAACAACTATGTAAATAAGCATGCACACATATAAGCACCCACTCAGGGATGCACCGCCTTGGAGTTAGTTCCAGCTTTCATTGATTCTGCAATTAAACATTCAGATGAGAAATACCCAAGACAGCCCGTGTTTTCTTCTCATTTACTTCCTTACAGTGATTACCCTGGCTAACTGGCACAGCAGTAGAAATCCACACGTATCAGTGCTCTAGGGCCATTCAGGAGCCAGGAGCCTTGTCCCGTGGCCCTGGTGACAAGGATGGAAGCTCCTCCCCTGTTGCTATAGTTTGGATCTAGAATATCCACTAAAATTTCATATGTTCTGAGGTTGGGCTTTCACAAGTTGAATGGATCATGGAGTGTTATACTCATCAGTGGACTGATCCGCTGATTTTATAGTTGTGCTCTTAGGAGGCAGGGCCTGGCCAGAGGAGATGTGTCACTGGGAGCATGACTTTGGAAGTTGTATCTCCCTCCCTGGCTCCTCCATTCTCTCCTGCTTCCTGGCTGCCATGAGGTGAGCAACTTTCCTCCGTCATCCCCTTCCACCATGTTGTTTCTGCTTCAGAAATGGTCAAGCATGGACTGAATTCCCTAAACCTGAACCATGAGCCAAATTAAATCTTTCCTCCTTCAAGTTGTGGGTGGGAAGTGTTCAGCCCAGCTGCGGAGAGCTGGTGCACGCACCTGTGCACCTGCTGCCTCCTTGGTCTTCCTGTGACTGAGGCCGTGGCCAGGAACGATGCTTGAGAAGCAAGCTGCACTCCAAGGTGTGACCCCGTATGGGAGTAACTGGACGGAGGCCAGGAGGCTGTGATAAGCAGACTCCTGCAGGGGATTTCTGTAGACAGATAATGGTAAAAGCAATTTGGTGAAAAGGTTCTAGTTTATCCTGAAACACAGGCTAATAGGAAAGCTCATTATCAGCTGTTGAGAAACTTCCTATGTGGAAGCTTTAAAAAAAAAAAAATAAATAAATGCCTCTTATGAGGTGTTGTAAAAAATATAGTGTGTGTTTAGATAAAAATCTTTACTACAGTAAAAGACACACTGCCATGAATCCTCTTCAAAATCTAAGAATTCGTAGCCTGTGGTCAAACCACCGGTGGCTTGAAACCAGCCATGAAAGCGGATTTTCCGCCAGGGAAATTGTGGTGAGGACAAAGCCGACCCTGGCCAGTTTGGCTGGATGAGCCCTTCACCACATTCCTTCCAAGTGCAGAGGGGTAAAATAGTCATTTCCTGTGCTCTAGGTTTCCTCTTGAGAGACATCTGCACATAAAATCATTTTGCTTTGAAATTTTTGTGGTGCAAATATTTATCCTAATTTTAAAAGTGATGTATTTACCCAGCACCAACTCAACATTTAGAGGAAACTAATGCTGCGGGCTGGCCAGTGCTGAACCCTAGATGCGGGGCTGAGTGCTTATGCAGAGTCTACGTGGGGAGGCAGAAAGCAGGTTTGGCTGCTGTGTCTGGTGCTGCCAGACACTGCCTGGAGAGAGAGGCACAGGAATAGCATCCTGCGGGAAACACCGGGAACACACTGGAGGGCGTGGGGTTGGCTGGACCTCACTCCAGCTTCTGCATTGCTCAGTTTGTCTGCTGCCAGGGAAGAGAGCACTGACCTCCAGCTGGCTGGGGTCCTCTCCACGGTGCCCCTTTGTGTATGGGCAGTGAAGGTACCAGCGGTGCCTTACTCCTGCCCAAGGAAAGTACTAATGAAGGGTCGTTCTGAGGTTTTTTTCTAGGTTCCCCTGACCATAAGCGATTTGTGGGAGGACAAACTGCCCCAGTTCAAATGGAAGTGCCCTGAAGTTTGTGCAGCACAGAGCAGGACTTATTTAAAGGTAATAATGGTATAAGATAGTTACATTTGCTAACTTCATAAAAATCTATGCTCCAGTAGACATCCCTGCATCTACTTGCCAGTTCATAGAAAGGGGCACGAAGGGAAGGGTTTCCATGCCAGTCTCTTCAGCTCCTGCCGACTTCCTTGGCCAGTGGCTTCCGTTCACGCATTTCCAGGGCAGAGCCTGGGGCTCTCCGTGTTGCTCCAGCCTCTCCTCTGACTCCACAGAATACCTGTGGTCCGCAAATATCTGGATGTCCTGCCAGGAGTGTGGAAGGAACCACAGGGAATGGTTTGTGTCTAGAAAGAAAGAGGCCGATAGGCAGGAGAGTTGAGGAGGCTTGCTGTGTGTCCCAAGGGCATCCCCGCCTGGGAGGGGTGGTGGCGAGGCAAGGAAGATCTCTGGGACACAGGGGCAGGGAGCTGCACTCACATCAGACCACCCTCTTGGAGGCTCAGGAGGTGGGGGATCTGCCCAGCTGAGCCCCTGTCCAGCACCTACCTGGTCACACGCCGGATGTCAGTCTCAAGGGTCTCCATCGTGTGGGAGGTGGCGGCATCTCACAGAGGCCAAATGAAGGGGACAGGTGGCAGAGGTTAGACCAAGGACAGACTTGCAGGGTGCCAGTCACCCTCGTTTTCCTGGGGCTCCACATGGTGGCCCTCAGCACCCCATATTCCAGGAAGGTGCTTGGTCTTGGACGTCTAGAAGACAGGAAAGAAAATCCAGGCTCTAGCCTGAGGCCACGCAGATGACGTGAGAAGTGGACACTGAGTTGAATGTTAAAGAAAGACTTCAGAGCACACGGCCTGGACAGGAGGCTGAGGGGAGGGCCTGCTCTTTCTCTGCTGTCTCATCCAGGAGGGTAATTGTCAGAGGAGTGAACCTTCAGAGCTGGGTTTTGCTTGCAACACCAATATCCTACCTCCTTTCGTAATCCTTCAACATTTTGACCTTACTTTTGTCTTTTATAAAATGTTGCTTTTGTTAGCGGATATTAAACAGAATAGTGGGCTTGTCTGGGCCTCTTTGTACGTACCTGAATGCACTTTGATTATCACTACCCCGTTAACCCTCTTCCCTTTTCCTTTAATCTCTCTCCTCTTCGTTAATCATCTCTCTTTTACTCTCATGCCATCTTTTTTAGTTTTTTTTTTTTTAATATTAGATTCTATATATGAGGGAAGACATACAATGTTTGTCACTCTGAGTCTGGCTTATTTTGCTTAACATGATAATCTCCACTTCCATCCATGTCCCTACAAGTGACAATATTTAATTTTTCCTTATGGCTAAGTAATATTCCTTTGTGTATTTTTCTGTTTTCATTAATCTATTGATAGACACCTATGCTCCTTGCACTGCTTACCTATTGCAAATGGCACTGCAACAAATATGGGTACACAGGTGTCTCTGAAGTTTGTGGACTTTAATTCTTTTAAGAGTGTACTCAAGAAGGTATATCTGGGTCACATGAAAGCTCTGCTTTTGATTTTCTGAGGAACCACCATACTAAGTTCCATATTATTCTCACAAAAGAAAGGTTCCTTTTCCCCCATCCTGGGCATCATTTACGTTCTTAATGATAGCTATGCTGACCGGGCTGAGATGGACCTCGGAGAGAAGATAGCCTCTTCAACAAAGTGTGCTGGGAAAACTGGCCATCCATGTGCAGAAGTTTGAAACCAGATCCCTGTCTCTCACCCTGTACAAAAATCAGTTCAAAATGGATCAAAGCCCTGAGTATAAGACAAGAAATTCTGAAACTTCTAAAGAGAATCAGAGGAAACATTTCAACTCCTGGGCAGAGCAAGGACTTCCTGAATAGGACCCCAGTAGCTTGGGAAACAATAGCAGCATCAACAAATGAGATGACCTCAAATTAAAGAGCTTCTGCACAGCAAAGGAAACAGTGAAGTGAGGAGCCAGCCTGCAGAATGGAAGAGAATCTTCTCCTGATACTCTTCTGACAGAGGGTTAACATCCTGAATGAATAAGGAACTCAAAAAAACTAACAGAAAAACAAATGACCCAATCAATAAATGGGGAAATGAGCTGAACAGACACTTACTCAACAGAAGTACAAATGGTCAATAAGTATAGAAAAAATGTTCAGTATCTTTAACCACCAGGGCAATGCAAATCAAAATGTTTTTCTTTTCTAAGTGGCATTTGTTAGGTTGTTCAACCCCACTAGAAGGAATCAAGAGGCATCTGGGATGTTCAGAAGGGAACCTGCAGCAGAGGGGAGGACAGGAAGTTTTGTTTCTTGTGATGGAACTACAGCTCCTGCTTTGCTGTTCGATCCATGAAGATGCTTAGTAAATTTTCTTAGTTGAGTTGAATCTTAAAAATTTCATTTCAAGTTTGAATCTTGCCTTGCAGTTGATGAAGATAATCATTCAAAGAACACTTCTTAAAAATATTTTTTAAAAGCTGTTATTAGAGTCACATCTCCTTGATTTTCCTTCATCATTCATTGCACTCACAAATTGCAGGGCTTTTCCAGGGATATCTAATGCTTATTATAAAGCAATGAAGCTATGGAAATAAAAAGTAAGTGTATGAGATATCTGAATTGTGATTATCTATGAAGATGTCTGTCCCTGTGCAAATGAGTGGCAAAGAAGTATTTGATTTTGGGTTTTATAACTACACAGTATTCCTAAATTACATTTCCTCTGCATCTGTCCTTTAATAATCTAGAAAAGTTGAGTTAACATCTACGTTGCTTGTCTGTCTTTAAAACAAGGCTTGGGATGGCAGAGATGAGGTGGCCGCTGTGGGGACAGTGAGTGACTCATGGGCTGCTGGTTGGTGATGGCTGAGCTGGCTCCTCTGGGAGTGTGTGCAGAGCCAGGACATCAGAGGGCTTCCCAAGGGGGCCCAGCATAGACAGTCAGCAAGCTGACATTTGCTCTTGGTGTAGACCCCTGGCCACTGTCCTTGATTTCCATACTTCTACGATGCCCCTTCTGATAGAGGGAGACTGGGCCTCTCGTCCTTTTGTTCAGTTGTGTGGCAGGGCTCCAAGCAGATGGCACAGGCTTGTTGGAAGAAACAATAGTGTCCAACTCCTCAATGTCCCAGCCCTGCTTCCCACCTTGGTTTGGATCCCCACTGCTGACTTCCTGTCCTCCCACCATCCAGGTGGCCTGCACCCTTCAGCCACACCGGCCCTCCATCATGTCTGTTTTCATGGCCCCTGGGAACCCAAGTTCCCAGCAGAAGGGTGTGAGAGTCTAAGGCGTCCCCCGAGGTGGCAGGAAGTGCCATCATGGTCAGAGAGCCTTTGTGACACTGAAGGCGACCAGGTCTTTTCCGAGCACTATTTGCCAGACACTGGTCTAACTGCTCTGAGTGACTTCAGGAGGCTTTTGACCTCCGTCCCCTTTCAAATAGGTAGTCAGACCCAAAACCGACATTGAAGAAATACCCTGCTGCTGATGCTGCGGAACAAAAGCCCTGCCTCCCCTCAGCACCGCAGGTCCTGTTGTGACCTTGCTCTTTTACACTGAGAACAACTACATTCGCTTCCACCTCAGGAAACGAGGAAAACCAGCATCTTATTCGTCACACGGTGGGCACCTCTCTCACAAGCCTTCATCAGGTCAGCTGTTTCTAGTGTTCCCACAACAGGCCATGCAGCACTTTTTTTTAAAAAATAGAGAAAGATAATTTTTCGCTGCCATTCTAAGTAAAAACCTGTAGATTTGCCATCCACAGGGCTTCAGATTTTCGTGGGAAAGCATGAAATCTCATCATTTTCTGGCAGTTTTGCAAGAGTTGGGGAGATTAAATATTCAGAGCACCTTCACAGGACTGGTGATACCGGCTCTGCCGTGGCCTCCGTGACTTGGTTTCTGGAGCTCAGCGTGTGAACTTCGGCTTCCGATGTACAACAAGTAAAGACAAGAACCGCACATTTCAAACAGACTTCATAAACAAACTGCTCTGACTTCATGTCAGGCAGGACGACCCGAAATTTGGTTTTCTCCACCAAATTTGGCTCCCAGCTGTGATGTGTCAAGTCAAACAGGAAGAAGTAATTGTGTTCACCCTCGAAATTGAGGTCCCAGCTGACATCTTGTATTAACAATATCCGAAAGCAGGGCTGTTTGTCTTTTAAAAAGCCTCACCACTTGGTAGCTTTGAGCTCAAGCTCCTCACGGAAACCAAGAAGGCCACTAAGCCAGATGGCACAGCCATGTGGACCCTGCACAAGGACCCCAACCCTGAGCCCAACACCCTGTGACAGCAGCAGTCACAGCAGACAGAACCGGGGCACCGATGGGTGACGCTGAGTTCTCTACATCAGTCAGTTAACTACAAGGGAATCAGTGTGGGAGGTCACGCAGGCGTGGGGAGCCTGGGTGCAAGTGACAGACCCAGACCATGGTCCTCTTGTCACTCTGTGGGCTGCCCACAGTTTCAAGAGGACTGAGTCCTCCCACAGCACACGAGCAATGGGAAAGCAGTGACCATGGTGGCCCAAAGCATCTGGAGGCGGCCAAGGTGTCCCAGGATGCCAGATGTCCTTCTCTGCTTTAAGGACAGCGCTGCCTAGAAGGGTCACACGCATTGTCCAGACGATGGATGTTGGTCAGACCAGCAGCCAGCGATCAAGTGCAGGGAAAGAGCAACAGCACAGGATGCAGGTAGGGCCAGCCTAGGAATCTGGGGAACTGGGGACCTCAGAGTGGGGACCCTTGAAGCATTGCTGAGGGAACACAGAGTAGAGCTGGGAACAGGCTGCAAGGGCCTTTCAAACGCCTCGCTTGGGGAGCAGCAGAGGGTGGCACAGAGCTGGGGCACAGCGAGGTCTCCCTGGCCGTGTGGCCCCTTAGGGAGAGGCGCAGAGCAGGACTGTATGATGGGAAACCACGCCTGCGGGTCTCTCTAGAACGCTTCAGGTGCCGGGAACTCCGAATTCACTGTGTCTTGCTTGTGACTGCTTTACTCCCTGCTTCCTCATCTTTTGAACTATCTTTGCTGGCATTTGCTTGAAAACAAAAATGACTAAGCCACATGACGTCCTGATTTGATGCATTTTTTAAAAAAAGATATAGTTGATCACTGGCCGATTTAAAAATACCAACTTAAAACAACAGCATTGGGGAATGTGATTATGCAGATTACATGGTTAACAAAATTTACACATAAATGAGAACATTTTTCCCATCATAGCTCTTATTATAAAGAAACACTGAGAAGTAAATTATCTGCAGAAGAGTACAGTATGAAAATGTATCAAAAGCTGTAAGAACTAAATTGAAATGTCAAACATAGTTATTTATATTAAAACCAAAAAGAAGCCAACCAAACAGGTGAGGCCCTAGCTTAGCCGGCTGTGGGCTCTGGACAGAAGTGTCTTCCCCAGGCTGAGCCTGGCTCCAACCTTGCCAAGGACCCTCAGTGGCAGCCTGAGGCCCTGCTTTCTCATAGCTCTTGAAGGTCCGCTTGTGACTCATTGTTCCTTGGCAAGTTTGGAGGTCTGAATCCGAGAGGCAGCATTTTCAGCAGAGTTTGCAGACCGCTTTCTTCTTAAAGTGCAAAGGTGATGCCCCTGACCAGGGATCCGGCATGAAAGGTCTTTGAAAGGCTCATCCAGAGCACAAAGGTGCATCCTTGTCTGCCATCACTCACTCGTTCAGGCCGCCTTTCTCTCCCCTCCCCTCTCTCCCGCCCTCTTCCTGCCCTCTTTCTTGTACACATTTGGGCGCCCAACCACGCCCCTGGGCCCCCTACATCTGCCCCTGGACAATGGGCCCCAGAGCATAAAGCATGTCCCGTGACAGAGGCCCCACCCCTCGGGCTTTTCCAGTTGATGCAGCGGTGACACGGAGGGGGACATGGCTGGCTTGCTGGCGCCTGACAACCAGCCCGGTGCGTCCGGGCTTTGTGCAGCCACCCTGAGCTCCTGGGATGCCAGGGTCTGCAGCTGCCTGGGGAAAGCTAGCTGAGCAGAAAGGGCTCCTCCAGGCCGGTCCTTGGTTTCTCACATTTAATTACCTCATTTCCCTTTCCTGCGGTCATGGAGTAAATGGAATTGCATCACGCGCCATGCAGTGCTGGAAAAGCACGGAGTGCTTCTAATAGAGCCGCTGGTGACCAGCACAATGGAGCACTCCTGTTGCACATCGGATATTAGAGCTTCCAAACAAGGGTGGGCATTCCTGCTCCAAAGAGCTTCAATGGGGACAAAGGGGAGCTGGTGCGGCCATGTCACCCCCAGCACCTCCCAGAAGGAAAACTTCATTTAGCCTCCGCCAAGGCGTGGAGAGAGGGAAGGAGTGGGAGCAGTGTTTCCCTGCAAACACAAACACAGAGCTCTTCGTGGACCTGAGACCTGCACGTACCCCTCCGTCCCCGCAGCTGCACTTCTTCCTGAAGTCCCCCAGCTGCACCATATCTTACAGAAGAGAATGTCTCAGAGATGCGCGTGGGACACAAGGACGCAGTGATCCCCCCATGTTTAGACTGGAGAGAGGACATCCTGCCCCAGCTGCAGCTGGATCCCACGTGGCGCCTGTGAGTCGAGGGCTGGACTCATGCTGGCTGCTACCTTTGAAGTTCGGGCCAGCGCTGAGACAGCTCACCTCGGCCCTGCCTGGTGAGGAGATGAAGCCAGCGCAGGCACAGTCATGCACCGCGACGCTACTTCTAAACCTCCCTGGCCTTGTTAATGCGGACTGTGCTCAGCTTCTGAAGATGAGCAAGTTGCCAGACAATAACTAACGCCTCATCTCACCTGCTCATCTGCTAAGGCCATTTTTATTGCCAGCACGTGGGCACACACACACACATATACATGCACACACACACTAGCTCCTATGTTCCTGTGGGCTGCAGATGTTGACATCGCAGCAGAAGTTCCCTGTGGCTGGCCTGGTCTCCACTGCACAGATGCATTAAGTAGCTGCCTGAAGACCCTCACAGGTCAGAGACAGCGATGGAGAGAGGACTTCTGACTTGGAGACCATTGAAACCTGGTAGAAAGGATAAAAAATGAGAACAAAGTATAAAGCAAGGAAATTAGGGGCCAAGAGGGGCACACAACACATCATTAGGGACCCGAGGACGGAGGGATTGTGCTGGTCTGGACACAGGAGAAGTTGGTGGAGAAGTGCATGCCTTTGTCTCAGAGGAGCACAGGGTCCCCCGCTGACAGCCCAGGAGGGATGGGCTGGGATGGGATGGGGGACACCTGTGTGTGTGGGTGGGGAGTGTCTGGTGCGCACCAGTGAAGAAAGAGTGGACAGGGATTGTGGACTGGGTGTCGGTCAAAGGCCAGTCAGCCCTTGGGTTGCTGACAAGTGCACACCCCCTGATGAGGGAAATGTGAAGGAATCGAGGAGTCGATGAGCCAGGAGAGAGACATCCCTATTGCTCAGGTTAGGAAGGTCATTTGAGAGTCATATTCTACGAGGACCACAGTGCACTGGACAGAATCATTTCAATAGTCCAAATAAGAGAAATGATGGGAGGCCATGGATGGGGGAGAAGGTAAAGCCCAGAGTGAGAGGGCCCCGAGTGTCACTAGGGCTGGGACAGCGAGGACTGTGGACCAGAGAAAGAGAGATTCACAGATGAGGCCAGGCTGCTGTTCTTTACAGAAAAGGAGAAGCATCAGGAGCTGGAAGAGGAAAGTTTGGAGGTGCTTGAATCAAAGGTACAGATTCGGTATTTCTAAGCATGGGCTAAAAACTTCAAGTCAGAATTTGAGAAGCTTGAGGCACCTGTAGAGATTTGAGAGTACAGAGGGCTGGGGGACCCCTGTGTACAGGGAAGGAGGAAGATGCTTACATTGCTTTCTGCAGATCAGGGTGGAGAAGCGGTCAAGATAGGGCCAAGGGCACCACTGGCACTTGGTGGCAGAGAGGACTGAGAGAAAGCGGGGGTCTCCAAAGCTGGGGTTTATCCAAGGGCTGCCGAGGAAACCCCAGCACCGCCTGCTCGTTGCCAGGGTGGAGGAGCTCATGAAGCAGCGAGGGAGGGAGATGTGGAAGCCCTAGGAGTAGCTGGCAGCGATGGCGAAGAGGAGAGGGATGTCAGGATGAAGCAAAAGATTCATTCACTACTGCGTTCACTTAAGGGTTTTATAGAATGCAGTGTATTTCAGTGCCCTGTCCCCACCAGAATAAAACTGCAAACGCAACAGACAAGGCCTCTCCTGCCTTGGGACTTTCACACTGTGTGAGAAGCAGATAAAGGAAGACGAGTGGCAGAACAGAGGAGCAAGAGCATCGCCTTAGATGGTGTGGTTACGGACATGAGAGAAGAGGGGTGAGCTGAGCTGTCAGGAGACAATGCCATTGTGTAGGGAGGGTCCTGAGGACAGTAGCTACACCTGAAGAAAAGTCACAGGGCCAGGGGCGAGGAGTTTACGGCTGAGAAAGTTCACAGGGCCCTGTAGGCTGAGTGAACCTGGCCCTTGATAAGAACTCCAGGTTTTAGTCTACTCATTAGAAGGTTTGAGGAAGACAATCATGCCGTCTCATTTACATATGCAAAATATCTCTCAGCTGCTGAGTGAGCAATAATCAGTTTAGGTGATGGAGTGGGCAAGAGGAGAAACCTGGTATCCAGTCCAGATCCGTAGCAGAGTCCTGGTGGGAGATGTGTGTCCTAGGATGGCATCACAGCTCCATCTTGGAAATAACGCATTGGAAATGGCGAGGCAGAAAAGCTGGAGAAGAGAAGAAACGAGCCACATGATTTGATAAGGTGAGGGTGGGGGAAGGAGGAGAACCCGACCCATCAGATCCAGTGCTTGCTGCATGGGGAATGGCCAGTGGTCTCCATGACGTGAAGACAAAGAGGAGGAGGACAGAGGAGGGGGTCCTCTGTGATTTCCGGCAGCATCGTCTTTGCTCCTGACCTTGCTGAGTAGGTGTGGATGGAGCCTGACTGGGCACTGTGAAACATGCCTTGGGTTTGGGGAGTCAGAGTTGGATGGGGAGGACAATGATGTCGGAGTTGTGTTATGAGGGGATGTCAACAACTTCATCTTGTAGAAGATCACACACATGTGCACACACACAAGTGTGCACACACTTCAGCAATAATACCGAGGCACATGCACAGAAAATGACCTTTCTAGGGACCCAAAGAGTATAATGGCACAAGGCTGGCATGGCTAACACGTGCAACTAGAGTGATTATCCTTTGAGGATGGACACTTATTTAATCCAAGTAAAGCCTTTTAAGAATTAAAAATTTTAAAAATAAAGACAATAGCTTTAGATTTACCAGAAACTTATAAGAATACTAATTTCTGCTACCCTGCACTGAGGTTTCCCTGTTGCCGTCCTCGCTGTGCTGCATTTGTTAAGTTCTCGAACCGGCAAGGACGCACGACGGTTCTCCAGGTCCACGCTGTATGCGAGCTGCCTCTGTCTGCACCAGCCGGTTCCCGCGCCAGCATCTCCTGGGAACACACCGCACTTATCCCGGCTCCTTCAGCTCAGCAGGCCTGAGACAATTTCTCAGACTTGTTTCTGACGACCTTGATAGCTTTGAGCACTTTCAGTTAAGTGTTTTATAAAGCATTTCTCAACTGGGATTTCTTCAATATTTCACTCCTGATTTGACCGGGGTTATGCATTCCTGGGAGAAGGACACAGAGGTCAAGTGCTATTTTCATCACATCTCATTATGGCTCCATGCTATCACCACAACTGATCACATTCGTCGGCTTTGGTCACTGTAAAGTGACTCCTCTTGTGACCCCTTTGCATCTGGTACCCTGAACAGAAATCAGTTCATACAGTCCACAAGGAAGTGGGGATTTATGGTCCCAGGAACTACATGCCTTATTTGAAGTTCTCCTGGGCTGGAGATTCTCTGCTTTTGCTGGGAGGTAGTTTAGTGGGGAAGGAAAGCAGGCTGCGTGGCATCTTACCAGATGGCTGCCTGTCTGTGGAAGGCAAGCTCACCAGTGGGGGCAAGGGCAGTGGTGGCGCTGGGAAAAACGTGGAGGTGGACAGGACAGGAAGCAGGCGGGGTCCTCTCAGCTTGGCAGTAGGCAAGCTTTGCCACTCTTGTCGCCCTGGAGCCACAGTGAGTTCACACACAAAAGTAAAAATGTTGTGACTTTGCATTTGCTTATAACAAATGAGTCTCCGTCATTCTTCCCCAGGGAGGAGTTCCTCCTTGCCTGGTATTTAACAAATCAAAGTGAATTTAGAGCAACCCCTCAGGTTTTCCAGGGGAGGGGGTGTGAGAGTGGGGAGAGGCCAGGAAGAGGGGAGAGGAAGGGGAAGTCATGAGGATCAAGGTGTGATGTGTGTACGGACCAAGACCCCACAACGAATGCATTCGCTGTGTATCGCAAACAGAATAATAAAAAAGACAGACAGGCACACAGAAAGAGCAAGAGGGAGAGAGAGAAGGAAGAAAGAGGAAGAAAAAGGAAGGAAGGAGGAAGGCTGAAAGCAGGCATATTTC
The DNA here is from genome assembly GCA_028451465.1 of Erethizon dorsatum. Taxonomy (NCBI): domain Eukaryota; kingdom Metazoa; phylum Chordata; class Mammalia; order Rodentia; family Erethizontidae; genus Erethizon; species Erethizon dorsatum. The sequence goes on from CM051833.1 coordinate 55,727,756, forward strand.
CATGTGCACCCAGGGTACCCATATGGTCACTACATTTCACTTCGGCTGTGTTTGTGTTAGTGGTGATAACTGGCCTTGTGGGAAACAGAAAGTTTATTCCAATGTTAAGGGATTTTTTTAACCTTGGCTCATTCGCTGCCTTCATGGGCCCTGGGAGAAGTGGCCACTTGCCACTCATGGTGCATGCATGCCTCTTGCCGGGTATGGCTGCCTTGGAGTGTCTTGGCCTGGGTCACTGCAGGTTCTGATGACCCCTGTGGGGTGCACAGGGAGCTGGTCCCTGGTGTGTGAAGGGTGAATCTCTGTCACCCATTGCCCAGTTTAGCCTCCCAGGGCTGGGTCAGCATCACACTCACTGTCAGGAAGTCAGGGTTCAGTATCTTTCTGGGCACCCTCCCTACAACTGGACCCTTGGTGGACCTGTGAGTGTCGTGGGGGGCAGCAGGACTCTTAGAGACTCAGGGCTCAGGACTTTGGAGAGGCCCCCACTCTACATGGGCCATTTGTAGAATAGCTCTCTGGCTGGTGGGCAATGATCACTCCCCTTCTCGGAGGCTCTTCTGTTGTGAGAGCTGGTAATTCTCACATGTGACAAGGAGCTGGATGCCCTGTGCTCGTCCCCAGCAAGTTAGAAGGTCCCCATCTCTGACAGGTTGAATCCTCCCTGGCATGCACTGGGGAGATCGATGCCCATGGCCTGCCAAAGCTGAGGCAGAAGTGTGGTAAGGGAGTGCTCACTTCCGCTGGGCCATGGTCACAATCCAAACCCACACACCGTGTGCTCTGCTCCTTCTCTGGGTGGCCAGTTCTCCATGGCGGGCAGGACAGAGGCCAGGGCATCAGTGCTGCCCAGTACCCATGCTTGGAGACACTGAGGGAGGGTGAGTGGTGTCCTGTGCTGCAGACACGCTGGAAGCTGCAGCTGAGGGATCTCAAAGATGCCTGGTCCAGAAACAGAGCTTTCTCCTCGGCACACCCGGAGGCCTTCACTGGGTACCTGTGCTGCTGCCCTGGAGCGTCCCACCGGCCTTCTCTGGAGTTGAGCTGTTGAAGAAGTCATCCCACCCAGGCAGTCCTTATCCCAGGGAAGCCCCAGAGCTGCGTGGTTGACTGTACCCCAGGGCCCCTCTCCTCTGCCCCAATTCCATGCAACTTGCACCTGCTGCCGACTGTGGACTCCCGCAGGGGAGGGTGCGAGGACTTGCAGGGACCGAGTCTTTTACCTTTAGAATCTTCAAGGCCAAGGCCAAGAAGGGGCTATTTGCTTCTTCTCCCTTCTTATCCTACAGAATCTCACTCCTCGTGACACTTGCAGGGAGAGGTTTATTGAGGGAGGGTAAGAAAGGCAATTATCAAATCTTTAAAAATAGCAGCGAGCTATCAAAGAATCCAAATGAAGGCCGCAAGAAGGAGACTTGAAAAGCCCCTGGTTGTGGAGCCAGTGGTCACCCAGCCCCTCCTCAGCACTAGGTTTCAAAGAGGGGATTTAAAATAAAAGTCACTTCACATTTCCTGCTGAATGGGTTTATTTTCGTTTTTCTTCCTCCAGTGTTTTATCTCTGGAATCTTAAAGCCCAAGGGGCTGCTCTTCTCCCTGGATCCTCACCTAATCACCCAAGGTAAGTGGAATTAGGGGGGAGCCCAGCAGGCATTTACGGAATGCCCTGGCAAGCCGGCTAATGAGGCAGTTAAGTCACTAGAGGGGGTGGGCATCCGCGAAGCCGCAGCCACTTGCAGGGGGATAAAAACCCAATTCAGGGTTGCTGCCCCCAGTCCTTTGTATCACAGAGGTGATTAATCCACTTAATGCTGCCAGCCCTTTCTCTCCCTTTCTTTCTTTCTTCCTCCTCTCACTCTTTGGAATAGAAAGGAAGGAGCTAAAGCAGGACAGCTTTTCAGGACCAGTCTTTGAACCAGAGGGACAGTGCAGTCCTCTTTCTCAGAGGCACCTTGTGAAGAGCAGGGTTTCAATAGTCAGAGGGTAAAAGACAAGCCAGTGGCCAAGGGGGGCATGATGGCACTTTGGATTTAGGGACTTGCTCATAGTGTCATCAGCCTGATGTGTAACCCATACCCTTCGATGTGGTCTCTTCTAGACACACCTTTTGTCTTTGCTAAATGAGGAGATGGCTTTGGCTTGTTTCCTCCATTTCCCCCCTTCTGTTAGTCTTTGAAAAGAGAAAAGAGGAGCAGGTGTGGAGAAGAAATTTGTGTTGCTTTGGGAATGTGCTGCATCTGCAGAAGGAAAACACTAACCATGTCAGTTTGTCTTTCTGGGCTGGAAAGTTCCTAGGCTTCAACAAGATCGCCATGTGTCAGTTCCAGTCCTCGGGAACGAGGTCACATCCTCTGGGAGAGAGGTGATGTGGAGCACACGGAAAGCAATGGCTGCGAGCAGACGCCTGTCCCCACTCCTGTCCCCACTCCGGCTGCCCCCGGGCCCCATGTTTAGCATCCCACACCCCTCTTCCCGGCAGACGCGACAGGTGCTGGTCCTATACCAGCAAGTGCAGGGCCACTGCGTGTGCAGGGCTCCCCAAAGTCCGCTGTACTCTCACGGTGTGACACACACTGACCTTTGCTTCTCTCTTCCTCTCTCCCTCTCTTTCTTCTCTTCACCCATCTTTTATACATTCTATTATTTTATGCTTTTCTTCACTTTTCCAGAAATCGGCCTATACTTTTGATCAGAGATGACAATTTCTCTTTTACTTAAACCAAGGGAATGGCGGGTGAGGTTGGAAGGCCTCCCGGAATACCAGACAGAAGCAATCTTGGGCTCAGACTCAGCGAGAAACCTTCCTGCCTCTGCTTCCTGCAGAAACAGCAGCGTCCACCTGTAGGGAGGAGGCTGTGCCCCACGATGGCTCTCAGTTCAGCCCCGTGCTCTGTGCCTGCAGCCTCCGCCTGTCCCTCGGGCTGAGTGCCGTGTCCGTGTGCAGTGTGACACAGCCCCAGCATACATGTCCAGGCCATACAGACATTTCCACCCTGAGTTGGGTCCCCAAGCGCAGCTCCCCAGGAGCCCCACAAAGCACCCAGGCCGCTGCAGCATGGGGCACCTTCAGGAGACCGAAAGACCTCATTTCTCTTTTCTTTCTTTTTTTTTTTTTTGGTACTGGGAATCGAACCCAGGACTTCACACTTGCTAGGCAGGTGCTGTGCTGCTGAGCTATATCCCCGGCCCCTCTTTTTCTTTTCTTCTTTCTTTCTTCTCTTCTTTTGCTCTTTCTTCCCCTCAGCCTGCCCTCTCCTCTTCGCTTCTCTCCTCCTTTCCCTCCTCCTTCTCCTTCTTCTTCTTTCCTTCTTTTTAGCAGTACTGGGGATTGAACCCAGAGCCTTTACATGGAGCTATAACCCCAGTCCTCTTTTTAGTTTTGCGACAGAGTCTGAGTTGCTAAGTTCCCTAGGCTGGGCTTGAACTTGCCACCTTCCTGCCCCAGCCTCCTGGTATGCTGGATTACAGGTGTGCACCACCAGCCCCAGCCCCAAGTTTCCAGGGACCTACTGTACCCTCCAGCCTGCCACTCCCCCTGAAATGCTTTCCCTATCTAACCCAAGGCCACTTGCTGTGAAGGTGGCCAAGATGGACCCTGTGTTTTTCCAGCCTCCTGCTACCTTTCCTTTCGATGGTCATTTGCTCCTCCTTGGTCCTGGTGAGTGAGCCGACACCTGCAAGGACCAGTCACGATTTTCTTTGCCCGTGCTTCCTACGTCAGAGCGCAGTGACATTGGCTGTCATGGGAGAGTCAGAGTCTCAAAACTAAACTTACTTAATTTCCTTTATTAGCTAATTCATCCATTGTCATGGCCCATTCAGCAGCAGAGAGCACCTCACAGACCTGCCAGGGAGCAGGGCTCCTCCCCTGGGGCTCTCACAGCCTGGGGTGGGTGGAGATAGTTGTGCAGGGCTCCCTGGAGCTGGGGCTGTGCAGCGGTGGTGGGACTGGGCAGGTGCCACAGGCCAGTGTCTCATCCTCCTCTGGTAAGTTGGGTGCAAAGCTAGAATTACTGCAACCAGGTGATTCCATGGTCAGCTGACCAAAGTGGAGAAGCAGCAGTTATGTCGTGTGTTTGTCATCTGATTATCCTTCTTTTAAAGTGAACTTTGTAAACTGGCAGACAAATATCAGTGCAAAATACCAGCCTGTAGCTGTCTGAGCTCCAACTTCTTCCCACCTCTGGCTGCGTGGTTCCACTCCTTATGTCCAAGTTATTGAGAGCAAAAATGTAACAGGTAGAGCTCTGGACTTGAATCAGTCGCCTGTGGTCCAAGGCAGACAGGCAGCAAGAGCCTGGGGCTGTGGGTAGGTGGGAGCCAGGCTGGGGTTGGACGTGTGCTCATGGGAAGGAAAATCAGGTCCTTCCAGGGAAAGGGGCAGTCACGTGGGCTGCACACACACCTGTCAGGATTTAGTCCACATTACACATCAGCATCATCCCTGCTTGGCGTGGAAACATGATTTGCTCTCAGAGACTACGGAATGCTGGGAATCGCCTTTGGCCTTTGGCAGCTGCATACAACAAAGGATGGGTCTGGCTTCCTACCTATTCTTGTCTGCTGCCCACCTGACCACCTCGTGGACAAGGTGAGGAGCACTGGGTTTGTGTCTCAGTTTTGCACCTGCCTCTCTCCCGGGGAGCACTGACTTCTCCACCAAGTGAGCTGAAAACGATAGGTCAGTGTGGCATCTCCTGTGGCATGCTAACTGCACCTGGCACGCTGGCACTGGGAATATCTTGTGGCTTTGCCTGCCTGAGGGGCGATGTCCTGTCCTCACTTACCCGGCCGGCTGCTCCACAGGAAGTTCTCGGTACTGACTACTTAGCTCCAGGGCTGGGAGTTCATTAAAGCAACTCAGTGAGTAATGTGATCAAAGTTAAGTTAACCTTTACCACGGTGCTCAACCAAGTACCCACTGCTCTGTATAAGGGACAGCCAAAGGCAGTTACATGTGCATGTGACAACACAGGGATCAAAGCCATGCCTGGTCCTTGGGCCACTACTTAGTGCACTTTCGGGGGACTGGCCGTGGATGTATTGTGGCAGCAAAGCCTTTCTAGTGCACATCCTGCAGTCAGCTGTGCTGCAGAGTGGAGAAGCTCTGACCTGTGCTCTGGTGGCAGCCACGGAGGAAAGGCCCCACCCTCTGGTCCCACGGAGAGGTCCAGGAGGTTTCCAAAGTGGAGCTGGGGAACCTGGAACTGCCTTACCATAGAGCTAGGTGCAGGCTTGCTGACTTCCGCAGCAGGAAAAAGAATTTTCATAACTGGTCGGAAAGAGACACCGGAAGGCTTCCTTGGACAGAAATGTGAAAGTACCTCTAGAGTGGCGTGAGGGTCTTCAGAGAAATGAGATATTGTGATCTGCAGCTGGGTGGATGCATGGGGCCCAGGGTCCTTCAGATGAGTGATTGGGATGCGCATTTCCATCCATGGTCACTCACCTGGTGGCTGCGGCACACTGCGAACCGGTCACCTGTGTTTGAAGCTGGGCTCGGCTGCCCACTAATGCTGCTGCTTCCCTGAGGTGAGGCTGGTAGGAAGCGCAGCCCAGGGCCCGATTAACAGACTCATTGTGCCTTTAAGACTCATTAATTTTTTGTTTTCTGAGTAAGTTTCCTGAAAGGAAAACAACAAAACAAAACAAAACAACCCAAACAAACAAAAACAGGAGGCTTGACTAACTTTTGTGCCCTGAAGCTGCAGCTTTTTCCCCAAATCACAATTCTAAAATCTCAGCTTCCTTGTCTCCTTCATACACATCTTTCTTCCGTCCTCTCTCACACCCTCAGCAGCACCATGGCAGTGGCGGCCTTGGCGTGGGAGCTCCCCCTCCAGAGCTGCGTGCAGCCGGGCGCAGGGCGAAGGAAAGGAGGCCCTGGAGGGGCCAGACAGAAGCCAGACTGGCTGGACACCAGGGAGGAAACTCTGAGTCTGAGACTCTAAAGACCAGACGTGGGGAGGACAGGGAGTGGGGAGGGGTCCCCGAAGGACCAGTGCTGGAGGAAAGGACACTGGGTTTCAGAACTATGCTGTGATCCCTAGCAGGTTAAGGTGTACAGCTACAACAGCAACTGCTTGGGGCAGTGGATAAAACCATCACATTCCTACATAGCTGCAGACTTCCCAGGGTCTACTACTTAGGTGACAACTGTGCCCACAAGGGGATCCTGGCAGGACATCTGTGGCCCCTGCTCCCCGTACCCAAGCCAGTTAGGCAGTGTGTGGAGTATCAGCAGCTGGCATCAGTTTCAACTGGTGTCCATTTGAAACATGATGTCAGCGAGATGCGCACAAAAGCTGGGCACACTTAGGATCGTCCACACTCAAACGGTGACCCATCCTCCCAGCCCAGGGCTCAGCTGGAGCCTCACCTTGGTTAAAGATCTTACAGCCCTATCTATGTCTGTGTCCACGCAGCATGGATTACAGTAGCTGTCTGGTGACTCTTTCATACAAACTTCTTATCTCAAGTATCTCCTCATCTGCAAGATTTCAAAAAGAAATTCCTTCCCTTGTTCAATTTAGGAGAATTAAACTCTTTGAATATTTGGCACAGTAGTCTTTATACTGTCATGACTATTTCTTCTATCTCCATCTACCAGAATACTACTATTTGCATCTGATTTGCATTCATATTTGTTGCATTGTTACTTCTTATATTGCCACTTGTTATGTTGCAACACCAACTAGGTGATGTTTTGAATTCTGACAAAATGTGATAAATGTGTTCGATGACTCTACCTTTCCAAGGTAGCATATATAATTACTGTGTATTATCCGTATCTGTGCATATATATTTTGTGTTTCATTAAATACTGCAAGCATCTAATGGTACTAAAAATACCATGAATGTGTGTCAGTTCTGCACACATAGAGATGTTTAAAACATTTTGTGTCTGGCCTGTCTTTTTCACTAGTAAAGAAAAAAGATGTCAGTAATTCACAGGGTAGGAATGTTTAGGTTGATTTTGTTCAACTTAAAAGAGCATGGCCATTCTTCTGAAGTCTGAGTTAACATGGTGCGGAGAGCACTCAGCACCTCATGTGCTCCTTGTCCCGGCTTTGCCCTTACTCTGGACCCAGAGCCGCACCCCGGAGCTCGAGTCCCCTCCCCAGCTCTCCCACCTCACACAAGTGCCAGCTGTCCATCCTATTCAGTGCAGACGTTTCTGACATGCAGGTCTTCCCCTGGAATTTATTAGCATCTTTTCTTCATCTTTTTCATGCAATCCCAGCAGTTTTAAGGGTGGATCATTTTTCATGAAAGCAGAGAGGTGTTTTTGAATGAGGTCCTACTTTATTAGTCTGTCTGGAAGAGTTTTGAAGGGTGCTCATTTACAGTGCTGGAAAATTTACCATGAATTATCATGAGGAAAGACTCTGGGGTTCGAAACTGAAGTCACCATCTGTGCTCACTCCTGAGCTCTGCAGGATTTAAGTCAAGCCCTCCATGCAGACCCAGGTTCTCTGCTCTGCTCTGCTCGGCTCTGTGGATGTGTTGTGGCCTTCCTGACCTGGTCACTGTGAGCATTTGTCACTTCTCCTGGGCAGACTTGAGGGGCAGGGTGCCCTGGTGGAGGGAGGGCAATGAGCTCAGAGAAGAAACCTGCCCAACCTGGGGCATTTTGGCCTTCTGGTCTACCTGCCTGTCCCCGAGTCTTGGTGCCTGTGTGAGAAAACCCTGGGCCAGTCAGGGATGCTGATCTTTCATTCATCTGCTGTTGTAGTCAGGGTTTGCAAGGGAAACAATACAATACAGGACACATAACTTATAGAGTCATTTTGTAATAGTCACCCGAAGAGTCATATACAAAAGAGTGCAGGAAATCTGTCCACACACTAAAGACCCAAAGAATCCAGCTGAAGGCCTGGATTCTACAGCAGTGTCCTGCATGGGTCCAGCTGAAGACCTAGAGCCCATGGCAATGCCTCCATGAATCCAACTAGAGGCCCAGAGCCCACAACAATGTCTCATGCAAGGATATTTCATGGATCTGCACTGGGAAGGCCCAAAGGTCAGCGGTGGAAGCTAGAAAGTCTGCACCAGCGGGATGAAGGATCTGTGCCAGCAGGCTCAGGGATCTACCCCGGAGCCAGGAAGCGATGCTCAGAGTAAGAACCGGAGCTCCCCCGAAAGTCACCACAGCCATCCTCAGCGACAATGAGGTCCCGAGCTCCTCCAACGATGAGAACAGCCAAGTTCCTATCAGGAAAGCCAGAGCGACAAGCTCCTCGAGGAGAAACAACAGCACCAACCCTTCCTCTCCAGTTCTCCTTTTTATGTTGTTGGCAACAGTCCTCAGGTGGGCCCTCCACACCAGGCACCACACTGATTCAATTCAGCTGGGTTTTACAAGTTGACCCACCAATTGTCAATCCACCACATCTGCTAAAACCTGGAGCTGGCCTCGGAGTGGCCAGAGGAGCTGACATTTGTATCCTAACCTCAACACCAGGTCACCGCCATTTAACCCAGGACTCATCCCAACATGCCTGCTCTCAGGAAGTTCAGGTGACTTGAAAAATAAACTAGGTGAGTAACAGTAAAGCTTCCTTGAAACGAAATCTCCCAGGAAGTGAATGAAACTAGGGGAGCCCTTATGGGAAACCCGGAGAACTACTGAAGCACCTTGAGATACTTGAGGGCAGGGTCTGAGGACCCTGGGTCACTGTCCGGCTGAGCCACTGTGTGCTCAGAATCAGTTCTCCAGCCACAGCGCCCAGGCCCAACTGCGTGCATTGAGTGGGGATTTTTTTTTTTTTAATTTTCATTAGTTCACAATTGCAGTACATAATGACTGCATTGCTAGTGGGGGTTGGTTTGTGTACATAAGACATTTTAATTCTTCTTACATCCTCTACCCCTTGACTTTGTTCCTCTCTTTCCATCCCTTGGAGCCCTTTCCATTTGCAAAAGTTCCATCTCCCTGTCTGGTAAATTTTACGGGGTGCTCTGGTAACAGGTATTTTCCTAGGCTTCAAAAACCTCAGACTCATCCGGAAAAACCTGAACTTCTTACTCTTTGACCAGCCTCACCCAGTCCCCAGTCCTTGCCAGGCCGAGGGAGGCCAGCCAGCAGTGTGGCTGGAAGGAGTCCCGAGGGTGCACAACACTTGCAGGCTCAGGGAGGAGCTGCCCGCAGTTCCTGGTCCAGGGACGCCACAGTAGCCGCCCTGAGTGTGAGGTCACAGGCTTGGGTGTGGCACCCATGCATCAAGCGGTGCCTCAGACCCATTCTTTCCTCCCGGAGCCGTCTCCCCCACCAGCGGCACCCAGTCCGAGCTGCTGCAGGGTTTTGGGGAGATTCATCTCCTCCTATTAGCTCGCTTTCCTTTGCTCCAGCCAGGAGCCGGGGCCCACACTGTCCTCACTCTTCTAAGCCAAAGCCTTTAATCCCTGAAGACACACACAGGTCGTACTGTTTTTCTGGAATTTCACAAAAGAAAATGCATGCTTCTTAGGACCTGACAAATCAGAAACATTTATAATTCAGAATTCTTGACATCTTAGAAACCTTACTCAGGTTACCCTCAACTGCATTTTGTTCCTCTGTTGTTGAATATATTGACCCACTTAACAGAGGCTCTGAAAACAGACACCGCCCAGGCCCACGGTGATGACCCTTGGCTTAGAGAGGGGACAGGTCACACATGGGAATGTCATCACTGGAGAGCCTGGAAGGAGCACTGTGCACTAAACCCGGTCCTGCACAGGCCTCTGAGTAGGAAGGGAGGAGCCACCACCAGAGCTCCTTCCTGCTGTCCTGGAGGGTCCTCCACAGGTCCTGACACGGAGGACAGGGAGGCTTTACACAGCCAGCAGGAGCAACCCCACAATGCCCATTCAGAATAGAAAAAACCTGCCATTTCCAAAGACATCAAACGCTGTATTAGGGAACAATCTCTCCACAGAGAATTTTAATTCCTTCTTGGAAGGACGTGAAAAAAATGGGGCATTTAATACCCCAGTCCTTTGTGCACTTTAGTTTGCAGGAATTTTTGTGGCTCTTGCCCAGGTGTGGTGGCCTTGGCTCCAGGTGTGACAGTGACAATAAGATGCAGATGGGGCGGTGGTCCTCTGTCATTGTTCCCGCACAGCGACTGTTACCAGGGCCATCGTCTGGGCTCCGTAAAGCAGCCGCACTTTCTGAGCCCTGCAGCAGCATGACCAATGTTGTTTTGTCTCTCAAAGGCTTAGAGCCCTTCACTTCCAACTAAAATTTATATGATCTGCTAATTGCCTGCATGTAAGGAAGGGTGAGCGTGCAATTTCCTTTTGCTGTAATGCGAAATCCTGCAATTATGGCTTCTCCTCATCCATGGGGAGCTGGACACCTTGGCAAGCTCCAGGCGTGAGCAGTTGGCCAGAGCGAGGCACTAAGATCGTACAATGTTCCATTCTGTATGTGAAACAAGTTCACTGGCTTTGGCTTCGGGATTTCATAAAGGTCTAATAATTCCAGAATTTCAAATTGAAGCCCGCTTTTTAAAAAAAATTAACAACCATGAGTAACAATAATCACTGATTCTACTTTGAAAATACAGAATTCAACTAAATTAAGTTCACAGACTTTTTCTTGGACTTACTTTAATTTGGCTTTCATGTTTTAAGTATAAATCTTGAAACATTTATGTCTCTGGTTCCAGTTAAACTAATAAAGAATTATTATATTAATAATTGTTACCCACTTTATTAAGTACAATAGGCACCAAGCCCTTTATTCTCCAGAGGAGAAAGGCCTCCAGCGCAAGGCCCTTTTGGCATCTAAGTCCTAAGACATAATTGTGCATAACAGAAGGGCTGAAGTAGAACGTGAATTACAATGAAGTGTACCTGGGCTGTTTGCAGATCGTCAACTTAGAGAAGATTCTCGTGATGAAATTTAAATAAATGCTCACAGGAACTCAAAGCTGCACCTCTGAGATGAGCTTCCCAATTCTTTGTGCAAAGAGCCAGGACTTTCAGTATCACAGAGTTATGTCACAGAAGCCTGGGACACTCAGGTCAGCAAATACAGAAGAGTAAAGGAAACATCACACTCAATTAAAACAATTCATGGGCTCTCTGAGAGGCCCTCCTCCTAGGGGTCTTAATTCAGGGGGAAGCACCTTGGCATTATGTGGCTTTGGAGTCCTCTTGCCTTCTCATTCAATCATATCCAAACTCAGATTGGTTTTGTCCCTGAAGATGACCAGAGGTTGTTAGGGGAGTGGCCGTCTTAAGGTCAAGAGCCCACGCTGTCCCTGCATCCTCAGCACCTGGCATGAGTAGGGAAGTTCTGCAAAGCTCCCGGCTAGGTGCTAGGTGACACCAGGGTGATTAAGGTACAGTTCCTGTCCTCAGAGAAGCCATTCAACTACTAATGGGGAAAGTGAGATGCTTGAAGAAAGGGCCATCAAGCGTGGCGGGTCATGATGATTAATGGAGGTGCTGTCAGTGAGCCATCGTGGATGGGAGTCATTTGCTCAGGGAGGAGGTGTCTCATAAAGGCAAACACAACTGTGTGCTTACTAGTGAATGTGATACTATAATCTCACTTTTCAGCCTTTAGTATATTTGAATTGGTGACTTAGAACCTTTTGTTTATTTTTTAAAATTTAGCTTTTCTTTTCCTGTGATCTGCTCCATGAGTTCATTTTACAAAATTATGGAATTGAAAAGGAAATCTTTAGATAAATTAGTTCATTGTCTCAAAAAATTACAGCAGAAACAACTTATGCTTAGACATATTGAGAGAGCTCAATATGGTCTTTTAGTCTTATAAATGCAAAAAAAGAAAGAAGAAAGAGAGAAGAAAAAAAGGAAGGAAGAAGGAAGGAAGGAGACAAGGAAAGAAGGAAGGAAGGAAAGGAGGAAGAAAGACTTGGCTCATGTCCAGGAATGGGCACTAACTCAGGACATCTGTGGGGGCTCAGTAGGTACCCGCCTGGACTTCTGTCTTCATTTCTGCCTTATTTTTCCACCTGGTTGTATTTTTTTTTAATGTAGGTACTGGGAATCGAACTCAGGACCTAGCGCTTGCCAGGCAGGTGCCTATGCCGCTGAGCAATATCACCGGCCCTACCTGGTTGTATTTGCTTCATCACTTTAAAGCATAAGCTGGTTTTCCCTATGCAGTTGGAAACCAAGTCTGCCTTGCTCCTCAGCCACATTTTGAGAGACTGCTCTGAGCTTGGCTCGGCCACTGTGCCCGGGATGCCCAAGAGCTAGCCCTGACCCAGGCCCTCACATGAACGCCAGGCTGGGGAGCTCCCCAGGTAGAGAGGGTGCAGCCAGGTGAATGCATGTGCCCTGGACTCCCCAGGCAGCTCTGTGGGAGGGGCAGTGAGGCCAGGCAGCCGGGAGGAAGGTGCTCTTCCTCCAGGACATTGCTCCCAGATTAGGTCTAACGGTCAGCACAGGGCTGAGCCATGGCTGAAACACTTGTGAAGGATCAGAACTTTAGGGCAGAGAACAACTTTGACGTCAAACACCACACGTACCAGGCTGGTTTATTCTGCACCCCATTCTCCTGGCACATGTGCGAATGTCCCCGGAACAGCACCTGCTCATGGGGACACTGAGGATGTGGCTGCCTGAGCCCGCTTCTGCTCCTCCAGCCCTGTGCTCCCTTCCCTGGCTGGCTGGGACCCCGGGCTCAGGTGGAAACGTGGCAGCCGGGCCCCTCCCCCATCAATTACAGGGTTTAGGAACCCAGACACTTATAAAACCTGAGCAGAAATGCATTTCATCATCTTTCTTGGCGTGATGAAAAGCGGGCCTGGGCCCAGGTGACGCACACTCGTCTGTACCCACTGGGCCTCTGAGGGGAGGTCGAACCCTAGCAGAGGGCAGCAAAACCTTGGAGAATGCAGGGAGGCTGTTTCCTACAGCAGTTGTGCCTGCCACTTGTCCACGTTTCTGTCTCTTTTCTCCAAAGTCTCCCTCTGCTCTAGATGTTCTAGAGATGGAACCTTTGAGAAGAACAAGAAACATAGAAAATAATGTGCTTTCTCCATGACCAGCCAGCCTCCCAACACACATGCGCACACACAGACACAGGCACACATACTTATACATGCACACACACACATGCACATTTGACTTTAGAAAAGGTGTGATGCCTTCCAAAAGGGTGATCTGGGGCAATGCAGACTAGCTTGCTCTGTGTAATAAATACCCATACAGAGGCTCGGGCAACTGACTTAAGGAGTGATACTCCTCTCGCTAGAAGCCCAGAGTGACACCTTTTACTTCCATAGCTTCTACGGTGCAGCAAAGCTGTCTTGTCAAGTTTCTGGAATAAGACCCATGGTCGGGGTCCTCAGGCTTAGGGTTCAGCCGGGGCAGGTTTTCCTGTACGGTCAGGCTGAGCTGTGAGGTGCAGGAGGGACTGAGGAGCAGACGGGAGGTTCCGGGAAGGTAGAGAGACCGCGAAAGGCCCCAGATCTTTCAGGGCTGAGGACTGGCACAGAGCAGGAAGCCCTCCCTGGTGGGGAGCAGCTGCACTTTGATGCCGAGTCTAATTCAGTGCAGGTCAGAGCTCAGTCCTGAAGGAGAGGGACACATCACTTCCGGTCCTCAGGGTCTGGGTCTGTTCTCTCTTCCATGTTACAAATGGCACAGCAAACACCTGTGGCATGGCGTTGTGAGCTCAGGATCCTACGGGGCACCAAGGAAATGTCCTGTCACCTACCCGTGTGAAACCATACTGTTTCCTCCAGCGCCGCAGGGAGAAACGAGAGGAACACACAGCTGCGAAGTCTCTCTAGCTCTGAGCCAAGCCCTAACCCAGGACGCCGAGCTCTCTAAAGAGGATGACCCTCATGGGGACATGTTTGTCTGGGCAGTCTCCGTGCTGCAGGACTCAACTCTGTTCCCTGTAAGACTGAGAAGCCTGCCGGGTACCTGGTCGTAGGTGGACCCTCTGAGCACTAAGGTTTCCAGTCCTCCTGGGGGGGAGGAATGGCCACTTACACCTGTCCATAGTAAAGGGGTGGAGCCGATGCTCCTGGCATTGGCCAGGTGCCCTCCTGTGAGCCTGGCCGAAGCACTAGCTCCACAGCTCCACGTAGTTCAGGCTCATGGATATCTGCAGTGTGGGGAAGAGAGCTCGGGAGGGAAGGGAGGAAACAGAGTCACATCCTCCACGGTGACCAGGTCACTGGCTGAACGCACTCTTTCCAGATACCACAGCCCTGTGCCACTACCCCAAGCTGAACCTCCGCAGGGGGCCCACTTCCACGTCCTGTGGATTCTCCCACAGTGACTTTCGCCCAACATGACAACCCTGGGGAATGGTGCCCATCTCTTTGGAATGACCACTGCTGTCTCCTCAGATGCCATTCCTTTTGTCCGGTGCCTACTTTAGTCCCAGCCACCCAATGGAACTCTTGTCCTATGGAGGGAACCAGACAGAGTTGGGGTCCTTTCCCTGTGGGCCACTCCCTTTGCAGGAATGCGGGCCATTTCACCCCACAGGCACCCCGAAGGCCTGTGCACATTGCCTCCTCCTCTCCCCACTCTGGTCCCCTCAGGTCCCCTGGCTGTGTGGGGACACTTGCTCCGTGCTGAGAGAGAGCCAGGTGGCTGTTGGAACCAGGCAAAAAGCCAGGAAGGACCCAGTGGTCTCACTTCAACCAGATAGCAGGTCCCCGGAAGTCAAGTACTCCACAAACCCTAAGACTGTGTGTCTCCAGGAAACAAAATGAAAAAGCAGGACACAGTAGGGTCCTGCTTTCACCCTACAGAGGGACAGTGTGGCCTGCATGGGTGGCAGAAGGCACTGTCAGGACACAGGACACTGGGTTGGAGGATAAAACACACTTGCCCTGGGCTGTGACCACAACAAATCAAATTCAAGACACTGCCGCCCCTTCCACGTCACTTCGCCGTCTACCTTTTGCAGCCTCAGCCTCTGGCGGCAGTGATGATAAGGTTTCCTTTACTTTCACGTGTAAGAAACCCCAGTCTCACGTCCCTTTGGCAGCTCCGTCTCAACAGTAAAAAGACCCAGCTTACTCTGCACGTGGCTGTGGGTGCCGGTGTGGAGGGTCCCCTGGGACGCTGCGCAGATTCCTCTGCGGCTCCGGGCAGAGCTGCAGCCAGCAGCCCACCCGGGCCACGCAGGTGGTGGCAGCTCCGGGGATTCTGTTTACAAATCATTAATGAAGTGATTGTGGCCCTTTTCACTTGCTCACAAGTTTAAACTATGCAGAGTGACACATTCCTAAATAGGGACACAGGAGCAGGGAGAAGCCCACAACAGCCTTATTATGGGGGCCACACAAACGCCGGTGGTGCCGGGGTTTATATTAACCCCATCAATTAAGGATGGACGGAAAGGGCCGGCCCTGGGCACTGGGAAAGCTGTGCCGCATGCAGCCGAGTTGCTAGGGTGCGGGGCAGGCCCCCCAAGCGTCCTGCACCCAGCAAGCGGTGCTTTCTTCCTGCACAATAAAAGGCCCTTTCAAAGCGGGCTTTGCGGCAGTGCTTGCAGTGCAAGTCACTGCGTCCTCTGAATGAAATAATGTCTCTTTCTGATTCCTCTAAGGGTTGAGTAAATTCCCCTCTGCACAGCACCATTAGGATTCCACAGGAAAGGCGCATACATTAGACCACACTGCGGCCTTTGTGTGGGCCCATGGCTCTCTCCTGCCGCTGATACAGACATGAGAAGCTGCATGTGAGTGGGGGCTCCCACGCACCGGCCCACTGAGGGCCCCTTTGTGCTGGGGGTCTCATTTGAATAAACAGCATGCGGTCACTGGGGAGGCAGATGGCTCCAGTGCTCCCTTCAGAGGGACAGAGAGGGGCACAGAGTGGTGCATTCATTTTGACCTCTCAAACTAAAACAGCGCCAGGATGACCGAGTTTCCCATCCACACACACGATGGTCAGGGGAAATGCAGGGCTGCGCGCTGTCCAGAGCATTGCTCCGGGATGAGACAGGCAGACACTGGGGCCCAGCTTCTCTGTTCCCGCTCTTGCGTCCTGAGTGGTTCTGTGTTCCCCACACCTGCACCCCGCTAGTTCTGGTGTCAGGGGCTCGGGGTTGTTTCCACGGTGTATAATCAGCTGCGACTGCACTTAAATTAAATGCCACTGAGAGTCTTGGACAAGTAGTCAGGGGAGATTTAGGACCGCACACAAATTTCCAGATGTAAAAGCCTCATTTCAAACTGGATTATGTTTCTTCTTTTAGGTTGGCCGATGCGTCCCATCCTAATGTTTGAAAGGTTTGCAAATCTACCATTAAGTCATGGAGAGGGTCCCGGAAGCCTGAAGTTCCCCTGACTTCTGGGACAAGGCAGGGAGGAAGGACCACTCCACCTGCTCCCTAATTCACACATTCAGGGCTTCTTGCTCGGGCCCCACGGCTCTGCCCCCCTTGGATGGCACTGGAGAGAGATCAGCTCCTGAGCTGCCTCCCAAATCTGCTTTTCGAGCTGTACCCCTCGCTTAATGGCAGTGTTAACAAGAGATTCTGTCAAGGCAAAGTCTGAAGTAAACACGGGCAGGCATGAATGTACTCGCTGAGGCCCATGTGCGTTCGTTTTGAATATACAAGAAGGATTTCTTTGACTTCTAATTTTTTTTTTTTTTGTGGGTACCGGGGGTCGACCTCAGGACCTCACACACCAGCAGGCGGCCATGCCGCTGAGCGATATCACCGGCCCTTTTTTCGTATATGGGTTCCGGGAGTCGAACTCAGGCCCTCGCGCTTGCCAGGCAGGTGCATATGCCACTGAGCCATCTCACCAGCCCCTGACTTCTAATTTTTAAAGGCTTTGTGAGGTTTGGAAGAGGAAGAGAGTTTGTTTCAGAAAATGCATAGAATATTCACCAGCATTCTCACCACCCTCTCCTCCTCAAAGAAAGAAAGAAAAAGAAAGAAAGAAAAAAATAACTAAAAGGCACTGACTGTTTCATGATTACATAGGAAATGTATCATTTTACATATAGGAAGACAGTCTCACCAGTCAGTTCAAATTTATTTAGTAAATAAGAAGCATAAACGTTACCTTAAAGATAAAATCATTATAAATACAATCTAGGTAATCAGGAAAATACACCCCAAAGTGAATATGATTAAATGGTAGTACATGGAGATCAAGCCTTTTTAATTAAAATGCTAAATATGTGGAATTCTTTTTTCAGTCATGTCCATTCTGATTTGCGCACCTGTGTATTTACGTCTATCAAGCGTCATCAGATATATGTGATATTAATGGGATCTTTTGTTGCTTTTTTTCTGTTTGAAGTAGTACTGAAACAACTTTAAGGCATGGAGGAAAGATGCTCCCTGGGCGTGTTTTTTAGGAGTGATTTAAATCCCTGTAATATATTACTCAGATCAAACCCTTGACACAATTTAATAGCGGCCATGCTCTCCTGGCCTGGAAGTTAATACCTGGGTGTAAGGTCACCCCTGTGCACACTCTGTAAAGCAGACCACGGTGCAGCACATGCAGCCCCACTGTTCCCCACCATCGGGCTTCACAATTGATATCGATGGCGGCAGCCGAGTCTGTCAATCTTGGTCCTCATCAATCAGAGGCTGCCCCAGAGGCCGAGCTTGGTACCTGAGTTGCCCCCTCAGCCTTCCTGGATTGAGGCAAAGCTTTGGGGGTGCACAGGAGGGAAATCTATGGACATTTAGGCATTTGGTTGTGCCACGTTGGTCAGATGAAAAGTTCCGAGGCCCAGGCCAGTCTGCAATGCTTCCACAAGGCCTTTATTAACAAGGACAGGCAGGGGTGCTGAGCATCCAGTATCAGGGAGACTCAACCTCAGTGAGCCACTCATTGATTAAACAAGCAGAAAGCATGCGACTTCTGGTGTTTCATATAGAGCAGGCTACAGTTTGAGGATTTTAATTTAATGACCACAGAAGGCATTTTCCCCTATCTTTTCTTCACCAAGTAATTTTGAATGCATCAAATCTGTACCACCTTGAATTAATACAAAATATTAATATTCTCCAAGGATATTAAGGCTGATGTTGGGCTAACTTGGTGGGTTGAACATAGTTTCCTTTCACTCCTTAACTTTCCTTCTTAACATAAATAGGCATCAATTCAAGAACTGGAGGCAAAATCAACACAGCACTTAGAAATGCACAAGGAAAAAGGGGCAACTAAAGGTCGAGGCCCTGTCTTCTCTGCTCATGCCCCAAGGAGGAGGGGGCCCTGCTGTCACTGAATCAATGGCCCTGGTTATAGTCTGAGGGGCAGCAGGTCTGGAGGAAGATACAGCCCGAGTGGGTCATTGAGTGGAAGTCAGTGTGACCCTTAATCTTGCTATTTCAACTCCACTGGATTAGGCAACGCCTAGCAGATTGATAAAATACACTGTGGGCTTATCTACTAGGCATTCCCAGAGATGATTGGCATGTGAGCCAGCAAGCTGAGCAGGGAGGTACCTGATTGTGAGTGGCACCAACCAATAGGCTCGTAGCCTGGGTAGAATAAAAAGGGAAAGAAGGGAGAAGGTGGTGCAGAGCTGAACTTGAGCAGGTGCAGCTTCTGCTGCCAACCCTTGTGGACATCAGACTCCAGCTTCTTCAGCCCAAAGTGCAGACTCACATGGCAACTCTCCAGGGAGCTTCCAGGTCTTGGACCTGGGACTGGAACTGCATCCCTGGCCCCTGTTGCTCTGCAGCTTCAGCTGCTTGACCCGAGCCCCTCCTGGCTCGTCTGGCTCAGCAGTGCACAGACAGCCAGTATGGACTCTTCAGCTTCTGGTCCTGTGAGCGGTGTTGGTTCCAATCCTCTAGGGAACCCTGAGCTATGCAGTCCGCTTGCCTCCCTAACCATGGAGACCCACAGCCTCTTCCCCATCAGCAGCCCAAGGCCATTTCCTTCCCGAGAAGACATCAGGGATTCCTCTGTGAGGAGACCGATTGAAATAGGAGAAAGACACAAACACAGAAGACACACGGTCCTGCTGGATCACAGCCGCCCATCCTCCACCTCCCACAGGCTGTGCCTCAGCCCAGCGCACAGAGAGGCCTCGCCACAGATAGACAGAATGCAGCACCCTGGAGAAATCCGAGGCCGGGGACAAGCTCACCGAGATGGGAGGAGCACACAGTCCACAGGGCGCGGGGACAGGGAGATCACAGGGGACAAGGAGCCCAGGAACCAAGAGAAGCTGCTCCCGAAAGAAGCTTATAAAACACAATAAAAACTTACAAGAAGTTAATATATGTTACACTTAGATATATTTATATGTAAGTTATATGGAAATTATAAATCTGTTAGTTTATACACTGCATATTATATACGTATGTGTGTAAAAATTTCAAAAAATGTAGGGTGGGAAAATCAAACTTTAAACTATACGATGGGAGTGAATCTTTCTTATGGGTAAGAAAGAAAACGGAAAGTGGGAAGAAAAGAGTAAGAAAGTGAGAAACTCAGTCATGAGTTTCACTGACTAACGAAGGACGGAGCAGAGGAACGAAGAGTAGAACCCAAGACACCGAAGAAACCACAAGACCGGCGCTTACTATGGTCAGCTCTTGAGCTGGTCCTTATTTATGCTGAGGGAGAAGGGCAGATCTGAAGCCGCCGTTGAACACTTGGCACAAAGCGCGATAAAAACCAAACCAAACACCAGAAAAGTAAAGCTCCCTCGAGTCATGATATGTTGCTATAAAGTTTCAGATCCTTGGGACCAAGAAGATTTTCAGCTGTCCCAGAGGTGGGGAAGAGACAGGGCGGTGCCGGGGGGTCCATGCTGTGCTGAGCAAGCGAGGGCCCCCCACCCACAGAAGGGCTCTCTCTCCTGGAGTTCCCTTCTGCTCCCCAGGTATCCAGTGGGAAGGGAACAGGCATTTTCAGACAGGTGGGAGCTGCACACAGGAGATTCGGGGTGCGGTCCTTCCCTGAGTGCCTGCTGTGGCACAAAGAGGGTGCCGGTGGGGAGGACCTGACACCAGGACCGGCGGCCTCCCTGTCTCCCAGCTCGGCACGGGGACGTGGACAGGAGGAAGACAGAATAGGAGTTAGGGGAGTTAGGGATCTAGAGAGAGGTCACCAAGGAGAAATAATGGAAAAGGTGGGGCTGATCTTTTTTAAAATGTTGACAATTGGTACATAGAAAGCAAAGCGTGTAGAAGAACAACAGCTGACCATTCAAACGGAAGCAAAAAACCATGTGTAAGAAAGGCCATATCAGCATAGTACGTTCCTTGCCTCACCTGGAGAAACTGCATATTAAAATAAGCAGTGGATTCATTTTCAGCCATCATTTGGAACGCAATGACACTGATTGAAAGCAGGCATTAGTAAGGATGTGGGGTGAGGTGTGAGTGTGTGTGTGTGAACAAAATAAATTCTAAAGTTTCCTAGAGGAGAATAATAGGTCAGGTCTGGAATAGAAATGTTAACAGTAGAATTTCTACACTTAAGGAGCTACATTTCACAAAGAAAAGAGTGACAATATTACTAAGCAGCGCTTGCTAGAGTTCTGCCAGTGGAGGGAGAGGGAAATGCCTCGTTTCATAGCAAGCCCTTCGAGCCATTTGACTTCGTGCTGCACATGCACATGCTGTTCGAGGACAACTGAGTCACAATAACTGACAGCAGAGTTGTGGGCTTCCGGGGAGTACAAGGCTGTCCTCGTTTCAACTCCTGTCACGGCCCCAGGGCTGGAGAACACCTTCCAGGACACTCTGGACTCAGTGACACTCAGGGTGTGACGGGCGAGGACACAGAGTAGAAGGAGCCCGGGAAGGAGGCCAGGGGAATCTGGGGTGCTTCCTGCACCGAGCCTCCTCTTGTCCCCTTGCCCAGTCCACACAGGCTTCTCACCGGCAATGGAGGCAATGGACAGGGCATCTCCCCACACAGGGACACTCAGCTCAGCCAGGCAGCAGCTTCCACGGCTCCACTATGAGTGCTGCTTGACCGACAGCTTGCCCTTGCTGTGAACCCCAGGGTGCAGTCTTCTGCCCACATCCCTCCTTCTAGGGGACATCCACGGTCTCTCTGTCACGGCCACCTCCCTCACCACCCTTACCAGGTGCCAGGAGAGCGCTCTCCAGAAGGCAGGGGCGAGAGCCCGACCTCTTTCTCTCAAGGTTGGACTTCTCATTTCGCAGATGGGAGCCATGTCCCAGGAGGCTGTGACTTTCAACCCTTGGGTTTCCATTTTATGACTGTCTCATCAGAGAGATAACTTCGCAGTGAACAAGGAGGTTAAAGTAGGGACAAGAGTTGGACTCCTCAGCACCTTCATTTGTGCTCATGTTTTATGGTCACAAACAGGCACATTTAAAAAATTACCCATGTGTTTATATATATTATATTAAAGCCTGGTGCAAATTACTCTTGTCTGAAATTTGACATAGTTGTTTTGAAGTTTTACAGCATGGATACAAAAAGTCTACATTTACCCGTACTTTATCTTCGTGGTTAGTAAAAAGAAGTTTAATTTACCAAAAATAGTTTCTGTCTGAACTGAAAGCTTCATTTCACATAGTCTAAGTACCATTTGTAATCCCTTAAAACAAGGAATGACTTCAGTGGTAAAAGAGATGGAAGAACATCGCCCCCTCTTGCAGTAACCACATCCGCTTGGGAGGCTAAAGCCGGAGGATGGCAAATGTGAAGTCACTGGGCCACTCAGCCAGAGCCTGTCTCAGAACTAAAACACAATAAAGGGCTGGAGATGTAGTTCGTGCTTCCTGGGTTTAATCCCTAGTAGCACGTGCATGCACACGCACACACACAATGTCACTTAATTTCAAAGAGAAGATAACTGACTCCTTGCTCTATGTGACATATGTGTGTACATATATGAACATGTACACGCACACATATATACATATTTCACTTCAGATTATCCCTGAGTTTTTTATTGAACCCAAAATGAAATAACACCAGTCCAAAGGGGTGATGCACTGCGCTTCCTGAGTTCAGTGCCATGGTTTTCCCGGAGTTCTGCTGGACTCCCGCCGATCTGGCCACGTCAACGCCTACACACACACATTCAGGTGCATGCCACCTCCTTCCAGCCCCGTGTTCCTGGAATTTTGTTTTCAGAGAAATCTAGTTTCAGTCTTCTACAAGTGGAGATCCAATTTTCGTACCATCCTTGGTTAAAGAGGCTAATTTTTCTTCAATATATATTTTTGGCTCATTTGTCTAGAAGCAGGTGGCTGTAGTTGTTGCATGGATTTATTTCTGTGTCCTCTGTCCTATTCCACTGGTCAACATGTCTATTTTTTCATGCCATTACCAGTTTTTGTTATTATTGCTTTACCATATAATTTCAAATCCGGTATTGTGATGCCCCAGTCTTGCCCTTGCTTCTTAGGATCGCTTTGGCTATTCAGGGTCTTTTCTGTTTCCATATGAACTTTAGAATTGTTTTTTCTAGTTCTGTGGAGAATGTCATTGGTGTTTTAATGGCAATTGCACTGAATCTGGAGATTGCTTTGGTAATATGGCCATTTTCACAATACTAATTCTGCCAATCTGTGAACATGGGAGGTCTTTCTATCTTCTAGTGTCTTCTTCAAAGTCTTGCTTCAGCTTTCTGATATTTTCTTTGTAGAGGTCTTTCTCTTTTTGGTTAGACCAAGCCCTAGGGTTTTGAGTACATCCAGATCCCGGGTACTTTTACACTGACCTTAAGTCTACAGATACTAGCTCCCTTATCATGAAGACCAGAAAACTGAGCCCAAAGAATCTGTGGCTTCCTCAGTGGCAAGAATTGGGTGTGACTGGGTTCTGGACGAAAGCTGGATTCATCCCCTTCTCTGCCTCAGCCGATCCAATGGGATCACAGGCGAATCCCCAAGAGGGTTCCAGCCAGTGCGTGGTGGTTCAAGGAGTTCAGGTGATTGACTTTTCCCCTAAAATCCAAGTTATCAGACTGAACTGTAATTCAACTCGCTTTGTTTTATTGCTCACAGGAAGGAAAGGTGAGTAGTTGTGTTTCATTAACTTTAGAGTGACAAAACACACGCAGGCATACAGAGAAGGAGGGAGTGATTCAGGACACAGCAGACAGACAGGAAGAGCAAAATGGGCAGAGAGTGAGCCCGAGAGCTCGTTTCTACATTACCACCCCATTCAGGGCTCTCGTTCTTGAGTTTCACTTTTATTTAACATTGATCAAATTTAGGGAAGGCAATTACCCATCGGAAACAGAAGATGAAGAAATGTAATTGTCAGGAGGAATTCAGGTCAAATATAACCCACTAAAGCGAAAGCCCCCTCCTGCTATTATGGCCCCAAGGCCTTTCTGAGTTACAGATGCCCTGGCATCCTCAGAAGACGCAGAGCCTCGGCAGGTTTTGTGGTTGCTACCACTTGTTTGAGGAGTTGTGGGGTGTCCTCTATGAACAGGACCCTGGCTCCCAAAGGTTTCAGTTCTGGGAGAAACACAGCCCTGCTGTGCTCCCATCAGTGGAGGCAATAGAACAGGGACCTGAAGTAAGCCACACTGTGGGGTGTGGTCCTCCCCTTGCTTTATGCAGCATGAATCGGGCTTTGCCAGGGACTCTGGTCCTCCAAACACAGCGCTGTGCCCTGGGTTGATGCCCCTGCCCTTCCCCAGGGGAGCCGTCCCCTCAGCTGTTGGCATAGGATCCCACGCATGATACTGGGCCCTTCACCATCACCCAGAAAGCATGGCCTGCGAAGCAAGGAGCCCATGCAGAGCCTGGGGACAGAGCCCAGGGCCATGCCAAGCAGCCTGTGGCTGCTCAAAGGCTGAAGCTGGAGCCACCATCAGGCAGGCAGGGCTGGGAACCTAGGAGACATTGCTTGGAGCCCACAGAAGGCAGGGCTGGCCTCGGGACAGGTCCAGGTCCAGAGCCAGTGCACCCCCCCTCCAGTCAAAGGGGCTGGATTCCGACTTGCGACTGATCTCTGTGGACACGGAGCTCCGCATTCTCTCAAGCACCTACTCTCTTACCCCCCTTAGCCCAGGATGAAGCAGGGCACTGTGTTTCAGCCAATACCCAGGGTACACACCCACCCCACACCTCCAGGAGCAGGGCTTCGGGTCCACCTGCATCTTCAGAAAGTAGTAGAGACCTAAGCTTTTCTACACACCCACCCCACACCTCCAGGAGCAGGGCTTCGGGTCCACCTGCATCTTCAGAAAGTAGTAGAGACCTAAGCTTTTCTACACACCCACCCCACACCTCCAGGAGCAGGGCTTCGGGTCCACCTGCATCTTCAGAAAGTAGTAGAGACCTAAGCTTTTCTACACACCCACCCCACACCTCCAGGAGCAGGGCTTTGGGTACACCTGCATCTTCAGAAAGTAACAGAAGCCTAAGCTTTTCTACACACGCACCCCACACCTCCAGGAGCAGGGCTTTGGGTCCACCCGCATCTTCAGAAAGTAACAGAGGCCTAAGCTTTTCTAAACCTCCCTGGGAAAACTGAGAAGCAGTGATTGTATCCTTACGTGATGGTGGCCACATTGTCCCATCTTTAGCCGAGGGATAATTCCCGTGGATTCCATATCCGATACAAACACACCAGGCTCTGATGGCTTCCTTGCTCGGCCTCACGATGTAAAAGTGTCTCCCTGCATCTGCAACCGGCCCTTTCTTTCCCCAGGAAGCCTGTTGGCTGCAGAGCTGCAGGACCAGGACACCCGGAGGTGGCACTCTGTGCTCACTACTGCTTGGTTTCTTTTAAAACAGAGCTGGAATATAAGCACTATTTAAAAAGGGGAAAACCAAGAACAGAAAAGTGAATTCACAAGTGTATTCAAATCAAATCTGATATTACAAGAATTTACTTTTAACCTCCTATACCCTTTGCCTAAAAAATTTATTGCTATAGCATTAATACTATTACTGATTTAATTTTTCCCAAAACACACACTCCCAGTTTCAAAATTAAAAAAAAAAATTATTACTACTAATTTTAGACTACAGAGTGCAGACCCTATTTTCTTTGAAGTTCCATATGTCTTTAGAAAATACCTAATAACAGTATAAAGTCTAAACATTGTCTCTTAAAATAACTCTGCCTATTTGTCAACTCCCAGTGGACAGGGAAGAATCTTCCCTCTGTGGTTTTGGAAGCAACCTAGGTTTCCATGAGGGTCATTAATTTCCTTTGTATTGAATTGTAAACAACTTGGAATATTACATTTTAAGAGGTGGTCATTGTCTAATTCTTGGTAGAATACACTTGCTTTCTTTAATTTAATAATGTGTTAGTGCTTCCCTTCAAGGTTGTAAAGTTGAAAACTTTGTAAGTTAATTTTAATAAAACTTCTAGGTTTATGTGCTTATTAAAAACATGCTGTTCATAATAACCATTTTAAAGTTTTCTTTAGAATAAAAATGTGAATAAAGTATTTTCAAAAAATAGAATGGCAGTTACTCAAAAGGCAGAAAAAGCACTACATGAAATCTACAGTAAGAACATTCACTTAAGCTCTGATATGGCACCGCTGATGGATGAATTATCTTCTCTGGATTTCAGGAAAAAGGACAAGATGAAACTGGAATTTTTTAGGAGTCAGTCAGATTTCCACTCTACATTTTGAGTGTGTCCAGTTCCCCATTTACTGCCTTTTGGTGCTGGGTGTGAGAGTGTAAGAGAGACTGTGTTCTGTCCTCTTCTAGTACCTTGCCAAATGGTGATGAGTCTTGAGATCGAGGGCATCATCATTTTGCACAGCCCGACCTGGGGCTGCAGACTACTCAGGAGGACTGAACTGTGTCCCAAAGCTCCAGGATGTGGCAACCACTCAGAGAGGTGACTGGGACAATCCTATCTTTTAGGGCTACAATTTTTATTCTGATAATCTCATTAGTGAAGAGTAGATGCCTCTGAACATCTTAGAGATTGGAGGATCCATGGCTCTGTACAAATCACAAGAAACCGGGATGTGTCTACATCGGTATCACACAGCATGTGATTCGAGTAGGCATCTTACCAATAATCTTAATAAGCTTTATTCTGCATGGACACTGTAGCTTCCCACATATTGCTCTACTGTCTGCAGTTTAGTAATTACTTCATGAGTTTGGCGTGGAGACTCCTAAATTGAAAATAAGGTGCAATGCTTCAGTGTAACGGCCTCCTCCTGACGTGTTTGGCCGAGTGTAAAATTAAGGAACCAGCTTTTTCTCCCTTCCTCCCTCACTCTTCAAACTGTATCAGTTGTTGCTGAGGACCCCATAACTGTATTTCCAACTAAGATTACACAGATGTTTCTGTCCTGCTACATGTCCTGCAGGGCTGTTCTGCGGTCTTCCGATCAGTAAAAATGTAATAACATTTTCACGTAGTCAATATTTAATTCCGTAAATGCAACTGGTAGTTGTAATCTAGGTTATTAACCACACCGTGATTTATGACAGAGAGCAGACGGTGGTGGGGGCAGAGTGGCAGGAAAGTCCTCTGGTGACAATAAAAAGGTTATAAATTTCATAGCTCTGCCTGAGAAATGTATTTATATCCTATATTAAGAATAGCTTTTTATAAATTTTAATGATCCGTGTTATTAATGGGGCTGTCATCGTTGCTGCCTATATGAGACTACGGTCCTTGTTTTTTTTTTTTCTTTTACTTTTCCATCAGCTGAAGGTCTTGTGAGAAAAAAGGAGTTCTTATTAGCTATTTGCCAAAAAAGTCTTTAAGAGTTATAAGCCTACATTGTTTCCCTGGACTGCCAAGCCTGTGAGCAGTAGTTTGCATAAAGTTTTATGACCAAGGCAAAGGTTGGGCTAATTGGATAGAACACAATTGGTGCTCTATCATGGTTACAAAGGCCGAGTTAACATGCAGAAATAAAACCAGGCCCATATCAAAAGGAGAAAGTTAGATACGCAGCTCATCCTGCTCTTTGACTCTCTGTTACTCTGCTGGAAATCTCTTTGGTTTCCAGCTAGCTCTGTGAGTGCACTCAGGCCTGCCCCACCATAGCTCAACAAACTTCAAGAAAATTCAGGATCCTCGTAAATCTTTCTGAATTTTATGTCTTAATGCACGCGATGAATGAGGGATTGAAAGGGACCCTTGGCGGTGTCTTAGTCTGTTTCCTGAGGCTGGAACAAAATACCTAAGTATGATTATTTGATAGGAATAGAAGTTCACTCAACTCATGGTTCTGCAGCCTAAGGAGAAGAGCACGGTGCTGACATCTGAAGAGGCCTCCTCACTGTGCCGTAGCAGGGAGAAACAGCGAGGCTCCCAGTGGGGGCTTATAAAGTAGTCCACAAATGATCGCTGTCCTCACGAGGTCATCTAATCCTCGCCACCCCAAATACCACTCACTATAAACTTGGGGATGAGGCTTCTAGCACATGACCTTGTGTGGGAGACAATCGGACCCCAGCAGTGAGGCAGGGGTCCAGGTGTTCACAGCTGGTTTGCGTTTGCAGGGCTTCCTCTAATTTTATAAGCCAGATATTTTCAGTGGCACCCTAAACACTCAAAATGGGTTTTGCAAATTGGCTTAAAAACTTTCCATAAAGACAACATAATGTAGTTGGAGAATGGGTTGTTTCCCATTACACAATTTTAGTGTCAATTGTTTTCTGTTTTATGAAAAAGTAAAACAAAATCTCATAACAAAATAGTAAGAGAATAACAATAGTTAATACACTGTGTATCATCTTCAAAGTAGTTACTCAGAGTACAAGACATAGACAAAAAAAAAATCCTCTCTTAATAAAAGAAAAACACACAACAGCAAACAATTTCTTTTCAATGAACCAAGAGAAACTAATAGTATTAGTGAAACAAATTAGCATATATATATATATATATATATATATATATATACAATATTTTTGGAACAACACAATAGGCAATTTGGGAAATTATTTGAACTTCTCCCTACTTCCTATTTTTCTATCTTCTTTGTTCTTCATTTATATGTTTATATATCGAGCTTCTCAAATAAGAGAAACCATGTGGTATTTAGTCTTGTGTTTCTGACTTATTCACTTAAAATTATGTTTTCAAGGTGCATCCATTTCCCTACAAATGCCTCAAGTTTATCTTTCTATGTGGCAGACCAGTAGGTACCCCAGTGTGTATAAATGCCACATTTTCTCTATCCTTTCATCTGTTGATGAACATATATACTCTTTTCAAGTTCTAGCTATTATAAACTGTGTTTCTTAAACATAGGTATGCATGTGTCACTATAATACGATGTCTTTAATTCTTTGGGGAAGGTAATTAGCAGGGGGATGAGTAGGTCAAATAGGATTTCTGGTTTTAGTTTTTTGAGGAACCTCCACACTGATTTCTTCAGTGGTCATACTAATCTACTCTTCCACCAACAGTGTGGAAGAGTTCCTTTTAGTGTCAGTTCGTGTCAGACTTTCCTCTGCACAGTGTACAGGTTAAAGGGAGAACTAGTGGAGCACAATGGCACCAGCCCATAATCCCAGCGCTTGGGAGGCTGAGGCAGCAAGATTGCAAGTTCCGTGTCAGCCTGAACTAGATGATAAATTCAATGTCAGATAGGGCTACACAGCAAGACCGTGTCTTACCGTCCCCCCAAAATAAGTGGAAACTATCGAATGTGATTGTTACTCATCATGTGTCAACTTGAGTGGATTAAGAACTGCCTAGCAGATTAGTAAAGCATGGCACTGGGTGTGTCTGTGGATGGATGTGTAGGCTGCAAACTGAGGGGGAAGACCCACCCTGGATGTAGGTGGCACCAACCAATAGGCTTGGAGCTGGGATAGAATAAAAGGAAAGAAGAAGGAAGTACTCCATCTTGAAGAGCGTCAGTCTTCCTGAGCAGGTGCATCTTTTGCTGCCATCACACTTGGACATGGGTCTCCAGGTCTCCAGCTTCCTCAGTCTCCAACATAGACTCGTGTGGCAACTCTGCACCTTGGACTGGGGCTGCATCCCTGGTCCCTCTTGATCTGCAGCTTCCATCTTCCTGGACAGGGCAGCTCCCGGACCCTCTGGCTCTTCAGCTACAGATGGCCCACCTGGACTCTCCCATCCCTGGTCCTGCGAGCTGCCCTGGTAGTCTCTTTGCATAGCTCTATATATTTGATTCTGTTCCTCTGGAAACCCCTAATACACTAACAGAGACTGATTAAAACTAACAAATGTATCTTGTCTGACGTGGAATGATTTGGCTCTTCATTTTGATATAGGAAACTAATTTTTAGCAGTATAACTACTTCAATCAAGTTTTGGGTGGCTTAAAATTTAATATTAACTTTTATTAGTATGCATTTGCAGTACATAATAATTACAATTCTTGGGAGAGTTGGTCCATGCACATAATACATCTTAATTCTTCTTTTGTCCCCTTCCCCTCACCTCCCTCCCCTTTCCTCCATCTCTTCGTTCCCTTTCCTTCTGCAAAAGATTTATCTTCCAACTTGCCCTTATCTTTTATCTTGCTCTTTACTTATACTTTGGGTTTCTCATATGAGAGAAACTACATGATATTTAAGCTCATATGTCTGATTTATTTCACTTAACATTATGGTCTCAAGGAGCATCCATTTTCCTACAAATGACTCAAGTTTATCATCCCTTATGGTACAGTATTACTCCATTGTGTATAAATACTATATTTTATTTCTCCATTCATCTGTTGATTGACATATAGGCCACTTCCATGATTTAGCTATTATGAGTTGTTACAAAGATGTGTATGCTTAGATCACTGTAATATGATGTATTTAAATCTTTCAGGAAGATACCTAGATGGGGAATAGCTGGGTTGAATGGAGTTTCTACTTTTAGTTTTTTGAGGAATCTCCATACTGATTTCCACAGTGGTTGTACTAGTTTACATTCCCACCAAAAATGTAAAAGTGTTCATTTTCCTTGCAGCCTGTCCAGCAGTTGATATTATTTGATTTCTTGATGGTCACCATTCTTTCTGGAGCAAGATAAAGTCTTGGTTTTGTTTTAATTTGCATTTCTTTAATGGCCAGAAATGCTGAAATTTTTTCATGTATTGGCCATCTATACTTCCTCTAAGAAGTTTCTATTCATTTCAGTTTCCCGTTTTTTCAGTGGGTCTCTTATTTTGGAAGATATATAGACCTGTCACTGGAATAGCTAGCAAAAGTGTTTTCCCATTCTGTAGGCTGTCTTTTCACTCTGTTGGTTGTTTCCTTTGCTGTGCAGAAGCTTTTAAATTCGATATGATCCCATTCATTGATTATTGGTACTATTTCCTATGCAAAGGGTTTTTTTTTTTTTTTCAGAAAGTCCTTGTCTATGACTATGACTTCAAGAGTTGTACCTATTTTATCTTCCAGCAGATTGTTTCTGTTTAAACATTTAGATGCTTGATCCATTTTGATTTTAGTTTGGTACATGATGACAGACATGTATGATGAATGTTCTCCTGTGGATAGACACTTTTCCCAGCGCCATTTGTTAAAGAGGCTGTCTTTCCTACAGGGTATGTTTTTGGCCCTTTTGTCAAAGATCAGATGACTGAACGTGCATGGAGTTGTTTCTGCATCCTCTGTTGTGCTGAAGTGTTCCACATGTCTGTGTTTGTGTCAGTGCCATGCTGTTTTCTGTCACTGTAGCTTTGTAATGTATATTGAAGTCTGGGATTGTAATGCCTTCTTCTTTGCTTTTGTTGCCCAGGATTGCTTTTGCTATTATGGGTCTCTTCTGGTTCCATATGAATTTTAGGACTTTTTTCTTTAAACATGTGAAGAATTGATTGGGACTGTATTAACTCTGTGTCTCAGGTTGGAAGTATGGCCATTTGACTATTGGCTTTATTTATTCAGGAGCAGGAGATGTTTCCATTTTCTGATGTCCTCTTCAATCCCCTTTTGCAAAGAACTGTAATTTTGTTACAGATGTCTTTCACTTCCTTGTCTGGTGGCTTCCTGTCCCTGGGGACTCTGCACAGTCCCAGGTGGGCGGAGCATCACACGGCCACACAGCAAGCCCGCTGCCATGGGCCGCTCTCCCTCTTTGAGAGTCATACACGCGATCAGGCTCCTCTCGTGCCCTCACCTAATCCTCCCCAGGACCCCACCGTTAGAAACCAGAATCTCACTCATATATGACTTTGGGTATTAAGTCTCAGCAGGGCTTTGGAATGGGGAAGCTCCGAGACCGTGGCTGAAGACAGTCTCTCTCCTATACGTGGTATGGTTTTTAAAAGTGGTGACAGTGTCTGGTGTGGCTGAATAAGCAATAGCATAAGCCAGGCTCACCCTAATGCAGTGGACCCCAGGTAGGAAGACGGGGTGATGCTGTCCCCAGAATCAGCCCCTGGAGTCATTCTGGTTGTCACAACAGGGGGGCAGTGGTGCCAGCCAAGGCAGACAGCAGACAGGGTGCTGCCAAGTGTCCTACCCTGCACTCCATAAGGGCTCTTCTGCCCCAAAATATCAACAGTACTGTGATCTGAATCATAAAAAGAAGGGACTCATTTTACAAAGTATGAAAATGAGTAAGAAGTAGCAATTGTAATAGCTAAATACAGACTTCTTTCTGTTTTATAAAACTTTAACTCACTAAAAAAAATATTTGCTCAGTAAAACATTCTGGTTCCCTTTTCTCACTTTGAGTGGTCATCTCATCTATACTAAAGATTATTTAACACCCTTCCACGTGAAAATCATCATGAAGAGTGGCCCTTGTGCATCTTAGAAGAGACAGATGTGAGAATTTTCTGTAAATATTTCCTCTCTTAAACTTATGACTCATTAAGAAAATATCATTGGTAGAAAAGTAACTTTGGGCATAGTCTGGGGCCTGGGACCCTCTCCTGTGTCAGAAGGAGGAGAATTATGCGGCACGGGGGAGCTGCAGGTGTCTTCATCCTCTACCCCCAGAGCTGTGGTCCTGTTTTTATGAAACCACTCAGTGAAATCAACCGTGAAGACAGAGTTAACTTCTAGTCCATACAGACAAGCAGGAAACACTCTAGTGCTCATTATTATTTTTATTCATTTCAATTCTTCATGTTGTCCTTAATTTTGTTTCCTATGTAACCTAAAGACTAGAAAATTTTCACTTTTTTTAAGGGAAAACCTTGACACGTTGATGAAAATTCTGTTTCTTCAGCCTCGAGTGGGAGTCTGCCGCCGTGGGGGTCTGTACCCCCCGAGTACCATCCCCTGCTTAATGCTCAGTAGCTGAGTGCAGCAGGGACAGGGCCAGGAATGCAGCCAGGACTGAGTTCAAGAGTTGGGCTTCCAGGGAGTGGGAGGGGAAGGGCAGGTACCGGGGATGGATAGGTGCAAACTGTCTCACATGCATTGCAATCCGCCAGAATGTGACACAGCTGGGAAAGACAGGACAGGGGAGATGACAGTGGAATGGAAATGTCAAAGTAAGTTGTGTGCACATACAAATCAGCCAAAACGAAGCCCATTAATCTGCATAGCCAATTTGAAAAAAGTGAAAAAATGAAAAAAAAAAAAAAAAACCCTAAAAGGGCCGGTGATATCACTCAGCTGCACAAGCGCTTGCTGGCAAGCGCAAGGTCCTGAGGTCGACTCCTGATACCCACATACAAAAAAAAACAAAAAAAAAAAAAAAAAAAAAAAACTGAAAGCATCAGGTTTTTAGACCGGAGCTGGACCCTTTATAAAAATGCCTTTAGACTTGGGTTCCTTCCCATGTAATAAGGAGATTCCTCTAACTAAATCCTTCTCCTATGATTCCATAACTCGGACTGAACTTCTGGCCTACAGAAACGCATGTCACAGAGGCCGGAGCAAACGTTCGCGCTTTGCTACAGCAGAACACAAACATACTACGGTGACAGCTGATGGAAGGTGGGCACACCGCTCTTCAGAAGGCGGCCTGGCCTGGCAGAGCATGGGGATGTGGCAGGAGAAAACGCAGAGGCAAGGCGTGTGCCAGAGGAGCAGGGGACTGGTGAGGCTGTGATGCAGAACCACATGGCCAGGGAAGTTGGAAGGTATTTTATGGGGAGGGTTGGCAAAACTCGAGCTGGAGCCCTGAAACTGAGGCAAACTATCCCGGGGGCAACACAACACTTTCTTCAAGATCTGCATGGCTTCCTTGTGCCAAACGAGACACAGACGGTGATGAAAATCAAGAAAACAATGGAAAGAGATCTTTTCTATTTTTGAACAAGAAAGGTATACATTATCTTCATAGATTGGACAGGATTTAAAATCTCAGAATAAAAATAAATTCAGCAGGATGACATATAGTTGCCATGTTCAAAAACAAGTGAAGGTTTGTTTTGTTTGTGTTAAATTATGATCTGCGTTTACTTTGAAAACCTGTATTTTTCTATACTTCGGAACACGGATTTAAATATTCAAGTACACAGGAGAGTACCTGCTTGAGTGTCTCCCAGTACTTCAGCGTGACTCGCGTCGTCAGTAGAAGGCAGAATGGTGACCTAGGAAGCTTCGCACCACTGTGACCTGGGACATCCCTTCCCAGGCTGCAGGCTGACCCCGCTCTCCAGCTGGGAGGGCGTCACAGCAAGGCCACAGGGGCAGGTCCCACCATGACTGTTCCACGAAGGGACAGTGATAGCCTTCACGCTTCAAACACGTTTCTGGCTTTGGTGGAAATACCAACATGCATCCTTGGAAGTAGACTCGGTCTGTGCCAGCTGTGCGGAGTCGATGCCATGTACCTATTGCCACACTATCGAGGGGGTTGATGGGGCTTCTTGTCTTTATTCTTTCTTTCCATGGCTTCTGTTTTGTGAAATGCTATGCGCATGGTTGTGCTTTGCCAGTCCTGTTTCAAAACTGGGCTCTGGGTTCTTGGTAGACTATGAAAAGTATGTGTTTCCTGAGACTGAATGTTTAGTAGACATTTTACCTTGCAGATTCTACTTTCCAATCAAGGAAAGCATGGTGTTAAGCAGATTGACAGGTGAGATATTATTTGAGCCATTTCTTTGGGTACCGCAGACTGAGTCGGGGCCAGGAGCTGTCCTGCAACTTCATGTATCACCAGGAGCTCACTGCCCTGTGCCTGCCAGTGCTAAGTACTCCAGGGTTTGACTTGATCTCCTGGTAAATATATATTCAAGACTGGAATAATTTATTGCACTTATGTGAACAGAACCTCCAGTTTGAAAAACAAATGCAGAGAAAAATGAAAATAAACATAAAGCCGACAGATTTTAACCAGAGATTTTTTTTAAGTGCACAGTAAGTAGTAATCTGTCGTCATCATCTTTGCTATGACATTTCTTTGGAGGTCACATAAACAAGTAATATTAGCCTCCCATCCAGTTCAAAGCTCTGAGGAGCCGGTCAAGACTGGAATCTAGGCAGCCTGCCAATGCTGCTGGGCAAGTATCAACTTTCCTGTAACAGCTACACATAGAGAAATGTAGCAAATAAGTCAACGCCACTGTTCAAATTTGAGCTTAGCAGCAGCTCAGTCCAATGTCTTAATTGATGCTTCAATTAATGCTCACGTGCAAGAAAGAGCCCACTTAGTGTCTTAGCAAAGGCTCCACAGTGCTTGGGTGGGGAGAGTGGGAACTCAGTGTGTATTGGTGGCTTTAAGCTTTATGCTAGAGAAGGCTAGCTCTGCTGCCTTGAATCTACACCCCAGCAGCGACACATTCAGGAAGTCCAAACCCTACAGGTGGCTCCTGCCAAAGAAGATGCTGTTTATTTCACTCAGCATCATAAATTTGGTACTTTAAGCGCTAAATGTCAGAAATGTATGTGCGTGCACGCATGTGTTCATGTGTGTGTGTGTGTGTGTGTGATGCTAGGGTTCCATTAATCAGCAAAATTAGTGTTGACAATGGTTTCTCATTAGAGTCGCTTCTATTGAAAAATTGAGACTCTCCACTTACATAGTCCAGCTGTCCCAAAGCTCCTCTTCCCCTCCAGATCCTCCTTTGAAGCCTTCTCAGAAGGTTATCAACCATGGTGACTGTATGGCTTTCTCTCTGTAGCGTGTTCTCCTTTCCTTTCCGCGTCTTATCTTTCTTCTCTGTCCATCCATTCAGTAATATAGACAGGTCAAAGCTCTGAACTCTTCGTGGAGCTCCACCACCATAAAAATATATATTCATACATACATATGAGTGTATATATATATATATATATACATATATGAGTATATATATATATCACTTGTACATAACAAAATGAGCCAGACTTAAGAGGGTAGAATTGAAAATATTTTGAAGACATGTTCCAAAGTTGCACTAACAGGCAGGAAGACTACTGTCCTTTGTACCCTCAGAGAAGGTGCCTAAAGCTTGATCCATAAAGAAATTCATGTTCATCTTTGGGGCCAAAGGATTTTTCATCACCTGATGCCAATTCTAAAGAAGACAGGAATTACTTCTAGAATATATCTACATCTGCTACAGGTAAACCTTTCATGCAAAACCTGGGCAGAAACTGTCAAGCGGTAAGGAGCCGGGGCTCCGTGAAGCTCATGGAATGGGTTGTCCTAAGCACTCCAGGCTTGCTTTTCTCATATCCTGGTAGTGAGTTGTGTGGGAGCAGTTGACCCTCACCACCATTGCATTCTTCAGAGGGATCTACAGGAGAATCTAGGACTTAGCAGAACACACTGACTTAGGTTAGAGCACAGATCCAACTGTGGACTGCAAGGGGAAGAAAGCTTCACAGACAGGATGCATTTCAGGGTAGACCTTGAATGATGAATAAGATTCAGTTAATCAGACATGGCTAACAAAGGCACTCCAGATCGGTGGGCAAAACACCAGAGCAGATCCTGTGGATAGTCAAGGGTGCATAGGAACCTCACAGGTGGTGTAGCTGGGAGGGTGAGTTGAGCCTCAGAGTGTAGAAAGCCAAGAATAAAGGATGCATCATTTTATATTTACATTGTGTTGACACATGTGCACCTGTGTTCATGTATTCATCACATACACACACAGATTTCCATGGAAAGTGGATGGATTAGTCTATTTTCCTGATACAAGGACCAAATACCTGATACCCAAAACATAAAGGAGGAGAGGTTTATTTTTGGCTCATGGTTTTGGAGAGTTCAGTCCATGGTCAGCTTGCTTAAAGGCAAAAACCTCATAGTAGGAGAGCATAGTGGAGAAAAGCTACTCAACTGATTGCATCCAGGAAAGAGAGAGCAGGGATAGGGTCAAGAAGAAAAAAGCCTGAGGACCAGATCTATTCCCTAAGGTCATGCTCTCCTAATCTACTACCTCTAGCTAGGTCCTACCTCCTAATAGTCTTTTGAATTATGCACTAATCAGTGGGTTAAATCACTATTATCCTCATGGGAGTCTGATAACCAAGTCAAGTTGACAATTGAGATTAACCAGCTGTGTGGGTCTTAACTGAGGAGATAAACGGAGGAGTGTATCAGGAGCATGAGCTACTTCCATTCTACAGGACAGGTGGGAAGGAGGTGAGCATTGCAAAAGGCAGGGAGATCGCACTGTCAGAAGAAAGGAGATTGACAGCTTGCATGAGAAGCTACCATAGGCAAAGCTGGAATAGGACAGCAGCACTGGGAGGGCAGGCCCTTGTCACATGGTGTGATGGTAGCTTTCCATAAGGACAGCTGTGACCAGAAGACTAAACAGCACCATCACTGTAAGAACAGAAATGATCCAACATACATTGTAATGGAAACAGAAATTGAATTGAAAATGAGTATTTGAAGATATAAGGGATTATATATCTGCTGCATTTAAATTCTGGAAATGGCGAAATGGAGATGTCCAAATTGGAAAATTGAGAGAGGCAAGAAATTTGATAAAGGGAAACAAGAAAAAAAAGAATTCTGGACTAGCCTGCTTAAGCTTAAGTGATGATTGGTGGCCATGTCCAGCTGCCATTCTTCCTTGATGAGCTACCTTCCAGATATCTTGGTCAATATTCAGAGTAGATTGGAGAATCTTTCACCTGTGAGTGACAGGTGAAGCCTTGGAAATTTCTGGGCTTCTGAAGGAGATGGTGCTGTGTGCAGAGAAAATAGACCAGATGGCTGAGATCTGATGTCCTAGGATCAGGGGACAGGGAGATGGTAAGAAGTACAACAGGGGCCACCCAGCCCATGCCATGTGGCTCATGGTAACCATGAGCCAGGGGAGGTGGAATGAGAGTGGGCTGCCGCCTGTTGTGTGTGCATGTGTGTGTGTGTTTGTGTGTAATCACTGGGTGATCTCTCACCAATCCACTTTACCGAGAGTACAACTCATTAAACACATATCTTTTCTATGCATTCCCATTACCTGTTCATCATCTCATCTATCTTCTTGATTTTTCAAACGAATAGGAATATGCAGCAATGTCAAAACTCATCCTGAAGAAGGCTCATCTGCCTGTGGCTGGAGTGGCTGCTGTGCTGCTCTGTGGAGATGGCATGACTTCCTCCTCACCCTCCAGGGCATGGGTGATGAAGCCGAGCCGCAGGCTGGGCGCCTTGCCTGTATCTTCGCCCTCACATGCACACCACTTATTTGAGTGTGCATCAGTGAAGAGCACACTTGCCCTTGAAGTAGAAGCCACTTTGCAATCAGGTGGAAAATAGGGGGACTCTGGAGAACTTTGAGAGTGGAAAGAGGAGGAGATGGTGGGATCCAGGCCCAAGCGCATTTCTAGGCAAAGCGCAGAGGCTGGTCTTCAAAGGAGGACACCAACACGAGTGACTTAGACCTTCTGTCACTTTGTCCTGCCTTGTCCTAAAGTGTGAATCTGGCCTGCAGGACACAGCAAGGAAGAATGAGGTCCAGCTGTCCTCTGGGTTCTCTCCTTCCTGCTTCCCCCACCATGGCTGGTTCATCTCATTCTCTGCCCAGGGACCACAGGGTGACTCCTGCTCTTGGCCTGCATGTCCAGCCACAGAAATGCTGTCCTGTCCCTCTCCCATGCTGATGACCACACCCAGCTGGTACCCCAGGATCATCAGCTCAGCTGTGCCTCCCCTCCCTGCAGGCTGTGCCACCATCCTGACCACACTACTTCCTAGACCTGGTGCTCTTCTGCCCTTTGCAGGCCCCCAGGAAATTACACACTAGTTTGTTGAGCTGACTTGAACTAAATGTCTTGGTTTGGGAGAACTAGGTGTACACGCATCTGGGGTTCCACAGAGTCACAGCCCCAGCGGCCAGTCCTGGCCCAGAGCCATCAATGGAATGGCCTTATCCTGCCTCGGTTGCCACATACTGCAAAGGACAGTCACTTGCTCCACCATGCACACACTCCCTTCTCCCTGTCCCCTCCTCATCTTGGATCCTCACAGCAGCCCTGTTTTGGGCAGGACAATGTGTATCTCAATTCCACATTTGTATTTCTGGCCTGCGCAGGGCAGGACTGTGTCTTATCATCTCTCTATCCTTCAGAGAAAACAAGTGCTTCCGGAACATTGTAAAATAAATGAAGGCAGCAATGTCCACATCTCCTGAGGACATCAAGGGCTGAGCTAGAAAAAAAGTGTTAGATATGATAACAATACTGAAAAATAATGGTAGCTCATAAAAGGGAAGTCCTTATGCCAGGTATTGTTCTAAATGTTCCAGTGAAGTGACCTCTTGAAACCTCATAGCTTTCTATCCATGAAGGGACATTTTCCTCCCCATTTTAGCAATGAGGAAATCAAGGTACAGAGACACCTGGGTCCATGCCCAGATGAACGAGGCTGGTGAGGAGCCCAGGGCGTTTGGACTCAGGCTTGATTCAGCTGCTCCAGAGAAGGTTGACACTGAATTCCACGATCTATCAGTTTAAGAGATTCAGGCCCCTCAGGGACAGACAATCTCCTGGCATAGACATCCCGGGAAGTTAATTATTTCGAGTGTTATTGAACAGTGCAGCGCACTGTGCTGTTTGATTTGCCGCAGTTCACAGTCAAATATTTAACCCACCCAACTACCACTGAAAAGTAGGTGGCAAAAGCATTTCCAACACTGGAGAAAGGCTCCCAAGAAGCTGGGTTCTAACTCCATCTCAGCTGTTTACCTGTGAGAATTTGTCTGCAATGACCTCTCTCTTCATCATCAGAGTGCTCCAGCAGTGTGGCCTAACTCAGCCCAGTGCCAAAGGGCTTTCTAGGGAGATGAGAGAAATAAAACAGGAAAGAGGATGACAAGTCTACTCTGTGGCAAAACTGACACCGAAGCAGGGAATGTAGGCAAGGCCTCTGCTGCTGACCTCTGGCTTTTCCAGAATAATCCTAAAATGTCCCCCAAAATTATCATGTGTGCAGAAGGCGACTGGCTCCTGGGGGTGCAGTACTCGTCAGTGGATCCATCCATGGACGTGTGCCTGACTGTGCTATCGGGGGACAGGGCCTGGTTGGAGGTGGGCACCGAGGTGTGACCTTGAAGGGTATGTTCCTGTCCCAGCTTCTCCCTTCTCTCTGCATCCCGGCTGCCATGGGGCGAGCAGCTTTCCTCCTCTTGCCCTTGAGCAATGTCATTTCTTCCTTGGATCCAGCCTAATGTGGACTGAGCCAAAATAACCGTGTCCTCCTTTAAGCCGTGGCTGTTTCGTCCCAGCAATGGAAAGTGACTGACACATCCACTCCCAGCTTCTCATTGCAAGCCTTTGTCCTTGTCCTCCTGCTGAATTATTCCCTTTCCAGATCAAGATGGACTTTTGCCTTTCAAGTGGCCAGTGACAGTGTTGATATTCCCAAAGGGAAGCCAGGCTGAGAGCCCTGCCCCATCCACTTAAAGTGAGCGGAGCAGAAACCCCATGGGTGAGGGAGTCAGGACTGAGAGTTTGTCCACTGTGCTGGAAGGAGACCCAGAGGAGCCCGGAGACTGGGCGTATAGGCGGGTGCTGCCTGCAGTCTGCTTCCCACACCCTGCGCAGACCAGCTCCGAAGTGGTGCAAGAACCATGTTCTCCCCAAGAGGCCAGTAGAAACGAGGGGCCCTCTTTGCACAAGGCACATTGCTATCAGTTTCCAAGGCAGTTGAAATTAGGCTGCAAAAGAGCACTCTTTGTATCTGTCTGTGTATTTATTGTATTGTTTGTCTCTAATTAACAGACCTTTCGATTAGGTAGTTTTGATCAATTTTCAGTCTGGAGTCTTGTACAGGTTTTAAAACCCATATTATTGTTATTTCCTCTTTCTAACTCTGATTGATACACCTTTAAGTTTGTGTCTGACACTGTGGACGCAGCATGGTCCCAGGTTCAGGGGCTGAACCGGGTGGGCAGGGCAGGTGTGACAGCCTCGCTCATCAGATGTCTCCTCTGCACTTTGGGGAAGGGCAAGGCAGCTCCCAGGCTACCTCCCAAGGCATCCTGAACTTCCCCAGGCAGGTACTCAGTAGGAGGACTTCGCGCTGAAGGCCTTGGTTTCCTGTCTCACTCCCTGTTCTCCTGTCCTTGCTGGTGGCTCTATGCAGGCAGCAGTCACCAAGATTCCACAGGAAGAATGTCTGTCCTCCTGAAGGGGCTACAAGGCAGCTGATCTTTAAGGATGGAGTTTGGCCCAAGAGCAGCTCCAAACCCTAAAACTGCAGGGTCCTCCTCTCCCACTTTCCATGACCTGAGTCCCCATTTGTGTTTGGTCATAGCAGCCGCAGGCCAGCAGCACAGCTGGGCAGGGGATGAGAAACAAAACCAGGGAAGGGGAAGTCATAGAGCTCCTTCCAGTTCATGCAGCACCATCACCCAGCAGCGTGAAGGAGCTGAGAAAGGACCCCAGCAGGCCCATGCTCAGCGTGCATACGTGTGTGCGTGTGTTTATGTGCATGTTCTTGTGTGTACGCTCTCCTGCAACCACAGGGAGCTACTGTGGAAGAGTAGGCATTTCAACAAGATTAAGGACACAATCCAGGCAAATCAGGAGGTGAGGGAAACACAACAGGAAGTGCCTGGTGTCTGGAGAGGAAGTGGAGCCATTGGGAGAGAAATGAGGATAAAACCAGAGGAGGGGCCGGTGAGATGGCTCAGTGGCTTAAGCGCCTGCCCGGCAAGTGCGAGGGCCCGAGTTCGACTCCTGGAACCCACATAAGAAAAAGGGGCCGGTGATATCGCTCAGCAGCACGGGCGCCTGCTGGTGCACGAGGTCCTGAGGTCGACCCCCCGGTACCCACACAAAAAAAAAAAAAACAGAGGAAGGCATAGAGCTGGGGGAAAGAAGCAAGCAGGCTCGCAGGCCTTGGACTTCAGACACTCCTGTGAATCTGGGTTTGATGACAAAGTTCAGAGATGAGGACAGTGTGGAGACCGCAGTCGGCAGCAGGTGGGAGCAGTGAGGCTGGGTGTGAGGTTGATCCAGGGATCCCTGGAGGCTGGCTGAGTGGAAGCAGACAGCCGGAAGCAGACTGAGGTTACAGAAGCAGGATTTCTCCCTGCGGGCAGATGGATCATGGGCCAGTGGGCAGAGGCCCAGGTCTAAGCACAGTGCACTCCTTCAGTGGCCTTGTTCCCACCTTCTGGCTCTGCAGGCCTCCTCTGTCCCCATGGACAGACACAGGGATCAGGGAAGAGCAGAACGTGGTGAAGATCAGGTAGCCCTCTGAGCCTGGAGCTTCTTCCACACTAGTCCCGATGCAGCAGGGAGATCTCTCCCTTCCTTCCTCTCCTTCCCAAGAATTTGGAATCTCTTGCAGGAACATGGCTTATTGTGGATTCTGGGAAATAGGCAAACCACTCCACAACACAGGGCAGATTTATCAACTTCTCCAAAGGGTTTGGAGATTCATATGAGGCGTAAATATTGATGTGCGGGTGACAGTTAAATGGACGAGTGCCTTTTATTGTTGTAATAAACTTTTTTGAAGTTTTTCTATAAAATTAAATACAGCAACCACTAGGGCAAAGTAGAGGTGTCTGGAAATGGCTCTCAATAAGTGAACTGTTAGAACCAGGCCAGGGACACCTGCTTAGCCTGCAAGGAAGCTAGGGTGGCCTTGCTTCACAGTTTTTTTAGGGGTGTTTTTGTCCCATAAGCAGCTGGCATCACATGCACTGGGGACAAGGGGTGGACAGGGTGCTGTGTGGTGCCACTCTGCCTTACAGAATCCCACTTCTCCTTACCAGAGAAGATAGGGTAGGCAAGTCACACGTGCATGTGTGGTACTGGAGATGGAACTCTGGGCCTTTGGACTAAGCATCATCTCCAGTCCATTTTTTATTTTGAGACAGGGTCTTTCTAAGATACTAAATTGTCCAGGCTGGGTTCAAATTTGCAACCCTCCTGCCTCAGCCTCAGAGCACTTGGATTACAGGTGTGTGCCACCTTGCCCGGCTAAGGTATCTCTGTTTTGGATGAACTTTCCTATATAACTTCTACTTACCCTAATGTTTGATAATATTGGCTTTGGAGATTGAATGGTACCTGGGGCAGTAGTTGAAGTTGTGAGTGCCTACCTTAGGCAGAGCCCACCGTCCCCACAAAAGGACACACATTGCTTTGCCCAGACTGGGAAAGTGGCTGTGGGGTTTGAGGAGTACAGGAGCTCAGAGACACTCCCAACTTTCTCAAAAGGCTCCTGTCCTCCAAGCAGGGTAAGGTCAGGTTGCATCGAGGTTTGAGAGCTGCACGCATGTTGCCTGCAAGTAAAATAAGCAACATGAAGGGTCCATTGTTAAAGGAGCACTGGGGGTGTCCCTGAGCACCTGTGTGTGCTGAGGTCTGTGTGCTCCAGGCCCACAACTGCCCACGCACCCACGTGTCACTCACTGTGTGGTGTGACCTCCTGGGGAGTCCTGGGGAC
The DNA here is from genome assembly GCA_028451465.1 of Erethizon dorsatum. NCBI lineage: Eukaryota > Metazoa > Chordata > Mammalia > Rodentia > Erethizontidae > Erethizon > Erethizon dorsatum. Next base: position 55,770,344 of record CM051833.1, read on the forward strand.
CCTGGATGTTCCCGGACCTTAAGCTTTAGCTACAGGCTAAGGTCCAAGCTTTTGTTGTGGTCACCCCAGCTCCGGGTCACACCTCCACATGAGTTGCACCCTCTGGCTCTGTGCAATGGCCTGTCAGATGTTAGACGGACACAACTGGGTCCACTTGCTGCCATAAGCTGCTCCCTGGAAGATCTTACTGTGAATACTCCCCTGTCAGAGGGTGCCGAGTAGCTATTTTGTTATTTCCACAATCCCCAGCAGAAATCGCTCATCTTTCTTCGCTCTTTAATTTTATATGAAGTTCCTTATCACGAGCTAGTGAAGAGTAGGAAGGAACTGTAAAATCAGGAGTAGCCACATCCTTCCAATGTTTGGGAAAAGTTCCTCTCAGTCCTCCAAGGCTGCACTTAATCTCGTGACTGCCATCACATGTTATACCTTGCAAACCTCCTCTTTCAGATCAATGCAAAGCCACTTTGGAAAGGGTTCTCTCCACCTCTTCCAAAGGCACCAAGATGATGGATGCCCTTGCGTGTCAAGTGCTGAACAAGCTCATGCTGTGGACACCAGGGGACTCAGCACCTGCCCTGGTGGAGACAGCACACAACCAGCCTTCCCTCTCTCGGACTACAGGCACAGCCCATCTTCTGGGAGTTGGTGGTCTACTGAGAGCTGTGTGAGGGAAACTTCATGGAGAAGTTTACCCTGTATGCATGTGCAGTTAAAAATAGCTGTGGCTATAAGAACATTGTAAACAAAGGGTTCCCACTCACAGACAAAATTAAAAATATTAGAGATTGCTCCCAGTGAATAAGAGAAGGAAACAATTGCTTCTTTCATATGTGGAAACACAGCTGTCACACCATACAGCAGCCTGTGGGAGGGGTTGTGTTCTCCTGTGGATTCCCGTGTGGATGTCCTAAGAGAAGAGTCCACTTCCCAGGGTGGCTGAGGAAGTCACGCTGGGAGCAGCATGGGCCAGTGACTCCTGAGTCTCTTCCATGTGGACCAGGAGTGGACCTGGACAAGAGCTGTGGACCCCTCTAATCTGATGGGCTCCTGGACAGTGTGGAGAATGCCTTCTGTATGAGTTAGCTTTTGTGTTGCTAAGACCCAATTCCCAACACCCACATCTTAAAGATGAATGGTTTATCTGGCTCACAGTTTCAGAGGATTCAGTCTATGGTTGGCAGGCTCCAAGGCAGGAACATCATGGTGGAACTGTATGGCAGAGGAATGCTGCTCACCTCATGGTGGCCAGGAAGCAGCCAAAGGAACAGTGCGAGAGAGGAAGAGGCGAGGGGCCAGATAGAGACCCCCAAGGTCACGCCTCCTTGCCCCACCCAGACACACACAGAAGCATGATTTATGGATCTCCTTGGCAGCCCCCAAGTCAATCAAGTTGACAGGACTAGGCTTAACCACCACATCCTCATTCAAGGCAAAGGCAAATGTGGGCCATGAGTCACACAAATCACCAACCTGTATTAGGAAATCCGAACATCTGTGAGCATGTTCCTGCACTGACCAGAGCCCCCAAAGTCACTCAAATTTGAATTTATGGGGTATTTAACTTTTCATTAAATTAAACTTTTCAGTGTTTAGAATGAATCAGAATAGATTGACCCGTGATAAAAACATATTTATGGGTCCATAACATCTTTTCTTTCCCTTTCCCTATAAATCCCAAATGTTGACTACACAACCAATACTTCACAGGTAACAAACTGCCCTCTTTTCCCCAGTCAGAAGGAACATGGGTATCGGCAGAATGTGGGCTCTACCTCCTGGGGAACGAGTGAACATGCTGGCGAGAAGGCTGGTGACTCGCATCAGAGACCATCAATGCAGACACAGAGATGAGGACGTGGGTTAGACATCTAACAGGACACCACATGGAGCTCAGTGTGTAAGCGCCACCTGCTTAAATCCAGCTCCTATCTGTAGTCCAGGCAGGTCATTCTTTATGCACTTACCCAGCAGGATCGGCCCCTCCCTGCCGGTTTATCACCAATGCAGCACAATGTTGCAGGCAGTCGCTGGGAGGCCTCCTGCTCAGCGCTCAGGAGGACCCATCCCTGCTCAGCGTCAGAGCAGCCTGACCCTGAGCAAATCACAGGGTATGCTGGGCCCCGCTGGGCATCCACATCAGCACTGACCAGGAGAACAAGGAAACGACTCCAAACTGGGCAGGTGGCCCAGGTCAGAGACCCCAGAGGGCGGGTCACAGAGTGGAGAGAAACACAAGGAATGCAGAGGGCGAGAGAGCAGGGCAGGGAAAGCGTGGCAAAGGAGGGTGGAAGGTAAGGCTTGCCTGGGGCTGACAGGTGGTGCAACCTGAGACTTTGGCTGAAGCGAGGCATGATGCTGCACCCCTGGAATCCCAGCATTCAGGAAGGCGGAGGCAGGAGGATCACAAGTTTGAGCCCAACCTGGGCAACTTAGTGACACTGTGAGAACCTGTGTCAAAATAATCAATCAATCAATCAGTAAGGTCCTGGGTTCAAGCCCCAGTACAGAAAAAAAAAAAAAAAAAAAAAAAAGAGAGAGAGAAAGAAGAAAGAAAGAAAAAGAAAGAAAAAAGTTTGGCTGATTTCATTTTAATTTCAAATTCATCTTTAGCACTTAAATATATAGCTAGAATTTTTCTCACCATTGATTCAATAACTTCAATATTAGCTCACCAAGAACCAAAAGTCCTGCATTCAATGCTCCTTCAACATCATCCATCAATGGAGGGTGTGACAGGTGACAGAGCTCCATGGCAACACTGCTGGATTCACTTCTGAGTGCAAAGAAGGCCGTAAAGTTCGTCCTATTCATCTTCCGGGCTGCTGCCTGACTCTCAAATGCAAGCGCATCCTGTGGACCTGCTGCCCTTTCCGTCGGAGCCTCGAGGAGCCCGTAGGGGTGACAGCTTCTGCAGCCCCGGATCTGCACACCAACCACTCGTGCTGCCTCAGCCACCGCTGCTAGAGCTCGCTGTCTCCCTCCCTCCCTCCCTGTCTGCCTCCCCCGATTCCACGCCTGACCGCACCTGCATCAAACGCGTTTGCACTTTCTGTCCCTCCTAGGAGCTCCCGCAGCGGTCTGGATTTGAGCACACATCCACCAGCTGATGCTTTCTCTCTTCGCCACCTGTGAGGACTGAAGAAGGAACCCAGTCTCAAGTCAGGCACAGCTGTGTCCCCAAACAGGTGAGGGGACCAGAGGCACAGTCCAGGCAGGGGCTGAGCTTGGGCCAGGGACCCGCACTGCTCCTGGTTACAGGTATCACGTGGGTCCCTGTGCCCCTGCCCCGGCTGAGAGCTGGCTGCTCCGCACAACGTCGTCTGCCGCCCCTTCCCTGTGGCGTAGCTGCCTTTTATGTTCGGTTTCGCAGAACCTTACCTGAATACTGGCTGGATTTGCCTTTGGAAAAATACCTGTTGTAAGAAAGAAAGAAAAAAAAAAAAAAAAAAAAGGAAAAGTAAGAGGGAAAACAAATTATTTAACCAGGAAAAGAACCCAGCCATGGCGATGGTGTCGTTAGGTGGAGTCTCGCAGACTGATGAGAAGACGCACTGCACTCCGCACGCTGTCACTTTAAACCTTCTGCGCGGATATAACTGCACTTCCTGCGAGGCCCGGGATTTAGCTCAGCGGCGCAGCGCCTTCTGGCAAGCGTGAGGGCCTGAGTTCGATTCCCGGTACCTCCCCCAGCAAAAAAAAGAACTCCTATGAGAAACATCTCAGAGGACCCCAAGTAGCCCTGGCCCAGCTTCCCCAGCTGATACCATCCTGTACAGCTACAGCCCAGCCTCATCGCTGAGACGTGCACCCCCAAATTACACAGCCCTCCCTTTGTCCCCACTGTGCCTTTTCCCTGCATTCTTTTGTGTGCCCATGTGTGTATTTACTACTATGAAATTTTACTAATTTTACCAAATTTTAACAATTTTGCCAAATTATCAAAAATTGGAGAAAGTGATTATTTCTTTACTTTTCAAAATGAAAATATCCCTTTGTAATCTCTTTGTAGAGAGTGCCTGATTTGTCTTAATGGATGTGCACTCATTTAATATAGATTCTGTAGGGCGATCTTTAAAAATGGTTTTGTTCAGACATTTCCAGTATCATACTAACTTGAAATAAAGCCTAATCTTACCACTAAATAATTAGAGATGTGCACTGTAGTAGGGCCGGTGTGGCTCCGTGGCAGAGCACTTGCCTGGCATGCTGAGGCCCTGAGTTCCATCCCAGCACTGTAAACAAAAACAAACATCTGTGGAGGTGCTTATCATCAATGTGTGATGGACCACGCTCAGGACAGAGGGACAGGCGACGGAACAAGCATTTTCAGCCCCTCCGGTGTCCACCTCCTCAGTACCCCTGGGTTCAGCAAGTGTTAAATTTTGGGGACAGAAATGCAAAATACACCATCTTTGTGCTCTGGACTGAATTGTGTCTCCTTAAATTCATATATTCAGGCCCTGGCCTTCGATGTCCCTGTACTTAAAGACAGGGTCTTCAGGGCATTGATTAAGCTTAAATGAGGTCACCAGGGTGGGATACCAATCTAACGGGACTGTGGCTTATAAGAAGCAAGAATGAAAGGCGATTCTCTTCCTACACATGTGAAGACGCAGCAAGAAGCAGGGCATCTGCAAGCTGGAAGACGCCCTCCCCGGAACAGGCTGTATGGGCTGGAGTGTAGTCAGGGATGGAGCACTTGCCTACTGTGCAAGAGGTCCTGGGTTCCAGTCCCAGCACTGCAAAATAGATAAATGAACTTCCCAGAACCGGGTCATGCTGGGTCCCGATCTTGAACTTCCAGCTCCCAGAACTGTGGGGACATAAATGCTTTTTGGGTAAGCCAGCCAGTTGGTAGCATTTTGATTTGGCAGCCAGGGCAGAGGAAGAAGGCATCCTGCTCTGGGTTTCTGTGCTCTAGATGTTTCTGGAGTGGCAAAGCAGCCTGATCCTGTTCCCTGTCTCTGCATTTTGTCACCCTGTGAGGTGAAACCCCATGCAGCCCAGGGAATACGTGTTTAGTGGCCCTTGTCCAGAGTTTGTTGCATTTTAAGTTTGCTCCTCTCGGAAAAAACCACAGTGAAGCCCTTTAGTTGAAATCATTATCTGATGCATCCTATCCATCATGCTTGGAAGGTAGATTTGCTTTGGAAAAAGCATATGACTGTGTTGTTCTGTTTGTAATTAAGGCCGGCATGGAGGTCTCCACAGTTCATCTCCCACTGTGTCATGGCATGTAAAGAATTAGCATATGTGTAAAGTGCCTCACTGCTGGTATTTTCTCTCCTATGAACCAGTGATTACCAAATGTGTAGAGGATCATAATGAGAAATGAATTTTTCTTTATCTTCATAGAAAATCACCTTAGTTGTAATTGTATAAAACCAAATATAAGCAGTCAATCAGTCCTTACTGGGGCTCAGGTTCACACCCATATCATGAGACACTGCTGATGGCCTTGCTCCTACACTCGTGCCTGGGCCTCCACGGTGGGCACCACTAACCCCAGGACCACCCTGACCAAAGATCGTCCTCACCACTATTGCAGTTGAGATGGCAGGAGCTCAAGCAAGTCTGAGAGGCCCCTCGTTGGAAGAACAAGTATTCCAGGGGGTCCACTTGCTCCTGAACACAAATGTAGTTTTTCCAACTCATCTCTATTAATACGGAAGGGATGTGTGTGACACGTGGTGTTTGTGGTAAAGACGCAAAGTGCACCATGCTGCAGACAGAACCAGAAGTGAGTGGGCCTCTGAGTCCTATCATTCTTCCATCTCAGCCCAGTATGGTGCAGGGACTAGGAGCACCTGCTCTACATGGGCAAAGCTCTGGCCCCAGCCACGTTGCCCTCTCACTTCTTCATCCTCCCCGTACTCTTAGCGCCATCTTCAAAACGCAACTTTCTTACAGCTGGGAATCAGCACGGTACTCTTCCCCTAATTCCGCACTGCAGTTAATCAAGGCAAATATTCTTTGGTCTGAAAATTCCCTTGGGTATTGAAGGGGCTCACCTTGCTCTCCTGCAGCTCGGCAATTCTAGACCAGCTCTCAGCCTCCAGGTACTGCAAGCGGCTCTTCCTCCTTGGCCTGTTAGTATTTTCAGCAACGCAACAGGATGTCTTCAATTTTCTCCTCTCTTTCCAAATGGCTGAGGTTGTGTGCACAAAAACGTCAAAGTCCCGGATAGCTGAAAGCATGTAGTGACACAGCCATAACCCTCAGGGTCTCATGGAGCCCTGCTAGTCATATTTCACAAGTGGAAGCAAACGCTGTTTATGAGACACGCACTGAATTCCTGCTTGGGCTCTGGGATGGATGCATAAAAATTAATTTGGACAAAGAAATTATTTAAATAAGGTTATTCATCAAAATATTGGAAGTTAATACCATTATTTATGCCGAATTTATATTTTCACTTTGCCATCCCACCTCCCTAAGATGCTTGCTGAATTCTGCTGAAGTACTCGACATTTCCACAACTAGTAGATGAAGTAATTCTCTTATTAGATTCTGCACGTCTTATCTTTACTCAAAATATTTTTATTTTTACTATTTTACTTGGTTTAAAAATATTTTAAAGAGTATATGTTACAAAGAAATTAAAAGTCCTCCTCAAACCCCACCAGGACTTTGCCCTTTGTTATGCTAACCTTTCCCATGTTCAGGCTCCGCTCCCATTCCTCACTGACTCAGCAGATGCAATCACCCACCCTTGGTTTATTTGAACTAGAACTTCGCGCAGGGTTGTTGCATCAATGATGGGGTTTGTTCTTTGTTTAAATAGTTCCTAAATGATAAAATTCTCAAGGCATGTCTTGAGGGCATAGCTACCAAGGCTTTAATGGATATTATGTAACAGAGAAGCGATAGATCATAAGCAAAATTGAGGGGACATTTTGAGAATTCATTTATACAAATATTTGGGAAACTCATGTAATACAGTACTATCTTTAGGATCTAAAAATCATGAACTTGACTTATGCTTAGCCGGTCGCAGACAAACTGCTGAAAGTACAACTTCAGGCATTGTTTGGAAGGGGCTGGGCTCAGTTTCCCTGTTTTTCACCAAGCCAAACCGAGGAGAGTGGAGAGACGAAGGTTTTTAATCACCAGGATTATGTAGATACAGCCGTCAGTACTTCTCCCCCACCATCTCTCCCTCTCTCTCTCCGTCTCCCTCTCTCTCTCTCTGCAGCAGAAAGGCAGCAGCCACAATGGTGAGTACCACTCCCCCTCGGGCACCGTGCTGTGCTCTGAGGTCCTGGACGACAGGAGCACAGTGCTCCCCACACCCTGCGGGCTGTCCAGCACCCCAGCCCTCCAGGACGCACGGGCGTCTGTCGTGCAGGCGACATGAGAGTGTGGTCCTCATGTCATTCCACAGTGCGTGTTCAAGCCCAGAGATGTTCTGCACACAGATGCCCACTTCAAACCACAGCCCAGAGTGCATTTGAGACATGCCACGCTGCTCAGGGCCGTCCCCGGCTGGCATTCGCCATTGGTGAGAGAGGACCTACTCGGCCACACCACACGGAAGCAAGGCTGGTGTTGTCCTCGTGAAGCAAAAATAGCACTGTGTCTTTAGATGTGCTGATGAGTTCACGGGCACCCAATCCAGGAGTTGCCAGCCCCGTGTGGGACGTCTTGTGTGAGGTGGCACAGCCTGTCCCTGATTGGGGCATTGCTCAGTGTCACCACAACCACAGGCTCACGGCTGACTCTGGGCCAAGGCACGGTTACAGACGGGCAGTGCAGAAAGGAGAAAACTGTGCTTGGATGGTGGGGTGGGGCTTCAGAAGTTGATCAGATGCACACCCTCATCCCTCATGTGCACACCTTCATCCCTCACATGCACACGCTCATCCCTCACGTGCACACTCTCATCCCTCACGTGCACACTCTCATCCCTCAGGTGCACACTCTCATCCCTCACATGCACACCCTCATCCCTCAGATGCACACCCTCATCCCTCAGGTGCACACCCTCATCCCTCACACGCACACTCTCGCTTGCTGACATGCAGCACCAGGAGTTCAGAATTTTCCCAGTGTTGCACAGGTGCAAGTGAAACTTGAGTTCAAACCACTCCTTTGCCTCCTAGGTCCACCATGTTGTCTCAGTTATTTTTCTCGTTGCTGAGACAAAATACCCAACACCCAAAGTTAAAGGGGGAGAGGTTTATTTGGCTCACAGTTTGGAGAGGTTTCAGTCCGTAGTCAGCTGGCTCCAGGGCAGCGTGGCACATGGCACAGGGGCATGACAGAAGAGAAACAGTTGGTGGCATGCAGAAGGTAGCAAAGCAAGCGAGGGACCTTAGCAGCTTCTTTTTGCCTCTAAAAGGGCCTACTCTAGGTAGGCTACTGCGGTTAGGGTGGTGCCAAACCAATCAGTGGACTGATTTAGTAATCACACACCCTTAACCCCAGCATCACACACTCTCGATCCGGCCACCTCTGGAAAGCCCCACCTGTGACCACATGAGGCTTTGGGCGGCACCTAGACACAGCCATGACACATGTTGTGCATCTCTAATTTCAGTAATTTCCATCCTTGTTGTGCATTTTCGGCTTAAACACTGGCTTGAAGCTGATGTCACAGGACCCAAAATATGTTTTATTTTCCTAAATAAAAGATGACACATAGTTTGTTTCTAGAAAATAGAGTTGTCAATATTTTGAAGTTCAGCTTTTGAAATAAATAATGAAATTCCGTTTAATTCTGGGGTCTCAGAAGTGAGACTGACTCTCAGTCAGTGATGCGACCTCACTACATTAAATGCTGAGCCTCTGTGCTAGGCTCCGAGTGACATGGAGAGCAGGGCAGTGTCCAGGTCACCTGCACATCCTGTGATGTTCCTGGCATGGGGCCTGCACCCAGCAGGTGCCTCGAAAACACTTGGGCACAGCACTAAATGTGAAGCTTTGCATTGTTGCTTTGTTGCACTGATAGCTCCTGCCCCGTGCATGTTCTAATCCATGTCCTAACAGCTGAATTACTGAGCGCATTCCCAGTTCTGCCTCCGCAGTGTAAATTCTACAGTGCTAAGGAAGTGACGTTTTAGCATAAGCACTTCATTTTGTCCCAAATTCTCTTTCCCTCTTTCGTTCCTCCTTTCGCTCTACATCTTCTCTCTCTCCCATCCTTCTTCTCTCTCTGTCCCTGTCTGTCTCCATCTCTTTTATCCATGCTCACTTTTCTGAGCTACAGGATCCATGTGGCTCCATCACGGAATGCATTATGAGTATGTGAAGTTCTGTACTCCAGATTTATCTGTTCACGTATACTTATCCGCTGCGTTCTCCTGGGAGGGCTGAATAATGCTTTGTGCATTCAAAACATTTCTCTTTTACCATAAAAGCCAAGTTTCCAAAATGCTTCTCATTTATCTTTTCCTCACCATGAGTGTTTTCTTGGTTGCAAAAATTAATGTTCACATTCTAGGTTACTATGTTCACAAACAACACAGCTGATGGAATAGCTTCAATTTTCAAGCTTTCCAGCACCTCTGAGTTTCTCTAAAGTGTATCATCTTATATTTTCTTTGGATTTTGTAGCCCATGTTTTATAAGGAAAAAAATGAATTTAGCCTGGATTTAAGTAAGAAAAACCCTGTCTCCTCCTGTTGAGTTAGCTTGTTTTACTTTTTATTGTTGGCCCTGATCTTCAGCAACATACGGTGCTTGTGCCCTTGCACAAGTCTTGCACATGCCCCACTCAGGGTAGAAAGTCATCTCCCGTGCAATGCTCTCAGTGTGTGCCATCCTTTGAATGTTTTTCCAAGTGTGTGAATGGAACTGCATGGATGCTTGTATCTCTAACACCAGCACTGCACATTTAGACTGAAGCAAGGCCCAAACCATAAATTTAACACTCAATTCCAGAAAGGCAGGGAGGTCACTACATGAGTGTGAGGGACAACTACAGAGTTTGCCTGACCTGAGCTCCAAACCAAACATAAAGACCCAGTCATCAGGGAAGAACTGTGTCAGCACTGGCAGGCCACCATGGTGGGCTATCTTCCACAATGGAGTCACCCAAGTGGGCCAGGAGAGAGTTCCTGAGTCAGTCAGCTCTGTGTCATCATCAGGACAACATCCCTGACACCTGTAATTTAAGGAGAGGTTTACATTGGCTCAGGGTTTCCAAGGGTTCACACCATGGTCAGCTGGCTCCAAGGCAGAAGTGGCCTGGCAGAAGGGCCCAGGAGAAGACAGCTGCTCAGCCCATGATAGCCAGGACACAAAAAAAGCCAGAGAGCAGAAAGGCAAGGCATGTGCTGGTGACACACCTCCTCCAACCCACGCCTCCTCCCAAGGGCACATAAGCTATGAATTCATAGCTTATGGAGGAATCACTGATGAGTGCAGCACCCCATGATCCAGTCACCTTCCAAAAGCCCCACTTCTGAACACATGAGACTTTGGGGGGACTTTCTATATCTAAACAATAACAACCCCTTTGTCCCCTTTTAGTACGAACACTCATACTCAGTAGTCACAAGTTTTGAAAAGGAAAACTAGAAGAAGATTCAGAGAAATGAGACCAAAATAAGGGACTCTGGGCTCTGCCCCATGGAAGAAAAGCCACACTGACTTAGACCTGTAGGTCGTAACAGAAACTCGTAATTCCGTGGGCACCTGAAAGCTCTCCCTGGCTGACAGTGTCAATGAGACAACCTTGGACTTTCACACGAAGGGTTCTGGCAGGGTTTGTGGGAGAAGTTAATGCAGAAAAACACAGATGCGTGGTGACATACATCCTTTGCTCTCTGCCCTAGTCTATCTCAACGAATGCCATCATCCACGTAAACGTACCTGTATGAATTTCACATGAGAAAATCCACTGAGGGGCGCACCGATTTTAAGAGGGGAGGACGCACCAGGTCCTGCGTGTGTTTGAAGGGCTGCCTAGTGGAGAAAGGTCACCTGCACCCTACAGGTGAACAGAGCTAGAACTGAGGTGCGGACTCTTCACACCTGGCACCTTAATGGTACAAAGTGCGGTCAAGTCCAATCCTAATGACTTTTGTCTCTACCTCAGGATTTCTCGGAGTTTGGGAGCCGCTTCCCTGTGATGGGCCCCACAGATCACCGTGGCCTGACGAACCACAAAATCTGCTCCAGTGCTTTGCCCTCATGGTTGATGGACTGTGAATGCAGAGAAGCAGAAAATAAACTCTTCACCAAGGCGCTTAATCAAACAACAGCTTAACAGTGCAGTGAGTCTATGGCCCCCTCCCCTTCCGGAATTCGGAGTAGCACCGCAGGGGTGTTTCAGCCTCGGGTTGCAATGATATCTCGGTAGAGAACCCCAGCCACACTTGGATTCAGGGTAGGAATTTACCTGATTGTGTCATCTGATTTTCTTTTCCCTTTGTTTCTTCACTGTATGGCAATAGTTAACTTAAATGGGGTTCTCATATGTGTATGCACCCAAATACACACACACACACACACACGACCAAAGCACCTTTTTTGGTAACAGGTATGAAGTTCTTCATTCAAATCTAAAGCTCCTTAAAACCCCACTGGCCAAACGACTAAGCAACCTGTGAGCTCCTGCCTGAGAACTCCGTGCCACCCGGACTTTCCTCAGCATGCTGCTGTCAGGGTCATCTCTTCCGTCCTCAAGGACAAGGCAGAGGACTGCAGGGTGCTGACCACTGACTGGAGACCTTACAGCTTTATGTCACTTGTTGGCCCAGTGGGTCTGTGCCCATAATAGGGTCAATTTGTTTACTGGCTCTGTCACCCGCCTTGGTTCCCATGGACCTCTAAGGTCTAGACACAAGAGTGCTTCGTGGCCCCGACTTCTCAAGACAGGACAACCTTGCCAAGGAGACCAGGTTCAGAGGATATTCCAGCCTCGGCCACACTGTGGAGGATCCAGACCTGCCCAGGGCACAGGGTCAGCAGTTCCGAGCACGGACCACATGGCACACTCCCCTTCTAATGACTCGCCCTGCTCATGTGGGGCATCCATCTCTGGTTCTTCTTCTTGTTTTATCAGAAGACCAAGGCCACACGTGGTCATCTCCTTATGCACATTCTCACAGGAAGCCTCAGGATGTCTCCATCCCTAATTCCGAAAGACCCTTAGGCCATTTGCCATTTGCCTGCCTTCCAGCCATGATGTTTATATTTCCAGAGACTTTGCGAGACGCAGATGCGTCGGACTCATGGGGGCATTGAGTTGACACTTACACGACATTCTCATGCAGCTTCCCGGAAAGCCAAGATAGATCTTCTACAAGGTGTCTTCATGTGGCTCTTTTTTAAAAGTTAAGACTTGATTCAGCAAGCCATATGAAACCTCTGACCTCCACACACAGGCACACGGTATACGTTAATTAAAGAGATCAGCAATGCAATAGAAAATGTTTCGGGCTGCCCCAAATCTGCAGAGTGAGTCCTCGCTGGTACCAGCTTCCCTTGTTATTACCTTCCCTTGTTAATATTTTCAATTACTGAATTTCATATGTGCATGTTTGTTTGCTTTTTTTAAATTGTGCATATGTCACATTATTGGATTTCCCTGTTCACCTATACTTATCTTCTTTTACCATTGTAAAATTTCTCTCTTCCTTTCTGTCAGATGCTGGGCTTGTTCCTTGTTATGAATGCTCCCTGGTAGAAGAACCATGCATGACAGTAGCCTCTTTAATATTTCTTATTATGGGCCTGTAAAGTTTGAAATGATTATGGGACTGCAATTTAAGACCCAAAATGGATTTCTTCTATTGTGTACTACTTTAAATGCAGACCAAGATTTAGGGTATATTGTCATAGGTTCAGTAAAATTGGTTCTTGATTCATTTCCAGTGGGATTTTAATGAGCAGCAGCATTTCAGGGATTCCATGTGTGAGAACATGCAATGAAATTGTAAGAATGGGATTATCTGTTAACCCAGAAATTATTTCTCACAGCTATTTTTCTTTAAGGAAATAATTAAAGATGCACAAAATATATAAGAATAAATATAACATTACATCAGTGTAATACATGATAATGAAACACTGGAGACAGCCTAAGTTTCATACCAATAGAATTTTCAATTAAATTGATAGTCACAAAGTAGAATGTGAAAGAATTGCTAAAATTTTAGTATCTGAAAAGTATTTAATGGTATGAAAATTATTTTATACTGAGTGAAAATATAGTTAACTGGGTACTTACTATATCTGTGAAATACACACATAGAAAAACAACTGGGAGGAACTATATCAAACTACTAAAAGTGCTTATTACCAGGTTATGGGATTATATGTTATTTTGTTTTTCATGGTGTTCTGTACTATGTAACTATGTGAGGTGTGATAGAAAAATATGGTGGTGAATGTTTACATTAAAATGTATTACAGAAAAAGACGCAGTGCCATTCATCTTGCTCAAAATGCACCCCTTCGCTTTGAACACACTCATCCCATGGCTCTTGCCACTTTCTGAAGCAGATCTGGAGTCCTCTTTCCTGAGTGTCTTTAATTGCACTGTCATGGCTGCCTCGATGTCCTGAATGGATTCAAAATGTTTACCTTTCGTGGTCATTTTGACTTTGGGGAAGAGCCAGAGTTTGCATGGTGCCAGATCTGGTGAAGAAGTTGGATGAGGACACACTGTTACGTTTTTGGCCACTCAGAAGCAGCATCTACCTTATTTGGCATCGCCCCTCATAAAGACACTCATGGAGACTCTTTAGACTTGCACACATTGGCGTGATATTGTGTAGAGCGGTGTTCTCAGTCTGCAGTGATTCTGCCCACCTGGGCACACAACAACATCTGTAGGTAGGTTTTATTGTCTTGTACAGGGCAGCGCCATGCTATCGTCATCTCGGTAGAATTGGAGCCCAGCAAAGCTCCCCATGACAAAGGATGTCCTGGCTGGCAGTGGGAATCAGCTGAGGCTGAGGATCCCCGAGATAGCGGAGGGTGCCTGCTCAAATCCCAATCACACCACTGAATGACTGTAGGACCCTGGGGCATCCCACAGCTGGGAGGGGGAATTCGAAGCAGGGACCACACAAGAGAAAGTGGGGCAGATGGATCAGGGGATGGAGCATGGCTGAACTGTTCATGATACCATGTCCCAGACACCATGCTTCATCCCTGAAGAGCGTGACAGCAGAGCAAAGCACAAGGGAACCAAGTGCTGATGCTTTATCTTATTTTCTTCAGATTGTCTGAAAAACTAAAGCACTAAAGTGGGATACCTTGACTAGGTTGTATTTGCTTTTCTTTTCAGTCCAATTTACCTCCCTCCCTTAAGAGGTGACCCAGTCAAGAGCTATGTGTGCATTTTTCTAACCCATTATTTTAGCTTTAACCACAAATATCTGTGTCCATAAGCTAAGCAGCTATCATTCTATCCATCCATCCTCCATCACCACCTGATTGTTATGTGTGCTTTGAAACATTCAAGTAATTTTTGTTACTTACCTTAGGTAATTTTTTCTGCTGTTCTTCAAGACAGGTGAGGACCTACTAGCGTGGTTTAAATTCCTACAAAATCAGCTCCTCTGTTGTGAATGCCATTATTCTTTCTTCTGTTTCATTTTAAGCAAATATAAGTGATGTTTTTATCAATTGCTGCAGCAATTATGTTATTGACATAACTTGCCAGGAGATGCATTTGATCTGCATGCTCTCCCAGGCAGCCACAACAGCAACACACTGCACTTATTTAAAGCTGTGTCTCTACTCCTCTTCTAAACCTTTGCAGCTCCTTGTCTACCAGCAGGTTAGGCTTGGCTGGCCCTTCCAGGCTATCTAGAATCTTCTCATATTTTCTATTTCTACTTTAACACTGAGCAAGCACTTGCTAATGGGTACGACAGGTCTGCATCTCCCTGTGTGGCTCATTTTGGGGTCTTGTCTGACGGTCCTTCCTCATCCCTGAGTCCCATCTGTGGGGAGCATGGGCTCTCTCTCTGCCCTCCTGTGGGAGGAGCCTCTTGCTGGACTAGGTCTGGTCTCCTTCTGTGGGTTAGTGGACTTTACCAGAAGTGAGCAGAGATGGAAAGGGCTCTTCTCAGTGTGGAGTTTCCAAAAGGTCCTCTGTGGCCACCTCAAGCCTGGGGTCCCCAAAACGGGACTTCAGTTCCACAGTGCTTCCTGCCTTTCAGGATCCACACACATTGGCCATTGAATTGCTCATTGTACGGTAGCGTATTTTCTGTGTTCTCACTTGTTTTACTCAAACTTCTCTTTGATCCAATCCATGAATCATTATCATTAATCCACAGTTTATCTACATTTCTCCAGCGTTTCTACAGTGTTTTGCTCATCATTGGTGTGTTCCCTACCTCTGTCCATCCTTCTGAACTCAACTTAATTCTCCTTGCTTTTCATCCTTAACAGATATTTCAGCAAGGGTGGGTACTTGGTGAATTACTTGGTTTTTGTTCTGCTGAACCCATGTCTGAGGCACAGGCTAGCAAACCCTTATCTTCTGCAGGCCCCTATCTCAGCTCCCCCTTGGCCTGCAGGGCACTGAGGTCTTACACTTGGCTCCTGAGGCTGCTCTCCACCTCTGTACCTCACCTGGCTCTCCCCAGGCTGCACGGAAACACTCACATGGTTGCTTTTAAATTTCCTTCTTTGGTACCAGTGATGCCCCTTTCTATCTCACAGGTTTCCTACGTGTTTATAGAGGAACGGCCTTCATTGTCCCATCATCCAAGTGTTCACTCTAAGAAGGTCTCCACGCAAGCATAGCTATGTGGCTGGACCCAGAAATCTCCCATCAGATGCTATGAAAGCAGAGGGGCCCTCTGAGCTAGAGATTACTGTGGGCTGAGAATACCAGGCTCACAGGAACAGTGGAAAGGAAGAATGGCTCTTTCAGAAGCTTGCACACAGTTCAGACGGACGTCGAAGGTGCATGGGAAAATGGAGTTGTAACACAGAACTAGATCATGAAATCTCTCACAAAAACTAAAACATTTAGATCACACGCAAAAAGATGTGTAGTATGGAGTTTTAATTATGAATAGATTGGAAGAGATTTTGGACTTGAATTCGGGAGACTACGTAGGGCATATTTGAAATAATCTAAGAAAGAAATGAAACTAGCGCTGCTCGGAACGCACGTGGAGAGCAGCAATTTTTCTGCAGACTGAGATTTTTAGCACTGAGCACTGACTCCTTTGTCACGGGTTGGTGAGGAGGATCGGCAGGTGGCAAGGAGGAGCTGGGAGGGTGACCGGAGAGGGGTCTTGGGGTCCCTGTGTCTGTCTTGCAGCCATTCTCTATGCAGGCCTAGTGGGTGTGCACCAAGTCTCAGCGACCTGTGGGCTCTCAGGCCCTCCACTTGCTCTGCTCACTGGGACAGCTCTCATCTAGGAGTGGATGTGTAAGTATGGGTGGCAGCAGGGCTGTGAGTAGCTGCAGAGAAAGAGGTAAAGCATGGCACGCTGATTTCCCTCCGTCCCTCAGAACCAGAAAGCCAGGTATTTCACCCTGCTCCCTAAACTTGTCATCTACTCCAAACTTAAGATTGAAAACAAAACCTTCTTGTTCTTATATCTCATTTAGCTCAGGTGTTTTTAAACATAATACAAATGATAGTTATTAAAAATCACCTCTGTTGAATTAATCGATGCCTCCATGTCCTTGAGTTGACCTGACCTCCATCCTCCAAGGGCAGGATCTTTGTCCAGGGTGGACCTTCAGCAAGCAGGGCACAGGGCAGGGCCTGGCGCAGCCGCAGCAAGTGTGTGTGGAAATGAGAGGACCTGGACCCACTCTGCGTGGCCTGTCTCCTCCTCACAGAATGGCTGCTGTGCCCCTGAGGGTGCAGCCCGAAGATTATTCCCACAAACACCTTCAGCATCATTTCTCTCCCGATTCCGTGCATGGGGCTGTTCCATTCTGCATCAATTTTACCTCAAATGTTCCTTGAAAAGAACAGATGATTTCAAAGTGCAACTCAAAATGAAGAATATTCTGTTGGAATCTTTCAGGCAATTTCCACTTGGTGTGTCGTTTGATAGCATGAAACAGATGGGAAGAAAGCATCATCACCTCCTCCTTATGGTGCACTGGAAATAAAATGTTAGGAAGTTGTCCTAAGATGAGTTCTATAATTAAAACAACTTGAGTTGATTTAACAGTTGCTTAAGCAATTCTTGCAGCTCCTTTTTGCATTATCAGAGACTAAAATGGAAGCCTTTCTTGTTAATCATTCTTTTTTATTGCAGTCATGACACTGAAGATTTTCTTTGTGCTTTAGTTTTCTTGGTAATTCAGTGTTATGGTTCAAACATTTATTTCTGCCTTGCCAAAGTCTTCCTTTCAAATCTTTCAACAGGAAAATCATCTCTATTGTTCATTAACTATTTAGAGCCCATCCTCTGCTTCAGAAGTGGGACCTTTGCCACCCTCTCCTGCTTCCAATCTCAAGGCCCTCAACAATGATTTTGGCATTGATTAACTGTCCACTGCCATGAAAAATGCCTGAGATAAACAATGTAAAGGAGGAAAGTTTTATTTTGGCTCATGGTTTCAGAAGTTTCAGTCCATGGTCAGTGGGATCCATTGCTTTTAGGCCTGTGGTGAGGCAGAAGCATCATGGCAGAAAGGATTAGGAGGAAAGCAGCTCATCTTCTGGAAGTTGAGTAGTAGAAAGAGCAAGAGGAAGGGGTCAGGGACCAGATATAGTCCCCGAGAATGTGCCCTGATGATCCACTCCCTCCAACTAGGTCCTACTTCCTGTTTCTGCCACTTCCCAATAATGCCATTATAATGATTTTAGAACTGGATTAATCCATTGATGAAGTAGAATCCTGTTGATCCAATCCTTTCCAGGAATACCATCACACAGGAAGTGTGCTGCACTAATTTCCTACCCTCACATAGGAAATGTGCTGCACTAATGTCCTACCCTCACACAGGAAGTGTGCTGCACTAATGTCCTACCCTCACACAAGAAGTGTGCTGCACTAATGACCTACCCTCACACAGGAAGTGTGCTGTACTAATTTCCTAGGTGTTTCCCAACCCAATCAACTCAACAAGATTCACCATCATATTCCTCCATTTCTCACCACAGCTGCACCCTAGCCAGGTCCCCCACTCTTGTCAGGTCACCAGCGCTAATTTTGTTCTCAAAATAATGCTCTGTCTGTTCTCGGAGTACCATGAGAATACCAAAAAGTACTCATGAGAAAACCAAGCCAGGCATGGGGCACACACCTGTAGCCCCTGCACTGTGGGAGCCTGAGGCAGAACTTCAATTTGGAGCCCAGCTTAGACAACTGAGTGACTTGGTAAGATGTCTCAAAATAAAAACAAAAAAGAGGCTGTGGCTGTTGCTCAGTTTGAAGGCCCTGGGTTTCATCTTCAATACTGCAAGAAAGGAAAAGAAAAATCAACTGTAATTATATATCTAGAAATACACTGATGATTATTTTTGGAGGCATAGCTGATTTCTGGACATAAATTTCTGAAAATATGTTTAAACAAATTTTACTGTGAGGCTTTCTGCCATTATACTCTAAGGCTTTCCCCCCTACACAAACACACCATGGGAATGTAATTTAGGTGATGAATAGAAACTGCTCTAAAGATGCATTGAGGCAATTTAACCACCCCTTTCATATTGGTTCTGGGTGTTTATTAAAATGTTCTATCCCAAGTGATGATGCTTTGATTATCTTTGCAAATACACGTGTGTTTTTATCAACGTACATTTCTAGAAGTACATATCTTTTAGGAACTGATACTAAGTATCAGAATGTTTTTTTCTTTCTCTCATTTTGGTAGAAACAATTTTCCTTTATCAGGTTAATAGTGTGGCATATTAAGAAGGAAGAGTTTAACTGAAGAAAACAAATTGTAAATGTCTTAGGATTTAGTTGATTTTTCTTTGTACCGGAAGTTGAAGTAAATCACAAAAACCATGCTTTGAGTCTATATTGTGTATGCAAGAGCACAGCTCTCTCTTCTGTTCCATTTACAGCTTCGCCTGATGAGGGGTCACTGCCGAGACTGAGCTGATGCAGGCCAGGGACTGCGCCAGTGTGGGGCGGGGGGGCGCCGACTCCGAGAATCTCTGCACAGCGCGCCCAGCGTGTTAGGAGATACAGTGCGACCGCTGTTTACTTCCAAAGCCAGAAAGCACTGGTTTCCTAACCCCGGATACCTGTGTGTGCGACCTCACTGGGAAATGGGCTCTTTGAAGATGCAATCAAGTTGAGGTAAGGTCATCAGGATGGACATCGACGTGACTGATGTCCTTCCAAGAGGAGGCGAGAAACCCAGATGCAGACACAGGGCGCGGCCACACGAGGCCCGCAGGTGCGAGAGACACGGTTGAAGCATGGTACACCTGCAATCAGGAGGAGGCTCGAGAGCCGGGGCTCTGCCAGATTGTGCAGAGGGTCAGGGCCCCGCCCCACCTCGACAGTGAGTGTGCTTCTGGCCTCCAGATCTGCGAGAGCACAAACTTCCATTGTGGGGAGCTACCGGGTTGCAGCACGTGGTTAAGGACGCTCAGGTACTGAGACAGCATCCAAGAAGGCTGCTCACAGAGCAGGCATCTGAGGCCCGGTGCCATCGAAAGAAACTAACCCGGAGAACACACTTCGACCAGCCGTGCTCCGGGTCTGCCCATGTGGTGCACAGGGCCTCACTTAGAAGCTGGGTGGGGGGGGGCCGTGCGCAGAGGGGTACCGCCCTGCTTCTGCGCCCCGGCACCCTCCGCCCCGCCGTCCTCCACCCGGCCGCTAGTGCAGCCCGCGTGCGTGAGGAGCACTCAGCCACCTCCAGGGTGAGCGCCATCGGCCACCTGGGGCACAGTGACTCGCTTCTGTTCCTGGCCACCAAGGACACATGCCTGCCAACGGATCCCGGGTGTTTTCATCCGTTTCCGTTCACGGTGATGACGTGCCTATTTCCCCTTGAACGACGGCAGTCTATTCAACGTCCTCTGATCCCAGGGTGCACAGGGCTGTGAGAGGCTGCAAGACAGCAGGATCACGGTGAGCTATGAGCTGGCAGCCTGGCCTTCTCCCTCTCACCACTCTTGTCCTCCTCGTCACTGTCCTGTCCTCTCGTCCTGCTTCACCTATCTTCTTCCTGCTCCTTCCTGCGACCCGAAATCTTTGTAAACAGCTCTTCCAAACTGTCGGCCAAATATTTCTGAATTTCTTATCAATGTTCTTGAAGGAACATCACACATCCCTCAAAGAACATCGTAACACCAGCATTTAAAGGCTGTGAGTAGAATGTAAAGTTCTCAAGTGATATGCCTAGCGCGGTGGTGGCGAACCTGTGGCATGTGTGTCGCAGCGGGCATGCACAGCCCTCTCTGTTGGCGTAAGCCAAGTCCCCCCGGCAGCCGAGGGTCGGATGACAGTTGTTTTTTCTAAATCAAAACCACAGTACTCAGGTTTAACTGGTGTTGACATTTTCCTATAAATAAGTGGGTTTTGGGTTGCAGTCTGGGCTCTCATCTCTAAAAGGTTCACCGCCACTGGTCTAGTGTGCACTGTGACTGGTCACACACTGAAAGTGTGTGACGTCTTGCGGTTCATGTCCTGGTGTCTGGTGGCACGTGAACTCCCCCTAAATTAAACATTATTAGAGTAGTACTATAAATTAGTAGAAATTATTTCTATTAATGCTTTACTCCAATACCTTCTTTTGTTGATTTAATTAAAATTCTTCTTTATAGACTTGTTAAAATATTGAACAGAGGTTTAAAATAATGATTCAAGTGTAAAAGAGAATTGAGAAAACCAAAAGCTCAATTATGTCACCTTACAGGATTCACACATGCCGTTCTGAAATAATAATGGAATATTTAGATCTTCAAGTATCCTAAGACATACAAAAAGTTTTATAGGATTGAGAATGAGTGGAAAATTTTGTCTACGTTTAAACTGTTTAAAAATTGATTTCAATAGAAACCATTGCAACCCATTGTAAACAGAGCCATGTAAATCACCCTGGCTTAGGGGTTCAAAAAGGGAAAAGAATAACCCTTAAGTTGGATGGAATCCTTCTAACACTAGAGCCGCAGGAGGGTCTGTCATCTTACCCCATCTCCCCTCTCGGTTCCACTTTCTCCCTGGACCCGTGATGGCCGGAACTATGCATCTCACTGCCTTCTTCCCTGGTAGCAGCACTCCGGGATTCAGATGTGCTGCTTGCCTGCTGGCTGGACCGGATGCAGCTCCGTGATGGGCGTAGCGGTCACAGAGGGGTTGACCACCAGCATTCCTCAGAGCCCTTTCCCAGGTAACACAGCATGATAGCAGAGCGAGAAACGGATGTCAGGATGATGTTAGAGAATCCCCAGGAATCAGTGATTCTGCAGATTGTGAAAGCATCGGGCAACCTCCCCAGTGCAGAGGTTTCGCTGTTACTATACAGTTTCAGAGGCCACTTTGCTAGGATTGAGCTGGACCACTAGGCAGAGAATCCCATTTCTGCTCATCAGAGCCCACGAAACCTATGGCTGTAAACTCTGAAACAGTGGTGTGTGCTCAGTAAGTGCTCAGCAGGCTGTTACGGTCTGAATCTGAAGGGCCCCCCAGAGGTTCATGTGCTCAGATGTAGGTGATTGGGTCACGGGGGAGCTACACTGATCAGTGGACCCATCCGTCTGTCCATCCACCCATGGGTGCACGGTGAATGTGCTGTTAGAAGGCAGGCGCCTGCTCGCAGGAGGTGGATTATTGGGGGCATGACCTGGAAAGGTATTTTCTTGTCCTGTGATCCTCTCCTCTCCCTCTCTCTGTCTCTGTCTCTGTCTCTATCTCTTTCCCAGCTGCCATGGGGTGAGCAGCTTTCCTCAGACATACTTTTCTACCATGCCATTTCGGCCTTGGAGCCAGCCCACCGTGGACTGAACCCTATGACACTGTGAGCCAAAAAACATTCTCATTAAAATTGCGAGTATCAGGTGCTTTGTCCCAGCAATGGCACAGTGACTAAGACATCGGTGGTCATGTTTCTGGCATTTCATCCAATCTGGCAGTCTGGGTTGAGAATGTACCAACACTATTATAGTCAACTGCGGCAAAAAATATAATCACATATCTTAAAAATGACATTTTTGGGCCGGTGAGATGGCTCAGCGGCATAAGCGCCTGCCTGGCAAGCGCGAGGTCCTGAGTTCAACTCCTGGTACCCACATACGAAAAAAAGGCCAGTGATATCGCTCAGCAGCACGGGTGCCTGTTGGCGCGCAAGGTCCTGAGGTCGATCCCCCAGTACCCACACACACACAAAAAATGACATTTTCCATTCTTTGTCTTTACTTTCTTTTCGTGTTGTTCAAAACCTATGAGAAAGAGCTGGAAGGAAGAAGGAAATAAAGATGTTCTTACCTACTTATGAACCAAGTTGTGGTGCTAACTGCAGACTGGTAGGTCTTGGCATAAATAATACCTGGAAAAATCTGAGGGGATAAAAATTCCCGTTCTTTATACAATTCCCCCAGCAAAGCCCCAGTCCCTGAACAGGCTCTCAGCAGCAGCCCTCCAGAGCTCAAGAATGTCGCTGTCCCCTCCCTCAGCCTTGAGCAGTGATGACAGCCTTGTGTGCCCCCACACTCTCAGTCGCTGGCACCCCCTACTCTAGATGGAGAGACAGTTCTGAAAGGGACTTTGTTGAAGTTCCTATTTCTGTCACCACGAACAAATTCCCCACTCATTCAGGCCTCTTTGACCGTAATCCCCCTGGGACTGGAGACTGAACAGGGATAAAGGCGTGCGTGGTTTCCTTAAGCCAGGCCTTGGGCACCTACTCCCCAGGCTCTTCAACGCTGCTGCGCGCGCTGAGGAGAGGGTCCCGAAGCAGAGTGTCGCGGGTGGCTCTAACACCCACGTCACACAGGCCTTGGGCACCGTCCAGGTCTAATCAGACCCACCCCAGACCCGGGATGTGTCTTTGGAGGTGGGGACAGGGCCTCCAGGGGCCCCCAGAGTCCTGGCCTGCAGGCTGGGGCCCACCTTCTGCAAGGTCGTTGCTGTAGGGCATCTGGTGCCACCCTTCCACAGCCTGGGCACGCGTGGGTGCCTAGGACTCGGCGTCCTTGCTCTGCCCAGGGTGGCCGAGCTGTTTCCGCCAGGTCCGCTTTGGAGAAGAGCCCCGCGTGCACCCGCGTCCGGGAGGGAGGCGTCCTCCGTTCTCACCCGCGGGCCCACTGAGCAGGCCCCGAATTCTGGAGGTGGTCTCTAGGGTTACCCCAGACAACTTCCTGTCCGCGCCCGCTCACAGCTCTGAGTTTCCTCTGCAGCGCGCATTGTCCACACGCAGGCGACCCGACCCCTTTCTTGCAGGGCTGGGTCCGCGTGTGGGGTCCCCGCCGGCCGCGTGCGAGAGGAAGGAGGCGTGGACCTCGCGCGCCCCCTGCAGGCCGCGCCGCGCCGCTGCGCCTCCTCTAGGCTCTGCCGCGTGCAGCGTGGATCCGACGCGTTCCTGAGATCCCGAGCGGGTCAGCCTGGCCTTTCCCCTTCTCGCGTGCGCCCACCCGGGCAGCGCTAGGGCTGCACAGGGAGCACAGCACAGGGCCCCCGCGTGTCCGCTGCCCCACCCCCTGGCCGCGCTGTCGCCTCCCAGCGCTTCAGGGGCGGGCTGCGCTCAGCCTCGCGTCGTCCCTCAGCTCCCCGCCGTGACACGGGCAGGCGGCGGTGTGCACACATTGCACACTTGCGCGCACATGGTCACGCACGCCGCACGCACATGCACGCGTGCACACACTCGTGTGAGGGTCTGTCTCGCTGTCCCCAGTTCTGACCCAGGCGGTCGGTGCTGAGCAGGGGACCCGCTCTGTCCCGGCTCCCCTGGGAGCAGGAGGCCCGCTGGAGCCAGCACAGACAAAGAGGCTTGGAAGCTCTTTTCAAAGGGGAGCAAAGCCTGGCTGGGAATCCCTTTTGCACCTCGCAGGAAGTTGCTCTTGCGCAGTCCCTGCCCTTCCAAGAAAGTTGTCAAGGCCTGGGCCTCACTGGGACCCCGATTGCCCGGCCTCAGGCTGCGGTGCTGGTGGGGAGCCCTGCTCCCGTCCACTCTGAAAGTCGGGCCGGCTCCGGGGCGACCCCAGAGGGTCTGCACTGTCACCCAGGACGGGGACCCCTCGAGACGCCTGGGGAGGCGCGGCCAACCCCTCGCCAGTGCTCCTCCCTTCGCCTGGCACCAAGTGGATTTCTGTCCTTTCCTATGGGACAGCGTCTTGCAGGTAAAGAGCAGACTTGAGCTTCCAACTGGAGAGACTAAAACTCCTCTAGCCCCGGGGCCCCTCTCACTCCTGGTCTTGCTGGCCTGCTCAGGGATCCTGGACCACCTCATCTCTGAATGTCCCTAGGGCGAGTAGGAGGGTCGATCATGGGGTCCGCGAGTGCTTTTGGTGGCGACGTGGTTCTGACTTCACTTTACACATGCATTTTTCACCGCTCCTTAGCAGGACTTCGCAGGAATCCCGGATGTGCTGAGTACTTACTACCTGTCCACCCAAATAAAACAGGGAAGGATGATGGTACAGAACTCCAGTTGATTACTGTTCAGTTTTTCTTTATTTTTCAAATAAAAATAGGGTACATTTGCTATAGGAAGAAATTATATAAAGCAGAAGATGAAGATCGTCCTTCAAACCTCCTGATCCTGATTGTGAGAGGAAACCAGTAGTAATGCGATGCTTTGCTCCTATTGCTTGAAAGTCACTTCCGGTGACACTTCCAGAAGCTTCCAGAAACTTCTGGACCCAGCAAGACTCAGCTTAGTACTATACATCAGAGGCAAAGGCAGAGGCATATTTTAAGCTACAGAGGCTTCAAGGGACAAAGAACGATGCATTTGAATGTTTTTGACATAGCATCTTCAGTTTTGTATTTTTCAGATCTACTCTTAGAAAAGAGGAGTAGTATCTGCCATCCCTATTATACTCGATTACACACAACTCCTTCACCCAAAGTTTGAGTTTTCTTCACGAGCTTTTTTTTAGATCATGAAAAAATGCACAAGCAGAAGCACTAATTCGTATTAGAATGCATTAAATTAAGGGTCTAAACAAGAATACCTCATAAAATGGTATAAAACACAATGTACAAAACACAGTAGAAAGCAAAAATACATTTTCCACAAACAAATGATGCCCCTAAAGAGTCAAGGTATTCAAAATGCAAAGAGCAGCTAAATAAAGTGTTTTATGGAGGCTGCAGGAGGTTTTAAACCCGTTTCTCAGTAGGCAGGGAATCCTATTTTGCAGAACTATAAAAGTTGCTTTCTTTTTTAACTTCGGAGAAGTTCTAAAAAAATCCCTCCAGATTCTTGAACCTGCTGAGAGTCTGAAAAAATCCAAACAAACATTAAATGGCCCTGGCCATGCATCCATTTTTAAGAGTGTATGATGAAACTTACTCAGGAGACAAATAATGCCTGTGCTGTGATTTATGTCAGTAAATAAATAACTTAAAATATGAAGCACAAGATGGATGGGAAGGAGACTGAAGGACCGCTGACCCTGGTAGCTAGGGCAGGCGCAACTCGTGCTGTACTCCACGTGTCAAAAATATTCACCTTCATTTCAGGAAATGAGAGGGCCCCCCATCCGCCTCCTTGCCCCAAGCTGTCTTGATTCAAACTCTGACAAGAAGTGGGGCATCTGAGAAAAGATAGGACTCTTCACCTTATTTTCAGGTTTTTCTTAAAGGTGTCTCAAAGTATCCACCATCATTTATAAGATTAATAGCCATCGTATTTGGAGAGTTAAAAGGCGAAAAAACATATTGATCTCTTCATTTGATAGGCAAGACACTGAAGCAGAAGGGAAAGACACTTGTGCCCATGGAACATCACTCTAAGAGATGAGAGAGTCAGCCAGAAGAGAGGCAGGATCAGAAATACACCACTGCACGGAGGCTTCGCATGTACCCTGCGGTTATCATTGCATGAAAAGACAAGACCTTACCAATCCTCATGGAAAGTGGACAAACTCAAAGGACACAGTGCTGCATAAATAAATAAATAAAATAAATAAATAAATAAATATTTGTGAACATGTGCAGTGGCTGCAGTTTTACTCATTAACTGCTAATTGGAGTAAAAAAATGGCCTAGCCACTTGGCAAGATAGTACGATGTGTCTATCAATGCCCAGCGTATGTATATGTGAGCCACCAATCCCTTTGCCTGGACCCACAGGGGTGGGTGGTTTGTAAGTATATAGCTCACAAAAATGCCTACTTATGTGTATGTGGCCCATCCAAGAGGAGAGTGAAAAATTTGTTGTAGCAACAGCCTTTGTAATAGCCTGAAGCAGGAAGTAGCTCATGCCCATCCAGAGTAGAGCACATTGCTCTATTTTCATCTGTGGACTACCATACAGAACTAAAACGAAGTCACCTGCTATGTGAGATCACATGGGGTGAATCTTACACACGGAGGGAAAAAGTCCAGACAAAAAGTGTTTCTCTGCGCCAAAGGCGTCTAATTTGTGTGATGAGAAATGAGAAGAATGACTGGGTGGAAGAAGGGAAGTTGGCAAAGGGGGCTTGTAGAGCACAGATCATCCCACTCAGTTTAGAAGCCTTGAGCTGGGTGTGTCTATGAGGTTGTGCTGACAAGAGGCTGTGTGTGCCATCCAGTCTGTGGATGCAGCAGGCACTGGGGGGACCCCCAGCACCCCAAGGGTTGGACCCCAGCCAGGGCTGTCGCTGTCCCTGGTGACTTCGCCCCTCAGGAGACGAGCGAATCAGGGGACTTCATCAGAGGCGGTGGGGGACCCATCTGAGACCTGAGGACGGGAGAATGGGAGCCTTCTTTCAAAACCCAAACTGGGAAAAGAGGTGCATGGCACTGAACTTGTTCCCAAGTAGTGAGGGGAGTGTGGCCAAAAGCAATCTGGGGATTTGAAAGAATTCTACACCAAATTCCCTATAACGTAAGTACCCTGTCTCTGTGTCTTGACACTGCAGACAAGAGCAGGAATTTTACTCTGTGACGTGTGGAGAACGGAAGGCGGACAGTCTCTGAAACGCTGGCCGGCTGCTCCCCACTGAGATCACCTGCAACCAGCAGGGTGGGCATCTTGGTCTACGGTAAATGCTGAACACCTGTGGTCAGGGCAGTGGCGCCTCAGTCCGTGGTCAAAGCTGAGCATTCGGTGCACACATGATGTTGAGTAGGAGACAGGAAGGGGAGAAGAAACGCACACAGGCTTTTGTCGCTCTGATACTGAATTAACCCAGGGTCAGATTGCAGCATTACAAGCAAAGATCAGCAGAAATGCTATTGACCAAGGAAAGTAAATCCATCCAGCGGTGACACCCTTGTGCAGGGTGTTTCTTTGCTTTGTGTTTATTATCTTTCTCCCACCCAATATTCAGTTCATTGGAAGAGAAGTTTGATCCATTTTATTTATCTCCACATCCATAGAGCCGACCCCACCCAGTTGTGTTAGCCTTATGGTTCGGTGCATAGTTGTTAAGTTGTGGAGGGATAAAACACTCTGTCAAACTATTTCCCTCTCTGGATGACAAGCTCCCCAGGTTTATATCCTTAGCAAAAGACACATATGTCACAACCGTGCTGAAAACAGAATTCGTCTGTTCTCCTCTGTTTAAAATTATATTTCTTTCTTTTTTCTTTTTTTTTTTTGTGGGTACTGGGGTTCAAACTCAAGACCTCACTCTCCAGCAGGCGCCCAAGCTGCTGAGCGATATCACTGGCCCTTTTTTCGTATGTGGGTACCGGGAGTTGAACTCAGGACCTCGTGCTTGCCAGGCAGGCACTTATGCCGCTGAGCTATCTCACCAGCCCCTAAAATTATATTTCTTTTGCCTACAGTTTTTTAGTGTGATTTACCTAGTACCAATATTCTCTTTTGCACCTTTGGTTCCTCTGGAATTGAGGGCTTTTCTTCACTAAGGATAGACCTCTGAGGACCACCCAGCTAGAAGTCGAATGATAATCCCAGCCCCACTGCAGCACACACAGCCTTGCCTGCATTGTGAGACAGGCACAAGGGTATGAACCGCACCAAAGTTAAGGAAGATCACTTAGTTCATCCCCGCACAAAGGAGCATCCCTCATGTAGACCAGATTTATTCATTTCTGTCTAAATGATCATAACCCTTATGAATTCAAACTTAGCACATTCTGGAACTCTTTCAATGGATGCTAATAGATATTTAATATTTAAATTGTGTACACCAGGCCCTTTCAGATTGATTATCTTTTGAGTAAGTCAAGATATTATTTTGATTTTTTTATTGAATTGGCATGCTTTTGCCAGGATTTGATGGGCTTTTTCAATGATATGGCTGGAAATCCTAGTCTATGCCAAGCATTGTATTGGAGATTTTCACTCACTAAATTTTACTGAATGGATGGTGGGAGAAAAGGTGATATTTGTACTTTCTGGCCACTGAATGTATTAGGATTATGTAGGATGGATATAATAGGAAAAATAAACTAAGTCAGGTTGAGAGGAGAATTATCCCTCAGCTATTGGAAGTGTCTGGAGGCTGATGAGTCAAATGGGTCAAGTCCTCCACAGTGTGAGGGAGCCAGGCTCTCCCCAGAGGAGACTCAAGGGCAGAAAGCCCTGCTGGTTTCCCATCCCGGAAGTTCTGAGGTCCATGGGGCAGAACTGAGTCACATGAACCTGTCTGTTTGTGAGGGATGCTGGGAAACGTGGTGTTTTATGAAGGGCCAGGTGGTCAGCTAATGATCAGAACAGTGGAATTACTAAGGAAAATTAGAAAAATGGATCTTGTCATGTAGTCAGAAGTGCCTGTCACAATAATCGCTTTTTTTCAATCTAACATGAACATGGATGTCACAGAATTAAAGACTCTCGTGTGAACTTTTGTCTTTGATACTGATTTTCAATAATTCAGCCCAAGTAGCTTCAATCCTCTTCACTAAAAACTGAAATTCTTGGGCCGGTGAGATGGCTCAGCGGCTTAAGCGCCTACCCGGCAAGCGCGAGGGCCCGAGTTCGACTCCCGGAACCCACATATGAAAAAGGGGCTGGTGATATCGCTCAGCGGCACGGGCGCCTGCTGGCGCACCAGGTCCTGAGGTCGACCCCCCGGTACCCACCAAAAAAAAAAAAAAAAAAAACTGAAATTCTTTTAACAGAAACGATTTCTATTCTACTTTTCTACTTGTGAAATGCACCCAAAGAGTAGTTTGATTATATTTCTGATTTGTGAGGATTATATGAGTGGCAAACTGAAACTGAAAAACAAAATATGCTTTTAAAAGGAAAGAGAGGGAGGGAGAGACGAAGGGAAGGAAGGAAAGAACTAAGGAGGGAGGGAGGGAAGGAAAAAGGGAGGGAGGAAGGAAAAGCTGATATTTTAACAAAAATCGGAAGCTCACTGCTTTTTTAATGGGAGGAGAAATTGACTAAAATTATCTTCCATGTGTGATCAGAGGAGTTAAACACTCCCCCCAGGCTCTGTGTGTTTATTATTATCTTATCTGTCATGGCAAAGACAATCATTAGGTCAAAGATAGCACCGTTTTAGCTCACATCCTGACCTCAATGAAGCAAATGGCTCCTTGGCCTGGAACAGAACCATAGCAGCAGGAGCGCTGACTGAGAAATCGCGGCCTCAATGGCACAGCGTCCTGTCCCACCCCAGGCCAGGCCATGTGCAGCTGGGACCTCCTCCGAGGTGGAGCCTGTGGTCAGCAAGAGGGTATTACTCCTCACGATGAGTCTTGGTTTTGACCCAATCCTTTCAAATTTTTGATCCAGATTCTACTCAGTTTTATCTAGCAGAAGTGAAAAGAAATAAGACGGATAAAAATGCAGAAAGCCCCCAAATTCCACAGAACCTTACTCTGTCTGCGACATGGGACTCTACCTTTCAACATACACAGAGTCTCAGACTGTGACAAGAAGCCCCCCTAAAAGCAAACTAGAACATTTGAAAAAATGTGTAAGTTTGGGATTTCTGGAACTTTAATAGTTTTCCACTTAAATTTTTGGCTATCATGCACTTTAGCTAAGAGAAAAAAATAATGAGTTTTACAACATTCAACTTGCTTTATAACTTATTACATAATGGTTCAAGCTCTATAAAGAAGGTTGTGTGCCATGCTGTAAAACTTATTAGGTCACCAATATTTCTGGTTTCATATTAAGAAATTAGAAATAATGGTTCAGATTAGAGTTACCAGAATTATTAAAAATCCTTTCAATTGAATCAGTCATTCCCAAAGATATACTAATGAATTTGTAGACTTAAAAAAGAAAGAAAACATTTCATTTATACACTCACCTGAGGTGAAAGAAGTCATGTTAACATTTTAAGTTTTATGTGGACTTTCCATCAGCTAAAGTGCTCTCTCTGCCTCGCCTCCTGCGCTGTGTAAGCTCACCTTAATTTCCATTTTGTAGGCCCCAGTGTGAGAATGATTTGGAGAAATCAGACTTGTAGTCTGAGTACAGTAATGACTAACAATTCTCCCTCAAATGTTATTTTAAGTTTCAAATATTTAAACTACATGAGGTACTTTAAGGTCCAAGGTATTTTTCATGGTGCTCTTTCTCCTTTCACTCAGCCTGCTCTTTCTCTGCTTTCTTGTTGTCTCAGTTTGTACTTCCAGCCACAGATAATTGGCCCAAGTAGCCTCTCCCCTTGGTGCCGGCTGAAATATCCTCAGATTTGTACCCAATACCACAAACAGAGGGCAGTTTCTTGGGGTCGGAAATTACATGACACAGCGTAGAATTTATACAGAATAGGGACTGCAGAACTGGTCCTATTAAAGGTGCGGAGGAAAAGCAGCAAAGATAAAAGAGAGTTCTATGGTTTGTGCCAAATGTTGCTTCAACTATTTGTCATTCCTCCTGGAAAACCAGAGTTTCAACACGCAAAAGTTGCATCCTGACCCAGAATGTAAATTTTTTTTCCTGCTTTCCAATAGGACAGGGTGCTTTGCCTGTGCAAGTTGAATTTTGCTGCTTTTTAGGAAAGACTGACAGAAAAAGGGGAGTGTTAACTTCTATATTAGTCTCACTTACCTTGGAATATAAGACTCTCATTCCTGCATTATCTTTACCCATCCATCCATGTATCCACCCAACCATTCATCTATCCACTCATCCACCCTCGTGCAGTCTATTATTCATCCATCCATCCATATGTCCTTTTCTCAACTATCCAACTCTGCATCATCCATCCCTCCATTTCCACCTATTCATCATCCATCTGTCCATTCACCATTCGCCCATGCACCTAACTAACCAGCCAACAACGAATGCTCCACTGGCCACCAAGTTTTGATGCACTCCATGCAATGATGTTGTTGGCATATTTGATATCACCTCTGACCACTAGGAATTCATTCCACAGATAATGACAGGAAAGGAAGAGCTATAATATATGACCAGGAATGACTCTGTGGAAGTGTGATCCTAGTGAAAACTCTGGGGAAGTTGGGGCCATGTAATTGGCCAGAGAAATTAATGAGATGTAGACAAGTACTTAAGAATGTCCCATATATATTCAAGCTAATTTATGACCCACAGGGAATGCACGTATTGTTTCACATTACGTCTCAGTCATGTTGATCGGTGAGTTGTACCTTTATTTTCTCTGCTGTTGAGAGCGAGAGGCCAACATGGAATCTTGGAAACGACCGCGTAGAGTTGGGTGACCACAGAGCTGTGGCCTTGTATGAGGGTCTTGCAATAGTAGCCCCACAGCCCATGAAGGGGCAAGAGGTTCCCCGAGTAGCTTGGCTTTGGTGTAGAGTGGGGGAAGAGCAATATCTCCTCTAAGAACTTGTTCTCATGGAGGCATCCACCCGGGCTTTCAGTTAGAATTCACACAACCACTGAAGCTCAGAATTACTATGCAGATACTTTATCTTAAGTAGGTTAGCATGGTGATGCTTCTAGATTACCATGCATCAAACATAGGTCCACTTCCAAAGCTCCACCTTGGTTCAAGCCCACAGTGATTACACAGCACCAGTGATAGAAATATGCATATGGATTTTAGAGGAAATGAAATTAAAAGTATATCATCACCTTAGAATCCATATTTTTAGGTATGTAGCCATATGCATCGTATGTATGCAAAGTATCTATCTCCTATTTACAGTAACTGAATATAAAACTCTCATGGACTATGAGTCTATGTAGATCTAGGATGTGAATACGTGGGGAAAACTGTCACTGAGCACTGTATCCACCCACACCTAGCACGGAGCGTGTGACAGCGCTCTTCTCCTTGATGACCCCTTCTTCTTCCCATCTGCCCCGTACGTGGAACAGTCGGTAGTGATGTCCTGGCCATGCGCACAGATTCTGACCGCCGGTAGGTAGCTTTGAATATCATCTTGCAGAGAGTAAGATTCCTTTACTTCCTGTTTCTCAAACAAGTGACTTGTTTGATGCATAAAACAAGTACACAAGGATCGATGTATATTTTTCTCGTCTAATGAATGGGTGCTTCCGGTGAGATGTGCGCTTTGACTTTTAATTAGGTTTTCAGATGAACTTTAGAAAGCCACTCTAATTTCACTGATAGAGTTGTTGGAAGTCTTCATTGAGAGGGAAGTCTAAGTGCCGTGGACAATCATTTCCAGAATCTGGAAGCTACAATAAGCAAGATAATTATATAATTCAGGGCCGCTGGCTGTTCACAAAGGCTGATGGGGCCAGCTATCTTCACGGGAATTCATAGGCCTCAGCCGTGTGACCAGAGGGTCAGGAGTGTCCCTCGTGTGGGAAACTCGTCAGGGTCGCAGTGCGCGTGTGTGCAGGATTCAATCTGCTGGTTTGTAGGGAGCCAGTCCTGTGTGCCAGGCTCTTCTCTAGATGTCCAGGCAAGTGTAGGGGGTTAAGACCTCCTCTCACAGATGCCAGACTCTGGACATGCTGCTCTTGCGAGCACTGTGTGTCCCTCTGGTGTCAGGGCAGCACCACTCGCTGGTCCTGAGACTCCTGGCATGGTGGGTGAATCCTCTGAACTCTGGAGCACCGCACTGATGACTGGAGAGCAGGGCTGAAAGTGGACCTTCTCCGAGAGTTAACGAAGAAACACTTGGAAGGAAAGATTTATCCCACCAGGGAATGGAAACTCTCTGTCTGCTACTACATATAAGACTATGGTGTGTTTATAAAATTTCTTACTGAATTCGCCCATGACAATTTGAAAGCTTTTTCAGTGGGATTATCTTCTTTTCAAGCTAGGAGACAGCCATGTAATTTAATATCTAAGATACCTGTGACACACATGATTTAAATGTGTAAAAGGAATGGGGGCTAGAAATAAGGTAGATATCCCCCCTTGGGTTGGGGGAAGGGGAGGGTTGGTAGTGGAGAGAAGCTATGGAGAGACAAGATATCAAAAGTGGCCTTCACCTTGACATCGGAGTGGAGGTCACCTTGCTTGTTCCAGCCTGGCGTCCCTCTGCATTTCCTTCTTGGGCAAAGCCGTTAGCATGGGTCTCTGGGATGGGTATCGAGCAGCTACTATGTACAGCTTCCACGGAGCTTTCAAATACCTGCCTTTCCTCAGCCACACAGGATTGCAGACGCACTTCCGAGGATGGGAAGAGACAGAACCCAGGCGCAGGCTGCCGCTCTGAGTCAGGAGGAATGGAGTCATGACTCAGTTTCCCTGTGTCACACAGCCCCTTCGCAGACTGCCCATGTTGGGCCTAAGAGAGGTCTTTGCTCTTCAGCAGCGTCCAGTGTCACTGACAGTGACCCCTTAGCCCTGTCAGTGTGACAGGGATGGACAGGTCGTGCGATGTCTGACTCTTGAACCCAACATCTGCGGTTCTTGAAGATTCTTGTTTTTTCTTTGCCTGTAAGATTTTCCTCCGACTCCTAAAAATCCCATAGAGTTTGCCTTATGTTTATTTTTATGGACCTACTTAAGTTGCATTCTTGAAGACGCAAATTAATTTTTTTTCTTTCAAATAAAACAAATTGAAGTAAAACCAACCACATGTCTCAGTTCAGCCAGGCTGCCTCGAGATTCTTGAAAAATAAAAATAAGTGAATAAGTGCTTTTCAAAGTGGTATTTTAACCTCCTGGCAACAACTTAGCAGTAAAATATGATTTTTTATTATCATTCAAATGTGAGTTTGGGGACATGATTGAGGTTTTCCTATAATCAGTAAAAATGAGGAAACAATGTAAAAATGTTTGGGCAGCCTCCAAATAGAGAAAAAAAAGTTTTTAAAGGTGAGTGAGTTAATGTAGCACATGTTATAATAAAAAACCAACAAAATGTAGCCCATATGGTCCCATATTCTGACACACAGGCTCAGCCATTCTTCAGGGAGGTTTTATGGCCTCGTTTTTAATTGAGAGCCCTAATTATAACACAAACATGTGAGAATATTGAGAAGGGCCGAGTAATTATCTAGTGACACAGCCACACGTGGGCGTGACGCAGTGTATACCCGTCATGGGCATTTTTCACTGCTTAAAAATTCTTTCTATTTACAATGTGTGACATTGAGAAAAAAGTTTTGTCACTGAGTGTAAAGAGTCAGGTAGCAAAAAGCAGAGATTCAACTGCATTAGAAGCAGCCTTCTTTCTCAGAGGTGATAATGTCTTTTGTTATTATGGCACCGCTTATTTAAACATCACACTTTTAGCTGAGTTCTCATTTTCAAAGCAACCAGGTAAAATTTAAGTTAAGTTGAAATATGTCCTTTGCAGCCCTTTGCTCTTTTAACTGAATCTAAAATTTGGTTAGTTTCATCAAAAGTGATGAAATCGCCATCACTGTAAACTAATATTTTCTATATTTCCTATTGAGCCATAGGCTCAATAGTTCATGGTCAAAAACAGATTTTGTATCCATGAATGAAACATCACAAAGAGATAAAGTATTTGGAAAGAGATTTGTAGGAACTCTTAGAAACTCATCACTGGTGTCCGTCTCATGCCGAGTCTGTGCTGTGCGGGCAGCAAAACTGTTCCTGAGGAAGAGCCGGGCACTCAGAACCCAGCTGTGCTCAGTGTCACGCAGCCCGCAGCTTGTGAGCCAGCACTGCTCTGTGTGGAGCACTCAAAGTTCAAGGGCTCCTGTCATCCCGAAGGAAGGCGATGGGACTGGGGACAGGTGGCATCAAATCCCAGGACTGAGGGTGCGCCAATGACCAGGTAGAAATCCACACCACTTTTGGCTTCCAAGTGCGTGAGGAGGTTTCCCAGCCTGTCGCCATCAGGGGAAGCCAGGCTGGCCAAGGCAGTGGGGGGCCGGAAGTAGGGTCCCTGGGGGAGTGCCGGGAATCTCAGGAGTCCATTCCCACAAAAGGTAGACTGGGAATTACTCCTGGGCTTATTCAGAGTGAAAGCAAGACATGTGTGTGTGTGTGTGTGTGTGTGTGTGTGTGTGTGTGTGTGTGTGTGTGTGTGTGTGTCTGAGGCAGGAAACTACCCTCAATGAGTTGGGTCCCCTTTCAGGGTGCTGGAGGCAGCAGGGACCCTCAGCTCGCAGCCAGCTGCAGGATCTGGAGGGGAACCACCCATGCTGTGTGGTGTTCTGGGTCCCTCAGCTGCGGCACAGAGGAGATTAGGTGCCCTTGCCACTTACCATGCTCTCAAACTCCGATGGCTTCATGGAAACTGGGCTCCACTGTTGGTGCAGGAGCTTCACGCTGGAACTTAGAATGCAGGCCGCGGTGTGGAGTGTGTCAGAAACAGGCTGATGTCCAAGGACGGCAGGTCAAGGTCAAAGGCAAGGTCAAGCAGGCAGTTATTTTCCCAGGAACAAATAAAGGTCAATGGCTTATTGCCAAAAAGTCATCAGCTGCAAGCCAGGTCTGTGGTCGATGACCATTGCGTACATAGAAAATCTAAATAAATCATCCAGTTTCCAACCAATATCTCACTTTACGTGGGAAACTCAGTATTTGACTTTTCTTTTAAAAAATATTTTAATCTAGATATATATTAGATTTGAGCATGGGAAATCTAATTGCATTTCCTCCATCAGTCTATCAGTGGGAACCTGATAGAGACAGGACAGAATCACCTAGTTAAAACTTTATACAGACCTGGCTCATCAGCAGTGAGTAGAATGCTCTGACGGGCCCATAGTGCATCTTTCCATTGCTAAAAACGCAGAGTTTTCTCACACTCCTGTATCTGTAAGAACATTTGCCCAGTTAAAACCTTGTAGTAATGGTGTGAAAAGAGAATGCGTTGTCTCATAGCAAGGGACTGAAAAGTTGCTTCATGAACAAGTGGTGCTGGGAAAAGCTGGACACTCACCATTGGTGATGGAAGGGCCAGGCCACTGCTGCTCTGTCATGCTGTGCCCACATGTCCACCTGCCTTTGTGCTTATTTTAATCTGGGTGAGAAGGAAATGTCTACATATGAAATAGCTTCTTCCCATTCTACTGCATTCTAGGGAGAATTGCTGACAGCAAAATCTGAACATACACAAAGTAAAAGTCAGGGAATGCAAGCGATGCCTTAATTTCAAAGGAAACCTACCACAGTTGTGTTTCTTTGGATAATACAGCTTTAGAGATGACAACGGGAGTTGTCCAGAGCCGGGGCTGCTCTCTGAGCACCTGCAGTCTTGAAAGGGAGGCACAGAATGCTAACCAGTCCCATGGTGAATCTTTCCTAAAAATTCACCATCACGCTGGAGCTCTGTATTTCTTTTGGGGGTATTTCTTCTCCTTTCATAATTCAAACCTGAACAGCATTTCTAAAAACCAACTTGGGGAAAACACCGTTAATCTAACTCTAATGTAGAACTTTTAAATTATGTTAAATTTTAGGCCTAAAAGTTTAATTTCCATGCTTTCTGGTTTTACGCAAACCAGGCTGCAATTATTCACTTAATACGCTTTCCTATGGTTTAATGTGTAGTAATTTTCACATTTTAGAAATTTATTTTCCTGAAAAAAAATGTGTTTTACTGGTATTTCTAGGATGGGGGAGGAATAGATTTAAGAGGAAGCTTACCAATTAGAATTATGAAGCTCCGCCTGCCTGGCAAGCACAAGGTCCTGCGTTTGATACTCCCCCAAACTATGAAGCTCTTTAGTATAATTTGAATAAAAAGGCATAAAATATTCTATATAAATTTCTTTTCCCATTTTCTCCACATCTCGTCACAAACGCTGAACAGAGGAATTAATAGTAAGGATACAGATGAGATCTGGATTCAAAATATAAGTGACATGGGGCCGGTGAGATGGCTCAGTGGCTTAAGCGCCTGCCCGGCAAGTGCGAGGGCCCGAGTTCAACTCCTGGAACCCACATACGGAAAAGGGGCCGGTGATATCGCTCAGCGGCACGGGTGCCTGCTGGCACGCGAGGTCCTGAGGTCGACCCCCCGGTACCCACAAAAAAAAAAAATATATATATATATATATAAGTGACAGTCATTTCCTAGAATCTGCGGGAAGCTGGTTCTAGGCCCCTCGCGGATGTCAGCATCAGGGACACTCAAGTCACTGCATAAAATTTTCTAGTATTTGTACATAGCTTTCACAAACTCTCCTGTAAACTTTGCCATCTCTAGATTACTTAGAACACCGAGTGCAGTGTAAATGCTATGTAAATAGTTGCTATACCGAATACTTTTCAGGAAATTATGGGAACCATATCAGACATGTGAGTTCTGGGGCAACCCCAGACCTGGGGAAGTTGCTCACAGAGCTGGAGCCAGCACTCTGCCCCTGCCAGGCCCTCGGGGTTGGAGGGCTGCTGCTTCAGGGATGAATGTCTGGGCCGGTCTGGGCCGGTCTGGGCCGGTCTGGGCCAGTCTGGGCCAGATTTTCTAATCCTGCTTCCTAGGACACCTCCTCGCTCACCTGTGTCTCTCCATGAGCATCCCCGAGGAAAGGGGCTTTCAAGGCCTTCCCTGTGGCAGGTCCTGCAGCTGATCCTTCAAGGCAGGGGGCATTGTTCTCAGTGAGCAGCAACTCCAGGCCCGCAGAGTCCGTCCCGCAGAAACCATGTCGCTGTCCCTGTCCTGGCTCTTTAGCAGGCCCCAAACTGTAATTTCTCTCCCTTATGGTGATTCTATTAATCCAGTACCAAGAGAGGAACCTCTTCCCCTGGAGTCACCTGCACCTGTCACCGTTTAGACATGAAACAGCTCTGTCGTTGAATCCTTGAACCTTGGAACAGTTCAAGGTGGAGCTGGGCCTTTCCTAGCAAAATGGCTGCTCCTCCATCTGGCTGTCTGACCGGGCTGGGTGCAGTGTGGAGAGAACAGACTGTTGCTGTAAGCAGTGTCCTTGTGGGAGCAGCTCCGACATTCACACCCGTCCGTGCTGAGCTCCTCCTGGCACCCCTGCTCTGCCCAGGTTCTCTCCTGAGCATCCAACCTGAGCCCTGACATGGACCCAGGTTTGAGCCCCACATGCAAATCCACTTTTTGGGAAGGAAGCCCTCTCTGCCTCCCATACGCAGCAGGCCCTGTGCGTCTTCTTCATCAAAGTTATCCACTTTTTATCTCATTTCCTGGAGTCATCTTTCTGGCCTCTTTCTTTCTCAACTCTGAGTCCAGCTTGTCTTTTTGATTTTCACCTCCCGCATATCAGCATGCTAGCTGGCTTCTGCACAGGGATTCCTCACTGCTGGCTCAAACTCTGCACCCTTCCTTGACCTGTCTACTTTCCGAGTGGGAACACGGGATGGGGCTGCCTCCGATGTGGTTCACCTTGGGCCAAGGCCTCATTTCAGATCCAGATGTCCGAGCTTCCACCTGATGCCCATCTGTCCATTCTATGACTATGGCTGTGGTAGCAAAGTCTCTCTCTTCTTACCAGCTGGTTCTCAGCCCTGGAACATTAAAAGCTTTATCATTCGTCCTCATAAGGATGGTTAATGCAGATACAAGTATTTTATATACCCAACTATCATGGGGAAAGTCACAGTTTTGCAGATGAGCCATAATTCAGGAAAAGACTCCTCCACTGAAGGGTGCATTGAGTTACCCAATGAGCAGCTGAAGATGTATATTCCTCACCCACCTCACACGCAAGATGGCTCTAGATTCCCGGATCAATTCCTGATTCCACCGAGTGGATGAGTCCAGCAAATCGGATGTCCCATTGATACAGCCCCCACAGTCTCGGGCACTCTCTGTGCAGTCATCTGTGGTCATCACCATGGTCCTGATGCAGTAACACCTCTCCCATGACAGTGACACTTGCTGATTTGACAGCTTAGGACAGGGCTTGAAACCCATACCACTACACCCGCGAGAACACGAGACCTTTCAGCCTGCATCCCAGCTTCCTTTCCCCAGCTCCCTAACGCATTTCCGCCTCCGGGCTTCCCACGATGAGAGCAGAACTACTGCAAGGCCTGTCACCCTGAGGCTCCCCGCCGTGAGTGCCTCCACCTTTCCAGGCTGCACAGGCTGCATATTGTCCAGTGGTGACCACGCCTGTGAACTCAGAAGCGCGAAGATGCTGAACTTGACAGTGAGGTGTTTGACAGTAACATGAACACAGAAAAAGACTCGGCGTCCTGGTCCTCAGCACCTCCTCTCTGCATGATTTACTTTGTTACTGCTGTGCATGTATTAACATCCATATGGCTGAACCAGAACACGAAATGCCTATTCTAGTCCTGATTTTGCCACACGTAGTTTCCTGGCCTTAGTCATCTAGCTCTCTGTCTTTTGACATCAAGGTACTTTCTTGCGTGTGAACCTCTCTTCGGTTCCGAGCATCGTCATGAGCACAGCACCACAGTGGGCACCCGTGGGGCTATGGCCCTCAGTGGTTTGTTCTTGCTGAAAGCCTGGGCACTGGGCAGTGCTCTGAAGCACAGGTTGGGTCTCCTCGGGGTGTGTGTTTCTCATCATCACTCACGCCTTCCCTGCAACTTTAACTGGAGAACATGATGCTGGATTCTGAAATCAGTGAGGTCACTATGATAAAGGAAGAGTAATTGATGCACAATTGTGCACAATTGATGCACATTTTTCTTTTTCTTTTCTTTTTTCTTTTTTTGCCTCTAACTGAGTGTTTGGAGTGATTTGTGTGCACGTACACGCATAGTCACAAAAACACACATGCCCGTGTATGTACAACAATTATTACAATTGGAATTTTCAAGTGATAGACATATTTCTTGCTCCTGTTTCTTGGGGAATTGGGGAAGAGCAGGAATGAACTCTTTGTTGTGCAAGAGGCCGTCCTGTGATGTGACCACTCATTAACCCCAGGTGTGGGTGGCACAGACTTTACAGATGAGGAAACCGAGATCCCGGGAGCTGCCAGGAATCACTGCAGCACATGCACTGCACAGAGGGGAAGGCACATGTGGTCAGCTCGGGCATGAAGGACACGGCCTATAAGCGGGTGTCCCCTTCTCGGACCAGGCCATTGAGCTGTAGGGTGCAAGTCACCTCTGAGACTCTCTTGCCTACCTGCCAGTCCAAACTCTATTTTAATTCTCTTTCTAATACTTTCCTACTTAAAAAAATAAAATGAAGAGGTTTTAAAACTGTTAGTGCTATTAGATAAGAAAGGAGTAAAGTATACCTGATCATAGAGCCATCTGCAACGAGGACTGACAGAGATGCTCTGGAAATTAAGAGGCGGCCCCAAGGAGGGACAGCGCTCAGCAAAAGCCACGGTACTTGTGGCACCAAAGTCACCTTTCACCTGAGCATACTGGTCCTCACTATTTGAGTGCAAACAACCTCAGCTTGTTTCTCTGCTACAATTGTTTCTAAGTCCTGTTGCTTTAGTACATTTATTTCCTGTCCATAGCGCTTTGGAGATTATGGGTGTATTTTACTCATCTCTTCCACATCTAGAGTGTAAGTTTGCCACATTCACCTCTTTCTTTTTCCTTTTTGTTTTTTGAGATGGAGAGGATTTCATTTTTAATTTTTTTCAGTTTTTGTTTTTTATTAGTAGGTTTGCCGTACGTAGTGCTCACATTCCTCATGGGGAGTTGGTGCAGGTGTGGAACACAGCTTAATTCCTTTTCATCCCCTTTCCCTCCTCTCTCTCGCTCCTCCATCTCTTGGTCCCCTTTCTTTTTGTAAAAGATCTACTTTCCTATTTCCTAGTATCTCTCACTTATTTTGCTCTTTATTTATACTTTAGGTTTCTCATATGAGAGAAACCATGCAATTTTTAAGCTCATGTGTATGATTTATTTCACTTAACATTATGGTTTCCAGCTGCTTCCATTTACCTTCAAATGACTCAAGTATATCTTTCTTTATGGCAGAGTAGTTATCCATGGCATATACGTATCACATTTTCTTTATCCACTCATCTGTTGATGGACATATAGACCACTTCCAAGATTTAGCTATTATGATTTGTGCTGCTATAAACATGGGTATGCGTGTATCGCTCTAATATGAGGTCTTTACCTCTTCTGGGAAGATACCTAAAAGGAGAACAGCCGGATTGAATGGGATTTCTGTTTTTAGTTTTTGAGGACTCTCCATACTGAGTTCCACGGTAGTTGTACTAGTTTACATTTCCACCAGCAATGCTACTTTTTAAATTCTTAGTGAGCGACCACAGTGTGTTGGAGAATATACAGATGCCAGCTGCACATCGTTCTTTAGGACAGGTGCCTTCCTTGTCTTTATGGAGTCAAAACAAGATAGATAACCCAGAGAAATAACAGAACATGCACAAGGACATACGACAAACACGTGTGCCCGGCAGAATCTTTGTTGAAAACAAAATAGAAAAACATCTTACACATTCCAAATTATGAGATTGGATAAATATGTTATTGTTTTTCTACACAGTAAAATACACCTTATCAAAAATTATAATGGGATTTACTTACAAGGGCCCTTGATAAAGTTAATGCCTTGTTAAGTAAAAGGAAAGCAGGTTGCTAAGTGACATAATTCTATTTTTTGTCCAAAATGTACTCGCATGTTCGTAAATGCCAAGGGAGGAAGCACATCAAAGTTCTAACACAAAAATTTTCTCTGAGTGGTAGAATTATAAGTGCTCTTTGTTCATTCTCTTTTTTTGCCCTTGTGTATTTCTCTTTTTCCCAATTTAGTCTACAAAACCTGGTTAATTGAGTTATATTAAAAATATCAACAGTGATATTAGAAGGTTAAATTGTTATAAACTAAGACTGCATGCAACAAGATATTAGGGATGGTGCATGCTGCCTCATCACAAAGGACATCTTAGGAGCCAAATTGTATCACCCTGAAATTCACACATTGAAATCCTGTCCTTCAGAACCTCAGAACCTGTCCTTCTATGAAGAAAGGACCTCAAGTAAACCAGTCACTGGGGCAGGGCGAGCCCTCATCCAGTGCGGTTTAGGACGCAGACCCATGCCGAGGGACGACCAGTGGCACCTCAGGGAGAACAGTGTCTGTGAGCCAGGCACAGAGGCCTTGGGGAAGACAGTGGTCACTTGGCCTAGGAGTTCCTGCCTCGAAGACTGTGGGAAGTGAAAAGCTGTTGGTCAGACATTCAGTCTGCAGTGTTTATATAGCAGCCCTAACAAGTCAGTCCAGGGCCGACCGCCTGAATTTTAGTAACAAATCTCTCCTGGGTTAGACCTTCACATATTTTATCCTATTTCACATCTGCCCTTTGAACTTCATTATATACAGATGGTTTCTTTTTTAGTTCATTGGCTAAGAAGGAAATAGAAGCACACAGAGCTAAATGCAAGAGAATCACTTCCTACACTCACAAGGCCAAAGCAGTGAGCTCCCCCAGGGACCCTTTTCTGCCAGGAGGTTCCCCAGCCTCTTTCCCTTGAAAGTAATGTTTGGAAATCAGGTCCTTGCTAATCTATTTCCCACTTCCATACACTCTTTCCTGATTTTCAATGGCTGCATGTCTCTTGCCTACATAGTGAAGAAATTTGTGCCTACTCAAGATGTCCAGAAGGACCTGAATTGTGTTTGTTTGTTTGTTGCCATCTTGTGTGTTTGATATTAACAATCCTCTGAGGAGGCCATTTTTCAGGACCCTTGAAATCACTGATCCCAAGCAGATGGAAGACCACCAAAATTCATTTGGTTTTACATGCCAGTGGCTTGTGATTTGTTGTTAAGCCACCCTGAGCATCCCTTTCAATTTAGAGGGTCACACTGGTTTCTGATAAAATAGAATGAGCTATTTATTAGGGGAAAATACAGACTTTACCATCTACTGTCCCCAGCAGTAGGACATTTCTGGCTGTGAGTCCTGGTTGCTTTTATAATGCTCTGTTCTAAAAAGGTGACTGACCGGTGGTCAGAGCCTCCCTCCGAGCCTGAGACAAACCACACTCATGGGTATTCCAGCAGTTCTGAAGTTAGGATCAGTCACAACAAGCCAGCTGAGAGCGGGCAACTCCTCTGCTACCAACATGACAATGATCAGTTATGGAATAATATCTCTCTGCAGGAATTAGAAATTATAAGCATAATGGCCCTCCCTAAGAGGAAGGATGATTGCAAATTGTTCTAACAGAAATAATTTCTTTTCTATCTCATGCATAAGATGCCCATGAAGAGTGACGCTTCTCTGTTAATCTTCTTTCCAGCACCAGCGCTGCTCCTCCAAGAAAAACAGTCACGACTGTCACGACCACATTTCCTCCTAACTTTTATGGTGCTGGTTTCTATTGTGCAGAAACAAGATGGCAAGGATGTTTCCACAATCGGACTTCGCATGACAAGCCTGCTAATTTATAGGTGGGGGAGACCGGTGCAGCTGTAGCTCTCGGGCTGATAATAGCTGCACTGATCGCCCACCTCAGAGGAGGCGGTTGCTCCATATCGTGCAGCTGCCGTTGGATGCTAAGCGGCCCAAGCAAAGGTGCTGTGCTCAGCCATAATTTAAAGGACTATGACATGAAGAAAGTGTTATGATGTTTAACTTATAGGGCATCCAAATGTCATAGACCCAGCAAGTCCCTATTAGCAATAACTCAGGCTTTCTGAAGGGATTTGACATTCAAAACTGATGAGCAATGTCCCCGGGGCCTGCGCTGACCTAGTCTAGCCCAGGCCACTCAGTAACCCGAGTGGCCCAGGGGTCAAACCATGATCGCCCTCTTCAATTTAGAGAGCGGCTTCTCCCCGGCTGCTGGGCTCTGACGCTGCACAATAAATTTCCCAAAGAGCATAAAGAGCCATCTAGTGTATATCAAATCAATATCATTGTGGCTTGCAGAGATATCTGAGGCTACAGTTCACAAAATAAACTAGGCCAGGGGCTGGATTTCTGCCCTTGGCAATCAATCAGGCTCCTGGGTCATGGATTTTAGTGTAAATTAACACACCAGAAGCCAGCAGCCTCCCCAGACGATGCTACAATACAGGATGGCTTTTTTTTTTTTTCCTTTAACTCGATTTCATTGCTTATGTCAGGATCTGTTGCTACACAAAACAGAAATACTAAAAATCACTGATTAGGAAGGGGACAGAAATGGTAAATAAAACATTAATAGTCTTCTGGAAAAGTATACAGAAAGCCTACTGAGTTAGGTAAACAGTT
The DNA here is from genome assembly GCA_028451465.1 of Erethizon dorsatum. NCBI lineage: Eukaryota > Metazoa > Chordata > Mammalia > Rodentia > Erethizontidae > Erethizon > Erethizon dorsatum. The sequence continues at coordinate 55,814,762 of CM051833.1, forward strand.
ATGGAGCACAAGGAAGCAAAGAGTCCCACAGGGTCAGATTTAGGGATGAGCAATTTTCCTAGATGGGGCTTCTCAGGTAGGTCATCCTATTCCTATCAGGTTCCCATGCAGAGTGATGGGAAAATCGCTCTTCTGTAAGGCAAGGCTCCCCCAGTTTTCAGTGCTGTCTGTGAATGTGAAGGGTCCCCCAGATGTCCCCTGAAATGCCTTTTCCAATAGGCACAGTGCTCCCCGAGCTGTCATGAGGTAACCCCCAAAACCTCTCAGCTCTGAAAATGTGCCCCAGCCCTCACTCTGCTTCTTTGTGGAGCAGGGGGAGATGACCGTGCTCTAGTGGGAGGCACCCAAATACTCCACAGGATAATTTACAGCACACAACTGTGTACGTAGACCTACAAACTGAGGCAGGCTTAGGGGGAAAACCTGCAGGTTATAGAAAAATGTGCAAACACAGAGCTGGGTTTGAGAGAGGAGAGTCATCTGTATTCACTTATTTTGAAGGAATAAAATAGACTATCACACAACTCGCCATACTTCTGATAGCATTATACAGTCTCTCAAAACAAATTGCACATATAAAGCGCGATACACGGCACATTTTTTCCCTGTAGCTTAGAAGACAGAGTATCTGAGACTGGATCATTAGCAAAGTAGGGTACAAATATTTGAATTAATACTTTTCATAATTAAGCCATTTTGAAACTTATTAAAATGCATAATGGTCTGGTGAGATAGCTCAGCGGCATAAGCGTCTGCCTGGGAAGTGCGAGGTCCTGAGTTCGACCCCCGGTACCCACATAAGAAAACAGGGCCAGTTATATCACTCAGTGGCACGGGCGCCTGCTGGCGCGCAAGGTCCTGAGGTCGACCCCCAGTACCCACAAAAAAAAAAAAATATATATATATATATATACATATATATATAAAATAAAATAAAATAATATGCATACTGCTGGCTAGCTGACATTTCTTTGTTGTCATCCTGAAGAGTTTCCTGACCACAAATAGTGAGCAGTCGAATTGGAAATAGGCGACCGAGTCACAGCCTCCGCCTGAGTTTACCCCAAAGGACACAAAGTCCTGCCCGTGTGATAGCAGGGACAGACACCCAAGCGTGATGCCAGCATGAGACTACTGGATGAGTATTGTCAGGTGTGGAATGGAAGGGTAGGGACTGCTTATGGCCTTCCATTGATGGTGGATTTTTTTTCTTTTGTACAAAATGCTGATTTGTCTGTGATTATTTTAGGTGAAGAAACACTTTATCTATTTGAGAATTCTTGAGACTGTCAGAGCAAATCACAATAAAGAAACAGCACAAAACAATTACAAAAACACAGCAGATATGACACCCGCAGGAGAGTTTAAATAAAGAGAGCCCAGCAAGAGGACAGTGTCGCCATCCACAGCTGTCCTTCCATCACCCATTGGCTAAAAGAGTCTTACTCCCTGCAAAAGCTCTGTGACCCACACTGTGCCTGGTCACATCTGTGTCTACATCAACCTCAGAAGCCACGCTGACTTCATGGCTGTGGCCTGTTTGTTTACTACAGGTTCACTGAAAAAGACATGCTACATGAGGGCAGAATCCGGTCTGCTGAAATTAGAAGCTGGGTGTCAAAACTAAGACCTGGAACAGCTTAATTTTGGTAATAGAGATGCATGTGGGTGAGTTTAAGTTGCAGAATAGCTTAGGAACCATGTCAGTACAGATGGGATTTCCTTAGAACAGAATTCTAAAAGCAAAAATACAAAAAAAAAACCCAAAACTCAACAACAATAATGATAAATTTATACTTGTAGACAATCTATCTTTAACTCCATTGAGTCACAGAGCAAGGACTTGGACTTAATCCCAAGTCAGATGATAGAATGGACTGAGACCAAAGCTAAATCCAGCCTAGCCACGATCCTGATTTCCACTCTCAGGACACACTGGAACGAGGTCCTGTAGGTCTTCCTCGTGTATCTGCCACAAAGAGGAGCCGTGAAGGAGGAATATGACACTGTCTCTGGTTTCCAGCTCTCACCCTTGTAGCATGAGGGGTCGTTGGATGCCCCACAAAGGCGTCTGCACTGGGAATTGTGGCCTTTGCCTTTGCTTTAAGGAAGAAAGAAAACAGAAACAGTGCTACCATGCACCTCCACCCCCGGGATCTGGCTGTCTGTTCAGCATTCTAACTAAACTACTGACCTGACCGACTGTTTTTAGCTGGGTTCCTTGACCGTAATGTGGTTTTGGCACTGTGGAGACACAGTTCTCTGGAAAGTGCTAGCTAAAGGACTTCTTAGCATAAGGCAGGACAAACAATTAGCTGATTGATCCAGCAGAACTGTATTTTCATTTTTCTAACAGCAGTTTTGGCACCAGATGGAGGACGTTAAATGATAATGCTCTAAAACAGCCGAGGAAAAGCCACACTGCTGGACCGGTAACTGTCTGAAGGCGTCTCAGAGGAGGAATTGTGTCAAACAGAGTTCTGTTTTATAACTGCAATTTTGAGACATCGTTGGAATTACATATTTTTCCCTTTTACTTTATTTTTAGTTATTTACTTAATTATTTCTAAATAACTTATGTTTTATTAGTATATGTTTGTAATATGTAATTATCATATTCACCATGGGGAATTTGTACCTGCACATAATATTTCTTAATTCTCTTTTTTCCCATTCCCTTCACTTCCCTTCAGCCCTTCTCTCTCCATTTACAAAAGCTCTGTTTCCATTTCTCTCTCTTACATAAGGCACATGTCCCCAGAAATCGTCTAGTAATCCCTGAGAGTCTTCTGGAGCTTGCTGGAACAGTAACATGAAGAGATCTTTGACTACAATGTGCAGGAAGTGGGCATCCCCTGGACCATGGGTGGCATCATGTCTAAGACACGAGGGGCTGCTAAGGCAAGGGTGGGGAAAGCCAGTGGCCCTGCAAGTCCTGACCTGAGAATCCAATGGTAGAGTCCTACAAGAAGTCAGCATAGGAAATGGAAGCAAAGTTATTTAAATAGCCACGGTGAGCAGGAAGAGAGGCAGAGTGGTGTCTTAGTTACTTTTCTCATTGTTGAGACAAAGAAAAAAAGAAAAACTGACACCCAAAGTTAAAGAGGAAAGATTTATTTTGGCTCACAGTTTGTAGAGATTTCAATTCAAAATCGCTGGCTCCAAGGCAGGGTGCCATGGCACAGAGGCATTGCAGAAGAGAAGCAGCAGCAGCAATAAGCACTAAGCCACATGCAACCATAGCAGCTTCTTTCTGCCCCTTTTATATTCTATCTAGGCTACCCAGGTTAGGGTGGGTGCCAAGCCAATCAGTGGGCTAACTGAGTAATCACACACCCTTAATTACAGGGCTTTAATCCTAGCATTGCACCATGAATCAATCACAAACTGTAGATCCAGCCACCTCTGAAAAAGCCCCACCTATGACCATATGAGGCTTAGGGGGGATATCTAAACACAAGCCATAGCATTCTGCCCCTGGCCCCCAAATGCTCATGCACATCCTTTTATGCAAAAGCCATTTAGTCCCTCTAAAAGACTTGCCAAAGTTCTCACAGTTTCAGCATTGCTGAAAAGTCCATGTCTAAAGTCTCCTCTGAGATTTAAGGCAAAGTCTTAAGTGTGAGCCCCTGTACAAATAAAAAGAAAATTAAACACTTTCAACATTCAATGGCACAATATAGACATTTCTATTCCAAAAGGTACAAAGAAGGAGATAGAAAGAAATGGGAATAAAGTAAGTCTAAAATCCAGCAGGGCAAACATTAAGTCCTGTAGTTCCATGTGCAGCATCCAAAGGCAACCTGTGGCAATCTGTAAACTCCAAAGGGCTTGGAATGGCTCCACCCCTATGGTACTGCCTGTAGTCATAGCTCCCATGTCCTGGGCTAGCTCTGCTCCCTCCTTGCAGTTTTGCTGGGACGATCCATGTTCCTGGCTTCTCCAAATTTCTGGGGTCTTCAGTGCACCTTCAGCTTCACACTCACAACTTCACACACTGCCCTCAAAGGGGCACACTGCCTGGCCTTCCAGGCCTTTTGAAATCTGGGTGGAAGGCTTCCTGACCCCATAACTCTTATATCCTGCAGTCACCTAAAACCAGCTCCACGTGGATGATGCCAGAGTCAGCCTCCAGCTGGAGCAGTAGCCAGGCTTCCTTCTCTCTTGGCTGTAGAGTTCTGGTGTCTCCAAACCAAATCCTGAGGAACAACTTCCCTAGGCCACTGCCATTCTGGAATATGGTACTCTGGGACTCTTTTCTCAAAGCAAAGTCTTTCACATTTGCAACTCTCAGGCTGCAAATGCTGGAGACATGTTGGTTCCTGTGACATCCTCAGGCCATCTTTTCTGTTTTCTTCTGAATTACTTGAGTTTTTCTTGCTAGTCTTTTCTCCTCACAACTTTATTGGAGCTTCCTTGGCCAAAGTCACAATGTTCTGAATCATTCTGCCAGGCTCTTTGATCTTGATTCTCAACATAAATCTGGCTAAAAGCCCCCATCAGTAGCCATTCCATGGCCTTGACATTAGACTGCCTTGAAATTTTTTCTGCAAGTTTAATTAGTCCATTACCCTTAATCTCAGTCTCAGGCAAAGTCTCTGGACATGAGCAAATGCAGACAAACTTTCTGCCAAGCCATAACACACATCATCTGGAGTCCAACAGCCAGGGCAGTCCTTCCCAACAGAAACCTCCAGAGCCTGGACTTTACTGGCATCATTTCTATCAGCATTCTGGCCTTCTGAGCTCTGACCAGAATCTCCCATTCAGTACAGCCTAAGGTGTTTCAGCTCTACTTTTTCAGCCAGCATCTCCAAACCTTCCCTAACTCTTCTCTTTCCCACAAGCCATCTCCAAAGGCTCCTAAACCACATGGTCAAGTACACTCACAGCAACAACCTTGCTTCTCTGGTACCAAAGTCTGTCTTAGTTACTTTTCTCATGCTGAGACAAAATACCTGACACCCAAATTTAAAGGAGGAAAGCTGTGTTTGGCTTACAGTTTGTAGAGGTTTCTGTCCACAGTTGGCTCACTCCAAGGCAGGGTGGCATGGCAGAGGGGCATTGTAGAGGAGAAACAGTTTATGGTGGGCCAAAGACAAAAGGCAGAAGGAACCAAGCAGCAAGTCCAAGTGACCTTAGTAGCTTCTTTCTGACCCTTTTATATTCTATCTAGGCTACCCACCTTCGGTTGGTGCCAAACCAGTCAGTGGGCTAATTGAGTAATCACACAACCTTAATCGCAGTGCCTTTAATTCTAGCACTGGACCATGAATCAATCATACACTCTAGATCCAGCCACCTCTGAAAAAGCCCCACCCATCACCATATGAGGCTTTGGGGAGACATCTAAACATAAGTCATAACAGATAGCAAATGCTCAACACCCTAACACCCAGACCTGACCTGAATTCTTGTGTTATCTTCCACATGCAATTGAAGAGGCATCACCCTTGCTTTGGCCCAGCTGCCAATGCGCTGTCCAGCTCTGCACCTAAGGCCCCACTCTGAACCCCCATGGCCCTCCCTTCTGCTGGTCTTCCGTGTGTTCTGCATCATTCCCACCTAGCACAGCCCTTTCGTCATGGGTACCCAGTGTCAGCCTATTAACCCATGAGTCTTGCTGTGACTCACCATGGGGCAGCACCACATGGCTTCTCCTTGGATCTTCTATGACAGGCACTGCAGCCAGGCTCCCTGCCACTTTCCCTGGCTACCAGTGTCATAGCAACACTGCCTTCTTTGCAGGTCCTCCAGCGTTGACAGGTACATTTCTCTTTCTGATCTTTGTAGTGGCCATTCCCTGCACAAGACTTCTCCCCCAGGTGACTTCATGTGATCTCCTTCACCTCCTTCACACCCTGCTTTCTGAGTGAGGCCCATCGCAGACCCCCAAGGTAAAACTGCAAGCACGAGCCTTCTCTAGCATCTAAGCACAGATCCAGCCCAGATCTCCACAGCACCCCCCACCTCGAGAAGATGACAAACCATTGGCTTCTCTATCACACTGTTGCTGCTTGTAGGAGCTCTCAGAGTTTAGAAGCTCAGAGGTCATAGATCTTGTCATGTTTCCTCCTTGGATGCATCCTACACTTATAAATGAAAAAAAATAGTACAAAGAAAGCCTCAAAAATAACAGCAGAATGAAAGAATGAATGAATAATTGGAAAGATGCTTCTGGCTTTCTCTTTGACCTAACTGGACATGAGTGGGCTCTTTGGCCTGTAGGGACTGAAAGTGGAGCACAGCAAGCTTTGAGCCAGGTGGCAGGGTATGGAGCACATATGGTGACATGAGGGAGAAAGGACTTGGGATTTCTCATCCTCTAACAACAGTGACACTCAAGATGGGGAATGTTGTAGCTAGAGAAAAGAGTTCCTCCTGCAACAATGTCCCTTCTGCTTCCTCCTGCAACAGTGTCTCCTCTGCTTTCTCCTGCAACAATGTCTCCTCTGCTTACTCCTGCAACAATGTCTCTTCTGGTTTCTCCTGAAACAATGTCCCCTCTGCTTTCTCCTACAACAATTTCTCTTCTGGTTTGAGAATGGCAGGAGAGCAAGTGGCCTCAGGAAGCACTGTGGGCATTGGTAAGGGACAGTGTGCTTGCACATGTGTAAGCCCTTGTAATATGTATAACTGGAGATAAGAAAAAATACCACAGGAAAACACTGAAGCGTCCCAGCATTACAGATTGCCATCCGGATTTTCATTAAAAACAGGGTGCTCAGCTGAATATGGTATCATCTCTATTTACCACGTTATTCAAATCTTAAAATTGGAAAAAAAAGAAAACTATAATGATGAAGAGGACTGTCCAGAAAACTACTATTTTATTATATTACTCCATTTATACTTAAAAACCAGCACATCCAACTCACCATAATTGTCATCTATTCTTTTAGCCTGCTCTGGCTGCTGTAGAAAACGCCCCACACTGGGTGCCTGGTAAACCCCTTCATAGCTCCCGAGGCTGGGCACTCGAGACTGAGGCACTGGTAGATTCGGTGTCCAGCGCTTCCTGGTTCAGGGATGGCACCGCCCAGATGTGTCTTTGCACAGCGGAAGGTGAGGGGCTCCCGGGGGCCTCTTGCATAGGGGCAATAACTCCATTCTAGTGGGTTCCACCTTCAGATTTAGTCACTTTCAAGGTCCTCACCTTCTAATTCCATCACCTGGTGGTGATTTAGATTTCCACATGAGTTTGGAGCACATACACTCTACTGTAGCATCCATGGCATTATTGAAAATGCACCCGTGTCATATTTCGAGAGTAAGATGAAAGCCACACATTTAAGCATACCATCCCTTATCTTCATTGGTGTCAAACCAGTTGGAGTAATTTTTAATATGTTGATTTATCTATTCCTACACTGTAAAGAAAAAATATTTCATGTAGAGCTATAGATTTCATCTGAAGGAAATATATACATATTTGGAAACTTACAGGGTCTGTATAAAACAGCAAAGATCACTTTACCATATTCAGTGAGGATGGTACCCTCCAGGTTTAGCTAATTTGGTTTTCTACACAATGTCATAATTTCCAAATTTCTTCCTGGAAAATATTTACATTTAAACCTAATAAAATTAGAGACCACTGGGTAGAAACATTGCAAAGGTTGGCTTTCATTAGAAATTCTGCATAATATTGCCCACATTTTCTAGGAAGTAATTAGATGCATTAAGAAGGAATGATTCCCTGGGGGCTTATTCTAGAGATTTTTCTTTCAGATTTGTGTCAAAGGTCACCCAGCGTGGGGAACTATGACTGTCACTAAGAGAGATGGCAAATAAAAGCTTCTGAAATGAATCAATGGTCATGGGCCAAAAATCTGGATTTGAGAGCATTTACATAGAATATTGATAGAGCAGAATCCTGCATTTATGCATTACTGGTATTGAGGGAAAATAAAATAAACATATTGCTTCATTAAAATAAATACAAGAATACAAGTTTGAATTAAAATTGTATAATTGATATCAGATACAGGATTACTAATGCAATTTCAATACAATGGTGAAGGTTGCAAAAGACGGTCTGTTTTAATTTTTTCTTTTTTTGAGACAAGTTCTTACTAAATCACTAACTACCTAGGCTGGGCTCATTTGTGATGCCCCTGCCTCAGCTTCCCAGCATGCTGAGATTAGGGACATATGCTCATCTTGAAAGTGCATTGTTTTGAGGGTTCCACTTTTATTTAGCTGCCCTAATCTTTCTGAGCTGTGGGTCCCTCTCACATATGGGGTGTATGTGATGCTGGGGGTCCAGTCCAGGGCTACAGGCCCAACCCCCTAGAAGATCTTTTCAGTTTATTCAAACAATAAATTTGATATTTTGATTGTGATATATATTTTGATTGTGATATATATTTTGCTTTATAATCTTTACCTGAAAGACTATTTAAATATATCTCAGAGCATCTTAAATGCTATCTTTTAGTTTTCTTTTTAGAATTATTTATGTCCAATTATCTCTTGAATTCACTCTGTTCAGCTGGAATGTTTGAATCTGTTTTCTTCAAACTGAGTTTTCATTAGAGAACAAGTCCCGATTTTCTGAATAGTCTTTTGACTCAATCCTTTTTCTCATATCCACCTGATATAAAATAATATTTGGAAGAATAATTTTTAAAAATGTTCTAAAAATAATGTTTCCAGATTTAGCAAAAAAAAAAAAATAGCACATCCCAATAAATTGAAATATCAAGTAAATGAAATATTTTTAGTATAAATATGTTTGAAATATTGCACAGGGCATACTCATATTAAAGTATGTAGCTGTTCTAAAAGTCACATTTAACTGAATACTCTGTATTTTTCTGAGAACCCCAAATAAAACATTCATTGTTATTCTTTTTTTTTTTTTTTTAATGTGGGTACCAGGAGTCGACCTCAGGACCTCACTCTTACCAGCAGGCACTTGTGCCGCTGAGCACTATCACCAGCCTTTTTTTCCCTTTATGTGGGTACTGGGAGTCGAACTCAGGACCTTGTGCTTGCCAGGCAGGCACTTATGCCGCTGAGCTATCTCACCGGCCCCCATTGTTATTCTTCTTTACATAACAGTAGAAATAAACAGGTATCAATATATTACCTAAATTTTTAAAAACATTTATCAGCAGTTTATCACTGTGTGATATCTAAATTTCAGCATGATTTTCAAACTTTAGTTCACACTTTCTAAAATTTTATTTTAAAGAGAAAAAACAATAAAAATAAGGATACAGAATTTCAAAACAAGGTAATAGGGGATTAACAATGGTTAATATATTGTATATTGTTATATTCCAAGTAGTTGTTCAGATTACAAGACACAGGCATGAAAAAATGATCAAACAATGTAAGCACAAACCATTCTTTTCAATGAACTAATAGAAATTAGTAGTGTAATTATCTTAGCTATTTTGTATATATATTTTTTTCTTTTCCCTTTCTTCTTTTCTCCTTTCCCCCATCCTAGTTGTTCTTTCCTTTTTAGCAGTTATTCCCCTTTCACAATATTTATTGTACATTTTGGATCTTATCTACTCTTTCAGTTTCTTACACTAGGGAAATAATATAATGTTTACACATGCGAGTCTGGTTTATTTCACTTATGAGTATGGTCTCAAGTTGCATCCATTGACCTATAAAACCTCAAGTTTATCCTTTACAGCTGAGTAGTACTCCATTGTATAAAAATACTACATCTTTTTTATCCATTTCATCCTTGGTTGATGGGCATTTGAGTTGTTTCCAAGATTTAGCTGTTACAAATTTTGCTGCTATAAACATGGGTGCACATATATTGCTGTGGTATGATGTCTTTAATTCTTCTGGAAAGATACCCAGAAGGAGAATAACAAGGTGGAATGGGACCTCTAATCCCAGTTTTTTTGAGGAATCTCCACAGTGATTTCCACAGTGGTTATACAGTATACACTCCCACCGACATTGGAGAAGTATTCCTTTTTCCCCACAGCCCTGCCAGCATTTATTATTGGTTGATTTCTTGATAATAGCCATTCTTTTTGGAGTGAGATGGAATCTCAGTGTTGTTTTAATTTGCATTTCTCAAATGACCAATGATGTTGAACCTTTTTTCATATATTTATTTGCCATTTGTATTTCTTCATCTCAGAAGTATGTATTCATTTCAGATGTTCATTTCTGGATTGGGTCTTTGAATTTGGGGGGCCTGATTTTTTTCAGTTCTTTATATGTTCTAGATAGAAGTCCTTTGTCTAAGGGACAGTTGGCTAAAATTTTCTCCCACTTTGTGGGTTTTCTTTTCACTCTGTTGGTGATTTCTTTTGATGTGCAAAAACTTTCAAATAAGATGAGATCCTAGTTGTTGACTCTTTGAAGTACTTCCCATGCAGTTTGGGTTTTGTTCATGAACTCTCTGCCTATCCCTATGTCTTCAATATTTCTACCTACTTTCTCTTCCAGTAGATTAAGCGTTTCTTTTTAAATATTTAGATCTTTGATCCATTTTGACTTTAGTTTAGTGCATGGTGATAGACATGGGTCTAGTTTTTGTCTTCAGCATGTAGACAGCCAATTTTTCCAGCACCATTTTTTAAAGAGGCTATCTTTCTTCCAGTGAACATGTTTGGCCCCTTTATCAAAGATAAGGTGGCTGAGTGTGTTTGTAGTTGTGTCTGCATCTTCTAATCTGTTCCACTGGTCCTCATGTCTGATTTTTTGCCAGTACCATGCTGATTTTATCACAGTAGCTTTGTAGTATAAGTTCAAGTCAAGGACTGTGATTCCTCCTGCCTTGCCTTTGTTGCCCAGGATTGCCTTTGCTAGTCTAGGTCTCTTCTGCTTCCAATATTTTCTCTATATCTGTGAGGTATGCTAATGGTATTTTGATTGGGATTGCATTAAATCCATATAAAAGTTTTAGGAGTATGGCCATTTTCACAATGTTAGATTCTCCTAACCATAAACAAGGGATATCTTTCCATATTCTGATATCCTCTTTAATCTCTTTTTTCAGAGTCCTGTAATTTTCAATGTATAGATATTTTATTTCCTTTGTTAGACTGATTCCTAAGTATTTCTTTTCTTTTCTTTTCTTTTTTTGGATGCTATTGTGAAGTGTGTGGTTTCCCTAATTTCTTTCTCAGTGAGTCTGAGTACAAGAATGCTATTGATTTTTGTGTGTTGACTTTGTATCCAGCTGTGCTACTGAGTTTGGTTATTAATTCTGGAAGTCTTTTGGTGGAGTTTTTAGGGTCTTCTATGTAGAGTATCTTGTCATCTGTGAATAATGATAATTTAACTTCTTCCTTTCCTATCCTTATTCCTTTTATTTCTCTCTCTTGTCTAATTGCTCTGGCTAATGTTTCCAGAAATATACTGAATAGGAGTGGTGATAGTGGACATCCTTGTTTTGTTCCTGATTTTAGAGTGAAATCTTTCAGTTTTTGTCTATTTAGTATGATGTTGGCTGTTGTTTTGTCATAGATGGCTTTTATCAGATTGAGGTAAAGTTCAGCTATTCTGATTTTCTGTAGGGTTGCTATCATGAACGAGTGTAGGACTTTGTCAAAAGCTTTTTCTGCACATATTGAGATGATTGTGTGAATTTTGTCTTTTGGCTCTGTTGATATGGTGTATTACATTTATTTATTTGTGTATGTTGAACCATCCCTGCATACCTGGAATGAATCCCACTTGGCCATGGTGTATAATCTTCTTGATGATTTGCTGCATTCTGTTTGCTAGTATCTTATTGAGGATTTTTGCATCTATGTTCACTAGGGAGATTGGCCTGTAGTTCTCTTTTTTGGTTGGGTCTTTCTCTGGTTTTGGTATCAGGGTAATACTTGCCTCCAGGAGTGAGTTAGGGAGTATTGCTTCCCTTTCAATTTCATTAAAGAGTTTGAAGTGTATTGGCCTTAAATCTTCTCTAAATTTCTTGTAAAATTCAGCAGTGAATCCATCAGGACCTGGGCTTTATTTTTTGGTAAGTTTTTAATTACATTTTCAATCTTGTTAACTGATATTGGGTTCTTCAGAATTTTTATATCTTCTTGATTCAGTTTTTGTAATTCATACATATCTAGGAATCTGTCCATTTCTTCTGTGTTTTCCATCCTATAAGAGTAAAGGTTTTCAAAGTAGGTATTGAAGATCTGAATTTCCACAGGATCTGTAGCAATTTCACCTTTTTCATTCTTCAAGGCTTGAATTTGAGTATTTTCTTTCTTTTTTTGATAAGGTTGGCTAAGCATTTATCAATTTTATTTACTCTTTCAAAGAACCAACTCTTTGATTCATTAATTCTTTATATTATTTTCTTAGTCTCCATTGCATTAATTTCTGCTCTGATCTTTATAATTTCCTCCCTTCTGTGGGCTTTCGGCTTGTCTTGTTCTTCTCTTTCTAGAAGCTTGAGGTGCAACATTAGGTTGTTTTATTTGTGCTTGTTCTGCTTTCCTGTTGTGAGAATTCACTGGTATAAATTTCCCTCTTAGGACTGCTTTCATTGTGTCCCATAAGTTCTGATATATTGTATCTGCCTTCTCATTTAGCTGTAGATATTGCTTAATTTCTTCCTTAATTTCATCTGTGACCCATTGGTTGTTTAGGAGGGTGTTATTTAATTTCCATGTGTTTATGGAGTTTTTGAGGTTTCTTTTGCCATTCATTTCCAATTTCATTGCACTATGGTCAGATAATATACATGGGATAATTACAGTTCCTTTGCATTTACTTAAGCATGTTCTGTGGGCTAGCAAAAGGTCTGTTTTAGAGAACATCCCATGTGCAGCTGAGAAGAATGTGTATTCTGATGATGTTGGGTGGAACACTCTGAAAACATCTCCTAAGTCCATTTGTTCACAGGTTTGGTTCAGTTCTGATATTTCTTTGCTGACTTTTTATATAGTTGATCCACTTCTTTGTGACAATGGGGTATTAAGGTCTCCCATTACAATTGTGTTATTGCTTATTTGATTTTTCATGTCTATTAATAATTGTCTTATATAGTTGGGTGCTCCCATATTTGGTGCATACATATTTATGATTGTTAACTCTTCCTCTTGAAGTTTTCCCCTAACAAGTATGTAGTGACCTTCTTTATTTCTTTTGATCATTCTTGGTTTGAAGTTTACAGTATCTGCAAACAGAATAGCTACCCCTGCTTTTTTCCAGGTTCCTGTTGCATGGAAGATTGTTTTCCATCCTTTGACTTTCAGCCTATGAATTTCTTTTTAAGTTAAATGTGTTTCTTGTATATAGCATATTGCTGGATCTTGTTTCTTGATCCATTCTGCCAATCTGTTTCTTTTTTTTTTTTTTTGTGGGTACGGGGAGTCGACATCAGGACCTCATGTGCCAGGAGGCGCCCATTCTGCTGAGCAATATCACCAGCCCTTTTTTCGTATGTGGGTTCCAGGAGTCGAACTCGGGCCCTCGCACTTGCCAGGCAGGCACTTACGCTGCTGAGCCATCTCACTGGCCCAATCTGTTTCTTTTGATTGGTGAATTAAGGCCCTTTTCATTGATGGTTATAACTGATATGTACTGTCTTATCTTTGTCATGTTATTTTCCTGCTGTTGGTTCCCTGCTTTTCCCCTCTGTTTAATTGCTTACCCTGCCCAGTGGTTTCTTTCTGCTGTTGCTCTTGGAATTGTGGTCATTTTTATCTCTGTCCAGAATATCTTTCAGTACTTTTTGTAGGTTGGTTTGGTGGTCATGAATTTCTTCAGTTGTTCTTTGTCATGGAAGTATCTTATTTCTCCATTAACTTTGAAAGATAGTTTTGCAGGGTACATCAATCTGGGTTGGAAGTTGTTTTCTTTCAGTACTTGAAATACTTCACTCCAAGCTCTTCTTGACTTGAGGGTTTGTGTTGAGAAGTCTGCTGTGATTCTGATGGGCTTTCCTTTATAGGTGATCTGTTTCTTTTCTCTAACAGCTTTTAATATTCCATTCTTGTGCTGAATTTCTGGGATCTTGATTATTATGTCTTGGTGTAGATTTATTTTGGTTATGGCTAATTAGAGTTCTATATGTTTCACTTATCTGTACATCAGATTCTTTTTCCATGCTTGGGAAGTTTTGTGCTGTTACTTCTGCAAACAGTTTTTTATGTTGTTTGTGTTGGATCCTGCTTTTTCATTGACACCAATTATCCTTATCTTATTTTTCTTTGCATTGTCTTGCAGCTGTTGAATTATTTCCTGATCCTTCGTTATCTTCAAGAGATCTTTCCTTTCATGATCACTAGCCAAGATCCTATCTTCAAGATCTGAAAGTCTGTCTTCAGTTTCATTCAAATGGTTTTGCCAGCTTTCAGTGGAATTTTTTTTTTTTTCAATGCAAGTACCAGGAGTTGAACTCAGGACCTCATGCTTGCCAGGCAGGCACTTATGCCACTGAGCTATATCACCAGCCCAGTGGAATTTTTTTTTTTTTTTTTGTGGGTACCGAGGGTCGACATCAGGACCTCGTGCGCCAGCAGGCGCTCGTGCTGCTGAGCGATATTGCCGGCCCTTTTTTCATATGTGGGTTCTGGGAGTCAAACTCAGGCCCTCGCGCTTACGCTACTGAGCCATCTCACCGGCTCCCTCAGTGGAATTTTTAATTTCCTGGATATCTGTTTGAATCTGTTTCATGCATTCTACTTCTTTCCTATATTGATCATTCACAGTTTCCATCCTCTTCCTATCTTCATCCATTTTTTTATTTATCTCTACTCTAGATTTGCTGAGCAATTCCTTTAAAATTTTTGACATTTCTTTTTTTACCAGAGAGATTATTTCTGATCTAATTTCCTTTATAGCATCATGGATTTGTTTCTTTACTTTGGTTGCTATCATTTCAGAAATGTGAGGTGTGTGTCTTCCATTTTCCTCTGTCTCGTTTTCTCCTGGACTTGTTCGGGGTGGGCTGAAGGTCTGAGGTTGCATTTTGCTTCTGTGTCTTGTCATTTTCTATTTCAAAAGTTTTTGTTTTGTTTACCGTGTCGATCCTTGTAAGTTTTTGTAGTAGGTAGCTTTATCACTAGTATCAAGGCCTCTCTAGGCAATGTTTGTTCTTCAGGATGTCTTCTGTGTGTAGAAGGTTCTTGGTTTGTTTCTGTCCCAAGATCCTACCTTTCCAATTAATTAAGAGTGAGATGTTGGTATCTGTTTGGCTCAGTCCCCAGTCCTTTGGTGCTGGGGTGTGGTGCGGGTATTACCCCAGAACTTCCCAGTATTGTTACAGAAGTGAGAACAACTGATTAAAATGGATATGACATCCTAGCTAAAATAGTAAAATCAGCACTGACAATAGCACCAAGCACAGTTTAGAAACTGACAAACTGTGGTAACTATTAATTTTGTACCGTTAACCATAGAAGCAAAATCTATGGATACATGACAGAACCAATCATAAATTGGGAGCTTGTATGCAAAGTGTTTCCCCTTGGAAAAGTAGTTTTACCCTGTATTGGGGAAATTTATGAAGGATAGTGGATAGAACAGAGATAACTGAAAAGAAATAAAATAGAAGCCAGGCTGGAGGAGAAAGGATGATCATGCAAGCTTTGGGAAACTAGAGAAGAGGGCAGAAGAGAAAGAATGAAGGAGTAAGAAGGGATTATTGGAGCTGACCAGAAAAGTTAGAGAGACTGTTCACTCATATGACAGCATGATTAAGTCTAGAGAGGTAAACTGAAGAAAGGGGAAAAGAAGATGAATAGAGTAGAACAAAAATATAGGTAAAAGAAAAAAAGGAAAAGGAATGGGAATGGGAAAAAACAATAAAAAAAGAAGAAGAGGAAGAAGAGGAAGAAGAAGAAGAAGAGGAAGAAGAAGAGGAAGAAGAAGAAGAAGAAGAAGAAGAAGAAGAAGAAGAAGAAGAAGAAGAAGAAGAAGAAGAAGAAGAAGAAAAATAGAATAAAAAAAAAATTCCTCTAGTGTCCACCGAGAGTCCAAAACTACTGGATAACACTGCCAAGCCTGCAGTAGAGTTTGTGTTGGATTTGAGGCTGATCTTGACCTCCGGATGTGGGAGCCTGGGGTCAGAGTCTTCAGCCAGTACTTTCTGTATGTCCCTTAGCAGCCTCCCTCTCCTTACCCTGTTTCTCTTGGAGGCGTCTCACTCCCAGTTGCTGTGCTGTTTTCAGACAGAGACAGGGGCTGTTCCCAGTCCGGTGCACATTTGACGACTCCTGGTCCTCGCTCAGCCTTCTGTGTTCCTCTTCTCCTGGCGAGGCTCTGTCCTCTCAGGTCGTTTGTTGCAGGGTGAAATGCTGTGACATGGTCTGGTCCTCTGCTCCTGCTGTTGCCCGTCCGAGGCTGCTCAGTCCCAATTCTTACTCTTGTCCCCACCTGGGGCGCTAACTTCCCATTCATTGCTTTACAAGTTCCGCTGCCACCATCACCCACCTCTGCCGTAGTCTGTAACTTCCTCGCGTGAGATGGGGGGTGCTGTGGGGTGCCTTTCTGCTCCCGCCCCGGCAGTGTGGGGACAGCCCAGGGCTGCACAGTCCGGAGGTGCAGGGCTGTTTAATTCCCTGCACCTCTCTAACCACAGGTCACGGGGGAGGGGTTAGCTGTTCCATTTACTGCGCAGACACCCACCCCTGTAGTCTTTAATCTTGTTCCTGGCAGTTCCAGTTAGCGCTCTGGTGCACAAAAGGAATAGGAAGAAAAGAAAAAAAGAAATGGAAAAGAAAAGGAAAGAAAATAAATCAAAAAAAAAAAAAAAACTGGCCGATCATCAGAGAGGGAGCAGTTCGTGTGGGCAGAATCTACTGCTGGACTGTGGCATCTTCTGTTTGGAGGAAGGCAGAAGGGGCAGGGGACCTTACATCCCAAGTCTATGCTGTATGGCTTGATTTAGCCACATTATTTTAGTATATCCTTTTTTTCTTTTTGTAAGAACCCAAGTATGGTGGGCAGTCGTCCCAGTCTGGTGACCCACTGGCAGCCGGGTGGGCTGGCTGGACGTTTTATTAAGTCTTTTATCTATGTTTGGCTTGATCTATTCATCTCTTACATCAGATGATTTTAGTTTCAGGGTGTTTGTCCCTCCCCTTTCTTCCAATTACCTGTGTTTTAGTTGAATTTCTCTGAGTACTTCTGAACGAGGCTCCTTCTCTATTCAGCCGTGTTAAATATCTATCTCACACTTTTTGCAAGGTAAATAATAAAATACTGTTTACGGAAACAGCTTGGGCTAGAGAGTGGGGGTGTGTGTTCTCAGTGCGCATGTGGAGAACTGGATCGCGGATGGTTCTCTGCGCAGGGTACACAGCCGCACTTCTCCCGAGGGGCAGTGGTACCCTTAACTTGTCCTCAATAGACCGGCTTCATCTGGAGATGATTGTGGGGACTCATTTTTGTGTCAGTTTAACTGGGCCACAAATATCCATATATTTGGTCAAACATTACCCTGCATGCTTCTTTGGGGGTGTTTTTAGGTGAACTAGTTCGTTTGTTTGTTTGCTTGTTTGTTGGAGACTGCAACTTTTTCATTTTTTCGTGGTCATGCAGATTAACCAGTTTCATTTTGATAGATTTATACGCGCACATAACATATTTTGATCTTTCCATCTCCATTTCACTCACTCGCCCAACCCTCCCCTAGTTTCACAGTTCGGGGGGTTTCAATCTACGTACTTCGCTCATACACGGATAGAGCAGATTGTCCTTGCAATGTATGCAGGCTTTGCCTAATCAGTTGCAGACCTGGGTGGAACAGTTCCCCCTCCACTGTGTGAGAGGCGACCTCTGCCTAATCCTCTTCCACTGGGACATGGCTTTGGCTGCCTTTGGACTGGAAGGGAAACCTCGGCTCCCCCAGTCATCAGCTTGCCAAGTGCAGATCTCGGGACCTGTCAGTCTTCACGACCCTGTGAGTTACTGCCTCACTGCGAAACTTTTCCTACTTTGCGGAATAGACGTTTAAGGACCAGAGGAAAGCCATCTCTAAGTGGCTCGTGGGTGGGTTTTGAAGCTGGGCTGTGCTCCCCACGTGTCCCCAGATGAGAAAAGGGCTGGAGGCCACGCGGTCGGTAGATTCAGGCTGCCTCCTTCCCTTCAGCTCCCCTAAGTCAAGTGCAATTTCTGGGAAAAAAGATCAGCTCTTTAAGGTCAGGTGCTCGCATCCCTGAGCTGCAGGAAGGATTACCTCAATACTGAGGGAGGTCTGCGTTCCCGCACACAACCCTCAGGAAACTGTAAATCCCAGGTGCGTGCACACAGAGAGCGCTCATCCCCCTGGGATCAGCAGGGAAGGCATAGTGGCGCTCGACTCTGACTCTCAAGGACAGCACCAAGGACCACAGAGGCAAGCCGCACACCTGCATCCTCAGTGAGCCATAGAAGATCCGAATGCTCTGCCAACACGACGTGCTTGGTACCCTTTCTCTCACCTCATTCCATTTGCAAAATATGGGGTGTTTTGTCTGCCTTTGGCAACAGTGTCAGCCATTCGGTTTTGTTCAGTGTTACTCGACTGTTTTATAACACAGATGTTCCCAAAAAATTCATTAAAAGTGGCTTACGATACTAAAATCATTCTTTCTTTTGTATGAACATTTAACATCATTATAGATGTGATAGTTAATCTTGAATGTCAATTCGAATGGCTTTAAAGCGGCCTATGTGATTACTGGTGCACCTCTGGGTGTCTGGGAGGGTCATGGGGGAATGACTTTGGGAACTATATCTGCCCCCCCTCCTTTTCTCTCCAGAGCACTTTGCCCATGCTGTTTTCTGGAGGCCAGGAAGTAAGCAGTTTTGTTCTGCCCTGCCCTTCTGCCATGATGTTTCTGTCTTCTGATCAGCCAACTACGGACTGAACCTGTGATACCATAAGCCAAATAAAACATTTTCTCCAATAAAGTGAACATGTTAGGTATTATGTCCTTGCAATGGAAAACTGACCAATACAATAGTGGAAGATCAATTTCCATTAAGCTCTAACTTGGAAGTGTTCTTAATTTTTCAAATAGTTGAAAACTGTAAGGTAACAGAAAAAGAACTGGATATAATAGCACATTACTACAAGATGTCCTATGGTCATGTTATCCACCCTCCCCCTCGATGTCACCATTTTCTTAAAAAAAATCCCTATGGGTATGTATCTAGACAGAAAATGGGGAGACTGAAGATGAAGCTTAAAGTAAAAGATACTCAGACCACTCCCAATGTCAAAGTCCTGTAAACCAAAAATCGGTCAAGTCAACCTGGATTTTCAGGACTGCTCTGCCTTTCTAAGGGGCCTGGGTTTGGATGCCTCAGGGCATGGACAAAGGGCTCCTGGGTGAGTCCAAGTACCAAATGGGGGTCCTTTTCTGGGGGCAGCAGGAAGTCCTCCCTGGCCTGTGGCATCTGCATATGTTGAACCCACAGACTCTATTGATTATTTAAACCAGGCTCAATTTGTCTTTGAAAGAGACATTTTAAAAAGCAAAAGAGCTTAAACAAACATGAAAGTAATCTAATTCAGCCATAAACATGAATGCTAATAAGATTACAATGAATTGATCTAAATATTACTTAAAATAATTAGAAATGATTTTTGATGGCACGCTGTTTCAGTCAGGACACTTTTATGTCACATCAGGAAGCAAACAGATAATTGCTTTCGAGAATATTTTCTTGTCGTTTATGACCTTCAAAAGGAGTATCAGTGTTGGCCCACCTGTCAATCAAGGCTTCTCCAAATGAGGAATGAATATTCTGCATGGATGGCAGCTCCACTCTTCTTCCAGGCTCTGCACTCCAAATGGTCATGCTGTGATGGTTCTGCTTTAACTCAGTGTTTTCTCTTGACATAATTCCATACAGTTTCAGAGAGTACACATGCGCAGTTTTTACTGTGTTCCATCCTGTGGCAAAATCACATGAAGTGAACACGCTATTAGCTGTTGAAGGTTATGGGTCTTTCCTCTAAATAGGCATAAAGATCCCAAGACTTTGTGATGTGTCTCCTTGGGTGTCACCTCTGCACCTGAAATAGCATATAGTTAGGGACACTGAGGAATAAGCCTTTCCTTCCTTTCTTGTCCTTTTTCTTTCTGTTGGTGAGAGTATTCAAACTCTTACCTCTGAGCTTGGAAATCATTGCTACCAAAATATTGTTTCTCAGTCAAAAATATTTTTGTGCAACCTCTTGTAAATACCTTGAGCTGAATGTTGAGTGCTTGGTCTCATTCTATCCCCTGAGAAGCCTCCCAGGCCAGACCACAAAACAATGCTGTGCTTAGCGCTGCTAAGCCTCAAAGCAAGCAGCAGGCTGAAACCCATTGAGTGACTCATCCCACCCCCTCAGATTTGTAGCAAGCTTTCCCACTCATAATTTTTATGCATCTGACTCAAAACACCATTGTCTAGAACCTGCAGGATTCATCTGCATGGGACTAAACATTCACTCCAGAAATGTGGCATCTAATTAGCCTATACATTTTTTTTTCAGAGTGTGAGCAAAGTAGACAGAACAGGTAAAGGGGACATTACACTGAAAGGTTAACAGGACAAAAAAAATATTGAAATTATTAGAATTATTGGAATTATTCTCATCAATTCTCATCAATAACAAGAAAGTATATTACAAGAATACTGTGAAATAGGCATTCTGTTTTCTCACCACAGTGCACTCATCACTCAATAGCCCAAATGTGCTAAGCTCCTTATGTTTTCATGAAAATGCTTGCTGATTGGAGGCACACAGATGATGAGGCTCTATTCTGAAGAGTTAAGTCATTAAAAGCTACTTTGAAAATAATGAGGCACTCTCCAGAGGTAGTTTCAAATAATGCTGTTTCCAAAAGTTCCTGAAGGTTATGTCTAAAAGGAGCTGGAAGCAGTGATAGTTCCAGGTGTGAAATTTAAATAAATAATATGTAAGTGTCAAGACAATATGAATTGTAATAATGTAAAATGTTTTAATGATAATAACCAGTTAAAATTTATCTAATCTTAGGATTATTTAAGAATTTTTTAGAGAACTGCCTTCAATTTGTTACTGATAATTTTAGCTCTAGTTTATAATTTCTTTTATTGCTTAGCTCATGATATCTCAGGTTATAATGATTATATGGACAAAGGGCACAGCAAACAATGTTACTATTTCTCTCCTAAGCTTGGGAAGCCTGAGGATCCTTCCAGGGGGACTGGAGTTCACCTGTATCCCGATCTGGCTGCCCATTCCCCAGGAGGACAGAGCGGGAGCAGGACTATGCCAGGGCATGTCCCAAGAACTCAGAAAGAACTAGCGACAAGGCCACAATGGCAATGCCAGGAAGCACTTTTAAACTCTTCCTTGAAATGTCACTTTGTAATTCCTTCTTTTCTTATAGTTTTTCTTTTCCATCACCCAAAATGTCTATTTGGGTCCCATTGCAGTCGATGGCCAGGCCCTGACCACCACCATCTGCCCCCGTCTCTGCAGTCTTACTTTCTCAGAATCCCACGCGAATGAGCCCGCGGTGTGTTTTGTTCTGTGCTGCTCAGTTGCATTGCACTCTGGGCTCTGCCTGGTGCTGGTTTACAGTCCCTGCAAGACCCATGAATATTAAGTGAAGGTTTCTTTAAAGTCAGCCAGTGGTGTACACTGAAATTTTCTCAAGCATACCCACAAGCTTGGTCTTACTCTATTTCCCAAATAACATAAACTCAAATTTCCTTAGCAGGAGCTCAACATAATCAGACCTCAAAACTTGAAATCATCTACAGTGAGGACACTCACTGACTGGTTTCTAGAGCACAGGGCCACTGCTCTAGGCTTTTGTTTTTAAATCCAACTTGGCCAAAGCCCGGAATGACCAAAGCGATTTTGAAGGATTACAGTCTTCAAATCCCCCGATGTCCTAGGTAATCAGAAGACATGGGACTGAGAGTTCAGAAGACAGTCGGAAGCCTGAAGGAAGCGTGGCCCAGTGTGACAGGTGACCTACCCAAGCTACAGCCAGGAACACTGGATGTCCTGTCTCCGCTCAGAGTAATGAAGGATCTGCCAACAGCAGGTCACAACTTTATAAGACGTGAAAAATAACTAATTTACAAAGATTCCCTCCCCAGATGTCTCATGCGTCAATGTTCAATGGATGAAATATGATTCGTGACAACAGTTTATCAAGACTTCTAGGTAATAGTTGACAAATTAATCAATGCAGGTGTCACTGGGCACTGCTTTCCATCAATATAAATAGCAAAATGAACAGAACTTTGACATTTACTTTTGAGGCGCTGGTGACGAAAGGCAATTATAACAAAGTGGAGGCATTAAAAATATTCCTGCAGCAATAAATAAGAGGCAGATGAGAAGAATGAGGGCTGTAATTGGAAATGGGTTCCCTTTCTAAGAAGTGATGAAAGGAAGGAAAACAAAAGCAAACAGAACCTTGACATGCAGTAATTGAAGTTGTCATATTTCATCCCATGCAATTAAAGGTTAAACTTATTTTCTCTGATTGTATTATTTAATTACAAAAGTAAATACGATTGAAAAGTAAAATGGATGCCATTAGAGGCAATGTCAACAGAGCCCTGAACTCCACTAAATGCTATTTTGAAGATTGCTCTTGTCATTTCAATGACCATGAGGCAGACCTGTCACCACACTCGTGGAAAATAACCAAGTAGTTGTGATAATTGCTTATTTATACTATTTATTCTTCTGCTGTTTGAGTGTAAACAGAAAGAAAATGCTTTTTTTATTTAATCTAAAAATGCATACCACCCACCTGACAGGAAAAGTATAGTAGGGAATTTGGAGAAAGATGAATTAGTGCTGGGTCTGGTCGTTGGCCTGCAGGTGAGAAGGATGCAGCCTTATGAATGATGTGCAGAAATCAACTGCACAAGTGATCCACAGGTAGCTCCACCCTAGGGCCAAGGCTCTGCCTCCAGAGTTGACGGAAGCTCCTGCAATGGTGGGAACCACGGTTTCCGTTACACACTAGGCGAGACCAGGCAACATAACCACCATAGGCTGCAGTGGCTTTTTATTCCTAGAAAAAGAAGAGATCTGTTTCCTGCACTGAGAGTCTACGTTCTGTGTTTTATCCCCACTCCCAGCCCTGGAGCTGGGAACCAGAGTGTCAGCTCCAGAGTCGCTGCATCTTCCCCAAGCAGTGTTCTCAGCAGCGTAGGTGGCTGGAGAAACTCAGCTACTCTGCATCCACACTTGGCCCCTGTTCAGACTCCAGGCACTGCCTGCCCAGGGCCGGGCAGTACCTAGAAAGCAAGAGGAATCTTGATGACCTGCAGCAACCCCACCTGTAGCAGTCGGCCTTAGTGGCCAGAACAACATACTACAAGGCAGGGGACTCAAAGAGGAGAAATGTGTTTTCCCACCGTTCTGGAACTAGAATTCCAAGATCATCATGCTGGCCCAATCTGTTTCTGGTGATGGCTCCTTTCCTAGATCACAGGTGGCCTTCTTGTCACCATGGCCCTCCTTTGTGCATGAACGTGCAAGGAAATACAGAGAACACAAGCTCCCTGGTGGCACTGCACATAAAGACATTAGCCTATGGACCAGGGCCCCAACTTTCCAATCTCAATTAACCTTAACTGCTTCCTTAAAGATCCTCACTCCAAATACAGTCATGCTGAGGGCGAGGGCTTCAATATGTGGGTTCAGGAAGATATAAGAATTTACACGGTAGTATTCTGCTCCTGTCCAGCGAAATACATGTCCTTTAAATTGCAAAATACACTCATTTCATCCCAACAGCCTACCAGTCTTATTCCAGCATCAACTCCAAAGCCTGAAGTGCAAAGGTTTACGTACACAGGAGGCACAGGTCTTCCACGGCTGTGTGTCCGTGCTCCACATTAGATATTTCCAAATTAAAAGAGATGGAATTAGAAGGGAGAAAGAGTGACAGTTTCTAAGCAAGTTCAACTTGGTAAGGCAAATTCCTTAGATGTTAAATTTGAGAATATTCCTCTTCGAACTGATATTTTGTCCCAAAGGCTCATGGGGGTGACAGCATCACCACCATGGTCCTATTCATTGGCCCAATGTCCAGGTTCTGCAGCATGGACCTGCCCCCTGGACACAGGAAGGGGCATCTGGGCTCATGGGGACTGGAGACATGGCCCAGCCTTTTGAAATCCAGGAGGAGCCAGCCAGATCCATGGCCCTGCAGGTGAAGAGGAACCCTAATGACCTCTGAACCATCTTCAAATCATTCTTCCCTTTCCTTAAAGGATAAAACAAGTTTTCACTGAGGTAGCTCTGTTGTTCCATCCTACAGAATGCTAGGAGTCTGGAAGCCTTCCTTTGTTTGACCTGTCTTTGTTCCCACTCTTTCAAGTGGGCAGGATCCCCATTTATATAATCCTAGCTCTGTCAGCTCTCCTCAGATGATGGTTTGAACCATGACTCATGGTGTCTATCACACAGCTATGCAGCCACACCCAGCACCCTCTTCCGGACACACATCTTTACCATTTCCAATGTGGATAAGCTGAAAATTCTTTAGTTCTTCAAGCTCTAGTTTCTTTTTGCTTGACAATTCCTTTAAAGTATCTCTCTCTTCTCATATTTCACTATAAACTCCTTCAACACTTTGCTTAGAAATTCTTTCAGCTATTTATCCAAGGTTATCATTCATGTCCCCTCCCCACAAAAACAAAAAACAAAAAACAAAACAAAATGAACAAACAAACAAAAAACCAACAGAACACAGCTCAGTCAAATTCTTTGCCACTTTCTACCAAGGATCATCTTTTCTCAATTTCCAATCATCTGTTCCTCACTTTAGGTCTCTTTGGAGACCTCATCAGGATAGATTTTAATGTCCTCATGGCTATTACATTCTGTTCAAGGCTCTGTAGTCTTTTTCTAGCATGCACCTTCCTGATTCTACTCATCATCCAGTTCTGAAACCACTTCCACAATTTTAGGTGTTTCTTACAGCAGCATCCCATTTCTCACACCAAAATTTATGTGAGTCAGAATCACCCAGAGAAATCAAACCAATAGGCCATTGAGTGTGTTGTTGCTTAGTGTTGTTGTTCCCTAACAAAACTTTTGCACATAAGTCTTGGTTATCACTGTCTTACATAGATCAGTGTTAGTCTCCCTGGACTGTCTTAGTTACTTTCTCATTGCTGGGACAAAGTACCCAACACTCACAAGTTAAAGGAAGAAAGGTTTATTTCATTTCACAGTTTATAGAGGTTTTAGTCCATAGTCAGCTGGTTCCAGTGCAGTGAGGCATGGCAAGGGGCATGGCCAAGGAGAAACAGTCCATGGCAGGGCAGGGCAGGCAGGAAGCAGCAAGCAGCAGCCTTCCTTTCCCTTTTACTCTATCCAAGCTACAAGCCCATTGGTTGGTGCCCCCCACACCCAGGGTGGGCCATCCCATTATCTACACCCAGAATTATGCTAAACTAATCAGTAGACTAATTAATAATCGTACACCCTTAATCCACATTCATACACCTTAGATCCAGCCACCTCCAAAAAGCCTCAAATATGAGCCCATGAGGATTTAGGGGGACATCTAGATTACAATCCATAACATGTACCTTCTGAATGCTAGGGACCATTCAGTTTAAAAAATCCAAAAATCCATGTAAGTGTTGCAAGTCTCCTTGCTTTCAACCATTATAGAATATGGCAGTGAACATTATTTTCAAAAATATTTTGTAAATCATCATCAGAGGTTAATTTCTCCTTTCAGGTTCTTCAAAAGCCAATGTAAGGTTGCTGGACTCCGGTGATACATAAAGATGGCATATGAGTGTCCCCAGTAGAGTACCAGCATTGTCATTCTTGGGGAAAAGTGATCATAACTTCAGAACTCACCTTGCTCTTAGCAAAGTGGTTCAAGAAAAGCCCAGACCTCAGTAGAACAGTCCTACAAGTGAAAACTTACCTTTTGCATGGCCTGTCCTTAGATTTGCTCTGCCACTAACCAAGAGTCAGCCTGAAGATGACACAGGTGTGCTTTGGTGGTGTTCCCCTGTCTTGGAGGGTGACAGGGAGATAAACCCACCACTACTGTGTAACACGAGCAGTGGAGAAGTAGGTTTGAATACAGACTCTGGGGAAATTTAAGCACAAAGTGCCCGAGAAAGTTGTTTGGAGGGGGAAGTGGAGAAAGCAGGTTGGCTGGTAGAGGTCAGTTGGAGCTGATTTCTCAAGATGCTCTTTATTTGAAGGTACTGGGGTGGGGTTTTCAGAACTGAAGGATAATAGTGCAAATGTTGACAATGTTTGTCACCAAGATGAGGCCTCCACCTTCAACCCTTTTCAGGTCTGCCCAATCTGTGGCCCACAGGCTGGACACTGCTGGCTTCCTGGGCTACAGAGTGAAGACAAATCATCTTGTGCTGCATATAAAATATATAATATAATTAAATACACAAGTAACAAAACTTCCTTTCTGAAACATTCTTATACCACAGGCTTGTCCACCCTATGCATCACAGGTTGGCCATGCCTAAAGGACATCTCAAGGGATACCTTTGCTGCACAGACCCAACTTCCCAATGTAGGGTGGGGACACACTGCTGGAGACATCCAGGTGGCCAGAGGCTCTCGGGGGTCTCAGCAAAAGCCCCATTCCTGGGCAGAGACTGTGAAGCAGGTATCCTTGGGCATGTTCTTGCTGTCACGCACAGACCAGCCCCACCACATGCTGAAGATCCTGCTATTGCTGTCTCCATCCTGCAGCTGGGCGAGTAAGACAAGAAAAGGTAAAAGAAGAGATGCAAAGCTGAACACCTGGCGAGCAGTGTACACAGGGCTCCGGAGAGGTTCCCGGCCTTCCAGCCTTCTGTATCAGGTCTATACCAGCCTCCATCTGTGAGAGGGGCAGTTTCAGAGAACCTGAACAAATGATCCTCTTTGGAAGCCAGGGACCGGGGAGCCATCTATGAATTGGGTTATAGGTGCAGAAACACACGCAGGCCAGGAATGTGGGCGGGTCAGTCATGGAGGACTTCGAACACAGGTGAGAGACAGTCTCTGCAGAGAACTCCCTCACTCCAGCTGCCTTCGCAAGCGTCATTGTTAATTGTGAGGTCGACTGGAACAGATTAAGCGTCATTGACATGCAGGGCAGCAAGTGGAGGAGCAAGACCCACCCCAGGTGTGGGTGGATTCAACCAATAGGCTTGTAGCCCGTATGGGCTAAAAAGGAAAAGAAGGAAATCTGCACTCTGCTTCCTCGGAGGAGGTCTGATCTTTGCTATGGCCTTGGAACATTGGTCTCTGGTTCCTTCAGGCTTCCAGCACAGACGCTTCCAGCTTCCAATGCAGACCCTTTGGATTTCCAACACAACTCCCCCAGACTCTGCAGTGAGCTCCAGCCCCTCTACCTCTGACTGTATCCTCTGGTTCTTCAGCACCCAGATGATGGCCTTTTGCATCCCTCCAACCCTGATTCCACAGGAGGCTGTTGTGAGCCTACTCGGTAAATGCTTTATAATCATATCTACATCTATATCTCTATCATCTATATCAATCATCTACATCTATCTATAATCTATCTCTATCTCTGTCTCCATCTCTATCTCTACCTCTATATCCATGTCTGTAGCTGTTAAATCTGCTCCTCTAGGGAACCCTAACTGATAAAGCAGTGTGACCTGGGGGAGGCCATCAGGTCTTCACCCCAGGAGGTGGGGGAACCTGCCCGTGTCCACCTCTCTTCCTCTTTGCTTTGTCCTTTGCGCCTGCCCATGCAGCCCTCTCTTGGGCTGCAGGTATTGAAATGGCCTGTGCCGTGGCTCAGCCCCGTTTCCACCAGGGTGAGTGTGGCAGTGCAGTGTGAGGAAGACAGAAGCAAATCTGGCTGGGACTTTTCTTCACAGATACTTTCCACCATGTCTTACATCCATGCTCACTAATGAAAAATTTAAGTGGGGAGCAGATCATAGTTTATTTTTGATAGCTTTCCTACAACATTTGTTCTTGATTTATTTGTCATTCTTTTAAAATCTTTATTTTGTTTTAAAGTATAGACCTCTTAATGACTTCTGTTTTCCAAGGTAAGCAATATAGGTCACTTGTCAACCCTCCAAGGAGGCATTTTTCTGTCTGAAATTACGTATTTGATATTTTCAGCCCCTTTTTGAAACAGTCATTCGAGCTTCTTAGAAAAATTACTGGGCACATAGCAATTTACTGTAAATAATCATTTGGTGGCATCAAACTTCAGATAGAAGACATAATGGAATGTCTTATTTTCACATGAAGAGAATAAAACATCTGAGACAGAACTCCTGACAGCTTGCAGAGGGGCAGAGATAGGGACGGCGAGGTGGATCCCGCCAGCTCTGTTCAGAGCACTCACCCTTGCCAAGGGTGACAGGGGTCTCAGCTGCCATCTGGGTACTGGCTGCATCCTGTAACCGTGCTCCTCCCATCTCAACCAGTCTCCTCTATGAGCTGTGACTTCTTGAGGTGAGAAAACCTCAGGTTTCACCTGGAGCTGGCCATTAAGTGTTGCTAACCATAGCATTCCTGAGGAAATTGGGAATAGCAGGGTGTAACTTAGCATAAATAGGATATGTCAGAAGCTGTCCCCCACCAAACGTCATGGCTGCAGTGGGAGAGGTGGTACTGTGTGGGAAATACTGCCCTATGTTCGAATAGAGTAGAGCAGAGCTGTGATGCCAGAGCACATCTGGCATTGCCACTTTCTATCCATGGCACTTCAGTAAGGAAGCGGGCAGTGCCCAACTCTGGATTTGGCCTGGTACTGTGTGATTAAGCTTTATGCTTCCTCATTTTGCTCAGGCTGCACACCAAGATAAAGTGGCCACCTGTTCAGAATTCAGCCCTTTTCGGGGAAGCTCAAGTTAAATTAGTAAACAGGTAAGAAAACATCTAGAATGGTCAGGGATTATGGATGTTTTAAAACAAGTGCATCCCTCTTCTTCCCCCAGTGTGAGCAGGTGTACACTTTCTTCCATAGAGCTGTGACCTAAAAATAAAAGTCCCAAACCCAAAATAAAAAAGTCCCAAATCCATAGAAAAGAAGAAATGTGTTACCACCTCAGGGTTTCATTCTAGTTACAATTTTTAGAGGACACCCTTATATGAGGATCACGAACCTGGTGACACAGGTTCATGAGAAGTGAATGGAAAGTCTCACTTGCATGGCCGACTGCACCTGAGGTGTCTCACGAGGACTCTCATCTGCTTATGTGACCGTGCACATATGTGATCTGTCTGTGATCTTGGCCAGCACACATGGCCCCTGTCTTGGTCACTTTTCTTCTTGCTGAGACACAATACCTGACACCCTCAACTTATAGAATAAGAGGTTTGTTCGCTCACTTTTAGAGATTTCAGTCCATTTTCAAGGTGTGGCAGCGAAAAGCACAGAGTTCAAGGGAGGAGGAGGGAGAGGACCCCTGCAGGCCACGCCCCCAGTGACCACCAAGCTAGATGATCACGTCACATCTAGCTATAAACCCAGCAGTGGACTCGTCCATTCATGAGCACCATGTCCACCCCCACGACCCGGTCAACTCCCCGAGCCCCACCTAGGAGCACATGAGGCTTTGGGGGACCTCTAGATATAAACCATATCACACAGCCCCTCTGACTGTCAGTTTCCTCATGTGTCAAGTGTATATAACTGGGATGTGAACATCCGCTTTCCAAGCCTCGAAGCGGCACCATGTGAAAGAAACCAGTCTAGCGCGAGTCACACGGTGAGCCATCCAATGAAAGAGAGGGAAGCATGAATCCGTGCAGCCCAGTTTCCTTAACATGTCAGCATTGAGTGTGTTTGTGCACGCAGTCACTCGGTCTCTAACGTGTGCCTGTGCTCTTCTGTGGTTGGTACTTACAGAGCTCAGTGCCATTTGATCAAATGCACTTCTAAGTAAAGCTCAGCACCTATGCCTCCCTGAAGGGGCAGCTTTGCAGGAGCCTCCACCTTCCTCAGGATCAACCGTGGGGCACTCACTGTTTCTCCTGAGTGGTCTCTTATTTACTATGTGCTTTCATATAGAAAAATTTTGCTTACAATTAACATACGTAAAATACAGTCACTGCTTATGGGTTTGCTTTCCAAAGGGTTGTTTCGCAAATGCACGTTAGACCCGCAGCTCCCTGTAGGCGTCCTAACCATGATTGCGTCATAATCACACGTGCCCAACCGACTTCTCCTTCAGTGTGTTACGCGGTCCTTTCTGGGTCGAAGGGTGTTTCCCTGGCCCCAAGTTCATCTCAAACCAAAACCTCAGGATGTGAACTTATTTGAAATAGGATCTTTATAGAGGAGTTGAGTTAAGAGGAGGCCAAGCTCGATTAGAAGCAGCCTCTGTGACCGGTGACCCCTAAGAGGCAGAGCAGGCACAAGGCTGCAGCACGATGACCTTGGCAGCGCAGCTTGGAGCTGGAGAGGCGCAGCCATAAACCAGGCGTTCACAGGGGCCAAAGGGACCTGGAAGAGGCTGGAGGACTTTCCCTGGAGCCCCCGGAGGGGAGCAGCCCAGCCAGTGCTTTGATCCCATACTTCCGGCCTCCTGGACTGTCAGGGAATAAGTTTGTTGTTTGAAACCACCTCTTTGTGGCACTTCGGTATCACAGCCATGGAAAACTAAGAGCGTTCCGGGCTGGGTTCTGCTCCCAGATGTCCTCCACTCATTAAAGGGCAGGGGGGCACGCGGAGTAGGGCCTTGCCCAAGGCTCAGGGTGTGGGTAGGGACCCCTCTGTCTTCCCCTGCAGCTGATCCTGGGCTCACTATTTGACCTCTCTGCTCCTTTCTACGTGTATAGAAAAAGGCAACTGAAAACACTGGTGCTTAACATTCTGCTAGGAAACCTATAAAACCCTACAAATAGAGATCTCTATATTTTCTCTGATGATAACAAGAACTCGTATGAAAAACATTTTCATGTAAGACCAAGATCAAATGGGAGGCATCTTTGATTTCTGCAAGTAATTTAGTGAGCATTTAATTCCGTCTATTCCTGCCACCTTTGAAATCTATTTTATGTGCATTTGAATTCAAAGTGTTCGTAAAGTAATAAATGTGGCTTCTAATAGCGAGGACGGAGAAATGTCTGCTTAAAGTACGGTTACGGACTAGTTTGGGATTTCTTGGTAGTGTGAGACCTTGACATCATCATGCTGCTTCTCAACCTCTGAAGCAAGCTGCTGGAATAAAGACCCCGTCGCTCACTCCATGGGTCCCGGGCTGGGAGCTAGCGTGGGTCCACCCTTTCCTAACACCTTGTCTTGAAGCCAGTGGGGAGCCCAGCTGGCCACACAAGGATGAGTCAGTAGTGTGGTGGCTGCTGCATGCCCGCTGGGTATCTGTCCCTCCATCCTTCCTTCCCAGTCTCTCCAACCTGTGTGTCTCTGTCCTCCTCCTTCCCAGCTCCTGCTGAGGGCAGAGTTGTCATGTGGAGTGGCCTGGGAAGGGCCGGTGCAAGGGTCACCTGTCAGTCCTGATGGCTTCTCAGGACCACGAAAGTCCCCCAAAATAACAACAAGCCAGTCTTCCTCGTTGCTGGGTAGCCATGCTTCAGGAAGGATCTTTATTCCTTTTTCTATTTTACTACAACAACTAAGTGAACATGAAAATAAAATGAAAAATACAATCGCTCTCACCCCACCCAGCAGCACACTGGCCCAGGGACATTCTCCTCCCGCTGAACCACACACAAGCAGATGCTTTGTTGAGTTGCAACAAGGAGCAGTGACTCTTCCCTAGTTGACATTTTTCATTTAACCTAAACATTTTGCCAGGGTTCTAGTATTTTTGTGCACATTGTAAAATACTCTAATGTCTCTCTCACTGGAAATATTGAAATTTGTCCTTTCCTCTACTCAGAGACACTTAAATAATTTTTCTCCAAATAGTTGCTAAGCACTCTTTGTAGTCCTCTTGGGACTAGCCTGTGGGGGACACTTTATTTTTTATTTGTTTATTTATTTATTTATTATTATTTCTTGGTACTGGGAATTGAACTCAGGACCTCATGCTTGCCAGGCAGGTGCTGCACACTGAGCTAAATCCCCGGCCCTGTGGGGGACACTTTAGCATGTGCTTTATCATGTGCGTTCCTCAGTTTCCATCTCTTGTTTCACTGGAGGATGAAGCAGAGGGCCGCACTTGGGTGCCCCTGATTACGATGGCTCTGAGGGCTGCTAACTGTCAGCCCAGTGGTTGCCATGGAGCGTGGATCTGCTGGAAAGCGGGGTGAGCCATGCCCCATGCGAATGGGGCAGGGAAGCCAGCATCTCGTGACTTGTCCTTATAAATTGTTTATTTGGGGGATTTCCACTTACTATTTTCAGACCATGATAGACCATAGGTATCTGAAACCACCAAAAATAAAACCACAAATAAAGGGAAAACTATCATAGCCAGGGTCCTGAGACCAAAGGATCAATCTGCCGAATCCATAGCAGACTATGCGCACTTCGGGAACGGTTCTAGAGCGTGCCCAGGGGTCTGCCTCTGTGTGCAACATCGTAATTGTAATGAGTGCACTTTCTTTCTTTCTTCCTTTCTTTCTTTCTTCTTTCTTCCTGTCAGTTTATGTCTGCACTGCACAGTGTTTCCATTCCTTGTGTGGAGTTGCTGCGTGAACATCACACATCCTCATGCCTTTTCCATCCCTTCCCCTCCCATCCTTCCTTCCTCCATCTCTCGATCCCCTTCCCATTTGAGAAACTTCTTGAACTTCTATCTCCCTACTTCCCTATCTTTTACTTTGCTCTTTATTTATAATTTAGGTTTCTCATATCAGAGAAAATGTTTTTAGTAAGAGTTCTTGTTCTCAACAGGGAAAATGTAAAGATCTCTATTTACAGGGTTGTATATGTTTCCCAGCAGAATGTTAAGCACCATTTTCAGTTGCCCTTTTCTATATGTGTGGAAAGGAGCAGAGAAGTTAAATTTGGGTTTGTTTTTCTCCTGTGCTGGTGAAACGCTCAGATGCTGTGGGTGGGGAAACACTTCAAGAAGCAGAAGGGCTGGACAACGTTGTGAGCTTCATAAGCTCCTTACACCCCAAGAAGGCAGGGGAGGGGGCAGAGAGTCCCTGGCGGCCTCTGCCCTTCACTTGTGGACCCTCTGCTGGCAGCCTCGCCTCCTCCCCTTGGTGTCGGGGTCCCTGCCTCAGCAACAGAAGGGTGCGAAGGGTCTTCTGGCTTTCCTTAAAGCTAGAACGCATGGCAGTGGTGTGCCTCAGAAAGCGGTTGAACAGGCCTCGGAGTTACATCAGAATACTTGAACTGGTTCCTCCGGGGAGAGCAAGGGGAAGAAAGAGTGAAGGCGGCACACTGCACCGCATGTGTGATCCAGAGGGGGCCATAGGAAAGACGGAGAGGCTGAAGCCATCTTTGAAAAGTGAAACAGGGGAGACCGGCTGGCGGAACTTATGGAAAATTGGATCTTAAGATCCACAATCTGGATCTTTCCAGCTCCTCACCTGCCTACAGAATGAGGCTCCATCGGTGAGAGGGTGGAGTTCAAGGCCCACCACAAGGACGTTAAACACGACTGAGGCGCAACAGGTGAAAGTGTGCGGGTAACTCCAAAAGAGGAGGTTAGTGGAGACCAGAGGAAGGCGCGGGGTCCTGAGGGGCTGAACAGAACCTGGTCACGGCAACAGGACAGCAACAGAGGAAACCCGCCATCGACAAGCACGAGGTGAAACCCAGTGGAAGAAATAAGTCCAGTGCCTCATCTGTGCTGAGGGCTCTCTCCGCATTAGCTGTAGCCTCCTGTGAATAAGATCTAAAGTCATCATAGCTCGGTGCAAACATCTGCTCTGTGCCGAGCTCCAGTCAGAAAGAATGAACAAGATGTCAGGCTGTGTGAAGAGGCAGAGGCAAAATGCACAAATGATTTAAAGTCATTACGGGAGAGCTCCTTCTAGAGTCTTTTGTAAAAACCAAGAAAAGAAAACACGAAAGGCAGGTGGGAACCCGCGTAACCGGGGTCAGTGGTCTGTGCATGTGTTAAGACTTCAAAACTGGGGGAAGAGGAAGAAGCGGCACGGTTTCCTATTTTCACTTCCTATAAATGGATAATGTAGTGTGGTGTATGCAAAAAGCTACAGTCAGTATGAGTCATCTTCATTCAGGAAATGATTGCAGGAGATGAAGTGTGTCATGAAATTCCAGGGAAAACATTTCAGGCTCCTTCTAAGAGCAAGGCTTTCTCTTCTGCAGGTGGCGAACAGCTTAAGTTGGAGTCAAGCGTCAAGGAGGAGTTGGAGGGTTCCTGCCGGCACATCTGGCCCACAGCGCCAGGCCCAGGCCCGAGAGGAGCCGCATTTCTCGTTCACACCTAGTGTTTCCAGCTTCCCTCTGTGGGCCAAGATGCCAACGGAGTCCGCTGGATCTGCCTCCCTGGCAGCCTCACCCAGCCCTGGTTTGGCCCTAATTAGAAATATTGACAAGTTGGTTTTCTCCTGACACTGATTCCCATGTTTATTGAGGATTTTACGCATGCACAGCTGGTTGTTCAGACTCTTCGTGTACCTCTCCATCATGATTTTTATTCCATGGTACAAATTCTCCAAGAAGAATTTGTCCCTCTGCTGAGGAATGATAAAGGAGTGATTAGCACAAAAGCCTTGAAGCCGTGCACTTACAATAGAGAGACTGTCCTTGAGAGCCATGGGGAGTGTGCTCACAAGAGCTCTTTGCTGAAATACAACCTTCCTCAACTGCGTGCGGTGCCTCATTGCAGAGCAGCAAGCTGGGCCACACCAGCGCTTGCTGTTGGAAGGGAAGCACCCAGCACTCAGCACCCAGCACCCAGCAGGGTCGTGCCAGAGAGGCTGGTGCTGCTGGGCACCCAGGAGCTGCAGGCTTAGGCAGTCCACACTCCGGCTCCGAACCCTGGCTGGAATTGCTGCCTGGACACTCACTGCTGTTCCCTCTGGCTGCAGTGTGGCTTCCCCACCGTAGGCTGCCCGGTGGACAGCCCTGCGGCCTCAGGGCCCTTCTCTTGTCCACCCAGGTCTCTACGGGTCAGCTCTGAAGGATCCTCTGACCTTGCTTCTGCTTCCCCCTGGGTTGGAGGTGGCCAGCAGAGTGAGGTGGAAGGGACAGAGCACAGGTGTCCAGCTGAGTCCTGCAGGGTCTGTGTGAGCTCCATCCATCCCCTTGAACCTTGGTCTGCCTCATGGACATGGCTTCCAGTGGAGATGGTTAGCAATTCCAGCACCCTGGGAGGCTGACACAGGAGGATTGCAACTTCTGGCCCAGCGCGGACAACTTAACCAACTTAGAGAGACCCTGTCTCAAAATAAAAAATTACACATGGGTGTTGGGGATGTAGCTCAGTGGGAAGGTCCTGGTTTCGTTCCCAGTACTGTACCAATCGAACAAACAAAACGACAATAACAACAAAAGATGGACATGGCTGAGATGCCAATTCATCACACAGGACTCCCTCTGGACACCATTCCCAGGTGGGCCCAGCTTGCATCTGCTGGTCCCCAACATGGCTGTTTTGGGCAATGCTCAGTTATGGAGGAGGTTAGCTATGCAGCTGTGCTAACTCGTTTTCTTGTGCATGTGTTGCTTTTTCTTTCCTGCCTCCAGGTAGGAATTCCTTTATCTGTGTATTTCCTGTTTTTGACCTAGATCTGCCTGGTGCATAGTAGGACTCTAGAAAGTATTTCTGAATGATGCTATTAATCACTTGTCAGTCGAGCTCACCCAACAACGAGGGCTGAGCTCAAATTTCAGTGTTTTGGCCCCTTGGAGTATTTGTTGAGAAGGCTTCTGTACAGAAGACATCTCTACATCTAAGTCCACATCTGTATCGATGTCTATGTCCATATCCATATCTGTTCTGTAGATATCTTCTATATCGTGGGCTTTGAAGGGTCTCTGATTGGTTGCTTGCTATTTTTGATTTACATCCCTTTGAAAAACTAGCTTGGGGACTCCACAGAAGTGGTGACCAGGACATGGTTTTCTGAGCACCCTGGAGTAGGGCTCAGAGTTTTTTTCCCCCCTTTATTTTACAACTTTATTTGTTTGCTCCAAATTCACCCTTATTGCATTATATTAATGGTAAATTGCCTGGTTTCTTCTTGAAAGAGGCAAATAATACGTAAGTAGATCTCCCAAAATACAGTATTTGTAAATTAAGAATATATTTATCAAACTGCTTAAGAATTTGGTAATTTCAGAAGTGAATCATGGAATATTATTCTGGTGGATTGAGCTAGAATAATTCAATTTATATTTAGCTTTGATGAAGTTGTATACACTTAAATTCCACCTCTTATAGATGGAGAGCCACACAGATGCTTTGCTAGGGACAACAGCCACGCTTCGGGGTGGAGGTCATATAGTGCGCTCTGGGCAGAGCCATTTTTGTTTCATGAACATGGAGCAGCGAGGTGCCAAGGTCTCTCTCAGCAGGATTCACAGAGAGGAGCAGCTACTACATCCTAAAGTAACTTTTTGGCTAAATGTTTTCACTCATCTAGCTAAACTGCATGTTAGCCAATCTTCCTTTTGCTTGTCTTCCCAAATACCTAAAATGCTACCTGCAGAATATTAGATAATACTTGATAGAAATATATTGAACTAATTCACCTTCAAAAGTTTTGGGTTTCCTGAAAAGCACTGCTGTTTCACATTAATAGGCAACTTTGTGTTTTTAATGTTGCATGGTTCATTTGAATAACATCGAATAATAAAAATTAGAAAACTGGGTATTAGAAATAACTGGACCTATCCAAATTTAGACATCCAGAAAATAAGGATTATTTTACCAGAATCTAGAATTTTTAATGGCTAATGTGGCCTCACTTGCAGAACACCAAAGTGCTGATTGAGAAAATATAAATGGATAGAGCTATAGTCGTGAAAATAGGTCTTTTGCAGCCAATGGTACCTTAATTTCTCAGCATGGAATTTTCTTATTAAACAACTTATTCATCTTCCTGAATCTTTTGTCCCAGCACAATGGTGTGCTAATTCAATTATCAAAAACTGCAATATGGATCTTTGTATCCACCATTTCCCAAGTTGTGTTTATTCTCCATGGTCTTCAACACACCTGGAGAATCGCTCCTGTATGCGAGATCTGATACTGCCAGAGGTTGCCTTGTTCATCCTTACACTGAGCTCTGTTCTGATAGCATCTACCTCTCCCAATGCTTTAACAAAAGATGAAAAATGGTAGTCTTCGTATTGCTAATTATATAAAGGGAACTGCTCCTTTGGAGATGGATTTCTTTCTGCATCTTTCTCTGGTGCAGCCCCTCTCCCCTGGCAGTGTCTCTTTGATCCTAAGCCTTCTCTGACGGCTCCCGGAGGGTGACCCTGACCTTGCCCAGCTTCCCTGGACTCTGTTGTCCCCACCGTGTTTGAACACAGAGGAAGGACAAAAGGAGGGAAGAGCCAGGGCCCCTCCCTCTCTACTTCAGGAAGTGATTTCGGAGGAGGATGTCTGTCTCCTGCTGGTCACTGATCCCTCTGGGGTGTCCCCAGCCTTGCTGGGCTCCATGACCAACTTCTGGGGACAGTCTCACAGCCCCTCCTTCTTTGCCCTGATGGCTGGCTCTGACAACTTCCCCATGCCCTGCTGGGGGGTTCAGCCCCTCCATTGCCTCTAGGAACACATTTCTTGCTTTCATCTCCTGGTTGAAATATCTAGAATGCTTTTATTTTATATTTGGGACTTTGCCGGACACAAATCAACTACTCTTCTTCATTAAAACCAGAGGAAACCGAGTCTCACAAAAATATATAACATATTGCTGAGCGGTCAGTGCCTAGCAACTAATAGATTCAGGCTTTTAGCCTGGTCTGTAAGTCTCCTGAGTCCATGCCACGTCCACCACGGCTGATTCCCATCATGTGTCACGTGTAACTGCGGGCCTGGGGCTAGGTTGGTGTCTGCTAGCCTGGTGTCAGGGAGCCCTGTGCTCGAAGTGGTCAGCAGAAAGCATCCTCTACTGCAGCAGCTGTGGAGGGGATTGAATATTTTGACCCTTGTTTCCTGAGGACTCGCAGTGATAAAGCCTGCTAAGCCTGTGTCAGATGGACCAGTGGGCAGTTATGGGCCTTGGAATGGTAAACCACACCCAGTTTTCAGGCCTGCATTGATATCTGTGACTAGTGTAGCATAAGGCAGAGCAGGAGAAGTTGCAGGAAGACAATCATCTGAGAGGACAGTGTCGGGCCAGTGTGTGTAATAACTAATCAAAAGCATTATGAACAGCAAGCATGCAGATCGTATACATAATTGTAACATTTCCCACCATCCATAAATCCATAAGCATGCTATCTGGTTTTCATGATTGCAAACTCTGTCGTTTTCTGTTTTTAAAGAGGCTACCTTCCTCTGCACCTTGCAATTCCTTTAGAATATTTACTGTTTCTCTGGAACAAGAACACTAGTGCCCAACATCCCAACATTTCAGCTCTGAGGCTTCTGGACCGTGTCTGAATAAAAGCAATCAATACTGGTTAATAAGCCAGATCAGTGTTATTAGTATTCTTTACGGCCTTGGCATACTTCATTTTATGTACAGATTGCCTCTGAAAACTTGGGCTTATATCTTGTCTAGACAATGCCGTACATGGCCACTCAAATTAATAATGTGCCAGAATTATCTTATGCCTAATGCAGCTGGTTCTATATTGACTCTGGAAATTAAATTTACTCCACAATGCTATTGACAGCTGGGTCTCTGGCATATTTAATGGATTTGAATGAACATGGGACTGTATCTTGTGCCTTCAAGCAAAATGTTGATAACTCATCATTTTCATAAAAAGTGGGAAAGAGCTTTATCTATAAACATTCCATCTCTCTGTAGACAAAATCAATGTCAGAGGTGTTTGCAATCGGCCGGACTTCGCTCCATGTAGGAAAACCTGGGGACCATCCCCGGCAGTCTGTACAACACGTACTCGCTGGTTTGTTACATGCGTAGTTCAGGAATCTCCACGCATTCCAAAGGGGCAGTTTGAGTCCCGAGGAGTAAAGCTGTGTCTTGTGAATTTGATTTGAATGTAATGAAGATTCTCCTCCATGTGTATGTCCAAAGTCGGGCCTGGAGACTCGGCTTTCCACGTTTCAGCGGGCTTTCTTCAGACGCTGGAAGGGTGAGCTGCGCACTCCTCCTGTGCTACCACTGGGAAAGTGGGCTTTGGAGGGGAAATAAGTGTGAACTATCACAGGGATAGTTAGATAGATCGATTATATGGACATTCTGTGATGTGGATGGACTTGACTCCGTGAGAGCAACCTACCGAGGAACACAGGTTTTATTGGCCTCTACCCATCCAGGGATAAGAATAACTGAACATATGCCTTTCCTAGTTCCCAGACCCCTGTTCTCTTCTGCACCTGGTCTGAGCCACCTCTTCATTTGTTGTGTCTAAAATGATGTACTTCAGCATCATTTTTGGGTGAAAGCCACATGAGAGTTGGTCTATGTGTAAGGGCGGAGATTCTCGGAGAGACAGCTGATGGGTGGAGGGAGCTAGTTCTCCTCACCCTCCCATAGCCCCAGCCCCTGATATCTTATTGTGAGGGTTGTGATCTGCGTCTTTGGCTGAAGCCTTTCTTGTTCAGTGGCAAGTGTCCTTTCCAAGGGGAACTGTTGGACACTCTGGGTTGGGGTGGGGGTCTCATTCTACCAAAGCAGACCAGCAAGGTGTTGAGTGGTGGCCGAGCCCTGAAGGCATGAGGAGAAAGGAGTGGCTCTGGAGGGGCTGTGGGCCTGAGATGTCGCAGCTGTGCAGATGGCCTCAAGGCTACCCTCATTGTCCTTGTGCCTTCAGAGGGGTGAAAGGTGCAACAGGTGAGTTGAGAGTACCCGGGAAACATTAGGGAAACCTCAAATACAAACGCGGGATGGCTGAGGAGGGAGTGTACCATGGCCATCGGCACAGGATGAGCGGTCTTCACATTTGGATGTGTGTCGAGTCAGTGCCGTCCCTGGTGCATTTAGATGTGCGAGTCCGGTAAGGGCAGAGGTGGCCGAATTGCCCTCAGAAGCTGCACTCACAAGTGTGAACTGGTCCCCGGGGCTGCTGTGACACAGCGCCATGGCCCTGGTGGCTTAGAGCCACAGAAATCTGTTCTTTCTCGCTCTGGAGGCCAGAAGTCTGAAATCAAGGTGTCTGCAGGCGCAGGCTTTCTCCGGGGCATCTGGGGAAAGATCCTCTCCTGCCTCGTCAGCCCCCGGTGGTGGCCAGCATCCATCATGCTCCCTCGCTTGGGGTCACATCTCTGCCATCTCTGCCTGGGACATGACAGGGGCTTTGGCCCGCAAGCCTGTGTTCAAGTTGTCACTGGTC
This sequence comes from Erethizon dorsatum, assembly GCA_028451465.1. Lineage (NCBI taxonomy): Eukaryota > Metazoa > Chordata > Mammalia > Rodentia > Erethizontidae > Erethizon > Erethizon dorsatum. Next base: position 55,854,982 of record CM051833.1, read on the forward strand.
ATTGAGTGAGGGTCCACCCTAATCCAAAGAGATGTCTTTTTAACTTGGCTACATCTGCAAGGGCTCAGTTTCCGAAGAGCATCACATTTCTCCCCATTACTAGGGTTAGGTCTTCAGGTCTCTTTCTGGGGACACAATTCAGCCTGAAGCACCGCAGTGCTATCCCTGTTCAAGAGACCTCAGAGGGGACCACTGTGTTCTTTTAGAATGGGCAGCAAGGGCACTTCCTCACCCCCTCTGGCTGCTCCAGCTGCATTTTACCAACCTTAGCAACTGGCATTTTCATATGCATTCTCTTGAGATTTGCTTTTGGCCTGTGGGTTCCGTAAAAGTGTGCTGTCTACTTTCAATGTATCAATCTCTGGAAGAGAAGCCGTATGAGTAACATTTTAAAGGCCATGCACACCATCTCCAGGTCCATGCAGTGGTCACGAGCATGCATGATGGTGCTTCCTAGAGCCCGGACTAGTATGCACGGAGGCATCCGGAAAGCACGGTGCTCCTGGCTACAGGAAGCAGGGCTCCTGCTGAAAGGAGCTGCCTGTGCAGGGCCAGGGCAAGGGATTCCATGGAAACTAAAGGATGGTGCTTTCGGGTTTCCTCCAGACACTAGTGCTCAGGAACAACTTCCTGAAATGGCTTATTTGTAGGAAAGTAAAACGTTTTTGTAGCCTATTGTCCCTCAACATGGGTCAGCCAGTATAGATCTTTGAAAACATATTAATGAAAGTGGCCACTCCACCCACCCAGTTCTCCTACCTTTGCTAGACATTTGCCTTCCCTTGCCAATGTAAAGTTACAATCATTCAGTAATGAAAATCTCCTTATTGTCCCTGTAGAGGATAAACCAGATAAGGCATGTATGTTAAGAAAGAAAATCATAATATAAGGCCACTTACAGAATTCAAAGTCAATCTGCTGAACATCAAGATAAGAAAACATCCTGAGGGGCCGGTGAGACGGCTCAGCGGCTTAAGCGCCTGCCCGGCAAGCGCGAGGGCCCGAGTTCGACTCCCGGAACCCACATACGAAAAAGGGGCCGGTGATATCGCTCAGCGGCACGGGCGCCTGTTGGTGCGCGAGGTCCTGAGGTCGTCCCCCCGGTACCCACAAAAAAAAAAAAAAAAAAAAAAAAAAAAAAAAAAAAAAAAAAAAAAGAAAACATCCTGAACAACGATGTTTTATTTTGACACAATGAAAAAGCTTTCTGTGCCAAATCAAGCAATGATCTTAGCATTGGCAGTTTTTTTTTATCCCTACCAACAATAACAGAAAAGAGAGCACTTTCTTAATATAAAATACCCATTGTTCTGCCACAGTCTTTTCTGACAAGATTTAACTGTCCAAAGTCAGTGAAACTTTCCTCTTACATGCTTTTAATATTGTTTTTGTTAAAAAGTCTTCCAGAAATAAAGTCTTTTCCATGTAATGCATCTATGCTTAACAATTAAGAACACCACGGGGAGTTTTTCTGAGAAGCATCCCTCATTCCTTTCTTCTACACCTATTTAACTATTATATACTTGGAGCTTGGCCGTCAGCACCGTGTGCCGGTCCAGAACCAGAGATGCAGACTTTGTTCTGAGAATTTGGAGAAGCAAGAATGGCACGTGAAGAGGACCACAGGATAGGCCCAGTCCTGGCGGCAGCCTGAGGGCCCATTGGCGGGGGGTCACCGGAGGAGGACGAGAGTGCAGCTCACACAGCCCCGAGGGGACCTGACCAGAAGCGCTGCTGGATCCCAGCCTGGACAAAGCCTTGCTGCTTGGGTGTAAAGCAAGGAGTCCTGGGGACCAGGGACAAGACAGCCCCGAGCATCACCTCCTACAGCTCTGCAGTCACTCTGCACAGTCACACAGAGAACCACGACAGAGTTGGGACTCTCTGACACCGAGACATGGAGTCCAATCCAGGGACCAGCAGGGTGAGCTGGTGTCGGAGGATGGAAATCCTGAACCCCACGCCCAGCAGCTCTGCAGAACATCAAGGATGCTTTCTTTTGTGTTTTTGTCTGGAGTTTTTGTTTTGCTTCAATATTTCTTTTATTGCTCTTCAAAAGAAGGAGAAATAAAAGAGTAGACATAAAAGCAGAAAAGGACACTGGATTGGTGGCATACACTTATAATCCCAGCATTGAGAGTCTGAGTCAGGAGGATCATCATGAATTTGAGGCCAGCTTAGGGAGACCTTGTCGAGAGACAGACAGAGAGAGAGAGAGAAGGAGAAGGAGGAGGGGGAAGGGAAAGAGGTAGAGGGGGAGGAGGTAGGGGGAGAAGTAGGGAGAAGAAGAAAGGGAGGAAGGAAGGAAGGAGAGAAAGAAGGAAGGAAGGGAGGGGGAAGGAAATCTAGCATCATATGGAACTTTAGGTCGGGGCACATAAAATGCATATAGAGCCTACATACAGACGTGAACCAGAAAGAGGACCAGGTCAGGACATCCCGGGCCAAGTCCAACCCTTGACCATTATGGTCACTGTGAAAGGCAGCAGGGCCCTGTGGCTCAGTGACATCTGAAGTGAAATACAGTTTGAGCTTCCTTGTATCTGGCTCTTCCTTTTCAAAAAATTGTTTATCAGCCTTGGCTGTTTCTCTGTACACTAGTGTCTTCTCCATTATGGCTTCATCCTCGGGTCCCATCATGTGCCAGCTGTCCCCTGTCACCTCACAAAAGTATACTGAGGTCTGGCCACACCCACCCAATCCCCATGCCAACAGCCACAGTCTTGTTCCTTAATTCCTTAAGACCCCTGCATTACCAGCATCCTTAGGAGGACTTTCTCCAAAACAAATGCACATTTACCTCTGTAGAAGAAGCGTGCTTGCTTGGCAGTCATCTTTTCAAATCCAGAATTTACAATAAATGTGCACATGCACACCTATCTATTCTATTTTGAAGAAAAATTCTAGTGGTGTAAGTCATTAAAATTATAGAAACCTCAAGGTAAGTCAGAGATGGCTAAGTGCCATAATTTAACAGATAATGCATATCTCCCCTGTCTTGCTTCTTAACAATCCAGGCATAATTGTTGGAACATTACTGATATTATTTTACAATTGCCAGGTGAACATTTGTGTTGCTGAGTCATTTTGTTTCTTTAATGGAGCTCAAAATTCTTCAAATGAGGTCTGATTGAACAAATGATAGAACATTCCTAAAGACAAATGATCTTTGTTTTTTTGAATGGAAAGCTTCACAAGGGCTACAGAAGGGTCGCACCATTGAGCTGCTCCCCTAGCACAACAAATGCTTTTATGTGAGAAACTATATATTTTCTTACTGAGAAAAGGTAGTGAGGGCCGGTGAGATGGCTCAGCAGCGTAAGTGCCTGCCTGGCAAGTGTGAGGTCCCGAGTTCGACTCCCGGAACCCACATACGAAAAATTGATGATGATATTGCTCAGCGTCACAGGTGCCTGCTGGTGCGTGAGGTCCTGAGGTCGACCCCCGGTACCCACCAAAAAAAAAAAAAAAAAAAAGGTAGTGAGAGTATCTGCACGGTCATACAGTTGTGACATTTAGATGTGCTTCCTGAGTTCCAGAGTGAAGCCGCTCAGGGTGCAGCAAGCCCGTCCTCCACCTAGGCTCATTTCTGCAGCCCCAGCTGGGTCTTCGGTCAGCCACAGCTCTGGTATCTTTCCACTGGTTTCATGAAGTAGCTGGAAGACTTGGAGAGAAGATAACTGCTTGTCCCCCTGGGAAACATGGAGATTTGTTTCTTAGAAGTGGCGACACTCTAAGTGAGATAGTGTCTCTCAAGTTGGAATAGAAATCATTGCCTTCTGTGAAACTCACGCTCGGTATTTATAATGTTCCTTCACTGTCCTCCGTCACCATCACTGAAAAGGGGCATTTGCTCTCACTGTCTTCCTGCTCTTTCAACCCCATTAATGTGACTCTGCAGGGAAATAAATTACGGACTGGGCTGCATCAAGGAAGGAAGCAAGCGCTGGTTACGCTGTTGGAAAGGCTGAGCTCTGATCACGCACGCGCCTTTCCATCTGCTTTACCTTCAGGCGGTATCTGTGTCTCAGAGATGCAGCGCTCACCCACAAAGCAGCAACCACACTACATGGGAAGGGTGTTGTAAGAATTAGACGGGTCCAACTGTGGAAACTGTTTGGAGATTGTTAAAGCCCTGTGTACACAGAAGGTGGTGTTGTGATTAATCAGTTACGAGGACACTGCTGTGTTGGCAGGCTTATGTTTACCAAGGGGAGATCAGAAGGGCCAATTTCCATCCTCCATGAGGGAGAGGCAGAGGCAGGGTGTGCGCTGCACCTGGATGGAGATGGGAACTCAATGACAGCCCTTTCAAAACTGTGCCTCAGGGGAGGATCAAAGTCTTCTCTTGGAAATTGTAGGCATTCTCCCCTTCATCTGCAGGGCCTTCCTGCTCACATGGCCTGCCCTGCCCACATGAAGGGAGCCCGCTCTGAGGTATGTTAACATGCTTGTGGGCTTGTGTCATTGACATTGGCCATATGTGAATGGTATGTACCCAAGAGCTGGTCTTATTAGGAGAGGGTTAAACATCAATGGTTCTGGAAGACATACAAGTGAAGAAGGCTTCAAAGGGCGTGCTTCAGTGAAGGCGCATTCCTGATGCTCATCTATAAAAAGACTTTCAGGCACTCATTCAGCACTTGGTCTTAATTTTCTGTTGATTTCTAAGCTCTAGCAAACCACAAACAGCTCTGTGGGCTCCTCCACCAAGCTGGCTTCACAGAGGCAGATGCGGCCACAGATCCTATTGGAAATCAGAGTTACATGCAGCAAAGGAGAGGGGTCGGAGGGAGACAGAGCCCCAGCTTCACGCATGGCCCCAACAAGCCATTTCAGGGAGTGAGAGCATCAGTTTAGGCATCAAAACACACATCGTGGGAGACACTTCACTCTTTTTTTCTTGCTTATGTATATTTTTTCTTTATGCATTTCTTTCTCGGCAAAAACTCCTTTATAGGTATCTACTGGAAAGAAAGACTTGTCATTTGAACAGAAGATTATAACACTAAAGTGCAAGTTATTCCTTTATTAATATTTTAATACAGTTCACATTTCTACATGCACTTTGGACTATTGATCATACGACAAGTGTGCTAAAAAGAGCTCTTCCTGGCCCCTGGCCTTGGGTTTCCTTATCGCCAGCAGCTTTCCCACGTGCAGGTAAACCTGCTTCTCTGAGATTCACAGTGTCACCCTGAGCCGGCCTCTGACTCACAGTGCACAGCAGATAATGGTCAGGGAATAGGCCCAGAAGTCCTCTGAAGGACAGGAGAAAGAGGGTGGCTATCCCAAAAAGGCAGTAAGAACCTGGGAATACTAAGCTTCCACAACCATCTTCCCATTGGTAATTCAATGCTGGTCATCTCCAGGAGCCCAGGCATCTGCAAAATTGGCTGAGTGGAACCTATTGACCTCTCATTATGCTGGGGGCAATTTGGCCTTAAATAGAGTACTCGTATGTCAAGTAAGTCAATATGTTTTTCATAAATGTTACACGTATAATGAATGAAAAATAATTAAATCCATCTTGGAGGCAAAGGGGGAACTTACTCGTACTGTATTGCTTTTATGAAACATCAATAGTTTGCCTTATCTTACAGCTCTGATTTTCAGTTATGATGTCAGATTTGCCTAAAGTGTGACACACACCCACTTTGAGTGTCACATCAAGTCCCCATAATTCTCAGAAGCACTTCATTACCCATTTCAAACTGGAGCACATCTCAAAGACTGATTACCATTCAGCAGTAACAGAAGCCAAATTGCTCATAAGCATCGCCTGCATTGTTCCCTCCTCCATCTTTCCATCCATCCCTACTTCTTCCTTCTTTACCTTGCACCACTCCCTCCTCCTTCCTTCCCTCCTCCCTCCCTCTCTCTCGCCCTCCTCACTCTCTTTCTTCCTCCCTTCCTTCTTCCTTCCCTCTGCCCACACTCCTTTTCTCTCTTGCCTTTCCTTTTCTTCCCTTTTCACTCAGCACCATCTACCCAAAAGCCCAGCTAAGAACCAGCAGCGGCTTTCAGGCTGGAGTTGGAGAGGCCGTGATGCTACAGTAAATAAAGGTTGACAGCTAAACACGGGCTCAGTATTAACTCTACTTAATTAGTCAGGCTCACAGCCTCCAGCCTTCCAATTGAAGACGCACATTTCATTTCATTATATTGGATAAAAGTTTCCAGGCCTTATGCCAAGAAGAGGTGGCCAAGGTAAAGTCTGTATTTGGAAAGACACAGATATTGTTTGCACAGTGCGCGCCCACGGAGCACAAGCTCGTTCATTTCTAGGAAAATATGTGACTATCATATTTATGAGTCCTGCGACTTTCCCCTCTTGTAGGGCAAAAGTTTAAGTGATTTTGGATTTGAATTTGCGATAAAAAGAGATAGAGATTGCAGCATTAACAGCACTTAGTGAGGGAAAGCACAGCTCTACGAGCCCCTCTGACTTATGCACCGCAGGAATGACCTTCAAGAACAACAGGCCTCTTATCTATCTGTTGTATTTCAGCCATTAATTAATTTAATTTTAAAATCTCGATTAATTTTCCCTGCCAGGCGTTGCTTCCCCCGCTGTACCTGCAGGGAGACGTCACCGGGCTGTGATTCACTCCAGCTGTCGGCTGAGCTGGTAACAGTCTGTGATGTTAGTAAATAAGGACGCTTTTATTTAGTCATATGGGTTTTAAGGTCTTCTTAATCTTTCTGTCTTCCTCTTTCTTGGTTCTCATCAGTCAAAGAAAGCACCAGGTATAGCTGCTATTTGGTGCTCTATAATTTCATTGCAACCTCAAAGAGTAGAATGCCTCAGTGTATCCTGTGATGGGTAAATCTCTGGGTTTCATCTCCCAGGCTTCTCATTTCCTCTGCTGTTTTCTTGGTGAGTTAAAATCAACATGAATATGAGCTGCAGCTATTGACCTACCAGTAACACTACATGCAATAGCAATTAGCAAATAATCTATTATGATTCTCTTTGTATTTCTGAGGTCAATTAGGTATGGTGTGTGTGTGTGTGTGTGTGTGTACACGCCTGTGTGGCTGTACATGTGGAAATGGAGAAATCCTGTTTCTTTGGTGCTATCAGGAAAATGCTGGGAAATGTCACAGCTTTTTGATTGTAGAAACTAATATCCTGATTGGGTTAGTAAATGAGGCAGTGCTTCACTAGTGAGGTTTAAAATCAGATCTGATGTGAATTGACATTCTGCAGAATTCACATATTTTGAGTCCGAGAGAAGAAAATTATGTAGAGAAAGTTTTGGTTCATAAAGTTGGGTCCTAAAGCTAGATGTAAAGTAGACTGGAAAAAATAACTGAAATTCAAAACTTCATGTGTCATAAAGCCTTTTATTTGATATAAATATGTGAAAGGCCTACCTATTTTTGTCAGTTAAATCCAGGTTATTTTGAAATAGAAAAGAAATACAAAAATTATTTTTAATGATGTAAACAAATCAAATGCAACTTACTTTTCAGTTTCCAAACAGGAAGTTAAAATTCCAATTCCTACTCCTAAAATTCCATTCATGCTCGATTGCTTAGAAAGAAATTCTCGCTGTCTCTGATGGATATTTCCAATCTGCGTCTTAGCACTGAGACAGGCAGCACCCTCAGTAAGGGAAGGGGGCGTGGCGCAGGCAGGCATGGCGTGGGGAGCCTGGTCATTCTTGCTGGAATTTCCATTTCTAATTCCCTTTATACTTTGGCTATTTTTTGTTTTCGAGCAATTATATTTATGCAACTTTTTCAGGAAGGAATGGTTTTTGGCAGACCTGCTGACGCCTCCATCCCTACTGAACCCCCAGTCTGAGTCCAAGTTCATGGGCTGCCATAGCCCTGGATCCCGGCTTTGCAAATAACTCAGGTGAGCACTATCTTCTGCTCAGTTGTCACCATGGAATGTTTTTGCACACTCAACTATCATTTTTTCAGAATAATTACACTACTTAGATGCTTTGCATGTGTAAACTCTTGGGCAAATGATCTTGCACTGTATTCATGGGCAGTTCCTGCATCACATCAAGCCACAAACAGGATCTCAAATCTAATGCATGATTATGAATCAACAAACAAGCATGAAGCTGCCTTGCCTTCATAGTTTTCTGGCAGTATGTTGAACTTTTCTTTAATAACAGGATATGAAGAAGTATTTCAGGTAACAGGAGAACTTTCCTAAGAAAAGATTTTGATTTTGATTTTGATTTCCTAAGAATACATTTTGGTACTTCAAAATGTATCTCTCAACTCTAAGACTTTCCTCCCTTTTGACACTTTTTAACATTTTCTACTTTTAGTATTATCGATAATCACTGGGCTTAATTTAACTTTATTGCTCTTTAGCTAATCACCATCCATAGGCAATTATGTTAAACCCCAATGAAATATTGGGCTTATTTTATAGAAAGTGTTATTACATGTTTGAATTGGGCCCAGACCCAGGGTAACCTCTGCCTATAATTAAAACTTTAGGGCCGGTGAGATGGCTCAGCGGCGTAAGCGCCTGCCTTGCAAGCGCAAGGGCCTGAGTTCGGCTCCCGGAACCCACATACGAAAAAGGGGCCGGTGATATCGCTCAGAGGCACGGGTGCCTGTTGGCACGCGAGGTCCTGAGGTCGACCCCCCGGGACCCACAAAAAAAAAAAAAAAACTTTACCCCATTTTCTGTATCTAATTTTTCTACTAATACTTCTCTTATCCCAGAAGGACTTGGTGATTCATTAATAAATTTTTTGAGGTTTAAGGAGCTTTCAGCAGCCAGCTGGATTTTCTGTGCTGCATTAACATTCCTCCTTTTTTCTTCTAAGGACACGCGATTCCAGGTGCCAAAATATCTAAGAATGCAAGGAGCTCCACAAAGATAATGCAGTCATTTTTCACAGACAGCCAGAAGATATTTAGTGTGCTTTGTGATCCCAATAACCTTGCCAGGAAAAACGACAAGCAAATAAAACCTCCAGGTAGTTCTTGTACTTTGAGTAATCATTTCAGTGTTGGCTCTTAATTGACACAATGTCTAGCTTCATTTCTAACGACATCAGCAAAGGCAAAGTACATTCTGCTGGACCAAGTGTCTGTCAGGAGCTCTGAACATATACAGTGATCAAAACGTACAGTGAATGTGTGAATTAAAACACAAGTTACTGCAATGAAAGACATGTGGCCATTCATCATCCTTGCTTCAAACATATTTATTCCATGATTCGGGCCACTTTCTGAAGCAGTTCTGGAAGTCCTCTTTCACGAGTATCTTTACAAGATGTGATTAAAAAAAAATACAGCAAATGCTGCTGCCAAGTGCTATCTAAAGGAAAGGCATGCTCATAAAACCATTACAGGGTGTCCTCATCCACCTTATTCGCTGGATTTCACACCATGTGACTTCTGGCTTTTCCCAAAGCCAAAATGAAGCAGTTCTGAAATTGCTTCAGAAAGTGGCAAGAATGATGGGAAAAGTGTGTTTGAGGCAAGAGGGAGTCCTGTGAGGGGGATTGGTGGCAGTGTGTCATTTACTGTGACCATTTTTTACTGTGAGCGTTCGCTTTGAGCGCTCAGCTACGTCCCCATAGGTGAAATTCACTGAGCACCCAGACCCGGCAGGTGCTGCCCTTGTCCTGCTTCCCCCACCCGGATTGGCACCCCCAGGCACCCGTGAAGTCCTGCATTTCCCTTCCTCCACCTCTGTCACCTTTCACACACAATGCCCCAGGATATTCTGGCTGTTGTCCAGATCTACCCCCGACATGCTGTCCGTTCCACGTTGCACTGCTAACTTGCCCTGAGATCTGTCGTGGTCTCATGCCCAGGGCTGGCCAGTGATCAAGCAGCTTCCTTGTCCCCACCATTGAAAACAGCCTTTACAATGACCTCTGCAGATGCACCTCAAATCCTGGATCTCAGTCGTGTGTGCCGAGCACTGTCTAACCGCTTTCCGCTGGATGTTTTCATCACAGAATCCGAACTCCTAGACAACTGTAAGGGCGCCCTTATTCCCACTGTTCCTGTTCCCTGGAAAAGAGGGCCTTCCTGTCCAGGTAGCCTCGTGCTCATCCTCAGGCTTCCTGTTCGGCTGTTCCCTTCTTGGAGAAGCCCCTGTCCCAGACACTTTCACTCAGAAGAATATTGAAGACAGATTTCCAGACATCGTGTATGCATTTGTACACAAATATATGTTCCACTGCAGGCATAGGCAACTTCTTAGCTTAATTATAATTTTACAAAATCAATAATTTCTTTTTCTCATTGAAAAAGTTACCATCGAGGTCATTTCATTTTGCAACTCATTATTTTGAACCTGCTAAATAGTATTTTTCAATTTTCTCTCTCTCTCTTTTTTTTTTTGTGGGTACTGGGGGTCGACCTCAGGACCTTGAGTGCCAGCAGGCGCCCGTGCCGCTGAGCGATATCACTGGCCCTTTTCTCGTATGTGGGTTCTGGGAGTCGAACTCGGGCCCTGGCGCTTGCCAGGCAGGCGCTTACTCCGCTGAGCCATCTCACTGGCCCTCAATTTTATTTTCATGTTTTAACTACATCTTTTAAAGGACTTGCTTAACATAAAACATGAGGGAAAATGAGAAAATTAAGGAGAGTTCTCAAATTCTGTCCTTGGAGATCGTTTACTTGAACATTTTTGGTTTGGAGGCTGTGCATTCTCCTATCGGACCTTCTTATGGAGGTATAACTTTGCGCCATGAAAGACCCAAAAACAGGTTGCTGAGTACTAGAAGATATGTTTTGCATGTTTAAAATTTATTGCCAGCTTCACCTCGAAACAGCTGGGCTCATCTACACTGTGCTCGGCCCAGGGCAAAGCCCTTTTCCCCAGTCTGCATCAAAACCTAAAACTCTGGCCAGTTTCACAGCACATAAGAGGCTCTTCCATAACATCATGAAAGCAAACACAAAGCTCTTACTCTAAACATCATCCACAACAAAATCCTCCCACTTTAATAATCCAGGTAACTGCCCAAGAAGAAATGACCAGTGTCTGCCTCTTTGCTGAGGAGTTCCAGAGCTCTGCGGCGCGAAGGGTCTGGCACGAGCCAGGGGCCGCTGACCCTATGACACAGCTCACAGGCTGTGGCCCTTTCTACCCTCTACATCCAGCTGCCTGTGGACGGGTAACCAGTCTTTTTGTGCAGGCCCCATATTTTTGTTGCTATACCAGAGAAACGAGCATTCTACTGGGAGATCCATCGAACACTTAGCTTGTGTTTACCTAAACCATTTCTGCCCTTTGAGATTTTGATCAAGTGCAAGGATAAAGGGTCCATCAAGATGTCTCCTTCCTTCATTAGTTCTCTCTGGTTTCTGTACAGCCCATCTCACTCTAAGACTTTGAAAGATGCACACATGAAGGCTCATCATTTAAAGTAATCATGGCAAATGTGACCGTCTCTGAGCGCGAAGCTCAGGGGGCTCCCTGGGGAACCTCAGTCATTAAGGCTGAGAACATGCGCATCTCTCTGAGGAGGGCTATGGTTTCAAAGCACGCACTTCTTCAAAGTGACTATCAGAAGAGCAGTTTTCCTAAGTATAACCCAGTGTGCAGAAGTCAGAGTTGAGCCAGGATTCATGAAAGCTGTCTCAGCACGTCAAAAAGATGTGCCGGAGCTGAAGCGGAGTGGATACTTCTCCTCCAGTCCCAGCCAGGCCGGGTTCTGGGGCCACATTAGTTTTGTATCTGGAGGTATCTGAAGCCAGGTTTACTTCTCAAAGATGTAAGAACCAAATCAGCAACTCTGGGTTGCAAATCCGATGTGCACAGCCTCTGGGCTGTGGCATCTACAGCCTAAGCACATCAGATGACCTCAGCATTTTCCCCTGCACTGCTTTCTAGATGCACTTCCACAGGAATTGAGGGAGGGGCTCAGGAGGATCCTGGGGGAGCCTCAGGGGTGTGAACCCAAAGAGGACCCCACAGAATTATTTCCCATCCAAGGAGTCTGTGGGCCTCTGTCTCTCTCTCCTTGCTGCAATTTGGGGGAAGAATCCAGGGGTCCCAGGAAATACATCGCATATCTCTGAAAAACTCCAGGTGAGCAAGTAGAGAAACAGCAATGTCAGCACAAAGAGGGAGCAGTGTCCAGGGACCTGCAGGCCCTGACCCCGGTGCTCGGCCTCAGCCCTGTGGGCACGCTGGGTCCAATCCTTCTTTGTTGGGGCCTCTCCTATTCCTTGAAGAATACTTACAACCACCTCTGGCTGCCCTGCTGTTGCCGGTAGCACTCCTTGAGTTCTGACAAGCAAAACTATCTCCAGAAGTTGCCAAGTGTCCCCTGGGTGGGTAAGCAATTGACCTCATGTTGCAGCTTACTGATGCAGATGGTCACATCCATGCTTTAACTAAATTATGTTTGCTGTCAGAGCTGAAAACATCACATGTACAAAAATACAAACTGGCCAGTTCTTGGAGAACCTCAGGAATGAGGTCCCAGGAAAACCTCAAGGCTGGTATCTGCCTCATTAATTTGTTAGAGTGGCAATGACTAGATTTACTGAGTACGTCATGTCCAGGTTCTACAGCAAACTAGTACTTATACTAGGGACACAGGAAGTATAACTTTATCCCTCAAATAATTCTAAAGTAAATGATGACATTTTGGTGGAAGAAAGGAAGTATTCTGGGAAATCTTAAAGGAAATAAGGTTTTAAAGGCACGTCCCAGCACAGGTGTTTGTTCTGGAATTGGTGTGTGAACTGCGCAAAGGCCTTGAATCACAGGGTCATGTGGAGCCCGTTCTTTGTGCGCACAACTAACGATGGTAGCTAAGGTCCTGCTGGCTGCATAGCCATCGCTCTTTGTTTCCCTATTATTATTTTGGTTACTCTTGTTTTAACACATACCTGATTAGAACATTACAGGCATTTCATCTTGGAAATCATTGCATCTACCAACAAAATTTTAATCTGGTGTTCTCTTTCACAAATGGGGCATGGGATGCTAAAGACCGCCTGCAACCCATGACAGAAAGAGATACAAGGACTTGCTCACCTAAAAAGGGACAAAAAGGGAAAAGGAAATGTTTACATTAAAAGTCAGAGAACAAGAAATGGAGCTTCCAGGTAACGAGAAATGCAGTCGGCCTCCACTTGGAGAGAATGCAGGACTTGCAGAGAAGAAGGACTGATTGTTCTACGGCCGTACAATGCAGCTCATTCTACTCCTAGGACAAAGGCATTTCAAGCTCATTCAGGAAAACATTCACAGAAAGAAAACCCTGAATGTTGTTTTTGGGATAGGAAAGAGTATGGCCTCAGGCTTCTTGGATCATCAATGCTGGATTCAGGGAGGAAACGAAGGACCACAGTAGGCCATTGTCACCAGTGTCCACACACCTGATGCCAAGCCAGTGCTAAGAGCAGGACATAGAGCCAAGGGGCACAGGACCCATGGGTGTTTCTCTTCTTCCTCCTCCTCCTCCTCACTCCAGTTCCTTTCCTCCATCGTGACAAGAGTATGTCATGCTCAACTTCTTTTGGAAACCCGTACTTCATTTACATGGACAGAGTGAATGAAATGCTTCCCTTAGTGTGCAGGTCTGAGCTGTCAGGGTCACCTGGACTTATCCAGGAGGCTTGGGGTGTGGCCAGGGGAAGGACAGCACCAGTGGGGACACTTGGGGCTGGTTCCATGGGTCTTGTGAGGATGAGATAGATGTCTTCTTTACCTTCCAGCCATTCCTTTGTTCTTTTATCCACAAGCTGAAATAAATGGATTTCTTAATGGTACAAAATCATTTGATGCATCTGCTGAGAACAAGGCTGCAATCTGTGCCACTGTGATCACAATGGCATCTATACATTTCTTATTGCTTTGCAAATGTCTTATAAGTTGTTACAGGAAAGGTATTAAGGCCTCCACTCTCAGAAACTGGCAAAATCAAAACAATAAAGTAATGTTTTAAAACTTAAATGTCAAGCAGGGTGTGATGGTGCATGGCTGTAGTCCCAACACTCTGGGAGCCTGAGACAAGAGGATCCCAACATGGAGGCCATTGGTTTCCTCATCTGGAATAACAGTGAAGGTTGTCAGTACCTCTTGTGGTGAGTATGACAAGGAAATGAATAGATACGTGCCAAGCATTTGGGACACTTCCTGACACACAGGTGTCCTGGACGTGTGCTCCAAATTTTGACAGTAAGGTTGCTCTTCTGTTCTCCACCCAGGCCAAGGGAGAGTATCACCACAGGGCTTGGTGCACATCATATGTCTACCGTCTGCAGTCAGCCTCGAGGAAGCCACATGCTGTATTCCTAAATCTTTAAGCCTAAGAACAAATCAAAGAAGCAGTGGGACCAGCACCCTGCTTTAGTTTCCCCCATGCCCTGAGCTTTCTCTTCTCCCACCTCCTTTCCTTCATCTCTGAGAACCATCCTCTCTTTTCCAATTTACACACTTCTGAAACCTCTTGATCTAAAAATATAGCTAGAATTTTTGCTGAGAAACACCCAGTGTAGCATTTGAATTGCCTGCAGTTTTAGAAACTGAAATTCAGTGAGTATATGGAGAGAAGCACACTTACAGGACACATATTAAGTGACATTATATTCAGGTGTCTCTACCTTTCATATTACACAGGAAAGACGGTGGTGGGAATTGGTAGCCACCAATGCATTATTTTTGTACCCATAGCTGGGAACTCTTTCACCTTAGTTAAGGAGTTGAGACAAATTTTTGTAGAATCTAGCAGTAATGATTCCAATATTTGAAGGTGACATATCAGAACTAGTTCTTTACATCTCCTCTGATCTCACTACTCTGCTGCATTGCTTAAACAATTGTTTCTAGGCACTAAAGTATGTTGATAAAATTCAACTTCTTTGGGCCGGTGAGATGGCTCAGCGGCTTAAGTGTCTGCCTGGCAAGCACAAGGGCCCGAGTTCGACTCCCGGAACCCACATACGAAAAAGGGGCCGGTGATATCGCTCAGCGGCACGGGCGCCTGCTGGCGCGCGAGGTCCTGAGGTCGACCCCCCGGTACCCACAAAAAAAAAAAAAAATTCAACTTCTTTAAAGGTGCCAGTTCAACAGAAGTATGGTTTCTAGAACTCAGCATCTTGCCCATATTCCGGAAAGTTCTTGAATGCCTGTCTGTGTCCTGAGAGTGAGGCTTCCTGGATTGTCTGGCCTCTTCCTGTAAGACTTGGAATGAGTCAATTTGCCCACAAGATGCTGGAGATTGGTCCCCCAGCTTGCCATGTGCTGCCTTTTATGATTACAGGACCATCCTCCTTTACAACATTGCCAACCAAAATGCAGAAAAATCTGCTCAGCTTCATAAACGAATCATGTCCCTTGAACTTTTGATTGCAGGGTCATGAAGATGGTGCTCTTGTGGGACTTAGGAGACTCTGTGTGGACCATCTTTTCTGCTCCTCTGAGAAGGATTATAACCACCTTTCAGTCCCTCTGTGGCTAACACCCAGCCTTTCACTTCAATTTGCAAGACAGGGTTATAAAACTGCACAAAATGTTCTGTGTGGCCAGAATATATTTTCCCTACATAAACTGAGAAAACTTCTCTTGTATTCCATTCTCTCTTCTGCATTCACATGTCTTTCCTTTTGCTTCTCTGAAAAAACCAAAAACTGTACTGCTCATTAATTTTCTCAGTAATATATTAGGGCGCTAGTAGGTCTATTGTTTATTAATATTCCAAACTTCAGCATAACATTTTTAAGGTTCTTAAGGCCATTTCCTTTTCATTGCCTTCTACTTATGGCAAACAGTAAAGCTCCCAGCCTGTCAAACCAATATAACTTCAAAACAATTTCAATTAGGGTTGGATGAAACCTCGCTGTTCATCACCAGCGCATGTGGAACCAGATGGGCTGCAATGTGGTGGGGATATCCGATCGCTCTTCCTAACACCCTCTTAGAAGGGGACCGAGCTTGCTTGCCTGATTGCTCCCAGACAAGCCTTCTGGTAAAGGGCCATGACCCCGGCTTAGGAGGGATTTGTGGGTTCCCCGGAGCAGCACTGAAGATTGTAATAAAGAGAATGAGCCCATGGTCTGTTTCCTCTCTTAGGAAAATTGTATGAAACGATTGTTCAGAAAGCTTGAGCAACAGGAAGTGTGGGAGTTGCAAAGCATAATATTTATTTGGATTAGATACCACACATTTTTAATTTGCCCTTAGAAAAATTACATTGGAAAGAGAAAATTTGGAATGATTCCTTTAATAGATCTAAAGGATAACAATTTTTTTTAAAGCTGAAGAGTACAAAAAGAACATTCTTCTGCTTTATTTATTTTTAATTGAAGATGCTGTACAAACATTTGCCAAATTATTCAAGTGAGAACCATAATTAGGCAATGCAAGTGGAGAGAGAGGCAGTAAGTGCCAACAGCGAGGCATCTATTTATGGATATTACCACACATAATGGAAGCAAAACAGTTGTAGCTGTGTATTAAATTTAGAGTATCGTTCCTAATAATATTCCCCATGTGTGAAGCAGTTGGCAGGAAGTATCGACATAAGGACAAGTTCATGATGCTAGGACGCCTAAGAAACTAGTGCAAATAATTAAGAATTACATAAATAAAAGAACTGTATATAAACAAAAAACAGCACAAGCTCCACGACTTTGTAGTACAAATTGAAGGGGTTCTGTCCTACATTATCATTTTTTATTTCTTTCAAAAAATGCCTACCACATAATTGTCAGACGGCTCCTTCACAGACCATGCCAGATTTCCCTTCATACGTCCTAAGACAAGAGATGGATTTGGATTTGGAAACTGTTTTATTCAGGTTCCTAGGCTTAATGTGTTAGAAATAAATAATCACCAGCAAATCACTTGCGTCGTTGTCAGACCACACTTTCTTCAAGCACAAGTGGGGTCTATCTGTACAGTGAATCCTCGCTGGAAGACAGATGTGCCCCCGCAGAGATGCTGGTAGGACGTCGGGTGCCGAATTAATGTCGCCAGTCTTTGTCCAATTCATTCATTTTACTAAACTGAACCTTTCCAGTCTTCTGCATCCCGCTTTCATTTCATTTTTTCCCAAACTGCTGGCTGATGGTTTTAAAAGGATCTGTTGCCACGTGTAGAAAAGCGGACTGCGTTTCACTGTGGACAGCACAGTTCACTCAGTGTTCTCCCTCCAGTCTGACTCTGACCCCTTGGGGCATAGTCTGGGCACTGGGCTGAAGTGCTGGAAACCCCGCTGCGCCTGCAGGCACAGGGCCCTCCCTGGAGCACCGAGCCCCTCACAGTGTGGTCCCTCCCCAGCCAGGACGCCCTTGTGTGTCCACACTCTGGTCCTCCACCGTGTCCTCTTTCTTTCGGTCCCTGGGATGCTGCAATATTGGCTCTTCAGAAACCCCCTTCCCCCCACCACTGTCTATACCAGCTGGCTCCTTCTGAAGCCCCAGATCTTAGCTCATGTTATTATTTTCCAGATGGATCTTCCATGTCCAAGGCACCATTCAGCCACCCTGCCTGTCACCCTTCCTGATGCCCTACTTGTCCATAGTGGCTGCTTTCTCTTGTTGGTAATTCTTTACTGAGTTATTTTCTTTCTCTTCTCCCAGAATACAGGTTCACAGGCTCTTGGGCCTTCTCTGTCCTTTCACTGGGGTAGGACCCCATGCCAGCAATCTGTTCATCCCAGTGACTGACCAGGTTTGTCAGAAGGAGCATTGTAGACTGTGGCAAACAACTAGTTGTATGGACAACTTGGGTGAATGAGAGAGAAAGCATGAGGACGGGGAAGGAAGGAAACACAGCAGTTGGTGGGATGGAGTAGCTGCAAAGGTGAACTGGGTTTGTATCGGGTACTGGAGATGAATGCCGAGGTCCAGGTTTGAAGATGACTTCAGAGGGGTTATCCTGTTGCAGTTGGAGGGGCCATAGTTTTACAGACACAGTTTCAGTGAGAGCTGAGCCGCAGGTGCTGGGGAGGAAGAGAGCTTCCACGGGCCTCTGCGGCCCAGAGACCAAACGCATGTCTAGGCCGGCTGCCTCTGCCCGGTTAGGGATGTGCAAGCCCAGACTTCCGGTTTGAGGGCTCGATGCTCTTCTGGGCATGTGACACGCACTCACCCACAGGGTGGACGTCTTCCAAGAGCTCTGCTTTTCAGGGGGTAACTAACAGGCTCAGTCTATCTCCCACAAAACGAGCTTTGATACTGGTAGTATTTTCATTTTATGACCAAATAAATAGCAGCCTTCAATAGCGTTGCCCTGTGCCAGCACACACTCCTTTTCAACATTCCCTTTTCAATGATCTGTTTGCTATTTTTTGGTTTTGTTTTTCTTGTCATTTTCTTTGACGAGAGTCAGCGAGGGGGAGAGGAAGTGACTAACCCTTTGCTCCTGAGAAAACATGAAAGTAACTCAGATTCCAACACTCTCCAGTGTGGGGCTGTTCATCCTTCAAAGGATCTTTGGCAGCTAAACTTTCTGCAAAGACTGCTGGCTAAGTAGAGGAGATTACAATAGGCTTATTATTGTACAAGCTTTGAAAAACAGAAATGTTCTGACAGACAGGGGTGTTGAAATCCTTCTTGCAAAATATAAAGGCAAACAAGTTGCTCTCATGAAATTTTTTGGTAAGACTTGACAATTGTTAGCATGTGAAAGTAATATAAATTAGAGCGCTCTGGTTGGGGTTCTAGCATGGTGTATATTTAAAGTAATAATTCTTGCAGGATGATTGCTCTGAGTTTGGCTATATCTTAGAGAATAGTATTTTATACAACTCTATTATTTTATGCCATTAGAGGTGAAGCTTGGAACTCCCACATGAGAGACCAGCACTCTACCAGTGAGCTATAGCCTCAGCCCCAAATAGTAATTTATGAATATTGACAGTAATAAAACACGTCCCCTAAAGAAATGAACAAAGTTTTATCATTACTATTATTATTATTATTATTATTATTTGCAGAGGTCTCACAAGCTTCCCGTAGCGCTTTCTCGTGGACAGTGTCTGGAGATGCAGGGCAGAGGGAGTCGGCCTGTTCCCACACCTGCAAGGTGCAACTCCTTTGACTTTAGCCCGGGTCGCTCCTCCAATTTTATATTCAGAGCTGTATTTTTATTCTCCTTCAAAGCAAACAATGGGATACATGTTAATTTGGAAAATACGTGTTAATTGGAGAACATCCAGTTTAAATATCCAAGTTTATAACTTCAAGGCGTGTTTCCATACATCAATCTGGACAAGAAGGGCCTCGCCGTTGTGATGATTTGGGGTGCAGGGTGCCTGCTGCTCACCCTTGTGTGCTCTGCTCCATGAACAAGCGGTTCCCCTGCCCTGCAGATGTCGTGGGGCAGACACCCCCTGAGACAGAATCCACAGGCGGGTTCCCGAATGGGAGGCTCTCCCCCGGGTCCAGAGAACAGTGTTCATTACAAGACGGCGACTGCAGATTACTCTTTCCTTTGAATCTCCCCGAAGTATCCTCAACCAATCAGGGCACTGCAGGTGTCTTTCCCCACACAGAGAGGGTCCATCAAAAGACAGCTACATGGTAACATGCTCTGTTGTGTCTTAGATGAACACCGCGGCAACAGACAAATCAGATGCCATGGGACAGGTTCCACCTAGGGCCCGCGCACCTGGGCGAGCAGGGTGTAGCAGGGGGAAACCCTGCAAAATCTGCGGTGTTTCTTTCCCGAGGGCGGAGTCAGGGAAAAGTGTGTGTTTGGGCAGAATGCTGAGTAACCACAGCTGCAAAGATGAAAAGGGGAGTGCTGAACAGATGGGATGGATGAGTTTTTAAAAATGACAGTTGAAGAAGAAAGAGGCAGTAAAATCAGAGAAAATGTTTTCCATGTATGAAGACATTACAGCATTGGGTTTGCACGGATCTCCATAGAGACCTATCAACATCTTTGGATGGTTTTTCTGTCCTTCAGTCAGGAATCTTGATGTTTTCTCAGAGACAAATTGGCAAATGGTAATGATGGAGTGCTGGGACAGAGAGAGACAAAGATGATGACCTTGAAGAAGAAGCCAAGGGCATAGTGTCCCACATTGGAGATCTCCTGCCCTCTTTCTGTCTCTCACTTGCTCTTCGTATCTTTCATCTTCCTGTGCCCCCCACTGACCACCAGCATGTGGCAGTGTCCCTCCAGGTGGCAGGACATGGAGGCTGGATTAAGGGGAGGACAATTGTTGGGAGAAATGAAGCATTCTCACCCCAGACAACTTCTGCTGATGTCCCACTGGGTCCTTCCTTTTACCATGAATGAAGGAGAAAGAATCTGTTGCTAAGATATATCTTGCTATTAATCAAATTAAATTATGCTGTATCACAGGAGAAAGGAAGAATGGGTTTTAGAAAATCAACTAGCAGGGTCTGCTGCAACATGATTTTATTGAAAAGGCTATTGAACAAATAGAAGATGGAAACAGAGATAAATATGTTTAGAAAAATCTGGTCCCATTTCACCAAAGGTATTGAGAATTGATAGAATAAAGAAATTCAGAAAAATAAATTGGATGATTAATGCGCAAGTTATAGTTCAATGAACCAAAAGAGCAACTTTGTCAGGAATGTAGGCTTAAATAAAACGTGAATGAGGAGAATTAGTATTTCTGTGAAAATAAACATCAATAGATTAGAGAAATAATGATCCATGCATCAAAACTCAATCCTAGTCCGTCAATAGCATGAGTGCTATTTTGTTTTAGATTGTGTGGTTGAATACGCAGTCACCATATTGAATTTGTCTTAGCCTGGATCAGTAAAGAGGGACCAGCAGAAAGACTGGCCATGAACCTCTGCTAAGAGGCACAGCCTCAGGGTGTCCACCGGGTCCCAGGGAAGTGAGGCGGGAAGCCAGGGGCAGCACACAGAAAGGCCCTGCTCAGGGCCTCTGCTTAGTGAAGAGGAGTAGCCCACTAGTGGGCAGGGCTTGGTTTGAGGAACACAGAGGCATGTGACCTGGCCTGCCTCTTTCCTGCTTTTTTTAACCCTCACCCCACGAGTAGCCCAATCCCCAGGGCTTCCAGCTGGACTTAGCTACACTCGGGCAGCCACGTGGGAAGGGAGGGGAGCTGTCCCTCTAAAGGCCCAACATGTGTCACATGATCAACTCACTGTGCATTCTCTGGTCCAGCAACGCAAGAAGAGCATTTGAGACAGGAGAGCTCAGAAACATCTGAGGAGGCAAACGAAATATGCCCACCCAGTAAAAGTTGAGCACTATACAATTCCAACAAAACTTCCAAATTTTAGAAAATCCAGATTGCTAGAGTCTAAAGTTGGACCTGATTTTGTGAAAAGTCATTATTTTGTTATTTTTTCCTTTGTAATATTGTTTTTGTCCTATAAATTGTTGACAAGTACACACATAAGACACTATATGAATAGATAATATATATGCCTGTAATCCCAGCACTCTGGGAGGCTGAGACAGGAGGATTGCAAGTTTGAGACCAGCCTGAGGAAGTTACCAAGACCTTGTCTCAAAATTTTAAAGAAAAGGCTAAGGATGTACCTTAGTGTGAAGGCCTCTGTTCAATCCTTGGTATTGAAAAAAGAAAAAGAAAAAAGTCTTAGAAAATAGTAGCTTAGAAAACTTCAATTATGTAAACTTCTGAATTTGAAAAATCATTACTTTTATTCAAAATTGTTTTCACAAGGTTGCCTAGGTAGATTTAATTATGACCCTTATTGGCCACTTCACATCCTGTCCTTTGTACTGTAGATTTGGTAATTATTGAAAATCAGAGCTAAATGTACGAACTCCAGGTCAGTTTCTCCTGTGGCCTCCACTGTTGCTGTGGTTTACATAGAATTTTCCACAATGGGTGCCAATGCAAATGAAGAATACCTGTCCAATAAGGTCTTCTTCCAAGGAGACATGGTCTGAGATAAACTAAAATTTCATTAAAAATTTTTCTAAATTGCAAACAACTCCAATCTCTAAGACTGGTAAGATATTACACGCTGGTGAATGTGCTTATTAGGTTGCTGCCTTGCTGATGAATTCTTCAGAAATCCTAAGCTCAGCCCCAGCACTGAAGTCATCTCTGTCACATCCACCAGAAGGAATGATGATATCGCAGGAAACCAAGTAAAATGAAGGATATTTTAAGGATCTATTGTGGAAAAAAAATGGGTTCTTCTAGCTGGGTGACCTTGGCACGGGGTGCTTTGCAGGGATTGATGGCTGCCGTGGATGATCAACTCTCCAAGCGGTCATTAATCCCCAGGCAATGCCCTGTCTGCATTGCTCTTGCTTAATTCAATTATTTGCGGCCATGGGCAGGCTCCCTGGCATCCCTCTCAGCCTGCGCAGTTCTGTTTCTCTAATAGATACTGGCCCAGGTTTACATACACCTCAGGCTCTGAGAGGTGAATCTAATTCGGAGAGAGAAAAATAAGAGTGCATTCCTAGATGCAGATGTAGTTATGTGGACGCCTTTCAGGGAAATATTTCTAAGCCAATTCCAATACCCACAGTTATTGATGTTCATTCACACCCGTGTCAAAAATCACTGTCCACCTTTTGATTAGTGTGTTTTTATATCCAAATGAGGATTAGACATGTGACTGTCTCACTAAGGACAGAATTTGAAAATCTCAGTTGAGATAAGTTTGGATGTTACTACTTGAATTAGCGTTTATAGTTTCTTAAGATAAGGCTGGAGTGTAAACATTAGAAGCAGTAAACAAAACATCATAAGTCTGAATGGGCATCTTCATTAGTTCTCTAGGAGAGAGGATCAAGAGAAAATGTATGCATAGCTATGCAAGGGGATTTGTTAAGTAGGATCACAGGATCAGAGGTGGCAGAGTCCACACTGGCCATCTGCAGCTGGAGAGCCGGAGTGTCCAGCAGCTGGCCAGTCCAAGGAGATGGAAGCCACAGAACAAGAGGGATTGAGGGTGCAGCTCCAGCCCCAGGTGGAAGGCCTGGAAGCTCCCCTGAGAGTTGCCTTTTAACTCCTATGTCCACAGGTGATGGCAAAGACTGGAGCTCTTCATTTTTCCTTCCCTTTTTATTCCATCCAGGCTACAAGCCTATTGCTTGGAGCCACCTATACCCAGGGTGGGTCTTCCCCCCTCAGTTTGCAGGTCTGCACCTCAGTTGTCCACAGGCACAGTCAGAACCATGCTCTACTAATCTGCTAGGTGTTTCTTACTCCATTCAAGTTGATGCACCATGATTAATGGTCATAGCTTTGGCATGAATGTATGTGTATGCCCCTGTGTACCCAGGTATAGGGCCAGGGCCCATCTGCATGTGGATAGGGACCCTGGCCCTTTCCTTTAGCTTTCATAAATGTGAGCACATTACTTAACTTGAGTGGTCAGAGAGAACAGATTCCAGGTGGGGCTCCATGGAGGCTAGTGTGCTTTAAATTGCCCACTGACCTATTAGGTCGCTGGGGATGCTGCTTCATTCAGATGTGCTGTGAGGGCTGAACATGAAGCTGCCACATGGTTCTCTGTGGTGATCATCCCCAGACACGTCATATGGGACACGACACATATGGATTGCATTCACGCATGTGTGCACAGGTTAAATCTGACCACATTGCTCCACTTGTATGAGTTTTTCTGTTCAAGAAATTGTTCTAATAATAAAAAAAGGTTAATTGAACTGTAACTCTCTAGCTTTATTAAAATAACCCAAAATACTTTACAGCAAACTAACTATATATTTAAATGAGGCATTCTGAGATTTGTTACTTTCGATACATTTGCAAGCATTCTCTATCATTTATTTTGCAAAATTTTTCACATATGAAAATTTATATAAGCACAACGCTATTCCTGCCCTTGGATGCCTCAGCCTTTCAGTAAGCACATCAACAGTGCGGGAATGACCAAGTTCTTTGTAACCAGTTGTCTGTGTCATTGCAATGTTAAAACCACATTTTAGGATTTCTTCCTGATTTGGTGGTAATTTCTTTACCTAATGATGTGCAAACAGGAGTGTGAATTCCAAAGCCACTGATCTATCATGGGAAGCAGCCCATTTCTCATTTTAAGCACGCAGAGAAGGCCTCCTGTGTGACCGGTGGCCCAAGAAAGGGCCTCTCTGACCTCCTCTGGCATTCGCCCTTCCATTCCACATCACACCAGGAAGGACAGGACCTTCCCTTCCTTGGGAAACAGATGTGGTCTCCTTGACACATGCATCTGACAGACACAAAACAAGCAGAGGCCCTCATGACACTAAATGAGATGAATGCCTTCCCATTGGAGTTTAAAATGCAGGTATTCTATTTTGTGTGATGCATATCCCATGGACATGCACTTACATCTTATCATGAGCAAGTAAAGTGAAACGCAATGGAACCCATGCTCTTTAGAGATACAACTTACATGGGATAGATGAAACAAGTGAATCCAGGCATTGTTTCATGTCAACATGAAGATCTTACTTTTCTCTCACTGGTAAAATATGAGCATCCAAGGGATTTCTGCTCAGGTTCTAATGGGCTGGAAAACAAAATGTTGCTTTGGTCTTTTTAATGGACCCCCCTTTACAGTATTAAGATCTTGTCCATGGGCTGAACTTCTTTTCCAATTTGAAGATGATTTTCTTTTTTCACTTTTTAAGACCGTATCCTCAAGATTTTAGTTTCAAGCATTAAGTGAAATATCCCAGTAGATGTAATATTAAATTGGGAAAGATGACATCTGTTCCTGATATACTTGTTAGGCCTACCATCTTTTTTACTAGGCACAAGAAACCAAACTGAACACAAAATTAAACAGCACAAGCCGCCTATGTGGCTTGGACTTTAACCTGGAAACCTGGATGAGCATGACTCCCTGCTTTCTGATCCCCATGATGGAATTGGGATGAGAACATTGTGTCGGACAGATGGTATCTGTTAAGTACTTTAGATGGCTTCTCTCATTTGTACCTCAGGCCATGACAAGACAGGTAAAACTATAAGATTCTAGGTTAAGACAGAGAGCCACTTGAATCTACCCACCTGAGCTCAGTGATGTACCACCCAGAGGAGACCTAGCACACACAATGGCGTTTGCAACAAGAAGAATACAGCCGATATCCTGTTTATCAACTGAGATCATAATTTAGATTGCCCAGAATCAAGATTCTGCTGAGTTCTCATGGAGATTTCAGAGAAATCTGGTTTGTGTCCCAGTGGGAAGCAAGGCTTACAGTATTTAACAGCAAAACTTATGATGTTCATGAGAGCTATCTGAATACATATTGATTATGTTTGGATAAAAATTTTCATCAGAAGATCACAACACTATGAAGAAATCAACAACTTTCTGCCTTTTGGAGGGTTAAAAATAACAGGAGATACTGAAAATGGTTTTGAATATATTTGTTTATTGTTTCACACATTGAAATTTCTAACTTCTAACTTTTCTCTTTTGTGGATAGCAGGGGTGTATAAAATACTGTGTCAGGGTTTCCACTGTAAATGTTCTTTCTTGAGGATTTATAACTTTTGCCATAAAAATGTGACCGCAGGCACTGACTATCTGTTCTCGGCACCAAGATTGACATTTTTATGTGTCACTTCTTATACACAGGCTGAGAAGAAAAAGCTATTAGTAGAGCTATTTTTAGGCAGTGTTAATTGCCAAGAACACACTGTTATGGGGTTTAAGATGCATAACTGAGTTGCGCTCACGGAAAGTCAGAAACATTATGAAAGGGCGGTTAATTAGTCTGTAATCAGGTCGAATAGAATTTTATTTGAATAACACTCACAGGAGCCCTGGCTGGTCTGACCGTCGCTGCTTTCCGAGCCTGGCTCCTGGCTTTCCTGTCCCCGCGCCTGTCACACGCCATGCCGATCGCTACATACAAAAGTGCTCTTTATGAGAAAGGGAACTGTAAGCATCTAGTACTTCCTGTGAGAAATGAACATCGACTTTCTCTGAAGAAAATATAAATGGATTTACTTAATTGAACTTCAGGCACCAGAGCAATTAATAATAGATTGTGTCATGGCGAAGGCTTTGTTTGTATTTAAAGCAATAAATTACAAGTATTAAATGTATATTTATTCCAAGTTAAACTCATTTCTAATTGACATGTTACTTAGCCCAAGGCTTTTAAGATCTTTTAGTATAATTAAATTAATAGAAGGCTATAGATCACAGCATGATAAACAAACAGCCCAGACTTTAATATGACAGATATACACAATAGGCCATGTAAGTAGATCATTATTATCGGTTTAGGTTCGCAAAAATAGCACCAGAATGAAAAAAGAGAAGGAGGTGAAGCCCTGGCCACAGTGGGTGACCCGGAGGGTTCCTTTCTTGTCCATGTTGGACCAGCCAGCATCAGAAGTCCCAGGCCGCGTAGGAACTTCATTATGAAAATGTCTTGCATGGATCGATTGCTTATGCTGGAAGCTTTTATAGCACCACATCAAACATTTAAAGGTTATTGTGCTAGCTTCAGTCTTTGGCCCAGTCAAAGCACGGAACAGTATTTCATGACTGTAGTACAGAGTTAGCTGTCTCTAACACTGATACCTGCACTTATGAGTACAGTCCTTGGTGCTAAATGCATTCTGTGAACACCACCAGCTGAAGGTGGGGTGCTGGCTTTGGTGTGTGCAGTTGCTTTCCCCGCAAGGACTCTAGCTGCTTCTCAGCAGGGAGCTTGTCTTGCTTTTTGACTATAAGCTGAAGAGACAAATACAGCCGCCTGTGGTCTCGGGAAAAGTTAAGAAATTGGCTGTCACAGGCTGCCTTGCTTTATTCCAAATGAGGACTCTTCATTCCTGCCCGTGATGCAGACCCCTGTGCTTTCCTGGTATTAACGTGGCTTGGTGAATGTGTCCTCAGGTCTGTCTCTGGCCTCCTGTCCTGCTGAGATCTGTCATTTTTTATGTCCATTTTTCACACCAGACTGATTGCCCCTCAAGGACAGAGTTCTTTAGCTTTTGCATCCCAATGGCCGTAGGGCCACACACACAGTAGGTGTGCATTTAATGAGTCGTGAAGGATCGGCATTTCCCACATCTGAAATGAGAGAGGGTAAAATCCTGGGTGTATCAGGGAGCAGGGACCACTTCTACATAAAGTGATCTACGGCTCACAGCTCCTCTGGGACCTCTGTCCTCTGGGGCCCCAGGCCTGCTAGCTCCTTTCCCACTTAAATGAGACATAAAAGGTCCTAAAAGCAAACTAGCCAGTGACATGTCAAGCTCAAATTTGAATGATTAGCAAAGGTTTATATTTTTAAGTTTATTGATGTCACCAGTTTCATTCCTAAAATGCTATAGAGATTTTTTCTTGCAGTGTGGACACCGTGCGTTGTTGCTCCTGCTTCTGGCAACCTGGGCATTTTCAAGCCAACTCTAGCCCCTCTTGTGGCTGTGAGCGGGGCTTTGTTTTCATTTGCTGTCTGGGGAGACTTCTGGCAGAGAGCTTCGCATCTCAGCACACCCCCGTGACATGTTCCATGTGGGTCTTTCCATTCCACTGGGGTCTTCTCAGATTTCTATTTTCAATAAACATTTAAATTCAGAATAATTTTAGATTTACAGAGTATTTGGGCAAGTAGTACAGTTCTCATCTACTATTCACTTCTTCTCCACTGCTGCTAACATTGCCCACATCATGGCACCTCTGGCACAGCTGAGAAACCAGTTCTGGTGTGTTCCCATTGAGAGAGCACCAAGGCTGATGCAGTGTCACTGGTTTCCCACTAACACCTTTCTGTCATCCCAGGTCCCACCTGGACGGCACACTGTGTGCGGAGACCTGGCTGCCCGGAGGGCACCTGGGTGTGTGAGCTGCACTGGACTTTTCAGGATATTGGAAACCATCATCTTCAATGTCTCCCAGAGAAGACATGGGTGCCCCTCCCTGTCTCACTTCTTGCCCTGATTATTAACTAGGGGGATTTGGTGGCCTGCTAGGCTAGGATGTCCTTGAGGGCACACGCTCCAGTCATCTGCATTTCTCTAGAACTTGATGGAGCTGGTGTGGGAGTCAGACCACTGGGGAGGCACTGCAAAGAGTCGGCCCCTCTTCTTTGACCAGCACAAAGTCTAAGCAAGCTACTTTCAGGCTGCCCTATGGCCTCTTGCCTCATCTTAGTGTGGTGACTTCTGGCTTCTCCTTCCTTTGTCTTATGCTGAGCCTCAGCCTGAGTGGCCCATTGTCCATTGTGCATGAACTTGAAAGGCTCCTCACCAGAGAGAGGCAATTAAATGAATCAGGGCTACTTTAAGACAGTCTGAGGTTTTATACTGTTGAACAAATAGAAAGATGCATGAAAAAGCATGCACTTTATTCAAAATTTTGTACAAGAAGCATATTTCCATACATCAGGGCCGCAGTATTTCTATAACATGAAGACTTCAGAAAATGAAGTATGTAGCCAAGGTCTACGCCATTCCCTGGAACGTATTCTTCCCTGTGAAGCTTTTCAGTCTACGCTGGGCACTTAGCCTTGTTCCTGCACTGAGGAAAATCAGAGTAGCTGAGGAGACAGTGTAGCCGACACAGGTCTGCCTTCTCAGGGTGAGAGCTTTGTGTCTGGAAGGATATATATATATATATATATATATATATATATATATACTATTGTAATGAAATGAGCCATTAAACTTTAAATAAGAATAGAGACCATAGTCTGAGGATTTTTAAGTTCTACTTGACAATCAGTATTCAACTTACTTCTAAGAATTTTGAAAGAAATAGAAAAATTGTTGTGAAAGACTGTCAGATTCACCAGAGATGTCAATGTATGTGTTTGAATCTGTTATTTCCTTGGTCTATTTAATTTTGTGCCTAAGGGCTTTGAAGATCATCTATTCTAGAGAATAAGGCTTTATCTGGGATTTAAATAGGTCATTTAACTTTATTGTTATTCTGAACACTGATTCTAAATTCAATAATCCCCGGGAAACCCTTAAAATACATTTTTAAGTTCAATAACTTAATTAGGAATTAGAAAGCACAGAAGAAGTTTAATCTGCAAAATTATATTATTTACTGGATGTGATGATTTCTTCAGTTATACCTCCATTAAAACTTCCAAATTGTTGAATATTACAAGCTTTTCAAAAACTTGATAAATTTGTATGTGTAAACCAATGTAATTATAAGTCTTCTTCCTGATATTCACTACCTGATGTAATTATGTTGTAAGTAGTTATTAGATCATGGGCAGTTTATAAGAGTCATGACTCATGAGCAAATAATTATTTATAGCATAGTGGCATTTTAATTGATTTTATTTAGGAAAAACA
The DNA here is from genome assembly GCA_028451465.1 of Erethizon dorsatum. Classification (NCBI taxonomy): domain Eukaryota; kingdom Metazoa; phylum Chordata; class Mammalia; order Rodentia; family Erethizontidae; genus Erethizon; species Erethizon dorsatum. The sequence continues at coordinate 55,884,168 of CM051833.1, forward strand.
AGCGGCACCACCACTCCCACCTACAATACGTCGCTCTGCTGATGATCAAGCTGAATTCAGATTAATGGGCAGTTAAGTGGATTGCAAGTTTGCAGTGAGATGCAGAGCACAGATGGACTCAGTGAAGCCCTCTGCGCCGGGACAGACTGGGCTTGGGTGTCTTCCGGGACGACGGCGGGGCACTGGGCTAAGAGGCCCATGCGGCTGCTTCTCCAGTTTCCCACTGGGGCCCTGCCATCTGGAGAGAGGAACCTGGCACAGGTGTTAGACCTTCTCAGTGGGAACAGCCAATGACTTAAACACTGGGTAAAAGAGAAAACCGGAGAGAATGTGACTCAGTCCTGTGATCAATGGATTAATTGTCTCGTTAAGTAACTTGTGGTTCGCCACAGTCGAGATTCTTAACATTGTCAGATTTGGGCTTAATTCTGCAATACCGGGATGATTGTGAAGCCTTCTGGACATTTTATCAGACATGTAATCAAGTGCTTTTGCTTTCCAACTCAATTTAATTAAACCAAAGTCGGGAATATTTTCACTAAGGTGTGTCTGGAGGCATTAAAGTTCTGCTGCTTTTCATTGTATTAATCTCTAACCCAAACAGCAATTGCTCCAGTCTGTGTCTTTGGCTCCCTGATGTTTTTCTTACACTGTTTAAGCACACTAAATTAATATATTACTAAAGCTGGTTTAAATTGGACCGAGAGTTAGAGTTTTGCAATTTATTCTTAAAAGACAAAGTTTCATTTCTGCTTGTTGCTTCAATTAGTATAGAGAATTGATGAGACATAATATTTCTAAAAACCTTTATTGTGGAATAAGTGGAACAAATTCAGATTTAGAAAAAAGTTACAAATGCAGAATAAAGCCATGGTAAGCAGAATAAGAGAGAGGTGGAGGGAATGTAGAGATGTATGTAGGCCAAAGGATACGAAGTAGAAAATTTTGAGGATGAATGGGTTGGAAGATCATACAACATGAAGACCAGAGTTACCAATACTGTACTGTACTCAGGATGTTTTCAGTGGGTGGATTACAGTTGTGTTACTCACTCGTGGCAGATGTGGGCAAGAATGTGAGATGAAGGATATGTGGGTTTACTCCATTTAGGACACGAGTATATATTGTACAACACGATCTCATGTGCCTTAAGAAGTCACAGATTTTTGTGTTGTTACTAAGTTTTTTTAACTGTTACTTTTTGTTGGTACATGTTTGCAGTACAGAACGATTACATGCATGGGTAGGTGGCACATGTACCAATATACTTTTTTATAAAAAAGTCATGTTGTATATTCTTTATTCAGATTTTCTATTGTTAACATATTATAGAAAGAGGTCACATTTGTGAAAAGCAAGAAATGAATTATTCACTGAGGTGCAGAGTGGACTTGAATCATAACAGTTTCCATAAACACTTTTTTCTGGTTTGGGTTCTGCTTCAGGATCACACTCTGCCTGCTTCCTTAGCACCGTCTGACTTGGGAGCATCTCTCAGTCTTGTCTTTCATGACTTTGACGGTTCTGGAGACTAACGCACATAGTATTTTGTAGGATTTGTAGGGTCTGTCTAGTGTGGCCCCATCACCAAATTGAAGGCCTCCACATGGGGAAGGAAGACCATGGTGGGGGAAGAAGTCGCTTCATCTCGTTGCCCCTAGACAAGCTGCACGGACAGGCGGCACTGCAGACCACAGCTACCTGGAGCCCTGGCTCGAGGGGCAGCCACCGGCCAGGCTTCTGTGCTCTGGGTCGCAAGGAGGCTGCCTGGAAGCCAGTCTTCAAGAGTAAGTTGCACTCTGGGGAAAGAGGTAAACTCCGCCTTCTAGAGGGATGAACCCAAGCATAGTGTTTGGATTCTTTCTGTAAGGAGCATGTGGGCTATGACACTTAAAAAGGAATAGCACTCTCCATATATAAATCTTCCCACTGATTTGCCACCAATGACTGTAACAGACGCACACACACACACACACACACACACACACACAGAGGCACCTGCGTTCCTTCTGAAGCTATATGGTAATCTCCCCTGCTAGACCCCTGCTGCATCACACAGAACAGTTGGCCAGGGACAAGTCTTCCAGTGATAAATACAGGGTCTTCGCATTTCTTCCTGTGTTGTACACTGTCAGTATAAACCAAAATAATATTTAATAGATGCACCATTTCTAATAAGCAAACACAGAAAACGTGGAAATCTTATTCTGTTAGGAAAAGACTCTCATATGGAATTAGACTATACATTAAACAGAAAAGCCATCTGCCGTTGGAGTCTAGGGCAGTCTTTCTGCAAATGAGTGCATGAGCTTTTAAAACTACTTTTGTCAGGAAAAATGTGGCGTGCATAAAGTTACAGATTAAAAATCTATAACACAAGACATTTAACTCTTATGCAGTTTTAAATTTCAGAGTAGTCAGAATACATATTACTACATAGTAAAATTCCTCAAAATTCTATGCATTGTGTTTACAGAAAATAACTGACGGTAAGCAAGTTACCCCAAGGTCGAGCGGCTCACGGTGGCATGCCTTCGCATGTTCCAGGCTTGGGGAGCAGCGTGTGGGGCTCGCGCTGGACTGGCTGCCTCAGGACCCACAGCAGCCTGCAGTGGAGGTGCCACAGGGCCGAGGTCTCACAGAGGTTTGGGTGGATCAGATCCCGCTTCCAAGCCATCGCACGGAGTTCTCGGCATGTCTGTTTTCCAGTGTGCACCATGTCTATCGGCCTGAGGACGTCTCCATCCCTGGCAGCCACACGGGTCTCTTTGCCAGGGCAGCCTGAGTAGCACCAGCAAGAGCGGGTGTCTACTAACGAGGTGTGTATCCAGCACTTGAAGCCCAGCGGCCGAAGGGACAGCCCCTCCACACCACCACATTCTACTGGTTAGAAGCAACTCAGGAGCTCAGGACTCAACTCACCCGGGCACAGGGGGCACGGAAGTCTGTGAGCTCTGGGCAGGGGCATCCAGTGGACCACCGCACTTGCTTCATGTAATTGGGAACCATTTGTTCAAGTTATGAATAGCTTCTGTCCCAAGAAGATTTTGTTTTTAGGACTCAGACTGACAAAGGTGATGAAGGAGCACGGTAGATTCTCTGAGGAATGTCAGGAGTGCTTTACATCCATGATAGTGGAAGACCCCATTGCAAAGGGGTACAGCAGTGATGGTGCGTCCTTGGGGTTGGGATTGGCTCCTTGAAGAAAGGAGAAGCTCTGGTGGTGTTGATGGTGCAAGCCGAGATCCCCACCGTGGCCGCAGCTCCCACGGCTCAGCGCAGAGAAGGACCAGAAGCACCAAGCTAATAAGGGATGCAAAAAGAGGCAAAAACCACCGCAGAATGTATGGTGTGTGATGAAGGACTAAGTATTGCTGTGGAAAACATAAAGTGTCAGCACTATTTCCCTGCAAGTTAAGTCAGGGTACCTCCCTGTTGGGCACTTGAGGGTGCTTTACTATATTTTGGGTTTTATGTCTTTGGAACAAGAGCTAGCAACAAATAGATAGAAGTCTCTTCCTAAGATATTGGAGTCCGCACATCCTAGGAAATAAGAGTAGCTGTGTCCATAGCCTCCTTGCCATCCAAGACCTAGGTTCCTCAGGAAGAAGGAATATTCAGAGCTGACCGCTTGGGGATCTTGGTTTCAGTCACTTAGCGCACCTGGCTGACTGGGCTGCGCCGTGTTGATACTTGCAGGGCGCAGCCATTCCCTGCACTTGGCCTCGGGAGGAGCCCCGAGCCTTTGTGGAGCAGCAGGGCCAGAGAGAGCCCTCAGCCCTGAGCACTGCGCCGGCTTTAAGGGTGCAGTGGAGACCGGCACGGGGGACATCTTCCAGCGCTCCCTTGCTGAGGGGCAGGCAGGAAGTCTTCTCTGGTCTGAGAGGCAGGACGAGTGCTCCTGTTCAACACCTGTCCGCGTGGCTGATTGTGCTCTGCTGCCTAAACTCCTTGATGAGCTTGACCAGATTGTTCATATTTTGTTCACCACTGGAAACTGGAACAGAACTGTGACCTACGCCTTGCAAGCTTATGAATATTTATGTCACACATTTGCTTTCTTAACGTGAAATAGGACTAGTTTTGTTTCTTTTATATCTATTTCCAGCTTTAATGAAGTGTCAGCAACAAACAAGCGTTGTGTACATTTAAGATCCATGATGTGATGATTGACATCAATTCACAGTGGGAAACGATTATCAAGTCAAGTTAATTGACACACCTGTCCCCTCAGTTATGACCTGGTGTCCATTAGGGTCTGATTTGCATTTCCTTAATGATGAGCGATTTTGAACACTTTAGCATTCCTGTTGGCAATTTTCTTGTTTTCACTGTAGGATGTTTATTCTGTTTTTTTTTTTTTTTTTTTTTTTTTTTTTTTTCATCGAGGACCTTCGCACTGAGCTATATCCCCAGGCTTTTCAGTGTTTTTATTTTTTAAATTTTGAGGCAGGGTCTCACTGAGTGGCCCACACTGGGCTCGAACTTGCAATCCTCCTGCCTTAGCCTCCCCAGGTCCTGAGAGTATAGGTGTGTGTCACCATGCCTAGTCCATAGCCCATTTGTCAATCAAGTTATGTGTTTATTTGCTGTTGAATTGTACAAGTTACATGTATGCTTTTTACATTAAACCCTTTTCAGAGACAGGATTTGCAAATATTTTCCCACATTCCAAAAGATGGTTTTTAATTTTATTGATGGTTTCCTTTGCTGTGCAGAAGCGTTTAGTTTGAGGTAGTCTTATTTGCTTATTTTTACTTTTGTTGCCTATGATTTTGTTGCCATATCAAAAAAATAATTCCAAAGACCAATGTCAAGGAACTTTCCCCCATGTCTTCCCATAGGGAAGGCAGGTCTTACATTTCATCCTTTAATACATTTCAAGTTAATTTTCGTGTATGGTACAAGGTAAATATCCATTTTCATTGCTAGAGGTGCACATATCCAGTTTTCCTAATATTGTTTATTGAAAAGACTGTCCTTACTTCATTGTATATTGTGGGCCCTTGTCAAAGGTTGGCTGGCCATATATGTATATGGGTTTATTTTGGGGTTCACTATTCAATTATTTTGGTTTACAGTTTCTTTTTATGTCAGTGTTATGCTGCTTTGATTACTACAGGTTTTCAATGTAGTTTAAAATCAGCAAGTGTGATGCCTCTTGCCTTGTTCTTTCTCGAGGTTTCTTTGGCTAGTAAGGATCTTTTGTCATTCCCCACAAATTTTAGCCTTGTTTTTTCAATTTCTGTGAACAACGACACTGAAATTTGGTAGGGGTTGCATTGAATCTCTAATTCACTTTAGGTGATATCGACATTCTAAAAATATTATTTTTTACAATCTATGAACACAGTACATTTTTTCATTTGTTTGTGTCATCTTCAACTTCTTTAGTCAGTGTCTTACAGTCCTCCACGTGAAGAGCTTTCATCTCTTTTGTTAAATTTATTCTTTAATATCTTATTATTCTAGATATTATTATAAATGAGATTGCTTAATTTTTTGGATAGTTCATTATTGTATAAAAATGAGCCACACTTTTTTATGTTACATTTATATCCTGTACCTTTATTGAATGTATTTATTAGCTTTAACCAGGTGTTTTTGGTAGTCTTTAGAGTTTTCTGTGTTGAGATCATGTTACCTGCCAACAACATTTAGTTATCCTTTAAAGTTTGGGTGCCTCCCCTTCCTCGTTCTATTTTTCTGTCTAGGGGTTCCAGCACTATGATAAATGGAAGTGGAGAAAGTGGAAATCTTTGATTTCTTCTAATTTTTAGATAAAAACTTACAACTTTCACCATTGAGTATGTTAGCTGTGTACTTATCATATGAAGCATTTATTAGCTTGAGCTACATTCCACTTAAATCTGGTTTCTTGAGAGCTTTGATCATGAAATGATGAATATTTTAAGATACTTGTATTGATCTTGAGAGGAACATATAATTTTTCCCCTCATTCTTTAAATGCTTTGCATCATGTGTTTTGGTTTCCCCATGTTGAACTATCCATGCGTTGCAGGAGTAAATTCCACTTGATAATGATTTGTCATCTTTTTCATGTGCAGTTGCACTGGAGTTGCTAGGATTTGTTGTGGATTTTTTCATATATGTTCCTTAGGATATGGCCTTATAATTTCCTGTTCATATGGTGTTATCTGACTTGGCATGATGGTAATGCTGGCGACATAAATGTGTTTAGAAGAATTCTCTTGCTTTAGATATTTTAGGAACAGTTTCAAATGATTGGAGTTCCTTCTTGCTTAGAGGTATGGCAGAAATCACTCTTGAGACCACCTTGTTCTGGGGTTGGCTTTGTTGGGAGGCTTTTTAAAAATTTATTTTCAGTGCTAGGGTGGAACACAGGGCCTCGCCCATGCTAGGCAAGTGCTCTACTGCTGAGCCACACCCCCAGCCCAGGGAGGTTAAATTACTGCTTCAATCTCCTTTCTCATTCTGATCCTATTTTCCATTTTGTCATTATTCAGCCTTAGTAGGCTTTACTTTTCCAGGAGTTTATCCATTTCTCTTAGATTATACAAATTATTCATTTTTAGTTGTGCCTAGTATTGCCTTATATTTCTGTAGTGTCATTTGTGCTATTTCTTATTTCACTACATTGTTATTTATTTGAGCCTTCTCTTTTTATCTTGGTTTGTCTGTTCTGTTGTTCTTTTCAGAAAATCAACTCGTAGCCCCTCTGATATCTTCTATTGTCTTTCTACTCTTTGTCTCATTTACCTTTAGCCTGATTTTTATTGTTTCATTTCTCCCACTAACTTTGGGGATAATTTCTTTCTGATTTTTCTACTTGCTAGAGATCTCAAGTGAAATTGTTTTTAGGACATACATACATATATATATTTTTTTTTTCCTTAATGTAGGCTTAATATTTATCATCTTTCCTGTTAGGCCTGTTTTTGCTGCATTGAATAAGGATTGATAGGTGGAGTTTTTATTTTTGTTTGTCCTCAACACATTTTGGTTTTCTTTATGCTCCGTTCTGTTTGTTTTTTAGGAATGTGTCCTTTAATTTCCACATATTTGTGAACTTCATATTTTCCTCTTGTTATTGATCACTCGTTTCAAACATTATGGTTGGGAGAGATACTAAATATGATTTCAGCCTTCTCAACTTGTTTAAGATTTGTTTTATGGTCCAACATATGGTGCGTCCTGGAGACTCTTCCAAGTGTGTTGAGAAAGTGTGCGTGGTGCCACTGCAGGACACAGTGATCCCTGTGAGTCTGTGGGAGCCCTTCAGTCTGCGGTGTTGGTCAAAGCTGCTGTTTCATTATTGATTTTCTGCCTGGATGATCGATCCTGTGGTGAAAGCGGGGTATTGAAGTCCCCTACTATTCCTGTGTTGCTCTCTATTTTTCTCTTCAGTTCTGTTGATATTTGCTTTCTATATTTAGGGGCACTGATGTTGACTGCATATGCATTTCAAATTCTTGTACCCTGTTGATGAATTTACCACTTTTCTTTATCTAATGCCCTTCTTTGCCTCCCATGACAGTTTTGACTGATAGTTTATTTTTCCTGGTATAAATGTAGCCACCCCCACTATCTTTCAGTAGTCATTTGTGTGGATTGTATTTTTCTGTCCCTTCACATTCAGCCTCTCTGTGTCCTTAGAGCCAGAGGAAGCATCATCAATCACTCGCAGAAGGAGCAGAAATGTGTTGTATGAGACATCACCAAGATATAACTAAAATAATATCCATATATATATACATATATGATACGTTACACAAACTAATATGGTCTATAATAGCATTAATATTAAGCCTTCAAATAAGAACTTTTGAATTTACAGCTATAGATGGAAGAGCCTGCATTTTCATTTTTTTAAACTTTTGTACAGAGTCCCATAAGGGAGGGCATTACAATTACGATGGACTAACTAAAATATGAATCCAGTTTCGTCTGCTTCTGTTTAATGATTACCATGTGAGCATATTCTTTTCTCAGCAATAAATGTAAATATATAATGAATGTATACCATAAAGTAACTCAAATATGAAAATAAAGGGTTTAAGATTTGGATATAGTAATATGTTACACACTTACAAACCATGCTTAAATTACTGGTGACAGTATTTTGAGATTAATTTTTCCAGTATTTAAAATAATAAATGTCTTCAAATTTCCCTTTTTGTTGTTTTTAAATACTTTCTTATAATGTTATTATTTATTTCATTTTTGTTGAGTGTTTTCAAAGTTAATGCATTAGTTATACCTCTTGGTAAAATAAGATGTAGATAAGGTGAATATTTTGCTAAATTCTAAAATCTGTTATTTGTATCTGACATTCAAACCACCTTTGAATGTCTTTGTGTTAAAATGCTTACAACATTTCACACTAAATGTCCTTGATCAAATGAACTAGACGATTGATAAACCCTCCGTGTGGTGCTCCTGCCGTCAGAGGCCGAGATGTTCAGGTCTTAGCTGGAAATTTCTCCCTGTGAGCTCTTGGTGCTCTAGTCAGGGTTCTTCTAGGAGACACCACTTCTTCATCTGCTGTAACTTGCTGCATGTATCAGGTAGGTCATGTTTAGAGCTTGAGTTCAAGGGGAAAGAAACAGCCTGCTTTGTCTTCTTTATAAACAAGATCTGCGGTCTAAGAAACCCAGAAACTCTGTGCGTGCTCTGTGATATAAGTATGCTTGAGGCAAACAGAGAAGACTTTTGCTGTATCTCTGCCCAAAGCAGCCACACGCGGTGCTCATGCCTTAGAGGAGGTATTGAGTGGTAGGAAGCCCACCAACACTGCAGAACAGAAGGTGTGCACTGGTGTGGGTGGTGCAGGCCAGGGGGGGCGTGTGAAACAATGCACACCAGAGGTGGCAGTTTTCCCTATAAATTTTAGATGGGCACTACTGGAAAAGAAAATTGAAAGGTGATTATGATAAGGATAAAATTAACAAATTTTCCCGGAATATAGAGAAAATTGTAGATTAATTTAACAAGAAAATAGAGGATAAACACACAATAGAGAATGGAATTTTGGTGTTTCTAAAGAATGCACTACAAACAACAACAAAGGAAAAAGAAAATATATTTTTTATCTAAGATATTATAGAAGACAAATTTCATGAGCTGAAAATAGACATATATGTCCAGATTTTGCATATTTTATATAACCAGGAAAAAGTAAAACTATAGAAAAATAAACTTCTTTATGCTGTCTTTGTATTTGAAAGATTCAAAAATGCTGGAAACATCCATACCGAAAACAACAATGGAAATGTTTTGCTCTTGGAACTGGCCTGTATGTTCATCCCCAGATGATGAAGAAAATGTATTCACACGCAGTGTATACCACTCTGCCATAAGGAAGGATAAACTTGAGTCATTTGCAGGAAAATGGATGCACTTTGAGACCATAGTGTTAAGTGAGATAAATCAGACACACAAGCTTCAATATCACATGGTTTCTTTAATAAGAGAAATCCAAAGCATAAATCAATCAAAAAGCAAAATAAAAGATAGGCAATAGGAAAATGAGAGATAGATCTTGGCAAATAGAAAGGAAACTAAGCAAGAGCGGGAGAGAAGAAGGAGAGAGAGGACAGGAATGTAAAAGAAATAAGATGTGTCTTGTACATGTACCGACTACGAACAATGAATATATTCATGATGTACTTCAAACATGTACTAATAAATAAAATGAAATATTGAAAAATAAATAAGTAAATCTTATTGACAAGAAAATTCTAGACTTTTCTGTAATACAAAATGCAAAAAACTGCACTCCTGAAGCAGTATGTGTAGTGTGAAAACAAATGTTGTACATTTGTATCTCAGAGTTTTATGTATTTAAGCAAGTGTAAAGGAAAGATAAATATATTTTAAGACAAGAAAATGTCAGAAAATATCTCCCCTACAAAATCTTCATAAGAAACAACTCTCATTCTTCCAGTTATTTCACGAAACTTCAACAAGAAATGTTCACCTACGTCATCTAGCGCCAAAGGCAAGACTGCCCGACTCACGACCGCAGTTAAATCCAAGCTCCCGAATTATAACCCCGTAAATTCAAAGATTCCCCCATGCTTCTTCACTCCCTGTCAGCTCAGGATCTCTGGGTGAGTCCACTTTTCTACCCTTGCTCTGTGCTGCAGAATAGAGCAATCGATTTGATGCACTCTTAAGGAGAGAGGTTGAAAGGCGTATGGCCTAGCTCAGATTGAGCGTGTGGATATGCAGGTGGATATGCAGGTGGATAATAGGAACATGCGCGGTGTAACCACAAGGAGGTCACTGTCTAGCCACCAGCATGGCTAAATAAAAAGAACTGAACATAACGCATGCTGCTGGGATGGAGTGGAACTAGCACAATAATACCCTGGCAGTAAGAGTGCAATAGGGTCAACGAAGTTGGCGAGCAGTTTGGCACGACCTGGGTAAGAGCGTAGCCCTATGGTGTGGCCTAGCCTTGTCACTTCTCACTGTTCACTCACCGAGCATGAGCTGTGTGTCCATACAAAGATACTCTCCTACACGAGTGGTCCCAGTAGCTTTATTAAAAATGACCAATAACTGGAAACAAGTCCAGTGTCCATCAACAGGGAAATAAGCAGATTGTCGCATAGCCACACAAGGCAATGCTGCTCAGCCATGCAAATGTTTAACATCTGAGGATATGGCTGTGTTTCACAGTAATTACGCCTAGCGAAAGAAGTGAGATAAAAACAATATACATGGTATGATTCCATTTATAAAATTCTGGATCATGTCAACTGATTTTTACTAACACATGAAAGCTGGGAGAGTTTTCTTATGCGGAGGAACATAAAGGGACAGAAGGAAGGATCAGAGAAATGCCTGTGACACCATTTGGATTCTAGTAATGGTTTTGTAGAGGTGTACAAAAATCAAAATTTAACAAGTTGTGCACTTAAAATGTGTGTAGTTTATTACAAGTTAAATACACCTTGATAAAGCTGTTGAAATTATACAACCTGTATTTTAAAATGTAGAATAGTTAGAATTTTAAAATAAAAGATTAAGTTTTTAAATCTGTTGAAAAAAAATTAAATTCTGTGAAGGCATTACCTTCAAGTCATTGTACCCAAGTCAGAAAAATGAGTTATTTTGGCCTTTTTCACCAAAGAAATGTTACGTTCTCCATCTAAATTTATTGCCTCCAAAACATCAAAGGAAAAAATGCTGCCTAATACCAATTTTGGCAGCTCAAAAAATCTAGTTAACCCAATAAAGAAAATCAGTCAACCACAGCTATGAATTGAGATGCAAAAATATCAGATACAATACTCTTCGGTCTAATACAGCAATGTGGCTTTTAAAAACAGTGTCGGTGATATCACTCAGCGGCACGGGCGCCTACTGGCGTGCGAGGCCCTGAGGTCGACCCCCGGTACCCACAAAAAAATAAAAAATAAAAATAAAAATAGTGTCACAAGCAAGCATTCGGCAGAAATAGAAACTGAATTTACTCTTGGGATCACCACTGATTCATGGTGTCACACAAGCAGGTGCAGCGAGAGGTGTTACCAACAAGTACCGCGAGGTCAGAACATCAAAATGTCCTCAAATTCCACTTTTCTTTCCGATACAAGGGAAAACAAATGTCTCAGTGAACTACAATGAGAGCAATTTTTACAAACGTGATGGGGAAAAGGCAAGTCTCTCTTAAACCAAGAGTCATTGGCTTAACAAGGAGAAATGCTTGAGGCGTTTCTACCACTGAGCTTATTTAATGTGATCCTGAATGTGTCAGCCTGTACTCAGAGGAAAGCAAAGATTAAACTACAAATGCTACCCATAAAGAAAGAAAAATTATTGTTGATGAATCACTTGAGTCTGTATTTGTAAAACCCAAAGGGATCAACTGGCAGAACTAAAATCCCTAATTACAAAATAAATAAAGTGGATATTATTAAAGAAGAATCCACTCACAGTAGCAACAAAAATATGTACTGCAGTATTTAGAAATCAGCCAGAGAAGTGAAGGACGCATACAGACCATACAGAGGACTGGGGTTGGAGCCCCTGCCCAGCATGTGAAAGACCCCGGGAAGGCCTGGGTCCCATCCCAGCACCGCAAAAGTAAATAACTCAATAGAGAAATAAACAATGGGGCTACTGTAGAGAGTCACATCGCATGTGTGAACCGCCACAAGGGGAGACTACATTTTCCAGTAGGAAAGCAGAACAAAACAATACTTCTAAAATGTTAATTATTCCAAATTAATCTCAAGTATAGTAAAAAATAAATAAATAAATAATTAAAAAATCAAAATGTTTTGAATAGGATTTCTTGGGACCAGGGAAAATGGTCATAAACAGTCTACTTGAAAGTTAAATATTCTAGTAACACAGATAATATTGTAAAAACTCTCAGAGATTTGACTTTGTCATGATTGCCTATCAATCAAGAGAACAAGCAGGCTCCTAAGAATTTGAGGAGAGTTGCACAATATAACCGCGGGACAGATAATCTTCCTGTTTTCAACTCATGTGAAACAAAACCATTTGTGTGATTTTGTTTTGTGGCCACTCTAACGCAAACGTTGAACAATGTCAAAGAAAAGCACAGCCCACAGTCCTATAAAAATAAGGTTGCAAATCACAAGTAATATATTAGTACATGAAAAGTAAACAAAAGATTTAGTGAAAGGATAATTCCAGGAAAAGACTGAACTATCTTGATAGTTTCAATGGGTGTGGGTCCCATGATCTTAGTAAGAGATGAAGAAGATAGGTGGTAAATTTCAGCACTCATTTCTATCCCTACTCCAAGGAAAGTAGACACAGGAAGAATCTCTTGTTCTCATGAAAAACTGAACACGTTAGAATCAGTATGACACACTGCAATAAATGGAAATGAGCGTGAAAACCTAATTAACATTATGAGCAAGAAAACGATGCCTACTCATAACCAACATTGTTCCTGGGGGTTTCAGCCAATACAATGTGAAAAGAAAAGAAAGACTATATCAGAAAATGAGCCTCAAAATGATCATCATTTTCATGGAATTGGGGACTTGGGAGTTCCGAGGGGGCTACGAAAGAGCTCTGGGAGATGAGATGGCTCAGTGATCCTTCCAAATAAACAGTGCCAGCCCCAAATTGGTGACAGTTTTGCACATTAACAGGATCTGCAGAAGTTCCACGTATGTGGGTGTGAAAGACCTGGTCATCCGCAAACCACAGACAGCAGCAAGGTCAGGTGGAGTGTGGACAGCGGGGTCATGGCCAGTGCCTAGGAGATGGAGAGAGGGCAACCTTGCAGAGGCTGGGAGTGTGCTAACCACAGACCTCCAACGAAAGGGCCAAGGCACAAACCACCAAATAAGTAATGATAACCCAGAAGACTCGGAGGAAATGGAGGTGCGAGTCTTACGGCCCAAGACCATTGGGAACCCAGGAGAATCTATCCCGGGATGCATCTCAGGAGGGTCATGAAGCCCCTGGCTCGAGCTGGAAACGTGCCAGGGATCAATGTTAGAAAAATGAGTAGCTTTTCACCTGAATGTAGGAAAAGTACACAAAGAGATCCATGTTCGTAGGAATATAGTTTACTATATTAACTTAATTAACTTCCAGGTTACCATTACTTGTTTTATTGGTTAAATGAATGTCACATCTAAAGTCCCCTAACAGATCTGTTCTTTCAAAATTTGGGGGAACTGCAGCTAAACAGCAAACGTCAATTGACAGATCTTTTCCTACTCAGAAGAACAGTGCAGGGGATTCCTGGGGAGTCCAGGATCGCCAGTCTCTAGTCTTAGCCTCGATTTAGATAAAGCCCCTCTGCAGTGCATCGGTCTTCATAATGACATCCACGGAACGTGACTGCACAGGAAAACAATGTTCCGTCTTAAAAGACAGGGACGAACTTTCCCTCATTGTAGCCTGGGCCCAAGTAGAAAGGATTGTTGCTCAAGATTTTGCATCTCTTTTATAACATCGTCCTCGAGATAGATGACATTTGTGTTTGTGCATAAGCATGTCTGCATATGTGTGTATATATGTGTGCCTGTGTGATGTACATCTGTATCTGTATGTGTCCGTGTGTAATTATGTGTTGATACATATGTATTCCTGCGCATGTCTGTGTGAATCTACATGTGTGTGCAGTTTACGAGTGCATGCATGTGCATATATGTGTATGTCTGTGTACCTTGCATTTCTGTGTATGTGTGTGAGTGTACTGCATGCCTATGTTAGGTAACTTACCTGGCAGGGGTGAGGTCTTTCTGGGATGTCATCTTCTGGGGGAGGCCTCTCTAGTCCCCAGTGTCCCCATCCTCACCCCAAGTCCTCCTCTTCCCAGTACCCATCCCTGACTGTCTCCTGGGCTGTTTTCCTCCCTACTACACTGTCAGTGCCCACGTGGAGAGGTTTGGTCCGCTTTGTTCAGTGTTGTATTCCCAGCAACTTGAGTAGTGCTGGGCTCAGGAAATATTCTTTGATGATATTTCTGTCCTTGTTGCCTGCACACTACCCTTCCACACTGGGCCATTCTTGTACCCCACATTCCCCAGGTAGTGCTCCTGCAGGAGCAGGCCCTTTCCCACCTCCCCAGGACCTGTGAGCAACAGCCTGCCACTGGGGAGGAAGAACGGATCCTTGGTAAATTGTTGGAAGCGCATGTCTTTCTGCATGCAAAATCCAAAAGGTGCCGTACTCGGTGCCCAAACGCTGGTGACACGATCATCTTTAGGTGGCTGGACTAAACTACCTTGAGAGGTTACAGCCAACTCAGCCCTGAAGTTAGGGTGTGCAGCAAGCTATTATCTTAAGTCACTCTTGTGTAAAGGAAACAGTTTGCTAATCTCAGAGTTGACCGCCTCCTCAGGCTGAGCCGCGCGTGAATGTGCAGGGCTGTTCTCCTCTTTGGAACTGCCCTTGCGTTATATGGGAGCTCAGAGGCTGGTTTAATTAAAGTTATCTGAATAGAGTACAGTATGCCAGATGTTCACAATAAATATAATGTAGCTTATGTAATGGTATGCCATCATGGAATATATGGGAATGGTTGTGATTATCCATTATTACCCATAATAAATCTAAATTTATTTTGCTGTTTTTAGGCATTAAGCATTTCTCAACCACTATAAATTAGCTTAGTATTTGAACTTTGCCTTTTGCTGAAGTTTTTCCAATAGAGATAATTAAAGAGCTCTTTTGGCAAAATTAGTTCACATTATTTCCATTAGAATTAAACATACACATGGGGTACCGCAGTGTATGATATTGATGCTTATGACTGACATTTTAAAGTGCAAATGTCAATTTAGCGTTTTTCCTTTCTCTAGGTTTTATTTTTCCCTATAGTGCACAAAGGTAAAAACTGTAATTTAATTTCATAAACCCTTCCTCTCCATAGTAAAGCGGTATTTTAGCATTTACAAATATGAATCCATCTACTATCTTCTGAATTAGCAGGCCAGCATGAAGAGCACTTAGCATCTGGAATCCCCCGTCTCTTCCACATTGGTACCAAACCCTTCTGTGCAGGCTCCAGCAGGGAGCACAAAAGTGCACACACAACACTCCCTGTGAGGAGTACTGGAGAGACGCAGTCTTGTGGCAGGCGAGAGGAGAGGGCCTTTCATTTTTCCTAAAGTTGTGCTTCTGCAGGAAGGTCCATATGCTTTTAGAGTTTTTTTTTTTGCCAAGGAGCTAAGGAGTTGATGGCCACCATGGCTGAGGGGTAACAGTCTTCCAGGGTCCCCACTCCCCTCTCCCTCTAGTGGAACCACGGGTCCACTGACCCAGGGACCCTCCCTTCCAACTCTTGGGCAAGTCAGGGCTTCATCTGTCTCACCTTCTTGATAATTAGCTTAATAATTAAGGGTTTAATTGTTAGATTTGAGACACCATATGGATATTTGAGTGTAAATAAGATAAATATGTGAATTTAGTGTTCGGAAATATATATTTGGAAAGCAGCAACACATGGATGATTTTAAGTAAGAGCCAAGGGGTGATAAAATGGTCACATGTATTTGGGATGTTCCAGAGAAGGATGAGGACTGAGGCTCATCACAGAGCACATGGACATGGAGTCAGTGAGGGACAAAAGACACAGAAGGAAAGACAGAAGAAGGTAGAGAGAGAATGGGGGGTAGACCAAGGAAGGGGCCTTTGTCTAAATCTAGGAGCAAGATGTGGGGACCCAGTGGCATCCATTTCCCACCAGTGTGCAAACAGAGGCATCCATCCTAGCCAATCAGGTCATCCAGCCTGATTTCTGGTGTGACCTTCTGTCCCTCTAAGTCCAGGGAATGCAGTTCACAGAATGGTTCAGTTTCACATTTTTAACACTGTGCTTTACACCGTATTGTACTTTGCAACAACTTTGTTTTTCTTTTTTTTATTTAGATGAATTAACTGGAAGAATTCTTTATTACCTACCAGTAATTATCAATTTTAAGTAGATGGCTCATATCAACTTTATATTAAAAGGTACTTCCGGTAGTTTTGGATCATTTTCTGAGTAAACCAATCCCAAAATAGAAGCTAAAGACTCATGCAATGACCTAGATCACAACCCTCACCCTCAGCAATGAGTGCACCCCGAAGCACGCTGGACTGCAGACTGACCCATCCTTCTAACCCACGCTGAAGAAAATGAACGAAACTGTAAGAGGCAGCCAAAGAAATGGGATTATGAACTCATTTTGATAAAAAACAGAAAAAAGTTCACGTGAAAAGACATTTGTGGGGAAAAGAAAAAAATAACAGGGAAATCCACTTGAATCTGATTCTGACACTGGTTTTGAAAGGTCTCAGCCGCTGAGTTAGAAGGAAAGCAGAGCGACTCATTCCAAAAGGACAGTGTGTCCTGCTTATCCCAAATCAATGCAAGAGTGCCCAAGTTGTTTTGAAAGTCTCCTTTCATGCAAAATGGACATTTGTGTTTGAGAAATCCACTCTGTCATGAAGTTCTTTCCTAGCTTAAAATTGAGGTGAATGCCAAAAGAAAATTTCAGTCATGAAGAGATTATTCGGGACTTCAGTAACAGAAGTGTTACATAAAATGTGTGAATTTTATGAAGTTCACAGATTCTAAAATTAGAACTATTAAAGTAGATACGTGTTCCGAGAAGTAATTATTCTGATTTGTAGTTCTACATGGTGATATCACTGTTATGGTTTAAATATGAAGCATCCCCCTAAGACTTGTGTACAAGGCTTTGGCCCTCAATTATCAGTGGTCAGCAGCAGAGCCTGGAGAGGTGATTTGATCTGCAAAGCTAATCTCATGAGTGGACCCACCCATGGGTGAGTTTCCAGATGCATGGGCTGTTAGAAGGGCCAAGCTGGAGAAAGTAAATCACTGGGGTGGCCTTTGGAGGTACATGTGGTCCCCTGCCCTTCCTCTCTGGCCCATTTTTGTTCTTCCTGGCTGCCAGGACATAAGCAGATTTCCTGTACCACACCATGATGCCTGCCCCGCCTCCAGCCCACAGCAACCAGAGACTATGAACTGACACTCTGATACCATAAGCCAAAATAAATTTCTTCTCCTTCTAATTGCTTTCCTCATGTGTTTGATTACAGAGAGGAGAAGTTAATATGGTCACTCCCATGTATGCTATAGATACAGTGCTATATGTAATGTTACTGGAGTATATGTTTGTGTTTGTGTATGCATTTATAAATATGTATGTGTATGTACATACAAACACACATACACTAGGAATGACAAAAATTAACAAAGTAACTCATGGTAGTTCCAATACCTGTGTTTATATGTTTATAACAACTGCTTCCCTCCCCCTCTAACTCTCAGGCTTCCTCTGTGAGCACACAGAGGCTACAGGCACCCAGCCCAGGTCACGCTGGGTGAGCTTCCCACACCAAGTGGCTTGCAGCTCACATGCTCAGAGTTGCTTTGCTAGGCAAGGTAACGCAGTCACAGTTTTCAAGAATTAGGGTATGGACATCCCTGGGAGGCCATTATTCTGCCTCCTACAATTCTGCCAAAGTTACCCTCACACTCAGAATTTCATTTTAAAATTAAAATTTTTATGTAGCTCTTTGGTACTTTATCCCATGAAGTATATACTCTGTTAATAAAAATTATCCAATTAGCCACATGGAAAACAGCTTCCTTCTGAATATAGTACAGCCTGAGATACCTGTTCTCTGCGTCCATCTGGGGCTTTGGATGATTGTCAAACCAGCAGAGAAAACAGCACCTCTGCTCTGTGTCAGAGGAAGAGGCTGCCACTGTCACCATCCCACATTCACTCAATAAACATTAGCTGAATGTCCACCCTGTGGCACTCTGTGTTCCCAGGGCCAGGATCAATGGGTGCAAACACATGCCAGCATGGAGCGGCTGACGGTTAATGATTGTGATAGCCTTGTAAGTCTCCTAGACTGGCTCAGGGGTGCCAGGAGAGCTGGTTTGACTTTGTTTCTAGGTGTGTCTCTGGGAAGGGTTTTTGGAAGAGGCCACCATTTCAATGGACTCGGTAACTAGGCCATTCCTCAGTGGGTGGCCTCAGCCCATCCCTTCGGGGTCTGAACAGAACAGAAAAGGTGTGGAAGGAGGAACTGGCCCCTCTCTCCCACCTGTCTGCATGAGCTGGGTCATAGATAGGAGTTTCATCATGGGCTTCCCCGGGTTCCGGGCTGAGACTGGGTGGGAGTCACATCCTGGGTCCCCTTGGCTCCCCACTTGCAAAAGGCAGATCCTGGGGTTACTCGGCTTCCCTAATTGCCTGAGACAATGCCTCCCATTACACCTCTTTGGGATACAGATAGTATATTTTAAGCGTATAAACCATTTTAGTATCTTTGGGGAAAGACATCTCCATGTGTATCTGGTGGTTCCAATTTCTCTTAAAAGTCCTGATGTTGAGATGTCTCAGTGTGTCTACCAGGGTCTTTTAGGGATTGCTGAGGACTCAGGGTGGAGCAGAAGCACAGCACACAGGAGGAGTGGGATGGCAGGGGAGAGGAACAGAAGATGGAGGGCAGCGTACAAGTGAGAAAGGAAGGGTCTTTGCTGAGGAGCAGCTCTTGCCCTGACGCTGTAAGGAGGAAGCACGTGGTGGCCTGGGAAGAGCTACGTGTGGACTCAAGGGCAGGTGCCCAGCCATGAAGGACCAGGAGCCCTGCTGCAGGTGAGCTGGGTGAGTGAGGAGAAAGGGGAGGTGTTTGCCGCATCATGGAGATCAGCCGTCGGCCTCCTCCCCTGTCCACGCTCCATGGGGTTGGATTTCACCGACCCATCAATGTCCCTGTACCCTGGCTTCCTCCCTGGTTCCAGCTGCTCTCCCAGCTCATGCCCTGCAGGGCTTTTTGGCCATCCACCTGTCGTGCCTGTGGCTGAGGCTTCCCTTCCACCAGCCGGCCCTCTGCCTGCTCACCGGCTGTGGTCAGATGTCTGTGCCCATCTGTTGCCTCATTCCCTAGCCTACTGCTCACCTGCACTAAAGCTTCCTCAATGACTCGAACGTGGGTGTGGCCTCTGTCTTGGTGGGGCCTCAGTCTACATGGGTGACAATTCAGACAGGGAATCCAGGTCCTCGTTGGGCTTGGCTTTTCTTCTGAGCAATGGGGTGCTGGGTCCCCAAGTGCAGAGACGCAGCAATGTCATGCCTAGAAAGGCTCATGGGCAAAGGACAGTGTCCACAGGGCCCTGTGGGTGGAAGGGGTGGCTGGGGTTGGTACAGGGGACCCAATAAGAGTCTATTGCAGTCACAGAGCCAGAGAAGAGGTGGCTGAGGGAAGGGCAGGTGTGGGTGGCCGAAGGATATCTGACTACGTGTATATTTGAAGGCCAAGCCTCAGCTTGGGATTTAGAAGTGGGGCGTAAGAAAGGAAGGAGCTGCTGGAGTTTTTGACTTGGGCAATTAGAAGGTGAAGTTCCTATTGAATGACCAGGGAGAGATCGTGATGAAGCAGGCTTGGGGAACAGAAAGGCCACAGTTTTGCACCTGGGGAGGTAATCAGGCCTGATGGGGGCTCCCAGCACCTCTCCACCCACCCAGGGCTACTTCCCTCTCACTGGCTCTGTGGGAGTCGCAGCTGCCTCCTGCCGAGTCCCAGAACTGTCGCTGGATGCCAGCCTGGAGCCTAGGTCTGACCCCTCCCCTCCCTCGGGGTCTCATTCTCCAGGGATGAAGTGACCTATCTGCCTCTGGAAAGGGACTACAGTGACACTCCCTCTTCAACACTTTTCCTTTCCAGTCTACTGAACGCAGCAGTCACTTTTCACAATTCCCTAGCAACATTTCGGCTGAGTTTTCACTAGCGAAGATTTGAAAGTATTTGACCGACTGATTAGGCCTCTTTTTTGCCTCTCTCCTGCAGAAGGTATGTGCCTGGACAGTGGTGGCCTTTTGTCCTTTTTCCTCCAGTATCTCCCCCATATTGCTTTCTCTCCATGCCTGGACTCATGGTCTAACATAGAAGCTCAGGGAATATTTGCCAAGGAAGGAGCGGGTAAAAGTTGCTTCTCCCATCACAAAACCTAGGTAACCGTGAATGCCATCAGTGAAACCACCGTAGATGAGTCTCACCTAAGTTTCTCCGGGGCTGGGTACTGGGGATTGCAAACAAACGCCATGCTCAGATTCTGTGTTCTGTCTGGACGTGCTGGAGGAAAGCGCCCAGGGAGACTCTCTTTGATTTTTCTGCATCCCTTTGATTCTCCTCATCTTCATCTGCGCACTGATATTGAAGCCAGGTGCCCCCAGGAGAGAACCAAAGCCTTCCCCAGATGTTCCTGTCTATTTTGGCGGCAATCATATTTTTATCCAATTTGAGCATATTTTTCTTGATTAATACAAGAAGCCTTAAGTAGAGATTATTAAAATTTACTTAACAGCTGCACAATCTGGGAAGATAAAATCGTGAGCAGAAGATGTTTATTTCAAGTGGAAAGATTATGCACCCTCTTCTTTATTCACGTCTTCTATCAAGTAAGATAAGGTTCAAAGCTTTGCATTTTAAACTCTTTGCTTCCCTCATCGCTTGGTCAATGCAGTCGGAAATAGAGATCAAGCGAGCTGCAGCTCTGAGCAGTGAGAGGAACAGACCCTGCTGCTCGTTGTGTACATGGGGCTTTGTATGGGCTATGGGGCAGCCTGCAGAGTGGAGCTCCTGCCCAAGAGGAACAGCCCCGCATGCAGGCGTGCTGTCCCTAACTTTGAACCTTTGCCACGCGTCACAACGTCCTGCCTATGAACACAGGAACTTGTTGCTGGAATTCACCAAGGAAAGTCTTGGAAAAGAAATGATTGTAGACATTCAAATATACTTTTAACCTAAATTATGTAAATTGGTATATGACTGCTTTACAATCAGAATGAAAATTTAGATTCAACCAAAACCCATGCATGCATTCACCAGCAAAAATTGGTCCCTCTGTCCCCTCTTGAGCACCCAAGCCATAGAGAGGAGAAGTGACAGACAGGAAGCAGGGAAGGTCCCCCAGGGGTGGCCCGTGTTACTGTTCAGGCTGTTTCATGTCATAGAGAAGGTAAACTGGGGGAACTTCTGGAAATTTATTTCCCAGTTTGCACTACCTTTCCATCCCATTCTCAGAGGGGTGAAGGTCATGGAATGGTGAATTTTTCCTTAATCATTTGCTTGTATTTAATGAGGTGAGTTAACATAAAGTTTATAAATTCAACAAAATCCAAGTAGAGGGCCGGTGAGATGGCTCAGCGGTGTAAGCGCCTGCCTGGCAAGCGCGAGGGCCCGAGTTCGACTCCCAGAACCCACATACAAAAAAAGGGCCGGTGATATTGCTCAGTGGCACAGGCACCTGCTAGCACGCAAGGTCCTGAGGTCGACCCCCAGTACCCCCCCCAAAAAAAATAAAAAAAAGTAGAAAAATCATGAACACATTTAACATTATTTTTCAACAAAAATTACATTCTTCCCTACTTTTTCATTGCTAAATTCTAATTTTTAGATGCCTTTCCAACAAGCTAAACACAAATTCCATGAGGACAAGAGAAAAATAACCAGGAAATAATATTTGCTAAATTTCGTTGCCGGGGATGAGGAGTGAAAAAGCAATAACACATTTAGGAGACATCTCAACTACACTATTATTGTCATGGGAATAATATATATATTACAAAATAGATGACTATACCAACAAGAAGTGATTACAAAGAACTGCACGGTAAAAATCTATTTGTGAGCAAAAGTATTATATCACAAGTTGCTCATGTATGTATTTTAATTTTTAAAATTCATCTGATGAAGATTGACAAACATTTTTAAAGGGAACAGGGAGATAAAACAAGAGACCAGCGTAAGTGGTCTCCACTGGCAGACTGTCACACAGTGTCCTGTGGTGCTGGACTCAGTGCCCAGGCTCAGGGTCCAACACTGGTGCTTGGTGGGTGTTGGCTGGCTGGAGGCGCAGTGCCCCATAGGTTGGGTCCCTCCCCCAACTCTTTCTTAGAGAAAGAAGAGATAAACATCCATGTCTGCTGAAAGCACGGCGGCCCACGATCTGCATCCGTGGAAGCTCAGTCCGCAGTGACCCACGTTACCCAATTCAGCCATCAGTGCTGGAGGACACACAGCGTCCTGAAGGCAGACTACCAGCACTCCTTTTGGCATGTCCAAAGCCATATATCGACTTTCAAAGATAGGCAAAAACTACCCTTCCACTTTTTGTAACATTTCATTGAAAAAGAGAAAAAAATGCTTCATAATGTGTAAAGATCAACACATAACCAAAACCAGACCAGGAGTGAGAGCCAAGAGTGACACCTTAAGCTTGCCTTGTGCAGCGTGATAATTTTTCACACACTGCTCATGGGCCAGGCTTCAGTTTTGGAGACAGGATAGTTGCACAGATGCCCTTTAGAAGTCCCTGCTGTCATCCCAAAGCCCCTGTCACCCTCATGAAGTCCCAGTCCCAGAAGGGTGAGGCCTTCTGTCACCCTCTCCAGGTCCCCTGTGTCCTCGTCTGGTTTTCCTTGTCAGGCTATTCCATGCTCACATGTGGCAGCAGCCTGCAACTGCCTCTGGGACAGCTCTGAGAACACCAGCTTGACTGCAGGGTGGTGTTTGCTTTCTTTTCATCTCATATGTTCTCGAAGTATCTATGGATCATCAGCTGATTTTCTTCCAGGAATGGGCTGCTCTCCACCGTCTTTCTGCTGAGATGTGTATGGTACACACACACATGAGCCCTCCCCTGTGGGTTTGTGACTAGCTGCGTGGGACAGAGCACCACAGCAGATGAATATTGGTGAGGTTCACCTGAGTTTGGGAAGGTTCTAAACTTAAGCACTGGTGTCCTTGGAAGGAGGCCTGTGTGAAGACCCAGGGGCACTTTGAAATAACATACATGCTGGTGAAAGCAGAGCTTGTTCTGATGGACCTGCAAGGAAAGCCACAGAGTGCCAAAGACTGCTAGCAGCCACCAGAGCTGAGAGGAGGGATGGGTGGTATCTGAGTCAGTCAGCTTTCCATTACTGCAACAAATACCCAAGATAATCAACTTACAAACAAGGAAGGTTTATCTGGCTTACAGTTTCAGTGGCATCAGTCCATGGTTATTTGGCACCATTGTGTTTGGGCTACTGATGAGGTAGAACATCATGGCAGGGAGTATGTGGCAGAAAGACCAGCTCAGGAAAGATCATCAGGAAGCAAAGAGACACAAGGGGGCCAAGGTCCCAATTTCTCCTTCCAGAACAGGTCCTTGGGGACCTAATTCCCCCCTAGAGGTTGCACTGCTTCCAACAGTGCCAAGCTGAATGCCAAACCTTTAACACATGGGTCTTTGGAGGACATTCCATACCCAAAGTACAGCAGTTGGTTTATCCCTCAAATCCTGGAGGTAGCAAGGACATGGTACTTCCATTCTCCAGAATTGTGAGAGAATAGATTTTCCTTGCTTTAAGCTGCTCTATCTGTTGCACCTGCTCAGGCAGCCGCAGGGCACTGACATAGAGTCTGCAGGAACCCACTGAGTCCTGGGCTCCCCAGAGAGAACCCTGACCTCAGGATGGGGCACATAATTCTG
The DNA here is from genome assembly GCA_028451465.1 of Erethizon dorsatum. NCBI lineage: Eukaryota > Metazoa > Chordata > Mammalia > Rodentia > Erethizontidae > Erethizon > Erethizon dorsatum. The sequence continues at coordinate 55,908,166 of CM051833.1, forward strand.
TCATTCCTTGGGGTCCCAAATGGAAAGGCTTCTCCCAGGTTGGAGGGAATCACATGGAAACAGAAGATGGAATTTCAGGAAGGACAGGAGCAAATGGTTTTGATGAGAGAAAATGAGAGATGTTGGCGTCCATAGATATCTACAACTAAGAAAATGTTCCCTGTGCCATGGTAATGAGAGAAAACTTATAAAAGAAACTCAAAGGTTTCTACTTAAGTTAAAAAGTAATTCTACAACATTATATGTTGGATATTATTCCAGTAAAATTTTGTTTTTTATAATCTACTAAACTGAAGAAAATGGGAAAATGAAGATTCTTCTTGGACTAAATTCACAGTTATTTTATATCCATGCTTTTTTTCAAAAAATGTTCTATAGTAAGAGATTACTTTCTAGAAATTATGCATAAAAGTTATATTATAACTCTATTATAATGAAAGCACAATTCATCTGAAACCTGTGACTAAGATATGAAAACTAAAGAACATGTCAAAAGGTCCTTGGAGAATAAAGCAGATTTTGTTCATTACACTCATGCTGTTAAAATATTATCAAATACCGAGCACCATGTCTGAGTATTTCACAGTGCATTTTTACAAATTAATGTAAATTGGAATGATATTGATGACACTCTGCTTGGCTTGAGCTTCTCAATCAGAAACCTCTTTTCTGATGCTGATTTCCCCCCTGATTAATGCACAAAGTGCAGAATTCCAAATGCCTCTCTTTCCTTCAAATCCACCTCTGTCAGAGAGGGAAAATGAAGACTCCCCTGCCTTATTAGCATTCTGCTTCTGACTTTGACAGAGATGTCGAGAGGATAAAGGGATCTCACATGTGAAATTCTGGGAGCTTCTCAGAAGTAATCTAATTTGCCTACTTAGAAGGTTTACTGCCAGGAGAAAGGAAACGCAGGTTCCTGTGAAGTGCTGTGAGAGTCCTGGAAGAAAGGCAGCATGTCTGTTCCCTACTCTCACCGAGGTATTAACATGCAGAAGAGGCAAATTCAAGGGTGTCCACCCTTCACTGATACTGTGAGGAAGAGCCCTTCCCCTTTAAGATGTGCAGTTAGTTGTTAATCCTCTGGATAATGGTGTCGTGAGATTTTAGATGGAAATAAAGATGCTTCGGCAGGCTTTTGCTATGGATTTTATAGCACCGTTATCAAAACATGTTTGTGACAGTCATCCCAAGGTAGAAGAAGACAAAAGCACTTATTTTTTCAACCTTAATGTTGAAAGTGTTGCTCGTGTGCCCTGCTGGGGTTCTCCCGGGAGTGATGCAGGCACCTGCATTGCACGGACCGGCTCTCCATGTGGAGGCTCTTGCTCTGCTCAGGGCAGAGGCAGCACTTTCTGTAGCCTTTGGGTCCGAGTCTTCTGCCAGAACTTGGGCCTTCATCTCTCTCAGTCCCAACCTGATGGCATAATTCTGTCCATCCGTCCTAGTGCCCTCTTCATTCAGCCATCTCAGAAAGATCACTTCCCTTCCCTTCTGCTGTGCTTGATGAAAGCCTTGCTCAGCCTCCGGGTGGGATGGGAAACACTTAGCTTACTGCTGGGGTGATGATGGTGCCCCAGTGCTCTGTTCCACAGTGGCTCTGCTGGATTCAGCTCCAGAGCAGCCCCACTTCTGAGGGTCATGCAAGGGACCCTGGGCCACCTGGCCAGCCCCCCCCAAGCACTGGTGTGCAACCTTGGTCTCAGGGTCCCTCCAGCAGCAGCCAACTCCAGCTTTCATTAGACAGGTAACTTTGTTATGGAGAGGAAAGCATCAAAGAGTGGGGCACAGCTGACATAGACACAGGCTTTTCCACCCTTCATGACACAGAACTGAGACCTGTGACTTTGTCACTCTTCTCTAGCATTGGCATCATGGAAGTCCATGGGGGATAAAAACGGTGGAGGAATTTCCAAAGTCTCGGGAGTTTCCCAGGTAAATATTAGTCATAGGGAGCTACACTTCCCTGTAGTTGACACGGAATGAATGGAAAACAAAACACAAAAAATCATTTATAGAACAAACAGTAGAACATGCACACCACTTGTCTGCAATCTTAAAAAAATTCATATTCCCAATATCTTAGTGTTACTGTCCTTAAAATATTAAAATGCCGTAGATTGAAAATAACTTTTTCATTAAGAGACACTGGCATGATCACCCGTATGCATACAGACAGATCCAAACTCTAAATCCTTGACAACTGGTAGAATGTTACAACTGGATTGTTAAACCATTTACACAGAACAAGAACTCCCAATATACAGTACATCCACTGAGCAATTGTCAGGGCTAGCCCAAGAGAAGAATATAGGAAAAAATAAAAACTTACTTGTCGTCCTTCCTGCTTACATGTCAAAATCTTTTTCTTTGCCAGTTCATCTTAATTGCTTTATTTTTAATTTTGGGTGTTAACAGTTAAATATGTCTAGTGAACTGTCATGATCCATCTCCTGCCCTTTCATTGTGTTTCTTTAAAGTTTCAGGCCTTTTTTTCCTGGGGTCAGCTCTGTCTTTGTCACTTTCTTGTAGCTGGGGAACAATACCCAACACTCACAATTGAAAGAAAGAAAGAAAAATTTATTTTAGCTCATATTTCAGTCCATGGTTGGCTGGCTTCAAAGAAGAAACATGGCGGAGGGGCCTGGCAGAAGAGAGGCTGCTCACCTCATGGCCGACAGGAAGCAGAGTTGAGGGAGGAGCTAGAAGGGAGGCGAGCCCTTTCTGACCACACTCCAGTGTCATGCCTCGTCCAACCACGCCCCACCTCCTGACATCACATTCAGCTATAAACTCACCCGTGGAGTAATCCACCACTGAATGTCATGCCCCATGATCCAGTCACCTCCCCAAAGCCTATAATAGGAGGAGGCTTCTCAGGGAGGTCCAGCTCTAAACGGTAGTAAGCTACATGGATGCTGACTGGAAAATACGAACTGAGCTCACCCTGCTTTGGTGGGATCCTGGCTCCCTCTTAGCTTCTCATGGCCTAGAAGAGAGAATCAGTGTGCTTAACACACAGGTTAAAGCAGGCACTGTGTAGTCAGAAAAATTATAGTTTAATTGCACATAGGCCTCCTCCCAGCTGGATGAGCACAGGAGAATCGCTTTCCTATGTGCTTTCACTTTCTCAACTATAAGCTGACCATCTGTCTGTCTAGTCAGATAGTTCTTACAATAATTAAATAAGTCAGGGCATATAAAGCATTTAGCACCATGCCCAAGACATCGTGAGCTCTTGGTACCAGTTTTAGGTTATTACTGTTTTGTTGTAATATACATTTCTCATTCAAATTACCGCTAATTGTTTCTCTGTTTGGATCATTGTTAGTAGATGTTTAAAACTCTCAAAACTAAGGCCTGTGGCTTGTTTACCTCTCTGTCTGACTTAGTGTGCTCTCACTGTTTTTGCATGAATATACACATGTGTCTAACCTCGTGGACCATGACGAGAATTGAACCTCCTCACCAAGAAAGCAGATAGAACAAGACCTGACCGACCCCCCAGGACATTTCCACCCTGACTCAGAGCCCTGAAGACCCGAACACACCAGAACATGTCTGGGAGGCTCTGTAAAATGTAACAGGGATGGTCTGTCATTAGTCAAAATCTTATACAAAAGTAATTAACTCCAGCTTTGGGATTCTAAATGAGCTTCGATCTTTCACCTATTTTTTCACAGAAATAACATTGTTTATTTCTGACTTGTCATTCGGAATTCCTGATTTAGAATCCCTCCTGTCCATCATGACACATGACCAGCACAGGTTATAAACAAACATGGCCCTGTTCCTGACAGAGGCCGAGACCCCGTAGCATCAAAAAATTGGGACTCATCTTTGGTGCGTAGCACACCTGCTGAATGAGACAGCGATTTCTATGGAATCGTTCCTCTCCCGAACTCACTGGCTCAAACACAGTCACTGCTTCTTTCTCACGGGCTGCTCCCCAGGGAGCTCTTCCTGTAGGCTGGTCTCCACTGGCCGGTGTGCTGTGGATCAGCTGGGCCAGGCATTGGCCCCGGCGTTTGACCTCAGATCTGCTCCAGGTAGGCTTGGCATGAGACAGCCTGGAGACGGGTGGTGAAAACGCACAGAATGCTTTGTAAAGTGACATTGGCTGCACTTGTGTTGCCTCGCTAAGCCCCGTCGACTCAGGTGAGTTGTGTGGCTGAGCAGCGGGCCGACGAGGCAGGCTCGCCTGTCCATCGTGAGGCCAAGCTGAAGCACGTGGTGCAGCTCGGCGCAAACAGAAGTGGGAGGCCATGAGAGAGGTGAGAAGAATGACAATTTCTGAGTAACACTCGGTTCCAGATGCCGCGGAACTGTTCAAACGGTAGGCCCTAGCAGCCTTGAGCTTCAGGAAATGAAAGAAAATTACCAGTAAGTCAAAGGGCTGCTTTCAGTGTAAGAGAAAAAATGTCCATGACAAATGTAGAGTGTAATTTTTCTTCTTTGGTTTAGTTCTTCATATATCTTGGAGACATTCTGGATTCTCTTCTTCATAATAGAAAGAAGCTATAATTCCCTATGATCCTTGCTTTTTTTCCATTTAGATTTCTAACTCTTTTTTATTGAAATTTCTTATTTGAAGATAGTGTTCAATGGACTTGAGTTTTAAATAGGAGATTAAATCCTTTCATAGCTCAACACTGAAGCAAATTCATTTGAATCTTGATTGAGACATTGGGAAGGAGCGGGGGAGCTGTGTACCAGAAGGTTGGATTAATGTAAATTGATTTGTCCAAGGTTATTTGTTTAGATAAATGGAGGTAATAGAAGGAGGGCCAGGGTCTCAGGAGCTGAAGCTCTGAGGCGGCCCTTCCTGTCATCGTGTTCAAAGCAGGTTCACATCAGGGCAGGCTCCATTTAGGCGGGGAAAATTCAATTAGGATCATTCTATGGACCGAAAACTCCCAGTGGAGATACGGGTAGAAATATGAAGACCTCGTTGTCTTAACAAAATATATGCTAACAGATGACATTTTGGCCCTATTCTGTGGTCTTTCCTCTCTCTCTTTCTCTCCCTCTCTCTCTCTGTTTCTGGCATGTTAATATAATACCAGTAATGAATCAGTTAGTTATACTCTCTTCTATGTTTTTGCATCTATCTTTTCTTACTTAGAAAATTTGGGTTATATTTTTATTGCAGAGCCTGTTCAATATCTGTTAGAATAGGGCTCATTATTTCCTAGATTCAAGTATGGGTTAAATCATGTTGTCCCAAACCTAATGATGTACGTAAAGGTCTGTTATCATTGTGTAACTCTGATAAAAGTAAGTGGCTTGCTTTTTAATTTGATACTTGTTTTTTTTTTTTTTTTTTGTGGGTACCGGGGGTCGACCTCAGGACCTCGCGTGCCAGCAGGCACCCGTGCCGCTGAGCAATATCACCGGCCCTTTTTTTGTATGTGGGATCCGGGAGTCGAACTTGGGCCCTCGCGCTTGCCAGGCAGGCGCGTACGCCGTTGAGCCATCTCACCGGCCCTTGATACTTGTTAATTGTGTGTGTGTGTGTGTGTGCATATACATGGTAATATCAATCCAAATTCCACAAAAAAATTAGAAATAAGTATTTGTATGTTCCAATATAGGTATTTGCTTGCTATTGGAAATCAGCCATCTGTGTTTTAAAATAAGTTCTGCAGCTAGATAAAAGAAAACCATAAACCTGCAAGACTGAAGGACTATTTTTGTGTGTAATCAACGATTTTAGAGACCACAGAAGGTTTTTTTTTCCCCTCTTCAGAGTAACAAATAGAATCATTGATTAAAACTTCACAAATAAATAAAACCTCTAACAAATAGTATTCCGGAGACTTTTCATCCCGTTACTCTGACTCGCCATCAGTCACAATGAATTAATACTCAGTGACAATCGGAGACTGACTCTAAGGGAAATAAATAACACGGGAGATCAAAACGCTTTCAATGTGATTATTGAAGCGAACCCGGGTCCCACAGCAGAGCAGCAGGAGCACGCGCCGGGCGTCTGGATGCGAGCAGAGCGCCACTGCGTCCCAAGTCAGGTCCCCAGAGATGCAGGGGTTACAGCCACACGCAACCCAGCTCTCCCCGGGATGGTTGGGCCAGGTGGTCAAAAGCTACCCTGGTGGGAATTTGAGGATTAAATTTAAGCAAGAACCGAATCCCTCACTCATGTTTAATATTTATAAAACATATCCTGGAAGCATCTAATCTAGATGACTTCAGTATCAAAATTCCAGAAAGATGCAAGAATGATAAGTGCAACTACCAACGATGAGCCACCGACCTGTCTTCTCATGGTTTCTGCACCGTGAAGCTGCACCATGAAAGCTGCACCAGAAGCTCCTTCCTTCCCGGGCCCTTTTTGACCTGGAGGGCAGGACCAGGATTTGAGAGTCAACGGCTGCAGAGGGAAGTGATCCTGCTTTTGCAGAAAAGAGGAAATAACAAATTTTCATACGGATCCCTCCTAAAACTGTGGTTATATCAAAATGTGCCTGGCCAACCTGCACAGCATGTCTCTGACAACCCTTGTGTGGTGTGTGTGTGTTTGTGTGTGTGTGTGTGTGTCTCAGCTCTGCTCTGCAGTTACGAAGCTCTCCACACTGCACAGCCTGAGCTTCTGACCCTGCCTGTCTGCATGTGCATGGGGCTGAGGTCATCCCAGCTCTGTTCCAGCATCCTCTGCCCCAGCTCCACACACAAAGCCCACGCTCCCAGGCACTCCAGGCTGCTTCTCCATACCAGGAGTCTCGGCCAGGTTCCCCACGGCACACTTCCTCTGCCTCCCCACAACACAGGATAAGAAACCTGGCAGGCCCTCCAGCTCTAGGGACCTCCATGTGCTCCTCACAGTGCCCCCTGCAAGGGATTGCGAGTGATGAGACACAGACAAAGTCTGGGAGTTACAGTGGGACAGCTGCAGAGCTTTGTAGGTTTCTGGAACTTTAAACTGTGTGTGAGTTTGACTCTTTTTGGGTCCCAGATGGCCAGGTTTCATGTCCAGTCTGGGCTGTACCTCCCAGTGGCCGCAGTCAGCTTCTGCAGCACAAACCCTCACCCTCCCTCAGAGCAGGGCTTGGCCTGATCTGTCACCCCTCATTCCTGCTCCCCAGCAACCAAAGGGTCCACTGGCCATTCAGGAACCCATGCGGGGCTTCCCAGAGCTGATACTGGGCAGCGGGGGAAGTGAAAGTATCCGTTGGGAGGGTGCAGAGCATCGTAGACCTAGAGAAGATCCCTGGATGATTAGCTCCGGGAGCCAGTGGGTGGTGGAACCCTTCACCGAGGTGGGGAAGGACACAGCATTCTTTCCCTTAGAGTCTGAGTGACTCAGGGTGGATTCACCCAGAATGAGATTACACGTGACAGTTTACAAACATCACTATGGCTGGGCGAGTAGCACAGTGGTAGAATTGTTTAGATGTGCAGTGCCCTGGGTTGAATGCGCAATACCAGAAGAGAAAAATAGCAAACATTAAAAAAAAAAACTTCATTTTAAGTTATTATTAGTCATAAAGGAAAAACATTTTTCGATTCATCAAAATTTCACTGTTCTGAATAAAATATTTATGTCAGCATAATCAATTAATGATCCCAATGCTAATGAACACTAATGAATGAACCATGGCTATTTAACTGATAATATGAAAGTTCATTGCTTAAATTTTTTGATGTGAAGTATTCACTTAGAAAGGACTTAGTTCATTACCTTGAAGTAGATTTAGATTTTCTCTTTTAAAACAATAGCACATAACGCTGTACTGTATATTAATTGTAGTAAATTGGTATATGCTTTTTACTTAACAATGATGACTACACCTTAGTTAATGTCACCTGGGTTTTCACATCATTTTCTTTCTTTTTTTTTTTTTTTTTTGTGGGTACCAGGGGTTGACCTCAAGACCTCATGTGCCAGCAGGCGCCCGTGCCGCTGAGCGATATCCTTGGCCCTTTTTTCATATGTGGGTTCCAGGAGTTGAACTCAGGCCCTCACGCTTGCCAGGCAGGCGCTTATGCCGCTGAGCCATCTCACCGGCCCTCATATCATTTTCATACATTTTCACACCCATATTATAAGAAGGATTTGCAGAAGTCCATTGGGATTAACAACTTGACTTATTTTGTTGACTTCCAAACATAATTGCGCATTATAAAAAAGGACTAGAAAAAATATTTCACCTGAGCTTAAATGCAAAATACAGAAGCAACTAAAAACATCTAAATATAAGAAGGTTCAGTCACATTCTATTTTACATGAACCTCAAGATACCTCTTCTACTCTAATTTGCTTCTTCCAAACTATAAAAATTATTTCATCATTTCTGTGCATTCAATTGCCTTTATAATAGTACAGCAACCCAAACTCTAGCTTAATGGATGCAGTGGCCCTACTCTCAGTCACCAAAGATTTTGTCATCTATATCCTGGAGGCCAAATGGAGGTGGCACGGAGGTTCTAGATGCTTTGGTTATGGGATTAGCCAATGCAGTCCTCAAGGAAAGCTACCACCTGCAAGACCTCTTCCCTACTCTAATTTTTTCCTACCTTATATCCTGGGTGGGGTGATGAAAACTAGGTGCCTGACCCATGAGCTCCTCACATACACCAAGGTTTGGATTCACACTACGCAGTTCAGGTAATTGGAAGGTTAAAAAATAAATCCTTTAGGGAAATAATAGCTAACATTTTCTTGGAAATGGCAATGTGCGAGTAACCCATGGAAAGACTGTGATCTTAGTGCGTGGCACTGCTGGTGCGCACGCCAACTCTGGGAGCAGAGCTGCTAGGTAATTTGCCCCCATTCTGCAAAGTGTGTGCAAGTCATGGTGTGAACAAGGGACATCTGTCTCTAGAGTCTGTTAACTTTGTCTCTCAAACATAGAAACTAAAATAATAATGATACCCAATGTCCCTTGTCAAGAAATGAAGACAGCACTTGGAAGCTTGAAAACAACGTCCTTGATATTTCAAACTAAACAATAATGGAGATTGGCTTTGAACAAGGCCAGGGTCATGCTCTCCTCTGTGATTCTCAGTACCGAAATAGTCACCTGCGGTTGCGTGTTGCCAGTAAGCAGACATCGTCACAGCTATCTCGACGGTGACTGATGACAGGAACGTGAGATACATCAATGTCCGAGGAAGCCTGTGGGTGTCTGTATGGCAGACAAAAATTTCCCCACATTTCAAAACCCTTTGAACAGGCGAGTGTGAGCAGTCCCAATAAGACTTTCTGAGTCATTTCATAAATAATTACTGGGAAAATTACAGAGGAGTAGAATATAATTAAAACCCAATTCCTTGCTAGTTTTAATAAGCAGTATGGTCAATGAATATTAGCCCTGTGAAATTAGCATAAAGAATGTGAAAATCATGGCTCTGAACATACAATGCTGTGTTAATATTCCATAATTTGCGGAATGTCACCGTGGCTTCTCTTTGGCAGCCAGAATATCCAGGTAATGGCAGCGTGCAATGGTCTAAGTGTGAAGGGTAAGGTGATGAGACTTCCAGGGCGCAGGCTGATTTAACAGCTTTCATTAGCATTTCCCGGGAGTGGAACTAATTTGACCTAAGGTCTTTCACCAGCTGTTGGAATATTTCCTTGCAGGTTACTATACAGGGAATCCTCACTACATTCTTTACTTAGTTAGCTCTTTCTAGAATAACAGCCCCTCCATCTGGGCCCAAAATTTAACATGCGCAGGGTCTGTCTCAGCTGTTGGCCTGCGGACTGCCACCTGGCTCAGCCCTGTCATGTCCCAGGACTGCAAAGCTGCCTCTGTTTATCAGCAGGGATGCATTTGTCCCCAAAGGCACCTACTGTGTGGTGAGAAGATAAAAGCAGAGAAGCCTGGGAAATGATTTGATCTAGTTAAATACAATTGTTTAAAATTTCAAGTCTCTTAGAGTAATTAGCACGGCTAGATGAGCTTATAAACAAGAATTCAGACCCACACTCATACACAACACACACGCACACACACACACACAGCTGTCCGGTTCTGTTCTGTGAATACACTCGGACTCTACTCAGGCTCCGTAACTGAGTTATAGCCGTCATCCATATATTAGATTCCCGCCTGAGCCTTGGTGTGTCTAAGTAATAGATTGAAAAATACAATTATTGCTTACCTACAGAATTCCTTTGCTTGGGAGGTGAGGCATATATATCAGAAAAGTTGTGTTTTTTTCCCCAGGCCTATTCAATAAATGAACATTACACCAGGATTCCTACACAGAGTATCTCTGAAATGGGTTTTGTATTGATTTTTGTAACTGCCCTGTTAGATGACGTTATCGCTTAGTGTGTCGGGTTTAGGCTGGTCCGCCCGGAGCAGGTCATTGAGGTGATAACTGTCATCTGGAGACAGAAAAGCAATCATAGCTTTTTCATTACTTACTGTTTTCCCCCTGCGAGTGTGGGATCATTTGACATATTATGGCTTCTGTGATTTAGGCTGCATTTTGAAATTAAGTGCTAGAATATCATGCTGTGGGTTTGGAAAAATCTGCTGGATGTCAAAGAACCACAGGCACTGTGGGCCATTCACACCCTCACACCCCTCCTGATATTCTTCTAGAATGGAGGAGAGATGGGTTGCACCACTGAGCTCTAAAGGCAGTGCCTCCAAATCACAACAAATCTGGTGAATTACCGTCTCCTCAGGTGTATTAAACATTTGATAGCCATTGCCAAGGAAAAACACTAACAGTTAACAGTTTTATCACAAACATAAATATGCCTTTAAAAATTCTAATACATAAAGATAACGTTAATTTTTAAATTCCTCCAATTTCATACAAAATATTTTTTTCTACCAAGCATAGTTGGACTGTCTATGACAAAGTCAAGTGTGGCCACAATATCTAGAGGTGCAATATTCTGAGCAGCCATTTCTCAGCCCAGTCAAGGAGAATCCAGGGTAAGAAGGGCCGTGTGCAGGGCGCATTCCTGTGGAGCAGTGCACACTGTCCTTCAGTGTCATGTCCTGGTCACTTAGATTTCTCCCACCCCTGCTCGGTGCTGTGCTGCTGGACACCAAGCTGGTGGGCACTGAGCTGGTGGGCAGTGGGTACCATGCAGACGTCCATGCAGGACGACAGTTTTCACATTCAGGGTGTCTCATTTAAGTTCACCCAAGGGACCTGTGGGACTTCTCCCCCTTCTACTGGGTAAATCTGCTCCAACCATTTTTTTTCCAACCATTTTTTAAAATTAATGTTTTCAAACCTTCTTTGGCAATATTCCTTGAACCAGTAAATATGCCAAAGTCATTCCCAGCTGGAACCACCACGACCAGGTCACTCCCTCCTGCCTAATTACCTCCCAGGGCTCATCCATTCCCTGTCCTCCTTGCTCTGTTTCTGTGCCATGGACTTTTTCTCTCCCTATTTCCCTACAATTTTGCTTTGCATTTTAGTGAGATCACCACAAACTTGAAATTTCAGTGCAGGAAAGAGAGTCTTCCCTGATGTTAACTTAAAAAACGATGTCCGATTCTCATTCGCTTGACATTCCCTGGTGTTACACAAGTCTTCCCTCCTTGAACTTTCTCCTCCTGTAGTTGCTGAGCTGTGAGCTCTGGTTTCTATTCCTGCTTCTCCACCCATGCTTTAAATAATAATGTGCGATGTTCTTTGTAAAAATTTTTCATTAAAAATTTTACTATTTACCTACTGACACATAGTGAATTTCCTATATTTAGGAGCCTAAATTGCCAAAGTAAGGAAGCTGGAGGAACCAGTCCCTCTAGTACGCTGACCACACCTTCATGGCTCCGGCTGCCCCTGTCTTCCTGGCTAAATCTTTCTCAAAGGTTTGCTACAGCCAGAGGAACCATGTGCACTTTTCCCAAAGGTTGGGGTCATTTTATGCATTGCGTGAACATGTTTCCCCCAGGGGCATCTTATTCCTTCCTGATTCCCCTTTGTGTGTCTCCATGCCAGGGGCTCCCCCATCACCTAGTCGGGGAGGATGAGTCTTCCGGGTTTGTCCGATGAAGTGAGTTTATTGAAATTAACATTGTAGGAGAGGAATAATACCCAGAGAAAAGAAGAAATTAACAAGGAAATTAAGTATAGATGCTATGATGTGTATGTTTTGTCCACCCAAAATTCATCTGTTGAAATCCTAATTCCCGGGTTCCTGGTATAAAAATCGGGACATTTTGAGAGGTGATTAGTTCTTGGGGTTAGAATACTCAAGAACAGAATTAATATTCTTATAAAAAAAAAACCCCAAATACCTCCTCGCCTCTTCTACTATGAGAGGACACAGCAAGAAATTACCTTTTCTAAAGCAGGAAGTGGGTTCTCACCTGATACCAAATCTACTGGTAACTGGATCTTGGGCTTCTAGCTCCAGAACTGTGAGAAATAAATTTTTATTGTTTACCAGCTATGCAGTTTGTGTTACTTCACTGTAGCAGTCCAAATGGACTAAAACCAATACAAATGTTTAATCTGATTATCTGTATATTTTTCCTCTTAATCATATGTTTTAGCACTTAGTTCTAGCAAAGTAAAATGCACACTTTCTGAGAAGCAGAAAGTAACCAGAAAAAAAAAAAAAAGAAAATATTATTTAAAAGCCATTGTTGCAATAATAGCACAGGTAATCAAAGTGATTCAAATGACATTTCTATGGAATTTCTACCTTTTATGAACTGTACTTGTCCACAATGAGATATCAACATACACCTGTTGGAATGGCTATTTTAGTTAGATGATAGATAAATAGATAGATGATAGATAGATAGATAGATAGGTAGATAGATAGATAGATAGATAGATAGATAGATAGATAGATAGATGATAGATAGATGACAAATACTGGGGAGGATGTGAAGAAAGAGGAAGCTTGTAAATGTTCATGGGGATATAAATTAGTACAGCCCTTATGGAAGTTCCTCAAAAATTTAACAGTGGAACTACCATTAGATTCAGTCATCAACTTCTTGATTTGTAGTCAAAGAAACTGAAATAAAGATCTCAAAGAGATATATGTTTATTTCAACATGACTTACAATAGCCAAGATATGGAAGCAAGCTACTGTCCCTGGTCAGATGAATGAATAACAACATATGGTATATGCATCGACTAGGCTATCAATCTTAAAGAGAAAGGCAATGTTCCCCCTTACGACGATAAAGAGGAAGCAGAAGGGATTAATGAAAGAGTTTTAAGTCTCACTTATAAAAGTTGACTCAGTTCTGTAGATCTGCTGTTCAGCATGGTGTCTATAGTTAGCAATACTGTGTTATGTACTCAAAATTTGGCCAAGTGAATAGAGTCTATGATAAATGTCATTATCAGAAAATAATAATAATAAAGAGTTCGAGATGAAAATTTAGCCATAGATTCATGGCATAGATTATGATAATGGTTTCACAGCTATGTATTTATCTCCTAATTTATTGAATTATGTAATTAAACATGTACAGCTTTTACATGTCAATCATACCTTAATGAAGTGATTTGGAAAAAACTGGGTTTGACAAAATAGTTCTTGAAATGATTTTCAGATGAAAAGTGTTTTAAAAAGATAGCTCTTCCATAAATTTTGAGAGATAGAAATTGTAATTTTATTTTAACTAGGGATTATTACTGAATTTAAACATTCTGTTCTTTTAAAGAGATATAATTGTGAATAATCTGATAATTTATTTTCTGGTTTTGAGTCTAAGATGTTGAATTAGCTATCCACAGCACTGACAAAATACCTGAGAAAAGCAACTGAAAAAAAAGGACAGATTTATTTTGGCTGATGGTGGCAGAGGTTTCAGTCCATGGTTGCATGGCCTGGTTGCATTTAAGCTGGAGTGAGAACATCAAGAAGGAAGCATCAGGTAGATGAAGCTGCTCACCGCATGGTGGCTAGGAAGCTGAGAGAGAGCTTGCTTTTATAACAAAGCCCCACCACCAAAGCCATTAAGCTGCAAATACATAAGTAGATGAATCCACGCAGGAGGTCAGAGCCTCATATTTCAGTTGCATCTCAAAGGCTCCACCTCTGAACTCTGAAGCCCTGGGAACCGGGCCTTGGACTTCTGAGCTTTTGAGGGGATTTAAGACCCAAGCAATAACAGATATTTTATCAGCAATAATTAACCAGCACCCACTGCAGAAGCCTGAATTTAAAATACAGACACAAAAGACAATACCCGAAACATTTGTTTCCACCGAGTGTTTAGACCTTCGTCATACACAATATTTTCTGTTGTGTCCTGGAGATTTATTGGTGCTTTCCTATTCATTCTGACAGACGAATTCAGCCATGAAGTTATGTATGAATAGATGATGTCTGAAGATCTGAAACTCCAACGAAAGATCATAAGGAAATTATTTTTTCAAGCCTATTGTATGATATGGCTTTTTTTCTAGAGTGAATATACGTTTTTCTCAAATGTTCCCATTGAATTAGCCAATGTCCTATTTTAGCATAATAAGTATCTCCTTAGGAGCTTGATTTCAAAAGCATATCTAAGTGACTGAGTATCTTGAATAGAAACCCAGAGGTTAACAGTCAAAATTTAAAAACACGTACTGGTTTGTGGCGTGGTTTTTACAGTGCTCCTCCTTCGCACGTGGACGCTGTGCCTAGCAAAAGGCTGGTGTGGGATCTCGTAGTGCTCTGCAGATGCCCCAGCCACTTCCAGACAGCCCTGTGGTTGTCTCCAGGGCTTTTCCTAATCAGACGATCTCCACTCAGGAATGTAAAGGGGCTTTAAAGGAGCATTCTTGGACTGCAAAATGGGGCAAGGGAAGATGAAAGCACATCATCTCAGCTGCCCTGTTATATCTCAGTTGGTCTTTGTAAAAACCAAGCAGGCATTGACAGAGAACATTAAGTGGTACTTTGGAAGGCTTTCAGACTTGGCAGGATCTAAGTTTTTGTTTTAGCTGCAAATGAGATTAGAATGAGCTAAGAGGTAAGTTGTTCTTACTCTTTAGAAATCATTAGGGCCTGTGTGATCACCTGTGTTCTAGAGCATATTTAATGCAGAGAATTAGGAAAGTGAACTCTATTTAGTATAATTTAATTGTTAATGGAGTCAAGTTTTCCAGAATAGAGGTTAATTCCAGCATGAGTAGCTCAGAAAATCTTCTCCCCCAAAATCCATGATAAAATTTTAAAAAAATTTAAAAACTTAATTTTAGGACTATAGAATTTGACTAAGGCTCTATGGAAGTTTGTAAGCATTTCTTTGGGAAAAACTCTCCAAACCTGGGTGAAAACAGTGAGACTCTGCATATTTTGTCTGAGGTTGCCTCCACCCACCCCAGGCTGATTAGCACGGATGTCTTTCAAGAGAGGTGGAATGGAATGGCTGGGTGTTGTGGCACACACCTGTAATTCCAGCACTTGGGAGACTGAAGCAGGAGGATCCCCAGGAGCTTGAGGCCAGCCTGGGCTACAAAGCAAAACCCTGTCAAAAAAAAAAAAAGGAGAGAGGAAAAAAGAGGTGGAATACAAGGGTTCTGTCTCTAGTGGGCCTTGACTGGCTTGGAAAAGTAGAGCCCCACATTCACAGTAGTCACTGGGAACAGCAGCCGTCTTAGCCACAGATGGGGACAGCCGGTATCCTGTGGAGTGCAAAGTGGTGATCCTGGTCGGGACAGCAATAAATCACCAGCCTGGCCAGAACTTTGACAGAGAGGTCAGGGAATGGTACAGGACAGGGGGCATTTGCCTGCTTCCTATGACCCTGGTGGCCTGGAAGTTTGTACACATACAAAGCTGTGAGTTCACTATGGAGAGACCCCGGAGAGTTCAGATTGATCACACCGGGCAGCTGGAGCTGAGGAATGGTCCCCGGGGAGGGGCGCAGCCTGAGCCGGCGCTCTCTAAGCCTCACACGGACCCGTCAGCAGAAGGTGTAAGTCTTGCCGGGGCAGGGTGTTCGGAGAAACCATCAGAAGAGGCACTGGCTGGCCACTAAGCTATGGGGATACGACACCAACCCTAGGAAGGCAAAAATAAAAATTAAACTCCAGAGCCACACACTGCTGCAGAGATAGACCGCACAGAGCAGAGACAGGCAAGAGTGATGTCGCCAACATAACAACTATGACCCTCCAGGGTGGAGAGGGTGGATTCCAGGGTGCAGTGGGAGTCCAGAGTAACTGCAATGTTACTTGAAATTCCAATTTAAGAAAGAAAGAAGTTGGGACATGTAAAAACTTAGAAAATTATATTAGAAATTTCTCCCAGGTGAGTTAATGTTGGACTTCGATGACTTTAAAACTGTACTTTAATTTTTTTAAATAAACAAATCATGTGCAGAAATGTAAACATATTTATTATGAGAATGCCATATCAAATGGAAACATTTTGCAAGAAATGACATGCATATCGTGGAGTTCAGAATTACAGCACCTTTGAGATATAAGAAGAAAGCCATTGCAGTCCATGAGACATCGGTCTCATCCAAAGAAGTCGAGGAAGAAGCCTGAAGGTAAATGAATGGATATGTGAGTGGCACCATGGGCTGTCCTGTGTAGGTAGAATCAGAATTCAGAAGGAGAGGAAAGAGAGAAATGGACAGAAAGCAAGCGAAGCAATAATGGCAAGAAAGAACTGTGACGTTGTCTAAGCAGGGATCCATAACCACCCTTTAGAGTCAACAGCTGAAAACAAAAGATGCATGGAGAATCTTGAAACCTGCATAAGGAAAACAAGTCAGGAGCACAAGAAACGTTCTTCAGTTGACAGCAAACTGTGCACGGGAAAGGAGAGAACCCAGAAGGCAGCAGGATGATATATTCCTGGTGCTGAAAGACAAATAAATCTTGTCAAGTAAAAATTCCATATTCACGCAAATATGCTTCAAAAATAAAGGCAGGACTAACATTCCCTGAATGTCAGAGGGGAGCAGATTCAGGGGCGGGGACAGTCTCCACTGCCATCTGGGGACACAGTCAATCCACGCTGACCCCAAGGAGGTTGGTTTATCTGGAGCAGAAGAAACACAGGAGTCCCCAAGAAGGGTGATTTGGTGACACGTGGAGGCTGAGCGTGATACGCCATGGGAGAAGGGAGGGCTCCTGGGAGCTGCAATCTCAGGGGCCTCTGCATTTCCCCTGGGCTTCGATGGAAGGAATTCCACCAGGCTGCGCTGGGGAAGACCCAAGCAGGAACTGCGTTCTCCGGAAGTGGGAACTGGGGAGTGGGCGTGGTGAGTGGACGTCAGCGGAGTCTCTCTCCCAGTGGAAAGCCAGCCCCTCCTCTTATCCGGGTAACCTTCCCGTCTCTGCCGGGGGAGCATAATCAACAGGAGCCAGGGCGTAAGGACCGGGAACTAGGCGGCCAGGAAGATAAATCAGAGGCAGCAGGAGCAAGAGGGGGCCTCGATACGGAGGTCACAGCTCCGAGACAGAGGCGAGGTATAAGACTGGGGTTCGTTTACTTCTTCAAATACTTCTGCTCTAATCTGCGCTCAGACCTAGCTCTCCATCTCGTGCCCTCTTTCCTGCTCTGCTCTCAAAGAAAACAAATTCTTCTCTTAGAAGAAAATTCGCTCCTTAGAAAATGAATATTTGCATCTAGTAATTAGCTCAAACTTCACCTTCACAGTGAGAATGGAATACAGACCACTGGGCAGGCGTGAGGCATGGTGGTGCACGCCTGGGGTCTGACCACTCTCGAAGCTGAGGAAAATCCCACGTTCAAGCCCTGGGCAACTTAGAGACCTACTGAGACCCTGTCTCAAAGTTAAAATGAAAGGGACTGGAGATTCAGCTTAGTGCAAAAGCCCCGAATTCAATATTCAGGACAATAAATAAATACATAAACTGTAGGCCATCATTACAACCTAAATTGTACACTCTTAAAATTGATGGGATGAAATTCCCATCCCAGTAGCTCCAAATGTAATCTGACTTGGCGATAAGATTGCGAAGATGTCACTCGTAACACTGTGGCAATCAGAGATGAATACTAGCCTTACATTTTGTTTTGTTTTTGTTTTTGTTTTTTGTTTTTTGGAATATCCGGAATTGAACTCAGGACCTCATGCTTGCCAGGCAGGCACCATGCTGCTGAGCTTTACCCCCGGCCCCAATGTTAGCCTTTTAAGAAGGATAAATTTGAATACACACATATACACAAGAAAACCACCTGATGAAAGGAATTCAGGGGTCAGGGTGATACTTCAGTAAGCCAGTAAACATCAAAGGCGTCAGGGACAAGCCACCAGAAAGTAAGAGAAAGGCAAGGTGCAGATTCTCAGCGTCTTCCGGGACGATCAGCCTGCCAGGGACTGGAACTCAGACTTCTCGCCACTAGAACTGTACTCTGTTAAGCCGCCCAACTTACAGAAAACTGGTGCAGGTATTTGGACCAGTTTGAGTGCAACAGAACCTATGACATCAGATTGTTACCATTGGCTTCACGTTAGGCACCGCCGCCATATTATTCTGACTTTCAGAGTGAGGACCTTGTATTTCTTTACCCCATCATTTCTCATCCTCTCCTGTCTAATCCTGTGCCTATAACCTCAGGGATGATCAATAAATACTTACCAAATTTATGTGCCGTTTCAGAAATTTCTGAAGCAGCCTGTTTCCTAGAATCCTCTCAGAACGCATGCGAATGGGACCACTATGCTTCCAAGCTGTCCCGAGGTCTGTTAGATCGCATCCCACCTGTACTGCCGGGCCTGCATTCTCCTGAATGCCCCACGAGAATTTTGATATTTGGAAATCAGAAATTACCGTTCTGAATTTTAGACCCAATGGCTGTGTAGTGTATGACAAAGAGTAAGCTCTCAAAAATCAAAAGAGTTTTCTGGGCTTAAATTCATTCCTTATGTTCTGCTGCATCAAGGGCCTGTGTATCGCCTAGCATTATATATTCGTGTGCAAATATTATATCCATTTAGATTCCAAATCCCCAGTGGAACAAGCAGGATTGTGGGCGTATTTATTTCCCACTATTCAATATTTTCTACTATTAGTAAGAGCTGAAGTAGAAGAAATTTTGCTAGAGCCAATTAAGTTGGCTTTGTTTTTTGTTTGTTTGTTTTACAGGAACACTGAAGCGAGTCTTTAACAGTACTGTGCTGCAGCCAATTAAGTCTCAAGCAGATACATCCTCTTGACAATTTCAGTTCTATCCTCTAGACCTGTGATGGTGAACCTTTTAGAGCTTTCAATGATAACAGAGAGCCATAGTTTTCTACCACAGCTCTACACAAATAAAAACAAAACCAAACAAAAATACTTGGTTAACTAACAAAGAAGAATATGAAGCAACATATTCAGTCAAAAATCGAAGGGCAATAGTAAGGATAACTCTACCATTTCGTAGATATCAAAGTGAGATATTGCTGTGCTCAATGTCATGTTCTGTGACTTAGGTCCCTGTTAAAAATCTGTAATCTTTCTGCATTGAAAGGCCAGATCGGGCCGGTGAGATGGCTCAGTGGCTTAAGCGCCTGCCCGGCAAGCGTGAGGGCCCGAGTTCAACTCCCGGATCCCACATACGAAAAAGGGGCCGGTGATATCGCTCAGCGGTACGGGCGCCTACTGGTGCGCGAGGTCCTGAGGTCGACCACCCGGTACCCACAAAAAAAAAAAGAAAAAGTAAGGCCAGATGATAAACTTCAAGACCACCACACCCACTGGACAGTGGATAGGGAAACCCGGAAATAAGGGAACCATTGAGGGAGATTCTGTATATAAGTTCCACCTAAACCTCCATTCTACTCTGAATCTCGCAGATGTAGATTGTACATGGCTCATCTAAGGAAGGATGCAAGACCCCAGACGACATTTATGGTGTCATCCCAGAGATGAAGTTTATAACTGAGTCTGATAAAGTATATTTCTGGCTAAAGATTTCAATACTGTTAGGAAGAAGGCGACGGAATCCAGAGTCTTCACAACACAATCACAGTCCTGGTGCTACAGTGAACTGCACCAGACAGGAAAAACCAAACATCGTGACTAATTCCAAAGAAAGGAGAAAGTAACGCAGCCCCAGCCTGCGATGGTCCAGAGGATGAAGTAAGTAGACAAAGCTGTAAGTTGGGAATTATAACTGGCCTCAACAAAGCATCTTCATGATGACTACAATGATAATAAATCTCAGCAGAGATTGTTATAGATAAGGAAACTCTAAAGTTAGGTTATCATTCACGATCTCCTAGAGAAACAGAATCAATAAGACGTGTATATTTGTGTATACACATACACACTCTTTTCTCCCCCAACTTTTCTATGATCATTTAGTTCCTGTTTGTTACTTCATATTTTTAAACTATGAAATTTAAGCTATTGTTGATTTTTCATTTTGGTCAGGCATAGCATAGTATATCAGAAATTGCCCATATCTCACACCTGATCTGTTGCTGTGTAAAATTAGTTCAAGTACAATATTATCTTTTTCAAAAATTGTCATGTGGTGATGAATTTTGCCTATTGCTTCTTCAGTTTAATTGTCTTAAATTTGTACTTTTTTAATGTAATGGTCAGAAGTGCATCCACCTGCAGTAGCATAAGCCACACGTAAGTACATACACACATTTCTTTCCCAAGCTATGCTGAAAAGTGCTGAGCTCTTAGTCAATGGTTTCATGGGTTTGCAATGATTTTATACAAATGAGGTGATTAAAATGACAAGGTCTGTGCATACATGTGAGCAAGTGTTTAAAAAGCAACCAGACAATAGCATCTGTAAAAATTGTATTCATTATAGTATAGCTTCCTACTGATCCCGTAGGCTGAGAGTCCAACATATACCTTTGATGACACCAATATAGTCAAAGCAAAGTTAGTCAAAGTTGCCACTGCAGTGAAGTTGGAATAACTGGTAAGACACTTGCTCTCCTAAACTAAATATGTATAAAACTAGAAAATATATAAAGTGATTATCAGCTTTGGAGTATAGGCAGAGCAGGCCTGTAACTACTGTGAGATTAGGAACGTGTCAAAGTGATCCCCAAAGACCTCCTAGATTCATGTCTGAGATGATTTTCAAGTTGCGGTGCATGGAGGAGGAATCCAAGTAGGGCACAATGATCTTACTGAAGAGATGGAGCTGAGGAAGGAGTCGGGCTGCTTGACGTGGTCGGCGTTTCTCCAGCAGAATAACAGAAAGGAAGGAGCTCTAAGTGTCCACAGATAATTCCATGAAGTTCTCCATCAGTAAGGAAATGCAAGCAAAAATGGAATCCTGAGTTTCTATAAGAACTACTCTAAAAACTTACAGAGCTGTAAAGCATTTGAGTTCTACTGGAAAGAACTCGGTAAAATCTTTGCAATTCAGTAGGTAACACAGAAAAGTTATGCTTTGCGGTAAGAAGAATGATAGCTTTCTGAAAATTTCCACATTCGAATCTTTAAAACCTACGAATATGTTATATTAAATAACATAAGAGGGAGTCACACATGTAGATGGAACCAAAATAATTAATCAGGTAATTCTGAGATCGTGTTACATGGTTGGGCCCAATGTAATCACAGAGGTTCTGATAATAGGAAGAGCAGTAGAGGGTCAGTGTCAGAAGTATGCAGGAATGGCATCTGACTGGCATTGACGGTGGAAGGGAGCTGCACCAAGGACTGGATGCCTCTGGGAACTAGGAAAAGAAAGATAGAAACAGCATGGTACTGACAAAAAAAAAAAAAAAAAAAAAAACAGACCTGTGTATCAATGGAACAGATTAGAAGATGCAGAAAAAAACTCAAAACACAATCAACCACCTCATCTTTGACAAAGGGGCCAAACAGGTTCACTGGAAGAAAGTTAGACTCTTTAATAAATGGTGCTGGGAAAACTGGATTTCCATATGCCAAAGACTAAAACTAGACCCATATCTATCACCATGTACTAAAGTCAAAATGGATCAAAGATCTAACTATTAAAACAGAAACACTAAATCTGATGGAAGAAAGAATAGGTAGAATTCTTGAAGACATAGGGGTAGACTAAGATTTCATGAACTAAACCCTGATCACATGGGAAATATTACAAAGAATGAACTGGGATCTCATCCTATTAAAAACCTTTTCACAGCCAAAGAAATCACCAACAGAGTGAAAAGACAACCCACAGAGTGGGAAAAAGTTTTAACCAGTTGTTCCTCAGACAAAGGATTAATATCTAGAACATATAAAGAACTGAAAAAGTCAGACCCCCCAAATTTAAAGACCCAGTCCAGAAATGGGCATCTGAGATGAATGAACACTTCTCAGATGAAGAAGCACAAACGGCAAATAAATATATGAAAAAATGCTCAACATCACTGATCATTCAAGAGATGCAAATTAAAACAATGCTGAAATTCCATCTCACTCCAGAAGAATGGCTATCATCAAGAAATCAACCGATAACAAAAGCTGGAGGGGCTGTGGGGAAAAAGGAACCCTTCTCCACTGTTGGTGGGAGTGTAGACTGGTGCAACTACTGTGGAAATCAGTGTGGAGATTCCTCAAAAAATTAGGACTTGGGGCCGGTGAGACAGCTCAGCGGCTTAAGCGCCTGCCTTGCAAGCGCGAGGGCCCGAGTTCGACTCCCGGAACCCACATACGAAAAAGGGGCCGGTGATATCGCTCAGCGGCACGGGTGCCTGTTGGCGCGCGAGGTCCTGAGGTCGTCCCCCCGGTACCCACAAAAAAAAAAAAAAAAAAAAAAAAATTAGGACTAGAGGTCCCATGTGACCCAGCTATTCCTGTTCTTGGTATTTTCCCAAAAGAATTAAAAGCATCATACCACAGCAATATTTGCACACCCATGTTTATAGCTGCAGAGTGTATAATAGCTAAATCATGGAAACGACCCAAATGCCTATCAACCAGGGAATAGATAAAGAGGTTTTTTTTTTTTTATCAGTGGAGTACTATTCTGCCATAAAGAAGGATAAACTTGAGACATTTTTAGGTAAATGGATGTACCTTGAGACCATACTCTTAAGTGAAATAAATTGGACACACATGCGTAAATATCACATTGTCTCTCATATGTGAGAAACTGAAAGTGTAAATAAGAACTAAAATGTAAAATAGATATTGTGAAATCAGAAGAAATTGTTCAAAAGGAAAGGGAACTGGAGAGGGGGAGGGGAAAGGAAAGAAGAGAAAAGAAAAAAAAAGGGAAAAGAAGGATAAAAGGGAAACAAAGCTTTGTAAATGAGGAGGGAAAGAGGGGTTAAAGGGAGGGTAGGGGAATGGGAAAAAAAGAGGAATCAAAATATATCACGTACAGGTACAAATTCCCTATGATAAATGCGATCATTATGTATATCTAAATTGTACCAATAAATTTAATAAAAAATAAAAATAAAAAAATAAATGTATAGATTCTCTGCTAAAAGCAACACAAGAGAAAACAGTAGTGTTGACTATTTCATTTTACCCCATGAGGCTGCTCACTTCAGGCTTGTGACTTATAAGCATATAGAATAATAAATTATTATTTGTTTTTTGAGACAGGGTCTCACTGTACAGTTCAGGCTGGCCTTGAACTCACTATGTAGCCCAGGCTGGTCTCAAACTCACAGTGATCCTCCTGCCTCAGCCTCCTGAGTGCAGGGATTACAGGTATGCACCACCATACCTGACATAAATTATGATTTTTATGCCTCTAATTATGTGGTTATTTTTCATAGCACTACTAAAAAACAAATATACTCCTCAATAATCAATGCACCCAGTGTAATCTAAAACTCAAAAGAAGCTGGACAGTATTCAAGATTAACCTTTAATTTACCTGAGTATCTGACAAAAGAACCTTAACACTCATTGGGAAGGCAATACAATATAAACACTCAACAACCTAATCAGTGACAAATATTTAGTCAAAAATAACTAGACAGGATAGGAAACAGGAAACTGTAATGTATACCAAAAATATTTTTTAAAACTCAGTAGAAAACTTACCAAAAATGATAGAGATGATAGAGTTATTAGACGATCATTTTAAAACAGCAATTAAAGTAGTCTAGGAATTATAGGCAAACTGTAATATAATAGTGGGAGAAATGGGAATTACAAAAAAGAGAGCCAAATGCAAAGTCTAGCCTGAAAAATCCAATATCTGAATTTAATAGCTTATTAGATACAGTGGTATGAACTATCTTCACTTGAATACAAACAAACCAAATTTAAATCCTGAGAGGAAAAGCACCACCTTACCGATGAAGATACATGTAAAAAATATGCTAGTGAAAACTTGTTCAGCATCACTGGTCATCAATAAAGCAAGTATAAGTAATAAAATATTTGCAACAGACCCGAGATATAAACAATACAATGTCCACAACCCAAAAGGGTAAATTACTAAACAAAACAGAGTATATTCATATGATAAAATATTCTTCAACAACAAAAATACGTAATTCTGATGAATGCAAAAACATAAATGATTGGATGATCTTCAAATCTCCTTCTTGAACAAAATGAACCAAAAGAGAGCACATTGTTTGTCTCCATTTATGTGAAGTCTAAACAAGGAAAATAATCTTTAATGACAGCAAAGTGATCAGTACTTTTCTAAAGTACTTTCTAAAGTTCTTTTTAAAGAAAGACTGGAGGTTGACCCCAAAGAGGGATAGAAAGCTACTTGGTAGTGATACATATTTTACTGTTTATTTTCATTGTATGAAAATACACTGGATGTGAATAATTTTCAAAAGTCATTGAACTATACTTAAAATGAGCGTAAGAATTATATCTCAGTATAGTGGATTAACTTTGAAAGAAGAAGTCAGTTATTTCCCATACACCATAGAGATATAGAGATTTTCCTGTCAAAGCTATTAATGTTGTTGCTGGTGGCCTGAAATAGAAAGCTGGAAAAGCATGGATTCCGGCACTGTCAAGTTTTGGGTCCCATCTTGAGTTTCAAACTCCCAGCTGTGTCTGCTTCCCATTTCTGAGCTTTGCCCTTGTTTCTTTAGGTGAAGCTTTGTGCCAGGGGAGATCTACATAGAAAGAAACCTCTATCATGAGCTACATATCACGGCAAAACTAGTGTTTTCCATAGAATTTGATGTTCGTGACCTGAATGAGCTGAACAAACCAACCAGGCTACATTCTCAGCTCCCCTGGCGTGGTTCTTAGTCATGAAAAATCAGCCCATTTCTTCCAGTGTAGTCCAGTAAGGGTAAGACACTAGAATTACATTATACAAGGTGTTCAGAAATTCATTTGAGAACATGTAGGATTCATGTATAGCAGAAATGAGAGACAGCCATGACTTCTGAAAATACATTCCATAACAACGTACTCACTTAAATTCTACATTAATGCAGTCCACTGAATTAGTCCTCTGATGTGAACCAGGGTGTAATGCTGGTATTGGGAGGTGAAATCTGATGGAAGAGGTGGGTCACTATGGATGTGACCTGGAAGTGTCTATCTCCCTCCTCCTCCCTTGATCCCTCACTGCTTCCTACCTGCCAAGCCACGAGCTGTTCCTCCTCTGCCACACTGCCCTGCCTTGGAGCCAGCCAACTATGGACTAAACCTTCTGCAAACTGTGAGCCAAAACAAACGTCTCCTGCTTTAACTTGTGAGTGTTGGGTATTTTGTTCGAGCAATGGGAAATTAACGAAGACACCCAGTAAACTCAAAGAGAATTGCCAGTGACAGAGAACTGCTCCATTTACTTATTCTCAGACTTTTCCATTGGTTGCTCTCATGATAAAACTTTCAGGTTCTGGAAGTCTTTCTAAAACTAATCTCACCACCCCTAGCCCCCAGCCAGGGGTCCCAGGCCCTTTTAGAGATGGATTTCATTTTTCTCATATTCTTTTTAATTCATAATAAAGCTACATTTGAGTCCTAAAGACTGTTCCAAGAGCCACACTGACACCTGTGCACTCCCTGACTAGAAACAAATTGATGAACTTCTGAAATATCTTCAAACCTGGGCGCCAAAACAGTCTACTTCCCAGCGCTGCTCTTACACCCGTCCTGGTACCCTCGAATCTGCTGTCAAGCTCTATTTTATTCCATGTGTGGCCTGACAGTTCTAAGGGGAAAGTGTATCTTAATGCTTCCAAATAAATTAGATTCCGGGCATTTTAAAATGAAAACACAGCTTCTGCAGAAGATATAAGCAGATGCTACTGAATGAAGCATCAACAGAGGCTCGTTCTGTTATCTCCTGCAGAGGTTCAGGGTGGTGAGGCAGCAATATGTTAATCATGGCTTTGTAGGCCCAGCTATGCAAATTAATCAGCAGCTAAGTAGAATGGGAAAATGGATTCCTTCCATCAAGTGCATCACATTTTTCTACTAAAAAGAGAACTAGGAGGAAAGAATGAGGAAGGGTAAAGAGATGAAGAGAGAAAAGAGGAGAAGAGAAAGCTCCAGGAGAGGAGAGAAGGGTAACAGTAAGCAGTCGAGGGGCAGAGTCTGCCACATTTTTTTCAGACTTATGAAAAACCCTTCATTTAACATGTAAAGTTTGTAAGTCCTCATCTAATCAGATTTTATCAAGCATGCAATAAAACACAAGTATAAGCCATTCTGAGGAGAAAAAACATTCCTTAAAAAGTGACAGAACTGATACAGGTAGAAGAATTTAGAATTTTCAGACCAGGACACTACAAACAATCATGGTAACTATATCCCATGTATTCAAAAGTTAAATAAAGTACAGGAAGATAGCTTTAAAAGGAAAAAAACTGAAGTTTAGAGATGAAAACTAAGATATGTGAGATAAAATATATATTGGATGAGATTTGTGATAGATTAGGTAAAGCAGAATAAAAGCTTAGTGAATCTGCAGATGTGTTGATGAAATCCATTAAAAATGAAATGGAAATATAAGAGAATTAAAAGCTAGTAGCAATGCAAGCTGTGGAAGTCTGAGTGATATACTATGCTTGCAATTTGAGTGGGTAAAGGAAAAACAGTGACCTAAAGTTTAAGTTTGGTGAAAAGGACAAATGGAAAGATCTGAGAAGCTAAGAAAACCCAAGTTCAAGAAATCTAAAGGAAATTACACCACAGCACATCAGAGGCACATTTGTCAACATCACTGATAACAAGAAATCTTAAAAGCAGGCAGAGAAAAACACAGGATACCTACAGAGGAATATACATAAGGATGACAGGAGTTTTCTCATTGGAATAGCACAGGTCAGTAGAATAATATTT
Source organism: Erethizon dorsatum (assembly GCA_028451465.1). Taxonomy (NCBI): domain Eukaryota; kingdom Metazoa; phylum Chordata; class Mammalia; order Rodentia; family Erethizontidae; genus Erethizon; species Erethizon dorsatum. The sequence continues at coordinate 55,935,269 of CM051833.1, forward strand.
TGTACAGCTAAAATAAAACAAAATCATAACTATGAAAATAAAACCAACAGCCTATGCACCGCAAACTCAAAAATAATGGTGGACAAGAGTTTTCAAACATATGACAGGCAGGTGACAAATGCTCAACATACTAATCACCAGGAAAATTCGAATCAAAACCACAGTGAGCTATTATTTCACCCCAGTTAGAATTGTTAAAGCAAAAAGCCAAAAATAGCAAAAGCTGTCAAGGATGTGGCAAAAGAGAAACTCTTAGATATTGTTGGTGGGGATGTAAATTGGTCTGGCCATTATCAAAAGTGATGCAGCTATTCCACCAAAACGATTAAAATAGAACTAGGAAATGGTTCAGCAGTCCCACTAGGTGTATACCCAAAGGGATTGAAATCCCTACATCCAAGAGTTCTCAACTCTGCTGTGTTCATCACAGCACTCCTTACAATAGCCGTGACACAGAGCCATTGATGCCCATTGGCTGAGACATAGAAAAATAAAATGCGGTGTATACATGATGGAGTGTTACACAGCCAGAAAAAGGAAGGCAAGCTTGTCATTTGCAGCAACATGGATAGATCCAGAGAACACTGTATTAGATGGCATAAGCACGGAAAGACCAAAACGGTATGTTTTTATTAGATATGGAAGTTAAAAACGTTGATTTCTTAGAAACAAAGAGAATACTGGTCACTAGAGGTTAAGAAGGGTAGGGCAGGGGGACAGAGGGAAGGTGGATAATGGGCACCAAAATGGAGCTGCAGAGGAGGAATAAGCACTAATGCTTTTCAGTATAGTGGGGTTAGTGTAGTTTGCAAAAGTTTGTTTATATTTTAAAAAGAACTAGAAGGGAAAACTCTGTAGATTCCCAATACAAAAAAGGGATGTTTTCAAAGAGATAGAAATGTTAACTATCCAGATTTGATCATTACCCATTGCACACATCTATACATCATCACAATATACTCCATAAATGTATACAATTATTATGTATCAGTTTTAAAACTACAGAAGTATTGCTGAGCAGAATTAAATGTAACTTAGGGATGTAATGAGTATTGCTAAGATGTAAATTTTCCCCAAATTGATCTATATATCCAATAAAACTTCTGCACTTGTTTTTTACAGTAATTGCTAAGCTGACCATGAAATTCATATGGAAATGCAAAAGGCTTTATTACAATGAAAGCAAAAAAATGGAACTATAAGACTACATAACTTCAAAATTTATTAAAAAGGCACAGTGATCAAAATACATTGGATTAAGTAGACAAAGAGATCACGTAAGCAGAATTTTAAAACCCATGAATAGACTCAAAATACATTTGGTTAATTAATATCTAACAGACAGACAAAGTGGAGAAAGGTTGGCCTATTTCACAAGCACTGGAACAACTATTTGCACAATCACATACACAAAAATTGAGATGTAATCCTCAACTTTCACCATATTCAAATCAAACTCCAAATGAATCATAGACCTATACATATACAACTGAAAACACTACCATTTTCAGAAGAAATCACAAGTCAAAAGTCCTGCGACCTTGGGTTTGGCAAAAATTTAATTACTGCAGCAGAAATATGATGCGCGAAAGCACGCGTCTTCCTAGTCTCATGTGCTTCTCTGACATCTAGGTCCAACTACTGTGCTAATATCATAAAACTTACGTATTTATTTCATTAACATTGTACTTCAACTTAGAAGATTTACTCTGGTTAGTAAGGCTAGATTCTATATCAAACTTCACCTTTTACTAGCTGACAATACGGGCGTTTATTTCTCATTGCACAGCTCATAAGACTGGAGGAGGTGGAGGCCTGTCTCCACACTGTCTTGCCAGGATCCAGCCTGGAAGAGTCTTGAGAGACCAAGTCCCAGAACTGCACCAGGTCTCAGCATCGAAGCAGCACTTGGGAGGTGGAAGCAAGAACCCCAGAGGGATAATGTCCCTGTACCTGCCTCGGACTGCAGTGGACCTGGGGTAGACACTTGCCTCCACTTGGTAAGCACTTGGTGAGCCCTTGGCGAGCCCTTGGCCACCATGGCTACAAAGCATCTGAGAAATAAGGATGATCTGTTGGCTAAGGCAGAGGACCTGGTAAGGTGAGCATCTACTCAGCTATGTCACAGCTATTCTGACCTAAGTCAGCTTCTACTAACCCTCTAAAATGTATTCCCTGAAGCACCCAGAGTAATCCCTGCCTTGACATCCTTGTCTCTCATATAAACGATTGCCATTCACATCCTCCAAGTATGAGCTCAGTGTCATTGTATCAGAGGGGTAGCTTGGCATCCTTTCTAAAACAATAACAGCCTCAAATGTCCCCTTCCTGGTCTTATTTACCCTGTTTTTTACTTGCCAAAGTGTAAGGGATGCGATATAATGTTTTAATTTGTCTGTTCTACTAGAATGTAGTCCTAAAGAAAGCAGCGTCTGGATCTGATTAATGTTCACATTGAGATGAGTGGCTGGCTCACAGGAGGGGCTCAATCAGTACTTTTGGGGGAAATGAATGAACTTCGGTTTAAATTAATTATGTTAATTACTTTACGTTAAGTTGAGAATAGTATTACCTGAGACCAAATACTAGAGTCAAAGATTGAGAAGATTGTCTGAGATCAACCTCGAGCCATGGTATCACTCAAAGTTCTACCAGAAAACTGAAGGCACATTTGAAATGAAACAACTTGGGAAGACTATTGTGCAGGGCTACTGTACCAGTGTGTGTGGATTTTAGGGCATGGAAGGGATGAGATAGTGCCTAAGACTGAAAAGATCTGACTTAGTCCTGCCTGGAGGGACAAGAACCATAAAGTAGAAGTTACTAGAATCCAGACATTGGTGGTATGAAACAGGCCAAATGTCCAGTTCTTTGTTCTGTGTGGCTGGGACCCACCAAGACATGTTAACACCACAAGGCAGAATTCGCTGACTGCACACATTGCTTAGCTTCTAGCTTCCTGTTGTTCTTCCTGCCACTAATGTCGCTAAGCATGATGACTGCACAAAAATCAGGCCCCAGCCATCCAACAACATGCAACACACATTTACTTGGCCCTAAGGCGTGCCAGCGTCCACGATGGTTATTAATTCTCAGATGCTACGTATAGAAACGCAGATAGTGGGTGCAGTTGAACACTGTGCTACATCTCAGCAACTGGGAGAACACATTTTGTCACATTATAGTAAAGTCTGAACATGAATTCTGTAATAGTTCCAGAAAAGTTGATTTAAGAACGGGACAGGGTGGGTTACAGATTTTCCCCCTTTCCATGGGCTCATTGTGGATAAGAGGAAATTGTAAGATGCTCCTGAATAATTCACCATGTGGATGGAGATTATAGATCTAAAAAAATTGTCTACATATATACATATTTATATTTGCATATGTTATATCAACACAGATATTGGCATAGAAATAGATAGGTATAGGAATTGAAAGATATGCTATCTCTCCATAACCTGCCCCAGGTGCTGGCCCCTGGAACTATAGGACTTAATGTTTGTCCTGCTGAGTTTTGGTCTTTCTTTGGTTCCATTCCTTTCCATTAATCTATTCCTCCCTTTTGGAATGGAAATATTTACCGGGTGCTATTGTATGCTGAAAATATTTAACTTTCTTTTTGATTTTTACAAGGACTCACAGCTAGGAGTTTGCCTTTATTCTCAGAGGAGACTTTGAACTTGGACTTTTCAGCACTGCTGAAATTGTTGAGCCCATGGCAACTTTTAGAGATGGAATAAATGCATTTTTCATAATGAAGTGGACACGAGTCCTTTGTGGTACAGTGTTGGAATGTTATGGTTTAGATGAAAAATGTTCCCCCAAAAGTCTCATTTGTTCAGAAGTGAGGCTTTTGAAAGGTGATTGGATCATGAGTGCATTACATACTCATCGGTGGATTCAACCATTATGAATTCATAGCTGAATGTGCTGTTATTAGGTGGGGCCTGGGTGGGGGTAGGTGTGACCCAAAGTGTATATTCTTGTCATTGAATTCTCTGTTAGCTCTACACTTCCTAAGCTGCCATGACTGAACAATTTTCCTCCACCATACCCTGCCATTTCCTCTGTCTACACCATGCCATTTTTGCCTTACAGCCAGCCAGTTGGAGACTGAAATTGTGTGCCAAATTAAACCTCCCCTTCTGTAAGTCATGTTTCAGGGAACACAAAGCTAATATGTAGATGTATATGAGTGGATTTTTATAAATAGGTAAAGAAATAGGTTTTATATGTAGATGCAGATGTTAATATTCATGTTAACACAGATGTACACATACAAAGACAGATTAGATATAAAATTAAAATTGATGTAGATATATATGGATATACATATATAAGTAGATATAAGCACAGATGAATATATTCATACACATAGCTATGTACACTGACAATGCCCATTTCAGTATCAACAAAAAATCATACATAGACACAAAATTAAGTTAGATAGAAATGTATGTGTAGATGTCAACTTCAATGTTGAAGCTGGTATGGGTACTTATACATGGATAAAGACATAAACATAAATTAGGAACAGATATAGATGTATAAGTTGATATCTACTTCAATACAGATATAGACATAGAGGTACTTTAGATATAGGAATTGATAGACATATTCATGCCAATGCCTATGACACTGATGTGGATATAGATGTAGACTTAGATATTGAAATCAAATAAATAAACATAAATATGTAAAAGGCGATGTAGATGTCGATATTGATCCCAATTTCTAAGTATAGTGATGTAGACATGGACAGGCATATATAGACATAGAATTAGTTTATATATAGGTGTCTGTGTTGATGATGATGACAATATTGCTATCCATAAATAGAAGTAGATACAGACAAATACATGAACATAAATTATATACATATATATGTATATGCACAGGACAATATCCATGTTAATACAGCTGTAGATTAGATTTAGAATTTGAAGTTGATGTCAGCTTTGATGTAGAGATATGAACTCACCCTGTCCAAACGCATTAGATATAGATGCAGACATAGGTGTAGATATCATTAGCTCTGTCAATACAGGCAGTGACAGAGACACTGATTAGATATAGAAATATAGATGCCAAATTCATGTGGATATTGATACTGATGTCAGCACTGATAGATTGATCAACAAACAGAGACTCGGATGCCAATGTCAATGCTGACATCAATATTAATATATTGATGTACACATATAAAGACAGAGTCAAAGATCACATATAGATACGGCTATAGTTATGGGTATCTATCTAGATGGAGATAGATACGGGCATACACATAGATACACACACTATATACCAGAGGCAAGCACTGGCACATTCCAGGTCAGTGCTGAGATATGTCAGTTCCACAGGAATATCCCAGTTGAAAGACAGAAGTATTTACCCTCCCTCCCCTAACTCCACCATGGAGAGGTAGCACCTCACTTTGCTAAACCTCTGTTCCCCTAAGATAACTGTTGTGCATGTGCAGATAGCACATATTATACCCTTTTTTGTTGTTCTGTTCTCAATGATAAAGGGTGTGATGGTGGCAGAGCCATCTTGTTCTTCCTCCAGAATTACGCTATGAAGGTGTGTATTTGTGTGAATGAAGGCATTGGTGCATCTGAAGCTACTAGCACCCAGCACCAAGTAGGTGTTCAGTAAATAGAAGGTGAGAACATACTGCTGCATCTCACTGGCTCCTGAACACTGCCAAGATGGAGAAGCACAGAAACTCTTCCTCAGTTGTCAATGCACAACCACAGTGCCTCTGCTCCTCCTGGAGAGGACGACCTGGTGGGCCTGGAGGGCCTTTCAGAGTCAAAATGACTGAGACGGAAACTCTTGCTCTTCTCTTGGTTACAGTGTGGAGTGACGCTGGTATTACAGATCCAAGTCGCAGCAACATTTTCAGATTTAAAAAGAAGCACGCGGTGAGGCTGGACCTGATGGACACGCGTGATAAATGCAGCTGCGTCCCGACCAGAGGAGCAGGAGGAGCAGACGAAGCTTTCAGAGTGCAGCTGCTTAGAAGAAGGAGAAGGCAGAGACCTACGACCCGGGCCCACGATTCAGGACAGTTGACTGGAGCTGTGTCAAATCTATCACACAGCTTCATAGACTGGCGCCCCACTACTGGATGCTGTGGTTTCCAGAAAACATGGTGTTTGAACGTCTTGAAAGCAGAATGTGCAGACACGAGCACTGTGTGTGTACTCCTGAAAGCTCAGTAGTGACACACAGATGCATAGGAGAAGCACAGGAGAGGGGACGTTGCCAGACCCTTTAACATGCAGAGGTGATAGGCACGCTGCCCCGTTTCCCCCTAAAATCAGTATTTGTAAATTCCAGAATTTATAAACACAGCAATAGTGTTCATAACGATACTGCTCCTCAATGTCTATATCTAAAGTGAAACAAATTTTCATAGGACACAATTAGAAAAGTCAGCAAAATAAAAACTGAAATGTCTGAGGGAAATTACAGAAATATAACCCAAACTCAACACAACCCCTTTAAAGTGTCACCATGTCTGACACTGGTAATAGCGCTGAGCTCTGTGGCTTACATTTCCAGCATTAACATACTGCACCCGTCTAATTCCCCGTGATACACACGCCACTTTGACTGTACCACGAAATGGCAGCTACTGCGACAGGAGGGCCCATTAACAGCTTTGGAGAAAGTGCCTTTTAAACTCTCACACAATGCTTACATTATTATTGAAAAAGTAAACAATAGGACAAGAATCGACTGAGGTGCTTTCTCCTTTTTTTTTTACATCCGTACACTGTTGGCGTGTTTATATTTCTGTCTTCATTCATTCTTCACTATGGTGATGTTAACCAGGTTAGGAAATGTCTAGGCCTAAACAGGGTTTTCAACTTCTGTACCCGCTTTGATATGGGTTAATAAGTTGATTAATAAGTTGCTGGTGAGATGGCTCAGTGGCATAAGCGCCTGCCTGGCAAGTGCGAGGGCCTGAGTTTGACTCCCGGAACCCACATATGAAAAAAGGGCTGGTGATATCGCTCAGTGGCACGGGCGCCTGCTGGCGTGCGAGGTCCTGAGGTCGACCCCCGGTACCCATAAAAAAAAAAAAAATGTTGCAATGATAGCAGAGAAATAGTCATTGACCTATATTTTTTTTAAAGATTATGAATCAAAAGCTTTAAAACATTGATTGTCTTGCCCAAGTTAGTATAGCTGAGAACAGAAGATCTATAGTTTCGGATTTTGATACACAAGGTGCCTTGACACTTCCAATAGACTACACTATGAAGCTCTTTTCTTCCTCTTATTCTCCTTACTCCTTCTCCTTGTTCCTCCTCCTCTTCTCTCCTCCTTTTTCTATTACTATTAGAATTGTCAAGAAAATATTATCTACAGCAAAGCCAAAAGATCTTATTAAAAATCTCATAATGTAACATATGGTAATATTTGTCTCATTCATTAAGCATTTATTAATAAATAATTTGATGAGATTTTTTAGAACCAGAATATTGTAAGAATAAATATTTCTTAAAATAGATTACTACAAATAAGTCTTGGGCTGGGGGTATAGCTCAGTCTGAAAACACGAGGTCCTGAGTTCAATTCCCAGTACCAAAAAAACCAAAACAATCAAACAAAAAGTCTTAAACATGCCCTCATTTGCAGTTTCGATCAGAAATTAACTTCTAATAGGTTTTAGTTAAATTAGTTTGATCGCAGGTAAATGTTTCGCACTCGTCTGTGTTAAAGAGTTGAGTTAATGCTCAGAGCTGAATGAAACACTCGTTTCCATATAAACTTAGTGCTCTTTTGTTTTGGACAATGTTTTCTTTACTTTCAAGAAAGCAAGCACTGAAATATAGATATGATTAACAAATGCTCTGTCCTGATGCACCTTTCATGGGGTACTTTGGTGTCTGGATACAGAGAATGGATCAGAAAGAGATCTTCGCTTCTTAGATGCAGTGTCACAAGAGTCGTGCACCCGTGTGAAAGTCCTGGGTGCAAATGGTCTCTCGCCCTTGAGAAATGCACGTGTTCTTCAGAGCCGCTGTCCCTCTCACAAGTCCTCAAAGGTCAGTGTAGACACCTGGCTGTTCTTGTACACTCTTTGTCTCCTGCCTCTTGGAGAAAGTAATGCAAACACGTTGTTTATCCTCCCCTTTCTGCCTCTCCCTCAGTCCTGATGTATCTAGTGAATATTCCAGGTTGCTTCCACTGGGGGCTGCAATTTGATGAGAATATTATTTTCCAGATGGTCAAGCATTTTAAAATTACATTATCAAGCAAAGAAGCGAGCACACAAATATCAGGCGAAGGCTTTTGTAAGGTTAGATGTCTTCAATGCAGTAGATAAAATTCAAATTATCTCTCCCTCATTCATATACATATATACAACATACAAATGCGCAATAGCTCAGTTTCCTGGATTGTGCACATATGATTTTAGTCTACTTTCATCTCAACAAAGGAAATTTCACACTGGAAATTTTACTCAACCTAAATATACAACCACATTTTAACATTTAATATTGTTCTTTCTCTCACTGAAATGTCTCAGTAATAACACCATTGATTGCTTCTTACTCTTACTAATTTTTGTAGTAATTTGATTCTATGAAAGTTCACTTCCATTTAGAGAAAAACATTTTTCTACTGATATGAGTGATGAATATGGAACTTCTGGTCAAATATCACATTAATAAAATTTGTAAAAAAATGTGGGGCTGGTGAGATAGCTCAGTGGCATAAGCGCCTGCCCGGCAAGCGTGAGGTCCTGAGTTCGACTCCCGGTACCTACATACAAAAAAAGAGCCGGTGATATCGCTCAGTGGCACAGGCGCCTGCTGGCACCTGAGGGCCTGAGGTCGACCCCCGGTACCCACAAAAAAAAAAAAAAATTCCCCGTGTAATCTGTAGAGTCGAGCTGTTTTCTTAATAAAGTTAAGTAAAATTATTCCCCTCCTTTGACATTTTTTTTTTTTGTGTGGGTACCGGGGGTCAAACTCAGGACCTCTCGTGCCAGTAGGCACCTGTGCTGCTGAGCGATATCACCAGCCCTTTTTTTGTATGGGGGTTCCGGGAGTTGAACTCAGGACCTCGCACTTGCCAGGCAGGTGCTTATGCCGCTGAGCTATCTCACTGGCCTGGAATATGGGTTTTATAGTTAAATAAGCACCTAATTGTATGGATTAATCATTAAAACAGAAACTTCAAATTAACTAGTGCTATGATCTCCCTATTTGTGTACCCCCAGAATTCATACGTTGACACCTACTTCCTGAGGTAATAGTATCAAGCTGTGGGAACTTTGGGGAGCGACTAGGTTATGAACCAAAGCCCTTGTGAGTGGAAAGAGTGAGTTATCACAAGGCCCCAGGGAGCTGGCTCTGCCTTCGGCCAAGTGGTGACACGGAGAGAAAGAGCTGCGTCTGAAACTGAGGACAGCCCTCAACAGACAGAGTCTGATGGCACCGTGATCTTGCATCGTAGCATCCAGATTGTAAGCAATGAATTTCTGTTGCCTATAAACCATCTAGGCTGAGGCATTTTATTACAGCGGCATGAACTTACTAAGACAAATACTTTAGCAAGTCAGGAGGAGTATGTTTTCTCCAATTACAAACAGAAAATGGAACTAACCTGTCATAATTCGGATATGGATTTAGATTATAGAGACTGGCAATAGAGGTATAAATACTAATAATAAGCTTTTATTCCATAGCCAAACATAAGTTTTTAAGATTTCTGGCAGCACTGTGAGGATATCTTCTTAATTTATTTCCTCATTTTGTGAGGCAATGTTCAGTTATAAGCAGGCGTTAGGACTCAGGTCAAATTCCACAGTTCACCTAGCTCAAATAATAAGACAGCAGCATCCTAAGCACTTAGATAAAATACTACTTACTGGTAATAACATTTATTTAATAATATCATTAGTAATGTTATTTATGAATAATTACATGAAGCTTGTAAAAACATGAAATACATTTAGGAAAATATTTTAAAATAATTGGAAAATTCTCAAATACTATGATCTATATACTCAGTTAACAAATTATTTATGATTTTCTGAAAAGAACAATTTGGTCTGAAACCTTGTTTTAGTCCTATAACCCCTAAATTCTCTGTTTGATCTATGTCTGGTCAAGTCACCTCACAGAGATAGGTTTATTTTTAAAATGATAGTTTTTCCAGACTAACTAACTGTACCTGCGCGGACCTCTGTGCCGCTGACATCAGTCATCCTGGCTTCCGTTCTTTCCCCGGGAGATCGGCCAAAGCTGTCCCAGGGCAGAAACCTGGAACAAATGCCTCTTTCTCCTCATCTTCCAAAAAAGTTATATTTTTTCTTATTATCTTATACCCCTCAATAAAATACTGAATTGAAATTTGTTTCATATAGAAAACAAACAAAAAAAGAAAAAGATGAGACCCTGGATCTAAGGCGGAAGGTCCTAGGGGGAGCTTGGTAACTCCCCTCTGCAGTGCTGCAGCCGACCTCGCCCTCCGGGGCTGATGGAGCTCGGCAGCCCGGTTTCCCTCTGTGCACTCTGCTGAATTTTGGGATTTGCTTGTTCACCCTTTGTTTTCCCTCCTATTTTTAAACCTTCTGAGAACAAAAACTCCTGTCTGTCCCTGGAACTCAGAAGTCCCCAGCGGGTGAGGACTCAGTGGGAATTATTAGCCTTCGAATGTTAGCCCTGTGTTAATAATCATAAAAAATGGCAGCCTACAAAAATCTAAGATTCTAGCTAAGGCTGTGAGAGTTAGCATCTTAGCTCTCTGAGTTGTTGATTTTATCACTATAACCAGTCTTGTTTTTTTGTTTTTGTTTTTTTTTAGCTTTATCTTATTTTTTGTCCTCAGCCCACTGAGTACGTCTCTAAATATTACAAATGTATGCCATTTGTCATAAGAGGAAAGAAAGAAAGCTTTGCACCTTCCTCGGGTCAATCTACTTTGTTCAAAATGCCACTTAAAGACTTCCTTGTGATCGTTCCCTGTGCATTAACACACTTGCGGGCATGCTCCCCCCATGCGCGCTTCTCGGCAGTAATCCGAAAACGCAGATTGGGCTGAGTTTCATTTGTCTATGACACTTGCGATGCTTAATAATACGTGCATTTTATGGTGGTTCCAAAGGTGCTTGCCTTTGGAAATAATGGTTTGAAAATAATGGTTTGAAGTTCCATGGGAGCCACTATGAATACGGCTGCGAGAGTCTAAGGTCGTCCCGACGCTTGCTCTCAGCGTGATGCATGTCACCGTGTGCTGTCACCCGAAGGCGGCCCTCCTCTCCGCTCACGGGGAGAAGTCGCCTGTGGTCGCGTCTACCTGCAGGGCAACCAGCCCAGAAACCTGAGCTGCACTCTGGGAAGCTGGCGTGGACAGGGTTACCTGGAAGCAGAGAGGCTTCTGAGATGGGATTTTAAGTGAACACACAGTTACTGTGTTAACTTCCAAGAACTATTTCTGTTGTTTTTCTTAACACCAACAAGACTCAGGCTATGTCTGCATGATGATATTTCAGAGCAAGGTGTGCTTGTTCTACCAAGGATATACCAATGATTCAAGGTAATCAGCAGAGTACATTACAGGGCAAAATCTGCACCAACAAGCTGTACAAACAGAATAGCAATCAGAAGATTTAATGCATTTCTGATGTACACTTACGGCACTGACACTGGGCCACAGATGTACATGTGTTGTGCTTTATATTGCCGAGATATGGCCTGTGAGAGCCTATTACAGCATATCATCATCCGCAGCGGAGGGGCCGAGCAGGAAAAATTCCATCACGCATTACTCCTGCGGACGCATTAGAGAAACAAATTGTACTTGGAATTGAAAAGTCACAGGCTTATTCTGTCTTAATAAATTCCTGCCAAAAGGCTAAGTGTAAGACCAGAAATACTTCCCAAATGTTGTTACTGTATTATCATCCTTGACATCTCAAGGGCTGTCCAAGCGCCACCACGTTCAGGTCCTCACAATAATTTTTTTCCTTTCTTTTTTTTCTTTTTCTTTCTTTTTTTTTTTTCTTTTCAAGCACTCCTTGATTCCATGTGGCCATTGTGGGAGGCCTGTGCTTGAAATGTAAACCTCCCTGTCGCTGAAAGAAAGAGGTTACTTTAAATAAGAGATTTGTCACTGGGCCCGTCCCAGTGGGTAACCAAGACAGATAGCTTCGTAATTCAAGAGCTAATCCCCAAATGAGATTTCCCATCAAACTTACTAGAGGGTTCTCATGATCCATTGAAATAAGTTAAAAACAGAAACACAAAAGAGCAAACTGATCTTGTTGAGGGCAGATTCTGGGGCTTCTTTCTTTTTAAGGCTATCACGATTAATCCCTAATGCAGTAGCCAATAAATATCTACCACATAAATAAATGAGTATTTTCATGATTAATGTTGATGCATTAAAATATCCTAATTATTTTAACCTAGTTAACCCTTTATAAATTAAGGTATATGATACCAATTTTATCAAGTTAAGTTCATGGCGTACAATGTTCCTTTCATCTTACTTGTCTATTGAAACTGCCTTCCTTAAGAGTGGCTATTTTTAGTCTTATCTCAACTTGGCATATAATGAAGTCTGTGTTATTGCAAAATGAAAAAAAAGAAAAAACCTGAAAACAACCTTCACAGGAAAGTGTGTATCCAATCCACAGGTTTATAATTTTATGCAGCAATGTGCACTAGCTTAAAAGAAAACTGTCAGGCCGGTGAGATAGCTCAGTGGCATAAGCGCCTGCCCAACAAGCACGAGGTCTTGAGTTTGACTCCCAGTACCCACATAAAGGAAAAAAAGGGCCGGCGATATCGTTCAGTGGCACAAGCGCTTGCTGGCAAGCGCGAGGTCCTGAGGTCAACTCCCAGTACCCACAGAAAAATAAGAAAGAAAGAAAGAAAGAAAAAGAAAGAAAGAAAGAAAGAAAGAAAGAAAGAAAGAAAGAAAGAAAGAAAGAAAGAAAAGAAAACTGTTATTATGTAAAAAATACCACAAAATGTAAGAGCTCCCAAATAGCAAGTACTTTTACCCTCAGTCTCTGTGTGTGTGGACAAGGTTCCAGCCTATTTGAGTTCTGTGCTCTGAGTCTCCCAGGAAGTTGGAGTCCAGCTGTCATCAGGCCTCCTGGGAATGGGTCGCCCACTCCCAGGTCCCCTGTATTGGGACTGAGCGTCCTCATGGCACGGCAGCTGGTGGTCAGGACACAGTGCTGCACAGCACTCAGGACCGGAGCCCTGGTCTCATCGCATCCTGACGGTGAAAGTGACCCCTTGTCACTCACTTCTGCCAAATCCCCTTCCAACAGCATGGGGGGACTGGAAAGTGTTGACACAGAAGCAAGGTCTCAAGAGATGGGTATCCTTAAAGCCATCTGAGGGGACATCTACCCCAAAAGGGACCACAATCCCTGCCATAGTCAATAAAAAAGTGTTATAAAATGCTTTGTAGTAGTTCAAGCCATATTGCAGAGAAGTTAGGGAGATTCTCAAGAGCGAGATCCCCCATCCCTATCTGAGACTGGCAGGTGGAACTGTGACCCGGTGCGTTCCAGCAAGAAGGAAAGTGTGAGGCGGAGGAAGTGGCTGTCAGAATGAACAGCACATGCCAAGTGTCCTGTGGGACACCTCTTACCGCATGCCCTGCTGAGTCCTCCCAGCAACCTTGTTGGGGACACTGCAGCCAGAGGCATTATTGGGAGTTAGGGAGCAGAGGTACTCATGTGCCAGCACCCCTGGCCGGGCCTCAAGTCCACAGCTGGTTCACTAGGACACCTGTGCTTCCTCTTCTACTTCAACCTTACAGTGCTGACCTCCTGGATCTGGGGCTAAAGGGCTGACTTCTTAGCCTACCTCCTCTAGTGGACACCTGCAATTGGAGAGAAAAAGGTCATTTTCTAAGCTTCAGTTTCTCCAACTGCGCAGTCATGGATTTCCAGTCCACCCTTGTTTGATTTGGTATATCTTCATCACTGGATGAGCACCTAGCTAGAGGCCTCCAGCCATGCGATGGCTGAAGATGGGATTGTGTTCTAGCAGCGATCAAAGCAGGTGCAATCCTTGCCCCATGGATTCCAGTGAGCAGAAGCAAGCAGGGAGGGCAAAAATGGCAGCCTGGACTCAGCAAAAAAAGTGTAAACACAACTATGGCTATGAGAACACTGTTTCTGAGAATAATGTTTATACCTAGCTATTATGAAACAGCCTTTTTGTACTAAAGAAGTTTCATCTTTTCTGACAAATTTCTTTGGGAGAACCATCTATAAATGACTGTGCAGCAGAGAAAAATGTGTTTTAGATTTCAAAGATAAAACCTATAGCCATCCAGTAATATAAATAAAATCCTTTATAACTAATGTTGAAGAACTTTTGGTGGGAAGGTAAACCCAGTAGCATCTTAGGTACGTTTGACAGATGCTGCCATGTGTCACCTCTGTGAAGACCGTTTGTTTGTCATGAACACCCCCCACATGGAGGGGCCTGGGCCCCAGGTGGGTATGAAAGGTGCTCCAGCCAAAGCAAAGCTTTATGCTCATGTCCAGCTGCTCCATTCCTGGATGGACAACACGGTCACTATTTCCACAAGAGCACCCACTCAGAGCTGCAGGATGAAGCCACTATGCGGAGAAATGGGAGCCACTAAGGCACATCCTGGTCTCACATCAGCCTAGGCAGGGCATTCTGTGAGGTCACAGTCCTGGCAGAAGCAAGCCAAGGCTTGTCACAACGTCTGTCACTCCCTGTAGTTTCTACCTTGTGTACTGAGAATGACCTTTTCATTTCCATCTTAGTGCAATGCTGGAATTGCACTGGAGCTCCCTCTATAGAAAAGATTGGAAAGGCACTCTGGGAAAGAGCTTCCTTTCTTTGTGTGCCCTCTACTTTGCAAAGCCCTTGCTCTTGAGAAGTGGTGTAGGCTACAGGGAAGCCGAGGGTTGGTGTGGCCAGACCTCTCCATTTCTTTAAGGCCTAAATTCATTACTGGTTTCTGTAATACCATTGATAAACTAGTGCATTCGTTCTAGCTCTCAATGGCAGTACTTACTAGAGAAAGTTTCCTCAGTTGTGTGAAAGTGTAATATCCTACTAAATATTTTGTATATAAGATGTCCATTGAGGAAAAGAGAAATCTCCTCAATTTTCCTTTCAGTAAGTATGTGGAGAAATTGTCACGGCAAAGCTCCTCAGAGGTAGATAAGCCAGATGTAAAGAATTCTTAATGATTGTTCTCATTACTGTAGTGTTCATTGTCAACATAACCCCTTTTCAACTTTGTGAAAGAAACAATGCCGAGAATTTTCATCCCTCATGCCTAATGTGTCCCCCTTCTATAAAGATGACACAGAAGTAATTAGGAATTAATTGAAACTCCTGTAGGCTAAAGTCGATCTCCCAGGATACATAAAGTTTACAACAGACCTGAGGCTTTTTTCCCCTTCTCTTTCAAATACATTTCAGTTAGTATCCCTGGTGGAGTGAATTTTTTCAATGGCTTTGATGGGAGAAGAATGTTCTTCCAAATCAGAGACTATAAAATATTACACGCCTGAACCAGGTTCATGTTAGTTGATCATTCCAGAATAACAATAAGGAGAAGGGAGCAAAAAGACCTCAGGGGAATCATCTGCGATCTTTTGTAGTTTAAAAAATCATGTTGGGAAGAACATATTTTATTCACTAAGTAAATGAGGAATACTTTCTTACCAAGCTTTTCTTGGCAAGTCCATGGAGAAATTAAATTCTGCCTTTAATAACTGTAACCACTAATATTTTTAAGGTAATCAACATGCACTTTTATTGTACATCCCATGCATTCCTGTATTTCAATGTCGGGGGCATCGCTCTGTGTGCTGTTCAGACAGGGACATACTGCTTTGTGGTGTGGCTTCAGAAAGCTGGCCTGGCAGTCAGGAGAGACAAGCTGCGCTTCAGAGCAAGCCCACTGTCTCAGTAGCTTGCAGAGCAAAGAGTCATTCACTGACATACGATTCTGCTGTGCACCAAGTTCGCCACATAAGCGACACTTCCCAGGGCGACTCGGGGACTCAGACTATCGACAAATGGAAACTTCAAATGTTGGAGATCTTTGCTTCCAGTGAGAAGACGAGGGCTGAAGGACATGGAGAAGAAAGTGTGGGCAACTTGTACTCACTCCTAATTGCATTGACCCGAGTGTGCCCCACACTTCCACGGAAGTCCATCAGCGAGAATTACTGATAGGACCTCACTGAGAGGCGCAGTCACGGAGCCTGGCAATTGACACTGGGTGTGGGAATGCCGTGAGTCCTTCAAGGAGACAAATATGGGTTGGTGACCTCTACCTCTTTCTTCTTCATGAGTAGCAGTATGTGGCTGCTCTTGCTGAAGCAAGTGCACACAGTCTTGCTTCCTGTGTGAGGCCAGAGGACTGGTCAGTGCCTGTCCCTGTCCACAGCACTGGCAGGACCTCTTGGGCAGTGGAAAAGCAGAGAGAGCTCTTGCACTCAGCTCAGAGCCAAGCTGCCTGGGGCAAAGGTTGCTATTTACTGCTGTGAAGAAATGGTAAACAGCCCTCGGAGACTAACTATGGTCTTTGCATATTAGTAATAATGTGGAACTGTGCTGATCCCCTTTTGCTTTGCAACCGCAAGGTTTTTCCACACATAAGTGGATGAAGTCATTGAAGGGTTCCTAACAGGAAGCAAACCCTGGGAAAGCTATTAGCAGTTGAGCATTTGCAATTCAGGTGACACTGTACTTGCCCTAAGGGACATCATGACAGAGTCCTGTTCGGTTTAAAATGTAACTTGTACAGCAGAGTAGGTTGAGCATTCAGATCTCAGCTGGGTTTCTCTTGAATTTATTAACTTACAAATGGAAGTACACTTAAAATAGTTTACTGTCTTTTCAATCGCCACTTCTTAATTTCTGCATTTCCAGAAGTGGCAACATTCTCCCCAGCTTGTGATCCTGGAGTGCCTGAACTTCTGTTCCCTTTGGCAATCAAAATGCCATCTGTTTACCAAATCCCGAATACTCTGTTCATACTGGAGCTCTGAATCTTCCCCTTCCCTTTATTTCCACATTTTAATTAAAGATACTAGCCACTCTAAATATACCTCATGGCTCTCTCTACTGCTAACTTAAATAGCATAGTTCATGCATTTTTAGAATTAGCATCTACAGGCAGCTTAGTGGTCCTATTATTCTTTTCCCCAAAGTTTACAATAATTTGGGACCCACCGGTGGAAGATCTTGAGACAAATCAAAGTACCAACTTTCTCAACACAGCCAGAGTTTCATATGGGCTGAAAGGGTTGAGAAGTTTCCTAACAGATATAAAAGACATCAGGAGATCCCAAAAACTCATAGGTAACATGGAAAAATATTGACTTTCCTGACAAAGTATTAGTCTGGAATGTCTACATTTACCTGTACATTTTCATTTTCCTTACTCTTCTAGATCAATGATCTGACCCTCATGATTAAGACAAACCCTTCACTAGAGCACAGAGGTTATTTGCCCTAAGGTCCTTCCTTGTCACCATTAATCTCCTTGTCTGTTTCCTGAGATCAATGAGGCAGTGCCTCATGAGTGGGTGCATAAGAGACTTAACAAGACGGTTGTGACAGACTCGTGCCTCCTTCCACTGCTGTCCACTTCTTTTATTTTTTATTTTGAGCATAAAATAGCCCAGCATAGTCCCTAAAAGTGGAAGGATGTTCCAGACAAACAGTAATACACACCAGTGAGTGAAAAAAGCCTCCCCCGCAACACAGAATACAAGGAAATAGGAGGCCGAATATTCGACTCTTATTAAAAGTTGCATCATTAATACACATATGTCCCAGGAAAGCTCTCTCTCCATTTCTCCAGCAGACACTAAAGGAGGAAATATTTTATGGCCAGTGCCTGGTCACAGGGCGGGTGAGCCTACATGCTGTCAACATCGAAACAGGTAGGGGATGAAAAACAAATTGATTGTTAAGCACCCTGAGAAGCCTCCTTAACATGATTCTCAAAACTCACAGGCTCTCCGCCCACAGAGCTCCAAGTTGAAAGTCCCACGACTCCAGCGTGCACCTGCAAAGCCCACCACACTGCCCGATCTGTGGGTTTTACTGTAGGTCAGGACTGTTAATCACCCAAAGGCCTGGGGGTAGCCACATTGAAGCTTATTTATGGGCAAGTCAAGCACCCGAAATGCTGAACCGTGCCTGATTAGCTGCGCTAATATGCTACTTGTGGCTAATTTCTGAGCTGCTGAACTCACAGGTGTTGGCCCTTGCCCGTAAATCACACCACCCACCTCCTCTTTGCACCCTTGGACCTCCCCTGCATATAGATAGGTTGTTTAAGTGACAGGCGGAAAATAATGGATGGGCCACTAAATCACCCCGGTGCTCAGTCACCTGGCTCTCCTCTGAAGCCAGTCCTGCGACGTTCCCAAGGCCTAGGTCGCTTCCTGTGTTATTGTAACCCCAGCCTTTACGGCCACCCATGTAACCTTTCCAAGGCACACAGTGTACACGTCCCCACTTTATTTACTTTGCTTGTAGAGCTCACCCCATGAATAAGACAGCACCATTAAAATTTCCACAATAGCCAGCGGAGCCGGCAAGCAGAACAGAGTCCCAGTTACTTAGGTGGTGAAAGGAAACACACGGAAGTCAGCAACCAGGGCCTTCATTCACCTTTAATTTATTTTTTTTAATTAAAGATGTTAATTAAATGGATCACAAACAAAACAATCTAAACACTAAATACTATGTTCAGGAAATACTTGGTTTGCATATAATTTGATTCTCCAGAGTGGTTCCTTGTTTTAAATCAATGTATGGGCTCATATAAAAATGAGTAGCTCTGAAAATAGACTTATTCACACATATTTATAATGTCTGTTTGGACTTGGAACAGAGGAAAATGTTGGACTTGGGATGTTTTTCTTTTTAATTTTGGGTAAGAAAACTGTTAGGAAACAATACTAATCGATGAGTGCTGGGTGAAATCTCACAGGTAGACACGGTACATGAAAAAGTCCTCTATCTTAAGACCAAAACTGTAACAGGGCCGGAAGGATGGAGTCCCTGAACAGGAACGCCTCAGCCGCACCAGGGACTAGGGGAGGAAAATAGCTCCCTCTCACTTCCCGTTACTTTTAAGTATTTCACATGCCCCATCCTTAGAGGAGATTATACAATATGAAGTTTATTCACATTTTGAGCACTTTCTAATTGAACTTAAAAAGGCAACTGTCAGGCAGAGTTTTGATCATAAAACTGTACTTATTTTAAGGACTTCACTTCAAAATGAAATGGGGTAGCAGGAACTAGAGTTATTCTCCTGCTTCGAGAAGCAGATGAACTGTGTGATGTGTTGGCTTACGGGACACCTTAACACCAGGCAGCGAGGACCCCTGAGATGTGGAAATGAGGCCTGGTGAGGCCTGTGAACTGTTCCGGCTCCCTGATCTGAGGCTTTCCAGCTGGTGTGAAGAACAAGAGGCGCCCAGGAGACGTCTTGAGTTAAGAGATGCAACTGAGCATCAGGCAGGCAACATGATGGTGGCATCAGCCAGACAGAACAGGGTACACAAAGGAGACAGAGGTGAAGAGGTCCCCTCTGGCGACACTCATTGGGCTCCTTCAGTGCACTCCGCAGAGGCCTGGTCAGAGGCTGAGTGAAGAAGCTCTTGAGGCTGGTGTGGCAGTCAGCAGAGGCCATGGCAGGTGACATTGCTGGGGACTCCCCCAGGGTGGCACGGTGTCCTTTCTACCTGCAGACTGAGACGTCTGCGATCCACACACACCGAATGGGACCCAAAGGTGAAGGGAGAGACTACTATGGACCCGCCCCTCCTCCCGCCCTCCTCATGCACTCTGAAAGCAAGCCCTGAGAGGACCAGACCACTCTAAGTAGCACAACTCTGTCGCATAACAAAGGTCCAGTAAATTTACAAGAACCGGAGCATCCAGCAGTCAAAAGGGGGACATTCGCAATGTTGAGGAGACAACCTAACAGTAAGGGTGCTCAGGGCGGCAGGAAAAACAAGCCAGGCTGAAGATGAAACTCACTCAGCCAGACACAACCAAAAATCACACAGCTGCCAACAGTCACACACACACACACACACACAAGCACACACACACACATGCACACAACCTGTAAAACTTCTTAAATTAGGCTCCTCATGTTTGACTTAGGAGCTATGCAGAAGACACAACACGTTAACCCTCAGTGTGAGGTGGAGGAGTCAGTGAACGGGTTTAACTTCAGGTTAGACACCAGAGAAGAGAACATCGGTAAACTTCATGGCGTGGCAAACAAAGCTAAATGAAACGAAAGAGGAAATGAGGATTATAAATTAGCAGACCATCTTTGAGACAACCTCAAATAGATAAATGTGTATGTACTTGGCCTCTGTGGCAATGTGAAGGGAAAGCAGAAAAAGATGGTGGAAGAAATAATAGCTGAAAATCTCAAATTGGTTGACTACCACCAACCCTAAATTAAAGACACTCAACAATTCTTAAGCATAAAACATAAAACAAAACAACAAACAAGCAAAAACCTACATCCAAGTTACACCAGAATCAAAATACTCAAAACTACCAATAATAAAAAATCGTAAAAGCAAAGAGAAAACACATGATAACAGAGGAACAAAGATATAGATGACCATAATTTTTTCATTGAAAATAATTCAACCTCTTTAAAGTACTGGCAGAGACAAAAACAAAATTTGTGTCAATATAGAATATCCAAAGAAATTATGTTTAGAAACATAAGTGAAATAAAGACATTTTTATACAAACAGAAGATAAAAGAATTGATTGCAAGGCCTATATGCATAAAACAATGTTAAATAAAGTCTTTCAGAGAGAAGAAAAATAGTATCAGAAAAACATGGTTATACACCTTGGAAAGGAGAGCCTCAGAGTGGAATTACATGAGCGCTTTAGTTTTGCTTCTGTTTATTATTTAAATCTCTTCAAAGGCACTTGTTTAAATGAAAATAAGAAGACTGTAACGTGGTATTTATAATACAGCAGTACCTCATTCATGAACACTATTTTGTGAACAATTTGGTTGGCAAACAAAAGCGTTTGCCAAAATATTATTTTTGTTTATGAATTCTGCATTAGGTTACAAACGTGTGACCGTCTTTCCCCCACCAACACGAACATAGCCATCCTTTCCAAAATCGTGGAACCAATTAAGTTCATGAACCGAGGTGTCCTTGTATAAAGTAAATCTCAACTGTATGGCAGTAATAGCGCACACTTGACAGGCGAGGACGTGAAATTTTATGATTCTAAGCCTCTTATACTGTTTATGACATGAGATAATATCGCTGAAAGTGGATCCGTGATAAAAGTTATGACTAATACGCCAAAATGAAGATAAAATGAAATCATAAAAAATAAGTCTTTTAAATGAAGTCAGAAAAAAAAAAAGGATGAGAAATCAAGAGCAGAGGACACAGTTAAGAAAACACAGGGCGAGGTGGCAGATTTAAACCTGGGCATGTCAAAAATTTCATTTGTATGTCAATCATCTAAGCACTAAAGCTAAGAGGCAGATTGTCAGATTTTAAAATATACCATATTCTTTCTCTATGAACCATGTTCTTTCCATCACACACTCACTGAAATATAAAGACACAAACAAGAGCCGTGCATGGTTTGGAGATGAGGCACATATTTTGCATGTGGGAGGCTTTGGGTACAATCCTGGCACTGCCAAGAAGCAAAAAACACAAAATAGGTTAAAACATTGAAGGAAGGGAAAAGATACGTTGCGATAACAGTAATCAAGAAAACTGTAGTATGATATAAATAATAGACAAGTTATATATCAAAGAAGTTAATATTACCTGCATAAACAGAATCATTACATATTTATAAAGGAAAAAGTTTATCAGGAGGACATCACAGTCCCCAAGACTTAGAACCCTAATAACAGAGTAGTTTTAAAATATACGAAGCAAAAATTTGGTAGAGCTATAGAAAAATAACCAAATCAACAATTATCTTCAAAAATTTCAATGTTACCTCTCAATATTTAATAGAAGCCAGAAACAGAGGTGCACACTCATAATTCCTACACTTAGGAAACTGAGTCAGGAAGGTTGCCTGGTTATAGAGTGAGTTTAAAAGCAGCCTGGACAACATAGCAACAACACACAAAATAATAACAAAACCAAACAAACAAAAACAACTGATAGTAGTAGTAAGAAAGTCAGTAAGGATATAAAATTTTGAAATGATATTATAAATTTCAAAGTGGTATTTCTGAAACATACTACCAAAAGGGAGGAGAGTACACATTATTTTCAGCTACATAGGAAACACCAAAATAGAGAATATTTAGATTCATTACAAAAATCTCAGTAACGTAAAATAATTTAATTCATTCCAAGTTCTTTCTCTTACCAAAATGAATTCAGTAAGAAATCAGTAACAAAAATATCTCTGGAAAATCCTGTATATTGAAAACTAATAAACTACATCTGAAGAATCCCTAGATGAAACCGGACACGGTAGCACACGCCTGTAATAATTACCGGCACTCTCGGAGTCTGATGTAGAAGGATCACAAGTTTAAGCCCAGCCTGGGCAATTTAGCAGTTTGTGAGACCCTATTTTTTAAAAAATGTAAGACAGAAAAAAAAATTCAGAAATTAGAATGATTGAATGATTTTTGGTCTAAAAAGAAAAAGAAAAAAGACGTAACCAAATTTTGGGAAGGCAGCTAAATTTTTCTCTGACAGGATGCATGACTTTTACAGCAATAATTGTCTCTATTAGAAAAGAAAAAGTATAACATATGAATAATTTTAACTTTTTCCTTAAGAAATCAAGAAAACAAGAGCAAACAATTCAAATATGAAGTAAAAAGAAATAATAGAGAACAGAGCAGACAAAAATAAAATAAACACCCAAAAATAATAGAGAAAATTAACCAAATCAAATGTTCATTCTTTGAGAAGACCTGCATAATTGACACATATGAATTTTACCAAAATCCCACATGTGGGAAGTGGTATCATTGTAGACTTTTTTCTAGAATAATTTTGGTCTTTCAAAAAATGCTTTTAAGCAATTTGAAATTGCAGAACAGACTTAACAACAAATATCACTTGCTATCAAAATTATTTATGGTGGGGCCAAGTGTGATGGCACACACCTATAATTCCAGCACTCAGGAGGTTGAGGCAAGAGGATAGCCATGAGTTCAAGGCCAGCCGAAACGCACAGTGAGACCCTGTCTCAAAAAATCAAAAAGAAAAAACAATTAATTACAAAGCTGCTGTTGTCGAGATAGTGTAGCATTCACTGGAAAAACAAACAGGTCTATGGAATAGACAGATTTTAGAAATAGATACACACATATGACCACTCTGCTTTGATAAAGATGCAAGGCAAATGAGGAAGGGCCATCTTTTCATTTCCTGTCACACATGAATGTCCATGAGCAAAAGCACAAAAACAAAAACTTTAATCCCACATTAACTTCTTGCACAATATACAAAAATTAATTCATAATGATCCTGCAGTGTAAATGTTAGCTTGGAACCATAAACTCATAAGTATTGCCTTCTTCGATTTCATAAATATAATCTTTGGAAAACTTTTTAGTACAATGCATTCACTTTTCTCTAAGCCAAACTCAGGTTCCTTTCCAACTTCTAGCACCAAAACTTCCATATTGAAATTTTGTCTTGTGGAAAATTTGGAATGAGTTAGTAGAAATAGAAATAAGACATCCTGGAATGAACTTTCGGCAGCTGCCTTTATCGTGTCTTGCCTCGCTCACTACAAGTGTGTCTTGCAGCTCTCTGGGTTGTCACACTCTAGACCCCAACCTACCATTTGGAATTTTATGCCCATTTTAAAAAAATCACCTCAAAACCACAGCTCTCCTTGTGTTGCTTACAGCTCACCCATGTCTCCCTGCTGCCCAACACACGGAGTCCTGGGTCAGCATCAGGCCACGCATCCTTCCGCTTGTGGAATCACTGTGATCTCCTAAGCCCCTGAAGATCTTTGCCGGCGGAGACCCACTGCCTCAAGACTGCACTCCCTTCCCCTTTAGCACTTCCTGTGGGATTGCTTTGAAATAATCCTCCTTCATGTCTCCTTTGGCGCTACCCTGCCCGACTTCCTTTCCTGCTCTCTGTTGGTGCAGTGAGCATTCCTCGCATGATGTCCACCTCCCAGTTTCCATAACTTGGGAAGATGATTTGTTACAAAGTGTATCAGTCCATTTTTGTTACCATAGTGAAATAGCCAAGGCAAACTACCTTATAGAAAACAGAAGCTTATTAGCTGGCAGTATTGGAGGCTGACCGTCCAAACAGCATGGTGCAGGCTCTGCTGAAGGTGCCTCAGCTGTGTCACCTCCTGATGCAGGGCAATGCTAGAGGCTTATGGGGAGGAAGAGGTCATATGGCCAAACAGGAAGCCAGAGAGGCTGCATGGGCCACGCTTAGGTACCAACCATTGTGAGCCAACTGAACAAGGTTCCAGGAGAAACACTTTAATCCCTTCCAGGGATGGCACAGCCCATAACCTACGGACCCCCTACTAGGTGACACCTCTGGGAGGTCCCACCACTTCCCACTGCCACATAAGGACGAACCATGAGTGCTGGAGGACGCACTTCACCCACCCCCCTAATGCAGGTGGTCAATGGGAAGGACAACTGTGACTGAATCGAGGTCGCTGCTCAGTTCAGCTAAGGGTAAAAGGGGAGGATCATCCCACATGAGCCAAGTGGGCCCATGGCAACCACAGGGTCCTTAAAGGTAGAAATGGGAGGCAAAAGAGAGCACAGTGCCATGCAGTGTGAAACATCTTGGTTGGCCCACTGGCCAGCTGTAGAGATGGAGGAAGGGGCCACAGGCCAAGGAGTATGGTGGGCTTGGAAAGCTGGGAAAGCCAAGAGTCAGATGGTCTTCCAGGGCCCCGGAGACAGAAGCCCAGGCCCACTGACCCCTCTGCGCTGCTCCTTGTGTCTTCCTCAGACTTCCGGACCAAGAAGGTACAGGTGCCCTATCCCACTGCCAGAACATTCAGGACATCCTCAATGGGGCCCACGTGGCCCGCCAGTGACTTTTTCTGTACCTGGCTTCCCCTTCTGCATTAGCCATGGAGTTTCCATGAGGCAGAGGTCCTGTCTGTCCTGTTTGTTGTGTGTACATGAGGAGAGGTACAGAGCACATGGAAAATCCGTTTTTAGGATACTAGGAGTGTTACAATGACTTGCAATTAAATAATTTATCATAATTTATTGCAATAGTGAATATCATGGTCTATACTAGAACATTTGATTTCTATGCAAAAAAGAAGATATGAATTACAGGTTCATCTGGAAACGGAGTGTGCAGCTCCTGGGTGCTTTCTTCCATTCCCTGGGTTTGGTGTTGGACTTAGAGATTACTTTTCATCCCTCGGGGGAACACAGACCAGCTCTGGTCCTACACAAAGGCAGTGCAGCAGGGCAGCACTGTCACACCGTGAAATGGGCTCACAGCCCAGGACAACCTCGTGAGAACGGTGGTGTGGTCCATCATTGGCAGGAGGCCCTTCACGCCTGCCTTGGGGAGTGAGGAGATGAAGCGACCAAGCCCACAGCAGAAGGGGCCCTGGGACCCAGATGCATCCTGGAGGTTACAAGAAGAGCACTTCTGGGCACACATCAGCTCTCCCACCCAGAGAGGGTGACACGAGGATGTCTATATGTTTCTATTATATTGACTTCAGATTTCTTTAGGCAAATAACTATGAAAAAGTCATCTGACAATTCCAAGAAGAAAAATGTGTGTGGTAACTCAGGAGTGGCACATCCGAGAGTTACCCTTGCTCGGCCTCTGATTGAAGAAGCACGGACGGCTCATGGCTGGGGAGAGTACAGCATGGACATCCAGGGTAGTTCCAGTGTGGGAATTAAAAGGGCAACCGCTAAATCTGTCAGAAGGTGCTTTCAAGATGTAGCACCAAAGAATTATATCAGAAAGGTCACTCAGAGAAATACGACTGTCACAAAGTTAAGTACATCTAGGGAAGATCAGATAATAGGAAATATCTTTTTTTCAAAGCTGAAATGATAGATTGCAAAAATGGTGAAGTGAAGCTCAGGGCAGATATAAAGGGAAATCAAGAGGAAGGGAGAAAATAAAATAGGAGGATAATACAATAGAAGTGAGGCTGTAGAAATCATAAAAGAAATGCTTCGAAACAACAGTGAAACTTATTGAATAAAGTGAAATTTATTCAAAACATTCAGATGGCAAGATGCAGAAAAATAACCCATGGAGTGGCATTCTGGCTGATTGCAAGATGCTGTGAAGAATACATTTTTTAAAAAAATTGTCCTATGTTCTCATAGCACACTGCATGAATAATTTAAAAGGAACACTGAGATTTATGAAAAGAGTATTATCAGTGCAATGTTAATGCCAGGCTTAAGGTTTTTTCAAGTGAGGATTTGGTTCTAGCCAAACTAATTGTTTCTATTTGTCACCCCCATGCCAAAGATGAGCAGAGGTATTTAAAAATTTCAGAATGAGATGCATGGTCCTCAAGGTCTCTGGACCTGTGGTACCTGCTAAGTACAGAACATTCAGTGTCACCGGATGGACCAGCCTCCAGCGTGGCCTTCGGGACCTCTTGGTGGTGTCACTGATGGGATTTGCTCATATGGCCCATGCCTCTTCTTACTCTTCGTTTGTGCACATTTTCTGGATGGAAAGACCTTCAGCACTAGAGAAAGCACGAGTAGGACCTGACCTTCCCGGAGGAGGAGAATGAGAAGGATTTAACGTCCAATTTAAGTGGCATGCCCTCAAGTCACCTGTGTGGAGGGAAGGCCTGTGCTGGACACTGGTGAGACACAGCCCTGTGAAGATTCACCAAAGCCGCCCAGCGGCTGGGCAGGGAGCTCCCGGGCCACAGTCCCGTTTTCTGCATTAATGGTACCAGCATTGCCAAGGTGGCTGTTTGTCACTTCCCCCGACAGCTGCTCACAATCACCAGAGCAGAAATGCAAGTTCTTTACTGCACATCAGGAAGAGAAGAGTGAGATGGGACACTGGAGTCCTGCGCCAATGATTTTATCTTCGCAGTGCTTTGGAAATTGTGGTCAGTGCCTTACACTGTGTTACACAGCACTCGGGTCCTGGGGAGGTATGAGCATTAGCCCCTGGGGCCCAAGCACGTGGCACGTGACATTGGGCACTTGATTCATTCTTTTCCAACGTTTGCCCCAAGCTAATCTGTGCTTTATCCACTGATGCAAAGATAATTCAGTTTATGGAATGTTATGCAAGCATTCATTGAACTTTATGGGCCTCTTAAAACCCAGCCGCTGTTCTTATCAAGGGAATGAAAGGGAAGGAGGAAATTGCTTATAATCTTGAGCTGCTGATACTGTACTTTCAAAAACTGATGTGTAGATAAGCTTTGTATTTCTAACACCTCATACTGGTTAGACATTTTATTAAGATAATATCAGTTCTTTTTGTCTCTTAAAAGTAACAATAAATGAGTAAAATTTTAAAATACTGTTAAAGACAGACACAAACTATTCAGGTTCTGTAAGACACATACTCTAAAATTAGTGGTGGCACTAGGTTTCTTCCAGACTGTTCTCTACTGTTCTAAAGAGGTTCTTTGTAGGTGGAATTTGTGGATAAATGTCTTATAAACATTACTTAATTCATTAATATACTTGTACCACATACTTCATTAACCATAAAAAGAATGGAATAAATATAATACAATTACAGATCAAGGGCTACTGAAAAAAATGAAATATATAAGTCCCGATAAAATCCGTAATTTATTGTGGCTTACAGTTTGTACACTGAAGCCAGGTGTGGGTGCCACATGCTTATAATCCAAGCACTCTGGGAGGCTGAGGCAGGAGGATCACAAGTTCAATTCCAGCCTGGATAATCTAGACTTAGCAAGACATTTTCTGAATGTAAAAAGGGCTAGGGGTATAGCTCAGTGTGGAGGTCTTTGGTTTGAAACCCAGTACTCCAAAAAAAAATAAATATTTGAAGGACTGTGCATTGAACACGAGTGTTACCTTCAGGATTCCAGTGCGTCTTCTGGAAGTAAGGCAGCACTGTTCCTTCAGGTACTGTATGCGCCTCCACAGAGAGGAGCATTACAGTTTTCCCTTAAAAAGAAAGCAGCATTTCAGCAGATCTAAAGAAACTGAGGAAATCTACGTGTTTTGTAATATCTGCAATTTATGAAATAATGATAGCCCACACTTACCACAGATGTAGCCTGCGCTGGAAAAGACCACGGAAATTGTTTCCCAATATACAAATCACTTATTCCTAAGTTTTGTTTTGTTGTCTTTTTCTTCTTCATTCAAATAAGCCATAGTGGAAAGCAGAGGGTCCGTCCCATATTCTGTGAAATGCCTCGAGATTTCATCTCCAAGGTCATCCTCTCCTATGGCCGGATTCTCCCCATCGAGCATATTACAGGAGTTGGGCTGGAGGCGGCACCCCAATACCCACTGCTTGAGCTTTTGCTGCATCCCCATGGGTACTGTCCCCTGAGATGACAACTGCCCTAACAGGCCACTGCCCCTTCCCACCGGAGCTGTCTTCAGTCTCCTTCCACTTAGACCAAGAGCACCAACAGCAGGACTGACACACAACCAGGGAGTAGGGGACAAGTGATGTCACCCTGGTTGTCCCAGACCCTCGGGACCAGCCTGATTGCCTCTCACCCCGCTGGCCACCCCAGCCCCACACCATCTCCCACCATCACCTGGCCTCTTCTCTCCCACTGGCACCAGCATTTTCCCACCCCCAGCCTCTCGGTGCCTCACCTGTCCAAATGCTGTCATTGACATTTGCCAACTGCAAAAGGTACCATTTGCTGCAGCTGTCTCAGCGTGGTGGCTTTTACTCTCCTGCATCACAGGCACCATTCGCTGCAATGGTTACTGTCATGTGTCAACCAGACAGGGTCCAGACGTGCCAGGGTTCAACATTATTTCAGGATGTGTCGGTGAGGCTGCTTCTGCGTAAGATCAGCGTTTGCGTTTCTGCGCTCAGGGAAATGGATGGCTTACCAAATCTAATCTCCCCAGGGCCTGGAAGAGCCACGAGCAGAGCAAGGATTTGGGGACCTCTCATTTTCTACCTGATGGCTGGGCTGAGCTCAACCAGGACATGCCATTGGCCCCACTCTCAGACTGGTCATTCCGCCACCAGCTCTCCTGGGTCCCAGACCTTCAGGTCTGACTGAACCCATGGAGCATGGAGATGGCACAACACAGACACCTTGACCTCTGCAGTCCCCGTAACGCATCCATCTCCCTTGGTCTCACTGTGGGTAGACATGGGTCCATGGGTGGGGCAGAGATGCAGCTGGAGGTACAGATGTGATACAGGCTAGACGGAAAGATGTCGACATGCAGGTTTAGATAGACACACAGATATATAGATACATGTTTATATATTTGTAGACATGAAACAGATATAAAGATTTAGGGTTAGATAGAGGTATAGACATATATATGTAGATACAGATAGAGAAATGTAGATTGAAATAGATATACATTTAGACATATATACAGATGTACTCAGATATACATTTATATATAGATACTTATATATATGTAAATACAGATAGATATATATAGATAGTTATATATATATAGGTAAATAAATATGTTTATTTAGATTTATTATGTAAATACAGATAGTTATAGATTTTGATGAACATAGAGATATCGCAACAGCAAGCAGAAACACCGAAACTACACCCAGGATTTGGAGGCAGATTTATTCACGTTGGCAGGCATGGATTGGGGTCATTCCCAGAACATCAGGCCCTGATCTCTGTGGTCTAGGTCTTATATGGGTTAAGCAAGCAGGAAGTACAGAGCAGAATGGCTTGTCAATGGGGGATTGGTTTATACAATGTGCATCACAGTGACCAGCTATGCATCACAGTGACCAGCCGTTTCTAAGAGACTGGAGCAACAACAGGAACTGTTACCTGGGCAACTAAGAAACTGAAGTACACTGGCTGGGGGGGGCATTTTCTGCTACAATATAAATACTATGTAGATACATATTTATGCAGAGAGGGAAGTACGGGTGTTAACTGAGATATAAAGATACACATATAGATTCAGCTCTATACCCGGATGCACTGTTTTGAAGCGGGCAGTCCAGTAGTGCTGATCATGGCCACACTGCTCCGCAGCTGATCTCCAGGTCTTGATTTCCCCCTGCAGACTTGGAGCTCCATACCTGCTTCACCACCTCCAAATCCCCTCCTCCCAGCTGCTAGAGACGCCATTTTACTTTCTCTCTCTCAGTTTCACTCTTTCAGATACCTCATATAAGGTTGGATCCTGCCAACTTTGTCCTTTGATGACTGATCTGTTTCACTTCGGATAACATCTTTAATGTTCATCCCGGTGGCAACATATGGCAAGATTCCCGTCCTCTGACAGGTGAATACTATTCCGCTGTCTACGTGTACCACAGTGTCTTTGTCCATGCATCCATCCCGGATCTCAGGTTGATGTCTACCTTTTGGCTATTGTGGTAACAGCACAATGAACATGATTATATAGATACTTCAATTGCCTACTTTCAATCCTTTTCAGCCCTTATATATTCAAAAGTAAGACTGCTGAATACTGCAGCAGAATATAGCAGTAATTCTGAATATAGCAGAAATTTTCCTGCTATATGGTATGAAGAATGAGGCCAACATTCATATTTCCATACATGAGCCCATCATCACTTACTCAAAAGTCTGAATTTACTCACTTTATTTATCACTCAATTACACTCCAATTTCCTTCTGCATCTCAGGTTATT
This sequence comes from Erethizon dorsatum, assembly GCA_028451465.1. Lineage (NCBI taxonomy): Eukaryota > Metazoa > Chordata > Mammalia > Rodentia > Erethizontidae > Erethizon > Erethizon dorsatum. The sequence continues at coordinate 55,966,125 of CM051833.1, forward strand.
TTCTTTGTCTATATTTCCACATGCCTAATCCATACTATTTTATTTATGAAAATTTTTGCATGTGTTTTAAGGCCCAGTAGGACTAGTCATTCTTTGTTGACCTTTCTCTCATACTAGCTCTGAACCTTATCTCCTGTGTGGACATATTCTTCCCGAAACACTGATGGTATATTTTATTGACATTATATTAAATTTGTAAATTAAGTTGTAGGTACTTGATATATATTTAATTTGAGTAATTTTATCCAAATTCAGTCATTCTCTGAGTGTTCTTCTTAAAGTTTATAATTTTTATTGAACAAATGTTCTTAGGTTTTTCCCTTTTCAAGGATTTTGGTCTCATAAACACAGGTGTATATCTTCCTCTGTGTCCAGGGGCTTTGCGTTCTTCAAGGATGTTTGAAAGTTTCCTTAAAGTAGATGCTTTTTGTTTCATTCCAAATTTATTTATAGTGATTTTTCTACGTAGAGTTTGTTATTTTAAATGTGAAATTTTCTTCAGTAGGACCTTTTTATGTTAATTAATTCTCTACTTTGCATGATTTTTGCATTGTGATATTGTTGGAAACGGTTTTAGCTGATTCGTTTTTTTCCCCCGGAAGCTATGTCATCATCATATAGTGACAGAGTTATCTCATCTTTAGCAAGTTTGCGTTCTTCAAGGATGTTTGAAAGTTTCCTTAAAGTAGATGCTTTTTGTTTCATTCCAAATTTATTTATAGTGATTTTTCTACGTAGAGTTTGTTATTTTAAATGTGAAATTTTCTTCAGTAGGACCTTTTTATGTTAATTAATTCTCTACTTTGCATGATTTTTGCATTGTGATATTGTTGGAAACGGTTTTAGCTGATTCGTTTTTTTCCCCCGGAAGCTATGTCATCATCATATAGTGACAGAGTTATCTCATCTTTAGCAAGTTTGCCTCTCTGTTTTCTCTTGTCTAATTGCATGGGCTACCACTGAGTGGTGCTGGTGAGAGGAGTGGCAGTGACAAGGGTGGCTTCTGACACAGATGTGTCACCGTCTCACACGTGTTGGTGCAGAGTCCGACATGGAAATCCAGCACACGTAGTCAAAGAGCACACAAAAAGACGTGATCATTTAGTAATCGACGGGCGCTTCTTCCAGACGCGAGGAGAGCCGACTTTCAGAAAATATATTGGTCTAATTCATAACATTAAAAGATCTAAAAGAAAAAATTTTATGCTCATCTCCATAGATGTTGACAGGCATTTGGAAACATTCAACAACCATTCACCATTTTAAAAAAATTAATAAATTAAGAACAGATGCCCACTTCCTAATGGATAAAATGTGCCCATCTCTATCTAAGGCCAGGTTACACTTCACAGTGAAACACAAAAAGCACTGCGAATTCTCATGTTTTATTTATGCCCTACTAGGTGGGCAATGGCAGTGAACACTCTAGCATTGTACGTGGAGATGCTGTGCTCTCCGTTTCCTTATACGGCATTTGTTCTACGCAACACAGATCTTCCTTATTAGTTACATTACTAGGACTTTATTCGTGTTTGCTTAAAACTCAGCCTGCCACGGATGAAAAGAGGACAGAAAGGACCACAACTTCTACTTCTTCTAGTTTTCTCAGCTCCTGCAGCTTGGGCCTCATTAATAAAGCTGTTGTGCTATTTCATACACAGATACATATAATAGCTACAGCTTATTTTTCACTCATTCATTTTTCCAGGTTTTTGTTTGTTTGTTTTTTGTCTTTTTTACTGATTTCATCTAAGGCATTGTTTGTTTTGTCTAATACTAAGATTGTAATCCTGGTTTTTCTCCTCTTGTCCTACCACGTTCCCCTACTTTTTGGTTTTCTAATCTTTATAGAATCATATTCCTTTAAGCATAGTAAGATTGGATTTTACTTTGTGACAGAAATGTACTTACTTACATTTCTTAAAATAAGAAATATACTTGAACATAGTTTTATAATATTGTTTTATATATTCTGTGTTCATAGAACTTTTAAAAGTCTTTATGTTTAGTTTTCTGTGTGCATTTTCTAGTAATACATTTTCTGATATTTATGATGTCTTGTATTTTCATTGTTGTTCTATTGCTTCCTTTTGCCATTACCACTGGTGTAGCACATTTGGTCCTATAAGTATTTATGGAATGTCTATTACCTCCTCCTACAAGCAATATTAGTCCATCAGTTTCTCTTGGTCTTCTCTATCCTTCACTGGCATCAATATTAATTGATAATGCTGTCCTCCCAACATTACCATTATGTGTTAAATATCTTTATACTTTTTTTAATATTCCATTTAAAAGAGTAAGCTGGTCATAAGATTTTAATATTTTTCCTTTAGGTACAATCTTGGTTACTCCCCTCATTTGTTCATAGGAAATGCATGGAACAGTGCTCACTCGTTCCCCTGACTCAGTATCACAAAGTTAGTTCCATATGCTCTCAGTTCATGACTGACTGTGAGAGGTTAGCTTCCTTAGTCACTGTGCGGCTGGCAGAAATTCTTCGTCGTGTAATTTCCTCATGTGGAACTTGCAGGCGGAAATCCTTAGCTTTTGTGTGCAAAATAAAGTAATTTTACCAGAATAGGTTTCAATTGATAGGTCACTTTTTCCTGGTCCCAAAATGTGACCTTTGAAAACATAACTTCAACTTTTCTTCATTTCAGAAATATACATTCATAGAAAGAATGCATATCCAGGCATGTCTCTCTCCATGGCAAAGGAAGGAAAGCCTTTTAGTTTGTGACTTTTGAAAATTGCCTTTTGCATGCTAAGAAAATTTTCTTCCATTTTGTTGTTGTGTCATAGACTTTGGATCTTAAATTTTTTAATCATTGTTCCTCTGTATAAATATTAGAATTGAATGCAGACTTCAACAGATAAAGCCTTCCAATGTATGAACAATACCTTTAAAAATATTAATCTCTTTTGATTGTTCTCTCCAAAGTTTAAAATTTTTAAATAGTCTAAATAGTCTCCTTCATGTTCTAAAGTATTTCAAGGTTTTGGCATTATTAAAGATTGTGTTTTACTTACAATAATCAATTTTCTAAGTGTACACTGCTAGTAGAGAAAAATCACGCTTGATGTTTTGCATATGAGTTTATATACAACAACACTGCTGAACTCGCATTCCCTCCAGAAGTATTCTTGCAGATGTTTTGGACGTTCGAATAGTCATGTCGTCTCCCAGTACAGACAAGTTTCTTTCTTTCAGCCTTTTGTAGGTTTATTTCCTTCCGTTTTCTTGTCTTGTTATACTGGAGAGTTCCTCTACTAGGGTATCTCCCTCCAATGCTAAACTATTCCTGTTCTAATTCCCAGAATATGTGGCTATGTCATAAGAGGTACAAGGGCTTTGGTTCATCAATTTTGTCTTTTCAACTCTGTTTCATTGGTCATTTGCAGTGTTCTTTTAGTCTCTATTTCATTTATTTGTTTACTGATCTTTATTATCTTTCTCCTTGCTGTTCTGGGGTTTATTTTTTCTAATTTTTCTAAGACCTTGAGATGCATCATTAGGTTATTTAATTTAGTTCTAATTTAAATCTTTAATGCTATACATTTCCCTCAAAGCACTGCATTATGTACATCCTATACATATTTATATAATGTATTTAAATTGTAATTCATTTTAAAAGATATTTTAATTTCCCATGAGATTTCTTTTTTGATACATAGACTGTTTTGCTGTGTCTTATTTTAAAAACTTTAGGGCATTTACAAGATATTGATTTCTGATTTAGTTCACTGTGGCCAGAGAATATACTATGTAGAATTTCGATTATTTTAAATGTTTTGAGGTTTAAGGATTTAATTTTTTAGATAGCTACTTAGATTTCTTTATGTCATCTGGTGAGCAATCTATTTTCCTCACTAATTAGAAGTGCTAGTGTTATATATTAACCTCATATACTGTGAACCACGTAAATAAAAACTACAATATTAAATGAAGCTCTGTAAAAAATTATTTAATTTCCTTCTTAGCTTTTTCTTATGAACTATATTCCAAAGAAAATCCATTATGGGCACAAAACTGTGAGAAATTCTCTAGACAAATTTATTTTTCCATGTTCTTTTGAACTAAGCTGGAGGATTTTTCAGGGGTTTAGTCACATCCTTCTAAATAATTATTTTTTGCCAAGTTCACTTGTCTAACATACTTTTAGATATTCTGGGTTCTTTCATACAATATGAATTCAAAACTTTTTACATAATTAAAGGAGGGTATTGTTTTTGATCTTTGCTTGACTTGCAGAATTCCGAATGTCAAGATCACTGAGATACTGTTGATTTAAAATTGCACATGTTTCTCTGGTCTGCGCTGAACACAGAAAGAATGTTCAAGTAAAACTTTCAGATCCAAGGACAAAGGTGAATATTTTTTCAACAATTTCAAATCATTTATTTTTAAAGCACTTGACAAGGTTAGTGGGTGATACACAAAAAGCCCCAGAATACCTCTACCTGCCCCCAGGGAAGAGCAAAACAGAAAGACATGCAAATCAGAGAGCAGGCGACAGAGAAGCAGCCATGGCATAGCTCTGTCTGTCTCTGGCTCTCCTCTCTCTATATCTCTATCTCTCTATATTTATACACAAAGGGTACAAAGCAACCTTCTGAAATAAATTCTCCCTGCGAAAGAATAAGAAAAAAAAAAAGGAATGAGAAAAAGCTTTTCAGACAAAGTGCTTTCAAATGCACAGTCGCTCCAGGGGCCTTAGAGGATCTACCTTGAGAGAGAAATGCGAGCTCCTGACAGCCAGAGGAGCAGTGGAAAGCTGAAAATCAGCGCTTTGTCAACTGAAGTGCTGCTCCTGGAGAGCAGGGCCACGAAGGGAAGCAAGTGCTAGCTCCCTGGAGCACAGGCGGCGCTCCAGGAAGTGCGGAAGTAGGCAGTGTACCCCCACAGCACGGGCTTCTGGAAGCCTTCTCTTCCTTCGCCAGGGATCTGCCAGTGAGGAATGAATGGGTCCTTCAGGTGGTTCTCAGGAAGACTGGTTTTATTTTTTAAGGAATGTTTCCTATAGCTTTTTCCAACATTGGCATCCATTTCTGAATGCGGAAATGCATGTACCTAGTCTCACACATACACGACTTTTTTAATTCAGGAAAGCATCTCTGCCCTCCAGACTACATTTCATATTGACAGTGCCTTCCAGAATATCTGCTCATTGATGATCAGGACCCCGTATTTATGGGAGAAATATTTTCTTTACATTCCTTGAGGCATGACTATCTAGCATCTTTGCAAATGGCCCAGGGCAGAGCACTCTGGTGCTATCTGTTAATACCAGAAGGTTCTGCATTACATATTTTATGTTAAGATGCAAGAGTGTCACCAGGGGGTCTCAAATCTGTGAGGAGAAATGGTATTTTTGTAATGAGTGTGTCGTTTTCCTTCATCAAGTCACTTTTCCAAGCACGAAGAGATGTTAATTTTTGGACCCTTTTTCCACAGTGATATTAAGAGGAATTTTCCTTAAAGGATTTATTGGATGTAGTTAAAGTGCAATACACGCATGAATTAAAAGAGCTAAGCAAATGGAAAGCCCTCTCCGTGAGTCTCTTCATAATTAATATCTAACTCCCTCTCAGGTAGCTCGGGTCCATTGTAGCTATTATTTTGACTCCAACTAGAAACACTAGAGAGCGGCTTCTGGTCTGGGTTTAACTATTCTTAGAGTCCCCTCCTCAGGGGGAGGACAGGAAGGGAGAAACAGGAAGCTGCTCTTTTTATGGAAGGTGGCACCTACCAACCACGGAGTAGATGCAATTTCACCATCTTATTCTGAATGCAATATCACCTATGCGGAAAAAAAAAAAAAAAAAAGAACTATTATTGGGTAGGGGGCACTGTAAGGAAGCCACAAATGACAGTTAGTTCTGACTGTCAATCTGCACGTTTAATGAGAAACTCTGCCCAATTTAATGAATCCAGGAGCTGCACCCTGGCATCATCTTAAAGAGAACTTGCGTCTTGGCTCAGCGGTGTCACTCTCCGGCCTCCCAGCCGGCAGCTAGACGTATCCTAATGGACGGTGCCCCTCGTGAACTATTAAGCATATATGCAATCGCTACTAATTGACTCCACTGGAGAGGGCAGGGACCTGCGCGTGCAGCGAGAGAGACAGACGTGTGCGTGGCTGCTTGTCAAGACAGGAGGTTAAATCAGGACTGGAAATGTCCCGTGTGCACATTAGCACAAAAGCAAAAGCAGTAAGAAAGAAGAGGCAGCGCTTTGCGTCCCCAGTGCAGTGAGACCCCAGCCTAATCGGGCTGCGGTGGGAGGGGGGGCGGCCTGGGCCATGGCAAAGTCGGCTGCCTCTGCGAGGGGGCCTCCTCATCTCCCTGCACAGCCTCTGGCTCCCAGCCCAGGCTGTGGGAGGAAGACGACCCTGCTCTCCGTCCCTTCTCCCCTGAAGTCCCTGGAACGCCTGTGACTTCAACCACGCGCTAGATTCTGCGGCTCTCCACGAGGGAGTGACACTCACTGCCTGTCCCACGAGCAGCTTCTGCAGGTGGAAGATTAGCGGGGTCAGAGGGCAAACAGCAACCAGTGGGGCAGGGGGCCCCCGGACTGCCTCAGCATCCAGGCCCGCGAAGAACCACGCTGCTTATTCTTCTTGTACCCCCCCATCTGCTCCACGTTGCGATTTTTTCATTGCCCTTGCTGTTCTCCCCCACTGCTTGTTTGGCTGGGGGTTGCGGGGTCCCAAGGCCCCGGTCTCGCAGCCTCCCCCGGAGGAACGGTTCCCTCGGTCGCGCGAGCGGGCTCCCAGGCGGTGACTCTCGTCACCAGACTGGGTCGCGAGCAAACAATGGCACCCTCCAGGAGGTGACGATAAATCCACAAAGGGCCGCGGTCCCCTCCCCTCGGAGCTCCGGGCCCTGTCGCTGTCCTGTCCGCGCCGCAACAATGCTGCCCCCTGCTGCTGCGCTCCGCGCCTGCGCCCGCTGGAGCCTCGTCCAGGGCCACCGGGCAGGCCGCCGTGCTGGGCAGCTGGAGCCGGGGCCTGCACGCCGCCTGACAGCCCGGGACCCCGGGCACGAGTGGGCGGCCACACCGCGGCCTCCCGGGGTCTGGGCCAGGCTGACCCTGGGGAGCTCTGGAGCGGGGACGTCCCTACGTGGCCACGGGGCAACAAAATGCAGAAACCTTGGAATTGCGTTTCCTTCCAGAAGAGAAACTGAGGGAGACCGGCCCTTGCTGTCTGGTGCCGAGGCCTGGGACGCAGGGCCATTCCGTAGTCGGGCAGCCGAGCAGGTGGACAAGGTGTAGGACGGGTGCAGTGAGGGGTGCAGGTTGGACTGCAGGTGATGGAGGACAGGCGAGGGGTGCAGGACGGGCTGCAGGCGACGGAGCACAGGCGAGGGGTGCAGGACGGGCTGCAGGTGACGGAGCACAGGCCACGGGTGCAGGTCAGGGTACAGCCCCCTACCCGGTGTTCCCGACCCGCCTTCTCCAAGAGTCCAGAGACGTCTCTCACCCTCCACCTGCCTGGCTTTCTTTTGGAGTCCGCTTGCTTTAAAAGGTTGGGTGCTCGCTGTTAACAAAGCCAGACACTCCTGACACATGATCATCTTCTCTTATCTTATATTTTTTGTAAAATTGTGTTTGGAGAAGTGATTCTCAATTTTTTTTTTCCCTTTACCACTCTTTTTGGCCATCACCAGTCCTTAGTTGAGCACAAAGAAAATAAAGTTTATTCTCGCTGCGTCTCTTGAGTGGAAGAAGAAACTGTGAATAACCTTCCAACTGGCTCTCTTAGAAAGGGCTTCGCTCTCGCGGAAGGTGATTTATCAACCCACCAGGGGAAGGAAGAAAATGAGCCCCTGGGAAGGTAGCGGGAGGCGGACTAGGGGTCCTCCGGAGCCGGAGGTGGGCAGGGAGAGGATTCTATTCTGGAAACATCAGCACAGTAGAATGGAAACTAGGAAAAAGAGAAATTTTTAAAAAGACAGCACTACTTCGGGGGAAAACCAATTGCCAGGAAAATCTCCCTTAGTATACTTGCCACAAAGACTGTACCAAAGATGATCCAGCTTCTCCAGGGAATAAAAGCATTTCCTATGCAACTGTTTTCTGGAATACTTGTGACATGTGAATTTTATAATGGTTTTTGATAAAAATGAGTGGTCTGAAAAGGGTTATTTCAAAACTTAGGTATTTTTGTATAAGGAGAACATTTACTACTAATCAGGTAATCATATTTATTCTATTTCTTGTAAACCAAAAATGTATTTATTACTTGGAAAAACTGCTAGGAAGGAAGTCTGCTAGCTTTAAGTGCAAAATACACTTTCTGTCTTCTTTATCACACTCCCCTAGTTTGCATCATGTGGGAAGTTTTGATTCTAATAGGTTTATCAAAACACCAGAAATTCTCCAAAGTCCCCATAGTCTGCGGTCTGTAGGTTATAACATGACCCCTTAAATCCTCTGTTTGTAACCCCCCATCTTTTAAGAAATATAGCAACACCCCTCCCACACACACACTTTTGCACATTGCTAATAAATATCTTACAGAGAAAGCACATAATATCTAATACAATTATCATCATGTCCAAGGCACTTAGTGCAAACCAAATCCCTGGTTTCATTATAGTCACACATAGAAGTACTTTCCTATCTGTTGTTAGAAAATTGGTCACCAGCCATGCCACCATTAGAAGCAAAGGGTACTTGGCCAGCAAAAACAAGTTTGTACCTGACTCACCCTGCAGGAAAGAGTCTGAAAGGATGGAAAAAGTAAAGCTCTTTATAGAAAAATTATGATAAATTATTGCAATGCACCATAAACTTTCGTTAAACATAAACATGTGTGCTAGCCTGGCATGGCACTTCAATATGTAAGTAAGGTTCTTCTTGGTTTCCCAGTGTCAGCAAGTATCAAGCCCCAATTGATATTTACTTTGTTCCCTGGGGTCAAACTGTCAAATAGTTATCCACTATAATAAAGTGTGGAACCCAGAGGGTAGAAAGGGAAACTCCCAGAGTCCAGGGTGACCCAGAGCACTGTTTCGGCACAGAGCTCCCCCCGCTACCCCGTGCTGAGGTGCCAACTCTTGATATGATTCACTTTCTAACACGTGCTGGGATTTCCATGAGTCACGTGCTTATTTTTGAGTTTGCTTTTTGCAATGTAAACATATAGCGTGTATTCATTTTAACTTTAACTAATGTTCTATAATAGATCTTCCCTGGTTTATTTACTGTTTTATGATTCAGAGTGTCAAATGAGATGTTCCCTTATTGTATCTAACCAAATGAGTTTTAAAATATTCATTTCTTGTCACTTTCTCCTAAGTTTGCATACTATTGGTTTCTAAATATTTTTCTCTGAATTCTTCCACCAACAACCCTGTTTAGAATTCCCCAAAAGCATTAAATAAGACAGACAAAATGTGATTCTTTATTGTCTAGGATTCTTCTTATTCTTTCTCATAAATCAACCCTTGCAGCCCCTTTATGATTTTTGCTTCTCTTCTTTACACTTTTGTGTTTGTTAACATCATCTTGATAATGAAGTGCACTGACCGTACGTGGGCCTCTGTGTGACAGACATGGAATGTCCTGACCCAGAAACACCAGGAGAGCTTCCCAAGGTCTCTCTTCTCGCTCTCTCTCTCTCTCTGTCACGCATATACACATGCACACACACACACACACACACACTCCCCCATTCTGGCAGTCCAATCAATTTAAAGACCTGTCTTGTTTTAACTCTCAGTACAAATAGAGGCCCTACACCACAGTGAGATGCCAGAGGGCTTCCACATAAACCCTGCTTGACTTGGAAATCAAAGCGAGGTGAGAAGAGTTCAGCTTTCCTCATGCTGAGGTCTGAGGCTTGCCAACAGACAAGACTGGACTAATAACGTCTGGAACTGGCTCTATCTAGTTATTAGTAGTCTTTGACACCACAGAACAACACACTATTTCCTTGCGCTGATGTCCTGGAGAGCGCCGGGTTAAAGAGAACATTCGAGATATTAATCTGTGCACTAATGGACCTAATAGAAACGTGCAGTGAAAGTGAGATTTCACACTCCCCCTCTGTGCTGCCAGTTCAGGAGAAGTTTCCCTCCCAGGACTGAAAGTGTGTTAATGGGTGGTTTGCCAAGTCCGCCATTTGTACGTCTGTCTTTTCGTTCCTCTGCGTCTGATGAGATGAATTGCCCTTCAAAAGTCTGTCTCTTCTCTCTAAACTATGGTCCACTATCCTTCTAAAGTATCATGGTATTTTCTAACCACCAAGGTGTCTCTGGCCCAGGAGTTCTACAGAGGACTTTTACTGGAGCTCGCTGCTTTCCCTCCCGCGCGGGCCACTGGGGAGGAAGCCAGTGTGAGCGTGCACTTGGCTGGGCCTCGTGGATAAGCCAGAGCTCTCCTCGCTGCCAACCCCAGACACTTGCAAAATGGACAAAGAGTCACAATCCCTGCATTCCCAGTCACCTTCATTGCATTCAGCCCATATTTATTTTGTGCTGTGTGTGACACATTAAACTACAAAGTATAAAACTTGGTAATCTGCAGCCCCTGAACAAAGTAATCTTACACTATGGTGGGAGGAAGACACCATAACAAGTATACAAAAATAAAGGTGAGAAAAAATAATTAAGTTATTCCCCAAGAGTACTTTAAACAATATCTTAATTCGCCTTTTTTACACATGTCCTTCATACATGTATTTGGGTTCCCTGTATTTACGGAGTATTCACAATATTGCAGCCATAGAGAAATGTTAGGGTTGGGGACGATGATGAATACGCTCACACTCAGTACACACATGCACCCTGGCATGTGAGCCCTGTCTCCCACACACGAGCAGTAGGAGGAGCAGACACTAAACATGTGCTTCCTACAACAGTCCCAATGTTTTAATCCCCTTCACAGCTTGGCTACAGCCTTAGGATGTGAGAAGCTCAGGTCTCAGTGGTTAAGATTTGGTGACAGAGATGGAAACTCTGGATTCCAGTTCCAGCTCCACGTCTTGATGGCTGTGTGATCCTTAGCAAATGGCTTAACCTCTTTGCCTTAGTTTCTCCCATTGCACGGGTTTGTTGTGAAAATTACCGAAAGTATATTCCTCCTTTTCTAGAACTTGGTAAGATCAGTATACAGAAAATCCTTCTGGAATTTTTTTCCCATGGAAAAGCACTCAAAGAACTTCAGTGCTTAGCCATTGATTTATTAAGTAAAAAAAAAAAAAAAATCCTTCCTTGCTACTTCCCGTCTTTCTTTCTTCCCTTCTTTCTTTCTTGTCACAGCTGTGGAGCTTCTGCCCATGGCTGTGGTCATCCTGGTCCACACCTTCTTCCTCCTCTCCTTCTTCCCACCTTTTCCTACTTGTGTTTTTGAATTGGCAATGAGCAGAAGTCAATTACAGCAGCAGAATTTTGTGATAAATATTCTGTTCACTTTCTTAATTCACTCTCATTCATTAGTCATTTATCTTCCAGGAAAAAAAGAATACAAAATTTTAAAACTAAATTGTCTGAAAGTGCATCTCTTCACCACATTTCGTATTTTCTGAAAATTTTCTTTGTGAACTCATTAAGTCAGTGGAACTCTCCAAATGGCAGTCCATCCGAATTTTAATCATAGTAAAGAAGTCACTGATTTCTAATATACCAATGTTGCATTAAAGATGACTAAACTGCCTCCAACAGCTTTTCCCCACATTTTTTCTTAGTGATGTTGGTCACACAGATGCCTGGGCCTCACCCCGGCAGATTCCTACATGCACATAACATACTTTAGTCGCTGCCATCCCCTAACCCCCTTTGGCCACCTGCCCCCTAGTTTCCCATTCTGGGGTTCAATGTGTGAAATGCGTTTTGATCATATTTAACACCCATCCTCACACGCCCTCTCCCTCTCCCCTATGTTGACCGAAATAGTCCAGGTTCAGAAAAACAAATAGCACAAGTTCTCCCTAACGTGGAGAATCTAAAACAGACGACAAGACAGTAGAGGCGAAGGGAACGTGGCTTTTTTTTTTTTTTAATAGATGTTTGCAAAGAACATCTGATTCTTCTAGTGTTAAATTAAGCAAGAGGTCCAGGAAGGCGGGCTCTCTGGAAACCCTCAGCTGTTTGCACGCGCACGCCAGGCAGGCGGCGGGGGGCAGGAGGTGCGGACTGCAGCAGCGCCAAGGCCTGGGCACCGCGCCCCCACCCCCCCATGGGCACAGGTGCACTCCTGAGCAGGGCGGGGCTTCTGGTTCTTTCCAGTATTTTGTGCATCCCACACAGATGTTTTCAGTGATCCCCCAAAAATCTTCAGTTTATGGAAGACTGTGAACATTTCCCATTTTTCATAAACTATATATGCTTGAATGTGATTTTTATGAAACAGAAGAAATGTTCAAAAGATCATTTTATTAGCAGCACTACCGTCCGGCCCTCCATGTAGCTAAGACTCTTTGGTTTCAGTGAGTTGTTTTATGTAAAACGTACAATTTTATTAATTGAAGATAATAATTATAAAGGCAACCTGATAATACCAATGAGAAACACAATCTCTATAGTTATTTAAAGAATTGTGGGTTCTAATTTTCCCTCTCTGCATTTTACTTACACAGTACAATGCAATCACAGTACAGGACTCTGAGGAGAATGAATTAACCAGGTCAGTTCAGGTTGAAATATAAGCGCGTGTTAATGAAAATGCTTAATTTCAACAGCAATCGCTTATTCAATTGCATACAGACATTACAAATGTATAGCAGTAATACACAGATTGACACTTGATTCTATCATTAGGATATTATTTTATAAATGTGATCATTAATCGAAAGTGATATTTAATTGGTAAGACAAAAATAAAAAAGTAAGCTTTGTAGATAAGAAAAGCCTAGTTAATGCCGGTAACACACATGTTAAAATAATGCATATTACACACAGGATGGCATAATTTGCAAATTTTGCAATTTTTGACGTTATATTTATTTAAAAACTTATTGACTGTCTGTAAGTTTATGTACATAAGTCCTTAATTTTCAAAAATAGTTTAAATACTGTTTATAAGATATGTAGTCAATTATCTGTTATCTAAAAAGATACTCAGAACAGAAAACTTTTCAACACAGACATATATCAAATTATGATTCAGCTAATTTTTAAAAATTTTACACAATTTGAACATTTTACCTCTATAAAATTAGTCGTCGATACTGCGTAGTTTTATTTAACGATTTGATTTAATAGCAATAAAACCAAAACCTTTACAAGTTATCTTTATTTCTTTTTTGTTTTAAATTTTTATAAACCACCAGGCAACTTCTAACTATAGAATCCCAACAGACAATGAAGATGTGGTTCTTCTCAAAGATGAGCAACCTGTGGAATAAAGTCACTCTTAAAACTTACTGCAGAAGCTACCTAATTGAAAAGAACTTGTAAAGAGAGGCATGTTAGACCTGGATATTTCAAAACACCTTCAATATTTTTTCCCTAGGTAGTCCAGTACTTGGGATTATACTAAACCCTAGTTATTGGATAACTTCATATTTAAAACATTATTAGAATAACCTCCTAATTAAAACACACAAACCATGCTCCTATGAAAAGTCCAAATGGGGAAGGGCTCAGCTAAGTGGCGTGCTCCTATATTGGTTTTGAGGCCCTGGCCCGTGTAGACTGCATGCTGAGTGGTGTCGTGTCTGCCCAGCATGGAGGCCTGGTCATGCACAGAAGGGTGGCTCCAGATACCTCCCAGCAGAGGGTTATCTGGGCAGTTCTGTGCCTTCATTGCTGATCTCTATGTCAAACAAGCACAAACAGCATTTTACTCAGCCTTCTAAAGAGGAATGAGATTTGGAGGCAAACGTAAGAATTAGGAGAAGATGAAGAAAGGGTGATTTTAACTAAAAAGAAAGAGCGCCCCTCCCGGAAAGTGATGTGTTTGGAAAGAGACAGATGATAATGAGAGGAGAAAAGGCACCTGGCATTTGCACGGTTCCCTGCCACTATGCTCAGCCTTGGAGAAGGTGTAATTAGAGCTTGCACAGCACAGGGAACAAAGGCTGTCACCATGAAGGAAAGCCCCAAGCTAAGCAAAACCTGACTGGTTATGTCGTTCCATTCCCTCTCACTGCCTCCAGAAGAGGAAATACCAGAAAACACTATCCTGGGGCTTACCTAATATTTGGAAGGAATGGCTCTCTCTTCTGTTTAATATTATTGCAGAGAGTAATTACAGATTTTTAGGCCAAAGAACAAGTCAGCATCCTTTGGGCAGAAGAACTACAGGAGTGGGATTAGGTGGACTAATCAGGAGGCAGGGCACGCTTTTTCCCTTAGTCTTGTTAATTCGCTGAAGGCATCAAGGATGGGACTGACAAAGCTGTCTTGAGAAGTTGGCTCTGCCATGCCCTTTCTCCTTGATAGAGCAGAACCCAGCTGGTTGTCACATCCAGAGTATGTGGCGATGAGAGCCTCTACCCTTCCTTCCCTCTACGCTTCTCATTGCAGGACAAGAGCCAACCTGAACGACCAGAAAGTGTGTGCTCTCAGAGCAAAAAACTCAGTTTCCTTGCCTCAGTAATTAACAACAACAAAACGTGCGTCTCTGCGATTTTTTATGAGGCTGGTCACGCTCTCTCTAAACTTGTTTTCATTCTTAGATCCTTCAAAGCAAAACTGTCATATTCTCAGACAATGGAAATTACTGATAGGATTCATTATTTAGATTTCTCACTTTGGTAAATTTTGTCATAACAAAGCTTTTGTTCAGGGGACAAGAAGAAGACTCTAGGTAGAATCTGAAGATGTCCCTAACAAGTTAACAGCATGGGCGGCAGTTTGTCCTGGCTTCCAACGGTGTGGACAGCCTGATCCCTCAGCCCATGGGCGTCTGGGTGATCTAGGCTTGCGCTGTGGGACAGAGATGTGTCTGGAGGTGCTTCCAGCAGTCATACTGCAGAAACACTGTGCCGAGGGCTCTGAGGGTTGAGACAAATGTACCAGGCATGGCCCAGCACGTGTTAATGTTCTTTGTTGAGTTAATGAACTTTGTTGAGTTAGCCTTTTAAATTCTCAGTCATCAAAGAGGAAAATCTTCCTAGTATCTAGCACATTACTCTCATTCAGTTTTAAGAACACTGACTATTATGAAAAAAATAACCAAACATGAATACACAGTAGCAGATGTTATCGACTCACTTTAGTGACAGAACTTTTATATTTTGGTTGACATGCCAAAACCTCCCCTTTATTATATATGTATATAATTTTCTTTGCTAATACCCCTAGGTGGCAATATTACAATACTTCAGTTTGGAAAACACTGTGGCGTGTTTTCCACGAGGGCTAAGCTGTTTTCCTCACCAGTGTAGAACCACGGAAGGTGTCTGAGTGTTTCACAAATTGGATTAATTTGAACAAGGTTTTCTTCTACATTGAGAAAGATGTGGAGGAGGAGAGGTCTTAAAGCCAATTTCCTCCCTGTGTCGATGAAAGATCATTTACTGGATGATAATTTCTTTCCCAAATATTCCATATTATCTACTGTGAATGATGAAACAGAACCCAACAGAATAATGTCAAGAGTATGGCTATGGTTAAAATGTTTTTACTTTTGCCCAAAAAATTTTCGAGAATACATTCTAAAAAATTTTTTATTTAAGGTGTGGATAAGGGTCCTGTTAAATACTGCTGGTATAAATTAGTGTAATCATGTGTGAGAACAACTTGGCCACATGGATAGGGAAGCTCAGGGCATTTAGAAATTTTGACTTTACAAATGGGCTTCTGGTTTATAAATTCATCCCAAGAAAAGTGTAGTAGCAATAAATTAACTACTGTGTTAAATATAACAACAACAATAAATCATATGAGCACTAAGGTACCTCTAGAATTATGTAATTTGCTAATGAAAATAATTATGTATTCATGTGATGGAATAGTAAGCAAACTTCAAAATCATACTCATAATTATACTTTAATAAACTTGGAAATTATTGTAACACTAAGTGAAAAATCAACACTAAGAGTGTAAAAATATCAATTGCAATATGATACTTAATACTAGCACCAAATATACAAATATTTACAAGAGTTTTCTCTAGGTAACACAGTTATGTTTACCTCATTGTTGAACTGTTGATAGTTTAAGTTTTTTCTAATGAATTCAAATTGTTTATGTAATAATAAATATTGTAGATGATGTAGTTTGTTGTCTTATGTCCAAATCCAAAATATACAGAAAAAGATGACAAAGACACGCACCGACACCCACCCCACACCCATGCACACACACCGGCATCATCAGTGTGAGTATTTCTGTTGACTTTTGTGCTGATACTCAGGCTGATGATCATTAAACTTCTTTGTACCAAGTTTTTTGCTTTTTTGGATATTTAAAAATCTAGACTGAGTAAAGTTAAAATAAGGTGACCCTAAGCCTATACAATATCAAAATTTAAGGCTGACGATACAGTCTAATATAAACCTATCATGCAGGTATCACCCCATAACTTTCGGATTCCTGTAGAAAAGAGTGAAAACTTCACATGTGTGGTGCTGCATATGTACATGTGTAATTCATTTGCATAATCACATTGTGATACCTACCTCTGCTTTCATAGATTAGATGCATCTTTATGAGGATTAATGAATGAGATATATTTTTGGGTTTTCATACATCGGCAAAATGTTGTTGGCGCTATTATCCCCACAGTGACTGAGACTCGTCCTTTTCATCCAGTTACATTCATTAACGTTTTTAGGAAACTGCTTAGCGAGTGCCTCTCTTGTGCCCAAATTATGCCAAGTGCGGAGACACAAGGGAGAAGTCAGCCGAGTGGTTGCCGCCCACGAGCCTCCTTTCAAGGGTGCAGAGGAGGACGTGGAGGGTTCTTCCGAGCAGGTGCCTTGGAAATGCTGGGAGCTCATGAGGAGCCCAGGTGCGCTCATAAAGCTGGCAGAGTCCCTGCAGACTGATATGGACAAGAAGGGGAATCAGCCTGTGATCCCCCAACAGAGATGGCGTGAAGATGCCAGGGGCACTTGTGCAGGAAGAGAGAGGTCTCAGATGCCCTTAGTCCCTCCTTCTTCCAGGAGGACAACCGTCCCACTCACAGGGTTATTTCGAGGGCTACATGGAGAATCCTGGAAAGCACTTTATGCACACAGGGATTCTCAAGAGATGTGTGCCAGGAGGCCGAGAATGGGACGATGACAAAGGGGTCACAGGAAGGCACAGAGACCCATTTACTCACGCAGCTGAAATAAGTTATGGAACAGCAGTAAGACCTGAAGTGGACTTGGGATGCTGGCTGAGTTCTGGGTGCAACGGGTCATGACAGTGTCATGCAAGCGACTTCCAGGGTGGCGATGGTGAGAAGTAGGCAGGAGAGGGTGATTGGCTGGGGCACTGCAACTGCGAGGTCTGAGGTTCTGAAACAAGAGTAGCACAGCCAGGCCCTGTGGTGGAGTTTGAAGAAGGAGGTGACGTTGCTTCTGGGTATGACATATGTCTGGTCCTAGGTCAGATCTCTCTGTGGCCGCCAGCAGCAGGACAGCTGAGAGGAGGGGACTGGAGTGGAGGCGGAGTTTCAGATACCTCACTGAAGGAGGCGGAAGCCACACAGGAGTGAGAACGGAAGGGACGGAAGTGGCTGGAGCAGGGCTTGGGGACAGCGACACTGCATGCACACGCACTGGAAGAGTCGGAAGTTCGGGCTCCTCCGGAGGGTAAGGCGGGAAGCCCCGAGCAGCAAGGTGGCCAGAGCCACAGAGGGAAGGAAGGGGAAGTGTAGAGAAGAAGAGGTGGCCGCAGTCGAGGTGCAGCCGGGAGAGCCAGGGCCCTGAGAACTGAGGCGACGTCGGTGCGTGACTTCGAAGCCATCTGTGAGAGAACAGAGTTCCGCACATTGGCGAAGGTGCAGGTGAAATGAATAACGCCGGTGAGGACACCTAGTACAAATGCCACTGTATGTCAAGTGCAAGGCTGTGTCTTCCTGTGTTTTCTCGCTGCGGCTGCCGTCCGCACCAGAATCACCACATCTGTGTCCGTATCTGCATAGAGCAGAGGAAAGGGCCTCCTAGTGGATGAACGCTCCAGTCTGGACGGCCCGTAGGTCACCCCTGTTGGTGTCATTAATCCTCCTGTTCTTCTTCAGCCACTCACTCTGTTTCCCTTTTCCATTTACTGTGTCTTGCAAGGAGTTCTTCCTTGTTCCCTAAGTCTGAGAATGGAGCCGAGTGTTCCGCATGTTTGCAATCAGCTCCTTTTGTGCCTTCACCTTTCCTTAACTTTACACTCCTGTTTCTCACCGTTTCTCAGTGGATGACTTACATGCATTTTTAACAAGCAGGAAGTTTTGTTTAACCACCTAGCGTATGGCTTTTTAAGAGGTAGGACATGCAGTATAGAAAAATGATAACCTAAGATGTACAGCGGCCCAAGATGGACAGATCCAACACAGTAAAAGCAATTTCTTCTGCCAGGTGAAGTCCAAACCAGGTTAGCCTGCCTGGTGGGATGCTCTGCACCCAGCAGCACCAGTGTCTCTAGGACTGTCACCTGTGGTGTCCACGCTTGGGCCTGAGGGTCCTCCTTTCACAGGAAGGGGCGGAACCTGGAGAGAGGTCACTGGGAGGTAGGAGCTGTCTGGCCTCTGCTCACCTTCCCTTAGCTGGAACAGAGTCCAGCCACATGGATGGCCAGGCAGGCCAGCTGCGGACACAGTAAGAGGAAGACAGGGCCGGTAGAAGCTCCTCAGCCCTTCAAGGATGCTGCTCTCAGCATTGTCAGCAGCGACACCTAGATGTCCCTCCCCAAGGCTGTGATCAGATTGGAGACAGGAAAAGGATCATGGGCGACCCTAACTCTCAACACCTGAGTTCATCAAGCCCGTCTCTCCTTCTTTAATTCCCCTGTGTTCTAGGGACTCTGCAGGGGGCTGGCGTGATGATCCCCAGCTTTGCTGTGTGGACCTAATGCAAAGGGTTTGGGGAGCAGTCGGACAAGGGGCCCCTGCTGCTGCCACCTGGGTTTGCTTCCAGGCTCTGCTTCTAAATGGAGATGGGACTTACTCCCTCCTTCCCACGCCTGGGGTCTTCTGTGTAAGTGGGAGACTATGGTCATACAGCCGGGTTCCAAGGAGAGTCCAAATGGGAGGCTGTCTGTGAGCACAGGCTGAATATGTTAGAATTTTTTGTACTAAATTTAAAGCACAAGCAATGACATCATCAAAGTTCATATGATGATCAAGCCTAGAGACAAAATAATAAAGGAAGGGTAGTAGGCAAGGCGGCCCTTATGTAGCTAAGACCAGTTTCTACTAAATGAAAAGAACCCCCACCATGACGAGCAGGCAGCAAGAGATGAAATGCCTGTCTTCCCAAGAGGCTGTACTGCTTTATACTTTTCTCAAATAGGTTTTTATTATGAAATGAATCTGTGTGAGTGAACATAGGATGTGTATATTGAAAACCACAGCTTTTTCTTGGATGGAAAGATTATATTTCATGAAGATAACAAGTCCTCTCAACCTACTTCTTAATTTAGTAAACCTCTGAATAAAATTCCACTAGAGCTTTTGGAACTAAAAAAATAATTCTTAGAATTCAGGAGAAGAAATATGCATAAATAGGAATAAAATTTGTGAAAGAAAATGTAAAAAGGACCACAGGGCTTATCCGATATTAAAATGCATTTTAAAGCTGGTAACCACAACGGTAAGGTTTAGTGTGGACATCACAACAATTAGTGAAGTAAGAATAGAATGGGATTCTAAAATAGGTCAAGCTCCATATACAAATCTAACGTTTGATAGAAGTGGACTTTCAACTCTCAAAACAGTTGGAATTTCAAAAAATCATGCCTTATTGATTAACTAATATTTTTAAAAATTAGGAACTTACTCTTTATGGGGAAAATGCCAAACTATAACATAAATTGCTTATTTTATATTCAAGATTTTGTATTCTATGTTGTATAGAACAAGAATAAATTTGTTTCTTGTACATATTATATAACTCGATTAATATTTGTTGAAATAATGAAAAAAAATAAGCTCATGGAGTAGAGGTGGCTGTCTGGTTAAGACCCAGAATTCTCTCCTCCTCAAAATAAATAAATAAATAAATAAATAAATAAATAAATAAATAAATATGAGGAGAGACTTATTTACCCATGGTAAAGCAGTTAACCCAAAATTAAAAGGCAAGCAGGGTCAGTAACATCAATAGGAGGAGAATAAATAATGCTAGCAGGTAATTCACAAGCATTAAAAAATCAACCTGAAATTGCATAAGACACTGTGGAAGGATGTTTCATATCAGAGATATTTAAACAAATACTCATTAAAATGAAAAGATACACTTGCTTCTCATATTAGCAGAAGAAATAGGTGGTAATAAACACAATAATAGTTTAAAGATAAATTCATTTGCTGAACTGTATTTATTGAACACCAATATAAAATCTAGAGATACCAGTATATCATCTTTTGAAAATTACCATATGTTCAAATCTGTATAATTTTACAGAACATAGTTCCAGAGAAATGAAATGCAAAAACCCTAAGACTAAGGAATTGTTCTTTTGTGAATGTATTCTAATGAAATACACACAAGAAATTTGATCCCAACATAGTTAAATATGAAGAATTGCAATCATAATAAGTATACATCAATAAATGACTTAGGATACTTTCAAATTAAATTAGTTAATATTCATATAATATGCATATTCATATGCAGTCATTAAATTGGAGTAATAATTTTGCTTTTATTTTTAATCACTGAAAGATATATGTAATACACTATCAAATAAATACATGTTTTAAAAAGACCATAGATGATATGATCCTCTTTGTGGATATTTTTGTGCAAAGTCTGTTATGGGTGACACATTCCAAACATCAAAAGTGAAATATGGGTTTATTTTGCTTTCATTTTCTTCTTTACCTTGGTTATACTTTTGTAATACAGTTTACCGTGAGCCAGGAAACAGCAGTTTTAGAAACAGAAGAATGCGTGCTTTGTGTGGAAGAAACAAAATACGAAAATACGACTTCTTGGACTGTCTCTTCAGCAGTTCAGACCTGGGGCCAATAACCTGGTGGGACCTGGCAGGATGAGACAGGGACCTCTGTGCCCAGCTGTGGCCCGGTGACCTCCTTACATGGAGCTTCTCACCTTTGTGAGGAGCACGAATTCCCTTCTGATTTAAAAAGTCAATATATTATATACACACGTTACCAATTCCCCATACCGTAAACATGTATTACAAACCCACACCAATTAAATTGTTCTTAAAAAGACTCACTACTCACAGTGATAATGATGATGATGAACTTGAAACCCCAGTTTCATCTTTAAACTTTCCATCTTTGAAAGTCCATTTTCATATCTGGGAGGAGAAAGGTAAGGACTCTACAAGGTAAGGCAGTTTCACAACACGTCTTAAGGTGTGAGTTCAGGGGTAAAAGCGGAAAAGAGCATGGTCCACCAGGGAGAAATCATCCCTTCTCCTCCAGATCCTCAGCTGTTCCAGGAACCTGAGGGTCCTTCTGGCCTGAGGTCCTAACTTGAGGGTCCCGGTGTGGGTGGCAAAATCATATCAGGGAAAGAGCAGAAAGGGGTTTGAAGATGGATGACCCTAGCACTGTCATGGGGGGGGGGTTCGACGAACAGCTTTCCTTCAACCACAAGGATTTTTAGTGAAAAAAGCAGGAAAGTGTCCTACGAGCCACTGAGGTGTCTCTGAAGGGGACCGAGTTAGGTTCCCAGCAGACTTTAAATACAGGTTTGAGTACCTAAAATCTTAAACTGCAAATATTCTCCAAAGTGACTCAAAGCCCTGAGAAGCAATATGAAGACAGAGGGTAAAATAACAGGGTTGTCTGGGGTTTGGAATTACCTTTGAATCAGGTCCCTGCTTGACGTTGGAATTCCATTTTTCTATAGCATTTCAATAGATTAGATGTTTGATCAGTTGTATTTAGGATCACTTGAATAACACAAATGGATTTCCTTTAGAAAGTAAGAATGGGCTCTGTGGAATCGATGTCTCTGGGGTCCCAGATTCCAGTACTGGAAGCATTGATTGAAAATTAGCAAGAAGCATTCCCAGCAGGAAAGCTGTGTCCCAGGGCATAGCCTGGATCCAGCATCCCTGCATTGCTGTCTGCTGCAGCCTGCAGAAGGATGCGTGGTTATTAATTACACTACTCCTTGGTGCTTTTAGCCGGCTCTTCCATGGGACACGTGTTTTGGGAGGACAGGATATTATGACTTCTGTTTATTAATTAATCATTATAGATAATAATTAGTAGTAGTAGTTGTAGTGTCTACTTCATGCAACAGTGGTAAAGCGTAAATAGTAAATTTAACAGACTTAAAACAGATTCTGGCTTATTGTAGGTACAGTAAAAGCACTTTGCTATGTAAAATGTCATTAAATGTTTCAAAAAAGACATTGGGGAAAATCTCGTTTTTTAACTACCCTTCTCAAAACGTCTAGCAATTGCCAGGATGAGGTCGAATCAATACGACCTCCACGGTGGCACTGTGCTCGATCGGTGACATTGCTCAAAGGCAATGTGACAGCAGCACAGGCCTAACAGGCTACCGAGCCGCAGACTGACAGAAGCCACGTTTGCTGTATTTCTGTGTTGTTTCAATATGATTTTCCCCTTGAATTTATGTTAAACTCACAGCCGGTCCTGATGCCCCAAAATTTGTTAAAATCTTGAAGTACTGGGATAGAAAGCTAAGAATCAAACCAAATTAACTTGTGAAAATGTTTATGCAAATCAGGGGACAGGCGGGACTGCAGACTGTCAATCACAGTTCCTCTGGACTTCCCAGGGTGCTTTGATTCCCACATGAAAGCCACAAATAATTGGCGGCCACAGCCCGGCATTGATTAGCGCCTATGTATTCCATCCCACGAAAATGCGGCCTGGGCGTTAGGATCTCAATAAACCACAAGAAGCCAAAAGCCAGAGAAGTTAACTCTGAATCCCACCATACCGTTCAGCGGATGCCACCCCCAGCCCTGTGTCATTTTGCTAAACTCTTTGCCACTTTGACCACAGGCAGAAACATTTCTCGGGGTTTTAAGCTCAATCGAGTCACTGTTAACCATTTTTCTTGAAATTTCCAGAAAAGATGTTACTAAAATGTAGAAAGGAGAATTTTATGCAAATAAGCAAAATACTTGTCACTTGGAACCATAGTTCCTTTGGCTTTTGTAAAATTCTTATTCAACGGATAACACATTTTTAAATATTTCAAGCCAGATTTGGTGGCACACACCTGTGATCCAGAAATGGAAGGCTGAAGGAGGAGGATCACCAAAAGTTCAAGGCCAGCCTGAACTACACAAAACCCTGTCTCAAAAACCCAAAATAAATAAATGAATAAGTAAATACGTCTAGATAACGTTCAAATCTTAGAAAGCCCGATTTCCTGAGAGTATGGTGAGCATACCAATCTAAGAAATAGCCTGTGCTGAGCTACTGATTTTGCCCAAGACACACCTTTTTCTAAAGGAGCAAAATCAGACTGTGTAGGCGATCGTTAAACTATTTCCTACCGCTTACTTGAGGATATTTGGGCATTGATGGGCTGTCACATACGTCTCCGTAGATTCTAGCTTTAAGGAGGATCATGCTTTTGGGTACTGGATAGGAAAACGGAACCCGGCGTTTTGCTGATTTGCTAAATGTCAGCGTGGCTCTGTAGTCCGGCCCTTCACCGCGCCCTGAAAAGTGCAAACGAGAGGGGATTTCACACCCTCTTTGGAGAGGAAAAATACAACAGAACACTCCTCCAGCCTGTCCGGGGGCCCCTGAGTGGATGTGGCCGGGCGTGGACCCAGCCGCAGGCCTGGGCGACCCTTGCTACAGTTGACCTTGAGAACGTGGAGGGGCCGCCGCCGAGAAAAGCAGTTTCATCTTTGAAATTACATACCGCTGTTCTCATTCATCTTGATAAGCACTTTCAAGGCATAGAAAGGGGTGTGAACATAGCTTCAGTAAGGGTTGTGGTGGGCCCTTCCGCAGCGTGGGTTTAAAATAAATTTAGATGTTCAAAGATGCATTTGATTTCTATTGTAGGGCTAAATTGGCCACTTTAGAAGGGGAAAAAGAGAAGGAGAAAAAAGACAAAAAGAAAAGCAAAGGAGGAAAATTGGTTTAAGAGCAAAACTATCTTGCGTTCTACTCTTCGAAGGCACAGCCATAGGGATTTTACTGTTTGTGTAAATGCACAGGGCACTATCTGTTCTTTTCTTATTCCTGCAGTTGGATTAACTGTGTGCAGGGAGAGGGCGGGCTTTGCATTGAGGAAAAGTTCTGGAACTCAGCAGTGGAATCGGGAACCGTGGTGCCCACAAGGCTAAGACCCTTGCGCAGAGCAAAGCAGCTGCTCACAGCATGCGGGCGCTCCTCCCCGCGGTCTTCGGTGCGTCCCGTTACAGGCAGATGGGGTCCTTCGGCGGAATCCAACACTTGACAGTGCACTCCCTGCGGACCCTCTGAGAAGAGGTGAGGGGTGGTCCCGCATCCAAGAGCAGGCACTGAGATCAAGTTCCAGGAACAGGTTCTACCCCACTTGCAGGCGCACTAAGCATGGGGAAAATTCTACAGCCCAGAGATCCTCCCTGAGGAGGAAAGCTGCATTTGCAGTTCCTCACACTCAGCACACAGAGAAAAAAAGCAACCTCAAAAATGAGCGCTTTTCTTTTGGAGGACTTCTTTGGGAGAACCACAGGAAGGAAAAGGTCACCTGCAGAGACAGCAGTCACCCCGCCATCAGGTGGGCGCCCACACGTCGGCAGGCTGCTCCACAGTGCACATCTCCTCCAATCTGGGAAGGAGGGGAGCTTGCTTGGGGGCAGCTGCTTCAGAGGGGAGGGACAGGGAACAGCAAGCCTTGTGGGTGCCGGGCTTTCCCACCCCATGTGCTAAAGCCAGGCAGGCAGTAGAACCCCCTTCTCCTGTGCTTGTCCTTGTCTCTCCTGAGCTCCAGCTGCACGCATGCCAGGGGCGGGTTGACAAGCTTCTATTTGCTGTTAATACCCAGACAGCTCCTGAGACAAGGATTGCAGCCGTGCGTCCAGCGGGAGACCCCAGGGGAAGGCAGTGTGGGGTTTTGAGGACACAGCCACGCTGACTCCTTGTGGTCCTGATGCATCTGATGCTGTAGCCCTGGGCACAGATGGCATGCCAGCCTACCCCACGTATGCTGCAGGGTCCCTAGCACCGATTACATACCCTCCCCACACTCTTCTTTCTTTTGTATAATAAGCATAAAATAAGACATAGAAGGCTGAAGCAGGAGGATTGCAAGTTCAAGCCCAGCCTGGGCCTCTTAGTTATTGAGTGAGGCCCCGTCTCAAAATAAAAAATAGGCTAAGGTGTAGCTCCATGTGAAGGGCCTGGATTCAAACCCTAGTATCACCAAAGAAATTAAAAAAAAAAAAAAGCATAGCACACAGGGTCCCGCAGATGTGAATTGCTTGGGGTAGAGTGCGATGCAGGTTCATGAGAAAGGTATCATTGTTTTTCCCTAAAAATGCACGATCCTAGAGAAAACCCCTTCCATGTTATAATTCACCCTGCTTTCCTCATCTTCTTACACTCAGAGCTAGTACAGTGATAGCAATCATGAAAATGACACGATCCTGAACATCGCTACGATTAGCGTGAGGAACTCAGATTATTTATTTTCTTTTGGCTCTGACGCAGTCTGGGGTGGGAGAGCGCCCTTCTGCGACATCCCCGTTCTCGAAGCCCCTCCTGCTCCCTCCAGCGGCCTGGATTCTGCTGTGAGAGCGCGTGTGTGCTTACACACATAACAAACGGGCCAAGGGTTACAGAGCCCGCTTCAGAAGGCTGGGACGAATCCACCAGCTCTTGTGGTCGCTTCCATCTTGTCTGCTGAGATCTGAACGGAGAAGAAGAACGGAGACTGCAATTCACAGGGGGACAGAGGCTGTTCTTCCTAAGCTCAGAGGGATGGAACTGAGTCCCCCGCCTGCCTGAGGGTGGAGTTGGAAAGAAGGATCCCACCACCTTCGGCTCCTTCTCGGAAGCCCCAACTGCGTGGTCTGGGGTTAGTCTTGACGTCACCGAGTTTCCAAGCAAACCATCTCAGCAGCGCGAAGAACGAATGCTGTTCATTCTGGGGAGACGATTTATGTCCTCTCTGAAGATAATTATTCTTTTTGAAGATGAGGAGCTTCCCTGTCCTTTCAGATCCCTGCAGACTCTTCCAAGCTCTCCAGCCAGGCGCCCTTCACGCAGACATCGCGGAAGAGCGTTCCGCGGAGAGCGGGAGAGAATCAGACCTGCAGCGCAGGGTCTCAGCTCGTAGAAGCCGGTGCTGGAGCGACAAGCACTTCCTGCATACAATGCAGACATAATCAGCAGATAGAATGTGAGGGATCATGAAAAGAGGCTGACATCTTAATTTAATATCACCAGAGCCCATTTGATACCCAAAGAGAGATTTCCAGTAATATCTCAAAAATGAAGTTCTCTGTGTAAATTACTTATGCAGCAGTTCATCCTTGATGAATGACTGGGCTTGAATGGAACTGAGTACTTGGTGTCATACGAAATTCAGTAAATGCACAAAATGCATAAAGCAGGATTTGTTAGCACTAAGATTGGGTCTCATGGGATCTCGTTCTGAGGCCAGCAACACAGACCCTGGCCCAAAGTGGAGCTTAGTTGTTACAGCACCACACCGGTGGCTTCAGAACTGTGCCAGTGCAAGGGGATAATTTACCAATAAGGAATCCTAGGTGTGGTGTCTGGTGGAACGGCAGATGTGAACGCCTTGCTCTACTGGCGCTGTACTGGGAGATAAGGGACAACTGATGGAGAAGACCTCGTACAGAGTCCATGCACACAAAGCACTTTCATTTCTTGTGTGGAATGGATAAAAAGTGCAAAAGACTAAGTCTGTGATGTAACAGCCTGAGGAACTAAAATTAAAAAACAATGGAAATGCCCAGCCAGAGCTGGTACATTCTGCCGAAGTCAGGGCCCTGGTTGGAAAAAATCTGGGACCACATACCATGGCTACACGCATGTGAAGCTTGTTACAGTCTGGATCTGAATTGACTCCCAAAGGCTCATGTGTTAAAGACGTGTTTGTCAACCCTTGATGCTGTTAGGGGGTGTGGGATCTTTAAGAGGAGGAGCCTGTTGGAAAGAAATAGGGTCAGTGTAGTTGTGTCCTTGAAGAGAAATGAAGATCCCAACCCCCTGTCACAGCTCTTTTTGCTTCCTGGCCACCATGAAGTGAGCAGCTTCCTCTAGCAGTCACTTCTTGCTACACTGAGCTTTCTCACCCCAGGGCCCCAGTGGAGCCATGGAAACTTCAACCAAAACCCCTGAGACTGTGGGCCAAAATCACCTTTCCTCTTATGACATGGATTTATCTCAGGTACTTGTCACAGTAGTGAAAAGCTGAAAAACACACAGTCCTGAACACTGTGATCTCCAAGGGGCCTCTGAAGGTCACACTGAAGAATCATGGCCTAGTGCTCTCTGGAATATGAAGCCATACACCTCCTTGTGCTGGAAAATGAGGCAGAAACCCTTCCCATACAAGGCAACAGGTGCCCTGCTAATGGTCTGATAGCTTTGTCCCCCCAAATCCATATGTTGAAATCTTCACCTCATGATGAAGGAATTAAGTGGAACCTTTGGAGGTGTTATGGTTTGAATCCAAAACATCCCCTTAAAGTCTGATGTTAGGAGGTGGAGCTTGGTTGGAGAGAAGGGTCGTTAGGGGGCATGACCTGAAAGGTATTCTTGTCCCACATCCCTACTTCTCTTTCTCTGATTCCTGGCCACCATGGAGTGAAGAGCTTTCTTCCACCATGCCCTTCCATCATGCCTTTTAGTTTGGAGTCTGATTACCATGGACTGAACCCACTGAAACTGTGAGCCAAAATAAACCTCTCCTCCTTTATGTTGTCCCCCAGATGAGAAAGCTGACTAGTACTGAAGGTGATAAGGCCGGGAGGGCAGAGTCATCAAGAATAGGATTAGTGCCCTCATAATAGGCCTTAGAGATCCCCCTCATACCCCTTATCACATGAGGCCACATCAAGCAGGCACTGCCTGTGAACCAGGAAGCAGCTTTCAGCAGACACTAATCTGCTAGCACACTCATCTTGGACTTCCAACCTCCAAAAATATGAAAAATAAAACTTTTTCTTAGTACATGTTTGCAGTTTTAATCCACTTGGTTTATAGAAATTTATCACAGCAGCTAAGGACACTGCTACTGGAGGACAGAAACTAAAATTCAAAGGATCTTTAAGCCCTAACTAGCATGACAGCAGGAGCCAGGGAGTGCTCAAGGATGTGATTTTGTAAGAGCTTGACCAAGGGGTGGAGCATGAATCTTGTAAGGAAGAGCATGCTGGCTTGGGAGTGCTTTTCCTCTACACAGGATTTACCAATATTTCAAGGATCCCTGAGGATTGTGGAAGATTGCTTTCAACATGGCTCAGAGAGGCCTGGCCAAAGCGGAGAACTACTGCAGAACCATAGAGGGAAGAACTCCTAGACGTACAAGGGGGTGCGAGGTGTGTACCCTCACGGCCCACTGCCTTTCCAAGAAGCTAGAGACTCACTGGCTTCAGAAGTCGGAAAGACACAGCCTGAACTCAGCCTTCGGTTCTACGTCCCAGCAACCTGTGACATGGAAGAGCTCAGGAGAAGCCCTCTCTCCTTGGCACAGTGGAGGTGACAGCAGCTTCACACAGCAGAGGCCACGTGCCAATGCCCAGGTGGGGCACTTGTGCAATGGCTATCAGAGCAGAAGTGACACCTCAGGGCGCCTGACCTGTGAAAGTTACTGAGGTGGTCAGTGGAACACGGCATCCCTAGATGGCTGCAAGTGCAGGCTGTGGTCCGAGCAGGTGTCAATTGTAGATGACTGTCACTCTCCCTTGCCCAGTTTCAGACCCACCGACTGAAGGGGGTGTCAGTTCCTAACAGTGAAGCTTCTGTGACACAAGACAAACGCCCTGGGGAATGACTGCCTGTTCTTCAAGGCACCCATGGCTTCCCTCCCAGGTGACTGTCCCCAGAGGGAAAAAAGACACCCGGCTACTTTGACAACGATGCAACAGATTATCTGACAACAGAGTCCTAAAGTGCCCAGGATGTTAACTAATCAGCAGGGTCATTCCGAGGTCCGGCTCTCAGTACATCTGTCAGGTCAGTGAACTTACTCAGTGCGCATCTCCCTGGTAATCAAATCTGTAATTGGTGCCAGCCAGCCTGGCACTGTGATCCACCCTCAGAGCAAGTCCTTGGCCAATGGAGTAAAAGCTAAGGCCCAAGGAAAACCACCCTTCGACAACCCTGACAGAGACAGGAAATCACCAGAAAGGCTGAGCTCCAGAATGCAGAGATAAAGGCGTGGAGGTTTCTCCTACACATCCATTCAGTCCACTAGTTTGGCCCCTGTAAAAAATGGATGTGGAAATGAAAAAAAAAATAGCACAATCTCAGTCCCATGGACAAAGCCATTCAGACCCTCTCTTAGATGGAACACTTTTGCTTGGGCAGGTACGCATGGCCTCGGGTACATTGCATATGTTTGTCAACTTGACAAGCAAGTTTCGCGTCTCTCTCAGTCAAAAAGTAAGATGAGAAATAATATGTTTTCCCATGGAATTGACAAAAAAATCTCATTTACATTTTTGCCCCAGGGCTATACTCACTATACCATCTGTCATAATACAGTCAAAATAATCTTGATGGCCTTGACATTGATCTATTACATCGGTACCAGCGTGTTGGTCAGGCCTGGGAAGTAAGAGGTGGCTGGCATGCTTAAAGCCTTATAGCAAGTGTACATGTCTGAGTTGGATAGATAAACATTGCAGAAATTCTGCGAACCCCCCAACCCATAAATACTTTTAGAAGCTGATGGCCGGGGCCTGCTAGGAAAATTATTATTCTTGTCTTCCCTTCCATGGAAAAGGAGGACTATGCCACTGGGCCTGCATAGTGCTGTAGGGAACACAGGCCACACCTCAGGAGATTTCTTCGGTCGGTGACCTGAGAGATTCCAAAGGGCGCTGGCTTTGCGCATACCAGAGCATGAAGAATTTCTGCAGCGGGCTCAGATCATGGGGCAAGAAGCTTCCCACTGAGTTGAACCACATGATCTGACCGACTCTGTGTCACTGGAGATGTCCCTGGTGGCAAAGGCACTGGGCAACACGCATTGCATGCCCAAGTCCAAGGCCATGTGCAGGACTCTGGGGTCTGAGCAGGCTACAGCATGTGCAGCAGCAAACTGGAGAACTTTTCCAAAATCCATGGCATGCTGCTGGCCCCTGCCCCACTCCTTTGTGCTCCTCTGGATTCTTCGCTGCCTTCATGAACTTTCCAACCCTCCCATGGCTCCTCTATGCTCAGCACCTGTGCCCCAGAGGGGACTGCAGGTGTGACTACCCAACCCGTGCTGCAGCATCCAGATGCTGAGCAAACTCATGGGTGACTGCCTGGGGAAACACTGGGGCACTCTTCATGAAAATATTTAAAGCTGAAAGCAGTGTGCACACCAATAAAATCAGACAGAGGATGCCCACAACCACCTGCAGCTGGGTCCCCTGCCGTGTGCTGAGTGAGAGCACAGCCAGCTTTCCTGAGTGCTCCCTGGGCGTGGCCAGGTCCCCTCCCAAGAACTACATGCCTTGGAAGCAGGCGTTGTCATGAACCCCGATTTGTGGGTATGGAAAGGACAAGGACGGGGAAAGGAGCTCCTGATGTCACCCTGACACACCAAGCCAGGGCGGACCTGGAGAGGTCTGTAGGTCTGACCCCCTCTTAGAGCGCCTGTGAGGACCCCGTGCCTCCCCTGGGCTCCCCGAAGCCTCTGCTCACTCTCCATCTCGGCGGGGCTCACACTTGCTGTTCATATCCTGGCACTCGGTGTCCTATTTAAGGACTTGGGGCACTTTCTTAAAATTTCATTCTCATCTGGAAGCTGCTACAATAAGGTTAATATCACAGAACTTTGTGAGGTTAAAAGTTGTGTATATTATTATGAGCAAAACCTGTTGTATATGCCCTAGTGTTGTAATTTTTAAGTATTCTAATAAATTACCATATTATAACACATTCTTTACAAACAACGCTGTGACAGGGCACAGTCGGGTTCCACACAAAACACTGCAAGAGGAAACAGAAGTCTTCGACTGCACTCATTACTTGACATCTGAATATCTTCTAAGTTAGACCGCTGCATTGAATTACAATCTTTTTTCTCTTCATTTTATCCTGGCAGAGTTTGTTACATGTGAAAATTCTTCTTGGCTTTTCTATCTCTCAGATGTTGCAGGCCAACCTTCCCACATGATTCCAGAGTCCATAGCAACTTGGGACAGCTCGGGAGCCTGGGGCAGGAGCTCAGAGCCAGGACACGGGGACATGGGCTGAAACACGGCTGAAAGACGCTGTTGTGTGGGTGGACATGGACACGGGGGCCCTGGGGCAACGGCGAGGCAGCCAGGCCTCCCAAGGAGTGAGGAGCGTGGCCTGCTCTTTCCCGAGTTCACATAGTCATGCAGGCTGAGGCAGGAAGCTGTGGGGTCACCACATGCAAAGCATTTCCTGCAGGACCAGGACTGGAGTCCTCCTCAGAACTTCTTCCCTGAGATGCTGACATAGCTAAAAGAGCGTCCTTTGAATACTTCAACAAGGGGCCCTGGGCACTGGGACCTTTTTGACACTTTGTAGGACATGAAGTCCTCTTGCTCTGTCATGCTACCCAGGACCGGTGACGTGCCACTGGAGTTTGCTCCAACTTTGGGATTCTCCAAAGAAGAACTAACCGTGAGAGAAAGGGATGGAAGGAAACATTGTGAATTGCTTGAAGGAAAGCTATGGTCACAGTATGATTTATGAAGGAGAAAGAGAAATTTCCATCTCTACCTCCCAGGAAGGTCTGTGCTTAATACCATAAAGGGAGCATTGGCCAAAGTTTAAAAAAACAGTGAAGAACATTCTGGAAGCGTCCATCCCATGCGTGGTTTGGGTGAAGGAGAGGCGCCTGGCCACCCTTCCTAAAATTCGATGGGGACAATGTATACTGAAGTATGTCCTGTTTATCAGCCCTGCTCTGTCAAGTTGATTTCAGAGTTGAGGTTTACACCGCAGGTTTGTTAAAAGAACTGCAACTCTTCTGATTTTATGGCAAACCAGGGAACTGAGGACACAAAAGCCTTCTTTCACAGACAGGAAGAGTTTTCACCTGAAAAAATAAACTGACAAAGACAACATTTACATACTGCTGATGATATAGTGCCCTTGGAGGAAACATGACTGGCCTTCCAGCTAACGGTGCATTTGAAAAGACGGAAATGCCGGTCGTTCTGGAATATATAATATGAGGGTTTCCTGCCCCAGTTTCTGTGAGTTTCCCAGGAATGGGGTCCCTGAGACCTGCCGGCTCCTTTGTCTGAACCAACACTGAGCTTAGAGAAGAACAAGGCTCATCGCTACCCGCAGATCTGTAAACCCAGGGCCTGCTTCACTCTTTTCATATTGCTTCCAAGGCTGAACCATAATTTTTGTTAACAGTAAACCTGAGAAAAGGTAAAACAGAGGGAAGAGACAAAGTATAAGCTCTCACTCAGAGAGAGCTCATGCCGGCCGCTCATCAGGAAAGGAAAGCATATGCTCAGTCATGCTACAGGAGGTTAAATCTCTGGTAACCGCTCTTGCCTTGCACGATGTTTTGTAGACCAAATCAGTAACAGATGAAATTAGCTACTTACACCAACCGGCCGCAAGAGGGTTTGGTTTGGCTTGAGTTAGATTTAGGGGTGAGAGCAGCGCAGGGTAGTTCCAGAGAAAGGGGCTCATTATAAATATCCAACATAAATGGAACAGCAAAACTTCTGCTTTCCAATTTCTCTGCCCTCCCTCTAAATTCTAACCCTTTGGGGTGTCCCAGACTGATAAAAGACCATGGCTGTGCAGCGGTGAGGCTGTGATCCCTCCTCAGCCAACCCGAACTTTCTAAAAAAGCTCTGCAAGATTTCACAGCCCCACCAAAGAACGAGTTGCACATTAAGTGGCCCCCAGAGAGAGGCCTCTTCTTGGAGCTCTGCTGAGCTTCCTCCGTCGTCCCGCACAGGGGAGAGTAGCAAACACATCACGGGAAGCCACCAGTAACGTCTACATCTGTGCACTGCTGGGCTGTGAATGTGCTGACTGTGATCTCCAGGCCTCATAAACACAAAACATCCTGTGTCCTTTCTGAAAAGCGCTGCGAGACTCCACGGGTCCTGGTTTCAAGCGCTTAGATTTGCTGTAGGTGTTATCTGGAGAGGAGAGGCGGGCACCCGCTCCGCGGCTCTGCTGGCCCAGCGCTGACCCTGGGGCCACCCTTCTTCTCCCTGGCATTTTCTGTCAGGGTGCTGTGTTGCTCTGCAGGGCAGCCCCTGACCCGCCAAACCTCTGCAGGCTTTCAAAGCTGACTTCAAAAGCACAGGTTAAAATCCACAGAGCATCTTTCCAAAGTGGCAACAAAGGCTCACTTCTATCCCTCGATCAGTGGCGCTCACCTGTAGGAAATGCTGCTCCTTTTTATTAAACCGATGAGTTGTTTCTTTTGGATCAACTGGAGACATTCCTGACAGGCTTAGTGTCATTAACACCTCCCGGGAACGCCGGCCCCAAGTGCTCCCTGCCCTTGTCTCTGCATGTTCCGCCGCCCGGGCTCCCCAACCCCAAGCAGATTTTCCTCCTGATACTCACACGGCTGGTTTATTGAAATGAGCACAAGCCTGCGTGTTGGCAGGACAGTCCCTGACACAGATGTGCACAATAAAACACATTTGATGTTTTCAAGTAAAGAGCTTGCCTTAAATTAGCAAGCGATCAGATTACTCGGACAGGTTGGCAAAACAAACCATCCATCAGCGGTTGTCACACACTATCTGGGAGCATCTTGCTAGGGTCTGGCCGAGGGGCTCAGGGGGACATGGGGAGTCTTGGGGGAACCAGGTCCTGTGGACAGTCAACATGGAGCTTTGTTGCTTCCTGTAAAGATACTCTTGAAGCCCAAACTCGCTTCCTTGTGAAGAACCTGTTGAAAACAGACATTTTATTTTAATCTACTCCCAGCCAATAAAGAGTAGTTTGTTCTTCTTCCCTCCACCCTCCTTTCTTTCTTTCTTTCTTCCTCTCTCCTCCCCTTTTAAAAATATCCAAAGTCTTGCATACTCTCCAAAGAACAATGACCTAGTATTGTGAGTCATTATCACCCCTTTCTGTTTCAAGAGCACTAATTTAGTTAACAAATGCATTCATGAATTTTACGGCCAAATATTGAATTTGACAGGTAGGTTTTGGCAGTTTCTCTTTGTCACCAGCACATTAAACTTGACTTTAATTCTTTTTAATAGGGAAATAATTGAAGCCACACTCACTATGTGTGGAGGAGGGGAACATTTATGAGTCACGTAGAACGATGCTCTGTCGCACTTTCTGCTCTCCCCTTCCTCAAGATTATTTAATTTTCTATCTCTCCTATCGGCTCTTTCCAATTCGATTTTTGTAGTAGGTAAACTTATTTGTTGGTGGTGTCGGAAGTGAAAAACAGCATCTTTTTCAAATATTTGGGGGAAAATTTCCCGGTCGGGATTTCTGGGTCCCTGTGTGTTATGAGCATAAGTAGTGTTAGCATAATTGACTCCATCTTCGAATGTCATCAGCAAGGCCCAGGCTTCCAGCCAGGTGGGGAACACTGTCTGAATGCGGCGATCGGCCAGCCTGATGACTCCAGATGGTCTCAGGTCACTTTCAGCAGGGATGATCAAGTAAGGGCTCCAATGGTACAAAAGCAGACAGCTTCAGACCATCAGCGTCCGGGTTGGGATCGAAAGTCTGAAGGCCGCCTGGCCACACTGACTGAGGGTCATCAGTCTGCCCGAGGCTTACCCGATTCATCGGAGACACTTGGCACATCTAGTGCCCGGCACCCTGTCCGACCACCGACCAGGACCCTCCTCAGCTCACAGGGACTGCAGCCATCCCCCAGTTAGGGAACTCCTCAGACTTGGCGTGCTAAGGTACTGGACTTGGGGCGAACCTCTTGACTGTTGTGTTCCATAAACCGTGTGGCTCGCAGAGGGATCTGGTGTGTGCCTTTCTGCTTGGACAACCTCCTGATCCCTTCTGGGCTGCTGGCGACACTGCTTGCTCTGTGCACCGGTGTGAGGTGAAGGTTTGCAGTCTCCGACACAGCTGAGTGGTGGGTGCACAGGGTGCTGGGGAACTACAGATTAAATGAGGGAAAACACAGCCCTGGAACAGACTAAACCCAACATCTGCAGCACCCCGTGAGTGAGCCCATGTGCGTGGAGTCTGCATGCAGCGGAGGAGTGGATCCAGAGGCCATGCATACCTGGGAGTGGGGGATGCGATGCAACCCCATGGAGTGTCGTCTGCTCCGGATCCTGGTCTCTGGAGATGGAGATCCGCTAGGCTACCCAAACCTGGGTGATCGCACTTCAGGAGCAGCCAGCTTCCACCGGGACAAGGGTCTGAAACTGTCCAGGGCCAGCACAGTTCCAGGACCCTCCTGATGGCCGCTCTGCTGACAGAAATGCTGGCAAAAGCACAGTGCTATGTTTAGGAAGTAAGCAGTTCTAACGTGGTAAGCATATGACACTTTTGGTAATTAATCCAGGTATTTCAGTGACTTCAACTAATTCATTTGATTGTCAGATCTGGTTCCAATTTAGGGGGAAAAATCATTTCAGCAAGTTGTAATCTCGGGCAGCATCTTTCAAGACTCAGCTTTATTCCATCGCAGCTCCTCGCATATGCGTGATCAAGCCCCAGATAGACTGTTAGGTTAAAATAAAACCTAAAATCTTGCAGCAGTTCAAGAGGCTTTGCAATGGCTTTCTTTTTTTCTTTTCTTTTCTTTTCTTTTCTTTTCTTTTCTTTTCTTTTCTTTTCTTTTCTTTTCTATCTTTTCCTTTCTTTTCTTTCATTTCCCTGCTCGATCTCTGGCACGCCATCCTCGGGGCCCTGTACTCACTCAGCCTCTGCTGTGTGCAGCTGCCGGAGCTCGGGGTATCATCACAGCTTCCTGCCTCCAGCCTGCCTGGCCGCCCCGCTTGTGCCAGGGCAGGTGATATCGAACCCCATTCTCTATGGCTGTCTATGCTTTGAAAACTGGTGCACTGGTTTCAGAGAAGGGGTAGAGCGGTTTCAGGGAGCATGGGTGGAAAAATCAGTGTGCTTCCGAGCAGCAGCTGCACAGATCCCGTGACTTCTGTCCCTAAAAGCAGCCTCAGGTTCACCAACCCCCTCTGGCTCCAAGGACGGGGACCAAGTTTTGTCCTAGCAACACACTTCTGTCTGCTTACATGCTTATGATTTGTTTCTTCCTCCTCTTCTTGTCAGTTTCTGCTTCTGGAATCCAAGTCCAACAGTGAAGAAAGTTGGGCAGGTTTGCTATTCTTTTAGGGGAGCAGTGCCAGTGGCTAGTACTTACTAAATGTTTAATGAATGCAGGAATTGCACTGAAACAGCGAATTACAGTTGAAACCCAAAGCAACCGAGTCTCCAGTAGCATCTTATCACAAGGATGGAAAGCTATTTTAACCACCTAGCTGTGTATGTTTAAAAGAAGTGAGGGAAGGGGGTGGCTGAGGAGAAGAGGGAGAAATAAAAAGAGGAAGGCACAGAGGTGGAATTAATTCTGGCCCTTGAGCATGGCCTGGCACTTCTGCACACCTGTTTAAACTGCTTACCTGCTTGTCACAGCTCCTCTCCGAGAGGGGCTCAGAACTCCCCTGGCTGCTGCAGCAGGTAAGTGTCTCAGTCATCTTGGCCCAGCGGAGCTGCTGAAGGACCACTTCCCACACGAGGTGGTGCCTAGCATTCACAGTTCCTGGGTTTTCTTTAATAGAGGTTTAGAATATCACCACATCCCAAAACTGTGCCCCGTTGCAGTTACACCAGCCCTTTCTCTTGGAAAAGCAAATTTCATACACAATGGCTCCATGAACCTGGGTGGCGGTGGGGGCTGCCTGAGGCCCCATAGGCTTTGTGTCAGGAGTCATCTCTGGGAAGTGACGCGCAGCCTGGGCAGTGACAGGTGACACTGTTTCCTGAGATGGGCAGGGCCTCCAGGGGCCCAGTTCCTTGTCCCATGGCAGGCTTGAATCAGCTTTGGTAGATTCGGTTCTACTGTCCAGTCGGGTGGGTGGCGTCTCTTTCTTAGCCGCAGTCTAGAAGATTGGCTGAGCAGCAAGGAGACCTGGGAAGCTTCCTCTTTAAACCCAGCCTCAGGGCTTCTTCGCTGGAAACTTCAGAATGAAAGTATGACTTCTAAGAGATGTTCTCTTGAGGCCGCTCACAGGTGAGTGCCCTGCCACACTGGGAGTGTTTGTGTCCCCACAAGTTCCAATGGGTTTCTGGGAGGTTATTAGGCCACAAGGGTGGAGCCCTGAGCAATGCCGTTAGTGGCCTTGTAAGTGGCTCCTGAGAGCTGCTGTGGCTCTGCCCTGTGTGAGGCTGCAGTGAGAAGGTGCAGGCCTGAACCAGAGCTGAACGTTACTGTGCCCTGATCTGTGCATCCCCAGCCTCAGAAGTGAGAGAAATGAATTCCTGCAGTGCATGGGCGCATCCAGCCCTCAGTGTGGGATTCTGCTGTACTAGCCGGAGGGGATGGATATGTTGTCTTTGCAGCTGGCTGGGTCATTCCACGCCCTGGGTGGGTTAAGTGTCCCATGCTGTTTGTGCCTCTGCACTCACCATCGTCTTGGGACATGTTTGATGAGTCAGAGACTGGCGCATGCTCTCTGGTACCTGGAGCTTCTCCGGCAAGGGTCAGTGATATGGTGTACACAGCACACCCACTTCTGGTCAGAAGTGGCACCCATGACTGTCCTGAACTGACAGCCTCCTGTGTCCAAACAGCCTACAAAGATGACTCCTTTCATCTCCAGCAGCTGGCACAGGCAGCAGCGTGGCCTCTTCAGGGGACACTTCCTTCACCCCGGAGCCTTTTACCAGGCCACGCTCCTCTGCCAAGAAGTCTTTCTCTCACCGCTAACACTGTTGTGGATGTCTGCCCAGGTTCAGTTTGCAAGCCTGAGCATTCGTCGAGCACACCTGTCTGACACCAACAGTGTCCAGTACCCTTCTGGAGGATGCAGGGACGATGAAGCCAGGACAATGCCAGGGCCTCTGTGCTTAACTCAAAGAGCAGGCAGAGAGCAAAAGGGGTGATTCAAGGGGAGAGAGCCAGACTTCCCAGAGGAAAAGGAGAGGAAGTCCCTGGGGTGGGGACAGCCTCTCCTCTAGTCTAAAATATCCAAGATGGCAGGGATCCTGGCCTGGGTGATCCCCACCACTGAACACTGGGGTCCAGGACACCAAAGGGCACTGTGGAAAGGGACAGAGTGTCCGAGAAGAGGATGTCCCAGGAGACCTGCCTGGAGGCAGGAGCAGGAGCGTGAGGGTGGGGTGGGAGCATGAGGTCACGGAGCAGGTGCACAGGGCTTCAGCCTCTCACATATCTGACACAGCTGAGCCTCTGGCCATCAGGAGGGGTGGGCGTCCACAGAACCTGGGTCACAGGCCTTGTGGGTGAATTTCTGGACCAAAAGGAAGCAGGTAAGCAGAGGGCTTGCCTGTCTCGAATGATGTGCTAAAAATACTTTAAACAGTTTAAAAAAAAAACTCATTGTAGAATGGCTTGCTGGGACGTGGGGAAGAGTGACTCTCTGGACTTGTTAATTGAATAACCACATCGTGAGATCTGTCTCCGGTCATCACGTGCAGAAGTGGCAGGTAGAAAAGGTGGGTTCCGCATCCTCCTCTGCCAGTTCCTGTCTGTGCATGGCTCACCTGGGGCTTACAGCCCCCTCTGAAGACATCACTAATGGAAGGAACCAGACCATCCGGACTTACCCTGGCTTCCTTCTTACCCTGCTAGTGACCAACCTGGGGAGAGGCACTGGCTGGACACCCTGCGCAGTGACCAGCAGCGGCTAGCATAGAGGCACACAGCCCAGAGAAGACTTGGGGACACTGCAGGATCCATCCATGGTTGCCAGTGAGTCCTGTGGCCACTGGCTGGATTGAGTGTGGCTACAGAAGCTGCCCTGAAGAGAGGGATTGGACAATGACCTGAGGGGGCACCATGGTGCCTGGACCCTGGGCTCCTGGTGCAGTGCAGAAATGATGCGGGTGGAAGAGACTGGGAGACACAGAGGGAAACAGAATTCAGAGGAAGCATCAGGGTGTGGAGCCCTGGCCCAAGCCCGGGCATCCACAGTGGGGGACGATGTCACCCTTGCGGAGAAACTGTCCTGGGAGTGCGGCAGGACCCAGGTTTACACACCCCTTTCCCCTTCTCTGGCTGTGGAGGCTCATCCCTTGATCATCCCTTGACCTCTGTGCTCGTCTTCTACCAGGCTTCATGTCCATCCCGCCACCAGGTGCCTGGCAGGGGCTTCTCCAGAGTGAGGACAACTGATTCTGAACTGCACTACCCTCCTCCTACCTTCAATTCCTCTTTTTTTTGGATAGTATTAGGAATTTTTTTTTTTAATGTGGGTACTGGGGGTTGAACTCAGGACATCAGACTTGCCCGCAGGCACTTGTGCCACAGAGCGATATCACCAGCCCTTTTTTCCCTTTTTATGTGGGTACCGGGACCTGAACTCAGGACCTCGCACTCACCAGGCAGGCGCTTATGCTGCTGAGCTATCTCGCCAGCCCTATATTAGGAATTTTTTCTGGCTTTGTTGTGTCTAGATGTCACCCCAAAGTCTCATGCACTCAGAGGTGGAGCTTTTCAGAAGTGACTGGACCTACAGTGTGTGACACTGGGATGAATTCAAGGTGCAATGCTAGGCTCAAGGGCTCTAGGATTAAGGGTGTGAACGCTTCCCTGAGTAGCCTAGATAAGAGAAAAGGGACAGGAAGAGCTGTGGTCGCCCTTGTTGCTTTGCTACCTTCTGCCCCCTATGAACTGTTCTCCTCTGCCATGCCACCCTGCCTTGGAGCCAGCCAGTTATGGACTGAAACCTCCACAAACTGTGAACTAAATAAACCTTTTCTCCTTTAACTTTGGGTGTAGGGTATTTTGTTTCAGCAATGAGAAAATAACACAGAACAGAACGCAGGGCCTTTGCACGGAGCTACATCTTCAGCCCCATTTCATTTTTCATTTTGAGACAGGGTCCTGCTAAGTCACTAAGTTGCCCAAGCTGGGCTCGAATTTTAATCCTCCTGCTTCAGCATCCCAGAGTGCTGGGATTACAGTGTAGTATCACCCTGCCTGGGTGCCTCTCTGCTCTTATTAGACTGAAGTATTTCACTGTAATTTATAGGCATCTCTTAAGTGTTAAGGAAGTGTAGTTTCTTGGTATAGAACTTCAAGCTCACAGATTAATGTGTGTAGATGTCCACAGGGAATAGGAATCTGCCATGAATGCCCACAGTGCATACTCCGTCTTCTCACTCAGCACCCGTGGGTCCTCAGGACCCCTTGCCCTCTGGCAGGGTTTCTCACTGGTGTCCCTGCTGAGAGGGAAGAGCTGTCTTGCTGCTCTGGAGCAAAGGATAAAGATGCAGGTGGCCCGAGCCCACCACCAGGCGTCTGGGTCCTCTCCGCTGTCCACCAGGACTACTCCCTGCGCAGAAAGCCCCGCCAAGCACGGAAACTTTGAAGAAGGCTGTGTGAGCCACACACCGAGATGGAGCCAGCCCGCCATCTGCTTCTTCTTTTCCTTCCCTCTCGACATTTCTTGAGTATTCCTGGATCAAAGGAG
This sequence comes from Erethizon dorsatum, assembly GCA_028451465.1. NCBI lineage: Eukaryota > Metazoa > Chordata > Mammalia > Rodentia > Erethizontidae > Erethizon > Erethizon dorsatum. The sequence goes on from CM051833.1 coordinate 56,006,941, forward strand.
AGCTAAGAATATGGCCAAGTTGGGTGCTGACTTCTGAAGTGCCTGAGAAAATCCAGCCTGTTTTCCTTACGTTAAGCAATATGAAAACTGGCAACTGTCACTGCGTGGTCTGAACAACAAATATCACACCGGTCCCTGGAGGGCTGGCCCCAGGAGTGTACTGACTCCACAGCCCAGCGGGGCTCCCATTAGGTAGAGGAGCTCGGGCGAGGGGCTTAGATGTTGTGCACCTCAGTTTCCCCGTATATGAACGGGACATGAAGTAGGATCCACATAAAAGTCCCCCATGCAGATGAAATGAGTCGATGCACGTCCCCTAATGAGGATGCAGCGAGTATCCATTACCCATGATTCCTTTGTTTTTAACAACAGGATACGTCTTTCATACTTTTTAATTGACTAGCATCTTTTAAATGCATTTTATCAATTTTTTTGATGTTTATAAAAGAGTTTCCAGAATGAGTTTGGGTGCCACCTTTCAGAAACAGGAACAGCCTGTGTGCAGCTTACCTGTATACAAGTCTCCTCCAAGCGGACCTGACAGCACTCACAGGGTAACGCTGTCCCAGGCATCCATGCCCCCTAGTCACCCCTCAACCAGTTATTGATGCCCAAGAAGTGCCAGTCAGCTCATTCTGCAAGCTCAGTGCACAGGTGGGTATCAAGGCAAGCAACACTTCAAGTTCATCTCAGTTCTGCAAACAAAGACCTGAAAATTGGTGTCCTGGCACCTGGTGACAGGTGTGATTGGGAAGAGGAATAACATACGAGACCAGAGGCCCTGGAGGACAGCGCTGCTGAGGTCACCCTTTAGAGACGGCCAGTGGATGTGACTCTTGACGACCTTCTCATCTTGGGACACAGATGGCCCCACTTTGTAATGGTGCAGAAGAGATCTGCACTGGCAGGAACTGCACCTAAGCATTGAGCATTGGTCTTTCCAGAGGGCAGTGATGCCCGGTGTGATTCTCTCACTGTGTGGGGTGAATTGCAGGTCCTTCTTGCCCCCAGCTTGGGACAGTAGGCAGCCCGTGGTCTCCAGTGTCTTGCAGGTCTGGGTTTCTTCCAGGGAGAGCACTCAGTAAATGACACGGGTTACCCCATCCTTCCTGGTAATGTGGTCTGTGCGGCCTGATTTCGCTCGCTGTGGGATAAGGCGAGTTGGGCTGAGAGCGTTTGAGGTGGGCCAGCCTTGGCCGTGACGCCCAGTAGGGCAGTGGTATTAAATGCATCTTTGACTTCAAAATATTTTCAATGTACCATGGGTTTATTGGGACAGAATCCCCTCATAAATTGAGGGGGCAATGCCTTTTGATTCATTAGAGTCTTCAAAGACTCTAATATTTTGTTTATTTTTTGCAGTACTGTGGATAATACCTACAGCTGCCCAAATGCTAGGCAAAAGTCTACCACTGAGCTACGTCCACAGTCCACAAGTCCAATATTTTCATGGATTTCCATGCCAATCTTTTACTCTTGAGTGTAATATGAATCAAATATATGACATGAAAAAAAACAGGCTTAGTGAAATATTTTCTTCCTCAGAGGCCAAGTAGTACACCGTCACTCAGACCCGGGGGCCCTCCCATGGGGGACAAGCGTGAGCTCAGGCAAATGTTTCTTTCTGCTGAGCAGCAGCAGGTCCTGCACCAGCCACCTCCCCCTTTTGCTGAGGAAGGAACGTGCTCAAGCTGGGGACAGGGACGGCCGTGATCAGCAGCCTTGCCCACTGGACTGCACCTGTGCAAAGGTGTGCCCACCCTTCCCTCGGTCAGGTGACCTTGATGCATGGCAAATGCCTCTGACATAGTCCTGGCAGCTCTGTTTCCCTTTAATCATGGTAGGAGTACTGAATTTCATTTTGACTGGGGGGATAAAATTGGTGTAAAAACTCATTGTGATCTCAAAACTTACCTGTATACAAATGCAGGAAGTATCTTGTTAACACAAAGGACAGATTTTATATCAAATGAAACACCTGGAGTGGCTGATGCTCCCCCAGCTCCTGTGAGGACCCTGAAGGGTGAAGGAGGCCACCTATGAGTCCTCCGCTCTCAGTGTCACCACCACAGGGAGATGTTCCACCGCCAAGCTTACCAGCACACGCCGAGGCCAGGTAGGATCTCTCCAGAGAGTGGCTCCGCTGAGGACCTTGTCCTTTGCCTGGCTCACTGACCGTCACTTCTGCTTTGGAGACCCTGGCAGCCAGTTGGGCATGGTGGGTCCTGGAAGAGCGGACGTCTGCCCCGATATCATCAACCCCTGCTTCTGTCCTCAGCTTCCTCTGTGGACGATGAGACGAGGATGGTTTGGGAGTTGCGGGACCTGCCCTTGCAGGTGATGGCCCTCGAGGTCAGCGGGCTGTGAGGCCTGTAGGTCCCCAGGTGTCCCACAGACTCAGATGCCCAAATCAGATGTGGAAGTTCAAGTGCCACATGGAGGGTCACACCACAGAACAAAACAGGGAGGATGTTGTCGATCTGAAAACTTTTGTAATTAACTAAAAATCTGCATACTGTGTCTACATTGTCCATGTTAGAATCAAGTCCAAGTTTGTATCAAATTTCGCACAAATTTATAGACCTAGTTATTTCAAGTGTAGTGTAGTGATCGGGTAGAGTTTTGTGACTAAACTACTGTGAGAAGTGCTTGAAAGAAAGGGTGCAGCTACACTAGCCAATTAACCCAGAAATTCTTGTCACCTCTTAGGTAAGGAGGGAGAGGAGGGTATAAGAAGTGGGAAGAGCAGAAGCAGAATCAGGCCAGGCCAGAGGAGGCGGATTTCTCAGTCCAAGGATGTAAATATGAAGACAGCGAGTTTCAGGGGAACGAAAAGCAGGATGCTGAAGCCATCGGGACAGAGAATTCTGAAAATGAGGGAAAAATGTCCATGATTTTGAACTGACAGTGCACATCGCAGTACTTTAAGCGTTTATCTCGATTTCCTCTGACTGGACAGATTCCTATCCCATGTTTTAATTCCATCACTTCCCTAGCCTATAATAGCGATGCAAATAACACAACATTTACATAGCAACATTCTGTCATTTTAGCACTTAAGACATTATCTTATTTGATCCTTCAAACAATGCCTTGTAGAGACACAGGTTTTACTCTCTTTTTATGGATGGGAAAACTAAAGAGCAAGAAGGAAAATGCTAATGCTATGCCCTCGGTCATGCAGGAAGCTTGGGCTAGTGCTGGATCGGAACTAAGGTACATTGGAGCTGCCCGTCAGACACACCTGCATTTCAGGACGCCTGTGTGAGCCAGTGTGGGAGGGGTCTGTCACCTGCACAAGCCAGACAGAGCCATTCTAAGAAACTGCAGCACTGGAGATCCTGAGGTTTCCCAGATTTTTCCCTCAGAGAGCTTTTAATTTTACTTTTCCCCAGTTGTCCCACTTCCCTCTTAACATATATTTTTTAAATTACAGATATGTAATTAAGTGGTATCCTTGGTAACATTTTGAGGAAATCTTGAAGTTGCTTTATTAATTCTTAAAAAGAGACCTACGTGAGATTTTTAAAACCTTCCGCATCACCTCCATAGAACTCTTTCTCAGAGCGTGGCGATGAATGTCCCAATTAGCAGGTCAGTAAAGGAAACAGGTGTCTGAAAATATAAAACACATGTGTGCTGCCTAATGTCTTCCCTGCCAGAATTCAAACCCAGGAATAAAATTAAAACTGTTTCCAAGAAATGACCCTACCCTTCAATTACCAACTTGTCCTTGCTGTTGTCCAATCTCGGGCCTCGTGGCTAACTGGACAACAGAGGAAGAGTAACTCAGATTCCAGAGCACAGAGCTCCTCTCTCCTCCCAATTAACATGAACAGCACACTGGCCACAGGCAATTCTCAGAGTGCTTTGCCTGACTTAATTTTGCTTTTAGCATTCAGTGCCAGGAATACCTGGAAAATTATCTGCTAATTATCTGGCATTATCTATGTTGGTTCATGTCTAAAGAGCAGCGCATCTAATTACAAGCCCCCTTGCTATTTACCTCTAAAGAGTGGGTTTAGCTGAGAAATTCTCCAAAAGCATTTACACTAAAGGCTGGCAATTATGTGCTTTGCGTTCTTCAAGGGAGTTCTTTTCGGTATCAACAACAAACAGTCACTCAAGTGAGTCATTCAAAGACACTTTCGCAGCAGGTGAGCTGTAAGCTGTAATTACACCTGGACATTCCCAGTGTCTTCTTCACGGACAATTAGTGAGCAGTGTACTAACTGCCCCCAGCCTACACTAGGGAACAACGAACCCTCTCGCTCCTAACAGCTCACGCTCATGGCCTTCTCTCAGGAAGAGACTGCTGCGAGACTGTGGCAGTAATAAAGGGTCAGTGCCCTCGCATCTAATTCCTGAATATTTCAAGAACTGAAATAAAAGTTGACTTTACAACCAGTTGGCATCGAATCCTAGTCAGTATTTTATTGAGAACATGGAGAAATATAAAAAATGTAAGTGAAAGATTGTCATATTGATGGCTGAATTTATGTGGCCATTTAATGATGCCCATTTACGACCATCCAGTGAAAATAGCACCTCTTCACCCTAACCTGCTGGAGCATTCTGGAAGAGCAGATAATAAAAGAAAGCATCTTTAAATACCCAGGGAAAGCAGGTTGTCTTATGTTCTTTGTTCTTTTAATTTTAAAGCAATTACAAACATTGGGAAACTTGAGAAATACGGTTCAGATAATTACTTTTCTAAATACACTTGACAGAAACCTAGTGACACAGCTCCTTATCATACTTGAATACTTTGTTGTGTGTTTTTATAAAAGGGCCCTCCCCTACATACAGCTGTAACCAACAAAATCCAGAAGCTGACACCCACACAGCTGACTTCTGAACCTTGTACTTTAAGTTTCACCAGTTCTCCCATTACTCACAGCCCATTTCAGAATGGTGTGCTGCATCTATTCACCATGGGCTCACTTTCAGTCTTTTACCCAAGGGAAATGACTTAACAATGTGGAAATACTACTGTAGAGCAAAGTTAGTCTACTGGATGCCCCTTCTGAATTACTACATCACCTGCAAGCCGTGATGATTTTTAATGGATGGCACTTAAATGTCTAAACAATTATTAGTCTTTTTATTAATGGTGGTGGTAAAGAGAACCTCAGGGTTTTAGAAGCTTTCCTTGTGCAAAGACTAATAAATAGCTACACTGGCTCAGAAAAGCAAGGAATTTGCTGTCAACATAAGAGAAGATCATGACAGTGGGCGGGGGGGCAGTGCATTTCTCAGCAGAATCATGGTGGGAACTGTGTTCAGCTGCTGGGAGCACTGAGTAGGACCTGCTCTTAGTTATTTTTCTCCTCATTCCGACACCCATGTCTTAAAGGAAGACTGGCTGATTTTGGCTCATAGTTTGTAGAGGTTTCAGTCCATATCCCACTGGCTCCAAGGCAGGGTGGCATGGCAGAGGGTCATCACAGAGGAGAAACAGCTCATGGCATGGTGGCAGGAAGCAGAGAGAGAGAGAGAGAGAGAGAGAGAGGGAGAGAGATCAAGGGAGGAGGAGGGCGATATACCTTTCCAAGCCACACCCCAGTGATCCACCTCCTCCTACCAGGCCTCACCTCCCAGCACCACGTTTAGCTACAAACTCATCAGTGCACTAAATGTACTTTTGAGTATCACACCAACGTGGTCCAATCACTTCCCAAAAACCCGCCTATGAGCACATGAAGATTTGGGGCAGCATCTAGACATAAATCATAATAGACATGCTGGCTCCCTCTGTGTCAGGGAAGAGCCCTGGATCTCCAATTCCTGGAAGAGTTCTTGCCTTTCTCCTACCTGCTCTGTTCTCAGACCTCCACACAGGAGAGAAGATTCACTACTGAACGGAAATTCCACCTGGATGTCCAATAGCATCTCCCACATAGCAAATTTCAACAGCACCCTTGACATCCGCCACCCATTCCCAGAATCCTATCTCCATCACAGAGGTGCTACAGCTTCTTAAGTCAAATCTCGAGGGCTCAATCATACTTGGACGTCACCTTTCCTTCCCCCAAGAACAAGTGCTGCTTCTCTCCAGCACATTTTCTTACTCTTTCCAGTTTTCTCTGTCTCCATTTGTATCCTAATATCCAAGCCACCACTGATTCTTACCAGGATGTCTGTCATCGTGTCTCAACTGTCCTTCTGCCTCCCTCTCCCATCTATCTACAACTTATTCTACATTCAACAAGCAAAGTACCCATGCAAAATTTAAATAGAATCATGCTGTTTGTGACTTAAAACCAGCCGAAGTCTTCCTAGCACACATACAATGAAATCAAAACTTCTGGCCCTCACATGGCAGAGACTGAGGGTGGTGACTCTCCATTCTCAGCTGTCCTCCTGTGTCTTGTTATCAGAGGGTCTTTTGGTCTAAAGTTAAAAAAAATTAGAATAAAAGGTAAAGCAAAGAAAAAAAGAAAAACAATCAAAACAAAAGAAAAACTAATTTCCAAATTATCTTCTACCTAAACGTGGCCAACTTTGTCAAAAGGTTTTGCCTAGTGGTATGAAAGCTAGAAAGTTCCAGGAGAATTTTCACTTTCCTGATGCAAATTTATCCCAACTAGGATGGGATAATGTTACATTTCTCTTTATTTCCTGTCTGTAAAACAACCATGATGGTGGTAGCTGCAGCAGCCATGTCGAAGTTATGAAGTAAAAGTATGAAAGCACATTCCTAAAAACTTTGTATCATTAAACTCCAACAACTACATGCCTCCACCTTCAACATTCCATTACTTGACAAAACTAACCCAATATGTGTTTAATGTCATCAATTCTGTCCCTCAAAGGTAAACACAATGAATATATCTGCAGGAAGACCTGCATGTTCTAGTCCCTACCTAGCTCTCCATGTTCACTGTGTCCCTGAAAGGGCAGTGCATGAAGCTGTGAGAGTGAAACTGAGGATGCAGTGGAAAACCCAAGAAGTTGTCAAAGCCAGGAACATGAGTTCCTGAGTTCTGCTGAGTAAAGCCATAGGTAGCAAGCAAAGCCACCCCGGAAAGAGGTCATGAGGGCAGCAACAGGCAATGCCATGGGGCAGAGCCCCCCCAGGCCCTTTGGAGCTCCCATCACACCACAATATGGCCCAAGTGCTGGTCCCAGAGCCATAGGATTTAACAGTGCCCTGGGTTTTAGTCTTACTTTCATCCCATTTATGCTATCACCCTGTTCTGCCCTGTGGGAATGGGAATGTTTGCCCTGCGACATTGTACATTGGCAGTGTTTAACTTTCTTTTCTGATTTTTACAGAGGCTACAGCTAAGAGTTTGCCTTGTGTCTCAGAGAACTTTGGACATGGACTTTTCGGCAATGCTATAACTTTTAAAAACTTGCTGACACTTAGAAATGGACTAAATGCATTTTATGTGGACAGAAATGGGTCTTTTGGGGATCATGGGTGGAATGTTACAGTGTAGGTCTAAGGTGTCCCCCAAGATACTCATGTATGGAAGGCGACTGGGTCATGGGGGCACTGTACTCATCAGTGGATTCATTCACTAATGGACCCATAGCCAAATGTACTGTTAGGAGCTGAGGCCTGGTCAGAAAATCAGGTCCCTGGGGCTGTGTCCTGAGAGTGCCTCTCCCTCTCCCGCTCCGCCCTTCACCCTCTGATTCTTGGCTGCCAGGATGTGAGCGGCTTTCCTGTTAGGCCGTTCCACCCTGTCCATCCTGCCTTGGAGCCAGCTGACTATGGATCGACCAAACCCTTCAAAAACCAGGAGCCAAAATAAACTTTTCCTCCTTTGTGAGTGTTAGGTACTGTGGCTCAGTGACAGGAAAGTGACCAAGACACATACTAGGCCTTGCAATTCTCTGGTTGCAGTGTCTTACAGAGGAAGAAAAGCCCAAACAGAAGCTCACTTGGAGAGGATGAAATGACAATACCTCGTGTGCTTTGATTGTCTGTTTTTGTTGCTGACATTCTTACTCATTATGTTTTTGTGTGTTTGGGAGATTTCTGAAAAGAGAAGGAATAAGCCACTTTTATTTTACTTGCAGATTTTTGACAGAACTATTTTATCCATATGACATCTTCAGTCAACTCTTTTTAAGATTTTTAAGTTATTGAATTTGCATCCATTATTTTATTAATATTAATACATCAATATTGAAATATACATTTCATTTTAATCTGTTATATTCTGGTCTTTCTTAACATTGTAGTCCTTATTTTTTTTGCTTTTAAAATATTTTGCCTATTCTGAAGAGGTATGTTTAGTTCTTTTATTATATTTCTAATTTAAAGTTGCATGTATATGTCCAATTTCCATTTGAAATGTTCTCAAAATCTTACATGCCTAAAGTTATAATTTCACCATAATACATTCATATTTCACCTACTCTTTTCTCTTCAACACATGTGTAATTTAATAATTTAGTGGATTTTCAAATACATAAAAAGTCATGTTATTGTTATTGGTTTGAGGCTGAGAAGCACAATGTAATGTCAGTTATTCAGAATTCACTGATTCTTCTTTTATTGTCTAATTCATGGTGTAGCTGAAAATATACCAAAATGTATATTTATTGAATAAATACAGTTTATACACTTGCAGTTAAAGCTTATTGACTATGCTATGTGTACCTTTTATATCATTCTTACTTTTGTCTTCTCAAAATTCCTATCCAAGTTCATTAAAGGACTAGTTAATATGTATATTCTACCTTTTCCTCTATCCTGTCTATTCAATTTAAAATGTCAAAGATATATTTTAAGTACATTTATGTTGAATATTTTTAAACCCTCTGCTTAGTTGTTCTTTTTGAGCATAGAAATTTGGGTGTTCTGTGTTTTGCCCTTAAAGTATTGATAAAAACAAATAATAAACAGTTGAAGAAAGATATGCTCAAAAAACCAGAAGAATAAAACTACAAATTAATGTGTTCATTTCTTATTTTATTTTATTTTATATTATTTTATTTTATTTTATTGTTGTTGCAGATCGAGCCCAGGGCCATTTACCTGCTAAGCACACACTCTTCTCCTGAGCTATATATAGCTCAGCCTCTATTTATTTTAAATTTGACTACATCACAGCAAGTGATGAGTATGCTCTAGAACCAAAGAAAAGAAAACAAAAGAAGCCAGAAAGTGAGCATCAAAACTACAAAATGTGAGACTACACACACACACTCAAAACATCCAAGGAGCAGAGCAAACTTGAACAATAAAATAATTAATACTTTAAACACCATGGTTATTCATACAAATGCAGATACGAGAAATCTCATTATGAAGACTTTCAAATGCTCATGATGATACTGGACAAAAGAAAAGGGAAAGGCAGAGTAGGAACCCCTCACTCTCAGAAAAACAGTTTGGAAAAAGATGAAGGTGAGCCAGAAATTAAGTCTAAATTACCATGTGCTTGAGGAATGGTGTATGTAGCTGAGAGCATAGTATTAAAAATAGATGATATAATCAAATAGCTAAGAAAGTTGAATGAAATTAGGAATGTCCCCAGAGAAACAGAAGGTAAAAGATGTGGACCACATGCAAAGAGGATCCAGCAGAGGTATAACTGCCACATGCCACCTCCTTCTCTTGGCCCTTGGTTTTGATCAAGGAAAAACCAAACAGTGAGATAGAATTAGTATTTAATTGTAACCAGCACACAGACATGTATACTTTTTTTTGTGTGTGTGGGTACAGGGGCTCGACCTCAGGACCTCGCGTGCCAGCAGGGGCCCGTGCCGCTGAGCGATATCACCGGCCCCTTTTCTCGTATGAGGCTTCTGGGAGTCAAACTCAGGCCCTCGTGCTTGCCAGGCAGGCGCTTATGCCACTGAGCCATCTCACCGGCCCCACTTTTTTGAAATAAAAGAAAACTTGAGTGGGTATACTGGGAGAAACCCATCATCTTCCAGAAAATTTTGACTCAGAAAAATTAATTCTAAAAATATATTGAAATAAAAGTGTTAAACCTCATAAATTGTGCAATATATGAACCTCCAAGTATAAAGTCCAAGTCATGTTAAAGGAAAGAAAATCAAATTGGATTCTTAGCTGCAAATGGGAAAATGAGAAAGCAATAGACCATAAAATGGGGCTGCTTGTCAAGAAAACAAAAGTGCATGCACTACACTCAGTATAATATTGTCTTAGTGAAAATATGACAGAGAATACAATTGAGTGATAGTCACAATATATTTAGGTTGATAATAAAGTTAGCTACACAATAGCATACCTGTAATGATATATTAGTTACACAATAGCATACCTATAATGATATATTAGTTACACAATAGCATACCTATAATGGTATATTAGTTACACAATAGCATACCTATAATGGTGTATTTTATGCATCTCATATAATAAGGTAGGTTAAAAGTAAGTTTACTTTGTAAAAAGAAACAGTGGCAGTACAAACCCAATGCAGACAGAAACAGCTATCCATAGAGTTGGGTAGTTAGGGATCAGTATAACACGTCTGTGTGTATGATTTTTAACACATTTTGACATTTGGATCCTGTCAGTGTTTCACATGCTGACAGATGAAATAAAATTTAATAAACAAATACTATTCATTAAATGTAATGAAAATAAATCTATTTGTATGTTATATGGCCAACATTACCACATAGATAAGAAATAACTAGATGTATTTTTACATGTTATTATAGTAGCTGCTCAACAAGATATGTTTCAAAGAATAAAAATACTGCAAATATATCATAAAATTCACTCAGTTGTTCTAATTTTTAATGATGATGGTTCCATAACTTTGACTATGTGGATTGTAAGAGAGACAAATAAGCAAACATGTTAATGATATTATGAACAAGAATTTCAGTATATGAAAAGTAGACAAAAATAGATAATCAAGACAGATAAGAAAAATACCTTCTAATGTTAAACTTTATAGCTCAGTGTCGCAGCGCCTGCCTGATAAGCGCAAGGTCCTGAGTTTGATTCCCGGTACCAAAACAAAAACAAAATCTATCTATCTATCTATCTATCTATCTATCTATCTATCTATCTATCTATCTATCCATCTATCTATCTATCTATCTATCTATATAAACTAATGTTAAACTTTGGATAGCTGGTTTGATCTTTTAATTTAAAAAAACTATGTACATTTCCTAGCTCATGCTATGGAAGCAGCTTAGAAACGAAGTCACCTGTAGCAACCAGCACATGTGATGCCCTGGCGCCACCCTGAATGCGGTCCTCTTAGCAAGGGCTGTGTTCCTCTGACACAGCCTATTCAGCTCTGCAGCAGGGAATGTGCCCAGTGATGGAAGGAAAACTGGGCCAGGCAAAGAATGCTCGAGTATGATTGAGAGCCTCAATCTGACTAAATTGGGGCATCAGTGGCATCAGCCAAAAACAGTGACTGCAATCGAGAAGAGTATGTTGAGAAAATAACCTGGTCATTCCTCAAATTGTAATGGCAAACTTATAGAAATTTCCGAGCAGAAATTAGAAATCAATTAGTAGCCTCTGCCTAAGCTCATGCTGGCTGTCACATAGTTAGACTCGGCTCGCCTTGACCACCACGCCAGCTATAACTCACACAGTTTGACTCAACCTTATCTGACTGAACCCAGCTGCATTGCCCGTACTTTCCAGCCTATAAACATATTCTGTTTTGCTTGCCTATTCCAGGAACTTTCCTCCTAGGACAGAATAACCCAGTCAAGGACATGCTTGCCTGATTTCACCCACCCTCTTGGACAGCCTCCTCCCTAGCAGAGCCTGCCCAGAACAAATCTGCCTAACAACATATGTCTTAGCCTATGTAACCAATCATACAATAACCTGCAATCAGCTTTGTATTTCCAGCTTACAAAAATGCATTTAAGCTAAACTCTAAGCTGACTCTACACTGATGTTTTGAGACCTGATTCCCATCAGCCCGCTAGCATAATAAATGTTGCCTTCCTACTCCTCGGGTGCAAAGAGTCTTCCATTTGGTTTAATATCAGATTTCTGCAACAAAATGAATATGGGGCAAAAACAAGTAAACTCATTAAATGTATCAATGCAGGTGACCCCTACATCAATGCCATAGCCTGAAGAACAGAACTAAAAAGGGTTAATTCCTTTCTCAGAAACCTAAGACAGAAGTGTAGCCAACTCCAGCTGATGAGACAAAGCTGCTCTTTCCACAATTGCACCAATTAATAGGTACAGAAGCAACGATATAATTAAAAATAATTTTGTAGCCCTCCAGTGAAATTGTTGATTCAGACAGTGCCCCCAGTGGATGTTAAATATCACAGATGAGAGGTTGTCACCACCTTAACCAAGAGATTACATTTAGCTTCACTTAAAACACAGCCACCTGACATGAGGCATCTCCTGATGTGCAGAAATGTCAAGTTCATAACATCACATAGGAGCTCTTCTTGCTAAAAATATCACTGTGCGTGTGGACCTAACCTTCACTGTCCCGGAAATCTAGCAGCTAGAGAAACAAGCTAAAGAAGTTAAAGGGTATGATGAGGAAACAGTCCGACAAATCCAGAAGACAGCACACTGCAAACCATTGCTGTGGTCACTTCAAAAGTCAACGAATGTCATGGCGAAAACATTAGAAGTCTATGAGGAGAAGAAAGCTATTCTAAACTCCTGAAAAAGGAGAGATCGCAAGACACTGGACAGGCATGATTCTGAGTTTGATAGAATCAGTTTTAAGACATCTTGGGAAAAAACTGCGGTAAAACTTCAAATGGTCGGGAACCAAGTGATATTAGAGAAGTACTGTAATTTTGTCTGCTATGATAATGGTATGTGGGGTACAGTTGGGGGGTGTGATCTAGCAGATTATTTTTATATTTGTATCTCTTAAATATCTATTTATCTGTTATCTATCTAAACTTAAATGGAGATAGAGATAAAAAGTTAAGGTAAGAATAAAAATATGACAAATATTTACTCTTGAAACAATTGTTCTATACATTTTTTACTTTTGATACTTTTAATAATAAAAATTACATATAAAGATATTTTCAGTTCAGAATAGAATTTTAGGGCTACTTAATTATAAGTTTTAAAGATTTGGTGCAAACAAAATCTTTTTGAGCGTCAAGATTATTCGAATAGGAAATATAATTATAGTAAAAATTATTCATATTTTCCAAGTTAAAATGACAGAAATCGTCCTTTTAAAAAATTGGATTTATGTTACAAGATTTTTTCTTATGTCAAAAATTTCTGGGGCCAGTGAGATGGCTCAGCGGCATAAGCGCCTGCCTGGCAAGCGCGAGGGCCCGAGTTCAACTCCCGGACCCACATATGAAAAATGCGCTGGTGATATCACTCAGAGGCATGGGCGCTTGCTGGCGCGTGAGGTCCTGAGTTTGACCCCCGGTACCCACAAAAAAATAAAAAATAAATAAAATAAAAATAAATGATATTATTTAAAAAAATTCTGCAAGTAGATGATGTAAAATGTATTTTAGATCTCTGTAATTCTTGCTGTAAACTCTAGAAAATGATGATCCACCTGACTTCAAGATTTGTCCTTATTTTCAGATTATTTTGTGGTCCTCTTTCACCCAGTTATTTATTCACAGAGGTAAATTCATCTGTTTTCCATCCAAACACAATTTCTTCCCCATGTGTCTCCTCCCCCTGTTTGCTAAATTGGACTGGATTCCTAGAATAGAAACAGCTGGCGTGTCGGGTGTGTGTGTGTGTGTGTGTGTGTGTGTGCGCGCGCGCGCGTGCACATTCACAGGCACACACCAAACACTGCTGACGCCCGAGTCCTGGCGGTGAGTGACACCCGGCGCCCGGGAGGTGGCCTTCACACCGCACGGAGCCGTGTACTTCCTGCCTCTCCTCGGGGTCTCCAGTCGTGGTCATGTAATCAGAAACACTTACACTGTGTAGGTGAAGGCGGCTGAGATCCGCTGGAACAATGGAAGTGACATTAATAACATTAAATGTCATAACTCTTGACAGCCTGATGCAAATGAGCGCCTTACGAAGCAAGCAAAAAAAAAAAAAAAAAAAAAAAAAACTCTGAATATATCTTTTCTTTAAAGTACATTCGGTATTCAAAAAAATTGTTCAGCCAAGATGGAAGCCAGGAATCTAATTTTGGTGACCTCAGCTACATTCCTCCAGGCACAAATTAGTCACCTTTCTAGCCGTAATCATCTCAGTGTATGATGTAGAGCCGTTCTTATTCCGAGAGCTATGCAAATGCTTCTTTTATTTATGCCTTTCCCTTTGGATTTGGCCTCCACTTTTCCTTAATCTTGCGTTATTTCTTCCATGCTAATGTGATTGACAGGCGGGAGGGACAGGCTAAACACTCCCAGGCCTCCGCCCTCTTTCTCTTCCCGCAGAAACATAACAAAGGTGCATTCAGCCCTAAGCTGAGTGAGTCCTAGCATTCCTTCCCTGTTGTCACAACAGATTTCGCAGCCCCTTCGGATGTGGTTTCCACGCACTCATCTCCCTGGCCTTGTCAGGCGGTGCCATCACTTAGAAAGGTACACAGCACTTTGAAAGGATTAGATGATAAAACACAACTCAATCCTTTATAAAAGAGAGGCAGAGAGGGAGGGAGGGAGAGAAATGTCAGATGTTTCAGAGCAATTGGACAAGAATGAGGCATACAAAGAGAACCAGCAAATGAATGGGAGGCTTGTCCCTGTGAGCAGAGGTGAGCGAGGATGGCTTTTGACAAATATTTACTGCCACCGAGGACGCGTCGGAGTGAAGACTCGTAAGCGGTTATGACACTGTTTATAGCAGGCTCAGGAAGGCGGAATCAGATCGCTGGACACTTCGGTCAGGTCTCTCGTCTCTGTAATCCCAACAGAGGAGAAAAAATGAAAGCCATCATCTCCCACCTCTGTGATGAAAGAAAATAAAAGTTAAATAGTCCAGGGAGAGCCAAAGCTGAATGTGCTGGGTCAAGAGCTGGCGGCGGTGGAATCCCGCGCCCCTCAGCCACAGAAGCTCCTGGACCCCTGAGCGCAGGGACCCCGGGACCCGTCCTCCTCCCCAGCCCCTCACTTCGGAGCAGGGATCAGCAAACCTGAGAATGTCGATGATTTACCTAGGACCCCAGAGCTGGTGAACGTGCGAGACCGAGGGAAGTTAGTTGTGCAGAAAATCTGTCTGTAAACCAGAGCAGTCAGCTAGGTATCTGCCGCTGGAGACTCGGAGCTCTTCAGAAAAAGCAGTTCCTCCCCTCAATCTCACTCTCGCTCTTATCCGAATGACATTATAACAGTGAAATTCTTTTATTCTCAGAATAACAATATACAAAGTCAGCCATGCATATTTTTATAGGAGGTATAAAATATTTACAAACCTATTGATATATTTCATAAGCAGTCAGTCAGTCATATACGACTGACTTATCCCAAACAGCATTTACTTGGGTAAAACTGTACACATTTTCAGCCTTTACTACTACAGATGAGGGTCAGCAAGAAAAGACAGAAAGTGGCAATCCCCGAATGAGTATGAGTCGGCACCAACAGCAAGGGTGTGGGCCGGGGGGCATTCGGGGTGCTTATGCAAAGACAATGAACAGCCGACACTAAGGGTACGGGAGGGACCCAGGGAGCTGCAGTCAGTCTAAGCGTGAGGCACCTGGCCTCTAGACTTCACCGGACGAGGGTCTGGCACACACTTGGGTAAATGGAAGTTTCACTCCATTTCTTGTTCTGAGATTCATAGTCAGATGTGTGTTTGCCTCACTTTAGCGCAGCACCCAGGAGACAGGCCGAGGCAAACGGAATTGTTATCATTTTAGACGCACCTGCTATGTGCTGCTTTGGAGCTGGAGATCAGTATGAACTCATGCTTAGGATCACAAACACACACACACAAATACACACACAAATACATACACACAAAGGCGGGGGAGAGAGAGAGATGCAGAAACAACTCAGGACATGTGTCTTCATGGGGTTGTACATGTTTAGTTGGTATGGAGGCACTGACACCCCAGTAACAACAAACACGCAGTACCCAGATCTTGTGTTCTAAATACTGTTCTTCAGTGCAAAGATCCAGGACTTTTTGAAAACAAATGCTAGTTTAAGGACTGAGGCAGAGAAAGAGAGTGAGAAAGAAAGAGAAAAAGGAAAGAAAGAAAAGAAGACAAGGGGAGAAGGAAAGAAGAAAGAAAGGAAGAAGGAAGGAAGGAAAGGAGGGAAGGAGGGAATTCAAAGGAACTTACCTTCAGTAGCCAAGCTCGGAATGAGTTACCTGGTTTAGGTGTGCTGGGCACTATCGTACCAGCGATTGCCTTCTTGGTTAGTCATTTGGGTGAGCAAATCCAGGCCCAGGTCCTCAGGAGGAGGGCTGTGCCTTAGAGGAGGGTGGCCAAGTTGCTGGAGCAGTGACCACAGAGACCAGAGAAGGTACAGAGAAGGACGCAGTGATAGAGGATGGTAATTACTACAGAATCGAAGAGCGACAGTTCTACTGCTTACAGAGTCATGAGGTACGGGACAGAGGGTGTGGCGTGTGTGTTTGAAGGTACAAACGTGTCTTAGTATTTGTCTTACCACGTTCTTTTTGCGCTGTTAACCCTGCATGCCCATTGTCAGATACAACACGTACACAGAATTATGTTAGATTTATGCAAACTAAAGTGATAAATTGAGCTGGATTATTTCCTTAAACCGAGATATGAACATGGTAAGTTTACAACCAATGCCATAGTTTATATATTTCTACTGCGTTTAGGTAATTAAAACATGACCTCTTTGTGGGAGGACGATGAGTGTCGCATTGGATGATGTCGGATAACCCGCAAGCTAGTGTGAAAAGATTTTCATTTTTCCCTTTGTCCCTCAGGATGGTCATTCACAGCTCCAATGATGTGGGTTGGATGCACTCCAGTTTCTATAACAGGGTTTCAGCAGATTAAAAAACACAAATCCTTTAGGTACTCCATGACCGCAAATGTTCTCTTACTGAGGATTTTAAGTTAATTTCCCTCCAAATTCCAGCACATGTCCCTCTGTCGTCACCGAGAATGGGGTCCTTCATAAACATTTCATTGGGAGGCACTTGGTCTACCTCACCTGGAGGGCAGAGTCCAGGCTCAGGACAAAGGGCTTCCTCACATCCATTCTCACGTTCATTCGGCAGTGGGGGAGGAGATTTCCCACCAGATGTGGAACAGGGGACAATTCCTTCCTGCTTACAGAATGCCTCCTTCAAGATGGCAGAGGGAGAGCTGGATAATTTCATTCCAAATATAATGGGGTCTTTATCTCACCGTTGAAGAAGGTAAATTTACCTGTTTCTGGTTGGGTAGATGATCTGGTTCTAAACAGGATTAAAATGACATTCTGTTTTCCCTTTCCTGGCAGGAAGGGGTCCGCGCTGGAACGCAGCTCTTGTGAATTATGTAATCACCTCCCATGGCCACGCAGGACAGGGATGAGCACGCATCACAGACGGGGAGCCAAGTGTTACCCAGCAACTGGGCTTTACAAGATGGAGGATTTAGTGCCAAGATAGCTAGCCTGGGGACATGGCAAGGGAGTTATTAAAATCAGCTCAGGGGTTAGCAGGGGGATTCTGAAGAGGGCACATTGTCCAAAAGGAGGGCTGAAGGCAGGTGGGTTTTCTCCGTGCCTGGTGGCAGCAATTACCCATGGCAGCCTAGAGCGAGCCAGGGGCGTCCATCAAAGCCGCAGCCACTCACTTCCTGGAACAAGTTGTAATGTCTGTTTATCATAGAGTTTAATTCCCCAATGGAGAGAACAAAGGCGAGTATCAAAATAGAGCAAATTTTTTTGACACTAGCTACTGAAGCAAGGGACTAACCTCTCTCAATCCCATCTTTGTTAAAATAAACTCTCGCCTTAGCAGCTCATTCCAGACGTCAGTCAAAGCCCACACGTTTTCACCAAGTAGTGCCTGCGACTGAAGCCGCAGAGGAAATGGAGCGGAACATGAAAGGGACGAGATTCCAGGTGATGCTCTTCTGTTTGTTTGTTGTGTTTTAATCGGTAGACGCTGAGATAGGAGCTTGGGTACGTGAGTGAATGTCGGGGTCTTCTCTAACAGCCAGCAGGGTCTCACAAAGGTGTGGGTCACTTCTCTTTCTTTTATTTCCCCAGGTCAAGCCACATCCATGCTCTTCCCAGGGTCATGTTTTCCTTACTTGGAAAAAACACATCTAGTCCTGTTTGTCTAAAATATTCCACCTGCTCTTGTCCTGGCCACCACGATGGAATGGAATGGGTGAACCTTACGTCCAGGTCAATGGAAGTGGGCAAAAGGAGCTTCTCTGTCCTCACTGCCTGAGGCCTGGCTCAAATATGATGCATCAAGGCCACTGACCCCTGGGAAGCCTAGAGGAATAAGGTGCAGTGACATGCTAATGGGTCCATAGGAGAGGACGAGGTGGGTTATTACTGAAACTAGTATGGATGTAGGCACGGCTTTAGAGCTCATGAGCGCCACAGCTTCTGTTGTGCATTTGGGTCTGTGTGTGGGAGAGCTGCAAGACTGTGCTCAGTATCATACCCAAGAGAAAGCAGCTCTGAGCTGACCGAAGCTGCTCCTGACTCAGTGGATCACACACCTTCTGCAGCTGAGAATAAAGCTAAGTGCAGACTTCCCAACAGGACCCCAGACATAGCAGTAATAAAGCTGGGAAAACCTCAGTTCCCTTGGCTTCTGAGCCTCGAATGCACAGACACCTGCACACACGGGCCTGGGTTTACTTGTCCCTCAGCCCGACCTGGTGGTCCTCACGCCTACTCATTCTCTGACAGGAGTGGCCATGATTTATGCTCCCCCGCCCGGATGTCTTCTCTGTCCCTCTGCTCAGTCTGAGTAAAGTGAGCCATGAGTTCACAGAAGCCTCAAGGAGCAGTGATCAAAGCATTTCGTCCATGTACTGCGCAGCAAGTGACATCTAATAGAGAAAGCGCAGAGTAGGACACGCGCTGGAATCCGCACAATGACCGTGATTTATGACCAGCATCACACCAACAAAGATACCCAAGGGTGCTGTCCTAAGACCAGTACCCCACCTCAGGGACCCACACCGTGTGGCTGGAGAATAGTGTTTACCACATGGGGGTTGGGGCTTAGAGTAGTTGGAAGTAGATGCAACCAGAACTCTTCATTCAAAATACTGTCTTGGGCAAACTGTCCCTTCCAATGCTAGTTAAGCCCACTTGTCTAAAGCTGTGATCCTCCCACTGCTGAGAGAGGCATTGGACTTCACAGCGACATTTATCAGCTGCTAACACATTAAGGGGCAATCTGGCCCAGGCAGTTTTTGTTTCTTCCTTCATCAAGTTTCTAGGCTAAGTTTCATATTAAGGACTAACAAATAGGAAGGCCACACATACACAATCCCATCTGTGACTGTTCTCACGCAGACAAGGTAGAGAGTAAGCCGGGATGTTTGCGAAGTTGATTCCCTGACACCTTGGCAGTCCCAACCCCAGCTGCCAGGCTTCTGCTCTGAGGGTGAGGGAGGCCAGACCGCAGGCAGCGTCCTGCAGCAGAGGAGCTCTGCATGCAGCTCTGCAGCCCGCTGGGCGCCTCACTCACTCTCACCCACAAGATGGACACCTTGTGGAAGGCGGCCTGTGGGAGTGAGGCCCCTCTTCTACCACAGGTGCCGCCCTGTCATCTTTACAGCGAGCTTTAGGACACACGCCTGGCTGCTGGCACAATTCCCTCCAGCTACCAAATGGCCACTGCTGCCGGGAGGAAGAGACCACGTCCTCCTGGGTCTAAGTTAGTTGTGCGACTCCAACACAACAGTTGTGTTACAAGGGACAGACACCCCCTTTGGGCTCTATACTCACCCTGTGAGTCTCATCCCGACAGCCTCCATGCTCTCAGACGATGCCTGGAGAGGCCTCTAAGGAAAGAATTACATCTTGGGCCCACTCCTGCTAGTCCATCAACTTAGCCTTATTTCCATCCTTCTTCTGCTGAGCATTTTTAGAAATTTATGAAACTAGCAAAGAAACCTATGTATGACTCCTGGGGCCTGTGAGGACTTGGAAGGAGCAGCAAACCTGCAGCCCTAGCTCCACTGAGGAGGAATCCCTGACCAGCTTTGTTCTCATGCACAGTTCTGTCATGAAAACGTCTGAGACTCTCAGGTTGTGGGGACGGTGTCATCCTGCCCTGGGGGCTTGCTTAGACCCCGATGGGAAACGGTGGCCTAGACATGGCAGCAGAGAAGAGTTATTGACACCCAGTGCCCAGAAAAGAGGTCAGTGTATTCCAGAAAGAGCTGAAGTCATTATATTACAGTGATCCATGCTGATAGCAGCACAAGTCACAACAGCTACGTCTTGGAAGCAGCCTACATGTCCGTCACCAGATGGCACAGCCCTTGGTTGGAAGAGAATTGACTGAGATTAAAGAGAGATGAAGCATTAAGGGGAAAACTGGTTCTGCGAGGTGTGGTCCCCCCCTGCATGAAAGGGGACAGCGACAAGCTCGGCCCTCGATGGAGCATCCCGAGTGGGGGTGGCCATGCACTTCCATCCAGACCGCAGCCCTGACCTCCTTGGGAACACCAAGAGGCAGAAGACATCCTGGGTTCCCCGCTGCAGCTGGGCCTCCTGAGAGTGCACACACAGCACAAGGTATCTCTCACACCCACGCTCTTTCACAGGGTGGCTTTGTGAGTCCTAAAACACCCGCCCCAGTGTAGTGACCCTGTGATGCTGTCTGCTCTTACCCCGTCTTAGTTCGCACCCCCCTAAGCAAAGGTAATGGCCGAGCTCCAGATGTGCAGGCTACCAGTGATCATCTGCCCTCTATGTGTCCACAGAGGAGCGTCAATAGCCAGAATTCCTCTCCCGCTCTGCTCCTTTGATGTTGGACAGGAGCAGAACAAGCACTCAGAATTGAAATTGTTGTCTTCCTAAACTCTCCTTCTCCTGCAGACCCCCTTCCACGGTGAATGAGTATCACAGCTGGATTGGGTCCAAGCACAGGACGACAATGAAAGCAATCACAGCACCCGGTGACCCAGGGTGTCAGGAGGAGGTTTGTAAGGAGGGACCAAGGGCGCTGCCCTTTGAACAGCTCCACGTTCATAAATCATCACATGATCCCCAGCGGACACAACCTCCTACTTCCCATTAATCCCCAAACTACTTTCTGGTTTGGTAGTTGGCTTTCAAACTGTCAAGATATTACAATAATGGCAAGCGAACCTGATTAAAGGGAAAACGGCTGTGCATGCCCGCGATCTGGTTCTGATTTGTCCCGGAATGAGAGAAGGCAATGGCGTGGAAGCCCAGGGAAACTTCTCACCAGGCGGAAAGGCAGAACCCCAACGCTAGGGACAGTGAGGGTACTTCTGATCTGAACCCAGCCTTGGGCAGTCGGGGGCCACACAGGTGAGCCATAATGACCACAGCAGATGGCTTTCATCGTCTTTAGCTGCCACAGAGCAAGGCCACAGAGCAGTGAGTGGGAGCCTGGGGTCTGCAGACCACGCACTTCCGTGCCTGCCTTGCTTATGAGTGGCCTAGCCAAGGGCCGATCCCAGGGCCAGTTCCACATCTCTGTGCGTTGGCTTCATCCAGACAACTGGTGCTGTCTGCTCTCTGCTACGCGAGATCCTTGAGTGTTTCAGAAACACAGGCTCCCAAACGTGCTAGCTGTAAGAAGGAGGTCGTCAGATTTTTCCACAGCTGGAAGGGGCAAATTGTGACTCAAGAGCTATGAATGTGAGATGCCCAGATGTTCTGACTCAACCTTGTGAGCCAGCAAGCAGTTAGATGCATCCAACACCCATGTAGACGCTTTCTATTAAAACCAGTCTCCTCAGTGAAATGCATCTAACATGAAACAGCTCCCAGCAGCACTTCCTTCCCATCATCTGATTTATACTAGAAAGGCAACAATGAACACCTTCTTGCTTACGTATAAATTTCTAAAGGCTAAAGAAAAAGACTTCACTATTGTGAATCGAGAGGAGATGCTGTTCTATCTGAGAAAAGTCTCAGATCAAAGATATTTGGTGTTGCTTTTCTCATCCAGACAGACCTTTAACTCAAACATGCTGGGGGGGAGGGGGCAGAGCTGAAGGTGGAGATCTGTAATTCCCACCAGAATGGCCTGCTGCTTATTCCTGGGTTTTACTGATTAAAACACAAAATGGATAACAAGGAAACTCCCGAGACGAAGTCATGACGTCATCATCCGGCGGGCAAGCGTTTCTGAGGGCACACGGCTGACTTACACATCTGCTTGCTGGTCTTCATCCAGAGAGTGTCTTGTCTCACCGTATTTTAAGTCTGGCTTTCTGTCTCTGCGCGAGGAGATGGAAAAACAAAGGCAAACACAGTGACCTCTGTCTTCCTGAACTTCAAAGACCCGTCGCTATACTGCATTCCCTGAAGGGACCTATTAATGCTTCTTCCGTATCAAAAAGCGATGATCAAATATTTGTTTTGTTTGGGGGAATACGCTAAGGAATATCAAGACATGTAGTCATATTTGATTTAAACTTGAGCATTCTAGCCTTCCTTCATTAAAATTCATGATGTCTTTATTATAGACACAGGGAAAACTTTCCTTACTTTTTAAAAGTTCATCTGTAGTTGCAGGTTTATAGGTAGATGTAATTTACAAAATCTTCCCAGTAAGACAGGCATAGAAGTAAAGAGTTTTCTGATTCCACTTGCCATCCTCAGGAAACTTTTGTGAGGTGTGTACCGTGTAACAACTACACAATCATCCAGAGGCCGAGATCACATCACTGCCAAGGCTGCCCTGCCTGCAACATGTATAGTGACTGTTTCCCTGGATTCCCCACCTACAAGGAGGGGCTGTGGTCCCTTGCTGAGGACATCAGCTGAACTAGGAGCAGAGCTGGGATTTGATGCCAAGCTTTTTGCTCCAATCCCACCTGTTAATTCTAAGGTAGAATTTGAAAGAACCAGTAGAACCTGCCATTACACAAAAAGTATTAGAGATGGACAAAACAAAAGTAAAAACAATTCCAACAGGCCATAAGTGAAAATTCTCATTGCCCCGCTGAGCACACTCGCTCCTTGCTCCCCACTCTTCAGGGACCTGGTGGCTCTGCTCCTGGGGGGCATTTAGTACGCTCCAGGGCTTCCCCACCTTGAGGGTGAAGGACATGCTCCTGGGCCCCTCGCTTCCATCACTGAGAGAGAGCAGGTTCCTCACAAGTGGACACTCAGCTGTGCCGTGGAGGGTCTTTCCTAACCGTGCACCAGGAGATGCTGGAACCTTCCCCAGCAGGAAGAGCAGGACTAGCACCCAACTGCAGAGTACAGTGGGCAGTTACGAGGAAGCCAGAGCAAGGGCCTGAAGGAGCATGGTGAGGAGACTGGCTTCGGAGTGCAGAGCCCAGGGCAGGACCCTGGCTCAGCAGACTCATTATAGTGACCAGTGTTACGTGCCAAGTAGACTCCAGGCCACAGTACCCAGAGGTTTGGTCAAACATTGTTCCAGGTGTTGCTGTGAAGATATCTTTTTAGATGAGACAAACATTTCATCAGCACATCTGGAGTAAAGCAGATTACCCTCCACGATGTGGGCGGACATCATCCAACCAGAGGCAGGACTCCGTGGAAGACTGCCCTTCCCAGGAAGAGGGATTCTGCCAATTGGTGGCCTGTGACTTGGCCTGGGGCTCCTCCAGCCCTCCAGCCCCCACCCTTTCTGCAGAATTTGGTCTCACCAACCTCCTCTACAGGGTGAGTCAACTCCTAATATCTCTTTGTCTCTCTCTTTCTCTCTCCATGTGTGTGTGTGTGTGGTATTCAAGAAACCCTGACTAACATAAAAGCCGACATGGAAATGCCATTTAGGCAGGTGGGGATTGCAAGCACTGTACAGACAGGCGGGGATGCAACGTCTGGAGTGTGGAGCTCCCGGCCCCAGACTGCACGTGCCTGAGCAGCTGTCTGCCTGAGTCACTCGATGGCTGTGTGAATGACTGGGCCCTGGCCTTGGCTGTGCCTGCTCTGTGTGCTGACCCTCAGTCCATCTTGTTCAGGTGGAGACATACTGGTGACTCCCCCTGCTGGGCCTTCTCGGCCTTCCTCCAGGAAGGAGAGGGCTGATGACAGCAGAGGGGTGAGGAGGGAGGAGAGGCTGGGCTTTGGACCAAGCTCCGCCCCTCTTCCCCTGGAAGTCAGGAACATCTCTAATGCTTGGAGAGTCCCAGGGAGCTGGGCCTGCACACTTGGCAGACAGGGGCTGCAGGGGCCTCCTGAG
Organism: Erethizon dorsatum; assembly: GCA_028451465.1. Lineage (NCBI taxonomy): Eukaryota > Metazoa > Chordata > Mammalia > Rodentia > Erethizontidae > Erethizon > Erethizon dorsatum. The sequence continues at coordinate 56,031,158 of CM051833.1, forward strand.
CCTAGTTGACTGAGCTAATGACTCTCTGTAGCCTATAGCAATCCGCTTGGGCTCATCAAAGGATGGATTGTGGCATTTAAGAAGTGTCAGGTTCAGACAAGTGTCAGGTTCAGATGGCCCCAGCCTCAGGAGAAAGGGGCTTTTGTATATAAAAGCTTTTTTTTTTTTTTTTTTGTGGGTACTGGGGGTCGAACTCAGGACCTCGTGCACCAGCAGGCACCTGTGCCGCTGAGCAATATCACCGGCCCTTTTTTCATATGTGGGTACTGGGAGTTGAACTCAGGACCTCGCGCTTGCCAGCCAGGTGCTTACACCGCTGAGCTATCTCACCGGCCCCTATAAAAGCTTTAATTATGTAAAAAAAGCCAAGCTACTTTCATACACGTAGGGGTAAGAGCAGGAACTTGCCCACCTGAAGCTTTCATCTCCTTGTGAACACCTGAGCCTGGCTCTGTGGGTGAGGTCAGCTTGGGCTCAAGTCTTTGTAGACACGGGTGAACACAACAGGTGCACTTTCGATAAGGGAAGGTCATGAAGCTGCCACACAGTGATGAGTTTCCACTTGTAAATTGTTAGCGCTAAGCCGCGATGGGGTGCTGGTCCATCTGGAGCTCCAGACTTCATTCTGCTGCTAAGGTCTCAATGGAGATGGTGGACGATGGGCTAATGCTGGGTCCTGTGAGCTGATGACAGAACATGAGCAGCCTCAGCCCCTGCTAGGGTTTGGATCTGGAGCTCCCCAGTGACCCACCTGTTAAAGGCTTGGGTGGAGCTATTGGGAGATGGTGGAGCCTCCAAGAAGTTGCCTCCTGGGGGCCTTAGTGTTATTGGGTGTGAACCATTGGAGGAAACTGCAAGACCCTGGGTGCCTCTTCCACCTCCTGGCAATGCAGTGAGCAGCTTTGCTTCACCATGTGCTCCTACTATGCTGTGCTTAGAACAGCATTGCTAATGGCTCGTGGACTGAGATGACCAAAACTGTGAGCTAACATAACTTCTTTTCTCTTCATAAGTTAATTGTCTCAGGTATTTTGTTATAGTGACCAAAAGCTGACTAAAACACACTTATACATGGTCACCATTGTAAATCACACGCTCACATTCACACACACAGATGCAGACACACACACACACACAGGCATGCACATCTCAGCATGGCCCAAGTTAGAGAGGCTACAGCATGATTCACGACTTTGGACCCAGCAGAGACCTTGGACCTGAGCAGCCCCTAACTGTCAAGGAGAGAAAAGCAACCAACAGGAGATTTATTTATCGAGAGGCACTGAGAGGATTGGCTTCTTGGTTCCATGCGCTGTTTCTGCAAACGTGAAATCCACAGGGCAGGCCAGTGGGAATGTCAGGCTAGCACTCCAGGGCACAGGGTTGGAATGGGGTTTACACCTAGATTTTCTTCTCCTTCAGGGAAACCTCAGCTCTTAAATCCTTTTAAATGATTGGATTAGGCCCATCGATATGATCCAGGATGATTTCCTTTCCTTAAAGTCAAACAAAAGTAGATGTTAATCACATCTACAAAACACCTTCCAGCAACACCTGGACTGGGGTCTGAGCAAGTGACGGAATTGCAGCCTGTCCCAGAGGATGAGTCGCAGTGACCATCACAGGGTCCAGCTTCCCGACTTTCCTAGCCACTCAAGCCCTGGGGTCTGCTGGGAGTGCTCATCCACTGAAACCAGTGAAGGGGTGGTGGGGACACGTCGTCCTGTGAACAGCTCCACTGTAAAATTAGAGCTGGTACCGGACATTCCTGCTTGCAGAAGAGCACTGGAACTCTCACTAGACAGCCCACGGGCACCGCAACACCAGGGTGCTGGGAAAAGGGAAATTAAAGTATTTTTAATTATTTTTATATGCTAAAATTAATTCACTCTAACTTGTACCTGTTGAAATCTGTCACCACTGGGAATTTGTAAGCCACACATAGTGTGAGCAGTGTTTCGGCGGCTTGCATAGAATCAGTGCCTCTTTCTCCGTGGGCGAGGCACAGGTCAGTATTAACCTCAGCAGGAGAGGATGACGATGTTAAGTCACGCCCTCCCACAGGCTGGCGTCCAGAGACACGGAAACCGGGATTTTCTTTGTCTGTGTCTTCAGCAGGCATCCTGACTGCTCCGCTGTGGAGCAGATGCCATGGTAACCTTGTCTGGCGTAATTATTTGCACACTGCAGATCGGGTTCTGTTTTAGGTTGGTGAGTGTAAGACCAGTTCTCTGCTAATCACGTTACCTGTTTAATATTTGATGCTTTATAAACTGAATTCCATTAAACTTGATATTGAACTAGAAAAGAAGGACCACCTTCTCATAGATCTCCACTCACTCAGGTGTGCGCAGCCTGGACAGCACCCTTGGGTGAAACCCCTGTCCACACTTCACGGAGAATATCCCATGGCGAGCCTGGGACCTGACCAGGACATGCCTCTGAAATCAGCCTTGGAGACAGCTCTGAACATTAACTGGAAAGGATCTTATTGTTGTCTCCCCACTCCCAATCCTTTTTTACAGTGAGAAGGGTTCATGTGTACATGTTCTTGGTATTACACTAGTATATGCTCACTACTCTTTGTACTATTGCCATTTAATCTCTTTGAAGACTTTCTGAGGAATTATATTAATAAAACCTGTAAGGCCTGGATTGAGAAATAGAATATGGAGTGACATATTACTATGTTCTGGGACAAAGTCTACACTTTAACATTGGAAGGACCCTTAAAAGAAGAGTGTTTTGTTTGTGGATGGTTTGCTATAACTCTGGGTGACCATGAATTTAGTGGCTCAGTTCAGTGAAGAAGCTAGAATGGAGCATTGCTTCTCTTGCTCCAAGTTTCCACACAGAGGGACAGGAATTAGGGTGGCACTCCTGGTGCACCTCCACCCTCTCTCATTCTGCTCAGGAAGGGGTGCTAGCCAGACCTTCTGACTGGTAGAGTTGTTTGGTTTCGTTTTCTTGGCTCCTTTCTCTCTCCTTCTTGAGGAAGCCTATTCCAAGTATATGCTTAACTTTCTTACATGACTGAGATCTGAAAGAGACAAGAAACACTGTATTTCCCCTTCAAATGCTGAATTTTACAGGGCAAAAGGAGTGTAGGAGGAGAGAGAGCATGGACCCTTTATCATCAAAGATGGACCATAAGTCTGTCATTGCTGGCAAGCCCAGCTATATTTCTCCAAAGCTTTGTCAGGAATAAACCTGATCTTTTGATCTCTATTAGCTTATTCTTTTGCTTCTCAGTTGGAGCCATGTTTAGTTAGAAGGAAAGATACATACCAATGTCCTCAAACTCCAACCCACCATTTTGCAGAATTTTCATCTTTGCAATGCATACTCAGTTATAGAAATATTTCTACATCCTGTACCACAATATCCTTCTTTACCACTCTTTCTTTAATTAAAAGCACTTTCTTTGTGCATTAGCCCACTTCTTGTGCAGGTTCTTTGCACTGAGTCTAGGAGATAGGAGTATATTTTTTAAATTATACAGCTATTCCTTGATTAACTCAGGAAAGCTTCCTAAAACAAACTTGACCAGCCATATCACATCCTCTGTGGTCAACATCTGTGATCCGTGGGGATATGTTCTCAAAGGCTCTGCAGATGTTTAAGACTAGGGATGGTCGCAAAGCCAGGAATACCATGTTTTTGTTACACATGCCTACCTAGTATAAACTTTAATTTATGAATTAAACACATAAATAGATTAAGAATAATGACCAATAATAAATAGAAATTACAAGAGTATACTATAATAAAAGTTACTTAAAATTTATGAATTGTTTACTTCTGGAATTTTCAACTTAATATTTTCAGAAGCTGGTTGGCTATAACTGAAATCAGTGATAAGGGACACTACTGTATTTTGAGTCCTGTCGAGATTTTCCTGGATTTCACAGCCAGGATCTCTTGTTCTATGGCTCTAGCCAACACAGGTGTCCACATGGCCCTCCAAAAAGCAATTTTTATCCCCTTGAGGGGTGATATTGTTCTATTGAAATGTACACTCTGCAGCCCTGCATGGGCAGCTGAGAATGAAGAAGGAAATCACTCCTCACTCCACAGCCATAACTGGGAACTGAGCATTCCTTCCTCCTCCCTGGTGTACCCCAGGATTTCTTACACAAAGCTTTCCCTTATCTACAGTGCAGAGTTTTGTTAATAATGCCTCTGAACTCCCAGTCTTCATCACGATGGAGAAAGCAGAAAACGGCCCAAGTGGCTCCTGCTCCAGGCCAACTATTTCCATCCTCCTTTGCTGCTCCCTTTCTTTGAATACGTGCTACTACACCACTCCCCCAGCTTGTTTCTGCAGCTGTGATCTGACTCTTCTCCTGTCATTCCCGCTCAAGTTTTATGATCTCAGTTAAAACTCCTGATTTTTTTCTTACTACCTTTTTATAAGTGCAAAATCCTCTGCAAAAAATATAATAACTGTAACAAGCATACAGCATGTCACTAAGTCCTGAGACAGAAAATTTCTAAATGCAAAAGTAAGTCTTACCTTCTGCTTTCTCCACTCCTGAGCCCACATTTCTGCTGCAGTAAGAAGGTGAGACTTTTGCAGACTCCCTGCTTTCTGAGAGCACCCTATTCCTGCCCAGCCCCTCCCCAGGGCTCTGAGGCTCAGCCCGCAATTTTAAGACTTCTTGTCTCAACTTCACTTGCCAGTACTGGTTTCCCAACCTCCTCCCCCATCTCTCTCCCAACCTCTGAGCTTCTGAAGCCTCCAGGGTATGATTCTTCCACCAACCTGCTTATCCTACTATTTTATAAACAAAGCACACCTTAATTGTGATCTTCTTAGCTCAGGTACAACTTTTGGGTAGGAATTGTGTTGTCTCTGAGTTTCCACCACTGCATCAGTCCCAAGAACAATACATCTTCACACACGTCTATTGAATGATAGAGCAAATGATTGGATGAAACACAAATCACTTAATGAGAAAAAGAAAGATAAGAATTTAAAACAATAACCTGCTGTTGCAACCACTTGGCTAAATAACCAGGAAGTGCTAACCACTCAGTGAATCACACCCTTTCCAAGACGAGCTAACTGCGTTCACAGTCAGACTGGACACTCAGCCCCTGGTGCATTCATCTGTTTTGTGGAAGCAAACCACATCCCTCTGCAGGACAGCGGGGGCGGCTTTCGGATGCACTCACAAATGTTTCTTGATGTAAAAGTTTGTTTTCTGAGTTAAAAAAGAAGAGAAAAAGACACACAACAGCACCAGGAATCCAGGGAAGATATGTTCATAAGTTATATTTGCCTATCTTGCTCCTCAAGGCAACTACTAGAATAACACTAACAAATAGGATAAATTTTTGAGGAATAACTGTACTAATTTCCATAGTGGTTGCCCTGGTTTACATTCCCACCAATAATGAAGAAGGGTTCCTTTTTCCCTACAGCCTCGCCAGTGTTTGCTCTTATGTGAGAAACCCAAAGTATAAATAGATTAAAACAAATTAAAAGACAGATAATAGGAAATGGAGCTCGATCTCTTGCAAATGGCAAGGCGACCAAGAGATGGAGGGAGAGGGGCATAAAAAGAATTAAGACTGTTATATACAGGTACCACTCCCCACTAAGAATGTAAACACTATGTACTACAAACGTGTACTAATATAAAGAAAAATTAAAAAAAGAAAATAGAGCCCACTAATATTTTGGTTTGGTTGGTTTGGATTTTGCTTTTTGAAAGGTAGCATTTTACCAGGCTTTTTCTCAATGCTGCTGTTTGGCTATGATTTAGTGTTAGTTAGTGATTGATCACCTAAATAAAAGCTGAAAAGAGACTTTGGATTGATTACAATATTCCAATGGAGAAAAACGCCCAGTACCAAAGGATAATTGGTCTTTGACCAAAATATTTAGTGAACATTTTAAGTTCAAACAAAATTCTAAGTTCAAAGGGAGTTTGTCGTAAAGTGGAATATATTGTTTACATTTTTAAAAATTATCTTGAAAATGATCTTTCCTCAAACTTATTTTTTTAAATAACTGGAGCATGCCCAAGGACTGTCATTAAATATTAAGAGGTGAGAGGGAGCCATATGGTCACCTCTGAGGGATTGCAGTGTCTTGATGGCGCTCCATCTGCATCTGTAACAATTTACTCATTACATCAAGGACACGAGAGACTCCAAAGTGGCCTCTTTGGGAGGAGCCTCAGAGTGGGTGGTGTGGTGCCACACATGCGACACTCCCCTGGCTTTCTCTGGGCTGAGCACACTTGGAACTGGTATAACTTGTTAAACATATTGCTACAGCAAGTCATACATTTATTCAGTAATGCACTGCTTTTTTCTTTTTTGAAAAGAGACCCTCTTTGGAAGATGACATCACCTGCTTAGCAAAATAGACATTAAGAAACCTTACTCCTACACACGTACAAGCATCCTATTTCCACATCACAGTAGTTGTGCAAAGATTGGGGGGTGTTGAGAGGACATAGGTGTTCATAGCTTACCTAGATTTTATTACCCTGTAAACTCAATTTCCAAATAGCTGTCATTTGAGTAGAGGGAAGTACACATCTAGAGTGGATACACGGCATCTGTTATGTACGCCCACGTCTTCCATATGTTAATACCCCTGTCCCTCCCTCTCTAGCTTAGCTCAGGGCCTGCCTGCGCTGCACTGCCGCACACACTTCAAGTTCACACCTCTAGCACAGCTGGCAGTGTGCCTCAGCCCTGTGACCAATGGCAATGACATTAATCACAGCTACCATACTTCTTAGGAGTTCTAACTCTCTATACTTCGTAACCTTAGCCTATAATTTTCTAACCATCTATCTCTTTTACTCTCAAATCTGCTGTAATTAATTTAGTTGTCTACAGTTTGTAAGTTAAGTGCTGTGACTCGAAGAACCTAGCAACTTGCCTAATTTCTTAACTAGCAAGTGGCAAATCATGAATCTAAGCCCACATCTAACAGATTGCAGATATGGAGCTCCTTTTATTACATCACTGGTAACGTAATGAAGCTTGAGTACAGCCTTACATTTTCGTTTACTTAGGCTGTTTAAAGGCGCTCCATTACCAAGAAATTTCTTAGGCGTGAGTACATTAAAGTTTTACATTTAAAAATATTTTAAAATTTACCATGTAAACATTCCCTGTTAATAATTAAAAGTCAGATTGTATAATAATCAGTGTACCTTAAATGAAAATCAATTGACACATGTCTTCCAATTATTTACATTCTTGTGTGTTTATCATTATATATACTGTATATATAATACAAATCTGTAAGCTGCCAATACATTTATTGAAATTCCTCAGAGAAAAAATGATGTATCAGATGAAGGCACTGGGCTTGAGGACACTGGGATTTCAGACATGATCAGCAAATCCTACTAACAGAACGGTGATGTCAAAAAGGGCCACTTGGCCTCAGACTGGAAGATCGTGTGGAAGCTGGAACCTGACATTGTTTACCAAAGAAACAGAGTTGGCCTCAAGGGCCTTGTCCGAGCTCAAGTGAGGACCCTGGGCCCTGGCTGGCACCCTTCTCCTTGGCTCAGCCTGAGAACCTGGGCAGGGGCAGCAGCTCCCTGGACCGCTTGCCAGGTATGAGGCTTTGTGTGAACAACTTGGACAGGTGACTTCAAAAGCCTCCCTCCTTTTAAAATAGTTTCACACCCTTCAGCCAGTTTATCCAGGATTTACATCTTTAATAATGTCTTAATGCTGGAGTACAAGGGTTAGAAGAGGAACTACCTGGTCAGTCATGTCCTTCACTGACTCTAAGGAAAACCACAGTTTGTGTGAATCTAAGCAGGCTGGCAAACACAGTACGATGCAGACCTTCTCTACTTCTTCCCTGACAACCATGCACTTATAATTCATCTTAGTATGTCTACGTAACACACATTAGTATTACATATATACATACACACACAATCTAGTTAAAAGTCTGTCCTCTTAATTGATCTTTTCGTTGTCTTGGCTAGTATCTCTTTGCTCCTTTTTTCATTTGTTTCTGCTTCCCCTCTTTCTTATTTCCTTGTTTCTGCTTGCATTGGATTGACTTTGCTCTTCCTCCTGTAGTTTTATGAGGTGGAAATTTAGGCTATTTTTTTTTTTTTTGGTGGGTACCGGGGATCAAACTCAGGACCTCGTGCGCCAGCAGGTGCCCGTGCCGCTGAGCGATATCACCGGCCCTTTTTTTGTATGTGGGTTCCGGGAGTTGAACTCGGGCCCTCGCGCTTGCCAGGCAGGCACTTACACTGCTGAGCCATCTCACCAGCCCCGGAAATTTAGGTTATTTATTTGCTCTCTCTCTCCTTTTCCCCTGGCTGGACTTCTCCAGCACTTTACCAGAGCTGGCGCCAGTCTGTATCTGTTCCCCTGCTGACAGGGATGGGAGCGCCTGGTCTCTTCCCCTGGTCCCAGGTCGGAAGGCAGCTTCACTCTGAAGCAGCTGGGGCAGGGGCAACCGAGGCACAGTGATATTGAGGTGCGCTAGGAACAGGGCAAGACTCTCCTAGGAATGGGGGAGTTGAAGTAAGGAGCCTCAGAGTCCCTGCTGTAACAACAGCGAGGCTCTGAGCATCTGTCCCTGACCACCCCTCGGGTGAAGCTGTCTTCCTGGCCACCCCTTCCCAGAAGCAAGCTGCACAGCAGTGTCCACAAGGTGTGTGTGGGCTGTAGAAGATGGGCTGGCCCAGTGCTTTGATTTTTGCTGTTCTTACTGAGATTTGGTAACTTTTCCCAAATGCGTGGATCTCTATTGGCACTGACACTTCTGTCAATTTCTAACAGTTGTAATAGATTTATTTTTATAATTGTCTCTAGCTAAATGCTTGTTTGATGGCCTCTTAAAGAGCTAATTCATCAATTGCCCCTTTGGGGATGCTTAAGAGATGTCTTAAGTTTTAAAAAAAATCACGACTTTTTTAGGAGCAGTGAAGTAAGGCAAATCAAGGAAATTTTGTTAAGTTCAGTTTGCTTTCCTGAGATTGTGTGTCACATGAAGACCAACGGGTTTGGCAAAATTAAGCACCTGAAGTCACCCGAATGCCCATCTCTTGGTATCGCCCTTTGGGAAATTTGATACCCAAGGGAGCATCGGAGCTCTTGCTCCTGAGACACCTGCCCTGCAAGGTCAGGCCCGGTGAGGAGGAGACCTTTGCATAAGGATACAGGCACTGATTCCGCCTGCTCCAAGACTGTTCCTCAGGAAGTTCTTTCGTGAGTCAGGATAAATTCAGAAAAGCTGAACTGAATTAGAAGAATGATCTACCACAGAAAGGGGTAATCAAAGCCCCTGGAATAAATCAATCTTTCATAAATGGGAGGTCGACACCCAAGATCACCACGAGGAGGGAGCGCTGTGGTGAAGTGTGACTGAGATGACTTGGGACACTGTCCTGTTTTTCAGTGAGGTGGCCGAGCCATGACTGAGCAGCGAAGAGGACACTGCAGAAGTCCAGGCCATGACCTGCTACATGGCACAGCAGCACACAGCTGGCTGGGCCTCCAGCAGGTTCCATTCCCCAGCAACTTGAGGTTGGGGTGGGCTGAGCAAACAGCTTTTTCTGGGAGCTTTCAGTGTAGACAGAGCTGCCTCCCGTCCCTCCACTGTAAGTGGACATACAGAATTCTTGGGTAATTCAAACGCAGGGATAGGTCAGGGAGTTCAGAATGAGATACTGACCTAGAGAAGCAGAGGGCCTTTGAGCCATGGGAATGTAGATACAAACAAACTGGACAGCTGCAGGCCACACACATTACTGTTTGTATCTGGATGTCCCCACAGAGCCTCATGCACTCAAAAGTAGGCATTTTGAAAGATAATTGGCTCATGGGGGCATCATGGCTAAATGTGATCCTGGGAAACGGGGCTTGGTCAGAAGAGGTGGGTCCCTGGGGCTTGACCTGGAAGGGTTTATCTCCCTTCCTGTTTCCTCCCTTGTCTTTCTCTGCTTCCTGGCTGCCAAGAGGTGAGCAGCTGTCCTCTGCTCTGGCCCTTTCATGATGCCATGCTGCTTTGGAGCCAGCCGACCATGGACTGAAACCTCTATAAACTGTGAGCCAAAATAAATGTTTTCTTCTTTCAGGGGTTGGGTATTGTGACTCAGTGGTGAGGAATTGGCTAGGACAACCCAGGTTATCCAAGAAAGAATACAAATATCTGTCCATTTAATCCATCAATCTTTGTGCACAAAAGAAAATGAGCTTAAATTATATAATTAGTTCCTGCTTATCCTAGACATTTCTGGGTGTTTTTCAGCACATAGTAGCAAAGAAGGGACACTTGCCAGGTTTGAACACATTTGAGTAATTTTATGAACTTAATTTTGCCAGGAACACAAGTGCTAATAGAAGACTCATGAAGTCTCAAGGAGTAAATGGAACTTTAAAATATTCTTTGATTACCGAAAGCAATTTAGGCAATAATTAATAATTAATGTGAATTAACTGTTGACCTCCATAGGGCAATAAGCAAGCTGTAACGATTTTGGTTTAGTTAAACTTTTAAAATGATGATGATGTAGATTTACAGGCAATTGGGAAAAAAAAAGTCTACACAGAACAATCCCATGTAACTTTTACCAAGTTATTCAAAAATAACATCTGACAAACTATGGTGCAACAAGAGGAGGAAGATATTGGCACTGATACAATCAAAGCACAGAGCTGTTTCCATTACTACTGGGATCCCTCCTGCTGCTCTTTAGTAGCCATATTTGCTTTGTTCCTGACCCAGCTTCCTCGTATCTGTTGGCAACCACTAACCTGTTCTTCACAATGTAATCACTGCAAGAACTCTATGGAAATGGAATCATACAGGATGCAACCTTTTTGAGACCAGCTTTATTATTTTATCACTGAACAACACAGAGACTTTTCCAAGTTGTTTGAATGGTTCGTTCTTTTAGAGCTGTGTAGTGTTCCATAGTATAGATTTGCTACTGTCTGCTTAATCGTTTACAGGGGAAGCACCTCTGAGTGTCTCTACATTTTGGTTTTAAAAAATAAATCTGCTGCTCATCTTTGTATATAGATTTTTTTTTTTTAATGTGGGTACCGGGAGTCAGCCTCAGGACTTTGCGCTTGCCGGGCAGGCCCTTGTGCCACTGAGCAACATCACCGGCCCTTTTTTTCCTTTATGTGAGTACCAGGAGTCGAACTCAGAACCTCGCGCTTGCTGGGCAGGCACTTATGCCGCTGAGCTACCTCACCAGTGCTGTACATAGATTTTTGTGGGATCACATATTTTAAAACTTTTATTGGGACAAGTATCCAAAAGTGCAATTGTTGGGTCTTACAGTAACTTCATGTTTAGATTTTTTAGGACCTGCCAAACTGTTTTCCAAAGTGGCTATGACATTTTGCTGCATACTCATCTGCATTCCATGTTGTGACTATTTTTATTTTTATTTGAATTATTCTGATAGGTGTGCTGTGCTATCTCAGTGGGTTTTGATTTGCATTTCCCTAGTGGCTAATGATGTTAAACACCTTTTCATGTGATGATTTGACACCTGAATATTTTATTCTGTGAAATGGTTATCTTTTTGCCCATATGTCAGTCTTCTCATATTAATTTTGCACACAACACCCAGGTTTTTCCATTGTCCTCTGGGGAAGGAGTAGACAAATGTGCATCTCTTTCATCTTTCAGAAGTCACAGTGTCATTGCCCTTTCTACAAGTGATTTAATGCAATATCATTGATCAGCACCAGCTACCTGCTAGCACAAGAAGAGAGTGAAGCAGTGAGAAAGAGCTGGTAACAAGGCCAACGTGGCTCACTGCAAGGTACAACAGTGATTGGCACAGGTACAAGCCCTCCCTTGCCGGTGCAGCGCACAAGCGGCTGGTGAGAAACCGGCCTGAGGATAAGGCCTGGGGGATTTTTCGAGACAAGGTTTTATTCCCAAGAGGTCTTTCCTGGGGTCAAGGGAAGGCTTCGCAGGTGAGAACAAGCAGCGTTCCGTGAGAATGGATTTGGTGCAGAAACCAGGAAGCCTGGTACACACGGGAACCAGGAGAGCAGGGATCCACAAGCCTAAGGGAGTGGACTTGCTCACTTCTGCAATCCTGGTATCAAGACTGGAACTCCCCCAAGAGGAGCTGATACTAATTCTGAGAAATTCTCAGAACACTTCATAGAAGAAAGCAGCATTTGGCCATGAAGGACTTTTCAGAATGCATCCAAATGAGAAATCAGGAGACATTTCTTTGTTACTGAGCAATACTTAAATTATTTTATGAACTAAGATAGAGAAGTAATTTTGTGAATATCACAAAATAAATTTCATGTTGCAAACTGTCCTTACTTGACTGTGTAGATGAAACACATACATTTTCCCTAGTATTTTGCTACAGATGAAATGTGTATGTTTTGCATGCACTTACGAAAGATAGGGTTTCAGTGGAAGGAAATTATTCTCATTTCATGGGATTCAAAGTTTTGGATTTTCAAGCTGACTGGCCATTGATTGAATTTAACATGATCCAGCTGTCATTCTATATCAAGTCTAATATAAAAGTGTGGCAGGAATCTTCTGCCTACATTTTTTTGTTTTAAACAAAAAGATACTTGTTATGAAAAAGTCCTTGATATTTTGAATACTATGACAGGCATATGTTCTTTCAAAGCTTTGTTTCAAGCAAATATACTTAATATTCCAAGTTGTTGTTGGAAACCACATGAGTGTCAAAGATTTTTCAAAAGGAGAAACGATAAAATGTTGGAGTAATTTTCTGTGGCTTTTTCTCTACTTGGGTCTAAATTTTTAATCTCGGGGTTAAAGCTGATCTACAATTAACTGCGAATATGTTAATAACACTCCTGCCTGCAACATGGGCTCTTGTAACTGTTGGTATCAGGAGCCAAGGATGGGGACTCCAGCAGGAGTCTGTCACTCCGGACTCTTCTCTGATGCAGTGTCAGCCGAGGACATCTCAGGTGACAGCAACTGCACACTGACCACACTCTACTGTCTTCTTTGTGCGAACCCATACAAGCCAATTCCCTTCACATGGAGCACTCACTTCTGTGTTCGCACACTCCCTGGTGGATTGCTGCATTGATCAGATGTCCCATCACTGGGACACAACACCGAACACCTACAATTTAAAGGACAGACTTAATTTGGCTTATGCTTTCAGGGGATTCAGTCCCTTTTCAGATGGCTTCAAGCAGGAACACTGTGACAGCCAGGAAGAGCAGGGAAACAGAACCAGAAAGAAGGGACAAGGGACCACATATAATATTGGAGGTCACACCTCCTTGATCACCTAGACACACCCAGAAGTGTGCTTTACTAATCTCCTATACAGCTCCAAACCTAGGTAAGTTGAAAATTAAGTTTAACTATCCTGATTACTAAACAATTTATTGAGAATTTTTTCTATGTTAGACAAAGGATCATCTGGGAGAATTTTAAGTGGAAGGCTGTAAGGCACACGGATGTAAGCATGGAGCACTGTTTTCAAATTCCCATATACTTTGTATGGAGGTGTATGGAGCATTTCTGCAGGACCATGAGGACTTGGACAAATTCAAAGATCAGCTTTTCAACTTCTTCCTCCTCCTCCTGAATCACTCTTTTCCACACTGATTTGCAGTGGGACAGGTAGGGCTTTCAGTAGCAATGAGCCCATAAGACAGAAGAAAGACACTCAGCAACCCTACCCCCAAATCTCAAGGCCACACATTGGCCTTCAAATGAATCAAATCCAGGTTCCCAGCATCTGCAATCAGAATATCTCGCATATCTATCCTGTAGGGTTCTAACTTCCCTGACAAGTTAAATGAGACAGCTAAACACAGTGTGTACTGCCCTTCTGTGATATTCAGTTGGGAAGCTTGGGGATGGGAACTGGGCCATCTTTGTTTGGGGATTTATTATTCTTCCCACAACTTTAACTGAATATGTGGTTACTAAGGGAGATGCCCATGAGAGCAAAGCAATAAGATTACTGAAACTTTGGTAGAAGTGCCAAAATTATAAAGATGATCTGGATTACACACTTGGAAAAACTTCATGTGAGTTTTTTTTGGGGGGGTCAGATATGGTTTGTGTTACTCTATTAGGTATGAAAACATATTTTATCAAGTTGTATCACAAAGTATTATTTCCAGATGGGCTTAATACTAAATTCATCTTGTAAAATGTGTACTCTTATACCGGCACTTAACCAAAAATAAAAAATTATTCAAACGACCACCCTGATTAAATACCACTGTATATATATTGCTTTTTTCATTAAAGCACAGAAAAATTGAGAATGTATCCTGTTCAAAGCTGCATTTCTAAAAAATATTCTCACCTCTTTGTCCTTAAAATTTAACAAGTATGTCTTAGTCACCTTCTCATTGCTGAGAAACAATACACAACACCCACAATTTAAAGGAGGAGAGGTTTATTTTCACTCATGTTTTCAGTCTGTGGTCTGCTGACTCCAAGGCAGAAAAGCCCAGGGCAGAGGGGCCTAGAGGAGGAAAGGCCGCTCACATCATGGTGACCAGGAAGCAGAGAGAGATGGGAAGGTCTGAGAAGGGAGACACACCCTCCCAGAGCACGCCCACAGTCACCGCCTCTTCCAAGCAGGCCCCGCCTCCTAACGGCAAGTCAGCTGTGAATCTCCATAATCCAATCACCTTCCAGGAGCCCTGCCTATGAGCACTTGAAACATTTGGGGGAATGTTCTTGATCTAAACCATTACTGAGTCCTAAACATATTTTCATGTTTCAAACAATTATATACGAATATTGTTTGTAATACTTATTCTTTGATTCTTTTAATCAGAGCACATATAAAAAAAACAAAATTTGAATTTACATACGTACTTTCAGATGAGACCCATAGGATGATCTCTAAGAAATTTTTAATTACAAATATATTTTATGTTCATAAAAATAGTGGGAAATGTTTAATGGATGTGTTCCAGGAGGGAAGTCAAGGATATTAATCATCACAAACTTAAAGAGCATTTATATAGTATGTACTTTTCAAAGGGTATCAAATCAAAACAGTGCCTGAGGGGGGCTGGGTGCAGTTTAGTGGTAGGGCATGTGTTCAGTGTGTATGATGGGCTTCACTCCCAGATCACCCTCTCTCTCTCTCTCTCTCTCTCTCTCTCTCACACACACACACACACACACACATGGGGTTATATCTGGATTCTGTTAGATAAATTTAAATGCGGTGAGAGAGTTTACCCTTAAATATCACTATTACAATATGCTAGAGCCATTTAAATCCTGGAAACATTTTAGAGGCCAACATCAAGTGTTGTGGGTAAAATTCAGATGCTCTGGGAAGTCTGCGAGCAAAGCCACCCGGTGGCTTCCTCTCCCCTCCTCTACACACTCCACAAGTTACGGCTTCCTTGGCTCTAACTTGGAGGGACTTAGAGCTGAGGACACTTGCAAGCTGAAGAGAGGTGTAAAGGGAAAGTATGCTTGCATTACTCACAGCTCTTTCCCAATGGCATGGGAGGCCTCCTCCTGCCCTACCTCAGTGGTACCGAGTGTGTGCTGTGCGTACAGTCAGAGGATTCCTTCAAACACACAACACCCCATAACATAGCCCTGTGGGTGTGCAGCAAAGGGCAGTGAGGAAGATAAGTCTTTGCATGATTACTAAAGGACCAAGAGAAATTTTTACGTCTAACTGCCTCTCTCATTCTTTCTGGAAGCTCAGCATTTTTATTTGTTTGTTTTATCCTCTTTCATAGCTACTTCATTTGTCTGCTACCCCATTTTTGCCTTGAAATGTATCATTTCCCATTTTGTTCTTATCTTCAGTTACTCACCTAACGAAGCCATAAACTAATACCCAACCCAGTATACAAGGGTGAGCAAAGAGTACAGTGAATATCCAAGGGTTCTTTGTTAAAAAATTATTATAGAAAAGGCACAGTGCCATTAATCACATCAAAACACTCTGCCAGCTTTCCCCATCATTCTTGCCACTGTCTGGAGCAGACCTGGAAGTCCTCTTTCATGAGTGTCCTTAGCAGGTGGCATCAAAAATATGAACACTGCTGCCTAGCACCACCCACCTGAAAGGCAGGGTGGGAAAATATTACACTGTGTTCTCATCCATCTTTTTCACCAGATCTGGCACCTTGTGACTTCTGGCTTTTACACTTATTTAAAATAATCAAAAAGCTAGACATATTGAACCAATTGAGAGCATCAAGGCAGCTACCACAGCACAACTAAATGTACTAATAAAATGTAAAACAACATAGTGATTATGAATCCCTGGATATAGGAAGCAAGTTCTTTTTTCAATTTTTAAATTTTATTAGTACATGTTTGCAGTACCTAATGATCACATTCATCGTGGGGAATTAGTATATGCACATATTACATCTTAATTCTTGTTTTCTCTTCCCTTCCTATCCCTCCCTCCTCCTCCCATCTCTTGGTCTCCTTCCCATTAGCAAAAGATGTAGCTCCCTATTTTCTATTATCCTTCTTTTATTTTCCTGTTTATTTAGGTTCTTAAGGGAGAATTTCTGGAACTAGGAATCCCAACAAGAGGCTCTGCCTCCTTTTTCTACCACATAAGTGGCTAATATACAAAAATCCATGGTTTGGCTTCATGTAAGAACACATATGCATCTCAGCTCAGAGCAGGGAGAATTGAGGTGTTGTGTGGACACTGCATATGGGCTGAACTGCCCCACAGTGATCATATTTTAAGCTGTCACTTGGAGTTCCTGTACTAGTGCCCTTATTTGGATTAAAGATCTTCACAGTTGGGCCGGTGAGATGGCTCAGTGGCTTAAGCGCCTGCCTGGCAAGCGCGAGGGCCTGAGTTCAACTCCCGGAACCCACATACGAAAAAGGGGCCGGTGATATCACTCAGCGGCACGGGCGCCTGCTGGCGCGCGAGGTCCTGAGGTCGACCCCCTGGTACCCACAAAAAAAAAAAAAAAAAGATCTTCACAGTTGAAGTCATTAGCTTAGACCCTAACCCAATTTGACTGGCATCTTTCTAGAAATGTAGACATAGAGATGCGCATAGAGGGAAGACTGGGAAGGGACACAGAAGCCACATGGCTGCATGCAAGCTTCAGAGACAATCCAGGAGCCAAGGATTCCCTCAAAGCTTCAGAAGGAGCCCACTCTGCTGACCGCCAGTCTCCCGCTAGGAGAGAGTAAGTCCTGCTCTCAGAACTGCGTACTGTGTGCTACTTCATCACGGCTGTCGGAGAAACCTACCACAGACCCTCAGGGCCACACTGAGCTCTCAACTCAGGACCAGCTGCTCCTGAATGTATTGGAGCCCTTTTCTTCTGGAATGGGGTCATGCCAAAGATGGAACCAATGGCTCTCCCCAATATGCAGCTAAGGGACACTTTGCCAATTTCAAGGTCACAGTTAATAAACATTTGTAGAGTGATCATACTTTTTAAATGTACTGGTTATACCACATGACAGCAAAAATTAATATATTGATAAGTAGTAACTTAGAATCCTGAGTGAATAAGTCTGGTTGAAATAATAGCTATGGGACATAAGCTATTATTCTTCAGCCAGAGCTCAGAGGAATTAGCTAGTGGTCGTTTCACATTTGCTCCTTGAACATATGGCATATTTTATGATGTCTTCCTAGAGGTTTGCCCTCCTCCCTCTATAATGAAGTACATTGGCTTGATTTCCAGCAATATCTTTAAGTAGGGCATTAAGAAAAACATTCATCGGAAGCAGGGTCAATGCTGGGCCTTCCCCCTTCCAGTTAAATTAGAAAGAAGAACAGTTCTAAAATTTATCTCATATGCCATGACATTTTCTTTTAACATATTCAGTACACTTTTCAAAATTACAGTTACCAGTGCAAACATAATATATTATGCCCAGCATATATTTGACATTTTGGAATTATACACTGGTTACTTAATTTCCTCACTTTAGGTTTAGAAGTGAAGCAATTCATTTTTCTAAGAAAAAAACCCAGAGATTTTTCTTATAACCACTAGTGAGACAGGCAGCATTTCCCTGGCCCCATTCATGATGTGAATGTCACTTTCAAAGTTCCTGTTATGGCATTTCTGGTAGAGTGTGTCCATATTTTGCAATAATCACCTGTGTCTGAGTGCCTCGGCTGTGCCATTAAGTGGCCTCTGTCCAGTTGAAGACCCTACCATGTGCCCACCATGCTTTGTCATGCCTGCTGTTCTCCACTGGGCTTTGGAGAGAAGCGCAAGGGCAAGCGATTTGGAAATGGTACAATATTTAACCATCGCAGTCCATTTCTAAGAAACGTTAGGTTTAATCACTAAAGACTCAGTATTAGTAGTTACCATAGGAATTTGATTGGGAGAATCTATGAAATATAAAGCAGGGGCAAGTTAGCAGGTTAATATGGATTTTTTATTTGTAATGATTGAGGCTTCCTCCATTTTGCAGAAGGTGGACAGATGTAGGAACAAACAGTGCTTGTGTTCTCTAAGGGCCAGTCATTTCCGCCAGGTGGACGGCAAACGTGGCCCAGTCTGGTGGACCAATGTGTGTCTATTCAGGAGCAAGGGGCATCAAAGAGCATGGAGAAGCAGGTGTCACAGGTAACAACAGCAAGAACCACAGAGCTCTGAGAGTTTGATGTGTCACCGAATATGATGGCAAAGCTTGATAGACGATAACAAATACTGGGAGTCAGTCTTCAGGAGCGATGAGAAGGGCATCCACTGAGGACAGATTGCTCTACTAATGTGGAGACACAGAGACGGAGGACTTGTAAGCTACTTCAGGTGTACAAGTCCTGTGATACTCTACGGCACCCCAGAAACAATAACAGTGACAGTGAGCATCCACGTTGAAGTCATCTCAGAAAGCCAAGAACACCTCAATACAATTGTGCCTCAAGAGTCAAGAAATAGGATTCCTGGATTTTCGCTAAGACAATATAAAAACTGTCATGATGAAAATCATGAGGCTTTCTGGGGGAGCAGGTCAGGTTTCCAAGCAGATCTGAACATGGCTGGAGGGAGCCAGGAGGAACAGTTTTCCTGGTGGTCAGGGGTCGCCCCTTCGGGGATACCGCTTGCCTGCATGCTTCAACCTCCCATGGTGCCAAAGAAAGGAGCCCTTGGGCTTTTCACTGACTTTGACAGGCAGGGGCAAGAGGGGAAGGGGCGGCATGGGCATTGGACCTGAGCAGTCGAACAGTGCAAATTGAGCCAGACTATGACAACTTATGTTAAAGCGAATTCTGACAGTACTGTTTCTTGAGAAAACTGATGATGTCCTGGAGTTATTAAAGCCCAGTTGGAAGTCCTCATTCCAAAATATCTCTACAATTTGGACCAGATGTTTCCACTAGAGTCCAGGACTTGGAGAGCTCGTCTGTACACTGTCAAACTCAGTATCAGGTCCAGCCATCGGGGAGCCACATGGACGCGGTGCGTGTCAGAAAGCTTGAGAGCTGTGAAAGAAGTGGAGTAGAGTCCAGTTACAGCACAAAACATTCCAATTCTTTCTCAAAAGAGTAACTACAAAACTAATCGGAGAAAGACAATGTCCATATTCTAAAATGAAATAACAGTATTTTTTATCGTGATGGGCAGAGTCCCACTGGAAGAACCCAGCATTTTCACCTCTCAGGAAGAGTGCCAGGAGAGAAAGTAAACATAGAAACAAATGCAGATCTGGAAGGTAACAGTGACAGTGGCCATGTAAATGCAGCACAGTAGACTTTTATTGCGAGCAAAACACAAGTAATGCAATGGCCAGTGTAAATGGCAGATAAAAGTCCATCCAGTAGGGCAAGGACTCTTCCTCCACAGCAACAGGAGGGGAGACAAACCCCAGAGGAAATCAAACCAACTCCCCAGCTCATCCCAAAAGGGTACCAATTCTGATCACTTGCAAATGAGCAATGCATAAATTTAAAGATGTGTAAATTGGAAAAGTTATTTGAAGAAAATAATATTCCAGATGCCAATTAGCTCAGTAGGTATGGCTCAAATAAATAAAATATCTATAATAAAATTTATACCTTGTGTAAAACAAAGTGCCTATTATAGGCTCAGCTGGACAACACAAGATGTTGAAAACGTCACTGTGACTGGTCCCAAAGGTTTGTTGGTATGGAAAGGGTATTGAAGAATTATATCTGAAACAGACGGAAATGGAATTTTGTTTGAGTATCTCAGTGTAGAGTAAATGTAAACAATTAGATTTGTCTTTAAGTATTTTTATGCCATTAGCCACACATGGCCTTCAATAATTTTCAAACTGAGTAAACTGTTAGTGTTATTTCCAAACTAATCCGTCCGTCCTTCTACCCTCTGTGTCCCACAGCAATCAAGAATCTGTCTTTCAGCTCTCGGTTCCAGGGCTCTACTTGTAGACATGTTGAAAAATTAGACCATGTTTCAGAGTCCAACAAAAATTTCAGAATCATGGTATAAGTCCAACAAATTTATGCAAGGTTAAAAAACGAAAAGTAACAATGCTCAGTATTTTGTTTCTATCTATAGCTTCAAATTATTATTTTTCCAGATTTTTGTCAGTGAACCTAAAATAATTTTAGTAAGGCAGTTTCTGAACATTTATACATTCATTCATTGGACATATAGGAATTCTTTACTGCCCTTTTATGTATAACTTTCAATGATATAAATTCATTTTAGGTGCTGATTGATTTATTAGATCTTTGTGCAGGACACAGAGAATCAATACAAGAAAAATGGACGCAAAATATAAGTAGCCACCAAAGATCTTATGTGTGTCTAAAGCTACTATATTCATTCCAGGCTCCAATAAACTTTGTCCTTAACACAGTGCTTAATAAAATAAAGGAGAATGAAACAATAGCACACGGTTTAACAAAGAAAGCTCTTTGAAGAGTGAGAAGCGTCAAAGGGGATCCATATGAACATGTGAAACAGACATGTTTATTTTTTAATTAATCATTTCATTTTGAGATCAATGGAGATTCACACACAGTAGTAGCATATAAAAGAAATATCAAATATTCTTTACAAGGTTCACCATTTAACAAAATTATAGGATAACATCAAGAAGTAGCACACTGATACAAGCATTATCCAGAACGCTCCAATCACCAGAACATCCCTTATTTTAACTTTTTGTAGCCAAAGCAACTTCTCTCCCAAGTCCCACTCCTTTTTTAACCATTAGCAATAGCTAATTGGTTTTCCATGTCTGTAACTTTCTTATCTCATTAATGTGATACAAATGAATCATGTAGCTCTGACCTTTGGAGAAGGTCCTTTTCTAAGTAGCATAATTTTCTGATGATTCCTCCAGGGAATGGGTTTAGCTCCTGTGAAAATGGGGTCATTTTTCTCCTACTGTTTTCCAGTTCTTTTCTTTGTCATTAGTTTTCAGGTTTAACTAAAAGTTGGGCACAGATTTCTTTAGGTTTATCTCATTTGAGATTCATTCAGGTCCTTAAATCTGTAAGTTGATGTCTTTTCAAATCTGGGGAATGAAGATCTCTTGTAATTCTGGAGGCCAAATTCTGCAGTTAGTTCCACAGAACCAATGTCACGGTGTAGACGGGCCTGGTGCCCTCTGAACCTCCTGAGGAGAACCCCTTCCCTTCCCAGCTCTGTGGACTCCGTGTCCCTCCCGCCTGTACACCTTCTCCTTTCTATCGTCTCATGCCTTCTTGTCTGTCAGCAAATCACACCCTTCCTTTTTCTTAAAAAGACACATGTGATTACATCTAGGGTCCACTTGGAAAGCCCAGGGTTCTTGCCATCTCGTGACCTTATCTACCCCACATATGCCAAGTCCCCTTTGACGTCTAAGTGGCATTCACAGACTCTGGGGACATCTCGGAGCCTACTGACCAGCCCACCCATCAGAAACCGTGATCTCCTCTCAACCCACTCCAGTATGAAGATGTACCAGGCCCACAGAATTTTACAGACAAACGTTTCATCTATTCAAGGAAGCTAAAAATCCTTATTTTTTAAAATTCAAAACCTAGGAAAAAATTAAGGAGTCCCAAATTATATGTAAGGCTATTGTAATTTGATCTAAAACCATATATGGCAATATAGAAAAAGATTATCACAAACTAATAGCTTATGAATAAATTCTGGCTTATGAATATTCATGCAAAAAGCTAATAAAGTTCAAATAAAGCTAGATATATCTAAGAAATGAAAATATAGTTAAACATCGAGAAAATCTATTTATATAATACAATCATTTTAAGGAAAAAATTGCCTTTGATCAACTTAAAGATGCATAGAAAATATTAAAAATGAAATTGAGTGTCCTTTCATAATTTTAAAAACTAGCAAATGTCAAGTAAAAGGTAAATTTCATAAGAAATATTTATCTTACTACTTAAAAGAAAAATAATAATATACATAAGTGACTCATACACAATAAAGACAAACAGCCAATACAGAAGAGGAACCCCAGCCTTGAAAATGACCCGAAGAACCACAGCGAGACGCGGACGTCTTCTTTCCCGAAGGCATGAATATCCAGCCAGAGCAACTCTTCCTAAGAATAATGAAGAAGCGGAAAGTTTCCTCTGCAGTGAGCAGATATGAATGAATAAAAATGTCACGAGCAAGGCAGCAACCTCGGCGATAAGTACTATTTGGGCCCTTCTTCTGTCCCAAGGTGGGTCCACCGGGTCTGGATGAATTTCCTAAATTCTCTATTTTCCTGTATCGCCCCCCCCGCGCCCCCCCCGCTCCTGGGGCTGAGAATCCAGGGCCGAGGCGTGTGGGCCTGCCCAGAAGCGAGAACGTGGAGTCCTAGCCTGAGAATGATGAATGCTCTGTCCTTCCAGTGCAGGGCTCCAACTCCCAGGGGAGACCCTGGGCTCCCTGCACCCCAGGACTCTGTGGCCAGGTTGCCCTCTCCACTGTCCCCACCACCTCTCAGCCTTCCACTGCCTCCCCTCAGAGGAAAAAGAGGCCTGGAGTCTCCTGATGCGCCAGGGCCCCTTGGCGTGTTTGAGTAGTAGAAGGGGAGCAGGACGGAGTCCCACGATTACACAGAAAGGAAACAGAACCTAGAAGGGTGGAAGCGAAGCCTGTATCACTACAGCTGTATCTGCGAGTACGCATACACACGTCGTTCCTGTACACGGGAGAACAAGCTCCGTCTCCCTCCGGGAGAATGCACAGAAATGCCACGGAGCACCCACAGGGAGCACGGCTGCTCCGTCGCAGCGTGGACAGCGCTGGATGCAGCTACGTGGAGCCCCTGCCAGGCTCGAGGTTGAACAAAGCGCACAGGTTGGAGAGACCCGTTTGGGGCAGGAAGCCGCTGGTGAAACGCAGTAGACAGGAACACAGGTGCAACTGCTGTGAACCCAGGCTTGACTACCGCAAACAAAAGGAGAAGGAGGCGGAGGGCAGAATGGGACCGTGAGGGGTCACATTCTTCAGCGCCATCGTGGGTCTCTCTTAAGGACGGCTGACGTTAATACGAGAACAGGTTACCCTTCCGGAGGCCGGTGACAGGTGCACGGGGGTCCACTATGTCGCTCTCCGTTTCTCCCTGGTTGTTCAGACTCCACAATCAAACAACAGTGAGGACAGCAGCCGGCCCCAAGGAGCTCCACCGGCACAGACCTTCGCTCACCGACAGTGAGGTCCAGGGGAGTTTTCTCTCCTCTGTTGTGTCTTCTCCCCTCCCGTGTTTTCTGCTGATTTTCCGTTAGCAGTGAAAATGAAGCCATGTTTAAACACTGGCTGGGAATGAACCAGTGGCGAGAAGGAGGGAGAAGGAAGATGCTGGAGAGAGAGAACTGAAGGAAAGGACAACAGCAAGGCCCGAGATAACAGAACAGCCAGCAAGCGGGACGCTAATTCCGCTCCCAAGAGGGCAGCTTTTCCGGACCGCGGGGCGCGCCACCAAGAGCAGCAAGGCCGGGAGAAGCACGCGCGCGAGCTCCGCGTTTGATGAACTCGGTAGCCACCTGCACCCTGGCACCGCGGAGAGAGGAAGTAAGGCGAGCTGGAGGAGGGCACAGGCTGCGGACGCGACGGGTGGGAAGGAGCCGGGCTCAGGAAGCGGAGCTGCGCCGCGCAGCCCTTCAGAGGCCTCTCGGTCCCCGGAGGAAGCTCCACGCACCGCACTGCGTTTCAACGGGGCGGAGAGCACAGGGCGGTAGGATCGGTGGATGTCACTGGGGGTAGATTTAGCAAGCTGAAAGTACCGCCCTATTAGAAATAGTACCAGTATAGTTTCTTAGTAACACAAAGAAGAAAAGAGACTTTTGTACTAGAAAATATTTTAACATGTTCACTGTGTTAATAGATCAGAATATGTAAAATCCAAAAATATAGCCAGGGATGTGGAAACATTTTCATGAATGATTTATTATTTTAAAAAATATTAATGAAATGGGAAAATACAGTATTATTGGTTTTGTTGGCTAAAAGGTCAACTATTCTGTTTAGACTATCAAATTTTAACTTAATGAAATGATAGAGATTTTCTTTATTTGAATTATTAACATTTTTAGAAGTAGTAACCAATGCAATTAGATGAGAGAAATCATAAATGTGAAAATAGGGGGGCCGGTGAGATGGCTCAGCAGCTTAAGCGCCTGCCCGGCAAGCGTGAGGGCCCGAGTTCGACTCCCGGAACCCACATACGAAAAAGGGGCCGGTGATATCGCTCAGCGGCACGGGCGCCTGCTGGCGCGCGAGATCCTGAGGTCGACCGCCCGGTACCCACAAAAAAAAAAAAAAAAAAAAAAAAAAAAAGAAAATAGGGTATTATTTCACGAATTATGTATTTTTTTTAAAACCTGGAGAATGAGAGAGGATCAACTGAGAGATTTAGGTGACTGTCTATAAATAAATTTCATAGTAAAAAATTAACCTAACATATAGTGGAATAAATAAATACTTTTAACAAATCACAAAAATGTCAGAATAGTGGAATAAACTCAAGGGATAAATAATACCTGTGTGTAGAACACTTTAGAACTTTGGCATGGGCATTCCAAATGAAAATACATCACTTATTAGGTAGAAATATTATGAAGATAAAAAGTAAACTTGAATAAAACTAACATTTAATTATTGAAGTATAAGTCATACACACCTAAATTCACTAAACTGAAGTAGATAGTTGGAAGAATTTATATAAATTTAGCATCCCAATCAAGATGGTACCTGTTTCTACCATCTCTGAAGCATTCTGTGTTCTGTCTTTCATTGATTTCCTTTCGCTTCACGAAGCTACTCTTGGGACACTTGTTTATTGATATGAGTGCTGTCTGTTTCCACGCTACACATAAATGGAGCCCTATAATCTGAAGTCGTTACTGGCCTCTTCTGCTTGTGTGTGTGTAAGAGTTCCTTTCATTTTAGTGCTAAGCAGTGTTTTCTTCTCTGAATAGAGTTCAGTTTGATTTTTGATTTTTCCATTTTCCTGTTTAGAAACATTTGGTTGTCATTCATTTTGCACTCTTATGATTGTACAAAGAACTTCTTTTTAGAATATATATATTTATATATAATGTAAATATATGTGCATGATGTCATTATATCTATTTTCAAATATATATGCATAATTTTACTAGTCAATAAAAAATGCAGCCTAAATTTTTTAAAAATGGCAAAAGGCTTGCATAGGTATTTTTTTTTAATTATTATTATTATTTTTTTTGTGTGTGGGTACCAGGGGTCGAACTCAGGACCTCGCGCTTGCCAGCAGATGCTTGTGCTGCTGAGCGATATCACCAGCCCTTTATTTCCTTTATGTGGGTTCCAGGAGTGGAACTCAGGACCTCGTGCTTGCCAGGCAGGCGCTTATGCCGCTGAGCTGTCTCACCGGCCCAGGTATGTTTTAAATATGGTAATGGCAAACAAGCATAGGAAAGGAATGGCAGCATTATGTCAATAATAATAATTAAAGCCACAAGGGGACACCACTCACACCTAATAGAAAGGCTTTGGAACCACACTGACCCCTCCCCCGGTAAAACCCCAGACCTTCTAACATGCGGTGACCGAGCACTCACCTCGCCCGTGACAGCATGAAGTGGAGCAAACGCTTTCGAGAGCAGTTCAGCAAATTCTCGTAAAGATAAGCATAGTCTTGCTGGATTACAAAGGAAGTCCATTCTGACTCTTTCCTGGAGAAAAATAAAGCCATGTATTTACAAAATAAGATGGATAAAATCTATGTAACATAGCTCTTAACTGCTAAACTATCATCTTTTGTGGTTCTAATAAAAATGTTGACCAGAATTTCTGTTTGTTTTTTGAAACTGGTGATGTTCATGTGAAAAAAAAAAAAAAAAAAAGAATTACTGTGAATTTTGTGGAAATGTGTGAGAAAGGATTTCCAAATTGTAAAAATTATTTTATTCAGCTAAAAACTAAAACATGGGGGCCCCGGGCATGAAAGACAGAGTGACTGTGCAGTAAGAGCGGGTGAGTATTGAGATTGTCCCAGTGCCTGGATGAGTTCACTTCTTCACCAAGCTGCTACTCGAAATGAGAAGGGGAGAGCAGTCGGTTCCTGCACCAAGATTTCAGATCAGAGCAAACAAGTCACCATATTAAAGAAAAGATGCTGTTTCATATATACAAGAAATTCCAAAATATTTCAACTATAAAGGCAGAAATCAAAATTCTAGTGTATTTCACAGGAAATATTAGAAGATGTTTTAACAACCCAATGAAAGGTGGGATTTCTGAAATAAAAAAAAAATTTAACAATGAACTGTAAAGGAAAAGATCAATAACTTGTCCTTCACTATTAAACTTTTAGAAATTTGTTTAATAAAAGCCACTTTCAAAATGGCAAATGGGCAGTCAGGAAACTGGGAGAAGATGTTTGCAAGATATAAATCTAACAAAGGTAGAGCTCAGAATGTAGAAAAGCTGAACATCGAAAGGACGAGGTATATGGCAAAAAAGAGATATAAATAAATGATAGAAGTTGCAAGTTCCCGGAGGAGGAAGGACTACAGAGCAAGTTCACAGACCCCCAGTGAATCTGGTAATCAGGAGAAAGCAGATGAAAATCACCAGGGATTTACCCTCACAGGAACGAGGGAGTTAAAATTGTAGACAAACTCATAGTTCCCCGAACACCTGGAAATGATTAGAGATTAAGTTTCATGTTATGTTTATTGCAACACAACAAAAAATGGAAGAAAAAAATGTATCTCTTAGAGTTCAAGTCCAAGACCAAGGAGTTGGTGAGTTGAGACTTCTGACGGCTGCTCCAGGCCTCTGACCCCTGGCGCCCGCTCTCCATCCACGCCAGCCCTGGGCATGAAGCCCGTCGGTCTAAGCTCAGTGCCTATCACCCCGTGACTTTCTCTTTTGTATCCTCTTGGCCTTCTCCCTCTTCTCAGAAGGACTCTCCAGATGTGGAAAAGAAAGATTTAATTGGAAAAGCAGACATTTCTGTCTATTATTTCATCGTTTCTTTGTAACTATCAAAAAAATTATCAGAAGAGAAATTAAAAGCTAAAACTATTTTTAATGTACATATATTAGAATGTGATTAAAAATATTCTGTGTGTTTAAATAAAATTGTGTTACACTGAAAGACACATTGCTATTAATCCTCCTCAAAATACTCTCCCTTCCTTCAAACAGACTTATCCCGTAGTTCTGGCCACTTTCCGAAACAGTTCTGGAAGTGCTCTTTCATGAGTGTCTTCAAAATTGTGACAAAATAAATACACTGAATGCTAGCTGCGTGCCAGCCAACAGAAAGACAGGCTTGCCAAAACATTACTGTGCGTCCTTACGTACCTTGTTCACCAGGACTGGCACCATGTGACTTCTGGCTCTTCCCCAATGTCAAAATGTCCACCTAAAGTAAATATGTTGAATCCACTCAGGAAAAGGAGGTGGCCATGGTAGAGCAACAAAAGACATTCGTGAAAGAGGCCTCCCAGAACCGCTTCAGAAAGCAGCAAGAACAGGATAAGCGTGTTTGAAGGGACGGGTGGTATTTTGAAGGGATTAATGATAATGTGTCTTTTACTATAATGGTGTATTAATTTAAACATTCATCTTATTTCTGATCACCCTTGTGTAAAAAAGAACATGAGCTCCTGAAGTTAGGAGCCATCTAAATCCAAGGTATTTTCGTGTTAGGATCACGAATCCTATGGACAAAGATCTTTGTAAATAAGATTTCACTCCGAGGGTCTTAATGGACACGAAGGCTATGTCACACCGCTCTTCCCGTTACCCTCGCCCTGACACGCCCATTAAATGCTCACGGCCAGCCGGCCTGAGGCTAACGGCGTCCTGCACAGCTGCGAGGCCCGGCCAGCCGCGTAGCCTCTGCCATCCCGCCTAGCCGCGGCCAGACGCCTGGCCACGGTGGGTGGGTTGGAATCCCGGTGCTCCTTGGGCTCCTTCGGCCGGGTCTGGGGCTGTCGGTTAGGCAGCACCTGGGGGACCCCTTGCTTTGCTGGTCTGCTCCTGGCATTGCACCTGGCTCTCATTCTTCCTGCTCTGCCTGCTCCGGAGCCCGGAAAGTGGGATCCGGGGATCTGGGCGGTTGCAGCTGAAGCCTGTAACCCCTGAGAGGCGCGATTATCCGCGGGCGCACGATAGTCCCCAGTTAAAACAAGGACAGGCACTGAAGTGGATGGGGGGCACTGTGCACCTCTCCGGTGAGATGAGGGGTGTGTGGGGTCTCTGCAAGCTTCCCGCCCAAGTCCCCCTCTGCCAGCCTGAGTAGGGGCACCCTGGCTGATCTAAGCGCCTCACAATCTGCCGAGGATACGCCCCAAACCGAGGTCCTGGGACTGCCGGGTCCAGAGCACTCGGGCTCTTCACACCTCACACTGACCTCTGAGGCGACTGTGAGCTGCGTTGTCATTAGCAACTGTTGTTGGGCCGATGCTCATCATCTTATTATGGAGAATTAGAGTAGCTGGGTCTTTTATTTAACCGGGGAGGCCCAACCTGCAATTAAAGAAAGTAATTTCAAACCATGGTGGAATTTTAATATTAAAAGTGTTGCAAGGATAGGAATCTAATTAAGATGAGTTAAAGAAAAGCTTTAAAAGATTCATATTTTATGATATTTTAAAATAAAAACTAACCTGATTAGAGTGCTTTTAAAGGTGACACTTTAAAAAAAGTTCCAAGCAATTTACCTACGATGGATTTCAACAAGACAGCTTCCTGTCTGTGTGCCTTCCCTGTTTTTAAATTTTATGAGTCTCTTCTGACAGAGTTTTGTTGCAGTTAAGATGAAAATCCGGATGCATGCCTCCCCTTTAAAGGGGAGAAAAAGAAGAGGAGGAGGAAGAGGAAGAAGAAAGAAATATAATCAATTTGGTATCAAATTTATTCCAAAGCAGAGAAGGGGATATTTTTTTTTCTGATGGTGGAAAAAAGACATGCAAAGAGGTCAAAGGTCGCACAGAGAGGAGACAGTATTGTGTAGGACCTGTCACGCATCACCACCTATTCTGACACGCACGGGGCCGTTTGTTGTCTGTCGAACATGCAAATTAAGTGCCTGCTGTCATAGCCAGCCGATATCTGAAAGTGGAAAATGGGACCACCTGTAACTAGTGAATGGCGTGATGGACAAGTATTCAGGCCTCGTCATCTCGGAGGCCATTCACACCACCTTCGAATTGCATATGACATGTAAAAATCTTTTCTTAATATTCACAACCAGGAAGTTCGGGGAATTATGGAGGCTTCGACTGCTGCATCTAATGGGTTCTCCAAGCAGACAGCTGTGACTGTGAGCTGGCTTGATAATTAGGTGTCCAGGAAGATTTTATGCTATGAATCAGTTAAAAGGGAGAAAAGAAAAAGAAAATAATGGCAAGCAAAACTCGCCGGGATGGAAATTGCATTAACCCTGTGTGTCTCTCTGCTCATCAGCGTCCCATAAATGAAGATTAATTTTCTAGATTTAGCACCATCGCACCTCTCTGCATGCAGGTTTAATTTGTAAACACATCCCAGCCTGCAGGATGCAATGGGTAGCGAATTCCCGCAGCTGGCCAGGGGATGGGCGCTCCTCAGAAATGTGAGCCTGCTTTCCAATGACAAGCGATGATTCCCAGCTTGCAGTAAGATAGTTTTCTGTCAAAATGAAATTGTGAGAGGTGTATGCTATTGAAATAAGAGACAAGAGCAGAGAGTGAAGGTTACCGTCCCACAAATCAAAGTATTTAATGCACAGCACTGGTCCTTTATGGTGTTTTTATACCAGATGTTCATATTGGTTTGTGCACAGAAGTACAAGGGGACTATCTATGCCAGAAGAACCAGAAATAAAAACTGATTGAGAACATGATGGCCCATGCATTTAGATCAGAACTAAACCGTAGGAAGTGCTGGGTTGTCTTAAATGAGACTGGGTGATTTAAGGCACAAGGATGTTTTTATCCAAAATATTACATTTTCCTTTGCTCAAACATCAACCCCTTAATTCTAATTTGAGCTTGGCTGGTGAAATCAAGTCTGTGTTTCCCCAGGGAGTGGACGGCATTCTTTCCCTGGACCCCTCAGGGACCAGACTCTGACAAGCTGGGCCAACTCAGGTGAGAGGGGAGTCCCTGAGTTGAAGAGGAGGGCTCACTCATCACTAAGCAGGGGCCCAGGGGCCTTTTTCTGCTGAATTTCTGAGTCAGTATGTCAACACCAGCACTTGCCTCCAATGGCGTGTGTGCACGTGACCTTAGACTTTCTTTTAGAAGCCGTAACACCGATATCGAGTTTAATCTAGGGGTGGACAGATGCAGAAACAAGGGCCTCTGTCAAGGTTTGGATCAAATAAGTTCACCCTTCCTCCATCTGAAGATCAGAAAGATTAAAAAGCCTTTTTTAAAAGGGCAAGGCCAACATCCGTTACCCCTGAGCTCGCAAATGACCCTTTGTTTCCCGCCTGTTGGGGCAGGGCAGCTGTCATTGTATTACTTCCAGTCCTAACGCCATTAGGGAGGAAGTCGGGATGCTGGCTATCGGCAAGGCTCTGTTTCTTCTGACAGGTTTTTTGAAGGACTCGGCAAGCCGGGTTTGCAAGACCTTGATGCTGCAAGAGAGCAGCGGTAAAAGCCTCTGCCCTCCTGACTCTTGGATTCTAGTGAGGGGAAACACTAAATTGCAAAAACAATAAATGAGTAAGATGGTACGTTGTTACAAGGTCTGTGGAGAAATGCACGACGTGGAGAAGTAGAGAAGTGTGGTCAGGAATACCATTTAGAGGAATGTAGGGAAAATAAAAAGCATGATAAAGAGTTCTTTCTTTTACCTGTTATTTGCAAAGCCAAGAATTTTAAAAATTAAAACAGTTTTACAAACAATGGAAATGTCAGAAACTGTTTTCAACCATATACTAAAGCCAGACAGTACCAGCTAGTGAGCTCGTCATTAACCACAGCCAGTTAAATGTGTAATTACTGTATACACACTTGACATTAAATGAGTTACATTTCAGAGGAATTAATAAACTCTCCATTTAAATCTGTACAAATTTGGCTCCTTTTCTGTCCTTTTTTTTTTGGATTAAAGCAAGACTTTCATTATCTCTGTTCTGAAGCTAGAGGTCCAAAGTCAAGGCTTTGGCAGGGACCAGCACCGGACTCTCTGTGAAAGCTCTGGAGGAGGCTCCTTCCCTGTGTCTTCCCGGATTTCTAAGGGTTGCTGTTGGTCCTTGCTGTCCCTTGGCTTGTAGATGTATTACTCCGATCTCTGCCTCTATCATCATATGGGATTCTCTTTATTTTTATTTTTTATTTTAAAGAGAAAAAAACAATAAAAACTACGATACAAATTTCAAAACAAAATAGTAGGAGAGAAACAATGGTTAATACATTTCCTATTGTTATCTTCAAAGTAGGTGCTCAGATTACAAGATAGAGGCATGAAAAATTGATCAAACAATATAAGCACAAACCTTTCTTTTCAATGAACTAATAGGAATTAGTAGTGTAACTATCTTAACTATCTTGTATACATATATATATATATTTATTTGTTTATTTATTTTTCCTTTTCCCTTCCTTCTTTTCTCCATTCCCCCATCCCAGTTTCTCTTTCCTTTTGAACAGTTTCTTCCCATTTCACAATATCTAGTGTACATTTTGGATCTTATTTACTCAGCTATAAAGAAGGATAAACTTGAGTCTTTTATATGTAAATGGATGCAAATTGAGACCACACTAATAAGTGAAATAAATGGGACTCGCGTGTGTAAACGTCCTATCGTCTTCCTAGTGTGAGAAGCTGGAAGAGTAAACAAGATCATCTCCCACCCTTTGTGGACCTGAGGTATGTGATTCTCCGTAATCATCATGGAGAGTCTGCGCATGTCTTCGCCCAGCTCCATGCCCAGCGACATCTCCCTCATAGATTGAAAGGAACCACCATGTGGATATGCACACGGTGGAAACTGACAGAGGCTTCCTCTCTTTAGCTGAGAGCACTTGGGGCAATCACTGTGGGACACCCCCAAACATACTGCTGTGATCCTGGGTCTCAAACTGAGGGGCCCAGCACCTCAGATACAAAAGGCACTAAGTTCAGAGATGGCCTTAGCTGTGCTTCTCTGTAGGCCAGGTCCCGCCTTTCAGAAAATCTTCCCCAGGCCTGGGCCTCCCCTCTCCCGGCCTCAAGGCGACCTTAGGGCCATTAATCAGGTTCCCATCCTCATCGAAAGTGTCGGAACTCTGACACCTCCTGGAAAATCCCAGAGAAGCGTTGACGCGGATGACTTTACCTCGCGGTGAATCCTCATCGGGAGAGGCTGGAACCCGGGAAGCTGGGCCTGCAGGACGCTGACGCGTCAGCGAAGAGGGGTTTCTGACGGGTTCCCTTGCCAAAGCCTTGGATTCCTGGAGCTGCCTCGGGAAGCGAGTTGTCCCGGGAGGCGGGTCTTCTCTGCTCCTGACCTTGGTGCTGTCCGTGCCTGGGAACGGCCCTTTGAAAGCACCTGGGCTCTTCACAGCGCAGTCAGGCAACACAGAAACCCTGGGCCACGGAGGGGCTGTACCCGCGCCTGGGTGAGGCGTCCACCAGGCAGCACAGGCCCCAGGAGAGGGGCTCTGCCATTCAGGAAGCAGGCGGGAGTCGGCCAAGCAAGCCTGCAGCACCTTCGGCGGGACGTCACACCCTGGGCGACATCCCTCTAAATCAGTTTCACAGCAGCAATGTCTGGGGAGAGAGTTAGGGGCTACTTGCATTTATCTTGTGGAGAAAAGCATGATTATTTTACAGATATAATAGAGGCAACTTTGTAAACAAAACCATGGGGCTGATTGACCCATCGTTCTTGGTTGCATATGATGACTGAAAAACGCGCTAGGGAGAAAAGTTCACCTTCAGCAAAACACCCCAGTCGTACCTGCATGGACCATTTGCTTGGACATTGTATTTTGGGCCAGTTTCAGTTACATGGGACAAAGAAACTTTACCGCATAGTGACTCGGAGGGAAATGTCTTTCACTGCCCCGCCTCCTTGGGACCACGTGCGCCCACATCGGTACAGCGTCCACTGCTTCGCGGGGTGGTGACCGCGTGCCTGTGGCTGTGCACGCGTGTGCAAGCCAGGGCACAGGAGAAAGGGGCGGTGGACGGCACGGAGGCTCAGGAGTTGCAATCGCACAGGTCCTTGGCAAGCCGCTAAGGTCAGCAGAGTCATTTTACCTGAGGGATGAAGACACGAGGCACAGTGGCTGTGTCTTCGGCGATGGGCAGTTTTATTTTTGACACTTATTCTTCTCACTAACAGGCAGTTCTGTTCCCAGAGGTGAGGCAGTGCCGAGAGGTGGAGGAGGTGCGGGAGAGGGATGAGGGCGATGGGAAACCTCCTGCGGCCGGGGCAGGGGCCACGGCACCGGGCGCTGCAGCCAGCCCGGGCCTTTCCAGCCTGCCTGGGCTTCCGCGTCCTCGGAGGTGCGGGTCAGCTCAGGTCAGCACTGCAGGGCCCTGCGAGCTGCTGCTGGGGGCGGGGAAGGCTGCACACCTGAGTCTCATTTAGCATCCACCATGGGTTGGAGAGAAGGACTTCCTCCTCTTTTTCCCCTTCCAAAATATAATTTCTTTCTTTATTTATGGACTGATTTTTTAAAAAATGTTTTATGTTTGTGATACGTAGCACTTATATTCAGTTGGGGTACAACCCCATGTAAAGACTTGACTTTACTTTTTCTTATTCTTCAAAAGCATTAGCCTTGTGCCTTGTGTTACACTAAGTAGTTATCGAATCTACATTTCTGAGCAAGCCCAGGAGGCAGGCACCATTGTGCCCACGTTGCAGGCCCATAGGCCAAGCCCGGCTGATGCTCCAGAGTGGCTTATGCTAGATTTTATTCCCCATGCAAAATTCGGATGATGTGTGAGAATACTGATAGGGATGCATTTTTGCCATTTAATTTATTCTAAAGCTTCAGATCTATGTTAAATACAAAAAACTAAGAGCCGCAAAGAATTATTTTTTAGTAACTACAGGAGGTTAACTTACTGACTTGTACTTTACCAGGAAACTGCTTAAGGAACATTTTTGACTGATATTCTTGCTATTCTATAATAAAATATTATAATTAACTAACTGTTATTAGTGTAGTATGTAGAAACCCAAGTAAGCTATTTCACATTAACTTTATCCATTTAGTCAACATTCATTACATACTGGGGTCAGAGATAACTGTGAGCAGACCTCAGGAGCCCTAGACTGGTGGAACAGAGGAGAGAAAATCAGTTTTCCCAGCAGGCAGGTTCTCCTTCTCATGGTACGAGGTAAGATCCAAAGCTGTGGTGAATGATTAAGACAATTATTACAGTTATAGATGCACTGCCATAATCTCCTCGAAACACTGCCTCTAGCTTTGCTCGCATCTCGTCTTTCTTGCCACATTCTGGAGCAGTTCTGGAAATTCTCTTTCATGAGCGTCTTTAGTAGTGCAGTTGCGGCTACCTCGATGTCTTGAATTCGTCCAAAATACTAACACTGCATGATCATTTTGACTCTGGGGAAGAGCTAGCAGTCTCACAGTGCCAAATCTGGTGAATGAAGTGGCTAAGGACACACCGTAATGTTTTTATTTGATAGAAATTACAGTAAACATGTTGAATCAGTTCAGGACATTGAGACAACCATAAAAAGACAAAAGAAGGCTCCAGAGCTGCTTCAGAAAATGGCAAGAATGATGGGATAATTGTTTGAAGCAAGGACTATTTTGAGGAGAAAAAATGGCAATGTGTCTTTTACTTTTATAATTTTTTAAGTATTCACCATATGTTTTAATGACACCTCATAGCTACTGGCAAAGGTGTCCTTGTAAACTGCCAATAATGTGGCTCAGTGCTTCACCAAAACAGAGCTTCTGCTGATGTTGTCTTCCAGGCTGTGAAAATTTTGGATTTTAAAAATGTATGCTCAATTCATCATTCAACTGAGTAAGTCAGCGTTATATTTTTTGCTCATTTGAACCGGGAAGGGATTTAACATGTATTCAAGTCTATTGAATTTGTCATATACTAGAACTGTCTTTTTAGCTAATCTTTTAAAAATCTCCTGGTAAATGATCCTCACCCCTTCATCTGTCCCTGCCGGTAGAAGCCTTCACCAGCCTGCCAAGCAGTCAGCGGCAGGAATGTCTATTTCTAGATCCCATTCTACCAAGTTCACGTATCCACTGTAGAGCCATGACAAACAGTCATCCTGAAAAATAATCACTGTGATTAAAACACATTATCTCACATGTGAAGTCCTGCACCGAGTTTAGAATGGAATGGTTTTGATCTTGCGTTTCTTAGAACATGTGGCTATGTTTTAAATGTACAACTGGATGTGGTTATGATGTCCATTTGTACAAAGGCTTCAAGTTGTGGACAAATAACCAACAGGAGTTGTGACACAGGAGTCACACACTTTCTCTACTCTTCCCTTTCAGGTTGGTTTCAGGTGATTTGCAGTAACAGACAACAGAGCGAAGTAAGCTGAAGAATCCTATAAATGTTTAATTATGGTTGCATTCAGCCTTTGCTGAGAGGACAGCGCTTCCTACAGGGGTGGTTTACCTCTGATGGGAGCACCCTGCATTACAGTAACCTAAGTAAACTCAGCTCGAGGAACAAAACAACCCGAGGATTTGGCTCACAGTCTCAGTGCAGCTACTGTATGTCTTTTCATACTAGCTCTCCATGACCCTGGGACTAATCCCAAGGGAACCTTTATGACTGTCTCCCCCCTTGGGCTGCAGGTAGGTGACCTAAAATATCAGTAGGTGATACTGCACTCTCGGAATCATTTCTGCCCCCATTTCACGTTAGGAGACATCGCTGGGCTCTTTTCAGGGAGCATCCAGTCTTTGCAAGAGCTTTGCAAAATAAGCAGCGTCCCTTATGTGTGGAGGAGCAAAATGCACATAAAGTGCCTCAAAACAGACACTTGTGTTCCTCTCCTTTGCCAATGGCGTCAGGGAGGCAGATGGCTTTCAACTAAACAGGGTTTTGAGGGGGAAGAAGCAGAATAGTATTCTTCCTACAGGAATGCTTGCAGGTGCAGACAACGTACAGGATGTCTCCGTAATACGAAGTTTCAGTACTGGACAAAATTACAATCTCTCAAGAAGAGGAGCAGAAACAATTGGATTATTACACTGGTTTAAAAGCAAGGGGAGGGGCCGGTGAGATGGCTCAGCGGCATAAGTGCCTGCCTGAGTTCGACCCCCCAATACCACCCCAAAATAAATAAATAAATAAATAAATAAATAAATAAACAAATAAAAGCAAGGGGAGGACTTCTGTTTTGAACTGAAAGAAGAACAATACTTTTCTTGTCTTAGAAAAACAAAACCAAAACCCTAACTGCAAATACAGGTATCTTGTGGATCAAGCACTTACGATACCCTGCAGCCTAATGCATGGAGAGAAAGGTCTGCAGCATGAACAGGTGGAAAGAAGCAGGTTTTCACATTTCACTAACAGGCTGCTTTTTTGCAAGAGCTTTAATTTTATCTAATTTGCAATTATGATTCATCGTTTGTGCAATCTGGCTATGAATGTCTTTAAAACACTTTTATTCTTTCAACCAAGTTGAATATTTTTCCGTACACATTCTTTCTTCTTATATTTTAACAGACACAGCTATTTTTCATTAATATGAGACACAGTCATGCTCCGGTTCATGCTTAGGTTCATAATCGCAGTACACCAGCACCTTGTTACCGTGAATTATATATAAAGATATAAGAAATTGAAAGTTTGGTTCCCACCCCCTTCCAGAATTGCATTGGTCTTCATTGTATTTCGGTCTTATTTGAAATTGAAGATACATTTTTCTTATAAATATTTCCATTTTCTCAATTTATGTTTTAGTTATTAAGTGTGCCTTTCTTTTAGAAGACGAGGCATCGCATCGCTTCCCAGTGTCTGCAGCGCTGTGGCTCCAGCACCAGCCAGAGCTGCACAGAGCACAGGTTTCTGTCACAGACACCCACCGCTCCACCGGCCCGCAGAATGTGCAGGCGTGGACCCAGCCACGCGTGCCTCCCACGGGGCGCTGGAGGTACCTCCTGCAGAATGGGGGCTGGCAACGGCCCGCCATTAGGGTCAAAGTGCAGGCTGCTCCACGCGCTGAAACGAGAGGAGCTGCCACCCTGTCAGCTTATGGCTTCGCTAGGACAAGCTGTGACATGAGTTTTTAAAATAGGCAGGCTAAATTTATTGTATTTTTTTATCTTCTATAATTTTTAATATTGCCATTTTTAATTGTTTTATATTCCTTAGTTTTAAACCACCAACCTTCCGCTGGTAGCTTCTGTTAACAAAAAAATGTAAAAATCTTCTTTATCTTCTCCAAATGGCCTGGTTTCAAAACTGACTTCCATATCTTTAGCATAGTGACCAACTCTGAATATAAGAACAAAAAAAGACAATACATGCTGTAATAAAAATGGCTCTACCTCAAGACATGCTTTCAAGTTATTTTAGTTTAACCATAAACACATAGTTTGCATTTACTTTCTATCATGAACTAATAAAGCACATGGCAACTTGGTTCTGTTTTTGCAAAGCCTGTAGATGGCGTTAATTAGAGCAGCTACTTCTGTGATGTGGTGCGTTGTTAGCGTTAACTGTATTAAAAGTCACTCATGCAAATATTTACAGAAAGTCATAAAGTGTGTTGGAAAACTGAATAGTGATAATGTCAAGTGTATTTTGCGTATGCATTAGTCCTTTTTCTCTTTCCCATTTAGATTACTTTCAGGAAACTTTCCTATCAGTTCTAAAACAGTTGCTCCCAGAGACCTAGGGACAAAGCTCACTATGAATATAAATTATTTGTCAACATAGGGTAACAGAGGGCATTGTGGGCACTCAGTCAGTCCAAATGGTGGGCATTGTCTGGCATGATGAAGTTCTCAAGCCCAGGCTCTGTGGTGGCTGCTGCTGTTCTGGGGTTACAGCACTTGGTAAAGCAAGAGACAGCTGCACCAATTCTCCGTAATTAGTCAAGGTCAGACACTGCAAATGGAAGACATTCACCATTTGTCAGGAGAACAATGGCCCGGGACCCAAGCATTCCCAGCTGGGGACGCTGGCCGAGGGGCTCTGTGAATGGGGGTGACGTGAGCCTGCCCTTTTTTGTGCAGGCTGGAAAGGGGACAGCCACGCAGGACAATTCCAGTGTTCGTGCTGGCAAGGCTCGCTGATGTCACAAAACACAATCTTGTTTTAACTACCAGAAGCATATGTTCATTGACACAGCATGATGTTGGTGACACTTGAAGGAGACGTTGAAAGAAGGAATGAGAGAATAAATGTTTTTTTACATGTGCTTGGGATTTTGTGTTTCCCTCCTCCATTCAATGAAATAATCTTTAAAGTTACCAATTGACTCAGTGTAATCCTTTAAATAAAGGGATGATTACTTTCAAATGAAGAGTAGAGCTTGGGAATGAAACAATAAATATGCCGATATAGAATGAAATGCTTTTTTTTTAGTGGTTACTTATAGGAGCACTTGATTTCCAACAGGAAAAATCCACACGAATTCAAATGGTCTACTAAAATAAACTCAGACAGAACAAAAGTTTTGGTACTCAGATTTCAGATCTGGTAAAAGGTTCTAATTTGTCCCCAAAGAAATCGTATAGTACAATTTCGAAAGCTAACAAAGAAGGAATCTTTAAGGCAAAGAGGACAAGGATATTTAAATTGAGATGGACAAAAGTCAGGGAGAGAATTTTTTCTCAGTGAAAGCCTTCCCTTTTCCTGCATCCTTACATGTGCGCCGGTCTCTCTGGCTTATATTTTCTTTCAGGAGGTTGAGCCGCAGTCCTCAGTGGAGCACTGGCCCAGCCCAGAGCCCTGAACACTGGAGACTGGCCACCTCTGCCCCCGTCGTCTCCGTCCTTCCCTGCAGCAGCCTGGAGCTGCTGGGCAAGGACAACCTGGCTTGGAAGGGACCACAGGGCGAGGAGCTGCCACGCTGTCTCATCAGAGCGCTCCTCCTGATCACAATTTCCAGGTGACATTCTTTGTTTGGACTCAGGGCCTTCATTAGTGTCTCATTATAATGTCTTTCCACACAGCAGGTTTATTTCAGTCCATGCGCTTACCGAAGCATTTCCACCTGCAGCAGAAGGAACCGAAGAATTACTCCAAGAAGTTACTCAGTGGCACACACACACACATGCAATCTGTTAGGAATTACAGAGTACTTCGCATTTGGAGGAGACGCCAGAACAGCAGGATGGTTTACCAGCTTTCAATTATGCATCCTTATATTAGGAATTCACTATCTCGGGATGTACAAAGCAGTACGTTTCCGCTTAACCTTTTATCACGCTCTCATTTTCAAATGAATAAGTCAGAACAAGAAGCAAGTGCTGTGTAAAATCCTTCCCCATCACTGCCAGCAGGGCAAGCGGATTATACATTACACGTAAACTGCTAAATTGGTATAGGAAAAGCTGCACACGTGTGCACACATTGATGCGTACAGTGTATGCACACACACACACACACGGGGTTTGGATCATGTTATTCTATCACCTAGTTGAAAGAACAATTCTAGCCCTGCCCCCTCACTTCCTTTTCACCTCTATATTAAAAAAAAAAAAAAGCATAAAAAAGGAAAACACAAAGCTAAACAAAGCCTGTCCGCTCTGGTGCCAGAACCGTTTCTCCCAGATTCTTCACGTCTCCGAGTGTTTCTCCTGGGCTCTCCTGGAAAGCGATCGAATCAGCTGTGTAATTTAGATAATCCCATACCCAGTCTCTCAAACTTCCCTCTCAGTGAAGTTAATAAAGATAATGACCTATTAACTTCGTTATTTCTCCATAGTGCAGTTTATCCTTGGGCATAAGTCACTGATGATTTGATTTAATCATGGCAAATTATATTCTTTGAATTCTCACTAGAAAATACACTAAGCAATTAAAATTGAAATGTACTATTAGCATCCATTTATTTGTAGTATTCCCTTCATATAAGATTTCTCTAAATTTATAGGAAATGCTGCTGTTTCTATGTAGTAGATTCTCATTTGTGACAGTTCCTTTAAGAAAGTTTTTTAGAAAAATCCCTTTGAATGAGCCCTCTGTGAAGCACCTCCTCCTGCCCGACCCTTAATCTAATGACTGCTCTAAGTAGGTCCCTCGTAGTTAATCATGTCAGGAAAATGACACCCCGAGTGCGCCAGGGTTCCTATTGTTTCAACTCACTCTGAAGGGGGAATAATAACCGCTAATGTGAGAAGATGACTCAGCAGGTTGATTACAATGTCATTATATCTGATTATTTCTATTTCAGATTCTAACATGTGCAATTACCACCATCTCAGAGGACTTAAAGGCAGCCCCATGCTTATTCCTGAACTTAACTGTGACGAGAATAAACTAATAGGAAGAAATAACATTTATCATGAAGCAATAGCTACATAAGTCTTAGTCTTTGATAAATAAGACAGATTTTCAGAGCTAGAGTTCATTCAGACTGAATTAATTTAACTCAAAAGAAGCAACCAGACACGTGTAACAGCTGGGTGATTCTACTTCTGAACAGATAAAAGAGATTGTTTAGACAAGTCACTTCCCTCTGAATGGAAAGCAGAAGTAAGCGCATTTCTAAGAAAAAGTAAAACAGCACTAGACAAAAAGTCAGTCTACTTTTCATCCTTAACTTTCTTAGATAAGAAAAATTATTAATTAATGTGTTGGCTGTAACATCTAACTATAACCCGTCACGTATAATTGCTTTCCCTTCAGATGGACGATTTTAGATCTGACCAGAGAATATCATAAAATAATCCCAAAGAAAATAAATTAAATCACTCTGGACAAGGGATGTACTGTGCTTTTCTCTGGTTCCTAAATATGAAAGAGCCTTAACCCCGCTCCCGACATTTCACGAGGTAATGCTCAGGGTCTCAGTGGGAACCTTGGCTCCGTAAGTTAAAGCTTGTTCTAACTTTTCAAATTAATTCATTTAATTTCCATATTTTTGGTGAAAAATTCTGAAAGTCTAGGAATCTATACATTAGTTGTGTGGTCTTAAAATTTCCTCTTTGCCGCATAAAATAATTATTTTCACCTTTCAAGTATCATGAAGCTACAACTATTTCCATTAATTTAAACTTAAGTTTTTCCTGGTAGTGAATTTTAATAACTACTTCGAAGTCCCCAGTGGGGTCCTCGTGACCTCAGATGATGCTCCTCGCCTCTGAAAGGGCCCCGTGCTTGGTCAGGAGCATGCTGGGAAAATCTTGCTGACCCAGTGAGTCCCCCCAGGCAGGAGGCCCTGGGCCGGGAGCACACAGACATGGGATTTCCGCTCTTAGGTTCAATTTAGCCTCTGAACTCTGTCTTTTGCCCCTGTGATGATAACTGCAGAGTCCACCATGGGTCAGCGATGGTTTATTGCTACCATTTCTGTTCTTCTCTGAATGCTTGTTTTTGCTTTATGCAAATCACTCCCTAACTACTCATCTTCACTGAGGTTTCTTGGCTCACGCTCCACAAGCTGAGAAGATGCAACTCTGATGAGCTGCGTGATAAGAAAGGATGATGCCTGGCTGCGTGGATCAGGACTCCTGGAGCTGGTGCAGACAAGGAAAATAAACAGGCACCCACATGTCCACGAGCACAAGCGTGGGAGAGGAGGATTGCACTCATCTCAATTTTAATAAATGAATTTGATTCTGCATAGTTTCATTAGATATGAAGAAAGGAAAGAGTAATCATTAGCATTAAAGTGCCACTAAAATTACATCATCAAATATTTCATTGTCTGCAGGAATGTGAAAAAAAAGATAGGAAGATTAACTTTGCGCCATTTTTTAATGAGGTACTGATGCTTAAAGCAGATTTGATATTTTGCAGATGTATAGATAGCTCCTGAACAATTGTTTGAATTATCTCAGCATCTGACATCATTGAATGCAGTTCAGAAATGCAAGCATTCACAGAATGAGGGAGTCGTGCATCTAAACAATGGTGTTATTAATGATTTCACCGAACTCTTTCTCCTCAGTTGAATCTTTTTTGTTTTGTTTTCCCTTCTTAATTCTGCAAAGAAAGCTAAAGATAATTCTTAGCTCCTTTCCAAAATATTAATTGAGGGACTGTACATTTATAACAGTGCCAAAATTCGGACAGAAATCTGTAAAAGAGGACCAAAGAACAGCATAAGCGAAAGGAAACACTTTTCACAGGAATGGTAATTTGTAGTAGTGACTGTTGATATGGAATTGAGAAAAGACCCCTTCTCTGTCACAGTCATCTCGATGGTCCAACAGC
Source organism: Erethizon dorsatum (assembly GCA_028451465.1). Taxonomy (NCBI): domain Eukaryota; kingdom Metazoa; phylum Chordata; class Mammalia; order Rodentia; family Erethizontidae; genus Erethizon; species Erethizon dorsatum. The sequence goes on from CM051833.1 coordinate 56,073,866, forward strand.
TCCCTCTACTCCCTCCAAGTGGGAAGTAATCGTAACACCACCGGATAGATGAGTGTCTTTGAAAGACAGCCACGTTCCTCCTTGTTTGAAAAAGCGCTTTTGAAACAGCCCCGGGGGTATAAACCAGGCAGAAGCTGGTGCAAACGCTCCCATAACTGCTCTGCAGGTACAGCTTGTCACCAGCTTCTCTTCATCAGCTGACCTGATGACCAGCTGAGGTAACTGTCAAAGGGAGTGTTAGCAGTGCCAGGATCCATGCAGAAGCACGGGGAAATATTAAAAGAGCCATAAAGCTAACTCCCAAAACAAATCCTGCCAAACTGACGCGAAGCTCTCTTGTTCTGCTCCATGCTAGCCCCTTCTAACTGGAAAGAGTGGGCTGCAGCAAGAAAGATGCGGCTGGTTTGGGTCCCGAGTCACAGGGCTACGTCTGGCAGCATCGTGCACAGTCTGTGTTCTGGTGCCTTTCTGAATTTCCAGAGTCTATGGCTAAGGGACGCATCTCTTCTCAGACGATCAGTAATGAGTTCTTTAATTCCAGCGTGGGCCTGGAGTACCGGCCAAGAAACACAATTTCACTTTAAATCAAAACACGTGGATTCAGACCCACCGCAGAAGGGCTTTTCCTTTGTATGGATTGTATTTACAAAAGAGTTTGCATCCAGCTTTTTAGAATGATTCTCTGTGTGTGTATGCACTTATTTTTATACAAAAATTATGATGAATGCATTTATCCTATTTCATATCTGCTCAAAACAAAGACCACTTCTGCTAATTAATTACGTGCTACCTAATTTAGATATTTAAACATATTCAAAGCATGTCTCCTCGGGGAGAATGATTAAACACGCAATCATTATGAGTTAAAACCATACTTATCATCTGAAATCCTTTGCCCGTGCTATTTCATGCTGCCCATCCATCTCACTGTGGATGAGATGAGCTTCCACTTGGAGTCTTTTGCAGGTATGAGGATGGTTTCATTGCGCACCCATCCTTTCATCTATTTAACATATGGAAGAGTTTCTACGCTCTGAGTGGCCTGGGGCCAGGTGCCAGGGAGCCCCGGGAATGAGAGGTAGCTCACCTGCCCAGGGGGACACAACACAGAGGGAGGAGGAGCTGGCTGGGTTCAGCCCTGCGTGTCAAAGCCCAAAGGTGTGGACCCAAGCAGAGATGCAGGCTCACAAGTGTGGCTTGGTTCCTCTTTCACAGCCAGCTACAGCCAAAGAAAAAATATGTATTATATTTTTTAGTAGCCTAATGTCTGCCTGTGCATATTTAAGGAGTATTGACTTATGCACACATCATACACAAGTTCTTTTAAAAATGCTTTTTCTCTTAGTCTAATCCTTGTTCACCCTCACTGTATGCACACATGCATACTCAATGCAATACAATCATTTATCAAATAAAAAATTCAAACAAAAACAAATTATTTAGGCTTCATGCAGTACTAACAAAGAAACAGTCTTGTAAAAAATCTAATTTATTAGCACTTCATTCCCTCAATGTACCTTGATAGAAAATATAATTAAATCAGCATTTTTTTTATTACTCACTCAGCATGAATTGTGGCCAGCTCCGCAAGACTGATACAATGCATTGTTTGTGCTCAGGATGGCAATAGTCTTTGAAGCTGACATCTTTTTTTTTTTTGCAAAATATCTCCATGCCCAAACCTTGGCAAATAGAGTCAGAATGGCGAATGACTTCATCTCTGTACTGCCACCCAGAAATCATCCCCATGACAACTATCGGTGCCCTGTATTCACATCCATAACCCAAGAGCTGACAAACGGGCAGCCCTGAGATGCCACTAATCATCTGGCGTCTAGCATTTCGGAGGAGTTCAACCCACTAACTGCGCCATGAAAGGCAGCGTTTCTTAGCACCTGGTGCCAAGCCTTCCAGTTGTTTTTCAATAGCGCAGCCTATCTTAGGGTACTGTGACAAATCACCATAGACGGGGTGGATCCAACAACAGGCATTTATTCATCTTGTCGTGGAGGCCAAGAAGTGAAGAATCAAGGCCCTGGCACATCCAGCGACTGGCTGTGGCTGGTGCCTTCTGCTTCTGTCCTCACTGGCTTCGCTCAGTTCTGCTTTTGGACACAGAGCTCTCTGACTCCTCCTGCTCTTGTAAGATAACTCACCCTACCCTACAGTCTCAACTCAAGCTCTCTCTTGCACTTCTACAGTTCCTGTCATGCATGGTTTTCTTGGTGGAAGTCACTCTCAGAAGGACTGGAAGTTTGATTTCAAGTCCCAACCTTTCCACAGACGTCAGCAGGTTCTTTTACTCCCCTCTGACTGAGCTTCCTCACCTACCACATGTGGATTAGTACCACTGAGGAAGATCCTGGTGATGGCACTGGCCATAACCACAGGCTGGCTGCAGGTCACACGGTCTGCTGCAGTGGAGCATCCCCGCATCAGCATTCAGGAGACAGAGCAGAGAGGAGTGGCAGGGGTCCCCTGAAAACTGGTGGCATCCCCAGCTTCCCAAAGAGGTCAACCCAGCTCTGAGGCAGGAGGTCGGAGAAGCGAGGGAGCAGTGCTTCGTGTTACTTCCTTCCCTAGAAGGGGAAGGCCAGGGCATGTCTCCACCGGACAGGCTGCTGGGTCTCTTCAGGGACAGGGGAGGGGCCAGTGGCCATTTCACACTGTGGTAGGATGTGGACACTTCCAGTTTTGTGAAGAGGAATTTTCCCATCATCCCTTTATCACATTGACATACTTTGCAACTAAGCACATTGTTTCTCATTGGGTCAAAGCACCCTAGTGAAAGAGGTTCTCTGGACAGCATCTAGAGTAAGCCCCTCGCTTTTTCTCTCTTGCCTCTCCTACTGATGAACTCTAGGCCTTCCTCAGAGGACTCATTCTCACCAATCTCAAGGGGGAAATCTGCCATCTGAGGCAGCCTCTGTGCATGAGGAGGAGCAGGGTGTGGCTGGGGGTGGTGGAAGAGAGACAACCGGAAGTGAAGATGTGACAGAAGCAGAAGCTATGCTTGGGACAGATCCCCCAGGTAGACTGGACAGGAGCCTCAGTGGGGAAGATGGCCAATGTCATGCTGCAGTTCTCAAAGGCTGGGGATCCTCATCAGGTGGGTATGGGTAGAGCTTAGAGCAAGCAAGAGGCTCATGGTTAGAAACCCAAACAGGTCATCGCTAAATGTGTTACCTACACATAAGGAAATGCACACCTCTTATACACAATTACAAATCTGCATACTGTATTACTCAATTTGCATGAATCAATGAACAGAAAGAACTAATCTGTGAAAGCAAGAATCAGAAGCGCGGTGCAGGGACTTTCTGGGAGTGGGAACTGTCACGCGTCATGTTGGGGGTGATGCTTGAGAGCATGAGGTTGTAAAAACCCACTGACCAGAGCACCAAACATTTGTGTATTTTTACCTAAGATCTGTGTATATAAATTATATCCCAATTATAGCAAAAATAAACCACAGTGCATTTTTGTTTTTGTTTTTGTTTTTAAATGTACTTTATTACTAGACTCAACGGGATGGTGTTGATGCTTTTAAACAAAGTACCCTGAGTAAGTTCTGAAATCTGGTCTCCGTGGGCAGCAGCTGGCCTTCCCCGGCAGGGCTCTGGTGCCTGAGACACCCGGGGCTGGGCGTAAATAAATAATGGTGGAGGCGGCGCGTTGCAGCGCTCCCTTAACCTGCGGATTGCAAGGTTATTTTTGTAGCTGTGTCCTGTCTCCCGGCGTGGAGGGTGATTTATGGTTTTCAGCCATGCTTCATCATCATTATGCTCACCTTTGTTTCCATCATAGTTAATTAAAGGGAAGGTCATTGTCACCTTATGTTTTAAACCTTCTTAACATAATATATCACCCACAGTACACTTTAATAAGGAGATTTGTGAAGGAATGGTGTAATAGGAAAAAAGTTTACAGCATAATCCATCCTGTCCACAATTACACTTTAGCTGTTGCACATAATGAAAGTTAATAAGTAGACAAAATGAAGGTTCTGTCTGGGGAGTCATTCAAGTGCTGATTAACTGGCTGGGTGATAGAATGGAACAAGATACCTGGCTTCCCTAAACTGCAGGCAAATGCGGCCCAAACAAACTCTATTTAAAGGACAAGATCTCCTTCCTTCTTTCTTTGCAAATTGCCCTGCACAAATGATATGAAATTAATTAAACAACTGTTTATTGAATACCTTCCACGTGCCAGGCACAATAAGAAGCCCAGGCCATAAAGAGTGCAGCAAGACACTGTTCCCATGCCTGTGGGGACCAGAGTTTAGTGCTGGTGGAGACACAAAGAAAGGACAAATTATTTATTCTAACTGGTTGCTCCCAAGGATACCAGAATTAGTTAAGACACATAAGAATGACTAAAATAGGGGCCGGTGAGATGGCTCAGCGGCATAAGCGCCTGCCTTGCAAGCGCGAGGGCCCGAGTTCGACTCCCGGATCCCACATACGAAAAAGGGGCCGGTGATATCGCTCAGGGGCACGGGTGCCTGTTGGTGCCTGAGGTCCTGAGGTCGACCCCCCGGTACCCACAAAAAAAAAAAAAAAAGAATGACTGAAATAATATTAAGTACACCAGGCACATCTGCCAACAAAATGCTAAGTCCTCTCTCCAAAGCCATTGATTTTATTCAACAAATACTTATGAAGTGGTTAATAAAAGACAGAAATTATTGTACGCATTCTTCAGATATCAAGGCATTTAACGCCCACAACCTCCCTACAAAGGCAGGCTCTGGTCTTTTTCTGCTCTGTGAGAGGAAACTGAGGCATGGAGGAGTCAGTACTGCATCTGAGGCTGCAGAGCTACCCAGCTGGAGTGCAGGACATCAGCCCTCGTGATCCTTCTCTGGAATCCCAGCTCATCGCCACAAGGCTATATTGCCTGTAAAATTATTTTTTTTGAAGCTTCAAAAATAAATGTCTTTTATGAAGAGGGAAACAAGTGGACAGGCTGTGGCATGAAGATCTTACGGTGCCTTCTCTTTAGAAGTCATTCCTGGCTCTGTTAACTAACAGAAGTCGCCTAAAGCAAAGAACCCATAGGCCCAGCAAAGATAAATTGCCAAGCCAGTTGATATTGAAGGGTGCATAAAATAAAAGGCGCTGTGTTTAAAGCACCCCCTTCCATGTACTTGCCAGAGATTTCCAATTTAGCATGAAGAATATGTGTGGGAACTTTCAAACATCAAGAAAGCTGTCACGGTGCCAAGGTGGCCCATGAAGCCTGACTCCAGGTCAGGGCTGTCACAGGTCCCCCCTGCCCTGTGCTCCCGGGATAAAGGTAGATCTGGACTAACTAAGCCACACATGACCAAATGGGGATGGATACAGACACAGTGCTGGGCAGCCTCTAACATGGGACCCAAGGCTCCTGTTCCTGGCAGCCATTCCCCCGCGTGCGCTCCTGTGCATGGGTCAGGACAGGACCCACTTTCGGCCAGCAGAAGGCCATGGGCATGCTGGAGCATTTGCAGACCACAGAGAGAGCACAGCTCTGTGAGAGTGGTCTCAGCCGTGTTCCCGGGTCACAGCCAGGTGGTCACAGGTGAGGGAGGGACGCGGACATCTGGCAAAGGCCAGCAAGGAGCAGGGCCACAGTCCAGCAGCCACCAGGGGTGACTCCTGCAGCAACGGAGGAGGAGTGGGCATGGAAGACAGAGTTCTGATCAGCCCACAGCCCTGTCTGACACGGCCACTGCCAACTCACACGGGACGGGGACCTGGGAGCCCCCCAAACTGGCACCCACTCCTGACCACAGAAATGCTGAGACAGAAAGGGTGTCAGGTTTTACAAGTTTCGATTTGGGCATAATTGTGATGCAATAGGCAATTTTTAAAATATCTTTAAAAAACACCCTACTTTCTACACATGCTTATCTTCTACTAAATACCAAGAAATTGAACAAGATAAAGGAAAAGAGGCGAGAGGCAGCATCTGCCCATACAAAGTCCGCAGCACGGTGGAGGACAACTGGATCCAACCTCGCACGTGCTCCCTGGTGACAGCTGGCATCATGGGGCAAAGGGCTCTCTCAACTCCTGGGCAAATGGCTCGACATAGAAAGTCCAAAAGGATGGAATTTGGTATTTACTGTATTTTTTTAACATTTTTGTTTGAAATTTAATAAATACAAATCTACTGCCACAAATCGTTTGTAAAGCACCTGCCAAGGTGGAGTAAGAAACACAAATTTAGGATGTATTTAGCAAAAATCTGATCTTGTTTAGACCTTGATCTAAGCCAAGAAAAGCAGAAAAAGTAAAAGAAAGAAAAACATTGGGGAAGTTGAATTCTGGACAAATATCTGACGACATTAAAGAGTTATTGTGTTTTTCGAGTGTGAGAATTGTGTGGTATTTATTTTTGAGTCTTTATCTTTTTTCCTATTGTCTTTTATTTTTCTCTTTATACTGTACTTTGAGTTTCTTATATAAGAGAAACCATGTGATATCTAAGCTGTCTCTAATTATGTCACTTAATATTATGGTCTCAAACTGCATCAGTTTTCCTACAAATGACTCAAGTTTATCCTTCTTCATGGCAGAGTAGTACTCCATGGTATGTAGATCACACATTTTCTTTATCCACTCATCTGTTGATGGACTTATAGGCTGCTTGCAAGGTTGAGCTATTACGAGTTGCGCTGCTGTAAATGTGGTATGCCTGGGTACTTACTATTGACCAGTGTGTGTCTGCACTTCCCTGGGGTCAACGGGTCAGAGCAGTTTCGCTGGAGTGGAGCCCATTGTTCCTTACACTGGGGTGAGTTCCCTGTAAATGATAACCTCTGTTGTGTGCCCTCTCGCTTGCTGACAGCTACACTGCAGGACACAGCGAAAGAATGAGATGAGATGAGAAAGAGCAGCCTCCAGCTCTCCACGCCTGCTGCCCTCTCCAAGTCCTCACTGATCACCCCAGGGCCAGAACTGGGCATGGCCGGCGAGGAGACGCCTGGCTCTGGGAGCAGAGGTCCGGCCCGGGAGAGGGGAGGCTGAAGGACACGGATTGCATATCTACCAGCTGCCATGCAGTGAAGGGCTTTGTGTGCACTGTCCGGTTGAATTATCAAAACCAAACTACAAGGCATATTTTACCACTGGGTTAATACTGAGGAAACTAAGATTTGGGAAAGTTTAAAAAATTACACAAAGTTCATAAGTCAGTTAGTTTCGGGATGAAGATCCAAACTCAATTCCAATGCCTTGACTCGGAAGGCCCACGCCAGGCCCCGCAAGGCAGTCAGGTCATTGAGTGTAGGACTTTGCTCGGGCTGGATGCAGCACCTGTCACACCCCAAGTTTCACAGGGTGCATGGGATGGAAAAGTCTCCTTCCATCCGTCTGGTTCTTGAACCACATACTATGTGGAAGACAGAGAAAACCAAGAAGGCATCTGAGAAAGAAAACAAAACAAAAGAAGAGAAAGGAAGCAAAGGTGGGAAATTCTGAGTGCAGGTGGTCTTTCAGTAGGTTCACGTCTTACCAAAACAAGAGTACAGAATCAGAACCACAACCACAAAAACGGAAACCACCAACACACCCGCTCTGCTTTTTCCTATACTCTCCCAACAACTGCTGCCACCTGTCCATGAGTTCCTCGTGTCAGGAGAATTGGGTGTCACCTGCCAGCACCTATCCCAAGCAATGCTCCTCCTCCCTGGATCTGGCACCGAGAGCAAAACCAAGTCCCTTTCCTTTATGCTTTGATGCTCATAGTACATGGGGACCTTGCTCTCTCACATCAACAGGCCAGTTGCAAAGCCCTAAGAGTGTTTTAGAGCTTACGGAATTTCCAAGAAAGGAAATACATCTAAATTCAAAACGTGTCTCATACAAGCTGCCTTTTGTGCCTCTGTTGACTGTCTATATACCCAAAAGAATACAAAATGGGCTTCAGATGTGTAGTCCACAAGCTAGACCTCACTCCTTCACACAGTTTTTTTGGTACTCATTGTCTTCCAACATGAACATCCATGTTAGCCAGAAAGGCAGCAATTCTTTCACAATTTGCATCTTCAACATTCTCCCTTTATGTCAGCTCTCCTTGGGAAAACTTGTTTACTCTCCAATAACAGGAAAACATACTTCGAGATAGATTTTGAAAAAGTGGTCCAGTGGGATTGATTCTCTTTCTCTACTTGGTGTAGGCTGCAAAGCTCATGTTCATGACCAGGGCATGCGGGTTACATCCAGCCAAGGATACACACAGGCCACTTCCTTGTTGGCAGCCCATTGAGCACCAGGCCCTGTAGACAGGACTTTCTCTACCACCTTCTTGGACCTTGTATAAGTAACAATTTTGTGCCTAAGTATTTTATCTTTAAATATATCTAATTCCTACTGCAGAAAGGAGGACTTAAAAACATACCTTTTACAGAGCACACAGGAACGTGATCGTTATAGGGTAGGTGCTTAATTGACAATGACAGTGATTGCTACCTCCCTGATTCAATGGTTCTTACCAGTATTTCCAGCACTATTGCATTAAAATGATGATTCCTAAATCTCTACACCAAAGTGAAACTGCTTTGCTTGAGAAATTGGGAAGTGATGGAGTACAGTATAGTGCCTCTCCCAAACCCCTTTCACAGTGGTCTTGTGAAATCAGAACGACGCCCTTGAGCTCCCTTCATCCAGGATGGATGAGAACAGACTTCCCACGGCAGCCAAGGGCTGAGCCGTGTGTGCTCATCTCTGCTGTGCCCCTGGGTGCCATGGCAGATGCGTGTCAGCACTCAGCGGCTCTGTGATGACTGGATTCGTTAATGCCTTGAACAATCTTAGAATCCTCATCCTTCTTAATTGCTCAGGGGAAAGCTGCAAGGTGGTGGAGTCCCTCTGAATTTCTGCCTGGAAGGCTGTCTTAGATGGTTTCATCCTTTGCACTTTCTTAGCTTATGTTGAGGCACACAGGAATTATCCTGGACCAGTCGAGGTTCAATTCCAACCCACTGATCTCCATTTTTCTTAATGGCAAAGTCTCGTGAACAGCAATTCCCATTCAACACGGATGACACAGAGATTAGCATGACTTGCTGTGATCTCAGTCCTTGAAAAGCCTGGACTTTTAGGAATGTGAACACACTTGCTCACAAAATGACTGGGATTCACATTTTTTAGCAACTGAGGGAGAAAGGCCGAGTCAGAGTCCCAGGAAGATGGTAGCAGGATTTAGAGGATCTAGATGCGTCCTGCTGATGAGGAAGCCACTGTGCTGCTCTGGCTGGGTTAGTTGGTCCTTGTCCGTGGTTTCCCTTAGCTTTATGAGCATATTTAAGTGAATAATTTAACATCTTTGTCCAATAATTCAGGGTCTGGGAGTTCTTATGAACAGTTTCTATTCATTTGCTTTTTCTCCAAAGATCAGGCCGTATTTTCTTATTTCTTTCTTTACTTCATAATTTTTGTTATTGCTGAAATTTGGACATTTCAAATACTGACTTGGCAAATCTGTAAGTCAGATTCCTCTCCTCTCAGGGTTTTTTGTTATGCTATATATTGTGGTATTTATTGTTTGCTTGGCAGTTTCTCAAAACTGGAGCCTCAGTTTTTATGTCTGGGAAATGAGGGCACTTGTCCAGATAAATTTCGTTTTGTTCTATATTTCAATTCTCTGTTTTATTTTAGAAGAAATCATCCACTCTTTCTTTCCTGAGTCTTTGCAAGTGATACATATGAAGTACAGAAAGACATAAGAAAATATGGCCTGATCTTTGGGAAGAAAGTGAATGAATAGAACTGTCCATAAGGAAGCCCAGGCCCCGAATTATTGGAGAAAGATGTTAAATCATCCATTTACATATGCTCATAAAGCTAAAGAAAAGTGTTGGGGGGGTCCCCACTTTGAGTCTAATAACAAAACTACCCGAATGGACCTTGAAGCCCAAAATGTGTCATTGTTTCCAAATCAGGCTTGGTGACTCCGTTAGTAGATAAGTTATAATAGCATTATTTTGTTACACACATTCCCAGTTCAATCACTGCCGTGCCCTCCTCCTGTCCCACTGCCCTGCCCCTGTTAACTATCCATTCCCCAGGGCACAGCCTGAGATGCCTCATCCCGAAGTACCCCTCAGAGATCGCCCCAGAATCAATTCTGGGGACACCGAGAGAAGCCTGAGGAAGGCTAAGTCCCAGGAACAGGGCTTGGAAGGATTTTCTCATCTGTCCATGCCTTCAGGATGGCCTTTAGCCATCTACTACTAACTACTTTTAGGGTCCAAACAAAGGAATAGGTGGTTCTTTGTGTCTTCAAGGCAGAAGCAGATATGCATGAGGGCCCCTGCAGCACCCCTCATGGTGAAAGGTGCTCTTAAACCTAACTTGGTGAAGCCCCTTTCCCTTCTCCCAAAGAAAGCTTCTGGAAGTGTCCCAGGCTACTGAGGGCCAGGTCCACATTGATTTTTATCAGTCAGGGTTGCTGCCATACAGATACCAGAGACCAGAGGCTAAAACAGCGGGAGTGTACCCCGAGTTCTAGGGCCTGTGAAATCCAAGACCAAGATCCAGGCTGCAGAGTCCCTGGACAGGGTCCTCCTCTTGGTTCGCTGACTGAGGGCTCCCGTGGCTCCAAACTTCCTGACCTTATCGCCCCCCACCCATGCCACTGCCTGACCCCACACGGTGGGCATCAGGGTTTCAGAGAGATGTTCTGTGTGTTGTCAGCACACAATCATGCAAGTACCCCTCCTCTCCCTCCCACCGTTCTCAACAACCACAAGGCTCTGTAGTTTTGTAATCAGTTGAAATCAAGAATCATTTGCTTCTTGACTAAATAGCCAACTTCATACAATTATGGCTCATAATGAATTAAAGTTGCTTTTTCCAGTGTTAAGGTTTTTGTGGTGTCTCCTGGTCTTCACTGGTATTATCCATTTGAAAACACAGCTTCATTTAATGGTGTCAGCTCACCTTTTTATCTACATATATATTGCACCAGAACAGCAAGCCATACTCTACACATAGCTAGTTGGTAATTATAACTGAATAAAGCTGGAAAATTAAGGAAAAAAAGCCAGGGATAAAAACCCTAAAAGAAATATACTAAAAAAGTTGACAAAAGTTTCAGGTGATCACTGAATATCATAAAGCCTGAACAGATAAGAATTTCTCTTTAAAAGTAAAAAAAGCACTAAATTTGTGTTCTGTATATTGATTGGTTGGTGCATGTAGAAACCTGAGTCCTGGGCAGTTCTTCTACATGCAGGTTAAACTTGCTATACCTAGGTTCCTACCAGTTTGGGATTGATTTATGATGATTAGCAACTCAATATTTTAACAAAATGTCTACAGAAAATAAAGGAAACAAACAAACAAAAACTGAGCTAAGTCTTATCTCCACCTACCGGCTTTGAAATCTCTCTGCATATCTGACCTGCGTTCATTCCCTGCCCCTTTCTCCCAATTCCCTGAGCCCCCAGAGAGTCTGTTTCTCCGAAATTCCTTGTGTTGCACTTAGTGGCTGGAAGGATCTGGATCCTGTTCCTGTCATGGGTCCAGAGCTATCATCAGATAGCACTGGCTTCGTGGGACATCCCTTTTGGCAAATACCTGTCACATCAGAGCACATAACATGCTCATCGTATTCACTGCCTCTGCCTCTTTCTCTTGTGCTACTCAGAAATTTCAATATAGTGTCCTAATCCTCGATTATCTCAGTACAGAATCATCAACAAAAAAGTCCTTTGAAGTTTTATGTCATTGGGAAAGACTAATTTCAAATCTCTCTTAGCTGCAATAGATCTTCTGTAGAGAAACAAATTCTATCAATGTAAATGTTAAAAAAAATTAATAATGCACTTACCCAATCCATCTTTAAGTGTGAAATCAATAAAACCTACTAACTTATTGTGTCTAGGTTACCTTTAAAACAGTACCAAGAGAAGGGCCTAGGTACATTAATGAATGCAAATAATTCAGAATTTAACAATAGCATGAATATTTTCTTAAGGAAGAAACATATACACACTTTCACATATGCTTTCCAATTTATCATTGTTTTCTCTTAAACTCTGGGGTGTTGCATTTTAGGGTCCTATTAAATAAATCAAAGCAGTATATTATCTGAAATTAGGAAACAGACAGGACCCTAAAATTAATTCACCATAATAATCTCCTCCTATGAAACTCCCCTAAGGGAAAACATTATATGGCCATTTCCATGGGCAGAGATTTAAATATCTCTCTTCTATTAGTTTTACATGCCTAAATCCGTATGCATTGAAATAAAAATCTATCTGTCCTCTCAGAAGAGGAAGCTCAACTCTGCACTGACCTCAAAATGAATCCAATTAAATCTGACCAAGGTACACATTGACATTTTAGAATCATACTGAATGTTCGAGAGAGAAAACAGGTATAAAGATAAATGTGACCATGTATATTTCCAAATGTTTCCACCCTTGCCTCACCAATGAAAAGAAAACCCAAACTGAGAGCTATCAACACAGACACATGCACGGGAAAATCCAATCATCCTCACCCCTTCATCTTGAAGCCACACAGGCAAACATAATAACTGTGTTCAGCAGAAGTGTTGTTAAACACTGGTACCCAAATTCCATTTCATTTCACCTCCAGTGGGTTTGAGGTGGGGGACACTGAGCGCAGTTGGCCTCACTGGAGATAATGTGATACAGGGCTAGAAGCCCTCCTCGGATTTCAAACAGGTCAACTTGTAAAAGCTTTATGTGGGAGCCAATTACATTAATTTTCCACAGCAGCCAAATACATATTTCATTTCCATCTCCCACCAGAGATGGGGTCCAGGGATCCTGTTTCGAAAGGCTCTTATCACTAAGTAACATTCATACCCCCAAAGGAACCCTTGGCAGCCGGTGGCCCATTGATGTGCTCCAGCAAGGCCCAGGCTGCCTGACGCTGCTATGGAGCAGTCACAGCCGTGCACGCTCGGGGACAATGGGGCCTCCACGTCAGCCACATTGTCAATAAATTTCAATTACACTAATTGCCAAGAGTTCAATGAGTGCACTTTGAAAGAGGAGAGAAAGGAATATAAAAAAGGGAGCTTATGCCTCGTAGGGCTAAAGAAAAGGAAGTAATAAATAGTCTGTGTTTTCTATTGGGGGCATTCAAGTATTTTCCAACATGGCTTAACCAGATTTTACACGCTGTTCCGGTTTCGGGCACCCTGTTTTACATTTCTTTGTTACCGTCTCCAAACAACGTAGACAGAAACTCAATTATGTGGTGTTATATTTCAGGGGAGATTTAATTTCTAAGATAGTTTTTTTTTTCCTTTTTCAACCCATTGATCTGCTCTCCTTGGATGGGTAACGTGCTGAGTGGATTCGGGGCGGCCTCTTGCACGAGTAAATGTGGTGCAGCAATCATGGAAAGGTGCCCTTGTTGCACATGCTCAAGGAATGTAAGAGACGGAAGAAACGAAGCCCGCGGGGCTCTGGCAGCCACGTCTTTGTATGGGATACGGGTCGGGGGTCGTGTGGCCTGTTTTGGAAGGCAGTGAGATCTTGACCCCTTTTTGGGACTGGATAACTGGCTTTCCATGCTCATATTTTGATCCTCATAAGAAAGGACAGAGCAAAAAAGCAAGAATGTGTTCCATGATTCTTGGGATGTTGGGTGACTCCCAGAAGCACACCAACTACTACAGCTCAGGACAGCAAGACACCAGGGGACCTTGTCCAGAGGCCGTCACCCCAGAGCACCCAGTCACAGGACACATCCATGGGGCTCACCCAGCTTGCTGAAGCCCTTGCCGGCTGAGGCACAGTGAAGCCAGAGTGGCTAAAGAGACCACACACCTGCCAGTCTCCCGTACCTGACAGTCTGAAAGGTAAACGAGCCTTTCTTTCATGGGAGGTGCCGCTCGTCACAGCTTGTTAAGGTACAAACATGGGGCACAGGGTCCACTTTCCTTTGAAACTCATCCATTAACCTGCATGGGGGGAGATTTCATCATTGGAAACCACAGATAGCCACAAACCTTTCCCTTATTGGACACTGGCACCGCTCTAAGCCCTCTATGCACATTAACTCATTTCACCCTCAGACTGGCTACTTGGGGTCACCTCTTCTCATCTTCCAGCATGAAACCTGAGCACCCAGAAGAGCGGTGTTAGTAAATTATGCCTCGGTAATACTTTTAAGTCACTGTGTTGCCTCTTCCAAGGGTATTTTCATTTTAAGCAATGTCTCTGCTCATTGAATAGAAAACTTTGTCCTCTGTAAAGGAGTCTGAAGCGTCAAGGAGCAGATGGGGGAAACTGTAATAGCTTGATCTTTGGAAACATGGTGCTAATTACACCCTGGGAGGTTTAACAAAGAGGAGCAGGACATGACAGGACTTCCAAGCACCCAAATGTCCAGGGGAGGTGGGCACTGGGCTGTGCTCAGGGAGACTTGTGTCCTGGTGAGCAGATATTCCACAGGGCACTTGTGAGCTTGTGAATGCCACATGCAAATGAGCGTCTTTGCAAAGGTTGATGACAGGACCATTGTTAATCTGGCTCACGGACCTGCCAGCGCTGATGTGACCTTAGTGACTTGTTTGTTTGGTCACGTGAGCCACTTACCCATCATCTCAGATCCTTAATGGCAGAAGGTTAAACAACTAAAAGAGAAGGAATGGGAAACGTGAGAAAGGAATGTTCAGGGTCAATGGGCTCTGCATTCCTCAGGGTGTTTGGGACAAGCTCAGAGGATACCTGAACACGTATGTGTTTGAATCTCAGTGGTCCTGAGTTCTCTTATCTGGCACACGTTTATTAAAAGCTATGCAAACACAGTCCGAAGACAATGAGAAGACGGAGGGCCATGTTCAGGTGAGGTGTGTGTTCCCCACATGCTCACCTTCCCAGAGGCTTTGGCTGCCCACAGCAGTGGACAGCAGCAAATGTCTTTGGCCTCAGAGTTTTCTTTGGAGGTGTGTGGCCTTCAGTACCTCGTGGCTGATCCTTCTAGCGACTTTCTTTGAAATCCACACCTCTCAGGGTCTCTCCAAAGGATCTGTCTGAAGGAGGGATTGTACCTACTGTGGGACGAAAACACCTAGGCTTCTTCTTACGCATTGGAGATCAGCTTTCAGCCAGCTATCTGTGTAATCTTCCTTAAGAAAGAGCATGCACACATTCTTTGAGGAACCAGGGAGACAATAATTCATGTTTTATTTTAGTAACAGATACAAGGAAGCAGAGATGGAGTAGTAGAAATCCAGATTTGAGCACAAACTTCCTGGTAACTCAGAGGTATCACTAGGGAGGTAATCAATCAGATATAAAAGAAAATAACTCACATCTGAGGCCCCTTCAACTTAAAGCCAGGTACGGTGAAGATGGATGGGTGTGCTGCAACCGTCGAGCGATGCTATGCAGCATGGGCACTAGAGCCCCGTGGTAAATTAATCCACCAAATATACAAAAGCAAAGTATGAACTAGCGTGACATAATAAGGGGGTCAGATTAGTGCAAAGCAGAAAAGGGTTATTTACATTTGAAAAGTATGACATGTATGTTGAGGGACATTAAAAATCATTTTATTGTGGACATTTAGGAAAGTCCTTCATTATCACACGCTGAGTTTTCTGAAGTACTTACTCCTGCCAATCGTTTATTATCTAATGCTCATACATTTATGTACACAGCCAGCAAGAGCTGTGGTATTCTGAGCACTACCCATAGAGAACCCCAAGAGACAGAAGGAGAAAGCACCACCCGGGCCTTTCAGAGTGCGTGATACTCACTGCACGCTGAAGCCCCTGTGCTTTACTCGGGAAGCAGAGCCGCACCTTGGGGATCGTTTAACTCACAGGCATTAAAGGATGGCGGTTAAGCATATTGCTGGCTTGGCCTTCAGGAAGGTTAAATGCTCCCTGAGAGCTGTTGTCTTGTGTTAGTTCAAAGCAAAGAGCAGGTGTAAACGATCATTTCCCGATCTTGACCTTGAGTGTAAACGATCATTTCCTGATCTTGACCTTGATTCTTCTCTGAGGAAACCTTGTTTGCTTCTCCCTGCAACAGTGATGATGAAAATGAGGACAGTCTAACCGAGCTCCTCCTCTGAGCCCGACTTCGGTCTAAACACTTTCACATGAACACCAAGGCCCTGTAATAGCCCACGGGGTAAAATGGGGCAGTTATTCCTGCTGACTTTACAGAAAGGAAGTGGAGCTCAGCGAAGGCAAGAACAAAACAAATGGATAATGAGGCCGGATTTTCAATGCCGGCCACTCATCTGCCCAAACCTGGGTTGCTAACTGCTCACATACTGAGCCCCTTCCCTTCGCTGTCAATGCAGTGAAACACAGCGTTGCAAAGTGATCCTGGTGTTGGCTGGCCCGGGAGCAACACAAGCCTTGAGTGACCCAACACCTACCTGGTCGCGGAGGCCCATCATAAACGTTGGCAAAGTGGTTGGATCAACACCACCACGGTGCTGAAGCACTTCTGCGCGTGGCAGAGGACACGTGGCTCACCCTCTGGGTACCTCTGGACGGTTGTGCTATATGCTGTAGGACAGTGTGAAGGGGACTTGGGCCATCAGATTGGCCTTGTTTGTATCATAACATTGTTTTGTTTGCTCTCGCAGAATTCTGAATGTTTTCACTAGCGATTCTGAGACACTATCACTGATAATGAAGGAATCAGAAGTTACTCGTAGGATCTCACGTGACACAGCCCATGTTCTGGGTTCCTGCACACCCTGGTTTTATGTCCTCAAGCCTTGGACAGAAATAGCTGTGGCCGTGTGTGCTGGGATTCCTGACCTTGTACACTGCAAATTCTATTACTTCCACTTTAAAGGGAAAACAGAAAAGTAAGCCTTAAGTGTTGGCCTTATCCTGTAATCTAATCTCTGCCTCATTCTAGCAATTTTCTTGTTATAGCTTTTAAGATGTCTGTTAATCAGGCCAAATGGACAGACAAATCCACACTGGTTTCAGTCTGCCTCCACACACGCAGTAGCTCTGCAGTGGTGGCTTCTCTACAATTCCTCAACAATTTTGTGCTTTTTTTTCTCTTCAATGGGAAATAATAATCCTGCGTATTCAAGCTTTTAAAATGAGAAATTCTTCAAAAACTTACTCTGTGCTGCATGATTTTTATTCCTTTTTCAGCTTTAGTCCCTTTTATTTTTTTTTTACAAACTTCCAGTAAATCCTCAAGGAGTTTTTAAACTCTGAGGCAATGACTACAGCACACAGGCTAAGCAACCCGGAAGTGTGATGTATTAAGCTTGGCAGGAGCCCGCTCATTCATCTTTGAAGTAAAGCCGGAGCACTAGTAATTCCAAAAGGCTTTACATTAAAGTGAAAAGCCCCCTTATGGCAATGGAAGGTGGTTTTTTGTTTCCTGTCATCATCCATTTGTATCTGCCAATAGCCCCTAGTTAAATCAATGCTCCTGATAAATATTGCTTGACTGAGGAAATAGAGCAAATCATCATTTCTTAGTAATGGATATTTATCTCTTTTTGATAACATTTATTTCTCAGATATATAGTTATGCAACCTTTCCCAACTTTATAAGCAGTTAACACAATTTAATGGGATACTTGAAATTAAAACTACTAACTGTACAATGGTTTGCCTTTTTGTGTTTTTAATTTTCCTTTAATTAGAATGAATTATTCCGGATCAATACTAGGAAATGGCAGGAGGGCGAAGCTGCCATTTCCCAGGTCCAAAACTTGGGGCATTCCCTCATTCTGTGCACCCCAATCTCTTCACCTTTTCCACCCATCCCACATTTGCTGGGCACTCACCCTTGCTGTGTGCCATGCATGGGACGGCAGGAGAACACAGCCCCATACCTGCACACGTGGAGTCAGCAGTCCTGGGGGTAAAAGGAAGGAACTGATTCGCACAAGCACATGGAGACTGGGGCATCATCAGTGCTGCCTAGCAAGACCAGAGCTTTGCAGTCTACGGTACAACCTGCCCAAAGTATTTGAGGAAGGGTTTCTTGGAGAAGCAGCTCTGCAGCTGGATCTTAAATAATCCATATGGTTTAGTGAGACTTACCTCGATGGTAGCACATTCCAGGAGGGAAAAGTTTGTGCCAAGATCCCTGGAAATAGCAACTGTTCAGCACACAAGAAAATGCAGTACTGATCACATGGAGTTAAGAAGAGGAATGTGGAAAAGATGAGGATGCTGGAGAGAGCCAGACCATGGAGACACCGGTAGGTCACATGATCTTTCTCTTAAGAACAGTAGGAGTTATTGAAGGGCTAAACAGTTGGAAGGTGGGAAAGTGGAAGTTTATGTCCACAGTTACATGTAAATATTGATGGGTCCATTTGTATTATGGATGGAAGGGGATGGAGAAAGTGTAGAGACCTTACAGTAGTCACCTTTGAGGTGACCACTGAGCAGGCATGGCTGGGTGTAGTGGTAGTGGCAACAGTGGTGGTGGGGCAAAGTGGATGACTTGGAGACACCTGGGAGATAAAACCTGCAGGGTATTAATTTGGGTTGGATGCTTGCCATGTTTTTAGGGAAACTAGTCAAGATGGATACTGTACTATTACCAAATCAAATGATGATGAGTCTTGTTTATGATAAGAACAGGTATGATTTCAAAACAAGAAAACTCACTTGTGAAGAGATTCTTTCTGTAGGTAATACACTCATTTGTGCACCTACATAGCACTAACTCTATGATAGCTACGCTCTAGATCCTGTAATAAGTTGCCAATCACCTTGTGTTTTTTTGCTCAGGTCAGGATAGAAATCACAAAAGACAAGATAAGATTCTTTTTTGAAGCTATCCACTCATTTTTTTGTTGCAAGAACTGCTAGGGTTCTTTGCTCAATTCAAGATAGAAATCATAAAGAGGCAAAAACATACCATCCCATCAAGGATTTATTGGAGATTAGGCTTGGGTGACAGGAAACAGTTCACAGGAGAGTGTTCCAGGATTGCTCTCCGAGGGTGTGAGATACCAAGCTTAGGTAGACAAAAAGAGTAGACTAATAATAATGCACAATCTCAGACTTTCTGCATATTTCTTATTAGTTCTTTGCTCTTGGCACCAGGTTTTGCATGTAACATGGGGATCTGTGCATTCGCATTGGGCTCATCTATAGTTGGCTGGTGAAAGATAGGGGTGCTCACTACTGCCATGCTAGGAGGGTCATATATCAGTCAAGTTCAGGAGTTACAGAAAACCTTGGGGAGGAGTTAGCAGCTCCTGAACCTGGTCATCGGTGGAAACAATTCTTTGCAAGTAGCTTGCATTTGATGGGAATTACAGCCCATGCTCTGTCTCATAGTTACAGTCACATGTCTTGCAGTGAGAATCCACTCTATGAAGTGCACTGTTAGGTGAGTGCATTACTCTGTGAAGGTCGCAGGGTGCACTTGCACAAACCTCTGGGTACAGCCTACTGCTCCTACCGGCGTGGCCTATATCACTGTTGTACAGTCTGTCATTGCCAAACATCCCACGTCCTGTGCCTACATTAGCTTCATCTTTCCTCAGCACAGAATTATGAGGTGGCTATCCTCACTGCCCACGTAGAGGTTAAGAAAATTACGTCGCCTGTGTGAGAGCTCACAACCAGGAAGTGGCGGGCTGGGGCATCTAAAGGAGAGATGGAGGCTCTGGCTCCGCTTGTTCAGAGTTTGACATGGAGCAGTTTGCTGTACCCATTTCTGCACACACATTTACCTCTGTGAGCAACATCTCTCCTTTCCCTGCTAGGCTGTGGCTTTCTTGGCCCATGATTTCCCAACACCATGAACCTTTTGCAAGAGTTTAAGATTACATTTAGGGTCAGTATAAGACTCTACCCTCATGTGTTCCAACTCAAAGCTCTGACCTCACTTCCAAGAAGGCTAGAACTATGATTAGAACTATGATTAAGATAGACAAGGTCTGATTCACATATTCCTTCTTTGTTCTCTCTTTGAGGATAATTGCTCTGGAGTGACAAGGGAGACAGGAGGGGGACAAGCAGCATTCTATATAAATCACCGACTTAGTCATCTTCTGTTTGATTTCAGCTCCATGTTTTAGAGATCTTCCCATATCGGAAAAAGAGCACCTCTACCTTTTACCAGTCAGCCACAGATGAGCCCAAAGGCAATGTGCTGACCCACATGTTGCGTGCAAAGCCTGCTGCTGAGAGCAAAGAGCAAACAAGGCTTGTGCAGAAAGTCAGGGACTGTGTGTAGCCGCTGACTGTGTGCCTGTATAAGTCTACTTCGCTTGTCTTCATAAGTCTTGTATCTCACATTCACAGAACAATCCTGGAACCCTATCCTGTCCTCTCTGTCACCGGTCTCCTGTTTGCAGCTCTGGCAGAGTATGGATGGGTTCCTTAGCCATCTTCTGTCTTGAACAACACTGCTCAGACCCCAGGAAATAGCTCTCCACTTCCTCGTGGTGCGTCTTTGAAGCAATAGTCTATGTGTCTGAAAACCCCAAAGAAATGGAATTAAATCCTACCAAAGTCAGAGATAGACATTGGAGTACAGGCAGGTGTTTGTGGTATAAATAATTACAGGTAAAGACAAGTGGATTACAAATGATTTAACTCATCAGTAGATTTAGAGGAAGCATGAACACAAATATGGAAGAATGAAGTATTGACTTCCAAAGTGCAGAACATTCACTTCTTCTTTTTCCTGTGTTTCAAATCCTGATCAAGAAACATTCAAAAACCAGCACAGACGTGCACGGCACTGTAGACCAGTGAGAACGATTCATATCACCCTTGTCCTTGTATTTAAACTGCATTTTACCAAACATCTCTCAACCATGACACCAGTTCTTGACAATGACAACCGTTTTCTCTTTGATCTTCTCCATCTTTTTATGATCCATGCCTCCCTGCTTCATTCCCTCACTCCCCCTTTTTACTCTAACTAAAATAAAGCTTATTCTGGAAAGAAAATGAAGGAAACACTGTGAGTCCCACATGATGCCTGTAATCACGCTTCTGTCAAGCCATCCATGTGAGTTTAATCTGATCCTAAAACTTCACTGGAGACTGAAAATTCAAAATAATTTCTGGAATCAATCCAACCAACCAGCATCAACCTAAAATACATACCCATCCCCAGATGATTCTTTCAAAACCAAATCCTCTTTTCAAGCTTTTGTCCTGTTCTGACAGAAAATAGAAAAAAGGACATTTAAAGAAAGATAAATGCAAGTTATTTGTAGGAAAATGGATGCAACTTGAGACCATAATGTTAAGTGAAATAAATCAGACCCACAAGCTTAAATATCACACGATTTCTCTTATACAAGAAACACAAACTATAAATAAATTAAAGGGCAAAATAAAAGATAGATAATAGGAAATAGAGAGATAGAATTTTGCAAAAGGGAAAGGGGTCAAGAGATGGAGGGAGGAGGAAGGGAGGGAAGGGAAGGGAATGAAAATGTAATTGAGATGTGTTATGTACAGGCACCAACTTCCCATGATGAGTGTAATCATGATGTACTGCAAACATGTACTAATAAAAGAAAGTAAGAAGCATTAACCTTCAAAAATTAAACAAAAGTAAAATCTTTATTAGTGTCCTATACTTTCAAAGGTAAATAAGTAATTTAGTTTATGAACAGAAATAACTTTTTCAAAAGACAAAGTCCAACTGTCTCTGTCTCTCATTGAGTAACTGCATGTTTCCTGTCCTTGCTGGGTGTTAGCGGTGGCCACTCTCAGCTGCTAGAGGCCTTGGGACCCTGGATCCACAGCCCTGTCATGGCGCAGTGACTGGCTTCTGCAGTCCCGAGGAGAAGGCCCTCCTTCCACCTCCAGCTGAGACAGGGTAATCACAGCGGGAGTGAGAGCATACTGCCTCCGCTGTGCTGTGTAGACAAGAAGCAAGTCACAGGCTCACCTTGCACTCAAGGCGAGCATCTTACCGTCCCTGATGGTTGGGGGGTCACTTCTGAATGTGTCCTATGCAGGCAGTACCCCATAAACGAAGCCCCACTCCCCCTTGTTTTCTTCAGAAGGATTTATGTTCTCAGTCATTACGGCGGATCTCACTCACACAGCACGCTTGCCATGCCTGCCGGCTCAGCCCTCCAAGCACTTCTGGGTGTCTGAGACAGATCCATGCACGGGACTCGGAACCCAGTGGGTGCCACCTCACCACCTACAAAGTGTCTAGCTGTGTTAGGAATGATAGTGTTGCCAAAAATGTTACTAAGATAATAGCTGTGTCACTTTCACTCCATGAATTCTTTCAAAACTTCTGCATAAGGATGGAGAGAAAGGAAAGCAGGCAGCTATCTGTGTTAAAATTGCTAAACTTTTTCACCTTCCCTAAGATCAAGCTAGTTCCTTTTAAACCATTTAGATAAGATTTTCAACCAAAGTGTGTCCCTGCTCACAGAAATGTGTTCTGAGACACAATCCGAACCACCAGGACACGAAAGAGTCATGGAACATCAGTGCCCAACATCGACCTCCTGCATCGCAGCCACAGGTTCGAAACTGGGTGAGTACTTGAAGACCATGAAGCCCAACAGTGAGAGGAGTGGGACTACATGAGGGGCTGTAAAAGGGGTCAGTGTGTGCTTCTTTTATATCTTATTTTTATGATCATGTCAGCTTAAGCTAGGATACACTGAAAAATATTAACTAGTGAGATAAGGAATTTTAGTTCATCTGGTAAATTGGAAAGTAATTTAGAGCAGAAAATGAAGATTGTGAGATAGGAGACAGGTCTGAGGAGTAGCTGCAACAATTCCGGGGAAGACAGACCACTGAAATGATAGTTATTTGGGGCTGGTAGATGAAATGACCAGGGTCTGGCCTTGCTTCTTAGGAAAATGTCCTGCCCCACTTTTTAACATATATGTGAGACAAAAAGGTAAAACATACTGGTTGTAGCTGTAATGTAAATAATCGAGTGTGTAAGGTTGCTGGGGCTGTGCTCCTAGAAGCCTGGAGGGCTGCTGGAGGTGGAAATAAGTTTTCCTCACTCATGGGATTCTAAAGTGAAAGATCAGAGCTCAAACTTAGCGCTATGTTCTCTTCCTTGTTTATTCAACTAGCCTACAACTCATGTCAATTCGTGGAAGAAGACTGAAGATGAAAGAAAGACCCTGTGGGTAAGGGGTCAGAGTCCTCTGTGAGCTGTTAGGGTTAATCACAGAGCAATAACTACAGCAATGCTTCCTGGCAAGCACTGCTCGGGAGCCCATGTTGCACACAGAGCTCTGGGCTCCTCTGCTTCTGAGGAAGGAGAGTTCTGATGGGCATCTGTTCAAAAGACTATTCTTTCACAAGGTGGGTGATGGGTCCTGTTCACAGCAGCAGGTGGGAAGGAAATGAGCTAAAGGAGGGTTGGGCTGCCTGCTCCTGTGAGGGCTACCTGAGAGCCAACTTCAAGCAAGGTGGGCTTGTCTGGCTGGGAGTTCAGGGGGTATTGTTTTGGGGTTGGAGCTGGACAACCACTGGAGGTCTATGTGGCCTGGTTCGGGTACAGGCTGGGAAAGGAGGAGATGTGGCTGGGCCTGCTGCCCCCACGGCCCGTGCTGCATCCTGCCCCAGCTGCACCTCTGCTCCTGCTCTCCTTGGTGGATGGGATTCCTTCACCTGAAGCTTGAGAGAGCTGGGAGCTTCAGTTCCAAGAGGTCTTTCCAAAAAGGCACAGATGGTGCCGGACCAGCATGAATCACCCATTACCGGATGAAGAAGCAGCTTTTGCACAAAAGCAGATTGTCCTATGTGGCATTATCGTTAGTACTGCAGATGTGGGCTCCTAGTGCTCTACCAGACCACAGAATTAACTCTTTAGGCACTGTGTCCCAGCTAGTATGGCAGCATTGTTTTGGCTTTCACAGTGATTTGCACGATGAGGACACCGCATCTCCACCAAAATCATTTTGTCACGTGATCACTAATGAAATGATTGTAAGCTCTTGCATACAAAGTGACTCACCTTTAAATTCACTTAAATGAATGATTCACCTTTTAATTCACTTAAAAGAATTACACTAAATTGTTTATGAGCAGACAAATCAATTGCCATTTTCTTTCATTCAGGGGGACTTATGCTAAATACATTATTTCATTCTCTTATGTAGATAGTTTTACAGTTATAACTGTCTAGCATGCATCTCTCACATGTCATCAGTTATTGTATAAAACTGCAATGTGTATACCATCGCCCAAAGTTTCCCACGATTGCTGTGGATTGTGTCATTTTCATTGTTACCCACAATCAGAGGCCATGAGAAAATTTCCATCAGTTAAGATCTAAAACACAATTGTCTGTCTTCATTTAGTAGAATATTCCTTTAACCAAGTAATGAGGGCCAGATGTGGAAGCTTCACTAATTTTCTCATAATAGAAAACTTATAATTTTATTGCTTATCATTACCAATGTGCATACTTGCAAATACAAGTTTAATATGAACTGCATTGAACTCTAGAACAAATTCTGGTTTTCATGATATATATCAGAAGAAAAATATAAAAAATTAATACCATGATGAAATAATCAGAGAAATCCACAATGAGAGTTATTCATCAAGACAGTTGACTACGACGATTAAAAAAACATTACAGGATGGGGAAAAGATGAAGAAGAACCAAAAAATGCAATCGTGCATCTTGGTTAGAAACAAAGGGAAACAGACAAAATTCTGCATTATTGGGATAAGTAGATTGGTGTATAAATTTTCAAGTAATTGCCATAATCAGATGATAAACAAATCAGTGTTAATTTTTTAGATGAGAGATGTGGCTTATACGATACAATAAACTTGTTCTTGGGAAAAGCAAATTAAGTTCTGGGAAGTAAAGCGTCATGTTTTTGAGCTTTTCCCACATGTCTAATAAATACACATAGGTGTGTAGTATGTGTGTTTATGTTTATGCATGAATGTATAGCTCTGCCTGATGTGTGTATGTGAGTGTATGCATGTGTGTGTGTCTATTTACAGAGTGAGGTC
The DNA here is from genome assembly GCA_028451465.1 of Erethizon dorsatum. Lineage (NCBI taxonomy): Eukaryota > Metazoa > Chordata > Mammalia > Rodentia > Erethizontidae > Erethizon > Erethizon dorsatum. The sequence goes on from CM051833.1 coordinate 56,098,793, forward strand.
AAACAATAATGCAAGTATTAACAACCACAGATCTTAAGAGAAGACTGAATGACTGGTGTAATGGCTTAGATGATGAACGTGACTGCTGTCAACAAAATTGTAGCTGTTTATAACACACGAGCTACAGCAAAGAAACCAATCTTTAAAATGGTAGAAGAACAGAGGCACATTTTAACTGACTATAAATGTTTGCCAGGTAGAAAACACACAAACGCATTCTAACCTTGTTCATTTACCCTTCTTAGCCTCATCTTCTTAGCTGGGTAACAGGTGACTAGAGCTACACATGAAGTGGAGCGCTGCACATAGAACGTCAGAAGCATATTCAGCCCAAACTCAGTATCTCCCTCTCTACGGCACCTTTACTGCTGAAATTGCCAAGAGCTGGCCTTTGGTGGTTGGCTAGGGAAGCCACACCACAATCAGACATCTACAAAGTTCCCAGAGTTTAATAGAATACAGAAGACCAAGACGGAGGAAGACTGAAGAGTCCGGGCCTCGACGTCAGTGAGGCGTGGGAGCTCACACTGGCAGAAACACACTGATGTAGCAAAAGGGACCCAGAGAGCGGGGACCATATGAGCTAGAGGAAGATCAGGAACAGAGAAGTCCTTCCCTTTGAGTCTTGTTTAATAGAAGAATTTGTGATTGACACAACTACTGGGAAAGATGATGGGTAAAATTCAGAAGATCCTCCTCCACGGTCAGAGAAGGTGCTGCTTAGCATCTCATCACACAAGGACGTGTCACCTCATATAGCTAAGAGCGGCTATTACCAAAAATTCAAGACATAGCAAGTGTTGGTGAAAGTGTGGCGAGAACATAAATGAGTACAGAAATTATAGAAATTGAACAGATTTCAGTATTTCTATATTTGCATTATTCACAGTTGACAAGAGATGGAATCAGTCTCAGTGTCATCAGTGCATAAGTGGATAAAGAAAAGAGCACACACTCACAGGCAGGCACGCACACACAAGAAAACTACTGAGCCCCCAACACCAAGGAAATCTTGTCATTTACAGCAACACTGATGACCCTGGAAGACATTACTCCATGTGAAATAAGCCAGCCACAGACCAGCCATGCACGATATCCGTAAATTTAGAATCTAAACAAGTTGCACTTAGAGAAGCACAGAGTAGAATGGTGATTGCCAGAGGATGGGGTGGGAGGCAGGGAGTGGAGGTTGGTGAGAAGTACTGGGTTTCAGTTCGAAAACACGGATAAATTCTGGGAATCTTCTATAAATCACGGTGCTTGTAACCAATGGCAGTGCATATTTGAAAATTGCTAAGACAATAGATCTCAAATGCTTTACCACAGAAAAAATGTAAGAATTTAAGATGATATATATGTTAATTAGCTTGATTTAATAATTTCATACCTTATGGATACATAGGAACATTATGTTTTACACAACAAATATATACTAACTTTATTTGTCAATTATATCTCAGTAAAACTGGGAAAAGCATAAAAGACTTTATTCATTTATCTTACACCCCTTGGTGTTGATTATTTTAGAAATAATATCTCAGAAACTTTATGGTATTTATTTTGTAATTTAAAAAAATTGGCTCCCCAAAAATATATTTTTATGCAAAAAAATCATTTTGTTTTAGAAAAAGAAAGTACAGTGAGAGGAGAGGCTTTTTAAAACAAATCTGTTTTGCAAATCTCTTTACTTCCTAGAAAACAACTGTATCTTCTATCTGCTTCTGCATTTAATCTATTGTTTTATGTTGTTCTGATTGAAGTATATGAAGAAAATCTGGCTCACAGAAAAGAAAGGAGCATTGTTATAACATTTTTCTATAATTGTGGATATTTTTCTGTGACACTACTCAAACCAGACAAGCAGAAATTTCTTGCAATGTGGAATCTAAGACAAATAAATCAATTTTTATGCGCTGTTACATTAAATCCAGTGGTTTATTTTGTACTTTGAATGATGAGTCTTTTTCCCATGTCTGAAATTGTAACATCCTGCATTGGTCATTTGAAAAATATTGGTTCACTGAGTTTTATAGATATTACCAATTTTGACACATTTTACTTTAAAATATCAAAAAATTGCCTTTATTAATAATATCATCAATGTCATCAAAAAGCTTTTACATATTGAGAAGCTGTCAAGCTATTGCTTCAAAACTCAAATTTTATCCTTGGCAACAAATGCTGTCAGTTGTTTTACTTAAAGTGTCAGGCTCAGTTGATTTGTTTTCAAGAAAATGTCTACCAAACTCTGAATAATTACAATTTTTCTGTCAGATGTTGTTTCAGTTAAATATGGTGTTCAGTGTAGAACACAACTAGTTCAACTTGCAGCTCAATCACACAACCCCTTTTCTTCTAAATATCCACCATGTTTCAATATGAAGCAGCACTACATCATGGGTGCATGGAAGAACTGCCTTATGGGTACCTGAAGAACTGCCTGATGGGTACCCACAGAACTGCCTCAAGGGTATGCATAGAACTGCCTCACGCTTACCTACAGAACTGCCTCATGGGTATTCACAGAACTGCCTCATGGGTACTTTCATTTCACACATATAATGTTGAAATGCAAGGACCATCAACAGTAACTAACCCAGAGCACTGTATACCAAGGAATCCTGGCCAATGCCGTTCTCAGATTTCCAAGGTAGTAGGGACAAAGCCAAATTGTTAATAGTCTAACACCGTTCTGTGTTTTTTGCTAGAAGTTCCTGTTGATAAGGTGACAGCATACAATTTTTAACTAAAAGCGTTAAAGTTTTAGGATATTGATTAATGGATGATAACTTGTATTAATTTATATGTTTAATTTTTAAAATTTGGAAAATCTTACTTTTTGAGAATATTATATTACTGGATGTCTATACTTTTGCTCCTTCAGGAATGTTAAATGTTCAGAAAGACAATCCAGGGCTGGTGAGATGGCTCAGCGGCATAAGCGCCTGCCTGGCAAGCGCAAGGTCCTGAGTTCGACTCCCGGTACCCGCAAAAAAAAAAAAAAAGGACAGACAATCTAATATATTAAATTCAAAGTAAAGTTTGACTATTTAAAGTAGTTTATTCAAATAATTTGAGTTTCTGATTATGGACAATTTCATTAGTTCATTAGATAATCAAACATTAACTTAAAACAATGAAAGCTGCCAGTTTGATAAATAGGACTATTAGATTTACAAATGAAACTTAACTAATGAAACTAAGGCTATGTTGTTTTCATATTCATACACTTGCACATTACTTAAAAATACAAAAAACTGTAACTTCACATTCTTACCTTCTCTTGCATCTATAAGCCATGAATAGAGCACCCAATTTAGAAACATAGACATTCAAAATAATAGAGTAACTGAAGAGAAATTTTAAGTACTTAGAAATTTTAGAATCAACTAAAGAACCAAATAATACCATGAAAATATATTTAAATAATAAGAAATAATGTTTAAGATTCATAATAAAATAAGCAAAATTCATGATACAGTAGGTAAGTCAAGAACCAATATTTTGCTTAAGGAAGAGATAATTAGTAAACTGGAAGATGAAATTAACGATATTACAAGGGTAGAGGAGCAAGGTGAGTAACAGATGAAAAAAAGGGAAGGGAGACTTGGGAGGATGAGCAAGAATAGAATGAAATAGTGCAAATCATAAGCAAAACCAATCAAACAGCGCAAGAGAAGGCCATTTTCCAAAAAGCAATAGTGACATATGCTCAAGAATTAGTGAAAGATGATTTTAATTCTTTCAGCAAGATACCCACAAGGGGAACGGCTGGGTCAAATGGGACCTCTACTGCTAGGTTTTTTAGGAATCTCCACACTAATTTCCACAGTGGTTGTACCAGTTGACACTCCCACCAAGAGTGGAGAAGTGTTCCTTTTCCCCACAGTCCCTCCAGCATTTGTTATTGGTTGATTTCTTGATAATAGCCATTCTTTCTGGAGTGAGATGGAATCTCAGTGTTGTTTTAATTTGCATCTCTCGAATGACCAGTGATGTTGAACATTTTTTCATGTATTTATTTGACGTTTGTATTTCTTTTTCTGAGAAGTGTCTATTCATTTCAGATGCCCATATACACTCCCATGTTTATAGCAGCACAGTTTGTAATAGGTAAATCTCAGAAACAACCCAAATGCCCATCAACCAACAAATAGATAAAAAAAAAATGTTTTTATATGATGGAGTACTACTCAGCCATATAGAAGGATAAAGTTGAGACGTATAGCTAAATAGATGGTGAGCATACTTGAGAGCAAACACTTCAGTGAAATAAATCAGACACATTTGTGTAAATATTGTATTGTCTCTTTGGTATGAGAAACTGAAAGTGTAAATAGGAACCAAAATGTATAATAGATATTGTGAAAAAGGAAGCAATTGTTCAGAAGGAAACAGAAACGGGGCGGGGGGAGGATGGAAGGGAAAAGAAAAAATGAGAAAAAAAGAATAAAATGAAAATGAAGCTTTGTAAGTAAGTAGGGGAAGAGGGGTTGAAAAGAGGGGAGGGGAATGGGAAAAAAAGAGGAACTAAGATATATCATGTACAGGTACAAGTTCCCTGTAATGAATGTGATCATTATTTATATCTAAATTGTACCAATAAACTTAATTACAAAAAGAATTACTGAAAGAACAATGAACAAAATCTGTCACAATCAGAAGTGATTCAATCAAATTTATAGCCAAACATGTTTGAGTGAGAGTAAAATTTCATAAACAAGGGAAGATTTTAAGGAAAAAAATAGCTTATTTACAAAGAAACTAAGGTTTGATTTGCAGTATACAAGTTACTGTATATCTGAAAAAAAGGAATAAGGTATCAATCTACTGTATATATGTTGATATCTATATGTATATACACCCACAAAAAGTTTTTCTGTATTTCTATGGATATACATACATTGAAAAAATAAAGAGTAAATGTTAAAGTAAGAATTAAACAATCGATAAAACTCAGAATTGATTTTTTTAAAAAAGCATAAATAAGTAACCTTTGCTAAAATGTAGGAAAAAAACAGGAAAGTCAAAATAAAACTACCTTAAACCTGAAAGTTGCCATGTATCAACTGACATAAAGAATATGTAAAAATCATGGGGCATATCAAACTATTTATATTGACAAATTTCAAAACTTAGATAAAATCCACATTTGTATAAAAATAGTGCTTATGAAATTTAAGTTTAAAAAAATGCAAAGCCTGGGTAGACTTGAGACTATTAAGTAAATCAAGTCAGTAGTAAATTTCTATTTTACCCTAAATAAAAGAGGTTCAGGCTGTATTACAAATGAGATTTACCGAAGTATCAAGGAACATATTATCTCTCTTACACAAACTCAGAGAATGAAACAAGGAGAGCCCACAGCCCATTCATTCATAAGGCTTACATAATCTTGAATATAATGTTTGGAAAATATTTAAAAGAAAATTTAAAACAATCTTACTTGACATCGCGGATGCTAGAATGGTAAAAAAAATAGTAGCAGAGCAAATTTCTAAGTGTGCAGAAAATGACACAACATTACTAATTAACAATACAAACAACAGGAACTTAATGAAATTTACTGATGAAAGTTAAGTAAAAAACCTTATCTCCGTCGATTGAGAAAATCGTTTCATATATTTCCACCAACTCTCATTTCTCCTAAAGGACTCTATGATGAATCCAGTTTGGGATAGACAGCACTTTCTTTAACATTACAAAATATTACTTTCATGATAGATATTATAAACCGTACTTAGTGAAAAGACATCAGGAGCATTCCCCATGACACCAGCAAGAAGACCGAGACTCGTCACAGCTGATACCTTTGTACTCAGTGCTGGGGACCTAGCCATGCGGAAAGCCAAGAAGTACCTCATGTGATTTCATAAAGAAATGAAGCTGTCTTATAGGTAAGACCATATGCAAATATTCACACATACATGCAACTGTACGTTTACACGAATATACCCACGTGTACTTTATAACATGTACATTATAAATTATGCATATACGTGTGTTGTAATTATAGTAGTAACTGAAAAGTAGTAGGTAAAAACGAGCGCTCCTTCATAATAGGAATACAGTCTTTTTAGCTACCTACCAAAATGCCCAAAGAGTATATTAATAAAAAATATAAAAAGACAAATAAAATAAGGACTTTATTGGGTTTATTTATGGGAAGGAAGGCTATCAATTCTTCTCTAATTAGTTTACACATGCAATACAAGTTTAATTTCCAACTTTTATGAAATTCAATATAATTATATGGAAATTGACAAGTTAGTTATTGTGGTCCTAGGAACAAAGAAAGCACTAAAGGAAGCCAAAGAGAACTGAAGAAGTATTTCTGCTTGATAAGAATTCCAGAATAAAGTTAAAACAATAAAAAAGTGTATACATTGGTATGTGGGTATGGCCAAAGACTTTTTGAGGAAATACAAATGCTCAAAAACCCATGTATGTATGAACATTTTGTGTATGAAAGAGATAAATAACAATGAGTGAGAAAATGAACTGTTAAAACTCTGTTTTCCATATGTGGGAAAAGATAAAATAGATTCTTAGATCACACCAAATAATAAATATGTCCTGGATGGATTAAAGGCATAATTAAAATGCAAAAGTACAAATTTTCAGTAGATAACAGAAAATACTAATCTAATTTCAACTACACTAACATCAAAACTTCTCTGTTACAAAAGATTTCATTAATAATATTGATAACAAATTGTTATATAGTACTTACTGTGTGCTTGGACTTCTCATTGTTTTGCATACATTAACTCATGTAACCTTAAATATTTATTAGGTAGATAACATTTCCATCATAATTTTCCTATGAGGATTTTGAGGCACAGTGCTTTAAATACTCTCCCCCAGATCAAATAGCTGGTAGTATTAACACGGGAGGCAAGAGTTGGAGCTTGGATGCGTTCAGATGAATACATAAATATACAAATGAACGGCAAACCACGCGATAACCCAGCCACAAGAGCAGTTTTCAGAACATATTACAATCCTGACAAATTGTTGAGAATTTTTTTTTTTTAAATATCAGAGAAATAAGCAATGGTGCGGTTTTGATGTACAGCAAGGCTAACTGAAGCACCACAAAATTTTAAAGTATTTATTTACGAATTGGTCAGCTCCACACCAGAAGTGGAGCAGGCTTATACAGGATAAACACAGATGTAAAGAAAGTAAGTTACTTGGTTGACTACAAGTACACAGTTCCTTGTTTGGTCCACCCTGGGACTGGCTAACCTTAAGCTTCACTTTTCTTTAAAATGAACAGTTACAAAAACACATCATGTTGAGTCTTGGTTTATTTGCAAGGCTGAAGTCTCTTATGAGGTCTGACTTCGTGTCCTCAGGGATTGCTCGGAACTGACCTGCGTTTTACCTTCCGTCAGCGGTTGTCCTGTGTGATTGCTGTAATGTACACCAGACAAAGGGATGCATTTCTCATCAGGAAAGGAGCAGAAATATCCATTTGGAGTCTCCTAGAGGGGAACACAGCACGCTTACGATCTACAATCGAGGGCTGTATACACGTTTTCTTGCAAGGAAGCTCCCGGGTAACGTGGGACCGTGGACCACGGGGCCAGAGTGCAGAAAGCTCGTGGGGGCTGCAAGCGTGGCTCCGCGGTAGAGCTACTGTGCGGGGCCCTGGGTTTAAAATCCATCGCTTCAAGAAAAAAGCAGAAAGAAGAAATTCATCTTTGCTGCTCTCACTGGGAGATGCATTCATTCCTGATTATCAGGCTCGCCCGAGATGCTTCACAGACATTAGCAACGTGCGTCAGAGTCACGCGCTTCAGCAGCGGGTGAAGAAAACCCGAGCGTCCCGGTGCAGACCAAGGACGGACCTGGCGCGCGCCCCAGCACCTCGGGCACCGCAGGCTGCTCCGAGCTCCCTGCTCAGGCAGAGCAGGAAATCCACAGACGGGAAATCGCATCCCAGAGCACCGTGAGGAAACACACTGCACTCAGTCTAAAATATGAAATGTGACTTAAAATGAGATGGCACTGGCAAAAAATAAGGAATCTAAAACGCCCTTTGTGGCAGGATTATGGAAAACAGGACGCACTGTGGAAGCGAGGTCCGCGGAGGCAGGAGACAGGGTGAGGCTGCAGCTGCCGGGCAGGAGGCGAATCCCCGGCTCGGCCCAGAGCGGCTCCGCAGGGCCCGCCCGGGACTTCGCCTTACAGCCCAGCGGGCTTTTGCTAGGATCACCTAGACGTGACACAGGCACCATCACCACTGAGCGCTCCCTTCCTGTCTCTTCAGGGAGGCCCGCCATGGCCTGCCGGGTATATTTATTTTTCTCCTGTTTCCCACTTTTACTTTGCCACCATTTGTGTTTATTTCCCTCAATTCTTTGTTTGGGGCAAAAAAAGAAAAGAAGAAAAAAGAAAAAGAAGAGCCAGTGAGATGGCTCAGCGGCATAAGCGCCTGCCTGGCAAGCGCGAGGTCCTGAGTTCGACTCCTGGAACCCACCAAAAAAAAAAAAGAAAGAAACCTAAAAATCACCTCTAAAAGGGGACTTCGGTACCACAGAGCCCAATAATGCTACTGGTTCAACCCCTTTGAAAAACAGCTTTGAAAACCTAGTAAATGACAACATGCTCACACCTCACAGCTCCATTCTGAATATGTACGTTACCCTGAATATATACATTACCCTGGTGAAGTACGCACACAAGCCACATGGGTGTATAAAGAGGATCATGAAGGAATAGTTGTAATTGTGAAGAAATAAACACAACTTTCGCCCAGGAGCTGAACGTATAAATAAATGTTGATTCATTCTTTCAATGGACTATTACATAGCGCATCAAGGGATGAGCGCTATACATCAGCACCACTGAAATTTAAAAGAATTCTGTTGAGTTTTCAGTAGGAAATTGAAAACAAGTCTAAACATTTTTTATATTTTAAAATGTAAAGTTAAATTTAAAATGTAAATAATTTTTTTTTATATTTTAAAATGTAAAAGAATACCTACTGAGGTAGAGATAATTCTTGGGTATGAAATATGGAAAATGGATAGACAGGGTCAAGGTTTTAGCTCTGCATACAAAATTTAAGTTAGAAAAGGTAAATAAGAGAAATCGAGAGCTACTAAGGAAGAACGTTTACATTGGTTTAATTTTGAAGATGGGTATGTAGATGTCTGTAAACTTCGGAAAACTTGCATCTAAAAATAACATAATGAATAAAACGCTTCATTGTGAGAAACGAAAGACAAAAGAGGGAAAGAAAAAAGAAGAAAACAGGAAGGAGGGAGGAAGCGGGAAGGAGGTGTAGAGGAAAGAAACCCACAGGAGATGAAATCGTTGAGAGCACTTGCCAGAGAAAAGAACCAGAATCGATACTAGCAGGGCCCCAGGGCAGAGGAAACAGAGGCCTGGGATGCCGCGTCCCACAGGAGAGGAGGCCAGGGGAGCCGGTGAGGAGCCGGACACCATTTCTAATCTTCAGAGTGCCGCTGAAACTGTCAAGTGCATTTAAGAAGTTTTCCTCTGTCTATGCGCGTGTGGAACAATGGAACCGAAAACAAGAGTCACGAAACAGATCTACATGTATGCGAACAAGTGCATTTTGAAACGACAGTCAAGAAAATTTGGTCCATATAGTTTTGGTCCAAATAGTTTTTCAAAAAATGCTACTGGAATAATTTCATGGGCATTTGCAAAATAAGAATGAACTTTGAACTGTAACTTACATCATATTCAGAATTTGACTGAAAGTGAGTCATACAGCTCAGTGTAACATCTGTACACATAAAATCTGAAAGAGAAACTGTAGGAACTCTTGTGATTTTGTCTAGATAGAGACATTTTAGAGATGAGAAAAAAATCCTTACCCATTAAATGCAAAAATGTAAAATTGGACTTCATCAAAATCAACAATTTTCCTCTTCAACAATTGTTAAGAGAATAAAATGCAACTACAGACTGAGGAAAATATTTGTAAATCATATTTCTAGTAAATAAATTTTATGAAGAATGTGAAAAAATCCAAAAATTTAAAAAGAAAAGCTGTTCAATTTAAAAATGAGCAAATGATCTGAACAAACGCATCACCACAGAAAATAAGCAGATGGTAGAGAAGCACATTAAAAGATGTCAGCATCATTTGTCGTTAGGGCAATGCCAAGGAATGATTAAAAATGGGAATTTTACCACCAGGTCGATACAATACAATGTAAGTGTTAGAATGACTGAAATGTTAAAAAGAGAAAAAAAATTAGAAAAATATGGAGACAACTTAAACATCCACATGCTACTTATAGAAATGTAAAATGCCCAGTGAATTTGAAAACCGCTTCATATTTCTTCAAAAGTTAAATATTTATCTTCCCCACAATGTAGCCTCCATTCCTAGGTTTTTACTTGACAGAATGCGACCATCCGCGCTTCACTAGGAGGTAATAACAACCAGCACACACCCCGCCATCGTCAGGAGGTGAACAGATCGTGCCAGTGACCGCGGTATCTACTCCAGCCTCCAGATTTTAGCACACATCTTCCTTTCAACTCCATCCAGCCTGCACATCTGCAAAAGGCCTCTCTCTCTCTCCCTCCCTCCCTTCCTCCCTCCCTCCCTCTGTACTGGGGATTAAACTTTCACACTAAGCTACATCGCTAGCCCTTTATTATTATTATTATTTTATTTTATTTTATTTTATTTTATTTCGATATAGGGTTTTGCTAAGTTGCTACATATCTTAGGCTGGGCTGGAAGTTGCCATCTTCCTGCCTCAGCTACCCAGCATGCTAGGGTTGCAGGTGTACGGGTAATTGTTTTTGACTCGTGGTGTCTTTGCCTTATGCTGGCAGTGGAAAGCCCGCCGGAGAGGAGGGCATTCATACGCACAGGGACAGGCGTGCTGACAGCTTGTGCTGAGGTGAAGGTGGGGTTGGATGTAGGGGACCCGCCTATTTCACACCGGCAAGCCTTCCTGTTTAGGAACTCGGTGGTATACTTATAATCAAGCATATATGTTCATTTGCTTGGCCAAGAGTGAGAAAGATACTGGTAATATTCCAGTGATGTCAGTATCTAAAAGAAACGTCTTTACTCCTGGGCAGCATCTCTCCGAATGGACATGAGTGAACAAAGCACATCCACTTCAAAAATATGCAAAAGAGACAGAAATTTTTCCTTTTCTTTAAGCTCCTATTTTTACATATGTGCCCAGCTTGGAAGGAAACTGCGTGTCCTTAGTTATGGTGGATCTGTGACTATAGGATTGGGGTGCCCCACACTCCGGGCTTGGTCATCTCTCTGGGCAGCTCATGCAGGCGGCAGGCCGGCACCACACAGCCCGGAGCGTCCTCCCTTGTACGCACAGCTCCTGCGGACGGCACTGTCCTCGCTTGCGACATCGTCCCAAGGGGCCTGTTCTTTTTTCTTTTTCTTTATTGACACAAGTTTACAGTACATGATGTTCACATTCATCTTAGGGAGTTGGTGCATGTACTTAACAAGTCCTAATTCTTATTCCCCTTGCCCTCCCCTCACTCTCTCAAGATTCCCCTCCCATTTGCAAAAGATCGATTCTCCTGTGTCCTATTGTTTATCTCTTTTTCTTTTTTTTTTTTTTTGGTTATTGTTTTTATTATTTATACTTTGGGTTTCTCATATAAGAGAAATAATGTAATATTGAAGCTTGCGTGTCTGATTTATTTCAATTAACATTATAGTCTCTAGGTGCGTCCATATTCCTATAAACAACTCAAATTTATCTATCTTTCTGGCACAGTAGTACTCCATTAGGTATAAATACCACATTTTCTTTAGCCAGTCATCTGGTGATGGATCGCTTAATCTACTGGAAGATAAAAGCATTTGAAGGCACAGGCTTGGGCAACGACTTTCTATACAGAACCTCAATTGCACAAAGGAATAGCACCAGGAAACAACAAATGGGTGTACCACAGATCAAACCGAAAAGCTTCTGCACGGCAAAGAGAACGCTCGCGAGAAGAGACAGCCCAAGAGCAGCGCGCGGCTTTCGCCGGGAGGTCTGTTCTGCGGGGGCGCGCGGGTGCGGAGGCCGCCGGGTGAGCACGGCCCGCAGCTCGGAGCTGCCGGAGCAGCGAGCCTGCGGGACTGGAAAGCGCGCACCCCGGCGAGCGCGGCGTCCTCACCTGCGTACGCTCAGAGGGGCACTCGGGAGTTACTTGCTCTACCCTCCGACCGACTGGCGTATCAGAAGGTATTCATTAGCTGTAATTAAGAGGAAAGGCCGATTCTCATCGGAGGCAACTGTTAGGGAAGATCGGCTTCCCGAAGGGGCCGCGGATGCGAGCGCTGTGGTTGCAAACGTTGTCTTCCACTGCCACCCACCGGCCGGCTCGGGGAGGGCGCTGGCACGTGCGTTTCTCCCGCCAGGGTGGCTGAAATCCATGCAGTTCACAAAGCAAAATGATTGCTCTAAAAGCCTTAGTGGTTTATAAAGTCCTTGGCCACAAGCCAAGTCAGCTTTACAACGGTGAAACAGGCAAGAAAAGAAAGTGAAATGCTCTCCGCGTGGGTGTGTGTATTATTGTCAGACACATTTCAGAAGATGTGTTTTAATTAACTCCCCGAGCAGTGAGCGGCTAACCAGTGTACTTCTCTTCCAGGCGTCATGAAAGGTAAATGTAACGCACTGTGTCTCAAAGAATGAGTAAGTCGCAAGAATATTGTAGGATTAGCTTTTCCTTCATTTACAGAGGATGAAATAAGCAGTGAAAGAATTGCTTTGGAAATTTTCACTTTAGTATGTTAGTTCCACTTCCTCCATTGAAATACTGGAATATCATGCCCCTCAAAGAGGGATAAACAAAAAATATACACTGGGAGAAAGCCTCTAAAATGTTCTGAAACACCTAATAAAGCCAAAGAAATTGCTCTTTAATAGACCATGGAAAATGTTGCAATTATTACCCAGTGAACCACATAAATTTTTAAGTTACACTTTAACTGCAGAATTTCACTTCTATTTGCTAGAAATATAGAAGGGAAACAATCCCAGGATAATGCTTAGTTTAAATTGAAAGGGAAAAAATATTTTTCTTCACCCAGAACCCTTGTATAATCGCACTGATGAAAGATTCTCGCTTAAACAAAACCCAAGCAATCTCTTGTCCTAAAATACGAGTTTGGAAAATCTTAAACCTTGTTTCCAAATTTCGCACTTGAGAAAACTGAAGCCCAGAGGAGTTAAATGTCGGATCCCTAGCGATTACACAGCTGGTTTCTTCGCTCCCAGGTGAGTAGCCTTTTCCCCCTCACTCCACTCCTCTCAACTGAATGTTAATATTTATGTGCTTCTGTGCATAAGCATATTAAAATTTATCCTACAAGTAAAACATATACTTCAGAAGCGTTTCTGTTAAATTTGCCCACATCAACAGTAGAAGTCGAGTATTTTGGGTTATAAAATTCAGTCTTGGGTTTAGACCGTTAGTGTTTAGAACACTGGCGTCGCTGTTTTAGTCTCTGAACAATGATATTTTTCTAAAGTCTTTGAAAATTCCACAGACTTTTTGCTTCTGACTCGTAGATTTCCGCAGTTTAACACTGCTGTCTGCAAAAAGAATTATGGGTGAGCACAGGGCAACTGGGTTTATGTGTGTTACGAGGAGCCATTAATTGATTCTTGTCATCTTGACAACGTCAATGTGTGATTGTCCTAATTTTCCTCAGTAAGCCAACATCTCAAAGTGTAAAAAATCTAATAAAAGCAATCAACGATTGTATTACTGAGGTACCCAAGCGAACTCTATTTAGAGTTGAGGAATACCTCTCTCAATCTGTCTGTCTCTCTCTCATCTTTCCGTCTCCGTCTCTGTCTCTCCGTCTCCATGTTGTCAACATTGCTTTTCTCACAGAAGCTGAGTTAAGCCCCCTTTTTGTGCCTGTTGCTAAACTTAACAGAATAAGCTGCATGCAGACAAAGCTCATGCAGCTCCTGGATTCAAGGGCCTAAAATTCCCAGTGTCGCTTCACCTGGGAGCAATAGCCCCACCTATGTGTGTGTGTGTGTGTGTAACACATGATTTACTGACATCTGCAACTGTAGTCTCCTCAAATCCTTTTTTGTAATTTGCAAAACATTTTAATATAAACATTGATTTTATTAAACTTTTTCTCTTTCCTGGAAATTTCAATATTGAATTTCTCTCTCTCTCTCTCTCTCTCTCTCCCTCTCTCTCTGATTTCAATGCTTTTTCTCGGGTTCTGAACATAAAAATTACAATATAATTTATCAAAATACTACTGAGGCTTTCTTTTTCTCTGTGACTTTCAGGGTTAGCAATTTCCTCTTGTCCTTGGGATCTGATATATATTTCTTTATCTGGTCTTTATTGTTCATTAATAGTTTGATTCAATATATACTCCAGCTGAAATTTATTTTGGAGTACTATAAAAATAGAATATCTGAATATTTTTTCTAGGTAGTTCATGCTTTTTTCCAGTTCAACTTGGTAAAAATCACCAGCTAACATAAAGTAATGGTTTTAGAAATGTTAATTTGGTGAGAAAATATATATATTTTGTTTTCTAATTACCTTTGTTCCATTAATTTCTTCTGTTCCTTCCATGCTCATTTTTATATCAGTAACCTACTGTTTGATAGCTGCTGTAGAACTGGGAGCCCTTGGTCATTAGTTTTTAATGTTTTTCTGTCATTTATTCTTTACTTCCTTTGTATAGTAACATTTGATAAGCACCAATAAAAAGGGTTTTGATTGTCACTAAATCTTAACTTATAAATATTTTTATTTTATAGCATTTAAAGTGATGGTTATTTATTTCATACTTGTTCTTCAGATAATAACAGAATTTTTATTCATTTGGATTCTGTGCATTTTTAAAAAATATATACTTACATATATTTTCAATTTTGTGGCTATAATGACTGAGATGTTGGTCATAATTATAGTTGGATACATGATAATATCCAGTATTAAAAATACTCTGGTTTTGTGCAGTTATTTAGAACAGTGATCATCCGAGTTTTATACTTTTGTAAATTATATTTAGTCACTTTTCTGTATTTTTAAACTGAAATCTGTGATCCTCCAAATGCATACATGTAATTTTCCCCTTTATGGAAAGTCATGAATTTTTTAATGTTTTATATGATTATCTTAAAAACTTAGAAAAAATGACAAATGGTAAAAAGGAGAGGCAATATTGTTTTTTATGTTAATAGAAACAACTCTAGTCAAATTCTTAATGAAGTTGTTGATTCTTTGCATAAACAGAGGTGATTTATAATGTTAAGGAACTTTCTCTTTCCTGTTTCATGTGTGGTGTTCATTCGCTTGCTTTTTTGCCTGTTTTAGTCAGGAAGGAATATTAAATATAATCAAGTGTTTTGGAGAACTCTACTTTTACTACCAGATACGAACATGGAGGTCAGAGGGAATTCCTGATATCCAGTGATGTTACGTAACTCACATCATCTCTGCGTAGGCACGACACCGTTCTTCATATACACACACGTATGTGTGTGTGTACAAATGTGTTGGTGTTATTTCACCTGTATTTAAATTAGGCACCTTATATCCACAATAGAAAACCAATTAATTTTATTCTGCTTCATTTATCTCTGCAGTGGGGATCATTGGACCTGTCCTAGGGCATGTCATATTATGTGATAAATGCTTCACCAGAAATTTACTACATACGTGCAATTCCTTTTTGATTATGTATGTTTATTAGTACATGTTTGCAGTGGAGAATGATGATGTCTATCGTGGGGAGTTTGTACATGCACATAGCACATCTTAATTCTTTTTGTCCTTTTCTTCTCCCCTCCCTCCCGCTTCCCTCCAACACTTGATTCCCCTCCCATTTGAAAAAAAAAGCTCAATTTCCATTTTTTCTTCAATTCTCTCTTACTTTTGTTTAATTCTAAAATTAATCAAGACTTTAAAATTTGCCCCTGACCACTCCATGAGCTATATCACATAAGGACTTTTAGTAGATATTTATTTTCTGTTTTAAATATAACTAGTAGGTGCTAACATAAATCTTAGAGAATAGTTGAGATGACTCCAATATTTATTTTACAAACGAGTCTGAGAAATAGTATCATTTCTATTTTTATTCTCTGTTGCTGCGGAATAAACTTAGTGTCCTAACTACAGCACCACGACTGTGCCACGGCTTCTCAAGGCCCAGCTGAGCTGTTTTCTGTTCCATGCAGCTGGTTGGAGTGACAGCCAATGGGGAGCCTCCAGGGTCCCCTGTCCCGTGGCTCTCCCTTCTCAGCAATCCCGTGATGTCACTGCTGGTTTTCAGAGAGACTTTTCACAGGAGGACCAGACATGGGTTGTCATAGCAGCACAGAAGTAATGACAACTAGAAACAGCCGAAATCCTCCATTCTAGGAGAACAGATACTGGTATAGTCTCATAATTTAAAATTAAACAACAGTATCCATGAATTAATTGCAGCTGCATACGAAAGCATGTCTGAATCTTAGTAATGAGCAGTGAAAATCAACCCCAGAACCTGTGCTGTGTGTGTCTGTGTGTGTGTGTGTGTGTTCATGTTCATCAGGTACAAAACTGAGACATAGCATGATTAATGGTGAAACATTTGTCAAAGTAAGGAAATAACAAACACGATCGTCAGGTAGAGGTTAACTGGACGGGTGGAGAAGTCAGAACAGAGGGGTGGATCAGGGCAGCTGCACATTACTGCTAATGTTTTACTTATTAAGTTCAGCACTGGGCATAGATTATTAAACCTGGAGATTACTTAATTGATCTAAGAAAGAGCCCTGGGTCATGGGTCAGAGACAATTGTTTGTCACCACACTGGACACCTCTCAGGCTCCCGGTCTCAGTTCTCACAGCACCACGGCACCCCAAGTCTTTCCCTGTTGTCCCCCAGCCTCACTCAACTGCATGCCCAGCTGGTAGAGCAAGGACTTCCCTAGAGCACAGGAGCTCGGAGCCGGCGGACAGGCGGACAGGCGGACAGGCGGGCAGGCGGGCAGGCGGGCAGGAGGGCAGGTGGGCAGGCGGGCAGGCGGGCAAGTGGACAGGTGGACAGGCGGACAGGTAAAATCCTCCAACAAAGCCATGTGGCATTAGTGTGCTCTTGTTGCAAGATTTTAAATTGAAAATTGAATTTCTTCAGGAGTTCTAACTACAGTTGATCTATTTTTTCTTGAGTGATCTTGGTGGTTTCTGTCTTTACAATGATTTGTTCATTTGACCTAAGAGGGCAAACCCATCATTGTAAAGTTGTTTGTGATGTTTTTCTTACCATTTCAACATGCATCGCCTCTCAATGACTTTCCCTCTTCTATTCTTACCACTGGTGATCTGCACCCTTTCTCTACCCTGTCCAGCTACAGGGATATCAAAGACCTAGGTTTTTGTTTCATTGATTCTCTATTCCTTTTCTGTTTTCAAAGTGATGGAATTCAGCACTCATTTTTAATGTTTCTTTCCTTTTGATTGTTTTGGGTTTAAATTGCTCTCCTTCGTCCAGTTTCCTTGGGTGGAGGGGGCCTCTGTGCTTGATAAGATTAGAAAACAGTCCAAAGGGCCACATGTCCCAAGTGGCTGGCATTTGACACATTCGAGGATTAAATGAGTTAAACTTCCCAGACTAATGCTGAGTTCATAGAAGGAGCTGCATTGCTGTTTCTGTTCTATTATTACTGGATTTCTAGCATTTTTGGATATTTGTGTTTTTATGTTTCAAAAACTGCAAATCATTGCACATTCTTGCTTTCTTCTCACTTCTTCAGCTCTAGAACAGTGAACATTCCAGATCTTGTGACTGAAATGGCTTACTTATTTGATATCTTTCCTTTTCATCCCATGACAGATTTTTCTAGCCAGTCTGCAATCTCACTTATCATATACTTCTGAGATTACTATTTATCTTTGAAATTATATATAACAAAATAACCAAAATACTACACAAGTACAGCAAAACCTTACATGCATAAGCTTGACTCTAAAGTTCTTTTTGTGGGTGTTTCATAAGGACTTTTCATCTGCAGGATAGTTCTGTCTTCACATAAAAACTATTGTGTAGCCGGGTGTGGTGGCCCATGCCTGTAATCCCAGCACTCGGGAGGCTGAAGGCAGGAGGACCGCTGTGAGTTTGAGGCCAGCCTGGGCTACAAAGTGAGTTCTAGGCCAGCCTGAACTGCATAGTGAAATCCTGCCTCAAAAAGACAAAAAGACAACTCCCCCCGCAAAAAAACAAAAAAAAAAAAAACAAGAAAACAAAACAAAAACAAAAGAGAAAACATTGTGTATAACTTTGAATCTTTAACTTTATTTGATGTCTTTCACAGAGAAAACAGTTCCTCGTCCTATGATCCCCATTCACAGTCTCCCAAGGCTGAAACTCTAACTGTCGTTACAGCGGGGCCTCAGCGCACTGCGGCATACACGCCCCTCTTCACTATGGCCATTAAAAGATTTTAATTTCATCCTCGAATTTGAATCTCTCTTCAGTCTGTTCTATTTCACCCAGCTTCTTTGTGTCCTTTGCATTCCTTTCAGCTAAATTGCTTTGCGTTTTGCCTTCTATTTCATTACTAATTGAGCCCACATTTCTATGCATTTTCTAGTTCTTGTATTTCCAGCTCTCATTCTTCTGTAACAACAATGACAAAAGTCCCTCTGAGGCAAGTTTTAAATCGAAGAAGGAATCTGTGTTTGTTGCATACGTGAAATAATACAAACAAGTGTAAAGGCAAAGCTCATTCTACTCTCCCTCTCCATCTCAGACACTAGGTGAACAAGTTGGTGCATTGGTCTGCAGCAGAGTATTTTTCCCCCAATGGGCACTGTAATATATCTGGACTTAGGAATTCCGGAAACTTGATGATCTCTACAAGAAATGCCTTGTGTTTTAGTCTCTCCTTAAACTTAGACAACTGTCTGTGGTTATCCCAGCACACAGGGTGTGGCAGAAGAGCTGTGCTTGACTTCCAGGTTGCATCTTGAGGTGATGTGGTTTGCATGCAACGCTCTCCCCAGCCTCCTTCCACCTTTGGAGCACAGCCATGTAGAGAATGACTGAGGCTCTGGCCAATACCCACCTGTGACCTCTAGGTATGAATTAAGTGAGATTTCCTGTGATCCTAGCCCCCACCTTCAAGCTTCTAGCTGGGGACATGGCCAATAAAGATCAGAGCTGAGTCGTCCAGCTGAGGCAGGGACATCCTTAACAAGATGAGCAATTAAAAAATGTGAGTGCAATTCCACCTTAAAAACTCCATGGGCACTGTTTTCTAGTCAGCTGCATAACAATCATGGGACTTTTGTCCTCTCAGAGCATCCCCTAGCACCTTGATCATAAGACAGTTTTTTCCTCACTCATCTCCGTGCTCATGCAATCTATGGCAACATACACACACGTGTTCCTGTGGACATCAAGTGGGAAGGTGGTTTTCCGCCATTGTCTATTTTAGAAAAACAGAGTTCTGCTTTACACATGACATTTTGTGTTGTTTTCATTGTTGGGACACAGTACACTTTCAGTATACCATTCCATATTCTTATCATGAATGCTGCAAAGACAGAGAACACTGTTACTGAAGGCATGATTACCACAAATGTATTTGGAAGGAGAAACACAAGTCCGATATTTGCATTTGTGAAGATTTGTGAAAAGGCAAAGACAAACCCATAACAAGAGTGACAGAAATAGGTTTGGTAGAATTCTTGACAATGGGTCCCAAGAGATTGTGAAACTCCTCAAACGGGAAGCAAACAGTAACAACAAGAGATTGAGCTAGAATAAAGGGCTCAAATGGAACCCCAAGTTTTTATGGCCCCATTGCCACTGGCATTTAGAGGAATGTTCATGACATCATAATCAGGCTCATTACCTTAGGTGAGACCACGGCCAAGTGCCCAAGAAAGGTACAGTGATGTCGTCGAGCCTTTTCACATTCTTTTACCCTCCCTTGTGATGGGTCCAGGAAACTCCATGTCTTTGTGGAGGCCAAGTCCTTGCCAGCAGACATGCAGGGCCCAGTTAGCCACAGGAGTAGTGATGACTGCGCATCCTGAAATCTACAGCTGACGTGTGTGTTTTGGGAGGAGCAAAATCAGGTTGAAAACATTGTTGTCTTACCAGAACCTAGATCTTCTCCCATCCCAAACTATTTCACAAAGGACCCTAAAATATAACCTCTCCCATAATCAAACAAAAAACATCCCACATAACATAAGGCTTTTGTAGTCATATGTTCTGGAAGAGTTAAAATTTATTGGGTTTTTGAGCAAGGATGGGACAATGATAATATCACGAAGGGCAAATCTTTACTATTTCTACTTTCTCTTTTTTATTGAACTAAATTCTTCACTGTACTACAACCACATGCTGTCGCTTGTGCTTTGTTTTTCCATTCTCTTGGTCCCTCATCAGAATAGATGCCCCTTGAGGTGTCCCAAAGCCTTGCTTTTTTACCATTAGTTTCTCAGTATCAAGACCCTATTACACATCCAGCAAGTATTGCTCAAATCAGTAACTAGATGAATGAGGAAAATGGTGCCCATGTCAAATGAGGCAATGAGCTCTGGTACCACTGACACATCTGCTAATTCTTTGTAGAAGGTCGTGGAGCACATGACAGCAATATAATTCCCCTCCAATTTACGACTGAGAGGAAAGACATTGAGTTAATGGACAAACTTCTGCTTTTCATTTGTTAAAGACGCTCAAATGGCATCAAAGACAAATTTTTTATATTTTGAAAAGTTCAACTGCTGTACATTAATATCTTAAAAGCCAGGAAGAGATCTTTTACCAGGCAAAATATCAGGATGAAGAAAAATCACATCGCTCAGTGCCTGGATGGAGAATTACGTAATGCTGTGCCCCGATACACGCCCATTGCTGCTTTGGCTGAAAAAGATGCCGCACATCGCACAGTGCATTTTTGCATTCTGCATGTGCCGAGTGTGGACAAGGACTGTGTCCCAAATCTGCACAGTATGGTTTTTGATCCTGAATAAATAGTTAATTTTGTCAAGCTGAGTCTTTCCACCACCATTGTAAAAAGACAATTTAGTAAGGAAATGCAACACTCCAGAGGACATTTTCAAGTGTTTGATTGAAATTCTAATCAATAAGAAAAACAGGGAAAAACAAGTTTTATCAACTCCTGAACAGACAAGGGCCCTTCCTGACTTGATGTACCTAAAACGTTTCTTGGTGTGTAAATGGGGCAGACATTGATTCAAAGCTGAGGTCTCGTTATGGGCCAGCTTCCCTGGGGAAGGCAGTCTGGAAGGCAGACCTCAGATCATAAAATGAGGTGAATGTTTAAATTTAAAGCAAATTACAGTACAAGACACACTGCCATTAATCCTCTTCAAAATACTCCCTCTCTGTTCACACACACCTATCCCATCATTCTTGCCACTTTCTGCAGCAGTTTTGGAAGTTGTCTTTCCTGGGTGTCTTTAGTTGAATTATCTTGTTTGCCTCAGTTTTCTAAATTGATTCAAAATGTTTACTGGTCGTGGTCATTTTGATTCTGGGGAAGAGCCAGAAATCCCCTGGAACCGGACCTGCGGGGTGAATAGGTGGACAATGGCACAAAGTGATGTGGTTATGAGTCCGCCTCTTTGTTGAATGGCACTGGGCAGCAGCATTCCCTGAATTTTTGATTATGCCTCGTAAAGACCCTCACAGAAGGGGATTTCTGGAACTACTTTGGCAAGTGGCTGAATGGTGAATAAGCGTGTTTGAAGCAAGGGGGATTAACAGCAATGGGTCTTTTTTTTTTTTTTTTTTGGTACCAGGAATCGAACTCAGGACCTTGTGCTTGCCAGACAGGCACTGTGCCACTGATCTATATCCCCAGCCCAGCAATGGGTTATTAATGTAATACATTTTTTAAAAAATTGAAACATTCATTGTATCTTTTGATCACCTACATATGAACTCTTTTGGGAATTCCAACTGAATGCCCTGTCGGGTGAACTAAAGGCCTTGTCATTTTTCTAGACGTGGAGATCTCACAGATAACATTTTATTTGAAATAAGTATTGCATTAAAGGGACAGGTACCTCCAAAGATACAGTAATGGTATTGAGAACAAAGGTAGAGAGGTGGCCCCACTTCAACTCCTGGAATGTAGAAAGCCTAGAATGTAGAAATTATTTCTCTAATTCTTTTTCTGGCCAAGATGTAATAAAATTCATAATTTATTAAAGTGTGCCTGTAAGACTTTACTTATTGGTTGTCATCAAAAAGAAAATCTGAATTTGTGTGAATGACACAATGTCCATAGTGTTTGCAAAAGCTCTGCCTCGGAGACGGTTTCTGATCTAAACATTCACAATATTGTCATTTATTTGAAATTAACTTCATGCAAAAGTAAATTTTATTTGTTGTTTGCCCAATTGGGGTTTATGTGCTTTATTGGGAAAGATATCATCACTTTTCTTCATGAAAAGGTACGATTTAATGTACGTAATTATTTTCTCACTTAATAATTCAAAATAATGCTATACTAGTAAGTTAAGAACACAAAAATCCTCTTTTTTCTTTAGTTTCTAAACTTATGTATCTATAGTATGCTGGTACAATTTATTGCAAAATCTGAGCATAGATTTTTTTCAGAACCTTGTTTTATTACTTTTACAAAAGGAAATAAGTTTAATACTCCTCCTCAGATAATAAGAAAAATGACCTGATCCAGGAAAGCTCCATGTCGAGTTTAAGGATAACCCTGAAGCCAAGCGCTGTCTTCGCTGCACGCCGTGAGCCCAACCCAGCGAGCAGGTTTGGTCTCATTTATCCCAGCTCTTGCTTGGACAGTGAACCTTGGGCTGCGGTTAGGGAATCAGGAGGGCTCCTGCTGTGCGCATCGCTTTTCCAAGGACGGAGGGCCATGTGTCTTCCACTCTCGTCATGAGCGCGCCGACCGAGCATCTGCGGGAGTGGCGGGCAGACCCGGGCTCGTTTTCCAGAGTGCCGGACCCGCCGAGGGCGCGGAGCCAGGCTCGCTGCCGCGCCTCTGCGTTTGCACTCCGGGCCCAAGAGCATCTGCCTGTGCGCTTTGCTGTGCAGAGCCCGGCGCTGTTCCTGAGACGCAGGAAGAAACCGTGCTTGATGCCCCATGTGGAAAACTGGCGGACGAACTGGTGATTAAAATGTACGAAAGAGCATGGAGTAGAGAATACGTGTTTTCTGTGGCTGATGGAGAGGGCAGATGTGCAGAAGGCTAGGAAGGAGCAAAAACTGGAGCTGTTCACCACAAAGAAATGAGTCGTCCTAAGACTGCACTCCGCAGGGAAAACAAAAATTACACATCTGGGTCAGTCTGGCGTGACCCGGAGGTCGTTTCAGGCCCCATATTTCCGCCTCTGACTGCACATCATGCTCCATGCATCTACCCTGGTCGGGTTTCGTGCGCTAGAGCCGCACTGAAGCGTCCCGTTCCTCCCACCGCGGGGACCCTGCCCTCTGAGAATGCGCGCACTGCAGCCTTCAAACCGCCACCGGTCCGCAAGACCTTGCGATGTCCTCCTGCAGAGGAAAGAGGTATAGGGAGACAGGGGGAAAATGATGGTGACCGGAAAGAGCATTCAGAGCCAATCCACAGAGCTGGTTGAAATTTTTCTCAGACAAAGGAATTTTCCCTAAGAGAGGGCTGCTTGTTGGACTCCTCGCTGGAATCCCTAGGAGGAGAACAACAAGCTCGAGGCTGGCAAAAGCCATGCCCTCTGCAAACTGCCGTGCTGAGAAGCCTCAGTCGAGCCCCCACTGCCCCGAGACTTAACTGTCCCCAACTCCGACTGCGGAGTTAAGTGCTTCCGTTAGAAGGTGCCTAGAAGTCTCGGCATTCGCGGGGGCTGGAATGCTCTGTCTTGCTCTGAAGACAAAGTCTGCATTCCAGTTTTTAGAAATCAGGGTCCTCAGTGTCCCGTGGAGGTGGGGCCATGTGATGAGAGGGGCGCGGGGTCTTGATCCTCGGTGTGGCCACACCAGGAAGCAGAGCGGACACTGTAGCGCTCCTGCCCGGTTCACTCAACACCAGCAGCCGTGGATTTTCTCGGGTGAGAAAGACACGTTTTCACTGTAAATGCAGGAGCCTCTGGACTCCTGCTGGTCAGTATCAGACCGCCAGATGGCTGCGGGGTCACCAGCAGTCTCCTGACACAGGCTCGGTGGGCATGGCCTTCCCCTTGTTACCCAGAGTGAGGTTTCCAAGCAGAGAAGGAGTTTTGTGACTGGCACGGTGAAGGCGATGTCCCCCATACGTGGGCTGGAGACCGTGCACCACAAAGGGACTAGGAAGTCTCCAAGGGGACGTTCCAGCATCCACGTCAAGTCCCTAGCTTGTCCCAAGGCTGTGAGCTTTCCTCAAAAAACGAAACACCGAGTAAAGTTCAAATAATTGTCAAATTTCTGACATTTCTTTAAATGTAGCCCCCAAACTCTTTTTTATAGCCATTTCTCTAACATGTCCAAGCTTTTGTCCATTTTTTGTGTTGTTTTTCACCTTTTTATGGTGTTTTAGTTTTCTGTTTGGTTGTCATGTTCATATTATACCTTCCATATTCTCAGTTGTGATCATTTGAAACAAATTTAATCAATATGGAAGAAATAACTATCAAATGTCTTATTTTTGTAACATAACAACCCAGTAAATTACAAATATATCAAAGATAAAATGATAATGGATAGTAAAAGTTAGGGAAATGTGTTAGGCTTTTTTTCATGCCTATGGTCCCAGGTACTCAGGAGGCTGAGGCAGGAGGATCATTTGAGTTCATGAGTTGGAGACTAACCTCAACAGTATAGCAAGATTCCATCTTAAAAAACAGACAAACAAACAAAAAACAGAACTGAGGACAGTGTGATGTGCACTACAGGTTAGTAAGAATCAGGATTTTATTTCACAGTCAAGAAAGTAGAAGTTGGAGACACACTTCCATGCTTTGCTGGAGGTGCACTAAGTAAATCCTGCAAGCAGCGATTAAAATCAAATCTTCTGATTGGGGAAACTGTGTTCTTTTTAATGCTTTTCTATGTCTTCAGTGAAAACATGTGTTGTCAATGATACCTAGAAACACTTTACCTGACCTGATCAATCCTTTTAGACCCAAAGTATCCGTGCGGAGGATCCTGGAGTTTGCTTCATTCATCACAGCGAACGCACACAGATACTAAATATCCCGCCAGCTATTGTCTTTGAGTTACCAGGTTGTGTTAATGTGCACACTGGGGAGTGCAGACAACAACCCCCGAGCATTATGTTAATTCCACGATACTATGGCAGAGAGCAATCAAAATCATCCTGGGAAGGAAGCCACCTTCCTCGGCAAAATGCCAATTTCACTGCACGTGAGCAGGACTGCTGCTGTGTAGTGTGGGGGGTCTCGGGTTCCAAAGCTGTCATGATGTTACTGCGCTCTTCCCTGCTATACCCACTTCCTTGGTGATGGGGCTCTTTCTTTGGGCTTTAAATGCACCAGAGTGCCGAGACACCTCAACTTCTGCCAAGCAAGCAAACCCTCTCTCTCTCCCCCCGGACATCACATGCCTTGTCTGGATGTCTGACAGATGTTTTGCAAACGGGGGCATCCAACACTGGGCTTGCACACCCCGCCCCGCCACCCTGCCCAAGCCCAGTGCTCTCCCTTTCCCATCCGCTCTATCTTCAGAGATGCTCAGGCCAAAAGGCTGGATGCCATTGCGACTCCACTCTCCCTCGCATCCTGCATGGGTAGTGAGGAAACTTCACTGCGTGCCCCTCTCCACGACACCTCCACACGCTGACCCCCTCCCCTCCCCGGGCTTGCCCCAGGTCCAAGCCATTCTCACCTCGCCCCGACTCTGCTGTGCTCTCCCACACATCTCTTTCTTCTGCACTGGACACTCAGCAACTGGAGACTCTGCCCCGTGCTCAGCAGAATCCGAGTCCTCCCTGTGGTCCTCTGTGGGTACTCAAAGTGACATCCCTGCAGCCCGCCCTGACCCCTGTCACATGCTCCTTCTGCGGCATCTCCCATATCCCTTTGCTGATCCTCCACTCCCAAAAAGCCCCACCTCCGGGCATTCCCGGCTGTCTTTTCCTGGACATCGCTGCACTGTGGGGCTGCCTCTTTCATCCTGAACACTTCTCTGGCTGCCTCCATCGCTCAGGCTCTTGCCCTGGCCACAGGGGATCCACTGGGAATCCACAGGGAATCCACTGTGTTCTCGCAGGGACCTGGGCTCACCTCTGCCTCTTTCGTTTCTTCAAATACTGCATCCCATTGTCCTGCACCTTAAGATTCACCCCGTCATCTTGCTTGTTGTTTACTTTTTCTCTCCATCTTCCAAAAGATGGAAGGCATTGTTTACTCTTTTAAAAATACCAGCTAATTTGTAACACAGGCCTGGCCCTGTGCAATTACACCAGCTTTACCTGAAACAAAACCAACCCTCCCTCGTATGAACCACAGTCTCTACATCACCGTCCCTGACACCCCAGCCTGCGCCTCCTCAGCCTGCCTCCCTCAGAATGAAAGGGGAATGAGGCACATCTGAAGAAAGAGCAGCATGAGGTTGCCTCTTTCTTTTGGGACAGTGATTAATTTTATTAGTAAAAAAACCCTAATATCTCTTAGATTGAGTTACTAGAGACAGTAATTTTTATTCATTCCCAGAGCAAGGTGTTAATAGAACACACGCTAACAATACTTTAACTTACATGTCCCTTGCTTAAACACAGGGATATCTAGACAGTTTTCCACAAGACAATCACGAAGTGCACAGAAGAAGCACCTTAATTAGAAGCGCCGGAAGGCCTGGCCTTAGAGCACCCGCCGTCGCACGAGCAGACGCAGTGCGGGCTGTGGGAGACACGCACGGGCTCGCCGTGGGAGCTTGCGAGGAAGCCGGGGCAGACAGCGATATATCCTCTGTGCTTCTGTTTAAATATCTATTTTTCATTCCGGAGTTTCTCATCCCTTAGGTGCAGTATGAATTTACAAGCAACCTAGATTCTTCATAGGACTTTTAGAGTATATGATAGATCGATAATTTGTTGGTTTGTTTATGAAATATGCCAACTTACTAGGACAGAGTCATTTTTAAGGGGAAGCCAAGATCAATATATATGTGCATAGATTTATGGGTGTTTTTGTTACAATCAGAAGAAGTCTGTTTAAAGAACCCTAAACGGCAAGGCTGGCTGTTTTTAGTGTGATCTATTGGCTCCTGGGTGCCCCTTTAATTCCAGAGACTAAAAATATCAAGTCTAAGACTTTTATTCTGATAAACACTCCTTGAATGTAATTAATTTTAACAGCCAGATTTTTAAAGTGCAGACAAATAACCACCGAGCTGCAGCTCAACAGCCTAATCTCTAGAATTCACTCCCTTTCCGGGGACTGTCAAATATTTGTACATACCAATGCATTTTATTTTTATTTTTTATTTTTTATTTTTTTGGGGTACCGGGGGTCAACCTCAGGACCTCGCGCACCAGCAGGCGCCTGTGCCACTTAGCGATATCACTGGTCCTTTTTTTGTATGTGGGTTCTGGAAGTCGAACTCGGGACCTTGCACTTGCCAGGCAGGTGCTTATGCCACTGAGCCATCTCACCAGCCCAGTCAATGCATTTTAGAGTTACAGCCTTCTGAGGTTTTTTGTTTTGTTTTGTTTTTGTTTTACTGTACTTTTCTCTTCAGAGAATTAAGGAGCTGTAGCTGTGTTTCGTGAGCATAGACATCCAACCTTGTGTCTTCTACCATGCGACCCAGCATTCCCACCTTGCTCTATCTGGTAAGACCCCAGCCAACCCACCTGAGAACCGTGGTCAGAAAAAGACAGAAAACAAGACTGGATGTCTTCCCTTCATTCACTTTAGAAACACTTTTATTAGGTTGACTTTCCAAGCACAACAAGCTGGTCTATGCAAGGGTATGTAGTCAGCCCACCCGTAATGATTGGCCTCAGATATCCAATAAGTGAAGGCATAGAATTAAAAGTATTTGCATAAACCTCCCATTGCCATGGGGAGATTTTGAGATTTTGAGATCGGTTGTGGTAGGAGGGCAATACTCTCAGATCCACAGATGGGCGTGTGGGAGCTACTGCCACCTCCATGCTTCCACAACTCTCACTTAAACAGAAAACATAATCAACTCTCACACTGCCCATCCTCAACTCCATGCAGCTTTCTGGACAAGAAGGTAAACAAGGCTTCCTTGCACTTTCAAAGCATCAGTCACTCATCAAAGGAAAAATTTTTAATTCTTAAAAATTACTATGACCTCAAAATTGTGCATAGAGTATGGAATCAGGGTGATTCTAGCCATAATGGTGATTCAATTATTTCTTCTTTTTTCTTTTCATTCCTGGTTCTTACTGATGAATGAAAGACTGATGTTGCCAACTAGACCAGCCCCTTTGGCCCTCAGCAAGCAGATTTCCTCCTTTCCTAAATGTGCGACAAGGAGGCTGCATCTCCTGTCCCTGGCTTCGTTCCTCAGCCCCGACTCCGGCATCCGGAATGATCTGTCCACACACCTGCACTCCGCCTTCCAAAGCAACTGAGCTAGAACAGGACCCTGCTCTTCCTGAATCTGTGAAGCTGGCAATCCACACACCTATACCTTAGCTTCACGGATTCAAGAAGAGCAGCCTCCTCATCACACATTTAGCGGCACTAATCGATCAACAGTGCCCCACTCCCAGGACACCAGGCCTGTACTGAGTGAAAGGTCTGTGCTGCCGGCCGCTGGCTTTTGTGTGAAGGGTGTGATGCAGGCGGTTGCATGATGCCAAGCACAGGGCTGGCCAGGCACTGGAAGGTTTTCCGGGGAGCACCTGGGCCACCTCTCCACAAGGGGGAGGACAGGTCACTGGAGGGAGAGGACACCAGCACAGAGATGGCAAAGATCCCAACCGCAGCCTCCCTGCTGGGCTCTCAAGTGTGTCCATTCCCCAAGAGGCAGATCCCATTGTTCTCTGTCTACCAGATGTGACCTCTCCTCTCCTCCTCAGTCACTGGGGACCTGACTTGTGAACCCAGGCATACTGATCCTTGTACCACGTTCCTAAGTGTTCCTTTCTCTATTTTGTACTATAATAGAAAAGAGTGAAGTATCTTAGTAGGTAGTGGATGAAAGAACATGATCACATGCCATGCAGTGGACTCCGCCATCCACCCCCTTCCACAAATAGCTGCTGAGGTTTTAGGTTTTGAAGGAGAGCAAAACCCCCATTGTCTGCCTAAGTGCATGAGCCTGCACAGGTCTGAAGCCTCAGATGCCGACTCCCCCCCCCGCAAGTATTCAGGGGGCCAGACAGTGGGATCCCTTCTCTGTTCTCACAGCAGAAGGCGGGCCCAGGGCCCAATGTGTCAGCTCCTGAGAGTGCCTGAAGTCCACACCTCTCATGCACTTCCCCACTAAGGGTGCTGGCCTTAAAAATAAAACCAAATTCAAATAAACTCTTCTTCATTGCTTATTTAAAAGTCTGTATGGATGATTTATATAGCATGTCTAGGAATGTACCTTTAAGGAGTGTAAGTAAATTTAGTAGATTTCTCTTTAATATATATATCACAGAGCAACAGTCAATATGTTACTTCAAGTTTCTATAAATAAGCATTCCTGTTTTATTCCCAAACACTTTTTAAGAAATCACTGCTTTTATCATGATTGCAGCCGATCTCTAGAACTGGGGTGGAACACACAAACTCCTTGCGGTGAGGACAGCGCAGTCGTGAGTGTCCCTATCCAGGATGGGTGTGAGCTTTGGGACGCCACAAGGTATAGATGTGTAGTGGGAATTGATGGCCAAGGGTCTGCTGAGTTTTGAAGGAACAGTAAGAGGATTTCACTGGCCCTGCATTGTCTTCATAACTACCAAACCCCACACACACAGATCATCTGTAAATTATGCAAAAGAACGACAATTATGGGGAACTGACCCCTTACTGACCAGTGTTTAGACTTTCAAAATTCTGAAAACCAACATTTACTTGTTATTGCCTTTTTATAGCATTGTCAAAAAGGGAGTTGTAAATTTTTTGTAATTCTTTTACTGCAGACGTTCAGCGTTCTCTTCAGAACCTACCGCAGGCTTCTGTAACTCGAAGGTAAGCCAACTTCTTGTCTATCCTAAAACAGGAACAATAACAGCAGGGAAGAGGGAGGCTCAGCCCAGCATCCCTCAGAAAGCGTCTCCGAGCTGTTGCTTCTTCAGGAGGCAGAGGCGGCTCTGAAGCTGGAAGCAAGTGAGTTGCTTCCTGACCCCGTGAGAGGACATTAAAGAAGACTTTGTCAAAAACAGCCTGGCGGTGTGGGATGAGAGTGTGACCTGTGGGTAAAAGCCTCACCTTGAAAAGAGACAAGGTTTGTTAACAATGTATTAGTACACTTTTATTTTAGAACACTTTTATCAATATGGGAAAATTGTAAAGATCATCCAGGAGTCCCTATTACCCCACCCAGTTCCCCTGCATTTTCACCTGACAATAGCAGGGTGCGTTTGTCAAGACTGATAAACCAAAATTGCTATGTCATTACTACCTAATGTCCTTATTCCCTTTCCACGATCCCATTCAAGATACCACATGCATTTAGTTTGTGTGTCTCAGGCTTCATTTGAAAGTGACCATTTGGGGGCTTTCCTTGACTTTGATGACCTTGGCAGTTTTGAGAAACACCAGTCAGGTGTTCATAAAGTGTCCTTCAGTTGTGGTTTGTCTGATGTTTTGGACACAATTAGGGTTATATGTGTTTAGGAAGAAGACCATGGAGGTAAGGTGCTATTTTCTCTGCATCACTTTAGGATACTGCAGTGGGTTCAATATGATGCCCCAGATCACCTCTGACTCCCAATACCCAGGGCCCATAAATGAGATCTAACTCGGAAATGGGCTCTCTGCAGATGGAATGGCATTAGAATCTTCAAATGAGACCATCCTGGATTTAGGCTGAGCCCAAATCCAGTGGCTGTGTCTTTACAGGAGAAAGAGGTGATCTGAGACACACTCAGGGGGAAAGGCCTCAGAAAGGTGGAGCAGGCACCAGAGGGTGGCAGTCCCAAACCTAGGAAACCAAAAGCCACCAGACTCGGGTGGCAATAAAGGACCCTCCCCAAGCTCTGTCACAGGGAGTATGGTTCTGGGCATGAGTTGATTTTGGGCTTCTGGTCTCCAAAATCTGAAGGAATAGCTTTCTCTTAGTGACTTGTGGCAGCAGCACTGGACAGGCATCTGCTACCCACATAACATCCCCACTGAGCGCGACTTTGGTTAGGAGCTGAGGTCAGGTGGCCAGGATGTTCCCCAGGTATGTTAGGGCTACACTCCTGCTGGGTGACATCGCAGCTGCTCCACACCCAGATGGAGAGCTGTGCTCACGTCCAGATGTACAGGTTAGACGCAGACAGATCTTGGAATCCCGGAATTCATCTACAGGGGATATCTGCCTCTTCTCTGTTTATTTACTTAAGAAATCATTTACAAGATGTGATCAAATTATGCAGTGACTATTTAATTTTTTTAAATGACAATAAAAGACACACTGTCATGAACCCCCCTTAAAATCCTCCCCATTGCATTGAACACACTTATCCCATCCTTCTTGCCACTTGCTGAAGCAATTATGGAAGTCCTATTTTGTGGGTGTTTTTAAGAAGTATTATCAAAAATTTGGTGAATACTCCTGCCGCATCCCATCCAATGGAAAAGCAGTTCATAAAAACATTGCAGTGTCCTCATCCATCTTATTCACTGGATCTGGCTACTCCCCAAAGTCAAAATGACTTCTGGCTGCTCCCCAAAGTCAAAATGACCATGAAAGGGAAATATTTTGAATCACCAGAGAGCATCAAGACTGCCAGGATAGGGCAACTAGAGACACTCACGAAACAGGACTCACAGAGCTGCTTCAGAAATTGATTAGAAAGGCTGGGATAAGTGTGTTTGAAGTGAGGAAGTTTATTTTGAGGGATTAATGGCAATGTGTCTTTCACTGTAATAAATTTTAAATTTTTTTAAACATTCACAGCATTTTTGATCATGTGTCCCATGTACACTTGGCTTTATAACTCAATGCTACGTTATTTCTTTTCTTGGAATATTTTTCCAGATTTGGCCTTTGGGAGCTCCGTAAACTGATTTCCGTGTGCCTGTGACAGTCTCGTCTTTGCACTTCTTTGATTCTGTTTAGTGCTTGTGTTTTTGAACTCTTTAATTTACAATAGCAGATGTCACTCCGGGCTTCTCTTGTGTATTTCCTGCTCAGGGCAGGAATCAGCCAATTCCAGGACCCCAGGTTCCATTTACTTCAGGGTGGGATCAGGAACAGAGATGAGGATGTGGGTGGGCTCGTCGTCACCGGGTCAGATTTGCTTTTTGATTTGCTATTCAGTACCTGTTTGTTCTCAAGTATGTTATTTAACCTCTTTTAGCTTCATTTCATTTATTTTTCAAAGTGAGGTGTTTACAACAAAAATAATTGTTAACCAATCTTGGTTTAACAAGCCAGCAAAATTAGCCCTTAATCTACATCCCTCTACTACATCCCAGTGAGTAACCACATAAAGAAAGATTTGATTAAGTCAACCCTTTAAAAAAGTCCTGTGAAATAAGGAATTTAAGCAATGCACAGAGAAAACAAAATATAAAAACTGGAAGGACTTAATCAGCTCAAATTATTCCATAAGCTAAAGAGTTATCAAAGCCACCTATACAGAAATCATAGAGTTGGCCTGAAATGTGCATTTTTTAAGAAATTTGAAATTTAAACAACAGACCCATATACCATGAATGATTTCTATCCTTTTCAAAAGATCGATAAATAAATGGAAACAGTAGTTTCATTTTTAAAAAATGGTTTCTCGAGGGTAATATTAAAAGTATTTGGACTGGAAGGTGGAGTTATGCCAACTATTCAGAGTGGGTTCTGTCCAGATTTGGTGCATGAGTGCTTTTTCAGAAAGGGACTGGGGCCCTGTTTGTATTATAATGCTGTGCTAGAAATTTCCCTCTCGTTCTGACATTCAGGGAGTTCTGGATACCCATGGGTCAGGGCAGGTGGAGAACCAGCTGGGACTGAGGAATTTGAGCCAGCGCCTGGTCACCCACGGGCCTGGGATACTGCTGCCTTCTCCAAACCTGGGGTGCGCTGACCAGCTCCGCCCCTGTGTGGGGCTCTGTGAACAGCTCCATGCCTTACTGACTGTGGACTGACCAGGCTGCCAGCTGGTCTTAGGGCTTTGCTACTATCAATCAGCATGTGGGGCTGCTGGGAGGACTGCTGCTTTCCCGCTGAGGGCTGGTGAAGTCCACACTGCCATCATCCCTCCTTGTCATTAGACAGGGTTCTGGAAGCTCAGCCAGCACCCTTTTGTGGCCAAGGGGAGGATTTGGGGGAGGCTTTACAGCACCAGTGCCTGCTGTGTCCTCCTCCTCCCCAGTTTTCTCAGCTGCATGAAGGGACGTGAAACTCCAGCATTTATAAGGCCAAGATGACAACTGAAAACTTCATTGTTCTGCAGTTCTAGCCCTCGCATTTTTATAGCTATCCACATGCAATGCAACGGGAGGCTTGGAATACGGAGAGGCTGAGCTCTCAGATGCACAGGTGCAGTGGTGCTATGGGGCCAGTTGGAAGCCTCCTGCACATTGGCACTTGCCCTCTGCCGGGAATCGGCCTAAGTGCAGTTCAGGGTCTCCCCTCTCCTCCTCCGCACAGGAGACCAAGTTTTCTCACTTCACAGGATAAACTTGGGCATGATGAGGGCTGCTCCTGCCCTGGCCCCATCGCTCACCCGAGCTACTGGGCTCAGAACCACAGGCAACAGTGGTCAGCAGGGCAGACATGAGCCGGAAAGGACAGGGGACAACCTGGGACCATGGCGGGACAGTGTGGCTCCTGCGGAGCTCTGTTGCCTGACAAACACAAGGACCTCCTCAGCCAAGGGCGGGCTGCCTTTGAGGACCCCTTAGAAGGACGCGGTGCACCTGGAGAGATACACAGAAGCAGTTACTAAACATCAACAGAGGCGTGTGTATTTTAACAAATGTCTTCCTTTGAGGTAAAAATAAACTCTCTGTCTGCTAGAAACCATGGTTTTCCTGAAGTCTTGAGAAAGCACACAGGAAAGGCCTGACTGGCACATCGTTGAACTTCCCCTTGCTTTACTCTAAGGACCTCAAAAGATTATAATGTGGAAGCCGTCTGAGGATGCAAAGACGGATGTGTATTAGAGCACATTGAAATCAGGTGAACCGTGTGCTGATGCCGACATACTGCAAGCTGGGTGTTTCAAACAAGAGACACTTCCTGCCTTCTGGTTCTGGAGGTCGGAAGTCCCAGGCAGAGGGAGAAGCCTGTGGCCCCAGGGTCTTACTGTGTTGTCCAGTCTGGACTTGAACTTTCAATCCTCCTGCTTCAGCCTCCCAGAGTGCTGTGATCACTGCTGTGACGTGGGCCACCTGGCCAGGCTTTGACTACCTTATTAAAGAGCTCACTTCCAAATAAGGTTCTATTCTGCTCTGAATTCAACATACGAATCTGAGGAACATATTTCAACCCATGGCAATCAGAATGGTTAAATCTTACACTGAATATGAACTATAACAATAAAGTAGTTATTTTTATATAAGACATGAAAGTTGTTTGCAAAGCAACTCTTGGGTGAGTAGTTCAAACATTGGTTATATTGTGTGAAATGTTAGTTCCTTCTTACTGACTGTTATAAAATCATCTATAGCCTTGTTGCTTTAATGAAAGAATAACAGTACTGACATTTGTCATTGTCCCTCAGAATCTGCCTACAGCATTTCAGGATTGTCTGGTGTGGTCTTTTCAACAACAAGGACTGAATATATTTTGATGTGACACTGTCAATGTACACAAAAATAAAGTCATCTCTAAAATGTGTGTTGCATAGCTGGAGGTTGAAGAAATGAGTTTTATTCTGTGTCAAAGCATTTTTGCATCGCCCTTCACTGTAACGTTCTGGATTAAAACATGTTTATTTTGGGTAACTTAAAATCATTTTCATTTAAACATCCATGATAGGAAAAAGTCTATTTTACAGTCCAGAAGAACAAAGGAGGCCTGTAAAAATAAACTTTTAAAATGAATACTTTTCCCCCAAAGAGAAGCTACGGTACGTCCACCAATGGGTGTCATTCACCACAACTGTCCACAAATTGCTCTGGGAAGCACGTCGGTCCCCGAGGTCCCTCTGGGTGACCTGCAGGCTAATCTCATGTAGTATTGATGCTTATAATATGAAAATGTCTATATTTTAGTTTCCAGAATGGATGGTTTATGAATAATGTATAATATTTAATAAAACCAGACATTGCCTCATTAACGTCTCATCAAAAGTAGGATGGATCTTTCTCTTATATCTGGCATTTTTGGGTCATGTATTGGATAAGATAGGGTAGACAGATGTGTATTCTTTCCCCTATTAAATACGTTCAAACTCCAGTGAATCTCAGATCTAATTTTTAGAAAGTTTTAATCACTAGTCAGATTGAGCTCAAAATAAAAATCTTACGCATTTACTAATTCCCTTACTTTGTAGTGAACATTTCTGTTTGAAAATTCTTACAAGGAAAGTAAGGTCCAGAGGTAGGAAATGACCTTTACAAAGAGCACACAGTAAATTAGCATGAGGATTACCGAGCTGCTATTTAGCACATATTTGTTAAACTGAGGCTACTTCAATGTCTGGGGACGGGAATCAAGTGGTAAGAGAAAACATCCCCTTAGCTGCAGGATATTGAGGTACCAGTCAACCCTGTGACCTTAAACCCCCCAAAAGTGATAAGCTGCTCTGCAGCTTAACTGGAACATTATTTCTATTCTCAACAATTATAAGTGCTCTAGTGAATTCCTAACTCCTCTAAATAATGGCAGCAAATAATTGGTACTGTCCAGTCTTGTTATCTTATTCCTGCAGAATTCAAATCAATCTTAAATCGTCTCCACTGACTTTTACAACCACGACCACTTGGCTTCTTCCAGAGCAGGCACAGCTATCTTTTAGACCTAAGTATGCCTTGCATTTCCCAAGGGAAGTTGTATGTTTTTAGTCATTTCCCTCTGTTCTTCTCTTCCCAGATGTGTGGGGGTGGGGGTAGGCAGGAGGTCAAGGGTGGCACTGAGCAAGGGCTGGGCATGCAGCTGCCTGGGGAGGCTGCCTCAGCACCCGAAGGCACCATTTCCCCTCCAGTGGGGTCACAGGCCATCTCAGCGCAAGTGCCAGACTGTGGGGCACAGTCTCTGACTTCTGGTTTGTCTCGGCCACGAGTCACAGAGGGCTCGAGGACCCCTGGAGGAGCTGCACAGCCTTGCTCCACTTCAGCCTTGCCTGAGATAATCTGTTGGAGTCAGCTGAGTTATCTGAGAAAAAGCCAGTCCCTCTGTCCTCCCACAGTGCCGCTGGATCAAACATGGCCTCCTAAACAGGACCTTCAGGCCTTCTGTGATCTGACCCCTCCAGCCTCAGCAAGGCCGGCCTTCTCCATCCCCACTCACACCTCCACTTCTGGTGGAACCCAGCGGGTCCTAGTCTCACCTCCCCACATCCTTGCCCAGGTTATCTCCTCTGCCTCCCACACTGAGGCCAGTGCATGCTGCCTTGAACACTAGGGTAGCAGCTGTCATCATCGGTGGCTTGAACCACTTCCCAGCTGGGGACTGCAAGCACCCAGCAATTCCCTGTACGTGGTACCTGGAGATTCCCCTGAGGCCAGAACATCCTCCATCCTGTGGACCCTTGTGCCACATGAAGAAGCACACAGGACATGGTAGATGCCCCAGATGATGAAAGGAGAATGAATAAGGGAGGCTGAATGGGTGACAAAAAGCAGGGCAGTCCCTGGAAAGGCAGCACAGATGGTCACAGGTCTTGATGCCCTGCCAGGGACGTCTCCGTCCAGCAGCTGTCTGCTTCCTGCGTGTGGTGCAGCTACGGGAAAATTGTGCACCATGCAACCTCCCGGGAGCTACAGGAGGCCGACAGGACGCGATGGCCTTTTATCTCTGAGCTTAGTGATACTTATATTTAAATTTACTTGATTTTAAAAATCAGGGCAATGGCTTCATTCAATCTTTTTCTTTAGCAAATGACTCTGATAATGAAGTAGAGAAGGAAACAGCTTAGGGACTGGGGTGAGTAACTTGGAAGGAAGCGAGGAAAGTTCTATAATGGGTTCAGGAGTCCTGGCGAGGAGGGATAGCTGGTATGATACATACTGGAAAGCAGGGGCAGACGGGTGGGCCATCAAAGGTATTCACACACTCACACAAGGTTCCTAACGGCCCCTTCCTTCCTACTGTAGGTACCCATTTTTCCAGGTGCGTTTGTTATTTTATAGTGAACATCATAAGGGACTCTAGTTTACTTAGCTAGATGGCATTGATTTCCTTATTTAAAGGCTATATACTAGAGTTATTTTTGACTCTGTCCTAATTTGCTGATTCTCTCATCTCCTTCTCCACTACCTCTCCAGCTCTTTCTCTCCCATTGTGTTTTTTTTTTCCTCCACCAAATTCTATTTGTGAATCAATTTGTCCCTAAGAATAGAGCAGGCTTTGCAAAAATGTTTTCAGTACACAAAGAATGGAAAGTACAAGCAAGTAAATCAAAGGTGATCCAATTAGGGATTTTTTTTAAGATAGGGATACTGAGTTTTCATTTATTTGGGGGGAAATAGAGAGCACTAAAGTAAAAACAAAAAGTTTTGTATCTTTTTTAAATAAAGAAAAGTGCAGATGCATTTGGAAAGTACTTTTTAATCAGCTAACAGAGGGATGCTTGGTAGAGGCATTTTGTGAGGAAGATATTTATGGCAAGCCTAACACTGAAGACTCTGAAATGCTTTGATCTTTAATCAAAACCACTGAGTAGAGCAAATATGAACACCACCAAAATAAGGAAACCCTTGTGAATGTTGCGGGGTGGAATATGAAGATGAGAGGTCTGACCTTTCTCCCTGGCTCCTCTTCTCAGGCTCCCTGTCATTGGGAGGAATCTCTAGCTAGAGAGCAAGGAGCTTCCTGAGCCTCCTCTCCTCCACTATGAGGATTTCCCAAGACGTCAGCCATTTGTCTTCTGATCGCATCTGCCTTTCTATCCCCCTTAAATGTCTCCCTGAGATGACCCCCACCTCCTCTCCTAGCAGCCTTCTGATGGACCCACCTCGCTTCAGCATAGCTGGACAGACAAGAACATCCTGGGCCAAGGACTATCAGTTGGGTTGAAAATTTCCTTCCTAACTTGTGCCTAGACATTGGTGGATTAGATGATTAGAAAAACATGCCAGTAAATCCCAAAAGACACAAAAGACCTCTGCTCATTGACTAAATCAAATCATCTATGAGTTGAAGCAGAACCAAACTAGAAACAGATTCTCCAGGTAACATATGTGAAATGAATGTGTCAAGGATCTGAGATAAGTCAAGGCCACAATGCTGTTACCGGGCCAACAAGATAAAATGAGACTTTGCCCTGCTTGCTTCTGAACATGCATATTTGCAGATAGCTGGGCATAGTCTTTCAGTGCAGCCATTTGCATGATGTATAGCTGAGGTTCTTGGGTGCCAGTCAGTGCCCAGCATAATCATTATCGATTTACTGTCCCTGCTGTCCCTTGAGAATGGTGGAGCCCTTGAAGTCTGTGATGATGAGCAAAGCAGAGGTCCAATATTTCAAGCAGGGAATGCAGAAGAGAAATTCCACAACTATCAGATGGTCCCAGAGAATATTTTACACATCAGCGACAGAGGGCACATGGCTAACAGGGGTGATGCCTTCTTTCTTGCAGGGTCTGCACAGAGTGACAGCGATATGACCGTAGGGACATCTCTACTCTTTCTGGCTTTGTTTATAATCCATTTTACACAAAACTGAACGAAGTAAAACAAAACACTTCCTTAGTAATGTTGTCATAGAAATAACACAAACAAAAATATCTATTAAGCTTTACAAATTATTAAAATTTGCAGAGATTAAGACTATAAAATAATTAAAACTAAAAGTACAATTTGGGGTCATGGAGTTGTTTTAACTTCCTCTTCATACTTTCAACTAGCAGCTTGGCCATGAGCTAAGGGAGATGTGTGATGAATATTTCCTTCTTATGGATATCATCCCTTCTTAAATATTGTTTAATTTTATTTTGCTCTTTCCCTGGCAGCACCAGTACCTCAGGTATCTGTGGAAATGCTAAATTACTACAGAGCAGAGAAGGCTGCCTGGAAGTAAATGTAGATGATGAGAGAATGTGTGTGGGACAAGAAAGGCTCACTGAGTGATATCTGGAGGGTAGAAGTGAGATTAATTTGGCATGCAAAGTTTGTGTCCAGGAACATCAAGGAGGCAGCCATGGGGGAATTTGGGACCAGCTTTGGTGTCTGGTTGCCTGAAAAGGGAAGGATCCACTGTACGGTTGGCCCAGGAAGACAACGCTACTTACAGAGGCAGAGAAGGCCCTGAAGATGGGGTCACTTATAGCCACCAATTCCACTACCGAAGTACTCTTTTCCACATTGGTAATGTGACTGTTATCTTGATGGTGTCATCTTGTTTGGCTTGGGATCCACCCAAAGGATTGGAGGAGCACACTTCTGGATGTGTTTGGGTGAGTCATGGATGTGTGTCCTTGAGTACTGTATTTGTCACTCCTCCTTTTCCTCTCTTGTGGTGTTCTCTGGCTTTACTTCCTGGCCGCCATGAACTAAGCATCTTTAGTCTGCCACACATTTCTGCCATGAAGTTTCTGCCTTGGAGCCAGGTGACCATGGACTGAATCTCCTGAAACCATGACCCACTTCTTCCTTTAAGGTATGTGTGTCTAGTATTTTGTCCCAGCAACAGGAAAGCTGATTAAGATAGGTAGCAACAAAGACACTACTTTTCATGTAAAGAATTCTGTATTATGGGAACTCTACTACATTTAAGGCTACAATGAACTTAAAGATGCAAAATCAAAATGATTATTAGAATAAAATTTAGTTGGTTGTGACTTTTAAAACATAACAACATTGCAATTTTACTGACCCATCAATGTATATATAAAAATTAAGAAAAAGTGAGCTTTGCCTCTTTGATGTAGGTTTCTGTTCTGCCAGGCTGTTAATCATCCTTCTGTGTGTGGCTGTCATCATTTCAAAACCAGCCCTCAACCCCAAAATCCCCACTGGCGGTAGTCTAGATCACTAAGAATGAGAATTATTTAGATGAAGGTTCACAGAAAAATGGGAGACTTGGTGATAAAAAGAAAACCAAAGCTATGACTATTCTCTGGCTCTATAATTTGTACATGGACTTTCCTACCTTGTTAACAAAGGTGATTTTGTGAAAATAAAAATGATTGATGATAACCCTTAGTCAAATTATATGACAGTAATACAAATAACAGTATTCATTGCTGCATAAGAAATGCCAACAGCATGCAAGAGCTTGAAACACGTTTAGTCACTTGGCACTTCACAGTTTCTCTGTGTCATGAATGGGGTGTTTCTCAGCAGGTCTGTCAGGTGTTGGGTACAGGGACAGTCATCTGCAGGCTGACCTAGCACTGAAGATCTAGGTCCACTTGGGCTCCTTCACACACTGGCACATTGCTCCTGGCTGTGGGCAGGCAGCCTTAAATCCTGGGCACAGGTCTCCAGAGTGCTCTCCTGGCATGGTAAGTGGCTGCCTGCAAAGGGACTGCAGAGAGAGCCTGGCCACAGCCGCAGCATCTGATATCACCTAGACTCAGACTCTTTTATCTTTGGTGTGCCACTGGATATAGAGTTCGGCCCTCTTCATGGTGGCTGGGAATACCGGCAGGCGAGGATACCTGGGTCATCTTACAGGCTGGCTACCACATTGGCTGGGCACTGCTCCTCCAGAGGTGTGCACCGAGAGAGACCCATGGTGGCCCTAGAATCTGGTGACCAAAGACTCCCCGCCAAGTAGCAGATGTGGTAAAATGTTCAACAGGACATTCCAAGGAGGTAACTCGGGAGTTGCCATTGTGGTAACCTCCCTCACTCCTTGCATTTTCTCTTAAACCCACTAACACCTGGTTCCTCTCACAGCTGGCTTTTGATTTGTCATTTGCTTAGATAATTTTCTCTCAAAGGCCACTGATGTTGACCTGATCCCTGAATCCATAGTCTTCTGTCTTTCCACTTCCCAATCCTGATAACGCTGCGCGTGCTGACCAACCACTGTGTCCGAGTGATCTCTCCACTCCTGTGGCATCCGTAGAGACTGTTTTTCACGTGAAACCAGTGTCTTCACCTCTAACACAGAGCTGCAGGTCCCAAATCCTACTGCTGTCCTCGAGGTCACAGTGTCCCAGCCCTTGTCATCACCCCATACCTACCAGCCCCTTCCCACAACTCCTCTCTCTCGACATAGACATGGAGAAATGTATGACTTCCAGACACATCGGTTTCTAGCCTTCCCCACGGAAATCTGATTTTCAGTTCACTTTAATTCAGAATCACCTGAAATCTGTCTATTTTCTGTTTCCATTGTTAAAAATGTCTTATAAACAGGATTCCAAATTCCCTTGAACTGGTAACCCAACTAAAGATTCACTAAACTCTAATTCACCTCTGAAATGCCACCAGAAATGCAGAATTTATAAAAATTTATCATTAACGGACATTACCTTTTGAATTTTTTAATTATTTCATATAACTTATGTTTTACCATTTTCTTCCTATATCTCTATTATAAGCCTCATTTACTAATTTATTTTATTTTTTTTTGTGGGTACCGGGGGTCGACCTCAGGACCTCGCACGTCAGCAGTTGCCCATGCCGCTTAGCGATATCACCAGCCCTTTTTTCATATGTGGGTACTGGGAGTCGAACTCAGGACCTCACACTTGCCAGGCAGGCACTTATGCTGCTGAGCCATCTCACCGGCCCTCATCTACTAATTTTTTTTAAATTTCACATGCTCTATTTTACAGTTCCTGTATTTCCCTTTTGCTCTGTTTTATAGTCTCTATTTCTCTGAGGAGATTGTGTGACTTTCTTTTCATTTTGACCTTGTTTTATTTTACATCTTTGAGAATACCTACAATAGCTGCATTTAAACTGTGTGCTAATCCCAACATCTGGGTCAGCTTGGGGTTTATACACCAGCTCTCCTTTGCCTTTCTTTTCCTATTTGCATATCTACTAATTTTTATTTCACCACAGACATTGTGAAAGATAAGCTGTAAAGACAAGGTGTTATTGTTACATGTTCTTAGGGTAGTGTTAATTTTTGGCATGCGCAGATAATTCACTTGGCAGAAAGCACATTGGACACTTCTGCGGAGGTGGGTGGTCGCTGGGTCTCCATTCAGCTCTTCAGTTTTACTCAGCATCTTGGATTGTGGATTGTGTGCGCACCTCAGGAGTCAGACAGATACAGGGTAGACGTCACACACCCCAAACTCCTTTGTCCAGCAGTGTCTGTCCTCGCTGTCCACCTGCTGTGGCAGCCCGAGTCTTGGAAACTGGTTTCTCAAGACAATGTGACTGCCAGCTTTCCACCTAATTCCTAGATTTTCCAATTAGTGGCTCTAACTGAGGGATAGTGCTGAGGTGATAGCAAAGGCTTTTCACTCAGTGTCATTTTCTTTCCCCTGTCAACTCCGACCCCAATTCCTTTCTGATTCTGAACACAATGCAGCCACTGCGGATGCTTGTTTCATGCAATTTGCCCAGAGTTGATCATTGCTGGGGGAGGGGGTGGCTGAGCTCCTCTCCGTTTCTGAAAGTGTGGCTCCCTTTACACTGTGTCTCCTAAGAATCCCTGGGAAGGAAGTCACCAAGTGTGGCGCTGACACAATGACATGCATTTTGTAGTACAAAGAGGTCATTGGTGATGGATGTCAGGAATGTGTCCAATGCAAAGAAAACACGCCATTTAGATCACATTCATATCTGGGTTTCTCCATTTTATTCTCAAGCCCTCCCCATTTCCTTTTCAGATCAATTCTTTTTGTCATGATCAGGGCTTTATTGGCCTCCTTGTCTATTTATTGCTACAGATGGCTGTTATAGTCTCACATAAAAAAATGGAGGACATTTGGTTTCCATTCTTCAGAGTCTATTGAAGAGCTTAAAAAAACTTGAACCTCACATAGCCCAGATCTTTCCAGAAGCAGAAATTGTCTCCTTATTGGGACTGTGGCCCCCTAAGGAAGGATGGACATGTGTCAAACATCCTAGGCCCCTTTGCTGCCTGCAGTCCTAGGAAAAGTCCTAGGAAAAGACCTCAGGTCTGGATGCTCAGCTACTCAAATAGGAGCTGTGGTTGCCACCTCCAGGCCTGCAGCTGCAACCGGTCCATAATTCCCAACCTGAACAGCACCTGTGGGATGGGGACAGCTGGTCAGACTCTGTGACAAGAACCGTGGCAGCCTCTCCAT
Organism: Erethizon dorsatum; assembly: GCA_028451465.1. NCBI lineage: Eukaryota > Metazoa > Chordata > Mammalia > Rodentia > Erethizontidae > Erethizon > Erethizon dorsatum. The sequence continues at coordinate 56,142,191 of CM051833.1, forward strand.
GACCACAGGACTCCTTGTGCTGCTTCAGCCACTCGTGCCCACGGGGCAGAGCTGTGATGTCCCCATTTTGCTCTCAGAAGTTTGCTAATTCCCTCAAAATCCAAGAAAAAACCTTTCAGGAATGCTTTTTCCCAGGATGTGGCAAGAAAAGGCTGCTCTCATTACTTCTTCAGGTTACATAGGCAGAGATATTTAAGGGTATTTTGTGTCAATAATTTTGAGTGCAAAAGAATTTTTAATTCCAAATGCATTTGATGATTTAAATTCTCTATTCTTTGCACACATAGCGTTGCCACGATGGCGATGGATATATATGTTCCCTGGATGATTGCACTGTCCCCAGAAAGGACTCTGACCCCTGATGGACATCCGCTCTATCTCTTCATGTCAACTTCGCCACCTCAGAGACTGAGGTTCTCACAGTCCCGCATCTGCCTGGACTCCCGTAGGGGAGAACATTACAGTCATGCACTGTAGTTATTTGACTTTCCCGTGGCATATGAAGAGTTAAGCATCAGATGGCTTCGGAAAGTCAATTAAAAAGGGATACTGCAGCTTAATCACAGGGCTTTTCCTATCTATTTTTCCCAGTAGTTACTTTAAAACTCCTAACTTGAAATCACAGCCCTGTGCTGTCTTCAGAAGTTCACTCAATCAAAAGCCAAGTGCTGAGTAATCAAAGATCTTAAATAACTGGAAGTTCTAACCCTAACCGCAAGAGGATTAAAAATCCAGTAACCAGAACTCAGTTCTTCGATCCAGCCAGCGCCAGTGCATAATGAGAAATCCCCAAGCCCCAGATCACAGGCCTGTCCTTGCCCAGCATAGAACTAAGTGGAAACTCTCTTTAATTCCTTAAGAGATCCTATCTGCCTGATGAAAATAGATATTGGCTTCTGTGTAGCATGATTAGAAGAATGGAAGAGGATTAGCAAAGATGCAAGGGAAGGGCTCAGCCTCACTCATTTACATGGAATTACTGCTGACAGGTGATGTGCACGGGAGAGAGGGGCTCACGGCAGAACTGCACCTGAATTAAAGCCGCATGTATTTACTCAATTTAGACAGGGATTAAGATCCATTTATTTTGCCATACCCAATTTTTAAAATCTATTAAGCACTTTGATGCTTACTTATTTTACTTTCTGTTGCAAACAGCCGAGCTGTTTGGAGAGATGTTTATTTTTATTCAAAACAACCCGTCAGCTGATTGGGTCGGAAACGCGAGTGGAGAACCAGCTCTCTCTTCCTGCGTGTTGGGATGAATAAAGATCATTCCTGTTCGTTCAAAGGATGGGTCTCTGAAAGCCACGGAATGCTGAACACTACACCACTGCTTGCTTATTGCCATACAGTGGGATATATACACATAAATACGTATAATACGTGTGTGCTGAGTAAATATGCACATGTATGAATTTATACATATAGTGTAATGCGAAATTATTGCATATATAATATAGCATAGCAATATTTGATATTAGATAATTTTTGAGGTGACTGCCTATTTTGGAATACAATATCTTGAAAAAGCCTATACATTTTTTTTTTTTATGTGGGTACCTGGAGTCGAACTCAGGACTTCGTGCTTGCCAGCCACTGAGCGATATCACCGGCCCTTTTTTCGTATGTGGGTACTGGGAGTCGAACTCAGGACCTCGTGCTTGCCAGGCAGGTGCTTATGCCGCTGAGCTATCTCACCGGCCCAACATTTTTTATTATGTAAGTGTAAAATGTGTATTTATACACTTAGCATTGAAATTTATAGTTAAAATCCCCCAAGGATGATAAACTCGCAGAAAGATCATTGTAGAATTTAAAATTTTATGCTACATTTTGTCTGCTTATGTGTTTCCATGATTTGCTGCCTCTGAAAACTTTAAAAAGAAACAAAATTGTGTCAATTTTTGACAATATTAAATGCAAAATTACTTGAAGCAAATAATGTTTCCTAGTTAAACTATTACTAACCCATTCAAAATTATTACACAAGCAAAATGCTTAAACACTTGCAATGTCTTTAAAAAGAACATTGATTTTCTACACTGATTGTTGCCTCTAAATTCACTGTCTCCATATAATGTAAATATCATTATCATCCTCAATGAAGCTTTGGATCTGCTTGAATCCAAAATGTTTGCAAAAATTTAAAGCACAGAATCTATGCACTCAAATTAAGAAAAGTCAGCAAACAAACACAGTCATGGCAAAGCACCCAGGCCATGACAATGAAGTAACTTGGGAAGGTTTGTGCTGGAGTAGGGATCAACTGAACATCAGAATATCGGATATCAGAAAATATTTCAAAGAGAAATACCAATTTTAGACAGTAAATATAAATTCAAAATTGTTTTATAGTTAAATATTAAAATACAAGATAAAATGAATCTGTATGAAATCTTTCAATAATTTTTTGGGATATAGTAGACATCCAATAAAGTGCACATTCTGACATGGTGCCGTGTGGCAAGTGTGACGTGTACAGACATCATCACAACTGAGATCACGAGGCTGTGTTTCACCCCAAGAGCTTTCTCAGATCCCTTTGTCACCTTACTGAGCTGCCTTCCTTACTGGCCTTCTCCTTTCCCTGGCAACCAGAGTTTGGCCATGGACTCATTATGACTGCATAGGCTTTACATTAATGGCATCATCTACTAGGTACCCTCCTTCAGTCTGACTGTTTTCATTCAGAGAATTCCTGGGACTGTCTTACGCAGTGCTGAGTGCATCAATAGTTGGTTCATTTCCATTGCTGAGTAGTATTCCATTGAACAAATAGTCAAACTGTGTTTATCCATGTAGCTGTCCATGGAATTTTGGGTCGTTTCCAGGTTGTGGCTATTCTAAATGAGCATGCTTCGAATGTTTGTGCACGGTGTCTAATGTGAATGTGTGCACTGGTTACTTTTGGGTTAGAGGAGTGATGTGCTCATGTGGTAGCTGTCTAAGAAACTGCATTCCAAGGAGGGTGCGTGATTGTGTGATTTTACACTTGCAAACACTGTCTATCATGCTCTCCCAGTATCAACAGACCTCTGTGTTAGCCCTGACAAGAGCTGTGTCGGATGGTCATGTGATCTTCATGGACATGCTCTTCGTAGTTTGATTTCATGCCCCTGATGGCTTCAGTGTTTCCATTTGCCCTTGTTAATTTTTAGGTCACTGGTTCTCAGTTGTCGATAGTGTATCTATTTCTGCATAGTGTCCATGAGAGGTATCCTTCCTAGCTTTCCATCATTACACTGCTGTTTCAGTTTACAATAGGGAAAACACTGGCTTTTGACAATGAATTAGGAAGCATTTCATTTTCCTCATATTTTGTGGGACTATGCATAGAATTAGTATTATAACTATGTTTTCAAAGAATACTGGCATTCATACGTGAATGCATCAAGTTGTGGATATTTCTCCATCAGAAAGTTTCTCCGGTGAAAAAGTACACAAACATTTCTTCCACAGGCCTACTCAGATCTCTGTTAATATTTTGGATTTTGTATTCTGCGAAGTGTTTTTACTTCACTGAAGTTGTCAAACTTAAAAAGTGTAAGATGGTTCATGTTCTACTTCATCCTGTAGGGTATATATACCATTTGATTTTCTAGAGATATTAATATCTACAGATACTAACTATATATGAAAATGCTGTTTATATCAGAGGCATCTGTAGAAGTGTCTGTCTTATTCCCAATGTTTGTATTTTTCTTCTTTCTCTTTATTTTCTTTTTACAACTCTGGTGGGAATTTTATCCATTGGGTAATCTCAAAAAACTAGCTTTAACTTCCATTGACTTTTTGGACAATGAATTTTCTTATTTCATCACTTTTCAGTCTGACCTTTATTATTTCCATGTTCTTTTTACTGTTTGGGTTTAACTTCCTCTTAGTTCCTAATTTCAAAAGTAGGGAAAGTTACCATTTTGAGAATATCCCACACTTTCTCCTTTTTTTATTCATTTTTTTTTTGTGGGTACCGGGGGGTCGACCTCAGGACCTCGCACGCCAACAGGCACCCATGCCGCTGAGCGATATCACCAGCCCCTTTTTCGTATGTGGGATCCGGGAATCGAACTCGGGCTCTTGCGCTTGCAAGGCAGGCGCTTACGCCGCTGAGCCATCTCACCGGCCCTCATTTTATTTTTTAAAAAGTATTTTTTATTGAAAATAGGCACTGAGATAAAAATGGGAGTTTTGGGGGAGGTACTGGGGAATAAACCCAGGGCCTTCACAGTCAGCTACCTCCTCCCAGCGCTTTTGCATTTTTATTATTTTGCAAGAGGGTTTTGCTAAGTCATTGAGTTACCCGGACCGGGCTCCAACTTGTCATCGTCTTGACTCAGCTTCCCAAAGTGTTGGGGTGACAAATGGGTGTCACCACCCCTAGTCACGATACGATGTTTTGATCTGGATATACACAATGGAAGTTTTAATACAGCCTCTTGACCTTTCCATCATCATACCAACTTGTCTTCTTCAACGTATAGTATTAAAAATTTATTCTTCTAGCAATTCTGAAATACATATTATTATTAAAGATGGTCAGCATGTAGTGCAAGAAATCACTAAAACTCACTGAAACTTTGAACCCTCTGACAAACCTCATTCCATTCCCAACCTCTCCACCTCTAGTAACAACTTGTTTACTCTCTGTTTCATGAGACGGACTTGCTTTAGAGTCTACATATCAGAGATCATGAAGTATTTGACTTTCTGGGCCTGGCTTATTTGATGTAGCATAATGTATTTACAATGAATTTATTTTTGACAAAGGAACCAATAACACAATAGGAAAGGCCAATGGATATTCATATTTAGAAGGAAGTTGGACCCTTATTTCATATCATGCAAAAAAAATCAACTCAAAATGAATTGAAGAGTAAGATGTTAAACTTCAAAACTATTTTAAAAATAGGGGAAAAGCATACGGACATTGATCTGGGTGATGATTTCTTGGATAAGAGCCCTAAACTGCAAACATCAACAGCACAGACAGACTGATGGAATCGTATTGGACTGAATCCTTCTGAACAGCCAAGAAAGCCATTGGCAGAGTGAAGAGACCGCGGGCTGGGAGGAGAGCAGCTCAGCACACGCTGCTGAGGAAGCGCCCAGAAAACACAATCGGGGCAAGAAATCAAGAGTAAGGAAACAGCCCGGCTAACACTCGAGCAGATATTTCTTAAATAAAGACACGTAAGTGATTAAAGATTATAAGAAAAAACGCTCCACATCGGTACCCATCAGGGAAATAAAAGTTGTATCCTCAAAACCGCACCTCAGACCTGTTAAATTAGCCGCTACCAAATCAAGCCTGAGAGTAATGCGGCTGAGGCCGAGCAGGGAGGGAGCGCCGCCTTCCTAAGGCAGCTGCTCGGTGCTGTAAATTTACTCACAGTACTGTTCCAGGGGCAGGCCATGAGTTCAGAAATTTGTCTTTAAATTTTGGTACAACTTTAAGTACTTTTCCATTCTTAATGTGCTCTTTGACCCATCATTTGTTTGAAAGTACTCACAATGTATTTATTATACAATGCCCAAGTGTTTGGAGATTTTCCAGAGATATTTTTGTTCTTCATTTCTGACTTCATTTCATTATAATTAGATAATATAATATATTTGAAAGTCTTGACATTTATTTAGATTTATTTTACAGACCAGAATATAACCTATAATGGTGAGTAACCTGTGCACCCCTGAAAATAATATATATTCTGTGATTGCAAAGTGGATTGTTCTGAAAACTTGAATTTACTCAGGTTGGCTGGTTCATGTTTCCACTCGTGTATATTTACTGATTTTCTTCTGCTTCATCAATTATCGAAGAAGGGCAAAGAAGACTCCGCCTGTGATTCGAGTTTGCCTGCTTCTCCTCGATGTTCTTCAAGTGGTCTCTTCACGCTCCACAGAGGGCAGGCTCCCTTGCGGGATAAAACACGACGGGACGAGCGTGGATGTGGTTGAGAACTGGGGACTCGCACACCAGGCTGAAGCGTCTCCGCGCTCACTTGCGGAAAGAGGGAGAGGACGCCCAAGACGAGGCCCGCGCAGGGCAGGGTCCCCGCGGCTGGCGGACCCATTCTGCAGCCCACGTAGGCAGAGCGTCTGGCTGCACCCCACTCCCTAACATGGAAGTAGGTGACGCACGCAGGTCCTGTGGGTTCTAAAGTACAGAAACTGGAGGTGCCCTGATGCCCACGGACGCGCGCACTGGGAGGAGTTTCGCACACTGTTTGCAGGGGCTCGACCGGTGTGAACGGAGCCTCCCCGGCTGTGCTCCGAGGTCATGGCTGGCGAGCAGCTGGGCAGTGAGCGCCTCGCGGCCCGTCCCCCCCTGAGCACAAGTTCCTGGGGACCAGTGCAAGGCTTTGGGCTGCGCTCGGGTCTTGCCTTGGTGATTTGTATTTTCAAACACTCTTATTACCCGAGGTAACATGTAGAATTTATATTTACTCTTAATAAATTGAGGTTTTTGTCACTATGAAGTGTCCTTATTTTCCCCTGGTAATTTTGTTTCACTTTGAAAACTTTGTTATTTGAAGTTCATAAGGTCACATTGGCTTTTTTCATTACTATAAACATGGAATTTTTAAAATTTATTTTAACCTATTTGCATCCTTACTCTTTCTCACTTTATTGGGATATAATTGATGCTAAAATTATATATATTTAAGGTGTAATGTGTGATAATGTACAGATACATTGTTAAATGGCTATCTTGATCAACTTAATAAAAACATTTGAAGTCCTTATCTTGCAGGTCACATATACTTGAATCTTGCTTTTTCATCCAATATGGTGACTTCTGCCTTTTAGTAGGGAGTTTAGAGAATTGATATTTAATTTGATTATTGATATCATTAAGTTTAAGTCTGTTATCTACTGTTTGTGTTGTTTCATCTTTTTTTTCTATTTTTCTGCCATTTTGGAGGATTATTGAGTACGACACAATTTCATGTTTTTGTTCACTTAATAGCACAAGACACTTTTTAAAATATTTTGGTAGCTGTTTTAGGTGTCATAGCTTATATGGTAAACTTATCAAGTCTTTCTTCATTTGTCCAAATCTGTGTAGAATCCATAAATATTGTCAGAACAGTTTTTAATTTCTCTACTACTGCAAAAATTATTTTTGTTACACATATTAATTTTTCACATTAGAATCCATATCCAACATTTTTTATTTAAATAACTGATGAAGTTGAACTTTTCCCGTGTTTCTCCTTCCATGGAGTAGATTTATTATGCGTCAGGAGATTTCATTTTCCTTAGGCTGGAAGACGTCTTGAACATTTCTTGTCGTGAACATCTAAGGTGGTGAATTATTCATCCCATGTTTCAAAATGTCTTTATTTATGCTTTTTAGGTGATTGTCCCTTCACTGTTTTTCCCGTCAGTACTTTTAAGTGTTGCTCCCCGTCTTCCTTCTGTTACTGCTTCTGAAGGGAAATCTCTGTGTGGCGCTTTTCAGGTAACCTCTTGGTTTGCAGCCTTCCAGTTACAGCGGCTTTGATGCAGTATTCCCCGTCTTTGTGGTACACTGATATTCTGGTGTCTGTTAGGTTATATTTCACATCAGATTTGAATACCAATCAAAGATTAACTCAGTTCTTCAGTGTCTTCTCTTTCTGTCCTACATTTTGTGTTTGCAGATTAGACAGAAATCAAGGCACCTAATGTCAACATTTCACTGATTCGCTCTTCAAATTTTAAATGTTTTCTCTCTGTATTTAAGTTTTGATAGTTTGCTTTATTATCTCTCTCCATTTTTACCTACATTTTATTCTGCAATGTTAGATCTGATATGTATTCTATTCAGTACCTTATGTACTGTGCATGTTCACAAGTTTTATCTAGGTCATTTTTATATCTTCCATTGAATAGAATTGTGATAAATTTAAAAAAATAACATTTTACGAAGACAGTACAGTGAATTCCAATGTGCCATACCAAGGCTCCCCTATTATTATATGAATATGTTACTATTTTACGATGCTGCATTCATATGTCTTTACTTAAAACTACTGTACTTTCCTGTTCATGGGTGTCGTCCAGGCACCTCTCATGCCCACTCTTCCTGTCTCCATAGGTTCCTCTCAACAGTGTCAATTTGCCAGACCTTCCCTCTTTTTTACGACATTCACGGTGTTGAAGAATATTGATCAGGAGTTTTATAGAATGTCCTTCACACAGAATTTCGTCAATATTTTCCTCATGATTAGAAGTGGGGAGAGAGAACGACACAAGTAGCATCCCATTGCTACATCACACTACATGGGGAGCATCACACTACATGGGGAGCATGCACTGTCGGGAGGATGGCACCCTTAATAACAGCCTCCTGCAGAATGCACGCCTGCCCGCATCTCCACCAGTGAGTCACCGCCACCATCCACACTGCGGTATGGGAGGAGAGTGAGTCCATAAGTTACATGAAGCTCATCCTTATGGGAGATCGCTCTCTTTGCCACCCTTTTTTCCTCCCTTCCTTTCTTCTTTTCTTTCTTTTTTCCTTCTTTTCTCTCTCTCTGTCTCTGTCCCTGTCTCTGTCTCTCTGTTTCTGTCTCTCTCTCTCCTTTTCTCTCTCCCTCTCTCTCTCTGTCTATAATTGGACTAGTGAATATTTATTTTGTATTTTGAGATAGAATCCAATAACTCTCTACTTACCTAATGCCTGTGTTATCTAACTTGTGGTGGTTTTGCACTGTGTTATACTCAGCACAGGGAGAAAATATTTTAAGCTGAAATGCTAAGGATATGGCTAATTTCCATCCCTGACAGCAGCACCATGCACTGTAGGGGGCCGGCAGTTACCTGGCACTCACATGCTTGCCACGGAGCTATGGCTTGCTGCCCTTTTTGCAGACTACAGGATGTTCTAAATCCATTGTGGTAGAATAAACTGTTGTTCTCCAATGATATCCCTACTGAATCCTTGAAATTTATGGAGATTAGTTAGGTAGTGTGTCCAAAGTAAGTTTTCAGAGGTCGTGTGATGCACAGACTGTCATGAGGTATCCAGGTAACCATAATTCTAATCACAAATGTCCTTATAAGAGGATGCAGTAGAAGCTTTGCCTACTGAAGAGAAGGCTATATGACCATGAAGGAGGGATGGAGTGATGACTTCTTTCTTTTCACTGTTGAATAAAATTTCATTGTAAGTATGCATCAGAGTTCATTTGTCCATGAATGTATGGAAGACTAACATTATTGCTTCCAATTTTGAATAATGATGAATCGAAATGCTACATGCATTCACATTGAGGTTAGTGCATTAGCAAATATTTCAAATTTAGTTCACTAAATACCTAGGAGCATAACTGCTACATCATACACAAAAGGTATATCTGGCTTTATAAGAAACTGTCAAAGTATTTCTTGCAATGTACCATTTTACACACCGCTGACAGTGAATTGTATCTTGTATCATTCTTGTCAGCAATTGGCATTGTGTTGTTTTCATTTTATCATTCTAATATGTGTGCAGTGGTATGTCTGGTATTTTGATTTGCAGTTTATTATGACAAATGTATATGTAAATTTTCTACCTGCATGGCTTCTTCGATGAGGTGTCTATTCAGCTATTTTACTCATTTTTAATTTTTGCCTTATTTTCAAATTTTGAGGCTTTGGATATTTTGAATTTTGGGATGTAAATTTTATAAAACACATCAGAAATATGTTCTACAAACATTTTTCCTGTCTTTGGCTTTTTGTTTCATTATCTTAATGGTGTCTTTTGAGTAATCAAAAAAAAAACTTAATTTTAGTGCAGTTTTTCAGTGTTTTCTTTCATGAATCACACTTTTGTGTAGTGTCTAAAGTCTTATCACCAGCCAAGGTCACAGTGATTTACTGCTATGATATTTTTTTTTGTCCAGAAGTTCTATAGTTCTGTATTTCTCATGCAAGTCTAGAATCAGTTTTGAGTTAATTTATGTAAAATGTGTAATGTCTGTGTCTAGGTGCATTTTCTTTGGGGATTTTTTGAACTGATGCTTCCAGCTGCTCCTTCACCATTTTTGAGATACTTTATTTCCTCCATTGCGTTTCTTTATTTGCTTAGACCGAGGCCAGTCACTGCCCCTGTCTGTGCCTGCCTGGCCCTCGTCTGGTCGCATCGCTGTACAGAACCTGCCCAGTCCGCCACTGCTGCATTGCTGTCTGGCTGCTGCTGCTGCTGCCTTTAGTCTAGAAGATGATTGGTGATTTCCCAAATTTCTCCATTGTCAGGATTACATTGACTATGTGAGGTTATTTTGCTTTTCATATTAAATTTATGAATTAATTCATTGATACATACAAAATAGCTTGCTAGAGTTTTACTTGTGATTTCTTTTAGGCTATGTATCAGTTTGGAGAGACTATCTTAATAACATTGAGCTTAGAATTCCTTAAACATGGACTAATCTCCATTTAGTTATAAATGCTTGATGACTTTCATCAGTGTATTGTAGCTTCCTACATAAACATCCCACACATTAAAATTATGTGTGTTATGTTATGAATGTCTATCTGAGTATTTTATGTTTTATTCACATTATAAGTGAGGTTGATGCTGAAATTTCAAATTTAATTTGTGTCAGTGGTGGATAGGAAAGCAACCCCATTTGTATAGTAAGGCTGTACCCATGTCTTTGCTTTACTTGTTTATTGGTGCCAGCAGAATTATTGTTGTTTATTTTTCTTTAATTTTCTATATAGGCAAAGTCTTCTGTGCATGGAGGCAGTTTCATTTGTTCTTTTCCATATCACATATACTGATCTAATTTTTGTGACTTTTTACAGTAGTTAGGATTTTCAGTAAAATCTTGAATAGGATTGGTGAGAAAGTGTATTTGCTCTTAGTCCTACATCTTAGGTGGAAAACATGTTTGATGGAGACCACGTTGAGGTGGCACTGAGCAGGCTTTAGAATCAATCCACTGGCTTTCTATATTAACTTATGAGTCTGTCCCAGGCCTAAGTGACTTGCCTTATGATCCAGTGGCTGGCGTGCAGAAACAGAACTCTCCATGCCAACAGTCATGGTACAGACCTGTAGTGGCCCGTGACACTATGACTCTGAAGGCAAGAAAATACCACAGCTGTGGGCGCTGACTCTCCCTCAGATTTCCAGCCAACCTTAAGATAACCACCAACCTTAGAGATAAAACAGTTCTCTCTGATTGAAGTGTCTTTTTTCTACTTTCTCAAGGCCTTGCCCACTTTCACACCCCTGTTGCCTCAGTTGTCCCCTGCTGTTCTCTGCATGCTCCCTGATATGTTACTCAATAAACAGTGGTCAGATGGAGAAGTCAGGGTCTTATCTACAAAAGCTGTGACCTTCCTAGACCCCCATATACTACATTACTTTTGTCTATTGTCTTTTATCTTTCACTGTATGCTTGTCCAGGGGATTGGGAGACTGGCCATCTCCAATACGTGTTGTTTCTCAACATTACTATACTAACTCTAGGCTCCTTTGTTGTGTTATTTATTAAGGTTAGGAAATGACTCTATTCCTCCTGTGCTAATAATTTTTATCATGAATATTGTTTTCTGTTAGGGGATTTTCCTGTATTCATTAATAGTATCATTTGATCACTCTTTAGCATGTTAATGTTGTGGATCACCATGGCTGATTTTCAAATTGTAACAATCCTTGCTTATATATGAATATATGTCAGTAAATTCTGTTCACTAATGGTATTATTTTGTGTTCAGTTTTCTTTTAATTTCTTTGTGTTTTATGGAAGATTGTTGGGGACTCCACATTAGTACTTGGTGCTTTCCTTTTTCTAGAAGATTTTTAACTATTGTTTTGATTTCAGAAATGGATACAGGCCTAGTCAGAAATCTATTTTTTATCATGTGAATTTTGATATTTTTATCTTTCAAGGAATTTTTCCATTTCAATTAAGTTATCAAATTTTGTGTACAAAGTTATTTATAATATTTCTTACATCCTTTTACTATTCTTGGGATAAGGTGTGAGGACTACTGTTTCATTTCTAATATTTGTAATTTTTATCTTTATTTTATTTGTGGCTGGCCCAGCTTAGATTGAAATTTAGAAATTTTACTGAGCTTTGCCAAGAATATCACTACTTTGTTGATATTTTCATTGTTTCCAATTTTCAATTTCAATGTGTTTTTCTTATTATTTACTTTATTTTGCTTGTTTTAGATTTAAATTGGCCCTTTCTCACATTGTTTCCTAAAGATGGAAGTTTAAATTATTAATTTAAGAACTTTATTCTTTTCAAGTATTTATGTTTAAAGCTATACATTTGTCTAATTGTTAAATTTACTAAATCTTTCAAATTTTGATAAATTGGTGTTCTCTTTTCATTTAGTTTAAATCTGCTTAGAATTTTATGTTATTATGCCCTCTGTAACCCATATGGTATTTAGAAGATTGCAGTTCCAAATTCCAATATTCCATGATTTTCCAGTTCTCTTTCCATTATTAAATTTTAATCTATTGTGTTCTGATGGCTTTTATTCTTTGAATTTCTTAAGGTGTAGTTTATGGATTGAATGTGATTTTTTTCAAAAACGTCCCAGGAAACCATGTGCATTTTGCAGTTGTTGGATGGAGTATTCTATAGATGGTAATCACATGAAGTTGATTAACAGTACTCTTCAGATCAATTTTATCCTTAATGATTTTTATTGTGTTTGTTTTGGGGATCTACTGATTACTAACATGGGGAAGTTGAAGTCTCCAAACTTTAATAGTGAATTTGTCTGCTTATCCAATCATTGCAATTTATTTTTGTCTCATATATTTTAAAATTTTTGGTAGATGTGCACATATTAAAGACTATTGTCTTTTTTGTAAAATTAGATCTTTTATCATTACATAGAACCACTCTTATTCCTAATAATTTTTATTGGTTTAAAATCTACTTTATTTGAATTTAACATAACTCCTCAAGCATTCTTTTAGAGTCTCCTACACTCAGATTGGGGAAGCTCTCTGGTGAGTGCTTTTTCCTTCAAAAGCAAATCCTTCATGAAGAAAGCACAGAAATTATTTCACAAGTTTTACCCTTCCCATCACTCTGCCAGAGTCACAAAAGAATATTTCCTGGATCTTCATCACGAGAACCCTCTAACATATTTGGAGATAAAATCCAGGAAGGTGTGAGTCCTCCCAAGACTGTAGTAAACATCCACCCTCCAGCAATTTGTCAAATTTCTACCAGTTTATGGCTGCCATAGTTTTTACCCCAGGTAAGTGGATATTGGGTGGGACTCTTTGAATTCACTTGTCTCTCTGTATTTACTGGGTGTAATTCATCCTAAAACCTCAGTTTTCTGATGGGAGGTACAGTAAAAGTAGTTACATTTTAGGTTTTTAGAAATTTTTGTTGATGTAATACTGAGGTCACATCTTTCAAACACTTTACATTTTGTTGCTGCAGCCATAAACCTGTAATAGCCATTCAAATGTACTTGTAAAATAATTCTGGTATCTTTGCTAATTTGGGTTTTGCTTTGAATCATCTCATCACTATTCCTGAGCCTGTTTGAGGCTCCAGCACTTTTCCTCCTTGTCCTTTCATGTGGTTCTACTCCTGTCCCCATGTGTGTACCACAAGGTAACCTTTTGAACATATGAAAATATCACTTACAGATCCTTCAAATTCTCTTTATGGGTACTATCACCTCTCCAGAACTCTAGGCATCTTGGTTTTCCTGCATTCTTGGCTCCACCCACTCACTCAGGGATTATCCCAGGCTTCTCAGTCTGGTGCTCTAGAAAATTCCTTAAGGCACACACGAACAAGTCTTAGGACCCACTTGCTTGTCCCCAGCCCTCAGGAATCACAAATCTTTGTTATCCCCTGTTCAGGATTTTGATGACCACTATTTTGTATATTTTATCAGTTTGTTCGTGTTTTGGGGAGAAAGAAAGGCCAGCCACTGCTACTCCATCTTGGTTGGAAACATAGTCCCCATTGGTATGAATTTGATCTATTATTTAGAATTTGAGAATAAATGCTTAGGAGGATTGAATTTTCTCTGTTCTGTTCAATATTCTTATCACTTGGAAAAGTAGCACATGGTAAAGATTTGCTGAATAAATTTGGTATTTGAACTTGGTGATGACTTACTTAGCAATGTGCCAGTGTATCTCTGTAAGGATATTTTTCAAAATGCTCTATTTTATACAGGCTGTTTTGCTCTACACATGTAGTTGAAAGAAAGCGAGACGTCACACAGAGGCAACTTCACAGCCCAGCTGAACTTCAGCTCTTATTCTATCATTTGGGAAAGAGAGAGAGAGAGTTTAAACATGGGACAGACACATGCCATCCCTAAGCTTAAGTCATTGGCCATGTGTGTCACAGCCACAGCAACTCAGGATTACTTGTCTTTAATTTTTCTTTTCACTGTTATCTGATTCATCATAAGTCCAAAAAAATACTAGAATGTTACTTCATTTTCCTCAAATTTCTTTAAGCTGTGGCCTGTTGTCCCAAATATTTAAGTGGCTCATGTTGTTGATGGAGTTACCATTAATCACTTTGTGCTATGGATTACATTGTATCCCCACAAAATTTATATGTTAAAGATGTAACCTCCTGTGTTAGTTTTCTGTAACTATAAGCAAATGATTGAGATACTGAATTTATGAAGAGAAGGAACTTATTTTGGCCTGTAATTTTGGATTCCATCCATAATCCATGGACTCCCTTGTTTTGGGCCTGTGGTAAGGCCACACATTAATATAAAAATACATGGAGAGCAAACTCCTCAGCGTACGACCAGGGAGCAAAAGGAGAAGATGAGAAAGAGGCTGGTGTCCTGCTTCTTCCAAGGGCACACCCCCATGACTCAAAACCTCCCACCAGCCTGTTTCTTAAAGATGTCATCACTTCCCAATACTCCACAAAGATGACAAAGAGACCAAGATGTGGCAGTCAGCTTTCCATCCGAGAAAGTCAACATGAATTAAGAAAGGTTGATTTGGGCTCATAATGGCAGAGATTCCAGTCTATGGTTACTTGGTGCCATTATTTCTATGACTGTGGTAAGGCAGAAGGCAGTGGAAGAAGCATGTGACAAAGGAAACTGCTCACCGTGTGGCAGGAAGCAGAGACAAGAAAGAGCCAGAAAGAAAGGAGCTGGGGGCAAGATACAGTCCCGAAGTCATGCCCTCATGACATCTCTCTTCATCTGAGCCCCATCTTCTACATTCCACTGCCTCCCAACTACGAATCATCAGGGGATTAACCCATTGATGAATCCCTGGCCGTCGTGATCCAGTCTCCTTCCCCAAGCTCATCAGCTATAAACACATGCGCTGTTGGGGGCACAATTTTTACCCAAATCATAGCGTAAGATTTTAGCACATGGGCCTTCATGATCTCAACCCTAGCAGCCCTAGTGCAGTGGTGCTTAGGGACAGAGGCACAGGCAGTAACAAATGTTGGATGAGGTCAGGAGGGTAAGACTCTCATGATGGGATTAGTGCCCTTACTTTTTTCTCCCTTTCTCTCCTTTCTGATGCACCTGGAACTCTACGTGAGAACAGAGTAAGAAGGCAGCTGTCAGCAACCCAGAGAGAAGGACCCTGCTCCCAGAGAGTGCACTGGCTCTCTGATTGCAGGCTTTTGGCCTCCAAAACTAGGAGAAAACACATGTCTGTTGCTTAGTCTGTGGTATTTGTTTTATGACAGCCCAAGCTGACTGAGACGCTTAATTCACGCCCTCCATACATTGCACTTCTGCTCTGAAAGGACATATGTTCCTTCAAAAGTAACTCACACCCTTGGTGAAGATGCCGTCCTGCATCCAGGTTAATAAAAGGAGTGTGAGGAAGGGTGAATTTTCATCATTTTGGGAGTGGCCATCGAGCAGTGTTTAGAATGTTTCAGATGGAAATGTTAGTGTGGATGAAGGCCCTATCCCATTCTTATCTGGAAAAAGATGTTTGATGCCCTGTGCCTGCATGAGCCCAGGAATTGAAGAGCAGGGAGATAAATAAATGAAATAGCTGCTTTCCAATCCTGTGCCCAGCAGCACCAGTGATTTTATCAAATGAAATGTGCACACACGGACAAGGACAGGTTGAGTCCGCCTCTACAGTGGACCTCCCCGCAATGACAGCCGCCTCCTGGAAACTACCTCAAGGCTACTGTCCACCTCTCCCTCCCATTCCACTATCTACACCCAGGCACATGGACCTGCTCTAACTGATTCTTGCTTGCAAATCCATTCTCCTTTCCTCCCAGTCAGTCTCCTTTGGCCAAATATAGCTATATTTTTCTCTGCTCCACCTTGCTACTGCCTAAGAAACTTCTCCCATGTGAGGTTCAAGGTGCTTTAAAAACCCACAGCCATAGTATTTTAATTTCCTTCACCATTATCATAGTCAAATACTGCTTCTAAAAAATGTGGTTAAATATTGATTAATTTACTTGACTGAGAAGATGTCTATGAAAATATGAGTTTTGAAGATGACTCTTCCCCTACAAAACCTAATATTAACAAAGTCTCAGCTGTCTCCATGACAGTCCCCACTGCAGTCAAGCTGGCTGCTAGGCAGGCATAGATCTGGGCTTCTCCTCTGCCCTGAATGAGGCAGGAGCAGGGCAGGCTGAGAGGTGACCCTGTCTGCAGCCCGGGTGTGGGAGGATCTCGCAGTGGGAATTCCACTGGAAACAAAGCATATCTTAATGTCTAAGTAAGTTACACCACTGGAGGTCCTTGAAGTCTTCTGGAACTAACGTGTACCTAACGTCAAAAGTCAGTAGATAGACTTGATAGTTGTAAAAATGCTAAGAATTTTTTAGTTTCTCCATCTTAAAGGTGTTCAGGATGGAGAAGGAGACCCTGCCACAGGACCCAGTGTGGCAAGTACCCGCAGTTTAACCATATGCCCTGGTAGAAATGTGTGATCAGACCCTAGATTTCACATGGGACAGTAACAGCTCTGGAGAGAGAGTTCAGGGGATTGATGGCTACTAAAGTGGATTTCAGTTAGTGGCTCACTGGGTCTCCAGACATTCCTTCTATTATTATTATTAAGCAACAGAACCTTTTCATAGGTCAATTTTTAGAGGCTGCCCCTGGAAATTGCACAGTGGGTATGAAGTTTGAGCAACTGGAGATGCTCACCCATCCCCCATGCAGGGAGGCCCCAGGAACTGCATGGAAGGACCAGGGCTCCAGGCTTGTGGGACACACACTGCTGCAGGTGGCAATTGCCCTGGAAGGACTGTGACACAGTGGTAATGTTTCCCAGAAAGACCACCAGGCTGAAAAATTAGAGAGACAGTGAGACTAACTGGTAAGAAAACCAGAAGGGAGGGTACATTGCAATGGGAATAAAGAGGAGAAGTGCTAAGAGAGAGCTCAGAGATCCCACTGCCTCAAATGCAAGACCCTTCATACCCATTGGTACTGTTCAACCAAACTTAGGTTGAAGATAATCAGAAAAAATGACATCTGTACTGAACATGTTCAAACTTTTGATCTTGCTATTATTTCCTAAACATCTAACTACATAGCATTTTTATTATATTAAGTATAAAAAATAATCCTGAGACAATTTAAAGTATAGAAGATAATGTGTGTAAGGTGTCTGATTCCACACAAATACTGAACCGCTTTATACGAGGGACTGGAGCATCCTTGGATTTTGGGTTGAACGGATAATGAGGGAGAACTATAACTGAAGATGCAGTCTATGGCTGGGCTGGAAATCCCACTAAGTGGGTCTGAATTTCAGGTGCAGTGAGGAAGCAGTGTTGGTGCTTCATGTCCAACATGGAAGTACCAGCTTCCTGCTAGCTTTCAGCTGGTGTTAGCCTAATTTGTCTGTGGGCTGACTTTCTTCCTGGATTTCCATGTGTATGGCATTACGACCTTCAGAGTTCCCACGCCACCCATCCCGATTGGCAATGAGACGCATCATGCTTCTCACCAAGCATTTTCTCCTGTTTCTAACGTTTTCTCAGCTTTAGAAAAGAAAACAGTGGTCTTGCTTCTGACAGTGCAGCCCTGGAGCATATTCATAACAGATCAAAGAAGTAAATCACTGTTCTATGCCTGACCTGTAGCATCTAAGCTGCTAATATATGGAGCCCATGTTCAAATTAAGGAGACACACAAACACTCTGGTGACTGAATTCCCAAAAAGAAGTTTAACTTTGGGTAACAAAAGCAATTCTGGGCAACAAAGGCAAGGTAGAGGGCATCACAATCCCTGACATGAAATTATACTACTGAGCTGCAGTGATAAAAACAGCATGGTACTGGGGAAAAAAGACAGAGCTGAGGATCAATGGAATAAATTAAAAGATGCGGAAACACTCAGCCACCTTGTGTTTGACAAACAAACCAAACACCTTCTCTGTAAGAAAGAGCACCTCTGTAATAAATGGTGCTGGAAAAACTGGCTTGCCACATGTGAATGATCAAACCTAGACCCATGTCTATCATCATGCACTAAACTCAAACTGAAATGGATCAAAGATCTAAATATTAACACAGAAACATCAAATCTGCTGGAAGATAGAATAGGTACAAATCATGAGACATACGTGTAGGCAAAGACTTTATGAACAAAACCCTGATTGCACAGGAAATGTTAAAAAGAATCAACAACTGGGATCTTCTCTCATTAAAAAGCTTTTGCACAGGAAGAGAGACCACCAACTGAGCGAAAAGACAACCCACAGAGTGGGAAAAAAATTTTGCCAGCTGTTCCTCAGACAAAGGATTATGAAGGAGAACATATAAAGAACTCAAAAAAAAAAAAATCAGAGTCCTCCCAAATTTAAAGGCACAATCCAAAAGTAAGCATCTAAGATGAATAAACAGTTCTCAGACGAAGAAGTACAAATGGCAAATAACTACATAACTATATGAAAAAAATGTTCAACAGCACCATCCATTTGAGAGATGCAAATTAAAACAATGCTGAGATTCTATCTCACTCCAGAAAGAATGCCTATTATCAAGAAATCAACCAATAACAAATGCTGGCGGGGCAGTGGGGAAAAAGGAACACTTCTCCACTGTTGGTGGGAGTGCAGACTGGTGCAACCACTGTGGAAATCAGTGTGGAGATTCCTCAAAAAACTAAGGTTAGAGGTCACATTCGACCCAGCTATTCCCCTTCTTGGTTTCTTCCTGAATGAATTAAAAGCATCATACCACAGCGACATACATGCACCCATGTTTGTAATAGCTAAATCTTGAAAACAGCTCAAATGCCCATCAGCTGATGAATGGATAAAGAAATTGTTTTTTCTTATACAATAGAGTACTACTCAGCCATAAAGAAGGATAAACTTGAGACATTTCTAGGTGAATGGATGCACCTTGAGACCATACTCTTAAATGAAATAAATCAGACACACATGTTCAAATATTGCATGGTTTCTCTGGAGTGAAAAACTAAAGTATAAATAAGGACCAAAATGTATAATAGATATTGTGAAAAAGAAAGAAAATGTTTAAATGGGAAGGGGAACTAGGGAGAGGGAGGGGGAAAAGGAAGGAAAGGAAAAGAAAAAAAAAGAAAAAAGGAAAGATGGAAACAAAGCTTTGTAAATAAGGAGGAGAAGAGGGGTTGAAGGGAGGGGAGAGGAATGGGGAGTAAAAAGAAGAATCAAGATATATCATGAACAGGTATAAATTCCCTAAGATAAATTTGATCATTATGTATATACAAAATGTAGCAATAAAATTAATTAAAAAAACACTACCTATCTGTCCATTAGACAAGAAGTATTTTGACAAAAATCTAGTCATAGTCATAATGTTTTCCTTCCTGTAACTAAATTTCTTTTTTGCCACAAGCACTGAAATTTAAGGATTAACCCAGAGGGGAGTAGCAAAATGTCCAAAGGACCTCCAGTTCTCTAGGAGGCTTTCCAAGTTTCTCAGTAAGAGCCATATAAGAAAATGACACAAAGTTTGAGAAAAAAAGAGAATTTAATTTTGAAAAACGCTTATTGAAAACACCTTTTTCTCGTAGCAGAAAGGTTATTTTTATTCAGTTATTTCAATTAAAGCACCAAAACAAATAATCTAATTCTTCCATGAAAAACTCACAAAAATGTATAGTGATTCTGAAAAGATTTTAGTCTTAAATAGCTGAGAAAAATATACAAAAATAAATATATTATGGGAAAATCAGCAAATACAATGAATTAATAAGGTTAACATGTTTTATTTCTTAGATCCTAGAATCTGGGATTCCACAATTTGCCAAGTGTAGATGTCAATATTGGAAAGCAAAGTTTTTATTTATCAGATGAAAAAATTTCCATATGTGTTGGAAAATCAGCTGTCACCAAAATACCAAATTTTACAATTTGCTTTTTTTGGAGATTCAGAAATGTGTCCTGCGAGTTTCATCACTTTTAAAAATAATTCAGTCCCATTTGTTTATAGTGTTGTCTTCCTTCCTTCCTTTCTTTAAGCATACGAAAATGATGGACCAGGCTTTGACCGCCAAACTCTTACCTTTTTCCAAGAGTGAATCTCAACAATTAAACAGCGCCACAGACTTGTAAAATACTGTAATTTTTTGCTTCCTGAAGGAAAGTGGTGGGTGTCCTGGGCACCTCCTTCTGGACGATGCTCTCTCACCCTCCTGCAGAATGAGCTCACTTTTAGCACCAGCCCCTCTGCACACCACACCTTCTCCACGCAAGAGTACTCTTCTCAAGGAATCTCAACGCATTTCACGTGATATATACGAGGGGTCCACAGCAGGAGATCTGTTGCCTGCAATCAAGATAGTCACACAATTTATCAGCAATACAGGACACTTTCTAGAGTAAATGGGGATGATCTGAAAAATCTTGGCAGTATAACAAGCCAGACCCCAAATTTAGGGACACTCCCTCTATGACAAGTTTGTACATCCTTTCTATATTTACATATCTGATCTTTGAGCACGTATGTGTTTATAGTACACTGACCCAGAGTAAATGCTTAGTACTTATTTATTTTAATGATCCCCTGCACACTAAAAACCCCAGCCAAGCCAGATGATGTAGAAGCACCCTGTCCGGCTGATAGCACCAACAGACAGAGCTTGCAAGAATGGGTTCGTACCAAGCAGCGCACAGATCATACACATTTCTCCTCTCCGGTTGCCAGGGTAATTTCTCCATCTGCCACAGAGGGTATGGAAGAGAATTTTCTCCTTCAACAGTTTATGCTCCTCGTGTCTTGGTATTGATATTAATGCCAACAAAATTAGTAATTTGACAATTAGTTGCCCACTTACCTGAGAAGACATGAAAGGGAGAAAGAAAGTATTTTAACTGGATTATAATGTGGCTCTGACAAGTCAGGCTTCTGTCATGTTATAGAACTTTATGTCATGTTCCAACTTTAACATTTTCATGTCTGCTTGGCAGGTTATTAAAATAAATGAGGGTGCAATGGGCTGCTGCTCTGCTCTGCTCTAATGGGAGCTGAGGAATTTGCAAGTCACCAATGTAAATTGACCGATCTCAGAGACTGAAAGGATTTAGCTAAAGTGGACAATTAGGATCATTTCTGCACAGCTGAGTGAAATATTCCTTGTTATTTTAATAATTCAGGCCCAGGGTAATTTTCGGAGGCTGAGTTTGTCAAGATAATGTGCCTTGTGCTTGTCTCCTTGTCATTTTTAACTCAATCTCACATGTTACAGGTGCAGTCTAGCTTACAAAACAGGAAAATCATTCGCTGGAGAATTTGCATGTGGAATACAGATACAGTGTGTGCAGGGGAAGCGGAGCCGAGATTGACAGGGCTCTGCAGGGTGGGTGCCTCGTGATGGTGTGGTCCAGACGGCTGATGGATACCGCGTGGCTTTCTTGGTATCACGATGAGTGAGTGGGCAGTGTGCGTGTGCAAGTGTGAGCCTCGCTCAGCACACTTAGCTTGTGTAACGTACACTGCTCTGGGTCGGGAATGTGTGGAGGTTTGGCGTTCTCTCGTGCTGGAGGCAAATGTTCACTTTCATCTCAGGATTAACACATGGACTGATGGAGTAATAGCTTTAATTTTTGGTAGTAAGATTCGTTTAGCAAATGGTACATGAGTTTAATAGCAAGGAATTCTGAAACTGGAGAATTCTCCGGTGCATTTCCGCAAGTAGGAGTCTGTTGGGCTGGATTTTGTGGTCTCAACAGATTAGACATCATTCATTATTACAATGATGGGTATAAACCCAGAAGTGACCTCTTGTGGCCTTAGGAAACAGTCAACTCAAATTGAAATCAGGAAGTTATTAAAGTCAAACTCTCGCTGAGGCCCCTCCTGCGTCATGCTCAGGGCCTCTAACCTGTGCAGTGCAGGACCGTACGTCAGGCTGTCACCTTCCTAGGACCTCATTAGGGCTACATCAGGGCCACTCTGTCTCCATGCCATTTATTTCTAAATATTCATATGATAATATCTTTAAAGATAGAACTTAAGGTAAATATATCACCATCAATGACAAATATTACAAACATTGCCTTGGGAAAAAGAGAGATGCTGCAATCTCTAAGAATGAAAACACAGCCAGCATTATTAGCTAAATATTCTGTAGCATGAATTATTTCACCACAGTAATATTCCTGTCTGGCTATCAAGTGGACTTATTAATATAATTGTAAGATACATAGAAATACAAGCTCACCCTGTATGCTATAAGGTAGAGAGGTCTAAAAACCAAGTGGGTCAAGGAAAGTATATAACTTATTTTGCAATTAAAATCCAGAATTCCTGTCCATTCCAATGTCATTTACAGCAGTCATCCTTCAATTCTGATGAGAAATGGTCCTGTGAAATAGCCCATTGGTTACTGTTCCTTGAACCAAATCTCCTGTTAGCCTTGGCCCATTCTAGGCCCTCAGGCTGTATTTCATTGTGCCGGCACACGGTTCATGTATGTTGAATTGGGAGCCATATGTCTCAGGAAGGAAGGGGGACATTCTGCTTGGGGCTCACACCCACCACAGGTTAGCTAAGGAGTTCATGGAGGAAAGGGACCCATGGTCCAAATCAGTGGCTTTTATTATCTCTTGTAGAGATTTTCTAACCAAATGAGTGCAAAAGTATGGCAGGCTCTCATTTTTGGAATTCTGGCCAATGAAGAGTGGACACAAGTCAATCCATGAACAAACAGATAAGTGAACGAAGGTGCCCAGAGCATTGTCCATCTGCCTTCTCTCCCAAGTGTCAGCCCAGGCTAGAAGAATGCACTGGCTCCTGGCCTCTGATCCCTGCCTTCCCTGATACAGCTCAGGCTTCCATCATCCAGCACCTTAGGAGGAGACTTACCATTTCTGTATGAGTCAGGGCAATGGCAATAACTCAGGGAATGTACTATAAAAAACAATGTGTGCCTTTCATGCAGAACCTGGGCTGAGCGGGAGCCCCAGACAATTTCCAATCCTCTCCATGTGTATCATCTCAGGCCATCTCATCTGGCCTAGTAAAGAGGAAAGAGCAACTGAGAATCTCACACACAGTTAGGGGCCAGGCTCCATGCACACCTCAGTGACAGCTGCCCCGTGTCTGTCCTGGCTTTGGGTCCTCATGTAAGAAGTGCTCAGCAGTTGAGCGAACCAGCCTAGTATACTAGAATGTAGGATCACCAATACATGAGTAAAAGTGAATTACATGGATTAGGAAAAATTTTGCATGAGTGCCTAATTCAGAAGCTTAATAATTAAGACTTGCGATTTGACTTTATACTTGGCCAACTACGTCACGGATGGGGGGCATCTGTGGAACTAAGTATGTTGTGCAGATGTCCCAGGAACACATGAGATACCCACACGTACAGTTAGTCAATCTTGTGATTGTCTGCATCATGATGATTCTTCAGTTAAACAAAATCCCACTGAGATATCTATCTCTTCTTGGTTCGATTCAGAGAACCAAATATCATTTCTGATTTAATAATCTGCAATAAGCTGGAGACATCAGCTGTCAATGCCATATACCTAAGAAGATGGTCTGGCGTTTCAGAGAAGAAAAATTATAAACCAGCCCATGAGCAAAAATCTATTTAGATCTCAACTTAGTCTTCTTCCAAGGATACCATTTTGTGTCTGATATCTTCACACTGACATAGGTTACCAAGAGCCACACTGTAAAAGAGGAGCTCCTCGGAGGCAGAAATACACTTCATCCGCCTTCTCCCACCTCCATCCATTGGTTGTCTCCACACCATGAGCTGTTAACAAGCACACAAAACAAAGTCTCGACAACGCATTCCCTTGTCTTACCATACATAGCTGTAATACACTTCATCCTGGCAAAGAGGAATTTTGCAACCTTACAGAAAATGCAAATCTAACTTTTTTTTTTTTTTTTTTTTTTTTTTGTGGGTACCGGGGGGTCGACCTCAGGACCTCGTGCGCCAGCAGGCGCCCGTGCCGCTGAGCGATATCACCGGCCCCTTTTTCGTATGTGGGATCCGGGAGTCGAACTCGGGCCCTCGCGCTTGCAAGGCAGGCGCTTAAGCCGCTGAGCCATCTCACCGGCCCCTGCAAATCTAACTTTGAAATACATTTTATGTTGTCTTAGATTAGAACCTTAATCTAGGCTGTGCAGCTCCTTCGGTTATATTAAACTATACACTCCCTGTGTTCTTTACAAGCTGATTTTGACTTTTAAAAAGAGACTTACCCAGCATTTGGGTAGACAGGCTTTTCCTTGTCATATTGCAAAATGTAGAAAAATATATTAAATGGCAAGCTGGGTTAGCAGTGGAGTTCCATGCTAAATCAGCGTTACCACCTTGTTTGAGTTTATGGTCTTTGCTGTGTTGATTTAAGGCAGGAGACTTGGTATTCCAGGCAAATGCTTACCAGAATACAATTTATTCAGAGTGGCTTTCAACTACAGGCTCAGAATATTTGCCTCAATAATCACTCAAGCTAAAATATGGGGTGACTAATTTTTTCTCTACCTATCTGATTACTAGCTCAATTCTGGCACTTTAATCTAAATCTTAACTAAATTGCATCATGTATGTTTTGCTTGTGTATCTCTATTCTCAGGTATTATATATCTTGCTTAAAACGTACTACATTAGGTTCTAAAACATATTTCTCATCCATCCGGCACTCCCAGGAGTGCTCACAGCACCAGCCTTCCAGCTTTCTCTGCATCAGAGCTGCTCAGCATCACTCACTGGACAGCCCCACACTCCCCTTCACCCTCTAAAGCCAAAACAATGAAAGAAGCCCTCCAATGAAAGAATGGCATCCCAGCCCCTGAGTAAACAGATCAGATCTGCAAAGAGCACAGCTTTCCCACATGCAAAATCAAGTAGTTTTCTCTCTGAACCTCCAATCTCTTAGACATACCACTACTTCCGACTTATTCTTTCATTCTTCTGTGCACACAATACTATGTGATGAGCCCCAAGGGAACAAAGGCATAAAAAGTATCATCTCTGTGCTGAAACTGGTTACAGGCACACACATGTGCAACTCACCCAGTGAAAGGGGCTCTGCTTTCCAAGAGCAGAGGAGTTTCGTGAAGATGGTGGTGGTCTGACCTGGGTTTTCTAGAGAGTGTAGGGTTTAGACAGACAGAGGTGGGAACCTGCTGACCATCTTTGGGGACACATGCATGATACAACTTGACCTGGGGAGGAGGAGGTGACATTTGTGGGCGCTGAGGTTGAGGGATAACCTGAAGAGCCTTGATTACCAGGGAAAAGGACTTAGAAGTATCTCATAAGCAAAAAGATGGCATTACAAGTTTCCAAACAACAGAAACATAAGTATGGGTATGTTTGGAAAACTGTTTTGCTCAAGGGTGCCTGGGTTATAGGGAAAAGGGAAGGAGGAATTTGGGGTCCTTGAAAAATAGTGATTTTCATCAATACCATTATTATTGTTGCTGCTGTTGTCATTGTTGCTCACATCAATGAAGTCGGTGCTTTCAGCAGTTTGGGCACAGATGGCAACTCCTGGCAGTAGCTCCATCAGGAAAGAATGCCCAGCTGGCTGTGGAAGTGAAGAGGTGAGGTGGAAAGCAGAGGTCGAGAGGGGCAGGTTGGCTTTGCATGGTCGTTGGTGTCTTCACAATGACTTTCACCTATATTTTTCCAAGTGCAAAGCACCATTGTATGATTTCACCCATTGATCCAATATTTTATGCTTAAAATATGGGGGGTGGGAAGATGGCAAATAGCAGAGATGGATTGTTGCCACCGCTGGATGAATGAGTCAGGGTACCACACTTTTGCATGCACAACCTGGAACATACATCTTCCATGTACAGGCTGTGGATATGTCTATGTCATTCAAATGATTTAAGGACAAAGCATGTTTCTTTTTCTTGCAGGGTTGAAAACAATCATGACATCAAGGACTTTTTTCTAAAAGTACAAGAATATAATCCTGACTTAATCACGGTTCCTCCCCCAGTCCACCTGTAAAGTAGAAATTTTAAAACCATGCAATACCCTGGGTCTCCTTTCTTAGCATGACTGGGAAAAGAGGAACCCGCCCAGTTTGTACAACTGACTGCAAGGGCTCAGCGCACGCTGCGGCCTGGCACGAGCATACTGTCACGGTGGTTCCTACTTGCATTGGCCCAACATTGAATGCTAATTCTGGAAGAGATAATTTGGAAACACAGTAATTTGAAAGTGGAAAGAATATGCAAAGAGAAAATATAGCATTTTATTATTTTCAAAGACCTGACAAGAGTGTCTTTGTCAGTTGTTACTGGGGAAAGATCAACTAATACATCAAAGCCTCGGAGACACGGATGCCTCGGAAATGTCACCTTCTTCCAGGAAATCCCACCTTGTTGGGCTGGTCAGAAGGTTTCAGTGTTTAAACAACCTTGCAGCTAATCTGACATTGATATAAAACTTGCCATTTACATGAAAATGCCAGTCCTCACCCAAAGGCTGTGGTGGCTTTGTTGCGAGAGCCTCCTGTGTGCATCCTACAGACGGGGAAACAGGAGCAGGGTGTATATTTTCTGTGGAATAGTCACAAGATGCAGAGGATGTCATTGAAGAGGGTAAAGGGTAAGGTAACAGGGGACTGAATAACCACAGTTGCGTTGATGAAGCCCATCGTCAGGTGATGAACAGGTCCCAAACTAGGAGGTTCAGGCCACAAATGTGCAGCTCTCGTACGACCGCTAGAGAGCATAGTCTTTGCCTCTCCTTAGCTGTTCTGACTCTATTAGCGGCACAGGTATCTACTAAGAAGTGAGAGAAGCTGCAGTGTTGAAACTGGGTAGAGGAGACCTCTCTCAGTCTTCATTCATCTATACAATCACTTGTTCTTAAACCCAGGTGATGGATAGCCTGTTAGATCTTCTAGCTATCATCTGCGTTGAAGTGAAAGATAGTAGAAAAAGAAAGAACAAGAAGGAATGAAAGGGAAGCCAGAAATTCACCACTGTAGTCTAACATGGTCCTCAGTGCCCCTGCTGGACACCCAGCTGCGGCCACACATTTTACAGAATAAGACCCAGGGCCACACCACTCAGGGTAAACCCAGCTTGGAGCACAGGGTCTCTCTCACGGTCCTCTTCACATCATGTGCATTTTTGGACATCTTCAGCCTTTATGATATCAGTCTTGCAGCTTTCTTTTCCATAATACTTTGCCCTCCTCCAGTCAATCAGAAGGATTCCTACAGCCTCCAGAAGAAATAGACCATTATGGCAGAAATGATAAGATGTTAAGTGAGATATTATTTTAGTTTTCTTTCCTTTTAGACTGAGCCATTGAGAGTCTAAGGATCTGGGCTTCAGAGCAGCAGGGTGCTGAGCATCTGCTTTTGTTTTCCAAGTGGATAGAGGTAGACTAGAGCAGAGCAGGGGGGGAAGGGACCACGGAGATATGGAGGAGAGCCGGGGAAGGTAGGCGGGAAGGAGGAAGTGGCAAGGCAAAGCCTTTGCCATAATCTGAACACCATGATCTGATCATGCACAAGTGGAGTCCTAATGCCCGAGGCAATGGCATGAGGAGTGAAGACTGTGGAGGTCGTTAGATCACCAGGGTATGGTCCTCACGAATGGTACAGATGTCCTCATAAAGCACAAGGACCCAAGGAAAAGTGCCATCTGTGAACCAGGAGGTGTCCCTCACTAGACAGCGATTCTTCAGGCTCTGTGATCTTGGCCCTGCCACTCTCCAGCATGTGAGGAAGGAATTTCTGTTGTTTATAGGCCACACCGTCTATTGGCGCTCTCTTCTAACAGCCCAGACAGACTAAAAAATCCTTGACAGGACCTGGCGTTGGGCCCCGATGGAGGGAGGAGCTGCTGCTGAGGATGTAACACTCACAACAGAGCGGGCGGCAGCAGCGGCTCTGGGGAGAACAGAGATACTAAAGCCAGTCCTGCTTGCACCGGGCTTCCTGCGGAAAGAAGCCGGCTGGTTGGCCCCACGGATTTTGCAGAACACACACACGATTACACTGCATCTCTACGGAGATGAAGGTTATGCACTGACCCAGCACAACATGGCACTTATCAGAGCTAATCTGGCTAGTGACAGAAAAATAGGGAAGAAACAGAGACCATGACTGAGTCCCCAGTTTGGTAATACTCCTTGAGGAGACCAAACAGGTGCTATGTGTTAGGGCACATAGACTAAACTGGCCCTGTCCCATTCTGGAAGGACCAGGAATTTGTACTCATGGAAATCGCTAACGCTCCTGGGAATGGACCTGTCTTCCCACCTAGCAGAGTCTCCCTTGGCACCACCACCCAAGTAGTTAGAGCTGGTCTAGTACACAGATGTGGATCCCACACAGCATGGAAGCCTGGCACAGTGGCAGTGTCATGGAAGAGCATGGAGGACCACAGATATCATTTATGTCACCGGCCTCAGACAGGTCATGAAACTCTGGAGCAGCTGCATCCATTGCCATCTCCTGGCACAAGCTCCCCTGGGTCCAGAGCAACCTGTGGGTGGGTTACCTACTGATCAAGGTGGTAGCATTAGTACAAAGAGTGAAATGAGGCTTCTTTATTCTTCGTTATTGAGAAAATTATTCAATTATTGAGTCTCTTGAGTGTAGGGGAAATGGCAGTATGGTGTGGCAGAGGCACGGACGGCATGGAGTCAAGAGTGCCTTCCGGAATGCCAGTTCTCCAACCTGGACCATGCTCAAGATCACAGAGGGGATTTGTGGGAGCAACGCTGAGTTTCTGATCTAACAGTCTGGGGTCTGTCACGACAGCTTGCCTTTGTAACACATCGCTTGGTGATACTGGTCCTGCTGTGCTCTGGCGACCACACTTTGAAAGCCCCCAGTCTAAACAATGCCACAGGTATCGTTGTTCCACTCACATTGATCTCCTCAGCTTCTTGCTGGCCCTAATGCATGGAATTTAACCTCAGTGTCCCCTCAGCTCCTCTTGTTAGGGAAAATCTGTCTAGGATGCACAAGCGACACATGCTGTCTCCTCAGTTACTCTCTCCCAGCAACATGAAGTCTAGAAGGGAGAAAGACAAGTTTGAAAATTGTTTGAAACAGAGGCACAGTGTTATCTGGTGCTCTAATGAAAGACAATCAGTGTTCAGCAGCACAGAAGCCCAGAGCCGCGCTGGTCCCTTTCCAAGTCCAGAAGATTACATTGAATAGAAACCACCCAGAGTGAAATCGATCTTATCGTAGGAGAGAAATGTTTCAAGTTCCATTAGTAGAAACAGAACTGAGATAATCTAGGGGAGACACAGAGAAAGACAGTCAAGAGGAGAGAAAGCAACCACACTCTTCAGCCAAGAGCAGGCAGACGAGAACACAGTCAGAGTCAATCTCATACAGGGAGGAACAGAGTGAGACGTGGCGAGAGTGCAGCGCTTCTCATTGCCCTATCTGGAGGAACTTAGTTTTGCTCTAGCTAAGACAATCACCTGTTCCTCTCCATCCAGAACTGGGACTTTCTTGGAGCACAGGGTGTTTAGTGCTAAAACCAGGACAGGAAAGGCATGGAAACTGCAAGGGTTACTCACTCTACTCATAGCAATGGTGTTAACAAATGACATTAATTTGCGGAAAAGTTGCATGCAGATTTCTACGTTGGTGACAGTGGACTAGGTAATTGGGTCCTATCTTCCTGGTGGAGAGAAATAAAACTCTGGACAACATAATAAGAAAATGAACTTCCTAGGATCAAATCCTTAGTAAGATAGTAAGATGTTACTGGGTCAGTACCCTATCTTGGGTTTCCCAAGAAGCAGAGTTTGAAACAAGGGTACGTGTACAAATGAGTGTATCGTTCCTGGAAAACACAGCGGAGGAGAGGTAAGGCCCAGCCATGCACTGCCCTTCCAGCCTCCAGCTGACCTGTCCTGGATCTCTGCAGTGTGACGTACACCCTTACTTTTGTCTGTTCCTGGCCAAGGCACTGGTGTGTTCCTATTTGTGTGCAAGATGAAGTCAACATTTACCTGCAGAAACTGTGGCTCCTGTACCTGAATCTTAACGAGTCCCAGCAACCTGGGGATGTTGCTCCCCAGAAAACTTCAGGTGCACATCCTCAAAAGCAAAGCACAGAGAAGGTTGGGAATGAGCACAGAGAAAGTGTGACCGGCATCCCGGGACAGAAGGGCGGAGCAACAAGACCCAGTGATGATGTCAATAGAAACTTCCCACTCTGGAACTCAGAGAGAGAAAGTGGTGAAAAAGAAAGGAAACAGAATACATTCAAACCTCGGACTTACATTTCTAAGAAATTTTAACTTAATAAATGAGGTGTGTCTTGCAATAGAAGAAGTACTTCACGCCAAATGCTACATGATCACAACTGGGTCCTCTGTCTTTCCATCTCTCTGTCTCTCTATCTGTCTGTCTGTCTCTCTTTCTCTCTCTCTCCCTCCCACCATCCCTTGCTGCTTTGATATACAAGTACTTGGGATTATGAGCGGAACTAATTATTCTCTCAAACCAAGCTTTTACTGTACTGCTTGAGGACAATTACAAAAAAAGTAACACATGCTAGACAGAAAAAACAGAGCAAAAGTAAAGCAATATTTAAAACAATAATGGCTGAAAAGTGTCCAAAGTTAATGACAGGCATTAAATCGCACATCCAGAGAGCTCCAAAAACACCAAGCAGGAGAATCATTACAGCATGTGTACATAAACACATGGAATCCAAACTACAGGAAACCAAAGACAGAGAAAATACTGGAAAAAGCCAGAGGAAAGAAACGTCTTACCTATGGTAGAAAAAGGACAAGAATTATAGGGCTTCTCATCAGAAATTATGCAAAGAGGAAGACTTAGTGGTAATAAGCCGATGGCCCAGAATCCTGCAGGTGGTGAAATCTCATTCGGAAATGAGAAGGATGAACATTCTGCTGGGACAGCAAAAACTAAGGGAATCTGGAGCCTGTAGAACTGCCTAGAAAATCTTAAAAATTCTCAGGGGGAAAGAAAAGTACTTAAGCAGTTAATTTAGATCCAAAGGAAGGGAGTATACTAGAAAAGGAATAGATAGAGGCAAATAACATGTTTCACCTTTTGTTTTCTTTTTAAATTAAATTTTAAATTTATACAGAAACATACAAACTGTGCGTGTTAACAAGGTACTATGTAATGTTCAAGTTCACATATGCATGGTGCAATTCTTCAATCAAGATAAACACCTGTCTCCTCTAATTTTAGCATTTTATTTTTTTCTGATTGTTGTTGGACTCAGTAAATGACTGCAAAATAACAGTAACAAAAATATATTAGGTGATCGAGGCACATGACAAGTGGAATGGATGACCATAGCGTTATGAGGGTGGCAGAAGGGGTTGGAACAGTCAATTGCCTGCAAGCCTGAGAAGCAGGCGGACTGAGGGGAGGGGTAAATGTGTATTGCAAATTCTAAGAAGTCAATAAAATTTTGGAGATCGAACAGCACATATGCAATAGTACACACATCAGGTAAGAGTCTCAAGAGACATCTAAAAATGCAAATATATAAAAAATAGAATGGCCATATGATCCAGCACTTGCCTTTTTAGACACAGATCCAAAGGACATGAAATCAATAGGTCTAAGAAATTTCTACACTTCCAACTTTAAGTGTTCACAAAGAAGATGTGATATGCACATATATTCATATATCATTAAATGTATGTGCATTCATATAAATGTACATAAATATATGCATATATATGCATCTACACAAGTACCAGTTATCTTTAAGAAAAAAGTATTTCCTGCCATTTACAACAACGTGGAGGTAAGCCAGACACTGAAAGACAAATACAGCATAATCTCATTTATATGTGGAGTTCTCCATCATTGAGCCCACAGAAACAGAGAGTAAACTGGTGATTATCAGGGAAAGTGATTGCGCTTGGGTGGGGGTGGGGTATATTGGTCAAAGGGCAAAGGTTTCACTCAGACACCATGAATAAGTTTGGAGATCAACTGTACGGCCTGGTGAATACAGTTAATAATAAGGAAGTGCACATTTACAAATTGTTAAGAGAATAGATCTTAAATAGTCTCACCACAAAAGTGATAAATAAGCAAGGTTAGTTTGATTTAATCACTTCACAAAGGAGACATCTATAAATACATCACACTGTACTCTATAAATACATGCTGCTTCTATTTATCCATTGCAGTTTGATGAAACTTGAAAATATATTTGAGCTAAGTAAAAATGAAAAAGCAACTCATCAAAATGTGTGTGGTGCAGAGGCCAGTTTATAGTGTTACAATGAATGTACCAGGAAAAATGCATCAATAATCTAATTTTCCACCAAAGACGTAAGAAAAATTTAAGATTAAGTTAAATAGAAAAAAGTAGGACTGTAATAAAAATTGAAGCAGACATAAATAAAACTGTAAACAGGAAAACACGAAAATAAGTCAGTGGGATAAAACTCGTTCCTTTTGATGATCTGAGGGCAGGGAGAGTTTTACCGTATATCTCACCTGTTAATAACTTTATCTTTTAACTAATATTAGGGGCTTTATACATCATTCACTTCACTAAAAAATAGCCTTCAATATATGCAGGAAAAACAACTCCATCCATTTGAAAGCCTCCTTTGTTTCCTCTGCTGTCAGCAGGACTTGACCGGGGCAGCCTTGAGCTGAAAGATTGTAGACCCGCAAATGCACCACTTGGACAAACACAGGGACAAAGAACTTAAGTACGAACTTAGCATGTTGCCCAGAGACACAGCTGGCCAGTCAGGGAAATGCCCTGGTGTTGGAGTATAAAGGAGGACACGTGCCACGCTGCAGAGCAGGTCCGGGTCCATCTAGGTGGGAGTCACAGACCGTGCCTGGGCCTCGCACCCCTGTGGCACTGTCAGCCTCAGACTCACAGAGGCCAACGGGGGAAGAGCATGGCTTATTATTTCCCATGGTGGATATTTAAAGAATATGCAGTGTAGCGTTTGAAATCACACACATTTTGATGAGTTGCTTTTGCATTTTTAGTTATTTCAAATATTTTTTCAAAATTTCATCAAGCTGTAATGGATAAATAAAATACTGGTTTTGACTTTGATCCTTGGGCAAAGCTTAGACCAGTGGTGGCAAACCTATGGGACACGTGCTGCAGTGGGCTGTTTGTGTCATAGAAAGGAAAATTTTGAAGCAGAGATTGCTGAATTCCTTGCACAGGGGTCATGGTTATCTTCTCTGTATTGTTCCAGTTTTAGTACATGTGCTGCCAAAGCGAGCACCTGAATTCTCTTCCTTTATCGATCTTCCTTTTTTTAAAAAATATTGAACCCCCCAGTTTACAGCTGGACACATGGTCACACAGAAGAAAGATCATATTTTCCAACCTCCTCCCAAGTCAGGAATGGCCATATGTCTAAATGTTGGGTAATTACCTGTAACATGTCAGCCTTCCCTTTGGTGGGAATTATCTTGGTGACTTTTCTCTCATTGCTGAGACAAAATACTTGACACCCAAAGCTAAGGGGGGAAAGGTTTATTTAGCTCAGTTTGTGGAAGTTTCAGTCCATACTTGGCTGGCTCCAAGGCAGGGTGGCATGGCAGAGGGGCAACTGTTCATGGCAGAAACAAACAATGGATTTTAACAGCGTCCTTCTGCCCCTTTATCTTATCCAGACTACTCAGGGCAGATAGCGCTCACCCCCTTAATCCTGGTGCCCTTGAGCCTAGCATTGTACCATGAATCCATCCCAGTGTCACACACTCTAGATCCAGTCACCTCTGAAAAAGCCCCACCTATGACCGCATGAGGCTTTGGGGGAAGATCTAGACGCACGCCGTAACAGGAGGTATATTGATGGCTGGAACTAACGCAGCCACGTTGAGCACGAAGTTTCTGCTACTAATGACAGAGCAGACAGCAAATACATGTTGGCCCCTGAGGGTCATGAAACTTGGGATATCCACCTTGAAACTTTCCACAAAGGAGAAAATTAATCTTCTTTTTTCCTAAGTGATTATTACCTTGTATTTTCTGTCACTCATTGCCAAATAATTCTAATTACTATAGTCAATTACCAATAAAGCAAGCCAACATTATTTGTAATGGCAAATATTGAAAACATTCACTTTGAAAAGCAAAAGGACTTAGAAGAATAAACTCATTTCTCCTCTGAAACTGAAGGCTCCTATAAAGATATTTGAGGACAACTCAATATTTTCTCCCATGTGTGTGGATAATTTTTTAATTGGATAACTTTTTATTATTCTTCAATTGATTCTAAGACTATATGTTCTGATATTGGTCATTGCTGTCAGTTTTTCCTATGAACTGGTGTGCTTTTTGAATCATTTACAAAGTATAATTTTTTTTTGAAGAACAATCTTTTGGAGTAATTATATCACCATATATTGACTTGTAAATGTTTGATGCTGTTTCTTTCAGGATCACTTATTCTCTTCCATATCTGTGAATTTCTCCATGAACAGGTTTTTTGTTTTTGTTTTTGTTTTTTTGAGACAGGGTCTTGCTATATAGTTCATTCTGGGTTTGAACTTACTGTGTAGCTCCTGAACTCACTATGTAGCCCAGGCTGGCCTTGAACTCACAGTGATCCTCCTGCCTCAGACTCCTGAGTGCTGGGATTACAGGGATCTGTCACCACACCCGGCTTCTGCAAACATTTTTATGTCTCTGTTTTACTGGCATTTGTTTGGATTTCTTCAAAACCAACTATGCCTGAGTATATTTCCAATCCCACTTTTCCTAAATTTGTTTTTAATCACTTTTATTTTCATGATGATTTTCTCTTTCATTTGTAGAATGCACAAATATATTATTTTGTGGACTTCGAGGAGTACTTCTTCCAAATGTTTGATGATCAGTGTGGCTAGGCTAGATGTTTCAATCATAGACTCTGCCATATGCAAATCTGGTTGTACCACGTCCTTCCTGGCCACCCTCACGCCTGCTCATCGCACCTCCTCTACTGCACAACATTGGTAGTGACACGAGGGCGCAGACCAGTAGAAGATCCATCAGAAGATTTCTTTTCACACCCACCACCAATAATATCATTCATTAAAATTTGGTATCTACAGTAACTTTGCTAGTTTGTCCTTTGGCTTTTCCATGCCTGGAATTCTGGTCTCTCTAATAAAGAATTGCTGGGAGTGCCCTCCCAAGAGATGGAGAACTTGCTCTTGGGGAAAATGAAGTGTGCTACAGCTTTTGGTATTCTTCTGCTTTAGTGTATGTTCCCCTGTGTTTCCCCAGGGTGCCCTCATGCAGGTAAAGTGGGCAACAATGAGAGTTTGGTTTTATTCACTGAGCATAGAAGGTTTTCTGATTTCTTTGTGTTTTCTGTACCATTTTGATATATTTTGATGGAAGGAATGGGAGCCATGTTGCACACCTATTGGGAATTTTACTGCACAGTGAAAAGCAATAACTCCAAACACACTAATCCAATTCCTTTCTTTGCTCCTATTCTTTCCATATTCTTTTAACTTATATTAGATTTAACTTGGGGTCATTTACAGACCCCTTACTAGATTTCCTAATACCCCACATGTTCCTACTTGGCTAATTTTAGACCTTGTGTAAAAGTTGCAACCCTTATTAAGTAGGGAGCATTTACAAGTTCCTGTGTCCATCATCGTGTTGAAGGTCGTTCAAGGGCAGAGATATTTTTGCTTCAGTACTAGCCAGACGCTCTCATCTAATAGAGACTCTACTAATGAGTGTGGCCACATGAGGTAATGTCACCTCCAGGAACACTGTCATATCCTCAGGCCTCTTCCACTTTTCTGCAGGACTGGATGCATAATTCTTAAGGCCCAGTGCAAAATGATAAGACCAGGCTCCTTCTCCAAACAGCAGTGAAAACTATGATTTAAAATATTTTATCACATATGTAATATAGTACAGACAATTGGTGCATGGGTAAAACTTATAAACTTACAATGGAAGAAATCAAATTTTGGTGTCAGAATGTTCTAACACCATAAATAACGAAGCTTGGGCAGGGGATATAGCTCAGTGGCATAAGCACCTGCCTGGCAAGTGCCAGGTCCTGAGTTTGATTCCCAGAACAAAAAAAAAAAAAGAAGAAGTTTGATATCTTGATTGATAAGAGTTTTCTGGCTTGCTTTCTTTCTGCATTTGAAGCAAGTGACAGTCTGAGCAGAAGGATGGTCACATATCCATTCAACCTCACTTACAAGACACCAGATCCAAAGATAAAGCTCTAAGGAATCTTGAGACCAGGACAGAACTTTTACCAGGTGTAGGGTCTGTCTGTAGAGGGTCTTTTGTGCATGTCGGGGCTGCATGTCCTGGGCCTGGGCCCTCCTTGGAGCACATCTTTCCATTCCTCACTCTCTTGACCCTTCAGCTTGGAAACAAGGCCAAGGCTATATTACAAATAGAATGAGGGAAGAATTTCCTTTGGTTTTTTTATGTATTTTCACCCTACACATCGCTTACCTTTTAAATGTGAACTATCAAAATAGAAAAACTAACCCACTTTCTTTGTTTTCATTTCATTACATCTTTTATTTGTTCTTTACATAAGTAGAATCAAAAATTCCATATTTTATCCTGAATCTGTGATCTGTGAAACCATGAGTGAACATTCATTACAAAAGACCGGTGGAATCACACAGCAGTCTTTCTAACTTTTTTCTCATTTGATCATGCATGCCCTTGTTTATGGTTCCAATCAACATTGAGCCATTGCTATGAGTCAAACAGATGAGGTTGTGAGGACAGCAAACATACACAGACTCTAATCCTGACATCCAGATGGGAAATAGATGTGATGCACGTGCACATGTAGCCACCTTAATATGTGTGATTGCATGTTAATGAGGATGGAAGAGAGAAAGCAAGAATCCTGGTCTCTGACGATCATGTAGCTGAGAAATGGGGCTCCGCTAGAACTCCACTACCTTGCTGGGGAGTAGGGAGATAGCAATCAAGTGATCACACAAAAAATAAATGTATGCAACTATTGAAATAATCACTGGAACAATAAGTGTCTAATTGAAGGCCTCATCACCTGGATATGGTCATCACATTAAAATCTAGAGGAATAATAATTAGCATGGTGAAGAGAAAGTCCCTGCAAAGTATAAAATAAACTACACACAAATTCCAAATAAGGGTGAGAAATTTGGGTTGTACAAAAATTCAGAGGAGGCCCAGCTGCTGTCGTGCTGCAGAGACAGGTGACAAATAGAGCAGTGACCACCATGCCACGCTATCTGTGCTAGGAGTGCTGGTCAACCTCGGGAGCCGTGGGAAGCTCTACAAAGCCATTACACAACAGAAATGACCAGCATTGATTTTTGAGTAGATGGTTCTGAGTGCTTTGGAGAAAAACAATAGGATTTGTGTGAAGGGATCAAAGCAGATTTTAGGAAACCAATGTCTGTCTCAAGGATAATACTTGGCATCAACAGTCTAAGGAAGATACGACGATCCCCTGAGCAGGGGTGGCG
Organism: Erethizon dorsatum; assembly: GCA_028451465.1. NCBI lineage: Eukaryota > Metazoa > Chordata > Mammalia > Rodentia > Erethizontidae > Erethizon > Erethizon dorsatum. The sequence continues at coordinate 56,180,053 of CM051833.1, forward strand.
GAGGAGGGGAATGGATGTGTGGGCGATGAGAAGAGTTTGAAGGAAACCCAGGACTCACGTGAGGTTTGTAATGCGGTGAGCAAGGAATCAGAGGTCAAGACAACTTGTCCTTTGGCTCTTGGGACTGGAAGACGCTTTTGCCTCTCCCTGAGGTGACAGTGTTCTCCAACACCAAGGGGTGAGTGGTGACCGTGTGCCTGACTCAGAGCTTGTCCAGTCTGAAGTTCTGCTTCCTTTTTTACCTCTATCTCTGTGAAAATTCTGCCATTCTTAGTTTAGATGGCATCATCACATTCTATTTTCTTTGCTTCCAGCGACACTCTCTTCTCACTTTCCTTGAGTGGCTTTTTTAAGCACTACCCAGCTATAAAACTGAATCACTCCAAATTTTTCAGATTTCTGAAAAATCTTCTAGTCTTGACTCCACACACATTTCCAGGGCAAAGAACAGCCATGGTATGGTCTTTTACCAAAGACAGAGTTGCCAACAAGCTCTGCTTTTTGCCTATAGAGCAAAACACCTACACATCAATCTTAAATTAGTGTCCAAAGTTTCCAAACCTGCTCTTCCTCCTTTACACTTCCTCTACCAAATTACACAGCCTAGACTAGTGGTGGCGAACCTAGGGCACCCGTGCCTCAGTGGGCTGTTTGTTACCATTGAAAGCTCTAAAAGGTTCATCATCACTGGCCTAGACCATGAGGATAACCTTGCTTCCTGGTCTTACTAACTCGTGCCTCTCTTCCTTCAGTCTCTACCAGAATGATCTTGAAAACACGGCAATAAAATCAATATGATTCCTTAACTCTCTGTACCCCATCCCACTCCATTTTTTGTAATTCTCCACCACTTTCAGATAAATCATATAATCCAATTTTCATGACATAAGAGATCATCCTTGTGTACACGATCCTCTGGAGACTCTATCCCACAGAAAGTCTGAACTTCAAGGCACGTTCTCTTAAGCCTCCATGACTCTGCACAAACGATTCTGTCTGCGTGAAATAATCTGTCCTGGTTTACCTCCCCGAGGCTCTGGCAAAACGAACTGTTTTCATCAGGGATCAAACTAATCTTGACTAAAACTGCAATCCCTTGTTAGGGCAGCCGAGGCCTCCCCGCTTCCTGAAGGTCACTGGGTGTGAGCATCTTTCTTTCTCTGTCAGTGTCTACATCGGTGCGGAAAGCTACTGCTCAGTGTGTGTCAGTAAAAAGCAGTGACAACAGCTCCCTCTTCTCCAGCAGGCACCAGCTCTGGAGAATTCTCTGTAACCTGGGTGTCGGTGTCACATGAGGTGAGCAAGACAGAGGTCATTTGGGGGGCAGAATCTTCCTCCTTCCTTCCCTTCTTGCCCCCCTGTCATTTATTTGCCATGTCTCCCACTGGACAACGCTGCCAGGGCAAGTCTCTCTTCATTTCATCTTGACAAGAACACTTTTCCAAAGAAATGTCTTAGAAAGAGAAAAAGGTTCCAGTGAACTCCACATTCTCCATCTCATCGTGGGCACTTCCAGGGGGGTGAAACCCCTGGCAGGCTTGGCTGTTTCGTGTCTTCTCTAGCACAGAGCATGCTCTGGCACCTGCAGAGAGGAGGTGACCAACGGAGAGTTCCTGCTAGGTACACAAATAGCCCCTTGCTTGAATTTATTGAATTTATTTATTTCACAATTTCCTCATATACGCTGTTGGCCTGATAGAAATGAACACTAATTTAAATTAAAAACAATTAAAGAGGGGCCAGTGAGATAGCTCAGCAGCATAAGCACCTGCCCGGCAAGCGCGAGGTCCTGAGTTCGACTCCTGGAACCCACATACGAAAAAAGGGCCAGTGATATCACTCAGTGGCACGGGCACCTGCTGGCGTGAGAGGTCCTGAGTTCGACCCTTGGTACCCACAAAAAAAAAAAAATTAAAGACTCCACGTTAGCATTTTCATATATCCTATGTGCTTTGCACATAAAGAGGTAGAGAGTGAACCAGTAATAAATGTATTACCTTTGACTAAATGGTAATGAAGTGTGTTATGGGCATAATACAGTACACATTGTAGGTACGCTAAAGTCCAGTATAATTGACTGTCACGGTGAAACTACAATAATTTTAGAATGAAAGCTAGAAAGAGAGAGGGAGGGAGAGAGGAGGAAGAGGGAGAAAAAAATTTCTGCTGTTAATTCTAATTCTAATTGTCTACTAAAATATTTCCTGTTGGAATTTTAAAAGATGAATTGGGTACCGACCATGAGCAATAGGTGTTATTTCTTCAAAAAAGAGATCAAGCTAGTGGTAATCTTTCTTTCAACAATTTCAAGTTACTTCGTAGGAGAGATTTGATAAAGACTCGAATTTCTAGTTTAGTGCTCAGTCATGGATTTATCGACACATTCTAAAGGGTCCTAAAATAAGAACTAATTTTCTTCCCCTTGCTTTTATTAAATAATAACTTTTAAACATCCACACGAGTTATAGACAAGTGTCGAGATGAAGGTTGGACAGAGGTCTACTTAGAAAAGCAGATGCAAAATGGTTTTGTGCATCCTGGGAGGATGGGGATGATAAAGAAAATCCCTGATTGGAAGATTGTAGGACTAGAGAAAGCAAAGACATTTTCTCAAGAATACAGAGACTTCTTTATTTGCTTTCTCTTATTTTCCAGCCCACTGTGTATACTAAGGTTTGCCTTGGAGACCCTTCACCTGTCAGGATTATAAATGATTACTGTGTTTCCCTATCAAGTAGCCCGCGCTTGCCGGCTCCTTGAATATCTGCCCAGGCCTGGAGTCGTGCTGGGGACGGGAAATCGGCCTGCGGCTCCTCCCCGGCCTCCCTGCCCTCGGCCTCTCTCAGCTCCTGTCCTCTGCTGCGATCTGGGCAGCCGGCTCTGGATGAGGAAGATGCCAGCCCTGGGTGGGGACAGAGGCGCCCGCATCCTCTGCGCTGCTCCTCGCGTTCTCCAGCAGCAGGTGTGGTCTGGCACGTCTCCTCAGGTTGACTCGCGCTTAGGCCGTCAGGGACAGCAAGTGCCCTCCTGATTGTCACCAGGACATGGAGGTGTCAAAGGCAGCTTCGTCCTCCTGCAGGGTCCTAGCTAGCGAGTGAATCAAACGAGTTACACGAGGCACTGTGCTCTCCGGCTTTCACCTCTCCTCGTTTCCTGTTTACGTAAACTACATGATTAATGGCAACCAGCACCAGTTATGGCTACGCGCCTTCTGCCTGTACCTTCAGGAACCGTGTACGCCGTCTCTCTCCACTGCAAATATTCGGGACATTTTATCATACCTGAGGGAAAACTGCCTGCTACACATTCCTTACTATGGCAGACTGAGATTTTAAGGAATTAGCCTATTTTTTACCCATCTGCTATTCAGATTATCATCGCTATCTATGAACACTTATTTTTAATCTTTCCCACGTTCTTCCTTGTTTGCTTTTTCTATTCAGTTTTTATTGGTGTGCATAAACCCTGTGTATAAGTCCATCTCAATAAAGCACGGCAGCCTTCCTAGTACTAGTATTGTGTGGAATTACAAGCAGGTTGAAACTAAACAATTAATACCCTTTTTTTCTCAGCAGCGGTAGGAACAGTGCCAATTTAATGCTGTTTAAGCTTATTATCTAATTGCGCGCTTCTGCTGACTTCACAGAGGGCGTGACAGGAAGGCAGGCTTGCGCTGTGTTCCTGCTGCAGGAGAATATTCAATTATTTGTTCAGACTCGTGTAATCCCCTGTATTCCAAGCTTGTTAATGTCATTACAGAGCTGAAATAAAGTGATTACTCTTAATGAGTATTTATCCGATAGGTAATGCAGTTCCCGCACCCTCCAGCTGACAGGGGACAACTATGGGTTTTCCTCAAACTCCCTTTCACAGCCCCCCACCCAAAGGTGCCCTCCCCCAACTCTTGACTTTCCTGTCAGGGGGGCGACGTCGCATTGCGGTGTTCTGTGAAATACTGTCAGATGATGGGGAAAAAATAAAAATCTTTAAAAAGCAGGAAAAGGAAGAATTGCACCCTCCGCCCGGCAGAGCTGCACTTAATGAGCAGTGCTCCCACTTATGCCTGCGATGGCAGCTCGCACTAACTGATAATGGCACGCCTGCTGTTGGGTTCGCCCACTTACGTTATTTCTCTTGACATGGTTCTGGGGAAGGCCTAATTTTTTTGACATTTGACCATGCAAATTTGAGTCCTGATACATTATTCTGCATTTACATCCTCCCAGCGTTGCTGTTTAAAATGTGCTACAAGCTCTAGGAGCTCAGCTAATAAAGGCCACCGAACGAAAGAAAGTTAAATATGAATGCAAGAGGGCCGCTAAATGAAGGGCTAGCTTGTAGAGCTCAGAGCTGACCTTCTGGAGATGAGTGAGTGGAAAATCCTTTCTAAAGCAAATGGGAAAGAATGTAACATCCATTTTTTTTGTGGAATATTTTTAAAGACTCTCCAATATAGACCAAAAGGAGAGAAAAAACCCAAACCCATTATATTTTACTTGGAGGTTTTTCTACATAGCTTATCAACTAGTGTATTATTTACCAATTGCAAAGTTGCTCTGGCTTTTCAGACCCGGAATTATGATTCTGCAGGAAGCAACTTTGATTACTGCACTGGGACACACGGTCACTGAAATTACTCAATTCTTTCAGGACACCAAACACCATGCTTTTTGGTTTTAAGAAAACACTTCAGAATTGCCAGGTTTTGTGGTCTTCGATCAACTCAAATTTCATCTTTTTTTTTTTTTTTTTAATATGCGGGTACTGGGAGTCGAACTCAGGACCTCACGCTTGCCAGGCAGGGGCTTATGCCACTGAGCTATATCACCGGCCCCAAATTTCATCTTTTATTACCTATAGCTCTCAATCACAATTTCAATGTGACAATAAAAATGAGAAAAAATTTAAATAATCAACAATATTAGTAATTATATTTAATTGATTTAAAAGTTACTCAACATAAACACCAAATCGAAATAATTTTAGAAGATAAATATTTGCCAGTTCTGTTGTGGGTATTGACATTAATATAGGCATTTCATTAAAATGATCTCTCATTCTACTATGTTTTGAAAAAGGAAAAAAATTGCTCGTTATTTATCCACACTTATACTTTTATTTACTAATTCAGGTCACTAAAATGGTATTTTTTTAAACATTTAGAAATGCTTTTTTTGTATCAAGGCTTTCTTGCATCGAAATGAATTCCTTAATAAAATAATTGGACTTTAGTTTTGCTAAGTATTAAGCATATTACAGAAAATCCTGTTTGAAATAACTGAGTGGACAACATTGCTGTCTTTTTCTCTCTTTATCTCTGTCTTTCTCATTTCTTTTTTTTTCCTCCCTCCCTTTTTTCTCCCCCTCCCTTCCTTTCTTCCTTGCTTTCTTCCTTCTTTCCTTCCTTTTTCTTTCTTTCTTCCATTTTTGAGAACTCCTATATCTATGACCTATCTTGCTATCATATGTCTGTATCTATCCTTTAGCTATCTACCTATTTATCTATCAATTATCACCTCTATCTATCTACCAATCTATCTTTCATCTGTGTATCATCTATCTATGTCATAGGTTGGGTGCTGAAGTGTTTACAAAAATAAATAAGATGAAGTCTCTAGGCATAAGCATTTTACAATAAGAAGGTGCAATTGGTGACTAGGGTAAGATATAGAAAATACATCGCCTTCAGAAAATCACTCTCACTTCCAAAAGGTTAACTCACTTGCTGAAGATCAAGGTCAGAAAACACAGCTGCCAGTTGGCTTTTCATGAAAGGGTTGCTTTTCTCAGACATATAAAAGATGAGAGTCCTCACTGACTCTGCATGATGTAAGACACTGTACTCACCGGGGCAACAGAGCCCCTCAAGTCTGTTTCCCATTTGGTCCAGCCTCCCCGAAAGCACCAGAGAGACGAGCTTGAAGTCTCACCATAGCTGCACCAGCCACGTTCCCTCCTGCACTGGAGCCAAGGAAACCACAGGCGCAGCCCCACATCCAGCAACACCTTCACCACTTCTGGTCACCAGGCAGGCTCTGTGACATGGCATTACACACACGCAGCACCCGGAAGCCTGACTCCAAAGAGTCAGTCCGCAACAGCACTTCAGAGAAAACCTCTCACAATTTTTGGAATTAGGAAGTGATAGAGTCCACTTGGTTTGATCTTCAACAAAATCATGAGACAGTGTAGAATTAAGTTCTATGTATGTATCGTGTATTTTATTTCATGTTTTAAACAATAGCAATCAGATCAATGACAATGTCTTTAGAAGTGTTTTCTTTGTTTGCTTTCCAACAAAGTGAATAAAAGAAAGGAAAAGTGACTTCCTTTCTGTAAAGCACCTGGCACAGCATTCTGAGGTTTAGTTACGGTGACATAGCTCAAACTCTCCTGTGGTCAATCCTGGTCCCTGTAACAATGAACAGGTGCATGGTACTGCATAAAGCAAGCCTTTCCTGTATGGAGGGTGCTGAGGAAGACTACTGTACCATCCCTATCATGAATACACAGGTTTATACCCAAATTAGCAAGTGCAATGATTTATGTCTTTTCTGGTCACATGCGTTTCACCTCATTCTTCAACCTGACATCTTTTGTGTTGAAGCTTGACCAACATCATAGGTATTTCTAGCAGTGTAGTACGCTGCTGTCTGAGACACTTTACCTCGCCTGTATTTTTGAAGAAAGCTCATTAAATATAGAAGTGTAGGTTGCCATTTTGTTGCTTCTGTTGTTTCTTTTATTTCAATATTTTAAAAATGTTATTGCATGGTCTTCTGAATTTCATTGCTTCTCTTCAGAAATCAGCTCTCATTCTTACTGTTGAGTTTCAGAAAGACATTTACCATAATATTTTTCTTCCTGATTTTAAGTTTTTTCTTTGTCTGTAATTTTATAGTGTTAATTTTCATATGTCCACATGAAATTTTGTTTCTGCTTTGTCATTTTCCAGATATTAATTCCTCCAGGAAATAATGCCCAGAAATTAGTTTATCTTGGATTACATTGAACTTCTTCAATCAGGAGTCAGTGATCTCTAGGATACTTTGAGAATTTTCTGGAATTTTTGTGTTCAGATATTGCTTTTTTTGCTCTCTTTTTTCCATTCTTGGAACCTGACTGCTCATTTGATAGGTTCTTATTTATTTCCCACATTCAAAACATTTTTTAGTTATGTTTCAGTTTGAGTATTTTCTCAACCTGTCAAGTTTTCTAATTGATCTTTTGCTGAGGTTTATAGGATTTTCATTCATCAATGAAATGCTATCATTATTATGTAGCTTAGATTATAATTATGTTCCTTACATTTTCTATATTCTAATTATTGTTTGAATGCACTATATTTGCATTTTATCTGCTTCCCTTGTTTGTTTTAAGATATCTGTGGCATTTTCTGTAAACTATAATACATGAAAAACTCTTCATCTGCTTTAATAGGACCATTTATCCACAGTACATTTTCCTTGGTTTCAGTTACTGGCGGTCAACTGAAGTCCAGAAATATTAAGGGGAAAATTCAAGAAATAAACAAATCGTTAGTTTAAGCAAACTTCTATTACCCTTTATTCTATAATTGTTTAATGTTGTTATTAGTTATTTTTGTTCATTTCTTACTGTACTAAACTTTAAAACTTTGTCATATGAATGTATATACATGATAAAACATTACATACATTCCTATGAATATATATAATATATATATATTATATATATATACATATATATGATCTGTGGCTATTTTCCTTAAGGATAAGATGAAGGGTTACCATGTGAATCTCTAGATTAATCAATTTTTAACTTCTCTGAAAGTTCAGACATTTTCAGTTGTGTGCTGGACATTGGGAGAATTACATCATAGTGCCTGAGTATTCTATAATAGTCTACTATAAAATTGTCACGAGTTAAATTGCAAAAGGACTAATTGCCTTGATCCTGCCAAGGCCTAGCTTTATAAGCTCTTAGGCTAGTTCAATTCCAACTTTGTCTTATTCCCAGAAGCCTATATTCTTAAAGTATGGTCCTTGATTTCTAAAAGAATGTCCATCTTTTTTTTTTGTGGGTACCGGGGGTCGAACTCAGGACCTCGTGCTTGCCAGGCAGGCGCTTATGCCACTGAGCTATCTCACCGGCCCAAGAATGTCCATCTTGTTAGACAAGGCCGTTCCACTTTCAGCAGCCTAAGCATGTACCTCTGCCTAGTACTGAATTCTCCAGAATATCTGCTGTATGTCCTCTCCTAACTGACCACCAGTTGGCCAAGATCCACAGAGGCCATGTTTAGGCAGACTTTTAGGATTTCCTTTCCACAGTTTGCCCATCTTCCCTGTCTTCTGAGACTCTGAAGAGCCCTCTACTAGTTTTCATCCCCTTAGACCAGAGAAACCACCACTCACAGACTTGGCTGCTTCCCTCTAAATTTCAGCACAGAAAATATTACCAAAAGGAAATCCAGCATATATACAGGGCACACATCCTGGGCTCCAGGACTGTGAGTCTGAGTTAATTACAGTTCTCATTCTGTAATCAACTGTTTTATAGATTCTTGTTTAGCTTTTATCCCTTATGGATGGATGACAAATATAATGCCAGTTATTCTATCATATGTGGGACCAGACATCTTTCTGAACTCCATTTTTATCTTGGGGTTTATTGGATTATTATTAGAAAGTACTAAGTATAAATCTTTACATAAGAAAACTAACACCACTTATTTACATAATTTTTCAATCATAAAAAGATTGTGTCATCAGTTTGTAAGAAATGAAATTATATTACATATATTTGAAGTTTTTGATTTTGAAATACAAAATATATCTATTAAAATTTCCACATGCAATTTTATTTTTACTAATTTATCTATGCATTTATTTCAATTTTTGTGTTTGTTATAGAGATAGTGCATAAAGAATTAATGTTTAATTTTAATTATTATGTTCTATAATTGTGTAACTTTCATTCTTTTCTCATTCAAAGATTTTGGCTTTGAAATTTGGTTTGTTGTTAGCATTAACACAACATTTTCTCTTGTTTGACATTTTCTTGGCTTCTTTGTGCCAACCTGTTTTATCACTTATATCTGCACATGTAAGCAGATATTTTAATCCAAAATCACGTTTTCTATAATTTTAGAAAGAAATGTAATATTTACATGTTTACTATGCTTGGGTAATTATATTTCTAATATAAATTTATATTTATTATTGCTTGCTTTTAACATTTTTCTCAATATTCTAATTATTTTCTAGTTTGCATTGGGTTGTCTTTAATTGATTTTTTAAATTCTTCACTCATTAACTGAAAAATCCAGTTGGAACTTGTCTTCCAATGATTACTCAAATTCTCTAAGATTAGTCCATTAATTTATATTTCTTTCATAAGATACAATAAAATAACAACTATGCCTTTATATTAAGAGTTTTTCTTACTCGATTACTCTGATACTTTATTCTTCTCCTCATATCTCAGAAATACCAACTCTACTCTTCTGATGGGTTTAGAATTTAGAGACCTGAAACTTTATCTCTTGGTGTAAGAACCATTGCCTATTCCTCAGGTAATAACTCAGTTGCATCATTATTATTGGTTAAGAGTTATATTTTATAAAAGGTAAATATTTTCTCATTACTTTTTCTTTCATATCCAGTCTTGCCTGATTTTACTCTCTCTCCCAATGTAATAGTTTTGTTCAAGGCTTCTTATTTGATAGAAATTCATTTGATAGAAAACATAAATAAAACACTTTCTGCATTTTTATATTTCTCAAATTATGAAAAATATGTATTTTTAAATTCCACAGAAAACCAAATGACAGAATCAACTGATGAAAATTTACTGATAAACATTCATTTTCTTATGAAAATTGGAGAGGTCAAGTATTCTTAGTTTCCATTATAGGAGATAAAAAGTCTGACAGTAATTTCCTTCTGATTACTTTGAAAGTAAATTTTTAGTTGATGGATGAGTAACAAAACAAAACGAAAAAAGAATTTTCTTAGTATATTGATATATGTTGTATGTCTTAATATTTCACTGTAATTGAAAAAGATTTCTTAATAGAAGGTGCAATTTCTTTTTCTTAAAAATCCCTATGTTTATTATTATGTTTTTTATTCATTTGCTTTCATCTATTTTTTCCTTTTTCTAGAACTTCTACTAATTTTGTATTATTCTCACTTGCCCTACCAGTGTTTCAACTTTATATCAGTAATTCTAATTTTTTCATTTTTGCTGTATTCCCTGAAAAACATTTTCCATTTAATACTATAAAACTTAGTACAGTTGTTTTGAAAAAAAATCATTCCATTTTTATTTCACTCATTACATGGTTTTGTATTTTTACATTTACATTATTAAATAGATTTTTATTTTGGAAGATTTCTAAACATATAGAAATTTAGGTATAGAATATTACAATTTTTTTGCTTTGTTTTGTTTTGTTTTGAGACAAGGTCTCACTATATAGTGCTGGCTGGCTTCGAACTGACTGTGTAACACAGGCTGGCCTCGAATTCACAGCAATCCTCCTGCTTCAGCCTCCTGAGTGCTGGTATTACAGAGTTGTGCCACCACCCCTGCCTAATTTTTATTAGCTGACCACTATATTATATTTCACTTATATTTCCTTAGTTCTTACCTTATGGCCTTTTATTTTTTTGCATTCCAGAATCAAATTCCAAGCTCCACAATGCATTAGTCCTCAGGTCCTCTTGATTACTCTTGACTGTGACACTTTCTCAGACTTTCCTTATTTCTGATGACCTGGCAGTTTTGAGGCATTCTAGACTAGTATTTTACAGATTACCCCAGCTGGGATTTGCCTTATGTTTCTCATCGTTAGTCTGAAGTTGTGTGTTCCTGCAAGACAGAGCACAGAGATAAAGTGATGTAATCACATCACACCGAGCATGCACAGCTTCAGGGCGCGGTGTTAACTCTAGTCACGTGGGCGAGGCACAGTTCATGGGGTCTCTCCACTGCACATTTACTCTTCTTTCTCTTTCTCTACTGTGCTCTGGGGAAGAAAGTCGCAACTGCAGACCAGACTTACGGACCTGGGAGGAAAGTTCTGTCTCCTTGAAGGGCGGAGTAGCCACATAAATTATTTGGAATTCATCTGCAGATTTGTCTTCTTTCTAAATTTATTTGCATATTTAAATATCTCTTTGTATCACATGAATTCATAGATATTAAATTTGTGCTCTGGGTTACAGTGCAGTCTCTCTCTCTGTCTCTGTCTGTCTCTGTCTGTCTCTCTCTCTCTCTCTCTCTCTCACTCTCTCTCTCTCCCTCTGTCTGTGTCAGGTTTGTTCACTGGGAATTGATTCAGCTGGTTCCATTCACATACCCTCACCATAACTGTGGGCTTCTCTTTTCTTTCCTTTTTCCCATTTTTGTACTTTCTGGAACTGGTAGATATTCGAAGCTCATAAGGCATATCCCATACCCTAGTCTGCCCTCATCCCCTCTCCCATGGAAACCTGGGTATTTTATGGAAGAATGATACCAGAAATCCAAGATCTGGTTGTGCTTGTTAATAATGGAGCACCATTGTTTCTACACCCTTTTATATGACATAGAGATAAAATGTATTTGTGTATGCTAAAGCTCATCTATAAAATTATCTACAACTAGGACATCTGTAGCTAGCAATCTGTACTTATATTAAGGTAAAATGAGTCTATTTTTTGATTTCTCTAGTTATACTTATTTTAACACAGGGGACTTTGTAGCCTCATCCCTTTGCTATCTGTAACTACCTCTCTAACAGTGACACATCTACTACTGGTTTACTTCACAGTTTAACTCATACATTTCAGTGGTTGATTTTGGTGCCATTTAGGGATAGTTGGAGAACTGGTAAAACGGTTTTATTCTTAATGCTTCAGTAGGCGTGGAGCTCTTCCTTCTCCTGATGAAGGAAAACCCGGTGGTTTTGCCTCTGATGAGACTGGGCTCCCCAGGGTGTCTCCGAGGCTGTCTCCAGAGGAGGCTGGTGTGAATATGTGGGCTGAGTAGGGAAGGTCTTTCTCAGTGTGTACCAGCACCATCCAGTTGGATCTGGGCCAACATGGAACAAAATGGTGGAAGAAACATTGATTCTCATCCCTTTCCTGAAGCCAATATTCTCCTCCTGTGCCCGTGAACATCAGAACTCCAGGCTCCCTGGGCTTTGGACCATAGATCTCACAACAGCTCTGCTTCTACCTCGCTTTGGACTGATCAAACCACAACCTTTCTGGGTTCTGAAGCCTTGGAACTTGGCTGAAGCCATGCCAGCTGCCAACTTCCCTCCTTCTCTATTTGCAGCTGGCCTACCTGGGGCTTTTCTGCCTCCATAATCGTGTCACTCATTCTCCTAAGAAGCCCTTTTTCAATTCTGTCTCCCTGGAGAAATCTGAGTAAAACAGTGTGTGTGTGTGTGTGTGTGTTGCCAACTCTTAGCCCTAGAGGGAAGGTCAGCAGCTTCATTACCTTTGTGGTGCTCTGTGTTATGCAGAAACTCTTTTTACTTTTAGCTCAAAGCTTTCACTCATGTCTAGAGTTAAGAAAGTCGGCACCTTTCAAATCGACCTTCATCGGTTAGGTTGTGTCCTGTGTTTCTAAGGCATAGAGATCGTGGGGTGTTTGTTGTCCCACTCAGTATCCCATTAGGAGGTGCACTTATCTCCTAAATGAATCTTTAGAAATTGGCCCATGTTACTAGTTATTCACTGTGCAATGAGGTCTTAGGGTTTTCACAAACATACACTGTCATGCATTCACCACTATAGTGTCACACAAAGTAGCGTCACTGCTAAAGAAAACTCCTGTGTTTCACCTGTTCACCCTTATCCCTGACACCTGAATCCTGCCAACCTCTGATCTTTTATTCGTATACACTTCCGCCTTTTCCAGAGATCACCTAAATGAAGTCATGCGTACATTCCCTTTTGGGCTTGTTTCATTTACATAGCAATACTCATTCACTATCGTCCCATGTCTCTTCCCAACTTGGGAGTTCACTTAGTTTTATCACTTCATTGAATGCACAAGCCATAGTTTGGTTATTCAATAGCTATTGCAAGATGTAAGAGTTGCTTCTAATTAGGGTAATTTATGGGTAAGAAGCTATGAATATTTTCCTTCAGGTTTTTATGTGTGCATATGTATTTTGATCAGTTGGATAAATACCCATAGTGCAATTTCTGCATGATACAGTAAGACAATACATACTGTTGTTTCAGCCTTGGAACCACCAGACTATGGACTGAAACTGTGAGCCAAAATAATCCTCTCCTCCTTTACCTTGTGGGTGTTGGGTATTGTGTTCAGCAGTGTGAGAAGGTGACCAAGACTGGCAGATTAGAGATTTAAATGTGAAACCTGCAACTGTAAAACCCCTAGAAGAAAACAGGGGAAAACTCCTGCCATTGGTCTTGTCAGTGATGTCTTAAATATGTTACCAAAAAGAGCAGTAACACAAGCAAAGTTAAACAAGCAAAAATATATCAAACTAAAATGGTTCTTCACAGCAAAAGAAACAATCAACAGAATCCTAATTAGTCCATAAAATCAAAAAAACTATTTGTTGCTTCAATATAAAATTCCCCAATAAAAGGATGTTGAGAATACTTTGTTTGCCATATCCATATCTTCTATGGTCAGAAACCAACTCAGGTCTTTTGCTCAATTTTTATTTGGGGTGTTTTTTTTTATTATTGAGATTTAGGAGTTCTTTGTGTATTAAGAATATGTATTTTGGAAATAATATTCTTCAGCCTTTTCATCTTTCTAGTAGGATCTTTTACAAAGCTGTTTTTAGTTTTCTAATTTCCAAATTATTAGGTATGATAATTATATATGATATGATATATATGATCATATATATATAATGAATTTTTATTGCCTCTAAAAATCAGAAAATCAAAAAGGACATTGACTTTCTCCCTTGTACTTTTATAGTATTGTTTTTCCATTTAATGCATTTGAGTTAATTTTTACAAAAACTTTTTTTCTAAATTTGTTTTTAATATAGATGTCCACTTCTTCCCAGTCCATTTCTTGCAATGATGAGTATTTCGCCACTGAATTCCACTTGCTTTGTTGTGAGAAAGCAGCTGGACATCTTCTCACCAGTTTCTGCATGCTTTCTACTCTGTTCCATTAATCTACATGCTTATTTCTAGCAATACCTTGTTGCCATGATGACTGCAGCTTTACGGTCGACCTTGAAGTCAGAGAGTGTGAGCCTCCAGCTCGTTCTCTGCTCCTGTGTTGGCTGTTCTAACCCTTTGCTTTTCTATGTCATCTAATCAGATTCCCACGATAAAGCTCAAATACCACTCAATGGCTTGCTGCTGTTTTAACTGGGATTGATATCTTAAGATTGAATCTTCTAACCCATAATCAGAGACAATCTTTCCATTGCTTTTAGTCTTTGAGCTGCTTTTTGTCTGCTTTGTTTCTACAGTGCTGGCCATTAAACTCAGGGCCTTGCTTATGCTAGGCAATGCTCTCCCACGGAGCTACAGCCCCAGCCTTGTCTCGAAGTTCTTTCATCAAAATTTTATATTTTTCCACACATGGATCCTTTATATATTTTGTAGATTTAGACCTATTTCATTTTTTCTGGCTACACTGTAAATAATAATTTGTTTTAGTTTCAAATTTCAATTAAAATGATCTCAAAAGGGGATTCCAGTTGCTACCTTCATGTGAAACATGTAGGAATACCTGTTTCCACTGGTCTTCCTGGCTGTCCCCAGGTTTGCTCTGTGTCTTTGTTTGACTTAACCTTTTTCCCTCCAGCCTTTTCCCTGCAGGTCCTGCTACACTGCACCTGCCTTGCTTCAGTCCACACAGTCACCAGGTGACACTAAACACAGCAAACAACCTGCAGAAGCCAGATCAGAGGGGTCAGGGCATGGTGCGTGCCACCTTATTCCTAATCTGGGGCTGGTTAGTTTACTTATGAAATAATGTTGGAAACATCTGGTGTTTATATTTGAAATGGTGTTTGTTTCATTTACTTGTCATTCTCCTCACTACATGGGATTCATTTTCTAATTGATGAATGAATTCAGTTTATCAACCAGATGAAATGCTTCAATTTTAGAAGTTAACATGTTTTCCCTAACAACACAGTGTCTCACAGCTGTGCCCAAATACAGTCAGGCAACTCAGCATCTCAAATGTGCTTTTTGGCATTTACCAGTATCAGGTCACGATGTCACTCTGTCCTCGGCAGGCAGCCAGGAGTAGCTCAGGACTCCAGGAATGAGGAGGGCAGGTGTGACGACCGAGCAGAAGTGAGGATAGCAGTTCCAGGTCTTACAGGTTTCAAAGCTGCATGCTGAGCTCAGGACTAGGACGCTACTCACCTAGATGTGACCAATCCAGGCAGGGGTCACAGTGGAAACAGATGCAAAACTTAGGAGCTGTCAGAGCAATGCCTCATCATCATCAAAACCCAAGGCGAATTGGCCCCATCCCGAGTCCAGGTTAAGCAGCGTTTCCCCAGGTTGGCACCCTGCGCCTCCGGTACTTCGGTCTCCACTTGGTATACCATGAGCAGTCTCACGATACAGTGTGCGTTCTTTTGGAGAGCTTATGGTGCCCTCCACTGTGAAGTTATTTGTGTCATTGTGGAATCTCTCCAGGGCCACGCATACTTGTAGAATTCAGGGCTGGTCCTGTATGCGCCGACCAGGACTTGGTATTTGACCCAAGCTTAGTGCTTGGCCCCTAACAGACTGGTCAGTGCACAGGTGAGCGAACGCCCAGCCGCAACTTAACCAACAGCTTTACCCGGCGGGAAAACTGTGTTCAGCTGGAACTGAAGTAAACCCTGGACCTGCATCTTCCTGAGGTCCTCCTGCTTCTCTGCCCACCAGCTCCCTACCAAACCCTCTGACATCAGAGCCATCTGGTGTCAAGACCTTGGCAGGGAGACGCTTTAGAAAGCACAGGTCTGTGCTTTCATAATTGCTCCTTAGAGAACGTCCTAGATGTGTGCGGAGGAGAGCGGCCCTGGGTGGATAACCTGCTAGTCCTAGGTCCTCGTTTTCCTGATCTCACAATATGAGAAAAATAAAACCTGGCAGATCGAGCAGCTCCTTTCTGGACTGACTTTCAGTCTGGGGGCATCGCATTCTGCAAGTGCGTTCAGGAAGGATCGAGCACAGCTACCCCAGCCACGGGACTGCTCAGGAGAAGCCCGCGTCCCCTCGCTGGGGAAGGGACAGCTGTCAGTCACTCAACCATAGCACGCAGAACTGCGCTTGGGATGGCGAGCCGCTCCTACTCGGCAAAGGGTAGAGGGGCTTCAAGCGCTGGTTCTGACAGTACTGATATTGACTCACATAACTTTGTTACATTCATTACACAAAACTTAGGATATGGACTCTAGTAATGTGCCATTTTAGCATAAATGTGAAGGAAAAGTTACCTGAGAAAAAATATTGTACGTATATAAAAGGAATAAATATCAAAGCAGCAACATCAGAATATGACTGGCGTTTTAAAGGAGCAGGGAGGCCAGGTTGTCGGGAGGCAGAATCAGAGTGTTAACTTGCTGCGTGCCATTGACTAGTTGTATCTCTTCTCTAAACCTTGATTAGCTCCCAGACCAAGGAGCCCCTCCGTGGAGACTAGCTGTTCAGTAGGGATGTACAGCAGCTGTTGACTCTGCCTGACTCATTTATTGAGGGTTAAAGTAGAAAGGATGGTGAACAGAGACATAACTAAATATTGCATGTGGACAAAGTTTATGTTTTCCATCACACCAGCTCAGGTTCTCCTAAAACTTGATGGACGTGAACTCCAGGTGGTCAGTAGATCCAAATAGAATACTGAGTGAGCTATCAACACAGTAAGGAGTGTATTTTTATTTTAATTCCTACTAATCCACGTTCTAAGTCAGCTTATTTGAGACTGTTCATGGAGTTGCTTGGATTCTTAAATCCCTGTTTGCATAGCACCACAAAAATACAAGACATACCAAGGAGAGAGAATTTCTAATAACTCTATAAAGGAACTTTTATAAGGGTGCAACATCCATCATGTTGTCATCAATTTTATGGTTAACACTGAGTTTGAAAACATCTTCAATAAAATTTGAAATCTAAAATGTGGTTCTCAAAACACATTTCAATACATCAACATTCTACAGGATTTCATCAGTAGTTATTACAACTGGTGTCTGCCACAGGGAAATCTGTTTAATAACATGTCAACACGGTGAGTTCTTAGGCATTCTGGAGATTGTGTGTAGTAGACACCTTGGAAACCCAGGCAAGTGCAAGGCTTAGGTATGTATTTATGTTGAAGCAGTAATGTGCAAAGTGAGATAAATAATTATACAGATTACTTATGTAAGTGTGTAATTTATAAATTAAATTAGATAATAATGTAAGAATGTGAGAACTATGTACTCTAGGCAGGCAGTAGTCCCTGGGTAAGTGGAATCATTTTGATGCTGAAAAGAACAATAAGATCTTCACTGAGAATATCAGAAAAAAAAAAAAGTCTATGTCAGTTCAGTACTCAAAAGGTAGGAAAAGAATTGCTGATGACAAGATAATTCTAGAAAAAAATACTCGGACTGACCTGAGAAATTTAACAGTTGGGTTGAGTCTTTGATGTTCAATATTTCCAGGCTGATGGAGAGGAAAAGACACAATGGCTTTCTATATGACGATGCTCAGAGAAATCTCAACACACACCTGTCCCCATCATTGCATTTGCATACTCAGTGGACTCATCTCAACTTCTAGAAAGGTGGTACTGTGCATATAGATCAAGGTGAGGCCCAATCTCTGTCCTGGAAATAAATCTTTGAATTAGAACACAGTGAGTTTCCATTTTATCCATTTCTTATCTTTTTCTTTCCCTTTTCCCTTTCTTCCCTTTCCCCTACCGCTTCCCTAGTTCCTCTTTCCTTTTAAAAAATTTCTTCCCATTTCACACAAGTACAAATTCCCTATGATGAATAGGATCATGATGTATATCTAAAATGTACCAGCAAACTTAATTTTAAAAAAAGAACACAGTGAGTGATTCACAGATTATATACACAGCGGGTTTAATCAGAAGCCACCAAGGGTTTGATGTGGACTGACACGTTACTTTAGCCAACAAGGAGAGCAATGCCTCAATGCAGCCACTAAAGCACTAGACGCAGACCACTGTTATTAACAAATCGCACTGTTGTTAAGTCAAAAACTAGTGAATAGACAGCATCCCAAGAAATATCAGTTAGTGAGGCAAACTTCCCTTTGGACGGCAGACCACCTTGGATTCACCGGACTTATAGATGCCAGATGGGGTGCTAACCGGCCAGTGAGCCCTCTGTTTACGTTGGAGGATCCTCAGCCCAAAGGCAAGGTAGCGTCATGCATCCATCTCACCTTGGACAAGTACGTTAGTAGACTACACTTCAGCCTCATGACCAGGGGACATTTTTTAAATGTATGCACAATTCAGCAACTATCACCACGATCTGACTTCGCGCCTAGCATCCCGTTTTCAAGGTTTACCTGTATTGTAGCGCATATCAGTACTTCATTAATTCTTCTTATTGCCTAGTGATATTCCGTTGTGTGCTCACAGAAAACTTCATTTATCTGCTCACCTGTGGATAAACAAACGTCTTTACTTTTGGATATTACAAATAATACTGCTATAAACACCTAAATACACTTTTTTTTGCAGATGTATATTTTTACATCTTGGCTAAATAACTAGGAGTAGAATTTGTGGGTCATATGTTAACACTATAATTAATACATTGAAAACTTTCCAAACTGTTTTACTTTACTAAGAATGGCTTCAGTATTCCGTATTCTCACAAGAAAATTACAAGTGTCAAAATCCTTACATATCCTCACCGACAGGTGTTAATGTCTTTTTTATTGTATCCATTGCAGCTTACTATCTAATGAAGTGGTATTTCATTGTGATTTTGATTTATATCTCCTTAGCAACTAATGATTCAATAACTTTTTCTTGTGCTTATACATCTGCTTTAGACAAATGTCTATTGATGTGCCCTTTCAACTCTAGCTGGGCTATATTTTTGTCATTGTTATTTTATAGGAGATCTTTCTGTATACTTGATGCAAGCTCACTTTCAGATATATAATGTGAAACAAAAACATTTGCTCCCATTGTGTAAATTGTCTCTCAATTTGATAAAATCATTTATAGCACAAGAAGCAGAGAGGGAGGAGCCAGGGACAAGAATGTCCCCTTCCAAATCACACTCACAGCCACCCATCCCCACCCAGCCACACTTCCAAAGGCATGGTCAGGCTGAACTCTCGGAAGGGGGAACCCACGGATGAGTACAGCACCCCACAATCCACTCACCTTTCAAACAAACTAGGCTTTGGGGGGAAACTTTAGATCCAAACCATTGCACTTAGTTTTCTCATTCTCAGTTTATGGGTTTTGTTTCTTATGCCTTTTTCTCTTTAAATATTTTCACCATTATGCATCTGATTGCAGGTTTTTGTGTGTGTTTATCCTACTTGAAGTTTATTGAAATATGTAAACAGGCAGATTAATGTTACTTTGTGTTAATCAAAGCTGGAGTGTTTTCAAATGGTTTCTTTGAATTATTTTTCTATTTCTTCTTCCATCTCCTCTCCTTCTGGTTCTTCCCTTATACATCTATTGGTATGCTCAGTGGCCCACAGTTTTCTAGTATTCTATTCATTTGTCTTCATTCTTTTGACAATTCTTCAGATTGCATAACTTTATCAATTTATCTTTAAATCTGCTGTTCTTTTGTCAGCTCAAGTCTACTCTTGAACTTATTTAGTTAATTTTTATTTCAGTCATACTTTTTAAGTAAGAATTTCCATTTGGTTTCTTTATTATACTTTTTCTCTCTACTGATATTTTTTGATAAGATATTAACATACCTTTGTTTAGTTCTTTAAACATGGTTCCCTTTAGTTCTTTGAACTTACTTATGCCAGCTTCACTGGAGTCACTTTCTGCTAAGTCCAACATTTGGGGCCTCTCAAAGGTAATTTCTATCATCCATACTCAAGGCCCCATATGTATAGCTTGCTCTTCCTCATCTACCTCAACCCTTTTGTCACAGCACAATCACTTCTTTCCTTGCCTGCCACTTTTTTCCTATCCTCTCTTCCGCTCTCACACAGCACAAGAGTTAGTTCTTCAAGATCACAAGTCAAAGATCTATAGCTCCTGACTTCCTAAACAACACAGCCATTGTGTAATGATCTCGGAATGAGTCATCAGCCCCTGATTTCCTGACCTCAGCACTCCTCTCTTCTGACCCTCATTCATCCTGGCCCAGGCAAGCTTGTGTTCACTGTGCTATTGCGCTGTTCATGCTGATGCTGATGATACTACGTTTCTTTTATCCTCTAAAATGAATTCTTCTCCACAATACCATTGCACCTCATTGTTTTATCTGCTTCTCTTCAGAAACATGGCTCTATCGAGTCAGGCTTCTCTAAAAGTTTCTAACTTCCAACTTTTAGACTGTAGTTTTTGCTGCTTGTTTTCTTACAGCAGCAGTCCTCAACATTTTGGCCTGAGGGACTAGTTTCATGCAAGATAATTTTTCCAGGGGATGAGGTGGAAGTGTTTCGGGGATTATTCACATTTATTGTACATGTTATTTTTATTATTACATTAGACTCTCATAAGTGGATGAGACGTGGACCCCTCACATGCGGAGTCACAGTCAGCTGATACTCCTGTGAGAATCTAATGCACCATGGATCTGGCAGGAGGCAGAGCTCAGGTGGTGATGGGAGTGGTGAAAATTGGCTGTGAATACAGATGAAGCTTCTCTGGCCTACCGCTCACTTCCTGTTGTGCAGCCCCTGCTGTGGGAACACATACTTCATAGCCCTTGTCACCACTTGTTATGATTCATTATATCTTCTTGCTTGTTACCCTCCCCATCAGTAAATGAGTCAGGGGTCATACCTCCGATGCTTACTGAGATAATCGTAGAATATACTCCCAGTAGGTCCTCAAAATGTTTGTTTAATAAAAACACTGAATGATGAATTTTATCTCTGCATTTATAGTGGTTGGTTTAAATATAAGAGAAGAATATTGCAATCCAAAGATACTCCTGCATCAAAACAGAATCTAAGATACAAATAGAAAATAAAGTTTCCTGAGATGTCTGTCACACAGGGAACTGTGGCTCAGTCACTCTTTCAAAGCAGATGCCCCCCACAGATGTCAAGGGACATTCCAAGAAGCAGTGGTGTTGTTATGGCTTGTGGCTAGATGTCCCCCACAAAAGCCTTATGCGGTCATAAGAGGGGATTTTCAGAGCTGGCTGGATCTAGAGTGTGTGATGCTGGGTTTAAGTGTGTGGTACTAGGATTAAGTGTGTGACGCTGGGATTAAGGGTGTGTGATTACTAAATTGGTCCACTGATTGGTTTGGCATAATTCTAGGCATGGATAATGGGAAGCCCCATGTTCAGTGTGAGTGCTACCTGCCCTAAGGGCATGCAGCCTGGCTGGAGTATAAGGGACAGAAATCGGGTTGCTGCTCCTGTCTTGCTGCCTTCTGCCTTCTGCCTGCCATGAACTGTCCCTCCTTTCCAGGGAGCCTGCTGGCTATGGACTGAAACCTCTACACACTCTGAGCCAAAATAAACCTGTCCTCCTTTAACTTTAGTTGTCAGGTATTTTGTCTCAGCAAGGAGAACAAGTAACTAAGACAGTTGTACTTGGTAAAGACCTGAAGCAAACAGGGAAGTAAAAAAAAATCAAGACTTTTGCTAACAACTGAACATTCAAAATGATTGGTAATATGGTCTTATCAAAATCACATGAAAGGAGGCTGAGGGTGTAGCTCACTGGTAAAGCACATACTTAGTATGCTGAGTTCAATCCCCAGCACCAAAAAACAAACAAGAATAATTCCTTGAAAGAAAGCATAGCAGGATTTTTATAATAGTGGCAAAAACAGTTGGCAAAAACAAAGAAAAACACCTGTTTTTATGCCATGTGTCATGCTGACTTAACATTTCCAATTAATTTTTCAAGAAATGCTTTTCATAAACAAAATTAAAATGGCTACCACACCCTGCATCCCAGAGTAATGCAGGAAGTTAGGGCTAGATTGCTGCATGACGTACCTCAGACAGGTTGTGCCGGACGAGAGCCTCTATGGCAAAAGCAGGGCCAGCCACTCCCCTAGCTCTCAGCTCTGCATGGCCACTAGGGAAAATGCCCACCAGTTGCTCATGAGCTCGAGGAGGTGTCCACAGACCCAGCAAGGCTATGAAGGTATCTGGGAATTAGAGTCTACGCAGGGCCTCCCAGCCTTTGACATTGATGTTAGTTCTGTTAATCTGGCCCACCTGCATGAGTAACCAGTGTGCTTTGCATCACTCCCAAGCTGTGTTCTTGGGATATGCCCAGGGAGGCATAAAATCAGGAGTTTCTCACTGCACTGAGACCAAACCTCCAGGGCATCTACCATTGTGGACATCATGCAACACAGCTAAAGGCCAGTTGTTGAAGCTTTAAGGTCAGCTCAAGGGCTTTATCCTCTGTGAATTAATCATCATATGCAAGAGTCCTGAAACAACCCGAGATCTCTCTCAGCTCCTCATCTTCTGAGATGAAGAAGGCTCAGTCTTTTGCAGCTGTATCTAGGGACTCTGTCTCCTCCTTAACCTCTTCACAAGATCCAGCAAGTCTTGGAACATGTTAGGCTCTGCAGTAACGCTGCAGTGCTGCTCCACTCTTGGGCAGCTGCCTTGCTGAACAAGAAGAACCGATGTTAGACGGAAGGCCAAAGAGGATAGGGCTTTAACCGTAGGTTCACCAGAACTGGTGACTCTGAGATGGCCTTAGCACCTGTATCCTCCTTCATGAAATTGAACACTTCATTGCAATGATACAAGTTTAATGCCTTCAAATATTATTTTTAATGTTTCTGACTTGAACAGAATATTCATTCTCAAAACACTGCTGTCTATTTTGTTAGACAAATATACCCTGGGAGCAATCCAGTCTTCTGAGAATAAACATATTGTAGGACTGAATCTTTAGTTGTACTAAAGAATGCTGTATCTTTTAAATAGTTATTCTCTATACTTATACTAATGAAGCTCCCTTATCTCTTAGCAAAATCTTCCTACAGCAGACAATAAAGCAGGGATACTAAGTAATTACCAAGTCCTTAAATATGATGGCATTTCTTGACCTGTGCCAAGCAGTTACTTTTTTGCACCCTGCCAGTCACCTAAGTAACATTCTCTGGAGTAACAGACTCCATGCATATTCACTGTAATTTAAATAAGCTTGATCAGTCAGTGCAGGGCAGTGTTCAACACACAGATGGGCAGCTACTCTTGGCTTCACATGGTGGGCGGCTCTGACCCGGGGGGAATACCCTCATGCCTCTATGAGACCTCCCCATGCCCCACCTCTTCCTCTTCTTCATCCTCCTCATTCTTCATTTCTTTATATCATATTTGGTTTGCCAAACAGCTTTGGCTGCTACACATTCAGAAACTAAAATGCCATCCGAAGCCATGATTACACACACAGAGCAGACAGCCCCTGCATGACTTTCTGCCGCTGAGCAGCTTTGCTGTGTTTCATGCACTTGAATTTTTGAAGGGGAGGCATTGCCTCCAGGTCTATGTCTTGTGGGGTTACAGGAATAGGAATGCTCTCAGCTGTATGGTTTCTGAAACGAGTCACAACATGCTACCATCTTCTACTGTGAAATATCTGAAAACCATTTTGTTAAAAAGAATGTCAGCTCACCCAAAGGTATTTGGCATTGCTGCTCTGGAAGATTGTTGTAAATTGATTGTGATTTCTTATATAACAAACACTTGGAGGACTTCTGTTTGCTGGAGATGGTAGCTCAGGTCCTGTAATGAGAGTCACTGAATTGGGAATATCATTGTATATTTTGGGTGATGGTGGAAATCTCACTATATAATAACTATGTAGAGACTTGGGATTAGGTATATATTTTAACATTGAAAAATAAACTGGATAGCAAATACCCTTCAGAAATTTATTGGTTTTTTGTTTGTTTATTTGTTTTACATCTGTGTCAGTTCATTTTGATTGTCAACTGGACTGGATTAAGATTCTGGACAAATGATGGATTATGAGGATGCTGAACTCATCAATGGCTTAACCTATTAATGGAAGTGGGGTCTCGTTGACTCCTTTCTCTCTGGCTCTTCTCTCACTTCCTGTTTCCAGTCTACCATGAGGTGAGTACATTTGCCTCACTATCCCCTTCCACTAGGATGTTTCTGCCCTGGAGCAAGTCTACTATTTACTGAACCCTCTGAAACCATGAGCCAAAATAAACCCTCTTTTCTTGTAAGTTGTGTGTCTTGTATTTTGTGTCAGCTACAGAAAGCTGACTAATAGAACAAGTTAGAACCTTCTTGAATTTATGTTTGAAAAAATTATAATACAGGAAGATAAACATGTTTACCCATAACAGAAATGGTACCAGGGTTGGAATTTGAATTTCGTTTTTGGCTTTGCATCTCACATGTGACCCCAAGCAATGCTGTCTCCTCGCTATTTTCTGAGAGTTGGCCAAATATTTAGTTAATTCTAGATAAGTTTGTGGACACCAGTTCATCATTGCAATTACAATAGCATTTATGTCAAATTGACTTTCAACAGGGAGTCTGAACTCCCTGTGCACAGACTGCCAACCTCCCCTGAGGAGAATGATCCCACCTCCTTCTCTCTTCTTTTCCTTCTTTCCTTCTCCCTCTTTTCTCTCCTCCCTCCACTCTTTTCTCTTCTTTCCTCTCTTCTTTCTTTCCTTCCTCCCTCCCTTTTTCCCTGCCTTCTTTTGACAGTGACTTTATTTTTGTCTGATAAAAGCATTACACTCTAAAACAGACAAGGATGCCTAATTAAATTTTTTAAGTAATGGAAGAAAGAAACAAAAGCTTACTTTCAAATTTTACATTAGTTAAGAGATACTGTTTGTAATGCCACCATAACTATCCTAAACAAAATGGTTTTACTCCCTTGCTGAAATAGGAGTTTCCCACATGTAGTATTATGCAGAGTGAGGTCTTTCACTGGACAACCATGGCCTTCTTTTCTTTACAGAACCTTAATGACATGGTCTAGTGATAGATATCTACTGACATGAAGCTCAAACTGTGTACATGTCCATGTTCAGGGTGCATGCATGCGTGTGTTTGTGTGTGTGTGTGTATCTGCATATTAGACCAGGAGATGCTTTTGACATGATATTCAGTGACCATAATTCCACAGTCAGAGAAGAGATTTTTTGGCAGGGGAAAGGAAGGGTTTTGAATAACGATTTGAAGAAAATGGCAGGGAGTCAAGCCAGGAGAAAATCACCAGCTCCAGTAAGTTCCATTTGAAAGACAGTCAGGGGACGGTGATTCCAGAATGTACTCTTTAAGGTCAGGACTCTCCCAGTCACGTTGTCCTGGTCTTCTGAGATCGGCTTCCTGCTGTGGCCTCGCACTTTGCAGTATGAGTCATGGGAGCGAGCATCACTCTCCTTCTCTAGGAGTTTTAGGAGAAAGGATTTTAGTGTGAAATTTTCAGCCTTTAAAAAATGTAATTTTAATAGTTTTCTTTAAATCAAAGCATTAATTCTACTTACTTGTATTACTTTTACATTGGAAAATACTTCCAAAAATGTAACAAGATTTTGTTTTAAAAATTAAAGCCTTGAAGAAGAGGTACTTGATAATGTGAATTCAGTTAGGCTTGGTTTTAGGGTTTGCTTTCCTTATTGTAGAAGCACAGACCAAAAGATGTGGATTTTTTTCTTTGATTGACTGTTTTTGAATTACTTTTTTCATTCTACCCAGCTAGAGATATTCAGAAACATCTTAAGACAATATTGACCTTGATGTTCGATATGGAGCCGGCTCTGAGGCAGGATGTAGAGACTGGTTGGTGGGACTGGACTCTAGACGATATTGCTGCTAACATTTCCATGTCATGTGGGATTAGAAGTAGGGTTGTGTGTGTGCTGGGCATGTGGTTAGACCAGACGCAGATTTGGGATCGGACAGCCAATGCACACTGAGGTACAGGGATCAGTGAGAGCCAGGCCTCCTTTGAAATTCTGCAGTCTCCTCCCAACTTCACCTCTGGGACCTCTCCTGGAATCCCTGCATGGTGCAGGCACCATTTTTGGACTGAGCCTTTCGTCCACTTTAGTAGCCTGTGTGTCACTTTCCTCTGCTATAAAGAAAAATCTCCCTTTCCCTGATTCCCCGATGGCCACCTGTTCTCAGTGCCCACAGAAGAGCCCTAGTGTGTTCCATTTCTATTTGTAGTTTTTACTTAACATGTAGCAAATGACCTTTACTTAGAGCTTTCATTTACATGGAACTCGTTGCTTTCTTACTTAAAGCCTGTGAGTGAGATATGATTATTTTTTTCTTTAACAGAAGCAGAGCATTGAACAGGAGAGGGACATACAATAGACACTGTATAAAGAAACATGTATACATGTGAACACATAAAACTTAGAGTAACAAATAACATAAAAAACTGTTCACAGACATCATGGCAGAAAACTTCCCTGGTAGAGAAAAAGAATTTGACATACAGATAAGTGAGGCATATAGAAATCCTATTAGCCATGATCAAAAAAATATCTTCAGCCAGGCATATCATAGTTAAGATTCCAGAAATTCAACACAAGAGTAGAATCTTAAAGGCTGTTAGGGAAAAGAAACAAATCACCTATAAAGGAAAGCCCATCAGAATCACAGCAGACTTTTCAGCACAAACCCTCAAGTCAAGAAGACCTTAGAGGGAAGTATTTCAAGTTCTAAAGGAAAATAACCTTCAACCCAGACTGATGTATCTATCTTTCAAAACTGATAGAGAAATAAAATACTTCCATAACAAAGAATATCTGAGGAAATTTATGACCACCAAAGCAGCATTCCAAAACATTTGAAGGACATTCTAGAAAGAGATAAAAAGGACTGCAACTCCATGAACCCCAACAGAAGGAATCACCCAGGCAAGACAAACAATTAAACAGGTGGAGGGAAAAGAAAGAGGGGGGCCAACAACAGGAAAATAACATGACAATGATAAGTCAGTACATATCAGGTTTAACCATCAATGTTAATGGTCTCAATTCACCAATCAAAAGACACAGACTGGCAAATTGGATCAAGAAGCAAGATCCAACAATATGCTGGATACAAAAACACATTTAATTCAAAAAGAAATTCATAGACTGAAAGTCAAAGGATGGGAAACAATACTCCATGTGACAGGAACCCAGAAAAAAGCAGTGGTAGCTATTCTTTTTGCAGACAAAGTGAATTTCAAGCCAAGATTGATAAGAGTGATAAAGAAGGTCACTACATCCTTGTAAAAGGAATAATCCAAGAGAAAGAGATAATAATCATAAATATATATGCAATAAATACCAGTGCACCCAACTATATAAAACAAATATTAACGAGCATGAAAAATCAAATAAGCACTAATACAATTGTATTGGGGGATCTCAATATCCCACTGTCATAAATAGATAGATCAACTAGACAAAAAATTGACAATGAAATATTAGAACTGAAACAAAGTTTTAAACAAATGGACTTAGTAGATGTCTACAGAGCGTTCCACCCCACAACATCAGAATACACATTCTTCTCAGCTGCACATGGGATGTTCTCCAAAGTATCTTCTCCACATACTAGCTCATAGAACCTGCTTAAGTAAATGTGAAGGAATTGAAATTATCCCATGCATGTTATCAGACCATAGTGCAATGAAATTGAAAATCAATAGCAAAAGAAACCACAGGAACTTCCTAAACACATGAAAATTAACTAGCATGCTCCTGAACAACCAATGGGTCACAGGTGAAATTAAACAAGAAATTAGACAGTTTCTACAATTGAATGATAATGACAGTATGACATACCAGAACTTATGGGACACAAAGAAAGCAATCCTAAGAGGGAAAAGTATAGCAGTAAATACCCATATCGGGAAAACAGAGCAAGGACAAATAAATAACTCAATGGTGAATCTCAAACTTCTAGAAAAAGAAGAGCAGGTTAAGCCAAAAGCTTGTACAAGGGAGGAAATTATAAAGATCAGGGCAGAAATTAACACATTGGAGACTAAAAAAACAATACAAAGAATCAATGAATCAAAGAGTCGGTCATTTGAAAGATTAAATAAAATCAACAAACCCTTATCCAACCTTATCAAAAAAAGGAAAGGAAAGACTCAAATCCATATAGTTAGGAATGAAAGGGTGACATCACAACAGACCCTTCAGAAATCCAGAAGATCATCTACACCTACTTTGGAAACTTGTATTCTAATAAGATAAAAAATGCAGAAGAAATGGACAGATTCCTAGATACACATGAATTACCAAAGCTGAATCAAGAAGATATAAAAATACTAAATAAACTAATATCAATCAATGAAATCGAAGATGTAATTAAAAGCCTCCTAACAAAGAAAAGCCCAGGCCCTGGTGGATTCACTGCTGAATTCTAGAAAAAATTTAGAGAAGACCTAACACCATTACTTCTCAAACTCTTTAATGAAATTGAAAGGGAAGCAATACTCCCAAATTCATTCCTAGAAGCAAAAATTACCCGGATACCAAAACCAGAGAAGGACCCAACCAAGAAAAAGAACTACAGGCCAATCTCCCTAATGAACACAGATGCAAAAATCCTCAGTAAGATACTGGGAAACAGAATGCAGCAAATTATCAAGAAGATTATACACCATGACCAAGTTGGATTAATCCCAGGGATGCAGGAATGGTTCAACATATGTAAATCAATAAGTGTAATACACCACATTAACAGAGCCAAGGACAAAAATCATATGATCATCTCAATAGATGCAGAAAAGCTTTTGACAAAGTCCAGCACCCATTCATGATAAAAACCCTACAGAAAATTGGAATAGATGGTCTTTATCTCAATCTGATAAAAGCTATCTATGACAAACCAACAGCCAATATCATACTAAATGGACAAAAACTGAAACCTTTCTTTCTAAAATCAGGAACAAGACAAGGATGTCCACTGTCCCCACTCTTATTCAACATAATCCTGGAAACTTTAGCCAGAGCAATTAGACAAGAGAAAGAAATAAAAGGAATAACAATAGGAAAGGAAGAAGTTAAATTACCATTCTTTGCAGATGACATGATACTGTACACAGAAGACCCCAAAAATGCCACAAAAGCACTGCTAGATTTAATAAACAAATTTAGTAGCATAGCTGGATACAAAGTCAACAATCAAAAGTCAATAGCCTTCCCATACACGAATAACAAATTCACTGAGAGAGAAATTAGGGTAACAACACCTTTCACAATAGCATCCAAAAAAATGAAATACTTAGGAATCAATCTAATAAGGGATGTAAAAGACCTCAACAATGAAAACTACAGTACTCTGAAAAAGGAGATTGAAGAGGATGTCAGAAAATGGAAAGATATCCCTTGGTCTTGTGTAGGAAGAACCAATATAGCGAAAATGTCCATACTTCCAAAATTGTTATACAGATTTAATGCAATTCCAATTAAAATTCCAACAGCGTATCTCACAGAATTAGAGAAAACAATCCTAAAATTCATTTGGAACCAGAAGAGACCTAGACTAGCAAAGGCAATTCTGGGTAACAAAGGCAAGGCAGGGGGGCATCACAATCCCTGACTTGAAATTATGCTATAAAGTTACTGTGATAAAAACAGCATGGTATGGGCAAGAAAGTAGACCCGAAGATCAATGGAACAGATTAGAAAATGCAGAAACAACTCCAGACATACCAGGCCACCTTATCTTTGACAAAGGTGCCAAACACTTTCACTGGAAGAAAGATAGCCTCTTTAATAAATGGTGCTGGAAAAACTGGCTCTGCACATGCTGAAGATTAAAATTAGACCCATATCTTTCACCATGCACTAAACTAAATTCGAAATGGGTGAAAGGTTGAAATATTAAAATAGAAGCATTAAATCTGCTAGAAGATAGAATAGGTAAAACTTTTGAAGAAATTGGTGTAGGCAAAGTCTTTAAGAATAAAACCCCTACAGCACAGGAACTATAACAAAGAATCGACAACTGGTATCTCATCTTATTAAAAAGCTTTTGCACAGCAAGAGAAACCACCAATAGAGTGAAGGGACAACACACAATGTGGGAAAAAATGTTTGCCAGCTGTTCATCAGACAAAGGATTACTATTAAAAACATAAAGAACTCAAAAAAATCAGACCTCCCAAATTTAAAGACCCTCTCCAAAAATGGGCATCTGAGATGAATAAACACTTCTCAGATGAAGAAATACAAACAGCAAATAAATACATGAAAAATGTTCAACATCACTGGTCATTCAAGAGATGCAAATTAAAACGACCATGAGATTCCATCTCATTCCAGAAAGAAAGGCTATCGTCAAGAAATCAACCAATAATAAATGCTGGAGGGACTGTGGGGAAAAAGGAACACTTCTCCACTGTTGGTGGGAGTGTAGACTGGTGCAACCACTGTGGAAATCAGTGTGGAGATTCCTCAAAACCTAGGATAGGAGGTCCCATTTGACCCAGCTATTCCCCTTCTGGGTATCTTCCCGGAAGAATTACAAACATCGTACCACAGAGATATATGTGCACCCATGTTTATAGCAGCACAATTTGTAATAGCTAGATCTTGGAAACAATCCAAATGCCCATCGACTGAGGAATGGATAAGAAAGATGTGGTATTTTTATACAATGGAATACTACTTAGCCATAAAGAAGGATAAACTGGAGACTTTTATATGTAAATGGATGCAACTTGAGACCATACTCATAAGTGAAATAAATCAGATGCACATGTGTAAACATCATATTGTCTTCCTAGTGTGAGAGGCTGAAAGATTAAATAAGATCCAAAATGTACAATAGATACTGTAAAATGGGAAGAAACTGTTCAAAAGGAAAGAGAAACTGGGATGGGGGAGTGGAGAAAAGAGGGAAGGAAAAAGCCAAAAAAAAATCTATATCTATATCTATATCTATATCTATATCTATATCTATCTATCTATCTATCTATCTATCTATCTATCTATCTATATGTGTGTGTGTATGTAGGTATAAAAGATAGTTAAGATAGATATACTACTAATTTCTCTTAGTTCGTTGAAAAGAATGGTTTGTGCTAATATTGTTTGGACAATTGAATGCCGATATCTTGTACTCTGAGTAACTAATTTAAAGATAACAATATGCAATGTATTAACCATTGTTACCCCCCTATTGTGTTGTTTTGAAATTTTGTTCTATTTTTTTCTCTTTAAAATAAAAATTAAAAAAAAAAAGCTTAGAGTCACAAAAAAGAAAAAAAAGAGAAGCAAGAAGGCCATAAAGATAGGAGAGAAGGGAGGGCTTCAGAGACCAAAAGCTAGGATTGCTGAGCTGCACCCACAACCTATTACTGATTTTTTACCTCACCTTGCCAGCCACTGCTCCCTGAGAGGAAAAGCAGGCTGGCACCTCTCCTCTAAAACATCACCATTTGCAATGCACACATTTGCAAATTCATGTATGAAATATAAAGAGTTAAAATATGGCAGAAACATTAAACCAATCTATGAATGGAGACTGGGAAAATAAGATTTAACTTTGAAAGGAAATTTTAAAGCTTGCTATATTATTATCTACTTTAGGACTCTTTAAAACATACGTTGGCAGGCGCCCTGAGAAGTATATCCCCATTACCGTAAATTCCACTTAGATCGTGATGGGGATTACTGTGAATCAAAAACCAAGCCCTCATTCCATGCAGAGTGGCGGACCTTCACTGCAGCCTCATTTCCACTAATCTGGGGCTGCTGTGTGATCTTTGATCACACCAAGTATTACAGATGGAAAAGTACTCTTTTCAAATCCCCAACGTGTTTCCAACTGTCAATAAAATCCTTTTTAAGTGTCAAAAGCAATTGCCCTGGTTTACACTTATGCTGCTAACCATAGCGATGCATTTCAGGACTTCTAAAGCAAAACAACCAGCAAATGGCATAACTGCAGGCCAGAATCCTGACAGTCACCAGCACCCGCAGTTTTAAGGCATTAGGAATCGATTTCTAAAAATGGCCATTTATGTTTATTGCACTTTACAGATTAGGTATTTCACTCAGAAATACCTTATAAGGGACAAAAAACAACCCCCCACTCCAACCCTGGATTAAACAAACAAATCTTACAGTTTACATATCTAGCCAGATGTTTAAATTTGCACAGAAAATGAACTATTCCTAGAAAATGTGATAAACATTTTAATATTTGCAAGCATATGAACAAAGGATGTCTTCCATTTAGAAGGTGATCTCAGTGAAATTGGATTCTTCCCCATAAATTATACAAGAGGATGGTCTGCTGTAATTGATGTAATAAAGTAGCAGGTAGAAAGAGGCACAATTCCCTAAACTAGATAAAATAAGCAATTACTCTTCCTATCAGAATGGCTGTGTCAATGCAGACTTGGTCTAAACACAACCAGGAAACCCTGTTGCATTTAAGCATCGGAGGCCACGGCCTGATTATCTTCCCAGGATGTGCATGTATAATAAGCCTCTCCAACAAATGAAGAGGGGAGGCTTCTGGCAAAACGGAAAGTGGTGATAAACTATGTCCAGATGATTAATTCACGGAAACTCTCCATCACACAGTGAGGACATATGCCCATCTCCTCTGTTGTCCCCTTAGAGATTTTCCTACTAAACGTATGTGCATATTTTTCATGGCCACTGATATTTGAATTGCAGCCGGCCCCCATGCAGAACATGAAACACTTCAAACTGCATAATGCTGACTAAATTATAAAGTCTCTGGTGGCCTGAGGTAGCAATAGCCATAATAATGAGTGTGCTTAGGTGGCTTGTGTAGGTCCCCCGCCCCCTTCGCTTTAATGCGCTGCCTTATCAGGTTGGAGTTGCTTTTTCTCCACATAACATTACTGACCACTTGTGCTGGGGCATTGCAATTGTCTGTCATTGCAAATGACTGCAGAAAGAGAATAAAGTTCTGGGTGCCAATTTATAATTCACTTTAACTGAATGAAGCAGTTGTTTGGCATGTGTTTGTCTACTGCTGTTTCATCTTGTCTAAGTATAGCTAGTACAATGGTTTATGCACACTGAATTTTGGAGCTTTGATTACTTTAAATGATGTCATCCACCTGGATATCTAAAACTGGAGCATTAACTCTGAGTAATTCCTTTGACTGTAAAATATTTAATCATTTTTGAAGAAAATTAAAAACTAATAAAAGGTGAACACATGTGTTTAATATTAAGTGACAAAAGTAATATTTGCTAACAATAAGTAATATTTGTTATTTTAAGGTTTTGAGGATATTCTAGTTATTCTCGTCTTTTATTTCTTCTTTCAGCTGACAGATAACAATTGAACATCTGTATGGGGAACAATGTGATGGTTTTATATACTTACACAGTGTGTTTTGATCAATTTAAGACATTTAAGTTATCCATCTCAAATATTTATCATTTCTTTATAATAAAAACATTCTAAATCCTCTCTCCTATTTTGAGTTATGTGATGCAATATTAATATTTCAAATAATTCCATATTATCCTAGTCTGTTTTAATGATTGTGCCAATTAGAGTGTGATTTTCAATATGGCATAGGATAAAAATGTGGTCGTTCAATATTGTGGAAGCAATAATTTTTTTAACCACTCACCACACTTTTACATACCCCACTATGTACCAACCATTGGTGAAACCAGAGTACTGCACTTACCATAAGTCCGTTACTAGACTCACAGCAAAGGCCAGCATGTGTCCAGGACCGGCATAGACAGAAGGGGAGCCTGGGAGGGGAAACACCACAGTGAAGGTCAGATGGAGAGCAACTCACCTGGACAGGTGTGGCAGTAACCTGACACTTCCTTTGTGTGCATGTGTGTGTGTGTGTGTGTGTGTGCGTGCATCCCAGTGGGAGCCACTTTCCCTCCCCTTGATCCATGGTTAGGGGATGAGAACTCAGCCAGCATCTCACATCTGGGTGCAAGCCCAAGACTGAACCAGGGAGATCTCTCCATTCACACAGTGGTGACTATGTCAATGTGGGGCAGGGGACACGTGTGAGTACTAGGTCAGTGCCTCTTGATGCCAGGAGTTTGATGGGCAAAACCAAATTTGGCTTGCACTCCTCTGTTGGGTTTTTCCAAGACATCAAAGGTAAACTCGAGGCACCAGGGATACACCTTGGCCTAGAAATAGGAAGATTCTGGAAAACAGATCTAAGGAGAAAGGAACAATAACCTTTGATGACAACTTTATTTGTACCTTAAGGCAACTCCATCCCCAGACCTTTATCTGTGTAATCCAATAGATGTCCTTTTATGCTTTATCCAGTTTGACTTGATTCTCTGATTTGCAACCAAAATAATTCTGAATACTGTCACCCTTTCCTTGTTATATGAATCCCATGGGAATCGATGCTTGCAGTGAGATCTCAGTAGTCATCATAAGATGATAAATCTCCCATAACTTAGTGAGCAAAATATGAGAAACAAAATGATCTCACCTCATGCAAAGGGAGGAGGCAGTTCTGACCCAGACCTATAAAGACCTAGAATGTCAAGTGGAAGGCTTTGGTGAGCCGGTGAGATGTGAGAACTGTTTCCAATAATAGTATCAGATGCTAGGAAAATTCCAGATCTTCTGCCAAAACTAAATGCTTCTACCTTCCATCCAATTCTTCCCATGTGGCATTTCAAAGGTTTCTTCACAGAGTGGCATCTGCATTTATTCATGGGGCATCAAAACAAACCCTTCCACATCTGCTGTGGGGGGTTGCAGTGGAATGTAGTAACAGTCCTCTGACAGGAGGGAACGAGCTGCTCTTCTTGCTTAATGCTAAGAAACATGCTCAAGGCAGGAAAGGCCTGTCTAGACAAAGTGCTCCTTCACCCTGATTGCTGCTAAGTAGAGAGTTAATGCAACCACTTTGCCAGAGGATTCCAACCCTCAGGGCCCAACCATTGCAGGTAAAGGTGAGAACAAATCATGAATGTGTGGCTGAGTGCAATCAGAAGATGCAAGTTTTATACTTACAAAGCTCAAAATTAAGTGGATATGTCAAATGAAGAGGAGGGAGGGAGACCAAATAGTCAGGCTGTGGGATGGGCCTTGGGGCTTTGATGTCCAAAGCCACCCACCATGTAGAAAAACTCACTATGCTCTGCTGCTCTGTATTCTTCAGCCTTCCTTAGTTTTACCTGGAAAAGTGAACAAGGGACATTTAGCCAATACTTTAGCTCATGAGCCCTTCTGACTTCTGATCTAGGCAGGCCCTGGAGAGGCCCCCATGGTGTTAGATTTCTGTAATAAGACGTTTCCACTCACTGCATTGTCCTCTCAGTGAATGATGTACAAACAGCCTACTTACTCACCAACCCCAACCCTGCTCCGGTCAGGTCTGGAGGGTCCCGAGACCGATGTGATACAGCCTCAGTCCACTGCTTCCTGTGAGGGAGATGGCAGGATTTTATGGGCAGAGCATGGTGGGAGATTTTCCAGCCTCCGGAGCATAGCCTTGGAGGGAATCGAAGGACCTCAGCCACGCCCTCTGTCTCTCCCAACCCAGTGGAGAGAGGAGCAGGCTTCGCTCTACCATAGCAGGTGGCGTAATGTGCTGACCCCAAAACAATAGGTCCCCACGGCCACAGCCTGGAGCTTCCAAAGCCGTGAGCCAAAACAAACCTGTTCTTTTTACAAGCTGACGAGCTCAAGCACTTGTTACAGCAACAGGGAGCTGACTGACACAGCCCCTGCCTGCTGAGCCGCCTGGTCCCCCACCCCTGCTTTCTCTCACTGTGCTCCCTTTGATGGCCTTTTCCTCACCGAACGTGGAGAAGCTTGAGTAAGAGCTCATAACCAAGGGCAGCGGCTATATTAATGCTTTCTTTAAGTGATAAATACATGGCTATTTTTACTGGTGTATGTCTGCAATACATGATATCTATGTTCATCCGGGGATGTTGGTGCACATGTATGGCATCTGGATCATTTTTACCCGCTTTCCCCCTTCTCCCTCTTCCTAGTCCCCTTTTCCATTTACAAAAAGTCATCCTCCCTGTTTCTTACCATCTTTCCTTCATTTTACACTTTATTTATATTTGGGGTTTCTCATGTGAGAGAAACCACGCAATATTTAATTCTCTGCGCCTGACTTATTTCATTTAATATTATGATCTCAGGCGCCATCCATTTTCCAGCAAATGACCTGGATATTTTTATGAAACCAAATGTCACTGAGAGGGGAACAGTGCCATCTCCCTCCTCTGCCCACACACCTCTGAGAAATACCCACAGCCATCTCTGCAGAGGCAGCTCCTGCTGCTGTTCCAAGCATGCGAAGGCCCAAGGCATGTGTTCCTGGATTCGGAATCACCGGGCAGCGGGGCTTAGAGAAACACAGGCGTCTGGGCACTGCATGAGTCAGTATTTAGACTTAGAAAAATATGGGCCTTCCATAACTTGTCTTAATCAGTCCTCAGATAAAGAAGGAAGAAGCCTGCCCTTCCACATTCATCAAGAAAGCCATCAGACTCGCCTGTCTTTGTCATTCTGATTCTCTAATGATGTTTTAGCTTGCATTTAATTTTAAGGAATAATTTGAGTATGTCACCTACTTAAATAGTCTTATTTCCTTTTCTAAAAGCTCAGCATATTCTTTGATAATTTTTGCATTGTTCTGGTCTTTATCTTATTGAATTATAGATATTTCTTAGATGTTAAATGTTTGGTATGAATTATGAATATTTTCCCCATTTGTCATGCAGTTTCTGATTTTTTTACTGTGAATTTTAGCCATGAATATTTTATTTAATAAAGTCTCATCAGTTTTTGTCTTTTAAGACTTCTGAGTTTTGACTCAGACTTGGAAATATCTTTCTTATTATGTGATGATATAAACAATTCACCGAGCTGGTGATGTAGCTCAGTGGCAAGGCGCCCCTCTAGCATACACAAGAGTCTGAGTTTGATTCCAGCACTGCAGAAGAAAGGATATCTGACTCGTGTTTTCCTGAAACATTCTTGTTGTTTCATATTACATTTTTAAACTAACAGTTCCTCACTACTTTCAGGCACGAAATCCAGCATGTTTATTTTTTCTTAAAAGCATCCTTTATTAATGTGCTTCTGGTACACAGTGATCACACCCATCGTGGGGAATTGTACACATGCATGTCCTGTCTTGACCATTTTTACAACCTCTTTCCCAGGCCTGTGTTCTCCCCTTCATCCTTTGCCTGGCGTCCTTTTCACGATCACAAAATTGACCTCCCTCTTTCTTACCATCTCTCTTTTTGGTTTTATTTTAATTACCATATCTTTGCATTGCATTGTGCCTTTTAAATTATTTATATTTGGGTCTCCCATATTAGAGAAACCATGCAGTATTCACCCTTCTATGTCTGATTTATTTCACTTAATAAAATGGTCTCAAGATCCATCCACTTTCCTACAAATGACTCAAATTTAATGTCTTCAAGAATAAATCACCTCCTGAAAACATAGTCATAGGCTAGAACTTTTTAAACAGAAGCCCAATTGCACAAGATATAATACCAAAGATCAAGAAATGGGATTATACCAAGTCAAAAACTTTTTTTTTTGTGGGTACCAGGGGTCGAACTCAGGACCTCGCGCTTGCCAGGCAGGCGCTTACACCACTGAGCTATCTCATTGGCCCCCAAGTTAAAAACTTCTGAACAACAAAGAAAACAACCAAGAGAGTAAAGAGTCAGCTCAGAAAATGAGACAAAATTTTGCCAGCTACTCCTCGAGCAAAAGTTTAACAGCTACAATACATGACAAACTAAAAAATATTACTACCTAAAAAATATAAGACCTGATCAAAAGGAGGAGCAACTGAAATGAATAGACACTTCTTAGAATAAGTACAAATGGCTAATACATCTATAAAATATGTTTAGCATCTTTGGTTACTAGAGAAATGCAAATTGAAACACCACAAGATTCCATCTCATGTAAGTTATGAAAATTGGTGGCAGTGTTACAGTTTTTACAAACAATATCAGGAACGAATTATGGACTGACTAGTCATTTTTTAGTTGAGTGTGACAGTTAAGCTGCATTAGAGTCACACTGAAGATTAGTAGAGACCACTTCTCGGTGTGTCTGGTAGAATCATAGAGGCTATTGGCCAGGTAAGAATGGCTGTTATCAAGGACTCAAAAAAAAAAAAAAAACAAAAAACAAAACTTGAAGTAAAGGTGCCCTTCTACTTTGTTGGTGGGAATGCAAACTAGGACAACCACTATGGAAATCATTGTAGATATTCCTCAATAATCTAATATTAGAAATCCTAATTGCCCTAGCTATTCCCCTTCTACGTATCTTCCTAAAGAGTTAAAGTCATGATATTACAGGATTGCACACATACCCATGTTTACAGCAGCAAAACTCAAAATAGCTAAATTATGCAAGTAGCCCACTTGCCCAGCACAGATGAATGGATCAAGCAAATGTGGCAATTTCTACACAATGAAGCCCTACTCAGCCTAACGAACATAAGTTTGTTTCACATTACTTTTAGAACGAGTACTTATTTTATGTGTTTGAACTTATTTTGGTGAAGGATATAGGGTAGAGATCCTACTTTGCTTTTTAAAATGCTATCGGGTTGCATACACATTTATTGAATAATTTATACTTTCTTTCATTAGCATAATGGCATTTTCACTACAAAGTATACAACCATAATTTTTGTCATATTTCCAAACTGAGTCTGTACTATAAAATTGGCTTGTTTTACTCTACAACATCGATTTGAAAACTTGATAATATTAATCCTTTCTTCTTTTCCTTAACATTTTCCCCAATATTTGACTTACTTGTTTTTCCACATGAACTACAGAACCAGGATTTCTAGTATCACACACACACACACACACACACACATGCTATCTCTCTCCCTGATTTAGCTGTTGGTTTGAAGAAGGGGATTTATCACAGTTCTACATTACTTTAGTAATGTAGACACTAACAAAAGGAAATACATTTTCATTTAGTAACCTCTTCATTGCTCTTCCAAAGTTTCATACTGTTGTATTGTTTTGCTTGTATGTCGGCATTTCTCTCTTTTATTATCATCAATTGAAACTGTTTTACTCTATTATGTTTTGATATTGTCTGTATACAGAAAGTCTACTAATTTTATATATAGACCTTAAAATATCTTGTTTCCTAATTTTCACAGCTCCAAGTATTAGTGCTATACTAACTTCATAAAAAATGTATTTAAACTTTTCTTTTGTATTTTAAAAACCTAGAATCAAACTTAGAGTTATATGTTCTCCAATAAATCAGCCCTTGGGAACCTTCTGTTTCCAGTACTTACTTGAGTGATTAATTCCCTTATTTATCTACGCACTCGCTCATTTATTTATATATCCATTTATAGCTGAAGAAGGGCCGTGTTTTGACAACTTTCTGTCTTCTATATCTCTTGAGTTTTGATATTTTGATATTTTATCTGTCAGGATCATTTTGGAGAATTTTCATTTTACAAGAAAATCACTCATTCTGTATTTCTATTTTTAGCAAAATCATCCACTGTCCCTGTGTCTCTGCCTAGCTTACCCATTATCACTTCTGAATTTGTAAAATTATATTTTTATTTCTTTTCTCAGTGTATTAGTCCCTTTCCTATTTCTAGGACCAAATTCCCAACAACCACCACTTAAAGGAGGAGAGGTTTGTTAATCTAGTGGTCTCAGAGGGTTCAGTCAATGGTCATACACAACTGGCTCTAAAGCAGGAACATCATAGCAGAAGGAATTGGTGGAAGAAACTCACTTAACCCATTCTGCTGGGAAGCAGTACAGTGTCAGAGAGGAAAGCATCAGAGATCAGCTATAGCCCCCAAAGCCTTGCTTCCATGATCCAACCTGACACACCAAGAAGAGCACCTCACTAATCCTCTAGAACCAGTCAAGTTGACAATACAACTTAACTTTCACACTTACCTTTAAAAAAAAAAGGGATTTCCTAGTCAATATTCAGTTCTTGATTTTGTTTGTTAGGACTGTAACATGCTCACCAAATTTTTATTATTGCACTCATTTTTTTTTTTTTACAAAGCCTTGCAGGGACTTACTTTAGGCATGAAATACTCTAAGTACTTTACAAAAATGTACTACTTCATTCGAAGAAGACCCATTGTATGGATGAGGAACAGGAGGCACACTGAGGCAGTGCCTTCTGAGTGAAGTTTGCTGGTAGAATCAGAGGTGAATGCGGACAGCTGGAATCCCAAGGAGCTTTTACTTTGATTTCCTCCCTCACACTGTCCTTAAATTCATTTAATTTATAATGGACAAAGTATATAAACTTTTCCAAATCAAGGACTGGTACAGCTGTTTCACTACCTCTCAATTTATTTCTACATCTACCTTGACCTACAAATATTTTACTTCCTAATTTCAACTGAACATTGTGCAAATCATAAAAATTACCAATCCTTCAACTTAATTATAGACTACAAAATCAACTAAAAATGATCAGTTTGGCAAACTTAGGGATTGTTGCTTTAAATTGGACCTTAACACTGATACAGAAAATCTTTTACTATACTAATAATATATTTTAACTAACTCTTCACTCACATAGTTTTAGTTGTACTCTTAGGAGACAAATTTTAGTTTGATGTTTGTTAAGGCTTGTGTCTAGATGTCCCCACAAAGCCTCATGCGGCCGTAGGTGGGGCTTCTTGGAGGTGGCTGGATCTAGGGTTTGTGCTGCTGGGATCACGACGTGATGCTGGGACTGATTCACGGTGTGAGGCTGGATTAAGGGTGTGAGTGCTACCTGCCCTGAGGGTGGGTAGCCTGAGTAAGATGTAAGGGACAGAAAGAGCTGAGGTCGTGGCTTGTCACTTGTTGCTTATTGCGGCTGCTGCTTGTCTTCTGTTCTGTGGTGCCCCTCGGCCACACCACCCTGCCTTGGTGCCAGCCAACAATGCACTGAGACCTTTGTAAACTGTGAGCCAAAATAAACCTTTCCTCTTTTGACTTCGGGTGTCAGATATTTTGTCTCAACAACGAGAAAAGTAACTAAAACAATTTTGTTTTTGGTTCCCATCTTTATTCTTTTTCCACTTTAGAATATAAAACATTTAATTGAAAGAGACACTAAGTTATTTTGTGTAAGGAATAATTTTTCCGACCATATTTAATTTTGAAACCCAAGTTTACCATCTTCCAATAAAGGACACAGAGAAGGCTTAAATGTGGTATTCACTATGCTGTGAAACACATTAGAAAATATTTTCTTGAGAATTCTGTGAGGTCCTCTCAGGTCATTATAAACACTGAAAATTTATGGATTCTCATTCTCTTTCCCTCCCTCTCTCTCTCTCTCTCCTTCTCAGTTTCTTCCTTTTTTTTTTTTTTTTTTTTTTTTTGAAGCAAAAAAGATGAGAAGGCATTGTTCCCTTGTGACACACAGCCAACGTCTAAACCTAATCATTCAGGAACCTGGATCCAGAATTGAGAGCTCCAACATATTTTGTAGCCTGAAACCTGGTTACAGATGACTAAACTTTCACACAAAGTAACAAAATGAAGGAATAAAAAATGAATTCTAAAAATGTTTGAAAACGTTCAGTAACCCCACCTCTCTACGGTGGCTGGGAAGGGGGCCTGACTGTTCCATCCGTCCAGACAGGAGAGGCTGACAAGACACCAGCTCGGAAAAGGCCCCGCACATATGGGGAGGGGTAAAACATCCTTCAGGTGGCCAAATATAATCTGTGAGGTGACAGACTGTTGTGTCTTTTTAAATGTAACAAACATAGAGCCAACACACGTAGTTTGCTGATTATTCCAGACTGAGGAAAAATGCACTGAACTGAACAGATTGGACAGAACTACATATTTCACTCTGTTTCCATAATACAAAGCCAGCGTCAAACGAGGAGCCCTGGGCAGGGACAACACCCTGAGAAACCTTCATATCTTCCTCTGGGGGTGACATGAGCCATCTCCTCCTGAGACTGCAGAAACCGGAGCCCAGAGAACACAGCCGAGCAGGTAAGGGCACTGGGGAGAAGGACGTGAGCCACACGGGGAGGCCAAGGGGAATCGGCAACCACGCCCCGTCAGGGTAAGACTAAGAACTCAGTAATGAAGACAAAAATGAGACTAAAATACAAAAGGGCAGGGAAACAGGGAAAGGAAAGAACTAATAAAAGATAAACAACAAAATTGTAGATTTAAATACAACTGTGTTAACATATACACTAAATCCCAACATTTAAACACACAAATAAAAGACACAGATTTTTTGCCCAACAATATGCTTTAATTTTTAAAATTTATTGAAAAACAGATGGAAAAGTGGGTACCATGCAAAAAACAAAGAGAAAATTGAGGGGCCACATAAATCCCAAACAAAGTAGATGCCAAAACAATGACTATTGCCAAGGATAAAAATGGGCATTATATTTATACAAGAGTAAACTGATCCAGATAGCAGAGCATCCAAGTAGATAAGAACTTAACATTAGAGCTTTAAACATCATACAAGAAGAATGGCTAGAACTGAAAGAAATAGAAAATAATCCACAATTATAATGGTGAACTTCAACATTCACTCCTTAGTAACCAATAAATCAAGTAGACAGGAAATGAACCAGGACCTAGAAGACATGAAAAACACTGCCAACCAACTCAACCCAGTCAATATTTCCACAACACTGAGAACCCCTCACCCACGACAACCAAGTATGGACTCCCTTGAAGTAATACTCACCACAACAGACCACATTCCAGATTTTAAAGCAAACCTCAACACTTTTGTTAAGTGAAATCAAAGTGTATTTGTAAGGCTCGATTCGGACCTGACTCTCCCAATACCCAACCTGTCTGCCAGCAGAGGCATTGTTCTCAGCTCAACACCGGTGCCCTCAGCAAACAGGATGTCTTAAAAGGGATAAGATGGCACATGGAATCTTATGTGCACCTGCGCATCTAAAGGCACTCAACCGTTCACACTGGACACCTCAAGAACTTTGTCCACTGAGGCACAAAACAGCCAGAAAAATTTGACCAGTGAGGTTTACTAAGATCTTCCCACCCAATGTTTCTTTTCTTCTTTCAAGCCCTATAAGAAAAGACCCACTTCTCTTTGCTCCCTGCAGATGGCCTTTTCACCCTCTGTCTGCCTGCACCCAGGCCCAATAAATTCCACGCCATGTTGCCTTTACACAAGACTGGTGTTCTCGGCTGGTCTCTGTCTTGCACCATTCCTTACAGTATTCTCTGAGCATGATATAATTAAACTGGAAGTCAATTACAGCTTTCTACAAAATCTTCCAAATACTTGGAATAAGTAAGCCCCAATTTGCCTTATCCCAGGCTTCCATGGCAAGGAGATGTGATTAGGAGACATTCTGTGTTGAATAACAATGTAGAAAAGGAAGAAAAACAGTTACATATAAGTTATTTTTGTCGTAAAGCTAAGAGCAATGAGAAGGAAATTTATAGCATTAGAATTTTTACATTAAAAATAAGAAAAATTTCAAAATAATAATGCACTCATCCACCATTGAAAGATAGAAAAGGAAAAAATGAAGTAAACCAAGCAAATTTGAGTAATGGTAAAATAAAGGTAAGTGAAAATTAGCAAGTTTGGGAAAAGAAAAGCAATAGCGACAATAAGCAAAACTATAAGTTCATTGTTTAGTAGAAGAGGAAGTTCTTCAGGAAACAGCATGGGAAAAGTGGATACTGTGGGTTAGAGTTCGAAGTGGTTGCTCTGCTCTGGGGGTTGGGGGGCAGGA
The DNA here is from genome assembly GCA_028451465.1 of Erethizon dorsatum. NCBI lineage: Eukaryota > Metazoa > Chordata > Mammalia > Rodentia > Erethizontidae > Erethizon > Erethizon dorsatum. The sequence continues at coordinate 56,223,921 of CM051833.1, forward strand.
AGGTTGATCCTGAGTCCTGTGGAAGCTCTGGCTCAGCAGAGATACCTGGGGAAGAGTCTTGTCCTCTCCCTCTCTCTTTCCCTCTCTCCTCTCTCATCCTTTGCTTCAAACTCACATTCTCCAAATACTGCCTGGCCCTGGCTATGCTGGGTTCTGATCTCAGATCAATAAAGGATCCAAAGTTGGGAAACATTTAGAAGTAAAGCACTGCCTGGAGGAGGTGAGGACACAAAGGCAGAATGCGAGCACCTCAGGACCATCACAAGCATCCAATCTGCCCAGGCCATGGAAAGAAGCAAGCCTTCTTGTGTTGCTCTCAAGAAATAACCAAACACACGAAGTTAAAACATGATATTTTTTTCTAATTCCTGTTAAAACATGACAAATTTCTAATTTCCAATTTCCCTATTTTTGAATTGATTCATTGATTGATGCTTGGTTGTCATGCTCCTGATTGCAAGAGCTCTGTAACTCAGCTCTGGCCCCAGCACCACTGCCATTCTGAGACAAGACTCTCATCATTTTCAGGAAATGGATGGAACTGGAGATGATCAGGTTAAATGAAATAAGACAGACTTGGAAATACGGGTGTGATCAATGACTACATTGGTTGTTTAAATTTTTAAAAAATTATTACAGTAAAAGACACATTGCCATGAATCCCCTTCAAACTCCTGCCTCTGCTTAGAACATACGAATCCCTTCATTCTGGCCACTTTCTGCAGCGGCTCTGGAGTCTTCCTTCCTGAACTGATTCAAGACATTTCCCTTTCGTGGTCATTTTGACTTTGGGAAAGAGCCAGAGGCCACACAGGGCCAGAGAGGGTGAATGAGGTGGATAAGGATGTACTATAACATCATTAGACATAAATTGCTGTGCATATTTCAAATCCATTCAAAATATTAAGCCCAACAGTGCAACAAAGACACTCACAAAAGAGAACTTCCAGAAAGTGGCAAGAATGATGGTAGGAGTGCTGGAGAGATAGGATCTTGAGGGGCATTCATGGCAATGTGTCTTTCACTATAATAAGATTTTATTTTTATTTAAACTTTCACCATATTTTGATCACACCTCTTAGAAACATCACATTTCCCCTCATATATGGAACTTAAAAACAAACAAACAAAAAATAAATGACACAGAAGTAGGAAGGAGACAGGGGAGAGGGAGGGAATAAGGACTCAGGGGGAAGGCTAGGGGACGATGTGGGTGGAAATGTTCGAGGTACGTCACATGCATGTAGGCATCCGCCCAAATGAAATCCATTATCCCCACACCTACTCTGTACTAATAAAGAGCATGACGGTATTGTTAAAGCGCTATTTACAATACAAATTAATTCTCCATGTATGCTATTTCCCTTAGCATTCACACTACGCTCAATTTACAAAAAAAGAAACTGAGGAATAAAGAGGATGGAAGAGAACCAGCCCCCATGTAATGCAGAAGTAATGTCTCCTGTTACTCACAAAGCCCGAGATGCAGGGCTGCTCTAGACTCTCTTCTGTAACCACGTCCTTTTACGTTGAAATCAATGGTTTTCGAGGTGAGAGTTTTGGGCAATGATATTATCAGAAACAGAGTTGGTGTCATACTGGTGGGAACAGTGAGACAGAGAAATTCCTAAGTAACACGGGAAATGAAGAAATTTCAAACTCTGTAAAAAATAGAAGTATTACTGATGGTGCATATTATTTAGAATCATAAAAGGAAACTTCAAAAACTTACAAATTAAACCAATTATCCCATCTGACAAATATTTTCACTGAAAAGTATAAAACTTAAGCATCACAACTGCATATTGATTTCACGAATGTTATATATATATGTAGATTTTTTAAGAAATGCAAAACTTAGTCATTCAGTTATCTAGTAGGAACTACTAAAACAAATATTAACAAAATCTAAATCTTACATGTATATACAAAATGACCTACATACATAAACATGCTTCATGAATGCTCCAATGACATTAGTTTATAAATCTATTACATGCATTTAATAAATTTGAACCTAATAATGTTTTCTTCAAATGAGTTTATTTTAGTTATCAATACTAGGAAGGATTTTTCTTCACTAAGATATGTAACATACAGTAGTTACACTTTTAAGTGAATAATGAGTTTAGATACACTTTTTAAACTCCCAGTTTAATTGTGGGGTTAAATCATTGGAAAGTTTTTTCTGAGTTTCTGTTGACCTCGACTTCTATCAATTTTCCTACCTGCTAGTGGTGCTTCGAGCTGAGTAGACTCAGGTGAGAGAGGCATTTTGATGATCATACTTACTAAAAACAAGCAAAGAGAGAAAAATGAATTGTTCCATCCCACCTACAAATTATACCACTTTCGACTGAATTTAGCTGCTTCTTTCCTTTTCCTGTCTCAGCAAGTGATTATGGTCAAGATATAGAAAAGCCACCTACAGTGAAATAAAAGGTTTCCAATCTCCTGAAATTTGAAAGAATTTGAAACATTTTTTTAACATTTTTCCTTCCAAATTTAGTTGTTTGGTTAGAGTATCTTTTAAGTAACACATTTATATCATTTACCATAAGGAAATTATATGATAATGAAAACTAAACTGATATGTATTTCAAAGTGTCCTCTTTTCATAGAAAAAGTTTCTTTTTAGTATCAGCTCTGGTCTTGCATTCTAAAAATTAAAGAGGGAGCATTGAGCTTCTTCCTTATTTAGAAATGTCTGTTGTAAGATACCTGGAGTTGGCTTCCTCCCCTCCCTACACACCAGCAAAGCTGTAACATTCCTTTTTGTAAAAGAAAACTGGACCTCTCATCTACAAAGTTTGACACCTCTGTTAAGAATTATACATTTATTTAAGCAGGAAAATTCCTCTGTGCTACAAAATATTTTCAATGGGTCTTCTCCTCTTGTTAGGCATCTCTGAATATTTCAGTGTACCTCTTTTAGTAAATAAATTAACCGTCCGCTTTTTGTGGAGCCCTGGTTTCTGATCAGGAGCTTGTCTGTGAGTGCAGTGGTGGATAGAGCTCATCAGCACTGTCTTCTTGATCAATTTAGACCGAATCCTGAGCACTGTCAGTCATAGACTATCGTCCAACTCAACAAAAGAGAGCTCCAAATGTCAGTCCACAAAATAAATATCAATAAACTGATGTCAGATACTTATTTTTGAGGTTAAAATAGTGCAAATAGAAGGTCTTGTATTTTCTTTCTACCTCCCAGTGCATCTTGGAATTCAGGTAATGCTCACACCCCGCTTTGAAGCAACTGGTGTAAATTTGTCCATAGGAAACCCAAGCAGAAAGTTTTAATCCTTAATTAATTAATGTCATCACAACCACAAACTCTGGCTAGCCTGGGAATTTTGGAATCAACAATCATCAACAATGAGACACGGTAACCGCGGGCACAGTGTGGACACCACTTTTGCCCTCATTTGAAGCAGATTGGCAGATTTGCCCATTGTTTCGTCAGTTACCGTGGTCCCACGGAGGAAGAGGCCTTCAAAGTCTTGACCTTTCCATCTCCTTCTTTATAAATGCTCTGGAGATGCAGATTCTACCCACACTCATGCTTGTCCAGTAAGCAGCCTTTAACCTGAAACACAAATTATTATCCTTAGGTTAGGATCGTAAAGAAATACCAACAGGGGTCGAAAACATTTTTATTAATAGCAGAGGAATCCAGAGGGAAACTAAGATGGACTTTTTGCCTATAGTCAAGCATGCAAATAAAAGGACAGAATATGTGGGTGAAGAAATTCTCTCCGCAGGGTCAAATCCGTATCTATTCTTCTTACGGAATCACGGCGTCCTCCAAAGCGCGCTGGCTCAGATCAGCTCGCCGCAGTTTATGCGCTTTATAAGCTGAGGAAGATGGATGGTGCGTTAAGGCTTTATGGACTTGTTATGACAGCTAATTTCGTATGGCCTGACATAGTATCTGAGTGCGTGTACAGATGTTCATCCATTTCCACCCCACTCTCGACACTGTAAACTGAGTACCTCTGGAGGTCCCATCATAACAGCTGACAAATGTCCCTGCTACCCACAAGAATGAAAGTTGTAAGTCACAGGACTTCAACAGGCAAAGTTAGCAGAGAACTTAGGGCCCATGCATCTTTTTAATGACGTTATGGCAGAAATCTTGCCCGGGTTTACGATGACAGCCTACCAGGGGACTCAAAGGACACCTAATGAATTAGCCATCGCTTTGATTTAAGTGACAGGAAGTGTGACAGAGGAGGGATTATTGACGTGCCATTGAGTTATCAGCCACTCCTCGATGCCACCCATTGTGCCTTAAGGCCTGTCTGTGTTTTCTCGTTTGCTGTGATTCCTTTCAAATACTATGAGGTCAAGCAGCTATTAGGGAGCACAGCAGTGCGGGTGCTCATGGAAAGCGGCCCATGCCACACACATCCCCAGTCCCTCCACCACTGAGAAGCTGCAGGTCACTCCAAGCAGACTGCTACCCACATGTTTTTCTCTGCAACAGGTACCAATATTTATTTGATTTTTACTCAGAGAATAATATAATTTTTTTGTGTGTGGGTACCGGGGGTCAATCTCAGGACCTTGTGCGCCAGCAGACACCTGTGCTGCTGAGCGATATTACCGGCCCTTTTTTTGTATGTGGGTACTGGGAGTCGAACTCAGGACCTCGCACTTGTCAGGCAGGCGCTTATGCTGCTGAGCTATCTCACCGGCCCAGAATAATATAATTTATAAGACTTCATCTGTAGCTTCAGACAGATTCAAACAGACCCAAAGATAACACCAATTTTAAATCTCAGCAGTTTATTAAATGACTGTAAATTGCCTCAAACCTGCACACCAACCCCCACATAGCCATGTTAGCTGCTTAAAATTTTCTGGTTATCATGACCAGATCCTTGGTTTTCTGTATTTTGAACATTTTGAAAAATTAAGGCTCTTTAAGAAGGCTAGTTATAGAGTCAGTCATATGACTTATCTATAGCTAAGTAGATTTTTCTTTAGTTTAAGTGTAAAACTTGACATAATTTTGTAGATTTTTGTGGCCAACTCTTGTCAAGGTCTCCTTTAGTGATTTCCCTCTCATTGAAATAAATTCTTCAACAAGAATTCTCAGTTGCAAATCAACTTCTACTTAAGGTCACATACAGTAAAATGATATATAATCTGTTCCATGAGCATTCAGTATCCGTAATCACATACTGTAACATATATGGTGGAGATTGATAATATTAGCAGCGGTAGTTTTGGAGCGTTTTCTTGCCAACACTCTCCTCTGTAAGCATTCAAGTTTGCAGTTCCTGTGGAAATCACCGTCTGTCAGTTGTTGATTTTTCTGTGTAATGTTCTCAACGGCTGGGGAAGCACATAGTCCTGAACACATTGCATGGGTGTCCAAGGAAATAGGGTTTTCAGTCCCTCTGGTAGGACGTGTGGAGCTGCAGTGTGGGGTCCACAGCTCGGCACGTACTTAGACATTACGGGATCAGGGGGTCTAAGGGGGTCCAAACAGCATGCTTTGTCAGTTAGGTTAAATAAAGAAACAAAGACCTCAGCGAATAAGACATTTATAACCCTTTATTGGGTCTAATTCCAGAATAAGGCATATAGCATTCCTGGCTGCCTGTGGCCTGTGGCCCAAGGGTACCAGAAAGGAGAGCGTTCACTAACGGCCTTCCCACCTTCTGCGAAGCCCCAAGTTAGACAGAGTTGGATTAGAACTTTTCTTCTGTAAATTTCTCTCATATCTTCTTTCATGTAAGGTCCCTGAGGGAACACTGCCATCTGAAGAGAACCAGGCAGACATTTTGAGTTACTGACCTTCCAAAGTAGCCTCTCAGAAAAATGTCAATAAGCAAGTACATCATGTAGATAAAACAAGGACACTCCCGGGTTTCCTGAGCCCCAGGATTAACTCACCTGTGATTGAAAATGTTTCCAAACCCCTCTCAGAGCGGTGCCTTCGTGCCACGGTGCCTTGCTTGCTCGAAGGCACAGGTCTCTCTCCATCTGCGGACAGTAAACGCTGCCTGCACTTCAGCATGGCCGCCCGTCTCTGGTCTGAATTCTCTGTTGAAGACGCCAGGACAGGACAGAGCGTCAAGGACTCTCTTCACAGTGCCAGGGCGCTGCCTTCCTTCCCGTGACATACCTACTGAGCAAAGTCCTTCACAGGGGAATTATTTCAAACATGTTTGTTACGCTGTCCCTGGAGCTGTTCCATAAATACATAGACTAGAAACAGATCCAACAAATGACCCTCAGGCTGCATCGCTGTGGACAAGCTCGCCTCAGGTACCGTGGGGCCACCAAGTGCTCAGCTTCCGGGGAAGGGGTGTCCTCCTCTGCTTGCTTTGGCTGAGCCCCAGAGGGAGGGGGAAAGTGGGGAGCAGTTCTTGAGGTAATAGTGACACTTGTGACTTTTTATTTGTTTGCTTTTAGACAATGTTAAGTAAAATAAATCAGACATGCAAGCTTAAATCTGGTTTCTCTTATATGAGAAGCCAAGATATAGATAAATTAAAAAGCAAAATAAAAGATAAATAAGGGGACATGAAAAGAATCGAGATGTGTTATGCACGTGTACCCACACCCCACAAGAATGTGATCATCACAGACTGTAAACATGGACTATTACAAATATAAATAAGTAAATAAATGGTGAAGAACAGAACCAGCACCAAAAACACTGAAGGTTGTAAATGGAACCAGGTATGCACACAGCTGAATGTACAATATGAATAAAGCAGTTTCCTTGTCATCGTGGCATTCCTCTTTACTGGCAAAGCAATCAATAAACAAAAGTATATTATAGTGCCAGGTAGTTTTAATTGTCCAAAAGACAAACAAAGATGAAATTATATGAAGTGATGAAAGGTGACTTTTAAATAGGAGGCCTGGGCAATACTTAAGCAAACAGGTAGAAATCAGTAACAAAGTTATATTCAAATACAAGGAATGTCCTGAAACAACACTTACATGATAGTACCAGGTTGGCTTTAACTCTAACTTTATTCCTAAGTAAATGATATTTAAACGTCTGTCTCAAACTTTTATTTTTCCACTTGAAAGTTTCCCTGAATCTGCCGAGGCGCCCTTTTTCACTGTATAATAAGAGAATACTTCTACCAGGGAGAGGGGATAAATGTATCTATGAGAGTGTTGGTAAATGCCTGAATTGAATTTCTTTTGCATTTTTTGTTCTTTGTCATGTATTGCTGAGGAAATATTTTTATAAAGCTATTTGGAGGGAGAAATGGCATTTTTATGTTGAGAGGCGCTAGAAACGAGAGTTTTTAATGCAGAAGAGACATTCAGAGAAGCTCGTATGTCTGATTTACTTTACTTAGTATTATCTAATCGGAAAGTACTGACGGAGGAAGGACAAAGTGGCTGTGAGGAGGAGGACGATGCGGATGATGGTGTTGGGGGCGGTGAAGACGGCGAGGTAGGAGCTAAGTAGGATGCTGCGGAACCTGAAAGCACAGGCCTGGTACCGGGCTTAGAGTCATGAGCCTGTGTTCTAGCTCCACCTGCGCCATCCCTCAGCCATGCGTCTCCAGGCCTGTACCCTAAACTATCTGAGAATTTGACGTGCCTGCCGGGGGCAGATGGATAGCACGAGGACACGGTTTCTGCCCTCTGGCCAGTGGGACAGTAGTACATTTTGCTGAGCCCAAATTCCATGCTAGGAAGCAAGGTCTGTACTACCAATTGATTCGAATTAACTGTAAAGCTGAACACACAGTAGGACGCTTTTGGTTTGGTGGTAGATGAGGTCATAAAAATATCAAATAGAAAGAATCCTAAGATCAAAATCCTTTGCTTTTTGTACATATTTGAGGTACAAAACAAACTGTTCTGACCTATGTGTACATACAAAACGATTAGTACCCTCAAGCAAGTCAACTATCCATCACCTTCATTCATTTCGTTTGTGCGTCTGTGTGTATCTACCTTAAATCTACCCTCAGCAAATTTCCAGTATAAAATGCTCTATGATTGGATACAGTCTTTATGCCATCTATTAGATGTCTAGACTTATGCATCCTATATAACTGCACCATTTGACCAACACCTTCTCTTCGCCTCGCTCTTCCTGTCATGTTGACAATGGTTCTCTTCTGTTTTTAAGTATTTGACTTTTTTTAGATCCAACATACAAGTGAGATCATGCAGGATTTTTCACTGGGTATCTGTATTACTTCTTTAGCATACTGTCCTCTAAGTAGGTAGGTAGGTATATTCATGTTGTGGAAAATGCCAGTATCCCCCATTTTAGGCTGAATAATATTCACACACACAAACACACACACACACACACACACACACACACACACACCACTATGTGCCAAAATGTCTTTATCTGTTCGCCTGCCTATGGACACTCATGTTGATTCTAAGATGTGGCCATCCCCAAGATGTGGTGATTTAATTTTTTAGTCTGCTGGGGGGTAGGGAATATATACCCAGAAGAGAGCTTTCTGGATCATGTGTAGTCATCCTGTTTTTAAAACTCCATCCTATTTTGCATGGACCAGATTGCTTTCCCAGTGGTGCCGAGCGTCCTTCCCTCCACCCTCCCTCCAGTGCTTGCCGTGGCTCACTCCTCCTCTGTGGCCGTGCCCACGGGCGTGCAGTTTCGATTTGTAGTCGTGGTGAGCTCCTTCTTAGACCCCTGTTGTTCATTTTCATTTTTTCTTTGGAAAAATGTTGATTCAGGTTCTTTACCTGTTTTTTAATAACGTTATCTGGTATCTTTTCCTATTGAGTTATACAAATCCTTTGTATATTTTGTACATTAACTCTTACCAGATACATGCTTGACAAATATGTTATCCTGATACATAGGTGAATTCTACAGTTTATCAAAAAGATTATATAGTATGACAAGTGGGATTTATCCCTGCTGCCCATAATTGGTTTAACACTTATGAATCAATCTGTGTGATATACCATGTGGATGTAATTAAAATTAAAAAGGACAATAATCTCAACAGGTCAAGAGAAAGAATTTAAAAATATTCAACATCTTTTTTGGTTAAAAACTAAACCATAGTTACAGAGGGAAATATCCTGAACATAATACAGGCCATTTATGAAAAGATCTTACTAAATATCATAATAAATTAGGAAAAAGTTGAAATCTTTTCCTCTGTGGTCTGTTGCAAGGCAAGGATTTGTGTGTGTGTGTGTGTGTGTGTGTGTGTTTCACATTTCAGTACAGTACTGACAGTACTAGAAAGATCAATCAGACAAGAAATAAAATAAAAAGTACTCAATCCAGGAAGAAAAAAAGTAAAATTATGCCTGTTTGCAGATGATGTAATCCCATGTATATAGAAAATTCTAAAAAGTACACATACATAAATACACGTATAAAATTCTGTTAGAAATAAATTGTTGGAACTCTCAGGATAAATTCAATAATGTGACAGGATAGAAAACCAACACACAAAACTCAGTTGTGGTATTCTTTATACCAAATACAATGTATATGAAAACAGAAATCAAGAGAATAATCCCTTTTATACTATCATCAAAAAATAATAAAATATTCAGGAATATGAATGACACTTTTCAGAGAAACAGAAAAAACAACTGTAAAATTTTTATAGAACAACAAAAGACCTTGAGTCACCAAAACAATCTTGAAAAAGGAAGAACTAAGTTCACTCCTCACACTTACCGGTTTTAAATTGCAAAGTTATCATAATCAAAACAGGAAGGCACAGCACTGACATACAGATGCACGGGCCACGGAACAGAGCGGAGAGCCCAGTTAAAGGCCTTAACCAATGCCCTAAAACTGTAAAACTCCTGCAAGATAGCACTGGGGGGAAGCTTCTTGATATTTTACTTGGCAATGACTTTTTTGCATATCACACCAAAGTGCAGGCAACAAATTAGAAAAAAGGCAAGTGAGATTGCATCTAATTAAATAACTTTTGCATAGTTAAGGAAATGATACACAAAAGGAAAACTCCTAATCCTTCTTAGAGGTTCTCAAACTATCCATAGATGTTAATCACATGATCTACCTTTAATTTCTCTCCTAAACTCAATGTGAGAGGAAAGGTATATTGAATGATATTTTAAAGAAATATTTATTTTAAACCACGGGATGAGTGTTTTACTGAATCATATTTACAATTTTCCATCGTATTTAGGAGCACTTATTGAAAAGATTAATGCAAATTTTATTTGTAATTGCTCCATGATTGATTCCACTCAGATATAAGATATAAGATAACTAGAACCCTTTCATTAAAAAGTAGCAAAAGGTATCCTTGCCTTGCGTTTGAAGAGATCTCTCCCATCTTCCTGGCCTGAAGTTTATTAAATATGTTCCTACTTCTGTAATGTCACTTAATAATAATCCTATGTGGCCTTAAATCATAATGTCCATTGAGTTTTTTCTTCAATATTATGTTTAAGTTGATTTTTCATTTTGCTCCAGTCTTTCATTCATTTTTTGGCAGGCAGAAATTAGCTATCAAATATTTCTTTTATTTAAAAGTGTTTGTGCATACTTTATCCCATGAGTTCTTACTTGCTAAAAATATGTACCTGTTCTTTGGCTATTTGAATAACCATGGCTGGGTGTATTATTTCTGCATCACCTTGTTCTTTTCTGAGGAATAGCTCGGTACTTTTGCACCATCTTCTTCAAATGAAAACTGTAAGGAGGCTTTGTGAGGCCACACTGACCACACACTATAGATGATAAGGGTGATTTTATCATTATCCAGTGAAATGTTTTATCTTTCTTGTCTAACAGTTACCCCAGGGATGATCTTAGTGGTGGCTGCTTAGTATCCCATCCTCCTTACCATGCATGAGTCCGCACTGTTAGGAAAGTGTCCTTAAATTGTAACGATACAGAATTTCTTCTTGTTTTCCTTTTGGCTCCTTCTTCAGGCATATCAGTTGTGCATATGCTGCACTTACTTCGTCCTCTATGTGCATAATTTCCTCTCTTATTTTCAAACTTCTTGATTACTATTTTCCACTTGCTCCTTTGCAGCCTCTCTCTACAGCCCAGCACCGCTCCATGTGTCTGCGTCCCCCAGGACCCCGCTGAGGTGGCTTCCTACTGGAATGGCTTCACTGCTGACTTACACTTCCTTCCTAGCCTTGGGGAGCCCAGTTTCTTCATTATTTGTTTCTTGAGCCCTTGTGTCACTACTCTGAATTCTTATTTGACAGACGTCACATATTCACTAAGATCTTCATTTTCTTAGGAAAATTATAAGTGATGATTTTCTTCCTTATATCTCTGGGTGCAAGGTATTTCTCATCCTGGTCTTTTTTTCCTATTTATTTCCTCCATCCCTGTGCAAGGTGTATGGAAGGGATGTTCTCTTTTCTTTCCTTTTTATTTTTAATTATTGGTCTTAACATGAACACTGTAAGCACCAGCTCTGGGCAGACCGAACGGTCACAGGTGCACAGGTTTCTGTCAGTGTCAGAGAGAAGACTCCCCTGCTCCCCCACAGCCTGGTGTCACCTGCGGGTCAACGCTTTGTCCTCACCTGGCCTGCAACGACAAGAGCAGCTCATCGGAGTGGCCGCCCCTCTCAGCCACTGCTAAGCCCGCAGACCCCAGGCTCCCTGCTCCAAGGGGGACCCCGTCCGTGCTGGCCGGCAGTGCGGGCCTCGGGTGCGGGATTCCAGCTGTCTCCTCTGGACAAGCTGGGGTTCTCATTTTGGCACCTTATTTTTATGTTACGGGTTCACTGTCTTCATGAGGTGAAGCTGAATAGAATCGTATAGTGTTTCTTTTTTTTTTTTAATTCTAATATATGGTACTGAGAAATTAGAGCACAAAATAAAAGACAGTAGAAAACAGGGAGCTAGACCTTTTGCAAGTGGGAAGGGGGCCAAGAGATAGAGGAAATGGGAATGAGAGAAAGTGGATGAAAAAATAATTAAAATGTATTATGTACATGTACCGACTCCCTATAATGAATGCAACCATGGTACATTACAAATACGTACTGATAAAAATAAAAATTAAAACAAAGAAATTGAGAAGTTCTAAAAGTGCTTCTTAGTGCTTTTTGCTATATTTATTTTTAACATTTTGCTTTCAATAATTATAAGCATAGAAAGTTTCAAAATTGGTATAATGCCCCTTGACCCTGTCCCGCAATTTCCCCCATGGTGACACCTTAAACAAACTGGTAGAATATCAAAACCAAGCAAGAGGCATCGGCCCCAGGCCGTTAACCGCACTTAGGAGACAGAAGAGCGAAGGCGTTTGCGGCGCCCGCACCAGCTCCCCATGAGGAAGTAAACACTGCCCACCGCAGACGCGTTAATAAAAAAATAAAAAACTTGCTGAGTTTTACTGGTTTAGAAATGCACGTGCAGAACCAAAGTATTTTAACTTTTAGTAACTCTGATTAGCAAGTTTGTTTGGGGGACACGATTTTACCGTCACGTCTAAGAATTCCTCACCCAGCCTTCCACTTGAAAGACGTTATCTTTTCTTCTAAAAGTGCTATAATTTTATATTTTTACATGCAAATCTCTCACCCATGTTTAATTGATTCTGCCTAAGATGTAAGTTTAAGCTTGAATATTTTTTATTTACATCAATACATTTTTACAATTTCATTTCTGCAAATTTACATGTGCTGTGCACCAGTTGTTGAAAGGACATCTGTATTCATTTCCTCTTGTACTTCTTCCAGAATCAGTTGAACGTGTCCGTGTGGTTCTATTCCTGCGTTTTCTAGTCTGCTGCCCGCATTGATTTATGCATCTTTCCCTCTGCCTGTACCACACAGCTTTGATTCCTGCAGCTGTGAAGGGCACGGTGCTGTTAGACAGATTCTTCTCACTTTTTATTTTCTTAATCAGAGTTGTTTTTCTTGTCCTAGGCCATTGCTCATGCACATAAAGTTTACAGTGAGCTTCGTTTTCTCTACAAACATTCTCACTGGGATTAGCCAGATGTGGTAGTGCATGCTTGTAATAACAACACTCTGGGAGGCTGAGACAGGAGGATCACAAGTCCAAGCCCAGCCTGGGCAACATAGCAACTAAGTGAAATGCTGTCTCAGAATAAAAAATTAAGAAGGCTGAGGATAGAGCTTAATTTGAAGGCCCTGGGTTCAATTCCCTGTCCTACAAAAGAAACAATGAAGGGGAAAAAAGCTATAGATACATTTAAGAAGAATTGGCACTTTGAATGTGTTGAATCCTCCAACCCATAGGCTCAGTGTTTATTTATTTAAATAGCTTTAAATATTTATTTAAATGTGTTTTATAGTTTTTGGCACTCAGAATGTCTGGAGTATAACTGTTTATTCCCCTCAATGCTCACGGAGAAAGGTGAGACGCTGGTGAAGGGCTGGGTCGGAGCCCAGCGGCTGATGGAGGGAGGCGCGGAGTCTCCCGTGACGTGGAGGCTGCTGCGCCCTCCCAGTCCCCTGAGAAGCCGTTTCAGCTCAGCCTGGGCCTCCATGTGAGAGATCCAGACGCTGACACCCTGAGCCCAGTGTGACCAGGCCAGCTTGACAGGTCCCCTGCTGTCCTCAGGAGCAGCTCAGGCTTTTCTGCTTTTTTACAACCCGGTCAGCTCATCCTCACTCGTGACCTGCCAGCACTTCTAGAAAGGTGCGCACTGACCTCAGGGTTCCCTCCAGCAGCAGCGAGGCTCCAGACTCCACAGCAGAGTCGAGGCAGCGGGAGGGACACAGAGCCCTGGCTCCTGCTCCGCGAACACTCCTGTAGGGCAGGGACTCAGGTGGCTGCTGTCACACCTGGGCCGAAGGTCCCTGCCAGGGGACATCTGGCCACAGAGTTCCACTTCCACCAGCGGTGCTGTTGCTCCGTCTCCTGGACAGGTGTGGGCTCCCCCAGCAGAGACGCAGCACCTTTCAGGGTGCGGTGTCACCCACAGGGCAGAGGCGCACCCTGCCGCACCTGAGCTCACCCCTGGCCTGTGGCACAGGACAGATGGCCGTCTGGCCTGCTGGTCCGGGGTCTCCGTGGGGATGTGGGATATGGAATTGCATACCTGTGTGTCTATACGTACATGTCAGGTGTTTTTGTCGCACTCCTGGACCTGTATTTTTATTTCCATCATTTTTCTTGTCTTATTGTCACAGTGGCTCCAGTCCTTCTTTGTGGCCATGAAATCTGACGCTCTCAGTACTAATTAGTGGCATCTAATGGGAAAACCACACATTCTACCAATGTCAGCCACAATCAGCCTTCCTAGTTAGTGATGCTCTTCAGGGGGTCACATCTTGTTACCCGGGGTGGCTTCAAAAACTGATGTGACAGGCTATATGACCACATGATTCGTCAACTTCAGACACAGGTTTGGGGGGCGTTTGGCAGATCAGCCATGGGAGCCACCTTAAAGAGGAGGAGCAGAGGGTGTAATTTGCACGGTTTCATAAATAGTTAATACTTGGTGCTCATAGCACAAGCAAACACGCCTGCAGTGTGCAGTGCCCCTGAGTGCGCGGAGCGAAGCCCTGTGTACCCCGTGCAGGCTGACACTGGGCAACAGTTGGGACAGAGATTCCGTCTCCTATGGGCTTCGGGGAAAACGCAAGTGCTCACCTGAATCCCCAGCTCCAACCAGTGGCAACACCGGTTACGTAGAAGAATAAGAAGGCAAAACATCTTTGCGTCACCTGAGGTCTTCACCGTTATCGGAAATGACGTCCAAGTGACCACACATGCACACACTTCTTCCTCATGGAGAAGGCGATACTGTCTGCACTAATAGTCTGTTGTGAAATCTGGTTCTTGGTGGTTTGCATGCGTAGATTGGATTTCAGTTTTATTTTTTCTATTTAAATCAGTATAGATGAGTAACTATAATGACTGAAGGTATATTTTCTAATTTGGACAAGTTTTAAGTTAGATGTATCTAGTAGGGCAACACTCAGGATTTTTGCACGTGGCTTACAGGTAGGATGAAATTGAACGTTAGCGTGATTTTCACTAGAGGGGCCCTTTCGGGTGACATGTCCCAAATGTGACCCATTCCCTTCCAACCCCACCAGGGGGTGGAGGTCTGATGACCTCACTGGGAAGGTAACTAGACATTCCACTTGATACAGCTATCCCTCTTTTAAGTATAGTCCCAAAGGTGTTAAAGACATCGTATTAAAGAGATCAGTGCACAATCATCTTTCTAACACCACAACCCTTAGTGGCTAAATCTTGGAAGCAACTTATATGCCCAAAAATAGATGAATGGATAAAGAAAATGTATTTATATCTGATGGAGTACTATGCTCACATAAAGAAGGATAAATGTGAAACATTTGTAGGAAAGTTGGTGGATCTTGAGACCACAATGGTAAGTGAAATAAATCAGACAGAAGACAAATATCACATGGTTTCTCTTATATGAGAAACCCAAAATGTACATAATTTTAAGAACAAAATAAAAGTGAAATGGTAGGGAGCAGGGAGGCAGACTGTGGAGATGGGAAAGGGATATGGGAAAGGAGAGGGAGGAAAGTGGGGGAAAGAGGAAATATTCACTGTGGAGTAGCTATCTATGTAAATTCCCCCAAGATGGTGGACTTGTTTTGTATCACAAAGATACACCAACAATAAAAAGAGCAAGTCCACCATGATGCCACACTTGCGATCAGAAGCTAACGCTGGGCTGAAGGTGAGACAAGTGTATGCCGAGTGTGCACACACATACACACACACACCATCTTTGGGAAAAGCCAAAGGAGAGAGCAGTGTGCACAGCCACTGGCTTGACCGACACTGCGGTGAGACCAGAGCCCATGACTGCAGAGCTGGCCTTGTTACAAGCCCCATGTACACCTTCAGGTCGCCGAGAGCCTGAGCTGTCGACCCTGAGTGGAAATCTATCCCAGAGCAGGGGAGGCAGCGAGCGTCCTGAGGACACGCTCTGGGCCAGCTGCCCACCAGGCCTCCCTCTCCTGCCACCCAGGCCCACGCCATTCCTGGAGAATCTGCCCTCTTGGTCAGAACCATGGAAAGCAAAGGTGAAAGTCACGCGCAGACATGAAAAGAGAATTAAGATAGAAGAGTGAATAATTCCAAAACAGAAAATAACAGCAGCCACACTTGAGTAATTCCACCTCTGTTCCATGCGTGGACAAGGATACGCTGGGAAAACCAACTGAAGTTTGGGGACATGAGTGCTAGAAGATAAACTGAAACTCCGAGCAGAGTGAAAACTGTTTGGAGTGGAGTAAAGCAGATTCGGCCTCTTCCTTCACCTACTGATGATACCTCAGCCTCAGCAGGAGATGTCTCTGCACTGTGATTCATGCTCATCAAAGTGAGCATTAGAAATCTGGAGAAGAATATCGAAACTTACAATTCATGGCACTCACAGGAAAAGGAGAGAGAAGCACGTGTGGTCTTCAAAAATCAATCATGTAATTCATATTCCAGTTAGACTGGGAGAGGAGGGTAAGAGAGAGGGAGAGAGAGAAGTGAGAGGACAGAGAGACCTGATCCTTTGTATGAAGCCAAGGTCATAGTGACCAAAACCCTTTCAAAGAAACACACGCGACAAAAACCAACAGAACAACATTCCTCCCAATGCCAATGTAGAATTCCTAAAGTATTAACAAAGAGAATAGCAGTGCTTCAAGTACTATTAAATAACCAAAAAGGTCCAAGAGATAAAAGATTCAATAACACACGTGTTAGCAGATCAATCATACACTAACTTTAATACAAGCCATCACAACCAAAAACACCAGTTTCTGATTAAATGAAACTACTCTTAAAATGAACATACAAATACCTCTTAAAACATAAAGTTGAGCAGCCAGAGGAGCAGGGTATTTTGGAAAGTTTGAGATGTCTTCTTGTGAGCAATGGTGTCCAGTTACCCATTTCTGTGACCTGGTGACAGCCACAAGCCCCGGAGGAGAGTGAGGAGGCCGTACTGTAAACTGACTGCAGGCGGGGGCCCCGATGCCCTCAGAGCCCATCCCATTCAACACGTGACAGCTGACACAGGTCTCCTCGGGAAGCAGACAGATGCAGGAGAACAGAAAGATTTGAGAAGGGGACCCAGAGGGGTCTTGGCCCAACCCACCCACAGGCTGCACAGAATTCCTCGTGGATGCTGGGTGTCAGGACGCCCAGGTCAGGGTTACGAGTCTGTGACCTTTTGTCAGGCTGTGTCAACTTGACTGTGTTAGGAGACACTGGAATCGTATGGCTCACCTCTGGCTGTGTCAGGGGAGCATTTCCAAGATGTCTGGCATGCAGATCAGCAAACCAAGGGAAGTCCCACTCTGATTGTGGGCAGTGTCATCCAGTGGGCATGGGTAGAATAAAGCGTGGGTAGAATAAAAGGAGAAGAAGGAGGAAGTGTGCTTCCTTTTGAGGAAGCTTCGTTCTGCTTGAGCAGCTGTGTCTTCAGCTGCGGTCACCTGTGGCCATCAGACTCCAGCTTTTTCATCCTGCATGCAGATGCACACTGGCGACTCCAGGCAGCTTCCAGGCCTTCTATGTTGCTAGCACTGCCCCCCGATCCCACTTGCCTTGTAGCTTCTGGCTTGTTGGGCTGGGCTGCAACTGGGCTGCAACTGGGCCCTGCAGCTCTCCAACCACAGATGGCCACTGTCAAAGCCCGCTGTGATCCTGAAGCATGCCTGTCCAATCCTCTTATATTCTTTGTCCTTCCTGTCTGTTCTCCTCCTGTAGAGGACCAGAGCCAATCTGGCCGGATCATGGAGCAGGAAGGAATGGGTCCTCATTTCCTGCCGGGATCTTGGCTGGAATTATTCCCAAGGACGTGTTGGCATTCGTAGGGCCAGCTGTGGGGCAGAGGACCTGGTGTGGACCAAGGCAGGGCCCTGGGTCCCCTCTGTCATAGGCATCACTGAGTCACCTCAGACAAACCCCAGCGGAGGGCCATGCGGCAGCCTCTGGTTCTTCAGCAGCTCCTGAGGAGGGCAGATGGGCAGCAGGACTGCCATGGGCCCACAGGTTGGTTTTAATGTTGGAGTGTAGCGTGATGGTCGGAACTAGTCCTCAAACCTAGCATCAGCATCTCAAGGACTGTAGATGAGTCATCAGCCCTGGATGTCTGAACAGGGAGGGTTTCTGTCCAGAATATCAGTTCATTGCTTATGACATGGAATCTAATATTTCTTTGAAATGAGTGTGAAACACCGAAGCTAAGCTTCTCTGTGATGTGCTAAAGGCAGCGTAGGGTCGCACTGTGTGGTGACAATATGTTTTGTCCCCAGTCTGTCCTTGTTCCCCAAAAGAGTTTCTCTCCTCTCATCAAAAACTTTTAGAAAACATCGTCTCATTTTCACTCCAGAATTTGGAGGAAGAAACCGATTTTAGTAACATGACGTTACGAACCACTTTAAATAAAATTCAGCTTATAAATGACTTACCACATTTAGGAGGATGTTGTCTTTTGGACCATTTTAGTTCATTCCAGAAAGCAAGCAACTGAAATTCATGAATCTATTCAAAAACAATGTTAGATAAGTTCATCTGTTTTCTCAGTAGCCCTCAGCTGGCCAATTCACATTCAGCAAGTGACCCAAACGAGAAGATAGTGGGTAAATAAAATCCCCTTCCCCAGTCCTAAGTGGCAGTTTTGAGTAGGAAAACCCTTGGAGGGCTCTGTGGCAAGGACGATGTGCCTGCTGTACGGACTTCCAAACAGGCTGCCTTGGACAGGATGTTCTTATTTTGAGCACTTCATAAACTGTGGCTGTCTTATATGTAAACAAACCCACAAAAGCACTATAAGGAATCGTGCTGTACCTCAGCCATTATTCACATTTATTCGGTGAAAACACACAGGGCCCGTGTGACAAAGACAATACCAGAAATAAACACCTAATTTCTTTTGACATTTCTTTATGTGTCCTTCAAAAGAAATCATCAGTGCACTAAATCAGTTGCTCAGACTCATGCCAGTCCCATGAACTGCCCCTTCTCTGAACGGAAGTGAACCTACTCCAAAAAGTCCAGCCAGCAGCCGTGCACAAGGTCACACCTGCTTCTCCCCAAAATATCCAGGCAATTTCCGCCTAGTTTTTAAGTGTTGCAAAAGGGAAACGGAGGTAAAAAAGTTGAAGTCGTGCTGTTGTGCCTTTAATCTGACCATGTTTACGGACAGGCCTTTATTTTTCTTTTGGAAGAAGTCCTAGGTATTCCTAATGCGCATAGATGGAGACCTAATTGATTTGCTTCTCTCCTATGTTCTGAGTTGTGCGTTCCAAAATTTGGCCTGGAGCGCCCTCTGCTGGCCGGGAAGCCGACACTGTCATACAATATTCCACCCCTACAGGCTGCAGTTGTTTTCTTAGTTTTTAGTTTTAAAATTTATACATTCGTTTCATTTTTCTTCTTTTTTATTTTTCTTTATTACATTAATTGTACATTTTTATTGGGTACAGTATGATAAAGTGATACATGTATTCAATTTATGATCAAATTAGAATAGATAGCATTTCCATCTCCAAACATATAAAAAATATATTTTTGATTAACACAATAATTTTACCAAATACATTATTGACAGTTTTATAACTTCGATCATGTAATCATGAACATATGTTTTATATGTTCTTCTGGAGGGTGACTGCTTAATGAATGACTAGTACATACAACTAAGAAGTCTTTCCAGATAATTGGTAGGAAGGTGAGAGAGAGAGAGAGCGCCCAACAGGTCCAAGCTCATACCACAAATCTTTGATATAAAATAAATTTTCCAGTGTCAGACCCTAGGTTGGCTATTGTAATGATATAATGAATTGTGCTTCCCAAGAATACTCAGCCAAGCAGGTCCTGGCCCCCAGCACCTCAGAATGCAACTTCATTTTGAGATAGGGCTGTTGCAGGTGTGATGAGCTGAAATGAGGTCCTATAGGAGTGGGGGCCGCCTTGCCCAGTGGGCCAGTGCCCTAGTAGAAGGGGAGTTTGGCAGAGATGCAGGGAGAATGGAGCTGCAGCAGAAGGTGGAGCGATGCAGATGCACATCAAGGATTCCCAGCCACCAGAGGCTGGGGACGCCTGGGACGGGCTCTCCCTCACAGTCTCCAAAGGGGTCAACGCTAAGGACATGTTGGTTTTGGACTTCTGGCCTCCAAAAGCCTGAGGCAATAAGTGGCAGTGGTTCTAAGCCACCGAGCTGGCAGTGCCATGTCACCTCACCCTAGGGAGCTCAGGGGAATGCAAAGTTAGAAGTGCAAAATGAGCAGCACACTCCAACTGCAAAGGACATTGCACAGAGGCTCGTGCCGCAGCCTGCGATGGGCCAGCAGCCCTGCAGATGCTGCTTAACCCGTGCGCCCTGTCCCTGAAATCAGCAGCACCATCACTGCTTAACACAGGAAACCTGGTGCTCAGAGATGCGACCGCAGCTGGGGAGAAGCTGAGCCTGCGCCGGAACTCGGCCCTGGCTGCTTGCTGGTTTTGGATGCGGGCTCTTGCTGGGCTGGGCTGCCTCGTAGCTCCTCACAGGTGCACCTGCACACGTGTGTGTGCACTCATGTGAACATCCACAGGGTTGAACTTCCACAGACAGCACAGTGACTGGAGTTTACATTTCAATCGGCACACACACACTCATCATCCCTGTGTGCGGACACTTCTGTCCTAGGGGACAGACATAAGTTGCCCCACTTCCTGTCAGGTGTTTCATGCACCATCACTTCCGCCCAGGAGCTATTTTGCAGCAAATGACATGCAGACACAAGGACTGTATGGCTTATGAGGTGGCTTCCCTATTCTGGCCTGGATAGATCTGTGCATCTGTCCAGAGCAGGGCTTCTGTGGCCACTGTCACAGCTCCCCTCGTGCTCCCTGGCTCAGAAGCAAGCACGGATGATCCCATAGCTCTGTAGTTGAGGGTCTGATGCTGGTGTGGGTTGGCAAACAGTGAGGTATTGACACAGCCTAGTTCCTTTCTGGAGACTTTCAGGGAGAGTCTGAGTGTCCTTTCCCCAGCTTCTGGAAGTTACTGGCTTCCCGAAGCTCCTGACCCCTCCTCCAGCTCTAAAGCCAGAAATGGAAGCATCTCTCTTCTCCCTTGCCTCACTCTAACAGGCTCAACTGACTTCCCCTTCCCTGCCAGTGCCTCTGTCATTACAATAACCGACCCCGCACTGAAAAATCAGGTAATAATCCTGTCCCAAGTCAGTGACCAGTGACCTTATTGCCACTCACCCCTCACCTGTTCTCTGCATGTGCACTGACGTATTTGGACATGACAGGTTCTAGGATGTTATGGGTTGGATCGACAATGGCCCAAAAGGCCTCTGGCACCCACAGATGGGGCTTGAGGGAGGTGACTGGATCGCGGGGTGCTGTATGCGATCATGTCCTGGTGAGCCCAGCAGCTGCATGTGGGGTGGGATGGCAGGGCTTGGCCAATGGGGTTGGGTCGCTGATGGAAGGCAAATCTCCCTCCCTACCTCCTTCTTTTACTCTCTTTACTTCCTGGCCACCATGATGTGAGCAGCTTTCCTCCACCAGACCCTTCTTCCATGCCTTTGTGCTTGGGAGCCTGCCAAACATGGACTTGAAACTTCTGAGCTGTGAGCCAAAATAAACCTCTGTTCATCCAGTTTGTGGATGCCAGGCAGTGCAGCTCAGCGATGTGGAGGGTGACTAAGGGGACCAGTGCCTGAGCATCTCAGGCGTGATTCTGCCTATTGCATGAACCCACTGACTCCCCTTGCCCTCTAACAAGAGATGCCTGATAATGCCCGACTATCTCAGAGCTCAAGCTCTGGGTCATCAAGGGGGCACAAGTGCTTCAGCCCCATGAGAAAGGAGCAGCACAAGGATGGCCTATGTGACAAGGAGACTCCATGCTGTTCTGCATGGTTTTGTTTCCATGAGGCATGAGTGCACATGGTGAACAGGAGCGTGACGTCCTTCATTTAATTTGGAAGTTAGATAAGGTAAAAAGAGGTGGCTATGGATGCAAACTGAGAAGTGCAGATCTGGGGAGGCCTTCTGTGTCAGCTTGGCAAGGCCTGGACCCAGAAGGCTCCAGGTGGATCTGAAGGACAGCAGGGAGGGACAGAGGCAGCCGGAGGTGGCACAGAGATCCCCTGTGAGCCTGTCCCCAAACCCCAGCATCCGTCTCCTTCTCCTCACCACAACTGCCTCGTGTCCTGCCCTGCCCACCCTCTGAGATGCAGCTCGTGGCTTCTGTGGACCTCGCTGCGCCCTCTCCGGCCTTCTCTGGACGCTTCCCGCAGGTGCTGCTTGAAGAAACAGCTGAGCAGGCAAATCTCTGACCTACACTCATGGGATCCTCATCACCCACTCGTCAGCCTGGAAAGAATTGTCTACCCAGCATGCCCCGGTCCTCACCCATCAGCCTCTGCTGAGAGAGGTCGGCCTGATGCTGGGAGAGGATGGTTCCCCAGAAGATTCTGTTCAGTCCTCTGTCAGCGTGGATACACACGCACCATCAGCCTCGGGTTCCATACTCTGCTTCCAGCTGCTTTTTCTATGTCCTTTTCCTTGTCTTTGTGTCCCTAGAAACACCACACAGAGGTCCTTGAGGCTTGGACAGAGTCAACTGTCCCCTCCCTCGCCCTTCCTTTTCTTCCTCCTCTCCCCTCTCCTTTCCTCATCCCTTCTTCTCTTCTCTCCTCTTCCCATCAGCAACCTCACATTGAGAACAGCTTCAATACAGTGAAGTGAGGGTCGCACATTTCTGTGCACAGTGGGCGTGTCCAGTCCTGACCTCACTTTGCAATGCTCATCACACCGCCTAAGGCACCTCAGGGAAATCCTAAAGGCACCTCAAACTCAGCATGTGTAGGACCAAACCCTTCCTCCCCTCGGGTCTCCAAAGACCTACTGCCCACCTGGGGTCACTGGTAAGGCACTGCCACTGTCCCCGCCTCCTTTGTCACCCCTGCTTCTCGTCCAGCACTGTCACTTTCCTCCCCAAACTTCCTCCATCCCTTTCTTTCCTGCGACACATCACCAGCCTGGCCCGAGCTTGGAGAACTGATTTCTGCTCCTCTTTTGCATCTGCTCCGAGGGTAAAGCCTGTCCCATGTGACCCTGCATCCCCGGCACACGGGGTTTTCCTGCCATCTGCTCCTCTGTGGATCCCATTTTCTGTCTGGAGTTTCTTTCAGGTTCGCCCCGCCTCCTCCCACCTCAGCAGCTTCCAGTTTCCATGTCCTCTACCCAAGAGCGGGAAGAACGCCTTTGCTCTTCCATACCTGGTTCTCTTTTCTCAACCTCAGGATCTGAGCAACGTTCACCACCTCGTGGTTCCTCAGTCCCATCCTCTCAGGATGAGCTTTCTTCACAATTTCAACGTCTGCTTGTGATTATACTTTGCTGTAGTTATTATTTGATGAAGGCTTGCATAATCCTCAGGTGAATTCATGAGGTCAGGTTGTTTGTGCTGAATTTTAGCTCCAGCTCTTCTGACCTTCTGCCTGTTTCTCCCCATATACTAGGTAAGTAGGATTTAGAACTAAAAATGTCCTCCCAAAGTCTCATGTGCTCAGAGCTAGGGCTTTTGAAGGTGACTAGATCATGGGAACGCTATACTCAGTGGATTAGTCCACTGGTGAGTTCATAGCTGAATGTGATGCTAGGAGGGGGCCCTGATTGGAGGTGGTCACTGGGGCATGACCTGGGAGGGTGTATCTTGGTCCCCAGATGTCTCCACTCTCTCTCTTTCTTGCCTTCCATGATGAGTGGTACAGATTTCCTCCACCACACCCTTCCACCATGCCACATCTGCCTTGGAGCCAGGTGACCATAGACTGAACCCTCTGAAACTGTGAGCCAAAATAACCCTCTCCTCCTTAAATATGCATGCAAAGTATTGTCCCAGAGAGAACAAGCTGACCAGTACAACTCAATATGTAACAAATGTGTCCTGAAGTGATCTGCTCGAGTGGAGGAAAGATGCTAGAAAGATAGAGGTGGAAAATCCCTACCTCAGTCTGTTCCAGCTGCTATAACAAAATACCACAGACTGAGTAGTGAAAAAAGAAGATAAATTTATTTCCCAGAGTTCTCGGGCTAGAAAGGTCACAGTCAAGGTTCCCACTGACCTAGTGTTCTGCCACACTCTGCTGGCTCAGAGAGGAAGACTATCTGCATCCTGTGACTGCCCTGCAGGGAAGGGGATCCATCCCACTATTGGGGCTCCACCTTCACAGTCTAATCATCTCCCAAACCCACCTCTCAATTCCACTGCACCACTGACCATGTTGATGAAGGCTGTGGTGCTCATTCTACGAACTCAGCCAAAGCCAGTTTCCAGGTGTTTGCTATGAAAAGAGAGTGCATGCGGGGCCTCGTGTATGGACAGGAGCATGAAGAACTTGAGGTGTTCAGGGACCAAATGGGCCATTTGGTTGAAGAGACCAATGATTGTCTGCACAGAGCATTGGTGCTGGGTGGACGGGTGCCATGAGGGCTGAAGCACAGCTGCCCCATGCTCTGCTAGGCTCTCCCAAGCCTGTGGTAAAACCATCTTTGCACCAAGCCCACTGTCCCCAGTGGATAGAGAATTTCTGGTGCCTTCTCTCATGATTGCAGCACAAGAGGGCCTAACTTTACCCATCCTGTGGCATGGCCAGGGTATAGGTAAATGGGTGAAGTTTAGCCATTCTCAGGACTTCTGAAATCGAGCAGCAAACAGGATGGAAGGAAGGCTCGAGGCACATGGCGTCCTCCTCAGGGATCTCAGCCCAGCTCTTCTAGCCAACTCCATGAGCCTGCTATGGCTTCCCCAGGTGGCTGGTATCCCCATGGCAAATGATGACTCTTGTTGAACATCTTAGGTCAAAGTGAAGTCACGTGATCTGTGGCCCGCTCAGGAAGGGTGCAGAACACAGCCCAGGCACTCCGGGGGAGAAGCTGGTGCCAAGGCAGCAGTGACTGAATGACTCCTCCCGTTTGTCCCCAAGGGCCTGGACTACAGGGCCTGATCCTGCCTGGCACACAGCTGGCAGGGAACGCTCTCTTCTCCGCTGGCCTGGGGGTGTGCTTTGGGGAAATCCCATGCACTTGGGTGCCATTCCAGGCAAAGGCCACCATGCTGAAGAGCTTTGTAATTGGGAGTCTGGCCTTGGGGTGGCAGTGACAAAGCCAAAGCTGAGCCGCTGCTCTGTGGACAGAGGCTTCCTGGTCCCTGATGCCTCCCACCCCTGGATGTTCTAATGGGACAGGAAATCTAGGACATTTCTAATGAGTGGCAACCACCACTTCCCATCACTCACCAGCTCCTGCGCTGCGTGTCGACCGCCTTTTACGCGGGATGTCATTTGATGCTGAAAATCGTCCCGTGGAGGCTGCAAGCACAGTGAAGGAATGTGCTGTTTCCCCACTTCCCTGGTGTGTCTATTTTGAATAAACATGAACAAAACATTTATTTTAATTTCATAGCAATGCAAATATGATGTAGTAAAAATAGTAAAAAACAACAAAAAAAGAAATCCCACAAATCCTCTAACCGCGTCTCTTTTGAGCTGGGTGCTTCTCACTTGGAAAATCTACCCACAGGCATCGTGATGGAGAAGGCACCAAAAGCTGTGTCTGAATCACAAGGGCGGTTTGCTCTTCTGAGAACAAGTCCTATGCCGAGCCCTTAAACAAGGTGACATTTGTGACCATCCCACCACACACCACCAGGAGGCACTGCTGAGCTGGGAAGATGGCAGGGTCCTGAAATTCACCAAGAGACAGAGCCCTGCCCAGCCTGAAGAAGGGAGAGCTGCCCGGTGGAAAGGGTGGGGATGTCAGGACCTTATTCAGATGCTTACTGTGAGGGACAGATGAGGGTGTAGGTATTTTATCCAGACCTGATTAACATTGGAAAAAAAAAAAAAAAAAGCCCATGCTTGGTGGTGCGCTCCTAGCACTCTAGAAGGCCGATGCAGGAAGATCATAAGTTCAAAGCTAGTCTGGGCAACTTAGTAACTTAGGAAGACCCCTAAATTTCAAAATGGATTAAGGATGTGCAAAAGCCGTGGGTTCTATCTTCGGTATCAAATAAAGACCGTTGTGCAATTTTTATTTATAATAATTTTGCTTTTTTTACAAAATCTCCCCCTTTACTCCTCCAATTAATTACATGTATTGAAAATATCTTATTGCCTTCATCATACTGGGACACCTGAGTCACATGCTGAGACGTGTCCTTGGGTCCCCATTGCAAACACTTGGCTCCAGCCACAGGAGGTGCTGTCCGTGGTCCCAGGTGCTCAGGGCCAGCTGGGGTGGAGCTCGGAGCAGAAGAGCCATCTGCAGGGCCCTAGCACGGTGGGACAATTCCTTCACTCCTTCCCTCTTATAGAGCCCCTCCCTGGTCTATACCCTGAGCCAGAATCACAACCCACTGCGCCAGCTCAGGCAGAGTAATTGCTCCATCAAAGTCCTGGACGACCAAGCCCAGGACTTCAGTGCAGCCCCCCTTTCTGGCTCACGAGGAGACGCAGACAGAAGCTGAATCATGCTAAGCCCAGCCCAGGACCTGACTCCATTCATACTCACTGACAATGCACGCCACAGAAATCCAATCTCCATATTTAACTGATGTGAATGGTTAGTGGACGCTTGGATTTAAAAGAAGCAGACGGTGCAGGTAAACCCAAACCGAGGGGCACCCTGCCGAAGCCCAAGCTCCTCAGCTACACCAGGATCCTGAAAGCTCGCAGTGGGTAGGGACAGTGCAGAATGACGGAATCTAAAACAGATAACCTAGGGCGCTGTGTGAAGAAAACCGCCATCAGGATGCCATCAGTCTATGGGAAGAACGTACAGGCAGACGGGGTATTGGATATTAGTCTTGTGTCATTTGGTGTACAACTTCCTGAGACTAATACAGACATTTGGATAGTTGAGGAGAAATACTCTCACCCCTATAGGACACACACTGAAGAAGTTAGGGGGGAAAGATCATGACATCTACAATTTACTCTCAGTTCTACAAATTAGCAAAACAACTGTATCTAAACATAATTATCCATTCTATGCTAACTCATTTCATTTATAATGCTACTTTCTCTTGGTTCGTTGAGAAGAAAACTTTGTGCTGTTATCTGTTTTTCTTTTTTGTAAGAATATTATATGTCTATGTTTTATACTCTGAGTCACTACTTTGAAGGTAATGTAAGCAGTGTGTTAACTGTTCTTAGTCTTTTATTATTTTGTTATGCAATTTTGTTTTATTTTCATGGAAAATAAAAAGAAAATATCTGCATATAATTACAGATTATCGGGAGAGTAGGAGGAGATTAATCAAATCAACAACAAACTGTGGTCTTCATTCAGCCTCCAGCAATGGCTCCTGCACCGCGGGATCCTGGCCCCAGCTCAAGCCTCCTGGCTGGGCCACTGTCCACACGGTCACCCGAGTGGAGGAGACCCGTGCCACAGCACAGCGAGAACAATGAACAAAGGCAACCTTACCTGGCAGCTACTCTACTGCACAGCCCTGTTTAAGCCTACAGATCCTTCCAGGTGTGGCCTCCCCTGCCCGTGCTCTCTCGGCTGACCTCCCGGGAGGTGTCTCTGGCCCTCCTGTCCTGCCCGTGTGGCCTCTGTTGGGGGGGGCAGGATCCAAGCAACGTATGAGCACACCATCTGTGGGGGTTTCCAAAGCCGCCCATCCCATTTCTACCCAGACGCTCTTCACGTGTCTTCAAGAATCCCAGCGATTGCAGATGGAGCTGTGGAGAGCTGGAATGGACAGTTCCTGCTGGACACTGACCCCTGGGCATTGCCATGTGACACAGTGTCCCTTGGATCATTCCCATTCCTGTTATATGTCACTGCGTAACCGGCTTCCCCGGGTGGATGGCATTAACAACCACGTCACTATGCCCATGGGTTTTGTGGCCCAGAAGTTTGGACGAGGCACCCACCTGGCTTTGCCTCTGATGCTCATGCTTGTGGCCTCAGATGGGGCTACGGGAGCAGCTGGAGCCCTCAGCAATCCTTTCACCCACGCGTCTGCAGGCCGAGCTACTAGATGCCAGTCCTGGGTTCAGCTTGGCTTTCCACCTCCACAGTCCTCTCCTCGTGACGTGGGCTCCCCTGGGGTCCTGTGATGGTCCTGAGAGCCAGCCAAAGCTGCTTTTTCTAATAACCTCATCGGTAGTTATGCGGCATCACTTGCGTCACACCGTCTTGGTGGAAAGGCCCAGGTACTGCCATCCCACCCCAGCATCCAAGGGGAGGAGACATGGACCCCGCCTCTTTGAGGGAGTGGTCCAGAGACAGGCAGCCACTAGGAGCACCCGCCACGGCACCCCAGCACTTTACCATGGCGCTTATCCTCCAATGACAGCGGCAGGGTCTCTGTTTAATCTGCTATACCAAGGCCATGCTCCTCCACTGTGGGGAGAAGTCCTCTCCACCAATTAATGTCCCCTCATATCGAAAGAAAAGGTTTCTCCTGAGCCTCTACCACAGTCATTCTCTGGGTCTATGCAAGGAGGGGAAAAGCACTTATTCTCATTACACTGATTATTTTTTTACTCTAATTTCTACAGTCTTGTCACATTGAAACTGAAAAGATAATTGGGAAAAACACCAGATTCCACAGTTCTTGTGTCCTTAAGGCTTGGGAAGATGGATGAGCCTAATGACAGTGCCAAACCAGTGACAGATGGTTATCAGCTTGGAGCTCTGGCCCTAATCTCCAGTATCCAAGCCACAGAATCGCTTACATACTTGTATGTTAAAACGACCCGCTGCTCTGTGTCCTTGGAGAGAGCAAACCTCGAGGGACAGTACCACCTCTGTGTGGCTGTGTACCTTGGGCATCATACATAAGACCTGGCAGGGCTAGGTGCTCAGGGAAGATTTCTTCATGGCAACAGCATCAGCATCCACTCAACCTGGGTCAGAGGTCCTATCACAGGAGGAATTCAGCCCTCTCTCAGGCGGAGGACTGAGGTTTCAGAAAGGCTACCACTTGGGACTTCCTTTGAGATACACGTAGGTTGCCTAGGCTTCCAGGACTTCCAAAATGTCCTCTCTAGTTGTGTTAATCAGCTTTCTCATAACTGGTACAAAATACCCGACACCTGCTTTTTCTAAAGGAAAAGCGGTTAATTTGACTTATGATCTTGGGGGACTCAGTCAATGGTCAGCTGGTTCCAAAGCAGAAACAACATGGTGGATGGGTGTGTTGGAAGAAAGATGCTCAGTTCATGGTGGCTAGAAAGCAGAGCAGAGGAACAGAGCTGGAGAGGAGGGGAAAAGGGACTGGATAGAGACCCCAGAGACACACGACTACAACCCACACAGACATATCAGAAGTATACTTTCTAATCCCCTGGGCAGCTCCCCAGCAATCAGGTTAATACTGTACCCTAACTTCACACCCTCTCACCCCAACTCTGGGGCTGGAGCCATCCTCCAGGTCCCCAACTCATCTCCTCAAGTTGCAGTCCCTTCTCCAGATCACTGAGAGCCTGGCCCTCAGCCAGAGAGTTTGAGTAAGGTAAGTCTCCAGATATGCAAGCTCTCCTGAGGAAACCAGGAAGCCTGGATGTTGAGCTGCTGAAATGTCCCCCCCCCAAAGAAAAGCAGCTACCCAAGATCTCAGGAAGATAGCAGCAGAGGACACAGATTGCCATCTCTTCCAGCTCTCTGAGTTCAACCTAGACGTGCAGTGAAAAGTGTTGCCTTCTTCGCAAGCTAGAGGAAGGCACCAAGCCGTCCAGACCAGGATACATAATCATAAGCACAGGACCGACGCCCATGTGCAGTCACAGTGCAGTGGCCATGGGCGGAGGTCAAACTGAGAGCCCTGAGATTAGCGAGCTAGGGACCTTGGGCGAGGTGCTGAGGGCCCAGGCTCCTCTTTGGTAGAACCTCACGGACTTGGAGTGGAGACAAGCGATGGTTGTGAATTTGGGGTGGCACGGAGTGAGCCCCTTCCCAAAGCCAGCAATGCAGCTAGTGATGGACGACAGGCCAGCACTCCCCAGCATTGCCAGGGAGTCACCCTACTGCTCCCAGGGCAGGAACTGTGATGCTGCCACCAGGATTGACCCCACCACTGCCGAACCGAATCTGCTGCCTTCTTGCACCAAACCTTCACTGGGTGGAAGATCAGAACAGATAGCTGAGTGGCTCCAGCTCCCTGAGTGGGCAGCCCAGCCCCTCCCACCTCGCTACCAGGGGAGGCCACCTCACTCCCGCAGTGCTGGAAAACATCTCTGTCCCTCAGCTCCTCTCTGATGCCTGAAATGCTGTTAAACCAGCCACACAGGCCATGTGGAAGGGAATCGGGAAGGATTCAAATACCTTTACAAAGATGTAGTAAAAACGCTTCTGGGTGTAAAATCTTTGCCAATGTAAAACAAAATGTATTTCCATTCTCTTCCAAATTAGTTTATGCAGAACATTCCAGACCTCTGTTACGCTACATGGATGTTATAAACTTAGAAGTGTCAGCAGCTACGTGCACACACCTGTGCAAACACTACAGACACATTTGGACACAAGTGTCCTTTGCACTTAGGATTTTTACATTATTCTTCTTGTCATAAAGAGCAGCTTTGAAAATTGTGTCTACTAATAGTGTCTAGGAATTAAATGGGGGACTGGAGGTGTCCATAAATGGCTGTTCACTGGGAGTTGGTAATCCAAGGGATGATCAGAATGGACCCTGAATATTTAAAAAGTATGATAGTAGAAGACACATCACCATGAGTCCCCCTCAAAATACGCCCTCCCTTCAAGCACACTTGTGCCATTGTTCCTGACACTTTCTGAGCAGCGCTGGAGTCCTCTCCATGTCTGTACCCGGTGTGGTCAAAAATGCTGCCAATGCCATCCCACAGAAAGGCGGGCTCGTAAGAACATGAGATGCGCCCTCTGATTCACCACATCTGGCACTGCATGACTTCTGGCTTTTCCCCAAAGTCAAAATGACCACGGAAGGTAAACGCTTTGAATCCATTCAGGGCATTGAGGCAGTCAGGACAGCACGACTAAGACACTCAGGAAAGAGGACGCCACAGCTGCTTCTGAAAGCAGCAAGAACAGCGGGACGAGTGTGTTTGAACTAGGAGGAAGGGTTTCATGGAAATGTGTCTTTTACCATAATAAATTTTTTAAAAAACTGTAAATATTCACCATATTTTTCGATCACACCTCATATGTGTTTTTATAATGTTTAGCCCTGCTCCCCTTGGTCAGAATTAGCTTCATTTGCCATTCGTACTTCCTGCCTCCCTCTGTGTTTTTGCTCCTTTTCTTCACTTGGTTTCAGCCGGCTGTGGACGTGTGGTCTGCAAGGACCCAGCCAGCCCCTCTGGGCCCAACTACCTGCAGCTGCCTACAGCTCAACCAGGTGACGAGTGGCAGGTGATGTGAGGTCAGCAGCCCACATTTCAACAAGGACAATTAAAAAAAAAAATTGACTTCACATTTATAAATATCTATTTGCTCTTTTTTCTTTTTTAATAAAAAGTTTCTTTTTGGAAAAGCTTTGAAATGATTGCTTTGCTGTAGAGATAATGACTAGAAACTCACCTGTCCGTGGCCTGCTCTAACCTGTGTGGCAGCCCCTTCTTTCCGCTTGTTACAGCCCTGGATGATGGACGCTGGCTCAAGCGTCTCTGTGATCCAAGGGCTCAGGGCCGATGTCCAGCAGGTCCCCCGGCTGCTGCAGCCTTTGCCCCTGCTCTGCGCACAGGACACCAGCCCGCCCTTCCCCAGCCGGTGTTGGCAGCCTGCTCCCTGGGGGCCTTCATCTCATCACCTTGGAGGCCTGCCGGTTCCCTGTGTTCAGCAACGCAGGCAAGGGAATATGGTGTCCACTCCATGTTCAGTGGGGAACAGTGTCCGGAGATTTCCTTTACCCAACTCCCATCTCCCCAGTAAGTGTCAGGCTCCTGTTCTGGGGAACTTGACCCCAAAGCAGGGTTGCCCTTCAGTTTTATCCTTCAGCCCATCAATGGATCTCAAGCTGTCAGGGCGGGGTGGGATGTAAACGTGTTCCCCAGCAGACAATGAACTGCTGCGAAAGAAGCTAACCTGCATCACTTTTCAAAATTCCCCCCGAGTGAACTGTTCTTTCTTCTTAGGCAGGCTCGAAAGAAAGGGTCATGAATCAGCCTTGTGACTCTCAGTGGGGCATGAACTGTGATGTGCCGAGAACGAGGGTGGACGGAGGAGCACAAATAGACAGATGTGGGCGGAGGCCAAGCCCACTGAACACAGCTGGTGTGGATGGAGGCAAATGCAACCAGTGGCACAGGTGTGGATAAAGGTCCAGCCCAGCCAGCAGGGCTGGTGGGGATGTGGGTCCGAGCCTCCCAGCTAATCCAGCTGCCCAGACAGCAAAGACAGGTGTGGGCTCGGAGCTCCATGGGAGGAGGTATGGCCGGGCCTGAGCTGGCACTGGTCCAGCCACCTGCGTGGCCATGAGCTCATGCTTCATGCCAGGCCTCCAAGCGTCACTCTGCAGCTTCCCTGTTACAGGAGTCCTCTTTGGAGGGTCAGGGCCGTGGTAGGAGAGCTTCAGGGAGCTCACAGAGGAGGCTATCCGGGCAGGTCTGGGGGCAGACACAGGTCTGTGGGGCCGCCCCCACCTCCTAGAACCTGAAGCTCAGGACACAAGATGGGGGCCGTTGGCCAGGCCTGGGCAGCCCCCACCCTGCATGGGTGCCTTCAATTAGCTGCAAAAGCTGGCGCAAAGCCCCTGCCCAGAGTGCCTGCTGATGCCAGCACTCTGTAACCAGGCTGACGGGTGACAGGGAGCGTGAATCTCAGGCATCCAGTGCCCTGTGCCTTGGCCCTGCCCCACCTTCCCAGGCCTCCTTCATTATTCAGCCTCCCATGGTATTTTGGTTGATTATGTTCTGCTAAGCAAGTCATTAATCTGCACATGAAACCAAACTGGGGAGGCGGCTGCCGTAGCAAAGGAAACCTGCCTCTGTTAGTTCAGGACTGACTCGTCCCAGTTTGCCCAAACTTGCCTGATTTTAATACGGAAAGCCTTGCACGTCCCGGAAATCCCCACTCAGTCCCGAGGAAGCAGGACTGATAGTCACCCTGACTTGGGGCAGATGTTAAGTTGCATGCACAGCGAACCCACTGCACAGGGCTGTGAAAACCATCCCTGTAAAATCCCAGCTGCCACACCCTGGGCTCATACACGCTCTTCCAGAGGCAGCCACCAGAGAGGAGCAGAGGATCGTGGTTCTAAACTAGCCAGGGAAATGCGGGGAAACCTCCCCATCTTCAGGTGGGGGTCCTTCCCCCGGCTCCTTTGACTAGGACTGTGCAGGAGGATGTCCCCTGATGGGACACGAGCCCAGCGTCTGTCCCATAAACCCACTCTCTGCCCTGTGTTTGGGAAATGCCTGCTGTGCTTGGTCTGCCACCCAGGTATCTTTGAAGTCTTCAGGTTGGTTTTCATCATACTGGAAGGAAGAAGGTTTGTTGTCGGTCAGCAGAAATGACAGCTGTCCTGTTGGAAGACAGCTGTAGGAGAACGTGACACTGCACTGTTTTTATCAGGTGTTTGGAGCGTAACTTGGGCCTCAAATCTTCCCTGGACTGTACCAAGGTTGGAGAGGTATGCGGCTTGTGAAGGGGCTCACCCCATCGTCAGGGGCAGGAGGTGACAACCGGGACAAGGCCAGCAGTCCAGCCAGGGAGACCCCAGGAGGCGCTGGACCTTCCAGTCCTGGGCACTGCAGCTCTGCCCTTCCCAGGTCTGCCAGGGGCCGGTGATACTAGCAGTGCCAGCACCCAGGGAGCTGCCCAGTAGGCATGGAGGAGCAGTGAGCTGGCTGGCAGCAGGGTGCAACCCGAGAGCTGCCAGCAGCGGTGGTGGCCAGTCACGCCCACCATCCTTGGCCTGAGGCATGTCTTCCCAACCTGGCCTCGTCTTCTTTCTCCCCTTCCTGTGTCTCTCCAGAATCTCTCACTGGGGCGCAATCCCTGGGTTTAGAGCCCGCCCAGTGCAAGAGGCTCTCTCCTGCACCCTCATCTAATCGCGGCTGCTGAGACCCTAAGGAGTGGCGAGTGGACGGGCCCGTGGGTCCGCTGCAGCCCCAAACAGCCAGGCCCACAGTCTCCCGGAAAGGCTCTCCTGCATCCTCCCTGCTCCGCGGGAGGACACACACACCTCCAACACCTTTAACTCCGTGGGACTGACTGAAAAAACGTGTTGACTGCTTTGAAAATATTGGGATATCCAGAAAGTAGATACTGAAAGAGAGCAAAGCCAGCCGTGCCCTTCAGATGTGCGCCCACTCTGGGAAACCCGCGGCTGGTGCCCACCAGAGGGCGTCCTCGCAGATTTTCTAGTTTTGCTCTTTCCGCTCTAACTTGGAGGAACTGGACAAGGAAGGGCAAAGCGGAGGAGTCCCACTTCCCAACCAGCCTGCTACTGCAAATGGCGCACAGACAGGGCCGTGTCGCTGCACAGACAGGGCCGTGTCACCCCACCAGTTCGCGGGCGCTCGCGGTCCTGCTCCAGTGTCAGACCTCAGCGGCGGCTGTGTCGTGTGGACGAGTCAGCGGTCTAGAATGAGCTGACCGCAAGTTCCGGTCCCCAGCCTGCTCCTTGGCCCAGGGCCCTGGCCAAGCAGCCCCTCGTGGAGGGACCAGGGGCTCCTGCTTGCTGCTGGGAGCCGGGAGTCAGCTCCACAGGCACGGACCTCGGTCAGAGCTTCCCAGGTCCAGGGCATCACCTTCTTCCCACACCCCGTTTGCTCACTGCTCCCCAGCGCGGCGCTGCGTGGCCCTAAGTGGCGTCTTCAGTCTTCCATCCCCTGGCTGCGAGCACGTGTGACCAAGAAACTGCCGGCGGTGACCTGTCCTTGCTGCGCTGTATGTCCGGCCATCCCTGTAACCCCGGGCAGGTGTCCCCGGCTCGCCAATGGCGCGAAGAGGAGGAGACTGCACAGCGGCCTCAGCAGGGCTTGTGGGAGCTCACGGTGACAGAGAGACAGCACAGCGGGACACCTACAGCGCCGTGTGGAAACGGGAGCCCAGCACCCAGCGCCCTCGCTCTGCCAGGGCGGGAAGCACAGGCGGCCTCCCCGCAGCGCAGCTGAGACAGAGGCGCGATGAGAGGCTGTGGAAGCCGGAGGAGGGGCCCGGACTGACACAGGCCTGCAAGGCCACGCAGGGGGCATCTCCGTCACAGGGGCAGCATGCACAGATGTGACGAGCAGGCTGTCACGGCCCCAGGCTTCCCGGACCCGCACAGGGCCTGAGCCCAGCTGCGTCCGTGCAGTTGACGTGTGGTGCAGTCCTCAGGACGGAAGAGGAGCGAAGAGGCTCCAGACCCGGCCTGAGTCCTCCCACCTGACCTGCCGGTGCCACTTGGAACAACGGGCTGCTCTCCTTTTTCACTGGACTCGGTACCGGGCAGGGGCTGAGCTGAGGTTGGACGGAGGTACAGTGAACTGACCGTGCGGAGCGCCAGGTCCCTGTGTTGCCCGGGACCTTTGATCACGGGCACCGTGAATCCTTCCTTATGTCCCCCGTTCGCTCTCCACAGAGCTGTGCAAGAAACTTCTACAATTCCTTATGAAACAGTAAGTATTCTGACGGGGGTGAGGCCAGTGCAGCCTGGTCAATTTTACAAAACAAATGGAGATGCAAGGAAAGAAAAGCAGAGCTTCGAGACCTTCAGAGCCGTGTGCAAGATAAATGTCCGGCCTGCGAGCTCAAGGGCACCCGCTGACATCACAGAGGAGTTCAGCGAGATCATATAACTGTCACCTCCAGAAGGCAGGACTTGATGCATGAATGAGTCAGGATATGAACCCTTGATTCATACTCAGTGCATGACAATCACCCACGTTCCTGTGCCAATACTTTTAATTTAATAAGCCCGGGTGTCAGGGGCCACTTGAGATAGATTGCAGCTGCTGCCGCCCACACCCTCCTCCCTTGCAAAGTTCCCTTCTCCCCTCTTCCTCCCTCCAGTGCCTACAGGGACAGCCTATGCGTGGGTCCCCGTCTGTGTGTGGGTCTTCCCCTCCTCGAGCAACGCGTGTATTTCCACAGGTGACTATTTCCATGATGCCCCAACGTTAACCTCGAGACACTCAGAACGTGGCCATCTGTGTTCTTGGTGACATTTCCGTGCAGTGAAGAAAAGTCACCAGCCCAGGAAAACCCAGGAAGCAGATGGAGCAGTCATTCTCATTTGAGTTCTAAAAGGAAAACTTCAAATATCACACTCGAAATGGGGCAATTATATTATTAAGTCACCCAAGGATGAGCAGCCTGCGGGAGGCACGCAGGTTATTTTTTTCCCAAAGAATAACAAGTATGAAGAAAGAAAGTTGAAAATGAACCACGCTGGTCTAGAGATTAAGTGTGTTGTGCACAGTGAAGAGGAGACTGGTTTTTAGAAGAATCTGTTATCATTCTTCTAAGAAAGTGACACTGGGCCCTGATAAGGAACAATGTTTTCCAAACTATCATGAAAGATCTGTCCTTAAGTAAACGGTGATGAAAGAGTCAGGGCAAAGAAGGATGGAAGCGACGCCTAAGGCACGGAGCAAGGACATGGAAATCAGGCCACTTCTTCCTGCAGGGTCAGCGGGAGGGACAGCCTGGTGTGACGGATGCATGTGGGCCCGCGAGCCTGCCTGTGTTGTGGGTTTGTGAGAGAAAATCTCCAAAGGGCCTGGGCGCACACTGGATGGGGACTTTCCTTAGGGGACAGCAGCTATTGCAGCTGCCTGTGGATGGGACACCCAGACTTGCCACGCTGGAAAGACAGCCATCAGAGGAAGGGGCGCCCGTTAATGAGCAGCAATAACAGAAAACCCAAGGAGAACCAGGAGGCAGAAGGCCCCGAAAGCCAGCAAGGTTGAGTGATAAGAAAACACTGGAAAGCAAGCCGTTCCAGTGAGCAGTGGAAAGTGCCCTCAGGTGCCAGCCATGAGACTCACCCAAGCACAGAGCCCAGGCAAGAGTCCCATCAAGTCCCACCAGGTCGGCAAGAGGGATCCAGCGCAGGGCCGCTGGGGTCCACAGCAGCGGGAGCCCCCTGAGTGTGTGCAGTGGGTAAATACCAAGAAGCCCTGGAGCAGCGCCCCCTGCTTGGGATCCAGGGAGAACACAGCTTCCTCCTGAGCAGCCACCAGGGCTGGGGCATGGTGGTGAGGTCACTGTCACAGCTCAGTGGAGGCCAAGTTAACCACCCACATCCCATCCTAACCTTTCTCTTGGGGACGTGGAGGACCCAAAGATCCCTTAGGACCAGCAAACAGATCTTTGAAAGTGCACCTCACACCCAAACCTAAATGGAGATGGAGGCACCGTGTTCATGTTTTGTAGTAGCTAACCCACCAGAACGAGGACCCTAAATTGTTCATTAAAGTTTGGAAAATGTTGGTAGAGATCAATAAAATGGTATCTGGTAGAGAAGTTTCTGAAAAAACAAAATTAAGTTCTCCATTTCCATAGAAAATGTAAAGGTAAGGTTAACATTTTTGTCTCATCGTGTTTTTAACTTTTAAATCTTAATTTTAATCAAATTCAATTATAGTTGAAATATATATTTGAAGGAATAATACTGAAATCCTGGATAAATTTAAATCAAAAGCAGCCCATGTAAAAATGATTTGATATTGAGTTGGGTAGGTATACACTGTGTGCCCTTGTATAAAAGATTAGATAATGATTGCAACTTTTTTCAATGTTTAATTTTATTAGCCCATTTTTGCAGTACATAATGATTACATTCATCGTGGGGAGTAGACACATGGACATAACACATCTTAATTATTTTTTTTTCCCCTTGCCTCTCCTCCATACTCCCCCTTCCTCCATCTCTTGGTTCCCTTCCCATTTGCAAAAGACCTGTCTCCTTGCTTCCTATTATCTAATGATTGCAATTTTTATGAAAATCCATGTGCATGACCTGCATCTTCACTACTAGACCTTGGACAAATACATAGCTATAGGTCAAACTCTCTGTAAAGCATACGTTGTGTCAACTGAGATTTGTATATCAGAATCATTTTACAATTAGTTCTATATTTAGCTGTTTACCCTATTTTATGGATATTGCAGAGATATTTTCTTACATGAAGTATGGGGTGCTACAGGAAATATTAGAATTTTACCTGGGATATAAACAAACGCCCATCCACTAGTGTCATATCAGAATGTCCGCCACAATAGGGCACACGACTGTCCACACGCGGCTTTGCTAGTTTGTGTACTTGCTTGTTTAGTTTGTACCTCTTTCCTAGTATTTACTGATATCAAATGCTCAGGATGCTGAAGCAGGCAGTTTGTGGGTTCTAGGAACACAAGAAGATGCTTTAAAAAGTTTGTAAAGTAGCATTTCCTTTGGTGAATAAAAGTCCCATAGAAGAAGGACAGAGGAAAGTCACGGTGGCCACAGGGGAACCAGCCATAAGGTACCAAAGAAGGGACTGAGAAAGACGGGACCCATCAGGGTCAGTATGGCACCCTGTGAATGGTGGGCTAAGGGGTCCCCATTTCCAAAGGCTCTGTCTCACCTGAATTCACTGAGTGGCTCAAGAACAGAAGAGGTATGGGATAGAAGGACATCTGTGTGTCTTCTAGAAGATTTGGTCGTGACACCAAAAGAATGTGCTGCCCAATGGTTTCTAACAACTCCTTTCCGGAAGACTATGATTCCATGTTGCCTCTTTCCCAGCATTTAAAGATCAAACAAGGGACAAGAGTGAGAGCAGGAATAGCACCAGCTCTGGACCTGACTCTATCTATCACCTATCTATCTCTGTTTATCTATCTATCTATCTATCTATCTATCTATCTATCTATCTATCTATCTTTCCACCTAGCTACCTATCATCTATCTACCTCTATATTTAATTACTTGAGAACGGTGCCTAGCAGGGCCTTGGCTTCCATGCTACATAGCAGAATGCTGATCCTATCACTGCATTTCAGGTGTGGTCCTCTATGAGTTCAACAACAAAGCCAAGGAAACCTACGTTTGTTGCCAGTTGTGCCCTCGACTCGTTTTATCCCTGCAGCTACTCTTTGAGGTTGCTATTACTGTTCTCATTTTAATGTTGAGGAAATGAAGAGCTGCAGAGGTGAGTGACTTCCTTGGGATTTCTCATCCAGCTTGCGGCAGAGGTAGGCAGAGACAGAAGCCAATTTGGGGTTGATAGCTATAAAATATAGGTCAATAGGCAAGGATGGAGGGTAGGTTAAAAAAAAGCTTGTCTAATAAATGTGAGCACATAATCATGTTTCTCTTCAACAGCGTCACCACCTTGCACAGTGGAGATAATTTCTTCCACTTCCTGTGTTTTTCTATACTTTCTGAGAGTGCAGAGTAACTGTCAGTTTTTCTCACTTTGTCATTGTGGACTTGAGCGAATGGGATGACTTCCCAATGCTTCCTATAGCTTTCTACCATCTTAAAACTGTGGAGGCAAGGGCAGAGTGTCTTTAAAATGTCAGCAATTGAAATCAATACCCATTAAGAGGAGAAGCATGACCCTCCGGCTATACAGAATGTGATTTCAAACACACATGAACTGCTGCAAGGACCCAGCACTCCTGGGTGCCAAGCAGGAGATTCCAAAGAGCTCTGCCCAACTAAATTCTGCCCAGCTGAATCTATGCCAGGGAGTGAAGGCTCTTCCTGATAAATTGGGAAACATCTTCAGAGAGCAGTAGAAGCTCGTATCCAAGTCCAGAGGGAAACAGAAGGGTCAGTGACGGCCAGAGCGCTAACCTCCCTCCACACGGCTGAGCCCATCTTCCACGTGCAGCAAACATGGCAAAAATGGCACCCGGGTTCTCATGGCCCCGAAGATAGGAAAAGAGTCCTTACAATGTTTAGAAACATGACCGAATCCACCTGAAAGAATTCCCTCATTTCTGATTAAGCAGGACGTCGGAATCCTTTTCCTCCTTTGGCCGCCTCATCTCTGTTTTTAGCATGGGAAGTTGCAGGGGCTCCTGGGCTTCCACTGTGAAGTCTGAAGGCCTCGCTGGGGTTTTCTGAAGCAGATTTCGGGTCTCAGCCCCAGGGACTCTGACACACAGGTCAAGTGGGCCCCTAAGTGTGACTCCTGACGTCTATATAATTCTGTTACCCACTGTTTCTTCTGCGTAATTTTTAACTCACTTCATCTCTGATCATCAATGTGGGTTTCATAGGTCGATTGCTTGTGAAAACCAACGCACTTTGATTTCTGTCCTCTAGATCAGCTGTCACCACTCAGCTGGCCTTTGCCATTGAGCCTATTTTCAGATCTTTCTTTTGGATAGTCCTCAAATTTCCACTTAGCTCATGCTAAAAAGTATGAGCAGTAATTCTTACAGAGTCGAAAATACCCGGTGTATCAGCCCGTTCTTACACACAGGCACACATAGGTTTTCCCAAAGTGTCCCAGTTGAATTATGCCACCCCAGGGAAATGAAACAATTTCCCCACTGACTCAACACTCCTTCTCGTACCTTTATGGCTGCTGTCATCTTCCTCGAAGTTCATGTCTTCCTCTTAAATTCCCCACGCCGAAGACTTTCAGCAGAACCTCGTGCTGCCCATGGTGAGTTGCGTAGATTGGAAGAAACGTGGGCTAGAGCATGTGGACGTGCACTGCATGTCCCTGGGAGATTTATAAATCTGTTATAAGCCATTCCCTTTAGTTTCCTTTACAGAAAGGATTAGTTCATCCCTAATGGGTATGACTGTCCTCGGTCTATCCTTTCGGAACAGGGCTGCAATCATTATACAGCTCTGTAAAAGTGGTTATTAATTTATTTTGGAAATGCAGTCACTGACCACAGATTATTTCAATGAAACCATGCCTGTCCCACATGTTGCATCCCATTTTTGTTAGGGAACTGGGTCTTTTAGTGTTGCCTCCTGCTGCTAAGTTTATTGGAGAGAGCTTAAGTGTTTAGTCTCTGAGGAAATCTTCCGGGTTATGTGTATGCACCTGGGTTCAGCTGGGGAAAAGTTCATCCTCCAAGTGCATGTCTGAGGCTAGATTTTTTCAGCCATTGCAACATAAAAGGTAAAATATTTGTAACGTCGTCCCTGGGCATTAACACAAGAGCAACAGAGAGCGTCTATGGTCTAAACAGAACCAGAGCACAACTGAGGTCCCACTAGCAAAGAAACGACCATCATGCAAACTGCACCGAGCTGCTAACATAGAGAAAAGAGCAGGCTTTCCATCTTCACGTAAAAATAAACAGAACTCAGAGCTGTTAAAGCAGGCCCAATGTGTGGGTATGCGTGTGCACATTTTAATCTAAGTTCAGGGTCGTTCACCTCATCTGACTCTGAGGTTCGTATCTGAACTTGTCTGTCTACCTCATGACTGTTAGTTGAAAATAATTTCCTTAACTTAGGTTTCTTTCCTGAACTCTTCTTCTAAGAGTGATATATCACATATTCTCCTAGTAATTTAAAAATATAATAGAGTGCCTGCAGCTGGCCCAGGGAGAGCTTTCTCCCTCTCTGCCCTGGGTGCCACACACAACCCTGTTTGTAGGTAGAAGGGGGGGGGTCAGCCCCTCGATGGGCACCTGCCCATAGAGTCCCCTCTCCAGAGGTCCTTCTGCCCAGCAGCGTGTGACCTGATCTCACACCCTGGCCTCCCAGCCATGTAGAAGGTGGAAGGTATTTAGTGATGTACTAAAGGCTCCTGCCTGAAGTGTTCACTTTCTTCCTCTACTTTGCGATCTTTGATGCATGTTAATTTGTCCAGGAAGTCACTGTCCAGACTGGTGGCTTGCAAGGTGCTGAGTCAGCCACTGGGAAGCAGCTGCCATTCATGATGGAGTTAGGGGTGCACTACTCCACACCCCACAGCCCAAAGGTCTTTAAGAGGGGCTTGCAACATGTTCACAGGACCAGATCACATGTATGATAAAATCCACCAGAGTGAGAATTTACCTGCAAATAGAGTCACCACCTGCTGACTGACCCTTGCCCCTTTCGTCTTGTGGCTGATGGGTCCTGGACATTTCAGGGATCAGTAGTGGAGTTGCTTTAGGCACAGTGTCACCTGCAGTTTGCAGTCCCTCCCACACAGTGATAGCTAAGTGGCCTTGAGCTGTCCCTACCATGGATCTATAAGACACACACAGAAGCACAGATGGGGTCCTGTGACAGGAGTGTGTCCCAGACGTGTTGGCAGCAAAGCTTTGGGCATGAAGGTGTCTGAGTTTTAGAACACAGGGCCCCAGAAGCTAGGCAATGGGAAAGACCGTACTGCAAAAGCAGTAAGCAGATGTCTTCATTAAAATGGATGTTCCGATCAGTAAGATAGGCTTTGTATTCAGAAATATAGTAATAGTTTTTTGTTCATTTTGTGTGGAACTCTGAAGAAATAGACATTTAGTAAGAAAGTTGAAGCACGAGTAAATAATTCTGCTAATTTTGCTATAGAAAAGATACTGGGACATCGCCGTCATTTAAAAAGATGGGGAAAGGACGTGAACTCAAGACTTACAGGAAGCTGTAACAGATGACTAATATAAACGATTCCTTTGTTATTTACATGTACGTGCTCCATTTAGATTATAATGTGTTTTGATTTATTTTCTCATTCAAAACATATTTTTCTTTGCACTAACTCCTAGGTGTTGGAAG
The DNA here is from genome assembly GCA_028451465.1 of Erethizon dorsatum. NCBI lineage: Eukaryota > Metazoa > Chordata > Mammalia > Rodentia > Erethizontidae > Erethizon > Erethizon dorsatum. The sequence goes on from CM051833.1 coordinate 56,266,477, forward strand.
AAGCCTCAGTCCCTGCCTAAGCTGCTGGGAAAGGCAGGGCGTCTACAGCTCCCGGGTTGGGGACAGCACTGGCGCCCACTGAGCACCTTGCCTCCTGCTTCTCCTCCTGAGTCCTCATGCCCAGGCTCTAACAGCAGGGTAGGATTCCTTCCTCAGCTGCACGTTCTAGCCCCGTGGTCACCCTTGTTGCTTCGTTCATTGAGGGGCTGCAGCTCCCACACTGCTCGGAAGTATACCAGGCCCTGTGCTCTCCGCTCTCCTGGCTGAGTGGCTGAGCCTCCTGCGGAACCAGCCCTGCTGCTCCTGGAGGTCTTTCTGGTGCCTGCTGCTTGATGTGCAGCCAGAGCACTCGCGCCTTCACCCTTGCTCCCTCCCCGCACCCTGATGACATCTTCCACAGGCTCGTGCAGCAGCCTCCTCTCTCCCATCACCAGCAGGCTTCCCAGCCTCTGCGGCAGGCTGGTGGCGAATGCCTCCACCGCTCGGGACTTGTTCTTTCCGCATCTCCAAGCACAGCTCATCCTTCCGTCAGAGCATCCCTGGCCCATCTCCCTGAGACATGTTGTCTGGAGATCCTGAAGGCAGGGACAGGAACGTGCAGGTGGGTTTGTGCATGTGTCCCCCAAAATAACTCTATGATTTGCAAACTTAATATCGCAATTTTTTTCTTAAGCCCTGATCTGGTAGCGATGCTATAAGAGAGGAAGAGACCTGCTTCTCCATGGAAGCTCAGTGAGAGAGGCTGTGTTTACCCCAAGACCAGCCACTGCTGAGGTCGGAATTCCACACTGCTCCCCAGACACAGCCCGTACCTCGGGGCTCGAATCCCCAGTCCTTGGCTGTTATTTTCCTACACAGTTCTTCTCCAGTCTCGTGTCTCCCTCCAGCCCTTCCAGGATCCATCTTTGGATCTGCACTTCCAGACCCTTCAGTTTCCTGCATCTCTGTATCCCATCCCTCGTGACTCTGGAATGCAGACCTTAATCATCCCACCTGGTGCAGTCACCGACCAAGCTTCCTCGCAGCAGAAGAGAACTGGGGAGCCGCCCCTCCTTTCCAGGGACTCAGTTCCCAGCAGCAGGATAAACACAATCCTACCCAGATCCACAAAGAGCCCCTTTGACTTGCACTGGGACATTTATGTCACCCCTCATGCATCCGCACATATCAACTGCTAGCCCACATCTGGGGTTTCCTCTTCCACAGTCCTCCTGAGCAAATCTTCACAAATTTATGAATTTCAATTTTTTTTATTGAAAGATATAGTGGCCTGGATTGCAGAAAGCAGGAGGATTATTCTGGAATCAGGTGTGATCTCAGTGAAGATTTGGAAATACTGGGTGTGGGAAGACGTGGACCCTTATCTGGCAATGCTTTGACTGGGCGCATGTGGTAGTGCCCATAAGGAGGGCTGTGGAGGACTCCTGGGCCTGCTGTTACAGCTTCGTGCCTTGAGCAGCATGGTCCTGCTCCCCACAGAGGGGTGCTCTCTTCCCCGTGGAATGTGAGGGTGGCCTGTCCGAAATACTGCACACAGATGGAAATAGAGAGAGGAAGAGCGCGACTGGATAACTTCACCACGAGCACTCCTGATGTTAATTCCTACCCTTTAGAGGAGAACTTAGAAAATATATAGTGCAGAAAACTAATGCAAACATTTATGGAGCAAATATCCGTGTTTTCTTTTTTAAATGCACAAAATGGTAAAAGAAAACACCCTGTTGGATATGATGTGCACACGTTGCCTCTCGTAGTAACCTGACTGCAAAGCGACGCCTGCTTTCCGATGTCAGTGTCCAGTGGTGACCCTTCCGTCCAGTGCATCTTCCAAGCAGGTGACACCAAAGGGACAGTGAGTGCTTTGCTGTTGTGACAAAGTGACTGAGCTCAGGGCTTAGGCTGGGCAGATAAGTGAACTTACAAGGCATTAGAATATAATTAAAATGCAGAGAGACACACATCTGCTTCAAATAGCAGTGAATCCCCAGGGCCTTCGCTTTCACACTAACTTTCCACACCAGCCTCTGCAGGGCTGGCGCACTACATTCTACACACGGGATGAAGAGACTCTTCAGGATATGCATAGTGCACTTGATTATACGCCCCAGATGTTGCACAAACTGGAAGCACAAATTAAAGTCTTTAGACTGAATCAGACTTAATTTGCTCTTTCCTCTGCTGCAGGTCGCATGCTGACTGCCCACTCATCCTGCAACTGGCCGGCAGAGGGGCTTGGTCACCTCCTGCGCTCTGCAGAGGAGTCCTGATTATTTCAGCTCCTCTCCCTCTCTCTGGCGTGCCTCTCGCCATGACCTGACAATTGTTACTCATCAGAGTTTGGGTCTTTGTGACTTTTCCTCTTTCTTGCCTCCCTTACTGCCTCACCAAATCCTCTGTCAGACTGGCCACCACTCTTCCCCCAAACGCGTTTAGACGCTCACATGTACCCAGAACAAGCACACCCATTTGCACACAAACACACATCATGCCTTCCCAGTAGATGCAAATGTTATGTGTCCAGATGGGGTCTGAAGTTGGCTCTGCGGCTAGGAGTCCATTCCACCCTTCCCAGCCCTTCCCGCACTCAGGACACAGGGTGCAGGGCTGGCCTGTCAGTGAACTCCCTGTGTTCCTGTCCTGGGCTCTGCCCTTCACCCAGGCAGTGCACCCCCTGGCTGGGCTTCCTCCTCACTGATTCACCCTACCCAGTCACCATCTGCACCATCTCTTCATCACAGGGGGCAGGGCAGGCTGCAAAGACAGGGTCGAGCACAGTGGTCTACACAGTATGGAACTCACCCTCTCCCCAAGGAAGGGAGGATTGGTGGCTTTTCTGTAACTTCAGTGGCCATTTGGAGAGCTTGAACCTGGTTTCAGTTCCAACACCTCAGTGTGGAGGTGGCCATGCTGTCTACACTGACTCCCCGGCTTTCATGAGATGAGGGTTGGGGCAGTGTCCCCTTTGTGGGCAAAAAGAAGAAGCAGGTAGCTTCCAGGGTCTGCTGCCTTCACCCCCACTTAGACTCCCAAGATGGGACAAATAAATGCTGCCAGTGAGCAGGATGTGGAGAGCACTCTCCTTCCACGAAGAAAAAAGGGCAGAGAGGAGCCCGCACTGGGTCCCCTGAGGGAGTCAGCTGCATACTGGCTGGACACAGAGGACACAGAAGGACAGGGGTCACCCTGACAGGGGCCTTTGTTCCCTGCATCCAGGTGTGAGACAGAAGCCAGCATCTTTCCCTCTCCGCCTGGACTCAACCCACCCACTAGGAGGTGTGCCATGTCCTCACTCAGCAGCCATCTGAGTGCCACCCACCTGAGTGCCCCTGTGGCCAGAGGACTGGATGGATGCCATCCAGGCCAATGAAGATGTGAAGGAGGTTTTCCCTGGGGCTCAGTAGCTGGGTTCTGTCCACCTCAGGGTCCCCAGTGACCCCCACCCACAAAGCTGTGCATCCACCAGGTGACAGGGGATGGTACATGGGGGTTCCCCTGGGTAAGGTCGTGAGCCAGGACCCGGGGAAGTGTCACTCACTGACCACAGCCTGTTCCACAGCCACGCTGGCCTCCCAGCAGCTGAGACCCACAGCCCAGCTCCGTGAACTGGGGACACAGAACATACTGGGGACAAACATCTGCCACAGAGAGAGACCTGCTTCTCCTTGTCTCATTCCAAATAGAAATGACCCTAAAACAATGGATATGGAAAATGGAGATGAACATAGAAATTAATTGAACGTAGTTAACTGAAATACTTTAAACTCCGAAAAAAAGAGATATTTGAGAGAAACATCACAAAATAGAAACAGCAACAAAGAAAGTTGAACATCATTAAGGTACATTAAAGTAAATAGATCGTATATTTTAAGGAAAATTACATTAATATGAACAATTGTGCTAATCTGCTTAAGCCAGGTTACAAGCTTTCAGTTCACCGACTTTCCTCTTTAATAAATAACTGTTAGGCACCATCCCCCAAAAGATTGTGGCTATTTGCAAGTGAGGGCTTTGGTAGAAAAAATGCTTCTCCACATGGGGGACTGGAACGGATCCTGATTAGAATGGTCATGCTTAACTTTTCAGAATGCCCGTAGCTTCAGAATTGTGCAATAAAGAATGATGCTAAAAGGATATTGCCCATTTCTTAATGATGCTTAAAACGATGCATACAATGATGCAAAAGCAGTGGAAAGGAACAAACATGTTAACGCAAACTTAGCCCTACAGCTCCCTGGCTGCCCACGTGCTGTCAGTAACCGCGACCCGTTGCTGTGTCCTCACGGAGGCCTGGTGGCTCCGGACCACAGGCCCTGTGGTTTGAGTTGTTTCCTACTGGGGGCGATGGATTCGGACTGGTGCAGTGAAGTCTTCCACCCAGTCCCCTCGGTGGCCTGAGCCATGGGTTTTTTCAGGACTGATGTTGTCAGGGGCGACTGGAGAATCCCACGCCTCTGGCTGTCCATGCAGTGTGTCCTCAGCAGCCAGCAAAAGACCCTCAGGGACACCGCAGGGGACACTGGCATCATGACAGCTGCATCCACAAAGGCTTGGTGTTGTTGCACGGAGACACCACAAACTATATTCTCAGGGAAAGAAGGATTACAGTAGAAAAGAGCAAGAACTGCCAGACTTTCTGTATCACAATTCTGACGTTAAAATTTGTGGTGAACATTCTTTCCTGAAGTTTGTTTTGATTTGGTATTTTCCTCAGAGGACCACAGGAAACGATCAGAACCTTTGATTAAAATGCATCCTTTTCCAACTTTTCCATAAAATGAAATTTATGTTCTCTTGGTGAAAAATGGTGATATATCAAAAGCTGTTCTACAGAAATTTCCAAGCAAATTGAATCACATAGCCGCATAAAGTGTGTCTTTTTAAAAACTGTGTCCCATTAAATTAAAACTATAACTTGACTCTTTTTGAATATTTTGAAGGAATCAGAATTTCAGGAGTGTAAGGGCCCCATGGCTGAACACACTAAAAGAACTCAGAGGAGCCAAAGTATTTTTAATGTTAAAATTTGATACAAAACTAAAGGAAGAAATCTTTCCTCCCCTTCTACACCCTGGAATGTTTTCAAAATAGTGAATTATTTTATGAATATGCAGTCCCTTGATAAGAACAGTGGAGAAGGGCCAAGGCTGGACTTGCCAAGCCTGAGATTAGCAACAGCAGACCAAAATGGGGGAGATGTTTGGTGTTTACAGGATAGGGAAAGAAGACAGCAGACCCCAAACACCAAGATCCTTGCAGTAAATGAAGGGCTTTTAAAATTTAACATGCTTTTTCAGTAGAGTGTCTCCACAGAATTCGACCTGGTTTGGCAACAAAATGAATTCATAACAAAAGCAGTAATGATTTTTGAAAGTCTTCATGGGGCACCATGCTACACACCTGTAATCCCAGCACTTAGAGCTGCTAAGATGTGAGGACCGTAAGTTCAAGACCCACCTGGACACCTTAGTCAGCCCCTAGATCAGAAAAAAAGGGTGGGGGATATAGATCAGGGGTAAAGCACCCTTGGTTTGATCCCCGGTAAAAACGTCTTATTGATAAAGCTATCTGCTCTTTACCAAGACTTTTGAAAGCCCTGCAACCCTCTCTGCTAGTTATTTGAATGCAAGCACTGGGGCCATGCCATCAAAGTGCTCCTGAGAGCCTGCTTCTGCCCCGCTGATGGAAACCTCATCGTCACCCATGGAGCCACGGTGTCTTGCTCTGTGACTGAGGGAGGCAACAGAGCTGTCCTGGAGCCTGAGCCTCCGAGGGACCCCTGGCCTGGTGGCTGTGTGAAGTGCTGAAGGTGCAGGTCCACTCCCGCTCCAGAGCAGTGTCCTGCCTGGCCCCTGTGGGAGCTGAGGGCTGCTGAGCCAGGACCGCATGGACAGGAAGCCAGCAGGAGGTCCAGGGAGAAGGGAGAGAAAGCCAGATGGTTGATTAGCTGTCATGTGCTCCTGTTTCAAAGGACGCTAACTAAGAACCTACCCCACCGAGGGGCAAGAGAAGGCTTCCTTTCCTTATTTTCTCAGTGTTTGAGAATTTCCGATAACACCAAGTATGGGAACTACAGAGCCAGAAGGAGCACCTGGATCACACAGGTTTTACTCTTCAGTGACTTTCTTTTAAATTTTATTTAATTATTTATTTTTTGCAGTAGTGGGGGTAGAACCTGGGGCCTTACATTGACCGACAGCCCAGGCTTCTTTTCATTTTTTATTTTGAGACAGAGTCCTGCTAAATTGCTGAGTTTCCCAGGCCGAATTCAAACTTGGATCCTCCTGTCTCAGCCTTCCAGGGTGCAATGGTTTTCTTAGGCGTGGAGCCCAGCAGTCCTGTGACTCAAGTGTGCTGCGGTGGCAGGTGCAGCAGGTTCCTATTAAAGTGGAGTTGGTGTTGAGCAGTCTGCTCACTGCTGCTCCCAGTGTGGAAGCGAAGGCTGTCTGTGGGAAGGAGAAGGCAGACCTGCCTGGGGTGATGCTCTTAGGACTAAGGGCTGCAAGTGGAAAGGGAGGCTGAGTTATGGCCCTAGCTGTGTGTGTGCAGGAGGGCGAGGGAAAGGACATCTGCCCGGTACTTTTGTCGGAGAGCCGGGAGGAGCTGTGGCCCTCAGAGCAGGGGAGAAGGGGGGTGTGGACCAAGTGGGATGAGCTCAGCAGCCTCGCGCCCTCTCCATCCTGGGAATTCCACAAGGGAGCCTAGGACCCAGTGTGGCTCCCCAAAGCTCCAGGACCCTTACGAGGGGGTGGGGCAGAAGCCAGACTCGGACTCCAACACCTCGCAAGGACAACCCGTGCCAAACACAGGAGAGGTTCGGAGCAGAATATTTTACTTTTTTCCTTGCTTGATTCAAAACATGTGCGGAGAGCGAATGAAACCGGCTGTGTGCAACAGAGATGCAGGCCAAGAGATGACAGCTTTTATGACCCTGACACTTGTTCCTACCTCAACGATTAGCATTTGGTGGGGACCAGAACTCTGTGTCACTTTCAATATCATCTGCTGACTTGACGTGAGAGTCTCAGGGCGAGCATGAAGTCACAGCCCGAGTTTCCAGTTACACATGCTGGAGACCAGCGAGGCACGCGCCGCGGGAGTCGGAAGGTTCGTTTGCCGTTTTTCTCTCCTTAGAAGATCACGCTTTGTGACTTGTCCTGGAGCAGGAGCCCTGGGCTTATTTCCTTCTGTCATCACTCTGACTTCCAGCTGGTGTCCATGGGCTCCATCACTCCTCCCCACGACAGTTGTCACACACATAACAGGGCACAGTCGCCTGGCTCAGTTGTGTGGTAGGCTCCATAAAACCACCCGTGGGCTCAGGTCTGTGAGGGGAAGGCTTGTGGTGACTCTGAAGCCAGAAGCTCGGGTCTGCGGAGCCAGCCAAGAGCTCCTCCTCGTCGGCATCTGTATTTTGGGCTACAGTGCTATCCTCCCCCTTCTCCATGAAATAAAGACGGTGGTGATAACAGTGTGCATTTCTGCATCCAGGCACTGTGTGAAAAGTGAAGGGAGGCCAACGTGGGGTGATGGGAGCCTCAACGGCAAGCTGGCTTCAGAGCATCTGAATTCCCGCTCGGTTACATGGCGATGCCTTCTCCCCCGGCGTTCCTGCCTGAAGCCTTGGTCTTTGTCTTCAAGTACACATGTGCGTATGAGCACAAGGCCGTGAAGTCCTCCCAGCGTCCATGGTACATCTCGTCCCCGTCCTTGCAGTAGATCAACGCGGGGGGAGGTCAACACTCAGAGCTGTTAACATCTGTGGTCCTACTAGAGTCGGATTAATTTCCTCAGCTAAGTAAACAAAGAGCGCGTGCCAAGCACAGAGAACGCTGAAGTCACCAAATCCAACACCACACGGGGAAGCTGAAGTGAGTGTTAGGAGCGGATGTCAGCTTTGCCTCATGCAACTGGGCAGCAGTGACAGCAAAATATTGAAGGACCCTGACAGTGACACACTTGTAACAGCTTTCCAAAGTTCGAAGTCTTACGATGGAAACCTTCAATGCTCAACCTTCGAAACTCAGTTATGAAGTGGAGTATACTCTTTCCACGGCAATAGAGGCTCGATGTAAAACGTGACAACTGTACGTAGATGTGCGTGCCTGACAGAGCCTCTTTAGAACCTACCACGATGTGAAGAGAAAAATTGCACTATTATTATTGGGGTTTTAATATTTGACAGGCTTTACTATGTGAATCAGTTAGCAAGCTGAGGCTAGATCTCAAACAGGACGTAAATGGTTTGATCTCAAACAAAGTGTAAAAGGCTAAACTGAAAACGACGAGTCTGACTCGACAAGAATTTGCTCATGAGACCAGCTGCCACACTGTGCTTTATCTCTAAGATTCGCTCTGTGCTGCACCCCTTGAGCTTACAGAAGTCTGAGGTCCTGGGTCTTCCCCAGGGATTGTCAAGGCTAAGACCAACACTAATACATACGAACACACACACAAACACACACACACACACACACACACACACAGGAAATAGATGATTTCAAGGAGCATAAAGGACCATTGCCAAGTGATCACATATTCCTGAGAAAGGCTGGAGTGGAGGAGAAACATAGGCTGAATGAGAAGAGTTAATTTCTCCAATGTATTTGCTGCTTTATACATAAAAGTACCAGTTGCATTATGAATGTTTGCACCATGAACAGAATGTAAAATTTGCTATTTTATGCCACTAACTGGGAGGTACTTCTAATGTTCTTGTTGGAGTATATTTTATATTTACTTAATAATTGGCCCTGAAATTTTAAACTTCAAGTGTTATTTAGTTTCAGTGCAATTTATTTAACAGATACAAGTCTGTACCCAGGTGAACAACTCATATTTCAAGTATAAAAGCACACTTATTACTCCAACAAAAGTATCATAACCTTAACTTGAAAAATATTGTATTATGAAGTATTATAATGCCTCTCTTTGAATCCTAATTTACATGGATTTGAGTAGATAAAGCACTGAAGTAGAATTTCTTGTATGTCACATTCATGAGAAAGCTGATAACCTTACCATGAGAGAGAACATTTGGGAGAAAAGGCTCCTTCCTAAGATTATCATCAGGGATAAGTGTATGAGAACAATTCTCTTTTCCTGTCAAGGAAAAGTCTAGATTTGCTCTAGTTCTAGACAATAAAGATTTAACCCATGAGAGTATAGACTATTTTCAAGTAAATTATTGAAACTCCAAGACAAATATCAAAGACACTTGTAAGAAAACAAAACTACTCAGCGTACAATGAAGTCAAACCACAGTATCTTGCATAAAATAAAAAAAACAAATCACCAGGATCTCAATAAAAAGGGGAAAAGGTAGCCATAAAAGAGGAGAAAATTAGTCAATTTAAGCTGACCAAGTACTACTATAGACTTTAGAATTAGAAGACAATATCTTAAAACAGGTCTAATATACCCCATATGGTCAAAGTACCAGGTAAAGATATGGAAAGAGTTTTAAAGACCTGAATCAAATTTTTAGAGATGGGAGTTCAAGGTGTGAGATTGTAAAATGAACTCGCTAGGAATGAAAACAGATACAGCGTTACAGTAGAAAAGACCAGTGAACTGAAAAGCATATTATTGGAAACTGTTAATGAAACTCAGAGAAAAGAGAACTTTAAAAATGATTCAAGCATCAGGGCTCTTGGACAAATGCATGGTGAATTATATAACTACAGCTGATGTCGATAAAAGAATGTGACCAGTAAAGAACAACAAGAAGGAAGGAGAAAAGGAGGAGGAGAAGAAGGAGGGAGAGGAGGAAAGAATAAAGAATACGTGAAGACCAAAATTATTCTTAATGTGATAAAAACTATAAACAAACAGATTCAAGAAACTCAGTGTCGGGACCGGTGAGATAGCTCAGCGGCATAAGCGCCTGCCTGCCAAGCGTGAGGTCCTGAGTTCAACTCCCGGTACCCACATAAAGCAAAAAAAAAAAGGGCCAGTGATATCGCTCAGCAGCACAAGCGCCTGCTCACAAGCACAAGGTCCTGAGTTCGACTCCCGGTACCCACATAAAAAAAAGAAACTCAGTGTAAAACAAGAATAAGAAACTAAGAACAGTATAATGAAACTACTCAAAGATATGGTAAAGAGAAATTCCTAAAAACAGGCAGAGGAAAAAGTATAACAGGAAGAGGAGCACAGTTATGAGGGCAGCAGGTTTCTTGCTGGAAACAACAGAGACAGGAAGTAGAAGTGCAGCCGGAAGTTGGAAGGACTGGAAGCAAAACCTGCCAGCTTAAAACTTGGTGCCCTGTGAAGAGATCTTGCAAAAGCAAAAGCAATGTGGAGACTTTTCATACAAAAAAGCTGGAAGACTACTAGTAATAGAAAAGCAATACTATCAGAAATATCAAAGGACATTCTCCAGGGAGAAGGAAACGACAGCTGGAAAGTGGATCTGAGGCGGAGAACGAAGAGTACCAGAGCCTCAGCCCAGGGGTGAAGGCGTGAGTTCATCCCGGTGATCGAATCCACCCTAGGGAGCACTTAGGAAATGCGAAAAAAATACAACAAGACAGTGCGCTGTTGCTCAGCAATGTTAAATGGTAGCAGTTAGATGTATGGCAAAATACCTCAAAGTCAAGAGAGAAGAAAAAGAACTTTTGAAAGTTTCCTACACTTTATGTTGACCGGTATAATATCACTTGAAGGTACATTGGGATAAATGAGAAGTTTACATCGTGAAACCAAAAGCAACCACTAAAGAAGCAAAACAATAGTTAATAGAGAATAAGAGAAAATGAATATAAAATGGAGCTACCAAGATACAGCATTAATTCAAAAGGAAGCAGAAATCTAGGAAAGGAAACAAAGAGCAGATGATACAAATGAAATACAAACAATAAGTAGATTTATACCTAATCAAATCAATAGTCACGGGAACTAGAAGTGGCCTAAATGCATGCCTTAGAAAGAAGAGGCAATGATGTAAAAGTAGATAGATATTGCCTCTCAGAAATATACTTTATTTAAAGGACAAAAGTACGTTTAATATAAAAAGGATAAAAATGACATATCATGTAACACTAACTTAAATATTTTAGGAATCTGTGTTAATATCAGACAAAGTATCTTTCATGAAGAGAATACTAGACAGATGAAAGAGGCCATCTCATCACAATAAAGGGATTGAGTTATCAAGCGCATGTGCATACTAAGGTCTTCAAAATACACAAAACAAATCACTGCATAAAGAAATAAACTAATCTATAATTATAGCTGGAGATTTAAATACTTTTAATCAACAACTGAGAAAACGTGGACAGAAAATGCATAACGATATAGATTTGAACAAAATCTCAACTAACTTGAATTAAACAGCCCTTATAGAACATTTAACTAACTTAAGCATTGTACAGTGCACATTGTTTTTATGCAGCCACCAAAAATTTTACCAAGGTAGACCATATCCTGGATCACTAAAGAAGTCCCAATGCTTTGAAAAAGATCCAAGTCTGGATATTCTCTGATCATATTGCACTGCAATTAAAATGAATAACATAGGTATCTCCAGAAAACCTCTACATACTTAAAAACTAACTAGTGTACTTCTAAACAAACCATGGGTCAAAGACAAAAGTAAGAAAATATTTTCAACTAAATGAAAATACAAATGTACCCTGATCAGTTTTTAGGATGGCACTGAAATCTGTAGAAAGTAAATTATTGGTAAATGTCCATGTTAGAAAAGAGAAAAAACTCAAATCCATGACCTCAATATCCACCTCAAGAAATACAGAAAGAAGAGAAATTGTAATCCAAATTCAGTAGAAAATATGAATATACATTTTATATAGATCAGAAATCAATGAAATAGAAAAAGAAAACAACAAATAAAATTAAAAATGAGAAAAATGAAATTGGTATGCTTCTAACCAGGTAGATCAGAAAAAGAGAGAGAGAGAGGGAATTACAAAGGACCATTTTCAGGAATGAGAAGTGGCACTGGTACAGATTGTATAGTCATTGAAAGATGGTAAGGAAGTGGAGAGGATTCGAATAGACATGTCTCCAAAAATTATATAGGAATGGTCATCAAACACAGGAATAAATGTACACCATAACGAATCATTAAGCAAATGCAAACCAAAACCATAGTAAAAGACCACCTCACACCCATGAGAGTGGTTGCAATAAAAAAAGGCAAACTTGGCAAGACTGTAAACACATGGGAAAGCTGTGCACCTCCGGCCATCTGCTGCGGAAAACAGTGTAGAGGAAGCTCAGACCCTGGTACGCAGGAGGCCGAGGCCACTTTATTTGTAACAGCTGAAAAGAGGAAAGAACCAGTGCCCATAGATAGGCTCATGGACAAACCGGCTACTGCTTGTACACACGGTGGAATGCTGCTTAGCAACGGAAAGGAGCCAGCTGTCCTTCAGGTAACAACTTTGATGCATCTCAAAGTAACAGAGGGAGAGAAACGAGAAGGAACAGAAAGGGCACAGTATAGTTTTCCATTTAAATAAATTTTAAAGGAAACAAACTCATGTATGGGGCCAGAAATCAGATGAGCATTTTCCTCAGTCCAGGGAGGAAGCAGGAGGATGAAGGGGCACTTTGTGCCATTCGTTTCCCACAGCGAGCCGCCTTCAGAGGAGGAAGCAACATGTTCCCCCCGGTGAAAAAATCCAAAATGAGGGCTCTTTTATTTAGATACAAAATTCCAGCTTACTCTCGGAAATGTCTTGGAAGCCTCGCTGCCAATTTACATTCTCAGGTTTTGGAAATGACACTCACTGTTGCTGATAAGCAAAGACAGAGTGGGTGTGAGGGACGAGTAGACACTCACTGCTAATACTTGTGGGGACAGAAGTGGCTTCAGCTTCAAAGGTTCGTCTCTCACATGAACAAATGATCTGAAGCATATTAGAAGACGGTGGTTTGCGAATTAGCGCTTCTACCCCAGAACTGAAACTGGAATCCCTCCGTGGATGCAAATGCTCTGGGAGGAGCAGCCCTGTTTCCTAGTGCTTTGCAACAGCGATGGACAGTGCGGAAATTGTTGGCCAGCGGGGAGTTGGGGAGATAAACCTGCCTGTTAGGGCCAATGACTTTCTTCAGCTGTGAAAAACTATGGTTTGAGAGATCAGAGGATATGAAAAAGAATGTCCCCCAACTCCCCTGTGTTTGCACAGGGCGTGGGATATATCATCATAGTTGTTTACATCATGATAAAAGATGAATGCAAATTCCTTAGAAACGGTAAATAATGGATCACATATGCAGCCTGGGACAGCATCTGCAGTTGCTCTGAAAGTGGTCAAGTGTCAAGGCCCATTAACCATCGCAGGCCGGATCTGAGCCTCCAGCCAGCTGGGACGGGGATAGCATTCCCCATGGAGCAATATCAGCATCACCAAGAGGTCTGAATCGAGATGCTCTGCCTTCCTCTAAGAGGCCCGAAACCTATTGAAAACTGCTGGAGGCAGGAGACCAAGACAAATTGACCGTGTTATCCATGATTTGTTCCGATAAACCAGTGCCAGTATCTCCAGAAATTTCCAAGTTATTAGATAAACTGACACATCCATCATTGGAAGATTAGCTAAGCTTTGATAATAATGGCTGCAGTTACATCTGTATTTTTTCCTATGAAACCAAAATGAATTCTTGAAGCCAGAGTGGCTTTAGTGTTTTCATGTCAGCAATACGATGACTGCTGTGTGGTTGGGAATGGAGGGGCTGGGCTTGTCTCTTCCCGCAACCCTGCTTTCCTCTGTCTTGATGGACATTTCTACACACACAGATGAAAACTATCCTGTCTTTTTTCTGGCGAAAATCTTTGGATTACTGCCTATATGGTACAACAAAATGTACTATGATCAAGATAGCACATGAAATATGGGCACTGGAATGGCCCTCATTGCTGAAAATGAATGCCTTGTTGTAGAAACAAGGACAGCCCAAGAGCCCTGAGCTGACCACCGGCCCTCAGTGTCCAGGACTGCTGGTCCACCATCTCCTGGCAGAGCAGGAGATCCGCTTACACCCAGAGGCCTGGACACGTACTGACATCTTCAGCCCACCAGTGACGATCTTCCACAAGCCAGGGGCAGGGATGCTGTCTGAACAAGACCTAGGAGGTGGGTCCTTCCTCATGTAGGATGCACATTGTTATAGAGAAACAGCAGAAAAGTGAATACGTAAATAAAACTATAATTCAAATGTGGAATGGTGGTGCTTGTCATGAAGGGAATTTTGAAGGATGGGTTCTACAGAGTCATTGGGCAGCTCTGTTCCTCCTATTGGTCATCAGGAGGGGTCAGTGGGCCGATGTGTGAACAAGGGGCCTATGGAAGAGCATTTCTGATGGGGGAACAGGCAACCAGCACCCCCGCCCCAGAGTTTGGGTGGAACAGGATGTGACCATGGTAACAGGATGTCATTTCAAGTGACATTCTGTTATGTAAGAAGCCCCTGAGAAGACTGAAGCAAAAGATGCCTGGTCACAGGGCATCAGGTCATGGGGGCCTGAGACAGAACCACAGCCAGGGAGCAGCAGTCGGTCAACAGCCATCAGGAAAGTGGGGGTGACTATGGCCACAGAAACCTGCATTCTGCTAACAGCCACATGAGCTAGGATGAGGACCCTGGAGAGCAAAGCCCGCGTGGAGGACTGGCCCAGGGATGGACAAAAAGCAGTGCATTACCCTTGGGTCAACACTCACGCTGAGAGAATGAAACACTGGATGTCAAGATGGTGAGGTTGCCAGGACAGAACAGAGCACAGCTGTCAATCGCAGCACACAGTTCAAGGCAGGAGGACCTCAAGTTCAAGCCCAGCCTGGGCAACTGAGGAATTTAGTCCTCAGAGAGCCTCTGGCCTGGTGGGAGAGAGAAGGGTTCAGCAGATACGACATGGGATGGCGCATTCTATGTGTCAATTTCCCTGTGCCACAAGATGCCCAGATATTGGGCAAGTCATTCTTCTGGGTGTCTGGAGGGAATTTCTAGATACGATTAGGATTTCAGTTTGTGGACTGATGGAAGCAGATGGTTCTACCCTGTGTATGGGCCTCACCCAGCCCACTGAGAGCTTGAGCAGAACAAGGAGTTGCAGGCAGGAGAGCCCACCCTCTGCATGACCACCTGACTGGGGTGTGGGGCTCCAACTGCCCGTGGACTGGGACTGGCATCAGTGGCTCCTGGCCCTTAGGCTTTGGTTTCGGACTGGAATTACTGGAAAAGCATCACGGGTTTCCCAGGTCTCAGGCTGATAGATGTATATATATGTTCTAGGTGGTATTCTGCATCTCTGGAGAGCCCAGAGCACCCACGGTGCAGGGCAGACAAAGGAGGGAATTCAGAGCCTAGACCGCCAGGGGAGGAACCATGGTAAACCAGACATGGGCCAGAAGCCTCCCAAATCCATGCACAGAGTGCAGTGCAGCAAGAGCCCAAGGGACAGCTCTGCAGCAGCAGGACAGACAGGCTTAGTAAGGGGAGAGGGAGGGTGCAGTGCGGCCAGACCCAGGGAGCTCATTCTGCATCCAGTGTCTGAGCTGGGGGTAGGGTGTGTTCAGTGTAACCAACACCTGCAGTGGGAAACCAAGGGAATTCAGACCCCAGAGCAAAGTCGCAAGTGCAGACACAGAGCATGAGTCACGGCCACAGAGCAGATAATGGAAGCCATCTTGCCTTAGCTCCATAACTTCCCGAGAACATGAGCTCAGCTCTTGCCTCTGGGCACCACCAAGCGTAGGTTCCATCGAGCCCTGGAGCGGGAGAGCTGGGTACATAAGCATCTACAGCTACTGACCTTACAAGGTTATAAAGCTGCGGATGGAAGTGGGTAACACTTCCTGTGAAGTAGTTTAACAAGGTATATAATACATGGATGTACATGCATGTATGTGTGTATGGGTACATATGCATGTATGCAAATATACATTTAACATATATTGCATATATGCTATATTTACACATACACACATACATACACATATCTATGCAAATACAAACCTAAAGGTCTACTTTTGAACTTCAGCAGGTAAAAAAGAGAAGTATTTTATTTGCACCACAGGAGTGCAATTATCAAACTGGAAGCTGTAAAAATTCCTCAGGACAAATAACAAATTTCTTCAAAAAGGAAACAGAGAAAAAAAGAGTCAAAGAATCTATAAGGACTTAAAAAGGATATCAACTCAGAAATTGCAGAGCTACTTAGGATTCTGGTGTAGATAAACCTCAAAAATCAAACAAGCCACTTAATGTGACTACTGGATATAAGAACACCAGATATTCATTTACATTACAGAGTTCTTTACTTTGGATGCAAGCAAATAATGATTTTTTTTTAATTACAGTGAGAGTAACTTTATTTTTTAATTAATTTTATTGGTACATTTTAGATATACATAATGATCACATTCATTAGAGGGGTTTTGTACTGGTACATGATATTTCTTGATTCTTTTTTTTTATCCCCCAACCCCTCTCCTCCCTTAAACCACTCTTTCCCTCCTTATTTACAAGAGCTTTGTTTCCATTTTCTTCCTTCTATTCTTTTTTCTTTTCCCTTCCTTTCTTTCCCCTCCCCCATCCCTTGTTCCCCTTCCCATTTAAATATTTTCTTCCTATTTCCCAGAATCTGTTATACATTCTGGTCCTTATTTACACTTTCAGTTTCTCCCACTAGAGAAACAATATGATATTTAAACATATGTGTCTGATTTACTTATTTAAGAGCATGGACTCGTATTTTTTCCCTTCCTTCCTTTTCCCCCTTCCCCCTCCTTGTTTCCCCTTTCTTTTGAACAATTTCTTCCTATTTCACAATACCTTTTACACACTTTGTCCTTATTTATACATTCAGTATCTCATACCAGAGAAGCGATGTGATATTTACACATGCAAGTCTGATTTATTTCACTTAAGAGTATGTTCTCAAGGTGCATCCATTTACCTAGAAATGTCTCAAGTCTATCCTTCTTTATGGCTGAGTAGTACTACATTGTATGAAAAAAAAACCCCACATCTCCTTTATCCTTTCCTCTGTTGATGGGCATTTTTGTTGTTTCCAAGATTTAGCTATTACAAATTGTGTTGCTATAAACATGGGTGTGCATATTTTGCTGTGGTATGAAGTTTTTAATTCTTCTGGGAAGATACTCAGAAGAGGTATAGCTGGATTAAATGGCACCTCTAATCCTTTTTTTTGAGGAATTTCCACAGTGATTTCCATAGTGGTTGCACCAGTCTACACTCCCACCAACAATGGAGATGTGTTCTTTTTCCCAACAGCCCCCTGACATTTGTTATCGTTTGATTTCTTGATAAAGCCATTTTTTCTGGAGGATTGAATCTCAGCGTTGTCTTAATTTGCATTGCTTGAATGACCAGGGATGTTGAACATTTTTTTCATATATTTATTTGTCCTTTTTATTTCTTCCTCTTAGAAGTGGTTATTCATCTCAGATAGCCATTTTTTGATTGGGTCTTTAAATTTGGGGGGTCTGACTGTTTTCAATCCTTTATATATTCTAGATATTAGTCCTTTGAGGCAAAACTGGCTAAGAAATTTTTCCCCACTCTGTGGATTGTCTTTTCACTCAATTGGTACTTTTTTTTTTTTTTTTTTGTGGGTACCGGGGGTCGACCTCAGGACCTCATGCGCCAGCAGGCACCCGTGCCACTGAGCGATATCTCCGGCCCTTTTATAGTATGTGGGTACCGGCAATTGAACTCAGGACCTCACGCTTGCCAGGCAGGCGCTTACGTTGCTGAGCCATCTCACCGGCCCTATTGGTACTTTCTTTTGCTGTGCAAAAGCTTTTTAATAGGATGAGATCCCCGTTGTTCTTTGTAGTATTTCCCATGCAATCTTTTTTTTTTTTTATGAAATCATTGCCCACACCTATGTCTTCCAGAATTCCCCTATTCTATCTTCCAGTAGATTTAGTGTTTCTGTTTTAATATTTAGATCTTTGATCCATTTTGATTTTAGTTTAGTGCATGGTGATAGACATGAGTCTAGTTTTAGTCTTTGCCATGTGGAAAGCCAGTTTTTCCAGCACCATTTATTAAAGAGGCTATCTTTCTTCCAGTGAACATGCTTGGCTCCTTTGTCAAAGATCAGGTGGCTGGCTGAGTGCACTTAGTGTTGTTTCTGCATCTTCTCATCTGTTCCATTAATCCACAGGTCTGTTTTTTTTTCCCCAATACCATGCTGTTTTTATCACAGTAGCTTTGTAGTATAATTTCAAGTTGGAAATTGTGATGCCCCCTGCCTTGCCTTTGTTGCCTAAGATTGTATTTGCTATTCTAGGTCTCTTCTGGTTCCAAATGAATTTTAGAAGTGTTTTCTCTTGTTCTGTAAGGTATGCTAATGGTATATAGATTAGGATTGCATTAAATCTGCATAACAATTTGGGGAGTATGGCCATTTTCATTATGTTGGCTCTTCTTATCCATTAGCAAGGCATATCTTTCCATTTTCTGATATCCTCTTTGATTTCCTTTTTCGGAGTACTGTAATTTTCAATGTATAGGTCTTTTACTTCCTTTGTTAGATTGATTCCTAAGTATTTCATTTTTTTCAATGCTATTGTGGAAGGTGTGGTTTCCCTAATTTCTCTCTTAGTGCATTTGTTGTTGGTGTACAGAAGTGCTATTGATTTTTGAGTGTTGACTTTGTATCCAGCTACACTACTGAATTCATTTATTAACTCTACCAGTCTTTTGGTGGAGTTTTTGGGTCTTCTATGTAGAGTATCATATCATCTGCAAATAACGATAATTTAACTTGTTTTTTTCCCATCCTTATTCCTTTTATTTCTTTTTCTTGTCTAATTGCTCTGGCTAATGTTTCCAGAATAATATTGAATAAGAGTGGTGATAGTGGACATCCTTATCTTGTTCCTGATTTTAGAGTGAAAGCTTTCAGTTTTGGACCATTTAGTATGATGTTGGCTCTTGGATTGCCATAGATGACCTTTATCAGGTTGAGATAAAGACCATCTATTCCAATTTTCTGTAGGGTTTTTATCATGAATTGGTGTTGGACTTTGTCAAATGCTTTTTCTGCATCTATTGAGATGATCATGTGATTTTTGTCTTTGTCTTTGTTTATATGATGCATTACATTTATTGATTTGTGTATGTTGAACCATTCCTGCATCTCTGGGATGAATCCTACTTTGTCATGGTGTATAATCTTCTTGATGATTTGGTGCCAGTATCTTGTTGAGGATTTTTGCACCTATGTTCATTAGAGAGATTGACCTGTAATTCTCTTTTTTGGTTGGGTCCATCTCTGGTTTTCGTATCAGGGTAATACTTGCTTCCAGGAATGACTTTGGGAGTATTGCTTCCCTTTCAATTTCATTAAAGAATTTCATCAGTAGTGGCATTAAGTCTTCTCTAAATTTCTTGTAGAATTCAGCAGTGGATCCATCAGGACATGGGCTTTTCTTTCTCGGTAATTTTTAATTACATTTTTAATTTCTTTGACTGATATTGGGTTATTTAGAATTTTTATATCTTCTTGATTCAGTTTTGGCAATTCACATGTATCTAGGAATCTGTCCATTTCTTCTGTGTTTTCCATCTTATTAGAGTACAGGTTCTCAAAATAAGTACTGATGATCTTCTGAATTTCCATAGGATCTGTTGTGATTTCACCCTTTTCAATCCTAATTGAATGGATTTGAGTCCTTTCCTTTTTCTTTTTAAGATTAGCTAAGCTTTTATCAATTTTATTTAATCTTTCAAACAACAAACTCTTCAATTCATTGATTCTTTGTATCATTTTCTTAGTTTCAATTGCATTAATTTCTGCTCTTATCTTTATAATTTCCTCCCTCATTCAAGTTTCGGGTTTCATTTGTTCTTTTTTTAGAAGTTTGAGGTTCAATATTAGGTTGTTTATTTGAGCTTGTTCTATTTTTATAATTTGAAAATTTACTACTATAAATTTCCCTCTTAGGACTGCTTTCATTGCATCCCATAAATTTTTGTAGGTTGTATCAGCATTATCATCTAATTGTAGAAACTGTCTAATTTCTTTAATTTCATATGTGACCCATTGGTTATTCAGGATGAACACCATCTAATTTCCATGTGTTAATGGAGTTTTTGTGGTTTCTTTTGTCATTAATTTCCAATTTCATTGCACTATGGTCAGATAATATACATGGGATAATTTCAATTCCCTTGCGTTTACTTAAGCATGTTCTATGAGTTAGTACGTGGTCTATTTTGGAGAACATCCCCCGTATGCAGATGAGAAGAATATGTATTCTGATGTTGTGGGGTGGAACATTCTGTAGACATCTACGAAGTCCATTTGTTCACAGGTTTAGTTTAGTTCTGATATTTCTTTGTTGATTTTTTGTCGAGTTGATCTGTCTATTTGTGACAGTGGGTATTACATTCCCCCATTACATTTGTGTTGGTGCTTATTTGATTTTTCATGTCCATTAATATTTGTTTTATGTAGTTGGATGCACCAGTATTTGGTGCATATATATTTATGGTTTTTATCTCTTCTTGGAATTTTCCCTTAACAAGTATGTAGCGACCTTCTTTGTCTCTTTTGATCAGTCGTGGCTTAAAGCTTACATTGTCTGCAAATAAAATAGCTACCCCTGCTTTTTTATGGGTTCCTGTTGCATGGAGTATTGTTTTCCATTCTTTGACTTTTAGTCTGTGAATTTCTTTTTGAGTTAAATGTGTTTCTTGTATGCAGCATATTGTTGGATCTTGCTTCTTTTTTTTTTTTTTTTTTTTTTGTGGGTACCGGGGGGACGACCTCAGGACCTCGCGCGCCAACAGGCACCCGTGCCGCTGAGCGATATCACCGGCCCCTTTTTCGTATGTGGGATCCGGGAGTCGAACTCGGGCCTTCGCGCTTGCAAGGCAGGCGCTTAAGCCGCTGAGCCGTCTCACCGGCCCTGGATCTTGCTTCTTGATCCATTCTGCTAGTATGTTTCTTTTGATTGGTGAATCAAGATCATTTACATTGATTGTTATAACTGATATGTCTTTGCTTTATCCTTATTTTATGTTCCTATGTTTCCCTTCTGGTTAATTGCTTTCCTTCCCTGACTGCTTCTTTCTGTGGGTATTCTTGAAATTTTGGCCTTCCTTATCTTTTTCTAAAATATCATTCAGAGCATTTTGGAGAGCTGGTTTGGTGGTCATGAATTTCTTCAGTTGTTCTTTGTCATGGAAGTATCTTATTTTTCCATCAATTTTGAAAGATAGTTTTGCAGGGTACATCAATCTGGGCTGGAAGTTGTTTTCTTTCAGGACTTGAAATACTTCACCCCAACTTCTTCTTGTCTTGAGGGTTTGTGTTGAGAAATCTTTTGTGATTCTGCTGGGCTTTCCTTTATAGGTGATCTGCTTCTTTTCTTTAACAGTTTTTTATATTCTGTTCTTGTGCTGAATTTCCAGGGTCTTGATTATTATATGCCTTGATGTAGATTTATTTTGGTCATGGGTAATTGGAATTCTATATGTCTCACTTACTTGTACGTCAAATTCTTTATCCATGTTTGGGAAGTTTTCTGCCATTACTTCTGTGAAGAGGTTTTTAATGGCATTTGAGGGATCTCTGGCTTTCTTGTTAACTCCAGTCTTATGTTGATCTTTGCTTCATCTTGCAGCTGTTGGGTTGACTTTTCATGATCCCTTGCTGTTTTTAGGATATTGTCCTTTTCATGGTTGCTAACTGCAATCCTGTCTTCTAGATCTGATATTCTATCTTTGCCTTCATTCAATCTATTGTGTATACTTTCAATGAAATTTTTAATCTCCTGGATATCTGTTTGGATCTGTTCCATGGCTTCCATTTCTTTCCTGTTTGGGGCATTCATGGTTTCCATCATTTTCCTAAGCTCCTCTATTTCCTTATCTCTGTCTACTCTAGATTCTTTAAGTGTGTTTTACATTTTGACTGTCATTTACTTTTTCACCTGAGAGATTATTTTTTCTATAGCTATATCTATTTGTTTTCTCACTGCTGCTGCTATCATTTCAGAGAGATCCAGTGTGTGACTTCTGATTTCCTCTATGTCATTGTGCTCTGGACTTGTCCTGGGTGAGCTGGAGGTCTGGGATTGCATTTTGCTTCTGCCTTTTGTCACTTTCTATGTTTTATTTTCTGTGCTGTAGATTTCCTGTAGTAGGAAGATATCTTTTTCCCTAGTATCGATGCTTCCCTAGGAAATATCTATTCCTCAGAGATGTCTTCTGGGTGTAGGTGGTTGTTTGTCTTTGTGTCTATCCCACTTTATTAAGGATAAGAAGTTGATATTTATTTGGCTCAGCACCCTGTTGGTACTGAACTACGGTTAATGGCTATTACCACACACAATCACAATATTGTCATATGAGGGTGAATACTGACCGTGGCATGTATGACATCCTGGCTAAGGTAGTACAATCAGCAATAACAATATCATCAAGCACAGCCTAGCAACTGACAAACTGTGGTAGCTATTATTTTTGTAACTTTAGCCTTAGCAGCAGGCTCTACAGTTATATAACAAAATCCAACATATACCAGGAGCTTGTATGCAATGAGTTTCCCCTTGGTAAATTGATTTTACCCTACTTGGGTTGTATTTAAGAGGGATAGGGGACAAAACAGAGAGATGAATGAGGAGAAATGTAATAGAAGCAAGGGTGTGAGGCTAAAGATGATGACCCAATTTTTGGGAGGCTGAAGAATCGTGCAGGAAAGAAAGAATGAAAAAGAAAGCAAAAGAATATTGGAGCAAACCGGAAAAAGAAGAGACAATGTTCATTCACATGAAACTATCATAAAATTAAGAAAAATACTTGAGGGAAAAGAGAAAGATGAATAGAGCAAAAGAAAAATACAAGGAAGAAATTTAAGTCAAAAGAAAGAAAAAGAAACTAAGAACAAACACAATAAGACAAACAAACAAAAAGCAAAACAAAGCAGAACAAAAACAAAAACAAAACAAAACAAACAACAACAAATACCCTGCCCCAGTCAGCCTGAAAAAGGAAAACCAATCAAAGAAAAAGAAAAAAAAAGATTATAAAATTTGTCTGATGTCCACAATTCTGTTGGTATCCAAGTCAGATCCCAGAGATGTGCTGTGTGGCCCCATCAAGTTTGCAGCAGAATTGGTGCTGGGTGAGGGGTTGATCTTGTCCTGTGGTTGTGGGGGCTGGGACTGGTCTTTAGCTGACCACGTTTTGGGTGTCCACTTCTCTTTACTGTGTTTGTCTCTATGGTGCTATTCCAGTTCCTGTCCTGCTCTTGGGTAGGGAAAGCCCAGGGCAGCTCCCAGACCCATGCACAGTTGTCCCCTTCCAGACCTTGCACTTCTTCCTCTGCTCTCACACCACCAGCTCCTCTTATTCACTGAATGTCAGGCAGGGGGAATTCCCTTGTCCTGCAGTAAGAAAAGGGGGTTTGCCTGCTTGTGCCACTGTGTCAGGGCTGCTCTGCTGGTCCCAGACCAGAAGTTCATTTCCAGTACTTTGTATTTAGGGCTAAGAGTGGCTTTTGGGAACCACCTGGGCAGAGTCTGGGGGGACCCAACTCCTACCTCCCAGCAGATTTCCCCCTACCCTGCTTCCCAACTGCCAGCAGTCCACTGTGGCTGGATGGGTTTTCCCTTATTCCACTCAAGGGCTTTGGCAGTGAAGCGACCTGGGCCTGTCCTTCTGCTGGGGTTCACCCTGTTCCCTTTGGAGTAAAATGGCAGCCCCTCCTGCCTACTTCAGTTCTGCTTGTCTGTATGCCAAAGCACAACACCAGTTCACCTCTCTCACAACTGCTGGTTTTGTTGGGCCCTTCAGGATGTAGTGTCCTGCTGCCCATGGCAGTGGCTGTGGTGACGGCCTGACTATGGTTTTTAAAAGACCCATCTTTCAGAGATACTTGCTGAGAAATTTGCTTCAAGTTACTGCAAGAATGGGCAAGTGTTGGGAGGTGGCTGAAGACAGGTTTGGCCCTGGCAGGTTATTGAGGCTGGCGGACACGGTGAAGCCAGTCTGGGGCCTATTTTTATGTGTGTTTGAAACCTTTCCTAATAAAAGTATGTACACACATATACACAAACACTCACACATAGAAACCCAAACATGAATATAGACCATATACATGTGCTGTATATATGGTGCATTATATTTAATAGCTATACAATATCTGTAAACTCTCAATAATGAGTATCACACACTGGGCACTACTGTGTGCTGGGGTGGTTATACAACACAAATCCTCATCTCCACTGAAAGGGTGTGCACTGATGCACTTTGGTAACTGTTTTTGCGGCTATCTGCTGAAGGTGAACGCATACACACAGGCTCCACGACGCAGCAGTCCTGCTCCTACGATGTGAACCAGAATGCAGATGTGGGACAGCAGAATCATGTGCAAAAGGTAGCATAGCACCATATTCCACATAGCTTCAACAAGAGTTCAAATGCAAAGGCGTCAAGTTGCAGTCAAAATAAATTAGATTGTTCATTCATGAGATGAAGCACTACAGAATATTTAAAATAAAAAGCCCAAAATTCTTATAGCAACCAGAGGAATTTCATGTATGAGCGTCAGACAGAGAGGATGATTGCATGATTCAATGCACAGGAAGACCCAGAAGGACCTGGCAGGGGTGATGTAGCACTGGGAGTAAGGGAGGCTCCTGCAGTGCTGTTGCTGATCTCTCTCCTGGCCTGGGCGGTCGTTACAGGATGCTGTGGTTGGGATATGTGCCCCGCAAGGGCCAGGTGTTGAGCTTGGTCCCAGGTAGGAGACGAGGGCCAGCAGAGGGAGATTTAAGCATGAGTGGTGTGCTGTGGAGGGGATCTCCAGACCCCAACCACTCCCCATCCTCTGCCTGCTTCCTGGTGGCCATGAGCTGAGCAGGTTCCTCTGCCACGCCTTCCCACCGTGAAGTACTCCTCACCCAAGGCCTCAGCAGTAGAGCCAACCAACTATGGAGTGAAATTGCTAAAACAGTGAGCCACCATGAACATTTCCTCCTCCCAAATTGTGTACCTCGGTGTCTTCTCACAGCTTCAGAAGCTGACTCACACTCAGCACAGCTGATTTTGTAAAGCTGCAGACCCAAGCACTCATGATCCATGCACCGCAATAAAAATATTTAAGCACAAATATTAGAATGATCTGGCTATCTCTACTATTACGGATCCACTCCCTGGGCTTGGAATTATGCAATTTAAGGCACCAATTTATGCCAAGCTACATTCCCTTAGGTAGTGTAGAAGGCCTTTCTTCTCTTCCCACCCTTGTGAGCACTTGCTGTCTATTGTTTTGGATAATAACCATCCTAGCCAGTGTGAAGCAGCATCTAACTGTGTTTTCATTTTCATTTCCTTGATGATCGGTGATGTTGAACACTTTTCCATATACCTGTGTGCTAGTTGCATATCTTCCCTAGATAATGTTTTCAATAATGTCATTTCTTTTTCTATTGAGTCATGTGTGTTCTTTATATATTTTGGGTGTTAGTTCTTTATCAGATATATAGTTTACAAATATTTTCTACCAATCTGTAGGCTGCCTTTTTAATTTGGTTGTTTCCTTTAAGAGTATTTACATGTGCTTAACACATCTTAATTCCTTTTATTCCCCTTTCCCTACCTCTCTTCTCCCTCTGTCTCTAGTTCCACTATTAATATTTGTTTTGGTTGCCTGAACTTTTGGTATGATACCTTAAAAAATCATTGCCAAGTTCAGTGTCAAAGAGTTTCTCCCCTATGCTTTCTTCTAGAAGTTTTAAAGTTTCAGAAAGCTCTTACTATTTACACCATTAATGTGTTTTGAGTTTGTTTTTGTATCTGCTATAAGATAAGGGTCCAATTTCAATATTTTGCATGTGAATATTCACTTTCCCAAGTAACATTTAGTGGAAAGACCGTCCTTTCCCACTGTGTCATCTTGGTGATCTTGTTAAAATTAGTTGACTGTCTAAGCTTCACTTTATTTCTGGGCTCTCTATACTACAACATCAATCTAAGTGTCTGTTTTTATGCCAGTCCCACGCTGTATTGATTACTATAGCTTTGTTATAAATATGAAATCAATAAATGTGATGCCTACAACTGTGTTTTTCTTTGTCTGGGTTGGTTTACCTATTTGGGGCTGTTTGTTTCCATACAAATTTTCTGTTTTTCTGTGATTTGCCTTAAAAATTTAAAAACAGAATGTATTAGTTAGGGTTTTCTGAAGGTACAGAGTCAGCAGAAAATAAATGTATAATTTAATTATACAAGGGGCTTTCTTAAGTTGGCTTACAGGATCAGAGGCGGGAAGGCAAAAGGCCACCTGTACGCTGGACAAATGAAGGATCCAGGAGCTGCTCAGCCCAGGAAGATGGAAACCACAGAACAAGAGGGATCATGGATGCAGCTCCAGTGCAAGCCTGGGAGAACCCAGGAAAGATGCTGGTTCAAGTCTGCGTTGGAAGGCTGAAGAAAGAGGAAACCTGGAGACGTATGTCCAAATGCAACACCAACAAAGGATGAAACTTCTCAAGAAGAATGGAGCTTTTGAAATTAGGCACACTCCTCCTTTGATGGGTGCCACCCACATCCGGGGTGGGCGATCCCTCAGTTTCCTGGCCTACCTGTCAGTCATCCACAGACATGCTGAGAACGGTGCTCTACAATTCTGCCGGCATCTCTTTCTCCAATCAAGTTGACACAGCATGACTCAGGATCACATGGGACTACTATAGAGTCCAGCAATCTCGCTTGTGAGGACAAAGCCAAGGGCATGGAAATCACTATGTTGAAGAGACACCTGTGCCTCTATGTCACCATTGCCAATAGCCAAGATATGCAGTGAACCTGAGTGTCCATCTATGGATAATGGGTAAGAAACATGTGGCATATGCAGAGAGTGGAATTCTACTCAGCCTTTATAAAGGAGGAAATTGTGGCATTTTCAACACTGTGGATGAAACTAGAGAACATAATACAAAATAGGAAGTCAATGTTGAGAAACAATTATGTCTGGTTTTGTCTTCATCTCCTCTGTGTGTGCACGAGTCAGAGTGAGCTGGGGAGGGTGTGAGGGGACGGTGCAGTCTCTGCATTGGCTGGGCTCTCCTCTGGGCACGAACAAAGGCTGGGGATCAGGGAGACTTGAGAGTGGAGGAGGCAAGTGGTGTGTGCAGCCCTGGGCTAAGCAGGTGTCCCCGGAAGCCAGTGTGACCTTAGACAGGCATGGCACCCCAGGAGTCTCCAGATGAGAAGAGGAGGGCCTCGCAGGAGTCCCCATGCACGACCCTCCAGGACCCCTGAGGGCTATGCCCGACTCTGGCCCCAGCTCAGAACAGCACTGCAGCCAAATAGATCTCACCCCTCTTCTCCTCCTCCACTTGCTCCTCTTGCTCCTTCTCCTCCTCCTTCTTTGTGGTTTTCACACCACACCAACCTCTACGTACCCAGCACTTCTTTGTATTAGTGAGCATCATGCTAGCTTAGAGTATGTGTCCTTGTTCTGCCCTTGAGCCTTTCTAACAACTCAGACTCACCCGCCCCACCCTGAGTCACTGCTGCCCATTCCCTCTGGTACAGTGGCACTCATTGCCTGAGAAGAACGATGTGTCATTCTGAGTGCCAACCTCACTAGATAGCACATGCAAACAAACACTCTCAACAACCCTGGAAAACTCATTCCTCACATTTCTTTTTCAGTAACAATATAATAATAATAAAAAAAAATGTGACTTTCACAGTGTGTCCAAGGAACAGACATATGGGCTCCTGATTTTCATTAACAGCTTCTAAGAATTTTCTAAGAACTCACAGCTTGGGTAGGTGGTTGCTTGGTGGTCACAATAGAATGCAAACTACACATAATGAAGCTTGGAGAACTATCTTTGGTTATAGAATTAGAAGAACAGATTTTTGAATTTTTACGAAGCTATCTAATATCTTCATTTTATTTCATTTTTAATGGTGGTGGCCTGAAGAAATAAAAGCTTCCGGGTTTGTGATATGTATATGGATATATATGCATATGTACAGATATTCTGTACACATACAGACAGCTAGCCTGGCTCACCCTTGGCTTCATGCAGCAGACAGCATACCCTTGCCCTGCTGGCTCGAGTAGGCTGGGTGTGTGAAAATCTCCCACAATCCCTTTGGAAGCTGCTCCTTCCTTTGATGACCTTGGGCCATCCTTGACATTTGCGGATGGTGGATCCTCAAGACAACTGCTGTTCCTGTGTCACCTATGAAAGGAAGCTCCCTGCAGCTCCCCACATACTTATGAGTAAAAAATAAACTCTGGTCACTTAGGAACCCAGGAGGTATTTGGATTTCCTTAAATCATCTGTGCCCATGCTGTGGGACTAAAGAGCATGCTCCATGCAAATAAGTTCTAATGTTATTCTGAAACTTTTCTGCAGAGCAGCCCGAGGAGTGGGAATCCCCAGCCCCTGGCATCATGCAGGGAATATTTGAGTTCACTCATGACAAGGACAACCAGGCAGAGTGGGTCTTGGGGAAGTCCTCTAACCTCTGCTCTTTAGCACAGCTGCAACACTAGTGATTATTATTGCTGCAGATGCATCACGGCAAGTTCATGATTTGGTGCCCATAAAGTGCTTTCTACAGTAGGTTCAGAGTCAGTCCCTTTCCTCTGTTACTTTCGCTGCTGAAGAAGCTCGTTTCCTGAAATGAGACCAATGCTTCCATCAGCACAGCTTTGGTACTGCAATGATTTCTCAGCATTCAGGGCACACAGGGGATGCAGGATAGGCATAGACTGTCTCCTCCTGGATGGCCCGCATTCTTGTCTTCTTCCTGCATAAACGCCACTCATTCTCCAATCTCAGTTTGGACCAAGAGTCCTTTTGGGCCTATGAAAGCTAAGTTAGGAAAATGCCATCTTCTCTGGTGGCAACCTCTGCTTCCTGCGGGTTGTATAGGTCACCCTGCATCCTGATCACCCATGAGCCCTGAGTCACTGCCTGTGCTTTGGCATGGCCCAGAGCTCTGTCCGTCAACATCACGGCACTATTCCAGAGCCCGCCATGTTGGAGATGGGGTGAGTGAATGAGAAGAGTGGCGTTTGGGACACGTATACTTTTCTTCCACATGTGCACCATGTGATCTTCTCATGCAATTCACTGCACAGTCTTCCAAAACTGTCTAAATCATGGTTCTAAGTCATTTTGTACAATGTTAAAGGGTGTTTGTTGAAACTGCTTGAAAGTTTCATCTGCAGATGTCAAAAGGCTTTGCTGTTTCCTTTGAGTTATTTCTATTTCAATCCGTGTGGCAAGTTTTCTGGGGCATGAAGGTACTTGAAACCCCAAAAGGACCATCTAACTAGGTTTCTTGCCTCTCTCCTTTTCAGACTGCAGCTGCTAATTCATGATGTGCTGAAGGAAGACACTGATTTCAGAACTTCATCTACAACTACAAAGAGCAACAAACAATTCCCCATGGCTGCTCACCTCACTTCTTCAAAAAGGATTCAGGATGGGATTTCAGAACAAAATAGAAAAGAACTCCTCAAAAATCCACTCCAAGAGTAGTCTTCAAGTTAAAACACTCAGGGTGTTGAAGTCACCTGCTAGGAGGTTTTCCCAGTAATTGGCATCATCCCCAAATGTGACAAAGGTGAAGAAGCTGCCTTTGTCATGGAAGGCACAGCACAGTGCTCCTGGTCTGGTGTTTGTCACCATGTGTCCAGAATGCCCAATCCCATGAGGGTTCCCAGGACCCTGCACAACAAGGGCTCTCTCTCTGTATCAGGACAAGTTGCCATGACAATTAGCAGTGCAAACCCATAAACCCAGGCCTTCACACAGGGCATTGGCACCACTGAGAGGCATAGCATAAATGTCACAGGGAGAGGCACCTGTTGTTCTGCGAGAGCTGCTCAAGCAAGGACAAAGGAGCATAGCAATGACAGGACATGCCAGAAGTTGGCTGCTCTCTTTCCAGAGCACACATGTTGACTCTTTTCCTTTGTCTTGAAGTTCTAAATTCACATTTCTTATCATCAGGGAAAATGAATTAAGCCAAAGGAGCAGAGCCCTAGGGGTTCCTGGGCTCTGATGTGGCAAAACCCTCTGCAGCTGGCGTTGTGTGGTGGGAGGGGCAGAAGGAGAGCCGATGCCTCAGGCTGGGTCTAAAAATACCTCTGCCCTCATGCATCAGGCTCTCCATGAGTTCTGCACCACGCTTGTAAATGCCATGTGCATAGACACAGACAGATGTCCCCACAACCAACTCACAGATGGCTCTCTGCACTGCATTCTCAACGTGCATCTTGAATGTAAGAAGGCGTGGGGAACATTGAGTGGCTCTGCTCACCTGCCACACCGCCGTCATGGATGTCACTTACAGGCACATGCAACAGTAGTTAGCAAAGGGATTCTAAGTGCCGGCAACTCTCAGAGGCACTGTGCACACAGCGAGTGTTTTGGGAGAAGCCCATCATCACTGGGTCACTTGTGTGGATGCATAGCTTGCAAGCAGGCTGCCCTGGGATCCACACCATCTTTTCAAGGATGCCTGTCTGTACGCATCCCTGAAAAGCAGAAAACTTGCCCTGCAGAGCAGAAAGCAGGTTTCATACTGCACCATGTAGTAAAGATAATATCTTCCTTCCTTACAAGGGACTGGGTGAATCATATCACTAGACATTTTAGGCAAGTAAAATCTATTGCCCACAGACAGGATCTCCTGTTTATAGATTTCTGAAGAACTATTATTTTTTTTTCTACCTACACCAGTCAGGTTGGTGTCTTGAGACATCTAGAAAAAACAGTGTTGATAAAACAAGTCTCAGTCAATGTGCTGTGGTGATACAAATTACAAATTTCCATGCGACAAAAGCGAGAGTCCTTCCTCACATAGCCACAAGTGCTGTGCTGTAACCTACAACATGTTTCTGAATTTTACATCCTTGTTCCTGCTGTTTTTCCTAATTTACATGTGTGACACTTAGGGACAAACATTTTTCTAATAGTTTTGTCATAACAATAGAATACATGAGCTTATAATATAATAGTCTTTCAATCAGTAAAAAGCTGACCTTAGGCCCAAAGAAATCATTAACAAGTTAGGAAGTGGATAGACCCAGAGCCCAGTGATTCTCCACACTCGCAAAGGCAGCTGTGTGTGACTGTGAATGCATGGCACGCAGATAACTGTCCATGGTTCCCCAGGACTAAGCTGTGAATTTTCCCAACTTTCCTCTACACGGTATCCCCTGGGTGCAGGGATTTGAGGAAGAAAGGGATTAGCATAAGTGAATCCCAGAAGAGAGACATAGTTCCACTCGGGGCAGAAATTCCTGGCAGTTTGCACTGAGTCTAGCTTATATGAACGTAGAAATGGAAATCAGCCTCATGAGCAAAAGAGGGACACAAAAGCCACATTCTCAGGGCCCCGTGGCCTTGCTTCTTCACCCCATGTGACTGCCACTCCTCTGTGGATAACTCAACCCCCCAGCGCCACCCAGTCTCCATTTCATTTCCAACAATTTCCTCTGATCACAGCAGAGCACGGAGCTGGGGACAGCAAGTGCAGCACTGCAATAAGGCTTCAGATTAATTGTTGCCGTGGGTGTTTGAAAAGTAATTGATTTCCATACTCAATATGAACTCAATCTAGTAACTGTTTATAGACTTCATTTTATGGTCCAGTCTCCTGCCAAGTGCCACAAGTTTCAGGATAAACACCCCAACTGAGGCAGCAGAGCCCATGCACAATTGAGAGCC
The DNA here is from genome assembly GCA_028451465.1 of Erethizon dorsatum. Classification (NCBI taxonomy): domain Eukaryota; kingdom Metazoa; phylum Chordata; class Mammalia; order Rodentia; family Erethizontidae; genus Erethizon; species Erethizon dorsatum. Next base: position 56,298,192 of record CM051833.1, read on the forward strand.
ATGCCAAATATATAATGATGTGTAGTATTTTCTGAATTATATCACTAATGAAATAAATGAAATCAATGCCCCAATGCCTCATTGAGTTGGCACGTCATGGCCATAATGGGTTTTCTCATGCCACCCTTTAAAATCCAGTCTGCTCTTGGTGAAGTCCTTGGAGGCAAAAATGTCAAGCTCACATTTTGATATTCAGTGGATATTTTAAGCAGTTTTCTTAAAATGTCATGCAGCATGGAACTTCTGATCTTTGCCTTTCGAAACGGATACTTCAATCTTCACTGTCCCCTCAGACAGATGAGCCTCACAGCTGCAGGACTCATTTAAGTGAAGCCCAAGTCCCAGTGGCTGCTCCTTCTCCTGACCTCTAGCAGGGTGACAGCTGCCCGGGGCCCAGACACTCACAGCAGGTTCAGGCCACCACAATGCCAGAGACCCGATGGCACTCGGGCCTCTCCCTGCCTCTCACCACCTCTAGTGCAGCTGGCTGTCTGTGGCCTCAGACCCCAGCCCCATGCATCTGTGCCAGACATACTCCCTGGTGGGATGCTTGCCCCTGGGCTGCTGGCTGGGACTGCTTCTCTATCTCTAGCTGCTGGTGCACCCAGTGCCCCTCTGGTCTCCCCGCCTCAGCCTGATGTCCACTCCTAACTCCCCTGCACAGCCTCCCCTCTTGGCCAAGGATCCTTCTCCGGGGGACTCTACCATTCCCGCTGTGCCTTGGCTCACTCCAGGGTTCTTGTCTCTGCCCACATGGTGGCCCAGCCTGCAGGGCAAGGGATGTCCCATCACCTGCCTTCCACAAATAGGCATCTTTTCAACCTGTGTGATTGATGCTATGCTGCCACCTAGGGGCCTCTACACACACTGCAGGTCGGCCTCACCCATGGTCCCAGAGGCTACTTTCCCCTCTGGCCTTGCACGGTGACCCCAGCAGACACTGCCCGGGAGGATGGAAGGGCAGGCGGAGGCTGGTGTGTGTACTTGCCTGGTCTCCTGACCAAAGCTTGGCTGGAGGGGACCACGGGTCAGAGGGAGATAGGAGGGTGCTTCTGGCCAGAACGCAGCGTCACTTTGTCTCCTACAATAACTAAGTAAAGCCCATTTCTTCCTTGCACGGACTCTTAACCTTCCTTTCCCTTCCCTTCCCTTCCCCTTCCCCCCTTCCTTTCTTCTTTCCTTCCTTCCATGCTTCCTTTTTTTCTTCCCTTCCCTTGCTTCCTTCCTTCCTCCCTTCCTTCCCTCTCCTTTCTTCCTCTCTCTCTCTCTTTCTGTCTCTCTTTCCTTCAGTTACTCTCCTTTGTAACTCACAGGGTGGCCTCTCAGATAAGAAATGAAAGCGCGGCTTTGCTATGCTGACAGTCTGTCGCTGGCCCAGCTACCCAAGTTCACCACAGGCATCCTCTTCCCGACAAATGCCCCTAGGCCGTACCGACCCTTCCTCTGTGCGGTGAGATGAGGCACAAGCCCACATCTCAAGAACATGTCCCCATCACCAAGACTCCTATTTCTCATTAGCAACATGATGTATTTATTTTGGCTCTGCATAATCTGTTTTAAAATGTACTTTTTTGCTTTTTTTCAGAGGAACAACTCGATCCTCTCCATTTTGCTGTTTGTGTTCTGACTTCTGAAAGGCCAAGAGCCAACACTCAGCTTTTACTCCAGGATCCTGGGTCCCAAACTGCAGACTCATCACAGTGCATTCCCAGGAGAGGAACACTCTTCAGTTCCAAAACACAGTTTTAAAATTATTTTTCATCTACTAATGAAGACACGACCAGTGTGCACAGTGTCACGCGTGCCAATGTTATGAGATGACTGGGAAGGCTCCAAAGTGGTCAGCACCTTCGAGCCATCCACAGTGACCCTTGCTCTTCTGCTCTTGAAAACACAAAACATTTGGTCACGAAGAATAATGTATTTGGCGTCGAGGGGTGCTGCTTTGTAAAATGTTTTAATTTGCCAGGAGTGAGTCAAAAACTTAATTTACTCACTTGCCATGAACTTAATACAGGCTTGTGATAAAATGTGACACCACTTTTTCCTTCAGGACCCTCTGCTGTTGCATGCTTCTGGAACACATTAGCCTGGGTTCCTTACTATCACGAGGCCTACGTGGCCCATACACCCCTTCCCTCTTCTCTTCCGTGGATCCTTCAGTGATTTCCCAAGTGCGTGGCCCTATTTAGAGGAGTAGAGGGGAAAATCCCCACTGGGTCAATGAATATCCTGAATGAACAAAATCAAGGGTCCCTTGGCCAGGATTTTACCCACTGAGTTCAACAGGATGTGATATCTGCATTATCGAAATCCCGAACCATACTTGGAATCATTACCGCTGTTGGCTCCGAATTGCAACACACTCAACCGCACAGAAAGCTTCCAAGTGTCCAGAAACGAGGGTGATATCATCCTTAAATTGTATTAATATAAAAGAAGCGGTAATAATATCACAGAATATAACTCAACTAAATGGTAATAATATCACAGTGGTAATAATGTCAGAGAATATAACTCAAGTAAAAGTTATTGATTCTCATAAAACAATAAAAATGGTGCATTTGGCAGTTGTTCTGCCTTCCATGTAGGGTGATCTGTGAGATTTAATATTAATTATTACTCTGTTATTTAGCTCTGGGTGGCAAAGATGCAGTATAACTGAAATAACTTATGTAAAGGACCCTCTGGCTCACAGAGCCCCAGGATTATCTTAATACATCCAGCGTGTGATTGGTCTTCTGAGACAATGTGAGATGTGAAATCAGAAAGTTATGTTTGTTCTTTCTGCCTGTTGGCTTCACATTCACTGAATATGGCTTTCTAGAATTTTCACCAATCTCAGGGTGTTGGTCCACTAGTGATACAGTGACTCTGTGTTCCTCTCTTCCCCTACTCAGATCAGCCCATACTCATCCATGGCTCTGGCTGCTTGGAAGTCAAACCTGGATGAGTGGACTGTGCCAGAGAGGGGAGCAGGACTCTGCAGCAGATTTAGGTGGGATGCGAACTCACTCCTGGGCCACAGGTCAGGGGCCAGGTGGGCTAGATCAGGCAAACACCGGGAAGGTCACATGGCATTTCCCAGATTCAGAGTCCAGGCCAGAAAATCACTGAGATGCACAACAGAAAAGGCTGCGAGTCGGTCTTGTGGCTCTTGTGAGGTGCAAGGCTCTCATACTTTCTCCTGCAATTGACTACTATGTAATGCAAGGTTTCCGTGGTCCTCTTTATGGAAATACAGAGAGCACTATGTTGAAATCTTGCTTCTTGCCTTGCACATTTCAGGTCATTTTGTTTTATCAAACAAGGCAAGAAGTGAAACTGTGTTTGTAGTGCGAAAACTCAGAAGGAGGATGTTTTTCTATTACATCTGAGCCCACTGGGGTGGGGTTGTGAGAGTTTTGAGGGCAAAGACTCAGCACCCTGAGCGCATAAGCCTTTCACAGACAGTTACAGTCTCTTCCTGCTCTGTGGAAAACTCCCACTGAGGCCTGAGCAGTGCACAGAGAGCCCTACCATCTTGTCATATCACAGTACACGTTTATGAAAGAATTCGAGTGTGTTGTTTACCAGATAATGAGATGAAGTATACTAAACCAAACAAGAAGATGCAGGCATCATGGTGGAGCAGCACCATTTGTGAGGCCTCAGCAACCACCAAATGGCAATGCTCAGAGGAGCCAGTCAGCATCAGTGAGAACGGAAGTGGGTGGACATAAGCCAGGCAGCTGAAAAGGATGGGTACGACTCACATGAGTACAGTGGTGAAGTGCACTCAGAAGGGCCCTGATTTTACAATGTGATTCCCAGTGACTGACAGGAGTGACCCTTTAGGACACCACTGTAGCTGCTGCTCAGGAGCACGAGCAGCATAGCTCTGCCCTTATGATGCTAGGGCTGTGGCAAGGACGACCGAGACTGGTAACGTCTCAGCTAAGAGTGCAAGATCACGTTGCAAGCTGGATGAACGGAAGTGTTCCCAGTGACATAGGAATTCTACACATGATTTACTGTTTTTCTAGAAACAGCAGTAGAAAAGATGCTGACTACATAGAGTAACTTATGTCAAATATGATCATTAGTACCTATTGCTAGATTTGACCATAGGACCCTTACAGGCAAGCACAGTTCTATTTTTCTTTGTGTCCACTGCTTAGCACTCAAGGAACTGTCAATGGTTACCAGACATTCTTCAGGGATTAACCTCTTTGTACATAGCCTGTAGCTAACTGGTGGTCCAGTACTGGTGCGTGGGTGAATAGGAGAAAAACTACTCTCTTCATCGGGATAGTTAACCAGTCTAGAGTACCTCCCCTAAGCAAGTGTAATGCAGTTCCAAATTTAGGCAGAAGAGAGCAAGCTATCATCAGTCAGCCATGATCAAAAGTGATTAGTGTGAGCTTTCTTACTGCTGAGACACAATACACACCCACACCTTAAAGCAAGAGAGGGTTAATTTGACTAATTCAGGCCCTGGTCAGCTGGCTGCAAGACAGAAACATCATGGCAGAAGTGTACGATAGAAGAAAACTTCTCACCGGGTGGAACCCAGAAAGCAAAGAGAGAAAAGAGGAGGCAGGGACGAGAATACGCCCTTCGAACCCATGCCCTGGTGACCCATGTCGTCTGACCAGGCCCCTCCTCCTAACAGCACAGTCAGCTAAGAACTCTTCTTAGTTACTTTCTCATCACTGAGACAAAATACCCAACATCCACACCTTAACGCAGGAGAGATTTATTTTGGTTCGTGTTTTCAGTCTGTGGTTGCCTGGCTCCAGGGCAGGAAACCGTGGTGGAAGAGCCTGGTGGAAGAAAGCTGCTCATGTCATGGTGGCCAGAAAGCAGAGAGTGAAGGGCGGAGCTAAGGAGAATCCCGTACAGGCCACACACCGATGGCCCACCTCCAACCAGACCCCTCCTCCAACCAGACCCCTCCCCCCAACAGCATATGGGCTGCAGCGCCCCTGGCATCCGGTCACCTCCCACGAGCCCAGCCTCTGAGCGCAGGAGGCTCCCCGGGGACAATCCAGACCTAGGGGGTTAATCCACTCGGGAGTACAGGGCCCCCAAGATCCAATCACCTTCCAAGAGCCCTATTCTGAACACATGAGACTTTGAGGGGACATTTAAATCTAAACCATAATTTAGTGAAGATGGGACACATCGGTTCATTAAATTCACCATAATAAAATGCCATGGACAATTTAGCTAAACAGCAGACATTCATTTCCCACAGTTTGAGAGACTGGAGGACAAAGACTAAGACCCCACAGGTTTGATTTCTCCCCGGGCCCCTCAGCTTGATGAAGACTGGGTCCTTAGTGTGTCTTTCATGTCCTTGACTCTGTTCGTGCACATCCCTGCTCTCTCTTTCCTTCTGAGGATTGGTCTTACAGGATTAGGGACCTACCAGTGAATCCACACGGAAACCTAATCACCCGCTTAAAGGCTGTGTCTTCAACACAGTCTCACTGGGGTACAGTTTAACCACGTGGATGTGAATTTGGGGTTTTGGGGGTCACATGTTCACACAATTTGGTTCTTGGCCAGTAGTGAACCCCCTTGTCACTGGCGTTTTTTCTGGATTTATAAACATAGAAAAGTACACCTTCAGGGACTCTATGATTTCTTTTTCTCTGTGAGTTGACGTGAGAACCAGCCACGGCTTAAAGCTAAGGTGGATGCAGCTGTCTGTTAGCCTGGAAGACAGCACTTCCGGCAACCTGGCCTTCCGAGCTCCGACACCCAGACTCCAGAACTGTGAAAAATAGATTTCTATTGTTTGAGCCGCAGTCTCTGTAACATTTTGTTGACAACCCAAGTGACTAAAACACTGCCTCATAATATTTCATCTTCCATTGCTTATAAACATATAAGACAGAAAAACAAACTCTTTGTATCTAGAATTACTTTATTGTTATCCATTTAAATATTAAGATATGTCACCCATCATACCTCCAGAGGTATTACAGTGACAAGTCAGCGATGACATTCTTGACAAGGTGGAGGCCACCACTAACTTCCAAAATGACGGCAGCTTTCCAAATATTACGCACAAAAGAAGTTGCCTCTGGGCGGTAGTTATCAAGTTCAACTTCTACTGTAAACATCGGTCCAAGCGCTCCAGTTTTTAGTATAATGAAAAATGTTTAAATCAGGAAAGGTTTGGGAATTTGTAAAAGACTTTTGACTCTAAATGACATAGAATGAGCCCAGAATCCATGCCTGTGATTCGCTACAACAGGGGCACAATCCAACCAATTTTCCCAAAATGAAGCTCTTCTCCCCTAGAGCTAGGTGGTCTCACTCAAAACCAAACAGTCACAAAAGATGAAAATCTAAGTAATCCACTGGCTGAAACCAATAGTTATATGTATTTCCAAAAAACCCAATTAATTTCTGCCTTAACTAGAATTCAGATCTGACTCTATTCCATGTTTCAGAACAACAGAAACTTTCTTTGGACTTTGAAGGCATCTTATGAAGTTGACTAAGTTGTCCTTGTTACCCTGTAAGTACTAATGTTCAGGTCGAGAGAGAGTATTTGACCATTTAACCTCTACTAATTTTCACATTAAATTCTTAAATTCCAAGAAGAGTTGTATTGCTCTTTAAAATGTTATCAAGGTAGTATGGCTTTACTTGAAGTTAAAAAAAAATGACAATAAGAATAAACACTTTTTTGGTGTATTTAGTCAAAAACAGTTGGGAAATGTTAAGTTAAATAAAGCCCTCACCTATACATACTTTCATTTCAAGTTTAGAGTTTCTAGATCCCATCCAGATCTATTAGCATTACGTCCCTTGGGCGTCCTCTAGGGGTCATAGCATCCAGCCACTCCCATACCTCCTAGGCCTTGGGTTGGGACATTACCTGTAATCTGAGGCTGCAGGTAACCTGCTCAAAATTCACCTGAAAGAAATGATTTAAAGTGCTACCCCAGTATAAGAATAGATGGGTGAAAAATCCAAGTGTCCTTTGATGTAGTTTTAAAAGTAAATGCATTAGGAACAAGCACACCTGAAAAGACAACAGCATAAATACTAATTTCCATGTCTGAATCATGGAGGAAAAGCACCCTAGGACTGAGGTGGGAAGAGCCCGCAGACTTAACTGGGTATAAAAATTTAGAATTTGGAAATTAGATGATTCAGAAGGTGCAGAGCAAAAAAAAAAAAAAAAAAAAAAAAAAGTGCTAGTTGGTACCGGGGGTGACTGACAATAGGATACTAGCACCAATTAAAAGAAATTCTAGTGAAGTTATTTTTTCCTCCATAGCATTACTCCAAATAAATGTTCACATTTCAAAATTTAGAAAACAAGACAAGGAAGCTCAGTGTAGCATTCATGAGAATTTCTGGAAAATTCTGTTCCTTTGCTGCATTCAACCTGCTATTGAATATGCACACGTAATTATTTTTATCTTTTCACTTCAAGGGACTCTGTGTTTTTAAAGTTACAATAAAGTAGCTTGTTTTCACATTGTTTTTTCACCTCTCATTACAACTAGCGGAATTATTAAGAAAATGCATCCAAATACCTGTGCTTTACCCATCTGTTATAGTCAGTATTTGCAAGAGAAACAGATTTAATGCAGAACACAGAAATTGGCAAGATTAGCTGACAGTATCCGTCCACAGAGTCCAATGTAGAAGAGTGCAAGAGATCTGTCCCAGCACTAGAGATCTCAAGAATCCAGCCAAAGGTCTGGAGTCCACCGCAATGTCTCGTCAAGTCCACATCGGAGGCTGAGGAATCTGCGATGGAAGACAGAAGGGTCTGCACCAGAAAGCCCAAGGGCCAGTGATGGAGGCCAGAGAGTCTGCCCTGAGAACCAGGAGATGCTGCTCAAGGTGAAGGATGAATCCACTGATGAGTACAGCATTCCTTGGTCCAGTCACCTTCCTGAAGTCCCACCCCTGAATGCAAGAGGTTCTGGGGGATATTGTAGATCTAAACCACAACACAAATGCCAAAGGCAGATAAAACATAGGAACAAAACTGCATAGGAACAAAACTGCATAGAAACAAGGCAATTTTGTTCTGCACTGGAAGGAAATCCACACAGTACCTAGAACTGCTACTCAATTTCAGATGTCCTTTTTAATTGAAAGTCACATTGTTTTTAAAAGGCCTTCATTGACCTACAATTAAAGAACAGAATGTACAAAACCAACCATAAAATGTGTGGCCAGTATAAACCCAAAACGACAACTCTCAGGTGGAAAACAAAGTGAAACGGTAACCAGAATCCTTTTAAAAAGTTTTAAAAATGTATATTTTCCTCAACTCTTAATGAATGTTTATTCTTTTCTAGAGGAAAAACAGTGAAAGACTAGATGTCACGGACTCATGTGATAGCGTGAGTACATCTGTTATCATGGGTGGGGGAGAGAGTTCTTGAAGCGACCTACTGCCCATCCCAATGTAGGCACAGCTTTTAATTCTTAAGCTGATTTCCAAAGTCATCTGCAATATTTCGCTACTTTAAGCATAAACCACTGATAACACTAAGAACCCTAATGGATCCATTCTATTGAATTAATCAAGTCGCTTGATGCAGTTCCAGTTGCTTAGATTCACAAGAGAAATTGGATTGCAGATGCACAATCTTTCATGCTGATTCCTCTAATTACCAAACTTTAATGCAGTTGTTGGTCAAAAATCACAAATGTATTTGATTTAACAAAATCTTCTTTCACTACAAACAAAGCCCTTGAGGTATGCTTTTAGAGGTGGGGATGATTTTCTTCTTTGGCATTACCTAATCTGATAAAGTACAGCCAGATGATTCCAAGTGAAAATCCAGATGCAGAAAAATACTTTAAAACTTTGAGAGCACTTCTTAAAATTCTTAATGGCTATCCTACCGTGCTCTGTCCTGGCAAGTTTTCCTTATGTGATTTAACTTAAATTGGTGATGGAAATATTAGAATTGATATAGCCAGCTCCACTTCCAAGGCTGTAAGGTATATTTGCTGAAAATATAGAACATTTGAGGTCAGAATTTGTTCCATGCCAGATCTTGAAGCCCAGCTCTAACCTAGCTGTATAGAAAACGCATTCGAGAGATAAGGTCCTCTGTGAAGCACTGGGGAGGAGGGGACCAGGGAAAGTTTCTAAGTAGTTCTTTGGGGGAAACATGAAGAGAGAGGACACTGGTAGGTAGAGAAGGAGACAGGGTGTTGATCATAAAATACAGGGAGCCCCAATCTTCCTCAGAGATGTGGGGTGCTGGCCTGTGTGCCAGGAGGGACCTAGTGGAGTGTAGGTCCCTACGGTGAACAAGGAAAGATCTCCTTGGTGGCAAACCAGAGAAGGCATCTATGCTTGCCTTGGACACAGAGGAACATTGTCTCAGGAAGCCGAGCTCTGCCACTGAGGGAGAGAGAAGGGAAGGCTGTCCGAAGTGCAGAGCCCTGAGCAGCGGGGGCTTTTGTCACAGCAGTCAGTGCACCCCCAGGCTTTATGGCTGGTGTGGAGGCTTTGAGTCTTGCTGTGTATTATCTGTTTCCATGAAGCTACGGTGTTAATGGTCAATTTTGTTCTGCTGACCTGATTTTCTTGTCATATCTAGAAAGGAGAAAAATGAACCCCAGGGAGAGTAGTCTATTAAAGCCACAGTTGCACAGGGTCGGGGAGCCAGGCATGGCAGGCTGTATGCATGACTATGATCATAGGAGACAGGGACAAGAAGAAGTCATTCTGCACTCACCCCTCCTCACACTGAGAATCGTTGGGTTTTCCCGACTTGGGTGAGCTGGAGGAAAAGCCCTGCAGAGGATTAGGGTGGAGGCTGGTCAGCAGGGTGAGTCCTCCACACTGTGCTGCTCCTGGCCTCACAAATGCTTTCCGTCATGATTAGGCCATCTATGTTTAATGACTGTCACCCCCGGGTTTGGCTCCTACCTTCACTCACACTGGGAAGGGCTGCTATGTTCCTTGCTGGGGTCTGACTCAGCTGGAAGCTCCAGGTAATGGGCACTTTCTGCTGCCCTCCCTGGTTCAATGTCCCTCCATCAAAACCATGCAGTGGACTCTTCTATGTGTTGCAGTAGCTAGGCATGAAATGCCTTGCAGATTGTCTGTGGGTGAGGTCAGATTTCAGGGGGCAAGACAGCCTACCTGTACTGGGTGTGGTGCAGGTGTGTGGTTACACACAGTGGGTACCTTAAGTCCACACACAGACACTCAGAGTCAGCACTGTGCGCTTCATAGTGCACATGTCCACAAAGACGGCCACCCAGAGCTCCTACGCCATTCCAAGGACAGGGATCCATGACCTCACGCAGAGTGGACTCAGCAAAGAATTACAGAATGCAATGCAAAGGCAGTGTTGCTTGCTGACTGCCTCTGAGTCTGGTGAGGCACCTGTAAAACCTTTCTTCCCAAGAAGGAGACTTGGTAGACAGAGTAACCTGTGCACAGCATCCAGGATAGCCTGTGAAAGAGCTTTCCTAAACAGTACCCAACCTGAAGACTTCCAGTCGCCGGTGTCAAGTAGCCGACTTGGAGTATTGGAACCATGTCTGAGCAAGAAAGGTCAAAGAAAAAGAAGAGTTCAGGAAGACATCCGGGTGTGATGGATTAAGCAACGCATGTTGAATTATCGAGGACAAAGCTTGGATTTGAGAAGAGAGTCAAGGGCAGAGTGAAGGACACTCACCGGGGAGTCAAAAGAGAAGGAACCAGAGCCTAGAGAGAAACACACCGGAAGGTAAGGTGCACCGGCTGAAGGACACTGCCATGTGTGGTTTCCCAGCAATGCTCACCTACTTTGGCACTGGTGTGTGCAGAAACTAAATAGACAAAGGGATCTCCACAGCAGAGGTGAGGGAAGGTGCAAGCCAGCTGGGGATTCAGCCTCAGAGTCCTACAGAACTTAGGGAGTCTTAGCTGGACCATGAGAAATGGTCCTGGCAGACAGACAGTGGGGCATCAGCATTAACAAAGGCACACTTGTCTTCTTTTGGGTCTTCCCTGGTAGAAAGTACTCCTCGACATCAGGCCCCAGTCCGGGGAGGATGTTCCTAGTGCCGTCTTGCCTCCCATCTCTCACTCATTCTTTCTCGAGAAGGAGAGGGCTGGGCGACTCTTGAGGTTGGAGTGAAGCTCACCTTGTTGCAGTTGGATTTGGATTCCTTGACTCTCCCGGGTCCTCTTTTGGATCTGCCTGTTCCCAAGGGAGCATTTCTCCTCCCTGCGTCCTGTCCCAGGGGATCATTGGCACACAGCAAGACTTCCTTAGGTACTCAGCCCTCTCCATGGGAAGTAGACTGTCGCCCTAGTTGGCGGACCTTCGTCCCTGTGGGAAGTTGGTTCAGAGAGGAAGGAACACGAAGCCGAGTCCAGACTTCCTTCTCCAGTGCAGGGATATTATATTTAAAAGCTGATGCTCAAATCTTCCTTTACGGTCATCCTAGAGGAAGAGGGTGAAACAAGACGTAGATGTCAACGCCTGCCAGCTCTTCCCCCAGTGGCTGATCTTCAGCATTTCTGGGTTCAGCGGGACTGAGGTGGGATGCAGGAGCCTCTGCTGGCCAGCACTGCCCATACACTGAGGTGGTTAGGAAGGCAGCCTGCAGGGCAGGGCCCGTCCTGCTCACACTTGACGGCCGAATCCCATCAACAGCTCCAGTAGGAGGCTCCAGGGAATCAGAAGGAAGAGTGTGTGGTCTCCTCTGCCCTCTGCCCCAGTGTAGAAGCCACACCCTATCCCTACCGGGACATCAGGATCAACCCAATTCTTAAATAAATCTTCTTGGCCATCAGAAACAGGTAAGCCATCTATCTGCTCACAGCCAACAGTAATGTTAGTTGGACTTTCATAAAGGAATTAATACTTAAAACTATCTCTGTTTAAGCAATTTGCATTTTCATTCCAATTTTGTCTTCATAGATGCTGCAAATGTCTGAAATAGACATAGCCCAAGGCTGTTGCTTGGATTACTGTGTGTATATGAACACAGTGCGCTCAATCTGACTGATTTGTACTGAGAGTTGCCCAGTGGGAGGCAACAGTCATGTGCTGGGTGCATCCTAGAGGCGGAAAACTAGACCATGGTCACAGTGGGCCTTCAGGAGACCAAGCTCAGGAGTCTGTGTCTTTTATTTATTTATTTATTTATTTTTGTGGGTACCGGGGTTCGAACTCAGGACCTCACGCGCCAGCAGGCGCCCATGCCGCTGAGCGATATCACCGGCCCTTTCTTCGTATGTGGGTTCCAGGAGTCGAACTCAGGACCTTGAGCTTGCCAGGCAGGCGCTTATGTTGCTGAGCCATCTCACTGGCCCCGAGTCTGTGTCTTGAAAGTGTAGATGAGGTTGAACCCCGTGTTCTCGCAAACTGGGAAACAAATCAAAGAGAAATGTCATCCAGTGTTCTCCTCCATTCAACTGGTGACAGCAAGTGATTACGGAAGCCTCCTTTCAGAGCCTCTGCCCGGTCCCGTGGCCACATGTGAGGGGAGGGAGCCAGGCTCGCCTTTGTGCTCCTGGAGCCTCCTGCAGAGGTGGTTGCTCTCCGCCCCCACGTCCAGCAGGTGCGGGATGTTTCCCCGCACTCCGGACAGCCGGCTCAGCCAAGCAGACACGGCCGTGTCCTAGGGGAAACACCAGCCCACTAGGCCTTCTGTGGCAGCGTGGCCACAGGCATCGGCGACTTCCCAGGAGCTTTGGCTCACAGACTCTGGCTCGGGCACTGAGATCAGACTTATATCCTTGGAAACAGCATTGCTAAGCTCCTAACAGATCTCTGGGGCTTTGTAGGGAGGAAATATAAATGCAGTCAATATGTGCAGCATTGCTCCTAGAGAGTCTGTGTGATGTCGTGATTCAAAAACAGACACAAACCACACAGGGGACATCCAGTCTAAAGGAATCAAGTGCCCAAGTCCTTGACCTGCCTATCTGCCTTCTTTCCTGTTCTTCAGTTGGACTCTTCCCTTCCTTGAGGCTTTGGGCATCCTTGTTTCCACTTCTTGCATGAGGCTCCTCCTGGCCCTTTAGGGTCCAGAGTCCTCCCTGGCCATGGGATTTAGGTTCTGCCATGTTCCTCTACTGCAGACCCTCATGGTTTCCTTTGTAGTGTCCACCGCGATAGCAATGATTTCCTTTCTCAGGGAAAGGTGGAGCTGGTTCTTCTAGTCTGTGGCTCACAAGCCCATCGTCTGTTGGACAGACTTCGCTTTTGCTTGTTTTTGTGTTTAGGCTCGCGAAAGAATCTGTTCCTAAGGTGATTCAGGTTGCTGGCAGAATTCAACTCTGTGAAAAGAAAAAACAGAAGGTTTCACTCCCGTTGCTTGCTGGAGATGGCAAGCAGACTTTGCTCAGGGAGGCAGGGAGGGTCATGGAGTCAGAGCAAGGGACCAGGGGTCTGGTCCTGTGGTGGGGAGAGGTCAATGTCAAACCCAACCCCAGCACGGACAGTAGGAGTTTACATCAAGAGGCAGAGCTGGGGCCGGTGGATGGAAAGGCACTAACGGGAAACATCAGGGGCCGGAAGTGGCCACCTCCCTGCTCACACGGCCTTCATAGCAGAGCTGGCACCTGTGTCAGCAGGCCCTGCCTTCTCGCACTGGGGACTGCACTAACATCTACTCCACCATGCCTGTCTTTCCTGCAGACACGCACTCCCAGCTCTGCGGGTCTCCTGTGCTTAGTTTGGGCCCACAGGAATCCAGGGCAATCTTTCCTTCTGAATGAGGCAGTTCTGGTTACAGCAGCGCCTCAAGGAGGGTCTGACTGGGTAAGTGGAGTAGAGATCCTGCAGGGGAATCGCTACAGTTCTTCCCATCACATCCAGAACTCTCTCTCCGAAAGACAGCAACAAAATAATCCTAAGTGAGTACGCACACAGAAAGATACAAATTGCCTTTATTTTCAGACTACCTGATTTTGTATGTGAAAAGTCTCAAGGAATTGACTAAAATACTTTTTTTTTTTTGGCACCGGTAATTGAACTCATGACCTTGCACTTGCCAGGCAGACGCTGGGTCACTAGTGCGGTTTCAAGATACAAGGTTAATATATGAAACTCAGGTTTTTTCCTGTATATGCATAGAATAATTGGAATTTGGAATATTTAAAAATAGTATTTTAAGTAACATCAAAATAATGAAGCACTTAGGCATAAATCTTACAATACATGTATAAGATCTCTATGTGAAAAACAAAAACTGATGAAAGAATTCAAAGACCTCAGGAATGACACAGTATTCTGCAGCCATGATAGGAAGGCAATATTTTTTTCTTGTTTATTTTATTTTATTAGAACGTGTTTATAACTCACGCAGTCCAGAGTCATCTTGGAGAGTGGTTACATGTACATATTACAGCTTGTTTTGTTTTTTTGTTTTTTTGTGGGTACTAGGGGTTGACCTCAGGACCTCACGTGCCAGCAGGCACCTGTGCCACTGAGCGATATCACTGGCCCTTTTTTTCGTATGTGGGTACTGGGAGTCAAACTCAGGACCTCGCGCTTGCCAGGCAGGCGCTTATGCCGCTGAGCCATCTCACCAGCCCTACTGTTTTATTTATTTTTTTATTTCCTTCCCCTTCCTTCCCCCTCCCCTTCCTCTTCTGGTTCCCCCATCACCTTTTTCATACCTGTTCATACTATTTGTCTTAGCTCATGTTATGGCTTAGGATATTTACATTGATTAGTGTTACTAGGTTCCTGTACACAATATGTCTTTATTCCCCTCATTTCCCCTTCCTTTCCCCTTTACCCCTCTCCTTGTTCCCTTGGACCATTTCCCTATTGTGCAAAATCTGTCCCCTTGTCTTTTTCTATCTGTTTTCATTTTCTTTTTTGTACTTTGCCTCACTCAAGTGAGGGATACTATATGGTATTCAAGCTTGTGTGTCTGATTTATTTCATTCAACATTACCCTTTCCAGGTGCACCCATTTTCCTACAAATGCCTCAAATTTGTCATTCTTCACAGTGGAGTAGTATTCCATTATATATAGATACCATATTTTGTTTATCTAGTCATCTGTTGATGGATATACAGGCTGCTTCCAGGATCTACTTATTACGAATAGTGCTACTATAAACATTAGTATGCAATTATCACTGTAGTATGATGTCTTAAGCTCTTTGGAAAAGATACTTCCAAGGTGGGTAGCTGGGTCGTAAGGAATTTCTAATTTCAGTCCTTTGAGAAATCTCCATACTGACTTCCATAATGGTTGTACTAGTTTGCATTCCCACCAACAAAGTAGGAAGTTTTTTTTCACCGTAAGCATGCCAGCATTTGTTATTGATTGATCTAATAATTGCCATTCTTTCCAGAGTAAGATGGAATCTTACTGCTGTTTAAATTTTCATTTCTTTAATGGGGAAGGCAGTATTCTTGACATGTTAAACTTCCTCAACACGTTACACAGATTAAACACAATTTCAATCCATATCTTAGCAAAATATGGTCTAGTGGATTACAAATTGATTCTGAATTTTATGTGGAAAGGTGAAAGACTTAGAATATCTAAGCACTACTGAAAATAAGGAGGTAGCTCACACTATCTTATCTCTGCTCTTGTTATAAAGTTATCATCAACGAGGGAATGAGTATGGGTGAAGGCACAGACATGTAGCTCAGAGAACAGAATGGAAAGCCAAGAAAAGGGCTTATATAAATATAACTGGTTCATATTTTTAAAAAGGCAGAGACAACACAAAAGGGAAAGGATAAGTTTTAACAAAAAGCACTGGTATATCTTACACCTATATTCAAAACCATGAGCCCAGAGTGATCTTTCACCTTTCCCCTAAGTTAACTCAAATGTTCGTTTGGCCTAAATGTAAAATTTTAAATCATGATACTTGTGACAATTTGCTTCCTGCGACCAAAGAAAGGGCAAAGTAGCAACAAAGTCAAATATAATTAGATTATAAACCAAAGTATAAAATTACTATTCATGAGTTTATACTTCCATGAATGAATGAAAGAATGAATGAATGAATGAATAAAAAGAGTAGATAAGTGTTCCATGCAGAAGAGTCCAACTAATTCATGAACATGCCTCACCCTGCAGGTAAAAACCCCACTCTTTACATAAGGGCTTCGCAGAGGAACTTCCTTGCAAAGAGTAGAGTATGAACCAGGGAAAAGAAGTAATTTTACAGTGGGAAACTTGGCAGATGGTCTTTCAGCCAGGAGAGCAAGCCAGCTCCACAGTGAGAAGTCATGTTGCCGATTCACACCCTTGACCCAACGACATGAAAATGGCCCTTTATCTCCACGATCTTCTGCCCCAGATCCCACAACCTGAACCCACGTATGAGGAAAATATCAGAAAAATCCCACTTGTGGTCATCATTCTACAAAATACCTAAACAGAATTCTTCAAGATAAGCCTGAGAATTGTCACAGCCAGGAGACTGAGGGGACTGTAACTGTAACGTCTCCACCGGGAAGAGTAAGTAGAGGAAGACGGTAGGTGAACAGGTTGGGAATGCGCTTAGTAATGTGCCAAGTAGTGATGCAGCCGTACTGCTTCCAGCAAGTGTGCATTCCTCATGTGAGATTCTGTAGGACATTCTGTCACGGGAACTCTGGGTACTATCTTCCCAGTTCTTCTGTCAGTTTATATTCGTATATTTTCTTAAGTGAAGGAGGTGTTTCCGGGGGGACTGAATGTTTACCGCAAAGAGACTGAGATAACCTGAAAGTGACTTTCAGACAAGACAGAAGCCAAAAGGACTTCGAATACTGAATCCTCACAAAGAGACTTGTGAATAATTTCATTTTGATTATTTAGAAGCTGGAAAAGAAAATTAAGTTTTTATTGTGTGACTGAATCACAAGATGTCATCTTGAAGCGATCAAAGCAAAATAAATTTAACTTCCAAAATCTTTCACTCTCCAAATGAGGTAACAGGTAGAAAGGTGATATTTTCTATATTTTACTTGGTCTACCACTTAGGCACGAGCGGTCCATTCACTTTAAGTAAACAATGAATAATGAAAGTGACTTTGCTGTCATCTTCCCCTCTTACCTCTGCTGGACTGTAATCGTGCACCTCTATTCTGATTGCTAAGGGTATGCTGCACAGTCCCATCATTGCCATCATCAGTACCACTGTCACCCTGCTGTCCTCTTCACCATCACCATAATGGATGGCAAAGGCCTCTACGTGCTTACGTGGGTCCAGCGCTGCTCTAAAGGAGTATGTTAGGCGGCTTCTGTTGCTGTGACAAAACACCTGAGAAACTCAGTTTAAAAGGAGGCAAGGTTTGTTATGCATCAGGGCTACAGAGGTTGCAGCCCCTAACTCCTAAAGGCTCCACCACCTCCCGACAATACTGCAGGCTGGGTACTGAGCCTCAGCTATGCAGGGCTTTGGGGAACTTTACAGACCCAAATCACGGCAGAGGGTTGCATACTTAATTCCTTAATCCCTTCCCGGACCTGAGAGGGGCAGCCCTAGAGGAAACTGAAACACAAGAGTTTCAGAGACTTTCCAGGTAATGTCATCAGTAATGCAGCCAATTTCATCTTCAAAGGTCCAGTGCTAGAAGCCATCTGACATCCACCATGTATTCCTGCCTTCTGCAGGGAGGCTGACCCCAAAACAACAGCATCCTAAACTTCAGAAAAACAAGGGATCTGTATCTAGTTTTCTAAATTGTTCCACTCAGGACAGGGCACATTGTATCTCCCTGCTGTGACTTTAGTAAACTGGAGAATCTTGAACTGGACCAAGTACTGGGGCACAAGAGGAGGCTGTTACCTGTGGTGCCAGCTCAGAGCAATCTCTTCTGCTGAGCACCAGAGCGCTGGGTTGGGACGGTGAGGATCAAGCCGGGTTGCTCTTCCCAATCAGACCATCACCCAGAAAACATGTGTTTGGCAGCTGGGGGAATGTGTGAGTTCAAAGGAAATAATAAAAAGCATCACAAAAGAAGGCAAATGTACGTTGTCCAGTTATTTACTTGTAACATATGTTAAATAATTGTAATATGTTTATTTTCATGTTTTGTTACTAGGAACTTTTACCTTATCTCCAAAGACTAGAAGACAGCCAAGTCACAACATGTCTTGCCTCTTTCTAAATAAGTCATTTATGAGCAGTGGGTGTAATGCTGACTCTGACTATATTAGCAGCAAATCCTGGCTACTTACAAAATGAGAAATAGCTTCCAGACACTTAATAGCTAGCAGACTGGCTTTCCTTGAAACGCCTTTGTAAGCAGTACCTGTCGCCCCGTGTGTCAGGCAGGTCATCCTCCCAGGCTAACAGTCAGCTATCTACAGAAGGTTGGTCTCGTCACTCCCATTCCAAAAAGGCTGCCAAAGTTTAAACAACCAGCTCTCCTCACTGACACAAGGATCCAGTCAAAAAAGATCTTACATTATTCCGAGAGTGAAAGTACAAAAAAGGTCTTTCCATTTTGAAGTAAATTGCAAAAGGTGACTCTACCACTTGTTATTGAGTGGCTAATAATTTTACTTCCATGAATCCCAACTGTCTTATTCAAACATATGGTCTGTTAACTGATATTCTGCAGGGTAGTGTTAAAGTCAGCATGAGCTGGAACACACAGCCACGATAACAATGTGCTCAGTAGAGCAGAATCCTCTTGTATTTATTTACATACTGTGCTCGGCACCAAGGGTCACATACTTGAGATGGAATTAGACCTAGTTGACTCCTAACTAGTAGGCTGATGTCACTGAGAATCAAGGGGAACTTGAGGGAGAAGGCTTGTTGTCATGTGACAAGGAAACAGACCGGAAACCATTCCTCTTACTCTTAAGTCCACTGAGATCTCTCTTCCCCTAGTTGAAATTTGAAACAAAGAAAGAAGATAGATGGGAGTAGCAAGCTAAAGTTGGAATACAATCTGCTGAAATAGTCACAAGAAATATTTGCACAATAAGCAAAAGCCAGACTTTAGTGTATCCTAGATAAAAGGCTGTGTCATCTAGACAACAGAATCATGGCCACCATTGCTGTCTACTGAGGTCTTAATAGTTTGGCATGACCTTTTGCGTGCATCCTCACAACTGCACTGCAAGAGGCAATCACAGTTTCCATTTGGCCATGAGAAAAACAGTGCCCAAGGTGAAAGCGCCGGCCCAAGTTCATATGTTCTTCCAGAGGGACAGCAGCTCATCCTGCCCAGAGTTCCCCTTAACCCAGCCTTCATTCTGCCAGGCTCTGAGCACTGTGAGGACAGTGCAAGCGGCCCACTCGCATTTGCTTTGCTGTAGCACAGCAGCCCAGATTGCCAAATCATAAATAGTTGTGAGATGAATGCTGTCTAGGTTGTAACTGTTTGACCCAGGCAATGTCATGCTGAAATGGGTCTTTGGGGAGCATTAGTCTGATAGAGTGCAGGTTGGTTGGATCAGCAGTGTGGGAGTGGAGATGAGAACCAGAAAGATGTCTTAGGGGATCACTACAGTGCACTGGTGTGATGACATCTGGGTCAGCCCGAGAGCTTAACTCTCCTTTTCTCACCGCATAGGACAACTCAACTTCAGAAAATCACAGAGCCTACTGTGGTGTGCAGTTTGTGCAGTTGCCACCTGTTCTTCCATAGCACGCCTTTACTCTCTAAGGTAAGGAACCTCGGTGGTGAGGATGCGTTCCAGGAGCCATCCATGTGTCACAGGCAGATGTCACTAGAGGGCGAAGAACACCACACCCACACTACACATCCTTCTACTGAAGCACACATCGCATTAGCTATCAGAGTAGGGCTGTTCTTACCTAACTGTGCAAGAATCTCACTGGGGCTCTTCAAAAAATGTTTCCAGAATTCACAATGAGCTCTTTCCACTTGAGGCCTTTTAAAATGAATATCTATTCATTTATTGAAAATGTATTTTTCATCTGCCTACTATGTACCAGATATTTACCTTAATTCTAGGAGAAAAATGAGGTCTTTGCTCTTTAGAAACCCAAAATTAAGTCCAGCAATGAAATGAAAAACCCATAAAAGAAAGAAGGAATCCATTCGTACCTCTCCTTATTTGAGTCTTTTGATCATTTGTCATTTGGCTTAGGAAGAAATCTAAACTTTCCCACATAGCATGAAGTTTCCATCAAGATCTCACTCTGATCTTCCTCTTCAGCCTTCTCTTCTGCCTCTTTCTCTTGAATACAATCCTCGAGTCATACTGAGAGGCGATGTTCTCTGAAACAGTCTGCATTCTCATCTGACATCTTTTGTGCAGCTGCTGCCACCCAGATCTAGAATAGAGCTTCCTCCTTCGGCGTCCACCAGCGGCTCATCTTCTAAGCCTCAGCCAGATGGCAAATCCATCTCCACGGAGCCCTCCACGCAGTCCAGCCCCAAGTCTCTGCCATGACATTTCGCCATCAGCTCCACTGAGGATGAGAATTCTGTTGCTTCCCTCTGTGGACTCAGTGACTTGAATATGTTGATGTCCACTCAGTATATGCCTGCTAGAAGAAGGGATGAGCGAAAGAGGGAGAGAGTAAGCTACATCTTATAACTATGCTTTACCATTATTTGATACAGTGATTAAATCCTCCTCTTCCCTGTGGGTCATTTCTGTCCTGAGTTCATGATTATTAGACATGAGATGGTGAGAGCTTGGCAGTAGCCATGGAGAGAGATAAATCCAGACCGAATTGGAATGGAAGGCTCAATAGTTGGTGATAGGTTCAACAATGAAATACAAGAGTACTTTCCTTGTCCGGTGCAGAGATAAAGCAAAAAGAGTGGAAGCCATATTTTTGGCAGACAATGGCTATTTTCCATTAGATGAGAGTTGGAGATTTGGATTTTCCCTTTTAGGTCAAAGAATTATAAAAGCATAAAATATGCATTACTCTAGAGCCACACATGAAAGCTCTACCATAAATACATAGAATAAATTAATTTGCAAATGCATAAACCATAAAGATATTTCCTATCAAACATCACCCTAGTGTACATAAAGCACATTGCATAGCCTGTTGGACATGGCGAGTTCCTCACCTACCATTCATTTCTCTCCACTCCGCAGAGTCCTTGTGATGCCATCTCCACATTCAGGCAGGGCACCATTCTCAGAGTCTAAATTTTCTTTTGAAGTATTTTTAAGAATTTGACCAATTGAGGGCCGGTGAGATGGCTCAGTGGCATAAGCGCCTGCCTTGCAAGCGCAAGGGCCCGAGTTCAACTCCCGGATCCCACATACGAAAAAGGGGCCGGTGATATCGCTCAGCGGCACGGGTGCCTGTTGGTGCGCGAGGTCCTGAGGTCGACCCCCTGGTACCCACAAAAAAAAAAAAAAAGAATTTGACCAATTGGGAAGATTAAGATAAGATTAAAAATTATATGGAAAGAAACAAAGATGCAAGAAAAATATTAGCTGTTTAGGGGACTGAATAATACATTTTATGGAAGTCAGCACCCATCAAGTAGATGAAGCCAGTGCGATCATACTTTAAAGACATAAGAAGGGATACCAGGGGATATGAGAGGCTTAGTAGATGGCAGAATTGCTGAAGATTTTCTTAAGGAAAAACTGTAGCTGATCGAGAAGTCACAATCCTCAGAGAACAACAAATTTCCTGGACAAGATGAAGGCACAGTGACTTTTTACCAGTGAGACAAGACTCTATGTTTGGGAAGTTTGGAAGATCACCCCAAGGCTTATTCTCTTTAGATTTGGGTTAGTTTAGGTTTTATTAACACTAGAACATCCCTAATGCAGAGAATAAGTACAAGATATGGTAAAAATTCTATTTTTGCTTGAAAATTCCCATTCAATTTCCAGCCCCTAAGACAGTTGTGAGATCTTCCTGAGAAGAGGGAATGGAAGTCACTGCAAAGATTCTCCTCTCTGTCGGGCAAAGACTCTGCCTCCCATGTGTGTGATAGCCAGCTCCCGCCATCAGGTTGCTGCGTATTTCCCAGGCTTACGTTGACTTACAATGGTGGCCATAGCTGTCAAGACCCCTGGGAGCCTCAGAGCCTCCTTTGTTTTACTGTTTGCCTGGAGTAGTTCCGTTTGCTTCCACTATTTGTAGTAACTTGTATTACCAGAGTGCGTTTGACTTTATAATGCTTTCAAATACATTATCTCATCTGGCCTAAGGATTTGGCACTGTTGTTAGGCAACCATCTGGGGAACTCTGATTTACAAGTCTATCATTAACCCGTCAACAGTCATTCGGTTGCTACTGTAGGTCATTTGTTCCATCGGGTTTGGTGTCACCTGTGGGAAGTTAGGGAAGGAAAAAAATGCAATATCTCAGTGGCAAAGCTGTAAGAAATTTCAAAGTGGAGGATAAAATAAGCATCCACGAATATTCAAGTTTTGAAAAAATACTGACACTATCTGAAACTTTATCATTGACTGTGTCATATTCTACACATTCCCTCCAGGTGAGTTCCTGGAAAGAATCCAAGGGATGAGAAGAGACTCACCCACAGCTTCACCCCCATCTTTAGCAAATTGACACAGCCCCTCTCTCCCTTGAGGAATAGGATTGCTATAGGAAAACTTCCTGGTATTTCAAACTCAGCATGTGAAATTGTAGGTGAATTATTTTCTCCCAATCCATCCTTTATCCCACAGTCTCATTCCTGGTTCCTAATTTAGTTTCAAATACCGGCTCCTACTTCATTGCCAGAAATAATAGGTCCCTCCAGCTTCTTAGTAAGCACCTAACCCTTTTCATTTACCTGTCTCAATGTTTCCCTAAGAAATATTTCTGTCTCTGTTAACCCAGTATGATTAATAGACTGAAGCGTTTAGTAAGCCATTCAGTCATCATTTGTGTGTCCCTTGCGCATGAAATGCTGTGGACTCGTAAGCTCATAATGTGATGGGGAAAATATCTCCCAACCTGTTAGATGTCAGATGTGCTGAGGTCATAGGCTCACATCGAGGAGTGAAGTCACAAACCAAAGGAGGAAGTGAGGAGAACAGCTCCTGGATTTCTAGGAGGGGTCTCAAGGTGGTAGCCACTGAGTCTCTTTGTCAAGGGTAATTTATACAGCAGTCACATGAGTCAAACTACAGTCAACCTATAGGATCGCAAGTATAGTCCTTTAGATAATGTTGACCCAGTAGGAAAATGACTTGAGTAGCAAGGGTGCATGGAAAGAACAAAGGCATTTGTGTAGATGGATGAGTCCCGATATTCTGGCCACCCACCTATGCATCTGATGCTTGTCTGGGCCCACTGGACCAGGGTGTGCTAATTACATTATAATCTCAAGCTGCTGCTCATCTCTAAGGAGGCCTGCAGGCCTGGTCATTGTGTCTCCATCTTGAGTCCTGGTTCTCTTCAAATTTGCCTCCAGCCACCATTTGATGTCTTCACCTTTTGGGCCCATTTCCTCTCTGACTGCATATTAATGTCTATCTAACTTGGCTGTCTACAGTAAAATCTCTGTCTTAGGGTCATGTGTGGTGTGTGGAAGGTAATGGGTAAATATGAACCAAATGAAAGGATGGATGAGTATGAGAGTCATGTGGTCATGTTTGCTTTTTTGTGGTGGACAGAATTCCCAACTGACTCCCAAGAATCTTGCCCACCAGTGTGTACACATTGTCCAGTTATTCAATAAAACACTCACCAAGACCCTGCTGTACAAGGTCGTCTTCATATGTAATGAAGGTCCCCCCTCTGTTGGCTTTAAAGAAGGGTCATTAACTTCGCTGGCACGGACATATTCAGGTGAACCATTGCAAAGAACCTAAGTATTTCCTGGTAGAAGAAATTTGCTCGTATGAGAGATATTTGGTGAAAAAGAAATCTTCCACTGTTGGCTTTGAAGTTCGGGGGCATGCCAAGGAATGTGAACATTTTCTAGGAGCTAAAAACAGCCCCCAGTTGACAGCTGACAAGGAAGCAGAAACCTCAGTCCTACAACCACATTGAACTGAACTCCGCCATCAGTTCCACTAAGCTTGGAAGTAAATTCTTTCCCCCAAGTTTCCAGGAAAGAACACAACGCAGTGGTTACCTTGCCTCAGCCTTATACAATCCCGAATAGAGAATGCGGGCACATCATGCCAGACTTCTGAAAGTAGAACTGTGCTGTGATAAATGGATGTGGTTTTAAGCTCCTAAGTCTTTGGTAATTTGTCAGGTAGCACTAGAAGATAAACACACTTTTTCTTCTTATTATGAAGTTCTTGATAAGGCAAGAGAGGCAAGCAATACTTACAGAGTGGAGACGGTGAGTCGGGCTGGATGATCTGGTCATTTACCAATTCTCATGGCATAAGGACGAGTATTCAAAGATGTTGCCTTAGAGATGCTGCCTGCAGAGCAGACCATCACAGATGTCTGAGCAGAGTGCAGCGGCCAGCACCGAACAAGCCTCAGGTTCACCGATTCTTCAGTGTTGGGTCTGGAGTGGGCTCAGGTGGAAAGTTCCGGTATTTGTTAGCTTCGTCACAGGTACAGGTGATCTGGGGATTGACTCATCTACACTGGTCTTGGATCCACATCATCCAACTATGATTTTCTTCTTAGGCCACATAGCCAGACCAGGCATATATTTTTTTTCATGGATGGTAGAGGCATGAAGAAGCTGACACTTCTCAAACCACAAACCAGGACTGAACCGATACCACACCCTCAAATTGTGGTGCAAAGTACGTAAGATGGAGGAACCCAGAGGCGTGGAGGTCCCTTCCACAGGTAGAAGGTACTGTGAAGTTCCGTGGCAAAGCTCATGAGTGCATAGAATTAAGGATCACAGATGCTAAGGACTCGAAGGAAATAATGAAGAACACTGAAGACAATGAGTTGGCAATGGTGAACTGCTGCAACTCTCCTAATCATTTCTTATTTCCTCATAACATCTACTAAATTAGTAACTCTTCCTAAAATAGTTCAAGTTATGTCCAAGTCTGATAAATTGCACTAACAAGAAAATGTATCTCCTTTGTCACTTGATTACAGCGCTCAGTTAACAATAGAGCTTCAGGAAAAATGAGAAATACAGAATACTTTGTAAACAGAGAATGAAAATGTCAATAGCGTCTTTGAATTAAATGTAGGCTGTATATTCCTAATCCTCTAACTTCTCAGGAGGGATGCCCTGTATAAACTGTAAAGCATGATTTAAGTTACCAAGAATTCCCATTACTATGAACTATCGAAAATGTTAAAATATAAATGGTAAAAATTATGACAGTCTGCCCAATTCTAATAAAAAGAGTATTTAATGTGCCACTAGAAGCTTGAAGCTTGATGTTTTGGAATTTTAGTTTTGGCCGCCCACGTAGCCCACTAAAGGAGTAATTTTTCATCTTCAACTCAAGGTTATTCACAAGTTTTCGACAATGTTGGCTTCAAAATTATCTACCATTTTTCAGCCAATTTGTTTCTACTCTGTAAATTACAAGGACTTTGTCAAGCCCTAGTATTTATATCAAGTCACAAATCAAAAAGAAACAACTTATCTTTCAGCCTTTTACATGAGCAGCCATCTAAATTAATCACTCCACTTTGCTTCAGGCTTTTTGTATTGAGTTGCCAGAGCAAGCGTGGTCACCCCACAGCTTCCATAAACTGGTAATCAATGGAAAAGAAGACGGCAAGGTGGACGCCCAGGTCAGCCAGGCGATGTCAAGAAGATGGCCCAGTATGCTGCAGCAACAGAGACTGGTAATTAACATGCAGACCGTCGGAGCCAATTGATTATCTATAAACACTAATTTTAGCCTTTCTTGGAATGTGTTTTATGCTAATAAGGGAGTGTGTTTCTGCAGTAGTCTCAGACTGTTGGCAGGAGGAACGTGTTTTCCTCTGTCCTGTACTGGTGGCATTGTTTGTCATGTGTCCCAGGTTCCTCATCTCAACAGATGTCCAGGTTTGGAGATGGGGCGTGTTATGGCTTGTGTCTAGATGTCCCCCCAAAGCCTCACGTAGTCATAGGGTTTTTTCCAGAGGTGGCTGAATCTAGTATGTGATTCATTCATAGTGTAATGCTTGGATTAAGGTGGCTGGGATTAAGGCTGTGTGGTTAGTAAATCAGTCCACTGGTTAGTTTGGCATAGTTCTGGCTAGGTTTAAGGTTGTGAGTGCTACACCTGCCCTAGGGTAGGTAGCCTGCATACAACATAAAGGACAGGAAGAATCTTGTTTCCTCCTTGTTGCCTTGCTACATTTTGCCCCCCCCCCCCCCATGAACTGTTCTCCTCTGCCAAGCCACCCTGCCCTGGAGCCAGCCAATTATGGACTGAAACTTCTACAAACTGTGAGCTAAATAAACTCTTCCCCCTTTAACTTTGGGTGTCTGGTATTTTGTCTCAGTAACCAGAGAAAAATAACTAAGGCAGAGTGCTCAGATAATGGCTGATCGCACCCTTGAGGATGTTCTCCTTATGAGAGCCGTGAGTTGGGGTAGATTTTCCACCTTTCTGAGAAGATTTCAGATGTGTTTCCTGCCTCTCCTTTTGCCTGGATCTATACTGACACCTCTGCCTATACCCATACCTATATCTGCTCCTACAGCTGTATCTATGTACTACACCTGTACCTATACCTACTCCCAAGCTTACACGTGTGCCTACATCTTTTCCTGTAGCTGTACCTATATATCATACCTTTGCCTATACCTACACCTCTGCTTATACCTGCACCTACATCTGCTCCTGTAGCAATAGGTATATACTGCACCTGTGCCTATACCTGTACCTACATCTGTCCCCATAGCTGTATCTATATGCTACACCTATGCTTATACCTACATCTATGCCTGTAACTACGTCTGTGTGTAGGGCTTTGCCCATTATGCCCACATGTACGCCTGTACCTATACCTACATTTATACCTTTACCTATACCTATACGTATCCAAAGGCTGTTTTGAGGATTAAATGAGCAGCAAATTCATGTGTTATGACACCTAACACCTAGTAGTTGTTCCATAGCTGTTCACCCTGAAACGCTTGGGTTTCTTGGTTGGACTTAAAGTGCATGCGTATCGATCTCTGGCATGTGGTTGGCTGGGCTTCGTGGAGAATGAGTCATCAAAGTGGAGTTTTCAGTGGTCGTAACCAAAAATACCATGTAAATAGGCTTTAACTTACTTTATTGAATTGCTTCACACTTTGTAGAGTGCCCTTGCTCTCTTCCCAACCTGGCATCACTACGCAGACCCACCCTCCACACCAGTGGTTCATCTCCAGGCCCGAGGATGAAGAGCAATGTGATGCATGGAAAAAAGGGCTGGCCAGAGGCCTGGGGGCCAGAAAGGGCATGACAACCACAGGCATGGAGAATACCAGCAAGGTACCCACCAGGACCAGCATCTCTGCTCTGGGCCCAGGCAGGGGAGGGATCCCCAAATGTGGAGGACATCACTGTAGCTGAGAGAAGGTCCACATACATGTGCACTGGGAGCACAGTGCCTACACTGCAGGAACATCCCCGAGAAACTTTCCTAGGGGCCCTGTATCCACGGAGAAACTGAGTATCTACTGCATGCTGGGCCCAGGGCTAGTTTCCTAAGATAAAAAGATGACAGAAAATGGTCCAGCCTCTGAACATCTCCGTCCCTCCAAAGGGAGAAACAAGATATCCCTGTCGCATTAACTAAGGAAGAAGGCCAGATGAAGCACATGTGGGCAGAAAAGCCAGGGAAACACTCTAAGAGTAGGTGACATTTGAATGAACTTGAACAAAGGAGGACTTTCTGCAGGTAGGTGGAGGTGGAGGATGGCTCTCAGAAGGCACCCAGAGCAAAGGCGGGGTGGGGGCAGGGCCACTCTCTGAGCCCTGGGCACTGACTGCTGATGGGGAGAAGAGGAAAACTGACTTCAGAGGATGGAGACAAGCTCAGGGACTTGTGGTTTAGACTGCTGTCTCACCCCACCCAGTACTGACACACATTTGCAAATATGCATCTTCTGTAATGGCAAAGAACTCCAACTTTACTTTGTCTGTTTTGAGGTTTACTGGCACAGGGTTCCTCTCCCAACTATAATCTGCAGGACCTCAGCTATTTAATTGCTTATAATTCCCCATTTGTAATTAAAGATATAGTAGAAATTCTCAAAAAAAAAATAAAGAAAAGAAAAAAGCTGCACATAAAATTTGTAAGATTAATGAAGTGCAAGGGAACATTTAATAACCTCTTGTGCTCTGTGCGTAAGGTTTTCCTTCTGAGAAAGACCTCATATTACATGACAGGAGTTGTTATTTTCTACAAAATCTGTTATTTCTAAGCTCAGATTCCCAGTAATTCTAGTCATATCCCATTATGAATCCTTTGCATAAATGGATCTATTAAAATGTTCTCAACTCTATTTCTGCCTATTGTTTTACGCATTAGCTCAAATGAAATTTAGATAAAGAGCACATTGCTAATATTAGGGATAAACTGTTTCCATCTTCTTAAATTTCCTTGGCTTAGACCCACTGTGCACACTGTGGCTGGTTCAGGACTTAGTTATGTTCCCCTCATACCAATAAACCTGCATAAAATATCCATTTAATTGGAACCTTCTTTAGGTTGTTTTCTTGATATTTTAAGAGCGTATGGTTTTCATACCAAACAGTGACCATGATATCAAATGTACCACAGCACATCACCATTCCTTGGACAACAAGAGCCCAAGTTCCCATCTGCCTTTAGCTCTATAAACAGAAATTAGAAGGTTTAAAGCAAGGCCTGGACAAGGTGCAGTATGGCATTCCTTACAGACATATCTGCCATCCCCCAACAACTTCAGACAGCTCAGCTCTCCCCTGTGCCTCAGTGCTGGTGGTTGAGGGCCGCCAACTTGTTATTGTCTGGCTGGGGAGAAGGGTTCACTGCTGTGTACTCTGAATTCTGTGACGCTTAAAGATCAATTGCCCAGGAAGTACAAACTGTCATTAGCACCACTGAAACTAGAAAAGTAAACAATAAATACTTATCATAAAAGTCGCATTAAAAAGTGATGGTGCCTAAATGAATAAATGGATGGATGGATGGATGGATGAATGGATGGGAGGATGGCTGGATGGATGATGTAGACATGTAACTGCAGAAGTTTGTGAGCAGACCACATGTTAGAATTGGAAATAAATGAAGACACCAATAAGTCATACAACTGTGTGTTCTGTCTCATCATTTTCTCTTTTGAAAAAGGATAAACACAGACAGAATTCTGATGTGGTCTGCAATTTTATTCCTTAGAGGTGGGATGTGGATGATCTCTGTGCTTATTATCTCCAATTACTACATCATGCCATGCTTAATAAAACAGAGTTATCATTTCATGCTGTTCAAAAAGTTTTGCAATTGTTATCTCATTTTATTAAAAAAATGAGGGAGAATGAGTTTTGTGTCCACTTCGATTAATCTTCAAAATTTTTATGTATTAAGTTTTCCTCTGTGATTTTTTTTTTGTTTTATCTAAAAGTACTGATGTTCCCTTCTTGTGGAAGCAATTAAAAAAAACACCAATTACAATGCCGAGTTCCTCACTAATTATCTATGGATATTTTCATCAGGCTTTCAGAACCAATGGTATCCTAATTCAGAAGCTGGATGTGGGACAAGCATTACTTCAGCGTCCCAAGCACTGCCATAGGAAACAAATAGAAATGCAAGGGGAAGCTGTAGGAAAGCAGAACCACCCGGTACAGCATGGCAGCAAGATCACGGTGCCAGCCCACCTTCTGAGAGCAGAGGCAGCAAACATGAATGGGAGACACTCAGTGAAGAAGACACTGCGGTGCTGAATGGTCTCTGCCAAGTCAGACATAGAAGAAAAAGCCCAGATTTGGATGTTGTGTCTGCTCCAGTCAGACTCTTCTGTGTGTGTGTGTGTGTGTGTGTGTGTGTGTGTGTGTGTGTGTGTGTGTGCGTGCGTGCACGCGCGTGCTCATGTGATGAGGGAAACAGAGCTAAGCTGGAAGGGCCTGGGCCATCATCTGGTGCGAGGCCCCACCCATGGCCCAGGCACTATTTTCTCCATTGTTTCCTAGCTGTCCTTCCAGCCTTGACTTAACTCTCCTATGATCAGCACTCACCACATCATGAGCCACAATCCTAGCAGCAGAGCGGTGATCCGATTCCTCCTTACGTCTTCCACCGGTACCCATCCAGACGTGCTGGCCTCTCCTCTCTCGTTCAAGTCCTCTGCTGAGGTCTCCTGCATCCAGGGCTCCTCCTTGATGTGGCCTCTCACCAGGCCCTGCAAAAGGAAGTCAGGCTGCCGTGGATGTGAGCAGGCACCCCTGCCTTGCCCTGACACACACTGACCCCTCTGCCTCCTGTGGCCAAGGCACAGACCTGCTGGATTTAGAGAAAGAACAGAGCTCTGATTGCTGGTGTTCACGTGGACAGCTGCCCATTAACGCCCAGAAGCCCCTAACTCTACATTCCCCACTTCAATTTCACCGTGTGTGGTTAGTTCTAATTCCCTTCTTTTCACTCATTCTGAAGTTCCACTCTGTCATCTGTTCTATTGTTTATCCTGCTCCATTTTGTGTCATATGCAAATCTTAGAAGCATGTTTTTTGTGCCTTTATCCAAACCACTGAGTAGAAGTTGACATGTGATAAAGAACAAGACCAGTCACATGTCATTAGGGCTTTCCACCTTGAATGACCCAGTTTATTGGTGGCAGTCGTTGAGTAGGTTAAGGACAGCTTCATGCAAGTGAAGGAGGAAGCCCGAAGTCCGAGGGGAGCTCCGATGCAAAGATTAGATGAGCGACTTCAAGGATCACTCCTTTCTGGTCTTCCCAGAGCCAGTATTCAGCGAAGTAGATTTACTAAAGGCAGAAGGAAGACACACTGCTTACTGTGAAACTAACTGAGCAAGACCTTGTGATCACCATCCCTTACGAATGGCTCCTCTGCTCGTTCACAATGCCTTCTTCAATATTGTCAGTGATCGGTGCTGAACTGAGTGGCCCCTCATCTCTGGAATTCACCCTTTTGCCAACTTTGAAATTGGAAAAGTATTGGCTTTCTCTACTCATCTGGCTCATCTCCCATAATTCAGAACTTTCTCATGGAAACATAGCTCCTCTGTCATAGCCGCAAAACTCTCCTGCCTCACGTTGTGATTTGGTGGTCTAAGGTATTGCACCACCTGGTGCATCTGGTCTCTTTCTTACACGCTACCCCTCTGTAGAGTGCAGAGCCTTTTTTAAAACATTGCCATGCTGCCTTCCCATTAAAGACAATGGAAACCAAGCGATCACCAAGAGGACTGCTTCTCTCTTTGTCCTCTCTTTGTGTGATGACTCTGCTCAAGCTGGCCATCCATTTCTTTCTTTTCTTACCCTGCATACATCAAGTAGCTCTGTCTGATGGTTGGTAATAACGTAGAGGATGTCTCAAAAGCAAAAGTGAGAAGAAATTTTGGGAAGAAGTTTAATTTTTATGGAGAGTAAAAGTTAAGTAATAAATATTAAATTATTAAATAGAATGGTCTGCCAGTAATTTGTATAAATAGAACGTGGAAGAGAGATGATAGATATGAGTTAAATTTTCAAAATCTGAATCTATTAGGAACCAAATACAAAATTTATGAGTGTTAAACGTCTTATTTGTTCTTCATAGATTATATTAAAATATGGAAGAATCGCTGATTAAATATTAATTTGAAAGATCATTATTAACTGAAGTATAAAATTAGTTATTTGAATGTTTTATAATAATGTTGAAAATTTGTCAAAATACACAAGAAAAACAATATGTGCATGTTCCCTTTGGGTTGGATATTCATCTCTCTCCAAGGGACCTAGGCTGGAATAAATTCCTATGCCAGCTATTTCCCGAAGGTCCTGATATTTTTGGAATATCTGGTGGTAATTGGTTCCCATTCTTCTGGCAAGCCACCTGTAAGCTGAGGCAGAAGAAGAAGAAAAGGGTGACATGGGTGTGGTTGAATACACTTTACCATGACTTCACTCCACTGAAATGTGAACTCCGCGCTCCTGAGTTCACACATTTTTGAACAGGGTGTGTGGTTGATTTATTAAAGCTATTCAGGTCAAGAAATCTGCAGTTTTCTTCCATTTAAAATTTAAGATGATAGCAAAATCTCAAACTTAGGATATTAATCAAGGATTTAAAACCTTAACGTAAGTTAATCTGAAGCTGGTAATACAGTGTTAGGATAATTTGAGAGAGGTATTAATCCCTATAAGTATTAAATTTTCTTCTGTTTATCAATGTGATTTAATTGAACACAAAACCAAATCCAAGACATTTAGTTTGCTTCAAGATTTGAAATTTAATTATAGGAAAAAGAAATGGGCTCTCTCTTTCCCTTTTCTTCTTTCTTTTTTTATGTTTGTGTGTATGTATATATGTATGTATTGATTGATTGATTCTCCTCAGCATCTACTCTGTTTGTCATGTGGGCTAGAGGAATGTCAAAGGGAGACAATCTGTTGTGCTCTGATGGTCTGTAGGGTAGTGGGGTGGACGGTCCCTCAGGTCTCACTGGCAATGCTGTCACTGTCAAGTAGAAGGAAGCTCCAAAGCCACACTTCTCAACGTCTGGTCCCCAGGCCAGCAGCGTCAGCATCACCCAGAAGGGACGTGCACTCAGCTCCACTGGTGCAGAAACTCTGGGTATGGGCCCCATGGTCTCCCCTTAAGGAACCCTCTGCCTGAGCCCGTGCTGGCCAAAGCTTGGAAACCCCTGGTCTCAGTGCTGCTCACATGAGGGGTGAGCAGTTTTCCTGGAAGAGCTTAGTGAAAGGGCAAGCAACACACTGCGAGAAGAATCAGTGGAACCCAGTTGCTGTAGATGCCAAAGACGAAACCCAGCGTTTCAACACTCCTTCAAGGCCAGACAATAATGTGTGACGAAGCAGAGTTCTGGGCAGGAAAGAACTAAGCACAGTAGTGGAGGTGACAGTGTCTCCCAGCAATTGCTGGCCTTTCACACGGTCTTTGATTGCGGAGAGTGCCAGAAGTTCCCCAGGCTCAATGCATCATCCGTAAGGGTCTGCCGGTGAAAACGAAAAGCTTTCCTTTATTTACCTCACACTGACAAGCGGGCTCTACCAACAGCCGGCCACAGTGAGCATGACATTTGTATGTCAGGAATGAATAAGAAATCACAACAGGCTCTGCAGCCCTTGAGGGCCCCAGTCGGCCTCGGGCAGGAGACCTGGGGGCGAATGGACAATAACCGCCCTTGCCAGCCTGCTCACATTCCAACACCTGCGTGCACAGAGGTGAAGCAGTTTCCTGTGCAACCTCACAGACAAGTGCTGAAGCCCTCTGTTTTAAAAGATATTAGCCATTTTAACGGGTATTTAAAATATATACCGAATCGCATGTGCCCACTGTCGATCCTCACGCTCTGCGGGAGATGGGTGCTGGAAAGTTCATCTACATGTGCCTTGGGCACCATCTTCCCCTGCTCAAGGGTTTATTGGAGATCATTTGTAACACATGGGCAAAGGATACTCAGACAGAGTCACACATTCCCTTTCGAATGCTTGCATGCTTGAGACGCAGACATGTGGAGAGTAAATGGAAAGGTGACGCTAGAAAAACCCGGAGCCTCACAGCCCAGCCACACGGTTTTGTTCAAAATAGTGGTCCCGGTTAACGGCAGATGGCTGTGAGTGCCAGGCCCCATGTGCTTATGCCAGATCACTGTGCTGTGCACCCTCCAGACCCTTCCAGAAATAACCGGGGAGGGTAGAACAGCGCAGCCCCAGTGACAGTACTGTGGTCCATCACCATGAAAAACAAAATTCTCCCGTGTTGGTTCGCTCCAGCTCTTGGATCTTCTAGGAACCCCACAGTGTCCTGTACTTCTCCTACACAACATTTATGATTGTTATAATTTCTTGATTATAATTGTGTGCATTTAATGTGTCTTAATTACAGGCATTTTAATGTTTTTTCACCAACATCCATGCTACAAGAAAGCGAAGAGCACAGATTTCATAGTGTGTACGCTGTCTTTCACAGTGAGAAGCATATCTAGCATAGTGTAGGTGCCCAATATATTTTATGGAATTAATGCATGAATAAATAATAAAGCATATGTTGATATTACAGCACAAATCATATTGTAATTTTTCACATCGATTCTCCCACCTGAATCTTGTGCTAGGCAGGAAAGAATTTACTCTTCAATCTTATATCTAGTGGAATGCTTGGTACTTAAGAGGTATGAAACTATTTACTTTTTAAATGGATAACCCTTTGCATCTAGGAGTGTCCATCTCTTTTCCACTGCTGACCAGGGACTTTTAAATTATGTTCTGTTTCCATCACCCACTGTGTGGACATACAGTCACATGCCGCCTAATATTTCTGTCAGTAATGAGCCACACATACTCAGTACTCCCATAAGTGATGTCCTAGCTGTCTTATTTTTTGAAGGTATACTCTGTGATGT
The DNA here is from genome assembly GCA_028451465.1 of Erethizon dorsatum. Taxonomy (NCBI): domain Eukaryota; kingdom Metazoa; phylum Chordata; class Mammalia; order Rodentia; family Erethizontidae; genus Erethizon; species Erethizon dorsatum. The sequence goes on from CM051833.1 coordinate 56,332,510, forward strand.
TTCCACAACAACAACAAAAAATTGCCTAATGATGTATTTCTCAACAAATATCCCCTTCCTTAGGCAACACATGACTGTAATTATATCTGTCTTTATTTCCCTAATACATTGTAAATCTTATGAGAAAAATGCTTATAAAATACAGCAATTTGTGCAAATAAAGGTGTTATGTAATTCTGCAGTAAAAATAATAAAACCATTACTTTCTTCTGCTATTTTTTTTCTGAAATATCTGCCTTATACTTGTTACTCATGCAGAATCTGAAAGAAAAACACAATCTTCCCATCATATTGATCGTATTATCTAAACAGCATTGTGCCCCATTAGCAGATTAAGTAATGTATCCTGTGAGAGACAGAAATCTTCAGAGTGGATTTATCTGTTTCAATATCTTTTGCAGAGATTTCATGCCTTAGAGTCTCCCAAACCCAGATAAATTATTCTAAGTCATTCGTGTTTCCCTTTGCAGGCAAAACTATGATCAGTCCCTTAGAAACCTAAATAGGAGAGGGAGGGCCCATGAGAAATGCAGCACATGGAGGTGAACTGTGTGTCACCTTGACGCTGAGCCATGAGGTTAAGCATCCTCCTGGGTGTGCTGTGGGAGTGCTTCCGGGTGAGACACGCATGGAGTTGGTGGCCAAGGGAAGTAATTGGATGGGCATCATCCCATCATTACAGGCCTGAAACCCACAGCAGGGAAGTGTGAGGGAGAAGTCACTCTATTTTCCTCATTGTCTTTGAATTGGGACATTGGTCATCTCCTGTCTTCACGCCTGGCCCTACTCCGGAATTTATACAATCTGCCTCCCTCGACCTTTTGCAGGCCAGGCACGGATCTTGGTCTTCCCCAGCCTCTGTAACGAAATATGCTGATTCCTTACAGTAAGTCCATCTCTCTCATAGTGTGATGAAAATGTATAGTGAATATTTAAATAAAATTCATTTCGGAAAAAGACACACTTCCATGAGTCCCCCTCCAAATACTCTTCTTTCTTTGAATATATTTACCACACTGTTCTTGCCACTTTTGGAAGCAGTTCTAGAAGTCATCTTTCATGTCTTCAGAAGACGTGACAAAAAATACAGTAGTGTTGCACTGACTGCTGCAGTGGAAAGGTGAACTGGTAAAAACGTGACAGAGCATCTTCCTTCACCTTATTCACCATGTCCGGCACCATGAGACTTCTGGCTCCTTGCCAAAGTCAAAATGACCATGAAAGGTAAAGATTTTGAATCAGTTCAGAGCATTGAGGCAGCTAGGACAGCAGGACTCCAGACACTCATGAAAGAGGACTCCCAGAACTGCTTCAGAAAGTGGCCAGAATAATGGGATAAATGTGAGCAATAATAGTGATATGTTTTATTGTAATTTTTTTTACTTTAAACATTTGCCATATTTTTATTTATTTTTTTATGTGGGTACTGGGAATAGAACTCAGGACCTCACACTTGCCAGGCAGGCACTTGTGCCGCTGAGCTATCTCACCGGCCCCATATTTTTAATCATGCCTCATATTTTACACATACTTAGCATCTTCCCCTAACATCTCTGTTTCTCTGGGGCATCTCACATGTGGGACCTCTTCCCCACTGAGAGCTCACATGATGGCCACAACTTCCCACCCTAGTGCCCAGCTCCAGCCATTGGGCTCTTCCCGCAGTGACTAAAAATGAATGAATAATAAGAAGCTACTGCAACCCTAGTCTGATGGGTGGGCCCCATATCAGTGATGGAAAATACCCACTCATTAATCTTTTTCCCAGCAAGGTAATATTTTCTGGGTGGTAAGGGGACTGTATTCACACAGGCAGAAATACCAAGTAGGACGTTTTTAGGAAGTTCACACTCTAAGCAACAGCATGAATCTGAGGAAGGCTCGGGTGGAGAAAGCACAAAGTCATGTATGTCGAGTGTAAGAGCAATGCCCTCTGAAGCCCACCCTGCCTGTGTCTTTTCAGAAACGTGGCTGTGATGTACCCTGGTCCACTCTAGAGCTGTATTGGCTTGGAGCGGCAGGGGCCACACAGGAATTCTACAGCCAAGCGAGGAATAGGGATTCTACAAGTTCGAAGGACAAAGACCCTCAACATGACCTTTCACAACTCTCGAATAGAGAGGACCTCAGGCGTGGACATGTTGCACCTTTCAGCTATAACACTGTAGAGAAGCAGCCTTATCCCCTGGTGGGTGGGGCTACATCTTCTGGTGCCCCACAGGGTGCAACTGGGTCTCAGATGGCGGCTCTGATCCCGGAGCTCTGGGGCTGTCTCCCACTTAGTGCATGATATTTATGATTGTGGAGGCACCAAGTCACAGCATGACTGCAGGCTTGGGACACTGGTACAGAGAGAAGACATAAGGAAGAAAACCTCTCTATCACAAGTAGTCATGATTCAACTACTTCCTTGGTAGAAATATATTGGAAAGGAAGCGATCAATTAATGAATTTCAAATTAACATCACCCCAATAACCCTTTTAGCCCTAATTAGATTTATACCACTTGAGAACATATGGCTCACCTTCCTTACATCTGTGCTTCCAGAAATCCAGAACATTCACTCATGACAGAAAGCTAGCATCTCAAACTCTCTCTGCCATCTTGTTTTTCTTTCCAGTTTGAAAGTGAGTCAGGTCTACACCCACAGGAGTGGATTTACCCACTTCAGTTTCGCCATGTCATGCAGAAACATTCTGTTCCCTCCCTTAACACCTACACATGGCTGATGGTTGAAGCTGGGGGCCTGTGTGGGGCTCCCCCTTGATCTTTATTTGGGAACACATGCCTGGGGGTCTGTGCCCTCTCTGACTGACAGTTACACACATGCACAGCAGGGTATACAAAGGTTGAGTAAGCCTAGGGTTCTTCAGAGGGTTGTTCTAAACTTTAGTGTATTTTAACACAGTTGGGCTTTATGAATCATTTCTTTGAAGTCATCCTAGCATTGTTTTGTTTGGGTTTTTTATAAGCTGATGACTATAAGCTGGAATTTATATCATCTAACAGATCAGTTTTATGCATATGTGTTTGCTTTGCTGTTGAGTACATTGTTTAGTCTGAGAATGCACAAACACAAACTGTTACACCAGAATGAAAGCCTGTTCCTTGCAACCTGGCCTGGGCTTGGGAAATGCCTCATATTGTTCAACTCGCTAATGTAGCCTATAAATGATTATGGGAGTCTTACAGATGTGCGTGTGGTTACCAGCTGCCTGCTGCCTTCTAGCTGCACCAGTGGACCTGAGCGGTGAGTGCTAAACTGAGCACTCTGGTTGATTCCAGAAGAGAAAGTGGTGCCTGATTCAGTGTGGCTGCATGTAGATCAAAGGCAATTTCTCTCCTGAAAAATACATGATCTTTGCAAAAGCCCCAGATAATCCATGCTATCGTTTCAACAAAAACCATTTACAAATACATTCCAGAAAATATGGGGTTGACCGACTATATTTATTATTTGTTTTTAAGTTCTGTACTTTCAAATTTTTAAAACTTCCTCAAGTCTCTGAAGCAACCACTCAACTTTGCTAAAAAAAAAAAAAAAAAAAAAGGAAGAAAAGAAAGGAGAAGAGAGAGAGAGAGGGAGGGAGGAAGGAAGGAAAGAAAATGAAACTGTAAGATGTGCCATGCAACCCTGTAGCAAACCTAAATTCTGCTTCTCCTTGGTCTCTTTTATTTTGCTTTTTTTTTTTTTTAATTTTTTATTTTTTGTGGGTACCGGGGGTCGACTTCAGGACTTCGCGCGCCAGCAGGCGCCTGTGCTGCTGAATGATATCACCGGCCCTTTTTTCGTATGTGGGATCCGGGAGTTGAACTCAGGCCCTTGCGCTTGCCAGGTAGGCGCTTACGCCGCTGAGCCATCTCACCGGCCCTGGCCTCTTTTAATTGCAGGAGTCAAATTATCCAAGTAGTTATGTGAACTGGTGGTAGTTACTTCCGCATTCAGGGACTCTCTCCTTACTGGACTGTTGAACTTGATTGATTTAGCACTGGATTCAAGGCTGAACGAGATCATGTAAGTGTCATCCAGTCCCTGTACTGAATAGGTTAGGGCAGGAAGCAGAACCAAAGGAGACCTTGTGTCTGTGCAAGAGCCTGCAATTTGTCAGATTGGAGTTCAGATTAGAAACAAGTATGGCAGACTGCTCATCTACTGACCCCTCCTGTCATTTCCTTCCAGACACAGCGGCATGGGATTTTACAAGTCCCTGACAGCTGTGTGTGGCCACATAATTGGCTGAGTTCAAGCCAGTATGTGTGAACACAGGTAAGTACAGTTCTCTGTAGTTCATACATAAAGACCAGCCCACAAGAAATCCCCACGCAAGATTCCCACACTCTGCACCCCTCCACTGACTCAGTGTGGAGGTGCTTCCCTCCGTGGGAGCTGCGAGCTGTTATGAGATGGGAGGAGAACACATTCCCACATCACCACTTAGGAAAGTGCAGCCCACCTTTAGGAGTGCAGTGGTTTCTGGATTTCACATGAGAGAACAAGAAGGCAACATACACAGTGTAGAAGTGAGCATTTCCTCCACTCTGTGCCACGCTTTGCTGTCTGCACAGTCATGTGTTTAGAAGTAATCCATGGCCCACATGGCAAAAGCAACCCCACATGAGCAAGCAGTGCTGTAGATGTGGATCTAACTGTAACAGTGACTGCGGTTGATCTCTGGTTGCAGTGATACTGGAGCTGTTATGAGGAGGACGGTATAAAGATTATTTCTTGTTTTCACACCATATGGGTGACTTAAAAAGAGTCAAGTGGCTGTCATACACAAATACAGTCCCCCGCAACAGTTCACGTTTCCAACGGTTGTGAAAAGTAAATCTGGTATAGCTGGAGGCAGGAAAGTTTCCCCACAATCTGCTTTCAAGGAGCATCTTCCTCACACGTGCACCTTGGTAACTCTTCCCAGAGCAGAATGCAATGGTTACGAGTGAGCAGGTGCAGGGGCGTTGGGCCCAATCCATGTGCCTCCAAGCCTTGAAGAAAACTTGTTTCCATTTCTAAAATCCCTAAGACTATTTCTTCTGGTAAAAGCAAAGTTGCTATTAGTATTATTAAATAAAAGTAAGTAAATGAATCATCTCAAAAGAAAGTATGTTAGTGCTCAGACCACTCACAAAATCAGGCTGCACTTTCAATAGCAGCAACCCAGCCTGCAGTGCAGTCATTTCCAGGGTTCTCAGAACACTGACAATGGTGTAACATACCTCCGCAATGACTTAGGATCGAAACTCTCAGGTGGGGACACAAAGGGACACCCTGGCCTTTTTACTGGCTTTTCATTGGAAGGTGGCTATCCCAGGACCGATTTCCTTTGTTCGTGTCATTTTTGTAAATGCCCTTCCAACACGAGGACTCTGCTCTTCTACTTACCCCAACAGCACTGACCATGGCTTTGGGAAGCCTGCAACTGGGTAGGGCCTGGCAGGGACTAATGCTGTCTGCTCCCAGGGGACAGGGCATTTCCCACATCCCTGCAGTCAGGTGTGGCCACAGGACCTGTTGGTGCTCACCACTTCAGGCCAACATGGCAGCTCACAGAGCTTTATCTCTCCCTGTTCCCTCCAAGGAGTGAATGCAGAACACAGTATCTTTTGGAGGATACTGTCTAAGACCCCTAGTGGATGCCTAGACAGAGCACTGGGATGCCATGGGACTGGATGTGAAGCGAGGGGACTAAGCGATCACGGGCAGGTAGCATACACAGCGGGAATACACCAGACACAGAGTGACTCAGGACCCAGGCAGGATGGAGCGGGAGGGTGAGAGAGTCCATCACACCATACAGAGGGACATGCAGTTTGAAACTCAAAAATCGCCTGTTTCCAGATTGTCTGTTTAATATTTCCCAACCATGGCTAATCTCAGGCTACTGAAACAAGGGAATGATAAGCAGCAGGTAAGAGAACTGTGCTCTGAGCACCTGGAGGGGGGCAGAATTGGTGTGCAAGGGGCTGGAGACCTGTGTGAGCACACTGGATGCATCCAACTGGGACACCTGCTGTTGCACTAGGGTGAGTGAGAAATGAATGGTTACTGTGTTGAGCTGGTGAGGACCGGGGTTCATGTGTTAAAGGATCCAGAGTTATCTCCCAAAGTACAGACAGACAGATGAGGCATGCCTGGATGAGCTCCGGCTGCTGTCCTGAACCTGGAGTTCATGCTGTGTTCATTTCAGAGTCCACGCTGGTGTGGCTGGTGGCTGCTTTTCAGCTCAGCCCACTGGGACTGAGTCAGTAGTCTCAGTCCTGGCACTATTCGTATTTCACTCCAGACTCTCCTTGTTTGCGTATGGTGTAGCAGGGTGGGGAGCTGCCTGCACAGTGTAAGATGCTGATCAGTATCCCTGGCCTCTGCCCACGAGGTGCCAGCAGCTCCCTCCTCTGGCTGTTAGAATGACAGTTGTCTCTAGACATTACCAAATTCCTGGGGAAAAATCATCCCCCTGCTGATGATCAGTGCTGATAGGTCAACTTCATGGATTTAGAAACACCTAGCAGATTAGTGAAGCATGCTCCTGGGTGCACCTGGGGAGGCCATGGAGTGGCCTTGGGGACCATCCATGGCCCCTCACCAGTTCCTCTCCAACACCACTCCGCTGCTATGGTTCTGGCTGCCAGGAGCTAAGCAGCTTTGCTCTACCACTTCCTCCACCGTGACATTTCTGACCCAGAGCCTGTCAGCCACGTCCTGGAGTCTCATGAAGCCGTGAGCTAAATTAAACCTTCCCTTTTCTAAATTGTGGGTGCTGAGTATTGTGTCTAAGCTGCCTAATAACACACCCTACTTCAGGAAGTGCTAAGGAGAACCCAAGAAGGATAGTAAGTGAAGACATAAATGGATTTTATTCAGGAACCATCCCGACAGGGGAGAGTAAGATCTCAGTATAGAACTGGGCTCAGTAGTGACCACTTCACAGTGGAGATGTATAACCAAGGACTGGGATTGGGTTCCATGGATGGGAAATGACCATGAGAAAACACCAGGGGGCCTGGGAATTCTGTTTAAACCACCTAGATGGGACTCGTGCTGAAGGTCATTCACGGGGCTTGGATATCACTGGGATGTCCAGGTGAAGGATTTGACCAGATGTTGAGAGTGACCACGTCCTGAGCTCAGGGAGTCTGGCCAAACCAACTTGACAAGTCCTTACTATGAAAAGAATGCAAGCCCACCCAGGGCAGATGGCGAAGCCCAAGGTCAAAGCCCAGTTGAGAAGGGAACACACAGAAGCCCGGCAAGAATCTGGTCAAGGAGATGTCACTGTACAGAGTCACTGTTCTGGGTCAACAGCACCAGGCTAACCAAACACATGGCTTCTACTACTTGATTGCCTTGCAAAATGTGAAATCCACACAATCTGAAAGGCTGATGGGGACCTCGAATCCACCCATGTCAGGCTGACTACCATCAACCCAGAAACCCTTGCAGGCCCTCTGGCCTGCAGAGTCCAGAGTGCCAGGAACCTCACCTGTTTACCTGTGGATGGCGAGGCTTTCAACAAGAAAGGCAAATCATGAGGGAATGAGAGAGAGAGAGAGATCTTGCAAATACCACAGAAATTGCTCATGTTACCATTTACTAACTGATCATAAACCATTTTTTTTAAATTTCAAATGCATTGGTGTCACTGTTTTTAATTAGTCATGAGATTATAATCATCATGCAATTTCATAGTCAATCATTTATCCAGGTGACATATAAATTGAATATTAAAGAAATCCTTCATTTCCTACAGCATATTGATGTACTTAGTATTTTATATAGAGAGTAAAATTTAACTTTAATCCCCTAAATCATTCATTTTTGATTGCATGCCCACATTACACATTCCCACATTGCTTTATATTCTCGTGTTGTCTTTATGCTTTGGAGTGAGGTGATGGGCTTTTATTTCATCCACCCCACACATGACTCTTCCCACACACTGTGAAACATGTGCAGTTGAGGAAAGATACTTGATTATCTCAAATACTAAAACACAAACATAATGCCTTTCAATGCATTCTTATCTTGATGTCTTTAACCTGTCTGTACTTAGGCAGAATATCAAAATAGTAATTAAATTTCCATTTGCATGGGCTGTGAGTGTATGTTCTCTCTCTCTCTCTCTCTCTCTCTCCCACTCTTTCTCCGTAGTCTGCAGTTTGCATCCAAAAGAAGATATTATATGAACAATCTTTATTAGACCCATATCAAAGGCACAACTCTGGCTCTCAGTAGGTTTTGATATAACACAAAATAGTAGGGCTGCATGGCTGTGGGGATTGATGGTGATTTGTTTGGTTTTGTTTTGGAGACAGGGTCTCACTATGCAGTTCAGGTTGGCCTTGAATTCACTATGTAGTCCAGACTGGCCTCGAACTCTGGGGTGTTTATATTCCCACTTGTTACATTTAACATTATTATCCCTTGTGTTTATTTTCGTGTATTGTATGAGATGTGAGTTTACGTTAATTCTTTTTCTGGATTATTTTTTTTGAGATAGAGTCTCATCATGTAGCCCAGGCTGGCCTTGGACTCATGGAGATCCTCCTGTCTCAGCCTCCCTAGTGCTGGGATCACAGGCATGCGCCATCACGCCTGGCTGTTAATTCTTTTCCGTGTTGATGTGTAGTTTTCTGAGCACTACTTGTTAGAGAGAATATTTCTTCATATTAAATGCTCTGTGTGTCACTGAGGAAAATTAGTTGACCATAAATGTAAGAGTTTATTGCTGAAATTTCTATATATTCCTCAATCTATATAACCATCCTCATGCCAATATCACACATATTTAAAACTATACTTTGTAGTGAGTTTTTAAGTAAAAAATTATAAGTCCTGTGTTTTTGTTCTTTTTAAGATTTTTTTTTCTTTTCCTTTTTCTTCTTTGACAATTCTGGATTCCTTGAATTTCCATCAGAGTCTTTGGATCAGCTTGTTAACTTCTGTACATAAGTCATGTGGAATTTTGATAGAGGTACATTGACTTCATAGGATTTTGGTGAGTACTGTATTCTTAACAAAACTGTTTATTTAAAAAATTCTGTTTTTGACAAATAATAATTGTGTATTTTATGAAATACAATATGTAAATATATGTACTCATTGTGAGATGGTAAAATCAAGCCATTCACAGACCTATCACCTCTCTTACGTATGTTTTTGTAAATTTATAATGAGAATATTGGAAGTTTACACTCTCAGCAATTTTAAAATGCACAGTACATCACTACCAACTGGAGTCACCATAATGTACAACAGATCTCTGTAACTTACCACTCCCGTGAAACTGAAATTTTGTACCTACTGGCCAACGTCACCACATTCCTCCCAGCCTGTGTCAGCCTCCAGTTACCACCATTCTGTTTTCAGCATATTTCTTGAGTACCACGTTTTCAGATTTCATATGTGAGTGAGATTGTACATAATGTGTCTTTTCAAGTAGCATGATGTCTTCTAGATTTGTCCTTATTGTTGCAAGTGACAGGGTTTCCACCTTTTCAAAGGCTGCATACTATTTCATTGTGGACAGACACCACATTGTCTTTATCCACTCGTCCTTCAATGGATGTTGAGGCAGCCTCCGTGTCTTGGCTATTGTGAACAGTGCTGTGATAAAGCCGGGAGCACAAGTGTCTGCTACACCGTGATGTCAGCTCCACCGGATACACACCCAGACCATAACTGCTGGATCTCACTGTAGTTCTACTTTCAGTTGTTTAAGAAACTTGCATATAATTGTGTAGAATGTATGAAATAACCTACAGTATTACTAATGGTATACAGGAGTTTTCTTTATATCATTACTAACAGTTCTTATATTTCATTATTTTGATGGTAACCATTCTATCAATTCTATCACACAAGAACGTGATCAGGGAGGAGGAAGGAGGTGACCCTTCCAGGCCGTGCCCCAGTGACCCACCTCTGCCCTCCAGGCTTCACCTCCCAACATCACATGCAGCTACAAACCTATCAGTGGACTCATCCAGTGTCACACACCCATGACTCAGTCGCTCTGCAAAGCCCCACATGTGACTGCATGAGGCTTTGGGGGTCCAACTAGATATAAACTGTAACAGGTGGCCTCCATGTCTTGGCTACTGTGAATAGTGCTACAGCGAACATGGGAGTGCACATGTTTTTTGAGATTCTTATTGCAACTTCTTTGCAAGTTGTGAGGTAATATGTTCCCCACTCCATTAGTAGGGATCGTGAACATTTTTCATTTGTATGTCTTATTTTGAGAATTGTCTATTCAGTTCCTTTGTGAATTGCCCATTTGGTTTCTTGCTTTGAGTTGAATCTTTTATCTATTCAGGATCTTAACTTCTAATCAGATGTATAGTTTGCAAACATTCTCCTAATTCATCAATCGCCTTTTTACTCTGTTACTCGCTTCCCTTCCTGTGCAGGAGTTTCTTAGTCATCTTCCAGCCCATGAACATAGGGTGCCACTCCATTGACATGGGTATTCCTTACTTTCCTTTGACGTTTTATAGTTCAGGACATAAATTTGTAAAATTTTAAAATGTATTCCTAAGTGTTTTGTTCTTTTTGATGTGAATTGTTGTAGTTTTGATAAAATATATCCCCCCAAATCTTATGTATCCAGAGGTGGTGCTTTTGGAAAGTTATTAGATCACAGAGTGCTAAGCACATCAATGTATTAACACATCGATGGGTTCTTAGCTGAATGTCTTGTTAGGAGGTGGGGCCTGGTAAAAGGAAGTAGGTCACTGGGGATGTGCCTTTGAAGGGTACATCTTCCTTCTGGCTCTTCCTAGTGCTCCCTCTCTCTATATCCTCCACCTCCACCTCCATCTCCACCTCCACCTCCATCTCCATCTCCAACTCCATCTCCAACTCTCTCCTTTCTGGATCCCCCATGTTGAGCAACTTTCTTCTCTTTTACCACAATGTTCCTTGCCTGGAGCCAGCTAATCATGGACTGAACCCTCTGAAATCGTGAACCAAATAAACCTTTTCTCCTTCGAGTTTTGTGTGTCAGGTAGTTTGTTCCAGCAACAGAAAAACTACACAAGGTTATTATTTCCTTAATTTATTTTTAGAGTATTAATTGTTATTGTATAGAAATGCAACTGAATTTTGTACATGTATTCTGCAATTTTGCTGAATTCACTCGTTAGTTTTTGTAGTTTTGCAGTAGGTTCCTTAGGATTTTCTACTAAAAGAACAGTTATGTGTAAATAGAGACCCTATCTCTTCCTTTCTAATATGGTGCTTACCATTTCTTTTTTATTGCTCTAATTTGTACTGGCTAGAACCTACAGGACAATATTGCACACAATTTTTTTTTTATGTGGGTACCGAGAACCGAACTCAGAACCTCGTGCTTGCCAGGCAGGCGCTTGTGCCCCTGAGCTATATCACTGACCCATGCACACAAATATTAAGAACTGATGTCCCTGTCTTACTCCTGGTCTTAAGAGAGGAAAGTATTTACTCTTTTGCTGTAAAGTATAATGTCTAATTTTGTAGATGACCTTTATCCTATTGAGGAAGTTTGCTTTTATTTCTATTTAGTTGTGTATTTCTATTACGAAGTCATGCTAGGTTTGTCTGCGTCTATATAGATGATGAAAAGGTTTTGTCCATTATTCCATGGGCACATTGTACTACATCAGCTGACATTGTGATGTTAAGCCAACACTGCATGCCTGGATGAGTCTCACTTGCTCTGGTATTGCTGGCTCAATTGCTACTTGATGTTATTGGATCAGCAACTGCCATTTTGTCGAGAATGTTTCATCTCTCTAAATTTATACATGATAATAGTCTGGAGTTTTCTCTTCTTTTGATATTTTTCCTGATTTTGATATCACACTATACTGGCTTTATAAAATGAGTTAGAAAGTGTTCCTTCCTCTTCTATTTTTAGAATTGGTTTAATTACTGTTAAATTTCATATAATTCATTAGCAATGCCAAGTAAGCCTCCCTTTCTCTTTGTGAGATGATTTTAATTACCACTGAAAACTCTTAGATCGATCTAGGTCTATTCAGATTTTCTGTGTCTTATTGAAACTGTTTAACTTGTATCTTTCTATGACTTTTTTTTTTAATATGTGGGTACCGGGAATTGAACTCAGGACCTCACGCTTGCCGGGCAGGCGCTTATGTCGGCCCTATGATTTTTATTTTATTTCTTCTTAGTTAAATAATTTAGTGGCATAAGGTTTATCATAGTATTTCTTTTTTTTGTGGGTACCGGGGGTCGACCTCAGGACCTCGTGCGCCAGCAGGCGCCCGTGCCACTGAGTGATATCACCGGCCCCTTTTTCATATGTGGGTTCGGGGAGTCGAACTCGGGCCCTCGCGCTTGCCGGGCAGGCGCTTAAGCCGCTGAGCCATCTCACCGGCCCATAGTATTTCTTTTTAACCCTTTTTATTTCTATAAGACCGGTAACAACAGTGAGGAAATGAAGACACGGTATATTGTTGGTAAAAATGTAAGTTAGTTCAGCTATTTTGTAAGTTGGACAAAATATGCAGATTCCTCAAAAAAACATCAACAATATGGCTAACATATGACCCATCAATCCCAGTTCTGGGTAAGTATCCAAATGAAGTTGAAATAAGAATCTCAAAAATATGTGTACTCCCATGTTCACTGTAGCACTATTCACAGTAGCCAAGACATGGAGGCTACCTGTTACAGTTTACATCTAGATGGCCCCGCAAAGCCTCACGTGCACCTAGGTGGGGCTTTTGGGAGGTGAGTGGATCGTGGGTGTGTGACACTGGATCAGTCCACTGCTGGGTTTTTAGCTGCATGTGATGTTGGGAGGTAAAGCCTGATGGGAAGAGGTGAGTGACTGGGGCTGTGGCCTGGAAGGGCCTGTATCCTTCCTTCTCCCTTGATCACACTCTGCTTCCTGTCTGACATGCCATGAGCTGTTTCTCTTCTGTGATGCCCCTCTACCATGCCGCCCTGTCTTGAATCCACCTGACTATGGACTGAAACCTCTACAAATTGTGTGCCAACGTAAACCTCTCCTCCTTTAAATTGTAGGTGTCAGGTATTGTGTCCATGCGAAGAGAAAAGAACTAAGATGCCACCTTAACATCCATTGACATATGTGTGAAAGAAAAGAATGGCTATGTATAAAGTGTGGAATATTATTCAGTCCGCAAAAGAAGGAAATCATAAGGGCCGGTGAGATAGCTCAGAGGCATAAATGCCTGCCTGGCAAGCACGAGGTCCTGAGTTCGACTCCTGGAGCCCATATAAAGGAAAAAAAAGGGCCGGTGATATCACTCAGCAGCACAAGCGCTTGCTGGCAAGCGTGAGGTCCTGAGGTCGACTCCCGGTACCCACAAAAAAAAAAAGAAGGAAATCATATCATGTGTCCCAGCATGGATGAACCTGAAGGACATTTTTCTACATGAAATGATCCAGACATGGACACAAACCACGACACCATATAAATAAGGAATCTAAGATAGGCACACTCATGGCAGCAGAAAGTGAAACCATGGTTACTAATGCGGAGATGGAAGTGGAAACCTGGAAACATTAGTCAAAAGCTACCAAGTTTCTTTGCCCTTTCCGACCTGTCATCACTCACACACCATGCTGCTTGGGTTGCACCTCCTGGAGCCACCAGGGGCAGGATGCCAGCACCCTCCTCAGACCACTGCTGTGTTCAGATTCACCCCACCATCCGTTCAGTGCCCAAAAGTGGCGACTTCTGTAGTCTGCCCAGGTTCATAGTTGGTTTTCATTGGAAGGAGAGGCCGGGGGTGAGTCATGGTCTGAAACCCGAATCCCCACATTGTATGCCAGGATTCTTGTAGCGTCTTCCATCTGGTTGTCCTGCCTCCACCCGGCACGCGCCCACAGTCTGCCCCATCTAAGACAGCAGGGCAGAGCAATGGTGGCCGAAGAGCTCCATGCTGCTCCACTATTCAAAACCTCCCTGGCTTTCCCCAGAAAATGTTGTCAAAGATCTATGTGACTTGTGGTTGATCCTCACCACAGCTGAGCTGCTGACCTCCTCATCTTCCCTCTCCCAATCCCCTAAATTGATATAATTTTCATTTCACAAACACACCAGCCCCATTTCTTGATTTTGCAATGTGACTTCTCCAGAACCTGCTTCCACATCATGCAGAGGGCTCCCAATTCATGCTCCAATCTTTATCTCAAGTCACTTCTCTCCTCTACATAGCCAACAACTCCTTCTGAAGCTGAATTTCTCCGTCAAGCTACAAGACTGCCCGTATCTACTTCTGCATGCATTTTCCTCCATGAAACCCATCCTAAAGCAGACCAGAGTCCTCTTCCATGTGTACCTTGTTAATTATGTGTTTTAGAAGTTTAGCACTAAGCTTCATGAAGCGTGGACATTTTTGTGTTTTGTTCAATTTGTAACTCCTTCAGCAAGAAAAGTCCTCTTCCCTGAACACAATCTTAGTGTTTGTTGCAAGAACAGAAGCTAAATCAAAAAAGTCAATTTTTACCAGAACAATATTTTAAGCATTTTATGTGCTCATTGACTTGTTCATTTAATTTTTCAAGTTTTCAGGAACATTTATGATATGTTTATCACATAAAATGACATTTAAATTATGTCCTTAAAATAGTATATGATACCTAGAATGAATCACAGAAGACAAATTTTCTAGATATTTCTTCAAATAATTTAAATACCAAGAAGCTTGTAAAAACTGCACTTTCTGTTTTCTCCCATTCCAAGCAGCCTACACAGAACCCACCTGATTTTATTTAACAATTCTTGAAGTTGAGATAAAATATCTTATTGAGTTTTACTGTGATACCATGACATCCTAAAATTCTCTGGAGCTTTGTAAGGTTTATACTGTTCTACTAAATTACCTCCAATTGCTCTGCTTTTTATAATTTTCTTCTTTTCCAAGTTACTAAAACTGTCTACTTTAGATCCATTTAGGCAAAATAACCACAATTATAGAAATCTTTCTAACATGTTGCCTGCTTCCCCTGATTTAAAGTGGGGTAGTAACTCATCCTTCATCTCGGTGACTCTGGGCACCTGGCCGTCCGGCTGGCTCCCCTCTCTTGGCCTGCTCTGGTTGGAACTGTAAGGCCTGACGGCTTTGAGTTGTGTCCCCATCTGTGAATCCATTGGGTCCAACCTGGGTGTGGCCCTGGGAGGCCTAGAGGGAGACTGAGAGGGACATGCTGGCTGTCTTCCCTGTCTCTGTCCCAGTGGCAGTGGCTGTATGATGATCTCAGCTTCCCCGGGGAGGCCTGGTCAGCTCAGTTACTCCTCCTCCTCCTCCTCCTCCTCCTCCTCCTCCCCAGCACACCCCTGGCCTGGGTGCAGCGCTGCCTCCTGGTGCTCATCTGTGGCTACTCGGCTCTTTCCTTGGCAATGGTGTCCCTGCATTGCATTGTAGAAGGAGGAAGCAAGGGAAGGAGAGAGAGAGAGAGAGAGAGAGAGAGAGAGAGAGAATAAATAACAGATGGCTACACACACAGATATGATGGATTTGGAAGAAGATAGGTGTATAGGTAGACTAATAGATATAGACTGATCGATTAGAAAGGCTTGTGCTTCACGTGGTTTCCTGCCCTGAGCAATACATCCCTTGTTCTGAATCACACACAGAACACTGCTTGCTGTGCCTCGACGCTGCTCTGACATGGGTGACTTGTTCCCCACAGCTCCAGTTGCTACCATTGTGTCCCCCTCCTTAGAAGTCCCTAGAAAGCCCTGCTAAGCTTGACGGGAAAGACTTCAGTGTGGCAATTTGTGGACTTGGAATCCTTTGCTATCTTTATGACTTGAATTTTAGCTTTCCAAATTAAATCAGACATAAAAGGGAATGAAGTCAAATTTAATAGAAAAATTCAATCTTTTCCTGTGTGTGCCTTTGCCCTGATCTGCATTTCTGGCCTGTCTCCTCTTCTCCACTCTCTTCCCAAATAGAGGTGAAATGAGTTATTTGATTGGTAAACTAAGGAGAAGACTCCAGGCCTCTCCTGTTTATCCTTTGCTTTCCGCTCTGTTGAAAATCTATTCAAAATAAGCATTTATTCCCCCATCCTCTGGGTCATAAGTTTCCCAGGACAGGGGAAGGCTGAAGATTTTAGCCCAACCAATACCTGAGTTTAATTCAGGGTTTTCAAACAGGAAGCCCATTTCTGCCTGAGATGGAAGCCATTCTGTGCAAATGGCCTCATTCATGATGAAGGCAGCTATTTTGCTCTCCATCTCTTTGACTTCTCCTTCACCTCTTAATCAACTCCAAATGTAGGGACAGCGAAGACATTCGTTAACTCTTTTGAAGTCCTAGCAACCGTGAACAGAGCAAGCATTTCATTTTGAACTCTTACAGCACATTTTTGGTTCCCCTAACATCATGCAAAGGAGACCTAAGTGCTGTGATACCTCCCAAGGGAGAAGGGAACGGCTCCTTTGTGCCCTGTGCCTTTGAAGCATCTCTTAGGTTTACTAAAGAAAGGAGTCCCTCCCTGAGGAGGCTCCACGCCTTCTCCTGGTCTGTGATGCTCACAGGGACGAGTGGTTCCAAGGCTTCCCACCCCTGCCCAGCCAGTCAAGAGGCAGCGCTCTGCCCCACATCCGTGCTCAGGGGCTACAATGGCTGGCAGGCATCAAAGACTCAAAGTGTGCAGAAAAACTGCCTAAACTGTTAACCTTTCCTCCAAAGGCTTTTACTTCCTTACCTTAAGGAACAGCTGAACAGGGCACTGTGCCGAACACCCGGGTCTGTCCTGTGTTGGTGAAAGCCCACAGGCAGAAGAAGCAGGCCAGGCCTGGTGTTTGGATGTGGGCAACGCAGAGCTGGGGTATTCTGCTAGCGGTTCAGTTATTTCACTCGGTGACGTCATACTTGAAGGACAAAATATACCGTGCAGCACCTAGCAAATTAAGGAACATCCCAACCAAGTGCTGAGTGAGATTAGTAGATGTAAGCACTCATCTTGTCAAATAAAGAATCAACTGCTGGAGTCCAGCAACTGCACCAAAAGGATGGCATCTGGATGCTGCCTTCTTAGACGAGATTGGAAATTTCTGTGCAAATTCAAAGATAGACCTAATACTAATGCAATTATGCCTGAAGTCCTAAAAAAGGGATCTTAGCATTTTTTACCTGCTAAAAGGAAAATCGGTTAACTGAAAAAATGGCACCCAAAAGTTGTAAACCTCCTTACCAATCCCTGGAGTCTATACATACGAGCTGCTATGGCATACAAAGGGACTTCGCAGATGGGATTAGATGAAGCATTTGGGCTGGCATTGGCTTTGGTCAGCTGAGGAAATACTAAAAGAAACCACATATGTACGTCCTTGCAGGAGTGAGGGTACTCACAGAGAGGAGGAGGATAGATGGAGAAGAGAGGGTGAGGCCCTCAGGCTAGGGAGGGATGGTCTCCCTGGGCCACTGAGGCAGTCCCATCCCACTGTCACCTGCATTTTGGCTCCAGGGACAGATTTCAGACTGGTGGTCCACAGAGCACTGAGAAAATGAATTTTGGGTTCTTTCAAGCCATGTGCTTATTTCAGTTTACTGCAGCAGGAATAAGAAGCTCATAGAAGCCATGGATCCCTCTCTACTGCCCAGGATAGAAGTCCCCTGTCTTCTTGGACTTCCTGGGCTACCATGGTGGCCTCTGTCACTGTCCTGCGGCTGCACACCCAGCCCGTTGAAGACATGCTGCTGAAACACATGGGTTTAACCCTCCTAAGACGTGCTGAAAATGAACAGAGTTTTGACAGACTTTGAAGAGAGTTGAACTGAAAAAAGAGAAGGTTTAAGGTAAAAAAGAGGAATCAAAATATATCATGTACAGGTACAAATTCCCTAGATGAATATGCTCATTATGCATATCTAAAATGTACCAATAAACTTAATTTTAAAAATGTCTACATGATTTTTTCAAACGTACTCAATATTTCAAAAAGCTCAATACTGAACAGATCACAAGTGCATGTATGTATATTTTTGAGTATGGTATATATGCGTATACATGATTTTTCATCCAAAACACCAAGAAAACTATAGTTAAAGTGCTACAATTTATTTTTACTGGAAATTTCTAATCAACTGCTTTAATTTAATTTACCTCTCAAACACTGTTGCTTGAACTATTAGCATTCTATGTAGATGCTGAAAACATTACACCTGAAGTTTTATTTACCCATTTGGTTCCTTTTATTATAGCCTTAGTCTGTTCAGCTGCTGCAGCAGAATACCATAGGCTCTATGGCTTATGAACAAAAAAACTGTTTCTCACAGTTCTGCCAGCTGGAAGTCCAAGTTCAAGGCCCTGGCAGATTCAGGAAGGGTGAGGGCTCCTTTCATCTTGCCACATGGCACAGGGGAGAACTCCGGTCTCTTCCGCACCTTGTGTGGGCACCGGCTCCATCCCTCTGGCTGATTTCCTCCGAAGGGCTCCCCGCTTAATACCATAACATTTGAGGTTAGGATTTCAACATGAGATTTTGGGGGAGGAGTACAAACATTTAGTCTGTTGCAAACATACCATGATATTCTTCTATATTCAGACCTTCCAAGGTCTAAGATTAAATACCCGAAGAGATTTTTTCTCAAGGATTATACAAGTTGTTGCTTTTGTTTCATTTGGTTTTTATTAAACTTGTAAAAATTTGTGAAATAAACAACAAAGCATCAAAACGTACAGAACAAAGCCATTAGAAAAATCACAAGAAAAATCACAAAGCTAAAAAACACAGAATTTAAATCAATTAGAAATACAAATTGTTGGTAATATAATCGTGTACTTAGAAAAATAAAAGAATCAAAATTCATTTGGAATCAGAAGAGACCTAGAATAGCAAAGGCAATTCTGGGCAACAAAGGCAAGGCAGGGGGCATCACTATCCCCGACTTGAAATTATACTATAAAGCTACTGTGATAAAAACAGTGTGGTACTGGCAAAAAAACAGACCTGAAGATCAATGGAACAGATTAGAAGATGCTGAAACAACCCCAGACATACTAAGCCACCTTATCTTTGACAAAGGTGCCAAACACATTCGCTGGAAGAAAGATAGCCTCTTTAATAAATGGTGCTGGAAAAACTGGCTCTACACATGCCGAAGATTAAAACTAGACCCATATCTTTCACCATGCACTAAACTAAATTCAAAATGGATCAGAGATCTAAATATTAAAACAGAAACATTAAATCTGCTGGAAGGTAGGATAGGTAAAACCCTTGGAGACATTGGTGTAGGCAAAGACTTTATGAATAAAAACTCAACCGCACGGGAACTATCCCAAAGAATCAATAACTGGGATCTCATCTTATTAAAAAGCTTTTGCACAGCAAGAGAAACCACCAACAGAGTGAAGAGACAACCCACAATGTGGGAAAAAATGTTTGCCAGCTGTTCCTCAGACAAAGGATTACTATCGAGAACATATAAAGAACTCAAAAAAATCAGACCTCCCAAATTTAAAGACCCACTCCAAAAATGGGCATCTGAGATGAATACACATTTCTCAGATGAAGAAATACTAATGGCAAACAAATATACAAAAAAATGTGCAACATCACTAGTCATTCGAGAGATGCAAATTAAAACAACACTGAGATACCATCTCACCCCAGAAAGAATGGCTACTATTAAGAAATCAACTAATAACAAATGCTGGAGGGGCTGTGGGGAAAAAGGAACCCTTCTTCACTGTTGGTGGGAGTGTCGACTGGTACAGCCACTGTGGAAGTCAGTGTGGAGATTCCTCAGAAAACTAGGGTTGGAGGTCCCATTTGACCCAGCTATTCCCCTTCTGGGCATCTTCCCAGAAGAATTAAAAACATCGTACCACAGCGATATATGTGCACCCATGTTTATAGCAGCACAATTTGTAATAGCCAGATCTTGGAAACAACCCAAATGCCCATCAACTGAGGAATGGATAAGAAAGATGTGGTATTTTTATACAATGGAGTACTATTCAGCCATAAAGAAGGATAATCTGGAGACTTTTATAGGTAAATGGATGCAACTCGAGAAAATACTCATAAGTGAAATAAACCAGAAGCACATGTGTAAGCATCGTATTGTCTCTCTAGTATGAGAAACTGAAAGAGTAAATAAGATCCAAAATGTACAATAGACATGGTGAATCAAAAAGAAACTGGTCAAAAGGAAAGAGAGACTGGAATAGGGAAAAGAAAGAAGGGAAAGGGAAAAAAAATTGTATATATATATATATATAAGATGGTTAAGATAGATACACTACCATTTTTACTTAGTTCATTGAAGAGTAAGGTTTGTGCCAA
Organism: Erethizon dorsatum; assembly: GCA_028451465.1. Taxonomy (NCBI): domain Eukaryota; kingdom Metazoa; phylum Chordata; class Mammalia; order Rodentia; family Erethizontidae; genus Erethizon; species Erethizon dorsatum. The sequence continues at coordinate 56,352,790 of CM051833.1, forward strand.
TAATGTTTGGACAATTGAATGCTAATGTCTGGTGTCCTGAATAACTAACTTAAAGATAGTAATACATAATGTATTAACCATTGTTACCCTCCTATTATGTTGGTTTGAAAATTTGTTCTTCTTTTGATTTGTTTTGTTTTTTCTTCTCTTTAAAATAAAAATAAATAAATAAATAAATAAATAAATAAAAGAATCAACTGAAAACTATTAGAATCAATGAAAATCTTCAGGGAGGTAAATCCATACAAAATCAGTCTTTTTAAAAAAAAATCAGTGTTTTCTATTTACCAATTATAAGCAGTTAGAAAATAAAATTTTAGAAAATCTTTAATTCACACCTCAACCACAATATACATTGCATTGACTTAAGTTTGGCACTGCATCTACAAAGCTTTACCCAGAAACTGTAGGAAGTGAGAATTTACTTTGCCCTGAAACACCGGCAGTGACATAATTTTTAAACTCAAATCTGCACTAATAGTTGCAGAACGGAAAACAGACAAAACTGCTCTCTTCGTGGACTCCAGGACCTTCCCCGAGTGAAACGTCATAGATTGGTGCAGGTCACTGGCTCAGGGGCCAAATCTTTCTCACAGTGAGCATCTGCTTTGCTAAACATATATCTGTAAAATGTAAAACGAGTACCTTCTCTTTTGATTTTTGTTTGATGGCCTGTAAAGTTTCAGTGGTCTTTTCCCGTGCAGTGTGCATTGGGTTTAAGTCTCCAAGCTCATCCTGCCTGCACCCCATCTGTCCTGTCAGCGATAACCGCCGTCCTGGCAGGCACACGCTCGCGGGTCCAAGAATGACTCTCCTTCTCTTTTAACTGCATGTAATTTGGCATCCCACTCCCTATAAATGCCACGTCTGTGCTTTATGAGATTTTAAAAAGGTTCAGGGAAGTATCTGGAAGGAAGACAGCCTACCGAATGAGAGTTGGCTGGGCCCTGCGCACGAGGTGGAGGTCAAGGGGACGCACAGAAGTGATTCATGGTGAGTTCTCGCCATGTGGGGCTGCGGATGGGGAGACAGCAGTGCTCTGTGACTGGGCTGGGGCTCAGTGCTTCGCATTCCGGGCTGCCAAGAAGTGACACTGTGGGCTTTTCCAAAGAAGCCATGAATCGGATGTCAGTGTCTTTGGGCTGAAAGAAGAGTTTGTATCAGACCCCAGGAAGTCCCCTTAGATTGATTTTTCTACTTCAGGCTTTGTTCTCTTTCCCCACAAAAGATAACCCTGAGGCCTGAGCGTCCAGCACTGTGGAGGACCCGGAGCTAAGCCAGACTCCAAGGGGGCATTATACGTGATTCTGACGTGGATTCATCCCATCCGTCAGCTTGAGACATTCATCGTGCCCATCAGAGAAAGTCTGTCCTCCATCTGCGTCCCCTGCACAGCCATCCCTGGCCTACTGCTCTGGTCAGTCAGTGGGAGCATAGTTCTTGCCACTGTACGGAAACCATTCCATTGACCTCTGCTGTGACTTCATTACCCGTGGACAGCCACCTCCCTTGTGGCCTGTGGCCTCTCTGGACTGGGACCTTTTATTTCCAAACTGAAAACCCACAGCTTATGCCGGAGTCACCATTTGTAGACTAAATGGGGAGACATAGGGGATCTAATATCCCAGTCCCCACTGTGTTCATGTCAAGTACATCCATCCCTGTTACAAGAAAAAAAAAATCAGTTCTGTCGAATAAATGTTATTCAAACTTAATGAGAGTTGGCTTCACACTTTCATACTGAAGGAAAGTGATCAGGTTCACCTGAACTCACCAGGAATTCCAGTATCTTCTCTATTTGCAGTACACTAAAGTTCAAGTTTCTTTACTTATTTATTTTCTTGCAATAGAGTAACAACACTAGATACCACTTTCCCATGTTTTCCTGAGGACAATACTTACTATAACTGATTTCTTGTGGTATTCAACAGCTGGTGAAGTAGAAGATGGCCCAGAATTGTTCAGAGATGTTGAGTGACAAAAATATTTTAAGCATATCTGACAAATGGACTTAATAAAAGACAGGCATAGGATAGCTCAGTCTGCATTTACTTCATAATTGGAAGAAATGCATCATCCCTGTTAGGAAAATTATTATGCAGAGTACCAAGGGAGGAGGGGACTTTACTTGACCAAGGCAGCAATGGTGGAGCTCATTGCATCATTATCCTGTTCTGAAAGGGACAGGCTTTCACTCTGACGATGACATGCGCCTTCCCCAATATCCCAGAGAGCAGAAATAGGGTGAGGATGTGATGGCAGCATTTCCAACTCCTAACCTCCCATCTTTTCCACCGCACTGTTGAAAGGTTGTAATTCTGCTGCTTCCCAAGAAAACATTTTGCTGCTCACTTATACATTGGTAAATAAATGCTTTCCAAGTATGTGTGATACACAAGCCCTGCTGTGTAGCATTAACAAGGGTCTCATTTCACACTGAGTCAATCAACATGCATTCATATCCATCGTGCACTTATTAGGCACCTTGTGTGTGCCTAGAGGTGGAATAGATGTTGGGATACAGAATTCTTGCCAATGAAGAGCTTATGATCACTGGGCAGGCTGAAAGTTCACAAAATTATGCCAGAGAGAGACAAGGCTTAGAAAGAAACACAAAAACAAAGCAGAGTCCAGAGGGTGACTGGGGGTGGCCAGTCCTGTGTGCAAAGGGCATCAATGAATGTGACAGAACTGGTTTCCTCCAGCGTGGACAAAGCCACCACATGGAAATCAAAGTCATGGAGAGCTGTGAGTAGCGATCAGAAAGGCGAAGCCCAGGTTGGGAGGTTGCAGGAGGAGGAAGGGCCACCCCAGCCAAGAGGGTGCAGTAGCCTTGGGGAGGCTGTGACCCACAAGTGGGGGCCAACGGTGGGCAGGAGCCACTCAGGTCCTGGGAAGGAGACAGTTTCTTCTGGAGCTGGTACCAGACTGAGCAGAGTAAAAGTTGGCTGCTACAAAAACCCAAGAGCAACTGGGGACTGAGCAGCAGGAGCACCAAAAACAGGTGGGCACCCACAAGCCTAGAATGAGCCTGTCCTGCCACACTGGGGGCCAGGGAGACTCATGGGTTTATCCTAAAACTAAGGGGAAGGGCGTGATCTCCATCATGTTAGAGAGGGTGGACTTGCAGCACCCGTGGGCTGCAGATCTCCATGACCAGGGGGACAGGAGAGGAAAGGACATGTGTCTCTAGTGTATGTGATGTGATTGAGAAATACAGTGGATGTGTTTATCAAAACCCTCCCTTTGCTTCGAACACACTTAACCCATCGTTCTTGCCACTTTCTGCAGCAGTTCTGGAGTCCTCTTTCCTGAGTGTCTTTGCCAGGTGTGAACAAATATGTGGTGACTGCTGCTGCCAAGCGCCATCCAACAGAAAGGCAGGCTGGTAAAAACAGGACGGGGAGTCCTCATCCACCTTTTCACCAGATCTGGCACTATACAACTTCCGGTTCTTCCCCAAAGGCAAAACGATCGTGAAAGGTACATGTTTTGAATGGATTCAGGGCATCAAGGCAGCCAGGATAGCACAACTAAAGACACAAAAGACTTCCACAACTTCTTCAGAGAATGGCAAGTATGAAGGCCCAAGTGTGTTTGAAGACAGGGGATAACCTAAGGGGGATTAATGGCAATGCGTCTTTTACTGTAATTTTTAAAAATGTAAACATTCACCTTATGTTTTGACAGCCCTATGTATGTGGAAAGAGAATCAGGAAAACTAGAGGGGACTGTGAATGGGGGCTATGACTCGGTGTCATCCCTGTGAGGCTGACAGGGCTGCGTGTGAAGACAGTGAGGACGCCCCAGGGAGGACCTGCTGGGACTGACGGGGAGCCTCGCCTGTCACCGGTCCTGGTTGGTTAGGGGAGTCAGGGCTCTGACAGAGCAAGTCTTCTTCAGGTGGGCTTGGCTAAGGGGCTGCCAACCCCACCTCACCCCTGCCAGGGTCCCACAGCTCCTCCAGAGCTTCCATGACAGTTGTCGCCTACGTACAGACAGCCCATCTCCTGTCACAGCTCAAGAAACAGAGCTTGAACTTGGCAGATCCGTGGGCCATCCAGAGATGGATGCTTCTGGACATGAATCCTCCTTAGAACCACAAGCCAATTCATCCTCTGCCCTCCATTCTTCTGGACAGCTCAGTGACCATCCCGGCCTCCACACTCCCTCCCTCAGTTCTTCTCTGGCCACTTGTCCCAGCCATGGCTTTCTGGAAGGGTTGTGTTTAGCATCTTCCAAATGAGGCATCAAGAACTAGCCTCATGCCACTGATGGAGCCAGACACACGGCAAAAAAAGGCTCCCCCTCCCTGCAACCTGGAGGCCCCGGTCTCAGCCCAGCACCAGCGGGGCCCATGCCCACCTCACCTGAGGATCAGTCAATAAGCCTCTCCACACCACAGCTAACTGGGCTCCTCACTGCTCAGGAGCCTTTGGTTTTGGACCCCAAACCACCCTTGCACTTTGGGGTACTCCCGGGGCAGCTGACGCAGTGACAGTGGTCTTGGCTTCCCTGGTGCAGGAGCACATTGGACATGCAGCTCTAGCATGGAGCACGCTGCCTGCCCTGGGTGAAGCAGGGGCCCATGCATCTGTCCCCAGTGCCTCAAGTCATCTGATTAGAAAGTCAGCGCTGTGCTCTGCAGTGAATAGAAAGTCAGTATAACAAAGAATAAACGCAGAATTTGGAAGGGCTTGCTGAGGGCAAGGTGGAAGCTAGCTGAAGATAATGCAGGGCACTATTAGAAATGCTGCAAAGAAGGTACCTTTTCAGATACAGCGTGGGTAAGATGAGAATAAAATTGTGATGTCCTTTCAGTAGAAAATGAATCATCGGGCCGGTGACATGGCTCAGCAGCGTAAGCGCCTGCCTGGCAAGCGCGAGGGCCCAAGTTCGACTCCCGGAACCCACATACGAAAAAAGGGCCGGTGATATCGCCCAGCGGCGCGGGCGCCTGCTGGCACGTGAGGTCCTGAGGTCTACCCCCGGTATCCACAAAAAAAAAAAAAAAGGAAAGAAAATGAATCATCCTTTCAGTGTCGCAGCACTTTTGTGTTTGCCTAAAAGAAAATGTCCAAGTCAGACGGAGGGGGCGCTAATTTCACACTAACAGGATTCCCCCTAATGCGAGTGCTAGGAAGAGAAGACAGCTTTCTGTACACACCAGGGAGCGTGATGTAGCAGGGTGAATTCTCCTGCACAGCATTTGCTGCAAGTATCACAAAAGCCAGAACATCGTAACAGCCCCACCTCTCCTCCCAGGCCAGCCTGACCATCCCCACACGACCCCACCCAAGGCTTCACCTTCTTCTTCATCTACCCAGCGCTTTTTTCCAGCAGGCTGACTCAACTGGCTTCTCCCTCTCCTGTGCTTTTATTTCTGTGAGCTGGGAAATAAATGCCCCGAACAAGACACAGGCCAGAATCTCACACTGAATCTGGAAGCAGCACGGGGGTCCCTGCTGGCAAGTAGGTGTGTCACACAATCCTTTTGGCAGGCTGGTGGTCCAGGCTGAACTCCCTCATGATGGGCATGCATGTGTGCACAGGATGCTATTTACCCTGTACCACTTAGTAATGTGGTTGTGGTTTACCCAGACACTGGGGTTCAGCCTCAGATTCCTGTGCCACAGTGTCGCAAGGTAAAAGCAACACAAGCAAACAAACACAGAAGCCCTGTGTAGAAAACACTGGGGAGAGACGCTTGGGACAGACACACCAGAGTGACTTTCCTGCTTGGCCCTGGCCGGGAGCCGTTCCCCGAAGGGTACCACCACCACCAGCGCTCCCAGCATGCTCATTACGTGGGTCTACCTTCTTGTGCTATTACAAGTCAGACAGCAGCACGAAAAAGGAAATTCAGAAATGAACGAAGACTTTACAAGTCTATCACCCACCAACCTCAGATAGGGCATCTCTCCTCAGAATATTACGCCTTATTGCAGGTATTACTCCATTAGCTCATTGCAGCTAAGCACACAGCTACGTAGGAAATTCAAGAATGACAGAGGAGGACAATGGCGGAACAGGAAAGTTATTGGCCAGTGTTTGTGGTCAGAATCACCAGGCCAGAAGAAGGAGGGAGGAAAGGCTGGGCTCTGCAGGTGCCAATTACTTCCCTGGCAGGGGCGTCATAGCTGCTGGGTCCCAGGCAGGAGGGCACGGGCATTCCCGAGGTGCCAGCTGGGCTTGGAAGCTCCAAAATCAAGTCGGCATACCTTCACCATCCTCTGGACAAGAGCAGGAGCGTGGGTAGAAAACAGGCAGGAGGAGGGCATGCGCACTGCATCAATTTTTGCACATATTAAGATACAATCCAAATGAGCTCAGGAGTGTAATATCTCTCTAGTTTCTATACACCATGTATTTATGGCTATAAATAAATAAACTTTACAGGACTACTTTAAAAGGAGCATTTTATTAAAATTTTGACTTTTTTTTTATTAAGTCACACAATGAAATAAATCCCACGTCTGAACACCCCCTTTTGCTCTAGTCACATGAGCTGGGATTGGGGTGCACCCCATCATATGAGAACACTTGATTTTTTCAGCCTCACTCCAAACTCAGGGTGATTTCCATCTGAATTAGTTTCTTAAAAATGCATCCCAAGGAAAAGATGCTACAAAAGCATACACTATTTTGCTGCATCAATTGGTTTGTCTGACTTACTCTTTTATGGAACTGATAATATAAATTTACAATGTGAAACTTTCAGTGAAATACAAACTTCAAGTCCTGACACATCATCACATTCTACATAAAACATGCTACACAAGAGCCCCCGGTGAAAGTCGAGGTTAGTATTCTAGGCACGCCATTCATAAACACCAAAATTCTACAAAACTCCTCTGAAGACCATATAATAACCTGATATGCAAAGTGTTATATATAAAAACCAATAAAAATCTTTTTACAGTCAGGAAGAAAATTTCAATAAGCTAAGAGTATAATTTGTTATTTATTGTAAGATTGATATGTTAAAGATACTGATTACTTCCAATAACCATATAAATTAAAGGCAAATTCTATCAAAATTCCCATGATTTTTGGAAGTTGATAGAAGAATTCATAATTATCTGGCTGGTTTGGAACTACTGGGGAAATTATGAGCAGATATGATAAGAATAAAGCCTTTACACTGACAAACAAAATATAAAGTAAAGCGGCAGCCATCAAACTGCATATACTCAAGCATGATTAGAAGATAGGTCAGTGCAGAAAAGCCCAGAGCACAGATGTAGAATTGAATGAAGGCGCAACATTAAGTCAAGGGGGAGAAGCAATACACGAATTATTTAAATTCCTAATTTAAAAATGATGGTCATTGAAAGAAAGATAATAAGTTAACACTTTGTTTCTTACACAAGTAAATGAACACTTAAAAAAATCTTGGGCTGGGAAACTTGTTTCTAAACATGAGTGGCTATGAAGACAACAATTATGGGGCCACAAACCGTATCATGAACAAAGTCAAGAACCAAGTAATGATGAAACGATATGGAATGCACCTGACATAAAATGTTATCTCAGATGTAGCGTGTGGTCGCTTTGTAATAAAATAATTTAAATAAAAATCCATACACAAATACATAGAAAAAACTGTTCAAATATCATAACTAAGTTCAAGAAAAAAAAGAAATTTAAAATTCCCCTCTACTCCTCCAAAATACTAGGAAGATTTTAATGAGATTTATATATGTACATTATGAAAACTACAAGTAGTTTATGAAGATGGAAAAGAAAATTTGAAGTAGAGAATCTCTCTCTCTCTCTCTTTGTATGTCTGTTTATGTGTTTTTATTGATGTAAGTAAAAGGAAAGCGAATTCATTTTCCCTTTGCATGTTTCTCTCAATGCCTCACAGAAGATCTGTCTGCCTGGGTAATCCCAGGGTATTTTAGTTTATGACAAATGAGGATAAAGTACAATTCCTGCTGGCCCTGGATGGTTCCTGTCAGGCAGCTGTAACAGAACCCATAACACTGAGTTCATCAAACTGCTTCCAGCAGGTCTGGTTTCCCACTCCAGAGGGAGTTCAAGGCTGCACTTCAGACGCAGGGGGCTTAGCTGAGAAGGAAAATTCCCCTGGTTTACAACTGACAGAGAAATAGTCTTCTGTCTCTTGGGCATGGTCTTACTTAACGAGCTGTTCCATAAAGGAATCCTATTTGTTTCTGTATGTAAGTGATTGAGATAGAGTCTTAATTTGTGTCCATGCCACCCTCTTTCACTTGTAGTGAGTTGAACTGTGTCCCTCAAAAAAGGTGCTACCCAAGCATGATTGTGCACATGTGTAATCTCAGCACTCTGAGAGGCTGAGGCAGGAGGATGGCAAGTTTGAACCCAGCCTGGGCTATTCAACTCATTGACTTAGCAAGACCCTGTCTCAAAATAAAAAGTAGAAAGGGGTTGGGGATTTAGCTCAGTTGGAAATTCAGTCCTTAGTACCACAAAACAAACAAACAAACAAAACCATGTTGAACTCCTAACCCCTACTTTCTGTGAAAGTGCCCTTACCTGGAAATAGGGTCTCTGCTGGCTAAATCGAACTAAGACGAGGTCATGGAGCAGTAGAGTGGATCATAAACCCAGTGACGCCATCCTAATGAGAAGAACCGGAAGACACCCAGAGAACAAGGCACCCACTCATTCACCGTTTCCACTTCCTGCTGCCCATTCATCTGGTCATTTGGAAACCAAGAGAGCCCTCTGGGCATCACTCCTGCACCAGAGCAGGTTCCCCTGCAAACCCAGCTTCCTAGCCACGCCGCAGAGGTGCCTAGGAGAAGACTGTCCCTGAGGCCTCTGCCCAGGGTGTCCTCTGTGTCTGCTAAGGATCCCTGGATCTAAAAGGAGAAAGGCTTGGGTCATTTTCTGTTTCCTTGCACGGAGAGCGAGCCTCGCCAGTCCACATGTTGTTATCCCATTGCATGCCTGGGGCTCAGAACCACCCTTATCGGTCACCTGCCAAGGACAGAACTAGATCCAAATCTGTGAGCCGGGAGCCAAGGCAGAGGCCTCACTCTTGCAGGGTGTCACCTATGAGCTGAGGTGCAGTCTCATCCTCCCAGGATGCACCTTCCCTACAGACTAGGAGCTTCTGCAGGTGCGGGGAGTGACGGAACTCATGCTGTGTCCACGCACCCCTGTCACACACCCCTTTCTTAATTAATTAATTTGTTTGTTTGCCTACTAGGGACTGAGCCTGGAGGCTTTGGACTAAGCTACATCCTCAGACTTCTAAAATTTTTTCTTTTACTTATGAAACAGGGTCTCACTAAGTTGCTAAAATGTTTAAACTGGGCTTGAATTTGAGATGCTCCTGCCTCAGACTCCCAGAGTGTTTGGATCCCAGGAGTGCACCACCATGCCAGGCTACACTTGCGTTTCTATAACATGGATCCCTTGGCCTGATGTGACATCCCAGGGAACACCCCGCCATGTGGTGCACATTCTGTAAAACCTAAGATAGAACAGAGCCTTGTGCTGAGACCCCATGATAGGAAAGGAAGTTCATTCCAAAACGAATGCCCTTTCCCTGTTAAAATAAATTGCTATCCTGTCTAGGATAGGAGAACTCTGATGTGTCCAATTGTGACCAAGTCTGGCCAGCCATGGACCAAAAGTTCAAACTCACTTTTGTTCTGCCCATTGATCCTGAGAAGCCCCATCTTTATGATATGATAAAACCATTTCCAGAGTTCTCATCAGCTGTGAAATCCTGGGTCCTGGGGAGGATCCCATACCAAGGAGCTCTGTGTCAGAGTTAGAAGATGCAAGCTAATTAGAATAGAAGACTTGTAATTTAAAGAATGTTTAGCTGGACACATAACTTGGTACTGAGAACGCTACAGAGTAACCTAGCCCTGAGGGAGAAAAATTCGGAAGAAAGGGCCCCTCTGCATGATCAGGATTTACTGCAGAAGCACTGGTACTGCCTTGCAAGGCAGAGAAGCTCGCTGGGTTAGCAGTAAGTCAGTCTGTCCATCCTACAGTCACAGGGAGGGGATGGCATGGGAGGACTTGAATACTAGGTACGTGGAAACCATTGGGCACCATCTTAGTCCGCCCTCCATAATTCTTAATTACTGTTTTATTAGTATAATCCCACATTTCCCAGGTGGTTTCCATAATCATAATTTAAATGTCTGAATACACATTCTATTATCTCAATAAAAAATCAATTATTCCCACATTGGGCCATGTTTTCTGAGATAGGTTTGTTCTCATTCAGAGACAAAGAATGGTGGCTGGCAGGATGGTGCCGGAGACTGCAGGGCAAGGATTCTGGTCTATAGATGATAAGTTCGGCAGCCTGCATGTAGATGCTCCCCATGCTGAGGATGGAGCTGAGCAGACAACCAGCCAACCCGGGCTGCAGTACCTACATTCAGCTTTTCCCAGCTCAGGCCTGAAGGTGAAGGCTCCTTTCCTGCTCCCACTGCTGAATATTCCAGGGACAGAACTATGAAACTACGACCGCATTTCCAGTGAAGTTGTGCCATCAAAAATTGTATTAAAAGCCTCAGTTACTATACTGGTTTGTATGCTCTGGGCAAATCTCCTGTAAAAGGAAGTTCCTTGAAAAATTTGGGATGAAAAAACTCTATGTGTCACCCAGAACTTGATTTGTTTTCTCCTTTCTCATAATTAGAATTCTGCAATTTTGTTTTCCTTCTTAAGGTGCCCATAGGCTCCAAAGACCTGCTTGGAATTTATTCGCAGAAATTATGCTAACTCTGTATTTGTGCCTTTTGGGGTGTTACTTATTTTATACTTGTATATATATTTTGCCATTTGGCAGCTATTTATTTTGCTAAAAGCAATATCAAATATCCTACAAAAAGAGGTGTGATATAAATGGACCTTAGCTCTCCAAACTATGTATCCATCTTTCATCTGATGTTAGCTATTAAAAGCATTTGCAACCATTCAATATCACTAGTAATGTTCCTGGGGACCCTCAGTTCATCACACCTGGAGCAACAGATCCATTTTATAAATTCTTCAGGAGCTTTTGAACCTCTTAAGGTCTTTGGCTGTCTGTAGAACATTTCCTTTGAGTTGAAATAAAGATTTCATAGGGTTGTTTTTTTAAATTCATAAAATTCTTTAATGTCTACCTCATTATATTTTAATACAATCTACATTATATAAATGACCACTATCCGTATTTTCCTTTCATAAGCTACTTTAACAAATATATCCTTCTAGCTTTTAGCTGACTCATTCAGATTACCTGGTTGGTTGATCAGCTAACCTGAAAACAATTATAGTTCAAATTTCTTCATTCCAGTATTATTAGAAATATAAAACATACTTCATAGTCACTAAAGACTGAAAGTGGGTTGCAGTCATTTTATATAATCACATAGTCACTAGTAACCAAATTAGGAGGCAAGGTATTAGGTTACACTTATTAAGAACGAGAGGCTGTATTAAGAACTGGTTTCTCTGTGCATGTAGTGTCACTCCGGGCTTCTGCCACATGGTTGGGGGTGGCAGCTGTGGATGCCAGGCAGGTGCTGGTGATGGGGGGCCATGCTCATTTTGTGGGACCAAAAGGGCCTGATATAGCATTGCTATTCTGTGACCCCAGTACTTTATGGGGATTGTCAGCTTTATTTTCATCATGCTGATTATCTATCAATATTTTCATAAGAATAAGGAAAAATAAACCCTTGTGTCTTCTTATTATTAAGGTATAAAATTAGTTCTGGAAAATCATGAACAGCAGCATCCAATAAGTATGCGTTAAATAAATTTCACCCAGATCTATACAGAGAAGAAAATATGTCATGAGTTTTCATTTTTGCTTTTTTGTAGATGAGCAAGTCCTTTACAATCTATGTCTAGACACACACAGTTCCCTTCCCCATCATTGTCACAGAGCTGTCACTACCCCATGACACAGTCCTGTTGCCCTCAGTGGCTGGAGGACAGTCCACCCAATCCTGCTGTCTCCAGAATGACCCTCCAGAACCAGAGCTCAGTAGATAACAGGTGTCTGCTTAAGAGACTGACCGCTTCTGCCTCTCCCTTAGCATGAAGTCCTGGCTCCTCCTCTGTGCCCAAGGAGGAGACCCCAGCGCATATATGATTTCCTCAGGAAGTGACTGAGCTGGGACTTGAGCCCGGGCAGTCAGATGCCCAGAGGCTGCAAGCACTTCAGCCAAATATTTGTGCTTCCCTGGAACTGAGGAGGCAGAGGCATGTGACAGGCCTGTTGTCCTCCCTGAGAGAGCAGCCAGGGCAAGGGCTGATACTGAACATGGAATCGAGTGACCATCTTTCCTGGGAACCCCACCATGACCTCACCTCCTGTCCTCTCTCTGGGGTGCGGCACTCTGCCTTTCCGTGGGTCTTCCTACTCACAGGCATCTATCTCCGCGTGGGTCTCTCTCAGTCATTGTGAACTCAGTGGGCCAGGCCAGCAGCTGGAGGATTGGATTTGTTAACACACAGGTCAGCCGTTCAGCCAGCAGGTACCTGACATGGGCCAGGAGCCCAGGAGCCCACAGAGGGCAGAGGAGAGAAACCCCTGTCCTCCTACGGCTCCCATTCTAGCACATATAAAGAGCTAATACTGTAAATATAATAAGTGACACATAGGAGAAGAAAATAGGGCAGAGAAAGGAATAGAGAGCAGAGGGGCAGCTGCTCAGGATATTAACTATGATGGCCAGGATAGGACTAAGTAGACAATGTGGAATTCCTAAAGAGACAGAAGAAGCAGCCACAGGGACTTCTGGAGCAAGTGCTTTCCTAGCAGAAAAGGCACTGTGTAAAAGGTCCTGAGGTTAGAGTCCACTTGGTGGGGTCTAAGACCAGCAGGTGGTGGGGGTAGCTGGGCAGAGAGAACTGGTAAGTTGGTAATGAGAACTAATGTAGGGCTGAGTCGTGTAGAGTGTGACAGGCCATTCTAGAGAAAGGAAAGGGAAGTTCCACCTGCGGAGGGATCTCAGGAGGAGATTGACAACTTCAGTGCGCCACTCTGGCTTCTGTGTTTAGGGCCAGCTCTGGGGGAAGAGCGCGCAGTAGAGCAGGCAGGGGAGGCAACATGAACCCATCGTAGGAACCGAGAGTGCGGCGCCTCAGCACAGAGTGGCTGCTCTGAAGAGAATAAGAAATAACGACTGGTGCACAGATTTTTAAAATAAAGCCTAAATGATCTCCTGATCCAGAGGATTGGACTGTAGGGAAAAGCCGGTGCTGAAGATGACTCCGTGTTTAGGGGTTAAGACGCATGGGGGAGAGATGCGCAGTCGGCTGGGACAGCGTGGCTGCGTAAATGGCGCTTGAAGCGGTGAGACTGGACGGCGTCATGAGAGCACGACAGGGAGGTGTGGAGACGCGGGAGGAGGACCTGGACTCCGGGACGTAAAAAGAGATCAGGGATAAAAGGAAGGAAAAGTCCTGTGAGAAAAACCACCGGCCTGTGGCACAGTGGAATCTAAGAGACACGTGGCCTGTCCCACTGGGCTTAGCTTCGAGGAGCCCCTCCACGATGTGGGCAAATGCTGCTGGGGTGGAGCGTGGGGGACACAAGCCTGTTGAGTGAGTTTTGGAGAGAGGAAGGAGAGGAAGCACGCTTTGTGGTACAGGTGAGTCATCAGAGGTGCGCCACAAAGGGGCATAGAAATGCAATGTCAGGCAAAGGAAACGTGGCTGGGGAGGGGTCACGAGACGGGAGAATAAGGGCACACTTTCCGGTGTCATCTCATGGAGAAGAGAAGGGTGAGATGAGGAGGTTGGCCACGGGGGAAGAGACGAGAGTTCCTGGGCCCTTTCCCTGAACAGTTGAGAAACGAAGGAGTTGCACTGGTTCCTGGACAAGGCTGCTGCTGCTGCAGGAGCTCAGAGAGGTCACATGGGGTGGGGTCAGGTAAAAACAGGGAGCGATAAGGGGTCAGATGCCAGGGAGGAGAAGCTGAGCGGGAGAAAGTCTGTGGGCATCACAGTATTTCACGCTTACTCAGGGTCTTGCTTTCTGTGGATTCAGTAACCAGAGGTAAACCATGACCCAAAAATGTTAAATGGAAAGTCCCAGAAATGGACAATTTGTAAGTTTTAAATTGCATGTGATTCTGAGTAGGATGATGAAATCTCACGTGGTCCCCTTCACCCAGCCTGAGATGTGAATCATTCTAACATCCATTTTTCACAGTGTATACTACCCACCCATCAGTCACTTAGTAACCATCTCCATTAGTGCTGGTATTCAAGAAACTCTCATTTCAATTACTGTATTAGTCAGCTTTTCCATTGCTAGGACACAATACATGACATCCACAATTTAAAGGAGAGGTTTAATTAGGCTCACAGTTCAGGGGATTCAGTCCATGGTTGGGAGGCTCCAAGGCTGAAACATTGTGGCAGAAGGGCCTGTCAGAGGAAAACTTCTCACCTCATGGCAGACAGGAAGCACTGAGAGAAGGATGAGCCAGGGAGGGAGATGTACCCTCCATAAGCACATCCCCAGGGACACACCTCTTCCCTCCAGGCATCATGTCCACATAGCACATTTAGGTACGAGCTCATCAGTAGATCAATGAGTACAGCACCCCCACAATCCAGTCACCTTCCAAAAGTCTCACCTCTGAACAGATGAGAGGTTTGGGGGACATTCTAGACCTAAACCATAACAGTTAATAATGGCCCTGAGGTACGGAAATGGCAATCCCAGCACTTGGATGTGCTGAAGAAAAGCTATGAGTGCTTCCTTTAAGAGAAGAGGTGGAAGGATGATATTTTTACAATGATCATGTTAATATAACTTTTATCGCAGTACAATTATTCTATTCTTAGTTATTGCTATTAATTCCTTACTTTGCCTAATTTATAAATTAAACTTTATCATAAGAAGATATGTACACAATGTATGTAGGATCTAGTGTTATCCATGGCTTCAGGAATCTACTTGGGGTCTTGGAACACATCTTTAGCAGATAGTGGGGTGTTGAATTTTCTCGTGGTTCCCACTTATCAGTGAGAGGGTCAGGAGCTGAAAGCAATAGTGGGCAGAATGTGGCAGAGCTCCCTGGCTGACGGGTACCCACGCATCCTGCAGCTACAGGCCACCAAGCTATCCAATGAATCAACACAGGAATGCACATGTAAAACTTGCTCCTGAGAACCAAAGCATTAATTTTTATAGTTCTGTGAATTTCAGCCAAATTTTTTATTAGGTCTCAGTCATGATTTTGCTTTGTTTTGTTTGCTTTTGATTTCAGTTGTAAGAAAATGTGGTAATGCATAACCATGCTTATTTCAGTAGCAAAATCTGAGTCTCAAAGCCATGAAGCATTCTCTACGTTGTGTTATAATGAAGGTGAGAGAGGAAGCTCACTCTAGTGACCAAGAAAGGGATGGATTTGGTATCCATGCTGAAAGTTATTGTCAAATCACTTTTGACAATAAATGAACTACTTAAAAAAGAAGAGGACAGAAATTGAGAGATTATAACTGTATGGGAAAGAAACTTTGGCCTTGAGCTAGGCCATTTTAGAGTAAACTGACCTATGAAGTAATGCTTAATGAATAAGCATTACTTCACAAAGCAGATAATAGAATTATGGAGCTCAGGAATCCAACATGTTCATCAGTAAGAAGTGTAAGAAAGTAAAAAAGGCTTGATTGGAATAATGAAAGACAGTTCCAGGAATGAACCTAGGAGTTCAGCGTCAGGCCACAAATAAGCCATTTTACAGAGCATCCCTAAAATTGCTATTGGCCCTAGAAACAAGGGTTTCATGGACCAGGCTCTGGCCAGGAAGGGCAGCTCATCTCTTTGTGATTTGAACCAATATCAGCTCTTTAGTGTTGGGAATTAAGGATCATGCACTTGGGATTGATACTGAATATACAGATGGGGTGGTTCTGTTTAATTAAAATGTGAACTAAATCTTCTCCCTCACTTAAAAGCCCTGGGCACTTTAAACAGTAAATGGCTGAGCTCTGAATACTCCTGCTGGGATTTTCGCTCAGCACTGGGCCGAGCTGACAAATAGCAGCTTGGGAAATGGATGGCTACAGGAGGTAGGAGAGAATTCCACTTTGTGAATGGGAAATTGGACGACCCCAGGATCCAAGCTTGAACTCCAAACACTTCTGAGAACAGTGGCCAGTCTGGAAAGGAATGCAATGTTCATTCCCATGCTTCAGTGGAAATCTACCCACTGGGAAAGTTCCGTAAAGACCAGCTTGTTCTATACAATATGCTTGAGCTTGCAAGTGCTTTCTAAATCTATACCCCAGAACTCTTGTAATCAAAGGCAGCAAAACAGCTGGATGCCTTCTGTGTGGTGGCTCTCAGGGACAACTGCGGTCCTTTCCCCTTGCTTGGGATCCTGCCAAGCAGGGCCCCAGAAATAGCATTTATGTCAAAGGAAGTGGCTCTGAATTCAACTTCCAGCTAGGGCGTGTGCTTTTCCTCACATGTGGATGGACAATTACTTTATAAACACTCACAAATATACGCTTGAGAAATGTACATAGATGGGGATATAGATGTTTCAGTACCTATTAATTTTAAAAGAAACATATCATATATGAGTAATTTACTGAGTCAATTTTGAATGCTCTCAAAACAGTAAAATGAATGCTAACAAATGCTACTTTGACTGTAGTAACCACTTCACTATGTAAATTATATCAAGGTGTAAGTGTATCAAAAATTATGTTGTTCACCTTAAGTATAGACAATAGAAAAGCATAAAAAGGAGAAACATTTTAAAATATTAGGTAGCTCAAATAGTCGGTGAGAATTAAGTAGGAATTTTAAATATGTTTTATCTCTATTTTAGACCCTGCTAAAAATATATTTTCTTTCAAATGGCAATGTCCTACTTCACTGTATCAGTGTCTAGTTTCATTCTCTGTGTCTTCTCCTAGCTGGCTCTGTGCCAGTGCGGAGCATAAATGACAAGAGCCCTTCCAGTGAACATTTCTGTTATCTTCTGTACATAATTCAGTGTTCCTATCTTCGGAATTTCTTTTTGCTTCTGGATTTAGAATGTAAAGAAGCAGGTGTTGCATAATCATCACAGATTTCTTCCTCAGAACACAACTAACACAACAGCACTGGTAAACAAACTTCACAAACTTTCACAGTACAATCATAGGTATGAGCAGAGAATTAAACATGGAATTATCTATCCATCTAATCTTTTTTTTTTTTTGTACTGGGAATTGAACTCAGGACCTTGCACTTGCAGCCAGATGCTATACCACTGAGCTATATCCCCAGCCCTATCCATCCATTCTTTATTCAACCATCTAACCAGACCAAGCCAAGTGTCAAAGATGTGCACGTATATGTGTGTATGTACAGATGCACATTTACAAACACATATTTATGTAGAAATGCTTATACAACATTGTGTACAAGTATATTTTAGATATATGGTTCTTTTGTTCTGTTTCACTTTCCGCCCATCAATTTATTTGCTTAATATTCATACAATAAAATGATCAAAAGCTGCACGGAAAGATGGGATCATTCAGAACCTCACATGCAGTTATCCAGCCTAAGAACACACACTGAAGCCTGCACTAGGGGACCAGGGCATCGCTGCTTGGGCTGTCGGAACACCCTTGCTGTCCACCATAAAGTGAAGCAGAGTTTGCAGGCGGAGGCATTCGACATTACCAAGCACCTGCTGTCCTTCGTTCTTCTCTATTTATCCTCCCAAAATCTTTTACTCCAGAAGATCAGGATTTCAGACTGAGCCCTACAAGGCTGACCCTTTGTCTAAATAACAGCAGGAGGGAGATGCAAAACAGTCATGAGGGTGAAGCCCCTGTCAGCACTGGCACTGGACGCTACGGATGCTTGTTACTAATCTCTAGTTGTGTGTTCACAGCCCAGGCAGCTCTGCAGACCCCAATTTACCTGTCAGCAGGTCTGCTTTGGAGCCTAGGGATGAACAGGGCAGGAATCTTAGCCGTAACATTTGAACCAGAAAGAAACCCTGGGGAGGGTCTTTGCTGTGCCTGGAGGGAGAGCTGACCCCTGACCCTATTTGCAAGAGGTGAGCTGCAGCTGGGCTCAGAGCTGAGGCACAGGGCTCAAGGAAGCCTGGCTGGATCAGCAGGCATGGAAGCTGCAGAGGCACAGGGCTCACAGAGTGGGAAGCCACGCTGGCCTTCCCAGTGGGCAGTGGACAGGTGCACATGATCCCATCTCACGTGGCCAGGAAGGTACGAATTCCAGTCCAGACTGCCAGGATGTGGTCTTGAGCTGAGCCACTCTGATAGCTCTGGTTGGAGGAGATCCATCTACTCCGCAGCTCTTGCCCTGGCTGCAGAACCGACCTCCAGCCCTGCAGCTCGTGAGCTTTCTCTTGTCCTTCCTCTCCTCCAGACACTCAAGAGTCCCGAGTCACACAGGCTTGGCCCCTCCTCACCTGGGATCTGCCCTTGTGTGGACGTTGGAACAAAATTCTCGCAAGTACCCTGTGAAGGTATGCTGAGTCTGTGCTGTAAGACAAAGGATTGTTTTGCTTTTTTATTATAGGCTCTCTTTTATTTTTTTATTATTATTTTTTTTAATATGCGGGTACCTGGAGTCGAACTCAGGACCTCGTGCTTGCCGGGCAGGCTCTTATGCCGCTGAGCTGTATCACCAGCCCATAGGCATTCTTTTAGAATGTAGCGGGATTACGGTGACCATTTTCTAAGGTCGCAATTTGGATTTTCTGCTCCTTTACAGTTACATTCAAGCACAGCAACCTTTCAGATCTTTGCCGAGAAGCCTCAGGAAGCACTTGTGTGACAGAGGGCGGCTGCGACAGGGGGCCTTGACGACTGGCCTCCTTCACGAGTCTGGGACTCCAGCGTCCCTGGACACTATCCCCGCTCTGCGCGTTCTCTGCATGAAGAGGTGCACTTCCTGAGGCTGCCGGCCACGTGAGGCAGAGGAGGCAGATGCGGGGTCTGCGCCAAACTCCGCAGGAGACTCAGGGTGCTCCGCAGGCATCTTCCCTCTGAGCTTCAGCCCCAGAGTTGCTACACAGCCTCGATTAATGGCCTCAACTCTCACCTCTGACTTCTTCTACCTCCATGCGACAGTGGTTTTTCTATCTCAGGCAGGGTCATTTTGGGTAAGAAGCTGGCTCACGTATTTACTTCTTGATCAATCATTTGATGATAGACAACGAATCAAGAAAGGCAGGGTCCTGACAACACTGGCGAATGTTTTCAAGGCCTTTGGCCAATGTGGCACATTTAGGGAAGAGATTTCCTCTCGCGTTTAAGGCTGAAAATAGCATTCATCTTTTTAATTTTTACTAGCACATGTTTTTAGTACATAATGATTACATTTACATGGGGAATTAGCACATGTCCATAATACGTCTTAATTCTTTTTTTTTTTGTCCCCTAACCCTTCTTTCCCTGCTAAAGCTCTATTTTCATTTTTTTACTCGTTTCTTTTTTTAATCCCCTTTCCTTCCCCTCCTCCATCGCTTGTTTCCCTATTCATTTGAAAGAGATCACCCTGCCTATTTATTGATTTTCTATTTTGCTCTTTATTTATATTTTTGAGTTCCTCATTTTACAGATATACCTATGTTTATAGCAGCACAATTTGTAACAGCTAAATCTTGGAAATGGTCTATATGCCCATCAACAGATGCACGGATAAAGAAAAGGTGGCATTTATACACAGTGGAGTACGGCTCTGCCATAAAGGAGGTAAATAGATGCAACTTGCAAGCATATTATTAAGTGAAATAAGTCAAACACAAAAGCTTAATTGTGACAAATAGCCTTCTAAGAAGTAGCCTTCAGGTGAGTTCAGAAGCCAGGCTGAGACTGTTGTTTGTGCCCCAGCTACTTCTGAAGGCTTTCAGGACAAGAATTCAGTGTCACAGGACAATGGAGCTCGGCCCCTGGGACTACCCACATTGCTCAGCTACCCACAGTCATTGTCAGCCCCAACTCCTCCGTTTACTTGGAAAAAAAAAAAAATCTACCATGAATTAGCAAAAGACTGTCAAAATCTTAAGATATTTCTCCATCCTGGCTAAGGTGTATAACTGATTATCTTGATATGATTTTTGCATGAGAAGTACGATGATGGAGGATGATTTGTTTGAGTTTCAATTATGGAAAATAGCCGAGACAACTACCAACCTAGGTTTATGCTTGTAGTATCAATGTGCCTCGCAGTATTTCTTTGAATCTTTTTTTTTTTTATACCGAAAAGTGATCTTTTTCAGTCCCCTTGGTTTGTGTCTGAAAATCTCAGTGGCCTGAGGACACAAAGGGAGTTGATTCACAGACCTTGGGAAGCTTCTTAAAGAGGCTATCATTGCCTGGCTTGCTTTGTCAGCACCTGAACCTGATCCTGGTCCATGAAAAGAGTGTGAGCTGACTACGCCTGCCTGGGACCCCGGTCCTTTCCAGCCCACTTATGAGTGACTCTGGAGAAAATGATCCCTTCACTTGCACCTGAAGTTGTTTTGGAAAGTGTTTTCCTGAAGGCTTTCTCCTGAGCCTTTGGAGGGGAACTGTTTTCCCCACCAAAGAACAGCCCAGGTTCCAGGAGGTTACACTGATTCCCCAAAGACTATTAAACCTTAATCCAATTACAAATAATCTCCTTCGAATGACTTCATTACCAAAGTATTTTCAAGCCCTGTTGTAATTATCTGTCTAGAAGGATGGTTTTACAAGGAATGATCAAATATAGGGTAAGCGTTTAAATTTTTAAAAATTGTTGGGGCCGGTGAGATGGCTCAGAGGCGTAAGCACCTGCCTGGCAAGCACGAGGTCCTGAGGTTGACCCCCGATATCCACAAAAAAAGAAATAAAATAAAAATTATTACCAAAAGACACATTGCCATTATGTCCCCTCAAAATATTCTCCATCACTTGGAACGCACTCATCCCTTCATTCTTGCCACTTTCTGGAGCAGTTCTGGAAGTCCTCTTTTGTGAGTGTCTTTGCAAGGTGTGATAAAAAATACAGTGAATGCTGTTGCTGAGTGCCACCCAATAGAAAGGCAGGCTCCTAATACATCATGGTGTCCTCATCCACCTTGTTACTGGATCTGGCACCTTGCAACTTCTGGTTCTTCCTTTATGTCAAAATGATCTTCAAAGGTAACTGCTTTGAATCCCTTCAGGATATCGGGCAACCACAACAGAGCAACAAAAGACACTCATGAAAGAGGTCTTTCAGAGCTGCTTCAGAAAGTGGCAAGAACAATGGAATGAGTGTGTTTGAAGTGAGGGGGAGAATTTTGAGGGGGATTGATGGCAATGTGTCTTCTACTATAGTTTTTTTTTTTTTAAGTTTAACATTCAGTGCTCTAGATTTAGAGCCAGCTGTCTGGTGTGTTTTGCAGTGCTTGGTGGGAGGAGATTGTAGGTGTCAGTCCCTGCTCTAATAGGCATCCTTCCCCATACATGTCATGTAAATAGTGTCACCGTCTTGCTCCACGAGATTTCTAAGTTGACCAAGCTTCTCCTATAAGCTGAGCTAGTCCCAGCACAGAGAACAAAAGAACCCTACCCAAGGACAGGCATCCCTGACCTCACACTAAATCAGAAATTCAATAAAATAGTGTGAATCTTCCCTAACTTCAGAAATGCAAGAAACTGGAATTTTAACAAAATGGATTCAGATCTCCACCTATGTGCTCAGTTTATGTTTGTTCTAAGTCATTCAACAAAGCCCCCAACTTTTTGTTTTAGAATACAATTGCAATCAAGCTCTATCTGGTTGGTGGTTGGGTGGTTGGTTGAGTTTTGACTGGCTGGTTGAGTGGTTGATTGCTTGCTTGGTTGGTTATCATAGTGAGCTGAAAAAAGCCACTTCTGGTCATCAGAATACTGGCGGGAGGTGCGAAAGTGGTCGGGACATTGCAGAGCACTCTTCTCCACGGGCAGATGTTGGGCCCCAGCAACTTTTGCTCTCACCAGGGTCTGTACAGAGCTCCTGGCAACAGCAGAGCAAAGCTACTAGAGAACAGCTGACCTCGGGCTCTATGACTCCCTCCCCACAGGGAGCTCCTTATGATCAAGCACCCTCCTGCAGCAGTGTCATCTGACTGGTTGTCCTGTGCCCTCAGTTCACTGCTTCATTGGTCCCAGGAGGGAGCTGAGCAGAAGCACCTGGTTTGCAAAACTGATGACGGCTTCTGGCAAATGTGTCTACAGCTTCCCTGAGAAGGCACAGCCTGTGATCCTAATCGGGTACCTCATGGTCCAGGCAGGCGCACACCATTAATCCAATGAGCTCAGGGCCTCAGCGAAGCTGAGCCCCCAGGTGCATGTCAATGGCTGGACAGCAAAGGGCGGAACGCCAACCCCTGGCCCTCCTGGAACATCAGGCCACTCTACCAGACAGGGCACTGGGCCAGCTTGCTTCGCTACGTGCATAGTCTGGGCACATGTTGTCATGAAGCCCATGTACCAAGCAAGGAAGCTGGGTTTTTAGGGTAACTGACGTGTTAACAGTCAACAAAAGGCAGAGCTGGGAGTCGAACCCAGGTTTCTCTGCCTTTCTCAGGGCTGCTCAGGTGAAAACTCACTGGTCACTGCTTTTGTAGCCTCATTTTTCTTTCTGCAAGCTTCAGTTCAATCATCAGCTCCTTCACAGAGGGTCTTGGATTTTGATTTCTAAGAGGTCTGGGAGCTTATTCTCTCTACTCTCACGCCTACCCCAGGGAGCACTGAGCTTGCTGTGGTTAGGATCTGTTCCTAATTTTGCCACTCGGAGAACCTGAAGTCCTGGGGAATAAGATTCCCAGCCACCAGCACAATATGTATAAGTAATTAGAATTTGGTAAAAATAAAAAGAAAAATAGTAAAGAAAACTAAGAAAGAAAGTGGGAGGGAAAGACAGAAGGATGGACAAGGAAAAGAAGGGAGGGAGAGCAGATTTTAGCATTTTTGTATGAATTAACTATAGCCAACTATGAAAAAATTAGTTCTATAAAACTAACTCTATATAATTGTACAGTTCTATAAAACATGTATTGAAAAATGGAAAGGTAAACGTAAATGTGGCCTGAGTACTTCCATTGTGTGAGAATTAATATTTTACGACCTATAAGAATATCATACACCAACCCACAGAGAATATGATATCTGATAGAAAAGACTTTATTTTCTATCAGTGGCCAATTTCTGGAATTTTAATTCAACCTTTTAAGAGCAATAGACTAAGACTTCCATTATGAATGCTCACATTTTCATTACACAGAAATAAAAATATTTATGAGGAGAAAAATTGTCCCATTTTCTGACCTAATAAAATTCTGAAGTAATCACCTCCAGCACAGAGCATGGTGCTTGTAGATCGTCAGTGAAATCCTGTAGAAAACACGAGCAAATAGGTGTGTGAGCCCACGCGTGTCTCCTAATCTTTGTGACAGCAAAACAGCAACTAGTCGAGCAGTCTAACCAGAAATGGAAGTGGAGCCCTGTAAACAACCAGGCAGAAAAACAGCACTGAGAAATACACCAAGAAGGAATTTTTTAAAAAATGAGACTACTAAGAGACCTAACAGACAGCCTGAGAGGTCTTCGTAAACTCTCTGAGCAGCTGAGAATAAAGAGGAAAGACAGGGAAGCCACTTACTTTAAGAGGCGGTGGTCGAGACATTTGCCACCTTAAAAAGTCCTGGACATTCAATGTGAGTTTAGAATGAATTGGGGGAAAATCCATTTTAGGATGAAAAGTAGTGAAATTTTGAACAGCAAAACAAAGACAAAAATAACAGTAAGACTTAACAAATTTGCTGAAAACAATACATTTCAGGCTAACAGAAGACTTCTTATTAGCAAACTTGAGGAAGAAATCAGTGGAAAAAATGTTTTTTTCCTCAACAGTTTTGAGGAAAAAAGAAACTATCAGTGTTGAATGGTAGGCATATCCATGACCATTCGAATTCATGGTCTAATAAAAACATTGTCAGTCTTAAAAGATGAAGAGTTTATCAACATCCTACATTAACAGGAGAAACTATTACAAAAAGAGGAAAAGTGCACCTTGGAGTATACAGTGGGATTAAAGAACATGCTCAGTAAAGACTTCAGTAACACACAAGCGGTAATATGTGTCTAAATTCGATAGCTATGTATTAAAGGGTTGAGGTTTAAATTCTACATGAGAAAAATTAGGAGACAACATGAGAACATGAGAAGACTGAGGAGTTCTTTACTGGATAGCTCAAGGATGGTTTGCTCTTCATTTTATTGAGGAAAAATCAATAATTTCAGACATTGTGAAGAAAATTTAGTGTTAACTGTATTTATTAAAGCATACATATCATTAAAGATATAAAAAGGATAGAGAACCATTTTAATATATTAGAGGGAAATATTAAAAAGAAGAGGAAAGAGAAAGAAAGAAAGAAGTAAGAAAGGAAAGAAAAAAGAAAGCAAGAAAAAGAAAGAAAGAAAGAAAGAAAGAAAAGGAAGGAAGGAAGGAAAGAAGAAAGGAAGAAAGAAAAAAACAGGAAGAAGAAGGAAAGGAAATGCTTATTGTTTACTATTACCAGGTATGATCAAAACACATGGTGAGGGCCGGTGAGATAGCTCAGCAGCATAAGCTCCTGCCTGGCAAGTGCGACGTCCTGAGTTTGACTCCCAGTACCCACATGAAAAAAAAAAAAAAACCACATGATGAATATGTAAATAAAAAATTTACTATAAAAGACACATTGCCATTAATCTCCCTTAGGACACTCCCTCTCACTTCAAACACACTTATCCCATAATTCTTGTGACTTTCTGAAGCAGTTTACAGTTTAAGTCAATTTTTGTCAAATAAAAACATTACAGAGTGTCCTCATCCACCTTATTCATAGATTTGCCACCACGTGACTTCTGGCTCTTCCCCAAAGTCAAAAAGACCAAAAAAGAAAAAGTTTTGAATTGATTTAGGACATTGAGGCAGACAGGACAGCACAACTAAAGATGCTCAGGAAAGAGGACTCCAGAGCTGCTTCAGAAAGCGGCAAGATTGATGGGATAAGTGTGTTTGAAGTGAGGGGGAGGGTTTTGAGGGTGATTCATGGCAATGTGTCTTTTACTGTAGTAAATTTTTAAATGTAAATGTTCACCATACATTTTGGTCACACCTCATATCTTTTTTTTTTTTTTTTTTTTAATGAGGGTACCAGGAGTCAACCTCAGGACCTCACGCTTGCCAGCAGGTGCTTGTGCCACTGAGCGATATCACCGGCCCTTTTTTTTCCTTTATGTGGGTTCTGGGAGTCGAACTCAGGACCTCGTGCTTGCCAGGCAGGCACTTATGCCACTGAGCTATCTCACTAGCCCCTCATATCTTTTTTTAAATCTTCCACATTTCTTTCCAGTGGTGTTGTTATGGCAGAAGTGATGCATACACTCACAGGAAACCGAGAATCTAGAAACAAGTGAGTTCTTTTATTAAAACTATGCAGGCAGCGAGCAGGCCACTCATAGGAGTTGAGTCTGCTAATCCTGAGCCTTTGTTTCACAGTTCCTTAAATGCACATTTGGGAGTTTTACAAAAAAATCCCTTGGTTGCCATAGAAACCACATCTTTTACTACATAATTTCTTTGGAATGTTACAAGGTCCTTCTCAAAACATCAGGTTAATTGACACACAGCATGAGGGGGCAATGGTCAGTTTGACCACCTTGTGCTAAAACTGTTTGTTTTTCCTTTTATGGATTTTATGGTTAACTGGGAAGGGGTCTGAGGAGTGAGTTCATCTATGGGTTAGTGCCTTAATATCTAACAAGGTTGGGGAGTGAGTGCATCTAGGGTTTAAGTGAAGACAAACTGGCGTCTAAAAAGAAAATGGAGTCACTGTAGCCATATCAGTGTGAATTGTGCAACTTGAATTGTCTTCCTGCCCTCACAAGAAAAAAAAGCATAACTTTCTTCCCAGCCTCCCTTGCAGCTAAAGAACAAGCATGTGACCTTGGCTCCTACAATTGATATATTTGAAGGAGCATGAATGAAGCTTCTGTTCAGAAACCAGATGACCTCTGAAATATTAGCCTTGTGGAGTCCATGGTGGTGAAGGTGAGGTCAGAAAACCCCCACCACATGCAGCCCTGACCCTTAAGGTGGTGTGGTCCCCACTAGAGCAGCTTTGCTGTGTCACTGCAGTGTTGGATGGCCTTTTCAACCTCTATGATACACTAAGAATGTCTCTAATAGGTTGCCATAATTAATTCTTTCTGCTGAAGCTATCCAAAATTGATTTTCACTGTGTATCCACGCCCTGGAATGGCATTAGGCATGGTGAAGGGAGTGCAGCTTCACCATGGTAAGCTTTGATTCAGGCAGGATTCCTCAGTGGTTGAAAAGCTGAGTGAAAGTTGGATAAAAAACAAGTATTTACAGAGATTCAAAGTTACATGTTAACCTCAGAGGGATAACAAACTTCTGATGGGTTAAGGTAACAACCTTAACCACGTAATATGAGTTGATAACCTTAACAGTGGGACAACTAGTAACATGTGCTCACAGATGTGACTCCCTGGGAGGGAAATGTGAGTTCTCTGTATTCCCGCCAAAAAATCATAATACTAAACTGAATTCAATCACAAGGAAGCATGCAACAAGCTCAAATTGAGTAATATTCTACAAAATAATTGAACTGAATTCTCAAAGTAAAAGTCATAAAAGATGAAGGCTGAGCAAATTCTCCAGATTAAAAGAGACTAACTTGACATGGCAATTAAACTCAAGGTCCAACTCCGAATTGGATCCTGATGCATGAAAAAAAAAAAAAAAAAAGAAAGAAATGCAACTAAGTGAAAATTACTGGGAAATTTTTCAAAATTTGAATAAAAGCTATGGAGTTGATACTAGTATTGATTTAATGTTACATTTCTCAATTTTGCTTAATGCACTGTGGAATGGATAAGCCCTGGGCCAGCCAAGAAGGTGTGCTGAGCTCATGAGAGAAGAACTTATAGACATCTTGCTAATGTAATCTCCAGTCCAACTGAAAAATCTTATCTCAACAATCTTATGCCTAATGGGGATATTGAAGATGAGAAATACATATCCCAACTATGAAATTTCTAGCTTTTCTCTATTCCTTATATATTCTGGTTGCAAATGCCCCATCATTGATTTAGCGTATCTCTTTCTTGTAATACCTGATTATACATAGCCAGTAAAGGCCCTTGAACATGCATCCTTCTGCCTCAAAATCCAATTGTGCAAGTCCAAATGTTTATAGATACAGTGCCTATCTCCCAACTTGCTACCCCAGATGGTTGGCTTGGTCACTTTCTCACCACTGGGTCTCAATACCCAATAACAACAAGTTAAAGGAGGAGAGGTTTATTTGACTCACATTCTTTAAGGGTTTCAGTCCATACTTAGCTGGCTTTAGGGAAGAAGTGGCAGAGTGTAAAGGCCTGGGTGGAGGAGAGCTGCTCACATCCTGGCAGCTGGGAAGCAGAGAGAGCAGAAAGGAGAGGAGAGAGAGATAGATACCCTTCCAGGTCACACCCCAGTGACCTGCCTCTTCCAACATCACATTTAACTATAGCACCTCATGACCCAGTCATCTTTCAAAAGCCCCACCTCCAGGTGCATGAGGCTCTTGGGGGACATTCTTGAGAAAAACCATAACAATGATCTGGCAGGTTTTTCTAGCACTCCATAATAACATGGGCCACTGTGAGTCCAGCCTCTTAAAATTGTCCTCGCCTTCAAGACACATTTGCCCCAGTCTAATGACAAGTGTCTAGATTTCTGTTACTATAGCATTGGCCCTCCACTTTTGTGTCATAATTTCTGGATTAGTTACCTAATGTCATGACAAAGATATTTTACAAACTACCCTAAAACATAATGTCTTAAAAAGTATATTCATTATTTGTCATGTATTAGGGGTCAGCACGGTGGTTTCACTACAGGCATGGGAGTGCCTTTGCTCATGGGTTAGCTGGCTGCTGTCACTTGTGAAGGTTTGGATCGCTCTGATGAGTACAAGATCAGGGCCCTGGTCCATCCTTCTCTGGCAATATTTCTCTGTTATCTACTTTCTAGTTACCATGAACTGAGCAGCTTGCTCCACCACGCCCCTCCACCATGATGCTTCTGCCTTGGAGCAGCCAAGCATGGACTGCACTCCTGAAACTGTGAGCCAAAAAATGAACTTCTCTTCCTTTAAGGAATGGGTGTCAGGTATTTCAACCTAGCAGTGGGAAAGTTGACTGATACAGGGGACACGTTGGATTCTCTTATGGAGCACTCCTCTAGAGCTGCCTAGGTAACATCTGAAGCTCAGAATGCCCCCCAGGCTGAGGGGCTCAGGGTGGGAGGGATATAACTCTCCACTCAAGCAGACCATCTTTGGTTTCTGATGATTTCTCTCCAAGACCCTTGTTTGTTTAGAGGTGGGAAAGAAATGTGGATCTCTTCAATAATGTTGCTCCATCAATGCAGATCTTTTTCTTCCTGTAAATTTTTAAGGAGCTCTTGTACATCCTGGGGGTGAGTGAGTGCCAAGGCTCAGGACTAGTTTCTGTCCTTAGCATGTAACATGTACACTGTCTTACATCTCTTCAGAATTCAGCATGCCTGAGACCTGTTCATCTCAGCTTGGGAGCCTCAGCTGAGACAAGGAAAAGGCCTTTTTAACATCTGCTTAACTCAGTTAGGTGTAGCAGAATATATGTGATGAATAGCAAGTTCAAAATAAAACCCAGCACTAGCTCACTCAGAGCTGGTAGGGGCCCTGCAGCCTGGGGCTGCCAGTGTGAGCACTTGCATTCGCACTTAGCTGGTGAATGGCATCTGATTGTGCAAATTCACTCCATGGATAGTAAAATTAAAAAGGAAGTTTTATCAAATAAGTTCCCAGGACATTTGTTGTTCTTTTGTTAAGCTTTTCAAAAACAGTTATTGTACCAATTTATAGCTCCCTGGAACTATATTTTTAAATTATTTTAATTCTAACTCTATTTAATTCTGCTTTCTGCATCCCAAAATGAGAAGCATTGTGCAACTGTCTTCCTGAGGTCCCAAGTGATGGTCACTTCCAACCAGAGCTATAGGTGCACATTGCAGCTGTGTGGATCATTCCTGGCAGCATTAACCATCCAGCACTCAGAGCTGGGTACCTGTGCCCGCAGGCTGTGCCCCCTCTGCATTCAGCAGGAGTGGAAGGGCAAGTAATCAGCTAGACTAGTGGTAGAGAGATGAGGGAGGAGGATTCAAGTCAAGAAGAACAAAAGGAAAGGGTCAGTGCTTCTGGGCAAAAGCGTGTTCCAGGACTCCACTGGGCCCCCAAAGGCCATGTTACTGAGAAGATCAGAGAAAGCAAGAGAGACCCATTTGGGAAGCCAAACCCAACGAGGCTGGGCTTCAGCACATTGGCAGAGGCTGCGACACTCAGCAGGTGGTTATGGAAGTGAGTGGATGCAAGGGAGGAGAGACATCACCCCATGCTTAATCCATGTGAGGGCTGACCAGCGAACAGTGAGGCCAGTGGCAAAGGCTGGGCGAGGGAGCAGCACACAGCTGCAGGGAGGGAGAAGGAGATGCAGTTAGAGGAGCTGCTCAGCCCTGGGAGGAGAGTCTGAAGCTGAAGAAAGCCTGGTGGTGCTTGTGTCTGGTGTGAACCCAGGAGCCCCCGGGACCTAGATGGACCCCAGGAATGGAAAGGGACCAAAAAGAACCCTCCTGCTCTGGCACCAGGAGGAAAAATGAAAGCTCAGTGCTCTCCCAAGGGTGGTTCTAACATTATTAGAGGGTGGAGAAACATTACTGAAGGGGAAGAGAAGAAAAAATGATTCATTTTAAATTTTAAAAAATGAGTCAGATAAAGAGCCCAAGTTTCCTGGCCCCTCATATTCATGTCCTCTCTCTCTCTCTCTCTGTCTCTCTCTCTCTGTCTCTCTCTCTCTCTCTCTCTCCCTCTCTCCCCTCTGTCTCTGGAGCTGCTCGCAGCTGGAACAGCACTGTACCTCTTTCAAGGCATCTCCAGGGGATGAGCAGTAAAGTTTGGCTTTTGATGCATGAAATCTATGTCCTAAGCCCCAGGGCACACTGCAAAAATTGCACAGTAAGTGCACTTGGTATAATGAGCTCATGATGCTTACTTGCCTTGCATGGTGGTGTACACCTGTGATTCCAGCAGTCTGGGAGGCCGAGGCAGGAGGATCACAAATTCAAGCCTGGCCTTGACAACTTAGCGATTTGGTGAGATAGTGTCTCAAAAACACGAATGTCTGGAGTTGTAGCGGGAAAAACCTGGGTTCAATCCCCCACACCACGACAAAAAGAAAGAAATAAAAAAAAAAAGAAGAAAGAGAAAACAAAGACATTAGTTAGTCTCAGCAACTTTCCAAACAAACCGATTTAACCTGGAATTCAATTTAATTTGACTTTAAGACAAAATATATTTCTTGTACACCTATGATCATGCACAAAAGATTTTTCAACTGCTCACAGAATTATTAGTTTTAGACCTGGATTAGCCTTTAAAGATGACTACGGCTCCAACCTCTTCACTGCAGATTTGAATGAATGTGAGCCCAGACAGATAAAGTCTAGTCAAGGTCTCTGGGAGGAGACGGCCGAGACAACACCGCCCCCACTCCCACCCCGCACGCCACAGCCCTTGCTTGTCCAATCTCTGACCTGGCAAAGGGACTTCTTTCCACCAATTCTTAGAAAATGCCTAGGAAGTTTTAAGTGATTCACATACTGTAAACTGAACTCAGGAGAATCAGAAGCAAGCGCATTAGCAAAACATCCCAATCCTCTTCACGCTGAAATTCTACTGCTGAGCAAGCAATGGAGAGAAGGAGAAAAACCCATTTTCAGGGATGTGCGTTCCTGGGCCCTGCAGGCCTGAGGCACCAGAGTGTACATTTTCAGCAGCCAGCAAGGTTTTTGCATGGAATTGGCCATGTTTCATGTGCTTTTAGAATTAAAAAAAGTCCTGAATGCACTCATGAAATAATTATACTCCTTCCGACTAACTCATAGCTGCCTCCACCGCACAATGCTCCTGATTCCACACAAAGCCCTTGCTGGGGGTGTGGGAGTAATAAAGAAGAGGAGCCCTGACACCTCTTCCCACAGTGTCTTCCCTGAGGATAAGCCCAAAAGACCCTCTTCTGACCCCTGTGGAGTGTGGGCTCGCCCCTTATGCCTGAGGACACACTTGGTGAGTTTTGATTTAGTAGAAGGGTCCAGCCTGAGGCAAGGTGGATAAACAAGACACAAAACATTGTGGGCACAGCTGCAGCTTCTAAGCCAGGGCCTTCGGAGGACTCTTAAGTGACCAGGCTAGACCCAGGGCTCACAAGCTGTGTCCAGCCCACTTCGTCAATATCAGTTAATCAATGGTCCCAAATGTTTGTGCGAATTGTTAATAATAACAGGGAAACATTTCAGTGGTGGATGGGGCAGATGGGAACTCTTTGTACCTTCTGTATCATTTGTTTGCTAACCTAAAACTTCTATGAACATTGTCTATTAACTGAAAAATAAAGTAAATGACTCATTTAATGTAAATACTACGGAAAAGTCATCTACTTCAAATGTGCTGATTTTCACTGAGAGTATTTGCTTCATTTTTTTCACTCCTTTAAATCCCAGTATGCCCCATAATCTTGCTTTATACTGTATACCTACCTTATCCTACATCAACAAAAGCTTTATAGTGTGAGATCCCCAGTGTGTTGTTTAGGGTTCTCTAGAGAAACAGATTTCATATGAGGTACATGTATGGTTATACAAGGAGTTTATAAGGCACACTCACAGGGTCAGCACCACAAGAGTCCCAGTGGACATCTGCAGGGTCAGAGGCAGAGAGTCCAGAATGGCCATCTTGTAGCAGTCGAAGGTCAAAGGCCTGAAAGCTCACTGCAGAATCACCCGTGTTAGTCTGGGCCCAGTGCACTGGAAGGCTGAAGAAAGTGGAGACCCATGTCCAAAGGCAATGGTGAAGACCAGAGCTCCTCCAAAAAAGGGAAAGCCTTCTTTCTCTTTTATTCAGTCCAGCCTACAAGCCTAATGGTTGGTGCCACCCACATCCAGGGTGGGTCTTCCTCCTTCAGTTTGCGGGTCCGCACCTTAGTCACCCACAGACACACCCAGAATGTACTCATCTGCTGGTTAGTCTTTACCCAAGTCAAGTTGACACAATTAACAATCACACCCAACAAAGCAACCCCACAAAATACCTGCACACTACAAGGCATAGTACCCATGCATGCACACGCATGAAGAACACATGCATACATACTACTATGAAAGTTGTGAACATGATAGTTTAAAGAATACTAGTGAATATGGGATTGGAAAGCCTTATTAACCAAATGTTTTTGGCCTACTTAACATGAGTTAGGAGAAAGAATTTCAAAATTGTCTTTTGAAAAAAATTATCATACAATGGAGATAAGGTTTAAATTTCTAGAAGATTTTATATTTCACATTGATTACAAAATTCTAAGAGAAACAAGCAGGTGCTCTGTAGAACCAGCTCTCTTTTTATTTCCAGGACTGTGCCTCTCCATTCGGAAGGAGATCCATGGAGACAGGAATGTGTGGGAAGCTGGCCTCCCATAGCGGATCTGCTATCAGAGGCCTCCCTCAGTGACCACTGCCACCACCCAGGTCACCCAAGGACTCATTAGTAGGTTCTAGAAGCAAACTGCAGCAGAGAAGACCTGAAGAGTAGGTATGAGACAGCAAAATCTATGAGTCGACTATATCCAGGATATTAGATAGAAATATCCAGAATCCCAGCTGGAGGAATAAACAATAAGCTTAAATAAGGAAATAAAAGTAAAACTGGAAAGTGGAGACCAACAGAGAATAGAGAATAGAATAGAGAAAGCCAGGTGCAAGTGGAAGTGAAGATGGAAAAGACTGTTAACATTTTTAAGGAACAGCTCCAAGTGCATTCAGAAAGCAGTGATCTCTGGTCTTGGGAGGAAAGAAAGTCGAAGCACCCCGAGCTGTTCCACAGTTATCTTGAGCATTCCAAGCCCCTTAGGCTGTGGCTGTGAGCGCTGCTGCCTGTGGACTGTTCTTGGCACTGTCCAATGTAGCCAGAGGGTGGTTGTGTGCAGTAAAGTTTCACTCAGACAATAAAGGAGGGAAGCAAATTGTCCTGGAGAACAATGGCACTTCAGAGGGAAAAGAATTCCACCAGAGGCAAGGAAACTCCACCGACTGCAGACCCAGGGCTCAATATCTGCTGTGTCTCTCGGGGGGAAGCCGACACAGAACTGGGGTGGGGTGGGCTGGGACACAATGGCTTGCTTTGTAATCCCCCATTTTCAGACACATGTTTCTGAAAGCATAAACCTTGCTGGCTGGGATTTTATAAACCCAGTGGGAGTTATTACTCTTTGTTGGAAGGTATTTGCCTCCCAGGATCACAAAACTTAAGTCTCCTTTCTTTGTGACAGTGTGACCTTCTATTCCCCGGTCCTAAGAGTGCCTATGCGGTGTATGATTTCCCATTCTCTCCCTTCTCCCTTCGTGGCCCATCTTCACGAATGTTCTTCTCTAATTTCCCTCTTTATCTTCTCTCCTGCAGTGCACTAATTTTGCATCTAGATTGCAGTGTGGTTGATTTTGTTATTGCCATTTTGACTCTAACGTAGGTTTAGATATATGAGACCATAGGAAGGGGCAGGGATCTGCACTGCTCGTCCTGCCCAGGGGTCCTTCCTCACTGTGGTGTCTGCTGTACCCGCCACTTGGTACTGGACCAAACCATGAACTCTTCACTTTTAAGCAAGTGCCCAAGAGAAACAAATGATACAGCCCAAGATAAGAAATCAAAAGTTGTTATGACACAGAAATACCCAGTCCCTCACACCGGGTGATCTACAGCAGGACGTTTCAATGCCTCATCTAAACGGCACTCCTCACATTCCTTCTCCACTGCTCTAGCGGCCTGAGTCTGGGAAGGGCGGGGTCCACATCAGAAGTGCCCGCATCACCTCCATCTGTCCAGCCCATGAGCCCTGTTTTCCCTGCAGCTCCTCCCGTCTGTCCCTCATGGCCACTTGGGTTATGACATCTCTTTCGGCTGCATGGGTGTAATATTTTTCTTTAGTGGTCTTTAAAATGTGGACAAATTCTCCACCGAACTCCAGAAAGCATTCGTTATCCCTGTGCCTTTTATCCAGAGCATGACTCAGGTTAGCTGAGCATCCTGCCTGAGGCATGGCCCCGTGCCTCCTGCACGACCATTTCCTAAAATCTCAAAGACGAGACTGGCTTAGTCCACCTCCGATATAGCTGCCTGAGACCACCCACCTGGGCCCCTCAGCCTCCCTCCACCCCTCTTCCTTCTCACTTGGGCTCTGGGTTCTGCCCGTATCTGGTCACTGTTCCTTCCTGACCCACATGCAATGCCAGCTGCAGGTGTGGACCTGGCTTCCTGCTGCCCAAGACAGGAGGGGCCACCTGCAGTACAGAGGGGAGGCCAGGTCTCCAGGGCTACAGGAGATGGAGGAGGCAGGCTGTCCAGCCCCTCCTCTCTCCCTCTCTGAATGTACCTGAGGCAGGTGCCTCCCTTCTGTCCCTCAGGAGAGGTCTTAGGGGTCTCCAGGGACTGGTGTGTGCCCCAGGTACATCCCAGCACTGACGATTCCCAGCCTCCTGTCTGGCTGCCTTTCTCCTCCACCCTCCCCCACTCGGACTGGCTGCTCACTTCTCACCACTGCAAACTCTGCTTTCTGGGGGACTGCGCTAAGACCCATGCAAAGGTCCTATCACAGCCTTGGGCCCTTGGCACTCATGCTAAATGCCAACCACATGGAAAAGGGCCCGCTTCTCTGAGCTTCCTCGGTGGCCCAGCCTGTTGTGGAGTTTGGGCTGGAACAAGGAGGAAGACAAAGCAGGAGTCTCAGAGCCTCCTGGCCACCATGAGGCAGGTGACATTCCCGTTGGAGGAGCAGAGAAGACCGTCATCCACCTAGCCTTCTCCTCAGGTTTGCTCTGTTGGCCTCAGAACAGCTTGAGGCCCTGCTGAGACGAAAGCAGATTTCCCAGCTCTCAGACTCTTCTGGTACTCAGTGCAGGAGTGGAGCAGGGCCTGGCAGGACAGAGGCCTCAGGTATGAGCATTTACCCAGCTCCGAGGCTCTGACAAGATGCAGCGGTGGTCAGAAGCCCTGGAGTGCTGTGTGATACACAGATGTGCAGACAGATGTACAAGGCATGATTGAAATAAACAGTGAATATTTAAAAGTTTATTATAGTAAAAGACACATTGCCCCTAGTCTCCCTCAAAATACTCCCCTCAGCTCAAATACACTGACCCTTTTGTTCTCGCTGCCTTGCTGAGTGTCTGTTTAAGGTGTGATCGGATATGGTGAACACTGCTGCCGAGTGCCACCCAGAAAAAGACAGCCTCAGAAAAACATTCCATGCATCCCCGTCCGCCTTCATCACCAGATCTGGTATGGTGTGACTTCCGGCTCTTCCCCAATGTCAAAATGACCATGGAAGGTAAAGGTTTTGAATTGATTCAGGACATCCAGGAAGCCACAAAAGGAGACTTCCAGAACTGCTTCAGAATGTTGCGAGAATGTTGGGATAAGTAAGTGTGCTTAAAGTGAGGGGGAATCTTTTAAGGGGGTTAATGGCAGTGTTTCTTTTACTGTAATAATGTTAAGAAAAAAAGACCTCAAACATTCACTGTGTTTTTCGACCACACAAAGTATCTACAGAAAGACAAAGTCAGATTGTGTTTCCCACCTGAGACCTCTGGAGATGTTGCTTCCAGAGCTTTCCATCCCTGGCTCTTCCTCATCCCCTTTCCCCTGTGGGTCCCTCTGATCTTTTAGCATTTGCTTCTGGGCAGCTTTACTAGGTGCCTTCCCCGGCCCCCTCCTCCTCCGCATGGCTCCCCATACCTGCTCTGCACTTGGCTCTGCGGTCCAGCCTCTTATGCTGGGTCGGCATCTTTTAATGTGGCATTGTTGTCCCAAAACCACACTCCTGGAGCTCATGACTTTGACACTGATGTACGTTTAATCCTCTAAACTGGCTCTAGTTGACCTGCAGTTTAATTTAATTCAAGCGACTGATCTGAATTAGAGTGCAAGTCTGATATTTGATACTCATTCCTGACAGCGTGTCATCTGTCACTTTTTAATGTGGTTGAGTATCTTACTCTAAACTCACAACTCGCCCTCCATAGCCACAAGATGTCGTAGGGAGTCACATGGTCACCGATCACTGCAGTACTTGTGCTCGGCAAAGTATGGCCACAACCAAAGTATGGCAGCAACCTCACAGAACTCCATCGACTTCGTGAATTTGTTGACTTACCAGAAATCAGTTGCCACATAGCCATGAAAGTCCTCCTGTCATTAATCGTGTCCTCGCAACTTGTGTGGTGAGCCCCTAACTGCCAATATGATGGCATTTGGAGGTGGGGCCTTAGGAACATAATTGGGTTTAGATGGCCACATGGGTGGGAGCTTGTCATGGTTTACATCTGGACGTCCCCCTAAGCCTCACCAGCTCACAGGCAGGCTTTCTAAGGGTGACTGAATCATGGCGGTGCCCCAGCTAGATTTGGGGTTAGGAGGTGGGGTCTGGTCGGAAGAGGCAGTCACTGGGGCGTGGCCTGGCCCAGTCCTCCCCTCTCTCTGCTTCCTGGTTGCTGTGAGGTCAGCAGCTCTCCCCCACCCTACCCTTCCACCAAGCTGCCAGGGATGCAAGGACTAAATCTTACAAACCCTGAGCCAAAATAACCCTCTCCTCCTTTAAATTACAAGTGTCGGGTATTTTGTTCCAGCAACAAGGAAAGTAACCAAAACAGGTCCCCAGGATGGGATCAGCATTCTTAGAGAGCCCAGACAGCTGTCTTTCTCTCCATAAGGAAAGGCCCAGCAGAAAGGCAGCTGTCTGCAGACCAGGGGCAGAGTCCGCCCCAGGTCCCTAGAGTGCTGGCCCTGTCCTCAGACCTTCAGCCTCCACCACTAGGGTAAGACTATTACTCAAGCCACACATGGTATTCTGTTATTGCAGCCCAAACTGACTAAGACACCCTGTGTCTCAACACTGAGGCTCTGCGAGGTTAATTAACTTTCCCTGCACACACAACCAGAGGACGGGGCCACAGCTTTCACCTAAGTCAGAGGAAACACAAATACACAACTCATTCAGGTAAAGCAGATGGAAGCATCCAGTCTCTCGAGAAAATGAGAAAATGAGCTGATTTTCTACATAATTGATTCCCACATTTAGCAAATTTGAAAATAGACTTTTAAAAATTTAGTGGAACAGTGCTTCCTCTAGCATGTGGGAAGCCCTGGCCTGAATCCTCAGGACCAAAGGAAAAAAAAAAAAATAGAAAAAGGAAGGAAGGAAGAAGGAAGGAAGGAAGCAAAGGAAGAGAGAAAAAAACTCAATTATTTCATTAAATTTTTCATGTTGAAATGTTAGCTTCGTTGAGTTGCAAAGGTCCTGCAGGAAGTTCTTCCAAACTTTCTGCTCAGCTGCCTTTAGTGTGAGCAGATTACATAACTGTGGAGCCTTTACGAAAGCAGGGCTTCAAGTGTGGTCTGACACGAGCAGCTAAACCACACACTTCACTTAGATCCATCCTCATTCCCGCCTTGCACCTTCCTCTGGCTGGGATGGAATCCAGATCCCAGGTGGCCAGGTGGCTTCTCCTCGGCCACCAGCAGAGGAATCCCCACCCACTTGTCCCCTTGCATTGGTCCAGGCCCCTCCCCTCCTCCCACCTACCGCAGCTTCTCAGTCTTTCCTCACTTCTAACAGCTTTGAAGAGTACTGCTTGGGTAAATTTGAAATTGTTTTATTTCTTTCATATTAAACTGGAGTTATGGATTTTGAAGAAGATATCACAAACTTGTCTTGCATATTGACTTTTTAATTGCAATAAAATTGCAGAAAATTATTTTAACAAATGAAACTCTTTGTCAAAATAAGGTGCAACTGAACAAACTGTATTGTTTGCAAAGTGCACTCTTTTCTTGCTTGATTGGCCATAAACATTTGGGGATGCTCTCAGCCTCTGCTGATTGGTTTTGCTGAGATAAGATGCATATAACATAAAATTGACCCTTTTTAAGTGCATCATTCAGTGCCATTTAGCACGTTCCCTATGGCATGCAGCCACTGTCACTACCTAGCTCCACATCTCTTCCAAGTTTGTGAAAGGAGGAGACCTCATTAAGCAGCACCCCCTGCATTTCTCTCCACCCCCAGCCCCCACCCATCTGCTCCCTGTCCCTGTGAACTCCCCGTTCTGGGCGTTTCACACACATGGCATCAGGCCATGCTTTTTGTGTCTGGTTCCTTGTTCTTAGCATAATGTGTTTGAGGATCATCCACGTTACAACATGCAAGAGTTCTTCGTTCTTTATGTAGCCAAACAATAGCCCATTGTGTGGGTAGATCTCATTCTTGCTTCTCCATTTATTCCTTGATGAATATTTGGGTTGTTTCCACCTTTTGGCTACCGTGAACAATGCTGTTAGGAAAATTTGCCCATGATTTTGTTTGAATCCTTGCTTTTGATCGTTTTAAACTTCTTGGGGATGTGCCAGGTCTACATAATGAGGGACTTTGAATCTCATGCTCTCCCGGAGGAAGTGTTCCAGCGATCACAAACATGGCTTTTAACATTGTCGTAACCATCTGACTTAACGTGCAGAGGAAAAAGTGGGACCAGGGAGGTCCCACAATGATCAGAAATAGGTGACAACGCAATCTCCATCACCAGAACTTTGCAGATGTTACCTAGGTCACCTGCTCTCC
This sequence comes from Erethizon dorsatum, assembly GCA_028451465.1. Taxonomy (NCBI): domain Eukaryota; kingdom Metazoa; phylum Chordata; class Mammalia; order Rodentia; family Erethizontidae; genus Erethizon; species Erethizon dorsatum. The sequence continues at coordinate 56,391,544 of CM051833.1, forward strand.
CAATGCAAAAGGTGAGCCTGTCCTAGCCGAGAACTGCAGTGGGGAAAAGTGAGCTTGCTGGGGAGGTTCACCTACCGAATTAGACCGCAACTCTGATACTCTAAATGTGCGATGCTGCCCATGTGAACAGATTCTAAATTTATTGGCTTCAGTTGTCACCACAGAATTACTGTTTTAAAGCTATTTAATCATGCTTTGATCACAAAACTCATGGGTGCCCGCCTAAGATGCAGTCGCTCATCATCCTCAAGTCAGGCTTGTTCTGTTCCTTTGCCATCAGGGAAGGGTGCTGATGTATGTGTAAGAGTTCACAGTGCTCTTCCTACAGATTCTACCATTTGTCTTCACAATATTAATCTAGCATAAAATTTCAGAGACTGTCCCTTGCAGTGATGCTCAGGGAAACAGTTCTGCCCAGTAAGTGTGATGCTGGCTTCTCCTTTTGGGGCCAGAGGGCTCCTTGCAAGGTGACAGAGTTGAAGATCAGGCACTGAAAAACCCACCTGCCAGGCCAGTGAGATGGCTCAGCGGCGTAAGTGCCTGCCCGGCAAGCACGAGGGCCCGAGTTCGACTCCCGGAACCCACATATGAAAAAAGGGCCGGTGATATCGCTCAGTGGCACGGGCGCCTGCTGGTGCGTGAGGTCCTGAGGTCGACCCCCAGTACCCACAGAAAAAAAAAAAAAAAAAGAAACCACCTGCCTCCCTGCAGCCGTGCATTTCTGGAACTGATTTGATCTCAGATTCCTTCCACCAGAAGCAACCCAAGGAACACACCTGGGAGATGTGGACCTCGCCGGTTCTTGGGCAGACTGGGACTAGGATGCTGAGCATGATGATCCGAGATAAAGAAACCCAAGGAGGCATATGAGATGCAGGGAAAGTCAGGCTTATGCCCAAGCTTGTTCACAGGGACAGCAAAATGCAAAGGACAAAATCAGCATGTGTGTCACGCACCTCCCTGTGCCTAGAGTCACTTTAACTAGTTCACCTTCGCTCACCTTCAAGTCAGCACCAGGCAGGGGCCAGCCTTCCCCAGACAGAGTAGAGAAGAAACGGGGGTTCATTCCAGGAAGGAAAGTGCAAACCTGAAACAACTGTCGGGTGCCTGGAATGTTTTGATTGGTAACCGAAGCCACTTACTTCAATGCCCTGAAAAGAAACCAGACTTTGGATGGTAATTCCCTGGGTTTCCTCAATTCTTAGTAGCAAAAACGATAAGCAAGCTCAAGCTCTGTGTTTGCGATAACATGGATTCATTGCTAAGGACCAAGGTGGCCTCAAAAAGCCTGCTCTCCCCATGACGGAGTCCCTGGGAGGTTACAGCATCGCACACAGGAGGATCCTGTTCCAGAGGGGAGGGCAGGTCATCAGGACAAGTCGCTTTTAACAAGAGAGTTTTTCTTGAGCACAGTGGCTGGTGGGCACCAGCGGTGAAAATACCTTCCACATCTAGGGCTAAGCAAATCCAGCCATGAAGAAAACTGGGCCCTGATCTCAGAGGGTTCCAGGTGGTTCCTGGAAAACAGGGAGCACCCTGAGGGGGTGGTTGGAGGGGTGCACAGACCCCAGGCTAGGAGGGGCAGGGGAGGCCCAGGCTGGCTTGACGCATCCAGCCGGGGTCTTGGCCTGGCACTTTTTGGTCTCAGTCCCCTCATCTCAGAGGAGGATCACAGCAGTGTCCACCGGAGAGTGCCGCGTGGGACTGGGAGTCAAAAGATAGGGCCTGGCACAGGCTCTCAACTACCCTCTGGGAAATTATCACCATTCCGGGATTCAGACCCTTGTCCCTCTCGGGGCAGAGCGGCTAGCATTCAGGCTCCATGGGTCCCAAGTCGCTGTTTATCTGCTTGGAGCCCCCAGAGAGGGAGCTGAGACCACGCCAGGAGGGGCCTGGAAGGACAGTAGGCAAAACCGGAAATTCCTCCTTCACCTCTGCCCCTTTCCTGCGGCCGCCCCACAGATTTTCAGATTATTGGGGTGAGAATCTAAAAAAATTTAAAAGGCTAGGAATGTGGCTCAGAGAAGGCCCCAGGTTCCATCCCCAGTGCCTCCAAAAATACAGATCTGCAGATAGAATGGAAAGCTCTCGATCAAAAAGCAGAGCATGCACGCTCTGACGCCCAATGCCACGCCCAGGAGCAGAAGATCACAGGACGGTGACGGTGACAGGCCCGAGGGGGTGGGGCAGCCTGGGCTCATAGCATTGCGAGTGGCTCCTGCCCTCTGACCCAGGCACACAGCTGCCGCCTCACTGTCCTAGATGATCACTAGTGCTCCAGCCCTTGTGTCCAAGCTCTGGCCAGCAGGAAGGAAAAATGAGCCCACTGCTCCTTCAAGGGTGTCTCCTTGAAGGTGACCTCCACTTCTGCTTACGTGTGTCCCTATGTGCAATATGACAGAAACCTATGGTGAATGTTCACATTTTTAAGATGTATTACAGTAAATGACACGTCGCCATGAATCCCCCTCAAAATTCCCCTCCTTGCTGCAAGCGCGCTTATCCCATCGTTAATGCCACTCTCTGAAGCAGCTCTGGAATCATCCTCATGAATCTCTTTAGTTCTGCTGCTGTGACTGCCATGATGTCCCAAATCAATTCAAAACCTTTTCCCTTTCATGGTCATTTTGACTTAGGGAAAGAGCCAGAAGTTGCGCGGTGCCAGATCCAGGGAATAGTGTAGATGAGGACGCAGCGTCACGATTTGACTGCCTTTGCCTTGATGGTAACTGGCAATAGCAGTTGCCATATTTTATGCCACACTTCATGAAGACGCTCACAAAAGAGGAAGTCCAGAGCTGCTTCAGAAAGCGATAAGAACAATGAAAAAAGTATGTTCGAAGTGAGGGAGATTAATGGCAATGTGTCTTTTACTGTAATAAAATTTTGTTTAATATACACCATATTTTTGGATCAGCTCTTCTATGTATTCATTCATCTTCTGTTTGTCAGGGTTTTTATTGTCGTTTTAATTTTTTTTTTGCACTCAGTTTCCTTTTCCAAAAAAATCTCCATAAACTGTATTCACACACATCAGGAATTTTCAATGCATGTATTTTTGAGCCAGTACGTTATTTTATTTTCACTCCTTTGTGTTAGCATGTTTTATATGCTTTTCCATGTTAGAAATTTGCCCAAAATGATTCTGGAATTCAATCATCAGAGGGGCAGAAAACTTAGACCTAACTCCATCCAGGAGCCACATACCAGCGTGAACTAAGAGCCCCGCTGTCCAAGAGCAAGCTGGACATGAGACAGAGAGCAAATCGACCAACCCCAAGACCTGCTGGGCCTTCCTACAGGGTCTGGCCCACTTCTCTGCTCCTCCAGGAGATTATTTTGAATGCTTTATCACACACACACACATCCCTTTTCCAAGGAAGCTTTCTTTATTCCGTAATTTTGATCCACTTGGGATTAAGTTACTTTTAAATTATTTTTATTCTTTTATATTTGTATTAGTATATATGTTCAGTACATAATAATTACATTCATCTTGGAGAACTGGTGTATATACATATTGCATCTTAATCATTTTTACTTCCTCTTCCTTTTCCTCCCATCTCCCTTTTGCCAGATCTTTTTCCCATCTCCTCAAAGTCCACCTCTCTGTTTCCTGTCATGCTTTAAACGTTCTCTCCTGGAATTAACTGCTGTCCTTAAGACCAGCTATGTTTAATGTAGAAGCACGTGGCTTCCATATATCTCACCATCTGTAAAGAATGTTCCATTTACATCCCGCCTAGTTGAGAATCACAGATTTACTGCTCCTCCTTGAGTGACCCGTGCAGAGATGAGGACAGGAAATGGTGATCAGGATGCTGACATTAGTACTTGCTCCTCAGTTGGCTGCACAACCATGAACTCATCTCTCCTTTGCACTGAACCTCAGTGCACCTGTGAGGTTGGCTTGGCAGCTCCTCCCAACGTGTCACCTTGTGCTGACCTAAGTAAAGCCCCTGATAAGCTGTCCACAGCTACACACCTCAGACCTAAAGACAAGAATTCAAGTGCCAAGAGTGTATTTGCCAACAGATCATGGGAAACACCAGTAGAGAAGAGGAGGGTGGAAAAAAAAACAAGCTAAGAAAGGCAGCAGGTGTTTGGGCCAGCAAGTTACCAGTCACGTGGAAAGGCTTCATCAACAGCCTTGTGAGCGTGCAACTGAGAGTTAAGCCCACACACCAGAGTTCACCCACCAAAAGGCGGGAGTCAGCCCAGTGCTCTCCAACTCTGGCCACTCATAGGTTGGGGAACAGTGTGATTCTCCAGCTTGTCTGCTTCCTATGAACCATGGAGAGGCAGTGGGACAGAGGGAGAAACAAATGTTTGGCAGCTGAAATCATGCTGGAGTGCTTTGATGGTGCTAGGGGTGTGGCCATTAATCAGGATATGACAGCTTGAATAGAATACGATCCATTCAGATTAGTAAAGCACAGGTCTGGATGTGTCTGTGGATAACTGACACATAGGCCAGCAAACAGAGAGGGAAGACCCACCCCTGATGTGGGTGGTACCAACCAATAGGCTTCTGGCCTGGGCTGGATAAAAGTGGAAAGAAGAAACAAGTGTGCCCATTTCTGAAGAGCTCCAGTTTTCGCTGTCATCTTTGGACACCAGACTCTAGTTTCTTTAGCTTCCAATGCATGTGGGCAAATACAACTCTCCAGGGAGCTTCCAGGCCATCACTTTCAGACTGGAGCTGCATCCTTGATCCCTCTTGTTCTGTGGCTTCCATCTTCTTGGGCTAAACAGTTACTGGATCCTCCATTTCTCCAGTGTACAGATGGCCTGTGTGGACTCTGCCACCTCTGATCCTGTGAGCCAATCTTGTGAGTCTCCTTGAATAATTATGTACATATTTTCCATTGATTCTGTTCCTCTCAAGAACCCTTCTACAGGGAGGTGTGGCCAAGCGGCAACAGCATCTGCAGCCACCCTTGTTATCACAGAACCCCCTGAACCATGGACACCAATGTCAATTCTGGAACCTAACAAGGTTCGCACACTAACATTTCCTTCATCAGAGTCATTGGTCCAGTCTTTCCAAATGATATCAAGCACATTTTCAAATTGTGACTATATCTCAGCATGTTTTGTATGTATCTAATTATATTTATTTTGTATATATGAAGTCCTTGTTTATGTCCTTTGTCAATCTTCTATTGCATTCTTCTTTCTTCCTTTCATGGATTTGTAAGAAACTTTATTACATTAAGACAGCACTTAGCCATTCATGAAGTATCATTTTTAAGTAAGTTAATAATTTGTCTTTTGAACTGGTTATTAGGTTACTGTACAGGGTATTTTCATTTATATCTTGTCAAAATTATAAATAAAGACTTTATTGTCTGACCATCTCCTAAGTCTATCATTTCAGGAGCAATTTTTGAAACAGAATGATAATAAAAGCAATAATAATAATAATAATAATAATAATTATAGCATCCTGTCATGTATGTATACCTCAATTTCTTTATGCACTCATTCATGGATGGACCCCAGGTTGGCTATTGTGAACAGTGCTGCCATGAACACGAAAGCACAGGCATCACCTCAAGATACTGGTTCCAAATGCTTTGGATAAGAACTGGAAGTGGCATTGTTGTATCATATGCAGCAACTCTAAAAAATTTTTTTAAGGAATCCCCATACTGTTCTCCAGAACAGCTGTACTAATGTATATCCCCACCAATGGCATGTGCAGGTTTCCTTTTCTCCACATCCTCACCAACATTTGTTATCTTTTGACTAACAGGTGTGGTGATGCCTCATGCTGGCTTTGATTTGCATTTCCCTGATAATCGATGATGTTGAGGATTTGTTCATATATTTGTTGGCTGTTTGCAAGTTCGCTTTAGAGAAATCTCTATTCAGTTGATTTGGTTATTTTTAATTAGGTTTTTTTGGAGGGATTTCATATTTCGAAGAGTTTCTTATACATTTTGGAAATTGGCCAAAATATATAATTATACCTTATCAGATACAGGGTTCATAAATATTTTCTCTCATTCCATTTTGATGATTATTTCCTTCGCTGTGCAGAAGCTTTACGTTTACTATAACCGCACCTGTTTATTTTTGCTTTTGGTATCAGAGCCAAGAAAATTTTTGTCAAGCCCAATGTAAAGAAATTTCCCTACATTTTCTTCTACAAGTTGTGTAAGTTCAGGCGGTACATGTCAACGTAAGTCGATGTTTGTGCATGTGTTTTCATCAGGGCCCCATTTCATTCTTTTGCATGAGGATATCCAGTGTTCCCAACATCATTTACTGATGATACCATCTTTCCCCATAATGTTTTCTTGGCATCCTTGTTGAAGAACAATTGCCCATGAATGTGTGAGTCTTTTCATGCATTCTTTATTCTATTCAATTGGTTTATAGTTCCATTTGTACTCCAATACTCCAATGTTTAGATTACTGTGGTTAAGTTCGTGATATATTTTGAAATCAAGAAGCGTGTGATCATCAGCTCTGTTCTTCTTGCTTAAAACCATAAAGTCTAGTTTCAAATCAAAATATGGTGATGTTTCCATTTGCTTAATGCAAGCTCTAATATCTTTATTTTCTGGTTACATTTGTTTACAAGCATGATCTGTTTGAATATAAAAAGCCACTTGATATATTACAATTCCTCATGACATAGGTTTATTACTGTCGCTCACAGAGTCTTTCTCCTCAGCAACCTTGAGCAGAGAGAGACACTGGAGCTCCACATAGTGATTGGAGGGACATGTTTTGTGGGTTTTCATCACCACAAGGAGAGAAAGAGAGAGAATCCGAGGTTGGATAATACCCTTGAGTCATCTAGATCACTGTCACTGAAGATCTCATTGTTCTGTGAAAGATGCACCATGGTTCCATGAGTGACACCCCCCTCTCCTTCAGATCAGCTGCAGGGTGGCCTGGGCAGGGGACAGAAGGGCCTGAGTGGAGGGCACTCTCCCTGGTGGTTGCCCTCCAGAGACCAGGGTGTGTAACTCTCCAGGTATCTTCCTCCCACTGAGTTTCTTCTTGTAATTTCTTCTTCTTGTAATCATTAAGAAAACAGAATTTGTTCTGCCAATGAATTGTGATAACATGGAATTAGAACCAGAAACTCTGAGCTTAAGTACTACACTTGCCATTTCCTGAGTGATAAGTTGTTGGTCTCTGGTTCTGGATTTTCAGGTCTTCCTTTGTGTCAATGTTAGTCATCTAACAGAACTGACGTGTGACTTACACAAAACAACACTGTTCACAGCACTAGCCACATCTGAGCTCTCTGGAAGAATCTTGGAGTGCCGTTGAGTTTAATTCTGAAGCTTTATGTTTTAACAAAGGTAAATGAAATGCTGTTGTTGGAGGAGATAAGAAGCACACCCTCTCCTAACACAGATCTATGGTCGAAATCTCCATTTAGGTCCAACTCAGATTCATGTGCCAAGTGACCAGATTTTGCTACTCATCCCAAAGTCTCTCTCTCTCTCTCTCTCTCTCTCTTCAGAAACTAAATACTGGACTACTGGTGATGGAGATGGACGAAGAGTGTTCACCTCTAGGCAATGTGATAGGAAAAAAAATTGACCAAATTTAAAGCAAGCTTGTGCCCAACTTCTACAACCCAGCAAAGATGTTTGACCAGATGGAAGTGGTATTGAGATTAAAAATGAAATAAAAGAAACAGCGAGACATAGAAAGCCTACACATGTCTACTGCATTCTGGGAACTGGTTAAACACATTCATACATTAGCACATACAAGCCTCACAGTGATTATTAGCCTCTTATTGGAAATGGGCACTAAGAGTTGCAGCAACATGTCCAGATCACCAAAGCAATGGGCTCTGACCTCCGAGCTCTTGGCTGCTGCTCTAGGTAGTTTCTGGACTGCTCTAGATTGCTGCCCTAGACTGATCTAGAGCAGACGTATGACAGCACTGTATTAGTCAACTTCTATTGCTGTGACAAATACTTGCTTGTGACAAATAAACTAACTTAAAAAGAGTTAGATCATGGTTTCAGAAGTTTTAGTTTATGGTCACCTGACCCCTTTGCCTGTGGCCCTTAGCATAACTGAGCACCGTGGTGGGAGTTCATGGTGGAAGAAGCTGCTCTCCTTATAGCAGCCAAGAAGCAAAAAGAGACAGCAAGGGCCACAGTCCCAACTCCCCTTCGAGAACACCCCAGTGGCCTGCCTTACTCCAGCCAGGTCCCCCTCTTAAAGGCTCTGCCCCCTCCCAACAGCGACACAGGCTGAGGACCAAGCCTTCAACATGTGAGTGAGTCTTGGGAGACATCCAAGATCAAATCATCGCATATCATCTGCTGAGAATAGAGAACACACTGCTTAGGACCTGTGCATAAAAGAGCACGAAGGTAGGGGGAAAAGCTTGCATACGAAAAAGATTAAGAAACATCGTTGTATTTGACAATGAAGATGACATGAGTGATCTTCATGAAGAAGTTTCCGGGGATCATTCAGAGAATGCAAAATCAGGACGAAAGATGCCCGGGCTTTCAACAGTAAAAGGATGTTATGATAGTGGCTTCGGCCCTCAAGGGGCTCAGGAGACCATTTGTACGGAAGGAACTGACTGAGTGTATTTTTAGAAGGAGCTACAAGGAGGAAAATGTGGAAGAAGTGGGAGAAAACTGGAGGGAGCAGGACCTAGGAGAACTTGGAAGTGAAAGAGACTGAGCCTGAAGCATGGATGGGGAGATGGCAGTGACGAGGGCCTCTTGCCCATCTAAGAGGGAAGAATATGAGAAACCCTGGGAACCCCTTCCTTGGTCAGAAGCCACTAACAAGATGAGGGCCCCATGAGGCCTACATGGCAGGGTCACCTGTTAAGCTCACTGTGTTGATTAATGAAGCAAGAGGAACACCCCAGGGAATGTGTGGTTGCATGCTACCAACACATCCAGACTCCTTCGGCCCATGTGGAGGACGGTTCCTTTGAAAGCTTGTGCTGAACTTCTTCCTCAAGTTGGTGCCAAGCAGGAGAGTTTAGAGGGGTCCTCTAGGTGAAGTTCCAAACCAGAGTGGAGACAGTCTGTGTCCAGAGCTGCTCCTTGTCACAGCTCAGCACTAAAATTGCGTGGCTGGCTGTGTGCCCCACATGGAAGGACTAACGAGTGCCTTGTGTTTATGACACTTTGAAGCTATTCAATGGAGATGGGTCATTAGATGAACACATACTGCAAAAATAGTCCATTATCCTCCAAATGTCCTCCTGAGCAAATGACGCCTCTGCAAATCTCATTTGAAAGATTGGTTTGAAGCAAAGCTATGGCAAATTTCCCAGTGTCTTATGGTCTTCTGGGTCCCTGACCCTGCATTCATCTCCTGAAATCACCTCAGCAGGGTGAGCAGTGCCACCAAGCCCTGGCCACAGCGACACAGCTGAGTAACAGCTCTAGATTTCTCAAGTGACCCAAAGGAAGCAATTCTACAACCATGCGTTTTCACACCTACACCTTTAAAATATATGTACGTTTTTATACCCAACCTATCTACTCAGAAAAGTCCCAAGTGCCTTCCCTGCCATTGAGTTCAGAGGGAACTTTCTAAGAGATTTAAAAAATCTCTTAGAAAATAGGTACTGTGAAAATAAATACTGTGTCAAGAAAATAAATACTGTGTCAAGAAAAGATGAGTTGTCTAAAGAGAAGAGTTTATCCTACAGTTCTTCTATGACGACTAGCGCTTTGCATTCTGTGACGATTTCTTTAGAGATTTAATATAATACACAGACTGTAGCACACTTTAAGGAAAGTTGATAGTAAGTTGGGGTGCCAAAGTATGATTCGTGCTGAGACAATGCTCGTCTCCAGCTGTGAACCTATGAAACCAGGTAAGTTACGAGCTTTCAGAACACAGTGGTGGGACAGAGATAATACAGACACCTCCACGCCGAGAGGGAGTAGTTGGAAGAAGGCCTGAGAGGTTCCCAACAAGTTCAAAGCCAAGCATGAGAAATTACTTTAAACCTTAAGTCTTAAGCATAATCTCGGTTCTGTGCTGTCTTAGTTACTTTCTCATAGCAGAGACGTAATACCAGACATCCATAACTGTAAGGAGCAAAAGTTTATTTTGGCTCACAGTTTTTAGGGGTTTCAGTCCGTAGTCAGTTGGCTCCAGAGCAGAACAGCATGGCGGAGGAGAAGCAGCTCGTGGTGTGGCAACAGGAGATCAAGGGAGGAGGAGGGAGACTGACTTTCCAGACTGCACCCCCAGTGACCGGCTCCACCAACCAAGCTTCGCCTCTCAACACCACATTTAGCTGTAAGCTCATCAGAGGACTAATCCAGTGTCTCCCCATGATCCAGTCACACCCCAAAGCCCTAAATATGAGCTCAAGAGGCTTTGGAGGGACATCTAGATACCAACCATAACATACACACTGCCCTCTTAGCCTAGAACACCCTCCCAGAAATATGAGGGCCCAGGGATTTGGGGCCAACATGGGCACTTCTCAGGTTTCTCTCCAGATTTAAATTTTTCTCAGTGATCAAGCACTGCTTTTTAATCCAATAAAATGGGAAGACAAAGACACCTCCCAGGACTCCAGGAAGCCAAGCCCCAGCCTGGGCCAGTGGTGGTGAACATGCGGCACGTGAGCCGCAGCAGGCTGTTCGTATGATTGAACGCTCTGAAAGGTATCACTGAATGCTCTGTTCATATCATTGAGTGCCTAGGCCTCTGGCCTGGATGAGGCAACTAGACTTGAAGAATAGAGAGGAAAACCTGGCCAGGAAGAAGAAAGATCCAGACCTTTCTAAAAAATCCATCCACCTCCAAGAACAGAGAACCCCCAGTCAGAAGCAGCAGAGGAGCAGGGTGCTTCAGTCCAGAACCCAGATCTGAGCGCCAGTGGTGGGCTACATACAGTCCCACAGCCACTGCCAAGCCAAGCGCAGGGGAAAGAGAAGAAGGAGACGGAGCTTCTATTTAGCAGTCAGGGCCTGTGGATCCCAGCTGATGTCAGGTTGCTTAGCCACAGAGGGAAAGTTGACCCTCCACCCCTGTTCCCCCAGATCTCTGGGTCGTTTAGAAAAGTGGCCGGGTCACCTCAGGGTGCAGCATCCAAGGAGTGGTGTTGCCTGCAACACTTCCCACTAAAAAAGATCAAAAACTTTAACGAAATTTCTTAAAATGGTGTTTAAAAGTTTCAAAATGGGCTCACAGAAACCCAAAATTGACTGATGAGGGCCAGACAATTAAAATAATTGACAAATGACCTCAAAGCTTCAGGGCTTTCGCATGGTTTCAGGCTATGGGAGCTGTGTAAATTGCAATTTAAGAATCTGGCTTATTGCACTGGGTGTTACGTTCGCCACAACCAGCAATGTGCAACTCAAACGTGTGCACAGATAGTGAGCAGAGGAGTGAGAAAAATGTAACTCAGAAGGTAGATTTGCACTACAGAGTTCAAAAAGGATAGATGAAAGCAGGGAAGCAGGCAGCTCCCAGAATTGTGTTTGGAAGACAGATGCAAGGATACCCAGGTGAGAGCGGAAACTTTGCTTCTGTCTCATGCTAAGCTACATACTACATATAATCGACATACATGGTGAGTGTTTAAATTTTTTAAAAAGTTATTATAGTAAAAGACACATTGTCATTATTTCCTCACAAAATACTCCCTCCTGCTTTGCACACACATTCCTGCCATTCTTGCCCCCTTCCGAAGCCATTCTGCCTGTCTTTTTAGTAAGTTCCTTTCTTTGTGCTGTCCTGGCTGCCTTGATGTCCCGAATCAATTCAAAATGTGCTCCTTTCATGTTCATTTTGACTTTGGGAAAGAGCTAGAAGTTGCATGCGGTGAATGAGATGGATAAGGACAGAGTGTCACATTTTTATGAGCTGCCTTTCTGTCAGATGACCCTCAGCAAGAACATTTGCTATACTTTTGATCACACTTCATAAAGACCCTCATGAAAGAGGACTTCCAGAACTGCTTCAGAAAGTGACAAGAACAATGAGGTAAGTGTGATCCAAGTGAGGGCAAGTATTTTGAGAGATTAATGGAAATGTGTCTTTTACTGTAATCCATTTTTAAATGTGAATGTATATGTTAATCACACCTCATACATTGCAGCAGGTTCTAGAGAAGGTCTGTTGAAATGCACCGTGTCCACACAGCTGGGAACTTAGACCTGGTGTGAGAACCTCAGCACGGCTGTCTGAGGAGTTAAGGGAATCACATGCGCACTCTGGAGACAGCTGAGAGGAGAGGCACCAGCCACTCCCATCCAGCTTCTGTGAAGAAAGTCCTCTCGGTACATCCTGTTTCTGAGCCTCTCCTTTGCTCTGAGAATCACGGGAATGTCCACTGAACATTTATGGAATGTCCCAACATATGTCCTTGGGAATATTCTTTTTTGCAAGCATTTTCTGTGGGAAATCAACAGGGGTCAGAAATAGGAGACAGATAGTATTTAAAAGAAAAAATGTCAGTGAGCAAAAATTTGAGCACATCCCCACCATGTCTATTAATACTCCAAAGACATGGAAGAACATTCTAGAAAAACAGCCCCCCAGGGACTATACAGACCATGATGGAGAGTAAAATGGTGAGACCCAAGCCGGTTAAAGCAGGGGCCTTTCTCCATCCTCACCTGCCCAGGTGCACATCCACACCTACCTGTCTGCAAGGACCTCGGGAATGCGGCCACTGCACAAGCACAGGTGAGCTGTGACCCCACCGGGCCCACCCGTCAGCAGCAGATTTAGATCAGTAACTCCCCAGAGGCACAGGAGAAATGTGCTTTTCTTTATCCTCTGTATCCAAACTCTACTTAGGCCTTCATTTTCTCTAGCTCTCAACAATAACACAAGAAAACAAAAACCAAGCAGTTGTCCATTCTAGACTTCCACCGCACATGCATTAGTTAAGTCTAGAATGAAACAACCAGTTCCACAGTGCCTTATTCTGTTGGGGTTCCCCTTCACCTCCCTGGAAGGGGCAAAGGGAACAGTGAACACACATTTAGCAAGAGGTCAGATCCTGCTTCTTGGAAGCTGTAAATGTCACCGTTTATGGACAAGGATCTGTGCAGATCTCACATAGTCAGAGCTCTTGAGTTGGGAGATTATGCTGGATAATCTGGATGCAGTCTCAGACCCCTTTTACAAAGGGGACAGAAGGAGATGCAGACTTCTTGATGCCAGCCCCATGCTGTGGATTCTGGACTTCGCTTTCAGATCCGTTAGGGCATGAAGATTTGTTGTTTACAAACACCAAGTTGTGATCGTTTGTGGCAGCAGCCCCAGGACACAGATCCACTGCTCTGAGTGCTTACAGATTGGGACTCTTTTAATGCCCATCACAGGGCTGTTGCCATGAACATCCCCACCTGGTCAGGCAGAAGGAAACCATAGCCCTGAGAAGTGGAGCCACTTGTCATTACTCAAAAGGGCCCAGGACCTGCACCCAGGCCATCTGCTCCAGAGCCTCTGAGCCCTGTGTTAGGGCAGGCCCAGTGACAGGGCCAGGCAGGTGGCCGCTTTCTGCTCCTCTCCCGTGGTTTTGAGTGAGAGGACAGGAGCACACTGTGCACAAGCTGAACTCCCATCAGGCTGTGACCTGGTGAAGCACATCCACCCCTTCACACCCACTGCATGGCCTCCTGTTGCCACCACTAATTTACTTGTTTCTGCACAGAGAAAAGACAGGCATAGGTGCCATTTGGTGAAGAGACTATGCTACAAATTAGAATGACACCTTATGACTTCAGTTTGGGGAACCATAGACCATAGCATCCCCTGCACAGGGCTGGGAGATCTACTGATGAGTAGACCCACAGGAGTGGGACATGTTCAACTGCAGGGCCAGTGCCTCAGCCTGGACAGTGCTACAGACCCTGGGCTCCCAGAAGGCTTCAGCCATGACCTCTGCAAGGAGGACAGAACCTGGTCCGGATGAGGGGGCCCTTCCAGTGTGTCCTTCCTCGGGCTCCCCCTGGGCTCAAGGTGGATGAGTAGAGTTCTTTTCACATCTGTAATTTCTCCATTAAAATTTAATTATTCCTGTATTAAACTTCTGTTCAAATCACAGGATGATTTCTGCCTCCTGATTGGACCTTGATGAATACCGATAAAATTTAATTAGTGGATATATTAGTCAACTTTGTTGCTGGGACATAATACCAACACCCCCAGTTTAAAGGAGGAGAGGCTACTTTGGCTCATGGTTTTAGAGGATTCAGTCTGTAGTTGGCTGACTCCATGGCAGGAACATCATGGTGGAAGGGTGTGGTGGGGGAAAGCTACTCACTTCCCGGAATCCAGGAAGGGAAGGGGGATTCACCAGAAAGGAAGAAACAGGGAGCAGATATGGTCCCCAAGGTCACATCTCCATGACCCACCCAGACACACTCAGAAGTTTGCTGTACTAACCCCCTAGGTGGCTCTCAAGACAATCAAGTCGATAGTCCGGATTAACTGGTACAGTTAAGTCAAGACTCCTTAAGGTCTCAGCAGGAGGCAAGGAGCAGTGTGGACATCAGGAATAGCTTCTTGCGTGGATACAGAGACATCCAGCATTTTTCTGGGACAGCCACAGGCTCAGTGCTCACGAACCTAATGTGAAACCCTACTGAGTCCGAAGACAGTGAAGTGTACATTCCTGGGGCCCTAATGTCCTACTCCCCATGTCTATGGAGATGAACTTCCATCCTCCCAGAAAGGAATACAGGAGAATACGCAGCCAGCTTCTCTCCATGTCCCTCTTTCTTCCCCTGGGGGATCTGAATGGGGATTTGGAAGAAAGAGCTGACAAGGTTTCCCCCAGGAGCCCCTTCTTGATTCTCCTTGTGACAAGCTTGTGGTGGGGGAGGATCCACCCAGTACAGCTCCCACCCCGCATCCTGTAGTACCAGAACCCAGAATGCGATCCATGTCCCTGGTGCTGCTACTGCACCCAAGGAGAAGCCTTCTCAGCTCCATCCTGGTGCCCACTGAGGTCTGCCATCCCCACTGGGGCCTCCCCTGGCTTAGATCCTGTCCTAGGAGCTGATCAATGCTTCCTCCTCTCTAGTCAGCCTGCCCTGAAACGTGGTGAATGAAGATGAGGCCCAAATAATATCAAATATGCTGTCCTCACTTGAATTGCAAGGCTTGATTCTGTGTCATGTTCTAAAACACACAAATTCCAAATTCTCTTTTTCTCTGAACCCACTGCCAAATACGTGGGTGAGAGAAAGCATGGAGATGAAATGTCCACAGTTCTGTGTCCCCCTAGGAGGACAGCTTCTTTCATGCCAGCCTGTGTCTACGCAAAGTAATGTCATTCTCCCAACCACTTGTACACTGAAGTACATGGTGCGGGCTGGGCTTTCCCCCATCCAGTCACAGAGGCTGAGTGTGGAATGCTGGAGGACCGGCTCTTTTATTACTGCTCCAGAGCCATGGGTTTTCTGAATATCAAAGAAAGGTGAGAAGAAACACGTTTGTGGACTTGTTCCACCATCCAGGCAGTCAAGAGGTGCTCACGAGCCACGTGTTGGGCATCCTAAACCCAAGAGGCACAGCCTGTAGAACAGCATTGCTGCAGGAGGGTTGGGGCTGTCCTAGTCACTCTCTTGTCACTGGGACACAATACCCAGCCCCCATAACTTAAAGGAGATGGGGTTTATTTGGGCTTCTGTTTCTAGTCCACAGTTGACTGGCTCCAAGGCAGGAGCCATGGTGGAACGTCCTGGGCAGAGGCGAGCTGCTCATGGCATGGTGACTGGGAAGCAGAAAGATGAAGAGAGGGATGGGGAGGGAGACAAAATCTTCCAGGTAACACCCCCAGTGACACATCTCCTCCAACCAAATCTGCCTGCCACCTGCAAACCAGCTATAGCGCCCCCATAATCCAACAACTTCCAAACACAAAAGGCTTTGGGGGCCAATTTTAGAACTAAACCATAACAAGCACCAAACCATGATGTGATGTGAGACCAGACAGTAGAGAAACAATAAAGAAAGTAACTCCGGGTAAGGAGTTACAGGATACAGTATGATAGCTACTCTAAGAAAGGCATATGAGATCAAACCCATGACTTGCAAAGAACAGAAAAAAAGAATGAGAACAACATTGCCCAGGACAGTCTGATCAGCAGTGCTAACTTTTTGTATATGTGAGTTTTCAGTGTTTAATTTAGTGATTCACAGAGGGAGGCTCTGCCCCTGCCTAGTGGGGTATGTCACACATTTGAGGGAGACAGCATTTTTAAAACATATAGCCCACATTTCCAATGATTTACTTTGTTTTAATTACTACACATTTACTTTCAAACTCCCAGTTGCATTATGGGACATTATCAGGCTTGTACGTGAATCAAACAGGGTTGGCACAAGAGTGTTTCAGAAGCAAGAGTCGAACTCATCCATTGTTTTGAGGGCACAGGTACAGCAAGCTAGAGTCTGAGAAGCTTTTGTTTCAATCTCTTGGGTGTGAAAATTTGACATTCGAATTTCTCACCAGAAACAATGGCTTTATTATCACGTATCCACAAAGACTTTTGATTTTTCTAGTGATTCTGCAGATAATGAACTTTCCTCATGAAATAGACATGAATAATGCAATTAGAAATAGCATGATCTGAGTCTGTAAAATAGCGCCACCTGGTTCCTAAATTGGAAGTTCATAATTCGGGTAGTTGAACTTTATTGGTCTCTTGGACACAGCTGACTCAGTTGCTCAGAACTGGAGCTGTGCCGATGAGCTGATACCCAGCCACATCGAGGTTTCTGCTGGATCCGTCCCAGGGCAGTACTTGCAGCACGCACAGGGTCTCAGCAGCACGCGTGACAGCCCTAGTCTCTAGGCATCACCCAGCCTCTTCCCAGATGCCTTTGCAGTGTAAGCCTGGATTCTTATCTCCCATGATTGTGTGAATCCGATGGGCAGTGTTTCTATTCCTTCAAGGCATTCATTCCCAAATGAAATGCAACCTGGGAGAGATGAATTGGACTTGCCACCCCAGATCTGCCAAGCAGGGCTTGCTCTCCGGCTGCAGGAATGCTAGACTGTGTTCAGGAGATACAATCTTTACCCTGGAAGGACCACTCGAACTATTTCCTCTGGAAATCAACTGGATTTGGAAGCAACCCTTAGGGCAATGGAAATGTCCTTGCTGGGTCAATCTTTACTGGGCTGAAGTCACTAAACATTTATTTTATTAAACTTTTACTTAAAGTTATTTTAAATTTATATAGCAGTTTCTAAACCTCGTAAGTGCAGTTAAACCTTTTATAAATTTTAACATAATCCTTCCCTGTAACAACCCACAGGGGTAGATTCTATTTTTATCCTGTCCATGACACAGGTAGGAAAATGAAGACTTTTGGAAATTAAGAAACTTGTGCACGGTCATACATTGATTTCCATTTTATTATCTTTTCCTGCCAAATATTTTAACTTAATATTAATTTAACAATTTATTTAATTTAATATTTCAATGCCTTTGCAGTAGGTATGTTTGAATATACAATTACATTTCACTTTTCAAACAAAATTTAAGAACTTATTTTGTAATAAGCACACCCACATCTACATGTACCAGGTTATACAATGTTTATCTATCTTCTGTTCACACTTACGACTTCTGATGTTCATTGCTCTGTAGTTACCCTCTACATTTTTCTAAACTAGTCAAATGTTTGAGCGTTTCTCTTCCTGTGTGTTATTTTCACCACCAGTATTTACTTTTAACTTTTAAAAAGGATTTAACCCATTTCCCCAATATTCAAGTTTATAAATGCAACAGTATAAATGGATCCTCTCAGGAAGACAGAATTTTGGTGGAATTTAACTTCATTATTTTGCCCTATCTTCCCTTTCTGATCCTTAAAAATGTTATGGAATGTGCCATGTATAATTTTATTCACCCAATTAATTATATATACAAGTGCATATGTAATATTTTTCAATAATTTTTTGTCCTTTTAGAGTTTCATGTTATGGTTTATATCTAGATGTCTCCCCAAAGCCTCATGGGCTCATAGGGGGACTTTGGGAGGTGACTGGATCGTAGGGGTGTGATACGCATGAATGGATCAGTCCACTGAGGAGTTTATAGCTAAACATGCTGTTGGAAGGCAAAGCCTGTTTGGAAGAGGTGGGTCCCTGGGGCCATGTCCTAGGAGAGTCACCTTCCTCTCTCCTCCCTCCTCCCTCATCTCTCTGCTTCCCACTTCCATGCCATGGACTGTTTCTCCTCTGTGATGCCCCTCTGCCATGCCACCCTGCCTTAGAGCCAGCTGACTATGGACTGAAACCACTACAAACTGTGAACCAAAATAACCCTGTCTTCCTAAGAGCTGTGGGTGTCTGGTATAGGGTCCCACCGATGAGAAAGTAAGTAAGTTGTTAGTTAACTAAGTAACTAAATTGTAAAATCTCGGTTCAGGAGGGTCATGGTGGCACACACCTGCAATCCCAGTACTCGGGAGGCTGGAGCAGGAGGATCAATGTGAGTTTCAGACCAGCCTGGGCTACAAAGTGAGTTCAAGCCCTACAGAGTGAGTTCAAGGCCAGCCTAAATTGCAAAGTGAAACCCTGTATCAAAAAAGATCAAAATAAATAAACAAATAAATAAATAAAATCTCAGTTCAGTTTGTTTACTTCAATGTGAAAGACTGCACTACTCATTTACTATTGTATCTCTCCAACAATAAACACATAAATATGTAGATCTTCCCAAAACTGGGGGAAAAAAAGAACTGAGCATAGTTTAAAAGAGTTCAAGATGTTTCAGGTAGAATTAATGACAAATTACACAGCCAGATAGAGCTTGAAAAACACAAGGTCAAAGACACGGGAAAATCCTATGAGGGTCATCTGGCAAGCAAGATGGGTCACCAATAAAATCCTGAACCAACTCGCCACTGAACTTCTCCTCTGCCAAAGGAGATGAAGATCTCAGCAGTGACACATCAGAGAGAAAAGTCCTGTGGTTTGCAGGTTTCATTCCATGTCAACTTTTGAGTAAAGTAGGAACAGAAATAAATTGTCCAGTATGCAGCCTTTGTCCTCAGCACCCGGCCCCGGTGATATTTCTACCTCAACTCTGCTTTGCATTCATCCTGGGGAGCACCTCCCTCCTTCATTCCTTGGGCAAGGTCTTCTTCATGATGAGTTTAACTTACTGAAATCAGAGCATGGAGGCAGGAAGAAATAGGAAAGGAAAATGGAGGTGAAAATATATAGAGAATGATTTATTCGTTTAACAAATACTCAGTGGTCGCTGAAATTAAGCATGCAGAAAAACTGTACAAACACAGCTCAGGGAGTTGAAAGGGAGATCAGCACTCTGAAGAATCAGACAATGAACTGTAAGGAAAGTTTAAAAATAGCAGGAAATTAAAGTGGAGAAAGATCAATGGCTATCAGCAGATGATGACTAAGGAAAACAAAGGTATTCAACAGAGCACGTGGATAATTGGTTTCCAACTCGAGTGAAACAGCATGCAGACTCCAAAGAGGCCAAGTAAATCTCTGGCCAGTGGAATCCAACATCCAGTGTCAGGGCTTTTAATTGGGGTGGGGAGCAGAGAAGAGGAAGGCAGAGAGGAGATGTGGGAAGGGTTACCGCTGTGCCAAACACACTGAAGTTGTAAGATACAGTCCCTGGTTAAGAAATGGTAAATTGGGAAAAATTGATTTCACAATGAAGGAAATGCAGGCAAGAATGACCAAAACTAGGGGCAAAATAAGAATGAAATCATGTCATGTCCAGGAAAAGGGATGGAGCTTAGCATCATGGTAAGCCAAATAATCCAGACTCAGTAGACTCCGAAAGGCAAGTATTATGTGTTTTCCCCAATAAGTGGAATCTTAGACAAAACAAAAACAAAAAAGTGACATGAAAGTAGAAAGAAGATTATTAGCAAGGGGACCAAAGGAGAGTTAGGAATATAAGGAAGGGTAATGGGGGATGGATATGCTGAAAATATTAATAGGAGCCAATAAAAAACCTACAAACTTAAGTAATAAGTAGAAAAGATCTATACATTTTCACTGAAAAGTATTATCATTTGTTGGCAGTTATTCTAACGTAGTCCAAATGATAGCTATATTCATAAAAAATCTAAAATCCAAAAATAATAAAATAATTACAATGTACAGTAAGAATTCACACCACCCCTTCTATTTTTCTATTTCTTTCTAATACATAACCAGGAAATATTGAGAGTAATTGTTTAATGTTTGGCTTCCCCAATGAGTTACAAGTTAACTGAGAAAGGGGCCTCCTGGGGCAGTCTCACTAAGTAGATAACTATTCTTAATTAATCACGATTAATGAATAACTAATAATGTGTAAGCAATCAAAATATTCTAAAATGACTGAGAATTTTGATGAAAGAAACTCTTTTCTAGGAAAACATAAATTGAAAAAATAACAGGTTCAAGAAGAAAGAAGAAACACAATAAACAAAACACACAGAGTGTTTAGGCAAAAAGTTACCTCCAAATAGTAAATCCCACCAAATAACTTTACCAATGCTTTATTGAACCTGGAAGGAACTGACAATTGCCACTTGCTCAAACACTGCAGTACAGAGCACAGCAGTCTTTTGGACACATCTGTCGTTAACTACGTGGTCTGAGGTTGTCTATGTGTCACAGAGCTAAAATGTGCTGAGCCCAGAGGAGCTGCCAGGGGGAGACGAAGTTGATGAAGTCATGTTAGTGGGTTCAATACAGGGAACTGAGGCTTCCACACCAGGAAAGGCAGAGAAGCAGAGGCAGGAAAAGTCTCCCAGGACCCATCGGGAATGAAGGGAGCAGATGGCCTCAGCTGCCACAGCACCAAAATGGGCGTCTCGCAGAAGTGACACGGGGTGCCCTGTCTGCTGCTGTACTCCACACACCCAAAGGCGCAGGGCAAATGACTGCTCCCTGTCCTGGCCTCTGAGGTTTGGGCAGGAGCCTCTCTCTGGCAGAACAGAAGGAGGCCCCTCTCAGCTTCCTGCTAGATATCTGGTTGAAGGGTAGAACGCTCATGTGAGGTGCTGACCTTCAGAGGCCAACTGTGGGTAATGCAGGGCACCCTGAGGAAGAGGGGTGCGAGTCTGGAGCAGGACTGAGGGTTACACTGCAAAAGGGACACCCCCACTAGACACTGACAGGTCAGGAAGGAGGGCAGGGAGGGTCCTCACACACGCACATGTGCGTACACGTCCACCACGCTAATGAAACTTCAGCTGCAGGGCATCTCACTTGCGAGCCCATTTCTAAAGCCCAGTACCAAGTTTGTATTTGTCCTCTTAAATTTGGGTTCGATTTAAATTTAGATTAAACATACATTTGAATTAAATTTGCTTTTAAAGTTGTCTTTTATCCTTATAAATTTTCCCTTTATATTTAGTGTCAGGACCACAACAACAGGAAATGTGTTTCATGATGAGACCAGTGGTGTCTGCTTTCTAGCCAGCCACCACCCACATTTCCTTTCCTCTAAAATTCCACTAGAATTTTTAAAAACACAATAGCAACACACTATACACATTACTAGATAACTCACTTCATAGAAAACTATACATCCACATGTGTGCACTTATATACACACTTAAACTGTGCACACACATGCATGCACACCCATGCACACAGCTCTGGGTGGGATCCTGCCTTAGTCAATTTTCTCATCACTAGGACTCAATACCATCTACAAAGAGTTTACTTTGGCTCACGTTTCAGTCTGTAGTCAGCTGGCTCCAAGGCAGAGCAGCATGGCAGAGGGGCCTGGCGGAGGAGAGCTGCTCACAGCATGGTGGACAGGAAGCAGGAAGAGAAGGGAGGGGCGGAGGAGGGTGATAAACCCTTCCAGGCCATGCCCCCAGTGACCCAGGTCTTCTGAGTAGACCCCACACCCTAGCAGCAAGTCAGCTATAAGCCCCCATAACCAGTTCGATTCTTTTCCAAAAGTCACTTTCTTTGCACTCATGAGGCTTTGGGGGGACATGTAGCTATAAACCGTGACAGATCCTTCCCCGGCAGGGCACTGCCTCAGAGCTTGTGCATACCATAATGGGCAGAACCCTGACAGATATGCAGTGTCCATGCTGTCACCTCCCAGCCCCTCCACAGGAACCACCTGGTGCGACTGTTTCCAAGCTGGGTCTCCACATCCATGACTCAAGGAACTGCCCCAGGAGCTTCCACAAATACAGATGTGTAGGCCCCGCTCCCACTCAGGACCACAGGCTCTGCCCACAGACCCTCAGTGGTGTTTTACAGCCACCTGGGGATGCTGCGCCCAGAAGTGATCTCATGGTGGGAGGGATCATTGGGCTCCACACAGCCATCCAGGAGAGGCGCTCCCGTGGGTGGCACCCGGCTTGTGGCCTCTTCCCTGGGGAGTGTGGGCCCCGTGCATTCTGCCTCTGGATGCTCCAGGGGCAGTGCTGCCAGCCAGGCGCACCGCAAGACAGCAGGGCAGGCTCCCCACGGCCGGGCTTCTCGTCCACCCCGCTTCAACACCCCTCACTCACCCCGGGTCCTACACCTGCCTGCCTCTGCCACCGACAGTGAGCCACCTCCAGCGCTCAGTACTGAGTATCCTTCTTGCTCAGGAGGGAAAGGGATCCGGAGGGTATTCTGTCTTTTCCCGGACATTCTGTCCTGGTCGATAGAAAAATTACCACCGCAGCCATTGCTTAGTTTCCTAGGCTACTGTAACACATCACTGCACCCCAGGTGCCTCCAACAATGGAAATTTGTCTCCTGGTCCTGCCTGCTGGAGGTCTGAGGCTGAAGTGATGCTGGGTTGGTTCCTACCCCGTCTAAGGGTGAATCGGGGAGGTGGGACTGAGATAGACTCTTGCAGGGCATGGGGGAGGTGCCAGGGGTTTTAAAGCCACTTCTAACTTAGATTTTTACATAAAATGTTCTCTCCCTCCCTCTCTTTCCACACCCCCCCTCTCCAGTGTCGTGCTAAGTCCCTAAGTTGCACAAGCTGGGTTCAAACTTGTGATCCTCCTGCCTCAGCCTCCCAGAGTGGTAGGATGACATGGATGCAACCACTACCGCTGTCTTAAAAATGTGCTTTATGAAAAGAAGATTTTTTTCATATTTTCAAGAAATGTGATAGAGAGAGAGAGAGAGAGAGAGAGAGAGAGAGAGAGGAAGGCCGGTGGATGTGCTGTCCTGCCCAGGAGCTCTGACACTTCCTCTGAGCTCTCCAAGAAACCTGCATATTGGGCAGAGGAGGGTGCACCACAGCCACCCCCGTGTGAACCCTGCAGGGCCAAGACAGCTGGACCTCAGGACTCTGAGCTCACGGGAGCAGAAGCCTGGGCCGCACAGAAGAGGAGTGGCCTGGAGGTGAGAGCACAGCCAGTGGAGAGGGGCGATCACACACACACACACGTGTGCACACATACACGCGTGCAACCCTGCAAATGCACGAGCACACAGCACACGCACGGGCAGTGACGACCTGCGGACACACACTCGTCACAGCAGGGTGCAGAACAGTATAAGGGTGAAAAATTACCATCGGCTCCAATGCTTAGTTTTGGGCACCAACGCCTCCCCCGCCCACGCTGGTGGGCAGGTGACCCATGTGGCCCCCGAGCCTCCCCGGAGGCGGCCCCAGGTCCCGGCAGTCCAGCTCCTGCAGCCAGGCCAGTCCAGGGCTGCCGGACCCGGGATCCTGAGCGCGGTCGCCCTCTGGGAGCAAGGGGAGGTCCCCCGCACTCACGGCCAGGTCGCCTGGGTGCAGGCGGGTGTTCCCCCCAACGCGCGAGGGCGACGTCGACGTCTGCGGGCGCAGGCGAGGCAGACGCGGGGAGGACGCGACCCCACAGCAGCCTCCGCCTCTGCGTCCTCCTCCTCCCCCCTCCCCTTCCTCGCTCGCTTTCCTCTCCTCCTCCGTCTCCTCTCCCCTCCTACCCGCTCTCCCCGGCCCCACGCGGCTCCTAGGCCCCCCCGCGATGTCACCACCCCGCCCCCCCGCGCGCCCCGCAGTGATAACCGCGCGCGGCGGCGTCTCCGAGCCGCGCTGCCCGCGTCCCCTGCGCGCACCGCCGGCCGAGCGCTCCATGCGGCGGGGCGAGCGCGGTCTGCGGCCCCCGGGGCGCGCGGCGCTGTGGGCGCTGCTGCTGGCGCAGCTCGGCGCGCAGGTGAGTCCGAGCCCGAGGCCCAGCCCGAGGCCGAGCCCGCGTCCACATCCGTGTCCCGCGTCCCGTCCCCCTTGTGCGCCCCGCCGCGCGCTCACCGCCTCCGCTCTCTCCGCAGGCACCTGCGTGCGCCGTGGAACCCGCAGCGGCCGCGCCCCGGAGCCCGGGCGTCGCGCGTCCCCCCTTGGAGCGGCCCGGCTGGGAGAAGGCCGGTGAGTCCCGGGCTGCGATACCTACCGCCCCGCCTGTTGCGGGGTCCCCACCCCGGCTGCGTCCCCTCGGTCCTTCCCCGCGCGCACCCCAGTGGACGCCGCCGTGCGACTCTGGCAAAACAGTAACAGTTTGCAGTCAGGAAAAAGTCGAGCAAATGCATTTTATCTCTAAAACTCTGCGGATCTTAGGATTCATGGGTGCATTATTAATGCGTGCGCGGGACCCCTTAGGAAGAGCACATCCCCTCTTCTTCCCCTCCCGGCCCTGTTTTACACTGAAGTCACTGATCACCGACCCTCGGAGCAGGAGACCGGGCCTGGCGTCTCCCGGGGCTCCTCATCTTAGGATCAGAGCTAATGCTCTTCAGGAATCGGGCGGAATGGAAACAGAATAATGCGTGAAATAGGCACCCAGCGCCTGGTGACAGAGAGCCCTGGGGTGAAGCCCGGCGCGACCCCTCGCCGTGCGTGGCTTCTCTTCTGCTGCTCCAAGTGGCGTTTGTCCTCCCGAGGTCCCCTGGGCGTGGGCCTGTGTCCCGCTGTTGCAGCAGGTAAACGAGAAAGCAGGTGTGCGGCAGTGGCTGCGAGGTGATTCTGTCTGAGCCAGTCCGCTGGCGGTTACCCAGCGCTAGTGCTCCGCGTCTTTTCCCACGGTAAACTCCCATCGGCAATGTTGGTAGCAGCACTGGCGTCTACAGGAAGAACTGGCTTATCGCAGAAAACCTAGAAAATTGAAAAGTGAAGAGTTCAGGGCTCTTCGATATGGTTCCTTCATCTTAACAAGCTGACACAACAAGCCGTTGAAACTGTCCCCCACTGAAGGAACAAAGTAGGAGACAGGATAAATAGCAGACTGGCGCTAGACCCGAGGACCTCTGGAGCACCGCCAGGGGGCGCTAGATACAAATAATAGAGACTAAAAATCGGTGTTCATGTATTTGCAAGAGAAAGTGTGTTTAAAGTTCCTTTGCTCGTGGTTGCCCTCCTCTCCTTTAACGTTTCTCTTACAATGTACCATAATAATCCACTCACCTTCACATCTTTAAGACTTACAAGAAGGTCTATTTTTAGAATAAAATCAAGAAAATTCCAGAGGGGCTCAGGAAATCTTGAGATACTTCGTAGCACTGAGGAAATTGTGCTTAAGTTCAGAACGTTATAGGCAGAGGACCATTCAGGAGGAAAAGGCGCGGCTTCCTGCCTGAGGCAGGGACTGCCTTTCGGGTGTCTGGTGAGCGGGCGGCTGGGAGCCGCTGTCCTCACCTGGCATCTCTCCTGACATCTCGGGCACAGTGTGACCGTGACACCTGGCATCTGACTTGGACAGGATCTGAAGCGGGAGGCGTGTGTCGCTGTCAGGGAAGTTCTAGCTTCGTGGACACCCACATGCTCATCACTCTCCCCTCTGATTGTGAAACAGCTCCGTTGCTAAAGTGGGTCCCATGTGGGGGGCCGTTCCCACTCCCAGGGAGGACTCTGCTCAGCAGGGCTGTCCCCTAGATCTGGAGTACGGAGGCTGGTGTGACCATGGGGCGCGCTTGCTGTTGGATGTCTAGGCATCCGTGATATGAGCTGGTTTGGAAATAGTTTTGGGGCCATAAGTTTCATTTGCAGTAACACTTCCAGCTGTTACTGCAGATATTGCTGGGTGTCTGAAGTAATCGTGCAGCAAAGACGAGAAATCTGTCTATTTTTACGAGCTATACTGGGTAACTACCTTGAGACAAATTCCGCGGTCAGACACGGTGTCTAGCTCTTTCATTTTTGCTGATTCAGCATGATGTTATATTCCTTAGTGGGAAACTTAGATGCTTTTCCGTACAAATATATCCTTGTAATAAAATCAGTGGTTCCTCTGAAGCCCAAAGACAACAGTACAGATTTAACTTTTGAAATTTCAAAGTAAGTTCAGGGCAAGGATATAAATCTTTGGAACTTTATTTAACTGGACACAAAGATGTGGGGTATGTGTGTGTGTGTGCGTGCACGCTCAGGTATAGTTTATGATGATTTCCATTCAGATGTCTGCAGACAATGAGACAGGCTGGCCCAGCGCTGCACCAACAGGCTTTCCTCGTGGGGTGCAGGGTGTGTGGCTGTGCTTTGTAAAATTCACTGCTTCCTGTGATGTAAACATTCCCACGCTGTCGATTTCGAGTCACCAACGTGATGTCACCAAGCTACGGGGTGAAGTGGTAGTGTGCAAACGGAGCTTTCTGAAGCTGGTACCGCTGGCCCAGTGTGCTCGCCTGTGGGTCTGCACCTCGTGTGGCCATCTGCACGCCGGAGCCCCCGAGACCTGAGGCTGTGCTCGCAAGGCTGTTGAGACCCAGCAGGTCAGGGTGTGAGCTGAGCCGCTGTCCGCGATGCTTTTTCTCATTGCAAACTCTGCAGGGGGTTAAAGTCTTACTTCAAGGATTCTCACACAGCAGGAATGTTACTATTTCTTTAATCACAAGCCACTGGTTTGGGGGATTATAATCTTAAAACATAGGCGTAAACTTAGTTTCTATTTTTCAGCTTGTTGCAGTTGTACTTTGATTTCTCTGAAAATAGTGCGTATGGTGAGAGCACGTGCTCAGATGGTTCATTCCCTGAATTCCTCAGCTATGACCCTCTCTCCCGTTCGTTTACACAGATTTGATTCTCGGGGTAACTGTCTTGACAAAGTCTCAACAGGGTGGTGGTGACACCCTGTGACAGCAACCCTGTGTTCTGCCCACTTGATTCCAGGACATCCTTGTTCCTCTCCCCTTTTGTGACAACCCGACGTCTCTCCGGACAGTGCCACGTGTCCCCTGCAGGGTCATCTGCCTTGAATGTAGACTTACTGCACTGTGGTGGGCCACTGCTTGTCTCTTCCCAGTCCATGTCCTGCAATGTCTGTCACCTTGATCATTTCCCCCAAGTAGGCAGTCAAACATTTGTGTTTGTGTGACATAGATTTATCAGAAGTTATTGTGCAAAAAAAAAAAATTATTGTGCAGGATAAATATTATTGCCCCTCTCCCCCAAAACAGGAAAATCCCATCTGCCCTTGAAAATAAAGGTAATGAGATATGGCTTATGTCACTGGGGAACAATTTGATTTTTTAAGAGTGATCACCTTTTCATGTGCAATGAAGCTTGCTAATTAGCCACGGTTTGGAGCAGCTCCACAAGCTCCTGCTGTCACCCCATGTCCTGGAGGAGGAAGAAGAGGCTAATGAGAAGGCAGAGACTGCCCCCCAAGAATCCAGAGGGTGAGGGGTGTCTGCCAACCACCTCAAGCCAGCCTCCCCTCCAGTCCCAAGCCAGGGAGATCAAGGACAAAAATCTCACCCTAAGGAAGTGCTTTGGGGAAATGCAAATGGCCTGGGTGGGTGCCTGTCCCTTTCCTCTTGGTGAGTGGCAGGAGGGCAGCCAGGGCCCCCATACACTCACACCACACACGCTGAGTCCTCCAGTGTCTCCCCTTGCTTCTCCCAGTTCTGCAGTTCAAACAGATCTGTCTGGCTTTCTCGTTTTTCTGATGAGAGTATCGCAGAGTGACCGTGTGATACATGCTCGCATACAGATCGCAGTGGTTAATTGTCAAGTCACCCGCTCCCTGCTGCCTCTCACCCAGCCCAGGCAGGCCTGAAGTGTCAGTTCATACCCGTGTTGCCCATTGGTGCTCAGGTCCACTCCAGGCTGGAAAGCGTTGGCTCAGAGTCTGGACCTGAAGAGGGGGACATGCTGGTGGCAGGGGCCTCACCATGCCATCTTCCCGGCCTGGGCCCTCACCATTCCTAGAGCTCTCCAGAGGGTGCCCTGCCACCCATGGTTGCACTTCTCTGTCTCCCTAGAACCCGAACCGTCTTTGCTCCCTGCCCACTGGCTGCTGCCACCAGCTCCTGGGTCCCTACAGAAATACCCGCCAGGACAGAGCAGGGTCAGATGGACAAGGGCCTGTGCTCAGTTTTCCAAAGACGATAGTAATGCTAATACTACTAATACTACTGTTACTACTACAAGCCCAATCATAGCTCAAATATTGAGTGTTCCCTTATGCCCAAGTGCCATTTTACAGAAGTAGGTTGTTATATTTTATCTTACAACCCCAAAGTGTGTCCCATCAGATCAAAGCAGAGAAGAGCCCCAGTTATTCAGCATCTAACAGTAGCGTGTTCTGAGAGCTGTGGATAACCCAGGGCAAGGTGCAGATGCCCGCAGAATACCAGAACTGGGCTCCCATGGCTGGTGCAAGAGGGAGCTGTGCTTCAGCCTGGAGCAGTGTCCACCTATCCGCTAGGTCCCTCCAGCCCACTCTGGTGCCTCGGCCTGATGTACTCTTCAGGAGACATCTCATAGTGAGGCTAGGGGAAGGCCTGCACCAGCTGAACTTTTCTTAGGAAAAATACAAGCAAGGAAATTGGTCCTTTCTTGGTTCGTGCAGGCCCAGAATTCGCATGCAACTGGAGGCACACGTATCCTGTGCCTCAGGATTTAAAAAATATGAACCAAGCCAACTCGCTGCGCTGTGTTGCAGAGCTACCTTTGTGCAGTCTAAAGCTCTAGATCTGAGATGAGAAAGTGGTAGCTCAGGGGATGCGGCCCACCCTTTCCCTCTCACCCCATCAAAAATCTTTCCCATGACGCTGGATGGCAGGGATGGTACTGCTGATGGTGGTAAAGAAGTTAATTTTTAGAGAGGCAGAAAGCACTTTGAAGAAGACAGTAAGGCATTCACAGCACCCCAATGGAGCTTCTAATTCCTCTCCATGCCTGCTGCAGAGGGGTGAGGACACTGAATGTGGTGCTGGAAGGCTCTTGATAGGACCGCCGTGGAATACATATGTCTACTGAAATCTGAGCCAATTTGGGCTTTCTCTTACTTTTTAAAAAGAATTAGTTTACTTGAATATGTTTTAGACCAGTCCACTCTGAACTACAGTGTGACACTCCTCTTGGAAAAGTTTTAGAGTGTGGACTCCAATCAAGTCACAAGAACCCAGGTAGACAAGAGGGGAAGCCCAGCCAATGGGACACCACACACACACATGCACACACACACACACACACACACACGGGGCCATAAGCTTTTCCATGTTGACATCTGGAAAACCTAGAATGTGTCCGCAGTCTGCATTTTTCCCTCTGTGTTCCGTTCAGTGATTTAATAATTAAATAATTAAGCAGCAAAAATGCCCATCATATTTTTCTTTTCAACTATTTGCTGAAAAATGAAGGTATTTTTGAGCTACTATTTCTTGTCAGTTCAGTGAAGATGTTTATAAAAAAGTCCAATGTTATGGCTAAAGGAATTTTCCGAACTATAAAAGTGATTACATATGACTGTTACTCAATCAGTAAAATTGATGAAATATAATCTTGAAAGACCAATTTGGGTTTTATCTGATCTATCATCGTATTTTTTTTTTCCTTTTAAGTCATAGAATTTAAATCATAGAATTTGTTGGACTGGTGATATTATACAGGCAGTGACAATTTACCCAACAGCCACTTTTGAGATGTTTCCTTTGCATGCTGATGTTGTTGATTCCATCATTTCAAGGAAAGGATGAGTGCCTGTTGAATTCTGCTCATCCTTTCTTACTGAGTGGAAGTTGAAGGGTGCTTTTATATTCTAAAACTGCTGGATTGCCCAGAACCCTGAGATTGCTCAGCTGCCCCCCACTCCTCTGGTTTCAGAGTATGACCTGGTGTGTGCCTACGAGGTTGACCACAGAGGAGGCTATGTGTCCCACGAGATCATGCACCACCAGCGGCGGCGAAGAGCGGTGGCGCTGCCGGGAGGGGACTCCCTGCACCTCCGGGTCAAGGGCATCAGGCACGACTTCCACATGGATCTGCGAGCCTCCAGCTGCCTGGTGGCTCCTGGCTTCATGGTGCAGACACTGGGGAAAGGAGGCACCAAGTCCGTGCAGACCTTCGCGCCAGAGGACTTTTGCTTCTATCAGGGCTCCTTGCGGTCTCATAGGAACTCCTCGGTGGCCCTTTCCACCTGCCAAGGTTTGGTGAGTAAGACAGCGCTTGTCACTGGGAGTAAGGTGGGGATATTGATGTGGGAAAAGAGGCTCACCAGAGGTTTCTCTCAAAATATCTCCAGTTGTTCTGTCATTACCAGGTACATGTCTTCGATCTGTAAAAACAAGTGGACAGTTGCCACGTAATACTTTCCTAAGTGTCCAGCACTACCTACTTGAGCTTATTTGGGAACAGTAGCCCCACCCACTCTTTGGTTGTTGTTCTAGAAGAATTGTGGAAGGGCATTTCTGTTTGAAACATGCACCTAAGAACTTGTGGCCAGGTCTGAGTAAATGAATATCATAAGTATTCCTGTTTATTTTATGCATCCATTATGGAAATTGGTGAAATGTCTTCACTGGGAATAGAGAGTATCCGCTGGAATGGCTGTGTTGGTTATTTGATCAGATGTTTGGGACATTGAGTACTTTACTTCTGACGCTCTAAGCATGATAAGATGCTTATAAATTAGGGCACTCAGCCGTGCTACCACATTGTTGGCCTTATCAGACTGTTAATCTGTTGGTTCATTTCCCCTTTCCTGAGTATCTGATTCAGACACTGCCCCTAGCTTAGACGTCTGAGGTGCCTGCTTTTCAGGGACTCCAGAGTGAGGAGCAGAAAGCTAAACCAAGGCTCTCATTCAAGCTGAAATCTCAATGTATTCACTTTTCCTTTTCTTGAAATACTTCCATATTTTTAGGGAGGAAAGACTTAGGGGATACTTAGATTATTGGTCATGAACTAATCACAGGCCCACATGAGCACAGCATAACTTAGCAGGGTGAAAATGTGTGGTCAGAACACTTCCAGCTCTTGGCGATGTTAAAGGTTCACCAGATGCGTCTGCAGCATGGACTGCATCTCTAGAAAATGCTTCCAGTTGGTTTCACATTTCCCTTCCTCTTTGGAAAGAGAGATTTCAGATCCACAGCTCGTAAGAATTGGTACATGTGTGTGAGGGTATTGGATGATGAAGACTTGTTTCTAACCACTCCCTTAAAATAAATATATGCAGGCACTGAATCTTTAAAGAAGTATTTTTAAAGGGCAGTGTTAGTATTCTGCCTTTTAGAGGAATTTTTATGAGTTGATCTCATTTCTATTTGCTTTATAAAAGGCTTTTCCTTGCAGAATGCACACAGATTGTTGCTGAAGTAAGGTGATGACTGGTGCTCTTGTTAACCATGAAGACAATGTGGCTAATTTCTTCCACATTCTCTCAAGGGGAAAAAATAAGTGTTCTGTAGTTAGTGGACGAAAACACTTTGTGTAAAGCACTAAATGAAGACATCTCTTCCTTGCCTTTCTTCCACAAAAGGGTAAACCAGATGCAGTACCACCTGTGTGGTAGCAGGTGTGCTAGTCCCTTCCAAGTTTGGTATCTTGGATTTGTCTGTAGAGACTGGGCAATGTGCTGCCCATTACCCGGCAGGGGTGGAAGCCCACGATGACTCTGGTGGGCCTCCCAGTGACAGAGTTGTGTCCTCAAATCCTGTCCCGTGAATCGCGTTGGCTGGCAGCAGCTTGAGATGTCTAGCTGTCTTTGATCTTGGTGGGAGTTAACAGCAGAAGTTGTACGTGTACTGCTACGTGAAAGATAAGGGAATGAAACGGAACAAAAAAACAGAAAGACTACTCTGGGCAATAAATATATCAGTGGACTCTGATATCATGGTCATAGGGATAGATCTTCAAAATACACAAATTCAAAATTTTGTCTGTAGATGGCCATTACAAACATGACCTCAAGAGGCCTTTGGAGTAAGAGATTTGGTGGCATTTGGCCTAAGAGAAACAAATCAAAGGCATTTGAAAGAGAAGGAAGGATCGAACACCCCGTCTCTGGAGCCAGATAATGACAGTATTGAATGGGGACCTTAAGTAGCTGTCGGTTTGTTATTTCTTCCATGAAGACCCATCTCTCATCTTTCAAATCTGTTAACATACGAAGAAGAAAAAATCTGTCTCTTCTACAATGAGGAATGGCTCCTTTCTGTCACTGTTGTCATTTTGGCTCTTCTTATTGAAGTTTTTTGTTGTTAATTTTCTGTTTTTATCTCTTAGGCTGCTTTTATGTTGTTATTTAGGGCCTCACGTATGCAAAGCAAGCTTTCTACCATTGTGCTGTACCCCAGCTCTCAGGCGAGCTTTCTTATGAGTTGGACTTGATTGACCCAGTTCTCTCGTGGGAGTCAGGAATCAGTGGAATGTTTTGCCCCATTCTTGGTACCAAGTGCTGCCTGATATGCATCAAGTTTTTGCAAATGAAAAAGCTTCACAGCACCGCCAGCCAGCAAGGAAGGCAGGAGCTTCGAGTTCAGATCCCTCCAGGATTAGTGGGGAGGAGGGGACTTACAGGAAGGACAGGGGAGAGGTGCTTGATGATGGGGTGGTGGAAAGGGTGCAGCCTTTAGGGTCCTTTTGCACAGGTGTAGACAGCTGTCATGCCTCTTCACGGGTCCTGTTTCTTTCAGGGAACTTTGAGCTTATGACACCAAAAGGTCATAGACGAAAAAAGCTAATTTCTTTTACACATTGCCATTCCTCAAAAGCCAGTCCAAACTACCTTTGGGCGAATTCTTTTTGTGAGAGACAACTTAAGAACTTCGTTAGAGAAGAAATTACGTGCAGGTGTGTACTCAGCTGTGTTGTTCTCACCTGTGCACCTTGGCAGAACCCAGGAGAGAGCACGGGAAAGATGGGGTCCTGTCTAGTGGGAAAAGGTCCATTGTGTCCCTGTGATGAGAACGTTACTTAACTTTAAAAATACATTGCTTAAGCAGTGTGGCAGCTAGTAAGCAGAGAAAGAAGGGAGGAGATAGCGCACGCATACACACTTCCTGGTCACACCCCAGTGACCCGCCTCTTCCAACCAAGCCCTATTCAGCATGAACTCACCAGTGGATTAATCCGCTGATGAAATAGCCTCTGTGATCCAATCACCTTCCAGAAGGGCAACCTTTAAATACATGAGGCTTTGGGGGACTCGATTTAGATCTAAACCGTAACATGTATAATAACTTGTATCATTCTACTAAAGTGGTCGTATTTGTGAGACAACATAATTTCCAAAGCCATACATAGAGTCTCCATCCTCCTGATGGTCAGTTTGAGTTTGGGAACGTTTTGCTAAGAGTCCTCCAAGGATTGGTGGGAGGAACACTGTGAAAGTCAGTTGGTGGTGTTGTCCTATTTATTATTTCTAAATATTCATAAAGAATAAAGGCAAAGAGAAAGCAAGCACTGCCTTTAGACTGCAGGGTCACAATGATGCTGTGAATAAGGAGTGACCTTCAGAATTGTATTTTGCCAGAGCCTGCCAGACCTGTGCTCCAGGAGACAGTGTCTGAGGAGAGAAGCAGGGAGTAGGTGATTTCACTGCCGTGTGCGGAGAAAAGGAGAAATACGGACATGGGGAGGGACTGGAGCAGCTCCTTGGATGGGGTGAGGATGTCCAGCCACACCAAGGCCAAGCGCTGTGTGCATAGTGAAGCTTGACGTCCATAAACAGCGGAGATACCAACAGGATCTGTTAGGTCTCTTCCAAGCTGACATCACATCTGTCGTGAGCACTGGTCACAAGCACAGAAATGTGTGTAGCTCAGGAGGGGCTTCCTAACGCACAAAATAAAAAGCATTGTAAAGGTGAAAAAGGAAAGTTAAAAAAAATGCTGCTAGATAATAAAATGTGTTGAACATAGACTTTCTGGGCTGGTGGTAATGATGATCATAGTAGCAGAAAGAACAATATTAACTTAGTGAATGTGTGTGCCAACTCATTTGTGAATGGCTTTATATTTGTTATCTCATTCTGGTAATGTCATCAATATTATTTTCTTTAAAAGGAGTTTTCTTCAGGTATAATTCATGCAACACAGTGTTTCACTCATTTAAAATGTATAATTCAGTGGGCTTGAGTATAGCATGCAGTAGTTAAGAGAATTTAACTGAAGATATTTGCATCCCCTCAAAAAGAAACCCCACATAGCTCATCCCCATTCCCAGTGTCTTGGTCCCTGGCTCTCCTAGGCAGCCGCTAACGTACTTTTTACCTCCCTGTATTTTCCCATCCTCGCCATTTAGTCTAAGAAGCAGTGTGTGATACATGGTCTTTTGTGACTAGCTGCTTTCATGTGGCAGCTAGTTCAAGTGCAATCTCTGTTGTGATGCTCATCACTGCTTATATTGCTAAATAATCCATTGCACACTTATACCACGTATTTCATCTGTCCATTAATCAGTTAAGGGTTGCTACTGCTTGCTCTTTTTTGATTTTTGCAACTCTGTGAATAATGCTTCTACAAACACTTATACACACGTTTTCATATGGTCATGTGTTTTCACTACTCTTGGGTAGATAGATCTAGAAGTAGGATTACTGGGTCATACGCAACCTCCATACTTAACAGTTTGAGGAACTGCGGAACTTTTCCAAGGTAGCTATACCTCTTGATATCCTTCCAACAATGCATGTGAGTTCAGTTTCTCTATAGTCCTGCCCACGCTTGTCAATGTCCCTCTTTTCTATTTTAGCCACCTTCGTAAGCGCAAAGTGGCATCTCAATCTGGTTTTGATTTGTTGGCTAGAGATTTGAGATTGGTGGTTTGTTAAGTAGCTTCACTGTGCGTTCATTACCAACTTCTCTGGAGTCTGGTGAGGCAGAATACACACATGCACACCGAGTTACATGGAGTGAGGATTTAGAAATTGGCAGCAAGAGATGCGGAATCCTAGCCATCACCATGAGCTGGATGCCGAGGCCCAGAAAGCTACCAGGGAGGATGGAGTCTTGGTCTTTACTCTGCCTCAGTCGTATCTGTGGGGAAGGGGGGCCTGGAAAGCAGTCCCCATGGGTGTTATACCCTGGGCATGCGGTGCAC
Source organism: Erethizon dorsatum (assembly GCA_028451465.1). NCBI lineage: Eukaryota > Metazoa > Chordata > Mammalia > Rodentia > Erethizontidae > Erethizon > Erethizon dorsatum. Next base: position 56,426,748 of record CM051833.1, read on the forward strand.
TGGGAGAAAGCGTTGAAGCATATTCTGTTTCACAAGGGTGCTGGAGCAGAGTGGGGGCCCTTCCCACCAGGCCTCCTGATCTCAGTGTTCTTGTTCCCAGCACATTCTACAGATATTCTTGGGAATGATGGGGCGACAGTGAAAGGAACCATACTGATCCAAAATCATTGAGAACTTTCCCACAATGATAAAGATTTTTGCTATTTTTTCCAGCACTTTGAATATGTCATTCTACTCTCTCCTGAATTCCATTGTACCTAATGATAAGTCAGCCATTTATCTCATTGGTGTTTCATTGTACACCACAAGTTATTTCTCTCTTGTGGCTTTTCATATTTTGTTCTCATTTGTCTTTTGACATTTTTACTATGATTGCATAGGTATGGGTATCATTGTATGCATCCAGCTAGAGGTTAGCTGAATTTCTTTTTTTTTTTATTTTTGTTTTTTTGTGGGTACCGGGGGTTGACCCCAGAACCTTGTGCGCCAGCAGGCGCCCGTGCCGCTGAGCGATATCACCGGCCCTTTCTTCGTATGTGGGTTCCAGGAGTCGAACTCAGGCCCTCGTGGTTGCCAGGCAGGTGCTTATGCCGCTGAGCTATCTCACCAGCCCAAGCTGAACTTCTTGAATGTGTAGATTAATACTTTTCATCAATTGAGAAAGTATTCAGCATTGTTTCTTCAATAGTTTTCGGGGGCTGGTGAGACAGCTCAGTGGCATAAGTGCCTGCCTGGCAAGCGCGAGGTCCTGAGGTCGACTCCCTATACCTACATGAAAAAAAAAAATAGTTTTCTTCTCTTCCTTTCTATCCCCCTTTACTTTGCAATGTTATGAATATATTGTTATCCTAAGTAGTGTTCCACATTTCTCTTTATTCTTCTTTTATTTTGTTCTTTAGATTGCATAATCCTCACTAATTTATATTTAAGTCTGATGATTTTCTGCTGGCAGTTCAAATCTACTATCACACCTCTTGACTGACTTTTCTCATTGCTGAGACAAAATACCCAATGCCCAAAGTTAAGGAAGGAAAGATTTATTTAGCTCACAGTTTGTAGAGGTTTCAGTCCATAATTGGCTGGCTCCAAGGCAGGGTGGTGTAGCAGAGGGGCAACAGTTCATGGCCATGGAAGACAGCAAAAGCAACAAGAGCAAAAAGAGCGAAGCGAGCTTCTTTCTGCCCCTTTTATCCAGACTGCTGGGATTAGGGTGGTGCCCATCCAATCAGGGAGTGAAGCAGCCATCACCCAGCCTTAATCCCAGCAGCCCTAACCCCAGCATTGAACCATGGATCAGTCACAAACTCTAGATGCAGCTTCCTCTGAAAATGGCTGACCCCAGTGACTGCATGAGGCTTCAAGGGGACATCTAGACACAAACCCTAGTACCTCTCTAGTAAATTTATCATTTTGGGTATTTTAACTCCAGAATTTTTATTTAGTTTCTTTTTAATAGTTTTTTTGTATAGTCCCTATTTTAGGAGACCTTGTCACCATAGTTTCCTTTCTCCTTTTTATTTGTACTTTAAATTAATTCTAACTGTGTATATTTAAGGTCTATAATGTGATAAACATCTTGATATACATACATAGGGATATAATTACTACAGCCAAACAAATCAATCTATCACTTTCCATAGACACTTTTGTGTGTGTGTAAAGGGAGAACACATGCAGGATTTAGAAAGTTTTTGGCACACAGTACAATGTTACTAACTATGGCCCTCATACTGTTCATTAGATACACAGACTTACTCATCTTATCTAACCATAAATGTGGGTCCTGTGGCCTACTTTTTCCCATGTCATCCTCTTTGCGCATCATAATCTGTTCTATTTCTTGCATGTATTCAACTGTTTCTTTTTTTTTTTTTCTTTCAGGATTCCAATTTAAGTCTGGTCACTCACTGCTTGTGTTTGACTTATTTTTAGCATCATTCCTCCAGGTTCATTCAAGTTGTTGCAGATGGCTGTGTATTTTTCTTGTGTGTATTCACAACCAAGACACCCATCATTTTTGACAATACCCTAAGCGTGAAGATTTTTACTTTCTGTTTCAAACAAAATCATCCCCTGTATGTGAACTCCCTGTTCTCACTGCCTATCTGTCCTAGAAAGTCCTCTGTGACACAGAACTGCAGCTGGGACAGCAAAACCTGCAGTAGCCTGCTTCTCCCACTGCAGCACCCTGCCCTGTGAGTGAAGCAGCCCCTTGTCTTCCCTGCTTTTGCTTCTTGATCTGAAACAGCCACCGTACATGTGAGCTGGAGTGAGGGTACTTGAGGCACCGTTATGCTTGGCCTACTGAATTTGGAGCAGAGTTTCCATGTAATGAGTAGGGGCTTCTTGGCAGAAAGGAAATCAGTTCTTATGGCCATGGCAGCCTGAAATTGAGTATCAGCGATATGGAAAGGAGCAGATGGCAGATTCAAGGAACTTGCCACTCTTAAGGTGAAAATGTGACTCTGGAATGGGATTGGGGACACACAGAGATCCTGTCTTCTCTACTGCACAGGCTAGAGTTGAACTTCTGTCCCACCAAGACTGGAGCAGCTGAGGATGCAAGGAGACCAAGACTGAAATGCTACCAAATTTCATCATTCTTTTCAAGAATTACCAAATTTCATTCACACTGTTTTTCACCTTTTTTTTTTTTTTTTTTTTAATGTGGGTACTGGGAGTCAACCTCAGGACCTTGTGCTTGCCAGCAAGTGCTTGTGCCGCTGAGTGATGTCACTGGCCCTTTTTTCCCTTTATGTGGGTTCCAGGAGTCGAACTCAAGACCTTGCGTTTGCTAGGCGGGCGCTTATGCTACTGAGCTATCTCACTGGCCCTGTTTTTACACTTTTTATACCTTTAGGATGATTTTCAGGAACTTTAACTGCTGTGTGTGTGTTTGTGATTTTTAGCAGGTAGATGGAATGGAAGTTCTACTAGGGGAGATTTGTTGTCATTATTAACACATTTTACATATTTTTAACCCAAACTTATTTATTATCTCTAATTTAGGGATAATTCCCAGGCTCCTTCTTTGAAAAGCAGATTATGGACCTAAGTAGCCTGATTCCAGGACCAGCATTTGAAACCAAAATGCTGTTTTTTATCCTTAACCATGAAGCTGCCTTCGCCCCAATAGGATTTGCAAGGTCGGAGACCTGAATTCCAGTGAAACGTTCCTGAATGCTCTCTGTGGCGCAATGATTTTTCATTTGTTTTCCAGCTCAGTGCCATCTTCCCCTGGTTCTAAACATTTGTGTGCTTAGTGTCCCCATCTGCAGTGTACTGGAGGCTTCTACTAAGATGCATATGACTTCATCTTATAATTATCTGCTTTTTTATACCTAACTATAAATTCTTCAAGAGAGCTTGTGTATATATCTCTATATCCCCAGAGATGGTGATAGAAATATCTTTGTTATGCCCTAATCAAAATTCATTTTTCCTTGCCATGAATGATTGTATTTCATATTTACAAATAGAAATACTGAATTGTCTCAACTTCTATTTTGGGTTATACATAAATGTAAATTTAGTTTTACAATCAGCTTCATCTGATTTCTTTCTAGACCAATGCCAAATACCCTAGATTTTCTTTAGAAACTTGTAGCTTCTCAAGAAATTGTTTAATCACCAGCGTATTTGGTGACACATTTCTTTTTTCAGTACTTTTAAATAAGGTTTGTTTAGAAATTTTTTGTGGCAGAAATTGATTTTCCTAAATAATTTCATACAAATTCTGTATTTGAATTGACATTCATTGAATGAAGATACTCTTGTTTTTTTGTCTGTGACATAAAAATCTATATGCACACATGTCCTTTTATAACAAATGTGATGTTTAAGACATTTATGCATAGGATAGGCATCTTTTTCCTAAAAACCTAATTATTCTTTCATTTTCAAAAATGTTGAAGAACTTGTAAGTACTGCAATCCTCAATTCTGTTTAAGAATTTCCTCACTCAGTTGGAGACTTGCTCAGGGAACTGGTGTGAATTGTACTGGGTTTTATTTCTAGCTGCAATCTCTAAGGATTCCTTGGAAACTCTAGTCATTGACAGATTTTTCTAAAGCACCCAATAAATCCTAGGAAGCTGTCTGAAATGCTGCCAACATTTCAACTGACTTTGTAAAATGTTCTTGAGCCAGGAAAATAAAACACTAAAACAGGAAGAATCAGCATAGCGGATTCACCATCCCAAACGTTAAATTTTAAATAGACAGAAATAAATGTATTTCATTACTAGAAATAGATTAAAGGGACCAGTGAGATAGCTCAGCGGCATAAGCACCTGCCTGGCAAGCACGAGGTCCTGAGTTCTACTCCTGGTACCCGCTTATAAAAAAAAAAATTAGAAGTAGATTAAAGTAACCTTTTATAAGATAATTCATACTTGAAGCAACCAAAGATTTTTCTATTTGTTTAATTTTAGTTGCAAACAAAAACTAGATTATTAGGAAAAAACTGAGTATGATATTAGGGATTTTGTTCTACTTCTCTCATTTTTGAGAAAATGAAACTGGGATCCAAAGAGGGTAGGACAACCTGGCCAACATTACAAAACCAGGTGGGGTTTAGACAGGTCTAGGATGTGGCTCTTGGTCTTAGTCACTTTCTCATTGCTGAGGCAAATACCCAAGCCCCGTCCCTTAACGGAGGAGAGGGTTATTTGCCTCACAGTTACAGTTCCCGGCCGGTTGGCTCCACGACAGAAAGGCGCAGTGGAAGACCTGGGCAGGGGAAGCTGCCCAGCCATGGTAGCCAGGAAGCAGACAGAGTTGAGGGAAGAACCTGGGAGGGAGATGAACCCTGTTTATCATTTGATGCCCCTGATATCCGTTTGTCAGGAGCAGATGTGTCCCGGATCACCACCGATGACGTGTGGACTGTCACCCCACTCAGCCCCGCATTTGGTATATGGTAGTTTGAGATGCTGCAAACCTCAAAGCCAGTGAAGCAGGAGGTTCTTCAGGGCCCAGATCTAGCTGAAAAGAGCCAAAAAGGCACCTGGAGAGGAGCAGAGCATGATCCCTGCTGTCACTAACTCTGGGACATGATCCCTATCTGGAGCTGTCTGAAGGACTAAGATCTCTGAAATGCATTTTCTGAGAGAGTGGCTATTCAAGCAAAAGAGAATAAAAAAGACCAAAAGAGATCAACACCTTTGAAGCAGAATCCTGACTTGCCTGGGACACACCCAGAGTAGCTTCATTGTAGCTGCTTAACACATATGCAATTTTCTTTTTTCTTAAATATCACTTTCTCTGTAAACTTGTCTATTATACACACACGTGCACATGCACACACGCATGCACACACTCTCTTATCCCTGTTTGAGCTTTCTATTCAGCATTCAGCATTAGCTGTATCAATCACAGTCCAGCTTGGAGAAGCTGCAAATATTATTTGGAAAGACAGCTTTAGCACAGTGCAGTCAGTAGAGGTCAGTGAACTGGAGGTTAACAGGAGAAGGAAAAAGGTACTATTGGACAGCAGCTGCTGGAAGCAGCTACCATGCCAGTGGTTGAGAGAACTGAGGGACAGTTTTGGGTTACTAAGTTTTAAAAACTTGGAGCTATGGGCCGGTGAGATGGCTCAGTGGCGTAAGCGCCTGCCTGGCAAGCGCGAGGGCCCGAGTTCGACTCCCGGATCCCACATACAAAAAAAAAAAAAAGGGGCCAGTGATATCGCTCAGCGGCACGGGCGCCTGCTGGCGCATGAGGTCCTGAGGTCGACCCCCCGGTACCCAACAAAAAAAAAAAAAAAAAAACTTGGAGCTAGGCCTCAAGCCTCTGAATATGAGCAGCTGACAGCCAGTCTGCTAGAACTCTAAGGGGCATAATGCCTCTGCTTCTTCAAGTAAGATGCAAACCGGAATCGTCTGCTGCTACTGAAACGAAGTGCCACTGACAGGGTAGAGCAAGGCTGATATGAGTAGGAAACAGACAGGAAGTGAATAGGGAAAGGCAGGAAGTGAGGAGGAAGACAGTCCACAGGGGACAGACAGTAATTCTATAGAAAGCAAACAGGAAGTGAGGGGGTGGACAGGAAGTGAAAGGGCAGATAGGAAGTCCAGAAGGGACAGACAGGAAGGAGTGAGCTTTTCCATCTTCCTTGATATGAGCCTCCTCGTGTCCTGTTGTGTGGACTGTTACAGAAGTGAATAGGGAGCAAGTGGCAAAGCAGAAATGGGGTCTACAGAGGTCAGCGTCAATATCACATAGCAGAATGTAGGAGGGTTTGGAGAATGATTTGCTAATCATAATTATGCTACCTACTATGGTAAATATTGCAAATACAGTAGGGGTGTTTGTCTGAACTTTTCTTACTTTATTTTCAGCACTTTATTTTTTATTTATAGTATACTTTATTGCTAGGGATTGAACCCAGGGCCTTGGAGCTGAGCTATATGCCCAGCCATTTTTTAATTTTTTGATTTGAGACAGGGTCTCCCTAACTCACTGAGTTTTCCAGGTTGGACTTGAACTTGCCATCCTTTTGCCTCAGCCTCCTGGAGTGCTGGGATTACTGAGCCTGGTTTCTAGCATGTTACTTATGCCAGGCATACGGTAAATCCCTCAAAAAATTATTGTGGCATGCATGAATGATTTTTTAATGGAGAAACAAGAAGTCTGTTGTTTGACAAAAATCATCTCTAGGAAGAGGAGGAGGAAAGAAAACCCCTACAGCTAAAGCAGCAGCATCTCAGCACTACCTAGGGAAAGGTGCAGCTGCCTGTCTGAAAGACCAGATCTCTCCAGGTCTGGTGGGGGAAGGCTGATCCTTGTGTGGAGTTGGAGCTGTCAACCCCCACCCCCATGGCTGTTCTTGCCTCTGCCACGCTCTGGTTACGCCAGGTTTCCTGTTCAGTTGGCCTGGAAGGAGAAGCCACTCAATTCCCCAGTGGGTTGGAGGCTGCACTTCCTGCCCGACGCAGGAGTAAGTTGGCACGCAGGGCTGTGTGCGTGTGTGTTCCGTGTGCGTGTCTTCAGTCTGTGAGCCTGGCTACTCTAAATGGCTCTTGAAGTGGAACTTGGGGTATCACTCTTTGTATGCCTGAGGCTGGACTCTGAATCAGTATACGCTCCGTGGAGACCCGTCCTTCCTCACTACAGATGGAACTGTTCTCCTAATCCCTCTGCTGTTCCCAGTAATCTCCCGACAGCCCTCAAGTGCCTTTGCTCTTCTGTGGCTACTCCATCCCCAGGCTGCCTGGTAGGTGTCTCTTCTAACTGACTTTGATTCCTTTGTACAATAACATCGTTCATTCTTTCTCACTGAGTCCATATAATTTTTACTACTCGAGAGTTTGTTAAATTTCTTGAGAGAGAAGAGCATGTGTTTTAAAGGCATTAAATCAAATAAATTCATGCATGCATTTTAAATCAGTAGCAGAATCAGTGCCAGTTTTGTATTTTCTTTTCTACAATTTCAAGAAAGTATAGGAAAATTTAATAAAAATACCTGATTTGAAAAATTGCTGTCTATAGAGATGTAGGTTAGATTTCTGTTGTTTCCTTTTATAGCCAATTGGCAATAAATGGCCACAATCCAGCGTGGATTATAATTATATAAAAAGTTAGAAATTTTTAAACAAAAAATAAGATAATACATATCAAAACTGAAAATTCCCCATGTTGAGTCTTCCCAGCTTTGTGTCCTCGGGGTCTTACCAGCTGCTGCTCCCTGTGTCTGGGGCGCAGTTCCCACCCATTTTCCCCCTCCTCGGGGTAAATGTCGCTTTGTTCTCTGGGTCTCAGTTGCAAAGTCATTCCCATAAGCAATACTTTCTGCTGCTCCAAGCCAAGGCAGATTTCCTTCTAATACATTCACACATCATTTATCGTTCTGCTTAAAATACTTATCCTAATATAATTCTTATTTTAGTTACAAGTTGATATTCACCCCTTCCTTTTAATAGGCAGTGTCCTAAGAGCAACACCCTGACTGTCCTTATCTCTAGCAGTGCCAGCTGCACTCGTTGAAGGCACTGGATGGATGGGGGTGGAAGGTGACAGATGGGGGATAAAGGGATGCATGGGTGAATGGATGAATGAAAGATGCTAGTTTCAGATCCTAGTTTGTGGTATCTCGAGAAAGTCCCTGCATCTCCAGAGGGTGCAGCACTGTGGAAAGCCCTGTCTAGAAATGGCATTCAGTGGAGTCCGGAAAGCATGTATCCCCTGGTTGGTCGTCGCACAGGACCAAGCCTGCCTGGAAGGAGCATAATTCCAAAGCAGGGACGCAAAGAGGGCAAGTGCTACCCACTTCCAGATGACCTCAGGAAAGCCATTTGGAAGTGGGCACGTTTCCGGTCCTAGTTATAGGAGTAACTTTTCTAGCACCAGGTAAAGAAAATCTCAGTAATTCTACGCAACAAATTCTAAGTAACAAATATTGGAATGTTCTTTGAGCAGCATGATGTGAGTAATTTAAAGGGCGTGCAGTTGAAGAAATTGAATGGCAGCTGTCCAGTTCTTAGCCCTTTGAATCTGCAGCATGGGCACAGGGGAGCGGAACTGCTTGCTGCCTAGGGCTCTTAGGCGCAGATGCCATCTTTAATTGCCAAGCTGACCATGAGGATGGAGGGCCGCTTGTGCATTAAGATTCCCGAGAATTGGTGTTCTTAGCATGCTGAATCTGACACAAATGGAAAGCACCAAATGTGTTCTATGCTACTGTTCAGAGGTGAGAATTTGGTGCGTCATAAAATAATAAACATGCTGAATGTGTACTTCAGTAAGGATGAATTATGCATTAAGCAAAACTTTTATCAAAGTCCAGAACCAGGTGAAGACACAAGCATTTTAGAGCCCCTGCAATTTAAAGTCTTCAGGAATTCTCTTGGGACACAAGTGAAATGGAAAACCTGAACCCTGTGAGTGCAAAATAGGAGTCGATGGAGACAGTCTCTCAAGAGAAAAGCAGAACAAGGGGGGTTCCTGCCATAAGGAGGTGGAGAGTAGGTGAAAAGGTGTAGCTTCGGGGGACAGGCAGGAAGGTCTTGACCAGATCTACTGTCCCTCCCTCGCCAAGTGGCTCACCGCCTTGACCATCGGTCTGCATAATTTGCAGCCAACATGGGCCTCAGAGAGTGGCGTGAGGACCGAGTGAGACAGTACCTATGAAGCCCTTCGCACAGGCTTCAGACACGAGAGGCACATGGCCGTTTGTCCTCGTCGGCGTCCCTCCCACTGCCACCGATAATGACTGACCAGCAACTCAGTCACACTTTGTAATGCAAGCAGGGTCAGAGTCATAGAACTGGAGGGGGACATTATCCTGACCTTCTGAGAGGTCCCACGGCTGGGATGGGAATGGGATTAGAATACATATATTTTTGCACTAGAACTGTAAGAGTGATTTATTGACAGCCATTAGGATGATTAAAAGACATATCCTGTGGTCAGGCTACTTAGAACATAAGCGCATCATTTATGCAATTTTTCAAAGCAGTCTTTATGCCCACACTTCCAGGAGACGGTTGTCTCTGCCCAACACCTGGAGATCGCTTTGTGCATAACAAGGAATCGTAAAGGAGGAGAGGGCCCAGAATTGCTAACATTTTGACTTTGTATCCCCACTGCAGCACCCAGAGGAGCAATAAACCTTGTTTTTATTTGCAGAGATTATCTGACTGAAGCTGGGGGAATTTCCAGTATTCCCTCGGCAGGTCATCATTAGGTAATAAAATAAAGAGTGATGGATTGCAGAACGATAAGCCAAAAGAGAAGCTAGGGTATTTTATAGCACAGTTCTATTTCTAGTTGAAACACACAGGATGTGTGGAGGACTTGGGACACGAGAGAGTAAATGTGTAAGTATGCGAGGGCTGTGCCAAGTGAACACACCCTGTGAAGAAGCAGAACTCATTATCTGTTCCTTAAGAAAAGCAATAATATAACTTAGCCTTTTCTTCACCACTTGCCATCGTTAGTCTGAATTTCTAACATCCTTAGGACGTGTAACATAATCGTATGTACACCAATTAAAACCTTATTTGGAACTAATGTCAATAATAATGTCCTACATTTGTCTGCAGGAGTCTGACGTGTTGTTCATTGGGAAGTAGCTATTGGGCTTATACAGTGGAATAAAATTAAATTTATTAAAGATCCCCAACACATGAAGTTTCCAGTTACCTCCCCCAAAAAAGTTAGGGTCAGATATGTGTCTTCTCCTCCTAGAGAAAGCATAAGAGCCCCTTGGTTTATGAAATTGTTAAAAGAGTTGCTTATACCACATAAGAAGTATGATCAAAAGATACAATTAATGATTAAATTTTTGAAATTTTATTACAATAAAAAACACATAGCCCTGGAAGAAGGATAGCTTCTTTAATAAATGGTGCTGGAAAAACTGGCTTTCCACATGCCAAAGACTAAAACTATACATTTGTCTATCACCATGCACTAAACTAAAATCAAAATGGATCAAAGATCTAAATATTAAAACAGAAACACTAAATCTGCTGGAAGGTAGGATAGGTAGAACTCTTGAAGACACTGGGGTAGGCAAAGCCTTTATGAACAAAACCCTGATTGCACAGGATCTATCACAAAGAATCAACAACTGGGATCTCATCTTATTAAAAAGCTTTTGTACAGCAAGAGAAATCACCAACAAAGAAAGAAGACAAACCACAGAGTGGGAAAAAAATTTGCCAGCTGTTTTTCAGACAGAGGACTTCTATCTAGAACATATAAAGAACTTAAAAAAATCAGACCCCCCCCAAATTCAAAGACCCAACCCAAAAATGGTCATCTGAGATGAATACACACTCTCAGAAGAAGTACAAGCAGAAAATAAATACATGAAAAAATCTTCAACATCACTGGTCATTGGAGAAATGCAAATTAAAACAACACTGAGATTCCACCTCCCTCCAGAGAGAATGGCTATCATCAAGAAAACAACTAATAACAAGTGCTGGAGGGGCTGTGGGGAAAAAGGAACCCTTCTCTTCCGTTGGTGGGAGTGTAGACTGGTGCAACCACTGTGGAAATCAAGGTAGAGATTCCGCAAAAAACTAGGATTAGAGGTCCCATTTGACCCAGCTATTCCCCTTCTTGTTATCTTCCTGGAAGAATTAAAAGCATCATGCCACAGCCATATATGCACACCCATGTTTATAGCTACACAGTTTGTAATAGTTAAATCTTGGAAGCAACCCAAATACCCATCAACCAATGAATGGATAAAAAAGATGTGTTTTTTTTAATATATAATGGAGTATTACTTAGCCACAAAGAAAGATAAAATTGATAGATTTATAGCTAAATGAATGGACCTTGAGACCATAATTGTAAGTGAAATAAACCGGACACACGTGTAAATATTGCATTCTCTGTGGTGTGAGAAACTGAAAATGTAAATAAGGACCAAAATGTACTACAGATATTGTGAAATAGGAAGAAACTGTTCAAAAGGAAAAAGGAATTAGGGAGCAGGGAGGGGAAAGGAAGGAAAGTACAGAAAAAATGAGAAAAGATAAAATGAAAACAGCTTTGTGAATGGGGAGGGGAAGGGGGTTTGAAAAGGGATGGGAGTGGGGAAAAAAAGAAAAGTCAAGCTATATCATGTACAGGTACAAATTCCTATAATGAATGTGATTATTATGCACATCTAAATTGTACCAATAAACTTAAATAAACTTAAAAAAAAACACATAGCCATTAATCCCCTTCAAACACTCCCACTCTTTTGAGTACACTTATCCCATCATTTTTGCCACTTTCTGAAGCAGTTCTGGAAATTCTCTTTGAAAAGTATCTTTACTAGGTGTGATAAAAAATATGGTGAATGTTGCTGCCAAGTGCCATCTAACAAAAAGGCAGGCTTGTGAAAGCATCACACTGCATCCTCATCCACCATATTCACTGGATCTGGCACCATGGGACTTCTGGTCATGAAGTCAAAATGACCATGAGGGCAAACATTTTGGATCCATTCAGGAATCAAGGCAGCCATGACAGTGCAACTAAAGATGTTCACTAATAAGGACTTTCAGAACTGCTTCAGAAAGGGATGAGAAAGCTGGGATAAGTGTGTTTGACGCAAGAGGAAGTAGTTTAAGGGAGATTCATGGCACTGTGCCTTTTGCTACATAAATGTTTTTAATATTTAATTTAAACACTCACCCTATTTTGTGGTCACACCTGAATGGGAGAACATAGCATCTGATGTGATGTGGGTATTTCGTCTTTTTTTTTTTTTTGTGGGTACCGGGGGTCAACCTCAGGACCTCGTGCACCTGCAGGCACCTGTGCTGCTGAGCGATATCACTGGCCCTTTTTTCATATGTGGGTACCGGGAGTCGAACTCAGGACCTCGCGCTTGCCAGGCAGGCACTTATGCCACTGAGCTATCTCACCGGCCCAGGTATTTCATCTTTAAGGATGAAACACGTGAATGAGAATCATCCACTAATCTCACAGATTGCAATTTAAATGTAAACATATATGGAAAGAACATACCTTAATTGCATTAGTGGATGCCAGCACTCAGTTACACCTACACAAGTTTAGGACATATATTTCTATGTGTAGAATGGCCAATACCATGATAAAATCAGGAATGGGCATTTTACCCTAACCCTAACCCTACCCAACACCCATCTCCAACCAGGAAAGGCAAGCACATTGGCTGCATTTGGACATTGTATCACATTCCATGGTATGGTTTGCACGTTAAACCCCTTATTTGGCAATTATTCACAGTTTAAATTTCACCTTCCTCTCATGCACTCCAAAATGAATTGGATTGGAGACTTTCCAGAGGTCATTTTTGTTTGATCCTGGTTTCAAAGTCAACCCCAACCCGCGCTTCCTTTCCATGGCTCTGGCTCTTTACCCACTCCGTGTTAAAGGTGTGGCACTGGTGCAGGGGCTCTGGTGTGCGGGAGAGTGGCCCTCATGCAGCGGTCCGGTGCAGGGCATGGGGGGTGAAGGTGCAGAGTCCAAAAGTGTGACAGGTATTTTATTCCTCTATTCTGCTAGGTACGGACAGAGACCGCGCTGTGTCAGGGGAGTGCAGTTGCCGTTGCAGTCACCTCTAGTGGATACTGGTTGAAAAATTCCTTCTGTGACGAGCTAGATTTCCAAATCCACATCTATCTGGCTTCACCCTCCACTCCCATGCCTTTCCCTGTTCCTTCTGTTCATGCCAGCAAAGGCGGACACAGTGCCATTTTCCTATCATAGAATAAATGCACCCTCCGGCTTTGACCTGTGTCTGGTATGGTGGTTCTTCTGCCCTTGTGACCATGACATGGTGGAGAGGAGTGGGAGGGTCCATGCAAAGAACTACCTACTTTCCTTTCCTTTCTTCATCCATTCATTCTCCCTGCTCCTTTTCTCCAATTATCCCCACTCCTTTTCTCCAGCTCTTACAGTTTTTCATGAAAAAAAATTTAACCTGCAATTCTTCTTATGCTCAGGACCAATGTGTCATCATCGGGAATGGACCTCTTGCAGTATAATTCCTGTGCTGGTTGCTTTGAATAACACTGCGGTACATCTGCTCCATGACTGTGCTACGTAGCAGTATGAACATGAAAGTATACAGCAGTGTCATAATGTGGATGGCATCAAATAAAATCTGAAAATGCATCCATTGTAAGTAAGAAAGAGAACTGATATGAAAAGAAGCACCTGCTCTATTCCAGGCATTTTTTTTTCAGGCACAGTTACTATACAAATTATCACTGCATTTATTGGTGTGAATATTACAAGAAATGTTTCTATTCCTGTCTTATACAAACAGAATCAGATGTATTATCTTACATGACAAAAGCTGATGTCTAAAAGGGAAGCGATCCCAAATTCCAAACTGTAAACATAGGATCCCAGAACAAGTAAGCAGCTTCCCACACAGTATTATACACATTGGAAATCTCCCTCCAAAAATGTGAAACTATGGAGAGGCCTGGACAAGGGGCTGATGGGGTGTGTTATTAAAGCTCGTTATGTGCACGTGCAGATCTGCCAAAATGAAATCCACTCACCTGTATAACCAAAGAAAAGAGTGAAAAATACATAATAAAAACAGGGGAGATTCCACAAGTAACCAAGGAAGCCTCTAGAAATTGCAAGTCCTAAGCAGGAGGCGGTGTCCTCAATTCCGCCTGCCCCAGAGCTCTCTGAAACTGCATGTTCTGTCCGGATGCTGTGTGGGCAACATCCCAGAGCGTGTTCTCCCCATCTGATGTCACAGGGAGAAGTGGCAGTGAGCCCACTTGAGAGACCACCACCATAGCAACAGCCACTGTCACACCAAGGGGAACACGTGTCTGACCGAGGAGTGGCTGAGTGAACTATTCGGGGACATTTTCATTTTCTGCGTAGTGTGGAAAGAATTGTAACCTGCCAGGAATCACGCGTGTCAAGGAGTGACAAGCAGACTCCTGGGGTGTGATATCAAAACACTCCCTGAGAGTTCCTCTTGTGCTAAGTTGTTTTGGGAGCCATCTAAGCCTGAGTGGCTTCACTCGCCCCCAGAGCTGCCCTGTAAATACAGGTCTACAACCTGACCAGGGACACCGAGCTCTTGTCTGCTGGTCATCCGCTGGGTTTCAAAGTGTTTCTCGCCCCTGCTCTGATCATATTTATTCCTAAGGCTCGAGAGCTACCTCAGTCCTCTGCAGAGTGGAGTGTGGGACGCGCCGTCTCACAGGGGGTCGTGTCCATGGCCTCTAGCGCGCGGCTGGTGACCTACAGTGGTGCAGGCATGCAGGACGTGGTCACTATATACAGTGAATGTTTAAATTTTAAGACGCATTCCCGTTAAACCTTGTTTTGAACACACTCGTCCCATTGTTCTTGCCACTTCCTGAACCAGCTCTGGAAGTCTTCTTTTGTGAGTCTTTTCACAGGTACCTTGTGATAGTTAACTGATCGTGTCCATGAGTAAGAAACGCCCAACTGACTGGATCAGCATAGTTCTGGATGTGGCTGAAGGGATTTACTGAAGACAGAAGACCTGCCCTGAGTATTAGTGACACCAACCGATAAGCTTGTGACCTGAATGGAATAAAAGGGAAACAGAGAAGAAAGGACCACTTGTATCTTTGGAGGAGCTCCAGTCTTCGCCTTTACCTTGGACGTCGTCTCCAGGCTTCCAGTGCAGACTCTTCGGCCTCCTGATACGGACTCGCAGGGACTCTACAGTGAGCTCCAGGCCCTCAACTGGGTCCTTCAGATCTCCAGTGCACACACAGCCCCTTTGCACTCTTCCACACCCAACTCTGTGGGTGGCCACTGTGAGCCAATCTTGTAAATTCTTATGCATTTGAATACCTTGCATTAAATCTGTTTCTGTAGTGAACACTGAATGACACATGCCTCAATGTCCCAAGTTCACTCAAAATGCTCATGGCGATTTCTGTCAGATAAAAACACAGCAGCATGTCCTCGTCCACCCTGTTAACCAGATCTGTCACCGTGCGACTTCCAGCTCTTCCCCAAAGTCAAATGTCTATGAAAGGGAAACATTTTGAATCCATTCAGGACATAGAAGCTACCACAACAGAGCAACTAAAGACACTTTTGAAAGGAGACTCCAGAGCTGCTTCAGAAAGTGGCAGGAATGACGGGATTAGTGTGTTCAAAGCAAGGGGGAGGATACTGAAGAGGATCCGTGGCAATGCATCATATGGTAATAACTTTTTAATTTAAACATTCACCATATATATCAAGCACTCCTCACACTCAGGGCCTGGCCTCAGATTCCAGGAGACATTGTTCTAGGTATCTAAAGCATGGTGAAGATGCATAAGGCAAGTGCATGGACACTGTTTAGGGCAGCTGGAGTCTCCTTTTGAATCCCACCCTTCACTGCCTAAAATAGTTTTTCTATCCTTTGAAACTTTCAAATAACCTATTTGAGAGAACAAATTCAAATTTTATTCAATTCTCTGAAGCAAATACATGTACTGGTTACCAAGTAGATGAAGGTTGAACTCAGCCATGATTGTCATTGTGAGTTCTCTGTGGAAAGTATTGACCAGGGCAGCATTAGATTCAAAGTCAACAAATATTCATTGAACTCAGACAATTACAGGTGAGAAATATCCCTTCACCTATCTTTGGGAATACGTGGTGGTTGAGAAAATTGCAATTATTATAACTAATAGAAGAGGCTAACTAAACACTAGCATTCAGTTGATGTAAAAAAATGTTTATGTGGTTCAGAACAGCTGTTATGATAATTTTTGAACCACATGCTTGGTTTACCTTTGCCAGGGCTGTTTTGCTGGCCATAGGGGACAAGGAGGCAGTCACTGCCAAGCATTTTTGGAGTTGTTCTGCCTCAGTGTTGGGACCCTCACTGGTTGCAAAAGCCACAGAGGCCTACATCCTGGTGGGTTACAGAAAGGGCCAGGGAATCACAGTGAGGAACCCATGTAGGCCTGGCTTCTTTTATATGTTGGGAGTTACTGTTTATTTTTGTTCTTCTTTTTGTCTTGGTTTTTGTTTTTGTTCTTGTAAGAAATGATGGATCTGCCCAGGTTTTCTAGCAGTGACCATTTTATTTTATTTTATTCTATTTCATTTTGGTATCAGGAATTGAACTCAGGACCTTGTGCTTGCCAGGCAGGTGCTGTGCCCCTGAGCTGCATTCCCAGCCTGACCATGCCATTTTAGAAGAGCTATGGAAAAATACTCCAAATTTTCATGGGCCAATTTGGACATGGTGTTATCAGTGTTTTATTTCAAGGGGGAGAATGATGGTATTTGCAAAATGAATGCTTGCTGACAGCACATTAGTAAGATATTCTTAAAAAGACTATTTTGAATATGCATTGCCACAACATATGAAGATTATACAATTTGAGCTCACAGCCTGGAAGTAGGATCGGTCATAACTTTTACCGTCCCAGCGGGATAGCATGTCTGAGAGCATGTGTAGTCATATATATCACCGAGTCTGGAATTTATGAATGGTCAAATTTGGTATCCATAGTAACATATGTTTAAAATTACTGCCTAGATTTTGTATTTGGGACCCAAAGTCATGGGAAAAGCAGTGTTGGTACAAATGTCTATTCCAGGACCCTATATCGCAAATGCCTTCACTGGGCTATGTAACCAGTCATTTGCAGGGAACATAACAGTCAGTGGTCATTTTGGCATGGCTTGTGATAGGAATGATCTGAACGTCCATTGTCACCATCAGAAAACGTAGGTGTCTAATGTTAACTTGCTTCAAAGTAAAGAAACATCAGTTTACACAAACCCCACCTAAAATTGGATTGTGTCCAGCGAGCCCTCCACAGGTGGTATTTTCCTATGATGGTAGCATCTGTCCTGCTGCCTGCCTGCAGGGCTGGGCAAATAGAGAACTTAGAGCACTGATGGGTAGGCCCTTGGTTTTTGGGATACACATGGTGTCGGGAATCCCCCTAAACAGGAATGCCATAATCCTGCCCCCCAGAGAGGGAAGAGCCTCTCAAAGCCCTCAGAGACAGAAAGTTGGGAGAGTCGTGGATGAACAAGCAGTAGATGACAGACTCCATGGAACACACCCTGAGCCCATCAGCCCTGC
Source organism: Erethizon dorsatum (assembly GCA_028451465.1). Taxonomy (NCBI): domain Eukaryota; kingdom Metazoa; phylum Chordata; class Mammalia; order Rodentia; family Erethizontidae; genus Erethizon; species Erethizon dorsatum. Next base: position 56,444,292 of record CM051833.1, read on the forward strand.
CATCAGCAAGGGCACCTTCAGTCCCTGCACCGTGTCCATAGCTGGGCACCTAGGTGACAATATCACTACCACTCTTGGGCCTGCCCAGTCTAGGGGCAGAGTAGAGAAGACCACAGCTGCTCTCACATATCAGTTCCATTTTAGAGTGACATTGCTGGAAAGGACACCAGACAGGGTCTTCTACACAGCCCTGTGGTATCCCCCCAAGTCAGTAGGGGGCATTTGAGTGTGCTCCACCCACCTGGGGCCAGCTGCCATCTCTCCACGTCCTCATTTGGCCCACTCTTTGGGGAGGAATGTGACACCTCCATCAGCCTCTGCGTCTTTTTGTTGCATTGTCTTCTCGCCTGTTCAACTCTTGGGGACATCCTCTGGTGACTTCATCAAAGTCTGCTGAACCTCAAGGAGGCACCCTGGCTTGGAGAAAGTGGTCAGTCTAAGAGTCCAGAGGTCCTGGCTCTTCTGTGACCTGGTACTGATCACACTCGCAGAACCTCGGTTTATTTTCTAAATGCTTTATGTGCACAATGCAGTGGATGATTTTAAGTAACTTACCTGGCTATGCAGCCATCTCCTCAGTCCAGGAGTCCCTGACACGCAGTCCCTGGTCCCACCCGAACACTGTCAGGTCCACTTGACTCCTGCCACCAGTGCCCTCTCTGGACACCTCATAGACCTTGGAATCATGCACAGTGCAGCTTTGCCCTGGCTTCTGTTGTTCACGTGGCAGTGCTGACTATCAGTGCTTCCTGCCACTCCGTTGCCAAATAGTGGCTGTGGTGTGGATGTACCAGTGTCTCTGTCCATTCCCCAGTCAATGGACATTCAGATCGTTCCAGTTTCAGTGTCTTTATCTAGAGAAACATATCTGCTAATCCCTAAGGTGCACATCTGTTCCAAGGAGTATGGATAATATTGTGGAGTAAAGTCCTTGGGACAGAGGCAGGGGCATCGTGGTGACCAGTGAGCAAATGGCGTCGTTATTAATGAGACCAACAGAAACATGTTGGACCATCCCGGAATCAGGACCTTAAAGAGCATTCTGGAGAGATATAGACACCACGACTGGTGGGGGAAGAAAACCTCCAGTGGCCAATGACACAGAGCAGACAGCTGACTCGTGAGCTAAGTGTTAATGCAGTGAGCTCATGGCAGAGTTGGCTGGGAGCAGCAGCCCGCCTGGCCAGAAGGAAGGGGCCATAGTCATCGACTGCACCCGGGATGGATCGGTGTGTGCCGGAAACCACGGATGATTTCAGCAATGGCTTGCAGGTCCGAATGACAGCACTCTGGGTACCCGTGGCCTCTAATGAGAAACACGTGTGGTTCCCCAGGCCCCTGCGCCACTGTGGCCAGCTGCCCCAGGACGTGCGGGCAGTGACCTTCCTGCATTCTCTCTGCAGTGCCACCCTCAGCCTCACCCTGCAGGGAAGCTGCGTGGCTCCCCTCCTGTCTCCTGCAGGCTCCATGCACTGCTTTCTGTCTTTAAAAATCTGCCCTGCGATCTGGACTGGTAGCTGTAAAATGTCATTTGTCCCTTGCATTGAAGCATGCATATCGAATCTGCACAATCACATGGCAGAGTAGTTACATATTATCTTTGCAGACAAAGAAACCAAAACTCGGGAAGGTGTGAGGACACAGACACACTCAGGTGTGCAGGGCTTACCCCCAAGGAGAGGCAGAGTCAGGACTCGAGCACCAGGTCTGACCTCAGTAGCCACCGTTACCTGTTGCACGGCCAGTGTCTGCACAATGCCTGATCTACCATCAGCTCCACCATGAAGAGGACAGGGCAGCAAGCAGGTCCCTACAGGGTCTGGAAGAAGAGGAGGACCTGGCAATGGCAGGTCTGGCCGAGGCATGTGCCAGGAAGAAGGCAACTGAGGGAGATGCTCCATGCCCAGGGGACTGGTGCTCTTGGACCAGAAGTGGTAGCGGGCACAGCTGGAGCGTCCGGGACTCATGAGCCTGGCACAGATCAGAGGGGCAGCGGTCCGGGAAGCCGTGACAAGAAGCCAGGGGATTTCTCCACTCGGGGATGTCACTGTGTGTAAGGAGTCATCGGGTTCGTGCTTTTTCCTCCAGGAAATGGAGAGACAAAATCGTAAGAGGGCAAGAGTCGTCATAGCCAGGTGTAGCCTCACTTATCCCTTCTGCCTGGTGGGCTGGGAAAACATTTCTGGTTTGAGGAGTGATCTTCAGTGGTTGGTGAATGACCTGCATGTAGGTATTTCACGGGGAACCCACACAGGGCTGCAGGGCCTCGGTCCCAGCTGTTTCTCCAGCTGGCAGCCTCCCCTCCAGGTCCCCACAGCCACTCCTCTCTCGGAGGCTGAGCCCAGAGGTCACCTCCTCCCAGAGGCCCGCATGGCTCCCTGCTTACAGCTGAAACCCCTTCCCACACACTGCTGTCCTTTGTCATTACAGAGAATTCCCTTTTTCTGTTTCATGGTTAATTTAAAAATATTTTTATTAGTCCATGTCTGCAGTGCATAAGGAACACACTCCTCACGGGGAGCTGGTCCGTCACATCACACGTCTTCAATCTCTTTTCATGCCCTCCCCTGCTTCTCCCTCCATCTCTTGGTCCCTTTTCCACTTGCAAAAGCTCTCTCTCTCTTTCTCTCTGTTTCCTTTTATCTGTCATTTGTTTTGCTCTTTAACTTTCTTATAGTTTGACTTTCTCATGTAAGAAAAACCATTCAAGGCACATGATGTATTGTGCCTGATGCATTTCCCTTAGCATTATGATCTCAAGGCACACCATTTTCCTAGAAATACATGTTCCTTTGTTAAATAACACTGATCCCCTTGTTTTCTGCTGTTTGTTTGTTTGTTTGTTGTGGTACTGGGGATTGAATCCTTTGCACTGAGATAGATTCTGAACGCTTTTTAATTTTTTTTTGTGAGATAAGGTCTTGCTAAGTCACTAAGTTGTCCATGTTAGACTCCAGCTTGTGATCCTCCTGCTCCAGCCTCCTAGAGTCCTGGCATTAAGGTGCGCAACACTACTCTTAGCTTCTCATTACCTTTTAACTTCTTATGATTTACATTTTCTTGCTTCTGTTGTTCATTGTCTTCCCCCGCCCTTCTGCTGGAATTTGAACTCCAGATGAGCAGGAAGTTTTGTCTGTTTCATGCATCATGTGTCTCGATAGCTTAGCAGAGTGTCCCTGTCATCACACACGGTGGTGCCCAGCCGGCCAGTGACGGAATGAGCAGATCCACACACAAGCCTGAATTTCCTCCACATTGGGGAATTAAATTCACCCCTCAGTGTTACACAGCTCTGTGTGAGAATCTATTTCAATATTGCAACCATGATATTTTGGTTAAACCTATCTTTGGAAGCAGCAGTAATTCTTAATGCTTTGAGCAGATAATCATTTGCTTGGGTATTTCTCTTTGTCTCTTAACTATGTAGGTATAGCATCTGGGAATCTAGGTTTGGGTTGTTCTCAGTTCACGTATTTTTGTGTCAACCAAGAACAGCACTACTAAATAATCAGTATAAGACTACACATCCTAAGTACTTGGCTGGGAAAGTTTTATAAAGAGGCTAAAGAGTGTGATTTATAAAGTTATTCCTGGGCAACCCACTCAGGACCCCTTCTGTCTCTCAGACAGAAGCTTTCTTTCTCCAATAAATATATTCTGCTCTTAAAAAAAAAAAGTTACCCCTAACTGCACTATATTCTTTTAATTCCAGCTAAATATTACAGCAGCCTCTTACTTGCCTAGCTAATTAGTCTTAACAATTTCTGAGATTCATTAATTAATGATTGTTCTAGAGCAGCATGCTTCCACAGAACTTTGTGTTAACCCAGAAATATCCGTTCTGATTGATATGGTAGCCAGTAACTGGAAGTGGTGATTGAAAAATTGAAGGAGTAAAGTTGAATTTTTATTTGACTTTAAATTGCTTAAAATTGAATGTGAATATCCATTATGGCTGTTAAACAACTGGAAAACTAAGTTTTTCATTTTGTTTAATTTTATTTAAATTTAAATTTGCATAGCCAAGTGTGGCTAACAGCCATCCTCTGGATAAGGAAGAGCTAGAAGGTTTCTTCTGGTAGATGAAGTGCTTGTAATAAGTTGTCCAGAAAGATGTCGTAAAAGATGAGCATAGCAGGAAGAACACACTTAGCCATATACAGCAGAGTGCCCTGCCCTGACATTTAATCTCTGAGAGAAGTTTGGTTTCTCATTAGAAATCTGAGCCATCTCTCACCATATTATTTGTTTTTATGACTTTTTCATATTTTTCTCATTACATCTTCATGAGGTATGTCCATTTTGGTCTAAATACCAGATCTTAGATTTACTAGATATTTTTCAGCTCAATTATCACATTGCTTTTTTTTAAATCATTTCCTCATTCACTTATTCTGAATTTATTTTATTAGCAAGCCCTTTCTGGTTTCTGGTGGTCATTCACTGCATTTGTTAAAACTCTCTGAGTTACTCCATGGTATATTTATTTTCTTTAGTTTTATTGAAAATATTCAGGGCTTTCAAAATCTCTAAGCTCACATGAGTACACTTCACAATTTATTATACAGACTGCCCTCCTTTTCCTCTTTATAATAGCTTCCTGTTATAATTTTCATTTCTTTTTGATGGAGAAGTTACAAGTTAGCAAGGAATGCTGCAGTTTTGTTTTCCATGGTGGTTGTAGCATTTGCTCCCTCTCATGCCTGTGTGGGGTTTGCAGATTGGGGTTCACCTGCGCCCCTGGTGCCCACCCCTGGGACTTCTGTGTTCTTGTCCTTGGCTGTTCCAGCCCATCAGAGCTGTGCACATCGTCTCTCTGCAGCGGCGATCCCTGCATCACTGTTCCCAGTGGACATTCAACCACAGGGTTCTCTCTGAGTGTCTTTGCTGTGTTTTCACAGACCACACAGTGACTTCCTTTCCTTTTGCCTCCTTCATAAATGAGGAGCTGTTGTTCTCACTGCATCTGCTTATGCACCAGTGGGGTCTGGCGTGGACTTGGATAAATGGCACAAACTGGTGTGCTCATTTGCTGGAGAAGGGTGCGTTCACTAGTTTGGTCCTGGTAAACCAGTGTGAAGTCCTGTCTTGCATCTGTAAACACTGGATCACTGACTCCCTTGAAGGTCAAAATCAGTGTGTATACAGTGCGTGTATTTGTGTGTGTGTTTATCTTAGTCACTTTCCTGTCGCTGTGACATAATACCTGTCACCCACCCACCCAAGGAGAGGTTTATTTTGGCTCACGGTTTCAGTCCCTCGTTGGCTGCTTTCCAGGCAGACCTGGCATAGCAGAGGGGCGTGGCAGATGCAAAGCTTCTCTGGTCATGGTGGCTAGGAAGCAGAGAAGATGGAGAGAAGTGGAGGACAAGAATACACCCTTGCAGGTCACGTGCCCAGTGGCCCACCTCCAATCAAGCCCCACCTAACCGAGTCAGCTATAGCAGCCCATGTTCCAATCACCTTCCACACAGATCAGAATATTGCGGGTACATTTTAGATCTAAACCATAACACCAAGCTATCAGGTAAAACCTACTTTACTTGCTGTTTATTTACCCAAAACATAACCACCACATTTACACTGCCTTATTTTGAGAGCAGCTGTATTTCCAGGGAATTATGTGCCACACCCACCTTTCCCCTCTGTTCCTGGCAGATCTCATCACTGTGATAGAAGGAGAGATTCCCCAAGTTGTAGCAAGTCAGCTTTCCTGGCTCTGGCCCAAGTAGGCCCTGAGCTATGGCCAGAGCTGACAGGTGAAGCAGCCTTTGTTGGGCCAGGACATTAGACCCTTTGGCTCCCTGACTCAGTGGAAAGAGGGGCCTTTGTGTTGTGTTTCTCAGTCTGCAGTTATGTTGGTCTCCTCCGGGAAACTGCTTTCCTCTTGGACAGAAGCTCTTCTCCACTGCTGTAACCAGATCTGTATCCACTTTCCTTCCATTTGCAAGTTCTATGTTAGCACATGCTTAGTGGGTAAGAAATGATCTCACAGTACTGCTAACAAGCTACTGTGATTTCCTGGATGTATAAATGGAAATTTAAGGGGTAGAATTAACTGACCTCAGTAGGACTGATCTGCTTCCAAAGGGATGAGTATAAAAAAGCTGATGAGTTCATAGCATTTCACTCCAGAGTAGATCATAAAATCTCATATCATATTACCTAAGCTCTCAAATCTAATCATTTCCTGACTAGTCCATTTTCAAACTTGTGTTCAGGCGAACATCGACAATCTAGATTTTGGACCTAGGACAACTTCAGAAGAGGAAAGGACTTATATTCATGTATCTGTCAGATTTTCCATTCCGGATTCACAGGGACTTACACAATTTAAGGATAGAGGCTCACAGTTTCAGAGGATTCAGTTCATGGTTGTATGACTCTAAGACAGGAGCATCATGTCTTGATACTGGGTGGAAAAGGGCTGGGTGGAAGAAAGGTGTTCAGTGCATGGCAGCCAGGAAGCAGAACACAGGGGAAAAGCCAGAGAGGAGGGGACCAAGGACCAGATATAGAGCCCGAGTTCACACCTCCATGACCACCCACGTACACCAAGAACTGTGCTTTACTAATCTCCTTAGATAGCTCACAAACCAGTCAAATTGACAGATAAGGTTAACTATCACTATTCCTATGAAAATATTATGAAGGATGGCCAAAGGATATTTGGCAGGAAAGAAAGAATGTTTAAGTAGGGTGTGACTAAATGCATATACATATTGAAAAGTGTTTTGTTGAACTGATTGGATTTGTCCAGGGTAGCATGAAATATAAGAACAAGGGAAAGCACAGACTTCAACAAATGTTATAAAAAAAGCAGAGAGAGTTGTTAAAGAATGTGATATTTCTCAGAAATCAATACCCATCCATTCAGATCTTGTCACAGAGGCTAGAGGACCTGGGCCAAGAGCCCAACTTTAGTTTCTAGTATTGGAAGTTGGATGAGATCCTGGGTGCCAAGTTCTTCTCAAAACTATTCAGGGCCCCTTCCTCCAATCCTATGAGGTTGTTATTTGCAGCCCATTTACAACCATGGCATTAGGAACAGATGCCTTCGGATTTGGTTTCAAATTCAGTCACTTCCTGGCTGTGATTTCACCCTTGTAGGCATTAGTTGCTGCAACTTATTCCTAGGTCTAAAGCAAGGACTAGTGTGTTAATATCTAGGAAATTTAGCTCCTGGATCAAGCATCGGCTCAGTAAATGGAAGCTATACTATTACTAATTATTAATATATTGTATCTGGCAACATCTCTTGTTTCAGCATGGAATGAAATAGTTGTCTTGGGAATATCTGTGCTTGCCTACTCTGGCTTTGGTTTGTCTCTTGGAGTGTGTAACTGCTCAGTGAGGGCCAGGAAGGCTCTAGAAGAACCTCCACATTCACTCCCAGTATCTGACATCCTCAGGCTTCATGGGTGGAATCTATTCTAATGCATATCATGGAAATACATGATTTTAGAGGTTTTTGTGATAATATTGGATAATCCTTAAATAAAGCTTTTTTCTCAATGATTTTAACACAACACATCCAAATCAGCTCCTGAGTAGCTTTCTGCTCCTCACCACAGCTGGCTTCTCCCTGGCTGTCCCCTGACACCTCCCATAAGGGTGGCAGGGGGTCAGAAATTCATCTCTCCTCCTGAAACATCTCCAGGACAGAATTTTGGTTTCCTCAAGAACAGCTCCTTTCTAGAATTTCCATCTTAAGTCTTTATCTTTGTTTTCCCATTTCATTTTGCTTCTCCTTCTGATTTGTCACCTAACGCTTGTTGCTCCTTAATTCATCCTTTCTGTTCCCATTCCCCTGCCAATACCGTGGTCTAAACCTCCATCACTAGGTGCATCATGGCACCCCTGGGGGTGGCACCAAGGGTGATGGCAGAAAGTGGGCATGGTGTGGTGAAGGGAGTGATGCTGGGGCCAGACAGACCTGTACTATAACCTTAGCTTCTGGGCTTACCAGTGCTACAGTGCTGGGCACTTGTCTGACTTTAACATCCATTTCCCTTAAATAAGAATAATAGTCTTCACCTTATAGGTTTGTTGTTAGAGTAGGAATAATAAATAGATCAAAACATCTAGCACATTACCTGCCACAGAATGTGACCAAGACAAAGTAAATGTTATTTTATATGGGTTTATCTGGGTAATAGCACACACAGTAAATGCTGTATTAATTAATAAAGCACCTGAGAGCAGATAAAAACACTAGGGGTTTGAAGAGACTCAATGAGATTTTACATTGTGTATTAAAATCAAGAAAAAAATACACTTTATTTAAGAATTATCCAAAATTATCATAAAATCTCTAAAGTAGTGCATTTCTATCATATGCATTAAAATAGACCCACCCAGGAAGCCTGAGAGTGTTGGACCCTGGGAGTGAATGTGGAGGTTCTTCTAGAGCCTTCTTGGCCCTCAGAAGAACTTTAGGAACTTTGTAGTTCTTTTTCCTCTTGCCTGTATTCTGAATCAATTGCAAAATATGAACTCACAAACATTAACTCAAATGCGTGACCCAGTTACCCCATATATGACAGAGAAAAACACGTAGGATACCTGTGCAGGTGAGTGGATTGCTAAAGCCTGCCAGAAGTATAATCCCTTGCACTGAGTTTCAGATGTCTGAAGGTCACTCTCTGAAGCTGCCACCTGGTGACTGAGCTTCACTGTGACCAAGACGCACTGAAGATCCAGCTTGCTGCTGACTGCAAAGCCCAGAGTCACAGACAAGGCCCTCTCTGCCTGGGACGAGGGCTGAGCAGAGCTAGTGGAGGGTCACCTCTCACTGTAGGCTGGCTCTGCAGCAGGGTTCCTACTGGGTGTCATGAACACCATTTTCGTCTGAGCTCTACTTGTAAGAAAGTCACTACTAAGATCAGATCAGAGAGTAAGGCGAGAAATCTTGGAAATTTAAGTCCCAATGCATTAAATGAGTGTGAAATACAAAAGTATGAGAGCTCCTAAATTTTAAGGAAAGGCCTGAAGGCTAGATATTCATAGTGTGGCACTCCTGAAGCTTCAGGATAAGGTTTTAGGACAAAAAGAACCATTGCCTCACACAGTGGACAAAATCGTATAGACTCCAGAATGGTCTGGAAGAATCCCGCAGTGGAAGACTTTGGATTAGCCAGGGATACTCACAGCACGCTCTTCAGTTGAACTCTGAAATTACAGCACTGCTTCTTGCAGCCTTCCTAGGCTTTAAGATTCACCCTGATTGTCAAAGCCTGACTGGGTAATGGCCTAGGGGTGCACATCTGTGCAGCTCTGAGAAACCATAACCCCTTATAACGGTGTTCGTGGGAAATGTAGTCAGTGGGCACTCCACGCAGGTCACACTGTTGTGCTGTGCTGGTTGGTACACTGGCCCAGTGTGGCCAGGTCACCAGATCCCAATGAAAGTCACCAAGGCCAATGAATGTGAGTCACGCCCCTGGAGAGGGCTCACCGGAAGCCTCCTCTTGGGGGACATGCTGCCTGTGCCTCCGCTGACTCCCTGGAAGGTCTGCTTCTCTTCTCCCCCCACCTCTCCCCTTCTTTCCATGTGCCAGGCTACATGATCAGGGACTGTGGCTCTGACCTGGCATCACTGTGGTAGGAACTGGGGTTTTTGAGAAACCTAATAGTGAGTCCTCCTTGGTGGATTATGATGGCATGAATAACGTCCTAACAAGATTAGACTTTAACCAGAAACCCTGTGACTATGTCAAGGTCAAAATATTAGTCTGTCCAGTCTACAGGTGAGTGTTTGGAAAGTGACCAGAAACCAAGTTTAGCGCTGAACAAATGACAGAGATGAGGAAGCGTGGACTTACTTGGGTGTAAGGTGATAGGTGATTGCCGTGGGCAGCAGGGTGCAGAAAGCCCAGTGTCTTTGCTAAGTATACCAGAGAGAGGAGTAAAAAAGTCAGATCCAAGATCCCCTGGAGGAAGAAGGAGCTTTTTGGTTGATTTAGTGTCTTAGATTTTGGATGAATTTTGATTTTCAAAGCACTGCATATAATCACGCAGCAAGACTGAAAGTGGTTTGGGGCATATGCAGCGAGTGATGGGTTGGTCTTGGGCCAAGTTCATGTGTGATCCTGAAGTTATGAGGAAATAAAACGCAGTTTGGCTTTGACAAAAGTTCAGTGAAAGCTGAAATTGTCTAGTGTTTCGGAGATATCACCTAGACCTGGAATGAGTGGAACAGCCTTCCCTCCCCTATCACGCTGTCAGAGGAAAAGGGAGAGAGTAAACCTAAAATTATTTGGGAATTAGTCTGTCTGTTTCTCATACGGAGCCCAAGCACTTCTTCTCGGTGTCCGTTGATAGCTGACCCTCTTGGAAAGGATACAAGAGACAAGTCGGGATCTCCCGCACTACAGGAGAGATGTGCTCGGGGCTGTAGCATGCTTCCATTTCTTCTTAATTTCCATTCTTCTGAGTTGTGCAACTTTAATGAACTGTTTATGTAGATAGACAGACAGACAGACATGTAGACAGACACAGATACGCATGTCATAAAAATCAACCAACTTCTAGTTGTTCTAATTGTTAATAATAACAAATACAGTGCAGCAAAACCTCCCAGCTTCAGTACGTTCAGAAGCAGCGCGTCTCAGCACTGGCGTGACATGAATGCTTCCTTCCTTGCCTCATGAGAACAGCATGGGGTTGGTGAGTTTCCGGAGGACGATGATTTACAGAGCTGGCAAGAGCGCTGCAGGCCCTTGGAGAGCGCTGTGCAGAGCTGGGGTAGGAGGGCTGCGCTGAGGCCTGGCTCGTGTTCCAGCCCCTGACATCCCGGGCTGTGAGCAGGTGTGAGGTGGACATTTTATGAGTTTCCAAGCAAGTACCCATGATTCAGTAAAGACGGGCTTTGATAAGAAGAGCTACTGATTCCTTTAAATGAACTGGGAACAATGTGACTAGCAAAGGGAGGCACCTTTATTTATTTTTCATCATGTTGCTTATCAAGCAATATTAAAATATCAGTCTTAGCTACTACATTCTATATATTTAATGAAATAGGAAATTATTTAAATATAAAGTAGTACAATTCAGATTACTAATGAAATAAATATAGTGCTGGACTACTCTCTCTAGGAAAAGTCAAAATTCTGGGGGTGCAACAGGACATTCCTGCTTGAGTGTCAGGTCCTCTTAGCCTGGGTCTCCAGAAGGTGGCTTGACCCTGGGGACAGCGGAAGATGGTTCTGAGTGACATCTGTCTCAGGTGCTTGCTGGGGAGACACTAAGTAACATGAGCCCTGGCTTCTTAAGGAGCTGAGGGTCTTCTGAGGGTTGATTTGAAAGGCAAGGAATTGTTTGCATGTGAAAAATGTTTTTCTAAAGCAAAATAGGATTTTTTCTTCTTTTTCAGTTTAACACTTATACTGTTGACTTCCATGAATGTGGAAAACCTATATAAATATTATGAAAGGTTGAGCCTCAGGTTGTTGCTCTTTGCTACTCTTGGACTGGTTAAAATGCAAAAAGGATGAAATCCAGCTAGCCTTCCATTTCTGAATCCCACGCTTGGCTGTCATTGGGTAGGACTCCGAACTTCATTGTACCTTCCTTTAGCTGGTTGAGTTCTGAAATGACAAAGCAGCTATCAAGTTATTTCTGTGCAGCTCCGTGTGGGGCAACCCTGTGCCAGGACATGAATGCCAGGTATTTGTCCTTCCCAGGGCCCAAGGTGTCTGCACCCCAGGAGGTCGACCTCCCATGGTGCTGATGGCTCCTTGATAGTTTACCAAATTTCCCCTCTGCCCTCCTCCACCAGCAGGACCACGATGCTCAATCTCCCCAGGCACGATAAGCTTGGGCTCCTCTTTCTTATACGTCTCCCACCCCCATTCTCTCCTCCCCATGGTTGCCCTGGCCCTTTCCCAAGCCCTAGGAAATGATTCTCTGTGCCTGTTGTCCATGGCTTACAAATCCTCAGCTGTGTCAGGACAGCCCAGCCCAGCCCAGGAGGTCACTTGTGGGCACTGCTGTGAAGAAAGTGTCTGTCCTCACCCTGCCCCCGACTCTCCAGGGAGAAGCAGACTCAGATTTCTGAGATCAGAGGCAAACTGAAGCAGTCTCCTGTGAGTCAGCATCTTCCAGAACCTACAAAACATCTTAGCCAGGGCACAAAATGCAAAATATTCAGCACACTCATCATACAGATTGCTCAATAGTGAAAAGTTCTAAATGGTATGTATTATAATATTATGGTAATATTTAATAGCATTTACCCTGAAATCATAGGTAAACATGAAATTTTTCCTGTATTATTTTTTGTTTATAATTTTGCTATTACAAAAAGCTACAAAGCACACTCACACATATTTACCAATTTTTTATTTCTTTTTTTAAATTGACATATCAAATTGTACATGTTTAGGGAGTACGTGACATTTTGGCATGGGTATACTTTGTGTGATGTTCAATCAGAGTGTACACATCTATCTGCTTAAACGCTTACTATTTTTTATGGTGAAAATGTTCGAAGTCCTTTCTTGTAGCTTTCTGCAGTATGTTGTCATTGTCTCTCACCATCCTGCTGTGCAGTAGGATACCGGAAGTCATTTGTACTACCTAACTATAACCTGGTATCATTGATCAACCCTTTCCCATCCCTTCCTCCCACCCAGCCTTGGTGACCACTGTTCTACTGTGACCTGTTTATGTTTGCCATGTCTTTTTGTAACTAGTTTGTTCTATTTAATATAATGACTTTGCTTCATTCATGTTGTCACAAATGACGGTATTTCACTTTTCGTGGCCAAGTAGTATTCCCTGGTATGTCCATGCCACGCTTTCTTTATCTACACATCAGTTGATGGATGTGTATGCTGTTTCCATTATTGGCTGGTGTGAGTAGTGCTGTAGTAAGCACGGATTGCTTCTTTGACATACTGATTTCATTTCTTTTGGACAAACATGCAGGAGAGAGGTTCCTGGATGAGATGGTCATTTATGTTTAATGTTTTAGGAATCCCAGCACTGTTCTCCACATGGCTGTCCTAATTTACATTCCCATCAGCACTGTGCCTGGCTTTCCTCACTCCACACGCCCCCAGCGTCTCTGAAGTACTTTGGCTGGGGTGAGGGGACATCACATTGCAGTGTTCACTTGCATTTCCCTCATGATTAGTGATGGTGAGCGTTGTTTCATCTACCTGCTGGCCGTTCGCATTTCCTCTCCTCAGAAATGATGTTTATTTACCTCTGTTGCCCATTTTCATCTGGATTATTCAGCTTTTTTGTTATTGAATTGAGTTCTTTATATATCCTGGATATTAATCCCTTGTCAGAGGAATAGCTTGCAAGTATTTTCTCCCATTGTATAAGTAATATCTGCACTCCGTGGTTTCCTTTGCTGAGCTGAAGCTTTTAAATTTGACATAATCACGTGTGCATTTAGAATACCTTTGTTGCTTGTGCTGTTGGAGCCTTATCCAAATATCCTCGTCCATTCCAGTATTTTGAAGTCTCTCACTTATACTTTCTTCTAGTAGGTTGATAGTTTTAGGCCTTATCACATTTAAATCTCCAGTTTATTCCAGGTTGATTTTGTATATGGTGCGAGACAGGAATCTAGATTTGTTCTTCTACATGTCAATATCCGTATTTTCTCAACACCGTTTGTTGATGAGACTGTCTTTTCTTCAGCATGAGTTCTTAGGACCTTTGTTGAAGGTCTGTGGCTGCAGATGTGTTGGGTTTATTTGTAGGCAGTCTTTTCTGCTCCACCTGACCTACAAGTCTGCTTTCCTGCCAATATCATGCTGTATTAATTACAACAGCTTCGTAATACATATTTTAATGAATACATAAAAATTATATGTTAGTGAGGTGTCACGTGGTGTTTCAATACATGACTTTGTAATGTTTAAGTTGGGTTAAATGTATCTAGCTCCTCAAATAGTTGAAGTTAGTAAAATGCCTTCTTTAGTTTTTCAGGATTTTGGGGGTTTCAATAAAATTTGGGGATTTTTTTCTGATCTGCGAAGGATGTCATTGGAATTTTGTTAGGGATTTTGTTGGATATGTAGATGGGCTCAGGCAGAATGGACATCCTGACCATATTGATTCTTCTAGCCCATGAACATGGAATGTCTTCCATTCTTTGGTGTCTTCTTCAGTGTCTTTCATCAGTGTTTTATAATTTTATTACAGATACATTTTGTCTCACTGACTTAAAGTTATTCCCACATGTTTTCCATAGATATTGTAACGGGATTGCCTTCTTGATTTCTATTTCAGATAATTTGGGATTAGTGTATAGCAGTGCTACTGATTTTTGTATGTTGATTTTGCATCTTGGAACTTAACTCATTTATTACTTCTAATATTTTGAGTCTCTGGGGTTTTCCATATATACTATCATGTCATTTGCACACAGTGATTATTTGACTTTTTCCTTTCCAAGTTGCACATCCTTTAGTGTAGCTTGATTGCTCTGGCTAGGACTTCTAGAGCCATGTTTAATAAAAGTGCTGAAAATGTGCTTTGTCCCAGGTCCTAGAGAAAAAGCTTTCAGTTTTTTCCCATTCAATATGATGCTAGGTATGAGCTTGTTGTATATGACATTTATTACATAGAGGTACCTTCCTTGTATACTCAATTTTAGTGTTTTTATCATGAAAGGATGTTGAGTTATATTGAATGGTTTTTCTGCGTCTGGTGAGATGATCATATGGGTTTTGGTCTTCATCCTGTAGATGTGATGTACCACATTTATTGATTTGAAAATGTTGGACCATCCTTGTATCTCTTGGATGAATCTTACTGATTATGGTGATTATTATTTTTAGTGTATGATATTTTTCAATGTAGAAGTGCTTATAATAAAGATGAAACCCTTGACTTGGATTGTGCATTTCAGATGTTGAAGGGTGTGTTGGGTAGCTAAGGTGCTGGCCTTCTGAGTTGGTATTCAGTTTCCACATTTACCTGTTTGTCTTTATTCTCACTACGGTCAAGGTGAAAAATATTTGTCAGCCAAAAAGGTAAAACGAAATGTAGTCTCTCAAATGTGCTTCTTTATTACTTAGTCTGTTACGCCCAAGAATTTTTATAAAATCATTTCTTTCCTATTTCCTTTAATATCTTACTTAGAAAGACCTTCCTGACCCCTAAATAGGTTCTCTTCTGCTTTCTTCTGGATTAATTTAAGTTGTACTTTTTTTAGAATGTGTCACGTGTTATTCGTGTTTTGAAGTTCACTTGAACAGTTTGGCAAAGTGGTCTTTTGGGAATCTGTGTTGATCTCTCTGTCTGGGAACTTCCCCTCAGTACTAATATCTAAGTCTGTGCACGTCTTTCCTGGAACATCTGTTGATTCAGAGTTGAAATTGCTGACTTTGGTGTGTTGCAATCCCTGTCTCTGGTCCTGGAGTCAGGAACTTGCCATCTTCCCGCTCCATCTCCCTGGAAGGATGCGGATGAAGAAAGGAGCTCAGGTCCTGTGAGCTCAGGGACTTCTCAGCCCTTGCTCTTGCCACAGGGCTTGAGCCTTTCCAGCAAGTACCCTCACTGGAGGGAACATCGTGTTTGTAAAAAAAAATGCAAAAATCAACTGTAATCCTTGGAGAACTGGCCATGGCTCCACCTTGAAAGTGTAGCTGTTTTCTCTCTTCCTCTTTGTTCCTCCAGTCAGGCATGATAAGGACGGAGGAAGCCGACTACTTCCTAAAGCCACTTCCACCACACCTAGCAGGGAAGCTGAACAGCTCTGCCCAGGGCGGCCTTCCCTCCCATCTGCTGTACAAGAGATCCACAGAAGCCCGGGTTCCGCAGGCCAACGAGGTCCTGATGGTCTCCAGGCGGCGGGAGCTGCCCAGCCAGCACCCTCATGGTAGCAGCTTCAACCTCCGGCTCCCACAAAAGCAGCATTTCTGTGGAAGGCGCAAGAAATGTATGTAAGGGCAATTCTTTTTGTGTTGAATGTTTTGGCCATTGTGGAAATGTTTTTGAAGTCAGGGCCTTTGCCTGAACTACCTCACAACATTTTTCTAAAATTTTTGAGACATTATCACTAAGTTGCTAAGATGTCCAGGTTGGACTCTAACTTGTGATCCTCCGGCCTCACCCTCCCAGAGTGTTCAGGTTGCAGGTGTGCACCACCATGCCAGGCCAATGAAAAATCCCTAATTTCCTTCAGGAATATGTCAGCGTACAAGGCAATATTGACTGATTATCATTGCTACACTCAAGCAGTGGTTCCAGAGAGTTCCCTATCAGCCAGTTCAGTGTGGGTCCTCTTTCCCTGGAAGATGAATGGGTAATCATAGGTGGTTTCCTTTTTTTATACAAACTGCTCCCTGGGCAGATTAAATGACACCACTCAGAAATATAGAATCCACCAGACATCTTCAAAAGAACCCTGGCTTCTCTGCTCGGTAATTCTATATTTTTGAGGTTTAGATTTATTAAAGTCCACATAGCTTTCCTATTGAAGCAATTTATTCACATCCATATTTATATGCTTTACTCCACCACATCAAAGAACAGACTAAGCACGATGTCATTTACCTGCAATTCATCACCAGGGCTTTATAGAAGTTTTTCTGTCATGACCATTCATGAGATCTGTTATTTACATTCTGTGCAAACCTCTCCCAGGTTCAGGAACCATAGTGCCCTGCAGTTCCCCTTGCTTCTTGAGCTGTCTCCTCAAGCTCACCTGGGTGACACTTCCCCCACCAGGTGTCCGGAGAACCTGGGCCCCCCGGCCCATCTTTCTCTTTGTGGTTGGTTTTGATGACTGCTGTACCCAGCACCCTAAAACAAGGGTAAGCAGATGGCAGGTACTCAGTGAATCTTGATGAATTAAGAGAATGAACAGAAATCACTTGACAGCCAAACAAAAATACAGCTGAAGTACCCCTTGAAATATACATGCCTGAATTCATTTCATCTTGCGCATAAAAGTCATGTGCTGCACACAAGTGAACTTGGAGAACTCAATGAACCTCGTTAGTGGGGTCCATGTTTTGTCTTCGGGAGTTCCCTGGGAGTGGGGGCGCGTCCAGGACTTCTGTCTCTGTGGGGTTTATACTTACGAAGATTCTTCCCTGGTAGAGAAGGAGAGTTTGTCCTCTGTGTTCGCGGAAGCATCTCTTATCACAAGTTCAAGCCCAGCCTGGGCAACTTAACGATTTAGCAAGACACTGTCTCAAAATAAGAAATGAAAAAGGGCTGGGATGCGACTCCGTGCAAAGACCCTGGGTTCAATCCCCAGTACTGAAAACAACAACAACACAACAGAGAAAAATAAAATAAAGGCAGATAGATTTTTGTAGAATAAGCAGTGAGGCTGGCCCAGGCTGGTGCACGGTCCTCTGTTTCTCAGCCCTAGGCGGCGCTGTTGGCAGGGGTTTGGCTGGCATTCGCGTGTTTGGGGACAGTGCTCAAGCAACACTCAGAGGTGTCAATTCACTGTACAAGTCCTGGACAGTGAGACCAGCACCACACAGCACTGCTGACCCTGTACCCAGCCCCAGGCCTGTGGGTGTCCTGCCCTGTGCTGAAGCCTGGTTTTGTCCTGTACACAGTTTTTCCACCCATGAAAATCGAGACCAAGGTCTCAGGACCACACAGTGCAGACCTGAAACCCTCTTCCAGTGCTTTCTAAGGAAGGACCCTGGGCAGGTTATTCCCTCTGCCTCAGTGGTCCCATCCTGAGCGTCCTGTACATGGGTGGCCTGGAGGCTGAATGAGTCATGGAGACAATTGCCAGGGGGCAGTCGCCCCCGACGAGCGGCAAGAGTAATCAAGGTGAGTGACGAAGTACCTGAACATGAGCCCCATATGGCTCCTACTCCCCACGGTCCGTAATTACTGTTCTCCAAAGATTCAGTTAGGTGTGGAGGTACAGGTTGAGTCTCCTCACTTGAAATACTTTCAACCAGACGTGTTGCAGATTTCAGATTTTCCGCGTGTTAAAATCTTTTCATATGTAATGAGATATCTTAGGGATGGGGCCCGAAACAACACGAAATCCATGTTTCATGTGCACCTACCCCACAGCTGGTGGTGTCTGATGCAAGGTTGTTAGCGCACCTGTGTTCTGAAGGTGACCCATCCCAAGAGGTCAGGAGTAGAATTTTCAATTTGCGATGCCCTGTCAGTGCTCAAAAGGTTTTGATCTTTAGGCATGCAGTTAACCATATTTTTTGGATTAGCGATGCCCAGTGTTTTAACAAAAAGAGATAAAATACATTGGCTGTGAGTACTTGTCCGAGGACAGCATCTGCTCATGGTGCATAGCTGTGGGTGTGTGTCACCGGGACGTGTGGCTTCTGCATGAAACCTTCCTAACCACATTGTCTGAGGCATCCGTTAAATCTCGTTGTTTTCATATAGTGTTGACTTAATGATTATAAAGGCCAAAGATATTTTTAAAGGTATTGCTTGAAGAGGGCAGAGTGTATTTTGCTTTCTAATTAAATTAGATAGCTATGCATGGCACTTTCTAGGAAATTAAACTGCAGTGAAACAGAGCTGCCACAGAGAGTTTAGAATCCACTTCAACCTATATAGCACAGCCAAATCTGAAATAGGAAAATAATGCAAGGCAGCACTCTCTTGGTTGTTCTTATTGCATTGCTTCCTCAGGACGTCTGCTGCAGAGGAGCCTTTCCCCAGATCATGGGCTTGTAGTCTTTGAAGTTTGCTCAAATGCTCAGACTCAAGAGCAGAGTCCCCTTTCTTCACGCTTTAAATCAGGACAAAATTACAGAAAGAAGTACAGCAGTGATTTCCACACACCAACAAGGGGCGATCAGTAGCTACAGTGAATGTTTAAATTAGAAAGATGATTACAGTAAAAGGCACATTGCCGTGAATCCCCCTCAGGTACTCCCTTGTCCCTTTAAACATACTTATCCCATGGTTCTTGCCACTTTCTGGAAGTGGTCTTTCACGAGTGTCTTTGTAAAGTATGTTAAAAAAAAAATGTGATGAATGCTGCTGCCAAGTAACAACATGATGCTGTGTCCTCGTCCACCCTATTCACTGGATCTGTCACTGTGTGACTTCTGGATCGTTTCCAAAGTCAAAATGACTGTGAAAGGGAAACATTTTGAATCAGTTCTGGACATCAAGGCAGCCACAACAGAGCAACTAAAGACAGTCATGAAAGAGGACTCCAGAGCTGCTGCAGAAAGTGGCAAGAATGCTGGGATAGTGTATTGAAGGTGGGGGGAGGGCTTTGAGGAGGATCCATGGCAATGTGTCTTTCACTGTAAGAATTTTTATTTTTATTTTTTTATGTGGGTACCAGGAGTCGAACTCAGGACCTTGCACTTGCCAGGCAGGCACTTATGCCGCTGAACCATATCACCGGCCCAAGAATTTTTTTATTTAAGCACACCATATTTTTTATCACACCTCGTATATCACACAAACTTTACCTATGGTGTTCTATTTAATACAACTTTTGTATCCCAGTGTGTTAATGCTTATGTCTTTATTATGACTATTCATTTTTTATTTTGTGAAAAATAAAACAAAATTTCATAACAAAATAATAAGAGAATAACAATAGTTAATTCACTATATCTCCTTATCTTCAAAGTAGTTACTCAGAGTACAAGACATAAGCCAAAAAGATTATATATTTTTTTTTATTTTAATGTGAGTAGTGGGAGTTTGTCTCAGGACCTTGTGCTTGCCAGCAGGCACTTGTGCCTCTGAGTGATATCACCAGCCCTTTTTTTCCTTTATGCGGGTACCGGGAGTCGAACTCAGGACCTCATGCTTGCCAGGCAGGCGCTTATGCCTCTGAGCTATCTCACCAGCCCCGCCAAAAAGATTCTTACAAACAGGAAACAAATAGATAATAATATAAAACTTTCTTTTCAATGAACTAAGATAAACTAGTAGTATAAATGAAATAAATTAACATATATGCTGAATTACTTTTGAAATAATGGACTATGTGATATTCGAGTTTCTCTCTGCTTCCTATTTATCTCTTCTATTTTGCTCTTTATTTGTAGATGTAGATGTAGATGTAAATATAGATACAGATATATATTGTATCTCTCATATAAGAAGACCATGTGGTATTAAGACCAGATAGGTACAACACAAGTCACAGCTCTGGTTTTGTGGCCTTTGCTTTCCTCTGCTCTTCCCTGTCCCCTGTAGACATGCCGCAGCCCCCCCAGGATGACCTCTTCATCCTGCCTGATGAGTATAAGCCCTGCTTTCGACGGAAGCGCTCTCTGCTCAAGTCCCACAGAAATGAAGAGCTGAACGTGGAGACACTGGTGGTGGTGGACAAGACCATGATGCAAAGCCACGGCCATGAGAACATCACTACCTACGTGCTGACCATCCTCAACATGGTAGGGCTGCTGCCCCTGGCAGCCAGCTGGGGAGTGACACGTGGGAGACAGTGTATGTGAGTGTGTGTGTGTGTGTGTGTGTGTGTGTGTGTGTGTGATGTTCCACTTTTTGCTTGTGGGCTTAGGTCTCATAAACAAGAAATATTTCATGAGATGGCTTTTTCGGCTTTACTATGTTCCAATCAAAGGAGACATTTTCACAACTTCAGAGAATAAAAGAAAAAAAAGGAACTTGACTTTCTCTGCAGCTTGTCAGCCTGGGAGACGTTTCCAGGTCACTGATGTCACTCTTTACTGGGAGTCTCTAAGAGCAGGTTGAGACATTTCAGAGCCTTAAATCTGTTCATCCGCATTCGATGTGTGACTTTAGAGGACTGTGTAGAAATATCCTCCTTTTAAAAATTCTAATATTCAGATGACCATGAACTAGTTTGCCTATGAAAATTTAAAGAGAGCGACACAAGCTTGCAGGGTATCATCTCAGACGAAGGGCGTCTGTCTCAGAGAGGCAGCTGCAGTGATTACTGAGGAGTGTAGCTGCGCTAAGCCCTGCCTCATGAAAGTGAATTCTAGATCACCAAAAACATGTGGGATCATCACGTGCTTTTGAAGATAGTCTAATAAGAATACTTTAGAAGTGTGTTCTATGTTCCCCTTCACTGAACGGAGCACCCCGAAGCGTGTCTCCCTCTTCATGGTGCTGCACAATTGTCACGCTAGCGTCATTTCTGGCAGGTGGAATCCCAGATTGATGATGGAAGAAAGAGAAAATGGGGAAGAGAGCTGCCCCAGGGCTGGGGAAGAGGAGGAGACGCTGCATGGAGGACCACAGGGCCCGGTCTGATCTGATGGGTGGAAGCATTTGCCCCTAGTCTGCAGACCTGTCCAGTATTTATTTCTACACTGTGGTGCCCATAGGCCTCCTGCTGCACTGCCCCATGATTGTCACTCGTCTATGGTTCCGGCCCTGGGCACCCCTCCACTCACCATTTCTACTTCTGTGTTCCATCCTTTGCATTTTTTTCATCTTCTTACTGTATTTTCCCTTCTCTTTCTTATATCCTTGTCTTGGTTACTTTTCTCTCTGCAGAAACAAAATACCCAACACCCAAAGTCAAAGGAAGAAAGGTTTATTTCATCTCACAGTTTGTAAAGATTTCAGTTCATAGTCAGCTGGCTCCAAGGCAGAGGGGCATCACAGAGGAGAAACAGTCCATGGCAGGGTGGGCAGGAGGCAGCAAGCAGTAAAGCCACAGCAAGCCTCCCTTTCCCCTTTATCCCATCCAGGCTACAACCTTTTGGGTGGTGCCTTCCACACCCAGGCTGGGCCTTTGCATCATCCACACCCAGAACTATGCTAAAACAATCAGTGGACTAATCCAGTACCACACACCCTTAATTTCAGTACCACATACACATGATCCAGCCACCTCTAAAAAGCCTCACCTATGAGTGCATGAGACTTTGGGGGACATCTAAATACAAGCCATCACATTCCTCTTAGTCTTATTCTAAGCATGTCTCTTGTGCTTCTGAAATTTCATGCCAGGAAAGCTTGGGGTGTGCTTGGCTTATGTAGTCATCACTATGTGTTAGAAAAATTGTCCCTATATTCTAAGGAGAACACTTTCCAACTCAGGGGCATGAAATATTTTCATCAGTACTCAACAATGACAGGTGAAACCCCACTCCCACCCCAAAGTTTAGCTTTTTACTTCCAGGCACACACGATGAGGATTCCACATTGGTGGTTAGATATGTTTATACCTATCCAGCAAAATAAGAGAATTACAGTGATTCTCTCCTGTTCACCAGCCGGACCCCAAGCCCCCAACAGGCTGGAAAGAGGCTACCATTTGGGGCTGACACGTATTTGCTGTCTGTTCCAGGTATCTGCGTTATTCAAGGATGGAACAATAGGAGGAAACATCAACATTGCCATTGTGGGCCTCATTCTGCTGGAAGATGAACAGGTATTCTATTTTTGGAACCCATAGTTTGCTTTTTTCCCAGAAAAATAAGTGCAAAACAATGCTTCATTTTTTTTTTTGCTTTAATATAATCATTCTATGGATTCTTTTCTTTCTCTTTAGGAAAAAGTATTTACTATTTTGTGTCTAAAACAATTTCTTTTCAGATCTTTTCAATGATTTTTTGTTGCTTTTTCTTCAGGAATAGTGGGGAAAACTGTTTTATAAGATTGGATTAGAAGAAGGTGGGCTAGAAGAGCTGCCTTAAATCCATGGGTGGGAAACATGCTAGGAACAGAGGACAGAATGTGTCTGGGTGCCGGTGGGAATTGTGCCCTTTCTGGTTTTTGCTAGAAGACTAGCAATGTGTCACAGCCGAGCTGTTAAATTGTACTGTGTGTAACTACCCTGCCTCGCTGTGGTATGACCCTGCTCTTAAGGGTGGGCACTGCAACTCTCACCATCTTCTCCCTTAGATTTTTATTTTTGTAAGGATTCTGAAATGTCTGGCACATCTCGCTCACTGCATGCAAACCCACATTTCCCTGATTGCAGAAAACTCCCAACTGCTCTGGTCTTGGTAGCAATGGGAGAAGGAAACTCCCTGTAGTGGCTCCAGAACACCTTGGTCCACATGAGCTCTCCAGGTATGGGGAACGCGGGCTATCTTAGAAAAGGTTCTGACGTCTACTTTCCCCAGGCTGAACATGGGCTAGGCAAAGGAGAGCGCCAGATTCTCCTGTTAGCCACGGTTTTCTTGTATAAAGCAAAGCATTTATAAGGTGGAATCTGAGCCCATCTGTAAGCCCTCAGATCCTCTTTCCCGTGCAGGGCAGGGTGGGGTGCGCGTGGAGAGCTGTGTCTAGCGCGACCACAGGGGAAGATGCAGCCTCTGTCCTTTGTGTGCCTGTCTGGCGGGGAGGGGTGCAGAGCCAACCGGGCTTCTCAGGTGACAGGTTAATTATTCCTTGTATTAAAGAGTTTTCACCTTGGAATCCATCCAAGCTGCAAAAGAGTAAGCGAGGTTATCATTTGATCGTACACCTGTGCTCACTTTAATTAATGCAGTGTTCCTGGAAGTCACCAGCTGAGGAATGTAAGGCATGCCCCAGGGCCTGTGTATAGCATTTAGCTTAGGTGTAACTGACTCTGAAAAACAAAATGAATGCTTCAGGAGAAACCATTTGCAGCGACGGAGAGACACAGATTTCTCAGCACTGCAAAAGTGAAAGTTTTTACACGAAGGTGTACTGACATCGAAGTGTTTAACCTGGTGTTTTTCAAGCACCCTCAGGAAAATATACCATATGTATCAACAAAGTTTGGATACCTCACTGCAGCCTGTAATGATGAGAGCTACTGCTACCTCCAAACCCCTCAGTCCCGAGAGTTCTGAAGTTCTTCACTCTGAAATTTCATTTGCTGCTGGAGAACTTGATACCTGTGGACAAGGTTCAGTGTCTTCTGGATAGTGTGTTTCTAGTTGAAATTTATTTTCCAGAAACGAAACTTTACCAGTCTACTACCTTTTTTCATAAACATATTGCCTTTGTCAGACAGTTCTTAATGCTGTAGTAATAAACATTAAAAGAGGTGTTATTTGGGAACCTGGAATACCATTTGCCCAGCCTAATTATGAAAGGAGTATATCTCAGGCCAGATGTGTAGTTAGTGCACATATGTGCAAAGTTGTGCATGAACGATCGCTTTGCCTTAGATAACTTTGCAAAATGGTTTTCAAAAATTTTCAGCACAAAAAAACTCATGCACAAACAGTTATGTACCTGGGTTATTGAACATACATTCAGAATCAGGCACACACATTCCAATGGTTTACGTACAGAAAAGTAGTAAGTGTCATCACCAAATCTACACAGGTTTCAGATAGCACACTGTCTTTGGGATTTTAACGCATTTGCTTGTGTGCCATTCAGGTCCAGCTATGTATTCGAAATCCGAGTTAATGACACTTTGCGGTGGTGACTGTGCCTTGTAGCATATGCTTTCTCTCCATTTTCGCGGGGGTCCTCCCTCTCTTGCATAGCCAGGGCTGGTGATAAGTCACCATGCAGACCACACCTTAAGCAGCTTCTGCCAGTGGCAGTCTGGACTGATGGGGAAAGATGGGACTCGCCACGACCACGCCATCTTGCTGACTGGCCTGGACATATGTTCTTGGAAGAATGAGCCCTGCGACACTCTGGGTAAGTCCCTCCACTGGAGCGGGAGGACTGTGTGGGGGTGCCCCTTTGGTGGGGTCAGAGGAGATTCAGTATTTTTGTGCCTGCCCCATATCCATTAGTCATAGCTACTGCAGAGGACAAAGACTCACTCACTGTGTGAACATTTTGGCTTTGACTCATCGAGAGCGATTTTGCTCCTAGCATGTGCAAGTCCCTGGGTTCAAGCTGCAGCGTGGGATGGATGGGGTGGGTATTAAGGAACAAAGGAACAACTCTTGGCTTCCTAGAGCAAAGAGTCTCTGTATCTTCTGATATAAACTGTACTTTCTTCTATGAGTTCTGCCCTTGTGAGAATGGGAATAGTAGATTCAGGTGTGCTTCACTCTATGACAGAAGTAGCACAATTACAATGTTTATAAAGATTCTACAGAAGTATCATGTTCCCCTTTCTCCATCAGTACCTCAGTTTTATCAATTAAGCAATATTTTAGATGCTTACAGAGGTGGGTGTGTTTTGAGGGCAGCACTCTGATACTTTTCCAAATGGTCAGTGTGAAGAGCGTGCTGCGGGAGCGGGAGCTCAGTTACTGAGCTCTTGCCTTCTGTGTGAGAAGCCAGAACTTGGGGAAATAGGAGTGTGTTGATAACTAGGACTCCTCGGGACATTTTTACTGCCCTCTCTTTGTTCCATAAACTTTCAGGGAGGAAGTTGTTTTGTTATAAAACTTTCACATTGGCCCTGCACTAAACATGTTAGCCTTATAGTTCAGGAAGAGTTACAGTGGCCCGGCGACTTACTTGTCCTTACTTCCAGGCTGCCCTTGGCAGCTTCAGGGACTTAGATTTTTGGGATGGTTGTCACCTCCCTACCAGATAAGAGAGGGCCCCTGTGCCTCAACCATCTGTCCAAGTCATGAGGCTCATGCCTACCCCCCGCTTTGCTTGTGGAGCCTGGAACTTTGGGGTACAGGAGACAGTGGGTGGCCCTGTGAGCAGTTCCAATGATGGCTCTGGACACTGAGGGTCAACAGCCCTTGGCACATGCTGTCCAGCCCATTGCTGGGGGAAGGTGGCACGCCCGGCCTGAGTCCCCAGACAGGAGCGTCAGCAGCGGGAGCCGGGCTTTCCCAGGCTCCCCAAGTCTCCCCTGTGCTGGTTTTACTCTGTACCCTTTTGCCATATGAAACCATCACTGTGAATGTGACAAAGTGCTCACTGTGACGAATGCAAATTGCTGCACGTAGGGCTGGTCTTGGGGACCTCCTGACACACCCGTTCTCCAAGGCTTTTTCCCTCAGGCGTTTGAGACCACAGATGTTTATAGAAAGAGGCAGAAATTCTCCTCCATCTGCAATAAATCCCTTCTTGTATTTTGCCCCAATTATAGCCCCTGCCAGGAACACCACATAGAACCATGAATTGTTTTCATGAGGCTCCTTGGGACCCTGGGAATAGATCCCTTTCCCGCCCATTATTTCATGCTTACCCCAGTGTTCCCTTGTCATATTTCCCCCAGTGAAGATGAGGACAGAAAATAAATATGCCTTTCTCATATTTCAGCACTGCAATGTAATCATTAAATTTCTGTGCTTACAGGATTTGCACCCATTAGTGGAATGTGCAGTAAGTACCGGAGCTGCACTGTTAACGAAGATACAGGGCTTGGCCTGGCCTTCACCATCGCCCACGAATCTGGGCACAAGTGAGTCCGTTTCCCCCGGAGGGAGCCCAGCGCCTTTCCTAACTGTCCTAACTGGACAGTCACCATAATTTAATAATCACGCACTCACTCAAGTCTGTACAAGGGATTCCCAGACCTCCAGCCACAATGGCAGTTACCAGACACTGTCACTGAGACCCTGTCTTTCTGTCTTAGTGCCCTGCATGTTTTAAAGCCAGAGCAGTGCGCATGTTCACACTTCCCTCTCTCTGATCTTCTCAGATGTTCTGTTCACGTGGCGCCCAAGGCTGAGGTCAGTTGTATCTGTCTCTGTTCCTCTGTGCTGTGGTTTGAACCCAGTTCTGTGGATTCATCTCATTCTACAGTGGGGTGCTACCAGGGATCTCCAAATAAACGAGGACACTTAACTCCCATTGCTAACTGCTGTGACTCTTGAGTTTGCTTTAATAATTTGTAGGTATGTTGCGTTTTGACGAGGGCAGGGCTTGGGGAATGTGGGTGCTGGCAAGATCAGACCCAGAAGGAGCTGGCTTCCTTCCTGTGTTCCGCCCCGTGTCAGCCTTGTTGGTTTTGCAGTGAGGCAGCATCAGTTGTGCTCAGCCTGGGGGACAGGGTCCCAGGGTCCCAGGCAGGCAGTGTGCAGCAAGGATGGCATGGCTGTCATTGATGTCTTCTCTGTATAAGAAAATCGCACATCTATACCCATAACATGGAACATTTCTAGACTTTTTAATGGAAACTGTTATTCTTAGATAAAATGTTTTGGCTGATAATTCTGCATGCTGACTTAAACTTGAGGCACTATTTTTAAAACATTAAGACCCCATGGCCGCCCAAGCAACTGCAGACCTCCTGCCACGTGAACACAGAAGGAATGCAAGTGTTTTCTCGCCATACTGTTTGTGAAATTTCTAGAATTGCGTACAACTAGGAATCCCAAATTTCCTGTTGTTTTTTTACTTTCAACCTGATTTCACTGGCGATAGGAAAACAAAGGCAGTGATTGCGATTTGTGTTTTTGCAAAGCTGGTGTCTCCATTCTCTATTAGAAAACTAGACTGAGGCGATAGACTCCAGTCACCCAGAGCTGTTCAGAGCTGTTCAGTGCATGGGTGTGTGTGTGTGTGTGTGTGTGTGTGTACGTGTACGTGTGTGCTTCTGTCCACTGAATCCCACAGAGAACCTGCAGGCTTTGGCTCTGTGTGAACCGATGACCTGAAAATGAGGCTTTGTATCCCATTTCTGATCCCTTAGTCATCACAGGTAATGATTGACTATTTCATTGCTTGAAAAATTGTACCTACACTTTATAAGGCTTTCGGTTAAATCATGATTATAGTTTTAATAGTCTGCTAGAGTTAAAACTTCAAAAACTTCCATTATTGTAACGACATGAGGCTCTTGCTGTCCTCTGAACCATACCTGAATTTAATTAAACAATCAAGGCAAGAAATATTTCAATCACCCAAGGCCGAGCCGTCAGCACTCAGTGAGCAGCTGAGATGGGAGCCCTGGCAGTGCTGCCTGCTGCAGCTGGTGGACTCAGGTAAACTTCAACTCGATCCCTCACAACTAGGCCTTCTGTTAGTCTCAGAGTCAGCCCATGCCAGCCTTGTCATTTGTTTTTCTTAGGAGTCAATTATTAATATTTCCATTCCTCACCCAGACTGGGCCTAGATGGATGAAGAATCTCCTCCAAATAAGGTACAGGTATTTTCTCCTGAACGTGGGAATATAGTGGCAGGTAAAGAAAGGAGCACTGCACATGGAGGAAGGCGAGCCCCTCACCAAGAGCGTTGATCTGAGAGAGTTTCGGGATCCTTCTCGCACAGCTGGTGTTTAGAGGATGCTGTGCAACAGACAGAACAGGGAGCTCTGAAGAGCTGTGTCCTCAGTAAAATAGCTTTTGATCACACTGAGAAACTGTGTGAAACATATGCATTTATGTATTCAGCATGTGCTGAATTCTCAAATCAGTGTCACGGCAATAACAATATTAAAAATCTGGCAATGGCAATAGTAGTAACTTTTTTTATTATTCCACCGTGTTTGCAGTACATGATACATTCATGGGGGGGAGTTGGTGCAGGTACATGATCCATCTCAATTGTTTTTCATCCCCTTTCCCTCTCCCCCTTCCTCCATCTCTTGGTCCCCTTCTCATTTGCAAAAGATCTATCTCCCTACTTCCTATTACCTATTTTTTATTCTGCTCTTTAATTTATTTATGTTTTGGGTTTGTATTTTTGTAAAGCTTGTAGAGCCCTTTCACACATAGCTCACACTGTAGAAACGACCACAACAGTCCCTTACATTGCCTTCCTTGACCAGGCAGAGTGTCAGCAGATGTGTCTGACAGAACGGGGACGAGTGTGCATGGCGTGAGCACTTGTGCAAGTGTGAATTGGGTATTTCAAGCAAGCTGTCAGATGATAAAGGCAGTGGCATACAAGACTCAGTAACACAATTTCATAAATTTTATTTGAATTGAATCAAAGGCCACACACCTATTGAGTTCATTTATTTCTTTTTATTTCTTTAAAAAGGAATTACCTTTGATGTGTGGCAAAACACCATGACATAAACAGTGTGCCTTTATCTTTGGCAGTGAGCTCCAAGGAGAGTCAAACTTTTGATTTCCACAATTTAAGAATTAAAAAAGTAATTTTGCATCTGTTGTCACTTTTACTATGAAAGACCTGTAAAATGTCCTGTTTCGAAGGTGAAATTTCCTTCTTGAATTCTGATCACATGCAAAGGCCACTGTTTGGGTGGAAGACTGTTTCTCCATGCCTACAAGCCATTATGTCTTCTAAGCTTTGACTCAAAGCAAGGTTTCAGCTAACGTCCACCCAATGGGACGTCTGTTGATTTCCGTTTTTTCATCTTAAAATGTCTTGCAGTTCCTATGGGGGAATCTGACCTACGGAGAGCAATTGCCAGGATCAGTGTTTGGATCTGAGTTGGAATCCAGAAGCTGGGGCTGGAATCAAGATGTGCGTTCTCCTTGAGCACACAGGGTTGAACCCGGATGGCTGTTCTGCTAGCAGCTTATGGAATTTCCTGCTTGCATTAAAGCACTAGACTCGGACATGTGATTGCTCAGTGCAGGTGCTGAAGATTTGGCACAGAAATGCCAAGGACTGAACTGCACATTTTGGAAAATCTGGGCCTGAATCGTGTGACAGTTCCCATTTGAGGGAAGTCATGCTGTGTGCTGGGCAGCGCTCTGGGACTCAGACTCTAGATGCACCTCAAGCAGAGCCACACCTCGCAGTGACAAGCAGCTGTGCCTGATCCAGGCCAGCTGTTGTATATGTTTTCCATCCTCAAAGCCAGCAGAGTAGAGCATGACCTCACGTGTGCACTGCAGTGGGAGCAGTAGTGTTTGAGCTGCATATTTCTATAAAGCACTGCGTCCTCCTGTCAGACCACTAAGCACCATGAAAACACGTTTACTGTGCTTGGAAGGACTCATCATCCGCTGCTGTGCTTCATGTCTTTCCCTGAATCTGTGGACACGCCGCATCCACTGGGCCCAATCTGCATTCTCGCAGGGAGGCGTTGCACAGGAGCCTGTTGAAGACTGGGGATTCGTGCCTTCCCAAAACCCAAGAGAGGACAAACTAGTCATGCCGGGCAAGGGATCAAGGAGTGAAGGCTGTGTGTAGCACTGCAGGAGCCCACCCCAGGGCAGGCGGGGGAGGCTTCTGGAAGGGATCAGAGAGGGCATCGCCGTGGGTTAAGCGATAGCTCTCTTCAGCTGTACTTCCCAGCGATGCCGGCTGCCGGGCCAGTATTTGACGGTGATGTGTGCATCTCACGGTGTGTGGCTGTCCTCCCTCACAGCGTGGGCCCCTTCTGCTGGGTCAGGGAGGCACTTAGTGACAGAGAATTTGGAGGGTATTGGGGAGAGCTGGTCCTTGAACCTCCTGTGATCTCATGATTGTCTCGCTGCTCTCAAGACCCCAGCACCAGAGCGTCTGTTCTTACTAATTATATTGATTGTCATTCTTATTAAGAGTTCTCGCTTGTTTCTATGCTCAAAGGCACTTAAAATCCACTGGCCTTGGGCCTTTGATGAACCCCACCCCCATACACACACACACACACATACACATGTGTGTGTGTGTGTGTGAGTACACGAATGACTTCCGTGTGCTAAGGGGTGGAAGTTCTGCATTTCTCTTTATGAAGCACATGGTGCCACGTATTCTGTACAGCTGATGGAGAAAGCTTTATTATCTCATCTCACACAGGAGGATGGTCAGGCTCAGGGGTAGATGATTTATTTTTTTTTTTTATATTTTTTGTGGGTACCGGGGATCGAACTCCAGACCTTGCGCACCAGCAGGCGCCCATGCTGCTGAGCGATATCACTGGCCTTTTCTGTATGTGGGTACAGGGAGTAGAACTCAGGACCTCGCGCTTGCCAGGCAGGCACTTATGCCACTGAGCTATCTCACTGGCCCAGATGTAGATGGTTTGCCCACTGTCAAGCAGCTCCTGGCTGGGTCCCACACCTCCCCAGCCCTGTGCTCTACAGCCACTGCCCAGCTGGTCTCCTGATTCCTGTCTAGCTGCTGCCTGCATCTCAGCCTCCTGCCTCCCTGTGGGATGAGCTGAGGTCCTCAGGAAACCTGATCCAGGGCTCTGGGCATCCCAGCCCTTGGTCACCGTCCTGGTGGCGCTGGTGCATTGTTCCCTCAGTGGGTGTTGATTTCCCTAGCCATGCTGTCTGAATGGGCTGAAATAATTGATTCAACCTCTGCAGCCACCTGGCTGAGCATCTGTCTTAGTCACATTCCTGGTGGCTGAGACACAGCACCTGATGCCAGCACCTTAAAGGAAGAGAAGTTTAGTTTGATTCACAGTTCGCAGAGGATTCAGTCCTTACGTGGGTGACTGGCTCCAAGGCACAGAATTATGGTGGAGGAGAGCTGCTGATGGAGGAGAGCTGCTGATGGAGGAGAAGCAGCTCATGGAGGAGAGTGGCTCATGGAGGAGAGCTGCTGATGGAGGAGAAGCAGCTCATGGAGGAGAGCTGCTGATGGAGGAGAGTGGCTCATGGAGGAGAGGTGCTCATGGAGCAGAAGTGGCTCATGGAGCAGAAGTGGCTCATGGAGGAGAAGTGGCTCATAGCACGGTGACCAAGAAGCAGAGAGAGCAAGATAGAAGCCAGGCTGGGAAGGAGATAAACGCTTCCAGGCTCACCCCCAGTGACCCGTCTCTCCTGACCAGACCTCGCCTCCTCACAGCAAGTCAGCTATTAGCCCCTCTGACCCAATCACATTCAAAACCCTTCTTTTGAGTGCATGAGGCTCTTGAGGGACATATAGATAGAAACCATAACATCATCATCATGGGAATTTTATTAGCCATGGATAAATACTTATAGATAGTGTTTGAACCATTCCAGAAAGCACTGTGGAGGACATTAAAAGCATCTAACTATAAATGTAATTATCAGATCCAATATAATCCAAAATTGGGCTTATATTCAGTGTTTGAGTTAGTATTATAGCTGGAACGATTGCCTTTCAGCCAACAAACAGGAGGAGTTGCTGTGCTTGGTCAGTTCCGCTGGCAGGGGGCTGTGGAAATGCGAAGGGGAGCCTCAGTCCTTCAGACATTTACAAACTGCTGAAGATAAAGAAACTGTATTTATTATTTTATCATATTGGGTGATAACTATTTTAAATAAAGTGCTATGGTACACAGGAACAAAAATCTTATCTGGCATGCATAAAATAATTAGCAGTTATATTTCTTGGTGGTCAAATACCAACCTTATCTTCATGATGTGTTCTATTCATTCTCCCATGACTTCGCTGATGTTAACTACTATTAAATGTGATCCCCATGTGGTCTTTTCACGTTGAGGTGCTAGCGTCCACCACCCCGCAGTCTGTGAGTGGTGGACTGGTTGGAAACACCACTTGTGGGATAGAGGTGCTGAGATTTGATAGGTATGAGAATTACTGAAGGTGGATTAGAATACTGCTGGCTGCCAGATCCTAACTATCTTAGTTACTTTTCTCATTGCTGAGACAAAATACCTGATGCCCAGAGTTAAAGGAGGAAAGGTTTATTTAGCTCACAGTTTGTAGAGGTTTCAGTCCATAATAAGCAGACTCCAAGGCAGGGTGGCTTGGCAGAGGGGAATAGTTCATGGTGGCCAGAAAGTAGCAAAACAAACAAGAGAACTTACCAGCATCTTTCTGCTCCTTTTATATTGTATCTAGGCTGCCAGGATTCAGGCAGTGCCAAACCAATGTGAACTGATTTAATAATCACACACCCTTAATCCTAGCACCCTTGATCCCAGCATTGCACCATGAATCAGTCACACACCCTAGATTCAGCCACCTCTGAAAAAGCCCTACATATGACTACTTGAGGTTTTGGGGGGACATCTAGACACAAGCCATAAAACTAACCCTCAACCTACTACTGTATCAGAAATCTACCAGGGCAGGCTGCAGCTAACCACACTGCTCATGGTATTTCTAATGCATAGCAGAGTTTGAGACCTGATGCTAGAAAGAATCATCGAAAATACCTTAGATGAAAACATTTAAAACCAGGTATGCCCAGACCTGGGCCATTGTTATTTTGATCTCCTTGGAAATGTGGGCGGAAGTGCTAATAATCACCCTTTATCAAGGCCAATTGCTGGACCAACACACATCTTCTTCGTGTGCAGGCCGAGGGCCAGCCAGGCCAGGGTGGCTTGGAATTTCGTTTCCACTGCATTCTCTCCAGGGCAGCTCTCATCTGGGATTCCAGCCCGAATCCTTTTCACAGCCATGACACATTTCCTGTACCATCTGGCTGCCTTGGCATTGATCAGTGGCCTTTAATAGAACTTCAGAGCATGGGTGGAGGCTAAAATGACCACATCCACATCACTCTTGGTACTGATCAGGACTTTTGCAGAAACTGGACAATATTTGCATGCCAGATCTCCTTGGAGACACCCTTCAGTCCTGCTCAGGTTCTACCACTGCAGGGGACCCGCCTTGCCCTGACCGCCCAGTGTCCAGGCTCTAGTCTGCAGCCCTCAGTCTTGTGATTATGGTGTTGTCCCTGCCTTAGAGGGGTGAAGTGAGGTTTAAGTTAGAAGAGGTCACATGCTTAACATCCTGCCTGTGAACAGTGAGTGCTTATATGTGTTCATTATTACCCATTCATGTTGCACAGTTCTAAGTAAAGCAGTTAAGTAGGCAAATGTGTCTTCAGCCTCGGCGATAAGTGCAAATCCTCCTTTCCCCTGGTGGAGCCCACTCACCCTATGTGGGTGTCCTCCTGGCCCTCCTGCTTCCCCCCACTCATTAGGGGATTCTCGGTAGCAGAAGGCCTCAGATCTAAGAACCACCTTGTTCTTCTCTTCCTTTCTTTCTTGCTTTTCACTTTCCTCTCTGTCTCCTTTGTTCTAGAATCACTCTTGTGCAATGCCTGGGTACCATACATCAGTGACATGGGTGGCTCTTCAGGGACCCATTGATGGTAGTGGAGGTCTCAGGCCTACATGGAGCTCCCATGTCCCACAGGCCTTCCTGCCAAGGCAGCATGCTCGCTCCCCCGGGAGAGCTGAAGGTAGCAGTGCAGATCTGCAAACTAAGTTTTCGGAAGTTAAGCAGCAGCACAGGTTTTGGTGGAAAGGGGCTGCAGCCAGGTCACTGTGCTTCTGCAGGTGCTGGGCTGCAGTTTTCACGAGTGTCTGGAAAGGGATGCAATTTGCACTGTAGGATGTGGACATCTCAGCCTGTTTTAAAGGCATCTAAGCTACTCTAGTTTGAGATGTCCTTATTCTGAGCTGGGGCTGAAACCCCAAACTAGACTGGTTCACACTGAAGAAGAATGGGCGCAGCCTCAAACAACGCCCAGAGATGAACCCAGCTGTGCTCACCCATTGGACTCCTGTGGAGATGCTCCTTCCAGAGGGATGGAGGAACTAGGGTTAAGAGGTCACACGGTGCCCAGCTGTCACAGGCTCCAGCGCTACAGACCTAGCAGGAGGAGGAGCAGCACAGGGTCTGTGTGGGCCAGTGTGTCAGCTCCAGCACAGGGTGCAGTAGATGGGTAGTATTTCTCAAAGGCGTTAAGCATCAAATGCATGTGGGGAGCTTATTTGCAAAGCTCAGATGCCTGGATCTCCATTCTGAGTCAATTCCTAGCTGAGAACCTGACCTCTGTAGTTCTAACAAACATTCTAGGAACCTGTGGAAGCCCTCACGAGCAGAGGAACACAGAGGGAAGAAGAGGTACAGAGCAAGTTAGCTTCATCAAGATCACAAAAGAACCGTCCTCCCCACCCATGGATCGGTACCCATGTACACTTGCAGACATTTTGATGAATGATCCACTCCCTAGGAAAGCCTTCGAGCACATGATCGCGCACCCTCAACAGTTCGCCAGCCTTGCGTACAGGGCTACAGGAGTCCTCGTGACTTGTACTTGGGAGAGTGCCCCAGATACTTTCAACTCTGCTCTGCTCTGAAGTGACCATCTCTCTCTTTCTCCTGCAGCTTTGGCATGGTCCATGATGGAGAAGGGAATATGTGCAAAAAGTCAGAGGGCAACATAATGTCTCCTACGTTGGCAGGACGCAACGGGGTCTTCTCCTGGTCACCCTGTAGCCGCCAGTATCTGCACAAATTTTTAAGGTAGGCACTCCTTCAGCCAGCCTTGCAGTCTCTCCGTGCCTCTCATGGTCACTAACAGTTGGCCTCATCTTGGATGCGCAGCTCAGGCTGTGCTTTTCACGGGGGTTCTCTCTGAAGGTGTCTTCAGTATGTCTTCCATGTGACCAAGGAGTTCACTGAACCCCTTATGGCAGGGAGGCCTCCAGGTGCAGGTTAAGGCTGACCTATAGACTCAACAGAAGTCCTCAGAGCACTTAGCAAACCAAAGTATTTGTCACTTACACTAATTTTTGTTTAAATTTTTCACTTTTATACCAAGGTATCTTTAGTCAGTTCCAAAGAAAGGAAGGCCTAGCGTGTATATTTCCATGTACATAATGATCAAGCAGAACTAACCCCCCACTCCTTTTTTGTCAAGATACATTTCTCATTTGATGAGAAACCTTGAGTATTGTTTTAGAATGTTTTACTATAACACTATTTCATTTGTACATAGAATACTGGGGAGATAGAGTTTGACCCTTGAAAAAGAAATAGTAGATTTTAATTTAATTTCAGAGAAAGAAAGAATTTTGAGAACTATCTGTAGGTCTCCTAGTTAGGGAGGCTGCACTCCACATCTCACTGGCTGTGAGTTTAAGTGCTGGTTCAAACCTTAAACCAAAGTTCGTTTCTGACCCACGGCGTGCTCTGGGGCAGGCAGGGAAGACGTGTGCTGTGCAGACCAGTCCATCTGGGGCTCCTCCCCCGTCCAGAAGCCAGCTGTCTAAGCAGCCAGGAGCGAGCACTAGTAAAGCTGTCTTTGTGCTCCGTCATCCCTCCCAGGTCCTGTCACAGGGAAGATGCTAGAGCCCAGAGGCAGCAGCCTGTTGATGGCTAAACTGAGAGCAGAACTCAAGGCGTCTGGACTCTAGAACTGACCTCTCCCTACTGACCCCCAAGAATGTGGGTGCAGCCAGCATCCTTGCAAATTCGTTTTCTTCCAAGATTAAATTTTTAAGAAAGCCTCTCATCAAACTTGCTACTAAGTTTTATTTTGCTTAAAACCAGTGGCAAACTGGCCCCCCTGCGGGGAGTTAAACCCTTGTTTCTCACTGGCTTCACACGTCTGAGACTGCCTTGCTCGACGAGTCTGTCGACTTCCTGATTTCCAAGTAGTGAGAATACTGTTGTATCCTCCACGAATTCAGTGGTCATCTGGATACTGTCCCAGCCATGAGTAAGGATGAACAGTTAGCTGCAAAAGTTGAATCTGCTCTCCTTTATCAGTGGTCCAGCATTTGGTAGATGGAAAAATGTGTACATGAAGGAACTCAAGGGGCCTGAAATTGTCAGCATGCTTTTCTCCGTTCGTGGTAGCACTATGGAGGACAGATGCGTACGTGGAGAAACTCACTCGTCCAGTCAGTAAAGCTGGGTGTCATTTCCTGTTAGTGAACACAAAACTCATCGCCGCCCCTCATGTCTGCATCTAAGAGGTCTACGATTTAGGGAAATTTTAGCTCATAATTTTACATTTCATGACAGCAGGGACTCATCTTCAATTTGCTTCTCAGAATGTGGGGTCATATGGTGCAGATCTGTGAATATGCCTCTCTGACCACATGAATCTACGTGCTTCATTGTACTGGAAAGGCGACCGTCACAGAGAGCTGAAGTCTGAGGGGAGCCTGGGTGCCCAGCCACACCCTGTACTCCTTCTGAAGATGAGAAAGGATGGTGGCAAGGAAAAAGCAGAGGACGGAGGCTGGCATGCTGATCGACGTCATAGCACTCACCTCTGGGAGGGCGTTGGATTCAGCAAATAATCTATCCTTTCCTGGGGGCCCCATTTTCCTACTTGGAAAATGAAGGGACACAACTGAATGATGTATCAAACTCTTTAACGTTGTATGGCTCCATTCATCGCTTAGAGTGGAAAAGGATTGTGAAGTGTTGTTGTGGCATTAGTGTTGTTAGCATTATTTTTGTTGTGGTACAAGATACATAGAGGAACGCGTAGATTGTTTAGGACCCGGGAACACTGGGGAGAGCGTGACTTCTCCCCAGTCAGGACAGAGCCTGGTGAGCACAGGGATGCCACCTCCCTCCTCTGCCATGCTCACCACACTCCCAACATGGAGCTCCATGGTTGGTTTAGCCGCATTTTTAACTTTCTGTGATGGGAGTCATGAGTTACTTATTATTTTGTGAGTGTGAGATTCTTCCTCATTAGCACATTTAAGTATAGCATTAGTTCCTACAGGAAGTGGTTCATCTGTGCTCTTGGGTGTAGACATCTGAGTTTCTGGTGTCTGTTGTTTGGGGAGGGCTGGGTGAGTGTCCTTCTAGTGGACATACATGTCCCTGAGAACACAGGGGTGCAGGCTCAGGGTCCTCAGTGTGAATGTGCAGCTTCAGTAGCGATGGCTGAGTAGCTGTGCAAAGCCACATCCAGAGGCATTTGTGAACATTCGTATGGCTCCATACTTCTGCCAACACCTGGTCTTGCAGTATTTCTCATGGCAGTGATTGTGGTGGATGTGTAGTACCATATTCAGGTGGCAATGGGTGAGGTTGAAGACCTTTTCATGTGTTTATTGCTCACGTGAGTAACATCTTTGGTGAAGGGTCTGTCCACATCCCCGTGCCTTGTTAACACTGAAGCCTTCTGTCTCTTATCTCTTCATGGATTACTTTACACACCCTGAGTATGAACCTTTGCACTTATTTTGGAATATGCATCATGTAAATATTCTCTTGGTGACTTTTTGTTTTCACTTTTAATGGTGTATTTTGATAAACAGGCATTTTTGATAGTCTGACTTATCCATATTTTTCCTTTAGAGTTGATGCTTTTCTATATACTGCTGGGGAAAAAACTCTGTTTATTCCAAAGTCATAAATACATTCTTCCACATAATCTTTCCCCTACAAGCTTATTGGTTTGTTTATCCAGTGTACACAACTTCATTTTTTCTGTATGGCATGCAACAGTGTCAAAATCTATTTTGTCGATATGGATATTGTTGTACATGGTCTCCAAAATGACTTCCATGATTATCCTTTTGGTACCATGTCTTTGGTGTTGCTCCATTTTGTATTTTCTTCAGGAATGACTGAGAATTCCCATTGCTCCACATCCTTGTCAGCATTCGATGTTGTCAATATTCTGGATTTTAGCGATTGTAGTAAGTGTATAGTGGTCCTCAGTAACTAATCTGTAATTCTCTAATGACACATGATGTTGAGCATCCTTTTCCATGCATATTTGGCATTTGTATATAGTTTTAAGAAAATATCTGCTCATATATTTTTTGGTTGCATAGTCTATTTTCCCGTTGAATTTTAAGTGTTATGGGTATATTTTGTATAACCCTTTATTAGATATGTCTTTTGCAGGTATTTCCTCCAATCTCTGGCTTATCTTCTCATTTTCTTGAGAATGTCTTTCAGAAGCCATGGGTTTTTACTTTTAATGAAAGTTACCTCATCAGTGATTTTTTTCATGATGGTCAAATCAAAAGTCTTTGCAATTTCTAGGGTCACCTAGATTTTTTCTGATATTTTGTTATGTGTTATAATTTTGTATTTTACATTTAGATCAGTGATCCATTCTGAGCTGATTTTTGTGAAAGGTTTCAGGTCTAGTTTCTGGTACTAGTATAGTTTTTCACTATATACTGAGGTTAAAGAACAATTTTTAGTTAATTTTTCTGTATGGTGTAAGATAGGGATCAAGGTTCTGTTTTTAAGGTAGCCCAGTATTTTCAGTTCCACTTAATGAAAAGTGCAGACTTTCATTAGATTTAAATTTATAACTTTGGTAAAAAAAATAATGACTGTATGGGGCTGGTATATTTCTGGAATCTCTGTTCTATTTGATCTATATGTCTATCCTTTTGCCAAAATGACCATAGCATTATAATTAATCTTGAAATCAAGTAATAGGAACCCCATAATGTGCCTAGAATGTATCAAGATTCTTTTTTTAACAGACAGATGTCTAGTTGTTCAGCACTCTTCGTTGAAAAGGCCATCCTTTCTTCTTCCTGTGGCCTCTGCTCCCTCGTCATGGAGAAGTTGACTGTATTTGTGGGTCTGGTATCAAGCACTCCACTCTCCTGCATTGCTTCTCTCCTTTGACCAATACTCCATTTTCTTGGTTGCTGTAACTTTATAGCAAGTCTTAAAGTTAAATCATATCAATCACTGAACTTTATTTTTCTCTTTCAATTTGGTGCGGATTATTTTGGATATTTTGCCTCTTGTGTAAATTTTAGAATCAGTTTATGTATCCACAGAATAACTTGCTGAATTTCGGCTGGGACCGTACTGAATCTCTAAATCAAAGTGGGCAGAACAGGCTTCCTGACAGTACTGAGTCCTTTCGATCCATGGACATGGACTACCTCTCATTTATTTAGTTCTTTGACTTTTTTTTTATCAGAGTTTTGTGATTTTTTTTTCTCATCAAGTATCATGTAAGTATTTTCCTACATTTATATCTATGTGTTTTATTCCGGGGGTGCTAGCATAAATGGTATTGTGTTTTTACGACTTCAAATAAATTCCACTTTTTCATTGCTCATATACTGAGAAGCCATTGACTCTTGCATATTAACCTTTTTCCCCTCCAGCTTTGCTATAATTGCTTATTAGATCCAGGGGTCTTTTCCTCTTTCTTTTAAATTGTCTACATAGATAATTGTGTCATTTATGAACAAAGAGATTTACTTCATCCTTCTCAGTCTGTGTAACTTTTTTTGTTTAGTCTTCTTGCGTTAGCTGGGACTTCTGCTATGTGTTGAAGTGGCAGGAGGGATAGCCTTTCTTTCTGGTTTTAGTGGGAAAGCTTCACGTTTTTCATCATTAATCATGATTTTAGCTTTAGTTTTCATAGATGTTCTTTGCCAAGATGAGGAAGAGGAAAGGAAGAGGAAAGTTCTTTCCCCTTTATTCCTGGTTTGCTGGGAATGGGTGTAGGTTTTTGGCAATGCTTTTTCTGCACCGTTTGATA
Organism: Erethizon dorsatum; assembly: GCA_028451465.1. Classification (NCBI taxonomy): domain Eukaryota; kingdom Metazoa; phylum Chordata; class Mammalia; order Rodentia; family Erethizontidae; genus Erethizon; species Erethizon dorsatum. Next base: position 56,484,115 of record CM051833.1, read on the forward strand.
TGACCATGTGACTTTTCATCTTTAGCCACTTGATGAAATGGATTGTATTAATTGACATTACAGTGTTGAACCAGCCTTGCATTCCTAGAACTGATCCCATTTGGTTGTAGCATATGATTCATTTTTGCTAATATTATTTGTTGAAGATTTTTTTCATTTATGTTCATGAGAAATATCCATCTGTAGTTTTCTTACAGCTTTTAATGCTTTTGTTATTGGTTTAATGCTGACCTCATAGGATATGTTAGGATGTATGACCTCTACTTGCATCTTCTGGAAGATTTTGTGGAAAAGCAGTGCGATTGTTTTCCTTAAATGTTTGGTAGAATTTGCAGGGAATCTATCTTGGCCATTTGCTGCTTTTTATACACAGACTCCCAAGCTCCAAGGCAGTGAAATCTGGGAACACAGTTTTGGAGACCGAAGCCAAAGATTTTCCATTGAAGGTGGATAACCACTTAAAGCAAAGTTTGGGGGATTATCTGCCATTGTTCAATTTATGATGATTAGAGATTTTTGGTTTTAAGGGATTTGGGTTGATGCTGAAATTTATAGGTAAGACTTAGAAGCTATTTGCAAACACAAAACAATTATATACTCTCCCCAAAGTGTATAGATTATACTAAAAGTATCCTGGTAGTGAAAGGAATGTTCCATCTCTGTAAAAGAGAATCATTATTTGGTCATTAGCCACCTGCTAGCAAACTTTAGTGAGTTAAATTCCTTCTGGACTTGGGATCTAGTTGGAAATCAGGCTGAGTATAGACAATTAATGGTGGGAATCAAGCATCCTTGAAGATCTTCTGGAAGCTGAAAAGTATGGCATAGATGTTCCCCAACCTAGAGCAAAAGTAAGGAAGGGAAGAGGAGGGGGCCAGGGAAAGGGGAGGAGGGAGGAAGAGGAAAGGAGGAAGGGAGTAAAGGAGGGAAAGAGTAAAAGAGGGAGAGAAGAAAGGAAGGGAGGAAGGAAGGAAGGAAGGAAGGAAGGAAGGAAGGAAGGAAGGAAGGAAAGTAGTTCCAGTCTTTGAGATAGTCTGATTGTATTTGGATTGTTACAGTTCCCAGTTCCATCTTGTGATTATTTCTTGCTAGAAATATGTATAAAAGCTGTCTATAATAGGATCTTCTCACATTGACCATCTGGTTGTAATTATTCTATTTCACTTTTCTGCATAATGCTATATGAAGAATAAATTGTCTTCTTGGGAAAGGTAAAATATATTATAAATAATTTTAGAAAAAACGTGGCCCCTGTGTTAAAATATAATTAAGCTAAATGTTAAAGTGAACTTCAGGAGAAAAATGTCTTTTCTTTCTATATAAGACTTATTGTAACGTTGCATTAAAAAGAGAAGCATCACTGGCTGGCATCTTTGGGAACACTTTTGGCCATCACTAGTAGCTGTGACTCCTCTGTTTCAGCACTGCCCAAGCCACATGCCTTGCCGACCAGCCGAAGCCCGTGAAGGAGTACAAGTACCCCGAGCAGCTGCCCGGAGAGTTATACGATGCGAACACACAGTGCAAGTGGCAGTTTGGAGAGAAAGCCAAGCTCTGCATGCTGGACTTTAAAAAGGCAAGTGATTATCAGCAAATGCTCAGTGCAATAGGATTCGTAAGATCGTTTTATTTTGTGTAACTGACATTGATGTATTCTGTAGTTATTGGGTGCCTACCAAATGTCAAATCCTGCATGTTAGGGCTGGTCCTGTGGAACAGGAAACACATGTTTTTGTGGCAGAGAAGATGATGGTAGATACTGCTGTGGGTATCAGTTTTCTTTTGAGAACTGGCTTGGCCTGGTAGATCAGACCTTTCTTCTTGATTTATCACATGGGAGCTCAGCCATAACTTTCAGTTGGCGTGTTTGCAAATTAATACTCTGCATGTTTTTCAAATAGTATTAAAAAAATACAAGCATAATTTACTGTATTAGAAAGCAGCAGCCAACCTGGGACTTCTGATTATTAAATTCCCCAGTAAAGTATTTATCACATAGTTTCTCCTAGAAGGTGGCATCCACTGCATCAACCGAGACGTTCTATATAGACCGAGACGTCTGCTCTTGCTGGACAGGGAAATTGGAGATTTAGAGCTTGTTTTACTGAACCACAAGGAAAGCTGCTCATAAATCAGATGAAAGTAACTAGTCTTGAGGTTTCTTTTATTCTACTTTATAATAAAATCAAACAGAAATAGACAAAAAATATATATATAGTCCTCCAGAAAACCCCCAACATTGCAGAACACGCTGGGAATGCTCCCGACTTAGCCGCAGAGGGCTCACCTTCTTTCTTCTAAACTCAAGTGGGTCTGACCCGAAAATCAGACTGGGCTCTGTGCCAGCAGTGGTTCTTACCTCTTTGGCTGGGTCATCTCCACATGCAACAAGGATATGAAGTAGACCAGCATCTGTGTATTTTCCTGGTGTTGCTCTTTTAGTGAGCAGAAGATACAAATTCCCTGAGAAATTGCTTTCGAGGGTTACTTTTGTGTTTGTTAAAATAAAGAGGCATAAGACTAGTGTGTTCTTTTAAAGATGGGATGTTCTGGATTGTAGTTCTGGTCTCCAGATTATTTTACTTTGTGTCCATAGACCATATCATTCATCGTATCCTAATATTATTTAGAAAATATAGGCAATAAGTCAATTGCAGGATATCTTATTACCGCAGAACTATTTCCATGCAGTGAAATATTCATCTTATGTATAAAATTTAAATTCTGACAAACATATGCACCCCTGTCTCCAACATCTCAATGAAGATGTAGCTTAGTCCACAATGTCATGGACACATGGGTGTGAATTCTGCTATGATTAGAGTATTCCAGAAACACCTATTTTTAATTGGTAATATTTCTTACTTCCTCCATATCCTCTGAAATGCTTATTGCCTGTCTTATGACTTCCATAGAGGTGCGTGTTAAAATCTCCTGCGCCTTTCTGTTTCTCCCTTCAGTTCTAATGGTTCTTGTTTTGTGTTTCTGAACCTCCATATATAGGTGCATACATATTTGGTATTATTATGACTTCCTGACTCTTTTATTATTGTAAAATACTTTTGGTCATGTTACATTTCTTGAATTCCATTTTACCTGATGTAAGTGCAGCCACATCATATTTTATTTAGGAATATTATTTGCATGTTTACTTTTAATCCTCTTACTGTCAATTTATTTGTGTTCTGGTATACGACGTGAGTGTTGTAAACATTCTTTTATTTGATGTTACTTTTCTGTTCAAGTGAACAATCTCTGACCTTTTAAAAGAATATTTAATCATTTTATATTTAATGTAATTATTGATATAATGGAGTTAAATATATCATTTTTCTATTTGTTTTCTATTTCATTTCTTTGTTCATGTTTCATGTTTTCGTCTTTCTTTTCAATTAAATTATTAGTTAAAAGTTCTATTGTTTAAACACTACTTGCTTTTTAGCTTTACTGTGTAGTGCTACTCTGTAGCTGCCCCTGAGATGACTGCGTCATCCTTAATTTAGAGTCTGTAAAATCAACATTTTACCACCTTGTGTGCAATGCAAGACCCTTACAATGGATATTGTGTGTGTCACTCTTCTGTACCTCATGCCATTGTCGTCATGTGTCTTATTTCTATGCATGCTAAAAGCCACATGATGCAATAATTTATGTTTTAAACTTTTACCTATAGAAGTAAGACCATCTTTTTTATATTTACCCACATATTTACCGTTTCACATTTATGCCTTCCTGTAGATTTCAGTTTCATATGGATATCTTTTTCCTACAGCCTGAATAATTTCCTCTAGCATTTCTTGTTGCATTTATCTGCTAGCCTCGAGTTATTTCAAATCATTCTTTCTTTAATTGGAAAATGGAATTAATTTACTCTAGGTTTTGAAGATTATTTTTGCTGAAATTATAAGCATTTTTTTCTTCTTTTTTCTTTTATATACTTGAGCAACAAAGCTCAGTTTTTTCTACACAATTATTGCCAATAAAGGAGTTGGTCATAATTTTTATCTTCCTCCTACCATTTTTGCTCATGTTTTAGATAATAATGAAATACACATATAGGTTATTAATTTCCAGTTGCAGTATTGCATTTGGCTTTATGTTTCTCTTCTGAAATTTCCCCCTTGTTCACTTTTGTCCACTTCTTCGCTGTTTTGTCTTGAGTATGTCTATAATGTATTATTACTTTAGAACAGATGGCTGTGTTGCTGAGATAGAAGACCCTCTGAGGCTTTGTTCTACCCCATCACGCTCCTCGTTTCTCTTCTTCCCTCTGTTCTGGGGCATCTGCGCCACGGTGGTCCTTACTAAGCACCTGAGCTTCCTGGCTCTGTGCTCAGGGGCTCCTTGAGGCCATCGGTTTTGTGTGCACCAGAGCCCTGTGCCCCACACTGCGCTGCCTCTGTCTTCCAGCCCTCATCAGCCATGTTCCTCTGCTAGGCTGCATGGAGCCTCATCTTTGCTGTCAGCACTTGCCAAAGATGCAGGAAACCTTGACACAGGCATCTGGGCCTCCTCTCCTGCTCCTTTTACATCACTGGTCTTATTCCCACAGATTCTATCACATGACCAGGCCTTGCCTCCCACCTCTGCACCCTCCAGACAGGAGCAGCCAGCAGGGTCTGCCAGCTCCCAGGCTGGCGGGTGGCCTGGCACCTGCCTGTGCCTTCCCTTACACAGGGCCTTGCCTCCCTTGCTGTGCTGCCTGTTGCCAAAGGCCTGACGCGTTGCATGTACATTTTCCACACAGCTTTGTAGAGTGGGAAAGATTTTTGCTTACGTTTTCAAGTTTTTATTTTTGTTTTGCAGAAAAATACACTTGGTAGCAGATACCATAGTAAGTAGGGAAAATACCCTTTCAAATAGACTCTCAGTCCTTTGTATCTGCAGTTTGACATTCTTAGATTCAACCAACCGTGGATAGAAAATATTTGGGAAAAATTGCATTGGCACTGATCATGTACCAACATTTTTTCATCATTCACTAAGCAATAATGAATGGTGTGACAATGAATAAATGGTGTGACAACCATTTATTTAGCATTTGCAGTGTATTGGATATTATAAGTACAATGGTACCTTGGTTCACAAACTTAATTTTTTCCATGATTCTGGTCCAAACCAATTGGACAAGAACCGATTCAGATTTCTTCATCAGGTCAACACTGAACCTAACCATTGAATTTGAATTAGGGAGCCTGCCTGGCTTACCAGCTTTTTCTTTGCCTTGTTAATTGCTTCCTCTAGGGAAGCTTTAACTCTTTCTAATCAGTATTAGCCAAAAAGCTTACTGAGGCCTTTAGCCTATTATTTCTCTGCCTGTCTAGCTATCCCCTTTCCCTACACTATATATTTTCTTTTTCTGTATTAATTTCTATTTCTATGGCCTGAATGTCTACAGTACCAAACCTCAAAATCAGATATGGTGTGGCAAGTGGAAATTCTTCATTTTTCAAGTAGATTGAAATATCTTAAAACACTGTGAATTTTTTAAAAAATTAATTATTGAAATTAACTCCTGCTGAAATTACTTCAAAAGGTGTATATTTTGTAGTGATAAAATGTAGTGATCAGAAAGTTTTCCAAAGGGAAATATGAAACAAGTAATAACCAGCAAATTATGCCGTGTCCAGGCCAGTATCTGGCGCATTACAGTAGGTTGGTAGAACTTTGCTGGCCTGGGTGGAGATGGATGTATGATATTTTAGAGTAAGGAACAGCCCTCCCTGAAATACTTGGTGATGTTTAGTTTGAAAAGTTTACATATCATACAAAGGCATGTGAGTCCTTCTCTTGCATAAATGAATGTATCTTTGGTTCATAGGTCTATGAGCTTCCATTCTTGCATGTAATTTCACACACGTACCTGACATCAGCTTTCTTTGTCCATTGATGTATCAAGATCAAAGCATCATACTGGGTGAAAAGTAAACAATTACGATTCATTGTAAATCTGACTATAACATCATTTGCAATTGCTTTCTGAGTTCCCATTTTTGGGGGTCCAGTACAGACACTTCCCAAAGATCAAGTGCCCCAGCACATTTCTGACCAGGTCATCCGGGATGTTGGTTTTAATTGGGGTCACGTTTTGATGTTCAGCCTAACCAAATCTGTTTTACTGAAGTCGGTCTCTGTAAGCAGAACTCTTAAATTATGGAGAGCACTAATGGTTGAGAGCTTTTGCTTAAGACAGCGTTCCCCAGCTGCAAAGACAAAAGCAGACCACATGCTCTGAGTAGGTTTTGACTTCCTTCCATCCAGTGAAGCATTGATTACCACAAACATTGTGTCTTTATCAAGTACGATTGTGATCCATCAACATGGCTCGGTGGCCTGGCCCTGAAGTCTGACATATAAGTGGCCAGAACTACTTTGAAATTTGATCTCCTCCCTGTCCTGGGTCTTGCTGTTGAGTTGGGAGCCCCACCCACACACAGTGAGCCCCACATTCCCTGCTCCCTGCCTCAAGAATCAGGACTTAATGGGGTGCTTGCTGCAGTAACGCTCCGAAGTTTCACTGAGGACATCGTGACACAAAACGGCGATGGTTGAATTCCATCACTGTACATTACGTCCAGAAGTTAGTAGGTAAGCTGAAGCTTGATAGAAGTGGAGGGGAGACGCTTGATTTCATTTTATCCTCTAACTTTTAAGATACTGGTGTCTGCATTGGTTTGTCCAGGATGGAAGGCCATGTTTTATGCCAGACATTTATATCCAGAGGGTGTCAGGGGTTTCAGGTACTATTTGACCTATGGAAGAACACTAACATGGATTATGTGTTGTGTCAAGTTCCCCCAGCTGCAGCATTTATTCCTGTCTAGAGGACTGGAGCTGGGGATCGAACCTGTGCCGACGTGAGTCTGAAACACACAAGTGCTGTGAGCTGGGCCACAGATGAGTTAGCGGGTCTTGTGCTGTGGGATGAGCTCCTGCCAGCATCCTTAGCTTCAGGGGTCTCTGTTAAGAAAAATTGGAAGTCACAGCCTGTAATGTCTTCTACCCGCATTTCTTTATTCTAAATAATGCTCCTGAAAACTAAACTATTAGGACTAATATGAAATTTCTCTGAGTGGTAACCTGATTCTAAAATTTTGCATCCTCTCTTGAGTAATCTTAGACATCTGTTTATGACCACAGATAACTAATCATCACTTTTATCATAATTCTGTCACTGGTTTGCACAGAAACTACTGTACTACATGTGCAATTTGCTTGAAAGGCAGTTAGGTGTCAACTACAGTGGCAGATACTGATGATGAATGTAGTAAACTAAGTTAACTTGCTGAAGCACCATTTGCATTCTGTGTCCTGCATCATCTCAGAAAGAGCCCGGAGAATTAGTGCTCCATTCCCCACCAGGTCACAGTGACCAGAGTGGAGCAGGAACACAGGCTGAGACCTGTGACTGAGCCCGAATCTCCTCCAGCCTTGAAGAGAGAGAAGTGGCCTGGTGCCTGTCAGGTGCCAGGCCTGAGCTAGGCATGTTACCCATAACCACTTCATTCAGCCCCAGGACACGGAGATGATCAGCGTTTACAGTGGCATACAGCATTCCCATCTGCCCTGCCCCATCCACACCAGTTCTGTCTCCGTAGCTCAGATGCCCAAACTCTCTACTGGACCACTGTGGCCATCTCCCAGCCACCCCAGCATAGGAGCAGCTCCCTCTTATTCATTCATTCATTCATTCATTCATTCATTCTTCACTCATGTATACATGCACACCTTGCCGCCTTGGTCAGTAGGCTCAGTGTCCCCACCCGTCCCCAGCACTCTGGGAGCCAACATCAAGGCCAAGAATACCTGGCCCCAGCCCCTCCCAGGTCCCTGGTTCTCCCCACCCTCCGTATCGTCACCCAGATATTGAACCTTGGCCCATCAGCTCCAGGTCCAAGGGAGCTTTATTTATTCCGTTATTTTCTCAAGTTGTCATACCTGCAAGCAAATAGAGCTGTCCAGGCATTTCTTTGGAGAGCTACAGACTCTGTGGCTCCTACTTTTATAGATTCCTCTTAGAGATCTCAAAATATCATTCTGGCCAGGAACTGAGGTCCCTGCAAAACCAACTGATCCATGTCCTGAGGACCCGCATGCAGGAAACCTCAGCCGCCGTCCTCTAAGAGCAGCCCCGGGACATCGCTCTTTGTTCCCTGCCCCAAAGATGTGAGCCCAGCAGAATACTGGCGTCTGCGTGGCATGTTGATCCTAGTGGTAGGCGCACAAGAAAAAGGAAATTTAATGGCACAGCAGCTGCAACCATACAAGAGTTTATGAATGGCTCAGAATAAAAGCAGTTGATATCGGAGTTAAACCACTGCAAATCTGCTTGTTAAGATTCTAAATTTCCAAAAGCTGGCATTAAGAAAACAGGAAAAATCGGAGGCTATGTCTTTCGTTCATAAATTAATTTCTAAATGTGCAGTAGATAATTAGGTTTAGGAGAAGATTTTAAAAACTGGTTTTATGAAAGTAAAGTTAAAATGGATTATTAAAAATAAAACCCTTTTTGAGATGACTTGCACAATGCAAAAGACCTCCTTTACTTATATATATTTTTGAGACACGGTCTCACCGTGTAGCTCAGGTTGGCCTGAGCTCATTGTGTAGCTTAGGCTGGCCTGTAATTCATGATCCTCCTGCCTCAGCCTCCTGAGTACTGAGATCACAGCTATGCACCTCCACACCCGGCTAGAAAACTTCCTTTAAACACCACTGAGATAGAGAATGAGACTACAATGCCGGCTTTGAAGCAGAACTATGTTGCCTTACTGCGGTTCATTTTCTCTGTAATACAAATCACCCAGCAGCCATTAAGTTTCTTGGAAAATAGTGCAGCATGCATTAAATATTCAGCACTGTCGTGCAGATGGTTTAGGAAATGTTTTCATCATTCCCGACCAGAGCTCCTGCCAGCATTCCAGAAGGGTCATGAGGCCCAGGTGTGGACTTTTGCAGGTCACTAAGTGATAATGAAAGTAAACACAGTTCCTTCAACCTTGACAGCCTTTGTAGTTTATCAGTCTCAGACCTTGCTTTAGTTTCCTGGCAGACCAGCCCCGGGGGCTTCCTCAATCGCTCATTCTTCTACCTGGCTGAGATTACCCCCTTCAGCCTGACAAACATCTCCACTCAAGAGCTGCCTTGGGCATTGTTGCTTGTCTGACTCCTCCTTCCCTGAGGCTCCAGGCAAAGCACTTTCTCCCCTGGCAGTCTCACCCGACCCCCTGTTCGGTTCCATCTGGTACCTCGCTCCACGAACACCATACTGGGCTTTACAGCAAGTTCCTTCTTTGAACCCTTAGGCCCAAACTCAAGACTGCAGATCCGTCATATTCACTGTGGAACCTCCTATTACCAAGATGTCTTGCACGTTTTAAGTTTTCATCAAAGGTTCAAGGAGGATGGATGGATGGATGGATGGATGGATGGATGGATGGATGGAAAGATGGGAGAATAGATGGAGGGATAGAAGGATGAATGGACAGATGAATGACAGGCGAGTGAACCAACAATGTCCTCATCATTTTTTCATTTAAACATTAAGATTCAGACTTGGAGAGTTTAGTAGAAGGTAAGGTTGAAAGCAATAAAGTATAAAATGTTATTTGGGTTTTCTCAACTGTAATTTTTTATAGTTTTCCACAATGTTTGGATTAAATGTATTTTACTTTTTAATTTAGAAAATATAATGTTAAATTATGAAGAGCAAATACAAGTTTCAAGGATGAAATAAGTTGAACCAAGTCTAGGACATGGGTCTTCCAGTTCCTCGTCTATCACGTGCAGCTGTTGCTTTTGATTTATATCACTTTCTTTCCCTCGAACTCCCCATTGGTATTTTATCATAGGTGCATGGCTTGCTGCAACACTGACAAGCTTTTTTCCCCTTTAGGACATCTGCAAAGCCCTATGGTGCCATCGGATTGGAAGAAAGTGTGAGACGAAGTTCATGCCAGCTGCAGAGGGCACCCTGTGCGGGCAGGACATGGTAAGAAGCCAATGCTGACTGCAGTCTTCCAGAGCATGCGACTGTGCTTCCTGGGGTTTTTGACCTGGGATTTCACGTATCCCTGTGCACACACCTGTTTTGACACCGATGTCAAAGTGCAGTCTTTATTTCACAGGGATACTTCTATCGCTTTTGTGGGAATATAGCTGACCAGCGATCGGGAGTTAATAGGTAAAAAAATTAGGCAGTAGATGGTGAGTGTACCTATTTAGTAAGAAGACAGATTAAATCATTGGCACTAATTGACCAGTAATACAAGGCTAACATTAGTGCTGCTTGGGTCTCCAAGCATCCTTTCGAAGACCTTGCAGTGGACCATTTTGACCTATGGCTAAGCCTGTGAAAAGAGGACTATGTTAGGAGAAGAGAAGAAACATGTAAGACAGAAAGTTTTGTTTGTTTGTTTTTGTTTTATTTTGCTTTGCAGTTTAGGGACTGAACCCAGGGCCTTTGCACTACATACCCAGTACTTATTTATTTTTTATTTTGAGACAGGATCACTAAATTACTCAGGTTGGTTTCCAAATTTACAATTGTCCCACCTCAGCCTCCCAGAGTGCTGGGATTATAGGAGTGTGCTACCACGCCCAACTAAGATAGCAAATTTATTAGCAACTGGTACAGGGGGAGATCTTGTCATTACAATTTAAGAATTATCAGGGCTGGGGAATGTGGCTTAGCGGTAGAGAACTTGCCTAGCATTCATGAAGCCCTGGGTTCCATCGCCAGCACTTAAAAAAAGAATAAATTAGCTCATCATGTAAGAGTAATATTTGAATCCATTTGATTTAACCAGTGATCACATTGCTTTTTCTATTCAAGATGTAAAAATCATTGATGAAGTTAGAAATGTAGTAGACCTAAAATACCACTGCAGTTATTTTCAGCTTTTACTTATGTGGCCTCTATAGCGATACCAATGACCATGAAAACAAATCTATAAATATGTATCTGATCTACCATGTTTAAATTTCAAATTATGCCACATCCTAACCGTGTAATGTGACTGCAGACAAAGGGCTTTTCAGTGTCACCAGTGTGGCTGAGGTGTGACTCAGGTTAAAGAGCCACTTCAGTGCCCAGGGAAAGTTGAGCGACAGAGGGGACCTTCCTGTGTGGCTGGCCCCTGGCCGCCAGGGGGAGATTGATAATTAAATTCTTCTAGTGATGTAGGCAGCTGCAGTTCAATTAATCTATGACAAAAATGTGGCAAGATTGCTTTTAGTTTCTGGAAGGAGAAACTCTGTACAATAGGGCATGCAGCGTGGAAATTATAATTGTGAGAGGACATCGGGCCATTTGCCCGGGCACAGAGCGGCAGTGTCCTGACTTCCGCGTTCACACTTGTCCACTGTCTGCACTGCGCACCATCTGCCTCTTCCTGGGAAGGCACTGGCGGCCCCGCCTCCGGCATCATTCCAGGTCGAGTGCTATTTGTTTTCCTGAGTGATATCGCTGTGATGTTCCCCCAAAATAATCCATGTGTTCTTGTTACATTTTATTTACCTTGTTGAGTTAACTTTCAATAGTACTTTAAATAATTTCCCCTTACAGTTTAAACCTAGTTTTTCCCTTTGCATTGGAAAGACCAGAGCCCATCGGAGAGGCGGGGACCCTGGACACCTGGGTCGAAGTGGCCGAGTGCTCTGCAGGAGGTCACGGGGCTGCCAGGGGCCAGCCTCACGCCACCCTCCCCTTCAAGTTTGTTGTATGTTTTGCGTGTCACTGTGCACTTGAGTGTAGGAGGTTGGTGCACCTGGATGTGCTAGCAAATATTCCTGTACCTGGGGACCCCACAGAGCTGGCTACACCTTGCAAGAACCCCCCCCGCGCTGCTGCCACTTGACTAAGATTTAGTTTATGTTTTAGTGCCAACCTTGGTCCTCATGGTGGCACTCTGAGGGGACCATGTCAGTTTCTACTGCTTGCTTGTGCATGTACACACACACACTCACACACTGCCTGCAGGCCTCAAGTGGGCACTGGCTCTCCCACCACTGTGGGTACTGAGTATGGAATTAAACCAGCACTCGGAATAGGGCAGTGCTCAGTGGAAGAATAATTGCCTAGCATCCGTGTGGCCCTGGGTTCCATTCCCAGCACTCCCAAAGGGAAACAACAACAAAAATTACTTTAAAAATGAACCTGCTCTCCCTTTGTGATTGCCCAGGTCTCCCTGATTGGCACCAGGGCCGTGACGTATGTTGCACTGCAGAACAGTGCCATCTGCTAGATTCTACTCCCTGATTTTCAGAGGAGGGCATGGAAGCTCAGAGCACTTGAGTAACTCTCCCTGGGTTACGCAGCTCGTAGACCTGAGAGCTGGTGCTGGTTTTGCTCCCCAGTGTCGGCGTGTCTACTCTCTCACTCACTTCCCTACCTTCGGGGCTTGTGTACGGTGTGTGTGAACAGTGATCAAACCAGAGACAGCCGTGTCTATGTGGTGCCCTCCTGAGAAAGTGCCCACCGTCATAAAGCACACTGTCCATCGACAAAATGGGAAGTGGCGTCGAGCACCACAGGGCACTATTCAAAAGACATTGGTGTGTGAGTGAAACTCTTATCCTTGCACAGTGGACCCCCATTCCTAGACGCCAGTGGGCACCTGGAGCCATGACCACATCAAACCCTACCTGACTGCATTTTTCCTACACACACACACACACACACACACTCCTGTGATCATAAGGTATAGTGTATGAATTAGGCACGATAGGAGATTAACCGCAACAAGTAATAGCAGTAAAATAGAGCACTTATCACAGTATACCGTAATAAAACTTCTGTGAATGTGGTCTCTCTCAAAATACAGACATCCCTCAGAACATCACGTTACCTCGTTCCAGAACTCATGAGGAGGGCCAAGACTGATGGGTACTGAAGAACATTTTTTTCCATAAGAAACTAGTAACTGGAAATACTTTTTGAAAGTTCCCCAGAGCTTTCACAATTTACTGGGCTCATCTTAGCCTTTTCCTGGGCTAATAGAAGCCTCTTAGGCTCAGTGGTGTCACTTGTCACCTTTCTATGATCCATGAGGAGCACTCACAATGCAAAAAGGACAAGTGAGTGACAAGAAATGGGCAGTGGGGCTGCACTGTTCCCCAGCTCCCCGAGAACCACACAGGTGCCTATGCTGGAGTAGCTGTCCTTGTCAAGATGTGACATGTGCAAGATTGAACAAATTCTGGAACCAACAGTGCCAAGGTAGAACTGTGTCATTGTCCTGTGCTCGGCCTTCTTTTGGTGACCACGAATGATGGTGCAGCACCTGTGGGTGACAGAGGTGCTGTGCCCTAGCATGAGGCCACAACAATGGTGCAGCGCCTGTGGGTGACAGAGGTGCTGTGCCCTAGCATGAGGCCACAACATGCAGGTCACTGGAACATGGCACACAGGCCCACAGTCCTGGGTCTGATAACCAGGATGGTGAGGACGTGAGGAATAGGAGCAGCAGTCCAGGAAGGCTGTGCTTCACCCACAAAGCAGGACAGAGGGGACAGGATGGTGCAAGGTTTCAGCCTGATGTGCATTAGAATTGATGAATTGTTCATTTCCAGAATTTTCTATTTAATATTCTCAGACCATGGTTGACCTCAGGAAACAAAGACTTCAAGTGTCAAATGCAAAAGCAGGAAGGAAAAAGTTCTTTGTCATGTACTGTCATTAGTCAGAGACAAGGAAGCTGAAAGCAAAGCCATAAATGGGGGAACTGCTGCTTTTGAGAGAAGGGCTCTAAGCGTAACCCAACTCTACAAATATCCGTGAACTGCCTGAGGCTGCATCCAGAATTGTGTGTGTGCACAAGTGTGTGTGTGTGTGTACACTTGCACACATTCAGACAGTTACCTAAGCATCCTCCCCTAACCCCCTTGGGAGAAGATAAGAGTGCTTTTGATTCAAATTCTCCGAGAGTTTTTTTTTTTTTTTAAGTAGAAAATTTACTTAAAGGTATGCTGGCAGGAATCACAGAAAATTCATTTGCAAGAAAACTAATTGCATCTATGATTATCCAAACAAAGGGCAGGAGATGATACAAATGTCCATCAAGAAAAAACTGGCTCAAAAATAAACAACACTAGGTGGAGTGTTATGTGACTGTAAAAAAAGAAGAGGGAGGATGATGTCCACAGCCTTCTGTGAAATGACCTATGGAACATAACATCACATAGAAAAGCAGGATGGAAAAAGTTTTCTGTACTTTGCCATCATTTATCAAAGAAAAGGAAATACTGAACTATATAATAATTTTCTTGTATATTAAAAAATAAAATGATAAGCCAGGCATGGCAGCATGTACCTATAATACTAGCATTTTGGGAGGCTGGGGCAGGAGGATTGTAAATTCAAACCAAGCCTGGGTAACTTACCAACTTAGAGAGACTTTGTCTCAAAAAAAATGTTGGAGCTGTAGCTCAGTGTGAAGGCCCTGGGTTCAGTTTCCAGTACTGCATATGAATAGATAAAAAGATAAATCACATATGTTAAAAGAACACGTAAACATTCAAAGTTACTTGAAATTATGCTGAAGAAATCCCTATCAAAAGCAAAATGGAGCAACCTATTCTAAAGATGTATCAAGTTGCTCTCACCCTGGATCTGAGTTTGCCTGGTGCAACAAACTCAGGGGACACAGAACCATGTTTGGAGGTGCCCTGGAGAGGTAGCCATCAAGATCCAAAATATGAGAAACTCTACCAGACAAACAAGTGAACTGACAGGAAAGAGAAGATCAAGAGAAAGCATAGACATTGAGAGATGCTGAACAGCCATCAGCTAATGCAACAGATGGATCTCATTTCAGATGAGAAAAACAGTGAGGCAAGTGGAATTCTGAACCCTGGACATTTCATGATATAATGGAGTTATTGTAAGTTTCTAGGTATGATAATGAATTGTCTCTATATTTTTGAAGTCCTTAATTTTGGAGATGAATAGGGATTCAAGGTTGAGGAGAGAAAGGTGAAATGTGATTGGACTTGGAGACCTAGTGAAGTGGGGTGCTGGCTCCAAGGATCTCCTAAGACTATTGTGTGCATCTTTGAAATTTCCCTTTAAAAAGTGTTTTTTTAAAAAAAATCCCAGAGTGATGGCACATACTTATGATGCTAGCACTCTGGGAGGTCAAGGCAGAAGGAATGCAAGTTTGACCCCAGCCTGGGC
The DNA here is from genome assembly GCA_028451465.1 of Erethizon dorsatum. Lineage (NCBI taxonomy): Eukaryota > Metazoa > Chordata > Mammalia > Rodentia > Erethizontidae > Erethizon > Erethizon dorsatum. The sequence continues at coordinate 56,499,290 of CM051833.1, forward strand.
AACTTTCTGACTTACTGAAAGCCTGTGTCAAAGTAAAAAATAAAGAGCTGGAGATGTAGCCTCAGTGCAGAGGCCCTAGATTTCGATTCCCAGTACCACAATAGCAAAAACCAAAGCGTGATGCTATTACAATGTCACTATCTGTTTTGGACCTCTGAGCTTTGCCAGTAATAACATCACATGGGTGGTAACATTGTGACCCACAGTGAGACTGTGCACGGGTGCCTGATAAAGACAGACAAAGACGACGCTCCCTCCATACCAGGCAGACACTTAGAGACAGGCCTGCTGCCTTCTACCTACTTGTCTCCATTCAGGAAATCCAGGGCTCTTCTGCATCTGCAAACCAAGACAGATTCTCTTGCAAGTATTTTCTGAGTTATCGAATTTGTGGATTCTTGCTTTCCTATTTGCTGCCTCCTATCTTGGAAAGCTGCCACCCAATTTTTTTTTAATAGAATAAAACAAAGAACAGTGACAGCCAGCACACACCTGGCTTCCCCTCCTCCCTCTAGGCTTTGTCCACAGTGAGCACAACCAGCCTCACTTCCTTCGTCCCCTCTCTGGCTCAGGAGATGGCTCAGATCCTCCAGGCACCCGGTCCCCACTGCAGGATCAGCACTGAGCTCAGAGGACTGCTGGACTTCAGTCTGTCACCTGTGGCCAGGGCAGGTAGTAATGGAAAAGGCACACCTTTTTATGTTTCCTTTCTTTTTTCTTTTTTTTTTTTTTTTATGTGGGTACCGGGAATAGAACTCAAGACCTTGTGCTTGCCAGGCAAGCACTTATGCCGCTGAGCTATATCACTGGCCCTATGTTTCCTTTCTTGTTTATATTTCTTTCTTTTATTTTTGCTTATAGAGAAGAATAAAAGAACTTAATGAATGAGGCTTTCAAAATTACTTGTTTCACAATTCAATTTTTCTTCCTTAAATAATCATAAATAGAACCATTTGAAATTGCCATTTCTACCTGTCAGCAGTGGTCAGACATCAGTGGTTCACCCAGTTTTAACCTAGGCATCCATTACTCATAGGCATAGTGTCATTTTCCCCTTATATGAGTAGCACTTTTCCCTCTAGCACAGAGCTGTTGGCTCTGATCTCAGGCTACAGTGCTGTGACTGCCCTGTCACACCCAAGCCAGGCTCTGCCTGCCCCATACAGGTGGCCAGGGTGGGCATCCTCCTTCTGTCCCTCAGCAGGTAGCCTGGACTGCTGAGCTCCTCACAGATGACATCACAGCAGGCCCAGCACCACTGGGTGGAGGTTGAGACTGTGCCAGTGCTGGTGTGACAGAGGTCAAGGCCTCACATGGATTTCCACGTGAATGAAAATCACTGAGTGCATTTTCTGGGAAAGGAGAGGCAATCCCAACTCTAGCCCTGGGGGGGATAGATAGAGTTCCATACAGACTGCTCTATCTCCGTGGAAAGTGGGGTGACCTTTACCACTCCCTTGGTGAAACAGCTCCAGCTCCAAGCCCAGCTGCTGCAGAGTGAGTGCACCTAGCACCAGGCCTGCAGCTGGATTCCCCACCTGAGCCTCACCCTGCTGGGAGCATTAGCCCTGCAAAGCACTGTTGCAGGAGAGAGCAATCGCACCCATGTCCGTGTCCGTGCAGCACTCCTCCATGAAACCTGCTCAGTTCCTGGAGCTCAGATGTTTAAAAATCATTTTTCTGTTCATCTCCTCTGGAAGGGGTGATCAGAAGATATAATGCATGTTTGGATTTTTTTTAACAAATTACAGTAAAAGATGAGTTTTTAAAATTTAAACATTCACTGTATGTTTCGATCACCCCTCATCTGTGTGAATTTATAGGATAATGCCAAGTTTGGAAACAAAAGAAGCAACACTAAATGCACTTTCATTGGATGCCACTTGAGGGTGGGGGTTGGACATGCGCCTGTTTTACAGCTCTCCACCACTGCAGTGATGAGATGAATACACCTGCTGTGCATAACACAAGTAAATGTTTTATTTGTTTTTTCAATGTTTAGTGGTGCCGCGGAGGACAGTGTGTGAAATATGGGGATGAAGGCCCCAAGCCCACCCACGGCCACTGGTCAGACTGGTCCCCCTGGTCCCCCTGCTCCAGGACCTGTGGGGGAGGTGTGTCGCACAGGGATCGCCTCTGCTCCAACCCCAAGTACGTGTGCGTGTGCCTTCCCCATGTTCTGTTAACTGCGCTTTGTACCACGTCATGTGAAACATGAAGAAGGAAGGGCGTTTGACTCCAGCGTTTCTTTTATCTCTTTAATATGCAAGGTGTGATCAAAAACACGGTCAGCGCTGAGTGACATCCAAAGAAAGAAAAGCCAGACTGGTAAAAACATGATTGCGTGTCCCCATCCTCCTTAATAACCAGACCTGGCACTGTGTGACTTCTCACTCTTCCCAAAAGTCAAAATGACCATGAAAGGGAAACATTTTGAGTCAATTCAAGACATCAAGATAGACACAACAGTGCAACTAAAGACACTCCTGAAAGAGGACTCCAGAGCTGCTTCTGAAAGTGGCAAAGATGATGGGATAAGTGTGTTGGAAGTGAGGAGAAGGATTTTGAGGGGGATTGATGACAATGTGTCTTTTACTGTAATAATTTTTCTTAAAATTTCAAGGTGCACTGTGTATTTTGATCGCACCTTGTATAACTTCCTGACTCCTGCCAACCCATATTTAGTGATATTCAGGAGTAGATTTTAACTGTATGTATTTGAAATACTAAGGATCTGTTTAAATAGCCAGCTCACTGGAAGAGTGAATAGAACACAGGTGAGCAGGAATCAGTAAGATCAATCTTTTTGTGCAAAAGCAAAACCAAAAATTTTGGTTTTTCATCCAGTACGTTCACTTTTCCATTGGGCTTCTGTCAGAGGACAAGACAGTGTGGGTCAGTCACCCGCAAGGCCAGGGATGGGGCTTCTCATCCTACCAGGCTAAGGCCTGAGCAGCCCTTCCCCGTGCTCCCCACAACCCCCCCCACTCCACCTGTCCACCAGGAAGGTAAATCTCCACCAGGTGCCCTGACCTGGGGTGCACATGAATTCCACAGGTGAGCAGGGTGGCTCCAGGTGCTGCCTGACTTGGTGCAGTGTCCTGGCCTTGTCACACAGAGGCTGGCAGTGGAGAGAAGCTGGGTCACTCTCACACAGGGAAATCTCAGTGACTGCTGCCAAGTATGCTTTTTTTTTTTTTTTTTTGAGGCGAAGTATCTATATATATAGTTTTAGGTGGCCTTCAACTACCTGTGTAGCTCAGGCTGGCCTTGAGCTCATGATCCTTCTGCCTCAGCTCCCAAATGCTGGGATTACAGACGTGTGACATCACACCTGGCTTCCAAGTGCACTTCCTTAACTGCTCCCTCTTAGTAAATTGAAGCCTCAGCCCCATCTGCCCTGTACATGTCCATCCCCAGAGTAGCACTGGGAACAGAGTAGCGCTGAACTCTGAGGTTTCTAACTGCAAAACATATGTTCCAGACCGTCCCATGGAGGGAAGTTTTGTGAGGGCTCCACACGCACCCTGAAGCTTTGCAACAGCCAGAAGTGTCCCCAAGACAGTGTGGACTTCCGCGCTGCCCAGTGTGCTGAGTACAACAGCAAGCGGTTCCGCGGGTGGCACTACAAGTGGAAACCGTATACACAGGTGGAAGGTAAATCTCCAGCCATGCTTCCTAGCCACATGCTGCGCTCTGCCATCTTTGCTTGTTTAAGAATTGATTGGTAATGCGACATTCAGGTAGACCAGTTGTCCTAGCTCTGGGAGGTCACTGTTATACACTCCATTCTGGGAGTGAGTTTGATCTGGCCTGCCACACTGCCCTGGCATCTTGTCTGCCTTTGACCAGTGCATGGTCAGAAGTCCCCAGGCCAGGCAGAGAACAGTGGCATAATTTGAGCAATTTTGTCTAAAAATTATTTATCAGTTTAAAAATTGCATGTCTTTTATTAACTGCATGAAGAAATTCAGTGATGATTTTAATTCTTTCATTATACTCTATTTGTAAGAATTTTGCAGATTGCCACAAAGCTATAGTGATCTTTTCATTTCTACAAAAAAGCAGTGAAATGTAATAAAGCATTAATGTTGTAGGGAAGCCAACAAATATTTATTGAATGCCTACTATGTGCCAACCATTGTATAACAAAGATCAGTAAGGAACACAAGAGTTAAAATTAAGAGCAAAACATTAAGAAATAATAACAACAAATGTAAGGGGGAGACCACTGAAAAATGTATTTGCAATGTGCTATTTTGTGGGAGTTATTTTATTGGGAGAAAATAGAAAATCTGTCTAAAATTCAGAGCGAAAATGATCCGAGCTTAAGTATCTTTCTTATTTGTGTTTGTGTGTGTATTTCTTTTTAAGATCAGGACTTATGCAAACTCTACTGTATCGCAGAAGGATTTGATTTCTTCTTTTCTTTGTCAAATAAAGTGAAAGATGGGACTCCATGCTCGGAGGATAGCCGTAATGTTTGTATAGATGGGATATGTGAGGTAATAATGATTGCTTCTTCATTCAACAAATGTCTCCGGATGGTCTGCTTTGCACCAGGCTCCCTGTAGCTCTAGAAAGACCAGACGCATAAGAGACGCCCCTCCCTTCAGGTCACAGGCAGAGGGGGAGAAGCCCGAGGTGCACAGGCTGAGGGCGCTGCCTGATCGCAATGCGTGGGCAGAGGCCAGGGCTGCTGCTTTCTTAGCTGTGGGTCTGGGACATTTGAGGGCAGCTGGGAGCAAGAAGCATGCACATCCAAGCTAGACCTGAAAGGCTGGCTTGGAAGAGTGGTGCCGGGGAAGCAGAGAGGGCAGCGTGGTACCCAAACCCTGGGCCACTAGGAGCTGATTCAGTCACAGGGATAATGGAAGGTGGGCAGGACTGGGGAGGGATGAGCTGTGGTTCCACCACAGCCACCGCTGCCAGAGGAAGCGTTGAGATTCCTGTCCTTGTGCCCACGGAGAGCAGGCATGGGGTTAGGGCAGTGGAGCCTTAGGATGAGGGTGCACTTTCTGGGCGTTCAGGAGAGGCAGCGACAGCGGGGAGCCTGGGGCCCTCTTTGCAGCTATCATTGTGCAGTGGCCCCTCAATATCTCAGCCCAGATTGCCACAGGACAGGGCGGGGCAGGAGGTGAGCATGTGGGAGAAAGACAACAGGTAGGTAAAGTGTGGGTAGCCAGGGGAGCAATAAGGAGTAGCGGGGCGTGCTCGCCTTTAATGTCAGCATTCGGGAGGCTGAGACAGGAGGATTACCATGAGTTTGAGGCCAGCCTGGGCTACATAGCAAGATGTTGTCCCAAAAAAAAAAAAAGAATATGAGGAGCTTGTCACCCTTCATGAAGACAAGGGGTGGAGAGAATTTTGTGGTAAACAAAGTGAAGGTGCTACCAGATCAGACACACCACAGGGAACAGCTGGTTTCTACATGCAGAAGTGAGTCAGTGCTCATGCCCTGCAGAGTCCAAACCTCAGGTTCAGTTTTAGCTTCCTCCACACGTGGCCACGTGACACCGTGCCATCCCCCAGCTCCCCAGAATAACTCTGCCGGCTGCACAGAGATCACAAGGCGGTCTGTAAGACCTTCCTGCTTCAAGACATTCACGTTGTCCCGACTATCTGTGGATTTGTTAACTATCTTATTATTTCGGATGTCCATTAAGAATACTTAAAAGTCAAATACCTAGTGTCACAGTCCCTTATTGGTAACTCTGAAATCCAAAAGGCTGAAGACCATCAAAAATCCAAAAAGCTATGCGAGCATTTTGGTACCTGAACTTGTTCAGTGCCAGAATGTGCCCTGAACCAATGTGTGACCAGCAATGTGTTTTCTTTACCCCACGTGGCATGGTGCTCTAGAAACATGAATGTGTTCATTATGGGGTGGCCAGGGTCCTGCTGGGACCCTCATAACCACCAGATGTGCATGACACTGTACCTTTCTAGGTCACACATCTCTAGCTGGTCCCAAGAATTTCAAGGAAGGGATTGTAGGCTGGCTATTTCGGTTCTGAATGGATTTTTTCTTTTTGTGTTAAATATAGAGCCCATTCTATTTAGTAGGGAGTATATAAAACAAGCATCACAGGAACTATAAAGAGCTCCCTGAATCCTATGACATTGCCTGTTCTGATTTAGGAAGAGTCTCCCTGGTGGCAGCTGCCACGTCTCTGCCATCACCCCAGGCAGCTCGAGCACAGTGACGCATCAGAGGACCCTGTGTGGACGTATTCCTTGCCATTGTACCATGCTGCTTGTGTCAGTGTGAAATTTACCTGTGTCTCCAACGTGACACCCACGGTTTAATTTATGGCTCCAGATACTGCAGTTGGGCGGCAGCGTTGTAGAGCACAGGCCGTGGATCACGTTTAAGGCTTCTGGAGAGTATAACTAGAGCCTCGCTGTGCACATATTGGGTATCCAATAAATATTTGTTCACTACCCCATGCTGGGGAAATTTTCAGTGATAGTGGGGAGGAGGTCTCCTGCGTGTGATTGGTGACGTTATTCCTTGTGTTGTCCTTTCTTTCATGAATGACGTGTGACCTCATGGGTCCTCCAGAGAGTTGGCTGTGACAATATCCTTGGATCTGATGCTGTTGAGGACTCCTGTGGGGTGTGCAAGGGAAATAACTCAGACTGCATGACTCACAGGGGCGTCTACAGCAAGCACCCCCACACCAACCGTGAGTACTCCAGAGCCGTCTGCGGGGCTCGGGCTGGGTGGTTTGATCTGCAGCTTCTCTGCGGGAGGAGCTGGAGGAGAGTGTAAGTGTCAGGTACTCAGACAGTGCCGACCTTCCCTGTCCCTTTCCTGCTGCAGGAGCCCCTTGCTTCTCTAGCCTTTGGTTTGGACAGGAAGTGGTTGCTAGCTTATTGCAGAGTGGAAATCATCAGAGCTCTGCTCCAATTGATAAAAATAAGTCATATTTGATTGAACATAACTGATTGCTCAAACACATCTACCACCTCTTCCAAACATGGATTCTCAAGCTTTGGTGATGGAGAAGCTCAGTTAAATGAAATTCCATGTTCCCCCCATTTCTTTTTTTTTTTTTTTTTTTTTTTTTTTTATTTTTATTTTTTTTGTGGGTACCGGGGGGTCGACCTCAGGACCTCGCGCGCCAGCAGGCGCCCGTGCCGCTGAGCGATATCACCGGCCCCTTTTTCGTATGTGGGTTCCGGGAGTCGAACTCGGGCCCTCGCGCTTGCCTGGCAGGCGCTTAAGCCGCTGAGCCATCTCACCGGCCCCTCCCCCCATTTCTTTTACCCAGAGTATTATCACATGGTCACCATTCCTTCAGGAGCCCGGAGTATTCGCATCTATGAGATGAACATATCTACTTCTTACATTTCTGTGCGCAATACCTTCAGAAGGTACTACCTGAATGGACACTGGACTGTGGACTGGCCAGGACGGTACAAGTTTTCAGGCACTGCCTTTGAGTACAGACGGTCCTATAAGGAGCCCGAGAGCTTAACCTCTGCTGGACCGACCAATGAAACGCTCGTTGTGGAGGTAGAGGCCAACTTCTTGGTTTGGGTTTGGTGGTCTTTGGTATTTTTGTGATTTCGTGCCTCTTGGACTAATTTCAAGCATGCAAAAATGTGTAGAGAGTGACCAAAAACAAGAGTAGTCCATCTGTAGGCTGAAAGGGCAGTAGACTAGTTTCTATCATCTTGTTTTTCTTGGTGTGTGGCTGAGTTTATGGACTTACCTGTGTCCCTACTGTGGGTCTTTACCAGTCAGTGTTCACTGTGTTCCTCTCCTGCAAGTTCAGTGGCTGTAAGAAGCCACTCTCAGGGGCATTGTCTGTGTTTGTATTTTGGGAGGGACCAGCATTATACTGCCATATCCCGTAGCAACAGGTTCAAAATGAGCACCCAGAAGTGACACCTGTGCTGCATGACGACCTGGCTGTGTCACAGCACTGATCCCTTGGTGGTCACAGCCATGCAGTCCCTTCTGCCCTAGTGCCCTGTGGCTGGGTTATGTCCTGACCCAAGCCCTTCTGCTCTCTGCACAGGAACACACAGGCTCACAAAGTGCATTTGGTCTTCTTACCTGATTTACCCCCAAGGGCTGGGCAGGCTACCATGGCAGGTTGAGGATATGTTAAACCCTTGCCTTTTCCTACTTCTGTGCATAATTCAAGAGTTGTTGATTCAAAAGTTGCCCCACCAACCTACACCTTGCTGTGGAGATGACAGCACCCAGGTGTCCCCACCCCTGTCTGGAACTGGAGGTCCAGCCCATCCTCTGATCTGCTGGGAGATGCTTCCCCAGGTGGTCTGGCATAGCCACACCTCCACAGGTCCCCCTCCGCCCTTCCCTCCTGACCTTGAGCTGTTCCCTGTCACCCCACCATAATTCTTGATTACCTCTCTCCCACCATCTAAACCCCTTAACTTGAATAATCACAGAGAAAAAGAGATTCTGAAGGTTGAAAACGAGTGGGGCTTCTGAGGAAGTTGCTCCCAGTGAAAGAGGGTCTGGAGGCCAACACATTGGCCAGGATGTTCCTGTCCCACAACATCCACCCCCGCTGAGACCTGAACTGTGCAGTCTGGGAGGGAAGATGTTGCCAGGGTAGGAAGTGAGGAGCAAGCACGTCCATCCAGGGAACATCATCTCGAGGACCGCGGCGGTGTGGACTTTGTATCAACAGGTTATAGTGAAGTTTCCGGAATAGGGTGTGTTCCCACCAAGATCTAAGGGTCTGGCGTATTTTGAGAGTAACTGGTCCATAAAGCTGGGTTTTAAGTGAGGAAATGTAGGGTCCAAGTCCAGTTCCATGCACCGAGTCCCCACTCACAGGGACCTCGGGCTGAGTGACCTTTACTAACCCGCGTCTTTCCCCTGGATTAAAGGGTCCACACCGGGATGTAAACACCCCATGCCTGGGCATAGAAAGTTGGTGCATGTTTTGGAGGGTGGAATTTTATCACCTGCACCAGCTGCTTCTCATACTGTTGATGCTTTAAGTAGCTCAGTGCAAACTACTTTAACTACTATGTGGTTATGGATTTCACTTTCATTTGCTTTGTTTTTCCTTTTTTTGCAGCTTCTGTTCCAGGGCAGGAACCCGGGTATGGCCTGGGAATTCTCACTGCCTCTGTCCAGTGCCAAGAAGAAGCCCGCAGCGCAGCCTCACTACACGTGGGCCATCATGCGCTCCGAGTGCTCTGTCTCCTGCGGAGGGGGTAGGTGCCTTCTCCCCATGTCGGGGCCCTGGGATGCACTGCAAGGAGCTTGTCGAGGCCGAAGGAGCCACCCAGGGCTTTTCTGTGAGGGTAGTTGTGACATTCCCAAGGGGCAGTGTGGGTACAGTGGCTCTGAGTGACACTAGTAAACCCCAGCTACCCTCTCCACTTCGTCTGTCAGTGTGGCCTTGAAAAAGTCAAGTCACCTGGTGCACTGGTGTCCACTGTCATCTTGTTTCAGATCATCTTAAGCATGGTCTTACGACTTGAGATTACTCAGATGTAATTCACTGTAATTAGTAGATATGTTGGTGATGAGAAATAGAATTCTGCATGTACAGTGATACAGAATAAGATTTTTATGTCTAACTAATCTCATTCAGGAAACAGGAAAGAAATTTACCTTTGAGTTATGTATTTAAATTAACCCAGAAAATATGAATTTTGTAAAAGTCTCAGTGAGAATGCTAAGGAAGAACTTGTCATAAAGGTTATCAGGTGACAAGAGTTGGCTTTGTTAACTTAATGTTGTAAAAGTTTTAAGCCTGTGTCTTATTTAATAAAGGTAGTTACGCTAAAGCAATCTCAGCTAGAGCCATTATGTACTATCTGATAAAGAGTGGTGACTGAATACTTGCAATTTTAGACAAAAAGTTAATTATGTCTGATAAAACAGACAAGTTTCCAAGAGGACAAATGGATGTCGGCGAGGTACACTCCAGGTTTTATAATTAAGACTTTGGCTTGTACTGTATTTAAGTAAAAGAGTACACAAAGACAAACTTGCATAATCTAAGAACTTGTAAGTGGGAAAATAAAAACCAAAATGAATCCACATAGTCTTAATATCTGACATGAACGAAGAAAATGAAGGAAAATTGAAAGATTAACAAAGAACATAATGATCGAGGGGTGAACACTGGACATACCTCAGTCTTTGCCATTGTATGTGGAACATGAAATATTTAAATCCTGAGCACCAGTGAAGCCACTGATTCAGAAATCAAAGGCTTTAAATGGAGGAATATGACTGCTTTCTGCACAGAGAGGAGAGCAAATAGCTCCCTGGCCACAAGAGAATGAGTGGGACTCCCTACGTGTCAGGCTGCCCGGAGGAGCCCTCCTTTTTCTCCTTCCAGAAAAAAGTTGGCAAAACCATATGGCACGGGCTTCTCTGAGCAACATGCGAAAGTCAACTTTTAATCATTCTTTTCCCTTTCCCTTCGATCTTACAACCATAGCCATGCTTTGCTTTTCTCTCTCCCTATCGAGGGCCGTCTAATAAATAGTGTTTGACTGGCATAACAATTGAACCATGAGGCTTTACATTGGTGTGAGGACATTGTGAGTTTCAGAACTCTTTTGTTGCACATTTTCTTTTATGAATGAAGGGACTTCCCTGGGGAGTGGCCAGGAGACAGCCATCTTCACTGTGCCAATTTCCCCGGTATTTCTAGTGCTTGTGGACCACCGCATGACCCCGAGGGAATAATGCTCCCATCCAGGGTTCCTTGAGGAATCAACCTCAAATCCACTTCCCAGTCACTTTCCTTAAGAGCTTCGTTATAGAGTCAGCGAATGTGTAGTTTGTTTTCAATTCTAATGGGAAATCAGGATTTCTCAGTTCGAGGAAGTGGAGTGCAGGATGTCAGCGCCATCCTGCTCCTGGGAGCTGCAGCTCCTTGTGGAAACTTCTTAGTGGAAACCCATCCGCTTTGCAGGGCAGGAGACTCTGCACCTCTCCAGCTACCCTCCCTGGCTGGGTGTGCATGCTCCGGAAGGGACGTGTTCCACAATGGTAATCCACAGGGCCCCTTACGAAGGACCCCACCTCCGTGTGGTATTGGCATAAAATCTCAGTCTCATTCTCCTGTTCTCCTTCTTTCCTCCCTCAGTGTCCCCCAGAACTGTCTTATTTTCTATATGATCAGGTAAAAGAAAGCCTTCCTTGCTATTTATGGAGCACCTACTCTAGGCTAGTATGCACTCTCTTGTCTCAGCGGGGTTCCGAGTAGAAAAGAATTGGCCAGACAGTGTTCAAGTCTGGCTTCAGCAGAATATTGGAAACTGCCTTTCGTGCCCGTGGAGTTCAGCAGTTTGGTGTTGATACGTGCCAGGGAGCCATTATCACCATCTCAGAAGTCTCAGGATTACTATCCCTCATTCAAGTTCTACAGAAACCAGAGCTTTGGAGAGTTGCCCAAGATACCCCAGCAGGTAACCTGGAGCAGCTGACCTGCTGTCTCCTGGGCACATGGTCGTCCTCGCGCACACCCAATGCAGTCTCGTACACATTCCACAGCCAGCATAGTGAGGGTTGCGGGGCCAGAGAAGCGTCATGCGGAGTGCAGCCCACTGCTTCCCTTTCCTAGTGCCGCACTTACGCACTGATGGTCCCTCGAGAGGAAGACCAAAGTGTCAGTAGAAAGAGGCCACCTCCCCTGTGGACAGTGCCTGTTTCGTGACCGTGAAAGATTAAGGCGATCACATTTGGGTCTACTGTTCAGTTTTTCTTTGATCTGTGTTGGTGGACTTGTCCAATTTCTTTTCACAGCCTTAAATCACACAGCTATTCACGGAGTGTTAATTAAAATGATTATTTCGAGAGAGACACTTATTTCCCCAGACATCACCCTATTATAGGCAGTTACTTCAACTAAATAGTTTATTGAAATTTACCGTCTCTGCTTTCTGAACGTTGAGAATTTCAGGATTTAGTAATAGCTAATGACATGTCTTTTAGAATGAAATCTTTAGTTATTTTAAGTCAGGAAAATTCTTCATCAGTTCTCTGGCTGGGGCCTTCTGAGTTCTACAAGGTCATTTAAATCCTGTGTTACCTGAAAATAGTGTATTTAACTGTGTGAATGAGTAACATCAGAAGGTGAAAATCGAAAATCCATATCATTCTTGTCTTTTCCATTGTATGAGAGAAGAACCACCAAGCAGACTGATAGGAATGGCGTGGGATGACCATCTCATTTCTCGATGGCTCGACATACATCATTTTATTTATGTCTGCAGATTTTATTCTTTTAAGATTTCAGGGCCGGTGAGATGGCTCAGCAGCATAAGCGCCTGCCTGGCAAGCGCGAGGGCCCGAGTTCGACTCCCGGAACCCACATACGGAAAAAGGGCTGGTGATATCGCTCAGTGGCACGGGCGCCTGCTGGCGCACAAGGTCCTGAGGTTGACCCCCTGGTACCCACAAAAAAAAAAAAAAAGATTTCAACTTACACAGACTTTCCAGTGTGCTGGGTTCGAACTCAAAGCATTGCACATATAGGCCACTTCCATAATTTAGGTATTATTTCCACCTTTTCTGACAACTTCTTTTTTTCCCTCTTTTTTCTTTTTACTTTTTTTTAATATAATCACGGTTTTATTTCAAGATCCCTGCTCATCAGAGCCCAGACTGGACTCCCTGAGTCTCTCAGGCGTTGCAATGGGCCCATGGACTCAAACAGGGGCACAAGAAGCCAAGAGCATTGTCAGAAAGCAGTTTAGCCAGTTGTGTCCGTCGCTGGGTTGGGGATTTTGTTCAGGGTGATGACTTCACTGGAAACTGTTTTCCTTGAAAAGGCTCCATCTTTTCTCAAAATTACATAGCTGTAACTGTTACAAATCAGCGCCTGCGATTCAGTTGGTCCTCCGTTATCTGTTGTCCAATTTCTGGGGCTGAGGCTTTTCTCCTGAATAAAGGTATTCTTCTATTTTAAGATTTAAGTTTCTCAGACAAATCTTAAAACTGGCTTGTTAACTAACCTCTCTTATTATAATTTTTCCATAATAGTCTCTTCCCCATCTATCAATATTTCTGGGCTTAAATTTTCACTTAGGAATTAAAATTGAAAACAGGAATGAACTCACTAGCAACCTTCCCCACGTCTTGTTAATAGCAGTTCATTCATTCATTCTCTTGTTCAGACAGCTTAACCTGCTCAACCAGCTCAGAAAACTTAACCCGTCTGGGGAGAGGCAGGAGGCCTGGGCTGAGCTCCTGGTTTCTCTGGAGTGCGCGGCGCGGAGCAGCACAGCTGTTGCTTTACCTAAGCACCGTTTCCTGACTAGTCTTACAGCTCGTGGGCATCTGTACATCTCAACTAAGGAATCTGGTGCCTCGTCCAGCAAGTCTTTCTTAGATGTGTGTGGCATTTGGCTGTGTTCTGAGTTTATAAAAGAGAAAAACAACATATATCGGCCCTGCCCACAGAAGCACACAGCCTAGAGGGGACACTTCCGGGGTCCATGTGTGAAAATGCAAGGTTGTGAATCGAGTTGTGTGCAAGGATCCCGGAGCAGTCAGACTGCCCAGGCCTGTGGCACAGGACGTATCACAGTTTGTCGTGGGCATCTCAGGTAGGGTCTATGTCCCATTAGAGTGGCTGCACCGGTCAGTGAGATAGCTCAGTGGCATAAGCGCCTGCCTGGCAAGCGCAAGGTCCTGAGTTCCACTCCCGATACCCACATATTAAAAAGGGGCCAGTGATATCACTCAGCGGCATGGGTGCCTGCTGGCGTGCGAGGTCCTGAGTTTGCCCCCCAGTACCCACAAAAAAAAAAAGAGTGGCTGCACCCAGATGCCTTTTCAGGAGCAGTGGTGCCTTTGGTCCCTGCCACTCAGTGAATTAGCCCAGACCTCTACTGGTTTTGCACAGGTGCTATTTCTAGTTACGTTGTTCCTGTCCTTGCGTGGTGTTCTAGAATGTCCTGAAGCTTGGAATCAGAGTGCCTCTCCCTGTCTTAGATGGGACCTAGAGGGTGAAATCACACAGATCAGCCTGAAATGGAGCTGGTTCTTTCCTCCTTGCCTTGGCCCCCTTTGAATTTGTCAACTGCAAATGCCTTCTGTGTCCTTATCTAACTGCCTCATGACATATAAATTACATCTCCATCCCCGATCTTGTTTCCTTAAAAAAAAAAAAAAAAAGCAAGGAGAGGAGAAGAAAAAAATTTTGTCTCATGAACATTTCCCCGGGGGCCTGTGCTGTGTGACATCCACCCTGTCCGCATGTCCGTGTGCGTCAGAGTCAGGCGAACACCAGGAAGCCCACCTTTTATAGAGAGCAGGAGCCCTTCTGGCCACGTGTCCGTCCTGCCGCCCCCCGGGCCCCACAGTGGTAAGGACCAGCTCTCTGGAGCCCTGCCATGGGTGTCCCTGTGCTGCACACTCTGCAAAGTGAGAACCTCAAAAATGGGTCACAGGGCCTACAGCAGGGTGCACTGTACATCCGCCATCGTTTGAATGTGGCTCGTCCCCCAGACTCACAGGAGTTGAATCCTCAAACCTTACGATAATGGTCGAAAGAGGGAGGAAGTTAATCCCATCATGGTGTTTAGAGGAAAGCATTTAGGAAGTGACAGGGTTGGATTTGGTCATTACGGTGGAGCCCTCATAATTAAATCCTGGTGGCTTTATAAAAAGAGAGGTTCCATCATGATGTGATACAGCTGAGGAGGGAGTGGGGTCACAGAGCCAGTGCCAATGCTGCTTGGACATCCAGCCTCTAAAACTGTGAGCTAAAAACCTCTCTTCTCCATAAGAGTATCCTGCCTTAGGTATTCCATTATAATACTGGAAGAGCTGACTATTGAAACATCTCTCTGCCAGTTTGGCCAGGATAATGCTGTCAGGAAAATTAGGGAATTGGGCCAGTTTCCTCTTAGGCAGAATGTCTGATCAGACACAGTAAGATGTCACAGCCAACCGTAAGTGACCATCGTCATCAGCCTCTGAGCTCTGGTGTGGGTTAGGATGCCCTATGCTCAAGGTAATCATGCCTGGCACAGCTGTCACTTAAGCACACCAGGGTCATTCAGAATCTGAACCCCATCCAGGATCCCACACAGGCTGGTGTCTTTTTGTCATTCCCCTTCTGTCTCCCAGATTGGGAAAAGCTCCTGACTGGGCTCAATCATGTGCCTAACACTCCCTGTAGAAGTGGGGCGTGCTTCTCAGGAGATGCATACATTAATTCGTGGAATATCTTCCAGTGCTCTGTGTATTTCTGTTTACAAGATTGATTTGACTTCCTTGTTTTTCTTTGGTAAAAACAAAAACACAGAAAAAGGGGTAAAGCTTTTGGCTACAGCTAGAAATCATTCTATAGTTAG
The DNA here is from genome assembly GCA_028451465.1 of Erethizon dorsatum. Classification (NCBI taxonomy): domain Eukaryota; kingdom Metazoa; phylum Chordata; class Mammalia; order Rodentia; family Erethizontidae; genus Erethizon; species Erethizon dorsatum. The sequence continues at coordinate 56,514,611 of CM051833.1, forward strand.
AATTATTAAAAACTTAGAGATTCTTTGATAAACTTGTAGTCCTTGAGCATGAATGCTCCTCTTTCAGAATCTTTGGCAAAATATGAAGATTTTTAAGTGATTTCCAAGGAGCTGGCCAGAGTTGATTTCAGTGAAAAGATGAAAGTCATTTCTGAGCACATTGCTCATTAAGCTCACCAGCTTCTGTGGCCAGGAGTCGTCTCTCCACAGTTAATGATTGTTCTCTGTGAATTTCTGACTTTATCCTTTGGATCTTATTCCCTTTCCCTCTCCCATCAATTAATATGGATTTTCTTTAAAACATCGGTGAACATGATTCTGGCTCTCATGGACGGTGAGACTTTTCTTTCTGACAAAGTTAAGCGATTGTGAGCAATGATGAGAAATCATCTCACCAGTGTGCATTAGTCAGAGAAATAAATCCGGAGTCTCCACGAATGCTCAGCCAGATGGCGAGGAGACCCCATTCACACGGGGCTCGTCTCACAGAGCGTTATCCACAGCCTGGTGGGAAAATGGACCGGGGAGGGCCCAGCACCGTCGCACATATAGCTGCTGCATATATATCTTCATATTCTCATAATACTAGACATTTAAAAACAGAGAAAGAAACATTTAAATTTACTTTTATGTCTATTATTGTTTATGTTGTGTGTTAGGGTTTTCCAGAGAAACTCAACTGAGAAATACATACACATATACTAATGTACCTCATCATATATGTGTTTAGATACGTGTATATATAAAAGATAGGAACCATGACAGCCTGCAAAGTCCCACAGTCTGCTGTCCCCAGCCAGAGAGCCAGGGACCCAGTGGTGTGACTCAGGCCAGTGCAGAGGAGGAGGAAAGGGGGAGGATGGAGTAAGTCCCAGAGACACAGGAGCATTTAATACTTTAGGTCCAGGTAGGCTTGGAACCCAAGATCTTTAGGATGCAGATTACATGCATATTGTGAGCAGAAGCTCCTTGTTAAGGACCCCCCCCCCGAAAAAAAAAAAAACTCTTGGAAACAAAAGACACTGTGCAAGAACTTGACAGTGCTTTTTTTGATTAACTTTTAGTTCTTGCCATCTTTCCTACGGGCTAGGTGGTTGGGTGGTTGGCTCACAGGTGAGCATGGGGTTCCCAGCTCACCACAAGAGAAGAAGGGCCTTGGAAGGATTTGGAGGGAAGGCCTGAGTGAGAACTGGTCTGACCTGGGAGCCAGGCAGAAACCGAGGGGCACGGTCAGGAATATGGAAATTTGAACGCTGTTGGCCAGGCCAGTGACTTAGATCTTCAGGTCTGTAAGGCAAGCAAAGATCATCTTATCTCCTGTGATTCTCTCCAGCCTCGGATTAACCAAGAAATGTGCTTCTGTAAAGCATAACTCAAACCTGCTCCCTGAGCCCATAGCCTATGACGCTCCCTGAGTGTATTAGTTATGGGGACAAAACACTTGACATGCACAACTTAAAGGGGGAAAGGTTTATTTTGGGCTTACAGTTTCAGTGGGTTCAGTCCATGGCTGGCTGGATCCAAGGCAAAACAGCATGATGGAAAGGCCTGGTGGAAGACAGGCCATGGCAGCCAAGAAGCAGAGAGAGAAGAGAGAAGCCAAAAACAAGAATATATCCTTCCAGGTCACACCCCAGTGACTCTCCCCTTCTGGCCAGGTGACCTCAACATGAGACTTCTGGGGGACATTCTACATCTAAGCCATAATCCCGAGAATTCAGGCATGAACTTCTTGGCTCAGGCTAAAGAGCAGGACTGGATGTGGTGGGGACGTGGTGGGGACGGTGGCGTCTAGACTCTGACTTCTGCTTTGCCTTATGCTGAGAGGGGCCTTTAAATGGGCTCCCCATCCTGTGTTTCCTCAGTTGGCCACCATGGGCACCTGTGCCAGGCACTCAGATCTGTGACTTAGGGGGTTTCAAGGTTCCATCTGATTTTGTTCTGGGGTCTGGGTCAGTCCACAACACCTAAGATGGATCAAAGGGAAAGAAAGACCAGTTCTGCCCTGACCCCAAGCTGGCCTTCCTTCCCTTGCCCCTTAGATGTCTCCACGCCAGACCTCCCAGGGACAGATGAGCAGCAGACAGAAGCCAGGCTGGAGCAGGGCAGGAAGAGACTGCAGGGAAGTGGAGCCCCCTGTCCTCCCCCTCACTGCCCAAATCCTCGAGTCCCACCTGCCCAACTGTCACCCAGCCAGGAGGTCCCCATGTTGGCAGTATTGCTCACTGCAAATGTCATACATAAGTAAACAATAGAGAAGACAAGTGCTCTCCATAACATCACCCTTGACGTGACACCACCGTGAGCATCTCAGTGTAGTTACTCCTTCCCCCATGCCTGAAAGAGGAGTGGGAGGGGCATCCAAGGTGAGCATTGCCCTTTCCTTTGCAAAGTGTCCTTCTCCTGGTCCCGAGAGTACCCCATGTCTAGTGGGCCAGTTCACGTTCATATATTTAATGTCAGGTATATTGTATATATTTATATTTAAGCAGATTTATTTAAAAGTTATTCACACTTTCAACAGACTGTAGGCAATGCATACTTTCACACCCCAAAAGTTTTCTTGGAAAGGGCATATGTTGGCCCCATTTTGGAAGGAGAGTTTCAGAGGTTCCTAAAGTCTAAGACCTTTTCTTTTGGGAAACCTTCCCTACATACATGTGCATGTGTGCTTGCATGTGCATGTCACATGGAGTCGGATCATTCACAGACACCCAGGCTGAACGATAGCCTGAGAGCTGAGTGATGTGTTTATAAAGATTCTAATTTTTACCTTCATAAACCTCAGTGCCTGCCAGTTCAAGGTCAGTTTATGAGAAATCTTGCAGAAAGGAACTGAGATGCTACTGGCATCATAGGGCATTAGGTCAACAGCAGCAACATCTCTCAGAAATCCTTAGAAATGCGGGTTTTGGGGCCGCAGCCCAGACCTGCTGAATCTACACCCCTGGTGTGCGGCCATCTGTGTTTTGCACAACTGCCCCTGTTCCTGCTGGGCACTCAAGTTGGAGAAGCCCTGGGACATAGGGGTGCCGGCCATTGTGTTTGCAGTAGGACTCCTCCCCAAAGCCCACTCCCAGGTCCCCTGCCCAGCACTCCAGGCAGCACCCAGAAACTTCTGAAATCCATGGTGTTCAGGAACCAGGATAGGAAAACAGTTGAGGGGTGGGGAGGGGATAGGGGAAAGCTCCAAAAGAATGGCAGTAACTTTGCTGAACACAGAACCTAACTGTCTTAGCTACTTTTCTCTTTGCTGAGACAAAATACCTGATACTCAAAGTTAAGAGAGGAAAGGTTTATGTTTGCTAACAGTTTGTAGAGGTTTAAGTTGACTGGCTCCAAGGCAGGGTGGCATAGCAGAGGGGCATGGCAGAGGAGAAACAGTCCACGGTATGGCAGACAGGAAGCAGCAAAGCCTGCCTTCTTTCTGTCCCTTTATATTCCATCCAGGCCACAAGCCTATTGATTGGTGTCACCCACACCCAGGGTGGGGCTTCCATTGTCCACATCCAGAACTATGCCAAACCAATGTAATTATCATGCACCCTTAATCCAATATCACATGTCCATGATCCAGCCACCTCCCAAAAGCCCCACCTACGAGCACATCAGGCTTTGGGGGATAGATACAAGCCATAACACTAACCTTAAAGGGCAATTGAAAATTCCCTCCCAGGGGTGTGACAGTGAGCTTGCCCCATCCTTCTCTGGAAGGTGAGTGAAGGCAGATTCGTGGGAAAGGAGGGGAATTGACAATGGGAATTCCCTGGAAAACTCCCAGGACTGTAGTGGAGCCTGGGCATCGTTAGCCAACACTGCCCCATAAGATTTAATCATGGTAATTTTGTAGGAAGAGGAAAACAAGTTCTGTGAGCAGAATCCAAAATGCTGCTAATCTTATAGATTAAAGTCAACACTTTAACAAACCTCAGAAGCAAATCGTGGCGATGGTGGCAATGGGTTCCACATGTCCTCCAGGCCCCACAGGACCCTCTGCACACCCACGGCCAGAAGGCTAGGCCTGTGTGACCGGACTTGCTCCAACTGCCTCCCACTGGAGGTCCATGCCCTCGGTTTTCTGCGCCTTCCTACCCCATGGGGCTGCTTCTCCTTCCAAGCCCAGTCCCACACAGGGACCCTCAACCCCTTGCCTGATTCCTCACCTCCAAGTGTGCCCTTCCTGCTCTGTGTCCTGCCCCCTGCCCTCTTTTTTCCTCTAAATGTGTTCTTCTGTCTGGAAGCCAACTTTTCCTTCCCTTTCTTTTTTTTGAGACAAGGTCTCACTATGTAGTTTAGGCTGCCTTGAACTCACAGTGATCCTCCTGCCTCAGCCTCCTGAGTGCTGGGATTATAGGCACACACCACCACACCTGGCTTTCCTTTTCCTTTTTGCTTTCAATTGAAACTTTCAATGAAAGTCAGCTGCACCTCCTGCTTCCCTGTCCCATTCCCTGGGGCCTCACAGGTCCTCTCTGTACCCTCACCTTTGAGCACCTCCCAGGCAAGACTCCACACAGGCACCAGATCCAAAGGCTCTTTCTCCCCTGCCCCCTACTGCCCACCACACAGCACCCAAGAAATAAATGTAGTGCATTTTAGTGCAGAGAAGGAAATCCCAGCTCTGTAATCCTGGCTTTACACCCATGACTTGGAGACCTCCTCATCTCCAGAGACACAGGTGGAAAAGAAATCAGGCCTGTCTTTCCCCACGTTCTCCCCTGGAGCTGGCTCCCCCTGTCTTTCGTCTTTCCCCATCCACTAAACACATGGGGTTGTGCGCGTCGTAAGCACCTTACCCCGTCTCTGGGTTCTCAGTAGCCCTGTACCTGAACAGCTGTGGACAGTTCCCCCAGTGCCCATCACAGCCTATTCACAGCCTCTCAGCAACAGGGACCACCCGCTTCACCTCAAAGACCTCCTTGAGCTGGGCATGATGGTGTAATCCCAGCACTCTGGGATGCTGAGGCAGGAGGATTGCAAGTTTGAGCCCAGTTTGGGCTACTTAGTGACTTAGTGAGACCCTGTTCTAAAATAAAAAATTGAAAAAGGTCCTAGGGATGTAGATCAGTGTGAAGGCCCTGGGTCCAATCTCCACCCAGTAAATTAAAAAAAAAAAAAAAAAAAAAAAAACCTTTGTCCAAATTGAGGCTTGACTTTTTTCAAGATACTCAAGAATTTCTAGTAATCTACTTGCTCTGTCTCCAGCTTTTTCCTCCCACTTCCAACAGCAGACCCAGCTTAGCAGCTGTTCTTTGGTTTTCTAGATGCCTAATTGTAACACACTAATGTTTCCCCTTCTTGTAATTTTCATACCAATTTTATTCTCTTTCTGTATCCAATTGTGTAAACCTGTGTCCTCAAGAGAGTTTTAACTGATACAATTCTTTTTTTATCCTTGACCTTAAAGAAAATATTTCTAATATTTCCCAAAATATTGGCTACTAAGCTTATGTCAATATATAAATATCTTTATAAATAGATACATAGAAATATATAAATATATGCAGACCCATGCACTAACTCACACAAATTTACAAATATATTGATGTGAGAAAAGATTCATCCATTACATTTCATTAACATTTTTATCAAAAAGCAGAGGTTGAATGTATCACATGATAAAGTTCAAGCTTGTGGTTTGACTCATAAGGTGGTAAAATACAGTAACAGAATTCCCTAATTTTGAAATATTCTTCCATTCTTGCTATGAATCATTATCTGGCTCATCATTTGTTGATTTTTTTTTTTTTAGTGTGCTACTTGATCCTATTCTCTCAATTTATTTAATATTTTTCACATTAACACTCCTAAGTATTATTGAGCTATGGTTTTCTTCTATGCACTAAAATGTACTAAATTTATTTCTTTCAATGTTAGAAGGCTTGCTTTTCCTTTTTCTTTTTTGTTCTGGTGCAATTTAAATAGCTTTGTTATTATCTATTTTTAACATTTGGTAGAACTTATAATTAAATTATATGGATGTGTTGCTTTCTCAGAAATACAGTTCAGTAAATGTTTATTTATGGATGATAACTGGACTCTGTTAGCTTGTTTATCCCTTCAGCAGTTAGTTTTTCTAATTAAGAAAACTATGTTTTTCCATGGATACAAAATTTTATTTTTATGTATTTGAACTGAGTACTTCATTAGATTATGTTTATATATTAAACTGAGTACCTCATTAGTTTATATCCTTTGTCCTACATGTGGATTTTTTAATTATTATTTCTTATCTAGCATATTTAAGCTTTTTACTTGTATTCTTTATGTCAGTATATCCCTTATGGTTGGGGCCTGAAATGCCCCCAAAGACCAACCGATGAATTCATGAAGGCATCAAATTCCTTAATGGCTTCATTCACTGAGGAGTTGGTGGCTGATGCAGCTAATGGGTGTTGGCACCAATTTGAAGTGAGGGGTTTTCCCAGGACATGACCTTAGCGACCCTGTCTCTTGTACCAACCCCTTCCTCTCTGGCTCTCTGCTTCCTGGCTGCCGTGAAGTGAGTAGATTTCCTCCTTCATACCCTTCTACCATGATGTTTCTGCTCTGCCATGGGCCTAAAGCAATGGAGCCAGCTGCTCAAGGAGTGAACTTTCCTAAACCATGAGCCAAAAAAAAAAAAAAACCTTTCCTTCTTAAAGTTGTTCATCTTAGGAACTTTGTCAAACTGATCAATGCTATATCAGTGAAAGTTCAGCCAGGAATTCTAGCAGGAAGTATTCAAATAGAAAGTTACTTAATTTGGGGGATTGTTTGCTTACTAAATATAAAGAATGAAGATGCAAAGGTCACAAACAGACACCTATAACTCGTAGAGTCATTCTGGCTTTTAAAGAGCCAAGAAATCATGGAAAGTTCTAGAAATCACTAATGATGAGTCAGGTTAAGCCTCATAAGAGCAGTGATATGAACCTTTACATCTCCACAACCCATGCCCGTGTCCCATGGCAGAGATGTGAGGCTATGGCTTCTCACTCTCTTCCTTTTTCCCAGTCCTGTGCTCTTGCCTCCCATTGCAGGACCTAAGAGAATAACTCAGAGAGAAGAGATACAGAAAATGCAATGCCAACTTCCTTTTTTTGTATTTTTTTTCATCTTCTAAGACTTTATTTTGATTCTGTTACAGGACAAAATTGCAACAAATTCAAATTATCTAATTGGCTTTGATTTACTGTTTGTGAATTGGGGATGCATCTCCTGTAAAAATTTGTTAATCTTTTTTTTTTTTAATGGTACGTGTTCGAGAGACATAACGAGTGCATTGATTGTGGGGAGTTGGTACAGGTGCATATCACATCGTAATCCTTTATCCTCCATCCCCTCTGTCCTCCCTCCATCTCTAGATCCCCTTTCTGTCCTGTGACACAGGGCATAACATGATGGACATGGGTGCCCAGGGCTATGTTACGTTGGCTTTCTCAAATGTTCTCTTTTGTTACTGATGCACTGATTCCTGTTTCTTTATCCAATGCCTCATCTGCTCCATGGGACTAACCCTTTTTAAAAACAAAATCCTAATTAGATATTTGTTTCAATTATTTCCATTCTTACTTATCTATCCTGATATTGAAAACCATGAATTGTCTTCTGAATTTTGCTTTAGCTTTGACCCATAGATTCTGTCATAGCATTTTTGTCATTTTCTTGAGAAACTTTGGTTTCGAACCCACTGGCCACCCTCTTTTTTTGCTCTGTTTTCATTCCATGCTCAACCTGTCAAGGGTACACTTCACATCACACCTTTCTTTCCTAATCTTAGACATTTTGCTTATCCTGCTCAAGGCCTCGGAGTGACCCGACTGCAGATTGAGCTGTCCCCTGGCAGGGGCCCTGGGAATCCTGTAAAGGGCTTTAGCTGTCGTGTCTAGGGCTGGGATCCAGATGTGCTGAAATCTCGCAGTGTGAGCAGATACGCTACACAACACAGAAGGTTGTTGCCTGAGATGCCGGGAGAATCCTGTAAAACAGAGTCACAACTGAAAAACAACTTGCAGAGTCAGAACTCGCACACTTGCTGGGCGAATTCAGCGTGTTTCTTTGGTGTATCTGTGTGTGTGTGTGTGTGTGTGTGTGTGTGTGTGTGTGTGTGTTACATATTGTTTCTTAATTATCACATGAATTACCAAATCTGGATTTCCTCTTTATCCGAGTGACAAGTGAAAGATTTGGATATAGTATTCAGCTGACATGAAGGCAGCCCAAAGGTAAAGCCAAACAAAGATCTCCAAAAAGGGGAAAAAAGTATATTAATAAAGTCTCCTTGAACTTCTGTTTCAAAGCAGAGCAAGTTTGCCATTTGTTAAGAGGCTGGACCTTGCTCAGAGCCTTCAGCAGTCGTGAAGAGATGCGTCCTAAGATTTGAACAGAAGACTGGAACTCCGTATGCTTTTAATTTCGTATCAGAAAATCAAACTGAAGCCATTATTTATAGAATTGCACCTCCTAAAACACTACAATAATCTGGTTAAAGAATTAAAAAGGACTTTGAACTGGAAATCTAAGTGGAGGAAAAGATACATTTTTCTTGCGCATCCATTAGGGAGACCTCAACCCCTGTAGAACATTGCACAGATCCTCCGTATGTTCCTCATTTAAATCGAGTCCGTATTTTATTAACTTAAGGGAGTCCCTAAGATTCTCTGCAGAACAATGGAGACAGACATTTGTTTCTTTTTCTCACTTAATAGTCTCTCGGTCCTAGTTAGCAAGTAGAAAAGTGAGTTTATATAGCACAATTTAAATAGCATCTCAGCATCAATACATAGGCATGTCATGGGAAGGGTGCCCCGTTCATCCTGCTGTGTATAAAAGAAAGATTACACCCCTACCTTGATGAGCTTCTGGCTAAGTGTTACTTAACTCCTGTTAATTTGTATGAACTTAGAAGTTAGTGAACATTAAAAAAATTGGCCAATGGCTCACAAAGAACTCAGGACTGAGAGAACAATCCATTCAAGCTACCAAAATTGCAGAATTGAGTAACATATGCTCTCTGCCCTCCAGAAATGTGTCCAGTGGATGCCGCACATACATTAACCAGACTTATAATAACAGGGACAGGTGGTGCTTTGCCCACATGGGGTGCTTTGGAAGAGAAAGATGGCCCTCTTATCATTTTGCCAGGACAGAAGGGATCAACCTGAGCTCATTTTGTGATGTCAGATGCTTTTACTTACGTCACTTCTGGTTAGCAGTGCTAGCGGGTTCTCCGCCTCTGATCACCAGCTGGATGCCCTGCAGTTCGGTCCAGTTCTGACACTGGCTTCCCAAGGTCAGCCTCAGACACCACGGGTTTAAGGCTCTGTCCCCACACGCTGCCCCTGCTGCGGATGACAGTCCTAAGGCTTGGGTCTCCAGATCTCTCCTTTTCTTACCAGACCCCAGCCCATGGCCTCATTGAACCCTGATAATCTCCAGAGGTTCCAGTTTCAGATAATACAATCCACCTTCTGAACATGGATTCAGTTTTAATATGAGCTTTGGTGTGAGCATTCAGACCATGTCACCAGGGTAGTCACACTTCTGTCTGCTGTGGCTGCTGAGTCAGAGGTTTTTACCTGTCACCTTCAGGGTTCAGAAGTTTGCCAGAGTTGCTCATGGGATTCAGGAGACCTGCATTTCCTGTCATAGGTTTATTTAAAAGGATAAAAACACATGGCCAGATGAGCAGGCACCTGGAGCTCCAGGTCCTGCAAGGCCCCGAGCACAGGTCCTTCTGTCCCATGGAGTGGGGATGGGCCACCTCCTGGCACGTGGGTGTTTCACCAGCAGGAGTGCTGTCTGTGGTGTAGGATCTGTACAGAGGTGTAAGGATGGAGGCAGGACTGGACACTGCGTGGCCATCGGTGACTGACTGTCTCCTGTCTGCTCCCCGCTGGGGGCTGGTGAGGGCAGATCATGGTTGGGGCTGGACGCCCCACCCTCCTTAGTTGGGCCTCAGTCTTTCTGGTGCCCAGCTGCTTTCCTGAAGCTGTCTGTGGCCACAGTCACATCATTAGCACAAAAAAAGATTGTGTTGATTCTCAGGGTTTTAGGAGTTGTGTTACTATTTCACACCCGAGTAAACTGAGACATAAATGTTGTGGCTGCTGATTTTGCATGGGGTGGTCGCTGGCACAGCAGCCGGGGCAGCACCTGTGTCAGAGGCTCTGAGTGGGGTTGGGAGTGCTGCGAGCCTGATGCACACTGGGATCTGAGGACCGGTGAGCAAAGAAATGCAGAAAAGCAAGCGCTGGGGTCAAGTGGAGGCTGAAAAGACTGCCAGGTTGGCCAGAGGTGTGGCAGTGGATGACTGCAGGTGGACAGCCCGGGGGAATCAGAGGACAGAGAAAGGGGCTCAGGACAGGATCACCATGTCACACATGAGAGGAAGGGTAGGGTTCAGAGAACCAGAGTTCAAATAAGGGAAAACAAGCTTTTAACCTGGGAGTGCCAGGCATGTGTGTGTGTGCATGTGTGACCTGTGCATGAGTGTGTGCAGGTGCACATGTGTGTTAAAGGGAAGTTTCCTTTTAAAAAGGATATCCAGCTGGTGTGGTGTGGTGTGTGCATGCCTATAATCCCAGCACTCTGGCAGGCTGAGGTAGGAGAATCTCAAGTTCAAGCCCAGCTTGGGCAACTCAGAACTTAGTGAGACCCTGTCTCAAAATTTTAAAAAATCCAGGAGAATGTAGGCCAACCTAGAAGAGAACCCTGCATTTCCCTCCTGAGAGGACAGATCTCATGAAGGAATTGGATATTCAGGACATTCCAGCCCCTCCTGTCTGTGTCCCTGCTGTGTGACACAGAAGGTCCCTCAGCCGCTCTCTTCTGTCCTCAGGTCACTGAGGGGGACAGATATATGCCTGTCACTTCTTCTCACAGTGACTGGGTTGCCACACTTCCTTAGTGCACCCTGCACACGTGCTGTACCCCTTGCTAGCCCCGTCTGCCCTGCAAGGGACCCTGAGACCTCCTGGGGTCTGCAGGAGCAACTTCCACTCCTGGTCTCCCACACCAGAACCTGCCAGGCCTGCAGGTCAGAGGTTGCAGCCCCAGAACGGTAACACTCTACCCACCGTGCTCACAGGCTCTCCCTGGCTGTTCCTCCCCATTGGAATTGCCCACTGAGGCCAATCTCCACACCATCCTTGATCTCCTACAACCATCTGTTAGAGCAAATGCTGTGGCTACAACTAACCAGGCCGCTTAAGTTCACTTTTACCATCTTCTTATTGCCTTGTGGGGTGCAGGTGTGTCTTCCCTGGAGGCTAGCTTGACCTTCCGATCACTAGTCCCTGGAGGCATTCTATGTAATTTAATTCCTGTGCTTTCGTGGAAATACGCTTTTTCAGCAGACTCACTACGTTTAAATAGTTTTTCTTAAACTTCTACAGATGTTTTGTGACTGTTATCATAGTCATGTTTTTAAATAAACCATTCCCGATTTGAGGTCACTAAAATCAGGAAGAAATAATTGCAAAATTCAGGTTAGAGCAGCAACGACTGGAAACCGTGTAGTGCAATGTATTGTCCTATCAAGTCAGCAAAGAATGCATAGTTCACGAAACCGCAAGAATGCTCCGTGACCTCCCTTCTTCCTTCAGCAGAGCTAGGAAGTGGGTGACTTGGGGTCAGACTCAGGAGCCGAGCTGTGGCTCCTGGCTTTGAACTTGGGGGAGCTGTTCTTGTGTGACTCCTGAAGAAAAAGCTGATTATCTTTTTTTTTTTTAACTTAATTTCTGTTTTTATTAGTACTGTACATGTTTGCAGTCCATAATGAAAACTAGTTTTCTAAAAAGAGTGCCATTCCCCACTGAATAGCCTTATTCCTTTTAAACAAAGCATCACCAGATGCCAAACTGGATGTCAGGGTGTATCTTAGATGTAGTTTTCTTTTCACGGGCCTTGCTTCCCAGCGGAGCACGGTGCCGGAACTCACTGAGCTGATTTGCCGCTCTGAAACAGTGTCTTCGGTCCATCCGCTCGTGGCAAGTTCTGATGGCCTGTCGGGGCAGGAATGCAGCTGGATGGACACAACCGCTGAGCGGCAAGGTGGGGGTGGGGGGACAATTTTCCACGCAAGCTGCGCAACTCCTAAGTCTGTATCTCCAAGCATGGTGATAAAATCCTTTCTTTGTCTTAATATGTTTGATTTTGCCCATTATAAATGAGCACTACTTTGGTTCTTTTCCATTTTTCTTTCCTCATTATTGAAAGAACTCTCTGTATTCCTTCAAAAGATGTATCTGAGTTATTACGTTTTTTCATGTCGTGGCATAAAACACACAGCATGAAATTTACTATTTTACCAGCTTTAAGTGTACAGCTCAGTGGCATTAGTGCATTTATATTATATAACCATTGCCTTCACCAACCTCCAGAACCTTTTCATCATCTCAAACTCTAAGCATTCGCTAAACAATACCTTCACATTCCCTTTCCACCCAGGCCATGGCAAACAGCAATCTGCTTTCTGTCTCTATGGATCTGACGATTCCTGGTACCCCATATAATACTTCTCTAGGGATAAATTTAATTGATTGATGTATCAAACAAATGAAGTGACACTCACAAAGCTTTAAATAGCACTCCAGTTGTGTAGAGAGGGAGACTGAGAGTCAAGCAACCTTCATTTCCATCGAGTTCATCTGATACAACTCCTAAGTCACCACTGGGAAAAGATGGACATTCACATTATCACCTTGACAATATTTAGAACTATGAGTTCTCTGGCAGTAAATTTGTGATCATTTTGTTGATTTTGTTTCATGCTGATTTATTGCTAATTGTTTCCTCTTGTCAACTCCCTAATGGTGTATGAGACAGGTATATTTAATATTGGAGCTACTTTTGAAAAATGTCTAGCGTTCCCAGGGATGGAAAATAACTGGTGTATTGGTGCATTTCATCAAGTATACAGTAACATCACTTAAATGCTGTTAAAATCTAGGCAGAAATGTGTGCATCCAAGAATTGATGGAATTCACCAATTAAAAACAAGACAGGTAAGTAAAATAGAATATCAGTAACTGACCAAGTTGGGTATGGTGGTGCCCCCCTGTAATCCCAGCACTCAGCAAGTTGAGGCAGGAGGATCGCTGTGAGTTCAAGATGAGTGTGGGCTACATAGTGAGTTCAAGGCCAGGCTCAACTACATAGCGAGACCTTGTCTCAGAAAAGTAACAAGAAGAGCTGGCCAATTGGACATGCAAGACACATGTGAGTATGGTTAAGATCTTTCAGAAGAGTTTGTTAACCTATGTCTGCCTTTCGACATATGACTTGATTGTGAATTTGTGTTGTACCTCTTTCCCTACACAGGGCATATGATCACAAAGGGAGGCTGCTACCGAGACCTGAGTTTCCAAGTGAACACTTCCTTCTGCAACCCCAAGACCCGGCCCGCCACAGGACTCGTGGCCTGCAGAGTATCCGCCTGTCCTCCCAGGTAACAAGCGCCATGTGCATCTTCACAGGTGCACAGTTTGCAGATAAATTCAGTGCGCCTTTGCAACCCTGAGGTTGGAGAACGAGTGCTGACTCCCATTATCTGACCATAACAACAAAAAGCCATTAAAACAAGTGGTGCCTGAACATGGGGTCCAAAAATGCATGTTTGGGCAAAATGTGATATGGGGGCTCTTGTGTCTGCGAGAGGACAGTTCTTCCCGTAACACCGTCGTGCAAGGCCTTGCTCTGTCAGTGCCTTGCTGTGCTCATCTTTACCTAGGGACACGTTATAGAGGATGGTGGAAATCACTTGAAGTAACATTCATGGGACAAAATTCTAACGTCGCCTAGACTGCCCAAGGCACCAAACACTGGGAACCTCCCTGGGGCTCTTCTCATCACCCGAGTCTCTTGGTGTTCACTGGCACCTGGTTTCGATGATCCTCGCCATCTGTGATCTCAATCCCAGGGAGCTGCTGCCTGCTTCCCTGGCCTGACCATCTGTAGGCCAGGCTGGGCTGGACAGCGGGAGCACAGCTTAATGTGCACTCGGTCTGAGCCTGAAGTGTTTACTGACAGCGTCCTCCCAGCTGCTGAGGAATTGATCTCTCTGGCCAGCTGAGGCAGGACTAAAGAGGCCACCCCTGTTTGCCAAAGGGATTTCCTGTCTGAAGGAAATAGGGGTCAGACATAAACAGAGCTGGACCCTAGCTAAAGTGGCCAAGCCAGATTTTAATCAGTGATAACTACTGCAGTAGGGAAGAGCCCACCATGATGGGAGCTTAGCTTTCCCTTTTGCAGGAGACCGGGTGTTCCCAGGGGGAATAAAGGAGTGGGGCAGTTGGCTGCAGCTCAGAGGAGTCAGGGAAGGGAAAGAATTTCAGAGGGCAGAAGGGGCATATCATGGACTGATCAGGCCCACAACCTCCTAAATGAGTGAACCACAAACGGCTTAAATAAAAGAGACCAGTAGTATGGTTTTGGGGGCATCCAGGAAGGTCAGGACTCTCTCAGGAGGAAAGATAAAGAGCTCCACCAGAAAGCCTATATTTATTTGGTTTTCAAACAAAGGAAGGTGATACTGAGGAAAGGGAAGAACTGAGCAGGACCTTGGGAAGTTAGTTCAAAGAGTTCTCCAAGCAGTAAATTTTGCCAATTAAGAAAACTGTTCGGGGCTGATGAGATGGCTCAGTGGCGTAAGCGCCTGCCTGGCAAGCGCGAAGGCCAGAGTTCGACTCCCGGAACCCACATACGAAAAAAGGGCCGGTGATATCACTCAGCGGCACAGGCACCTGCTGGCGCACGAGGTCCTGAGGTCGACCCCCCGGTACCCACAAAAAAAAAAAAAAAAAAGAAAGAAAACTGTTCGATCTCTAAGGTTGGCAGCTTTATTGCTGTGGAACAGGGGGCGTCAGCTGCCCATGTCCTCTGCTGCCTCAGCTGTGGTGTCATCTTGACTTCAGAGCACTGCACATAATGAGCTTTTCCAACACAGCCAGGGGTTCCTGTGTTCAGCAACTTAACCCTGTACAGCCCAGTCTCTAGCAGGGGTGGGTCCTTGGAAACCCCACCCCATCTGCTAAGTTGCGTATGGGATTCAGGCTCCTCCCCTGCAGGGGACAGGGACTGTAGCACCAAAATAAGCAGGAAATTCTTTGGCTGGTCTTGGTCTTCTCCAGCAGGTACCCAGTGGGGCCTGGGCTGTCTAGGGACCTCACCTTGACCTGTGGTTGAAGCCAGTCTAAGAAGAGGGCTCAGAGGAGCCCAGCCAAAGTTTGGGAACAACAGCACCTTTGTCACTTGTTACAACCCCTGCAAAGCTGGGTCTGCCTCTGTGTTCCAGGTGACAGTAAATTTTAGCTCCGTTATAATCATACACGACTGCCGTTGTGTATGAAGTCCCTTGAAGGCCAGTCCCTCCTTGCACAGTACGTCACTGTGTGAGCATTTGGGTGTGTGTTGGCGCGTTGCCATCCGCCATGAGTAGCGCTGCTTTGTCTCCTGTGCCCCTCTCTTTCTGGCAGGATAGATCCACAGCCAGAGCTACCTCTGAATCCTTCTGTGCGCTGCAGTCTCTGTCTGATTCATTTCAGGGCAGTGTGGTAAATCAGTTAATTCTGTCACAAGCAGAAAAGTCACAGTGCACTGACAGCAAGATCAGCCTAGGCCGAAGTTGGACGGATCTGTCCAGGAAACACCTAGAAAACCCTGGACTGCGGCAGCTCCACATTCACCTGGGAAACATCTAGTGACCCCTACCTTGCCCACCTCTGTCATGTGTGCATCTGTATTTTAGGATATTTGCATTGTCCTCTGCAGGAGAAAACTTCCAGAAAGGGAAGAACAGCCTGACTGCTATCCCCAGGTCACAGGTTCCTGCCTCGGGGTTCTTAGGAGTTGGAGCAGGTCAGGTGGGGATCCGCAGTTTCTGCCTCACCTGGGGAACAACACGCCCCAGGAGCCCCCACCTCTCCCGCCTGGAGCTCTCTGCTGAGGCCAGCAGTGCTGGACCTCGTGGAGGTGTGGCTGCTGTGCCCAGGCCCCACCTGTCACCCACGTCAGATGCGATCCAATCACAGTGGTCCCTGTCCCCTAGGGTAAGGTGAGGATTCGTTGAGGTAATCCACCTAAAGGCTCCAAGATGGGAGCAACACTAAGTCTTTGTTATTTTATTTTTTGTTGTCAAAGGAAATGCACATCCATTGTTTTTTAGTCTGTGAAGCAGAATTTTCAAAGACAAAACAGAAAAGTGAATCACACTACAGGTTAATCCTTCCAGATTATCATTTTATTTTAGCAATGGAGTTGGGAAAATAGAATTTAATTCAGGATGCTGTTTTGGTTTTCCTCTGAAATGTAAGAGACTTCTGTCTTGTCCAGGATACTAACAATTTTTTATTCCTGACCAAATAGGCAGAAGGTCCAGGTCTGTTTTTCTGCCGGTGAAAGCGTGTGTTCTTCCTTCGGTCTCCCTGGGCAGCCCTGGGTCTTCTGAAGCCACTGCCCTTCAGGAACTCAGCTGCCGGCCTCCTTCACGCATGCCCTGGCTGACCCTGAGCTGCAGGGTGCAGCAGGTTAAGAGTTGGCACCTCCTGTTCGACTTAAAGGAGGGTCCCCAAAGAATGGGGGGTGGAACCTTTCAAACAGCCTTTAAATCCCAATCTTCTCATCTGTAACTCAAGTGACAAGGGAAACCAGCTTGCTAGCCAGAGCCCTCAACCCAGGTTACAACCAGAGAGCTGTCTGGCCTTGGGGGCCCACACCCCAAATCATCAGTCTGTGCAGGGGAGGCTGCTGGGAGTTGGGGTCCCACACGGGGAGAGATGATCTTAGCAGGTCTGCAGGCTTCGGCCAGCAGAGCATCACAGCTCAGTCATGAGGCTCAGTCATGGGGCTCAGTCAGTCATCAGCTGTTCAGGGCTGCTCCTCGGGGGTGGAGGGGCGATAGTCCCGTTTCTCCTCTTGGCCCTGCTTCTGCAGCGGACAAACAGCTCGCTGCCCTCCCATGGCTCCCCCACCACTTGCCTTTCAAGCAGGAGTTACAAATCACACAGCTATCTCATCCTTTATGCTGTGGCTTTATCGAAGTGGAGTGGCTCATGTCATTTATCTTAACTCGAGTTTTCCCAGCATGAGCACCAATGGCAGGCCTTCCACAGTGGAGGGAAGTTGCAAAGGAAAATGTTTTCCAGATGGCAGATGGATGCACTCGGGCTTCTTGTTCTCTTAGGAATCTGCACACACCGTCCACATCTGCACCTGGTGTGTGGTGGATCACACGGTTTCTGCTTGTGGTTCCTGACTTTACAAACCCACTAGCAGAGAGTTGTTTATTTAACAGCCCAGGTAGGGAGGTTGGCAACGGTGTCCGCTAGGCTGTGCACTGGAGAAAGGAAAGATAAGATTCGGCAGGGTAATCTTATTACTGACGTTCTCCAACAGCAACACTTGCAGTAGCAGGAGAGGAGGAAATGATTCTTTCCTGCCTTCTTTTTTACCACTCTTTTTCAAAAGTGAGCTGTACTAACTGCTCAGAGATGTATCGGTTACCATGGCAATGAAGGAAACTGGATTACCTGGTGGCATCTGTACAGGACAGTGCACAGCTCCCAGCAGTGCTGCTGGAGGGATCTGTTTGGCTCTTTTCATCATCTCGGTAGCTGAGATTTCACAGCGGTGAATCTACTTTCTGAGGCTGCACCAGCAGTGTCTCCCAGGGCCTGCGCCCAAAGGCTTCTGGGGCTTAGTTTTCTTTTCTGCTGCTGCTGCATGAAATTCTGAGTGACTTTTAAACAAGGGACCCACTTTTTCTGTTTTTCAGTGGGTTCCACGAATAGCAGACTGGGTCCTGCCCAGCACCCCACTTGTATTTCACTGTTAGTTCCTGGGCCATCCGGGGATTGTGTCAGAAGGTCTCTCTGGCTTTACGTGTTCATGACTCAGGAGGCCGGGGAGCTGCTCTGTAGCGATGGTAGGTCACAGTGTCCCTTAGGATTGAGGTTGGGGTTGGGGTTAGGGTTAGGGTGAGAGGATGATGGACGACTCTTGGGGGCAGCTCTCTTCTGTGACTTCCTTTCCCCTTGGTAGGATGAGCGTGGTTTGCTGCCCTCAGAGGGCTTACAAAATGTAGTGCCATGGGGAGGGTCATCTGGAGGTGCAGCTTTGCTCTTGGGGTCTCCGTGCCTCCCCTGTCTTGCCAAAAGAGCTTGGCTCCCGGAAACAGGACTTCCAGTCTCACCCGGAGAAGCCACTTTCTGGAGACTCTTCTCAGGTGACTCGTTCCCCACCTCTGCAACCTTTGGGAAGACAGCCAAACCTTAGTCCGACCGAGGAAGCTGTACACGGGCTCCGTGCCCACAGCCAACGCTCTTCGGGCCGTCCAGTTAGGCCTGGAGTCGCGGTTCGGGCAGGAGCATCAGACAGGAAACTGCGGCTTCCCCTGAAGTGACAATTATGCAACTGGAAAGGTGGCATCTTCCTGCACCTTTTCCAGGAACGATGCCACTTCCCACCGGAGCAGAGACTCTGAACAGATCAGACACTGCTTTGCACCTATCCTTGTTTAAAGTCAGGTCACAACCAGGGACCAACAAAGTTAGCCGGAAGCCAGACAGTTTTATCTCATAAATAGTAGAACTATTTGGGAACAGTGAGAATAAAAACATTAACTTTCTAGCTTTGAATGTTGTTTTGCACCTAGTAATCTGCCTTACACAGTTCTGTAAAGCGTTTTGCACTTTGGGTCTTTTTGCTTGCTTGTTTTTTCTGTTTTATTTTGGTGTATATGTTTTTGTTTATTTATTTTTAAAGACTTTTTGGTAACAGTTTTAGGCTCACAGAAAAGTTTTGGGGAAGTGAAGAGATTTCCCCACAGGTTCCTGCACTGCAGCGCCCCCTCTGCCAACACCCTGCACCAGAGTGCTCATTCATCACCGCTGACAAGCCTACCACGGAAGTGTACTGAAAGTGCGGCACATTGAAATCTTATATTATGATTGATTGGGTATTTTCCATATTTCTTATTAATTTTACTTTATAGTTGTCTTATTTTCTCACCACTGGGACAAAATACCTTTTTAAAAGAAAGATATTTTAAGAAGACCAGCTTCCCTCCCTCTTTCCCTCCCTCTCTCCTTCCCTCCTTTCCTTCTTTCTTCCGTGTGTTTGTGTCTTACAAGTTTACAGCATTGGGCATTTCTTCTTCACGATAGAGAACTCCCTCCTCTAGCTTCTGCGAGCTCAGAAGGCAACTTGAACTGGCAGCAGGAGGGGCCATCTTTCACGTGGGCTGCAGAGACCATGCCTGTCTGAATTGAGGGCCCAAGGGTGGAGACTGGGTGAAGAGGGTGGAAGGGGGCTCCTCTTCTGCCTTCTGCAACCCAAGCCCTTCTCAGGTGCCTTGGACCCCCGAGGCTACCTGCCCTACACCCATCTCCACAGCAGCATGTACCGAGGGGAGGGCCTGTTACTCGCAGGGTCTTGGGAAAGTGCACTGAGGGTTTAGACCAAATTAGCAGGGGGGTGCCCAACAGCACTTTGTGAAACGGCACTTTCTAGGTTTTTTTCTCTGAAAAGCTACTTGAGTCATTTTGGAAGAAAACATCATTTTTCCTTATATCACCATCCCATCTACTCCACCTCTACTGCCATAAAAAAAAAAATTCACTAAACTAATTTTTTAAAAAAAATCACTGACCTTATGCAGTTAGGAAAACCAAGCTAATAGTACAGTGAACTCGTGTGACTTGAACAAGCTCTACCTCAAGAGCAAACTTTAAACCAACCTAACGGACATTAGAATTGATACAGGAATTTACTAACACTTTTGATTTACAGTAGCATTTGCTTAAGAATCTAAGTTACCTTTTACTGACTTGTTGATACCATTCCAAATCCCCTGTGAGTCACACCTTGAGGTTTTTCAAGAGGTAGGAATAAGATTACTGGGTCTTAGATTTTCCTCATCCTTTTTTTCTCCCTTCAGTTTCTAGTTAAGCTGTCCTTATTTGACTTGTAAAGTTTCCAATAAGTAACATACAATCTGATTGCATTTTAAAAAGCATGCATAGAGCTTTATTCTCACAAAGCGATCCTCAAGTGAATTCTGTGGAGATAAGTTTCATTTTCAGTTCCGCACCTCTTCCCAGCAAGACCCGTTTTGTGGAAGACGCGGTGCAGCAGGGTGAGAGAGGGCGACAGAGATCCCCGCGATCTCCCTCGGCGGGTCCCCTGAGGCTCCAATAGGAGCGCGGGGCAGAGGTTCTGCCACAGCCAGCAGATTCTTGCTGTGCTCCTGACTTTATGGATTTTTATACTTTGATTTATAAATATACTTTGATAGCATATTTTAGAAGGTCATAAATGCTACGGAAAATAGGTGGGAGTGGAGAGGAGGAGGAGGTAGGTCATGGTGCCGGCCTCACTGCGAACGCATAGCCTGGACCCGGGTGGGAGGTGGGCTGTCCTATGCCCTTCCTGGTGTGGTCCACGCTCTCAAGCTCTCAGAGACGGAGTCGCTCTGATCCTTTCCTTTCCCCGGGGCTCTCCTTTCCAGGGTGCCACCTCTCACCCCAACATGGCCTCCTGGCTCTGGAGCGGCCCACGTGTCTCTGCCATGCCAAACCTCCCGCTTCTTGGCTGTCAGGCCACCATCTGTCCTGTTTACACCACCGGATTTAGGAAGCATGACCTCCTCCATCTGCCTGAGGATGCTTCAGGGCTGTTGAGCTCTGCGAGCGCTCGAGGGGAGGCAGTCTGAGGACCGCGGTGCGGGCTGGGAGCGGCTCTTGCTGGGAGCCTGATGGGCGTGGCGTCGTTGCCCCATGCCCGTGCCTGCTCTTCTGAGTCCCACCCCCGACTTGTGCCTGTCCCCTGTGCTCCCTCCCTGCTTCCTGAAGCTTTCAGGTCTTTATTCCCATCCTCCCGTGTGCATTAGTACGTTTCCACGGCTTCTCATTCCTCATCCATTTGCTGTGTCCCAGGGCTCCTTTCGATGTGTGAAAATTATTTTAATACAATTCCATGTTTGATATTCTTGTCTTCTGAGCTCTCTTGCATTAGACTGATGTTTACTATTCTTACGTTTTCTTTCTCTTTTATTGAGACATAACATTTGTGTATCTTTATGGGGTATATTGTAGCAATTCAGTAGCTGTATAGAATGTGTAATAATCAAGCCAGAGTAACAAACACTTCCATCACTTCAAACATTAATTATTTCTACGGGTTGAGAATTTCATACTGTTCTTTTCTGGGCAGTTGGGAGGATATCATAGGTGATTTTAACCAATAGTTACCCTATCGTGCTCATGAAGAACAGGAGGGATGCCCTGTCCGTGTTTGGTGCCCCTGTTGACCGCCTTATTCTCCGTCCCCACTTCTTTCCCGGTCTCTAGGGACCTCGATTCCACTCTGCTCTTTTGCGAGACTGATTTACTAGTCTCCACTAGTGAGACAAGAGGAGGTTTGTCTTTCTGTGTCTGGATTATTTCACCTCACATAATGAGGTATTTTTGTTTGTTTGTTGTTTTGTTTTGTTTTTTAATGCCTATTTCTTTATCACTTTTTCCTAGACTTCTTTGGTTTCGTATTCCAGGTTTTCTGCTATCTTTGCTCTGGTTGGCTGGTTGACTTCATACCTGAATATTCTTCTTTATATTTTCAAATACTTCACTCATTTTATATTTTGGTCTTTGACTCTTTTTTCTTTTCCAGTGCAACCCGCTCTACTCTCTTCTTTTTAAGGACACTACAGCTGCTTGTTCCTTCCTTCGTCCCTTACCTGTGGATGCTCTTCCTTCCACATCTGTTCCAGTGGTTGGACAGTGGGCTTTGCTCTTTGTCCCGTTGATGGCTTCCTCAGACACCGTGCAGTCCTTCATCCTCCAGCCATGTTGACACTGCGTCACCAAGGTCATGTGGATCAGACATCCTCATGCAGACAGCCTGCTACTGCAGGGCAGCTGGGCAGGACCAGGTTTTGTTTCTGCTCCGTCACCTCCAAAACCCTTTCTGCAAGGTCCTCTGTTTCTATGGAGAAGTATCCTGCGTCGGAGTGAAGGGAACTGGAGACGCATGGGTTTGGGTGACCAGTGTGTGTGCTCCCAATGGCGCACCGTAGGGAAGGTGCCCAGGGGTCTTGAAGCTTCCTACTCTGATGTGTCTTACTAGAGTCTCCAAGTCTGCTGCTCCAGAGCAAGCATCCTTCCTGGCCTTCATTAGAATCCAGTTAGGCAGGCCGGTAAGATGGCTCAGCGGCATAAGCGCCTGCCTGGCAAGCGCGAGGTCCTGAGTTCGACTCCCGGTACCCGCACATCCAAAAAAAAAAAAAAAAAAAGAATCCAGTTAGACAGTGCCGACTGGCATGGTACTGAGTCACCATGGTTAACTAAAAGATCTCTATTGCTGTGCTCAGAGCAGCAATCAAATGCCAGGAGAGAGTGAAAGATGGGCATTGTAGGTACATCCACTGCAATAATCAGCAGTAATAAATGGAAACAAAGGCAACGCAAATATGGAGATAAATGATTGGGAATCTCTATCAAGTAAATGACTTGAGTCTGTCGACAAGAAGAGGAGGTGAGTTACCCTTGGGGACCACCTCATCGCAGACTTCTTGGTTTTCAAGCTGGACTTCCTGTGACTGGAGACTTCCCTTAACCCCGGAGCAGTTGGTCACCTTGCCCCTTTTCTCCATGTTTCATATTTAAGCATACTAAACTGTAGTATGCAATGTTGATCTAGCCATTTCTCTTCTAGCCAATGGTATTCACCATTTTGGATCCTAATGAACCAATGCATTTTGAAACAGAATTAGAAATTGTCCATGCAATGCACATAATATGTCAGGGCAAAAGTGTTTATAACTGGGGGTATGGGGACACAGCACGAAGCCATTGAAGCTGAAACTGTGAAATTTTCTAAATTTCATAGTATTGTTCTTACAGGGTTTGACCATGAATTATAGAAGCTTCACACCCCACGAAACCTGACCTTCTCCAAATAATGGTAATAATGATAAAATTATAAATTTCAGCATTAATCTAATGCTGCCGAATGAGTAATTAACTCATTAGAATCTCACAGTTACCCCATTAGATAGATATTGTCATTATTCCCAGGGTACAGATGAGGACACAGAGGTAGATGAGCACTGGAGATAATGTGATGAGAAAAATATCACAGAGAGGCTTCAGGCACCATAGTACATGGCTGAATAAGTTTTGTATCAATCCATATGAAAAGATATTAATAAGGTAAGCTCCTTATCCTTATCTTATTAACTTTCAATGGGCATGTATAAGGAAACTGTATATATATTACATATGTGTGTACTAAAAAACGAGTAACATGCCTATGTATGTATAAAAATATAGATAAAAGAAGTTCCACGATAAAGGTAAAATATTTACTGGTTTCAGCTTCGTTGGAGTTTTATGTTTGCCTCTTATCCTATTGTTGAATACTTGTCTCCCTCCTCTAAATGTCCCATTTGGTTGATAAACTGTTTGGTTCCTCAACCCACATCCCTGTCTTTGGTAACCATTAATGGCAGTTTGTTGTCAGGTACACTGTGGTTGTTACATAATATTTTTGTCACGCAATGAAGTTTATATTCTCTTTTAATAGATTCTTGTTTCTATGGCATGCTTTCAAAGTTTTTATATTCTAATATTATAAAATAGTTACTTATACTCTTCAAACATTTTTATTGCTTAATTATTGGGCTGTGATCAAAATGTATTATAGTTTCATTTAAAGAATGAAATGCAGTGTTGTCCGATTTTCCTCCAATACGACTGATCTGTCCTGACACCATGTAGAGGAACCCCATCTCCTCTGTACTGACGTGAAGGCCGGTTTGCCGCAGCTGAGCTCCATCTGCGTAGGTGCCTGGGAATCCCTGCACTTGGCCCTGGCTCCATGATATATCCTCCGGTCCACACTCGCTCTTTATCGCTGTAGGATTTTGTGACGTTTACACCCTGGTGAAAAGTTCACGTCTAACCACGTGTGCTTCTCAGACTTTCAGGGCTTTTTTACGATGTTTTTTTCCAGATGAATTTTATATTCATGAGAGCAGTAAGAGTGGATATTTTTGTCTTTTTCCTGATCTAAGAGGAAATGTTTCCGTCACTACTCATTCATAGGATGTTGGCTGTGAGTTTGTCATACAAAGCCTTTGTCATACTGAGGTGTAACCGTTCTGTCTGATTGTCCAGGACTTTCACCAGAGAGGACTGAAAAATGTATCAAATGCACCTTTTGCATAATCAAGGTGATTGTATGGTTTGTGTCCTTCATTCTCCTGAGGCGATGTATTAGGTTTATGGATTTCAGGTGTTGAGCCGTCCTTGCATCTCTGGGACAGTACAAGGGTCGTGTTGAATAACCTTTTGAGGTACTGTTGAATTGGATTTGCTAATATTTTGATGAAGACTTTTGCATCTGTGTTCCTCTGGGATGTCATTCTATACAGTTTTTTCTTGGTGCGTCCTTGCCTGGTTTGGCTAATTGGGTGATGCTGGCCTTATGGAAT
Organism: Erethizon dorsatum; assembly: GCA_028451465.1. Taxonomy (NCBI): domain Eukaryota; kingdom Metazoa; phylum Chordata; class Mammalia; order Rodentia; family Erethizontidae; genus Erethizon; species Erethizon dorsatum. The sequence goes on from CM051833.1 coordinate 56,539,083, forward strand.
AAGTCTGGAAGGCCCCTTCCTTTCACTTCTTTCACATAGTTTGAAAAGAATTAATTTTATTCAAAAGTTTGGTAAAATTTAGAAATGAAGCCATCTTGCCCTGGACTTATTTTCTGAAGTTTTGATAGGGATTATATTATTAGATTAATTTAGGCAAACTTGAAATCTTGAAAACATGGAGACCACCTATAAAAAAGTAGTTTTTCCTTATTAGTCTCTTGGTCATTGGGTTTTTTGGTGCTTATGCATTCATCCATTAAGTGAATAGAAATGTTTATAACTTTTTCTAAATATTTTATACTTGTTAATATTCTTAATGAAATTTTATACTACTATATTTTAATTAGTTTTTATTCTTATGGTGTAAAACATTTAATTTTGTGACAGATGCTAAAATTTTGTTATCCAGTTGTTTTTAATCAATACTGTTATGTCTAAAATTTTAAAATATCCAATTATTTTCAGTCACCACAGTGAACATTTTTAATCTCATAGACCAATAGTGATAAATTTCTTCTCCAGTGTTTACCGCTCTTCTGCACCCCAGTCCCATTTCAACTGCAGTGGTGAATGCTTCTCCTGAAATTGCTAAAGTGGATCCTTCCTTGTTCCTGATCCCAGTTAGAATCTGTTTCCTTTGTCACAATGCTGTGCTGACTCTTGGTTTGACAAATGTTAACCATTACATTCTGATTTGTTTACCTCACTATGGAAGCATCTTATTTCTACCTTCTCAAGAGCGACTGTATTTTAGCTAATAACTCATCTACAGTCCACTGGGAGAGATCCTCAGAAAAGAAGTTGACAAATCTGTGTACGAAAGTCCATGATGTTCTGCATAGCACACGGGGAAGAGACAACCATGCCTCTGCCCACCCCTGCCCCCAGAAAGCCCGCGGGACACAGTCACCGCAGACTCTGGAGCTCTGGCTCCTTGGTGACTAGTCCTGTGATCAAGAACCTTGACCTCAGCTGGATGTGGTGGAACAGGTCTGTGATCCCAGCACTCTTGGAGGCTGGAGCAGGAAGATCACAAGTTTGAGCCTAGCTTCTACAACCTAATGACATAGTGAGACCCTGTCTCAGAACAACAGATAAAAAGGGCTGAGGATGTAGCTCAGTGCAAAGACCCTGAGTTCGATCCTCAGTACCACACCAAAACAAAAACCAAAACTAGAAAAGAACATTGACCTCCTTCAGCCTCACAGACCATGGGCTCTACAGACAAAGTGCTGGAGCTCCTGGGAGTCAAGGACACAGAGGACGCTGGTGCTGCTTGTTTGTGTACTTGATGCTGGGTCAGCCCCAGTCACTGGGGGACACACGAGCCCCTTCATATGTCCACAGTTCGAAGCAGGGAGCACTCATAACCTCACATTTTTGAAGAAAAGAAAACCTCATCCTGAATCTGCAGCCCTGGGAGGGCGAGGCCTTGATGGTGTGACTGACCACGCCGTCTTTGCATTCCTGTAACAGACCTCAGTTGGTTGGTGATGTGAGTAGTGCTTTCATTTTGGTGCTTTTGATACTCTCACAATGTTTCAACCATTTCTGTGATTTTTGGGAAAGGGAATCTATACTGCCTCATTTGTACCATCTTTCACAAAATCTTCAGCCACCATGATTTTTTATGTTAAAAAAAAAAAAAAGCCTCAGAGAGATGTGCTTCCTTATGGTCCACAGTTATCAAACCATTGTATGGTCTGATAGTTGCCAGAGATATTCACTCAGCTCCGTCAGTCAGCGTGAGCGTTATTTATCTCTGAAGACAGTGCTGCCCTCCTGCCTGTGGTGAGGGATGCTAGAAAGGGCTCCCCCTGAACTGGCCACTGGCCACATTCTCCTGTGGCCGCTGTGGTCCACATTTGTGATGCGTCTCCGGAGGGATGAGTCTCGTAATGATTCCGAGTGCAAATACTGGGCCCAGGTGACGCACAGGGATCCTGCCTATCTTTGGTCACATTTGTATTTCTGTGCCTCAGTTTCACCATCTCTGAAATGAGCACCATAATCATACCTACCACGTAGACGTCTCATGAGGATAAAAGAGTTCAAAAGGATAAAGCACCTCATTAAATACGAGGCATCATTGCCAGTATTAATGAACTCAAAGTAGAGAGTCGTCAGCACAGATCATGTGCTGGTTGTTCAGCGTCTTGGAGTGTATGTTGATTCTCCAGGACAATGAGAAGACACAAAGCCTGCTTGATGTCACTGCACACCTCTTGGCCCCTGACACGCAGTGAGCTGAGCAGTAGACACCTGTAGTCATCTCCTGCAGCCCAGCACTGCAGCCACCCTTGCTTGCTCTTCTTCAGGAGAGCCTTTCGGTTAGTTCAGAGCCGGGACTCGAATCCCCAGGTGGCTTCCCGGGCCGTCAGTGCTGATGCAATTCTCATATGACCACTAGGGCCAGTGTAGACGTGACATCATACGGGCAGTTGAGAGAGACATCACAGTCGGCCCGGGGTGCCCAGACATTTCTACGTTCCACGTAGGATACTGAGGAATGAGTTATCCGAACTGCTGCACTGGTTGGCTGCCGTCCCAATTTGAGTCATTTGGAGCAGCTGAGCTAGAGGATGAGGTCTCGAAACATGAGATTTCACTGCCCCGACTCATCGAAGGAATAGCGAGCATCTGTGAAACCATTTAACTATAAAACAAAGGATTCTCTGATGTCACTCTGTGTCTATAAAGTGAATACCACTGAGTCATTAGGCTCCCTGTAATGCAGACTAGTAAATTTTACCAGTTATAACACAGCAAATGGGAAGGGGACCAAGAGATGGATAGAGGGAGGAGGAGGGGGGAAGGGAAGGGGAAAGAAAAAGAATTAAGGTGTGCTGTGTACCTGTGCCACTCCCCATGAGGAATGTAATCTTCGTGCACTGCAAATATAGACTAATGAAAACGAAATTTAAAACAACAATAATAATACGGCTAAAGTCATAAACGACATATCAGCATGGTACATTCCTCCTTCTATTCCCTCAGTTTTCTGACCAATGTTTTAAGAATAGATGAAGGCAACATTTGCAGCATTATACATTTGATAACTTCTGTGGTGCAACAACTTAAACTTTTCACTGAGAAATTGATTACAAAGAAAGAGGTAGTAACTGTACCCTAACTACTTAAACACTTAAAATATTACTTAAATATTTCAATGAGTCTTTATAACCTCCCAATATCTATTAATATATGAGACTGACTTAATAGAAAATTTCAACCGGTGGTACCGAAGATTTAGTAAGAAATAAATAACTACTCTACAGGTGTACTAAAGAAGAATGAGGCATAGGAAGAGCTAGTTTCACAGGTTTGGGAGCCAGGAGGTTACATAAATATTGTTCTCTGAGCTTTATGTGTTCATTTCCTGGACCCGATTAATCTCCTCCAAGTGCCGCAGTGAGAAGCCCTTCATGCGGGGAATGGAGTTGTTCAGCCCTGCCAAGACAGATGACTCTGCCATCAAATGTCACCTGCATATTCTTGGCAGACACTGGCCTAACAGCCCTTACCGGGTGTAGAAATCATCTCCAGCACGTGCTGTCATCGCACCTGGATCTCACCATGGTGACTGTTTGAATGCTTCAAAGGTAAAACTTACAGATTCTTAGAAATCATTGTAAAAATTCAAATCCTGCTCTTGACTTGTAGAAACCACGGTAAATCTTTATGGGCCTGTCATTTCTACCTCGTTCTTTTTAATTCTCTGCCTAGACCCATAGATGGGTGTCCGCAATGCACAGGCCCCATCATTCAGGCATCATTGACTCTAATACTTTTTTTCAAAAAAAGAGCAAAGATATAAAATTCTCAGTTTTGTTCATTTTTAGCAAGCTAACATTTCAAAAAGCGACATAGAGCATGCGTGGATCTGATGATGTACATGAGGTCCTACTGTCTCTCTTCATCACTTGACAATAGAGATGGACACTGATTTCACATGGTGTCAGTTTGCTTGAAGACTGATCTGTGTGAAATATGGATTCAGTCTCCTTCTTGGTTTCTGCAAATCCATGAGTTTATGGCCATTCCTGGGATCCCTGTCGCCACGGACTGTCACATAAAACCTGTGGATGGTTCTAACTGCCCGGACCCCCACAGCACCCGCCACGGGCAGTGCCCTGAAGCCCAGGAGCTGAGGAGCCGTGGTCCCAGCTGTGGCCTTCACCCACGCCTGCTGGACAAGGACTCCTGGAAGCCTTCCTCAGAAACCAGCGCGGGATCCTGGGGAGATGCTTTGTAGGAATCCATCTGAACGGACCACACAAGATCCCCGGGGGGAAAGGCCAGAGCATGGAGCTGCAGGAAGGGTGAGGCTGTCTTTGCCTTAGCAAGAAGAAGCCACAGTGGGGAAGCTGAACCTCTGTGACAGGATGGGAACACAACGTTCACTCCCAAGAGAGCCCAGTTAGTGAATCCCGCAGAATTTAAGACGCACGCATCACCCGGAGAGGTGAATTAAGCCGGCTTCTGCATTTGTTTCAGAAGGCAGAGGAAGGAGCTGAGTCCGCCGTGGGTTGTTTGAATTCACATCAAGCAGAGGTCAGCTTTCCCCAGAGCGCCACATACTATGCCCCCTAGAGGGGGGCAGGAGAAATTTCAGGGGTCAGAGAAAACCGGGACCCCCCTGGAGACTGCAGGAGTCGTGCTTGGAAAGAGCATGGCCCTATAGATTTTGATACTGATTCAGTACGGAATCATTAAGAAATTTCCAAAACACTGTTCCATGTGGATAATTAGCCACAAGTTAGAAACACAGCTTTTACTTAGAATAGAGAATTCTGCACCTACTGCTATAAGAAACAGGCTTGACAACGTGTACAACTACGCAGTTCAGACGTGTAAGCCCACACGATTCCTAAACACTTGCGTTCCCCCCGACCCCGGACATTTTAGAGCCAAGCAGCATTAAATGACTGACTCACACTAGACTTTTTCTTGGGCCATGGGCCTGCCTTGTGGATTTCTTATTTCTGCGGCAGTAAGAGATGCAGCACAGTGACTAGAACGCCGGCTTCCCGGGTCTCCTTGCTGCCCTGCCACTTCCGGCCACGTGAACTCTACCGTGAAGGACCCAGGTGGCTGAGGCCAAGGCTCTTAGCATCTCTGGGCCTCGGTTTCCTCCTCTGTGAAGGGGGAATTCACGACCCCTCCCCTTTGGGTTGTCGAGTGGGTTCATCTGTGTCAATAAGTGCAGGAGCTGTGTCCCTCAGGAACCCATGGCTCCAAGTGCACGGTTCAAGGCCTGCCCTAGAGCAGGTGCGGAACACTTCTGAGCTTCACTTTAGAAATGACTGCATTTACCTCCTTGGCCTGTGGGAAGAAGTAAGCAGAGCCCAGAGCTCTGGCTGGCGTGTGCGGCGTCCAGCAGAGGCGCTAACTCGGCTTGGCTGTTACTGCATTCAGTTCACATCCTACCAGCGAGCTGCCAGCTTCCTTTCTCACTGGCTTCAGTATCCGAAGCCATCTGAAAAAGCCTCCGCTCGTCCCTGTAAGATTTGCAAGCAGGCCCGAGACCTCATGTGTCCAACTTACTGTTGTTGGCTGTTGCCACTGTTTATAGCAGTTGCGTGGCTCGTCCTGTCTCTCAGCATAGGTATCGAATTCCAGCACTTCCCCGCAAATAATTCCAGTTCATAGTTTATGCAGATGCAGACGCTCTATCCTATCATTCATCATTGAAGTGGGTTAAATAGGGGAGGGGTACACTGTGTCCCATGGCCACATACGGCCGCCCTGGTTCTGTCAGCCCATGGCTGTGGTGTGAACCCAGCTTCTGGCCAGGGCAGAGTCCTGGCAGCAGGGATCGCGTGGCCCAGCTGGCCTTTGGTAGGGAATCTGCCAGCTCTGGGAAGGGTGGGTCATCTCCCAGGAAGTGTCTTCCTGGCTTCCTGGCTGTCTGCTGTTTTTAAAATGAAACCCCCTGCTTAGCCCGAGGAGGGTGAAATGCAACCTGAGCCTCACGGGCCTCCCTGTCCCTGCAGCCACTTGTCTCCACTTTCCCTGCCATTCCCTTCTCTGTGTCTTTTGCGAGGAGAAGTATGGGGGTGGTGACACCCTGCTGGCCACAGCCTCCACTGCTCTCCCTCTTGCTGCATCCGACGCCCACAGAAGAGCCTGTCTTTTCTTGCCAAAGTGAGCACTTGGAGGCCCAAGGAAACTCCCAGAGTGGACCTCTGTGACAGTGTTAAGAGCGTGGCTCATGTCCGGGGACTTCTTCATCCTATCCCTCTCTGCCAGGATAGCCCCCCTCTCCCCCAAGAGCCCAGCGGCTCTGTTACGGGGGCTCAGAGCTCCTGCCCCTGGCCCCTGTGCCCAGCCTGTACCCAGAAGCAGGAGGCCCTGGGAACCACGAGGCAGCGAGGAGAAGCCCGGCAGCGATGGCAGCGTCCCGTGAGCAGTAATGGTCTGAGAGTAGTCCCTGCTGGAGGGTGGAGACCAGCTTCTACCTGGGCAGAACTGGGGCGAGGGTGAGGAAGAGGAAGAGGTGGCGAGCGTGAGACGTGGCCAGGCTCTTGTGTGAGCTAGTGCTCTGCGCGTCGTGGTTGGGGAGGCGTGAGTGTTGTGGCAGCGCATGCCTGTGAATGCAGTGCTCTGGGAGGCTCAAGCAGGGGATTGCAAGTTCTAGCCCAGCCTGCCTGGGCAGCTTGGTGACTTAGCAAGACCTTGTCCTAAAATAAATGAGCATATACATATATATGTAAATAAGGGCTGCAGATGTAGCTCAGTGTGAAAGTCCTAGGTTCAATCCCCAGTACCACAAAATGAAACAGAACAAAACAACTATGTGCATATGTATAGAAGGAAATGTATTTTCAGGAATTGGCTCACATGGATGTAGGGACCGACAAGTCCAAAATCTGCAGGGTGGCCTGGCAGACTGGAAGAACTGCAGTTGTGCAGAACAAATCCAAAGTCCACCTGCCAGTGCAGTCCTTTCTTCCTTGGGTAACCTCATACCTTCAACTGATTAGACAAGGCCCACCTGATTTAGTGGAAGAAACTGAAGTTTAAATGTTAATCACATCTGGAAAGCACTTTACAGGAACATTTAGACTAATGTTTGGCCAAATATCTGTATACCGTGGCCTCATGGAGCTGACACACAAAATGAGCCACCCCAGTTTTGGAGTCAGCCGGTGTAAGGGCCAGGTGTGCAGGAGTGAGCAGCTTTGCTGGGGAAGCAGGAAGCAGAATTGAGATTTGGTGGAAAGTTGGAGGCCAGAGGCGGGATGCCCACAGGAGCCCCGGTTTTGGTGCAGGTCCCTGGAAGGGCAGAGGAAGCTGAGGTGGCGCCTGCTGAGCCTCTAAGCAGCGGAGACCGAGCTGCTCAGAGCAGGGCTCGGTGGTCCTCCATGGGGCGGGGGAGGTCTCTGATGAGAGCTGATGAAGACTCCGATAGAAGAGACTCTCTGTCCACCCAGTGTTGGAGAAAAATAGACTAGGGGACAAAACATCTACAGGATACATGGATGCCTGGAACAATTCATTCTCATTTAGGCTACATAAATGTGCATTTAATTACAGCCCAAAACCTTTCTTTTTTTTTTTTTTTTTTTTTTTTTTAGCTATGATCTGCCTGTTAAAGGTCTAGGTTGATCACTTGCATAAAATACCTTCACTGCAGAATTTTTACAGTTTGAGTCTCTAAAGAAGGGTGAAACTTGTCACATTCTCCTGAGCACAAAATCACTTTAATTTTGTCTGCATCATTTACTGTTGTCTCAGCCACACCTAATTTGATCACCACCCCTCTGAGTGACCAGTCTCCACTGAGTCATTCCCAAGATTCAGCTTCGTTTCCTCAGAAACAAGCCTGTCTTTCTTCCTGCTCGTGGTGCAGGGAGCTACACCAAATCTAATTATATTACGTCAGTCCAAGGACGCGTTCCATTGGCATAAACAGGTCTGAAGACAGAGTCAGCAGGCTGCGGTGGCACCAGAAGGCCTCCATGGTCCTGGGTGATTCTCCCCATCCCCCAGGGTGCTGGGTGTGGTCAGTGTTCCCCGCCAGGCAGTGGAGAGGCACCGGGAGCCCGATGCATCAGCTCTGACTGAGGACACTGGGTTTCTAACGAGGCTGCAGTGGGCCCACAGGCAGGGAGGAGCCCATGCAGGTGGCCATCTGGCCTCAGAGGTGCACAGAACAGGCGTTGAGAGTCACCAGGGCAGACATCGACCTGAAGAATGTTGGCCTACTCTGCCCTTCGGAGATGGAACCGGAGGAGTCTCACGCAGGAGGTTACGATGGCGCCGCCCATGGGAAACCGCTGCATGTCTGGGTGGCAGGCCCTCTGAGAGGAATCTCAGTGAATTCAGTGGTGAACAGGTCCGGTATCTCAGCCCCCGCAGCTGACTCCAAGGCAGGAGCATCGTGTCTGAAGGGCGTGACGGCACAGATGCTTAGCCCATGGCAGCCAGGAAACAGAGCAAGAGATGAGTACCAAGAGGAAGGGTCCAGGGTCCAGACACAGACCCCAAGGTCATGGCTTCATGGCCACCCAGACACACCCTGAAGTGTGCTCCGCCAAGCCCTGGGTGGGTGCCAAACCATCTAGTTGACACATCCCCTGCATCGCCATGCCATGGGATTGGTGCTGAGATTCCTGTCCCCTGCGGTTGTGTCTCTACTGGCTGCCTGATTGATCACTGTGACTTCTTGGGCTCAGTTTCCCCATACAGAAGATGAGGCTGGTAAGCGTGATCATTGCTGCCATCCCCCCTCTGCTCAAACACTCAGCCTTTCTTTTCCAGTTTTTTGTGGAAACTGGAAACTGGATAAAAGGGTAGACATAAAGAACCATAGTTTATCGTCCTTTAGGGTCTAATGGCTTTTTCCTTTTAAAGTTTATGAGGCAGAGTTTTTTTCTTAAGTGGACAGGATGCAACCCACCAGCGCTCTGCAGAAAGAAGCTGCAGATAAAAGATTTAGGATGCAGTGGGAATTTCTAAGGCCCTTTGAACAAAGAGATGGGTTCTTTCTCTGTGTGTGGCTCTCCTAATTCTGTTTCTCTGTCTTTCCCTGTGTAAACAAAGCTCTGTGGATCTCATTGGTTCTTTTTTGTGTGTGTGTGTGGGTACCAGGGATTGACCTCGGGACCTTGCATGCCAGCAGGTGCCCTTGTTGCTGAGCAATATCACTGACCCTTTTTTCATATGTGGGTTCCAGGAATCGAACTCAGGACCTCGTGCTTGCCAGGCAGGCACTTATGCCACTGAGCTATCTCACCGGCCCTCACTGGTTCTTTTTAAGACAAGATATGGTGACAGGAGAGTAAAACTAGCACATTGGTCTCAAGCAGGAAAACTTCACCTGCCTTCGGCTGTCACAGTTCCTAAAGTTACTGCCCCCAGCGCCTCCTTTGGAGGGAGCCTTTGATGGCTGCCAGCTTGGCTTTGCATACTTTCAGCAGAGAATCCTGCATTTAGAGATGAAAAATACTATCCCATATCTGTGTCTGGCTCACTGTGACTCTCCCCTTCACTTTCACAAGTCAAAGAAAAAGGTGTGACTTGGAAAATAAAGGAAATGTCCATTTGTGAGCTTCCTAGTACGGACGAAGGCCTGGTCTCCGGGACCTGTTCCCTGCCAGCTGGTTGTCAGTCATGGGCCACGAAAGTAAGCAGACCCCACCTTCATTCGCTGCTGGCAGGATGCATCCTGGGAGACCCCCAGGGGCCCCGGCTGGCAGTGTCCAGCACACCTGTGCTCATCAGCTGTGGCAAGGAGGAGGTAGGAGGGCATGTTCACCATGCTGTGCCATTCCTGGTGTACTTGCTGCTGGACCCCAGAGGGATGTGGAGACTTCGAGTGCTCTGTTCTAGCAGAGAGCATAGACAAGCACAGCTCGACCTGTCCAATGACCCCGGCTCTGTCTGCAGCTCTCAAGCACACAGTCGATTATCAAGGTCATTGCCTCTTCAGAGCTCGACTTCTACCTCTGATCTTACTTGGCCACAATACTGAAGAATTGCCCTTCATCAATTCCCACACCAGTCAATGAGGACAGCGGGTAGAGGCCTCAGCCTTCCATGGGATGGGCTAAGGGGACTGGCTTCTCTCCTTCCCATTCTGCTGAGTTCTGCTGACCTGTGCCCTGACTTACAGCCTGCCCACATGCTTTAATTTGTTAACTTTTTTTTTCCAATGAAAAAAGCAGTGGTTTCAAAGAGGCATATGTTTATTGTTGAATGTTTAAAACATTTCATTTAAAAGTGTGGTGGATTTTCAACTACTCACACATGTGAAAATGCTGCAGTTCCTCATATGAAGACAAGGTCGTGTCTTCAAAGCTCAGCCAATCCCACCCCGTCAGATCACATCGACCACCGTCATAAACTCTGGGCCATGAGAATATGTCTGCATGTAGGCATGGAGGTCATTAGAGCTCATTTAAGGAAATAAAGTGAAGGCTTTAATTAATTAGTCACCTGTGATAGATATGCTGAGAACGCCACATGCCCAGGTCCAGCAGGGATGCAAAGAAGCACCTGCTAGCAAATGCTACAGCTTGACCTTCATGATTCTACAGCAGCCAAGACCCCTCTCTGAAGCTGATTCAGGCTGTGACAAGCTAGTATCCGTCAAGGCTTCCAATAGGTATGTGTTGTGACAGCTTCTGTGTTATCATTATTTATGGAGCAGAGTCATCTACACAGAAGCCAAGAATCACTCCTGAAAATACAACAACTCCAATAAAAACCAACAGAAAAAAGAACTAAGATCATTAATCCTGACACGTCAACTTCATTGGATTAAGAACTCCATAACAGATTAGTTGTAGAGCATGCATCTGATTGTGTCTGCGTGAGTCACGGAGGTGTGACCTTGTGTACTATATCTGTTCCCTGTTCCCTTCTTTTCTGGCACAGTTCCCCTGCTCTGCTTCCTAGCCACCATGAATTGAGCAGCCTTGTTCTACCACACCTTTCCACTATGAAGTTCCTGCCTTTGGAACCAGTTTACCATGGACTGAATTCCCTGAAACCATGAACCAATTTAAACTTCTCCTCTTTTAAGTTGTGAGTGTCAGGTATTATGTCTAGCATACTGATACAACAACTGAATTATAACATGAAGATAGCAGCCACTTGCTCTCTGAGAGATTCATAATGTTATACCCACAATTAGGCAGTGGTCCGCTAGGTGGGATCAGCCATAGCAGCAGGCTTGAATGGAAGCCAGGGCCGGTTTCCAGGTCTAAACTGTCCTGTCATGGTGGTACCCTGCTCTGGTGGTGCTCTGTGACAAGGTGTTCTGCTCAGCCCTCATGCAGAGTTACCTTTGCTAAAGGAAACATTACATGGCTGAAACTGAAATGTTATGCTCATTTTTGAAAATGGGGAAAAAGACATTTCATTGACAATTATCTAATGACTATTGTGCTACTCAGCAGCCTGGTACTATAACAAATGCCTGAGGTCAGTCGCCTTAAAAAGAGGAAAGGTTTGTTTGTCCTGCAGTTTCAGAGGCTTCAGCCCATGGCAGATTGGCCCTGATGCTCTAGGCCCATGGTCAGGCAGCATGTCATGGCAGAGGCATGTGGGGAAGGAGGCTCATTCACCTCATGGCAGTGGTTAGGACCCCACAGTTTTCTCTCAGGGCCTCTCCTAATGACCTAACCTCCTTCCACTAAGCTCCACCTCTTAAAGGGTCCATCAGCCCCCCAACAGGGCCACCCTGGGACCAAACCTTAACACGTGACCTTTGGAAAACATTCCAGATCCAAACTGTGAAACTGCTGAACAGTAAGGACATTAGGTTCAAAACAGGATGCAAGAAGATCTACCTGAATCCCTGATTGGAAGCAGTGACTCCCACCCTGAGAGCCACACAGGTGTATCCATAAGAAGGCCCTCAGCAGTGCATGGCAACACAACCAGGTGGGATGGCTGAGTCTTCCTGCGTCCTGTCTTGGAACCCCAACTGATATGGGGAACACCAAGTACTTCCTTTCTTCCAACTGGAGGATTCAAGAAAACCAAATCAAAGTGGTTGCCAGGGCCCCTGGTTAGCTTCAGAATGCAGCTCGCTCCTGCTCAGGGGATCCCCAGCCATCACACAGAAGCTGGTGTTGATTTCGAGTCTCTTGTGCTGAAATGAAGATATTTTCCCCCAGAGTTCTGCTCGTGAAGTGAAACACATACTTGGCACCTCCAGAAGTGATTGGAATGATCTTTGTGCAACATGATTCCTTGGAATGACCTGCTCTTAAGAGAGAAGCATAGAGAATGGATCAACCCAGTTGATTCGGTAAGATGGCGGAGTCAGAGGCTTAGCAAGGTCGTGTGGAAAGCCTGCAGCAGCCAGGATGTGTTTGGCAGCCTTGGTGCAGACACACCAATTATAGTTTGCCAGGCTACAGAACGCAGAGCTAAAATGTACAAAATGGAAGGAAACAAACACAACCAAAAGCACACAGAGGTAAAGAAGAGCCACCCAGGGTCCTGACTGCAGACTTATTTTACAGCCATGAGGCTGATGCCAACCTTCCAGAATGAGATTGTGTAACTTAGCTGGTTTGACATGGAATGAAAAATACTAATCTTGTTATCACTGATGATTTGAAGTGTTTCCACAGCTTATGTGGAACAATCCCTACAACCCTGACATATTTTCTTTTTGTGTGTATAAAAATTTGCACTACAGTTTTTTTATAATTTTCTTAAAACCATAATGAAATCTTTTCAGAGAAAACACTTGGTATAAAGCAATCCAAGGCTGCTTCTCCAAACAAAAGTAAATGAAAGTATCATGGCACCAGTGGGTCTGAGGGCTGCCATCTGTGTGCCATGGTCACCAGGGTCTGGGTGGCCCAACTGTGTTTCTCACCCAAAAGTGCCACCAATCTCACTCTCCTTCCAGGCTCCACTGCCCAAGTTACCCTCGGGACTTCCAAAGGAGGCCAAAAACTTACAAATTATTGGGTAACAGACCTCTTTTAAGAACTTAAGGTTGGTTTTGCTCAGAAATCAAAATCGGGACCAGGAAGAATCACAGAGAACTGACGCAATTTCAGGATGCCCACGAGTCTCCAGCAGTTTGAAGCGCTGTTCTTCTTGCCTTCATTTTCCATGTCTTTATACTTTGGTCCAGATTATGAAATATCTGAGATAGGCAAAACATATTAACAGAGGCTTTGCTGTGTAGGGAAAATGCTTGATTTGAACAACAAATTTTATTATTAATTTGTTTTGCTACTAGGGTTTGAACCCAGGGCCTTTGCCCTAAGCTATAGTCCCACCCCCACCCCCTTTTGAGACAGTGTCTTGCTAAGTTGCTAAGGTGTAGGCTGGGCTGAAACTTGCAATTCTTCCACCTCAGCATCCCAGAGCATTGGGATTACAGGTGTTTGCCACCACACCCAGCTTAAACATTGGATTTTTAAAATGCTGAAAAAAGTTGCATATATTATGTACCCTCAGCCCTGTTAAAATGTATTTATATCCATGCAGACACACGGAGAAACACAAGAAGTCAATGTAAAGGAATATTAGCAGTGGCTGTTGCTGGGGGGAGGGATTCTACATGGGTTTCCTGTGCCCCTGTGTTACTGTCTGTGGAACTCGGGTCCTCACGCTGCTCCTGTGACCCATCCTCTTGATTGCTTCAGTGTTTCTCGGGCACCGCCACACCCCTAACCAGCTGGCTTGACTGCTGTTCTGGCTCCTCAACCCATGTGACTGCGGGGGTGACGGGGCAGAGGTCTGGAAGCCAGCAGCTACACTGGGCATCTCCACAAACCTCAGGATCCAAGAGGACACCAGTGTCCTCCCCTCACTCTTCAGCACTACTGTGGAACAGGACCAGCAGGTGCCTGCTCTAGGCAGCTCCCAGCTCTGCTGTTGCTAAGCATCACCCCCTCCCCCCATCATAGTCTGTCCTGGGAGCTTGGGCAGGAGGAAGCTGCTCCCCTGTCTGAGCTCCCAGCCCAGCCCTGTAGGAGTCACCCTGCTCCTCCCCTGCAGTGCTGTGTGCCCAGCTTCCCAGGTGGGCCCCAAGTCTTCCACACGGTCTTCATTTCGGGGAGAAGTATCCCCACCTTCTGCTGTAGCCCAAAGTATGTGGAATCAGAAGAAAAGTGGGAGTGAAAATCAAGTCTTCTTGGAGCCCACTTGGCCAGCTGCTGGAGGGACCTGGAGGCCTCCAGCCAAGGTGTCCAAGCCTCCTCCCCAGTGCATCTGCAGATGGGCTGGTGTGGAGCCAGCTGAGGGCCGTGTGGACATTGCCAGGTTCATCAGAGACCCAACAGGGATGGCCTTGGGCCACCCTTAGACCCACCTCCATCCCACACTCCATCACCTGCCAGCACACCTGTAGACAAGGAACCCTTCTATAACCAGAAAAGACAAACAGAAATGTGGCTTTGAGGAAAAACATTGTCAACCACCAACAGCTGACAATTGACTGAAAGATGCTCAGATGCTGTGGACCTCCTGCTGGAAGAGTAATTATCCCTAGTGAAACAGTCATGTAAAACAAATTGCATCCAAATTTAATAAAGCCTCTAGAAGCCTCTAGATCCAGCCGCTAATTGCTAGGAATGATTGAGGGCAGAGGAGCATGTTAATATCACCACCGAGATGTACTTCTCGAAATCCTGCAATTGGAAGAAAATCTGAGGAGGCTCGGGACTGAACCCATCCAGTTTCTGTCCCAAATGAATCAAATAGAAAAGTCAAGATTAAGATTAAAGAATCATATGTAGATTGAAAGAGAAGAGAAACCTATGGACCAATTGCAAAGTATGGGTTTTATTTGGGTTTTGCTTTAATAAGCAGATCAAATTAAGACCTTCATAACACTATTGAGAATTCAAACACTGGACCTTACAGTAATGTAAAGAAATTACCCCTGAATTTTTGATGTCATGATGATATTGTGGACATGGTTTTAAAAAACAACAGAGTCCTTCTTACCCATTTACATCTGAAATATGCTTCCAAGCGCTGAGTGAGTAATAATTATTGAAGTGGGGTGGACAGGGCCAGAAAGGTCCCTCACTGTGCATATGTCGGAAGTCTTTTATTCTTAAGAAAGTTAGAGACAGAATGGCCGCACTGCTCTGGAGTGGGTCATTTCCAAGCGTAGTGGCAGTAAAGCCAGTGAGGGGAAAGAATAGCAGGACCCCAACCAAGGTGGGGAAAAGGGAGCAGGGTTGGGCTCAGGACAGAGTCCTGGGAGGAAATGGCCATTTGGCTGAAGATAACTCTGTCTGTCTAGAAAGTAGCTGGAAGACTACACTGGCCGCTACCCTTGCGACATCTCCTCTTCTTGAACCAGGATGCTGTCCCTTTCTTACTACAGACTCTTTTTTTTTTTTCTTATGGTCACTTGTACCAATTTCTTTCCTTTTCAGTTTCTAAATTTTTTTAGTACCTGTTTGCAGTACATAATGATTGCATTTGTGGTGGGCAGTTGGTTCCTGTACATAACGTATCTTCGATCTTTTACGTCCCCTTCTCTCCCTCCATTTCTTGGTCCCCTTCCCACTTGCAAAAGATCTCTCTCTCTCTGTTTCCTGTTATTTACCTTTTATTTTATTCTTTAATTTATTTATACTTTGGGTTTCTCACTTGCATGTATGATTACTTCACTTAACATTATGGTCTGCAGGTGCATCCATTTCCCTACGAATGACTCTAGTTTATCTCTCTGTGTGGCAGAGTGGTGCTCCACTGTATATTTTAAAAACAGGACTGCTTCACAAGTCTGTGCTCTGTCCCCTTGCAGCTGGTCTGTGGGGAACTGGAGCACCTGCAGCCAGTCGTGCGGTGGAGGCGCTCAGAGCCGGCGCGTGCAGTGCACCCGCCGGGCACACTACAACTCGGAGCCGGTGGCAGCCAGCCTGTGTCCACAGCCTGCACCCCCCAGCCAGCAGGCCTGCAACCCTCAGGGCTGCCCACCTGCGTGGAGCACAGGGCCCTGGGCGGGGGTAAGTGGGCCTCGGCTGAGCAGGGCAGGGCCTGGGCCCACCTGCTGGGATGAAGGGCCTGAGTGCTCGCTCTTGTGTGCAGTGCTCCCGAACCTGTGGCAAGGGCTGGAGGAAGAGGACCCTGGCTTGCAAGAGCACCGACCCCTCAGCCCACGCCCAGATGCTGCCCGAAGCCATGTGTGCAGTGGAGCCCAAGCCCAGGACACACGAGGCCTGCCTGCTCCAGCGCTGCCACAAACACAAGAAGCTGCAGTGGCTGGTGTCCGCCTGGTCCCAGGTGGGTCACCTTGGGGGCAGTCTCGGGTGCCCTGCTTCCTGCTCCTCTCACCCCATCTGTCTTCTTGCAACACCTGAGTTCTTGATCCCCCCCCCAGCTTCTCCCACCCCTCTGAGCTGCAGCCAACCTGCTGCATCTTCCTGGTGGCTTCCTTGTTGTCCCCTTGTAGTCAGGTCCCACAGAGGATGAGTGGATGAACAGGTTGTGAGCGGGAGGATGGGGTCCCTTTGCAGTGGCAGTGGGGCCCCGGGACGCCCCCCCCCTTACTCCAGGATAGTAAGAAACATTTCCAGGCGGCAGGCTTCCAGCACTGAGCAGGAAGAAGCTGGGTTATTGGACACAGCAGTGTGGCCATGTCCTGAGACCAGTTTCACAAGCAGCCCGGGCATCTGCAGAAGCCTCCTGTGCTGCCAACTGGAATCCAGGCCCAGGCTGCATGGGCACTGCCTAGGGCTGCCAGCCCCACCACAGTGGGACCCAGGGTGGAAGCTTGAGATTGGAGAAGTGAAGTTCCCTGACTAGGTGTGGCCCAAGAGAGCCCAGAAGCACCCCAGAAACCTCACAGCCCACAGAGGCACACGGCAGCCGGGCCGGCGTGCCCCATCTGCACGGAGCATCCAGGCCTCTGCATCCCCAGGCAGTACCTCTGCAGATCACAGCATTCCTGCAAGAAGGCCCCAGCTGTCCTTGTCCCATGCAGGACACTGAGTCCCTTTAGGCCCTGCACTTCCCCACACACCCCAGACAATGCCTTGCTTAGGATGCAGTTTGCCAAGCAGGGCATTTCATCCAGTTGAGACAGTTTGCCACTTAGAAATAAAAACACTGTTGCTCGCTGAAGTCAGCTTGCTTTGCTGAGGAAGAACTCCAGCCCCCTGTCACCTGGGGCATAGGAATGGGTGCCTCAGAGGACCACATAGTTGTGTCATCAGGAAAGACCTATCTGCAGTGCAGATCCCTGGGGTGGAGTATGTAAAAAGCAAGTGCGCTGTGCAGCCTGTGGGCTGTGTCCAGGAGAAAGCCTTCCCCCTAAAATTTAACACATGTACACAAACACACACACACACATGCTCACACACCAGGGCTTCTCTCTGAGACTCAGCCAGGCAAGCAAGCTCATGTCCACCAGTTGGTCTCTGTCTCGACATCGGGCACAAACAGCACACCTGGGAGGCCAGGGACAGGAAGGTGAGCTCAGAGGAGGCAGGTGCTGCTGCCTGGGCCCTCTGCTTAGGTGGAGGGGGTCTTGCATGACTGAGTACCTGCCACTGTCACCCGGTACAAGGACCGGCCCCATCCCTAGACCTCCGTGCCCTGGCTCTCCTGCAGTAGGGCACAGCGCTCATGTGTTGCCCCTGCTGGACAGCCAGCTGCAGCCTGGGTTTCCCTGGGGCCTCCCTGCTCACACAGGGCCCAGCACTGGGCAGCGTAGGCTGGCGCACATCTGGGAGGCACATCTGTGTGTGCTCCCTTCTTCAGGGCAGTGCTCAGACTTCAGGGAAAGATCTGTGAGCCCGGGGCTGCTTCTACCTGTGTCTGCTTCCGGGCTGCTTCATGCCTGCAGTTGTGTGGACAAATCCGCTCAGCGATGTTTACTATGTCCTTGTGTAGGAGATATCTTGGGTTCTCAGAACAGGGACAGCCAGGTTTAATTCTCCAGTAGCTTTGCAATTACCCCCTTCATGGCTTCCAACCTCCTGCCCCGCTTAGGCCCATGATGCTGTGCGGCTGTGACTACTGGCCTCCTTCCTTTGATGATGATGCTATGTTGCCTTTTAAACAGCAGAGTCCATCAGTGTCACTGAGGGTCTGTCTTTACCTAAACGTCCAGGCTGTTATCACCAGGAGATAAGCTGAGGCCTGGTTGTGCAGAAATGACATTCTTCCTCCTCTTACTTCCAGTGCTCCGTCACATGTGGAAGGGGAATCCAGAAAAGGTTCCTAAAATGTGCCGAAAAGTATGTTTCTGGGAAATACCGCGAGCTGGCCTCCAAGAAGTGCTCATATTTGCTGCAGCCCAACCTGGAGCTGGAACGCACCTGCACCCCGTTTCCGTGCCCCATGCATCCCTTGCACACTGACATGGGCCCCCCAGGGAGCAGCTGGTTTGCCTCTCCCTGGTCTCAGGTAAGAGCCCCAAGTTTCCTCTAGGGCCAGTGGCTGTTTTGCCTGGGGCCTCTGCAGGTGACAACAACTTCCAGAGTGTGTGGGCCTTGCTCCCGGGTGTGGGTGTGGCTTTCTGAGGAGACTCCGCACCTTACTGAGTCTAGCAGTGCACTGTGAGTTGTTCAAAATTTTTATCCCACTAAGTGTCAGAAATGCTTTTGGTAAAATTTAGGCAGAATTCCTCAGAGATGGGTGTGAATGGGAAGAAACAGGAGACCCGGGATACACTGGAGAACATCAGTTTATAGGTTAGCCACGAGGCTGTGAAAGTCAAAAGGGTGTTGTCACCCCCAAAACTACTAGATTCTGCCTGGGCCCACGGAGCCCCTGAGACTCCTCCTGGCCTTTCCCGTTCCCCGCCTCCTTCCACATGTCCTTCACCCTCTGGGAATTCTGCAGCAAGCATCCATACGCACCATCCTCCCCCTGCTGTTTCCTCTTGGGTTGCCCCAGCCTCAGCCCTCAAGCCCGAAGTTTCTGGGCTCCCCCACCCCCATTCTGTGCCTGTGTCCTCTGCTGCCTGCTGCTGTCCTGCAGTCAGGTCAGGAGGACTGAGACCCGGAGCCCTGGCCTGCACTTGACCCCTGCCTGTGCCCTTCTATGGGTCTCCGTCTGTTGGTGGGAGATGGGGCCTCTGCAGTACACACAGCCACCTCCTGCCTGGGGCCCGGGCACCATGTAATTCCATCCTTTCTTTTTTTTTTTTTTTTTTTTTTTTTTTTTTGTGGGTACCGGGGGGTCGACCTCAGGACCTCGCGCGCCAGCAGGCGCCCGTGCCGCTGAGCGATATCACCGGCCCCTTTTTCGTATGTGGGTTCCGGGAGTCGAACTCAGGCCCTTGCACTTGCCAGGCAGGCACTTAAGCCGCTGAGCCATCTCACCGGCCCTCCATCCTTTCTTAGACAGCAGGGAAGGCAGAAAGAAATGGAGAGGAGGGAGATGGGAGGTCAGCCTTAGTGCCCCTCTCAAGGAGGATTCTTGCACACGTCTCCCTGGAGCAGTCCCCCAGGGCCCAGCTGTGTGTCGCAGAACGAGCACAGAAATAGCATGGGGATCAGAGCCCGACAGCAGCTCCTACCCCAGAGGGTTGCTCTTAGCTAACTCAACCCTAGCAGCCTTTGGAGGGAGGAAGCCTCATCAGAACCACTGCACATATGAGGAAACCCAGGCACAGGGTGCGCTGCCCCCAGCCAGTCAGGGGCAGAAGCAAGCCACTCCACAGGGCGCACACACATCATGTGTTTTATGAGGATAATCACTGTGGCCATGGCCTCACCCTTGGCAGGCCGCCCTGCACTTGTCCCAGCCTCCTGGCTCCTGTTCATATGGATGAGGTTAGCACAACTGACACCTAGCCCGAGATGTGACAACAACACTGCACCCCATCCCAGAACACACCAGTGGGGCCTGGATCCCAGCGAGGCCACCATGGGTCAAGGCTGCTCTGGCCCAAAGGTGATTACTCGAGACCATGGAGCCTCACGCTCACCCACTGCTTGTCTGTCACCAGGACTATGCTGAGGGTCCTATTTGTGTATTCGGTGTGATTATAGACAAGGGATGATGGAAATACACGGTAAATGTTTAAATTTTAAACCTTACAGTAAAAGTTACCCTGCCACGAGTCCTTGTCCAAATCCCCCCACCTTCAAACAGGCTCACTTCATTGTTCTCGCCTCTTTCTGCAGCAGTGTTACAAGTATTCTTCCCTGAATGTCTGCACGAAGTGCAATCAACAATAGCATGGATGCTGCTGTCGAGCGTCATCCAACAGAAAGGCAGCTCATAAAAACACGACACTGTGTCCTCATCCACCTCATTCACTGATTCTGGCTCCGTGTGACTTCTGGCTCTTCCCAAAGTCAAAATGACCATGAAAAGTAGACACGTTGAATAGATTGAGGACATCAAGGCAGTCATGACAGTGAGATTAAAGACACTCAGGAAAGAGGACTCCAGAGCTGCTGCAGAAAGTGGCAAGCACGATGGGATTAGTTTGTTCCAAGCAAGGGGGAAGATTTTGAGGGGGACTCATAGTGATGTGTCTTTCACTATAATGAATGTCTTAAATTTAAACACACACCGTATTTTCAGATCACCCCTTGTATGTATATCTGCACACATCTGCATGCACACACGTGTTCATACTCACATGAACTGTATTGTGCTGACCACAGCACCTAACCTATTTTAAGGGAGTACTTACCTGAATGGGCGAGTGTCAAGGGGAGAATTCAGTGATGAGTCAAAGCAGGTCCTCACTGTCCTTATTTAGAGAACTTGCCTCTCACTGGTAAAGTGCGCCCTGGCCTTGGGCTTCCTTGGCATCATCCATCCGAGTTGCATGCTCTGCCAAGAGGCCGGATAGAGTGAGTGCCTCCTCTCAAAAGCCAAAAGGTCACCCTAGCTCACCAGCCACTTGCATCCTCCTGCTTCCCAGGACTGAGTTGGAAACAAATATGCCCAGCGCACAGCGCTGGCTTACTGCAGGCTGGAGAATACTGAGTATGGGTGGAATGGCCAGGCTCTGTCCCACATGTAAGCCCAAGTAGTCAGATGAGGAATGGCGCTCCCAGAAACATCGACTCAACTGTGGCCAGACAGGATGGTCAGGAGTGGCCCACAGTTCCCATGTCCCCCCAAATCCTCATGAACTCCTAGGTGAGGCTTTGGGGAGGTGATTGGATCATGGGGGTGTGACACTCATGAGTAGATTAGTCCACTGATGGGTTTATAGCTGGATGTGACGTTGGAGGTGGAGCCTGAATGGAGGTGGTGTCTCACAGGGGCGTGGCCTGGAAGGGCCACTCCCTCCCCAGCTCCTCCCTTGATCTGTCTCGGCTTCCTGCCCCACGCCACCAGCTGTTTGTCCTCTGCCCTGCCCCTCTGCCTTGGAGCCAGCCGACTATGGACTGAAACCTCTACAAACTGCAAGCCAAAATTAACCTCTCCTTCCTTAAGTCATGGGTGTCAGATACTGTGTCTGACACAAGAAACAAGAAAGTGATTAAGACACCATCTTGCTCAGGTGGCGGCGTCCGCAGCCCACAGACTGTAGTAGCTCATTTGATGTGAGTGAGTTCAAATGCGTACCTTGGAAACAATTTAAAGTCGAGGGGTCAGGGCCATGTGAACTATGTGCTTTTTGAACATTTCTTGTTTTAAATAGAGAAAAAGTGCAGCTACAAATGTTCACTGGTGCCCTTGCCTCGTTTTTCCTAGAAGTTTTTCCAGCAAGGCAGGCGCAGAGGTGCAAGAAGCTCGGAGGAGCTATTTCTGGGGAAAGACCCTGCTCTCCTGTGAGAATGGGGACAGTCAGGGAGGAAACTGAGGCTCATCCTGTGAATCCCATCCCCGCTTCTGGCTCTGGGCTGGTGCTCATGCTCAGTGCCAAGACTACAGGCAAACTTAGAAAGAGAAAAACAAGTTTATCCGTATGTAACCCAACCCCAAACCTGAAGTCCACCTGAAGTCTACCAGCAGTAGTTTCTGCTGGTCTGAAACATCCAGCCACTTTGTCCACGACATCGTTTTGTCACAGGCTCGCTGAAGTTTTCATTCATCACAATGTGAGACTGTAACCTTTACTGGAGGGCAGCAACTCGCCGGGCTGTGTTTGCCATGAGCGCGTTGTCCCTGTGCCTGCCCACACTGTGGGAAGCTGGGGGTGGTGATGAACAGCCAGTGCCTGGCTGGACTTTGCCATCGGACAGGTTTATTCTTCCAGCAGTTAAAGGTCATCATTCCTGTGATTTGTTCTGCAGGATGTCTGCTGATTTAGATGGCTCAGCTTATCATCACAGTTCATGGTGCATCGTGGTGTGAGCTGACCTAAATCATCTCTATCGAGTGGGCTTAGTAGCAGCTGGTTTCCATGCTGTTTGGTCTGAGAATGGCTTTAGTACCATCACCTGTTGGACTTGGTCTCCCTCCCCCGACGGGGATGAGTGTGTCCATCCTGGGGCTGCTCACCAGGACAATGCAAAGTTAGGCTGCAAAACCTTGGGCCACAAGGGGCAAGAAGTCATGTCACAGACGACTCACTTGGCTTTTCACTGTGGCATCTAAGACCCAATGCTGCACTGAAAGCACACACTCATACATGCACACACACACGCATGGGCACACAGATTCTTGCCCTACACCTTTACCTGCCACCGCCTATGCTAATAATTGCTCTCATCACCTTTTGCCACCATTGATGGATAAGGCCATCATTCTCTCCCCTTGAAGTCGAGGGAGTTTGTGTTTGTAACCAATTGAAGAGGCACAAAAATTGACAGCCCCATTCATCTCTCATCTCACAGCAGAAGTTGTCCAAGACCACGGAGGTTTGTGCAGTCCCCTCTGAACCGAGTGGACATCTGACCTCCGGGACAGTGGGAAGGTTGTGGTGGGCACACGCACCAAGGCCACAGGAAGATTATAAATTAAAGGGGAAACTTAATGGGGCCTCTTTGTAGAGGGCTTCTGGTGGGAAATGAAAGTGGGGAACCTTTGTCCTTAGGAACTAGTGTGCACTGTCTTTGTTGTCCCCTGTGCTTCTCTGATGAACCCTGCCCTGCAAGAAGCCCCATGGTCCCCAGAACACCAGTTCCATTAGCATTTCTCCACAGAGACCAATGAAAAGAGGTATCACTCTAATTAACTTGGGGAAAAATCCTGGAGGCAAACGTTATTTTAAGATGCATCTCTTTGGTTTTACTGATGGCCAGAAGTGGTCATCTTTCCATTCACCTCTAGTGTTTGCAATGCCTCTCTAAAAACATGGAGGTTGACAGCTGTCACTCCCCAAGGGGAAGAACATCCCCACGGTTCACCCCCAGCACTGCTGCCGTTCCCCAGGGGACTCCATCCTGGGAGGAGAGACTGACATTGTATACCTGCTGGCACTGCAGACCTGCTGTGACCAGAAGGAGGAGGCCACAGGGTCCTCTGGAGGCTAGGACAGGATCAGGGTGAGGAGCAGTCCTTCTAGACCGAGGGACAAGAGTGTTTACAAAGGCCACCTTTGGGGACCAGTTTCAGTCTCTGCGAGTGTTTATGCCATGTTGACTGTGTGCACCACTCTTGCTGGAATTCCTTACAGCTGACATCTGCTCTGAAAACTAAAAAAGAAAAGGAAAGCATCAAAGAGTGTTAGGCCCTGTGGTTCTGAAACCTGGTGAGGTGATTCTCCGCGTGGCCCTGCATTCAGCATGCAGGATCTCAAGCTCTGCCCATACCTGCCCCAGTTTGGGCACATGGCCTGGGGTCCCAGGGGTCCTACAAGTAACTAGTGCACAGTCAGATGAGAAGCCCAGGGGCCTGGAGGTGGAGCCACTGCCAAGGAGTCTGCAGGGCTGGCTGCAGCAGGTGGCACTGCAGGAGGTGGGCTGGACAGGGGCAGGTCACTGCGGGGATGGGGGCAGCACAGAGGTCAGTCTTCCAGTAGGAGGCTCAGGCTACATCCCAGGAAGCTGGAAGAAGAAGCCAGAAGCTTGGACTTCCAGACTCCAGCTCCAGACTCTTTTCAGGGAGCACTATTTTTCCCAACCTGCTCTTGTCCTAGGAGCTGCCCACCACACTGGCACAAATGCAGCTTCCTGCCCCTCTTCTGCCCTCCTGGCCCCCGGGGCTCCAGTTGGGTCTGCCTGGCTGTCTAGGGCCCCAGGTGCTTCTTAGCATCAGCTGGTTTGGAAACCGCAGATGCCGCGGCAAGTCTGGAATGCGAGTTCTAAACACCACGCTGAGTCTCACACCATCATGCCTGCGCTACTGAGGAACAACCAGCATTTTTTTTTTCCCCTTCTGGAAAGAGAAGTGAATAATTCAGTTTCAGGTTTCATCTTTTCCTTCCATCTGTCCATCACTATTTTTTATCAATTAAGAATAGTTTCAAAGTTCGGAGCTGACTATCTTAATTCTTTCAGTATCCTTGAAGAAATGCAAACCCTGAGAAATTCAGAGGTTGTTTTTTTCCCACAAATATTTTTTTTTCATGGGGAATTTTCAAACTCTCTAGAGCAATGCTTTTCAGCCCCCCTCCCCCGCATCTAAGTCATGCGGCCCAGTGCAGATTCTGAGGCAGCAGTGATGTGGGAGAGGCAGGAATGCAGGGACCGCATTCTGAGTAGTGGGTTGTGTGAGCACCCTGGGGTGAGGACCGAGTCACTAGCATTTATCACTGAGTATCTAGTGCTTAGAGAGAAAATACTGTACAGTGAAACCTCAGTTCACGAACACCTCTGTTCCTGAACTATTTGGTTCCCAAACAGAAGCATTCAGCAAAATGTTGCTTCTGTTCACAAACTCCACATCGGGTGACGAACAGGACCATGGCTATCTTCCCCAGAACTGTGCGACAAATTCAGTTCATGAGCTGAGGTACCACTATGCCGGCCCAGGAAGGAGTGATTACTATTCACTGAAAAAGGGAATCAATGACAAAAAAAATCAAGCCAAATGTTAATTATTTGGGGACAAATGAAAAACACTGGTGAGAGTTTATGATTTCTAATATCCTTAGCAGGTGTAGAAATCTCCCCTCGCTGCTGATTGGAAGAGAAATCGCCCTAGGGGGTGGGAGACTTTGTGAGTGCTGATGGGAATGCACCTGAGAGCGGCTGTCTCAGTGCTGTCACCCTTGTCCCCAAAGCTCCCAGTGCATCTGTGAGCCCAAAGGGAGCTTAGCATGCAGAGGGCAAAGAACAAGGGCGGGGCTGTGGTTCTGTGAACCCTCAAAGTGACGCTGTACGCAGTGGGAACAGCCGGCTGTGTCACGTGGGACCGTGATAATTCAGAAGTCAGACAGGGATCTACCTGCCCACTGAGCTGTTTTTCCTGGTTGCCACAGTCAACTATTGAACTGGGTTGTTGATGACTTCTGTGGAAACTGGCTTGGAAGTGACAGGTCAGCTGCTCAGAAATGCTCCCAACAGATGCAGGCGCAGTGCGGAACAGGAAAAAGTGAAGACGAGAGAAGTTCCTTCGGCTTGGGATTCCCAGACTAGTTCCCAACTCCTTCCCTCTCCAGGGAGACAAGAAGGTGTCTTACTTGCTCATCACCTGGTCCCTGTTCCAGGGGACTTGAGGAGTCTTTGAAAGCTCCGACAGCAGCAGGTTCTGGGGCGAGGCCAGGCTCGTCTCTGCATCTGTGTGCTGGTCCTCTTCCAGGCGGTGTGCGCTGTGGAGACCCGGCTGCAGCCTCCCTTTGGGACCTGCTGCAGTGGGATCCCACACGCTGTCCTGTCATTTTGGGCAAGCATCGTGCCTCATGTGTGTCCCAGGCTTGCACAGCATCCTCCTTGCAGGGGAAGCAACTGTTTACCTCCCGCCCACACACCAGGACACCCATGCTGTGTCTGACCCATCTTCCTGCAGGTGCTCCTTGAGTTTGCTTACCCTATTAGCCTGGAGCCTACTTCAGCACAATTTACATAATTTAGTCTAGACTTGTGCAGGTCTTGGCTCAGATTTCTCTGCCTCTCCAGTTGTTTATCCCCTGGTTCTTTGCCTGCGGTTGATTCCAGATGGGTCCTGCTCAAGTTTTGGGCTATGTGTGCCCTGCCAGGTGGTGAAAGACGAGCTCCCCCCCCCCGCCGCCCCGCTCACTCCTTCTCCTGGGCTGGGATGTGCAGACCGCAGCTCTAGGACCTGGCAGCAGGGTGGGGTCTAGAAGGGGCTTGGCTTCCTCAGCCTCTGTGGGGACTGACAGTCCAAGGAGGGCCCCAACAAGTGGCTTGTAGAGGATGTGACCAGCCACCAAGTTTCCTGTGCTGAGGTTCCTTTGTTCACCTTTGACCAAACCAGAGGAAGCCATTTACTTTGGTAAAAAAGAAAAGGGATTCACTCAAGACTGGCTCTGAGGAGATGGACGGGCCCGTTTGCCTCTAATCTCCATCTTGTGCGGTGAGGAACTGTTGGGGAAGGGAACAGTGGAACAGCAAACGCATTCAGCCTTGTTCCTCTCCCTTCCTGGACCGGAACCTCTCATTCCCTTGCCCAAGGGAGTGAACTTGGGCTTGACCTGCTGGTGCCAGTGTCTGCAGGCTCTGTCCACTCATCTACATTGAAGAGAGGTGGGGTAATCGTTTATGACCTAGACTCAAGGAAGTTTGGAGAAGTCACTTGGGTCTAAAAGAAAAAATTTAACTTTTCAAGCTCCATTTTGCAGTGCCAGTTACAAGGACATTGCCCGAAGGTGCTGTTCGGTCTTGTGAGGCTCGGAGTGTAACTCTGGAATCCCCACACATACACCTGCTTCCTGTGCCCACCAAACTCCCCAAGAATACTCTAAACTTCCCGGACGCCTTCCCTTTGTCCATACCCGCTGTTACTCCAGAGTGTGATCAGCAACCAGAGGTAGAGAGCAACCACTTTGAGATGTCTGGGCAAGAGGAGACCCTTGCAAAGGGACAGAGAGGAAACACAGCTGCCACAACCAAGCAGAGACCAGGGCTGGCCCAGGCCATAGTTCTAGGAGAACCTAGCACAGGTTAGAAAGTACCTTTGCCCTGGTCCTGGATATAACATCAGCAACCTTGAGCTCTGAAAGACTTCAAATAGAAGCAAAAACAGGAGACTTTTCTTGTTTTGTTTTGTTTTGTTTTGTTTTGTTTTATACGCAGGTACTGGGAGTCGAACTCAGGACCTTGCGCTCGCCAGGCAGGTGCTTATGCCACTGAGCTGTATCACTGGCACCTTTTTTTGCTTTTTATACTCAGGAGAATGACTCATGGCTAACTTTATTGTGCATAGAATCTAATTTTTTTTCTGTACTATCTATATTCTGAGGAAATAATACACCAACCCATAAATATCTAATTTTTTAATTCAGTGTACTCACTTTTTTAGCACATGTACTCTGCCTCAGGGCCCCTGAGCTCAAGAACTGTCAGGGACATCTTTAGCATTAGATCACAGCCATTCTGAGCAAGTCCTGTCCCAACACCCTGGCTCCCACCTGAGCCCCGGGAAGGGTGACAGCCACTTCACAGGCTGGTTCAGAATGCCCGGTAGGGGCCAGGCCCAAGCCCCGCCCAGTGCACACTGTCAGTGGGGTGTGCAGGACCAGCTCCATCTGCATCCTGGTTGGGCATTACTGCCTGCCTTTTGTGACCTCCATCTCCGGAAGGAGCTGTGGCCTGCAGTGCTGCATCCTCTGATGGTGGGCACACCGATGGCAGGGAGCCCAGCAGCCCAGTGACTGCTGTGTGTTCTCCTCCTGCAGTGCACGGCCAGCTGTGGTGGTGGTGTGCAGAGGAGGACTGTGCAGTGCCTGGTGGGGGCCCAGCCAGCTTCTGACTGCCCCCCGCACCAGAAGCCCGAAGCCTCCCTGGCCTGCAACACCCACTTCTGCCCCATCGCAGAGAAGAAAGGTGAGCTCGGTGCCCCTCGTCTGGACCTGGGCCTTTGGGCGGGGGCATAGAGGCTTTAGAGAATTCCTGAGAATTCTTGGAATGGGGAGCCCAAGAGTTGGGGCCTCGTGTCTGCCACATCCTTTTCTCCCCTCAGCTCCTTCAGTTTTCCAATGACATAGTCACAAAGCAGACCTTGACATCCTCACGCCTCCCCAGAAAGGACAGAGACAGATATGACATAAATCTAGCCATGTAAAACACATGATTTCCATCTTTTGTCAGTGCTATTTGAGGTACTTAAAGAAGAGAATGTGAACAAATGCACTTTTTCCTTCTGCATTAGACAAAAGCCTCCCTTAGTCTAATCCGCCTGTTGGGTGGGTGCACTTAGCACAAGAAGATTCTAGTCTTGCAGGAACCTTCCAAGAAGGGTCTTGGGAAAGGAGTAAGTTCTACAAGCCCAAGTTAGACCCAAAGAGCTGCCTTCCTTCAGTAGCTTTGAAGCAATGATGAGTTTGCTTTTGTTTGCCAGAGATATTAGTGAGCAGCATCTGCCACACTCCAGAGCACCTGACTGACGTGGAGTGTGCTTGTTTTCAGGCGCCTTCTGCAAAGATGCCTTCCACTGGTGCAACCTGGTGCCGCAGCATGGGATGTGCAGCCACAGGTTCTACGGCAAGCAGTGCTGCAGAACTTGCTCCAAGTCCAACCTGTGAGTTGGGTCAGTCCCACAGCAGAGAAGAGGCCACGTGGGCTGGAAACATCAGCACGAAGGAGCTGTGCAGCACACTCTGGAGCACATCCAACGAAGATCACAGCCAGGAGAGAGCAAACTGGGCTAGGCTCTTTGGCCCGGAGTGTGTGTGTCTGTGCATGGGGGGGACAGATGCATGACTGTGCCCATGCCAACACACGCTCTCCCATCCCGTGGAAACGTGGGTTGCTCCTGCTCAAATGTAGGGCAGGAGAGCTACACCGCAGAGCACAAGCAGCCACACTCAGCCAGGTTTGCGATTCCACTACGCCAAGTCCAAAGGACAGCAGAGGTGGACTTGCTAAATGCTAAATGTCTGGTGCTTTGTAAAAAGAAGGAAAAGCCACAAGATTAAGAAAACATGTGAAATAGCTGCCACTAAGTAGGCCAACTTCCTTCCCAAAAGCCTTGGAGGCCCCCACCATCGGGGTGGGCAAGGTGAAGGGGCTGGGGAGCCTCAGGATGCTTTTCCAGTCTCAGCCACAAGAGCCCGGGCCTTCTGAGTTGGGACTTTGCATGTGTAGCCGGAAAGTAAATCCTTGATGAGGTGCTTCCTTCCCTTTGGGCTCACGTGCCAGGGAAGACTTTCATAGTTCATGTTTTATCTTTCTCAGTTACTTACCAGTGAGTGTTCCTATTTAAACCCACTCTCCGTGCTTTTCTGTCTTAAATAGTGTGTCAGAAGTTCAGGTTACACAGCTGTTACCCAGAAAGAGTTGGGGCCACCAAGAAGCTGACAGGATCATAGCCTTATGCCCTGGGTTTTGTTGTTGTTGGGAGGGGTTCTTAATTCTTAAATCTCTTCTGTAACTGTGGTGGAGAGGGAAGGCCAGCAGCCTCCGCAGAGGGCCTGCCAACCCTCCCTGTCATCGTGGGTGCTCGTTTCTGGTCTCCCTGTCTGGCGTGCGGCACCTTTGCAGATGGGCACCTGGATATTTATATTTGCGGAATTTTATAATAAATTTTATATTGTATGATGTGCTTCTGAGCTGCATGCTGATCCTTCCCAAGGTTTGTTTCTGCTATAGAGGGCTGGCACCAGACACCGGGGAATGAGTTTTAAAGAGAGAGAAACGGGGCTCTGGAATGTCACAGAAAGAGCTAGAATTCGACTAGCACAAAGTGACCCCAGTGGGGAGGACGGGTGCAGGAGGACGGGTGCGGGAGGATAGCTGGGGCTGGGTCACGATGGCTTCGTGCCACATTCAGTGAAACGGGGGCTACTCTGCTGGATACACTGGCGCACACCTGTGACCCCCGTACTCAGGAGGCTGAGATGGGAGGATTGCTGTGAGTTCAAGGCTAGCCTGAACTACTTAATGAGACCCTGTGGAAGGAAGGAAGGAAGGAGGGAAGAAGGAAGGGAGGGAGAACAGGTGGGAAGGAGACAGGGAGACAGGGACAGAGGGAGGGAGGGAGGAAGGCAGGGAGAGAGGGAGAGGGCAGGCTGCCCTTGATCTTGCAATCCCTGCTGGTGTTAGGTTTCTCAAGAGAAGCAGAACCAGCAGGGCATGAGAGAGGAGATGGGGTATTTAAGGAACAGCCTCCGAGACTGTGCAGACAGGCAGTTGTGACATCTGTAGGAAGAAACTCAGGGAAGAGTTGCCGCTGCCATCTTGGACCTGAATTCCACAGGACAGCAGCTGGAAACTCACGAGTTCCCATATTGCCCACGTGAGGCAGAATTGCTTCTTCTCGGGGAGCCTCAGGATTGCTTTCAGGGGCCTCATCTGATTGGACTGAGACCTACCCATGTTAAGAAGAGGAACCTCCTTTTCCTAACATCCACTAATCAAATGTTCACACATCTACAGAATTCCTGCTCACATCTAGCCTGATATCTGACTATCACATAGCCTGGCAACGCTGGCACGTGAAATTTAGTACAGAGCCACTCCCCTGGATTGGATTCAACCAGCTGTCACTGGGTCCCCATGGGAAGCCACTGCTGCTCCCAAGATTGAGGTGGACCCCCACACCACAGAACATCAGCTACAGGAAGTACAGCTCCATCTTAGTCACTTCCTTATCACTGGGACACACTCTGACATCTGTGACTTACAGGAGGAATGGCTCGATTTGGCTCACAGTTTCAGTCCCTGCTGGGCTGACCCCAAGGTAGGAAGGGCATTGTGCAAGGGCCTGGGTGGAGGAAAGCTGCTCACATCACGGTAGCCTGGAAGTGGAGAGAAAGGGAGGAGCCAGGGAGGGAGAGCTCCATCTTCTAGGTCATGCTGCCTGTGATCTGCTTCTAACCAGTCCCTACTTTTAAACAGTAAATTGAGCTATGGATTCAGGGGTGGATGAATCCACTGTTGAGTACAGCACCCTGTGATCCAATCATCTTCCAGAATTCCCACCACTGAACACATGAGACTTTGGGGGGACATTCTAGATCTAAACCCTAACAAGGTGTAGCACGGTTGGCACAGCACCACAGCCTCATGGAGCACCTGAGCTGTCCGTGGAAGGAGACAGGCCTCATCCAATTGACAGAAAGCCTATGTAGTTCGCTCTGGAGTCACAACCAGGAAAAGGAATTCTGTAGGCTTCTGGGGCACTGCGGGCAACACATTCCAAAGCACAGATTCACCAGGCTGTATGGTCCTGTTGCTCCACAAAGAGACTAGTGCAGCTCAAAACTTCTGTCCAAAGACAGGGCCTTCAGGAGAGCATCCTTGTTTTTTTCCTAACCCTGCAGCAGACACTGCTGCCCTGGGTCTGTGAAGGAGCCAAGGATGGTTGAGATGAGGTCCTGCCCACAAAAATTGTGTGCTCCATCAAGTAGTCAGTGACAGTGGCAAACCAATGTAGCACAAGAGCAGCAGGACCCAGAACGGCCAGGCCAGGAGGAGGGAGAGATTTGCTTCTGTTGAGAAGGGAGATGTACATGACAGAGGGGCAGACTTCAACCTGGCACTTGAAGAGGGGAGAAAACCGAAAGCAGGAGGACAGTGTCCTGCACTCTGGGAGGACACTGGACCCAGTGGGACTGTGCCGCCCCAGCCCAGCACCAGGCCAGCCTCTCTCCCCTGGCCATCACCCTCCACATCTTCCCCTCCGATGGGCCTCACGCCCTGGCGAGGGGCTGCAGGGGCCTGGCTCAGGCAGTGCAGGCTGGGACAGAGCCTTCATCTACTGCCCGTGGCCAGCACTGCCCATCAAACTGGCTGAGGGCTGCATCCACTTGACTGTGTTTAGCACTCACCATGTGCCGGCACTGAGATGATAACATTGGATGCAGAGTCCCACTGGCTCCTGCAGGTGTCCCTCAAGGCAGGCAGGGCTGTCACTTTGTCCCCTGGAGGAGGAGCTTGAGGTACAGCAGCCACCCAGCCAGGCCAGTTGGGGAGCAGGTACTCGGCGCCATGCCACTGCCCCTCACTCCCACAGTCAGGCACTCTCCTCCTCCTCCTCAGCTGCCCTCCTGTCCTCCCCATCACTCCAGCCTGCACCTCAGCTTGTGCTGCTCTCCACCAGCTGTTTCCTGTGTAGTCTGGTCCACCCTGTGCAGCCCCAGGGGCTCCTGGCCTCTGCAGGCATGGTGAACCTGCCTGTGCCCACTGCTTCCAGGGTACTCCTCAAGGGCACGGGCTGGATCTGCTGGCCATCCCTTGCCCTGCTCTGCCCAGCCTCCAGTGCCTGGAGACATCCGAGTACAAAGCTTCCAGCTGCCTCAGGACGAATCCTGAAGTCCAAGTGCATGATTCTGCACCCATTCCCCCTAGTATAAAAGCTCTGGAATTCCCAGCACCACTGGGCTCACAGAGGCCGCTCTGCACCCCACTTTTCTCAGGGCCTTTCACTCATTCGCAGCTGGCACATGCTCGGACTGCAGCCCCTGGATGTAGCTCTCTGGTTATGGGACCTGAGGGTTTCGGTGACCTGTTCTCTGACAGTGACAAAGGGCTGTGTCCAGACAGTGCAGACATCTTTAGGACTGGCCCAGGGCCCTGCTGATTTATGTGAAAGCAACTGGCTTCACTCTGGCTTTGAGACCAGCCTTCACCTTATCACAGGGGAATTTGTAGGGATTTTCTCTGTTTGTTTCTCTGTTGCCTTCAGAGGCCACCACAGAGCCACAGACAGCCTTGTGCTCTTCTCCCTGGCCTCCCAAGAACCTCACCAGGTGCTGCTCTGTGGAACCAGGGGCCAGAGCAGGGAATCTCCCCATGTGTGTACCAGAAACCACAACCGTCTGGGAGGAATGCAGCCCCCAGGAATTCCAGGCTGGCAAGGGAGACAGACAAAACAAAGCTGTGGTGAGGAGGAGCTGGAGGGACAAGCACAGCCAGACAGCCCTGAGCAGGAGCTGCACCGCCCGGCCTCCTCCTTGGCTGCCTGCCGCCTCCAGCACCCGCAAAACTCCCTCAGGTGACCGCACTTCACCCCCAGCTTAGCTTAGCAACCAGGCAGGGAAAGCGGCAGAAAGCTTTGGAGAGTGAGGGCACCCCATGCCCCCCAAAACTCCCTGTGTACCTTTCCCAGGACAAAGACTCACCATACCTCAGCCTTAGTCCCAAGGTGTTGCTCTCTGTGGTTCTAAACAGCAGGTAGGGACCCTAACCTTCATGTCAGCCTGGGGCTCACATCAGTCCTCAACCAGAATGGCCTTTTCTAATAACTCTGATAAACCCAGCTCACCTTGTGAAGACCCCCTCTCAAATGCTTGTCCCTTTGGGAGGCCCTCAGTTCTTCAGCCCCAGCTTCTTCTGGCCCCCATGATGGTCCCTGGAAGTTCTGATAGGTTGGTTGGCAGCTGCTGCCCCACCTTGGATGGGGATTCCTTCAGGGATGGAGACTTTGCTTCTAGCCAACCATGTACTTCCTGTGATTAGTAAGAGTCTGGCATCAAATTAGCCTCAATAAATATGTATCGTTTCCACTGAAGCTAGAGAAGACAGCATGGGAATAAAAGAGTACACGAGAGGAAGCTGAAGGAATGGGGATGACACTAAGAGATGGAAAGGGGGAAAATAAGCACAGACTAGGTTCAGGCTCTTGGGGACCAGATCATGCACCCTT
Source organism: Erethizon dorsatum (assembly GCA_028451465.1). Lineage (NCBI taxonomy): Eukaryota > Metazoa > Chordata > Mammalia > Rodentia > Erethizontidae > Erethizon > Erethizon dorsatum. The sequence continues at coordinate 56,572,593 of CM051833.1, forward strand.
GGTAATGCTGGACCTGCTCTGAAGGCACGGTCTGAAGGTGTGTGTGTGAACCAGGGCTTCACGTCATTTGAACTGGAAAGAATCTTAGAAACGCTGTAGCCCAGCCCTTGGCTTGACAGAGAAGGACCCCGAAGCCCCAGGAAAACCAGCACTTTCACCAAGATTTCACCGCTCCTCAAAAGCCCTTACTCTGCATTTAAATTAGTTTCCCACCTCTAAATCTCAGAAGGAAAAGCAGCTCACTGTCATTTAAGAGGACAAAGAAGAGCGCAGCAGTTGACAGTGCAAGAAGGTATTATGTCAAGAAACTGAAACAAAAGGCTATATACAAAGGAACCCTACAGTATTCCGTTCAGATTCCACTGAACGTGATCATCTCTCTTTGTGGTGGTTAGTGAGAAGCGTCAACTTGGCTTCGCTGAGGGATAGCAGATTGCTGTGAAATGGCATTTCCGGGTGTATCTGTGAGGATGGATCTGGAGCACTCGGCCTTGGAATCAGCAGGCTGGGCATTGTGCAGTCCATTGGAGGTCCTCATAGAACAAAAGGCCGAGAAGTTCAAATTGGTTCTCCCTCCTTGAGCTGGGATACCTCTTCCTCCTGTCCCTGGACATTAAAGCTCCTTGGCCTCAGGCTTTTGGATGCCAGGACTTGAACCAGCAACCCCCATGTCTTGGGCCTGCAGGCTTGGACTAAGTTCTACCACCAGCTTTCCTGGTCTCCAATTTGCTGACGGCACACAGAGGGATTTCTCAGCTTCCATAAGCATTTCGGCCAGTTTTCATAATAAATCCTCTCCTATCTGTCTGTCTATCGATCTATCTATATATCCATCTATCATCTATCTCCATCTACTTGCCTACCTACCTATCTTTCCCACTGGTCCTGTTTCTCTGGAGAACCACTCCCAGGACACTCCTGTTGGTCTGCTTGGTACACCAATCTTCCTGTGTGGCTCCATAACTATCACCCCGGCCCGTATCGTGAACCTGCCTTAAAGATAGCTGTGGTCTGCTGGGGAGGAAAGCTGTAGTGGCCCGGCCAGCTGAAGCCCCTGTCCAGGAAGGAGAGTCACAGGACCAAGCAGGGCACATGAAAACTCGTACTTGCCCTGAAATTAAAGGCAGCCCTGGCTTGGTCACTTAGTGCTGAGATGAGGGACTGAAAGACAAATGTACAAATTCACAATTCTGCCTTATTTCTTTCTTTCTTTCTTTCTTTTTTTATTTTTAGATGCGGGTACCGGGAGTCGAACTCAGGACCTCGCTCTTGCCAGGCAGGCGCTCATGCCACTGAGCTATATCACTGGCCCAATTCTGCCTTATTTCTGACATTCATTCAGATACACAAATGTGATCTCATAAGTCATAAGGGTGTGTTTGAAATGAGTAATTTTCATATCAATTAATTTTAATTATCTTCAATCAAAAATTGCAAAAGACATTTTGCTTACCCTTCAGCTAGTCTTCTTTGCTACTTTCCAGATTATCTAGTTTTGCATTGCGTCTGGGCCATCCCGAGAGTGACCACGTCTTCATAATACAAACTGGATCACTCCTGAGATCAGAGAAGATACATTAAATGTCCAGCACAGGACGGGAGGGAGAGACACACCACGCACCAGCACACCCATGTAACCTCACAGAACGACTTTCAGCCTCCAGATGAGACCATGGCTTTACTTGTCAGATACCTGGGCACCAACAGATGTGGCTGCCATGGGAGCTTGTGTCCTCCCCCACTGCTGAGGCCACTCCTGGGTACAGGTGTGCAAGGAGGTCCTACTCACTTGTCCTACCCGCTCCTTAGGCCATCATCTCAAGAACGCTGCCCATCTCATCCTGGTCCTGGTCCAAATCCCTCTAATGCAGCCTCATTAAACACATGACATCTTGTACAAGTAATGGCCCAATATGCAGATGAACACCTGGTACTTAGAGGGCACTGAAGGGACACAGAATTTACCGCACTGATTCAACATATATCCCTGAACCCCTGCCTCAGCTTGGCCACTGTAGTAATAACCTTCAGATCTCAGGGGTGTACAATGACAGAGCATTTTTTGGCCATGGCCCATGTTGGGTATACATAATGGACCTGTGAAAGTCCCATGTTGGCTGTGGTGTTCTTCATTCTTGAGTCCCAGCTGAAGAAGAGCTCCTGTCCAAGACCTACCGTCCCGCTGGCCCACAGAAAAGAGGGAGGAGCCACTGAATACACTAGCTGCCTGTCATTGCTTCTGCACAGCATGGGCATGTTGTCACCTACATGCATATGCACTGGGCAGAGCAAGTTTCATGCTGGGGGCAGAGAAGGGACCACCTGCAGGGATCCCTGCAAGGTTAGCGGCCCGATGAGGTATATCATGCACTGACACAGAAGGGGAAGGAGCATACAAACAATAGTACCATGGACTGCACCTGCCATGTGCCAGCCCCTTTCCTTAGGACCACAGGGTAACAGGAAGGTTGAACTAACCACTTGTGTGACTGGAGCAAATCATTTCTCTTCTCTGGTGGCTATGGGTTTATTATCTACAAAACAAAATAACTCAACCCCTTGGGTCCCTCAAAGATTCTGAGCACCTGAATTTCCCACTTCACATGCTATTACTAAATGAATTCTCTGCATAAAGTAATCCACCAACCTTCACCTTAACAGCAGGATTTCAACTCACAGGACAGCTGGTGGAGAGGAAGTGCTGCTTGGTGCTGAGAGCCAGCTGCTGAGTGCTCTGCAGGGATTTTAAGGATCACTGGGATGACATCTGTTGAAATCCTTACACCGACACTCAGACCCCGGACTGAGGCAGAGCAGAAACCCCTGCAATACATGAAGAGGCCAGACAGGTAGAGTCCAGATAAGGGGCCCAGGTTTACCTGCCACCTGGCAAGGGAGGAGACCAAAGGTGCCTCTGAGATCCTCTTGCCTATGGTTCTCACATCCTGTGCCTGCCAGACTCACCCTGCAGCAGCCTGGCTCCCTTGTGGGTTCTGGAGGCCTGATTAGCATCTCCAGGGCTCCCACGGGGTGCCAGTGTCTGGGCCGTGACTCACAGTGATGTGACAAAGATTTGCTCCTCTGGCCTTGGGGTTTTGGATGACTGGCCAAGGCAGCTCACTCCCCAGCTGGGGGCTGGAAACCACAAAGGATCTGTGGTGCGTTTTCAAATCCTCAGAGCTAATCTGAAGTCTGGTAAGAGAGCCGGGAACACCCGTGTGCTCTGTGGCCAAGACTGGCAAGAGTTGAACCCCAGTGAACCCTCCCAGGCACGTAGCCCGGAGTGCATGGGGAGGGTAGGGAGGGGTCTGCATGCTTGGCTTCCACCTCTGGTTGTCACCAGGCTGTCATCCAAGCCAAAGAAGGTAGGCTGATCTCCCCAGAAAACCTGGAATCAGAGCTGTGCGATAAATGGAAGCCACGCAGGTTTCTCTCCGTGATTGCCCTGGAGGTGCCCTTCCCCTGAGTTATCTCCCATGTGCCTTCAGCTCCTGATTCTCACTCAGGCTGAAAACTGTGCCTTCCATGGGGCATTTGAAGGTCACAGAGCTGTCCTCCCTGGGGGGCCTTCTACCAATGCAGGAGGTCACCTGGTTCTGATGGCTTTCTGTAGTGGGGCACAGTGAACACCCCATGATCACCTGGCAACCAATGCCTGAGAGGAGATGGACTAAATGTTTGCTCAGCATCAGCCCCAGCCCTCACTTGAGTGAGCCCTGACCTTTGCTACACCTCTGTACCCATTCACAGCATGGTATGTGGTGTACCATAGATGCAAGGGTCTCCAGTTCCCTATGTGGAGACCCGACTTTTACACAGGTGACTAAGATTAAGTGAGCTTGTGAGGCTGGTGTCCAGCAGAACTGGTGTCCTTGTAAGGAGAGGAAGGGACGCCAAAGAGCGAGTACTTTCTCCCCCCTCAAAAAAGGCCCTGAGAGGACACCAAGAAGGTGGTGCTGACCAGCCAGGAAAGGAGCCCTTGTCCCAACCCAACCCTGCCGGCATCTTCATCTTGGACTTCTCGCCTCCAGAACCATGAGAAGATAGTTTTGCTCTGTCCAAACCACGTTGTGTGTGTCTTTTTCTCTCCTCAAAGAATGTCCTTATTCTTTGTTCTGTTTTTATTTTAAAACAAGTGCTGTATTTTCATTTCTGCCTCTATCAGTTCTTGGGAAATTTAAATGAAAGAAGGAGAGAAAGTAGGAAGAGAAAAGACTTCTGCAGATTTTAGATTTGAGGTGCCATAGATCACAAGGCCTCAGGCACAACTATTCTGTTACAAGTTCATCACAACAGACCAACCTGCATGAACTGTTTGAAAGCAAACACATGCAGTAGGTTTAGTTTCATTATTGTTTACCTGAAGGTACAGCCCCTGCAGATGGCATAAACAAGTGGCTTTCTCCTCAGTTTTGAGAATATGAATCCACAGTCAGTGAAGGTAAAGGACCGTCTCAGCACCATCCCTTCCTTCTTTGCTGGCCTTAGCAGCAGGAGGTCCCTAAGACTGTTGTAACTATTTATACACTGGTCACTTTTCTGTCTGCGTGTGGTGGATGTCAGCAGCCCCAGTCCCCAGGGTGTGGTGACACCCTCATGAGCTCCCATCTCAGACCTAGTTCTGTGCATCTGTCTTCCCTGTACCCCACCACTCATGGCTCCAGGAGGAAGCTCTGTTCAGAAGACTGTAGAGCTGAGACGAAGATCAGCGACACCAGGGTGTGGACAGTGTCACCCCCGTACTCGGGTGGTCATGGTGCTGTGGGGCTTCTTGGGGCTGCACGAAGTGGACATTCACAGCCTGGGCAGTTTTCAGGGTCTAAGCGGAGGATGAGGTCCCTTCTTAGCCTCTGAGCTAAGGATGATCTTTCTACAATGTGACCTTGATTCTCATGCAGCCTGTTTTCCAAGTTTTCACCACAGTCACATGGTGATTTTGGAAGCTGTTATGGTTCGAGTCTAGATGTCCCCCCAAAGCCTCAAGCAGTCATGGAAGCAGGCTTCTAGAGTTTATGACTGATTCCTGTTCCAATGCTGGGATTAAGGGTGTGAGGGCTACACCCGCCCTAGGGTGGGTATAGCCTGCATACATTATAAGGGAAGGAAAGAGGCTTGCCCTCTCGCGCTCCTCCCTTTTGCTCTTGCTTGCTTTTGCTGCCTTCCACTGCCATGCACTGTGGCCCCTCTGCCATGTGCCACTCTGCCCTGGAGCCAGCCGAGTATGAACTGAAACCTCCACCACCTGTGAGCTAAATAAACCTTCCCTCCTTTAACTTTGGGTGTCGGGTATTTTGTCCCAGCAATGAGAAAAAAGTAACGAAGACAGAAGCTAAGCTCACCTTAATATTTTTGCCTGCTTTAGATCCAACTGAGGCAAAGATCAGAAGAGCAAAAGCCCTGTCCTGAATCTGTGGCTCCTGTTGAAGGTCCCCCTTTAACTGCTCAGCCGTGGGTCCTCTCCAGCTCAGCTTCCTCAGTGCGCCCTTTCCTGGACAACCTTGGCCGTTCCCGCGCTCTCCGTGTCCACACAGCTGCCACCTGGTTGGAAGCCTGACTCCCTTACTCCGTTTCTTTTCTCTCAGCTGGCCCCTGGGACTCGCTTCCCCGGTGTGGTCCTGGCAGAATCCCCAACTCCCCCTGTCTGCATCTGTCATTGGCTCCCTCTCAGAACAAGTCCACTGCCTACTCTGAGCACTGCAGCTGCTGCCATCCTTCCCACCTCCCGTCACCCAGTGTACATAGAGGCCCCCAAACACACTCCTCATCCCTCCTCTATTCACACAAGAACAGCCTAGCTGGAGCCTTCAGTCTGAATACCCTTCAGTCTGACCTCATTTCCTCTCAGGGGATCAGATGTGCTCTCACTTAACAAGGGAAGTGGTTTAGATGGGGGTGCAGCCCTTGTCTCCCCATGGTGCCAGTCTCCAGGAACAAGGTTGCTGGGACAGGATAGGTAGCATAGCCACGCTACAGCAGCGCAGGGACCTTTCAGACTTGGGAGGAGGTGGTGCGGTATGTCTGCTGGAGGACTCCAGCAATCCTGACTGCCCGGCCTTTCTCCTTGATTTACTGGAAAGAAACAGAAAGCTCTGCAGGTCAGCCCAGAAGAGCAGGGCGGGGAATAACAGGGTCTCCGGAGTCTGCTCAGTAGCGGGTGATACTGCGTATCCCACGGCCTCGCTCACTCCAAACCTCTCAGGCAACCTGTTTGCCAAAACAAATGAAAGGGTGAGAAATTGCCTCAGTTTTTCCACAAGCTTCATAAATGGATTCATACAGAGAGCAGAACAACCACGTCTATCTTCATAGGTCCTCATTTCCTCGGAAATTAGTTTGGTGGGAGAAGACGTCAGGGATTATTGAAGGATGAACACAAGTGTGTTTGAATCAGATTGCTTTGTTAATGAGGTAACAACTGTAAAAGTGATTAACCAACGTGAAATTTTCAATAAAGAGTGTGTGAAAATAAATCACCCAATTAAATACCTGCGCAAACGAAACCACGGTAAGGGAGTAGGGCTCAGACACAGAAGCCACTCTGCTAAGTCTGGCGTCCGCTCGCAAACTAAATAGATGAAAGGCACAAAAACACTTGCACAAGTTGAAGCTCTGTGAAATGTAAACTCTTGTTATTCTCAGAGTCCTCTGACTCAGTGGCAGTGAATTACCTTTTTTAAAAAATCCATATGCCTGTGTCTCAGATCCCCTTAAACCTCTCCTCAGCTGCTCTCTAGTGACACAGGAGAACACCAGGAACCCTGAGAGAGACCTTTTCTCTTGCCCTCGTCATCCACAGCATCCTGCGGACCAGGGCCAGCATCCCGACGGGTCTGCAAGAAGACCCTGAGTTGCATTCTTCCCTGACATGGGCCAGGCTTGCGAGGCAGAAGCAAACCGCTTTCCCTGGCATTTGCTCTCTGCCGCTGGGTGCCCGGAATCTCCGTCCCAGAGGTCACGCCTTGGTTTTAATCACACGAGACATTCTTTGTGAATGCTCTCAGCCCACAGCCTTGGGAGCCAAGTGCACACACATTCCTCAGAGCTCAGCAGTTCTGTCCTCAATGTCAGGGCCACAGAGATTGAGGTTTCTAGGGTCCCAAACCCCAAGAGACTTTGCATTCCAGAAACCTCTCTGGAAATCTCCTCCAATTCCTGCTTCTCTTTGTTTCTCTCCCTTTCACCCAGCACTACCTGCCTGAAGGCCTTTGAAAAGGTAGAACTTCCAAACCCCTAGTAAGGCTGTAAGGCTAGGCAGCCTTGTCCCCGACTAGAAACACTGGAGATGAATAACCTTTTAGCTAAATCCATTCAACCCAGTTCATCAATAATGCATTGCTCCTGTTGTATGTGTAGCAAGCTGCTAAGAAGGCTGGAGGAGCAAAAGTGCATGACCCAAGTCCCTCCTTCAACTGTTTTCCACCTTTATTGTGGAAAGGAGTTTTATGAATGTGAAGCAAGGGGTGTCTAACACAAAATGGGTGGAAGTAAAAGTGCTGTGTGTGTGTGTGTGTGTGTGTGTGTGTGTGCACGCGCGCATGTGTGGAGTTCTGGGTGAGGACAGGAAGAGGAGCCCCTTCTCAGGTTTGGTGGAACAGGCAGGGGTCTGCAGCAAGAGGGGAGAGACTTCAGTGGATACCACTCCATGAGCAGAAAGAGCTAAAGTCAATGGTATGCATGGGTTACGTGATCCGCACACACTGCTAGGTGCAGGGGTTCGGGGGGCAGCAGAGGGTCAGATAAGAAGGATGCCTGCTCACAAGAGCCCTGCAACAGGACAGAAGCAGTTCCCAGGAAGCAAAGCCCAGGTGATTCAGGAAGCTGAGACCCGTGCCATGAGTAGGATATGGGGTGAGATGAGGCACAGGCTCAATGATCAAAAGACCGAAAGAGGAATGGGCAACAGTCAGGGAAACAGGAGTAGAACATGGGAGGTGGAGAAGATGCCAAGCCGGGCTGATGAGTTCCTGCCTGAGCAGCCTGGCCAGCATGCCAGGGAGGGCAGAGGTGGGAGAATGGGACAGGGGGCTGCCTGGTGTAGGGACAGAGAACATGTTCCCCACCATGGAGGACAGAGGACCGCACTGGGCTGGCCACAGAGCTGGCTCTGTGCCTTCTAAAACCCAATGCTCCTGCACTGATGATCTGACTGACATCTTCTGAAGAATTAGTAAAGGAAATGTTGGATATTTTTCTTAAAGCTGATAAGTTTTCCTTCAGGAGTTGGAGTTTCCCAGTGTAGACCCTACTCTGTAGGGGGCAGAATAATCCTTCCCTGTAAAAGGTCATTCTGCCTATTTGAGGCAGTTAGTGTTATGTGGCCCTGATTCGAAAACGGAACACAGGCAAGACCTCCAATAGCACCTCATTCATCTTCATGCTCCCTAGGGAGGGGACAACACCTCAGGGATAGCCACTGCCAGGCCATTCTACAGAGACACACACATTGCTAACCTCAATTTGCCATAAGCTCCCCATGAACCACTTCCACCTGATGGCTTAGTTTTTATCTATGGAGAGGAAGAGTGAGAAGACAGGAATCTAACTTAATGACAATTCAGGGAAAGCAAATCCACTAACAGAAGTATGTGCAATACCACGTCCAAAAGCTCAGTGGACCCTTGGGTTGAGCCCAAGTGGTAGAGGGCGACCTGAGGACTTCCAGGTGGCAGCACAAATGCATCTTTTTGCAGAACGCTCACTTGAAGGTTTCTCCACAGTTGGTGTTTGTGTCTATTTTCAAATACTTTTGAACATGACAGTTAAAATTCAACAAAAATGCTCAGTGATACTGTCCAGCAGAAGCATTCAGAAATAAATCTAAAGAAACTATAAAATTAAACAAAAGAAGTCAGATAATAAATTTTATTTTTTAGTTACTATAAATAGTGATCAAGACAATTCAACAAGAATCATCTTTTCAACAAACAGTGGTAAGACAACTGGATAGCCACATGCAAACCTCACGCCATACTCAAAACCAACTCAAAATGCAATGAGGTTTCCAATGTCAGAGCTGAAACTGTCCACTGTTGTCACATGGAAATCTGCACGGCCTTGGATTGGTAAGTTTCTTAATTGCGGCACTGAAGGTGCAAATGAGAACAGTAAATGGTCAAACTGGCTTTGTCATAAGTACAAACTTCAGTGCATCAAAGGACAGGAAAAGTGAAAAGACAGGGCACAAAATGGGAAAAACTATCTTTAACTCGATTGACTGGTAAGAGTTGGCTATGATCAGGATGTTTATATCCCCTCAAAATTCATACCTTAGAACTTAGTGCCCAAAATGATAGGATTAAGAGCCAGTTGACCTTGAACTTCTTAGCCTCCAGAGCTGTGAGAAATAACTTTCTGCAGTTTATAATTACCAAGTCTAAGATACAGACAAACTCAGGCTTACAACGGTCCATTCAGGATTTTTAAATTTATGATGGTGTAAAAATATACCTATACTATCATTGTGTTTTTACCCTTCAGTATAACAATCAATAAACTCTGTGAGATAGTTATAGGTTAGAACAGGCTCTGTGCTAGGTGACTTTGTCCATTTACAGGCTAACATAAGTGTTCTGAGTATATTTCAGGTATGAAGTTAGTTAGGCTAGTAATAGTAAATGCATTTTCAACTTACTATATTTTTAGTTTAATGAGTTTATCAGGACCTATAGAACGTCACCCTAACTCACACAGTATTTGTATTTTGTTGTAACAGCTCAAATGCACTAAGATAGAATCTCATATTCAGAATGTATCAAAGCTCTTGCAACACAACAATAAGAGGACAAATAAGCCAAATTTTAAAGTCAAAGAATTTTTTAAAACATTTCTCCAAAGAAGATATACAAATGACTAATGAGAACATGGAAAGATGCTAAATATTATTAGTCATGAGGAAACTGCAAATCAAAACCACAGTGAAATAGTATTTCACACCCACTAGAGTAACTATAATAATAATAATAATAATAATAATAATAATAATAAAAATGTATAAAGCCAAGTGCAATAATGCAGAATGTAGCAGCCTCTATGGAAAACAGCAGTTTGGCAGTTCCTCAAAAAGCTAAACATGGAGTTACTATATTATAGAGAGCAATTACCCTCTTAGGTATAAACTCAAGAAAATTGAAAACATATTCACTGAGAAACTTATGAATATTCATAGAGGTATGATTCATAGCAGCCAAGCCCAGGGTAAGCAACACATTTGACTTCCTGAAAGTGAGTTAACCCTCTGCTCAAGAGCAATCATTGCACTTTACTGAGAAGTCAAGGAAAGTCAGTTCCATCTGGCAGAGAAACCCTTATGCTGTGGCCAGCACAGAGCCATAGACACAGCACCACAGGTGGGCACCAGGTGAGATGGTGCCAGGGCATCCACATAGCGCTTCCCTCTCATCTCTGTGCCTCCCTGGGCATGATTTGCAGTGGCAGCACAAGCTCTACTCGTGGGGGGTTGTGAATCCCCATTCCCTCCTGCATTCAGCAAACACAGGACATGGAATAAGCAAGTCCAAACATTTCCCTTGGCTTCTCCTGGGACTTTCCAGGGTTAGTCTAGAACTCACAGGCAAACCTGCTACTATGCGTTTCTTTTCTTCTCAAAGATATCGAACTGTTTCTGGGGTGGGGCTCCCGTTTTGTTTTAATTACTACACTTTGTGATGAATCCCAGTGGCTCACATCGAGTGCAAATGTATGAAACGGTTTTCACCGTGATGGTCTGATTTGTGTTGCTGTGAGTCATGGAGAAGTTGAGAGTTTGGCAGCTGTATCTGGTCTCCCTCTTCCCTACCAGGGTGTGCAGGTCCCCAGAGAGCCAAATCCTGGAGGAGGGAGGTGAAGGACGCAAGGTAGAACCTTAAAAATGAATCACTGAGAAAAGCAATTAATCTACCAATCCACTTAGGCAAAATTAGCTATGATGAGACAGAGCAAGGAGATTGTAATCAGCAGAGTGGGAAACAGGAAAAATGATCCTTAGCCGCAGCATACTTTCCCGACCGCCCGCCCACTCCTCACTTCTGTCCCACTGGGCCCAGGCCAGCCCGTCCTCCTCCTGTTGGTGGGATCTTCCATGCATTCATTTGTCTTAGCATTACTCAGCTCCTCAGCTTTCCCAGGATGCCTCACATCCCCAAGGCTGACAGACCACTCTTTCCTGGCTTTTCTTCTTAATGGATTCTGATTGATTTATTGCTAAGTATCTGAGAAATCTATTGCAGAAGGAACTTTATAGCCTTGCGCCCCTTTATTCTCTGTGCAGCTCCCAAAGCCTCCCAGGGTTTTGCAAACCGTGATGCCTATAAGTGGTCTAGGACTTGGTTCAGGGAAACAAAGCCTTTGCTTCATTAACATCAGCTGTGTATCAAGCCCTGAACAGTGATGGCAAGTTTATTTGGAGAAAGGCTAGCAATTCAAAAAAACTGAAAACTGAATTTAAAATCACAGAGCACTTTATGAATCAATGGGCCAGTCTGCCTGTGCAGGAAAAAGGTGGAGATATCACTCCAACACCGCCATATGCATGACAATGGAAGGGCCACCCACCTGGAAGGAGCCTCGCTAAAGGACTGCTAATTGCTCTGGGGACAAGTGCTGGGGAGGAGAAAGCACTAGCAACAAGTTCTTGCTTTCTGTACTCTTTACTCTTTGGCATTTGCAGCCTCCTGGACTGGGAAAGGTTGGGGGAGGGCATCAATTCTTAGAGATTACAAAAGTCTCCCCTTGGGACAAAGCCACTTTTCTAGCTCAAATGTCAAACCGTATCTCCAAGTATGGGCAACTAGGAAACATCAGTAGCCCAGGGCCCTGGAATTACGGAAAGTAGCCAGGCCTGAGTGCTCCCCTGAGATGCAACGGAAACATAGCAAAGGTTCGTGCTGGCCTCTGCCTTCCCCTTCCCGCTTTTGTACGACTCTGGTGCTTCTGTGGGTGACCATGCGTGGCTTGGCAGGACCCTTCTTCTGGAGAAGTCTAGGTAATATAAATCGCCTTCTGTGTCATTTGCTGTCTTGTTCTCTGTCACCTTCATGAAAGCCCGTGGACACATTCTGAGGTCCCTGTTTACAGTGTGATTGAGACTTGGCAGGAGGTGCCACAGGAGCTCCGCCCAGGGCTGGGTCTGCCGCTGGCAGTTGGGTAAAGGTAACACTCTTTGGTCCTGGGTTTGTCGCACCCTCCCCTGGATCATTTGACTACTAACTCCTAAAAGCCCTGGGAAGTCTGAACTGCATCACACCAAGACACTACCAGACACGCATCTGTAGTTGAGGGCTGAGGTGTTCAATGGGTGAACCACAGCCTTGCTCCCTAAAAACAGCTCCCACGGGGTTTTTTACAGATGGCCTGTGGCCTTGCTCTTCTTGGCTTATGTTTTTTTTAATTCAAACTTAACTCACATATAAAATTTACACTCTTAAAATGCAAAATTCAGTAGTTTTCTTGATATATTCACCAAGTTTGCAATTCTCACCACCATCTAATTCCAGAGCATTTATATCATCCCAAAAACAAACTCTATAACTTCACAATCAGATCCTGCGACGCTGGTAAGTGCTAATTTACTCTCAGTCTTTATGCCTTTGTCTACTCCGGACATTTCATGTGAGTGGGATCATCCAAGATGTGGCTATTGTATATGACTTCTTTCACTTAGAAGGATGAGCCTTTCTTACTGCAGATAATAAAGTACCACATTGTGTTTATCCACGCATCAGGTGATGGACATTTTCTGTGTTTTGGCTGTTATAAACAATGCAGCTATGAACAGTTGTGCACCAGTGGTTGAGGGAATATATGTTTTCAATTCTCTTGGGAGTAGAACGAGGAATAGAATTGCTGGTCCATGCAGTCACTCTGTTTAACATTTTGAAGAACTGCCAAACTTTGCTGCTGAGAGAGCTGCACTGTTTTTACATGCCCACCAGCAGTGTGAATGTCCCTTGCCCCTTGCATCTTCACCAGCACTTGTTATTGTCCATCTTTTTATTACAGCTATCCTAGTGGTACCAAGAGGTATCTCATTATGGTTTTGATTTGCATTTCCCTAAAAACTAATTATATTTAACATCTTGCATATACTACTGAGACATTTGTATATTTTATTTAGATAAATGTCTATCCACGTCCTTTGCCAATTTTTGAATTGAATGTATATATCTTTTCATTGTTGAGTGACAGGAACCCTCTATGTATTATCATTCAAGTCTCTATCAGATATATGATTTATGTTTTTTTCCTTTCTGTACTTTTTTTCACTTTCTTGATAGTGCCCTTTGTCCTTTTGGATAAAATCTAGTTTATGTTTTGTTTTTCTTTTCTTTTGTTGCTTGTGGTTTCTGCGTCCTTTCTAAGAAATGATTGTCTAATCCAAGGTCATGAAGGTTTATGCCTGTGTTTTCTTCTAAGGATTTAATCCTCTTGTGTTTTTGATCAGTCCAGCAATGCTCTGCCCTCTTGAAGGAAGACAAGGAGAGAAGGAAAAGCATTACCGAAAAATGAGTCTGGTAGACTCATTCTTTTTAGTAATCCTAAGAGACTATTGCCTGATGTGATGGAGAGGACCACCACTAAAGCTAAATGGGAGTATTTAACTGTAGATTTGGGGGGAACTTCTGCTCCTTCCTGCGGGGTGCCTTCTTTGCACACCATCAGTGCTCTTAGGATGAGCCCTGAGATGTGGCTTAAGGGAACATTGGCTGGGTAGTGGAGGCTTCAACCCGGCTGAGGCCTTCTAACACCTGTAGCCCTCCAATCACTCTTCTGCAATTGAACGTTTCCCCTCCCTTTCCTTTTCCACGGCCCTGCCCAGTGCCCATGTCCACAGCAGCATGACCTGGTCACTAGCGCTTTTCAAGTGTGAGCTCACAGAGGCGTCAGACAGAGCAGATCTCAGGGTAAAGTCAGCCTTCACCGTCACTGCTGTGCGCCCGGCCTCTCTGCCCTGGAAATCCTTTACAGGACTCATCGGGCTTTTCGCGGCCACATGTAAGTCATTCCTCGTCCACACTTCGGCCACCCAGCCCTGTCCTTTCTTGAATGTGCTGCACAAATATAAAAGCTCTTAAGTTTCCATCATTCTTGCTGAACAAGGGGCTTCCCACTGGAGTGCAGATGGAAAGATTTTCCAGCCACCTGGACCTACTTGTTACAATGTCCAGACCCTCTGCATGGAGTGACCTGCCCTTTTCTCTTTCCCACACTCAGTTCCCCAAAGTGGGGTTCCATGAAAGTGCACACTTACCCTTCCCACCTCTGCTCTCTGCAGTTCTCTGAGTGGGGCAAGCCTGGGCTGCAGCTTTCCCCCCACCCCAGGCCTTTGGGGCTCACAGCTGCTTCTCACATATTCAAGAAATTAAGACAAAATAAAATAAAAAGTCATTCAACCCACACATCCTGCTGAGGAAAAATCCATCCATTGTTCTTTCCCAGGCAACATCCTTAAAGCTCCACATTTTCTCAGATTTTATCACAGCTGCCCCTGGGGGCTGGGCTTTCTCCTTAGGACGCAGTGATTCCTGGAGTGTGTTTGGTTTGGTTTTCTGCTGCCAAGCCAAGTAGGGTGGCAGTGAAAGCCAACTGCTGGCATTTAATTACACTGTGTATCTTACCCATCCGTCCTCCGCATCCTTTACCAACTCATTTTTGGTGGAAAAGAGAAGAAACTACTAACACACACCCACACTCACTCAACATATGCCAGGCGGTCATAGGTCATATCTCAAATGCAATGTCACCCACTTGGAGATTATAATCATAATGAGTGCTAATTTGCAAATGTTGCATATTTAGTGTGAAAAGATTAGACAGTCCTCACCTTACCGTGCTCCCTCCTGCATCTGCTCCCTGTCGGTCCATGGGCTGCTCTGGGCCCGACACTCCCAGGTGACGCTGGGCAGATCGGTGATCTCACAGATAAAAACTGCTCCCTGGAAGCTACCACATGCCCAGATTCTCCCCACTTTGACCAAAATTATAACCAAAATCAATCCAACAATTCAAAAGTGAAAGCACTGGGTGACAAGGTAGATAGCAGTCCAGAAGTTTGCTCAGAATATGCAAGTGGAAAATAGCAAAAGTATCCAGATTCTCAAGAAAAAACAAAAACAAAAACAAAACAAACAAACAAAAAACCATGTCCCCAGTCCCTCTAGAAAATAAAAATAAAACTAAGAGAAATTATCATGCAAATATTTTTCTCTAGTTTGCACAATAGTCTTTAGTTCAATTTGATATTTGGGAAACATTAGCAGAGGAATTTTAGATTATTTATATTATGTTGAGGGCCATTCTATATAATTTTTTGGGAAAAATCATTTCGTAATTAAATTGTGATTAGGGCTTGTCTGAGGCCTAGTATCTTGCCATGCGAGCTGGCTGTGGCATGCGGAAACATAACTCCGTGTGCCTCCGGTCACAGGTGAGGCCTCAATGGTCCCATGATGCTGTGATGCTTCAGGGCAAGTCTGCATCCGCTGAAGATATCCAGGTTCCTTGAGAACTGAGTAGTAATAGAAAAAGGTTTTTGCCTCGGGGAAAGGACAAACTTCCTATTAACCTGCCATCTCTCCCCACCGTCATCAACATAAGATCTTCATTAGCATAAGACCACTGCCACCTGTGCGTCATCTGATAATCCCCTCACCGTTTTCCCCAGTGTAAATATGATCAATAAATACCGAGGTTCTGGCTGCCTCGTGGCCTTTCATTGCCAGTGAACAACTGGCATCCCCATTCGGTCTCTTGCTCTTTCTTTTTGCCGTGTGCCATAACACCTTGCAGGAAACTGGGGACTACCCAATAATATTATGTATTAAAAGCAGACCACTAACTATTATGTATTAAAAGCAGACCACTATGCTAAGTGTTTACAAATACAAATCCAAAACTCAGAAAATAGCATTAGTAACTTAATTTATAGAACAATAAAACTAACTTTGAAAATCTCCAGTAACTGACCCAAGGTAAATAGGAAGCAGAAGGTCAAGGACACAACAAGCCCATCCATGGCTCCAAAGCCAAGTTTGTGATCAACAGAGACGGTCCTGGAGTCAGAGGCCTTCTGACAAACCGTGTGAATATCTGTAAGCTTGCAATTCGCTGTGCACATGCCCCGCGAGAACAGATGCTCCAGGAAGAAAGGAAGCCTCGGCTTCGGATTCACCGATACACATTCAGTCCCAGGGACAGAGCTGTTTTACTCGACAGTCACCTTTGCAGTTTCCAGGGGAGACATTGCCCACGTTGCTGTGTCCTCCAGAAGCCTGTGATTGTCTTCATGGTAGGTTCTTCTTCTCTTCTTTTTGTGCCCAGGCTCTGACTTACAGATCTTGTAAACTTTCCCAGGCACTGTGTGCTAAGATCCTAGCGATGAACTGCCATGACTGTCCAGAGGAGTGATAAGTGGGCAGACGTGGTGCTTGTAAATCAGCACTGAGCATCGTCTGCACTGCAGACATCTCAGGTCTTTTCCTCTCGCAGAGCAGCGTAAACAACACTTGTGTGCCTCTCAGCTCTGCTCACCCTGGGGACCTTTGCACGGGGCAGGCACAGAGCAACGCCATTCTTTCCTGCTGCCCATGGCATTGCCCTGTGATCCCTGTCTTCCTGGAGCCCAGGGCAGGATGTTCACCCTGGGTGGCAAAACCTCCTCTTTCCTGGTGGACCACAGCCTTTGACAAATCTATGACACTCGCCCCACAGAATTCCTGAGTAGCCAGGTGATCTTGCTTACTTAAAGTGTAGCCTATGATGCATGGCCATGGTGGAACGAGCACTCTGGATCTGTCTCTCTTGGGCTTAAAGATGTGCATTTCCCCTTTTCTCCCATAGGAATCCCTCCAGAGGGAACCTCCTGACAGTACTAAGTAGAAAGCAAATCCCTACCCAAAATCCACCAGTTACTTCTAAACTTTTCTGTAACTTTTAGCCTGGTCCAAAAGGTCTTGCCCATGAAAGTCAAGCCCAGGACTTTTCCAATGACAGGCTTTCCCTGTGATGGTCCTTCTGTCCCCACCAAACCTGCAAGTCCCCTCACCTCTGCTGCTCTGGATCTGTCACCACTGCCTGGCCACACATACTTCCTGCCCTCAGCCACCAGTTCTCAAAGCTTCGTGAGCTCAGTCAGCTGTTTACTCTGCTCCTGTTTTTGTTTTTCTGTCTCACTATTTTCTATTCTGAGTGTGAGATACTTTGCACATACAGGAAATAATATAAAGACACCCTGTATGCAAAAACACTGCTCGGCAGGCCTTTGGAGCATCCCCAGGAAGACTGGCTCCCACTGTGCACACTATGTGTGCCCCTTTGAGGGGCTGCTGACCCTCACTCTGCTCTCTCTGAGGTCCCCACAGGGGTGAGAAGAACGTTTCCCCACTGCGGCACAAGCTCCCATCACAGTCCCTGTGCAGGTCCCTTGCTGGTCCCTGCAGCCCTGCTGAGATCTCAGGGCCATAGACTTTCATTCACTTCTGCTGACACAAGCAAAGTCCAAAGGTGCAATAGGTGGGGGCCTGTGCCTGAAAATCTGGATCTTTCACTCAGAACTCAAACCTCTCCCCACACCCTACCAGCCTCTCCCCAGTGGGGACCTAGGCCACCCTCCTGGGACTCTGCCCACTGTCCCCTCTGACCCCACTCACAGGGCAGCCTATGACAGCAGAAAGAGCCACTGCATCAAACTCTTCTCACACTTTGGGGTCACTTCAGTTTTTGGTTGCATTTCACAAATCATTCTTTTCCGTTGCTCTCCAAGTAGGATCATGGACTCTGCCCTTATCCAACAGAGCTGAGCAACCACTTTCCTCCCTGCAGTGAGTGGCTTCCTCTCCTTCCGGCAGTCACACCTGCCTGTCCAACAAGGACCACCCGACAAGCTCCACCTGCTGTGGACAACAGTTTTCCACTGGCAGCCTGGCCACGGGGTCCCCCACCTCCCTTGTCGCCAGGGCTGCTCTGCAGTGGGTCCTCCTAGGCTGTGCTGGATCATGACCTGGGCTCTCCCTCCCTCAGCCCTGCATCTGACTGTTTGTCTGTCCAGGCTGACCCAAGCTCAGATGCCAGTCTGGAAAAGAAGTGATCTCCCGAAAGGAAAACCAGAGCCCACTTTCTTCACCATTTGTATGCAACATTCAGGTGAATCTGCAAGCTGGAACAATGCGGAGAAATGGTGGGAAGAGGTATGTCTGAAGTTGGTCAGAAGTTCTGACAGCAGATGCGATGGGTGTCCTTGGGAGGAGTGTGTGTGTGTGTGCGCGCGCGTGCACTCGTGTATTCCTGCATGGCTTCGCTCAACTGGGCTCAATTTTCTGCATTCGCCTCATATTTCTCTCTAACAAACTTATGCAGACGTAAACACAGAATTTGAGTTCCAAGCAAATTATGTTCTCTAATCTGTCAGTCACAACAAATTGGTGGTTTCAAAACAAGCATGTCGGCAGAGGTGACATCGTGTGTGTGTGTGTGTGTGTGTGTGTGTGTGTGTATCGTGCTGAGCAGGCTGTATGCAGCCCAGTGCTGTGTAGGCATCATGTTGATGGGTGGCTGAGGAGGAGGAGGAGGGGACCTCAGGATGCACCCATGCACCCCCAGCTCAAAGCTAAGCCACAGGCACCACTTTGACACCCTTGATCACTGTCCCTCAGCTTAGGACAGTGCTTTTCCAAGTGAACCTGGATGCCATCAGTCCCGGTCTGCGTCCCCCCTGAGGGTTAAACTGACATCAGGAGGCTCATTGGGTGCCCTGGTGTGACGGGCAGAGCTAACAGCTTGATCTTCACATCTGCTGCACCATGTGGCCCTGTTCCAGGTGCAGACTCGGAAGTGTGCCTGTCCCCAAAGCCTCACTCCAGACCTTCCCAGGCAGCACCCTCCCCTCCGGCACTCAGGGAAGCACAGCTGTGTCGCTGCTGTTGAGATGTGCTCGTTCTTATACTTCATGAATATAGAAGTATAGAATACACATGTTTTTTAATTAGTGCATATCAGTTATGCAGAACACCAGGTTTTGTTTAGCATATTTGCCATGAATATAACATACTTCGATCACTGTCACCTTCTTATTCCCACCCTTGCCATTACCCTCCCCCCTGGTCCCTTCTCATCTAATAGTCTCCCTCCTGTTTTCAAGTACACACACTTTCATGTCTGGTTCTGCTCCCCCAGGACAATGTCCCAGAGAGTCCTCCCCAGAACAGGGAGTGGCGGTAGCACATTCCTTCCAGCGGCACTTTATGCCACTAGCTTGCTTCTGTTCTTAGAAAAAGATCAGTAATAACACAATTCCCCACAACTGTTTTGCCCTCAAAATAACACAACTCAGGGAGAAGTTGGTAAAATAGTACACACTTGCTGAGGCAAGAGGATCACAAGTTCAAGCCCAGTCTGGGCAACTTAGTTACAGGGAGACCCTGTCTCAAAATAAAAAAATTTTAAAATGGCTGAGGTGTAGCTCAGTGCAAAAGCCCCAGCACAGGAAAAAGAAAAGAATACGAGCTTCTGGGTAGATCTGAGGAAGAAGTTCGAGAGGTCCAGGGAGGAGATCGCTACCTGTATGTAAGAACCATGTGCCGTGTGCTTGAGAATTGCTCGGGGATGGATGAGTGTTCTCACCACAAAAAAGAAAGGTAATTGTAGACATGCAGGGTTAGCTGGCTTGATTGAGCCATTCCACAAGGTGTGCATAAATCAAAACATCATGCTGTAATATGTATATATACCATAAATATGTATAATTTTGTCAACTAAAAATAAATAACCCAAACAGCAACACACACCTGTGTGTCTCATCATTAGACAGTGAGATGTTGCCGTTGGGGACATTGTCACTAGGCCAACAGTGACGTTGATGGAGGGTCCCCTGGAGAGCCTCCCAGAGTGGAAATTCTGATCCTAAGCAATTTAGATAGATAAAACACAAAGGTTCTTCAGGACACTGGCCCTGGGAAAGGCTTTATGCACAACATGCAGGAATATAAAAATAACAAATCTTCCCATGGAAATGAGCGAGTGGAACTGGGAAAAAAGAGAGAAGGAGAGAAAGGAAAATGAGTATGTTCAAGCTCTGCGCTCCTGACGTAGTCCGCAGTCTCCCACTGCACGGTCACTGGGTCACAAGCACAGAAGCACAGCACTCGTGACAGGCCTCTGAGAGGAGCACAGTCCTGGCGGGAATGAGCGAGCTCTTAGCCCATGGGGTACTCTCTGTTAGTCAGCTTCCTGCTACTATAACAACTTACCTGAGATAATGAACTCCACAGAGGAAAGGCTTATTTGGGCTCAGTTTCAGAGGTTTCAGTGCATGCTCATTGCTCTGGGGCCTGTGATGCAGCAGAGCATCATGGCAGGAGCCTGTGGTAGAGCAATGTTGCTCGCCTTCTGGGGGCCTGGGCACGAAGAAAGAGACAGGAAGGGGTGGGGTCTCAGTTTCCTCTTCAAGGACATGCCTCTAATGATGTCATTTCCAGCCCCACCTTCTAAAGGTTCCACATCTCCCATTGGAGCCAGGAGCTGGGAACCACACCTGTAGCACGTGGCCTTTTAGGAAACACTTCAAATGCGACGATAGCAGATAGTGTCCGAATTGAAGTAAGTCACTGGGCCGCAGTTAGTGTTGGAGAGTTCAGAAGTGAGGTTGGCAAAAGCATCATGCATTTGTTGTCAGCAGGGGAAAAATCCCCAGTGCTTCCACCTGGAAAAGATGCGGGGATGCTGACTGCATCAGGGACCACCGGCAGATGCTATTCTGGGAGCTGACACCACTCAAAGTCTCAGAAAGAAAGGGAATGTCATTGTCACACACACATACACACCTAAGGATTGACAGTTTCACATTTTATGGAATTGAAAGCACTCAAAATGTTTCTGTTCACCAAACACTGACAGTCAGTAGGTTTATCTCATGTCTATGACTACGTTCTCACCAACTCTAGAAAAAATAGTTATCTTAGATCCTTATGTTTTGTAAAAATAAAAGTGGAAGGTGCAATATTTTATCCCCTCACATGATCTATTATAGATAGATGATAGACGATAGATTGATAGAGAGATAAACAATAGATAGATGATAGATGGATACATAGAGATTTTTTCCTAGACAGAGGGAAAATAAGCTGACTTAAAATTAAGTGGGTGATAAGACCTGTGAACAAACTCACCCTCAATGGTTTCCCTCGCCCAGGAATTCTGCTCCTTCCCACTGACCTGAGTCCTGCCAGTCTGCCCGGAGCACACATCAAAGCACCAGAGCGACGGTGCCCACAGTCCTGGGAGAGAGCATGGTGGCAGCCAAACACTTCTAAACACTTCTCACCCGTAGCAAAGCTCCTCCCTAAAGCATCCTCAGGATGCAAGATCACAACCTCCCCTCAACCCTCCAGAGTCGCAGGGGCCACAGCTGCCCGCAAGGCAGTTGCTGATCCATGGTGACCTGTGCGAGCTTGAGTGTATCTGCAGGACTCCCTCGCTGGCACTGCTTCCCTGATGTCACTGCCAGTCCCAGCGATCCCTGGCAATGCCTGGCTCTGAGCTGCTGTGACATCACCCTCTGAACCTCTCCTCCAAGGTGGCCCTTTCCCATCCTCTGAGGCCCGGCCAGCTCCTGAGGCTCCCAGAACTCTTCCATCACCCCCCATTGTGGACACCTATCTCAACCCTCCCTGCCTCCTCCGGAGTGGCAGGCATCTGCATGCAGCGCTGTCATTGGAATCCAAGGTCACAACGATCAGGGTTCTCTTTCATTTACTTTCTGACACTATCAGTGTACCAGGGTTACAGACCCTTGCAGTGGGGGTCCCAAATCGCGTTCTTAGGAACACTAGTCCCACAGAAATATGGTCAGTGTTTTGTGTAACAAAAAGATAGATATCAATAATCAATAGATAGCTAGATATAGATATGCCTATGTGTGTGTGCAAATATATATATATATATATATATATATATATATATATATATATGGTGGAGATATAGACATATATGGATAATAAAATTACAAGAATAGTAATACAGATAAATGAAGGATACATTAGATAGATGATAGATAAATTTGATACACTCCATAGATTCGATAGATAAATTAGATGATGGACAGATTAGATGGCTAGATAGATTAGATAGTTTAGATAGATGATTAGACAGATGTTAGATAAGACAGATAGATGATAAGTAAGTTAGATTAGACAGATTCAATAGATACATAAGATAGGTGATGGATAGATTAGATGGGCAGATTAGTTTGATAGTTTACATAGATAATAGAAAGATGAAAGATAGATAAGCTTGGGGCCGGTGAGATGGCTCAGTAGCATAAGCGCCTGCCTGGCAAGTACGAGGGCCCAAGTTCGACTCCCGGAACCCACATACGGAAAAAGGGGCCGGTGATATCGCTCAGCAGCACGGGCGCCTGTTGGCACGCGAGGTCCTGAGGTCGACCCCGGTACCCACAAAAAAAAAAAAAAAAAAAAGGATAGATAAGCTCAATGGATGATAGATTAGATATATAGATTAAATATAGATTAGATATGGATGATCAAGTAGATGATAGGTGATAGATTAGATAGATGATAGATACATAGATACATGAGATAATGATAGATTAAATAGATTACATAGATGATAGATTAGATGATGGATAGATAGATAGACAGGCAGACAGAGAGATGATAGGCAGATGGATAATTGATGGAGGGAGACATATGACAGATGAATGCACAGGTGCAGAGAGGTGGAGAGAGTGGGCTGGGTGAGGACAGGCCTGTTCCGTGACTTGTGCTGGCCTCACACTCTCTGTGGGGGTTGTCTTCTCCCCGTGGGGCTTCCCTTCAGCCCTGCAGTCTCCTGAAGTGTGGCTTCCTGTCACCCCTGTCACTTCCTGTGCGTTTTTGTTTGGCAGGACCCAGCTCCAGAAGCCAAAGTTGCTTGGCAATGGTGAGACAAGCAGCCTTCTGTTTGTCGTCGTTTTGTCGTGAAATTTCTTCTGGATGCCTCTGAATATCTGAAGTGGTTGTGTTTAAACCCTTTGGCCCATGGAATGGCAAGAAGTCTCATTTTTATTGACATCTAGGGCTTTGGATTTCGTGGGCACCCCGGTTCCCATGAGACTGTAATATTACTGCTTCATGGGGGGTACTTGCTCCCCCTCGGGGTGGGCACAGTCTCATGCGTGATTGGTTCTGCAAGACTCTGGAATCCAAGGTGGCTGAAGGTTTAGGGTAATGAGTGGAGACATTTAGGAGCCCACTTCAGAGGGTCTAGAACAGGATGTTGTAAAACCTGGCAGTTGAATATCCCTGCAGTTTTTTAAAATTCCTTAGTTCCTCTTATCTTGGCATCCTCAGTCTGTAATGGGGAAGAGGTAGGTCAAGCAAATTTAGGGCTGATAAACTAGGTTTTGGACAGCACTCCTTAAGTGACTACCATGTCTACATGCAGAGCTGAGTGCAAGTCTGACCCAAGGTTTTAAGGTAAGAAAGAAGGCAGATATAAAATAAGGCAGTGAAGCCAAGCTTTATCCTGCTTCTGGTCACCCACTGGGCATCTGCAGGTCTCACTTCCAGGTCTCTGTCGTGTGCTGTGTCTGCAGGACTCAGCAGGCAGGAAGTAGGAAGGCAGGCTCGGCCCTCTGAGCCAGCAGACAGGCTTGTTTCCAGGGCTGTGCGCTGTGGGACTCTGTACTGTCACACCACGGGAAGGGACGCTGAACTGGCCGGCAAAGACTCTCAGCTCTCATGGGAGTGGAAACCTAGGTCTCTCCTCCTTCTTAATTAGTGTGTGCACACACTCATGAGCATGAACACACACACACACACACACACAACTACTACCATACCTGCATAAAAACAGCCTCCTCCAGGAATAATCATTCCCCAAACATCTTAATCAGCAAAGTGCAGAACTGACATTTCACTCCACAGAAGCAAGAACTAGTCATCTTCTTTGAAGACGTTTCCCTTGGTTACCAATTAAGAAAATGGTTCCTTAGAGAATTTTTAATGCAAGAGGATGATTTGTTTGGAGCAGGGCTGAGCCATAATTACAAGCCACAATCCCACAGAGAAGCGTCCTCCTGTGCAGCCTGCCAGCCCACTGTGGCCAACCTCTGGCTCTGACAACCCTCCAGGATGAAGCTTTGTCTCCCCTAATACGAAATTATCAGGTACTCACTCACTATAGGTGAATTTGGAAACTACAGAAGAAAAAAAAAGAAAGAGAGAGAGACAAAGAAGGAAAGAGAAAAGGAAGGAAGGAAGACAGAAAGAAAAGAGAAAGAAAGAGAAGAAAGAAAGAAAAAGAAAAGAAAGAAGAAAAAAAGAAGAGAAAGAAAGAAAGAAGAAGAAAGAGAAAGAAAGAAAAAAGAAGAAAGAGAAAGAAAGAAGAAAGAAAGGAAGAGAAAGAAAGAAAGAGGAAAAGAAAAGGAAGGAAGGGAGGACAGGTCTTTGCTGATCTTACCAGCAGGAAATAATCACCATTAAACATTTGTGTATGTTTCCTTCCAGCCTTCTGTAAAATGTTTTGTGACTGCTGGCTTCCGAGCAGGTGGACTCGCAGGACGGGCACACAGAGCCTCCCAGTGAAGGGGGCGGCAGGCCAGGGGTTTCCAGCAGGGGCCCCGTGAGCAGGAAGCAGAGCAGTGCTGGGGAACAGGGGCTGCTCTGTAGCCAGGAGCTGCTGGCTTCTCCCAGACCCGTCCCTGCTCTGTTTGTGTGTTTATCTGGAAAACAGGATTCTCTCAGGAAAACGAAAGGCACTCGAGACCATGACGTTCAGCAGGGTAAGTCAAAATAGAAAGTTAAACATCACATGGTTTCCCTTCTATGAAAAACCTAAAATATAAATCAATAAGTGGAGACACTAAGGAAGAGATGGTAGGAAACAAAAAGGCAGACCCTTGGAGATGAGGGAGGGGATCCGAGGAAGGGAGAGGTAAGGATGCTTGTACCAGTTCCCCAAAGATCACCACTATTCTGTACTGCGAACACACACTGATGTAATTTTAAATGAACACCCCATTGCAGCGGAGTCCTGTAAAATGCTACCTTTAACGTTCTATGCAAGACAGCGTCACACCTTTTTGCTGTCCTCATGGTGTCCCCACCAAGGCTATGCCAGGGACTGGGCTGACAGGCACTAGTGGGCTGGGTCCCCTGGGCAACCACTTGTCAGCGTGGGAGGAGGCAATTTCCCAGCTCCCTGGTGAATTAATTTTGTGGAAATGATATTCTTCCCAAATTTCAGACAGTGGCGAGCACGCTGATCTAGCGTGGCGGTGATTACACGGGGGTGTGGATTGCCCACCGTGCAGGCAGCCTCACCGGGCTCCCTCCGGGCTCTCCTTCTGCCGATCCCCAGAGCACGTCAGCTGGCTGGTTCAGCGTTCTCTTCCGGCCACCTTTCTGAGGTACCCGCGGCTCTGCTAGAGTTCCGACTTCCTGACAGGGAAGTCCCCAGCAGCTCTCTCCTGCCTACCCCAAAGATTCCCGCCCAGGGTCCAGGGCTCTGACTCACCTGCTCCTCCTCTGCTGGGTGCCCCCTTGCTGTCCTGCTGCCGTGGGACCCCTTGTGGTCCGGAGCTGTTGTGTTTCTTCCAGTAGCTGGTCTCTCATCGCAGTTTTGGCTTTTCCCTGGGGACTAATGGTGGTGGTGCCCTCTTTCCTAGGGGCTGATTTGTCACCTGAATGTCTTCTTCAGCAGAGTGTCTTCTCAAGCCTCATTTTTATCACATTGTTTTCTAATTATTAAGATTTGATTACCTAATATGCAAATCTTCTATCAGACCTGGGTTTTGCAAACATTTCCTCCCTCTCTGCAGCCCTTCATCTCATTCTATTGACTTTGTCTTTCAGAAAGCAGAACTTTGCAAATGTGATGAAGTCCAATTTATCATTTTTTAATCTAATGAATGGTGTTTTTAGTGCAGCTGAAAGATCTCTGCCTGGCCAAAGCTCACACATATTTTCCCCCTTCTTTCTTGAAGAAGTTTTATGCTATTTGGGTAATAAATTTAGGCCTAGGATCCAGTCCTGTTCCATCTTGTGTAAGACATGAGGTTCATGTTTTCACACAGAGTTGTCCGGTTGCTGAAATAACTTTTTATTTTTCACATTTCATGTTATAGCCATACAACTCAGGACAAGGTTCCTTATGTGAATATCTTCACTTCATCTTCAAAGGAACCCTGTAAGGCACGGCATAGAGTGGTCACCTCCATCTATGATAGACAGGGAAACTGAGGCAGAGAATGTATGAACACTTGCCCACGAGCACTGTTGTGGTATATTTATAGATGTCTCCCAAGAGCCTCCTGTGCTCAGAGTCAGGGCTGTGAGAAGGTGACCGGATTACGGAAGAATTATGGCTGACTTGCCTTTAGGAGGCAGGGTGTGGTGGGAAGAGGCGGGTCACTGTGGGTGTGATAGGGAAAGGTTTATCTCCCTCACTCTCTGCCTCCTGTTCACCATGCCATGAGCAGCTCTCCTCCCCCAGGCCCCTCTGCCATGCTGTACTGCCTTGGAGCCAGGCAATAATGGACTGAAAAGTGAACCAAAATAAACCTCACCTCCCTTAAACTGTGGGTGTCAGGTATTTTGTCCCTGCAATGAGGGAAGAGACTAAGACAGTCACCTAAGCACTAAGTGGCAGGATGAGAACAGAATGGTGTCAATCTCAACCTTGAGGGGAACGAACAGTGGCCAGTGTCTTTGGTCATGAGCAGCAGATGCTCCAAGGCCTGGTATCATTGAGGGAAGACCCAATAAGGCGAATTTTGGGGTTAACATGACTCAGTGTCTCAGAGTATACTCACGCTATCAACCCCCTCCATCACAACAGGCATTATGACCCTTCCTCCACCCCTTGGAGGCCGCTCAGGCCCTGGGCCAATGGAGAGGAAGGGCAAGGGTCACACGCTCCCCCTAGAGGCCATCAAAGATTTGACAGGAAGCAGAGGCATGGGTGGACACCAAGACAGAGGTGACCATGGCTTCCCTTTCAAAAGAAAGAAAATGTAGTCCCACCCCGTACAGACATCTTAGTGTGGTTCCACCTCATATCAACGTCTTAATGAAGCAGCCAGGGGACTTGTGCTCTGTTGCATTCGGGGCTTCCTTTATCCTATTCTAAACATTGGTTTTGGACAGCACGCTAAAGCCCCACTCCTACTTGATCTAATCCTCTGTCAGATCGTGACCATTCCAGTGGTCTTATGCTTCTTTTAAGTTTTCAGTAAATAAACACAGTCTGGCACAGCTGCCCCAGGTGGTGTGACGCACCAGTGCCCCAAAAGTCTGTCATCGAGCCTAGGATGGGGAAACACCACTGATGTAAAAATGGCTTTGTAATCCTACATGTGTCTGATATTGCTTTATTTAAGAAAACCATGGACTCAGCTATTTAAAAATTATTTTTCTTCTAAAGAAATTCTTGCCCAGTGAATCATAGAAACCTGTGGGACTCTTTGAGATATTTGATTAGCAAAAAGGAACTGTAGCTAACATTCACCCCAAATATTACCATCTATAGGGTAAAAGTGTATGTTTAATATTGGACTTGTCCCATACATTGATTTGTTTTGTTTTGTTTTGCTTTGCTTGCTTTTTGCTTGGGAAAACAAATTGTCTTATCTGACTGCTTCAGTTGTGTAATCATGTGGACAATATGGTTTTCCCAATCAGTATCATTTTCTGTCTGTTCTGACTTCAACCATGCCCAGCAGCATTTGGTCACCTGTACCTTTCCCATACTCCCTCACTGTCAATAGAATTGGTTCCTCCCTGGCAACTCCAGGCCTTGGCACTAGTCTAGATTGTTCTTATTGACTTGCTGCAGAGCCCAGAGGCAGTGGGATCATCCTCAATGCCTCAGGTGGAGTAGGAAACTGCCAACAGTTCTGGCCAGAATCTCCCCTTCTTTCCAGGTTGTGTTCCAACTCCAAGAGTTCAACTACTAGAAGCTCAGTTTGGTTCCTTGCTGAGACAATCCATTTCCTTACTGGTTCAAAGTCTTATCTCAAGGCATGACAGTGGTTCAGGAATCCTCTGTTCTTGTAATTCTACGTGGTTTTCAAAATCTCCAAAATGAATTAACTTTGACTTTAGTGATGGAAAGAAGGTGAGGTATATGAGACACATCTCAGACTAGGTAATTCTCTCTACTATTTCCCACAACAGAATGAAAACCCAAATTGCTAATATGAGAATATAGAATCATGAATGAAGGAAGGAATGAATGGATGGGTGGTTGGATAGATGGATGAATAAAAGGATAGGTGGATGAATGAATAGATGATTGTATCTACAAAACTTGATATTACTAGAAAACCAGTTTTATTTTAATATGGCCAAATAGTTGGAGGTTAAAGTCACAAAAGTTTAAATTATTCAATAAGCAGAAATTTGAAGTAAAAAATTAGTTTTTACTTTTCTTTCGAAATCATGTCACCAAATTCCAGAATCATTCCTGTAATGATAAATTAAGTTCGGAGTTACTAAACTGTAGAAAATATGCCAACACTCAGGCATTGTATATTATTTGAAATGTCTGGATTGGTTTTGTGTTTTTAAAATAAAAACACAATTCTTCAATAATGAAGTGGGAACCATAGCCATAAATATGCTTGTGTATGTGTGTGTGCTTCTATAGTCCTCTTAGAAGTCACTCAAGACCACAACATTCTGTTGCATTTTTGTAGCATACAAAATACAATCAACTCTCAGCTACACTGAGCCTGCGAACTTGGACCTTTACCTTCAGAAAAATGCAGTCTTTGCTACTTTAAGTTTACTGCATCCTGGAAATGTCCCCAAAGATAAACTTTTGGATATTGCTTAAGCTGGAGACTTTGAGGACAAAGAGTATGGCATTTTTGAGGAACTAGAGTGAACTACACTCACTAAAATCCTTTAAAATGTAAACAGCCTGGGAAGGTGAAACAGCTTTTGGGGATGGACTTCCCCACACCTCAAAGCAAAATAAGCCTGCCCCAGGGTACAAACGCAAAGCTCAGTGTGAGCAAGGAGGCACCCAAGGGCTTCCTGACCTTTTATGATCTCATCTGCAGATCATCAAAGGACCAGACGAGAACACAACCTTATCTGCAGCTATGAGGTTTAAGCAGCTGAAGGATCCCAGTATTCATGCAAAGAAAAAGAGAGTCTGCTGCCCAAACCACACAACATATTTTGATATTTTTGACTGGTGAAGGAATTTCTTTAAAGACACAGTAAAGTGAAGCACCCACATTGTCTGTCCTCCTGAGAAGAGATAAATGCAGCATAATCTACAGAATAAGTGGTCCAGAGAGTGTAATGCCTTCAACTGAGTCTATGAACACTGATGGGACTTGCCAAGTCAGTGGTGGCAGTCGCGTTACTTCCTGTGCTAAGACATGGCCACAGTGAGTGTCCTTACACAAGGCCTTCTTTCAGAGAGGACACACAAAACGCCCAGCCCTAAGTCACAGTGAGTGAGATGGAGTGGTAGCCACAGTGTGGGACTAGCATAGAGGTG
This sequence comes from Erethizon dorsatum, assembly GCA_028451465.1. Classification (NCBI taxonomy): domain Eukaryota; kingdom Metazoa; phylum Chordata; class Mammalia; order Rodentia; family Erethizontidae; genus Erethizon; species Erethizon dorsatum. The sequence goes on from CM051833.1 coordinate 56,602,095, forward strand.
CTCATCATCTTCCTGCTTCACAGGATGCAGCGTTACAGGACAACAGGTATATGTGATCAGTTATCTTGATCTTAATATAAATTTGGACCAAATATGTTGAGTCCTTCCTCCAGGTACTGGGAAGGAATCAATAGGCTCTGAAATCACAGGTGCTGTTTGGAAGCTTTGGGTAAGAGAAGAAACTGCCTGGACAACCTGCAGGTAGGCAGGAATAGCTCAAAATTATTCTGAAGGAGCACAGAGCCCAGTTTCCAGTCTGAAATCATTTGGGACTTTAGCACTAGCCCACTTTTTACTCTCAAGAATGTCTAAACCAGCTGAGCCTGGGCATGGTGATACACACCTGTAATCCCAGCACTTAGGAGGCTGGGGCAGGAAAATCACCATGAGTTTGAGGCCAGCTTGTGCTACATAGCAAGACGCTGTCTCAAAAAATAAAAAAAGAATGTGTAAATTCTTTTTGTTTTCTGACATTAGGTAGTAATATTACTTAGCACAAGCGTAAATTGGTGATGAGAAGATTCATAGCACTGCATCTGGCCTTAGCTGTTTTTTTTGTTTGTTTGTTTTGGTGGGGGAGGGATACTCCTTTTGTTCACCAAGACATAGCTGCCTAAGGAATTGATGGTATAGGCCTCAAAACAAGATGTACAGGACCAATTAGGACCTGCTAAGCAAGTTTACTGCCTTGCTGCACAGAGGAATTAACACGACTGACAGAAGAAAATGCTCTCGTGTTAGCAAATGTGCTGTCCTCACAAATATATTTCCTATTCTCTGAGAACTCCCTGTCTTGGTTACTTTTTTCTTTGTTGAGGCAAAATATCCAACTCTTGGGAGCTCATCAGGCTCTCAATCTTATGGACAAGCTTATGGAAAAGCATCCAATAAAGACAAATGCAATTATAGTTTGTGGGATCCAGGAAGGTCAAAACTCTCTCTAGGAGCTAAGACAAAGACTTCTCTGGAGCACCTGTATTTGTAGGGTTTCCACAGATTCAAGGAGTGCAGGAAGTGGAGGGCACATCTGAGGCAAAAGCCAGTGAAAATGAGAAGGATCTTGAGAAACAAAGGCAGTAAATTTTGCCAATTAAGAGACTGTTTGATCTCTAAAGTTGGTGGTTTTATTGCCCTGAATCCTTTGAGTGAGATTCAGCAGCCCATAGCTGCAACATTATCTTGTCTTCAGAGACTCTGGTCAGCAATTTAACCCTTATACAACTCAGTCCCCAACATCCGACACCCAAAGCTAGTGTAGGAAAGGTTTATTGTAGCTCACACTTTGTAGGAGTTTCATTTCATCATTGGTTCCAAGTCAGGGTAACATGGCAGAGGAGAAACAGGTTATGGTGGGCAGAGGCAGCAAGCAGTGAAGTAGCAAAGCAGCAAGTGACCAGCAGCAAGCCCTTGTTCTGTCCAGTTTACCAGCCTTAGGGTAGGTCAGGGGTAGCACTCACACCCAGCGAGGGCCTTCCCATTATCCACTCCAGAACTGTGCCAAGCCGATCAGCAGACTAATTTAGTAATCACACACCCTTGATCCCAGCATCACACACTTAATCCCAGCGTCACACTCTCTAGATCCAGCCACTCTGAAAAGCTGCGCCTATGACCATATGAGGCTTTGCGGGGGACATCTAGACATACACCATAACACTCGCATTTCTAGAAGACAAGACAAAGATGGAATTTTTCACACACACATTTTATGTCTGAAGAGCAGCCATTCTACACATAGAACTCATGAGGGGGAAACAATCTGATTCTTGACAAGAAAAAACCAGGTTGTGCTTAAAATCATAATTAAGAGATCACCCAGTCCATGAGCCCTGCTGGAGAGCTGTAGCTGATTCTCTCATTTCTCCTCCTTGCTTTGGGTGTGTGGATTCCCTATCCCAGCGTCCTGGATTAGCTGAGGCAGCAAATGCTCCCCCGTGAATCCCTGCTACTCTTGGTCAGGTCGCCTGTGCCTTGCCTGGTGGTGCTCCCAGCCCCAGCCCGTGGTGGGTAGCAGTCCATCCTGCTGCTGTCCCTCAGAGGCAAAACCCCAAGCCCACGCTGATATGAAACCCTGGTGCAACCTCCACTGCCTCTCGCACTTCTCCTGGAGTGGATCTCGATCTTTTGTTTGGTGTGTAGAAATCAGGAGGTCACGCGTGGGCCCATGTCAACAGCATCCTGGGCCGGGTACGAGTAACCTGGGTCAGCCTTGTCTCCTGCTGCCTCAGCCCTAAACTGCTAGTGATGTATGCTGCATCCATGAGAAGGAAACAGGTCATTTCCTACTCGCTTGTTTTTCTGGAGTGATTGCTGGCCTGTGCCCTGAATGGTGCTGCTGCTGTTGTCTTTCGATCATTCTGAAGTGAGACCTGAGTCACTAAGGCTTGCAATCTTTTGCTGGGCTTTTGTTGCTTATTCTAAGTAAATCTACTTGTTTGCATCTAATGTGGCATTCTCATGACAGACCCCCCAGGTATGAAGCTCCATGCCCCACAGAAGCTGGATCTAACCCTAGGCCCAGTGGCTCCTTTGCAGGTGATTTTGTGCAGAGCGTGCTTCAGAAGCAATGGAGTTGAGGGTTGAGTGTTTGGGTGCAGGGGACAGAGGCAGAAGCTCTCAAGCCTGAGGCTTACTCTGGGTCCCTCCATGGGCAGCAGGCAGACCTATGTGCCCAGGAAGAGGTGGATGGAGGAAGCAAAGCAAGAAGAAAAGGGACAAAGCAGGAGGTGAGAAAGGACCCCTCTCTCCATGGATGACCCGGTCTTCCTCCCTGAGGTACCTCACTGGCAGGGCTGGAGGAAAAGCAATGGTGGAAGGGAATTGGGCTTTTTAATAGCAGCCATCCCTCGAATCAGTGATGGCAGCTGCAGGAGGCTGTGGATGACAAGACATGCCACAGAGGGGCCTGGGTGGCTGGGAACAGCCACCCTTCCTCTAAGGGTGGACACCGTGTGCTGCAGACGGCAGACAGCACAGCATGCAGGTGGTTAGTCCAGGGCTGCAAAGCCAACCAAGCCTGCTTTGCTGTGCTTTGGTATTTTAGAGTTGAGCAATGAGAAGTCTGCATTCTAATTTTGCATATTGTTGCATATTGTTGCCAAAATGGTGTTTTCATAAACACAGCTTCTGTGGGGCTGCATGGAAAGCTGGGGAGCCCCTGCAAGGTTGGGGTGACCGTGTGGAGGGGTCTCGCTGGATGGGTGGACACTTGGACTTTCAGGGCTTCAACTTAAGGCAGGCTGTTGTGTTTGATGAAAAACAGCAAATGAAATAATTGATTGTCCAACAACAACCACACCACACCCCGAATCTTTGTACAACATCTCGCTCAGACCAAAACTCAAGGTTGAGAAGTTTAAAACACAACTTCTGTAAATCTTGTAGTTTTACCTAAACCAAGAGAGAAACATTTCTCCAGACTCAGAAAGTTAAATGTAATAACAACAAGCAAAATCCTTCCCTCATCAAGCTGAGGAAACATGGGGTGTTGGTTTTAACTCATTAATTTCTGTGAACTCTGAATATCTGAGGCTCAGTGCCCAGGAGCCGTGGCAACTGGTGGCCCCAGAGTCCCCACCTGCTGACCTGTCGGGTTCTCTGGTTCTTTCAGCCTGTGCAGGAGCCAAAGCATCACCAGGGACACCAGACAGAGAGTAAATAGAGCTGGAGGGCACAGCAGGGCAGCCCTGCAAGACCCATTGCTTGTCACCTGTCACCCAGATTTGGAACAATGTCTACAGTCCAGAGGTCATCTGGAAAATGGCTCGGGGGTGGGGTTGGCAGGAAAGGGAGAGTCCTCACGCCTGTGATTTGTCACTACTGAGTGAAGGACTGATCCAATCCTGGTGTCTGAAAGAACGCCCTGGGGGAGAGGATTCCTTTCTGTTAAGAATTCACAAAGAGCGAGCCTTAATAGGAGCGCTCAGTAACCCTGACTGGCTGGAGTGGAGACCCTCCCTCTCACTGGCTTCACTAAAACCCTGACAAATAATCAGTCGACTCTTTTTGGTGTCCCATGGTTTGGTTCTGTTTTAAAATCTTTGTTCTTCTGGAATACTCTGGGGTGATGATTGTTCACAGCAGCAAAAGGAAAAATAATCCCCCCACTTCTCCTTTAAATAAAAAAAGAAAGTATAAATTACCAGTCTGCTATAGCTACTCTCCCTTTTATAAGCATACTATTAGATTTTTTAGTTAGGTTTTGCCTGGAAAAGAAGTATAGTTTTACATGCAATCCATACACCACAGTGAAGTGATTTATTTTAGGATCTTTTTACATAATGCTGAGTGAAGTGGTCGAAGGTCCCCTTCCTTGGACCAGACACAGTCTGCGGAATTGTGGTTTCAGCTTTATTTTTTTTTTTATCGTAAGTCTTTTCTGAGGTACACACACAATAATAAATGAAAGTTGTTTCATATGCAAAATGAGTTCAAAGATGTAATAGATGCTTTGCTCTTGGAGATACTAGACCAAGTCAATCATTTGCCTGATTAGGATATTTCCCATTTTGGCAGAAGTTAGTTTGAGTCAGGTTTTTGTCCACTGCAAATGAAATGGTTTTATCTGACACAATATGTTTGAGGACAGCAGGATTTAATCATACCTCCCAAGTAGTCACCATGTAAGCGGTTCCTTTCTGTCTTCTCCTTGTCTTTCGCTCTGGGGAGTTGCTCTTGGCTGAGGCAGGGTTGGTGGGTGTAAAGAGCACTGGGTTTTGGAGTTGAGACCAGGGTTTTGATCACACTCTGCTTATTACCTCCTCTGTTTGACTTAGGAACAGGTCTGCTCTTTCAAAGTGAGGAAAGAGGTGTGAGTGGCTGCTCTCTGGGTATCTTCCATCTCACAGGCTCCAAGTACACAGTTCCTTCCTGATATCCTCACCAACGGGAGCATTTCTTGATTCCTCTTTTTCTGAAACTGCTGGTTTTGGACCCAGAGTCCTGAGGGATGCCAAGATTCTGACTTCCCAGTTCTGGCAAGACTGGGGTATCCTGGGAGATGTAGGGTGAGCCTGTGGAGAGGTTTTAGTGCCACTGTACCTCAGGAGAGTAGATCTTTATTTTCTAACATTGAGGAAGACTAGTTGGAGAAGGAAGGGGGTGTTCAACTGAGGATCACTGCTTCATTTTCATTGTTATGTCATTTATTTAACTATTTTGGGTAAAATTCACATATCATAAAAATCATTTTACTCATTTTCAAGCATGCAATTTGGTGGGTTGTAAAACATTCACAATTTGACTTTAGGACCCTGCTCTAAATTATATAATAACTTGTGGTTATCTTTCAAAATCAACTATCAAATTTGGAAATAGGCAAAGTGCTGGAATTTATATTTGGATCAGAAAGTGCATGAAAGAAATAGTAAATTCTAGGTATGTGGGCTCAGAACTTTCTCTGCAGAGGTGCTTTGTGAGTGAGTGAGCACTTTCCTCTTACAAAGAAACAAACAATAAAAAGACAAAACTTTCTTTTCAATGAACAAAAGAAACTAGTAGTATAAATGAAACCAATTACCATTTATCTTAAAACATTTTGAAACAACAGTATAGATAATTTAGGGAGTTATTTGAACTTCTCCCTACTTCCTATCTTCCTATTTTTCTGTCTTGCTCTCTCTCTCTCTCTCTCTCTCTCTCTCTCTGTTTGCTCTCTCCCTCTCTCTCACTCATTTGTCACATAAGAGAAACTGTGCAATATTTAAGCTTTATGTCTGACTTATTTTACCTAACATTTTGTTCTTAAGTTGCATCTATTTGTGTCTTAGTTATGTTTCTCATTGCTGAGACACAATATCCAACACTCACAAGTTAAAGGAGGAAATGTTTATTTCGGCTCACAGTTTGTAAAAGTTTCAGTCCATAGTTGGCTGGCTCCAAGGCAGGGCAGCATGGCAGAGAGGCATTACAGAGGAGAAACAACTCACGGCAGGGCAGGCAAGAAACAGCAAAGTAGCAGGAGAAGCAGCAGCCAAGCAAGCCTCCCTTTCCATTTTATCTCATCCAGGCTACAAGCCTTTTGGGTGCCACCCACACCCAAGGTGGGCCTTTCCATTATCTACACCCAGAACTAATTGCCAATTGTAATCAGTGGACTAATTTAGTAATCACGCACCCTTAATACCAGTATCACATACCCTAGATCCAGCCAGCTCCCAAAAGCCCCATCTATGAGCACATGAGGCTTTGGAGGGACATCAAGATACAAGCAATATCAATATCAATTTGCCTACAAATCTCTCAAGTTTATCTTTCTTTATGGCACAACAGTACTCCATTGTATATAAATACCACATTTTCCTTATCCATTCATCTGTTGATGGGCATATATGCTGTTTCCAAGATCTAGCTATTATGAGTTGTGCTACTATAAACATGGGTATGCATGTATCCCGGTAATACGGTGACTTGAACTCTTTTGGGAGGACACCTAGATTGGGATAACTTGACCAACTGGAATTCTATTTTTAAGGTTTTGAGGAATCTGCAAGCTGGTTGTACTAATTTACATTCCCATCAACAATGTAGAATGGATCCTTTTTTTCCTACATCCTTGCTGGCATTTATTGTTATCTGAGTTTTGATGATGGCCATTCTTTCTGGGGTAAGATTAATCTCAATGTACAACTGATATAGAAATGATATCAGACCTCCAAATGACATAGGGAAAACCTTATAACTCTTAACCTGCTAGATATCAGATCTGCTGAGTTTGTGTTTCCCAAAATGGAAGAATGAATTGTAAGGAACAATGGAGGTTAAGAGTAGGAAATATTTATTGAAAGAGATAGCTCCAGATAGAAAGGAAGGGACCCTAGTGGGTTGCCAACAAGCCCACCACTCAAAAGAAGTTTTATAGAGCAAAATCACGGGGTGAGTATAATGTGGGACAAAACTATGATCAACCAATAAGGTTACTGTCATGTCCAATGGATGAGGCCATTACCAGCAGGCATGGCCAGAAACCACAGAAGAAGAACAAAGCCATGTCCATCTACATCGTCTGCCCTGAGAAACGTGACCACACTCGCATCTGCACCTCCCGTTTGGAGAAGCAAAACCACACTCTCTGTGTCCCCGAATTCCTCAAGGCAGCAACTCCTCCCCTTCTCTTTAAATCCTTTGTTCTACCCTTGCTTCCTGATGATTCTGCTCTCTGAACTCAGCCTGCTCCCGTAGGAATGAATAAACAGCCATGGTTGCTTATACAGAGTTTTCTCAGGTGGTCTTGCTCCCCTCTCCACCTTTAATATATATGGTGCCAAAACCCGGTATAGGGCACCCCTTTTTAGAGGGGCTTCAAGCCCTATTTTGAACTCCCATGTTTTAAAGAGGCCACCCTGTGACTTTGACATCTCAGACCATGCCCCAGACATACCCTGCCAGCTTCAGATTGAGTAAGTCTTCTCCCTCTCTCCTCTCCGTGCCTGTAAAACTTTTCCCTCTGTCTCTGATTCCCTCCTCCCTGCCACTGCAGCCTTTGCCTTATGGTGGGGGAAGGTGTAGAGCCCAGCGCAAGCCCAGGTCACACACTGCTGCCTCGCCTGACTCCCTCCCCCTTGCCATCACCCTCTGCCTTGAGGCTGAGCCCCAGCCACCCTGTCTGTGCACCAGTCCTGGGCCAGAGCATGCACCCAGCACGCCCAGCCCTCCCCACGAGAGCCCACTCACTGCCCTCACAGTCCTGGCAGCATTGCCTAACGGACACACAAAGCCACCATAGAAACCGAGGTCCAACCGGCACTTGTGTGCACATTGGGAACACAGCACCTGTGCATACAGCCCTCCTCCATGAAAGAGGGCCCAAGCGTAGCCAGGGTAAGGAAAACTTCGGCCTGTGCCCTCCTTATCCCACCCTGTGCTGCTGGACACCCCCCATGGTACCCCCTGGCTGGCCCATGCCACACTGTCCTCACCCTCTCTGCTGCTGCCACACTATGGCTGCCCAGTTCCATGAGTGAGCTGGTTTGTGACCAGTGTGAGCCCACACAGGACTGCCTATGGAAGGCCTGCCTTGGACCAAGGCTGTGGGGCTTGGGCTGCCGGGGGTGCATGCTGCTCCTATACCCTCCACCATGTGCTCTCCAACCCCTACTCTGCCACAGACCCAGTCCAGACTACTTACTCCCTGGCCCTCTGCCCTTCTATACCCACTCTGCAAAGTGGCAAAAACAAAAGACATAGTTCTTTCTCTGTCAGACCTCTCCCAGGACAGGTAGCATCTGAGCTCTTAATCTTCAGACTCTTAAAAACCCAATTTTTCTCCAATTTGCCAAAAGTTACCTTTAAACCTCTTGATTGGAGACCACCCTTCCTTCAGGAAGTTAAATTAGCAAAGCTTACAACAAATGTTTGCCATTAATAGGGGACAATAGCTATCAAAAAGCAATTTATACTTCTGCTTTACATATGCTGAGACTGATATAACTGATCTTCTCTTCTTTGTGTTTAACAACTAAAGTTTAGAGACTAAAACTAGAGAGATAACTGTGCTAAGAAACAGCCAATATTTTGGCCCTGGCAGCCCTCCAAAATCTGTGGAGACCCAGGACATGAGAGAACATTTTCTACAGGATTCTACAACTTTGGTGAGTCACCCAATCTCCTGAGCAGGGAGACTGCTGAACCCAGAGGCTAGAGATCAACAAATGTACTGTGTGTCAAAGAAGGGTCACCAAGAGAGAAAAGTCTCCCACACTTTCACAGAAAGCAACATGGTCAACCAAGACCCTAACTCATCCTGGCAGCTGACACTGACAGAGGAGCTGAGAGGCTCCAAAATAATGCCTGAAGAGGCCTACCTGACCTTGACAGAGCAAGAAGTCAATTTTGATTTATACAGGTCTCATTTTAACTTGGTCTTAAACACCCAGCAGAAAAGTATAATCAAAAGAGATAAATAAATTTTTGTCATCTGTCTTTGTGCCCTCCAAAGTAGCAGTGATTCACTACAGGACACCAAAAGGAGCTGATAAAGTATCTCAAAGACCAACTTAAAAAGGACCATACATGGTGATCCTGTCAACTCCATCAGTTGTCAAGATAGCAGGCCTGGACTCCTGGATGCATCACATCTGACTCAAGCCCTGGGAACTAGAGACTAATGCTGAGTGTGAAATACACAGAATCATTAAAACAAATGTCTTGCTATATATGTGGGCTGCTCCCCTTGTCAAGTACTCAGTGGGCCTTAAACGATACTTCATCTGGTCTGTCTCTCTCCTAAATGAATAAAATAAGATAAAACCAATGAGACAGGCCATCCTCCAAAATTGGATGGCCTTAGGTATTTTGACTGCAACACAAGGGGACACTTGTACAATTATAAAGGCTAAATGTTGTGTGTACATTCCTGATACTTTTGCTAATATCTCAATGACTATTCAAGATATTAAATGACAGGTTAATGCCATGTCAGAGTCTAAACTACCTGGACCTTCTCTTTACCCTCTTTGTGGGAAGCTATTACTGGCTCTTTCTGGTAAAAATATTTTTTGGTTATATTCATAATAGCCTTTTTGATTTTATTATTTGGCCCAGGCTTACTTAACTGTTTCTTTGGCCTTGTCTCCTCCAGACTTAAAGCTATACACATACTCGAGATGAGAGCACCTGATGTCTATTGAGGTCCTTTGGATAGACCCTCTGGAGAGTGTCTCTAACTGCCAATCACAACTACGACCCCCTTCAGCCTGAAACAGCCAGAACAGTCATTGCCTCCCGCCTCCTCATAGCAGTTCAAGATACCTCTTCAGAAGGGGGAATATTATAAACAGCTAAGTTAGGTAAAAATATTATAGGCAGTCAGGTAGGACTGACCCTTCCAAAAGTCAAGACAAAAGGTAAAAACACACCACAACTGTGGCAGGAGACACATCAGTTAGAGGTCAGGCCTCAAGATAACAAAAAGACTAGGCCTACATACTCCCCAAGGGATGAGCTAAACATTTTAGTTTTGCAGGCAAGGTTTTATAATCCTACTTTATATGTGCTGCATTTAGACTTGCTTAAAAAATGCCATCTGGTGAACTTTGATATATACTACAGGATAAATTTAGAAAATGCTGTAAAATGGGTCTTCTTATTAAATCAAGTTTATATTTAGAAAATATACGTGCCTATTAATAAATCACAGGACCTCTTCCATCAGTTCAGCCTTTCTTTTCTTTCATGGGCATGTAGAAACTGATGGATATGCCTTTACTAACTTGCATATCATGGTTGCTAGGCAATGAGTATAAGTTCAACATGTGAGCTTCAGAGACACAGAAATTTTAGATCAGATATTACACAAAATGTAGCCTTGTCTTGCTGCTAAAGGGGTTGCCTAGGTAGTTAGGCAGATAGCACAAATGTCTTGGAGGCTTCTTCTCCCTAGGGCCCAGGACAGGGCTCTAAGCCATTAGTTTGCTTCTATCTCTAGAGGTGATCAATTTTACAGGGTGAAAATTGCTCCAACTATTTCTAACTTGCTCTTTGATATTTTCTCATTCTCTCTCAAAAAATTTTTTAAAAAAGCAATGGTCTATATCTCTTGATTATTATTCTTGCTACCAATGCTTCCTTCTTTAAACATGACTGTCACAGCTCAATTGTAACTTATGCTGGAGGTTCCCAGGGAACCCCAACTGGTTCCTTCCCAGACCTTCTTGGCTTGGCCACTGAAGACTGAGTGACCCAAAGGCTTCAGAGGCATCCTGCAACATCTTGGATGCCAAATTCTGGGTAACTCTTAAAGTGGAGGTGTTATGGTTTGTGTCTAGATGTATCATCAAAGCCTCATGCAGTCATGGAGGGGGGCTTTTCAGAGGTGGCTGAATCTAGAGTGTGTGATGCTGGGATTAAGGGTATGTGATCAGTTCACTGATTGGTTTGGCACTGCCCTAATCCCAGCAGCCTAGATAGAGTATAAAAGGGGCAGAAAGATACTGTTTAGGTTCACTTGTTGCTTCTGTTGTCTTCCACTGCCATGAACAGTTGCCCCTCTGCCATGTGCCACCCTGCCTTGGAGCCAACTGATTGTGGACTAAAACCTCTACAAACTGTGAGCTAAATAAACCCTTCCCCCTTTAATTTTGGGTGCTGGGTACTTAGTCCCAGCAATGAGAAAAGTAACTAACACAGAATTTAATACCAGAGAAGTGGGGTCATTTCTGTGAGTACACCTGACCATGTGGTTCAGGAGCCTTTGGGAATGGCATGTGGAAAGAGTTTGGAATGATTTGAAGATGACAGCTGAAAAAAATAGAGCTGGAATGCCTTAGTCTGTACTGTGTGGGAGATTCTGGTCAGAGCTCAGAAGACAAGAAGGCTGATAGAAATCCTGCCAGTAAAGACCAGGCACTGGAGGTTTCTGCTGGGAAGAAGGACTGCATTGGCTGTTTGACTCCAGACAATCTGTGTTATGCCTTGGCAGAAAGTTTGTCTGCATTTTGCTCATGTCCAGAGGCTTTGCCAGAGACTAAGATTAAGGGAGGCAAACTAATTAATCTGGCAGAAAAAAATTTTAAGGCATTCTAATGTTAAAGCAGTGGCATGGCTACAGTTAGGGGCTTTTAGCCAGATTTATGTTGAGAATCAAGAGCAAGGAGCCCAGCAGAATGATTTAAATAACTGTGAGTTTGGCCAGAGAGGAAGTTCTAGTAAAGCTGTACCCTGCAAATACAGATCAGAAGGATCTTGATTGCTGAGAAGGAACAGGAGAATAGAAAAGGTGGCCTGAGGGCATCACAAGAAGCAGCATGACTCCACCCTTTAAAGCCTCACAATTACAAAAGTAAAAGACTTCGCTTTGAGATGAGAGTCCTAGAGCCCTGTGTTCTACAACGGTGGCAGCCTAGAGAGTTTGTTCCTTGGAATTAGACTCAGGGTGCTCAGTGATCCAAGCACTCAACCCCTACAGCCAAGGGAGAGGGAAGCCTGGCTACTGCTCCAGCTGGCAGCAGACCCTGGCATCATCCACATGGTGCTGATTTTAGGTGCATGCAGAATGCAACAGTTATGGGGTCAGGAAGTCTTCCACCCAGAGTTCAGAAGGCCTGGGATTCCAGGCAGTGTGCCCCTGAAAAGGCAGTGTGTGAAGCTGTAAGTGTGAAGCTAAAAGTACAGTGGAGACCTCAGAAATTTGGAGAAGTCAGGAACATGGATCGTCTGAGGAAAACTGCAAGGAAGGAGCAGAGTGGGCCCAAGAGAGAAGCTATAGGGGCAGAGCCACCCAAGACCTTTGGAGATCACATCTTGCCACTGATTGCCTCCTACTCTGCACATGGAACTATGGAACTTAGTGTTTGCCCTGCTGTATTTTGGACTTGCTTTGGTCCCATTCCTTCGTATCCCCCTGTTTGTAACTTTTGGAGTGGAAATGTCTATCTTGTGCCATTGAATGTTGGAAGTGTTTAACTTTCTTTTCATTTGTACAGGGGCACACAGCTAAGAGTTTGCCTTAAATATTAGAGAAGACTTAGGGCTTGGAGTTGGACTCGGTTTCATTTTGACATGCCGGGCATGACAATTACCTCTCTCTGCTCTCCTTGGAAAACCTTCCTTCTAGTCCCCCATCCCTTCCCCTAGCCTGTCTCTTCAAAAACCTAAAACCTCTCCATCCCTCCCCTGATCTGCTGAGATACACTATGCTCAGGCATTCTTTACACTCTGTAACCTTCCCACCCTGTGCTCCTTCTATGACTCCTCTCAAATCTTTCTTCTTTCCCTCCCACCTGCACTCCCTCCACCCAATACCAACTTCTCCCTGATAATAGATCCAGCTGACTTTGCTCCCTCAGGAACCCCCCTGCCAAGTCTCCTGCCACAACTGCCACAGCTGCTTCTCCACTTCCCCCATAGCCTCCTGCCAATCAGATGCCGCCTCCTAACTCTGATCTTCCTTTTCCTACACATCAAGTGCAAGGCTTTTCTCCAGCTCAGGATAGGGAAATTGATTTCACCCACATCCCACAGTGCAAAATTTAAAATATCTCCTTTTCTGCGTCGATACCTTTACTGGATGGATAGAGACCTTTCCCACTGGCTCAGAAAAGCCTCAGCCATTGTCAACTCCCTCCTAGGTGATATTGTCTCCTGTTTTGGCCTCCCCGCCTCTATTCAATCAGACAATGGCCCAGCTTTCAAATTAGTCAAATTACCTGGGAGGTGTCCAAGTTGCTTGGTGTCCAATAAAACCTCCACACCCCCTACCGGCCTCAATCATCCAAAAAGGTAGAGAGAGAAAATGGCCTCCTCAAGGCCCACCTCACTAAGCTCGCTTTCCAGATCCATAGATACTGGATTTCACTGCTCCTGATTTGTCTCCTTCACATATGAGATACAGTCCATTTGAGCTTTTATATGGCTGCATCTTTCTGCTGAGGCCAAACCTCAGCCAGGGGCCAGCCCTCTCAGGGACTAACTTCTAGTTCTGCAACAAGATCAAAAAGAGATGTGACATGCTGTCAACCTTCTCCTGCCTTCTCCCAACACCCAGCCTTATGAAGATGGCCTGACCGACAAATTTGTCCTAATTAAAGATTTAGAGCCCCAGGCTCTACAGCCTAAGCAGACAGGACCCTTCCTGGTCATCTACAGCACCCCAGAGGCTCTCTGTCTATAAGACCTTGCCCAGCAGGTACATCACTCCTGGGTGAAGCAGTATCCTTCTGATAACGCGCCTGACTCCTTGTGAAAATCACCTACTTCCCTCAGGCTGACCCAAATTCCAGAAGATGCCTGAATGCCCTGCCCGTGCCTATCCTGCCGCTTCACCTACTTCCTTCACTCGGTCTGCCCTTATCTTTCTTGTTTCCACCCTCAGGCCCCCAACTTCAAGGCATTCCTTATGTGGATAAAAGTTCTCCTTTTTCAATGCACTCTGTGTGACTTCTCCCCAGATGAGGTCAAATTATCCTCCTCCTCTCTGACCTCTCTTGTCTGGCTAACCCTCTTCTTCCTTTGCCATGCCTATGATTGTACCCCTGCTCCTCCTGACAGTCCGTGGTCATCTCTACAGGACTCTGCAGTTAACTACACTACCTGATAAACTGGTCCAATCCTTCCTTAGCCAAGATTACTGGCTTTATATCTCCATATCTTCAGCCACTCCAGTCCCTCCCCCAGGTCTGGGTCCTTACTAACCTCACATACCACCCCTGTACCATCCTGTCCCCCAAAAACTCTCTCCCTATTCAAGTGTGCATGCTGCCCACATGTCCTGCATAAAGAAGCCATGAGAAACAGTGCCCACCTCCCTTACACTTTTTTCTTTGTAACAAGGAAACAGGAATGTCATGCCTGACAGGTGAGGCCATTACTGGCACGCATGGCAGGAAACTACAGAAGAAGAACAAAGCTATGTCCATCTGCACCATCCGTCCTGAGAAACATGACCACACTCTCTGCCCCCAACTTCCTCAAGGCAGCAACTCCTCCCCTCCCCTTTAAATCATTTGCTCTGACCTCACTTCCTGCTAATTCTGCTCTCTGAACTCAGCCCGCTCCCACAGCAGTGAATAAACAGCCATGGTTGCTTATACAGAGCTTTCTCAGGTGGTCTCTCTCCCTTCCACACCTTTAACAATTACAAGTATAGCTGCTTAGGTTATATTGAACCAGTGGGGACTAAGTCACGTAGCGAGTGTGCATGGAAAGAACAAAGAACTTTTGAGGAAGGGATGGGGCCAAGGGTCTTGGTCGCCCATCAAGGTGACTGACGTCTATCTAGACTATTAGAGCAGGTGTTGCCACACATCCCTTGGGGAGGCGTGTAGGCCTGGTCTTTCCGTCTTTATCTCGAGGCCTGGCATCCAACAGATGCGCCTCCACCACAGCGGTAATGTGTTTTCATCTTCTGCACTGACTCTCGAGAGCCCAGCCCTGTCTGACTGCCTATGACATTTCTACCTAATTCAGCTGTCTATAACACACCTGCCCCATGGAAAGAGTCGCCGGGCTTCCCACCAGATGTAAATGGAGGATTCCAAATAACACCTGTCTGATTAATCCTGCAAACAGCACCAGATTCAAATGGGGGGGGGGCGTTGAAAATGCCCCTTTCTGACTGGTGGCATACATAGTGCTCAGGAGCCGGAGTCATTCTGACTCTCGTATTCTGCACAGGTCCTCTGGGTTTTTACCACCTTTGTCACCTTCCGCCTAGTTGTTTGTCTGGTTTGCCCCAGGCCCAATCAAGTGGAAATGAGATGTACTCTGTTGTTCTCAAACTGCCGAGTAGAGCAAATCACCCTCAGGCCTTTTAAGGTGCAGGTCTGAGTGTGGCCCAGTAATTTGCACATCTAACACTTGTCCTGGGTGCTGCTGACACTGCTGGCACTGGTCCCTGCTGTGAGAAACACTGCTTTATCATTATCTTGCTTCAGCCTGGCCAGGAGGCTGTTTTGCAGCCCTCTAAGCTCTGAATGTTGCAATGGTGAAAGGAAATAATGGACACAAGCGGAGTGGCCTGCTAGTCCTAACGAGCCCATGGATGTTCCAACGAATGCCGATCTCATCACTCAGTTAAAAATGCCACTTAATGTTTAGACAATTGAATGCTAATATCTGGTATCCTTAATAACTAAAGATAACAATACGTAATGCGTTAACCATTGTTACCCTCCTATTATGTTGTTTTGAAAATTTGTTCTTTTTTGATTTGTTTTGTTTTGTTTTTTTCTTCTCTTTAAAATAAAAAATTAAAAAAAATAATAATAAAGGCAAGATTCAACTCCAAAAAAAAAAAAAAAAAAAAAAAAAATGCCATGCACTGAAGTCTCGGATCTAAGGCACTAGATTTTAAAAAATTTCTTCCTCCTTACATATGGGCTTAGTTCCCAGCTGTGGCCTCTTTCCTACTGATGGCTGCTAATACTGGGCATGATTATCTCCTTGAAATCTCTCCTTATGGCCTCTGTGGTATTTAAAATATCTTTTGTTCCCAACATCCTGGAGTATTTAGTTCACCCTTTTCCACATCAAATAAAAACCCTGTACTTGTGCTTTGTTTATTTAAAGTTCTTCTGAGGTCACGGGAGAGCCCAGCCCTATTGTCGGCACACAGCTGGGCATTTCTCCCTCTGCTACCTGGAGGGTAAGTGACATAAACATCCTGGAAAGGAGAAAGCAATCGAATACCAGGAAGGCAGAAGAATGTGCAACCTTGGGAGGTCTGCTGTGCCACCCACAAACACAAATGGCACAAACTCGGAAACAGAGACAGCCCAGGCCCCGGCGCCAAGTCCAAGGGACCTGAGCAGACAGCCAGGACCCAGGACGCAGCTCCCTAGTCTTGGGACCTGTGCTTTGGGGATATAATGCACCTGTCCAGGTAAAATCAAACCAGGGTAGGCGGGCGGGGGGGGCTGTCGTTCTCCAGCTCTCTGACATGACACAGCACAACCTCTGAAATGGGCTGAATGCACCCCGACCTTGGTGTGACTTGATCTTGGAAGCATCTTTGACCTCTGCTGAAGTCATTTCCGTATGAGGTGTTCCTTCCCCCAAGCTCCCTGGGACCAAGTGTGTACCCAGTCACCTCTTTCTAGACAGCTTGACTTTTGCCAGCACCAAGCATAATTTCTGACTAATGGGTGATGCAGTCTGCAACTCTCATGTGGTTTTGTCACCAGACAGGGCCTGAGGAGATTCCTCAGAGCAAAGACGTGGTGGATCCTCAACTCACCCACCTGTGGAAGAAGTTGTAGGTTCGCCAGCTTCTGCCACAGAAAAAGAATTTTCAAGATGCACCAGTGACAGTCATAGGAGGTTCATAAGGCACACAGAATGTAAAGAGTACTCGCTCAGGGCCGGTGATATAGCTCAGTGGCATAAGCGCCTGCCTGGCAAGTGCGAGGTCCTGAGTTCGACTCCCAGCACCCTCATTAAAAAAAAAAAAGAGTACTCACTCAGAGTGTGTGGGGGGCACACACATCACAGCCCCGAGCTGGTATGTTCGTGGGCTCTTGGGGTGCTCTAGGTGTGCCTTCCCATCCCTTAGGTGACCCAACTGGGGGCTGTGTTCCAGTGTGAGCCATTCAGGTGTGTTCGAAGCTGAGGCATGCTGCTTCCTGGGGGACAGAGTCTGTGACGGGGGCACAGGTATAGGTGAGAGGCACAGGCACAGGGACAGGCTCATTGTATGTTTAAGACTCATAATTTCTTTTCCTTTTTTTGAGGGGGGGAGTGGTTTCCCTAGAAAGGAAAAAGACTTGACTGACTTGTCTCCTGAAACTGTAGTTTTTGCAGCTGTTCTTAAAGGTACAATTTTAGAATTCAATTTTCCTTGTCTCCTGTTTACCTATCTTTATTTTTTTTTCTATCCTACCTCAGTTCAAAACCATAAATACAGCTGACAGCTTGTAAAACTTCAGAGCACATATTCAAGATTGCTTGAATCTCCATTTCCCCAGATTTCAATCCTGATATGATAGACAGCTAAGTTAGGTAGAAATATTCTAAATATTCTAGGCAGGCAGACAGGGCGAGGCCCTCGAGGGAGTCAGCGCAGAGGGAAACAACACATTACAACAGTGGCTGGAGGCGCATCTGTTGGAGGCCAGGCCTCAGGATAAAGATGGAATGACCAGGCCTACATGCCTCTCCAGGGGATAGGATAATTGGTATTACCTGGTCCAATAAAGTCTAGACAGCATCAGTCACCCAGGTGGGTGACCAGTACCTCCTGATCCGTCCCTTCCTAAAAAGTTCTTTGTTCTTTCCATGTACACTTGCTATGTGACCTGCTCCCCAATTGGATCAATATTACCTAAGTGGCCACACTTGCAATCTTATTGGTTGATCATAGTTTTGACCCACACTATACCTGCCTTGTGTATCTATCTCGTGATTTTACTCTATAAAACTTCCTTTAAGAAGTGGGCTCGTTGACAACCCTTTTTCGGGTCTCCTCCTGTCTCTCTGGAGCTATCTGTCTCAATAAACGTTTCCTACTCCTAATCTCCATTGTTCCTTAGAATTCATTCTTTGATTTTTCAGAACACAAACTTGGTGTATCAGACATCTAGCAGGTTGGGAGTTATATTATTTCCCATACCACTGATTAGCCCCAGATAAATATAATCTTTTCTTGTCCACTAGGTTGACTTTATTCTAGGTCAACACACTGCTTTTATTGATGTTGTTTTAATTTTTTTATTTGGTCACCATTGGAATAAAAGTTGTAGGGGGCTGGTGAGATGGCTCAGTGGCATACGCACCTGCCTGGCAAGCGCGAGGGCCCGAGTTCGACTCCCGGAACCCACATACGAGAAAAGGGCCGGTGATATCGCTCAGCGGCACAGGCGCCTGCTGGCACGCAAGGTCTTGAGGTCAACCCCTGGTACCCACAAAAAAAAAAAAAAAGTTGTAGAAACAGAATTAGAGCACTATCTTTTACTCAGAATCAACTGTTTGCTTTTTCATGGGTAAAAAGGTAATAGTATTAAGTGCTCTGTGTGGTTTTTGTGATATTATATCTAAACATAAGCCCACAGACAAACAGCCCCCCTTATCCATGGGGAATACCTTCCAAGGCAATGCCTAGAATGCCCAGTGAGTGCCTGGACCCTCAGTATAGTATCAAATCCTATATATGCCATATTTTTCCTGCATATACATAAATATGAGATTAACAAAAATAACATCATAAAATGGGTCAATTGTAACAATGTATTAAAGGCTATGTGAATTTTGCTTCTTTCTCTGGAAAGAGTCAAGACAAATAATACTTTCAAACCATGGCTGAGCACAGGTAACTGAAACTGAGGAAGCTAAAACTATAACGATGACTATGTATACAAGTGTGTGTGTACACATGTGTGTATGGGTTATGTGTGTGTATGTCTGTGAGGTGAGTGTGTGTGTGTGTGTGTCCTGAGCCATTTGAGAACAGCTTGGACAGACACATCATGTCTTTTTACTCCTAAAAACAGATGTTCTTTTGACATAACCACACTACGGTTACCAACATCAGTACATCAGGCATAAATACAAAGTGTTTACGTAGTGCACCATCTGCATTCCAGTTATGCCAAGTGGCCTATCCATCGAGGCCCTGGTAGCATCCCCCCCACCTGCAAGGGATCCAGGGTCACGTCACACCTTCAGTTATGGCACTCTTGGGTCTCTGATACATCCCTTGACTTTTCATCACTCAGTGCCCTGGGAAACTGCTCAGCTTCCACCATCCAGGAATTCCTGCTCACACCATGGGGAAGAGACTCACAGTTTCTCAGCTTGGACCGGGTTCCCATCCCTGGATTAATCAGGAAGACCAGGGATTGGGCTCATAAAAGAACAGAACAGTTTCTGATCCAGCCATGTAGAAGGCAGAGGGGGAGGAGGAAGAAGGGGAGGGCCAGGGAGCCTTGAGAAGAGCATCCTGAGCCCGTCTGCTACAGACAGGGCGATGGCTCGTTGACTTCTTGCACACTATTCTCAGATGCTGCAAATGAGTTATGCTTTCTTCTAAGTGATGCTGGAATGGAAAATTTCCAACAACTATAAAACCATGTTATGTGCATGGCAAAGTTTCATGGGGAACAGCAGTGAAGTTTTTGAAGTATGAATCAGCAATACCTCATTGTCTCACTTTTACCTATCTGTGCTGTGGCCTATGGGAAGGAGGGGATTTGGGGAGGGTCCTAACTTTCTGTGACCTCAGGCAATTGACCCAAACTTTTGGGTCCTAGACTGGCTTGCAAGTCACTTTTTGCTCCATCAGCCCATGCTTGTGAGGCTTGTGTTCAAGCAGACTTATTATTTGGACAACTTTGGCCTTATCTTCACATTGCCCTCAGCCAGCCCATGACTGCTGGTGACCACAGGAGGACTGATAGCCCAGCTGTGGACTAGACTTTTTCCCGCCCTATTACCTAATTCCCAACTCCCATCTGACAGCCTTGACATTCTTCTGGTTTGGACCCAATCTAGGGGTCCTATTTCACCTATCAGATTCCACATTAGGTTTGTCAATTGCCACAGCAAGAAGTAACCGCCCCAAGGCTGCCGGGGTCCTCAGCCACAAAGTCCCAGCCATGACCCTCATCACCCAAAGATCAGCCCCACCACATAAGCCAACACCATGTCCACAGACCTCATCATCGCCAGCCATGGTGGCCACAGCAGTAGCCACTCCCACCACCCACTGGAAGGGGAAAGATGGCCAGGTCTCCACCAGGACTGGGGGAGCCCACAGATCGGTGCTGGGAAGTCGGTGCCGGGTGACAGTCAGTGCTGGGAGCCTCCTGTTTTGACTTTATTATGAATGCATCATGTTTCTAGGGGCATGAGCATGCTTGGAAAGTGGATTTGAGGCTCAGCTCTGGGTTCCACCATGAAGGATGGGATTAGTGGTTCCTGGCCCTGCCAGAAACACAGCTGTGTAGACAAGCCAGTGTGACATAACCGGCCCAGCTATGAACTTGCCCGTCCAGCTGTGATGGGAAGCGCAGGCTTCTGGGTGAGAGGGAGCCGGGGTGGAGCCGGGAAGCCTCTGATTTCTGTGGACTCTAGAGGGCACCAGTGTGCCTTGCTTTAAGGGAGGGAGAGACCGGTGTGTCAGGAGGGACACTGTGGGAGCAAATGAGAATATTCCTGTTCTGAAGAAGAGCAGAAGAGGAAGTGGAGGAGAAGATACCAGACCCAAGCAAAATGGAAAGAAAGCAGAGACCTGGGAGAAACAAAACGTAGCAGTAAAGGGATGGACCACTTTGGTCCAAAGGAAGTGAGTCATATTCCATTTCCAGTAAAGTACCAGACAAAAAGAAATATAAGAAGAATCTGTAAGTCTTGAAATATTTGGTTATTTTCAAAAAGGGATCACACAGATGTTGAGTCTCATCTTGAGCAGATTTTTCCTGGGAGTGAGTGTGGACACACTCACTCCCCTTCACCATGTGATTCCTGGAGACTTCGAGAGTCACATTCAGGTGGGAATTTCTGCCACTCACGGAGTCTCCTGAGCTCATCATTCCAGTGGTAAAGTCACGCACTGTGCGGTAAGCTGAGGCCTCGTTTTCCTTTCCTCCCTCCCTCCCATCACTCTTGTCTCTCCTGGACAGACGTATAGAATGGAATCTAAAAGTAAGAAAGTTTTATCCACTCCTTAGGTCATTTAAACTGGCTTTTCTATTTATTTTTGGACAGTATAAAATCGATAAGGCAGTAATGGAAGGGAAGAATGTTGTTTCCAATTTTTTTGAGACAAAAATTTAAAATGATATTCCAAGAAAAACATGCAACTGAAATTTTTAGAAAATAAACTTCAAATGATCATGTTATGTGGAAACTAATAAAAGAAAAAGACCTCAAAGTAGAAGAGGGCCAATTAGGGCCGGGAAAAGTGATCAGGAGAGGAAAAGAGGGGAGAGCAAGGGAAGAAGAAAAGGTAAAGAGAAGACAAGAGGAAAGCACAATGTATGTGTACGGAAATGTTCCGGCGAAACCCATTATTTCACACAACGTGCAATAATAGTTATAATAAAAACAATTAATTGATTATCAATCACTCTAAATACAAACATAATTCAATCAAAATAGACACCACAGAAATCTACAAAATAAATTGTTATTGTCCTCTTGTAACTTGGTGCTCCTATTCTGGGGAAATCTGTTCCCCAGTGGGTGCCTGATACCATGAACACAACCAAACCCTTAAATGTATTACGGTTTCCCCACACATACACACGGAATTCACTGTCTTTCCATTGAGCTAAGTACTTGACACTAAGTGATCGTCGCTTGCAATCTGAGGTCTGAAAGCAACACTAACGTGAATTTCTTTTCTGTTTCTTCACAGTTGCATGGATAGAGGATTGATTCTTACCACAGATCTCAGCAACCTCTGTAAGGGATTTTCTTCTTACCTTGTTGAGTCAAGAATTTTCACCTTTTCACTGAAAGAAAGCCCCGGCCAGCTTGTCTTTGGCAGATCAGAATTGCCAGCATTGCAACACTTGCGCTTTGGGCGTTATGAAGTAAGATAAGGGTAAGTGGAACACAAGCACCGTGATCCCGGGAGAGTTCATCTAATAACGCAGATGGCTACTAAGTGACTAGCAGCTGGGTAACAGAGTGTAGGTGTGCCAGATAAGGGGATGATTTGTGTCCCTGGTGTGACATTACAGGGTGACACAATATTTCATCATGACACTTGGAATGGTGTCCAATTTAAAACTGATGAAATGTTTACTTCTGGAATTTTTTTCTCTTGATGTCTTTGGGCTGCAATGGTCATGGATGACTGGAGCCTCAGCAGGTGGACTATGGATGGGAGAGGACGACTCTACTCACTGAGTTGAGCCTCTGGTGGGACCGTGAATAACCTCAGGTAGCGATATGGGGCCTGGGGACACTGTGAGATTGCAGATGGCCCCACAGATGGTCAGGGCCCTCTGATCTTTTCTGTTTCTTCACAGTTGCATGGATAGAAGATGGATTCTTACCACAGATGTGCCAACCTTGAAACAAAGTAAAAACCAGTCCTCTCTCCTGTCCATTTTAGGCTTCACAGAGAAGGTAATGAATTGTTTTCCTGTTAAATTGACCCAAACCAGAACAACTTGGAGACTCTTGAGGGACACACATGGAGAAGACAGAGAGGGCTAACCTGTGCTTTGAGGTGGAGAGCTAATGGCAACACAAGCTGATTCCCTGCTGCAAATCTGTGATGCAGCCCTGACTACTGCTCCATTCAGAGCAAGAGAGCCATGCAGAAAAGGTCATGGGAGCGGTTTCCCTGGTTTTCTACCTCGCTTGCCTCGTAGTTAAGATCTTACACAGTAGAAGGCAGACTTAAGCGCAAAGATGAGAACGCTTGTCCATAGAGAGATCCATCCAATCTGGAGCTGGCTTCCATCCAATCGCCAGTATCAGTGCAAAGAATGCATGGAAACCTCACACTGAACCATCTCAGGCTGCTGTTTCCATCTCTTGATGTTCCATACCACAGCTTGGGGTCTTAGGAAGGATCCAAATTCAATAAGGACAGAAATTTAAGAAAAAAGCTCGTTTGACTTACGAGGTCATTTTATTAAACTCAAGGAATTTGTCTTGAGTTGGTCTGGCGACTTGAAGTTTCAGGTCGGCCTCCTCTGAGGGCCTCGGGAAGGCTTGCGTGCCCACAGAGGACACAGCTGATAAAACAGAGACAGCCGGGAAAGCTGCTAATCCCAGCATCCACTGCTGCTCCGGGCTGCTGAAGATGTAATTGAAATGCCCCATTTGCTCTGAGTTCGCCAGTGCAGGAAAACAGTGGAAAGCATCAGCCTCGCCCCAGGTTATAAACAGCGCCCAACTTTTGATCAAGTATATCTTAGGACTGTTTTTAAATCTGAGGAAAGTGGCTGGCTACCAGTTCGTGCAGCTTTCATTTCATCTTCAATATCTACCCTCCAGACAGATAACGGAAACCAGTATCACAATGGACGTCAGAGATCACCAGCAGAGAATGACCTGTGGCAAAAGGTGGTCTCCATGCAGAAAAGAAGACCTTCCTGCGAGGGCATCCCCACCCCATCCTCCTTGGCCCCAAAGCCACCCATGCGTACTGCAGGACCACAGGTTTGTCTGGCAGCTGTGTGTTAGTAATCACCAGGAGAAACACGTACCCCACAGCAAGCTCCACATGGTCACATATATGCAGAACAATGAAGCACAGATGTTGACTCTTGTATGAAATATTTTACAATGGATTCGCTTATTGAAATTTTTTGTCATCCTTAATCACATACATCATCCCTGAGGAACATGTATTACTCTTTTCAACCCATAAATTGTTTGGTGATGCCTGGATTAGAGGGGTAGATGGGACCATATGCCTCTGTCTAATAGGGAAAAACTATTTTTTCCCGAAAAAGCACTCTATAGTTTGGTATAGTAGGGACTGGGGGTCATTTTATTACAAAATTTACTGTGGAGGAAGACAAAACTCTGAAGCAAACACACACACACACACATACACACACAGAGAGAGCATGCACATACATATCCATGCCTTTAATTATTACAGTTAACTAGGAGAGTGGATTTTCCTCAGAAGAGCTTAGTGGAGAGATTTGCTGTGGTTGAGTATTGCCCCCACGGAGGAACTAGAAATATCATAGTAAAAACGCAGTGATTAACAACATCTCTATCTGCGGCTTGGGGAGTGTTGACACAGATGTTTGGCTAATCATTCATAGCAAATAGCTGTTCCCATAAAGGCTAAGATTAGGCGGAATTGGCACGCATTTCTTTCTTCTCCGAGTCTTGTTTGATTATAGATGATGTTTTGTTAGAGTGTATCCATGCAACCTCACAGATGATGTAAAACCTAAGAAAAACACGGTTTCTCTGCCCAAACCAAATTAAATTCACGTCAGAAAAATGTGAGCTTGATCTGGGCTCAGGTACCAGGACACTCACCTTGGTCTATTGTTAAAAATGGGAGGAAAACTCTAAAGAGCAATTCAGAGATTAATATCACTTTCACATAAGTGTGGCTGCCAACATGTGTGCAGCATGGAGCTGTGCTGGTGGCGACAGGTCTCAGGCAATGACGGGCAGCAACTGCAGCCCCCAGCAGCTGTGAGGAGCAGCCCTGCAGACTGGGCGGGGAGGGGTCTAGCACATAAATGCACTGCAGTGGTCACCATCGTGATCACATGGACGTTGGCAGTGGAGGTGGCTGCTCCTCACCCATGTATTCTGGAGAAGCCACACAGAGACTCATCTGTGTCACATTTGTCCTTCTCCTTCATCATCTGGCCCCAAGAGATGCACTCAGCGTGCTACTTCCTCCTCTCCTTTGCCACCCTTCTCACACAATCCCCGGAAATCCATGTACAATTACCACCAGGTTGCTTCTGGAGCTTCTCTGGGAATCTGGAAGTCCTCTGTCCTGGGAAGCAAATGGGGTTCAAGAGAACAAGGGCATCCCCAAAGCTGAGCACCAGATCCTCAGGAGACCATGTGTCTGGTGTCCACTCTAAAAGGCATGTACCTGCTTGTTCAATGCCTGCTACTGGGAAGGGTCCTGCCAGGTGCTGAAGAAATAACAAAGGATGTGGATATGAAATGGTTGCATAAACTTCCCTACTCAGCCCAGGAACTGAATCCCAGACACCCGGAAACAAAGGCGCAGAGGAAAGCAGCTGGAGAGCTTGGAAGCTGAAACTCCTAGGTACCAGAGGAGCCCATAACCACCTGCCCTGGCAGGAAAACAGCTGGCATCAGGTGACCGGGAGAGAAAACCAACTCAACCCCCTCTGAGGAAGAAGGCTAAGTTGTTGGCCTTGTGCATGTGGAGCACCAGGTTTGCGGCTGGAACCATTGTACAGGAAATCTCTCCTCTTCAGGAGTGCACTTCCTCTGCAGAAGGTACAGACTCCAGTTGCCCCTTGCAAAATTTGTTCACATGACAATATAGCAAGCACTGATTGTGGGTCGAGCTGTCCCCTGCAAAATTCCCATGGAACTTAATCCCCATCATAGTAGTACCAAGAAGTGGCACGTTTGGGAAAATGTCTAAGTCACACGAAGGATTGGTGCCTTACAAAAGGGCTGGAGGGAGCTAGCGTGGGCCCCCTTTCCCCTTTCATCCTGTTCACCGTTTTCAGCCACAGCATACCTCTCTATCGAGGATGCAGGAACAGGAACCATCTTGGAAGTGCCTGACACAGAATGTTGATCTTGGGTCACCACCCTCTAACACCAGAGAAGTAAACTTCTGTTCCTCATGAGTGACTTAGTGTCCTATATTCTGTTACAGCAGCGCAACAAGAATAAGAGAGCCTGGGGCAGCCTTCCACGCGCTCCACTCACACATTCTGATGAAGCTGCTCTTATGCCCCGCACCTTGGCCCGCGAGGCCCAGCACTTTCACTATGGCATACCACTATAGAAGCCAGTCTTACCAAGGGACGAAAGGGACATGCTCCTCCTCTTAAAGTGTGGAAGGAAGAGAAGACAGAGAATGGGCAGGCAGGCACACTCTTCGTGACTTCTTTTTTAAAGAGGCATAAAGGGATTTACTTGGCAGAAGTTTGAAAGTTCAAAAAAGAGAAGTGTCCTACAGTTTGGAGCTGGGACTATGTGGCTTTACATCTCTTGTTAAGGTCTCGTTGTATTCATATTTATTCTCAAGACACTTGCTAGGGTCGGCCCCTGATTTCACACGCACTGTCATTTCCTGATAACTCCTGCTTGTGACCGGGGTTGCAGCTCCAGGATCAGCAACCTCAAGGTGCCCTTGACTATTGGACACCCTTCTGCCTACCCACACCTCTGCTGGGATGCTCCTCCCTGAGGGCTGTGAGCTCCTTGGAGAGGGCAATGTACCTTTAGCCCAACATTTCCTAACACTTCTGTGCGAAGTGGCAATGACAGAGCTTTTGGCAATGCCCAAAGTGTTGTACATCTGGAGGAACCAAGAGGCAGCCATCAGCCACATGGGACTCCATATGGAGTGCATGACATGTGCATGGCGTGACTGAGGAGCTACACATTTTAGTTGTGTTTTGTTTTAATTAATTTATATCTCAATAGCTACACATGGCTAGGGGCTAGCATATGGGACGGCACAATTCCTACATTGCCTACCAGAGAATATCTGGTAAACCAGTATTGAAATAAACTGAACTTAGAAGCTAAAATCTATCTTAGTTCTCAGTTTAATTGGTTAAAACTTCTGAAATACTAGGGAAGTTACTCATTTATTCATTCATTCATTCGGTTTCCAAACATGGGAGAGGCTGTCTTATGCCAGTGCCTTGTTCCCTTGGGGACTGCTTGCCTTCAGAATTTCTTGCCCTGGCCACTGCTGTCCCACTGGGCTCCAATTCTGTCACCACTCTGGAGACAGCATTCCTGCGGAGATCCGCTCATGGGGCAGCAATCTGGAGGGATGTCCTGCAGGCCACAAGGTTCAGGCCCAGGGAGGCCTCTAGGTGTGAAGAGGCCTCTAGACTGCTCTCTAATCAACAAGGACAGCTGTGCTCTGCCTGGCAACAGTGGAAATGGGCGGACATCAGAGAAACAAGGCCCCCGGCAGTCAGGACACTGGCGCTATAAGCATAATGGGAAATCACTGGAGGGCTTTAGGCAGGGGTGTGAGCTGATGTTCCTCAGGTTTGAGCCCCAGGGCTCTGGCACCTGGGAGAGTACCAGGCATTAGGGGCAAGAAGGCTCGGTGGGGAGCCCGGCTCCCATGGGTCTGGGGAAAGAAGTGGTGTGGCCAGAATGAGGGAGACAGAGAATGTTCAAGGTGCCCAAGTGATGCCTTAAAGGGGGATCAAAATATACGGTGAATGTTCAAATTCAAAATAGTCATTACAGTAAAAGACATTCATCTCTCTCGCTTCAAACACTCATATCCTATCATTCTTGCCACTTTCTAAAGCAGTTCTGGAAGTCCTCCTTCAAGGGTATCACTGTAAGGTATAATAAAAAATACAGTGAATGCTGATGCTGTGTGTTATCCAACAGAGAGGCAGGCGCATAAAAACATGACACCATGTCCTCATCCACATTAGTCATCATACCCAGCACTGTGAGACTTCTGGCTCTTCTCCAAAGTCAAAATGACCATGAAAAGTAAATGTTTTCAGTCACTTCAGGATATCCAGGCAGCCACGACAGCACAACCGAAGAAACCGAAGACACTCCTGAGAAAGGACTTTCAGAACTGTTTCAGAAAGTGGCAAGAACCATGGGATAAATGTGTTTGAAGCAAAGTGAGGTACTTTAAGGGCAGTCAGTGGTGATTTATCTTTTACTGTACGAATTTTTTTTTTAATTTAAGTGTTCACCATATTTGTCTGTCACACCTTGTATGTGGGCAGGGTTCAGAGTGAAGCAAGCAGGGAGAGTCGCAGCACCTGTTGCCTTTTGCTTGAGCTTTAAGGTCCTCCACAGGGGTAGGCACTGCCATAGCTGCAGAGCAGGAGCAAATGGGTCTGCTTTCACTCAGAGAATTTGGGAGGGGTTCTGGCCAGTGACTGAGCTGCAACCCACAGCCTGAGTAGGACTGGCACACTGGCTGGGGGGCAAGGGGACCACCAAAGCACCTTAAGTCACCCCACATTCTATTTCCTGCATGCTGAACTATTAGACAAATTTGTTGAGAAAGACTGGAATACCCCCTGGATCTTCTTAGATTTTATTTCTCACAGTGGACTATCAGCAATGAGATAAATTTAGATTCCCTGTTAAGCAAGCCATACCATGGTAATTGCACAAATACGATGTTTTAGATTACACTTTTATTATCTTGCCATTCTCTTCCAACTTCTAATCCTTCTTTCTCATCACTCTCTGTTTGTTCCTGATCTGTAGCCCCTTCTCCTCCTCGCAGGACAGTCATTAAGCCGCTCCAATCCTCAGTAAATGGTGGAAAGAATGAAAGCGCTTGGCGCTAGGAAATCCTGAAGAGACAGTTGGGAAGTGGTTGAAAATTAAAACCAGGCGGCTTAATGAAATTAATATGGCCTGTTTGAGAAAATGAGCCTCAGCCCTGTGTCCCTGGGCTCGGTTTTATCTATGACTTCAGAGCTCAGAGAGGATGGCTGAGCAGGGGAGCTGGTTGGTGACCAGCTGGGGGCAGGGGACACTGCAGTGAGTCTCTTCTCTTCCGCCCCAAAGGAGCTTGGGAAATCGTAGCTTGCTCCAGTCCGGCGGTTCCAGGAGAGTTTGGATGCAGGCTAAGCGGGTTAGTTTTCTAGCCTCTCTCCAGCACTTTCCCCCCAATGCTGCCTGAATGAAGAGCTGCATCCCACCAGCCAAGGACCCCAGGGAGTCTGGTTTGGCTAGTAGTTCTTGCTGGCTAGGATCTCACTAAAAACTTAACGAATGAAGTGATTTTTACAAACTTGTGCTCAAGAGTTCAGAAGTGAGACCGAGCTTCGCCTGGGAAATGCAATGGTGTGGTGTGAGGAAGTGACATTCATGTCAAAACATCTTACTCTGGGGACTCGTGGGTGGCAGTTTCTTTTGAAAAGGTGAATGACATTAATAAAGGAAAGCAGTAACATGGTTGTTAGTTATTTAATTGCGTTAAATATGTGGAGCGTTATATAAACAATAGCAACAGTGAAGTTTATGGTAGACTCTTTAAACCATTCATAAAATGTTGACCTTCTAAACACCATGCAGAGTTTCTAAAATCCTGGAGCAGAAGGGACAAACAATGAGGAAAGCCTTCTTGCCTGGCCTGGAAAAGACTCCCCAGTCATCAGCAAGGGCCCCTGCGGAGCTTCTCAGGGGTTCTGGTGTATTCTACTGGCTCAAGCCAAGGTCAAGCAATCCTATGTGGACTATCACAAGAGCACAGGCAAGGTTGGAGCAAGCGCAATCCTGGTACCGCCAATAAATAGGAAGTGCTTATGGCAGGCAGAGTTCTAATATAACTCCCCAATTCCCCACTTCCCCCTCCTCCGTGTACACAAACTGTCTCCCAGCTACACAGTGAAACACTATCTAGGCATGCTAACATCCTAGCATTCTGGGAGGCTGAGGCAAGAGGATCAAAAATTTGAGCCCAGTGTGGATGACTTTGCAACTTACGAATATCCTGTCTATCTTCATCATCACTTTCTTGTCTCAGGGACAAAATATCCAACTCCTGAAACTTAAAGGAGGGGAGGTTTGTTTTTGGCTCAGTTTCAGTGAATGCGATCCATGGCCAGCTGGCACTAAGGCAGAAGTGGTATTGCAATATGGTCTGGCGGAGGACAGCTGCACGTCATGGTGGCCAGGAAGCAGAGAGAGAAGGGAGGGAGATGAACCCTTCCAGGTCATGACTCTAGTGAACCTCTCCTTCCAACCAGGCTCCACCTCCAAATGTGAGACTCTGGGGGGACATTTTAAACCTAAACCATAACATTGTCATAAAAAAATAAAAGGCTGGGGATGTAGCTCAGTGCAGAAACCCTGAGTTCAAACCTCAGTACCACAAAAACAAAACAAAACACCATCGAGGGACTGCTGTGAAGGAATCTTGCAGATGGTACGAAGGTGCAAAATAACTCCAAGGTGGAGAGATTATCCTAGCCTCACCTCATCAAGTGAGCCCCTTGTGGGGCTCCTTGTGAAGAGAGAGACACGAGGGTGAGGAGACTCAGTGTGAGGGAGATTCTCCATCCTGGCTTTGGAGAAGGAGCGAGGATCTACAATGAACTAAGAAGAAGTGAATTCTGTTGACACCTGTGTGAGTGGGAAGCTAATCTTTCCTCTCAGCCTCCAGCAAGAAAGAAGCCTGGCCAGCACCCCGATTTCACTGTGTGGGAGCTGAGCAGAGAACCCCGCCTCTCTGTGCCCTGACTTCTTATCCATAGGGTGTGGAGGAGCTCATCAATGGCTATTGGTGCCAGCCAGAAAATTCATGGGATTTTACACATCAAAGGAATATGAATGAATCTGTTTTGGAGTCAACAGTTACAGATTCTTTGTAAGTTCTACCTTCCCACAGCTGTGTGACATCCACTTCTCAGCCTGAGTGCCCTCCTTTCTACGGAGGAGTCATCCCTGCCCTCACTGTCCTGAAACTGTGGCAAGCACTGCTGATGAAATCCACAGAACTCCCTTGTAACCTTGGAAACTGCCGTGAAAGACAGTTAATTCTCAGCAGAGAGTATCATTAATTACAGCTGTTTTTATTTGCACAATTTTGCTGGTATCCCCATCACATGGGCCTGGCCTTTCCCAGGCTGCTGTGTTCACTGAGGGGCTGCTTGTCACTTCCTGTACGAGGGCGCCACAGTCTAACAGTCCCCACAGGCTCACAGCATGGGTTGGCTGTCCCTCAGTCCAGCCCTGGGCAGGCCTGCTGTGGAGAAACCTGCTCATCGGCCCTCAGCGTGTCCAACACTTTTGACCCAGATGCACCTCCCTCCCGCCAATCTGCTAACCCGTGGGACTGGACAGGTCCATGGAGTCCATTTGGGGAAAACTGGATCAGTAGCTAACAAAGATCTGCTGATCCTCTGTGGCAAGCAGCAGTCCTGAGTTGCAACAGCCTGTCTGGGCCACAGGGTTCTCAGACAACGGTATGACCGCTGCGGCCCCAGCCTTGGGCCCCAGTGCCCCAGCCACTTGGACAAAAGAAAGTGAGCCGTGGTAAGAATATTTCAGACAGATAGCACTGCCTTTGACTATAGTGAAAAAAGTTCACAATTAAACATGTTCACCAAGAAGTGAAAACATCGAGTGGGAAAATAACCTTATACAAGAATGAAAACTCACTGTCCTAAAACAACTACAGAACCAGCTTTTCATTTATATGAATTCTATGAAAATAAAGTCTATCCATTTGCAAGCAAAAGATATTAAAACAAGAGCTGCTCTGCCAAATAAAGGAGCATGTTATAAATCAATAATAACTTCTATGTGTGGCCTTGAGCCAAAACCACAGGCCGATCCCGGACAGAGGATCCGGAACCCATCGCTTAGACTCAGGGACTTCACATATGAGAAATATGACATAAACGATGAACAATTCAATAATGGGAATCGAGAAAACTGGATGATTCTTCGAGGGAAAATGTTACATCACTGACTCTCATCTTATTTTAAAATGAATCTCAAATAGAATATGAACTTAAGTGTAAAATAACTTCCAAATATACTAGAAGAAAGTGTAGATAAATATCTAACCCTGGGATTAAGAAAGAACATTTCTACATAATCCCAGGAGTGAAAACATAAAGAAAAATACCGATGGATTTCATGAATTTATATTACATAGAGTTTTCTATATTTAAGAGAAACAAGTTTTAAAAGACAAAGAAAATTTGAGAAAACTGTTCTTGCAACATTTATAAAAGAAAAATGATTTTTTTTACTACATGAATGAAAAAAAGCTGAATTCCCTGAAAGAAAAATAGGCACAGGACATGGATAGGAGAGGCAAATTAGAACACAATGTCCAGTAAATACATGAAAACATATTTGACCTCACTGGTAATGAAGTAAATAGAAAAGTAATAATGAGATATCTGTCTGGTAAGATACAATGAAAAGTAGTGGTAATCTTCATGCTGATTTGGTCTTGGGAGCTGGGTTCAGCAAAGGGAGGTAAATTTCATAAGTTTTCAGTGTAATAGAAAAACGTAAAACTTGAAGATGGGCAAAAGGATAACTATGTCTTTTCAACTTCTCCTTAGGGGTAACTATCTTTTTTTATGTACATTTGCAGTATATAGTGACAACATCCCTCAGGTGGAGTTGGTCCATGTATGTAACACATCTTAATTCCTTCTTAAATTCCCTTTCCCTTCTCTCCCTTCCTTCTCCCGCTCCCTCCATCTCTTGATCCCCTTCCCTTTTGCAAGAGCTCTCCCTGTTTCCTATTATCTATCTTTTACAATGCTCTTTAATTTATGTATACTTTGGGTTTTCCGTGTAAGAGAAACCATGTGATATTGAAGCTTGTGTGTCTGACTTTTTTTCACTTGACATTATGGTCTCGAGGTGCATCCACTCTCCTACAATGACTCTTGATCCAACTTATTAGTTTCTACTGACTGGAATGTGCCAGGACCTTGTAGGGGTCATAGGAACATCTAGAAATCTGATAGCAACAAAACTGCCTTGTGTCTGGTGGCCTAGTGAGAGGCCTGTGCCTGCAGACACAGAGCAGCAGGGCCCAGCCCGGGGTGTCCCCGGTGTGACTGACGGCCCCTTTGGTTTGTGCAATGCTGTCCGCCCACACCTCTGAGTCAGCTCCATCCCCCTGCTGTCTCGCTGCAGGAGATAAATAAATCTCGGACTTACATTCACTGTGCGTCTCTATGAGTGGTGTTTTTCACTTTTAAAAAACGATACTTTGACGGAAACTTGGCAAAAGTACACCAAAGGCCTCAGACGAATGCATCTTCTCTGCCTTGGTCATTCAGCTTCTAAGAATTTGCCCTCCGAAGGTGATCAGAAGGAGGAGGATAGACAACTGTAAGGAAGTCCAGGCAGATGTCCATAATGATATTTTAAAAAGAGAAAAATGACTTTGTAGGTTCTCGACCTAGACTGATTTGGGGCACAATTCACCATATTGGGAGAGTGCTGATTTTCACAGCTGGGGGAGGGGCAAGAGTGGCCAGAGCCAAGATACTGAAAGCAAACTACAGTGCTTGGAACAGTGCCCCCATGGGCAGTGACCTGGCCCCCCACAGACAGTGACCCGGCCCCCACAGACAGTGACCTGGCCCCCCACAGACAGTGACCTGGCCCCCACAGACAGTGACCTGGACCCCATCCACAGTGGCCCCCATGGACGGACCTGGCTCCAATCCGCTGAGTCCGAGTAGCCTGACCCACGTGTGCAGTGCTACACAGGGACTCGCTGGAACACAGGGTGGAATCTCGCACAATCACAAAACAAATGATAGTCTACACGTATTTTTATATTTATGTTTACAACATACTAAGTGAAAAATTTTATAAGATGATATTTATAATGCTCATTGGACTAGAAAATTACGTCACTACATTAACCAGTGGGGAGAGCAGGCGGCCCTGCTGTGAGTTGCTCCCTGCTGCATGGATCAGCCGCTTCGCATAGCTCCAGCCAGCCCCGAGTTACTCCCACTCATAAAACAACAACTACTCCACAAGGGCCAAGGTAGAATGCCTGTGAACGAACCCCGTCTGCCCAGCACCACCACAGGCACAAACTGTTAAATAACTTATTCGTGGCAACAGAAAATGACTTACGGAACTAAGCCAGGAGCACATGCAGACAGGTACAGCAACTCCCATCAGAAAAACCAGGCGTACGAGCTTGCCGAACACACCAGAGGAGCTTATAATATTAAAAAGAGCCCGCGGATGGGCTTTGAGCTTTGGTTCTGCCCGCCCTTCCCACCTAAATTCTCTGACGTGGTGACCAGAGACTGTGCCCTTGGCCTTCACGAAGGCAAGCACTCTGCAACTGCTTGGTGTGATCTTACCACCCAGCAACAGCCACGGAGGCCAGCATGGCCCACGGCCAGGGCTTCCTGGGCTGCCAGGGACACTCAGCCCCTGCACCAAGTCTGTACTGCCTCTCAGCTGCCAGGACATTGGTCACCCATCCTGATCCAGCTGTGCAAACTGTCCCTACTCTGCTCCTTCTCTCCTGAACCAACGGTGGCTCATAACGCATCTAGGTTTCCTTGCCAGCCTCTTGCAGTCTCATGCTGGACCCTGTCATTGGTTTGTGCCCCTTCTTACTGTTTAGAATCAATTGTTCCACTACTTTTTCTTTTAGCTAACAAAGCATTTTAAGGGCTGAATCTGTTAGATGGTAGAGAAAGCTGTGTATCATCCACTGACCTGATATGATGAATAATTACAGAGGCCCTACTGGGTGTCTGGGTACTTGGCACTGTGCTAGCTCAACCTTGCTTGTCTTAGATTGGTCTAGGAGGGGTGGGATGAAGTGGGATGTTTGTGAGATTTTTGGTGTCTATTTTCAGGCAGGTCTTTCCGAGGAAGTCAAGATTTGACTGGCCTTGGATGAAGTTCATGACGTGCTAGATCAGGAGAGATAGAGTCCAAAAGTTTTGGGAGCCTATGTTCATCCAGTGTTGTCTGTGGTGAGCTGAGTAAACTAATGGTCATTTAAGTTAATTTGGGAGAAGTTATGGAAGTGAGCAATGATGTTATTTGCAAGTTTAATCTCCCCGGGCAAGAGCTATCAGGAGTAATGAAGTCAGCTTGGTTAGGACAGTGGAACAGTAAATCAGTGTTAGTGTAGACAGTGAGTTATGTGGGTGTGGACATTTTGGTTCTCAACATTCAGTCCACTAACACTTCCTAAATTCATGAAAGCAGAACTCACTGAAGTGGGAGTTGTTTATGAGAAGTCATCCCAAGAAACAAAGTTTGAAAAATGGGGAAAGAAAAAAGGCCAGGAGGTGATTTACAGGGAAGGCAAGAAGACCCCAAAGTCATGCCGGAATGCCTTCTACGGTGTACAGGGAACAGAGAGTGTGGAGGTGAGGATGGGGCAGAGTCCCTTAAGGGACAACTGCTTGTGCTGTAAGTGCAGCCCAGGTGTCTTTGCTCCTTCTGCTGACTAACCACACGGAGGTGTCTTTGTACCCAGCCAGCCAGGTCCACCCACTTCACAATGTCAGGAATTCCAAATGCAGGCAAAGTGTGGGACTTTTTCCTAAAACTTGGAAAAGCAGAGAACACCTATTGTCCCGATGGACTTGCTTCCAGTGCGAGCTCAGCCTGTGGCAGAGGAGTGGAGGGAAATGAAGAAGGACTGAGTTTTTAACATGGTGTCTTCATATTCCAACTTCTGTCACTGAGCAACTACTTGCCTACCTATCAGGAGGTATGCAATATAAAGGGTGATCAAAATATACAGCAAATGTTTACTTTTAAAAAAATCATTACCATAAAGTCATATTGCCATTAGTCCTTCTCAAAATCATCTGCCTCACTTTGAATACACTTATCCCATTGCTCTTGCCACTTTCTGAAGCAGCTCCAAAAGTACTCTTTCGTAAGTGTCTTCTCAAGGTGCAATCAAAAAAATACTATCCAATGGAAGGCAGGCTCATAAAAACATGACAGTGTGTCCTCATTCACCTTATTCTCTGGATTTAGCATCGTGTGTCTTCTGGATCTTCCCAAAGTCAAAGGGACTATGAGAGGTCAATGTTTTGAATTATTCAGGACATCGAGGCAGCCAGGATAGTGCAACTAAAGACACTCAGGAAAGAGGACTCCAGAGCTGCTTCAGAAAGTGGCAAGAAAGGTGGGATAAGTATGTTTGAAATGAAGGGGAATATTTTGAGGGAGATTAATAGTGAGGTGTCTTTTACTGTAATTTAAAAAAATTTGAACATTCACCATGTTTATTGATCACACTCCGTATTGCACCTTAACACAATGAAAGACTTGATGCCCATTTTATTGGTATGCAGGTAAAGACCCTTCCCAGAGGCTGACATCTGGCTAAGGCCACACTGTAAGAGGTTTTGTCCTAAGACACTAATCTTTGTATAGTACCACACTGCCCGCTGCTATTTTTCGATTTTTCGAAAGCAGGTCCCTCGGCTGCTGGTGACACTATGCCGAGTCGGCACACTGTGTACATAAACGTGGGCATGTTCACAAAATCACCCATTGTCTTCTATGCAGTTTTATTTCTGTCCCAAAGAAAAAGAGAAGGAACCCATCCCTGAAAACTCTCTTCCTTAGAAGGCCACATCATCATGCAAGACCCTTCCCTTTCTTGATGTCTTACAACATCCAGTGTCTTTGATGCCCAACTCCTTCCCCAGAATTGATAGCCTCCCCAAATCCACCAAGTAGCTGGTTTTTCCTCATGACATGCATCTCAACCTTCCCTCTATCCACATGCAAATGTCACCATGGCAGTGCCTAACCCTAACTGCTCTCTTCTTGACAGAATACATTCCTAGCAACTGACTTGGTAAAGCATTTCTGGACATCTGGTGAAAATTCTGACCCAGCTGTGCTTCTCTGGTTTTCTGCCTGGGTGTGGGGCATCACACCTATGTGGGACTCACCTGGCTGGGAGGCAAATATCTAGAAGAGGGGTCGGCATTCTCTCCACCTTCATGTCCCCAGCAGGGCCTAGCCAGAGTTGACATGCACCTGCATTTGCTCAGTGAACGATGATTCTACATTGAACACTTACTTTTCTGAGGAGATGCTGAGATGAGGAAATCATGTACCAACTCAAATTCAATGGTTAGGTTCAGTGTTGACGTCATAGGGAAATTGGATTCAGTTCTCATCCAGTTCAGTTTGCAACCAGAATCATGGACAGAATTGAGTTCATAAACTGAGGCACCACTGTATTTCACTTCTACAACATATAGGAGTTTCATGAAATCTAGTGGGAACTGGGAATTTCCCCTAGCAAAGACATAGGAAGGACTTTTAGATAAGTGAATTGAAAACATAAACTCTGGCAGGAACGAAGATTTTTTTTTTTTCTTTCTCCTTTACTAAATTAGTACCACTTGGTTCAAGGACAATAGATCATTTTTGTCAAGCTTAAAATTTATTGGATTTCTTCTTCTTTTGTCAAAGTTTAGATCCATGACTTAAACATATTTCATGGGAAAAATTACACTGTTCTCTTCATGTTGCTATTTATCCATGAAAAACAAGGTGCTTTGCAAACACCCATGTACTTCACAGGATTCCTGTTAAGTGAGTCAATCCACTTACCCCATTTCAGGGGGCAGAAAATCTGAAACACAAGTGAAAAAGATTTTTGTGCACACAAGACATGCATAACTGTGCTGATATTAGAACATAAAATATTTCACACCACCCTTCAGGGTTGAGTGCCTGAGCTCTATTTCCCCACCTGTACTCCCAACCGTTCATTTCATTTCATTATGGATTAAGTCCTGCTTTATGCATCAATCTGTAATACGCATTGTGAAAGAGGCAATGATCCTGTGTGGTTCTCAGGATTTATGACCTACATATTACAGTGCCTAGAGCAGCTTAAGAGATTAAAACAAATGCAAGAGATAGCACAGGGCACTGTGAGAAGAGTGTGACTTGGTTGCATTCTAAATCTTGGATAAGATAATAGGGTAGAACAATTATTTGAGTAGATAAAACAGGAATAAGGCATGAGCAGAAAGCCCAAGGTGTCAGGGTTCCATAGATGAGGTTGGATGGTGGTCAACATTCCCCGTGTGGGGGATGTGAGAACGAGGCTGAATGCTGAGGTGGTCCGTGGCTGGGGTGGGCACTGAGGGCTGATTTAATGTGCCAGTAGGGAATAAAGCTTCGAAGATGTAAGGGAAACAAGGGAGGAAGATGAAATCCCCATTTGGGCAACAAGGCTTTTCCTGATAGGTGACCTTAGTGGCAGGGATTTCGGGAAAAGAGAATAACTTTTAAAAAAATTCTTTTAAGAGAATGAACTCTAACCCTAACCCTAACCCTAACCCTAACCCTAACCCTAACCCTAACCCTAACCCTAACCCTAACCTTAACACTGCTGAATCAAGTAACGGCATCAGGGATGGAAAGAATCTGTCTTAGAAGCCATGAAAGAGGAAGAAGGAAGCCCTACAAAAAAACTCACCAGGAAAATGACTGTGGTGTACTCTGATATTTATTTAATGGGTTTATGTGAATGTCCTGTGTTAGGGCTTAGCCCCTATGTGAGTAGCTATTTTAAAGGAATAACCAAAGTGCTTCCTTAGCATTCATTCAGTTAACCACCTGGCTGAATATCAGTGGTCCAGATGAAGTAGCTATAATCACTGTAAATAGCAGACTTTTGGTGCTGAGTCTCCAGATCCAGGAGGGAGGCTCTGTGGGTGAGAGGAAGTCAGGGAAAGTAGGACGGACTGGTCACACAGCAGAGACTGGTCCAGTCAGCCTTAACGGGTGAAATCCCTGTTGCTGAACCCATCTTCAGTCATCTTCCATCTTCATTCACAACACTGTGGCCATATTGTTGCCAGCCCACTGGGAAAACAGAGCATGAAGTGGGAAAGGCTGCATGACCTTCACAGGCTGGGCATTGTGTCTGCTTGGATCCAGAGAAACTTCTCTGATATTGGTGCCCTCTTGTGAACACTCAGTTTTCTTTCAAAAACAGATACAAGTTTGCAATTTCAGTGTCATGGGTTATACGGTGCTGATTGTATGGGCATATGTTAAGTAAGCCAAGGGGACCTTTTGATTATGTGGAACTCCAAAGCTTTAGTTTCTAGAAATTACAAGTGTCTGGAGAGTGTGGGGTGAGAATGGAGACCTGCAGGTGGTCGTGTTTTCTTCTCTGATATTGCGTCTGTGCTTTGATTTGATGGCTATTATTTAGGTTTGGTTGTCCTGGTTATAGCCACTTAATATGGAACACTAATATTCAGCCAGGTGGTTAAATGAATGAATGCTAAGGAAGCACTTTGGTTATTCCTTTCAAATAATTACTTACATAGGGGCTAAGCCCTAACACAGGGCATTCACATAAACCCATTAAATAAATATCAAAGTAGACCACAGTCATTTTCCTGGTGAGTTTTTTTGTAGGGCTTCCTTCTTTCTCTTTCATGGCTTCTAAGACAGATACTTTCCATCCCTGATGCCATTATTTGATTCAGTGGTGTCGAAGCCCTCAAGTCTTAGCTGTGCTCACCTCGAAGTTTCAGGAGGGTGAGTGACCTCCTGGCTTGGTTCCATGCTGTGTCCCCTGTGCACGGGCATGGGCTGAGTCAAGATGGAGCAATGACAGACTGAGTCAATGGGCAGACTGGAGAGCTCCACTTTCATAGCCCGCCCCCAATCTGGTTCCTTTGTTTAAACCTTGACTATGGTTCCTTAGGAATGAAGGTGTCCACTGCTATCCAAAGACTGGGCTTCTGTCCTTCCCACAGTGTGGAGCTGAAAAGGGGTGATGCATTCAGGAAGTGACGCCTCACCCCCGCACCCTCCTCTTTCCTGGATCAAGGTAAAATCTCAGCAGCTGTCCACAGCCCCTTCCTGTCCCTCACACCCACAGTGGTCTACACAACTGTCCTGCCAGATCCGACGTCTGTCCTCACTCCACCTCCTTCCCTCCAGCTCTCCTGAGGGACTGTGGCCTGTGTCCCTGGAGCCCGAGGCATAACCTGGGAAATGTCTTTGATTCCTCCATTGCCTTCACCTGTTCCATTCCCTACAACAGCCAGCAGGAAACATTATTCACATAAGTTCAATCCTGCCATTCCAAGTCTTAAAACTCCTGAAAGATCTGAAAATTTCTACCCTGCCAGCAGGGACAAGACTGATGGGATAGGATGCAGGGACAGAGAACAAAGGTCCCTATGTTCAGTGGGCTAGTCAGGTGGCCCTTTGATGGGCAGGGATGAGAGCAGGTGAGGGAGAGAGGCTGGGAGAAGTCTCCTGATGAAGGACCAGGGAGAGGACCTTCACGTGGAGGGCACCCACCAAGTGGCAGCAAGGATACCCACAGCAACTCTGGGGTGGACGGGAGGGTGGGACAGAGAGCAGAGACCCAACAGAAACTCCTTCAAGGTCGCACTTTATTTTCTCAGTCTGAAGGGGATCTGGTCCCACTCAGGCTTGAAACATCAGATCCAGGGGCGCAAGGAAAGCAGGGACATTGTGTGTGTGAGGAGCACCCGAGCCGTGTGTGCATTGACTCTGACTGGTGGCTCTTTGACAAGCTGGACGTGGTGTCTACCAGGGAGAGGAGAGGGTGCAGGAGGCTCCAGGGCTTTGGGCCCCAGAAAGTGGGACCCAGCACTGTAGGTCATGGAGGTGGAGACTGGGGCTTTGATTTGGGGCACAGTGCCATGGAGCGAGCACAGGGGCATGGAATACACTTTTCTAAGAAGCAGGAGCCCGAGGTCCAGTGGCAAGTGCTAGACGGGTGCTCAGAGCCACAGAGGGCAGGGAATCGAGCAGTGAATGTGAAGAGCGGGTCCCAGGTCAGGGTATGGGACGCATCCACACTCAAGGCCAACCAGACAGACAGGAGAGAGGACCCTGCCTCCAGAGGAGGGGTGCGGAGGGGACTCAGGGTGCGGGAGGAAAGGAGTGGACGCTGCCGTGAGCTGTGCTAGATGTGGCATTAACCACCCCCTTCAGAAAGTCTCTCCCTTGGCTCTGTTATTTCCCCTTCCAGTCACCAAGAAAATGGAAGAAGAAAATGGCTCCCTGATGTGGAGCCATCAACCAGGGGCAACTGTGCATCACCTGCCACAGCCCAGGGACATCTGGCATGATCTGGAGAGGCTCTGGTTATCACAAAAGGGGACCAGGGTGGGGGCTGCTTCCAGTGTAAGGTGAGTAGGAGGTAGAGCTGCTGCTAACCATCCTTCAGTGCACATGGTGGGCTCTGTGCCCACCACTGAGAATTGCCCATCTCACATGCTGGTCACGCCAAGGCCAGGAGCCCTGAAGGAGATAAGCATTGGTGATACTGGCCCTGCGAGCATCTCTGAGAGTCACTTCAGGGAGGCCACTGCTCTCAGTTCCTTCATGCAGGCCTTGATGGCAACAAATCCATAAAACATTTCCAGGATGAAACCCAAGACAGCCAGTTCCCAGCGCTGGTGGCACAGCCATAGAGCAGCGTGAGAGGTGAGAGCCCACCTCCAGGCAGGAAGCCAGGAAGGGGTTTGGGCCAGGATCAGTTGGGTTTTGATAATAAGAACCAACTCGAAGCCCCACAAGAACCACCACATCCCTTCTGAGGGCAGAGCCCTAGTGGCCCAAGGACCTCCCAAGAGCCCCCAGCTCTTGGCTGTCCCACAAAGGCTCACATCACCCTACTGAGGACCATGACTCTGATACAGGAGTCCTTAGGGGACAAACCCAGTTCCAATGGTGACAGTGCCTGCAAAAAGTCGGGCAAGGACCATCCCATGGGGCCTTCTCATCGGCAGGAAGATGTCTGGATCTGACTCTGTTGTGAGGAGAGAGGTTGCTTAGAATCTGAACCAGTCTGTGTCTCTGTCACTCAGGTGGAGCCAAGGATGGTGGAGAGCAGCGGGAAGTGGGGCCGCCAGCAAGGAGTGCAGTGCTCGGAGCTTGTCTTTGTAGTGACTCAGGGGAGGGCGCGAGGTCCTGGTCTGGCAGTGACAGTGGTGGCCGGTGCGGGAGAGGTGGATGCCTGCAGAGACAACAACACAAGGACCAGTGATGTTCAGACAAAGCAAGGGGTGAGGGAGGAAGAAAGGAGGGCGAGGGATGACGTCAGTCTAGGTGCACAGGGTAGTGGGGGATCATGGTGTACAACAGCCTGTCACCTACATTAAGATCTGGGAGAAGTGACAGGAAGAGGGCAGTGTTCACTACCCTGTCGGTGCAGGCTACATGCACAAATTGAAATGTCACACTGAACTTTATAATATGCATGATTACTAGATGTTAAACAAAAAAGAAAAATGACACTGAAATAAAACATTAAAACTAGACACACAAAACAACTCCAGGGAGACTTCCCAAAGGAAGTGAGTTTGACTGGACCTCAGGGAGCTGGTGGGCTTGGCACCAGGAGGGCAAGGAGTGCCCCTGTATGCCCAGCCCCTCGAGCCTGCCACACTGCTGGTGTCCACAGAGAGGCAGGTCACATGGTGTCAGCAAGAGAGTGGGCAGGTGCAGGTGACAAACGTCCTAACTCAGAGCAGGGCGCCATCATAGACACTGTGCTGAGGCAGCAACGCTGTGGCCACTGTCCTCCCAGGTTTGCCTGTCTCTCTCTCGCCCTGGCTGGAACCTTGGGCATGGACCCTTGGGCATCACTGTCACTCTGAGACAACAAAAACCCATCTTGAGGGTAGAGCCCATCACCACCACAGATCTGGAGTCTTTTGTAGGTCTGGCTGGCCGGCAGGCTTTCACTCCAAAGGCCCCCAAACTCTCCTGCTGACTCGTGATCCTGTCAGCGTTGGGCAGGAGAACAGGGGTTAGGGAAATGGTACTGGCTCCTTCGGTTGGGATGTGGATTGAGAGAGCACTGAAACCCTAGCCCAAGGTCAGAGAACCCTGAGAAGGCAGGTGAGCTTCCTCTCACCGCCTGGAGGACCCTCTTGCGGGGCCTGGACCCCCACACCACTGCATCTGCACACCTGGCCTCCAGCTGGAGGCCTAGAGCCCACGACAATGTCTCATGCAAGTCTGTACCAAAGATCTGCACTGGGAAGGCCCAAAGGTCAGTGGTGGAAGCTAGAAAGTCTACGCTGGTGGGGTGAAGGATCTGTGCCAGCAGGCAGAGGGATCTGCCCTGGAGCCAGGAAGCGATGCTCAAGGTAAGGACCGGAGCTCCCCCAAAGAGAACCTCAGCCATCCTCAGTGACAGCGAGGTCCTGAGCTCCTCCAGTGCATAGCTGAGTTCATATCAGGAAAGCCAGTGTGATAAGCTTCTACAGGAGAATCAAGAGTACATAATCTTCCCCTCCACTTCTCCTTTTATGCTGTTGGCAATGATCCCCAGGTGGGCCCTCCACACCCAGCACCATGCTCTCTCAGTTCAGCTGGGTGTTCCAAGTCGACCATTAGTTAATCCACCACATACAGGTGTCCTGGGTTTCCTGGGAACTACTCCAGGGCTTATGTCCAGCTCTGTGTGCACCAGCTCCATGCTGGCTGCAGAAGAGGGGCGACACTTCCCTCCTCCTCCATTCTTCTCAGTTCAGTGGGATGTGTCCCGCACACCAACACCCTGCATGGGACCTCCCATCTCAGCCGTGTCACCTGGGCACCCCCCTTCCTTCCTCTTTCTCTGTCTTGAAGGCTGCAGGAAAGTTCTCAGCAACAAGCAGCCACATCTGCCACCAGTTCGCAACCTCGGCA
Organism: Erethizon dorsatum; assembly: GCA_028451465.1. Lineage (NCBI taxonomy): Eukaryota > Metazoa > Chordata > Mammalia > Rodentia > Erethizontidae > Erethizon > Erethizon dorsatum. The sequence goes on from CM051833.1 coordinate 56,645,349, forward strand.
AGGTAGGGTCGCCCTGTCCTGCCTTACAGACAGCTGCTGCAACATGAGAGCCCCCGACACGTTTGCCTGGACAAGCGTGACAATTTTGCACTTTCTCAAACTAAAATTGCTTTAAAATAGAAATACGCTTTCTTATTTCTGAGTGAAGGCAATGTTCCAGGAAGCAGTGGCGTGTTCACCCCTGGCTTCACATCATTTTGTGGGAGAGAACTCAGAATGTGAGCAAAAGCGCTGCTCCCTGGGGACAACTCAAGACACCACCACCAAGCCAGGGGGTGAGAAGGAAGACTGGAGTGAAGGGATGTAGGACAGTGCGCAGACAGACCCACAGCACAGCGGTTCCCACAAAACACCCGGGCCGCTAGAGTATGTCCAAGAGCAAACCGCTCCCCTCCGCTCAGGGTCTTATGTTTTTTTTTTTTTTTTTTTTTTTTTTTTTGTGGGTACCGGGGGGACGACCTCAGGACCTCGCGCACCAACAGGCACCCGTGCCGCTGAGCGATATCACCGGCCCCTTCTTCGTATGTGGGTTCCGGGAGTCGAACTCTGGCCTTCGCGCTTGCAAGGCAGGCGCTTAAGCCGCTGAGCCGTCTCACCGGCCCTATCTTATGTATTTTAAATATGGCTGGAAATCATGTGTAAAATACACAAGGAAAGAGCGACACCTGGTGGACAAATGTTGACATTACACCACAGGCTGGAAAATGGTACAACCCACTCAGATAAGAGCTCTGAATTGTAGACTGTTAGGAGTTGCAAATTACTCAGATTTATTTTTTTAAAAATAGGAAAATACAGTTCATTTTTCTTATGGGTGAGTGCATCAAAAGAAATAATAGCTTTTTTCATAAAGCAACATACAAGAACTTCTAAGAACAAATTACTTTCAGTTTTGAGCTTTCCTTGGTTTTTAGATTGAATCTAACAGCCATCTCGGCAGATGCATATGTGACTAAATTAAGCCAAAGGCGACCTCTTGATTCAGTGAAATTCCAAAGCGTTCGTTTCCAGATGTCACAGGTATCTAGAGGTGGCGAGGGTGGGGTGAGGATGGAGACCTTCGGGGGATCCTCTAAGCCGCTGTGGGACTCAGCAGACACAGGGATCCCCTAGACCGCAGGCGGGGGTGCACGTGTCTGTCCAGGGCTCAAGTTGCTCTGGTAGGAAAGCTTGGATTTTCTTGGAAGTTTGCCAAGAACAATGCTTCTGTAACCCCTCTTTACTTCCTATGTGTAGGTAGAGCATATGTTAGGCTATTTTCTGACACTGATAACACATGGTAACACAATACTATAAACTGGGTGCTTAAAAAAAGAGGTGTATTTTGCCTCATGATTCTGTTGGTCCAAGGCCCAAGAGCTGCATCAGGCAATGGCCAACTTGCTGGCAGGGTGCCGAGGTGCAAGAGGAGACAGGGCACGAGGGTGTGTGGAGGCACCCTCTGACGACCTCGTCTACTCTAATCGCTTCCCTAAAGACCCTGCTCCAAACACCAAAGTCAGGTTCAGTTTCTAATCTTTTACCAGTAGTCTGCAATGAGGGGGTCAAATGCCAACAGGTGTTTTGGAGGAGATGAACCACATATGAATTATAGCTTTCTGTCCCCAGCCCCTGGAATTCATGTCTTCTTACATATAGAACCATTCCATTCAAATGGTTCCAAAGTCTTAACTTATTCGAATGTTAATTCAAAAGTCCAAAGTCTCCTCTGAGACCCAGGGCAAACTCTTTTAGATGCAGGTCCTCATAAAATCAAAAAGCAAGTTACATACTTCCAGGATACACTGGTTGGACAGGGAGACAATAAACATTCCTATTCCAGATGGGAGAAACAGGGAAATACAAAGGAGAAATTGTCACAGATCAAGCCAACGCGCAGCAGGGCAGACAGTGGGTCTTCAAGCCGTGTCCAGCACGCTGTGCCGTGCAGTGGGGTGGGCTCCACACGCCCCTCAGTGTTGCCAATTACAGCCACATGGTTACTCCTTTAAGCTTGTTTCGCTGGCTGCCTGAAGCTCTCCCCTAGGGGTTTTGCATGTTGCTGGCAGCTGTGCCTCTCTGGGGTCCCACTTTAGCTCCACTAGACACTGCTCCACTGGGGCAGAGCTCTTACCAGGTGGTAAACTTGGCTTTCCTTTGAGATCTCAGTGGGAGTTACCTGACCCATACTTTTTGCGCTTTTCCTACCTGTAGGACCAGCTCCACGGGGATGCCACAACCTGTCACCTGCATGAGCTGTCCCTGCCTGCTTGGGCCACAGTTGCAGCTGCTGTGTAGTGCTTTGGCAACAAAAACCGGGGAAGTGAACCCTGAGGTTGCCCCGGACTGAGCCCAAGACAGTGCCAGGACAATTCTGTCCTGGATGGCCCTTGCCTGGAGAGGAGCAGCCTCAAAAGCCCCACACGCCCTCCTGTGCACGTCCCCTTTCCTTCCCGTTCTGAACACACCTTCTCACTTCTTCCTAACTAGGCTGCAAATTTTCTAATTTTTTTAAGTTTTAGTTTTTTGTTCCTGAGTCTCATTGCAAATCTGACTAAAGGGGCCTGTAGGACCCATGCTATGGCCTGATGCTTTATTGTGAAAACCCCTCTGCCTGATAATTTTCCACCTCCCCCAAGTCTCGGGTCAGGGACACAAGGCACCCACGTTATTTGCAACAGGACGAGGATGACAATCGTTCTAATTTCTACTAGGATCTTTATTTCCATCTGAGACTGCTGTAGTTCCTTAGGTTCGTGTTCTGACCTCCTCGGAATCACCCTCCGTGCTTCACTTACAGCAGTATATGGACTTCCGCAGTCCCTCACCGTCACCCTTTCCCACACTTGCTATTTGTTATTAGCAAGAACCCTACTCTCAGTGCCAATTTTGTCTGGGTTTGTTTTCTGTTACCAATAACACGCTACAGATTGGGTAATTTTAAATGAAATAGTTTTATTTTGGATTATGGATCTGGACGTCCAAGGCTGAGGGGCCACATCTGATGATGTCCTTCTTTGTGGCAGATGCCGGAGAAAAGGCATCACAAAGCAAGGGGCATTTGTGTGTCTCCTCTGTCCTCTCCCTTCTCCCAAAGCCAAGCATGGGGGCGCAATCTTGATGACCTTACCCAATCTTAATAATTTCCTGAATGTCCTCCAAACCCCAGGGTTGGGTTAAATTTCCACCTTAACCATATATAGTCAGGATTAAATGTCTTGAGAAATGGCTTTGAAAAAGGTTCAAAAAATGTACTGTCATTTCTAAAGGGATTCTTTTTCCACTGGAATTAGTTCCAGTGAATTTGATTCAGTCTGACATTTATTTAGTACCTACTACGTGAGCAATGTTTAGCATTTAAAACATAGACTCACCTCTAAGGTACAAAAATCCTTACCACCAAGTCAAAATGTGGTGCTAGAAAAATTACACTAAGGGGCAAAAAAAAAAAAAAAAAAAAAATGAAGTGTGACCTGGGGCTGCACAGGTAAAACTCAGTCTGTGGAAGGCCAGCCAGGATTTCCACATGTTGGGCTGCAAAGAGGAGTTCCAGGCATAGGGAAAACCTTAAGAGTACGCTGAGGCAGGAAGGCCTCCAAATTCCCACAGTGGTGTGTTGCTGCTGTGCCCGTCCGCAGACAGTGCAGAGGGAGAACAACGGTGCCTCGTGCTAAGGTACTTCAGGAAAAAACACTCATTGGGAAAACCTGAAATAAAAGGGCAGTTACTGTGTAGATAAACTTGTCTCAGATAAAAACGCAGAGCTGGGCCGGTTAGATGGCTCAGCAGCGTAAGCGCCAGACCCGCATGCGCGAGGTCCTGAGTTTGACTCCCGGAACCCACATAAAGCAAAAAAGGCAGAGCTGAAAATTGTCAGAGTCCACGCTGATCTCCTTCCTCTCTAACGAGGCCATGGGGTCTGCCTTTCAGTTGCTTCCCCTATGCTTCTGTTCCCTTCCACCTCCTCTCTTCGCTCGACTGTGTCTGAGAAAAGCTGGGACTTCTACATGGCTGCTCCCTACCCACTGCACCACCTCAGCGGCACGGGCCTGTCTTGTTTGGATGTCCAGGACAGGCAACCAACTGGCCCCTTCACTGTGCAGCAAAGAGCAGCCAGCATGGGTAAGAAAGGGCAGGAGAGGGAAGTTTAAGGAAAATCCAAAGAAAAATCCAGATGGCTTTGTTTGGAAGGTTTTATTTTTTTAAGGTTTTACTTCACGTGAACATGTGATGCTCACGTCGAATGCTAAGAAATTTGGACTGTAGCAAAATGTGGGAAGCCACAGGAGGCTTCTGAGTAGATACTAATGGCAACAAGTTGTGGTTAAGAGGAATGTGGTGTCAGGCTCCACTCAGGTATGACTTTCCCAGCACCCAGGCTGTTTTTCAGCAGCCACATTGTTTTCGGCAAAACCACAGCCCTAGCACAAGGGCTGCACTCCGCACACGCAGCACAGGATGTCGTAAAGAGATAAGGCAGGGCACGCATCTTCCCAGCGCCAGAACACCTGATAACATCCACGCATTCGCACCGGAGGCTCTGAGAACTTCGACCACTGATGTCTGCTCAGACCTCCTCACCCGAGTCCCTTGCCTGGCCCCCTTTCCGTTTACCTTGTCTGATCGCCTCACTCGACCCCCCCTTTTCCAAGCCCTATAAAAGGCCCAGCTTTCCTTTGTTCTCCGTGGACGGCCTTTTCGCCCTCCTGCCTCTACCCAGTATATCAAGTCTTGTGCCTCGCTGCCTTCACAGAATCCTGTCGGGTGGTCTCTGACTCGCATCATTTGTTACATCGGTGGCTGGCGGCGGATACCGTGACTGCAGAAGTGAAGAACCTGGGTTCAGCAGGAGTACCCAGTAATCGCGGCCTGGGTAATGCCCCCCCACCGTACACATGATCGTGGCCGATAACGACCCACAGCGGTGCGCGAGGTGGCCGCGGGTTCACGCGGGCGGTGCTGGCCGGGGTGGAAGGCGGCACCCACGGTGGGGCCCGGGAACCTGCCGCTAGGGTTTCGGGGACTGCCGCAGCGACGGGCGTGGAAACGGCACGAGGGGCGAGAGGCTGGAAAGCAGGGGACCACGGCAGGCGAATGGGAGCGGCCACGAGAGGCGCAGGCCGCGTCCCAGACGCTAAGACGCATCGGGGGCGACCGGAGAAGTCGCTCGGCCTGGCCGGTCACTGCCACCGCCAGACCCAGACGGGCGCGGCGACTGCAAGGATCTCCCTGCTTGTAAATCGCGCACATTCCCGTCAGGGACGCGGGTCCTACCACGCCAGCGGGCGGGGATCTTACGTCACTAGCTGGCTCCTCCTCCATGGTCGAAGGATTTAGCTGTCTATAGGAAGCCTGTCACACAACGAGTTAGCAATAAAGGACCGATCGTCAAAAATGGAAGGAGTGCCTCTCTTACGCTTCTGCGCTCTTTGGCTTTTTCTTTGCGGGCGTCTTTCCAGCCTCGTCGCGTGGCTCCACTCCACATTTTTCTTCAGGCAGCATTTCGGGCAGCCCCGCGCAGCGGCGAGGGGCGGGGCGAGACTGGGTGGGGCGGGGTCCTGGATGGGCTGAGTCGCGCTCGGGGGCCGCGCCTGGCAGTGCTTCTCTCCAGCGCCTGAGGCGGCTCTGGTCCGGAGAGCCATTTGCCACCTCCACGGGGACCTCTGTGCACGGATGGACCCGCCCGGACACGGCGGGAAGCGGCCTGGCAGGCGGCGGCCCCGGCGGCACCAGCAGAGGCGGGGCAGGGCCGAGGCCGCGGGCCCCTGAGGTGTGCGTGTCCAGCGGGCCCTGCGAGACCATGATGCCGGGCGAGACCCACTCGGCGGCGCCCGGGACGGCGGCGGACCTCGCGCGGTGCCAGGGCTGCGCCTCGCTGCAGCAGGTGCGGCGCCTCCCGCGGCGAGGGCTCGGCTCCCTCCTCCCCTTTCTCCTACGTTGTTTGGGGATCTTCTGTTGCTTCTGTTTAGGCTCGGAACCTAGAGTTCATTTACAGGGCTGTGATCGTGGTAGGTCGCAGAGTGGGCGAGACTCCCCCCTCCTCCCGCCTCAGGCTCCCCAGGCTGATTTTTGGGGTTGTTGAGTGACAGTTGAAATGCTGAGTTTGGTTACCTCTCAGAGGGCTTTGATCATTTGGCCCATCCTAAGTACGGTGTTTGTTACTTGGAGGCATGATCTTCTGTGACACGTGGGTTGTCTGGGTCATTCTTCTTCGAGGTTTGCGGAATGCATTTGGGTTCATATCAGGTGTACCGCCCCGAGCTTAATTTTTAAAGAAAATCAAGCAGTTTAAGTCAAGTGACCTGTCAGTTTGATTAATCTGTTAAAGGCTTGCAGAAACTGGAAGTTTCAGACATCTGCATGGGCTGTTTGTTCTGTATACCGGATTGCTACAGTCTGGCTCCAGGTCTTAATGGGGTTCGTGAAAATAGTCACAGGTATTCATTTCCAGCGACCCTTCTAGTTGCCTGATAATCAGAGTCTCAGTTAACTTCGTACTGTCAGTATCTTTAGTGGTAGAATGGAACCCACCCAACCATAGCTACCTCGTGCAGTCGTCATCTACACTGGTTAGAGTTCTAGGCATTCTCGATATTGCGGTAAACCAGGTGGGCGCGATCTACTCTCACAGGTAAGATGCATTTGTGCGACGGAGACTTTACAAGCCTTGAAGTGTTGGAAAGAAAATAGAGGAGAATGTTAAAGTGGTGGTCTTGTCTTTTGACTGGGATGGTCAGGTGGGGTGTTGTGGGGGTGACAGGAAGAAATTAGAGCAAAGGAGCAAATAGCTGGGAGAGGTGTGCAGAGAGCCGTCTGGATGGAGAGGTTAAAGGTAGAAAGATGCCTGTGGTGAGCAGGGCGTCTTTGATAGGCAGACCACTGTCTAGTTGGCATGAGCATGGTGTAGAGAGGAGATGGTTGAAGATGAGACCAGAGAGGAATGCAGACTTGATAGGCTATCGTGAGAAGCTTGGTTTTTCTTTTAAGTGTAGTGTTTATGAACTAATTCCACACATTTTAAGTGTTGGGACTAGGAGAGGGAGGAAATGTGCTGCTGGTGTGGGTAGAAAGGAAACTGAGTCAAATCCTTGTGTTAGTTGAGCTAGGTGGTATAACATGCCCATCCTCCAACTCAGAATCCTAAATAGAATTTTCCAGGATCTTTAATAAATTGTTTTTATTGTTTGAGGCAGTTCATTGCATCAAAAAATATTTATTGATCACCTGCTATGAATTAGGCACTACAGTTACTACAGTGTGTGAAAAAGACATTCTTGGGCTCTTGGGGCTTCTTGTATAGGAAGAGGGTAACACAAAATATATTAGTTATGTTAGAAGGTAACAAATACATTGGTGATAAGAACTGAGAAGGGAAGAGTGAGGGGACGAGGAAGAGGTAAGTAGCTGCTGGAATTTAGAGTCCTTGGGAAAGTTATATTTGAGCAGTGGGGTGCGGGCCAGGTCTTTGTTGGTATCTTGGGGGAGAAGAATCTCAGTGGAAGCCTCAGGTGTGTGGGTGTGAAGCACAAGCCTCCTTGATGTGCTTGAGCAGAGCAAGAAGGCCGGTTAGGCTGGAGTGGACTGAATATTCCAGGTCTGTTGAGGTCAGACAGGTGAGAGGAGGGCTGACCATTGCAAGGGTAGGAGCTCTTCTGAATGAGGCTGTAAGTCATTGGAGGTGTTTGCACAGAACAGTTGGTGTAACTGCTTTTCAGTCATGGATCTGATCTTCCCTCACAAATGTATCTACCTTGGTGGTCTCCATCTTGAAGGTAGCCACTGTGTTCTTCAGGTTGTTTAGGCCAGAAACTAGATGCCATCCTCGGTGCCTCTGTTTCCCCTCACAGCATGAAGCCATCAGCTGGTTCTCTTGGCTGTACCTTCATTATCCACCTTCTTTTCACCATCTTCACCGCTTCTACCTTGTTGGGAACCACTTTGATCTGAGATTATTATATAAACTTCCTGAGGCGTCTCCTTCCTTCACTCTATGCCACATTCCCACTGTTGGTTCTCAAAACAGAAATGAAAGTAGTCCTGTTAATTCCCTACATCAGTGGTCTATAAACTTCTGTAAGCACAAGTTCATTAAAACTTAGGCTTTGAGAACCTGTTTAGTTGCTTAACTCTGCCCTTGAGGTATGAAAGCAATATATAAAAAAATGAGTGTTGGCTGTATGGAGGGTCTTAGTTTGGAGATTACTTTTTTAGATCAGGACGCACCATTGCATTTGGATTTGGATTGCATTCGGATTCCTGTTGCCTGGAATTGGAATGCCATTTTGGGGGAAAAAGGTGGTCAGCTGGGAGCAGTTATCTCCAGGACGGTTCTTTAGTTTTCTGAAATGAGGCTGGGAAAGAAAAGGTTACTGGCAGATTATAGAGAACCTTGAGTGGTACTGAGCATGAGGTTTTGTGCTTATTTCTGCCTGTGTTAAGGAATGGTGGAGTTTTTGCACAGTTAACACACCACAGCTGTGCTTCTTGTAAAAATAACAGGTGGTAGAGTGCAGGGTGAATTGGGGGAGGGGAGCAGCTATGGAAGTTAAATTATTTTACTGATACGTACTAAGTGATAATAAAAAGCCTTAATTAATTGACATATCCTGGGTAGAGAATAGAGAAGATAAAGATTCTGCATATGGGAAATTGAAAACAGAAGATGGTTCTCAAGTAGGGAAAATGGAAGGTCCAGAGATTTAAAACTTGAATAACCGTGAAAACTGTGGTGGAGGAAGGAGAACAAGCAGGCCAAGATGGGAGGATGTGGGAAGTGTGGGGCTGACCTTTTGTAGTGACATCAGGACTGGGGGTTTTCAGTCATTTTCACATTTGTTTGTGGAGCGTGCTGCCTCTACCATCTGCTTATATACTTCCAAAGAAGTAGAGAGGAGGCCAGTTTGCATGAGCACTGAGTTTATCATAAGAATATTATGGGGAGGGGTGGGGATGGGATGGTCAAGGAGTATGTTCTGTTACTTAAAAGAAACTTTGAAAACAGCCAGAGTCAGTGAAGTAAAACCAGCTGGCTGATGGGTATCCTTTGATGAAGCTGAGCTTGGAATGGTAAGAAAAGGAGAAAGAGAGAGAATTGAACAGGGGCGTGTTATAAAGGGAATCAAGATTGGAAAGAGTGAGAATTAAGGAAAAACAATTGCACTGGTCAGTTGGTAGATGGATAATTAATCACCTTTAGGAATGACATTTCTGCATTTACTGTATATACCACAGCGAGTACAGTTCAACACTGTACTTGTATTAAACTTTTGCATGAGAGAAACTAAAGAGGTTCCATGCAGAGAAAAGATACCAGGCTCAACAGCTTCCACACACTGAAAGTTACTCACCTTGGAAACAATTTACAAGAAAAATATAGGAGCTTTTGCTATAGAAGGCACCCAAGTGAGTGCTGTGACTTCATTCTAACATTAAGCTACCAAGTCTGTGTACTGAATGGAGCAAACTTTTTACTTGCACTGAAATTTTTTCTTTCATGTCCTATTCCTCCCTTATTTTCTTAGTAGTTGAAGAAATACAGTGGTCGAGGAGACACAGAGATGCAAATGAACACTTTAACATTGCCTTTGGTAAGATCGTTGCTCTATGGAGAAGTGTATAGCCTGACTGCATTTCATTCACCCTTCCATGGTCTCATAAATCACCTCAGCTCTTTTCTCACTCTCACTGATCACAGTGGTTTGTCACCCATCTGTAGCTCAGTGTCCATGTGTTGCAGAGCTTTGGTAGTCATATAAACCAAACCATGGCGATATTATGTAAGTTAAGCAAATCTTAAGTTGCATGGTTTTAAGTCAAGCTAGTTAGCTGAAGTAAGTCATTTTATTTTGATTGAGGGCCCCCTTTTGCTTGACTTCACTGCAGAGCAAAATAACTGTACTTTTGAGAATCCAGATGACAGTTGGAAACTGTTCATCTGTGTAACTCGATTAGATTTAGTCAGTTTGGTGCTTGGCTGCCCTAGGGACAGATTTGAGCTTATTATTTATAAAATCTTGTGCTGAATTTCCATTGATAGTTGCCAGAAGTTTGAACTTCATTGTTTCTAACTTGAAAAATATTTTCTCTCAGATGTATGGATTTACAAGTCATTCTATGACAAAGAATGCTTGTAAAATTGTAATTCATTCATTTACTGACCATTGATGTGTGTATTAATGGTATGTGGTTTGGCATACAATCATGAGCAGAAGAGGCATGGAAGCTCTTTCTAGCTGGGATTGTAGTTGAGAGAAGAGGCAACCTTATAAGTGTGATGTAATAAACTTTGGTGGGAGAGGTCCTACAGGTGTACGAAGGTCAACTTTGAGGGACTTGTGTGACCTCTGAAGGTTCACGGAGGAAGTGAATCTCAGTTCAAGTCTGAAAAATGATTTGCAGTTAACCAAGAGGAGAGAGACAGGTAGGGCAGTGTTGTAGGCAGAGGGAACAAGTTGTGCAGAGGCTTGGAGGAGAGAAGTGGTTTGTGGTAGAGGAAGCACAAAGCAGAAGGTAGAGGTGTGTTTCCTCAGAAGAGGAATGCTTTCTGACACCCTCGTATTAGCAACGCACAGCCATTCTCTCCCACCCATAGTCCCATTCAGATTTTGCTTTCCTGCCTAAGAATACCATCTTCCTTTCTTCTTGAAGCTCCTGGCAGGAATATGTTGTGTTTTATTGTCATGACTCTTCACCTGCCATCATTTAGGCTTTATTTAGTCTTTGTCATTCACATTTGTGCCAGTTGAATGAGTAGAGCTTTGAGGTCCTCAGGGAACCTGGAACAAGGCTTGGAGACATTTTTGCTGGTGACGCTGTGTTGGGAGTGTGAGACCATGCCCAGCTTCAGTGGTTTGCTAGCAGTACTCACGGACTCGGGGTGCGGTTATGCTCGGAGCGCGATTACAGAGAAAGTAGCAGAGCCGAATGAGCTGGGGAAACCAGGTGTGAGCTTCCAGGCTCTCAGTGGAGTTACACACTTCACAATTTCCCCCGCAGCGTGTTGTGTCAGCGCATGTGAAGTACTGTCTTCCAAGGATTTTACTGGGGCTTGTTGTCTAGGTACCCTCTGCCCACCACATGCCCACATTCCAGGCTCCTAGAAGGAAAACATGTGTATAGCATAAATCTCATTGCGCAATTTTGGCTTAGCAGCCCCCTTTTATCAGTTTAAGGAATGGTGGGAGAGAGCCTTTCAGAAATGCAAGTTTCCAGATGCCCACCTAGGACCACCCTGGTCAGTAGGCCTTTCTAAGGAGAGTGGACTAAAGCCTGCTGTGTTAACTTTGCCTCATACACACTTCAGGCTGTGATGGCTGTGGCCAGCTTGGAGAAGCCAGGGGTGCTGCAGGCGTTCCATCTTCCAGCCCAGAATGTCAGTAGTTGATTGAGAAACTCTCCTTCATACCTACCTCTGAGTTTCTGCAGGGGATTGGTTCCCAGGCCCTCCTGGATACCAGGATCAGGCCTCCCAGGCCCCTCATGAAATGGGGTAGTTTGGTATTTGCATATGTTGTGCACACACCTTCTTGTATTTAAATCATCTCTAGAATATTTTTAATACTTAATACAATGTAAATGGTATGTGAATAATTGTTGTATTGTTTAGGAAATAATGATGGGGAAAAGTGAACAAATTCATTACATAGTTTTTCCCCAAATATTTTCTTTTTGTAGTTGGTTGAAGCCACAGACTGTGTTGTTTGTCCAATCAATCTGTTTATCCCATCGTCATCTATATTATTTACTGCTTTTGCTTATTTGGTTGGGGAACCATTTCGCTAACTCTACTGGCCATCTTTTATGTCCACCTGCTCTCACCCCTAAACCTTGCGTCTCTCCAAGGCTATCCAGACAGCCCCTGCCTCATAGTCTGTTTTTAGCCACTGCATTGATTTCACCTTCTGAAGAGAGAGGGATCGTGGCAGGAGGATTCACAGTGACATTCAGGAGGGTGTTGGTTTTGTTTGTTTGAGACGGCCTCACTATATAGTTCAGGCTGGCCTTAAACTCATTATGTAGCCCAGGCTGGCCGTGAACTCATGGTGATCCTCTAAGAGTGCCGATAGCAGGGATGTGCCATCAGGCCAGGCAGGAGGGTATTGGATGGATAAAATGAAAATAGTCTGTTATAGACAAAAAGTAACTGGAGAACAAAAAAGTCTCAAATAAGAGAGTAGGCTGCTCTGGAAATTGTGTCCATAAATGAATTAAGGCTGTGTAACTCGAGAAAATCACCCAAAAGAAAAACAAGAGAGAGAGAGCGAGAGAGAGAGAGAGAGAAAAGATCTGAAAATTAAGACTAAATCAGTTTTCTGGTAGACAACATAATACAGGTTGAGCATCCCTAATCTGAAAATCCAATCTGTGTTCTGGATTTTGGAGCTTTTCAGATTAAGGACGCTCAACCTGTAAATTCTATAAAAATTCCAAAATTAGAAAAATTCTAGAATCTGGAACAATTCTGGTCCAAATCCTTTCTGATAAGGGATCGTCAACCACAGAAGTGCCAGAGGCGGAGGGCAGGAATACAGAGAAAAAAAGCAATTATCAAAGAAACAACCCCTTAATGTTTCCTGGAAGGGAAAAGTTCCTGGACCCTCACTTCCTTCTGTAGAACCTGGGCCATGGTGAGCTCTACCTGAAGTGAAGGGGTGAACGTGGGTCTGGAGGGGATCCCGAGTACCTTTCACCCAGGCACACCCTGCTTAACGCAGGTCCTGAGGCTCATTATTCAGAGTCAAACGGCATTTGAACCTGATTGGAAGAGTGGAGAAGGGAGCTGGCGAAGGGTGTTTCATTAGAATGCCCAGTGTCTGACCAAATTCGAACTGGCGTGCAGCTGGGCCTTAGGAAATGATGTCACTGATGACTAGAATGCTGTGGGATTACTGTCTCTTCCCCCTCTACAATGCGGTTTTGTGATTTTAGGTTTTAGTTTTTATGAGAGCTCTATGTGAACATAATTTAGGGGGACGACTAGACACACAGACTTTGTTAGGACGGCCTGTAGCCCCAGCTCCACCTGTGCCCCCTTTCAAGAGACCGTTTTAGTTGTTTGCACTTCGTGTGTTGAGTAAGGAACGTTCTTCTTGTTGAGCAGTAGACTGGTATTGGGCCCGCTCTATCATTTTGAGGCCTCCTTGTTTGATTTCTAACTTTGGAGGTGAGCATGGAGCTCTTACTGCCCCACACTGCGCCACACTTGTGTGTGCCCCCTCCCCACCTTCTTGGTGTACTTGGGATTTCAGTTGGGTGAATGTTTGGGCTTAACACTGTGGCTGCATATTAATCCAGAGCTGAACTCTGGTGGCCTTTGTTATTTTTCCTTCCATATATGTTTTCTTGTGCCCCTTAATTAATAATTATGGTCTTAATTCAGCTTTTCATCCTGAAAATATTGATGAATGCTTTATGCCAGGGACTAGATTAACACTTTGTGTGGCTCATCCTGTTTAACGCTGATAGCATGCCAGCTGTTTAACCTCTGTATGTTTCAGTTTCCCCATCTGTAAAATTGGAAATCATATTGAGACAGGCAGAGGTCTATGGTCACCCAGCCCAAAAGTAGTGGTGGGACAGGAATTTGAACCAGATGTGTGTCACTCTAGAGTCTGAGGTTTCATTGATGTTTCTGGCATAGTGTTTGAAGTTATAGAATGACTTGTGCAAGAAAGGTGGGGAAGATGAGATACAATAGTAAAGAACTTGAAAGACAGTAGGAAAAATGAGGCAGAGTCATTTCTGTTTAAAAAATAATAATTTAAATGCATCTCTCAAAATAACTACATACACACCCAGGTCACGTGCAGTTCTGTGCCAGTTTGATATAAACACAGATCTTTTAATGCTTGCATCCCAACCAGAGTATACATCATCTTCCGAGGGGAAGCATTCCCTCCTCTGTACCTTCCCAGGGGTTCTCTTCACCTCCGTGTCCTGTCCTGCATCAGCCTCTCTCTTGGTCTCCTCCATTCTTTTGGCAAACCATGTTCTTATCTGGCAGTACCTTCCTGAGAAAGGATGTCTGTAGGAAGTAAGTTTGTGGAAACTTTGAGGATTTGCAAATGTTTATTGTGTAAAATTTTTATTATTCCTTCAATAGTTGGAAGACTTTGCTTTCTAGGTCTCCGGTTTACAATGTTGATATTGAATGATTCCAGATTCTTTGTGTATGACTTGTTCCATTTTATTTTTCTTTTGGGATTTAGAGATTCTTTGCTTTTATCTTCAGTATTCTGCAATTTTGTGCTGATATTTCATGGTTTGGATCCTCTCTTGACGGCATATGTTTGATCTTTTCAACTTGAAAAACCTGGCTTCAATTGTGGGAACTTTTCTTGAATATCAGTGTTCATTTAGTGTCTCTGTCTTTTCCTTATTGTCTTTCTGGGACTCTTATTGTTGGGTCTGTGGCATCACTTTTCACTGACACCAAAAATTCTTTCTCATGTCTGTGTCTGTTTTCTCACAATTTTTAATTTTATGATAAAAACTTTTGAGTCTTTGATTTCTGCTTTCATGGTTCTAATTTAGCTGTATCAGCATTACTAAAATATAATTTACTATCATAAAACCCACACTTTTAACGTGTACAACCAGTGGTCGTAAGTTTATTCATAGTTGTACGGTCATCACCACTAACTGTAAAGCATTTTCACCTACCCACTCAGAAAACTCCTTACCAAACAGCAGTCGTTACCTGTCTCCCTTCCTCCAGTCCCGTGTAAACACGAATCTTCTTTCTGTCTCTGAGTTTGTCTGTTATGGCCAGTTCATATAAATGGACTCATAGGATATACGGCCTTTTGTGACTGAGTTCTTTCATTTGGTTACTATTTTAAAAGTTCATTCATGTTGTAGCATGTATATATAATTCATTCCTTATTATTACCTAATGACTCTACAGCATTGTGTCTATCCATTCATCCCTTGATGGACATTAAGTTCACTTCTTGGCTGGTGTGAATATTCCTTCTATAAATATTAGTTTATAGGTTTGACATGGGCATATCTTTTCAGTTCTCTTGGGTATATACCTAGGAGTATGACTTTTTAACTAGGTAACTCTAGCATTTTGAGGAACTGCCAAACTGGTTTCTATAGCAGCTGCACCATTTTACATTCCCACCAGCAGAATATAAAGTTCCAATTTTTTCACATCCTCACCAATATTTGTTATTGTCCATCTTTTCTATTTTAGCCATCCTAATGAGTCTTCATGTATTTAATTTTTTTTCTTTTTGTAGGTACCGGGGGGTCGACCTCAGGACCTCGCGCGCCAGCAGGCGCCCGTGCCACTGAGCGATATCACCAGCCCTTTTTTCGTATGTGGGTTCCGGGAGTCGAACTCGGGCCCTCGCGCTTGCCAGGCAGGCACTTACGCTGCTGAGCCATCTCACCGGCCCCGTGTATTTAATTTTTATGAGTATTTTGTCCTCCAATTTCAAAGAGTCCTCAGTGCCCCTTTTAAAAGTAGCTTCTGGTTTCATGTATAGAGCATCATTTATTGTATATTGCATTTATAAGTATCTTTGAAGTTTCCTTCAGATTTCGTTTATTTCAGGATGCTCTCGCTTGTTCTGGCCTCCACTTTTCACATTTCAAGTTTGCGTTTTTGGAAATCCTCTGTTGTCCATACTGAGTCCTGATGTGCGAACTGCAGGCGGAGTGTGGGGCTTCTGGACCCTGTGCTTTATTCCAGGATGGTCTGGTCAGGCTGTGTACTGGAGGAAGAATAGCCAGCTTCAACGCTGTTGACCTCGTATCAGGGGTACTGGACGGAAGGACTGCTTGCTCTGTTGAGAAGCTTAATGGTGAGAAACTGGCGGCCGGTGTCCGGTGTCCGATCAGTGTGCTTAGGTTTACTTAATCACTCTGCTTTGTGTCCCGGTCAGAGTCCTCCTTCAAAAATCAAGCTTGGGGGCCAGTGAGATGGCTCAGCAGCGTAAGCGCCTGCCTTGCAAGTGCGAGGGCCCGAGTTCGACTCCCGGATCCCACATACGAAAAAGGGGCGGGTGATATCGCTCAGCGGCATGGGTGCCTGTTGGCACGCGAGGTCCTGAGGTCGACCCCCGCACCCACAAAAAAAAAAAAAAAAATCAAGCTTCCTGCTGGGTGGAGGAGGAGCAGTTGCCCTGAGCACTGTGCAGAGTTGGGGATTGGAGTTCAGTGCTTGTCCGAAAGGTTTCAACTTGTGCTTCTTAGTTCCACTCCCATCACTTCTCTCCGAGAAGGACGTGGTCGTGGTCACCCATTCCCCAAGCTCATTGGAGTCTGCAGTACAGGTGGGGTTGGTTGTCACTTTCTCCACTGTGGGCTTCCTTGGGTGCTTCATCAGTGTTCTCAGATCTGTTTTCCATTTTCCATTTGTCTTCTGTTCTCTTTTCTCAACCTTGCCAGTTTTGGATTTTGAGAAAAAAATTATTTCAATTGTAGTTTTAACTGATTTTAGGGAGAGAATAAAGGCAGATGCTGTATCTATACTCTCTGCCCAGAAGTCTGAAATAGGGCCCACCAGAATCCTGTGTGACTTCATTTTAGCCTGGTCATACCTGCTATGACCCTACGTCCAAATAAGGTTATTCTGAGGTGGGAGACGGTGGCTGCTAGGACTCAGCATGCAATTGGGAATGGGGTACTCTTCAACCCATAGCTAATGGTGACCCAGCAGTTCTCTATCTAGAACACTGTTACTCATACATAAGAAGTGTTCATGGTTTACTTCCTTATACGTTTTGAATAAGGAAAAGCCATCTAATTCTATGAATCATGTAACATTATTGAGAATGCTGGATGCAGTGCAAAAATGTGTAGGCATATCGCTTAGGAACACAGATGAAGAAAACAGCCTTAGTTGAATATTGACAAATTGGATCCAATCAGTGTTTAAATAGAATTAATATAGATTCAGTTGTTTTTATATCAGGAATGGAAGGCCGCTTCAACATTAGAAAATCTGTCGTAACCTAATGAACCTAATGAATAAGTAAAAGAGAGAGAAAAACGTGTGAATATGTTTCCATTGGCTTGAACCACTGGTGGTACATGCATGACTGACCCATCTGGCGGCTTGTACCACTGGTAATACAAAAGGATCTAATCACTTTTATTGGTCTTTTTACTAATAAAGTTAATAAAAAATCTGTAAATGGATTGAGTCTAGTTAGTTGCTTTATTTTGAATAATTACTGCCCAAATGTAAATATTAATATTATTCATACCAATTAAAATTATTACAATAATCAACAAATTAAAAGAAATTTCTATTTATGAATAATTTATCAATAATTAATTCTTTAAATTTTAACATGGAAATCTTATAAGTACTCCATTGCCAGTGTATATAATATGCATTTACAATTGCTATACCACAAATTAGCTGTGTTACAATGTTTTATACCATTTTAGTATTTTCCTTAAACTGTAATATCACATCTGGCCTGCTAAGTCCATGCCTTTTTTTTGCATTATTGTAATCAGAGACCCCCCTGAGAAGTGGTGCAAGCCACCCACTGGGACAGTCATGGATTTACAACCACCTGGCAGTGAGACACACGAATTACAGCCCTATCACGAACATGTGAAAACTAAATAGATGCATACATTTATGTGGTGAAGTTTAACACCCCTACATGATAAAATCTTTTGTAAGCTGTGGATAGAAATGTCATGACTTCATCAAAGGATGTCAGCTAAAAACCTGTAGTACTGTAGAACAAATGCAGTCAGTTCAGATTTAGGCGGGGGTGTCTGTTATCACTCTTACTGCAATATTTTGCTGAGGCTTTAGTCAGTTCAGGAAGACCAGGGCAAACAGATGGAAAGAAAGCATGAGCAGAGGAAGGGTGAAACCATTGTTGGTGGTGGGTGTTACATGTTCGTGCACACCTAGGAAAATCTGCAGATAAATTTACACTGCTGGATTTACTTTGGAAACCCTTTTTTAGCTCTTTTCTTTTTTTTTTTTTTTTTTTTTAATGTGGGTACCGGGGGGTCGACCTCAGGACCTCGCGCGCCAGCAGGCACCCATGCCGCTGAGCGATATCACCGGCCCCTTTTTTTTATGTGGGTTCCAGGAGTCGAACTCGGGCCCTCGCGCTTGCCGGGCAGGCACTTAAGCCGCTGAGCCATCTTACTGGCCCGCTCTTTTCATCTATATTCATAAGTGACATTATTTTAAAATGAGCAAATCCAATATAATCAATAAACAAGATAACAATATTCCTGCGCATCTGTGTAAGAGCTAAGTAGGAAATGTGATAGAAACAATAACAGAAAGAGCATTCATGCCGGTGATAGGAACAGATTATCTTAGAAGAGCATCTAGACTAGAGATGTAGGAAAGGGGCACAGAGAGAACTAGGGCATGATGATGGAAATAGGCAAAATGGTCATTATGTATTCCGATTTTATTGTGTGCTACCAAGATGCTTTTAAGATACTATGACCTTGGGCCGGTGAGATGGCTCAGCGGCATAAGCGCCTGCCCAGCAAGCGTGAGGTCTTGAGTTCGACTCCCGGAACCCACATATGGAAAAAGGGCCGGTGATATCGCTCAGCGGCACGGGCGCCTGCTGGCGCACAAGGTCCTAAGGTCGACTCCCGGTACCCACAAAAAAAAAAAAAGATACTACTACCTTTAGTCTGAGTTTTCTTTTTCTGACACCCTTACCAATACTTCCATTCCAGTCTGGTCTAGTGGAGGAAAAACTAGATCTATACTGTTCATTGCCATACAGAAATCTGAAGTTTTTATGCTGTGAAATACATGAACAAATCTGTGCTTCAGCGTATAATGTAAAAAATCTTTGTCTGCCTTGAAATTGTGAATTTATTACCCAGTGTTTTGGCTGATGATATTAAAATCTTATTTACCACTATAATCTGTGTAGAATTTATTTTGTGTATAATGAAAGATTTGTTTCAAAGGTAGGAAGATGAAAACATTAAGTTACAGAAGTCTGTTTACAGCCTTTTTTTTTTTTTTTTTTTTTTTTTTTTTGTGGGTACCGGGGGGTCGACCTCAGGACCTCGTGCGCCAGCAGGCGCCCGTGCCGCTGAGCGATATCACCGGCCCCTTTTTCGTATGTGGGATCCGGGAGTCGAACTCGGGCCCTCGCGCTTGCAAGGCAGGCGCTTAAGCCACTGAGCCATCTCACCGGCCCCCTACAGCCTTTTTGATTTATTTTTTATAGAGTCTTACATTAGACTATAAATTCCAGAAGAATTGTAAGTTTAAATACAGAAACATAATAAAAGTGCTAGAATAACATATCAAGGAATTATTTTATCATTTTGAGTTGGGTAGAACCTTCTAAATATGTCAAGAAACAAAGGTTTAACACAAACCTTTTCAGGTTTTCAGGTATATGAATATTTAAAAAGGTGCATACATGTGTGGGGATATATGTGTGTATATGTGTGTGCATATATATAGATAGATATGTATACATATATTTATATGTATTTTTTATATACTGAAGGTTGAACCCAGGACCTTCACACTGAGGTATATCCCCAGATCACTTTTACTTTTTATTTTGAGACAGGGTCTTGCTGAGTTGCCTGGGCTGGCTTCAAACTTGTGATCCTCCTTTCTCAGCCTTGAGAGCAGTGTATGGGGGTATATTTTAATGATCAGTTGGCAAACATACGTGTTCGTATTCATAACGTTTGATGAGAGGTTGCTATCTGTAAAACATTGCAGCTCATAAGAAAAGTACAGCCATACCATTGAACAAATATATTAACAGACTATTAGTAATAGAAAAATTGTGAACACCCAGAAGTGGTTAGGAAGATTTCTCAATGCCATTAATAAATTTCATTGAAAAAGGCTCCACGATCAACAGTAGTCATTCACGTGGCGAGCTGGTGAGGCAGCTCACAGAGCTGTGGGTGGTGGCCTGCTGCGCAGGGTCAGCGTTAAATAGGTTTTATAAATACATGGTGTGTTCCCACAGTGCCTGGTTTGGACTTCATCCTCAGGGAAGCTGGAGGCGTCTCCTACAGGAAGGGGCAGGAACACTCACTGCGTGCTGTCGGGAAACGCTGAGAAGTGCTAAGTTCAGCAGAGAGTCGGTGCATTGATTACATCTACATGTGTCGCGTATGCTGTAGCCACTCAGATGTTACGGGGACTTCAGAGGAGTTTTGGCAGGGGCAGGGTTACGAGAGAACCCACACTTTCTGCTTCATAGACCTTAACACGAGGACTGTTTAGCGTGTGTTAATGTCACCGCAAAGAAAATGCACCGTAGCACAAGTGAAAATACTGTACTATCACGATCCATGGGGTAATCTAGAAAAAGACTTGTGGAATCTTAGTGAAAATGGAACACTGTCTAGGTGATATTATGTATGTAATGTGAGAAAATTAGTGTGATTATGTCTAAAACTGTAAGGGAGACATTAAAGGAAAGAATCGGTTAAAGAAAAATTCATTTTGTTTTTAGATCTTGGGAACGAACAGTGTATTAATAATGTTTTCCTTTTCCAGTTGATAGTAGTAATTTAGAGCCAAAATTGTGGTTGCTCCCTAAAGTACAACACAGATTCTTACAAAGTGAATTTTTCACTTAGCGTTGGCCTCGTTGTAATATTCTGGTTTGCCTCACTCTGTGTTACTTTTTATTATTTTTCTGTTGTTAATATTTTATAGCTTTCTGGGTACTCTTAACTCCTTTCAAAAACAATGCAGGGTGAAAACTTGTGGTTAATAGTGATCTAAAATAGTTAATATTTATTAAACTCTGGCTCAGTGCACGCCACAAAAGCATTCCCATAAAGAGGTTCAGGGGAAGAACATGGGCTGGAGGGGGGTGTGTGTGTGTGTTTACACACAATATAAATTATAGGCTTAGAGATTTCTATGTTTTTAATATATTAAGCCAGATGTTTAAAAACATTACAGAAAATAATTACATTTAAAGTAGTTAAAATTTAAGTCTGACTGTACTTTTTTCTTTCAGAATTTAAATGAATATGTTGAAGCATTAATTACCTTGAAACAAAAAATTATCAATACTGAGTAAGTATAATTGCACGTTTGGCAGAATTTTGTAAACCTGATGAACTGGCTGAAGCACGTTGTGTTTGAAAGCCCCCAGAGTTGGCCTGATTCATGTTACTGATTATGATGAACTCCTGTGAATCCTGTCAGCAACCTGAACCTTTGATGAGTGGCTCACAGACTTCAAAATAGAATTCTGGGGTCAGTGGGACAGTACTCTTGCTGCATTGGAATTTTCTTTAAAGCTGTTTTCTGTCGTAAGCATCTTCTTACCTTTACACTGGATGTCAAATTTTCTCACAGTATATGTAGCCACAGTATGAAATTTAATTATTTGTAATGGGCTTATGAATTTATAGGCTAAGATGCTATTTAGATGAAAAAGATTTTAATCTGAAAGCTCATCTATCAGTGCAATGCTTTGAAGAATTTAAGATCTATATTAATTTAGCATACATTTGTTATTGGAAGTGTAGGAAGAGGCTGCCTTGTATGATTTAAAACATGATTTTTAACATAATATATTTTCTACATTAAAAAGTAACCTAATTCTTTTCTTTATTTCAGCAATTTGTTGACAGAATATCAGAAGAAATGTGATGATATCCTTTTACTTTTGAGTTTTGAATTCTTTTGAATTTGGAGATTTATTTATGTGTAGTGCCTGAAAGAGATGAGTAAAGTGTGAGAGAGGTTTTTCAAAGCCATCTTTTGGAAGGCAGTATTCATGGCTCCTGCAGGAGGTACCTCTCGCAAGCCCTGTTAACAGTTCCCCCTTTCACTGTCAGTGGCTCTGACTGATGAGCAGGGAGATCTCGCAGTCGGTTTTGTTTCTGTCACTGCGTCTGATTTTCTTAAAGTGTTGTCAGCTCTTTAAAGAGAGGCTTTTTCATTTGTACTGAGGATGTGGCATCTCAGGATGTGTCCGTTAGCTTAGAGATAGCATAACTGGAATGGCACTTTCTCAGTGCTGTTTTTGAACTGCAAGAAATGCACTATGAGAACTTCGAAATGTGGGGAAATGGACTTCTCAGTTATTCTTGTGATTTGTAGAGAATTAGTGTATATATCCAAATCTTATAGAGATAGTGTAGTTGTATATTCCCAAGCCAGATCTCGAAGAATCAGAGAAGACTTCTCAGGCTTAGAGCGAGCATTTGCTCGGAAAGCATCGAGCAGGTACCTGCAGTGGAGGTGGCTTGGTTGAATACTTTCTTTGGCTGTGAGGCAGAGGGATGTGTAACTGACCACTCTGGATCTTCTGGTGATAACACTTGCTTTACCTTAAGTCTCCCCTAAAAATGTAAAATTTCTCACACAAAAAATAAATACACATATACCTAGATAGGTTGGTGGAAGTACAGCTTTATCTCCAGGGTCAGGATGATTCTTCTGTCCCAGCAGTTGAATTCCAAGTACTGAGGCAGATTCAGGCCTGCTGCAGTATCATTTCTGGCATACCTGAATTTATGTGTGTGTGATTAGAGTAATAAAATCCAGACTTTGGTGATTAGTTTTATTTTTGATATCTGAACTTCTATATTAAAAAGTAGAGGTCACTGGAATTTTTCCATGTGATTTTGGAGACTATCAATTCATTTAAATATAAGTGCCTGTCATTACAAGGGTATTATTTTTGATTGTAAAAGCTGTATGGAAACAATTATTACAAGTACTTTTAGGTAGCTGAATAGGAAAATAATTCCAGTGTTAGTTGAGTAGGTAGGTGTTCATTATATGCCTTTTGGGAAAATGGTGTAAACTTTGTGAGGTAATTACACATTTAATCTAGCAAGAAAGTTAGTGGTTTACTCTTCTAAAATTTGTCTATAAAAATCTTTAAGTAAAAATTACCACAATAATTCTTTTAAACAGATAAAACTCAGTTATTCTTGAATTCCAGAATTTTGTTCTGTGATGTGATATTTAGCCACAGCCACAGATAAATACTGATTTTTTAAAAGTGCGTTTGGCATTTGCTACAAATATATATTTATTACACCTCAAAAATACAGTCATTTGTTCTACAACTTGAGGTGCCAGTGTCACAGGTTTAATACGGCTTTCTTACATAATTTGGTTCTTTTTGTTACTAAAGTGGTAATAGATTTTCGTATTTTTTTCAAGATGAGAAAATTATTTCTTCAAGAACTGCACAATAACAATTCAGCATTATTTTAGTTCCTTTTAAATTCTGACCATTATATTGTTTATTTATCATGTCTTTCTGAAGGGTAGGGAATATTATTTACCAGATATTTATTTGAACTTGTATGCTGTTCATACTGCTCTAATTTAGGAAGAATAAAATATGCTTCTTGACTTTGAGCTTACATTGTAACAGCAGAAGGTGCAGCCAGGTGTTTACAAACATGCATGTACTGTATTGTGATGTAAATACAGGAGTTTCTAGGAGCTGAAACTTAAAGGGATTATTTTTTGCCATCTTCAGATATTTCCCTGGCAGAATGAGGTGCGACAGTGAGGTTATCAAATTGTATAAATTATAAGAATGTTGGTTTTTGTAGTTCTTTTGTTCTGTGCTTCTTTTCCAATTACTTCGTGAATAGTCATATATGGGTTCTGTAAGTACATAAATAATTCTTGTCTGCTGGAATTATCCTCTGGAGATTTGAGAAATGAAGGACAGGTTGTTGAAGATTCTGACATAAACAGAGATGAAGGTATTTTTCTATTAGTTACATATTGCTTTGTCTTTATTCTTGTAATTTTAATCAATCACATAATTTATTCACAGGGCTTTTTGAATAGATATTTTGACTTTGGTTTATATTACAGTAAATAGGAATAATTCAGTAAAATGAATTATCACTGTGTTATAGATGGGGCCATGAATATTATTTTCTAGGATTTATGATCTTGCCTGTGTGTACATTGAGCGTGCAATCTTAAAGATAATTATAAAGTGAATTTTATCTCCAGACAAGTATCACAAGATTGAGTTTTCATTATTTTCCTTAATTTCATTGTTTTCACAGCTGCAGTTTGCAAGAAGGTGAGCCAACCTACGCGTTTTCAAAGCTGATGAGATGACTTGTTGCAGTACTTGATTTGGGGTGGAGGCATCACACACGATATTTCAACAGATTCTAACAGAGAGGACCTAGGACTGACCCTTAATAGAGAATGTTGCTTTGATGCACGTAGTAAAAGAAGATTAGCATTTTCCTAAGTATCAAATCATTCAGATGAATTTATTGCTGAGGACTTAAGTTACAGCCTGGTGTTTCACTTTTCAGTAACTTTTAGTGACTACATTGCCCTTTAGATAAAACATATGCTCTCCCGTTACTGTTACCTACATGAATCGCAGTTGTTTATCCTGTGTCATTTTAAACAATTTAAAATTGGCATACTTAAAATTTTAGCATGTTTCATGCTCTGATTGCATTTATCATTTACAAGAAGGCAAAATGTGATTATAACCCAAATCACAAAATTGCTGTTACTCAGTTTGAATAAAGAAGTTCAAGACCAGAAGTGCCGGGTGGTTCGGCACACAGTCCTTGGGCATCTTCCCTAGCAGACTGCAAGTCTGTCATACTTGTTCTCAAGTTGCTTTTTGATATACTTTTGTCAAAAATAGTCTACTAGCATCAAAACCATGTTAATAATGAATGGAAGGGGAATGTATTTGAAAAGAGATTCTTTTAAAAATTGTGTTCCAAGTTAGAAATCTCGTATTGTGAGAACATGTGTGTAGTAGTTCACTAGAGATACTTCTGCATAATGCCGTTGATGCATTGTCTGTTTTCAGAGAGAATAGCACTCTGCATCACCAAGTGGAACAGATGCTTCAAAAGATATCTCCTCTGCAGAAATGTCAGGAAGAATTGGGATCTTTAAAAGCAGAGCTAGAAGAGAAAAAGGTAACTGAAGTCATTTTCTTACAGAAGTTTATTGTCAGTAGGTTAGGATTGGCCCACTCACTCTCACTGGGACAGGGGACTTTTCATGTCTTAACAAAGAACGTGAACACTAGTCAGGACTCCCACGTTCTTAGATGAGAAGTCTTCCAGCGACGATTAGCCCTTCATTACTGTGTTACATGGGATGCTTTTTGAGAGATCAGTAGTGAATTTTTATGGTTTTATGTGTCCCACATTAATTCTTTTTCACATTTCCCCTGCCTTAAGTGTGAAATAACATACAAAACTTCCAACTTGGAGGTGGGGACTCCATGTGCATGGCACAGAGGGCGAGAGGGAGTTGGCTTCTTTGGTTGTGCAGGTCTGGGGCTGCTGGCCCGGTGCTGAGTGAAATCCTCGGGGCCTCTGCTCTGATCCCGCCGCCTCTGCAGACCTGGGCTCCAAGTCTGTGACCAGTCAGGGCTTTGTCCAGGGACACTTTTACCAGTACAACCCTGCCACCTGGGGTGCATCATTTTCTGAAATCTCTTATTCTGATTTCTTACATCTATGAGAGGTGCACAAAGTGAGTCTGCCAGTACTGTGTCGCATGCTCTTGCAGCTAAGTGCTGGCTTAGGGGCTGTGTCCTGTATTCGGGCGATGTGTTCAATGTGTTCGCTTTGCCGAGTGATACTTTTTACACTGCAGTGGAGCCTTGGGGAAGACACCACTTGAAAACGATACAGTTAGCCTTTAATGGAGGCTATTTTCCTTTCAAAATCAAGTTGCTGGGGGGAGGGGATATAGCTCAGCGGCACAGCACCTGCCTGGCAAACGCGAGGTCGTGAGTTCAATTCCCAGTACCACCCCCCCAAAAAAACAAAAAAAACAACACAGGACAAAATCAAGTTTTCTGAAAATAATTTGTTTAAAATGCTATAAGTAATCTTTTGTTTGATTGTACTATCGACTGTATTCATTAAGATTCTGGTTATACTCATTACAGTGTGCAGTGAATATTATGCTGGTTTCCTGCACAATTCACGTATTCATTTGCTTAATTTCATACTGTTTAAGTTTGATAATTTAAGTATTAAGATCAAAACAAGTTACAACCAGTGGCCAATGAATTTCATTTGGGCAGTATTTATGTTTCTTTTTTAGAGTTCTCTAAAGTTATATCAAGATACTCACCAGGAATATGCTCGGGTAAAGGAAGAGTGCTTGAAAAGTGACGCACAGTAAGTAGTTTTGAAATTGCTGTAGAATTAGAGTTTTTGTCTTTGAGACTAGATAGTCCATAATTCGGTAATATTTCTCTTCTCTGGATTTGTTGGCTATAATTAGCTGTGCAATCTTGAATTAGTCTTTCAGTCTTGATTTCCACCTCTACTCTGAGGGATTATAAGGATTACAAAGTTAGTATAAGTTAAAGGACTTCACAAAGACATCCATAAAAGTTTTAATGTCTGTGTATATGTGTGCATGTGTGCACGTGTGTCTGTATAGAAACATAGCTATTTGTTCCTTTCTTTGTGCTGACACTTTAACACATACCAGATGGGATGGGTGTCTTTGTTATCGTTAATTAAAAGGCATGTTAAAAGCAATCTGTTGATTATTTTGAGGTTTGATACCATATTCATGTTACTTAGCAAGCAAATACACTCAAAATGTGAGCACTACACACGCAGTAGTTAAATGCGGGTGCAAGGCAGGAGACTGTTTCTCAGTGACTTACCGCCTTCTTGGACTCTCGGAAATCCATTTTAAAGCGATGGCAGATCCCAGCTGCTATCTCCCATAAGGTGTTGCTGTGCACATTCACCCCACACACACTGCTGGAAAGTAACACTGCTGAAGAGATGCTGGGCTGACCCTTGGGGTCCATGTGGATGCGGCTAGGCTTGCAGTAGGCTGGTAGGTGTTGTCACTGCCCTTTGCAGCTGGATGCACATGTGCCTGTGCGTTGACCTGTAGCTTGTTTCTCCTATGGAAAAGACAGATTTCTATAAATCCATTTCAGAAATACTGCACATTAAGTAGTAGTGTTCTTGCTTAGGTTTATTCGACCATCAGAACAGTGGCTGGTAATTTCAGTTGTTCACATGTGATACTAGTTTTGACTGAAAGCTGCTGTTACACAGCTCTCAGGAATTAAAGTATGCATCATGAATTGTCATTTTTTTTTTTTAACGTTGCACTGTGTTTTGCTGTTTAACTTATATAATTCTATTATTAGAAAGAAGAAACTGGAAGCTAAGGTGAAGAAGCTGGAAGGTGGGTTACACCATTGTTACCTGGCTCATGGGAGCCACTGGTCACTGTGAGAGTCCTTGGTAGCTGTGTGAGGTTGTAGAACTAGGACATGTTGCGAAGTGCTTGTGGAGTTGGATGGGACTTCCCTGGAGGACTTCAGCCAGGGTCCGTGAGGAAGGGCTGCACCGTTTCATTCCCGTCAGTCATCCGACCAGGATGCAGAGGTGGAATGGGGCAGTCCCCGAAATAGTACCGCCCTCAAGATAATAGCAGCAGCTAATGAAATGATTCACTTGTGAAAGTTGAATCTTGTGGGGCTTTCCCACTTTCCCTTAGTGAAACAAGTGATTACTAGAAAGGGTTGCTGCTTTTAGTAACAAGAAACGGAAGCATTTAGATAGATATGATGCACCCACTGAGGGGGTTTGATGGACTTCCCTGCACTGGGGACTGTTCGATTTACCCCTGGTCTTCCCACACTCCACTGTCGAGGTGGGGGCTTTTAGTCTACGTGAGCGGGCAGAGTGCAGGAAGGACTACACGGCAACCTGCTGGGTCCTCCCGTTCCAACCAGCAGCCCTTTCAGGGATCAGGAATGGGGGTCAAGATCCTCGTGTTTGCTTTTCCTCCCGTGTGGTGGGATGTGCACGTGATAGGAAGTAGACACAAATAGGCTCTGCTTGCCCATCCCCGCACATGCTTTTCCTGTTGTTCTAGTGTGAGCTTCCGAAGCTGTCCCATCCGAGCATCACACTGATAGTACCTACTTCAGAGATGGCATGTTTTTATGGAGGGTACAAAGTAGGAGTTTAAATTTAGGTGCCTTAGCCCATACAGAGTAGTAGTTGCTGAAAGTACTCCCTGTCACTACTTTGTCTAAATTGAGCCAAACTTTTTTAGATTTAAATTTGTCAATGTCTTCAGGGCCATTTTCCTCAGCTTTGATTTTTGCAGGGATGTTGACGGTGGGCGATGATGCAGCACTGCTGTGTTCTTTTAAGCCTCGCCTTCTCTTGCTAGTATGTGGAGATGAGTGTCTAAGGAGATGCTCCCAGAGACCTGCTGAAGTAAATGCCTGTGAGATTGTATACAAAGTTTTGAGAACACACTTCCTGTGAAACAAAATACAGCCTATATTTTTCATGTAAAATATATATTTCCTTCGTAAATGACTCAGCATAATAAAGATTATTGAGGAAAGAAATAATCAAACTTGTTAAATAAGTCAGGAGGGGATTGCTACTATGGTATTTCGGGAGTTTGCTCTTCTTAGCAATTGTGTATGAGCAAATCTATGTAAAGTCGGTACTGGTCAGATTCTTAGTAACATGTAGGCTAGTTGGTGCTTCAGAACCAGACGCCGGAATGAACTATGAAAGCACCTGAAGAGTCGGTCTCTAATACAGCTATTTGGAGTTAGGATTAGTTAACTTGTTGAAGGGAATTCTGAGAAAGATAATATCTATAGCAAACATTAAGAAAGTTGTCTCTTCACTAGGTGATAAGGAGGAGGGTATTAACAAATTCTGAGATGAAATCACAGCCCCGAGGGACCAAGATTATTGTGCTTATCAGAACGAGAGGAGCAGGCATGCTGGGGCATCTCTCCTGCTGCTGTGCACTGGTTCTCACCTGGCTGGGTGGCAGGTGGGATTGCTCTGCCTGTTTGCAGAGGACACGAAGGCCTGCGTCCGTTGTGTAGTTTCACAAATGGCCAGCTAAAACAAAGTGTTCCTGCGTGGAGCCCTGTCTCATACGGTAGTGAAGGAGCAGCAGCTGGCTGTTGGTAACATGTGTTTCAGAGTTTTAAGAAATGAGAAAAACTTGTAATAGGTTACATTTTGGGTAGTTCATTAACCATGGTAGTAGAGTTAGTAAGTTATTTTTCTCTCTGTGTTGCTTTACTGCACTTTGAAATGCAGAGGCTGCTGTCAAGCAAACTCAGGACTTCAAGCAACTGAGAAATGAAAAGAAAATACTTGAAAAGGAATTTAAGAAGACACAGGTACTGGATAAACAGTGTGCATACACTTGCCATCTGGCTTCAGGGTAGGGGTCTCATGCTGTGACTGCAGCAAGAGTCAGGCACGAGGCCCTGGTGACCGCCATCACAGCGGCTTGTGAAGCTGCACGGTGTTACCCTGGTCCAGTGTCTGACCTTCTCACACACCATAAACACTGCTGGTGCTTTGTTTCCGCAGGAAAGGCTTGACGAGTTTTCTAAACAGAAAAGTGAAAAGGGTGAGTAATCAGTTAATGCGTACTTTAAAATTCTGTTTTGAAATCCAGTGTTTTTTAAACTGTTTTTCCCATACATTTTTAGAATTGAGACATATTGGAACACAAATTTCAAGTGATTCATATGGAAGCATAGACAAAAGTAAGTATGCTGCAACTTTTTCTTTAGTTCTGTGTATTACTGTTAGTGGCTTGGGAGGCCGCCTGTTGCTCCTACACGTAATTACTAAAGTGCCAGAGCTCAGAAGATGCTCCGTGTTAGAAGAAGCCCTATTTTATTTTGGGTGGTCACTAGATCCGAATACTGTGTGTACGCAATCAGTATACGCCTGTAAAATAATACAGCAAATGAAAGACTCACAAGATGCTGTTCAGGAAAAAAACCTAGTTGGAGATAAAATTTCCATGGTTTTCCTTAAGTATAGATTTTCTTGCTAGATTACAAATTTGTCAGATTAATTCATTTTTTGATATGCCAAATATAAAATCAGGCCGAAAACTGTAAAATCAAAACTCTGTGTTGTCTTCTGGACCAAAGAGTTTAGGGAAGACCCAAAGTTAAAAGGAAAAGTAAAATAGTAGCAATTGTAGAAAAAAGAAGTGCAAATATGTATCTATACATTTTCTTACCGAGTGCCTCATCTTGATAATGAGAAGGCATGATGACCCTTGAAGATGGGAAGATTGGAAGTTTTCATCTTAATGCTGTTATTTCACCTGATGCCATTTATTTTTTTTTTTTTACCCCCTCTATTTTAAAAATGAGATTACAAATTTGAATTTCTGTTCTATCCCACGAGTTTTTTGTGGACAAATTAAAATACTTAATAAACAGTGATGTTTTCATCTCACCTAAGTGTTGCTTTTTCTCCAAGTTAAAATTATTAAAACCCTGAATTTTTGTGACCAGTTATATAATGTCACCTGAGAAATCACCTTTACCCTTTTTTCTCTCTTTTTTTTGGTGGGTACTGGGGGTCGACCTCAGGACCTCGCGCACCAGCAGATGCCCGTGCCACTGAGCGATATCACCGACCCTTTTTTTGTATGTGGGTTCTGGGAGTTGAACTCGGGCCCTTGTGCTTGCCAGGCAGGAGCTTACACCGCTGAGCCATCTCACCAGCCCCATCTCTTTTTAATTTTTTTTAATTCAGAGAACAAGTTCATGTATTACTTGCCTGTCTTTAACAGTTCACAACTTCCAGCTGCCTGGGCACTGGTTTGTCACTAATCACTAACATGTAATCCCCGTGCTTTTGACTGGGTGTTCCCTGCAGTACCCTTCTGTGTGGAAAGTGAGGCTGAGTGGCAGGCATTGCTAAGAGCAGTGGACTTGGCAGCATCTCACTTTCCCAACCTGTAGTCAGCCATGGGAGGGAATCATCTGATTCCTGGAGTAGCAGATTTGTTTTAGGCCTAAATGTTCAAAACAGGCTCTTCCTCCCCACCCCTCATTGCAGTTGTTCTCCATCCTTATAATATATAGAGCTTGTTACCATATACTCAAGTAAAATCATTGCACTTTTGTATTTACTTACCCTAATGATGAGGACAGGATTATTTTCTATTGTACTTTTCACTTTCTCTAAGTAAATAAGTAAATGAAGTCAGCTGTGGACCTTGATGGGTTTAATTCCTGGTTCTTTTTTTTTTTTTTTTTTTTTTTTTGTGGGTACCAGGGGGTCAACCTCAGGACCTCGCGCGCCAACAGGCACCGTGCCGCTGAGCGATATCACCGGCCCCTTTTTCGTATGTGGGTTCCGGGAGTCGAACTCGGGCCCTCGCGCTTGCAAGGCAGGCGCTTAAGCCGCTGAGCCATCTCACCGGCCCTAATTCCTGGTTCTTAACTGTACCATTAATATTTGACTTCTGGAAGAAATTTGAGTGTTTGGCACTAAAGAGTATTGAGTTGACTTCAGTTTTGGAAAAGGCTACCTGAGTGCCACTTTGTCTTTCTCTTCCTTTCAAATTCCAATAAAAATGACCCAAATTACAAAAAGAATGGCTCCCCTGTATAACGATTGCACCATCAATAGAGAAAATTAATGAGGAAGATGGAAAACAGAAGGTAACAATTACAGAGAAAATAGAAGCTCTCAAAATAGCAGGTTTCACCCCAGAAGCCTGGAATTTTTCAAGTCAGCAGGGAAGGGAGTGGGAGAAGGGCCAGGACATCAAGGTTCTGCCATGTGATGGACGGAAGGGTGAAGGTGTAGCAGCATTCAGGCTTCAGGAACTGTTTTTGGCTTTTGCCCACAGACTCTGACTCTGGTGTAGTTTTCTAAAGTGTTAGCCATGACATGAGAGGCATGCAAATGACCTGTGGATATCAGATTGTTCGTTATGGCTGCTTTGAGGGATAGCCGCCCCTGTTGCCAGAAATTAAGGGATTTATATCCTCTTTCTAAATTCTCACAGTTGCACTCACTAAACACCACCCCCATCCATATGGAAAGTTCTATAGGTTTATGAAACTGAACCTACATTTATTGTCAAAGGAATAAGATGAAAAATATAGGTTGAAAGAGGAATTTGGCTACTAAAGATGTTTTGCTTAAACTCTCAGCTAAAAAAACCAAAAAGGCAGTGACAAGAAAGGAACCACACACATGAAGACTGGAGAAAACAGTATTAAATCATGGATGAGATGAAAATGTTAAAAACTGAATTCGATTTTTAGAGAAAGTCTGAGTACTTACCCAGAGGGTGCTGCCATGGATTGAACCCATTGGGAGTGTTGAAAATTAAAACTACAATTACATAAACTTATTGGATAAGCTAAATGTTGAATGGACAAAGAGAAGATTGATTTAGTGAACCAAGAGATTAAATCCTGAGAAGTAGTAAAAGAGATAAAAGGTTTTAGAGAAATTATAAGAATTTGAAGGATGAAGCCAGATCTCTGTTCATCTTTTAGAACTTCTCAGAGGGGAGGATCAGGAATAATAGGAAGGAATTTCCCTGGGCAGAAATGGATAAAATACATATTATTCACGTTGAAAGGGCCTCTCAAGTGGTAAGCATGACTGTTATATATAACCATCACCTCTGAGGTATTGGTAGGAAATACACCTCAAACCAAATGAGGTAGAAGTTTGAACACAGAGTGATAAAGTATTCTAAGCAGTGCTAAATGAAAGCAGTAATATAAGGCAAAAAAATAACTTTAAGCTTAGAAACAAGTTTACATTGAGTAGAAGAGAACCTTGAAGCTGATTAAAAGTGCGGTTCACCGAGAAGATACTGCTGTTACAGAGCTGAGAATGTGAGACCGTATCAAACAAACAAACACACACAAACCTTGCGGATTCTAGGGGGTAGCCAGGTCTGTCTTTATCATGAGAGACTTCAGTATGTTTTTCAGAAATAACAGGTGAACGTAGACAAGAGATAGAATTAGAAACTCAGTTGTAAGGTTGATGATTTATGTATGACTCCATGAACCACGTACCTTTAACTTTTCAAAAATGTATGAAAGTCGGATAGCATACAACAAAATGTCTATAATTTAATATGAGATGCTAATAAAGATTCCCACTTCCACTCTCATAAGTGAATGAAATAGGGAAGCAGAGCATTTGATGTGGAACACTGAAGTTGATGTCTGGATCTTTGCAATGCCAGTGAGACCAACAATTCTGGCAGGTGTAAATGAGACCCAGTGGCACCAGGACTATGAACCCTGTAAAGCTACATTGGAGTTTTAAATTCCCAGTTTCATATTAAAATGTGAAAAGTAGGTAAAATGGATCTTTTTCTAGGAAAACATGCTGAAATTGACTGAATAATTGTTGTAAACTTGAAAAGAAAATAACCCTGGAGAAATTTTTAGAAATTATTCTGACACCATAATCAATCCAGGGTGTTTATGGTTGCGCTTTTTGTGAAAACTTCAGTGGAAATCGGGTGTGGGGGTGTATGCCTGTGATCCCAGCACTTGGGAGGCTGAAGCAGGATGATCTCCATGAGTTTGAGGCCGGCCCAGGCTACATAGTGAGCTCAAGCCTGAATTACATACCAAGACCCTGTCTCAAAAACAAAACAATACAAACAAATAAGGCTTCAGTGAAAAACTAGTGTCTTTATTATTAATTCATTGTTTTAAAACTTAAAAAAATATGGAGTGTTTCATCCATTTCTCTTAGGCTAGCATAACCCTGCAGTAAAATAGAAGCGACATGAACACATATTCTGAAGACTCCTAGAACTCTTTGCTAATTGATAACAGAAGTACAAAAATACTAAATAAAATTTTAAGGGATCCAATCTTTATTATTTAGACTATAAATTATGACTTAAGGATTACTTGAGGATATTACCACTGGTTCAAAAAAATACCATGTTCATCTCAGTTTAGCACCTATTTCTAATTTAAAAAATAGTAATTTGGCGAGATAATAGGAAAGGAAGAACTCGAGCTTAAGAAAAGTAAAGCATTAAAACTATAGTCTTACTATCAGAAACAAGGCAAGGATTCTTCTTGTTACTTTAATTCATTACGCATTGAAGACCCTACCCAGTGCAGCCAAATGAACGGAAAAGTAGGCGCTGTCAGTGTGAAGGAGCGGGGTCAGAGCTGTCGGCGAAGTGACTGTGCAGAGCATCCGGAAGATGTGACTGCAACTTGATAGAGCTGGGTGGATGAAGTGAACAGGCACAGCGCACCGGTATGACCCTGTCAGGAGAGGAGTGGAAGAGCAGTGCGTTCTCACTGGCTCGAACTGTCAGGTGTCAGGGAGAGCCCCAGAGCAGTACGCGGTGCTCCTGTGAAACATTCCTGATGTGGTTTTAAAGACCTGAATACACAAATGCTGGTTATGTCCCTGGATGGGAAACTCAGCCTGCAGATGTGACTCTTCCCTAAGTGCATCTATAACTGTGTATCATAGTCTCGCTACAAACCCTAGTAACAGTTTCTGTGGAAAAGAACAAATAGGCAGTGAAAGTTTATCAGGAGGAAAAGATGTTCGGGATAATAAAATTTTTAAAGAGGGCAAAACTGAGCAAAGATCATGCCTTAACAGCATAATTATCAATATTAACATTAAAGAAGTGTGTTATTTGTACAGAAACTGACAAAGCAGTGGAGTGGAAAAGTCCAGAAATACTCTTTAAGTGCCTTACCTTTTGATAATGGAAACATTTTAAAAGATTAAAGAGAGGTATACAGTTCACTTAATGTACAACTAAGTTATACAGCCACACTCGTTTTTTTCCTGCTTTGTTGGGGATGGATCGCTTTTTGGGGGGATTCAGATCAGAAGTAATGAGTGCTCAATTAGATTAGGCATAGCTAAGGTTATTAGGCTCCATTAAAAATGGAAAAGTAACTTCTTTTTTTTTAAGGTTCCTTGTTTGCTGCTTTGGGTATACGTAATAAGCAGGGATCCTGGTCAGGTCATTTAAGCAAAGGGGATTACAGTATTTGGAAGCAGGCTTTTGGGTAGGTTAAATCACACTGTAGATAAGCTACTGGATCACAGAATTTTGGAAACAAAAGTGGATGTTCCTTACACACAGTGATAAACAGGTCGATTTGGCTTAGGAGAGGTTGCCAATGTCCAGCTGTTGTTCATAACTATATCCTCCACTTTTGTGCTGGTCACCTTTCTGTGGACTTCATTTTTAGAGTGACACAGTTTGCCATGTTAAGTAGGACTACTCTATTTTAAAATCTGTGATTGATCATCTGGAAATATTACGGTTTAAAATGTTGGCCTTTTCATCTTCTCTTGAACTGGATTAAATACCAATTTTAATAAATGTTTAAGGTTAATTTAGAAGTTTAAGGAAGCAATAATAGGAATTCGAGGTGGATTGAAATTACCCAATACTTCCAGCTACTTTTAGTTGAATTTTAATTAGTGTGGGTTATTTTTTATGTATATTTCATCACAAGCTATACATATTTATATTTTCAAGTTTTTGCTTTGGAAGGTATTTTTGGAATTTGTATACTTAAAACAGCTTTAAAACCCTAGTATTACAATATTCTCTTCAGTTTCACTAGGGCTTTCTTTTTTACAGCTTCCACTGGCCTTTCGACTTGATAGTAGTAGTTAACTGTTTTAGGAATCTAGACCCCTTTGAAAATTTATAAAAATGCCAGCGGTTTCACTGTCTTTAGGAGAGCATGTGCTTCTCCGTCTGCTCGTGTGCATGTTTGGTCCCCGTCCCTGTTCATACCTGACATTTTGTCTCTCCCGTCTCCCCTCTTGTCTGTTGATGAGTTTTCCCCCAGGTTAGTTACAGCTTGCTCAGTTGGTAACTTTTCCGATGGTCTCATCTAACAGAGGGATACTTCTCTGCTGTTCTTATGAAACATATATGGCCCCATCCTTGGTATTTGTACCTCGTAACTGTGTCTTCTCTCCTCACCTCATAGCACTCCAGGGAGAATGTGTGGGCCAAAGAGTCAGTCATTTGTCCCTTGCCTAGATAAAGGTTACAAAAGCCTTTACCAACAAATAGATTGGTTCTTTTGATGGTTCCCCTCATTCCCCTGCACCAAAATTTTAAAAAAGCTATATTGAGGCTTTAATTTTAGCTAACACATTGCAGACCTTTCCATCAGTAACTGAGTTGTGCACTTGGTTGAGTGGAGGAAGATGTTTCCGTACCTAGATTTCTAAGTCCTTAATCCTGATTTCGGAGGGTATGTGTGGGCATTATGCAGTTTGGGCCAAGTGACATGACCTGCTGCTTCATTCTTTCTCACAGGAAAAGTGAAACTGCTGCTGAAGGAACTCTGGCTCTGTGTGAACTCAGCGCACAGACCGCCTGGTGAGGGCAGCAGATGTGTCCCAGGTGAGGAAGATGCGTGTCATACGTGAAGTCAGTCATGTTTACCACACGTGTCGCAGCCTTTGCCCTTTAATGTCTCCCGAGTTTATAAAGAAATGAACTGTGTGTACTTCTGATTATACAAAAGCCCTTTCCCTTCACTGTGACTTCACATCTCAGTAAACACATTTAGCTGTTACTATTTCAATACAGTTTTTATCAATACATTCCAAGAAACCAGAAGGACCAAAAACTGAGACATATCTAGCAGGTATATGTGGAAGACTGAAGGATGTACTCTTTAAAAAATCATTTCATGAGTTTGATTACCTATGAGGAGTTTGACTCATTTCTCATATAATTTACCAGTTCCTTTGGTCGGACATCTTCACTTGCAGTTAGATGTTACGGAGATTTTCAGCTATGTTGGCATTTGTAGAGCGTTCAGGATGTTAGGTTTGGAGATAGATATTAGCCACTTCTTCTAAAGGAAGGAAAGATAGCTGATTTCCACAAGACTAAAGTACTTCTTAGTTAACTCTTTGTTATTTTACTAATTTCTTGAGATGTCTGCTAGGGGCTAACATGATGGCACACGCCTGTAATCCCTGCACTCTGGGAGGCCGAGGCAGGTAGATTGCAAGTTTGAACCCAGCCTGGGCAACTTAGTAACTTAGCATGACCCTGTCTTGAAAATATAAAATGAAAAAAAGAAAGGCAGGGGGGATGTAACTCACTGTGAAGGCCCCAGGTTTAATTGCTAGTACCACAATAAGTAAATAAGCAAACAAGTAAATAAACAAGCAGGCAAGCAAGCTAGCTGCTGCTATGACTTCAGTGGTCACTGAGGGTCTAACTGTGTTGGAACATGAGGTGTACCTAATTACCTAATTTTGTCCCCAGCTTCAGAAGACAACATTCTCTTAATGGCACGTTGCTAATTCTTACTGAAGCTGCATTCAGACTTGCGAAGAGGCGTATTTGATGGGATTCAAAAGAATCCCAGATTCTTTAGACAGATTTCTCCCTCAGTTCTCTTAGTGGATAGTAACAGTGACAGGGACTAGGCGGCGCCTGTAGCTGCTGACTGTCTCTGCAGTTTAGAATGTATCTGTGTGTTGGTTCATGCACACACAGCCTGGGGACTCTTTTCTGTCTTCTATGCCAGTCAGTAATTGTATCTGAAGCACTTTTGTGCTATTAAAGATATTATTAGAAGGGCTGACCTTTACTTAATAACCTGATGTTTTTATTTAAAAACAAGCTTTTAGTGGTTAGTCTATTGCTTATGTTACCTTCCACAAGGTCGAATGGAGAACATGGCATCTTTGGAATCTTACTATACTATGAAATGCATTACCCTTTTTTATTTTTAGCCTTTCATATTAAAATGTTATATAACTAGAGCAGAGAATTTCCTTACCCAGATTTCCTTATTTTAATATTTTCCATTGCTAATGATCAAAAAAGGAACATTTGGTACCATCTTCCTGTTAACTAAAGGTAGACCTCATGTGAATTTCACATGTTTTCCCACTGATTTCCTCTTTCCCTTCCTGGATCCTGTCCAGAAACCTGTGTGGCCTTTCGGAGTCATCTTTTCATCTTCTCTGACGGCTCCTCAGCTCGTCCTTACCTCTTACATCTTCAATGCTTTGGAGGAGACTTATTTGTAGAAAGCCTGTCGTCATGGCTTGTGGGACATTTTCTCATGTTGGCCTGAGCCTGTGTTTGTGGCATGGACACCACAGGGCGATTTTCCTCTGCTTAGAGCGCTGTAGGGTTAGGTGGTCGGGGTATGTATTATCAAACTGTCACCCACTGAACTTAGCAGCCCCAAATGGATCTTGTCTGCTATAGTTACTGCTTTAATATTTACCCAATTATGATTTTTGTATTTCTCTCATTCTTTCTGAAAATTGATTAATTAGAATTCTTCTGCAAGGAAGAGCTGTCCATTCTCCACTATTTGCTCTTTCATTTACTGAATATATTAGTGTATTTGTATTTACTGATATTTATTAGTATATTTGCATAATTGCTTTATTCTATGGACTATAATTCACTGCTGTCCTTAGTTATGGTTAAACTGTTCCAGTCTGGGTCACTGGGAGCTTCCTCAGAGTGGCTCCCACGCCCTTCAGACACACTTCATCCTGTTCTGAGTCCTTTGCTTTCTGGCATTGAAGATATTTCAGCCTCAACTTATATCTTTCCTCCCAGCCCTAAACTCCACTTCTCCAAGGAGCTCTGGATCTTCTGTAAAACACTTACAGTTTCCAAATATAACGTACTGATTTGATGAAACCCATATGTCTTTGCTGATAATCAGTACCAACTGAAGTTCATCAAGATCGAGACCCTGAAAGGATTAGCCCTTTTTTTTTTTTTTTTTTTTTTTTTTTTTTTTTTTTTTAATATGTGGGTACCGGGAGTCGACCTCAGGACCTCGTACTTGCCAGCAGCGCTTGTGCTGCTGAGCGATATCACCGGCCCTTTCTTTTTCCTTTATGTGGGTTCCAGGAGTCGAACTTAGGACCTCGCACTTGCCGGGCAGGCGCTTATGCTGCTGAGCTATATCACCGGCCCAGGATTAGCTCTTTAGTTTTTATGTTGCATTATCATCCGAAGTGTTCACTGAACAGACCTCTCACTTGCAGTATTGTTACAGAAATGGTCATGGATATTGATGGACTCAGATCGATTTTCAGAAAAAATAATGTCCCTCTCAGTCACACGCTCAGAATTACTTCTGCCCATTCTGCTGGTTGATGGGAAGTGCCACCCTCCTGCGTGCTTCCTGCTTGGTGTCCTGCGGCGGGTGGGTTGTCTCCCGTCCATCACCCTGTCTCACTTTTCATAGGAAATAGTGTCTTTTAATAAATACTTCTACTTCCTTGGACTTATTTCCAGCATTTATAAGTGTTAGTATAAGGGTGTTTTTTAAAGTTTTCTTGATGTTATGAGTATTTAATCCCTGTTTTCCCCCAGAAAAACCTGCCAAAGAAGACACCAGAGCCAGAGCATCTGGGGAAGATGACACACTACCTCCGGCCCAAGGCAGCCTGCCCAGGCTCTCAGATATGCAGACGTGCCTCACGAAGCTGTCCATGGAGATGCAGGCTGACTTTGCTGCCTGGAAAAGTGTGGACAAAGAGCAGCCCAGTGGAGCGAACCACCATGCCAGCAGAGTTGTTTCTAATGAGGACAGGAGTCCTGAGGTTTTACCACAGAGTCCTGATGACTGGGACAGGACCGACTTTGCCAATCACGGTCATTTTTTAGACAAAGATCTTCAGGCCGCAATGGACTTCTTCAAACTTCCCCCTCCTCTTCTGTCTCCAGTGCCCTCGCCCCCTCGGATGTCCTCACCGTACCTGGGCTCCTTACCTTCTGCTCTCACCCCCGTGAGTTTGCTTTCTGACGTGAATTCCACGTGGGCGTGTGGTCCTGGTCTGTCTGGATACTCAGAGGGTATTAGTGGACTCAGGCAAAACTCTTCATTCTAGCCAGTTTCATCAGGGAGTAACGTGAGATGTGAAAGAGGTACGCCGTGCCCTTTGGATTATCAGTGTAGTACGAGTTTTTACTTTGTATTTTGGTTACATTTTTATTTGTCTTTATCTCAACCAAATTATGTTCACTGTAGGAAGGTCATCTAAAAGTCTTTATTTTTATCTTTATTTTTATGTTTATCAGTGAATGAAACATACACCTGTAGGCATGGAGTTTGTTTACAGTGATAGGAAAATCCCCATTATCGCATACATGCCTGTTGGCCCAGTGTAGCCAGGTTCCCCACTTTGCCTTGATAGATTGACGCTTCGTGCATTTATAGAATGTTTGTAGTGGCTTCTTAGGAAGTCAGTATTGGTGAAGTGTGTACTTGCATATCACTTGGCTTACGGAGCAGCTCCATGTACTGCTCCCTTCAGGGAGTGTGTGTGTGTGCGTGCGTGCGTGCGTGCGTGTGTGTGAGTGTGTGAGATATTCCAGACACTGGGTAGGCATGGGGTGTGCAGAGGTGCATTTATGCTGAGCTCCTCCTGGGGAGCTTGTGATAAGTAACACATGGGAGGGGTGCGAGGTGAGGGAAGATGGGGTTGGAGTGCAGAGGAAAGCCAAGAGACAGCAGTGGTCTAAATTCAGGAGAGGAGCAGGTTTGTGTCATCAGCTGTGAGTCTTGGGTCAGTCTCCCCTCCCCTTACAGATGGGGCCAGGGGCTGATGTCACAGGATAGCCTGTGGGAAGGGATAGAGGCCTGTGGAGGACAGGGTGGGAGGGAGAGAGCTATGCAAGGGGGCAGCTGCGGTGTGGGGCTGGGCCCAGAGTCTGCCTGGGCAGGAGTCTGATGTCTGGTGGGGAGGAAAGAGGGCTGTGGAGCCCAGGCTGTGTTTACTAGGAGACAGGACGGTGCGTGTGGAAGTAGGAATGCGTGGAAACAGAGAGGACAGACAGAGCCTCAGCCCTGTGTGAGGGGTGTAGTTGTCAAAGGAGAGCAGTGGAAGGGGGCAAGGTCTCAGTGGGGGACACTTCTTTAAGAAGAGGGTAGAGCAGCATCGTGCCAGGGGTTGGTGCTGCCCGGTCACTTCCTGGAGCCTGGGCTCCTTTTCTCGGGTGGGATTTGGAAAGTTCTTCAGGAAGCATACCCTTTTCTTGATGTACTCACCTGATACTGATGACTTGTTGAGGGGTTTTTGACTGGTGCACTTCATCTTCCTTTCAGGAAACCTGCTTTGGAGAGTCTATAGATTCCAGTGACAATGACTCCACTCATCTTAGAAATTCTGCTGGCTCTGTTTCTGAAGATGATGTAACTGAATCACAAGATTATTTTGGTTTGTCCAGAAAAAATAAAGCAAGTGGTACATGGGAAGAAAAACCTACATCACAAGAAGCTATCCAAGCTCTAAATAAGTTGGCAGTGAATAAAGCGACAGCTGGTGGGCTTGTGACGTTCACAGCAGTGCTGAAAGAGCCTTCATCCACATCCCCTGCAGCTTGGGAGAAGCCCTGGACGGTGTCATCTGGATTGGAGAGTGATAGAACAAGAGATGTTTTAGGTGAGGTAGGAAGACCAGTGGGAGTCAGAGAGAGAGCTAAATCCCTGCAGGCCGACAGGACACATGACACACCCAGCGGGAGTCTGTGGGGAGAGAGGTTGTCCAGCAGCCTCGCAGGAGAGAAGAACGAAGCCACTGGGAAGTCTCCCCTTCACCTGAGGCCACTGAATGAAATCGAGTCTGAAGGAGAATCCTTGTCGTCCAGAATGGTAAGATCACACACATCAGAATTTACCGAGTGGACACTTACTGATGAAATCGCTTTGGAGGCAGAATGTGTCACCGGATCTGGCCATCTGCAGAGAGTATCTAGAGAAATGGCAAAGGACACAGGAGATACGCAAGGGTCCACTAAGGAAGAATTGCCTGAAGCAGAGGACGACGGCAACCACACAGGTGGTGCAGTGGGTCCAGCGGGGCTCGATGTTAGAGCTGGTTTTTCTTCCTTTTCTACCTCGGTACCAGTGTCTGTTTGCAGTAATCCTCAGTCTTCACAGTTAGAGTATGTCAGTGACACAGATATTCCAACTAAAGTAATCCCTCCTAAACTGCACCATTCGGAACAAAAATTGCAAACTGAAACTTTAAACACACTACTGCAGTCTGAGCCACCAGAACATTCTGTACAAGAAAACAACCCAGATAGCGGCTTGCATGCTCTGAGTCCTGAATCGGGAGCACCTGATTTGAATGATCAGAAGAGCAGGGAGATAGAATGTACACAAATTATAAAAGGCTTGACCAAAATATGCTCTTTTCCCCAGTCAGTATTCAGGAAGGCAACAAAAGATGGACATTGTGAAACTCAAGATCCGAGAATAGAGCTCACACTACAGAAGTCAGGTTTGGCTTCATTAACAGATTCTCAGGCCGGCTTGATCAAGAGAGGCTCTGGTCTCGTGCAAAGCACTTCATGGCACCACAGTGACTTACTAAGGAGAAGTGGAGAGGGCCCCAGAGCTACCTCAGAACATGAACAAAAGAGTAACCCTCAGTTTGAAGTGGCGGCGCCAGCTCTACGAAACAGAGCGTCAGCAGCTGCGCCTCAGCTTCCTGGAGAAAATAACAGTCCTGTGGAATTCAAGGCTGCTGCTGCATTGCTGCCCAATCAAGTGTCGGTCATCACAAAGCAGGCACGACCCCAGAAGACTTCGAGTGCTTACTCGGAACACTTGACACCAAACAGGAAGGAGCTGAACTTAGCAGCCGGAAATTGTGATAACAGAAGTGAGGAGACAGCACTTGCAGCAGAACTCGGCAGGGAAGGGGAGGATACAACCGGAAACATCAAAGCAGTAGCCACCCAGAAAAGCACTGCACCAGAAGCTTCTTCCTCTTGGAGAAAAGGAGATTTTAATCCTCCGAGTGTTTCTTTACCAGCAGGAAATTTGGATAGTTCTGTGAATGGTAAGGTCTCTTTCTCTTCTGAAGATACCCTTACCCACAGCCAGGAGGCTTTGAGGGACACAGATATGCAGGACAATGTGCAGACGCCCAGGATGTCTCCTCCCTTCTTGGGCCCGGACCCACGCGGGGCGGAGGGCAATGAGCGGCTTCCGGCTGAGCTGGCTGTGTCGGGAGGCTGCCCTGTGGAGGAAGCACCCGATAGAGACACTGGCACCCCGGGCACCAAAACCCTGGCTGCTACCAGTGATCCCCCCAGCACGTCACAGGACACTCACGGGCCTTCCAAGGTGGCGTCTGGAACGCCTGGTGCTGCTTTCCTGCAACACTTTGTCACCGCAGACATCACTTTTTCATCACCATTGTGCAGCAAAGCTGAGACCCAAAGCGGTCTCCTGGGTACCTCCTTCTGTTGCACAGGGATTCGGGAGGCAGGGGAGAAGGACAGTGAGGGGGAAGGGAGCGAGAGCTTGTTCAGCTGCAGTGAGAGTGAGCTGGAGGCTGATGGGCTGGTCAGGGGACCACAGGGTGCAGTGGGTTACGCCCAGAAGGCTTTGGGGGACAGTGAGGCTGGGGGACCTGAGACAGGAGCTTCCCTAGAGCTGGGCGATTTGACCTCAGCACTGCAAGAGTTTAACCTCAGTCCTTCTCCTGACATAGACAGGCTTTCCGCATCAGGGGTCCTCATGTTTCTTGAGAGTTGTCAGTTAAGGGACTATAGTTCAGGGGACTCTGTTTCAGAATGTTCTAGCAAGGGAACCCTAAATAAAGAAGTGGACAAAGAGTTAAAGCCAAGTGGAATCTCAGGAGAGAGGGGTGGGGAGCAGCCCTGTGAAGAA
This sequence comes from Erethizon dorsatum, assembly GCA_028451465.1. Taxonomy (NCBI): domain Eukaryota; kingdom Metazoa; phylum Chordata; class Mammalia; order Rodentia; family Erethizontidae; genus Erethizon; species Erethizon dorsatum. The sequence continues at coordinate 56,688,794 of CM051833.1, forward strand.
GAGACACTTGGAACCCCCAGAGAGTGGATCGAAGCCGAAGATGATGACTGTTCTTTAAAAGCTCCCAGTCCCCTTGCTCAGTGTTCCTTAGAAATACAGTCTGAGGTTCTCGCCAGAATTGGACAAGAACTTGAAACAAGCCACGAGGACTGTAACGGTAATGATGCTGGTAATTTATTGCTCTTAAATATATATAACAGCCTGACAATGGAAGATTTGAAAGAAAAAGTTCCATCTCCTCAGGAAATAGCACCTCAGCCAACTGCTGCCCCAGGTGCGCGAGGCAGCTGCCTTGCGAGGGGTGGGTCTCACCCTGAGCACATTGAGAGCAGACCTGAGGACAGTCCTCAGACCACCAGGCCTGCTGCTCAGAGGGAGGCCCCGTCAGAACCCACAGAACTGTCCGCCAGATGTACCGACTCTGCTGCAGAGGCCAGGACCAAGCACGGTTCTGGCTGTGAGGCTGAGGGGGCCTTTCAGTGTCAGATTCCCACAGCAACCTCAGAAGCCATAAACATCCTGATAACTGAGGCTCAGAGTCTCGTCACTGACAAGGGGGACAGCTGGATGGACATCAGTGGTATCTCCATCTCTCCAGATGTGGAGCAGGTTGCACTGTGCGATACTCATGGAGATGTCGCTGTTTCTCAGGGTCAGGGGCAGGGAGGGCTGGAGGCTGCTTTTGTTTCCCTGGCATCTGCAGAGAGGTCCCTAGAGTCCAGTCCCCCAGGCCCTGCACTGCAGGAGCCTCTGTGTGGCAGTAATCTTTCAGGTGCCCAGGAGGATGTCTCCAACAGTGGGCAGAGCACCAACTTCGATAAGAGCCGTTTGCGGAATAGACCTGTCAAGCCTAGTATCTGGATTAGTTCTCAAATATACGATCAGACTCCGAATGTCACCTCTGATCACACATATTATAACTGGAAATTAGAGCCATCTGGGAAAAATAAGAGTCGATCAAAGATTCCCAGCAAAGATCAGCCCAACAAACCAGCGAAGACTTTAGCACCTGGCAGAGGTGAAGCTCATCAGAGTGAATTTCCCCAGCCAGGTTCAGGGGACAGTGGTAACGCAAAGACTCCTCGAGGGCAGACGCAGCCCATTCTGGCAAAAGCGGACACATCCACTCCCACAGACTGTCCTCTGGACACGCTGAGCAAGATCCGGCAGGAGGTGGGGCCACCCCTGCCACCCCTGCTCGCGCCTCTCATAGCCACACCTCCACGTACCTCACAGCTCCTCTCACCTCTGACATCCATTCCCAGCCCATGCTCCCCAGCCTCTCCTGCGGACCTGATGTCCCCCTCCTGTGAAGTCCCAGCGCCACCTGTGTTGTCTCCTTGGCCGGAAGACCCCAGGCCGGCCTCGCCTCTGGGGCCCTCTCCATCTCCCTCTGCTGCCACGGCTGGTGGGAGGATTGTGTCCTCTCCTTTGCAGTTTTGTGCTGCCACACCAAAGCATGCACTTCCTGTGCCAGGCAGGCTGCCTCCCTGTGCGCCTACCCATGCCACCGCTGTGGGCGGCCCTCAGGAGAATTCTGTGAAAATCCTCGACACTATGTACCCAGAGTTATCTGCCAGGGCCCGGACCCTCAGCATCCTCAAAGGGAACCTCCAGCTGTCTCGAGGTTCATCTGTAGACGGGAAGGCTTTACCAGGGCCTGTGAGTGCACTAATAGGGTTCAAGGCGATCACTTCCTCATCAACTGCTTTTGTCAAAACGGGGGGCTGCTCTGGTGGTGACAGTAACCAGGATAGGCCAAGAGATTCAAGGACTCAGCAGGATTTGGGAGCAAAGAGGACATTATCAGCATCAACTCTGAGGGGTGCAAAGAGATTGCGCCTGGACAGCGAGTCCCCAGAACCAGAAGCCACGGGGGCTGCTCCCAAGAACCCCTCGGGAAACCCCCCTCAGCCTGAAGTTGAGCCCTCAGAGCAGGAAGACAGTGCAGCCACAGCCACCGGTCCAGTGGCCCAGGTCCCTGTAAAGCCAAAAGAAACAGTGGAGTCACACGATAAAGCCATAGCTCGCGCACTGAAGAAAATTGCTGAGTCTTCTTTTGATCTGTTACCTGTCATTCGTAGTCACGTGTATGTGGGAAATATCTCCAAAAAGCCTGTAATGAGAGACCAAGAGAAGGAAGTTGTTTATGAATTTAGCACAACAAAGAAGGTATGTGGTTGCTTTTCTCTAAGTGTATTAAGGATTGCATGTCCTCCAAGGCAGGGCCCTCTACTGTTTGCAAAATGGGCAGATAACCCTGAACAAAAGTTTCATTGCAAGGTTGAGAATCACCCATGTAAACACCGAGGCAAATACTCACTGCTAGCCAGAATTATACAATTTGAAATATAAGACCAAAGTGCTTGATAGTTTGTACGCATTGAATGGGTTAAAATTTTAAAGAAAACAACAGTCCGTCATTGTATAGCAGTACGTGAGCTTTGCAGTGAGAGTCTTAACAGCAGCACTGCCCAGTAATGAAACAGGAGGAGGAAGGCGACTATGCAGGTTTACACACATAGCTGGTTAGGACTTCCGGAGCTTCATATTTTCCATATCTCCAGTGGCTCCTTGTGTTGATGATTTCCCATGCTTGATGGTTCACACTGCAGTGGTTATCTGCACGTCCCTGGAGTCTTTGTGGTGTAAACATTTTGTTTTTGATTACAGTGGTACCTAAGTTCACAAGCTCAATTCTCTCCATGATTCTGGTTGCAAACTGAACTGGACCAGAACTGAGTCAAATTTGAGAACTAAATCAAATCTCCCCGTAAGGTCAACACTGAACCTAGCCATTGAGTTTAATTCGGTTCTTGTCCAACTCGATTTGCGACCAGAATCGTGGAAAGAATCAAGTTCATGAACTGAGGCACCACCATACTTTCTTTGAAAAGGGGTTTTTTGTTTTTTGGGGTTTTTTTTGAGTGAATGAGTATCAAATTGTCATTTAATGATCCTCTTCCTGAAGAAGGAAAGTGTTACCCAGTATTTTAATATCTAAACAGTGGACGGAGTAAAGGAGAGCAGGAGTAGGATTAGACCAGGCTCAACACACGCAGGTCGTTTTGGCAAAACCCAGGAGATTGTTACTTCCTGAGAGATGGTGGTGACAGCAGGCAGCTCGGCCTCCTGAGACCTGCCCATGGCATCCGTGGCCTTACAGCCACAGCAAGGGGACAGGCATGGGGAGTTTTACCAGGCTAAGCGAGTGGTTACCGGTTAGTGTTGTGGCCCACCTTCCAATACTGTGCAAGTTACATTTTTCTGATAGATATCGGTTGTGTTACTTACAGTCTTATTTAGGTAGGCTAAAGTTTAACATGAGTGTACTTCCATTTTTGTTTTTTTCCAATCCAGCATTTAGCAGAGTGCTTGCTTCACTCCATTCTCTCAGAACTGAAGATTCAGAAGATGATGGTGGACCACAATTATATGCACGCCCTCTGCAGAGTGTATGTGGGTATTTGTCGGCAACTTGGAGACTTGGCAAGAGCTCGTTTGTTTTGCTACAGCCTCCTGAAGGAAGGTATGTGTGGACTGGGACATTTTTGTAACGAAAACAATACTATTGTTTTTCTTACCTAATACTTGGGAGTCTGTTTCTGGGTTTACTGTTGTGTGTCTTTGAAAATAATGTTATGTTTTGTGCATGTATTAGAGGACATAAAGAGCGTACCTGGTTTTCAGTAACATTTACTTTTATACAGCACATACGTCTTCACTTGAGCATAAACACTAGGGTGTCTCTCGTGACTGCATCTTATTCCTGTGTTGCTGTACAGGAAGTACAGGAAGGCTTTTAGATGACAAGCCAGACTGCTGTGCTTCGAGCTGGAAAGGGCATCACTGGGCATGGATTCAGCAGCTTATGAGAAGAAGTGCAGCAAGGATGAAAAGGAAGCAGGCATGAGGGTTATTTTGTGATTATCCTTTCGCTACTGTTGCTTCAGTCTCTACTAAGCATCAAACTGGGAGGTCTTTGCCTCAGATCATCTGTGTTTTTAAATCAGGAAATGATATACCAACGCAACTTAATATTATACCAGGTCTAAGTGTTGCCTAAAAATAGGTATTTACTCTTTTAGTGGGAAGAAGATAAACTCCCGTCCTTTCGGAATGTACAACCTAGTGGAAGAGAAAAACAGCAAACGAGTTATGATACAGTAAGTGATTCACGCCATGGACACAGATAGGAGAACGGGGGACGGGAGGAGCTTGGGGAATGCATGAGTGCTGGAGCTGGTGCTGTTGCAGCTCAGGGAAGCAGAGAGAAGCCCACAAGAACAGACTGCAGTGAAAACGAGCTTGTTCAACAGGCCCTTACGGGCTGCCTGCTGCGCGTCGGAAGTTCTGCGGGTGTGAACACCCCGGGGGCTGAAGGACCACAGTAGCATCACGTAGGCGGACAGATGGTGGTGGTAGCAGTGGTAGCCGGTGGAGAGGGGCGGGGTGTGGGCTCCGCCGGTCTGTGTGGATTTTTTCTTTCCTGTCCACAGCGAGCCCGTTTTCACCGCAGTTGCCGTCTCTCCCGAGTCCCTCAGCTGCATTAGGGCTCACTCTCATGCTCACACACCTCCTGAGTTGCTCTGTACCCCATTCTCCTTTCTCTGTTTCCGGGGCGCATATCACTTCATACTGTATCATAACTGGTTTGTTTGCTGTTTCTCTCTTCCACTAGAGTGTACATTCTGAAAGGGTGGGAATTTGTTTATCTTGTCCCCCATGTGTCTTCACTCCAGAAAAATGCACTGCTGGCAACCGTTAACTGTATCTGTTAAGAATTTATAGTCTGAGGAGTCTGGAATCTTTCCTTGTCAAAATAACTTTTGAATTTAACAGGTCAGAGTAGGCATTGAGCTTATGCTTTGATTTACCCATTCTTTTTAGACACATGGCAATGACAGATAAAAGTAGAACAGAGAAAATTAAAATGATGTGCTTTTGTGACAGACAGGATCAAAATCTTCACATTGACTGGCATAGTCATTTATTGGAAAAAAACTTTTTAAATAAGATTTACACATTTATCAAGTGATGCAGAAATTCCACTCAGGTACATACCCAACAGAAGTAGACATAGCCTCACTTAGACTGTAGCACACAGATGTTCACAGCGTCTTGATTCATAGTAGCCCATAGCTAAAACCGAATGTCCATCAGCAGGTGACTGAAAAGAAAATTGTGCTCTGCCGAACAGTTGACCGCCGCTGCACTGTGTGGTGGCGAGTCTGGTTAGTGTACTGGTGCACACAAGCGCACGGTGAATCTCAGGAACTGTGCTGGGTGGGGAAGTCAGACAGCAGGACGCACCTTGCACCGATCTGAGAGTGAGTGCTTGACAGGAGACGCTGACCTCGGTGACAGTAAGCAGATTGGGCTCCGAGTGAGGGAAGTTTGGAATGATGGGTATTGATTGTGGCAGTGGAGGTTGGTTACCTGGATTTATTTGTCTGTCAAAATTCATCGATCTCGGGCCGGTGAGATGGCTCAGCGGCTTAAGCGCCTGCCTGGCAAGCGCAAGGGCCCGAGTTCGACTCCCGGAACCCACATACGAAAAAGGGGCCGGTGATATCGCTCAGCGGCACGGGCGCCTCCTGGTGCACGAGGTCCTGAGGTCGACCCCCCGGTACCCACAAAAAAAAAAAAAAAAAAAAAATTCATCGATCTCCGTACTCAAAAAGAGTATATTTGATTGTATGAATAGATAAGCCAGAATGTAGAAGAAAGTATTAACAATGAAATTAATCAAGAATCTGTATATTAAAAAACTCTCTACAAATAAAGTTTTCTATCCTGAAAGTCTTCTCTATCCATGTGAATGCATAAACATGTCCAGTAAGGATTTAAGTCAATTGGGAGAATTCTGGGGCTACAGAAACTTAGAGCAAGAATTTCATCCATTTTTTACATGTTTGAGGGCTTTTTCTTTTCTTCATACAGTTCTGTGTATTTTTGTACTATGTTTAAAATTTAGCTACATAAAGTATGAGCAAGGGGAGACAAAGAAGAGAAGATTTTGAAATATTAGTGAGACCAGAGCCTCCTCTGGGTCACTCATTTACAGTGCGTTCAGCAGCAGGAGGTCGTGCAAGGAACCAGTGAAAAAAGTTTTATTTGTTTATAGTTTTTAAATTCATTCACTTGATCAGACTTAAACGTTTCTTATATTGTTTTCTTTCTTGTAGATTTTCCAGAGTCTGAGAAATTGACTTTGTTTATTGCAAACATGTGGCATGATGTGTTTGTCTCTCAGTCGGTGATTAGTAAAGCGATGCAGCTAGTTGCCAGGCAGCGTGCCAAAGGGGAGGTTCTGAGCTGTTTGAAAGCTTTTCTCAACTGGGAAAAGGTGAGCATTTTTCCTTATTTCTTCTACTACTGTACCGTATTTGTAGACCTTACATAAATGCTGTTAATTGGCTTTGTATTTAGTTTGGTTTAGTACATAAGCATTTTAGAGATATTCGTGGTCATATTAGATCCTTTCATTCTAGCCTAAGCTTATGCATTTCTTTAAGTATTCATGAGCCATCCCAGGAAGAACTGTAGATCTATGGAGTGTGTTAATCTCCCAGAGTTTATTTCATCTGCTAACTTATGACTGATGAAATCCATAAATATGTATATGTGGATAAAGGGCTTGGAGTAGATGTAAATCATTTGATTTACAGCAGGTACTTTGGTGAAAAAGTTGATACCTGTTTCTTCCTGTTAAGCTTTTTCTGAATCTGCTGTGCTGTATTTTCTTTTTGGTTGACAGAACTGGTATTTGTTCTAAGTAATTTGTTCTCATGTGACCTTTCACTATTTTGTCTTTTTGATTACTGATGTGTGAAAGTAGGCAATATGATCAAAATATATGGCAAATGTTTAAATTTAAAAATTGCCCTTAATCCCCCTCAAAATACTTCCCCTCACTTCAAACACACGTCTCATTGTTCTTGCCACTTTCTGAAGTGTTTCTGGAAATACTTTCCTGAGTGTCTTTACATGAGGTATTACTAAAAATACAGTGAATACTTCTGCCTAGTGCCATCCAATGGAAAGGCAAGGCAAAACCATTACAGTGCGTCCTCATCCACTGTAGTCATTGGATATGGTACTGTGCAAAGTTACAGGTAAACATTCTGAGTCAATTCAGGACATCGAGGCAGCCATGCATGGCAGTACAACCAAACACACTCTTGAAAGAGGACTTTTAGAACTGCTTCAGAAAGTGGCAAGAACAATGAAATGAGTCTGTTCAAAGTGAGGGGTTATATTTTGAAGGCAGTTAATGGCAATGTGTCTTTAACTGTAATTATTTTTAAAATTTAAATATCCACCATACTTTCCAGTCACACCTCATAGTATTTGGATTGGTGTTCTTTTATTCATAATTTTTGTCTAATGAGAATCCAGTTAATAATAAGTAGTAAACTTTACTGCTACTTAGGATGTTGATTTTTCTTTCATTATTTCCTTTTCTTTTGATGAGCATGAATTATTTTAATGTTTTAAAAAAATCCTCATGGTTTATGTGTGTAGTGGAATTTTAGGTAAATACTTGTTAGGCTTTTGTTGTTTATAGACAGAAAAGGAAATGTTGGTCCATTAGGTGAATATGAAAAAGCGAGTCTGTAATCACCTGTTCAGCAACCTGCCTAGACACACCCAAGTACCTCTGTAAGGTGCTATTCCAAATTCCAGCGCGTCCTTCAGCAGTTAGGAGACTTCCCATCCTGAAGGTTAGCTCAGTGTAGAGCACTTGCCTAGCGTGCACGAAGCCCTGGGTTTGAGTCCCTTCGTGGGCTTGGGTCACAGTGGATGCATGCAGCCACACACATCCCCCTCAGAGGGGATATCTCTTATCCAAAATATTTGCAACTAGGAAGTTTCAAATTTCAGTGTTTTTTGCTTTTAGAGATGCCTGTATAGACTTTCCATGCTGAGTATCCCTAAATTGCAAAGTCCAAACTGTTCTGAGTCAAAAACTTTGAGCATGACACACTCAGGTTTCAGGGTTTTGGACTGGAGGTGTTCATGTTACCCTGAAGTATGAGAAGTGCTCCTCTGGCTCTTGGGATGCTCCCTGCCCCAGGTTTCTGCAGTGGAGTTGATGAATGTGCAAACGTCCTTTGCATGTAGAAAGGACTACTTGGCTTAACTTCCTGTGTGCTTGTAAAGTTGCAAAGTTATAAGCCTCTTTTAAAAGCTTTTAAATTCATGAATCTTGTTCTGTTTATAATCAGTTGTTATAGAAGTGTCTCCACTTTGGCCAGTGATTAATATTATGTTAATGCATATTTAAGAAGTTAATATCTCCTAAATGATCAGTCTTTTTTATAAACCTCAGTAATTTAGTTGTTTTTATTTTTAAGGTAATCAAAAACTTAAGATATATACCTCAAAAACACATCAAACTCGACCTTCAAGTCTAACTATCAAAATCTTTCTAATAAGCATTTAAACAGTGTTTGAATGTAAAAATCTAATTGAGGATGTGGAATATGAGTTGTATTAAATATTTAAATATTGTTTACATTCTCCTAAACATTTGTAATTAGTGTCATAATTCTAACATAAAATAGTGTAAACCGTAATTACAATTTAAACAGATTCTCAGCACTTCTTCATAGCATAAATAAAATATGTGGACAGTAATACTCCACATCAGGTTGACAAACACAACCGCAGCCATCTTCCCCGCATGAACACGAATGTGGCCATCTTCCCCAGAATCATGGAACAAATTAAGTTCGTAAACCAAGGTACCACTGTACATTATCACATGTTCACGGACACTATAATATATAACCTTATATATAATACAAAGTAGGAACAACTAAAGCAACTAAAGTATGACTTAGATTCTCTTCATGTCCAAATTTATTTCTGCGTCTTGTCAGCGTGCAAAATTATTGACTTCCCTAAGGGGAGAATATTTGCCTTTCGGTTGAGTTTCGCTTGTCAGGTAGATATTTCTGGACTATGATTTGGTTATGGGTTATACGATAGCTAGAGAGCTTTGAGAATCTTCCAGGTTACTTACACACAAGCTACAGATCAACATGTCGAGCCCTTCAAACAATAAAGCCAATTTCCAAGCCCAGGCTTTGTCCTGTGTTGAGAATGTAAGTCTCTAATACATATGTATTACTTTAACACTGGAATTCACCCACAGTGCTGGTAGAAATGAGAGATAGCACAACCACTTTGGAAAGTAGGTGATTCTTATAAAATTAAGCATAATTAATAAAGGGTCCGGCAGTTCTACTCCTAGATATTTATTCAAGATAAGTAAAGTTTACATGCAAGACTTGTACGTCAGTATTCATGGAAACATGCATAATAGCAGAAAGCTGGCAGTAAACCAGATGTCTGTCAGCAGGAGAGGTGATTGTCCAACAGTTGTGCACCCATGTGATAGGTTCCTACAGCAGTAAAAAGGATGAGGAACAAAGATAAATACACACAGATGTAAAAGAAGCTGGATGTAATTGTCCAGGAATGGCTGATTCAGTTTTATGAATTTCTGGGAAAGGCAGACTGATCTCCAGTGTCAAAAAGATTAACAGGATTTAAAGAAGCTTTTAAAGGCTTAATTTTTTTTTTATTGTAACTGACGTCATAATTGTCTGATTTGAGTTGATACAGATTTACCTTCCTATGTGGATTGTAGCTAAGCCCTTTTGTACCTTAGTGAATTCAGCATCCTGCCAGTAGCTTTTTACCTGTCCTATCAACTACTGTTCCGTAATCTTTTTATCATAAATAGTATGACTGGGATAAACACAGTTTCTCACTCAAAATGCAGCCATTTCAGGGAGTTATTTTGTAAAGTTAAAGGCTAACTCGTCTGATGCTTACTGTAATCTTTGAGATTACTAATGTAAGATGTATTAGATTTGAGACTCTGAAATGTATTTTTTAAATGTATTTATTGTTTCATTCCTAGAATGCTCCTGTAGATGTTGGCATCATGGTTTCTAAGCTGCTTTTGACCATACAGTTATGTCCAAAAACAGAATTCCAGCCCAGTGAGAAATTCGGAGAAGACCTGAGTGATAACACTTGGGAATACATCTTTGCCATCGATCTGCTCTGCTCCCATCAGAAGTGGGTTTGGACACATGATAACATCATAAGGTTGGCTATTTTGCTGACTCCAAGATCGGTTGTTTTATTTTAATCATAAGATAGTCTGTGGGTGCTGAATTGCGGTTTGAATCAGTTTTGTTGTTGTTTCATAAAGGCAGCTGAAACATTTTTATTTTGATGAGAGTTAAGATATCTGTATTGCTGTCACTTTCCTTTGCTTGAGCTTTCTGTAGTGTCTCTCAGTACTTTTCACTGTGCTCTGTTACTTCTCTTCCCAGTAGAAATGGCTCGCTGGCATATCCTCAGCATTCGCAAGTACACGTTTAATGTAGTGTAGTCTTTATCTTACAATGCAAGTACTCTGAAAATCCAAAGGAAGAGAAATATTCAGAATTACAGGGTAACAGCTCCTCACCCAAGGGAGAGTTAAGCCTGGTGCTCCAGGCCTGTGCTGCGTCCGCTGAGCCGGCTTGTCTCGGTGCCCCGTCCTTCTGGCCCTGTCCGGGCCACCTGTGAGAGACTGGAGCGCACTGTCACGCAGACTCTTTCCGTAGTCTTCATTTTCCCGTGGAGCCCTCACCGAGAAAGGCTGGCTTCAGGGAGTCTACGGCATAGGGAGCATTCACCGAAGAGCTGGGAACCCGTGTCCTCGGAATCCTGAGGACTGTGCTCTGTGGGAATGACCTTTGCCAGGACTGTCTGTACAAGGATGTTCTTTCCCTCCTCTCTTCCCCCAGCGCTAGGAGAAGCCAGGGAAGTCTAGGCGTCCGCATGTCACACCACAGGGCTGAGCCATAGTCACCTGTAGAGCGGGATTTAGCTGCATTAAAATGCATAGCTGTGCCGGATCTTCATGTGTCGACCTGGAAAAGGGTCTCACAGTTACTGAGAAAGCGGCCGAGCCGCGAATCAGTGCCTGTGTGCGGACGGATGGCTTCTGTGGCCTCCTCTCACCCGCTCCGCACAGGAGTGCAGGAGGCAGGGCCCTTCTGTCCCTCGCAGAGCAGGGACCAGAGCTGGGAGCTGTCAGCACGCTCCGTCCGTGATCCTCCCGCTAGTGGTGAGGACCTCATGGACCATCGGGACAACATTTGCCTGGGAGACTCCAGCAGTCAGGCACTGCGTACATAAGAGGAAGGTGTGTCTGGAAAGCAAAACCAAAATCAGAGGCGTGAGTCTTCTGAGATGGGGCTGTTCGAAGCAGTGTTTCTGTTCCACTGTTGTGTGCATCTATCTTTCCTAGTGATGCATTATGAACACCAAGCAAGAACTCAGGACCTTTTTGTCAAAAAAAGAAAGGAGGCCAGAGCTGGCACTGCTTTCAGTCCATGGAAAGTTTCTTTAAATCACCTAAAGTGTGCTTTGATTCGTGATGTCTGCTTCCCTTTGGCTGAGCTCTTTTTGTGCACATGGCTTTATTTTTCTGAGAACCTCGCAGTTTTCTGTGGGCTTCTGGAACTCAGGCTGCCTAAGCACCTGGGAAATCCAGACTCCACCGTTTCCTAGTGCTGTGGCTTTGGGACACTGTAAAAAGAGTTAGAACAGAATAAAGATTCCAGCATGGCTGGGCATTTGTAGCCCCTTTTAAGCCAGTGTGGGCACAAACGTCCTGAGTAGGCAAGACGTGAGCTTCCGGCGTTGTCCGTTCTTGTCTAGGTAAACTGGTAGCTTGTCATTGCTCGTTCTATTCACTCACTGCCCATGTGCTGTGTACAGGGTCAGGTGTTGTTGGAGTACTGATGCCCATATGCCTTTCATGTTGTTGTTTTACAGTAAGGAGCTGTGGCCTGTAATGGATAAGTGGATAAAATACAGGAAAGGACATGCAAACGTTGCGTACACTCCCGATGTAATTATAGCATCCATCCTGAGGCTGATTGGTGAGTTTTATTCTTGCTGTGAATCTTAGCAGGGGAATCAGTACATACTAATCACAGTGACTGGTTTCGCAGCAGAGCACGTTCTGTGTGCTTCACCCACCTTCCTCCTGCTCAGTCCTGTATACTAGGCTGTATCCACCTTTATCAGAGATAAGATTTCTCACTTCAGTAGATACTAACATCAATACCGTGCACAATCAGAGTATATAAATTGCTAGGAATAGTTTCATTTGGTATCTCAAATCAGGCTATCTTCCCACATCCCACCCAGATTTTCAAACTTCCCCAATTAAAATCACTGTTCAAAAAAACTTTGAATGAGCCGGGTGTGGTGGCGCACGCCTGTAAACCCAGCACACAAGAGGCTGAGGCAGGAGGATTGCTGCAAGTTTGAGGCCAGCCTGGGCTACATAGTGTGTTTAAGGACATCCTGAACTACATAGCAAGACCCTGTCTCCAAAAAAAAAGAAATAAAAAAGAGCTGGGGATGTATCTCAGTGCAGAGGCCCTGGGTTCAATCCCTAGTACTCAAAAAAAAAACCATAAAAATACTTTGAATGAGACATAGATTCTCCTTATTCTCAGATCTAAGGAGGACCTCAGTGGTGTATGATAAAATGAGTAGTAATTTTTTTCTTTTTTTTTTGAGATGGGCATCCCGCTACATGGCCCAGGTGAAAGTAATAATTTCTTAAAGGTTAGTTGCAGTGTGAAATCTTTTAAGCCTTATCAGGGAGCTCTTCATACTGTTTTATTAAAGTCCACTGGTCTAGCTTGCATGGGGAGGGATCCATTTGCCTACTGATGAATTTTTAACCTGCATTGTTTACTTGAAAATAAATGATCCATACGCATCTTCAAATACCAGCCATCTGAGAGAACCCACGCTTTACGTCGCTAGTCTCTTCTCAGACGAGTCTCTCATAGTGGAGAGCTGTCAAGCTCAGGGCAGCTGGTGGAAGTTGTCCCAAAATTCTAATTTTGCTTAAAAGCTTAAATGTTGCCTTTACCTACAGTGGTACCTTTCCTGAAGCCACAGGCTCACGTGGTTCCTTGCTGAGAATGTGTCTACATTGTCCAGATACCCAAGTTGTGGCACTCACAGCCCACACACATGCACGCGTGCTTTTCTTCATGGAGGCCGTGCGTGCGGGTGTGCAGGGGAGGGTTGCGTGCACTTCTGAGTCGACTGTTGGATGTCCCTGAGTTGTGCGCTCCAGGGCCAGGTCTCAGGAGGGTGCTTCTGACTGCACCTCATGCCATGCTCAGGTGATGGGGTCTTTGAGCTGCGGGCAGCGGGTGCTGAAGAATGGCCTCATTGTGAAGTGCTGCCGCCTTAACTGTGTGCGGCTGCAGTGCTGGATCTGCAGTCACCTCCGTCCCCATCCCCATCTCGGCGCTGTGGAGGTGGGAGCCTCGCACTGGGGCGTATTGTGACAGAAGTTTCCAAGGAGTGTTTGGTGGGAGTGGTCTTTGTTTGCTCTCTCACGTTCCATCAGGAGCATTTCCTGTCTGACCTGCTGAAACCATTTATTATGCTGCAGCCTAGTCAAGAAAGCCATGCGTCGAGTTGTCTCTGTGTGAATAAAAGAAGAGATGATGAGCGTTTTGATGACTTCTGGAAGACAAACTGCTTTATTAAGTCTTAATGTTTCATTATTTAACCTGCTTTCACTTAATAGGTACCCACTTTAACTTCAGGATTTTAAAGTTTAATGTTATCAGAAGGAAAACACAAATTCAAAATTTTTATGAAAAGTTAATATTTCACCAAAGACTGTTTACATTTTGTTTTGTTTCCTCTAGGTCGCCTGGGCCAGTTGGGTTTAAAGGAAGGATTTCCAACTACTGTGAAAAATATCAGTTCGGTTATTGGTATGTTCATACAGCATGCTCAGGATGAAGGTAAAACTCTTGCTTATTTAATTGCTTTCACTTACTGTTTAACCTGTTTTTACACCTTTACTAGGTGCTGCATTCTGTGCTTCTCTCCCTGCTTGTACACAGGGGACGTGATGTGTGTGTGTACGCATGCACATGTGTGTGGTCTGGTTTTCACATGGCCTGCTTATTCACATAATCAGCCCTGGTGGGCAGTGCTTCTCTAAGGAGGAGGGAACTCTCTCCTGCCCCTGCCGCTGGCCCTTGGCCCCAGGCACTGTCTCTGTGCTGTGGACTTAGCCTGGACTCCCCACGGGGCCTTCTGCTCGAGCCGTGTCCTGACTCCCAGGTCACAGGAAGGCAGCACTGCCTGGTGGGATATCCAGCGTTCCCATGTGCTTAAGTCGGGACAGGCCTGGGAAGCTGGAAGCCTTAGGAGCGGATCTCCGTGGTGGGGTTTCTGTCATCATGTGTGTTCTGCGTAGCGTGTCATGGTATATCTTAATTCTCTTGTGGGAAAAGCTTAACTCAGAGTAACCCTTAGTGATGAATCTAGTTTCTATTTTGAATATTTTCAAGCAAGGCATAACACAGTTAAATAGCCTCTCATCAGAAACGTATGAGGTGACATCTTAAACACTGCATGGCACCCGAGGGGATCGTAACTTGGCAGGGCTCTGTCTTCAGCTCACAGCGAGAGGCTTGCTGTGCTGAGCTCTGAGGACAACCCAAAGGTGCTTTCCTTTCGCTGTGGTCCCTTCTAGACTTCTGGGTCACTGCCTCGGCCATACCCTTGCTCCTCTGTGGGAATAGCGTCTTCCCCAGTCTGGACCAGAGTGTCCAGACATGAGAGCGCAGAGGGCCCGGGGCTTGTCTCGCCGACACATGCAGGCTCACTGTGTCGTGGGGTAGGCAGGACCCCGTGAGAGGAGGAGCAGCCCTGCTGCGGTGGCTGTAGCTCAGGGGCCACGCGGTACTACCCACGGCGTGGCCCGGGATGCCAGGCCCGCCCTCAGAGCTTATGTCCTGCACTGAAGCCCAGGGGAGAAATGGTCCCCAGGTGCAGAGTGAGGAAGGGCCTTCCCAGCCCAGCCCTGTCAGTCCAGGTCGGCTTCACTCCAGAGAGGGCTTTTTGATCCAGGCCACACATCTGTGCTGATTAACAGGTTTTGGGTTTTTTCGCCACTTGCATTTCTCTTTTCGAGAATAAGAGAATCTCAGCAATATTAGTATTGTCCCGTCGCCCTCTGCCTTGCTTTCTGCTTCCCCTGCGCTTGCAGACTGGGGAAGTGGTTGAGGCACGTCAGTCCTGCTGATGTTTTAGCACTCACATGGGAATGTGTAGGCTTTTGTGTTGTGCTGTTTACTTTAAATACAGGTGGAGCATCCCTACTCCAAAAGTCCACAATCTGAAGTACTCTAATATTAGGCACTGACATGAACTCACAAGCTGGAAATTTTCACACCATGAAACTGTTTCATGAACAAAATTATTAAAAATGCATAAAATCACCTTCAGGTTATGTGCCTAAGGTATACGTGTAAATTTTGTGGTTAGAGCTGAGTCCCATCCCCACGATACCTCATGTATATGCAAGTATTCCAGAACCCAAAAGAAATCTGAAACCCTCTGCTCCCATACATGGACAAGGGATATTTAGCAGTACAGATTTGCCTTGTTAGGCAGTGTAGCACTCACAGAAAACCAAAACATGTGGTTAATAATAAATAAATTAAATTTTAACTAAATTTTAATGTGGTTAATAATAAATGAATTAAATTTTAACTAAATTTTAATGAAATAACTCCTGAATGAATGCCTACTAAAGGAGAACTGTAATAATACAGTGTCATTGTTTTGCCTAGAATCACAAACCATGATCTGAGATGTAAAAGTGTGGCACAAGGATAGGCTGTCACTTTGTCTCGTTTCGTTGGGGTTTTCCTGTCCAAAGTCCATCTCCAGCTCTCCTGCTCATATTCCACTGCCTGTCCTGGCGTCGCGCTCTCTTGGACCTCACTGTGGCACCGTGATGTGTCCAGAGCCGCCCGGGAGGAGGCCCTGCGGCCAGATCCTGCACTAGGTCCCCAGGAGCTCCAGAGAGTGGCAGTCTGCTTTTTCCCTTTCCTGCTGTGGACGGGTTTTGAATGTTCTATTTTTTATTGTGGGATTTTTCTTCTACATTTAATTTTCATTTCTGACCGAAAGTGTTCTGTGTGTGAATTATATTGCTATAAGTTGTAACGCTAACACTTTGAATAAGAGGTATTTTCTTGTGTTACCATTGATTGTAATTTCTTCTCAGATATCCCATGGGGCATCCAGCTAGCAGCCGTGTATGCTCTGTGTGACTTGAGCCCCAGCAACCCGGAGGAGATCCTGAAGATCCTGGAGGCCTGGCGGAGAGAGACCTCCCACTGCGTCCCCTCTGCCATCGTCAGCTGCCTGGAGGAGGTCAGCACCCTGAGGGCCGAGGACCTCAGGTGAGCATGATGCCGCTGCAGCGAGACAAGTGCCTTGACACATCCTGACGCCAGTGGACTAGACAGCTTCCAGAACAGAGGAGAAACGTGCGACCCCATGTGCCGGGCGCGGTCCTCACCGCTCCATGGGGCTGGGAGATGAGGGAGGAGCAAGCGGACGCTCAGTTGCTCTTCTCCGAACCATTACATTTCACTTCTGGCTGTTGCGATCATGTGACATGTGGATGTATTATTGTGTCTTGGTCAAACGAAAACTTGAACTTAGCCCTTTTTTTGCTGCAGAAAGTGTCCTTTTAGTGGCTTTTTAAAACTGAGTGGCATTTTATAATGAACTTAACAATATAAACATGATTTGGTTCCTGAGCTATTTTTAGACGTTATGCTCAAATGAGTGTCTAGGAAAAAGCAAATTGGCTACAAAGAGAACTAGCAGTCTTCCGCTATGTTAGTTGGAAGTGAGTCACAAAAGCTTTTCTCAAGATTATGCATAATCTACCAGAGTAAAACACTGAGAGCCGTTAGCAGAAACTCATTGAATGCTTTTTCTTCATATTGCTAAAGTTCCTTAAAAATATTTAACTATCAGGAACGGAGAGCCAGGCTGCAGATGCTGTCCTGCGGATTCTCGATCAGCAGCCCGTCTCCGAGCCACCGGGGAGGGCGCGGGTGGGCGCTGTGTGCCGTGTACATAAGGCCAGTGCTATGATGTGTCTCACATTGGATGATATTCCACTTTCGGAATTTTAGTATTTGTACATAGAAATGGGTTTAATAACTCACCGTGATTCTGATTTGTCTTATATTCATCATTTCTTAAACTCTTGTATGTGTTTTTATAATAAAAAATAAAAGTAAGCCATGCACACTGTTGTGTTCAGAAAAGCCTGACCCTTGGCGTTATTTCTGTACCAAGGCAAACGCTAACCAGAGAGAAGAGCCCTGCTTTCCGGTGACACGAGCATGGCTTGAGTCCTCGCTGAGCCCGAGGCTCCCTGTGACACTGCTAGCAGAGAGTTAACTGCAAGACAGTCCTCACGATTGGATTTGGTGTTTAATTGGAATTGCTGCCTGTTAAAAATGACACTTGAGGGCCGGTGAGATGGCTCAGCGGCTTAAGCGCCTGCCCAGCAAGCGTGAGGACCCGAGTTCGACTCCTGGAACCCACATACGAAAAAGGGGCCGGTGATATCGCTCAGCGGCACGGGCGCCTGCTGGCACGCGAGGTCCTGAGGTCGACCCCCCGGTACCCACAAAAAAAAAAAAAAAAAAAAAAGACACTTGACTGCCACTTAGCTGTTCTGTTGTGTAACTGAAACTCAGGCGTGCCTGAGCGCCCTCTGCTGGCGTCCATCTCTGCCATGTGTGTGCAGTGGGTGCTCAGCAAGGCAGTCCAGGGACAGTAGCGTCTCAGAGCGCACTGGCTATGGACAGAAGACTTCCCCAAAGTAATTACCCCACAAACACAGCAGTCGGGAACCTGACCAGTGCAGTGCAGAAAGCAGGAAAGCCTGTGTGCAGAGGAGCAGGGTGACGCCTCCTCCGCACTGGCCTAGGAGGGCTTCCTGAGGACCCAGCGCTGCGAGGACCTGGAGGGAGGGAGGGGCCTGCCCTGCACTCAGGAGCAGCCCTCCTCTGGACAGGTAAAGGTGTTCCTGGAGGGAGCAGACCCAAGTGCCAGGAGGAGGCTGTGTGTCCCTGAGGTCCTGCAAGGCAAGAGCCTGCAGGCCATGTGGGAGAGGATGGCTGGTCTGAGGCTGCTGCGTTCCTGAGGACGCAACCGGGGCTCCAGGGCACTTGAGTGGAGGGCTGCGTGGCTGTGTCTCACTGGGCTGTTGCCAGTGAGGGCTGAGGCGGAGAGCCTAAGGGGCCCTGCCCTGTGGGGCTGTGCAGACCGCCGCGCGGGTGGTGTTCCATCTCTCGGTGCGGAATCGATGCTGTGTCTGTGAAGTGGGGTGGGGATGGGGAGGAAGCGAGGAAGAGTCCCAGGCTTCTGAGCTGGGCGCCTGGGCCTGGGGACAGGCAGGTGCACGGGTTTGGTGGTGCCAAGCTTGCCCTTGGCCATTGTTTTCTCTCATTGCTGAGACAAAATACCCAATGCCCAAAGTTAAGGAAGGAAAGGTTTATTTAGCTCACAGTTTGTGGAGGTTTCAGTCCACAATCAGCTGCCTCCAAGGCAGGGTAGCATGGCAGAGGGGCAACAGTTCATGGCAGCAGAAGACGGCAAAAGCAGCAAGAGCAAAAAGGAGAGGAGCAAGCCTTTCCTTCCCTTATATTATATGCAGGCTACCCACCCTAAGGCAGGTGTAGCACTCATACCCCCAGTCCCAGCACTAGACAGTGAACCAATCACAAACTCTAGATTCAGCTGCCTCGGAAAAGCTTGCCCCCCATGATCACATGAGGCTTTGGGGGGCCATCCAGATACAAACCATAACAGCCATGGCAACTGGAAGACAGGCTTGAGTATCAGGAATCCCCTGCAGAGACAATTCTGTAGAATGATCAGGCCAGGCAAGGAAGGTGCTAGCACGTAGGTGCCTCTTAACACTGTGTGTGCGTCCACCTAGGAGAAAGTAACTGCCTGGGCCCTCCTGTAACGTGTGTTGGTGTGGGAGTGGGCGGAGGAAAGAGGTCCGGAGGTGGTGGATCAGAGGCAGATCATTGTTTCTGTGCCAGGTTCTCGTCAGCTCCACGTCCAGGACGGGGAAGCAGACATCGCCATGTGAGGCTGACCTTGGTGAGCATTTCCCCTGCTGCTGGGCTTGCTGTGGCTGGTAGTGGGGGAGGTGAAGAGACAGAAAACTATTGATGGGTGGTGGCATTTGCCTAGGAGTGGACTCACCGGGTGCCTCAGATGTGGGAGCCTCAGCAGGGGCGTTTCTGCTGTTCAGTCACCCCATGCTGGCTCGGGTTGCCCTACTTGACACTTACTTGTCAGCTTCGGCTCCACAGTGAAAGGTGCCACATGACCTCCTGGAGGACAAGAGTTTGAGGCGGTTCATTTCTGGCACCCAGGCGGAACACTGTTGGAGGATTTTGTCACTTGACACAAAAGTGAGTGAACACCTGTACCTGTAGTCGGTGGGGCTGTAAGCTAGTGTTGGGGTCTGCGGAGGCACACGGGTGCTGGGCAGCTCCCAGGGGCCGGCCGTACTGTGCAGCTGAACAAGCCCCTCAGCACAGTGCAGACCAGCAACTCATGCAGGCTGATCTGCCCAGTGTCTGGGCATAAGGCTCGCGGTGCAGGGCGTCCAGGGCCCTACTGGCCTGGGGCACACACTGTAATTGCTTCCGATCCTCAGTGTCCGTGTGCCTTTCTGAACCCCTGGCTTTTGCGTTCCAGACACGAATCAGCCAGTGTGCGTTGGGCTTGGCTGCACGTTAGCCACACAGTGTGCTTTGTCATGTTGCTTAGTTTGTTTTTTTTAAAATAGGATATGGCTTAGCAAATTTAATTGTTAAAGACCTATAAACAGGAAGTGTACTTGAACTGGGTTTCCAAGTGGCCATCAGAGGGCGCTGCAGACAGTAGAGGAGGCTGCCACACAGGGACTTCCACCTTCCACCTGGAAGGCTTAGTTCCATTCCTGGTTGGGTTGCTCATTTCAGTGCCGAGGCCCATAGCTCCAGATTAAATGGGGCTGTGTGTGTGTGTGTGTGTGTGTGTGTGTGTGTGTGTGTGTGTGTGTGTGTATGTGCATGAAGTTAATGTTATTTGACAGACAGTTCAGAAATGAAAAAAACAGCAGCAAGTCCTCTGCCTGTGTGGTACACTTTGTTTTCTTTTCTGGTGGTTTTAAATGAGCCTAAAGCAAAATGCTTTGATCAAAAACAAAATGTCCAGGTGGTTACTGACAGTGCCAGTGATCATGGGTGGCAGGTCTGCCACTTTCACGGAATTAATTAGTGTAGGAAGCAGCTAACTAAGCCACTTACGCACAGCAAAATGTACTCATTTCTTGTCGAACAATGTCACTGACACACTGTCTTGTGGAGAACCATGTCCAGAAGGATCTGTGGTGTGCATAGAGCTTGTGAATGAATCTAATCCACCTGTCTCATTAGAACTGAAGATGCAGCAAAGGTTTCCATGAGGCACACTCTAGAAATTCAGCACAGTTTCCAAAGTCCGATGGAGCCATTAAGCTGTGAACAGTTTCCTTGGCTGCGTCCTGCTGTTTACTTCTCAGTAGCAGTGCAGCCTGCGTGATTGTGGAGCACGCTGGAAGCTGCCTTTCCTGCCCCTCTAGACAGAATTTTAAGGAATGCCCACTTTATACAGTGACATTTCCATCTTACTATCCTGGGATATTCTTGTGAGCTGAGCTATAACTGTTCAGCAGTCAATGTGTTTAGCACAGTTAAGTAAGTTCAGATAATGCAGAAAAAGGTAGAATCAAAAGTGAAAAGCCAGGGAGAGATGGTGTCATTCAGTTTTATGACAATGCACATGTCCACTTGCTTTAGGACTCTGTTTTTGTGAAGGGCATTAGAACTTTGTGTAGACTCAGCTCGGGTTGCCCCTACATGCTGGCCGTGGGTGGCAGCATTCACACCGGGAGCTCAGATTTTCCTGCTGAGAACAGCAGGGCCTCTGGGCAACAGGGAGAGGCAGGAGAGGCCTGGTGGGCTCCTCCTAGACTAGCGTTTTACAGTTCAGGGCTGATTAGAAATGCCAATCCTGGGGTGCAAGGTGGCCACACCCACTGGATCTGAGACTCTGGGGTCCTTGGGGAGCCACTGCCCTTAAGTAGCCCCAGGACTGCTGCCTGCCAGCCCCGCTCTGGATACCTAGCACACCTGCTCCTCCTGTCTCCAGAAGGTCATATATCTGCTCTCCAGATGGCTTCTGTTGCCCCTGTTGATCCAGAGGAAATTTGGGAAGAAGACAAGATAAATATATCCTTCCACCATCTTGAACTGAATCCAGTTACTAGCTCTCTTTGTTCTTGCCATTTGTCACTAGTTGCTGCTTTGAGATAACCTTATTCTAAATCCCAAGTACACAAAGCTGACAAAACTCAAAAGGGAAAATGAAAGGCTGAAAATATAGGACGTGTGGTCAAAACATGTGATGAATGTCTTCATTACTTTTCTCACTGCTGAGACAAAATACCCAACACCCAAAGTTAAAGGAAGAAAAGTATATTTCAGCTCACAGTTTGTAGAGGTTTCAGTTCATAGTTGGCTGGTTCAAAGGCAGGGCAGCATTTCAGAGGTGCATTGCAGAGGAGGAACAGTCCATGGCATGGCAGGCAGCAGGCAGCGAGCAATAAACAGCACCAGCAAAACAGTAGCCACCTTTCCTTTTTATCCTGTCCAAGCTACCAGCCTTTAGGGTGGTGGCACCCAGAACTATGCTAATTCCAGTCAGTGGACTAATTTAGTACCATACATCCTTAATTCCGGTATCATATGCTCTAGATCCAGCCAGCTCCAAAAAAACCCCACCTATGATCATATGAGGCTTTGGGTGGACATCTAGATACAAGCCATAACAGTGAATGTTTAAATTTTAAAATTTTTATTATAATAAAAGACACACTGTCTTGAATCCCCTTCAAGGCACATGCCTCACTTTGAACACACTTATCCCATTATTTTTGCCACTTTCTAAAGTAGTTCTGGAAGTACTTTTTCATGAGTGTCTTTACAAAATGCTGGGCTGTCAGGGAGGCTGTGGGTGTCAGGCAGGGTGCAGTTGGCCTGCAGCCATCCCGTCACCCAACCACCAGCCTGGGATGGGTTGTACACTTGGATCCACACCTGAGTAGATGTCCAAGCCAACATCAGATTCTTAAACTGAGCCTTGATAAAGAACTTAGAAAACCTCAAATGAAGCAACCATTTTGACTTTTTGATAATAACCACACTTAGAGATTTGTGGCAATTCTATAATAAAACCACCGTAGAAACATGGGGCAGTTTAGAGGCAGTGTGCGTGTTGTGACAGCAGCCCAGCGCTGGCTGTGCGGGGCTGTTCACACTGCCTGCCCCACACTGCACTGTCCAGGCCGCCTGTCTCCTGCACTTGACAAATCAGCGTGCAGGGAAGCGCGGCTGTGGAGCCAGCTGTTCACTCTGCCCTTCCCGGTGCCCCTCTTGTCTCTGGCCTGGGACCTGTGTCATGTATGGTAAGGAAAACCCCACCTCGGCCACAGTGGATAATTGGGAGCTCAGTTTGTTTTAATAAAGAACCACAGTCATGTTTGCAAATGTGAACGACCCAAGTCTGACCTCCAGACCCTTGGGCCCTATGCACTTCCTTCTCAGGAAGGCCTGGCGCTGCGACCCAGAGTGCACCGCGGTGGGGCAGGGACGAAGGTCCCGCTTGGCCTGTGTCCCTGTACTTCCGACCCAGTATTTTACCTCCAGGGAAAAATATGTGCCTGGAGAAAGATGATAGAGTCCTTCGTGTAAAACATTTAACCACAGACATTTCTTCTGCAGAATGGAGCCCTGTCTGCCCTGCCCTGACCAGGGGAGGTGGGGGTAAGGCGCCCTGGCCCCACATCCCTGCAGCACCTGGGCCCCCTGCACGGCAGGCCCTTTGGGAAGGTCCTGCCAGGAATTCAGAAGTTGTTCATGAGTTCATGTCAAGATTCAACTTTCACTTCATCCCTGGGGGTTGGAGAAGAAAGGGCCCACAAGGGAGAAAAGCCTACCCACTCACTGTGGGGCATTATCTGAATCCAGTGCCTTGGGAACTTTGCACTGAAAGGGCAAATGTTAGGGTTCAAGAAGGACTTGAGAATGCCAGGAGGGTAGAAAGATTATTTAAGGAGATAATAACAGAAAATGTCCCAAACCCAAGAAGGATATGAATCCCCAGTACCGAAAGATCAAAGGAAGACAGTCAGGTGCAACTTAACCAAGATCGCCCAAGTCATCAGTAGTGAGACTCTCAAAGGTTAAAGGTAAAGAAGATTTTCAAGGCAGTGAAGGAAAAAATAGAACAAATAAGAGTGTCACAATTTGTGTGATAGCAGGTTTTCCAGCAGAAACTTGACAAAACATTAAAATGGCATGAAATTTTCAGAGTACTAAAGGGAAAAACTGAGACCAAGAGTACTGTACCCAGCAAAGCTATTCTTTGGAGATGAAACAGAGAAAAAGTCATTCACAGACAAACAGAAGCTGAGAAAAGACAAGTTCACCAGGCCTGTCCTACAACAGGTGGTAAACGGAGTTCTTCGAACTGAAAGAGAAATATTAATGAGTAACATGAAACATCAAAAGACGTAACACTCACTGCTAAGAGTAAATACATAGACAAATTCTGAGTGGTCCAAAATTGTAAACATGGTACATAAACAATTCATATTTTACTATGAAAAATGAACAAAATTAATACAACCAAATAAACCTATTAATGCACTTCAAGGAACTAGAAAAACATGGCCAAAGCAAAACCAAAATTAATAGAAAAAGGAAATAATAAATAACATAGCAGAAATAAACGAAATAGAGACCAAAGCTACCACCACTGGGAACGAAAAAAAGAAAAAATATATATATATATATATATATATGATCAACAAAACAAAGAACTGGTGCTTTGAAATAACAAAATCTTAGCTAGACTAAGAAAAAAATCAGGGAGATGAAAAAAGATGCATTACAATGGACACCACAAAAATACAAAGGATCATCCAAGATTATGAACAGCTGGATGCCAGCATATTTGGCCATCTGGAAGAAATGGACAAGGTCCTGGACACACAGACACTACCCAGAGGGCGTCGTGGAGAAAGGGTGTACCTGATTCTCCTCGGAGTCACGTCACTCGCTGCCGGCGGACATGCGCTCATCAAGGTAAGATCCCATGAGAAAGCCCGGTAGGGCCTCAACTGTGCACAGACGTGCTCCGAGAATGCCGCGTGTGTGTCCAGCTCATTTTTGAAGCCCACTTTACAGTTGCTCGTCCTCCTTGAGGAACCGGAAGCAGGATATGTGGCTCTGGAGCACTGTCCCATTGTCTGCCACCCCCGCATTCAGGAATGAAAACTGTGACTTCCGGTCTAAGCAGTGTTCCCCACCAACCCCCATTCTGGACTTCTAGTTGTGAATTTATATACCCCAGATTTGTTGAAAATCTGTGTGTTAAATCTGCAGTGGAGCAGATAGAATTTTTAAAGCACTCCCTCCTGACCTTTTCTATTTTGTATTTTTAAAGAGACTGAAATTCAACACTTACCACTTTGGTAATCATCCAGAATCATATTTGAAATGCATCTTTCTATTTGAATCTTATTTGTTTGATGATGAGGAAATAAATTTTCTGGATTATGATACAGTCTTGTATACTAATTTCTAAATAGACACAGTGTCATTGGGAATAAAAACTAAAGCAAAATGAATACAATTCCTGACACTGAAATCTTATTTGTCATATTTTCCCTGTCTTTCTTTATCTGTACATTCCTTTTAAAAAATACACTTTAAAAAAAATTAAGCAAGCCAGGCATGGTGGCACATGCCTGTAATCTCATCATTCTTGGAGGCTGAGGCAGGAGGATTGCAAGTTTGAGACCAGCCTTGGCAACTTAGGGATTTAGCAAGGGCATGTCTTAAAAAACTAAAGATAGATGATAGATAAAGAACTGTGGATGGAGCTCAACGCCAAGGCCCTGGGTTCAGTTCCCGGTACCACAAACCTGACGTTCCTTTCCATTCAATTCCACACTATGACCGAGGGAGCAGAGAGAAAGGAGACAAGAAGATGGCCCAGCCCCAGCATTTTCCTGTAAGACTGGGGGCAAAGACAGATGGAAGAAGGTGGCAGGAAGGCCAGGTGGGGTTTACAGCCACGTCTGTCAGCTTGTGGGAGGGAAAGGTGCTGGTTTCCACTGGCCGAGCAGGGCAGGGGTGGCCAATGAGACCCACATCTCCCAGGAAGCCGGGAAGGCTCAAAATGATAGAAAGTGAGGACAGATTCTTGGTTATCCGAGGTCGTGGGTGGACAGGTAGGGTAGCTAAAAGAAGGGACATGCAGGAGCCCTGTAGTGCCAGGCTGTCCAGTATCCTAACTGCATCACTGTCAGTGTCTAGTTCTGGTATTTTACTGTGATTTTGCAGATGTTGTCTCTGAAGGACGTGCAGTGAAGGCTGCGTGGGACTCTGTGTGGCTCACAACTGCGTATACTATTCTCTCAAAGTGAAAAGGTTAATTTAAATAAGGCAAAACAAACTCATTTTTAAAGCATAAAAGCCAAGAGTAACTGTCTCTGTCATTTCTCTACAAGAAATGCTAAGAATAATTTCCTTAGGTTAAAGAAAAATTATAACAGCTCCAACTTTGTGCAGGAAGCAAAACAAAGCATCAGAAATGGTTGTGTTTGCATAAAGATAAAAGACGTTGTGTGTGTGTGTGTGTGTGTGAGAGAGAGAGAGAGAGAGAGAGAGAGAACGAAAGATTATTCTTGTGACTATGTATATATACCCACGAATGGTAAATTTCATGATTTGAAAAAATAAAGAGAAATCACGGGAGGAGTCACCACCCGAGGCACACCTGTCCCACGACAGGGACACATAGTGTGCTGAGTCTGTCAGAGGCCCAGGGAAGGAACAGGGAAAGAAGGAGGGGAACTTGGGTTCCAGGAGCTCATTGAATGCTCCTGGAAAGACTGAAGCCAAGCACACTGGATTGTTTTTGAGCAGCCAGGTCAAGGATTTCTTGAAAGTGAAAGTACATTCTCCAAGGTGGGTGTGGGCCAGTGAGAAGAGCTCACAGCTGGAGGAGGCTTGGTGCTGAGGGTTTTAAGCATTAAGGGTTTGACTTGTGCTTTGGATTTTTAAATGTCACTTATGCGATGTTTATTTTTTAAAAAAGAAATTTGATCACTAATATCCTCCATATAAAATCAACTGGGGATGAATTGGGGATGGCTCATAGGCATCAGTGTAAAGGCTAAATAAAACAATATAAAACTTCTGGAAAAAAACAGAAAATCATACCTGTGGTCTTAGGGCTAGGAAAGTTTTATTAGGAGGCAAAAGTTATGTTAGGAGGCTCATACTGGTAGAATAAAAATGATAAATTATACTGCATCAAGAAAAATTTCATCACAAAATGTTATCAATAACATAATCGAGCAAGTCACAGACTGTGAGAATATCTTCCTAAGATAAAGGATTTATGTCAAGAGTATGTGAAGAACTGAAACTCAACAGTAAGAAGAAAAGCAACACAGTTTTGAAAAAGACAAAGGCAAACAGGTCCTTTACATAATGTTCAGCTTCACTAGTCATCAAGAAAGTGCACGTTAATGGCCCAATGAGATGTGACTAATGCTCCAATACAATGTCTACAATGCACAAGGGTGACCATAGCAACCATAGGAAGATGCATGAACCAATTAGAACATGCTCATGTGTGCAATAATCCAACTCCCTGAAAAGTGTCTGCAAGAGTCTTAACACGTTGAATACTCTTCCATTCTGTGATCCAGTAATTCCACTGCTAGGTATTTTTTCAAAAT
This sequence comes from Erethizon dorsatum, assembly GCA_028451465.1. Lineage (NCBI taxonomy): Eukaryota > Metazoa > Chordata > Mammalia > Rodentia > Erethizontidae > Erethizon > Erethizon dorsatum. Next base: position 56,715,603 of record CM051833.1, read on the forward strand.
AAATGCATACATCCATATGAGGTCTTTCATGACACTTTGATATTAGTCAACCTGGGTTATTGATCAACAGACTGGATAAACTGTTATTTGTTATTATTCATCAATAGGAAGGAAAGAGCTACTGATACACAATGTGTATGTCTCAAAAATATAGGCCTAGAGGAACAAGCCAAATCCAGAAAGACTATCAAATTCCATCAGTGAAGATGAAAACATGTAAAATGAGCAGAGGAAGCTAGGTGATTGAGACTGTTCCTCTCGATTGTGTCAACCTGATTGGCTTGGGAGCTATGCAGGGGGTTGGTGGAGCAGTCTTAGGTGTGTCTGGTGGGTCCTGGTGTGTGACCTTGGGGACTCTATCTGGTCCCTGGCCCCTTCCGCTCTGGTGCTGTTCCTCTGCTCTGCTTCCCAGCTGCCATGAACTGAGCAGCTTTGCTCCACCACACCCTTCCACCATGATGTTTCTGCCTTGGAGCCAGCTGACCATGAACCGAATCCCCTGAAACCATAAGCCAAATTATACCTCTCTTCCTTTAAGTTGTGGTTATTGGGTTTTGTGTCCCAGTAATGGGAAACTGACTAGTTTTCAGTGATGGAGATCAGATGGTATTGCTGTGTGGGAGGCATTGGCTGCCAAGGGGAGCTGGTGACTTTCTATGTGTTCTGTGTCCTACAGGGACAGCATACTGGAGAACCGATCACTTAAGCATGTGTAAATTAGAATTTAAGCAAATATTTCCTCACATAATTTGCACCATTTTGTTAACTCCTGAGATCGAGAGAGCAGATGTGGAATCACAGAGGTCCTTGAAGTTGCCTTAACAAGGACATTTCCAGGGGAAAAGAAGAGCTGATCTGAGCACACAGGACAACAGCCCATGCTGCCACACTGGGATCCCCTCTCTGTCCATGTCCTCACATCAGTGCTGTCCTGGCGCCACACCCCAGCAGCACAGGGGCTCTCTGAGGACAGATAACTCTTCTCACACTGTGAAAGTGCTAGAAAGAAGTGCTAGAAAGGAGAAAGTACAGAAGCGTGATCAGAAAATATAGTACAATGAATATTTAAATATAAAAAGTATTATGGTAAAGGACACATTGCTGTGAATCCTCTCAAAGTACTCCTCCTCGCTTTGAAAAGTGCTTATCCCAGCATTCTTGCCACTTTCTGAAGCAGCTCTGAAAGTCCTCTCTCGTGAGTGTATCTGGTTGATTGTTGTGGCTGCCTTGATGTCCTGCATCAGTTCAAAACATTTCCCTCTCCTGCTCACTTTGGCTTTGTGGAGGAGCCAGTAGTTGCACAGTGCCAGACCCAGTACATAAGGTGGATGAGGACACACATCATGTTTTAATTTAATTCAGGATATCAAGACAGCCATGAAAAGGGGAATTCATGGCAATGTGTCTTTCACTATAATAATTTTTTAAAACTTTATACATTCACCATATACAGTGGTTCCTTGGTTCACAAAGTTAATTTTTTCACAGTTCTGATTGCAAACCAAACCAAATTAAATGAGAACCGAATCCAATTCAATGGTTAGGCTCAGTGTCGACCTTGTGGGGATATTTGATTCGGTTCTGGTCCAATTCAGTTTGTGACCAGGATTGTGGGAAGCATTAAGTTCATGAACCGAGATGCTGCTGTATTTTGATCACTCCTGCAGGTACTCTCTGGAAGGATAAATTTTATGCGTTAACCTGCCTCAGCTTTGCTATCCAGTTGTCTGGTCACACGCCAGTCTACCTGTTGCTGTGAAGGTATTTCCTAGATGAGATTGATGTCTATTCTCGGTTCACTTGGAAGGAGATTGCCCTCAGTGACGTGGGCGGACCTCTTCTCATCAGTCAAAGGTTGTGAGAGCGAAGACTCAGGTTTCCCAAAGCAAGAAGAATTCTGCCCCAAACAACAGCATGGAAACCTTGCTGGACTTTGCAATCTGCTGCTCTGTGGAATTCAGAATCAAGATAGCAATGCCAACTCTTCCCTAAATGTCCAGATTCTGCCAGTCTGCCCTGCGGGTTTCAGACTTGATTGCTTCCGTGGGCACATAAGACGATTCCTTAAAATCTCCCTCGCGCTGTTTCAGTCTCCAGCTGTGATTTATCATGTATCTGTTTATTCTCTATCTATCTATCATCTACCTATCATCTATTACCCTCCTGTCTATCCTCTACATCTATCGTCTCTATCACCTATCTATCTATCCATCTATCTCGTCCATCTGTTCATCTATCTACTATCACGTATTTATCATCCATCTATCTTTCTGTCACCTAGGTACCTTCTGATAACCATCTATCAGTCATCTGTGTTGGACAAGTCAGGGTTGTCAGAACAGCCCCACTGGCCCCACCCAGGCCTGCCCTCCGGTTCTGTGTCTCCCACGGCCGAGACCGATGCACACAAGCTGCATCTCCGTGGGTAGCAGCACGGTGTCCTGTTCCAGGAAGCAGGTGGCCAGTGTGAAAGGTCATTTATGTGGAAGGAAACATTCCTGGAGTGATTGATGAGGGTGTCTTCCAACTGGCATGTCTGGGGATGGGGACATTTATATTTCTGAATCCAGACTCCTTAAATGGGGTGTTGTATGGCTCACCCCATAATTCTTCATGATGTACCTGTTCATTATTTCCTCTGTGAAAAATAGTGGCAAGCTGCAGACTGCTGAGCTACAATCTCCCCATCCTGGTCAGTAGAGGACCCCTTCTCCTGGGGGACATTCACACTGTTGATTGCTGTGGGCTAACTCAGCAAGAGGGTGAAGGTCAAGTCCTCAAGGTCATTTTGGGATTAATTCCATTGTGTGTGGAGCTACAGGAGAAACTGGGGTGTGAAGACTTTGTCCCCATGCCCCAGCCACCTGCCTGGTACAGGCCTCCATGAATGCATGCACAGGTCCCTTCCGCTCTCTCCCTTCAGGAGTGACCAAACCTTTGCTTCTGTGTCCTTGGCTGGAAGGTCTCTGGTGGCACAGCACTGTACCTGGAAGATTCACCATCCTCCTTACCAAGAGAGAGCGGCTGGGTGTACACACTAGCAGGTCCCAGCTGCAGCAGTCCTGAGGGGACCAGATACTGTTGCCAGCACCCAGCTGTGGGCAAAAAAGCCATGAGACAGACAGCAGAAGGCAGGAGGAGAGGGGAGAGACACTGAGAGATGGGGCCGGTGGAACCCAAGGACTCGCTCCCCTCCTCCGTTCTGCTTGAGGGCTACCGCTCCAGGGGCCGCAGCGTCCTGCCCGGGGAGAGTTTCTCTGCTCGTCACGGGCCTTGCTCTCCTTCCCTCCCTCTCTTCTCACTTCCCTCTCTCTGTCTCTCTCTCTCCCTGCTTTCTTCATTCTGTGTGCGTGGTTGGACATTGACTTCGTTTTCCTGAGACTGAAAAGTTGATTACCGAGTCGGTAGGTCCAAAGGAACCGAACATAATGAAGCCAAGAACCATCTCAGGACTGCAGGAAAATCAGCGTGCTGAGCCGTTTCAGAAACAGCTCCAGCCTCCAGGAGTGAATCGCTACCGGGAGGAGCACTTACAAACCTCCAAGGCGCCTGTGGAATAACTTTATGGCACGCACTCCACAGCCCACTCACTTTCTGTTCCTGAGCCTCAGTTTCAAAGTGACAAAGCACTTCCAGGTGACACCACCTACGACGACTGGCATGCTGGCTGGAAGCCCACGCTGAGGATTATCATGTCACCCAAGCTGGGGGCACGAGGAAAGCCAGTGCCTGTCAGAGGTGTGAACGCAGGTGTGTGTGAGGGGGCATTTATTACTCTTGCACTGGCCTGTTTGTGTCACTTTAGCAATGGTGAAAGCCGTTGTCAGGAAAGGGCCATCCCAGGCCGGGACCTTGGGTGAGGAATCAGTGCAGCCCAGGCCAAACCCTGGAACTGGACCCTGCACAGATCTCTTTCTGTCTTCTTGCCTGCCTCAGCTTCCCCTATTGCAGGGAACAAGGGTGACCACAGAGCCACTGCACAGGGTGCTTGAGCACAGGACAGAGGGGGTGTGAGAGTGTTGAGCCAGGTGTGGTGAGTGTGCAAGGCGAGTTCTGTGCATGTCCTGCAGTTCCCCCTGCAACCCTGGGCGGATCTGCACACTGCACACCCATCCTGCTGCCCCGCAGACCAGAGCTGGGTTCAGGCTGCCCAGTTCCCAGCGGGGAACGGGGGTGGCACTGAATTGTGACTGCCGTCTGCTCATCCCGGTCCCTTACCTGATCATGTTCCTCATCCTCCAGGGCCGGTGGTGGAGAGGGCCACAGAGCCCGCGGCTCCTGCCACATGGTGTTCAGGTCGCCGTGGCCCTCTTGGCTCTTTCCAGAGACCTACAGCAGGACCAGGGTTTCCCCCACGAGGCTGTCACACTCTGGGATGTGAGAGAGCTGGAAAGCACTGCGAGCTCTCCGAAGGGAGGGCTCCTGGGCTGGAGAGGCCGCTTCCTCTTCCTGGGGTGCGCAGATGATAGAGGAGCAGCCACAGACTGTCCGAGCTCCACCAAGAGCACCAGGACACGTCTTCCTCCTGGCCAGAGTTGGCCTTGCTCTGAGAACTGGAGCATTCACAGGGGCACAGAAGGACTCTAATGTGGCTGTGCCCAAGGGTAGTGGTCCTCGGCCACTCTCGGGGTGCAGTCCCCAGGTGGGAGAGGACACGGAGGGCCCTGTGGTGGTGGAAAATGTGGACTTGAAGGTGCACCATGTGGCCATTGTGGAACTTCTTCTCTCAGTGTCGTTATGGTTTAGATCCAGATGTCCCCCAAATTCTCATGGACTCAGAGGTGGGGTTTCTGAAAGCTTGATTGGATGATGGGGGCTTAGAGCTGGCTTGATGTTGACAGGTGGAGCCTGGTGGGAAGAGGCCATCACTAGGGTGTGACCTGGAAGGGTCATCTCCCTCCTGACTCCTCCCTTCTCTCTGCTTCCTGTGCACCATGAGGCAAGCAGTTTCCTCCAGCAGACCCTTCCACCATAAGTCCTGCCTTGGAGCCAGCCAACCATGGACTAAAAAGCAGAGCTAAAATCAACTTCTCCTCCTTTAGATTATGGGCATCTCAGCAACTAGAAAGTGACTAAGACAATCATGCAAGCAAGAGGGCAGATGCATCCATGGCTAGTTTTGATAAGTAGAACCATGACAGCTCTTTGTCAGAACGATGGTGCTAAGAAAATAGGATACTGTATAGCAAGTCACAGTACACATCCTTTGTCAGGACTGCAACATAAGTGACTTTGGGTAATAAACAATTGATACCCCATGAGTCAATATTCTTGTTTTATAAGAAGGGATTCTTAGATCGCCCATTTCCTGCTTAAGAAGAAGCTAAAATGTCCATTATTTGTAGATGAGAGGTGTGTGTCCCAAGTGCCAGAAGCTGGGGGAACATATATTTCTTTCTATGAGTCCAGTAAGTGGAGGAGCGTGGATTGTCCAAGTGCTCAATGCCAGCCCAGAAGAGGGCCTCAAAGGGATGGTGACTATGTTATTCTAGGGACCTTGGGGTGGGAGACTCACCTAGTGGTTTATCTCTTATCCCATACTGTTCCTGGAAAACTGGATCATAGTTCAACAATGTGGAAGTCATGGTTGTAGTCAAGGTTTGCAAGGGAATAGATTTAATACAGGACACACAGTTTATAGGATTATTTTATAATATTCACTTAAAAAGTCAAATGCAGAAGAGTGCGAGATCTGTCTGCATGTTAGAAACCCAAAGAATCCAGCGGAGGGCCTGGATCCCATGGCAGTGTCCTGCATGAGTCCAGCCAGAGGCCTAGAACCCAAGGAAATGTCTCATGCAAGTCTGTATCAAGGACCTGCCTGGGAAGGCCCAAAGGCCAGTGGTGGAAGCTAGAAAGTCTGTGCCAGCGGGATGAAGGATCTGTGCTAGAAGCCTGAGGAATCTGCACTGGAGCCAGGCTGCGAAGCTCAAGACAAAGGCGAAGAGCAGAACTCCCCGAAGAGAACAGCAGCCATCCCCAATTGCAGTGAGGTCCCAGTCTCCTCTGACAAAAAGAACAGATAAGTTCATGTCAGGAAAATCAGCCCCAGTGTTATAGAACCTGGTATGGGACCAAAAGGAAGACACTCTGCATCAAGGTGTTGGAAGGCAACTTTTATTACACTAGCGGGCTGGTGGGAACCAAGTCCAGATCACCAGCCCTGACTCAGAGTAAAACAGAAACTGGGTGCAGTCAGGCAGAGCCAGGTCAGATTGTCTTTGAGTTGCAGCTGGTGTGATCACATAAGGCTAACTGAGTCTAAATATGTGGTGGGCTGGATGAGCATATTCTGTCCCAATATGATATTAAGCTGTTTGTTAGTGTGCTAAAATTTTAAAATTTAAATTTTCTGTTACCAGCAAGCTTCTCCAGAAAAATCAGCAGCATGTAAGCATCCCCTCCCTTCTCCTTTTATGCCATTCCCACAACAATCCTTGGGTGGGCCTTCCACACCCAGCACCATGCTGACTCATTTCAGCTGGGCATACCCCCTCACGCTCGCTGACCGTTGGTTAATGCACCACAGTACCATCTCAAAGCAGATATTTATTTACATAATGGGCTACTGCCAAGACCAGCACTCACATTAACCAGATGTTGCTGTCACAAGCCTTTGGTGAGTGGAAAAATTATAGGACAGTGTGGTAGCCATAGCACAAGGGAATTTCAAGGAAAACTCCCCAAACTGCTGTTCTAAATAATCACACAAACTGCTTAGTCCTAGGAGCTCCAATGTTACAATACTAATAATGGTGGTATGGAAAATAATGGTGAGGATGTTTGAAACTGCTCAGTAAAATTCACTCCTATCCTGATTTTTTGTAGTAATTTATTATATTAGCACATGTTTGTAGCACATTGTGAATACATTCATCATGGGGAGCTGGTACATGACACATCTGATTTCTCCTTATATCCCCTTCCTGCCTCTCTCAGGTCTTGGTCCCCTTCCCATTTGCCAAAGATCTATCTCCCTGTTTCCTATTATTTATATTTTATTTTGTTCTTTGATTTATTTATACCTTAGGTGTTTCATGTAAGAGGAATCATATGATATTTAAGCTTGCATATCTGATTTATGGATCCATTTAATGCTGTTTTTTTGTGTACTACCGTCTGGCCATGCTCAGAGGGAGCCATCAGTGACACACAAGTGGGAATTCTGCTGGAATGGCACCACTGGTGGACACTGCTTTTCCCTTAATGACTCCTGTCTGGTCTCTTCAATACCTGGGTGTAATCCCCAGATTCAGATGTCCTGCGTGCTGCACTAGCCTGAGTCCCCTGACCACTCCTCCACATTCAGCCCGTGAGGAACTGTACTGAGCCTGGGTCCTGTGCAACACCCGTGCTGCATGGTCTTGCAGGGCACTCATGCCTCACACAGCAGCCCAGCTCCCTTCCCCATGCTACATTTCCTCCCCTCCAGTGTGGCCTTCTCTCAGCCCAGGCTTGACAATTGTCTCAGTCATTTCCCTTGTTGCTGGGACAAAATACCCAACACTCACGACTTAAAGAAGGAGAGGTTTATTTGGGCTCATGTTTTAGTCCATAGTCGGCTGGCTCCAAGGCAGGAAGACATGGCAGAGGGGCCTGGCGGAGGAGAGTTGCTCATGGCATGGTGCACAGGAAGCAGGAACTGAGAAGGCCTTTCTGGCATGCCCCCAGTGGCCCGCCTCTCCCAACAACTCCACCTGCTAACAGCAAGTCAGCTATAAACCCCACAATCCAATCACCTTCCCAGCACATGAGGCCATTTGAGAGCTAAACCATAATGACAGTCATGCTTGTTGAGTTCTCTCCTCTCCTTTCATTGGCTTATGAGTCCAGCACTATAATAGGCCCATTCTTCTAGCTGCCCTCCTTGTCATTCCACATCTACATATTTGTGAAATAAATCAAACTATGACTTCAATGCATCAAACTAATATTTTTCTTAATTACAAAACTAAATTTAGCCTGAGAGGCTACAGGGATGCAGTCCTGCTCATCTGTTATTGGTGTCACTCAAATTCTTATGACTCTGAAAATAAATGTGGTAAAATGCCTGAAGAGCCCTAAATCATTAATCCTCTTTAACCCAGTAATTGAACTTCTGAAAATCCATCCTGCAGAGTGAGTCCCAAACTCAAGCATGAAATTACACACAGAGATAACCATGATGGCATTATTCACAATTGCCCTAAATGGGAAAGAATCTAAATGTCCCATAATGGTCCTATTACAGTTAAATGGTTTCACAAATGGAAATGAAGACAATAAAATATTATAACGAGAAAAATATTCGTGTGGAATTGGGTGAGTGGTGAGCTGGGCACTCAAGGACCACAGAGAGCAAGTGTGATCAGATAGAAGCCAACTGAATGGTGGGAATCTCTGAATGTTATCAAATGCTGGTTATCAAATGCTGCGTAACAAACACCTCCCAACCTTAGCAGTGGAAAACACAAGTTATCTAATTTTTTAACGTGTGTGGAGAGAATCATTTATTATTTAGGGAGTATTCATCAGGTTCTTTGGGAGAAATGCTATAAAATCCTTGATCTCGTCCTTTTGTAGACATGACTCCCTGGGCATTGATCGTCTCCTTATCTTTCTTACAGCTATGGGAAAGTTGAGTCAGGATGGCAGTGGAAGTCACTGAGTAGCCATGGACCACGTGACCAGGTCCTGTAACATTCTGTGTTGCCATTTTCTTAGTGGAAAAGAGAATTTATAATACTAGTCTTGCCTATATCATGAGCAGGTTTTAGGAACAAGTAAAAAGACAATGCTCTGCCCTGACCTTCCACAGAAACTTAGGGAGTTATTATGCAGTGTTATTAAAAAATATGGTGAGGGCCGGTGCGATAGCTCAGCGGCATAAGCACCTGCCTGGCAAGCGCGAGGTCCTGAGTTCGACTCCCGGAACCCACATACGAATAAAAAGTCCAGTGATATCGCTCAGCGGCACAGGCACCTGCTGGTGCGCGAGGTCCTGAGGTCGACCCCCGGTACCCACAAAAAAAAAAAAATAAGGTGAATTAAAGCAAATTGTGACATCAAAGGACACATTGCTATGAATTCTCCTCAAAATCCTCCCCCTCACTTCGAACACACTTATCCCATCATTCATGGCAAGGTGCCTTTTACTGTAATAAGTTTTTCTGAATTTAAATATTTACCTCTACAGTGTTCCCAGGAGAGCGTGGAAGGAAGACACAGTACCTGCACCTCTCCTGCTCCTCCTGCCTGGGTGGCCGGGGTGCATTGGTTTGGCCTCAGATTGGGTTGGGCACAGAGATGACTTTGTTTTTCAAGTGACACGAGGGCTCATGAGGGAGAACTCCGGGCGTCTTTTCCTCCTGGGAGCACCCTCTGCTCAGAGGCAGGCCCCATGCTGCACCAGTCTTCACACTGAGCTCCCTCTGTCTTTGCCTTTCTACGCTAACATCCAGCCCGTCTCGCCCCTGACTGATGGGGGCTGGAGTGCGGGTGTGGCCTGGGCAGGGGGTGCACAGAGGTGACTCTGAGCAAAGCTACTCTGGCCCCTTCCTCTCCACACTTCCCCTGGAGTGGAAATGGACAATGAACGTGGCTCTGCACGATTGACCTGCTGGAGTGACCTGCTGGAGTACACTCTTCTGATCTGTCACTTTGTTTTCTTAATTAAGGTTCCTTACATTGTCCCCAAAATGCTTGATTAGATTTGAGGTTAGGTTGTGCATCTCGAAGTGCCAGGCTCTGGTCTGAGGAACTTAGAACTGAGGAGGCTGCTGTATTTACTGGGACCCGGGATGACCTGGGTGAGAACAGGATGTGATGGTGGCTTCCCACAGAGCCTTCCTGGCTTCATACAGTGTTAACTCTTTAGTTGCTTCCACGCAGACAGAGGCAATGCAAAGAAGCTTTGCTAAGGAAGTTACCTGAAAGAAGAACACAGTCCTAATAATTCAGTGTGTGAGTCATTTGTCTCATTCCTGTGGCTTCTGCCCAGAAAAGTGTCCTCCCAAGCATGTTTTTCCAGGTGTGTGCCCTACACAGTCAGGCTCTGAGGCTGTGCAAAAGAACCTCCATGAAATTGCTTCAAGCAATTCTGTCAGTGACCGGACTAGACTAGACGACATGGGCCAACCTTCTTGTTAAAGGTGAACTGGATACAGGAAAATGGAAAAAAAAAAAAATCCCCTGTCCCAACCCATTGCTTAGCTTTCAAGAAGTAAGGACTCAATGGCCAGGGTTCTGGAAAAAGGAGGTTGCATGGAAGAAACCTTGGCATTGTCACTTTTACCCTCAAGAAATTTGTAGGTGCCAAGAGTTTGGGATCTGAACAGAACTCTCCATAGTCTCCCAGGCCTAGGGGGACAAATCTCAGGCATCAGGGACCAGCAGGAACCAGAGGCCCTGGGAAATTTCCAAGGCTCCCAGTTGGGAATCTTGTAGGGTAACACTCAAGAGTCAAGGTCAGGCAGAGGTCAGTCAAGCCCCATGTAGACCGAAGCCCTGCTGTGGGTCCAGGCTGCCCTGGGTCTCTCGCTCACATGGGGTGAGCATCCCCCTGCCAGACCCTTTCACCATGCATTGGCTTCCAATGCCTTGGAGCCAGCTAACCATGGACTGATACCCCTGAAACAGAGCCAAAGAAACCTCTCCTGCTTTAAGCTGATGTATCTGGGATTTTGTCTCAGCGATGGAAAGGGCAAGTGACTAAGAGACAGTGGGACACCGAGGACTCACCTTCCAGGAGTGGTGAGGTGGAAGGGAGCCTCAGCACAAGCCTGCATCCTCCAGGGGAGGTCATTTCCTTTACTAGGATAAAGTCAGCATCCTCCTGCATGCTGTGCCAGGACCACAAGTGACCCATGACCTCTAGACGCAGCTTCCCTCAGGGTGCTCTGAAAGTCAGGTCAAGATTCCAGAATCCAGCTGGAAGTCATTCATGGTCAGATACAGTCATCCTAGGCCTTGAGAGTGCAAAGCTTCTCCACAAGCTGATCAGAAATGAAAGAAAAAAGGGTTGGCATAATTCCTGGCAGCCTACAGCAGGAGGGAAGGGTCTCAGTCCCCAGTGCCCCAGCCAAAATACTCAAGAGGTGCAAGGTTCACTCACTCCCATAGTTTCCTCCATCTGCAGGCGTCAAAGTGTACTCCATGCCCAGGGGCACAGATTCCTGGGAGGGACTGATCTGTGGACCAAATTCCCTAGATGCCTGGGGCCCTTCAGAGGACCATGCACTTGATGGCTTAAAACCACAGACAAGGATTCTCTCACAGTCCCTGGAGGGCAGAAGCCCAGAATCCTGGAGTCATGCGCGGTACCCTTCGCAAGGCTCAGGAGAGAGTCCTGCCTTACCCCTGCAGTTTTCTCTGGAGGCTGGCTGTCCTTGGTCTTCCTGGCTTCTAGACACGTCCCTCCACCTCTGCCTCTGCCTCCATATGGTGTTCTTCCCCAGGTGCCCCTGATTTCTCCTTCCATCCAGACACCAGCCATGAGCGTGTGACCCCATCTTAACTCATTACATATACAAAGACCCGATTTTCAAATAAGGTCATATCCTGAGGCTGAGGGTGGGTATGGATTCTGGGAAGACTCTTGGAGGCAAGAGTGACGCTCTAGCAACCCAAGCTCGCATCACAAGTAATGTCTTCTTGTCCGACTTATTTATCCATGTTGTAATGAAGACACCCTTACGGCGTTGGTGGGTTTGGTGGAGTCATCTGAAAATAGTAAGATAGTAAATAGATGGGAAAGTTCTATCTGCACTCACACAAACCAATTCTGAAAAAGTAAAGTTATATTTGAGAAATCAATAACTTACAAAATATGGGAAGTTTTTCCTAGTATTGTTGAATACAGATATTGTGTTAGAAACCAGTGACAATATTTTGCATACCTTATCTATTTTCCACAAAGCCATGAAAACTGGATATGTTATGAGCTTGAATGCTTTTCTTTAGCAACATCACCAAACACATCCTCTCTCTCCTCTACTCAGAAGGAGAAAGTGCTGGCTGGAAGCTGCATCTGTCTGGAATGCAGTTCCTTCATGGACATTCGTCTGTTCAGGGATTGCCCTGAGAGTGGCACGGGGTCAATGTGTTTCTTACTGTTTTTTAAGTATCTTTATCTATTTCCCTCCAACATCACTGCTGTGGAGCAGGGTGTACTGGGTGGCGTGTGACTCAGTCTGTAAGTTTGGGCACCGAGCCTTCTGACACAGAAGGTGAATCCTCACTCAGAGTCCTTAGATGCACCCGGCTTGCATCTGTTCATCCTCTGTGTCTTTACCTTCTAGCGACCGTCTTCACTTCCTGTGTTTATGTTGTGTAACCAAATTTACCTTTTGAAAGGCTTGGAGCTTGGTGGCTTTGATTCAGCGTCCCTGATGTCACCTTCCAGAGGCTTGTGCCACCGTGTCAGTCCTGTGTCTCAGCAGGCTTAGTCATGGCCTTTCTTTTCTCCTCTGATTCAGAAAGCCAGAAGTATTCAAGTATTTTATTGTGAAATTAGGAACATACAGATTGCTTTTCAGGAGTGTTCTCTTTTCAAAGGAATGTAACATTAAGGTGCAGACATCTGCAGTCTGTAAAAGCCCTTGAGGATACATCTTTTCAATAAAAAGATTGTCTATTTGCTTTGATTAAAAACAGCAGCATTCCCTGCTGCCAAGAACTCACCTGGGCTTCCTTGGGCTCACCCCTCCCAGGGCAGGGAACAGGCGTGCATCACAATGAGCTGTATTCAGAGCAGAAGAGGCTCCAAAATGCTCCCGGGGCTGGCTGCACATGGGCTGCACTTTCAAGATCACAGGCAGCAAGTTCCTTAACATCTTTGCTCTCAGAGATCTGGTCAGATGGCTCCAGGACCCGACCTCCTGCTCTGTGTGCACCGAGTTACCACCATGTGTCCAGGCTCACGCAACGCACAGCTGGCTGGGGCCATGCGTCCCTGCCTCTGTCCTGTGTCCCGAGGCAGAACAGGCAGCAATGCCTCTGTGAAGGGGATGGTCGGGTGCGTTTAGTTCTAGAGGTCTGAGGTGGACACTCAGAGGCATGGGAGGGCAAAAAAGAAGGAAGACGCAACCTACCAGGCTCTTGGCAATACTGTTGATGGTGATGGTGATGTTGATGGTGATAATGGCAGGGACAGTGATGGTGATGACATGATGACGGTGATGAGACACTGACAGTGAGGATGGTAGGGCCAGTGATGGTGGCGAAGACGACAGCAACAGTAATGATGACGTGGTGGTAATGGTGAGCACAGTGGTGACCGCGGTGGTGGTGGCTGTCCTGACTCGAGTCCAGAGAGCCTCCTGTGCTTCCGGCGCCTACCTCTAATTTCAGCTTTGAGCCCGGGGGATGTGGTTATTATCAGTCTGAGTCACCAGCCCTGGAGAATCTCCTCAGTGGACTCGTCCTCTGTAGGTGTGGACAGTCCTTTTGGAAAACCATCGTCTGGACTCTCGGAAGGGCCTTCTTCCCAAAGACCTGTCCTACATGTGGCATTAAAGTCAAGATGCCATCTGTGCATATGACGCATGAGGGCACAGGCTGAAACCAAAGACAAAATGTTTAGGGGTGGGTGACAGTGCATGACCTGGGCTCAATGCCACAACCTTCAGCAGAAGCACTGCCTGATGGCATTCACAGGAAGATGCTGGAGGAGATGTGGATTGGTGCAGGAAGACATCAAGGATGACAATTTCCCATCTCCTGGCCTAGGCAGAGCTGCTCCCCACAGGCCCAGGATAAAGAGGCACCACTCAGGGTCAGAAGACATTTGCAGAGCCATATTCACGCGCACACACACACACACACACACACACACACACACCACACACATTGACGACTCTTCCCTGCCAGAGGTCAAAAGAAAGCATGGAGGACCCCGTGGGTCTCCTCATGTCTGTGTGGGGAGAAGTCTCCACGGTTTGAGTCCCAATAAACGCCTGCTCTATTCCTTCCCAGGGAGAGTTTGATTCATCTCCTTTTTTCATCTGTGCTCCATCCACTCCCATCTCCAGCGGGAATTCTGGGCAGACAACATCTACATTTCATCTAAAATTTATTTTCATAAACCCCTATCATTGTAAGATTTCATGCTTTTAAGAAAGACAAAATAGTCTCTCATCATTTGACTAAAATATGAGTTTAGTGGTTGTGCTGGGTCTAAAATAGAGGTCTTTTTATTTCAGATCAATGTATTTTTGTCTACTTCACGGAAGCTGCCTTCACACACACACACACACACACACACACACACACACTGATGACTCTTCCCTGCCAGAGGTCAAAAGAAATTCCAGCTTTCTGAAGTGTCTGGGGTCCTCTTACCAGGCGCTGCTTTCTGGGTGGAAAGGTGCATCTGGCCTAGAATTAAGTCACAGCAGGCCCTTGGTGGTGACTTCCAGGAGCCGCATTAGAGTAGGTCTGCCCTTCTGCTCCCCCAAAAGAACACCATTACTTTTTATACTCAAAGTTTTACTTATTCATCACACAGGCTTTTGTGTTTTTTAAAGCACCAAGCAAAAGTACCACAAACAGACTCTATTTTGAACTCACACATCAAAATCTAGTCCAGAGGGGAGTCAGAGTTTCTCACAGAAAATATTTCTTCATGCAGTTCTGAAATTTCAGGTTCTTAGGCTTTCAAGTTTGACATTTGAAAGTGAATGTTTCCCCTATTTTGGTGAAATACAGTACATACACACAAAATGTAGAAGTCCTACAAGTACAGCCAGTGGCTCGTTATCGGTTACACTCGGTGTTACTGATGTCTATACTGAACGCTGCCCCCGACCACTGCTCCCACCACCTGGCTTCTAACAGCCCACCCCAGCTGTGCCTGTTTCTGAATTCACAAAGGAACCTTAGACTAGGAACAGGCGTTACACCAGGAAAACTGCAGAGAAACCTGGGGTTCCAGCTGAGCTGTCTTTCCACACGAGGGTGTCAGGGTGTGTCTGCGGGTGACCAGGCTAAGGAGCTTGAAGGTAGGGCTGCACTTGTCCCTTAGGCCTGGCATGGCTCAAAGCCTGCTACTGTTCTTTTCAGAGGGCTGATGTCTTTCTGGTTGCTCCTACTCCAAGGCTGTCATCTTTTGGTGTCCCAACCCAAACTTGGGTGCTTAACCGAGTATCCTGCCTTGCAGCCTCTGCCCTGGCTCTTCTGGGACTGTCTGAGGCCCTGCTTGTCTTCACTTATTCTGCATCGTGCTTCAGAATGAGGACCGCTTTCAAGAATGACATGAACCAAAATGCCAGAATTGCCTGTCTGTGATTTACTTTTCTCTCAAACTTTGGCCCTGTGTTTTTTTTATTGGTGAGTTAGTTTTTTGACACCTTTAAATATATTTAAACAATACTGTTATGGTTATGTCCCCCGAGAGCTTCATGAAGTCATAGGCAGGGATTGTGGACAGAAATTGGATTATGGGGGCTGATAGCTGGCTTGCTGTTAGGAGGAGGCTCTGGTTGGAGGCATGTCTCTGGGGGTGTGGCCTGGAAGGGTCTCCCTCTCTCCCTGGCTCCCCCCCTCTCTCTGCTTCCTGTCCCCCATGAGGATGCTCTGAGCAACTCTCCCTGCTGTGGCCCTCTGCCATGCTGTCCTGCCGTGAAGCCAGCTGACTATGGACTGAAATGTGAGGCAAAACAAATGTCTCCTCCCTTATGTTGGGGATGTCAGGTGTTCTGTCCCAGCACTGAGGGAAGTAACTATGACAAACATTTTCTTAGATTTTCTGGTTGTTCACATTGTGGCGGGTCAGTCTGATATTACTGTGGGTGGAACTCTTCAGTCTCTTAACCACCAATTAGGTAAATCTATGTGACAGTAATGTACACAGTACATGGGGGAGTAACTGAGGCCACCCAACTAGCTAAGGCCCCAAGACCCTGCCTCTGTCTCTGTGGCTGCGGTCACACTAACAGACACCTGTCACATCCCTACTGCCATCTCTTCTGACTCTGAATGGTCACGGCAAGTGAATCCCTGCCACCTTGCTTGTGTTTCCTGTCATTAACTGGCTACGAGATCAATCTGGTGATCCTGGCTCCCAGGCACTGTCCTGGGACACCTGGCTGTCCTTCCTATGTCCCCACCTGTCGGGAGCAGCTGAGCGAGGGCTCATTCACATGTGCGGAGCTGAAAGCCCGGAGCTGAGAGCATGGAGCGCCGAGGAACACCCCGAGGGCATGGAGCACCCCAGGGAAACAGGTGTTTCAGCACCGAAAACGCGGGGTTTGAGAGGCGAGCTAGTTAAGCAAAGGTGTGTCACGTGACATCATCCTACCAAATGTATAAATAAAAACGCACTGCAGTGGTTGAGCAGTTCCTTTCCTCCCATCCAGAGAGAGGGCTCCACCTGACCTCAGCTTTCTGTACATTGTCTCTTATCTTTATTTCTCCATCCTCTCACCGTCCTTCCCCTGAGAACTTTGACAGCTGTGCTGGACGCAGAACCCGCCTGCCCTGGCTGCCCCCACCAGCCTTTCCTTCCAGGTGGGTGGCTTTCTACTGCCCAACAATTGCCCTGACACTCTCCTGGGTCTCCTGTGTCATGGTGCGCATGGCCAACAACGATTTGAATTTTTCTGGCTCACATTTATAGCTATCATTTGCCGGGCCATTAGTGTGTGCCTGACTCTGCCACTAAGTGCTTTCCTCGTGGTCTCAGTTACGCCTCCTCACATCACTCAGCAATTGCACATTTCTACGCCCACTGTACCGACTAGGAGACAGGCTGGAGGAGATGCGTCTGGTGGTCTGAGATCACAGAGGGCGGCTCGGCAGGAGGCCAGGTGTCAACTCAGGTTGAGCTGATTCTGAAACCTGTGCTTCTGATGCTGGAAGGACACCGCTCTTTTTAAGCATCTTGTGCAAAAGAATCACCCTAGCCAGTTTCCAGAAAAGACAACTCAGGTGCAGAGAGGGCTTCATTCATTCCCATGTGTGAGGAGTGTCCAGCATCATCTACTTTTATTTAATAGAACTCTAGGTGAGGAAACCAAACATATTATCACCTACAGGTAGAGAAGTAGTACATCTTACAACTCTATTCACTATTCTTTCCTTTTGTTTTGAGGTTCCTTTTTACCTGAAGATGATGAGTTTAAAACACCTGGGTAGTTTTACTTATGTGTTTATGCATGATGGGTAATTTCGTGTCCATGGTGCCCAGGTTTTGGAAACATTAGTCTAGATGGTACTATGATAATATTTTTTAGATTTGATTAACATGTAATCAGGAGGCTCAAAGCTGTAAAACTACTAGGAATGTAGGAGAAACGCTCTGTGACATTGGTGTGGGAAATGATTTTTTAGATCCGATCCCCAAATCACAGGCAACAAAGGAAATATAGACAACTGAGATTGCATCAAACTAAAAACCTTCTGCAGAAAAAAGGAAACAATGGAATAAAAAGGCAATGCACAGTATGGGAGAAAAAATTTGTGAATCATACATTTAATAAGGAATTAATATCCAAAATATATAAGGAACACAAATCATTCAATAGTAAGTCCTCAAATAACCCATTAAAATACATTTCTTAAAAGAAGACGTACAAGTGGTCAACAAGTTCATGAAAAAAAATTCTCATCATCAGTAATGTCAGGGAAATGCAAATTAAAATCATAATGAAATGTAACCGGATATCTGTTCATCTGGTTTTGTCAAAAAATGAAAGATATTAAATATCAGTGAGGGTGCAGGAAAAAAGGGGATCATTGTACACAGCTGTTAAGCATATAAGTTGGTACATCTATTACAGGAGGCAGTATAGAGGTTCCTTAAAAAATTCACACTAGAGTTATCATATAATCCAGCTGTTCTACTACTGAGTATGTATCCAAAGGAACTGACGTCACCATGCCCAGGAGAAACTTAGCCATGTTCATTGCAGCACTATGGACAATAGCCAAGATATGAAGTAAACCTGTCTGTTTACAGGTGAATGGATCAAAAAATTATCTATCTATCTATCTATTATCCATTTATCATCTATCTAGCTAGCTAGCATCCGTTTATCATCTATCTATCTATCTATCTATCTATCTATCTATCTATCTATCTATTATCTATCATCTATCATGGAATACTCTTTGGTGTTTGACCTAGAAGGGTTTGTCTCCCTTCCCACCTCCTCCTTCTCTCTCTGCTTCCCGTCCCCCATGCTGTAAGCAGCTCTCCTCCGCCAGGCCCCTCTGCCATGCCACCCTGCCATGGAGCCAGCCAGCTATGGACTGAACCCTCTACAAACTGTAAGCTAAATAAACCTTTCCTCCTGTAGGTTGTGAGTGTTGGGTATTATGGCTCAGCCATGAGTAAGTGACTAAAACACCATTATTACCTGTCAATTAAGAATAAATAAACTAGGGCCGGTGAGATGGCTCAGCGGCGTAAGTGCCTGCCTGGCAAGCGCGAGGGCCTGAGTTCGACTCCCGGAACCCACATACGAAAAAAGAGCCGGTGATATCGCTCAGAGGCATGGGCGCCTGCTGGTGCACGAGGTCCTGAGGTCAATCCCTGGTACCCACAAAAAAAAAAAAAAAAAAGAATAAATAAACTAGTAATGGAAAAATCCTCATTTGCAAATGCAGGCTGTGGGATGGGTTCGGCTCGTGGCTGTGGTTTGCTGGGCTCTCTCCTGAGCCCTTGTCCTCGAGGGCCCTTGGGTTCCTGGTCCTGTGTAAATGCTTACTGCATACGTGTGCATGCCGGACAGGCTCCTGCTGGGAAGGGGATATTGCTTATGCTGGGACAGCACTGTGTTTAGGGAGGAGACCCCAGCTTCTGCTCACCAAGGCCTTGCATTGAGTGGAATACTTTTCCTTTCTAGGAGGCTGGAACCTCTGGAGGTTCCGAGTGTCTCCATCTCAAGGTGATTTGTTGCTCAGAGGCTCCAGGGAGCCCTCCAAGGCCGACCTCTTACTGAACGATGCAGAAGGACGGGCTGAGCACTTTCTCCATCTGGCAACCATGGCTGCTGTCATCACACGGCTGGGCGATGCCTGACGGTGAGTTACAGAAAGTGCAGCCCAACTAGACAGGCCACTCAAGGGACATGACACACAAGGACACGAGGGCACTGGAGAGGCCTGGTGGGCAGCAGGAAGCACTGGACTGTGGTCAGCACCTCTTGGTGAAGTCCACCTTAGGTTGGCAAAGGAGGTATGGCACTCCCCAGCAGGCTTTCTTGCTATGAATATGTCCAGGGCATCTGGTTAGGGGCCTTGGCAACAATCACAAACAAAGGATTTACCTCCTTTCAGCTATCGTCAGTCTGTGAGTCAGGTGAGAAAGAGATGGAAAAAAGGAAGATGTTTTACTCTTTGAGTGTCAGAAAAGCACTAACTTCACCTTTTATCTATCCCACTCCAGTTTTCTTACCTTGAGTCTCACAATAGTTCTTTGCAGCAAGACAAGACAGGTCACCCTTGCATCTAGCTCTTGTGTGTGCATTGTCCAGAGACAAAAGGAGGCCAAGAAGGGACAGCAGGCCTGCCATGCAGATGAGCAATCAGCACCCATCAAGGAGAGAAGGCTGTAATTCCATCCCCTTTCTGGCCACCTTCCACATCTGATTTTGTCTGATGTGGTTCTTTACCACTGGAATTCGTGGGTGGGAGCTGTGGGCTTGTGTTCCCTGGCAGGAATGACAGTGACAAATCTTTTCTGGGCCTAAGCCGCTCATCGTGATGCTTTGAGAGCACACCGTAAATCAAAGGGAAACATCCCCCTCTCAAAGACCTTCGCTTTCAGGGAGGGGCTGCCTGTGGGTCAGCAGATTTTTAGGAGAGTCCCATTTAATGGAGAAGTATAGTAAATAAAGTGTGCTGGCATCGGTTCAGTGAGGTACAAGGTGTAGAATCAGACTTGAGACTCGTGTCAGCCGGGGTCGCCTTTTCAAAGGAAAGAAGGAGGCTGGAGGATTTGTGTCCAGGTACACACATGCATTCATACACATGTTGGTGGTGGGGTGGTGACAGGGACCAGGCTGTGTCCCTCCCAAGTCCTATGCTGCAGTCTTAACCCCTAGGAACTTGGATATGACTTTGTTTGGGAATAGAAGCATTGCAGATGCGAATAGTTCATATTCAGTATGGTTAGTATCTGTACAGAGGGGAAATTAGACTCAGGTACAAGCTCAGAGGACAATGTCTTGGAAATGGAAAGTCACGGATGGGAAGGAAGGATGTTTCTACATGCTGGGGGGCACTGAAGATGCCCAGTAACACCAGGAGCCCAGAAAGGGGCCTGGGACAGATGGTCCTGCACAGCCCTCAGGGGGATCCTGGCCTCCTGATACCCCCATTTTGGATTCCAGGGTCCAGGTTGGATTGAGAGATGACAAAACTGTTGGTCAAGTCACCTTGTCTGTGGTGTTCTGTAATCATGGCCCCAACAAACTTGACCGTGGCCCTCTGTATGTCATGTAGCCCTCTCTATACAAGGGGTAACTGAAATACACAGAGAAATTTAAATACAAAATATTTATTACAGTAAAACACATATTGCCA
Organism: Erethizon dorsatum; assembly: GCA_028451465.1. Lineage (NCBI taxonomy): Eukaryota > Metazoa > Chordata > Mammalia > Rodentia > Erethizontidae > Erethizon > Erethizon dorsatum. The sequence continues at coordinate 56,736,108 of CM051833.1, forward strand.
TTAATTCCCTTCAACATCCCCCCCAACACACTTTTCCCATTGTTCTCACCACTTTCTGGAGTTCTGGAAGACCTCTTTCATATATTTAGCTGTGCTGTCCTGGCTGCCTAGATATCTTGAATCAATTCAAAATGTTTACCTTCCATGACTGTGTTGACTGTGGGGACAAGCCAGAAGTTGCATGGTGCCAGATCCAGAGAACACATTGGGTGAGGACACACCACCCGCCATATTTTTATGAGTGCCTTGGATGGCACCCAGAAGCAGCATTCACCATATTTTGATCATGCCCCGTGTAGACACTCATGAAAGAGGTCTTCAGAGCTGCTTCGAACAGTGGCCACAAACAATGGGATAAGTGTGTTTGAAGCAAGGAGGAATGATTTGAGAGGGGGGTCATGGCAATGTGCTCTTTACTGTAGTAAATGTTTTCTGTTTGAGCACCGACCATTGTTTCAATCACCCCTTGTATTTAGCATGCGCAAGGCCATGGGTTTGGGTTCCTAGAGAGGATGTAAGGGTTCAGGGAAGGACGTCCATGGTATGCGAGATGTGCTGGGGTGCAGATGACCCCAGAGTCAGCTCTCCTAAGCAGAGTTGGGCAGGTTGAAAAGTCAGCCCTTTGCTTACATGACTGTCATCACCGACCCAGGCCCGGTACTGTGTGTAGGCCTTGCCCGGCTCGTGTGTGTGTTTGCAGGTAAGTGGGGAGATGCATGCCTGCAAAGCCTAGGAAGTGGTTTGTTATGTGGACTTTCCAGCTCTTGTAGTGTTTGAACATTTAATACCAAACCTATTTGAACACTGAAAACCATCTTAAGAGGGAGATTGGTTTTTACTTTTTTTTCTTTATGGTTGGATAGTTCAAGTTGGCCATGTTGATGTTTATATCCTGCCTCAAAGCAAAGAAGAAAATAACCCAGTCTGTCAAAAACCAAGGACACATCGCACGCATCAAGGGATCACAAGAGTGGGAGAAGCTGTGTTCAAAACCTGACATCTAGGACATCCACCCTCCTTTGTGAAGGTCCACAGCGGGACCGCGTTCTGCATCTGCACTGCCCTTGGCCTGTGATCTTGACTGTGGGGTTGGAAGCCTGGAACCTGCCCTTCCTGGAAGCTCTGAGAAGAAGGGAGATGCTGGTGTGCAGTGCAGGTCAGGCCTCAGCACAGGATGCAGAGGGCTGGGCATGTGGAGGGGAAGGGCACCTGCCGGAGCATGGAAATGCAGGGCGCCAAAGAAGCTGATCTTTGGGGCTCTACCAGCTTGGGTTTGGAAACACCCACAGGCCTTTCCTTCCAACTCCTTTGCAGAATGGCTGGACCTTGTCTTCTTGTCTCCTGGCCTCTGGGCTTCCGGCTTACCTGACCCTTTGAGGAGGTACACTAAGGTTGAGGCCACTCAATTGCCGGTCATTGGCCCCATGTCCTGTTCACTTTGCTAATGTCTTGCTGATTTAGTGACATCTCACTGTGCTCTGTCCCCACCTAAGACTACTGAGAGATCAGATTCCACTCCAGTGCTGGGACCCACTGTGGTCAGCCGTGAGCACATGCGTAAGGAGGAGGGTCTTAGAGGCTGGGTGACATAGTGGGTTGGGACACCAGCGGGCACCCCTCCCACATATGTGTCATGTGGATGGGTGAAAGTTAGAATCTTCCAGTCCTGGGAAAGAAGGCAGACCCAGGACTGATCTAGGAAATCGTTCCTGTTTCAGAGCATTGCAAAGTAGTTCCGACTTGCTCAAGTCCTTACGTTAATCATGGTTCTCAACCTCTGCTGGATGGGCGCTTTGGCCCAGGGAATTCTCCTGTGCATGCCAGGGTGTTCAGTAATGCTTCCGCCTCCATGCACCAGATGCTAGGAGCCCGCTCTGGCTCCCCTAGTCATGATAATCGCAGACCGCTGTAGATGTTGCCAAATGTCCTCTGGAGAGGTGAAATCATCTTGCCTGAGAACTACCGGCTCAGACCAAATAAAATCAGCTCATTTTTCTCCAGACTCTATGCCTGGTGCTCCATGGGAATGGGGAACAGATAGAGCACAAAGACTGCAGGTGTAAGCAGGTTATCTGAGAGGGAAGCGGTTCCTGGTACAGCATACCCGGTACAGTGTGTGTTTGTTTTGGTTTGGCACTGCCTTATCTGGGGACCGCGGCATGGCTGATTACAGGCTCGGACTTGTTACTCCCAAATTGCCCGTCTGTCACTGCTCATTAGAAAGGCTCTCATTTGAAACCTGTTTCTGGTTTTTGCCCTCTGAAGAGAATAGTGAACGAGGTCACGGAGATTAATGGCTGCTAAAAGCTGTTCTCTTCTGATGCGTCTCCAAGAAAAACTAATCACCATGTTTTCTGAACGAAAAGCCCTAAAATAAAGACACTAAGGTAGCTGGGCATCTCCAGCCAGATAGTCTGTGGAAATCTTTCCCTTATCTTTCATGTCCCTTTTCTAAAACATCCTTGCCAGGTAACTGTCAAAGAGGTAAAAATATTTTAGCACAATTTTTAACCCAAAATATTATGAAGTTTTAATCAAAGTGTCTGACATGACAGCCAGCCCACCTGGAGTTTTCCTCTGCGGTGGATTTCTGCACAATTCCCTCTGTAAGCTGCGTTCTTCCTGTGGCTGGCTTAAGAGCTTTCCCTTACCTGCTGGGTCTGGTGTTTTCCTGCTGAATTTTGGCTTCTCTGCTTTCAACCTATTTGCTCCCCATGCTGTCCTCTCTGCATCCCCTGGGCTTAGCCGTGCCATGAACTATGGAACCCAGCTCTGTTCTCCATCCCGCCTGACCTTGTCCTCCTGCTTCTAGAGAGGTTCTTTCCAGTTTGTTTCCTTTACAGCAATGAAACGCTGCCTCTGCTCCCAGATGTTCTTTCTCCCTGCTCCCTTCTGCTCTGGTCTACCTGGGGCCCTTCACAGGTTTTCCTTTGTGCTCTTGTCTCTTTCCCACTGGCCCATGCACTACCAGGCATCTGGAGACCTGGCCAAGCCCATCCTCTACCAGAGATGAGCTTCAACCTTGCTGGGACTGCTAGCCGGGCCCCTGCCTCTTGCTTCACCAGAGAGGGGAGGTCCGTGCTGAGGGAGGGACAGGCAAGGGACTGTGAGAGGTTGATGTCTAATTGCTTTGCCAAGTTGGTGTGCAAATGAAAAGTTATGCTTGTTTATTTCTACTGATCCTGTCAGTTTCTGTCACTCTTGCTGGCATGCTTTCTCAATCTTATTCAGTCCTAGTGTCTTACATTTCTCTTTATTTCCAACTTCTCATATGTTCTGCAAAATATTCTTAACATATATGAAAATGCATGCACACTCCAGGATCTTTTCCCTCTAAAATGTCTCTGATGCTGATGGCTTAGCTAGAACCAGAGTCTTGCAAGCAGAAGAGTGGCTGGCTCAAAACAACGGGAATCCATTCTTTCTGAATAGAAAGCTTTCTCACCCAGCCCGTCTAACCCCCATTCCTGGGGGCTCACCATGCCAAGACAATGTACCAAGATGTCCCAGCAATTCCCTTCTCCCTTCTCTCCTCTTCTCACGTATTCCTTTTTGGAGAAGGCATGAGAGAGGGACAGGAGAAAAGAAGAGATGCTTTCCTGTGTGACCCAGGGAGGGCAGCATTTAGCTTAGACACAGCCAAGTGGCCTGCTTTGGTTCACTCTAGAATGGCTGCGGCAGCTCCTGGGAGCAGGTGGAGAAGCCAGGGTTCAGCAGAGAGAAAATGGCCTTGCTTGCACTGTCTGCGTGAGTGCTGGGTGGGAATGACGGCCAGAGTTCCAGGCTCCTGTCCAGTGCAGCTCTGGTTGGTTTCTGCATTGGGCTTGCTTGGGATTCCACTGCATGACAGCTTCCTGGTTCGTTTCATGCTTCTGTGCTTGGGTGCTGAAAAGAGAAGTAGTTTAAAGTGCTGTGCTCAGTCATGTGACCTCAGTGGGACCACTCTGTTGGTTACCCTTGAGCAGCAGGACACGCTCCAGACTGAGAGACATTTAGAGCCAAGAGGTTCTGTTCCATCGTCTTTCCTCCCCTCACGGCGAGGGCCCTGCCTTCCTTTCTCCCACGTGCTCTTCCGCAGCACTGTGCTGAGCTCCTGGGCGCACTGGTAACCTTCCCAGCCCAGGTGGATTTGAGGAGGAGCCAGCCCCAGGGGAGGGGTTTCCAGCATGGCCTCTTCTGGAGTACAGCGGCACAGAGGAAGCTCTCTTTCTCTGTTATCTGTTCCTACCCGGTGTGTATGGGAGGATCTTGCTTACCAGCCCAGTTCAGGTTGGCTTCATGTTGGAATGTCCCTGCCATTCTTCCCTACAGCACCCTGTCTGTTCTGAAGGTGATCCCAGAGAGGCTGTGCCAGCTGGGCAGAGTGCAAGGTGCCATCGACCACGGCCATTCACAGCCGGGAGGGCACACGGAATGTGCACGGTCCAGGACAGACCACAGCATTAGGATCAGGGCTTTGTGGCCTTTTCATGGAAGCTGGCTTTTTCAATCATTGGGCCAAAGAAGGAAAAAGGGAGCGTTACATTTCCCAATTTGTGATTGCTTTTAAAACTGTGCAAAGAAGAACAACTGGTATTTAGCAAAGCTGGAGACAGGTTTGATTATCCTCAGGGCATGGTGGGAACAAAAGAGTGGAGTTCAGGTTTATAGCCACAGACAGAGCAGCCCAAGCCCTTGGGTGAGCAGGAGCTGCGGTGCATCCACCCAACAGCAGTTACTGTGCAGCCCTGAGGGAGCAGAGTCCACACCAGATACAACCCAAAGACACATGAGGCCTTCGTGGGAGGGGAGAGGTCACATACCGGTAGTGAGCCGTGTCTATGAAGCACCCAGACTGGCGAGGCCATGGAGATAGAGGTCACGGCTGGCAGAGGCGGGGGGAAAGGGGTGGTAGAAACTGCGTCACGGTTAAAGGAATTTGCTTGGGAATGACGAAAATATGTTCAAACTAGATAGAGCTTGTGCCACAGAACTATTCAATTTAAAACAAGTGATTTTTACGTTAAGTGAACCTCGCCTTGAATGTTATTTTTTAAAGAGCAGACCACGTAATATTCCATTTTAATACAAGTGTACCGCCCCCACACACAAGAAATGGTGAAGGGCACTTGCTTACCAGTGTGCCCACAGTGGCTGCACCCAGGAGGTCCCACTGCGAGCCCGGGGCGGACTCCCACGCTGGAGTCCTCTACACCGCCCGGTCACTGCCAGGTACGCGGCCCTGGGCACATGCGCCTCAGCCCCTCTGCGCATGCAGGTGGGGCGCGGATTCGGGGAGACAACGTGTGGACTCAGCGCACAGCAGTAAAGGTTAATCTCTGTTATTTTTCATTTCTCTTGGTTTTTTTGTATTTTCAAGTTTCTAACAGTGACGAAAAGCTGGGTTATAATACATGGTTAAAGCGTGGCAGACTCGGACATCCGCAGGGTGGGGTCCTCAGCTCTGCACAGCTGGGCGCTGAGGTTCCAGACGGGCTTGGGAGCTGGAGGGTAACATGAAGAGAGTCGTAAAACAGAGCTTTCCCTGGACCCCACCCCAGGCTTTTAGTATTAGGGTGGGATGTTAAATCATGAAAAACAGTGGACAGCAAATAAAGCCTTTCCAATGTGCTGTCCTGCCGGGACGCCCCACCCCTTGGAGCCCCCTGAACGAGAGCGCTCCCCACAGGGTCTCTCTCTGGGCCACCTCCACTCTCCCTCCTCCGCTGTTGCTGCAATGCTTCATTACACATCGAAGACGAGCACACAAGTTTTGTCCAGTGAATGTCTGTCCTATTAGAAGCTCCATGAGCCGAGGGTTATGGGTATTTTGTTCCACAGTCCTTTCCAGACGACGGGCTTCCAAATCCACCTATCCCATCCCTCGAGGGGGAAGGAAGCTGGTCCATTCTTAAGGCAGAGTCCTCACGGCCCAGTCCCCCCGTAAAGTCCCACCTCTTAATCTCACAGTGGCAGTAGGTTTCAACCTGAGTTTTGGAAGGGAGGAACATTCCAGCCAGAGCTGAGAGGTCTAGAGTATCTATTTTAGCACAAGCGCTGCCTCTCCAGACAAGGCCATGGCTCAAATTTCCAAATTGTGTGATCACAAGGTTCCACGTGATGCTGGAAGGCTTAATCAGAGTCTTCCATGCAGAGCGGGGGTCCTGAATTTAAAAACATTCCCAGGTGACTCTCATGATCATACAGGTCTAGAAACACCGGCTGAAACAAGTGATGGGACTAACAGGACACTTCAGACCTTCAGACTTTGCCCCACCCCAGGAATCCTGTTGTGTGCCCGGAGTCTGTGGCAGTGTCTTCCAGCTTCTTGCTTGGCTTCCTTAAATTCTTCCTGAGACCACTGGTAGCAAGGGTGTGGTGAGGACTGTTGCCCCTTCTGGACTCTGCCACACGTCAAGGAGGGGGAAAGCAGGCAGAAGTCAAGAGAGCATCGCTCGTATCATCACTTCGGTGAAGAGAAGGAGCCAGAAAGGGACGCACTCAGAAGGAGTTGTTTTATCCCAGACACAGACCCTGGGGAACAGACCTGCACCCCAGGAAGACGGCTGCAAACACTTGACTGAGAGCTATCAGCAAGTCTCTTTTCCTCAGGCAAACAGAAGCAGAGGGCCTGAGACAGCAGATGGGGAGCAATTCTTTAACACTTAGCATCCTCAGATGAGATGGCGCCCTCGGAAAGGAAGGCCTCTGTGCAGCTGGGGATGAGGTAGTTAAAGCCGTCTTTGAAAGGTCACTGGCATCGGTAGTGTCGAGCCCAGTCTCAGTAAACAGCAGAAGCTCCTACAGCGAGCAATGGGGCCGGCCTGTCCATTACTGTTTTCTGATCTCACTGCAGTGGACCATGGCGGCTGAGATGTGCTGGTCCATCAAGATGGAATTTCTTTGCACGTCAGGGACGCTGCCAGGACACCTTATTTGGTTTAGTTCTCTGCCTGGGGTGGGGATGTTTCCAGCAGCTGAGCACTGCTTTCTGAACATCTGTGTTTTTGTTGGAGTGCACTTGTTTGGTTAGTCTTAGTTCAGTGATGCTGAGCTCCGGCTCCATGGCTCCCAGCGTCGGTCATACCTGGCTCTGGGATGTGCTCCATCAGGAATTAGAGGCTCTACAGTGGGCCCCTGTGGAAGAGTCAGGCGACCTCAGCCCCGGCCAAGCCTGGCCCATGGCTGGCTCATCTGTGGACTGGAGACCTCCCCTTAGATCAGGGGACACAGGAGGGTGCACTTAAGGCCCTTGAAGCCTGATTGTCCCCCCAAACTGTGCTGTTTGGAAGTGAGTTACCGAGTCCAGCACATATGAGAAAATGGGGTGGAGTGGGGCTCAGCCCCATCTGCCGCAGGGGCAGTGTCTATATATGGTGCATTGGGAACCAGCTTTTGCTGTATTGGTTTTCTCTCGGGTCTACAAATCCATTTGCAATTAACTTCATTTCATGGTTATGAACTTTTTCTACTTGGATCCAAGAAAGATCACAAAAATAAGGATATTCTTTTTCAGTTTTTGACTGACATCTAAGGCAGTGGATACTACCGGCTCCCTCTTCTGTCTGTGAAATTCATCTGCCTTTGGCCTCTAGATGCCAGGGCACTTTTGTAGCTTTGACTTGCTGGTGACCTTGCGTGCCTGTATTCAGCCCTCAGCCCCTGGGTTCCACATCATCGTCAATGTTTCCTGAGTTGTACAGGGAGCTCCTGGTGTCACCGCTGAACACCTGCCAGGGCTTCTCTTCCATCATGAGGCCATGTGCCTAGTGCTGAGCTTACGATATCCCCCCAAGGAGTGCCCTCCTCTCTCCTCCCTGTTCTGTACATGCAATGACCCATTGTCATTCAGTCATTTAATATTCCTTCTTTTTTCTTGCCATGTAGTTTAATTCACCACTGAACCTGACAGATTTAGAATCCTCAAAACATTGTTTTCTCATGCCTCTCTGTAATATGATGACTAGGAACCGGTGTGTGGGGTCAAACAGAACCCAGCACACACCCTGGTGTGTTACTTGTGCTTTCTCTGGCCAGGATCTTGGACTTTGTCAGTCACTGTCCCTGACCTGGGACAAGGCAAGTACCCACGGAATTGGGTGAGAATGCAATAAACGGCACCAGGAAGGGCCAGCTTCCGCGTCTGGTCTCTGCTCCCTGCTGCAGCCTCCTCCCCTGCTCTGGCACCATGGCAACTTGCTCCATGTCTTCATGAAGCCCGTGTCTGCAGGGGCATTAGAGGCCCCATCAGGTGCAGTCCCAACCACTAACTGTGTCACATGGGGTCAGGCATCCATGTGTTGGCTGTTACCTTTCCTGTTCCTTCTCCAGTCCTCACCTGGGGCTGCTCCAGCAGAGCCTTCTTGCCTGTGTCCACACAGCCAGGATCTGAGCCTCTTGCAAACCCAGCTCCACTCTTTCCTCTGCCAACTCCCACTGTCACCACCAGGGCGTTCTGCAGCCCTACAGCTCCCCGCCTCCCACCATGGCTCTTGGGGACCCTTTGGCTCCCTGCATTCCCCTAGCCTGGCTGAACTGGTAGCAGTCAGCATGGAGGAAGAAGATGAAGGAGAGATTTTGGAGGTGGACATCTGGCTGCTTCCTGTGAGGACTCAGCACCTCTTCCAGCACCATGCTGTCCTTGGAAAGCCAAACAGCACCTTCCTCTCAAAGCCTCAAAGGTGAGTCTTGGTGGGGAAGCCTCACCTCCCTGGACTGCATTAGACCAGCTGGGGCACTGGGGTGCCATCATGTCTGAGGTCTGAGATGTGGCCTGGGGCTCCTTTGGGTGTGGATGCCTGACCTCGAGCTCTGCTGTGGTCTAAGGAAAATCCTATTCCAGGAAGAGCCTGGGGTCTCACTTCCTGACCAAGTATGCAGGGTGTCTGTATGAGTCAGCTCTTCCATCACCGGGGCACCACGACCAACGCCCACAGCTCAGAGGAGGAGAGGTTCGCTTTGGCTCATAGTTTCATTCCCCGGTCGGCTGGATCCAAGGGAGAAGCAGCACGGTGGAGGGGCCTGGCGGAGGAAAGCTGCTCAGCTCACGCAGCCAGGAAGCAGGGGGGAAGGGAGGAGCCAGGGACAGGAACATGCCCTTGGAAATGAAGGATCAGGAGCAGTGTCTCGATTGGCTGTGCCCACATGCAAATGAAGGATTGAAAAGAGCATCTTCTGATTGGTCCCATAACAGCACCAGATTCAAATGAAGGGTTGGAAATAGTGCTTTTCTGATTGACTCACAACAATGGTGATGATGGCGATGATGGCTTCATCATAATGGGGGTGTCCTGTACTCTGAGTCTCTGTCTTCCTGGGTGTGTCCCTCACCCTGTTGCCCTGGCTTAGATACATTTGTCTGAGTCCAGCAAGCACCCCTGGTTCTTGCTGGGCCAACAGTTTTCTCCTGCAGCCTGGGTGGGACTGCAAGTCGTTGTTCTCTTGACTCTGTTCCACCCTCTCTGCCACCCTGGCCACCTCCATTCTCATCCTCATCCCTGCTCACACGGGGTCCTCCTCCTCCACCTCGGCTTTCCCTGGGAACTCAGCAGAGCCTTTAGCGATTCAGCGTCTGCAGACAGTGCTGTGCTGGAGGCAGGGTAAGGTGGATGATGAGCTCAAGGTTTGCTGGTCAGTTTGCACACCCAGCCACACTGTGGACAGTGTGTACTGTGAGCAAGGAGGTAGCCATGTGTAAGGTGTTTGGCCCCCCAAAAATGACATACACCACAGGCCAGGCCAGCCCCTTCCCTTCCCTTCTCTTCCCTCCCCTTCCTTCCCTTTCCCTTTCCTCCCTCCTTTCCTTTTGTACTGGAGCTTGAACCCAGGGTCTTCACACTTAGCTACAACTCCAGCCCATTTTAAATTTTGATACAAGGTCTCACTAAGTCACTAAGTTGCCGAGACTGGGATCACACTTGCAATTTTCCGGCCTCAGCCTCAGAATTCTGGGATTCCAGGTGTGTGTTCCCTCCCAGGACAGATCCTGGTGAGGCTGCAGGGGCAGGGACTGAGGACAGCAGCAGGCAGTGGCCCTATCTGTCATGGTCATGGGTTCCTCCTGAGCCTCTGCATTTCTTGCCCAAATGTGCTTCGTTTTGGTTTAGCTGAGTAGAAAACCAAATGCTTTCCCAGCTGGAATTTTGAATGGTGATTCATTTTGGTGGACGTGCTTATAATTAAAACAGCCACGACAGAAATGGGGTGTTGGAACACACGGATCCCAGACAGTTCAGAGCCCAGGCAGCCCCACGGTAACGACAGCAGATGTGACAGCAAGTTAAATGTTCAGCAGAGTGCCTTAAATGGGTCAGTGGAGGCAGTGATCATGAAGTGCGGGATGCCTTTCTTGGAAACAATTGTGCATATTTAAAAGTCATCTGGGTGTAAGAACACCTGGGTGTGAAAACCATGAAGAGTTGCTTGCTCCGGGCGAGGTAGCCTCAATGCATCCTTCTGTAGGACAGAGAGAAGGGCACCTCTGTGTAGGTGTTGCAGTGCCAAGGTCACCTCAAGGTGAGGACGTCAGGCAGCATTGAAGTGACATTGGCTCGGACTCCTCCCAGTCCCGGCTGCTATTCACACTGAGGTCAGAGAGATGGTGGCCTGAAGCCCTGTCTAGGCCAGGTGACAGCCTTCCTGGAGGTGACGGTCTTCCTGGAGGGCCCCAAGGTCCCCTCCCTTGCTCAAGCTCAGTGTGGCAGGCTCGATGCCAGCTCCTGGAGTCCTCAGCAATCATTCCAGGCTGCAGGGAGCCTGCACCTTGAGCATACCTGGTGCACTCAAAATAACACTGCCCACCCGCATGAGGCAATGGCGCTGGGGACGTCCAGGGCACTGGGTCCCTGGGTGTAGATATTTTCTGGAGATGATGGCCGAGTGGTAAGATTTAGGAACCAGGAAAGTGCTGGGGAACACCAAGCTCCCGCTCTTCTGGCTCTGAGCCAGGAGCTGAGACTGCTCTCCCGCTATGACACAGTGGTGGCAGGCCAGGCCTGGTGGCAGGGAACATCTTCCAGCTCTTTTTTCTCTTTGCTCCCTCACGCTGTAGCACTCATTTCACGCTGTGTCTCCCCGAGGTGATACTCCATTCCTCTGCTTTGTAGAGAGCACAGTCGTGGTCCCAGAGGAAGGCGAAGACTGGGTGGGCTGGCGGTAGCTGGCAAGAGGTCTAGCTCCTGCCTACAGTCTGTGGGTCGGGGAAGTCCCTGCTGTTGCTCTTCTCCCCTGATGGGCAAACTGCTGAGCTTGCTGTGCAGGGCCACGTGGCACTGTGGGAAGACCCAGTGCTGGCTGGGTGCCTGGGGGCCTCTCTGTTCTGCTGCCCTTTCAGGCCGCTCTGAGACCCCGACCGCAGGGGCCCAAGACTCCCCCAGGCCTGTGAGTGACCACGGCTCCCTGAGCTCCCAGCAGCCACTGGATGGGACTTGTTGTCGGCGGGACACTCAGGACTGATGGTGCCGCAGCCCGAGGGGGTGGCCGGCCCAGGGCCCCTGCATGCCGCACGCACACCAGTGGACAGGGAGGCACAGGGCCTTCGAGCTTTTGCTGTACAGCTCCGGCAGGGACTCCTTAAGCAGTGCTCTGTCTCTGTCAGCACCGCTCCCAGCAGCGCAGCCCCCCAGCTGCCCCTCCTCTGCCCTCCTGGGAAGTCTGCACAGGGCAGGGGACCAGCAGAGAAGCCAGGTTCAGGAGACTCCAGGTGCGCTGGGGCTGTGGTGCTGGCGGCCCAGACTGGGTGGTATGGACAGCACGACGCTCTGCAATCCCCGTTCTGAGGCCGGAGGTCCAAGGGGAAGGGGACAGCAGGGCTTGTGCCTCCCGAGGCTGGGGGACGATCCATTCCTGGCCTTTCTCCTGACTTCCAGTGGCGTGCTGGCCATCTCCGGTGTTCCCTGGGGAGAGAAACATCACTTGGTCACCACCTCTCCTCGACATGCGTCTATCCACATGTTTCCCCTTGATAAGCAGACAGCTGCGTTACTGGGTGAGGGAGAGCCCAACTTTAGTGTGATGCCGCCTGAGCTTACCCATTATGTCTGCCAAGTCCTTACTTCCGAAGAAGGTCATCCTTAAGGTACTGGGGTCAGGGCTACCACGTAGGAGTTTAGGGGAACACAAGTCCACCCCAGGTCAGCCGAGATGGCCTTCCCGGGCTCCTGCTCACAAAGGAAGTTGAAAGGACGGGGCTGCCCTGGTCTTGCAGATGGAAATGATGCCACTTCCTGTTTCCATGGGCGCCAGGGTGAGCACACAGCAGCCAGGCTGAGTGTGAAACTGCTCCCTTTTTCATAAAATATTTTTATTTATTTTTTATTAGTACTTATTTGTGGTACATACTGATTACATTCGCTGTGGGGAGTAGGTGCAGGGACGTAACACACCCTAATTCTTTTTCTTCTCCTCTGCCTCCCTCCATCTCAAAATGCCCTTTCCACTTACTGAAGATCTATCTCCCTATTTCTTGTTATCTGTCTTTTCTTTAGCTCTTTAACTGACTTATACTTGGAGTTTATCAAATAAGAGAAACCATGTGATATTTAAGTTTGTGTGTCTGATTTATTTCATTTAACATTTTGGTCTCAAGGTGTAGCCATTTCCCTACAAATGACTCAAGTTTATCCTTCTTTATGGCAGAGTAGTACTCCATTGTGGATAAATACCACATTTTCCTTACCCATTCATCTGCTGATAGACATGTGGGTGGCTTCCAAGATTTAGCTATGTTGGGTTTTGCTGCCATAGACATGGGCATGTGCTTTCAAAGGAGCAATCAAGAACCTGGGACCTTAGGCTGTTCCCCAGGTTGAGCAGCAAGTGACCCTGGAAAGAGGAGAGGTTCAGCACCTCATTCATTCACACCAGCAACAGGAAGGCTAGCCTTAGGGAGCCAGACTCCTCTGCACGGACCCCCTCGGTGTGATAGTTGGCTGATTGTGTCAATTTGAATGAGAAACACCCAATTAAATGGGATCAGCATAGTTCTGGGTGTGGCTGAGGGCATTTACTAAAGACAGAAGACCCACCTGAGGACGGCTTGTTGCCTGAGTCATGTAAAGGGGAAACGAAGAGGGAAGGCTGCTTCTGTTTCTTCAGAGGAGCCCCTGTCTTCTTCACCTTGGACGTCATCTCCTGGTTTCGGGTACAGACTTTTCAGCCTCCCGCGTAAACCCTTCAGCCTCCTGATGCGGACTCGCAGGGACGCTACCGTGAGCTCCAGGCCTCTGCCGGGGTCCTTCAGCTCTCCAGTGCGCAGACAACCCCTTTGCACTCTTCCGTGCCCGCCTCTGGGCAGCCATCGTAAGCCAATCTCATAAATTCTTACATAATTGTATATCTTGCATTAAATCTGTTTCTCTACTAAGCACTGACTGAGACATTGGGAAATGTGCCTTTATTTTCCTAGCCTGGACTCGACCAGCCCCAGGTGACAGAGGGCTGGGTGGGAGGGAGGGGATTGGGCACAGGGGAGGAGCGGGTCTATCGATGTAAATGCTTGGACCAACTGGGGAAAAGTGGTTTTCAATCACTTTGGGTTGTTTTCAATAACTTGGTACTTCTTTCCCCAGGGAAATTGAAAAACATCCAAATTCCTGATTTATGGAACTGCCTGTAATGAGATTTGATCATATTTTCTAGTAAATGAGAAGTCAGGTGAGCTGGGGGCCTCTTGGGGAGCAGGGTGAAGGCCACTGTGTGAGGAGTGCCTGAACTGCAGCTCATGGCCACCTCCAGAGGCGTCCTGTCCCTTCCATGCATGGTCACCACAGGCTCCTCATGTTCTCCCTGCCCCATGCTCAAGCCCTGGGGGCTTTAGCTGCCATCATCTTCACCTCAGAACTGCAGCATAACCGATTTCTTTCCTTGCATCTTTTGAGAGGTGTCATACACGTGCTTCTAAGCATTTATGGAGCACCTTCTCAGTCTGAGGACGGGGCGGGTGTACGGTGCGAATGAATGGCTGGCAGCTTACTAGGAAGTTCGAGGTGGACATCCCGAGGTGCTGGAGAGAAGAGGGGGCTTGGCAGAGGGCGAGCTCTCCTGAGCTAGGTGATCCCAAGCCGGACTTTGAAGGGAAGCATCAGGGGAGGGGCGCTGGAGCTCAGAGGGTTGATCCCCAGCGGAGAAGCTGGCAATGTGTGCCCCAACAGGCGATGCCCTGGAGCCAGCTGAAGCCAGCCCTGAGGAGGTGCCAGGTACAGCCAGGCCTGCAGTGTTGGCGGTGTCCCACCCGGGTGAGAGTCAGGAGGAGGCTAGGCCAGCGGAGTCTCCTAAGTAGAGAGCTGCTTTGCCCATCACCTTGCTGCCTTAGTGAGACGGGCTAATCTTCAGTCCCTGTTGTATTTCTTGTCAGAAACATTACTCTGCCGTATAAGCCCTGAATATTATCATTTTCATCGAAGCCACCAGTGGAACATCCGTCCCAGCGTTATGCCACATGTGATAGCCACCTCTGGCATGGAGTGGGTACTGGTTGCTGGTGGCAGAGGCCACAGATGCCCAGTGCCTTCTTCTAGAAGGTGCCGCTAAGCAAGCTCCCTTGGGTGCTGTCCTTTGCGTTGGTCGGAGAGACCCTCTCACCTTCAGCAGAGACAGAAAGGGCCGGGGCTCTGCGCCTCTGGCTCATTCTTTCCGCCTCCCCCCATGAGGATGACTTTTCAGGCATCTCACGGAGATTAACTGCCAAGGTAATAAAGGCAACTGCATTTAATCATTTTCCTAATTAATGCATTTATTGCAGCTCCTTGCTGCTTTTTGAGCTGAAAATAATGAAGAGAAAGGAAGCGCGCGAAGCAAGGATCCCACATTTTCACCTAAAGGTTAATTAACTTGGGGATTATCTGGGAGATGGCACCCACCCAGTCCCAGAGAAGGACACACAAAGACACTGCCACTGTGTGCCGTGCCTAGGCATGGGGCAAGGTCACCCCAAGTAAGAACTGAGCCAGGAGTGGCACCCTTTGAAGGAATGCTAATGTGAGTATTGATTTAATTCAGTGCGGCCCACATTGTACTTGGAAGCTTCTAGTAAGTGAGGAAGGGCGGAAAGAGGCACTGAATGAGACTACATTGAAACCGTGCCTCTACGCTGGAGCTTGAATGAAAGTAAACCTACTGTCTGTTCACATATTGATCAGGGTTCGTATCTTACATTGGCAGCCATGCTGGGGTGAGGGCCTGCCTTTCAATGAAGCCATAGATAGATCTGCAGGGGACATCCTTTGAGCAGCCTGTGGGGCTTCCAAATTCTGGAGAAAGTCCAGGTGCAGACTTCAGAGGGCGCAGCACCCCAGCTCAACAGAACAGCCACGCTGTTCTCGGCAGCAATGCCCAACCTGAGAAACTCAAGAGAGAGTGATGGGTGCCTCCCTCTGGTGCCAGCTCCCCGCTGTCTGAAAATTGGTTGACTGTGGCTCAGGACTGGATTTATACAAACAAAAATGGAAGTTTCTCCCTTTACCCCCACCAGTCCATGAAGTTAAAAAACAGGGTGGAGGACGATTTGGGAAAATGTACATGGGAAGTCTTTAAACACATCCGAGGCTCAGACAGCGCAGCTACAGCAATGATCTGCTGCTAAAATCATGACAGATGTGCACATAGAGCTGCCCACAGAGGTGTTCTTCATTTTTGGTGGAAACCTGGAGGCAGCCTAACCGATGGTGTCAGTGTAGTGTTGGGCAGAGTGTTGGGCAGGGTGCTGCCCCGGGACTCAGTCTCTTCACCTGCAGCTTCATATGGCTACTGTGGTGAAGGACCGAGAAGGACGCTGGCCCCACAGTTGATGTTCCCTGCTGATGCACTTGGTCACAGAGAGGTGGTGTAGTGCTGGGGTTACGCAGCTCCTAAGCCATCGGACCTCCTGCCGCATGGAAAGATGCTCACAGGAAATGGGAACAGTGAATAGCTTGGAAAGCGCCACGCAACCCTGTGTTAGGACAAAGATGTGTATGTGCGCATCTACATGTATTGTGAAAATATATGTAAAATATAAGCATAGATGGCTAAATAATACAACGTTAGCAGTTGCTCTCTTTGGATATGGAATAAAAGTTGAACCTTGGATTTTTACCAGATTTTCCAATTTTTTTACTGTGAAAGTACATATTCATTTATCAGTTAGAAAAAGTTCTTTTAAAATAATGTCTACTTAACTCACCTCTATGTCAGACTCTGAAGTGGAGGGCTTAGACACTAAGAGCCATTTACTGGGAGACAGTACTGTCCCCATTTCTACAGATAAACAAACAACCTTATTACTGTCTAGAGATGCCATTAAGCTGGAGACAGGAAAGTGAGCATGTTAGAGATGAAGTGGGAACCTGCCACCCAAGGAACCAGCGTGGGAGCAGGTCTCTGTGTCCCTAGCCTTGTACATATGTCAAGCATGGTCCATCTCGGAGTACAGTGGCTCTCAGGACTGAGAGGCCCAGGTCCTTCAGGGTCCTTCAGCCCTGGGGGCAGTGCACGGAGTCAGAACGAGGGCCACAGCCTGGGTGAGAAGTGGCTCCTGCACCACATAATTGGTGTTTTGGCTTCCGACCATGGGTCTTAAATGAACAGAAAGGACTCATGGGGTGGAGGGAGATGGGGAGAAGGAGGGAAGGGGAAATAAAGAGGACCAAGGCGCGATATGTAAGTGTACCAATTCTCCACAATGAATGCAGTTGTTATGTGTCACAAACTGCACCGATAAAACAGAGGTGGGTTAGAAAGAAGTGACAACTACTGAGCAGTGCATTTCAAATTACAGTTCACAGAGCATCCCAGAGCCTGGAAAGCGTCCTGTTAGTATTTCCTTTTCCTTGAAGTTCAGCCTGCAGTGTTCAAGCTGCTTAAGGCTGTATCTTTATTGAAGAAGAAAAAAAAAAAACTCGGGTGGACCCTAGAGCTTGGAAATTCTAGTAGATTTTCTCTACACTGACCACACAGGATAGCCTTCCTGTATCTCAGCTCTCTACTTAGGGTGAGCTAACAGTGAGTAGAATGAGGAACAGGATGTAGGAGGGCAAATAGGAATTTTGCAAAATCAGCTTCTTCCCATTGTTTTAATCCTCATTAGATGTAGCACTTAAATGAAGATAGTAACGACAGGTTTTTCTCTCCTCTTCACTTGTGCTAAATAATCACATTCTTAATTTGTGGCCACAGGAACAAGCTACAGAGAGTTGGCACAGGGAGGAGAATCAATGTGTTTGTAGAGGAATCATTTAATAAGGCCTTCTACACGCCACCACTATATGGATGCTCCAGAGGGTGTAGACACCCATCCTTTTCCATTACAGAAGTCTCCTTTGCTTTGTAAGGGGTCCTGTTCTAGCCTGGCTCTGGAATATTTAACACATCAACTTTTAATTTTTCTAGACGTCTTTAATGAGCAGAGGTTGACCACTAGTATACATATTTAAATCTCTTTATTATTGTCATGTATTTATTTTGAAACTATCTTTATAGAAGCAATACATGTTTCAAGATTCCCTTTGGGCTTGGTTCTGCATCAACACTATGCCCTTGGTCTCAGTTGTCATGGGGCTTGGTCTGTAGAGGACATCTAAGAAGTCAGTACTCTTTCTTAATTCAGTCGTCTCATATTTGGTTTCCATACTCTCGGCTCTTGTGGCTTTTTCCCAGTCCTGACTGCTCTTCCTCAGGCATGTTTTTCTTCTTCTCACTTTAGTGGGGTCTTTTTCAGGGCTCTGCATCTTGCAATTAAGAATCTCACTTCGTCTGCTGCCCCCGGTCCTCACTTGTGTGGCTGTGTCTCCCATCGTGACCTCTGGTCCTCATCCTTCTCGTCAACTCTGCATTTGACTCATCAAGTGCTTACTTCTGCTTGGATGCCACCAGTATCTTAAACCTTATCACCTGAGTTGGAATCTATACTCGTCCATCATTCTTCTCAACCCCACCCTCCTTATTTCTCCCCTGTTCACATCAGTTGCCGTTATCCTCTAGTCCTCCAGATGGTAGCTAGTTCCATTCATTGTTAAGTCTTCACCAAGAGCTGAGAAGACTGTGGACACGGGGTCAGGACGTGGGTCACTGCTTCTGCAGCTCATGCCTGCCAGTGCGATACGATAGCAGCCTCTTCAGTGTGAAAAGTCTTTTCCTATCAGATTTCCAGTTGTGTGACTTCATGGTTTAAAGTCTCCGCTTTCCACCATTGACCTTTAAATTGCAGACCCTCCGCCTCAGGGGCCAGCTCCTCTGTGCCCACCTCTCCCAGCCTCCACTCACCCTGTGCCCTGCTCCTGTGCTGTTCTGCATGTGCCAGGCACATTCTACGGCCGAGATCTGGCTCACTTTTCCGTTCTGCCTAGAATCCATTCTCAGTCTAGCTGTGTGTCCAAATCCTTCTGCTGATCAACACAGCTCAGGAGGCCTTTCCAGAAACTGCTCTTTGGTCATCTTCACGCCAGGTCCTTGGGAGTCTCAGGTGGTCTCCTGTTGCTTGTCCCTGTCTACCTGGTGCCGGGAGCGCTCTTGCATCTACTCAGGAGAGGGGTCCAAGTCCTGCTCCTGTTCACATCTTCCACCCAAGGACCTCCTCTGTGAGCATCTTGGAGAGAAGGGATGGGCTTTATGTGCACTGAGCCCTTAGCCCTAGGAGTTAAGCATCTTGGGGTTTCCAAGCCTAGAGACAAAGAACAATAAAGTATGACAAGCAGTCTGAGGTCTTGTGTTCTATTTCAAGAAGCTACTTTGTGGGTCCGTGTTAGAACTCTATAACGCCCACATCTTCCCCCACTGCCTCTCTGGTGATTTAAATAAGAGAAATATCGGCATTGGTGTTTTCTCCCTGACGGTCAACATGCTCCTGATGGCCTTTGCTTTGCTTTTGTGTGTTCTGAGCCTGACCCCCCTCTGCCCTGACCTTATCAGACAACGCTCAGTGCTGATCAAGACCATGACCTTGGGTTCTCCCTTGGCCTGTGCCTGATTAACAAGGGGAATAGAAGCTGCAGTTCCTGATTGTCTGTGGCTTGACAGTCTTTTCATGATGGGATATGGGGGGCTGGAGGGGAAATAATTAACATTTAAAAAAGACAGTTTGGCTTAGTGATTTAATGAGCTCAGTGAAGCCTTGCTCTGAGCATTGTTGCAAAAATAATGTGAATTGGAGAGAATTTGCAGTCACCTGAATCTATTAAATCCACTGAGCCCTCTTTCAGCCTCATAAATAGAGAGCTCTATTCAGCCACACAGACAGAGCTGTTGAGGACACGGACTGTGACCAGACTGCGGGTGTGGTGCATGCAACTATCACAGCTTCCTCCCCTGCGAAATGAAACGTACTCTGATAATCCCCAACCCAGTGGAATAGTGCCTGGCCAGCACTAGCCTGGGGCCTGCACATAGTGGGCAATGAAGAAATGAATGAATGAATAATGAAAAGAAAATAACATTACTGTTAGGAGAGTAAGAGGAGTTATGCCAGGGTCAAACCAAAGGATACAAAGGCAACAAGCAATCATTGGTGGCTACTTAGCAGGGGCTGACTTGCCCAGAATAGGGTTTTATGATGATTGCTTTTAAATAGTATTTAAAAAGTGAACTGGAGGCCACAGAGGATAAAGACAGTAAGGCTACACTTGGAAAAGTCCGTGCACCAGGAGTAAATACCACAGTGCGAATGGAAACCAAGAGCAGGTAGATGAGATCTGAAAAAAACAAAAACCTAAAACAAAAACCACCTAGACAAAAAATGAGGAGTTATCAAGGGAACTCTTTCAATTAAAGAATAGAAAGCAGGACTACTTGGAGGGATAGTTAATTGGGGAATGGCTAAGTTCAACTTTCCTCCTCTTGAGTTAGATGTAGTCATGCAACATCAGCGGAGATGTTCGCTGCATGCTGGGGTGGGGCTCACGCGCTGCTGCCTGTTTATAGGGGTCACTGTGCTTGTCACGGCAGGTGTGGTGGTTGTTTCCTCCCTTTACTTGAGTTTTACGACTTTGGAATATACTAATAGACATAGACATAGACATAGTCATAGATATAGACATAGACATAAATATAGATATAGATATAAATACTGACATCAAAGCATCTACAGGAAGATTCCCAGTACTCTGTTAGCTCCTAAGTAAGGAGGTGGGTTGAACTCTATCAAGCTCCTGGGAAAACTGACTTTCCAAAATGTTCTCAGAGCCAGGTTTCCCACTGGTGTTAGACTTGGATAAAGCTCATCACTGGAATATTTTATAAATGGAGTTAATTTGTAGTTTGAGAAAAGATGATTCCACAACTGCAGGACCATAAGCAATATAAATGGAGATGTGTCTTTTGGTGAAAGACCAGAAGAGCCACAGTTGAGCTTTCCCAAGCGTCTGTGTCCTTGGTGTCTGTCAAGGATGTAAGTAGCATGTGTCACCGAGACATTGTCTCTCTCAGAGCAGGTGTCTGTACTCAGGAGCAGCTTGCTTCCTTCCATGTCCAGGAGATGTCCAGGAGATGTCCAGGCCTTGGCAGTTGCTGGTGTCATGGTTTCTGCAGGCCAAGCATCTCCCGCTCGGTGTCCATCTGAGGTTGTGTCTCTGAAGAGAGGTTCAATATCATGGAGCGATATCAGGGAGCTGCACCCTCTCCAAAGCCCTCTTCTCCTGATACCCCTGACACTGTGGACTGCTCTTCTGTGGCCCTGTGGTGGAGGAGGCTGGAACACGTGGATGTGGTTCTCCTGCTTCCTTCATTCCACCTGTGGGAGTGAGGCTGGGAGGAGCAGTCACAACCCCTGGCCAGGAGGGTCCTGTGATGAGCTGGGCTGGAGCCCAGAGAGCAGAGCAGAGTTTAAAGCACTAACTGTCAAGAGCACAGTTTAGAGATTCCCACCCCACCTGCCCCAGGAAGTGGTGCTCTCTGGCTGGTTGAAATTAAGGGGAGGGGTTCTTGAAATCACAAAACCCCTAACAAATATCTTACATGACTTTGTGGGGTCTGCTTCATACACCAGGTGGTGGGTGACCGTTGGCTACTTGGTCTACGCTCTTCAGACAGGAAAGAGAGGATGGGGCTGGAGCTTGCGTCTGTGACAGAGAATGCCTGGACCACAGAAGCCAGTCCATTCCACCAACATAGGACACAGCCAAGGAGGGGACAAATGGGCTTTGCCAGCTGGGTCCCACTGACCCTTTCACTTTATGTCCAGAAAGTGGTCCAGAAGCATCCTGGGCTCTCAACACCCCAGAGCTTGAGGCAGTTTATCAAAGAGAGAATTTGCCACTAGTTAAATGGAAATTTCCCAAGCATCTGTGTCCTTGAATTGCCACCTTTCAGGATAAATAGGCCACCAAGCAGTGCCTACACTCATTACATTTTCACTGTGCACTTCTTGCATCTTCTGATGTGATTACAAAGATCCAGACAGTGTCTGTGGGCAGCTTCTGTCTGTGTCCTCCAAGAGCCCTTGGGTTGAACTTGCCTGCCCTACACTGAGAAGCGGCACATTTTGTCGCAAGTGATATGATCATGGGGTGCCTGATTTGAGGGCCTCATGTAAAGTCTTGCTGGTTGAGTGGCAGCTGTTTCAGAGTGGAAGGAGCCATGCACCATCCCCCCACAGAAGGGTATTCTGGATGGATTCACATGGCGGCTTGCAGATGGCTGGAGTGTGAGGACCAGCCAAGGGACATCCAGGTGGGGCACAGTGGCCACTGACCACCTCTCAGACTTTGGGCTTTAGGAGTACAGCGATACTGGAAGTGGGCAGGTGAAGCCATCTGTGTGACACCTGCTTTCAGCACCCTCCAAGGAGGGGCTACTAGGAATGTGATAGTGATGAACTCTGCTCCATGGAGGTCCCACCTGCTAAGAGCAGGGAGCAGACCAGTGACTATTTCGGGGCTGGGGAAGGGACAGCTCCTGTGAACTTTGCTGATTTTCTCCTTTGGAAGTGGCCCTTCACGCATCCTGTGGACTCCATTTTTGGCCATTTCTTTCTTGTCACAGCCTCTGACTGGCAGGTGGCTGGGTGACACCAGCGGGGAGGCAGTTTGGGGACGGACTCTGTGTAGCTCTCTCCTCCGGTCCCTAAGCAGGAGGGAGGCAAGCGCAATGGTTAACAGCTCAGGCTTAGGAGGGTCGAGCTCATTTCTGTGCCTTCTGCCCTGTGTCACTCTAAGCAAATTATTTAATCTTCCAGGTTTCTGTTTTCTTGCCTGTCATTTGAGAATAATTCCAGTACCCACACATTGGTGACGATGTAGGAATAAAAGAGATAATCCTGATAGAGTTTATTACTTACCATTAACAAATGTGATGTCCTTCACTTTTCTTCCATCTGTCATTTCCTGTCATATTTTCATTGTCCAATGGTGGTTGGTTTGTTTTTTAACCCATGTAAAGCAATCTCTACTCTCTATTTAATCATATCAAATTCTAGCCATTCTTAGCTGACTGCAAGAAATTATTATCTCTCCCCCAAATGCTTAACTCTTAAATGTCACCCTTAAGCAATTTAGTACCATCAGTGAGATCCAAATGCTGCTTGTATTAGCTTGTAGCTTTTATTTCACAGGTGGTACTTTTTAAAAACAAAAGCTCTAAAAGAAATATAATTTCTGTCCATTTCTTGAATGATTCCTTTGAACTAAAATGAAAACTCAAGGCATTTATTAAACCATGGAGGCTGATTGTTTTTTCTCTTGACGTGTCCACAGACTAAAGAAAGAAATCTGACAACGGGGAGATGGATCTTTTGCAATTGGGAAGAGGACCAAGGGCGGGTAGGAGAGGGGAGAAGGGGATGAAAGAAGAATTCAGATATGTTATGTACATGTCCCAGCTCCCCACAAGAAATGTAATCTTTAGCTACTGCAGACATGTGCTAGTAAACACTCAAAAATTCAAAAATCTGAAGCAGTGGGGTCCTAAATCAGAAAGGGACTCGAGAGGCCAAACAGTTCCCTCTCCAGGAGAAGAGGGGCTCCTCAAGGCCCTGGGTCATGGTCTGCTGGCAGTTTAGAATCACTGGGGACTTCCAAACCTTGCTGTCCAGAACCCGTAAGTTAGAAATTCAGTGTTTGGTAGGGTTCAGGTGATTCCCATACTTTCCAGGGGACCATGGCACCAACTGACATGACAGCTGGCACCTTGTGAGCTACTGTATATTTGGCCAATGTCTTAGTCCTTTGGGAGACTGCAGCAAAGTGTCATGGACTGGGTGATTTTTAAGCAGCAGAAATAATGTCCAGGGGGCTGGACATCAGGGGCCAGCCTGACTCTTCCAGGTTGTGGATGGGCAACTTCTCATTGGGTCCTCATGTGGTGGAGAAGGGAGAGCCAGCTCTCCGGTCTCTTCCTTTTATTTTTTATTTATTTATTTTTTGGGGTTTTTATTTTTTATTAGTTCATGTTTGCATTCTATAATGATTACAGTCCTCATGTGGAGTTGGTACACGAACATAACTCATCTTAATTCTTTTTTCATTCCCTTCCCTTTATCTCTTGACCCCATTCCCATCTGAAATAGATCTATCTCCCTGCTTCCTATCCATCTTTTGTTTTGCTCTTTATTTATATTTTGGGTTTCTCATGTAATAGAAACCATGTGACATTTAAGCTTGTGCATCTGATTTATTTCACTTAACATTATTGTTTCAAAGTGCATCGATTTACCTACAAATGTTTCATGTTTATCTTTTTTTTATACCAGGGTAGTACTCCATTGTGTGTCAATACTACATTTTCTTTATCCATTCATCTATAGATGGACATATAGGACACTTCCAATATTTACCTATGGTGAATTGTGCTGCTATAAACATGGATATGTATGCATCCCTATAATGTGATGTCTTTAACTCTTTTGGGAAGATATCTAGAAGGAGAATAGCTGGATTAAGTAGAATTTCTAGTTTTAGTTTTTTGAGAAATCTATATACTGACATCCACAGTGGTTGCACTAGTCTACATTCCCAGAACAAGGCAGAAGGGTTCCCTCCCCCTTCCCCCTTCCCTCAACCTTGCCAGCATTTGTTATTTGATTTCTCGATGGTGGCCATTTTTTTTCTGGAGTAAAATGGAAACTCAGTGTTATTTTTATTTGCATTTTCTCTAATGACCAGCAATGTTGGACATTTTTTTCATGTATTTATTGGCCATTTGATTTGTACTTCTTCTGAGAAGTGTCTATTCATTTTAGTCACTGATTTTTGATTGGTCTTTTATTTTGTGGGGGACTCTAATTTTTGAAGATGTTTATATTCTAGATATTAGTCCTCTGTCTGTAGAAGAGCTGGCAAACAATTTTTCTCATTCTGTAAGCTGTTTTTTCACGCTATTCATTGTTTCCTTTGCTGTATAGAAGCTTTCTGATTTGATGTGATCACATTTGTTGATTTTTGGTATTATTTCTTGTGCCACTGAGGTTCTGTTCAGAATGTCCTTACCTACACTCATGTCTATAAGAGTTTTACGTATTTTGTTTTCCATCTGATTATATCTGCATTTTAACATTTAAATCTTCGATCCATTTTTATTTTAGTTTAGTACATGGTGAGAGATACGGCTCTAGATGCAATCTTTGGCATGTAGATAGCCAATTTTCCTGGCAACATTTATTAAAGAGGCTATCTTTCCACCAGTGTACACTTTTGGCCTCTTTGTTGAAGATCAAATAACTGAATGATCCACATGTTTGTTTCTGTGCCAGTAACATGCTGATTCTTTCACTGTAGCTTTGTAACATAACTTCAAATACAATGTTACTGTAGATTTGTGATATACTTAAATTCAGTGTAGCTTTGTAATATAACTTCAAATTTCTGTTGCTCTTCTGTTCCCTTCTGGTTCCATATGAATTTGGGGGTTGTTTTCTCTAGTTCTGTGAGGTACACTGTCGGGATTTTGATTGGGATTGTGTTCGGTTTGTACATCAGTTTTGGAAATAAGACCATTTTGACTATATTGGTTCAATCTATCTAGGAACAGGGAGTATCTTTCATATTCTGATATCATCTCCCATCTCCTTTTTCAGAATATCATAGTTTTCATCGTAGAGGTTTTTCACTTTCTTAATTAGGTTAATTCCTAAGTAATGAATTTTTCTGGCTGCTCCTGTGAATGGTATTGTCTTCCTAATTTCTTTCCCCATAAATTCATTATTGGTGCACAGGAACTATATTGATTTTTGTGCATTGAATTTGTTTCCAGCTACATTGGTGAATTTGGTTATTAATTCTAGGAGCCTTTGGTGAAAGTTTTTGAGTCTTCTATGCAAAGGATCATGTTGTCTGCACATAGTAATGATCTCTCTTTTATGTTTTTCTCTTTTCTGATTGCTCTGGCTAATGTTTCAAGCACTATTCTGAACCAGACTGGTGATAGCGGGCATCCTTGTCTTGTTTCAAATTTTAGAGGGAAAGCTTTCCATTTTTCTCCATTTAATATGATGTTGGTAGTAGGTTCATCATAAATGACTTTTATCAGCTTGAGGTAAGGTCCTTTCATATCTATTTTCTTCAGTTTTTTTTTTTTAAATCAAGAATCAATGTCGGGGGCCGGTGAGATAGCTCAGTGGCATAAGCGCCTGTCTGGCAAGTGCGAAGGCCCGAGTTTGACTCCCAGAACCCACATACGAAGAAAGGGCTGGTGATATTGCTCAGCAGCACGGGCGCCTGCTGGTGCGTGAGGTCCTGAGGTCGACCCCCCGGTACCCACAAAAAAAAAAAAAGAATCAATGTTGGAGTTTGTCAAAGGCTTTTTGTACATTTATTGAGATGATCATGTGATTTTGTCTTTTTTCCTGTTTATATGATGTGTAACATTTATTGATTTGTGTATGTTGAACCATCCCTACATCCGTGAGATGAAACCTACTTGGTCATAATGTGTCATCTCTTTGATGATTTGCTGCATTCTGTTTTCCTGTATCTTGCTGAGATTCATTAAAGACATTGGCCTATAGTTTTTTTTTTTTTTTTTTTTTTTGTGTGTGTGTGTATGTGTGTCGTTGTCTGGTTTTGGGATCATGGTGAAGTTTGCTTCCAAGAATGACTTGGGGAGTACTCCTCCCCTTTTGATTTCATTAAAGAGACTGAGGAGTATTGGTGTTAGATCTTCCCTGAAGTTTTTGTAAAATTTGGCAGTGAACCTGTCAAGATCTGAGCTTTTCTTAGTTCATAGGGTTTTTTTTTTTAATTACTGCTCCAATTTCGTTGGTTTTTATATCTTCTTGGTTCTATTTTGGTAATCACATGTATCTAGCAATCTATCCATTTGTTCTGAGTTCTCCAATTTATTTGTTTACAGGTTTATGAAATAGTTGCTAATAATCTTCTGGACTTGGGCAGTGTCTGTTGTGATTTTACTGTTTTCATTTCTTTTTTTTTTGTGGATACTGGGGGTCGACCTCAGGACCTTGCGCACCAGCAGGCACCCGTGCTGAGCAATATCACCGGCCCTTTTTTCGTATGTGGGTTCTGGGAGTCGAACTCAGGACCTTGCGCTTGCCGGGCAGGTGCTTACGCTGCTGAGCCATCTCACCGGCCCCCACTGTTTTCATTTCTAATTGCATCGATTTGGGTCTTTTCTTTCCTTTTTTGTAATTTGCTAAGTGTTTGTGTGTTTTATTTATTTTTTTAACAACAACTTCTTTGATTCTTTTATTGTTTTTTAGTCTGCATTTCATTGAGTTTAGCTCTGATCTTTATAATTTCCTTCCTTGTTCTACTTTTGGATTTGGATTGTTCTTGGCTTCCTATGACTTTGAGGTTCATCATTTAGTTATTTATTTGGGTCTCACTTTGCTTTTCTTATGTGGACATTCACAGCTGGAAACTTCCCTCTTAGGACTACTTTCATAATTTCTGGAAAATTGTACTGGCATTATTATTTAATTTTAGGAACTGCCTTATCCCTTCCTTGATTTCTTCTGTGACCTATTGATTCAAGAGAGTATTGCTTAATTTCCATATGTTTGTGTAATGTCTGTAGTTTCTTTTGCCATTGATTTTTGGTTTCATTGCACTACGATTTGATGATAGGTATGGAATAAATCTGATTCTTTTGCATTTACTTAAACCTGCTTTATTGAGTATTATATGGTCTTTGCCTTTGTCCCAGAATTCCACCATCTCCATTTGTTTGGGAGGTAAGACTGCAGTGTAAGTGGCTCAGTACCCAGTTATCTTGGAATGGGCCACAGTATTGGTAATAACACAAGGCAATCCAGATATTGGCATATAGAGAAAGCCAGTTGATAGCAACAACTAGGGTACCTTGGGTATGTTAATAAAATCAGCAAAAATAATAGTGTGAAAAACAAACTGGATGTTGACATACTCTAAGAACCAATAATGTACCATTCTTAGCCATAGAAAACAGATCTATAAACACTAAGACAAACAAAATATAGACCTAATGTAAATGTCTATCAAATGGAACAACTTTACCTCCATCAACAATGGTATTCAACAGTAAAATCATAGAGTTAACGTCTAAAGATTTACAAAGCTTGTTGTTCTAGTGAAGATAAGAAGGGGTAGGGAAACAGAAGATGAGCAAAAAATTGAAATATCAATTAAGGGAAGATGAAAAGGAGGAAAAAAGTGAGATAGGGGATCCTATTGAGGAGTAAAAGGAAATTAATAATAGTAGATGACAGCAACAAAAAAGAACAAACAAGAAAAAAGAAAAAGAAGAAAAAAGAAAAACAGCATGACATAAATGAAAAAACACAAAAGGGAAAAAGTTAAAAGGAGAAAAGAAAAAGAAAAAGAGAAAAGGAAAAAAAGAGAGAATCTCCCCCCAATAAAGGAAAAAGAAAGAAAAAAATTGACTCCATAAGAAAATTTCCGTGTGTTTTTGAATGTGTGGTTTCTTTCCAGGACCTCGGGTCTTGAAATTGAGCAAGTCACAATTTTCTCCACATAGCTTTACAGTCTGTGGGTTTGTGAGGTGCCCTCTTTGCTCCAGGGGCCACTCTGCCCATACACCCCAGACTGTGACAATCATTCAAGCTGAGGCACGTCCTTGCTCGTATTGGTAGATGGCAAAACAATCAAAACTCTCCAGACTCTGCCAGATGTAGGCCAGAGGGCAGGGGTTCAAGCTGACTTTTTTGTGTGTGTGTGGGTACCGGGGGGTCGACCTCAGGACCTCGCGCGCCAGCAGGCGCCCTTGCCGCTGAGCGATATCACTGGCCCTTTTTTTGTATGTGGGTACCGGGAGTCGAACTCGGGACCTCATGCTTGCCAGGCAGGTGCTTATGCCGCTGAGCCATCTCACCGGCCCCTCAAGCTCACTTTTGGACTTAATGTCAGCACTTTTAGATCCAGCTACCTCTAAAGCCATACTCACGTGGCTTCATTTCTCACAATGGAGGGCAAGGCCTGTGTCCTTCCCAGTCTGTGCACAGAGTTCTCGGGGGTCTATGTCCAGCCCATACCCTCTCTGCAGCTGTCTCACCTAGTCACTGTGGAAGATAACATTGGAGACCCGGAAGTGGAATTGTTCTGTAGTTGTTCTGAGGCCTAGTCTTAAACAACCTCTTCCCAGAATGGAGCCTGATTAAACACTCTCTGGCAATACGGTGGGGACTGCATCGAATTTCTTCTCCAGTGCTAGCCTGCCATGAAGTAGTCACTTTCAGAGTAAAACCTCACACTGTTTTTTGTAGTTTAGTATAGCCATATGTTTTTCTAGTGCTGCTGGCCACACGTGTTATTTCTTCCTGGAGCATCTGGGTCTCTGTGGCTTACCTTCTTTACTGTCTTACTGCAGCTTCTGACTCTCCGTGGCTTACCTTCTTTCCTGGGGCACTGGCCTCATCCACAATAAGGATGGTTAGTTGGTTGGGACCTTTAGTCCCTGGTGCCAAAAGGAAACAAAATACAGAGCACAGTTGGAGTTGGTAGGTGGCTGTGGCCAGGGTGCAGAATCCACAGGCATGGAGTTGGCAAAGGGAAATGCCACATGGGGGTGGGTTCCTCCATCCATGCAGGTGGCCCTTTTCTGTAAGGGCCCAAATCCATCCATAATGGCTTCACCCCACGGATGACATTATCTTCCTAAGGTCTGATTTCCAACATCCTTGCACTGGGGACTGGATCTCAAAACAGGAGTTTAGGGGTACAGAAAGGTTCAGTCCATGATAAGCCACAGAGCTGCCTCTGTGGGGAAGGAAAGCTGTAATCCATATCTGGGGGTGAGACACAGTGCGCAGTTACCTCCTGGCTGTTGCTAACTTCTGTTGTGTAGAAATGCAGAACAACAGTTGCCAGTTGTTCTAGTTTATGAAGAAAGGCTGGAATGGCAGACATTTATGCCCTTGGCTTTAAATCTGGGCTAATAATTTGAAGATTTAAGGTATAAGAAAAGATGCACTGCCCTTGGAGCTCTGGGAGCTGGTGATCTGAGCTGGTGACCTCTGCTCTGTGTGACTGTGACATGAGTCCCAGGAGCCCAAGCACTGTGGAGGGAGGAAAGAGGAAGCAAGGAACACAAAGGAGCTGATGGAGATGGAGGAGAGAGAAGAGGATCCAAGAGAGAGCACAGTGGCGTGTTGAGGGCCAAAGGCAAGGTGAAGCTGACAGTCACTCTCTTTTGTGCCCTTGTGTGTGTCTACACTTCCCTCCTTACCAATTTTGCCGGATTGGAAAGGTCAAAATTCCCACTACCCCAAACTCTCCCATGGCCTCCCTTACCCTGCTAGGATTCTTCCAGTCACCACACAAGATGGAAACTTTGACTTCCCTGTCCTGGTCCTGGGAAGGGAGGCAAATTCCACCTCCTCTGACCATGGAAGGAGACCTGTCTGGCAGGACTCAGCAGGGATGGTGGGCGGGGAGCCTGAGCCTGGCTTACCTGGTCAGCTGGTGTTTGGGACAGAGTTTGCTTTCTTATTTCTCAAGTCTGTCTCTGGCCTGAACTGTGGCAATGCCAATGACTCTGAGCACTAAGGGTGCAGGTGAAAGAGACGGGCCTAGAAGGCTGGGGCAGAACTGGGAGTCGGTGGCTTCCCGCAGGTGTTCTGATGACTGTGAGGTTCAGCAAGGGCCGTGGGGGAGTGCATTCCCAAGGAGAGTGGAAGCCCTGAGGCCAGGGGCCAGGGGTTGTCAGGTGCTGGCGAGAGGAGGGGAAGCAGAGTGGGCATCAGGAGAGGACACAGGTGGGTAGCAGTCACCGGAGTGCCACCGTTTGCATGTAAGTCAATCAACATTGAGGTAAGAAGGTTAATCCTCATTATCTTTACTAAACAGGGATAGACTGGAAAGAGGTTAGGTAGAAAATGGGAAGAAGAGGAAACATTGAAAATAGAAATGCAGTCAAAAGAAAAGGGAATATAAAAGGTACAGGTTGAGGAGGACAGGAGGATGAGGAGAAATGTCACCTCCTCTGCTGCCTTCTGATCCCAATCCAACTATCTACTTTCACGTCAGGCTTAGATTAAAGGCTGCATCATTGGTCACCAGAACAAAGACACCTGGTCCCCATTAAACTAGCAAAAAGGTCTTTAATTTGCTGTATGGTATCCTGAAAGGAACATTGGTAATTTAAGGCTTTTGTAAGCAAGGTGAATTAGACAGGCATGGCACACTCCTGTTATCCCAGCACCCCCGGAGGCTGAGGCAGTAAGATGGCAGGTTTGAGCCCAGCCTGGGCAACTGAGAGACTATCTGAAAATAAAAACTGAAAACATCTGGAGATGTAGCTCAGTGCAAAAGTCCAAGGTTCAATCCCAAGTACTGTAGATTAATTAATTAATTGAACTAAAAAGCAAAAGCTGGACAATGCATAGGACTATTTAAACTAAAAACAGAAGAAACCCTGTGCTTAGACAGTTTAGCTTCCAGTCCTTGCTGGGTAGTGTTAGAAAGCAGCTGACTTATTCAAAGCATCCCATCTGAGAACAGTTGTGCTCCAGAGGTCACGCCCAAGTATCCCAGGGGTTTAAAGAAGCACGAGAAACCTTGTAGAACGATGTGCAGGGGGGACGATGGCTCGAAAGGCCAGTCCCAGAGGGGCCCTGGGTGTTGGCATGGAGCCTGTGTTCAGGTGTGGCATGTCCCAAGTGTCACCTTCTTTAGGAAGCCATTTAGACCTGGGTGCCATCTGGTATAGTATCTGCTTGCCAGTTCCTGCTGACCAAGGTCAACGCTGGAGATGAAAAGAGATTTTTCTGCATTCTGTGCCTAGGAGTGGTGTGGAACTTTGCCTGAAGTAGTTAACAAAGATGAATGGTGTTTCCCAGCATCTGATGCTGCATAGGAAGCATAATGGCCATGTGGGACTCAGACTGTCCCTGACAGCATGGCCCGGACCTGTCCCCATGGTGGGGAGAAGAGTGTGGCTGCTGCTGCGAGAGCCACAGCAAGGAGCCCAGGAAGCATGGAGTTGAGGCTGCACCAGGAGGGCTCGCCTGCTGCGCCACGGCAGGGAGCTGTGTGTGGCTGGGGGTTAACAGTCAAGCAGCCGAGAGACAGGGAGCACACATGCTTGGCAGAGTGCATCCTTCATTAGCCGAAGTCTCCTCGGAAACTCACAAACAAGGGAAATTAAAATGCATTCTCACTGCTTGGCCTCTCATCCAATACAAAATATTGCCTAATGATTAGTTTTAGTGCCTGCCACCTACACATGATGTACAAACAAGATACCATTGACTCGCCTGCAGGGGATTCCATGAATCATCTTGAGGTTTGTACACAGAAAGTGGAGTCCACCCTGTTTACAGGGGCAGAGGCTTCTAACTAGTGCGGGGCCCACAGGGGAACCACTAGGTAGCTGGATAGCAACTCAGTGGGGAGAAGGAAAGCACTGGGTCCAGGGGTGTTTGTATATGGGTCAGGCCCACTGCCTGGTGCTATGGTTTGGATCTGAAAGTCTCAGGGATTGAAAGGTGATTGGATCACAGTGGACTCATCAGTAGAGTCATCCACTGACAAGTTCAGAGCTGAATGCACTGTTAGGAGGTGGGGCCTGGCTGGAGGTAGATCCCTGGATGTGTGAAGTGGAAGGGTGTATTCTTGTTCCTGACTCCTTCTTTCTTTCTCTGCTTCCCGGTTGCCATGGGTTGAACAGCTCTCCTCCTCCAGGCCTTTCCAGCATAATGGTTTTGCCTTAGAGCCATCGCACCGTGGACTGAACCCACTGGAAACTGTGAGCTAAATAAACCTCTCCTCCTTTAAATTGAGGGTATTGGGTGTTTTATTCCAGCAATGGGAAAGTGATTAAGACATCTGTTCTAACAGGTGGGTATGCCATTTATTCCAGAGTTCAGTTAATGTGACCAAAGCCCTTATAGGCAAAAGGAACCTTTGACTAGCATGTCCAACTCTCTCTGCTTCTCTCTCTCCCATTCATGAGATGGGAAGAGCAAGAATTGCCATGAGTTGGTGAGAGGGGCTAAGTGACACTGTGCAGTCTGCAAACAGCAGGCATGTGGTTCATTCACATATGGGGGAGAGGCTACAGCAGTGGAGTGCAGTCTGGAGGAGAGGATGACAGAACGTAGCAGAGCCCACGCTGGTGACGGAGCCCATCCACAGGGATTCCTGAGCGTCCAGGTATGTCATGTGCTTGGCCATGACCTGAAATGACAGGGAGGCAATACAAGATGCATTATGGGGAAGGATTTGTACTGGATTCCTCGGAGGGCTGAAAGAAAGGTGATTTCCTTGTGCTGGTCAATTGGGTAGCTTAACAGCAGACATTTCTTCCCTCTCATTCCTGGAGTCCAGGAGACCTAAATCGAGGTGTCCACAGGGACAGGAGCTGTTGGTCAAAGGGTACCAATTTTCAGTGATGGGATGAAAAGTTCTGGAGACCTAATGTCCAGCATGGTGCCCACGGTTAACATAAGTTTTATGTACTTGAGATTTGCTAAAAGAACTGGTTGCCAGTGTTCTCACCACAAAAATTGTCAATGTCGATGTGTTAATACAGTCAGTGGACAACAATGAGAAGACTCCTTTAAGTGGTTTGCCTGTGAGATGACACCTTCCTGGTGTCCCCACTGATGACTTGTGGTACCTGGCTCTGTCTTGTGGCTGGTTCTGAGTGTCATCTGACACATCTTGCTCCATTCAAGTCCTTTGGACCTTTTATCAAACTCTGATGTTGCTCGTACTTTCCAAGGTCTGTGAAGACTAACGCTTATGTTCAGTAGTCATTTTCTTTTTCTTTTTTTTTTTTTGGTGGGTACCGGGGGTTGACCTCAGGGCCTCGTGCGCCAGCAGGCGCCTGTGCCTCTGAGTGATATCACCAGCCCTTTTCTCGTGTGTGGGTTCCAGGAGTTGAACTCAGGACCTCGCACTTACCAGGCAGGCGCTTATGCTGCTGAGCTATCTCACTGGCCCAGTAGTCATTTTCTGAATACAGAAATCTTTCAATATTACAGAAAATGCATTCTTTGGCTCTAATATAAAAACTCAAAATAAAAAAAATATTCAGACAAAAATAGCATGCATTAGAAATAACTATTAAAACACTTGCATATATCTCATACATCAAAAGAGGAATCATAATGAAACTTTAGAAATTTGGAATCAAATTGTAATAGAAATGCCATATACTAAAACTTTTAAGGTTCAGTTTAAGAAATTTCTATAGAAAGCTTTATGTGAGGGGCAGCTGAACCTGAAGATTCATCACACATGCGGGGCTAGAGCAAGGCCAGCCTCGAGAATACAGAGAGCCCAAGGTGAGCCAGGTGAACAAGCTTGATCCAGCCCCAAGAACAAGGGGCACACGAGGTGAGCTAGGCGAACAAGTTGTTAGGCAGAGGAGTTTCACCTGACATCAACCTGCCCGAGTGTATAAATAAATGCACTGCAGTCACTGGGCTGTTCTTTTCTCCAACCAACAGAGAGGGCTCCGCCTGACCTCAGCTTTCTGCATTTTCACTCTTGCCTTCGTTTCTTCACAGTCCTCCCCCAGCAGTTTCTGAAGAGCTGCACTGGACGTGGCAGTTTATTGTCTCAACTCTATATATTATTAGAGAAGAAAGATGGAAAATGTAATGAACCAAGATGAGTTCAAATTGGAGAGATAAACAGTAAAACAGTAATAAATAACAATCAAAACAAGACAAAAATAATATATAGGGCAAGAAATTAAGGAAATATGTGAGGAATACCCTTAAAAAGGCAAACAAACAGCTAAACAAAGGTTGTACTTTGTAAATAATGCTCGATATTGTCTAATCTCAGCAAAACAAATCAAAGACCCGTATTACCTAAGGCTGAGTAAAAATGGGAACAGAAAGATGGAGAACAATAATTATAAGCTGATAACAAGAAAAAACATTACATCAACGGCAATTTTTGAAAACAGTTACCAAAATTGACAGAGAAAAAGAAAATCCGTGTAAACCCTTGAATAATTTTCAAACTACCCAAGGGAAGTACCAGGGACAGAGGACCTTACTGCCACTTCTACCAAACCTTCACAAATCATTTAACCTCTCTGATGTATAAACTGTTTCCCTAAACTAAAAGAGCAGAAAAGTTTTCAACTATGTTATGAGGCCAAATCTCTAAACTGGACAAGGAAAAGTAAAGGTCACTCTAAGTAAGGGACACGGATTTAAAAACCCTATAATATGTTAGCAAACCAAATTTCATATGAATAAATATGAAGTGATAAGGAGCTAACATTTGAAATGTATGTGTGTGATGTACATATAGGTTACCAAGTAAAATACTTACCAAATGCATATATTACAAATTATAATAGATAGATACCTAAAGGGATCTACCCACTAGTATGTATTCTGAAGGATGTTTAATATTAGATTATTGTGGTTATAATTATTATAAATAATTCTGTGTATTGAAACAACCTACATTTCTATCAGTAGAGGAACTGTCAAAGGAACTGGGGTGCATCTATGTGGCAAACCTTTTATGAAGCAGTTAAAAAGAATAAATTGTTATCTATGTGGATTTATCTAAAAATATGAATTTTAAAAATTGTTTTTCTGTTCTATTAAAAAGGAAAACATTGTACAAAACATTCAGAATAATTTGTGTTCATGTGCATTTAACATACAAGACCACTCAATTATGTATATGCATGAACACATCAAATAAAAAATTTAAATTCTATGATGGCAAACAACTACTTAAGAAAAATAATGCCTTTTGCAAATGCCATCAATGAACATATAAAAGCTAGTATCACATATATTGTGTTTAAAAATATATAAAATGGGGGCCGGTGAGATAGCTCAGTGGCATAAGCGCCTGCCTGGCAAGCGTGAGGTCCTGAGTTCGACTCCCGGTACCCACATATGAAAAAAGGGCCGGTGATATCGCTCAGCGGCACGGGCGCCTGCTGGCGCGTGAGGTCCTGAGTTTGACCCCCGGTACCCCCCCACAAAAAATATATATATATGTATATATATAAAACAATTGTGGTAACTAGTTAACATTTAGAATTCTGTAAGAGGATATGATGTAAGTAGTTGTTTGCTATCTTTTATTTTCTATTTTTGTACATTTAAAACATTTTGATGTTAAAACAGTGAAATAATAAAACTCACATACACTTGGGCTAACTTTGTCTTCCTTTCCTAATGGAGGCAATAGTCAGCCTCTTCGTTTAACAAGACCCTTGGTTGTATTGCTTCCTGTCCTTGAGGTCTAACATTGTCAGAAAGTGTCTCAGCAGTGACCTTAGCCAGATGTGTCCCTGCCACCGTAGCCTTCCTCCCAGGACTTGGGTAGAGGAGAAGCACTGTGGGTCTCGGGGGACAGTTTCCATGAACACCGCTGACCCTGGGTAGAGCATGGCTTCAGTCTGGACATAGAGTGTATTGTACATCTCTTACACTCCTTTTCCTCTCCCTCCACCTTTATATTACAACTTCAGAAAAAGTCGAGACTAAGATCCAGCTAAAACCTGGAATCGCACTCCAAGAGCACTGTCCAGCAGTTGTCTCTTGTGAGAGCTTAAAGGGAAAGAAGACTGCAGAGCTGGGGCTGGACTGTGGAGGTATCACCATAGAGTCCCTTTTAAGGGTCCCTTTCTTAAACAAAAGCTTGGTGCTGTATTTTTTCTTCTTCGTTGATCATAACCAGGGTATTCCAGCACAGCCCACTGGTCTCTCATTTGCATAAAGTGAAAAGAGAGCTATGAATATGCAAAATACAACAAGGCCTGGCTCTCTCAGAGGTTTTCTGCAAAATCTTCCGTGTTTCCAAAGCATGAGCAAAACTATATAATTGATCAGTTGTCACAATTATCATTGACAGAAGAGATATTTTCTTAAAAATTTAATTAAAATGCTTCTCTTCAGGTTTTGGTGACCAGTTCTTGGAGACATGAAAAAAAAATCTTATTAGTAAGAAATAGGAGGCGTTTTCCTTCTGAGAGGATAAAGCCAAGTGTATTCCACACCTTAACTAGGATCCAACTTTAGCAAGTGACAGCGTGAATGAATTAAAATAATCCATGTAGTCACTTGGGTAATTAAGAAGCCATTTATTGATGACTCAGTGTATGTGTAGGCAGGTATTGATTTTTTTATAAGCAATTATATCTTGCTGGTAACATTGCTCTTTCAATTGTTCAGAATATTGTTTGTATTCCTGTTCCTCTTGTGCATTGTGTGTGGACATAGTTCATTATTGTATTGGCTCCAGTAAAACTTGGCGTGAGTTATAAAAGCCAATTGCAAAATCAAAAGTTGTGTCTTGCTTCATATGAGAATGATGATGGCTAATGGATTAACCCAATACCCAGAGGGCTGTGTTAGGAGTCTTAGACAGAGTTCAGAACAGGGATTTAGGTGCTTGTGATTTACCAGAGGGTAGGCTCTGCAGGAAAACCTTAAAAGAAGGGAGTGAAAGAGGACAAAAACAGGAAAGCCTGCCCCCCTGTGTGGTCACAGACAAGACCTAGCTCTAATCTGATGGCAGAGAGGAGGCTCTGGGCACACAAAAGCCACTGCTTTGCCCCCACCAAGTCAAGGGGGCCAGATTCCCTGCCTCCCGTCCATCGCTCACAGCTGAGGGCTGTTCTCAGGTGTTAGCTGCATGGCCTCCCTGAGGATGCAATTACCCTGAGGAGAGGACAGTTCTGCAGGGAAGGGGAAGCTGTGACTGTCAGCAACACATGCAGGAGCTTGGCACAGGGAACTGGGGAATACCTACCTTGTCTGCAGCCCCCCATCCCGTGCAGAGCTCAGACCCATGTACTTCTCACTCCCACTGCACTCCACCCACAATTCCATCCTCATAAGTATTGGAGAAACATATGAAAGGAGGATTGGTGAGAATTACACACGCACTGTCACAGATGGCTCCCGGGCTCTGACAGTGCCTCACCCTCTACTACCCCTTCTAAATCACTCTCTCATAACTAGGACTTTGGGTGCTCTGGGTGGATTGCTTGGTGTGTTGACACAACCCTCATCCTTGATGGATCTACAAGCCTGGTCACCCAATCCTTACCAGGGTCTGGCTTCTGTATTTGCTGATGACTGTTAACACGGGGAACTGGACAGCAAGAGAAACCCGAGTAGACTTCCTGCGTGCCTCATCGTGTAGCACTGGTGTATTTGACCTCATGGTGGCCAGGGTAATTATCCCTGATGACAAGGTGGCTACTTCTGGGCCTGTGGAGTCTCTGACATAAGGAGCCCAAAGTGATCAGGCAAGAGATGAGAATGATCTTTACTATGTCCTCCATTAGCAGCATCACACCTTTGGTTAAAGGGCCTTGACAGTCATAGCTATGATTGACCACAGAGCCATAAATGGTGGAGATGAGAATTCAGATCTGCCAGCGGTTCACAAGGAATAGTTTCACAGGGAGAACTGGGCCACTCCTACTCTTCCTCTGTTGTCTAGTGCGGCAGTTGTCCCTTCAGGCACACAGCACCCTACGATGATGATGGCCATTATCCCCAAGCTATGACCTCCACTGCACTTTTGAGAGGCCTTGTCATTAGTTTATGAAGTTTCCAGCTTCTGTGTGTGCTGTGTGGTGGGACTGGTGGATCCCTTGGTCCTGTTCCAGCTGCTACATGTCACTTGCCAGCGAGTATTCCTAACACTGGGGTAACACTACTCTTGGGGAGCCCTGGGAAGCTGTGCCTGCCAGATGAGGCCTGTTGGGCAGGAAGGTGAGGCCACGCACAGCCTGTGTCAAGCCCTTTGCAGGGGACGAGGTCAGATTTAACTAGCTGTCCCTCAGGGGGCGTGTGGTCTTCTCCAGGAGGTTGGTGTGCCAGGGTCTTGGAGGCAATTTCTGTGGCTGATGTTAGGCATTCAGCAATGGCCATCACCAGCTCAGCCTTACTGGAAAAGTGGCACATGCGTGGGCACAGGGCGAGCCTCCATCTCAATAGAGTGGCTACCCCAGTCTTGAACCATAGCCTGAGCACTGGAACTGAGGGCCGGGCTGGCTGCCCCCATCACTGGGGGAGCCGTCCTGCCCAAGTGGCTGTTTCTGGTCTCTTCCTCAGCAATTGTGCTCTGGGGTGTGGTGTAGACCTTCACATTAACCCAACTCTCACAGTCCTCACCTGGGTCTCTTCCTGACTTCCTGGGCCTCCGTCTTCTAATATTTCCTCCTCAAGGATGATGGCCATTGGTTAAGTGCATATCCATATCTCTGCCCCACCTCAGGGTCCTCTTTCAGTCAAGTCCTGTGCCTGGTTTTCAGCTGTGTTTCCCACTGGCTATAGCACACGGGGATCTCTGCAGATGATACCTGGAAAGCCCTTGCACTACTGCACATGGCTTTGTGCTAAGTGATGGATAGTTCTCATACTGTCATTTTCTCTCTTCAGTGTATCAATAGCACTTGGCAATGGCTAGCTAATTCCACAGTCTTCATAATTATAATCTTCCTTGTATATCCCTAATGCCAAAAATATTGCACCAAAACCACAGCATCACTGTCCACCTGCTTCTCATCTCAGAGCACTCCAGGTGAAAGTCTCAGCCATTTCACAGCTTCTGCATGCCAGGAACTATTAGTATCCCATCTACTAACAGTGGCAGCATCATTGTTGACAATTAGAAAGAGAGCATGGTCACACTTGGGAATCTAGTTGTTGGGATTTGTTCCTAGGTCCAAGCCTGGCATCACCTGCTAGGTCAGGTTCCCAAGAAACAGAATCTGAGACAGAGATCCAGGGGTACCTGATT
Organism: Erethizon dorsatum; assembly: GCA_028451465.1. Lineage (NCBI taxonomy): Eukaryota > Metazoa > Chordata > Mammalia > Rodentia > Erethizontidae > Erethizon > Erethizon dorsatum. The sequence goes on from CM051833.1 coordinate 56,775,188, forward strand.
GTAGCGGCAATGCTCCTGAGGAAACAGCCATAGAAAAGAAAGGGACTCAGGACAGGGAAGAGAATGCTGGTCTTGGGGAGGGCTTTCTTTGATGTCTTGGTCTATTTGGGCTGAAATAACAAAATACAAAGTGTGATAAAAAATGTGGTGAGGGCCGGTGAGATGGCTCAGCGGCTTAAGCGCCTGCCCAGCAAGCGCAAGGGCCCGAGTTAGACTCCCGGAACCCACATACGAAAAAGGGGCCAGTGATATCACCCAGTGGCACGGGTGCCTGCTGGCACGCGAGGTCCTGAGGTTGAACCCCCGGTACCCACAAAAAAAAAATGTGGTGAATATTTAAATTCTTTTAAAAGATGATATTACAGGAAAAGACACATTTCTATTAATTTTTTATGCCTAGTGGTCCATTTTTGAACAACAGTAACTATGGATCATAATAAAAATTTTTATCTTCAAATTCTTGTTCCTTGAATTTTTCTAGGTAACAGATAGGAATTTCATGCAAAAATTCAGAAATTGCAACCCTCAGCATAAATGGGTTAATCCTCCGAAAGTATGCCCCTTCACTTCTAAAGCACTTATCCCATCATTTTTGTCACTTTCTGAAGCAGTTCTGGAAGTGCTCTTTCAAGAGTGTCTTTAGTTGTGCTGTCATGAATGCCTTTATGTTGTGAATTGATTCAAAACATGCACTTTTTTCATGATCATTTTGACTTTGGGAAAGAGCCAGAAGTTGCCAGGAGTCAGATCTCGTGAATAAGGTGGGTGAGGAAACACTGTAATATTTTTGCACGCCTTTCTTTCCATTGGATGGCACCTCGCAGCAGCATTCATTGAATTTTTTATCATACCTCATAGAGACACTCACAAAAGAGGAGTCCAGAACTGCTTCAGAAAGTAGCAAGAATGATGGGATAAGGTATGTAAAGTGTGTTTTGTGGAGGGATTAATTGTAATGTGTCTTTTACTGTAATAATTTTTAAAAATTGAAACTTTTGCCATATATTGCATCATACCTCATTCCTTGTACAATAGTCAGTGTGGCTTATAAAGAGCAGAAATTTATTTCTCATGATATGAAATTCATTCATAAGGAAAAATACATCAGGACAAATTCAGTATCTTGAGAATGCCCATTTCCTGGTTCAGAAACAAAGCTCTCACCGTTCCTTCCATAGTATTAGGAGTGAGGGCGCTCAGTAGGGTCTCTTTTCTACAGGCATTAACCCAACCCCACAGGACACCCTCCTATGACTGAATCATACCCAAAGACCCTGCTCCTAATACCATCACCCTGGGGGTTCATTTTCAGTGTGTGACTTTTGAGGGGATGCTAACATCCAGTCTGTAGTACTTGGTCTCTGTGGAGGGAGCTCAGAAAACCAAATCACCCACTGACCTGGCACCTCTTCGAGGCTGAGGTCCACCTTGTGCTCCCTATCTGTGAACCACTGGCTGTGGGACTGACTTCCTGGTGAGCTCATATTAGCAGCCAACACCTATCATCTTTGGCAGATGAACACTAGGTTGCCTGAGGGGATCCCATGGGGCACAGTAACTACCACACTCAAACCCCAACCTCACCACTTACTGGCTGTGTGAATTAAGCAAATTAATCATTGTCTCCACCTCATCCATAAAATGTAACATAATAAACTCTCAGTCATGTTAGCTTTTATTATTTGTTTTTGTTTGCATTACTACGATTCGCTATTCATTTAATAGAGATTTCCAAAATGCTGAGTATGAACAAGGCTTTTGAGACAAAAAGTAGTTTCACTATGTGCTGTTGAATTTTTAAGGCACAGTTAATAGCAACAAGGTCAGTGTTCAAGTGTCCCATATTCATTTGTTTTTATAAAATGATACCACTGTCAATATTCCTGCTGAGTAAAATAATTAATAGCGGGTTGATGGAGATTTCTCATTAGCTAAATGCAGGCAGTAAATGTGAGATCCACCTACAGGTCTGGACGAGAGGTCAGGAGAGCTTGGCTCCATGCCCAGCCCCATTCCTGGTGCCCTGTGGGGACTTGGGACAGTGACAGCACCTCCACCTGCCTGTGGGTCTCTTACGATGGTGACCTGGAGGAAACTGGAACCTGAGTGTTCCCTTGGGAGTGGTTGGATGTGGGAAACAGAGACTCACTTAAATACTAAATAGAAAGGAGATTATTTTAATTTTACTAAATTCGCCAAATCCAAAGAATGGCTTAAACATCATCCCATGGAAGTAGGGAAGTAGGTGTCTTCAGGACGGTACCATGAAGAAGGCCTGTTATGCTTCTTTGGAGATACAATTCAAGTTATAACTCTCTGGCTCTGTGCTCTTAGTTCAAATCCTCAAACACAGAATGTGATTGGCAGCTGGTCAGGTGAAGTACTCTCTCATCATGAGACCTGTGCCCGCCCAGGGCCAGTCAGCAGCAGCCAGGACAGAGTCCAGGCGGCAGAGCCAGGATACCCGGCTCTAAGCTGTGAGTAGGAATGGAAATGACAAAGGGGGGTTAAACCAGGATGCAAAGTTAAATAGAGCAAGGAAAAAGCTGGTGAGTGGCTCTGGGGAGTGTACTACAAGCTCATCCTCGTTTTCTTCTTGGCAGCTTTTCTGGAAGTATGATGACCTCATGTTATAGACGTGGAGGATGAGAGAGTTTAGGTTAATTTCTGAGCACTGCAATTGGTAGGGAAAGCTGCCTAACTGGACCATACGTCTTGCAGATGCTTATGGATGAGAGCACTCTTGCCCAGCACAGCTCTTGTAAGATTTATCAATGCTGCTTTTCTTTGAAGGGGATAAAGTTGATTGATCTTCATGCCGTATGGTGAAAAGTCATTGTGTCAGCTGTGTGATCGGCTATTTCCTATTGTACCCAGGGAACTGACCTTCTGGCTCTGAGTTGTCCTTGTCCACTGTGAGAATATACAAACACCTTGCCCTATGTCTGACCTAAGCCCAAGATTCATTCTTTTTTTTTTTTTATGTGGATACCGGGGGGTCGACCTCAGGACCTCGTGCGCCAACAGGCACCCGTGCCGCTGAGCGATATCACTGGCCCCTTTTTCGTATGTGGGATCCGGGAGTCGAACTCGGGCCCTCGTGCTTGCCGGGCAGGCGCTTACGCCGCTGAGCCATCTCACCGGCCCCCAAGATTTATTCTTGAGTCTCCCAAGGAAGATCCTTCCATGCGTACGGAAAATGCTTTGTCAGTGTTGTTCTATGGCAAACCAGACCCCACCAGTGTAAAAGCCAGTGAGTGGTATGGTTGTCCAAGGACATTTAATTATTCAATCCATGACCTCACATTTTCTCAGCTGTATTAGTGCATTTTCTATTGCTGTAACAAAACACTCGAAGTTGGATACTTATAAAGAAAAGAAGTTTGCTTAGCATACTGCCTCATCCATTTGCCCTCTGGTGAGAACCCTCTTGGCTCGGCCACAACATGGGAAAGAAATGGAAAGAACTGGCCAATGACAGAAGGGGCATCTAGGTGTGTGATGTGGCCTCCCTTTATAACAATCTACTCTTGTATGAGCTAACTCCATGAGAAAGACCAACACTGACCTCTTCCATGAGTGAGGCCCCCATGGCCTCAGGACTCCCATGGGACTCCCAACGTAATGCCACTACACTTTGGACGAGGCTTCTAGTCCATGAGACCTGGGGGGACAGAACACATCCACATCAAAGCTCTAACTCACGGTGCTGCAAACCATGTGGTTATTTTGTGGCACTGCTGGAAAAACTGCATTTATTTAAATGGCTTTACATTATGCATGTAATGTATTGCATAGGGGCTCTTTAGTTCTGTTGGGTTTCTCTGTCAATCTCACTGCAGATGGTTTACAACTTACAGAAATTCCTCAGTGTTCTATTTTCCAATGAGATCATTCTCTTTCCCATTACTGATATGCATTTCTTCTTGTTTAATGTGGTAGAATTGTGTGTGTGTGTGTGTGTGTGTGTGTGTGTGTGTGTGTGTGTGTGTGTGGAGGCAGAGGTGGATACTGTGCTCAGCTGTTTTGAAGAGGCTGCCCTGGAACTCAGTGTGCATTATTGATAAATGCAAGAACAAAGCTTACCTCTTTGGTATGCACTGACTTTGCTGTTCATGTCCTGCACTGTAACAGAGTGGCTTGTATTTGTTAGTTTTGCCCTTAGATGTTGGAGGTTTCAGTCTCTTTCATGAGACATTTTTTTTTTTTTCAACTGTGGGACATCACAGACACAGCCTCTGGAAAAAATGTGGCAAGCATTCTTGACAGTTGACTTTTTCATCTCTTTTTAATCAATATATTTCTGATTAATACTAGTTTCAAGAAGAAAAGCAGGTTCTCTTGTTAGATAGAACCAAAAAAAAAGCACATTTTCTCTTTTCAAGATAGCTTCACATGTTGTTCACTTGAGTATAGATTTTTCCAAGTGAGGGCATCACGGACTCTTCTGTATGTGGGAACGCAGAGGTATTTCCTTAGACAGTGGGATATAAGTATTCAGACAAAGCCTGTGTTTTTCAGTCAGCAGTAAATTTTATCTGGAGCTAACAACCCGATATGGCTGTTAAAAATCCAATGTGATCTCTACTTGCAGGAAGCAAGGCACCATATACTTAGAATGGCTCACTCCATTTTGGGTGTTCATGGTTTATATCTGGATGTTTCCTCAAAGCCTCACGCACTCATATGTGTGGCTTTGGGAGATGACCGGATCATGGGGGTGTGATACTCATCACTGGATTAGTCCACTGATGAGCTTATAGCTAAATGTGATGTTGGGAGGTGAGGCCTGGTTAGAGATGAGTGACTGGGGGCGTGGCCCGGAAGGCCTGTTTCTCTCCCTGCTCCTCCCTCCATTCTCTCTGCTTCCCGTTCACCATGCTGTGAGCAGCTCTCCTCCCCATGCCCTTCTGCCATGCTGTCCTGCCTTGGAGCCAGCTAACTACGGACTGAAATACAGCCAAAATAAATCTCTCCTTCCTTAAACTGTGGGTGATGGGTATTTTTTCCTACCAAAGAGAAAGTGACTAAGACAGCACTTCTGATTGTTAAAATCTTAATAATGTACTATAAGGCTAATAGTCTGTAATCTCCACCTAATCCAGGGGACCTTGGCATTCTCCCAAAAAGCTTCTCCATTCTGCTCACAAACCCTCCCTCCCCGCAGAGGCCTTCACTTCCTTGACATTTTATGATAATCATTTCTTTACATTTCTTCATAGTTTATCACCTGTGTGCCTATCTACACACTGAGAATTTTTTAAATATGTATTTTAAGTTATACTTAATCTCAGGGTTCCCTCTCATCTCTTTTATTTCCTTATGAGTCACCTGGAGTTTAAAGATTGCATTCTTTCTCTCCTATTGCAGGTCAACATGGTCGTCACCAACCTGGGTCCTTTTTCCCCATCAAAATCATGAAACCTGGCCGGGGATGTAGCTCAGTGCTACAGCGCCTGCCTGGCAAGGGTGAGGCCCTGAGTTCCATTCCCGGTACCAAAGAACAAATAAACAAACAAAAAAATCATGGAACCAACAAGACTGAACATCAATTGACCCATAAAGAGATTTGCTCTTGGCTAGAGAGGAGGGGAAATGAGGAGGTAGGTTCACAGATCAGCTGCTCCACCTGAACAAAGGCTAGGTTTCTTTAGGTTTAGGGGAAGACCTTTAGGAAGACCTCAGATGATGGGGAGGCGGTGGATTTATTCACGACTCTTTGGGGAAGGGGGGGGCACATGTCAGAGACAGGGAACCGCTTTCCCTTATGAGTTGGCGGGCAGGCATCTCACAGGGGCCATGTCTCACCCTGACAGGTAACGAGTCTGGGGGTGAAGAGCAGGTCAACATGGCATCTTTCATGGCTGTAACCAGTTTTTACCAGTTCTAACCCGCTTCCTGTTTTGCAGCAGTGGCCAGGGCCCAGATGTTTGGGTGGGTTGTCTGGTGGGAATGCTGGTTAGCTGAAAGGATTGCTTTTCCCAGGGCTTGAGAGGGTGTTTGCCTGGTCACAGTCCGTCTATCCTGCATATTCTCTGCAAATTGGCAAGAAAATCTTGACATCCTGTGAGACTCAATCCCCAGCAGCCCCCAAAGATGTTAACATCAATATCCCTGGAGCCTGTGAATACAGCACCTTCAAGGGCACAGTGAATTGTGTTGAACCAGTGACTTTGAGGTTGGGGAGATTGTCCTTCCTGAGTGATTCAGAGGACCCAGTGTGGTCGCAGGGATCCTCCTGTTAAGGGAGGGAAGTGGAGAGTGAGAGAAACTGGTCTGCAGCAAGAACCAAGGTGGGGGCCGCAGGATAGGAGCCAAGGGCGAGAGAAGGCTCTAAGGGCTAGAAAAGCAGGAAATGGAGTTCCTACCAGACCCTACCAGAATGGACCATGGCTCTGATTTGAGCCCCACGAGACCCATTTAAGGCTTCAAATCTGCAGAACTGTAATGGAATAAAGTGCGTGAAGTCATGAGTTCGCAGCAATTTGTAGCAGTGATAGAAGAGGATCAATGTCTCTGGCAAGAGGTAGGTGGTGGTGTGCTCTTTCAGCAGGAAGTATACGAACTCCAGTCTTCTGGTGCTGTAGCCCAGGCTCATGCCTATGCCTGGATCTGCTAATTCACCAGGGTTGCAAAAAGGCCTTACTCGATTTCCCCCATTCCCTGTGCAGGTATTACTGAATTGCTCTTTGAAGAGATGTTTCCGCTCTGTGCCCTCACACAGGAGAAAGAGAGGGCATGTTCAGCTTCCTCCCCATCCCTGGACTTAACTAGTCCTTGAGGTAATGAATCTCTTCCTCTCCATCATTTTTAAATAGGATTTACGAAGGGTTTGGTTCTTTTCCAACGTGATCCTTTACTGAAGCCCAGATTATTCCATGTTTGGCTGGGGAAGACCATCAGGCTGGCCCTGAGCCTCCGACACCATCCACCAGTCTTCGAGTCTACGAAGTCCTTGGCGTCCACAGCGTCATGGTATCTCTGCTTCACTTAGTGCTTTCTCTGCCCCAAGCCTGATGTCAGATCTGTCTGAGAAGTCTTGGTTTCTTATACTGGGAAGCGATATTTCAAAGCCATAATCGGGACTCTAAGTGTCGACAAAACTGTTTCTATCTAGGACGCTGGATTCTTTTTTTTTTTTCCTGTGGGTACCGGGGGGTTGACCTCAGGACCTCGCACACCAGCAGGCGCCCGTGCCGCTGAGCGATATCACCGGCCCCTTTTTCGTATGTGGGTTCCGGGAGTCGAACTCGGGCCCTCGCGCTTGCCGGGCAGGCGCTTAAGCCACTGAGCCATCTCACCGGCCCAGGACGCTGGATTCTTACATAGTTTATAATTGACTACATGTGAAAAAATAACTTCAAATTTTATTTCTCATAAAAGTGATAATTAGCAAGTCTTTTAATAGAAATAAAATAGAATCAATTTCCATTTACCTAAAGAATAATGTTGAATCAATTTATATTACCACGCTAATAAAATTTCTTCCCATTTTGAATGGTGTGGTTTTGCTATTCTGTGTACACCACTAGGCATTTTAAAGTAAAGAAGTACGTATTGATCCTGGTTTGGGGTGACTGCTGCCTAACACGTTGATCTTACCAGCAGACTTGGCCTACTGATGAGCATGGACTTCTTCAGGGTCACCCTAAGTATCAGAAACCTGCTGCAGTCCTCTTGGCCTCCAGTTTTTCCTACTGGTTAAAGTCCAAGCCCTGCTATTCAGCTACTCTTGTGTCTCCTTTGACTTTAGTTTTTAAACCACTTTTTTTTTTTTACCAATGTTGACTCTAAGACCCCTTCCAAATTCCACACAATGCTCTTCTTGCTGTCATTTGATATTGGTTTTGGGAATCTAAAGCTGGTGCTTACTACCAGTAAATCAGTTCTGTAGCATTTGGGTGCCCCATTGTGCTGGGGATAACATTACTCCTGCTGAAGGGAGGGCGATGTGAGGATTAAATGGTGAAATAAGTGCCTTGGGCATGGGATAGCATGGTGAGAATGGGTGGAGCCAATGGTGAGGGTGGGCGGAGCCAATGTCTCCACTTAGAATTCCACTTGGAATTGTCTCCAAATCCTCCCCTGCCCCCATTGACCCAAACTTCATCCCTTTTCCATGTCCAGCAGTCTCCTCCGCGTGTTGTAAGCAGGCGTTGCTCACTTCTGTCCGGAAGGATCTGCCGTCTTGCTTGGTGTGGAAAGCTCTTGTGCCCAGCCAGGGCGCAGCTGTGTTGTGATTTCGCACTTGCCTTGGAAGCTGTGCCTGTTCCTACGGCCTCACGTCCTGAGTCACACGGGAATCTCCTCTGTGCAGAAGGAAGGACTTGCTTTCGCTGAGTGCCCCGTGGAGCTGGCGGTGTGTGGAGTGCTCTTCAGACATTGTGAGTACAGAGTGCGAGTGTTGAGTGTGTTGGGGAGGCCACTGTGAGGCTGAACATCATAGTGACCTGGGGGAGCTGGGTTAGCTGGACACAGGAGCCCCCGCCAAGGACCCCCCCTGCCGGCCTGGGTGCTGAGGCCAGGAAGGCACGGTAGCCCTGGAAGAGGAGGCTTCCCTGCCCAAGGAGTGGCATGTGCACAGGCTCTGAGGTAGGAAGGGACTGGGGTGCGGTGGCATGGACTGCTAAACTGTGAAGCTGGGGTATGTGGACCAGGGGAGCAAATGGGCACTTCCCGAGGGGCTGAGGCACAGAAAGTCATGTCGACTGGATTTGGAGTGATGGGAGGCAGGAGGTGCTGGTTGCACTAGACAAACCCTCACGGCTGTGAGCCCTTTTGCTTTGTGAGACAGGGTCTCGCTAAGTCACTAAGTTGCCCAAGCTGAACTCAGATTTGCTATCCTCCTGCCTTAGGTTCGAAGAGTGGTGGAATTACAGGCATGTGCCACCACGCCAGGCTACAGCTTCACCTTTTAATTGCAAATAATTTGTTTTCAATGGGTTAGCACACACTTGCAAAAGGATCACTATTTATATAACTTACATTTTATTCCAGGAATGCAGTAGCCAATTAAACTGTCTTCAATATCAGATTCTTGCGGGAAAACATTAACAGTGACATTTTCACTTGTATTCTACAAGTTGCTGTGGAAATAATTAGGGTCCTGAAGTGTTTGCTAGTAACATGTTAGGTGGGAAAATGATGCTCTTTCAAAGAATTCCTGTGCTAACGAAGTTGTCTTTTGCTTGCAACTTCAAGGGTAAATTTCCTCTTGTCATTTGAGTTATGAGTGCCATGAAGAATAATCTAAATGAGATAAAAAGGCACTCTTAATGGTCAAAAGACAGCTCAGCCCCCCTGACCTTCCTCTAGTCCAGAAGTTGGACGAGGTCTCAGCTGGATCCCCGGCCATCATCCTGCTGGCCCTGGAAGGACCACCTGGTCCTGGTCTTAAGCTGCCTGTGTTCTTTCCTGCCACATGGTGCCTCAGCCTCTGCACTTTTGGTCTCCCCCAGGGGTCTGGTTCTATTAATTGCCAGGGTCTCAGTGTTGCTTTCCCCATGTGCACCCTTGGCTATGTGATCACCGTGCACAGTTCTGGTCCCTTCTCTGTGACCCCCTGGGCTCCTATTTCCCTGGGGTTGCCTTCTGGTGCATCCTCAGGCAGTTCGCTCACTGAAGCTGCTCTTCAGAAGTTGGTGGGAGCCCCCGCTCTGCAGAGAGCCTCTGCCCGCGAGCACAGGTGACCTGACCTCCATGGCTCGCCTGCTCCTGTCACTCTGGATGTTGACTGTGTGCTTCCAGAGTGTCCAACACTTGGAAAGACTCTCGAGGAAAAAAAAAAAAAAAAAAAAGAAAGACTCTGGAAGCAGGTGCTGGCTTCTGCTAGGTTCAGGCCATGGCAGGACACAAGCACTGCTTGTCCAGTGAGAGAGCGAGGTGGTCACACTGATACTTCCACACAGAGGACATCATCCTTAGTTTAGCACAGGGGGTTCTGCCATGGAAATGCATGTTTGCTTCAACTTGCAGGACTCCGTGGAGAAACCAAAGATACCTTTGGGAATTCTGGGTCTTGCCCACGTTGGTCCTCATACAATCTGCCTAGAAGAGATTCTCTGAAGGCACCAGCTCACATCTGGGGTGGACTCAGCTTGCTGAAGAGGTGCCCATCCTGGGACTCACTGTGGAACAAAGCAGGCTGGTGATGGATACCCTGAACTTGCTCCTGGAAAAGTAGCAGCTGGACTGTGATTGATGACCTCAGTGTTGCTGACACTTTAGTGCTGGGGGCATCTGCTGGATCCCCCAACTCATCCCATTTGTGAAATGACCTGGCAAATGAGGTCCAAACCATCACCAGTTTCATTGTTTAAATAAATGCTATTTGTTTAGCCTCTGCAACATGCAGTGTTGTGTGCACTGAGCCTCCGCAAGGAGCGCAGCGTTTTGCTTGGTGGGAGTTTGGGTCAGGCACAGGGAACCAGGGAAAGGCAGGTCCGCTGCTGTGTAGACATACACTGTCTCCAGGAAACTTAGGCTCTTGGATCCCCAAGCTGTGAAGACTTTTCAAGCTAGTATTGACTTGTTCTTTATCCTTTTGGATCAATGTCAATGAGTAGAATTATTGGGACATGTGGTAAGTGCATGTTTAGTTTTATAAAAGAATATTGATAGGTATTCATCCAAAGTATTTGTAACAGTCTACATTTCCACCAACAGTATGAGGAATCCCATTAGAACAGGTCCTTCCAAGCATTTCCTTTTGTCCATAATAAATTTAAATAGGTGCAGTGAATTATTCTCTTGATTTCGCTTGCACTTTTTCACTGATGACTAATAATATTGAACTATTTTTAATATACTTATTTGTGCATTTCCTTTTGTAAAGTGTCTATTAAAATTTTTACTTTTTATTGTATCTTCTAGTTTTCTCTTTCACTTAGCTGTAGAGGTTCCTCATATATTGCACACCTGTCTTTATCAGCTATAGATTTGAGAATATTTTCTGCTACTATTTATTTATATTCTTATTTGCTCATTTTCTTAATGGTGCCTCTTTTTTTTTTTTTGTGGGTACCGGGGGTCGACCTCAGGACCTCGCGCGACAGCAGGCACCCATGCTGCTGAGCGATATCACCAGCCCTTTTTTCGTATGTGGGTTCCAGGAGTCGAACTTGGGCCCTTGCGCTTGCCAGGCAGGCGCTTACGCCGCTGAGCCATCTCACTGTCCCAATGGTGCCTCTTAAACAGCAGAATATTTCAATTTCAATGAAGCTATCAATACTGTTTATCATGACCTACTTAAGAAACTTTTACCTAGCACAAAGAAAATATTATTCTATATTTTTCTCCTGGTCTTTTATAGTTTTATCTTTTAGATCTAGGTCTATTGTATATGAAGTAAAGTAGGGGAATTTTTTCTGTTCTGGCAGTATTAGAGCAACTCAAGAGACTGAGGCAACAACTGGCTTTACAAGTTTGAGGTCAGCCTGGGAAAAATTGTTTTATCTTGCACAATTGTATTTAGGACTTTGTGCATGCTACACAAGTCCTGTACCACTGAGCTACAACCCCAACCTAACAACCAGTTATTGAAAATAGTTTCTTTCTTGGATTATTTTGGTAATGTTTAAAAATCAAATTATTATTTTAAATATTATTAATGTGTATTGAGTGTTCAAATTAATGGTTTCATCATTACATTTCCACACATGCATGTCACATGCTTTGATCGTAGCCACCCCTCCTCCCCCTGCTCTCCTACCCCTTCCCTAGCAGGCCCCCTTCTGCTTTCGTGGCATCTTCTTTCCCCCCAGATTTGAGTGTGGAGCAAATGTGTGATACTTGTCTTTCTAGACTTCCTTGTTTTGTTTAACTTAAAATACGGATGAATTCTGGGCTCTCTGTTCTTTTCCACAGGTCTGTCAGTCCCGTCTTAAGTACTTGCTTAATATCGACTCAGGGTCAGTCCTGTGGTGTAGATCCTCTTTGATCTTCTTTCCTAGGGTTGTTTTGGATGTCCTAGGTCTTTGTGTTTCCACATCAATTTTATCCTCTCGATTTTTGGTCAAAAGCCTGATACAAGTACATTTGGAATCACATTTCTTTTCTTTTTTTTTTTTTTATGTGGGTACCGGGGGTCAAACTCAGGACCTCACACTTGCCAGCAGGTGCTTGTGCTGCTGAGCGATATCACCGGCCCCACATTTATTTTCTAGATAAATTTGTTGCACATAGATATCTTAACAATGGAGAGTTTCTGATCCTCAAATATGATGTATCTGTTCATCCATCTGGGTCTTACATAATATACCTTAGCAATATTTTGTAGCAATATTATTAAGAGGAAATAACGATTCACACTGATGGTTTACGCATTTTATTGTATATAATTTTTTTTTTTGTGGGTACCAGGGGTTGAACTCAGGATCTCGCGCGCCAGCAGGTGCCCGTGCCGCTGAGCGATATCACCGGCCCTTTTTTTGCATGTGGGTTCCAGGAGTCAAGCTCAGGACCTCGCGCTTGCCAGGCAGGTGCTTATGCCATTGAGCTATCTCACCGGCCCTACTGTATATAAATTTTACATCAACAGAAACATGAAACCTTTTTTGCTGCTATATTGGGGATTAAATTCAGGCGTTCAACTGCATCTCCAGACCTTTTTTTTTTTTTTATTTTGAGACAAAGTCTTGAGTAAGTCACTAAATTGCTCAGGCTTGCCTTTAACTTGTGATCCTCCTGCTTCAGCCTCTCAGAGCGCTCGAATTACAGTTATGCTCCACCACACCTGGCTACCAAACTCTTTTTTTTTTTTTTTTTTTTTGTGGGTGCTGGGGGTCGACCTCAGGACCTTGCGTGCCAACAGGCGCCCGTGCCGCTGAGCGATATCACTGGCCCCTTTTTCGTATGTGGGATCCGGGAGTCGAACTCGGGCCCTCGCGCTTGCAAGGCAGGCGCTTATGCCGCTGAGCCATCTCACCGGCCCTGGCTACCAAACTCTTATAACAAACTCAACAGAGTTGGGGCAAATGTACTGATGTTTAAAATATACTCTAAAATATGTTTAAAATAAGATGAATTTATAGTGAGATCATGATAGAAACTAGGTGGTATGATAAAAGTGTTTCTTTAAAAAATTTCAGCTTTTTTGTGGGCTTGAACATTTTCATATAAAATGCTAGGAAAATTAAGGTAATGGTATTTTTTTTTTTTTTGCGGGTACTGGGGGTCGACCTCAAGACCTTGTGCACCAGCAGGCGCTCGTGCCACTGAGTGATATCACCGGCCCTTTTCTCGTATGTGGGTTCCGGGAGTCGAACTCGGGCCCTCGTGCTTGCCAGGCAGGTGCTTACGCTGCTGAGCTACCTCACCGGCCTGGTAATGGTATTTTTAACAAATAAAAACTAAGGAAATTTGTTATCAACAATGTGCACTAAAATATTAAAGGTAATTTTCAAGCAGACATCAAATGATTCCAATTTTAATCATGTAAATATGGAAAAAAGATAAAAATTCAAGTAAGTCGAAATGAATTCTGCCTAAATAAAATAATAGTAACATTGTCTTGTAGACTGTAGTATGTGCTGAGTTAAACATAAGATGGCAATGTAAGTGGGATGAGATTAGAAGGTTGAGGTGCTAACACTACCGGGCAGATGTTAAAAGTGCAATAAATGAGGGACGCATGTAATAATCTCCAATAACCCTAAAAGAATATGTAATTGATAAACAAATAAACGGGAAAACAAGACAATTTAAAACATTGGAAAGGTTCAAAATTAAGTGATCAGGAAGAGGAAAAGAAACATGAAATACATTACTCAAATTTAAAAAAATAGGGCCGGTGATATCGCTCAGCGGCACGGGCGCCTGCTGGCACGCGAGGTCCTGAGGTCGACCACCAGTACCCGCAAAAAAAAATTTTTTTTTTTTAATTAAAAAAGAACAGGGCTGGTGAGATGGCTCAGCGGCGTAAGCGCCTGCCTGGCAAGCGCGAGGGCCCGAGTTCGACTCCCGGATCCCACATACGAAGAAAGGGCTGGCGATATCGCTCAGCGGCATGGGCGCCTGCTGGCACGCGAGGTCCTGAGGTCGACACCCGGTACCCACAAAAAAAAACAAAAAACAAAAAAGAACATAAATGTATCAGTCACTTAGAAATGTATAGGAACTAATACCCCAATTAATAAATGTGAGTTTTCGGAATGTATAAACAAAATCAAGCTACATTCCGTTTACAGCAGACACAGCATCAGAACTGAAGTAGCATGAAGGATATATGGACCTGCGTGTTAAAATCTATAAAACTTTACTGGGTAAAATTAAGGGAGTTGTCAGTGTCTCTGCACTGATCTACAGGTTCAATGCGATGCCATCCCATTTAGGTCCTTTTGGTAAAAACCAATTTTCGTGATGATAAGTTTGAAAAGACAAGACTGCATCAAGTTTGGCAAATGTGGGCCGACGGCTTGTGTCGTGTTCAGAGCAGGGGTGCAGATGTGCGCTGCTTTGCAGACCGCTTGGCGGGGCCTGCTCTGCCCCTGACCGCCACACTGCATCACACGCGTGCATTTCTATGTCTCCTTCACCTGTAACCTCAGCAGCATGGGCTGACGCGTCGGCACCTGCGGCCCACAGAGCGCCACACTGCAGTGAGTGAGCTGACTCCAGCTGTGTCAGCCAGGGGGCACCCGGCTCAGGAGAGGATGGGATTCAGAGAGCCACAGAGTCAGTGGCGATCAGCTCAAAGAATCTTCAAAGGATCCACAAAACTGGATTTCTTTATTGCTTTCCTTCCATTTCCCAAGGCTGAGGTAACAGTTCATCTGCAGCAGCTCTGTGAGCCCTCTGACTCACGAGAGATGGCAATCTGATACACAGCCCACGGGAGTCAGTAAGAGGGGTCTATTAGAATCACGCAAGAATCGGCAGTGGGCTGCCTACAGGCAGCAGAGCCCGGAAGGACAGCGAAGCAGGCTGCTCCACAGAGAGCAGCCCGCGCTGCAGTGAGTGAGGTCATGTGTGCTTTCTACACAAGCGTCCGCACCTGTGTAAAGACCACAGCAATCACGTATTATGTGCGCACGCGTGTGAAGCTATGAACGTGAGGTTTTGCACTCAGCCTTGCTCTGTGCCTAGCAGCCTGTAGTCTCCCCTATTGGTGTCTCTGTGAGAATGCAAAAATGAGGGTCCCAGTTACCTTTGGTAAGGTTCTGGGACAAAATCATCTCATACTGGCTCAGAGCCCCCTGTTTTTGTCTCAAGCGGAGAATAGGGTAAGGTGTGGTGGTACAGTCAGGTTTAGATCTCTGTCTTTACTTAATAATGCAGTGGGGTGATGTGGAACAATAGTTGTTTCCCTTCAGAGGAATGTGTTTTCTTCTTTTGGCCACCGCGCATCAGATCTTAGTTACCGGCTGTCAACGATTAACGTTATTTTCCCTGCCTCACATTGATGAATGACACTGACCAGCTCCTGGACCAAGGGTGTGCCCAGTGCCTGGATGCGCTGATGAATGAGTTTGCTCAGTGGGTGTGGACAGGGCATCTTCTATATTGGAGAGCTATCCCCATACAGCAGGGGCGACTCCCCTCTTCATCATATTTATCTTGTTCCAGTGGCTGTTATGTCTTGAAAATAAGAGAGTTTGTGTGTGTTACTGGAGGCTAGCTGGTGTTCTTTAATTCAAGCTTCCCCATCTGAGTTGGAATCAAATACCCCAAACTGATTAATCAAATACTTTTTGCATGTCCAGGCTGACTTACTCATAATGATACTCTTTCTTCCAGAAACTATTTTTATGACCCTTTTTTAAGGCTGATTTCAAATATATTAGTCAGATGTCTTCAGTTAGCTACATTTTATTAGAAGAGTACTTAATGGTGTGAAAAACATGTTCATTTCATACTAAATAATGAAGTATATCCAAGAGCAGGTAAAACAGAATTCAATGTTTGCAAGAAAAAGAAACTAAAAGAAAAACATGAATGGAACAGAGAAGAGAAAGAAAAGGATGAACCAGTAACATCTCTGAATGTCATGTCTTCGGCTTGTCTTCATTGTCTTCCACTTGCTTGTCTGCTTGTGCAAAAATGTTTACAATGTCCGCAAGTATTCTTTTGCAGTAAGAACTGAAGTTATTTTTAAAGCCAGAAACAAAGAGGAAAAGTATTCACGGCCAGTTCTATGTGTGAAAAGAAGCTGCGCGTTGACACAAAGTTTGCGTAAGAATGAGTCCTATGTATGCACAGTACCCCATATTCGATTCACACAACAACAGAGAGCTTTGGTGTCTTTTCACTCTAAGGAAAATCAATACTGAATCAGGGCCTCCAAGACTGAGATAGTCCCCATCTATCTATCTATCTATCTATCTATCTATCTATCTATCTATCTATCTATCTATCTATCTATGCCATCTATCTATCATCTATCTATCCATCTGATATACTGTATACGAAACCCATTCCAAATCATATTCTGTATTCCAACCACATTCCAAAAGGCGTCCTAATTACTTAGTTATCTTGAGATATAACTGTATTGGGTTTACTGTGAGCTGAGCCTGTGATTAGAGATTCCTGCACCTTAGCTTTCCATGGGCTCTGTATCAGCAAGCAGGGCAGCTGCCGGTATTTTTGGAGCAGGAGGGAGGTGTGGTGCTCACTCTGGACTGAGCTCCTTTGCCCCACATGAGTTTGTGTAGGGAGAGCGACCTGGCCGCTTGCGGTAGATGGTGAGAAGTGATGCTGCCCCGAGTGTTCGGAGAGTGTGTTTGGGAACGGGAAGTAAATGAGGGAGATGGGGAGGTATCCACAACGGCGGCAGAAGTGCTGCAGGACAGAGACAGGTTCCATAACCAGGAGAGAGGGACAGGCATGCAGAGGCACTGAGGCCTTCTCCTGGTGTGCTTTGTCAATTACATCCTCAGTCCTCAGGGACATCCAGAGGTGGGGTGAAAGGGGCAGCTTCCCACCTGAGTTCAAGATAATCTGACCTGGTGTCCAACGTCACCCTGGGAATCCACAACAGAGCCCTTCAACTCCAGACCTTTACTGCTTCCATCCTACCCACCTCAAAGGTCCCCTATGGGGCTGTGGCTGCAGGAGGATCTCTTTGCATGCAGCTGGGGCTGGCCCGGCAGCAGGAGTCAGCTTTATTTTGGCTACAAATGGAATAGGAAGCTCTTCTGATTTTGCACCAAGAAGCTCAGCATGGATCATCTGGGTCACCAGGTTCAACAGCCCCCTGGATCTGTGCAGTGCTGGGATTTCCCTCTTTCTGGGCTGGACCAACACTGCTTCTGCTGGGATCCTGAAAGCTGAACTTCTGTGTAGTCCTTGTACTGGAACTTAATGCAAATGGCCATGGTTGATCATTTCCAGGAGGCTGTGTGTGTGCAGCATGATAAGCCACACATGTGAACTTTCTCACGTGCTTTCTCTGGCCTTGCTCATCATCAGGCCTTGGTCTCCCACCAGAAGACAATAGGCTGAGTCAGGGCCAGCGGGAAGAATATGCAGCCAGTTGTCATTCCTGACAGAGCAACTAATGCATTAGGTTCAAACAGTTGCAGTTTACCCGATGCTTCTCGACTGCTCCCTTGATATAAAACTGTTCCTTATACTCTGATCCAGAATCATCCTTCATGATGATTTGAAATTTGGATCTAAAAATAAGTGATCTATGAATAAAAGCTAGACCAAGTTTTAGTTTCGAGAACAGAATCCTTTGAAAATGTACAAGTTTGGGCCGGTGAGATGGCTCAGCAGCGTAAGCGCCTGCCTTGCAAGCGCGAGGGCCCGAGTTCGACTCCCGGAACCCACATACGAAAAAGGGGCTGGTGATATCGCTCAGCGGCATGGATGCCTGTTGGCGCGCGAGGTCCTGAGGTCGACCCCCCCACAGTACCCACAAAAAAAAAAAAAAATGTACAAGTGTTTGATTGCTTGTGATTGATAAATAGGACTTATAATGCTAAACTTTGGAAAGTGATCTTTACCTTAGGAAGCTGGGCTTTCTTTTTTTGCATCAAAGTTTACAGTGAGAACAGATCTTGGGAAAAGAAGGAATCAGCAGATGAAGTCCAGAAAGCTGAGAGCTTTCATAGTGAAGTCTATATTGGGAATGTGGTTGTTTTCCTTTGTGAAGATAGTTCATTACTTATTTCTTCCAATTTTTTTGATGTTCACAGAATTTTGTTAAATGGCAAGTTGGTAAATTACCAGCTTCAAATGTGATTAGAAAATGATTGAATTAAAGTCAGCCAAACACCTTCTCTTGTGCAAGTCAGGTACATGACGAAGAAGGTACTAATAACCCGAAGAAGTTACTGAAGTTCCCTCCTTGGCTCTGGGCTGAAATCCATCAGGAAGTAGGTGTCTTCTGGCCCTGCATGGCACCCATCTCCCACCTCCTCTCCCATCTCTGTAGACTCCATGAGCAAGGAGGCAGCGATCAGGAAGACCCAGGCAGCTGGAGACTTGCCTGTCTCCTTGGGGTGACTCAGATTCCTTCTAGTCCATCAGGACCCCTGTAAATCTTGGGTGTGGTGAGTCCCACAGAGGAGGCTTGGTCTGTGTGCCATTCTGAACCAAGGAGCTCAGAAGCATGGCTACATCTGGGAAGAATACACAGTCAGTTGTTTCTCCTGAAATAGAAACGCAACAGTCACTGGTTGGCGTGATATCTCTGTGTGAATGAGAGACAGTCTCATCTAGCACTGGAAGGCAGACCATGCTGGATACAGAGTTGCACATCCACAGGCAGCAGCCCAAGAGATGCAGGTGGATGCCGTTCTGGGGGGATCCCAAGGCCACTTTGGAGTGCTGGGATGAAGCTAGGAGACAGCCCCAGCTGCCAGCCTCCCTGGGGACTGGCTCAGCCAGGAAAGGGCTCACACCCCAGCTTGCTGTGGTCTGCATTCAAGGGCTGGCTGATGTCTCTACTTGGGGAAACTCTGCAAGTTGATCCCAGTATGAGGACTTTGCATGGCTTCCACAGCCACTGCATGACAGCAGTTTCTTCCAGAGCACTTACTCATAACTGGTCTACACACTAATCTTCGTCTCAGGGGAGCTTCCCGGGAACCCAGCTCACAACAGCGAATGGGCCTCACAGATGCATTCTGGAAACCTGCCCTTCATATAACCTTCATCTCTTTCTAGGTGTGGCTTTAGTGATGTTTACATAATGCTTGCCCCATTATATTATTCCTTACTTGGAATTATTCAGTTTTATCTTTGTTCCTAGAAACAAACAATGACCACCTTCACACCACTGATGAGTAGTTTCATTATCAAGTTTGTTATCCAAAATAGAAGAGTTTTGGGAGTATAAGAAAGAACAAAAGTAACTTCTGCATTAAACCTGTACAAACCATGAGCTAAATAAACCTTTCCTCCCTTAACTTGTGGATGTTGGCTATTTTGTCTCAGCAGCTAGAAAAGTAATTAAGACAGAATTTGGTACCAAAAGCGGGGTTATTTTTGTGACTATACCTGACTATGCAGTTCGGGAGCCTTTGGGAATGTCTTGTGGGAAGAGTTTGGAAAGGTTCTGAGGTGACAGCTAAAAAGTAGAGCTGGAATACCTTAGGCAGTACTTGATGGAGATTCTGGTCAGAGCTCAGAAGACCAGAAGGCTGATAGAAATCTTGTCAGCAAAGACCAAGTTTGGGAGGTTTCTGCTGGGAAGAAGGACTGCATTGGTTGTTGGACTCCAGATGATGTATGTTATGCCTTGGCAGAAAATTTGTCTGCATTTTGCTCATGTCCAGAGACTTTGCCTGAGACTGAGATTAAGGGTAGTGGCTAATCTTGCAGAAGAAATTTCAAAGCAGTCTAATATTCAGGCAGTGGCGTGTCTACTGTTGGGGGATTTTAGCCCGATTTATGTTGAGAATCAAGAGGAAAGGGCCCACCAGAACAATTCAAAACATTGTGAGTTTGGTCAGAAAAGAAGCTCCAGTAAAATGGTGGACTACAAAGATAGAGCAGAGGAGATCTTGATTGGTGAGAAAGAACAGGAGAACAGAAAAGATGGTCTGAGGGCAACACAAGAAGCAGCAGGACTCCACCCTTTGCAGCCTCACAATTGCAAAAGTGAAAGAGTTTGCTTTGAGAAGAGAGCCCCAGTGCACCATCTTTCAGAATGGTGGCAGCCTAGAGAAGTTTTTCCTTGGGATCTGGTTCATAGACACTGAACCCTACAACCAAGAGAGAAGGAAGCCTGGCTACTGCTCCGACTGGCAGCAGACCTTGGTGTCATCCATGTGATGCTAGTTTTAGGTGCACACAGAATGGAAGATTTGTGGGGTCAGGAAGGCTTTCTCCTGGATTTCAGAAGGCCTGGGAGGCCAGGCAGTGTGCCCCTGAAAAGGCAGCATGTGAAGCTGTGAGTGTGAAGCCAAAGGTGTAGTGGAGATCCCAGAAGTTTGAAGAAGACAGGTATGTGGATCGTCTGAGGAAGACTGCAAGGAGGGAGCAGAGTCAGTCAGAGAGAAGCCATGGGAGCTACAACCACCAGCAGTGCTATAGGGGCAGAGCCATCCAAACCCTTTGGAGTTCACAACCTGCCACAGATTGCTGGTGGCAACTGTGGGATTTAAAGTTTGCCCTGCTGGATTTTTATCTTGCTTTGTTCCCATTCCTTTGTATCCCCCTATTTGTAACTTTTGGAATGGAAATGTCTATCTTGTGCCATTGAATGTTGGAAGTGTTTAACTTTCTTTTCATTTTTACAGGGGCTCATAGCTGAGAGTTCGCCTTAAATTCAGAGGAGGCTTTGGACTTGAACTTTTTAGCAATGCTGAAACTGTTAGGACTTTGGCAACTCTTAGAGATGGACTGAATGCCTTTTGCATAAAGGGATGTGCATGAATCTTTGGGAGGCCAGGGTTGGAATGTTATGGCTTGTGTCTAGATGTCCCCCCAAAGCCTCGTGCAGTCATAAGTGGGGCTTTTTCAGAAGTAAATGTATCTAGATTGTGTGACACTGGGATTGATTCATGGTGCAATGCTAGGCTCAAGGGCACTAGGATTAAGGGTGTGAGTGCTACCTGCCCTAAGTAGCCTAGGTAAAATAAAAAAAGTAGAAAGAGCTGTGGTCATCCCTTGTAGCTTTGCTACCTTCTGCCAGCCATGAACTGTTCTCTGCAAAGGCACCCTGCGTTGGAGCCAGTCAACTATGGCTCTAACCTCTACACACTGTGAGCTAAATAAACCTTTCCTTCTTTAACTTATGGATATTAGATATTTTGTCTCAGCAATGAGAAAGTAACTAAGACATTCTGCAATTTATGAAATGTTTATTTTCTGAATTGCAAATTAATTTCATTGTATTGATGGTCTTCCAAAATGATTCTGTCAAATACTTCCTAAAACATGAAAATGATATTTACATTAAAACATTAAATCTTCATACTGCTAATCTGAACAGAAAAAGAAGATGAATGATTATTTTTGGTACATATTTATAAACTTTATCAGCTAGTTAGCATATTTATTTCTAGTATTAGGGCAGCAGTATTTTTTGGTACTTTTCTGAAGAATGTATTTTTAATAAAGTATTAGTTTTTATAATATTCTCAAAAAGCTTACCTGTAATAGTTTACAAAGTTGAACTTTATGATTAATAAATTTAAAGTTACTGATGTCTTTAATTTACTTACCTATGTGTATTAGTCAGCTTTACTGTTGTGTGAACACAATACCTGCCACCCACAACTTAAGGGAAAAGAAGTTTAATTTGGCTCACATTTTAGGAGGATTTAGTCCATGGTCAGCTGGCTCCAAGGCAGGAACATCATGGTGGAAGTGTGCGGTGGAACAAAGCTACTTAGTTCACTGTGGCCAGGAAGCAGGGCAGGGGAACAAGTGAAGAAAGGAAGAGGTGAAGGTTCAGATAGAATCCTCAAGTTCAGACACCTCCATGACCTCCCAGACACACCCAGGACTGTGCTCCACCAATACCCTGGGTGACACCCAAGCCAATCAAGCTTGATAGTTATAATACACAGTGGCATTTTTAACTGAGAAAATATTCTTCTCACAAGTGCTGACACACCTGGTAAATGCAGAGCAAATTCCTCAACAAGAAAGATACTTCTCAATTCTAATTTTTATATTGAAATACCAAAATGTTTTAGGCCAAATATCTTCATGGTTTCTGAGTTTTAACTCTATTCAGAGTACTATTTTTAATAACTATTTTTATAAACTAAATTTTAAAAATAAGTTGCTGCTATTTATGAATGTTTTAAATGCTTCACTAACTTTTGGTGTTGAAATCATGTCTCCTCAGTGCATTATATTCTGGTGCCAAATACAGACTTATGCAATAAAAAGTGGAAATTTCACCAAAATCTTTCATGAAAGCTGAGACATTAAGCTTCAGAATTGTATTTCGAGCACCATATAAACTCTAACCTTTTAAATCATTTAGTCATTTAAGTGCTCTTAAGATTAAACCTCATGGTTTTTCTATTTGTTAGCTTTTGTTTTAGGTAATTGAAATTTGCTTAAATCTTGAAAAAACTTGAGGTTTTCTTGTCCTGCATTATTGGATACTTGGGTTTGGAGTTTTCTAGTTTTGTTCAGAGAACTACAAAACATTCACTTTGTATTCAGGAGTGACTTGCAATCATAGTAATCACAAGCATAAATCTCTTCTAAAAATGTCTATTAGCATATGTTGTACATAAGGGGAATATGTTTTACATACAGCTCGATCCCGATGAATTTAAAATGTTAACATATCCTTGTAATCGAAACCCAGATAAAGATTTAACATATTTCCAGGTCCTTCCCAGGTGCTGCTCCTCCCAATGACACTCGTACATTACTCTCTGCTAACTGACCTCTGCCCCTACATTGTGGGCAGGACAGTGCCCCACAAAGATGTGTCTTCTAATCTATGGAAACTTGAATATGTTAGATGACAGGGCAAGGGGGGATTAATGTAGCAGACGGGATTAACATGTCTGATCAACTGACCTGAAATAGGGAGATTCTCCTGTTATCTGGGTCTCTTCAAGTGGGAACAGCGTGGTCAGCAAGTCTTTGTGTACAGGAGTCTGAGGAAGGCTCAGAGGCAGGGTGATGCCTTGTGAGAAAGACTCAACCAGCTCTAACTGGCTTTGAAGGTGGAGAAGGGGCCTAGCACCACCAAACATAGGCAGCTTCCAAAGCTAGGAAAATAAGAAAATGCATTCTCCCCTAAGGGCTCTGGCAAGGAATGGCACCCTGATGGCTTTCGCTTTTAGCAGGGGAGAACCACTTTGGATTTCCGGCCTCTGGGACTATAACAGAATGAATTCTCCTGTTTTAAGCCACTAAATTTGTGACAATTTATTATAGCAAATGTAGAAAATGAAGACATCCCACATATTAAATTGATCTATTTTTCACTTCCTGTTGAGGTATAACTTGAAGTGAAATGTTCAACTCAGGAGGAGATGTTTTATTAAGATTTATTCAAGGTAGAGGGATCTGTGTGACCAGCATCCCAATGAGGCATGGAATAGCCCCCCATCCTAGAAAATCTCCTGGAATTGCTTCCCAGATAAGCTTGCCCTGTCCCCAGGTGCTGCTGCTGTTCGCCTTTCCATTCCTGTGGGATAGTTGATTTCGCCTGCTGTCGAATTTCGTGTATATGGAATCATAAATCTGAAGTAAGTGTTCTTTTATGTCTGGCACCTTTTGCTTAGCATAATCTTTTAACCAATCATCCTGGTGGTGGATATTGGCTGGTTTCCAGTTTGGGGGCTATTACGAATAAAAAAAAAACTGCTATGAACATTATTTTACAAGTCATTTTCTGGTCACATTTTTTTATTTCTCCTAGATACAAGCCTTGTAATGGCGTAGCTGAATTGTGTGAGAACGTAAGGCTTAACTTTACAGCAAATTGCCGATCTGCTTCCAAAGTGGTTGTGCTGTGCTGCACTCCTCCCGCGATGTGTGCGATCCAGTTTTCCCAAGTTCTTGATAGCGCTTGTTATCACCTATTGTGTTAACCATACCATTGTGATGGGCACCAAGTGGCAAGTCCCTGTGACCCCAACGTGTTCTCCATGGGGCCCAGAAACACTGCGTCCCTTTCCGTGTGTTTGTTGGGCAGCAAGCACACATTTCCTTTTCTTCACGAGGATGTGTTTGTGACACATAACACATCATTTGGGGGGAAAAGTGCGTATATTGTTGATTTTTGATCTCTTTTCCTAGTGAGCTGTCTTTTAAAGCTTTTGCCACCTTTTAATATTAGTTTGGTTTTATTACTGATACGTTGGATTTTTAGAAAACACTCTATATCCGTGTCCACTTCAGACACTGCCCGTGTGCTGTGCTCTCCTGTGCCTGTGTCTCTTGCCTTCTGCCCTTCTCAATGTGTGTTCAGAGGCACCGTGTTGGTGGTTTTGCTGAAGTTTATTGTTTATTTATTTTTCTGGCTAGGGCTTTCGTGTTCTAAGAGTTATTATGAAGATGAAAGCTTACATTTTGTTCCAGAAGCTTTATGACTTTTATTTTCTGTTCAGGTCTATGAGCCATTTTGGATTATCTATTATATACAGCATCCTGTAAAGGTCAAAGCTTATTTTTATTTCTGTAGATAGGTTATTATTCCTGCAATAGCTGTTGTATCAAAGACCTCTTCACATGTATCATCATCTTTACCCTGAAAAATATGCAGTTTAGTTATTCTGTGCCCAGCTGTACATAAAAACTATATATATAGCTAACAGTAAACTTCCTACTCACTACGTAGCTGAGTATCTCAGCTGGTGTGAATGCGGTGATGAATTATGGGTACCCCACAATTGTTGCAAGTGAAATTCCGAGGCACAGATTTTTAATTCACTAAGAATATTGCTTTTGCAATGAGATTTTTGCTCCACTAAAATTTGTGTTCATGTCATTACACAAAACAAATAATTTGGGCAGGTGAGATGGCTCAGTGGCGTAAGCGCCTGCCTGGCAAGCGTGAGGGCCCGAGTTCGACTCCCGGAACCCACATATGAAAAAAGGGCCAGTGATATCGCTCAGCGGCACGGGTGCCTGCTGGTACGCGAGGTCCTGAGTTCGACCGCCCGGTACCCACAAAACAAAACAAAAGAAAACAAAAAAAACAAATAATTTTAAGCCCAATTTTGACTCTGTGACTGAATATACAGGAAAATTCACAGATATGCTTCATTGGTCAAGAAAATTTCCAAAAGGTTTTCTTTGACTTCATCAATTACATAAAACATCCAAATATTATAATTATCTGTTTTTCTATTTGAAATGCCTTACGACATTGATCTGAAACTGCGGCAACTGTTTGCAAAGTTTTTCTGCTCTGGAGCCAGTTTGTTAATTCACTTTTGTACATGCACAGAAAAACTTGGGCAACATTAATTTAGAAAGCAATCATTTGATTTAAGGTCAAACTCTTCAGAGTGGAAAAGCAATTTCACCTTCCACAGCTGCTGGTGCTAGGTGACCTGCTCCAGGCATCATATCATTGAAGTCACTGATGCTACCCCTGCAGGATTGTGTTTGTTGATTTTCACATGCTCTGTGATGTCGTTGTGTCCTACATGGCCACACAGTGCATGGTGTATTTTGACAGGTATTTTGCACATGTTACTTGTTTATCATGGACTTTACTGACTTCTAAAAATAGAAATAAGTTTTCATTAAACATGCACTTTAATTTTTTAGTTCATTGATGCTAAAGGTGTTTAATTATAAGATGACAAATGAAATACACAAATAATTGTAATATTTTAAGCTGGGTGTAGTGGCACCTGACTGTAATCCCAGCATTCTGGAAGGCTGAGGCAAGAGGATTGCCACTTTGAGGCCAGCCTGGGCCTCAATCTTATCAAGACTTTGTCTCAAAATTTTGTAATAGAAATAACAATTTTAAAAAGGTGGGGGCAGAGATGTAGCTTAGTGGCAAGGCCCAGGGTTCAAACTCCAATATGACAAAGAATTGTAATACTTAATTTTTAATACTGCAGCAAGCTGCAGTAGCAAAAGCCTGCAAATGCTTTGAGTCATATGTTTCTGCCTGTATTCCCTGCACCACAGCCTGTGAGTTCCTTCATTCACTACTCACTACTGACAGTAGCCTGGTGGGATGATGCATCTTGCAGGCTTCAGCAAGCATCGTGACAGAATTGGCTAAGGGCAGCCGGTTGTCAACACACTCCCATGATGCTGGAGAAGAGGCCTTGGCTATTCCTAGCTGCTATGTCTGAGCATTTGCTGCCAAGTGCCCTGCACACTGCCCTTGACAGGAAGCTCATGCCGATCTCAAATGCTGCTAGACCAGATCCTGGCATGGCTGGGACTACAGTAAGGAACCTACTCTCCCTTATGCTTGTATGGCTGGCAAGAATACTTTGTTAGAAGTGGAAAAAATCTGAGACACATACAAACTTCCATGGGAAGCCAGAGTAACAGGCACCATCAGGACCTTCCTCTTCGATTTGGGACAACTGGTCGCCCTCCCTAGGTTCTGTCATTGCTCCATTCAGCTTCATTACTGGAGCACTTATCACCAGGATATAGGGAATGTCATACAAATGATTGATCCAGGTTTGTCTCTATTCCTAGATTTAAGCCTCTAGGAGCAGTGATTGCGGTGATTTGATTCGCTATTGGGTCCGTCTGCCGTACGGAGGGTGCTCACGGCAAGTGCTTTGATTGATTGAGGGCAGGGAGGAGGAAGCACGGAGGGAGGCACTGTCGCTCTAGGCTCCAGGTCAGACCACACTGGGGTGGGGGAGATGAACTTGAGGGATGTAACCACGACGAGATAGATGGGCTGTTTGATGGCTTTTAGTTATCTTCGTCATTACTTAACTTCAATTTACAATTTTGTCACCAAAGTACTTACGTTTAATAGTTCTCTCTTATGAGCATAGGCTACATCTCGAGACCAGAAGCCCAGGACAGTAATGAACCTACATTTGCTCTGCTTTCATCCACACACACACACCTGTGATAAAGTTACCCTATCAGTTCAGCACAGGCAGTGATGACCAACAAAAACTAATGCTACTATAGAGCTATGACAACAATAAATAATAAACTGCAGGTGAATGTGGTCTGTCACTCTCAAAAACCTTACTGAACTGTCCTCATCCTTCGTGATAGCTGGGAAAGGAAACTATAGACATGGAAGCCATGCATAAGGGTGGGGCGTTACTGAGTCCACAGTAGCCGGTTCTAGAGGAGCCAGATCCTAGTGTGGTCTACACCAAGTAAAGCCAAATAGCAACAGGGACACAGACAGAGACACACACACACACACATGTACACACACCATTTGGGAACATGATAACATTGCAGAAACCTAACTGTGAATGCACATATGCAGTGGACCCTTGACTTACAAACTCAATGCGTTCCCGAGGGCTGGCTGTAACTCAAGTTGTCAACCAAGGCTTAGGCTCCTCTACATGGGCTTCAAAGTCGCTCTCCTGTACACAGGCAGATCTCAGTGTCCTTAGAGAGACAATGGCCCAGGGTTTCTCAATTAACCTCCTACAGGAAAGGATGTGGTGATGTTCCTTCCAGAACTCTCTAAGGGTTAAATCTGTATCTGAGACCATCTGGAAGCACAAGCGGCTGGCTTAGGCTCATAACTCAACTTTGGTCTTAAGTTAAAACTAAAATTCTGGAGCCGGTGAGATAGCTCAGCAGTATAAGTGCTTGTCTGGCAAGCGCGAGGTCCTGAGTTCAACGCCCGGTACCCACATATGCAAAAAGGGCTGGTGATATCGCTCAGCGGCATGGGCGCCTGCTGGCACACGAGGTCCTGAGTTCGACCCCCGGTACCCACACACACAAAAGAAAACAACCTAAAATTCTGGTCATAACCCAAGTTGTTCATATGTCAGGCCAGTCATAACTTGAGGGTCCACTGTAGCATGATCTCTTTATAAATTATATATATAAATGTAAGTATACGCATATAAACAAATAGGTATTTATTTAGGTAAAGTGGTGCAGGAACAATTAACCCTGAAATCTCAAAGCCTTAACATGGCACAAGCTTTTTCTACCACAGTTACAGCTGCAATAGGCAGTACAGGTTCAGGAGATAGTGCGGGCTCATAGTAAGCCGGGAGCAAGGCTCACAGGGGCTGAAGCCCATATGGCTGCATCCTTCTCAGTTGCTGCAGCTGGAAGGGCCACACTGGCTCCTGAGTGCTTTGTGCAGCACTGTCCCAGGCCATGCAGCTCTCAGCTCATCGTCCAAACCAGAACAAGAAAGCACAGCCCATAGATTGATATCTGTGTTCTCCAACTTCCAGCTTCTGGTGGAGTGGACCAATGGGAAGCCTCATGGAGACCACTGAGCTGGATATTCACTCTCCCAGCACCTTCCCCATCAGGCCTTTGTTTGACCAGATTGTGCTGGCATCCTCCCTTCAATGGCGACAACTCTGTCCAAGAGATCCTGGACTGCTAGAGTCAGAGGGCATCATGGCTTCCCGCTGTTGCTAATAACCCCTTGGTCACCAACCTTGGTTCTTTAGCCCTGCCCATGACTTTGTTCATTTTAATTGAGCCTTTTCATTGTGTGCTCCATATGCTTCATGGTTAGGGCCCTATCTCATGTCATCCCTTTGTTTTTACATGTAGAATAAAATCCGTCCCTCTCCAGGAGAGATAGCCACAGTCCTGCCCAAGAGTTGAGCTTACTATTAAGTCCAGGAGCTCTGTAACATGCATAATGGCTGTGGCCACTTCTTCAAGTGAAGAAGCAATTCCTCAGTGTATACCTAGGACTACAAAGGGAGGTTGTTGTATTCAGTTTCCTGTTGCTGGAACAAAATGCTCCAAAGAAAACCCACAATTTAAAGGAGGAGAGGTCTATTTTGGCACATAGTTTCAGTCCTTGGATGGTCAGCTGACTCCAGGGCAGAAATAGCATGGTGAAAGGGCCTGGTGGAGGAAAGCTGCTTACCTCAGGGCAGCCAGAAAGCAGAGAGAGACAGGAGGATCCGGGGACAAGAATGCACCCTTCCAGGTCACACCTCCAGTGACCACTTCCAGCCAGGCCACCCCCTCCAACAGTACATCCACCTCTGAACTCATGCATGGATGAATCCATTGGTGAGTACATTGACCCCGTGATCCAATCACCTGAAAACTCAAGACTTTTGGGGTAAATTTTAGATGTAAACCTTAAGAGTTGTTCACACTCAATGAACAATAGTGGACCCATAGCCAGATAGCAGCAGTAAGCACTGCCATTCAGTAAGTTGGCAAGAGATGCACAGAAGTCTAGGGTCCCTGTGAATGTTGAAGTCCTGCTTGGCAGTCAGGTTGCAAAGACCCTGCTCTGGAGGAGGGACTACTACTATTGCTTCCTTAGCTCTGGATCCCAGGCCCCAGGAGAGCATCTCCTGTTCAATGGTTTCTCCAGTTCCTGACTCCTCCTTCTGGGAAGCCCTTTGCTATGAAACATCTCAGACTCATGCACTGAGCCCTTTATCCCCAGTGCACCTGTACTTAGAGGTGGGGCCTGGAGAGGGGCTTGGGTCACGTGGGTGCTGACCTCACCACTGGGTCCATCCACTGGTGAGTTCACAGCTGAATGAGCTGTTGGGAGAGGCAGCTGGAGGAGGTGGGTCACTATGGTTGTACTGTGAAGAAGATATTAGGTCTCTAGCTCCTTCCTTTCTCTCTGGCTGCTTCCCAGGTCCCATGAGCTGAGTAGCTCTCCTCCTCCATCCCCTTCCACCATGAAGCTCCTGCTTTGGAGCCAGCCGGCTGACACCTCTGAAACGGTGAACGAAGTTCAGCCTCTGCTCCCTTCAGCTGTGTATGTCAGGTACTTTGCCTCAATAGTGGAATGCTGACCAGTGCAGCCTTCTTCTTCTTCTTCTTTTTTTTTTTTTTTTTTTTTTGTGGGTACCAGGGGTCGACCTCAGGACCTCATGCGCCAGCAGGCACCCGTGCCACTGAGCGACATCACCGGCCCTTTTTTCATATGTGGGATCCGGGAGTCGAACTCGGGCCCTCGTGCTTGCCAGGCAGGCGCTTATGCCGCTGAGCCATCTCACCGGCCCAGCCTTCTTGACACTGTTCTGCTTAACAATGTCTAACGTAGGCTTTGAGGACTATATCCATTTTGGGGACTGCATGGTTTTGTCAGGACACTTCCTGCCTCCAATATGTTAGGACCTCAAGTTTTAGACATTCATAAGATTCTTTTTAGCCCAGTTCACAGTTCATGGAGCAACGTAATTCCTGCAAAAGCTTAGTGGTCTTCTGCCATGTTTTCTGTGAACACAGTTTATACACTTCTAGGCTCTTCTAGAAAAAGTATATCAAACAGAGTTAAACAAGCAAAGAAGACTTGAAGCAATGGCAACAGGGTCCAGACCGTGGCAATCCAGGAGAGAGCTGAAGTCAGCCCAGAATACAGCAGGGACAGCTGCAGGTTTATAGCCAAGAGTTAGTATGTGTGTGGCCAGTGGATGGGAATGAGTAAGAACTGATCAGACACCATGGGCAGGGAAGAGGAAGTTGATCAGGTGGTAAGGGTGGGGGTTTGTTACTAACCTGGCTTGGCAGGGTTCTTGCTAAAACTGGACTCAGCAGGAGTGTTTGCTAAAGTGGGCTCTGCAGGATTGCAGAGGGGTGGGGGTTCTGACTACAGCGTGGTTGGGAGCAGTCTCATCAACAGTGCTCTAGTTCTTTACTTCATTATCTCTGCCCAGCTCTCTTTTCTTGTGGAAGCTTCTTTGAGGCTTTATTGAATTTTCATCCCTCATTGTCTCTTAAAGCATTGTATACTTCGCTTTGGAGTCTAGAAATAATCAGGTTGTCCAACATTTCAAGAGCCCCGATTTCTGAGCTCCCTCTGTCCACCTTTGTCTGCATCTGAGGACTGTCAGCACTTTCCTGCACTTCGTCTTTTTTGGTAGCACCTTCCTGATGCTGAGTACTAACCAGCACTCACTACCAGGCTGCTTTTCAGTGTGAATCTACACCTTTAAACTTCGGGAATTAGTCCTCTGGCCATGCCCTACTCTATACTGATTAAGTCAACACCCTGTTTGGGGTTTTGTTTCTACAGCCCTCCACGTTTGTGCAGCATTTACATCGTTATGGTAGCACGATGCCGCTGTGTAGTAGCAGATCAACCCCGGGGTGCGCTCTGGCACGGTAAAGCTGAGTCCCATTCACACCGCACAGTAACCTGGTGAGGAGGAAGGGTGGGGGCAGCGCTGGACTGCACTCTACCACCGGCAGCTGCAAGGAGGGCACAGCACCTCGTCCCCTGAGGAGTCACAGCAGCAGGAGAGGGAACTGCAGTTGTGTGCAACAGCCCTTGGCTGCTGCAGCCTGGGACTGACACCTCTGCTCATGGCCTATGGGCCAGAAAAGGTGACATGGCTGAGTAACAACAGGGTCCTGGAATGTAGCAGTTAAAGAGACACTTGGCACATAGCCAGGCATCTGTCATCATGGATTTCAAAAGTTTATAAATAAATCATTATGTATAAATGCACACATCACATATGCACATACACATGCACACTCTTTTGAAATAGTCTTTGTGTAAAAACCCTATTCAGTCAATTTTATGCCATCCATTATTTCATGCTTAAAAATCTGTGGCAGATTGAGTTTTGCAAGGATGGCTGCACCACCATCCCCATTCCGCATGCCCTTCTGCGGACTTGGACACTCTCCCCTCCATTATCAAGCACTGGGCTAACAACACAGCTCAGGCCATGGAGTGAGGCCAGCCTCAGGGATGTTCTGTGGCAAGTGAGGCTGCAGAAGTGAGGCTGAGCACCTCCAAGGACAGGTCAGAGTGGCTGTGCTGTCTGTCTGCTTCTCTAGAAGGTGCAGTCTCCATGCTCCCTGTCGTGGACTGGATGTGTATGTCCCCAGAATGCATTTGCAGAAGCCCAAATCCCCAATGTGATAGTAAGAGGGTGAGGTTTGGGAGGTGATTACATCATAGGAGAGGAGCCCATGTGTTGAGATCGGTGCCTTCATAATAACTGATCCCTCCCCAATACCCGATCTCTCCACCATGTAAGGATATAAACAGAAGATACACACCTACAAGCCAGGAGGAAGAACTCCACCAGACACCTGCCCTCTGGATCTCTGATCTTGAACTTCCAGCAACCAGGAAAGTGAAAAATTTCTTTAAGTTCCCAAATCAATGCTAATTATCTGATAGCAGCAAGGATGAGCTAAGACACTTCCCTTTGGAGTGATCCCTCTCAGAACCCAGCTGCTATACTTCGAGAAGCCCAAGCCACAAGCAGGTAACTGTCAACAGGTCTAGCTGGGGTCAGCGTTTGTGTCTCTGCAGCCCAGGCTCCAAGCGGATAACAAATCTTCCAGATTATTCTAGCTCCTGGCTGTTGGAGTCATCTCCAGATCTCAAGCCTTCCTGGCTAAGGTCCCACAGACACTGTGGACCCTTTGCTGGGTCCAAGTAGATTCCCGAGGCAAACCCTCCAGGAGCAGGGCGAGGGGTCGTTATTTCATCCTCCCAGATGCTGGGGGCTCAGTGTGGGCTGGATGGATGGAGCAACATTTGCAATTGCCACCAGTCTTCCAGGACAGAGATGGTGCTATAGTTTGGTGCTAGAATGTCCCCAGAGCCCATGTGTTAAAGGCTGGTCCTCAGCTTAGTACTACCGGGATGGGTGGAATGTTAGAAAGAAGATAGGTCATTGGGGGCGTGCCCTTGAAGGGGACCCTGGGACCTAGCCCCTTCCTGCCACTCTCTGACTCCTGGCTGCCATGGAGTGACCAGGTCTCCATCACACCCTGCTCCTACCACGATGCCCTGTGCCATCCATGGGCTAAGTAATGGCCAAGAACCATGGACTAAAACCACTGAAACTGACAGTCAAAAGCTTCTCTGTTGTTAATTCACCTCAGATATTTGTCACGGTAACAGGACATCTGACTGATGCAGATGGTGTCTTATGCTTTAAAACATTTTTAGTATATTTAAGCAACTCTGAAGTTAGAATACTCCTTAGATATGGCAAAATATGGTAACACATGAAAATGACAAGAATTTAGATGAAAATCTAAGGGAGAGAGCTCCTTTACACATTTTTACTTACACGGGAGATACATTGTGTGGCTTCATAAATATACATATTATACTTACAAGTAGATTTTACCTGTACTACATGATACAAAATAGCCATCTGTGCATTGTCCCAGAGGTGGTTTTCTGATGCTTTCTGGGCAATCTCTAATGGAAGTGCCATCTCCTGGCTGCGGAGGTCTCCCTTGTCTGCAGCTGTGTGAACACTCCTTCCCTGAGCCACAGTTGTATGGTGAGTGCATCTCTGTACCAGGAACCACGTGGTTGCCATGGCATACATTGTATACAGATGAGGCCAGGCCCTGCCTGCCCACTGCAGGGACACACAGCCAACAAATGTGAAGCAGCTGTGCAGCTAGTGTGTCAGCTACGGTTCACTGGAAGATCAAATTTAATATAAAAATGTATGCTATATAAAGGACTTACAAGGTAGGCTTACAATGGGCACCTACAGAGTCAGGGCAGAGGAAAGCAAAAGGGGCTCTCTGCAAGCTAGAGAGCTGGAGGATGCAGTCAAGTCGAAAACCTGGAGCTCACCGAGAGTCCCATGAGAGTCCACATCAGGAAGCTGAAGAGGCATGCTGGAGTCCAGAGACAGATGTCCAAAGACAATGGTGAAGACTGGAACTCCTCCAAAGAAGCAAAAAGGCCAAGCTCCCTTCTTTCCCTTTTTATTCTATCCAGGCTATAAGCCTATGGGTTGGTGCCACCCACACCCAGGGTGGGTCTTCCCTCTCTTGTAAGAACCATCCAGACACACCCAGAACTGTGCTAAACTAATCTACTAGGCATTTCTTTTTCAAGTTGAGACCACAGCTATTACAGCTAGAGTCTTGGGAGGTGCCGTGGAGAAGAACACAAGGGTGCCCTAGGATGGTGGCTTTCCTCAGGCTGACCAGGGAAGTTCGCTCCAGAAATGCTTGAGGAGCTCTGCCACAGGCATGTCATCTCCAGGCTGAAGGAGGAGCATGGTGGCTGGAACCCAAGGAGGCAGAGCCAGGGTTGGGGGGGCAGAGGGAACTTGGGGCTGGCACGCTCCTGGAGGACTTCTGGAGTGACATGACAGATTGGTGTTTGTGAAGTCATTCTAAAGCAACCAAGATGTCCTTGAGGAGGTAAGTGGATGAACTGACTGGAACATCCAGACAATAGATTATTAGTTGGGCCTAAAAAATGAAATTTATAAAGCCTTGAAAAGATGAGATGAACTTTTAATACATATTGTCATTGAGTGAAGGAAGCCAATCTGAGAAAGTCATATACTGCATGGTTCCAACTCTGATATTCTGCAAACAACAAAGCCATGGTGACAGTAAAGATGACCTCTGGTTGTCAGCGGTGGGGAGGAGGTGGCCATGGCAAATCTTTGGGCAGTGAACTCTTCTGTCAAGACAGTGATGGTGGACAGGCACCATCATGCGCTTATGCAAACCCTTGAAATGTCCGACACCAAGAGGACCCTCATGTAGACCTTGGACTCTGGTGGTAAAGATGTGTCCATGCGAGTTCATCCACTGTGACAAGTGCTGATTGCTGGGGAGGCCAGGCATGTGCAGGGCAGGAAGTAGGGGGGACATCTGTGTACCTTCCACATGATTTTCCTGTGAACCTAAACTGCTCTGTAAAACTAAAGTTGTGTAAGATAAAACTGAAGGAAAGAAAAAAATCCTTTTGAATGCATAGTCGAAGGTGCAGAGTGAAGGTAAGGGGTGGGGTTCACCCAGCCCAGGCCAGAGATATGCGCAGACCCAGCCTGGAGGGGCACCTTCCTCCCCACTAGTGCTGTGCCTATCCCATGCCCTCTGGCGTTTCAGATTGTTTGCCCGAGGCCTCATGCGCCTAAGACTGAATGTCTGTGTAGGACCAGGAGGGGGGGTGGATCTGGCAGGGAATCAGGCAGCAGATGTGCAGGAGGGAGGGAAACCTGGACACAGGTCTGGACTCTTGTCCCACCTCACAGGAGCGTGGCAGGGAGGTTCCTGAACGATGCATCCCATGCCTGTGTCCTTCATCCACCATCCTGAGGCTAGGAGACAGACAAACGATAGGCAGGTAGTGTGGGGGCCTGGATAAACCAAAATAAATCTGGGGAAAAATAGCACAGAAAGGAAAAGAGCTGCTCGTGCCCCAGGAAGCTAGAGGGCAGGGAAGCAGGGGAGCAGGGGAAATCTGTTCTCCATCAGAGGCCTAGCTAAAAAACAGCAACCCACTGCTTCAAAGGAAAAGGGCTTGGGTAAACTGAGACATGCTCCAGGAAGCCAAGGGTGCAAGCGAAGTCCACTCATTCCTCGTCATCCTCAGGACGAAAGCCCAGAAGGAGAGAACTGGTTGCAATACTTGGGGCTTATTTTTCAAATCTCAATGTTTCATATGAACTGGCAGAGACACAATCTGAGCTCACCTGTGTGCCAGCTGCTGCCAGGGCACTGGTGAGGGAGGGCTGCCTGAGGAGGGGACTGAGCCACTCGGATGACACTGCTGTGCTTCATTCACTCATCCATTCATTTCTTCCTGTCCTACTGAACCAAGGTTACAGAGCTGGAAGACTACACAGACTCGGGCCTTTTGGGTACCATTCAGGGCACTGGAGCTCTGAACTCAGGGCCATATTTCTCCCTCAGTGCAGCTGGATCCTCCTTTGTTCAAACACATTGCCTCAGCTCATCATAAATAGATATGCAAATGTGCACGTGAGACTCAGCCATGGGCCCTCTGGTCTCTTCCTGAATATGTATGGCATGATGCCTCTCTAATGTGTTCTGATTATGAGGAAATTTAATCTGGGTCTTGTGAATATAATTCTTTGTGATGACAATGAGAATGGCATATTCTGGTGCTTTTCATTTCTGAGAAGGTCTCAGCTCTCCCGAGCTGGGAAATTCATTCTGTGCATGGCTTCTCCCTCCTTCTGCTGCCCTCTCCGAAGTAGCCACAGGAGAGCCCGAAGCTGAGTGCTGAGGAAGATGGGTAGAGTAAACATTATCCATACAGGGGGCCCATGGGGCTGAGTCACACACAGCACCTTCAAGGAGCTGTTGATGTGTCGGGCTGTTGCAGTGCAAGCCAGCGCCCAGGAATTGTCACTTAGCACATTGATTAAGATGATCTAGGGCCTTACCTGAGAATTTCCTGAGTGCACCACCCCCATTCTCCACCCAGCAAATGCAAACCTTCCAGCAAAGGAGAGAGCAAGGGTGAAATCCTTGCAGTATCCTTGGCTGACCTCAGTTCCAGACACTGGTGGAAGCAGGGCTTAGATTTGCTTTGTTTCAGGGATAGGGATGATATATTTTATTACAGTTGAGACTCTGAGGTCCCATCAGGCATCTGGCATCCTCAGCATCTGAGGAAACCAGACAGACTGAATAAATCTTTGCACAATGGCAGAGAGTAGCAAGAGGAAGCAAACAGCCTGGCCATCCCAGCAGCGCACAGTGCTGTGGGGTGGAGCCTGCAGCCACAGCAGCTGAGGCCAAGCTGGTGGTGGGAGGCAGTAGCTGGGAGGGTCCTCTGCCCAGGAGATGAAGAGGAGAAAAGGCTGTGGGAGCAGAGAAGAGCCTCTCCTGGGGTACTGAAACAGTAAAGGGAAGGGGACCAAGAGATGGAGGGCAGGGAATGGTGAGGGAAGGGGATGAAAAAGAGGACGCATTATGTACATGCACCAATTCCCTGAAAACAGTGTAATCATTCTGCACCACAAACATGTACTAACAAAACAAAGAAACAGGGCCGGGGATGTGGCTCAGTGGTAGAGTTCTTGCCTTGAATGCACAAGGCCCTGAGTTCAGTTCCCAGCACCACATACACACCAAAAAGCAAACAAGAAACAAAACCCCCACACCAAGAACTGATGGTTGCCAGGTGAGGCTGTGGGGTGATCCAGAGAAACCTTCCACATTGCTGGTGGGAATGTAAATTAGTGCAGCCACTGTGGAAATCAGTGTGGAGCCCTCAGAAACTTACATGAGAAATTCCGTTGAACCAGGAATTCTCCTCCTAGATATTTCTCCTCCTAGATATTTTCTCGAAAGAGTTAAAGACATTGTATCGCAGTGACTCATGCATACCGGTGTTTATAGCAGTACAATTCATAGTAGGTAAACAATTTTCTTATTTTATGAGCATATGTTTGCACTACATGCAGTTCACAACTATCTTGGGGAGTGGGTACACGTACACACTACAGTTTGTTTCTTTTTTTAATTCCCTTCTCCTTCCCTCCTTCTCCCTCCCTCCTCCTCTAATCCCACTATCTTTATTTTTACTCCTGTTGATATTATTAATCTTAGCTCGCGTTGTGGCATGCACTATTTACATTCAATGGAAGTGGCGTACATGCCAGTCAACAGATGAATGGATGAAGAAAATATATTTATACACCATGGAGCACTATTCTGACATGGAGGATAAATTTAAGACATTTGTAGGAAAATGGGCAGATCTTGAGAGCAAACACACAAGCTTATATGGCATTTCTCTCTTATGTGAGAAATCCAAATTATAAATAATTTAAAAGCAAAATAAAAGATAATGAATAATAGGAAAGAAAGAAAACAATGACATTATCTATCTTTATTCTTTTTTTTTTTTTCTTTATGTGTGTACCGGGAACTCAGGACCTTGCACTTGCCAGGCAGGTGCTTATGCCACTGAGCTATATCACCAGCCCTCTATTTTTACTCTTTTTTTTTTTTTTTTTTTTTTTTTTTTGTGGGTACCGGGAGTCGACCTCAGGACCTCGCACCTGCCAGCAAGTGGTCGTGCCTCTGAGCAATATCACCGGCCCTTTTTTTCCTTTATGTGGGTTCCGGGAGTCAAACTCAGGACCGCGCACTCGCCAGGAGGGCGCTTATGCTGCTAAGCTATCTCACCGGCCCTCTATCTTTACTCTTAACAAAGGTGCTAGACATTTCAAACAGGCTGGGCATCTGAGCTCTGAGCTTTCAACTTTCAAAACTCAGTCTGCTTTTGTCTGTTGCAACCCGAGTGCTGGGCTGCCTCTGTCTCCCACGCCCTGTGCGGAAGCAGCTGTTGAGCTCAAGTTTTATTCTGCTCTGTGAAGGAGGAAGGGGCTCCCAGGGCTGGGGATGCCCAAGGGTTGTCCTCAAGATAGGATGATGGCCCTGCCAGCACTGGAGGTGCAGAGGGAAATGCAGGGCCCATCCTTCAGGGCTGCATGGTGGACAAGGGACCAGCCTGTAGGGAACAGGACAAGGGCAGGGCTGGAGATGCATGCAAGGGGATCTGGGGGTGCCCCTGCCTTCCAGACACTCCCAGCAACTGACACAATTGTGTGTGTGTGTGCACATGTTGGCAGTGAGCATGTGGAGCATGTGTGTGCATGAGTGTACATGCTACTTACACATATGTGTACCTGCATTTGAGTAATGTGAGGACTTAGGAGGTGTGTGCGTGTGTGTTCAAGTCTTGTCCTGCGTGGGAAATGGTGAGCGGCACAGGTGTGTACTTTTTCACATGTGCACATGGATGTGTGTGTACATGTGTGGTGCGGAAGCAGACTCAGACCTTGGCCTGACTCCTAGACCTGCTCTGATGTCACTGTGGCCTCAGACACGTCCATCTTCAAGGACCTCCCTGGAATGACAAGGGCAAGGGATTTTGTGTTCATTTTCTGAGGGTGTCTAGTGGGACACGGCACCCTCAGTCACAGCTGTAGCAACAGGAAGCCCCATGGTCCAGGACCAAGCCAGCTCACCCTGCAAAGCTCTGTGCCCATCCGCCATGGCCTCTCTGAGCCACACTGGCCAATGTCCCTGCTGGGATATGGGAAACAGCTGAGCTGCGACTGAGCTGGAGGTTGGCAAACTCCTTGGTACTAGAGCAAAGCCAGTCCCAGGAACATGAAAGGCCAGAGGCAGACCGTGTACACAAGTTGACCTCTAGCTCAGTTGCATATCAACAGGTGTCCAGCCTTGGTGTTCCTCCCTGTTAACTACAGCACAGATAGCTCTGAGAATGTTTCGCTTTTAGTGTTCTCAGCAAAGCACTGAGACCTTACACTTTCGGCCCAGTCACACTTTCCCCATTTTTACTGTGTATAAACAAAGATGCAGACCATGCTGGATTTTCACTGCCTCTCTGCCAGAGAGGTCAGGTCCCATCCAGTCCCAGCTTTCCTTTTATTATGTGTCTAGTTTTTTCTTAATCTCATGTCGTCCCTTCACAAGACCCCACTGGCTGTGTGGGTCGGGGCACTGGGATCACTTTGCAAACTTCCAGGTTGATGGCTTCATCTCAGCCTGGCCCAGAGCATCACTCAGATGCTCAGCCTCTGTGCAGTGTGAGGGACTTTTTGAGATTTTAGCCAAAAAAAAAAGCATCACAAGGCAGATCCTCAGGTCACAGGAATATACTTTTTTGTTTTGTTTTGTTTTGTTTTGTATGTTTACTTGTGAAATTCTGCTCATCGTAATTTTCTAGACCTTGAAGAATAAGATTATCTTTTCCTTTTGGAGAGTTCAGAGTCCAAGAAGTTTGGAGATCCCTGATCTCTGTGTCTGCCTCTCTCTCTGTCTCTGTCTCTCTGCGTCTTTGTCTCTGTGTATGTGTCTCTCTTTGTCTCTATCTCTCCTTCTCTATCTTTCTGTCTCTCTCTCTTTCTCTGTCTCTGTCTCACTCTCTCTCCCTCTGTTTCTCTGTCTGTCTCTGTCTGTCTCTCTCTCCCTCCCCCGCCTCCCTCCTATTCAAATGCAGGATCCCCAGGCTCCTGCCCAGAGTCTGTGTCTAAGCCTCTCTTACGTTCGTCATGGCCTCTATCTGCTCAACCTTCTGATTGCATTCAACACCCAGTCTCCAGCCACAGTGCTCAGTCACCACATGGGAGGTAGCTGAGGAGGATGAGGTGGAGGAGGTAAAGGAACAAGACAGAGCCCCCTGGAGTCGCCTCCCCAGGTCTTCCTGTGATGGAGATCATGGAATGGCTGAGGTTTGGGGAAGTGGGACCTACCGACCAAATGACCATGAACACAGGTGACTGAGTGCTGGGAGACTCCAAACCCTGCACAGAAAGGTTTGACTCAAGAGATGAAGATAGAACCTGCATAATTTCTGATCCGTGAAGGAGTAGGTGACATAAGACTTAAAGGGATTTCCTTTAAGGGGTTCAAATCAGAACAGTGGGCAGCATAGCTTCTGCAAAATCCTAAATTCATAGCAGAAAAGAAGAACAGCAAAGAGTTTGTACACACGACATTCACCACTATCCCCTATTTGCCCCATCCACAAACCACTGGTCCCATGGAGTTTAGGAATGGCTGAATCCAAACTCATGGACCTGCTGTATGGGAGGTCAGGGTTCTTCTTGAATTAGACACAAGTTTACAGAGCTGACCTCTCCTACCAGGACACCAGCGGGACTAAAGTGTGATGGAGGACCCAGTCCTCTCCTGTGGCCCCTCAGAACCCATCTCAGAACCGCTTCTTGTCCCTACAACTTTATCTCTGCTGGGTCTTAGATGCCAGGTGTCCACTGAACTGGGATTGAACCTAGCTCTGGCCCTGGCCCCGGGGCCCTTGCTCCCCTAGAAGTGTCCCCACTTGCCGGAGTGTGGACCTTGCTAATTACTGGGAAGGGGTCACTACTCTTGCTGGAGACAAGGAAGATGGCACCTGTGACTCAGGAGATGCTGGGCCCCCTGGTGATGTGTCCAGCTCTAATAGTAACAGTTACTGGAAAACTGGCAGAAAATGCAGGAGCACAGAGTATGCGGACCTCTCAGGGATGAGGGTTGGGTCACCCAACCTGGTCATAGTCTGGCCCCCAGAAGTTATGGCTGAGGGCTGTGGGAATGTCATGTGGGTGGAGAATGGACTGGCGCATGTCCTCTGCAGACCCAAGGTACACCAGGGAGATAGCAGGCAATCAACCGTAGGTCGCTTCCTTCCCCCTCGTAGCGTATCTGTGCTGGGATAACCTCACCTCTTCTCACTTCCTTCCTTCTCTTGCTACTTTATGTAACCACCATTGGTGACAAACTTCACAACTGCATTTCAGATCCAGGACACGCAAGGGGATAGGAGAGGAGTTTGGGATGTGTTACGGTTTGTGTCTGGATGTCCCCCCAAAGCGTCATGCAGTCATGGGGGGATGTTTTTCAGGGGCAGCTGAATCTAGAGTTTGTGACTGGTTCATTGTCTAGTGCTGAGATTATGGGTGTGAATGCTACACCCACCCTAGTGTGGGCAGCCTGCATACAATATAAGGGACAGAAAGAGTCTTCTCTCCTGCTCCTCCCTTTTTTCTCATGTTGTTTTGCTTTTTTCCGCCGCCATGAACTGTTGCCGTCTGCCATGTGTCACACTGCCTTGGAGCCAGCTGAGTATGGAGTGAAACCTCCACAAACTGTGAGCTAAATAAACCTTTCCTTCCTTAATTTAGGGCATTGGGTATTTTGTCTCAGCAATGAGAGAAAAGTAACCAAGACAGGACGTGACTAACAATCCTCAGAGACCAGTCATGTCACTGGTGCCGAGGGGAAGGCAATACTTCGGAACTCTTCACCTCCTTCGGAGACTGACGGTCTTCACTTGTGTGTAGGGGAGCTGTACCATGTTAGGTGGTGTAAAGTTGCCAGTGCTGCGTGGGCAAAGGCCAAGCAGGAGGCACAGATTGGGCTGTGAGTGGCTGCTGTCCTTAGCTCTGGCCCCCCAAGCCATGCTTCTTCCTCACAGATGCTCCATCTCCTGAGGAGCTCTGCCCAGGGAGGAGAGGTTGCCCACAGGGCTGGATGGGGAAGGGACTGCCCCTTGTTTGCTCGTGTTTTCTGTCATCATCTCTCAGTGGTCATTTGAGGCACGCAGTTGACCCTAGTTCCAGTTTCCCCATAATCTCGAGCCCATGGGTCCCTTCCAGGCTCTGAGGTCCCGGTATGGGCACAATGGCTCTTTCTTCAGAGTCCTCCAGCCTCAGTTCCAT
Organism: Erethizon dorsatum; assembly: GCA_028451465.1. Classification (NCBI taxonomy): domain Eukaryota; kingdom Metazoa; phylum Chordata; class Mammalia; order Rodentia; family Erethizontidae; genus Erethizon; species Erethizon dorsatum. The sequence continues at coordinate 56,817,169 of CM051833.1, forward strand.
GGGGCCGCTCCCCAGCATTTATGTCCTACTAAGTCCTGCTTTTTCCCTTTGTGGCTGCACCCCTAGGGGCTAACTCGTCTTGCAGTGACCACCACTGTGCTATTTCTGGGTCCCTTTGCTGTTGCCACCTCTCCAGAACCCACTCCGTCAGTCCCCTGCTTTCAATCCTCACTGTTAAAGTACCTGGCACAATTTTGGTTCCTTGACAGAACCAAATGATGAAATGATTAAGATGCAAATTTGGTGGAGGGAAGGTTTTCCAGTTAGTGACTTTACTTCAGATAAAACTCAAGGACCATGGCAAAGATAAGAGAAGATACCTCTACCCAAAGGATATGAGGATGGAGAACATATTTGCAGACTGAGAGAACCAATTCCAGAGAGAAAGAAGGTGAACATACCAAAGACAGAGAGGAAGATTGGGTAGAGAAACAACTTGTGATAGGAAAGAGGAAAACTTTTTTCTTTGGAGAAGGAGAAGGGGAAAAGAGAAGTGAGAATGAGAATAAAAAACTGTTTATAAGTGCGTGGAAGCCTGGGATTTTTCCTGGTGTCCAGAGAAGTTAGGGCAGCTAAGGAGGAGAGTGTCCCGTGGCAGAGGAGGTCTGTCCAGAGCTCGGTATGCAGTGCACCAAAGCCTGCTGAGCAGCACCCAGGGCTTCCGCCATGTGACTCCACAGTGGAGCAAATGAGAGCAGGCTGAGGAGCTCAGAACAGGAGCTGCCAGCTGTCAGGCATGGTGACATTGATGAAGCAGAGCCACAGCCACGTGACTTTGTTTTTAACCTTGTCTCCCATCAAAGGTCTCCCTGGCCCTTTCTGCCAACAATTTAAGTTACTGTCATTTTGAGTTTCTCAAATTGTCTTCCTGGCAAGTTCCACTGAGTGGTGAGAGACTGTGGGTCACTTCTAGGGCAATTCACTCCCTGCCCAAATGTGGGTCGTGGTGACTTCCTCCATGTGCCGGGACATTTGTGTTTAATGACTCTCAGGGGAACCAAGATGCTTCACTTCAAAGAGGAGAAATCTAAGATCGGAGGTGATTTTCACTGTGTGCGCAGATGGAACTCTTTTCCTAGATGTAACCATATATATTTCTAACTCGCATGATAAATTTATGACTCTTTATTTGTAAACCCCCTTTCTGTTTCTCTCCCACTCACCCCTGCACCCTGGCTTTACCTGGATTCTTTAAGGAATGGTTCACAAGGTGGAGGAAGAAGTCGTCCAGTTTCTCATTTGGACCTTCTGTTTCGGGCTATCTCCAGAAGTGACACAGAGCCTCGTCCTGGACGGGCGAGAACAATGGGTAAATGTGTCTGAAGTAAGGGGAGGATTTTGAGGAGGATGGATGGCGATGTGTCTTTTACGGTAATAATTTTGAAAATTTAGACACACTCCATAATATTTGCTGAGCCTCTGTGCAGCGATTGGAGCTACCTGCCTCTGTGCCTCTTAAGAGAGTACTAGAAAAAAAAAAAAAAAGCTAAGTGGGGTTTATTTTATTTATTTATTTTTAAGCTGCTGGTTAAGTTACTGAGGGCAGGATAAGCTCTAAACCAGATCAAAATTGTCTCAGGCCATGGAAGTAGAAGCCGCAGAAAAGCCTGGAGACCGATGCACAGGAGACAGGATCAATTTAGGCTCCCAGTTTGGGCTTGGAAGCTGGGGGAGTTGTGGAGGCCCTGCGCTTCCTGTGAACCAGCAATGGCCATGACCACCTGCTGGGAATGGGCAGCGGGACTGACTGTTATGCTCCGGAGAGGCAGGAGTCAGTGAATGACCCTGAATTCTGGCTATAACTCTGGTGATCTGGGCCATTGGAGGAAATTGTCCCACTATGTAGCTCAGTTTCTCTCTTTGCCATTTGGGGATAATGAAGTGCACATGGCAGGGTGGTGGAGCTAAGTAACTCTGTCTACAAGCACTTGAGAGCCACTGGGTGGCACCTAAATCATAGCACCAGGTGCTTGACAAATGCCAGCACGCACCACATCAACTCAAGTATGGACATTTCATCTGATTTTTAATTGGTTACAAAAGGTTGAATTTTTGAGCTTTATTTTTGAAAACGGAAGAGGAGAGGAAACAAGTGGAGAAACAGGTTCTGCATTGTCCTAGCAATAATGTCATGGGTGGGTTCATGGGGACATGGGACCCAGAAACGAGCCTCCTATGGCCACCACATTCCTCAGGAGCAAAAGGAGAGCTTAATATAAATGATCTTTTGTATGGACACTGATCGAGCAAGGGCTATCCACTAAGGTTGGCTTTGCTGCCTAAATGTCTGAAGATGTTCTGGGTTGTTGCAACTGGACAGGGAAGTGGTACTAGCTGCTGGAGGCAGGTGAGTAGAGACCAGGAGTGCTGATCGGCATCCTACAGACCAGGAGGCTCACAGTCCCCCTCAACAGAGAATTATCCAGGCAAAACAGAGATATTTCCAAGCCTGAGTAGATGAAGTACATGGGGTGTGTATTACATGTACGCACAATTATCCAGTTTCGCATTACTCTAGTGAAATACCTGAGGCAGCTGACTTCATAAAGAGAAAAGTTCACTTAGCTCACAGTTGTGCAATTCAAAGCGTGGTGCCTACCTCAGCTAGGCCTACGAGGGTGGCAGACAGCGACATATCATGGCAAAGTGTGTACAAGAACAGCACCCCCACCTTGGAAGGGAGGAGAGAGACAGGTGAGGGAGGAATAGGCCAGTGCCCGAAAGCCTGCCTCAGGGTGACACCTCCAGTGACCTAAGAACCTTCACAAGGCCCCACAGCACGATATGCCACAGCACCTCCCAGTAAGACCGCTGTGGGACCCAGCCTTGAGCACAGGGACCTTCGTGAGACACCCACCCTTCACCCAGACTATAGTGGTGTGTTAAGGAAAATGTATTCCAAGAATAATCAGGTTCAGAAGTTTGAGGACTCATTTTTGATTTACAAAAAAAGAAAACAAGAAAACTTTTGACCATGTTTAAAACACTTATGTTTTAGGATGTTTTACAGGAAAGAGACTACGAAATCTGACCATGTATGTAAGATGTTAGCATTTCAACCAAATGCAGCCCCTGTTTCAAAGGTAATACCCTGTTCTCTGAAGAGAGAGATCATTTCATATTTGGTATCAAGACTTCTTTGCTCTTAACTCGTCACTTTTAATGTTGATTTCCCCACCTAACCATATCATTATTGCAAGAAAATTAAAATTCAAAAATGTTTGGTGTAATCTATTCTTTCTCTTTCCCTCTCCTCTTTGTCTTTATATCACTGTATAACTAGATTTTATAATAATTAAGCTTTATCCAGATGGAGGGGTGGACAGCTACTAACAGAATTACCCACAGATGCTACATAAAATCCATCTGGTCAAGAGAAGCGTGAGGTGGAGCTGTCCTGGAGGTAGAACACATTTTGCCACGGCAAAGAAACACTATCTTCCTAAGAGACCTTGGGGTTAATAAATCAAAGTGCCCTGGTTCTTTTCTCTCCACTTCAGCATATATTTAGTTCATATAGATCACTTAGCAATGACAACCAGGTACACCAGAATCTCATGTGCAGCTGCTGCATAGAACCTGGGGCCAGATGAGTCCTCTCCCTCTCTCCCTCTCTTCCTCTCTCTTCCTCCCCCCATTCCTTTCTTCCTTCTCCCCCTCTCATTCATTCCTCAATTTTGTTTTCATTTTGTTGTATTCAAATGAAGAAGAATGGATCCTGGGACTCATCGAAGGAGCTAGGATCCTCGAAGGTTGTACTGTGTATCAGGATTGACTACGGGACCAGATTTAATGTAAGTATGTATATGATCTGTAAAGGATTTGCAATAATGCCTGCAGAGTCAGGTGCAGGAGAATGCAAAAGGGCCGTCTGCACCCGGAGATCTGAAGGATCCAGTCAAGAGTTGAAGGCCTGGAGTTCACTGCAGAGCCCTGTGCAAGTCCATACCTGGAAGCCAAAGAATCTGCACTGGAAAGCTGAAAAGTCTGCCACCAGCCTAAAGTCTGCGTCAGAAGCCCAGAAGTGAACATCCAAAGGTGATGACAAAGGCTGGAGCTCCTCCAAAGAAGCAGAATAGGACTTCCTTTTTATTCCATCCAGGCTACAAGCCTATTAGTTGGTGCCACCCAACCCAGGGCAGTTCTTCCCTCTCCAGTGAGTCCATCATCCAGTCTCTCCCAGAACTGTGTTAAGCCAGTCAACAGGTGTTTCTTATTCAAGTGGACACAACAATTTCGTGTTGCGCCAGGATCTGGATTCCCTCCAAAGAGAATATGGACTGCACTGGACCCCAGATTCTTCTTAGGACCCACTTGAATCTCAGGCTAATCTACCAGAGGACAACTTCTCACTGTATCCCAGAGAATGCAGACCTTTCTGGATTCATTTTTAATCCAATCATCGACTTAGCGTCACTGTCTATCCTGTGCCAGCCATTCTTCTGGTCTTTTCCATCCCCTCTCCCTCACTTCCCCACCTGTATAATGATGAACAATGCATTTTGCTTCTTCACATTCCAGTTTCATCATCTAAGAGGCTAAAAATGGCCTGGCATACAACTTAATGTTTAAACTCAGTAGACTTGCTTGTTACATGTTCAGCACCTTCTGGTAAGACTGGCCTTTTGGGAAGCTCCACAAGGCCGATCTTGAGGGTCTGCGAAGATGCATCCTGACAGAGAACCCAGCCTGTGCTCTGTGGTCCTGGTTATTTCTGCTGGCCTCAGGCACAGCGTGAGTTCACTTGGGACATGCCTCCCTCCCCGGGCACATTGCCATCTGATCTGGTGGTCTTGGGGGCTGTGGTGTATTTTCCATAATCATAGGGGAATTTAATTCAAAACTTCTTGGCATTCTAAAAATAGTCTATCCCACTGATTATTTTTATACCCCTAGCATAACTGCCAAGTTTTTGCTTGGAGTGAAACATGAGTTAAAACTGATATACCAGAGTGGTATTAATTATACCACTCTGAATAGTAACGAAAAGCCGTGTTGCTAAAATTACTAGTTAATCATGTACAAATAATGCTTGCTGTCAGCCTTTAGGGCTGAAACTGGGATGAAACTGGCCATGGAAAAGTGGAAATGTTGAGTTTTGCACTATAAATAACTAACTCTGCCCCCGCTCTATCATCAGGCTATGAAAATAAAAGTGATACAATCAAATACAGTTTGGATTTTCCCAATGTGCTGGGCTTCTGGACTTGTTTTTTTTCTTTTTAATAGAAATATTCTTTCATAAAGATAGTGGATCAAATCCCAGAAAGAAATAATGAGCTCTTGGCAGGGACAAAGGAGAGACTGAAGTCTACAGTGTAATTTAGTAGAAGCTAGTTTGAGTTAACACAAAATTGTTCATGGAACTTAGGAAATCTCTGTTCTAAAATGAAAACTGTTCCCCAAATTGAAGAGGTATGTGAAATTTAGTTTCTTGATAAAGTGAACAAATAACATGGATTGGTGAATGAATGTTTCATGAACTGTTGCATGCGTGTTCACATAACTTGGGTGTAATTGTATTCTCTTTCAGAGGTCCTGGCTGACACCAAGGAGCCTGTGCATGAAACTTCAGCAAAACAAAGATCTATCCAAGAATTTGGGCCAGTATTCTGTTATCAAAAGTGTTTTCAGGACTAATTGATACCTATTTGGCCACAAGTGGGACCAAAAATAGGCAAAGTTTATAAACAAACCTTTTGGAAAAGTTGAAATCTGAAAGACGAAAGGACATAGAAAAATAAGATCCACCTCCATCATTATTAAGCAGTTAAAATTTAAACATTCAAGAAATAACATTTTTCTCCATCTCAGATGGGCAAGATTTAGAATATGGTGATCACCAGTACTGGTGAGCTTGTGAGGAAGGGGACAGCATATACTCAGCAGAGAGTGACTGACATTTTGAATATATATATATTATATATATATATTATATGTATATATTTAATATATATTAAAATATACTTTCCCATTGGTTTAATTATTCTCATTAGAATATTTCCTAATAAAAAGAAAACCAAGTCCACAAAATAGGTACAAGGATTCACACTGAAACTTTATTTATCAAGTTCAATATTAAATAAAAGCCCCTAGTCCACAGTATCACATTGGATAACAAGCTACAGCATATCCATAAAAGGTAATATAATACGCTACTATTAAAAATAGGGATTGCTCTGTATTTTGACATAGAAATAGTCCTATTTTGTTATATGATAATGAATAAAAATGTTAAATTTTAACATCCAAACAGGATTATGGTGTAGTCCCATTTATCAGTATGTGTGACCGTATGTGTGAACGTGTATGTGTGTGTATCAAAGTATGTGTGTGTACACGTATCACTGTGTGTGTGTCTATACTAATGTGATCATGCGTATGTATATGAGTATATATTTGTGTCTGAGTGTGTAGTGAGTGTGACTGTATGTGAGCCCACATAAGTGCCTATGTGTGAGTGTGGTGTTGTGTACAGAGTGTGTGAACACGAGCATGTATGCACGTATGAGTGTATGGGAGTCACAATTCAAGTGTTTTATTGTCTTTGCTCTTTGTCTGTCCTAAATGTTTTTATAATGTGCCTGTCTTTTTTCCCTAATCAGAAATTATATTAATGCAGTTCTTGCTGAGGGGGAATTTACCGCTAATAAGTGCAGCACACTGCACTGAGCTCATGAAGAGATCTCACCTGGGTATTTACCAGAGGTGCAGCCCTGCAGGGGATGGCACATTCTGGAGCCCTCCGTATAGAACAAGAGGTCATTTTGGATGTCAGCAATGGAAAGTGCAAACAATCAAAGTCAATGAGGAGCTGTGGACAGAGAAGCATTTAGGATGGAGGCAGGAAATGTCCTTATGACATCATAGGGACAGAAACCCCCCTTGAGTGCCCACATTCACTTGTACCCAGAGGCAGCCTGGAGGGAGAGCACCTGGTTTCTAGGATCACTGGGATCCAAGCCCAAACCCTCACTCACTGGAGGGTGCATCTTTGGGAGCGTTTCCTACTCCATCTGGGTCTCCATAACATACACGAAACAGAGTGAATTAAACACTCAGCAGGGCACCAGAGTTCCAGAGCCTGAAGTAATTAGACACCATCATCTTTAGCCAGCAGGAGGCTAGAGCGAATGGTCACTGAGCAGCAGGCTTATGGTGGCCGGGCTCTGCGTGGTTTCCACCAGCCGGAGACTGAGGACACGCACATGAGACTTTCTGCAGGTGGGGTATGACCCTGCTCTCCAGCTGGAAGCATCGGGGCCTGGTGTTCGTGTGCACCTCACCCAGGTTTCTGACTCTCCTTCCTCCAATGGTGACTGAGCTTGAGACACTGATTGCAGAGGACAGAATTTGGATGACATGTGGCCCCTCCTGGAAATGCACACACACTGGGCACAAAAGGGTCTTGTTTCTGGACTTCCTGTGTGATGAGGTGACCCTAGCTTCTGCTTTATCATCCTGTCCTCCTGTCCCATATACAGTCTTCCTTTTCTTCCACACTGAAAGGGTGGGTCTTCTCCTATTTCATTAGAGATTTCTTTCTACCCCACTCCCAAACATCTGGAGAGCCCAATAACTCATACACTGGATAGGGGATTCTTTCTTGGAGTCATGAGGACACTGTTTTCTCCTAGATTGTGTACTTGTCAGGATTGCCTGAGAACACTGGTCAGACTGCAAGGGGAAAGTCCTTTTCATTTTTCTGCTTTGTCCCTGCCTTAGCTCCAGCACAGCCACAAGTGTGTTACAGGGACCAGAACTCAGAGTACAGCTTCTCAGAGTCTGGACCCTTTGCAGGGTTATTTGGTGGATCTAATTGCTGTTTCTCTTCAGGCTAAACACCCTTGATCTTTTCCAAATGGCATCTCATTAGGCTGGATCAAGATGGGCTTAGCTCTCTCCCAAATTCCAAGAGATTAGCACAGTGGTTCATCTGCTTGGGAATGGGTGCCCATAAATATTTGGCAGCAGTATTCAGTGTTTCTATTTTAAGTAGCACAGTCCTCAGCCATGGAAGGAGCTGTGATTACATAAGCACTGTCTTGCTGATTCCTCCCCCTGTCCCCAGGAGGAGGCAAATGTCTTCACATTCCAGACGGGAGATGTGAGGCCAGTCGCTCACCATCTTTCATATCTCAAGGCCACACTGCTTCTTGGGAGTTCAGCTGGAGATGGCACTTGGGACTGTGCCATCCTTATAAGGCCACCTCCACACTTACTCCATGGCACACAGCATTGTCTCTCAAAGCTCCATGCCAGCTGGCCCCAGGGACTGCAGATGGGAGGTTCTTAGAGTCCAGGTTCAGCCTTTCCTTTGTTGATGGGGTGCAAGGGGAGGGGCAGCCCCTCACTGCAACGCAAGGCATCTTCTGCATCAAGGAGGAATTGAGCTTTCAGAGAAGCCATGAGGGCAAGTGGAAGAGAGCGGAGCTCAGAGTAAAAATGGCCACGGAGTAGCCACCGAAAACTCTTCCAGTATTTGACTTTAGGAAGAGCTGCTACTAGCTTTTCAGAACTGCCTCTGCCCCTGAGTAGTGATGAAAGCATCTAGACTGCTTCTCTTGGCGGGTACTTTTATTACTGGGCATCTGCTAGAGAGGTTTTCATCCCTGGTTAGTTTATCCCTGGGAGCAATAAATATAATGAGATTATGTTAAAGTCTTTATTAGATGAGGAAACTTTTCTGAAAAGCCAGAAACTAAATGTTTGGTGACTTCTTAGAAAGATGAAAAAGGCATTTTCTATGTGTGTTTCATGTTATAATTTATTTCTCCTATTTTAAAAATAGGTTATCACAGATTATGATGAATTTACTGTAAAAGCAAACCTAGCAAAAAGCAAAGCAAGGGGCAGAGGCGATGAGATTTTAATTCATTGACTCTGCAGTCTTAAGATAATCAGTCAAATTCTTACCCATAAGCTATTTATACCTGAAGGTCCTTCAATTTCAGACAGAGCAAGGACACCAAGCAAAAATTAATTATGAGCCACGAGCCCTTGACCCAAAGCTTCCCTGCCCCGGGGGTGACAAAGATGGAGAAGCCCTCCAGGACCCGCTGCTGTGTCCCGGTGAGGGAAGTATGGTCATCTTTGGGACACGATTGGCAGGCACACTGTGCCAAACATCGGAACAAGTTACCGGAATCAGACCTTGGGGAGGAATGTGCAGGTCCTTGTCACTGAGCATCCAAAAACTGTCATACCTAAATCACAGCATGGAGAGCAGAGAAGGCTCGCCGGGGGTCCTGCTAATGGTGCCATGAACAGCACTATGGCCCAGAGGCAGGGAAAAAGCAAAGGACACTGCACTGTGTGTGACCTCTGTCCTGACCCGACTCAGGTTGTGCCACTGTGGTTCTGAACAGGGGCTGCTAACCGGGGGCAGGGAGGATTCACAATATTCTTTGTGTTGGCGATTCTTGGGGCTTAGATGCTGAGCCCCACAGCCTTTGAGCCCTGTAGGGTGAGGATGTCTGACACAGTGGTCCCTGTAGTGTACCCGGGGACCTCTCTGGCGGGCCTTGCAGGCCAGAGAGTGACCCATGAAAACACTGTACCTGCTTCCACTGTAGGCTGCAGGCCTCATGTCCTGGCGCACAAGCCCTTCTCCAAGGAAGACCTCTGGGCAGCTCTGTCAGGGTCCTTCCACTGAGCTCCTTCAGCTGGGTGTTCCCTGTGGAGCGGCAGGCCTGACTTGAGCTGTGTCTGCTTCTCCATCCCCAGCTGCCTACTTTGAGCTGTGGATGGATTTTCCAGAACCTGAGGGAAACAGCTTTCCACACAGAACTCAAGAGCCCATACAGGAACACTTCCTTTTTTTGCTCTCACAGATGCACCATTGCACCCCAATAAAGTGAACTGGCACAGCCCTGGGACCTCAGGGGAGGGAAGCTTGTGAAGACTTCCACAGCTGCAGGGCTCCTGCGTGAACACGCCAAGGTTGTCATCTCTTTCTACCAGTACATCGTGATGACTGCCACACTTCTGTCCACTAGGTGTCTGGAACCTGTGCCCAGGCACCAGCCCCACCCTCTGTTCATCTCTCAGCATCTTGTGAGGACCGGAGGCTCCATGTGTCTGCATCACTCAGGGCTCTGCTGAGGAATAGAACCCATAGCACAGGCCAGAAGGAACCGGCCCTGTGAGTACGGAAGCCAGCAGGGGCCAAACCTGCAGAGCCGAGGGCTTGGTGTGATGCTCAAAGGCACTGGGCAGAAGGAATTCTCTCCTTCTTGGAGAAGGGAAATCAGTCTTTTGTTCTCTTCAAGCCTTCAACTGACTGAATGAGGCCCACCTGGCTTATGGAGGGAAATCTACATTAGTCTGTCTCTCGACTTAATTTTTTGTGTGTGTGCGGGACTGAGAATTGAACCAAGGGCCTTCACACTGAGCTACACCCCCAGTACTTTAAACATCTTTTTATAAAAAATAAAAGGCTGAACTCAAATTTGCAATCTTCCTGCCTCAGCCTCCCAGAGTGGTGTTAATCTCATCCCTAAAACACCCTCACAGACCACCAGAAGTGATGCTTGACTACCTACCTGGGCACCCGTGTCCAGCCAAGGTGGCACATAAAAGTAACCATCATCTGGACCTTGCTGCATCCCCAGTCCATCTGGTCTCACCCTGTTTTACTCTGGCTGAAGCTTCCTCACTGTGCTGTAGAGCAGCCTCCAGCTCACTTGAGGCTTCATCGTCAGCCATCCCAACCTGAGTCCACCACATCCCCAGTCTGTAGCACACTGAGCCCTCGGCTCTGCAGGTTTGGCCCCTGCTGGCCTCCGTACTCACAGGGCCAGTTCCTCCTGGCCTGTGCTATGGGTTCTGCTCCTCAGCAGAGCCTCAGTCTGTAGCCTACTTAGGATGATGAAGCCCCAACCCCCTAAGTCGCCCTCCAGGCTCTGCAAGGTTGGAATCACCATGCTCCTCCTCCTCCCCCAACTCCTCCAATCCAACCACTCTGACCAGCTTCTCAGGTCCTCAAGTGCTCACTCTCACTTGTGTCGAGAAGGGTCTTGCTTCCTTCCATTCTCCCCTGGCCAATTCCTCTGCCTTCCCTGGGACTGAACAGAGGAGTCTGCTTTCCTTGCCCCCAGTAGCTTTAGGTGCCTGGGTCATGAGCTCAGTGGCCTCCCTGGCCTCTTTCTGTCCACGCAATTTGCCCTCTGCCAAACACTAGCTTCCATCCTGCTCAGGGTAGGGTGGGGGACCCGTCCCTTAGGACTTCTGCTGTGGGCTTGCCATTGCCCCAGGCAGGTGGGACACCCCCTGCACATGGATGTCCAAGTCAGCTAGAATGATGGCCCCACAGTGGCACACAGGGCCTGAAGTCAGAATGCGTGGGTTCAGCATCCAGCACTGGCACAAGCTAGAGAGGACCATGCTCAGACAGCTCAAGATTCTTGGCCTTAGTTTCTCCTTCTGCGGAGTGGAGACAAGCCCCTCCCCAGGGTTCCTGGTATGTGGATGGAAAGGCTTAGTGGTTTAAACCCCCTGTGTAAACACTGGAAGGCCAGGTTCCTGACACTCTGGGGAGGAGCGGTTTGCTTGGTGGTTGAGGGCATGGGTGGCAGAGCTGTCCTTCAGGGGTTTACATCCTGGCTTAGCCAGTTCTGGTGACCCTGATAGGCCTTTTAACTTCTCTGTGCTTCTGGCCCTAAGTCTATGCAATGGTTGTAAGTGCTACAGTCAGAGCGCTTCTCTCTCAAGGTCATGGTCATGTGCAGACATATAGAGAGTTCTCAGAGCAGCGCCGGACATAGGCTAAACGCTATGGTGAGAGTTGCCCTTATTGTTTTGTTTGCTGTTGTTATTACCTGGTTGCTCAGCTCACTCAAACTCTGATCTCCTACACTGCCATTTTCACCCTACATGGCCCTGGTCAGGTAATCCCTCCTCTGCACACAGTGTACTGACACCTGCGTCTGAGAAACTGTGCCTGTGGGAGCCCGTGTCCTTCCCAACCCCACCCACAAATGGACACGGCTGATGGGGACAGGGACAGCACGTTGCTGAATGGGTGGCTTCTCACCAGGGCTCTGGTTCTTAGGACAGCCCAGCAAGAATAGCTGCTTCTCCAACTCCAGTGCTTGTGGCCCATGGGAGGCCAGTGCAGACAGGAAGCAGCAACACAGACATTGGGTGGTGATAGCTGGAGAAGCAAGAGGACAGCAGGGCCCAGGAGCTGCCTCTGGCACAGAGAAGCCTCCCATTTTCCCCTTACGCCATCACTTATCATCCTGGGGACAAAAGGCCTCCAAGTTCCCTGTGACCTTCTCCAGACAGCACCAATGACGCCATTGCACCTCCATTACCATTTCTTTCAATTCTAATGTCTGATATCTCATTACAGCAGCTGTGCCACTAGCCCTGTGGATGGGGCATTGGGGAGAAGAAACTGCAGAGGTCGGCACTGCCTCAAACCTTCACGTCCACTTAATTACACTCTTTTCTTTTCTGTCCTCAATCTTGCTCACAAATGGACGTTTTCTCCCTGATTTTGTCTGTCTTCTCAAGATCTAGCTGACTTAAGTGGTTTATTCCTCGCCTATTAACTTCATCATTTCTACTCACTGACCTTGATATCATTTCCTCTTTCTTCCTCATGGATTAGACCACGAATGAATGCATCCTACACAGCAGGTCAAGCACCCAGGGAGGGATGAGTAAGCGTTACTTCATGTTATTATTTGTACAGACGGTAATGTTGGCAGACCAGAAAGTTTTAGAAAGTACTAGGAAGATTCAGCAAACTAAAGTGCACGAGAAACAACCTCGCATCTTAGGGAATCAACATCTTGCAGTAGTGAGAGAATATGTCATAGTGACAGGTCCCAGGGATGTGATTCTGCCTCCATCCTTCACTTATTAGATAGTGACATTGCACAAGTCCCATGAACTTTCTTAGACTCCGTATCTTCATGTACAAAATGGAAATAAGAAAGTCAGAGCTTGGTTACGGCATGTTATGGTTCAGATATAAAATGTCCCCCAAAAGCCTCTTGTGTTTGGAGGATGATTGGATTATGGGGATGGGGGGAATGCTCATCAGCGTATTCACCCAGAGAGGAGTTCAGTATCTGAGTGTGCTGTCAGGAGGTGGGGCCTGATTGGAGGTGGGTAGGGCATGGCTGGGAAGGTTCTTGTTTCCAGCCTCTCCCTTCAGTTTATACTTCCTGGCTGCTATGGGTTGAGCAGGTCTCCTCCACCTTGCCCCACTGCCATGCCATTTCTGCTTTGGAGTCAGCCAACCATGGATTAAATCCTCTGAAACATAAGCCAAAATAATCCTCTTCTTTTTTAATTTGTGTGTGTTAGGTATTTTTGTCCCAGCGATGGGAAAGTAATACATGCAGGATGGTGTGTTTGGTAGTCTTGTAGAATACTGGGTCGGGGTGTTCATGGGACATCTGTGGTGTCCCCAGCTGTCATTGGCTAGTAACTCCTGCTGAGTTTAACCAGGGCTCCTAGAAGTCACCCCTATTTAGTGATGCATTGTTGGGTACAGATGAAGAATTTTATTCTAGATGATACGGACTTTGGGAAAGAGAATCAATTGGCTGTGTTTCCTCTGCCTATACTGAAGTGTTTAACATCATTAGCTTCTAGCAATAAAAAGGCTTTTGCATGGATGGATGAAAGGATCCACTCACATTGCCTTCTTGGTACAGAAGAGGGGTGCAAGGTGGTTGTCAGCCTTCAATCCCCAGGGTGGAACTTTGCTGAGGTGGAACAAAGAAGCTGCAGGAATAAGGATGAAGACCTGGCTTCTGCACACACAAGAGGTAGCAGGCCACCTGCTGCCCCTGTGACACACCTGTGCCTCTATGCACCAGGTGTTTATTTACCTGCTTTCATTCACTTATTACACCAAGGAGGAAATGCCTCTCTGAACAGCAGGGAGCATGAACTCAAGACTCTTCCAATTTTAATTTTAAGAAGCTCTTCTGCAGAAATAATCAAGCTTTGCTGCAAAGTCCTGTGGGCAACCCTTACGGGTTCTGATTTTATGTAGAATCATAGCTGTGACCCTTAGAAAATAATATTTTGTAGCATGTACATTTTTAACATAAATGTTTTGAGCAATAAGTATTGTAGAAACTTAGAAATGGATACACTGTATTTAAATTTATTAAACTAGAATAGGCCATCTAGTAAACTCTAGAAAGTACTTCTGATTTTTAAAAATGTTTACTTATTCATTAATAACTCATTTCATATAGTGCACTGTTAAGCATGTAGTACAAATCACTCACTATGCTAATTCTGAAAATTTAAAAGTGAATTAGGAATGGATACCTCCTTCTGGCAGCTATACACCTGGGGGCAGGAGTGAGACAACTAAACTTGGATGCTGTCATGGTTTAGATCTCAAATGTCCCCCCAAAGTCTCATGTGTTCAGAGGTGGGGCTTTTGAAATGTGGTTGGATCATAGTTGTGGATTAACCCATTGATGAGTTCATAGTTAAATGAAATTAAGAAAAGGTGGGTTGCTGGGAGCATGACCTGGAAGGATGGATTCTTATCCCTGGCTCCTCCCTTTTCTCTCTGTTTCCTGGCTGCCATGAGATGAGAATCTCTGTTCTACCACACCTTTTTGCCATGATGTTTCTGCCTTGGAGCCACATAACCATGGACTGAATCCCCTTAAAACATGAGCCAAATTAAACCTCTTCTCCTTTGAGTTGTGGGTGTAAGGTATTGTGTCCTAGTTACAGGAAAGCTAAATGATACAGACCCAATCTCCTAGCACATAGAGATCTATAAGGGTGCTGTGGTGACTCAGAAGAGGAACTGTCAACATCGGTCTCTACTGTTTGTTACTCACAGTCAAACAGGAGCAAGAGAATTAGACTTTCTTGATAAATAATATTCATTTGCACTATACATGTTTTATGCACATTATGTGTGAATACTATGGTTTGAATATGGTTTGAATACTATGGACCCCTACAAACTCATATTGATTACTCTGGGGTGGTGTCAGGAAGTGGGGCCACAAGAGGTGATGTGGTTGTTAAGAGGAATGAAAATCTCTCTGGGGGAAGTCGGTTCATTCTTGCAGGAGTGGTCAGTCCTAGAGAGAGTGGGTCGTTACGAAACATGCCTGGACCCCAGAAGCCCGCTCCCACACACTCTCTCTTGCTGTTCCAATTTGTGGTCAGGAGGTGAAGCATCACAAGGCCTCGTCAGGTGCTGGCAGCGTGCTCTTGGGCTTCCTGGACTCCACTGAACAAGAACCAACCCTTTTCCTTTACAGATTAACAGCTCTGAAGTATTTTGTTGTATGCTGCAGTTGGGGTCTGGATTGTCCACAAAGGCCCAGTGTGTTAGAGGCTTCGCTCCAGTCCTTGGTGCTACTGTGAAGTGGTGGAAACCTTAAGGGGTGGGTCCTGGTGGCAGGTTAATGTGCGCGTGCCCTAGAGGGAGCAGTGGGCCCCTTCCTCCTCTGTTTCCTTTGAGTCCCTGCCATGAAGTGATCAGCCTTGGCTTCACCATGCACTTCCCCCATGCCGTGGGGACAGCTGATCACAGACAGAAGCTTCCAAGCCTGGTTGACACAGATGGCCTTTGCAAGGTGTTATCTCAGGCATGTGCTATAGTGGCAGAAAGTAGAGTAGTGCACTAGAGTAGCAGCAGGACATAGACTAAGACAGAGAGTAGAGACTGGAGAGGTGGGGCTGTTGCTACCCCAGTACCTGGACACAATGATGTGGCTTTGGAGCTGAGTGATGAGTGGAGGCTGGTGCACCATTGAAGTGAATACTGGAAGATGGTGGGGTCACCACAAGTGGAGCATGGCGCACGATGCTGGTGAGAGCTCAGGAGAGGAGAGGAGTGGCCTAGGGAAGTCCAGAACTTGTCAAAGATTGCACATGTGGCTGTCCCTGGTGCTGATAGAAACGTGGACAGTAAAGGCCATTCTAATGCAGAAGTGAGGATGTCTTCTTGGGAACTGGAAGAGGGTCATCCTTGACACACTGTAGTAGAAGCCCTGGCTGCCATGCATCTGTGCCCGAGTACTCTGGGGGACACAGAACCCAAAAGCAAGTGTTCCTGGCAGGAGAAGTTTCTAAGCAGCTAAGCTTTTAGGCTGGTGTGCGACCACATTATCTGCTTACAGTGAAATGAAAGAGCAGAGATGACTGAAAGACAGAGCTTATAATTAAAAGGGAGGCAAAGTGGGAAGCCTCAGTGTGTTTGCCCATGAATACATGTGCATATGTGTGTACACACAAACATGACTTTCCACAGTGGGTGGGAGCATATTATGAGGTTGAGTTAACCTTACACTTACTTACACTCACATGCAGTCTGTGAATTTCTCCATATCTATGCACACGCTCACCTTTTATTCTTTTTCCATCTGACTGCTACATTTCAAGAATGAGAGGCTATGGTAGTGTGTGGCTTTTACTTAGGTGGAATTTGCATAACACAAAATTAGCCATTTTAAAATGAACCACTCAGTGGCACTTGGTAGATCCACAATGCAGGGCAACCGACACCTCTACCTAGTTCCAAAATGTTTCCCAATAGAAGCCCCATATCCCCTAACCTCTTATTCCCCATCCTCTCTTACCCACAGCCCATGGCCACCACCAATCACTTCTATGTCTCCATGAGTTTATCTATGCTGGATATTTCCTATTAGCAGATGTTGTAGTTACTTTTCTCTCATTGCTGATACAAAGTACCCAATGCCTAAAGTTAAGGAAGGAAAGGTTTATTTAGCTCACAGTTTGTAGATGTTTCAGTCCATAATCAGCTGGCTCCAAGGCAGGGTGGCACATGGCAGGGGGGCAACTGTTCATAGTGGCAGAAGACAGCAAAAGCAACAAGAGCAAAAAAGGGAGAGCAAGCCTCATTTCCTCCCTTATATTATAAGCAGGCTACCCACCCTAGGGTGGGTGTAGCACTCACACCATCTCCATGCACTGAGGATGTTTACAAAGTGAGGGCCCTGGCCCCCTGTTGAGTCACTTAGTTAAACTTCTAAACTTCTCAAGTTGACACAATGAATTAACCATTACAATATCCTAGGCATAAACAGGGGCCCTAGGGCATGTCCTCTACACCCTAGGATGTGGAACTGCTGAGTCACTTAGTTAAGCTTCTACAAGTTGACACAATGTGTCAACCATTACTGTGAAATCCTACCATATGAATGCTTGTGTCTTCTTTCACTCAGCTTAATGTTCTTGATGTCATCCACAGTGTATCAACACCTCATTCCTTTGTGATGGTTGAGTTATATTATATTGTATGTCTGTCAATTTTCTAGCGCTGCTATAACAAAGTACCATAGTCTGGTAGCTGAAAGCACAGAAATTTTTTGTCTCATTTCTGTAGGCCAGAATTCCAGTGTCTCAGGTTGTCTCCTTGTGAAGGCTGTACTGTGAGTCTCTTTCCTAGCTCCTGGTGGTCTGCCAGAAGTCTTTGGCTTTCTTTGCCTTGTGGTCACCTAACTCCAATATTTACTTAATCCTCTTCTTGTGTCTCTGTTTAAATGACACCAGTCATAATGGAGTAGAGACCCAACCTAGTCCTGTAGGACGTCATCTTCACTAACGGCATAGGCAACAACCAAATTTCAAAACATGGGTAGCATTGTGTGGTATCAATGGTTAGGACTCCAACATATGAATTTGGGAGGTCACAACCCAAACCATGACTGTATGGATGCATAATTTTAGCTTCTTCACTCATTAGCTGATGCACACCTGAATTATTTCTATATTTTGGTTGCTGTGTTACTATGAACTTTAACCTGTTTTCAATTCCTCAGGATGACAAACTCAGGCATGCAGTTGCAGTATCATTTGGCTACTCTACACATTTGGATACTCTACTTTATTTGCCATTTGAGGACCTGATAAACTGTTTTCTACAATGGCTGCACTATTTTTACCATGCCACCAACAACGGATGAGGATTCCAATTTCTCCACCTCCCTGATAACCCATATCACTTTGTTTTTAATTGTAGCTCTGGTGATGAGTTTGACATGATAGCTCATTGTGATTTGGATAATATACTAGAATGTAACCAGCAGATTCCCGGTGAGCATTTAGCTACTTTTCTCAGATTTTTCCATTAGCACATTAGTGTAATGAAATCTTTGTATGTTTACATTTGGGAAGATGTGTGAATATCACTTTAGGATAGAATCCTAGATATGGAATTGCTGATGAAGTGCATTTGTATCTAAAAATTTGATAAATATTTTCAAGTTGAATAATTTACATTTTATAAAAATAATTAAAAATACATTTTCAGTCTTTTGACAATCCAAAATTCCACTTCATCAAAAATACTGCTTATGATATTATAAGATTTGCAAATTCCTACTCTTCTGACCTCTTTCTCTGTCTTTGTTTCTCTGCAAATTTGGCACATTCCAGGCAGAAGACAATGGAAATTTTCCCATACTATTCTCAAAGCTTTGCTGAAATCAAAATAAGAATATTCAAATATAACCAACACTGTTAATTTGATGGTAAAAATAACTTTTCTGATCTGATTGTCTCTATGATTATTTTCATGTTTCATCTTCCCATTGCATTTTCTTTCTGTAAGTTGCTTATTCATATTCATATTTTCTTTTGGATTATTTCATGTAATTTCTATAGAACTAAAAGAGGTCTTTCCATAGAACTAAAGATATTAACCTTTCTTCTTTCCATGTAGTGTGGTCCATTTTGTTTCATGTTTTTCTCAAACACAATAAACTCAGTGTGGTCTTGGGTTTGGCATTGCTATGTCCACAACCTAGAAGGCATAGATGGGTGGGTTCCTATTTCACCCCAAAGGCTTCCATCTGCAACTGTGAGTATTAATTTTGATGAATTGTTCTACACTTGGTCAACAGGATCCAATTCAAGTAATGCCTGTGTTATCTGGAAAATTTCTATCTTTGTGGAAAAACCAATACTGGTTTAGCAGCAGCTACTTGGGAGTTGAAACACCTAAACACCTATGAGGTATTTGTCTACTAGGCATTTGTCCATTCACCAAGGCCTTTGTCTGTCTGGAAAACCCCATTCTCGATGGCTAGCGCTGTGTCTGGCACATGGGGGCACATGTGCTTTAGAATAGATGATGAATGAATTAGTGCATGTGTGTTGACCTCCCTATTCCAGATTGATCTTTTCCCTTTTTCCACATACTCCTTCTGAGAGTTGCACAGCTCTCCCTAGCAATCAAAACTCCCTCCATGGGGATGCCGATGTTTCTTTAATGTGCCTGTGTTGTAACACAGTGTGGCCATTACAGGATTTACTTCTTCCCATGATATTATGAGTGTGAGTCCATGGCTATGTCTTATTCATATCTGCATCACGAGTGACTGTTACAGGACCTGGCACTTCAACCTCTAGAATTATTCATTGTAATTAGAAAATGTCCCGCTGAAGTTGATGGATGCTGGTGACCTGTATGATCATAGTCAGCTGACCACCTCTCCTGGGTTTCTTATGGCCTTGGCTCAGAATAAGGCTGGCAAAACTTGAGGTGAGGCTATCTCATCTTCGAGAACTGTGAGGAGGGGCCGGTGAGATGGCTCAGTGGTGTAAGCGCCTGCCTTGCAAGCGTGAGGGCCCGAGTTCGACTCCCGGAACCCACATACGAAAAAAGGGGCCGGTGATATCGCTCAGCAGCACGGGTGCCTGTTGGTGCGCGAGGTCCTGAGGTCGACCCCCCGGTACCCACAAAAAAAAAAAAAAAGAGAACTGTGAGGAGGCCTTTGACAGGAGAACCCAAGGAGCCCCTTGGATGGAGCACTTTCCAAGAGGGGCAGAGCTCACCCAGCTCTCCAAGATCAGTGACCACTGGACTCATGCCAATGAATGGAAGTCATAGCAGTGGAACCACTGAGAAATTAGCAGTGTCTGTCGCTTGATTTTTTTTCTTCTGATGCAGCCCAGGACAATTCACCATAGCTGAACCTTACAGGGGATGTGGCTCCTAATGAGAGTAAAAATTAAAATGTCTGATTTCATTATTGGGCACAGTACATGGGTTGATCAAAAATATGGTAAATGTTTAACTTTAAAAAGTAATTACAGGCCGGTGAGATGGCTCAGTGGCTTAAGCACCTGTCCGACAAGCGCGAGGGCCTGAGTTCGACTCCCGGAACCCACATACGAAAAAGGGGCCGGTGATATCGCTCAGTGGCACGGGCGCCTACTGGCGTGCGAGGTCCTGAGGTTGACCCCCTGGTACCCACCAAAAAAAAAAAAAAAAAAAAAAAAAGTAATTACAGTAAAATACACATTGCCATTAATTCCCCTCAAAACACTCCCTCTGGCTTCCAGCACATGTATCCTATTATTCCTGAAGCATTCTGGTATGTCCTCATCCACTGTATTCACCTTGTTTGGCACCCTATGACTTCGGGCTCTTCCCAAAGTCAAAAGGACTATGAAAAGCTACAATTTTGAATTGATTCAGGACATGAATGTACCCACAACAGTGCAGCTATGGACAGCCGTGAAGAAAGACTTCCAGAACTGCTTCAGAAAGTGACAAAAATAATGGGATAACTGTGTTCACAGTGATGGGGAGTATCTAGAGGAGAATTCATGGCAGTGTGTATTTTACCATAATTATTTTTTAAAATTTAAGCACACACCATGTTTTTAAAAAGATCACACCTCAAACTTTGAACTGGAAAGTCTGGTATTTGAGATTCCTGATTGCTAAATCAAAGAACAAAACCAAACCCCAAACCCAAACCAAGAAAGAATCACGTTCCTTCGTATTGTAACTAACTTTTGTTTCATCCTTATTCCAGATTAATACCTGCTCAACAGTGACTCGGAACACTCAGCTTTTAACATCTCTCATTGGTGATCTCAAAGTAAACCTCTGGGAAGATAACACGTGGCCAGCCCCGCTGCCCTCTCAGAGTTGATGGTGGTCGGCTGCCCCCTGCAGTTGACAAGCAGATGCCCATAGTGAGTGCGCTCTTTGACAGTGAGCCATGCTCTCTGCCCAGCAGTGCAGAAGGCACTCTCTGTGAGAACCTTTCTCCCTGAGGAAGTCCTGGATGCTGCCAGCTCACTAGCTGGGATGACACCCAATTCTTCCTCTCCCTCAGAGAGCAACAGGCAGCTTTGTGTAGAAGCTTCCAGATGGTCAGAAGAGAAGGTTCAGATGGGAGCAGAAAAGTCCTGTGCGAATATCCAGCAGACAAGCACTGAGGCTGGACACAAGGAAAAGTAAAACAACCACCAAACCCTGAGGACCCACGGGTGCTTTGTCTTACTGTGACATCGCTCCAGGCACTCCCAGAAGCACCAGAGGAACTTGAGATTCCAGGGAAAGGTGGCTTTTCTGGAGCCCAGGGGAAGTCTGGCCTGCTATTAGCTAGATTTACTTTTTTTTTTTTTTTTTTTTTGTGGGTACCAGGGGGTCGACCTCAGGACCTCGCACGCCAGCAGGCACCCGTGCCGCTGAGCGATATCACCGGCCCCTTTTTCGTATGTGGGTTCCGGGAGTTGAACTCGGGCCCTCGCACTTGCCAGGCAGGCGCTTAAGCCGCTGAGCCATCTCACCGGCCCTAGATTTACTTCTTAAATATTTGATGACTTTACTTATTGTGAATGAAATTTCTCTACTTCATGTTGTAATTGGTTACTACTGGTAAAAATAAGAGGGCAATAGATTTTTGTACTTTTATATTCTATAAGGTGATCTTGCTAAACTCTCATTTCCTGACATTCTTTGTAAAGAAAAGAAAACATTGTCTTGGATGGGTGAAGTTTTTTTGGTCTTCTAATATGGGAGCTGGGTCTTCCTGTTCTTCTAGTGGCCATACTTGATTTTTAGACTATAGAACTGCCTAATAAGAACTAGTTTTTCATTATTTCTGCCTCAGTGGTTGTCTTATCCAATAAGCAAGACAGTTTGGTACACCCGCTAATGTCCCATGGCAAGTGGGTCAGTACAGAAAGCAATTCTGGTGGCCCCAGAGAGCAGGGAGCCTCTCTTGATTGGTGCCTTGGGACAGGTTTGGGGAAGGGTCCCCCTCCCATACATCCAGGGACAGGAGCACCTCGCTGAGAGCCTTGATTCCACAGTGACTCCTTGCCTGGATTCAATAAGGTGCATGAAGCCTTGTAAGGAGTTGTCATTTCATTTGTCCCAGCTCCTGGCAGGAGTGAGGTCCCTGCGCGCAGAGCAGGGATGTGGGCAGCAAGGGCTGTGAAAATCCACATGGGGCAGTAGAGAGGAGCACAGGTGCCAAGGAGGGCTGGGCGGGTGCAGGTGCCAGAGCTGCAGGGAAGGGGTTTGGCAGGTGCAGAGGCAGGGTGGTGGCACGGACCGCTCCAGTGTCCACAGACAAAGCCTCTGCATCCCAGAGACAGAATCAATGAGAAGGATTTTTAGACCAGCCATCGCTTTTATTAAGATCTTTAAAAATCAATAACACATAAACACTAATAGGAGTTTTGAAAAATTCTTACCCTTGATTTCAAAATGTTTATTTATATTTCAAGTCTAACTCGACTTTAAAAACATGTCGTGGGAAGGTGAACTGCTAAGTATTGTTCTTGTGAGAAAATGGGATGGTTCTCCCAATGTGTGGAGAAAATTGTTTGGCTTTTGTGCTTTGCCTTGCTAATGCTGGGTGTAGCATTTGTAGACTGTGTGATATTAAACCTTGTTTCAGTTCCTGTCATAAGTGCATTGTGGACACATGGATTATCACTTTTATGCACTGCTAGATTCAGTTTGCTAATATTTTATTTAAAGGATATTGAAACAGTGTTCAGGAGTGAGTTTTGACCTGAGATTTATTTATTTATTTTATTATTATTTTTTTTTTTGGTGCATTTGTTTTGTTATCTCTTACTTTTCATGGGCTGTATTTGCTTTGTTTGAGTATCAAGGTATCCTGGCCACATAGAAAAGATGGGAAATACTTTGCCTTGCTGGCCTGAGAGAATTTGTACTAGGTTGAAACCTGGGTAGAACTGTCTGGGAAAACCTTTAGCCAGTTATTTTTCTTTGTAGGAAAATTTTTAACTCATACCTCAATTGTTTTTGCTATTTGTGATGTTAATCAAACCTTTCCATTTAGTTCTGCTAAATTACATTTTTTTGGAATGTCGCTTTGTTTTCAAAATTATTGGGAAAAAGTTGCTCAAGTTGTATTTTAATCTGTTTCATCTGAAGTTATTTCCATTTCAGACAAGATTGGGGGCATTCAGGGTGGTGTGGACATAGACAGTTATTTTCATCTCAATTTCATATTGCTTACTTTTTGTTCTCTCGCATTTTTCTTGATCAGTTTTACTAGATGTTTGTCTGTTTTGTTAACTTTTCAAAGTACCAGATTTTGGCTCTGTCTTCTTTATTGGATATTTATTGATTGGTTTCTGCTTCCCACTTTATTATCTCCTTAGATTAATTTTATTTGTGTCTATTCAGTGACTTCTTCCCAGCCTAAATGGGATGCTTCATTCATTAACATTCAGATTTTCCTCTTTTCAATAAAAAAGTCTATAGCTAAAATATTTCTCTGAAGTGTTAGATTATTTGCATCTCACAAGTTTTAATGAAGTATTTTTGTTATTATTCCTTTCTAAGTATTTCTGAATTTCCATTTCTTCTCTGACCTATGAGCAATTTCAGAGTCGGTCTCCCCCCCAACTATAATGAACTCTTTTCTTTGCTTCTCTTGACCTCTGTCACAGTTGCGTCATGCTCATACAACATGATCTGAACAATGCAAATTGTTGGCCGTATGTTGATGCTGGCTTTACATCCTCCCATCCATTAGTCCACTTTCTGTCACGGTGACATAATACTTGAGGTAATCAACTTCTTTGGAGGAGAGGTTCATTTTGGTTCAGAGTTTCAGATTTCTGTCCATGGTTTCTTGTCCCCATAATGAGACTGTGGCAGCACAGGACATCGTGGTGGGAACATGTGGAGGGGAAGGCTGCTCACTGCCTGGCAGCCAGGAAGCACAGAGAGAGAAACAGGAAAGGACTAGGGTCCCAGTATCCCCTTCCAGGCCACAACCCCAATGACCCAACTTCCTCCCTTTAGGCCCCACCTCCTAGGTTCCCCACCCATTCCCCAGTGGTGCCACTGGCTGGGGACTCAACATCCACACATGGGCCTTTGGGGAAACTTTATATCCACACTCTACCATCCCACATGGCTGATTTTGGTAATGTCCCCTGTGTGTTTGAGATTAATGTGATTAGTTTAAATTGTCGGGTGCAGGATTTTGTGTATGTCTATTAATCATGCTGGCTGTGTTCTAATCCTCTGTGTCTTCAGTAAATTTGCCCTGTTTGACTTGACCCTGTGATGGTAGAGTTTTCGTGTTTCTCTTTGTACATCTATCAATTTCAAAAATCCAACCCGGTAATCTGTAGTTTTCAGTTTTTTGTTTAGTCCATTTATTTGAATTCTATTTACCTATGTGGACCTGTTTTACTTCCATCTTGAAATTCAACATAGTTGTACAAGAGGTCCTTCATTTGCTTTTTGCACAGGGTCCTGGGATTCTGTGGCTATCCCAGCAGGACGGTCAGGCTGGCTGCACAAAGGAGCTCAGCACCAGCCCTGGCAGTGAGCAGGAGCCAGCTCCATGGGGCTGGCCTTGGGAAGGCCCCGAACGCTGTCCTGCTGCTGGTCTGCTTCTCTTCTGTGCTGCATGTTCTTTAAGAGCTGAATTTATTGAACATTTGCTTGGGCCAGGCATTGTGTGAATAGCATGGCAGTCCATCCTCACAGTAGCATGTGAGATGAATTATTACTGATGCCAATGAACAGACAAGGCAAAGAAAGGTCAGCAGTTACCTAACTCACAGAATTCAGCACCCGTCCATGGCAGGGTCCAGGTCCAACCCCAGCATGTGACTGTGCCATGCCTGATCGGCTGAGGTCACCGTTTCTCCCCTTTGTCTCCCTCAGCTCATTTCCTGATCTGGCTTTGGCAAAATGCTTATTCCACGGTTCATCTTCCGACAGTCCCAGTGTCCCCTTGCCTCCTCAGGGGCTGCATCTGTTTTTCCAGAACCCCTCCCTCTGGTCTTGGTGACACAGATGCCCACCCCCTCCCCTGTGCTCAGCAGGAAGGCTGTGGCCCCTTTGCCAGAAAGAGCTCTTGAGCCCCATCTGCCTTCATCCCAATGCTTGCCCCCATCTGCATAGTTCTGGAGGGCACTGTACTTACAAAGCTGCCCTATTGTCACTTGGGTCCTCCATACCCTTACACCTGGGAAATTCAGATTCCTTTCTCTGTCCAACAATGTTCAGCCAGGCCCATCTACAAAATCCTATTGTATTTTGAGTTTGACCAGCAAATTCTGGTTCAGACTGGTTCAGACTGGTTCAGACTGGTTCAGGAGCTGCTGTTGGGAGGATGTTGGTCTGTTTCCCAAATGTTTTACTTCTTGGTCCTCCCTCTGTTTTGTTGTTTTATAAGTAGAGCCCCGGCCCTGTCCTTGCCTAGATCCACAAAGCATCAGTCATTGTGACCTCTGCAAACACAAGGGCTCCATGAAGTCTTCTGAAATTCCAGCAGGAAATGTTCCAGCCCTCCTACCATTCTCCCTGATCTCCTTCTACTCCCTGTGTAAATCCAGAATCATCAGATCCAGCCTCTCATGGCACCTGCACCCCCTGCCTTCATGCAAGGGCACAATCTCCAGGAAGTTTAGCATGAATACACACACACACACACACACACACGCACGCACATGCACACACACACAGGTGCATTTGATCTTCTCCTCCTTCAGCCTCCCTCCATCGGTACTCAGGACTCATTCTTCACCTTCCTTCCCCAACAGGAAGACAAGAACTTCCAGTGTCTGGTCCTATAGGTGGTACCATGTTCCATCACCCATGGGTGCAACTGGATATAAAGTCCCTGTTCCCTGATGCCCCCTGAGGCATGAGGCTGTTTTGCTACTGATGTCTTTCCATGTTGGTGACTGGGTTACCCGATTTTGAAGTCCAGGGTATCAGAAGCTGTTTTCATCTTCTGTGGGGCCTCTGTAGAGAGGGTGCCTGGTGGTGCTCAGTAAATGCTGCTGGAGGTGAATCTTGGCTTCTCAGAGATTCCAGCTAGGAAATGTGAGCAAGACTGGTGCCACCTCAGCGGTGTAAGGAGCTGCATGTTCTGCCTCATTGCCAGCTGAGCTTCACCAGTTCTGCGTGGTTTACACACAGTGCAGCTGCAGTCTGTTGTGTTATATGTGTCTTTATTTAAATTAATAGTTCCTCTATGGCTGTTCATCCATCACTGTTCTTAACTCATGTGTCTAACCATTCAATATTCCCCTCCACATGTGAAAGTACAACCAACTGTGATGGTGATTACACTCCGGTTCGCCCCCTGTCAGGAATCAGTACTTTCTGCACCCCTTGGAGTAGAGCATTAATGTAACCTGTTAATACCCCTCCTCCCGTGCATCAAACAATGTGATATTTATAAGCTCTTAGATTTCTCTTTTCACCTTGTAATATATTCAGATCTGGAATCTTCATTTCTTTCTTTCCCCTTTTGCCTCTGGATTTCTTTTTTTTATTTTATTTTTATTAGTACATGTTTGCAGCACATAATGTTTACATTCCTTGTGGGGAGTTGGTACCTGTACATAATGAGTCACAATACCTTTTTTCATCCCTTCTTCCCCTGTCTTAGTTACTTTTCTTGTTGCTGGGACAAAATACTGAACATCCGAAGTTAAAGGAGAAAAGATTTATTTCAGCTCCCAGTTTGTAGAGGTTTCAGTCGATAATTGGCTCACTCTAAGGCAGGGCAGTGTGGCAGAGAGTCCTGACAGAGGAGAAGCAGTCCATGGCAGGGTGGGCAGGAGGCAGAAAACCTGCCTTCCATATTTCCCTTTCTTCCATTCAGGCTATAAGCCTAGTGGTTGGTGCCACCCACACTTAGGTGGGCTTCCCATTATCCACATCTGGAACTATGCTAAACCAATCAGTGAACTCATTTAGTAATCATAAACACATAACCATATTCACATACCCTAGATTGCCATAAAGCCCTACCTACAAGCACAGGAGACTTTGCGGGGACATCTGGGTACAAGCCATAACACCTCCCCTCCTTTCATCTGTCCATTACCTTCTCCTTTGAGTAAGTTATGTCTCCTTACTTCTTATCATATTTTATTTTGCTCTTTATTTATACCTTAAGTTTCTCATATAAGAGAAATCATGTAATGTCTAAGCTTGTGTGTCTGATTTATTTCACTTAACATTATGGTTTCAAGGTGCCTCTGAATATCTTTTTTTTTTATGTGGGTACCAAGAGTCGAACTCAGGACCTCACACTTGCCAGGCAGGCGCTTATGCCACTGAGCCATATCAGCGGCCCATGAATTTCTTAATTCTTTTTTCCCAGCTTTTAAATTTAAATTTCTACCCATCAGAAAGTGTGCTAATAATCCCTGATGACTCACACTACCCTAAGACTGAGCTGCTGACTTGGTAACACTCAAGGGTGGGGCCGTTTTTCCTCTCTTTGTCTCATTTGCATCCTTCAAACACTTAGCTTCTGACTTTCATCTCACAAGTGAGACCAGGTTTATTGTAATATTGGCTGAAGGAAAACTGCTGCTTTGTCCATGAATATGCTCTGGGCTTAAACATAAGGGTTGGGGACACCTTTAAAAAACAATATTATTTCTAAATATAATAGCAGGCCTAGCTAATGAACATGAAAATATCAGGAATCAGGTTATTTTCTTTTGTAGCTTCCAATACAACTTTGTTTTTTTCTCTCAGTCTTAAAACTCCATTTTGTTAAAATCTAAGGGCACTTAACCATATTAACAACAGCAACAAAAAATCATCTGGAGATAGAATAGAAGCTGAGTTACTTCATGTCATTATTCCAGACATTTTCCCTGAGGATGAGAACTACAGAAGTATAAATATCTGTTTAATTAAGAATGAGAAAAATAAAATTCTACTCAATAATAAGCAGTGGAAAATTAAAATTAGAGCTTCAGTTTCATAGAATGGTTAACAAAGGGCAGAAAGCAGAGGCTGTGGTAGGGGTTTATAGTCCAAGCAGGAGTTGGTTGGTCCCTGGATGGGGCTGGGGACACAGGACTCTGTCTCCAGGGGAAGCAGATTTGGGGGCAGAAAGAGGCCCAGGTCCAGGAGGAAGGAGCCAGCCCGACACCAGCAGAAGGTGGTGAGAACGACGGTTCTGAATCTTGCAGTGGGGAGAGGTTTCTGAAAAACTTAGCTCAACACCAAATGCTGCAAAATTGCTATGGATGTAGGAGGCATGATGAAAAATGTAAATATTTAGATTTAAAAGAAATTATTACAGTAAAGGACACATTGCCACGCATCCCCCTCCCTTCAAACACACTTATCCCATTGTTCTTGCCACTGTCTGAAGCAGGTCTGGAAGTCCTCTTTCCTGACTGTCATTTGTTGTACTATCGTGGCTGCCTAGACATCCTGAATCCATTCAAAAAGTTTATCTTTCATGGTCATTTTGATTTTGAGGTAGAGCCAAGTGAATGGGGTGGAAGAGGACACACCATCATGTTTCATGAGTGGCCCTTCCACTGGACGGCACTGGGCAGCAGCATTCTCAGTATTTGCTATCATGGCTTGTAAAGACACTCACGAAAGAGGACTTTCAGAACTGTTTCACAAAGTAGCAAGAACAATGGGATGAGTGTGCTAAAATCAAGGCAGGGGGTGTATTTCAAGGAAATTAATGGCAATATATCTTTTAATAAATTTTTAAAATTTAAACACACACCATATTCTTTGAGCAGCCCTTGTCTGGGTGCATTTCAGAGCAAGGGGTTCAGTGGATGGAAAATTGCCAAGAGGAGGACAAGATTTGGGAGATTCTTGCTAAAAGCACCCAGGATTTAGACCCGAAGAGCAGGAATGAGAAATTTGGATCAGATGTCACAAACAGTTTTCTCCAAAGGAATTTAGCAGGAGTCTTAGCCTGGGTCAGGAAACTGGACTTGGAAAGAGAGCTCTGCCAAATACTGGTTGAGAGAGGGTCTTGGTGCTGTGGTGAGAAGCTGCCCAGGGTCAGAGAGTGAGACAGGACCCCAGGGTCGGTATCCCACCCCTGGCAGCTGTGGCTTCTCCGCCTTGGTTGGCTGCAGCTTCTCTACATGTTCTTAGCCCCTGAGCATCGCACCCCATGAGGCCTGCCCTCCAGCTTCCAGGCCGGCTGCAGGATTCTTGCAGGTTCCAGCCAGGGGCAACAGCCAGGTGGGGGACCAGCTGGCAGCAGGGGCCACTGGAGTCCACAATCCTTGAGACCACTTTTGTCTTCCTCCTAGACCACACCTTCACTCATCCTGAGGGAAGGAGCATTCTGCTGTGCACACGGGGGCCACACGAACTTTCCCAAGAGCACAAGGTCACCCGATACACATGTGACGTTGGGAAAGTCCAGGTGGGTGTGAAGAGGCGAGTCAATCAGACCGCAGCTCTTGCTGAATGTCTCTGACTTACATCAGGGGCCCCCTGGGGATTGCTACCTGCCTGGGCTCCTTGGGAACAGGACCCTAGCCCTGGAGGGTATGCTGGGGTGGGTCTGAGCAGCCCCCCATCAATGGAATGCACCAAGATGGAGTCTGCGTCCACCCTGAGAGGGACTTCCCAGTAGAATGATGGGTTTTGTGCAGTCTCTGTACCAACTCCTCAATATCTTCAGTCCCCACTGAGGGCTGCAAGGAAACTGCACCTGCACCTGCGAAGTGTGTTTGTCATATGGAGGAGCTGTAGGTGATGTCAGTAAAGCCAAGGTCTAATTCTTACCAGTGAGATACTGCACTTCCTGTCCAGTGTGTGATCCCTGCTCTGCCCAGTCTGTCCTGCAGCTGGGGAAGGGGTGAACTTTGGGTACAGGTTTGTGTTGTGCTGTCCCCAAGGCCTTGGAAACAGAAAGAGAACTTAGTTGATTTTTTAAGCTTGAAGATCAAGGGAATCTTTGCCGTCTCATCTGAGTTGTTGCTTAGGCCAGGGAGAAGCTCAGAGGGATCCCAGCAGGGCTGGCTGTGCTGGTCTCCCCTTCCCTCTTCCACAGCTCCATGCTGTGCCTTCCTCCTGTGAGGCTCCGCTCTGCACTTCTGCTTCCTGTTTGGAAAGGAAGAGCGATGGTCTGCTGGGCTTCATTTGCGCACTGTGGGGCTCAGCCTGTCTGCTCTGCCATTCTGCCTGTCCTGCGAGTTCTGCACGCCCCTCTAATTGATCCCACTGCAGTGCTGTGGCCAGAAGCTTCCCAACCCAAAGGCTGCAGGAACAGCCTGAGAATCCTCGAATGTGATGGTGCATCTTAAAATCTTTTTCACTGCCAGGCCCAGCGCCCCTGCACTGATCCAGGTGGAATCAGAACACCTCATCCAGACGCATGACGCTGCCCTGACGGGGTCAGTTCAACTGGGACTTTCTGTTTCCTTGTTAGACTTAAAAGCTTCCTGTGCTCCTGTGGGTTCTTCCTCCTCAACCAGAAAGCATGCTTCCTGGTCAACCATTGTAATGGACGAGGATCTGCAGCTCAGAGTTAAATTGAGCAAAATGTTTATAAGGACAAAGTCACAAGCAAGGAAATAGGCTCAGAGATACAGATAGAAGGCACTTTATTTTTAATGTTTGCTGTTTTATTAGAACAAATGAATGCAGGTTCACCCACCCCTCCTTAGGAACCTTGCTGGAACTGGGGGAGGCCCCCAGTTTGGCTGTAGTGGTGGTTGCAGTGCCCATAGCCCTGGTTCTGCAAGGAGGGGATGCAGGAGAGAGGCAGCACGGTGCTACGTGAGGGGACCTGCAGCAGGGCAGGTTGTGGTGAGCTTTGAACAGCTAGTGGCTGGGCCTCCAACAGCAAGGCTGGGAAGAGTCTACAGGCAGAGCCATTGAGGCTGGGAGGAAAGACCACCTCAGCCTTGGGTCTCGCCATCTGAATACTAAACGCAAGCTCAGGCCAAGGCATGCTTTTGTGGTCCTTAGCACAGGCCCTGCCCACAATTAGTCACTCCTGCTTATGTCTTTCCCTACAAAGAAGCCAGTGCCATGGGAACCCCCAGTGTGGGCTCTGTGGAAGTTGCCACTACCAAGATGGTGCCATTTACATGAAACTCAAAGTGGAGCCGGGAGGCCATGAAGGAAGGGCCTCACATATACACCCACAAACATTCCTGATGAGTTGCGTCTAAAGAGGCATCTTCTCAGCAATCCCTGTTACCAACAAGAAGCACCTGCAGCTGATGAGGCCTATTTCAAAATAATCTTTGTAGACTTCCTCTTCTTACCTTTGCTCTCACCTCTCCAGCTGTGCCTCAGGTCCCCCACAGTGTTCGTATCCCTCATCCCAACCCCTGCTATTCCCAAGGACACTGCTTTACAGTCTGTCCCTCAATTCTATGTGGACAGGGCCATATCCCCCCTGTGTGGGCCACAGCTGCTGCATGCCTTTACCATGGAGTGGAAATCCACAGTTCTCTGTACACCACGCTGCCCCCCACAGCTGGCTCCAGTCACCCGTACCTTGCTGTTGTCAGGGACCTGCAAATGCCCTGCCACAGCAGGGGTACAGGGCTTCCCTGGGCTAATTTATTCAACTTGGCTTCTAGGAGGTCTTCACCAGGAAACTGCAGACATGGTTGGCAGGACTGTGTGTGTGTGTGTGTATGTGTGTGTGTGTGTGTGGGTTGGTGGGGGTCTGCATTTTTCTGGAAAGCGTTCACTGCTGTCAAGATATTCACAAAGAGGTCCTCGCCCCTCCTGTAACCACAGACCCTCACAGTTGGAGCTTTAGTGTTTTCCTCTTAGTCAAGCGTGGTGGTACACACCTGTAATCCCAGCAGTCTGGGAGACTGAGGCAGGAGGATTACAAATTCAAGCCCAGATCAGGCAATTTAGCAAGAATTTATCTCAAAAATAAAAGAAGGTTGGCAAGCTGGGGATGTAACTCAGTGTAAAGGCTCTGGTTCATTCCCTAGTACTACAGAAAATGGTGTTTCCCTGTCCTGGATGTCTGTCCCATGACCACAGGCCACATGTGACTGCTGAGACACGAGGTGCAGGTGGTACAGCACAGGTAAGTGTCCCCACCCTCGATGGCCACGTCCTGCTGCCTGTAACTGTGACCGGCAGACCTTCCTCTGTAGAGAGTAAGGATGGAGCCAAGGTTGCTGATGAGTGGGCCTTCAGCTAGGAAGGCTTTCCTGGATCATGCGGTGGCCTCCACAAAGTCACAGCATTCCCAAGTGTGACGAGGGAGGTCGGAGAGGAGAGGAATACCCTGGGAAAAGGACTGGCCCGCTGCTATGGAAGAGAAGCCTTGAGCCCAGGAAAAGACAAGGACACCCTCCTTTCCACTGCTTCAGCAAGGAGTGAGGCTGCCTGTGATTTTAGCCTCTGAGTACACGTGGGGCTCCCACCTCCAAAACTGTCAGATAATATACAAATGGTGATTGGAATTATGGTGAATGTTTAAATAAAAAAATACGGTGAAAGATGCATTGCCATGAATCACCCTCAGAATACTTCCTTCAAGCATGATTAATCCCATCTTTCTTGGCACTTCCCGAATCCATTCTGGAAGCCTCTTTCAGGAGTGTCTTTACAAGTCATGACCAGGGATACAGCTGCCGAGCGCCACCCAGTGGAAAAGCAGCTCCTAAAAACATGACGCTGCATCCTCATCCAACTTATTCACTGGGTCTGGCACCGTGTGACTTCTGGCTCTACCCAAAGTCAAAATGACCATGAAAAGTAAGAGTTTTGAATCAATTCAGAACATCGAGGAAGCCACAACAGATCAATTAAAGACGCTCATGAGAGAAGACTTCCAGTACTGTTTCAAAAAAGGGCAAGAATGATGGGACAAATGTTTTTGAAGAATGGGGAGTATCTTGAGGGGGATTCATGGAAATGCATCTTTTACTGTAATAATTTTTTAAAATTTGAACAAACACCTTATGCTTCCATCGCCCCTTGACCCACATGCTCTGTGAGTGTGAGGACTTGCGCAGAGTCAGCAGAGGGCTCCTCAATTACCTTATAGTTCTGGAGCTCATTGTCCCCCAGGTATTCATATTTGCTTTGCTGTAAGCAGAGAGTTGTGTCAATTTATTATTGCAGTTATACAAAGGTAGTTCAGGATTAAATTCCTGATTCCATTTCATTTCCTCTAATTGAGTGGGAGGATCCCATGTGGCCAGCGGCTCCTGTGGGATTCGGCATGGCCGGGGCTGCAGCAATGGAGTGATGCTGTCAGACAGTTAGAACTGTGATCAGCCATCAGTCCTTTGGAGCTGATGTCAGCCCAGCTGCCAGTCTCATCGCCATTTCACATGCCACTGCTTTCTTTCAGCAGCTGCTGCCCTTGTCGATTCCCAGAGGGATGCAGACAGAGCATAGGAATGTGCTGTTTGTCACAGTTAGCTCCCACCTGCCTTCTGCATGTCCACATAGGGCCCACGGCACTGCTCAGTGTCACAAGCAGACTGTCAGGGGCTTATACAAGCCAGGGGTATTGATCTCAGGGATGCAGGGCACTTCCAGGAGCAACAGGCATAGCTACAGATGTAGGGAATGACCTTGGCAATGCAAATGAGACTGAAGGGTACCATGGGTGAGGGCTGGTGGCCCTGGAAGCTGTTCCAAAAGGACTGAAAGCAGTAAGAAGGTAAGGAAAATTAGAGAGAAAATAAGGGAGGAGTGGAGGAATGCACACTCCATCTCTATTGCAATAAGGGCATGGGCAGGGGACACATTAGCAAGAGCAGGGTGCAGGTGCCATCTGCGAAGTCCAACCATGAATCACAGTCTCTGTGAGGACAAGGACTTGCTTGCAGGCGGCAGAGAGGGCAGTGATGTGCTGCATGCGTGGAGTGAAGAACTGTGCTTTGCTCATGATAAACAAGGCTGTGAAATGAGCATCCCTGGGCAGATGGTTTGTAACACAGCTCCTGGGTTCCCTAAGAAAATCCCAAGGGGTGGTTGGTCCAGGGTTGTGAAATCCCACACATCTTCCTTCCCACCTTCATCCAGAACTAGAGACAGAGTCGGGGGAGTAGGTCAGAGATCCCAGCCAGCTCAAGTGCCAGAGAGCTGGGCAGCAATGGGAGGGCTTCTGGGAATGTGTCTTGCTGTTAGGCAGACCTGCTCCTCCTGGGGAGCCCCACATCCCACTAAATTAGGGCTGGGAATAAGAGCACCACCTTGACTCCCTCTGCATATTCTTGTTCCGAGAGAAGATGAAGAAAGGCCACAGGATAGGTTTCCATCACAGTCCACCTCTCACTTCTGTGGCCACAAGGAAAGGTGAAAAGTGGGGAGTGGGTTGGGAGAGTTTAGGGTCCTCATGGAAACTAGAGTGGGGAAAAAGTGCTTCCCTGGAAAAGGCAAGGAGCTTAGTGAATACTGTCAATTTGGCTTCTCTATTTTCAATGAAAAGCCTTCTGAGCTAGACCCTGGACTAGAGGGAAAGTGTCCAAAGAATCCCAAAGAATGGAAGAGGGAAGGAGGATCTATGCAGTGCAGAAGCCTGCCGGACACTGCCTGACCAAGTAGCAAAGGTTAACAGGATGGCACTGCCACATACCCCTCATGTTCCCCAGACAGGAAGTGATGTCTCCCTGTGGTGTCTTTCCTAGGAATTCATCACCCCAGTCTGGCCATGACCAAGTGTGTTAGGACATTGTACACGACCCCTGTCCGTGGTCCTGAAGACCATTAGTCCAAGAATGACAAGGACAGGCTAAGAAAACACTGCAGGCTGAGGAGACTTGGGAGCCATGATGCTTGCGCAGTGTGGGGTCCTCCTGCGATCCTAGCATTAACAGAACAGCAGGTGAAATCCCCCAGGTCTGGAGTTTGGTCAATAATAATGCATTAATGTTGATATTTTAAGTTTTGAGGAATATGTGATGGCAACATTACCAGTGGGGGCAGCGGGATAAGGGACATGCTCAGACTCTCTGCACTTTTTTTTTTTTGTGGGTACCGGGGGGTCGACCTCAGGACCTCGCGCGCCAACAGGCACCCGTGCCGCTGAGCAATATCACCAGCCCCTTTTTCGTATGTGGGATCCGGGAATTGAACTAGGGCCCTCGCGCATGCAAGGCAGGCGCTTACGCCACTGAGCCATCTCACTGGCCCACTCTCTGCACTCTTTACAACTTTTCTGTCAATCTAAACTTTTCTGAGATAAGCTTTTTGATTTTAAGATGCACAGTGTTTAAAATGCTTACAACAGTACAGTAAGCACCCATTGAATCTTAGTTGTCCTTATAGTAAATGAGAGGAACAGATATAACCTCCAGCTCTTGGCCTGGAACCTAGCTTGTTTGTGTTTCGAGTGGGAGGCATGGCAGGTCCACCGTGGGGGTCTCCAGGCTGTGCCAGGCACATGGCGGGCATTCTCTGAGGGGTCTGGAGGAGATGCGGGGCACTGACACTCTGGAAGGATGATTCTGGGTCAGTGTGTAGAGGGAAGTCAAGGTCAGGGGTCTGTTTAAGGTCACTGCAGTATATCAGGTGACGTCATGAATATCTGGTCTGACAATGTGATCGGCACATCGGGATTGGACAGGTAACATTGGTGGCAGATGGTGCAGGAAGAAGCACAAGACTTGAAAACTAGCCACCTGTGGAGTGGAAGCAGCAGCCATCCATTCCTGCGCCTGGATGGATGTGGGGACTGCAGACCTGAGGGCAGAAGCACCCATGGTCACGTGGGGCAAGGATGACAATGGCATGAGAATGGGCAGAGCGCCACGGCTAAAGGAGGCAGCCTGACTTCTGCCCTCTTCCCTGGGGACAGGTGCTGGCTGGAGGGAGGCTGAGGGCTTCCTGCTGGGTACAAAGGGTTGCGTTCAGAGAAAGCACCCCCGAGCCACCTGGCACCTCATCCGTGGCCCTGGCATGACTTTATTTCCTCCTTGGGTCTTCATGCAGCTCCCTAGAGAGATCAGTTATCACCTTCTCCCGGTTGGAATTCACAGAGGACCAAAGGAAGCAAAGTAACGTCCATGAGCACTGGTCGGTGATGCCTTTAGTAAGAGGTGCATGGGTAGGGGGACTTTTGAGTGTTTCAAAGGTTTAAAGAGAAAGCAGAAAGAACAATCAGGTGTAGCAACTGTTGGGGGGGCATCTGGTCCTATTGTAAACAGCTCTTATAAATATTTGATTATTCCAATATATTATCTCAGTTTTCATTAAATAATAAAATGATTCCAACTGAGCTTAAATCACCTTGTTTACTTTTTTTTCCTGGGTACTGGGGTCGACCTCAGGACCTCATGCACCAGCAGGCACCCATGCCACTGAGTGGCCCTTTTTTCATATGTGGGTACAGGGATTCGAACTCAGGACCTCGCGCTTGCCAGGCAGGTGCTTATGCCGCTGAGCCATCTCACCGGCCTGTTTACTTTTTAAAAAATGAATTTTTGTGTTTTCCCTGGATGTCCATGTGTGTGTGATCTGAATATGTAAATGATGACATGTATTGATATTTAATCAGGAAATACCATTTTGTTAAAATGACTTCTGAAATTTGATAATATGGAGAAAAGACTTAAAGACTTCTACATATTTGACCAAAGTTTTTAAGACTTCATGCTAGAAAGTAATGGGATGTGCTCTAAATTGTATTCACAAAATATTTATTATAATATTTTGTATAGAGAGAAATTAGAAATAATGTACAAACCAAAAAGATGCTGGCAAAGTAAATAGCAGTACTCCAAGAACTCATTTAAAACTTCCTTGTAGCCAGGTGAGGTGGCACTCACCTGGAGCCCCAGCTACTTGGAAGGCTAAACCAGAAAGATCCCAAGTTCCATGTCAGCCTGAGTGACTTCGCAAGAGTTCTCAAAATAAAAGTTAACAAAAAGGCTGGGGGTGTAGCTCAGTGGTAGAGTGCTTGCCTAGTATGTGCACAGAGCTGGGTCCAATCCCCAGTAGTACAAAACTAACAAACTACCAAAATCAAACCAAAACAAAACTGACCTCATTGCAGCAAAAGACTTAGTGATACAGCAAAATGCTTACCATGGTTTATTAAGTTAGAAGAGTGTGTGTGTTGTGGTTTAGATCTAACATGTCTCCCAGAAGTCCCATGTGTTCAGAGGGGCTTTTAAAAGGTGAGTGGATCATTGAATCCACAGTACTTATCAGTGGATTCACCCATTGATGAGCTTATAGCGAAATGTGCTGTTAGGAGGTGGGGCCTCATTGGAGGTGGTCACTGGGGTGTGACCTGAAAGGATGCAGCTCCCTCCCCGGCTGCCATAGGTCGAGCAGCTGTCCTCCACCAGGCCCTTCTACCATCCCATTCCTATCCTGGAGCCAGCTGACCATGACTGGACCCTCTGAAACTGTGAACCAGGTAAACCTCTCCTTCTTTAAATTGTGGGTGGCAGGTATTGTCCCAGTGACAGGAAGGCTGATTAATACAGTATTCCATAACTCTATGTACCTGACACTGAAAGTTGTAGGAAAAATGTACATACGACTAAAAGAAAAACAGTACTGTATACAGAACTTTTTAAAAAAGCAATCAGAGATTTTCAGTACCACATCACCACATAAAGCGATTTATTTTCAAACGTTGTAGTGATTATTTTAATTTATATTTCTTGCATTTTCTGAATTTTCCAAGTCTGTATGCAGGCATTAAATTTGTTTTAGCATAGAATGATATTTTGAAAAACAGTAATCTTCTCGTATAGTATTTACTGATGTTTAGCGGCGTTATAAGATGTTATTGACATTAAGTACGTTGCACACGTGTGAAGGTTAAATCAGGTTACCTTTAACAGATGCATACTCCTGTAAGCCATCACCACAATCAAGGTAACAACCTGCCCAAAGCGTCCCCCTACCCCTGGACAGGCCCTCTCCCAGCCTCTGCCTGACCCGTCCTATCTAAGCAACCCCTGAGCTGCTTTTGTCGCTCTGTCATGTTAGCTTTGTTTACACTTTTTCAATTTTCTACATGTGGAATCATTCAGGATACGCACTTCCGTTGTCTGCTTTGTGTCATGCGTCACAGTGGTTTTCAGGTTACTGCACGTCCTGGCACCTATCAGTGGGCCATGGCATGTCATGGCCCGGTGTTATCTCAGTGCAGAGAGCCAGCCTTTTCTCCAGCCTCCTACTGATGGATGGGTATTTGAGTTGTTCCCAGCTTCTGTTTACTAGAAGTAAAGCTAGTAAAAATAGTGTGCCTCTCTGTACGCTTTCGATTCTCTTGGGTAACTATCTCAGAGGAAAATGACTGGCTCATGTAGAAGTTGTAGTACCCTTTTAAGAAACTACCAAATTTGTCTCCAAGTGTTCCTGCTATTTTATATTCCTGACAGCAGTGAAGGAGAGCTTCCATTGCTTCATCCTCTCTGGCATTTGAAATGTCCAGTTTTTAAATAAAATTTTAGCTATTCTAGTATAATGATGTCTCATGCCTTTAATTTTCCTTTTCCTAATAACTAAATGATGTTGAATATTTGCTCTCTGTTATCATTTTTTTGTTTTTTATTAGTACATGTTTACAGCATGTAATGATTACATTCATTGTGGGGAGCTGGTACAAGTACATCTTAATTCTTTTTACTTACACGTATCTTTTTGGGGAAGTTTCTTTTAAATATCTTAAGAAGGGAATATTCCTTGATTCATTCTCTGAGAGCAAAATTACTCTGGTACCAAAACAAAGCAGAGAAACTATAAGAGAAAACCACAGAAAAATAGCACTAGTAAGCATAGAAGTAAAACTTCTAAATATTTTTTTTTTTGTGGGTACCGGGGGGTCGACTTCAGGACCTCGCGCGCCAGCAGGTGCCCATGCCGCTGAGCGATATCACCGGCCCCTTTTTCGTATGTGGGATCCGGGAGTCGAACTCGGGCCCTCACGCTTGCAAGGCAGGCGCTTACACCGCTGAGCCATCTCACTGGCCCACTTCTAAATATTTTAACAAATACTATGCAATGATAAAAAGAGAAATACAACACGACCAAGTAAAGTTTACTCCAGAAATGGAAGGATTATGATTAATCTTGTTAAGTAACTAAGGAAGAAAGACTAAGTGACAATCCCAACAGACGTGGAAAATCGTTACACAGAATCCAACATTCACTCCTCATAAAAACTCTCAGCCAATCAGGGACAGAGGGAATTTTCTCAACCTGACAAAATGTATCTGTTAATAAGACTACAGATAACATCCTGCTTAGCAGGGAAAGACTGGATGGTTTCCTTCTCAGCTGAGAAACAGAACTGAAATGAGTTCTGCCTCTTCTACCCAACATTGTGCTGGAGGTTTTAAACAGTACAAAAAGGCAGGAAAAATAAATAGGAAATAAAATGCATTTTGGCTGGAAAACTATCCTTATTCATGAATCTCATGTCTATGTAGAAAATCCAATGGAATGTTCAGGAAACTTTTAGAACAAATGAACTTAACAGGATTTCAGAAAGAAAACCAGCACAAAAAAATCCATTATATTACTATATAAGTTCTGTACACTAGTCATGATCAGTCACACTTTAAAAATGTTTCTAAAAGCCCATCATTTATAGTAATTTCAAAAATGTAAAAAAGAGAATAACTCTTAAGGATTTTGAAATGCCTGTAAAATGAAAACTATACAA
This sequence comes from Erethizon dorsatum, assembly GCA_028451465.1. Taxonomy (NCBI): domain Eukaryota; kingdom Metazoa; phylum Chordata; class Mammalia; order Rodentia; family Erethizontidae; genus Erethizon; species Erethizon dorsatum. Next base: position 56,856,813 of record CM051833.1, read on the forward strand.
TATTGTTCGTAAAAAATTTAAAGGATCTAAATAAATGATAGATATCTAGAGTATATTCTTAGGCCAGAAATTGGTAAATCAGTTCTGCTTACATTGCTTTATAGATTCGACCTCATTCCAGTAGAAGTCTAAGCATTCTCTTAGTTTATGAAAACTGACAAATTGATTGTAAGTTTCATGTGGAACTTCAGAAGGTCCAGAAGTTAAAACATAACAGCTTTTTAAAAAGAACAAAGTTGGAGAAACAAGACTAACTTATTCCAAGACTTGTGATAAAGCTACAGTAATCAAAATTACGATATTGGTGTGAAAATGAACTAATAGATCAATGGAACAGAATAAAGTCAGAAGTAGAACATACACATGAATCAACAACTGAATACGAGCAAAAGCGATTCGGTAGGGAGAGAGTGGTCTTAAACCTGTGGTGATGTCCACGTGTAAAATGGAGAGCAATCATTCCATATCTTACCTCATATTTAAGACAAAACTCATTGTATCGAAACCTAAATACATGAGTAAGTTATGCCATTTTCTCAATCTTCCATCCCAACTCTTGCAGTTTCTCCTTATTGTCCAGGGTAATGGCTAATAATACTCTCACTATTGTATCTTCAATGTAAAATTTGAAATAATAAACATTTAGGGAAAATCTTTGTAACCATCAGTTAGACAACGATTTCTTAGATATGACTCGGATGCATAAACTCAAAGGTCAAATTAACAGATTTGGCTTTATGAAAATCAAATATTTGGTTTGCAAGGACTCAAAAGAGGAGGAAAGATAAGGCACAGACTGGAACAAAATATGTGCAATTTTCCATGTTAGATGAAGTACTCATACCCAGAATATACCAAGCACTCTCAAAGTTCACTAGGAAGATAAATAGGAAAGTAAAAGAAATAATGTATTTATTTTTAAAAATTATAGTTAATGATTCAGTATGTATAAAAGTTTGTTCCTTCATTTCTATCATATTTATCATATTCTGTCAATAAAAACTCAACTTACAGATTGGAAATAAGACCTTTCACATAGTTTTTATTCCAGTAACTGGCAACTGAATACCTGCAAATTCTCTTCTTCCCTTAACATTCTCCTGAAAATGGCGGAGTGCGAGTCAGACATTCCAAGTCCCAGCTGTGTGGCTCACACCTGATTTTTCCTTTTTTTTTGTGGGTACCGGGGGTTGACCTCAGGACCTTGCGCGCCAGCAGGTGCCCATGCTGTTGAACAATATCACTGGCCCTTTTTTCGTATGTGGGTACCGGGAGTCAAACTCAGGACCTCGCGCTTGCCAGGCAGGTGCTTATGCCTCTGAGCTGTCTCACTGGCCCTTTTCTGGTTTTTCTTAGTTCAAGAGTTTTATACATTATACAAAGAACAAACATTTTAACTTTGGTATTGTTGTTAAGAATTGCCAAGGGTATTTTTGGTGCAGCTGTATTCGGATCAAGGTCATCCGTGGAAGGAGGGTGTGGATGATGACCCAACCCACCCATGCCACCCAGGCCAGGGCAGACCCAGGGCTCTTGTAGCTTGAACTTCCATCCTAGGCTTTCCAGCAGACCATGGACTCGAAACTAAGACATGGTGCTCGTGTACCTCGTCCCTCATGGTGCGCATTTCTGTAAATCCTGTGTGAATGCTTGAATGGTTTTAATTCTCCTTAATAAATGAGATGGGGTGGCTGCCCACTCCTCCTCCTCCTGGGCTTCCTCTTCACACAGTGCAGATCGGGTCTTGCTGACTGGTTCTGTTGTTGGCGTGCCTGGGTGGAGGTGTTATGGCGAGCAGAAACACCGCAACGACAGCAGGATTTGGAGGCAGATTTATTTACATCGAAGGGCACTGATCGGGATCATTCCCAAAATATCAGGCCCTGATCCCTGTGGTCTAGGGCTTTTATGGGATAAGCAAGCAGGAAGTGCAGAGGCAGAACGACTTGTCATTTGGGGATTGGTTTATACAATGTGCATCATAGTGACGAGCTATGCATCACAGTGAGCAGCCATTCCTAAGACACAGGAGCAACAGGATCTGGAACAGGAACTATTACCTGGGCAGCTGAGAAACTGAAATATACTAGAGGGGGTGGGTGCATCTTCTGCTACAGAGGGAAGCCTAAAGAACTGGTAAAGCACGGGGCATGTCCACGAGAGTTTCCAGAGATAATTAGTGTGAGGGTCAGTGACTGAGTGGGCTATGCCTGCCCTGGGTGTGGGGGCCACTGTGTGATAGGCTGGGGACCTGGGAGGAAAGGAAGGAAGCAAGAGGAAGAGGACACCCCTCACATATGCTCTGCCTTCCTGTTCCTTTGCTGCTGCTTTTGCTCGGGGCCATTGGACTCCAGGTTCTTTAATTTTGGCACAGGGACTCACACCTGTGGCTCTCCAGGGGGCTTCCAGACCCGCGTCTCAGACTAGGCTGCATCGTGGTCCTGTAGTTTCCAGGCTTCCAGCTTCCCAGCTGAGCAGCTTCCTGTTTCCCTGGCTCTCAGGCCTGTGGATACCCTTGTGAGATTTTCAATCTCTTATCATGTGGACCAACTTAGTAAATCCCCTGTGATAATTACGGATGTTCTACTGGATCCGGTCCCATGGGGCACCCTGATTCAGGCACAAGTGTCATTGTCCTATCTGTACAGAGAGCCCTGGGGCCAGGGAGCCTGGTGTAGGAGTCAGCCGAGTTCTCAGGGGCAGGGAGGTGAGAAGACTGGGTTAAACCCACATCTACCCCACCTAAAGCCTTTGCTCTTGTAAGATTTGTCCATTGAAGTAAATATTGAGAGAGCACCTACCACATGCCAGGCATGGCTTTAAGGTGCTAGAAATATAGCAAAGAACAAAACAGATCCAAGTGTCTACTCCCATGGAGCTTAGATTCTAGTCCAGTGAGCGAGATGAAAAGATGGGTAAAATATAAAGTCATTTGTCACAGTAAGCTCACAAGAGGAACATAGGCAGGGCAAGGGACGAAAAGCATTTTTACTTAAATAAGCTGGCCAGGGATACTCCCAGAGGAGAAATGATGAACAAGCCATGTGGCTATCTGAGGAAAGAGCCCTCCAGGCAGAGGCACAGCAAGTACAAAGGCCCTGAGGTCCAGGGATCTTGTGCAGTGTGTCTGAAGTTTAAGGAATAGCTTCAAACACCTTAGCTTCACAACCTCTCCCATACTTTGAGTTGCCTCAGGGCTTTTATGTTCTTATGTAAAATGTGATAATGTGAAACTATATATAAAAACCATGTTAAAATATTTTTGGATTCAGATATACAGTTATAAAATTTTTAATAGGCAAATCTTGGGAATTTTCAAATGATTTTGTTTTGCTCTTGCCTGAAGTAAAGTTTCCATTTCTATCCTGAGTTCAGCCAGGAAACACTTAGAACTAAGGAGATGTTTGCATGTTATTTTGCACATGAGACTTTGTTTTCACCCCTATTTAAAATGACAGGCCAAAAGCAGGACCCAGGCCTCAGTCTCAGTCCCCCACTGTGCCATGGGGACCCGTCTGTGACACCTCGGTCTTCCCATCTGTGACAGAAGGATAACGCCTTGTCCCTCCACTCCCAGGCTCTACCACCACCCTTCTACCCCTGTGCAGGGGTCTCCTGCTCCTTTCTAAGGGCCGAGGTGGAAAAAACCAGCGTGCAGCTCACCAGCCTCCTGTGGCAGCTTAGTGGACGGAGGGAAGAATGTGCTCATCAGTCCCCAGCGCTTGCACAGAGTCTGCAGAGGAAGAGGGACATTGCTGTGCCTTCATCAGAGGGGTCCAGGCAGGGAGGGAAGGGAGCCCAGGGAAGACATAAAGGGTGAGCACGGAGAGAGGAAGAAGGAGGCACAGTGCCTCAGGGCACGGCAAGCTGCTGAGCTCACCTGCGGAGACACAGTGGGGTGTGTGTGTGTGTGTGTGTGTGTGTGTGTGTGTGTGCATGTGATGTGCAGAAAAGCAGGCACATGATAGGTAGGCACTCAAGCCTGGGCTGTTTCCCTGACTTCTCTTGCAAGCCCTAAGAGCCTCTGATGTTCCTGCAAAGAGATACCGTGCTCCACCGGGAGGCTCATGGTGTGAATCCCGCAGTGGCTACCCAGGATATGGTATAACCACAGCACACTACACTGTTTATTGACGCAGTAATACTTCCACAAATATCAAATCATGGACGAGAATGACATCTATCCCTGGGGGGAGGGCAGAAAGGAAAGGGACAGGGCACAGGGACAGTAAGGGCATGAACTTTATTTTTAAAAAAGAAGCAAAAAACAAATGGCTATTAATTGGGGTGGTGGCTATATGGATATTTGTTATTACTACTACTTTTATGAAACTTAGGACTTTCAGCTGAAAAACACTGGTGTCACTGTGACTGTTGGTTGGGAAGAAAGTTACACTCCAAGGGTGGCAAAAGAAGATGAAATTAAGGACGAGAATCAGGGCAGAGCATGGCCCCTCCTCAAAGTGCTAGGACGAGGCGTCTCAGGACTGGGGGTGACAGTGGGGACAGGGAAGGACTGCGGGATGTGCCTCAGTGTTTGCCTGGATGATGGGCAGTGGCAGTGATGATGGTTCTATAGTCCTCAGGCAGGTCTGCCTAGGCAGTGATGGCGACCTTTTAGAGACCAGGTACCTAAACTGCAAGCCAAAATCCACTTATTTATCGAAAAGTGCCAACACTGCCATTAAACCTGAATACTGAGGTTTTAGTTTCAAAAAAACAACTGCTACCCAACACTTGGCTGCTGGGGCGACTTAGCTGTCTTGCCAACAAAGAGGGCTCCACGTGCCCACTGCGACACGTGTGCCACACGTTCACCACCACTGGCCAAGAGTATGGTGGGTTTGGTCTCCATGGAGACTTTCAGTGTCTGGAAGACCAGTGGGCAGGGACCCCTAGAGAGTTGCTAGAGAAGCAGCTCCGAAGTCCAGGAAGGTGTGAGCCAGAGATGCATCTCAGGTGCCAAAGAGACCAGGGACAATTTCCAGGGAAAGTGGACACAAGAGGCCAGACACGAGAGGGTGCTGGTTTCTGTGCACAGCAAGGTCTTTGGTGGCAGGGAGAACCTCCCAGAACAGGGACAGGGCATGATTATGATGGGCTTCTGGTGAATGTTCACACATGCTGCTTTGTGTAGTTTTCCTGAAGCTCTTCCAAGCTATTAGCCACATTTTCCAGATGAGGAAACTGAGGAATAAACCCATTTGTGCACGGATCTGAGTCACACTGAGAACCTGCAGTCTGGCCCCAGGTGCCAGCTCTCACAGGGACAATGGGAAGCTGTGACACGGAAGAGGAGTCCTCTGGCCTTCACTCGACTCTAGGTGGTCTCCTGTCTTTCTTCTCGATGTGAGGGGCTGCGAGTTTGGAGAACACCAGTTGGTGACTGTCTGAATTTCAAAATCCACTAAGTGTTTCCGCATCCTCTAAGTCTAGTATCAGGTTAAACGGTGTCACTAGCTCTTTCTTGCTTAGGATGCACCATCCTGACTCAAAAGTTGCCACATAAAGGAGAAAAGGGACATTGAATATTTATCCATTGAAAATAAAGACAATTTACAAACAGCTTTCCTGGCCCTGATTTCAATTCACCAGAGTACACACATGCTTACATTTAAAGAACAATAAAGAACACAGTGAATTCTGGGTAAGTCACCTCCCTTGCCTTACTGAGATGTGATATGTTGGCAATGGGGCAGGCAGAGGGAGAGGGCTGAGGATGGATGTGAGGTGAGAGGGTCCCTCATAGCCTTCAATCCTTCAGTAAACTGTTAGGATATTAAAAAGCCAAGCCGGACATGGTGGCCCATGCCTATAATCCCAGCATTCGGGAGGCTGAGGAGGAGGACTGCTGCAAGTTTGAGGCCAGGCTGGGCTACATAGTGAGTTCAGGGCCAGCCTGAACTACATAATAAGACCCTGTCTCAAAAAGCAAATAAATAAATAAATAAATAAATAAATAAATAAATAAATAAATGCCAGTAATCTTGATGGCCAAAATTTGTCAGTAGAGTGCTTATTTTTGAGAAGTTTAATGTAGTTGCTCATGGGTTATACCGGTTTATTTGCTCCCTCTGTCCCTTTACAGTTCAATAAACAACAGTTTCTGCTGCAATGTGGATTTAACAGGTGGGGAGAGGAGATAAGCAGTCAAAGCACGTGCCAGGAAGGAAGCAGGCTGGTTCATTTCACCTCAGGCTTGAGTGCTACATTTGAGCCCTACTATTTCTTTCAGATTTGGGGTGGAGGGAAAGAGCATTGAAGCTAGGCAATAACTGTTTGCTTAGTAACTTCCACTTCTCTTTTTGAAACAATTTTGTGTGCTGTTCCAGGCTTAGTATAAAATATTAAATTCTGCATGAGATTCTGTCCTTCTATTTTCTGAATTTCTATTTTAAAGATTATAAGACATAAAGAAAAGTATGAACAATAAGGATATAATTTCTATCCCTTGAGACTAGGGTTTCATTAGTTAAGACGAAATGCTATTTTGGCAGTACTTTCTAGCAAGGCTAGCTTTGGCTAGCCTTGTCTCCTGTGGGTCTTCTAGCCTCCAAATATCTGAAGATTGTAAATTCCTAAGGCTGGCATCCTGCTCTGCACAGCGCCCTTCCATCAATACCATTCCTGTCCGTGTTTAGCTCTCCTTCCCCTCAGCTTCTGCGTTTCTGGTCAACAAGCCCCAGTGCACCTTCCGGCCCATTATGTCCTGAGCACAGGTTTCCTGAGTAGAATTCTCCACATCTGAAGCTTCTACATTCTGCACTGCACTCTCATGAATACAAGGATCCCACTGAGTGGGAGATGCAATGAGACATGTAGGAAATTACGGGGCAGAGCTAGACTTATTAAAGTCGGAACACAAAGAGTAAATGGGCAATGCAATAATGATCTTCATCTAATGTAGAACCCTTAAAGAGCAAGGCCGACACTCAGCTAAGAAGGCAATCAGTTATTTCATGTTGTGTTTTTACAATACGTAAATGCTGTGTTTCTGAAGACATGATTAAGTCCTACAAAGTACTTAGTACAAGGGACTTAGGGTTATAGTTAGATGGCAGAGATAGGTAGGTATGTAGGGAGGTAGACAGACAGAGATGGAGAGATAGAGCGTTAGTCAGCCTGCAGTCACTGTGACAAAATTCCTGAGAAAGTCAACTGAAAGGGAAAGGCTCTTGCTTTTAGCCCTGCACTAAGGCAGAACACCCTAGCAGGAAGCACATGGTGGAGCAAAGCTGTTCAGCTTGAGAGGAAGAAAGAGACGAAGGAGAAACCATGGGGACAGAGTATACCCTACAAAGGCATCCCCCAAGTGACCTAGTACGTCCAATTTCACACGCACACACACACACCTAAAGTTTCTGGCTCCTCTCAGAATGCGATGGTGGGAGGTGAAGTCTGGTTTGGTCAGAAGAGGTGGGCACTGGAGGTGGAGCCCGAGTCTACTCTCCTTCTTCCTCCCTCGGTATCTCTCTCTCTGCGTCCTGCTGCCATGCCGTGAATTCTTTCTTCTTTGCCACACCCCGCTGCCACGCCGCCCTCCCTGGGAGCCAGCTGACTATAGACTGAAACTTCTGCAAACTGTGAGCCAGAATAAATCTTTCCTCCTTCAAGTTGCCGGTGTTGGGTATTGTGTCTCAGCAACAAGAAAGTAACTAAGCGTGTTGAGTCACAAAACCATCAAAGGATTAAAGCTCTCATATTCTAATCCTCCCCCAAAATCATGGCACTGGGGACCAAGCCCTTACATAAGAGCTTTGTGAGGACACTTCAGACCCAAACCAGAATAGAGAGATGATAGACAGACAGACAGACAGACAGACAGATAGATAGATAATAGATAGCAGATGATAGATGGATAGATTTTTAGTTTAAATTGCAGAGAACTATTTGGAGTAACGCACCTAAGACTGAGTGAGAAATAAATTAATCCTTACATATTACGGACGGGTGAGCCACATATGGTGGAACACTCCTCTATTCTCAGGACCCTGGGAAACTGAGGCAGGAGGATTACAAGTTTGAGCCCAACCTGAGTAACTTAGCAACTAAGTGGAATCCTGTCTCAAAATAAAAAAATGCTAAAAAGGGTCAGTGGAAAAGGCTCAAGTTCAATCCACAGTATTGAAAAAAAAATTAAGTGAAGGCGTAGACCAGAGAGAATGCAATGTTGTTTCCCAGTAGAGGCCATCAGAAAGCAGGTAGCAGACCTGGTTTAGAAATGTGGCTGATGCCTGATCCAAGATGACACCCGGAGGAGCCCCTGAGGAGCTGCAGCCAGTGCCTCCCTGAGGTGCTCAGCCAGGCAGTTGGACTGGGGTCTCTGATGGCCCAGGGGACTTGGAAGTGTTTGTGTAAAACAATCTTTCCCTGGGTCCCCTCCCTGCTCACTCTGCAGCTAGGTAGAATGGCAGGAAAATTTTTAATAGAGGGGGTATGGGCCAGTGGGGAAGGGCTGTGCGGGCTCACCTCTTCTGCTATTGCGCTGGGCAGCTGTTCAGCCCTGTGACCAAACACCTAGAGAAACAGCTCAGAGGAGGGGAGATTTATTTCTGCTCACAGCTTCAGAAGGTCCAGTCCCTGGTCAGCTGGCTCCTTCCCTGAGTCTTGAAGTGAGGCAGAACATCACTGTGACCCACTCCTGTCACCTTAGCTGCACCTCCTACGTTTCCTTTACCCCCCAGTACTGCCATCAAATTATAATCTCATCCATGAATTCATCCTTTCCTGAAGTTAGTGTCCTCTTGGTCCAGTTAGGTCCCCAAAGTCCATGGTGAGGTTGTCACCTCTATAGATGGCCTCAAAACATCATGGCACTGGGGAGCAAGCCATCACCACATGAGTCTTGGGGACACTACATATTCAGCCCATAACAGTCCTGTGCTGGCATCTATTGCCTTTGGCCTCTCTGGAACCCCACCGTGATCCAGGGATCCCCAGCCTGCTCTCCCACTTGTGTATTTACCTGTGGCCTTTCTTCCACTCTGCCCCAAGCCAGGACTGAAGATTCAAGTAGACCTTAGTGGAGGTGAGAAATGAAATAAAGAGATGCTCACTGCCTTTAAAACTATTGTTATCATAAGGATTTAAAAAAACACAAATCCTAGGCAAAGCCTTTGTCAGTGGTGGTTTATGAATATTGTATAATTTAGAAAGACACATAATGCTTTATGTTCTTTATTTAGCATTATGAAATGGATAGGTGTTTCCCTGGCTAAAATAAAAATTCTAGGTGTTAAACAGAGAAAGCAGACATCAGTGAGCCAAAGAAGCAGAAGAGGCTCACAGGAAGGCAGGGCAGATTTTAACAGGATTTTAAAGTCACATTTGTAATCTTGTAATCTTCAAGGGCATAAGGGTTTAGATGTAGAAATGGCTGGATAGGCAAGTTTATCACACACAACCACTCCAGGGTCGAACACGTGGAATGGCTGTAGTTCCCTTCCAGTCTGAGTTCCTTAGACCTACAAGGGGTTATTTCTCCTTCGTGTCACCTCATGGTGATCTCCAAAATACTTTCTACTTTTTCAATTACTGCATGCATTTTCAACTGCACTACAATTAGTGACTCACAGTGGCTTTCAAATCAGTTCACAAGATTTTCTCCTATTTTGGTGTAGAGCCACTTATACTCCAGTTTGAATGACTGCTGATCAAGTTACAAATAAAATATGTCTTAGAAAATTGAGTTTCAGTACAATGTGTGTAAATATTCACTGTGCGCTCAGTGATGTCTGACATTATAAACAACGTTTTCCAAGCAGAGAAAACAATTGTCTTAAAGAGCGAATGATTGCCTATTGTGGAGAGGTAATTTTTAAAAAGATGTATGTTAAAATCTGTCTCTCACTGTCTGTGGCCAAATGGGTGGGCAAACCCAGCTCGCTGCCTCTCTGGCCAGGACTCTGCACAATGGTTCACACGATGCAGCTGTGCCTCTCCTCTCCAGGGGGATTCTGGAAGATGAAGTTCTGACAGCAATGGCCAAGGTCTTGAACTCTGCACATGCGGTCAAAGTGGACATGCGTTCCACTGCAGCTGGTCAGTCAACAGTCCTGGACTCGTGTGAAACTGCAGCCCCTCTGATTGTTGCTGGTTCACAGCCCTATGTGGTGTCTCATCTTATGATGCCATTCACACCCTTCCCCCAGCACATGCTCTCTTTTAGCTCTTTGCCTGCCCAGCCATGGTCCACTCCTCTATGTCCTGATCTCTGGGCAGTGTGTCCCAATTCCCTCCACACCCAGTGAGCTCTCGCCTGTGATCCCACCTTGCCTGGTGCAGCTCCAGTTCTGCCTGTCTTAACATCTGGTTCTTCCTATGGAAGACACACTGGTGCATAAGGGTCTTGTGGCAGAAACTAGCTCTACTTTGGTCCTTATTGCATCAACCAGCGTTCCTGTTTCTGGGACAAAGTAGCTGACATGTACAACTTAATTGAAGAGAAGTGTACTTGTCTCCTAGTTTCAGAGGTTCCAGTCCATGGCTGGTTGGCTCCAAAGCAGGTGCATCACTTTGGAAGGGTGTGGCCAAGGAAAGCTGCTCAACTCCAGACAGTTGGGGAGCAGAGGGAGGGGAAAAGCTGGAGAAGAAGGGTCAGGGGCTAGGTCTTGTCCCTAAGATTATGCCCACAATCCACATCTTCCAACTGGGCCCCATCTGATAGTCCATTCAGCTCTCAACTCATCAATGGACTCCTCACAAGCCATCTACCTCTCCAGGGGTCCCCTGATGCAGCCCAGCTGTTAAGCAAGATGGACCAGCACACTGATACACCCACGGTAATCACAGGCTAGGTCTGTTCTGCCCAGGGGCAGCTGATGGTCACATGCGGCTAAGGCACATCTGAAATGCAGCTGCTGTGACCCAGAATCAGCATTTTTCCTTGAATTGAAATATGCTGTCCTTGAAAACAATAGATACCAGCTTTTGGAGCCTAGAAGAGAAATAAACATATAAAATATGGATAATGTTTATATTTATTATGCATTTAAATGAGAATATTTTGGATATATTGGGCTAAATAAAATTGTTATTAAACATAATTCCACTGTTTGTTTTAAGCTTTTGATGTGGCTGCTAAAATTTAAAACTACATATGTGTTTAGCATTGTATTTCTTTTGGACACATTACTTCAGCACACAACGGATAGGCAAAAATTTTGATAAATGACGTGATTCCTTTTAGAATTTGGCAAAATGTACATGGCTTAGGGGTGATTGACTTCTTTTAGTAGTTGGGAGAGGAGGGGGCTCTGTTTCACAGTTGAGGGGGCTGTGTCTTCTGGTTCTGAGAGATGTGCATAATGCGGCATGGGACAGATTTGGGTCTTCCTGGTTCTGCTTCTTTAGCCTGACCCCATATGACCTTTGAGCTTCCTTTTTGATGTGGTCATTCCAGGACATGGACAGAGATGACTCAACCTCTCGATGAATCCCTTGCTTCTGCTGTTGTTCCACTGGCTTTGAAATGTGTTCTGATACACAGGCTTCCTGCTGACTGAGCTGGGAGGTTGGATGGGCTTGGCCAAGGAGTACCTAGCTCTGCCAGCTCTAGCCCTGCATCACTCCACCTTACAGAAGGAGACTTCTCTTTACACCTGATGCCTCGCTGTACCTATGGATAGGTTGGCCAACGGTTCAGGATTTTACTTTATGCTTTGAGTCTGAGTCTCTTTCCTATGGTTCTTGCGTGGCCAGGAGCCCCCTGTCACATCTCCAGATGGTTCTCAGCTCCGAGCTCTGCACAGTGTGGTTTTGGGCTGCTGGGATGCAGCACCACTCCTGCACCACTGCCTCTGGCACCACTAACGCAGTGGTGGATGGGCTCTGCTTCCGGCCAGGAAGCTGTACACTTGCAATTCTACTGCTTCCATGTGCTTTGGGATGAGTTTGGTGTCTTGCAGTGCTTGTTTTATTTATTTTATTCACTTTGGATCCCTGACCTCTGCTCGTGATTCCCAGGACCACTTCTCTTGTCACCATCTCCAGAGGCATATCCCCTTGTCTGGATTTAATGGCAAATAGGCCAACACAGTTGCCCCAGCCCGAGAAGACCACTTGCCCCAGAAATTACACCCAGACACGAAGACCTGCACCACACCCAGGGAAGCCATCGAGAGTACTAGAGGGGGTGGTCAAGGACAAAGGAATACAGGATGGGTAGTGGCCACAAGAGAGATGAGAGGTGCTCAGTCCCTGCAGTGCTAGCGTTTAGTTACCATGCTAACTTTTGAGACTGACCACACTGCAGAGGAACAACTATAAGCCAGGGGAAATTGCTTTCAGAGCTGAGTGACCCGAGTGGTGGAGGGGTGGATGCAGAGGACCTCCTGCCACAGTGCTTTGGTGTCTTGGTCACCTTCTCATCCCTGGGACACAATACTTGACACCCACAACTTCAAGGAGGAGAGGTTTATTTTGGCTCCTGGATTCATTCAGTCCATGGTTGACTGATTCCCAGGCAGCAACAACAGGCAGGAGGCCCTGTTGTGGGGGAGAGCTGCCCACATCGTGATAGGTAGGAAGCAGAGAGGAAGGGAGGAACTGGGGAGGAAGGGAACCCTCCCAGCTCATGTCCAGTGACACCTCCGTCCATGCCCCAGCTGCTCACAGCACATGTGGCTCTGAATTCACCTCTGAATGGATCCACTGAGAGTACAGTGTCCCCACGAGCAAGGCATCTTCCAAAAGCCCTGCCTCTGAGCACATGGGGCCTTGGGGACATCTAGATCCAAACACTAACACACTTGCTTCCTTCTCAGGACTGAGGCCCTGACTCCCTGGCCTTCCAGGAGTGTGGAATGCTGACTCACATGTTCAGGAATTCCTCCTGAAGTGAGCTGTCTCACTCAAGGGCTAGAAAGGCCAATTCCCTTCCCTCAAATTGGGTCAGCCCTGAAGGCTATCCCTCTTCCTCATACCCCTTTTGCAAATGCAGGCGAGTTTGCGTTTTCCTTCAGCTTAGTCCTGCTTCCCTCCCTCTCTCCCCTTCAGGGCTGTTCCTGAGAGCTCTCCCCAGCAACACTGCCCCTGGACACAGATCAGTGTCTCAGATTCTACCTAAGAGAAACTCACAGAGACAGAAGACGGGTGGTGAATAACCTTGGCCAGAGGGCAGATGAGGGAGCGGTTTTGCCATGGGACTTTGCATTTTCCCATGTTTATCATAGTTTATTTCATTAATTCCCTTTCCTTCTGGTTCTGGCCTTTCAGCTGCTTTGGCTAATTGGATCTTAGCAGATGTGATGTGTACAGATGGTTGAAAAATATTTCCACTTGGCTTTTGCTGCTTGGCTGTCTCCAGGAGAACAGGCCTAGGCTCACCTGGCAGAAGCTAAAGCACATGCAGCAGCACTGGGTGGACCAGTTGTCCCAGCCAAGACTCTCCTACATCAGCTGACACAGATTCCCTGCACAGTGGAGAGACCTCAGCCAAGAGCAGTGCTTCCCAACCGAGTTTCTAATTCACCAATGCGTGCGCTAACAAATAGTTATTATAACAGGACCCTGAGTTTTTATGGTTGTTTGACAGTCACTGTGCCAGCAGATAACAGAAGTCTCGCAGGCTTCCTATTTGAAGTCTGGGCTGCTGGTCTCTCCTGGAAGGACACAGGTACTCATACCAGCTGCCTAGTAGGTAACTGAGCAGTTAACATTTCCAGTCTCTACTACTCACCAGGCCTCCTAAGGTGGGTGACTCCTCCCTTCTGGTTGTTCTCTTTTGCCTTGCCAAGTTGATGTTCCACCCTTCTCTGCTCGGCTCATACAAACATGGCTGACACAGAGCCACTTTCTTTCTAGAATCCAGCTGGTCTTGGTCAACGGCCTCCATGGGTCAGAGGGTGAAAGTGTAGAGGCTATTTTCATTGTAAAGGAAATTTTAAAAAGTTATATTTCTAATACTAGCATATTTATATCATTACTCAAGGGTAAGACTGAGAAACATGGCCTGTTCCCATAATTAGAAAGCTACAAAACTTAACAAGCCTTAACATTCCAGGGGCCAGCTGCTAGATAAGTGTAACTCAGCCAGACTATGATGTTTTGCTTACTTTCAAGTCCCAGAGACTTACCGTTTCAAGGACAGCTCAACTCAATCTAAGACATTGATTGATTCCTCTTGCTCACCCTAGCCTTGACCTCCCTGTTATAGGATAAGAAGCCCCCAATTAACTTGCCTGAACCAAACCTGCCTAGCAACGTATGACAAGACATATTTAACCAACTGTAAAATATCATGTTACCTGCCTTTTGTACTTTCTTCTGAAAACCTATATAACGAACTATCCTACCCCAAGACAGTGCTGATGATTTGAGACCTGATTCTCATCAGTCTGCTAGCGTAATAAAGGTTGCCTTCCAACTCCTCAGGTGCAAAGAGTCTTCCATTTGGTTTGATATCAGATTTCTGTAACAAAAGAAGAGAAAGGCCGGGGTTTATCCTTCCTGCTCCATCCCAGTTTGGGCAACAAGTCTCATAAAGTAGCAGCATCCTTCTATGGTTACCTGTGGTTGCAGGAGGCCCCTCTCTGGCTCCATCATTCACCAGGCTCTGGTAACACAATTCCCTCCCCCCATCCTCTGAAACTTGGAGGAGAACATCATGACTTGTTGTCAGATTCTGAGGGCCCCAGCATCTCTTGTTGGGGTTTGTTTAACCAGGTTCATTTCTTCATTAGGGGTTCCTTCTCAGCCTCTCTTTATCTTTAGATGAATTCTGCTTTCTGTCCAGACTCTGCATGTGTCATTTCCCCTCACAAGAAGGTAGTTCAGAGTCTGGGTGGCTGACAAGATGCCACTCCATCACCCACCACACCTAGAGATGTTCTGTCGTATCACCATATTGAAATTTTCTGCATAGCGTGCCCAGAACACTTTGTAACAAATTCTTTTTTCTGTGTCTTTGCCCCACAGAATGTAAGTTTCATGAGACTAAAGACCTAATTTGACCTTTCTAAGCTCTCCCCATTCCCCACAGGACTATCCAACACAAGGTTTACATAGTTGGACCTCGGTAAATTTCTCTTGATTAGAATAATTGTGTGGAATAAAAGATAAATATAGTATTTATTGCAGCAGCAACAAAGGAATACTGACAAGGTACTGACAAGGAATCAATCCTCATAAAAATGTCAGGCCTCGAAGACTCAGGGAGAGAGATTTTCATGGGGTTGTGAAGGGGAAGTACAAAGGCAGAGTTCTTGGCTGTCTTTGATTGGTTCTTACAACATACATCAGAGTGATCAGCTGTTTCTAAGAAACATAACAGGAAGTGTAACGGAATCTGTTACCTGGGCAACTAATAGAAACTGGAGTATACTGGCTGGGGGGCAGCATTTTCTGTTACATTATGACTTGAAGTTGTAAGTTCTGGGACCCAGAAGGTCTAAGTCCCATTGAAGTAAGCAGATAATTAAATTCCTAATTACTAAAAGAAAGCTTGAATACACATTGAAGGAGTAATTTTTCAAAATCATTTAACCAGTTAGATATACTAAGGTGTGGCAGCAGAGCTGCATCTGAATGCAATAAACTTAGATGCTTTCCTTTTTAACTCGAGTGCAGATTCTCTACAGCAACCCAAAATGGGAAGGTCAGCTCCATTTGGACAATCAAGCATTCTGGAAAAACAGGTCTTCTTTATCTGCATGGAAGATAGAAGATCACACATCTTAGCTCCGAACAATTATTCTGCTGATCCCAAATCTCAGAAGTAGAATGGGAGAAGCAAGGAAAATCATGTGTTTCCTGGTGACTTATCCTGGCCTGCAGGACTGAAAAGTGAATCAACATCACTTATACCTAGGACATGAGGACGGAACCCAGCCTCCCAGTTGAGGTAGAAAGTAGCCTATTCGGAGACATAGACGAGCCCTGAACTTCCTTCTTGACAGATGGGTAGAAATGGTTGTCCTGTAAATAAACCTCAGTCTCCACCAGTATTTCCTGGTAAATGCTAACTGACTTCTTTTCAGAGAATTCTCTTTCAAAGTACGAAATTGAACTGTAGGGAACATTCTACCCTGGGAACTGTTCTTGATGAAGGGACATTGAAGGCAGTCACTAGTAGTGTTCTTTCCTGGAGTTCTTTGGTGCAATCCGAACCCAAAATTTGCGGGTTTGTATTTCTCCCCCAAAAAGCTGTATTTTAATAAAAATTCTACATACAACCCAAAGGGATTATGTAAACGTCTTTCATGTGCTGAAGTGCTTATGCATTGAATGAAACTTTCTCTGGCAGTTTTGCATCTGCTGGTTGGGTACAGCCTGCACCTCCAGAATTGGTGCACTCTCTGGTCATTTTTTAAATTAGTATGACATGGCCAAAGTCTTACAAGTGGGGTCTTCAATTATCCTGGGGGTGTTATTATATCCCATTTCATGAGCTCCCTTGGGGGAAGAAAGCAGCAGACATCCGTGCATGGGAGGAGAAATTTCTGGGACTAGTGGCCCAGTGGATCCTTCTGGGAGACCCAGGCATGAGAAGTTGGAGTGGGGAGACTGCTTTCAAGGGATGCTGGGTCTGTCAACACCAGAAACTGTATCTCTGCCACCCTAGATACCTCTGTGCAGGTCCTGAGTCCTTTGCTTTCACTTGAACAGCCCAAATTCTCTGCCTTCCCTCTGTGCCCTCTTCCCTGAAATCTGGACACCATCTGTGGCCTCGTTTCACATGATTTTCATATCTCTATCTCTTGCTTCCATCAAGGGAATGAAATTGGAGTAGCAAAGCCCATGCCATATTGTTTGAGGGAGAATTAAATTACATGCCCAAGAACTTTGTCTACGACGAAGTACAGTTGAAGTGCAGAAAGTGCACAGATAAACTTCCTCTCTCAGCCGCATCTGGGTGCCCTCACTTTGCAGAGTGCTTAAGACATTTCTCATGGTTTCTCTACATTTCACAAGCATAAATATTACTTAAGGGAATAAGTGCATTAAATGAATGAGTCCCCCTAACACGAGATGAATGCTCTAACTGTATTCATTCATAAGGAAAATACTGTGGCACTGATGAGTTGAATAATTTTCCCAAGGTTCCTAACTAGACAGAGAGCTGGGTCTTTACTTTAACAACTAACCTGACTTATTTATGGAAGTACTACCCCTGTTATACCTGCCATGGCATCTGCAGGGTCGTCTCATGTCCCAGTGGCGGTGTCCCGAGTTCTCCTTGTGGCTCCTTTTCCGTGCCTGATGCAGACGTTCAGCTCGTAGCTAACTCAAACTCTTGCTGCTCTCTTTGGGCTGTTACCTCATTCTCTTAATTGGTCACTCAGTGTCATTTGTTCTCCCCACCATTTATTTTATGGGTAGGCAAATCCAGTTAAGTAATGTCTTTGCTCAAACTTTTTATTAATCCCGAATCACTAAGTAAACTTAAGCTTCTTTATCACTAGCATGGGTCACTGACCTGTCCCAGATGGCCTTTCTGTTACTCTTCCACAGGGAACACCCCAACTTCCCAGCTGAACCCAGTTCCTCCCCTTTCTGGACTCTTGCCAACCCCTGCTCTGTTCTCTCACCTCCCTGGCTACTCTGCCCTGAGGATGGCCCTTCACTGTTCCATGAGGTTGTTCTCAGATTCACTTCCTGCAGGAGCGAATCAGAATTCCCCACAGCTACTCCGCCTACGAGCACTTGAAATGTCAATCATCAGGAAAATGCAAATGAAAACTACTTGGAGACCAATATGTGTACTCACTAGAACAACAAAAATAAAAAATGCACCACACAGAAAATGTTGGTGAGGACACAGAACAGCAAACTTCTCAGACTTTGTTGAAGGGGAAAAAAAATGGTTCAACCATTTTAGACAAAGTTCAGGCAGTTCTCTTACAAAGTGAAACTTTCCTACTCATCTAACAACTAGGTATTTACCCAGTGGAAGTGAGGCCATAAGCTCACAAAAACACTTGTACAAGAATGCTCATGGCAGCTTTATTGAAAACAGACAGAAGCTGGAAACGATGTCAGTGACTGCTAATGGAAAGTCAGCAAACTCTGGTACATTCATGAAATGGAATTTCACTGAATCAAAAAGGAAAAAAATTACGATGCATACACTTACATGGACTGATTGTAACCCCTGTGTGCACTAAAGAAGACTCCATGGAAGCGTACACAACACGTGAAGTCCTACAGCAGCAAGACCAATCCATGGGCAAAAAACAGACAGTCATTGCCCTGTGGACGCGGAGGTGAAGGTGGACTGAGAAGCAGAGTCCCACAGACTTTCTGGGGTGACGAAGACTTCCCAGACTTTGATAGAGGTCTGGGTTACTCAGGCGCATGCACTTCTCAAACTCACTGAATGCACGCTTAAGACTTTTGCACTTCATTATATTTAAAATTGTAATATTTACAACAAAAGAAAAATGTGGACATAAATATTCGAGTCTGATTAATGTTGTAAATGCTGAAGTTTTTATGGGTAAATGTGCAAACGGGACGCTTTGATGTTTGGTGGAGGGAGGGAAGGAAGGAAGGATGGCCAGATGAGAAACAGCGGGTGTGGTAAGATACTGACGGTAGCCTCTAGGTGGTGGGTTTATAGACATTCCTGATAAAATTCAACCTTGCTCTCTGTTTGAAATTTTGTAATAAAAAGCTGCGAAGGGAAATCCCATAGTAATCTTCCTTTACTGTTTTTGAGATGTTTGATGTCTCTCTTTACTTCTCTTGAACTTTCAGTGCCTAAGATGCGGCTGCAGTCAATAAAAAAGTGGTTCTCAGAGTGTGGTGAGGAGCTCCACAGTGACCCTGAGTGCTTGCCAGGAGATCTGCGAGGTCAAAACCATTTTGAAAACAATGTCAAGGTGCTATTTGCATTTTAAAAGTATACAGTGGAGGTCTGCAGAGGCCCAGCAATTTGAGGTATTGCCTCAGATTAAATGCAGAAGCAACTTGAGAATCTGTCTTTCACTAAGCCAGGTAATAAAACGTTTTGCAAAAATGTAAAACAATTCCATCTTCTAACTAATTTGGATGTTTTAAAAAACATGTTTATTTTTAACAAAATCTTAATGTTAGCATGAGATGGTTTTACATTACAGTTTGAAATGTAGTAACATATATTTTTATAAATTAGTAAATGTAAAAGACCATGATTTTAATTACTAACATGGTAAATACCCATTCTTAGCAAGAGTAGTTAAAATCTTTCTGTGCAAATTTAGCCCATTCATATATCCATAACTGCATGAGGGGTCTTCGCAGGTTAAAGGCACTGAGGTGCTGAGGGTGCAGGTCTGGAAATCTCTGCGGTCACCCCCCTCCTTCAGCACAGCTCGTGTGAGGCTGAGAGGCCTTGGGCCAGAGTTCCCCACTTCTGGCACTTACTGGCTTGTGACATTGGAACAGTCATTGGACTGGACTCAGATGGTTAAAGCTGAAAATGAAAAAAGGAAGAGCACCCACTTCACCTGGTTTGAGAAGGCTGTAAGAGTTGGTGGGTAGGAAGTACTTGGGGCTTGGTGAGTGCTAGAGAAATGTTTGCAGAAAATAAAGCAAATGCTCTATTCACGATAGCTAAGAGAGAATCAACCTAGATCCCCACCAGCCGACAAGCGGACAGAGAAAATGTGGTGTATGTACCCGATAGAGTGTGATAACAGCCAGGAAGGAGGATGAGATCCTGCCATTTGCAGCCAAACGGGTAGAACTGGAGGACAGACCTTAAGTGAAATGAGACGGACCTTAAATGAAATGAGACAGACCCAGAAAGACAAATCTTGACTGTCCTCACTCCTGTGAGGAAGCTAAAAAGGTCAAGGTGAATGTGTCAGAGTGACTGCTAGGCTGGGCACGGGGCAGGGGCAGAGGGAGGCTGGATGACGGGTGACCAAACACTGACACAAGGAATAAGTGCTATGGACAACAGTCCACTATCACCTTCTTTTTTTTTTTTTTTTTTTTTTTTTTTTTTTGTGGGTACCGGGGGGACGACCTCAGGACCTCACGCGCCAACAGGCACCCGTGCCACTGAGCGATATCACCGGCCCCTTTTTCGTATGTGGGTTCCGGGAGTCGAACTCGGGCCTTTGCGCTTGCAAGGCAGGCGCTTAAGCCGCTGAGCCATCTCACCGGCCCCACTATCACCTTCTGCACAGTTTATGAATAACTAGAAGACAGGAGCCGCTCGAAGTCTCCACACACAAAGCAGCGATAAGCAGATGAACACGAACCACCCCAATTTGATCAGGACATATTGTATTCATAATTGAAATGTCTTGTTCTACCCTATAAACATGCACAATTATTCTGAGTTAATCAAAAATTTAAAAAAAAATCTAAGCAGATGGAAGTATTAACTACCTTGATTTGGTCATTTTATCTTATATAGATGTGTAGATAGTCACACTGTACCCCACTGATTTTTACCATTAAAATGATAATTAATATAAAATAAAAATAAAGCAGTTCTCCTAATCATTGGTACCCATGGATTTCTCTCTTCTCATAGATTACAGCCTTCTTTGGGGGAAGTGCATGCTCTTTTACCTTCTTTTGTGTATTGCCACTAGAGCCCTTACACACTACACACCCAACTGTTACGAGCCCATGAATTCGCCAAGTGCCTGGATGCCAGGTGCAGCCCCTGTACACAGTGGGTCCTGGCTTGTATTTATAGGGTGAATTGATACACACTTGTGTAGCAACCATAGTGTTATCTAGTAGGAAGTCAGATTAGGGAACATTTTCAAGGATGCTTAATTTGGCACTTCTTTGTGTGCAGATATTAAATAGGGCCACACTTGAAATGATTTGTCTAAGAAAGGTTCATAAGGAAACTTCCTCAGTGAAGAAATGAGTGATTTTCAATTAGTATGTCAAGTGTTTACAAGGAAATAGAGGCTTCTAGACTCCTGAAGGTGCTTGAAAACCATTTGGTCAGGGAAGTAGTTTTAGTGTTTGCTTAAAATGTTGTTTCTACTACAAATTGGTTGAATAGATTCTCTTAGCATTAAGCACAAGATTAAACTTCAGTTTGAGTTCTGACCCAACCACTAAGATCAATTTGACAGTAAAATTCCCACGATGGGAGGTGATGGAGATCCCGAGAAGTCCTCCCCGCATACCATGCATGGAGACAAAGCTGGACGCGGTGAGGAGCACACGGAAGAGACCACATCCCCTGCAAATTGAAACACAAGAGCTCTGTCCCTCAGATTCAGACTCCACACAGCAAATGCTTTTCCTAACAGACCAGAGGGCAGGGGAGTGTGGCGGAGACCAGGGCCTGCAGTTTCATATCCTCTGTGTAGCTCTGCAAATAGCACAGGCTAAACTTTGCTAAGAAAAGGTTGATGATTGCAGTAGGACTGGTTTCCAAGGACAACAGTTTGGAATTGACTATTAGTATGCTCGTGCTCTGATGGCAAATTTGCTGAGGATCTTTAATTCTAGAAAGAGCTGACAGAAATAAATTATGGGCTGAACATGCATTAATACAAATTGCTTTCATTTACCACCCATTAACTTCAAAATGAAAAGATATCTGCGAAAGCAAAATATTTTCAGGTCTACCTATGGATGCAATTATTGGGACCTGCTTTGACGGCACTGCAGTAATGAGTGCTCCGTCACCCTAGCAGCTTTTCTATTAACGATCTGGTCACTGCTATCTTGCAAATATCACTTCCGCCAATCCTACTTCATAGACTTTCCACTTATTTTGTTCAGAAATAATTTTAGAGACTTCACCTGTTTCATTTTACCACAGTCTTATTATTTTTTCTACTCTATTTTTTGAAATTTAACATCTAATGTTCCATTGTCAAAGAGTATTTTAAGTCTGGCTTAAGAATATTACTTTCTCTTGCTCCTTCTGAGTGGATGTCTTTTTGTTGCTAATGTCTCAGGAATCTTTCCATTTTTCTGGAATGTTATTTTTGCTATTGAGATTTTTTTTTTTGCCCTAAAAACTGCTGATACGTTATGATTTAGACTCTTCGCCTGAGCAGATGTCCAAGATGACTTTAGCGAGACATCGTCGACCTTGGTGAGGGGCCCACCCCACTGTCCTCTGCTGTCTGGATCTTTCACTGGGGCCCCCTTATCTCTGCTCCCAAACTTCCCACCTCAACCACGTACTGCTGAGTCCTGATCCTTGTCAGAGCCGAACTTAACTTTGCAAAAATGAATTCCCACCTCAGCAGGACCCCCGGCAGACAGGGCGCACAGGGCAGTCCAGTCACCCAGGCCACGTGCATGGCTGGTCTTCCACACCGACTGTCCTGCCTTGCTTTCTCCAGACTCCTGGTCAGCCTCACCTCTCCAAGCTGTGGGCTCGGCCCTCTTGCATGTGTTTGCAGTGCGCTTCCTACCTGATCTTTGAGCGAACACTTGTCTGACTCAAGATAGCTGTGCACCTGTGTCTCGCCTAATTCTGACCTCTTACTTCGTTAACTTGTTCCCAGCCGTCACTAAATGTTCTCTACCCTCCCTCCTCCCCGGACAGTTGATCTCAGTAATCCAAAGTCAGCTGCCCCTGTGTCCTCCCCTTCCTTCAGTAACACAGCTTCACGGCGCACATACTGAAGTCTTATCTCTTGGTCTATGCAGCCCGCTATAACCAAATACCATGGATTAGGTGGGCCATAAACAACAGAAATCTATTTCTCGCTGTCTTGGGGCTGAGTCACACAAGCTCAAAGAGCTGGACACTTCAGTTTGGTAGGGGTGTGTCTTGGCCCATAGGTGAAGCTTTCTATCTGTGTCCGCACCGGGAGGAAAGGCTGAGAGGTCTTTCCTGATTCGGTATTACATGAATCCCATTAACAAGGGTTCTGCTTTCGTGACCTAATCATTTCCTAAGTGCCCCACCTTCTAACACCATCAGGCTGGGCGTCAGGACTTCAGCATATGAATAACGGGAGGACACAAATATTTAGCCCATTGTGATCTGAGACATGAAGCTGGGGGCGAGCATCTAGCAAACAAGAATTTTTCTCTCTATGTTTTCCAAAATCCATGAGAATTTTTTTTTTTTTTTTGTGGGTACCGGGGGGTCGACCTCAGGACCTCGCACGCCAGCAGGCGCCCATGCCGCTGAGCGATATCACTGGCCCCTTTTTCGTATGTGGGTTCCGGGAGTCGAACTCGGGCCTTTGCGCTTGCCAGGCAGGCGCTTAAGCCGCTGAGCCATCTCACCGGCCCAATCCATGAGAATTTTAATGCAACATTTTCAAATTACTGTTCAGTCCATGGAGGAGAGCAAGGCTGGAAAACAGACCTGAGAACTGGCATCAAGGTATGGAAGAGAGACACACAGTGAGTGGTGGGCTGTCTGTAGAGAAGTTTGTGAAATAAAAAGAAACAATAAATATAGCCAGCTGAGTGTTCGCTCTCCACAAGTGGACTAGATGCAGTGGTGCTTTCATTCGCTTTGTGTCTTTATTATTTATTATAGTGAACACAAAACATTATTATTTTTCCCTAATACTCTTCTGTGTGAGTGCTTCAATTCCCCAGTCTCTTCCATTCCTCTTAATTAAATTCATTTAGCCAATATTACTCGATTATCCACTCTGTAGCTCTTACCGCTGTCACAAAGGACACTGAGCAAGACCCAGTACCTGCCTTTTGGAAATTTAAAGATCACAGGAATGTGGACACTGGGCAGTTAGGATTCACTTTCATAAAAAGCCATGATTGGCCAGGCTGAGCTGACCTGTGGTCCCAATGTCTTTGTTTTCTCATGCGGCGGTTTCTGTGTTGAAACCCTAACCCCTACGGGAGTGGTTTTGGGAGACAGGGTCTCTGGGGGTGGTTAGGTCATGAAAGCGGAGTCTTCCTCAGGGGTGTTCTGCCCTCATCGGAGAGGCCCCGGGCTCCCTTCTCCCTCCTGCTGTGTGAGGACCTAGGAGAGGGCGCAATCTCGGAACCGAACACCGAGCCTGCCAGCCTTCGATCTCAGTGTCCCACCCTCCAGTAGGTGAGAACGAGTTTCTGCTCCTCAGCAGCCTCCCAGTCTAAGGACTTTGCTGTGGCCACCTGCCGTGACTTGGTTGAATGTCCCTCAAAGGTCAGGAGTTAAAGACCTGGGTGCCCCCCAGGGGCCCTATGAGAGAAAGTAGAAACTTAGGGAGTGGAACATAGGGGGGGCCCGTATGTCCCTGGGACAGTGTCTGTGAAGGACACTTGGGGACCAGGCCATCGAGTCATTGTCTTTGCCTTTCTTGCTTGTGAGCTGAGCAATTTACTCCACTCCACATCTCCTCAGCAGCTCCAAGCACAGGGCCCGCTGACTAGTTCTCTCCGTCTCCTGCCCCTTGTTTAATGGTATTTTTCACTACATTGGATACACTGTATGATCCAGAATGGTCTCCTTTCTTTCATGTTAGCTGATTCACAACCCCATTACCTTCTCTCCCCTTTCCTGTGTCACCTAACATAGTCGCAGGTTCTGAAGACGAGGACCTGGGTGTCTTCTCAATGGGCAGCATTCTTTTTTCAGTACAGGGAATTGAACTCAGGGCCTTCTCAGTGAGCTACATCCCCAACACCAATTTAAAATTTTGACACAAGGTCTTGCTAGGTTGCTATGTTGCCCAGGCTGGGCTTGAGCATGGCGTCATCCTGCCTCAGCATCCCAGAGTGCTGGGATTACAGGTGTGTGCCAGCCTTCTCAGCAAGGTGGACACTATTTTGTCTCCCACACACTTAGGGTCCTTCTTCTGTTAGAATGCCTGGCACCCCAAACACAAGTCCAGTGTGCAGCTTTCAGTAGGTTCTGCTTCTCCTAGTGGTCTAATCACCTCTCATAGACTAGCCCATTTCCTGAGAACAACTGAAAAATCTTGAGGGAAAAGCCCTCAAATTTGCTAACTGCATGTGAGCTAGAAATGACAACACAGTTTCCCCCAGGAACTGGCTGAGATGAGTTCGACATTTGGGGATACTTCGTTCCTTGTGGCTTGGTTACTACAACAGCATCCCAGGACCCCAGGCTGAGGATCTGAGCAGGAAGCTGAGCGTTTGTATCTGGGAGCTGGGCATGCAGTTGGCTGCTGATAGAAAACAGAGTTCCGGGCTGCTCAGATGTGGTCCCAGGCTTGAGGGGACGAAGTCAAGCGGTGTCTGAAGATGGACATATCCCTGTGTCCTTCAGGTGCCTGCTGACTTTTAAGCAGCTCCATGCAGGCAGACATGGTGGGGGACAGTAGAGGGGACAAGACAGATCAGAGCCTGGCAGGAGGAAGTGCCCCTAACCTCTGCCGGGTGCCCGGAAGAACCAGATCTGACTTCCTGCGTACCTCCCAGCCCAGCGTCTGGCAGCTTGAGCCCAGACTGGATTGAGGAGACCTGCTCACCATGTAGATGGTTTCTGAATAAAGAGAAGCAAATCTTCACCTCATGCAGTTACTTTTTGTGGTGAGAATAATTATAATCTATTCTCTTAGCAGTTTTAAAGTATACAATGCACAATTTGTATTAAGCTTGATTTAGAGGTTACATTACGCAATGTATACATATATCAGAACATCACATTGAACACCATGGATAGGTACAATTTTTATCTGGTAGTTTAAAAAGATAAATAAAATTCAATTTAAAAAGACAAGGAAATGATTGCAGCAGGAGACACAAGTTATTTCTGCACCTTCTTCATACGCCATGTCTAACATTCATGAGCAATTACCAGTCCTAGGAGGCGCCAGATTCCGAGGGAAACCAGGAGACAAAGCCGAGCAGAGGGCAGCCGCAGGAAAGCCTGGCCTCCTTGAACCAGGCACTCTGGGCAAGCCAGGAGGAAGCTGAGTCCTCCTCCCACAGCCAGCGGCGCTTCCAGCCCCTGAGACCCAACTTCAGCCGTGACTGACATCTGACCAAGGCTGGGAAGGAGCCACAAGCAAGACTGCCCCTCCACGGCCTTCTGGCACCCCTGGCAACCAACCAGGACCTGCGGAGGTTAGTAAATAGTTCCAGTTATGTGTTCAACACACTAAGTTTGAGGAGTTCCTAGTATGCAACATTAGATAAGTAAAACAATGCTCAACAATGCACCCCTGTAGGCACCTGTGTAGGCACCAAAAGATAAGGATATGTATGCAATGTTACCAGTGAGGCTGGGGCTGAGGTTGTGGCCCGGTGCTGGAGCATGTGTTTAGCATGATGAGGCCCCAACTTCAAGCCCAAGAACCAAATAAATGAATAAACAAGTAAGTAAGTAAGTAAAGTTACTTATAATAGCTCCGAACTAGAATGAACACAAGGGACCATCAATAGCAGAAATGGAGAAATAAAGTATATTCATGCCAAGGTATACCACCAGTAAATGAAACTGAACAATTATTGCTTCTATCATTGGGTGATAAAAGGGTCATTTCTCTGTTTCTAAAATCTGTAGTACATGCTGTTTTCGGAACACAGGTGCAAAATACCTAGAACCTGACCTCCAATGACCTTGAGAGCCTGGGGAACCATAAGTCTCCTGAGCAGAACCTGAAGAAGGAGACTGAGACCTGGGGACCTAGAGAGAAGCTGGGGTGCTGTCTAGGTTCTCGGGATGGACCAGAGTAAGCCGGAGACCAGAAACTCCTCATTATAGCCAATCGCAGGCTCCCCAGCCTTACCATGGGCTGCTTACATCCCTTGGTATCAGCGGCTGATCAGGGGATCAGATTAGAGTAGATGCCTGTCGCCCTGTTGGTAGACCTACAAAAAGGTTTTTTTATTCAAAACCAGTGTCATAATATTAACTCCTTGGTGCCTGGGGCAGAAAGCCTTTGATTGATATCACAACAATATGCATGAATTTCACAAGTATAATACTGAACAAAGAAACCATGCTGATCAAAAGTGACACGCTAGAGGATTCCATTTCCATACAATTCAAAAACCAAGGAAAACTGGTGTGCAGTAGTAGAAGTCAGGGTATGGTTTCCTTCCAGAAGAAGGGTGGGGCCACTGATTATGGGATGGGAGTGCTTCCAGAGGCTGCAGGAGTCCATTTCCTTGGCGGGGAGGGTGTGCTCAGGAGGATGCCCTAACTGGACAGTTTCTCAAGCTCTAGAGTTATTTTAGAAAAGTCTCATAGTGTTCGCATATACTCATGCCAATGGTATTGAAAATATACATAAGCAACTTATCTCAGGATATCCCGGATGATCATAACTGTTCTAGAAATTTCTCTGTTTTAAAATAGGAGAACTTACTCTGAAGACATAGATCTGCCATTTGATCAGAGAGCCTGAGTAATGAAAGAAAACACCTTTTCTATTTTTTATTAATTAAGTTTATTGGTACATTTTAGATATACATAATGATCACATCATCATATGGAATTTGCACCTGTACATGATATATCTTGCTTCTTCTTTTTCCCCATTCCCTTCTCCTCCCTTGAACCCCTTTTCCCCTCCATACTTACAAAGTTTTGTTTCCATTTTTTCCTTCTTTTTTCATTTGTTTTTTATTCCTTTCCCTTCCTTCTTTTCCCCCTCCCCCCTCCCTAGTTCCTCTTCCTATTTGAACACCTTCTTCCTACTTCACAATATCTATTACACATTTTTATTCTTATTTACTCTTTTGGTTTCTCATACTGGAGCAACAATGCAATGTTTACACATGTGTGTCTGATCTATTTTACTTAAGAGTATGGTCTCAAGGTGCATCCATTTACCTAGAATGTCTCAAGTTTATCGTTCTTTATGGCTGAATAGTACTCCATTTTCTAAAAAAAAAACACATCTTATTTATCCATTTATAGGCTGATGGGCATTTGGGCTGGTTCCAAGATTTAGCTATTACAAACTTCGCCACTATAAACATGGGTGGTCATTTATCGCTGTGGTATAATGCTTTTAATTATTTTGGGATAATGCCAAGAAAAGGAGAAATCACCAACAGAGTAAAGAGATAACCCACAAAGTAGGAAAAATTTTAGCCAGTTGTTCCTCAGACAAAGGACTTATATCTAGAATATGTAAAGAACTCAAAAATATCATACCCCCAAATTTAAAGAGTCATTCCAAAAATGGGCATCTGAAATGAATAGATACTTCTCAGATGAAGAAGTACAAATGGCAAACAAATATATGAAAAATTGTTCAACATCACTGGGCATTTGAGAGATGCAAATTAAAACAATGCTGAGAATGAATGGCTTTTATCAAGAAATCAACAAATAACAAATGCTGGAGGGGCTGTGGGGAAAAAGGAACCCTTATCCACTGTTGGTGAAAGTGTAGACTGTACAACCACTGTGGAAATCAATGTGGAGATTCCTCAAAAACTAAACCTTTTCTATTATTTTGCAGGCTCCTGTCCTTGCAGCAGCCTCAGAGAGAGAGTAGACAGCGGTGAGGTTGAAAGGCCTCCTCCGTCAGGGTCTGTGTAACACACCATAGAGTCTGACAGCGCCTGGCTACTCAAGTTTGCAGCTGGACACCAGTGATGCCCGAGGTGTTAACTCTTCCAGGGCCCCAAATTGCTGCTGATTGCTGGCATCTGACTCCCCTCATGCTGCTGAGAGCCACGGAAAAGCCAGTGGGGCTGTGCAAACAGGGGGGCCTCAAGCTTTACAGTCTTCCTGATTTATGTGGTGGGTGTGAAAATACACAGTCCTGAAAATTTGTCTTTGAAAACTGTTTTCATCTGGCAGTGCGGGTCACAGTCAGAGACATCAAGCAACTTTCAGCAAGTTCAGTTTGTGCTGGATCAGAACCAAGTGGTGCCTATTTTGGGTCATCTGAAAAGGGTAATGGAATTACATGGCTTTGACTTTGCAAATCCTAAGACAACAACTCTCACCCTTGGCTGGTTGCGATAACACCGACCTTAGAATTGCTTTATCTGCGTTAGGGATAAATTAGATGGTATGAGCTTCATTATGGTCTGTTTCCACAAATTAAATCCCTCTTAGATTCTGTTTTGCTCTTAAAAGTTGTGTAACAACAATTTTTTTTTTTTTTTTTTTTGTCCTCTGTGAGGTTAATGTAATTTTGCTAATCAAGAGGGAAATGCTGAAGCTTTTTGGCTGGGTACAGGCATCCTCTGCAAACTGCAATAAACATTCAGGTCCATTAACTAATAGCCATTTCTTCCAGCAAAAAAAAAAAAATGAAACCCTTTGGGGGAAATTGATTTCCTCAACTCAAACACAATTGTTTATCTTCACGCTGATGAAAACATCAAGAAACAGCGATTAGAACATTTGGGGGTGGGCGTCACTGCCAGCATCCATCTTGTTTTGAGACAGGAGAAATTCTGCTCTGATTTCTTAGTTTTAATCTCTTCTCCTGTGAGAGATGCACGGGAAGCACGATTCACATCTCACTGATTTGTGGCTCACATTAGAATGCAGTAACAGCTTCTTTAGGAAAGTTGTTTCTTTTCTTTTCCTTAAACCTTGAGCTGTAGTGAAGATGGACTGCCCTCTACTCCTCAGAGCATGGGAAAGAAGAGGCATTTTACAAGTTGAATGCTTTTGTTTTCCTTTCACTCCTTACTTCTTCACCCTGAAAATGAATTTTAAAAATAAGGCTAATGTAAAAAAGCAAATACAAGAGTGAAAGAAAAAAAATCTGTGCCCAGTTTCAGTTCCCATCAGTGTGGGTAGAATGATCCTCCCACTGGCTTGGTGACATAAAGGTGACAAAGCTGCAGGCCCCAGAGTTTCTAGAAGGTCTGGAGGGTTCTTGTACTATCAAAAGGCTTCTAATCAACACACACACACACACACACACACACACACACACACACACACACACACCTTCCTTCACCATGCAAATAAAAAGGTAATTTAGTTTCAGTTTATCTTTTAGAGGAAAATTGAATGTTATGGCTTGTATCTAGATGTCCCCCCAAAGCCTCACATGGTCATATCTGGGGCTTTTTCAGAGGTGGCTGAATCTATAGAGTGTGCAGCTGATTCATGGTGCAGTGCTGGGATTAAGGGTGCTAGGATTAAGGGTGGGTGATTATTAAATCAGTCCACTGATTGGCTTGGCGCCACCCTAATACTGTTAACCTAGATAGAATATAAAAAGGGCAGAAAGAAGCTGCTAAGGTCCTGTATCAGTCAGTGTTTACTAGAGAAGCAGATATAACACAAGATATACAAATGCATTAAAATTTACAAGATTGGTTTATGATGATCACCCAGAGTCAGATGAGGAAGCGCGCAGAGGGCGTCTGCACACTGGAGACTGAAGGATTGAATCCAAGATCTGGAGCTCACTGCAGTGTCCCGTGCAAGTCCACATCAGGAGGCGATGGGTCTGCAATGGAAGGCTGAGGAGTCTGCCAGAAGGCTGAAGGATCTGGGCCGGAAGCCAGAGTCTGCTCTGGAAGCCAGGAGATGACATCCGAGGTGAAGGTAAAGACTGGAGCTCCTCTGAAGAAACAGAAGCGGACCCATCCTCTTCATCTCCCCTTTATGCCATCCAGGCAACAAGCCGCCCTAGGGTGGGTCTTCCACACCCTAATGTGTGGAATTGCTGAGCCGATTTAATTAAGCTTCTCTTACTCAAGTTGACACAGTCAATCAACCATCACAGGTCCCTTGCTTGCTTTTGCTGTCTTCTGCCTCCAACGGAGTGTTTCTCCTCTGTGAAGCCCCTCTGCCATGTGCTGCCCCGCCTTGGACCTGGCCAACTATGGAACAAAACCTCTATGAACTGTAACCCCAATAAACCTCTCCTCTCAGCAAGGAGAGAAGTAACTAAGGCATTGAATAAGCCTTTATATCTGTTTTTTCAAGTTACTGGTGGCAATTTATTTCCAACCCAATTAATTCAATAATTCAAGGTACATTTTAGTTACATGTAGTCTAAGAATAGAGACTGTAAGATGAAGGAATGGGTTTTTGGGGAGAAAAGCACAAACCAGGAGGAGAAGAGATACAAATGCAGAGGCAGCACAGGGGACAGTGGCTCCCCATGGTTTAAGGAATCCACTTCCATAATACCCATGTTAACTCGTTCACGCCACCTCAGGGCCTAACCTCCTCTCATTAGGCCCCGCCTCCCACCACTGTTGCAAAGGGCATTACCCCTCCAACACACGCTTTTTGGGGGACACATTCAAGTCATAACAAACACTGATCCCCACCTTGGATACACAAACCCGTGTCCCTGGGGCCACTGTAGAAGGACCCTTTCATTTGGGGCTGCACTTCCACAGTGGAAATGTGCCATCCTGACTTCCAGTGTAAGGAAGCCCATGCTTTCCCACTTCCATGAGTGTTTCCTGCCTAATGCTTTATTCAGTTTGACCAAGGATCCTGGGGCTGGGCACCAGCTGAAGACAGAGCATCAGTACCTTTGTGTTGTGCTGAAGTAGCTCAGGGCCTTCTCCAGGTGATGAGAATCAGTGCCATTGAATACTCCAGCAACCTTTTTGGAGTTGCCTGGAAATCTAACAGGCGTTCCCTCACCTCTGATGTGTGTCTCCTAACCTCCAATTTGATTACTTCTGTGGCCTCCACTGCTAGCAACTTGCTTTTAGCTACTGTTGAACATCTTATGATTTCACGGTAAAGTCCTATTAGACTGAATATCCTAAGTCTTTAATTCAGTCCATACATAATATTAAGCTCCAGCTATGTACCAACCCTGGTACCTTTTGGCCTCTGTCCTATGCAAGTCATTCATTAAAAGAGCAAAGAGAAGGAAAAAACATTTTCCAGATAGCAACAGAAGCTGTCATAGTGGGCATCCATCACTTGGCTTGTTACACTCCTGGACTTATTAGACATCTCGTTCTTGTTAACTCTTGACCTCAGGCTCTTGTTTATCTAACCAAGGCCCGGTCATCCTGACTGCCTTGGGCCCAGTCCCTCCCCCATCTACCTGCTGTCATCTACTTAACTTGCCACTTTATAGTAACAGCATCTCACGTAAATCAAGGAGAAATTTGGAATATACAGGAAAGAAGTGTCCCTGAAGAGGAAGAGCCAGGAAGATGGGTGTGGAGGACCTCTTGGATGATTCACCTTGAAAGAAGAACAATTGTCTTCATTTTGGCTAAACCTGGCCAGTGTAATATTTCCATGTGTTGATATGTGCAGAGCTGGCTAGGACTTTTCCTTGTCTCCTCAATTGGCTTTAAGCAATGCAAATGGGTCTAGCAGAGGTGCTGATGTGTAGTTGTTAAAGCAATGTGACGGATTAGTAAAGCCCCACCTACAGCTCCCAAATAATATCTGTGAGCGAGGCCGTGTGTAGCCACGCTGTCAGCTGGGATTGAGCCTTGAGATGACTTCTCAGGGCATAAAAAATTACACATCAGAACTGAAGCACCGACCCCAAAACATTAGATACTGCCTCAAATAGTGTTATGCAGATTCCTCTTTCTGCATCTCTCTCTCTCTCTCTGCATATTGCAGAGGTAATTTCAGGCCTCCCACCTAGCCCAGCTCATAACACTCACGTACTTCCCGTCTTTCTCACTGTCACTCTCCTCGAGCCACTCCCCTCTTCACAAATTAATAAAACCTGAGTTCAGCCCTGGGTTGAGACCTTTGCTCTCGTTAGCCATTGTACTAGCTGGACTTAGGATCCCCTTGGCTCTCCACAACTATAAATATGCCTTAGTGTCTTTATTCTCATCATGGGTTACACTGGAAGTGGTAGAGTGGAATTATTGGAATTCCAATACCTTTTCCATGGGATTACTAATATAAACTTCACCAGACCTCGACGAGCTCAGGAAGGGCTTTCTATAGATGGGTACATGGGGAAAGGCTGGAGGACAGGAGGCTGCAGGATGGGGTAGGCTGGGAGTCACGTTTCAGTTCTCTCCAGTCAACTGACTGCTTTGGGTTTTACTTTGTGTGGGATGGGAGGACACTAGGACTTTTGAGTAAACCAGACACTGAGCTGTAAAACACCACTTGGAATTCTTAGTGGTGACTGACTCAGAGGACAACAGTGTAGACAGGAAATACACGCAGGAAGCCACAGCTGTTGCGAAGGTCACAAGGGCAAGAGCAGGAATGAGGTTTCTGTGGAGAAGGTGAGGGATGGTGTTTTGAAAGTGGAGAGCACAGGGCTCCAAGAATGCTGGATGCAAAAGAGGAGGCTGTGGTCTGGGCAAAAAGACAAGGATAGGGACATTTTCTGAGGTGGGGAAACCGTAGAGGAGCAGCTTGAGGGAAAACATGGGAGACCTGGTCTGGGACATGGCAGCTTTGAGGTGCCTGCCGGATAAAATCGTAGCCTGAATTATGTTTCCCCA
The DNA here is from genome assembly GCA_028451465.1 of Erethizon dorsatum. Classification (NCBI taxonomy): domain Eukaryota; kingdom Metazoa; phylum Chordata; class Mammalia; order Rodentia; family Erethizontidae; genus Erethizon; species Erethizon dorsatum. Next base: position 56,890,002 of record CM051833.1, read on the forward strand.
AAAGGATGTGTTGAAGTCATAAACCCTGGCACTCATGAATACAAGCTTATTTGGAAACATAGTCTTTTTTTTTTTTAATGTGGGTACCAAGAGTCGAACTCAGGACCTCGTGCTTGCCAGCAGGCACTTGTGTCCCTGAGTGATATCACCTGCCCTTTTTTTCCTTTATGTGGGTACCAGGAGTCGAACTCAGGACCTCACGCTTGCCAGGCAGGCACTTATGCAGCTGAGCTATATCACTGGCCCAGAAATATAGTCTTTGCAGATATACTTAGTTAGGTTAAACTGAAGTCAGACTGGCTTAGGTTGGCACCTGATGCCAATGACTGGTTTATCTTCAGAAGACCACGTGAACATGTGGATGCGCAGACACAAGGGCAGGAAGTGAGGTGAAGAGATGCGGAGATGGAAGGGATGTGTTTTTAAGCTGAGGACACCAAACATGGCCCGCAACCACCGGAAGCCACGAGAGAAGCGCTGAGCAGGTTCTCCGCAGAGCCTTTAAGGATATCCTGGGCCCACTGACACCTTGATTATGGCTTTCATCCTCTGAGAAAATGGCACTGTGTTGTTCTCAGCCCTCTTGTCCAATTTTGTTACGGCAGCTCCAGGAAGCTGCCAGAAATTCCAGGTGGAGTCGCTGTGCAGGGGGCAGGTCGGTGTCAACTCACAAGGTGTCTGTACGTGGCACCAGCACATTGTGCACCTTAAATGTATACAGTTGGTGCAAGCAAGGCAGCGTCACTCCCGCTTCTGGTCTGTTGAGGATGGACTTGCCCCCCTTCTTGCCACATGCGCTGGAGGTTCTGAGTCACTTTGAGCACATACTGCAGAAATAAATGGAATCAGCTTTTGAAGTGTTTTCGGTTGCCACGGTGCCTGGGGATGCGTTCCTTCTTGGGGTTCTTGACCTGGGTGGGAAGAATGGGGCTGCTTACAAGGTTGCCTGTCATGGGCTTCTCAGACATGGCCACACGTAGAAAATTCTTGGAGACTTTGCCCAGGCTGGGAGTAGAAAAGCGCAGAAGATGGGGCAATAATGAATGGATTCTACACACTGAATATAAAATTAGATTTTTGTTTCAGTTTTGTTATTTTTTTAGGTGCACTCAGATATTTTATTTACACTGAAAGTGCAGAGGAACAACATAACTTGGGTGAGGATTTCTATGCCAGAGTTCCAAAAAATAGTTCTTGGTATATTTTGAAACTTTACTTAAATTTGGAAAATTTTCTATGAGAGAAAAGAGTAAGAAAATTCAATAGAAAAGAAGGACAAGCATCTAAGTGTGTTAGCAACCAGAAAATGAATGGGAGAAGAAACTGACTAAGTAGTTTGTGCTGTGGTGAAATAAAGCTGAATTCATCCCACTTATTTCCCAGAGACTGAATATGAATTCTTTTCTGTAATTTTGTCTCTTGAGTCTGCACATGAACATCTGAATAGGCAGTAGGGGACCGATTTAGATAGCCGTGATGTTTCCGTTAAAATACTCACATTAAAGAAATCAGATGCCCCTGAACACCCACCCCAGGATTCTGCAATGAGTCTGAATCTACATTTCCAGTTAACGTGTGCACAGGATCGGGTGTCACCTGAAAGAGAAGAGCAAAAACTCTATCGTAGCAAGTACAAATGTAAGTACTCTATTTCCGAGGACTCTTGCTTGGCTTTATGACCTTTATACCAAATGTTCTGATTTTTTTCAATGTGTAAGTTTAGCTTTTGAAAATAACATTATCAAATTACTGTCAAAACTTTAAGAAAATCAACTCACCCAATGATCAAGCATGCGCCAGTCAATGCTATGCACGATGAAGGAGGGGACTTGTTCTGGGGATTCCTATTGTTTCTGATCACTGTTTAAGCTCTACCATGTTCCAGATTTCTTACTTAGATCCCCTTGTCTGCGCATCATTCCTCAGCATGATTATCTTCACCTTTTAACTGGATCATCACAGTCACAAGGTTATGATTATCCTCTTGGTTGGACATGGGAAACAGACCCTCATCAATTAGAAAGCCCTTGTTCCTCTACTCAGTGTAGCATACACTACGGTTTTTGCTTAGTGTAACTGTACACTACAGTTTTTTTTTTAAATTAAAACACAGAAATTGTAAGAAGCATGATAAATATGCTATAAGAGATTAATAACACATCAAATTGCCCCACACCTAGGAGCAGAGGGCCTGACTGTGTCAGGATGATGTCCTTCTTGTAAACCTTTTTTTTTTTTAGGAATTGGGAGTCGAACTCAGGACTTTGCACTGGCCAGGCAGGGGCTGTACCACTGAGCTATACCCCTGCTGTAGTTCTTAAGAAAATGCACAACTCCCCAGTCCCATTCCACTTGCTGCATTGTCTCTCTCTTCCTTCCATCTTCCTTATCCATGTCTGGCACCTGGCTTTGATCCCTACATGTGCAGAAAAACAAGCGTGTGAATTTTGACACAGTTGGACATCATGTGTACGACCTGCATTTAATGGCTACCAAAAGACATCTGTGCCCTAATCCTGGGAACCATGAATGTTCAGTTACAGGAAGAGATGGAATTAAAGATACAGACTTTAAAATGGAGACATATCTTGGGTCATCTGGGTGGAATCAGTATAACATACGGGCTCTTGAAAGCGGAAGATGAGAAGATGTAGTAGTGGGGAAGAAGTGAAAGAGGTTCCTGCAGCTCAAAAGGCTCAACCCGCCCAACTGAGTGTGAAGGTGGATGAAGGGTCAAGGCCCAAGGAATGCAGGTCACCTTTAGATTCCAGCAACAGCCCTCAGCTGGCAGCCAACGAAGCCTTGGGGACCTCAGTCCTAATCCCATGGTACAGAATTCTGCCCACTGTCTGCCGAGTGTGAGACACGCTCATCCCTGGAGTCTGCGGGGAGGAGCGCAGCCCTGCTGCCATTCTGACTGTAGCCTGGTGAGAGCCATGCCAGGCTTCTGACTCCGGCAGTGTAAGACATCAAACTAGCCTGTCTTCTGTCATCAACTGTGTGGCTCCTATGTCACACAGCGTACACTCACTTCCACGGCCCGGGAGAAGCAGCACGTGTACGATGACTGCATATAAATGGTAATCACAAAGGGAAGGACTTTTTTTGGCTAGCATCAGATTTACTTATTTTCAAGTCTTTATCAAGTTAATTATCATAAACACAGATTAACAGGCTAACAGACCAAAATATATAAAACACATAAAACAATTATACAAAATGAAGGCACACTTTTAGATTCATTGGCCAAGTTGGATAACAATAAATTTTTCTCTTTTCTTCTATTGTCTGTTTCTTACTTTACACGTTATTCGTGTATTGGGTTTCTTGTATAAAAGAATATTTAAGCTTGGGATTTTTAAACTTATGTGTTAGATTTACTTCATTTAAAATATAGTCTCATGTTGCACCCATTTTCTTACAAATGACTCAAGTTTATCTTTCTTTATAGCAGAGTAATACTCCATTGTGTATAAATACCACATTTCCTTTATCTGTTCATCTGTTGGCTGATTCCAGTATTTAGCTATTACGAATTGTGCTGCTATAAACATAGGTAAGCATGTATCACTGTAATACAATGTCCTTAACTCTTTGAGGAAGATATCTTGAAGAGGAATCGCTGGGTCAAATGAAGTTTCTATTTTAAGTTTTCTGAGAAATCTCCATACTAATTTCCATAGTGATTGTACCAGTTTACATTCCCACCAACAGTGAAGAAGTATTCCTTCCCCCTCACCCATCTGCAGCCTCTCCAGCTTTTGTTCTTATTTGATTTGTTAAAGATAGCTTCTTTCCTAAGTGAGATGGACTCTCAGTGTTAATTTGCATTCCTCAAATGGCCAGTGAAGTTGAGCATTTTTTCATGTATTTATTGGGCAATTGGACTTCATCTGAGAAGAGTCTATTCATTTCCGTTGCCCATTTTTTGACCGGGTCTTTAAATTTGGGGGGAGTTCTAAGTTGTTTTTAGCTCTTTACATCATCTAGACATTAGTCCTTCTTCTGAGTAGTTGGTGAATTTTTTTCCTGTTCTGTAGGTTCTCTCTTCACTCTGTTGGTTGTTTCCTTTGCTGTGCAGAACCTTTTTAATTTGATGTGATTCCATTGTTTATTCATGGTATTATTCTTTTTTTTTTTATGTGGGTACCAGGAGTTGACCTCAGGACCTTGCCCTTGCCAGCAAGTGCTTGTGCCGCTGAGCAATATCACCGGCCCATTTTTTTCCTTTATGTGGGTACCAGGAGTCGAACTCAAGACCTCACACTTGCCAGGCAGGCACTTATGCCACTGAGCTATCTCACCGGCCCCTCATGGTATTATTCTTGTGCAACTAGGGTTCTGTTCAAAAAGTCTTTGCCTACACCTATGTTTTCAAGGATTTTACCAGTTTCTTTCTTCCAGCAGATTGTTTCTGTTTTAATATTTAGATCTTTGAACCATTTTGTTTTTGGTTTAGTGCATGGTGAGAGATATGGGTCTAGGTTCAACCTTCGGCATGTGGGTAGCCTGTTTCCCCAGCACCATTTGTTAAAAAAGCTCTTTCCTCCAGCAAATGTATTTAGCCCCTAGACAAAGGGAAGACCTTTATATTTCATGCACAGTTTTCCAAAGCAAGGTGATTCTAAAGGTCTGAATTCATGGTCATTGTCACAGCTATTTGCTAACACAAAATTGAAGTTGCTGGAAATCGAATCTTTGGGTAAACAGCATTGCTACAGCTAACTGACCATGCAATGGGAAATGATATCCATTTGGGCCAGGAATTAATAGGTTGTCTGTTTTATTGCTTTCTTTTATTATTTCCCTATTTAACTGTTACTTTTTTCCAATAAACATGTTGTTTTAGAATAACAATGAAGCCATTCCTCCTACCTTGTCTTGTATTTTGCTGCAGGAGCTATAAATCTGAAAAGCATTTTTCTCTCTTTTTCAGTGACAGTCTCTGAATTGCTAAATTGGCACAATATTTCAGACCTGGTAGGATTTGTAGGTCTCACTGAGCATCCGGCGTGAACTCCTGATCCCCTGTGTCATCTTCCCACTGTGCCTGCGCTTCTGATCTCCTTACCTGTTGTCTGGGGTATGGCAGGACAACTTATTCCATAGACATACGTACTTTTCTGGCCACAGAAAGCAATTATTTTCAGAGATGCCCGAGGACAGCTCCCTTATGGAAGCATAGCAGGAGACATTTCATTCTGAACGGCAGCCCGGATGGACCTCAGCATCCTTCCCTGCATTCCACCTCTCACTTGTGGATACCCTGCTTTTCTTTTCATCAACTAGATCCTTCTTTCTTCCTGTGGTCTTCTCCTTGTGACCCTGGAAAGGTCCTAGGACCTTTCAACCTAAACCCTAGCCATACAATCACTATGATGTATATAGCATTTGAAAATTGCTGGCTTTAAAGCTTAAAAAAATACAAAATTCCTCACTGAAGCAAGACCAGAGGCCCCGTGACTCTGTTCATACCCCACTCTGGCCCCTGGCAAACACCGTCTATTCACTCTCTTTATGGTTTTGTCTTTTCTGGACTATCACATGGTCAGAATTATGCTGTGTATAACCTTTTCAGACTAGGTTCTTTTGTTTAGCAATATGCTTCCAATGTTCCTCCGTATCTTTCTGTGACTCAGTAGCTCATTTGTTATTGCCAAATAATATTTCATTTATGAATGTATCACAGTTTGTTTATCCTTTTCCCCAGTAAAAGTCATCTTTGATTGCTTTCAAGTAGTGCCAATTATGAACTGAATAATCTATTTCATATGCTGGCTATGAGAGAGAGGAAACACAAATGTATATTCAAGCCAAGAAGAAAATTAACAGTGCTCTTAGGTGATACATGCAATGAAGCCTTCTATATCTTGCTTAATTCTGATTTTATATTTTCTGTAATAGAAGAATAAGGTTAATTTTATACTAATCTTTGCTTGACATTCCATAGGACTTGCCATGTAACAAGCCGCACAGTAAAGTTTGAAATGACCAGGTCGTTTCTGAAAACTTTATGACGATAGAAGCATGTGTGTACGTGTGAGATGGAGACTTCCGGGGTCAGGAGGCGCTGCAGTGAGGTTGCGCTTCCAACACTCTTCCTGGGAATCGGCACCACTACCATGTCCTAGATTATGGCGAGGCAAAGGCAGAATGCTGAACCACTTTGGGAGGAACAGATTAGCCACGTGGATACTACATGATTGTCTCATTTGAGCCAATATCAATCACCCAAGCAGTCCACAGCAGTCAGGCTTGTTTCTCTGGTTCTGCTGCCACACCCCAGCCTGGACAGTGTGAGGCATCTCTCGTGGGTGAGCCTTTTGTCCCTCTACCTCAGTGCTATACTTGGGGCCTGTCCCCTGTGTCAGGCCACTTTAGCCCAAACTACAGTCTGCAGCAAGTGAAACACATTTTATACAAAGCAAAAGAGGGTAGAAATTGCATTGCTGTAACTCTGAAGAATACCGTAAGGAAGATGTAAGCTTACAACATTTTTCTGGAAGTTTTATGTTCAAGAATCCAAGGTTGATTCCAGGCATAATCATAAAATGGGCAAAAACATACAGTGGACCTTCAAGTTACTACTGGCCTGACATATGAACAACTTGGGTTATGACCAGAATTTTAGTTTTAACTTATGACCAAAGTCTTGCATTTTGACCCCAAAGCTAGCCACTTGTGCTTCCAGATGGTCTCAGATACATATTTAACCCTTAGAGAGTTCTGGAAGGAACATCACAACATCCTTTCCTGTAGGGGGTTAATTGAGAACCTGGGCCAGTGTCTCTCTAAGGACACTGAGATCTGCCCATATACAGGAGAGAGGCTTTTTGAAGGCTGTGTAAAGGAGCCTAAGCCTTGATTGACACCTTGAGTTACAGCCAGCCCTCGGGAATGAATTGTTTGTAAGTCAAGGGTTCACTGTATCTTGAATAATTTTTGTCAGTGCCAGAAGGTCCTCCTTACTATACGATCTGTGTTAAAGTGTGTCAGTGGCCACTGAAGACCTTGGAGGGTGCCTGTCACCTCCTCCTTCACAGCAAGCCATGGCAGTACAGAGACTGAGCCTCTCGTGGCTGTGTCACTCCTCGGCACAGCCCAATCCAGCCTGGAAACTGCTCTTCCAAGGAAAAACCTGCATGTGGGGGAGCAGATGACCAGGAAAGAATGGGATGATCCAAATAACAAACTAACAGTAGATTCCTAAATACTAATAAAATATCATGGTGTATGGGCTTTGGATTTTGTTTAAGAATTAGAGTTTTATAGTGGTCTTTAAGTTATCCTGAGGGTGAGGGAAATTGGTTTTATTTGGGAAGTATGCATATGAAAGGTTAAATGTTAACATTCTTTGCTTTAAGAATCCCAATTGGATAAAATCCTAATAAACTAGGAAGTAAATAATCACCTAGGTTCATGGCCTCTGTGGGACATATTATCACTTTAAGTAATGGAGTTATGATGTTATATATCTCTATAGTTCTAAACGTGCTGTTACTTGGAGGCTTCTATCGGACACTGATAAGTGGAGACCATTTTGATGCAGGTGACTGTGTAGAATGTAAGGATGACCATGGGCTGTAAGAATACCATTTTGGTCTACACAGGACAGTATTTGGCTTATGCATGAAGACAAAAGTTGTCTCCTGGTTCCTAATACTGTAAATCTAGTCACGTCTTTATTCAGATTGACTCACATGCAGAAAAGGAATGTGTGTATTATCACACATTCACAGAGCCACCTGGGGTTGGCATGACTTGCAAAAGCAAGGGACGGTCCTTCAGAAGCAGCTCAGGCCCTAGGGGGCTGGTTTCCTGTGTTCGTCATCTTGCTGGAGCTTCCTGGTGTCATTTCACTTAAGGTACATGGGTCCTAGGCTAGGAGAAATCAGACAAGAAGAAATCCTCACCTGCAGCTCCCACTGTCCCATTTTGGAGACCTCGAGAGTTGCTGATACCAATTATGGTCCAAGGAGGATTTATTTTTCTCTGATGGAAGCCATGCCCGGTTTTGCTGAGACAGCCACCCATTATTTCTAAGACAGACACCAGGATTGCACTTGACATCCAGAGGATGGCTGCCACAATTTACCTGCATAATTCTGTCATAGCCTATAACTTTATTTTTTTTCTCTGTCCTTGTGGGTATAGATATGTCACATGCTATTCTATCTTCAGGAGAGTTTTCCCCAATGAAAGGCGAAAGGAATACCTATATTTGGGTGGATTTATAAAAAAAAAAAAAAAAAAAAAAGCAACACTGTCCTTATTTCAGCATGTAACTGTGAGATGGTCACTCAGATTTGTATTTCCTTAGCAGGAATGTCACTTGGAACTAGAGTCTCAGCTCACACAGTCATAATTGACTATAAGCCCTCATCATGGGCTACAGCTGCAGATCGAAGGGTGCCCTTGTATTCATGGCTCCAGAGTCCTGACTTGGCAACCAGCTCTTGGGTGGACCCCAGCAGTTTGCTCCCACTTGTCTCTTTGGAAGTGTGAAGCTATTTAGTTGCATCAAGACCCCTCTTTCTCCACATTTTTCTTTTTAGAAAATCAGTCTCATATATGGGACAGAAAATGCTACTTTTTCCTAGTTAATGCTCTGGGAATCAAGGTGAATAAAGCTACTCTGCAAGCTCCAACTTCTTTCTTCTGACGGCCCCGTGCCTGCCCGTGTGTGGTCACGCATTCTGTAATTCTGTCAGGCACACCCAGGCTTGTCTCAGCCCAATATCTTTATCTCCCCCCACCCCGCCCTTCATGATCGGCCATGGGCTTGAGTAGCCACACTCACTGTTACACTTCTCCATGGTCACAGTTACTGCCTCTGAATGAACTGGCTTCCATTTAGGGCTTACAAAGAGCATTACAGGTACAAGCAACATGAAAATCCTCCACTGCCCACACGTAGGAGGTATGGATTTCCTTGATAAAATGAAGCATGAGGGTCCAGATCAGAAAACAGAAACCATGGAGGCATTTCAAACAAAGGGAGATCAGGTCATTATTCAATAGAAGCTGGAAGTCTGAAAAGGCAAGAAGGAATAAGACAGATGCTGGTGACCCATCCGGTAATATTGGAAGCAGGCAGCTAGCACCTCTTTACAAGTCGGAACACAGGGCAGAAGTGGGGTTATCAACTTTGAAGCTCAAGGGACTCCCTCAGCCCTGCTATCCAGACCCCAAGAGGTGCCCTGTGGAGTTTGTCCTGGGATTCGGTGCCAAAGGAGGCAACAGCTTCAAGCCACAGCTACACTTCACTTCTGCTGTGTATGATGTGTGTATGTGATGTGATGTGTGTGTGGATGTGCGTGTGTGTGTGTGTTTGTAGAGAGTAGTGCTTAGAGAAGCTGGACCCAGGAAAGAGATGCCTTTCTCTTCCTCTCGCCTTCCAGTCTTCTTCCAGTGTATTCATCCACAGACCTCCAGGAAACCGCGGAAGAGTCTGAGATGGGTTTTCAGAGCTGCAGGCCCATCAGCCCGTGGTCCAGGGGCTGAGGAACATCAGTAGATGTCCAGATGGTCCTGTGCCCAGGCTGCCGCTTAAGTCCCTTCTCCTCTGAGCCACTGCAGGCTCCTGGCTTCGAAGACGCAGCCGGGCCTCATGTAAATGGAGCCAGTCTCCCCTGCAGAGGGGCAGACTCCACACCCCCGAAGTCACTATAGTTAATTCCAAATGTTCTGCAGGAACATTCTTAAAGACTAAATTGTACACTTCATCCCTACTAACAATTCTTGCCAAAATGAGGGGGGAAGAGGAAGGAGGAAAAGTACCTAACATGCAAGGGAAAATGGCGCTAGAAAGGCAACGCGCAGAGCTGCTGTGACCCTGGCTTCTACGACGGGCACTTAGGTTTCTGCCACTGTCCGCCCATCCTGTGGCCCTGGGCTCAGGACACACAGCAGCCACTCAGGATCTTTTTCTTGGGTGAGTTAGGATGACCTAAAGCTTTACTTGTCAAGTAACCCAAGCTGTTATTTTTAAGTGGTTCTGTCTTTCCCTTTAGGATGTCATGATTTTCCTTGATTTTTTTGTCCCCCGTAGAGCGAAATGAGAGCTCTAACATGAGCCTTGGAGAACACGTGGTCGGAAAACAAGGTCCTCCAGCCCTGGGCTGATAGCAGCGCAGAGTCCACCTCACGGTCCGGACCATTCGTCCCAGCGGACACAGCCACGTGACGTTACCATGGCCACGGTCTCAAATGTGTTCAGCAGAGTTGTTGCCCTGCGGCCCTGAATATCTCCTCTTTGGGGGCTGATGGTTAACTTTGTGTGCCACCTTGACTGGGGACGGGGCGACCACTCTCTCTGTTAAACGCTGTTCTGGACAGGTCTTGGAGAGCAACTCTGGGTGAGAGAAACATTTGAATTGGTAAACAGAGCCAGGCAGGCAGCTTTCCCCTGCAGGGGACTCAACCACACCGAAAGCGTTAGGGAGGATGCGCTCTCTTTGCTTGATGCTGAGCTGGGATACCAACATTTTCTTTTTTTAAGTACAGACAATTTATTTGTTATATTTTTATTTCACATATATATATTTTAATTTTTAGTCCATGTTTACAGTACATCATGATTACATTCATCATGGGGAATTGGTACACGTAGATAAATATCTTACTTCTTTTTACTTCCCCTTCCCTTCTTTTCTTCTCCCCAACCTCTATCTCCTGTTCCCCTTCTCTTGCAAAAAATCTCATCTTTCTCTGGCCTTTGGACGCAGCTGAAACCTTGCCCTTCGTTGCCAGCTTTTGGACTGGAATTCATCCCACTGGTTCTCTGGCTTCTCAAGCCTGCAGTCTCTCCCTCTGGAACTTTCAGCGTCTGCAGTTTGCTGACTACTGGTCTTAGATGGGTCAGCCGCTGACTCTCTTTGTAATAAATTAACTCCCCCCACCCCCTGTCTCTCTCTCTCCACACACACACACACACACACACACACACACTCTGTTGATTTTGTTTCTCCTGGGAGCCCCAACTAATACAGGAGTTAAGCCCAGGATTGGGATTAGGGGAAATAAGTTTCTTAGCTACAGAGTTTCAGGGGCCCCAGAAGTCTGTAACCGAGACAGATAATACTTTAATGCAATGTTTGGAGAAGAAAAATCAATACGAAAAATCCATTTGGAAAAAATATCCAGATGTTAAGTCAAGGGAAAATCTAACAGAAAGTACTTCATGTGAGAGCTGGAGGCAAAAGGAAAACTAGGTACCCTTACGTACAAATTTCTGCATGTACTTTTTTAATGTTACTTTTTCTCACAACATTAGAATTGTTGAAAAATTATTGAGCAGTTGAAAGTATGTTGAAACTTACAGCATAAAGTTTTGGTATTTTATTTATGCCAAAAGAAAGCAGGATTTATGGCAATGTTACTTTCCTGACTTTAATGGAAGTAAACTCATCAACTACACTTTAAAAATCAACTCTCTCTTTTCCCTCATCTTCAGCTGGAGAACATCTGTGCCTGGCAATTTCAAGTCTTCAGTGACAAAGTTTAATCAACTCAGTTTACTCATCCTGTCTTCATTTAAACTCTTTTTCCAGTAGATATTTTTTGCATTAATTCTGATCTTTAAAAAAATCAAATTAAAATATTTTTCTCTACGGTTGAGATTTTGGTTGGTTGGTTTGTTTTCAATTTTATACTTGAAGCAAATACCTCACTTACTTGACCCAGAACCTGGCTTCTGATCCTTACTTCAGTGGGACACAAGGCAGGAGGACAGGAGGAGGAGACACCTCAGCCCTCTGCTCCTCAGGGCGACAGTGATGGGTCATGGAGCAGGGCCATCTTCAGATTTGCCTCTGAACCTACAGATCTGTCTGTGCCGTTTGTGGGGAAACCACGCCCTTGAAGGTTCACCTGTTTATAGGACCTGTACTGCCCCAGAATTTGAGCTCTTGTGTATACTTCCTAAGCGGGACCCCCAACTAAAGATTTAATAAATCCTCTCACCACTTACCTGACCATTTGCTTCTGTATAGTTTATGTGTTGGAACCAAGAAGTCCCTGAGCACAAGCCTGCGGCTGAGTGTCCTCTGCTATGACAGTTGCTGTTTTAGGAGGACTTTGAGGAGACACCGGGAGGGGAACTGGCACTCCACACACCCACAGGTGCTCTTGCTGACAGCAGTAGGAGAGGCAAGGAAGGTGTGTCCATTTCCAAAACGTGCATCTTTGCGGAGACAAGCCATCCCTCCTTGCACGATGGAAGCTGTTTCTTGTAATCACCTGGGAGCAGCTACTAGGGCAGTTCCCCAGAGGAATGATGGCCTCACCGGGCAGTGCCACGGGCAGGATGGGGACTCCAGGAAAGGACTCAGCTTGGTGTTTTTGAGAGGACTTCTGTGTGGCTGGGCACATGTGCTGCCTCATGCCTGTGTCAGGCCATTGTGTTTGTCACTCCTGCTGCTGAGGACCCCGAGAGAGGAGGTCAGCCTGTCTGCCTCGCTGGACAGCCACTGCAGAGAAGCCCTCGGGGAGGCATCCAGAGGGTTTGCAAACATTGTCCCTGCCTTGGTGTCCAGGAAGTCCTTCTGCCTGCACCCCAGGCCTCCCAACCTGCTCCTTCCACGTCCCCAGCCATCCAGCGCCCCCACCGGCCACAGCTGGTAAGGCAGGATGGAGCAGCTTCTCTGCTGCCTTTCAGTCTAGGACAAATGGAAAATGAGCTCTGTTGCTCCTCGATCCAGCATCTGGGAGAGTCTTCCTTCACCCTTCGCCCAGGCACCTGCCATGCCGCTGGATCTTCTGGTTTGCAAGATTCAAATGAGACAGTAGGATGCTACGGACAGACAGAAACATCATGTCCCAGGGTGGCCAAAACCCACCACCACGTCAGCTGAACAGGGTTACACACATTTGTCACAACCCTACACTGATGTGTCCACAGGGTAAATGATTCCCCAGTGCTGGTTACCTAGCTCTGTAGCACTTAATAAATTCATTGGATTGTGCTTTTGTTGGTATACACAAGTACACTGGACAGACCAAGATACAAATTATATTTACTCTCTGCTCTGAAATGAGCAAGTAATGTAACATAAATAAATAATGAAATAATATGTTAACCATATATAATTCATGCAAAATCTTTGCAATGTAAAGTGTATAAACAAGGCGGTACTAAAGCAGAGGTTTTCACTGAATAAAAATGTTGCTGGAGTGGAGTTTGGTGGAGAGAAGGGAAGGGGTCTCCAGGCACTGTTGCCCTGGGGGAGGTGGACAGGGGTGAGGATAAGCAAGGGAGGGAAGGAGGAAGGGAGTGTCCATGCCCCAGGTCAGTCTCTGTTCTTGTAGGGAGGTAGGCGGCCCTCTCCTTCCTGCAGGAGGCCCCAGAACAAGGAAGTGAGATGCACAGACAAGGGGGAAAGCAAACCATGCAGCCATGGGGCAGGGGCTATGTGTATTCATTTTCTAAGATTATATGTGTGTTTATTTCCTCAGGTTATTTCAGAGTACCCCAGGGTGAGTGGCTTAACAACAATTTAAATCTACTCTCTCACAATTCTGCAGGATGGAAACAAGTCCAAAATTCAGTCAGGGACGGCTCCTTTTGAGGACTGTGGGGAAGAATGTGTTCCGTGCCACTCCTGGCTTCTGAGGGTATGTTGGCGAGCTGTGGGCTTCTGTCGTGTGTGTCTGTGTCCCTGTTTCCTCCTTCAGAAGGACTCTGCCATATTGGATTAGGGAGCAGCCAAACAACCTGATCTTGAACGACCCTATCTTGAATGACCCTACCTGTGAGGACCTGCTTTCCAAGAAGGTCACACTTGCTGGTCCTGGGCTGGGACTTCCCTCTCTATTTGAGGGACACATTTCAGGCCACGGCAGTGTAAGCTGCCCCTGCGAACAATACCGTGCATGGAATGCCATTTTGATTGTGATGTTCTTTGCTCAAGTCAAGATAAACTCACTTTCCACAGCATTTTCTTCACTTTTAAACATTTCTTGAAAACATTTGTCCTGAACTATTTGTGGCTTCTCTTCTGTCTCATCTTCCCTCCCCCAGGAAGACTGGCATTGTGTCTAATTAGTTCACCAGTAGTGTGTTCGTTGCAAACAGTACTTAAGGATTCTCACTCTGCATTTCATGAAAGTAACCTCCCCAACAAAATCTGAGCGATTTCTTGACTTTTATCATTTGAATCTAATATTGGAAGTGTCAACAAAACTAAAAAGCTATGCCTTAGTTACTTTCCCATCACTGAGCAACAATACTGGATACCACAATTTAAAGGAAAAGAAGGTTATTTTGGCTCATAGGTTCTAGAGAATTCAGGCCATGACTGGGTGGCTCCAGGGCAGGAAGGGCATGGGGAAGGGTCCAGCCAAGGAAAACGGCTCACTTCATGGTAGTCGGGAAGCTGAGACAGAAAGGAGGAGACGGGGAGGAAGATACACACTTCCTAGTTACGCCCCAGACCGCCTCCAACCTGCCCCACCCCCATCAACAGATTCTTTAACTCTGAGCTCTTTACTGGAGGAATCCACTGATGAGTGCAGTGCCGCCACGATCCAATCACCTTCCCAAAGCCCCACCTCTGAATACGTGAGAGTTTGGGTGATAGTCAGGATCTAAAACGTAACAACCCATTTGTTAGTATTCTATTACTCTAATCTATTTAAGAGCAGTTAGAGATTTGTCGAAAATTACGTAGTATAGAGTTGTCATATACCTCACTCAGAGCTCCCCCAATATTAATATCTACATGCATATGGCACCTTACCTTTGTTATAATTAATGAGCCAATACTTACACTCAATATTATTAACTACAGTCTATGCTTGACTCGCGTGCTCTCGGTTTTCACCTAGGATCACTCTTCTGCCTTGCACCGTGCAGGACACCGTGTGACATGTGGTTGCTGTGTCTCTCAAGGCTGGTCTGGGGGTGATAGTTGCTCAGTCCTTCATTTTGGGGTCCTGCTCAGGTAATTCATAGAATGCTCCTAAGTGGACTTGTGCAATATTTGTGATCGGTTTGGGCTTGGGAGTGTCCAGTAGGAAGGTCACGGAAGAACAGTGATGTTCTCACCCCCCATCTGGAGGGCACCGCTGTCACCTGAGCTCCCACCGCAGGCACTGACCTCGGTCACCCACAGAGGTGGAGACCGTTCCTTTCAACCTCGTGCTGTTCAGAAGGACATCACTGCAAGTAGCCTACACCTAAGGAGTGAAGATTCGTATTCACCTCTTTGAGGACAGAGAGCTATATAAATAATTTGGAGTTCCTTCATTCAGTAGATTTACATCCTTGCTTTTTGTTATTTACTCAATTATTCATTTACATAGGTAGAGACTCATAGATATTTATTTACAGACCAATACTATGATATGTATTTTGCTGCTTAAATTATTCTAACTTTGGGCACTGGAAGTTCTTAATTGGAAACTGTACCATTCAGGCTTCTACAGTATAGGACCATAGACAACATGGCTTAGAAACAACAGAAATTCATTTCTCATGCTTGGAGACTGGAAGTCCAAGTTTGGGAGGCCTGTGTGATTGGGCTCTGTGAAGGCCTAGGACAGACGGCTGCCTTCTCAGATCCTCCCATGGCAGGAACAGAGCCGTTATGGTTCATGTCTGCATGTCCCCCCGAAGCCTCATGTGGTCATGGGGGTGGGCTTTTTGGAGGTGGCTGAATCTAGCCTTTGTGATTGGCTCATTTTCTAGTGCTGGAATTGGAGACATAAATGCTACACCCACCCTAGGGCAGGTAGCCTGCATATGATATAATGGAGGAAAAGAGGCTTGCTCCTCCCCCTTTTTGCTCCTGTTGCTTTTGGTATCTCCCACCGCCATGAACTATTGCCCCTCTGCCATGCTCCTGCTTTGGAGCCAGCTGATTATGGACTGAAACCTCTACAAACTGTGAGCTAAATAAACCTTTCCTCCTCTAACTTCGGGTGTTGGATGTTTTGTCTCAGCAACAAGAGAAAAGTAACCAAGACAGAACTTGGTACCAGAGAAGTGGGGTCATTGCTGTGACTATACCTGACGATGTGGTTCACAAGTCTTTGGGAATGGCCTGTGGGAAGAGTTTGGAAACGTTCAGAGACACCGGCTGAAAAAGTAGAACTGGCATGTCTTAGGCTGTTCTGTATGGGAGATTCTGGTCAGAACTCAGAAGTCTAGAGAACTGTTAAAGACCAGGCTCAGGAAGTTTCTGCTGGGAAAAAGGACTGCATTGGCTGTTGGACTCCAGACGATGTGTGTTATGGCTTGGCAGAAAGTTTGTCTGCATTTTGCCCATGTCCAGAGACTTTGCCTCAGACTGAGATAAAGGGCAGCAGGCAAATTAATCTGGCAGAAGAAATTTTAAGGCAGTCAAATATTGGGGTGGTGGCATGGCTATGATTGGGATATTTTATCCAGATTTATGTTAAAAATCAAGAGCAAAGAGCCCAACAGAATGATTTAAAATGTTGTGAGTCTGGCCAGAAAGGAAGCTCCAGTAAAGCTGGAGCTCTATCTGCAAAGATAGAGCAGAGATCTCCATTGCTGAGAAGGAATGAGAGAATAGAAAAGATGGCCTAAGGGCATCACAAGAAGCAGCAAGTCTCCACCCTTTGTAGCTTCAAAATTGCAAAAGTGAAAGACTTTGCTTTGAGAAGAAAGTCCCAGAGCACCAGGTTGCAGATGGCAATGGCAGCAGCATAGAGAATTTGTTCCTCAGAATTGGATTCAGAGTGCTCAGTGATCCAGGCACTCAACCCCTACAGCCAAGAAAGAGGGAAGCCTGGCTATTGCTCCGGCTGGCAGTAGACACTGGCATCATCCACATGGAGCTGATTTTAGGTGCATGCAGAATGCAAGAGTTCTGAGGTTAAAAAGGCTTCCGGGGCCGGTGAGATGGCTCAGCGGCGTAAGCGCCTGCCTTGCAAGCACGAGGGCCCGAGTTCGACTCCCGGATCCCACATATGAAAAAGGGGCCGGTGATATCGCTCAGCGGCACGGGTGCCTGTTGGCGCGCGAGGTCCTGAGGTCAACCCCCCGGTACCCACAAAAAAAAAAAAAAAAAACAAGGCTTCCACCCAGATTTCAAAAGAAGGACTGGGAAGCCAGGCAGTGTGCCCCCGAGAGGCAATGTGTGAAGCTGTGAGGGTGAAGCCAAAGGTGCAGTGGAGACCCCAGAAGTTTAGAAAAGCCAGAAACATGGATCATCTGAGGAAACCTGCAAGAGGGAGCAAAGCCAGCCCAAGAGAGTTGCTATGGGGGAGCTACAACCACAGGAAGTGCCATAGGGCTGAAGCCACCCAAACATTTTGGAGCTCACAACTTGCCACAGGTGGCATTGGATACTGCACATGAAACTACATGACTTAGTGTTTGCCCTGCTGGATTTTGGACTTGCTTTGTTCCCAATCCTTTGTAACCCCATTTGTAACTTTTGGAATGAAAATGTTTATCTTGTGCCATTGAATGTTGGAAGTGTTTAACTTTCTTTTCATTTGTACAGGGGCTCACAGCTAAGAGTTTGCCTTACATCTCAGAGGAGACTTGGGACTTGGACTTTTCAGCAATGCTTAAACTGTTAGGACTTTGGCAACTCAGAGATGGACTAAATGCCTTTTGCATGAAGGGATGTGTATGACTCTTTCGGGGGTCAGGGGCAGAATGCTATTGCTTGTGTCTAGATATCCCCCCAAAGCCTCATGTGGTCATGGGGGGTGGGCTTTTTGGAGGTGGCTGAATCTAGAGTTTGTGATTGGTTCATTGTCTAGTGCTGGGATTTGTGGTGTGAGTGCTACATCTGCCCTAGGGTGGGTAGCCTGAATACGATATAAGGGATGGAAAAGAGGCTTGCTCCTCCCCCTTTTTGCTCTTGTTGCTTCCATATCTTCTGCCACCCTGAACAGTTGCCCCTGTGCCACACCACCCTGTCTTGGAGCCAGCTGAGTATGGACTTAAGCCTCCCCAAACTGTGAGCTAAATAAACCTTTTCTTCCTTAATTTTGGGTCAAGTATTTTGTCTCAGCAATGAGAGAAAAGTAACTAAGACAATGACAAAGCACACTCAGCATCCTGCGGGTATTAAGGCCACTCACAAGGGCTCCATTTTTATTACCTAACCACCTCCCAAGGCCTGAGGGCTAAAACCATTGCATAGGATCTTAGGGTTTCAACTTATAAGGACACAAACATTCAGTTTAAGAGGACACAAACATTCAGTCTATAACACCCCATCATTGTGTGTGCATGTGTGTGTGTGTGTTTCATCACTCCCTTATTGTCTCACTATAACATGCTCCAGGCCCATCTCTACATTGTCGGCCTAGTTTTAAACTCAACAGTTTCTCTAAGGGGACTTATTCCTTTTATTGGAGACCACTACTGGAAACCAAGGTCTGGGTGCTTAGGTGTGTTCTTCATCACAGGGTTATTGGGTATATTCTGGAGGTAGCATTTCTGGATGTAGCCATGCATCTACATAAACTACATGTGAGTTTATATCGATGTCACCATCTCTAATCTAATATCATATGGATCATTCTAGTCTCCTCCTCTAGCTCATCTGTAAATTTTCTTCCAGCAGGGAGAACTCTGGCTCCTATCACCCACAGTCTGATGGTTCCACTGCAGGGTCCAGGTACAGTGGGATCATAACTGCTAATTCACACCTTCGTGGTGAGATCATGGGGGAGTTATTTAGGGGTTTGGAGGGTCCCCAGAAGAATGCAGTCTGTCATAATAGATTATCACTGCATGAAAAGCAACCTCACAAGAGGGGCGGAGGAGAGATACAGACGGAACTTCCAGGGAGAGTGGGATATAGAAGACTAAGTGGGAGAGGGGATAGGGCATGAGGACTGTGCTCCTCTGATGAGCTCCACTGAGTGGATGTACTACAATTTATTTACCCAATCATTTATTAAAGAAAATCTCCATTGCCTCCATTTTGGCAATTACGAATGAAGCTGCTATAAATGCTTATGTTCAGGCTTTTGTGTGGATTTAAGTTTCAAACTCTTTGCATAAATACCCTAGCATAGTTTGGTAGGACTACATAAGAAAAGTGCCAAATTGCTTTCCAAAGTGGTTCTACTATTTCGTATTCCAGCCAGAAAAGAATGGGACTTCCTATCGTTTCATGTTGTCACCAGTAATTAGAATTGTAAGCTTTTTTGATTTTAGCCATTTGGATGAATGTGTGGTGATGCTGTTTTAAAATGTAATGTTTCTCTCCAAGTTGGAAGAGTAAACCAATTCCTTTCTGATGTCGAAATTTCCCATTAATTATTCTTCAAGCACCACTGGATCGGTCAACACCCTGTTAAGTGTGGAGAGCTGGATGTCCTCCCAGGCTCGGGTGTTGGTAGCCTTGTTGATGATGTCATGTTACTGAGAAGGGATGGATCTGAAGAGATGCAGTCTCAGTGGGGACAGGAGAAGGACAAGAAGTGGTATTAGTTACTTCTGAAAATTCTTAGAATAAAAGAACCATACTTAAGCACCTAGAACTAAATAGAATCTCTTCTAGCTAAGAGACAATGACACTTAGATTTGAGGGGGCTAGAGACCACCCTATGATTGTGCTTCTCCAAAACCGTGGCAGAAATATTTGAGATCGGTTGAGGTATCATTCCCCACACAAGCTCATGTTGGCATTAATGTTGGTGTTAATTATCAGAAACAGTATAAAGGACAAAAGCCAGCTTCTCAAGAGTACAAAATGACTTCAGCAACCACCTTAGCAAAGTTTACGCATGATTTTCAACTTTGCAGAGCCTATTTTGGGAGTGGTTGCTATGGCAGAAAGTATTAGATATCCTCAAACAGAGACAATCACAGTTTAATCCAACTTATTTATAAAATATTAATATCAGTGGAAAGTTGCTGCCAAGCTCAGAATCTGGATATAGGCTAACATACTGGAATTTGATACATGTAACCCTTACAGCAACTGAAGCCAAAATGTTTAAACTCAGCATATTTTTGAGATCTCACCATATTGATTCGTTAAGATCTAGATTGCTTGTTTAAATGTTTTATAATGGTTTTTTCATGTAATTAGGCCAAATGTGTAAATCTTTTTCTCTAAGGAAGGGCAATTATGTTGCTTATAATTTGTTTAATGTTATAAACCCTGCAAGACGCCCTGGCTACCATGGGCTTTGTGAAAGTCCTTTGCCCACTACTTGCTTATTATTTTTCAACAGATGTGGTTTACGGAGTTCTTGTTCCATAAATAGTGGGAAGGGGAAGACTACAGAACCCAAACTGGAGACCAGGTCCAGTCCTTGGACTGGGGTAGGCACCAGGCTTGCCGAGTACAGTGGCACATAGTTTAGTAAGAGTTTATCAGGTAATGATAAAAATGATAAAAAGACTACTGCAACAGGAGAGGGAAAGTATTGACACGGGGGGGAATGCTCCAGCCACAAAGTCTGCATGCGTCTTAAAGATCTGGGTCTTCCTAAGCAAGTGAGATGCAGTGTGATGCTCTCCTGCAGTTCTGGGCACCAAGGGTGAGGAGAAACAACTGACATGCTATTGGGTACTGTCACACTGAGCTAGGGTGCCCAGTGCATTGGGGGTATGAATACATTTGCTGCTAAACACAGTTTCAACTGATGAAGGCTTATTGGGACATCATTCTATCATAAACTGAGAAGCTCCTGTACATCATAAAATAGTGTGTAAATACTGTACAATGCATGCTAAAAACAACCAAAAGAATAAGAAAAGGCAAGGCCATGAACACATTTGTCTCCTACCCATGAAGAGCTTCCTGAGTCGAGGAAGTGGAGATGGTCACAGGTGTTTGGTGTGAGTGGAGGAAGTGAGAATGAAATACAAAGACTGCAGATCTTGAAAGTGTAACCAGCAAGAGGGTGACAGAACCAGAAGGGCACACTTGTGACAAGAGTCCACGATTCAGAGTGACATGAGACTATCCCTGGAATTGCATTTTTTAAGTGGCTGTTTCTATTTATGTCACAAGCATTCAAAGTATCTGCGTGAACTAAATCCTTTAACAGAGTGACTTAATCCTTTAATGGATTTTTCTAGGTGGTGGTGAATTTTAACATTTAGGGCAGAATTTATCAGTCTTTCTGTGGGTTAACTTTTTCCACTTCCTGGAAGAATTTGTAGGTTTGTTTTTGACTATAATACTCTTCAGTTTCACTGTCACGAAGTTAGAGACAGATTTTTAAAATGCTTCCTGTGGCGGAGACTCTCTGGGCATGCACCAGAAACCACGTGGGAAGTCGTATCTCTTGTGCTTCTTGAATGTTCTAAGCCACCGCCATCCCGAACACTGCCTGTCCATCCTTCGATCTCCTACTCCAGGTGCCTGGTGGAGCTTCTCACGGTTTCCGTACTCTCTTTTACCATCGTTTTTATATTTGCCATTTCTTTATTACTTGTAGGTCAAGTTCAGTACTTTGGTATTGTCTTTTAATTCTCTAATCACTTTTTCTGACATGTAGTATTTATCCTGTTGAAATTTTACTTTTTTATACTTACCGATTTGTCTTTAAAAAAAAAAAAATCTCTCCCTGCCTGTTTGGTATCAGTCTTCATGTTTTGTTTGATCATTTCTATCATGGCTCTAGAGATGCCATTCTTGCTTTGGGGAGGCTGTTCCATTCTTGCACTTTCTTTGCCATGACTTCTCCCCTTGGTGGAGATCAGGTTTCTATGAACACCGTTCCTTTTCCTCATGTGCTTTGGGATTTCAGTCTCCAAGCTCAACTCAAATGGTTTCTGGTGTGCGTGTCAGTGTGTGTTCAATTTTCCTCTCCACTTGCACACAGACACTGCTGGGGTAAGGGAGCCTCGGGTTGGTTGCTGCCTATGGAGGGCTATTGGATAATCACCCCCAGGAGATGCATCTTCAACTGATCTCCAGGGTCTGCATCTTGGCTACACTGAATGCTGTGACTTGGTCTTATTTCTGTCACACAGGGCTGCTTTCCTCTTTCCAAGGGAGGCTATGCTCCTTTAGTGTATTTCTGTTCATCCCTTGGAGTGGTAAAATGGGAAGAAAGTGCAAAAGGGAAGGCATTTGGAGCAAAGTGTCTCCTTGACTGGGCGCTTCTGGTTTTGGTGCTTATTGGACAGGCTTGAACCTGGAAAGTTCCAGACTGTGAGACTTGCCTCCCAGACTTTCAGAGCACAGGCACAGCCCTGGGGGATCCTGATTTTCATCTGCATTTGTACCCTCAATTGTAATCAGATGGTGAATTTGCCTGTTTGCTTTGCTTATACATCAATACGCAAATAAGGCTGGTTGGTCTTGGTGACATGAGAGTTAGCTTTGCATCAAGCAGACTGGAAAAGTGTGTCTGATCAGTGGTGCAGCTCTCTGGAAACTGAGTGGTCTTTAAAACTGAGAAGCAGCCTGTTTCGTCACCTGGAGTTGCCCCTTCAAATGTGATCGTGCCAGGAGTAAATGCCTGTTTCCTCTGGAGTGAGAACCAGAAGGAAGCTGCTGTTTCCAGTCAAGATTGCCATCTCTACAGTAAGATTGTTTACACTGCAGAATGGGCAAATGTTAGAAAATTGAAAGAACTTCATGATATTTATGGAAATTAACATTCACCTGAGACATTAAAAGTGAGCATGAAATAGATGTATTTTCTGCTTAGTTTATAAACAGCATTTCTCGGTTGAGATTTCTCCCTGTTGTAATAATGCTTATCTGTTACTCAAATGCTGACAGGCTGCCCAGATCCAAGGTAAGTGGTATATGCAAGGCATGATTCCCCACTTCTCTGTGTGTGAGTGTCTTTGTTTGTCACCAGGTTTAGAGATGAGGTAACAACAAAGGCCCTGGCTATTTGGGGACCCCATTCTTTGCACTATCCCGCATTTTCTCTCTCGTGTTGAAAACTTCTGTGATCCTGGGATTTGATCTATTTCTGGTCTTAGAAGAGTCCGAGCTGTTGACGGCATACTATGTAGCAAAACTTATTGGCACTCAAAATCTACACCCAGTGTCAGTTTATTGACGCTCTTAGGAAAAATAGTAGGGACAACATTTGGGATAAGAAGTATTTTAAAATAAATAGTCACTGATTGCTTCTAGATGACATTGAGGGTATGTGTTATGTGATGTTATTCCCAAAGATAATATAGTCTGATAAAAATGAAAAATGTTTTCATGTACCATGGACCCTATGGGCAGAAAATTTGCAGCAAAAAATTAAGATGTTTGGACTTCAAGGTAATAATTTCAGGTACTCACTGGTGGATCTGGGTGTGGAAATTGAAGGAAGGGACCCTGCTCTTGAAGCCAAGGACCTCAGCTACCCACCTTTCTTCTGACATTACCTTATATCTTCTGAAACACACATCCAATTTGATGTTATTGGATTTGAGGTGGACAAGGACACCTCTCCCATCTCCATTGTGAGATTTTAAGCCTTGTTTCTGTTCTACCTCATCTTTTTAGCTCTGTTCCCATAGTTTGGAGCTTTCTATTTCTATTCTCTTACCAATTAAAAGCAGGGTGTGTTTGTGTAAAGCTAAGCCTTACTTTGCTAATTCTTGCAGTTTAAATAATCTTAGATCATTGAACACACCTGTAACTCCTTTGCCATGATTCTTGCTTTTGTGTTTGCTCTGATTTCTTTTGCCCTGAGTGGGTTCATTAGAGGCATTGTCTTGGTTGTGTTACTCTTGATCATTATAAAGAACATCTTAGCTGCACGTGCTTGGGCAGGAGACTGCTGTTCTTGGCTTTTCCGAATTAGGCTTCTTGGTCACACGTAGTTTTAAATCAATGGTCAGCATCTGAATTTGGAGCTGCATCCCACAAAGTGTGGCTGATCCTACTCTATAAGCTCAGGAGAGCTCCAAACCCCAAGCCTCGCACATGAGATTTTGTATTGTTCTTTGGACATCATCAGATGCTACTTTGAACTAGTGTCAAGGAAGAAGTGATGCAAGCATGAGTCTGATGCATCTGGTGGCATCTCCTCCAGCGTGGTGCTCAGTTAGAGGCGCAGGAGCAGTGCAGGTGCAGCTGCGGATGTGTCCCAGCAAGCATCCTAGGCACTCTCCTTGTAGGAGCTGAGTAACACATTGGGTGTTGGATGAGAATTTCACAGATCTTGCTGGATTCGGTGTGGTCTGCAGTTGCATCTGCCCAGCAAAGGGGTTTGCACTGTGTTCTTGCCTGTGATGCAGCGCCTTCTACAGGCCATGTTCATGACAGATCCTGCCATCGAAATGTACATAGTGCTCCCCCTGAGGGAGCACACTGTGGCTGTGGTGCTTCCGAATTGCTTAGGTTTCCCCCACTGGTACTTAAATTGTGCAAAAAATGGCTCTGCTGACCACCCGACTGCAGTCTGCTCCTTTGTGTTGCTCAGGTGTGAGGAAAGTGTGCTAGGTACCTGTGGGCCAGCCTGAGTCTCAGCTTCAGCCTTTCATCCACCTGGGACTTGTATACTTCACTCTAGAATACCTTTCACAACACTGACATCATGTTGGATCATTTCATGGTTGCCATCTTGATAGCTGGCTTCCATCCTGAAAAACCCAAGTTTCTAGCATCAGACATAACTGCAATAAAATGAATTGCACATCTGTCCAAAGTCCTCAGCCTAGCATGGGACCCACCCTCTTTCTCATTTACTGGCTAACTCCCAGATGATCCTTTAGGCATTGGCTTAGCTGTCACTTCCTCCTGGAAGCCACCCTACCACCATACCACTGCTATCCTGACTGCAGACTCCAGCTGTGCCCCATGTAACACATCGTGCTTGCCCGTCGCAGTGTTCTCATGCTCAGTGCCACCGCTGCTCTTTTATCACCCCCACTGGAATGTGACATGGTGGGGAACACAGTTGGCTCACCATCCAGGAGATCTTCGAGAGCAGTGATGAGCAGATGCCTGCTGGAGAAAGGATGTCAGCAAGGATGCCCAGGATGGACCATACTGCCCTGAGCCCATGATCAGGTTAGACCCATGTTGGGGTCATGAACTTGGTGAGACCCTTTGGATTCTGAGATAAGGAATCCATGACTTCAGCAGTCTTTCCAGAAACCCTTGTTAATGCAGTGTTAAGTGATATATATATATATAGCTATTCAGGAAGGTTAGCCCAGAAGAATATTTCTTTTAGAATATTTCCTTTCCATCTTAAACTGCTATTTATACTCAAATTCATCTTTTAGCAATACAAGAGCTGTGATAATTATGACTAGTATGAGTATAATTAGTATGTTGGAGAGATTTTATTGTAGTTTAATGTTTGTATTACAGGTGTATTAATTGTATAATTTGCCCTTTGCCTTTTGCAAGGAGATCGCACTTTAATTTTGTCTGTCGCTTTGCTTGGTCTGCTCTTTCTGAGCATTTTCAGCCCTTTTCACATTTGAGGAATGAGTTTTCCAAGGAAGAAGTCTCCAGAAGGTCTTAATACGTCACCCGTTTGTTATATGCGTGCGTGTGCATGTGTTACAGATGTGTGTGCTATCGGAATAGCATGGACTAATATTTATAGATATATTCACATGAGTTTATTCTTATATACTTATATATGATTTATATATGATGATGAGGCTTATATATGTCTAAAATTGTACATGTTTGTGCACGTGTATGTCTTCAGTTCTATGATAAGTTTCGATGGTGATTCTGTCTGCACACAGAAGCCTGCCCAGTGATGGGAAGCTTTAGGCTTTCATGAGCCCACCCTTAGAAACAGGAAAACAAGTTCCCTTGCAGCCTATTTCAAACTCTATTGTTTTTAAAGAAGCCATATAATTTCAGGTCAGTTTAAATTGAAGCCTACCTTGTGTTCCAAATTTATAATTATGTGTAATATTTATAGCACCTTGTCATGATGTGCTGAACCAGGTGCATATGTGCCTGTGTGTGTGTGTGTGTGCACTCACACTTGTGTGTGCTGTCAGCCTCTCTTGAAGAATGTGTCTTTAGTTAATTCTCTGGTGTGTAGAAAGCTTCTGGTACAGACATCCTCTACTTTCATAAATGCATGCAAATGAGGGTACAGAGCAGGAGGCGGTGACAGTTCACGTGACAGCATGGCCAGGTCTCTATGGCAGGGTCTCTGGAAGTCAGACTTTTCAGGTGGCTCTTGTCCCTGGCAGTCCAGTGTCCTGTCCTTGAGTATGAGAAGGACCTATGACTTGCTTCTTCTCAGTGGAATGCTGCAAAGATATTGTCACTTTTGGGATTCAACTGTGTTAGTAGGCAGACTGGGGTGAGAGAAGCAAGTGGCTGCATTGCAGGAGCTGAAAGTATCCCTTACTGGACAGCCAGGGAGAGACCTGGCCTTCCATCCCAAACCTCTGGGAGATCATTTCTGCCAGCATCTAGAGGACTCCTGGTGACTGCTCTTCCGTAGCTGAGCCTCTGGTGTGAACTCAGTCCTGGCCAGCACTCTGGGGTAGCCCTCGGACACCGTGGGGTGGAGTCAGCTGCTTCAGTGTGTCCGTCTCCAGCTCACAGAGACCTCGGGGTGGCAAACTGAGGTGGCAGTCTTCAGTGCTCGCTTAGGTTGTGGTGACTGGTGTCTTAGTTACTTTTCTCTCACTCCTGAGACAAAATACCTGGCATCCAAAGTTAAAGGCAGAAAGGTTTATTTAGCTCACAGTTTGTGGAGGTTTCAGCCTATAATCAGCTGGCTCCAAGGCGGGTTGGCACATGGCAGAGGGGCAACACTTTATGGTGGCAGAAGACAGCAAAAACAAGAGAGGAGAGAGAAGACAAGCCTCTTTCTGTCCCTTATATTGTGTGCAGGCTACTGGGATCAGGGCAGTCCCAAGCCAATCAGTGGACTGATTCAGCAATCCCAGCACCCTTAGTCCCAGCATTGCACTACAAATCAGTCAGATACTCTGGATTCAGCCACCTCCCCGTGACTGTGTGAGGCTTTGGAGGGACATTTAGACACAAACCATAGCAGCCCTGCCACACTTTTGTAAACTGTCCCGTGAAGAGACACCCCACACTCTGGTGTGTGGCACCTGCTGGCATCCCAGAGCCTTGTCATCTCACAAGACGCTCACCTGAGACTCAAGGGAGAAAGCCATTCGCGTTCTTCTCTCCCTGATGTAGGATGTAGGGTATAAGACAGTCCAAGTCAGAGCACGGGGCAGCTGGCTGGGTTGACTGCAGCTGCCAGGAGACAGGGATTCCACCCTTCCATAGCTCTTTATTCCTAGAACCTTCTCTTGAGTGCAATTTAGTTCTCACATTTAAGTCAGGGCAGGGGGCTGGCTTCCTCTCTCACTCACTCAGAGGAAGCACTCTGGGTGCAGGGAATGTTCTCACATTACATACTTATGCTTATTCTCTTACTATGAAACACCTCCAGCTCACTGACAATGGGCAGAGCATTAATTTACAATTAATATATTGCACAATGGAAATTGGAAGTCTGAGTTGTGGTGAGAGTGACTCCTTGTCCTGATCATGGCTAGAATGGAAGTCTATGCTAATCAGCCCAGCAGTGCCCCTCCTGTCACATTATCACTCAGCAGCAGGAGCGTGGACTGGATGCCCTCTAAGGGGCCCGGCAGCCTCAGGTAGTTCCTGAGTGGAGGGGCTGCCCTGGAGAGGCTGGACCTGTGGCTCCAGCACTTGGGCCAGTGGCAGGGGTGACACTGTGTCCCTCTCAGTTCACCCCTTCTCATGTGTGAGAGATAAAAATGTGGATGGGAGAGGGTGGGGGGAGAAGAGGAAGTAAAATCGAGTCAGATGCATGTTGAAAGCATAATGTTAGGTGAAATAAGCTTTAGCATCACATGGTTTCTCTTATATGAGAAACCCAAAGCAGAAATAAATGAAAATGCAAAGTTAAAGACAGACAACGGGAAACGGGAAACAGATCTTTTGCAAGAGACGGAGGGAGGAAAAGGGAGGAGATGGTAAGAGGGTGTAAAATGAATTAAGATGTGTTATGTACATGTACCAACCCCAAGAGGAATGGAAACATTATATAGTGTAAACATGTACTAATAAAAATAAAAAGTGAAAAGGATGTGTTAAGTATGTGTACAGCCAATTACCCAAGATGAACGTAATTATTATGTATTACAAACATACTAATGAAAAAAGAAACGAAAAAATGAAAATCTATGAATTGCCTCTAGATTTTTGCCTTTTTTCCCTGTTTATAAATTTCAAAAACAATTGTAAAATAATCTTTTTTAGAATTGTCGCAAAATGCTTATTCACGAACAGCTACCAAAGAATGACATTCTTTAAGTGGCAAATCAGATAATCTTCAGTTACAAGGTAGTACTTTGTAATAATAAAACCTGATTCTTACTTTGCTCAAATAATATCATTCTAACTTTTAAAGAATAAAAATATCAATTGTTTTTGAGTGAAATAAAAGAAAAATATGTGTATCTCCGTAATCAAGGTTTACTTTTAAGACTAACTCTGCACAATACATACCTAGGGATGGATGGGCTGACCTAACTATATAAAAAATTATCAACCAGTACCCAGCATAACAAAGGAAACAATGAAACAGTTATTAATCATCTACTACTAGGTGCCGGACCCTGTACTCCCTGTCCCCACGTCTAGGCTGGTGGAGGAGACAATGCCACACTCACTGCCGCCTCTGTCCTTGTTCTCCGGAGCCTCAGTTGATGTCCTTACCTGCACTAACCCTGCCCTTGCCAGGACTCGCCCTGTCCCCCACCATAGGCCTGCCTAGGTGTCAACCTCTTCCTCCTGATTACCCCAGCCCTCTGCTGCAGCCTGGTTGTCACAAGATTTTCACGGCCCCGCATGTTCTTGGTACTGTCACGTTTGTTATGGTTTGGATGTAAGATGTTCCACAAAAGGTCATATGTTTGGAGGCTGGGTTTTTGCAAATGATTAGATCATGAGGGCTCTAACTCATCTGGGATTAACCCATGGACGAGACCATCATTTGATGGAATTATTGGGAGGCGATGGAAACAGGAGTTGGGGACTGGTTGAAGGAAGAGGTCATGGGGGATGATTGTAAGGACTGTACCTGGTCTCTGGTCCTTCCTGCACTGTCTGTTTCATCTCTCCTTGTTCCCTGGATGCCATAAGATGAGCAGCTTTTCTCTGCCATCTGCCATGAGGTTTCTTCACAGGCCTGCAGCAGTGGAGCCAGCTGACCATGGATAAAACCTCTGAAACCATGAGCTGAAATAAATAATCTTTCTTCTTTTAAGTTGTTTGTGTTAGACATTTGTCACAGGGATGGAAAGCTAATATGTGCTTCTAATGCCTCATTGCCAGGTAATTGCTAGGAGTGGAGCATTTAAGGGCCAACAAAATAGAAAACCATGGTTCACTGCTGGGGTTGCTTCAGGCTGGTGGAACTCCAGTGCAAAGATCCTGAGGCCACAAGGCCTATGGATCAGCTGCTTCAAGAAGACTTGCATAGCTGGGTAGTAAGCAGAGGACAGGTGACACCTGAAGATGTGGTCAGGGCAGGTCCAGCAAGGCTCTGTTGGCCAGGGTTGGGTGGACTGACCCTGGAGATTTGCACTGTTAAACACCGTGCAGACTACTGAAGAACAGTAATTGGGAGATACCAAGAATAACTTCTGGGAGCCTCAGGTGGGAGGTGGTGGGGTTGAGGCTGAGGTATCACAGAAAGTTACTTGACAAGTCGGGGGCTTGGGGTTCTGGTCAGCACTAAGTGGTGTGGCCAGGCGTAAGACTTTTAAGACTCAAAATGCATTCTCTCTGGTTAAAATAGAGATGCTGCCTTTTCCACCAAATTTAGTTTCCATGGCAACTTTGTGGCCTCTTCCTTTCCAGATCAGCAATAAACGCATGAGAAGGACTCCTCGGCTAGGGTCCTCTTTGTAAGGAGAAAGCTCTGAGTGATCAAAGGGGGAGTGGCATGGTTTATTTACCCCTCTCCTTCCTGATTAGTGCTGGGAGGGACCTGCAGAAGGTCCCTCAGGAGCCAGGAGACCGGGCACTAGTGTGAGTTCTGCTGCCCTTGAGTCTGGGTATGATGATGCTTCCTGTCTTATCTTGGAAATTCAGGTTCTCCCTTCTTTGTACAGAGCATGAAATAAACAGCAATAAGTTAAACTATTTCTTTAAAAGGGAACGAGTGGTGAATAGCTCAGTATGGGCATTCTTCACCCATACAAAGCTTAATACACAGCTTGCTGATGCTTAGTTTTTAATTTTCCATGCAATCTTGTAATCTCCTAGAATTTGAAGATTTGTGAGGACCTGTGTGTTTATTTAGCTTAATCCCTATGTTTTTGCTACAAATAGTAGACTATTTTACCTGCTGTTTTAACTCTTCACCATTCCCCATGATGAAATGAATTCTGGGAGTGCGTAGATGGGCTTTAGAAAGAAAATGAAGTGTGAGTTGTGTATAGTGAAAGGCTGCATGGTGTCAGGGGGAGACTGGAGTCCAGGGACCCCTTGGGAGCAGTTTTGGGAATTAAGGGGCAAAGCTAGTGGCAGAACTGAGAGGTGTCTGGGAAGGATTGGGAGTAGCCGTGGCGATTCACTGGAACTGGGAACAGAAGGAGTTGGTAGGGATAATCCACATGAAAGCAGGTGGCGGTGGCCCTGGAAGGAGGTGCCACAGTGCTCTCTGGGCTGTTCCACTGCAGGTCTGGAAGGAAGATGCAGTAGAGAGAGCGGATGACAGTAGATGGCCTTGTGGGCTGGGACGGGCTCTGTGGAAGGGTATATTTACAGACGGGCAGAGGAAGAAGGGACCTCAGGGGGACTGAGGGGAACATCCCAAAGGGGACGGGGACCATGAGCCACACTGAAGAACGTGGCCCCTCTGCACCCAGCCTGGAGCACCAGAGTCCCCAAGTGGAACCCATCAGTGGGCTCCTCTGTCTTTAGCTCTAAGTTGAGTCTGGCTGTTGGGGGCCCGGCAGGAGACAGGAGGGGGAGCTCGAGTCTTGGTCTCCTTTCCCTGGCTCTGTCCCCACCAGCTGCAGCCCACAGCTCCTGTGACACCACTCTCTCTGGGCTCTGCTTGCCACACTGGCCTTTGCTTCCCAAGGCCCAAGGCGTCTCAGCTGTCCACTTTTAGGCCCCTGGTGACTTTCCTTGGCCCTGGCACAGCGGTGCCCATGCTCCTTCATTAACTGTGCCTGTTTTCTGGTTTGAGAGCACTGCTTTGGCCCTGTGCCAAGATGTGGTGATCAGTTCAGACCAGGTTTGAGAGCTCAGCGAGGTGGAGACTGGAACTCGAGCTTGGACGCCAGCTCTCAGGCCCGCGTGACCTTGACAGTGGCTGCTGCGGTTGGATGTGTTGGTGACTGGGAAGGACGACTCATGAGCAACTTGCGGAAGTCAGTTCTTTTCCAGGGATCATGGCTGTGTGGCACTGAAGGAGCAGATGCCTTCCCCGCCATAGGCCCTGCTGAGGATCCTCTCCTAAGGAAGGGGCCGCATCATGTTCTCCATGCTTTTGTTTGAACAATGACTTTCTGGAGCAGGAAACTCTTATCCTCCTAAGCTGTTAAAAGTCACCACATTCACATAAAGCAAACCAGAAAAGGTTGATTTCACAGAGCACTGCACCATGTTGTTGGCTATGATGAGGATGCTGCACCATCTCCAGGGCCGCCCCTGAGCTCTCCTGCGTGAATCTGTCCCATGAGGATGGAAGACCAACCATGGGTGACTGCGACCTCTCCTGCCCATCCAGAAGCACAGTGGGAGGATGCCTGCTGGGAAGGAGGGAGCAGTGTCCCCCATTGGTCACCTCCATTTATCCAGAGTCTGCAGGGCTACAGCAAGGAGGTCCCTGGACAGCACTGTGGCCTCCACACATCTGTGACGGCTTCACGTCAAAATCTTACAAATTAATCACACAAATCTTATGAATCCAGTCTTCTATGATGTTATAAGAAAAACTAAGCTTCCTTTCTTGCTGTCTTCCACAAATATTCATTTTTTTTTCTTTCCCAAGGTGACTTCAGAGTGAGTAGGCGAAATAATAGATTTGCATAAAGAGTAATCTTTTTCTATCAAAAGAAATTGCTTGTAATAGCTGAATTTTATTAATGATATAATTTGAACTATAAAAGCAAAGGTTTTCTTCAGAAAGCACTAAATAGCAAAAGATGAAGATTTATTTCCTACTTCCAATGGTTACTACCTGGTGTGTGTCATGCCCATTGCAATGGAACCTCAGAGTTTCCCGGAGTTGCTGGGCATTTTTGTGTCACATGGGCAGACTCATAGTGACAGCTTGCAAGGAGACAGGACAGAGTCATTGCTGTCTGTCAAAGGCACTCTCCAAGGACTTCGCATGCAAGGCACTCTCTTGCATGCAAATAGCAAGAGATACAGGGAAGATTTTAATCAACTATGCAAACTTATAAAACTGCTTTAAAATCATTACCAGTTTCCCCCTTAAAATTCTAGATTTTATTTTTCAAACATTTGCTCTTGAGTTAAGCAGGAGGAGAATTCAAAGAGCATGCATTGGCCACCCTACCTCTCATGGTGACACATCTATATCCTCTTGCCACCTAGCAGGCTCATGGCACAAAGTGAATGCCCAGGAGGCAGCTGTGGACAGGGACGGGAGCAGGCTGGGGCCAGGCTCGGTCCTGGGCCCTGCTGCCATGCAGGCTTGAGATCTGGATGCAGCTCCGTGTGCTCTCCTACTTCTGCTTCCGACCCTCATTAGTGATCAGAGGCTGAAAGGAAGCTCGCGTCTTCAGCTCTGAAGAAGCTGTTCACAGCCTCCCATTAAGAATGTTGTGTTTGTGATGCTTTTTAATGAGGAACGTGGTTCAGAATGACCACTCTCTTCAAAAGCAGAGAGGAGGGAGAGAGCACCGTCAAGCCATTTGGGCTGGTTCTTCCCCCAAGGCATCCACCCTGGCTGGTAGTTTTGGCCTATGCTCCTTGCTTAGCCAGCATTTTTATCAGTGGGCAAAAATCCAGAATGCAGTGGCAGTGCGGTCATGGCTTCTTCCAAAACTGCATCTCCACTTGGCTCCGCCTTCTGCTCCTGGCCCGGTAAGGATCAGAGACGCCATCTATTTTCTGAACTGATGAGTGAGAAACCCAGAGCAGGAGAGGGAGAGGAGCCTCCACAGTCTAAACCTGGGGAGCCATTGGCTCACAGGCCTTGTCATTTTCTGAAGAATGAAGTTAGGGTGTAAAAAGATGAACAACATTAGAGAGCACATGCAAAATAATTGAACAACAGATGTTTCTAAACTGTGCAAGAGCAAGTAGTCAATTTCTGGGGAAGAAGCCTCTTTCTCTGGAGCCAGCCTGGGCCAGGGGTGTGCAGAGGAGTCTGAGCTTGCTGAGCAGGGGCGGGGGCAGCTGTAGATGTGGCATGGACCCTTGCTACAAGGGGCTGCCCTCCTGGGGACCACAGGCACTGTGAAGGGAGGAATGGTGCTCTTGGGAATCACAGAACTGGTCATGGAGGGTGCGAGGGGACCTCTGGGGCCTTGGTCCCAGGCCTCCTTGTGAAACATCAGAGGAGCAGGCTTCAGGTGTGGGGTGGGGGTCCTCATCCTAATGCATAGGATGCAGCTACAGGAGGGCAACCTCACACCACAACGCAGCCCGGGCTTCTACTGCCCGAGTCTGAGTATACCGAGGGCGCCCTGCCCACAGGGCTGCACAGTGGTGTGTAGGAACACAAGGAAGGACATCTGGCAGAAGCACGGATGGGTGGGTGAAGCGACACATAACAATCACGCTCCAGGATGTCACCATTCAGAGTCCCCCACCACAGCACACCTGCCATTTTGTCTGTGGAAGCTTTTAGCTTTTTAGTTCTTGTCCTTAGGTCCCCAGTGTGGACCAGAAGGGTGTGGCAGGCAGTGCCTTGTTTACAGACAGATGTCCCAAAAGGAGAGCAAGAAAGCTGGGCGTGGCAGGTGAGCAGGACAAACCCTCGTGCGGGTACGGTCACCTGTGGGAAGGGGACCCTGCTCTGAGAACAAGGTAGAGAAGCAGCCGGAGTGGATCAAGGGCATGGGATCAGGGCAGACACATCCAGCGAGTCAGTGCCAACCAGGGAGAAGACGAGGGAAGAGGACATAGTGTGGGCCAAGGTGAACCCCAGGGAACTGGGGACTAGGTGGCACCATGAACAGAATAAACCAGGTGGACCAGTCCCATCAACACCCGCAGCCCTTTTTACTCATTTTGCTAAGTTGCCCAGGCTGGGCTCAAGCTTTTAACTCCCCTCCCAGAGCACTGGGATTACAGGTGTGCACACCATGCCTGGTGTAGTGCATTGTTTTGTTGGAAAGCTAACACTGCAAAATAGGAATCTTTATTTTATGTCATGGGATTCAGTGCAGTACTTGAAATGATGCATTATTATTATTATTATTACTATTATCACAAAGGTCCCAGTCCTCGAATATTTCAGAGTGAAGCCCTGGGAGCTCGGCAGGTGTGGTTGGACAATGCTGTGGCAGGGGCCTGGGGACAGTACCAGTCCAGGGCTCCTGGTCCTGAGGCACTGAGCCTTTCTGAGACCCTGGGGAAAGCGCATCAAGGATACACTGGCAGACACAGACACGAGGTAGCCAGGAAATGCTGCTGGAGACTGAGGTCACTGCCTGAGACTCCTCCTTCTGCAGTTTGCAAAAGGCCATCAAAATAATTAACACCGTTTCGGTAAATCCGAGCTTCCTCTGTGTCTCCCTGGCATCACATGAGTGAGGAGAGGAAGACGGGTGGCATGTGCTGCTGCTGCCACACAGTAATGAATGTGATCATGGATCTAAATCCCACCACACTACCTCTGGAAAAAAAGCAATAAATAAAAACCAAGCAGAACAACAATAAATCAAAAAGCAAGCGCAAGCAGGGGGAAGTGAGAGATATGGATACAGCCTCTTGACAGCACAGAAATTAATACGACAAATGAAAACATCACTAAATACCACTAAATACCACTCAGTTAGCTCATGCACAGAGTAACTTAAGGATTTATGATTCTCATGCATGTGTATACATGCATGCTTGTGTGTTATATGTGCATGCACACGTGTTCACATGTGTGTTCATGTATGTGGGTTGTATGTGCATGTTTTTACAGGAAGCTTTTGCTTTCATGTTTTAGCTTGTGCAGCTATTGAATTTTTCTCATCTTTCATGTCCCCTCAATGAATATCCAGTGCTCCTACTGTGAGCATGCTGGAATGGCAGAGAAGGTGAATATGTTAGGTGCCATATGGATCTTACCCTGGCGAGAAGAGAGAGGATTATCTGTCTCATTAACACTGGGGACATAGCCGGTGGAGGCAGCCGCAAGGAGGGAGGATTGAGGCTCT
This sequence comes from Erethizon dorsatum, assembly GCA_028451465.1. Classification (NCBI taxonomy): domain Eukaryota; kingdom Metazoa; phylum Chordata; class Mammalia; order Rodentia; family Erethizontidae; genus Erethizon; species Erethizon dorsatum. The sequence continues at coordinate 56,925,259 of CM051833.1, forward strand.
GGCCTTGCTGTGTGTGTGCCATGTGGCTGCAATGGCTCACTATTTTGGTTTTTTGCCGCAAAAAACACCAGAGATGGGGGCCTTAAATGCCATAAATTTGCTCTCACAGTTCTGAAGGCTGAAAGCATGGGTGGATTTGTTTCCACTGAGGATTCTCTCCCTAGGTGTAGATGGCACCTTCTCCCGTGTCCCCATGTGGCTCTGAGCCCTGCCCCAGAGCGTCCCCATGGGGATGGGTGGCCTGTGGGTGATTTGCTCATGGCTGTACTGGCTGAGAATCCACCCTCACAGGCTATTCTTGGCCACAGCTCTGCCCCTTCTCCTAGGACTTCAGAGGCAGCAGGAGGCTCTCCACAGGGAGAATCCTGACGTGCAGAGTGCTTCCTTGCCGTCTGTCCTTCCTGCTTGGGAAGTAGGGACAGTCCCACAGAGTGAAGGTATGGTTAAAGGACACTTCAACCCCAAGGGCCAGGTGAGGAGAGGCCACGAATCTGCAGCCAGAGGAACCTTGCTAGTTTTGACTCCACCACTTCATCACTGTTACCGAGGTGAGGTAGTGAACTCCTCAGAGCCTCAGTGTGTTGCTCTGTGAAATCAGGTACAAGCAACTCTTATTATTCAAGGTTGTTGAAGGGCCAAGCAACCTATTAGCAGAATTAATTACCTCAGCATATACAGATAGAAAATTATATACATAGGGTGATCTCAGACCCTGAAAGAGCGCGTGCTAAAATTCACCACGGTCCTTCAAAGACAGTCTCGAGAAATACGAATACAAAGTGTGATCATTCATTGGGATGTGTCAACTTGACGAGTAAGGCCCGCCTAGCAGATTAACAAGTGCTGGCTGTGTCTGCGGATGACTGACACAGAGACCAGCAAACTGAGGGGGAAGACCCACCCCATGGCTCATAGCCCGGACAGACCAAAAATGGAAAGAAGTGTCCCTTCTTTGGAGGAGCTGCAGCCGTCACCATTGCCTTTGGATGTTGGTCTCCAGTTTCTTTAGCGTTCCAGCACAGACTCTTTGCCCTTCTCATGCAGACTGACACCGGTGACTCTGTGGTGAGCTCTCAGGGCTTCAGCCTCCTACTGCTCTGGATCTCCCAGATCTCAGTGTGCAGATGGCCACGTTGGATTCTCCCCCTCTGGTCTTCCAGTTGGCCACTGGGACTCTTCAGCTTCTGATCCTGTAAGCCTACCCAATACAAAGTGGGAAGTTCTTTAAGTTGATGCCAGCGGTCTACTAGAATCCTACACTAAATCCAGGTAGTCTCCATTGCAGTCATGTGGAAGCTGAGGATTTCTGCTCTTCCAGCTCATAGTCACCGCTGACCCGAACGTCCCCACCTCTGCGATGAAATAAAAGTAAATAAATAAGTGAGAGCAAACAGGCATTTAGAGCTGTATAATTAGCTGTCTAGAAGAGCCGGGAGGATGAACCCAAAGCCCTCTGTAAACTGTAGAAAGCAGCTGGCTACAGGCTCTGTAAACAGCAACTGCAATGAGCAATTAGGACATTTTATAACAAAACTTCGCAAATGAGACTCCAGCTAAAAACATGACAAAATGTAACTGAAGAAAAATCTTTGAAATATATGACAGTTGCATGTGAAATCTAAAACAATTTTGGGGAGAACAAGAAAAGAAAATTAATTACAGGAGTGGCTCCCTGGGACATAGGGGTGAAATGCTTGACCCACGAACACAGTGGTGTCTCTCAAATCAACCACCCGTTAATGCAGTGTCAGGCAAGGGAGCAAAACATGTCACAGGGGACTGAATAGCCCAATTATAAAATGCCTGTAGAAAGAAAAATTATAAAACCCATGGTGCGCTTCATGGAGATCAAAAAAAGGGAAGTTATCTTTTTTAGTAAGTATATTATTAAACTGTTATTTTGATATGGTAGGAAATATATGGCAACGTCACATCTTTTAGACAAACTATCATTTTGGGCAAAATTAAGTTTTATGTCTTCAGCTTTATGTCGTATGAGTACCAGATGGACTAGCATGACATATAAAGATATTTCAGCTTTCAGAAGAAAATATTGAATGATAGTATTATTATAATATCATAATGTAATATGATGATAATAATTGCCTTTCTGTGCAAGGGGTAAAAGAAGGGCTTAAAAGAAATAATTACAGGCCGGTGAGATGGCTCAGCAGCATAAGCACCTGCCTGGCAAGCGTGAGAGCCTGAGTTCAACTCCCAGTACCCACATACAGAAAAAGGGCCGGTGATATTGCTCAGCGGCACGGGTGCCTGCTGGCATGCGAGGTCCTGAGTTTGACCCCTGGTACCCACAAAAAAGAAAAAAAAAAAAAAAGAAAAGAAATAATTACAGATTAAATGGCTAAAAGTTAAAGTCTTCTATCCAAATTTCCCCATCAACAAAATTAAGATATGCAACAGTCTGGAAGAAAATTTTGCAAGATGTATAATAATAAGGAATTAATGTTTATAATATATAGAATGCTTATGAAATTCCTTTAAAGAAACAATCCAAATCAACCCACACAAAACTGGTCTTTACAAAGGAGAAAAGGTAGTATTTTCCACAAACGGTACTGGAAAAACTGGACATCCACGTGCAGAAAAATAAATCTAGACAGAGCCTTTGCACCCTTCATGAAAATTAACCCAAAGTGAAGAGATAACACAACTCTTGGAAGATAAGAGAGGAGAAAATCTGGATGATCTGGGGGTGGTTGATAACTTCTTAAGGACAACATCAGAGATGAGGTCCTTGTAAGAACTGATAAGCTCAACTTCACTAAAATTTTTTAAATTGCCCTGCGAAAGACTCTGTCAAAAGAATGAAAAGAGAAGCCACAGGCTAGGAAAAAATATTTGCAAAATATTTATCTGATAAAGTACTCTTATCTGAAATATCTTATTAGTGAGTTGCAAAGAAATCTTACAACAATAAGGAAATATTCAATCTGATTAAAAATGAGCAAAAAACCTGAATAGACATCTCACTAAAGAAGAAATATTGATGGCAAATAAACACATGGAAAAACGTGTGACATCATATGTCATTAGGGAATTGCAAAGCAGAACAACAGTGAGATGGTACTATGAGTCCGTTAGCCTGGCCACAGTCTACAATGACACCATCAAGGGTGTTTGGTAGGAAGTGGAGTCACAGGAAACCTCATCCATTGTGGGATTCCATGGGACAGCTACTGGGGATGCCTGCAGTGAGTCCCCAGTGTCCTACAAGGTGTTACAGTGCACAGCGAAAAGAAAGAGCAAGAGACAAAATGGCGATGCAACGGGGATCTGGGATGACCAGTTATGCGAGGCCACAAGGCAGCCAGAACCTCAGAATTTATTGATTACCTCTGTGTCAAGGACAATGGGTGAAGAGAAGTGAGTGCTTCCGGGAACAGTAAAGGCCACTACCGTGGGCTAGTAAGAAGAACAAAGCATTCTTGCAAGGATGAGACAAAGGGCAACAAGAAACTATTTACTATTGCTACTACATTGCTTTAAAGATCGTCATCGTCCTCAGCAGGTCTGATCTTGCCCTGTGAGCATCACAACATCACTAGCCATAGGACTTCAGCTGTGACCAGAGGAAAGCCGGGAGTTTCCACGTTCCAATCTGGCTCAAAGGGCAGGACAAGGACGGCCCAGACACCCCCTAGACTCAATTTATAATCTGTGGTCCCCGACAGACAGCCACTTTGGAAAACAAACTGGCTGCTTCCCACAAAACAATCCACTTTCTTACCATAGGATGCAGTAATTGCTCTTTTGTATTTACCCAAATGGGTTGAAAATACACCACACAGAAATCTGCATGTGGGTATGTATAGAGTCTCTCTTTGTAAAAGCAAAAAACATGTAGGAACTAAGATGATCCTCCAAACGTGAGTGGATATATAAACCAGGCCACATCCAGGCAGTGGGATGTTATCAGCACTAAAAAGAAGTGAGCGCTGAAGCCAGGAAGAGAGATGGGGAGGAACCTTAAACGCGAATTACTGTAAGAAGGAAACCAATGTGAAAAGACTGCAGACTGTTGGAGTCCAACATCACAACGTTTTGGAAAAGGCAAAATTATGGAGCTAGTAAAGAGGTAAGTGGTTGCCAGCGCTAGGAAAGAGGAAAGATGAACAGGCAGAGGACTTCAGTGCAGCGAACCCACTGCACACGACAGTGTAACGATGAGTACCTGTCATTACGCGTTTGTCCAAACCCGCAGTGTCCAGCCACAGGACGGAATCTCTGTCAGCCACAGGATCCAGTGGTGATAGGTCGCAGGCTTGCTACTGCCTAACACATGCACCGCCTGGTAGAGGAGATTGATGACAGGCTGTGCTGTGAGCATGTGGAGCCAAGGGGGGTATGGGGACTCTGGCTATCTTATCAGCTTTGTTAGCAGCCTAAAACTGCTCTAAACAATAAGTTTTATTAAAATAATAAATAGACAGGCAAAACAATGATGCAAATAATAACAGTAGCTAGTACTTAGTGAGGACCTACTGTTATCAGGCACCGTGTTGTCCTTAACGTGGGATCTTGATTAGGTCGTTTAAGCTCTGTGTGCCTCTGTTTGCAGGTCTGGGAAATGAAGCGACAATGCCTGTCTTACCTCACTGGGTTGTTTTGAGTGCCCAATAATTAAGCAATGTCTGTGATGTCCTTAACACTGCACCTGGGCCATGGTGAGCAGCTGGAAGGCAGTCATCAGCACCAGGGTTTTTAGTGGAAAAGAAGCAACCCATAAGCAAAGGAGGAAGTGCACAGTTGCCTTAGCCCAGGACGAACTCCAGGTGGGTTACGCACAGGTGCTGAGATCTCCAGGCTACTGGCACAGTGACAATGGTCAGAAACAATAATGACAGAGTTTTCATCTGTGAAATTGATAACAACTTAAAAGAACTGCCTGTACCCAGAAAGGGTGTGGGAAGCCAGCGACGCCCCTGGGTGTTGGCAGGAGGGTACAGAGATCCATTTGCAGGAGGAGGCTCTGCTATAAAACCCTCACCTGTGAGGTGGTGGTGCCTGTTATGTTCCTGGCACCCTGCAGCCAATGGTGCCCCACACACTTGATGTTTAATAATCTCCACTCCTCCCCTGTGACCAGACCTCTGCCAGCACACAGAGCACAGGAACCAGGGTAGCCAGAGGGGCAGGAGAAGTAAATATGCAACAGTGTCCAGAGCTCAGCCTTCTCTTTGCTGCTTTTTACACTTTGTGTTTTGAGAACCTAAACCTTGCTGTCTCATTAGCAGGAAAGATTTAGCTTTTCTTTCTGTACAATCGTGGGTTCCTTCAGGCAGTTTTTCTCCATATCAATAAAAAATGACTGAAGCAGCTGGCCTTCTCACTGCTTCTTGTGCTCAGCCCCCTGTTCCAAGGTGTGCTGAACGGTGGCTGTGCAGTGGCCTTCCTGTGTCCAGGGGCCCTGCGAGTGCCCTCCATCAGCCTGAGAGCATAAGCAGGGCACCAGGTGATGGAGGAAGAACACAGTCCTACCAGGAAGACACGCCCTGGGCTTGAGTTTGATAAAGGCAAAGTACTGTGTAAGATGAACTGGCTTGAGCAGGGTGGAGTCCCTGTTGGAGGTCTGTTGGCCTCTGTGCCCTTTTGTATTTATTTTTATTTTGAGACAGGGTTTCACTGTGAAGTTTGGTGTGACATAAAGTTATGTTTGTTGAAAGATTCATATAAAAGTTATACAAGTTGCAATTCTGATGTGTTAGGCCGAACTATGCGATGGCCATTAGGGCTCTAACTTATTGGGCTCTACCCTATTAGACTCTAACCTATTAGATTAAGTTTCTGTTTCCCTACCTCAGGGCAAATTCCTGGAAATCATGTGACTTGGCTGGTTGCCAAGCCCGCGCACGGGCTACATTCCCACTCGAGGGCTACATTCCCGCGCCCGGGCTCCTTTGTCTCCTTTGTTAGCCTTTCCTCCAAACTGATTGGTTGCCCATTTGCTAAGCTCCCCTATCTATAGGTTCCCCTAAGTAACCAATGAATGTATTAATTACCCTTTAACTCTTTGCAATTGGCTTCTGTAAAACTTCGCTTGCCTATCCCTCATTACCATACCCAACCCTATAGAAACCCCTTGCTCCCACCCTTCGTGGTCGCCTTAGCACATTCGCTGGGTGACCCTACGCTAGTGTAGCCTTTCAATAAACCCCGTGCTTTTTACATAAGAGCCTGTGTGGTTCTTGGAGCGTCTCCCTTCTCGGACCCCTCTTCCGTGGACGTTACATCACCAAGTCACTAAATCACCCAGCCTGGGCTCAAATTTGGTGTTATTCCTGCCTCAGCCTCCCAGAGTGCTGGGATTACAGGGATGTGCCACCACACCTGACTTCGAACACATTTTTGTGGGATTTCCCTAAATTATGGAACAGACATACAGTAAGTGTTCATATCTGCTAGATGGTTAGCAACTCCATTGTCGTGCATATCTTCTTTTACCATAACGTAACAACCAAGAAGTGCATCCACAGCATAGCTCCACTCCCTGACTCTTTGTACGTGCCCTGACGTAGTGTTTTGGAAGGAGAACCAGGGCAAAGCTGGCCCTTATAGGAAGCACTCTGTACTTCATGTCACACCACTGTGACAAATTATGCTTTTCCCAAAACAGATGAAGGGGAAGGAAGGAGGCATTATTTCTAATTCTTCAGGAACATACGTTTATTGGCGGCAATGTTTCTCCTGAATCCTTCTGTAGTCTAGTTTTCTTTGGTGTCAAATATGACACCCTATTATGTAATCGCATCTCAAATTTGTTTCTTTTCCTTCTCTAATACATTTGTCAGTTTCATCTTTTTTTTAGAAAAGGAAAAAGCAAGGAAGAACCATGGAAGCTTCCAAGGCCTGCGGGAAATCCGGAGGGAGTGTTTATCAAAGCAGCCAGCAGCTTCTGGGGCGGCGTCTCTGAGCCTCAGGCTGAAAGCCAGAGATGCCCTGTTTATTATTCTGATTGTGTGGAGGTGAGAAGGGAAATTGTAAACAGATGCTCCCAACTAGTGTGGGTGTTAAAAAAGAAAACTTTTTTTAAAGAAAAGAAAGGGATTATTAAAAGTCAGAGACGCCAGATGCCTCGAACCAGTTTCATCAGGGGAATTCTGGTGAAGATGGCTTTCACTTTCAGAGCTTTAAATAACTGGAAATTCCACTTTGGATTTTAACAGAAAAATATAGAATTCCTACTTCCCCATATGAAAAGAGGATATTTATGAAGAGTTATGTATATAAGAGCACAGATAGGTCCCCAAATTGGAAAGTATATATTCATTGACTTCAGTCTTCTGTTTCAAAGTTTTAAAATTTCTGTTCACCATACAGTCTCAGTAATACTTTTCTATAGATGGAAAAAGAAAACATCTCGTTTCTTTTCTTATTCATCAGACTCTGAGGCAATAACAGTATTTTCTACTAAAGAAATACAATTTGATAACCCTGATCTGTGGCCCTGATACTCCTCATTAGAGACTCCTGGAGGAGGAGCTCTGTGTTACACTAGGAATAAGTACATGAATGTCCGGGAATGGTAGTCTGAGGGTGGAGATTGTTTTTTCTTGATGGGTATGCTGACAGAGGAGGTTTGTAGGAGCATATTTTCACAGATTTTTCTCTCAAAATTATTACTTCTTTGAGTGCAAATTATGTCTAAGTCCTTAATCATCATCATATCATCATCATCACCACCATCATCACTGCTATTATGTCATCACCATCATAATTGCCACCATCACCATTATCACCAACACCATCATCACCACCACAATAATCACCACCACCATTGTCACTGTTACCATCTTCATCCCTACCACCACCATTACCATCATCACCACAAACATTATCACCACAAACATCACCGTTACCATCACCACCACCACCACCATCATCATCATAAATATCATCATTACCATCATCACCACCACCACCACCATCATGACCATCACCATCATCACCACAAACATCATCACCACAAACATCACTGTTACCATCACCACCACCATCACCATCATCATATATATCATCATTAACATCACCACCACCGCCACCACCATCATCACCACCATCACCATCATCACCACAAACATCACCGTTACCATCACCACCACCATCATCACCACCATCACCACCATCATCATAAACATCATCATTACCACCACCACCACCATAATGACCATCACCGTCATCACCACAAACATCATTATTGCCATCACCACCACTGGCACCATCATCACCACAAACATCATCACCATCACCACCACCACCATCACCATCATCACCACCATCACCGTCATGACCATAAACATCATCTTTACCATCACCACCACCACCATCACCATCATCACCACAGTCATCACCACCACCGTCACCATCACTACCACCATCATTATCACCATAATCATCCTCACCACTGTGTTGTTTAGGTTTCTACTGCTTTGACAAAATACCTGAAAAAAATTAAAAGGAGGAAATATTTATTTTGGCTCACAGTTGAGGGCTTTCAGTCCATAGTTGGCTGGTTCTCTTGCGGTGGGCCTGAGGCGAAGCATAACATCATGGCAGAAGGGTGCGCTGGAGCAAAATGGCTCACCTCATTCCACCTGGGAAGCAGAGACAAAAGGAGATAAACACAGGGAGGGGCCAGGGACCAGATACAGCCCCATGACCATGACACACTTTCTTCAACAAGGGAAGCTGTTATGTTCCGTCACCTCCAATAATGCCATCAAGTTAGGAAAGCATCAGCAGATTAATCCAAGATGAAATTAGAGCCCCATGATCTGGTTGTCTCTGGAATCACCAGACATACCAAAAGTGCACTTTATTAATTTGCTAGGTGTTTCTCAATACAATCAAGTTAGCAATCAAGATTGGCCATCGCAACCACCACCATCATCTCCAACACCATCATATCACTATCTTCACCCTAATTCAACTCTATTGAAAGAAAATTCCACCTTATATAAAGTTTTGATTCCTTACCCCAAAAGGAAAATCTTGGTCCCATAAGGATATGTACCCCACCTGCTTGTATTGCTGATAACTCTGAAAGTGGCACTAAAAATGCTAGACTTGGAATTTGAAGGTGCTGGTTATGGTGCCTTTTGCCATGCACTGCTGCATGGCTCTAGGCCCTCAATTTCCTCCTCAATCAATGTAATGGAATGATAAGTATCACATGAGAATCCAATTAATATATAAGGAAAACTGTCAAGTTCATTTTCACTTTCAGCACAGCTTTTGCATGACTCACATGATCTAAGCGTTTCAGGAGGGGACCTAGTTCCAGGTAGGATGGATTAAGCCCTCTCTGCCTTCTGGACCTCAGTAAGTGTACTTCAAGACCTGACAGATGTAGGGGTCATCAGTTTAAGAACTCCGGGAGGCAAATAGTACCAGGTGCATTGGAAGCAAAGAACAGAATTCAGAGTACTTCTGAATCAGTGGACAGTGTACCATTTTTTCCATCCTGTACTCAAGATAACCCAAGAGCCACATGTAGGCACCTGTGTGGACAAGTGACACACCAGGAGAAATCCCCTAGTTCAGGCTCAAGAAGCATAAAAATGTTTCTCAGAGATAAAAGGAGTGGGACCTCTAAGTGTCTCTATTTATGGAGGAGAGAACCTTTTCTCTGAGCAGGGGAGCTTTGGTCTTCAGAGGACAGATGGAATGTCATCGTCCCTGTTTATATAATGTGCTCTCATTGCTTGGCCCTCATTGCTGGCATAATCAGGAAAGTGTACAGCAGAGCAAAGGAAAACATTTCTAGTTTTCTGGTAAGAGAATCAAAAAGAGCATCCTAGGCAATCAGACGGTACTCAGGAGATTGAGGACAGAGAATTCAGTGCAAAATGCACATGTGTAGAGCGTCTCAAAACCAGCAGACCAAAGAATTTACAAGTAAACTAAGTGTCAGACCCTGCTTAGGTTCCAGACAGTGTGCTGCAAACACAACTGCAGGTCCCACAGGGCTGCAGAAGTGTGAAGATGAATTGGTGGTCATCTGGAGCACGGCCCACAGAATGCAGAACGTCACATACCGCCAACATCCTTGCCCCCTAAAACAGGAAATAGCATCCTCCACGACATGCAAAGAAGCCCCAAAAGTCTCATAACATAGGACCCAGGTGCCCAAAGTACAACCCCACATTACTTAGCATATGAAGAACCAGGAATGTCTCAATTTGCTTGGGAAAGGACATTTAGTAGCTGTCCCCACCAGCATGGTGGAGGTGTTGGAAATATCTATCAAAGACCTAAACGCAACTGTTACAAAATGTTCTGAGAAATAAAGGTAAACATTGTTTACAAAAAGCGTGAAGATACAGAATCTCAGTGGAGAAATGGGAAATATAAAAAAAGAAAAAAAAGTAACAGAAATATTATGCAGTTTTCACCAATCTGAAAGTATTTTCACAAATTACTTACTCATGTGAGGGAATAAAGGAGCAGCGGAGATCGTGTAGAAGTTTGCAGATGAAAACTTGAGCGAGGAGGGTGTGGAGGGCTCCAGAGCCATCCTAACTTTGGTGATGGGGTCAGGGATGGGGTGAGAAGATGCTGCGGATAAGTGTGCGTGGCATGATGGCAGTGAAAAATGAGAGTCCACCTTTATCTCTGAGACTGTGAGTGCGTGAAATAGAACATGCACATGGACAGAATACAGATAGATATGATTCGATGTTTTCTTTAATTCATTTTAGTTCTGTAGACTATCTCTAAGAAAATACTTTAAAATCCATTACCAGTGAGCAACATGATGTGAAGCTTAGCCCCAAGTGACCACTTTGAAGCATTCTTGGGGGACTACTATACGCTCCTAAGTGTGAATGTGTTTATAAACTCCGAGGCAGGTAAATATTGTGTCCTATTCATAGTAGTCATTCTGCGGATCTTCAAATATACAAAAACATTCTTTTAATGCTGCACATATGCTTTGCAACTAAGAAAAATTAAATTTGTGTCAGGTACCTGTCACCTCACCTTGTACACTTTGGAAGTCTCAGTGATTCCCAAAGAGGTCCACTTCAAAATTCCAGAACCTGTGAAAATATAAATTTACATGGCCAAAGGACTTCGCAGATGTCAGTGTGCTGAAGGTTTGGAGATAGATTATCCCAGGTAGACTTTGGGCAACGTAACAGCAAAGCTCTTTCTACAAAGGGAGGCATCAGTGTGTGAGCTTGAGGGCAGAAGGAGAAATCGTATTGATTTAGCCATGAGCCAAAGAATGTGGGCATCTCTAGAGGCTGGCAAGGGCAAGGAGTGGCTTCTTCTAAAGCCTGTGGAAGAGAGCAGCCCTGGTGATACCATGTTCTTAGCCCTTCAGGCTGCTGACCTCCAGAACTGCAAGACAGTGAATGTTGTTGTCGAAGTTCACGGTAGCCTGTTGCATCGGCCCTAGGAAATGAACTCAATCCCTCTCCAAAGTCCTGTGGATGCTCTCTGTTCTCCAGGGAGCACGTGTCACGGTTCCCACTGTACAGTCTCAGGTCTGACCCATGCTCCTGAGAATTCTGTTCTTCTTGATCTCAGACTTTGGCCCATCCTGGCTGTGTTGCCTCTTCCTTTGTCCCCCTGAACACCTCCATGGTAAGGCTAATATGTAGATTTTACCGACATTTTGGAGCTAGGAAAGAATAATTCTCAGGAGAAAACAATTATATTCATCAGCTAGGATGGAATCAGTTCTAGCTACCATGGCCTGCACATCTGTCCTACAAATACCCCCGACCCTCCCAGCACTCTGGCTGGCCTTCATGGATGTCTTTGGGTCGGGTCTGAACCTTCCCCCTGTTTTATAGATCTCTCGGTCTGTCTCTGTCTCCCCCCCACAGCCCCTCTCTACGTTTCCCCCTTCACTTCCACACCTCTCCCCATGTTGATTCTGAACTGGTCACGGAGACGCAGAATTACCTCACCTATGGCCATGCAGAACAACAGCCTATTCCACTCCTTCCAGATCCTGCTGTATGCTTTGGAGTGAGGAAAAAAGAGGCCACTCCTTCACCCCACTTTGGCTGGAGTGTGCTGCTTCCTGCAAGAGAAAGCAGCCAGAGCTCACTTCTATTTTATGTCAATTTGTTTATTCCACATTCCTGCTGTAAAATGATCCCTCTCCTTCCCCCTAGTTTATTCAGCTGTGTCTCTTACCTCCTCTCCTTGCTGGGTCCTGAAGGAGTTCTGAAACTTCTTTGGGAAGTTGCCGTCACACCTGTCTGGGAGGCCGCTCCACTTCATGCACCCCCACCCTCTGGTTTCTTCATGGCTGTAGTTCAGTCATTCCTAGTTGTTGCTCCACCTGAGCTGACTCATGAGGTAGATACTCAGCCTTCCCCAGTTAATCTCCTTGACAATGCTTCATGCAGCTTTTGGGAGCTGAAAAAGCTCATCTCCCAAATTTAAGACAGTGACCAGGGGAGAACAAACTGGCCAGGCCATTTTGGACATTGTCCTAATTGACAACATAACACCATGTGACAGCAGGACCATCTCCAAAGAGGCCAAAATGGGTGTTCTCTGCTGCGGCCTAGAACCAGGCAGTCTTTGCTGGCCACATACAGAGTCATCTTCGCTATGTAGGGGGCTGACAAGTTCAGTGTCACTGCTTCTCTGGGAAAGCTGTCTGGGGAAGGTGAGGGCAGGTGGTGGGTGTGGTGGAGGCCCAGCTAAACCTGTGGCACTTCCACGGGCATAGTGTGTAAAGAGAGAATGTATCACACCTAATTATTTACCATACTGTTCTGTGGGGCTGTACAGATGCCAGGTTGGATTTCTTTGTGGTTAAAATTGATTATGTCAACTTGATTGGTTGGAAAGCCACCCAGAAAATTAAAGCACAACTCTTAGTGTGTCTGAATGGGTCACAGAGGTGTGGCTTTGAGGTCTATATCTCAACCCATCCCGCTTCGTTTCTAGTGCTGTCCCACCATTCTGCTTCCTGGCCACCATGAACTAAGCAGCTTTGCTCCACCATATCCTTCCATCATAATGTTCCTACCTTGGAGCCATCTGACCATGGACTGAATCTTCTGAAACTGTGAGCAAAATGAACCTCTCCTTCTTTAAGTTGTGGGCATCAGGTAATTTGTTCTCACAATGAAAGAGCTGTCTAATTCATTGCCCAAGGAAGGAAGTGAACTGTGGATGTGTATCTCAGGGGGAACAGTGAGGTGAGAGGGGTGACTGCTGACAAATTTTCTAGAATATGTTGGATCAACATGATGTCCCACCATCACAGCTTGACTGGTGAAAATATCAGCATAGCTAATATTATTTTAAAATATCAGCATAACTAATATTTAAAAATCCAGATGGGAGGAAACCCACCACAAAATAAGCAAACCATTTTTGTCAACATAAGTTTGTACTCTCCTGGCTCATGTGATGTGTGTGTCATGGTACATGTGGAAGGAGCCCCAGAGTCACCCATTCCTCCCCCATCATGAGGCAGCAGGGTCTCCAAAAGTGGGAGCTGTAAATTGCTCCTCTCCAGGAAACACAGCTCACATCTCTGCATAGTCTTCATAAACATTCACTGAATAGACACAAGTCCAATGAATATGGTTATCTGCCATCTATCTGCTACCTCTAAAACACTGCCCTGGTGTGTTGGATGCACTGAGTTAAACATTAGTGTCCAACCCCAGGGAACACATATCCCAAGAAGGAAGGTTATAAGTCAGTTGAGTCTGCCATGATGGCATGCCAGAGAATGAGTGGCTTTGAGATGAGTAAGGCCAAGTGCCAAAGTAAGCCCTGGGCACAGTGAACTATTACCCTTTGTAGCACGGAGTGTTATTTCCCTGCACTTGTGCTCTTCACATTGCAGACTTGCTATGAGACCCTCATAAAACAGAAGTGGAATGTTTGCATGAAATGAGAAATTGTTACCAAGGGAAAATCTAAATAAGCTCTGTGGCTTGGCTTGCTATTAGTCAATTTGGAAATCACTCTTTTTGGAGATCACACAGCTAGGAAACACATTACTAGTTTCCCACTTGCTTTGCTGTTGGTAAAACTTCCCATGTGTGGGTTACAATAACAAATGCCTGGATGACTTCTCAGGGACCTGAAGGCCACTTTTGCTGAAAACACTGATCATTAACTTGAGCCTACAGAAATCTGATGAGTAACTAAAGTGGAGTAAATGCCCTGGCATCTCTGTCTTCTTATTGTGTCTGTCACCCTTACTATGTTAATCCTTGGGTCATATTCCACTCATCTCTGCATGTAGACATGTTGATCATTTGAAATTGTTGGGTCCAAGGCTATAACACAGGGTTTACTTGGTCTATTGTCCATTGGAGCTGAGGTATGCTTTTTTCCCTCCCTTCACTCTTTCCTGCCCTCATACTTGTGCTTTCTCAGAAGTCACACAAGCCCAAACACATAAAGTGTTTTTGCCCTCTCGTAGGACCTAGACCCACAAGGCTAGAATGTTTCACACAGAAAGTTGGTACCAGATACACAAAAATTCAACCACCTCTAAGACAAGTTGATCATGGCCGACTGTGACCAAGCCTGTCACAAGAAGAAATACCTTTGGGAAACATCGGAACCATGCCCTTGGCCAGTGGAAATCACCAGACTCCAGCCCACCCGGAAGTCAGTAAGTCTCTGCTTTCTTTGTTCTGTGAGCTGCTTCATCCCTCTCTGGACCAAGTGCTGATCTCTTCAGCTGAAGTCACAACTCAGCTGAGCATCTCTCCAAATCCAGGCAGAAAGCCTTGCCCACATAAACGTGCGTGTTCTGGAAATACTGGTCTGGTCTCATTCTATCATCTCTGATTCCAAAGATCCAATCATCCCGTATTAGCTTAAGCAATGGAAATGCATTTCCTCACAGTTCTGAGTCTGGAAGGTCAAGGTCAAGGTGACAACAGAGATGCTTTCTGGTGAGGCGTCTCTTTCTGGCTTATAGATGGTTATTTTCTTACTTTTTCCTCACTTGGTCTCTTCTGTGCACTCGGGTGACAGAGTGGAACTTTTCTAGTGTCTCTTCCTTTTCTTAAAAGGATATCGTTCATATTGGATTCTATCCCTACCCTTATGACCTTGTTCCACCCTCATTACCTCCTAAGACCTTGTGTTACTCAGTTTTACTACTGCTGGAACAAAATACCCAACCTAAATGAAGGAGGAAAGGTTTAATTTGGCTCATAGTTTCAGAGAGGTCAGTCCTCAGCTGCTGGCTCCAAGATAGGAACATCATTGCGGAGGAACATGTGGGAGCAAAGCTGCTTTGTTTGTGATGGCTGGGAAGCAGAGCACAGGAGAAGAGCAGCAGCAAATGAGACAGCCTCCCAGAGCAGGCCCCTGTGACCCACTTCCACTGGGCCCTGCCTGCTAGCTTCACATTCATGTATGGACATCACTAAATTAATCCATGATTTAATCACTCCCCATGAGTCTTCAGACAAGTTCACAATTAAGCTTAACTATTATAGACCTTATCTTCAGATAGTAACATAAAAGATTAGGGTTTCAACATATAAATTTGAATTGGGACAAAACTCTGTGTAAAACAGATGAGAATCAAAAGAAAAAAGTATTGACTTTTTTGCTATAGTGATTTACTATGAAATAAATGAACAGAAGAAATGTAGTAGGGTTATTTAAAATTCCTAATACTCTCAAAAATTGCCATATTATGAACATAGCAAGTTAAGTTGTTGAAAACTAAGAGAACCATTACAATTTAAAGTGTAAATCATTATGATCACCAACATTAAGAGTTGCCTTGGCATTTACTCCTGGGATGTTTCAAAAGATGATAAAATAGGGAATTAAGCAGAACTTATTAAGATCAACCATTTTTATTATATGACCTTTCCATTTGAAAATGTAGATGCACATAATAAATGAGGCTGCCAGTGTGTTCCTGCTCTGAAGGATCCAAAAGTTTGGAAGAAACTAAGCTAATTAGACTTGAAATATCAACTGGAGAGCAATTACAACCCGGCATAAAAATATACCAGTGACACTGTACATGTTATAAATTTATGGTTAGGCAAATCTCAAGGTTGTGTCTATATCCTGAATCCATAAAACCTCGTCATAATGCACAATATCTTCACTACTACTATATACCTCTGATTTTATTTGGTCGGTAGTAAGTAAAGAGAAAAATCTTCTATATGTTGGATTTTCTTGCATATTTCTAAGTTTTTAATTATCTCTCCTCTCTAGCTTGTACTAAACAAAACAAAACAAAACATGTTTTCTTCTTTGTAATGACCTGACAGAGTTCTATTCCAAAACATAGAAACCTTGAATTGTGGAAGGATAACAAATCTGTGAGCTCAGATCAAATACCATTCCTGTACATAACAGCTTTTCTGAATATATTCTTCTGATAACCTATGCCCACCCATATAAACAGCTAAGAGTTTGTATCGTTTCCTTTTGGGTTCACCCTGGAACCAAATCTGAGACTAGGGTTTTATACAGGTGATAGATTCGAGAGCAGAGAAAGCAAAACAAGAAGGGAAAAGAAGGAAGACTTGGTACATTGCTGAGCTTGTGCTACTGCAGGGAACAGGGCTTGGTCATGCCAGGGACCCACCAGGATCCTCTGGACATGCCTAGGACTGTGGGGCCTGCAGGGATATTGTGGGATAAGCTGCAATCTTGGCTGCTGTGATTGGTCTCAAAGGCCATGATGGGTGTTTATCATCTCCTTCTCCCCCGCCCGTTCTGGTTTCCCTTGTGTTCAAACCCATCTCTTCTCAGACGGGTCTGGCTCTTGACCACATTCCTCTTCTCAGGCTGTAGTTGCCTAAGGTACCAAGGGGCACCTTGGTGACTCCCTGACCTCAGCTTTCATCCTCCTTGCTGCCTTGGGAGCAGGAGCTCTGGATCAAGTGGTCACAACCTCAACAGGGTCATTCACCCTGGCCAATGCCATAGCTCTCCTCTCCATGTGCTTCAAACTCCCCTCAGGGCCATTCCAGGTTTGCATTTTTGAGCAAATGCTTTGAGCCAAGTGTTTGCATTTTCTGGACTGATTAAAGGAAGTCAGAGAAGACTACGTACCCTTGACAAGTCAGAATTTTCAGTTTTTCTCTCTGTGGGATCCTTGGATTTGGAAGTCTTTAGCAATGGCCCAGGGATGGAAAAGGACCAAGCACACAAGGAAGGCATTGACCAGGTGGTATTGGAATCTATTTTCCACGGAGCCTGTAATTTCAGGGAAGTTGGGGTGCTACGAGTGGTCAGAAGAAGGAAGGAAGAAGAGGGAGACCAGGTTCACACACAGGAAGGTGAGGCAGTTGTAAGATTCAGACATTTTCTTTTTAAATTTTTTATTAGTACATGTTTGCAGTACATATGATTACATTCCTAGTGGAGAGTTGATATATGTACCCACATCTTCATTCTTTTTTTCATTCCCTTCCCCTCTATTCCCTTTCCTTCCTCCATCTCTTGATCCCCTTCCCATTTGAGATACTTTTCTTATCGCTCTTAGCTAAAGGGTCATTTTAGAGGCAATCCTACGGTTCAACGTCATTCACAGAATTCCTCAGACCAATGAATGATTCTAGTTCACAGGATTTGCTTCTAAGTTTTCTATATATGTCTTCTCCTGAACTGTCTCCGTAGTGGCCCCAAGAAGGCCACTAGAATCCTAACTTGTGCACTGTGAGACGTGTGTGTGTTAATGGGGTAGCACACGCTCATGAACAAAGTCAGTGTCTGGCCCCTCCCTGCTTGGAGATCAGGAAGCCCTACTACAGTACCGCCCCTGCCTCTGCAGCCTTGTGTCCTGAGAATCCATGCAGAGGACAATCACCACCACCTGGGGCTTCACAAAGCTCAGCTTCCGTAATAGAAGCACAGCGGTTCTCAGTGCAGAGACAAGGCCGAGGGAAGTCCTCATCACATTTTACAACAGATGAAACAAGACAAATCATATTTACAAGATCTTGGTCTAACGTGACTTCTGAACTCACCCCACTGCAAGCTGGCTCAAGTGTCAGACTTCCTCATCATTTTCCCTACGGGTCCCCAGCAGAGACAAACATCACACCAGGCCTGGAAAAGCAGGTTTCAAGGTATGTGTTAGGAGGTTTGAAGCACATTTGACCAAAGCATAGACAATGTGATCAGAATTCAGAAGTCTTGGAACCAAAACTGGGTGTTCAGTAAAATATGTGGACCTCATTTTAGCATAATACTTGCCTCAGTTGGAACCAGTGGAGACTCGAGTGGTCTCACACACAGAGGTGAGTGGGTGTAGTGTCCAGTCTGTGGTAGCAAGGAGCTCAGCTACCTCTCAGGGGACCCTCCCCTTGATAAAGCCCTTGGACCAAGTACCACAAAAAGCACTCCCGTAGATGGGAAAGCTGGGTGGGTGGGTGTGCTGGCCATCCCAGCACAGGGAGCAGGGAGAGACCTTGCACAAGTTCTGGGCTCTTGCTGGGGGATTCTGAGGAGGGCTTTAGAATGTGGAGTTGAGTTCTGGACTGAGCATTATCAGAAAGTAGGGACAGCTTATTGATTGGCATTTCAAGTCTTATCTAGGAGGAGGCAGGCTGGTGTCCTCACCGGCAAAGGTAGAATTTACTTGTGGTAAGAGGGAAGGTTAGATGCAGTGGGGTTTCTCCCTGTCTTATCCCCTGCATGTACTTGGGGTGACCTTGTCCAGATAGGATTTATATTTTCTGGACTTTGTTTGTGCTCCTTTGGCAGCAAGCTGGCTCAGCTGCCAGTGAAGAGGATTTTTGAGTTCTCCAGATCTGTACCACTCTATGTCTTACTGATAACAGAGAGAAGGAGAGTCTTGAAGTCCCTGACAATGAGATTCCACCACAAACTGCCTTCAGAATCTTCCTCTCTTGCTGTACTGAACATTGTCACTAATAAGGGGTGGAAATACATCCAGAGCAAATGTCAAAACACTCTTTTACAATTTTAAACTGAAAAGACTGTTGTAAAACAATAGATATTGAGAATTTCTCTAGTTATAAGACATTGAGCTTGTGTGTCAAGCATTTTGTTCATTATGCGCCCACCAAAGTGACTCGGTGTCCATAGCTAAAATACTACAGACAGTGAAGGCAATGGTCGGACAGAGTTTGGCCCAGACCACCCAGAAATGCTCCTCAGACTCTTAGTAACATCTGTGGATCTGATTTCAGGTGCAATGATTGCTCAGAATTTTCCTAATTCAGCAGTTCACTGAATAGTCAACACTTTCTCACAGCTCTTTGTGTATAGATTATTTGGCCATGATTTCCCATCAATTCACTCACTTTTTTTCCTAGACCATATTTATCCGAAGATGATCCCTGAACCCCACTTTTCAAACATCTAAAGCATATATTAAAAATGCATGCACTTGGGTATTTTCCCAGGTCTACTAGTTCAAGATCTCAGAGGCAGAGCCTTGTCATTTGTGAAAGTCTCTCCAGGAAATCACACAGTGCACCCACACTTAGCAGCCTTCCCTTTGATGATATGGCACACACAGGGCACTGGGCATTTGCAGGGGAGGCCTGGCCCTGCTTGGATTTGATATTTAACTTGGAGCTACTGTGTCCCTTATGAAGGGCTCCCTGTGCACCTGTGTCTGGGGTTCCCAACTCATCTCCACATCCCCAGGACCTCTTACTCTTCACTCACACCTGCTTTCTCCTGGATGCCTCAAGCTCGTCTCTTTGTTCCTTTACCTCTTTGCCATCATCTTCCTTGTCTGCCTGCAGAGACAACCACTTAATGTGGTTCTGCTTCACCTGAGATAGGCTCCTTTTGGTTAAAACAGGCAAGGGAGTAAGTATCGCTGTAAGTGGAATCCATAGTACCCTAAGGGAGGGATTTGTAAGACGGACAACTTTGCAGACCTTTGAACTTCATGCGTTGGGGGAAGATAATTTGCCTAGAAACAGTACCAGCTTTGATCTTAAGTTCACAATACAGGATGCCTTTGCTGTCTTTGTTTTCCTGTATGTCATGGGTGCTCATTTATATCCATGATCTGGGACTTGTGGCCTTGAACTGGAAACTCCATTATTGCGGAGGTGGCTTCTCCTTGAGCTGTTGTCCACTGTCCACCTTGCTCTTTTCTGTTGAGCATCCTGGCAGGGACACCATGGTGCAAATGTGCAGGCAGAGCCCTCTGGAAGTGTTTCCCTGCTCAGCTATGCAGGGAGTGTGCCCTCCAAAGCACTTCTGAGTTCTTCACTGATAAATGTCTACCTGTCCCTCACATCTCCCTGCGGAAAGCACAGGAAGAAATGAAAGTGGCCAGCTGAGGATGGCGCTGTTTGGCTTGGCAGGAGATTTGGCTTGGCAGGAGATGCTCCAGGGGTGCCTCAGCCCTGCCAGAAGACACTTTCTGATCTGCTGCCCAAGAACCCTCTGTGACTTTGGCAACAATGATTGTTGAAACACTCATTGTCAAAAACTCATGGGCTCATATGACACAGGGAGGTGCCGGTTTTCCTGCCTTGAGTCAGATTTCCCCCAAAAGGATTTATTTACACTTTTGTGATGCTACTTTGTCTACACTGTGGGACTGACAAATATTCTTGTACCTGTATCAGAGTCTCAGATCTCTCAGATAAGTTGCTTTCCATGTGTTCTAGCTGTTTCCCCCACCCGTTCCCACCCCATGTCATGTTCAGGGTCCACAGGCACATAGGTGCTCCCTCAGCTTCCAAGCTGAGACATTACTGTTATTATAAATCTGATATTGGTTTAGAGGATTGAACAAAGCCTCCCTAGGGAATAGAAAGATAGCGTGGTGCTCTTCGGCTGTGGCCTTTGAGATCTCCCATGCCTTGTAGGTTTGCTATTGTTTCTATCTACATACACTCCACCTCAATCTATTCTCCACCACTGCATCATTTCCTGCATCAGGGCCTGGAAACTGCCTGATGGTAGGCTGATGCAGATGCTAACCCAGGCATAGAAGCTCCTCCAAGGTAGTCTGCAATGATCCCCAGCTCCTGGCATTCACACCCTGGGAAGCCCCCTCCCACCTGGACCAGGGTTAGTTGGTGCAAAGAACAATTATAGCAGAACTGATGATATATCACTTCCCAAATTATAAAAGTGACTTAAACTCCCCTGCCCTGTTAGCATGGAATGTCAACTTGAATGACTTCAGGATCCACTTGGAGGACTGATGGAACACACTTCTGTGTGTGTCTGGGTATGGAGGTCTGACCTTGGACACTGTAGGTTCCTGGCTTTTTCCCTTCTGGCATTGTCTTCCTGCTGTGTATCTTGGCTGCCAGGAACTAAGGATCTTTGCTCTCCTCCCACCATGATGTTTCTGCCTTGAAGCCACCCAACCATGGACTGAATCCCCTTAAAACATGAGCCAAATTAAACCTTCCTTGGATTGCACACTCTGAAAACAGCCAGCTGTCACTTTGTGAGGTAACTAAGGGAGAGGCCCTTATAGTGAGGAACTGAGGTCTGTGACCAATAATTAGCAGGGAATAGCGATATACAATAGTCATCTGAGTGAGCTTAGAAGCAGACACTTTAGCCCTGGTTCAATCTTGAAGTGACTACAGTTCCAGTCAATAGATTTACTACAAGTTCCTGAAAGACCTTCAGCCAGACACCCAGCTAAGACTCTCCTGGATTCCTGATCCACAGAAACTGAGGCAGGACTTGCTTACGTGTCTAAATGTGTGGGTTATTTGCTGTACAGCAATGGATATGCAGCATATGTGCCCTGTGATGTACTGCGGTGCTGGCCTTTTCTCTTCAATATCAACTTCTTCAAACCATTATCTTCAAGACAGACTTATTTGGTGGGATCTTGTTCTTCAACACTTACTTATTAGTGAGTCTTACTCTGTATACAATGACGCATCAGGAGATCCATCACAGAATTGTATCTAGCGTGAGCAGATATTCAATAAACATTTGTTGAACTAATGATACCAAGAATATGGTTATTATGTTTTTAAGCTCATACCTCCAACCAGATCTCAAGAAAACACTCAGCCAGCAACATTGTTGACCATGAAGTGCCATAGAGGATGTGCACAGTGGGATAAGTGAGCCCTAGATGTTCCACAGCAAAGACTGAAAAATGTAGCTCTTTTGTCCCAAGGCTGCTGTCCTGAGAGTTGGTCCCCAAGGGAAGTCTGGCTCCCCTCGTGCGACCTGCACACACTGATGGCTCTGTGCCCTTCACAGCAGTCACTCCTCATGCTTGGTCTGTCCCGGGAAATGGCTGCCTATACCTTGCCCAGGTCTTCTTTCTCATCTCTCTTACCTGCCTGAGTATGCCTCTTTCTTTCTTCATCTGGAGGATTCCGTGTGCCTCAGCTGCCACTTATGCAGCTCTTCCTGGAAAGAGCCCACAGCTCTCATTAGAATGTGTTCAATATTCTTGTCCTTCTTTGAGGTTATAAATGGATAAATTAATGGCTCATTTATCAAGCTCCAGTCTTCCCAGTGTGAAGCCACCCACAACCTCTGACATTTAGCTTCTAACCTGGGCTTCAAGAAAGTTATCAGCAACAACTCTACATAGACTCAAGGCTGGAAACTTCACTCCAGCCTGTTACCCTCCTTGCATCTTCTACAAGGAGGGTGACATCTTGATAGTGGGCACCACTTCTGACATGTCCTGGGGTACCAAGGCACCCTGATGATCTGACTATACCCACATATCTACTGCCCACATATGTTCTTGCCACCCTAGTGGAGGTGAGTGATTGCGGCAGACCCCGTGTGGCCGGGCAAAATGAAATTACTCACTCCTTGCCTTTGATGGGAGAAGTGTGCTGACCCCTGCTGTCCAGGTCAGTGGATGCCAGGTTTTCATTTGACAGAGCTAGCACCAAAATGAGACTGGCAAGTGTGACTATGCCAACAATCACAACAGATACTATAGCAGCATTTTAATACCATGCAGTAAGATCATAACAGTATTTTTAAAACTTAATGAAGAAATTAAAGTAGTAGTCTATCAGAGCCTTAAATTTTCTCATACTTATGATTTCCAACCAATAACTGCATCACCTAAGCCTAATACTGGTGTGGCGAAAACAAACACTGGAGTTTTTAATTATGTCTGTGTGTGTGTCTTGCCATTTCTTCCGGCCCTAAAGTGGACTGAATAAGTCAGGTGAACCCCAACTTCATATTGATCCTCTCCTGTAAGAAAGGAAAAAAGGGAACAGGTGTGCCATGGCACTGGCCTCTTGTCAGTCATTGTGTTAATTTATTTCTGTTCCAATATATTTTTCCCAATATTTTTATAAAGGTGGCTAAAACAAAAATCAGAGAGATGACTTAGCAGCTCTGTCACAAAAATAAAATTAGATCAACTGGGTTTAGAAGGAAGCTCTGTCCTCCCTAATCCTGAATCACACCACCTATCTCAAATGCCCCTGGGAGGGACAACATCTGGTGACGCTGGAAAGTACACACAAAAGGCAAAGCCTGGGACGACCATAGAAATAACCATTTACCAGGAGGGTAGGGACTGTTATGGCTAGAGTCTAGATGGCCTCATGCTTTCATAGGTGGGGGTTTTGGGAGATGACTGGGTCATGAGTGTGTGACACTGGATTAGTCCACTGGGCAGGAAAGAGGAGCAAACAACCACGTAGAGCTCCCCCACTGTTGGGAGGATGGGAGATCGGTCCATTCCTTCAAGCAATGCTATCCAGAGTTACCTTATGACCATTCTGCCTCTTGGTATATGCCCAAGAGAAATGACCATAAATCTTCACATAGAAAAGTGTATGCTCGGGCCGGTGAGATAGCTCAGCGACATAAGCACCTGCCTGGCAAGCGTGAGTTCCTGAGTTCGACTCCCGGTACCCTCATATTAAAAAAAAAAAAGGAAAAGAAAAGTATATGCTAATATGTATAACAGCATTATTTATAATAGCAAAAGGTGAAGCCCACCCAAGTGTTCATCAATGGATGAGTGGAGGAAGAAATGTGATTCATCCATACAATGTACTCGTTAGGCATGAAAGGGACGAAGCACTATACACGCCGACACATGGAGGAACCTTGGAATCAATATGCTAAGTGGAAAATGCCAGCCAGGGAAGGTCACGTGTACTGTAGTTCCAGTCATGTGAAAGTCCAGAATGGGAAAAATCTAGAGCCAGGAAGTGGATTAGATTACTAAGGGATGGTGGAGAGAGCAAGTGAGAATAAAGGGGGGATGGGTCAAAGATTTGGGGTTTCTTGTTGAGGGGATGAAAATGTTCTAAAATTGACAGTGATATCTGTGAATATGCAGAAAGCACTGAACCACACACTTTAAGTGGGTGCATTGTACGGTGTGAGAATTTTAGCTCAATGAAGTTGTTGCAAACACAGATCATCCTTGCCGTGACCCTCTTCCCCTCTGACTGTGGCCTCTCACAGGCCCCCACAGAATCTGTCTCTGTGTGGTGGCCCTGCTTCCTCCTCCGTGCACAGAGCACAATGACTTAGCTGCAAACAGCTAGGTCTGACACACCGTGGCTCCCACACCTTAAAATACATGTTTTCTCTGTGCCCTTTAATAGGTACTTGTCAGCACGGTGTGGGCAGCACTGAGAAGCAGTAATTAGGAAAAGCACAGCAGACTGAAATGCGTGGCTCACATCCAGCGCCTCCCTCTGCTGGCTGGGGATGGTGAGGTGAGATGCGGAATCACTGGAGAAGGAGCCTAGCAGGATCGCCCCAGTCCCCGGCATCCCCTGCCTGCCAGGAAGTCAGCTTTGCCAGGGGTCTGAAGGTCGGGAGGCTCTTTTCGCATCTCTCTGCCTGGACTAAATGTCCTGTATGTAATGATACATTAAAGGCTTGGCATAATAAGGTACGGGCAGAGCTAATTAGCAGAAGTTGGTTTTGCTGATCATGAAATGCCCAGCGGGAGTGGGGGCTGGGAAGATTGTCTCCCGTTGATATTTACAGCCCTTTGTTTTCCAGAGAGCAGACCTTTTCTGCTCTGTGACTGTAAATTCAATCTTCTCATTCATGTTCTCATCCCGAAATTATTTAGGCACAAGGGCTCCTTTACAAACAGTGTTACCTTTAACAAACGCAGAGGCCTGAGGCTGTGAAAGGTGAGTAGAAAGCCAGTGAGCCCCCCAGAACCTGGCCTGGCAGCTGCTCCTCCTGAACTGGTTCTGGATTTAATTGTCTTGTCTCGAAGTCAGAAAATAAGGGCTGTGCCTTCCATTCTCTCCTCCCTTTCCCAGGGGTTTAAAAAGATCAACCAGATTGATACCTGGAGTCCTCTCTGGTCTCCAGAGGCAATGCCTGAGATTAGTGTTAGCACTGCAGTTGTAAAGACCCGTCTCCCACACTGCCCAGGAGCCTGCCTAATGCACTGGCTTTGGGCACTGGCATGACCTGCCAACTTTCCCCCACTGGGAAGCAAAGTTGATTTTGGCTAAGGGTGCATCTGACAATTTGATGTATCTTTAACGTAACTGGAGACATCTTCTAGTGTCCAAAAACACACAAAAGTTTTACCTACCCGGAAGTGAGACTGCAGCTTGCACCCTCTGACCTCTGACCTCTGACCTTCAGAGGTGGCAACCTGTACAGTGAAAAATGAGGAAGGAGAGGCGACTGCACTAGGGTCTGCACCAGAGACCCATTTCCCTAAGGCTCTGTTCTCAAATTCAAGGAGTTGGGATTACGAATGAAGACTTACTGGTAAAGAGGAGGGAAATTTTTATTTTTATTTCTGAGATATAAATCTTATGATAAGACTATTTCTCCCTACTTTGGCAGCATTTACAGCTGTCACTGTATTTTCTTGTGATTGTCCCTATCAAATAGGGAGAACCTTGCTACCCCTTTTTTAGGGAGCAGGAACGAGACCCCCACGACTGATGTAGAAAGGTGCCACGTAGAACAGACTGCAGGAGCACCAGAGCTGGTCTGTGTCCTCTGGCCCTGGCTTGGTGCCTGGATCAGTCCCTGGGACCCCACGCTAGTAGTATCTACTTGAGGTCACCTAGCATGTTGACCAAAGGCGCGGCTGTCCTGTCCACAGGGTCTGTTCCTGATAAAGACGAGGAGAGCCCCACCAGGGAGGCCCCAGACGCTGTGGAGTCTCAGCCTAGGGCAGAGGCTGACAGTCTCCCAGCATGCTAAGCAGGTTGGAAATAGGCAAATGTGGGGACACCTGATTCTCAATTCACAGCCCCAACTGTAATTGCAGTTGGTGCAAGAGTTTATTTTCACAGCTGTTGTTGCCTGAGAAAAAGTTCCATCCTGTTAAAATGACCAGGCCCAGATATTCTGAGTGCTGCAGTGAAGACAGGAACGTGTCCTTCTTTCAGAGCACTGGGATCCTGCAGGCGTCACGAAGGAATACCCTAGACAGACGGTGACATCTATGGTGACATTCCCTGGATTGTGTCCCAGCAGCCTGAGATATTGCCCATTATTTATCTCATTTTTTTCTGCACAATGAAACAAAACAGACCGATAATCTACCATGAATGAATATTATTACACGCTTTGGAAGGTCCACAAAGGCAAACTGATTTCGCCGTGGAGAATATCTTACTCCTCGCTTCATATTAAAATGCCCCAAAGTCTCCCAAGAGACCATGCAAAGATGCGATTTATCCACTGCCCCGGGTCTGCTAATTTGATGAGAGTTCTGATCTCATCTGCAGGCTTAATATAGAAATTCTTTGAACCTGAACAGACACACGGAAATGTGGAA
The DNA here is from genome assembly GCA_028451465.1 of Erethizon dorsatum. Classification (NCBI taxonomy): domain Eukaryota; kingdom Metazoa; phylum Chordata; class Mammalia; order Rodentia; family Erethizontidae; genus Erethizon; species Erethizon dorsatum. Next base: position 56,951,942 of record CM051833.1, read on the forward strand.
TTTATTCAATGACATTTTCTGTGAAGTGTATGAAACAATATACTTATGCATGTTGTCATTGCTATATGCGCATGTGTGCATGTGCAAATGTACCTACAAATGCATAGATCCGAGTCGGGATTTCTACAACCAATATATTCAGCTTCTCCTTATAGCATGGTGCCTTCCAAATCCCTCCCAAATTATTTCCTGATTTTTGAGGGAGAAGTACTGTTTTTAAAATGCAATCATTGTATGTTGATAATGTATAATTCTACATCATCGTCTTCAAATGTCAAGCAAATAGTGGGAGAAATGGACATTCTAAGTGGAGGAATGAGTAATAAAGGTCCATCATCAGTGACTTCCCCATGTTGAGAAGTAAATACTTAGTCTAAGTAACAGCTCTTGATACTTTCCGTGATGGTCTTTCACAGGGGCTAGGGTGGCCACTGTCACAGCAGGACCATGACAATGGGGGCTCAGCCGTTAAATAAGGACTCATGCAGCCATTGGCCCCATGTTCTTGTCCTGAGCTGTGCTGTGTGCAAGCTCCTTCTACCTTGGTGGAACTGACATGCAGGGGCAGCCCGAACTGTGCCATCATCACAGCACTGGGTACAAGTGAGCGGACTTTTCTTTCCTTTTGTATTACTAGGATTGAATTCAGGGCCATGTCACTGAACTACAATTTCAGCCTTTTTCTTAATGTTTTATTCTGAGACAGGATTTTGCTAAGTCACTAAGTTTCCCAGGCTGAGCTTGAACTGACCTTGCTTCAGCCTCCCAGAGCCCTGGGATTGCAGGTGAGAGGCTCCATCGCACCTGGTGCGCTTCTCTCTTCAGGGCTCGGGAACGCCCTCAGTGCATGGTTACACTATGCTGCTTATAGTTTGTGTGCAAAGTCAGGAAGATTCTCATACTATTGTCTGACTTTCTCAGATTTACCTGTTGGAAGGAAGGAAGGAAGGAAGGAAGGAAGGAAGGAAGGAAGGAAGGAAGGCAGGGAGTGAGTGACACTGCTCCCAAACCTGTGAACACACTGTCCTTGGTACATGGAGAGCCCATAGACAGGTGAGTGTGTTTTTCCCATTAAGCAAAATCGGTGGCCTTGACTGGGTGGCGTGTGGTTTCCCACAGCTGCTGTCACAGATTGCCATAGAGTCAGAGGCATAAAACCACAGATTCACTACTTTGCCACTCGGGAGGTCTGGGCTGAAGCCAAGGTGCCGGCAGGGCTGGGAGCCTTCGGGTGGCTCCAGGGAAGAGCACTGGCCTGACGAGGCGAGAAGCGTCCTCCCCTCGAGGCCTTGAAGAGTCTCAATGTGTCATCTTGCACTTGGACCTCCAGCTTCCAGGACTCTGAAGCAATAAATAAATCTCTTGTTTTAAGCTGCCCTTGTGTAAATTTTCATGACAGCCCCAGGAAATGAACGTGTGCCTTGCCTTTTCCAGTGCCCGGAGGCTGCCTGCTGCCTGCGCATCCTGGGATCTGGGTACCCTTCTCCATCTTCAAAGTCAACAGTGGCCATGTAGGCCCCTCTCCCCCAGCATCTCTCTGACTTTCTGCCTCTCCTCTGATCTCTATCAGGAAAGCATCTGTGATTTTAAGAGTTCATATGGTTAGACTGAGCCGCCAAGATATCCTAGAATCATCTCACCACCTCAAGCTTGCGACCTTACCCACACCTAGAGTCCACCCCACATATAGGGGGAGAAGCTCACAGGTTGCAGGAATGGGGATGTGGACATCTTTAGGAAGGTGGGTGGGAGAAGTATCCTGTTTTCCATAGGTGGACTGACTCAAAATAATACACCGCATCAACAAACACCATGCAGTATGATTTAAGAAAAGCCAACAAAAAAGATAGTTGTCCAATACCTATTGCATCCAAGGACTAGTACTGAGTGAGAGAGGAAGATGAATGAAAGGTACAAAGAGACATAAGGCAAGGTTCTACCTTTATCTTCTAGGAAGCAGAACCGAGGAATGATGTATTATTTAATTCAGAAAAAATGTATGGAAAGCTCTGAAATTTCTCGCGATCATTCTATCAAAGTCTGTATAACAGAATCCTCACAGAGGAACAGAAGGCCAGGCAAGCTGTAGCTCTGTGATGATCCAAGCAGAGTTCTCAGGGGCACAGTGGAGAGGAGCTCATCTACGGATGGCTCCCCAGGAAGACATCTTTGCCACTGGGTCTTGAATAATGTCTGTGGTTTAAACAGGAGAAATGCGATTCCAGACAGCCAACAGCATGAGCAAGCTCAATGCAGAGGAAGGAGACCAAGTGGGACTTTTCAGACCGTACTCAGCCTTAGAATGAGGGTGAGGTTAATGTGCCGTGCTCACGTGTGACCCTGGAGCCCTGAAGACAGCTGTTCTAGATGCCTTTCTGTTTGTTTTTCAATTTGTTTACTGGGGAGTAGCAAAGATGATGGCAGAATACACCAAATTATTTCCCCAAACCAAAACCAGTACTTCTTCCTCTTAAGATTATTTTTCATTTACTTTAAAAATAAGAGTTTAGAGAATGATAATAAAATACAACATAGACCACTAATGAAGGTTAAAAAATCACATTATCTGGACTTTTGCATCTGTAGTCTGTGAGCAGACTGAAAAAGAATGAGGGTCTGAGATGGAAGGTCTCCTTTGAAACAGGTTGAAAACAACATTTTTTTTATTTTAAAGAGAAAAAACAATAAAAACAATGATTCAGAATTTCAGAACAAGCTAATAGGATATTAACAATGGCTAATATATTGCGTATTGTTGTCTTCAAAGTAGTTGCTCAGATTACAGGACATAGGCATAAAAAATTGATCAAACAATATAAGCACAAACCGTCCTTTGAAATGAACTAATAGAAATTAGTAGTGTAATTATCTTAGCTATCCTGTATATATATATATATTTTTTTTTTTTCTTTTCCCTTCCTTCTTTACTCCTTTCCCCCATCCCAGGTGTTCTTTCCTTTCGAGCAGTTTCTTCCCCTTTCACAATATCTATTATACATTTTGGATCTTATTTAGAAAACAACATTTTAATTTCGTGTTTAATGATGTGCAAGGTTTGGGGGACACCTACTGTGGAGCAGACATCTCCACGCTTAAAAATAGTGAGGAAATCTTGGATTGGGAGGGCATGGCAAATATGGACTCTGGATGCCACCTGCCAGTCACCAAACTCTGCCCAGCATGGCATCAGTCTGAGCCCCACACTCTTGCTCCTTCCCCAGTGGCGCAAACCTTCCAGCTCTCAGAAACTCCTACAGGGAAAGACCGGAAGCACTTCGAGTTGTTGGTGCAAGCAATGACCTTCCAGACAGATGTCCAAAAGCACAGGGAACAAAGGCGCACATTGCCATATGGGGCCACCTCCAGCTGAAAAGGTTCTGCACAGCAAAGGAAGAAGTCAGCAGGGTGAAGAGACGACTCACAAATGGGGGAAGATACTTGCCAGATTTTCATCTCACCAAGGGTTAATATACAGAGTATGTGAAGGACTCAAAGAACTTGATAGCAATAATAATAATAATAATAACAATAATAATAATAATAATAATCCAGTTAAAATGGGCAAGTGATCTGTCTAGAAACTTCTCAAAGGCAGAAATACAAATGGCCAATAAGTATATGAAAAAATACTCAGTATTTCTAACCATAAGAGCAATGCAAATCAAAGATACAATGAAATACCTCTTCACCAGTTAGAATGACCAATATAAAAAATAAAAACCCCAGTGAGGATGTAGATTTAATGTCTCAGCGAATGCAAATCAGTATGGCCACTGTGGAAAATAATATGAAGTTTCCTAAAATACCAAAAACAGAACTACCAGCCATTGCATTCTTGAGTGTACCTAGAGAAAATGAAGACAGCACCAAGCAATACCTGCATACCCACATTTACCACAGCACTGCTTCCAGTCAGACTACATGCTCATCAACAGACGAATGGACAAAGAAATGTAGCATGGATGCACAGTGGAGTACTATTTAGCCATAAAGAAAAACGAGTTCCTTTCATTTGCAGCAAAATGGACAGAAGTGTTAAGTGAAATAAGTCAGACATAGAAAGATAATAAGCCACCACATGCTCTTTCTCGTATGTGGAAACTGAAGAAACAAAACAAAAACAAAACCACTCTGGAAGTAGAAGGGGGATGGAGATTGGGACGAGGAAGGGAGCTGGGGCATGGACATCATCAACATGTGTGCATACACAGAAATATCACAGTGCAGCCCGTTAATGTGAATCCCATTAATTTGTACAAGATGTTAATAATTATAAGAATAAAAATTTAAAACATGTTCAACACATGCCATAAGCTCTGGAGAAGCTGAGAGTCTTAGTTACTTTACTTGTTGCTGGGACAAAACACCCAGCACTCACAAGTGAAAGGATGAAAGGTGTATTTCAGTTCGCAGTTTGTAACGGTTTCAGCCCACAGTCAGCTGGTTCCGGGGCAAGACCACGTGGCACAGGGGCCTGGAGGAGGCGAAGGTGCTCATGGCATGGGAAACAAGAAGCAGAGAGAGTCAAGGGAGGAAGGAGGAAGGGAGGTGGGTACAACTGACTCAACTCCTTCCTCCGGGCCCCACCTCCTGATAGCAAGTCAGCTGTAAATCCCATGACGCAAGCACCTGCCAAGGGTCCAGCCTATGAGTGCAGGAGGCTTTGGGGGAAATCTAGATACAAACCACAACACTGAGTCTATGACACCTTCTACTTGGGAGGTGACACAGAACTGTCAAGATTAGCTTCCATCTTTCAGATCAGATGAAATGGACAATCCTTGTAGGCTCCAAAGAGGGGCTAGAAAAGTTGCCTGAAGGGGTAGGTCCCACAAATACCTTTCTTTTTAAGGTGATTTGTTGACATGGAAATATTATTTCTAAGTCTGTGAACACTGCCCAGTCTTAAGTGCTCCTAATGTATTATATGAATTTAGATGAATACAATCAATGTGAGGAGGTCTAGAGGCTTCTGGCTCTGTCCCTGTCCCCTGGGAGGCGTTGCCTGGGCTTCTAATTCTGGAACAAGGGAACTCCTGCATTTCAGTGAAATCCACTACCCCTGCTTGTGTATGGGGTGGGGAGTGTACAGGAAAAGCCTGGATTTGCACATAGGTACCCTGCCCTTCCAGGTGTCACTGTGGATTTATCCACCTAGACAGGAGTAGTAGGCTTGACAGATAAGCTGCCTGATGTGTCCCAGGCACAAGGGACAAAAAGCCACAAGAGCAAACACACAAAGCAATGGAGAGGTTAATGACAAATAAGAAAGGAAGCAATCTGAAGGAGGGCTGCTGGCTTGCTTGTGGTCCCCTCTGCAGAGGTCATCATATCTTCCCAAGGCCTCAGCACACAGCAAGTGCCACCTCAGCCCCAGACTGCTGGAAAACACAGACCAGGCCTCTGGGGGTCCCAGGTATTGGGAAGGCAGAGTCAGGGCCTTGGTGGAGTCTGAGGACCATGTGCCAGATGCCAGCAGGTCCCATGCACGCATCTCAGATGTCACCTGCTGGAGGCAGGCAGCAGCCTCCCCCATCCCTGGAATCAGGGAGTTGGAATGAACCGTCACTACGCACCCCTTTCATGCGTCCTCTGAAATTAGGGGCCTTCCTGTGGGGGTGTCCCTTTCACACTTCCTGATGATCAGGATGTTGAGGTGCTCTGTCTCCAGCTGGACACCCAGCCATGGGCAAGAGGAGCTCCCTGTCCCCACAGCCTCTTCTCTGCATCAGTCATCTCTGTTGCTGGCCTCTTCAAAAGGCCAGGCCTGGTCAGCTAGAAGGACTCCAGAAAATACCCCAGCTTTACAAATGTTTACAAATCACAAAGACTCCATGGCTAGGGGTGGCCCTTCCTGGCCTTGTGTGGGTCAGGATTCATTCCCTGAGCTCCCCTTGGTGCGGCGTGGCCATCTGTGACATCCAGTCCTGAGCCGCAGGCCGCATGTGCAGCTTTGGCGAGAACAGATAGGGCAGGCAAGGGCGAGGGCCAGCCCAGTGGGGCTGTTTGGGGTCACTTCTCTGAAGAGCACCAGAGAGGACACGGGGCTGGAGGAGCTGGCAGCCACCCCTGCAGACAAATGAGGACACATTTCCCCAATCATTTGTTTCCTTGGCTGGCTGAAAGCCCAGGACAGGTGTCTTGCAGTACAGGAGGCTGGGGGTGAGCTGCATCCACTCACGGGGCCTCTGTCACCCCCACAGTGATGCCCCGCTTTGTGCTTAGCCCCATATTTGTGTGGCCACCACAGCAAGGAGGGCCAGGAATGCGCGGGGAAGGCTGAGGATGGGGTGGGGTTGAGAGGATCTTACCATGGCAGCAGCACTGGGCACAGTCGGGACCTTGCAGGCAACTTACTAACCTTTTCTGTGAGTCCCAGCCACCCGTTCTCCACATAGTTTCCTGGGGCTACTGTAAAAAAATGACCACAAAGTGGCTGAAAATAGCATGTGTTTATTCCTCGTGCTTTGGATGTGAAGTCTGAAACCCGACTCACCTGGCTGAGTTCAAGGTTTCAGCAGTATTGTGCCCTTCCAGAAACTCTAGGGGATGTCGCTCCTCACCTCTCTGGTTTGTGGCCATCTGGATTGCCATCAGCAATCCTTGGCTTGTGGCCATGTCACTCCACCTCTGCTCCTGTGGCCACACTGTGTCCTCCTCCAATGGTGTTAGATCCCTGGTGTCTCCTCTTGCAGGAGGACACTTGTGATTGAGTTTATGGCCCTCCGGGATAATACAGGATGATGATTCCTTCCCCAGAACCTTAGGTCAAACACCCTTGTGACGTTGTTACCATACGAGTGAAGTTCACAGGTTCCAGGAAGTCTGAAATCAGGCTGCTGTCAGAAATGCACTATGTGGTTTGCACTACAAATGTTATTTCCCGCAGCTCTGGCAGCTGGGAGTCCAAGGTCTCTCTTTTTGGCTGGTAGCCTCTTCCCACCATAACCTCATAGGGCTTGGAAGGAAACCCTGCATCTCCTGTCTCTCCTTATAAAAAGCACTAATCCTACTCATGAGGGTTCCAATTCATGGCCTAACCCCTATCAAAGACCCTACTTCCAAATACCATCATGCTGAGGACTAGGACTCGAGCTTATGAATTTTGGGTGTGTGTGATGCTTCATAGCTCAGGGGTCAGATCTCACTGTAAGGAGCATGGGCTTCAGTGGAGCAGAAGTGGAGCTTTCCAGGATTCTTAAAGGTTTGGCCCAAAAGTGGCCCCTGTCTTGCGTATGTTGAACCACCCCTGCATTCCTGGGATGAATCCCACTCGGTCATGGTGTATAATCTGCTTGATGATTTGCTACATTCTGTTTGCTAGTGTCTTATTGAGGATTTTTGCATCTATGTTCATTAGGGATATTGGCCTGTAGTTCTCTTTCTTGGTTGGGTCTTTCTCTGGTTTTGATGTCAGGGTAATACTTGCCTCCAGGAATGAGTTAGGGAGAATTGCTTCCTTTTCAATTTCATTAAAGAGTTTGAGGAGTATTGGCATTAAATCTTCTCTAAATTTCTTGTAGAATTCAGCCATGAATCCATCAGGACCTGGGCTTTTCTTTGTTGGTAAGTTTTTAATTATGTTTTCAATTTCATTAACTGATATTGGGTTATTCAGAATTTTTACATATTCATGACTCAACTTTGGTAATTCATACATTTCTAGGAATCTGTAAATTTATTCTGTGTTTTCCATCCTATGCAAGTAAAGATTTTTGAAGTACATATTGATGATCTTCTGAATTTCCACAAGATCTGTAGTGATTTCACCTTTTTCTTTCCTCATTGCATGAACTTGAGGGATTTTTTTTTCCTTTTTTTGATAAGGTTGGTTAGGGGTTTATCAATTTTGTTTATTCTTTTGAAGAACCAACTGTTTGATTCATTGCTTCTTTTCATCATTTTCTTAGTCTCAATTCCTTTAATTTCTGCTCTGATCTTTATAATTTACTCCCTTTTATGGGCTTTGGGCTTGACTTGTTCTTCTTTTTCTAGCAGCTTGAGGTAGAGCATTGGGTTGTTTATTTGTGCTCATTCTGTTTTCCTGATGTGAGAATTCACCACTATAAATTTCCCTCTTAAGACTGCTTTCATTGCATCTCAAAGGTTCCAGTATGTTGTATTTGCATTTTCATTTGATTGTAGATATTAATTTCTTCTTTAATTTCATCTGTGACCCATTTGTTGTTCAAGACAATGTTATTTAATTTCCATGTGTTTATGGAGTTTTTGCAGTTTCTTTTGCCATTAATTTCCAGTTTCATTGCACTATGGTCAGATAATATGCATGGGATAATTTCAATTCCTTTGCTATTACTTAAGCATGTTCTATGGGTTAGTATATGGTCTATTTTAGAGAATGTCCCATGTGCAGCTGAGAAGAATGTATATTCTGATGATGTTGGGTGAAGCACTCTGTAAATGTCTACTAAGTCCATTTGTTCACATGTTTGATTCAGTTCTGTTATTTCTTTGCTGATTTTTTGTCTAGTTGATCTATTTCTTTGTGACAATGGGGTATTAAGTTCCCCACTAAACTTGTGCTATTGCTTATTTGATTTTTCATGCCTATTAATATTTGTCTTATATAGTTGGGTTCTCCTGTATTTGGTCCATATATTTATGATTGTTATCTCTTCTTCTTGAATTTTTCCCCTAACAAGTATGTAGTGACCTTCTTTATCTCTTTTGTTCATTCTTGGTTTGAAGTTCACAGTGTCTGCAAACAGAATAGCTATCCCTGCTTTTTCTGGGTTCCTGTTGCATGGAGTATTGTTTTCCATCATTTGACTTTCAGTCTATGAGTTTTTTGATTTAAGTGTGTTTTGAGTTAAGTGTGTTTCTTGTATACAGCATATTGGTGGATCTTGTTTCTTGATCCATTCTGCCAGTCTGTTTCTTTTGATTGGTGAATTGAGGCCATTTATGTTGATGGTTGTAACTGATATGCACTGGCTTATCCTTGTCATGTTATTTTCCTGTTGTTATTTCCCTGCTTCTTTTCCCTCTGTTTAATTGCTTGCCCTGCTTGATGTTTTCTTTCTGTTGTCGTTCTTTGAATTGTGGTCATTTTTATCTCTATCTAGAGTATCTTTCAGTGCTCTTTATAGGGTTGGTTTGGTGGTCATGAATTTCTTCAGTTGTTCTTTGTCATGGAAGCATCTTATTTCTCCATTAATTTTGAAAGATACTTTTGTAAGATACATCAATCTGAGTTGGAACTTGTTTTCTTTCAGGACTTAAAATACTTCATTCCAAGCTCTTCTTGACTTAAGTATTTATGTTGAGAAGTTGGCTGTTCAACATATGCAAATCAATAAATATAATACACCATATCAACAGAGCCAAAGACAAAAATCACATAATCATCTCAATAGATGCAGAAAAAGCTTTTGATAAAGTCCAACACTCACCCATGATAAAAGCCCTACAGAAAATTGGAATAGATAGTCTCTACCTCAATCTGATAGAAGCCATCTATGACAAACCAACAGCCAACATCATACTAAATGAACAAAAACTGGAAGCTTTCACTCTAAAATCAGGAACAAGACAAGGATGTCCACTATTACCACTCCTATTCAATATGGTTCTGGAAACATTAGCCATAGCAATTAGACAAGAGAAAGAAATAAAAGGAATAAGGATAGGAAAGGAAGAAGTTAAATTATCATTATTCACAGATGACATGATACTCTACATAGAAGACCCCAAAAACTTCACCAAAAGACTACTAGATTTAATAAGCAAATTCAGCAATGTATCTGGATACAAAGTCAACACTCAAAAATCAATAGCGTTCCTGTACATAAGCAACAAACTCACTGAGAAAGAAATTAGAGAAACAACACCTTTCACAATAGTGTCCAAAAAAATGAAATACTTACGAATCAATCTAACAAAGGAAGTAAAAGATTTATGTATTGAAAATTACAGTACTCTGAAAAAGGAGATCAAAGAGGATATCAGAAAATGGAAAGATATCACTTGCTTATGGATAGGAAGAACCAACATTGTGAAAATGGCCACACTCCCAAAACTGTTATAGATTTAGTGCAATCCTGATCAAAATACCATTAGAGTACCTCACAGACCTAGAGAAACAATCCTAAAATTCACTTGGAAACAGAAGAGAACTAGAATAGCAAAGGCAATCCTGAGCAACAAAGGCAAGGTAGGAGGTATCACAATCCCTGATTTGAAATTATACTACAAAGCTACAGTGTTAAAATAAGCATGGTATTGGCAAAAAGAAAGACCTGAGAATCAGTGGAACAGATTAGAAGATGCAGACACAACTCCAAATACACTCAGCCACCATCTCTTTGACAAAGGGGCCAAACATGCTCACTGGAAGAAAGATAGCCTCTTTAATAAATGTGCTGGAAAAACTGGCTTTCCACATGACAAAGATGAAAACTAGACTCATTTCTATCACTATGCACTAAACTAAAGTCAAAATGGATCAAAGACTTAAATATTAAAACAGAAACACTAAATCTACTGGAAGAGAAAGTAGGTAGAAATCTTGAAGACATAAGGGTATGCATAGAGTTCATGAACAAAACACAAACTGCACAGGAAATACTTCAAAGAATTAACAACTGGGATCTCATGTTATTAAAAAGCTTTTGCACATCAAAAGAAATCACCAACAGAGTGAAAAGACAACCGACAGAATGGGAAAAAATTTTAACCAACTGTCCCTCAGACAAAGGACTTCTATCTAGAGCATATAAAGAATTGAAAAAAACCATGTCCCCCAAATTCAAAGACCCAATCCAAAAATGGGCATCTGAGATGAATATACACTTCTCAGATGAAGAAATACAAATGGCAAATAAATATACAAAAAACGTTCAACATTAATGATCATTCGAGAGATCCAAATTAAAACAACACTGAGATTCCATCTCACTCCAGAAAGGATGGCTGTCATCAAGAAATCAACCCATAACATACGCTGGCGGGCCTGTGGTGGAAAAAATAACCCTTCTCCACTGATGGTGGGAGTGTAAGCTGGTGCAACCACTGCGGATATCAGTATGGAGAGTCCCCAAAAAACTAAAACTAGAAGTTCCATTCAACCCAGCTATTCCCCTTCTGGATATTTTCCCAGAAGAACTGAAAACATCATACCACAGTGATATATGTGCACCCATGTTTACAGCAGCACAATTTGTTATAACTAAATCTTAGAAACAACCCAAATGCCCATCAACCAACAAATGGATAAAAAAGATGTGGTATTTTTGTACAATGAATTACTACTCAGCTATAAAGAAGGATGAACTCTAGGCTTTTATAGGTAAATGGGTGCAACTTGAGACAATACTCATAAGTGAAATAAATCAGACTTGGATGTGCAAACATTGTACTGTCTCCCTAGTGTAAAAAAATGAAAGAGTAAATAAGATCCAAAATGTACAATAGATATTGTGAAAGTGAAAGAGGAAGAAACTCTTCAAAAGGAAAGAACAACGGGGACGGGGGAAAGGAGAAAAGAAAGAAGGGAAAAGAATATATATATATATATATATATATATATATATATATATATGATAGATAAGATAATTATACTACTAATCTTTATTAGTGCATTGAAAAGAATGAAAGAATAGTTTGTGCTTACATTGTTTGATCAATTTTTCCTGCCTATGTCCTGTAATCTGAGCAACTAGTTTGAAGATAACAATACGCAATGTATTAACTATTGTTAATCTCCTATTATCTTGTTTTGAAATCCTGTATCGTTGTTTATATTGTTTTTTCTTTTTAAAATAAAAAAAGAGGAGTGGCCCCTGTCACCTCTGATATGTGCTACTGGTCCAGCTGTGTCAGCCCAGGCCAAGAGGAAGGGATAAATATTCCACCCCCCAGAAGGATAGCCATGAGCACAGGAGGAATGGAAGAAACGGTCAATGTCCGTCTACCCCACCCCCTCCCTCGCTGAAGAGTTTTCTCTCAAACAGTGACCCCCACCCCTCCCAGACTCTAAGACTTCTCTGACCTCAGCATCAGGTCCCAGTGAGCATCTCACCACCTGTCCAGGGCTGCCCAGGGGGTTGCTCCTTTCTACCCAGCAGTCATAGCATCCAGTGGACTTGCTAGATGCCAACAGCACATCTGGTTAACACCAGAGAGGCAGGAAGAGGGTGACAGCAGAGGATATTTACACTCACAGAGGGAGGTACAAAGGCCACACTGGTCCCTTGGCCAAAGAAACTGAACAGCAGCTGGGACCTCAGCGCCCATTTCCCTACACTGGGGACAGGAAATGCTGGCTTATGTTCCTGTACTGGTCCTTACACATGGCTCCCTGTTTTCCTTTTCTAAGGCTCTGCTACTTGGGCTCTTAGCTCTTTCGTTTGGTCCCATCTAAAACACCTTCATCACAATATCTAGATTAGTGTTTGACCAAAAGCTGCACACCACAGCCTAACCAAGTCGACAGGATGTTAACCATCTGGACACAACTCTAGACCTGCCCAGCACAGCCACAGGTGAGCCCTCAGCAGGGCAGGGGCAGCTGATGGCGGGGCTTCCGTCTGGCCCCTCTGCCCCCGTCCTTGATCTCTCATAGGTTTCCTGTATGGGCGCTCAGTAAAAGATTGTGTTAAGGTGGGCAAGACAGCGCGGGTATGTGAAGGAGAAAAGTGATAGATGAGGAATGTTCACCATACCATTTACACTTGAGGTCACTGATCCCCAAACTCCGCCTGCAGTCCCAGATTTCCCTGAACCCACAGAAATGCTTGTAGGTTCCAAGTGTCTTATTCCACAGACTCAGCTTGTCTCTCCCCAGTGTGTGCACACATGCATGTGTACACACTCACACATCCCTGGGGAGTCAGTGTTAGAAATGGGGTGACACAGCCCTCCAGTCCTAGCCTTCTGGTTCCTAGTCACTGCCCTGGTTCTAGTCAGCTGTGCAGTGAACACGGGGTCTCACCTGTGCTTTCTGGGGTCCGGGACCATGGGGTGGTGTCTTTCTTACAAATGTGGCCAGGCTGCCAGCATGTGCCTGCTCAAACCGGTTGTTCAAGAATTCTCCCATCAGGGCAGAGTCTCAGTAGATCTCAGGAAAATATGTGAGCCGATGCATGTGAAGCTAAGTGCAGTTAAAGAGGGAAAGTGTTTGAGGTGCAGCGAGAGCCACGTCTCCTCAGTGCCATGGGCTCCACTGTGTCCCCAAGGTTGAAGCCCAACCCCCAGCACCTCAGACTGGGACCTGACATGGAAATAGGGCCTTTGAATATTAAGTAGCTAAGATGAAGTCCTGTGGGACTGTTGTCCTTCAAGAAGATCACGTGAAGACAAGAGAGAGGAACAGTATACCCCACGAGAAGATGGAGGCAGAGATTGGGGCGATTCACCCAATTCACCCACAAACCAAGCTTCACCAAGCACCAAAGGCCGTGCCAGAAAACAACAGCTCTGGAAAGGTTGTGCCCTGGAACCCTGAGAGTGAGAGTGGCCCTGCCCACCCCAGAACGGGCTTCTGGCCTCCAGGATTTCCAGACAAGGACTTCTGGTTCTCTTCAGCCACCTTGTTTATGGCACTTTTTACGGTGACCTTGGGATGCCTACACGTGGAGCTCAGAAGGGGTCCTTTTCTGCTGAGCAAGGGGGGAACAGGGCTGAGTTTCATCTTTGTTAAGAGTAATTTGCTCTGACAACTTGAACTGCAATCATGCCTTTTTCTTGAACTAATTTAAAATGTTCAAATAGCCTCTGCCTGAGTTCTGGCACCTAAACTCATACTGACTGACCCCAAGATCCATATCTGAGTTTCAGTCCACTGCAAGGTCGTTTTCCTTTTATTACTGTCTATTCCTTGTGTTACCTAAATTCAACGTGGCTGTTACCTTACAATTGTTCCTCATTATCCAAATCTGTACCTTATACCTCCTAGAAGTCTTTTATGGCAGGCTGTAAAACATCTCTGAGGCATTGGTAAGACCTCAGATTCCTCTCAGCTAATCCTGAAATATATTAAAATTTTCAACTAATGGTGGAAGGGAGGATTGGGGCAGCACTTGCTCTTGTTTCATCCCCTCTCCGTGCAGCATTTGTGCAGGCTGCTCCCCTGGTATCTCATAAACACAAGCCAGATTCTGCCCCCAGAGCTCTCTTCCGGTGAACAGATGCCGTGCTTGGTGACAGGGGAGAATCAAAGACTGCAGCTTGGTGGCTTGTTCCATCCTGGAGGAGGGTAGAGCAATTCTCCCTCGCTGAGGCCTGGAGAGCTACCTGCCACTGAACACTTTGCAAAAGGACAGGAAGTCTTCTTGTGCAGAATAGACAAGAGGTGGGGAGCAAGTCCACTCTGGTTAGCTTGCAAAATCACCATGTCTAGAGTTCGAGACGAACTCTTCGTGGTCTTGTTAATGGGAAGCACTTCACTTTACGGCATTTTGAGGGGGTCCAGAACCATTCTGATGAACCACTGAGTCTCCTGCTGAAAAAGGAGCACTTGAAGATTTCTCTGTAGCTCTGCAGTTTCTCGCAGACAGAGCTGAACACCAACCACTGTCTTTTCCATGATGCATTTCCCACCAAGTGCTTGTACATGTGGAATGCTGTCCCCAACCACATCGTGGAGGGCGGTGGCAGGGGCTAAATCTGTTATGTATGCCCTGGATGCAAGACCAGACTTCTTATCTCCCTGAATGGAGTCATCAGTCGTAACAGTAGGCAGCTTGTTGCAGTCATCCCTTGAGAGTTTGTCGTGTCATCTAGACACATAGATTCACACATTTCTATTCAAGTAAATATTCACATGCACATTTTCAATACATTAACAGAAGACCTGAACTCTATATCCTTGTACAAGTCATTTAAGTTATCTGTGCACCCATTTTCTCATCTGGGAGTAAGAAGGAAGGTGAAGAGACAGTTTTTTAAGTTCTGCCACATTCCCCACTGCAGGGCAAGGCGATCTTTAATACCGTAAATCACCTGCTTTGGTTGGAAACATGGATAAGAATAATCCTTGGAAGTTGTTCCATCATGATAGATTTTGCTTATTATTTAGATTCCCAGGAAGGATTTATAGGTATAATTTATTATAGAGAAAAATAATAGCTACTCAAATTTTCATCACTTGTGACCAGGGACAGGTAGTCTGCATGCTTCAAAAAGAAATATATCCCCAGAATTTGGAAGACGGTCAGTGGACATCATTATCTGAAAGTTATAAAATAATTTTCTATAAAATAATGAGCTTAGTCACCTGTGGAATTAATCTAAAATATGAAGGATTGATGATGCCTTTATGATGAACTCCATAGACTACCCAAATTTGTACCGGAGATATTCGAGCATGTCCAGCAACTTGGAAAGCATCCTCAGGAGACCCCGGAAGATGGTCAGTCATTCGAGGCAGATCTAATCCCTTCACCGGGGAGTCACCTGTCTGGGGTTTCAATGTGACTTTGTATGAAGCTGTCATAGTCAGTATGGAAAGCAGACATAGGACAGCAGTGAACAAGAACGCAGTCATGTGTTCTGCCCCGTGGAGAGCTCAGCGCTTTGAGGGCCAGGTTGCACAAGCTCAGGAAAGAGGAGCTGCTTGCAGAGCTGTGCTCTTGGCCTGCAAACCCGTCACTTGGAGCCCTGGTGAGTGCCACTGTCCTCAGATGCCCAGGGCTCTAGAAGCACTGCAAAAGGAGAAGCACATGGACAATATTCTGAGCCCCATCTATGTGCCACGCGCAACACAGGGCATTTTGCCTGGATTACCTCACCCAATCCTCACACAAACTCTAGGGTGCAGCCTCTAGCATCAGTCCCTGCAGATGCAAGAGAAAATTCAGCCCAGAGCCAAATAAATTGCCTGAAGCCATGGCTGTGAAGTAGAGGACACAGGCTTGGACCAAGGCGAGAACCCTGGGAGCCTTGCAGAGCATCCCTCCAGAGGCCACTCCATGCCTGCGAGACTGTCAGCATAGGTGGGAGCTCTTCAAGGATGTAGACACCAGCAGTCACCAGCATGACCAGTTCTTCCAAGCCTGTGCTGTCACAGGGTCCTGGGTGATTTGTGTGCACACTGTATTTTAAGCCTCAGGCACCAGGAAGCACTGCAAAGTTTATAAACTAGCAATTAGTAGTTAACTTAAGGGATTAGGACTAAGGTAGAAAAATTTAAAAGGGATGTATGCAATTTTAAAAATAGAGTGGCTGAAACAGTTCTGTGTTTTTTATTAAAATAGCAGTGGCTGCAGTGATCCTAGAGGCAGAGCATCTGAAGGACAAGTTTCCCCTTAGCCTGTCCTTGTCTGTTCTCCCTGACTTCTCTGTCAGTCTGCAGTCAGCTCAGAAGTTTCTGCTGATCTGTAAAGCTGACCTGTCACATCATTGCCTGACACACACGGTCACTTAGCTTCTCATCACTGCTCCCATCGTCTTCCCGGGCTTTCTGCATTTCTAGCTGCTGCGATCACTTATTCTCAGAGGATCCCTGTGAGGCTCAGTTGTGTGCTAGAATCTCAGTATCTCGGAGACCTGGCAGCCCGTGAAGCAGGACAGCCCTTCCTTTCTCTGTTTGGTCTTCCTCCTGCAGTCTGTCCCTTGCTCTCTCCCCCTCACTCCTGCAACCTCGGGACACCTGCAGGCTACAGGTGTCCTCCTCACTCAACAAACAGCGTCAGAGCTGTAGAGCGTCCCGATCAGAGAAGGACGGTAAATCCTCAGGGATAGAAGCACAGGTTTCACCCTTGGGCAGCCCTGTGTTAGGGCTCCTGGGGATCCCTTTGGTGGGAGGCACCTCAAAAATGGTGGGAGAAATGGCAGGAAGCTGGCTGACACAATACTGGGCTCTGAGTCCAGCTAAAAGTGCATTACTGCCCATTTCTTTGTTTATTTTTTAAATTTAATGACATGTACTGGTGGCATATATTCTACACTTATGGGTCGCAGTGTGATATTTGATAAGATCTAACTCGTGGGCTAATTCACTCACACTCATAGAACCCCCTGCCTTGCTGCCGCCCGTCTGAGCTCCGGAAGCAGGCTGGGGAAGCTGAGCGCATTTCCCTCTGCTGCCTCAGAAGCTTGGCAACACTTGCTCTCCGATTTTAACCCTGCAACTTTCCAGTTTCTACTGGGGTGGAAGTACGGCCATGGTGCCTGTCTGACTGCTGGGGAATCCCCTTAGAGGTCAACCGCAGGGTCAATGCGAAGATTAACATTAACACAAAGGATTTAGGGGAAGCAGAGGAATAGGGATCTAAAGCTTTGCAACTTAATGTTCTAAGTGGAATTTTCAAAGGACACAGAAGTGTGATGGGGAAGTGAATAGGACGCCTGTTTTACACTCCCCGTGCGCAGCCCCAGGAAGCTTAGTGTCTGCAATAGGTAGAACCTGCGCAGATGCCCAGCTGCTGTGCACGCTCGCGTCCCAGAAGGTAGGAGCCTCCCAGATGCACCACATCGCCAGAAGCCGGTACAGACCCGAAGGATTCGTTGATGTAAGCACAGGGAGCTGCGTGCACGCACCCCGAGGTGTCTGCTCCCCAAACACTTTGTTCCATCCCGTGACGCTTTTACAATATCGAAAGTGACAGGCTTATAAATAAAACATGACTGGATATCCCAGAGCTCTAGGTGGCTCTTGAGAGAATACTGTATTCATACACTGGACACTTTATGCACTTTGTCTACTATTATTTTGCTTCTAAGCTATAAAGAATAATATTATTTTGAAGTGGAAGGAACAGGACAGTGTCTTCCGGAACTCACAAAGACAGAATGAAGATTGGGAACTGAAGTTATCCATGAGTTAGTAGATTTGCAATGGCTTTGCCAACATCATTTTGGGCTTGCAATTAATATTGCTGCTATATTAGTCTGCATAAAAACACAGCAAATCAGTCTTCAGACATCCCTGGATGCCCACACGCTAGGCAGCAATTGCTTATGTGCAGATCCTCCGGTTTACAAACCACAGGAAAACCTTTTCTTTAGGGTCAACAATGCACCATAAATCAAGAACATGGAAGTTACATTTAAACATTGTGTCTTTTTTTCCTTCACAGAGGACACTGATTGAATTAAACAATAAATTAGCTCAATACTACCAAAGCTCCTCTCTTCTCTGATGCTGGTACAAGTTGTTTTCCAAATAAACCAACACTCAGACTTAAGTAACATCTGTGTTTCAAGGTTGAGAGGGATCATAAATTGTTTGATTGGCCTCATCAGAAAATATTTTGACATCTTGAAAATTCAAGAAGAAAATGTACTAGGCTCTAGAAATCTATTTCCCAGTAATGGGTTGAGAATCACATTTTCTAATCTCCACTATACACCATGGAGAAGTGTGGACTATATACATAGAAAAGTTAATTTTGGAAAAGGGGGTAAATTTGACAGCATGTTCAATGGTTTGGGAAAAACTGGTAAACGGCAAACATCTGGTTGGCAGCTCGCTGATTGAACCCGCTAGAGATTTAGGAAGAGAGCACAATCTGTGTGCACATTAATACCCTAGGCAGGTCTAGCTCTCAGCGGGGTGTGGCCAGCAATTGTCCCCCAGGGTCTCTGGGCCTAGGAGAGGTGTTCTTCCCACCTGGGCAGTAGTGACCCACACACAGTGACAGCTTCCCAGGAGTGGCTGCATGACTCTGTCTCCAGTGATAAACCTCAGCATTGGCAGGGAACCCCAGCACCCCCCAGGAACTGATGAGATTATCCTGGCCTGCTGATGGCCATTTAACAGCCCCTGGAAGCCCCCTCCAGCTAGGCAGGGAGGACCACACCAATGGTCCCATCGCAGGCTTGCAAGAGTTTTGTCCTACTGGCCTCCTGGATCCCACCGTGGGCCCAAGGCTAATTCTTCTCCCTGCTGCCAGTGTAAAGACCAGGACACACCACATCCCTCGAGCAGGGAACAAAATAAAACAGTACTGTCTCCAGAAGAAATGCAGTTCCAGTCCCCCGGGTAAATGGAACCACGTTGCTCACTCTTCCAGGGCCACCTCTCCATCTTGGACAGTGACAGGGTGATGTCAGATGTACACTTCAGTAGACACAATGATCAGGTGATGAGCAGGTGAGAAACGGCTGCCTTCATCCATGGAAAGATTCACTGTGGACGTTCACTCTCCATAGCTGAATGTGGCTCTGTTCCATCTCACCTCAGCTGGATTCTTCATTACGACTGAGCAACCAGGGCCTTCTAAAGGTTGTATCCCTTACCTGCTAAACAGTTGTATTGTTGCTTTTCTGAAATCCTTCTATCTGAGTCCCAAATGGAGATTCTAGGATTGACCTAGAGAAACACTCTAAGCTCAGCTCCTGTTACCTCAGGCATACATTTTCCTGGCCTTTGCACACAGCGAATCTCACAAAGATATAGAGAACTTTTCTTTGTCTCTCTCTCCTCTTCACTCTCTATTCTATTTCTGAATTGAGTCAAGTCGTTGGCCTAGTTGGTTTTGATTCTGATTTGTACACAAGCACTCATCATCCCTGTGGCTGGAACAATAAGGGGTCTTGCCATTTGGCCATCTGATCGTACCTGGTAAGTGGTAAAAGTGATAGAGTATTTGGTGGTGGTCTAGTGTGTGTGTGTGTGTGTGTGTGTGTGTGTGGTGTAGACATGCATGTGTGCACTTGACTCTCTAACTCATTTGCGTCGAGAACTCTGGTATCTTCTGGTATTTGTGACAAGTATCTACTTGCCCCTGGGCCACAAAATTGTTTTTGCAAGTATGAAGGAAATCACTTATGTCCTTTCCAACATCACTGATTTGACATCTTTGCTGACAGTGGTAAAATCCCCTAACTGTGTCTTTTAGCACGCCACCATCCTTCAGATCACACAGGAAGAAAACTTGATTCCTCCCAAATGGAGACCAGCTGTGCGAGTTCTGTCCTGTAATGAACTAAATAATGTGTGGTCTCTTTCCTTTTCACCTGTGGCCAGAAGGAAACAAAGAAGGCTTCTAATTCTCTTTCAGACTGTATAAGTAGAAAAAGGGAATTTTTTTAGGAACTGTCCCCTTCTGCTATCATCTGGATGTGTGTTTCCTTCCCAGAAATACTTATGTTGACTCCTAGTCTCCGGGTTAGAGTGTCAGGAGATGAGGTCTTGGGGTGACGATAGGCTTGAGGCCTCAGAATGAACAGGCGTTTTCCTTCTGTGGGCTGACTGTGTGCTCTCCCAAAGTTAGGGATTGCCCACGTGATAGTCCTAAGAAGGGGGGCCTGTGAGAGCTGGTGGGGCCTTGCGGGCTCCCCTTTGCTGTTGGCTTAAGGTCCTCATCAAAGAGACCAGCCTGGTCCCCAGTTTCCATAGTGAGGGCCCAGCATGCCATACTCTGCAGGACACGGCCCGTGGCACACGAGTGCAGCAGCTGCTGTTGCCTCAATGTCAGATCACCAGTCTCCATTGTCTTCCTGTATTAAAATGTCATTGTTCATAGCTATACGCCACAGTGAACTTCCTCTCTCTCGTATAAACCCAAATTCACCCACTTTCAGATTTTTACACTTATTTTCACTCTTAAATATGTATCCCCTTACCTTCTTTCCCATTCTAGCACAACCGGACATTTATATTTTAAAACAAAATTGTACTGCTTTCTCCACTGATAAAACTATACATTGACAGTACCCAAATTTTGGGGGAGAAACAATCAAACCATGGCAGGAATGAATCCCCGATGCCCCAGTCTCCCTCTAAGATCCTTCCTCCTGATACAACCACCCTCGGCACAGGGGCTCAGCATACCAGGTTTTAGGGAAGACACAAATATTCAGTCCATAGTACAAGGGGAAGGGATTCTTTAAAAAATTATTTTTCTCTCACAGCCTCTCTCCATCTCCTTCTCTTCCTCTCCCTCATTCCTCCACATGCACACACACACACACACACAATACATTTTAGGTAAATTCCTCCTAAGAATCTGTCATTGTGGGCACATTCTGAGGAGAGGTACTTCAAACAGGCATATCTGACCATAAAGGGGGCAGATACGTAACTGAAGGAAAGTGTTACGATGAGTAGTTTGGTGTAGCTGGAGAGCAAGATCAGATTTGGGGCAGGGGCCAGGGGTCATCTTTGTTTGTTAAAGCACTGTCTGGACCAGATACACAGGTGTGATGGGTGGGAAACCACCTCACATCTGTCCGGAGCTGGAGATTCTTGAGACCCTGCAAGGGTCTTCATGAGTCCCCATGTCTCCCCTCCACACGAGGAAGCGGGAGCTCTGTGTAAATGCGCTAGAGCGAGTCAACCCGTGGAGGACTGCAAGTGCCAATGATAGGACCAAGCAAACTCTAAGTTTGCAGCTTAACTTAAATCACAATTTATTGTGGTGTTTAAAAATAGCACACACGGATGCATTTATGTATATGTACTTCCTACACTCCCTCCCTTGCCTAAGATTTAATTGGATTCTTCAACTATGTTTGAATGAAATATACCAAATGCATGAGTATATTTTCTTAGCTTCAGGGAGAATAAAAATTGATTACAAAATTTCCTAAATTTTTCAGTGGTTCCATTTTGAGTGGTTTAGCATTTAAATAAATTTAAATACCTGTAAGTTTCCCTAAAGATTAAAAGGAAGAAAAAAGGACTTCAATGCTTCAAAATTAATTTCATTCTAGAATATTCACTGAAATTGGAAAGAAACAATGTTTAGCCATGACTTAATAGTCTTACTGAATAACCTGCAAGATGTGAAATTTTTTTTTAAAGTGCAAATTTAAAACATGGAAAATTTATCAAGACAAAAACAATTCAGTACAAGCAAACAAATGTGAAGAATTTTTATCATCTGATGCACAAAAGTAAAAAAAAATAATTCAAATAATATCTTCAAAGTTAATTCGCAGAAAAATTAGACTTGGTTTGGTAATTTCTGTTTGAAGATCAGTTTATTTCCCCCCCCCAATTTTATCAGTGTATAAAACATATTTTTCTCCAATATTCCAGTGTATGCAAGATTTAGGTTTTTTTTAAATTAAAATTCCGATTAATTCATACTTCTAAATTTCTTAGATTCTTTTATAGGTCAATCATGTTATCCTTCTATTCACAAGGTATTCCAAATTATATGGGAATATTTTGTCAAAATAAGTTGGATTGTAGCAAATGCTATCTTTTTAAAAGAATTCATTCCTCTGAACTATACAGAGATCATACTACACATGATGAGACAGTGACGGTAGCAAAACATATAGAGAAGGCAGGGGTTATTTTATTTATGTAAGAGGGGGATGCCACTGCAATTTGTTTTAAAATACAAATGTCAAATTGTGCTAGAACAGGAAAGAAGTTAAGGAGAACCACATTTGATAAGGGAAAATAAGAGCAAAAAATATGAAAGAAAGCGAGTTTTAGTTTATATTATCTGAAAATAATGAATTTGAGGGCAGCAGTGAAATTCCAACAAGGTTTGATTAATGTTAATAAGAAAAAGACTTGCAAAACAATTTTCTGCAAATCATCACATGAATGCTACAAGAAACAAAATCTGAGTTTCCTTTCTGTTAAGTGACAAACTGACCTTTCAGTAGATGAATGTACCAGCCTTGCTCCTAAAAGTATTCCACGCCCACAAATGACAGTTCCTATTGTCAACAAATGGCACCATTAACAACAGCTTTCTGTTATCTTCAGAAATTATCTTTCAACAAGAGTTTTAAAAAGAAGAAGATAATACTCCTAATAGGTAACAGAAGCCACCGCTGTGTGAGAGAGACAGTGTGCAAACTTCCGGACAGAGGCTGTATCAATGTCTCGTCTTTATTTATGATTTAGGTTTACTTACTACCTCCTGTTCCAAATTTAAATTTCAGAAAATAAAATGTGTCACTGGCCTGAAACGATCCCACGGGTCTTTGGGTGGCAGGTAAGTGTCCCCAAGACGCGGACTCGTGATCTTCCTAAGAGCAGGATTCCCAGGTGCCGCATGGCTGGGTGCCCTCCACAAAGTGCTCCTTAGGCGTGCGGGGCTGTGGGTGCCCTGCTGCTCACTGAGCAGCTGAAAGTCAAAGCTGGAAACCTCCCCGGCAGGTCAGTTAGAAATCAGCCCATGCCTCAGCTGGGTGTGGTGGAGCACGCCTGTAATCCCAGCACTCTGGGAGGCTGAGGCAGAAGGAGGGCAAGTTGGATTTAGCCTGGGCAACTTAGTGACTTTGTAAAACCCTGCCTCAAAATAAAAAAATAAAAGTAAGAAAAGGGCTGGAGATGTCGCTCAGTGTGAAGACCCTGGGTTCAACCCCCAGTAAGAGAGGAAAGACGGCAGGGAGGGGCAAGAGGAGCGAGGGAAGACACATGTCATCATGAACAGTAGGGCAGTTCAGCCATTCTTCTCTGGGCTCGGATACACATGTGCCTGTCACCTGCTGTCACTCTGACTGCAGGCTGATGAGACAAAATTCCCTGGAGACATGTAGAGCCCCGCACTAACCAGACACAGTTACCGCCCAGATTTGCCTTCAAGTCCGTCCTCGCGTTTTCAGGGCTTGTGCGCTTCACTAGGGCGGGCAGGGAGCCTACCCTGAGCCTGGATCCTGTTCTCCGTGGTCCTGATCAGTGCAGTGAGTTTGCTGGAGGTGTTCAGCCTCGTCGAGCCTCATCAACTGCTACCTTCCATTTGCCTCTGAGAGGCCTTGATCCTGTGAGACCAATCAGGAAGGAGTCTTTAGACAAAGAGCAGCAGAATCGCAGGTATAAGTGACCCAGTGAGGTGGTGAGAGCCCTGGACTCAAAGCGACCCTTCCCCGGAAGCAGCTTCACCCTGTGGTCCTCAGGTCAGCATCCTGTGCTTTTCCGGACTCAGGGGAGGCCCGAGCCCACCTCAGAAGCCCACGCCTTGGGAAAGTCATCTGTTTAACACAGAATCTTCAACTGAAAAGCAGATGAACAGCAGAAGATGGAATAGACCGAAGGAATCGATCTGGCCGGGTGTGGTGGCACACAGGTAAGCTCGGCTACTTTGGAGGCTGAGGCAAGGAGCACTGGGAGTTCAGGGTCAGCCTGGACCACTTAGATGAGACTCTGTCTTGAACTAAGAAAGGACAGGGGATGTAGCTCAGTGGTAGGGTGCCCCTGGACTCAGTCCTCAGCACTGCAAAATGACAATACTCATAGTAACAATAATGCCTGTTAGATTTCATTATGATTACAGCTGTTTCTGATGAGTATACAAGGAATCCTCTTCTTTAACACTCGACTGAACAGAAAACAGCTGCGCAGACTGAAAGGAAGCATTCTTTAAATAACACTCTTCCAACAAACGGCTCAGAATTAAGAAAAAAGAAAAATTCACGGAAGTTCTTAATATAGATTATAAGCCAAGAAATTGTCATCAAACTTAAGTATGTAT
Source organism: Erethizon dorsatum (assembly GCA_028451465.1). Lineage (NCBI taxonomy): Eukaryota > Metazoa > Chordata > Mammalia > Rodentia > Erethizontidae > Erethizon > Erethizon dorsatum. The sequence goes on from CM051833.1 coordinate 56,976,286, forward strand.
AGTGATTTTAACAGAAAATAAGTACATATATTAATTGGCTTTGTTTAAAAATCTTTAAAAAATTGGTTACCAATGGCGAAGTACTACACAAGCAATTCTGCTAAACTCCTTTACTTTTCATAGCCACGTAGTATACGAGTGAAGGTAGTAAGAATCTTTTCTCCTTCCTATCACAATGAAACTTTGACCAGGACTGTGCCAGAAAGCTCATTTAATAGGCTGTGATGAGCCTGCAATGACAGAACTAGGACTGTGCTCCAAAACGGGAGGTAATGTTAGCAGGGACTTAGCTCACCGCCCCCGCTCTGCAGCCCACAGATCTCAGTTTAATGATTGCAAATAACGTCACCTCCTGGTCAAGTGGGACCAGTGAGGAATGTTGTAATCTCATAAAAAGAAGGCACTTTTAAATTTAAAAAATAAAAATGTAGCAGTGTATTTGATGCTTCTCTATGTTCAACCCCAGTAAATTAAGTAATAAATGCAATAAAAAACAGGTAAGCTACAGTTCCAGAGTTTACAGATCTTTAAGACGCTAACCCTTAGAGTTTACTGGGGACAGCTCTACCTTTTAAAATTATACAATAAGGAGATATTTACACACCAGTGAACATCTTTTGTAACACTTCAGTAAAGAGCAGTGGTAAATAAAGCAAACCATAATGCTAACCACACAACAGGAAGTCATAAAATCCTAAGGTCAAGTATATGATATGAAGGCCCTGGTACGCTGCGCTATGGCTTTGGATTCTTCACCTTCCATAAACACGCGCCCCACACGGCTTTCCTGTAGAAAAGTTCATTACCTGGTTCTTTGCTCTGGACGTGGACTTGGCTGTGTGCCACGCCTTGCTTTGGCTGATGGTGTTGAGCAGAAGTGAGAGAGTGCGTGCTGAGCCCACAGAGGCCCTGCATCACCTCAAGTCTCTGCCATCACCATGAGAAGACTGTCCCAAGGATGACAGCAGGCCCTTCACCTTTGACTTCATAGCAAGATGCCTGGGGTAGTCCTAGGCCACGGGACAGCTGTCACAGACAGGCTCACTCCCAATTAGCAGAATCCCGGCTGATGCATAGTGTGCTAGCACACAGATCACTGCTGCTTTAATGCATTGGGGTGGGACTGTTTGTTATGCAGAAATGACTAACTGATATAGATGCATCAGGGACGGTCAGGTCCCCAGTGGGCTGGAACCACAACTGTTGACTTGTTCTGCCTTCATTGCCCATCAGAACCCACAGTACCTCCTGAGTACTTTCTACTGAAAAATAAAATAAAAACCCCAAAGTTGTCTCCCAAATAAATAACACTCTGAGTCTTTCCAGTATGTTGCTCCTTAGTGAGGATAAAATTAACCCTGACTATTATAACCCTGATGTCTGAAGTTACACCAGAACACAGGACTGTGGTAATCCACATTAGAAGTTGCTATTTACCCACCACAATCAGATTAGCTAGGAAATCAATAATTTTGAAAGTTTTGATTTTTTAAAATGTCTGTATTTTCAATTAATTTTACAAATTGGTGCATGTTATAAGGTAAATGGGTTCCATTTTGCAGACTCATACCTGCTCATCATTAAGTTTTTAATGAAAGAGTCCTACAGACTGGAGTCCTCTGTACCTCTTTGTAACCTAGCTATCTCCTTCCTCTTGTGTTTTCTCTCCAATTTCCCCTTTGTGATGAATGCTCCCCTCACCCCTCCCCTCTGCCTCCATGTACCAGCAACCCTGGCTTCTGACCTTCTCCCCTGGGAACTCCCACAGCATATGTCATCCTTGTCCTCTCAGTGGTTTGGGCCTTGTGTTTTACCTTGGCCTTGAAAGTCCCTGGCTCACAAAAGTGCTCAGTGACGTTTTCCAGATGTCCACGGGACCAAACTTTATGTACACCCATCTTCCTAGCTCTTGCTGAGACAATGATGCAGAACAGTCTTCTAAAATGTATTGAGACCAGGCTGGGGATATAGATCAGTGGCACAGTGCCTGCCTGGCAAGCACGAGGTCCTGAGTTCATTTCCCGATACCAAAACAAACAAACTAACAAAAAGGTATTGAGATTGTGCTCAAAGGTGAGAGAATATGATGTTGCCCAAGAGCTCAGACTTTGGGGTCAGATCCAACCAGAACAGCCACACCTTATGGGACAAATGAACTTCTCTGAGGCCCATTTTATTCTTTCTAAAAACTTTTGTTGGTACATGTTTGCAGTACATAGTGATTACGTTCATCGTGGTGAGTCAGCGCATGGTCATAATGCAGCTTCATTCTTTTTACTTCCCTTTCCCCTCCCCTCCTGCCTCTGCCCTCCATCTCTTGGTCTCCTTCCTGTTTGTAAAAGATTTACCTCCATTTCCTATTATCTATCTTTCACTTTGCTCTTTAATTTACTGATATTTTGGGTTTCTCATATAAGAGAAACCACGTGATATTTAACCTTCTGTATGTGGTTTATTTTACTAAACATTATGGTCTCAAGATGCATCCACTTTTCTACAGGTGACTCAAGTGTACCTTACATATTATGTTACAACAGTTGAACGAAGTCGTGTGTAAAGTGCCACGCACGTAGAAGGTGGTTTAATCAAGGTGCGCTGGTAGTGGCGGCCTCCTGCCCAAGTGTGGTTCTGCAGCTGCGGGACAGGATGGAGTGGGTGTCCTGGATTCTGATGCTGTTTTTCGGTGATAGGCAGGAGCCAGTTCCACCACCCCTTTGAAGGGACCTTGCTATGCTTTTGAAAAGAAAAAAGCCACGTGATATTTTTTCTTTCATGATGAGACCATCTTTCTTTCCAAACAGGAAGGTCAAAAGTTTGGATATTTAGTTTTGTTTTTAATTCATGTAATCCAAACCATCTAGCAGCTGCGCATAGCATGGAAACAATTTAACATGTCAAGTGTTCTATGTCTTGTTTGTCTTAATAATTAGTTCTTAGCAGTAGGAACCTGATTCCATCCTTGCTGTGTGTCCTCCGGATTCTGGTAGGGAGGAAGAGAGCAGAGGTCAGGGAAAGCTCCACGCCCTGGATGTCTTGGTCTCTACCTTGAATGTCACAAACTTCCATGGTCCTGGGCCCATATCTCTCTGTCTTCAGCTCATGGCTTTATGAAACTTTTCCAGTGGTGTGTACGCAGCTCGTTCCTGGTTTTCTTTCTCATTAGTGCAGCAAAAACCCCTAAGCTTATCTGAGTGATCCAAGAAGATTTCAAGTCATATATGTGAAATCATCGTGGATGAATTCCAGAAGCCATTTACAGCAAATGGGACACACCAATTCTAAAACCAATGCATTTTCATATGTCTTTACTATCAATGTAGATTCGCTACCACAGTGAACAAAAGTCTTGCAGAGTTGTCATGAAACTGATGTGAGAAGCACAACCAAATGCTCTCTAAATGGCTTCTGATTCAGCCCGGGACCATTTTCTAAACTAACGCAGACTGGAAGAGTACGTGGTAGGGAGAGGGCCCGGTGTTTACACGCTGGTCCTCAGTGGAGGAGCCGCCAGTGCTGCTGCTCCGTCTGGAGGACAGAGGTGGGGATGGAGATGACCTGCAGTGCCCCAGCAGTGTGTTGTTCCAGGAGGGAAGAAGGGGAGCAGCAGGCCTGAGTGTGCAAGTAGGGGCGCATGTGAGCCTCCGTGATAGCTCTCCAGAAAGTCTCTGACGTCAGTGACTCCGGCTGGCCTGGGAACCACTGGGCTCAGGAGCTTATCAAATGCCTCTGTGGTCCTTAGACCAAGTGCGAGCACCCAGGCTCTGCTGGCGTGAGGTTCGTGACCACGTACCCCTTCCCGAGGACCCCTGCGGGGACCTTCACTTACGTGCCCAGCTGGTTCTGGGATGCCAGGTGTGTTGGTTTCCTGGGGCATCTGACAAAACACAAACACAGCAGCGGAAAGCAACATACATTTGTCATCTTAGGTGGGGGGCGGGTAGACAGAAACCCTCAAGTTCAGGTGCGCACAGGGCTGGCTCCTTCTGGACGCTGCCTGCAGGCCTGAGCGCCTGCCTCTTTCCTCATGTCACACCCTGCCTTCTCTGATGCTCACTTTTCTGTCTCCTTCTGATGACCTTGAGATGACATTAATGTCACCCACTCACACATACGCTGAGCCTCCTGACCATATATTCTCCTTTACATTTCTGCTTTCTCCTTCCCTGGGGAGCCCCACAGTGACTCTCTGCATAGGTCCAAAGGGACTCAGTAAATTCCAAGGAAAGGTAAGTGGATATGTTGCAAGGATGTGGAAAATTACAGACCAGTGTTCTCAGAATCTCTAGTAAAGGGCTTTGGATGACCCTCCTGGTGAGGCAGGGGCTGATGTTTTCCACCAACAGAAGCTGGAGATTGCCTTTAAATTTGAAGATAAGCATTTAAGTTTTCACGCCAGCCTCCTGTGACTTCTATTTCAGTGAGAGAGATGTTATTTGGGAGGAATGCAAGCAGAAAATGATAAAAAAAAAAAAAATCAGCAAGGTACCCCTCCCATTCATATAGTTCTTTGGCACCCAGATATTCTTTTCATTTTAGGACTTTCATCTTTCTGAGTGAATCTTTCTAGCTCATGCTTTATGTAACACAATCATAATGTAGTCCTTCAGGGAAATTTTATGTTGGCATGGTCAATTGTTATCTTTGCATTTTGCAAAATATTGTTGAATTCAGGGTCAGGGTCATGTATTTGAGTAACCACAAAACCCAATAGTAAAGGTACAGGACTGGTGTCCGTAAGAGCCTTTTGGGGTCTTCTGTATGTCCTCTAGTGCCACTTTGATCTCCAGTCATTTGTTCATTTATTCATCAGCCACTGGGAACTTAGGAGACCACACGGCGTGTCAATGCTGGCTAAGCATGGTGTCGCAGCGGTGATCAAGGCACGCACCTATGGCCTCAGCACTGTTCTCCTCCAACCAGAAACAGGAATGGCAATGATGGGAAGGGAAACTGACATGAAATGAGGGAGGAAGAGAAAAGAGACGAGGGCCTCTGAAACCACGCCAGATCCCACCTGCTGTGTCCTTGAGCTTTTTTGTTCCCCTGCATGTCTAACCTACCAACAAACCCAGGTACTTTCTAACCTTCCAAAAAATCTCAGATTAATAGAGATTTTATGATTTATGGAAGAACTTGGATAATTCAAAGCAAGGGCTTGAAGAATGTCCCAGATGGCCACTGGGTGCTTCGGACTATCTGCTGACACAGTGAAATGGGACTCAGCCCATGTGCTTGTTGTCCGTGATGAGACACTGTGGAACAGTAACTGATACTCAGCACACATGGAGCCCCACGTGTCCCGGGCTTGCCTGTTATAAGCCTGTTTGCATCTATTGGTTTCCATTTTTTTCCTGAGATTTCAAAATCTGAGAATGCTGTGGAAGTAAGAACACAAAGGCATCTCTGAAGCCTTATCCTAAGCATCTCAGGCCTCTTCCAGGCTCAGAGGCTCTTTGATTTGGATGGAGATGCCATGGAGCCTGCACATATCCTGCAGCCGGGGCGGAGCATGTGCAGAGCAAGGAAGCTCCCTCTGTAAGGACTTGAGCACACCACACTGGGTAGGGGCTTGCAGGGACTGAAGAGCTGAGGTGCAACATCCGGGACCCATGGCCTCAACAGGAGACAGGAAGTCCTGACTGAGGCACCCCCAAGGGCTGGGCTGTAAGTCCCCCAGGATATGGTGCTGAAGAGGCTGCTATTTCCCATGTTTCCCTTGGACCACTGGGGCCTGGGAGTCACACGCAGTCACAGATCGGCAGGTACTGATAGGCTCAGGCCACAGCCACCACAGGGATAGGTTCTACTCCTCTCCTGTGATTTCCTCGTCCCCAGCTTCCTCTGTCCTCTTTCAGTGTCTCACAGACATCCTGGTGTGCCAGCTCTGGAACTGCCACTGATCCCAGCCATGGGGAGCTGGGCCTGGATGGGCAGAGAGCCTTCCATCTCGTGTGTCTCTACTTCTGCTGACTAATTACATCTTTATTACTACTTCTCTGAAAACAGAGTGGTATTGTTATCAGATGGAGGCTCTCAGGGTGCTGTTTCTGGGTCCTTGGTATTCAGAACAAAGATGTAAGTAAGACACTCAAGAGGAGGAGTAACAAGAGTAAGATTTATTGAAAGTGAAAAAAGTGAAAATGCCTCCACAGAGTGGAAGTGGCCAGTAAGAAGAGCTCAATACCTCATAGCGCCAGGCCCTGGATCTCTTAAGGTCCTGGGGTTATGGGAGGATCTAAACCTGGGGACTGACAGGGGTCATGACCAGTGGGGTGCCTGATTCCACCCACCCATGTGGATGGGGAGGTTTTGATCATACAAGGTTTTTAGAAAAAGTGTCACTGGTGTCCAAAGCCCACTGTGCAGGTGTGACATTGGATGCAGGCCAGCATTATGTACTTTTGACTTTTCTCATGCCTGAGGGTCTTAAGGGAATAAGGTGGCTTTTTTTAAATTGGTTTCCTGATGGTTTAACATAATCTCCCCCACTCTGTCTGGTTTTCTGATTCTTATCCTGTGGATTTCTGTGGTTTGTTTCTCCTAGCTCATCCTCCTACCTCAGTATCATTTATATTTGGTTGATTTAAGTGTGAATCATTCTGAATTAAAAAAAAAACTTCCTTTATTAAGAAGATAATATTCTGATCTAAAGAACTTTAAAAAATCAGACCCCCCCAAATTTAAAGACCCAATCCAAAAATGACATCTGAAATGAATAGATATTTCTCAGGTGAAGAAGTAGAAATGGCAAATAAATAAATGAAAAAAATGTTCAACATCACTGGTCATTCTAGAGATGCAAATTAAAGCAAATCTTTCTCACTCCAGAAAAAATGGCTATTATCAAGAAATCAACTGATAACAAATGCTGGCGGGCCTGTGGGGAAAAAGGAGCAACTCTCCACTGTTGGTGGGGGTGTAGACTGGTGCAACCATTGTGAAAATCAATGTGGAGATTCCTCAAAAAACTAAAACTAGAGGTTCCATTTCATCCAGCTATTCCCCTTCTTGGTATCTTCCCAAAAGAGTTAATAGCAACATACCACAGTGATATATACACATCCATGTTTATAGCAGCACAATTCGTAATAGCTAAGTCTTGGAAACAGCCTGAATGCTAATCAACCAGTGAATGGACAAAGAAGATGTGGTTTTTTTATACACTGGAGTACTATTCTGCCATAACGAAGGATAAGTTTGAGACATTTTTAGGTAAATGGACACACCTTGAGACCATACTCTTTAGTGAAATGAATTGGACACACATGTGTAAATATTACCTTGTTTCTCTGGTGTGAGAAACTGAAAGGATAAATAAGGACCAAAATGCATAATAGATACTGGGAAATGGGAAGAAAATAGTCAAATGGAAAGGGGAATAAGGGGTGTGGAGGGAGAAAGGAAGGAAGGGAAAAGAACAAAATGAGAAAAGAAAGAAAAAATGGAAAAAAAGCTTTTGTGAATAAGAAGGGGAAAAGGGATTTAAGGGAGGGGAGAAGAATGGGGGAAAAAGAAGAATCAAGATATATCACGTACAGGTATAAATTCTCTATGATGAATGTGATCTTTATGTATATCTAAAATGAACCAAAAATTAATTTGAAAAAAAGAAGATAATATTGCAATTAAAACCTTAAACCATCCTTGTAACAATTAAGCAGATGACACTAAATGCAACTCAGGGTGCTGCATGGAGCAGTCAGCCTTCTTCCAGGCTCCCAGATACCCCATGGACAGGCCAGATTCCAGGTACATTTCCCTGGAAAATGGTGTCAAAGTACGCATCAAACTTCACCACATTTGTCATTGGAAATGCCCAGACCAGAATATTAATGAAGCCTTTTTCATTTTATAAAGATGATATTGGATGATATCCTATTTTAAAAGGGATCAACCTCTTTTACAATATTAGTCATGTGAGGATTTAATATAAGCACTTGTGGTAATTGTTTTTTGATGACTTGCAACAATGCAAAGTATGGCTTTGTCAAATCTAGCTTCCGTGAATCAGCACTGCACTTGGGGTCAAGCTGTGCTGATAACTTCAAGGGTACAAGTAATCACAAGGACCAACTCAGAAGCAGAGGCTGGCAACCCTGGCGTGGGTCCTAGGTCCTTTCTTGCCACACCAGGACTCAGAGTGGCCCAGGCTGACATATGATGTCTCCCAATAATACATAGATCTATGTTTCTTACACAGAATGGGAGCATTTGGTCATGAAACATATACACTTTATACTTAGGTAGCTACATAAATTTTACTATATTTCCCAGGAAACCATGCCCCATAAATCCTTAGTTCTGCATCTGTTTTTTGAAAGAAATTCTAGACAACCAAAATCCTACAAAAAAGCAGTCCAATGATTTGAACTCACTGGGGACTCAAATACCGCCAAGGTGCTTGCCAGGAGGTCTGTCAATAATGTGTATTTACAAGAAGATTTGATCAGTTCATCCTCTCTCCCTCCACCGACCAATCCATCAGTCTACTTATTCACCTAGCTGTGTATTTTTCCTCTGCCTTTTTTCTGCCTATCAGTAGATGTAGAGAGAGTAAAGGAAAGATAAACCTTCAAGAACACATTAACCTTGTTAGGACTAATTTTAAAAGCACATTTTCTGGTGTAAATATAACTTTTCTAAACCATTTTTTTGTAGTAAAAAATAAGTTTATTCAGAGTAGTTATGTGGGCAAGAAGCTATTTTTTTTTTGTGGGTACCGGGGGGTCGACCTCAGGACCTCGCACGCCAGCAGGCACCCATGCTGCTGAGCGATATCACCAGCCCCTTTTTCGTATGTGGGATCCGGGAGTCGAACTCGGGCCCTCGCGCTTGCCGGGCAGGCGCTTAAGTCACTGAGCCATCTCACCGGCCCAAGAAGCTATTTTTTAACTAATGCTTTATCATACACTAAGGTCTCATTCCAGATTGTAGATGCAACTGATCTCAGTTGCTTCCCTTGTTGCTGAGAAAAAATGCATGATGCCCACAAATTAAGGATGGAGAGGTTTACTGTGGCTCACATTTCAGTTCATAGCTGCTGGCTCCAAGGCAGGACAGCACAGCAGAGGGTCATGTCAAGGGAAAAGCTGTTCGTGGCATGGCAGACAGGAAGCAAGACAGCATCAAAGGAGGAGCTGCAAAGGGAGATATAACCTTCCAGGTTGCACACGGTGACTGGCCGCTTCTGGCCAGCCCCCACTCCTGGTACCAAAATCTGCCTTATTCCTGTTCCTCATCACTGGAACAAAATACCTAATACCTGCAACTTAAAGGAGGAAAGGTTTATTTGAGTTCACAGTCGGTATAGGTTTCAGTCTATAGTTGTCCAGCTCCAAGACAAGGCAACATGGCAGAGGGACATAGTGAAGGAAAAGTTGCTCAGGGCGTGGCATCCGGGAAGCGGAGAGTGAAGAGAGGAGCCTGGGACAGACATGTACCCTTCAGGCTGTGCCTCCAGTGACTGCCTCTTCCAACCAGACCCTACCTCCTACCAGCAAGTCAGCTATTTGCTCCCCAATCCAATTGCCTTCCAAAGCCCTACCTTTGAGGCTTTTTGGGGACATCTAGATGTAAACCATAATACCTCCAAACCCTCTTCACCAGCTAGGGGAGGGAAAGATCTTCTGGGTTTAGTTTGCTCTAAGAGCATGTCCAGCACATGGCCTCTTAGGACTTTGTCCTGTCTGAGAGGTGGCCCTGCATGACCTTGTATCTACTCCTATTGCCCAAGAGTCCACCTTGGTCCTCTACTGTCTTCACCTGTTGTTGAGGGGATCTCCTGAGACCCTTTGTGTCTACACCTGCTGCTAAGGGGCCTCCTGGTTCCCCTGTGTGTACTCCTACCTGAGTTAGCACTCAGTCCCTTCTTTCCTGCAGGACAGTGACCTGTTCCTACAGCAGAACTGAGCTCACTCCTATAAGACCAGGTTTTGTGGAAAGTGTGTGTGCCCCTTTCAACCTTCCATTTACACAGATGTACGTACAGAACTGGGCTGGCCCTTTTTCCCTTTTCTTTTTCTTTTGTCTCAGAATTCTAAAGCTGTAAGGACTGTGTAATCACCAAGTCTTCTCCCTCATTCTGTAGATGAAGCTGGCCCCAGAGAACATAAGCATTTTCCCAGAGCACCAACGCTAGGTAGGGGAAGATGTCAAAACTCAAGATTCCTTCTACTAATCCTTCACTGTCATAAGGGGTGTGGAGTGACAGGCTCAGCCCCTGCATCTTCAAACCAAAGGGACAATACCATCCACCGCTGTCGCCCTAAATAGACAGAGAGGGCATCCTAAATGTTGAGAAATTTAGCCTATGAAAATCCACCTCAGATGACATCTCCATGGTTCATAAGTGTTGTGGCATCTATTAGTACTTTATTGCTATGGCTGGATATGATTCCATTGTGTTTTTAATGCACTACACTTTATTTATTCATTCATCCATCAGTACTATTTTTATTTCTGCCCTTTGGGCTATTATGAGTAGTGCTGAAATGAACATTGATGTACGAGCTTTTGTTTGAACACCTGTTTTCAATTGTCTTGAGTGTTTACCTAGGAGAAGAATTGCTATGCAAAGCAAAAGTAGTAAAATACAAAAAACACATGTTGTATGACTCCATTTATCAGAAATATCCAACACAGCAAATCCACAGGTACAGCAAACCAATCAGTGGGTGCCAGGGGCTGGAGGGAGTGGGAAATTAAAACGATGGGCCCACGTGGACGGAGTTTCTGCTTTGGGGGATGGAGGCGCTCTGGACTACACGGTGGCAATGGCTGTGTAACACTGTAAACACGGTACATCCAATGGCTTTTTACATAAAAGGTAAATTTTATGTTACAAGTATTTCACCACAATAAAAAGATCTACTTCAGAAATACAGTTTTGTTTTGTCTTAATGCATAGAATAAGTTGTTAAGAAAACGAACAAAAATTTGTCTTGGGTAGATCTTGCTATATTTATATATAAATGAATAGAACAGTTGTAAATTAAAACATGCTGTTCATGTTCAATATGGTACATAGTGAATCCACAAAAACCTTATTCAAGTGATTTAGTTTAAGTCTGCTTTTATTCTTGGCAACACGCATAACACAGAGTTTATTTCAGCTTGGCCCTTGTCCAGTTACTGTAAGTCCATTATTAGTAAGATAAATAAACAAAGGGTAGCAGGGCCCGATGTGCACCACAAAAACCCTAGCACTCTGGGAGGCTAAGGCAGGAGGATGAAAGTTTGAGCCCATCCTGGACAATTTAGTGATTTAGGGAGATCCTGTCTCAGAATTTAAAAATATTTTTTTAAAAAAAGGCTGGGGATATAGCTCAGTGCAAAGGCCCTGGATTGAATCCCCAGTACCAGAAAAAACAGGCAGGGTTTATTACATAGTTAAAATTATACACTATGTCACATTATAAATTTTTCATCTTTGATGTTAGAAAGTTTAGGCTTGAGTATAAATAATCCTGGCTGACTGATGAAGAAATTGACCAATTTCCAAAGCAACTGTCATGCTTTTATCATGCCTTTTGCAAAGAAAAGGAAACTGATTTTTTGTTTCTCACTTTGAGAAACATGGATAATCCTGAAAACAGATGTCATTCCACTGGTGTCTTCAAACTATTAGTAGTGACATTAAACTCATTCCACCATGGGGAAGAGGAGGTAGGCCACTTTGCAGCTGTGTACACAGCATATAAACATTTTAGTAATGAAAATGGAATTCAGCACGAACAGTCAACAAGCAATGTAAAAATAGCAGCTCTTTGCTCTGGACCATGGACCTTCCACTGTAACTGTAACACTCAGTAAAAGTGCTCCTCATCTGTGAGCCATCTGTATGCAAACACACGGTCCCAGGACACGTGTCTGGTGACATCAAACAGAGCTTGAGGGGCCGGTGAGATGCTCAGTGGCTTAAGCGCCTGCCCGGCAAGCGCGAGGGCCTGAGTTCGACTCCCGGAACCCACATACGAAAAAGGGGCCAGTGATATCGCTCAGCGGCATGGGCGCCTGCTGGCGCTCGAGGTCCTGAGGTCGACCCCCAGGTACCCACAAAAAAAACAAAAAAACAAAAAAACAGAGCTTGACCTGTTCGCCCCTTCTCAGTCAATAAGAACTTTAGAGCACTGACATCACTCCAGTGATATTTTATTTTATGGTACCTGGAGCCTAAGGTGATTATTTTTGAAAAACACAATTAAAATTCTTTTAAAGGGGATATAAAACTTGCTGAAAGGTCCATTTTTTATAGCACTTATCCCAACTTTGAAAGACCCATTACTCATGGGAGCATTTTATGCCATGCAATTTCCAGTCTTGACAGGAAGCCAAGGCAATTATCACACAAACAGTGGCCTCCAAGGCCCCCAGCCCACCCTGCCTCAGCCATTCCTCAAATAGGCATATGATTTCCTCTACAACAGGCTCCATGGAGGGAGATGTAGCATATGAACGCATTCCTGGAGGCCACAGAGGGGTTTGTGTGGCCGCCAAGCTGCTGTGTGGCCCTAAGTGTCTTTGTCTGCTGTCTGTCCATTCCTTTCTCTTAATCCTTCAGGACTCCTCAGGGACACCACCTCCTCTTGGAAGCCCATCCCTCCTCCAGCTGCACGCTCCTTCTTATTACTTCTGCGCAGCTCGTGTTTTATTATAACTGCTGCGTAAGTCTCTGCCCCCGCAGGAAGAGGCTGGCACTGTCACTTTGGTGTCCCAGATCAAAAGGCTCAGGACCCATGCTTGCTCTACCCAAATTGTGAATTGATAAGTGAATGAATGTGGCACTTTAAAGTCTGCTATGGCCACAGAGGGTATGTATTATTTTGACTGCCTTCATTATCAATTTTGGTATCATTTTGGGGGCATGAACAAGCCTTTTGGAATAGGGACCTTTCTCCAACATGAAAAGTGAGGTGTCCTGGCAGAGTTCATGGGCTGCCTGCTGGCATCATTTCTAATAGCTCTCCACCGATCCAACCATCCATCCTTCCACCACCCATCCATCCATCCATCCATCCACCCATCTACCTCCCATCTATCTACAGATCCATCTGCCCATTACCCACCCACCCACCACCCATTCCCATCTATCTATCTATCATATATCTATCTATTTATTTATCTATCTATCTCCCTATTTATCTCTGTATATCTTAGAATATATAAAATTGTGCTTAGGTCAAGGGGTATGTGTCTGAGTGTTTGTGTATGTGTGTGTGTGTGTGTGTGTGTGTGTGTGTGTTTTGGATGGCATTGCAGAATTAATTTAATTAAATAAGTGTTTGTCACCTAAGCAACTGTAGCATCAGAGAAATGCCTGCTAGGCAATGACTAACTGTAATATTTCATACAAAAACTTAGAGCTGCAGCCATTAATGAGTAGCACAGTGATCAAGGGTTTATAATTTTTATGTGTCACCTTGATTGGTCTAAAGGATCCCTGAATATCTTAAGTGTTATTTCCCATGTGTCTATATGGGTGTTTCTGAAACAGTTTAGCATTTTAATCAGTGGACTGTGTAAATAAGATTCACCCTCATCAATATGGTTGAGATCCCCCATTTAAGTGAGGACCCCTCAAAAGTGAACTCTTTCTACTCAAGCCCAAACATCTGTCTTCTCCTCCCCTTAGACAGCAGAGCTCTGGGTTCACAGGCCGTCAGAATGGGCTAAAACATTAGATTTCCTGGTTCTCTAGGTTGCACACTGCAGAGCTCAGTTGTGTGAGGCCATTCCCATGATAAACATCACTGCCTATGTGTGCATGTGTGTATACATATGTCTCCCACTGGTTCTGTTTTCTAACTCAGGATTAACAATAAATGACAGTGCAAAGTCACTTCCGGTGTTATCAAGGATAAGCCCTGAAGCCTGCTCTGCCACATTTCCTCAAATGAAAAAGGGAGATGATAAAATTTCCATCCTTATAAGTTGCATGAGGATTAAGTAACTAGCACAAGTAATCCCTTAGAACGAGATAAAGGATAGACAAATGTCTATGTTTGGATTTGCATCCTTGCCAATCATCCATAGCCTCAGAATTTTATACAATGAGTGATTTTACTTTGGCATACATAAGGCACAACTGGAGGGAAAATGATAAACTAACAAATTGATAGTCATAATAAGATATTTTAATTATCACATTTACCAGATATCAACAAATACAGTACATATAAAATTACCACCCAATTTTTTCAAATTCTTCAGAAAAATCAATATTTCAATTAATGTAAATCATGGAAAGCAAGTCCTGTCTGATTACAGTGTATGAGTTATAAAACAATGACAATTATTGATTAAAAGTATTTCTGAAGAATTTATTAACCTCCTTTTAGTGACTCTGTGTTAAATTAAAAAATCAAAATTCAAATATTAAGATAGTAATGAGTGGTGATGTCACTTTGCATTTCTGTAGTTACTTTCTAAATAAAATGAAAGGACAATTCATGATAAAACAAATTACAATGTAGACATCAGGACATTTTGTATACAAGAAGCAAGATGATCTAGCTTTCAGAAAATTTGTCATAATTTTAAAAAATCTAATGTATAAGCAAGTTTTAGGAAATTTGTCAAAGTTTTTTAAAAAATAAGATTCCTCAGAGATCTGGCCATAGCAAAGCTGCATGTTCAACAGTAAAGAAGTATACAACTGAGCTATTTTTCTTTAATCTACTAAAGCTGTGTCTCAACCTGTAAGTGTCCGAGTGGTCACTCTGACACACACACTCCAGGGATGCTACTGCAGAGGGACAGCTCCCAGCACACCTGACACCAAATGCCGAAGGAAGTCCCAGTCCGGAATCCAGAAGAAAGGGACTAGCGCGGCGCTGCGGCCAAGCATTCCTTCTACCTCACTGGAAACAAATGGGATTAATATAATATAATGTAGACTATGTTAAATTTGTAATCCCCAAATTTAAAGCATCTGTTTTTAAAGTCTAAAATAATTATTTAATATATTGAACTCATTTGCTCTTTGAAATAGCCAAGTGAGAGTCTTAACTCCAAAGAAATCTCCTCATCCTTATCTCCCTGAAGAATGTACCACACGCTAAGTTGCGCACGCCACTTTTCAAGGAGAAGGAGAATGTGAAGGAGAATGTAGAGAAGGAATCCCTCTTTGGGTTTATAAAGGGGCTGTCAGTGTGAAGTGAGGAAACACACACAGGAAGCAGGTGCGTGGGGATTAAAACACAGACCCAGGGTTCCACAGGGCAGATGAACACCCAGCCCTGGCAACTCAATTTCACATCCCAGAAAGATGCGGGATGCTAGGAGGAGGCAGCGTGGGATGGAACACGGGACCCTGCAAGCTGTGGAGACGCTGGTGCCTGCAGCCCTTTCAGCCAGGGGGTGAAGCAGGAGGGATCTCAAGGCGAGGTCATCACTTCTTTCACACATCCAGAAACAAGGACGGGGCTGCACGTCCCGTGGTGAGTGCTTTGAATGGAGGGAGCCTTTGGGGAGTAGAGGGGCATGCGAATGTGTGCCCTGGCCACCCCAGGCAGAGCAGGGAAAGCCGGGTGTGTGGACCTTGGGAAGCACTGGGCTCTTCACCCAGCCTCAGCCCATCACTCACCCTCGCCTTGTCCAGAAGAGCTCCTGCGGGTAGCAGGAGAAATGGATACTTCGTTGGGCCTTGTTGGGAAAAGACCCCAAGAAAATGACATCATTTGGTGAAAGAAGAAAGATAAAAAACCGCAGGAAATACACGGAATCACCCCGGAGCTCTGCTGCCCCTGGCGGAAGAGTTTAGTAACTTGGTGTTTTCAGTGGTGTAGACGCCATCTTAACTCCCCAAGAGGCACAAAGACAGCGAATGCTGAAGGTGAGCAGACAGCACAACTCATACCACACACACGCGCACACACGCACACACGCGCGCACACACACACGTGCACACATACGCACATGCGCGCACACGCACCAAGACGTAAAAGGAAAACATCCTTTCCCCAAATATCCCAAGCTGAGAAAAATCCATGCCTCCTTCTTAGTTTCCTAAAAGTGAGGGCAAAAGGGCCATAGGAGAATTGCATAGATTCATCAAGTCTCAGACAGCCAAGTCTTCAGCGACTGCTCCTTCAGGCAAAGACAAAGACCGCCCCTGGCTCTCCCCTTGCACGCCCATCAGGACTCCGGGGATAGGCCAGCCATTCCTGCTGACTTTGTCTTTTCCTTCCTTCCTTCCTTCCTTCCTTCCTTCCTTCCTTCCTTCCTTCCTTCCTTCCTTCCTTCCTTCCTCCTTGTCCACCAGGGAAAGAGACAACTACAGTGGCAAAAGTGACTGCCTAGAACAATAAGAGTGAGATGTCTCCCATTATGAGGGAGAAATCTATTCTGAACAGGAAATGGGACAGAGGAGAAAATGATGAATGTCGTCCTCAATGTCAGTTCCCTGACAAAATAAAAAAGACATTCCACATATGCCTGGTAGTTGGAGAGTTTATTAGTCAGAAAACCGGGGGAAACAGATGTTTTCTTCCACGCTGGTCTCTTTACTGATTCCCCTTCTCCCATGTAAATTACAGTCTTTGCAAAGGATCTGGTGGGTGGGGCAGGAGGGTGGCAGGTCTGGGGGAAGGTGCCAGATGCCGGCCTCTGTCTTTAGTGGGCACCTACAGTGCTACATGGGAGTATCATTCATCCTTTAAAAGAAATTCCAGAAGGAGCCAAGGGGAAAAGAATTACAGGGTAACATTTTATAGGAACGCATATAATGTAGTGGAGGAACAAAAATCACTTGGAGAAAATCAATCATTAACATTGCCTATAAACCTTCTTTATCATAATTCTCCTAATGAAGTCCTGATAGAAATTTCATAGCTGAAAATTTACAACCAAAGTTTAGAGCAAGAAATGAAAGATTACCTATTCCACGCTGTGGACTGAAGAAATACTCCTACACAACAAATGCCAGGGAGTCAGACAGCCAAGACGACGGCGTGCTCTAGGAAATGAAGTGCTTTTGCGTGGCCGGAAAGCTACTTCACCGGGTCCTTAGCAAATAGAAATAGAAGATGCTCGGTTATGCATGAATTTTAAATAAATAATGGATCTTTTTAGTATAAGTATATTTCAAGTATTCCATGAGACACAGTTGTACTTGAGAAATCTGTTGATCTGAAATTCAAATTTAACTGGGCATGCTATTTTTATCTGATAATCCTACACTTGCTGCTGGATGCAGTTGGTTTACAAGGCACTGATTCCAAGGCAGAACATTTTTTTTTTTCAAAATGCAAGTTCAAATCACTTTAAGTGTTTAAATGTAAAATTGATACATTGCTCGAAGTTCTCTAACATGGCCTGGGAGAATTTCTAGGCAGAGTTTAACAAATGCTCACCTCTGCTATAGCAGAATCCTAATATGGGACTATTCACCTGCTTACTGATACATTCTTTCTGGAAATATTCATGTTGTGTCTCCCATGCTAACATGGGTAGGTGGAGCAAGAGAGTTGCAGGTCTCTTGCTATGGGAGAGAGGTGACAGGCAGAAAAATAAATAACATAACTTCAGGTGGTGACCACAGGCTGCAGTGGAGAGAGGAGATGGCAGGTGATGATAATGAAGGATGCTCTCAGGTGACTTCCATGCAGGCTGAGGGAGCACTAATTACCTGAAGGAGAGGGTCCCGAGGAGATCTGGCCAAAGAGCCTTCTGTACAGACAGCGGAACACATGCAAAGTCCCTGAGGTTGTCCTGAGCACAGGATGTGTCCTACAGCAATTGAAACAGCGGTGGCGGCACCCAAGGGAGGGAGGAACGAGTCCTGGAAGTAGAAGGTAGTTTCCAGGTCACCCTGAGCCTTGCAGCCATGGGGAGCAGGAAGCTTCTGTAAGACCCAGGAGCTCAGTACCCGCATGTCCCGATTCTTCTGTGCTTTTCTGTTACAGCTAGACTTGAGATGCTGCAGAGAATAAGACGAATGAGGAAGCAGGGGACAATTTGACAGCTGCTGGGTGTCAGTCAGGGGTCTACGTGGCCTGATCTAGAGATGACAGAGGAAGGGGTAAAAGGGACACTCACTGTCTCAGTCACTCTCCTTGTTACTGGGACAAAGTACCCGACACCTGAGACTTAAGGAAGAAGAGGTTTATTTTAGTTCACATTTTAGTCTACAATCTGCTGGCTCCAAGACAGGGGGGCATGAAAGAGGGGCCTGGCAGAGGACAGCTACTCACCTCATGGCAGCCAGGAAGCAGAGAGAGAAGGGAGGAGCCTGGTCTTCCAGGTCAACCCCACCCTGACCTACCTCTTCCCACCAGACCCCACCTCCTCAAGGCCCCATGATCCAGTCACCTTCTACACCATGAGGCTTTGGGAGCCCTTTCAGATCTAAACCATAGCATTTTCCTGGGGATATTTACAGGTACAGTACACAGGCTTGGAAGGAGCTGAGATGTGGCGAACACGAGACAACACAAGTGCCTGAGTGAGTGGTGATGCTGTGCACTGAGATGGGGTTGCCTGGGAAAGTTCAGCTTTAGGATGGGAGATGAAGAGTTCAGGATTGGAAATACAGAGTGATGGGCAGAGTGGTGTCCCAGAAAGAATGCTGGGAGGAGAGGGGCAGCTCGCTGGGGAATGGGGTGGGGTTAGTGTCTGGGGGGAGCAGTTCAGGGCCGAGGGAGAGGCACAGTGATCAGTGACAGAGAGCATACAGGGCCACTGAAGTGCTGTTCCAGGCCTTCACAGCTCTGCAACATCTGTCCTTGAATATGGGTCCCTCCAGGTGGGGGCCCAACCCTGGTGAGGCAGATTCTCTTCAGCTAAGGTGGTTGATGGGCCAAAATTACAACCCATGAAACTGCACAAACGTCCCACTAATGAAACTACGCGTTCCTCTTTCCCTACTGCCATGCCTGAGTGAAAAACTTTGCTACGTGATCCCAAAACCAAGATGGCTGGGTTGCATGAACTTCACAATCACAAAAACCAAATGGGTTTCCACGATGGCCATGGACCTCACCGTGTGTCTCAGCAGACTTGATTTCCTGTTCTTTGAACTATTTTCTCTCTTCTAAGCTCCCCCTCCTACCTAGGTGCCCCCCCATCTCTGCCCACTTGGCCTTGGCTTTGCGGGAACCAGGGCATCGTTGTCCACCAACTCAGTCACATCCCCGTGGACTGCTCCACCTGCCCGGGCTCCACCTGCCTGTCCTTTTGCAGAGAGGAATCCCTTTGTGAGTCTGCAGAGCCCACTCCTCTCAATTTCTGGAAGCCACAACTCCCTCAGTCATAACCCAGCCCACCCCATGTCACCAAGCTTCCTCTAATTATTCCTATCACCATACACTCTGCTTTTCTCTCTTCCATCACTAAAAAAATTCTCCTTCCACCCTTTATCTGCTTTCCACTACTGTGCCACAGCTCCGCCTCCATATATGGCTGAACTTTTAAAAGAGCTTGCCTGTCTAGATAAGGTGTATCTGACCCAGTCCCCACTTACCCAAGTGCCATTCCTTCCATGTGCAGTCTGGTTTCTGCTTACTCAATCCCCTAGACTTGCACTGGTCAGGAAATTAACAACTGCACACTGTCAGCCCCACTGCTGTCCTCACCTCTCAGCACTGTGTGGAGCAGTGATGACCGACCTTGGTTGAGCCATTCTTCTCTCTGGACTCAGCAGCTGTGCCCTCTGGCAATTGCTCTGGTCCAGGGACCACGCAGCCCAGTCTCCTCACCCCCTTCTGTTCCTCCTTGTGGACACTCTGCTCTTCCTCTGGCATTTGTCCCATGCAATCCTCCCTCTGCGTTTGATGGCTTCTTACTGTGGACTTAAACTTTCTCTAGATGACCATGCTAAATTCTAGTTCTCCATGCTGGACTGTACCTCTGACCTTCCAGAGCCTTCTCAGTGCCTCCAGCTGGATTTCTCCTGGGTGTCATCTTCATCTGTCATGCTTGGAACTCTCGATTCTCCAAACATGTTTCCTCTACTCCCATGTTTCTGTGACTTGTATAACCAAACCACTGCTTGATTCCAACCTCTCTTCATCAGGCAATTCTTCAAATGGTCAGGAAGGAGCAAATCTTCAACTAAGTTCAGGTAAGCATCCCGTCATTCTCTCTGTGTAGAAATATTGCGGGCTTCTCTCCGCAGACCCTTGGTTTCCATGTTCCTGCAGCCTGACCTCCTGACAGAAGTCAGATCTGGCTCATCTGTTACCCAAAACTTTGGTAATTTCCCGTATTAATATTACCCAAGACAAACATGCTTTACCATCTGCATTATAACTCAAACTTGACCATTTAATGTGATCTTTGTTTTCTTCTGAGAAAGCATTCGTGCCTCGATCTAGCATCATAAAGGTCCTGTTTTCTTCCTACCCCTACAAGAACTGTGGCGACCTGGACTATTGATTAAAGGAAATGCTTCCAGATTAACGAGGTTGTGGATAGTAGCATGTTTCTGTGGATCAGTGTCAGCACTGGCATCAAGGTGAGGACAAAGAACAAGATTATAGAAGTTTATTTCATCTCACAAAAGATGCTCTAGCCAGGTCCAATAGAATGGTTTGCGAGGTGAACACAGGCTGTTGATTCGAATCTGCCACCTGCTACTTAGCCACATCGAGAGGCAGGAGCTTGATATATCAGATGTCATTTGCTGTTTAGCCTCAGGTGGCCATCGAGAATCAATATTATTAAATCAATACTCTCTATATTAAGCAACAGCAGAGGAGTGTATTACAATTCTGGTCCTTGCCTGGCATTAGCATATGGAGCCATACAAAGGACTCCAGCTTTCCATGCTGTCTGTGTGGCCCTAAATACTTCCTTTGTGATTTTTTTCTTCATGATTATATTCTCTCCCAACTATGCAGAGTGTGGAATATGCTTATCCCAATAGATCTTGGCCAAAACACTCTGACTCTTTGAAAAGATTTAATTTTTAAAAATGAGCTAATGGTATTTGCTTTGAGGATGTATAGGTTAAAATTAATCACTTACTACAAATTGAAGGTGGCTCCAACCCAAGAACAATGAAGATAAAACCAAATTCAGGGCACTGCCAGGGACAGGGCACAAAGGCAGTGCATTGTGAGGTGACAGAAAGGTGCCTGGCTCTGCTCCCCTGCACAGAGGAGTGCGGTGGGGTCCTTGCTGAGTAGTTTCAGGAACACACTAGCTCATCAGAAGATTTCAGAAACATCCTGCATGACTTTACTGCTAAGAGATATTTGCTAGGGAACCCTTGGTGGATTTCTGACAGCTCAGGAATAGTTTCAGGTAAAGTTCAAAGAGCATTCCCATGGGAACGCCAGTCACTGGCCCTCTGGAGAGAGTCAAGCGTCAGGTTGAACTTGGCACTGATCAGGACAGTTCTACCGTGAAGGAAGTGTGTGGTTTGTTCACAGGGCTTTGTGGATTTGGATGCCCTTACAACCCCCATTTTGTTCATGTTTTGTGGACATTTTTAAGTAATAACTTCAATACTAGAAAATATTATTTTGTGTTAGAGTTGTATTAAATGTATTATGACATAGAGAATTAAATCAACATTAGTTTCAAGGTGCATCAATTTTCCTACAAATGACTCAAATTATTCCT
The DNA here is from genome assembly GCA_028451465.1 of Erethizon dorsatum. Lineage (NCBI taxonomy): Eukaryota > Metazoa > Chordata > Mammalia > Rodentia > Erethizontidae > Erethizon > Erethizon dorsatum. Next base: position 56,997,850 of record CM051833.1, read on the forward strand.
TCTTTATGGCACAGTAGTACCCCACTGTGTATAAATACTACATTTTCTTTATCTATTCATCTATTAATGGGCAGATAGGCCACTTTCAAGAGCCCTGAAACCATAATGCTAAGTGAAATAAATCAGAAACACAAGCTTAAGTATCATATGCTTGCTCTTATATCAGAAACTCAAAGTATAAATAAAGAGCAAAATACAAGCCAGATACTAGGAAACAAGAAGATAGATCTTTTGCAAAAGATAAGAGGACCAAGAGATGGAGGGAGGGGGAGGAATGGGAAGGGGAGGGGATGTAAAAAACTAAGATGTGTTATGTACTTCCCACAGTGAATGTAATCACCATGTACTACAAACATATGCTGATTTTAAAAAACGGCCTGGAGATGTAGCTCAGTGCAAAGGCCTTGGGTTCAACCCCTGGGTCCTGACAAAAAATCGTCATCAGTTTTGTCATAAATGACCCCATAGAAGGCACTGAGTATTTGTATACATGTTGCAAAGAGGGAGTGTTCTGGTAAGAACCCAAACTCTATTATATAGAGACTGTGTCCTGCCTTCTAAGATCTTCCAGTAGCGTTCTGAGGAAAAACTTAAGGGAATTTAAACACCCCGGATCCATGTTGCTATCACGCAGCTTGGTTCACACCAATAGCGCCTGTCTGACTGTGAGTCACTGGCACTCTCACAAGCTGATATTTATGCAGGACTCACCCTGCGCTGGGATCCACCCTGGACACTTCACTCAGCTCACCCTCCAAGTACATGCACGAGCCAGGCGCAGAAGCAGCCTCCACAGGGACACAGAGGCACCAAAGAGCCTAGGAGCCTTCGGAGGTGGCACTGTGGATGAGCTCTGGACTGGATTCCAACCAGATGCATCCTCAGATGTGAGGCTGGGTGCCCTCCCCAGCCACAGACTTTCAAAACCCGAGTCCACGCTTAACCTTTTTATTTTTTATCAACCAACCAAAAATGTTAATAAGTGTCTTCCTCTTATATTTGTGTGATTTTCTCATATAAGATATTTGCACGCTGACATTTTAATGTGAGAGAACGACAGAGATTCCAGAGCTGGCCAGCAGAGTATTTGCCTATAAATTTATAAAGATTCCAGTTTGGATTTTGTTTGCCTCTATAACAAAAGTAAAGCAGGTTTTAATTTTTATAGAAGTGTAATGTAGGAAAACCTCATCCTAGTGGAGACCTAGGCAAGAATCTGGGGTTTCCAGGGTGACTGGGATTTGAGTGACTGTAGATACCTATTTTCATAGTCATCACTGGAAATGTGATGTCACAGAAAGGGTGACAGTGCACGATCAAAGGTGACCCCTCCACCCGTGAGCACCTGCCGTGGAGTGGGCAGTGTGTGGTGTTTCTTTCATAGTATTTCATGTAAACCTCACAACAGCCCAGTAAGAAAAGCCGAGAGCCACGGCTCTTGCCTATTCTGGCTCCGGTGTAAAGATTTTTGATTCTCAGGACATGTTGTTCCCCAGATGAAAAGAGGAATAAAAACCTAATTTCAAATCAAGTGCTGGTATTTTCATATGAGAGAGGAATGTGCTCATCCACTTCTTTAACCATTCATCTTGCAAGATTCAGTAAATAGTGGAGCAACTTCTTTGCTTCAAGCGTACTACATATTGCAATTCTGCAGAAGTGAAGAAGACATGGTCCTCATGGAATAAGAGCTGGATGTGGGAAAACTGAAAAATTAAGTGGAAAGAGACATAGTTTGGATGTGCAATGTCCCCCAAACCCTTTTTGTTAAAGCCTTACCTTCAGATTGGCATCCTGGGAGCTAGAGGGACATCATGGGGCCTGGGGTGAGGGCTCGGGTCATTGGGGGCTGTGACCCTGAAAGGACCGTGGGACCCTGTCTCTTCCTGTCTCTTGCTTCCCAGCCCCCTGAGCTGAGCAGAAAGCATCCTCAGTGGTGGGCTCCTCCCTGGCGTGTCAACACATGCCCAGAAGCCATGCAGACAAGCAGCCATGGCCTGAAGTCTCCGAAACCATGAGCCAGAATTAAGCTTTCCTCCTTACAAGTTGACTATCCACAGTGTTTATTACAAAAACAAAAGACCATCATGGAGGAATGCTTCGTTCTCACTGGTACACAGAAAGAAATATTCACAGGGCAAATCCAAAATGTTTCAATTTAAGGCTGGGTAGAATTAAATGGGGAAAGAAGGGGAAGAAGGAAGTGTGGTTAGAGAAAAGAAAAAGGGAAAGTACAGAAAGGGGGGAAAATTGCTTAGGGAATGCAATTTCAGGTAGAATGGAAACCCCTCTCTAAATCACCTAAAATTCAGTTATTTTAATACTTGCTGATCTCCATTAAGTAACTCCCTGAAGTGAAAACTTGAGATGATAAGATATGCTAGTGTTCTGTTTAGTTCAAGATAAAAATTAAAAGAAATCACGAAGAAGAGGAAGGGATTAGAAGAGCCAAATATAGATTTGGTTCCTGCAAAGGTTATGCATGTTGGATTAATGGCTGTGGCATTTCAAGGTAACTCCCTTAGGAGAAGGGTGAAAGGGAAGGAGCTTTTGAACTAGGTGTTTAATCATTTTCTGAGCAGTTTTGAGTAAGTGTTGTTATGTGGCCGCTGCCCTTTCCTTTAAAAATTGGTGTTTATCCACTTTGTTGTGGAGATGCTTTCACAGGATGTGTTTCTCACCGGGGTTTTTAAATATTTACATCAGCTGGCTAATAATTTATTTCTGGCATTCGCGACCTCAGATTCATGAATAATTGACATGTTCATTTAAGATTTGCAACTGTTCTGTATAATGACAGAGTACACCCATCTAGGCTTCCCCAGTATTGCAACACAGAAAGTTTGTAATGAAATCGGGCTTTCTTTGGGGTTTGCAGAGGTTGGAAGTAAAGAATATAAGCAAATAAAGCAGGAAAATAATTGCTCTCTGATGAGAATAACTGGCGCATGGGGAAGCAGCAATCCTCACAACAGCACTAAGAAGTGAATTTGATTGGCTGCATTATCGGGAGAAGGAAAGCAGGTCAGAAAATCCCATTTCACTTCTCAGTGCCTCTCTAGCCCATTAAAGGTACTTAGGTGTAGATTGAATTACAAAAATACATGGCGATATATATATATATGTATGTGTACTATATATATACATGTGTATATATACCATATACTAATATTTGTAATTGGTTCCAGTTTAACTATTACAATGTTTTCAAGAAAAGAAATTGATCAAAAATGAGAAAACTTGTCTAAATTTTTGGGTGACTGCTATTTTAGTTATCAAACTGGTCACACCAAAATGTCTTTTTTTAACCTCACCTTTTTCAGAGAAATGAATTTTAAGACAATTTTTATTAGTATATGTCTGCCATGGAAATAAATGTATTCATCATGTGAACTGGTGCATATACATATCATGTCTTGATTAATGAAATAAACCTATTTGTAAAAAGAAACAGCCCATCTGGCAGTTTTAGAAGATCTATATCTACCAAAAAATAAGAAGCAAAATAATCGTTAATAGAACTTTCATCAAGTTACTCTTCCTCCCAGCAGTTCGGTGTCGGAGCAGCCCCGTAGGGGTCACTGGCCTTGGGCACATCCTGAAAAAGCTTCATCCTGTACCTGTCTCGTGAAGAGTCCCCATCGATCTTCTTGGTGACCACGCCTTCTCAGCTGCATAATCTTTCCCATACGATTCTCAGCTCCTGGATTGGAAAATCTCATCCTTAGTTCCATTCTGGGTTTTTTTGTTTGTTTGTTTGTTTTTTTAATTTACAAACTGGCTTTCTAATTCTTGTCATGGTAATAACTGTGGAGATTTTACAGGGTGTGATTTCTGGCGCTATCCTCAGCAGTCTTACGATTCCAAAAAGTGACATTTTCATGATACAGTGACAAGGCACCAGGCAAAGTTTGCTTCCAGATGAGGTCACGCCACACCATACGAGTGGCCTTCCTCTTCCCTTAGGCAGAGAATCCCTGATTCCTTCCCACGATGCGCTAGGAGTGCGCCTTCATGGCCGTGCATCTGGTCAGGGTCTCTGAGGTCTCAGCAGCTGCCAAGCATCCCATGCTCCAATCTATGGACAAACAAGTTCTCACTCGCCAATTTGACAGGTGCTCCTTGCTCCTGTCTTCCCTGGTTGTGTGAACGCAGTCTCTTGATTTGCTGTTCATTACAGGTTTGCCTTGGTACGCAGTTCATTTGCAGAGCTGCTGTGTGGTGAGCTCAGCTCCTCCAGAAGAACATTTACTTCCAAGTGTCTTCGATCGCTTCTCCTCTAAAGATAAGGCGTGGCTCTCAGTCAGGCTGGACCACAGAACAGGAGCCACTGAAGAGTGTACAGGACAGTGAGTCAGTCTGGGAAATGTGCACACAACAGGGGGAAATGCGCAGAAGCCAAACAGGATTGACGATGTGACCGAGATGAATGGATGTGCGGGGTCTCCACGCTGAGTGTTGGGGTTGCAATGCTGCCAGGACCAGAGCCGGAGGTCGTGGACCAGGCATGACAACCAGAGTGTGTAGAGAGGACAGTGTGAGATCGCAGAGATGCCGGGCGTGGTGGACAGAGAAGCACGAGTCTCTGACCCAGTCCTCCTGTCACCTTTGTGTCTCTCCAGCGCTGGCAGTGTCCAGACCCGGGTAACCAGACACACGGCCCTGGGCAGGCTCCCTGCAGAGGGGAGAAATGTGGGCCACAGAATGGAGTCAGGGAGGGATGAGGGCCAGATCTGCTGGCAAATAGATCAAAAGCTTCCTGTGTGCTGCCTTGACTGCCAGGACCCTCCGGAAAGGGACCGGGACCCACCAGCATCTCCAGGGCCCAATCCTGGGTGAGATCGGGCTCCTGTCTTGCACACAAATAAAGGCTACAAATTAGGACCTGAAACCAAAACAATAGTAACTGATAGACTGAAAATATAACTGAACAGAAACTGAAAGATATTTTATAGGAAGAGATGACTAATTGGCAAACTGAGTTGTGTTTCACAAAATGAAAGATTTTCCGGGTACACTTTAAGAGGTGACTTGCACTGAATTGGACAGAAACATGCTTTAGGTTTCAGCAAGGACTTAGAAGTGTTTTTAGAATATGAAAACTGGGGCTGGTGAGATGGCTCAGTGGTGAAAGCGCCTGCTTGGCAAGCTCAAGGTCCTGAGTTTGACTCCCGGTACCCACATTAAAAAAAAAAAAAAGAATATGAAAACTCTTGCAAGGCTCAAAACTGATGGAGGCATAGATTAAAAACTCATCATGGCCTTCAGTTGACTCATCTCAAAGTGGCTCACTTATATAATTTAAGGAAGAGATTTTCCATATCACTTCCTTAGAAAGTAAGGGTGCAGGGCGGTGATATGGCTCAGTGGCATAAGCGCCTGCCTGGCAAGCGTGAGGTCCTGAGTTCGACTCCCGGTACCCACATTAAAAAAAAAAGTAAGGGTGCAATAAAAATGCTAAAAAACATAAATATGAGCATCTTATTCTTTAAAAAAATTAGCTATCGTAGACATTTTGGGCATGTGACTTAGTGATGCAGAGTTGAACCCTGGGTCATTAAGGAAAGTCTGTTAGAGGCTTACAGTGAGGTGGTCACTTCTGACCCCATGGCCGTCCCCTGCCTCCTGACCTTCTGCCTCCCACCTTTGTGTTTTGCTAGAAGGAGCCAACCTTTCCATACACTGGCCTTCACTAAGCTTCTGGATCATGGATTTGTCCCCTCTCAGTCCGAACGGTCACAATGACTCCAGTTACTGTGTGTCATGAGGGTGAAAGGTGGGAAACAGAACCTACCTAGAGCATTTGAAGCACAGTGTCATCTAATAAGGAGGGAAGAACTTCTGCCAGCCTTGAAGGGCTCAGGATCTGGGAATGATCACAGAGCCCAGGGAGCTGTTGCCGTGCCTTCTCCCTTTGCTGGCACCACCACGCCCTCTTCACAGAGCTGCTTTCTGGGCACTGAAATGTGATTCCTCCCCTGCGCACACTGACTTTGAACTGCTGGCAGCCATGGCTTAGTGGGTGGCTCCATCTCACTCTACCTATTACATTTCCCACAGTGAGTCTTATCCTGAACTCCAGATGCAAGGAATTTCCAAGATGTAGCTTTTAGACTTCCAGTCCCTTCAGTACCCGGAAAAGAAGAACAAAGGGCTGGGGGCTGACTGAGTGCTAATAGACAATAATTAATATAATATTTGGCTTTTGAATATGATTATTAATATTATTTTTGATAGATGAATCATAATTTCATGCACCTATAGAATAAAACATGTTTCAATGCCTGTGTACAATATGGATGATTAAATCAAGCTAACTACCATGTAAGACCTGTCTTACCTATCTTTTTTGATTTTGAAATACAAATATAAGACTACTGTTGGACCAATGGGCAAAATCTAGTACCCTGATTAAAGATATGCTCAAGGAGAAACTCTCCTACCATTTTTAGAGGAGATGTATTTATGGAACCATGGTTTCCGTTTACATTTAGGGTAAAAGCCAATAAACCATGGGTCGCTGTGAGATGGAAACTACTCAGTCCTTGGTGACAGGCAGGTGTCACTGTGCTCAGCATCCCTAACACAGCTTCTCCCCACCTCCAGGTGAATAGGACACTGAGTTCTCCTCATTGTTAGTGGGGTGTTTTAAGAGGCACCCCAAATAGCCTTTTTCCAAAAAGGCCTATATTTCACTCAAACAACTTGTAGGGAAAAATGCCATGAAACTCATAAAATTAGTCAATAATAAATTTTGAAGTCATGGCCAAGGTCACAAAGATGGTTTAAGCATTTTTCTTGAAATTATCCCATGCAATGTAGTCTTTAAAAAATACAATAATTTGCTCATAAATAGCACTGGTCCTGGGCTTTCCTGACAGGTCTATTTTTGACTTTACAACCTTAATGTAATTGGGAGGCTCCTAACTCAGAACCATGCCTCTGAAACTAATATAAGCATATCAAAAGTTCTTCTCTGCTTCAAATATTTGATGCTGGGTAGTTTATATTATTCTTTCTGACTTAAAAAATGCTTGTGTCATATGTTAATGTAATTTCCATGCCTAATTCTTCACAGAAAAATGGGTCCTGTTTCATGTGATGACATCACCAGCTGTCAAAATGGCCACTGGGCAAAGCATGAAATTCAGCACAGATCTCCCCCACTTTGTGGGGAGAAGGTTCACACGGATGTGTCCGTCTTCCTGGCTGTCCATCTGAAAAACATTTCCTATTTCAATGCTTACCACACACTGTGTTGCATTTAAAATAAATAAGAAAATAATATCAACTTAGAAACACCAATGCTTTGGTAGGGGCCTGTGGTCGGCCACTGTGGTGTCCCCAGGGCACGGTGCTGGGGTTTCGGGGTGGTGATGACACAGTGTCAGGAAAGCACTTTGCTGGGAGAGGCCAGCATGGGGACAGAGGGCCTTGCTTTGCAGCACCTCTTCTCCAGCCGGCGCAGAGCTCCTGGGAAGAGGAGTCACGCCAGACACTTCAGTACCACACAACGTGGTCCTTTTCATGTGGATAAGACAGCGACTCTTGAATTGTTTCATTCAGTCTTCAACAAAGACAACAATTTCCATGCATGAAACATCAACCTCTTGTCTACTGCAAATGAATTTTAATAGCTCAAATTTTGTAAGAACTGTGTTTTATGAAAAGTATGAAATGAAATCCCAGAAAACCAAAATCCTTTTCACTAACTAATGAATAATCTATTTCTGGTCTGACCTAAAGAAATAACTGAGCCCCATGTTTCAGTTGTGGAAACAGAACATCGTGTGGATGATCCATGCGAGGATCATAATATATCTAAGGAGAGCTGCAGCACACCGAGTGACTGTGCCAGCGGTGGAGGTCCCCATCAGGGAAAATGGAGGGGGAGGGGTCACTGGGAGGAGCATTGCAAAGGAACCGGAGTTTGGTGCCAGGAGTTCGGGATGCTGGTAACGAGGAGAAAATCAGAGTGGATGTAGGAGATTTAATTTTGAGTGACAGGAATATTAGCTCGCACCCCTTCTGGTTTGGTTCTTTTGCTCCGGCTTGGCCTCCACCTTCTCCCCATTGCTGTGTCTTCCTTTGGGGTCAGTACCTCTCCCTGGGCTCCTGGCCAAGCACGGTAAAGTGGTGAGGGATAGTGGAGGAACACGGATGACCAGATGGGCTGAGACCAAAGCCCTTTCAGTTCTTTTGAGAGTAGCAAAGACAATACTTCAAACCGTACAACAATGCTGTATGGGTTTTCATCTCTGCCAAAGCTTTTGACACATCTGTTGCATGCTATAAAGTTACTTGTCAGTACAGACATACACCTTGGGTTATTAAAGATACCTTACTGTGAAGCTAGAAAATGCACTTCAGGAGAATTCCAAGCACTGCAGGGAGTGAGAGAGGCCATCTCGCCCCCAAGGGCATGGCTGGCCTCCCATCCTTCCTGCATGGGTGACATAGGACACTATGACCCATGGCCCCTCAGAGACCACATTCGTCATTCCTCCCTTGCTAATGTGGGTGGTGCTCTGCTTCCCCAAGTCTCCCTACAGCCTTGGCTCATGGCCAGGCCTTCCCCAGCCCATGGCCCCTTCTAGCACCCCCCCTGTGTTCTCGCTTGCCCTGTGGGTCCCCTTGAGTGTACTCTGCCTCCTTTCTCAATGCAGTCTTTTTCTGAGACTCACTTATCAAGGTTGTTTCAGCCCTGAACCCCACATCTTCTCCTCCCACTGTGGAGCAGGATTAATTCTTCCACCTGGCTCCACACTCAGAGCTCCTGACTTAGTGCAGCACCCTCCAAAGTGCCCAGACAGCCCTTGCTTCTAGTGCCAGACGGCTCCCCTTGGGTATTTCATGAGGCCCTCAAAGTCAGTGAGTGAAATGGTTCACCTGCTGTGCCCCTGAACTCTGTGAGAAGCATCAGTTCAGCTCCTGAACCCCCATTCTGTTTCTACACAGACACCTGTGTCCAAGTGCCTAAGACAGAATCCTGCATCTGGGTTCCTTACAGCCACGTGCAGCAAGCAGTGGTTTCCTCACCTTCCCAGTATTTCTGACCTTGCTGTCCTCTCCATTTCCACCGTCAGAGCAGGACTTCTGTGGATCTCCTCAGGGAATCCACAGAAGCCTGCTCAGTGTCTGGCCCTAACCCTCTTCAATGTCTTCACTAGTCCTAGAACTGTTATTCCTCAAGACATCACATCTTGCCACTTCTCCCCCTTTAAAAATAAAAACAAACAAAAGACTCCTTACTATTTTAGACCTCACTGTTTGTCTGCCCAGGTCTAGTTCCACCCCTCCTCACCCACACCCATCTTTCCAACCTCCCCACCACCTTGTACAGAGCTGTATTGGCTGTGTGCTGACCACTCTATCAGTCAGCTTTCATCACTGTGATAAAATACCTGAAAAAGGGCCGAGGATGTAGCTCAGTGGCTCAGTGCCTGCCTGGCAAGCATGAGGCCCTGAGTTCAATTCCCAGTACAAAAAAAAAAAAAAAAACCCTGAAAAAACAGCTTAAATGGGGAGGGGTTTATTTGTGCTCATGGTTTCAGAGGTTTCAGTCCATGGTGTCTTGGTTCCATCGCTTCTGGGCTGGTGGTGAGGCAGAACACCATGGTGAGGAGCACGTGGCTCACCTCCAGGTGGACAGAAGGCAGAGAAGGTGAACGAGGCAGTGACAAAGAGCCTGGGATCAGGTGCTATCTGCAAGACCATACCCCAGTGCCACTCCCCTCAACTGGGCCATTTCCACCTTCCAGAAAGGCCTTCAAATTATGATCTCATAAGTGGATTAAATAACTTACGAAGTTAAAGTCCTCATGATCCAATCAACCCTAGGCCCCACCTCTGAACATTACTGCACTGGGGACCAATCCTCAATACCAAGGTGTGATGAAAATATGGTGAGTATTTAAATTCAAGCTTTTCAAAATGTATTACAGTAAAAGACATATTGTGATTAAACTCCCTCCTTCTGGCCACTTTCTGAAGCATTTCTGGAAGTCTTTCCTGTGTGTCTTTTTGTAGCTGCCTGGATGTTCTAAATTGATTCAAGAGGCTCATGGGAATCTCTGTCAAATAAAAACTGTACCGTGTGTCTCATCCACCTTATTCAGTGGATCTGGCATCATGTGACTTCTGGCTCTTCCCAAAGTCAAAATGAACTCAAAAGGTAAACATACTTGAATCAGTTCAGGAAACCTAGGCATCCTTTAGGGCAGCTAGTGACATTTACGAAAGAAGACTTCCAGAACTGCGTCAGAAAGTGACAAGAACCATGGGATGAGTGTGTTCCAAGCAAGAGGAGTGTTTTGAAGGGGATTAAAGGTGATGTGCCCTTTACTATGAGTTTTAGAAATTTAACATTCATTGTATTTTATGATTACACCTTACAGAGTAGTCTTTGGGAGACACTTCATATTGAAATCATGACACCCCTACATTCTCTGAATACACTGATACTCCTCTACACTTTCCCTCCAGAACTCAGTTGGAAACTGAGTGCAGCTCAAGCTGTATGACTCCTCCTCCTGCTTTACCTCAGTTCAGGCTACTCTGATGAAAGTTCTGCTTTAAGCCAGCCTGCCTCAGCCTTGCACCACTGGGTTTCCTTGCCTTTCCTCTCTACTCTGTGTGGATTCAGTGTCTACCTGCAGATCACTCAACATTAAGGTGCCATCCTGGGCCCAGAAAGCTGCCCTTCCCAGGCAACCAAATCTTTTCCACCTTGGCCTTGGCCTCCTCAGCCAGAACTGTGAGAAATAAACCTTTGTTCCTTATAAATTACCCAGTTTAAGTACTCTGGAGGAGCAGCACCAAAAAGACCGTATGCATTTTTAGTCTCTGTTTTTCACTTGCTGTGCTAAGAGTTTGAGTTGATTCTGTCATTACGATACTTCTCCTTTAGTTCTGTCCTTGAAAGCTGGGATATTAGTTTCCTTTGACAGCTGTAGCAGATTACCATACTTGGAAAGTGTTATGGCTTGTATCTAGATGTCCACCAAAAGCCTCATGCACTCATAGGTGGCACTTTTCAGAGGTGGCTGGATCTAAGGTGTGTGAATATAGGGTGAGGGTGTGTAATAAATAAATTGGTTTAGAATAGTTTTGGGTGTGGAAAATGGAAGCCCCACCCTGGGCATGGGTAGCACCAACCAATAGGCTTGTAGCCTAGATGGCATAAAAGGGAAAGGAAAGCTCCCTGCTTTGCTACTTCCTGTCTGCCCTGCCATGGACTGTTTCTCCTCTATGATCCCCCTCTTCCATGCTGCACTGCCTTGGAGACAGTTGACTATGGACTGAAATATCAACCAGTGTGAGCCAAAATAAACCTTTCCTCCTTTAACTTGTGAGTGTTGGGTATTTTGTCCCAGCAACAAAATAGTAACTGGGACAGAAAGCAACCAAAATTTATTCTCTTAATGTTGAAGAAGACAGAAATGCAAACTGAAGGTGCTATGAGACTGCTCCTTACAGAAGGTCTGGGGGACGAAGCCATCTCTTGTCCCTCAGTGTGTGACTGATCCTGGTCTTCCCTGGCCTGTGGCTGCACTGTTCCAATCCCTGCCTTCAACTCTCCATGGCTTTCTCCTCTGTGACTAGGAAATGTCCCTCTGCCTTTCTCCTTTCATGTTAATCATGATGCTGTGCAGTGCACTGGATAATCCAGGACAGTCTCCTCCTCATGTGAAGATCCTTAACCACATTTGCCAAAACCCTTTCCCCAAATCAGGCAGCATTCACAGGCTCTGGGATCTGGACCTGGATGCGTGTGTGAGAGCCATTGCCAGCTGACCTCGCTGGCTTCCCTCTGTCCCTCCAGTCTTGTCACTCTGGACTTTCTTCCAAAAGTTAGTGTTGAATCACAGTCTCGCTCTTCTCTTTTCCTTATATATTCTCCTTCATTTTTTAAAATCTCTTACTTGTCTTGGGAGATTTTTCTCCATCTTTCCTCTCATATTATTCTCCTGGTTTGCTTTAAAGTTCAGCCATGCTTTTTTAATTCCCAGAGTGTTTTCTTATTCTCTGATGTTATTTTTTCATAGCATGCTGTTTTAGTTCTATGGATGCGATTCAGAGATACTTCTCTGAGTGTTCCTTCCTTGTTTGTACTTTCTTGGCTTATTCTGGCTTCTATGTTTTCCATTTGTTCTACTTTTCTCTGTTTCAGCTTGAAGGTGTTCCTCAAATGTCTGCATATCTTTGGATTTACTTATTTATTTATTGGTACTGGGGATGAACCCAAGGCTTTCACACTGAGCTACATTCTTGGCCCTTTTTCATTTTTTTTATTTTAAGACAGGGTCTTGCTAAATTGATAAGTTACCAGGTTGGGCTGGGACGTGTGATCCTCCTGCTTTGGCCTCCCTGAGTGCTGGGATTCAGGCGTGCACCACCATGCTTGGCTTTGTTCATATTTGAAAGCAAGTCAGGAGAAAGGCACAGCAGTCATTCTTTGCAGGGGTGTGTGTGTGGGGGATGGGGTATGGTTAGGGCAGATTGGAACCTGGTGAGCATCAAGTTCACTGGTCATGTAGGAAGCCAGGTTTTATACAGAAACCTCACAACCTTGAAATCTTCTTCCTGTCCTGAGTTTCAGAGAAAACCTCCCACTCTTCCACCCGGCTCTTTCCAGAAGCGGGCACTGCAGGTCAATGCTGGCCTTGGACGCTCAGCCTTTCAGCATTGCACTGAGTGACCAGCCTGGGGTACAGGTTTCACGTTTGCTTTCCAGGATGCCTGGCACCCCCAGCTGGGGAACTCCTTGGGTTCCGTCTTCACCCTTCCTTCACCCTTCCTATGCAGCTGGGCTGCTCTGAGGAGGGAGGTGAGTCTCTCTCCAGGACCATTGCTCTGCGTGCATTCCCTGCCACTTCCCACACTCTGTTCCCTGATTCTAGGCCTTGATGGGTCTTCCTGAGCTGTCTGTGGGGTGCTGGATGGAGGTTTGCTCACTTTTAATAAACAAACTTCCTCTAAATTTAAATTTCCTCAGGTCTGAGAAGCCAAGCTGTCCTCCTAATCCCCATTTTTCTTCTAAATTTCTAAAATCCTTTGGGTGGGCAGCTGTTTTCAATTATCTTTTCCTAGTGGGCTTGTAAGTTTCTGTCAATTTTGGTAATATTTGAAGAAGAAATGGAAATAAATGCCTATTCTTAAATGTACTGCATTTGGCTGTGTCCCATGCAATTCCATGACAGCTTTCATACTTTTCCCCCCGACTTTGCAGAATTAAAGTTGGTGCAGTAAGGGTCATATCTGAGGATCGTTATCTGTTTCATAACTTCGTCTTGCAGGAAAGGGTACAGTAAAAAGCAGGGAGGGAACTCTGTCACTCTTGGAAATTCAGCATCAAGAACAGTGTCTTGTCAGGTGTGGCAGTACACACCCGTAATCTCAGCACTCTGGGAGGCTGAGGCAGGAGGTTAGCACAGCTTAGTTCAACCCCCAGCTCTACCACCAGGAAAACAAAAGAAACAGAACGTTGCCTTATGTAACACTGAATGAGGAATGAGCTGAGTTCACTGGCTTAGATATTCTTTAGAATTATCTTGAGAAATAGGTGGGTTAAGTGTGAACAGGGGTAAGTTTTGCAAAGGTCTTGATGCACGTGACCAATTGCCCTCAGAACAGTTTCTCACAGAGACTGGTTTTGTGAGATTTTCTTTCTTCCCCCTAAAAGAGATCAGAGCTAAATATCCACTCATTTTAGTGTCCTATTCTTTCCTCACGTAATTGCCACATTTAAGTTCTCCTGCTCCGCACGTGGGACAAGAATTTTTAGACTCTAGCTACTGATATATTGAGTTGATAAGATTAGAGAGACAATTATTTAGTTGGAATAAAAGAAAGGTCAAAGTTTTCCTTTCCAGCAGCTTGACTGTGTTATCACCTAACCTTGTCTATCATCTTGCATTTTTATATAAAGTCTTTTTCAAAATGTGTGGATTTAATTAACTTGGAGGGAGCCCTACCCTCTCATCTGGTCTTCAATGTTTCTTTTGCAAATATTACATTGAAAATACTGTGTAGGTGAATTCACCATTTAAGAGCCCATATCCTTATAGTAAAAATAAGCACACCTGAGGTCGTAGCAAATAAACTTCTGAAACACTTTCTCAATGTGTTTCTTTTCACAGAAATAAAATAATATGTTACAAATACCCATAGCAGCAGGTACAGCCTAATTAATACTAAGGGTGATTGTATTTTGTGTTTACTAGATTTTGCTTCATAGAACATCAAAACTTGTTTTTCTTCTGATATAAAGGAATGCTTTGTGGTGGTGGTGTGACTCAGTGACAGGGTGCCTGCCCAGCATGGGTGAGACCCCAGGTTCAATCCACAGCATCAAGGATGGACAGAAGGAAGGAAGGAAGGAAGGAAGGAAGGAAGGAGGGAGGGAAGGAAGGAAGGAGGGAAGGAAGGAAGGAAGGAAGGAGAAACTCATACAGAGAGAGAAAAGAAATGCTGCAGATTTGTCGTTTATCAGTAATATGCTCTTGTGAAAGACCTTTTCTGTTTCTTCCCTTCATCCCCGTAGCTAATGTTGGTCAGAACTGAAGAACAGGGGCCGGTGAGATGGCTCAGCAGCATAAGTGCCTGCCTGGCAAGCGTGAGGTCCTGAGTTCGACTCCCGGAACCCACATATGAAAAAAGGGCCGGTGATATCGCTCAGCGGCATGGGAGCCTTCTGGCATGCGAGGTCCTGAGGTTGACCCCCAATACCCACACACACAAAAAAAGAGAACCGAAGAACGCATTTCCCAGGGGCAGTGAGTCTTGCTCTCGCTGTCTTCAAATAGAAGTTAGAAGCCAGCTGTCTTAGTTACTTTTCTCAATGCTGGGACAAAGTACCCAACACCACAATTTAAAGGAGGAAAGGTTTATTTAGCTCACAGTTTGTAGAGGTTTCAATCCATAGTTGGCTGGCTCCAAGGTAGGGTGGCACATGGCAGAAGGGCAACAGTTCTTGGGGGTGGAAAACAGAAAAAGCAGCAAGAAAGTGACAAGACTTTCTGTCCTTTATATTGTCTTCAGGCTACCTGCCCTAGGGCGGGTGTAGCACTCAAACCATTAATCTCAGTATTGGACCATGAATCAATCACACACTCTAGATTCAGCCACCTCCAAAAAGCCTGATCCTGTGACCTCATGAGGCTTTGCGAGGACATCCAGACACAATCCACAACACCAGCCAAAGACAGAGATTGGTGCGCAGAGCCGTGTCCTAACCTCAGCATGGCTGACCTTGGTCGTGGTCTCTCGGGTTAGGGTCTGATCTCATCATTATGGGCTGAGAGGTGTGGTTTGTCATCTGAGAAGGCCCATCCCTTCAAGGTCACAGTCTTACCCACCAAGCCTTTGGCACAGGCATATAAAACCAAAAGACCAGCTGGGGAATTTCACAGCAGGAATGACATGTTGTCGTTCAGGGTGAAATATTCCCATTGGCAGAGGGCGCATTTCTTCCCTGTGATGGACCCACCCAAGAAACTGAGTCAACTGGCCCAGAAGCAAGGGCTTGAAGTCCAAACAGAGGGACACCACAGGCTATGGGGGTCAGGGCACCATCCCCTGTAGGGGACAGTCTCGCCCCCAGGGCCATGGCTTCTCACGGCTTTCCCAGTGGCACCCCTTCCTGGAAAGAACACAGCCAGCATGCCCACATTGTTTGCAATTCCCTCTACAGTGGGGCCTTCTTTCGAACTCGGCCCTTGTGCTTGCCAGGCAGGCTCTTACGCCGCTGAGCCATCTCACCAGCCCCCGGTCATTTTTTTAAAAAATTGTTCTATATTCACTTGGGAAGCATATGGTTTGTGAATTGTTGGATGTAATTATCTCTCCGCTATCATTTTATTGATGTCTTGTTTTGTTTTGCTTTGTTTTGTTTTGTTTTGTTTTGAGACAGGGTCTTACTATGTAGATCAGGCCTTGAACTCACTATGTGGCTCAGGCTGGCCCCAAAGTCACAGTGATCCTCCTGCCTCAGCCTCCCTAGTGCTGGGATTATAGGCATGTACCTCCATTCCCAGCCAGTAACTTCTATATCTTTTCTCATTTGTTTTGTCTATTTCTTCTATGATCTGTGGCAAAAAGTTTGTTAAAATCTCCCAGTGTGATTGTGCATTTGCCAACTCCTTTTAGTTATATAAATTGGCTCTTTGTATATTTCCTGGCCACGTGCTATGCTGTGTACTGACACTGATTTGCTCTGTGTTCCCTTTGAAAGAAACCTCGTGTCATGATAGATGTCACTCTCTTTCTCAGTAACATGCTCTACTTTGAAGTCTACTTTCTACCCTAAAAATGTAGTGGCTTATCCTGGTAATTTTTACATTACTGTTGTCCAAAACTTTCTCTACTCCTATAGGTCTAATGTGTCTCTTGTAAATGTGCGTATTTGCACTTGATTTCCAGAATAAAGAGCTTTGTTTGTTTTAATTGTTATACTAGGCTATTTGTATTTAATATAGTTATTGATACACCTGGGTTTTTTTGTTTGTTTTTTGTTTTTGTTTTTTTTTATATGCGGGTACTGGGAGTCAAACTCAGGACATCGTGCTTGCCAGGCAGGTGCTTATGCCGCTGAGCTACATCACCGGCCCCTGATACACCTGCTTTTTTTTTTTTTTTTTTTTTTGTGGGTACCGGGGGGTTGACCTCAGGACCTCGCGCGCCAACAGGCACCCGTGCCGCTGAGCGATATCACCGGCCCCTTTTTCGTATGTGGGATCCGGGAGTCGAACTCGGGCCCTCGTGCTTGCAAGGCAGGCTCTTATGCCGCTGAGCCATCTCACCGGCCCCACCTGTTTTTTAAATCTCCCAGCTTTTTATATTTTATTTGTCCTGCCTGTAGTTTCTCTCTCTCTTTTTTCTTTCCTTCTGTGGGATTTATTGAACTTTTTATTTTGTTTTCTCTCTCTTTTATGCTCATGCTTATTTCCTGTTCTTTTAATGATCACCACAGTAGACATTCTTTTTTTTTTTTTTTTTTTATTTTAAAGAGAAGAAAAAACAAAACAAATCAAAAGAAGAACAAATTTTCAAACCAACATAATAGGAGGGTAACAATGGTTAATACATTACGTATTACTATCTTTAAGTTAGTTATTCAGGACACCAGACATTAGCATTCAATTGTCCAAACATTATTGGCACAAACCTTACTCTTCAATGAACTAAGTAAAAATGGTAGTGTATCTATCTTAACCATCTTATATATATATATATATATATATATATACAATTTTTTTTCCCTTTCCCTTCTTTCTTTCTTCAAAAAATTGTTTTGCGTTATTTTTAAACTTATCACCAACAAAATGAAAACCTTGGCGTCCTTTAAGTTATTTAACTTTCTTTTTCTTAACTTTCTAATCTTTTATATATTTGTTATTTGCTTTGAAAGTTTGGATATATTTAAGTCCCACAATAAATTATTATGGCTATCTTATCTAGAAAATCTTCACGTCAATCTATCACATATTTGCCTTTTTTTTAACCTTCTCTTCTCCCTGCTTCTGTGTTACCACCTGGGATGATTTATTTTCTGTTTTTAAGGCACCCTGCGGTATCATATTCAATATTTCATCTCCATCCTTAGATAATAACTTTGCTGAATACAGAATTCTGGATGAGCCTTTTAAAGAATTTATGTCTCGTAAAAGCACCTCTTGGTCCTCTTTCTTCCTTTGTGTCCACTGAGGGGTGAACCACTGGTTTAATTATTGCTGTTTCAAACATGTTCTTTGTACCTTTAGCTACTTTAATACATTTCTCAGCTGGGCATGGTGGCACAGCCTATCATCCCACCACTCTGGGAGGCTGAGCCAGGAGGACCAAAAGTTCAAGTCCACCCTGAGCAACTTAGCAGCTAAAAGAGGCCCTGTCTCAAAATTTAAGGGGGGGAGGTGCAGGGAAAGTAGCTCAGTGCAAAGGGCTAGGATTCAATCTCCAGTACTGCACAACAGAAACAAAGGCATTCCTCACTCTCTTTCCTTTTGTAGAGGTGAATATCTACATCTGTGCTTGAGGTATGTATCTCTTTCTCCTCTGCCTTGCAATTCCCAGACTTTCCTATTCATCTGTGTCTCTTCTGACAGAACATCTACCTCTTGTTTTCTTACATTCATTATTGGTTTTTTCAGATGCAGAAATCCCACTTGGTTCTTCTTGATAGCTTGCATTTGTTCTTTTACCAAAGTGTTCCCTCTGGCCTTCATACTGATCATACTTATTCTAAATTCCACTTCAGACAACTCTATTATCTCAGTCCCCTGGGTCTGTTGCTATTGCCTGTCACTTTTTTTGGAAACATGTTATTTTCTCCTCATCTGCATGGTTGCCTATGATTGAGTGTTGGATATTGATAATAAATACTCCAGAAATAATTTGATCACTAAGGGAAAGTCATCTTGGAAAGTATTTCCAGCTGCCTCTGGCAGGTGTTGAGGGGTACAAGTCATTCAGGTCTTTTTACAGTCAGCTCTAGGAGCAGTGGTTTTTTCATGCCTGGGTTTCAGGCTAGGTGCAGCGCAGTATTCTCAGAGTACCCATTCCTGACGGGACCGTGTAGCCCCAGGAAGTACCCATGATCCGCTCTTTGCAGGGCAGGCTCCAGACTCCAACTTCCGCCCTCCCACAGCCATAAGGAAGCCAAGATTCGGCTTAGCTTCCTGTCTCTCATCCACAGATAGCAGCTGCTGCATGAGGACAGCAGTGCCAGCCCGCCGTGGGTTTTCCTCTTGTTCATTGTACTTCAGTGGCTTTCTAGTCCTTGAACAACTAGATACATTTCTCAGCGTTTCTACTAATTGTTCTCAGTGAGGCCAAGTGGCTAAATATCTGCTGTGTTTTTACTAAAATAATGACATTTCTATTTAACGTGGCATACTTAACCAATCAATCTCAGGGATTTGCTGATTAATAGATATGACCGAAATACCTAAGTCCACATTCTCCTTTCATAGACGGAGTGTCCTTTTCCTATTTGCAAATCTTTCCCTTTCCAACTGTCCTCTCCACATTTTATTTTGTAAAATGACTTTGATATCTAAACATTGCATTTTTTTTTTCATACTTATGCATCTAAATTTAACTTCCTTTTGGTTCCCGGTACCCACATAAAAGAAAAAGCAAAAGAAAAAATAAAAGTAAAAAAAATAAATTTAGCTTCCCATTACTCAAGGATAAAATTCTTTGTTTTCTCCCTTAATATGATAAAGAGGTGCTGATATGGATGTGTACATTATGCAAAAGAGCATCCCACATCCATGCTGTTGATCATATTATATGAACTTTGAAAACTATAAACCTAAATTAATTTGTCATGGTCTCATTTATTTTATCCCTGAATTTTCATTAGATCACAAAGACAAACATACAGGTGACCTAGGGGGCTGGATTAGGGTGGCTCTAACTTATTGGTGACAGATGTTTAATTCGATATGGCTTTAGATGAATTCATAATGAGGAGTGGGGACAGTTCCCTTAGCGCTTCTTTGTGAATCGTCTGTCAAAACAAGAGACTGAGCATGGCTCACTAACGCAGGTGCCTGTGTCACACGCGGTGTGATATGGATGTTGTGCCGTTAACAGGGAAGTCCTGGGGTCCTCCCCCTTCTCAAAGTGACCTGTAGTCATCTGAGTGGCTCAAGACTGGGGGGTGCCCTGTGGTGGGAGCTCCTGCCCCAAGAGGATGAATTGTCTGAGGAGGTCCGCTCTTGGCACATCGGACTGCATTCGTGTTTCGTCTCACTTGGGGCTTGGGAGGATCTCATGCCCTGCGTTCTCTCTCTCTTTCTTCATCTGTTTTTCTGTCCTCCATGTTTTCCTTTTATTCTCTACTTCCACAGGGTCACTGCTCCTTTGTCTGAATGTCGTTTTCTTCCTTGGGGTCTTGTGGAGACACTTTTCATTCAACTACATGAAGGAAGCTCCTGCCAGCTCTCATAGCTTCCTGTGTTTGCCAATTTTGGTCATTTGCCGGTTTGATTGTGCAAATTTCCACTCAATGAGAAGCGTGTGAGGGCAGTCAGTGTGTCTTTTTGGTGGCCCATTCCCAGAAGCTATCAAAGTGCCCAGCAGAGTGTACGCATCTGATACGGCTTGAATAAAGAAATCAATGAAATCCAGTGTCCTCAGCATTAGACTGCCACCATCCTCCCCGCACGTGAGGACCGCTCGCCTTCCTGCACTGACCAGTGCTCATTTCCCCTGTTTGAAACCAACCTCCTCTTCTGGCCCACCTGGAAGATGCCTGGTCAGCCTTTAAGATTCATTCACGTGTGACACAGAGCCCAAAGGACAACCTTTGTGGGTGAGAGTGAACCATAATTATGGGATGGATACTGGACCACTTTGACCCTCATGGGGGTGATGTCATTCAGTTCAACCTACTATGTAGCTTCATTAACAGGTCCCATCAGATTGGGACTAGCTGTCCACACGTCCCTGTCCCCAGCTTCCTGACACAGAACAGAAACAAAGAGGGCATTTGTGTCTTAAAGAAGTAAACACACACCCCAGGCCACCTACCTTCCTCTTTCAGACTTCGCCTGGGTTTCTACCCTCTCGCTTCTCTTTTACAAACCCAGGGCAGTGTCTGTCAGGGTGGGGCGGGCAGTATGGGGACAAGGGTCCTGCTTGCTCATGCGGAAGGCCTGGCAGAGGTTGTCACTCAGCAGTGGCCCTGCCTGTTCCACAGCTCCCAGAGTGCGGGGAGCGGCTTTTGAGGCACAGAGTGACGCGGATGTGAGAGCCTCGTCCTGAGTGCCCTGAGCTTTCTGTCAGTCGGGCAGCCCTTGTCCTCCCCACCCGGCTTTATCATCTCGTGTAGCCACTAATTCCTGGCTAGAAATCTGGGAAAGGGCCTTGGAATCGCTGCTTCTCAGGCGTGTTTTCTCATTAAAATTCCAAGAAAACGCAAGCTCTTTTGGACTACCCCATGTTAGCTCATCCTTCCAGCTTTAGGTGAGGGCCTGAACTTTGATATTTGGCATTGTGAGAGCACACAACATCCATGGGGGCTCACAGGGAGGCTCCTGCCCCACAGTCCAGGCAGCCCACAGATTAGGCATAAACACTGAGGTGGTTCAGCATTTCAGTGTCATCCAGGAATCAGTGCTATGAGAAGATGGGCCGGGGTCATTATCCCAGCGGGTGTAAACCTGCCCAGCCTGATGGAAACCCACTATGGCTGTCAGCTTCTTTTGTCTTCTGCACCTTCCTTAACCACAGTTGTCCCTCGCTGTATGAGAAATATTTCTCTTTGTGGCCTCCTGACCAAGCTTGGTTTCTTCAGTGTGACTATCACTGTCATTATTCTGTATGTGCTTTTCAATGTGATCATCCATCTGTCCATCTCTCTCTCTCTCTCTCTCTCTATCTATCTATCTCTCTATCTATATATATATATATATATATATATATATATATTCATAACTTTTAAACACAGGCTGACACTGACTCTCTTTCAGACACCCCAGCTTTGGATTTGGCTCTGGCTGTGGCTCTGACACCGTGGACAAGGCACTTGGTTTCCTGGGTCTCAGTTAACATGTCCCTTAGTTGTGTATTAGATGAAATCTGTGATTTTTTTCCCAGTCTCAGATCCACGTGTCTCTATGAGGAGTCTTAGGACCGTGTGCAGTCACACACTGGAGCCCTGTCTTGTATAGCCCTCTGCACAAGAAGCAGGGGTGGCTTCCCCAGGGTCATAAGTAGGCTGGAGAGTGGCCTGTGCACCATCCTCATGTGAGAGCCATGCCGTGGGTGCTATAGAAGGGGACACTGGCCCCTGCTGGAAAAGCAGCCTCACTGGGGACACAAGACATTCGCTCTCCTGCCTATGTCTGTTAGCCAGTGCCTGAGAGCCTCAGGAACAATTTGAGAAACTGATCAGAAGACAGATGGGATTTTACATCCCTGCCAAGAAAATCCGGCATGGGGGGAGCTGGTGGTGGGAAGGCCCTGTGGCTCCATGAGCAGGAGACCAAGCGCTTCTCAGAGATCCTGGGAAGCAGGAGGGTCCCCCCACACTGGGTGTGCTCAGAGGACTGGCACCACTGCACACACGGAGCAATTGACAAGCCATCGGACTGCACGAAATCTTTGCAGAGGGCCCCTGCTTCAGCCTGAGTATTGCGTGCATTTCACTCAGCCTAGAGACAGTGGCTTCCATCTCCAAGAACTTTTCCTCTAAGGAGAACCCAGCCTTGCTGACAGAGACCAAAAGCCGGATGAAGAAACCCAGATGGAGCAAAATCCTATTTGACTATTTTGCATGAAGCCGGCTATGATCCTATAATTTGGGGAGGAGATGGAGAAATTGCCCATAGGGAAGGTTCCCTTCTAGAGAAGGCACAGACATTGAGGCAGGGACACAAGAAAGTCACCTTGAATTAGGGTCAGGAGGGGAGTGAGGTCCAGCAATTATTAAAAGCCTGTAAAAATATAGGTTTCATAAAAGTTAAGGTTACACAGTAATGGACTCCGCATTCCTCTCCTTGGTGATTCTGTTTGCTTAAGCGAGAATGGGATGGAATACTGGAATGGAATTGCAGGCTCGGTTCTCTTTTCCCAGAGTGGGAACTGATTTTGAATTTGCCTGCAAGGCATCGGCCAGGAGATTTCATAAGCTGTGCTCAACATTCTGCCCACTCACGTCTCAGAAGGGATAGAGTGCTGGACAATTTTTAACGTTTGCAATGATTTAAACATTGAAATACACTCAATTACGTGGACGCCATCTCACTCCAAAGATAAGTAAGCGCCGCACTTCAGCCCCCCCCCCCCCCCGTGCGGAGGAAGAGCCGTCATCAAGATAATAAACTATCTCCGTCTTGGCTCCCAGGGAAGCTGCCCCGTGTGCTGTCTGAGGACACGATGGCAGTTGTGAGAGAGAAGACCAACCTGGATCCTGGACCGGACCCAAGTAACCACCAGCCCGTCCCTCAGGCCGGTGTGGTCCCTGCACTCCCACTGGTCATCAGCTGTGTAACTGGGCTGAAGCAGGACAACAAGCCCGGGGCCCAGGTGAGGGCTCTGGTGGGGGCAGAAGGAGGAAGGCCACCAGTTGGCATGTCACAGCACTCCCACGCCTCTCTCCCATTCCTGCAGGCCTCTCCACAGCATCCCCTTCTCAGGGAGACCTTCCCTGCCCAGATGATGTAACTTACAGCCGCCCTCCCCACACTGCCCAAACTTTCTGCAGGATTATTTCTCCTAATACCCAGCAGCTAAAATCGTGGGCATTTTAGTTGTTTTATTTCTCATTTGTTTATTCAATCCGAGAATGATATCAATTTAATTCACAAGGTACCCAGTGCCCAGAGGCAAACTTGGCACATAATAGTAAATATTATTACTATTATGATTAGATTAGCCGAGTAAAGGAGAGACAATTGTGTGTATTTAAGATATCCAAACGCAATGAACAAGAACAACCTTTCTCTAAGAAGTATTGAAATTTGGTACAAGCACAGAAAACCTTAGATAATTAACAATGCAACCTGACAGTGGTTCCAGATTGATGCATTGGACTGACGAAGGCATCCACGTATGTGTGTATATAGAGATAGATAGATAGATAGATAGATAGATAGATAGATAGATAGAGATATGGATATAGATAGGGATATAGATATAGATACATAGATATGTGGTTTATCTAGGAAGTCCAGGTAATGTCTAAACAGCAAGAAGAGAGCAGGGAAAACTCAAATTTTTTCATTTGGAGGCTTCCTAAAGAGAAAGACACAGATTATCTAAAAAAATCAATCACATTTTCAGTCTATAAATAACTGGTAAATAACTGGTAAATAACTGGTAAAATATTTTGCAATTACTGTACTGTAAAATACAATTATAGTAATGTGATTGTAAAACTATGCTGTGATTATTTTGCCAAATAAGAATGTATCTAGTAGTTTTCTTGTAAGGAAGAAAATCTTTGTGTATCCCGCCATCTTGTGGGATTTACCTTTCTGTGGGTGTGGCTGAAGCTGGAGATCCTTCACACCTGCAGTGCTGGAGGGGAGGGATGGGGGATGCTAGTACTGCAGATGCTGATGTTGCCCGGGTGACACCGGCATTGGGATCCTAAGGGAACCCACAGCCCGGATGTCTGCAGAGCCAACAGGACAGCATGAGGTTGGGGAAACTGAGTCCATCCAATAACCTCACAACCGGATGTACTGCCGGGGTGACCTGCACCTCTTTATTCTAACTTTCATTTTTGCTGTACACATTTGTAGTACATAATGACCACGTTGATCACGGGGAGTTGGCACATGCACATGGCACATCTTAAATCTTTATGCAGTACTTCCCCTCCTCTCCCTTCATCTCTTCATCTCCCTCCTGTTTGCAGATATCTGTCTCCTGTTTCCTGTTATCAGTCTTTTGTTTTGCTCTTTATTTGTACTTTGGGTTTCTCGTGTGAGAGAAACTATGCAAGCTCGTGTGTCTGATTTATTTCGCTAACATCATG
Source organism: Erethizon dorsatum (assembly GCA_028451465.1). Lineage (NCBI taxonomy): Eukaryota > Metazoa > Chordata > Mammalia > Rodentia > Erethizontidae > Erethizon > Erethizon dorsatum. The sequence continues at coordinate 57,022,343 of CM051833.1, forward strand.
GTCTCGAGTGCAGCCATTTTCCTACAAATGACAAGTTTATCCTTCTTTATGGCAGAGTAGTGCTCCATGGTGTGTAGATGCCACGTTTTCTTTATCCTCTCATCTGTTGGTGACGCACAGGCCGACCTCTTCAAATGACGGGAATGTGTTGCCTGCTCTGAACTGGAAGCCTCCGCCCAGCTCTGTGGGGCAGAGAGGGGTGCAGGACAGAGGGCTCCTGTGGTACCTTCAGGGGGAAATGTCCCCTGTGGTCGGAAGACGCAGACAGCCTGGCGCTGGCCCTGTCCATGTGTCCATCATGGCAGGTGGCAGCCTGCAGGCCTCTCCCCGCTGTCTCTGGTGCTCAGGGAACTCCCTCTGCACTCTGCTGTGGGCAGCATTTGAAACAGAGAAGCAGAGGACTACAGGACGCCACAGAGGACAAGGGTTCATCTCCACATTCCTGCCGGAAGCTCCGTTGGACCTGAACAGGGCCTGAAATGGAGTCCTGCATCCTGCTGTGGACAGAGAGGAAGAGAAGGGAAGGGAGGGCTTGTATTACTCAGACAGCAGCCACCAACCCTGGTCTAAAGCCATCTTCTCCAGACACTGGCAGCCCCTGCCTTCACCAGCGCCTGCTGGGTAGGAGGAGAATGTGACTGTGGACTCAGAGGCTCAGCCCAGATGACCTGCCAAGCGCACAGCCCAGAGGCCCCCAGTGAGGGTCCCCACCCACATGGCCATGATATCCAAACCTACATTCCATGGAGCCCCCCTCAAGGAGCAGCTGGGCCCTGGTAGCTGGCATTGGCATCAGGGCTTAGGCACCATTGTGGGGGTGGTGGCCCGAGAGGCTGACAGAGTGGATGCTAAAGGGACAAGGTGCACACAGGACTGGTGGTGCTGGGTCACTGGTATCTTGGACACCACTGGAAGCTACCAATACCTGACATCTCAGGCAGCGGAGGATCTGGTCCCCTGTCTCTGATGCCATTGCTTCCCTTCCATGCTCGTGGAAGGAAAAGGCCACAGGAATCACCACTCCCTCCACCTGACCTGGTCTCATCACCACGGAGCCCTTCATTCCAATACCCCATGCCAGCCACACCCACTCCCCAGCTCCTGGGCTCACGCTGAGCCCTGGCCCAGCCACATAAATATCTCCTGGTCATTTCCAAAGGCTCCTCAGGAGCGTTCTCTTCTGTGACCCTTGTCCCTCAGCTAGTCCTTGGAAGTCTTATCTTTCTCTGCAGATGCCAGGGACTTCAAAGACAGGATCATTAACTGATTCTCGATCCCTCTAGCCCTTTTTAGTACTTAGAAATGAAAGAACACAATGATTTTTTTAAGTGAATAAGTAGTTAGCATGGAGGCCAGTTCATACAACTTCACTGGAGGGTCCAAGATTAATTTTTCTCCCCACAGGATGAAAAATGTGTTTGTGAACGAGGAATCTGGGTTTGGGTAACTGGCAGGATCAAGCTGAGGGATGAGATGGAAAAGACAGTGAAATGAGGAGAGGCAGAGGGAGAAAGAGTGGGACTGAGGGGCTGGGACACCTACACATTTGGAGAAAGGACAGCCAAGGTTATGCCTGGAGAATAGGAGGGGCCCTGACTGCTGGACGCCCCAATGTGCTTAGAAAATGCTTCCTTGGGGTTCCAGGCAAAGTTGGAGATCACAAAAGACACCTGAAAGAGATTCAGACAAACCTTTGTGTTTAACTCTGTGCCACAGTGCAACTGCCTGGGATGCAGCAGTGCAGGGAGCTCCTTCCTATCCCTGCCTGCAAGGTATGAGTGCCAGTGGTGCCACCCCATGGGGACGAGCAAGTCACTGGGCTAGTTTGGCAGGCTGGCCCTTGGGAAAGCACCTGGGGCCCACCTGACTGCTGCTTCCCAAGCCTGTCACTGTCCAGAAACATGAAGCCACCATCAAGTTCTCTCAGCCCTGCCCAGGGCCAGGCTTTGGGTGACACTGACAGTGCTGCTTGGGGACAGTTGTCGTCGTCCTATTGCTGGCAGCGAGCGAACTGGAAGAGGAGGAGGAGGCAGCTGTGATCTGTGTCCACCTTGGCAAAGATGGTATCTCCGTGCGCCTTCCGTCCTACAGAAAAAAAGGGACTTGGAATCTGAGTGGGAGTGACTAAACACACAAGCTAACATAGTTTTTATTATACGTTTTGGGAAAGTCACCACATTATCCTATTTAAGGCAGAAAAGTGAATCCACATAATATGAAAATCAAGGCAGAATGCACCATTGATTTTCTGCCAACCCTAACTTAGACCTGTTTGATGATGAATTACCCCCGAAGCGGAAGGGGCGTCCTGTGAGGACAGTGCAGGGCTCCGGGAACCCTTATAGGAGAAGGCACCAGGGTTCTCTATGGCACACTTCCATTGCTTTTCTCTGCCAACAGAGATGGTGCTCTCAGCCTATTTCATACATTTGGCTCTGAATCAGGCCCCTAGAAAGCATGCTGCACTGGGGTAGATGCACCTGAACCCTGGGTGAGTCTTGCCTGTGTGGACCGGCAAGCTCATCATTTCCTGAAACAATGAATGAGCAGAGGTAGGTTTATCTTTTGTGCTATACAATGGGGCAAAACTCTTACGATGCAAAGGGGTGGTGGTGGAGACAAACCCTAATCCCATGAGTAGATTCTGGGGAGGAGTTGGTGACTCACAGGCTTCCCAGAGGCCACTCTCCTTCCAGGGGTATGGAAACCAGCATTTAGTTGGGTATGGTTGGCACAGGAGGTAGCCCGGAATCAGTGAGCAGCATGTCAGAAAGGAGGTTCTGGGAGGAATGGAGCTTACAGCTCTGAGTCTCACACGGAGACCAAGGAGAGTTGCCCACCAGCACCTTTCAGCTGTCCCCCTGGGTCCTTTCTGCTCAGCACGGACCTGGTGCCTGAAGACAGGTGTCGCAGCCCATGCCCACTGTCCGCTCTGGCAAAGACCTGGAGTAATGCGGGTAGAGCCGGAGCAGAGTGCAGCCCATCAGCCAGATGAAAGGTCTGTCTTTACGTCCTTTACCAAGGAGGAGATGGAGATACAGCTGAGCATAAATAAACATCGGAAACTGGATTTGAAAGGGTACATTGCCTTTGATTCCTAGCCTCCACTAGGTGGAAGAGAAGACATTTCTGCTTGGACCATGAGCAAGTTTGGCACCAGCACCATGGCGTTTGTTGAGCATCTGCCAGGGTGGATGCTCCGGAGTTTGTAAAATGCCCAGGCCATTTGGCGGCTTGCCCAGCACACTTCCCAACCAGCTGGCTGTCACACGTTTCCTCAGGAAGCCAACTTTCCACGGGGGACTCAGGCACCCCAAGCCACCTCATTCTTAGGCTCAGGCCAATGGCTCTGTGTGTTGTAATAATTGTTTTCTATTTCTGGCCACTGCTGAGGTAGCTACTTGTCTTTATAAAGTAACCATATTGGAAATGTAACATCCAATTCAGTTACTACTCCAAAAATTCAACATCTTGCAGAAGTTTTACATCATTGTGGGTAAGAACTATAGAAGTAAATGTCGCTCATTAAGCTACCCAACTTATCAGGCCCGCCTAGACTACACAGCGTCATCATCTCCGTGATGCTCTGCCTGCCTCCAAGACGGGTGCGTGTCCTGTGAGCCAAGTCCAGCTCTGCAGCTGGCATTCAGGACTCATGCAGTGTGACCAAGCCCGTCCTCACCAGGGCGATATCAGCATCTGCAGTACTGGCAGCCCCCATCCCTGCGGTGCCAGGGGACGGGACGGGAATGCACCACGCACGGGCCCAGCACACTGGCAGGGGGAGCCGAGTGGCCGCATCCCCGATTTGTGTGGCTGGCACCTGGGGGCCTCAGCCAGGCCCAGGGGACTCAGCCAGGCCTCAGAGCTGCTTGAGTTCCCACAGTCAGCGCTGGTTCCTCCCTGCACCCCGGGTTCAGCTGCTCCCAGGGAGACGCTCTATCAAGCGCTGAGCACGACCGACCCTGCCCGCCCGCTCTCACTGTCTGTGTTCTCCTGCACTACACCACGTCCCGCGCGAGCTCCGGGCATCGCGCTGCTACTGCGAGGCCGTGTTCTGGGCTGCTTGGCCAGCGCAGTGGGCACTCCAGGAAACTGAGTCCAGACAGAAAGAAGCGCTGGTGGGGTCATCCGCTCCTCCCCCACCTGCAGCGCCTGACACCCAGCCCAGTTCTGATGGCCCTAGATGTCCCCAGCAACTGGATGGTGAAGGTGCATGGTGAACCCCAAGCCTGGCTGGCCTGGCAGCAATACCTGCAACATTTGGCTTTCTCATCCCTGAGATGAAGTGAGCATAGCATTTTCTTTCTTTCTTCTTTCTTTCTTATTTTTCTTCTTTTTTTTTATGTTTGGCTATTTTTTAGTTTTGGGTTTATATCAACAAACTGTACCAACAAGCCAACATTCTGAGTTTTCTAGTTTGTTTTCCCCTCCTACTTCTTTAGTCGCTTTTCTGTTCTGTTTTGTCTTTTGAACCATAGTTTCCCAGCCCCACATTAGCTTTTTTTTTTTTCCCGTCGGTACTGGGGTTCAAACTCAGGACCTCACGAAACAGCAGGCGCCCGTGCCGCTGAGCGATATCACCGGCCCTTTTATCGTATGTGGGTACCGGGAGTCGAACTCAGGACCTCGCGCTTGCCAGGCAGGCGCTTTATGCCGCTGAGCTATCTCACCAGCTCCCCACATTAGCTTTTAACTGTGATTTATGAAGTGATAAAGAAATCTTTTATTCAAGGAGCCACTTATCCTGCTAAAAATTCCTTCCTTATTAGCTTGCTTATTATGACCCTGCAGTAGGCATCCATTCCCTAAGAAACCAGATTCCTGACCTCTGGAGAGAGGGATGGGAGAGACCCAGAAGTAGTTATAACGGCCAAAGCTGTCATTTGTCAGAACTCACGAGGGAGCAGGTCCAACTTTTCCATTATCCTGGGGAATCTTCCATGCCTGGAGCCTTACAAGATGTCAGCCTCTCAATATGGTGTCTCCTTACGAGACGTTGGCCACAATTAATTCCCTTGGGTAGAAAACAGGTTTCTGTGTTGGGTATTTGAGTCTGGAGCAGCTCCAAAAACATGATTGACAAATACCCTGAACTGAATCTTGTAGGCAGATCCCAGTCTACACTTTCTATCTAAGGAAATTACCAAAGGCTATGCTTCCCTGTAGACACTCCACAAAGGACTGTGACCTCCCCACAGGAAGAAGGCCAAGGGTGACAAGACACTGCTGGGTGCCGGGTGTTCACATCGCACTCAGTGCCATCGCCCCATGCTCTGTGAGCGTGTAGACTTTCTTGTATTTCCTGGACAGTCTGCACTTCTAATGCTCCAGATAGATGTTCCCAGCTGAGTCCTGCCTCCTAAAACAATTTGTAACAACCATGGGCCAAAGAAAAGGCGGGGAGGAGCTGAATATGAATAGCATCCTGCAAGACTGGGTGGAGGTGTCATCAGAGGGGAGGATGCCCACCTGTCACCGTCTTCCCTCTCACACACAGCCCAGGAGGGAGTCTGTGAGAAAGCCATTTCAGGCATCCGGGAGTCAGTCTCTCTCTCCCTCTCTCTCTCTCAACTTAGAGTCGATTGTATTTTATTCTTCCCATTTCCAACTAAGTATTAGAAATGGAAATGAGACCTTTGTCTAATGTTTCTGTCTCACCACTTCTCCTCGTGACAGATCCCAGGAACTTCTCACAGGACTAATGGATCCTTTAAAAGTATTTTTCAGGCACTAAACCTAAAAGGTTGTACATTTCACGGAACACCAACCAGGAAGTCTTCCTGCTGGCACAGCAGGCGCCTTCTAGCTTGTGATCACCACGCCGGTCCCTCTCATCTGGAGATTCCAGACACAGTGTCGGTCCTGGTCCTTCTGCTTTTAAAGATCTCATCCACTGGCTCAGTAGCCATGGTGACATTGTGTGAGGGGCCCGTGAAGCTGACTTTGACACACTTGGCTCCTCACATGGGAATGGATACAGCTCCCTTGAGGGCTGTTCTAAGGAGAATAAAGGCCTCAGCGGCGTGCGATTGCCAAATAATGAAAGCACGGGCCATTTGTTTGAGGTCCATTGGAAACTGTGTGTGGGTTGAGTGAACACAGAACAGGGGGACCCAAACAAGAGGATGTCCCTGGGAAACATCCTCTCACTTCATCAGAGCACATGGAAATGCACACAAAGGGCGAGTCAACACTTTTTAAAATCCATTTCTTTTAAACTATGAAGTAATTTTGTACCAAAATATTTATTAAATGTATAGATGAAGAACTAGTATCTTCCAATGGAGACAGAAAACCACAGGCAGCAAATGGGAAGTTGAACTCCGAATAATTTAGCTAAAGAGGTTCCTTAGATAAGGGCTATAATTAAACATTTTTTAAAGTACTGCATGTGAATCTCCAAGGACACAGAAAACAGAATACAGAAAAGTTATCTGAGCCACTGCAGGGATCCTGTTTTCTCAGGCATCCTGGATGAGCTGCGTGTGTGGAAAACTCGTCGAGAGATGCTGCATGGATCACGGTCACGCTGTAAGTTCAGGCTCTCCTCCGGGCTGGGAGTACAGGGAGCTCACCTGAGAGCGGTTTCCAAGGTGGAAGCCATAGGGTCACAGAATGTTCCACGAGAAGAAGGGAGAGAACTCAACCTTGCAGGTCTGGCCACAAGTACAGCGGGGTCCTGCCAGGCCCTGGGTGGGGTTGACCAGACGCTCCAGCTGGTCAGGGGGCCTAGGATGGGACTCCAGCTCATGGAGTGTGAGAGCAGGTGGCACCTCAGGTGTCCGCGGTGGTGACCTGCTCATCTCTTTCTCCCCTTCCTTCTCTCATCTCCTTCTGGTGCTTCCTGGGGTCACCTCTCAGATTAACCACCTACACCCTGTCCTGACCTCAAGGTCTGCTTTCAGGGGAATCCAGGCTAAGACAGGTGCTTAAGTAAAAAAACAGAGAAGAACTCATCGCTTCCACCATAATTCTTGTCCGCTTCATTCACCTATCTACCTGTCTAGCAAGATAGAAGATAAAGGCAAATCTACACAATGTTGATATGCATTAAGGGAGAACTGACGGTATATACGTGTATGTTTAAGTGTTCAGCACTGCAAAGTAAATATACCTATAATTTTATATTTAGTGAGGAAACAGATGTTTTAGAAATGCTAACCTAGATGACTGATGATCTCACACTCTTCCACATCTTTTGGCACTTTTTCCCTTGAAGGAATAAAAACTTATTCAACAACCTTCCCCCCCAAAAGTCATCATTTCCTTTTATAGAAAAAAGAGGGAAGAAAGAAAAGGAAAGGAAAAAGGAAGGAAGGAAGACAGAAGAATTTCAGAGTAGCTACTTCTTTGTTGGTTGCTCAGGGACAGCCAGAAGCACTGCACCAGCCCCAGCTGGGACAGTCCACTGTGCTGCTGCTCTGGGATGCTCCCCGCGGAGCTCAGCCATCACCCCTGTGCCTTCGCTATGAGCCCTGAGTCCTCTGCCAGTACTGAGGCCCGAGGGAGTCCAGAACACAGTGGTCAGAAACAGGGAGGAAACATGACAGGAAGCAGGACGTACCCAGAGAAGGGAAGGGGGCAGGGTTGGGGAGCTACTGGTGGTGCAGGGTATAAGCAGGTAAGGACTGGGAATGCCTTTGGACTCATTCCCAGCAACTTACTGAAATATAACTCACTCAGTGTTGCGGCTTAGATCTGGATGTCCCCCCAAAGCCTCATGGACTCTAGGTGGGGCTTTGGGGAGGTGATTGGATAATGGTGGTGTGATGTTCATGAATGGATTGGTCCACTGCTGAGTTTATAGCTAAACATGATGTTGGGAGGTACAGCCTGGTTGGAGGAAGTGAGTCACTAGGTGCGTGGCCCAGAAGGGTCATTTCCTTCCCTCCCTGCTTGATTCTTCTTTCTGCTTCCCAGCACCATGCCCTAAGTTGTTTCTCCTCTGCCTTGGAGCCAGCCAAGTGTAAACGTAAACCTCTACAAACTGTGAGCTGGAATAAGCCTCTCCTCCTTAGAGTTGTGGCTGTAGGGTATTGTGAGTCAGCAACAAGAAAGGAACTGAGACACTCAGAGTGGTTTGGGAAGGTAGGGCCCCTCTCTGTTGCCCTACTGTGCAGCCTTAGGAAAACTCCAAGCCCTGAGAAACTGAAGCATCTACCTCTTCCAGTACGCAGGTCATTGGGTGGTCAGGTTCTTCCCTCCTTTTCCAGGTGGCTCTCCCTCCCCAAACCCCAGTCTTAGCCTTCTCCTCTCCTTACTTTTCTTGTGCATCCCCTTTGCCAATACCCCTTCTCCTTGGAGAGGACTACAAGAAGGTTTGAAGCTAGAAAGTGGCAGAATAAGCAGAGACAGTCCTCAACCAGTGCAGTTTCAAGGCTACACAGTTGGTCCAATCAAGGGCATGTGGTGCAGAGTTGTCTGTGCTGATGGCCCTCCATGGGCCCCTAGAGCAAACCGTGTAGTCACTAGCTCCTGGCCCTCTGGCTTCGTGTTGAGCACTGACATTGGAGACACTGACTGGAGACCAGAGACCAGATCCTCTCTGTCTTAGAGCCCCTGCTTCTACTTGCATTGCCTTCTTTTTTTTTTTTTTTTTTTTTTGTGGGTACCAGGGGTCGACCTCAGGACCTCGCGTGCCAGCAGGCACCCATGCCACTGAGCGATATCACCGGCCCTTTTTTGTATGTGGGTTCCGGGAGTCAAACTCAGGACCTCACGCTTGCCAGGCAGGCACTTACACCGCTGAGCCATCTCACCGGCCCTGCATTGCCTTCTGACTGTGACCTCCTGGCAGACAGCTCCATGGCCCACTCTCTCACCTCCTCTGCCTCTCTGCAGGTCTGTGGCAGGCAGTGGCCTCTGTAGCCGGTACCTCCTCAGCCCCTGGGTGGCCCCTTAGCTGCATATGCATGTCCTGAATACTGCCTTGATTAGACTTTCTCACTCACAGCCTTTTTGGTGGAGTCCTCTTCTCAGAAGGGTTACTGCTGGATGGTCCCCAGTGTCATGGCTGGCAGAGCCATCACAGAGTCGGAGGCACTGGAAGGACAAGGAGCCTTTGTTGAGACCCCTCTGGACTGCTATGTTCAAGCACAAGTAGTAACAGTTTCCTCAGCCAGCTGACACAAGCCTCTCACCTCCTCCTTCCCTTTCATGAGCATCCCAGGGCCATCTGCTTCCAGGCCACAGCAGAGGTCATTGTTTGTGGGTCAGGTTTTCTCCGGACCCCAGATGAATGGCTTGTGGCTCTCAGGTGTTTTGGTGGATGGGGTGACTGGTCAGCAGCTCTCCCCACTGGGAATTCGCTTTTCGTTTTTCTGGCTTACTTCCCTCTGCACAGAGATGGGAGGCTTCTAGGGGGTCTGTGGTTGCTTTGTGGAGTCTGAGCAGTTATGCTTCACCTGCTCCCTCTGTGACCTGATCAGGGTGCAGGCAAGCACAGCACAGCAGGGGTGTTTGCCATGCACTCTATTATCCCTCCTGCCTTGACTCCCCTAGAAAAGACATCCTCACCCCAGCACCGCCCAGGATCATCATGGTACCCGCCCTCGAGTTCACCACCCCTGCGGATCAGCACTCAACCCCAGTGAGTCCCACTTCCCCAACCTTCTTGGATCTGACCCCCTTTCCCCTCCCCACCAATGCTTCCTTTGTTTGCCTGGCCACCATCTCTCTGGAATGCCAGGATTTGTCAGTAAAATCATAGAAGAAAACACAGTAGTGAAAATCAATTGATTTCCTTAGATATCATTTTTCGTCATGTAGGCTACATCGTAGGTAAAGTTAAAAGAACTAAACACACTGGGTGACTACTTGTAATATGCTTGGTGAGGAATGTGAGCCTTTCAATATGCGAGAAACTCATATACATTGGACCAAAATGCACTAACATCTCTGCGAAACAGTGCCTCACATCTGAAGGGCTCTACCATAATGTTAGTTCTTTATTACCGTGTTTTGGATATTGTTGGTATCATTATTATTTAAACATAGACAGAAATACAAGGTACAGAGATCATAAAGACAGGCATGAAATACCCAAGACAATACCCATCTTCATTTATGTTAAGTGAACTGTCACTTCTGAACAGGTAAATTTTCTATCAATTATAGACTAAAATTATTAAAGTAAAAGAATAATGAAGTTATGTTTCATTGTTTAAAATGAGGCTCAGTACTAACAAGGATGACCTGTTCTTGGGCTCTGCAGCTGTGAGACGAAGAGGCCTGCAGGAGGAGCCTGGGCCCCGGCAGCAGCATGGCTGTCATTAAACCAGCAGCGCAAGGCTGACTTACCCAGAGCTTGCCTTTCCTCTCCGTATCCTTCTTAGGACTAATGCGCATCAACAGATGACCAGGCACTCAGGGTCCCAATTTCTTCCTCCTAAAGATAAAAGGAGCTTAAAACCTGGGTCAAGAGGGTCTTTCAGGATGCTATTCTACTACCTTCTTGGTGTCGCTGGTTTGCTGAAGAAATCTTCCTTCTCCCAAAATGCATGTTTCAGGTGAGTAAATGGATGTGCGTTCTGTAGCAGTAATAAGAGTAATATACTGTATCAGTAATAATTCTTGTTTATCAAGCTTTGTCCATTTTTAAAAAATCTGTCTGAGCACTTGTCTTGCTTTGAATGCGATTATGGCAAGTGACTCACTCTGGATGGAGTGTAGGCAGGCGTAGTGTGTGTCCCTGCAGGCAAGGCCTCGGGACTCTGTCAAACACCCAGGAAAGCATCTTCCCCAGCTGAGGAGGGAGGCAAGTTTGCACTGAAGCCTCCTTCATCCCGGGTTCCTGATGAGCAACAAGAACAGAGAAGCCTGCAGCCCCGAAGCAGGCATGTAGCATGGACCCAAAGAGAAGCGTGGGTATGCTGGGCTCTTGACACAGCAGTGCTGGTTACTGTGGCATCAACTAGCCTGTCTTCATTGACAGCATCTTCAGGGGGATTTGATTTGTACAGCGGACGCTTTTCTTGGAAGTAACTTGGCAATATTAAAAACAGGCTAAAAACATCTCAAATTTTACCATTTTTATTCTTTCTTTCATTCATGCTTTCATTAGATGTTTTGTGAGCTTGCTGTTTATCAGGATATGTAGTAGATTCAAGGAAAACACAAACAGGGGACCAGGGCTAAGGATGTAGCTCAGTGGCGGAGCACTTGCCTGGCATGCACAAGGCCCTGGGTTTAATCCCTGGGCAAAAATAAACCAAGACAAAGGCATGGACCAGACAAATGTCCTTACAGCTATTTCTTCTCAAAGATTATTTTCTAAGATAATTAGAAAAGATTATTACATAAGTGTCTTACTTACTTGTCTCATTTCTGAGACAAAATACCCAACAATCAAAGTTAATGGAGAAAAGGTTTATTTTGGTTCACAGTTTGTAGAGGTTTCAGTCCATAATCAGCTGGCTCCAAGGCAGAGTGGCACATGGCAGAGGGGCATCATAGAGGAGAAACAGTTCGCAGCAGGCAGAAGGCAGCAAAGCAGCAAAGTGGTGAAGCAGCAGCAACTGACAAGCAGTGACAGCTGCCTTCTTCCTATCCCTTATATTCTGTCCAGGCTAAATGTCCTTAGGGTGGGTAGCACTCATACCCAGGGTGGTCCTTCCCATTTTCCACACTCAGAACTATGCCAAAACAATCAATGGACTAATTTAGTAATCACACATCCTTGATCCTAGCATCACACACATTAGATCCAGCCACCTCTGAAAGCCCCTCTTATGACAGAATGAAGCTTTTGGGGGACATCTAGACACAAGCCTAACAACAAGTAAACAAGAAACATGCACAATGCCTACTGTTACCTATCATGTTGGTTATTTGAATATAAGGCAAATATCTCAGTACAGGAGAATGGTAAATCAAATTTATTTTATTCATGGGATAAAATATCCTGCTGTCATTTAAAATGTAGTTTTAAAGTAATGCTCATGAATATGGCAAATGCTAGTTGTATAATAATTGGCAAAGGAAACATAGTAGAATGCACAAGATAGCATAGTCTAAATGTTATAAAGGAACATGCATAAATTAAAAATGAGGTAAAGCCATATATCAAATTATTAAAATTAATTATCTCTGGGAAGAAGGAAAATTTACTTTAATTTTTTTCTTTGTATCTTTGTATGCAAAAGTTTAATAATGTACTTGCTGCATTTTAAATATAATTTAAAAAAATTAAAGTCATTTAAAAAACTTTCTACCAATTCGTAAGGCCTTTGTGAAGATGAATTAAAGTACATTTTCAGAGAGCTTACAATAACAACTACAATGTGATTAAAACCAAACACATCTCAATTCCAACAGAAACAGAAGGGTAAAAATAAATTATAAACAGGTCCGAAATAATAAAATTGTTTAGTGGCTGAGCACCCCAAAAAGTAGATTGGGTTTCTCCTTGTAAAAATGCAAATTAAGTGTAAAATTTGCATAATATAGTCCACTCCCAGCCAACTCCCAATTTTAAAACTGAGAACATTGGGAGAGTAGATATACAGTCATTCCTCTTCGCTGTAACTGTGACAGAATCAGTTCTCAGTTTTCTATGGAAATGAAAGGAAGAGGAGGTTTTATCTTCTGCTGTTAATAGGATTGTGCTGAAATTAACCATGCTGAAAAGGTGATTGATTTTGTAGAACAATGAAGAGATGAAAAAGAGAATAGTAAAGTGTGCTGTATATTGTTGTAAGCTGTTGTTCTGTTGTTGTTTTTATTGTTCAGTTCCTGAAATATGTGCATTTATTATTTTAGTAAAAATAGGAGAAAACCAATTAACATGAACATAAAAAGATAAGATCTTATTCTAATTTGCCACACTGATATATGAAAGGAGAAATAATGTACTCTTTCATCTCTGACACAGGGAAAGGATTTCATGAAAGTAGATAGCCATTCATCATTAAACAAACCAGCCTTAACATGTCAGCAGTAGAGGGCTCTTCTTTGTCATGATAAAAAGTATCCACTAAAAGCCTACATCAAACATCATGCTTTGTGTTGGAACATTACAAGCATTCCATTTAAATAAGACCAGGTTGCCAGTCTCACACCAGTGTTTAAGATCAGACTTCCTGCTCTACTGGAAAACAATAAAAAAAATTTTTAAATCTATGAGGAAATAGCAGAGACAAGATAGTCACATGAGTGTTATATGGTAATCTATACAGAAAAGCCAAGAAAAAGCAATGGCCAGACTATTAGAAATAAAACAAATTGCATAAGACTGATGGATACCATTAACATTTACAGATTGATATTCAGGATTACAGAAACTTACATCTTTTGCAAAAGGGAAAGGGGGAAAAAAGAATGAAGATATGTAATGTACATGTAGCAACCCCCTACCCTGAATGTAATCATTATGTACTGCAAACATGTACTACTAAAAATAAAAATTAAAATGTAAGTGTAATACAAAAAGCCCTTATAACAGGAAAAACAAAAACAAAAATAAATAATCATCATGAGACTAAAATTAAACTAAAGAAAAATTTATAGAGCCATCAGCCTGACAGAACCTCGTGGAAGACAGAAGGTTCAGACATCTGAAGAGGGCTGTCTTCCTCATAGCCAATCCTCTCCAAATTTTTCTGTGCATCCCAAACAGTCAGTCAACGTCTTAGCAGTAATATTTTTGTGCAAGCATACAATTAATTCATCAGTTTATATGGGAAATTCAAGACGTATGAATAGATAGGATGCTTTTGAAAAATCAAAAGTGTTGGAAGTTCTTGCAGGCAGATAGGAAAACCTGTTATAAAAGTATGTAGTTATCTAGCTCTGTCCATTTTGCTGCAAAAGACAAGACTTTATTCTTTTTATGGTTGAATAACATTCTATTCTGTACAAGTACCACCTTTTCATTCATTGATGGGCACCTAGGTTGATTTCATGTCTTAGGTATTGGGAATAGTTCTGCATGGGCCTTCAGGGATTCCTTTGGTGTGCTCAGCTCATTTCCTGTGGGTGCACATCCAGAAGAGGGCTAGCTGGGTCATATGACAGATCTATTTTTAGTTCTTTTGCGGAAGTTCCATACTGTCCTCCATAACAGTTGTTAAGAAAAATGAGGCAGTCACAGGGCACAGAAGGATGAGTGCCACACGTGGGTTTTAAGAAGGGGTAGAAAGAAGAGGAGTCAGAGGAGGAGGAAAATGGACAGAGGAAGGAAGAGGAAGAGAAGGAAGAGGAAGAGGAGGAGAAACAAGGAGAAGGAGAAGGAGGAGGAGGAGAAAAAGGAGGAGTAGGAGAAGGAGGAGGAACGAAAAGGAGGAGGAGGAAGGAAGAGAAGGAAGAGGAGGAGGAGAAACAAGGAGAAGGAGGAGGAGGAGGAGAATGAGGAGGAAGAGGAGGGGGGAAGAGGGGAGCACCTGGATTTTGCAAAGTGATTATGGAGGTTGGGAAGATGATAGAGGAGGAAGTGGATAAAGAGAGGCTGGATTAGGGCACTTTGCATGCATGTACTGAAAAAGCATCACAAATTCTGTTAATATGTCAAATTAATATATGTTAACCACAATTCTAAAGAAAACATGTGCTTAAATCATGGGTTTTTATAAAGGAATAATCAAAATAGAGAAGAATATAGTAAAGATATGGTATATGAAGGAATTGGTATCACAGCCTAGGAAAAAAGGAAGCCTGTTTCAGCAAATAAAATCAACACCATTGATTCTCAAGTTGTAAACTACACAAAAATTAGTTCCAGATAGATTAAGAAAGAAATTGTAGTGTGAATGGTGGCAAGTGCCTGTCATCCCAACACTCTGGGAGGCTGAGGCAGCAAGTTCACAGATTCAAGCCTAGTGTGGGTAATTTAGTGACTTAGTGAGACTTTGTTTCAAAATAAAGAAAGGGGATGTGGATATGGCTCTGGGTGAAGGCCCTACGTTCAATCTCCAGTACCAACAGAAAAAAAAAAAAAAAAAAAGGAACAAAAAACATGGAAAGGAACTCTAAGAAAGTCCTCTGTCCTCTCCTATCCTGGGCGTTACAAAGTTATTCAGTTGCTCTAATTATTTAAACCACATATAAATCCTCTCAAGTAACAAAAACACAAATAAACTTGATCATTCTAAAATACAAAACTCCTTTATCTCAATGACACCATAAATGTTTAGGTAATTTTAGTGCTTGTACAGGGCAAGAGATAAGCATGCATAACAAATGGAGAACTTTTAGAAATCAGTAAAAATTACACATGAAGAGTCAACTCATGGAAGGAATGTGACTATCGTATCTACGAAAAGATATTCTACCTCACTAATAGCCAGAGAAATGCACATCAAAGCAGCAAAGAAATATCATGTGCACAAAAAAGAGACCAAGACTAAAAAGTCTGACAGAGTAGCGTGCTGTCCAGAAAACGCGGGAAATGGGTATTCCTGCTCGGCCTTGAAAGGTCCAGCCAAACCAGCTGTTTTGGAGATGGTGTGTCAGCACCTTAGAAGACATCAAAGTCTGCAAATCTTGCAAGCAAGCCATTCTGCTTGCAGATATGTAACCTGGACGAAGTGTTGCACAGGCATACCAGGGGAGATGAGTGGGAATCCCTGTTCTAGCACAGGTAGCAATACCGAAGGTTTAAAGGCAGCACAAATGCCCACCAACTGAAGAATGGAGAAACCATATAGCACTAGTTGTATCTCTCCACATTAGTGTAGACATAGCTCCAAATAAAAAACGAGAATGATGAAGCAAAATGAACATCAGAAACAGAGTATCATATCCACAAATTGATGATAGACACTAAATATACATACACACATGTAATATTACTAATATTATGTGCTATTTATATGTATATTCTACTGTAAATGCTATATATGTATGTGTGTATATATGTATTAAATAAAGAATATCATAGTTTCTGTTTTATTTTTCTTATGATATTTGATCTTTAGTACAGAAGTTGATAATATGCAGGACTGGTTTTAGCTGTGGCTTCAATATTTCATATCTTTAAACAGATTGTAAGTAATATACATATATATAAATATCAGCAGTTAATTGTCTTTGATGGATGTATGGGGTTGTACTTTCCAATTCTTAGTTATTATCTCTATTTTAAAATCTTGTAAATAAAATTATTATATAGAAGGGTCTCTAATAACCAAAACAGACTCACACTGGCTTGGCTAAGCCTGTCCCTCTCTCAAAAGTCTCCCCGCATTTGGCTTTCGTGCTTTTGATCTTCCAGTCATCCTTAATTAAAATTCAAAGTCATGTTGGAACCATTTAAACTATTCAGTGGGCATCTGAGAAAGGAAAACTTAATTGGAGTCCTGGGGCTGTCAAATATGTTTAGCTTTGATAATATCTCATGTTCATCGGAATCCTTTCATTCCCAGAATATTAAGCTCACCTAACATGAGCTCAAGGGTCCTCACGGTCCCCCGCGAGGCAGGCCATGGGCTGGTGTTACTTAGAAGATTCCAAACAGTAACAGATTTAGACACTCTGGAAGTCAGAAAAAGGCAGGACCAAGTCCCCAGATTCATGACACCCAGTAATTTGGGTCAATTTTCCTCTCTTCATTCACTGTCCATTCCTATCTTTTCAGTATTCATGCTTAATTATAAGTTCACAATTTCACGGTCATATTTTACAGCTCCTTCCCCTGAACTATTCCAGTTTTGTTTTGTTTTTTAGAGGAACGCACCTAGAATCTTTTCTAAAGTTCAGCACATACTGTAAGTATTCATCAGTGCAGCGTCATGTGACAATCACTTCTCTCTTTCTGACCTTGGCCTGATTCTCACCTGCTACTGAATTTCCCGGGGAGAAAAATATGGTTCCCTTTGTCACACAGGTGCACTGGAATCTGTTGTATTTTTGGGGAGGTTGCCATGGAGAGCTATATCTTGCCAGAGCAACTGTTTGTATGTCTGGGAACTGGGGCTGGAGGAGGCAAGGATTTGCCATGCAGATTAACTCTTCGCATGACCATAATTCACCGGACAGTGCGCCATCCTTCTTTTTCCCTTGTATTGTAGCTCATAGACCAAGCTAGGACAAGTTTCCAAGACTTGTGTAGTCAGAGATTCCTTGAGAGCGTTCCCATCTGCATTGCCTTAGGACTGAAATGTCAGTATTTTCCATCTCCATTTCCTAGTGAAAAACGTCCATGGACTCCTTTGGGGAATGAAGAAAGAGGACGCTGGTGAGAGTTTTGAAAACATTCAAGATGACAAATGGTGGTAGGTACAGTGGGGAGGATACTTCAGATTTAGAATTTTGCGCTTTTCCTGGGCTACCAATCTGTAGCAAGAGACAGCACTCTCTTCAGGTACTGGTTAGCTGGGCCATCAACAAGGGAAGTAACAGATACATCACAGTGTACTCAGTTGACAGTACTTTTGGACAGAAGTATTTAATAAATTACCTGAAATTTATTAACACTTTATTATAAAACAGTCTTTGTGTTAGATGGTTTTGTCCAACTGTGGGTTTTTGGAAGTGTGTTGAACCCATCCACTGCAGGTTGGGTAAGCTGTGATACTCAGGAGGTTACATGCATTCAATACTTTTTGACTTTGATATATTTTCAGGTTAGAATGGGTCTACCAGTCTGTAACCCCGTCATAAGTTGAAGAGCTTCTATACTTGTCTATCTCACTTGTCTGTCTCTTCCTTTTGAGCCTTTCCCTTCTTTTTAAAGGGATTTGAGAGCTACTCCTTGGTCAGGGTCTTTTCCTTTCATTGATTTAAAGGCCACTTGTCATTTCAGGCAATTGACAATTTATGGTCAGTGAGTAGAGGCAGAATAGAACTGTGATGGCCACTGGGACATGAGTTCTCTGAGGTCTGAGGCTTGTTCCATCTTGACCTGTGAGCAGGGTTAGGCAATTAGTAGGCTGTTTATGAATAGTTGGTGAATGGGTAGTTAAAGGGCCAAAATCCTCCTACAAATATGCTCTCGGCAACTTCTCAGCAATTTCATGTTGAAGGGGTGTGTGTGTGTGTGTGTGTGTGTGTGTGTGTGTGTATGGCCTGCCTTTTCCATGGCAATTTCTCAGTCCAACAGATGTGTTTTCATGCCCTCAAAACCAGACTGCAGGTATATAAACATGTCCAGCCTGGGCAAATCTCTAAGCAGAGCCTAAATAAAACAATCTGGACCTGGAGACTCATTTTGTATGCCAAGTTGAGCAGGCAGTGGGCTGTTCCGGAGATCAGCAAGCAGCATTCTAACACACAGCATTGCTGGAACAGCCTGGTAGGCCTCAACAAATGAGCTCTGTTCCATCCATCAAGCCCATAAACCACACCAGAGTAGAGCTGAATGAGGCTTGGATCGCAAACAACTCAGCACTGCGTTTATTGACACCATGTGCTGGCAGACAGCCCTGGGCACTGTGTATCTGAACATCTGCAGCTTGCAGTTATCTGCCCCGCACATGCTCTTCCTCGGCTGTGTGTGTGGGAAAAAGCTGAGCGTGGGACCTCTGCCAAGTGGTGTGTGGCTTACGCATGAGCAGCCCGCAGTGAGTTGGTGAGAGCTGTGCTGGCCACCTCCTGTTCGAGATTTAGTACGTGTGCTTTGCTGCAGTGCCGCCCCAGTCAGTCCTGGCTTGGGAATCGTGCTCAGGTGTCCTCCAGACTACACGCCACGTGGCTTGAGAGCCAGGCCCCTGGGTGTGCAAATGTCAGCATCAATTCACCTTTGATGTGAGCAAGCTGTGTTTTTCCCCAACACACTCCCTTTGCTGGTGAACTTTGTCTGGTAGAAATAGACATCTCTTCCTTCTTTGTTCAGATATAAAGGATGTGAGCTGGAAAGTGCAAGGAAGAGAATTTGAAAAATACTGTGCCAAGGAGTCAGGAACCTGTTTGGATCATCGATCTGAGTGGCTCAGAGATTTGACAATGGTTAGCTGCTAGCAATCAAAAGGCAGTGGTCAAACCCGATGTTCAGGCTAGGAGCTCCCAGGGCCAAAGTTTGTAGGCCGCTCCCTCAAGAGTAGATGTTCCTGGCAGCCCACCAAGCCATGTCTGCCCAGCAAAACATCCAAACCCAGTGCAGAGAGCTGGGAACTTGCTGGTGCAGCCTAAGTGTGTTTGTGTGTGTGTTCCATATATGTGTATATCTGTGTCTGTGAGAAGGAAGCTAAGTGTGAGGTGGTGAATTGGGTGTCAAGAAAGAGGAAAGGAGGAGGGTGACATATCCTCTATCAGCACCCTGGAAATGCAGCGGATAGGTGAGGCTCAGACCAACGGCTCTGGTGTTTCTGGAGAAAGTTATTAGGGACAGTTAGCCCTGTGCTGTCATCCACATAGCACGCAGTTAGCTTGGTGTCTGCCAATGTGATGCCTGGGTTATTAAATGAGCCACATAGTCTGCACTTGAGAATATGCTAGCAAGATTACTCTCCATGGCGCTATACAGGCCATTATCCAAACTCTCCCTCATTTACCTGTCACCATGATTCTATGAGAAACTGTACCTATCACCATTTACCTATCACCATGATCCTATGAGAACCCGTTAGGATACGGCAGGTGTGCTAAGGTGACATCACCAAGCCTTGGTTTATTCTTATGTTCATAGTCGGTCCAGTGGGACACCAGCCAGCTTCATAAAGCCACTTTCTCCATGTATTAGTTGAGCACCTGAGGCTGCTCTAATCTGACAGCACTTCCATCTCAACTCCTGTTTCCTGATCACTGTCTCAGGAAGAGAAAAGCTGGGAAATCAAAAAACAGTCCTTAACTGCTTCCACCGAAGGGATGCATTGCATCGGCCAAATGGCTCACAGGTCCTTTGTGCCTCCATAGAGGTGCAGGAGGAACGGAGTGCTGGGAATCATGAGATGTGCCGGGAATGGGTTCCATTTACAGGCAGTGGGCACTTTGCTACAGTGGCAACAGAGACTTCTTGATAGATCCCCTTCTGTGCGTCACACGTCGCTCATGACGACACCTTCTAATGACCTACCATCTATGCTGAGGGTGTCACTCACCCCTTCCTTCCTAGACACATTCTCCTCTTGACTCACAGGGTCACGCATTCTTCTGGTCTTCCTGTCCTTCTAAGGATCCTTTTCATGTTCCCATTTGATCCCTCCAACATATGATGTTTGAGTTCCTTCCATCCTGGAACTCTTTGTTTCCACTCTCCTTTCTTAGGTATTACACTCAGTCTCCTGAACCTAATCTCCATCTTTACAGTCAGATCAAAGCATTGTTCCTCTAACTTGGAAATCTCTTTTCCATGCCTGAAATCTACTAAGAGCTCTCTACTCAACCATTCCCTTGGATGTTGAGTGGCAATTGATCATGAACAATACCAAACACTGGATCTTTCTTCATCTCTTTCTACCTGCAGCCAGCTCCCAACCACCTCCTTTGTGGCTCAGTAAATACCAATTCTCTCCATGAAGTCACTCAAGCCAATCATTCTGGTGTCACCTGTGATTTTTTCAGACTTAACCTAGAACAATCTTGGGAACTCAACCTTCAGACATCATCTAGAATATGACCATATCTCAAACCACTATGGTGTAAGTTCTGATCATCCAAGTTACTATAAGAACTTCTTACTTTGATTCCTTCATTTATATTTGTTATCCACCCTATATTTCATTAGTTCTGTATTGATATAGTAGCCAGAGGGGTCTTTAATGAACATATACTCTGTCCTAGAATTCTTCCATAAAACCTAGTAGCTTTTCATTTCAACTGAGTACGTCAACAGTTCTATAGTTTCTAGAAAACACTTGCAAGTTCATCTCCCTAATGTTCCCTTTCAAACACTGCATCTGCTTTTCTCCATTTCCCAGCACATTTTTCTTTTTACTCTTTTATGAACATGCCATCTATTAGGATTGAGTGTAAATTAGGTCATGCCAGTTGTTACTTTTGTTCTAATCTTCTACATTTAACTGCCTTTTTGTCCATTTCCTTTAACACTGTTAAATGAGAGCTGTTAAAATCTCTGAGTATAATTTTGCATTTTGCTAGTTTTCCTTACATTTTATTTGGTTTCTGGTTTTGCTCATATCTTTTGAAGCCCATAAACACTCAAGAATAGTGAGTTGTCTGGAT
The DNA here is from genome assembly GCA_028451465.1 of Erethizon dorsatum. NCBI lineage: Eukaryota > Metazoa > Chordata > Mammalia > Rodentia > Erethizontidae > Erethizon > Erethizon dorsatum. The sequence continues at coordinate 57,043,400 of CM051833.1, forward strand.
TAATTGACACCTTTATCATTATGAAATGGTCTTCTTTCTACCTTACAATACTCTTTACTCCAAAATCTACTTCAGTACTAACACAGACACTCCAGATCAGGGCTCTACTTCCCTCTTGATTGATGTTAGCATTGTGCAAAGTTTTCCAACTTTTTCCTTCTAGCCCATAGGGTTTTTTTGTATATATTTTCTTGTAGACAGTGTATAGCTGAGGGTTTTGTTTGTTTGTTTTTTGAGTTTGTTCTGTTTTGTTTTGTGGTACTGAGGATTGAACCCTGGGCCCTCACACTGAGTTAAAACCCAGCCCTATTTTTAGTATTATTTTTCAAAACCAGGATTTGCTAAGTCACTAATTTGCCCAGGCTGGGCTTGAGCTGGCAATTGTTCTGCCTTAACTTCCCAGAATGCTGGGATTATAGGTATATCCCACCATGCCTAGTGTATTTCTTTTTAATGCAGTGAGACTCTTTTAGTTGAGATGCTTGGGCTGTTTATAATTGATAGTATAACTGATATACTTAAGTTTTTACCTGATAATCTTGTTATTTGTTTTCTGTTTTTCCCAGGTGTGCTCCCCTTTTCTTTTCCTGCCATGTGTTTATTTGAGTATTCTTCTGTGATTCCATTTCATCTCCTTACTAAGTGCAACTAAGGAGGCTAATAGAATACATCTGTGCTTCCTGTAGACTTCCCTCAAGAGACATCTGACGCGTCCTGGAAGGGTCTCCAACAGTGCTTGCTTCCACTTTACCCCCAACATTTCTGCACAATTAACACATATCTTTCTTTTATGAGTCACTGATCCTGTACTATTCTGTTATTGTTTTCATTTAAAGAATCAATGATCTCTTAATAACAAAAATATCCTATGCACTCACACATGTAGTTACCATCTTTGGTGCTCTTTTTTCCCTTTGAGTTGTCCATGTTTTCATCTTGGAATCATTTTCATTCTCTTGTAGGGACATCTTTGAGAACTTTTGTGATACATCTTGGCTTGTCATGAGTTATCTCAGCTTTTATATATACTGATATATATTTATTCATTAAATACATTTTGCAATATAAAGAATTCTTGGAAGATAACCATTTCTTTTTGTTTTAGTACCTTGCAGGTATTCCAATGTCTTTTTTCTTACATTGTTTCTGATGAGAAATCTTCCGCCATTCTTATCTAGTCTTGTTTGTATTTCCTTTTATCCCCTTCTGGCTGCTTTTTGTGTATCACAGATTTTAAGCAATTTGAGTAAAATATATTTTTGTGTTGTCTGCTTCACATTTCTTGTGTTTGGGGTTTATTGTGCTTATTAGATGTATGGAGTTGTAGGTTTTGTAGTTTGTAAAAGTTTTCACCTCTTTAGAATGCTCTTTCTGATCACTCCCACTGTCCTTAAGTAATTCCAATTGCATATGTAAGGAAGACTCGGAGCTTGGCTAGTGGGAACATACTATTCTCACCTCTGTGTGAGCACCAAGTACTGTTCTTTTGGTCCATTATGTTGATCCTTTCCCCAGTCTCAGGGAGTTTCCTCTTGTGCCTGTGCTGATCATCTTTTCTATGCAGTCTTCCCGGGTGGTCCTTGTAATAACTGAACATCACCCATGCTTATCCACCCAGACACTTTCCTACATTTTTAAAAAGTTTTCCATTATCCACATTCTTCTGACACAATAAGATCCATAAAGGCAGAGACTTGAGTCTCACCATTCACTGATACATCCCCAGCATGTAGAATAGCTTCAAACTCACAGGAAGTACTGAATAAAGAAGTGAATGCGTACATAAATGATTGACTATTTCAATGAATCATTGAGCAAATGCACGACTGGATGAACACTTGAAAGACTAAATTAAATAAATTATCTTGCTCAGAGGACATTGTATCTCTTCCTTCTCATATCAATGAAAATGTGCCATTTCTTATTAAGCCATTGATCTTGTTTCACTTCTATTAGATCAACAATCTTTGTTTATTCTTTGTTTATATGCAGAATCCACCATGTAAGCCCCAACCATAATTCTGGAACCAAGTAGAGAATGGAAAAAGAGATATAAGACATCCCCATATTTGAAAGTAGGTAACTTGCAGGTGGCTTTTTGTCCATGGTGTATACAGAGGTGAAAGGTACAGTCTATGTGTAGATTCAACTGCTGTTACACTGATATAGGGACAGATTGTGAGCAACCATTCAAAAAACAAGTACGAAAAAATGGGTTCAGGACATACTAGAAAGCAGGAATAAAAAATAATTCGGAATGAGGTAGACATACAGGATAAATTGAGGAGTAAGGTTTGAAAACAAGAGGAAATGTAAGGATGGGGAGGAGGATCCATGTATATCCCAGGACTTATACCAATTCTGTGACGGGTGAATTCTCTTTCAGATGTCCCTCATCTTGGTGTCCCTCATCTTCTGTTCATCAGTCCTGGGACTTCCAACACAGTCTCAGTCCATTTATCTCATGTTTCCATACCTTTTCAGGCCAGGAGACCCTAGTTTGGGTTCAGACACCATGAATATTGCACCAACAGAGCTAATGTGTTTTTGCAGCTTCCAGATGGCCATTTGGAAGAGGAATGCTCCAGAAACAACATTCAGGCACGGACACTAGGACTTGAACTACCTTCTCTCTCCCGTTTAAGTCAGTTGTGAAACAGAATGCCCAGCTTCCTTGGGTTTGGTGGAGAAAGGCAAGTGAATTCTGAAAACCTATAATAGTTCATATAATGGCAAAAAAACTTGTGAAATATCAATCAAAATTTTAAAAGTAAAAGTTCAAAATGCCAGAAGCAGCATTAGAACCACTTTAAAAATTTAAAATGTGTAGGCATTTTTAACCAAAGGGAAAATATTGTTGAAAATTGTGATAGTATAGCAAGGAGTAATTTTTTTCAAACAGCGATCTCTGAAGCTTTTGTTATAGTCTATCTATAAACATTAAAGAGTAGTAACAACTCCCATTTCAGAAAACAGTTTTGAAATGTGAACTAATTTTGAGTGCTTTCTTTGTGGTGAAGCCCCATCTGTGATTGAAAATTTTTCTACCCTTTGATAGAAGAAGTCATTTATGGAACCTGAATCTGATGTGAAATTCAAAAGGGACAGCAGAAATTCTGATACAATGGCATTTATTGTTGAGTACCGGTGACCTTGGTGAATTTAGAGCATCTTACATAAAACCATGAAAAACTGGCTTTGGTGTCAAAAAGAAAATAGGAATACTTTGATTCCTTTTTCTTTGTTTCATACAGCTGTATATATTCATATCAACTTGGGGTCTCCAAACAGGACATACAGATTTATGGCTCTTTGGTCCAAATCTTGATAAAGGAGATGTTAACCTGTGCTTATGTACTCCAAAAAGTAGAGAATATGGGTCCACACCATATCCTGAATCCAGTCTTGCAGGTACTTTTAAGTAGAAGTGCTTTAGCCATTAACCCTGGATACTTTGCACAGTGGGCAACAAAATATCCCAAGCCTTGATACACCTCAGCAGCAGCTGGAGTGGCCCCAGAGAGTCATAGAGGGCACCATCTTGCTTTCTCTGCCACAGCCCCAAGGGAGGCACAGAGCTGTCAGATTGCAGCGGCATCTTCAGCCTTGAGCATTTCTTCCCCTTCCCTTTGCCTTTCTCATGGAAGTCTGCCCCAGAACTGTCCCGACTAACTATGCGGAGACAAGATCTATCTCTCTGTTTATCATTCCTATTTAGGCTGATTTGGGGATCCCTGCCTGCATGCTCCATGGAATTGGCTATAGACCCAATTGTTTTAATTGGGAACACAATTGAAATTATAATTCCACTGCAATTAAAATCAGTGAAATTACATTAAAATTATAATTACTTGATTTGCTCGAATTAGGTGTGAACAGTGAAGTGAGGAAGGGTTACTAAACCTATTAATGAGATTTAACGATTTACATAATTAAGTATAATGGAATGTAAAAGCGACCGCTACTTGGATCATGCTGCTGTGATGTCTAAGGTGTCAGCACATCTGCCTTCTCTTCCAGACTTAGTAAAGATGGAAAAGTGAAGTTTTAAAAACTCAAATACTGAAAACGGAGAATATCCACTATTCCTCATCTCTTCCCCTCTCTGCAGGAAATGCAGGAGGTTCACACACAAGCAGGTGAGAGCTCAGGGGTTAGAAAGAAGCCATTGTGACTGCAAGATCATCAGTGTGGCAGCAGCACTTACTAAGTACACTACCCATGACCAGGCTTGCCTTATTAGCTGCTGTAACACATGCTCCAGGGAGCTTGCCTTATACCTGCCCTGGTTAGGGGTGGAGGTGCACAAGCTCATGGCCTTTCCATCTGTAGGCTGGGCTGAAGCTGGCCCAGGATCTGGCTCAGTGTAGGTCGGTGAGCAAGGAGGACACTCATCACCATTTTCTTCTTCCCTGGGTTTCACCTCCTCTTTGCACAGCTCTTTGACTTTCAGTGGGGGGTGCTCACCTGCAAACAGGCATCCCTCATTTATTGCACAGCGGCTGCCCTTGAGACAGCGTGATATCCCACCATGGCGCCACACCCTAAACAAACCAGGGCAGCGCGCTATTTCAAGCAATGAAGTGATGGGGAGTTGTACAGCTTGGGAATCACTGATTGAACTGCTTTCGATGTGTGATTAGTCTTTATCACCTTTGCATATATCAGAAACATCTGAAGGTTATCTGATTCAGAATATCAAAACTAGTAAGAATAGCACCTCAACTCATTTTTGGCAATAAGATTTTTAACCCTAAGCATGGAACTTGAGTTTTATTCTTTTCAAAACTCATCTTGATGGTTTTCATCCAGGTGACTTGGCAAATTTTGACACAACTCGCACAGGGGGACTCTGCTGTGCCTTGGCATCTGTGTACCTCCCAAACTCGTACCTTTGGGGACTGTGTCTTCGGCCTCTACTCAAAGCATTGCAGCACGCACAGCTCCAGGGACATGAAGACTGTGCCCAGGACAGCACCACAGAGACAATGTGCTGGTCAGTGATGGGGATGGACCTGGGTGGGTGCTGAGTGGAAAATCCTCCCCCTGCACTTAGCAAGTGTTTTGGCAAGTTAAGTGATGGTACCTCCCAGGTCCTGAAACACAGAGTATCTGAGCCCCTCCTGCTCCCAGGAACCCCATCAAGGGAGAAATTGGGAATGGTCATTCTTGAAGATGCTTATACCTGTTTCTTCCTATTATTCACTTAAAACTGCTTGAAGTTAGCCCTTTTCCAATCTATGCTGCTGAACTTATTACCAAAGCAGAATAGTGCTAGCCTAAAGGTGAATAATTATCAATGAAATAATTTCTTTTCTGGAAGAAAACAAACAGAAATGACAACCACAGGGAAAGAAGCCTGTGAGGGATTTTGCTTTCTATTTTGACATAAAACAACTCTTTTACAAAGTTAAGTTTTATAGTTTTGAGGGCTGGAAGTTCATCTACATACCTTATTTTGTATTGTGCCTTTAAGGGTATAACTGGTTTATATAAATACAGACCTGCTGCCCATCATAGACTGAGCATGTCCATTCCTCAGGAAGGAGAAAGAGGGACCTGTTTTCAGTCTTTACATTTTCCCCACAGCCCACCAATAGATCCAGTTAGATGCAGTAGCAGGGATTCGTGGGAACCTGAGCTGACATCACCATCACAAATCACGGGGTGTCTGGCTTGGGCAATGCAGTCAACATGACCCAGTCTTTTCACTGGGTAAATCTCCACACTCATTCACTCTGGGGTCCTTCCTGGCTTCCCTGTGAGCCACAAATCCATGGGGTGACCATTCTTGAGGGCCTCCCCTCATTACCTCAGAGCACTTCTCAAGCATCTGCTGGGATTTGGAGAAAGAACAGAGGCTGCCATCTGCCTGTCAGCCCTGGATTCCCATGGATCGGTCAGGGGCAGATCGGATCCAAACCTTCAACCTGAGACCCAATGTAACAGTGGCACCCTGCCTTGAGCAGTGGTTCACCAACAGAGGGCGCCCTCCTGCACACCCCAACCTGCTCTGGGAGGAGGGCAGGGAAGATGGTCCCCAGGATCCTGAGGAGCTGTGAAGATGCACTGCCAGATGGGCCTGTGATGGCTTGGTTGTTTTGCTAACCAATGTCTTTTAAGTAAAACACAAATTTTATTATTATCCCAATGAACCTTTGCAGGGAAAGAATAGAAAATCTAAATAAGAAAAATAAGTGAAAATTTCAATTTCATAGTTGATGTATGAAAAGCCTGCTAGCTTGAAATGTGAGTGTTTGGACTAGTACGACATAAGTACTTGTTAAAGTCTGTACTCACGCATCTCGAACCCAAGGTTGAGCTGAATTTGAAAGAGGATAGTGACAGAGATGAGGTCATTGCCTCAAGGATCGGCCAGACATGACCCAGAAAATATAGAAATACCGAGAGCTACCAGCAAGAGACAAGGCAGAAGGATGCAATGGAAAGGAACCTGGTCCTGCCTTGAAGTTCAGACATGACCAGGGCAGTCAGCACTGCACTGTGGAAGCGATCTGTGAGGCCATCGCTGAGAGATACTCATAACTTTCCAACCAACAGAGATGGTTTTTCATCTGTGTGCGATCCTGAAATTCTGGGGCCACTGTGGCTTTCTTATCACTGCTGTGAGACCCCGAACTTATCTACTTCAGCACACACAGTTTATGTCCAAGCAATTTGTCATTTTGATCACTGCTGAGGGCTAGGCTGAAATTTGTCTTTCTGTTATATGTGTTCATACCATTTACTGTTGGGTAGAATTGAAGGCTTCAGGAGGTGATAATGAAAGATGAATTCCAAAGCTGAAATTCTGGATAGTGTGTGAGCCCCTCAGCAAATGCATTGATTTTCCGGTCAGACAAGAGTGCTATGTCCTCTGGCCAGGGTCCTTGGAAAGCCACCCTGAGCCTGAGCATATGCTGAGCCTGTGGCATCACAAGGCAGGAGCAGGGAGGAGCAGGGCTACTTTGCCTAGAGCTGTAGACAGAACTTGGCAGGGGCAGTTGCTCTGGCCAGTGTACTCACTGCTGCAGGGTTAGCCTTTCACTTTCTAGCAACTTAATCTTGGAAGGTGGGAAGGAAAAGAAAACATATTTTATTTGACAAACAAATTGCATTTCTGAATCTCTGCCCTATGGCCCACAGAAAATCACACCTATTAGACTTCCATCTTAGCTGCAAGTGACTGCCACAGATGCGGCAGTTTCAAAGAGCACAAGTTTGTCATCTCACAGCTCTACTGGTCAAAGGCCAACCCAGGGCCTGCTAAGCTAACATGAAGCTGTTGACAGGTTTGCTCCTTCCTTTCTGGAAAGGACTTGCTCATATAGACTGTGGCAGCTCCTTGAGGTCCCAGAAATGAGATCCACGTGCATGCTAGCTGTCAGCGAGGGTGACCCAGCTTCTCTGGCTGGCTCTGTCCTTTGGGAGTTGCCCATTTCCTCTGTGAGCAAGGCCAGTCACGGTGGGTCAATTCACTCTCGTCACAGCTCTCTGACTTCGAGTTTCCGGAGGTTCGTGTGAGTCAATTGTATCCACTCAGTAATCCATAATCATCTTAGCATTTCAAGATCTATAACTACAGTCTCTTTCTGTCAAACTTTTGTTTCCATGCAAGGTAACACTTGCACAGACTCAAGGGATTCATGGGGGGGATCTTTGGGAGACTTTATTCTCCCTACTGTACTAGGAATTTAGTAAAAAAAATAAGATTATAAGGCTAATATTTACCTTCTATGTGGAGAACAAGTGATATTACACTAAATGGAGAGGAGTGGCCTCATCTTCCGTAGCCCCCTTTCTCCAGCAAGCACAGACTTGCTTTAGGACTCATGATCGTGTTAAGCTTTGTCTCTCAAGAGCTTGGTCTCTGTGTTCCAAGTGTCCGCACTTTAATTAATTGACATCGTACAGACCTGTTTTGGAGGCAACTTGTTCTGTGCCACCAGACGTAAGCATCTGCCAGCTGCCACCAGAGGAGTGGAAAATCTTCATGGTTTCCCTTTCATAGAGGATGTGCACTGCAACAACGAAGCCGCCTCACAAAGGAAGATAATTTGCATAAATCTTTGCCATTTGTACCCAAGGATTTCAGAACATGTTTATTTCTTTGTTATTATTTCAGTATCTGCTTTTGAGAGCCAACTTGGCTGCTAGGGTCTTTTAACCAGGATGAAGCGTTTCCATAGAAACTTCCTGATGAAACATATTGGGCAAAACTTTATTTGAATTATTAAACTGAATTTTTAAACTATATTAGACAATACACTCTTCTTCCTAGTTCAAACTGAAATCTACTCTCTGCTGACATCAGATAGCAGCTGAAAGCTCCAGTACAGCAGCGTATGCGAAGAGCTGGCCTTAGCAGGCAGCACCCATTGGCCTTTCTCCACTGCGATTCCCAATACTCTCCACCATCCTTCTCAAAGTCTTCTTTTTTCAAAACTTCATCTTGAATCTTGCTCATAAATAATCATTAAGGGTTTGTTTCAAAGGGGAAGGAGGAAGACAAGAAAGAGGAGGGTGAGGAGAAGGAGGAGGAGGAGAAAGAGGGGGAAGAGGACGAGGAAAGTACATACCTTAAATTTCTTCTTGGCTATCAAGCTAAGTTGATTTATTTTAAGTTCCTTTTAGCAAGATCTTCTGAGAAATATTGCAATATTGACGAAGTCTAGAAACTTTTCCCGAAGCAGGTCTTGACTTGAATGGCTCTGCGATGTGCTCAGGTTTGGAAGTAAAGCTGGATAAGCATGTATGTGAGCCCTGGGGCGTAAGCATGTGGGTGTGTGGATAGTGTTGGTAACTGATGACACCCAGCAATTCATAGTGGTAGGCAATAGATTAAGTGATTTTCATTACTTACCTTCGTAGAACTAGTATGGCCCCACCAAGACGATATTATTTCTTATGCATTGTGACTATGTTTTATTGATCTTGACTTTTGTTTGTTTCTATGATGCTGGGGGTTGAATTTTGGACCTCTCACATGATAGGCAAGCACTCTGCCACTAAACTGCATCCCCTGCCTGTGGTCTCTAATTTTTATTAAATCTCAGTAGAATCTCAATAGGTTGACACTATCTGTAGTTCCTAGCCACATTTTGTAAAATTAATTAGGTTATGATAATTGGTATTGTTTTTGAAGATTTGTCTTGGCAGGACTTCTCCAAGCACATTCCAAAGGTTCTGAGATTAAGTTCGCACTTCGCGTCCCTCCCTGGAATGTGGGTCTCCCTGTCCTGTGCTCAACTGCAGCTCCTCCTTCACATCGCAGGGTCAAGATTCCTTCTTCAGAGACACCTCCTGGGGTGCAGCAGACTGGGACCAAGTTCTTTGGTCATCACACAGTCTCCACTTTCCCTCATATTTTTAATTAAAATACTGTTTGAGCAAGGAATCTGTCCAGATTCTTAATTGTAAGCCATTGAACAACATCTGGCAGAAAGGATTTTATTTACAGGTCATAGGGAGCTCAGGGATTTGCTGGAAGAGTGGAAGACTGAGGTGTCTGGAGGCTGAGCCTGGCTGAGGACCACCAGTGGGGAGGAGACCTCAAACCATACTCTGTGGCCCTGCTCAGCCTGCAGGCAGCCTGCGGAGCTCCCTCTGGACCTGGGGTCTTGTCTACACCATGAACTTGATCTTCCTTAGCAATAAGTGTCCTACAAGATACCCCAACCTCAACCTCCAATGAGGGTGACATGTGTCTGCACCCCTGATCTAGGGGGTGGTACTATTGAGCCAGAAGAGATGAATTAATCAGGGAGATGAGTATAATGATGGGCAACCAAAAAAGAATGGCAAAAACAAAACAAAACAAAACAAACTCCATTGAATAAAATTATTAAACTTACGTCCTTCCCACTATACAGATGTTCTTTGACTTGTGAAGGGGTCAGGTCATAATAAACCCGTCAGAAGCCAGCAGCGCATGTAACAGTCTTCCCTGCCTGAGCACCCTCTGCCCCATGGTGCGCTGCTCCTCTTGGGCCCACAGGCTGCCTGAGAGCTGCAGCCACTGCCAGTGCCTGGCATTGCAAGACGGGATCTTACAGCATGTGACTTGCTCAGGAAAAGATCCAAATTCAAAATGCAGAGTGTAGTTCCTGGGCTGGGGATATAGTTCAGTGGCACGGCGCCTGCCTGGAAAGCATGACATCCTGAGTTTGATTCCCGGTTCCCTTAAAAAAAAAAAAGAATGTAGTTCCTATCACAGCTTGTCACCACTCCTTTACAGTAAAGGCAAAAAGTCATAGGTCAAAGCACCATGAGGAGGGGACATCTGAGCTCAGGGGCTGTGAGACCCTGAGAATCCTTGTACCAAGCAGGTGGCAGAGCACTTACTCCTGGTGGGACCGTCCCTGTTCTGAGGACACAGAAGACTGCAAAACGATGGCAAGAACAATGACAACAAGGAAAAGGGATGGCACTCATTTAGGAGTACGCACGGGAGTACATGCCGCGAGAGAGTCCACGGAGAATCCTGAGCGTCCACTAGATGGTAGCCCATGACGAGGTGGCCTGTCGCCCTCAGGGCTCCTGTGCTGAATGTGGCGTTAGAGTAGAATCAGTAGCAGCTACCCTGGTAACTGCGAGAAACAATTTTTATTCTACCGTCTCTCATTAGAAAAACATTAAATGCTTGGACCAAAAAAATAGACATCTGGAAGCACACCAAATATATCTGTCAGTTTGCGCAAGTCCTGCCTGGAAGGAGGTAAACAGACTAAAGTGCCCCATTAGACTCTGAGAGTATATGATTCTGTAATAATTGATAGGTAATTGGACAGTCAGATACACTGAGAAATGATTTATTTAGTTTAAGTTATATAAGAAATAATTTTATTTTTCTATAAAAGAAAATGGCTCTGCCCATTAAAAATACCTCAATATAAGAAATGAGTCTATAAAATTGAGCAGTAGCTTTCATTTCTCTTAACCTGGATTCCCCAGCAAGAAAACGTGGGTTTGTATCATGAGAGCAACACTTGCTTTCATATTTACGAATATTACTGGCCCGATAGTGGATAGGGCTATAGCTTATCTTTTGTCTCTGGGCTCCTTAGAAGAGGCACCGTGACCCTGTGTTTACTGTACACTATGCATATGTGTATTAGATCTATCTATCATCCATCTACCTAAGTGTACACATAGTTGTAATTTAAAATAATGCACAGATGTGCAGCCAATGAGAACATAGACAATACCTATTCTTTACACCACATGGAAAGGGTTTTTGCACTGTTTTTATCTCAGAAAATTTGTTTACATTCCAGAGTTCAGAGACTCATAGACTCAGGAGCCTTTCTCTAATCACAGAATATCTAGTATAATCCCCTGTTCTCTGAAGTGAAAAAGAAAGGCTCAGAGAGAAGAAAAGCACTGCCCTGACTCTCATGCTTCTTCCTAGCTTGCTGGAACTAGAAAGCATTTTAGCTTGAGCATCTCGCCTTTGTGTCCACGTCAATGGTGTAGCACACCACGGGACGGTACAGTTAGTTAAACATCACTCTCTGTCATGAGGAAAAGATTTCTATTTTAGCACAGTTTGCCTTGTATAAAAAAGCAGTGATTACCTGAGAGAGGTTTCTGGTTGTCCCCAGGAAAGTCGTCCCGTCGAGGTGGCAGAGGAAGCCCAGGGGAAGAATGCTCCGTCCAAGTGGCAGTCGAGTGATGGGTGGCAAATGTCTTGCTGGTGGCCAGAGGTGGCTCATTTCATCTACATCGTCACCCCCTTCTGCACCCTAACCCTATGCATGGAGACAAGGGGCTCACTTTTTCTTGGTTTTATTAGCTTGTATGAGCTTATTTTTTTAATAGTGGAAAATTGTTGTTTCTTCTATAATGAAGCCCTGGCTCATCATTATTTTATTCCTATTTCAGTTTTCACTTTATATTATTCAAAGATTATGAGTAATAACATCTCATTAATTCATTGTTGGCAAGAACAAATACTTGGGGATGTATAATTATGATGACTTTGGCTCAAATCTTTGGCAGAATCTGGGGAATTTTGTCTGGAATTCAAAAGTATCTGTGCCTGTGGAAATCCTTCACAAAGCAAGCCACCAAATTACCTCTAACAGCTTTTATTATTGGGAATGGAGCTATTATCAAGGGAGTGCATGCAGTATTTTACAGGAGGCACAAACAGCTATGGCCAGATGGTTATCTAAATATTTTTCAAGTTTTCTGGATGGTATAATTATGCAGAAAAATAGGTTTTTCCCTTCCCTGTTACTGCTGACATGACCACAGCCTCTCACTGGGGAGAGATGGCTCAGTGAAAACTTCCCCAAACACTGATGGACTCACCCCAAAGTGCAAATCCTACCAACAGTTGCCATGTATGGCCCCACTAGCAGGGGAGGCTTGTGTATAAACAGGAGAAGGCTCCAGGGAGCTCTCTGAACTGCATTTATGAAAATGCAAAAGTTTAATCCGATAAGCTGGCAGTTTTAAAAACGATTTTTACTCAACCAACAGGAGCAATCTTTAAATAGATAGCTAAGATTAAATGATCACATTCCTCCATAGTGTGAGTCCTCGAGCATACAATTAGCAATGACATCCCAGGGATTTGTCATGGCTGAGCTAATAGCAGGATAAGCCCAGGTAGCAGTCCTGAAATTCCGATCATAAATGAATGCAATAAAACCCCTGGCGTCATTAATAAGCACGAAATGTCTCTGAGCTTCACATTAAATGATGTAATGTTTCTCCCCATAAGTAAAATTCCAGTCATTTTCTTCCATTTAGCTTCACACAGGTACGATGAAATCATTGTTAAACAGTTTTATAAACTATTGTGGGAATGCTAAGGATACAGGTGACATCTTAAGCATGTAAGATCTAAACTGATTATTGGATTATACTGTGAGTGTTCACAGAAGCAGAAAAGCTGAAGAATGTTATGTGTCATTGTCATTTTATTATACTCTCCTATTTCAGAGGTCACTGCTAAAGTCTTTTTATGTTAATATAGTAAACTATAGTTTCTTCTTAAGAACTGTTTGTGTACATTGGACCATTTTTTACCCATAAAAATAGCTTTTGTTTCCACTTCAAGATTTTTAAGATTATGTCACCATAACAAGAATTCTACACAAGTTCTGTTCTAAAAAATAGAAGTCTAACTGGTCTTTCCACTTGGACTGTTTGTTTGCTTAGTCAGTAGTGATTCAAAACCTTTCTCTATTGTGGCTTTCAAGAGTTATGGGGAGAAAAAAAAATGTAGCATATGGTGGGTGATACCTTACAGAGGCTCTAAGCCTACTTGAGAAGATTCAACATGAGTAAAGGGGTGTATTGGTCAGCTTTCTCGCTGCTGTGATGAAAAGCCTGACATACACAATTTAAAGGAGGAAATGGTTTATTTGGCTCACGGTTTCAGAGGTTTCAGTCCATGGTCAGCAGGCTCCAAAGCAGAAACATTATGGCAGAAGGGCATGGAGGAACAAAGCTCATGGAAGCCAGGAAGCAGAGCAGGGGAAGAGACCACAGAGGAAGAGTTTAGGGACCAGATATAGTCCCTAAGGTCAGGACCCCATGACTCATGCAGATATACCCAGAAGTGTGCTTTATAATATGTTAGGCATCTTTAATCCGGTCAAGTCGATGAGCCTGATTAACGGTAATGTGGGAGAAGATGATGAGCCAACTCCATAACTATCTTGAAAAGAAAAATATAAAAGGAGCCATAACAGACACACCTGCTTTTTCCCACTGCTGTACAGTGGGCTCCCTCCCGATGGCAGTAGAATGCCCACTACCATCCTCCTTCACATTCTCTTATTTTTAATATTTGACATTTTAGAAAGCCATTAAAAAATCAATGGACAGGGCCGGTGAGATGGCTCAGCGGCATAAGCGCCTGCCTTGCAAGCGTGAGGGCCCAAGTTCGACTCCCAGATCCCACATATGAAAAAGGGGCCGGTGATATCGCTCAGCGGCACGAGTGCCTATTGGCGCGCGAGGTCCTGAGGTCGACCCCCCGGTACCCACAAAAAAAAAAAAATCAATGTACAGTGTGATTTATATTCTTATAGAAAATCAAAACTGCTTCACTCATGCAAATATCCCCAGGTCAATGGTCTTCTGCAATGACTCTTCTTTTCTGTGATGTTATGGCTGTTGTCTAGATGTCCCCCCAAAACTTCATGCACTCATAGGTGGGGCTTTTGGGAGGTGGCTAGATCTAGGGTGTGTGAATGTGGATTAAGGGTGTGAATCTGGGATTAAGGGTGTGTGGATTAGTCTAACAATTAGTTTAGCATAGTTCTTGGTGTGGATAATGGAAGCCCCTGGGTATGGGTGGGACCAATCAATAGGCTTACAGTCTGCATGGACTATAAATGGAAAGAGGGAAGGCAGGCTTTCTCCTTTTTGCTGCTGCTTGGTGCTTGGTGCTTGCTGTTCCCTGCCTTCTGCCTGCCATGCCATGAGCTGTTTCCCCTCTGTGATGCCTCTCTGCCTTCAAGCCAGCTGACTATGTGCTGAAAGCTCTACAAACTGTGAGCTAAGTAAACCTTTTTCTCCCTTACCTTGTGGGTATGGGGTATTTTGTCCCAGCAATGAAAAAGGTAACTAAGACACATATTTTAGAAAGAGATTGAAATCTTACCCCAACAAATATGTTGCTATAATTTCCTTTGGCTTTATTTAGACCTTTAAACTATGCTGTGGAGACTTCAGAAAAATTATTTCATTATGCAACTTCTTATGTTAAATCTGTTACTTAAATCATCTCTCAGCTCTCACTCTAAGTTCCTTTCAGTTTAAGCATTTCCTAGGCCGCCTACACAGTCATGAATGAGAGTACATAAGCAAAAATATCCAATATTTCTGTAACCATTGACAGCACAAAGTTTTCTGAACCTGTTTCCCATCCCTCTTATTTGTCCAAATTGGAAATAATGACTTTGCAATTTGCTACTAAAGGATGCATGTTCCAAAGCTTTTCTGAACACTCCCAAATCTTGTATTTCTGGCCTTGTGTAGCTGGCTCAATTTTTAAAAATCTGTTATTATGGCTTGCATGAGTGAGTTTTAAAACTTGTCAATATTTATATTTATTTTTGACACTTAGAGAACTAGAATGACAAATTGTATTGCAGCTGCATCTTTTATATTACAAGCTATTTGTAGCATTTTCAACAGGGATCCTACATATAATAGAGATAATATGTTTTTCTTTTACCGAATCAATGATTTATCACTAAGAAGAAGGCAATTCATGAACAATAAAGCAAATGAGGGCTATTTTATTTTACCATTTAAATGTTAGATGACTCATCATGTTTTTGTTTGCATCTTAATTTTTTCTCTTGTCACTTGGGAATACAGGTTCTGTAGATCTTGCTATTGTGGAGGTGATCTTTTTAAAAGGAATTGTTCTGGGGGAGGGCAGTAACATGAGTAAATGTTAGTGGGAAAGTCCAGAAGTTCAATGATCCATGCATATGTCAGGAAAGTCTCCTGGCACAACTCTGTGCTTTATAAAGCAGCAGGGCCTGAGGACTGTGTCCCTGGCACTTTGGAAGTAGTGCTGTTTTCTGTGGGTAGCAGGGACTTGCCCAGTGCTCTGGTGGGCACTGGTGAACCTCCAGAAGGCTCGGCAGTTACCTGACATGGTGGTAGGGACTGCAGGAATAGCTGCAGGGCCTTCTGGCGGTCAGTGAACTTGAGAAACTGGGATCCATCCCCCAAGGCTAGGGCTGAGCTTTGGCATCCACAGCTGGTGTCCACCACGCTGATCTTTCTCTGACCCCAGCTTCCCAGGGACCTGTTTAGAGATATCGCGTAGTGGTAGGCAATCAATACTAAGAGAGTGACTAAAAATGGTAACATGGGGCCCAAATAGGTCACTGTAGCAACCTATTGTCATTTCAATTACTCTTTAATTGTACCCGTGTGCACTCTTACACATCCAGCTGTAGAAAGCCATTTTGTCAACCTGAAAACCTGTGCTTGCTTGAGGGTGGAAGATGCCATGCTCTCTGGGTGGTGACACATAGATGTTACTTGGCGGGCTGGCCGGGTCAAGTGAGTTGAACCTGGCCAGCCTGAACATTCCTTGGGGGTGCATCTTGTCCTTTGATGATCAGCATGAGCAAGGACTGCAGACTTGTATGACAATGGGCCATTTGTGTCCCAGGCAAGGTTGGAGAAACTTAGGATGCTCCTACTGACCACTGTGCTCTGGGTAGAGCCACAGTGCAGCCCATTATGTGTTCAAAACACTGAAATGAGCAGCCCCAACTACTTTATCAACTGCAGTGGAGAGTGAAATACACCATCCCTGTTCCAAAGGATATGCCAGGAAGCTATGTCTTCACATAAAAGAAGGTGAGGACTAGAAACCAATTGCTGCCTTCAAGCAAAGACAGACTTTAATGAGGTAGAGATTGGCTGGTAGCTTTGACAATTGGTATTAAAGCAGGAAGATTTTGTTTAGATTCTGTTAGGTACTTTGTGACTACAAGGATGCAAACGATGGGATCCAGTGTAATTGCTCATTAATATAAACGTGGAGCAGTCTCAATACCTCTAGACTATGCCCATCAGATCCTCCTCACACCAGTGCTCGGAGCCATTAGACACAATTTGATGGGATGTATTCACAAATTTGGAATCATACAACTTGGGTTAGTTTGAATTTATACAACTTGGACCATTCTGCACATTCTTAAGGATTCCACAATGATCAGTCCTAAAACCACTTCGCTTCTCACCTGATCCTGGGGTAGCTCTTTGTCCCACACCCCCATAACATAAAGAGAACAGAGCAGGGGAAATTCTACCAACTGTAAAACACTGTACAAAACTAAGGACTGCAGACTTTTGTAACTTGCACACTGTCAGGAATTCTCAAGTCAAAAGCCAGCCTATGTGCTGGGGTCCTCAGGCTTGGGGCCTTGTGTTTGGGGCTCTACCTCCTCAAACAGTTTACATCTGACTTCCAAACAGCCACAGAATCAGTGAATGGGTCTAAACTTTTGTGACGCTTCCAAGGGTGTGATAAGATGAGCAAATAAACACTTAGGAAAAAAGGTGTGCCCAGGCCTGAAGAATATCCATTATTCTCAGACAAAAAATGAGTTTTAAGGAGCTTACTAAAATCACAATATTTTACCCAAAGAATATCCACTGGCTATTGTGAAAACTGTGTATTTCTCCCACATCCTTAATTTCCCGTTGATAATATCCATTTGCAGTGGGTGCTCATCTGTTTTCGTTCCACTTTGAATTTTGGCCATGCTTACATTTCTCCTCCAGAAAGGCCATGATCTAGAGCAACGTATTCACAAGGGCTCAGGTGCACAGATCTAGTTTCTGTGAGGGAAGGAATGTAAGGGAGGAAGCCTTCACACCACCCGGAAAAAAGAAAAATCAATGGGAAACTGGTGGAGATGCTCATCAATTTCACCTGCCTGACTTGAAATAAGAGGTCCCTCACCTGTCATGAGCATCCTTTCTGTGAGTCTCTCATGGGAATGTCCTGCCCTGACCCCTCCTGTAAGCTTTGCAGTACAGTCCAGTGTGCCTCCAAAGGTGTACGCTGTAAAAGCCCAGCGTCTATTAATGACTGCAAGTTCAGAAGCCTGTAGCCAGCAGGTTTCGTGATGCTATTTCTTATCCAACTTTAACAGAAATGAGTGCAGCTGAAATCAGGCGGCAGCATCACTAGAAAGAACAGGATGCACAATGCATGCTGCTGGTATTTCCAGGTAAAGTGAGAGAATTAGGGTGATGTGACCTCCCATGACAGGGTTACTGGCCATCCTCAGGCACAAATTTAAAATGTGACTGGGGAATCTGTGCAAACCACTTCTAAACACCAAGCCAAAAAGGAGAAGAAAAGATCCATTGCAGTCAGGATTATTTCCTCCATGGTTCCTCACAAGGTCTTCTGTCATTTATTGCTCCTGATTTGGGGCTGTGTGCAATCATGGCAGCACAGGACCAATAGCTGTGGGTTTCTTTGCATAGCCATAGGTTTGGTAGCCAATGGGACCCAAGGACCAACATAAATCCACTGCACCTGCTTGGCTGTCTACCTGTCCACCAATCAGAAATCTCTGCTGACATAGAAGAAGGCGTTAGAGTACATGACTGAGTCTTGGCCTAGTAGATGGATGTTGGCGAGTCATTCTTCCCGCCTGTTCTGTGAAGGTGCAACCGTAGCCCTGGAAGCTCTGGGGACTGCTGTTCTGCAGCTTGTCAGTGTTTAGCAGGCCTACAATTGCCTGGGTAGCAACACAGGTGGCCTTTCAAATGATTGGCACCCACCTTTTCTTAACTGCTAACAACCAGTGAAATGCAAAACTGGATACCATCTCCTTAGTATGAGCAGATCACTTCAGAAGCTAAGCATCTCTTGGTCTGTCTTGCTTTGACTTAAAGTTCATCTTGGCTTAAAGCAAAGAAATAAACCTATGTTCAAAGAGTTAAATTCTGCAAAATGCATCGTTGTACTCACAGGAGAGATCTATAGTTCTACAGCGTACAAATGAATATAATTCCAGTTTAAAGGGTTTCTGCTTAAATCCTCCCCTTATCCCTAAAGCAAGCTAAAACTACCAAAGACATGTGGGGAATTTGAAATGTAAAGTACTTCTTAAGGAGAATTCCTGCTTGCAATGAGAGAATTGGAGAGAGAGAGACAGAGAGAGAGAGAGAGAGAGAGAGAGAGAGATATGAATCCCATACATTTGAATTCTACATGGACCATATTTTTGTGTGTTTCTTCTCTTCAAGTGAGATGCCTTGGATGTCAGAATATCACAACTCAGAAAATTAGAACCAAGAGGATAAGCAAGACAGCATTTAGCATACTTTGCCAGCATCTCACTTTTAATGATGCAACTGCAAATGAGTGTAGGTTTGTAATTAGGAAACAGAACAGATGGTGGGGACTTAGTTTAAAGTATTCATTAAAATAACCTACACTGCCAAGTTACTGTTCCCTGCTAGGAGGCTGCTGCTCAGTTGCAATGTGTTGTGCTGAGATGAGATGTAGGGAAAGATCACTTCAGTGGGGAATAGAGCGTAATTGTTTTCCAATTGTCTGCCAATTTCCAGATGTGTGCTGGGGGAGGCTCTATTTCTGTAAACTAAGTGGTTACAGGATGTCTGAAACTAGAGATGCTTGACCTTTCCACATCACATGTAGAAATGCAGTTCTTTGGTGCACCTATTGGGGGCAGCTTCTTAGGAAGCCCCCCAATTTCCCCAGTCCCTGCTTCCAGGCTTTCTTCCTAGGAGCCCCTCCCTGGAGTGTGGGCTGGATTTCATAACTGCCTTCTAAAGTATGCAACATCATTTGCATAACAAATTGTAGTCAAAAATGATGACACTTCTGAGGTTAGATTGCAAAAAGAGCAGGCTTCCATTTTGGGAGCCTCTCTCTCTCTGCTTGGCTAGGGGAAGCCAGCTGCCAAATTGTGAGCTGCCCTGTAGAGACGCCTAGGTGCAGGGAACTGACCTTCTGGCCAACAGCCAGAGAGGACCTGGAGTCACCAGCAGCCACGTGAAGAGAGTTTGGAAGGGATTCAGCCCCAAGCTAAGCATTGGCTGCAACCTTTTGAGGGACCTTGGGCTCCAAGCATCCAGCTAGGGTGCATCTAAATCCTTGGCCCACTGAGGTATGGGAATAAGTGTTTTCTTCAAGTAGTGAAAAATGTGTCATGCAGCCAAAGATACCTAATGCTGTAACCAAATTGCAGTGGCCCAGGTATCTGAGGCTCATGTCCAATTACTCAGCAGGCAAGTTGCCCGCATATTCTTTTTGTTTCTCGTTTTATGTAATTAGGGTTGAGCATTTGGTTCCTGGAATCTCAGTGAGAACATGGGATGAAAGACCTTGTCAAAATATTCAACAGTAATGTATTTGGTTGAACTTTTACACATAATTGAAATGTCAAATTGATCTTCCAGAAAGTAAAACAGACTGGCTAGCTTTATAATCCATTGCTTGGAAGCATCTGTTATCTATATTAGCGCAGGTACAGAGATGCGCACAGTGGTGTTTGTCATTACCTGTCTGAAAGCGCTTGCCTGAGTGTGCACGTGCTACCCGCACGTCCGCATAACCACAGAGATGCTTGGAAGGAGAATGACTGAATTGCTCTCCTGGACTCGTTTTATATAACCGGAATGAGCAAAACTTCATCCCAGAGCCCCCTTTCACACAGGCACACAGTACCCCATTTTTAGAGTCCCAGAAAAATGAAATCATACGCATTCCTTCCTACCTTACTGGAGGCTCACTGAAACTATTTCACTTTTTTGTTCTCTTTTCTCCAATCTTAGATTTTGGGATCCTTCAGGGCTCATTCCTTGAAACTCTTCCGTCGGTAAAGTTTATCTCTATCTAGTTTATCTTTTATCTAGCCCCACTATTTAATTCTACAGAAACTGAGGGCTCTCAAATGTTTGTTTTTTACCCCGAGCTCCAGACTCATACATTCTGACATCACCACGTAGATGTCTACGTGGAATATTCAATTTTAAATGTCCAGAAAAAAATTCTTGCATGTTCCTGCTGGATTCCCCAGTGTCTGACCTTAGCAAGTTCTGTTCTCCTTCATTAAGGTGTTGAGGCACAGTCTGGGATATTTTTAACTCCAGACTCTCCATACCCGATCTGTGTATAAGTTTTGTTGGCTCCACCTTAAGAGGAAACAACAAGTGTGGCCCCTCTTTGCCACCTTGACTGCTGCCAACCAAGGCTCTCCACCGACATCTCAGGGTTATCCTACTCTAGTGACCACCTAGCTAGCCCCACACTCTGTTTTTTCATACAGTAGTCACAAAACCATAAATTAGATTATATTAGTTTCACCAATATTATCTCAACCAACAAAGGATGGATAACTGATAATAAATAATCAGTAAATAACCAATAAATAATCAGATAACTGATGATAATTTAAAGAAGTAGCAAGGGTGTGGACAGGCTAAGAGAAATACCAGGTAGAGGGACCCATCCTCTCCTGTTAATGAAGGCAGGGGTTAGAGTGAGAGGTGACACTTTAAACTGATTCTTTGACCCATTCTTTCAACCATACCCAAAGCCAAATTGATTAATTTTTTGTCTAACTGTAAAACAGGAAGCAGGGATAAGGTTAGGATTAGAACATAGCCCAGATGCACATTTCTTGTGGGCCATGATTTTCTGTTTCCTTTCGTAATAAAGCACTATAGGCTTTGCACTTGCAAATTAAATACTTCATAAATTCTAAACCCTAATGATAATCATTACTGCTCTCTGGGTCTACCAGCAATCTGGGACTCCCTGCAGAGGGGAGAGGTCCCTTAATCATCTGTCTCCAAAATGTTGCTAGCACGGTGTTGACGAACTTTTTAACTAGGGTTTGTACATTATCCATGCATACTCTTTGGAGACAGGAAGAATGTACACTTGAGAGATAAGAAGTTTATAGCCGATGAACCTTGTCTTAGAGACTTGTATCTAAAAATCACTTCACCAAGCCAATTGATATATTTGGCCACATACACCTGCTCCTATCGTACCAGTACGATCTGGCTTCAGTTTCTCTCAGGGTTAAACACTGAACATCCCAGAAGTTTAACCAGAGCATTGCTGAGTTTGGAGACTGGAGTCCAAAAGCCTGGTAACACTCAGCATTTTCCAGCCCAGTTTCTGAAGCTCCAAAATCAACACTAACAAGAAGCCAGAGAAGAAGAAAAGATGGATCGTCAGAATCTTGCCCAGGTGCCTCTAGGTAGCTATGTCCAGAAGGAAATATAAAAACTGAACGAGAAAATGAGTCACCCTGGGTGCCAGCTTTCCTCCTCACGTCACCCCCTCGTGACTTTCCCTTTTCCGTGTTCCGCTTTCGCTCCGGGACCACGTGGGCTCTCAGCCCGCGTCAGGAACAGGATTCAGCCAATGGGGGTGCAAGGCAGGAGTGGGGAGATTGGGCTGCTCCTGCCCTGCTTCGCCCAGGCGTCGGGTGCCCTGTGAGACAACAAACATTCTCCCTGAGGCTGCTGCGGTGACTTTCTGCAGTTGCGGTCTCCAGCCTCTCGCCAGCTCCTGCTCCTCCTCTTCCTTCTCGCCACACGCCCCATGATCCCTCCTTTAGGGAATCTTCATTGAACCTTGGAAGCACGCCCTGCTTTCCCTCCAGGCGCTCACTACCGTGGCCCCTCCGTGCACGTGTATGTTTCTCTGCATCGACGCGAATATTCTGAAGAAGGAAATTTCCCAAGAAACATTATACTCAATTAAATTGATGCTGTGTGAAAGCATGAGACTGAATTCTGTCCTATGCACTGTTCATTTTCCTTAGTCTTGCAGTGTTTGAAAGCTGGGAATAAAGTAATCTGAGATCATTTTCATGCACGTCTCCCTGCAAACCTTGTCTTTCTCTTTTCAAAAGGAGACCTTTCATCTAGTCACTCTCGGTTAGGATGGCAGGATATAGGATGCCTGATTCCCTGAGAGAATCTTTCGGTCCCTGTATTATTTGGGGTAAACAATTAGGTAAAGGCATTTTAAATAGTCGTTTCCTCTATCAGGCCATTTCTGCTACGGAGAGCGTTCATGTTTTACTACACTTGAACTGAGGGTGTCTGTCCACAGCAGAAGAATAAGTGCCAGGTCGTTCATGCGCACAGTGAGATTTGTCTTAGAGCACAGCCACACAACCTACTCCTGCGTCCGCTGAACTGTTACCTTCCAATCTGCATTCACTATCACAGGCAGGTGACCCGTCTGACATTCTGGCCACCGTGAGGACAGAGGTGGTGTCTCTGGGGATCTGGCCATTAGAAAATATAAGCAAAGCAGTGTGTGAGGGAAAGAAACAGGGAAAAGGATGGGGGAAGAGACATTAGAAAGAGACAGGGAGGAGTGATCAGTGAGTCTCTAAATCCCTTCCAACCCCAGATCTCCCTGTAGCTCTCCTTCATTCCTTTGCCTTCTCCATTTATTTGCTAAAGAAGTCAGCACATTTGTCCTATAGAGTTTCCCAGATTCTGGATTTTGATGACTGAAACTATGTGATTGCATTTAGCAGGGTCCTCTGCATTCCCCACACGTACGATATAGGGAAGTGGGAAGAAAATGTTCAAATGGGAAGGGAAACAAGAGAGGGGGAAGGGCAGGGGGAAAAGAAAAAAAGAATAAAAGGAAAAATGGAAACAAAGCTTTTGTAAATAAGGAGGGGAAGAAGGGTAGATGGGAGGGTAGGGGAATGGGAAAAAAGAAGAATCAAGATGTATTATGTACAGGTACAAATTCCCTATGATGAATGTGATCATTATGTATATCAAAAGTGTAACAATAAAATTAATTTTAAAAAAAAGAGAGAGCCTCAAGATGGCGGATGAGTAAGAAGCAGGCAACGAAACTCTCTCTAAAAGTTACCATTGGAACACGAGAAAATAGCGACCCGGAAAGCGCAGGAGGGGGGGAGATGTCTCCCCGAAACCCAGAGAAGTTCTGAAGCGCAATCTGGGACCCCCAGCACCAGTGACGGGTGACTTCTAACAAAGAAGACGGAAAGAAGGAGCAGACCGCGCGCGCGCACCTTCTATTATCCCGGGAGTTGGAGCGCCGGCGGAGGCTCAATTCTACGGACACACGGTGGCAGCTGGCGCCCAGGGAGCCCCCACGGAGGATCCTGAGACAGCGGCGGGGCAGGGGAGCGGCGGAGAACGGCGCTGACCGGCGGTGAGTGTCTCTCAGCCACAGCTGCCCCGCGCCAGAGAGTGACCGGCCGGGCGCCATTGTGGGGGGTGTGGCGAAACTCAGAGCGGCTCGGAAACTGCTCTGGGAACTTGTGCTCCGGACAGGGCAGCACAGGGCCTCTCAATTGAGCCCACGAAAGTGTGCTGAGGTCAGCAGGCGAACGAGACTGGACTCACAGCCACACCTGTCCCGCGCCAGAGAGCGACTGGCCCGGCGCCATTGTGGGGGGCGTGGCGAAAAACCAGAGCGGCGGGAACCAGTGCAGGAAATCCGCGCTCGGACAGCGCGCTGAGCCTCTCAGGCCCAGGGACCGTGAAAGGGCGCTGAGAGCGGAGGCGAGCTAGACTGGTCTCTACCTGAAAGTACGCGCCTCTGCTCACCGCCCGCCAGAGGGCGCTCCTGGCTTACTGGGACGGACCTGCACAGAACAGGTAGCTGCCTACAACAAAGTCAACACCTGGAACTGATTCTTTTTAATTTTTTTTTTCTTTATTTTTATTTTTTATTATTATTATTATTTTTTTTTTCTTCTCACTGATTTGTTTTTTGTTCTGGCGAAGGGTTTTTTTTTGTTTGTTTGTTTAGTTTTGTTTTTTGGTGGGGTTTTATTTTTGATCTGTCTGTTTTATTGCTTTTATCTTCGTTATTGTTTCTGTATGTGTATTTGCTCTTTCCTTCATTATTCTCTCTGGTTTTTTATATGAGTGTAAACAGCGCCTCTAACTTCTTTGTGATTGTGGTCGTGATCTGTTCTTCCTTTTATCACTTCCTTCTCTTTTTACCACCTGTTCTCAGCACTAGTGTCCCAATTTTAGTGGGATCCCTCTTGGTCCTCTAACCTTACATCTAATTCCTTCCTCTTCTCCCAATACTCTATTTCCTCCTTAACTCATTTTAAATTTAAACTCCTTAGGGAAAAATTGACATACATAGGACTTGTATACTGCATATAATTTTTCTGGTGTGTTTTAGATTTTGTTATATAACCGCAACTCTATACAGCTAAAAGTGGTAAATAACTGGTTAGCTCAGTCTGTCATTTTCTAGGCTGTGTTTGATGCTTTAGTTAACATTATAGCCAAATGTGAAATAATTGTTCTAAACATCTTTCCTTCCTGATATTTCATGATTGAGATTGACTAAGGGACACAGAAAATACAGTGGCACAGTACCAAAGAATCAAGGACTGGGCCAAACAGGTAGCAACTTCGCATACCCAACGAATTGAAGAGGTAGGATCTGGCAGAAAGCTCAAAACACAAAAGCAAGCTCCACTTGGAAGATACTGCAGAGAAGTAGTCATCTTCTAAAGATCTTAAACACTAGCAATAAAGTAACCTACTATAGGTAATTTGCAAACATCACCCCAGGAATTAAAGAAAGAAAACATGAGACGTCACTTAAACAAGATGCAACCCCACACATCCAATTCACCAAAGGCAAACCTAGGGAGCAACGAGGTGGGACAATCCGAAAGCCACCCACCTGGCCTATCTGAAGTGGTAACAACAAAGCAACTGAATGAGGTTCTGGAAAAAATTAAAGCAGAAATAATCTCACAGATAACTGCAGAGATAATGTCTACAACGAAGACCATGCTTAAGGACACTATAGCTGATACAGACAAAAAAATAGATGAACTTAAGAAAACTATAGAAACCATGAATGCTCAGCATAGGAAAGAAATGGAATCCATAAGGCAGATTCAAACAGATATCCAAGAGATAAAAAATTCCATTGAAAGTATTTGTAGCAGAATAAGCCAATACGAGGACAGGATCTCAGATATAGAAGATAGGCTTGCAATTAGTGATCATGAAATGGAAAAATTCTTAAAAATAGCAAGGGACCATGAAAAATCAATTCAGCAGCTGCTAGATGACTCAAAGATAAACAACTTAAGAATAATTGGAATAAATGAAAAAGCAGGAGATAACATCAACGACATTAAAACCTTGTTCAAAGACATAATCAGGGAGAACTTTCCTGGAAGAGAAAAGGAATTTGACACCTCTATAAGTGAAGCTTTCAGAACACCAACTAGACATGATCAAAAAAAAAACTTCAGCCAGACATATTATAGTCAAGATCCCAGAAATTCAACAGAAGGGCAGAATCTTAAAAGCTGTTAGGGAGAAGAGACAAATCACCTATGAAGGAAAACCCATCAGAATCACAGCTGACTTTTCAGCACAAACCCTCAATTCAAGAAGAGCTTGGAATGATGTATTGCAAGCTCTAAAGGAAAATAATTTTCAGCCCAGATTGATGTACCCTGCAAAACTATCTTTCAAAATTGATGGAGAAATAAAATACTTTCATGACAAAGAACATCTGAGAAAATTTATGACCACCAAACCAGCACTCCAAAATGTTCTGAAGGACATTCTAGAAAGAGATAGGAACCCCAACAGAAGGAATCCACCAGGCAGGGCAAATAATTACATAGCCGGAAAGCGGAAAAACAAAGAGTGGGAACCAACAACAGGAAAATATCATGACAAGTCAATACATATCAGTTTTAACCATCAATGTTAACGGTCTCAATTCACCAATCAAAAGGCACAGACTGGCAAAATGGATCAAGAAGCAAGATCCAACAATATGCTGTATACAAGAAACACATTTAATTCAGAAAGAAATTCATAGACTGAAAGTCAAAGGATGGAAAACAATACTCCATGCCACAGGAACCCAGAAAAAAGCAGGGGTAGCTATTCTTTTTGCAGACAAAGCGAACTTCAAGCCAAGAAGGATTCAGAGAGATAAAGATGGTCATTACATCCTTGTAAAGGGAACAATCCAAGAGGAAGAGATAACGATCATAAATATATATGCGTCAAATACCAATGCACCCAGCTATATAAAACAAGTACTAAAGGACATGAAAAATCAAATAAGCACTAATACAATTATATTGGGAGATCTCAATACTCCACTGTCACAAAAAGATAGATCAACTGGACAGAAAATCAATAATGAAATAGTAGAACTGAACCAAACTTTTGAACAAATGGACTTAGTAGATGTCTACAGAGTGTTCCATCCCACAACATCAGAATACACATGTTTCTCAGCTGCACATGGGACGTTCTCCAAAATAGACCACATACTAGCTCATAAAACCTGCTTAAGTAAATGCAAAGGAATTGAAATTATCCCATGCATATTATCAGACCATAGTGCAATGAAATTGGAAATCAATGGCAAAAGATCCCACAAAAACTCCCTAAACACATGGAAATTAAACAGCATCCTCCTGAACAACCAATGGGTCACAGATGAAATTAAAGAAGAAATTAGTCACTTTCTACAACTGAATGATAATGACAGTACAACATACCGGAACTTATGGGATACAATGAAAGCAGTCCTAAGAGGGAAATTTATAGCATTAAACACTTATATCAGGAAAATAGAGCAAGCGCAAATAAACAACTTAAGGGTGAACCTCGAGCTTCTAGAAAAAGAAGAGCAGGTTAAGCCAAAAGCCCATACAAGGGAGGAAATTATAAAGATTAGAGCAGAAATTAACATATTGGAGAATAAAAAAACAATACAAAGAATCAATGAAGCAAAAAGTTGGTTCTTTGAAAGAATAAATAAGATTGACAAACCCTTATCCAACCTTATAAAAAAAAGAAAAGAAAAGACTCAAATCCATGCAATTGAAAATGAAAAGGGTGATATCACGACGGACCCTGCAGAAATCCAGAAGATCATCTATACCTATTTTGAAAATTTATATTCTACTAAGATGGAAAATGCAGAAGAAATGGACAGATTCCTAGATTCGTATGAATTACCAAAGCTGAATCAAGAAGATTTTAAAATCCTAAATAAACCAATATCAGCCAGTGAAATTGAAGATGTAATTAAAAACCTCCCAACAAAGAAAAGCCCAGGCCCTGATGGATTCACTGCCGAATTCTACAAGAAATTTAGAGAAGAGCTAATGCCCCTACTTCTCAAACTTTTCAATGAAATTGAAAGGGAAGCAATACTCCCAAATTCATTCCTGGAAGCAAGCATTACCCTGATACCAAAACCAGAGAAGGACCCAACTAAGAAAGAGAACTACAGGCCAATCTCCCTAATGAACATAGATGCAAAAATCCTTAATAAGATACTGGCAAACAGAATCCAACAAATCATCAAGAAGATTATACACCATGACCAAGTTGGATTCATCCCAGGGATGCAGGGATGGTTCAACATACGTAAATCAATAAATGTAATACAGCATATTAACAGAACCAAAGACAAAAATCACATGATCATCTCAATAGATGCAGAAAAAGCTTTTGACAAAGTCCAGCACCTTTTCATGATAAAAACCCTACAGAAAATTGGAATAGAGGGTCTTTATCTCAATCTGGTAAAAGCTATCTATGACAAACCAACAGCCAATATCATACTAAATGGCCAAAAACTGAAAGCCTTCCCTCTAAAATCAGGAACAAGACAAGGATGTCCACTGTCCCCACTCTTATTCAACATAGTTCTGGAAACTTTAGCCAGAGCGATTAGACAAGAGAAAGAAATAAAAGGAATAATGATCGGAAAGGAAGAAGTTAAATTATCATTATTTGCAGATGACATGATACTCTACACAGAAGACCCCAAAAACTCCACTAAAAAACTGCTAGATTTGATAAGCAAATTCAGTAGTGTAGCTGGATACAAAGTCAATACTCAAAAGTCAATAGCCTTCCTGTACACAAATAACAAACTTACTGAAAGAGAAATTAGGGAAACAATACCTTTCACAATAACATCCAAAAAAATGAAATACCTAGGAATCAACCTCACGAAGGATGTAAAAGACCTCTATACTGAAAACTACAGTACTCTGAAAAAGGAGATTGAAGAGGATATCAGAAAATGGAAAGATATCCCTTGCTCCTGGATAGGAAGAACCAATATAGTGAAAATGGCCATACTTCCAAAATTGTTATACAGATTTAATGCAATTCCAATCAAAATTCCAACAGCATATCTCACAGAATTAGAGAAAACAATCCTAAAATTCATTTGGAATCAGAAGAGACCTAGAATAGCAAAGGCAATTCTGGGCAACAAAGGCAAGGCAGGGGGCATCACAATCCCCGACTTGAAATTATACTATAAAGCTACTGTGATAAAAACAGTGTGGTACTGGCAAAAAAACAGACCTGAAGATCAATGGAACAGATTAGAAGATGCTGAAACAACCCCAGACATACTAAGCCACCTTATCTTTGACAAAGGTGCCAAACACATTCGCTGGAAGAAAGATAGCCTCTTTAATAAATGGTGCTGGAAAAACTGGCTCTACACATGCCGAAGATTAAAACTACACCCATATCTTTCACCATGCACTAAACTAAATTCAAAATGGATCAGAGACCTAAATATTAAAACAGAAACATTAAATCTGCTGGAAGGTAGGATAGGTAAAACCCTTGGAGACATTGGTGTAGGCAAAGACTTTATGAATAAAAACTCAACCGCACGGGAACTATCCCAAAGAATCAATAACTGGGATCTCATCTTATTAAAAAGCTTTTGCACAGCAAGAGAAACCACCAACAGAGTGAAGAGACAACCCACAAGGTGGGAAAAAATGTTTGCCAGCTGTTCCTCAGACAAAGGATTACTATCGAGAACATATAAAGAACTCAAAAAAATCAGACCTCCCAAATTTAAAGACCCACTCCAAAAATGGGCATCTGAGATGAATACACATTTCTCAGATGAAGAAATACTAATGGCAAATAAATATACAAAAAAATGTGCAACATCACTAGTCATTCGAGAGATGCAAATTAAAACAACACTGAGATACCATCTCACCCCAGAAAGAATGGCTACTATAAAGAAATCAACTAATAACAAATGCTGGAGGGGCTGTGGGGAAAAAGGAACCCTTCTCCACTGTTGGTGGGAGTGTCGACTGGTACAGCCACTGTGGAAGTCAGTGTGGAGATTCCTCAAAAAGCTAGGGTTGGAGGTCCCATTTGACCCAGCTATTCCCCTTCTGGGCATCTTCCCAGAAGAATTAAAAACATCATACCACAGCGATATATGTGCACCCATGTTTATAGCAGCACAATTTGTAATAGCCAGATCTTGGAAACAACCCAAATGCCCATCAACTGAGGAATGGATAAGAAAGATGTGGTATTTTTATACAATGGAGTACTATTCAGCCATTAAGAAGGATAAACTGGAGACTTTTATAGGTAAATGGATGCAACTCGAGAAAATACTCATAAGTGAAATAAACCAGAAGCACATGTGTAAGCATCGTATTGTCTCTCTAGTATGAGAAACTGAAAGAGTATATAAGATCCAAAATGTACAATAGACATGGTGAATCAAAAAGAAACTGGTCAAAAGGAAAGAGAGACTGGAATAAGGAAAAGAAAGAAGGGAAAGTGAAAAAAATTGTATATATATATGTAAGATGGTTAAGATAGATACACTACGATTTTTACTTAGTTCATTGAAGAGTAAGGTTTGTGCCAATAATGTTTGGATAATTAAATGCTAATGTCTGGTGTCCTGAATAACTAACTTAAAGATAGTAATACGCAATGTATTAACCATTCTTACCCTCCTATTATGTTGTTTTGAAAATTTGTTCTTCTTTTGATTTGTTTTGTTTTTTCTTCTCTTTAAAATAAAATTAAAAAAAAAAAAAAAAAGACAAATGGATTTAGAGGCTTAGTCAGACTGACATTTGATTTTTTTCCCCACAAGATTGCTTCCAAGTTCACTCAGCGTCCTCCAGTCTGAAGCGCACGACGTATGGCCGCCTTCCACTTGTGGTGTGAGCGGTCGCTGATGATTAGTGAATCAACGGTGCTGCTCTAATTCTCGCCCTCTTCTCTCGCTCATCTGAGTCCTGTACGGGGAAATTTCCCTGCATCATTCAGCTGTTCACCGATACGGTTTATGTAGAAACTCGAGGCAGATGTCTGCTTGATCCTTTATTTATTAGTTTTCAAAATAATTAGCTGGTTCCTCAGCAAACCCCCATGGTCATAAGTCAGCTTGTTCTTTATTCCAGAATCTTTATGAACTAGAGGATTTAAGCATTTTAACTCATTACAATTATTATCCACATTGATGGCCCTTTTGGCTGGTAAGAGTCTTTGAGCTGAAATTCGCCAGTTCTTTATACGTGGCCCTGGTGGGCTTCTGCGGTGCCTTTATGGTCTGGTGTGACACGCGGAGCTATCATTCTGCACATTTCACACCCAAGACCTGGAATCTCTGTTTCTTACAGAGCTTTGGCTTTTCTCATGGAAAACACCATCATAAGATCACCAGAGCCCAAACATGACTATTTACAAATATTAAGACTTGGTTTACATCCTGTTTCTTAGTCAGTGTTTTGTTTTCTCTTGAGTTAATTGACTTTTTGGTAATTCCTTGATCTTCTGAGTTTCTCTGAGTAATGGACCCCTAAGCTTTTCCCTGAGTAGACTTTGCTCTCATCACATTCACACCGCATCGGGCGATCTGTCTGTTTCAGTTCTCGCTTCCTGTCCTCGTCCCTCTCTCTTCTTTCTTCCCTCTCTCTTCTTTCTTTTCTCCCCTTGGAAACTTCAGTCTGCGCCTCCTCCCTGTGGCAGCACTGACTTCCCTTCCCCTGCCTTCGCTTGTCTCCTTTGGGGAGCTCTGGCTTGTTCTTCTTAACTACTACATTTTATCTTTTCCTTCCTTTCTTTTTTTCTAATTCAGTTCTTAGCTTGGGGAACATCTGCTCAGGTAGATGCTAAGAAACATTCTTAGAGGTAAATTTTTTTCAAAGTATGAAAAATTTCACACTTAACTGGTCACTTGGCTAAGCATGGAATTATGAATCGGAAATAATTTGAAGAGCTTAGGAGGCATTCTTTCACTACGTTCTGACTTGTTACATTCTGGTTCAGTTGATGATATTCTGATTGAGTTTCATTTCTTTGCTTTTCTCCCTAGTCTATGCTTTATATCTTCATCATTTTGCTCTGAAGTTAGATCATCGCACGCCTCTTCTTTCACAGTGGGTATTCTGTGAGATCTTTCATTAGAGTGGATTACATTCTTTCTATCCTAGGAATTTTGTTTCTTTAATAATTTCTTCTCTTTCAATTTACTTCCTTCCTTTCTGCAACTCCTATTACTTGAACATTAGAAACTTTAAAACAATCTTATAATTTTCTCCATTCTGCTGTTATCCTTTTTTTTGTCTTTTTATTATAATTCTAGATAATCCACTGAACTTCATTTTTCAACCAGTCTATTTAATTTATTTTCATTTCTACCATAATTTTTTAATATCCAAGAGATTGTTTTTCCTCTCCGACTGTGTTCTTTTTTAGCAGGCGACACTGGACTCGCGCTTGCATCCTCGTGTCTCTGTGAGAGACTTAATTACAGTGGGCTTCATCACCGGGCTCTTTTTCCCTCCCTTGGGCATTGTCTCCATGTCGTCCACGTCCCTTCTTCCTGTTTACTTGTTCTGTTCTCTCTGCCTGGTAATAGGCCCCTCCCCACCTGGTTTCATCAGCTGCTGGCTGTTTCTTAAAAGAAAGCCTGGAATCCAGAGGGCCGATCTGGGCCCCTCCATTGAGGCTCTGTTCCTGAGAGTGGCCTTGGCCACCTTCTCTGTGGAGAAACCTTCCAGCCCCGGGCTGGGCTGCAGCTCAGCCCCCAGCACCCTACAGTCCTGTGCAGAGGGAGCTCAAAGCGGACACACACTGGGCCCTGGGTTTGCAGTATGGTTCTCTTTCCCTGGGTCGGGCCTCGTGTCTCTCTGTCCAGACCGGAGCTCTCCAGATCACCTGAGGTGAGAGAGGGAGGGGTCCCAACAGCCAAACACTTCGCATTAAAATCTTCAAGCACTTTTCTATTTCTGAAATCTCCTACCCTTCTCCTCAGACCTCCGAAGTCTTCTGTGACCCCACGACATAAACCAGCTTCCTCTTGGTCCACAGCCCAGTCTACGCTCAATGTCTCATCTCTCTCTTGCTCCTCTTCCTCTAAACTGGGACCTGGGCCTTCTCTCCACTTTTATTCAAAGAAGCCTTGTCCTTTTATCACTTCAAGTATGACTTACATTTCAGTCTGGGTCTACTGAGAAGATGGTGTTAGACATGCAAGAGGACAGAGGGTGACTTTCGCATACCTGCTGGCACTTGTCACATTCAGTGATCCTATGTGTGACTACTCTGCTTGAATGACGTCCTCCTTGCTGGCCTGTGAGTACGGAAGAGGGATCGGCTGCCCTCATGCCTGGAGTTCAACACATCAGCTGGACATAGGTGACCCCCAAGTTGCTTCTTTGGAATGAAGACATGAAATGCCCCTGTTCTGGAGAAAGACAGGTGTGCCATTCTTGGGGCTATGAACTCAGGAAAAACCCTACTAACTGAGAAGAAGATAGGGTACTGTTGCATGGAGAGGAACACCCCTTGCTTCTTACACGAGGTGGGCTGATCTTCTGTTCTTTTGTTGCCAAAACCAGAAGTGTTTTTCTTATTTTAGGAGAAGGGGAGGTGTGTGAGCCTTAGCAGAAATGAAACACTGTACTGGGGGGGTGGAACCTCGAGTTTCCTTTCCTGAGTGGCTATCCAGGCTCTTTCCTTCTTTCCAGACCATCTCAGAAGGAGAAGCACCATCGCATTGGCACGGGGACATGCAGCTGGCAGGGACAACACCAGCTTCAGGCACACACAGCTGGCTTTGAAAGCACTTTGGAACAGGACTGGGCGCATGGCTTCCACTGAACTAGTTGGTACAAACGTGCAAGTGAACACTGCCTCTGTTATGAATGGAACATTTGTGGCCCCAGATTTCTATGTTGTCAACCTAATGATGAATGGGATGTTATGGGGGAGGGCTTTGGGAAAGAAGTAGACGTCGATAAAGGCATGGGATCCATGTCTTCATAAGAGCAGGACAGAGACCAGAGTTTCCTCTCTGTCTACCATGGGAGGACACCGTGTGATGGTGGCTGTCTTCAAGCCAAGAGAACACCTTTGCCAGAAACTGAACCCTGTTTGACTTAATTTTGGCCTTCCAGCCTCTAGGTGTGTGAGAAACATCGGTCGTTTAAGCCGCTCGGTCTGTGGTACTTTGTTATAGCCATCAGCTGCCGTTTGAACTCATCCTCCATCGTTCTTCTATTGAATCTCAATCCCTAACACAGCAGCACTGAGAGGAGGGAGGGTGGAGAGGTGATTCTTCCGTGAGTGGTGGATTCATGGCCTCTTCTCAGGAGTGGGTTCGTTATGGGCAGAGTGGGCTCTTTACAAAAGATGAGTTCAGCCTCTCTCTCTGCTTCCCTCCCTCTCTCCCTTCCTCCTTCCCTCCTTTCCACACGATGCTTCCTATCATGCAGCAAGAAGTCCCTCCCTTGATCTTAGACTTCCCTGTTTCCAGAACCATGGGGCTCTAAGTCTAGCTTACTTCTTTCTTTTTCTTTCTTTTGCCCTTTCTGTCTGTCTGTCTATCTGCTTGACTTTTTCCTTCTTTCGCTTCTTTGTGGTACTGAGAAT
This sequence comes from Erethizon dorsatum, assembly GCA_028451465.1. NCBI lineage: Eukaryota > Metazoa > Chordata > Mammalia > Rodentia > Erethizontidae > Erethizon > Erethizon dorsatum. The sequence continues at coordinate 57,077,651 of CM051833.1, forward strand.
TGAACCCAGGGGTGATTTACCACTGAACTACATCCCCAGCCCCCTTTATTTGTTTCTGATGCAGGTTGTCACTGAGTTGCCCAGTTGGGACTTGAACTTACAGTCCTCCCTCAGCTTCCCAAAGTGCAGTAAGTTTCCATTACTACTTACCCAGCTTGTGGCACTCTGCCAGAGCAACACAAAATGAACTAAGATGACTTCCAGTCACACCCCATGACCCATCTCCACCCAACAGACTGAGGTGCCCTCCTATCGCCAGATGGGGCAGGTGAGCGTGGACACTGCCCAGGGTAGCTCGCCAGCAGGGCCAGTGCAGCCCCTGGAGGGCATCACATGTTTCTCAGGGTCCCAAGGGCCACTGGGCTCCACTGCAGGCCAGCACTGGCTGGGCAGGGGGCAGAGAGGAGTAGATGCACCCTTGCTCTCGGGAAGCGCAGAGGTTGGTGGACACACAGGGATAAACACCTCCCCCAAGACATGCAAGTGCCAGTGGGCGGGTCCACAGGGCTCCCTGCCACAATGCACGGGCTGAGGGGCTGTGTGGCAGCTGGGCTGAGGGTCTCAGCAGTCAGGGGTGAGGGCGGAGGGTCCGGGTGGACAGGCAGGGAAGTCACAAGACAGAGGGACCCTGCACAGAGTCTACATGCCTCTGGCATCAGGTCAGAGCTGCATCTTGCAGGGGCAAGGGCACAAAACTTGTGCTGGGCAGGGCAGATGTCACAGCTGGCACCATGGCTCTGTGTCTGCTGCATAGCACTAAGTAGGACTCTGGAAGAAAGGCAGAGCCGAGCATGGCAGTACACACCTACAAGCTGAGCACTCCGGAGACTGAGGCGGGAAAATCTCAACTTCAAACCCAGCCTGGGAAACTTAGCAACTTAGCAAGACCCTGTCTCAAAATTAAAATAACAGAGTAAAACAAAATAGGACTGGGCAAAGCCCTTGATTCAGTCCCTGGTACTGAAAAGAAGAAAAAGAAGAGGAAGAAGAGGAAGGAAAAAGGAGGAGAAAGAGGAGGAGAGGAAAAGGGAGGGATGGAGGAGAGGACAGTGTGACAGCCCAGGATGGCGAAGGTTTCCATACAGTGATTAAACATAAACTTTATTATCAGAGGTAGGGTCACCAAATATTAGAAAGGTTGTTTCAAGGGCAGAGTAACAAGCTTGAAATGAGACCTCTGGCTTCAAATCCAAGCCTAAGATTCTACTTTGACAGATTCATCTCATTTTTACATGATCATGTATAATATTAAGCACTGAAAAGCAATTAGACTATGCAATTTAGCTACTATATAATTTTCACTCTGCAGCCTCTCGGTTATCCACAAAATGATCAAGATGGGGTGAAGCACCTCACCCTTCCAGGGCTCCTCTCCAATGTGAGAGTTTACATTTCCCTCTTGTAGCTGAGCACTTAGTGTCCAGGCCCCTGGATGCCTCAAAATCAGCCCTCCCATGTCAGGAGGAGCCCAGCTTCCCATTCAGGTCACGCACATTTGCTGTTTGGAATGCGGGGAGGCGGTTTCCACCTACGCAAAGAGATGCAATCGGGTGCAACATCTTTCCCTCCCCTTTAACTCAGTGTTTCACCAGCGCCACCTCCCACTTTCCTCTGGTCCTATGCTCCTGTCATGCCCATTCCCAAAAGGCCACTACAGGGGACCAAGCAGGCAGGATTAAAATCCGCAGATCGTGTGACCTCCAGGGAGCACAAGGGCACCTCCCTCATGAAGACTTTCTCTGGATGATGTATCCTGAGCCCTCCAGGAAGATTTCCTCTCCCTCCCTGGGGGAAGAAGTGTGGGTTCTCTTTGTTCCTCTGAACCCAAGATTCAAGGTCAACTAAAGCAATCTAGTGTTGCACCATTTTCTGCACACGTGCTTGGTTTACAGAATACAAAAGTGAAATATCTCAAGCTGGAGTTTTTTTAAATGAAGCTTGCTGTGGATCAGTAAGGTTTCAAGTGCTCTTGTAAAGTTGGTCTTCCATGCCTTGCATCTGGTTCAAGGGAGACAGGCAGGAATCTCATGGGCAGCGTCTCCTCCCTCCCTCCGATACCAGCGGAAACACACCTCCCTCTGAAGAAGCTGTGCTGTAGATTGCTCTGGTGTAGGATAGCGTGGACTGAGAAATTAGGCTTCAGACTTGATCTCTAAATGCATTACTCTAAAAGAAATCCATCTCTAGTTGCACGCTCTTAGAGAATAGGTTTCCAGGGTGGGAGAGTGGCTGGGGAAGGTTTGTTCTGGGGCCTTTCCATTTATTTCTTCTTGCTACATTTCCTTGAAGAGGGGAAAACTCTCTCCATCACCCACTGACTGGTGGGACCTGAGCAAATCAAGGACTTTCAAGCTTTCTACAATGGTGATTTGAACATGAATTTTTAAGAGGCTTGGGTGTTTTCCCCTATATCAGTACAGAAGGGACAAAATATCCAACATCACAATTTAAAGGAGGAGAAGTTTAATTTTTCTTGTGGCTTTGTGGTTTCGGTACGTGGTCAGCTGGCTTCAAGGTAGAAATGGCATGTTAGAAGAGCTTTGTGGCGGAAAGCTGCTCAACTCATGGTGGTCAGGAAACAGAGAGAGCAAAGGAAGGAGACAGAGACAAGACTGCATGCTTCCGGTTACCCCCCATGGCCCATCTCCAGTGAGGCCCCACTGCTAACAGCACACTCAGCCATGAACTCATCCATGGATGGATCGGCTGATAAGTACAGTGTCCCCATGGTCCAATCGCTTCACAAAAGCCCCCCTCTGAATACATGAGACTTCTGGGGGACATGTTAGATCTAAACCATAAAAGATACGAACACGGACAGTCTGGACTCACCTATGTTCAGGCCCTGCCCACCCCAGCCAGGTCCTGGACCATGGCACTTGCCCTGTCTTAGATCGCTTCCCGGCGCGTCCACTGTGATGTCTTAAGCAGAAACAAGACTCCATCCTCTCAGAGCACCGAGCTGTGAGGATGCAGCAGTGAGCCCCAGGCTGCTGTCGTGCGACGCCAACACTGTAGCACATCGCCCAGTACAGGCAGTCTTCAGTCGCGTGTGTGCGTCCCGGGCAGAAATCATCGCTGAGAACGTCTTTTGAAGGCTAAATGACAGCTGAGCTGTGAGACATCACACAGTCCACATTTTTGACAGATTCATCATAATTTACTTTTTAAAAGAGGCATGTTGGAGAGAATGCTGTGGAAAATCTTAATAATATATAAATGAGGCTGATGTAATTACAGAGTTTTATGAAGTGTGAATTCAAGTGCTGTCTTTCCAACCAAAGGGCAGGCCATGGGATGCGGAACTCAGAGATGGAAAGACGTGGCAGAGGACAAGACGAGGCTGTCTCTAGGTGGGGAAGGCATGTGCCACCCATCAAAGTTCACCAGTGGTGGAATTGGGAATTCTTTAACCGCTTTGCACACTTGCTCTCTACCAGACAAGAGATGAGTCCACATGTTCCATCTGGAAGTGATTCCCAGACCATCCTGAGGCATGGACCTGGGTGTGCTGAGCTCTAGATTTGACTCAAAGTGTTGGGATGGAAATGAACCTCCTCCTTTTGCTGATGGCCCACCTCGTCCTGTGTCAGTGAATCTCCCATGAAAGGAGTAGTTTTGTTGGCAAGTTATGATACCCCCAGAGTCTGAAAAATTAGAAATATTTTGCTTTAAGTGTAAATTGAATTATTGTGTGATAAACATTTTACAATGATTGCTTTTAATGTTATATACAGCACTAGTCATATTTGCTTTTTCTTTGTGGTATCGATAATTATTAATCTAGCATTAGCAGAGATGAAAAATCCAGTGTGAGCACTAAGGAGTATTATAAGAAAATCTAATTTTATATTTGGCCATAGACTGATGTCCTGTGAACTTTCAGCAATACAATTACAGAGGCTGAGGAAGGGACTAGGGATGACTGGGTACAGAGATTTAATTTCAGTGCATGTTTATTCCTTGCTGTTTCCCAGTCCTGGACTCTGGGGTTTCCCAACTGTCTAACAGGGGTCAACTACACAGCCCACAGCCTGAGGAATTTCCTTCGAATGGAAGGGAGCTTGCAGGAAGTGGAGGTGTGGGCTAAGAGGGCATTGCACGTGTAAGGAGCCCATGAAATCCAGCACAGCAACCGTGATTCGAGAGACAAGTATAAATCAAATGTCTATTTTCTTCACAAAAACAGTGGAGAAAAAGCACCAATTTCAGCATGCCTGATAATCTAAAACTTGTGCTCTGAAAAGTTGTATTTATATATTTCGATGCTGCACAGAGTATATGAAAATAAGCCTGTGCTCCACCAAACAAACAGGCTAGTGCACTGCATCCTCTGAAAGGCACGTTCTCAAACCAGGGCTGGCCGCGACACTCAGCCTCCATGTGTTTCATCAGCATCACCAGGATGTGTTTCTAAGTTTCATTTGCAATAAGACAACTGTCTTACAATCTGGGGAAATTTCTTTTTGATAGGCCTCCATATACAAGCAATGATCAAACACTACAGTGAATGTTTAAATTAAGAAAAAAAAAAAAACTTCTTACAGTAAAAAGCACATTGCCAAGAACCACAGGACAAGTGTATTCAAAGCAAGGGGTACTGTTTGGAGGGGGATTAATGGCAATGTGTCTTTTACTATAATAAATCTTTTCATTGGACATTTGCCATATTTTTGGATCGCATGTCATTGATCAACAGTCACTGAAATTTCTGTCAAATAAAAACATCATGATGTGTCCTCATCTACCTTATTCATCTGATCTGGAACCATGAAACTTCTGGCTCTTCCCCAAAGTAAAAATGACCATAAGAGATAAATGTTTTGAATTGATTCAAGACATGGAGGCAGCCAGGACAGCACAACTAAAGACACTCAGGAAAGAGGACTCCAGAGCTGCTGCCAAAAGTGACAAGAATGGTGGGATAAATGTGTTCAAAGTGAGGAGAGCGGGGCTGGTGAGATAGCTCAGCGGCATAAGTGCCTGAGTGGCAAGCTTGAGGTCCTGAGGTCAACTCCCGGTACCCACACACACAAAAAAAAAAAGTGAGGGGAGGACTTGGAGGTAGATTAATGGCAATGTTCCTTTTACTATAATAAAATGTTTCAATTTAAACATTCACCATACTTTTGAGTGGTTTTTTTTTTATTTTCAAGAGAAAAAAACAATAAAAACAATGATACAGAATTTCAAAAGAAGCTAATAGGGGATTAACAATGGTTAATATATTGCATATTGTTGTCTTCAAAGTAGTTGCTTAGATTACAAGATATAGGCATGAAAAATTGATCAAACAAGATAAGCACAAACTATTCTTTTCAATGAACTAATAGAAATTAGTAGTATAATTATCTTAGCTATCTTATATATATGTATATTTTCTTTTCCCTTCTTTTCTCCTTTCCCCCATCCCAGTTGTTCTTTCCTTTTGAGCAGTTTCTTCCCCTTCCACAATATCTATTGTACATTTTGGATCTTAATTACTCTTTGAGTTTCTTACACTGGGGAGAGAATATGATGTTTACACATGCGAGTCTGACTTAAGCTCGAGGCTTTTATAGGTAAACGGATGCAACTTGAGACCATACTCAAAAGTGAAATAAATCTTATTTTTTATAACACCGCATAGATCAAAATGACTTAGCATTGTTTCATTTTACTTGATTCGCACTTTGAAATGCCTTGGCCATTCTGAATTCTGGAAGAATGAGCAACAAAGACTGACATTTCAGAGGCCAGGGAAGAGTTGCTGTCCCTGCAGTTCCAAGCATTTGGAAATGGACCGGGCCTTCCTCAGGCCTGTGTGAGAGTGACACCCCGGATTTCAGTTCCTTGGCATTGTCTTTAAAACAAAGTCTTCCCTTCCTCGCTGCTTGTAAGGCATAAAGGGGACTTAAAGCTTCGCTGCTTCCTTTCATTGTTGCTTGCTCTGCTCTGCCCATGGGAGTAAGGAAAGGACAGTTTCTAAGGCTCTGTTTCCTTTATTTGCTGTTGAGACACATCAGAGCATAAAGCTCCTGTGACGGCTTGCACGATGGACACAGCAGCCCCTTCGTCAGCATCCCAGAAACACAGGACCCCCCACCAGGGGAAAGACAGCCCACGTGGAACATGGGGCAGATCAATGTCAGGTGAGAAATGAACAGAGTCCAAAACCTTAGAGGGTTTTGTTTAGCAACTATTGGAGCATTTGGTTTGGGGGTATCCAAAATAGAAAAACAAAAGCAGGAAATTTGGGTTGTCTTTTAATCTTTATTTAGGACTTCAGACTGTTCTGTGAATGTTTCCAAAGTTCATAAAGCTGCAGTAAAAAGTGTTACATTCCCAGGTGCCAGCACTACCTACAGATTTGGCCCAGCCCTGGATGTGGGCCTCATTTTTCTGAAAAACTAGGACCAGAAAAAAATATGGCCAGAACAAGCCAAGAGATCCTCCCAGGCCACAAGTCAACCAAACAGAGAAGGGTAATCTTGACAGGTGTTCTGGAAGCCAGCCTACATCCTACAACCCCTGCTGGGTTTAAAGGGACACCATAAAACGGTGCAGGGTTCATGGGGTGCTTGTAATGTCTTTCAGACTGGATCTGAGCTGATCTATGGCCTGAACTGAAGGTGCTCTCCCTTTACTTCCAATCATCCTGATAGTTGCTGACCTTCTACCATTAAATAGGCAGAACCTATTTTGCTAAGCTTTCTATTCAAAACCCTTCTAATAATGTCACCACCATTGAAAAGGGAAATCCCTTAAATTTGGCTAGGTGGACATTTCTGGGAGCTGAATAATGGGATTTAAGTCCTCAAATAAAAGGGGCACAATCGGCACTTCAGTGTGGTGCAAGTAGAACAGGAAATGAGATGGAAGAATGGGAAGGAATTAAGATTCTCCAACACTTACTGTCTTTTTAATGTTAGCATTATTAAAATGTAACTCATTCACCACAGTTCTCTCATTTAAAGCATAAAATTCAATATTATTTAGTAGATTCAGAGTTCCACAAACAACACTACAATTAACTTCAGAACATTTTCATCGCTCTCCAAATAGAATTCATACCAGTCACTTTCCACTTACCCCCACCTCCCCTCACCCAGCCCTAGGTGACACTAATGTACCCTTTTGTCACTAGAGAATATAGCAATTTTGTATAAATAGAATCATGAAATACATGGTTGTATTGGTCACTTTCCTCTTATTGGGATGTAATATCCACCACCTACAACTTAAAGGAGGAAAGGTTTATTTGGGTTCACAGTTTCCACTGGGTTCAGTCCACTGTCTGCTGTCTCCAAGGCAGAAATGGCATGGCGGAAGGACCCAGTAGAAGAAAGCTGCTCAGCTCATGGCAGCCAGGAAGCAGAGAGAGAAGGGGAGAGCCAGCGACAAGAATACACCCTTCTATCCCAGTGACCCACCCCTGCCTATCAGGCCTTACCTCCTAACAGCACATTCAACTATAAACTAATCACCGGTGACTATAGCACCCCTGATCTAATCACCTTCCAAACACGTAAGACTTTAGGGGCACATTTTGGGTCTAAACCATAACAGCGGTCTTTGCTGGCTAGGTTTTCTAATTTGATGTAATGTTTTCCAGGCATCACCTCTTTGGCTGCTTTGTTGGTGGATAATGTTCCATTATATGCATACCCACATGTGGTGTTTCTTTTTATCAGTGGATGGACATTCAGGTCGCTTCCATTTTTTTGTGTTAGAAACAATACTGCCTTGAACACTCATGTACCAGTTTTGGGTTGAGTTTTCATTTTTATTTGCATGTTCTTATCAGTGACTAAGCAACTGCCCTGTTGGCCGCCAGAGAGCAACACCATGGAGCCTTTCCAACAGCAATGCTGAGGGACTCCACGTCCTACACATCCTCACTCACTCTTGTCCCCATCTGCCTCTGTCACTGTAGTCATTCTAAATGGTAGAAATTTTTTTTTTTTTGGTGTGTCTCTGGTAACTAATAATGAGGAGTATTTTCTTCACATAGATATTGACATTTGCACATCTTCTTTGGGGGAATGTCTATCTGAATATTTTGCTCATTTTTAAAATGAGATAATTTGACATTTTTTTGACAAATATTTCTAATATTTTTCAGATATACATCTTTCAAGAAATACATAAAGTTTTTGTGCTCTTTCCTCTCCTTTTGGTACTCTACAAATAAGTTGGTGCACTTCGTTATCTCCATATCTCTTGGGGACTCTCCTTTATTGTTTTTCTACCTTCAGATTACAGATTGTCTATTTATTTTCCTTCAAGTTCACTGATTCTTTCTTCTGTCAGTTTAAATGTCCCCTTGATCCCTTCTAGTTAATCTTCCATTTTGGTCATTGTATTTCAGAATTTTTATTTGTTTAAAAATCACTTCAGGCCTTCTATTTGCTTCCTTTCTTTGCTGAGCCATGACCACTGTGGCTTCCTTTATTCATTAAGAATGCTTTCCTTTGGTTACATGGACATCATTCTGAAGGCTGCTAAGACACCCTTGCGAACTCCAACTCCTGAGCCTTCTGACAAGCAGTAAGTAGTTTGCTCCCTGGATTTTGTTGTTTTTATTTTTTATTTATTTTCTTTGTATGAGACACACTTGCCTGTTTCTTTTTATCTCAAAACTTCAATTTTTAACTGAAAAATATTTTAAGTAGCGTATCATAACTATGTCCCTCTCCCTCTCCCCTTCCCCCTTCCCCCTGCCCCTCCCCTTCCCCTCCCTCTCCCTCTCTCTCTCTCTATGCTGTATCTTTGCTGTAACTTCCTTGTTTGTTTAGTGACAGAGCCACGCTGCTTTTGTGACCTCTGTCTCATCTACAGCTGCCTCTGATGCCCTTGCAGCCATCCTTGGGCAGCTCAGGCAGCACAGTCCCCTTGGGCACCAGTGGCTGAGCAGCCTCTCAGGTTTGATCTCTCTGCCAAACTCTCAGCCTCTTTTACTGTAATACCCAGCTGTTTGGCTCCACTGAGCAGCAGTGGGTTGCTTTATTATTTTTGGCAGTGGCCTCCTGCACAAATTGCTCCACAGTCTAATCAATGGCAGTCTTGAGATGTGGTTTGAGAGTCTTCAGGGTGCCATCTGACAACGGGCTGTCTCTTCTCAACCACCTCTTTCCCTACTCACCTATGATGAGCTAAGAGAGCTGTGGTTTAACTGGTTCTTGTGTCACAGTGGCTGCTAAACTCTTACTGGCTTCCTACCAGAATCTCCACTGCTTTCTTGAGTAGATTTTAGGCTTGAATTTCCCCACCTTCTTTGTTTTTCACGGGCTTTTCCTCCGGCAAGGGCTCTGAAACAGTTTTCTTTTGCTCTTTTCTCAGGGCAAGAGCTCTGGGCATTTGCTCCTGGACGGGGTAACTTCCTTCTGAGGGAGCCTACACTTTGTGATGAAGATGGCAGCCTCCCATCATCTCATCCTCCCCTTTCAGTTTAGCCTCTGCCCCATGAGCACCTGGGAGAGGGCAAAGCACCACAGTGTCCTTGGTGTTCCCTGGCTGTTTTTCCCCGTGAGCAAGGACGATCAAAGCTCAAGGCCGTTGACCTCCTAGCTGCACCCACCAGGAACTGAGCCTCTGGAACACAGACAATGATGAGAAGTCTCCTTCCGGTCTCGGTGAGATGCGACATCCAGTGGCAGGGAGCCGGGTGGGGTGGAACTTCTCTTCCCGGCCACACTATTTTAGATATGAGTTTCCATCAAGCTGTGCTGAGCAGAGATAGCAGAGGATGAAATGTCACAGATCTCACTGTTTTTACCAAAATCTAGATTTTCTTGACAATTTTTTCTTCATATGTTGTACATTTGGGGAACACTTCTGGAGACTTTCAATGGTGGTTTTTCCATATCTTTCCACAGTCGTGGTTGTGCTGCTGGGGCAGGGCCAGACTTAATTCCCCTGCAGGGCATTACCCTTCTGCTCCCATGCAAGTGTTGAGGCCTAGTGTGGAAAAGCCCTGGCAAGGTCTGGAAGAAAGAGGTCCTTGGTGGCTACGCCACGGTGGCGCAGATACACCTCCTTTGGGAAAGCGGGTGGATGGTAGTGGGAGGGCTGGGTCCCCCGCAGACAAAGGAGGTTTGGTGCCCAAGGCCTCCAAAGGCTGGGTGGAGGGGTCAGACCTCATGTCTGAAAGGTGGCTTTCAGTCACTTCATCACTTCCTTTCCCCCTGGCAGGCGCAGGTCTGACAGACCACTGGGCTGCTAGGAAAAGGCCCTGGTTCCTAAGCAGAGGATGCTGTCGAGCCTTCCTGCTGTCACAGAACCATCAGCACCAAGGCTCAGAATTCACAGTGACAGCAGAGTGCCCCACCTGTATCCCTTCCTTCAAACCCTGGGCTAAATTCTCTCACAGTGAATGCCTGGGTGGGATCGGGCAGAAGAGAGGCAAGGACCAGCACAAACGCCAAGAGCAGTGGGAGACAATCAGTGAACTCACCAGGTTCAGCAATCATTTCCTGAGCGTAGTTTTCAGTGTGAAACAGAAATTACAAGAATCCGAGCCTGGTTTTAACAAAGTTTGCATTTCTCTTTTGATTCCAGTCCTGAGGCTGGTGGCACAAGTCAGAGCCCGACTTCAGATAGCAAGGAAATCATTTGGTCCCAACATCCAGTGAACACCGCAAGGGAAAGCTTCTTGGATTTTAAACACTACTCTAAAACTGGAACAATTACTAACAACCACCACTGAGCTTAATTGGAAGCAAACATCTCCCCTGAATCAAATTACCCTTTGACAATAGAAATGAAAATAGAGCTTTGATAAGTAAATTTGATAATAGCTGCTACTTAACTGAGAAATCATAAAGGTATCGGACACACACATGTAAATATAGCATTGTCTTGCTGGTGTGAGAAACTGAAAGTGTAAATAAGAAATAAAATATATAATAGATATTGTGAAATAGGAAGAAATTGTTCTGAAGGAAAGGGGAATGGAGGAGAGGAGGAAGGAAGGGAAAAGAAGAAAATGGGGGGAAAAGGGATAAAATAGGAGCAAAGCTTTGTAAATAAGGAGGTGAAGAGGGGACCTAAAATATATCATGTACGAGTTCAAGTTCCCTATGATGAATGTGATCATGTATACCTAAATTGTACCAATAAACTTAATAATAATAATAAAAAAGAAATACTTTGCAGGATGTGGGTTTGTAGAGATCTATGGAGGCAAGCTTTTACATGTATATTTGGAAGATTAGTAATCAAATAGAAGAACTAGAACTGAGATATTAGGAATCCTTCTTCCCCAACAACCAAGACGGGTCTCCACGGAACAGCTGGAGGACATCTGCATGCCACCTGCCTCTGCTGTCTGAGGGCTGTGGCTGGCCCCTTCTCGCCTACCCCAGCATTGCCTCCTAATTATGGAATCCACTCGTTTTCTGCTCTGTGGTTGGAATAATGACAGTTTCTCTTTTTATTGCCGTTCTAATGGCTTCATGTTCTGAATCACTGTGGTATTATTAATAATGGCAAGCGGGGTCTTACTCAGCACAGGGATCTCTTTCCATCACGGGGGCAGTGGGTGAGCTGGCAGGTTAGCGAAGCCGCTCACATCTGCATCTGTGGCTGAGACACACAGTGCAGCGGTACCTGAGAGGTAGCGTGTGGGGAGGGGACACACGCTCTTTGGGGATATCTAGCCCAAGCTGATCCCCACATCTCAAAACACACAGGGTGCTTCTTACACACAGGGCTTTTAGCCCAACAACATGTCTTAACAACATTTTACTTAACTCTGGAGGCTTCCAAAAAATGTGTATCCCAATCTGCAAAACACAAGACAGAATTTCCTTGAAATACAAAGCGCAATAAACACACACTACCAAGCAGTGTAGACCTGACTCTGTTTTTCAGGGACCTAGGTCAGTGGCAAAGGCCCTGACCCACAAGTGTGTGTTTAAAGACAGAGGGACAGGCTTGTACTCTCCTAGGAACACACCGCCTTTCTCCCTGAGCCTGTGCTTGCTGCAGGGTGCACCACACCACGTTTCTCCCTCTTCAATAATGGAAGCGCCCATTGTGTCTGTCCAAAGTGTGACCTGCCTGAAAATACAGTGGCCCACGCAGACCAGAGGGGGCTTGATTAAGGCACAAACCCTGTCTTTCGTGGCTTCCTCTACCTCCCCGCCCCCTCTGTGCCCCACACCTCCACCTGTGATCGATCCTCACCTCACATGCTGCTCCCCAGGATGCAGCTCTTACTGCATTTCACCATAACGAAGCACTTAGTGCCAGCCACAACTTAATAGATGCAGTAGACTGATGCTTCACTGTGATCTCATTTACACATTGTGGTCCGTCACCATCCTGTCACCAGCTGTGACACAACCGTGGGTGTCGTCAAGCCAGGACTGACCGTGAAAGAGCATGGAGCCAAAAACTATGGAAGCCAGGTGGCGAGGAACACTCTCCATCTTCTTTTGTACAAAAACAAGAACAGAAAGCTCAGGGTACATTTTGATGATTCTAGAAAGGAGCTTCCTTGATGGGAGAAATATAAGATGTACCGCGTGCTCAGTGTTTACAAATTTCTACTGGAGACTCTAATGTCATTGTATCTAAGGTAAAAGCAAAGGCTCTAAATACATAAATTAGTGACATGATTTCATTTGCATTTTTAAGAGAAAGTTGTAACCTCAATATTTAAGCATGCCAGTAAAAATGGAAGAACTAAAATGCTCTTTCTAATTTCTAAATGCTCTTATTCTCTCTTGAATGTAATATACGAAGATTGTAGAAAATGCACAGGTGACAGGACACAAAGTAAGTCATTGACTGGCACTTTCATGAGGGCAGAGAAAGAGAGAAGCTTGGGGGTAAGTGAGAGTCTGTCAGAAGATTCTAGAAGACTGATCTCTGGAGAGGAGGAAGAGTAAACACAAAGGATTTTAAAACTGTGACTCTGACGGAAGATTTAGAAGAAAGAAGGGAGAATGGGGTGTTTGCAGAGCCTGGCCAGCTTCACTTAGAGAGGGAAAGCATCGCCTCTGAAGGAGCTGGGTCTCCTCAGCTCAGATCCTCGGGACCCCGGTGTCTTGCACTGCTCGCTCCCTCCTCCCTAGGACTCGGAGAGCAGCGATTCTGAGCACACAGATGGTGGCAGCCTCTTACCCCGCTGCTTGACTGAGATGAGAAAGGAAGGCCATCGGGTGTAGACGGACAAGCAGAAGCAGAGCCCACTGTCCACGCAGCTTGCACCAGCCCCTGCTGGAGCGACAAACCACTGCTCTGAAGCGTGCTTCCAAAATTCACACATGGACCCTAAACCTCAGTATTACAGTGCTACAGGACTACGCCCATGAAAAGGGGCTGAAGGGAGCTTCCTAGTCTTTCTGCCCTTGTGCCCTCCCCTGTGAGGCCACAGCCACAAGCGCCATCTTGGACACAGATAGCGGGCCCTCTGCAGACACCACACCTCCCAGCACCCTGACCTAGTGCTCCCCAGTGCCTGTTGTTTATAAATTACCCAATCTGAGGAATTGTCTATGGCAGCCCACACAATCTAAGATGCCCACAGGTGTATGTGTGCCCAGAACCTTATATTTATATTTCTAAAGACTCTTGGACTGGGAAGAATGAACCTGGACACATTCACAATGAAGGCAACTGCTCACCAGGCCCTGCACCCAAACACCTGCAGCCACAGTTTCATAGCAAGACCTGAGCGGGGCTGGGGTCCCCAGGCAGCATGAGAGCTGTGCCTTGGTGCCCCCTCATGAGGGTCCAGGGGTAAGATCAGCTCGTCACCCACTGTGTGTATCTGTGGACAAGGCACTTAGCCTCTCCTGTGCAGAAGAAGGAAACAACTTACAATCCACGCTTTTATCATCTTAAGCCTTTGCAGGTTCTGTAGTGTTAAGTAGATCACTGCACCATCACCACCATCCATCTCCAAAATGCTTTCATTTTCCCAAACTTTTCACACACCAAACACAAACTTACAGTCTCCCAATCCCCCAGCTCCAAGCAACTACAGTCTCCATAAAGCAAACTGCTCTGTGTATCTTCTATAAAAGGAACTAGACAGTAATTGTCTTTTTTTTTTTTGAGTTGCTTCTTTCTCTTAGCACAGTGTCCTCAAGTTGCTTCCATGTTGTAGCATGTGTCAGAATACCCTTCCTTTACAAGGCTGCATACTATTCCATTTTATGGCTCTACCCCTTTCTATTTGTGCATTCACCCATCACTGGACACTGGATTATTTCCGCCTTTTGTCTATCAAAAATGCTGCAATGAACATGGTGTACAAACGTCTATTTAAGGCTCTGCTTTCAATTCTTTTGAGTATATAGTTGTCCCCCTTCTTTGCAGGGGATGTTTTAAGACCTCCAGTAGGTCCTCCAAACATCAGGGAGCACAGAACCATATGTAAGTATTTTTCCTAATATGCAGGAAACCATATGCATTTTCCATGCATACCTATGATCAGGTTTCCCTTACAAATTAGGTACAGTAAGAGATTAATGACAATAATAAGACAGAACTATTCTAATCTTTTAGTACCACAGAAGTTATTTAAAAACCTATGAATTATTTATTTCTGGAATTAATATTTTGGGGCTTTAATTAACTGAAAGTAGCTGTACCCATGAAAAATAAGACTACAAATAAAGGGGAAATGACTGTACACCCAAAAGTGGAATTGTGGGATCATCAGGGAATTCCAGCACCGTCTTATGGTCTAAATAAGAATTTCCAACAAAATTTCCCATGAGTGAAGTGTGACTACACTGTCACTTTCCTACCCGTGTTCTTCCCTGATGACACACATACCCAGCATCTCTGAATGCTGGAAAACACCGAGCCTCACTCCCATCCATGATGAAGTATGTGCAGGGACACTTGGGAGACATGGAAAAGCTGAATCCCATCCCCTGAAGTTATTCTTTGTCTGGACTAAATCAACCCTTGTAGGGCCACCATTCCTAAAAGTTAAAAATGTCTGTCTCACTACTTCCATATTTTTGCAAACAGATAATGCCAACTATATGTTGGCTGTATCATTTGGAGGCGGACAAATGTCACATCCCCTCTTACAACACGGCTCACGTTTTAACTTCCAGCCAAAGAAGATTTATTAAATATGATTAAATATTTATTATTTGTTTGTATGTCATTTTTATTCTTTGTTTTATCTTACTGAAGATGTGTAAACATGCGCCTCACTCCAATGAATGTTGCAATGTTACAGAAGATTAACATCATTCCTTCACGTGAAGGCAAGCTAATTTATGAGATTTTATTTGTTTGGTTTCATTTTGTTTTGTTTTCTGTGGTACCGGGAGTCGAACTCAGGACCTTGCGCTTGCCAGGCAGGCGCTGTGCCGCTGAGCTATATCCCTGGCCCCGTAATTTATGAGATTTTAGAACCAAACTTTGCAGTAAGAACTAACATCTCAAATACACAACAGCCAGGGACACATTAAAACAAGTGACCGTGACAGAGTGAGATAAATTCCAGAAACAGATGAACAAATGTATTAAAATATTATGCCCCCAAAATGGGTCGCATAAAATCACTTCAGGACCTGTGGGAGAGCCATCTGAAATATCCAACTGTGGGTAGCAGGAGGAACAGGGAGGAGAGGCTGTGGGCTTGGCGTAGGAGAGGCGGCTCTGGGTGGAGTGCAAACTGTTTGACCTTGAGCTCACTTGGGGCTGCTTATTTAATCTCTGTGAATCCCAAAGCCTTGTCATTTAAACAGTGATGATAATTGTTTCCGTAGTTTAAGAAGAAATACTCAAAATAGTGTCTGCCATGTAGCAGCCTCTCCGTTTGTTATTATTGTTGCTATTCCCTTTATACCAGTCAAATATTAGAGAGGCTCAAAATCAGCACTGAAACAAGAGTGCTGAACCAAGAGCATTTGGGGGGGGCCTGCTCCCTTTCCCTCTCCCCACCTTCCCGCGGGCCCCCCGCCTGCCCACAGGGTACGTTCACAGCAGCCCTGTTCCTCCCCGACCCCGACCTTCTCCACTTTTTCTCTTTCTTCTTTCACCGTGGTTTCTACTTGGAAGCGGATACTCCCAGGGCCTCGGGAGAGTGGATGCAGAGCTGGGGACCATGGCAGGCCACGCCTGTTCCATGGCTGAACTGGGGAGGCACGAGTCTTCAGGGACGACTTGGCCTGCCAGGTGAGGGACACTACCTGTTAATGAGAAGGGGATGCCAGCTGGAAGCAGAGGTCACCCCAGCTGAGATGACCGGGCTTCCGGGGTTCACGGTGTTCCTGGAGGCACCCACAGGGACATTCCCCAGTTCACTCGAGCCAGGTTTGAATTGAGTTAGTGTAACTTGCAGCTAGCTCTTCTGGACATCATTTATTAATATTTTGTGGAGGTGGTGGGCAAATCTTTAAGGCATAACAAATTAAGAGTAGTTTATAGGCATAACATGGGCTTTCTTTCCACAGCCTCTCCCCAGATGGAAAATTCTTTGTGCCCACCCAAGTTCCAGTTGAAGGAGGAGCCACCAGTGGCCAGTTCTGACTACGGACTTGACACAAAAGTGACAAAGGTCTAGATAACACGCGGGTGAGGACCTAGGCCTGAGGGGGAAGCAGAGAATTTCAAGTTATTTTCCTTTGTGCTTCTTGGGTGTTACCAAGAGAACCAGAGTGGAATACACAGCTGGTCAGTGTGAGGTTTGGCAGGCACTTGACATGAGGGGACCCCAGGGGACACATTAGGGTAAGCGGCAGGAGCAGAGGTTGGAGGAAGCGACACCACGAGGGAGAGTCATGGGGACTCTGACCCTACACAGCCCACCGTCCTGAGCAGCTCATCTTTTTGTGGCTGCTGTAATAACTCCTGGTGGCTAAGAACATGACCTGCTTGTCTTTTAGTGTTCTGAAGTCACAAATCTGAAATGATTCTCAGTGGGACAATGCCACGGAATCACAAGTACACCCCACTCAAGGCCCCCAGGGATCTTCCATTTCCCAGCTTCGGGACCACATTTTTTGCTGTGTTTGGTCCCAGCTCTTCCTCCACCTTCCAGGCCAGTTGTGCAGCACCCTGCCCCGCTGGCTCCCCGTCCACCACGTGGCCTTCTGCTCTGCTCTTCCTTCTGTGGTCCAGTCTTGCCTCGCTTCTCTCTTCTGTACCTGGGGTACATCTGAGACCCACCCAGGCCATCCAAGATAATCCTCCCAACCCGAGAGCCTGTATCTCATCCCATCTGGAAAGAAGCATCTTCAGCATAGAAGCCACCCTTCACAAAGGACTCGGACCTGGACGTCTTTGGAAGATGTTCCCCTGCCAACTACCCTGAAACTTTCTGATCCTGGTTCTCAGGGCCTCAACCACTGGCTCAGGCCTATGGGCTCGGTGGCATCCTTGTCTCCCTTCCCCTGTGAAGGACCTTGGGAGGGCTCCAGCCAATCTTGCTTTGTGTTTCTGCTATTCTTGAGGATCCTGTGGCTACAAGTAAGAAGAACCAAGTTACAAACTGAAGGGAAAAAAGTCATGGCAAATAGAATGGCGCCTTGGTTACTTTCCTCTTGATGAGACAAAACACCCAACGCCCAAAATTAAAGAGGGAAAGGTTTATTTAGCTCACAGTTTGTGGAGGTTTCAGTCCATAATCAGCTGGCTCCAAAGCAGGGTGGCATGGCAGAGGGCAACAGTTCATGGTGGCAGAAGACAGCAAAAGCAACAAGAGCAAAAAGGGAGGAGTGAGAGAGCAAGCCTCTTTCCCTCCCTTATATTGTATGCAGGCTACCAGCCCCTGGGCAAGTGTAGCACCTACACCCATAATCCCAGCATTGGACCATGAATCAATCACAAACTTTAAAAGCCCACCCCCATGACTACCTGAAGCTTTGGGGGGACATCTAGACACAAACCATAACAAATGGCACTCTTGGAAAGCTTAAATATTTCTGTTAGAAAACTCTAGGTCTAATAAAAATTACATGGATTGGCAAGACCTAAAATCAATTACATTCTTCCATACAAGCAGAAACCTAGAATGCATGATTTATGAAGAAATTCTATTTACAAGAGAAACAAATATATGAAATATTTAGAAACAAATTTAAGAAGTGACATATGACCCTTTTACGAAAAAAAAACTACAGTACACTGGGAATTCTAAAAAGCCTTAAATCAAGAGATCACATCTAGGTGTGGTAGCACACACCTGTAATCCCAGCACTCAGGAGGCTGAGGCAGGAAGATTGCCATGAGTTCAAGGCCAGGCTGAGCTACATAGTGAGTTCAAGACCAGCCTGAACTATATAGCAAGACCCTGTCTCTAAAAAAACTAAAAAATAAAATAAAATAAGATCCTTCTCCACTTTCTAGGTGGGAATGGTACATATGATGATGGCAGTTATTAGAAGGTTAATTGGTGTATTCCACTTAGTTTATGTCTACTTTTTCAAGTATCATTAAAGAAGGGATTTAAAATTCATCCAGAGGAACAATACTACAAGTGCTTTGACAGAAATAAAACTAAGAGGATGAGAGAGAGCCCCAGCTGGCTGTGGAACATCACGGACCGGGGAGGGAAGCACAGCACATCTATCGCACACTAGCTGCCCGCTGGAATAAGCCACTCTGCTCTAGAGAACTTAGGTTCCCCCACTGTGACTCAGAGGTGGGTCAGCAGGTGGAGATGCATTCTGAGTGGTAATTCTGCAAAGTACTTAAACAGAGCTGAGTTCAGTGTCTTCTGGAAGCTGAATCTGAAGACTCCATGTGTTGCCTGAGGTGGAGAAGGTGATGCTGGGGGCAACATTTCAGTGTGAAGATTTTAAAGAACACTGGCCAGGAGGATAGAGAGTGTGGAACATTAATGCCTTCAAATTATGATATTGATGTACGGTACTTCACATAAAATTAAACATGTATGTGAAAGTAAAACTTGGCTGGATTTGATCAGTGGTGTCATATGCATGATTGGAATATCACACTGAACTGCATTAAAATGTACGTGTTAATCAAAAATAAAACAAAGGATACTTTAAAATATGCTTTCAAGGAGATGCTGCACTGCAAAACTTCTCTGGCCAGCCTTTCTTCCTTCCCCCTCTCCCTCCTACAGCAGTCCTCTTGTGGTCCATATCTGTCATGATTTAGATCTAAAATGTCAGTCAAAAGTCTTATGTGTTCAGAGGTGGGACTTTGGTAAGGTGATTGGATCATGGAGGTGCTGTACTCATCAGTGTCTTCATCCATTGATGAGTGAAGGCTGAGGTGTGGCTTAGGAAAAGAGGCCTGGCTGGAGGTGGGGCCCTGGGTATGACATGGAAGGGAGTACTCTTTTCCCCAGCTCCTCTCTTCTGTCTCTGCTTTCTGTCTGGCATGTGGTGAGTAGCTATCCTCTACCATGCCCTCTTACCATCCTCTGTTGCTTTGAAGCCAGTCAACCAGGAACTGAACCCACTGGAAACTGTAAGCCAAATACACCATTCCCCCTTCATGTTGTGAGTGTTGAGTTTTTGTCCCAGTGTCAAGACCCTTGCCCCTCTCCCCATATCCTCCACAATGCTTTCTGTATGCATCTCCTAACTCACAAGCCCACCTTGGTGTCTGCCTCCCAAAGCATCCCAGACAAACACAGAATGTAAAAATGTTGTCTATACCATTCAGTTCTATACCATTAGTGGCTTGAAAGTAGAAATTCTTACCAATATATAAAGGAAAGCCAAAATAAAATATATTCAGGCCATGAACAATCAAATAAATGAAGACTAAAATGATGCTGTAATATTTTATGTTTCTTAAGTTAACTAAATAAATAATGCTGATTAGTTGATTGGGAGGCTGGTAGAAATCACACACTCCTAGTATTTATCATTAGCATGCCATTTTTAAAAACAGTTTGGCAATATAAATAAAGGATTCTAAACTTGATCCAGAAGTGCTCTTTCCGAGGGCTGGTTCTAAAGGAATCATTTAAAATAAAGCAAAACAGGAAAATAACTGGCATACACTGAGTTGTTCACTGTGCCATTAACTTGAATGTAAATATAGTACATTTCCAACCACAGGAAACTGGCCACTTAAATGAGTTTGGGTATCATTTAGGAAGGAAAATGCTGAAACTGAGTAGCGACAAGCTACAGGAAACCTGCTTAAGAAAGAGACGTATGGAGAAAGTTGCACTTTTCCAGATCTTTGGGAGCAGTGGTTTTAGACTCTGGAGCCTTCCCTTCTCTGTGGGAGGATTGATGGTGACTGGCATTGTCTTCTGAAGTTGATGTCGCTTGTATCCCTAGAGCAGGATACTTCATTTCTCCCTATTAGATAAGCGGGATTGAAACCTTGTTGGGATTCATTTTATCTCCTAAAGCGTGGTGCTCGGGGACACACAGTCTATTTTGTTGGTTTTCAGAGGGCAATGATTCTGAAACATTTTATCGACTTGATAATAGCTTTCCAAAATACAACAGAAAAGAACTACATTAAATGTAAAAATCAATTGTAAGATTCATTCTGATTTCCAGAATGTTAAAAAGAGAACCAGTGTGCACATTCGCGTGGGAGGCAGGCAAAGCGCTGAGACACGGGCTCCAAGGACTTGATTTGTGTTCAGCCACTCACCCGTGCATGGCGCTGGAAGTTTTTCCATCTCTCATTACACAGTAGATTTGGGTCTGGGAGACCCAGTGCAGGAAAACAGGTGGATAGTTTGGCCCAGCACACTCACACACACATGCACACACTCTACGTTCCCAGCAACGAAAGTCCCATTGAGAACTCTACATGCATTGTCTGTGCTGTGCATTGACCTATTGTACTTTACAATGCTGCATTTCTCCATACACCGGGAGTCATGTCTGCAGAATGAAAGATGGTGGCCTGGGAGAATGGCTATGAATGCAGTGTCAGCACACGTGGAGATTCCTCAATGCCCTTCCATGAAGCAGCGCCGGTCCAGTAAGAATCCTTGTCAGAGGTAAGGGAGGTGATAGTCAGCTTCCTCTGGATGCTTTTCAATAAGCACTTCGGGTGTCCTCAGAACTGGCCAGGTCATAGGAGGAGACAGTAGAGAGCACAGATGTCCAAGTAGAAGTCAAAGATTGCATTTACATGCTTTGTCCTCCATAGTCCCATGAATCTTTCCTATTTTTTACTGAATGGGGGTTGTTTGGTGATGAGAGTGAATTTAATTAGGAAGTTTCAATATAAAAGAGACAGATTGATCCAACGGTTCATGGTACTTCAAAGCCCTGTGTCTTAGCCACTTCCTCATCACTGAACACAATATCTGATGCCCACAAGTTAAAGGAGGAGAGGTTGATTTTCACTCCCAGTTTTAGCCCATGGTCATCTCACTCTAAGGCAGAAACATATGGCAGGGAACATGGTGGAGGAAAAGATGTTCAACCCAGGGCAACCAGGAAGCAGGGAGAGAGGTGTGGAACTGGGGACAAGAAAGTACCCTTCCGGGTTATGCCCCCTGAGACCACCTCCAACCAGGCTCCACCTCCTAACAGCCCATTCAGGTTTAGGGTCAGGGTCACCCCATGATCCAACCACCTTCCACACAGGTGAGGATTTGGGGAGCTGTTTACGGTCTAAACCATAACACCCTGGAACACACATATTCGGGGGGAATTTCCTCTAGAAGGACAGTAATAAGTTAGGAGACCTCTGCCTCCTTGCCTTATTCAGTTGCCTCCCATTTTTGGACAGAGCACGAGCCAAATGAGAGATCCGGGTATAGCCCATGGTGGTTGGGCAAACTCATGTCAGCACACTTGTGTGGAACACTCAGACATCTGTGTACCCCACAGCTCTCTGCAGAAGTGCAGGGACTGAATAGTAGAGTGAGAACTTTCCGGTAACTTAAGGAAAAAGACAAAATGCCAAGCTTTTCATTTAACTTTCTTATGCCTAAAGTTGGTCATAGATGGAGACTTTTAAACAAATGTAGTACACAAAGGATATGAGATAACAATATTTCCTGTTTCATGTGAAACAAACTTCCTGCTTTATGTAAAAGGAAATTAAAACTTAGAAAGCTTGCATGGCATGGTTGTAGCTGTCAATAATCCCAGCTACTCTCCAGATAGCAAATTCGAGGCCAGCCTGGGCAATCTAATGAGAGTTTGTCTCAGAAAAGTAAAAGCAGCTCTGGGGATGTAGCTCAGTTATTCAGCATTACTGGGTTTAATCCCCAATACCAGAAAATGAAAATAACACCTTAGCTTATGGAATGTTCAGGTGTCACTCAGACAGAAGAATAGAGAAAGATATGTCTATGAAATGCCTCTCTCTGGAACGTTTGTTTGGGATTTGCAGTGAAGAAGTTGAAGACTAATTCAGGAAGCTACTTGAAGTAAGCTGTCCTTTCAGACATGTAGATTGTGTGTATTGTCACTGGTTGCTCATTGTCTCCCACAAATTACTTTCACATTGTAAGTTACAATCATTACTGGGTCATTTGCTATCTAATTAAGAATGTGCTCTGTGAAATTCCTTCTAGCAAGTAAGTTGGGTCTGCAGCACTGGTGAACAGATGATGGGTAATACAGCAAAGCCCGCGTTCAACAGCCTGGCTTCTGTGACCAATGGAAACATCAGTAATGTACTCCACGAGGAATTTGCTGGCAAGACTTTAATTAAGAGACTTGGGAAACAATTCAACATGTCTGACATGCAGCTGTGTGTCTGTGCAGTAAACAGATAACCATGATGTGGCTTTTGTCACTGGCTTAAGTGTCTCAAGCTGGAGCTCAAATTCCAACTCTCCCACCTGCTAGTTGCACACACTTGCCTTAGGCACATCAGGCCACTATAATAAACTGCCATAGGCTGGGAGAGTTAAATCACATATATTCTTTTATCACACTTCTGGAGGCTGGGAGATCCACTTCCAAGATGGCAGCAGATCTGGTTCCTGATGAAGTCAGCTCCTTGGTTTGCAGGAGGCTGCCTTCTTTTATCCTCACATGGTAGGGAGCTGAGAGAGAAGCAAATCTGCTCATGTGTTTGACAAGGGCACTAATCCCACTGCTGAGGGTTTCACTCCCCAAACCTAATTATCTCCAAAGACTTCACATCCAGATCCAAAGCACTGCGGATTTGTTTCAGCACAGGAATCAAGGGACACAAACATTTAGTCTGTAGTAGCTCTCAACCTGTTTCTTCATCATTAGAGTAAACACTTACTTGTGTGGTGCAAAAATCATAAGGCCTCATTTTTCAACGAAATATAAAATACCCAATGGATGTTCTGCGTTTCATATCATTTTAAATATTTGAATGAAGTCATATTGATCTGCTGCCACAGTAGGGAAGTTGGTAATATTTGAGTACCTTGACACAGAAATAAAATGTGGAAGAGACCTCACAATATCTGGGTTTTTAATAGGCCTTTATCAAGACACAAAAGTTAAGGAAAGAATGATACGTTGGACATCAATATTTTAGTCTATCTATAAGTGTGGGCTGATTTTAATTCAAAATGATGCCAGTGCTGTAAGTCAGATCAAAGGGAATAAGTTAGAACATGTGTAGGAGTTTTCCCTGTATTTTAGGCAAGCCATAAGACAAAGGGTTAACAAGAAAACCCACTTCATCTCCTTGTGTCTTGTATAAAAAAGAATGTCCCCCACACACACCACACCCACACAAAATTCAGGAAAACATTTATGCGTTATCACACTGATTCCCAAAGGAATGATTCTACAAATGCAGCTTTTGGAAAAAGAATGTTATACCAGAGTTATACATTAATATCAGAGCAGTTTAATTTTTCTCACAATTATCTCTTCTGTGACCAACTGATTGCAAAAGTGCAATGTATTTTAATACTTACTTTTTCTTACAGTTGATGTTTGTTTTTCAGAACTGAACTGTTTGACCCATCTCCACAGTTTTAAAAAAATTGGTAAGATTCTAACAACAAAGAAGTGACCCTATGTAATGTCAAATGCTTAGCAACTGCTTTTAGAGGTACACAGTGCCCCTGTAATTGCATTTATAATGCTTGATATATTGATAAAAATATAACTATTTTTAAGTACCCAATTAACCATGGAGAAGAGAGAATAGAATGTCTCTTACAACTGGGTCTGTGGATTTTAAAAGATGAATAAACTTTATGATCTCCCTCCCATTTGCAGACTTACCGTCCATCATTAATATCGATCTTAAGGTGCACCTAGTTGTATCCTTTCATTTATTAAAGTGTTTTGTTCATAAGCAGTGCCCCTTCCTGTTCTTGTAAAATTACTTCAGCTTTCCAGAAACACGTCAACAAGTACCTAATCTGAATTGGTGTGATACGTTGATGCAAAAGGACGAGCTGAGGTTTGAATTAGAATGGCAGTAACACTGTTGACAGGGGATTCCAAGGACGTTTGTGAAACCATGACATGGAGCAAACTTTGCACATCCAGCCACTGCTTGGATCTCACCTCTCTCACGAGAACGGTGCCAGGAGGTCTGCGCAATGCAGGTAAGCAAAAGGAGATCCACGTGCACCTGTCACTCTCTTCTCCTGAGATCGGCAGTAAGAAGACTGCTGACCTCCCCCTGGTGATATTTAAGGTCCCAGGCTGGAAGCCACTGCACAGTCACAGTTATTACTGGGGGTGCCACTCCCTGGTGTCACTGTGGACCCCAAGACCACAGTCTGCATTTCCAGGCAACCCCACCTGCAAAAGTTCCAGGAAGGTAAGCTGAAGTAAGGTAGTAGAAAATTCAGGGAAGTGTGAATCACAGCTCTGACCTTTACTTATTCTCATTCTAAACTCACTTCCAATGCACTATCCTTTATTAATGCTATGTTTTGTAAATTTAAATTTCACCTTCCTACATTCACAGGGGTTGCTACTAACTATTCCAATGAGAAAGGGATCCTATTAGGGTATTTTAAGTATTATTTAAGAGAATTAAACACTGACAGAAGTGTAATGCATAATTGGATAGCTGCTTCATATTTGTGGAGTCTTGAGGTCATGCTTGGTTTGATTTACTTTATTTGAAATAAAAAGTATTTGCATTTCTGTCAAGATGCATGAAGATGTGGCAGAGGGAACACTCTTTATCCTGGTTTCTACAAAGAAGGTTTTGTGCAAATCTGCATTTGAGATATTCTCACTTCCAACACTTCAGATGGGGTTGGATAGAGTCATTTGTAAATTTGTAATGTAAAATACAGTTTAGAATGCACTGTCTTATTTTTCTCATTGCTGAGTCAAAATACCTGACACCCAAAGTTAAAGGGGGAAAGGTTTATTCAGCTCACAGTTCATAGAGGTTTCAGTCCATAATCAGCTGGCTCCAAGGCAGAGTGGCCTGGCAGAGGGGCATCACAGAGTAGAATCAGTTCATGGTGGCAGAAGACAGCAAAAACAAGCAAGCAAAGGCCTTAACAGCATCTTTCTGCCCCTTTTATCCAGGCTACTCAGGGTGGGTAGCACTCACACCCTTAATCCTAGTGCCCCTGAGCCTAGCATTGCCCCATGAATCAACTGTAGAATCACACATTCTAGGTCCAGTTACCTCTGAAGAAGCCCCACCTATGACCTTATGAGGCTTTGGGACATCTAGACACAAGCCATAACGTGCACTAAGCACTCTCTTGGAGGAGGGGGAGAGGTGAGACATTGACAAGTTCTCACTCTTTGCCATGGTGCCAGTGACAGCTGAGATGCCACTGTGGGTTGAAATATGACTCTCATAGATGTGTTGATCCCCCATACGTGTGAGAGTAACCTTATTTGGTCTTTGCAGATGTGATCCCTATCTAATATGATTGGGGTCCTGATAAGAAGAGTGGTAAAGACAGAGCTGCCCATGGGAGGAGGCCATGATGATGGAGGGATGTGTCCACCAGCCAAGGAGGCCAAGGATTGCAGGAAACCTGGGAATCTAATAGAAGGGACAGGAAGGACCTATTCCTAGAGCCCCAGGCAGAAGATGCCTTTCTCGGCACCTTGATTTTGGACCTTTAACCTCCAGACTGTGAAACAATAGATTCCTTTTGTTTTAACCCATGCAGCTGGTGATCAATAATCACAACAACCCCAAGACAAGAATGCAGATGGAGGAGCCCCAGCTTCTCCAGTGATCTTTCTCATGTGACCCAACTCCCCCAAAACCTGTATAGATCATGAGACAGAAGCCCTGGTGGGCCAGGAGCCCCAGAAACCTTGTATAACTTACAGACTAGGAGATAATGGCAGAGGGCTGGTGAGATCTAGATATTTATTACTGTACTAGGAAAAATACCCATTTGCTACTAAGATAGTACTTATCACTAGAATAGTATGTTAGTGTTTCACCACTGCAACCAAATTCCTGAGAAAAGCACCTTAATGAGGAAAGGTTTATTTCAGCTTATGGTTTTAGAGGTTTCAGTTCATGGTTGACCAGCTCCACTGATTTTAATCCTTGACAAGTCAGAAACATCGTGGTGGAAGGGCATGGCAAAGCTGCTCACCTCATGGCAACGAGGGGGAGAAAGGGCGAAGGAGAAGAGAAAAGAGGAGGAGAAAAAGGAGGAGAAGGAGGAGGAGAAGGAAGAGGAAGAGAAACCCCTTCAAAGGCACACCCCCATGAAACCCATTTCCTCCAACTGAATCCCACCTCCTATCAGTCTAGTCCGCTATGACTCATCAGTGGATGGACCCCTGATGAGGACAGCACCCTCACGATCCAGTCACCTCTCCACACTCTACCTCTGACTCCACCATTGTTGCACTGGACATCAGACTCTCAATACCTGAGCCTTTGGACGACATTTTGTATTTAAACTATCACAGATGTGCACATCAAGCATTTCCAGGGAAAAACTCAGAGGCCAGCTTTCCCTTTGGGGTGCAGGGAGAAGGCCCACCCTGGTCCCTTCTTCCTTGACTGTGACTTTGCAGGCACCTTTGGAAACTGGCTTATCTCTGAGCTGAGGTAGAGACTGAAAAACATGCCTTCCTGCACCTTCTGATGGTCGATGTGGTCGAGAGGGTGTGGCTTCCCTGGGGCTCAGATGATACAGAGCCAATAGGGGAGATGTATATTATATGGAGAGGGAGGGAAGGAGGGATAGAGGGAAGGAAGAAAGGAGGGGAGAGGGAGGGGGTATTTTTGTTGTGGAGATTGGCTCATGGGACTGTGGAGGCTGAGAAGTCCCATGATCTGCTTTCTCCAAGTTGCAGACTCACGAGAGCCTAAGGGTTAAGTTCCAGTCCAAGTACAGAAGAGCAGTGTCCAGTTGAAGTCAGGCAGAGGGAAGGAATTCTCCTCTTCTTCTGCTCTACTTGGGCCTCCAGCAGATTGGCTGAGTCCCACCCACATGGATTCAGTCCGCTGAGTCAAATCTTCATCTTATCAGAAACACCCTTGCTGACACATCTGGAACAACACTACTTAGTTCCATGGCCCAGTTAACTCCAAGTGACACACAAAACCGACCATCACAAGGCTCAAGTGGGAAAATCACCAGTCCGCTCCCAAGGGCCATCAGCATCTTCCCTCTTCAGTGGTCCTCCTTCACCCACAACCAAGGTGTGGTGGATCGACAACTGGTGGTCAACTTGTACCACCCAGCTGAACTGAATCAGCATGGTGCCTGGTGTGGAGGGCCCACCTGAGGACTGTTGCCAACAACATAAAAAGGAAAACTGGAGAGGAAGAGTTGGTGCTGTTGGTTCTCCTCGAGGAGCTTGTCACGCTGGCTTTCCTGATAGGAACTTGGCTGTTCTCATCGTCGGAGGAGCTTGGGACCTCGTTGTCGCTGAGGATGGCTGTGGTGACTTTCGGGGGAGCTCCGGTTCTTACTCTGAGCATCTCTTCCTGGCTCCGGGATAGATCCCTCAGCCTGCTGGCACAGATCCTTCATCCTACTGGTGCAGACTTTCTAGCTTCCACCACTGACCTTTGGGCCTTCCCGGTGCAGATCCGTGAAATATACTTGCATGAGACATTGTTGTGGGCCCTAGGCCTTCAGCTGGACTAATGAGGGCATGGTCATGGGCTCTAGGTCTTCAGCTGGACTCATACAGGACACTGCTGTAGGATCCAGGCCCTCAGCTGGGTTCTTGGATCTTTAGTGTGTGGACAGATTTCCTGCACTCTTTTGTATATGACTCTTCGGGTGACTATTACAAAATAACTCTATAAGTTATGTGTCCTGTATTATATTGTTTCCCTTGCAAACCCTGACTACAACAAAATTGGTACCAGGAGAGTGGGGTCATTGCTATGATGCTGCCTGGCCATGTGGCTTAAGAGCATTGGGAATTAATTTGGAAAGTCTTGAGAGACTGGCCTAGGAGCAGCCCCAATATGCTGTAAACTATTTTGGAGACTCTGGTCGGAGCCTGGAAAATCAGAGTACTGATGGAAATGCTGCCAATTAAGATGAAGCTCAGGAGGCTTCTACTGAGGACTACATTGGCTGCTGGATCCCAGGTAGTATATTGTGCTTTGGCAGGAAGTTGTTCTGCAATTTGCTTGTGTTTAGAGATATTATCTGGGTGGCAGAAAAACTTCAATGTAGTCTACTGTTGGGATGGTGGCATGGTTACTGTTGAGAGCTTTTGGCCAGATCTATGTTTAAAATTAAGACTAAAGAGCCAACAAGGTGATTTGAAGCATTTGGCCAGATGGAAGACTCCATGGAACTGTGGGTTGCAAGGTTAAAAAAGAGAAAAACATGGTTGTTGGAAAATGAAATAAAAAACAGGACAATGGAAAAATAAACTGAAACCTTTCACCTGAAGATAAGAGTGTATTTAAATTGCAGGAGATCCCCATTTTTTAGTCTTGCCATGCTGTGTAGTTAAAAGTTAATGGATGCAAGGACTGTGATTGTAATAGTTCTTTTAATTTGATTTTAATGTAGTTTTTAGATATGTTTGTAATCAGGTTAATTGGTCAAAGTATTGTGGTTTTAACCTTGAATTTTGATCACCCTTTGTATATTTTGCTTTTGGTGCAGAAATGAGTGCAATAAGAATTATATATGTGTAATTGTTGTATTAATGTAAATCTGAATAGATCAACACATGTTAACTTTTCACAAATCTGCCACTAGAGACCATTGGTTTAAGGAAATGTGTGTGGTTATCAAGTTGACCAGGGGTGGATTGTGGTGGATCGACAACTGGTGGTCAACTTGTCCCACCCAGCTGAACTGAATCAGCATGGTGCCTGGTGTGGAGGGCCCACCTGAGGACTGTTGCCAACAACATAAAAAGGAGAACTGGAGAGGAAGAGTTGGTGCTGTTGGTTCTCCTCGAGGAGCTTGTCACGCTGGCTTTCCTGATAGGAACTTGGCTGTTCTCATCGTCAGAGGAGCTTGGGACCTCGTTGTCGCTGAGGATGGCTGTGGTGACCTTCGGGGGAGCTCCGGTTCTTACTCTGAGTGTCGCTTCCTGGCTCCGGGATAGATCCCTCAGCCTGCTGGCACAGATCCTTCATCCTACTGGTGCAGACATTCTAGCTTCCACCACTGACCTTTGGGCCTTCCCGGTGCAGATCCGTGAAATATACTTGCATGAGACATTGTTGTGGGCCCTAGGCCTTCAGCTGGACTAATGAGGGCAAGGTCATGGGCTCTAGGTCTTCAGCTGGACTCATACAGGACACTGCTGTAGGATCCAGGCCCTCAGCTGGGTTCTTGGATCTTTAGTGTGTGGACAGATTTCCTGCACTCTTTTGTATATGACTCTTCGGGTGACTATTACAAAATAACTCTATAAGTTATGTGTCCTGTATTGTATTGTTTCCCTTGCAAACCCTGACTACAACACAAGGCTTTGTGCAAGGAAGGCTTGGGATGGTGGTTGTTGGAAACCTAAAAAGCCCACAGGTCAATATAGCAAAACTGGTAAACATACTACGCATTTGATTTCTCCTCCAATAGTTGGCAGGTGAAATTCACCAGGGTAGTATTGATTCCATGGGAAGACGGGATCGAGTTCCACTAGTGTCAGTGCATGGAATGGCAGAGGAAGGGTGAGAGAGTGAAAAGGTCATGATCCCATCTCTGCTTAGAATGGTCCTCTCGCCTCGTGGTCCCCTTCTCATGCACCTTTGTTCTCAGAGCAATGGCCCCACAGCTGTAGCCAGAATTTTCCTTCAGAATTTTCCTTCAGAATTGTATACATCCATGTCTTGGGCAAATGCTCGATACTGTATTAAGATTCTCCAGAGAAATAGAACCAGTAGAATCCTATAGTGTGTGTGTGTGTGTGTGTGTGTGTATGATATTTATTTTAAGGAATTTTCTTACATAATAATTGGCAAGACCAAAATCTGCAAGGTGAGTGAGATGTCGGAAACCCAGAAGAGCTGATGCTGTAGTGGTAATCCGAGATCATCTGCTACAGATTTGCTCTTGCTTGGAGGAGGTCAGTCTTTTGTTCTATTCAGACCATCAAGAGATAAGAGGAGACCGACTCACATGGTGGGGAGTACTCTGTCTCAGCTGCAGTTCACCACTGTATATATTAATCTCACCCAAAATAACACCCTCACAGAGACATTCAGAATGTTTGATTGTGTGTCTGGGCACTGTGACCCCAGAGGTGACACATAAAACTAACCATCACATATACGTTTTATGGAAATGTAGTACAGGTCATGTAATTTTTATATGTATAAGCACTGTCCTATATTACATGGCACATTTTGTGTATGTATATATCATTTAATTAATTATTTACAATAATTTTTTTTCATTAAAAGTCAGTTACCAAAATAAAATTGGTTATTGCTTCTTTTGTCTGTGAGTTTCTATACTAATTAATATATCTTTCTCTTTTTCCTACAAAAAGAAGATGTCTTAGTGCCTGATAGATGGTAGATCCCTACATCAATTTTTACTAAAGCAGAATTTGCCAAAATAAGAGGGAGATTACAGAGCAGATGTGTGATATCGACAGATTGTCTTGATATTCACCTTTCAGCTGAGGTCATTCACCCTCACCTGGCAATTCCAATTTCTCAGGGAGACAAAAAGAGCCATGCTCCTGCTCTCAGATGCCTTCGCCACTTTTCCTCATCACAGCCCCTCTTCTCTTTGCTGACGACCATCCTGCAGGTCCAGGTGAAGATTTTGGCTCACCCTGCTGCTCTGGGCGACTTGCAGTCCCTGATTTCCGTGAGCTACACAGCTGCTGCAGCACTGACAGGGTGGCTCCCCAGGGCAGGGACAGAGTGAAGACCCGGTCTCGCACTGTTGTGCAACCACCATTAAACGCCTCCACAGGGACAGTTCTGGGGGTGACTTTGGCTCTGATGACCACAGAGGTGCCCACATGCAAGCCCTCAGTGCACTTGTCATCGTCATTTGTTTCCTACATGTTTTGACTACAATCACTCCTGGGACCTGGCTGGTCTCTGGATGACCACGGCTGTTGACGAACCTCACCCAGAGTGAATTACAGTAAACTGACAGCCAGGATCTGACATGAGCCAAGGCCAACTACAAAGAAAGAAAAGGAAGGAAAGAAGGGCTAGAAGAGGTGGCAGCACTTTCTTCTTCCTTGTGACTATCATTTGCAAGAAAATTGGTGGACCTGGAGACCATCATGTTGAGCAAAATAAGCCAGACACAGACATATATTGCTTGTCTCCCTAGTGTGTGGACTCTAAAAAATGACAAGAAATTAGAAGGGAGACTATTACTGGACAAAAGGAAGGGAATAAGAGAGGGAGTGGATAAGGGTGGGTAGAAAGGGGAATGGATATGAACAAAATGTGCATAATGAACACCCCTAAAATGTGATACTAGAGGAGTGGCCAGGGGAAGGGAGAGCAGGGTGGGTGAATGAGGTCAAAGTAGGTTACATGCATGTACAAATCTGCCAAAACGAAACCATTCATCTGTGTAACAGAAAAGAGAGTGAATAAATAAATAAATATTAGAAGAAAAACAAAAATTGGCACTCTTGGGTGGGATGTAGGGGGCAGATCAACATGGCTTTGACGTTCCACAGGAAGGGGATGGATGAACGCCTCTGCCATCTGCTAGAGTAGACATGTGTCAGACACATTGGTAGGAGCTAAATAAGGAGGAGGTTTGGTCTCAGAGAGCTGGCAAGAACGTCTCACTGTTTTATGAATCATTCCTTTCCTCAACAACTCAATCCATCCTCACCCTTCTCATGTGCACCCAGAAAAAGACTGCAGAACCTGAAGGAGGCCAGAGCCCACAGTCTGCAGGTGGTGACACTGGAGGTCTGGGTGCATTTCAGGTAGACATTCCCTCCCTCTCAGTCACGGAGTTTTCACTCAACAAAGTAGCACATGTGTGAGGCCACATCTGGTGAGTTCACTCAACACACGTGTTGGCTGATGAAATCAGGAACAAAAAGGGGGAATATAGGAGCATAATAATTTTTGAAATTGAAATAATGCTGAGGAAAGAATTGGTCTAATTTTTCCATTGTATCAATGGGGAAATTAAGACTCAGAGAAGTTAATTAATTCACCCAAGATCAAGTGCCTAGTCAGCATCAAGTTCAAACAGAAGTCTATGGATAAAAATATCCATGTTGTGTTCTCTGCCACTTTCGGTCATTTCTAACACTTGCCTTTATGATTCTAGAAATGGGAATGATGACCTCACAGCCATTCCCTGTTCTCTTCTTGAGAAGAAATAGTCTCCCTAATATTCATGCAGAGCATTTTACTTTTTGCTCTGTTTTCACAGGTTGTGTTCCGGTGGGATGTGCCATTTCCCCACAAACAAGGGAATCGGTAAAAGTGAATTAGTTATGAAGCTAAAGTTAGTGTGACAGGTCAACAGAAAATGAGTATTTTAAATTATATTTTTCCACCTTCTATTGAGAAGCCCCTGTCCTCACATGGAATATCATAGGAAGTTTGTGCCCAGGGACTAGTGACAAACACCGGACATTCTTGAAACACATGGTGACATTGGGCTGCCGTCATCTGACCTCTCTGGGATCCTCCTTCACAGAACACAAGGGAGGGGACTGTTGGTTTAGATGCAGCTCCTCTGATGCTGAAGCCTGAACACACATGGGCTGCTGGGTTTTAACACATCTATGGTTCCTTTCCTGTCCATCTTCCAACTAGGACATGCTTATTGCCCTCGAAGAAATGGTGGGAATTGTACCCGCAGACAGCCTTCTCGCTCCTCGTACCAGAAGTGATGTCGGCATCCATAAAACACACAGATGGGGCTTGGGTACTGAATTGTGATATGAAATTGTCTGCAGTGACATCCGTCTTAGTCACTTTCTCATCACTGAGACACAACACTGGACATCACGAATTAAAGGAGGAGAGGCTTATTACGGCTCACAGTTTGCAAAGCTCTCAGTCCATAGTTGGCTGGCTCCAAGGTAGGGTAGCAGAGGGACCTGGCAGAGGAGAAACAGCTCATAGTGAGGGGCAGACAGGAAACAGGGAAAGGAATCAGGGGAGGAGGGAGGGTGACAGACCCTCCCAGGCCACACCCACATGACCCATCTCCTCCCACCAAACCTCCCACCAAACAAACCTCCCAATCACACCCAGATATAAACCCATCAGTGGATTAATCCAGTATCATACACCCATGCTCCAGTCACCTCCCAAAGCACTCACCCCCCCTGTGAGCACATCATGCTGGGGGGGACCATAACAGCATCAGTGTGCAGACCATCCATGAGCCTTGGCTCATCCGCCTCCTCTTGCCGGCCAGCTCAGAGCAATGGGCTCCTCCGCTCATGTTCTGGCTGCTCTTCTCACCCAGAGAAACTGCCCTGGTGAGCAGATGGCACTGCTCTCTCCCCTCCACTCTCCTCTGGGCTTCTTTACTCCAGGAGCTGTGGTGGGGTCTTGAGGGTGGGCAGACGTGAGAGCCCCCTCTGTGTTCCGTGTCCATCCAGAGAGCAGAGACCGGGGTAGGGAGGAGCCGGGTGTGGCTGAGGCGGGACCTGGGAGAAAAGTGATCTTGGCTCACAGCACTTTTTATTCCCAATGCACACCCTGGCTTAATGAGGGCATTTTAGAATATTTTATGATAAGGATTATTAAGGCACTGATTTTAAAAAAGAGAAGAAACAAACCCATGAAGAGATCAAATATTACTCCTGATTAAATCAAATTTCTTTTAATCCTAAAGACACATTCTTCAAAGTGCAGGTAATGAAAGACTCAATAGCACATTTCTGTTAATACTACTCCTCAATATATTTTAATGATGGTGTCTTAAAACCAGGGGCCACTTTACATTTTACGAAACACAGTGACAGTCTTAATTCAATTTGATGTGCATAGCAGTCCCATGAAGCAGGGAGGAAGGGCAGCATGTTCACTTATTTAAGGT
Source organism: Erethizon dorsatum (assembly GCA_028451465.1). NCBI lineage: Eukaryota > Metazoa > Chordata > Mammalia > Rodentia > Erethizontidae > Erethizon > Erethizon dorsatum. Next base: position 57,111,897 of record CM051833.1, read on the forward strand.
TTTGGAAGATTTTAAAATTATTTCCAGGGCACGTATGCAGTGTACTTCTGTGCTAAGATAAATCACAATTCTTAGGTCAGGTAGAGCCCACCCGTCTATTTCCTAACATACCTGTTTCTGGCGAAGTTGTAGATATCACAGACCGGTCAAGGGTCAGGTTTTATTCCCGAACCTCGGTTAGTGCTTGGTAATTTCATAAACCCTGCTCACATGGGAAGCACACAGGCCTGTCGGACAAGGTCCTCGGTGCCCTGCTCTCGCCAGGCTCATAGACTCCTAGGAGAGATTCAAAGATAAAAAATGCTTTCGAAATACAATTCCGATTGTAACGAAGATGGTGAAGGACAGAACAGGGGCTCTGGAAAGTCATCTGTGGTGGGGAGAGGAGGCAGCAGGAGGATCCCAGAGACTGATGTAGAACCAGAGGCACAAGAAGACGGTGCGGCTGGGCTGAAGATTTATGAGTTACGTGAGCACAGGTGAAGACACCTGAGATTGTGGGCGTGAGGGGTGGTGCAGCTCCAGCCAGTGGGGGATGAAGATCCCAAAATGCTTAAAAGTATAGGGTGCAAAACATCAAAGTCCTCAAGTTCACTCCTCCATCCTGCCTCTCCCAGTCTGCAGCATTGAGAGGGCTGGCACCTGACACAGCAGGTGGACAGCGTCTATTGTCTTGGTCAGTTTCCTGATGCAGCCAGATGTCAGGTGCTTTGCATGTGACACCAGGAACAGGGGATGAGTGCAGTAACAGGGGCAGTGACCGGGGCATCTGAGGAGGAAATGCGGTCCTCGGCTATGGTAGGGAGTTGGGCTTTCCCATATGCCATAACCGAGAAGCTGGGAAGCACGAGAACCACCTCTGTCAGGCTGATCAGGTGCAGGAGGCACCTGGCATGGGCCAGGGGTTGCGAGGGAGAGAGGAACCAAGGGACAGAGCTGTGTGTGCCCAGGAAGAGCTTGGATAGTAGAGGGGGGAGTGTGATGACCCATTAAAGGGTGAAATTGGCAGAATGTACAGACTGACGAGGATCAGGTGAAGAGGTGAGGAAAGGACAGGTCACAGGTGGATCCTGAGGTGACCAGTGGGTGGAGAGGCACAGAAGACTGAGGGGGATTAGGTTTGAGAAAGTAGCTGAGCTCAGGTGTAGACATTTCAAATTTGAGAAGTCTCTGCCTTGGCCTTGTGGACCAAAGCCCAGTAACAAAGGGACCAAATGAGTTTGAAGCTACAGATATAGGCCCTAGAGTCCTCAGGATCCAGGCAGGTGGTACAGGCCACAAACGGTGGGTGGGGCTATCCAGCATGAGCTTGTCCAGTGAGCGGAGGAGGGAGAGTAGGACCTAGGAGAACAGCGACTTCAAAACTCTGAGGAGAAAACAGCCTCAACAGGACACCAAGGTCAGGGCGGAGAGCTCCAAGGAGGAAAGGACCCATGGATGGCATCCAGCAGCTGAGAGTATCAGCCAGAGAGGTGACAGGTTGACAAGCGGCAAGCCATCAGCCACTCCTCGGGCCAGCTCAGCTCCAGGACGTAGTGAAAAGCCCACCGTGGGTGGAGAATGGACAGGCAAGGGGAAGAGATCGGCACAGAGGGCTCAGGGTTCAGGAGAGATGACTGTGGGAGAAAGCGGGGGCTTCCTTGCCAATCTCAACTGCATTACAGCAATAGTCACGCCGTCTTCATCTCTCAGACGGGCAGCCGTCCATGACCCCGTAAACCAGGCGACGGAAGCAGGGCTCCGAAGCTTGTGGATGAGAAGCGAAGCTCCCCCAGTTCGAGGAGGCAGAGGCAGAGTCAGAGAGGACTAAGCTGCACTTTGGGTGTGGAGCTGTCACCTGAGCACCCACACCATGCTGCTCCTTACAAATCAGTACAAATGCCATTTCGGCCTTGGGTCCGAAGAATGGAAATGACACATCTGATGATCGAAACCCTGACGACACTCCGAATTCAGTCGCTATTTATCATTTTAGATTTTATTCAGGGCTCTCCCTAGCACCCAAGTCCTGCTCCTTCTTTCTCCACCTCTCCAGTTTGACCCAGAGATGGGACGAGCAAGACGTAACATGCTCAGGTGTGACAGGATAGCCAGTCCCTGACTGTGCCCGTGTAGAACTTAAAAATATCCTTGAGGATACTTTGCTAAAAATACTATGACTCTGTGTATTTATATCGCTGGGATCTAATTTTAAGTCTGAGTTATTGGGACTTATGCAAATTTACAAACTGAGTAGGATTTTATTTTCTTTCCTTTAAGATTTGATTCTTTATAGTCTGGGGAAAATGATGGATGTTTTTGCTCTGGACCTACTGCTCTTCATGAGGGTGATTAATAAAGATGGACACCAGGGTCTGCCTTGTTTTCTCTCTAGAGCCCCAGCTAATTATCCCTGACTCTGTGCCCATCACAAAATGCTCTCCACTTTGCCTCTGTGGCACTGGATGTGCCACGTGTCTGTAGCAGGGTTCCTCTGCAAGAGGCAGTGGAGAAAGTGACAGGTGCCTGCCAGGAAAGCAGTAGCCTGTAGCACACCGTGGAGCAAATTAATCTGGGAAGCAACTGATTGACCACACGGCAGAATTCAAATGCCAATGCAATTTTCAAATGCTAATTTTAAGTGCAACAGAAGCCATCTATAAATTTACCTTTATGACTTTTACATTCATAATTTATTTCCTGCCAGGAATCAAGTACTACCATGTAGCCAGGGCACAACAAGAGACCTCGAGAATGGAACTGAAAGACACCATTCACATACTTGACTTTTGCACCCCTGGAGCCCATGGGAGCTTTGAATTCATGTTACATTTGCTGAGAGCTTTTTCAGAATTTCAGGCTCTGCAGTTAGTGACCAAATTCTGGGAAGGCTCAGTCCCAGATGGTTTTCAAAAGCAGGTTTAGGGTAATACGTTCTGTGTGTGAGTCAACTGTCCCCAGAGGGACAACATGCCCAAGGAGAAACCCCTAAGTCTTAAGTCCTGAGCCAGAAGCAAAGAGGAGAAAGGTCAGCCCTTTGGAGATCCTTCCTCTGCTAGAGAAAGAAAAGGGGCTCATGCAGAAATAAGCTGTGCCAGCTGAGTCGTAGATGACTCACTCTTCATCAGAGCAAAACAAATGATCCAAGAGCAGCCATCAGAGTCACGTCCTTTCCCTTCAAAGTGAGTTCTGCAGACCGGCAGCAGCATCCAGCTGGCTGATGAACACTTGCCTTGGTACAACGTGCCTGGTGACTCGTGTGAATATTAAAGTTTGTGGAGCACTGTGCTGAGGAGCATCTGAGGCTGGGACCAGGGTCCCTGTTGATGAAGCCCAGCCCCTCAGATAACACTAGCCTCCAGCACTCCTCACGCCTGGCCTCCCTTTCACCTTTTGGCCTCCTTCTCCACCACCCTTCTTGTAGCTCCCTTCCAGACATCGACGTTGTCCCTGGCCTCCTCCTTTTCCTTCAGCTCTGGTTTCCATACCCTCGTGCAATTTCCTTGTGCCTACAACTTTAACTCTACGAGGCTTGGGAGCTGACTTGGGTGGGGCCATGTGAGAGAGCATTACATCATCAGACATCGCTGAGCACTTCCTTTGTTCCCATCTGTATTCCACACCTCAGCTGGGTCATTGTATGAATCAAGCCTTGTACAGTTCCTTGTTCCATCAGTTTACAGGATAGGACCCTGGGGAAGAGAGAGGTTAGAGACACACTAAGCTCCTATAGACAGCGTGCAGAGAAGAGAGGGCTCAGAACCATGTTCCATGACCCTGCAGCCTGCGTCCACAGCCACCAGCCAACCCTGCCTCTCCCCAGGGAACAGCATCACACATCTCCACCACCAGCTTCCATGGGCTTCAGAGCCAGGCACACACCTTGGCCCGTTCACACCTGCTTGCTCCCTGTTATGGTTCAGATCTGGAATGTTCCCCAAGCCTCATGTGTGCAGAGGTGAGGCTTTTAGATGGTGATTAGTGATTGGATCACGCAGGTGCCGTACTCATTACTGGACTGATCCACAGATAAATCCATAGCTGAATGTGCTGTTAGAGGTGGGGCCTGGTCAGAAGAGGTGATTCACTGGGCGGGACATGGAAGGGTGCATCTCCTGCCCTGGCTCCTCTCTTCTCTCTCTGCTTCCTGGCTGCCACGACGTGAGCAACCCCCACCCCCAGCCCTTCTGCCAAGTCTGTCTGCCTTGGAGCCACCAACTATAGACTGAATCCTCTAAAAACCAGATAAACAATGAAAATAAACAACTCCTTTAAGTTTTGGATGTTGAGTATTTTGTTCCAAAGACGAGAAGTTGACTAAGACTCCCCCACATCTTCCCTGTCTCCAGTACGCTGTCATCCAGCCTGTCCTCCCTCCCAGGGATGGGGAGACAAGCTCTACTCCTCTCTGTCTCTCTTCCTTTTTCTTTCGCTCCCCCAGCGTGTGTCAGACACTCACCAAGGCTGATCACTGCCAACTCTTAGGTGCTCACGGGAAATGCTGGGCGCCCCTTCTGTTTATACGGACACTACTCTAGTTTACTTCCACGGGCTGAGCCCGCTTATGACATTGGAAAACGTTTACTCTGCATCCTTTAGACAATCGGGATGCATTGGTTTTCCTGGGGTTGGGTGGATTCCTGCTCTGAGAGGAGGCTTCCTCTGGCCTCAGGGAGGAGGCGCTGTGACTTCTCAGGCCCCGAGTGGGGAAGGATAATCTTCTGCCTGTGAAAAGTCTGTTGTTCACAAGGAAAGGTGCAGGCAGCGAGGCTGCAGCAGCTTCATCCTGCGCCTGCAGCCTTGGGAAGGAGGAGCGTCATCGTCTTCTAGGAAGAAGTGTGTTCCCCATAGCAACAAGGTGCCTTAGAGAAATGTCGTCCCCAGCTGTTCTTCCTCAACCCACTGCGCCCGGGTTGGTGGAGCCAGTTTACACCATGAGGGGGCTACGCCAGGGCTACCTCACTCCCTGTGGAGTCACTTCCTGGATGTGTCCTATCCATGAAATCTATGTGACAAGTTTATGACAACCTATATACAACATGTGATAAAAAGATAAGGTGAGTATTTAAATTTTTAAAATTACAGTAAAAGATACATTGCCATTGATCCCCCTCAAAACCCTTCCCCTCACTTCAAGCACACTCATCTCATTGTCCTTGCCACTTTCCGAAGCAGCTCTGGAAGTGCCCTTTCATGAGTGTCTTTTAGTTGCACTGTTGTGGCCTTCTCGATGTCCTGAATGCGTTGGAAACGTTTCCCTTTCATGGTCACTTTGACTTTGGGGAAGAGCCAGAAGTCGCAGAGTGCCAGATCTTGTAACTAAGGTAGATGAGGACACCATGATGCTTTTATGAGCCTGCCTTTTCATGGGATAACACTCAGCAATTGCATTCACTGTACTTTTTTCCACACCTCATAAAGATACTTTGTCCTCCCTCCACCAAAGTGCAAGGATGTCAGGGTCAGATGGGTGGAGCCAGAGCCCCATATGTCCCATCTTTCCTACTTTTCTCTTTCAATCATGAAAAATAAGTATTCATTTTATCTCCCCAAATCCTCTTCACTCAGAAGCTTGTTTGGCCTCATTTAAAAGATAATGGAGGGCCGGTGAGATGGCTCAGCAGTGTAAGTGCCTGCCTTGCAAGCGCGAGGGCCCGAGTTCGACTCCCGGAACCCACATACGAAAGAGGGGCCGGTGATATCGCTCAGCGGCACGGGCGCCTGTTGGCGCGCAAGGTCCTGAGGTTGACCCCCCGGTACCCACCAAAAAAAAAAAAAAAAAAGATAATGGAAATATAAATTTGGTCAAAATCATACTAATCAATATAACCCCTCTGCATGTGAGAACCTAATAAATGCCAGGTTACAATGAGGAGGGAAAGATGTGACCTGGATGGAAAATCCGGTGTCAGCCTTGCATGCCTCTTCCTGAGCAGCACAGCACAGCGTTTGCCTTTGAGAGCACCATGCTGTGCCCTCCACACCACTTCCTACCCCACACCCAGAGCGAGGCCAGTGCGCCTCTGCTGGCCAGAGGCATGGACAGGGACCATCGCTGTCCCTAGCCAGGAGCTCTCCCCAGGAACCCCATCAGCTTTTGAGGTCTTTATCCTCTGCACTTCTATTGTTAGATGCCCAAATCAGTAACGAAAGATAAAGATGTGACTATTTGTAAGAATGTCAAAGGCTCTCCCCCTTTCCTATTTATGTAATTTTGGACAAAAACAACCCAGCTTTCAATGCTAATGATCTGTGTCGTGGAAAAGGGCAAGTTCAAGGGCCCTCATTCTCAAATAATGTGGCTTTGTTCCAGGGAACAGATTAACTTATAACTCTGTGATACTTGAAATGGGAATTGTACTTAAAGTTATCTTTCAGAAGTGTACAACCCAAGACTACCGCGTAATTACTGCTCCAGAGAGTGATGGGTTGTTGTGGGAAGGGGTGGCTGTAACAGTCACTAACACGACAGAGGAAACTAGTAGTTTTCGCTGAACATGCTCCCCTCATCCTTCTGGGTGGGCATTATCTCCTTTGTGAAGTGAAAAAAATTAGAAGCTTAGAAAAGATAAAGAATTAACTAAGGTAACAAATCCCTGAGGTAGCAGAACCAAGATTTTGACCTATGGTGTGAACACGGTTTTCTGTGTTTTTTGGACTGTGCCATGTCAAATTTTTCCTCAAAACTAATTTTCCCCAGGTAAGGCAATAAAACACTAATATAAAATATTATTTTATTTTTATTCCAAGTTTTCCTTATTCTATTTAAAAGCTTTTGGTATACCTTAAGTCAGATCATTCTAGAAAATAAGTTACCTTCAAAGAATAAGTCAGTTCACTTTAGATGTCAGTCCACCACGTAGTAAACTACATTTGTCACAGTATCTATCTATAGCAGCTTCTCAATAAATATTTATTGGGTGAAGAAGAGAGTTACCAAGTTCTATATATTTAAGACATAAAATTGTCTACATACTTGAACTTTCAAAATAAAGAGATGTGACACCCATCATCTCCCTCTCATTCCATAGGAAAAAGCTTAGCCACACCGGACTGCAATTTGGTAGATGTCATCACAGAGGAGAAGGATTTTGGAGGACAGCAAGCAGTCTCCAGGACAGTCATTTATGTGGAGCTGCACTGAGTGCCATGGAATTAGAAAACCATCACAAATCTTAGACAGACACCCCCAACTTCAGGGCCTCTCTGATGCGGATGAAGCACGTCATGCCTGAAAATACTGCTTGTGAGGTGATGATTATAGGTCTGACTACTTTCACTGTATCTTCAACCAGAGGGCTGAGTCGAGCTCAGAGGCCGGGTCAAGATGGGGCTCAGAGTCCTGGAGCAATCGACAACTGGGTAACCTTTAAAGTTCATAGAAATGAACTCATTTAAACAAAAATTACAGAGAAGAGAAGAGAGCTCAGTACTAACCCTAGAGGCATTTAAACATTTGGAAGCCAAGATAGAGAGAAGACTCAGCTAGAAACATGGCACAGGGGCTGCTATTGAGGTCAGAGGTTCAGGAGGAGGTGTGGCTGAGACGGAGACGCTGCGCTCTGGCCCAGGGATGCTTGCGGAACTGGCCTTGCCCCAGGGCTCATACAGGGTGGGAGAGAGGCCAGCCGTGTGAGTTGCCCCTGAGTGACCCAGGTTGGAGGAGTGACCTCCTGCTCCTGCTCAGTCTCGCGTGTTCTGAAGGGTTCGCTTCATGCTTCACCAGGGATCCACCAGCTCGCTCCATGAAAACGGCAATTAAGTCCTGGAGATCCCTAAAAAGTCCTGTCATCCAATAAGAGACGGCCTTCATTATAAGTTCCGGGAGTCCGTGATTGGCAGCTTTTCTTTATGCCAGTCTCACATTACCATTTAAACTAACCAAAACACTCATCTTGCCAGAGAGAAAATTGCCACTTTGAAACACGAAAAGCAGGCGGAAGTATAAAATCCTGACCAATCTCCATTGTGAGTGTAGTGAGTGAGGCACGACTGTGGAAACGAGCCAGTCTGCGTCTTGTTATGCCTCCTTCTTCCCTGCTTTCATAATTACTGAAACACTTCAGATCATTAATTCTGCCAAATACACTCAGAAAAATAAAACTCTCCCCACTGGCACAGACTTTTCCTAATCCTAACTGCAGTCTCCAAATCACAGACTTTTATAGATGAAATTAATATTTTTACTTCTGCCTCCCAAATTTATTGCCAACACTTCCAAACTTCCAGCTATTTGTGAGCCCCAGTAAATATATATGTGTATTGAATGCATGCTGAGGTTTTGGATGGTAGAGTCACCAGGATGTTCTGTCTTGTTCCTCTGAAAATAGAAAAAAGTCATGCTATCATTTGTCATTCATCAGTGACAGTACAGATGGATTCAAAGGATGCCAAATTACTCGGGGAGCGCATCACTTACAGGCTGGCAGAGTGGGGTGGCTTGGATGATCTTCTTCATGTCATTCATAAAGGGAGGATGTTTTCGTCTCGTAAAAGACACTTGCGAGCTCTCTAGGAAGTTGGAAAATAGGAGAAGGGAGAAACTTCCACAAGAAGAGGAGCAACTTCTGGAGACCCAATTCAGTACAGCTAAAAATGAAGTGGGCCCAGGAAAGAGGACCAGTACCAAGGGAGAAGCACTGGGCTCGTCCAAGGCCCTGCGGGCACAAAAATATTATATCTTTTTCCAGGAAATGCCAATTTATTACTGAGTTGGAGTAAACTTTGAAAAACATAAAATTTTTAAAAATTAGTACAAGAGGAAACGGACATTTAATCTATAATTACAACCTTTTCTAAAGAACTCTAGGGGTTTGGGGTGTTCTGTAGTAGGAGGAATTAGCCCAGTTTAGGCCACAGTAGCTAGCAGCCAATGACAGCTTCAGAAGTCAAAGGAGGCACTGCTGTGTCCCCAGTAGAGTGTGGGACGGGCCTCCCCTCCGCTCACCAGGCCTTCCAGGGTCTCCTGCTCAGCTCGCCCCGTTGTGCTGGGCTGCAGGCCTGAGTCAGGCACAGGGGCTGGGATCCTCACCAAATCCAGTTGAATGAAACAAATGTCTAGCAACATGTTTACATATCATTACAGGACTCGTTTCAAATCTTTGCATTTCCCTTTTCAAACACATCTTAATTCTTTTTTCATCCCCTTCCACTGTCCTTTCTCCAGATTCCCTCCATCTCTTGGTCCCTTCCTATTTGCAAACGATCTATTTCCCTTTTTCCTATTATCACTTTTAATTTTGCTTTTTATCTATAATTTGGGTTACTCATACAAGAAAAACAATACAATATTTAAGCTTGTGAGTCTCATTTATTTCACATAACATTATGGTCTCAAGGTAGATCCATTTTCCTACAAACGACTCAAGTTTATCCTTCTTTATGCCTTCTAATATTCCATAATGTTTGTGGTAGAAAACTAGGAAAATGCCAGAAAAATAGAGTGGCTTCTTTCAACAAATATTTATTGAGAATCTTACCTGGAGCCAGATACATTCACTCATGAGATAGATGTGAATGTTTAGGTGTATTTCTTTCAAATGTATATTAAATGATTATGTAAAACTCACATGTGTGTATATGTCTATATGCTTGCTACATATACATACATGCATGTGCATGTACATATACACAAAAATTTATATATTACCAACATTTAATTAAATAAGGATATTCATTTAATTTAAATATCCTTATTTAAATCAAACTGCTTGAGGCCTCTCGAAATGTTCAGAATAAGATGATTTTTGTTTGTTTTGCTTAATAAGTCCCATCAGAAATCTTATTGCTTTAGGTGTTTAGAAGCCACAATGTAGCTTAACTTTCTTTTATAAATGCATGCTGTTTTATTTTGTTAGTTACACATCTTTAGCATTATTACTTATATTTGTTTTAATGGGCACATAATAATTGCATATATCTATGCAGTGAAGCATGATGTTTGAAATATATATGCATTGTGCAATAATCAAATCAGGCCTGTCCACCATGTCATACGCTTATTTTTTTGTGGTCGGAAAGTTCAAAATCTTCATATGTGGTATTTTGAAATACTTGTTAAAAGTTTCTTTTAAAGAAAACACATAAAGCATGCCACTGAAGTTTAAAGTCGACGTTCTCAGTGGCTTTCTATTTTCCTTCGTGCTCACTGATCCTCGGGACATACTAAGGTTCAGCCATCCTGTTTACATTATCCTCTGCATTGTCTCTGGGCTGCTCTGTGCCACTGCAGAATCTTTACTGCACTGGGCTCATGGCTGCTTCTCTGAGGCTTTCCTCAAACAGGAGGAGAGGCACACCAGCATCACGGTGCCTGAGGAGACAGTGTCTACTGGTGTTTCACCAGTTTGACTTAATATACTTTGTTAGTCAGGATTCTCCAGAAAACAGAACCAGCAGAATGTGAATGTGTGCACGCATGCGTACACACACACACACACACACACACACACTTCAGGAAATTGGCAAGTGCTATTATTGAGGTGCTGAGTCCAATCTCCTCAGGGAGGACCAGCTGATGCTGTGGTTCCAATCTGAAGACAGCCAGCTGGAGACCAGGAGAGCTGACATTCCAGGTTGAGTCCAAAGACTGCTGCCATGGAGTGAGGAAGAGCTCACATGTGGGTGAAGGCTGGTGCACTCTGCAGAGAACTGTCCCTTGCTCGGGGCTGAGCTGTCCTGCTGTCCCATTTAGCTTACTCTTCTGTCTACTAATTTGAAGAAGCCCATGCACATTACGGAGACTCTGCTTTATGCAGTACACCAGTGTACATGCGGATGCCATCCACAGCACCCTCTCAGAAGCACCCAGGATAATGTTTGACCCAGTATCTGCGTACCCTAGAGCCCAGCCAAGGTGACATATAAAATTAACCATCACAGTGTATGACATCTTTTGCAATCATTTTTACCATGAAAATCTCTACGTGTTATAATTCTGCAGCAGACTAGTCAAGCCTGCCTGTCTACTAAAATGAAGAATGGAAGAATAGAGCTATTAAACAAAACAAAGCTCTCTTCTCACGAGATAGACTATGAAAATAAAGAGGGATTTAGAGAAGGGAACCACAGTTCTTAGCACTTAATCAAAACCCAAGGGAGGTATTAAAGTATATTTACAACTAAAACTCTACCTACTTAGGTTTCCTTAGAAGGGATTCTGGGATTTAAAAAAAAAAAGTGCTTTTTTACATTGGGGGAAATGCGTTGTGTATAAAGTTTGTGAAATCAGATACAATGAACAAATATGATCAACTAATTCTAGCACTGAATCACTGTTGACAACAATATCATAATTAATTTTGATACAAAGTTTTAAAACAAATGTTATCATGCATAATGTATTTACACATTGGTAAATAATTAACTAGAAATCAAAGAATTCATGTCAAAATCACATAATCAGGGAGCGGATAGGCAGGACTCCTGCCCAGGGTCCTGATTCTGAGCCCTGTTCTTTCTCTTGAATCCAAGTATTTTAACTAAAAACTGGAGTTGCCGTGTAACTCGAAAAATGGAAATAAGGAATATGTTGTGATCCCTAATAATCAAAATCCTAGTCTTCAGATGACTCTGAAAACCAGGATTAAGGGCCGGTGAGATGGCTCAGCAGCATAAGCGCCTGTCTGGCAAGCACGAGGTCCTGAGTTCGACTCCCGGTACCCACGTAGAGGAGAAAAAGGGCCGGTGATATCGCTCAGTGGCACAAGCACTTGCTGACCCGCGAGGTCCTGAAGTCGACTCGCAGTACCCACATTAAAAAAAAAAAAAAAAAAAAAAAACAGGATTGACTGTCACGTAAGCATTAGGTTGACACACATCTGCATGTGCCTGGAATCATACTTCGTCAGGGTGGTATACCTGATATTACAGCCAGCATTATCCCCTGGCTGTCCCCTGACCCGTAGCTCCTCCGGGCAGTAGGGTAAAGTTCATTAAGAATGGCTTGGAAGGGCTAAGGATATAGCTCAGCAGCACAGTGCCTGCCTGGCAAGCGTGAAGTCCTGAGTTCAATTACCAGTATCGAAAAAAAAAAAAAAAAAGAATGGCTTGGAAATTAGCACACAGAGAAACTCAGTAATGTCCACAATATGACGAGTCCAGAGCTAAACTACAAACCTCCCATTCCACAGCTAAATGTGGCCCCTCCAGCTAGAGTAGGCGTGGGCCACTGTACTTGTCCCCATGCACTCAGTAAGGAACAATGATTTCTTACCTGCCTGTGTCAGAAGGACCCTCTATACTCATGCACACTGGAAATGCTGCTTTTGGCATTCCAGCAAGTGGCTTTGTCACTACCAGATGTCTCTTTGTGTTACTCTGGCTCTTCCTTTATCTCACAAACTCAGCCTTGCTCAGTCCTCCCTTCATCTTTACTTAACACAGCCTCTGAGCTGTTACTCAGGAGCAGCAGCGAGGTAAGAGGCAGGAAACGCCTCCCACAGTGCCTGTAACTCCCTTTCTCACCGCAGTGGGAACTGCTCTAATCCTGAGTCCCTGCCCTGAGATCTGCACGCAATGAGCTAACTGTTGTCTAACTGGAAGGCACAGTTGGCAACTGAAAGTAAAACTTCAGACTCCTTTAGTGTTTTCTGAAAAGTCATTTTAAAGGAGTGAGGGACAAGCGAATGACTTTTCAAATCATGTGTGATGCTGGAAATGGCTTTCTTTTGCTAAGATCCAAAAGTGATAGATGATATACACAACTGTGTGGCAGAAAGCATGAAGTCAGAATTTTCATGGTTTAAAGATAAAACTATTCTGAGTGTCTCAGTTTTATAAAAGGGAATTGTATTTTAGAACTGGTGATAAGAGAGGCTGTGTGCTGAGTTTTTCAAATATTTTCTTTAATTCTGCTTTCTGCTTAAACTTGGGCCATTTCATATAGTTGTGTAATGCTATTTCCATGTTAGAAAGAGGGACCCCAAGTTAGCTGTACCCTCAACAGAGCCAAACACCTTCCATATTGAAAGTGTGTCTAAAAGTACCTGACTTTATTAATAAATTATACCTCATGTGGATCAAAACATGAACAAAAACAGGCTAACTGACCCACAGAAAATGGATCCAGCTATGGAGAAAGAGGGTTGGGTCTTGGAAAGATTCTTCATGTAGGAAAAGAGACTCAAGAGAAGGTCACAGTAATGAACACTTTGACAATTTCCATTCTGGTTCTCTCTTCTTGGCTACACTAGGGCTAGTCCAGTAAGAGGGACTGCTTCATAGGAAAGAGACACAGTCTAAGATATTGGGCAGCCTCTGAATGGGTGTGTGAGGTCAGCAAGTAGGAGGTGCCTACATTAGGGATGCTCTGAGGCCAGCAGACGTGTGAACTTAGGGCAGGGCATCTCACTGGGCCCTTGGCATCGTGTGCACCTCAGATGTCTCTAGTAATTGTGCAAACCATCAACAGCACCAGCCTCCTTTGCTGATGATGCAGTGCCTAAGCCTCTGGTAGGCATGAGCTTCCAGGGGTCACTCATTCTGAAACTTCTCAGTACCCAGGAGTCTCTGTACACTCAGAATGACAATGTTCTGCAGGGAAGGTTGCAGAATGTGTTTCCTGCAGTCAAAGGTTCTGCAGATTGCCCTGGCATGGTGAAGGAAGAAGGTGCTGGGCCTGTGGGAGCCCTGGGCTACTGCAGAAATATAAAAGTGGTGTCCTAGTTTCCTGTGGCTGCTGCAAGGATAGAGCAAAAACACAATGACTTCAAGCAATAGAAGTTTATTCTGAATGCCAGAAATCTGAAATCAAGGTGTTTGTAGGTTCTCACTCTCTGCAGGGGATCCAGGGGAGTCTTCCTGCCTCTTCAGCTGTGGTGACTGGTGGTGTTCCTGGACCTGTGGGACAACGCTCCGGTCTTGGCCCCAGGCTTCTCACTGCCTTCTCCTCCATGTGTTGCCCCAAAGCCCCCTCTCCACCTCCATTATGAGATGTGACTGCACTCAGGCACACTGGGATAGTTCAGGGTCAATTCCATGTGCTCAGCCTCTGGCAGACAGCCCCCTTTGGATGGCTCCCGCTCCTCCTAGGCAGTTCCAGGTGGACGGAGCTGTTCTAATTCCAGTGAGCACTGCTCTTTCCTCCAGCTGGCTCGTGCTTGCCCCTGAAACTCGACACAGAGGCCACCACTGTCAGGATGCCCACGGGACTCCCCGGCTGGGGTCCTCAGTGCACCGAGCTCTGCCTCCACCAATTCTGTGACAGTGCAAGTCAGCCAATACTAGTGCATCTCCCAGCTCCTGGAAATAACCCTTCCCCGCAGTGAGCCTCTGCTCTGAGGGAGGACACACGCCCACTTCATCTCATTTCATCCCACATCTCATTAATTGGTTAAGGAATTGCTGTCCCTGCAACCTGTTTACCACTTGAGAAGTGAGAACCACAAGAATGTATACAATCCATTTCTATTACACAGCCTAGGAGAACAGGGACACATCTATACTCAGGTTAAGATGACTCCAAAGACTTTTGACAGCCTCTCACTGAGTGCTATTGACCACAAGCTCTGGAAGGTGACAGCTGATGTTTTATGTTAATTATTAGTCTCAAACGCAGGGCTCAGCACAGAGCCTGGCTGAAGGTAAGCTGGTAAATATGGTTCTCCTCTGAGGAATATACAGGTAAAATTAGCAAGGGTGGATTTTTCATCTCTGTAGGTAGCCTGTTACCTGTAAATACAGTGAGGGTGAAACTAAATGAATTAAAATGACATTGCAAGATGCAGAGCTAGAAATTGTTTTTTAAAAGTGAAAAATCTACTGATGGGTTGTTAGAGTTCCCTTGGTTTAAGGAAATCTGCAACAGGAATAATGTACTGTAGACGGGCTGGTTAAATGAAGCCTCTTTGAGTGTGATAGAGCCAGGTCTGTGCCAGGGAAAAAGACATTTCAGAGGATGAGGAATAAAGAGGGTGTCTTAGTCACTTTCCTTACTGCTGGAACACAATACCTGACACACAGAACTTAAAGGAGGAGAGGTTTGTTTTGGCTCACAGTTTGCAGAGGTTTCAGTCCACAGCCCACTGTCTTCAAGGCAGGGCAGCATGGTAGACAGGCGGGTAGAGAACTGATCACATCATGTCAGGCAACCCGGAAGCAGGGGAGGAGCCAGGAAGGAAGATATATACTTCCGGGTCATGCCCACAGTGACCCGCCTCTTCCGACCAGGACCCACCTCCCAACAGCAATCAGCTACACTACTACCATAATCTAGTCACTACTGGATACACTAACCCAGTCACTGGATACCATAATCCAGTCACTGCTGGATACACTACTACCATAATCCAGTCATAATCCAATTGAAAAGCCCCAGCTTTGGGTGCATGAAGCTTTGGAGGACATCTAGATATAAATCATAACAGAGGGATTAAAATGCATGACTGTGGATTACACCCAGCTAGTCATGAGCACAGCTCTCATGCTGAAAAGGTCTGTGCTGAGATGTACTCTATTTGCTCTGGAGGTCCCTCTTGGCATCACAACCTTCTCTGCCCCACTCCCCAGTCTAATGGCTCCCTTGTTCTTGGGCTCTCAGTTGGTCTGTCAGTGGAGGGAAGTGGCTGGTCATGGCAGGATGGGAGAGAGAAGGAGGTGCTCTCAGTCCTTCAGACCCAGTGACAGCTCCCAAATTGGCCAAGCCCTAGGATGAAATCCATCAACTTTGCCTTCCTAAACTGCACCCTTCCTTGCACACAGCTCTCTTCACTCTCTTTGATCCTTGTGAATGCAGTGCCTGATCAGACCCTCAGATCTTGGTGGCTGAACCCAAGGGAAGTTAATTCTCACTCATGTGGGAAGGTTCTGTGAGCTGGCACCAGGGCTCCTTCCAACTTGGGGATCTGCTTTCCTTGGAGATCTAGGGGTGCAGATTGCATGGACCAGTCCAGGATCTAGCATCTGTCACTTTCTTTTGTTCGGTTGGCCAGGGTTTTGCCACCTAGCAACACCTAAATGAAGGGTGCCCTTGAGAAAAGCAGTTGGGTTTGGAGAGAAACTAAGTAATCTCTGCCACACGGTTTTAAATTTCCATCAATGGGTAACTTGTGCTTCATGGAAGTGTTTGCAACATACACTGAGAGGCCTTAGGCAGAGGCATAGAATACACCCAACCTGCTAGGTCCCATGGAGGGAGGCACAGAATTATGCCAAGCCAGCAGCAAAGGCATTGTGATTCCTAAAATGTGGCACAGCTTGTGTTTTTGAGACTATGAGAAGGCAAGTGTAGGAAAGCACACTCCGGCCTGCACTCTAGGCCAACCTTGAAGCTCCAATGCAGTGGAAGAATTGCAGGATAATGGTGTGCGTAGGGGGCGTTAGACTGCAGAAGGGGCTTCTTGTATGTTTTCAGTTTTTTAGTGTTTTTATATTCTTCAAGTAGCAGTACAGTTTCCATATGTGAAAGTGTAGCATTGTGCTAGGACAACAAGGGAACCTGGATGACATGCACCTTTTTGGGGTGAAGTTTATAGTCTTTAGAGAAGGCTTTTTTTTTTTTTTGTGGGTACCGGGGGGTCGACCTCAGGACCTCGTGCACCAGCAGGCGCCTGTGCCACTGAGCGATATCACCGGCCCCTTTTTTTGTATGTGGGATCCGGGAGTCGAACTCGGGCCCTTGCGCTTGCTGGGCAGGCGCTTAAGCCGCTGAGCCATCTCACCAGCCCCCAGAAGGCTTGTTTTGTGGTTTTATGTTAAGTAGATTTTTTTTTATATGTGGGTACTGGGAGTCGAACTCAGGACCTTGCGCTTGCCAGGCAGGCACTTATGCCGTTGAGCTATATCACTGGCCCTGTTAAGTAGATTTTTGTTCAATTTCAGAGCTGGAAAGATCCCATGAGTTTCCAAGGGAAAGCTCCGGCATAAGAAGTCTAATTGATTTCTTCTTATACCCAGTGGCTGATAAAAGAGCAGAAGAGAAGAAAGATGCATGTTCTACCATTCTTTTCCAGGACATCTCCTTGGGACTCATCTCCCAATACCACGGTGAGCTGGTTTGTTGATGGACATCTGTTGAATGCTTTCCTGTCCTGTCCCTCTTCCCCAAATCTTGCCACTGACTCCCGCTTTTCCCAAATAATGTATTCTTGAATCTCTGGCTCAAGCCATTCCTCCAAGACGACCTCTCTGGTTCACATAAGTGTCCCCAAAGACCCCTGTGCTGAAGGCTTGGCCCCCAGCCCTGGCACTGTTGGGAGGTATTGAAGCCTTTGAGAGGCTGGGCCCAAGTGAAAACCTATTTGGTCATGTGGGGTACCCCTTAGGAAGGCATGGGAACCTTGACCTTCTTCCTCTCTCCTTCATGTCTTGACCAGGAGGTGGACAATTATCCCTACCACGTGCTACCTGCCATGAATAGCTGCTCACCACAGGCCCCAAAACAGTGAAGACATCTGGCCATGGACCTGCAAAACTGTGAGCCAAAATAAACCTTTCTTAGTTTTAAGTTGATATATCTCGGGTATTGGTTATCGTAATGGAAAACAGAGTAACACAGGAACTAAAAATAAGTCATCTCAATACTTTTTAGACTGCTTTATCTAAAATAGTTAACCCTGGCAACATTCATTTAGGTGAATTGCATGTACTTGTTGTCAACATCACAATTCTTTTTGGATTTTGTGCTTGTTTCCAAGTATGACCTGCACCCAATTAGCCCAGCCACTCCATCAGCATCTCCTATCACAGGCACTGCACACGTACTCGTGATAGTGATAAAGGACCGAAGGGAAAAGAGGACGCAGGTGCAAGAACAAGAATCTCTCTGGCCAACTTTCCAGGAAGCAAGACTGAGGGAGCAGAGGAAGAAAATGGGGGGATGATTTTCTGAAAGGAGAAATGGGAGCTGTGCAACGGTATTAATGAATTCTACTAGAGTGAACCAGGCTTGTGGGGATAAAGAGAAAAGCAGAGAGAGCCAGGAGGGCCTCTGGTTAACCAGCGGAAGGGAAGCCTGGGTGAAACCAGAGCAGTGTGGCATTTTTGTATATTCTGGTGTCCCAGAAACAGCACCCAGGGAAGAAGGAAAGATTTTCAACTGTAGGAAGCAGGGAGCAGCACCCAGAACTCACCACCACATGTAACTAAACAGAGACCCTCTGGACAGGCACTTGAAGACACCAGACTCCATGATACAGTGACACTATGCTGACACAGAGGCCTCCAAGAACTGCTCAAGTCATCCTGGCAGAGGGACACAGCAGGAAGAGAGAAAATTAGAAGTTCGGACTCTCTCAGACCCCTCCATGTTCACAGGAAATCCCATTTGCCACCCACTGCACACACTGAGGCTGGCAGCCCCCTCAGGGGTGTGGCGGGATTGGACTTCCCTGCTACCTAGGCTCCCAACCCTTCCCCTCCATTGAGGTTTAGATCCTGACTGCCCCCGCAAAGTCTCATGTACGTGGAAGGTGACTGGGTCATGGGGCGCGGTGCTCACTAGTGGATTCATCTACTGTTGAATTCATACTAAATGTGCTCTTAGGAGGTGGGACCTTGGAGAGGGGGTGTCACTGGGGCTGTGCCTTTGGAAGTTGCCTTAGTTACTTTCTTATTGCTGAGGTGCAATACCTGATGCCTACAACTCTAAGGAGGGAAGGTTTATTTTAGCTCAAAGTTTGTAGAGATTTCCGTTCATAGTCTGCTGGCTCCAAGGCAGGACAGCCAGGTAGAGGGGCATGGTGGAGGAGAAACAGCTTATGGCATGGTGGTGGGAAGCAGAGAGAGTGATCAAAGAGGAGGGAGGGAGATAGACCCTTCCAGACCACGTCCACAGTGACCCACCTTCTCTGACCAGACTTTGCCTCCCAAATCACATTCAGCTATAAAAGCATCAGTGAACAAATCCACTGATGAGTGGCATGCCCCCACGGTCTAATCACCTCCCAAAAGCTCCACCTATCAGTGCATGAGGCTTTGAGGGACATCCAGATGTAAACAATAACATAAGGTATATCTACTTCCTTAGCAACTCCCTTGTTTCTCTGTTCCATGGCTGCCATGAGGTGAGCAACATTGCCTTCTACCATCCCTATTTCTGCTGTGGAGCCAACCAACCATTGACTGAATTCCCTGAATTGTGAGCCAAATTAAACCTTTCCTCCTTTAAGTTGTGGATTTCAAGCATTGTGTCCTAGTGGCAAGAATGCTAACTGATATGCCCTCCATACCCCACTCTGAGCCTTTGGTGTGACATGTGCTTTCCCTGTGTTCATTTTGTCAAGTTGCACCTTGGGATACATGCCAGGACTTGTCATTTGTAGTCACATGGACAATATCGTGAAGACAAAGTGCCACCCTTCCAGGAGCTCCAGTGTCAAAGTCAAGCACAAGAGCAGAATTCAGACATGAACCTCTTTAGGGAGGTATAAGATCCAGCTTGCCCTTGGCACGCTGAGAGATGCATGGCTCCCTCCAACCTTGCCTTGCTGGGTAGCCCCGCACTCATGTTTGAGAGCTCTGAAGTCACCTGGACAATATGTCCCTTCACCTGACTGTATCCTCTGGGTGTAGGAGCTACTTTTGTAATAAATCTGTGTTTCATAGGGCTTCAAACAATGCTTGGTGCTCAGTAACAGCTGCTGAGTGAGAATGAATATGTGGCAGTGGGGACCATCTGTCCCCAGTCAGTTGAGGGTTCTTTTGCTCATATCAGATACAAATCATGAATTAGCAACATGCAGCTCTAGTGGCCCTGATGCCATCAGTTGACACCAGTTATTGTTGGGTGCTATCATCTGTTGACTGTGCCGGTTGTAGGTCTCTGGAGCTCTTCAGGGTTAGCAGCCCTAGTGTTTATAGTCTTTCTTTTTAAAGTAACTTCTCTGTCTACACTACTCAGGATAAGAACCCTAAGTAGATTTACAGGACTTTGCAAGCCCATGCTAACTAGGAAATAAATAGAAGCAGATTTACAGGATCATTGGAGTGAGGCTTTCTTTGAACAGAGCCTGTGCTACAGCACAGAGGGGGATCAGTACATTAGAAGGAGCCCTCTTAGACTCACCCAAAGAGTGTGAGAGGAAGGCTGCTTATATAGCAGCTACAGGCCTGTGATTGGTCCAAATCAGAGCCTTCTGATTGGTCTAAATTGGTCCAAGTCCAAACCTTTAAATCTGAGCTTTCTGACTAGTCCAAATTCAGTTATATTTCATAGTTTAAATTCAACCTGCTGCTGTCAGGGCAGACATCTCCCGGGGCAGGTGCAGGGTATTCAGAACAAATGCAGCTGTCACAGGAGCAGATCAGCAGAACATGCGGAGATGTGGTTCAGTGACAGCTGTCACCTCTCCATTAGAAATGGTGGGACCAAAACTGGGAAATCTTCAGAGGGGCTATGTGTATTCATCATAGCTTATTGGGGTTTAAGGAGGTTAAGGATCTTAATCATGGGCCTGAATCCCTCACCAATCTCAACTGTGTTAGGAGGGTTCCCTAGCACTTCTTCAGAGAGGTAGCAGCATCTGGAGCAGCTGGACTGGGAAGGGGCCTGGAGAGCAGCTGACGATGAGGCAACCTTAGGGCAGTGGGAGAGCACTGAGGCAAGCAATCCGAGTCCCTTCTTGGGGGGTGGGGGCAAGGGGAAGCAGAAGGAAGTGATGGGGGATGGGGGAGGATCCACCGTTGGCCAAACTATTCCCCCATCTAATATTACAGGAAAAAGGGGAGAATCAGATGCTTCTCTATTTCACATCCACAGACCGCAACTACCAGCCCCTGTCACTTCCACTGCAAGCCACGCCGATCCTCCTGGACCCCTAGCGTGCTGAGTGCTTTCTGTCAGCCCCTAGCCCCTCACACTGTATCGCTATCAGGCTATTTTAATCTTCTCTCATCTGTATCTGTTCCCATAGACAAATCCTGCAGCCACCCAAGAGACTTCTGGAACCCTTGCCTGGTTCTCATTCTCACAGTTCAGACCACGCAGAAGAAGACAGAAGGAATTGTCTCCAACAGGGCTCACTTTAATCTTGACTTCTTCAGAGAAGATTTAACAGTGTCGCAGTGCTGCCTCTAAAATTTAATAAAACCCCAGATCTTGGCTAGAGGATGGCTTATTAACTGGCTCTCTGTTGCTCGCTGCTAAAATCTTCCGTTAAATGCGATTAAAGTTATTTGATTTCAGCAGAGAAACTTGCTGTGTAATTCTCTAGCTCAGCTGCCCTCTCCCATCTGCATACCTTACACAAACTTCACGGATTTCCTATCAGGGTTGCTTCTACTGTTTTTTTTTTTTTTTTTTTTTTTTTTTTTTTGTGGGTACCGGGGGGTCGACCTCAGGACCTCGCGCAACAACAGGCACCCGTGCCGCTGAGCGATATCACCGGCCCCTTTTTCGTATGTGGGATCCGGGAGTCGAACTCGGGCCCTCGCGCTTGCAAGGCAGGCGCTTACGCCACTAAGCCATCTCACCGGCCCGCTTCTACTGTTTTTTAAAACTCACCTCTTGCAACATTCAAGGCAGCCCGCGGCTTTGCTAAAGTCATCAAAATTATTTTCAACTTTACCCCCAGTTACTCTAAACAGTTCCCAAAGTCAACCTTCATCTTTTGCTCCTCCACAGCAGTCCTCTCTAAATATGAGTGTGGCAGTGTCATTTCTCTCTAGCTTGTCACGTTCCCATCATTTTGCTTATACTCAGCTCCCTTCAACAAGCATCTTGGCTCTGCTTCTACCCACAGAGCTTCCTGGAGTCTCTGCCCATCCAGTGCCAAGGACAGGGAGGAAGAGGAGACTGGTGCATCTGCCCTGTGACCTCCAGGTGCCATTTGCCAAGTCCATCCATCCAACCGAAATACAGGGCTGTGTCCCTTGCCCATAATGAAAGTTAGATGGTATAGATAAATGGATGACAGAAAGACTAGCTCATGAATATGGAATTATACACATATTTAGAATTATACTAACATTTGCAAAAACAAATGATAGAAAATTGTCAATATTATTATTGAATTCAAAAGAAGATAAAAAGCACATAAACATGAGCAAAAAACAAACATATTAATATGATAAATAAAAAATGCATATTTTGTTAAAAAAAGTCACGCTAGTTATGGAGAAAAACTTAATAAAATTGAAAAAATATCTGTAAAACTGAGAAAGCAAAAAGTTTTTAAAAATCATGAAATTATAAACTTATTAAAATTTAATAAAGAACAGTATATGAAAAGAAATTAGGTAACACAGGATGTACAATGTTCTGGGATGGAGGGGATTATAATATTAAAAATAAAGATTAGAAGTAGAGTAAATTGTATGAATACATAACTATAAATAAATGGAATCAGTATTTAAAAATTCACCAAAAGCCAAGACAAAACAAAATAAAATCCTCCTGGCCCAGACAGCTTTACATCAAAATTCTATTAATTCAAGAAACAAATGTACTATTACTTAAAGGACTAGATAGGGAAAGCCTGGTCTCCAGTCCGAAATTGAAATTGTTTGAAACAGAGACCAGGACATTTTGAGAAAGAAATGACATATACTAATCCCAATGCTGGCCACAGAAAAAACTATTAAATATATTAGCAAACTAAAGCTAGTGTGGTATTCAAAAATTAATACATTATGAACACACTGAATTTATACCAAGAATGCAAGAATAACAAACATTTAAAATCTTCAACTGAAATTCAAAAGTGTGGATAGCTAATAATCAACTCAAAAGATGCCTTATATGTATAAGACTAAATTCAATGTCATTTAAAATAATGCTTTTTCAAAAAATATAAATACCAGAAATTTTTCTTATTATAATGAAAGGTAAAACTTACAAATGAGCCTGTATTTAATTTTGAAAAGAGAAAAAAAATTCTTTAAAGTCATGACAAGAATAAAATGTTGGGCCGGTGAGATGGCTCAGTGGCGTAAGCGCCTGCCTTGCAAGCGCGAGGGCCCGAGTTCGACTCCCGGATCCCACATACGAAAAAGGGGCCAGTGATATCACTCAGCAGCATGGGTGCCTGTTGGTGCGCGAGGTCCTGAGGTCGACCCCCCGGTACCCACAAAAAAAAAGAAAAGAATAAAATGTCTACTCCTATCATTTGTTCTCAGTTTTCTTATTTGTTCATTTTTCCTACATGTCTGTGATAGCACTGTGGATTAAGAATCCAGAGTAAATTTTAAGAACTAGAACTGTTAGTATGTTTATATGCATGGAAAACCATAGAGAATCGAAGGCTAAACAAACAGAATTAAGAAAATTCATCAGATTGCTAGATATAAAATCAATATACAAAAACTGATTGTATCCCAATTAGTTATTAGCAAACAGAAAATCTAATCATAAAATATCACTTATAAAAAACAATGCAGGGGCCGGTGAGATGGCTCAGCGGCATAAGCGCCTGCCTGGCAAGCACGAGGGCCCAAGTTCGACTCCTGGAACCCACATAGGAAAAAAAGGGCCGGTGATATCGCTCAGCAGCACAGGCGCCTGCTGGCGCCCGAGGTCCTAAGGTCGATCCCCGGTACCCACAAAAACAAACACACAAACAAACAAACAAAAATGCAAATGTTTATTGCTGAGAATTAAATTTAACGAGAGATGTGCAACAACCTTATAGGTAAACAAATGAAATGTTATTAAAAGACATAAAGACTGAAGAAAGATAGCATGCGTGGATAGGAAGACATAGAAATGAATGTGTTAAAGAGCAAAAGTTACTGCAATGAGCAATGGAAGAAAGATGAATAGAGCGCAGTACAGAATCCAGGAACAAGCTCAAACATAGACAGACAGACAAGTAGAAAGTTGACATATGACAACAGCAGCTTTACAAATCATTTGAAAAATGCTGACAAATTTAATAAAATGTTTCAGAAAAACTTCTTTTCAAAAAAACTTATAAAAATTTAAGTCACTGAGAATCATTTTTATCCCTCTTATTAAAAGTAAGTGAGATAAAAATCTAAAGAGAGAAATAAAACTGAAATTTACTAGAGGAATTTGTGCTCATACCCATGTAAAGATAAGAGGTACCCACCCATCATAAGTAACTAAAAAACTTGACAAAATATATGAAATATATAAATTTTAATATTGGACTACAGGCAGCTCAGAACTGTTATCCTTTATATAAGAGACTCATAGGTGACCCTCATCATCATTTTCTGTCTCCAGGCAATTTTCAGACTTCAGCGCAAGGAGGGGAACCAAGAAGAATATTGTAGACTTACAGAATTGAGATAGGATTTGTATGTGAAAGAGGCAGAATAAGCTGGAATTTATAGGACAAATAAGTGGAGAGAGAAAGACTTATCTTGAGTCTTATGCTGAATTGTCTTCTGAAATGCAAGAGCTGAAACTCAACAAGGCTGGGAATAGACCCAGTTTAGGACAATTACCTGCCAGTTGTACCTGAAAAATCTCCCCTCACAGGTGAGAACCATTCTAGTTCCAACCAGCCAGTATGGAGACATCTGAATATACAGTTGCTTTTGTAGTGTCCCCAGAAAATCAGTAAGGTTATAGAAAGCAGAAAGAAGTGAAGATGTAATATCCGCAAAGTAAAGGCTATTTCACATATGTACTGAAAGTGCATAAACCAAGCTATGAAATAACAAGATGATTCTTAGTATTGTAAGAGAATATTCATGCACCTTTACATTATGCTTCCAAGCCAAAACAAAACAAAACTTTTAGAACTCAAAATCACAAAGGACACAATGTCCAGAACTCAACCAAGAATCACTAGAAACAGGAAACTGTTCCATTCATTACTAGGCCAGAAAGAAAAAATCAATTAAAACAAATTTAGAAACAACAGAGATTATGAAATTAGGACACGGGACTATAAAATGGCTATCTATAATGGGCTTATAAAACATAAAATAAGAAGACAAATTTATAAGAAGAAATGCTTGCAACTTTTAGAGATGAAAACATATCATACCTATGAAAATTCTATGGGTTCAAAAATATTCTCCATTGGGAGTAGTGAGAAAATGTCACTGGATGGTACTGACAAAAAATAGATATTCTAAAAATATTAATAGATGAAAAACACAGAAATAGAAATTATTTAAAATGAAGCATAAAAAAATAAACTTTGGAAAAAATTGAACTCACTAAAACTTATACCCAAATCAATACCGGGTCAAACATTTTGAGTTGGTCAATATACATATCCCCAGCTCAGGTTGAATAAGATGAAATTCTATCGTCTTATTAGTTCCCTTACTCTAAACAAATGTCTCCTTATGGTCTATTTAATGCCACATTTTTGTGTGTGTGTTTTGTGATTTTTCGGGTGGTTTTACCAAAATGGTCTCCAAAGATAATGCTGAAATTCTGTCTAGTGTAGCAAGAATAAAAAGACAATGATGTGACTTATAGAGAACATGCATGCTGGGTGAGTTTTGTTCAGGTCTGAGTTATAATGCTGTTGGCTGTGAGCTCAATGTTAATGAAAGAATGATATAAAATAAATTAGATATATTTAAACAAAAACACATGTAAATAGCATGCAATGATTCACTGAAGAAAATGTCAGCTCACAGGAACCTAACTGTATTTCCTGTAGGAAGAATGGCTAAGAATTTACTAATTCAGTCTTTGTGGTGACTTTATAGGATACATCGACCATGAGTAATGAGAAAAGACTATGTTTGTTACCTCAATAAAACTGCTACATCTTAATTCAGAAATATTATAGTAACTATATTAAGAAAATATGCCTTCTGTCAGTTAGGAATTATTTGTACCATCTAACTGATAGCAATTGTAAACTTCATTTAAAATGTAATAGCCTTTTGAAGGCACAAGAAAATGATTGAAAGTTGGCAGAGGAGGGATTTGACCACTGACAGAAGAAAAGCACACTTAGTAAAACTTCACATTTATACCACCTTCCCTCTAAGGATGTATCCCATGTCTTTGTCATTTCAGAGTGACACAAGCAGAAATCATCAGACATATGAGAAGTAAAAATAGCACCAGTGCAGCCTCTGTCAGCCAAAATTGGGAGAAGGGTTAAGAAAATAGAAGATCTGTGGAGATGTCGCCCACTTATCTGCTTAAATGACCTTCATGTCTTTGGCTGACCATTTAATTGTACATGACAGAAATGGAAGGAAAAATACTAAGTGTAGAATTCACACGCTTCTCACCACAGGAAGATAGGGTCTGGAGTTTGAATACCAATGACTCTGAAGGCTTGCTGAATTTCAGTTCAAATGGGAAACAAAGAACAAACATCTCTAGAAGGAAATCTAAAGTAGATAAGCATATACTAAGATAGCTTGTAGATGTCTGGGGAAGATTAGTTACAGCCTTTTTCATGGAAACAAATTTATGATATGATGTAGATCATACTAAGTAGCCTTTGAAATATTGGTGAGAATATAGGCATTTTATGGAAAAAAAATTAAGTTCCTAGCACTCCAGAATTTTTAATAGCGATCCATCCCCTGAAATGTTTTCTAAGAGCCAACAGATTAAGAGGGGATACGATAACAGCTGTAAGAAGTAGTCACTGGTACTGGTTATTAAAACTCAGAGGAGCAAACCTACATGTTAGTGCTTTGAGTTTTGGCAGGCTCCCTGGAATGCAGTATTCTAATAGAGAGGTGGATACAGGTGTCTGGATTTCAGCAAAGAATTGTGAAATCTGTAGAAACAAAAAAGGAATAAACTTAAATCAGCATTCATGAGGGGGATCTGTTTAAAACTCCATCCCTGTCTCTGGTGGTCAAGATGCAATGCCATCACATCCTTATTATTGCTGGAGAGTGGATGAAGCACTCTCCCACAGGACTTATGTGAAATTCAACAACACACAAGAGAAGGCATTTGAAATATGTTTTGTCATAGCTGTCTTCTTGTGGAAAAGTAATAATAAATACCCTGTGCATATTCCTTGCTCATTTATTTTTGTTTTGAAAGCTGCATTTCTAAAATTGTTTCCCCCAGGAAATATAAGTAGAGCATCTCCATATCTATTAAAGGAGACTTGTTTTGGGTTTGTGTATAATTCTTAATTTTAAACATAATTAAGGAAAGGTGTATTTTGAAAATTAGGAAGTATGATCTCCATATTTATGATTTCTCTAGTTCTAACAAAAAGACAAACGGAAAGATTTGGTAATAAATATATTAAATGGCAACATTGATGGGCATGGGTGCCTTACACGTGGAAGAAATTTTTAAAGTCAAAATAAAGTCTAATGTAAGGTTATAATAATATCTGTTCCGAGCCCACCAGATTTGATGGAATTTATATGGGAGGGACACCTTGCTCATGTGCAAATGCCCTCCAGTCTGGAGATGTGATGGATACACTGTTTATATTGTCAGGAAGTGGCTGCTAGGCTTGGCTCTCAGGCATGCAGCTGGAACAGGCAAATTTCTCTCCAACATTGCCACTTCTTATGAGCCAGCTATGTGTGTGATTTTCAGGTCCTCACTTGCAAATCAAGGACTTGAGTTTGAGGACAGCTAAGACTCATCAACTATAGTATGCTGCACTTCAAGTCTCCAACTCTATTCTCCAAGAGGTGAAGGAGTGGATTGCCTGGAGCCAGAACTCAAGACACTATGTTATTGGGGTACCTTTTAAGTAGCCATGGTTTCACCTCTTCCTGAGAGATCTCAAGGAGCACGACAAGCTCTTGTGTGCACAGAATGTTGGCTTCATAAAACAGAGCATGGTTACATGGCTGAGATCTAAAATGTTCCTCAAAAGTCTTATGTGTTCATAGATGGGGATTTTGGAAGGTGATTGGGTCTTGTGGGCACCATACTCATCAGTGGATTCATCCATTGATCAGTTCATAGCTGAAGGTGCTGTTAGGAGATGGGAATTTGTCAGAAGAGGTGAGTCATTGGGGAAGAGACCTGGAAGAATGCACTTTTATCCCTGGATCCTCCCTTCCCTCTCTGCCTCCTTACTGCCATGGGCTGCAGAAATTTTCTCTGCCATGCCCTTCCTCCATGCTGTTTCTTCCTTGGAGCAGACAACTATGTACTGAACCCACTAAAACCATAAGCCAAAATAAACCCTTCCTTTAAGTAGCAGGTATTGAGTATTTAGTCCAAGCAATAGAGAAGTGCTTAGTATACCTGCCTACTGAATAAATGGGGGCATTTTTTTATTTTTCTGCACCCAAGTTAAAAAATTTAAAAAATTAAAGGGCATTTACTCTTTGAGAGTTTTGTTGGTGCTCCTAGTTGCAATGGTTTTACAAGATGCATTATAGATTTCATTTATCAAGTATTACTTCTTATATGAGATTATTTAAAATTCTGGGGTTCATGTCCACATTTAAAAAGATAGTTGTTACTCTGTTCCCCGATGCTAAGAACTCAAAGATAGAAATGGTCAGGAACCAAATATGATATGTGTTGGGAATCTATTATAACATCATCATCTAGAGTATCTCAGAGAAACACAAAAGAGAGTATTACAGAAAATACTTTAAAGTCAAATCGTGAAAGCAGTGCTAATATATTTAGAAAATTTATGAATTACAGAAAAGTCAAAACAATTATAAGATTATCTAATATTGATAAGTAATCAGTACAATTTGGGAACTAAGTACTCTATACACATTGTGTATCTCTTCCTAAGTCTTAGGAATTAAGTAATATAATTAGTTTCACTATATGGATAAATAAACTGAGATTTAGGTGCTTAAATAATTGGTAACACACATGCAACAGGGACCACTATGATGGAACCATGGTAGGAAAGAAGAAAGAAGTGTAGGATGACAAAATAAATCCCTGGGTGCAGTATATTACCTTTTGTAGCATGTTTACACTATTATTACCCTTTGTAGCACATTGTATGTTTCAACAGATTTGTCACGAGACACTCGTAAAACCATGGAAGCAGAATGTTTGCATGAAATGAGAAATTGTTACCAAGGAAAAACCTAAATGAGCCCCATGGCTTCACTTGCTCTTAGTTAACTTAAAAGTCACTATTTGGAAGTCACAAAACTGGTCAACACATTACTAGTTCCCTATTTTTTTGCTGTAGTTACCTCTCATGTGTGGGTTATAATAACAGATGCCTGGGTGACTTCCTACTGTTGCTAAAAACACTAACCTTTCATGTGCACCTCCAGAAATCTGAAAGGTGACTAGAATAGGATAAAAGTCTTGGCATCTCTGCCTTTATTTGTGTCTGTTCCTCTGCTGTCTTAACCCTTGGGTCAGATTCTACTCAGCTCTGCATTTAGACATGTTGGTCATTTTTAAATGTTTAGTCTAAGACTATAATACAGGGCTAAGTTGGCCTATTGCCCATTGCATCTGCTGTACTTCTGGTTTTTTCCCCTCTGTTCTGGTCCCATCCTTTTGCTTCTTCAGAAGTCAAAAAAACTGCAAGTATCTGAACAGCTTCAAACCTACCGTATGGTGCAGACACAAAAGGCTGGGATATTTTGCTCAAGAAGATGGCAGATAGGACAAGTCGACCAAGACCAATTGGTGATCCAAATCATCACAAGAAGAAACATCTTTTGGAACTATGACACTGGCCAGTGGTAATTATCTGATTTTAGTCCAATCCAATAAATCAATAGCAACCCACTGTTCTCTTCATTCTGCAAGCAGCAGCTTGGTCACTCTCTCAATCAATTGTTGACTCCCATAAGCCCACGCCTTAATTGGGCTGAAGCCCCTCAGCTGCAAAAGCCTTGCCTGTGCAGGAGTATGTGTGCTTGCAATATCTGGCTTGGACTCGATTTTACTATCTCCAGTCCAGCATCACATGCCCATTGTCTGCTATCACATTCATTGCAGGGTTGTGTGATCATTAATCATAATATGTCAACTTGAATGGATTAAGAAAATCTAGCCAGTTAGTGAAGCACAGGTCTAAGTGTTTCTGTGGATGATTGACATACAAGCAGCAAACTGACGGAGGTAGAACCACCCTGAATGTGGGTGGCACCAACCAACAGACCTATATCCTAGGTGGAATTAAAAGGGAAAGAAGAAGGACTCGTTCTCATTTCGAAGAGCCCCACTCCACCGTCATCTTTGGACTTTGCTCTTCAGGTCTCTAGCTTCTTCAGCCTTCTGACGCAGATTCATGCCAGGGATGCTCCAGTGAGTTTCCAGGCCTTCAGCTTTGGACAGGAGCTCCATCCTTCATTCCTCTTGTTCTGCAGATTCCTTCTTATTGGGCTGAGTAGCTACTGGCTCTTCTGACTCTCCAGCACATAGATGGCCATTGTGGATTCTCCGGCCTCTGATTCTGTAAACCTACTCAATAAACCCCCGTGCATAATTATACACATATTTTCTATTGGTTCTATTTCTCTAGAGAACCCTGACTAATATAGGTTGCATAGCCAGTAAATGGGATTCGGTCTCAGAACAAGTGAAAAAGGCTAAGTTCTTTACCACTGAAATAATCTGTCAAGCAGTAAATTCTTTTTTCTTTGATCTCTCTTTCAACAGATTCACAATTTTTTTTTTTTTTTGAATTGGGATTATACTACCCGTACTAGATAGGTCAGCTTGTATTGCTAGTAACAATATGAGTCCATCTTCAGGTCACAGAGCAGTTTTACAAATTATTGTTTTAATAGTTTTACAGCACTCCATAGCCATTATGTTGTAAAATGCACCTGTTATCTACCACTGTGACAAACATACCCCAAAATATAGAAACCTACATACACAAGCATGTGTGACTTCACAGAGTTTTTGAGGTCAAGACTCAGGAGAGTTTAACTGATTGGTTCTGACTCGGATGCCCTGAGGCCACAGTCACCATGCCAAGTGTGACTGGTCATCTGGAAATTTGGCTGAGGCTGCAAGACCCAGCTCCAGCATGACCCCTCACATGCTGTTGGTCAGAGGTCTCGATTCCTCACACCGTGGACCTCTCCTTGTAATAGACCGAGTGATTCCCCCAAAACTTACAGAAGTAAGAGGAATCAAGGAGTCTCAGTGACTTTGATGGAGTAGTTTCCAAAATTGTACATCATCACTTCTTATTTATTCTACATAGTACAAGAGATTTATTAATCCCTTTCCAAATTCAAGAAGAGGGAAACCAGGTTTCATCTCTTGTAAGGAAGAGTGTTAAAGATATTATGGGAATACTTTCAAACCATAACGTGAAAGAATTCTTTCCATATTTGCATTGTTTTTTCTTCTAATTGATTTCTAATTTTTTCCACATTACTATCATTACTACAAGTATCATTGTACAATAATCCTGGGTGTTTGGGCCAAAATTTCCTTAGAGTAATATCAAAGAGAGATAATTGGAATAAAGGATACAAGTATGTCAGAAGTTTGTGATGAACCTCTATGGAAAATTGTATTTTCCAAAGATAAGTGAAAAAATATGTCACATTTCATGTATTTTTCTTACAATGTGATGTTGATGGTGTTCCCTTTGAGTGGGATGATCTAAGTCCTATCCCATGTCTTAGTCCATAAGCACCAGGCGGCCTTAGACTGAGTAACTTATAAACAATGGAAAGTTATTGCTAACAGTTCTGGAGGCTGTAATGTTCAAGACTAAGGTGGCATGAGATTCAGTGCCTGGTGAGAGCCCTCTTTGTCATGGACAGCGCCTCCTGGTTGTGTGCTTACATGACAAACAGGGTGAACCAGGGCTAGGGATGTAGCTCAGAGGCTTGGCATATGCTCAAATATGCTTGGCATATTTGAGGTCCTGAGTTTAACCCCAGTATCACAAAAAGGGGAGTAGCATTGGGGTCTCATTTACAAGGGCACTAACCTCAGTCATGAAGGCTCTGACCCGCTGACCGATGAAACTATCAAAAGACACCTCCTCACAACACCATCACTTTGAGACTTTTTTCTTTTCTTTTTTTTTTTTTTTGTGGGTACCGGGGGGTCGACCTCAGGACCTCGCGCGCCAACAGACACCCGTGCCGCTGAGCGATATCACCGGCCCCTTTTTTGTATGTG
Organism: Erethizon dorsatum; assembly: GCA_028451465.1. Taxonomy (NCBI): domain Eukaryota; kingdom Metazoa; phylum Chordata; class Mammalia; order Rodentia; family Erethizontidae; genus Erethizon; species Erethizon dorsatum. Next base: position 57,143,779 of record CM051833.1, read on the forward strand.
GGATCCGGGAGTCGAACTCGGGCCCTCGCGCTTGCAAGGCAGGCGCTTACGCCGCACTTTGAGGCTTGAATGTAGCAACCTTCTACCCTCTTGAACCTAAGTGGAGCTGTGTGGTTGATTAAACCAATAGAGTGTAGCAGAAATGACTTTGTGACCACTGACAGGGTCATTAAAAATGTTGTGGACTTCAGCATTGTCTGCTGAACGCTTGCTGTTGGAGTCCAGCTGTCATACCACAGGGAAGCCAAGCATCTTCAAGGAGAGAATATAGGATGCCAGCCCCAGCTGAAGTACCAACCATCACCCACTGTCAACTACCAGATGGAAAATGAATAAGTCTTCCAGTAACTTCAGCTCCCAGACCCAGAGCTCTCCAGTTTCAAGATATCTCAATTGACATTGCATGGTGTGGAGAAAAGCTGCCTCACTGAGCTTGTTTAAATTAGAAAATCGTCAAAAAAATAAAATAACATCAATTCCACCACAATATATTTACCCGAAAAAAAATGAAAACATATCTAAAGAAAGAGACTTGTACATGAAAGTTTATAGCTATCCCAAATTGGAAAGATCCTGTATGTCCATTTACAGAACAGACAATCGTAGTATGCCCATAAAAAAGGAGAAACAGCAATTTTTAAAAAGCGTGAACTACTTACACATGTAAAGATTCAGTTAATCTTACAAAAGAGATCACATTGCTTTTTTTAATAACATAAATACAGTGAAAATTAATCTGTGTTGATAAAAATAAGATTTTAGTTATTGGGTCCACTGTGGGACATTGACTAAGAAGGGCTATGATGGAACTTTCTGGTAAGGTGGAAATATTGCATGTTTTGTGTTTGGTGTGTTTACAGACGAGTATAAAATTGACAAAAATCATCAAGTTGAAAACTTGGAATCTGTACATTTAAGTGTATACTAATGATACCTCAGTTTTGTGTAATGATACCTGTATAACTCCACTCACCTTCTAAAGTACTTCTCTTTCAGGCCAGCCAGACAAGTTTAACAGCACCACGGAGGGATACCTTTTATTAGACTGCAAGTGGATGGAAAATGAGAAGTCATATTTATTGAAGGCCACTTCCCCCAACAAAGGCTTCATTAATTCAACTTGGGGACAGAAGACACAAACAAGTAAAGCTAACCACTTAGTGAAAAATGGGATTTGAAACATAAGAATTAGAGATTCTGGGAGATGAAGATTAGATTTGGGTACTCACACTACTAATGTTCCTGCATGAATTTATGAAGAGGAAATTAGCACAGCGCTTGGACTCACTGCCTGGCCAGCACTGCTCCTTAAAGTTGTAGGAAATAATTTTGGTAGAAAGAGGGTTATATTAACTTAATAAATATCTGCATTTAGGGTCCTGATATACAATTATAACTGACAGAGAAAAGATACTGCCATGATGTGGTGGTAGTTTTGTGTGAACATTACATTCAATCCCAGGTCAAGGGAAGAACCCTGAGTAGAAATTAATGCTGAAGTCTATCATCTTTTTCCAATTCTTTTTAAAATTGGTTATACAGATTATTGGATTTAATTCTGGCAGGGTTCTATCTGCACATATTTTGATCATTTTCACCCCAGTACTCCACTTGCCATGATTTTCCCCTATTTTCACATTTTTGGGGGGAGTTTTAATGTCCGTAATATATTTTGATCATATCCATCCTCCATATTATCTGCCCTCATACTCCCTCCTCCTCCTGATCTTTGAAAATTAGAAGCAATGCAGAAATTCTCTGTACAGAAACAAGTCTTCTCTTTTCTCAGTATTGTTTTGTCCTACTCCAAAAAGAAACTGGACGTATGTCTCCGTCTACCTCCGAGAAGATGTAGAAGCAGCACCGTCAGTTCTCCGTATCGCAGAGAATGGATAAGGAGTTGCGCCCATTGGAATATGAAAAGGTGCTCCCTGGTTCTGTGAATCCTTTAATTTCTTTCTGATGATCCCATCAGTGATGTGTTAGTAAGTACAGGAGTCTCATTGAGAGAGGGAAATAAAGGCTTCGGTCTGGATTTATCCACAGTGGTCTTTCAAAGTCAGATATGGGGGACACAGGTGGATGAGCAAGCTGGGCCCCTGGACTATGAAAGGAAAATTAAGATCTTTTCCTTGTATCAAATATTAACTGGAAAGGAAGTAGCCTCCCTAATGCTTAGCAACACGCCTTTAACCGAGCCCTCCCTATATCTGCACATCTGGGCTGGCGGATAGATTTCCTGGGGAACCAGGTAGTTTGATTTATTGTCATACTTTAGACCTGTGACACAATAATTACATTTAAATGTTGCATTACCTAATTTCACACAGTTGTTTTGTTTTTGTTGTTTTGTTCATGGTACTTGGGACTGAACCCAGAGCCTTTGAACTGAGCTACATCCCCAGCCTTTATTTAATTTTTTATTTTGAGACAGAGGTTTCAGTAAGTCACTAAGTTGCCCAGGCTGGGCTCAAACTTGAAATTCTCCTCCTCAGCCTCTTAGACTGCTGGGAGTCCAGCCATGTGCCATGATACCTGATTTCCTGTGCATAAATTCTACAGGTAGTTTTCTACTTTATAAAAGTCAGTTAAGTAGTGGTGAACACCTATTATCCTAGCACTCTGGGAAGATGAGGCAAAAGAATCACAAATTTGAGCTCAGCCTGGGCAATTTAGCAGCTTGATGAGACACTCTCTCAAAATAAAAAATAAAAAAGGGCTGGGGATGTAACTCAATGCAAATACCCTAGGTTCAATATGTAGTACTGGAAAAAAGATATAGATGATAGATTAGATAGATAGATATAGATATTGATAGATAGGTAGAACCAGTTGTCTCTCAGAAGTCACCAGTCCAGAGCAGAATAGTCCAGTCCAGCCACTCCCTCTCCTGCCCAAGGACAAAGTACAAGCAGATGTTCCCAGGGGGTCCAAGAATGCTTACATCTGCACACCCACAGGGACACAGAGTCTCAACTCCTAGCCAATATGAGGTCAGTCCTGTGGAAATGGAATAGACTATTTCCCTTGATACAACCAAAGATAGGAAATGATGACATCCAAGAAACTGAAGTCAGCCTACGAGAGGACAGAGACCCTTGAGAAGCAGGAAACATGAAGTAAGCCCTCTGGTACCATAGTCTCCAAGCTGAAGCCGGGAGAAGGAGAAACAGGTGGAGGAGGCAGGCGACCATGGAGAGGTCAGGAAGCCAAAGTGGTCATAAAGGACTGAAAGAAGGAAGGAGAACCCAGCGCTGAGGAACAGCCCCATCCCCAAACATCCCACTGTGCTCTGGCCAGCTCATGTGTCTGCATAACTGTGGAAGTCTAAGGAAGAGCTCTAACACAAGGACAAGGCACGGTGCACACCAAGGACCAGACAGCACCCTTCCTCCAGGCAGTCTGGGGCCCACGTGACTCACCCAACACTGGGTCCAACGTGGCTTCCTCAGCAAAGGAGAATAATTATCCCTGGGCGGAGCACAGCTCCAGTCCTGCCTAAGAAATATTAAGAGCAAGACTCAAAAGGATCAAACTGTTTGCAAGTAGCTTAACCACATCTCAGAACACAGCTCAAGAGAATCCACAGGAATGCAAAAACATCCACGAACCAGCAAGGCTAAAGTCAAGGTACCAGGTGCCCAGTCAGACAGCCAGGCATGCAGTAAGTCAGAACAATGTTATCTTAGTGAAACCCAGAAGAAAACAGGAGCCACTGGAATATTGTCCTCTCTCTCCCTCTCTCATGATAAAGTTACAGAAAATCAGTAAGGATCTATGACATTTAAACAGTACTATCAGCCAACGTGATCTAATTGATAGTCACAGAAAATGACACCCAAAATGGGAAACTACATAATCTTACCAAATTCCCAAAATTATCATCAAGATAGACAATATTGGACAATATTGGGTGCCATACAATAGCTCTCAATAAATTGAAAGCATAAAATTCCTACAATGTATACACTCTGACCATAGTGAATTAAATTTAAATTAAAAAATCTTTGGAAATCTTTGAATATTTAGAAGTCAATAGTATCAATGCAAATAAAAGATCAAAAAAGAACATTAGAGAACATTTTGATTTGATGAAAATGGAAACATTACATAGTGCTTGTTTAATGCCAGAAAAGCAATGTTTGCAGAAAGGAATATTTAGCACAACATGTCACTATCAGAAATAAAGAAAACTGTCAAATAATGACTTCAATGTCTACCTTAGGAAATTAGAAAAAAGAGCAAATGAAATTCAGAATAGGTAAATGAAAAGAAATAATAAATATAAGAACAAAAATCTAGGGAATGGAAGAGTAATGAGAGAAAGAAATCTCATTGAAATCAACTGCTACTTCTTTGAGAATATCAGAGAAACTAATAAATTTCCATCAGCCTTTAAAAAAAAAAGAACAAGAAAATATATTTTACCAATACCAGGAATAAAAGAGCCAACATCATTACTGACATATAGATATTAAAAACATAACAAGAGAACACAATAAATAGCTTTGTACCAACAAATTTGACCAATTAGATTACATTGACAAATTCCTAGAAAATGTAAAATACCAAAGCTCACTCAAGAAGAAAGAAATAGCCTAATAACCCAAATAGTTCTATACCCATTAATATTTAAATTTCAGTTATAAATTTTTCACAAACAAAAATTTAGACCTACATGTAGTAGTTCCATGAAAAAATATAAATAATTAATATCAACTCTATATAAATTATTTCAGAAATTAAAAATCAAGGACAAGCTCCCAACTCATTTTTTTTTTTTTTTTTGTGGGTACCGGGGCTCGACCTCAGGACCTCGCGCGCCAGCAGGTGCCCGTGCCGCTGAGCGATATCACCGGCCCCTTTTTCGTATGTGGGTTCCGGGAGTCGAACTCGGGCCCTTGCGCTTGCAGGGCAGGCGCTTAAGCCGCTGAGCCATCTCACCGGCCCCCCAACTCATTTTATAAAGCCTGCATTACTTTTTACCCAAACTAGATAAAGACATTACAAGAACAAGAAACAAGATCAACCTTGCTCTTGAATATGTATGAATAAATTTTAACCAAAAATTTTGGTAACAAGATTCAAATAGCACATTAAAATACATTCATGACTAAGTCGGATTCACCTCAAGAATGCAAGACTGGATTGACATTCATGTCAGCCATTGTATTTCACCATCAAAACAAACCAAAAAGAAAAGTTATTATGTAAATAGACACAGAAAAGCATTCGACAGCATCACCAATCTTCCTCATAAAAACTCTCAACATTCTAGAAGTAAAAGGAAACCTCTCAATCTGATTAAGGGAAAGTATGAAAAATTATAGCTAGCAACATGTTTAAAGGTAAATGACTAAACGTTTCAACTCAAAGATCAGGAATGAAACAAGATCTATTTTCTCAACAATTCTGTTCAGCTTTGTACTAGTTCTAGTCAGTGCAAATAGGCAAGAATTATTTTTAAAGAGGTATCTATGTTGAGAAAGCAGCTGTGAAACTTAGTTATGCACAGATGACGGAACCATCTATATACAAGATCTAAAAGAATATTTAAAAAGAAGCTCACTAAAACCAGTAAGTAGCTTAACAAATTTGCAAAATGCAGACCAATATACTTTGTGTTTCTATATATTTGCAACATATAATTAGAAATTAAAATTAAAGCAACAATACCATTAAACAGAGCATCAAAAATTTTTTAAATTAAGAGTAAGTTTGGCCAAATACATGAAAGATCTATGCACAAGAAGTAACAAAATATTGCTGAAAGAAATTAAAGAACTAAATAGATGTAGAGTTACGTCACATACTAGGGCCAGTAAACTTGATATTGTTTGCCTGAAACTGAATCAAAGTAATCCCAATCAAAATCATAGCTTATCTTTTTAGGTCATTTGCATTGGCAAAAAATTTCTAAACATTATATAAAGATGCAAATGACTGGTAGTAACCAAAACAACTTTGCAAAAGAAAAATGAAGCCAGAAGATTAATATGAGGTGTAATCAAAATATACAGTGAATGTTCAAATCAAAAAAATTATTACTGTAAAAGACACATTGCCTTTAAGCCCCCTCACGTAGAACACACGTATCCCATCATTTTTGCCACTTTCTAAAGCAGCCCTGGAAGTTTTTTGTGAGTGTCTTTAGTTGTGCCGTTCTGGCTGACTCAATGTCCTGAATGAATTCAAATAATTTGCTTTTCATGGTCATTTTCATTTTGGAGGAAAGCCAGAAGTTACATGGTATCAAAACCCAATAAATAAGACAGATGGGGACACACTGTGATGTTTTATGATCCCTCCTTTCCACTGGATGGCACTTGGCAGCAGCATTCACTGAATTTTTGATCACACTTCTTAATGACAGTCATGAGAGAAGACTTTCAAAACTGTTTCAGAAAGTGGCGAGAACAATGAGATAAGTGTGTTTGAAGTGGGGGGGAATATCTGGGAGGAGGATTAACAGCCATGTGTGTTTTACTGTAATACTTTTTTCAATTTAAACATTCATTGTATTTTTTGATCACACCGTGTAGTACCTGATTTCATGACTTATTACAAAGCTATGGTAATCTAGAATGTAGTATTGTAAATAAAGACTTGTAGGTCAGCGGAGTAGAATAGACATAGATGCACACATATGTGTATGGTCAGTTAGGCAGTGGGGCAAAGGTAAACAATTGTCTTTTTTGAGAAATGTGCTGAAATATTTGGATCTATATCTTTTCAAAAATAGCATTCAAACTCTTCTCTGAATCACATACAAAAATTAACTCAAAACAGGCCATAAACCTAAGTGTCAAATTGAAAACTAGAAAACCAGAAGAAGATGTAGGAGAAAACTTTTGTGGCATTATAATAAGAAAGGATTTCTTCAATAACCACATTTTGAAAGCACAATGCATACAGAAAACTAGTAAATTCTACAAAATTTAAAACATGTCTGCTCTTAAAAGGAAACGAAGTGGTAAGAGAAGGAAAAGGTAAACCACAGAGTGGGAGGAAATATTTTCAAATCAGATACCTGAAAAAGGACTGCACGTACACAAAAAGCACTCACAACTAATGATGTTAACAACAGTGGGTTGTAAACAAACCCATTAAAAAGGGGATAAGAGATTTGTACATCCATTTAAGCAGACACTTCACTAAAGAAGATGCATTATGGCAAATAAGCACCTGCAAAGAGCTCAACATCATTATTCATTAGAATAATTGAAATTAAAATCACCATGAGAAACCACCATGCCCTGTCAGAATGCCTAACATTTTAAGATCTGACCTTTGCAGGTAAAGAGCTGGATCCAAATGAAGCTGATCTTTCACATAGTGCTTGTAGAAATGCAGAACCGCTTAGAGAAACAGTCTGGAAATTTCTCTAAGAGTTAAATTTACACCTCTCTTGTGATTTAGCTGTTCCAATCCTGGGTAGTTCCCCAAAGTAAATGAACAACCAAAGTTCGTAAGGGAACAAGAAAAATTAGCAGAGCTGATACTTATTCCTAGAGTAAGATTTTTGTAAATACTCTTTGCACTTGCTTTTCTCCCTGTGCCTGAGCCTTTAATCTTCTTCCTGTCCTCCTAGTTCCCCCTCTGATGTCCTCCAAATCATTACACAAATGTCATCTTCATATTGAAAACTTCCCTGGGAAAACTACCTAAAAAGGCACCTGTCTCATTCTATGCTGCACATCTATCAATTATGTACAGTTTGCCAGAGCTGTTCCAACCATGGACAACACATCAATAAGCCAGGAGGATGCAATGCTGAGCCTAATAGAACCTATCTTTTACCGGGAGATAAACAGGAAAACACAGAAGAAGAATTTAATCAAATGAAATAGAATACCTGGCCACATGTGCTGCTGCGATTTGTCTAAAATATTTGAATTTTCCAAGAAGTCTATTTTAAATACAAATTTGTATCCACTATTGTTATTAATATCCTTGCTCAAAGTCTCTACAATGCCTTCAGATATTAGATCATGATGAAGCAATGACTGGTGCACCATAAATACATGTACACAGGGCGTATGTTAAAAGTGATGGGGCCAGGGATATAGCTCAGCGGCATAAGCGCCTGCCTGGAAAGCGTGAGGTCCTGAGTTCAACTCCTGGTACCCGCATATAAAAAAAAAAAAAAGTGATAGGCAGCAGTCCAGTCACCTAAATGTGTGTAGCCCTTTGGTCTAGGTCAGGGCCAAGTACAGGACACAGTGAGCATGTGATGGGCCACACCTCCCACTTCGAGGAGCTAAAGATCAACCTCCTCAAAGGATCACTGGAAAGCTGCCTCAAAGGATGGCTTCGCTGATTTATTCTAACATCTTTGTTTCTGTTGAAATATTTTGTTTGACATTTTCTCTTACACAATGGGAAAGGAAGAGGAAGGAGGAAGAGCAATAATGATTTTTAAAAAGCATCATCTAGTGTCCCTGGTGGTTGCAACTCTCTCTATGTAGGCTTAGCTTTTGCAGCCGCCTCTGAACCTCAGTAGCAAAAATAGCCATGAACACAGACCCTTGGCTGAGTTCCCTGGCGTGGGACTATTTTTTTTTTTTTTTTAATTTCATACATCATTTACAGCCTGCTGCAATGATTGCATGATGCAGCCCATAACATCCGGAGGGAGGAGAGCTGAGAGGAGAGGGAGAGTCCAAGGGGCCCTGTGGCACACACGCATGCAGCGCGTCCTGTGCACCTCCTCATATTTTCTACTAAGAAAGGGGAAAAATACCCTTCAACCACTGATGTTTTTTCTTCCTGGATTTGTTGATTTCAGTGTTTCTGTGAGTCAGCTAACTGCAAGAATAAGTTTAAATTTTTGCTTTTGTATTTAGGAAAGAAAAATAATGTTTTTCTAATGTCTGTCATTTGGCAGGACATACGCCCAAGGGAGCCATTTTTCTTCTATCTCAGTTCATAGAAAATGAGGTGTCTGCATGTGTGTGTGTGTGTGCGTGTGTGTGTCTTTACACACATATGCAAATTGGGAGTGGAATCAAGGCCATCACATTTCCTTCAGAATGCTACTTTGGAAGACAATAGAGGTCATGTTCATCATAAGCAATGTCTTTTCTTTCTACCTTAATGGTTCTTGTTCTTAGTGGAGTAGCATCTTATGGGACCTCTCCCAGGGGTGAGGATGAGTGCAGGGGCACAAAATATTTTCTATACAATTTTCAGAGAGGTGCTGTCCATCTGGAAAAGTCCCTGCTCCATATCTAAAATTCAGCATACACTAGCAATGCCTGTGATTTATAATTCAGCAGCAGAGACACAAGTGGGAAAGGGACCTTCATCTCAGAAACAAAAGGAACATCTGCTGTGTTTACCTAAAAATTCTGCAAGCTAAAGACCCGAGTTTTGCTTTCCTGTCTGTCTCCATATGACCTTCAGCTATAACAGTCCCTGTCCACAGCCAGTCTCAGCAAATGAAAGGACTGAGCAGTACTTTTCAGAACGTCCTGGGTAGATTTTTATGCAGGAACAATTCTAACCTGGGTCCCAGCCTGGAGGAAGTCACAGTGCATGACCAGTGCCCACTGCTGCCTACCTCTTCGTTACTGTGGTCACCACGCTCATCATTCTTCCTCTGTTCTGAAGAGAAGGCTTGGCCTCCTAGCTAGAGTCCTGGCCAGAAAATCTTTCACCACTCAACAGACACATGACAGCATTAGCTTCTCCTGCAAAGTCTTAAAAGAAGAGTTTAACAGTGTTTTCAGAGGACAGAACACCGCAGAAACATCACGTCCAACACAACTTCCCCAGAAAGGAAAGAGGCAAGAAGAGTAAGGCTCTGTTCTCTCCTGCTTCCATGTTCATCCCCTTGCTGGGGACATGCCCTTGTCATTCAAAGGCAAGCCCAAGAATCTAAAAGTCCTAAAAAGATGGTGACACTGATACAAAAATTTCTAACCATCATGAGGATCTGACAACGGCCACCGGCCACCGTGGCTATGGAGTGATGACTGTCACCTGGCTGTGGCCCCTGGAGACTTCAGCAAGCTGGTTCTGTGGAGCAGGCCACACCTCCTTGTGGACCAGAAAGCCCTCCAGCCTACTTCTCCCATCCACTCCCTCCAGGACCACATGAAGACCATAGCGGCGCCTGTCTTCCATGTCCACAGGGGGCCCAGCTTGGACTCACACAGTCCCTGGTCTCCTGCCACCCTGCTTGTCTTGACTTCCCTGGTGCTGGCATTCACTTTTACATCAGCTTCTAATACTTTTCTACAAATTCTCTAATTTCCCCTTTATAAAACTTCTTTTGGTCTGCATTTCCATCTAATGTCTTCCCAAGAAGATGCACACTGTCTTGATCTTGGATCACAGCATGAGACAAAAGGATTCTATGTTGCTATTTATTAAGAAGTTCAATCCCCTGGCTTAGGGGGAAAGCAATACCCAAATGCATTAGCAAGTGGACCACCTCTCCCAAGTAGAACCATTTCTTCAAACCTGTGGGTCCATCTGCCCAAGAGTATATGGCTGTTTCTAAGCACGGTCTTTCTGAGGGGGAGGCAGGAAGAACATGTCTTCTGGTTTGCTTGCTCTTTGGTGAAAAGTTCTTCCCACAGTGCATTCTTTAACCCAGGACTTCCAGAACCTGGGAACAATTGAGGTAGATGGAGAGCAGGTGTTATTTTCCTATGGAAACTACGCAAAATTGAGCATCATGGTGGCGACGGCTGGTGCTGGAACTATCAGCCAGAGACTATGAACGGATTTCTGAAAGTCTGATGTGGTACAGAAGAGGCCTCTAGTATCCACAGGTGACAAGTTCTATCTCCCATCACATAACTAAGCAGGTACACTATAACTGTGTTACGTATGGAAAATCCAGAATCTCCAAGATGGGAGGGAACTTGAGTCTAATCTTCAGCCTGACCTGGGATGGGATTCTGCAGCACTCCTGACCAGGTCCTCCAGACCAGCCCTGAAGATACAAAGCCAGCCCTCTGCTTCCTGAGGCTTTAATAATCAGAAAGTCCCTCACAAGCTCAGCCCATAGTCACATCCTTGCGGGCCTCATCAGACCTCCACTGCTCTGTCCAGTCAGAAAGGGAATTCTCTCTGCTGCGTGTCAGCCCTTCACTTGATTCTAAATTAGACTCTTCTGGGTTACAACTGTCTAGGTTAAATGATCCACAACAACCCATGAATATAGCAAATATGATGCAGGGCAAAATAATCCATCTGGAGGACAGCACAGTGATGCCTTGGTTCACAAACACTTGTTTGCCAGCAATTTGGTTTACGAGAAGCGTTTGGCAAAATTTTGTTTTTGTTTGTGAACTCTGCTTTGAGTGATGAACACAAACATGGCTATCTTTCCCACATGAACAGAACTGAGGTTATCATTTCCAGAATCATGGAACAAATTACAATACTGTAAGTTTGTGAACCAAGGTACCACTGTGTACGTTGTATAATGGCATTTATATCAGATACAATCACTGCCACAGATACTCTATGCTCACCAACCCTTAGGACAGCCACAGGGAGAGATGAGCACATGTACGAGAACTCTGGGGCTTTGTCTGGGTCCTCATCCCCAGACTCATTGCTGGCTGCATGGCTATGACATTCACCTACACTGTGTGTCTTTTCCTGTATACATATTTTTCTTCAATATTTTCTCTTAGCGTTAATTCTCATCAATCATGACTCTTATTAAGTAATGTTCATTATTTATGCACCTTCCCTATCATCTCTATCACATGGTACCTAGCAGAAAATATGATGCTGATAATGCTGATAATTTGGTCTTATCAGCCCCAAATGTTACTGTGGAACAATTTCCATGAATAGACACCAAGCTTCAAACTTTACAAGTTTGACCATTCTTCAAAATAAAAGGCCTGTAATTTTTCACAACTACTTTTTTCTTGTATTTTCCCATATAGTTTTCAAGAAATTAAGCACATAGACAAGCTATTCAACAAATACAATCAGAAATTCCATGGCTGGCATATAAATATTACAGGATGATGTGAAATAGAACACAAGACTTTAAACATTATGCTTTTACCTAAAATTTTTCTGCCTAAATCATAATCTTTCTATTTTGATTTCTCCATGATTCATCATAATATATCCACACAATGGCAATTTATTCAGGTTTAAATGACATATTAAGAGTTCTCGTTACAAAAAACAAATCTATACCTTGGGAAGCATAAAGTCTACTGGTGGATGAGGACAAAGTTAACAGGTGGTTGCTTTATTGTTCCAGATTCTACTCCCAGGTGTTCATCCTATGGGCCTGGGAAACTACTAGCGATGCGGCTCACCAGTTTGTGGGCAGGTGCAGGAAAGATGGTATCTGAAGGAGTTGCATGATGACTATTCCACAGGCAGGTGCCCTATGATAGTTTGCAGAGGGGAAATTCCACAAGTAAATGAGAGAAAGGAAATACATCAGTGGGACCTGGAAATGACTAGGAGTGAGTGAGGCCATTAAATGGGATAGGTAGAGAGAAAAGACCAGGAACATAGGCATGGGGGCTTTCTGAGAAGAAGTGCAATCATACATTTCAGTTTTCAATACAATGTGTGGGCTGCAGTGCCAGGAAGGAGGAGGCTGGCCAAACAGAGAGGGAGAGGCCACCCTCGTCGATGCTCAGGATGAGAGATTTGCTCCCCTGAATGATGGTAGGGGTGCAGTGGACACAGAAAGAAGGAGGGTAGCAGGTTTTGGATGAAGGTAGGATTTGCTGCTATGGTTGTCTATAATGAGCCATTACCAGTCCTCATCTCCATCTGGGAAGATTATATTTATAATCCCATGGAAAAGTTACTGGAATTCTAGTGAGTTAATTCTAATCTACCACTTTTAGTGTAACCCATGGCGAGAATAAAGACACTAAGGCATATTTATAGTTGTGGGGAGTCAAGGGGTCCTAAGTCCAGCCAGGATGGTGGTTACTGGAACCAGGGCTGAACCCAGGTTTTATTATTTCTTAAGGAGGGGAGTCCGGGGATGAGTGACTGTGAAAGTGGCGGGAAGTACATGAGTACCATGAGCTGGGCTAGGTAGGTGGCCTGAAATCACCTTAGCAATATGCAGAGGGAAGGACATGCAGAAGAAGTAACCTGCATAACACAATTCAAGATAGTATCTAATGTATTTGGGTTGGTGCTTCAGCTCTGATGTGTGATCTTCTATGCCCTGGGAAGTCATAGCCTCTTTCTCAAGACTCTATCCCAGCTGACAGCGTGGAGCACGGCTCTCCATCATGCCCAGCTCACCCATGTGTTTTGGGAGCTATGGGGGTGGGGAAACACTGACCTGTCACCTTGCTTCAAAGACTACACATCAGGGCCGGTGAGATAGCTCAGCAGCACAAGTGCCTGCCTGGCAAGCGCAAGGTCCTGAGTTCAATTCCAGATACCCACATTAAAAAAAAAAAAAAAAGACTACACATCAGCACCTCGGCTGAACCAATTTGCATTGCTTAAAGCCAGTTGAAGGGACAGGAAAAGTCTTAGCCAGCTCCATAAATATCCGTACATGGAAATAGGACCAGGTTTAGCTAAAATAGAGATAATTGCTCTTCTTTCAAGGAGAGCCATCCACGTGGTCCACCACAGTTGTCCTTAAATGTGGATGGGGGGAGATGGGGGTCAGGAATACCCCTGGCTCCCCAGCTTGTGCAAAGGGCTAATATTCACGGAGTACCGACACAGAGGTCACTCAGTGTTTGAGGCAGCTGTGAGCTGTGTGACTTACACAGCTGTGGGTCATCCACATGAAGACTGTCATTTGACAGCTAGACACTAGGATCAGCATCTCGTGGAAAGAGTTAGAGATGGCTTAGGACTCATACTTAGGAATTGGAAATGGGATCCTTGATGATTTGAAACATGTAAGAAGATGCTATGGTCAAATAAGGCTGGAAGGACAAGCCAGGGCGGGAGCTGAACACCTCATTAACTTAGACGTCATAGGATAGAGACAGAGGAAGGAGCTCAGCCCAGAGGGTAAGCAGCAGCCCCAGAGGTCAGAGGTCAGAGGTCAAGGAGAAAAGCATAGCAAGGGGCAACAGGCAGGAACTTTCCACAGAGGGGGAGGAACATTAGTGATGGGTACTTAGAAGCGTGGGCAATGGGGCTTCTTCCAGCCCTTGCATTCTGGGCCTATGATTGGAGGCTCAGCCCAAACTAGCTCTGAAATGCCTTAATGTTCACCCATTAATGAACTTGGACCCTTGTTCCTGGCTTCTGATAAGAAGACCCATCCCCGCTTACCTCCTTATCTCATGGGCCTTTGGCCAAACTCTTTTTCTCTCCGGAACAGTCTTTCTCATATTTTTCAATGTAGAGAGTCTAAGAATTTTTCCAAATCTTTAAATTCTCCTTTCCTTTTGATTAACAATTCCATCTTTAAATCATTTCTCTTTTCTTGAGTTTTACTATGAGCAAGGACACTGGAAACAGGTTGCTCCTTCAACACTTTTGCTTAGGTGTCCAGTAGGATGCTCCTAGTTTCCAACCTAGATCTCTTCAGAATGGTCTCTACCTTCTATGTTTCTACCAAACGTGGTTCAGGGTTCCTCTAGAATTCTCTGAGAGGTCTGAGGTTTTATCTACAACTCTCCCCATCTTCTGAGCCATCACCACAGCTTCCCTTAATGGTCAGTTTTCAGCCATGTAGCCTTTTTTTCTAGCATGTATGTCAAAACTCTTCTAGCTTCTGCCCTCTACCCAGTCCCTAGCTGTTTCAACTCTTTTAGGTATCTATAACAGTGACACCTCCATATCCCAATACCAGTTTCTGTCTTAGGGTTTTCCAGAGGAACAAAAACGTATAGTTTAATTAATGCATATTTGTGGTGCATAATGGTTAAATTTATTATGGGGAGTAGGTACATGTACATAAGCATCTTAATTCTTTTTTGTTCCTCTTCCCTCATTCTTCTCCTCTCCTCCCTCCACCTCTAGATCCCCTTCTCACTTACAAAAGATCTATCTCCCTGTTTCCTATTGTCTATCTTTTGTTCTTTAAATTATTTATACATTGAGTTTTTCATATAAGACACATCATATTTAATCTCCTGTGTCATATATATATATATATATATATATATATATATATATATATATAGAGGGATATATATATATGGAGGGAGAGAGACAGAGAGACAGAGAGAGAGAGAGCTTACCATGTGAGATCGGCTTACAGGATTATAAAAATCAAGTAACCCTACAGTCTGCAAGCTGGAGACAGAGAAGCCTGGGTTGTTCCAGTCCAAGTCCAAAGGCTTATGGCCAAAGTTTCAAGGTTCTAAATTCTTATCTGAGTCTGCAGGCTCAAGAACCAGGAGTACTGATGTCCCAGGATGGAAGGATTTGAGTGTCCTGCCTCCAGACAGGAGAGTGAAGTCATCCTTCCTCTGCTTTTTGTTCCCTTTGGTCCTTCGGTGGGCTGGATGATTCTTTCCCACATTGGTGTGGGCCATCTTTACCCATCTACCGATTCTGTTGCTAATATCTTCCAGAAACACGCTCATAGACTCACCAAAAATAGTGTTTTACCAGCTGTCTAGGCATCTGTAGCCTCATCAGGTTGACACATAAAATTAACCATCATACACACAAAAAAAATAACCATCACAGAAGGTGATCCTGGCCCTGATACCAGTCAGCTGAGTGACCTTGGCAAATAGTTCAAACACTCTGTGCCTCAGTTTCCTCACCTAGACATGGCCATAACAGTAGAGCCTACCTTGTGTGTTTTGTCACAAGAAGTGGTTGGGACAAACTACAGCTCCATTGCCTGGTATAGCCTGATGGGCACAGGGACGTTGGGTGCACAGCTGCTCCATTCCCTTGGAATCCACAAAGACACTGGGTCAAAGGAAGTCTGGAGGCCCCAGGACATGGTGCAGCAGCTGAGGGACCTGCATGCCTATCGCTTTTGGTCCTATGGGACAATAGGAAGCTGAGCGTGAACAAAACAGGCCACATTATGGATAGGGAAGGTCATAATTCCTTCGCTGTTCTTTCCAAGCGATCCAGAGTTTTCTAGGTCACTCTTGTTTCCATGTGGTGGTTTTAGAAGTAAGCCAGATGGGTAAATAAGGCATTTAGAAGTAAGCAAGATGGAAAGAGTGCCTGGCACAGAATAATTTCTTATTATCTACCTTAGTTTTTATTTTAACACATTTCCAGACTAAATTTTGGCCACCAGAAGAATTCAGTAATTCAAATTTCCATTTTTTCAGATGAAGAGACCAAGGTTCCAAAATGCTATGTCATGCTTCTCAGCTCAGCCAAACTGCAACCCTCCTCAGTGTTTCAACACAGTGATTGACTTGGCATGTTTGATAAACAACTGCTGATGTGTTAAATTTTAAAAAAAGAATAATGAATACCTGCTGAAGTGAGTACTTGTCCAATGCACGCTGTGTCTCTCTTCCTTCCTCCACTCTCTGCTAAATTCCTCCGCTGGTTCACAATCACCCTTGAAATTTAGCTCAACTGTGCTCTTGACCACTAAGCAGTGGAAAAATGGGTGTGCATAAACCTTCCCAAACAAAAACATCATCACACTGAGCATCTCCATGACATTTTATGACATCCTATGGAACCACCATTGGAAGAGGCAATCTTAATCGGCTCATGCTCTCTGCAGGCTCATTTCTCTGATGTGTGCTGCTTGGGCTCATGAGGGTCCACCCCTTGTGTAAGCAGCAAGGAGAAGCACCAGCTGCTGCCCCCACAGCCCATGGGGTCCTAGAGAATTTCTCTTCTACAGCATTTGCTCCTCTGTGATCCCAATTCCAGCTGTCTTCTGCCCCTTGAGTCTATTCTCTGTACTCTTAGCCTTTACATTTTCCTTGGGTCTTAACTTTAGGCATCTGAGTCACACCTAGTTAGTCTTCAAATCAGTAGCTGGTGTCTTGTGCAATCTTCTTCTCCAGTACAATATGGGAAATGCCTTGGTGACTAAGTGGGTTGCCCTAATCTTGAAAATTCCTCATTATCTTTTAACTATCTTCAAAGGGAAATTAGAGAAAGTAAGATGGTCATTTCAAGCTGGAGAAAGAATCCTCTAAATTTAAAAACACTGCTTTCCCTTTCTGAGTACATCTCATCTAAATGGTAAAAACTGGCACAGGAAGAACTTTGTACATACATTTACTGGTATCACAAAAGGACTTTGGAGTAATACATCCTCTTCCATAAATCTGTTCATCCTTATCAGTTCTTTTTCAAGTAGAATGCCTGAATTCCATCACTCTGTCAAGCCAGTCCCGAAGAGATGTGATTCTTTAGTATGTGAAAAATTAAATATTAAAGACCACTTGTTTCCTGTAACAAAACAGTAAACCAGAACATTGTACCTAAATTAACAAGGAGTTGGAGGAGTTTCAGAATAGCAGTGGAAGACGTAATATAACTGTATAAACAGATGGTTCAAGCTCAGATTAATGAGGGCCACAACGTAGAGGTTTCAGAATTAACCTTCCAGCTGGGCATGGTGGCCCATGACTGTAACCAACACTCAGGGAGACTGAGGCAGGGGAATTGCAAGTTTGCACCCATTCTGCACACCTTAGTAAGATCCTGTCTCAAAATAAGCCAAGAACGGCTGGGGATGTAGTTCTGTGCAAAGACCTTGGGCTTAATCCCCAGTATCACCAAAAATAATGATCAAAATATTACCTTATTTAAGGAAAGTTAAACTTTTATGCTATGAATGCATTTTCCTTTTCTCAAAATAAGTACCTACTTGTGTATTGTGGTTTTTTTTTGTGTGTGTGTGTGAGAGAGAAAGTCAAAGAGAAGCTAAACCACTCTGTGGCATCCTAGAAATTCAGCATTAATACAAAAGAAGAGGAAGAGAACACAACAGCTACCTACACGCCTTCTTTGCTCATATTTTCCCTCCTACTCCATATCATTTTCGAACTTTCTAGTCCCTGTCAAAATTTTACTTTTTAATACATGTTAATCAGCACTTAAAATTGTTCCTTGCAGGAATAAAAATGTTTATTAGTCTTTAAAACTGGGAAAGCTGTGTTGAATACATACTTCATCAAAGCCTTCCCAAAGGTTGGCATGACATCGGCTCATTACGCTGTTTGTTATCTCAGACAAGAGAAGCTCTGTGTCATGACGGGAGTTATGGAGGGGAAAATGTGCCCTGGATGCCCAGCCAATAGCACACATGGCAAGGAACAAGTTGCGTTCTAGAAAGTGACACATTCATTACTCTGTATGTTAAATGGAGCTGTGGACAATGAAAATTGGTGAGGAAGGAGGTGATTGCCACTGCAGCTTTCTTGAGAGAATTTTCTAATTCACTGCAAGTTCCTCCTGTCTTTTATACATAAAATGAGGAATGTCCGCCCTGGAAATGGTTTTAGAGGATTGTCTCACTTCCCTGAACAGATGTACACCTGACGCTTTTTATAAAAAATAGCATCGGGAAGTGTGACTTTCATAATACGTATGAGGAGTGGCTGGTGTTGAAAGGAAACTTGCAGGTCACTCTTTAATACTGAGAACAGTGCACCCAAGATTAGTGTTTTTTAACAGTTTGCATTTTCAGAGGTGTTTTTGTTTGGATCTAAATGTCCCCCAAAGTCTCTCGTGTTTCAGAGATGATTGAATCATGGGGGTGCTACATTTGTCAGTGGACTAACTCATTGATAAGTTCAGCAGCTGAACACACCGATGGGGGTCACTGAGGGTGGGACGTAGAAGGGTGCGTTCTTGTCACCAGTTCCTCCCTCCCTCGCCTTCTTGGCCAACAGGGGATGAGTAGTTGTCCTCCAGCATGATCTTCTGCCCTGTCATTTCTGCCTTGGAGCAAAACAGTCATGGACTGAACCACTGAAACTGTGTGCCAAAATAAACCTCTCTTCCTTTAAGTCACAGGAGCCGGGTGTTTTGTCCCAGTGATGGGAAAGCTGACTAATACAAGAAGGTCCTCATAAAGCGTGGGCTGTGGATCTGGGCAGCAAGGATACCTGAGCTGCTGCAGTAGCGTAAATGAGGAGGAGCGAGGAGGGGAGACGGAAGGGCGAGGCCCAGCTCTGCAGGCCACTTGGGCTTGGAGCAGGGTCCACCCTGGATGTTATCCTGTGTGATCATTTTACTTGCAAGCACTGATGAACAGATTGCATCAGTTTTTTTTTTTGTTTTTTTTTTTTGTTTTTTTTTTTTTTTCAGATTGCATCAGTTTAATTCAGTCTATACTTGTTTAGATTTATGAATGTCTTCATGCAATTTTATTGCTGTAGTATCCAGCACCCAATTTCTTCATTCTGGATTCAATTGCCTCATCACTGATTTCCTCACTTACTATCAATGGCTCGTGACTGAGTGTGTGACATGGTCACTTTTCTGTGTCTCCACAGCGCTGATGATGAGATTGGCAGGAGAGTGCCTTCAGCACTTCCATGACATCCACTCATTTCCTGGGGTAACACTGAAGTCAGCCAGGTTGTCATCCCTTTCTGACCGCCTCCTCTTCCTCTCTGTTCCTCATCAAGCCTCTCGTATTTGATGCGAAGAAACTGCATCAGAAGGTGCTTGTGGGTGTGTTTATCAATTCAGCCTGGGACTTGGTATGGCTGCTCAACACGTTGCTGTTCAAGTCTTAAAATTCTTAGCCACTATTTCTCGGACAGTTGACTCCAATGCAGAATTCTATTGGAAATGTGTTTAACTTCCTTGTTCCATTAAGTTAAATTGAGTTGTTTTTGTAAATATCCGTGACTCTATCTCTCTGTGGCTAATTCTGAGTTATTTCTGCAAATCTGCTTTCCAATTAACCTCTGTACCTTTAAATATATCAAACAGTCTATTTAATGTTGTTTGCTTTTTTAAAAAATGATCTTATTTTTCATTTCTAGAAGCACTCTTTCTTTTTCAAATCCTTGTTTTTTCACGGTGACCTGCCTTCACATTATGAACCCTATACTTTTTAAAAATCTTCTAATAATTTGAAACATTCCTTGTTTCATGGATTATAAAAGAAAGTTTCTGAGTTCTTGGGAGTTTAGATCTGTTGTTTGTTTTATTCTGTTGCATGGTTACTGACTCCTTCTGTAGTTAATGCATAATAAATATACAACACATAGTAAGTATATAACTAGTCAGTTATAATATAATTACCAAGTTCTTATAAATAAGGAAAGTATTAAAATCTTCCATTGTTTCTGTTTTCTTTTCTTTTTCTTCTCACTCACATTCATCCAATATCATTCACCCCATTTTATTCCTGTTATTAATACAGAAGTTTCCCATTCTCTTACAAGTCTTTTGTGGTCACATTCAAAATTTTAACATGAATATTTGACTTAAAATATGTAAGCTGTCGTGACCCTCATACTTCTCCTCAGCAGTGGAGGTGTCACTGAGATCACTTCACACCATCTTCTGTGTCAACTGATGTCCAGGACATCAGCTCCTCAAATAATCAAAAATAATTATTATTATTTTTATCGCTTTAGACAGATGATGCTAGTTTAGCTTTACCAACTATTCTTTCTTACAGTTTTTTCTGGCTTCAATTTTCTTCTTTCTGTATCTATTTTCTCTTCTTGTATAGAATTCAGTTAACAGTGACATTTTTTAATCTTTGTCTGAAAAGGATGCTATTTAACTTTCTAATAAATAATAGTTTAGCTGGGTGTAGAATTTCACAGAGAAAAGAAATTTCATTCAATATTTTGGATATTATTCCCTTATCACATGATTTCTATTAACATTGAGAAGGCTTATGAGGAAAATTCTCATGGTTCAAGTGAACATTTTTGCCACTTATCTAAATTAATTCTTTTCCAGTTTATATTTTCTCTGTGATAATCTATGTGTGTCTATCTTACATTTGTACAGTTGGATTCATTGAGATTTCTTAGTAGGAAAATTTACTCTTTCCTTATTCTAAAATACTTCTAGCCATTATATTTTGAATATTTTTCTTCCATTTTCTGTATTTGCCCTTTTAGAATACCATTATATCTTACATTGCTATAAAATAACTTTGTCATTCATTTCTGCCAATCTTGAGTTACATATTAGTATTCAATTCTATGTGCAATATTTTTAATTTATTTAAAAACAGTTATTCAACCAATAACAAATGCTGGCGGGGCTGTGGGGAAAAAGGAATGCTTCTCCACTGCTGGTGGGAGTGTAGATTGGTGCAACCACTGGGGAAATCGGTGTGGAGATTCCTTAAAAAACTAGGATTAGAGGTGCCATTCTACACAGCTATTCCCCTTCTGGGTATCTTCCCAGAAGAATTAAAAACATCATACCACAGCAATATATGTGCACCCATGTTTATAGCAGCACAATTTGTAATAGCTAAATCTTGGAAACAACACAAATGCCCATCAACTGAGGAATGGATAAAAAAAGATGTGAGTTTTTATATAATGGAATACTACTCAGCCATAAAGAAGGATAAACTGGAGACTTTTTTAGGTAAATGGATGCAACTTGAGACCATATTCGTAAATGAAATAAATCAGGTCCATATGTGTGAATATCATATTGTCTCACTAGTGTGAGAAAATGAATGAGTAAATAAGATCCAAAATGTACAATAGATATTGTGAATTGGGAAGAAACTGTTCAAAAGAAAAGACAAACTGTGATGGGGAAAGGAAGAAAGGGAAAAAGAAAAATAAATATTTATACACAAGATAGTTAAGATAGTTATACAGTTAGTTTCTCTTAGTTTGTTGAAAAGAAAGTTTTGTGCTAATGTTATTTGGACAAGATATCACGCCTGTATCTTGTACTCTGAATAACTACTATGAAGACAACAATACACAATTTATTAATTATTGTATCTTTCCTACTAACCTGTTTTGAAACTCTGTTTTATTGTTATTTTTTCTCTATAAATTATTTAAAAACAAAAAAATAAAAATAGTCATTCAACTCTTATGCTTTTCTAGGCATTTCACATACATTGTTTCATTTAGTCTTTAAAACAACCCTTGAGATAATACTGAGTAGAGCCTTACAGCAATTATTATATCTCTGTTTTGTATAACTTTCTTGTTTCCTCAAGTGTTTTGAATTTCACAGATTTGGTCATTTTTTTATATCTTCCTGGTATGTTAATGATAGCTTTCATTTTTCTTATGTCTTGAGTCCTGCTTTCCATGTCTTTAATTATTTTAAATGTCCTTATCTCATAGTTTCCCCAGGAGCCCTATCCTTTGAAATTGTCAGACGTCTCTCCCGGGCTGGATTGTGTCTTCTGACTCTTGCCGTGGTGTGTTCTCCTTCTCGTGTATTGGCTTGTGGGTGCCCCTTCAGTGGACTTTATGTCTTGAAGTCCTAGGCCGATGAATTGCAAGTGAACCCCTAAAGTGCGGTTTGAGGGATCTATTTTGTTTGCCACAGAGGTATTCTGGCCACGGGCCACTTCTGTGCCAGTTAATCACATTTTGGATTCAGGAGTATGAATTTCAGCAGCTAGGCAGGCTCGTGCTGCATAGTCCTTGGAAGCAATTTAGTCTTTCCAGGTCCAGGTCTCAGTGAGAAAACTTGCCTGCTCTCTGAGCTACTCAGCATTTTCCTCCTCCGCCTTTTCACAGAATAGGTCATTCCGCAAGGGCGTCGCTCCTGGCATCAACCTTCTACTGAACCATGGCTGTGGTTAGACAGATCTGTCATCCTACCCTCAGCCTTGTCCCCACGTCCTTCCCTAGAACAAAGGCGACAAGAAGTACCCTGCGGGGCTGAGGCAGAAGGACCACAGTTTCACAGCAGCAAGCCTGGGCAATCTAGGTCCTGTCTCAAATAGCAGCTAAAAAGGGAGAGGGATATGGGTCAGTGCAAAAGCCCTAGATTCAATGTCAATGCCAGTACAGGGAAAAAAAAAAATTACAGTTACTCCTTCTTTCCAGGGCTTTCCCATAATCTGGCGTTTCTAGACTTTTCTTTCGCTTTCCTGACATCTTTTCTACCTATTTAAAAGTATACCCACTGTAACACTTCCAGCATCTCTACCTGTTCCTAGCTGATTTTCAAAGCAGTCTAGTGTAGTGTCCACTGATCTTTAACTAGTAGTGAGAATCCTGATGCCTCACCAGCCTGGTTCATACCTGGGTCCCACGCTAAGCTGACTTTTGAAAGTTTGGTAATTTCTCTGTGCCTTACTTACACCATTGAAAGCTGGAAAGAAAAATATCTCAAAGAGTGCGGAAGAAATAAACATGTTAACATTTACAAATTGCTTGGAGCCATTCTCAGGCAGCTATGGTTATCATTGTTAGACGTTCAGATTTTACAAGATTGCCAGAAACACATGTCCACGTCAATATCATTTCATATAATCAGTACTCTTTTGACTGCATTTTAAGTAATCAGTTCAGCTCTGTCTAATACAAGTTTCATTTTACATTGGTATAATATGTGCATAAATGATTTTATAATGTACAATTTCCATATAAGCCTTGAGAGATAGATATTATCTCTATCTAGAAAGTAAGGGGAGTGCAAAGAGCCTTGCAATTGGTGGGGATAACAAATTCCAGTCTATCTACTTCTAAGGTCCCTGCCCTTCCCGTTTATTTTCAAAACAAGTATTCTTCTTTCCATTTGAGTGACTATGTCTGTTCCAATGCTTCATTTTTGTGTCACAAAATACTAGACCTGTATCCCCTGATCCTCCTGACTCAGTGTACCTGAATTATTAAGTAGAAGGTAAAAGGAGCTATGCAAGTGCTGAAATTGAAAATGCAAACGTGTACCAGGAGGCTAATAATATACACAATGTGCAGGGAGATGGGCGAGGTTCAGCTTGGAGGTTGCGAGTACCATCAGGAAAATCTAAGACTACCCACACTTGCCTTGCTGTGTGGACCAGCATTTAATTCAATGAAAGACAAAGCCCATCTGACCCCTGCCCCTGCTGATCACATCTAGGTTCAAACCTAGAAGAGTAGGGCTGTAAAGGTGGAGAGCCAGCATGGAAATTCGTCCCCACCATCATTCCAAGATGCTTTTCTCAGTTTGAAAATGTATTCACGACCAATGCAACTGGGCTTATGGGTTTCCTTTGGGTTAAGAGAAGCCGAGCAAGTCCCTGGGCAGATGTACGCAGTGCTTCAAACACCCTTGGAGACGCAGAACTGACCGTGTCCACCAAGCGGCTGTCACATGCAGAATGCTTTGTGTCAGAACAGCTGACCAAAGCTTTTCACGCAAACCTTCAAAACGCAGTCTGAGAGTCAGAACGGGTACTATGAACATTTGTTTTGCTATGTTCTGTTCTATGAGCAAAAAAGCAATGAAATATTTCCCTTTTGAACTCTTCTCTGTGAGAATGTGATTGGGCTCTGTTTCATTCACAGGATGCATCAGGTATGGATGCATCAATGAGTCACAGGGCTGAAAAGGATCTTCCATCTGAATTCCTCCCTTTCATAGTTCCCCAAATGTTCCCAAGCCTTCTATTTCTGGTGGTGCTCTCTGTCCTCAGCCACTGGAAGGTTTCAGTCACACTGGATGGGATCCTTCTCAAAGCTGAAACCCAAGATTTTGGCCAGAGAAAACTTCTGCTCATTGAATAAAAATATTCAGGAAGGAGGTAGTAAGGCCGTCTCTGCCCAGACGCATGCCGTCCTCACATCGTCAGCTCATGGACATTCCATACTGTGTCCTCCAGAGATGCGGATGTTGACTCTACCCATCTGTCCTAGTCCTCCAAAACCTTCCTTCATTGTCACAGGGACTCTGCTAACTTATTGAGTTTCACATGTAATAGTTACATATCAGTCAGTGCTTACTAGAGAAAAGGATTTAATGCTAGATACACAAATATATAAGGATTTACAAGATTGATTTACAGTGGCCACCCACAGAGTCAGGTGTGGAAGAGTGCAAAACGTCAGTCTGCTCACTGGGGACCGAAGGATCCAGTCAAGGGCCTGGAGCTCACAGTGAGTCCCTGCAAGTCCGTATCAGGAGGCTGAAGAGTCTGCAATGGAAGCCCGGAGACGATGTCCAAGGTGAAGGCGAAGACTAGAGACTGGAGAAACAGAAGTAGCCTGCCTTCTTTGTTTCCCTTTTATTCCTTTCAGGCAACTACCCTATTTGTTGGTGTTGCTCACACCTAGGGCGGGTTTTCTGTCTTCCATAAATCCCCTCAGCCACACCCAGAACTGTGCTGATCCAATTTAGTTGGGGTTTTTTTGCTCATGTTTTCACAATCAGTTAACTATCACAATTTATATTTTCATCCTGTATACCATGTATTTAAAAATATTTGATTCATTCTTTAACATATGTTATTTTTTGTGGCTTTTCTTCCATATTTTAGCATATTAACCCGTTTATGCCAAAGATGGAACTTTTTTAAATTTTTGCATGAAGTTTATACATGCTACCTAGAAAAATTCAAGTAACCAGAATTTGAAGAGAACTCCTTCCAGTATGTTCTATTGTTATGGGTGTCCCAAACATGGACCACTAGCCATGGAAGGGTTAAGAGTGGTTTCTCACGGAAGAATGCAAGAGATTGTCATTGGGAAGGGAGGCCCACAAAGAAGAGAGCTTTTTGCACATTGCTGACACATTGTGGATGACAGGAAACAAACCTGTAAGTTGTGGGAGAAGGGCTGATTCCTGATAGTGGAGAATTGATTAGAGCCAGCACTAACGAGCAGCAAGAGCGAGCGCTGCACTACCCACATGCACGACATCTCGGCTCTCTTTAGGGGAAATCAAGAAGGAAAATGGAGAAGGGAGCACAAAACCACGCAGGACTGATAGTGTGAGCCAGAGAGAACTGTATTTCCTTCTGGTTGTTTAAATATGCTGTCTAGACACATTAGGCTCTAATCTCATTTCCTCTGCTCTGCAACATCGCAAGCTGTGACACTTGCTGGGAAGCTGTCTGCCATTCTCCCCATCTCAGATAGACATGGAACAAGACACTTGAAAGTGACACAAAAGGTCGGTCTCCGCCACAAGAGACTGCAGAAACTGGCGGGTGAGATTTGAATGGGGGTGAATGGCAACTAAAGAAAGGAGATAGACAGGGAATATTGTCCACTTGTCCCTCCCCCCACTGTCTGCTGCTTCACAGCAGACAGCAGGTGGCTCAGGTGGGGACAGGTGATCTGTCCTGGCTTCTCGTAAGTCCCCCTGCTCATACCACCCTGGCTTCCTTCTGTTGTCCTGCCACCTTCTGTTAAGTGAATTGCAGTTGCTTGAAATTGATGTGCAAATTTAGATATGCAGAAAAGCCGGTGCTGACTGATATGCTCATCTTTGCATTCATGGCATGACCTCTCCCCAGCACCCTGCAGCTGCCCTACTGACCCCCCAGGGTCCCACGGCTCCTCTGGGGGAGATGGGGACACCAAGGACTGCACTGCTTCCCCAGGTCCTGAAAGCAAAGCTTCAAGATGATGTTCTCATTTTCTTCTTGATTCTCTCATTTTCTTCTTGATTAGAACTCATATAATTTTATAACTTGCACTTTTCCAAACAGCTTCATCCAGGACCATGTGAAGGTTCACTTGCAGGGGCTGAAAAGCAGGATGTTCATGTACCCGTCTGAATCTCCAGGTCTTAGTGATCTGAACTCACCGGTATTCAGTGTATTGGGCAGAAGGAAAAAGAAGACAGACATGAAAAGAACCGTTGCAGCCTCCTCCTCATGTCCTTTTGGAGGACACCTGCCAGTGGGCGAGGCCACTGGGGTTTGCCCCAGCCTCATCAGAGGGGCTGTTCTCTTGGGAAGTACTGCTCTAGTCTCTGTCCCCCTCACCTGTGTCCTTGGCACCAGGCTGGCCCAGGGGCTGCACCCACAAACCACAGTACAGACCACAGCCCCTGGCAAGACAGTGCCCTTCATGAACAAGGGGGTGTGACAGGCATGCACTGTTAGATGTAACTGACGTACAATCAAATTTTAAAAATCAGGCCAGAAGAGTGAAAATTGCAGATATAATCCAGTATGCAGTTTCCATATGCTCCTTGGGAAAGGCATATCTTATCTTTTCTATTCTTTTCTTTGCTTTTCTTATTGCATGTATTTTCTACAGTCCTGAGGGATGAAGAAACAAATATTTGCAAAAGGAATGCAGGTTCTATATATGGTATTGCACTGGACCTTAGTCGGTGGATTTAATCATCTCAGTGCACTCTTCTTTTTATTAGGGTTTGTGATAAAATCTCACAGCTCTGTGCCAACCCTGTCCCCACCCTGCACCCCGGACAGAGAAACTGAGAGAAGCAGCCCCTGTTGTCCACAAGATACACTCCAAACCAAGTCTGTGTTCTCTCACGCCATAGGAAAAGCTGTCCTCTCTCCTCCTAACTCCCTGGTGGCAGGAACGAGCTGTCCGTCCTTCCCAGGGACATGATCCCACACTGCAGAGGCAGCATCAGAAAAGATGCCTGGGCAGGGATGTGCACTGTGACTCAGCTGGGCAGGGTGCTTCTGGAGGTGCAGGTGTCAGCATCCTACAAGAGGCTTTTGCACTGTAGTGTCTGTGTTCAATTCCAAGCACGCCTGTGTTCTGAAACTCACCAATGACCACACTGAGCATGGTCTCCGAAGCCTGAGCTGGTGCTCAGTGCCCTGATGTGTGGTACTGGGAGGCTGGTGTTGGAGAGATAGGCACATGGGGGGAGTTCACTGTCAGGGGTCAGGTGCCTCCTGCAGAGGAGTCCCGGATCCGAGGAACTAGTGCAATGAAAAGGCGGCTGTGTGTGTTCCGGCCAGGACAGACCTGCCCAGCCCTCCTGAGGATTCCTGTTTCTCAGCCAGCAGGGTGAGGGAAGCAGCCAGGGCCAGGGACAGAGCTCCAGAGCAGTGTTTGGGTGGAAGGAAAAGAGGCCCAAGCACAGGGCTGTGGGGGTGGTGGCCAGGCCTGAGAGAGACAACCAAGGACCTCGTGGGCCCAGGTCGGCCAGCATGGGGCACAGAGGGAGGCATGGCACAGGTAAGGAACACTCCTGCTGTGCCTGAGACCCTCCATGCACTAGGTGCTGGGGATGGAATTTGGGTGCTCCACTCAGATTCTCACAGGGCAGGGCCAGCCCAGGGCGCCAGGGTGGGCCCCACGGTAATGAGATTAATGTCCTTATACAAAGAGGGAGAGATGCCAGAATTCATTTGTTCTCTCTCTCTCTCACTCTCCCTCTCTCCCTCTCTCTCATCACTCCTCTCTTTCTCCTGTCTCCCTCCTTCCTCCTCTTTCTTCCTCTCCCTCCCTTTCTTCCCTCCCCATCCCCCTGTGTCTCTCTCCAGCTATGAGCCCTTTATAAGCCAGGATGCAGCTGTGACCAGGAGCCAAGTCTGCCTGTGTCCAGATTGCCTGGATCTTGGACTTCTAGCCTGGGGAGCCATGGGAGGTGTCTACCACATCAGCTGCCAGGGTATGGCAGGTTAGGGGATCATCTCCACACTAAGCCAGGAGCTGGCTGGTGGGCAGGAGGGATGGTCTGGACATACTCTAGCTCAGTTAGAAGCCTCCAGTAGACTTGCCAAGTTGACAGGTGAAGAAAGCATCCCCAGCTTGGGAGGGAGGGGGAGGGCCATGCACTTTGGACAGCTGTCTTCCCAGTGCCACTCCACAATCTTGGTCATGTGCATGTGTCACCTCCTGCATCTGTCACAGAAACCTGCAGGTGGCCTCACTCATCTTCATGCAATGGGTAAGGAGTTCATCACCCACCCAAGACCAGGAATGCAGACAGGCCCAACGTCAGGCAGAGGGGAACTGTCTACTGCCCACTGCGAAGTACGAGGCTGCTGTGAGCCTCCACCATGTGGGGGCACTCTGCCCTTACCTGGCCAGAGAGACACACATACCCATGATGTACTACAGTGACACCCTATCATCCACCAAGAAACAATGGGGTTTATAAAGTTTTGCTTTATTTTGATTTTTTTTTTATTTAAAAAGGAAAACCTGCTGTCTCGGTTACTTTTCTCTCATTGCTGGGACAAAATACCCAACACCCAAAGTTAAGGAAGGAAAGGTTTATTTGGCTCACAGTTTGTGGAGGTTTCAATCCATACTTGGCTGGCTCCAAGGTAGAGTGGCACATGGCAGAGGGCGACAGTTCATGGCAGCGGAAGGCAGCAAAAACACCAAAAGCAAAAGGGAGGAGTGTGCACAAGAGCACTAGAGAGAGCAACCTCTTTCCCTCCCTTATATTACATGCAGGCTACCCGCCCCAGGCTGGGTGTAGCACTCACGCCCATAATCCCAGCATTAGACCACGAATCAGTCATAAACTCTAGAAGGTCGCCTCCATGACTGCATGAGGTTTGGGGGGACATCTAGACACAAACCATAACATTCCGCCCCTGGACCCTCAAAGACTCATGCACATCCCTTTATGCAAAAGGCATTTTGGTCCATCTCTAAGAGTTGCCAAAGTCCTAACAGTTTAAGCATTGCTCAAAAGTCCAAGTCTCAATTCTCCTCTGAGATCTAAGGCAAATTCTTAGCTGTGAGCCACTCTACAAATGAAAAGAAACTTAAACACTTCCAACATTCAATGGCACAAGATAGACATTACCATTCCAAAAGTTACAAACAGGGGAATATGAAGGAATGGGACCAAAGCAAGTCCAAAATCCAGCAGGGCAAACACGAAGTCCTGTAGTTCCACGTGGAACATCTGAAGCAATCTATGGCAAGTTGTGAGCTCCAAAGGGTTTGCATGGCTCCGCCCCTATGGCACTTCCAGTGGTTGTAGTGCCCATGGCTTCTCTCTTAGGCCTGCTCTGCTCCCTCCTTACAGGTTTCCTCAGATGATCCATGTTCCTGGCTTCTCTAAACTTCTGGGGTCTCCACTGCATCTTTGGCTTCACACTCACAGCTTAACACATTGCCTTCTCAGGGGAACACTGCCTCAACATTCGACTGCCTTGAAATTTTTTCTGCTAGTTTAGTTAGTCCACTGCCGTTAATCTTAGTCTCAGGCAAAGTCTCTGGACACGAGCAAAATGCAGACAAACTTTTTGCCAAGCCATAACACACATGTTCTGGAGTCCAGCAGCCAATGCAATCTTTCTTCCCAGCAGAAACCTCCCAAGCCCGGTTTTTACCAGCAGAGTTTCTATCAGCCTTCTGGTGTCCCAAGCTCTGACCAGGATCTCCCATACAAAACAACCTAAGGCGTTCCAGTGCTACTCCTTCAGGTGACATCTCTGAACATTTCCAAATTCTTCCCACAAGCCATTCCCAAAGGCTCTTGAACCACATGGTCAGGTATAGTCACAGCAACAGCCCCACTTCACTGGTACTAAATTCTGTCTTGGTTACTTTTCTCTCGTTGCTGGGACAAAATACCCAACACCCAAAGTTAAGGAAGGAAAGGTTTATTTGGCTCACAGTTTGTGGAGGTTTCAATCCATACTCGGCTGGCTCCAAGGTAGAGTGGCACATGGCAGAGGGCAACAGTTCATGGCAGTGGAAGGCAGCAAAAACACCAAGAGCAAAAGGGAGGAGTGTGCACAAGAGCACTAGAGAGAGCAACCTCTTTCCCTCCCTTATATTACATGCAGGCTACCCGCCCCAGGCTGGGTGTAGCACTCACGCCCATAATCCCAGCATTAGACCACAAATCAGTCATAACCTCTAGAAGTCCGCCTCCATGACTGCATGAGGCTTTGAGGGGACATCTAGGCACAAACCATAACACCTGCCCTGAACCACAAGATTCCTCCCAGGTCCACGAGCTTCTACTGGGTCCTCCTCTATCCACCAGATGTTAATGTTAGAAAGTTCCCTTTCCTCTTTCTCCTCCAGATTCTCCTTCTCTCACCTAGTATTACAGTTTATATCTAAAATGTGCCCCCAAACTCTCATGTGTGTGGAAGGTGATTGGACCATGGGGGTGCTACACTCTGAGTTCATGGTAGAATGTGATGCTGGAGGTGAGGCCTGGTTGGAGGCAGGTCACTAGGACTTGGGTATGTCCCAGAGGGATAGATTCTTGTCCCTGGCTCCTCCTGTCTTTCTCTCCTTCCTGGCTGGCATGAAGTGACCAGCTGTCCTGTATCATGCCCTTCCACCATGCTATTTCTACCTTGGACCCAGAAGACCATGGACTGAACCCACTAGAAACTATAAGCCAAATAAACCTCTCTTCTTGTAAGCTGTGGATATCAGGCATTTTGTCCCAGTAATGAGAAATCTGACTATCACACCCTGTCAGGGACAGCATTTTCCTACAGGAAAGTGTGTTCCCCACAAGCAGAGATCCCTGAAAGGCTAATGAGATATCTGCAGGGGAGGCCAGGGGAGACCAAGAGAAAGATGCCCACACACACCTTCCTGGGGCTCACCAAATGGCCTCGAGCTTGTTTTCTACTTCTCCACACTGTATCAGTGCTTTGTCCTGTTCTCACAGCTTTGGCAAAGGCTTTCTTTCTTCTACGCACAATTGCTGTGCCCTGAAGGAAGACTCTGCAGGGCACAAGCAGCCTGTTACTCCCCGAATCAAACATCCCATTGTCAGTTGCAAATTTTACTTCTTCAGAATAAACTTGCATCTCCCTCTGTCTTTCATCAGCACCTTCATTTCCAAACACCCAAAGCACTTCCTTGAACCTGTTTCATCAATGCAGGAATTTCTGGACCCAGCCAGGAGCAACTTCCCAGACCCCTTCAAGAAGAAAAGAAACAGATTTCGAGACACAGCACACAGTCCCATTGTCCTTGGCCAGGGTTGTTTGTGCCTCAAGTATCCCAAACCTCACATGCACAGCAGCCTCTGCTTTTGGAGCTAAGGGTTTTGCCTGCCAGATTTGACAATGTCCCAAGTATGGGCAAGAGCAGACAGACAGTGACACTGGTATGTCTTAGGTCCCTGCATAACCCATCTCCTCACTTCTGTGTGGAGGAAGGAGGAGTCACAGCCCCTGGTTGAGAAGCCAGCAGGGCATCCTCGGAATGTGTCCTTGTCCACCTGCCACCCAGGATGCCCTCCCAGTAGGTGAAAACACAACAGCTTCACAGGAAGCCTGGATGGGTCCTTGCAGAAAGGATTTAACGTTTTAAAAATGCCCAACACCAGACAAATCACTCCCATAACAATGCTACCTATGTAGATTCAATTAGAAACTAATAGTATTCTGATGAATATTTTAAAAGAAAGGAGCACCCTCGCTTGTTAATGAAGCCAATTGTACATTCATGGAAATGAAAACACAGCCCCAAGTATAACATTGAAGATCATCTCTATCACCCATAACTGCCCTTCCCCTCACAGTCATGCTGACCTAAAGCTCTGAAGCTCCATGTAAACCACTTCCCTGGAAGTGGCAGCCTTGTCCTCTCTACCAACAATGCTAATGATCAGGACAAACTTTTAAGGTGACCGAGATGGCCCCAAGGCACTCAGATAAGCTGTCTTCTGCAAACCTCAGGATGAGGAGAGGACAGAGATGTGGGAGAAGGCAGCTCTTAGACCCCAGATAGTCTGTCCTGGTTATAGTGCAGAGGTTCCAGATGCATCTGCTGTCCAGGATAGATAGCCAGTTAGCTGGTAAAAGCACACTCGCCCTTGCTCTAGGAAATATAAGCACAGCCAGAAAGACTGCAGCCTGGGACTACTGTCTGCATAGGCCTCAAGCCTCACTCTGCAAGGAAGCATTGCCACGTTCCCTCGCTCCCAATGGCTGCATTGGACTGGTGTCTTCTATCAGTCACTATCCTGACTAGGACACAATACCCAACACCCATAATTTACAGGAGGTGAGATTATTTGGGCTCATGGTTTTTAGAGGATTCAGTCCATGGCTGGCTGGCTTCATGGCAGAAACTGCATGGTAGAAGGGCATGTCACTGTGAGTAACATTATAGGGACAACTGGTGAGAAATGAATGTAAGGCACAAAGTAGATCAGTGATGCAAACCTTTTACAGACCGAGTGCCCAACTGCAACCCCAAACCCACTCATTTATCACAAAGCCCCAATACTGCAATGAGACCTGAATACTGAGGTTTTGGTTTAGAAAAAACCAAATGCATTAGCATCTTTTTTTTTTTTTTAACTTGGGTACCGGGAGTCGACCTCAGGACCTCGCACACCAGCAAGCACTTGTGCCACTGAGCAATATCACTGGCCCTTTTTTTCCTTTATGTGGGTTCCAGGAGTTGAACTCAGGACCTTGCGCTTGCTGGGCAGGCACTTGTACCGCTGAGCCTTCTCACCAGTGTGCCAAAAGTTTGCCACCACTAGATAATGGCCACAAATTCCTTGATTTGGGTCATTTTATTGTGGTTGTGAAATGGAGTGTCCTCTGTAGGAAACTCAGACTGAGCTATTGAAGAACAAAGAGTTGCCATGTCTATCATTTACTTACAAGTCGCTCAGAAAAATACTAAGAATATGTGGAAATAGATGATCAATACATGTGACAAGTAGTAGTAATTAAGATTGTGATGGAAGTTATATAGAAGGTCTTTGTGACATTCTTCTATATTTTATGAAAAGTTCCATTTTTACCAAATAAACATTTCTGAAAACTAGAGAAAACTGTTCACATAACATATTAGATGATTTGCCTGGAATTATTTCATCTTACTTCATTAATTTTCTGTGTGTCCCTCTTTCCTTTCAACTATTTCTGCTCTTCTGGCCCACTTCTCTTTTCACCCTGGGCACAGAAGTGGACACCCACCCCACCCGGAGTTCCCTCTGGAGGAGCTGGTCCTTCTAGGCTCTGAGACCCCCAGGCTTGACTGTCCCTGGCTGGTTAGGTAACCATGACCTGCAGCAGAATACACGTCTGCTCTCTTTTCTGGGTTATGTATTTACTTATTTCCATTGTGGTTAACACAAGAGAGAGACTCAAGGTTCAGGGAGATTAAATCACAAGTTTCCTCTCGAGTTCTCAGGACCATGACCTGTGTCCCCCACTTCATTTATTGTCTAGATCAGTGTGTGACCATTTGAAAGCAGACCCCAGGATTCCATCTGCACAGAGAAGTGTCCTAGGGCAGGGTGGTGGGGAGCAGAGGTCCCTCTCTTCCCAGAGCCCACACTGTGAGCCCCTTAAAAGAAGTGGTGGAGCTCCTGCCCCTCAGTAGTCTACACAATTACTGGACCTGAAAGGTCACCCTGACCAAGTAAGTTCTCAATTTTTCCTGTACTTTTTCTCTCCTGCTGGGATTACAGGTCTGCATTCCAGTGCCCAGCTAATGCTGGGTGATTTTAGACATGGCCCAGCCCACACCCTCTGAAGCAAGACCAGGTTTGCTCACCTTCTGTTATGGTTTATACATTGTGTCAATTGAGAAGTCTAGATGCTTAACTGAGTAACTCAGCAGTTCTACATCCTAGGCTGGAGAGGACACGCCCTTACCGCTCTAGGATGTTGTTCATTGTGTCAACTTAAGAAGTTTAGAAGTTTAACTAAGTGACTCAGCAGGGGGCCAGGGTCCTCACTTTGTAAATATCCTGAGGCTGTGCAAGAGGAGGGTATGGACATGGTGTGGGTGCTACACCCGCCCAAGGGTAGGTAGCCTGCTTACAAATTAAGGGAGGAAAAGAGGCTCGCTGTCCCCTACTTTTGTTCTCATTTTTGCTGTCTTCTGCCGCCTTGAACTGTGGCCCCTCTGCCATGTGCCACCCAGCCTTGGAGCCAGCTGATTATAGACTGAAACTTCCACACACTGTGAGCTAAATAAACCTTTCTTTCCTTAACTTTGGGTATTGGGTATTTTGTCTCAACAATGAGAGAAAAGTAACTAAGACACCTTCCCAAATTACAGAGTTGCTCCCTTTTATAAATGGTCCTGAAAGCAAACCAAGCTCACATCCTCCCCCAGCCTCCTCCGCACAGCAGCAACCAAATTCTGCAATAAGCCTCCATTGGCTAGAGCCAGTATATTTACATTTAATACAAGTAGTAAATTCATTAGAAAGGATGTAGAACTGATTTGGAATGTGATAAAAAGATGAGGAGATAATCTCTCTGGGCTACCTGTATTTTCAATTTGCATATTATACTGAAGTACAAATTAATCTGCTAGTGAAAGCAGTGTAAGTTTTAAGCTCAGTTATTTATTTAGTGAAAGACCACTTATCTCCTTTACCTCAGCATTTACTTATTTTCCAAAATGTCATAAAATTTTATGTTTCATGTGTGTACTCATATTTGTGGAGTTATTACAAACTAAAATTTACATTTGACTTTAATTTATCTGACCTAGGTGGCAAAAGTAAAATTTTAACACACTCTGATTTTTCAATCTACTTATCAGTGACCAAAGTCCATAATGACACAATAGTACCTCTAAAGACAAAGTACTTTTCTGTTTATAAAGCTAAAACAGGCTCACTAGAGTAATTTTAGGGAGTAGAAGAAAATTAAAATGACCAGTCATAATACAGTCCCTCAAAAATTATCCCTATTTGACTTGAGAGAAGTACACAAAATTGTTGTAGTTTATAAAGGTGGACAGTTAGCTCCCCAGAGCTCCTTGTGCAGTAGCATACAAACCCAGGTGTTTGCCCAAAGCTTTGGAACAAGAACTTGGCTCTGTCCTGGGCAGATATCAGGAAAACACCTGAAGTTATTGTTAAAAAAAGATATCACCTGCTGAAATGTGGAAAAATATTCCTCATACAGTATTTTTATCCCCTGAAGACATGCTATAAATCACTTTATCAAAGGAGAGTTTTCTTTTGAGGTTCAAGCCGCAATGAGATAAAATAGTAAATCAAAAAGGAGTTGTTAGCAAGTGCCACCTTCGCTGGGGCGGCCCTGGCTGTGGTCTGAATTACATGTGGATGACTGCTGGGCTTTTTGTGTGCGTTTGTCAGGTAGATGCAACACTCTGCAGCCTTTTAAAGCACTGAATCATATAAAGATTAATTCTTTGTGTATTTAGATTATCGAGGACTTTCTAGTTGCTTCAACAGCACATACACACACACACACACACACACACACACACACCCCACAGGAGCAAGAACTGTGCACCAGGGACTTTGCCAGGGGCCCTACACTTATTCTTGCAAGCAACCGTCTGTTATTCCCGTACTATAAGCAACAAACCAGGCTTTACAGAAGTTAGGCCCTTTCCTTCAAAATCACACAGTGGGAGAAGCTATGATTTGGTGTAGCCCCATTCAATTTTAACACCTAGGATACGACATGGATTGTTTACTATGAGTCAATAGGATGGCATCAGCCCAGTGAAGGAGAAAATGGAGGGACGGGAATTGCCTGCAGCTCAGGATGTCATACTGAAAGTAATCAAAACAACTGTATTCTACAGTCTTGCTATCTTAGAAGCAGAGAAAATTACATAATACTTTCTCTTTTTTCCTTTTTTTTTTTAGCAAAATTAAGAGATTCACTCCTTCGTGAAACAGGTTTTGTTGCAGACTAAGGATGCACAGGGTATGAGGATAACTATGGAAAACACTGGTATAGATACATGTGTATTCCCGACCTCATGTAGCTTACATCCAATGAGGAATAAATAAGATCTTATTACATTGCTCTTAAGAAATGGCATCTATGAGCCTGAAACAGAATTTAGGACAACAGATAATTATTCTCCATCTTAGGAGATAATATGATGTGCTGCACCTGGTGCCCCCGAACCACGGAGTCCAAACCTCCTTCTCCTCAGTAACCATGTGCTGATTCTTATAGCAACAGTGCAGAATGGAAGTTAGCACCTACCCATGCCCCATGTCACTGTGATAATTACTATGGCTGACACTAATATTTCTTCATAATGCTTTCCCTGCCAATCTGTCCCTCATAAGGACTACTGTTTCAGAGCTTCAGTAAAGTGTATTCTATTTAAAATAAAATTCACCCAAATTTAAATTTAGTTTGATGAGTTATGATAAAAGTATGTAACTGTACGATTAGCAGAACAACCAAGTTTTGGGTAGTCACATCTGCCTCTGATTCCCTTCAAATCCTTTTCCTGTAAAAACATTTCACAGAATTCAATAACAATTCATGGGGGAAAAAACCTCAGGAATGGAAGGGAACACACTGACCTGGTAGGGTGCATCTATAAAAAGCCTCCAACCACATATTTAGTGGAGAACACTAGTGCTTACATCTTGTAACAATAAATGAGACATGAATGCCTACCTTCATTGCCTGTATTCAACATCACGTAAGGGGCACTCACTAGTGCCCAAGAAGGCAAGAAAAAACAAAGGATATCCAGACCGGAGAGGAATAAGTGAATCTCTATTTGCACATAATGTAATTCCGTTTACAAAAATCCTTAAGAATATAAAAGATATTAACATAAGTGAATCTAACAAGATAGTAGGATATATAATTGATATAAAAATTAACTACTGTATTTCTCTGATTACTAGGCAAAAACTCCAAAATTGAAACTTAAATCATAAATTATATTTATAATATCATAAAAATTAAGAATAAATATAACAAAAATTTATGAAACCTTTCCTCTAAAATATACAAAACTACTAAAAGGAATGAATAGAGACACACTGAGTTCTATGAGCAGAAAACTCATTACCATGGATATGAGAATTTTACCCAGATTAATTTATAGCTACAGGATAATCCCTAACCATATCCCAGCAGATATTTTGTAGAAATTGACAATTTGATTAAACTGTATGTGGAAATGGAAAGGATCTAGAATAAGAAAACAATTTTAAAATTGTTAGTTAATAAGCTACTTAGATTTACATTACCTGATTTAAGAATATTCTATAAAATCATAGTAATCAAGAGTATTGCCATGTTGTAATTTAAATCTAAAAAGTTCCCCAAAAGTCTCATGTGTTCAGAGCTATGGCCTGGTCAGAAGACATGGGTCACCAGGTGCATAAGCTGAAAAGGTATATTCTTGTCCCTGGATCAGTCCTTCTCTGTCTACTTTCTGGTTGCCAGGGGTAACAGCTTTCCGCCACTATGGTCCTTCAGGATGCTGTTTCTGCCTTGGAACCAGCCAGCTATCAACTGAGCCCAGCTGAAACTGTGCCAATAAAACCTCTCCTCCTTTAAATTGTAAGTGTTGTGCATTTTTTCCCAGCAATAGAAAAATGACTAATACAAAAAGCAGTACCAGGGAAATGGGGCTCTTGCTATGGCTATTTCTGATCATGTGATTTAGAACATTTTGGAACTGGTTTGTAGGAAGAGTTTGGAAAATTTTGGAGCTGCTGGCCTAGAAAACGTAATCTGAGCTGATGAGTAATTCTGGTTGGAGCTCAGAAGACTAGAATGCTGATAGTAATCTGGACTAGGTTCAGGATGTTTTCGATAGGAAGGAGGAATTTGTTGGAAGCTGGACTTAGAAGCCATGTGTGTTTCCTTCTGACAAAGAATTTTTCTGCGTTTTGTGAATGTTCTACGCAAGGCTGAATTTAAAAGTGGTGAACTAATTGATCCAGTGGAGAAAATTTCAAGGCAGTTCAACATTTAGGATGTAGAATACCTACTATCAGATTTATGGTGAGAATCAAGCAAAAAAGTAAATCTGAAAGATGTGAAAAGTTTTCAACTTCTTAAGAAAAGAAGAGCTTGCAAAGTTGGGGTCAAGGAGAACATGGATACAGAAAAGATTATCATTAAAACGAACCCAAGTATTTTGCATCAGGACAATAGAAAATGTGGGCTGAAGGCATCTCAGGATTTGGCCAGCCACCATTATTTGAAGCACAAGGATCTGGAAGGATAAAGTCTCTCGAAAGAATTTGCTCTGAGAGGAGAGCCCCAGGCTCCCTGTTCATTTAGATTTCCTCAGGTTTGTCCATAGGGGCACTCAGAAGCTACTGCAGCCACGACCCAAGGGGGCCTGGTTAGTGCCCAAGTTGGTGGCAGACCTTGTCATCAACCACTTGGTGCTGATTTTACAGACACACAGAATGTAAGAATGGTAGGGTTCTGGAGGCTTCCACCCAGATTTCTGAAGAAGGCTTGGAGGCTAACGAACGTGCCCCTGAAAGGGTGATGCATGAAGCTGAAAAAGTGGAGTCAAAAGTGCACTGGAGACCCCAGGACTTTGGAGATTTCAGGAACATGGAATGTTTACTGAGGAAAACCACAGGCAGTGAGCAGAACCAGCCCAAGAAAGAGGCCATGCAGACTGCAAACAGCGAAGCCATAGGTGTGGGGCTGCCCAACCTTTTGGAGCTCACGTCTTACCTTAACCTTCTCCAAGCGATTTGCATGGAGCTACAGGATTTAATGTTTGCCCTGCTTGGTTTCAGTCTTGCTTCAGTATTTCTTTTGTTCTATTCTCCTACTCCTCTCTTTGGAATGGGAATGTTTACTCCGTGCCATTGTATGTTGGAAGTATTTAACTTTCCTTCTGATTTTCACATGGCTCACTGCTAAGAGTTTGCCTTGAGTCACACAGCAGACTTTGGACTTGGACTTTTGAGCAGTGCTTGAACTGTGAAGACTTAGGTGACTTTCAGAGATGGATTGATTGCATTTTGTATGAGACGGACTTGACCATTTTGGAAACAAGGGTGGAATGTTATGGTAAAGAGCTAAAGCATCCCTCAAAATTTTCAAATATTTGGAGGTGGGGCCTGGTGGGAAGAGGTAGGTCACAGGAGGTATAACCTGGGAGGGTATATTCTCATATATGTGTAATGCTTCTTCAATTTTTAAATTAGTCTGTGTTCTCTTTTTCCTACTAGAAATATTGGACATTACAAATGTCTTGTACCATAACTACTTTGTAAGTCTAATTTTCCTTTACATTAAGTTGAATATTAAGTTGTTTGGCACATCTGTGTTTATTCCTTCCAGATTTTATTCATCACTTGTGACTTTTGCCATTGGCATAACATTCTTCTATGTTACTTAGCATTTACAATATTAAATTTTAATCAGCCTAATATTAATATCACATCTGCAGATTTTTTGTTTACTTTTATGTGGAATCTTTTTTTCAATGTCTCTTTTTCAACATTTTACTTTTTGCAGACTTTGTTTCAGTATATCTCTTGTAAACATAATACAGCTCAGTTAGTTGGGACTTAGTTTG
The DNA here is from genome assembly GCA_028451465.1 of Erethizon dorsatum. NCBI lineage: Eukaryota > Metazoa > Chordata > Mammalia > Rodentia > Erethizontidae > Erethizon > Erethizon dorsatum. The sequence continues at coordinate 57,183,765 of CM051833.1, forward strand.
TGTTTATTCATTTCAGGATAATCTGAAAACCTCTTTTTCCAGCAGCCCAAGACTAATAGTAACTTCCTAAGTATGAATTTCTTCATACATCCAACAAGATACTTTATAAATGATATTTTTAAAAAAAGGTAAAACAGAACTACATAGAGCATATATTTTCAGCATAACAATTTAGAATACCTCAGCTATTGAGTTGTTTAGAAAAATAAATACTCAGTGCCACCAGCAGCACCCTCAATTCCCATATCATTTTTTGTTAATGGTAGGGGATAAAACTTTGTCAAAGAACAGGATACATTCATGGTCCTGAAGCATCTTTCTGCAATTGACTTAATTACATATTTGGAAATGTAGTCTCTTCACAGTGGAAAGACTTGCTGGACACCTTTTTAATGAAATAATTAAAGGTAACTTTGCCAGAAAAGAGCTCTACACACAGTAAAAGGAAGTGCCCAGTGCAGAGAAGAGGCAGCACCGCTGTCTAACATTCCTGAAAAATGTACAACCCACATGGAACAGTGAGGGACAGTTAAACAGATCCAAACCAAGGGTCACACCACAAAATAACCAGCCGAAATACCTCAATCATATCAATTACCTGAGAAATGAAGGGTGAGATGCTCTTTGGAGCTGGAGAAGATTAATTACATGTGTCAACCCATCAAATGAGTGATGCTGAATCAGATTCCAAACACAAAAGAAGTTCACTATAAGTGACTTTATAGGGCCAACTGCTAGAAAGTGAATGTAGAATATAGATTAGGTGATGGCCAAGAATTTCCTGATTTTGATCATTTTACACTGGTTATGTCACAGTATGTTGCTCTTCTTAGGGAATTCATACTGAACTGTTGAAGAATAAAGTCTTACCATATCTATTATTTACCCATAATTAGCTGAGAGAAATGCAATAAATATGGAAATAGGATGATCAAATACAATACAATACAAACAATAAGTTTGTGATGAAAATTATACAGAAGTTCTTTGTGATACCCTTATATGTTTCCATTTGAAAAACCAGAAGAAACTGTACACATACACATTCTAATTGATTTACCTGGATGTATTCCCTCCATCTTCACTATGTTTGTGTGTGTGTGTGTGTGTGTGTGTGTGTGTGTGTGTGTGTGTGTCTTTCCTTTCATGTATTGTTCCTGCTCTGGTCAGCTTCTCTTTTCATGCTGATGTCTGTATTAGACACTTTCCCATCACTGGGACAAAATACCTGACAATCATAACAAAAAGAATTTTATTTGGTTCACAGCTCCAGGGGGTTTAGTCCACAGTTGGCTGGCTCCAAGGCAGAAACAACGAAGTGGAAAGGTATGACAGAGGAAAGCTGTTCAGCTCATGGTACTCAGGAAGCAGAGAGAGAAATGAAAGAAGCTGGGGACCAGAATACTCCCCTCCACCTCCCCCACCAGTGACATAACTCCGTCAATCAGACCCCACCTCCTAACAGCACGTTCTGCTATGAACTCATCAAGGGATCAGTCCACTGCGGAGTACAGCACCCCCATGACCTATTCACCTTCTAAGAGCCCCTCCACTGGACACATGAGACTTCCGGGTGACATTTCAATTTAAATTATAACAAAGGTCCTTTGTGTTTCCCAGTTCACTAGTGGGTATCTTCCGTTTCCCAAAGGGTAGAGTTCTATGGACTTGTGAACAACTAGCAACAGCAAGAGCCCCAATATCCACCCCATGAGGCACAAATACGTCCCTTCTCCTCACCCTGCATTAGGCATAGGAAAACCTTCACCTCTTGTCCCTCACCTTTTAATTCTTGTCCTAAGTAATATCACACTCAGTCCCCAACCACAAGCCAAGCATCTCAGTGTGTTCCTCAGGTCCACTCAGTGCTCAGCAAGTTCCATGAATTCCTATGAGGCAATACACAGCCCTTCCTCTCCACTCCCAGGGCCACACACTTTGCAGCCCTTGCCGTAAGCTAGGTGTTCCAACATGCGCCCAGTGTCCCTGTCCCCTCTGTCTTCTACATCGTCCCTGCATTAGGTGAGCATTCGAACATCTGATCGTGTCATTTGACTTCAAATCCAACAGGCCCCCATCATTTGAGAGTAAAGACAGGCAAGATAAAGTCCCCTGCATCCCTCGCCGCGTGTCTCCTCCTGTGCAGGAACCTCCTTCCCGACTCAGGTCCCTACTCCTCTGGCCCTGACCAGACCCAGCTCCTGGGACTTCACTCTATAGGTCTGGCTTCTCCCCTTGGGAAGGAAGCCCTTCTTCTCCCCATCTGCCCACCCTTCTCCACTCCAACCCAAGCTGTTTCCTTACAGTGGAACTGCTATCTGTGTCTCCGGGCATGCCTCTCACCCAGCAGTAATCTTCCAGGGACACTTTGGGGCAGAGCCTCAGGATAACCTTGTGTGCCCTGATGTCCAGAAACACGTGAGGGAATGCGGAGGCAGAAAGCCAAATAGCAAGGTTACTATGGCCCCCTGACCCTGTACTACTCCACAGGCGAGCAGAGCTCATGTGGGTTCTGTGATCTCTGTGGTCTTACCCTGGTGCAAAACCAGCCCTGCCCTCGCTGTCCAGGCTGGGCCTCAGCTGGGCCTCCACTTACCCTTCTCTCCCTTTCTCTGTGTGGACAGCAGGGCCGGGATGGTGTTTGCCTGTGCCCAAAAGACTCATCTTTCCTTCAAAACGATCACACGGGGACAAGAGGAAAGCAGCCCTCATGGTGAATGCCCACCTGCTGGTTGGGTTGGGTCTGCCAGAGGGAGAAGGACTCAGAAAGCCCTCCAGATAAAAGCGGGCTGCAGCAGATTATCGCAGACAGAAGCCAAAAGCCTCCAGCTATTCCTCCTGCCCCTGTCTCATCTGGGCTTTCTTGGGCCTACTGCAAATCCCAGGGTGGCTCTCTCACCCAATCAAAGCACATAAAGCAGAGGACATCTCAATAAACTAAATGGGATTAAAACAAAATAACACAGACTGCTGCCCTGATTTCTAATTTGAGGGTATAAAGGAAGAAGGAGAGGGGGAGGTTCTTAATGGAGCTCCCGATGGCCATTAAATGTAGGGAAAAGCCATTTCCATAAATTATGGAAATAGGGCCCGTTCTCAAGTGCATCCATTTTCATATTGTTTTGCTGCTTTAATGACAGAGGCTATTTTTTGTTACAGCTGTTTTTGGGTACCCTCCCTTCCTACTGCTCTCATTAGAAATTCAGTGGCTCTCCTTTATAATGAGTGTTCCTTCATGCTGGGAGATGGATGGTGTGGTGTTATGTTCCTGTGTGGGCCAAGATGTGGGAGCTGAAATGGTTCCTCCACAAAGCACGTTCCAACATGGTGCTGGACAAATACCCGGATGGTGTGATAGCAGGTGCTGTGTGCGCCATGAAAGCCAAGGCAGGGCTTGAGGACGATCTCTGGGATGAGGTGGACATTATGTTTACCATTTTTGAGTAGCAGGGTGAATTCAAAAGGTGACTACTTCATGAAACACTGGGAAAATTCAGAATTTATAACCCACATCAATGATATGGTATTTCTTCAAGCAATGGCACACCTGGATAGTAAAACCTAACCATCAAATTATTAGGGTTTAATTAATATGAAACAGGGTACACAGACAGCAATTGTGATTATGTGTTGTGCATGGCAGGCCTCTCGAGTGCAGGCTGCAGTGAGGGCTGGCCTGCAGAGAGATGCCATTGGAAAAGTGGCAGTCACAGAGCTTCAGGTTGGTCCTAGGTTAAAGGTGAGCGAGGAAATGAGGGAGGTGGAACAAGGAAAGTGGGTGAATACAAACAGGGAGGAAGCCAGAGAGCAAAGAGACAGTGCTGCACCCACCATCATCCTACCTTAGAACAGGGCTGTGCCCAGGGCCCCTGTCTTAGTTAATTTTCTCTCATTGCTGAGACAAAATACCCAACACCCAAAATTAAGGAAGGAAAGGTTTATTTAGCTTGCAGTTTGTGGAGGTTTCATTCAGCTGGCTCCAAGGCAGGGTGGCGTGGCAGAAGGGCAACAGCTTGTGGGGGTGGAAAACAGCAAAAGCAACAAGAGCAAAAGGGGAGGAGGGCGAGAGCAAGCCTCTTTCCCTTCCTTATATTGTATGCAGACTACCTGCCCCAGGGTGAGTGTAGCACTCACACCCATAAGCATTGGACCATGAATAAATCACAAACTCTAGAAGCCCACCCCCATAACTGCCTGAGGCTTTGGGGGAACATCTAGACACAAACCATAACAGCCCCCAGGGAGGGAGTCTGCCGGCCCTCCAAGGACCCAGCACTCACTTGACATGGACCGGTCTCCAGAAAAGATGCTTAGCTCGACCCCAAGCAGGGCAGCAGGAAAGGACACAAGGTGGACTCCCTATATTCATATTCCTGTATTTATTTTGCAATTTTGAATTTAATACTAATTTTGTATGTCTTAATATTCTTAAGAGATGAAGACCTGTGTTCCAAGGGATAATATATTAATCTGAACTTCAAAGAAGAAAAAGTGAAAGATCATACGATTCTTGGTTTCTGAGGAAATGAGGCTTTTACTGTGCAAACTAACCAGGCTGCTAGTTATATAACACTTAAAATGGAACTGAAATTAACCCTTCTTTTGTTTCTACCCTGTTCCCTCTCTTTCTCCCAGTCCAACATCATCATAATGCATCTACATATGCATACACATGCGCGCACACACACATATACACACGCATGCACGCACACACCCCCTCCCTATCTGCCCCCATCTGACATGTCACGATGCCTCCACTTTGTCTGCTAGTTTGGATAATCACAAATGCCACCAATTTCTTCAGAGCACCAGTAAGAAGGGAGAGAGCAGAGGTTAAATTTCTCTGCTCTGATTCTGGCCTGGCCATCTTGTCTTTCTGTCCCAGCCTCTGATGCTGTCTCTGCGTGGAGACAGCCCTTACCAGGGGGCTGGGCAGCTCTGCATTGCAGCCGCAGTGTGCAGCCTGAAGCAAGAGAGATCCGTTGATGAATTTACGAGGCTGCCTCCTCATCTAGTTTGCCATTTGATCCAGACATGTGGCTGAATTAAGTGGCTCCAACTCCTCCAATTCAACCAGAAAAGCCACTCTGACAGTGTCACAGGGAACAGTGGAGGTCACCCTAGTCCCTGAAATACTAGGTGACCTGGGGAGGGAACTGACCCCTCCCGATCCTTTTAGATATGAGAAATAACCGGATACACCTCTCTTATTGAGGAGCTATAAAGACCAATTCCCTAAAAGCACTGGCAAATCAAATGCCCAGAGCTAAATGGCTAACTGGGAAATAGCACTAAAGCATCTCCATCACATTTAAAGGGGAGATAACTATCCTGGTGTCACAGAACCATTTGGAAGATTATTTTAAATGAGAAAAGTGAAGCACCAAGCGTGGTGTCTAGCCCAGTAAGTGGCCAATAAATCCTCCAAATGAGCATGTGCCTGCGTGTGCGTGCGCATGTGTGTGTGTCTGGGTCACACTATTTGACATGTGTCTCTCTGCTGCTGCTGAGAGGTCTTTAAAAACTGCAGAAAGGTTGTGTTTGGCTGGAGAAACCTCTCCCCCATGCATTTCATCCTTCAGAGGTCTGCATAGTCCCTGGGGATGAGGCAGGTCAGAGCATCTCATGGTTAAGAGAGTCCCTTGCACTCCTGCCTGGACAGGAGATGCCAAAACGAAGCGCGTCCACACCAGAGTTTGAAGCCAACGAGAAGCACCATCTGCTGCATGCACAAGTCCTGGAGTTTAACCCCTCAACGGTTTTGCAGGGGACCTGGTTTAAAGGTGATGTTGAAGACCACATTTTCTTTGCAGCAAAGATGCTTACGTAAATGCACTGGGGCACCTGGGTGTCTCTGTCTACTTGCAGCCATTGGAGGGCCACTGTGCTTCCCCGGGCACCAACTCCTCTGCATATCATCTCTGCTCCCACGAATTTCTTTAGGATGAAGAATCATCCCTAGTTGAGAAGCCTCAGGAAGTCGGGTCTGTGAGGGTTCAGTCTCTTACTCCAGTGCTTGTCTTCAGGTCCAGGAAGGCAGCCCTGCCTCCTGAACATGAGGGGACTTCTGTCCCTCAGCACCCAGCCCACCAGGTGATCCTGGCAGACACCTGCACCACCGAGGTCCTTCCTCAGTGTGAGGGGCAGGGTGACTGGGTGCCCAGAGTAGAAACAGCTTGGTCTAGGGGACGTGGGCAGAGAGCACCTCTCTCTCCCACCATCCCTCCCCCGGACAGAGATACCCACCTCCCTCATAATGACCCTCTGAGAGTTTATTTCTCAGGCTGGTGGTTCCTACAGCCCTGCAAGCTAGTGCCTAGGCATACGTTAACCTAAATGAAGGACAACCTTTAGGAGATGCTTCATGTTTCTATGGGCTATGATTCCACAGAGGGGGAAGAGCAGATTCTGGTTTAACTAGAAATGAAAATTGGCAATGCCCAGGACATTCTTCCTGCCAGCACAAGTGGCTCCCGAGAACTCTTGGTACTTATATGTATTCTTTTTTATCATGCGTCTGATCTTTAAAAAAAATATAAAGCCAGTACTTGTACTTCGGCATTGCAGAATGCTTCTTCTGTCGCTCTCTTATTTCTATACCCTCTTTCCTGGCTGCCCCTGGCCTTGGGGATGAATGTGAGGCACCGGGGAGGTTTATTTGCAGAGCAGCCCTGCAGTGACATGGGTGGTTTGTGAAGGACATCGGAGTCCCCTTTGGATAGTGTCATTGAAAACACAGGATGGTTTAAGACTGTAAGTTTTCACCTACTTGAAAACAAAATTCCAAGTAGTTTTAGTTATATTTTTCATAGAGGTAAGGTCAGAACAATTTATATCATAGTTACAAAAATAAATAAGACTTTTTCTGCCAGAAAAATATTTTCAGCATTTCGAACATTTTATGAAAAAAATGATGCATTCCTCCATGCATGGATGATACAGCATTTCCAAATTACTCAATCACCAGTTATCTAGCACATTTCTCAAGATGTCTGACAAATACTTAAAAGTAAGCTTTTTAAAGTTTCATTTCTTTCACTGAAGTCATGCGTGAAAAACCACCTCCGTTGCTGATCAATGAGCATGATTGGTTTTTGAGATGTTCAAACTGGATGATGGTCATTTGAGCTATATTTAGACATATTTTTCTTCTTAATAAATAATCATTTAAACAAAGCAGATTGTACTTCCATGAAAGTGTAATTTGACAAATATTTTATAAACCTCTGTTTAAATTTCTCAGGAGGTTTCCTGAGAAGTGGACAATGTTTTTTTTCTATTAAAAATAACAATAAAATATTATTTTTAATTCATAGTTATGACATGTAACATTTATATTCATTGTGATTATTTGAAATCCATTGGTTAAAAGGAGAATTTTATATAACCAAATATAGAAAACATGCTTACAGAAAAATGATCAAACTGCCGGAAAACCAATTGCATTAGTCCATTTTCCATTGCTATAACAAAACACCCGAGGTGGGACACTTTATTAAGAAGGAAAGCTTATTTGCTCTGACTTCCAGAGGTGCAGTGGCATGACCTGGGCTTCTGCTCAGCCCTGGGAGTGCTTCATGGTGGGTGACTTCAGAAGGGTGGGAGCATGTGTGAGAGGAACAGATCACAGCAGGACAGGAGCCTAGACTGGGGAAGGTGGATTGCTCCTATAACAACAGCTCACTCTCAAGAGGACTGATGGGGTCCCATGAGAAGGGCTTAATCCTTTCTGTCTTAGTTGCTCTCTCATCAATGGGACAAAATGCCCAATAACTACAATTTAAAGAAAGCTCTATTTTGGCTCACGGGTTTTAGAGAATTCAGTCCAGACTTGGCCAGCTCTCACACCATGACACCTTCATTAGTGCACCTCCTAATGACCCAGTCACCCTCCATTAAGCCCCACCTTTTAAGGTCCTGCAACTTCTTCACATCTCCACGTTAGAGACCAGGCTTCCAACACATGAGCATTTATGAAACAAGTACATCCAAGCCATCACACTAGTATGGAGGAAGAACCTACACTCAATGAGATGTTCACAATGGAGCTGCCTGCCCTTCTGCTGTGGTCCTGAGGGCCGCCATATTTAGTTTCAGCTTCTTTCTCTTGAGTCACTTCCTGTACCCCTGAGAGTAGGAGAAGGGTAGCTTTTCTACCCTTTGATATGGTAGTTTATTTCTTAATTTCTTTTATGCATTTTTAGAGGGAAGTTGTCTGGGGCTATAGAAAATGGGAGACACAGAAAGCTGGTCACAAAGCACCTACTCCACTGTGGGAAAAGTACGTTTGATGATTATATTCTAAAATCATACCTTGAAGAGGTGCTTCTTCTGCCAAGGAACACTCTCTCCAGTGTCAGGTTCCAGTGTCATGGACCAGAGGTCTAACACATCACTTCAGTTTTTTTAACGTGTCCTGGATTTGTGGCCTTGGGCACTTCCAGTCAGACCTGCAACAATTGAAGTCCTAAATCCCATAGAAGCAATCAAATATCCCTGTTCCCTATCTTTTTCCTGCTTGCTCCCACCAAGCAAAGCACCTGCTCTCTCCCCAGCCCAGGGCTTCCCTAGGGAAACCCCAGCCAAACACAACCTGGAGGGGAAGGCATGGAGATGAGCAGCTAAATTCTCCTCCTTCCTCAGGATGAGTGATCTTGAGATGTGCCTAGATGTATAAGAAGCAATTAGTAGTCTTTCACGTTGTGTGGCAGCTATCTCAAGAGTCACCTGCACAGCTGTCCTCCATCCCTACCTCACACACCTGTGCCCTCCCTGCAACATCCTTAATAACACAGTAGCCATTTCTAATAGTGCAGCCTTTCCTGAGCTTCTGGAAGAACCTAGGCAGAAGCCAAAACCTGTGCCGTCAAGTCAGTAATGATGTCAGTATCACCTGAAGATTTGTCACAAGGCGATTTGTTTCACACACACAAAAAAAAATTGCTAAAAGTATTGCATTTTATATATTTTTATCCTGTTTACAAGATTTGATAGCATGAGGCTAACAGTCAATTTTACTTAAGCATCTAAATATTGCAAATAAAAAACAAGCAATGTGGAACGAAGCACAGCCATTTCTTTCTCTGATTTAGTTTAATGTGACTGAGAATTTTGTGTCAATATTAATATGTCTCCCTCTGGATTCTTGTTGAGCTTATGGTTAGTTAAGTCCTTTGTTCTTTTTCCTTTTCTGTATTCTATTGTCAAGCCAACTCTTCCCAAAGTATGTATGCTTGTATGCTTTGATTTCATTTGTTCTTTTGTTTATACCTGTTAAATTGCATTAAGTGGTTATTGCAGAACGTCTGATGTTATACGAATAAATCTTTCTCCCTTGGCCAAATGTCTGAAAACAAACAATCAAACAAAAAGATAAAAGAAGTAAAATGTTCTTTCACTGTATGCCTTTGCCCACAGTGTTTATCATGGACTTGTATTCCTTTGATGTATAAGAAAAAAAATGGCTTTGTTTTGTTTTGTTTTGTTTTTGTGGTACTGGGGATTGCACCTAGGGCCTTCACACTGAACTATATCCCCAGCCTTTTCTTAATTTTTTTGAGTTTTGAGATAGTCTCACTGAATCACTAAGTTGCCCAGGATGGGCTTGACCTTTGGATTCTCCACCTCAGCCTCGCAAGTAACTGGGATTACAAAGTCTTCATTAAACTATTTGAGAATTCTGCATTATGCTAATAATCACTGCCAAAAAATATTAAATTACCTAGATGAAGTGGACCCGTTTTTTGAAAGATACAATGTGCCCAAACTCTCAAGAAATTCTGAGTGGACCACGTCTATTAAATAAATCAAATAAATAACTAATAACCTTTTAGAACAGAAAGCAGCAGACCCAGGTAAGTTTAGTGGTGATGTTTACTAAATATTTAATGAAAAAATTATTAACAACCCTCAACAATCTCTTTTAGAAAATCAAAACGAGAGGATATGTTTTTATTCATTTTACAAGGTCAACATTACCCTAATAATAAACAGCAAAGACATTTACAAGAAAATAAAACAATAGACCCAATATCACTCCTGAACATGGAGGCAAATTTCATTACCAAAATATTAACAAACTAAATCCAGCAATGTACAAAAAGAATTAAACACAATGTCCTTTATCCCAGGAATACAAGGCTGGTACAACATCTGAAAGTCAACTAACATGATTCATCACATCAATAGGCTAAATAAGAAAAATAGCATGATCAGATGTAGGAAAATTGATGTAGGAAAAAAATTTGATAAAATCTAAGGTCTATCATTCAAGATAAAAACTCACAATAAACTAGGATTAGAGAGATTTCCTCCGTTTGAGAAAGAGTAACTCAGTTAATACAATATTTCCTGGTAATAAATTAGATTTCCCACTAATATAAAGTACAATAAAAAGCTATCCCCTCTCATCTCTCCTTTGCAATGTCATTCTGAAAGTTCTAGCTAATATAATATGCCCAAAAAAGAAAGCAGAAGTCATACAGATTGAGACAACTAAGAATAACTGCCTCATTTGCAATTATCTATATACAAAATCTGAAAGAATCATCAACAATAAAAATGGAAACTAGTAACTTGTTATAGCAAGGTTGTAGATACAATGCTAATATAGAAAATCAGTTGCTTTCCTACATGCCAACAATTCCTTCTGTTTTCTTTTTTGGTCATATTATATTAGCTAGAACTTTCAGAATGACATCGCAAAGGAGAGATGAGAGCGGATAGCTTTTTATTGTATTTTATGTTAGTGGGAAATCTAATTTATTACCAGGAAATATTGTTAACTGAGTTACTCTTTCTCAAACTGAGGAAATTTCTCATCTAATCCTAGTTTATTGTGAGTTTTTATCTCGAATGAATGACCTTAGATTTTATGAAATGGTTTTCCTACATTGATTGATATGAATTGATAGAATTAAAAATATAATGCAACTGACTTTAGCAACCAAAATGAAGTAAATAGGGATAAATCTAACAAATTATTACAAGATCTATATGAGAAAGACTACAAAACTCTATTAAAATAAATTTAAAAACCAAATAATTGGATAGACAGTGCATTTTTACTGTGAAAAAAATTTAGTATTATCAACATGTCAATTTTTCTCAAATTGATCTATGAGCTCAAAGCAAACACAGTCTAAATACTAACAGGTTATTTTATAGCTGTAGAAACTAAGGAGAAACAAAAATAGTCAAAATGGGCACCATAATGTTGTTAGAGAAAGAAGTAATCAGGCTGAGGCTACCCAACCTTAAGTTTTACTATAGCCAAGACAGTGTGATATTGGTCAGAGAAGACACAAATAGATCAATAGAACTAAAGTAGAAAATCTAGTAACAGATTCTTATGAATATGGTCTGCCGATCCTTGAGAAACAAGAAAAGGCAATACAATAGAGCAAAGATAGTCTTTACCACAAACAGTACTGAAACAACTGAATATGAATGCGAAAATATATTAATCTAGTCACAGACCTTACACCTCTCACAAAAATTAATTAAAATGTGTTATAGATCTAAATGTGAAAAAAACACCTATAAAAGATTACACTGGAGAAAATCTAGATGATCTTATGCATTGTGAGGGCTTTTTAGATATGATACCAAAGGCATGATTCATGTAAGAAATGGTTGATAAGCTGGACTTCACTAAAATTCTGCTCCATGAGAAGCAATATCAAGAAAATGAAAAGATATACCAGATACTGGGCTAAAATATTTGCAAAATGCACATCTGATGAAGGACTATAGCCCAACATATACAAAGAACACTAAAAACTCAACAATAAGAAAACAAATACTCAAAATATTGGTCAAAGGTATTAAAAGACACTTCATCCAAGGAGATATTCAGGAGACAAATTCCATCACGTGTCTTTGGGAAAGAACACTTAAAATAACAATCCATTTTTTACCCAATGTAACGAACAAAACCTGGAACATGAACAGCAGAGGATGCTGGTGAAGATGCCGAGCAAAGGAAATTTCATTATCCCTGACGGGAGTGCACCACAGCACGACCACTTTGGAAGCCCATCCTCCCGTTTCATACAAAGCTACATATATTTCCATCACACAATCCGGCAATTCTGCTCCTTGCAATTTATCAAACAGTGTTGAAAACATGGATACACAAAAATTTGTGTATGGATGTTTATAACCATTTTATACAGGATTGCCAAAACTTGGGAGCACAAAAAGATGTCTTTCAGTACATATATGGAAAAATAAACTGTGGTTCTTCTTGACAATAAAATAATACCATTCAATGCTAAAATGGAATGAACTGCTAAACCTTGAAATACATGGAGAAAATTTAAATGCATGTTACTAAGCAAAAGAAGCTAACCTGAAAAGCTTTCCTCTTAGTACGATTCTATCTATGTGACATTGTGGAAAAAGCAGAACTTTGGAAACAGTAAATAGATCATATTGCCAGGTGTTGGGAGACAGATGTATAGGTGGAGCCCAGAGGATTTTAGCATAGTGAAAATATTGTACCTGATGCTATAATGGTGTATATATATATATAATTATATATTTGTGAAGATGATGTGTTATATAGATTAGTAAGTTTTAACAAATGCACCACCGTGTGGAGATATTGGTAGTGGGGAAGGCTATTTGTTTGTCGAGTAGGGTGTATATGAAAAACTACCTCTGTCCCTTCCTTTCAATTTTGCTGTGAACATATAACAGCTCCAAAGAAATTGTTTGTTTAAAAAAAATTTGAGATAAACTTTCAGCTAAAAATTTCAAGCTTTATTTCTCTCTCTTACTGGTCCTTAAAATTCATTTAGTCATCATTATTTACCACATGTATATCTTCTTGATGTTTTTGTTTGAAGAATTTGAAAATAATGCAGTCCAAACCACTCTGATTTATGTGATGGAATAATACAAAGCAGATGGTATTTTCCTGAATGCTGTATTGGCCTAATCTGATTGGTCCACATACGTGAAAATGTTGGTACATAACGTGAGCATCCTGCAGTGTGTGCACTCTTTCAGAAGCTTTCTTCATATTGGTTACCCACAGGAGTCTTCATCACACCCAGCCACACAGGTAGCCAAGTACAGGAGTTACCTAAAAGCATGGCCCCATGAAATAAGCTCCTTGTTGGCTTATCAAGAGCCCTATCAATCCTCCCAGAAATGCCCTGAGAATTTCAGAGGGACGATGCCGTGCCTAGAAGGACCCAAACACTGCCCACTTGCTGAGAAAAAGGGCTTGTAACTGTCTGGTTCTGATCAAGCGCCTTCAACTTAGCTGTTCAAAATCTGTCCACCTCAGGGTGAATCTCCTTAGCAACCTTTGATTATATTGATGGAAGTAGAATAAAGTCTAAAACTATGACCACGGTCAAAAAAATCTCGAAGACAAACTTGCCAACTTGAGGAGAGCAATGAAGACATATAATAACATAATTAACATAATCTTCTCACTGCTTAAGTAAGTCTCATTCAATTTTGGAAATAAAATAGCAGATTTATTCAATAAAATAATAGAATTCATCCAGTATTGTCAGGAAATGAATGTTTCATAGGAATGAATTCCTCAGTTGCCCAAAGGGCATCCTTTCCCACACTCACAATTATCTTCGTTTCCTCCTGATAATGTCTTCAAAACAGAATTATGCATTTCCCTGCCTTCTCAGGCAGAGCTGTTGACCTGGCTTTAGTGTCCTCCCTGCCCACTTCCATTTCAGCGGACATGTTCACGCAGAGCTACCTATGTGCGCTAGTGTCTCCTCCGCCTGTTCTCCCCGCGAGAGTCTGTCAATCCCTGCCTCCCCGGGCATCCTCACGCCTCTTCTTGGGGCCTCTTCACTTGCCCGGGTCTGATGCTTCCAGCTGCCTCCGACACAGGAACCAGATCACACTGCATCCTAGCACAGTATACACATGCCCTTGAACTTAAATCTGAGGGTGGAGGGAGAGCTGCTGGGGAGCAATTTCCAGATCAAAGACCTCTTCAGTTTTTCAAGAGTAGACATGTCCAACGTGAATGAGTCCCAGAGGACCTCCAATTAACAGCCACTCAAAACTAGTGGCAATCAACCAGCTGTGCATCTGAGGAGCTTTTGGAAATACTGGTCCTATTTTAGGAGATCATAATTTAACTAGCTGAGAAGGAATTTGATCTTCACATTTTTTAAAACACACCAGGTTAATGCAACATGCAGCCAACACTAAGATCCTAGGTTCTATAACACATCTTGTATGGAGAACAAGACTTTGAGTGACCAGGGAAAATTTGGTCTAAAGTGATAGTCACTCTTCATGATGTTATCAGTTGAATTGTGCATAATTTAGAAATAAGGTTGTTACAATGTAATGAAGAAAGATGAGATCATACCACAGTAGGGTGGCTCAAATGCAATATGAATGTGAATTTAAAATCAGGAAAATTGGACAAAGAGAAAATGCAAAGTGAAGAGAAAGCAGAGCACTATAACCAAGGAAAGCCAGATTGCCAGCAAAACACACAAAACTAGAGGAAAGGCCTGGAATGGATTCTCCTTCAACCCTCAAGAACTAGCTTTGTTGGCACCTTGATCTCACCCTTCCAGCTTCCAGAAAATGGAGACAATGCAATTCTGTTGTTTCAGCAAGCCAGTTCGTGCTGCTTTGTTATGGTGCCCTTAGCAAACTAATATAAATAAGCAAAGTTACAGATACTCAGAATTTGCATCTTGAATGCCCGAGAGACACACTTATCAAGCATCTGCTAAAGATCGGCCCCTATGGAGGTGTTCTGGGGATTCAGGAGGAAAAGAGGGAGTTTCATTCTTAAACTCACCAGGTAATTTTTGTCTCATATAATCAAATAAGCTTGCTTTGCGCATAGGTAAAGCACAATGAGAGTGAAGATTCCAAATACAAAATCTGCAGGGACACCCGTCCTCTAATTTGCATGTGCAAACAGCATGGGAGCTGTGTTTCACTAATTCACAGGCATAAATGTAAAATGTACAAAAATTTGCATTGCAAAATATAGTTGCCCCAGATGCTGAGTTGACAAGAATTTCTGTTGCTTTATAAATTATAATCCTATAAAGATTCTATGAGATTTAATATCATTGATTCTATTTCATTTTAGGATCAATTCAAAATCATAGTTTAGGCTACTTACCTATGAGAAAGGGAATTGTGTGCACTTTCTAAAATGACCTTGTTTTCTGTACTTGTTAATGTTTAGTGAAAGTGAGCATAGGCATAAAATTGTCAAAAGTCTTTTAAAAAAAGAATCACCACTTTTTGGAAATTAAAATTAAAATTAAGTCTCCCTCCTCTAAAAAGTTAATATTTCCTAAAGCAGCAGCACTTGCTATTTTTCACAAGATATTTAATCATATGACTGATGTATAATAAAGAAGAGATATTGAAATCCACTCATTTTATAGTATTTTCTAACCATATCATTTAAGTGAAGGACATTTCTAGAACTGTTAAGAAAAAGCAGTATCTTGAAATTTGTGAGATACCAAGCCCTAGGCTGATCTCCAGATATCACCAATGCCCTGAGATAGAAGAGGACAGGATTCTGGGGCCTCAGGCAGGGGGACCAAAGCCTCAGGGCCCCACTCTGCTACCTACTAGAGGGATGAGGTTTCTCCAGTCACTTGTCTGAGGAGACAGTGGCTTTGCTCAGAGTGTAATCAAATGAGACAGGATTGTGAAATGCTGACGCCTAACTCCACGTAGTCCATGATGACATGGAATAAGTTATAGACACCTTGATAACCAGGATTTAGGTATTGTTTAATCCTCACACAGGTAATTTGAATTAAGGCAACAAAATAATAATACTACGTTTCTTTAGTGGTTTCGTTGTAATTTAGCATGTTCATTTTCTTAGCAAACCTATAAATTAATTTATACTAATTACTATTTATTGGGTGCTATCTCCCAAGTTTGTGGTTTCTTATCATCTACCTCAAAAACTAATGCATTATTTTCTAGATAACTGAAAAAGGACTTGTGTATTAGTCAGATTCCCATTGCTGTGACAAAATACCAGACATAAACAATTTAAAGGGTGAAAATTTTATTGTGGCTCATGACTTCAGAGGTTGCAGTCTATGGCTGGCCAACTCCATTGTTGCTTTAGTCAAATGGCAAAGCAGAAACATCATGGCAGAAGGGTATTGTGGTGGAAATCTGTTCACTTCATGGGAGGTGGGAAGCAGAAAGTGTGAGAAAACAAAAGAGGAAGGGATTAGGAACCAGATACAGTCCCCAAGATCACTCCCTTCAGCTAGGCCTCATCTCCTGTTTCCATCTCCTTGTAATAATGTTATCAAATTATGATCTCATTAATGGATTAACCCACTGATGAAGTTAGAGCCTTAATGATACAATTACTTTCCAAAAGCCCATTAGTAGCCAAGCCTTCAACCCAAACATTTTAGTGAATGTTTTGGATCCCAACCATAATATTGTACTTTTCATCCCCAAAAGCTCATATACATTGCATTACATGAAAGGCATTTAGTCCATCTCCAAGAGTCACCAAAGTCTCAACAGTTCCAGCGTTGTTCAAATTCCAAGTCCAAAGTTTCCTCTGAGACTCAAGGTAAACTACTAGCTGTGAGCCCCTGTAAAAATCAAGTTACACTCTTCCAAGATACAATGGCACATTGCCAATCCAAAAGGGAGGAGTGGGAGAACAGGAAAGAATCAGACCAAAACAAGACTGAAAAGCAGCAGAACAGACATTAAATCCTGCAGCTCTATCTCTGGCAACCACGGCACAAGGTAATGTGATATAAGTTCCAAAGGTCTTGGGCAGTCCTACCCCTATGGCCTTGCTATTTGGAGCCCATATGGCGTTTCTCTCGGCTGTCTCTTCTCACTGTTTATAGATTTCCTCTGTAGATGCCCCACATTCTTGGCATCTTCAACTTTCTGGGGTCTCCACTGCAGCTTTAGCTTCACTGTCACAGCTTCATGCATCACCCTTTCAAGAGCTACCCATAGAGAGTCTAACCCTGACACACATTGACTTGCTTCCCAGGCCTTCCTTTGAAATCTGGGTGGAAACCTCCATGAACCCACAGCTCTCACATTCTGCATGCTTGCAAACTAGCATCATGTAGATCACTCCAAGGTCTGCAGTTCACTTAAGAAGTAGCCAGGCCCCTTTGGACCATGGCTGCAGCAGCCTCTGTGTGCCTGGATGGTTGAACTCAAGGATGTACTTCTCTAGGCTGCACTTAGTGAGTAGGACATCCTGGAGTTCTCTTCTCAAGTAAATTCTTTCCAAGAAGTGGGATTTTTACATCCTTGAGCCTATGATGCATGTGGTCTGCCCAACTTCTGAAATGACTTCCACACATCTTTCCTATTGTCCTGTTCCAAAAAAGCTGACTTCTTCTTAGCAGCTCTAATCTCTTCAGCAATGGCACCCTCTTTAGTCTCAACTTTAAACATATTTCTTTTATGGCCAAACTGTAAGTTTAAATGTTTACACTCTGGTTTTTGCTCCAAATTCTCACTGTAAATCTGGCAAAAGCAGCCAGCAATATCTATACTTCCACCTGAATATCGTGTTGCCTTGAATTTCTTCTGCCATATTAATTGGCTCATTACCTTTAAATTCAGCCTCACACAGTCTTAGAGCATGGGTAAAATATAGACAGGTTTTTTTTTGTCAGAATTTAACATGAAAGGCCTCTCATTAAATCCACAACAAAGTCATCATTTCCATATGAAAGCTCATCAACATGTTCTATATTTTCTATATTCCTATCTGCATTCTGGTCTCCTGAGCTCCCACCAGAATTTCCCTTTAAGCTCTGCTTCTTGCATTCTAAGCTTTTTCTAGCCTGTGTTTCCAAATCTTTCTAGATTCCTTCACAAACAAGTTCCAAATTCTTCTGAACCAAGATAGTCAAGTATAGTCACAGGAAACCTCCACTTCCTGGTACCAACTTCTGTGTTAGTCAGGTTTTCATTGCCAAAGCCATATACCTAAGAAAAACAACTTAACGAAGGAGAAATTATTTTGCTCACATTTTCAGAAGTTTTAGTCTATGACTGGCCACCTCTGTTACTCTAGGCCTGAAGTGAAGCAGAAAATTGCAGCAGAAGGGCATAGTGGTAGAAAGCTGCTCAGCTCATGTCAACTAAAAAGCAGGAAAGAGGGACAGAGCCAGAAAGGAAGGAGCCAGGGACAAAATATAGTGCCAGGGTCACACCTGCATAGTCTACTGCATTCAACTAGGGCTCACCCCTTGTTTCTATCACCTCCCAGAAGCACAATCAAATTATGATCTCATCAGTGGATTAAGCCATGGGAAGAGAGTAGACTGTAGGGGTGGGCAACTGAGTGCCATGGAGAGGACTTGCACTCTGAGGTCAGAGAGACATGTCATCAAGGTAAACTGTGGATATTTGAGTATGGATCTCTGCCTTCCTGCCTGTGTAATGTGGATCATAAAAATGGGCATAAAAATTCTACAAACAATATGAGCACAAACCTTTCTTTTCAATGAACTAAGAGAAATTAGTAGTATAACTATCTTGTAATTTTTTCCTTCTCCCTTCTTTCCTTTCCCCTTTCACCCACCCTAGTTCCTCTTTCCTTTGAAAAATTCCTTCTGTTTTACGATATCTATTGTACATTTTGGTCCTTATTTACTCTTTCAGTTTCTCACACCAGGGAGATGATAAGATGTTTACACATGTGAGTCTGATTTATTTCACTTATAAGTATGGTCTCAAGGCAAATCCATTTTCAACACAGGAATGCTCAGTAAATATCAATTTCTTTCCTCCTATCTCTCCTGCTTTCTTTCCTTCCATCATATATTCATTGCCTCCTCCTTCCCTTTTTCCTCTTTTCTTTCTTCATTCTTCCTTTCTACAGAAAGGAAAAGGTTTGAAAGGGCCCTGGTTAGCACTATGGCAGGGAAAAATTGATGATCTCTTTTTTTCAGCTTCTCCAAGTCACACCTTCCTAACAAAATCCACACCCCAATGAGAAGCCCCAGTAACTTCCCCTAATGTTTCGCCTGTGTTTGTCCAAAGACTCGTCTCTACTGCAGTTTCTTAAATGCAATTTCAAAATCCAGTGGCTGCAAGTGTGCTTAGCTATTCATCATAGTCACCCTGCTGCCTTTGAAAAGAATCTCATAAAATGTTCCTGGCAAATTAAAATTCATTCCCCCTTTAAAAGACTTCAGGAAAGGTGGATTAATAATTCATTCTGGTGTTTAATAGATATCTATGAAAGAGATCTTCCCATTAAATTCTCTAAATCTTGTACAGTGCCTTGGAAATGGGTACTTTTGAGGAGCTGTGGTGAATTACCTAGGCTGTTGATTTTTTACTGAGATCACAGTTCCTATCATCATTTGTCAGATGTATGGCCAGTGCATGGTTCAGCTTGGTGGGTCCCCTTCTACATTTTGTTTTTCTCTTTCAGCAAAAGTTATTGACAAAGCATCATGCAAGGTGTCTAAACTCTATGTAGGTCTGCAGAAAATTCTGATATACATCAGTTAAACTCTTTATACTGTAGAACAAAGCCTCCTGAGTTTGTTAAGAGCCATTACTTTGTTAGCATCTTTCCACACAGATAAAATGCAAGTTTCCAAGTTGACTGTGCCTTTACTACTTGCCATGTCCTTTAGTCCTCCTGTGTAGATTACTAGGCAATGAATAAAACAAGAAAGTGAATTATTCTTTAAAAATGCAGCTAGTCTGGGGATGAAATCATTTCTCTTATAGAAGGTAAAAAATGAAAGGTATGCATCTTCAACTTTGTCAATTTTCTCAAGCTACCCTCTGCTGGGAATAGGGACAAAATATGGCTTAGTCTACATGCTAGGTGGGTCAGGAGCAATTCTACTCAAATCTTGGCCTTTTGCCTGGATCTTATAAAATAAGTATGTGCTTTTGGTTGACAAAATTCACTTAGCCATATTTTGAAGCATCATCCACAATCTTCATTTGTTTGCTGTATTCAACAGCATTCTTGGCATGATTATGGACATAAGGTCCAGGAAGAACCCCCTTAGCATTCCCCTAAACACGCACCATCTATTTGTGCCCCAAGCAGTCACACACTTGGGACTATCAATGCTCTATACATGGGCTAGTGTTGCCACAAGGGCACTTATCTATTTGGGTTCCATGTATCTAATGAGATCCCAGCTAACGAGGCTGCCAGCCAAGGCCCATGTTTTGAGGTGCAAACTTCTATATGTTCCTATTATCTTAAATAAAATTAGCATTTAAGACATAGACCCTTGACACATGCTTTTTGGAGGTGGGGCGGAGGGACAACAAACATGTGTATATAAAATTCAACTGTTATACTGAACACTAGCATCAAATAAACCAACTTTTTTGAAAGAACTGCTAGAAGATCCCTAGATGGGGTGCTCAATGTTATATGCCTGGAGTCACCTAAAATGTGCAGAGGGAGAGGGAGGCTTTATCAAATACAAAAGCCCCAGCCACACTCTTAGACAAATGAAAGCTGAATGTGTGAGGCAGGACACAGCCTCCCCAAGCTATTCCACGTGCAGTCAAGGTTGTGACCACTGACCTGGGATATCATTTAACCTCTGCTCCCTCTAGGGCAGAAATGACTTCAACACACCATATGTCAGATATTAAAACCTAAGCAACTCTTCAGTATTTATTACCCCCACTCCTCGTAGTTGGTGAGCTTTCTCTGAATAATTCCCAGCTAATGCTCTTTCCAGAAGCTTTACTCCACTGACAAATGAACAAGGGAAAATTCTCCCTGTAAATCTACTTTTGCCACTGTAGAACTGCATAAAATGTGTAACTTGAATTATGATTTTCAGGCTCGTGTTAATATTTTAGTCTTGCAATTTTATATTCCTTAACATTATTTGAATATTCTTTGCTCTCCTTAGAATGAAGACACTGACTTGTAAAGGATCCCTCTAGTGATGGGAAGAAGTCCATATTTCACAGAGCTCCCTGAAAGGTCCCTAGAGAAAGTTTTCTAAATAAGTGCATTGATTGCTGCCGTGTTCCTGAGTCAAGCAATATCCCCTGAAGTGAAAGGTGACATCGACACCAATTAATACAAGTGGATGAGTCAACAATCAGCTGCCAGAGCCCTGGGGAAAAAAGAGCAGCACTTTGCTTCCCTGCTGTAGTGGGAACAGCAGTGGTCAGGGGAAGGAAGAGCGTCTGTGGGTATGAGCCCAAGTGAACTGACAACACAACAGGCAGGCACACAGGTGTGCTTACAGCAGCACTGGTCCCAAAGCCAAAAGACAGAGGCTGCCCACATGCAGATGAATAATCCAGTCATGGTGTATGCAGACAGCAGAAAATTATTCAGCCTTTAAAAGGAATGAAGCAGGGACACATGCTACAACATGAAAGAACCTCATAAACATCAGGTTACGTGAAGCCAGAAAGCCACACTGCATGATTGTTTATAGGAATACTCACAGGAGAAATCAGTAGAGACAGAACACAGACTGGAGGTCATGACTTACGAATCTAAGAGATGCAGAGGGACGTGGGTGGGGAGTCTGTTTGTTCTGGGAAGCAAAGAATGTCCAGAATGCATCAAATAGAGGCTTACATAGTGGGGAGATATGATAATTAAACAAAATTTTATGTAAAACATTAAATTTAAGACTTGTTCTGAATTGCGCTAAAAATACATTTTCAGCATGATTAAAACATGACCTCCTGTAATCTCAGCACTCGGGAGGCTGAGGTAGGAGGATCATTGTAAGTTCGAGACCAGCCTGGGCTACAGAGTGAGCTCAAGGTGCCTGAACTGCATAGCGAGACCTGTCTCAAAAATACAAAAAAAAAAAAAAAATACAACCCATTTTAATAAAAACTGAATAATCACAGAAACAGCATCATTGGGTCATACTCACATCCATACCTGCTGCTGATGGTCTGTGTTTACTGGAAACGAGTCTCTGCAGGTGGAAAGTCAGCTGGGGCCCTGCAGACAGCCCTGCACGAGGCAACCGACTGGACACCAGGGCTTTGGGATGCCGCAGAGGACCCCGTGATGCCATAGCAACACAGCCAGAGGAGATGGTGCAAGGCTGAGTCTGGGGAATTTCCTGGCCAGGTTTTCCTAGAGGAGCAAGGAGCAGGTCCCCAGAGAGGCAGCAACGTGAACTTCAGAGCCGAGAGACCTCGGTTCCACAACAGGGCCCGGCACCATTAATGTGTGACCTGGTAACTGCAACTCACTGAGCCCACACACCTCACCTGTACACTAAAACAATGTGGAAACACACACACACACACACACACACACACACACACACACACCCTCCACTCCCAGCCAACCGGGAGCCTCGGCGAGTACTGACAATCATTCTATTGACAATCATTCGTCTCACCTGCTGCCCCCCCGGCTTCTCCTGTCTCACCCTCCCCTCCTCAGTCATCCTTCTCCATCCTGGATGTCCGATCTGTACCTTGCGCCCCTCCCTGTCTCCTCTCCCAGGATCCGGGTCCACCTCCTCCACAGAAGGTCCACATCATCTGCCTCCTACCTAGAAGCTACTCTTCTCCTCTGTTCCCTTCCTTTTCACCCCACTGCTGCTACCTCCTCTCTGGAGACATCTTGACCCCATTGTAGGTTGAAGCAACTCTCTGGCCTCCATTCTCTTTCACAGAGCCTGGAAACTGTGGTGAATGTGGACCCCTCAGAGGCTGGGAAGGACTGAAAGCAGATCTGCTCAGTCCCAGCACCTCCAAGGAGGCAATGTGATGTTCTTAGGAAATGACTATATTTGAGATAGCTTTAAAGGCTGAAAATTGGTGTTCTGTTTCTAAAACCATGCAACAAATAGAATTGATTACAATGTAATTTACACCATTAATCAGGTTCTTCTTTGCTGTATTTTGTCTTTAATTGCTCAGCACTCTGTGTACGTCTCCTAAGCACACCCTTTCCCCAACTGGTCTTAGCATAGCTGAGCTGTGCACGCAGCTCCATGCAGTCCCAGAGCGGGGGACACAGGGGTTTGCCGAAGCAGGTGTAGACCCCTCGGGCTCAGCCTGGGAGGCATGAGATAAGAACGCACTGCTGGTCAGGCATACAGATGGTCCTGTGGCCCCAAATATTCAACCTCAGTCATGCTCACTGCGGTTTGATTCCACGGCAGTCACTCCCGTGGCTCTTCTAGGACTTGCTACTTGTAACAAAGGCAGCTTCTCAAAGCAACTCACAAAAAGTATCAGAGAACCTTTAAGAGAGTAACATGGAGCATAGGTTGGGGAGGTGGCAGGAGGATGGACAACCTTGAAGGTCACACCACAGCCTTAGACTGAGCACATTGGCGACAACAAGGCTGCTACGTGCGATGGAAGTTGGTGATTTGTCGTCACAGCCAAAAGCTCCCGCAGCACTCAGATAAACTGTCACCCTGGTTGCTGCTCCAGAAGGCAGCAATGCCAACATCAAATTTCAAAGCCTATAAACTTTCACAACTCCCATGATCTGTTTGATGCCTCCCCAAAGACAGGAGCAAAATAATTCAAATCTCTTCCATTTTCATATAATAAACAGATCACCCAAATGCTTATGGTTTTTATGCTTATTGAGATGCAAAAGGCCATATTCCCCCTAAAAGCACTGAATCTCCATCTCTCTGTTTCCCTCAAGAGAGTAGATAGAGCACAAAATGCAAAGGGTGGCCTGCTGATTGGTTCCAGGACTTTTGTCTCAAGGCCTCTTCACCAGCTAAGCTGAATTCTCTGTCACAGTACCTTGTCCCAAGTGTCATTTCAAGTACTGTGTTTAATGCCTCTTCCATACCAAAAATGTACTCTCATTTTCTTACTACATTCCTTTGAATCAAAATGAATCTACTTTTGAAAATTTCATAATACTTAATGATATAATAATAGGTGGTATCTATTATTATCATTATCAAGGTCATTACTATTATTATTAGGCAGCTCGTGTGTGCTCACCACAGTATTTTTAGCATGCTTCATCATTTTTAAACCTTACAAAATCTTAATGAGCTGGGATGATTGTTATCTCCAGAATACCAATGAAATGCAATTAAGGGTATTTGGAAAATCCTAGGACAGGGCAATAACTGAGTTTTACAGCTGAAAAGGAGTAGAAATTCCCGCTGAGGTGTGCTGCATCCATCCTGATGCACCTTCTCTTAACACGTAACGCCAAGCTTCCCTGTCTAGGCCCCTTCTTATACCTGGACTCTGATTAAATTCCTTCAAACACCCCTCCGTCAACCTCTGATCAAATCATGATGGGATCTTTCATCAACCCTGCTTATGTGGCCAAGACAACCCTTGTGCTGGGTGCTGGCCTCAGGAGTCTCAAACTTCTCCATCTTCTGTGATTAAACCCCACTCCTAAAACCACTATAATCTGAACCAAGAACATTTCACTTTTTCCATTTGTATTGTTCTTCTGAGGTTCCTTTTAGAGGAACTTCCTGGACCCGTGACATGCATTCAGTGTGTCCTTGCTGAGCACAGAGCTAGGACTTCATGTGCAAAGAATCGGCACCGAGTCTTATGATAGTCCAAGAAGAGGCTGTGGCAGTAGAACAACACCATACCAGGTTGTTTCTGGAAAGAATCTATCAACAGTGCTTCCCTAGACAATGCACACTGCCCCTTCGCTCCAAAAGCCATCTGCAATCTGTCCTCCTCTTCTTCTGTGCCTCCACCTCCATGCTTGGCTTCCCTTCCCAGACACTCAAACTTAAATGTCCCAGACTGGACTGATTCTCCACGCTCCTGCCATTCCTAAGTTCTTCTTGCCGTCTTCCCCAAGTCAGTGCATCTAGTTCCCTTTCTCCACTGCACACCTGGCAACTGTCTTGGCTGCGCTCTTCTCCTCCCTCTATGCCATGCGCCTCCCTTGATGGAAGGCTGAGAAATGTACCAGTGTCCTTCCCTCAGTGGTGTCCACCCAGCCTCTTACCTGCTTTCCCTCCATTTGTCATGAACGCTTGCAGTCCATCCTTCCCAAGGCCACCCATCACCTTTTACTATGGACAAGCAGCTCGCCTCCTGGGCTTCCATCTCCTCGGACAAGCTGAGATCCTCTCCTCAAGGCATCAGGCCTGCAGCATGTAGCCCTGTGGCCCGTGTGACTTCATTCTGACTTCCTGGGCTCGCGCTGCTCCTGCCACATTGGCCTCCTCAGGCTCCTAAGGGAGCAGCACCGTCCTCCTCCTGCAGTGCCTGTCACTGGAGGGCTGTCTCAGGCCCAGCACAGCTCGCGTCCAGTGATCTGTCCCAGCAGCCCAGGTGGAACCGCACCCACCCTGTGCTTGCCCCCCATGACAGCCCCGTTCACAGCCATGGCACTCATCACTGCTGGGACCTGGATGTCACCCACACCTCTATGTTGCTCTATGTATCTACCCACACATGAACACAAGTGTATTTATCATAATGCATGGGCAGTGTGTATACAAGAAGTGATGGAAAAATACACTGAATGTTTAAATAAAAATATTTATTACATTAAAAGATGCATTGCCATCAATCCCTCTCAAAATACTCCTCTTTATTCTAAACACATCTATTCCATCGTCCTTGCCACTTTTGGCAGCAGCTCTGGAGTCCTCTTTTGTGAGTGTCTTTACAAAATGTGATCAAAAAGACAGTGAATGCTGCTGCCAAGTGGCATCCAATGGAAAGAAAGGCTCATAAAAACACAATGCTGTGTCCTTCACCACCTTATTCACCAGTCTGGCACTGTGTGACTTCCGGCTCTTCCCCAAGGTAAAAATGATCATGAAATAGAAACGTTTTGAATCCATTCAGGACTCTGAAGCAGCCATGGCAGGGCAACTAAAGACACTCAGGAAGAGGACTCCAGAGCTGCTTCAGAAAGTGGCAAGAGAGATGGGATGAGTGTGTTTAAAGTGAGGGGCATATTCTGAGGGGGATTAACAGCAATGTTTTTTACACACCATATTTTTAAATCATTCCTTATATATATCATCTGCACTTATCTTATTGTATTTCTCACTCCTTTCAAATATAATCTCCAGGAAGAGACTTATTTCGTTTACTGCTGTACCCCCAGGGCATGGAACAGTTTCTGATACACACCAGGCTCCCACCCAGTATTGGAGAAAGAGAGGCAGGGATGGGGGGAGATGGGAAGGAAGGGAGAGGATGAGGGAGGAGGAAGGGCAGAAACAAAGGAGAGAGTGAGAGAGGGAGGGAGGGGATAAATTAATGCAAAGAGGGAAGGAGGGAGAAAGAGGGAGAGACAGGAAAAAAAAGGAGAAAAGTAAAGGGTTTCCTGTCCTCCGCCTGCAGTTTCTCAGGCATCTCCAGTGATTTGCACTAAAACTAATTGTTTTTGTAATGTCGAAGACAGGTATTTCCCACCAATAGCCAAAGCAAAAAGATAATTCAAACAGATAGTCATGTTTCTAGAGTGGCAATTAGGAAAAAAATTCTTAAGAAATCATTTGGAGGGGACTTTCAATTTGATAGAAAAGACTTTCGCTAGAACAGATGGGTAGGAATCGTCTGAGACTGGAAAACACTGAAGAATGGGGAACAGTTAGCGAATGTGTAGATAGTAAATGGCTTGAAACCCTGTGATAGACATGCACAAATGGGCCATATGAAAAGAAAAGCACCCAGGAAAGGGGTGAAGACATCACCTTGCTCCCCTTCCTTCTGAAATGCCCCCAAGCTCCTGAGTACGCCTTTGTGCAGACAGCTGCCATCATTGCATTATTGTACACATTGCATATTAAGGGGCCTCCAGAGCCGAGGCAGGAGGCTGATTTTGGGGGAAGGGGTTAGTATTCATTTCGGAGGGTCTGCACCCAGCCACCATGCTACTTGGAATTGGCAGTGTTGTCCTGTGGGTGACTGTTCCACTACATAAATGACCCACATTTGCACATGTGCTTTTAGATTCCAGGCAGTTAAATCTCACAAGTGTCACCTGGCACCCAGGCAGACTCTGCTGTCTAGTACATCTCACAAAAAGTTTATATTTTCTTTGCTCCCAAGTTCAATTAAAACACTTTCTCCAGTGACATTTCATTGACTTACTGTAATATATGCCTAGAATGCAGCCAGAGCCTGATTTATAAAGCGCAATATCCTGTTTATGAACAAAAGATCCTATAAAGCAACTGACAAGCTCTTCTCACAGATCATTTTCCTCATGTTATAGGAGACTTTTTTTTAATCTTCTCCTGACTCTTTGCAAGATTGCTGGCACGGTGGTAAAATAGATTGTGTAATGTGTGTTATCAAAGGAATTGGGAAATATGTCCTTCTGAAAATCACATCAAAATTAAGACTGCCACATAGTTTTCCTTAAAAGAAGAAAATATTTCTCTCTGCCCTTCTAAGAAGAAGTTTGCTCTGGAAGTTTTCAGGGGTGGGAACAGGATGCCCAAAACAGATCGGGCCGTGTTAATGGATGTGCTCACACTCCCTTCCCTTGGTGCCTGCTCCAGAACTGTGTGTTTGAGGTTCCCTGCTGACTGTTGCCTGGACAGCCAAGGTGGTAGGCAGAGGTGGTAGCATACGCCCCACCGTGGTGACAGCACCCAAACACAGAACTCCAACCAGGCACTTGGAGAAGTCCATAAAGGTCAGTACACAGATGTTCTGTACAACTGAGGAGAGCGAAGGACTTTTTTTTACTTCTTTTTAAGAAATTAGAAACTCAGAGGAGTCATTAGTATTCTGCTGATGATGCTCCATAATGGAGGGTTCCCATCAAAGGCAGTTTCTGGAGAGTGCATTCTCATCTCTCATTGTTTCACTTCACAGCAAGAACGTTACACAGTAGGTTAGGAGTTTACAGTCACAGCAGATGGAATAAAATCCGTGCCTTAGCTGGGTCTCCGTCTCCCAGACATGACTTCCCATAGTAGCCACCCCCATCAGCTTTGCTAGAAGATGCTCAGAGCTCCAGGCACAGACAGAGAAGTTACAAAGTTTCAGCTTCCATTTGCAACTTCTTCATTTTGGTTTGGATTCCGATAATAGTTCCCAATTTTTTCTCACTTTGTGTTCTTATAGACATTAGCAACTCATTTGTAGTGAACACATGCTCTCACTGAGCATCAAGTTGTTAGCTGAGCACACTTCCACATTTCCAGAACTTTCCTCAGCTTTGACAACATATAGCCCCAATCAAACCAGAATTCCAAGAGCTCTGAGGTACAGGGGAGACCTGTTTGCTGCTTGTTTCCATGAAGCCATAGACAGCATCATGAAAAGCCCCAGGCTGACAACTTAGGTGAAGCTCTGCCCAGGTGAGTTCACAGAGGGGACAGAACTTCTCTCCCTTCCACAGGAAGACTGAAGTTCTCAGCCTCTACCCCGTTCCCTTGTCCTCCACAAAGGAGGTGACCTATCCAGGTGGACGCGGAGGAGCAGAGCCATCACCAGCCATGACTCCACTGTGTTGTCACATTCTTTCAGAGCTGTAAGCTCCTCTCCTTCACTCAGTGACTGCAGGACCAGCTTGCTTCGACCAGAGAGACCCACCTCCTCCAGCACTCTGCCTGGGCCTAGTTGGGCAGGGTTACAGTTTAGATCAACAATGACCCCTAAAATGCTCATGTGCTCATAGGTGGGGCTTTTGAAGGTGATTGGATCACAAGGGCCCTACAGGCGAATATGCTGTTTGCGGGGGGCCTGGTCAGAAGAGGCAGGTCACTGGGGCATGACCCGGAAGTTTATCTCTCTCCCAGGCTCCTCCCTCCTCCCACCCTCTCTCTCTGTCTTTCTCTCTGCTTCCTGGGCACCATGACAGGAGCAGCTTTTCTCCAGCCAGGCCCTTCCACCACACTGTTTCTGCCTGGCAAACAGCCAACTAGGGACTAAAACGTCTGAAAACTGTGAACCCAAGTGAATTTTTCTTCCTTTCAGTTGTGGGAGTCAGGAATCTTGTTCCAGTGATGAGGAAAGTCAATAAAACAGGTACCAGGTTGAGAGAAGAGGTCAATGAGCAAACTCCGGGCCAAGAAGCCTTGAGCAAGCCTCTTCCTCCCCATTCCTGGGTGCATACATTGGCAAAATGGAAAGCATAATTTATCTACTCCAGGGATTCGCTGACCTCTCCATGCTTTGGTGTTCCCAACAGTAAAATGGGCACAATAATGCTACTTAAGTTGTGTAGTTACTGGGATGTGTAAATGAGTCTATAAAGCCCTAAAAAAACTGCCTGGCCATTATAAATGTTGCATAAATGTTTGCAATTACTGCTATCTTAAATAATGACATGTCTAGATCCTTTCTGCCTCCTGTGACTATTTCTCAGTGAGTACCAATTACTGGGTATTTCAATCCAGCTGGGCCAGAAGTTAAATGAGGACAAGTTGTAGCTGCACAGAGAGAGTATGTAAGAAGCCAAAGAATGTAACAATGTAACAAGAATGTAAGAAGCCAAACTAAGGACTAGTTTTGGCAAGCAATGTAGACTAGATTCACAGCCCCACAAGCCACCTCAACAGCTCCTCACCTCAGAGTACCAGCTTTGGGGCAAATCCTGAACATTGAGTGACAGAGAAAGGTAGGTACAAGTGGACTGAGCTGGGGCCTGGACCAAAGGCACCCATCTGCCTTACTTGGGAGTTTTTTAACGGTGCAAGTGCTCAGACCCCATTCCAGACCTGCTAAGTCAGAAACCTGTGAGGTGGACCCATACTCTGTTTTAAGCAACCTCCCAGGAGGTATGTAGGCACCCCAAGTCTAAGAATCTCTCTAGACCAGGAGTCCTCAAGCAGCGGACCATGGGCCCCAGTAAAGTTTAGTGGTACCAGGAATGATAGCCATGTACATATTGACTTGCCCTCCTCACACTGACCACAGGGATGAATCGCTGTGACACAGACCACAGGGCCTGCAAGGGCTCAGCTCTACACCCTGTGACCCTTTGCAAGTCAGTGCTCATGGCTGCTCTGGAGTCTGAGCTAATTGTGCAGGGCCGTGAGTCCCCAGGCGTCCCTCTGGAGCACTTCCTCACCCACATCTGCCTCTCCAGTGAGGCTCCTTCTTCCAGCCCAGGCTCACAGTCACCTCCTTCCCCAAATCTCTCCTGGCCTCCTCTACCTTCTGAACTGTTATGGTTTAAACCTGTTGTAGTCAGGGTTTGCAAGGGAAACAATACAGGACACATAATTTATAGGATTATTTTATAGTAGCCACCCAAAGAGTCAAATACAAAACGAGTGCAGGAAATCTGTGCACACACTGAAGACCCAAAGAATCCAGCTGAGGGCCTGTATTCCATAGCAACCTCCTGCATGAGTCCAGCTGAAGACCTAGAACCCATGGCAATGCCCCCCACGAGACCAACTGGAGGCCCAGAGCCCACAACAATGTCTCATGCAAGTCTGTTTCACAGATCTGCACTGGGAAGGCCCAAAGATCCATGGTGGAAACTAGAAAGTCTGCACCTGAGGGATGAAGGAGCTGTGCCAGCAGGCTGAGGGATCGGCACTGGAGCCAGGAAGTGACACTCAAAGCAAGGACCAGAGTTCCCTCGAAAGGCACCACAGCCATCCTCAGCAACATAGAGGTCCCGAGCTCCTCCGATGATGAGAACAGCCAAGTTCCTATCGGGAAAGCCAGCATGACAAGCTCCTCAAGGAGAACCAACAGCACCAACTCTTCCTATCCAGTTCTCCTTTTTATGTTGTTGGCAACAGTCCTCAGGTGGGCCCTCCACACCCAGCACCATGCTGATTCAGTTCAGCTGGGTGTTACAAGTTGAACACCAGTTGTCAATTCACCACAAAACCCAAAGTGTCATCCCAAAAGTCTCATGTATTCAGAGGTGCGCTTTTGAAAGGTGTGCTGTTAGCAGGTGGGGCCTGATTAGAGGTGGTCACTGGATGTAAAGTGGAAGGGTATATTCTTGACCCCAGTTTCTCCCTGCTCTCTCTGCCTCCTTGCTGCCATGGAGAGTTTTTATCCACCATACCTTTCCACCTGGCCATTTCTGCCTTCAAACCAGCTGACCATGGACTGAGTCCTCTGAAAACCATGAGCAAAATAAACTTCTCATCCTTCAAGTTGTGGGTGCCGGGCATTTTGTCCCAGTGATGGGAAAATGACTAATACATGTACCTAGGACTGTGCCCAGCTGACCTCTAGCAGGTGCATAGTAAGTATCTCCTAACTGCAAAAAATGGGTCAGTAAATTAAATACATTGGGACTATTAGTTCAGATCTTCATTCAGGTACAAACTTCTGGTGGATAACATCTACTGTTATTAATGATCTAGATCCAATTAATATTTCAATAGATATATTAAAAGAAATATGATAAGCTGTCTCTTCCTTAAATGGAAAGTCTTATTCTCTTGTACACAAAATAAAGTTGATACAAGGTCAAGCAATGTTGCACAGGTCAAGCAGATAGGATAAAGGCATGATTTTGGCTTCCAGAAACTTCCTCAGCTGAGGAAGTACAGCACTTCTGTACTTAGTGGTCCAATAAATGCATTCTTTTGATGGTCCCGCATAGCCCATCTGCCCTGCTGTGTTTTAAGAAAAGTCATGGAATAATTTTTCCAGCTAGATCCTGGATCTACATGGAAGGTTACAGAGGCCCATCATCCTCTCTCAAGAGAGTCTCCAATGACTGCAGATCTGACCACCGTCTAACTGCAACTCCCTCAGGCTAGACCCCAGAAAATCCACCAGTGAAGTTTAGTTCAAGAAGAGAAACAGGAGACATAACAGCACAGGTGCGACTTAATTGCTTTGTGAAGACTGGTTACGCAGAAACAGTGGTCAAACCATGCAGATCCCTGGCTTGCACCTGCTGAGCCATTATATTCTGGTTCTCCAGAAAAAGTGTCCCTGGGATGTAGCACTGAATTAGTAAATCCAGACACTCTTCATCATGGGAAAAGTAAGTTAAGAAAGACTTTCAATGAGGTAAAATAAAATCTCTACAAAACAGGTGTTGTGAAGGAAAGACGTGGGCTTCTGCGTTTCCCAAGCCAGAATAATATGGCAGATGGCAGAGCCACCATAGTCTCCGGCTTTGTCCTCAGCTTCCCAAGGGCTTCTTCCCAATGTCAAAACATGCAAAAACTCCCAAGGATGCTGATAAACACAGAACCCGAAAACATAGCTTATGATATAATTGAATGTTTCTCAACACCATGTGACTACAAAGTTCTTGATCATATTGGACATCTTAAAAAATATACATTTTGAGGGGCCGGTGAGATGGCTCAGCGGCATAAGCGCCTGCCTTGCAAGCGCGAGGGCCCGAGTTCGACTCCCGGATCCCACATATGAAAAAGGGGCCGGTGATATCGCTCAGCGGCACGGGTGCCTGTTGGCGCGCGAGGTCCTGAGGTCGACACCCCGGTACCCACAAAAAAAAGAAATATATATATATATATACATTTTGATCATGTGTTACTAATTTCCTGTATGTGTTGCATTGCATCCTTACTATTGTATTAATGCGTTGCATGTTCTCTAAAATGAACTCTAAGAAGACTGTGTCCACGGAAGTCCCGACACTTTCTTTGCACATCCTGCCATATTGTTCCACATTCCCACTTTGGAGATCTGGCTCACACTAGAGGATTAAGCTTAGTCAATACCAAGAACTGTACACAGTTAAAGTATCTAAGGTGCGTAGTTAATGCCTCAAGTAGCTTTTCTTTCTCCAGATCAGTGCTTGTTTCAAAAATGACACATTTTGACTTCCTAATTCATTTTTCTAAATTCTATCTCTCTTGACATCTGAATACTCAATCTGTTATTTGAAATTACACTGTCTTGGCTCCACATGACTGGATAATACTTCTTCCTTCATGACTCCCTGCCACATCTCCTCTTGTCAACCACAGCTTTGCAGAATTCCGAAGGATGTTTCTTAGACTAGTAGGGAAATCGGGGTCAAGGCATGGTGCAGTACTCTCCTGTCCGGGATGTATGCAGTGCCTTGGAAAATGGTTTGGGAAGTAACTGTTGTTCCTTACTTTGGGGAGTCAGATTAAGGCACAAGCTGAGTTGGCTCCCTTTCTGTCTTCCTCGTCTGCTCCCGTTCCTTTCCAATCATGCAGCCCGGACTCAGACAAAATGATGAAAGGGAAGACTTCTCTTCCAAGACAATGTGCTCTGAACTGACCACTCAGATACTGAGCTGTGTTAAAACAGTAACCACTCCCATTCCTCCTGTGTCCACAGAGGGGACAGCATCCATTCTCCCTGTCTCAGGAACACTGAGGATCTGCGTTTTAAAGCAGATGTTTTTATTTAGAATTTTAAAAAGGCTTCACCAAAATAACATAAAATCTTGTATTTAGAAAACACTAACATACCTACTAACCAAGTCTACAGGATACAGTCACAATATGAAAAATCAATTGAATTCTATATAGTAGCAAATTAAAACTTTGGTATAGACATGAATAAAATAAAACATTTATAAGGGAATCAAAAAATAATTTAAAATAATATTAACTATAATAAGGAAAATAAAACATATTCAAGGGCCAGTGAGATGGCTCAGCGACATAAGCACCTGCCTGGCAAGCATGAGGCCTGAGTTCGACTCCCGGAACCCACATATGAAAAAAGGGGCCAGCGATATCGCTCAGAGGCAGGGGCGCCTGCTGGCATGCAAGGTCCTGAGGTCGACCCCCAGTACCCACATAAAAAAGAAAACATTCAAGACCTGCTTATTGAAAATTACAGGATATTTGATGAGGGAAATAAAGACCTCAATAAACAAAGCCCTGACCATAGATAGAAGATTCAAAGTGCTAGGAAGTCAATTATCTACAAATAGATTTAATGTAACTCCAGTTAAAACCCAGCAGATATTTTGTATAATAACAAGTTAATTAGAAAATTCATATGGAATGCAAATATCCTAGGAGAGCCAAATAATGTTGAAAAAGAACCAAATCGGATTTCCCACACTACGTACTTCACCTAAAGACTGACTGTGGTGGTTTCTGCGTGGACTGTCCCCCCAAACTCTGATGTGCTCAGAGGTCAGGCTTTGGAAGGTGATGGAATCATGGGGATGCCACATTGGATGTGCTAACTGTGCCATTCAGAGGTGGCCCTGCTCGTGGCTGGCCACAGTGGATATGACCTAGAAGTGTATAGACCTCAATCCCGGCTCCTCCTTTTGCTCTCTGTTTCCTGCCTGCCATGACAATGGAAGCATTCCTTCAATTTACATGGGAAACCCTTCCAACATGCTGTTTCCATGTTTGAGCCTGCTGACCATGGACTGAAACTTCTGAAACTGTGAGCCAAAATAAACCTCTCCTCATGTGTCAGGTATTTCGTCTCGTCAATAAGAAAGTGACAGAGACACTTACAATAAAGCTACCATAAAGCAATAAAATAGTCAATGCAGTTCTGTCATAAATATAGACAAAGCAACAGAAGAAAAAGTCCATGAAAAGATCACATTTACATGGAAAACTTATTTTCAGCAAAATGCCCATAAATGAAGCATAATCGTTTCAACAAATGATGCTACAACACTTTGATAGTCATATAATAAATAAATAAGCCTGTAATTTCATTCATACCTATAAAAGTTAACTCAAAGGGGATATTAGGCCTCTTTGTACAGTTACAGTAACATAGCTATAAAGAAAAAAACAGAAAAAATCGTTATAACCTAAGTGAAAACAAGGATCTTTAAAATAGGGCATAGAAAACTAAAACTGTAAAAAATGACATATAGCCAATATGATCAAAATTAGAAACTGTTGCCTTCAAAAGACTCCATTAAGAAAATGAAGAGGCAAGTCACAGACTGCAAGAAAATACTTGAGAAATGAAATGTTCAGTGAAGTATTTCTATCTAAAATGTAAAACATAGACACAGACACACACACACACACACACACTTAATCAATAATTAGGAAAAAACTCAACTTTTTAAATAGAGCCTAAGAATTTAAGTTGAGATCAAAGAACATATACAAACAGGCTATCCATTCATTACATGAGGTTTACAATTTTAGCTCACTAGGAAAATGTAAATAAAACCACAGTATGGCTAACATTTAAAAGACTGACAATAATAAGTGGCATCAGGATTGAGAACAACTGAAACTTCCATACCTGCTGGTACAATTGGTAATGGCACTGCCACATTGGGAAACCATTTGGTAATATCTGACCAAGTTATCCCACAGAAATAAAGCTTACATCCACACAAACGTTTGTTTGTGTATATTCTTACCAGCCTTATTTAAAATAGCCAAAATCGAAGAACCACAATGTCCGTTAACAGGTGAATGGGTAAATACATTGTACGGCATCCATACAGTGAGATACTATTCAGTAATAATAATAAGTAAATTACTGTTCCATGCTACAATATGTATTGATTTTCAAAGTATTAGGATAAATTTTAAAACTCTGGACACAAAATACCATGTAAGATTCTACTTAAATAATATTCTAGAAAAGCCAAAACTACAGTAATAGCAGTCTGATTTGCCAGGTGTCAGAGGCTAGGGAGAAGGGATGACTGGGATGACTACCAAATGGAAACAAGAGAAACTTTTCAGGGTGAAGAAAATGTTCTATATCATGATTGTGCTGGTGGTTAGACAACTGTTACTTTCATCAAACTCATATCAAATTGCACAGTTAACACTGATGATCGTATTACATATATCTCCACGGTGCTGAGAAAAGAAAGGCAACGGCTACAATTTGATCTATTTTTTAAATTACATTTACAATGGTCTAACATATAAGCTTCAGTCAACAGTAATTACCACTTTTTCTAGATGGAAGTGTCTTTTCAAATTTCCAGGTTGATTATATATTGTGTAACCCATTAAGTTTTATTTAAAACATCATCATTGTTTTCAATTATCATAAATCCCAATCCATGCCAGTTGGATAGAAGCTAAGCCAGACAGATGATCTCTGTTGTCCTTGGTAGTTTCTGCCAGTGACTGTGTCCCCACGCTATGGAGGAAGGCTGATGACAACAGAGCACAGCTCAGCCACCTACCTCGTACTAGCTGAGACCTCTGTCCCCTCTCTAGTTCCTCGCCTAGAGTGTCGGTAGACACCAAGACCCAGAGTGGCTGTCAGCAAAGTGTCACCGGCCATGCGGATCTCCTTACCCTCTGGGGGTCCCCACACTGCACCTCGCCCTGCTGTGGACCACTCCACCCTACAAACCTCTGTCTACACTCAGTGGATCCCCACACACCCCGTGAGCCACGTCATACAGGCCTGTTACACCATGGACAGCTCCATGGTACGGCCTGTCCCATGGTTTGGTCTACCTCAATGCATGGCCTTTTGATGGCTCTACCCACGTGATCATATCAGAGCCACATTTTCCAAACTTTTTACAAGCTTTATCCGTTCCTTAGTGTTACAAATGGCAGTTCTTTAGGACTAATCTCTTGGACACAGCAGTAGCCTTATTTTATTTCTTTTCACATTGTGAACAGTTCTTTGAGACAAGCTTATCTGGGGACATAAGAAAGGGGGTGGCAGAATGGAAGAGAGAGAAAGTGAGAGAACTCTCGTAAGTAGCAGCAGACGCTTCCAATAAAAGGGAACCTAGGGTTTTCCTTGGAGTTGATGGCCTAGTAATGGCCAGGATTCTTGCTCTGGGGCTAACGTATCTACGTGTTTAATGCCACATTACCACAGGAGCTGATACTGCTGTGAGAAGGCAGGAGGTAACCCAGATCTGGAGGTACAAAATTAGCCTCTTCCCAGACTTTTATCTAGGCCCCAAAATAGAATCACATTTATCCTTGGAATTCATCTGGCTGTGCCCAATGACAGTTACAAACAGCAGCTCTCTGCTCTCCCCACCTGGTCCTCCAGCAAGTGCACGTCACTGGGGCTGGAATTTACATTTCTCAGCTTACATTCAAGGCTACACAGCAGCAAGTTCCATTATCTTGAAATATAGAAAATCTATGGCTGTGATAAATTATAGAATTAGCTTCATTCATGCTGCAATTAATTAATTTTGATTCCTTACTTACTGTGTACTCTCAGGTGAAATACTGTCTGCTATGGAAGAGGGCATGGAGTATTCAAAAGTAATGGAGCGAGTCTCAGAACATGTTCTCACACACAGATGCACCAGAGAATTGTCCCAGCACAGATTTGCTGCCTTCCCTGGGCTCTGTGTGTGGTAGTTAGAAGTGTGGGCTTAGCACACATCACCTGAAGTTGCAGACTTATTTGCTCTGTGACTGAGCACAGATTTTTGAGCTCTCTGGGCCTCTGTTTTCTCAGCAGTCAAGTGGGGCAGTGTTTGTAGGAAGAGAGCAGTCACTGGAGCCCAAGCTGGCAGTGATACTCGTTGAGATTTGTCAGCTGGGAACCTAGACTCCTTACTCCTCATAGGAAGTCCACCTGCAAGGCCAGGGGAGAAGTACAGGCCCTTACAGGATGTGACAGGGTCCCTGAGCCTGGACTGCCATGCAGTTCCATCCCCAAGGGCTTGAGGTATGGACCTGAAGAATTCCAGCATTCTCTCAACTCTTTCTCCAATAAAACAAGAAGACCTAGAATCAAAGCGAGTAGAGTTCTCTCTAGGTACCTAGCAGCCACTGAGCCTCTGCTTCCTATGTGATGGCCGCTATGCTGCATCCCTCTTCCCCAGTGGACAGCAAAGACAGAGGCTCCCTGAGGGGACACAGTGGTCCTGGCCCAGGACCCCACAGGCATTCACCTCATGTCCTCTCAAGAGGCTGACCAAGGCCTGGACACTTGCTCCTGGGGGACAGGGAGAACCCTTCTTTACCTCTGCACCTTTGGTTGTACTGAGCTGAATGCTACCCGAAAAAGATGTGTGCACATCCTAAGCTCTAGAACCTCCACAAATGGCCTTATTTGGAAAGAGGGTCTGCATGCGTGTCTTCATCTATTTGAGATGTATAACAAAATACTATAAATTGGGCAATTTACAAACAACAGAGATGTATTTCTCTTGGTCTTGGAGGCTGCAAAGCCCAATACCAAGCTGCCAGCAAATTTGGGCTGTGGTGAGGGCAGCCCGCTGGCTCAGAGATGGGACCTTTCGCCACGTCCTCACAAGGTGAAAGGGACGAACTAGCTCTCTGGGACCTCACTGAGAAGACCACTACTCCTAATTGTAAGGGTTCCACCATCATGACTTCATCACCCCCCGAAGACCCCATGTCCTATCACCTTGAGGGCAGGACTTCAACATAAAAATTTAGGGAGGACACAACCATTCAGTCAGTAGCAGCTGATAAAACCAAGTTAAGGATCTCCAGATGGAAAGGCCCGGACCTCTGGACTCCAGAACTGTGAGAGGGTGATTGCTGGTTGTTTTGGGCTGCCACATTTGCGGTGTTTGCTGTAGCAGCCTAAGGAAATGGATAAAGCACTCAAGAGGAAACGGCCCACAGTAGGGGTGATTGGGGGACTCTGATGTGCAGAACACTGTGGCTAATCCTAAAAACAGGTGAGACCCGTGCTTGTTATGCAGATTACAACAGCAGCAATCCCTGAGAAACATGGCGTTGCTGCCATCGCTCCTGCCTTCATCAATGACAGGTGGTGGGGCTCCACTTCCTGCGGGCGTCCAGGCACTCAGAGAAAGAGGTAGCAGCAGTGCAGCTGGTTATTGAATGGGAGCCTCAATTAAATGGCAGAACAATGCCTCTGTGGGCTCTGAACAATAACTTCAACCAGGGTTCACCGTGTACATTAAGGGGCCATTGATCATCCCATTACCAACTCACTCCCTCACATTTTCTCTGTTGCCAGTACATCCTGGCTCCTGCGACAAGCCATCACCCTCTCCTCTGGGATGCATTTTAGCAGTGCCCAGATTTTCAGCTCAGACTACTGTTTTCTTCCCTGGTGCTTGCACACCAACACATCCCAGCAAACAGATGCAGGCAAAGCAATAAACTGGACATGGGCAGCAGCACCTGTCCACAGGAGCCTAATGCTGCTTCCCAAACTTTCCAGCCTGTTGCTGGCCGTCAATCTGTGCAAATCTGCAGCTGCTAGACCAATGTGCAACTTCTCCAGAAAGACTCTGTTGACTGCATCATCTGCCCAGTGGTTCCACTTCCGCCTGCCAGAGTCTTCATGTACATATGTAGCCGTCCTAAAAACAGTGCCTTTCCTTTGCAGAGGCTGATTCTGAGATGAATGTCCCTCGCATCTCATTGTATCTCTTCAGGGAGAAAACAGGTTGGGCCAGAACCTATGTGTCCTGGATTTGGTGGATCCAGAAGTATCAGCTGGACCCACCAAAACTGAGGTCCCCAGGGGGAGGTGTATTCCCTGGCCTTACCTCATTGTCATATGAAATTAAAGCGCCGGTCTGCAATGCATGATGACTTTGCCCGCGTAGAACATTTAACAACATCTGGAGATGCTTTTGAACGGCAATCATTTGGAAGGGGCTGCTAGGGTCCTATACTGGCAGATGGTGTTAAGCATCCTCCTATGCACAGAACTCTCCCCTTAACAAAGATTTAGGCAGCCTGATGTGTCAGCTGTGCCATAGTTAAGAAACTCTGACAAAGGGCACCCTTTGGTCTTCTGTCCTTCGAGATGTCAGCTCAGTCCTTGAGTGGTGTGTGAGGTGCTGTCCTCCAGATGGATGTAAGGAAATGTTACATCCACCAGGCAGGAGGGGGTGATATCTTACCTTAGTTTTTATTTAACATACTCCACATTTGGTCTGTGCTTCCTTAACAAGTAAGGATAAATAATGTGGGAAATAAAAAAAACAATGAGGAGAGTAAGAGGGAAAACCCTCCTCTCAGACGCTAGCAGCCTGGGATTCTGTCCCACCCAGTAATATCCACCCCACCAAAGGTGTGGTCATGCAGATTGGGCAGGGCAGCGCAGACAGCAGAAGCCTCCATGGCCAGGGCAAAAAGGCAGCCATGGAAGGCTCTGGAACATTGTAGCTGACCTGGAATGTTATTCACTCAATTTACAGGGATGGAGTGCAGACTACTCTTTTCTTGGGTCCTATGGAGGAATAAAACATGGTGCTCCTCTGTCACGGGGCTCTCAGGCTGGGTGGAGAAAGAAGTCCAACAAAACATGGATGATGAGAGCTACGAGAAGCCATCAGGCCCCACAAAAAGGCCAGGGGCAAAATATGTGTCGGGGAACACTATGGAACCTCAGGATATAGTGAGATTCCATCTGCTGGCAGCCAAAATGCCAACTCGTGGGGTCACCCTGGAGAACGGTCTGGGGGGTGTGATCACTGGCACAATGCGTATCATTATTAAATTAACCCAAACCGGCTTCCCTACGGTTCCCCACCCACTGCGGCACAGTGCAAAGATGATGCCCCCATAATAATTCCCAGTGTCTTCTGGGAGGGAACCTATTTGTCAAAACCAGGCCTATGTCACCCTGTCACCAGGGCTGAGTGGATAA
Source organism: Erethizon dorsatum (assembly GCA_028451465.1). Lineage (NCBI taxonomy): Eukaryota > Metazoa > Chordata > Mammalia > Rodentia > Erethizontidae > Erethizon > Erethizon dorsatum. The sequence goes on from CM051833.1 coordinate 57,224,163, forward strand.
TTTCACCAGCAGCCCCATGGCGGGTCAAAGCCAGCCTGTGAAAGCAGCCCACATGGACTTGTCCACTTTCCCCCTTACCGGAAGCCACTGCTGCGCTTGAGCCTGTCTTGTCACTTAGCTAGATGAAGTGAGCAGCTAAAAGAAGAGAACTAAGCATTGAAAAGAGCATAACTAGGCAGGCATCCATGGGTCTGGCTTGTGTTTCCAGATAGCTTTATCTCTGTGGTTCACGCCCTGCGGCCATGAGCATTTGCAAGGTTGATGGGACGGCAACTGTCAGACCCTCCTTCTGCTGCTGTTTGCTTCTCTCCAAGTTGCACGGGGGACACATGGCAGTGTCAGGAGGGAAACACCTTTGGTGTTCCTCTCCCTGCTAACTTGGGCATGTTGAACCTTCCCAGGGCCAGGGTGCTGGGCCCAGTTAGGGGACACAGTGCCTCTGTGTCCCTGTGTTATGTCACATGCTGTGTTCTTATTTTATGCAGAGCCCATAGGGACAGAGGTTTAGAGAGCATTGGGCATTCAGAGCTGCAGAAGCCAGACGCGTGCTAGGCTCAGCTGTTCCCCCTTCATCTCTGTGGAGATCACTCACTTCTCATCGCAGTGCTGCTGCTTTTCTGCCAGGTAGCTTCTGTCCAGAAAGAGGACGATGCCAGCCACACAGGGCACAGGGCAAGGCTGTGGCAGGGCCCCATGGCTTTGTCAGCCCCAGTGTGAGTCTTAGATGAGTCACCCAGCCTCCCAAGTCCTGCTTTCCCCATCTGCCGCCTCCTCCAGCTGTGGGAGGACCCACTTCCGGCCATAGGTACGAAGGATGCCATGGTGATAAATACCAACTCCTGTGGCACTGGCGTGGCGGGCCTGTCCACCTGTATTCCAGCCTCACCACTGCAAGACAGATTTGCAAGGTAACAGTGTCCGCGTGATGGCCCCTGTGCCAGGTGGAATGCCACGGCACACGCATGCAGCAGGCTGCGTCCTTACGGCACATCCTGATCTGCCATGCAGTGGGCACTTCCCGAGGACGTCCACGTTTTTATTAATATGAACACTAATTGCACAAATCCTGCACACGGAGGGAAGACTCTGAGGACCCACACCAGGGTTAGGACAGCTTTACTCTGGTGTGGGGATCAGGCAGGGAGGAGGGCGGCATTCATTTTATGTCCCATTGTTTCACTGGACTTCATGTAAGACACAGAATTTACATGTGTCTAATAGAAACATGCACACATATGTGGTTTATATACCATTGCACTACAACATGGCTGTTTATAAACAGAATAAAAGAAAGCATCACCGCGTTTTGTACCTATCGCTAGGAATAAGTTATGGGATAGCGCCTGTCCTGGGAAGCTACAGCGGGGTCTTAAATGGGCCCCCAAATCACCTACTCCATTGTGTCACACATATTTTCATAGGTACGCTGATTTGTTTCACTAATACGATTAGTTTCTCTTAGTTCATTGAAAAGAAAGTTTTGTGCGATTATCTGTTTCTTTTTCGTCACAGAGAATCTTTCTGGGTATGTCTTATATTTTGAGTAACTACTTTGAAGAGAATGATACAGAGTGTACTAACTTGTTATTCTCTTATTTTGTTATTAATTTTTTTTCGTAAAATAAAAAAGAGTTAAAAGAAAGATTAGAGGCAATCCTGAATCTCCCAAGGCCAAGTTTTCTGCCCACTCTCCAGTGTTTGCTGGCATTTTCCTTGGGGGTCCTGTCCAGCTTCAGTCCAGTGAGATTCAAGCCTGGCCCTCTCACTTGTTGGCTGTGGCCTCTGGCGAGCCACAGCCCCTAAGCAGCATTCCCACCTCCCCAGGGGCAAGGTGGAAGCCACACCTCACAGAGACCCTGCCTCCTCTACCTGCCTGCTGAGGATGCCGTCAAGAGTTAACCCAGCATAGATGAGGCCTGGCACCCTGCTAGACAGGCTTGGAGGCCCCACGAATCACAGTGTCATCATTCACGTTTATCTAGACCTCCCTTCTCAAAGGACATCTCTGATCTTTTCTTCTTAATTATGTTATTGGTTTTTCCCCTGGGTGGAATTGCAAGGATTTATCTCTATGCCATTCACTCTCATTGGACCAGTTGGAAAAGCCCCTTCCTTGTTCTTTTTCAAGGACAAAATAAATACGGATGAGGGCCTATAGCTAGCCTACGATTCCGAAGGAGACGATAAATGTTTGCAGAAGGAACCGATTAATAAATGAGTGAGTCAAAGTACCCAATAGTGGCTGAGCTGTATTTTATTATCCAGCTGCTATGGGTCAGGACAACTGGGTTGATGAGGACAGAGCCTGGGGAGGGTCAGAATTCAAGACTAAGTCTAGACTTCACGATCCGTTTGAGAACATGAACCATCCCACATCTGCAGCCTGCAGGCAAAGCTCACCCATTCATCTGCTCTGACCAAGGCCCTTTGCAGTGGGCACTGGAGACACAAAGCACAGAAGCAGCCAGGAGGAGGAGGAGAGGATGCAGATCCACCTAATGAGGAAAGCAATGTCAAGGAACTTTGAAGCCTTGGTTGATCACTTCACTCATTCCTCCAATAGCAACCCACTGAGGAACTGGCATGGGCCCTCCTTGTGTTCTGCTCTATGTCTGTCTTTTTCCATTGCTCTTATCACTTTCTATCCTGTAGACTTTTTAAATGTATTACTTTTTTTGATTGTCTGTGTACTTCTGCTAGAATATAAGACCAAACCAGCAGAGCCCTTTTTTGGATTCATTCACAGATGTCCCTAAGCACCTACAATATGGTACATGGTGGGCACAAGCATATATTTTGTAATAAATTAACATCACCACTCCAAGGCTAGAAGTGAAGATGCAGCACTCAGTGGATTGGAGCCACAGCCAGGGATTTCTAAGATTTTGTTTCTTCCTGGTCCTTCACTCTAGCCCGCCCCCTGGGTCCAGAGGCTTGGATCCTGAGTTGTGCAGGCACACTCAGTCCCCTTGGACTGCCTGCTGCATAGGTGGCCACTCCTGCAGTCCTGCCTGCCTCTGTGCCTGGCTCTGGGACCAGTGTGTGCCTCCACCCTCTCAGTGTGGCTGATCTTACACGGAGCTCACACACCAATCACGTGGGCTTTCTACACCTCTGTCTCTGACCTTCCATGTTTGACCTCCAGGAAGAAAGATTTGCTGGAGGAGAGCCCATTCTAAGGTTGAGATAGAGCTGGATGAGGACAAGAAGTCACTCCACCACTTTTCTCCTTAAGGTTTCCAATCTCCATCTTCACAGAGCCATAAAATAGGAGGTTGTTTTGTTCTCTGGGTCACCAGCCCTTCCTTCCCCCCAGCCATCACTTTAGCTTTGCTGTTAGCCCACTGGGGGCTAAGCTTGGGGTCAGAGAGAGCGTTTCAGAGAGAAAGGCATAGATAGCGCTGTTCTCCAGGTGCAGTGAAGGCTACAGATGTGAAGCCAACAGTTACATCACAGAGAGAAGGCATCACAGTGGAGCAGAGGCCAGAGCCAGGCTGTGCAGTGGTGCTTCCAGCTGGAGCAGGCAGCTGAGAAGGTGACATTGGAGCTGTGTTTTGAAGGCTGGGAGGAGAACAAAGCGTTTGTGAAAAGGCTGCGCCCAAGAAGGGAAAGGGGTTTCCGAGTGTTGAGTATAGATGAGAGGAAGCTTGTAGGAGGCATGCAGAGGCAGGTTCAGCACTAAGTGGAAGCCGAATCATGAAGACCGCTGCATGCTTTCATGTCCTGCTCAGCTGTAGCTGCCATAGCAGTGCCACAGGCTGGAGCGCTTAAACAGCAGAAACCACTTTGGAGGCTGGAAGTCCCGGGTCAGGGCCAGCTGGTCCAGTGCCCGGTGAGGGCTCTCTTCCGCTGCAGGGTGGACAGCTGCTCCTGGCTGTCAGATTGGGGTCCCACGATTATGACATCATTTACCACTTAAGGACCAAATCCCCTAATACAGCCACACTGGAGGTTAGGACTGCGATGTATGAATGTGGGGGGAGGGTGCTGCTCACTCCACAGCACTTACGAAGGAGTTCAGAATTCCTCCTTGAAGAATGTTCACCATTCCAGGCCTATGATCAAGTTCCTGCCTTAGAAATAGCACAGAGGCCCCAGAGCAAGGATCCCTCGGGAGCAGGTGACCATGTGCCAGTCATCTGTCATCTTCCTGCCCATAAATAGGACAAAAAGGAAGTCCACTTACTTTCTAGATGAAAAGATCCCCACCATATCACTCACTCATAACTCTGCAGGAAAATAGAAAGATTGCATAAATATATTTCATCCTAATGTTTTATAACGCTGAGCACGATTCATAAAGGACACTTTTGAGAAATGAAAAGACAACTGTGCTCTGGGACCCCAGGCAGACCTCTCAAGCTCCTCTGTCATTTCAGGGCAGAGGAATGATCTGCTCTCCATGCCTTATTGAAATGGGCAGCCCAACTTCATTGCTATGCACACATATGTTATGCATTCAGCAAACTATCAATTATTCAAGAAATAAACCAGTACTTCTTAAGGAAACCACTGAAATTAATGAAACCCTGTATTTTGTGGACTGATTTATTATTATCATCTCTTTGAATTTACTTAGGTTTTTTTTCTTCCTTCATACTGTTCAGAGAATTCTATTTGCTATCAGACTGCAATTCCAAAGCCAGCCCTGAGGTAATTAGGATGAGGAAATACACAAATTAAATTGTAGCATGGACCATTCGCAACAGCATGCTCAGTTTGATTTGAAATTAAAAATTTTAAAATGTAAAACCAACCATAGGGCCGGTGAGATGGCTCAGCGGCTTAACCGCCTGCCCGGCAGGCGCGAGGGCCCGAGTTCGACTCCCGGAACCCACATACGAAAAAGGGGGCCGGTGATATCGCTCAGCGGCACGGGCGCCTGCTGGCGCGTGAGGTCCTGAGGTCGACCCCCCGGTACCCACAAAAAAAAAAAAAAAAACCAACCATAAATTTACTGGGGTGCAATTCTTCATTATAAATTCCAGAGTGGCTGATTTAACCCTCCTGACATGTAGCATGTATTCCCATACAGAGAGATAAATATCCTCTGTGATATAATACAGCAAGTTTAGTCTTGGGATTGACACTTGGGACCTGATACCAAGAATTTACTGGTATCCAGTAGATCAGTGGTTCTGTTTAATGGCTTGGTATTTTATTCCTTTAAATAAATCAATGCATTTCATTAAATTCATATTTTTCTAAAATGTACATGTGTCATGCTATTTTTCTTCCTTTTATCATTTATGGTCTCCCATTACAGGAGTGACTTGGATGAAGGCTGGCTCATTGGTGATGGGCTGCAGAGTTCATCATGCAGAAGAAATATATGCAGAATCGTGAGGAAACTTAAAAGCAACTTGTCTATAATTTAAAGCAAAGAAATTGCTGGTACCTACAGTATTTTGACAGAAACTCAAATCGCGTCATTAGGTCTTTGAACATTCTAGGAGAGCTCACGGAGGACTGAGGGCCCAGTGCATTAGCCCCACCATCCACCCTATTTGCAAATGGGAAAGGAGTAGAACCATTGCCTTCCAAAGGAAGACCTATCCCAAGGCAGGGGGAGTCAGCTCCTTTCTACCTTGGCCCTTCTGTTAAAGATCAAAAGGGGGGCACCAGCAGTCCAGAACAACACCACCAGGCTGTTGCAACAAACCAGCCCTGAGCGGCCATCCAGGGCCATCTGAAGGCCACCTGGATGGACAGTCATTGCCAAAGGTGCAGGATGTGAGTCACAAGACAGCGTCATGGAGCCATGATTCAAAACTTCAGCTAAACATCCCCGAACTGTTTTGTGTGTTCAGCGCATTCTCAAACAACATGAAATAAGAGATGTTATTTGTGGTTAGAACCAAGGCCTTTGCAGCAGGACTGCCTAGGTGCAAGTCCCTGCTTTGCCACTTCCAAGTCATGGGGTCATGGGCAAGTCTTTTGATCTTAAGGACCCCTACTACTCGGGGTGGCTCAAGGATTTTGTTCCTACCAGAGCCCAGCACAGAGTGAGCACGGGACGTGCCTGCTGCTCTTGAGATCAGTGAGGAATGAGAAGATGCCCAAGGGGGCTGCATGTTTTTAAAAAAGAAGGTGGTGGGCCGGTGGAGATGGCTCAGTGGCATAAGCGCCTGCCTGGCAAGCACAAGGTCCTGAGTTCGACTCCTAGAACCCACGTACGAAAAAAGGGCCTGTGATATCGCTCAGCAACACGGGCTCCTGCTGGCGCGTGAGGTCCTGAGGTTGAACACCGGTACCCACAAAAAAAAAAGAAAGAAGGTGGTAACAATTCAGACAATGGGCAAATAATGCCTTCTTTGTTCGTTTTGTTATTTATTCAAAGTTCCTAAAAGTAAGAGAATGATCAGAGCAGAGACAGCAAACACATTTAGGACCTAGCACACAAGGCCGACAATGGGTCAGAGGGGCCTGAGGACCTCAGTTAACTGTGCTCTTGGCTTTTCACTTGCCGTTCAGAGCCCTCTAGGTTGGGTGTTAACCCTGCATGCACAGCCCCACTGCTGTCCTGCTGGACTCACCCGAGGCGCTAGCAGGGATTAACCACAACAGACTGATCATCCTAAGAGTTCAATCTGGGAAAAATAGGCTTTGGAGAAGTGACAGAAGCTTTGTGCGACAAATCATTCAGTACGGGCTGGATGCAGGGTCTGATGGGGACAACGGCACTCTGTGCCAGCGCCTGCATGATGGCTTTCCTGCTCACCATCCACCTCCAGCTCTGCATGCGTGCATTCACTCATTCATTCATTCACTAATTTATCCAGACCATACCAAGAGTGAGCTGCGTTTGGACCTCAGGGTCTTCACCCTTGCTGGTGCCCCTGTTGCAGGATCTCTGCCCTGTACTATCTGTCTGGCTACCTCATGGCTCTGCCTATTTCTCATCACTGTTCAGAAATGATATCACTTCCTCTGAGAGGAAGGAGACCAGGCAGCTTCCCACTGTCACCAGCTCTTCTGTTTCTATTCCTCCCTTTTCCATGCTTTTCTGTAGCCTACAGGTCCCATGGAAACACAACTGTGTCTGCTGAAGTGGCGTGTGAGACACAGTGCCTCACATCCAGTAGATGCTCAAGAAATTATGAATGTCTTCCTCTCAATACAAACCGTGAGCACCCTGTGTTGCTGTGGTCTCGCTGTTCCCCCACTGAAGTTCACACACTGAAACCCTAACTCCCTGGGTGATGGTATCAGAAACTGGGGCCTTCGGGGAGAGCAGGTGTTAAGGATGTAGCCCAAGTGAATAGAGTTAGTGCCCCACGTGAAAGAGATAACAGAGAGACCCTGGCCCTTTCTGTCCAGCACGTGCAGTTAGAGCGAGGCAACCCTCTTCACAAGATAGCAAGTATGCAAATACCCTGCTCTTGGAGTCACAGATTCTAAGATGGTGGCAAGTGTACTTCTGGGTTTGTAAGCTGCCTGGTTTATGTTATTTTTGTTATAGCAGCTCACACATACGGAGATGAGAATGAACAGGCAGAGGTGGGTTGCTGACTTCTTGTGACAAGCAGGACATGCACCATGGGGAAGTCCAGGGTGTCTCAGTCGAAAGGGATGGAAAGGCACTGGAAGATTTCAGCGTTTAGTTAGGTAATTCTGGGGAAGTTACAAGAAAACCGAGTTTTTCTGGGCATTGGGGGAATCTCAGAATGCTGGGGTAATTCTGTGGTTTGGCATATTAACGAATCCTACCTAGAAGTAAGAGGAATGAAGCAAAGCTGCAGTTATAGTTGTCAAAGAAAAATCAGACATTTCCATTAGTCAGGATTGGGATATTCAGGCCATTTTTAATGTTGGGATGTTGTTCATGTTATTTCTTTTCTTTTCTTTTGTTTCTGTACCGGGAATCGAACTCAGGACCTCACGCTTGCCAGGCAGGCGCTGTGCCACTGAGCTAAATCCCTGGCCCTGGCCCTCTATTTTCTTTTTTATTTCTTCTTTTCTTTTATTTTTATTTTTTGAAACAAAGTCTCACTACACAGTCCAGGCTATCCTGAACTTGAGGCGATCCTCCTGCATCCCAAGTGCTGGGACTACAGGTGTGCACCACCCTCCCCGCCGCGTGGTGTTTCTGTGACATGAATGTGGACAGCCCTGGTTTTCTGGGACCGCCCAGCCCACACCCATCCTGTGCAGGTCCTGGTGTTCTGGGTGGCTGTGTTCAGCAGGAGAACAGGCAGCCCTGGAGGGCTCCCGAGCAGCTCCTGCACCCCGAGCCTGCGTGACCTGGGGTACAGCACCAGAGGCTGCATCCTTTCCATTCTGCCTGTTTGTCCTCATCTCCGCTCCTGTCCAAGCTCCTTCTCAAACCTCAGGTATCAGTGCCTCCTTGGGTGTCTGATCCTCCCTCCAGCAGGAACTGAAATCCCTATTTGTTTCCCTGTGCAGGAGCTGATTTTATCTTCTGCTGTTCTGACCTTATTCTTCTTGGCTGTCTTTGCCAGTGCCACACCAGTGTCCTTGAAATCAAAATATGTGTTTTTAAGAGAATTTTCTCAGGAACAGCCCCAGGGCTCTTGATGCTCAGGACTTTTCCCTGATTCTCACGTGGTCCTTTCTGGTACCTGACAGCATTCCTTGCTTTAGATAACACCACCTCTCACCAGTCATTGGAGCATTGGCATCAGGGGAGAAACAGCCCAGGGACCTCTGGAAATCCTGCCAGTGCAAGGGCCCAACAGCAGCTATTTGCTATTTGTTTCCTTTTGTTCCCTGAATTAGAGAAAACCAATTTGTTTCTTTAAAATGAAGAGAGAAATAATCTTCCTCCATTTATGAACGCTGAATTGAGTGCCTGCCCCTCACCCATTCATTCCAAGTGCTTGGAGACGTTAACAGTGGTGGTGTGATTTATTCTCTGCTGACAGAAGGACAAATCTTAGGAGTGAAATAAATCAGGTGGGGGGTTGGGCTGCTCATAAAAATTCGGTGCAAACCAAGGCCACATCATACGCTATTTTCTCTACCCTAGACCAAAAGATGAAGGCAGCTTCTCCAGCTATTGTGCACTAGAGGACCAGAGGGTCCAAGTGTGACCTTCCATGCCAGGGAATATGAACACAGCTCACAGGAAGGGACATGAGGGACTCCACCCATTCTCCTTATTCTGCAACTGACACACACCCCGAACCTCAGTCTTCTGCGAGGGCTGCTTCATGGCTCTGGACATCCCATTTCTACCCCCTCCTCTTTCCCACCAACAATGGTATTTTTTTGTGTGTGGGTACCAGGGGTCGACCTCAGGACCTCACGCGCCAGCAGGAGCCCATGCCGCTGAGCGATATCACCGGCCCTTTTTTCGTATGTGGGTTCCAGGAGTCGAACTCAGGCCCTCGCACTTGCCAGGCAGGTGCGAACGCCGCCGAGCCATCTCACCGGCCCAACAACAGTGGTATTTTAAATAGACAAAGAGGTCAGGAAAACTCCCCTAAGCTCTAGAGTCTCCTCTACACAAAGGGCCGTGATTGGCTGATGATTCGGACAGGAGGGACCCCACCCAAAGGAAGTGACTTCTGGGGACAAGCTCAATTCTGGAAGTGGAGGCCCATGGGGGGACATCCTGCCCTCATCTGGGTAGCTTGAACTCTCCTCCTATGTGATGGGGAAGAATACTTAGGAGAGGCTGTCATGAGTGCACTCTACTCTTGGGGACAGGCTGGAGGTGGGTGGAGATGAGAGGCAAGGCAAAGGTGCAGGACCTTCTGTGTGTCTCTAGAGCCCACTCCTTCCTGGCTCAAGCCCTGACTTTCACTGTGGACTCCTGGCACACATGGCCTTCTCATTGTACTCGAAGCCAGGGGATGGTTAATGTTACAGGTCAGCTGGACAGGATCAGGTGACACCCAGGTATGTGATTAAACCATATTTCCAGACTTGGCAGTGAAAATATTTGGCGACATCACCCAATCCATTGAGGGCCTGGGTAGAACAAACAGGTGAAGGAAAGGAGGACTCCCCTCTCCCTACCTCACTGTTAGAGCAGGGATGTGGATCTTCCTGTCTTCCACACTCAAGGCCCTCAAGCTTCACATTTGGACTGGAGTCTGCATTACTGGCCCTGCGGCTCTCAGGCTTTTCAACCACACCACCCACTTTCCTACACTCACTCCAGCACACAGGTCATGGGGGGAACTCCACTGTCTCCCAGTGAGGCTGTGTGTGTGTGTGTGTGTGTGTGTATGTGTGTGTGTGTGTCCTATTGGTTCTTTGTCCTTGAAGAACCTTGAAGAACACAGATGTGTATGTGGCCCGAAGCCCTCACCAGGATGAAGAAGGTAAAGGCTCTTGTCATTCCACCCCAGAGGAAATTAGAAGGAAAGTAACCACAAAGAGGATGTAGAAAGTGAAGTGGCTTAAGCACAACAGTTTGAGTTGGTCCCTTTTCTAATTCCCCAAATTTAATGAGCAAGAACAAACTATCCTTTAGCCAGTGCACCCACACCTTGAGACACAGGGTGCCCCTCCTCCTCTCAGTCTCATTAGGTGATAAAATGAGTTTCTTTTCCTTTAGCCCCTCAGACATACCCTGCAATAAAAAGATAAAATTAACTCAGGGAAGCTTGTTGCCACTCTTTAAATTCAGAGCAGACAGCACTTCTCCGCACGCCCGCTCTGCTTCGAAGACATCTTCCTTGTGCTGCTGCCTGACCTGCAGGTCCAGGGAGCAGTTGGGCTCTAGAATCCCCCAGCATGAACTTGGGAGGACCAGGAATGGAGCCCTGCATTGTTACTTCTGGAGGCTTTGAAGGCAGCATCTCATTTCCAGGATAAAAGACAGAATTTTCCCACCTGCTGCACTTGGTCTGATGCTTTGCATCTGTTAAGCTTTAAGCTGTTTGTTCCTGAACTTTACATTAAAAACACCCTGCTTCCTGCAGTTAGATAAGACTTCTAAGCTGCTCCCTTTCCCTTTGGGGACAATTTGTTTCCTCTGAATTTTGTTTCATCAAATTTCCTTTAACAAAACATCTTGGTTTCAATAACCAGAAGCAATATGTAACATTCAAGAAAATGAATGCATCCACCATTTTTTTAGACTAGTTCATTTATTTGTTCACTCTTCCAAAGCCCCACCTCTGGGCACAGGAGACTTTTGGGTAACATTTAAATCCAAACCATACTAGGCATCTAGGGCAGACTAAAGACTGATCTCAGCGTCGTGTGACCGCAGTGACACTCTCACATGATGGGAAGTTTTGAGTGGTGGGGATGTGTCAGTGGCTTAGGATGCAACCTGCTGTTATTGCCGTTGTTGCTGCTGTTGTTTGAACCAAAAGAAGCTCTGCGAGTTCCTGACAGATGCCCAGAGCCTGCCTGCCTGCACACAGGAGATACCATAGATTCTTTCCAGGAAAGACCACAGCCTCCATCCTGTGGCTCACAGCACCTTCCTGAAGCAAGCACACCGTGCTCTAGGGAGAAATCCTGACAACTTTTATAAAAACAGACCAAGTACATGACAAAAGGACTCCAGATTCTCGAGTCCTCCCTTTGCCATGCACTCAGCCTCTGACAGAGCTTCCTCCTCAAACAACCCTTGAGGTCTCAGGATGGAGACACAAGGTATCCCTCCTCCTCATGGACTTATTAAGATGTAAAATTAGCACCTTGGCACATATCCTGCAATAAAAAGATAGAATTAATTTAGTCCAAGTCTTTGATGGCCGCAGCTGTTAAACCACATTTAATGCTAAGAGTCTATGATCTTAAGCAAAAGCAAATAATGGGCGTTCTGTTATAAACCAAAGCCAAGCCCTGCTTAACTCTTGATTTAGGCACCATTCTTGCCATAACATATTTTAAATGTGATTGGTACACCAATGTTGTACTGCAAATTGGACACTCTGATTTTGAAAAAAATTTAAAGACTTTTACAAACTCACATTCTACCAATAGCTATGTCTTCCTTCGGAGACAATCTGTGTGTACTTTTTTTTTTTTTTTTTGTGGGTACCTGGGGATCGACCTCAGGACCTCGCGTGCCAGCAGGTGCCCATGCCGCTGAGCGATATCACTGGCCCCTTTTTTCGTATGTGGGTTCCGGGAGTCGAACTCGGGCCCTCACGCTTGCCAGGCAGGCGCTTACGCCGCTGAGCCATCTCACTGGCCCCAATCTGTGTGTACTTTAATACCTTTCTTTTTCCTTCCTTCCTTCCTTCCTCCCTTCTTTCCTTTTCTCTTTCCTTTTTTCCTTTCTTCCTCCTTCCCTCCCTCCCTCCTTTCTTTCTTTTCTGTTATTGTAATACTGGGGATGGAACCCAACACAAGGCCTTTGCATTGGGCCACATTCCCAGTCCTTTTTTTTTTTTAAGACAGGGTCTTGCTATGTCCCTAAGTTGCCCAGCCTAGGCTCGAACTTGTGATCCTCCTGCCTCAACCATCCAGAGTGTTGGGATTACAGGTGTGCACCACCACACGCAGCTTCATGTGCTTCTTGAAGAACATCCTTTTCTTCTTGAGTGGGCAGGGCTCTGGCCCTCCTAGCTCCAGGCTCCTTTGCCTTTGGCTGTCCCAAGTCCAGAGGGAAGAACGCTTCCCCTTCTATCCCCTTCCTGCATCTTCTGGCTTTGCACTGAGTCCTGCTTCACGCTGTGGCTATGCTTGGGTGCATGACAGTACAACAGCAACTGTGACCAGGGTCCACACTGTGGTCTCCTGACAAGCCTCTCGAGAGCACTGTAGGCAGAGCACAGTGGGCTGATTCAGCTGCCAAGGCTATCACGGGCTAGAATTCCAGGGGCACTGGTCACCTCTACCTAAAATTTGCTATAACATGGCAGAGGAAAAGCTACAACTTCAACACAGCTGGAACTGTATTCTGCTCACAGTAGGGGCAGCAAGGATGTTGAGCTGAGTAAGAACTGCAAACAAGTAAGGAGAACTTGGAGCCATCAGAAGGCATGGCCTGGGCATGGCTGCAGGGCGCATTTCACCTGAGAAGGGAAGACCCTCTGCGGTCGGTCAGGGGGATGGAGCTGAGTGGGGAGTCTCTCCAAGATCCCTGGAAAATGCTGGGACCCAGGCCTGGGGTGTGACGAGGGAGAAACCCAGAGTCTCTGAGAAGGCCCTGGCACTCTGAGGACAATGTCGTCACCAGTTTCAGCTTGCTTTCTGCCCATTGAGTGTCTCTTCCCCACATTAAGTCTGACAGTTATTTCATTTTTTGAACAAAACTCCAATTCTTTTAAGATTTGGAAAGTGCATCTATTACGTGGGTTTTTCCAAGTACATGAACGAGTGAGCATTAGACCACCATGATAGTACAACAATGGACACACACTGACACATGCACAGAAATGCACACACTCATGCATGTATCACATACACGCTCACATGCAGTCATGCATGTTCACATTTACAGTCACACATGTATTCTAATGCATTTGCTTACATGCACATAATCAGATACACATGCATATATACACTCACATTCATACACACTCATACATCTTTTCACACATCGTGTTTAGTAACACGCACTCAATGCGCACTCACACACCCACCATCAGTCAGAAAGCCCTACTGCTGCATACGTCACCTTACACACCACAAGCCATGCTGTGGCTTGACAACCAAGACCGTAGCCATCCAATAGGACAGAACAGAGACTGAGACAATGAAGCCACTCAAGGCTGTGTGGCCGTCCAAGACTCCTGGAAACAGTCCTTCACTGCCAACGGCTGGCCTGTTCTATCTCACCCGACTATACCAGCCACAAATCACATACACAAATAATAATTTTATGGTGTGCAGGTAAATCTTACATAAAATCAGGAGGGTAGAGACTAATGTGTGAGCTGTCACCAAATGAGGAAAATGTGGATCTCTGTGTGGGTTCACACGTTTGGTGTTGGCAGAGCCCCCAGGCCACGCTCCAATTCCAAAAAGGTCAGGATTCGGATCTCGATGTCCTCCCAAAGTCTCATGTGTGCAGAATGGGGCTTTTGGAAGGTGATCGATGAAGAGGATGCTGAAGAGGACCAATTCACTGATGAGTTCACAGCTGAACGTGCTATTAGGAGGTGGGGCCTGTTTGGTAAAGGGGTGTCACAGGGAGCATGGCCTGGAAGGGTCTATCTTGCTCCCTGGTTTCTCCCTCTCTCTGCTTCCCTGCTACCATGGGCTGAGCAGCTGTCTTCCACCACACTCTTCCATGTCATTTCTGCCTTGAAGCCAGCCAGTCATGAACTGAACCCACTGGGAACAGTGTTCTCCCCCCTTATCTTGTGGGTGTTGGATATTTTGTGACAGGAAAGTGGCTAATACACGAGGGAGTATTTTCAAAGATCAAATCACCAGAACTAAGAGGCTGAGTGAGATATGGGGACACCTGAGGCCACCAGGCTCCCAAAGAGAGCAGCTGGAGACCCACAGGACTTTTTAAAACCTGCTTGACAGAGTAGGCTCTGCCTCCCAACCCCTCAGTCCTCTCCCTTGGTGAATTGATTGGTACCGTGGAGCCCATCCTGCCCCAATTCTCAGCCCAAGAACTGCTGACCTGCCTCAGTGCACAGAGTGCATGTGGAAAACTTCAAGGCAGTGAACTCTAAGGCTAATAGGCTCAAATTAAGGATGAGGTTAGCAGTTCCCAATACGTAACTGTTCACTTGGTTCTCATCACACCATGCAGGCAAATCCCAGGGATGAAGAAACAGAAGCCCAGTGCTGTTTTTCTGCCCCTTAAACGGGCTTAACTCGAGGATTCTGAGTCTCCTCCTTCACCACACTGCCTCCACTGGTACCTTCTCACCACCACTTGGTCTAAGGGGAGAGAGAAATCACTTCTTCCTGCACAGCCCCTTCTAACTGACTGCTCCATCACCCTGTGAACTTTCCAGGCATGGGAGGTCTTCCTGGGTCCCTGCTGATGCTGGGTCTTTTTACATCTAAATCCTCTGACGCTGTCAGCGTAAGCAGTAAGCTCTGCTGTGGACAGAGCAAAATGTCCTGGGTACCCTCGTCAGGAAAGCTCGCATGGGAGGAGCAAGGGAGACTGTGCTAAGTATCTATGACGTGCCAGATGCCTGGAAGCGAGGCATCATTGACCCCAGCCCCTGCCCAGAGAAGGCAGGTAAGTGCCCGAGAGTCACACAGCTAGTACACAAAATAAGTGGCTGAGGTTTGATAGCCAGTTGTGCAATGCTGGTCTGCTCTCTGCAACAGCACGTCCCTGTGTCCCTGACTGAGCTTCCTTCACAGCACGCAGCCCACACATTCCACGGAGAGGGGAAGAGGAAGTGTGCATGACACTCAGATCCAGGTCATCACCACCCAAGCAGTCCTGCTGTGGCTGATTTATGAGCAGCAACTGCTCAGTGTCACACGCCCAGCCCTGGTGAGCACCCTGGAGCAAGGTGTCACGTTCCTCCCCACCGTCGCCTGCTAAAGAAAACAGGCCGTCAGCTGTTTCTCTTTATAGTAACAACATCTTGGCTAGGGAGGAATCCCTGGATTGAAAGTCACTAGTATTTATAGCCACATTGTCCAATTAATGAGAGTCAGGAAAAATAGTAATTTCAAGATCTCTTTTTTCTAAAAGTTAAAGTGTGACTTAGTAAATACACGCCTCAGGAAAACTTTGAGATGGTTTCACTAATACTTATAAAAGCCAGGTTTAGATCAACAACAAAAACAGGAAAGAGAAAGAAAGAAAGAAAGAAAGAAAGAAAGAAAGAAAGAAAGAAAGAAAGAAAGAAAGAAAGAAGGAAGGGAGAGAGGGAGGGAAGGAAGGAAGGAAGAAAAGAAAGAAACAAAGAAACAAAGAAAGAAACAAAGAAAGAAGAAAGAAAAAGAAAACAAGGGAGGGAGGGAGAAGAGAGGGAGGGAGGGGGGAGAAGGGACAGCACCATTCGGAGATGGCAAGCCTGTGGACATCTGCAGGAGGGAGAAGCGGGGGTGAGTCTGTTTTCTTCAGGAGCAGATGGCTTTCTATGGAGCAGCCGGAGCAGCCGCTGTGGCTGAGCGGGAGCCTGGCCAGCCCCCAGAGGGAAGGTGACCTGCTCCTCCCTCCACAAGGTGGTTCCCAGAGACCAGGCCTCTGCTCCTCTCATGTGAATAGAGAGGCCTTATATGTGTAAGAAACATAGTTTTTTTTTGCACCAAGGAAGTGTTTTTTTAAAAACTTTGCTGTTATGCACATTTGCTTCTCTTTGCCCCTCTGTGGGCAGCACGTCCCGGAGGGACAGTTCCAACCAACACAATTACAACCATTTTAAAAGTGAAGTTGGAGTGGCCTCACCTGCTTGGGTTGGGTCACAGGCACACAGCAGGCCGCTTCATGTTACAGTAGCGCATCTAAATTCAGACGAAGATGATTCCATTTCTGAAAAGGAATGACTCACTGACCCACATGTCCACGTTGGACAACAAGAACCAGAGCCCCAGACAGCCTTGGCTCTCTGGCATGAAGAAACCAGGTCCTAGTGACCTCTGAGCTCTGCTAGCTCAGCACTGTCCAGGTCCCACTCCACATGAGGCATGGAGGAAGAGCCCAAAGCTGGGTGTGTGTGTGTGTGTGTGTGTGTGTGTGTTTGCGTGTATACAGTGGTACTTCGGTTCACGGGGAATGAGGAATAAGCTTCTCATGGGTACAAACTACCCTGGTCTACTGGGTCTCTGCAGGTGGCTGGTTTCTCAGCAGTACTGTATTTCTGTTTGTTTTGTAAAAATGTCCTCACACCCCAGTCTTCCTCCCTAACCTTTAGCAATGAAGCTTCTCTGGCATTCTGTACATTTCCCTTTATGGTTCTTATTACCTTGCATTGAGCCATAGATATGGTGTGTTTGGCTTGATTTGGAGGTAGATTGAGAGTTCCCCAGGGTGGGTATCTCTAGCAGGTATGCTTAGGACCCAGCACAAACCAAGTGTTCAATAAATATTATCTTGAATGAAGTTAATGATGGTAATTTTCTGTTTCCAAATAGGCAAACGTCCTATCCACTAAGCCATAGTATAAATGGCAAGTCTAGGGCAAAAGAGAGCCTTCTCAAGAAATAACCTGCTCACAGGTAGGAAGAATATGTGGGGATTTCTGTGGAGTTTTCTATTCCTATGAATGTGGAAAATAGATTTGTAAGTTTTTTTTTTTTTCCTACAAGCCCGACGGGGGGGAGCATCTTACACAGCCATGGGTACCTGATAGAGAATCGCAGTTCCCTGGGATTATAAAAGTGCCTGCCAGAGCCAAGAATTCAAAAATCTATTAACATTGCTGCTGGGAAGCCCTTCATGGTAAGGGGTGTTTGCAAGATCAGTGTCACAATGGGATGGGATGCACCGTGATTCTCCAAAACAAGGACAGTTTCACTTTGTAGGACACAGGACCCAAACAATTTGACTGAACCTTTCATTAGCTGCTAGGAATAACCAAGGAGGTGAGGGACGAAGAGCAAAAAAATCTGGTCTTGGGGGAGCCCGCAGGCAGGTGGTGGAGGTGAAGGGACGTGTTAAAGAGGCAAGAGGAAGTTCATGGAAGCATGCGCAGTCCGGAGTGCAGCCCAGTGGCGGAGTGCCTGCCTATCATGCCCAAGGGCCTGAGTTTATCCCCAGCATGGCAAAATAAACAATGTATAAATAAAAACAAATTTTTAAACAATGCGGAACCACCAAGATGATGCCAATGGGCCTGACTCTAATGGGAAGTGAGCTAGGTTTCTTCTAACATTTAAAAATGGAAGTAGGAAATGCTTTTCTTGTCTTACACCTGAACTGTGTTCCTGGTTTTGCTCATGGTATTCTTATTCCGTAAATCCCTGCTCCTTGTATTTTCTTCCCCATTTCACATTCTGAGAAGTGCTTAATAGTATTCAGCGTTCCCTCTGCAGTGCTGAAATGACGTTTGTCCTGCAGACAGGAGCCAGGTGTAAGGACTGTGCAGAATGGCGCAGGGATGGGGTTTGCTTTCCTGGTGCAGTTCTGCAGACACCCTCTGGGTGCCTAGGACATGCCGGAAAACCAGGACAGTCTCACCACCACGGTCAGGCAGGCCCGCGTTAGGAACAGAACTCTCTGAATGTAGGGTCCTTGGGCTGTGCAGACTCCAGTGAGCAGAAGGCAAAACATCCCCCCACCAAGTTTGGGGTCCAGAAAGCTGGGCTGCTTAGGCCTGGAAGGGTGACCCCTTCAGAATGCGCTACACAGCAGCTGGAACAGGTCTGGAGAGGGGTGGCAGGGTCCCCTCGAGGCCAGACAGGCAGGACCTGGCATTGATTGTGGCCTGGCCTGAAAAACCACTGAGGATTTGACCAGGAGCTGGTGACTTCTCTAGGAGTGGCTGAAATGAATATGCTTTCATTTAGGGTTAGGGTATTTTTTGTGTTTGAGTCCAGTGGACCAGATTCGGTGTAAAATTATAAAAACTGCTATCATAAAAGCATCCCTGCCTCTGACTCTTGTCTCCTTTCTTTTTGTTCCCACTACCTGCCACACCCGGATCCTTGGCTGCCAAGTCTCAGGAGACCTGTGCGAAAGCGCTTCTCCATGGCGCCATTGTGACAGATGACAGGAGGGGTTAAATCAAGGCAGCATCCACCTGTGCCCACCATGTCATGTAAGTGAGGGTGAAAACCGCTCCACAGAAGACCACAGGGACAGCTTCCCTCCCCACTCCCTGCTTTTCCCGGGGTCCAGGCCCTGCCCTACGCACATCAGTATTTTCTTTTCATGCTGTGAAATAAACACATAGGGATCTGAAAGAAAAAGAGCAGGAAACACAATGAAATTCTTCTCAGAGGATACGATATGTACCCCGAGGCCTAAAGGTCTACTAGGTAGCCAGAAGTCATACAGCAATGGAAAAGTGAGATGGAAGATTTGGGGACCAGCTTGTCCAACTGTACCAGGGGCTGATGTTGAGAAGCTTGTTTGAGAAGGGGCCAAAGGCACATGGATATCCTGGACTTTCAACAAGTGAGTGCTCCTGCATGCTTTTCTTGCGTATATTTTCATCATTATGTATATACCAATTTTTACTTGTTTACAAACATTGTATTGAAGTATAAAGCACAGCTAGCTGCATGGACTTTTATATACTGTCCTTACCCTCTCTGATGGTAGGATTTGCTTTGCTTGCTTTTTGAAAATTGAATTATGCAGCGGGCTTGTCTGGTGCTTGTCACCAGGTGTACGGAGCGTGGTCTTCTCCTCTTATGCTGTTGTTTTGAAGTGTGTTGTATGGATACACCCTGTTGTGATTTATATCTAGATGTCTCCCCAAAACCTCATGAGCTCATAGGTGGGGTTTTGGGGAGGTAACTGGATCATGGGGGCACTCTTCTCATCGGTGAATTAGTCCACTGAGGGGTTTATAGCTAACTGTGTTGTTAGGAAGTGGAACCTGGTCAGAAGAGGGGGTTATGGGGGGGTGACCTCCCTCTCGGGCTCCTCACCTCTTCTCTGCTTCCTGGCTGCTGTGATGTGAGCAGCTGTCCTCCGCTATGCCTCTCTGCCATGTTGTTTCTTCTTTGGAGTTATTGACCATGGATTGAAACGTGAGCCAAGATAAACCTTTCTTCCTTTAAGTTCTAGGTGTTGAATATCCTGTTCCAGGGATGAGAAAAGTGACTAAGATATTCCCCAACTTATCCAGCTGGTTGTTGATGGACTTCTGAGCTTTTTCTACCTGGGGAGATTGGAAGGAACACTCCTGTGAACATCCATCCTTCTCTCTGTTGTGCCGGAGTATTTCCACTCCTATTAGGTCCATCCCTAGCACTCAGGTGCTGTGGGTGTGTGTAGGCAGAGCTTTGGAAGATGCTGCCAAATAATCAGGGTTTCAGTTCTCGTGACACATTTTACTGCCAGCATCAGTGTCCAAGGAGAGCCCTAGGCTCCCGAACCCTGGTCATACTTGGTGTTGCCCCTCTGGCTGGTGGCCATCTCAAAAGTGGTACGGAACATCATACTGTGGTGTAAGTTTCATCTCCCTGATGATGTTTTTGTCAGTTTAATGGTCATTTAGGTGTCACCCCTTTAGAAATTACCTTTTGATGGGGCCGGTGAGATGGCTCAGTGGCGTAAGTGCCTGCCTGGCAAGCGTGAGGGCCCAAGTTCGACTCCTGGAACCCGCATATGAAAAAAGGGCCGGTGATATCGCTCAGTGGCACGGGCACCTGCTGACACACGAGGTCCTGAGGTCGACCCCCGGTACCCACAAAAAAAAAAAGAAAGAAATTCCCTTTTGAGGCTGGTATGCTTTTTCTATATTGGTTTATCAGACTTTTGCTTATTAATTTGCAGGATGCATTCATAAATCTTGAACATACGGCTTGCAAATACCACCTCCCATTCTATGGCTTTCCTTTGTACTACTGCATAGTGTTTTTTTGGTGAATGAAGTTTCTTGTCTCGGTATAGTGCAATTTATGATCTTCCACGTGATGCTTAAAGCATTTAGTGTCATGCTTATGAGACTTTGCAGGCTCCAAAGACGGGAAGATACTTCCCTCTGTTGTTTTCCGAAGTGTTTTATTTTACCTTTCACTTTTAGGTTTTCATCCACATGCACTTCATTCTTCATTTTTGTATAAGGCTTGACTCAGGGGTCAGGTTTCACTTCTTCCCACATGGAGATCGAACTGGTCCACACTATTTTTTGAAAAGACTATTTTTCCCCAGTTCCAGAATGTTAGAAAATGAACAACAAAGCAAATGCACCCAAATAAAGGAAGAAAATGATAAAGATTACATGAATTAAGAAAGAAGAATCACAAAAGCAAGTTGTATCATTTTAGAAGACAAAATTAAATTTCTGACAAGAATAATCAAGAAAATAGAGGGACTACATAAATACCAATATCAAGAATGGAAAATGGGATGACCATAAATATCTACATACATTAAAAAGATAAAATATTATAGAAAATTTTGAAGAATATTTCAAAACATGAAAATTCAGATAAAAACAAAAATTCTCAGGAAAAAAATTATTACCAAACACAAGAGATAAGACATAGGGAAAAGAAAATCTGAATAGTTATATACATTTATTAAAGGACTCTCTGGATTTACATAGCTTCACAAGTTAATTTTTGCAAACGTTTAAGAAAGAAATACCAACAATCTTGAATAAACCCTTCCAGAAAATAATGAGAGAGCAAAACTAATTGTTTTATAAAACCCATGTGACTTTGATATTGAATTCTGATAGGACATAAAAAAAAGTAAAATTATAATTTAGCTCTGATCATCAATGGAAAAATCCAAAATAAAATCCAACAACTAAATTTTAGAGATATATTAAAAATTTAATATATCACAGCAGAATTCAGTAAAAATGCTGGATTCATTTAGCCTAAGAAAATATAATCCTTGAATTTAACAAGATTAGCAGAATAAAGAGGGAAAACATATGCTTACCTCAGTAGTTACAAAAAAGCACTTGTTAAAATTAAAAATATTTTATGATGAAACTGCTAGTTGGTAGAATATTTCTTAATTTGATAAAGTTTATCCATGATATGCTTATAGTACACACCCATTCTTTATTGTAAAATATTGAAAGCTTTATCCTTTTGGTCAGGAAAAAGGCCGTGAGGGTCACCATTACTCTGTGAGTCAGCATTCCATCACTGTACAAAATGCCCAATGACAAAAACTTAAAAGAGGGAAGATTTGTTTTGATTCATGTATTCAGAGGTCTCAGTCTGGTTGGCTCCTTTGCTTGTAGGTCTATGGCGAGACATAAACATCATGGCGGATGTGTGACAGAAAAAAGCTCCTCACCCCATGTCAGCCAGCAACCAGAGAGTGAGACAGCCAGAGGAGAAGGGACTGGGGATTTGATATAGTCCCTGAGGCCACACCCTCATGAGTCACTCCCTTCAACTAGGCCCCACCTCTAACAGCTATGTGGATTAAATGGGTTGGATTAAGCCACTGAGAAGGTTACACCCTCATGATCTGATCACTCACCAAAGCCCAGCTCTGCATCAAGGAACAAGCCTTCCACACCATTAGCCTTTGGGGGATATTTTAGATCTGAATCACAACAATCACATCTGTTAAGTAATTTACATTAATTTTAGATCACTAAGTAAAGAAACAAAAAATATTTAAATGTAACCATCAAAGGAAAAAAAAAAAAAAAACAAGGTCTCCTTTCATTATTCCAAGACATGAATTTTTAAAAAAAAATTTAAAAGCATCTAAAACAATAATATCAAAATTAACAAATATATTTAACAAGTTTGCTTGATAGTATAGTAGCAATAGATGCTTAGAAAATAAAAAATTTTAAATATATTATTCACAATCGTTTTGAAAATACCAAAACGTAAGACCTCCATACAGAAAACCACAAAATTACTAGTGAAAATTTTAAAGAAAATTTAAATAATTATGGATTAGATAATCTATACAATCTGCCTAAATGGATCCAAGAATTTTACTCTATTCCAATTAAAATAAATATATATATATTCAATTAAATATATAGATAGATTAAGAGCACCTAAATGCTATAGATCAGTTTGGAGGAAATTAACACCCTAACAATATTTAGTTTTCTGATTAACACCCTAACAATATTTAGTTTTCTGCTCCATGTGCATAGTTTCCATCTTCTTTATTTCTCTCAATAAGTTAGTTTGGAAACTTGGGTACACAATGAATTCAAACAGTTTGCTAAATTTATCTCTAGGCATTTCATTGCATTCTATACAATTTAAAATGATATTGTATGTTTTTAATAATTTTCTAGATGGACTCAAAGAATATGAGACAGGAACAACAAAATTACCAAACCTGATTAATAAAGAAACTCTGTAACCTCTTAGAAAAATTGCCTTAATTCTCTGTGAATTAGCAAAAATCCCTCAAAAATTAATTAGATTCAATTTAGAATTACTATTGCCAGCATTATTGCTGCTATTACTATTCAGGAAGAATGATGAAGGCTAAACACTCATGTGATACAGTTTGTCAATAAATAATTTACAAAGTTATTAAAACTTTGTCAGAAAAAATATATCTATACCTGGGGATGAGGAGACAAGAGGGAAGAGAGAAAAGGGAAGTAAAAGGATGACGATGTGATGTGTATACATGCCAGTACCCTATGATGAACTTGCTCATTATATATCAAACACATATACTAATTTAAAAAGGGAAGAAAATGTTAGCTACATAAAATTGAACTTAATGGAAACATGGCTAAGAACAATAATTCCCAATGAAGGAAGGTAAATTCCATGTGTACAATAAGCTACTGATCATCAAAATCATCAACATACAATTTTTGTGCAATAAAATTTATGCAAATAAAAATAATTTTAGTCTAATATACATGGTTTGAAAAAGTCAGTACAGAATTAAAACATTTCATAAGTTGCTCCATGTGAATTTTGTGAAGGTTTGAGGATATAAGCTCTAGGAATTACTCTAGAAGTCTTCAGTGTTGGTAAAAAGCAGATGAGCAGGTCTTATTCTAGACATGAAATCCAAACATCCTAGCGTGAACTGTGTGGTTGGGACCATCTTATAATCCTGGCTCTGCACCATTTGGGCTCTGATACAAGACCTGCCATCTCCAGCCAGGAAACCAGGTGGAGAACAGCCACCTGCCTCTATTCCACAGTAAAAAAAATCGGCTCACAGCAAGAACTCCAAGAGGGCAATGGAATTCATTTTGGTACTTAAATGTGTGCACGTAGCAGAGAGGAAATCACAGAAGAACGCAGTCTGCTCCCAGAGGATGTCTGGGAAGAGCAGACAAAGGATGGATGATTAATGGCCTCATCAATGACCAGTGGCCAAGCCTAGGAACTGTGGGCTGAGGGGACTCCTGGGGCTCAGATACTGGCCATTACTGCCACATGGACAGCCACATCTTCAGTTAATTCAATATTTGCAGGAGCAAAGAATCCCTGCTGATATGTCCATTATCTGTTCCCAGGCAGAGATGGTGGGGGCAAGCGGTTTACTCACACAGCAGGTAGAAACCGTGCTCTGGAGCTGGAGAATCGCTGCATGCAAAAGTTAAGGCACCAGAACGTGGAGGAGACTTATGGTGGGGCATGCTGACATGAACACATCTCCTAAATCCCACACTGTTTTACAGAAAGGAAGCAGCAACACCAGAAGGTTGAGTCCTCCAAGGCCACACAGCCAATCAGCACAACAGCCAGGACAGGAGACCTGTCCCCTTCTTCCCTCTTTGCCAATGGCAGGCCTCAGAATCGGGGCAATGCTGGGGTCCATGTTTCCAAAATACTTAGACACTACACAGACTCTGTAATGCAAAAGCATTTTAAAGTGTTAGTGAGTTTATGCCTTTTATCATAATGTATTAGTGTTTATTAAAAGTACCACTATCTCGTATGAATTCAGGTTGATATTACAAAACGAAGTTCACAGAAAATGCTCAGAAGCCACTAGCCTACCCCACACCCTTAATGTTTACTCATTTCTAACTTCCTCTTCCAGAAGCTAGACAAATTTAGGCAAAAGGCAAGAACACTGGAGAATCCCTTGCACCCCTCAGTCTAAGATAATTAGAACATCTTTGTGCATCTCCCTCCAGAGCCCATCTGTATGGTAAGCACTGAACACCTACACTTCCTCCTGAAAGGTAAAGATTGCTGTATTGAATTGTGACGAGAGTAACAGTATTGTACCTGTGAATTACCATGTAAATAAGCGCAGGATGTGCAGGAGAAAATGATTATTTCATTAAAGAGGAAATCTGGAACTCCAAGCATTCAAATCTTTGTTCTCATCACAAACGACTTTAAATGCATCTATAAAATGGAACATATAAACGGAACATATAAAGCAACAAATTCATAGATGTTTTAATTATTTGTCTCTTAGAATTGACTGTCTCCCACTATTGACAGAGAATTCTGTGTGTCCAGATGGAATAGCATCTTTTTTACATCAAGCAACTTTTATTTCATTGCGTTAAAAATCTTTGTGTTACAGGCTCTCAGACTGGTAAATATTGTATTCAAACTGAGACCACTGCCAAAGAGGTCTAGGATTGGGAAGGTGACATTTAAACCAGCCAAAGACCATAACCTGGGGACCTGCTGTGTTTCTTAAATAGAATTTGTATTGCTTCTGACATGGGGGCCACCTAGACAAAAGAGGTCATCAACTTTTTCCTATGAATACCTGATAAGGTTGAGCCAGCAGGTTACATAATAATTATTTTAAATCTCAAGAATTTTTATGGACTCCATTGTTTCCCCATCAGTTCAATATGTATGCAAATTGTGCTTTGTAAAACTCCAACATAAAGCTTTATATTTACCACAGAGTAGCATAGAGCAGGCTCAGAGGGACCAGACTTGGAGATGTGCATGCACAGGTAGTTGGGGACAGCCCTGAAAGGAAAGGGAAGCAGACACACAGAGGAAGAAGAACTGGGGTCCCTCAGGGTCACAAGAGCCTGCACCAATCCCGTAGGAACTCAGGAGTCCTTCAGACAGGTTCTCTGTGTATGAGCCATTAAGAAGATACCTGGGCTGGTGAGATGGCTCAGTGGCGTACGTGCCTGCCTGGCAAGCGCAAGGGCCCAAGTTCGACTCCCAGAACCCACATACAAAAAAAGGGCTGGTGATATCGCTCAGCAGCAGGGGCGCCTGCTGGCACGTGAGGTCCTGAGATCAAACCCCAGTACCCACAAAACAAAACAAAAAAAAGAAGATACTTGGTCAACCTTGGAGTGTGACTCTGTCACAAGCTTTGTTGGTAGCTGAATAGGAGGTCAAGTGCAGGTCAGGCATAGCCTATGAGAACAGCTCTCTTTATTGATAACTTACAGGCATTGGGTCTCAAGCAGGTCACTCAGTAGCAGAAAATGCCCCCCACCCACCAGCTACTATACTTCAATTTGTTAGTTGCCCAGGTAATAGTTCCTGTTCCAGATCCAGTTGCTCCTGTCTCTTAGAAATGGCTGGTCACTGTGATGCATAGCTGGTCACTATGATGCACATTGTATAAACCAATCCCTGATTGACAAACCATTCTGCCTCTGTACTTCCTGCTAGCTTATCCTGGGTGTCATTTCAGTGTTTCTGCTTGCCCTTGTGTGTGGTGCATTTGCTGGGAAGACTGACTGTGCTGACCTCTTTGATCACTGGTCGTGTCCCTCACAGATAGAGCAAGGACCTCTTCAGGTCCCAACAGGAAGGCACACCCTTGAGATTTCTCAAGTGCCTTTGGAGGTCTGAAGGAGGATTCCTGCTCCCCACTTGAGTGGCTCACATCAGACTCCAAGGGAGGAGGATGAAATCTGTCTGTCTGTCTCTCTGTCTGTCTGCCTGCCTGCCTGATTCTGGTAAGACCCCCGGGGGCACCCAAGTTAGTCATTCTGTCAGTCATGTTCAGTTTGAGCAGAAGAAGAGCTGGATCAACTCTTGTTAGTTAAAGCCTTCCCCTCAAGGGAAGGGGGATTGGAATGTTTAACCTCTGAGTGCCTGCTGAATGAATGTGTAAGTGAGTGGAATGGACAGCGTAAGCAGTAGGCTGCTCTGTCTGTGCACCAAGACTGGGAAGCACTGGTCACTGTGGCTGATGGGGCCCTCATCTGCGGTTCCATGATGATCGACATATGGCACAATGGATGCCTTGGACCCGCCTTACCTAAGTCACGCCTAAGTCCCTGCAAGGGGCATGGCCCGGCAGGCATCTGAATGGTCTCCCTCTGAGGGGCACCCACCCTTTGCCCGTTGTGCCATTGTACAAAGGTACAGAGATAGGAATTAATTAGTCAAAACCTACAGTCCCTGACTGCAGGAAAAAGGGTTTTTATGGAGTTAAAAATGAAACCAAAACATTCCCTGCATCTCAAAGAAAAAAAAAAGAAAAAGAGGCCCGTTCTTCATTAGAATTCCAGCCAGTTTAACTGGTTCCAGCTAGTCATTGCCTGCATTTGGCCATAGAGGCCCTCCCCACAAACCTTCTGCTTCATGGTTACACCTATCTTGGTCAGATGGCATCATCTAAGACCCATCCAAGATGACTGTCAACAATTCCTTCTGAGTTCCACATTTTGACTGAGGAAAAATTGAACTGTCAGCCCTGACAAATGAGTTGTGCCCTATCGGGCCTGAATAGATAGGACAAACTGAGCTCTATCAAATTGGGCCCCTGAGAGCCCATGGTCACTGCAAAACTCAGGGGCAAACCTGTGCCTTTTTACCCTTTGCAGTAGCATCCAAAGAAATGAAATACTTAGGAATCAATCTAACAAAGGAAGTAAAAGATCTATACATTGAAAATTACAGTACTCTGAAAAAAAAAAAAGAGATCAAAGAGGATATCAGAAAATGGAAAGATATCTCTTGCTCATGGATAGGAAGAACCAACATTGTGAAAATGGTCATACTCCCAAAACTGTTATGCAGATTTAATGCAATCCCAATCAAAATATGATTACATACCTCACAGATCTAGAGAAGATTTTCCTAAAATTCATTTGGAAACAAAAGAGACCTAGAATAGCAAAGGCAATCCTGGGCAACAAAGGCAAGGCAGGAGGCATCACAATCTCTGACTTGAAATTATACTACAAAGCTACTATGATACAATCAACATGGTACTGGCAAAAAAACAGACCTGAGGATCAACAGGTTAGAAGATGCAGACACAACTACAAACACACAGCCACCTTATCTTTGACAAGGGGGCCAGACATGTTCACCAGAACAAAGATAGCCTCTTTAACAAATGGTGTTAGGAAAACTGGCTTTCCACATGCCAAGGACTAAAACTAGACCCATATCTATCAGCATGCACTAAACTAAAGACAAAACGGATCAAAGATCTAAGTATTAAAACAGAAACACTAAATCTACTGGAAGAGAAAGTAGGTAGAAATCTTGAAGACATAGAGGTAGGCAGAGACTTCGTGAACAAAACCCAAACTGCACAGGAAGTACTTCAAAGAATCAACAACTGGGGGCCGGTGAGATGGCTCAGCGGCTTAAGCGCCTGCCCAGCAAGCGCAAGGGCCTGAGTTCGACTCCCGGAACCCACATACGAAAAAGGGGCTGGTGATATCGCTCAGCGGCACGGGCGCCTGCTGGTGCATGAGGTCCTGAGGTCGACCCCCCAGTACCCACAAAAAAAAAAAAAAGAATCAACAACTGGGGGAAAGGAGAAAAGAAGGAAGGGAAAAGAATATATATATATATATATATATATATATATATGATAATTATACTACTAATTTCTTTCAGTTCATTGAAAAGAATGGTTTGTGCTTATATTGTTTGATCAATTGTGCATGTCTGTATCTTGTAATCTTAGCAACTACTGTGAAGATAACAATGCGCAATATATTAACCATTGTTAATTTCCTTTTATATTGTTTTGAAATTCTGTATCATTGTATTTATTGTTTTTTTCTCTTTAAAATAAAAAAACTGTGACTTTCCTAGTAGACAATGGAACAGAACTCTCTGCCTTCAAAAGTTCTCTCTGTCAAAAAGTTACCATCACCAGAGCAACTGGGACTCTTGCCTCTCGCCCCTTCTGTGAGGCACAAACTTGCAGCCCGGGAGGACATCCCACCAAACATAAATTCCTGTATAAGCCAGTCCCCATACCGCTTCTGGGGAGAGACCTTCTCTTCAAGTTAGAAGTGACTGTCCAAGCCAGTTAGCCTCCCTCTCGTTTAACCCTGCCCTTTCAACTTTGACTGGTTCCTGAGAGAAAGATGACACCTACATCAGCCTGAGACAGATAACTGCAATCCTGAAGTTCTGAAAACTCTCCTTCCAGAGGTATGAACTAAGGACTCACCTCCGGGCCTGGCCATCGACCATGCTGCCTCACTGTGAACCCCTGCATTGCTGTCAGATGTCACGGGAAGCACAAACAGGCACCCAGCCACACACCAGCCTGATAGACTCTTAATCTCCTTGGGCAAGATCTCCATGCCATCAGTAACACAGCCATCACCTTATATTCTGCAGTTCCCAACCCATACACCATTTTTGGACTGTTCTAGATTTAAAAGATGCCTTCCTCAGCTTGCAATTTGCTCCCATAAGCCCCTTCAACTGGGAAGATTCTGAGATAAAAGGCCAGCTCACTTGAACTCAATTGTCACAAGGGGTTAAGGACTCTCCCACTATTTTCAGGGAGGCTCTAACAACAAATTTGATCAAGCCACCAGCACCTTTTCTCCAAGGTTTCTCTGTCCCTTCTAGCTCCATCACGGTCCCCTGAACAAACAGTATAGACTGTCAAACTGTTAAAATATACCTCTTCTGCCTGTAAAGCCAGTTCAAGATCTCTGAGCTGCCAGTGCCACCATGATTGCCCTCCATATATGTTGCCTCAGTCTTCTGCCACCCATAGCCTGCTGGTACACTTGCCTGCACCCAAAAAAATGCCTTCTTCTGCCTTTGATTGGCTCCTGTCCACCAGCCCCTCTTCACAACTGACCTGGACTCAACCTCCCAGAGGTTCAAAAACTTGTTTAAAGTGCTCTTTAAAAAGCACTTCTGATTAATGACACTTCCGAGGTGCCTGCTGGAAAGACACAAAAACTTTGCTACAATATCTGGCAGAAACTGATTCCTCTAATTTCTTGGAGCTTCTGGCTTCTATAAAATCTGGATCCTTGAGTTCACAAAAACAATAATGCTCACTCAGACTGTCAGCCCCTGGGAGCGCCCATTGGCCTACCTGTGCAAATACTTGGATTCAGTCACTAAGGGCTTCCTCCCCGCTTTTCCTCTGCACTCTAACAGCCACTGTTCTTCTCATCAAGAAAGCTGACAAGCTCATCTTAGACCAAGACCTAACTGACCAGGTGACATATGCTGTACTGAGATGAACTGTTCTAAAAAATGGACACACTGACAGATGCTGAGTTCACCCTGTTTATGGATGAAAGTAGCTCTGTTAGGAATGAAGTCCAACAGGCTAGATATGCTGAGGTCACCTTGGACAAAACTATTTTGGCCAAAATTCTGCTGCAGGGATGATCTGTGCAACAAACTGCTTCCTGCTGCTGTTGGGAAACCTGCCACCA
Source organism: Erethizon dorsatum (assembly GCA_028451465.1). NCBI lineage: Eukaryota > Metazoa > Chordata > Mammalia > Rodentia > Erethizontidae > Erethizon > Erethizon dorsatum. Next base: position 57,254,168 of record CM051833.1, read on the forward strand.
ACCACACAAAATAATCTGGTCCAGAGGCCTAAGACCCCTCCAGGGATCCAATTGACTGAAACATCAACTCCAGCCAGAAAAAACTTTACCCTGTATTCCTGAAAGATCAGAATCAGACTGGCCCCAATGTTTATTCTGCAAGCTCAAGCCACAGCACTGGCACCCATACCCCTGCAGCCAGCTCAGGCTTCAGTGTCTGTGTCACTGGCCCTGAACTCATGCATTAGAGTGGACTCTCCCCATTTAAAGATATATTGATACATTACACAGAAATAAAACATAACCCTACAGAAACAACTTGTAACCAGTTAAAAGACCAGCTATATCTATAGACATTCCTGCCCACACATATAACCCAGGTACATATTAACTACCTCTACAAGTTTCAGAAATCCAGCCTTAGATCCACTGGAAATTTTACATTGATAGCTCCTCCCAGGCTCACTCTGAAGAGACAACACAGTCAAAGCCCTGCTCTGGTCACTGGATAATGACGAGTCCACACATGGGTGAAGCCTGAGGACATCATTCACGGGATTGCTCCATACCTATTCCCCTTGACTTTTGTGTCTTTTCAGGCCACTTATCCCAGTCCTTGCTTCCCTGTCCCCCTCAGCTGTGGTTTTTGTTAATTGACCTGTATTCTGCTTACCCCATTCCTTGCTTCCCTGCCCCTTGCTAGCTGTGGTTTTTTGTTTTTTATTTTTTGCCTTAAGCTCTATAGACAATTGCCTCAAGAGAATAGAACAATCAATCAAACACTTGACCAAGATTTGATGAGCATCCAAGACACATTGGACACTCTCCTAGATCAGATTTACTCCCTCACTATCTTGCCAGAGTAATGTTACAGAACAGACTGGCCTCAATTATGTCTCTTCCTAAAAACAATTTAGAAAAAACTCTGCAATAAGGCAATATTGGGAAGCTTGGCTAGGATCCACCCTAGGATCACTGACAACCCTAATGTTACTGCTTTTAGTTGGGCCTTGTCTCAGAAGATCGCATGTAATATGCCCAGGAAAGATTTGCCAAGGAAATTAAAAGAGGGGCAAAATGTAGCAGAAAATGACCCCCCAGCCAGTATACTTCAGTTTCTTCCTGTTCCAGTTCCAGTTGCTCCTGTCTCCTAGAAATAGCTAGTCACTGTGATGCGTAGCTGGTCACTATGATGCACATTGTATAAAACAATCCCCAATTGACAAGCCATTCTGCCTCTGTACTTCCTACTTGTTTATCTCATATAAGCCCTAGATCACAAGAGATCAAGTCCTGATATTCTGGGAACGATCCCAATCAGTGTCTGTCTATGTAAATAAATCTGCCTCCAAATCCTGGGTGTCATTTCAGTATTTCTTCTTGCAATTGCAACTCTACAGTCATTCATCATTCACAATCAACTTACAAGGAATTGCATAAGTTGCCTATAACAAAGGACTACCACTGTGTGTCTTGAAGCCATAGATGTTTACTCTCTGACAGTTCTGGAGACCAGAAACCTGAAATCAAGGTCTGGGCAGGGCCAGGTCCTTCTGAGAACTCAGAGGGAGAATCTGTCCCATGCCTTGCTCTAGCTTCTGGTGACAGCTGGCCACTCTTAACATTGCTTGGCTTGTGGAGACCTCACTCCAGTCTCAATTTCTGTCATTAGATGGCCTTGTCTCATATTCTTATGAGGACAGTGATCTTTGGATTCAGAGCCCACTCTACTCCAGTATGATGCATCTTATCACATTGCATCTACAATGACTCTGTTTCCAAAGAAGCTCACATTCTTCAGTACTAGGGATTAGGATTCCAACATGAATGAGAGGCAGCAATACATTTCAACCCATAGCAGAAGGTCTCTTGCTGCCATTTTACTTTCTTACAAAGAAAATAAGAGTATCAACCCAGTCCACTTAGGAAAATAGAAATCATACCAGTCATGATAGCAGAGAAAATGTAATATTCAGAATCAGTTAAATAAGGATGAAATAGAAAAAGTTCAAGAGGCTTATAACATAAAGATAGAACATGCAGAAAGCCTCTAGATCTCTGGAATTAGGAGCACCAAGTGAAGAGCCTGAGATGATTAGAATTTAGAAAAGTAGATGAGGAGGTGCAGAAATCAGACCCTGGGCCACCTCCGGAGCTGTGAAAGTGGGAGTCTAAATCTTAGAAGTGGAGGTCCTGTCCTTCAGGTGGTGGCATCTTTGAGAGTACTGGAGCTGGTTTGGGGCATGTGGGTAAAAAGTAGAAATTTGAACTAAAATGTAGTTTGGATGAGTAAACATGGAGATTTCCTTCCAGTCTGCCCACCAACCTGGTGGTCTCCCTCTAGCAATCCCTGTTGGCAAAGCCTGGCTGGTGCAACGGACAAAGCAGATAAGCCATTTGCAAAGCTCTACCAGGTCTCAGCCTGACATCAGAGTCCAGAAGGGTGAGTTTGAAGCTACAAGATGGGAGCTTGATAAGAAACTCACTGAGAGTCAGAAAACTCGGCCTGCAGTGGCAAGGCTAGGATTTACACAGGTCAGCTACTGGCCTCTAAACTCAGATACTGGCCATTTGATTTACTCTTCCTTGAGACAGATATTTAGAAATAGGTGAAGGTGTACTTCTTTCATTCTTAAAATCACCCTAGTCCAAGAACCAACCCTGTGAGAATGGCAATCTATTATAACCAATGAAGACAAAGCTGCCTTCCTCAGGGTGAATCTAATTAAACAACTTCGGACCTTAAACAGGAGTCAACTTTGTTCCCTTATGCAGATTACATTCAATGTTGGGGATTCCTAATGAAATTTACTAACAGGGAGATGGTGGCTATAAGGCCAGGGACTTTGGTGCAGAATCTTAGGCACATGGTATAGAGTCTTAATGAATTCAATTAGCTTTTTCAATCAAATGAGGGTCAGAAACAATTGGATTGAGGATTGCAACATGTAAAAATGAGTTACTAATCTAGAACCAGATGAAAGTTTCTTGTGATAGGAAGCCAACAAAAAATGCTTTGGTAAGAAACAAGGGAATGTCAGCATTCCTAAGCAGGAGTAGTTTCTTAATGTCAGCAACACATGCATCTTTCTTGGACTGCCATGCCTTTGCTCTGTTCACAGAAATTACCTTGCAATATTTTAGCTGAATGTTTGTAAATCAAATCACATTTTGCTTACACCTCCCTTCTGTCTGTAGGCCTCTCCACTTAGTAATGAAAGTCCAGTAGTCACACCATTGTTAATGCCCTGCATAAGCATAGATTTAAAAAAAAACTGAACTATGTACTCTATATTTACCAGATAATCTTAAAGCATGGCCTTCCTATAATTGGCCCAATTCTTTTTTTTTTGTATACCTTATAATCTTTAGAGATATTTAAACCTTCTTTCCTAATATTGCAGGATAATAGAAGAGCCTATCATTCATTTGTTTATTGGCAATTCACAAAATAAAAATTACCACAACTTCTGCAAACAGGAAGAGGGGAAAAGATGTCCTCATTCACTGAGGCTACAGTGACAAAATACCATAAACAGTATGGCTTATAAACAACACAAGTTTATTTCCCACCTTGCTGGAGGGTAGACATTCTAGATTAAGGCAGACTCAAGGTCTGGTGGGAGCCCTTTCTCTGGATCACAGATGGTGAATTTGTGCTGTGTTCTCGTGTGATAGAAAGGCCAAGGCAGCTCTCAGGGGCTTCTTTTATACAAGGACTGTCTTCATCTGTTTTCTGTTGCTATTATGGGATACCTGAGACTGAGTAATACACGAAGAAAAGAGGTTAATTTAGCTCACAGTTCTGGTCCTGCAATGTTCCAGGATCAGTGACCACATGTGGTGAGAGCCTCTTTGCCAGGTCAGCTCGCAGCAGAAAGTAGAAAGACAACTGGATGTGTGAAAAAGAGTGAGAACAGGAGGGGTAGACTCACTTCATAACTGCCTGCCCCAGCAGTGACCGTTCCAGCCCCACAAGAGCAAGAACTCACTCACACGGGAAAGGCCTGGGTCCATTTGTGAGGCTCTGCCCCCGAGACCCAAACACCTCCCACTGAGCCCCAGGTCCCAACACAGAGGCCCCGAGGAATCAAACGTCAACCTGGGTTTCTGGGAGGACAAACAATATTCAAACCACAGCAGCTCCAAGGGCTCCGTTCCCTAATTACCTCCCAGAAACCCCGGCTTCTGATGCTGCCACATCCACACTGGGGGGCAGAGCTTTCATGCCTTAACTTTGGGGAGATGCAAAGTTCAGCCTCTAGGAGAAGCAGGAACTGAGGAGGGCAGAGAAGAGCACCCTTTGTTTGATCCCTGCCTTCTGAGCACAGTGAACACTCCACTTGACCTCCTGCAAATGTCCAGTTCCTGCTCATTTTTAATCCATATCATAAACTCTGACCTTTACTAGCTCATGTGCTACCATCAGGGCCATCTCAGCAGGCAGTGGACCCCCAGCTACAGGATTTCCACTGCTGCCTCTTTCTGCTCCTCTCAGCCCACAGCACAGTTGAGAAGAGGAAATACAGGCTCTGGGACAAGGCAGAACAGGGCCCAATTCTTGCTCCATCATGTTCTACCTGTGAGACCTCTTTCATCTGTAAAACAAGAGAGAAATTGATGATGACAACCTTGGGGAGTTTGTAGTACTATTAAACGAGACTGTACACAGCTGTCTTGCACACAGTGGGTGTTTAACAGCTTCCTCAGCTTGGCGATGGCATTACTTGGATTCCTGGATGAGCAGAGTCACAAAGAGAGAGAGAGAGGAGAGAGAGAGAGAAAGAGAGAGAGAGAAGCCTTTGGACAGCATAGCCACCATCTCTGTAGGAGTTCCCAAAGGAAACTTTGATTTGGAAATCTGGGTGTGTTCATTGGCGATTATGCATACCTAAACCCTGCCTCAGTAGGGTTAGAGTTGAGATATTAAACACTAACCAGAAATTTACAGACCATCTAGGAAAATCATCATCGTTTCCTAACCAGTGAGAGCAGCTCCATCAGATGGACTGGTTGGCATGAGCTCAACAAGGGCTGAGCATGTGTGATCTCATTTCATCCCCATGGTGACCCTGAAAGGTGAGAATGATCTCAATTTTCTTGTGGTAAAACAACCGTGACCAGGTTCATCCAACCGTGCAGTAGCAAGGCCAGGACTAAGGTGGTCCAGACTCTTTCTGCCTGTTGCCGAATCTTTTGAGCCCCCTATGAGTTTCAGACAGCTGGCTTATCATTACTCATCGGTTCCAGGGTAGATCCTGGGTATCCAAATCCAGGCTGGTGTTTTCTATAGTCTAAAGGAGAATCAAGTGAGAAAGAGAAGTGACCCCATGCAGATCACCTGCCTGATTGCAAAGGCATCCAAGGGACAAATAGACGTATGGGTGCAGACCCTAGCTGGGCAGGTGCCTGACACTGTGGACACATTTGGCTAGAAAGCCTTAACATGTCACTTCTGGTGGCTTTGGGTCTACAAAGAATCCCTTTTTTAGCTGATGTTAGGGACCTTAGTCAATATCAGGACACCGTCTCTGAGAGCAGGTGCAGCCTTTGGAGAAATGAAGCCTGGGATGAGTGAGGACTAAGGCGGAATGGACTTGCGGTGCTGGTTGGCCCAACTGGTTGGGCTCTCTGGGCTGAAAGCACCACTTAGCAGCTGTTTAGAGCCAGACAATGAAGCTTGCGAACACTGGTCTACCCAAGAGCTAATGGCTTCAGTGTGTCTTTGTCTTAGTGTCCTGGGGGATACAGGAAAATGAAGAGACAAGGATATTTGACAGTAAGAAAATTGATGGACTGTAAGAGCCCAATGGATCTCTCGTTTCTTCTGTCATAAGCAAGGAAAGTGATGTTGTCCATTTATTCTCCTAAAACGAACTGAGACTGGGTAACTTATAAAGAGCCGAGATTTATTTCTGCCTGTTCTGGAGTGTGGGAAGTCCAAGACCAAGGCACCAGCACTTGGGGGCTGCTGAGGGCTTCCTCCTGGGCCTCCACAGGGAAGGGATGCTGTGTCCTCACAGGAGGGAAGGGGTAGGGTCAGGAGGGAGAAAATTCTTCCATCAGGCCCCTTAAGAAGGGCAGCCTAGTCCTATTCACAAGGGAGGAGCTCCCATGGTATAACCACTTCTTAGATATTCAGCTCTTAAAACTATTAAAACTCTTATTCCATTGGCAACACCTGAATTTTGAAAGAGACACATGCACACCATAGCAGGAGACCATGGCCAGAGGGCAGACTAATGGAAGCCAGGTCAGAATGCTAGCACAGTGGACAGCCAGATATGGATCGGCTTCGACTATGAGAGCTGGATGCACTGATGTATTAAAATTTCTCCCCCAGACACGCTTTCACTGCATCACATACATCCTGGCGATCGCCAGTCAATATACTTCACTGCCAGGATGTCTTTAAACATAATTAATTAATCAGGACATTGAGCTGCTGGAATGAAACTCACTTTTCATTACCTGTGCTCTTACAAAAAGCAATTCAAGAAGATTTAACTGTTGTAAGGCTTTTAAGGTAACTATTTCATATAATACCTTCTACTTGGTGAAGAAAATAAACTTCGTTTGTTTGATGTTCTCATTTTTAAACTAATTTTCAAAATGCGTACTCAAATTAGATGGTAAAACTGAAAAGTTGATGTTCTTTTTAATCTCAGAAAAAGTTCAAGCCATAGATGTGATCTCATGCTTCAGGCTTATTTTTCAGTTCCCATCATCCTTGTAAACTGCAAGAATTAATACTGGAACGCTCATGCTACTGGGTTCTCCTTTACAGAACTTTGTGCCAGGAGTTCAGTGAGATGATAAAAGAAGGTAATTTATTTATATTCCGGCCTCCGAGTTCCATGCACATGTGACCACCAAGACTTCCATGCAGGTGTGACCGACCAAGAGTTCCGTGCAGGTGTGACCGACCAGGTGTGACCGACCAAGAGTTCCAGGCAGGTGTGACCAACCAAGAGTTCCAGGCAGGTGTGACCACCAAGAGTTCTGTGAAGTGTGACCACCAAGAGTTCCAGGCAGGTGTGACCTCCAAGAGTTCCAGGCAGGTGTGACCACCAAGAGTTCCGTGCAGGTGTGACTGACCAAGAGTTCTGTGCAGGTGTGACCGACCAAGAGTTCCATGCAGATGTGACCACCAAGAATTCCATGCAAGTGTGACCGACCAAGAGTTCCATGCAGGTGTGACCACCCACAACTCTGCCCTTCGCACCTACCACATTGCTCCTTTCTTAAACACCTGGCCCTGATGGTGAATCTCCCACTTTTACCTCTGTCCCACCGCTCCTCAATTTGTCATTACTTTGTGATATTATCTTCCTCATCTCTTTCTGGTCTCATATGCTGCTTTGTCACAATTTAGCTAATTATTCACATTCTAAAGTCCAAAGATGGACTTTAGTCCATTGTAAGCAGGAAACGTAAGAATAAACTCACTGTAAGACAGAACATCGTGAAACTTCAAACCCTCAAAGGAAGGAAGATAAAATCTTAGAAGCAGGCAGGGAAAGTACACACACACACGCATACAAACACACACATCTTTATATAAAGACAGAGTCTTGAAGAAAGAGAATAATAGCTGACTTTTTCACAACTTCGTGTAAGCCAGAAGACACATGACTGACATCTTCAATATTCAATCTGTTTTTGGGGCTGGGGTACAGGTTGGGAAATAAAATTCTATACTCACTGAAAAAATCTTGCACAATAATAAAAACTGTGAATGCATACAACAGCAAACTAAAAGAAATTCCTGAGGCTATAAGTCAAACAGAAAAAAATTGTCTTATATAGAGGATTTCACATGCAAGGAGAAAATAAAAGCAAACAATGTGGAAATATATGCATAAATCTAAATCAAATTTACAATATAAAAAAACAAAAATGTCTTTTGAGGATTAGAACATAACAAAAAATTAAAATAATAATAGAAAATAAGGTAGGAGAGGGTAAATTGAGTTCAAGTGTTTCAAGTTTCTTTCATTGTTTGAAAAGAGGATAAAAGTATTGAATTTGTAAAGAACTGTTATGCTACAATTTAAAAGATAAATATTAAAAGAACAGAAACATGTATAACTTTCAAATCCATGACTTTAAAATACTGTTAATATAAGTCAAAAAGGAAAATGTACAGAACAGAAAAACGTATAGAAGAAATACAAGTCACTAAGTAAAATGCACATTTAGACCCATGTACATCAAGAATTGCACTAAATACAAACAATTTTCCTTAATGAAACTCTAAAATATCAGCAAAATACATGTAAACAAGAGCATTCATTATGAATAAATTAAGTTTAGTTTCACAGTGGAAGACTGAGAATGGAAAAGCATCAGCCCAAGTATTACAAGAAAAATAAGGAAAATAACAGATGCACAATGGCATTTGATATTTGATAAAAATTTTTCATGAAAAAGTGATAAATGGCCTAATAAACTAGGAATAGAAGGCTTTATCTCAGTCTAATAAAGAAAATTTACAAAAAATAAATACTAAGCACGGTATGAAATAGGTAAAAAGTTCAAACATTTTGTTTTTGAGATGAGGAACAAAACAAGGATGCTTTATACCACAAACTCCTTTCAACATGTACTGGATGCCCAGCCGCCACAATGGGGCAGAAATGTTAGAGAAAAAAGAACAGCAGAAGCACAAACAGAGAGGATATGCTTTTGGAGATGAGAGCAACTTTTACATAGAAAGTTATCCATAAATAATTCATTAGAGATTATAGAAAAAATTAGGAAAATGGAAAATTTACTAAAACCCAACATATAAAACTCAGTTGTATTTCCACATGACAACAAAAAAGACTACAAAGCAATACAAATATCAATTACAGTAGCAAAAAAATGAAATGTCTAGAATAAAATCCTAACAAAAAGTACACAAGACTTTCATAGGAAAAAATTATGAAACATCATGAAGATAAATAAAAAGACTTTAACTATGTAAAAACCATAAGTTGATAGAATCCACTTTATAAGAATTCCAGTTCTTTTTAAATTTATCTACAGAGTCAATGAAATCCTAATTAGCACTGCAGTACAATATTGAAGCATTGAGAGGATGATTAAAAACTCACGTGGGAATTGCATGGTTTGGATGCCCAGTGTCCCCCAGGGCCCATGTACTAAAGTCTCCTTCAGGGAGCGCTATTTGGAGGCGGCAAGCTTCACGTCTTAAGGCCATCCCCATTGGAGGCATCTCCTTCAAGGGACTGTGGGACTCCGGTCCCTTCTCCTTTCTTTCTTGCCTGTCTGGTTATGAGTTGAACAGTTTGCTCCGCTACGTGTGTCCGCCATGATGTGCAGCCCTGACTGAGATCCCAAGCACAGGGACCCCTCATCATGAGCCAGAACCTCCAAACTGTGAGCAAAATAGACCTTTTGTCTTTATAAGTGGATCACATCTCAGGTGCTTTACTCATAGTGATGAAAAGCTGACTGATACAGGGATTTAGAGAATTTTGAATATCCAAGTCACTCTTGAAGAAGAATTAAGAAATGGAAAAACTGCTTACTCTATCTAAAGCATTATTACAAATGATGACCACAACAGTATGATGTGATTTATGGAGAAAATAAAGGGGTAGATGGGAGAAAATTGGGACTATAAATGCATACACAATACATACATACACTCTTGACACAAGCCCAGGGTGACATCTGAGACCATTGAGGAAATGATCTCCTTTGATAAATCCTTTTAGTGTAATCAGATATCCATATGGAAAAATAAACAGAAAATCAGAGCTCTGCCTCACATATCGTATAGTAAACTTTATCTTCAGGTAAATTGATACCATAAATGATAAGAAAAATCATACAGCACATGGACAACTACACCAACAAACACCTTCATAACTTTGGGATAAAGTAAGCTTTCTTTAGCTGGATTAAAAATGCATTGGTTATCAAGTCCTACTAAATTAAATTCATGCACTGCTTACTAGAAGACACAATAAAGAGAGTGCGGAGGGGTCAGGATGCTTTCCACTTTCCTGTTTACTAGCTTAGCTTGTTATTCTTTGGACCACAGAAGGGGAGAAGGAGCAGAGATGGTGAGGAAGAGGAAGATGAGTGGGAACTGGTGAACTTGGTTGGAATGTGCTGAGATGCCCAAGGGGAAGCTAACATCTTATGGGGGAAGAGCTCATGCCTGAGAGTCCAGTGCCTTAGAGAACAAAGTTGCCCCACCATGCGATTCTTTACCATGCTCCTCTCTATGACCTCGTCATTTCCCTTTTTCTTTCACCTGCATAAAGGTGGCTCTTTGCTTATCCTGTGTAGAATTCACCATCTCTCAGCACATATCCCCTGCCTCTGCTCATCAGGCCTGCAGTCCCTGGAATGCTTCATTTGTAAATACAATTATTCTGCCTCCAAATCAGACCCTCCTCCCGCTTCCACAAGTAATCATTTTTCTAATCTTGTAGACATAACACACTGACTCACCTTTGATCCTCTCATCCCCTTTCCCACCTCCACCCATGTCCTAGGGAACACTTCCCAGCTACGATTCAGTCCACATTTCCCACCTTTTCTCCCATTCCCAGCACCCACCCTCTGCGCAGCTGTGCCTTTGGTCTATCCTTTCTGGACTACAGTGGGATGCTTTCCACCATCTCTCTGCCTCCAGCTCATCCACTGCCACACCATTTCTTCGGTAACATCTCATTTTAGTGGTTAAAAATGTCCAAGGCACTGCCTGGCAAGCATAAGTTTCTGAGTTCATTTCTGGTACCAAATAAGTAAACAAATAAGTAAAAATGTCCAAGGCAGCCACTGTCCAGAGCAAACACAAGATCTTTTCAGGGGAGTCTGCCTATGCCCCTACATGCACCCGAAGCCTATGTCGTGTTTATTGACATCAGAAATAACTCACTCCTCTTTCTTCCTTTTCCTGCCTCTGTACGCTTAAGGTGCAACATCTACCCCAAAATGTTCTCCCTTGTTTCTGCTTTCTTAACTTCTACTTATTTTTCCATTCTCTTCATGAAATATCTGCACTAGAATCACAGCAGCTCAAGTTGCCCTTAACAAAAACACACATAAATTATTCATCATTCACCTACAGAGTGATCTGCTTGCCTCTGTGTGTGTGTGTGCATGTGCGTGTGTGTGTGTGTGTGTGTGTGCCTGCATGTGTGTGTGTATGTTAACTCTGCCTCAGTAGATAGTGAGCTGTCCATGGTCAGAGATTCCAGGTCATGTTGCTATACAGTCCTGTGGCAAGTAACAAGGGATTCTCCACGTAATGTATGATGACTAGCTATTTAATGAAGTCTAAATATGTTATCAGTTCTTCTGAAAATGACAGTTGACTCAGATAGAGATGATTAAGAGCACCTCACTTTTTTTAATGTGTCATAAGTCATCTTTATTTTTTTCAATCCACCACATTGATCTTCATTAAAGACCTGTTTAATTTTAAAAATTTAAAATGTAATTAACCAAAGGGACTGAAATAAATTAAAGGTGAATTCATACAAATAACACTGTTGGGTTTCAACAGTTGTAAAGGAATAAAATTCACAATGTAGAGTGAGTCTAAATAAATTGATAAACTAATTGTAAATCAGAAACTCATTGTACCAGAAAATTCTTCTTCCTTTTTTTTGTTTTATGAGATAAGGTCTCACTATGTAGTTCAGACTGGCCTTGACCTAACCATGTAGCCCAGGCTGGCCTCGAACTCACGGTGATCCTCCTGGGTCAGTCTCCTGAGTGCTGGGATTACAGGTGTGTGCCACCACACCCAGCTGTAGAAAATTCTTAAGTAAAATGGAATAAAAGCACTGCTATTCCAGGTATCATATCTTATATAGGTAAATCTCACTGAAGAGCACACATCTTCCCCAAGATAACTCAAGTTTTTAAGAAATTGTCCAAGAAAATTCAACTTCTTCCCAATGTGGACAAACAATACCATAATTGAGATATTTGCTGTCAAAGAAATTGCTAAGAGGTCCAAGAAATTATAAATTACAATGACTGTTAATCAATTGTTATTCAGTTTTCTCTGGCAGAAGATAACACATGCCTTTAAGATAAGGAAAGACATCATTTGTAGCAACCAACAAAAAGAGAAGGCAAAATTCATGGAACATGAATTATAAGTATACCCTACATCAAATTTCACCCTCTCTGTCTCTTCTTTGAAAAGAAAATGCTTCCTGCAATGGCAGGTTTTGCAGTGGCAGACTACCTGAGCAGGCCTTAGCTAGTTCTCTGGGGAGTCAGCCCGAGAGCTGTAAGCTGACGGACAGTCACGAAGTCTCCAGAATACTATTTCAGCTGACCTAGCAGCATCCTAGCTTGTCATCCAGCAGCACCCAGACAGCTCCCATTTTCGTTTCCAGAAATTAGTGCACATGCGGGTTAGTCTCGGGTCTAGGCTCTCCTATGCTGGGTAAGGGAGCTCAGCCATCTCTATAGCCTCTTAGTAGTTGAGGAGGGAAGGTTTCTAGATCTCTCAGAACACTCAGGAGTCTTCTAGAAGAGTTCAAATTCTCCTTAACTCTTCACAGGGAAACCCAATGTACTTGCTAAGTTGAACTCTACGTTGTTTCTACGTAAAGAAAAGTTATCCCGTGACTGGAAGGTCCAGATGCCCTGGAGCTCATGATGGGGGAAGGGTCCTCCTGATTTCCCTCAGGAGGTCACTGTAGGCTGCACAAGTCCACCCCTTTCCCAGTAATCACCTGCCAGAGGCTCTGCAGGTTGGAGGGAGGAAACCCATATCTCCTTGGTGTTCTGGTTTTGTCAGTGTGACTCCAGGGGCCAGAGCATACCTGGTCCCCAGTGAATGCAGCTGTCCCATGCCCGTCCTCAGAGGACACTTCATGGAGCTGCGGGGATTTTTCTTATCCCAGCCTCCTTTCTATTACCCAGTGACCAGGGCCACTAAGTAGGGCTGTACAGAGCAATGAGAAGACTCAGATATCTCTGCAGGCTCTCGATCTACAAAGTGTGAGAATGGCCACCTCCACCCTCTGCCTCCTACTGCCTCACTCAGCCACGCTCTTCCTACGTGAAAAAAGACACAAAGAAGCAAGTGAGACTCCCAACCTGGAGACCATGGGAGTTACTAAAGAGAGAAAGAGCAAAGGGGCAGGAGAGACAGAGAGAGAGACACAGGGACAGAGACAGAGGCAGGGAGACAGAGAAACACACAGAGACACACAGAGATAGAGAGACAGAGATGGAGACAGAGAGAGACACACACAGAGACAGAGACAAAAACCAAGACAGAGAGAGACAGGGACAGGGACACACAGAGAGAGAGACAGAGAAAGAAAGCATTCCACCTCTGAGGAAGATGACAAGAGTCAGCCCATGCACCATGTCCCAGAAGCCCTGCCCCTTGGGAAGCCCCCAATCTCACCACCCTTGGGTCAAGTTCCATAAGGGCAGATCTCATAGGTGACACGCCATAGAGTTGTCCATGGCATCTGGGGAGAGTTCAGAGGAAAAATGAAGTCATGTCATTATCGCAGCTAGGTACTATGAAGTTCCGTGTAAGTCAGCAGCCCTCAGGCTAAAGAGTATGCGTATCCACAGCCTTCTTTCTTGAAGTTTCCCAGGGGAGACTATCTGAGAGACCCAGTTACAACATAGCCCTCTGCTCCAGGGCTCCATATCACTTCAGCTTCAGTGTCTCCAAGATGGGTTGAACGCACTCCCGAGGCGGCCACTCTGCCCCGACTTCTCATCGTGCTCCAGCCGGTCATTTGGAGCAGGCTATGTCTTCAAACCCCTCTGGCTACCTCCCTTAAGAACAGTCACCAGGCCAAGCTGTCCACCGCTCCCTATCCTGTCTTATAACTACTTCCACACCACCAGCCCCTGGGATTTCATCCCTCCCCTGGCTTCCTGCCCTCAGCCTCCTAAAGAACCATAGGCTTGATAATGAGTACAGCTAATTGGTCCTAACTCAGTTTCTCCTTCCTAAGCTAAGTGAACTCTGGACTAATGTAGTTTCCAACTTTGGCAGAACACACTCCGCGATTCCAGTCTGGGTCCCAGAGCCCTCTCCCGGAGTGTGAAACCTGTATCACTATTGTATCAACCGGCTCCAACTGTTCAGCTTCCCTATACAATAGACAGGTGCCCCAGCCCTGTAAATGGCACCCCTACAGGATTAGTGACACTCAGCACAAAAGAGCCATCAGATAGTTACTCTAACAAGGCACTTGTATCATTTCTTATAGACAAAGCAGCACAAATTTTCCACGGGTAGTAAGCATTAAATCACATTGGTTGCACAAAAATCAAGCCTAGAATTTGCAAAGGAATAGAAAAGATCTATCTTCAAGACATTGTGAGACAATGAATTTGAAAACCAAGTTGAAAGGAGTAAAATTTACATTGGCAGCCTAAAAATATGTCCAGGGTCAGTAATGCGCATCATGTGAAAATATAACTGCAGGGAGAATGGGCAGATAGAAACACCAGTACATAAGCCCATACTATATAATGAAATGGCAAATCATGCATGCAGAACAACGTGTGGGAATGATTATACTCTGTGCTGAGTGAAAAGAATAAAGCCATGAGCTCCCTTCCTTTCCACTTGTAAGGGGTTAAAGGACAGAAGATGCTGAGGCTCAGGGCTAGAACAGATTACTTTCCACACTTCTGCCCTCTTTAGGCAAGGAGCAAAACTTTGCCCCAACTCACACATTCTCAATGAAAGAGAGAGAGCAATATCACCCCCAGGAGGGAAGGCTGATACTTGAAGGAAAAGAAATCCTGTGTATTGCAATGAATGGTCTGCGGCTCTTCAAAGCTCAGTGCTAACCAACAGAATCAATTCCTTAATATTTAATTTAACTCATTAAATTAAATTAAAATTTTCTCCTTAGGGGAGTGATAATGAAAGCATGTGGAGAAATGCTGACATGGCCTATTTAGAAAAAGTTGGCCAAAGCTTTCATCAAAATTAAAAACTTTTATGCATCAACTGATGCTATTAAGGAAGTGAAAAGACAATCTAGACAACGTGAAAAAAATTTGCAAATCAAATACTTAATATAGATCTTGAATGCATGCTTCATGAAAAGAACATTTACAATTCAAAAATAAAAAGACAAGTACTCAGTTAAAATATGAGCAAAAGTGTTGAACAGACATTTCTTTGGAGAAGATATATCCATGGCTAAAAAATACACAAAAAGGCGCACAGCATCACTAGTGATTAAAGAAATGAAAATCAAAGCTGTGATGAGCTACCACGTCACACACATGTATGGCAGCTCTAAGCTGCGGAGAAAATACCAAGCATAGGCAAGGTGGAAGAAACGGAACCCTAGTAACGTTGCTGGTGGGGATGTAAAATGCTGCACCCACTGTGGGAAGCACTTGGCAGTTCCTCTAAAATCAGGCATAGAATTATCACATAACCCAGCAAATTTGATTTCTAAGTATATACCTAAGAATATTGAAAGGCAAAGACTTTTACACAAGTGTTCAAAACAATATTATTCAATATTATTCATGGTAGCCAAACAAAATCCAAATGCCCATCAGTGAATGAATGAATAGATACACAGAACGTGGTGTACCTATGCCTGGAATATTATTCAGCCGTTAAAAGGAATGAACAGGGATACATGCTACAACATAGATGAACTCAGACAATACTATGCTACGTCAAAAAAGCCACTCACAAAGCATTACATGCTGTAGGATTCCATTTATACAAAACGTCCGGAATAGGTATATCCATCAAGACAGGAGATAAATTAGTGGTTACCAGGGACTGGGAAGCAGGGAGTAGCTGCTAAAAGGTAGAGTGTTTCTTCTGAAATGATGAAAATTTGGGTGGCTTAAAACAATTGTTATATTTGTACAACCTTCTGAATATGCTAAAAACCACTAAAATATGTGGTTTTAACTGAATTTTATGGTATGTGAATTAAATCTTAATTAAGATAACTGACCAAATCATTTTTCCTGAGCAGACTTGTACATGCTCACAGCATGAGATACGGGGTGGAAGATGTCATTTCTGCTCTTGGACCAGCGAGATATACGAGCCAGTTTACAGCATCCCAGCCACCTCTCCCATCCTGTGTCACCCTAGGCTTACAGTTTTTCCGCTGAAACAAGCAAGCAAGATAATCCCAAGTGAAAGAAGCGTTTGGTCAGCTAAGATGTTGCTTCTCTCATCTAATTGCACAGCCTCAGTGATTAATCTATTGATTGCTCCCAGCTCCCCCGATAAGCAAGTGTGACATGGCTGATAGCTGCTGAGAAAATTAATCACAGAGCAGGCCTGGTGAAATCCGGGAGGAATGCATATGAAATTAGAGGAGAGATCACTCAGATCCACACAAAGATTACAGGAGAAAAATAATCGGCGGCTATATTTACTCTGCCCATCCTCAGCAAAAGTTCAATAAGTGAAGTTTCATCTCCCGTGTTATTGCGCCAAAATAGGAAAAATGCCATCGGAAAATGACAGGCATTGTGGGCCCGGGACAAACTGTCTGCTGATTGCGACCTTTTGTAGACAATTGTGTAGCACTGCGTGAACCGAATTTCCAGTCCCATTCTCCAAATATGAGACAGATTATCCTAACGAAATCAGTAACCAGGGCCCCCACAGTCTGAGATCTTTCTCCCTTTCAGACTCACGTGGAACCCTGGGGCTGAGTGATGGCTGGGAACAAGTGAGAATGGAGCTGGAGTTTGTCACAACGTGGGGCAGGAACGGGTGGAAACACAGGTGACCTCTCAGAGGTGCTCGGGTGCTAGGGTGGGGACCAGAGAGGTGGTGGCCCCTGCACAGCTCCTTCACCCCCCAAGCCCAGCCCCGCCTGCAATGCGTGTTGACCGCACCAGCCGGGCAGCCTCAGGCCCCCAGGTGACTCCTGCCCTCCAGCCCTCACTGCCCCCCAGGCCGGGAGGGAGCCCTGCTCCTTGGGAACAGGCGGTATCTATTGCAGGTCCCTGCCAGGGTGGGGGAAATGACTAGGATGGCTGTGCCTCTCATCACTGCCATAGCTGCCACCTTGCTTCTCTAACTCTCGTTTTCCTAGGGCCTGGGCAGAGGCCGAGCAGCCAGAGCCCCCTGCATTGCCAGTGGTGCCTGAACTCCCTGAGGTGCCCATGGAACTAACTACCCTTGGAGCTGCCTCCAGAGCCTGAGCTACTGTCGCTGGAGGCCGTGCACAGGTACTGGGGAAGAGCGTGCCTCAGCAGGGTGGACGTAGGCTGGTGCCTCAGCTAATGGTTCTTGATTCCTACCGAACAGTCACACAGGAGCTCCAGGCCAACAGGGAGCCCGACTTCAGCGGCCTGGTGTCACCTCTCAGCCCTCGCAGTATGGCTGCCAGGGTCTTCTACCTGCTCTTCGGTGAGTGTAGGTACATGTGCAAAGTAGGGTAGGGACACACAGAACAGAGGCCACAAGGGGGAATCCCTGTGACCTGCCCTCCCTCTTTAAAAAAACTTCTTTTTTTTTCATTTAAAGTTTTTTTCTCTTTTCTTGCCTAGTACTCTCAGTACAGCAGATTTTTCTCAAAACTCAGAGCCGGGTGTCCACCTCAGCCCATCCCTCGCTCTCACCCCACACCCTAAACCTCCTGCTGCCCTGTGAGTCCCCTTCTGTTCTAGTGTCACTGGAAGGAAGGGACAGCTGCCGCCCTCCTCGGCAGATCAGCTGCTTTTATTCTTGAAAATGGCTGTTCCGTCACTAGAATAAATCATCCTTCTCAGTCCCTTTCTCATAGTCACAGGTTTTCAAGCCCTGAAGCAGTGTCACAGCTCTCTGCAGACACCACCCCTCTCAAACTGTCCCATTCGCTCAGGCATGGATGCTCCTCCAGGGGATGCTTCCGTTTATGGGCCTCTCATTATGGAAGCAAGCATGAGGATTTAGCTGGAGCTTTTCAGTCTGCATTTGAACACCAAGCCTCACTTACTCCCAGACTCTCTCCTCTGGGGGGCTGCTACCTACTCAGATAGACGCAGCCCCCCTCAGGCCACTAACGAGGGGCTCCTCCTCCTCACTGATCGCCCACCTGCCCTCCGGCTACCAGCTCTGACCTCAGGGAGCTGTCCAGGGACAGGAGAGTCAACCGAGACCCCAGACAGAACAACTCGGCAAACTTTCCATTTCACATCTTTTATGTCCAAAGTGAAAAATATATATACATCAGCAAGAGTAGCCATTCATGTTTTTAAAATAGCTTTGTTTTAAATAAATGTAAGAGTTGCAGCAGACAAAAACAAAGTCTCAGTTCTTGTCACTGTCATTTGAATTATTTCTCATGGTATTGCTGAGGGCGTGTGCCATCTTCTTTAAATCCTTTGACCCCCGAAGAACTATGCGAGATGTCCCCTGCCTCATCGCATTCATTCCACAATTCACCGAGGGCTCCCACACACTCTCTCTGACACCCTTACTGTGCTTCTGCTGTATGAAAGGGGAGAGGGAGAGGGGCAGGGAGAGGAAGAGGGATAGGGCGAGAGAGAGAGGCTTTCCTTTCTATAACTTATAACTAATCTGCTTTCACAGTAACTACCCCACTCCACTGTGTCCATAGCCTAGTCACCCTCAAAGACCCGACCTCCTAATGCCATCAAAATGGCACTCAAACCTCAGCACGGGTCTCGGAGAGGA
Organism: Erethizon dorsatum; assembly: GCA_028451465.1. Lineage (NCBI taxonomy): Eukaryota > Metazoa > Chordata > Mammalia > Rodentia > Erethizontidae > Erethizon > Erethizon dorsatum. Next base: position 57,272,796 of record CM051833.1, read on the forward strand.
CACCTGGGCCGCAGCGGGTGGTTCCCTTTCCGCCTGCATTGTTCTCAGGATGCTCCCATCACCTATCCCTGACACAGCATCATTGATCGGGCTAGAATGATGTCCTACTTTGGAACTCAGATTTTCCCAGTGACGCCCTGTTTTATTTCCGACTCAGTGACTTGTTCCTGAAGTTATTCTAAACCCAGGCAAGGACATATCACACACTGAACCTCACTGCGTCCTTGGAACCACTGGGCAGCCTTCAGAGCTGCCCTCTGTTCCTTTTCCTTCTTTTAATGCACAGTACACCTATCAACCTGCACAGCATCATCAGCACCTGCTTTATCAATGACCAGAGCATGGCGATTCCTTCCTTCCTAATGTCTTCTCCAGTCTTTCTTAATAACCCAGATGTGGCCATCGGAATGGTGTGTCCACTGCTCATTCACAGGAGCTTAGCTAGGTGCAAGGTCTGCCTGTAAGGAGTGGCTATGTGGGGAGATTCTCATGCATTCTCTTGCTTACCAAAACCAAGGGCCTTGCTTATAAGAGAGTGGCCAGGGATGGGTGTTTTCTTTGGACTAACAGCTGGCAGGATGTAACTGACCAACCCGGGATGATCCATGTTGCAGCCAGTTGGCTGAGCTGGCAAGCAGCCCAGCATTGTCTCCCATGCCAGAAAAGGCCTGTAATTAGATTTCCCATCCTCCTGAAAAAATAAGGCTCAATGGTCTGGCATGCCCAACCTGATGGCACCACCTTTACTGCAGGCTCAGTCCACATGCTGAGAAATTATATGGGGATCAAAGGCACACCCGCATTAGGACATGACTCCAGATAGCTCTCCATGGTAGGATTCTGTCTGAAAAGAAGTGCTGATTTACATGAATTTGCATCTGAAATGCAAATCAGAGTTCCCCAATGGGGAGCAAAAGGGAAGATGAAGGCAGCCAGCTTCCCTCTCTGTCTCTAAAGCAGAGGTCCCCTTGGTCTTTAGAATGGAACAAAACCTCCATGATGTGACCACAGGTCGCCTGTATACAACATGTAAAGGAGCTGATGATGTGTTCCCAGGCTCCTCGATCCTGGGCAATAGAGAGTCTGAACCACTGCCTCTTCCCCCTGCACCTGATGGACAGGGCTCCAGCTCACCCGGCTGTCCACACAGGACAAAGGGGCAAGGCTCCGAGAGACTGCCATTTCTTCAGAGAAAACCAGATTGACTCTGGTCACTTCTTGCAGAGAGTAGTCTAGGTCTGTGAGGTATCATTAACTCACTATTGATATGGGCAACTTCAGAACAGATTATGGTATCCAGAATCAGAACTGGCATTAGAGCTAAGGGAAGAGTGTGTGTGTGTGTGTGTGTGTGTGTGTGTGTGTGTGCGCGCGCGCGCAATTGCCATCACTCTTCCGTATATTAAATGACCTGCTGAAATATGCATGGCAAGTGAAAAGAAAACCTAGTTATAAAAATCTGAGATTTTTGTCACTAAGGAAAATACTACATCCATATGAACATGTACGTGTGTACAGTGCCTGCCACATCATTCTTCCTGACCCCCCATGTGTGAAGATGGAATCAATAACCAGAGAACTCAGCCAAGCCTGCTGGGCAACAGAGGAAGCTAAAACTGGGAAGGTCAGGCTGCCTTATTATCCGAGTCAACTGGGAAGGAAGGGAGGAAGAGACATCTTTTTAATTAGGCACAATTTCTTCTTCAATACGGATTTAATATTCAGACTGAAAATCAATGCCTGATTGAAAGTTTCCACGTGGGCTTGTTCTTAGAGGCTGAAGTGCTGCAAATGGGCAAGCAGGAAGACACAGCTGATACCACACATCCTGGGAAATCCAAAGGGGCATCAGTGCCAAGGAAGGAGGGGCCCTCCACTCCCTCCTCTCTGGCCACAGCGGGAGAGAGAACAATATTCCTCTGAGTGGGTGTTGGTCCTGAGCAACAGGGATCCACCGGGAGCTGCAGGAACCATGGGGCTCCTTCTCCAGTCGCTCTTCCTTGGAGGTTTTCTACCCAGGAGTGTCCATGCTATGAGGCCAAGAGCACTTCCAGTTTTCCCCATGGAGCAGGGGGAGCTGCTCCTCTGAGAACAGAAGGGATCTGACACTGGAATGCAGAAGAGATCTAGAGGCCGGTGATATCGCTCAGTGGCACGGGTGCCTACTGGCGCGTGAGGTCCTGAGTTCGACCCCTGGTACCCACAAAAAAAAAAAAAAAAAGGAGATTTGGAGAGACAATGTGATGTGTGACGATGGCATATTGTTGAGAGAGCTCTGGATGGTCCACCCAGAGTTATCTAAAACCAACAAGAGACATTTGGTCAAGGGAAAAGAGCTCAGCTCATTCATGGGGTTCACAGTGGTCTTATTTGAAGACATGTAAATCATGGCTGTATTATTCTTGGAGTCACACAAAGGATGAGTCTGGATATGTCAACTCAGCAAGGCCACCATGTATGAAGGAAAAGCTGCCCTTTCCCTGCCACCTGCCCAGCCCCTCCTGGGCCCACCCACCCAGCAGCTTGGTGCCCGACTTCCACGCGGGTGGGCGGACACACGCAGTGTGCCGAGCATGCGCACTAGTCTGTGCCTGGCTTTGTTTTGTGACTAGGGACGTCCCTGTCCATCACAGGAAGAGAAGCGGTAGATACAGATCTACACATAGCGCTGTCTCTATCTTCTTATATTTCTTCGTGGCCTCACAGATTTGAATAGACTATGGCACTAATTCGAAGTGAAGTCTTTTTATTTTTCTTTGTCTTTCCTCATTTCTTCTCTACCCTACTCCCTCCACCTCATGGACACGTCACCCCACACTGCAGCTAAGAAAACCATGTTGCCACATTCTGTGCCTTCTTACACTCTCACACACACACGCACACACATGCAGATCACACATAGCTGGCTGCAAAGAAATAAAAGATACTACGCCCACTTCTCTGCGGCTTCCTTTTGTACCACAGCAGCACTTCCTAGAGATCTTCCTGCTCCACCTGACACCTGGGCTGCATTCTTTGTCATCGCTGCTTTGGCGTCTGTGTGGTGGAGGCGGCTGAGGTTACTCAGCCCCACAGCCCTGCAAGTCCCTTACTGATGGGCGATTAAATGATCATTAGTTTTCGCCACATCCCTGTGATAACATTTTCCATCTGTGCCTGCAAAATCCCACCAGAGTTCTTGTCTGGGAAATGGGTTCCCCAGAGAGAGAGTGGTGGGGAGACACACACAGGTATCCCCAGCTTTGACAGCTGTGGCCAAGGGAAGCAGCACCTTACACCCCCCAGAACACAAACGTGCTACTTGTGCCTGCTCTTGTCTCCCAGGCTGTCTCCATTTTGCTGTGTCAGTTGGCTGTGTGGAACAGGGTTGCTTTTTATGTTAATTTGCACCCCTCTGATTTGGGTGAAATTGATCTTTTCGTATGTTTATGAATCATTTAGATTTTCCTCTTCTCTGCATTTGCTATGTAAATCTTTGCCCATTTGTCTTTGGAGTTGTTTATCTTTGTTGGTGGAGTTGTAAAGCCCTTAATATGTTTTAAATAGAGCCCCTGGGGAGGGTTTCGCCTGAGCGCAGCCTCTCTGTAGCTGCGCAGCCTCCAGCCAAGACCCACCTCTCTGTACCTTGATTCTTTCTTTCTAGGTTGGAGATAGATAAATTCCCCTTCCCATAGGGACACACTAAATAAAAATGTTTATCACACGGGATTATAAAGTCAGCACTTTATTTATTTAGCATGTGAGAGACTTAGATTTACCAAAAGCTTTTAATTGTTTTATCTTAAAAACGTGTAATTGGTTTCAAGCCCTCCACATCCTTAGCCTGCTTGGAGGAGTGGGCACCTCCTCTCAGTCTGAACCAGGATTGTCACAGATTCCTTAGCACAGGAGAGAGCTTCCTCATAACACCCATCTCCTGTTTGGTCCCTGCACACTCGACATCCCTCCCCAGAGTTTCATATTTTGCGCAGAGTTCATTCCAGTTCCCTGAAGATGGGTCTGGGGAACACCGAGCACAGGTGCTGAGGACAGAAAGCTCACGGCCTCTCCCAGTCCGGGGAGTAGCTCCTCCACTGCTGCCCCAAGGCTTACAGTAAGCAGTAAAGTGTGAACAGTGGAGAGTGAGCTCAGTGGTACTTTTGATTTCTTCAGTACTACCAGGAGCTTCTTCTTTGGCCTAACATGTTGATTTGAAATACAATAACTAGTTATTGTTGTTTTCTCAAATATTTAAACAGAAAATTGCAGTTGTACAATGCTTTTCAATCACTGCTCTTAGCTATCCTTTCTAGCTTTCCCATGAGATAAGTTGTTCTGCTGTGGGATAGGTAACTTAAATATTAAACATTAATATTAACTATTTGCCTCTTAGCAATGACTTTGTCATCTCCTTCCTTGGGCATTTTCTCCCTGCTGCTCATACTTTGATTAGTATCAATTTCTGACTAATGATTCTACTTTGTAATTAAGCGCTTTGCTACATAAAAGCAATACAAATTAATGGAACTTATTTGTATTTAATTGCTGAATTACTGTTTTAACTTGAGGTTGCAAATCATTTTGGCAAATATACATTGTTATCTTTTTTATTGCCAATGAATCAGGAAATTAAATTAATGGTTTAATTGATTAATTCCAGTTAGAGGCGGTAACTGATATTGGCTACACTGGTCTACAGCTAAATGGGAAACCCATCTTCCCATCTTACTGTGTATTATCATATTTTCTTCCAGATTCAAAGTGGAAAAATGCTCACGACACAGTCTCCAAAACAGACACTGCTCTTCATTCACTGGACTGTCTGCACAGGCAATTTGTTTTAGACTAGAAACACCATCTGCATTCTACACCTATTCTGTATATAATTCTTCACGGCTAAAGAAGACAGAGTAAAAGCACTCTGTAAAGTGGCCTTTGTTGTCGAGGGTAGAGTCTGTAATCATCCTTTGTACCTTCGTGACGCTCCATGGAGTCTTAAGAAGTGTTCGTCCATTGCAAACTGGTTACGGCTGGAGCTTTCTGACCGTCATCTTGACAAGCGTTGGTCCTGCGGTGCCATTTGGGGTTAGGCCATCCTGCACCCTCCAGCTCCGAAACCTTCACAGCTCTCCTGCAGGGATAAAGGCGCTGTATAGCACTGGGTCTGGCATTGGAGACCCCCCACGTCTTCACCCTCTTCCATCTTGCCAATTGGGTCCAACTCAGGTTTTGTAGGTATAGCCTCACCTGGGCTTCTGGAACCACCAGGTCACAAGTCTCTCCACCTCTCACCACTGCAGACTTCACGGCATCACCACTTGAAGATGCCACCTTGTCCCCTTCACTTCTTGTCCAGAGATGGACCAGTAATTTTGCAGACAAAGCCCACACATGGAGCCTGCCTTCCATAGTTCTCCTTACTCTGGCCTCAACAGCCTGGCCATGATTCTTTTTCATTCTTTCCACTGCCCGGTCTCAACCTCCTGATCAGACAGAATGGCTCCTTACTCTCTCCAGACACACTCCGTGGGCTTTCACAGACACCTGTCTCCAGGTAGACTCTACAGCCCGGGGGAAGTGATACACAAACTGCTTCCCATGCCCCTCAGCCCACCTGAAGCTGACCCTCCTTCACCCTTTCCTGGGGATCCCTTCTGGTGTTGAGGTCCGCTGGATCACGCCCAGCAGATCCTACATCACTCGAGTGTGCCTTCGTGTCCTAGGCACTGTGCAGACCTCAGCTCGGAAGTATGGGGAGCTGGCAGTTCGAGGTTCAGCCCAGCATTGGGACCAGGTTTTGGCTGTGGAGAGACCCCTCACCCACAGTCAGATCTCATTTCCAGGGGTGTCCATGCATAATAACTCATCAGTAAGGCAGGATGAAGACCAAGTCCCCTCTCCTCAACAGATGGCAGCTGAAGAGGACCTGTTCTCAGCCCCAGAGCTCCTGCCAGGATCCAGGACTGGCCCAGGCCTTCACTGAAACTGCACAATAGCTCAAACTGCTGGACCCTGCCACTTTACTTCCTTGCGGGTGTGGGCTCAGAAGCACTTCCAGAAAATTTTCCGCCTGGCTGTTGACTGTGTGGATGGGCTTCTGAGGACACCCAGCACCCAAAACTCTCTGGGCAGCTCCTTGAGGTCAGGGGACATCTCTCATGGCCAATTTCTCATCTTACAGAGAAAACTCCTGTCTTCAAAACTAGAAGATTCTACAGACTTCAAGTGCAACCGACCAAGAGGAGCTACTCTGTGAAGCAGCTGCACACTGAGCACCTCCTCCAGGCCAAAACACATGGGCAGGCAAGATACACTCAGGAGGAAACAGAGCTAGAAATGGGCTACCTAATGTTTATCTCCTTTTCTAGTTTTATGTCTGACAAGCAGTAGGTATTGTATAGGAGTTCATTTTTGTTTCTTCCTGAGGAGCAGAGTTCGACTGGATCATGGTCTTATCCAGAGAACTATGACCTATGTCACAGTGCTAGAAAACGCTTGCTGGGGCTGGAGGCCTGTTACAAAATATTACGTTTGTCAGGGTCAAAGGTAACTGTAGAATTCACCTACACCGACATCTCTCCGTGGCTTCTGGTATCACACAATGAAACCTTGAGGACTCGTGATGCCCAGAAGAGGAGGAAGTATTTGGACGTAAATGGCTCAACTTCCTGAGGCTTAGACCCTGCAGATGCCACAGCCCCCTCTTTTCCACACAGTGTGCAGTTGGTCACATTCTACCTGTCCATCTCCCTCCAGCAGCACTCAATTTCTCCTGCTGTTACTGATGACCAGCTGCCGTGTTGAGCGTATTCCAAGGACCAGGAGCCATGGTGGAGTTTTGCACACATATACTTTGGCTCACTTAATTCTCACAAAAGCCCTGGAAGATTAGTATAATTATAGCTGTTTTACAGATGAGAAAATTGGGGCTCACAATATCAAGTAACTGAGTCAATCCTCAAGCCAATAGGCGGAACAGGGCCGATGCCTGTTGGATACCTGGAGTGCTTGCTTGTTGCGGCCGGCCCCGCGTCCCTGGAGCCCACCCTGCAGGACTGTGCATTCTTCGCAGCAGGAGAGCATCATGCCAGTCATCTCTTCCACAGGTGGGCTTGGCCATGTGTCTCACCCTCTGTGCAGGGTCCAGGCCAACCTGGCACGTTCTTCTCTCGGTGACAACAGAAATGCCAGGAGCAAGCCCCGTCACACCACTCACCTTGGACCTCTGACCATATTGTGGCCTCTAGTTTCTCTAACTAAGGAAAATCCAGGGGACATCCAAAGCGGGGTGAGACAGACCACAAGGTCCTCACTAATCACCTGGTCTGACATGAGGTGGCAGTGTGTTCTGGAAGGTGCCGAGCCCTTCAGTTCCCAGGTTACTCACAGAGAGAGCCCTCCACTGAGCCGCCCTGCCCCAGCACTGCTGGCCACTCTGCAGTCACAGCCCACCTTCAATAGAACAGCAGGGGAGACACACATCAACTACGAAATGCAAAATAAATACTTCAACCCATTGCTTTGGATTATCCACGCTTCGGTTTCCTTTTATGGACATGATCAGTCAAGATGTGTACTGGTTTGGGATTATCTCTCTGCCATGTTCAAGGCTGTTTTTCAGAAAACCATTTTGGCTATGGTCACCCCTGCCTGATCTAGACTAACACATGGCGAGGGGATCATATGTAGCATCCTTCTTTCAGTATCACAGTCAACCTGTTTGGGGGAAATCTAGCATGTTAAAGGCAGAGATAAAACAAATATTTAGTAAAGAATCACTAGATCCATAGCAAGCAGTGATATTATGTGTCAATTTATTAGCATTATTGTATTTATAACCATCTCAATGACGAGGTAGTATTATTGTATTTATGAAAATACAATAGAAATTGAGTGCTGCTGGAGGGAGATGGACAGGTAGAGTGTGACCAACTGCACACTGTGTGGGAAAGAGGGGGCTGTGGCATCTGCAGGGGCTAAGCCTCAGGAAGTTGAGCCACTTACATCCAAATACTTCCTCCTCTTCTGGGCATCACGAGTCCCCATCGTTGAAATGGTTATAAATACAATAATGCTACATTTCAATGACATACATAACAGAAATGCTTGTGACCTACCCAGCAATTTGAAGAAGATAAAATATAATTGGCAAACTTAGAGGCAGAGCCACAGAGAGCAGTGTTATGGCTTCCAGAGGTTGCGACACCCGACAGCATCAGCCAGCGCCATTAAGAGAATCAGGCAGAGAAAGGGAGCAGCGTTTCCTATCACAGAGCTGGACAGAACCAAGTTCAGGTTCTGACCCGATGGCACAGCTAGGGAGCTGTTCAGCATGCAGAGGGTGGTCATTGCTCACACAGGTGGCTTCAGGACTCGTGGAGGGTCTGCTTGTGGGACATCGGAGAGGTCCTGGAGCTCAGAGAGCCAATGCTGGCCAGTGCTTTGTCTGATCTCATCCAACAAATCTCTCCCCCCGAGATCCTGCAGGAGGTCACACCGAGTGCCTGGGCTGAGACTCTGGGTCGTGAAGGCTTGAGGAGCAACAGAGAGCTGCCCGGGTCTGTCTAAGGTGCAGAAGGTAAAGAGGAGAGTGACTGCAACACTATGCTTGTCTTCATGGTGTCCAGCCTGCTCTCAGTGTCCTCTACCTGGAAGGGCATGGTTACATTTGGGGTTTCCTTCCCAGTGCTTCTTTAGACCACATCATGCATCAGCAAACTTTTTCCACCTGTTCACTCCACTCTACTCCCTCAACTTCAAGGGTCCATTTCTTTCTGGTTTTTCTATTTTATAATAATGATTCCATGTTGTAATAACGCTGTGATGAAGATGCATGTGCTCAGTACAAAGAGATAAGTCCCTAGGAGTTCATATGCCCAGGGAGGTGGTGGCATCTTGGGGCATCGAAGCCTGGGGACACAGGATGGCAGCCTCTGCAGACATCGCTCACAGGGATGCAGGATGCTAATGGAATGGCTATGTGGACAAAACCACGACAGCTTCAGTAACCTGCAAGGTAGGAGAAGAGGAGAGCTTGCTCAAGAAGAGGGATGCAAATTGAGATCATTAGGCTATGAGAGCGGGATCAGATACAGGAAGTTAAATACCACATTGTTTCTCTTGTACGAGAAAACTAAAATAATAATTAATTAAAGGAGAGATGGTGGGAATCAGAAGGCAGACTCTTGGGCATGGAGAATGGGATCATGAGACAGATGGAAGTCAGGGAGGAGGGATATAAGGAGACTGAAAATGGTCAAGATGTGTTACATGCAGGTACCCATGCCCCAGAATGGATATCACTATTCTGTATTGCAAACATACACTAATAAAATAAAAAGGGACTACAAGAAAAGGCCCTGAAAGCAGGAGCTTTGCTAACTAAACGCTTGCCTTTACTGCAGTGCAAGAGGGCAAGGGGGAAGTGTTTACGCTCAAGTTGCCCTGCTGTGAAGGCTTGAGTCAGGGCAACATATTGGTTTACGAATACAAGGTGACCCCTGTGTATGTAATTTTAAGATACAAAAGAAATAGAAATGTGGTTAGTGGGGTTAGGGGGAGAAATCATTAGACTAAGCCTGATCCTTAAATGTGAACAGATGGAAATGCTGGGTCCTAGGACCCAGTCTGTGTCCACTCCACGCCAAGGGCCATCACGCCTAACGCAGCAGGGGACCCTGTCTGGGACATGCACAGCCTCGCTGCTGAGGCCTGCAGGACCCTGCAGCAGCCTGCCGTTTCTAAAATCCCCCCCAAGCCATTCACAACAAATTGACAAGGGGAATCTCTCAGTATCAAAATAGATAAATCTACATTTCAGAAAGGGACAGGTGCACAAAAGAGACCTGATACGGGTAAATGTGTGAGGACACAGCCAGGGGAAGGTGGGCCTTATGGTGACAGGGGCTGCCATGCAGAAGAAGAGCACCCTGGGGAGGGCTGGGCAGGTCCGGATGATAATGGATCCGGTGAAAGCGAGGCCCAGCCCCACCCCAAAGAAGATGAATTCCTCCCAAGTGGGCGGAAAGGGGCTTAGAATTAATGTACAATAATGGCCCCTTGTTGGGTCTGGGTAAATCCATTTGAAACTGTTTGTTCTCTTTTGAATTCCCTGTTATCAAAGGGAGCTCGAGCCATTAGAAGGAAGGTCACAGTCAGAAAAGATGATGTGATCTTCCGATCCAGCCAGAACAAAGGTCCCCTGAGGAAAGCCGGACCTGGGGAGATGTTGAGAGGAGGGAAGCAGAATTGCTCCTCGACAGCAAAGACAGTGTCGCGTGGCCGTGGATCTGGCCTGGGTTTAATCAGGACCCAGTTTCCAGCCGTGTCCACACAGCAGTGTCTGGCCATCAGTCGCCAGTCTCTTGTGCCATAAAAGATGTTGTGAATGGGGTTAACAGGTCCCAGTCTACCCAGCAAGCAGACCTCATAAATACTCCAGAGGGCACAGGCACTGGCTACCTCTCCCTCTGACAAATCCTCAGGGCAGATGTCCCCAAATCTGCCTGCACTTCACAATCACTGCCCTGGCTTCAGCATGCACTGGGGCTGGAGTCACAACCCCAGGATGGGGTTTCATGAGGAGAGGGGCAGCAGGCTCTGGAACTGCCAGGAGATTCTTCTGCGTAGAAGGACAGGGAGCTGGTGTTATAGGCAAATCTTTTCCTATGGATCTGTTGGGTATGGCAGCAGGATGTCACATGAGTGCCTGCAGAAGCAGCCGTGGTGACTTCCATAGTGTTGTGCCCAAGGTTATTCTCTTCCTGAGGACATCTTTGAGTGGTGTACTACCAATAATGCCCAAACTGCAATTTGCAATTTAAGATCACAGAGCCAGGGAGAAGCAGGGGTGGACTCCAAATCCTACAGAAACAAAGGACCCCAGCTCTATCCCACCTCCCTCAGCAGGACACAGGAGGTGGACACCCAGCTGATCTAGGAGGCAGCTCCAGGCCAGCTGTCTCTGGCTGCCCTCTGCCCTGTCCAGGGTGACCCACCCCCAGCCCTGCCTCCCCTCCTCCCCTTGCTGAGGGCAAGGTGTCCCTGTTCCCCTCCTTTCTTCTGTCACCCCCTCCTCCTCCCTTCCTGAAGCACTGCAGTGACTCTGCATTCAGGTCCCCAGTTCCTGATCTGCTGGCCAGCACCTCCTGAACCTGTCTCTAAACCAGGTGAACCCACCTGATGGAAAGCAGGGCCCGAGCAGCTGTTGTTCCCAGGCCAGTGCCCAGCATGGTCTCTGGGCAGGAGCTGAGTCCAGCACTGCATCCCCAGGCAGACCAGACAGGAAGCTGGTCGGGTATGAGATACCCTTCTGCAGAGGGCTGATCTTTCTCCTAGGGACAGAGCTCCTGCCCTCGCAGGGATTTTCTTTTGCAGTTGGGCTCCCTTTGTTTAACCAGAGGATAGGAGGGTTCAGTGTCTAATTAACTAACACTCAAGACAGCATTATGCCAGTTTGCAGTGCATTAGAAAACTGAAATCTGGCGCTTACATTTGGTGTCCCAGGCTGTCTGCAAGAGCTGTTGATATTCAGGTTCCATGTATCTGAGGCCCAAGCTTCAGATGGTACAATCCCAGCAGTCACTGCAGAGCCATGGCGTCCCTCTCCATAGCAGGGTGGATGGAGCAAAACACTGCAAGGGCTATGGGAGTCGGTGAGCAGAAACCAGGTCAGGATGAGAGGAGACAGCTCCTTCTGAAGAGGGCAGACATTGTCCTGAGAAGAGAAGCTCAACCGGGGCCAGGGCTGGACTCCAAAGCCGGCTGGGAGAAAGTGGAGTTTCTCATCTACTGAGGAATCACACCGTGCATCCTGGCAGTCCCTGACCTTCCCGCTCAAAAGCTATTGGTTGGCATTTGAGGCTGAGGGATGGTGATGGTCACCGGCTGTGAGGACTCACTGGTGGGAGGGAGACAGAGCGTGAGTCCACTTCGCATGCTCTGCCACCTGACCAAGTTCTGAGCCCTGCTCTCCCGGAACTGCCGCTGGGTAATCAACATGTGGACCGTCCTACCCAGGCTTCTGGACCTGCTGACAATCCAATAGTCATTATTCCTGTGGGACTGCTGAGGCTTGCACACCTCTAGAAGACCTCATTCACCATAAGCAATATATACACATATACATGCTCCTAATTCCTGACACAGAGCACCTATAACTCTTGTCATTTCCTAAGTGATATGGAAACCATGGTTGCCTTCTATTCCAATACTTAGTCTTGGACCCTGGTTCTGGACACAGCTTCCCAGATCTGTGAGATTTTGGGTGAGGGTATTCATGGAGACCTCATTAGAGGGCTCCCAGTTGGCACCGGTCACCAGAAAGACCAAGGCATGATTAGAAGTTTAGAACTTTCACCACCTCCCCCATTCTCTAGAAGACAGAGCTTGGAGAAGGAGTTAATATTTTGTCATGCCTGCATGATGGAGTCTCCACAAAATTCTGGAAGTGTGGAGTTTAGAGACCTTCCAGGGTGAGGACGCAGAGAAGTACCTGCAGGAGGTGTACCTCAGAGAGGGCAGGGAAGCTCCATGCCTTTTCCTACCTCACCCTATGCATATCTTCCATCTGGCTCGCTCTCCATTTGCATCTTTCACTGTATCTGTTATTAATATCCTAGAGCAATAAAAATCAGTGTTTCCCAAAGTTCTGAAAGGAATCTACAAAAATCATCAAACCTAAGAGGCATCATGGGAACTCCAATTTATAGCTGGTGGGTCACAAGTACATGTGACAACCTGGGATTTGCCATTGGCCTCAGCAGTGGGGACAATCTCCAGAGACCACACCCTTTACCTGTGGGGTCCACAGGAAATCCATTAGTGTCTGAATTGAGTAGACTCATGGGATACCCAGTTGGTGTCCACTGGAGAGCTTCTTGGTTTGGGGAACTCCCACGCACATTTCAGTGAGCAGAAGTGATTTGTGTTGAGTGCATTGTTGTCAATCTTTTCAACAAGATGTTATGAGATATATCCTAGGTGTTGAAAAAAGGTTTAAATACACACTATAAAATTATTTTTGAAATGTTACACACACATAAATGTCGAAAAATATGCAAAGATAATCATTAAGGATTTCTTATCACAATACAATATTGGAGGTGATCCAAATGCTCACCTAAGGGGCACCATTTTGAATATGCAGACAGTACTATGCTATGTGAATGTTTAAATAAATAAATAGGTAGATGGACAAATCCTTTTCAATTTATCCTAAGATGAGTAGATATCTGTTCCATGCTGGCACTGTGCCTCCTAAACCACCAGACTAAAGGAATCTACTAAGAAGCATAAAGATAATCCCTTTAAGGTATCTTCAGACGCTTGCCACACACCAAAAATCCAGTCTAACAGCTGCAAGAGAGAGAGAGCAGATTTCCTGTCAAGCACAGAATGAGACTGTCCTCAGGTTTCCCAGCACTGACTCCTGGTAATTTCCTTTGAACACAGAATTCTAATTCCAATCACCTTGCCCCTGGAGTTTAAAGGAAAATAAACACAGATTCTGAAATGCAAAAACTCAAAAAGTTTCATTCCCTGTTTTAGAAAGTTACTCAAGGATACACTCCAGTCAAACAAGGAAAAGGAAAGATAGCAATTTTAAAAACAGAATCTAATTTCATGAAGGAACTGCAGAACACATTACAGCTTATGTGGGAAGTTATCCACCTAAAATAGCGTTGATAATATTGTGCTCAGAATAAGTCTTATAGAAAAACAGAATGTATGAAATTAGCAACACAATGTAAAGATTTGTTAACAACAACAGAAAAAGACAAGCAGGAAATATATAAAAAGAAAAAAACAGAAAATCAAGATCAAAATAGGATGCAAATGAAACAGCATAACTGTAAGCAATTAAATGAGATATAAGAAAATACAATCCATTTATCACTAATGGTAGAATGTTCTCTATTGAGTGACAGATGTATGTAGGGTCATGCCATGGTCATGTCCCTAAATCTGTTAAGAAGTAAATGTAGGATTAGCATAATACCTGGTTCTTTAGGACCCAATGCTCACGGACTCAGAATCATGTACATCTCCTGAAAAGATTTACAGATTTTTATATCAATTGGTAAAATATGCAAAAATAATAGGTAACTTCAGAACAGACTATAAATGTTATCAACCTTGACATTAGGAAAATAAAACACTTATAAAAATTGGGAGGAGAGAGAAAGAAGATTAGGTATATATCACAGAACTCAGACATCAAGAAATACTTCTAAAAGTTGAAGAATTAGATTGTCATTCTTTTAAAAAAATTTAGGGCAGTGAAAAGATTATGTAGATACTATGCATTTGAAAAAACCTCCGAACTACACAACACGGAGTGAACCCTATGATAAACTATAATTTTAGTAACAACAGATCAATATGGGTTTATCAATTGCAACAAATACGCCGCACCAATTCAAGATGCTAACAACAGGAGAGACTGTGGGTGGAGGCAAGGGATTTATGGGAACTTTGAAAGTTGTGCTCTTTGCTTTCTGTACCTAAAACTGCTCTAAAAATAATGTCTATTTCATTAAAGTAAAAGATAGTCAGTTGAGAACCAGAAGTAATAATAAGATAATTTAAAACTGATCTGAGTTATAGGGAACACATGGTGTGATCAAAATATATGGTGAATATTTAAAATTTTTTAAAAAATTATTTCAGCAAAAAACACATTGCCGGGCTGGTGAGACGGCTCAGCGGCTTAAGCGCCTGCCCGGCAAGCGCGAGGGCCTGAGTTCAACTCCTGGAACCCACATACAAAAAAGGGGCCGGTGATATCACTCAGCAGCATGGGCGCCTGCTGGCACGCGAGGTCTTGAGGTCGACCCCCCAGTACCCACAAAAAAAAATAAAAAATAAATAAAAAAAATTAAAAAAAAACACATTGCCTTTAATCCCCTTCAAATCAAACATTACCTTTAATTTCCTTGATTCAAACACACTCATCTTATTTTTCTTGCCACTTTCTGAAGCCATCCTAGAAGGCCTCTTTCCTGAGTGTCTTTCTAAATTATGATCTAAAATATCATTAATGCTGCTAGCCAGTGCCATCCAATGGAAATTCAGGCTCATAAAAACATGATGCTGTGTCCTCATCCACTTAATTCACCAGATCTGGCACTGTGTGACTTCAGGCTCTTCTCCAAGTCAAAAGGACTATGGAAGGTAAAAGTGTTGATTCATTCAGGGCATACAGGCAGCCACAACAGAGCAGCTAAACACTCACAAAAGAGGACTCCAGAGCTGCTTTGGAAGGGACGAGAATGATGGGAAATATGTTCAAAGCAAGGGGTTTCATGACAATGTGTCCTTTAGTGTAATATTTACTTTAATTTAAACATACACTGTATTTTTTTATCATACCTCATCACAGAACCAAAACCTCATCTCATAAAGGGCCATCAACACATAGCCTGGCCTAATCATGGTGACACACAAACTTCACCGCTAATAGTGTTCTAGAATCCAAAGGAAACAGCACAAGGGGTCAGTCGTGCGGATGTGGAGAAGAAAGCCATGGAGACAAAGCCCCCAGAGACCCACTCATTCCTGGTGGTGAGGAGGCCCAGGGTGACTCCCACAAGAGTGGCTCTGGAAGCTTTGAGCTTCTACCACAAATCTAATCCCAAGGGTGCTCTTTGGTCTCCCCCTTGGAATTCGTGCACCCACGTCTTTCTCTTCACGCCCTCTGCTGCCCACTGTCAGACCCTGGTGCCTGAACCCCAGGGCCTCCAGTTTCCACCTCTGGTTCCCTGCTCAGTGCCAGCCCTCGCTCCCAACTCAGTCCCTGTTCCTGACTCGGCCAGTGTCATGGATTGCCCAGGTCCAGCACCCACAGGGTCACTTTCTGTGCTATCTCCCAGCAAAAACGTCCTCTCTCCTTCCCCCACTCAGGTCCCTGAAGCCAGAAGGCCCCCACAGGCAGCCACAATACTGAACTGAGTCAGTTGCTGCCGGCAGGACTTCGTGACAATGACAGTCTTGGGTCCCCAGGTGTCCTACCGGGTGCCCTGTGAAGAGGGTTCTCACCAGCCAGGTATGTGCAGCAGCTCTGCAGTTAGGGCTTCTCAGCCAGCTGAGCAAAAGTGTGGGCAAAAATCAAACCTTCCTTTTTGATCTGGATTCTGGACACCTTTTAGAACTCATGTTTAGTTGGGTCACATGTTCATATATTGGATGAGTATCTGCTTTCTATTTTAATTACAGGCTTCGGCCCTAATTTCTGTAATTTTTACAGCCACACATAGATGTTATTTCAATAGCACTAAACAACTCTCTCCCCAAAACGATATAACTGATTTCAATATTTTTAGAAGGAAAGCTCAGAAAATGCACAGTACCTAAGCGGGGAAGAAATGGAAGGGAAAACAGAAGGAACTCAGTGGAGAGGCCGGGCTGGGCCAGGCCGTCCAAGGCCCCAGGGTGCCAGGCAAGGAAGAGCAGAGCATATCTGGAGATGCCAAATGCCAGCCTCGTCATTTCCCCACCAGCAGGGGAGGTGCCAGGAGTCTCAGTGGTCCCCATTTGTGCTTCCTCCAGCAAGGATGCTGACAGCAGTTGGGTCTGCCCAGATCTCTAATGAGCAGCTCTGGGAGAGCACATGGTGGAGTCTTGATCATCTCTACTTCGCCTCCGGTGCTTTTAATCAGTGCTAAGAGGTTGCCTGTAAAACTGACACTAATTACCCATCCCTCAGAAACAGGTATCTGTTTTACTGCAGCCCTACACCGACCAGGCCATAAACAATTGTTGCTTCCGTCTGTTCAGAGAGAAGCTGCCTCTCCTCTTTGTGGTCAGATAAGGTGTGGGAGCTTGAAGGAGCTGGAGAGGGGAGGAGAGGGAGGAAAGCAGAAAAGAAATGAGAGGGGAGGGAAATGAAGGGAGGGATAGAGCACTCTCACAGGGAGGTCTCCAGCTCGCATGGCCCCGACTCCCAGGCTGCATGGTGGCTGCTTGCACATGCATGGCCCCTGCCACTCCTCAGAACAGGTCCCAGCTCCCCCCAGGCAATATGGCCAAGTCCAGCCTACAAGGGTACTGGCCTGGGCCGGTCTCCCTAGGATCCTGCTCCTGCAACCTCCCTGAGGGCTCCATCTGGCCTTGTCCCTCATCCTGACAGGGGCTTCCCCCATTGCACCCCAATCCTCACATCCTAGAGATTTAATCCTTGGGCTTACATCAGTGTCCCCTGGCCCCTGCCCTCCTGGCTGCACAAAGCTCTGCATCACCCTGCAAGTGACAGCACCTGACTCTTCCCACCCGGATACTCTGGGCACCTTAGAGGCCTCAGGGAAGTAAATGCTGTCCCATGCTCTCCAGCCACCCCAGCAGCGGAGGCATGAAGGAGAAGACACAGCTGCTAACCTACCTTGGAACCTGTGTGATTTCTTGTTCAGTGTCACTACATGCGACACATGACAGAAGCATCTTCTAATTCGTCCTCCATTTCCATAGAAGCCCCAAAGCATCCTATTGATCAATGACCTTTGGTACCCGTCTGATCTCAACTGCTGACTGAGCTAAAGGGCAAAATCCTTAGCAGATGTTTAAGCCCTCACACGGGACCCAGAAAAACAGTCTGCTCCATCAGGAGAAGACAAAAAAAAGGGAGGAAGAAGGGGAGTAGGAATGAGGAGGCAGAAACAAGCCACAGAGAGATGGAGGGGGTGCTGAGGGGCTGCCAGAGTCCTGACAGCCCAGCTTGGCTTGTCCTTGTCCTCTCACTGCTCCGCGTCCCTGGGACACCAGAGCACTCCCAACCCTTCCAGCGATCCCCTCTGCCCTGCAAAATGGTTGAGTTGGACTTCTATGACTTTTAACCAAACAAGTCCTTTCCTACTTGGAGGGACTTACTTTCTTTTTAAAATCAAATTTAATTACAGTTGTTTTCAAAGAAATTGCAGTTGCGATTCTCACAGTGATGAAAGGCATGGTTGTTACTTTCGCTCGCACACTTCTGCTAACCGGAAGTCCCAGCATGGAGGTCTCACTTGGGTAAAGTCACAAAATTCTGAGGCATGAATTATTCATATGTAAATAGCAGCCCTGAATCACTTGGAAATCTGTGGAAAAAAATAAAGCATTCCATTTGATTCCTGTAAAAACACTCCATTTGCTTTGCACCACGGAATTGTTTAATAGTGAGGCCATTGCAGAGGGTACAAAGGTCAGGCCACCTATACTCGTTACCCCAGGCTGGGAGCTCCAGGTGAGAGAGCCATCGTAGCATCCTTCTTCCCTCTCCTAACCAGTCAGTCTGGAGCATCCTGCTTTCCAACACCCGACATTGCAAGGAGTGGGCAAGATTAATGAGCTCATATCTCAAAAATGTCTCAGAGTCCTGCGATGAAATGTGGTGAATAAATACAATATGTTGTTCTGCACATTGTGAATTATTAGAAGAAGGATGGGTTTGGGAACGAGCTCTTACTCCTCCCCTGGGATCAGGGCAGTTTTACCTCCCACCACCCCTGGGTAGGGAGATGAAGGGGCGGGGGGAGGATGCGAGAAGAGTGGGGCTGGGCCCTTTCTGCAGACTCTGGGGCTGGAGCAGGAGGCTACTTCCCCTGCTTCTGGCCCAATGCCAGTCCATTAAGAGCGAAGGGGAATGATTTATTCCTATGCTCGTATTATATCCACACATAAAGTTTGGCCCTGCAACCACAGACCAGTGCCAAAATCTGTTTAATTCCTTTAAATTTTTGTATTTATTTTAACTAAGCACTAGCAGAATGCCATTTGCAGTGGCATATTGAATATCTTTGTAATTAACAATACCAAGCCAGGGAGATAGCCTTCCTCCACATTCTTTAATTAACTGAAATAGTTCAAGGACGAATCAGCGATGATTTCTTTATCAGGGTGTGGGAGCTGGGGAATATGCTCTTTACTGGCAATACGTGTGGTTTTTGAAAATGCAAGGCTCTATCAGAATATATTTCTGTTTTTATAGTCATTATCTGAAGTAAGAAAGATTAGCACATGGCATACATTAAATATTTTGAGTAAAAAATAAACCTTCGTTCAATATGGAAATAAGGTAGAAATTCTAATTTGCTTGATTGGAATAAATGATAATTATGATTGGACCTGCTCTGAGTTACAAAGGTCCAGACAGCCAAATGGCATCCAAAATTCTGGTCCCAACTCTACTCTTAAAGCTTCCTAGAGTCAGGATATGTCTTAGAGTCCCCAACTTTCATGCCTTTGTGTGACCCTTGTTCTTTTTCTCTTACTCTCCCCTTGAAACCTCCCAAAACATTCAAGTATTTAAAGCAACATACACGTGTGCCTCTCCATCTGCTGAGCTGTGATTAATTCCTTTGTGTACATCAGACGCTGTCTCCCTAGCGGCCAAAGTGAGCATCGATCAGTCTGGAGTGCTGATGCTACTTTTCCACTCTCAGAGGCTTTTGGCCCATCTTCAGCACCACTGTGGGGACAAGGATGCAGTGCTTGCAGTAGCCAAGGAGCAACCACCGGAGGCAGGTCCTTGCCTTTGCCCTAGAAAAGAGGGCTCCCGGGCCAGGCTCATTGGTGCACACCTATAATACCAGCACCATGGGAGGAGGCAGGAGGATTGCAAGTTCAAGCCCAGCCTGGACAGCTTAGGGACTTAATGAGATCCTGTCTCAAAATAAAAGAAGGGGAAGCTAGGGATGTAGCTCAGTGCAAAGGCCCTGGGTTCAGTCCCCAGTACCAAGAGAAAAGAAAGGGAAAAGAAGGAAAGGAAAGGAAAAGAGTGGAGAGATGAGGAGAGGAAAGGAAAGGAAAGGGGAGATCCCCACAACTCCAGCCCAGTCCAGCACTGCTGTGTCACCGTTTAGCTCTGAAAGGCAGTGATCACCGCCTCATTCAACATCATCAGCTGCTCCTGAACACAAAGAAATCAACCCATTCATTAGCCAAACTCCCACTGCCACAAAAGCTGCAGAAGTGCACGCCTGCTGGCGGTGCAGCATGAGAAGCCTCTGCAGGCACAGGGGGAGGGGCGTTTCGAGTCGTGCTCTCTGCTCTGCATGGAAACTTTCGAGATTCAGCCAGATTTCTTTTTTTCATTTGCTGCAACTCTGGGCTGAATTTTTACACATGCAAGCTGCCAAGTGAAATCCCTTCAATATTAAATTTTGCAACCATCATAAGAAAGGGGAATTATTTGCTGTGCTGAGGAAATGAAATATACTTTAGCTTGAATAGCCTCATGAATATGCTAATAAGTCCTGAATGAATTAATAATAATAACAGATCTTATCTTCACCTGGCCTCTTTCTCCCAGTAAAGAGAGATAGCACTTATTTGGCGGTGGAGAATGTGATCATTCTATTTTATAAACAAGAGGAGGAAAGCCATCTCTCCACATGAAACAGGTTGCAAGCACTCCCATCTGACCATTTGGGCTTTCAAAATAACAGGTCTGAGGTTTAGCACTTGGGGACCTGTTAAGGTTTAGATCTAAAATGGTCCCCAAAGCCTCAAGTGTTCGGAGGGTGGATTGTGGATTGTGGTGGCTGATAGCCAACTTGCTCTTAGGAGGTGGGGGGTCTGTACATATGAGGAGGGTCACTGGAGGAATGAACTGGAAGGGTGTATCTCCCTTCCCACTCCTCCCTTCACTCTTCTTCATGGCTGCCATGGGTGAGCAGTGTCCTCTGCCAGACCCTTCCACCATGACTTCCTGCCTTGGAGCCAGCCAGCTGTGGACTGAAAACTTGAGCCAAAATAAAGCTCTCCTCCTTTCAGTTGCAGGTGTTGGATATTGCATCCCATCCATGAGGAAAGTGACTAAAACAGGACCCTTTCTCTGTCTCAAAAATCCTTCCAGAGGGCTTTTCCTTTGATCTAATCCCAATAATTGCAGCTCTGGCAACAGTCACAGAGTGGTAAAGATGGCAGAGAAGAGGCATCACCCACCCTCCTTGCCCAGGGTGGGACTTGGTCTCCACTCAGCTCAGAGGCCGAAGCAGATTCCTTCAGACTACCCCAAAGGCAGACATGTAGACTGGTACCCCAAGGCCCCCTCCTAGTAACCTCCTGTGTCTGCTTCTATCCATGTGTTGCGGGTGGGGCTGCACTGGTGAAAGCCAGCACTGATGGAAGTTGGGGCAACTGAGAGGGAGCTGAGACAAGAAGGTGTAAAGAGGACTCAGTTTCATAGAAAAGCACAAGGGACTCAGAGGCCTAATATCAGTACATGCTAAGCTTATCCTGAGCAGCATCCCGGTGGAAACTTATGGAGAAGAGGAGGGACTGAAGCACAGAGGCCAAGCATCCAAGAACGATCCATGGAGACTTCCGAGTCCACAGAAACAGTCGTTATTGTATCCCAGGGCATGGGATGCAGTTCTCCTTCAATCAAAAAGTACATAGAATGAATGAATGAATATCTTGATGCTCTTGCAACCTCTTTGTAGCCCATTTCCTCACTGGGGTTCAAGCACGCCCTATGCTTCTGTCTCAATCCTGTGGAAGTAATTGAGCTGCACAAGGAAAACCCATGGCTGATTCTAAGATGCACATACCATGTTGCTTCAATGGTCCACTGCGCCCCCAGAGTGGGGTATCCGCTCCTCCCCATCACCTGAGTTGACGCAGTCTTCTTCAGTAGTATTTGTGGGCTGGTAGAGACCTCCAGGACTTTGAATATCCCAAGTTCTAAGGGAAAAGGCAGCATCCACAAATCAGCCATCAGTAGTTTCCTGCAGGTAGAGTTTTCAACGCAGGAAAAGAAGAGAAAACCAATTGAAGAAGGCCGTAAGCAATAGGGGAAGCATTTTGTGGTATGATCTATGTTTGCCACCCAAGTCTTTCATTTCAAACAGTTTGTAAGTGATTGTTGGGAGATGATGTGATAGAGACCTAGGCAGAGAAAAACAGAAATGGAAGGAGATTATTACAGGTATATAGCAATATCCCTCCAGGGGTCCACATCCTTTCCATATTCCTGTAGCAGAGATGGTACATGGCTTGGATCCTAGATGGCCCCCAAGCTTCATGTGCTGAAGGCTCAGTGCCCAGTAGATGGTGCTGTTGGGGGTGGAACTTTTAGTAGGTGGGGCCTGGCAGGAGGAGGTAGTGAGGTCTCCGTGCTCATACCCTTAGAGGGGATATCAAGACCCCAACCCCTTTCTCTTCTTCCTTTTGTTTCTCAGCTACCATGAGGTGAACAGTCCTCTTCCTCTACACATTCCCTGACCTGTTCCACAAGCCCAAAGCAATGAGACCCAGTGACCATGGCCTGCAAGCTCTAAACCATGAGCCAGAATGAACCTTCCCTCCTTTAAATTGATTTATTTAGAGTATTTTGTCATGTGACAGAAAGATGACTAGGACCTGATGGTGAAAGTTCAAAACTCTGCCTGTGATGGGAGGAAGACAGAGGGGTGGAGGCCTGACACTCCTCCATCTACAAGGGTGGAAAAACCAGGGTGTGCACCTGATGCCCCATCGCTCGGTAGCAGAATGGTCCTGTCTGTGTGGCAGGAATCTTCTTGTCCTCTTCCCATGTGGGTCCAGGGGCCACCTGCCCAGCTTCCTTTTAGGCATAGACAGCCAGCGAGACAAAAGCCACAAATGCAGATCCTGGCAGCCCCATTTCACTGGCGCTGGGATTTCGGGCACAGCCAGCCTGTCTGGTCTCCTCGCTTCCTCATCCCTGGAGGCTGCACTGCACCCTTTGTGTGAGAAGAGACAAGCTACCAGCACTCCCGGAAACGCCTACCTTCTCAATCAGCTGCTGCCAAGCACCTCAT
This sequence comes from Erethizon dorsatum, assembly GCA_028451465.1. Classification (NCBI taxonomy): domain Eukaryota; kingdom Metazoa; phylum Chordata; class Mammalia; order Rodentia; family Erethizontidae; genus Erethizon; species Erethizon dorsatum. The sequence goes on from CM051833.1 coordinate 57,295,532, forward strand.
TAGGGGCTGGGCCACTGCAGAAATAATGGACAGAGATGAATTGCTTTCTCTATGCAGCAAGGGTGCACCAGGCATCTGGTGGGCCTGTCAAAGGCAGGGGCCCTCACAAAGCTCCTTATCCCATTCAGACCCCAGAAGGCAGCCTGCATGATTGACGAGACACAACCCCCCTCGCTGTGCTCACTGCGGTCCCCTTTGCCACGCCTCATTAGGTCCAGTTTGGGGTCAGCATTAGCACAGGGCTATGGGTGTGCTGGGGCCACTGGGACATGTGCCAGAAAGCGAGAAACACCCATGGCCCCAGGTGCTAGGAAGAGGCAACTATGTAGGTCTGGGTCGGTCCTGGATGTCTGTCAGGACATCTATATGCCGCAGACTGCAAAGCAGGCATCTCTCATCATTTTATTTCAACGATAAAATGCAAAATCGTTCATACTCCACATTTCCTCCAAACTTAAATCAAACACACAAACTTAAATATCACATGGTTTCTCTTATATGAGAAATCAAGCATATAAGTAAATCAAACAGGAAATAAAAGATAGATAACGAAACAGGGAGACAGATTTTTCAAGTGAGCAAAGGACCAAGAGATTGGGGGAGGGAATGAAGGGACTTCAGAAGAATTGAGATGTGTCAGATACCTATCCCTACTCCCCCTGTAAGTTGTACTGCAAACTTGTACTAATAAAAATAGAAATTTTTAAAGAAAGAAATTTAGCTAGGCAGAGCAGATGTGCATTTCCAAGGGGCAGCTGCGGTACGCATCTATGAGGACCCAGCTCCTAGGCACCCTAAGATGTGAACTCCAACCAGTTTTCTTCAAGCTGCCCCTCAGTAGCTCCCTCCTGCTCAGCCCACTTGGCCCCACCTGAGAAGCCACAAAGCATTTTGATCTTGGACAGCAGGACACTGGGCCCACGTGCAGAGTCACCTATGTGATGATTCTGGGCTCTGCCTTGTCCACATGTGAAAAGCAGATAACAAGGCCTCCTATCCACTCGCTCCCGGGCATGGCAGGAGGGTTAATGAGCCCCTTGTTTGGCTCTCAGAAGTGCCCATGTACCCACTGCTCCAGGCTCCGGCAAAAGGCTTGCTTTTGTTGGAAGGAGCTGCTGAGTCTCCATGGGGGATGCTGTCCTGACTCATGTCTTACGGTCTTGAAAATCACAGGCTTAAGAAAACAACTCTGCTTTTGCAGGGATTTTTTTTTTTCTTCCACTGCAATTTTGTGACAAATGTTAAAAGGACAACGCCTATTAATTATATTTCTCGCACACACGAATCTCTCTGATTTGATTGAATAGTCACTAGTCAAGTGTACATTTTTGACTGTTGCTCTCAATAGCCATTCATCATATTACCGTTGTCTTACACAAAAGCAGAGTTGCTTCAGTGTTCATATGGACGAAGAAAGGGCTGCTTCTTTTATTTCATCTCCTTTGCATCAAAACATTTTATATAAATTTATGGCTCACCTGTAAGTAATTGGAAATACTGACTGAAGTTCCAGACCCCAGCTCGGAGCCTCTTAGAATAGGGGGAATTCTCAGATGATTTACACAATCACAGGCCCAGCAAGCAAGAGGGGCAGTCTTGAGGTCTATTCTGCCCAGGATTCCAGAAGGCTGAGACATGAAAGCATAGATTTATCGAGGATCTTTTCTTCTGAGGCCTTCATTTTGCAAGTGGTTTATGCAGCCAAGGGAGACACCCAAGGTGTCGATAGTACACAGGCTCACCCTGCATTGACTTAAATCAGCAGGACTGGCAACGTCCTACCGGGGTCCACAGCCTGCCGCATGAGAGAGCTCCACAGTGTGCACCGGAGTTAAACAGGGACCCCTGGGGGAGCTGTGAGTCCTCACAACATCTGGGAGAAGCTGAGCTTGTACAGGGGTGGTGAGGGAACCAAGTATGGGCCTAACACACACCAAGACCAAGGAGAGCCAGGAGTAAGGGACATTTGGTACACAGTGACTCCAAGTTGGCAAAACAAGCAAGAAACTATGAATGCAGGTAAAGCTGGCTGCACTGCAGAGAATGTCCTCAAAGTTGCTCCCCCTTTTTCTCAATTTCTTCTCATTTTCTGCAAGGGATACCAAGAGGCCATTTGTGGGAATGGAAAAAAAAGAGCAAAATCTTCTATCAAGGGAGCCGTCCTAAGGCCTTGACTCTGGAAGTTTATAAAGTCAATGTGGAGAACACAGAATGTGTCAGGAGTCACCAATTCATAGAGTAGGACCAAGACATTTTTGCTCCCTCGAATGTCTGAAGGGTGACCTACACTTTAGTTCTAGCCTGGCTTGGGTTTGGCTTTTTTCTTAACTTTTTATGTTAGATTGGTTGCAGAAACACCTGCTGTTAGTTTCTTGTCTGTATCTATTTCCCTCTGCAATAAGATTTTCTGTGAAGAGATAGATTTATTTCTCTACTCCTTGAGTCTGGACGGCCCTTGTGACCTGCTTTTGTCGGAGCAGAGGTGAAGAGATGCCAGTCCCAATCGGATGCTCCATCCCCTGGATCTTTACCTGGACACCCTGTGAATGGGCCTCCCCTTCCCTGGCAAGGCAGGAGAGATTCTGTGGAAGAGGATTGCATCAGGTGAGGCCTTCCTACACTGACCAGTTGCAGCCAGTCCAGAGGAGTTGTGATCAGCAAGCCTGCCCAGACTAAAAGAGCTGCCCAAAGAGATGAAGAGGTTGGACTGAGATCACCCCAAGGGCAACACAACCAGACACACGATCTCAAGATGCTCTGATTCTATGGCTGTAGTCTTTCCAAATTTCAAAAACATGGACTTTGATGCCACCGACAAGCCAGTAATTCTGAGCTTCCATTAGATCCCAAAGATAGTCATTTCTGTGAACCATCTTAGAGTTTAGAAAGTGACACAAAGGTATCTCCCAGATAATGCTCTGTTGAATATTCCTCTTCAGATCATCCTCTGGGATGTGTATGAATGGTGTTTGATTCTGTGGATTATTTCAGCCCTGATGAAATCAGCTTCTTTATTCACACTGCTAAAATAATTTCAGAATTATGTAGAAACAATGGTAGCTTCTGATAGAATACCAAAATGACGACTTCTAACTTTCTGAAAATATAACTTCATTTATATTTCAGCAAAGGAAAAAATCTTCATACCAGCAACACTAAAACTAGAAGGAGCCTGTGGACGTCTCCATGGAAGGGGCTTCTTTGAGAATATCCAGAATCTAAGTGTTACGCTGAGAGGTGAGGACCTCTCTGTTCTCTAGGGATTCAACGCTCCCTCATAGGCTCATGGAGGCCCCCTGGGGTCTCCAGAGCAGGACTCCTTGCCTTGCCAGGCCAGCCCTGGTAACTAATTGGTACTGGGCCCCCTCAATGGCTGCAGCACATGCTGCTAAGGGAAGGATGCTGTTTCAGTGGGTAGAGCCCAGAGAAACAACAGAAAGGTGGGAAATGGAGTCTTGCCGGGAGCTCAACTAGCAAGCTTTGACTGCATTAGTAAACTAAAACATTAGTAAACTAAAACTTCGAAGAGTTCATCACATCTTCAAAAATGATTGGACTGAAAACCCTACATTTAAGTCTGCTTGTATTTACCTCCACTTTGAAGATGTGCTAGTCTGTTTTTCATTACTATAATGAAATACCCAAGGTGGCTACTCCTAAAGAAAACAATTTGGATCGGCTCACAGTTTCATAGGTGGGAAGTCCAAACAGCATGGTGCTAGTTCTGGTGGGGGGTCCCCTTGACTGTGTCACATCATGGTAGATGCCATCATGGTGGGAGTGTGTGCAAGAGGGAGAGATCACCCACCGAGTGAGACTAGAAGCCAGAGAGCAATTCAAGGGTCAGGCTTGCTCTAGTAACAATTCTTTTTGCAAGAACTAATTGCCCCCAGTGACTTAGCCACCTCCCAGCAGACCCCAGCTCTTCAGGGTCTCACCACTACTCAGCATTGCCTCACTGGGACAAGCTTTCAGCACACGCAACTTTGGGGAACACCCTCAAACCATGAGCCAGCCATAGCCACAGTAAGAAACACAAATCTCAGATGAAGTCCAGCAACTTTCTCAGAATCTGAAGGGGGCAGAAACAAACCCACACTCCTCCTGTGCCTGCCACAGCGTTCCCTCCAACAGGCCAGGCAGCTAGGGATGGAGTCCTGCTGAGACATTTTAAAGCCAGGAGGTAAGTAGCGGCCAGCTTTATGAATGCCAGGAGGTCAGAGTACAGGCGGAGAAGTTGAAGAACGAAGATATTAAGATAATGACGGGGCGGACACACTGTGACTGAGACGTGGGAGAACTTCAGGGCTCTTCGGCAGCTGCGTTTGGCAAAGTTTCACAGATGACAAAACACCTTCCGGCCATCTGACAGCCGTAGACGTCTACACCAAGTTGTCCTGCACTCAGCTGCTGGTCACCTGCCAGCATGTGCCATCCACCTGCCACCATGAGTGCTCTCAACACCATTCGTTGGTGTTTAATAAAATAGCATCTTTCTAAGATCTTTCTTTCAACCTTCAAGCCAGACAATTAGAGAAATGTAGTCACAGGTTAATTAATAATCATAATTCCCTCACTTCTCGTGAATTAATTTTTAAAGATTTTAAGTACTTTTGTAAGGTGTCATCAATGTGCTAGGCTAACAGCTTAACTGGAGAATGGAGCTACCATTTACCCTGTGATGGCTGTTGTTTCTTCTTCCTGATGTCCTAGGCTGTCACAATGTCCATCACACCAAGACTCAGAAGCTTCCAGCCATGTCACCATGGAAGGGATCTGGTTCCCGGAATCTTCACTTTCCACCCCGTCTGCTGCCATCCAAAGGGAGCAGGAGTAGCAGCCCTTCTGAAAACCTTCACAAAACCCTTCAGCCTTTTGCTTCTTAGAGGGATACTCCAGGTACCTGTGTGCACCTGCACCTGTTTGCCCCTGAGTCTTGGAACAGCTCTACTTCCTCTGGAAAGAAAACTGACTATTTCAAGGAGGGCCAGCATTACCTGCAGCTGTTCCACTCTTACACTGCTCAGAAGGATTTTTATTCCTGAGTGCATCATGCTAAGATCTATGAGCCTAGCACTTCTTCCTCCTAAAATACAAACAGAACCTATTATTCTCAGCTCTCTTGGCTATTTTGAGTATCACTGCACTAAAATCCTCACACTGTTCCCAAAGGCGTTCCCTCAAGTGGACAGTGTGTGTTGAGGTCCCTCCGACCTGCTAATGCAGATGCACTGACCTCACTGGTTAGCAGCAATCTCCTCCTTGCACCCCATCTCTTACTCATGCTTTCCTCATGCTGAGGGCTTTATAAGACATATGTTCTTTTCAAAGGGCACTAATGGTGCTTGTCAGCTTGGAGACCAGGCTTGTTCGCCATCCCAGGGTGGGACCCTGTGGGGGCCACACTGACACCACTCCCAAGCCACATGGGGACTCATGACATCCAGAGGATCCTGCACCATAAGAGCAAGGGCAGGATTTCCTCATCCTCTTACTGTTTACCTTGTCCTGTGTCCAGCTCAGAGAGGGCTTACAAGAAAATAGTTTCTGAATTGTCCCTGAATCAGGCAGTCCTGGAATCTCTTGGAAAATCTCAAGGCCTGGGGAGGCCTCTGTGGGGTAGCTGTGCAAGCAATGTGCAGAGAGGACCAGAGGAGGACAGAGACACGACACCCCTCCTGCACAGCCATGTTCATGAGAGCAGCCAGGAAGCTCGTGGCTGCTGCCCCAGCAGACGGGAAAGTCAGGGTGGCTGCACACACAGGAGCAGAGCTCAGACCTGTGCCTTTGAAGATGGGATCTCGTCACTCTGCAGCAAGTTAGACCACGTGCACTTTGGGGGCAGCAGGAGACTTTGACTCAGCTGTTGCAGCTATAGAACAAAATCGAGATGTGAGCAGCAATGGCAAATAAACCTGGGAGATGGGAGAATTCAGCCATAGCTGGATACATTTAATATTTTTTCCTTAACTGAATGTTTCCAAAACTAACAGCCTGAAGCCTAATACCCAGCATGATGGCATTCGAATGAAGGCTATAGGGGTCGCTTAGGCTCTCCAGGCTGCTTCAACAGAATAGCGCAGAGTGGGTGCTTTATAAACAAACAGCAGACATTTACCTGTCACAGTTCTGGAGTCTGGACTGCCCAAGATCAAGGTGGCAGCAGACCTGGTGATAGGTGAGGGCCCGCTTCCCGTGTCACAGATGGTGCCTTCTCGCTGGGACAGAAGGGAGGGAGTTTCCTGGAGTCCCTTTTATGAGGGCATGAATCCCACTCATGAGGACTCTGCCTTCATGCCTACTCACCTCCCAGAGGCCCCACCTCCTAGGCCACCACATGCAGGGTGAGGATTTCAGCAGGCCAGTTTTGCGGACACACACCCCTTCGGTGTGCGGAAGGAGACTAGAGAAAGGAAAGGGGAGACAAGGGAAGAAAGCCTGGATCCTCCCAGGAGAAGCCTAAGTGACTCGAAGCAGAACGCTGGCAGAAAAGCAATGGGAAAGTCCAGCCTGATGAGATTTCAGATGGAAATGAGGAGGTGGTATTGAGAAAGGGAGGAAAGGCCATCCTTGTTGTAAAGTGCAAAGAACAAGTTGAACTCGCTGCCCATTCTAGTGTTTTGCGGATGGTAGACGCGGCAGGTGATGAAGTTGGGCATTTAATCGAAGCTATTTCTGAGCGAAGTGTTGAAGATGAACTTGACTTCTGATGGTTCCCAGCTAAATGTGAGAAGAGAGAAATGACTTAAAGACAGAACTGTCGATTAAAAAGGAAGCCAAACTTAAATATTTGGGGAATGCTCAGCCTCTCCATACTGGAAAAAATGGGAAAGGCTGCTTGGGAAAGAGCACCAAGGGCGTGGCCACAAGTGACAGAGGGACCATTGAGGAGATTAGTCAGGGTCTCCTGTCACACCAGAGCCAGGAGCTGTTGTCCAAGACTAGGGAAGATGACCTGAAGACAATTCATAGATCCTCAGGGCTGCCTGTCCATCACAGGCCCAGAGCACACGAGCTCAGAACAGGGATATGGTGGCTCCAGAGGAGGAACTGTGGCGCTGGCAGGACCTCGGGGCATGCTGCCCAGAGTTGCCCCCCGGGCACGGGCTCTGCTTCTGTGCTCCTGGTCCACCGCAGGTGCAGATCCGGCAGGCCCTGGTGCAACACCAGCCTAGGGGCCACCTCTCTAGGAGGTACAGGCTGCAAATTTTGGTGACAGCTGCATGATTCCATCTCCGCTGTCATACAAAGTATAAGGGCCTAGGGAGGGGCATGGCTATCTCCACCTAGAGACCACAGAGCCCCATTGTGTTGGGGCACTGAGCTTGGCACCAAAGTGGGTTATTCATGAGCCTCAAGGTCTAACGTTCTTTGCCCTCTTGAGTTTTGCACTAACCCGGTACCTGTCCCTCCCTAGCTCCCTCCCTCCCTTCTTCCTTCCTTCCTTCCTTCCTTCCTTCCTTCCTTCTTTCTTTCCTTCTTCCCCATTTCTCTAGTTCAGAATAGGAATTCCTATACTATGTCTGTCCCACCCCTGTATTCCGGAAGTGCATAACTTGTTCGACTCCACAGGTTCACAGCTTTGTGATTCACATTTGAGCAATTGGCCTCAGAATGACTCTTACCTGGAATCTTGCCTGTATATCATCATACTGTGTTTAGTTCCTATTTGGAGGATACATTGATCTTTGAATGCTGTAATGAGTTGAGCCTTGGGTGCTGAGGGAACATACCTTGCATGTGAGGACATAAAATTGCAGGGCAGGAGTGGGATGCTATGGTCTAACTGAGCTATCTCACCGGCCCCAGGGGCCTTCTTGACCTCAGGTTCTTTATCAATAAACTAGGGTCCTGACCCTTGGTTATCTTACCACACAATGCTTTCGTGCAGAGCAAATGAGAAACAGGTGAATGATGCTTTGGTGACAATAAGAAGCCAAAACAACTTTGTTACAAAGAACAGAGAATTCCTTCCACTTTCCTCCAGCTGACAGTAACACAGCACTTGGTGCTACTACATGGTATGGGGACCTCCCCAAGCTTCCACGCACCTGGGACAGGAGGGGACACAGTGACTTCTGGTATTTAGTCAAGGAGAGCTAGACAACACACCAGGAATCACTTTGCCCAAATTAATTAAAGTTTTAGCTACTAGCAGCTAGGAAATAAATAAAATGTTTATATGATTTGCCAAGGACAGAGCTGAATATAATTAAATTGGAAGTAAAGTAAAGTTTATAAACCTCATTTTATGGGGTCAGTAGGAATTAGAATTATGAATTAAAGCCCAGGCTTTCCTTATTGGGAAAACACTACTTCTTAAGATAATAGCAGTAATAACACCAATAATAAATGTGCATTAAGCACCTGTCATAGGCCAGAGTTAAGCTAAAAGGCTCTAGATTAAACCAAGATTTTTCACTACACAAAAGATGCATTAATGCTGTTGGCCAGCACTCAATTTATGCTTTCTAAGGTAGCTGAAGTTGCAGTGTACATTGGCTGATGCATCTGTGCTTCTTGGCTGGGATGCAGTTCAACGGTAGAGCATGTGCTTAGTATGCATGAAGTCCTAGCGTTCCATCCCTAGACAACACACACACACACACACACACACACACACGAGGCATGATCAAACAATGCCCTGAATATTTAAAATTTAAAAGTGTATCGCAGTAGAAGACACATTGCCATGAGCGCCCCTCAGAATCTTCCCCTCACTTCAAGCACACTCATCCCATCGTTCTTGCTGTTTTCTGGAACAGTTCTGGAAGTGCTCTTTCATGAATGTGTTCAGGGTGCTGTCACGGCTGCCTCTATGGCCTGAATGCATTCAGAACGTTTTCCTTTCATGGTCGTGTTGACTTTGGGGAAGAGCCGCAAGCTGCACAGTGCCTGGCTCATGAGTAAGGCACATGGGGGCAAGCGCAATGGTTTTTACAAGCCTGCATTTCTGTTAACAGCACTCAGCAGCAGCAATCACCATGGTTTTTTTGTTGTTGCTGTTGCACCTCATAAAGACACTCCCGAAAGAGGACTCCAGAGCTGCTTCAGTAAGCGGCAAGCATGATGGGATGAGTGTGTTCAAAGCAAAGGGGAGGATTTTGAGGGGGATTCATGGCAATGTGTCTTTTACTGTAATACATTTTTTATTTAAACACATCATATTTTTTATCAGGCTTTATGTATACAGAACTATATTTGATGTTATATCAACAAATTCAATCAGAATGCTAAATTATTAATAAACTCACTTTTTTGGAAAACTATATACATTTACCCCATTTCCTGCTTTCTTGCCAGAAAAGAAAGCCAGGGTGGATTGTGGAGACCCATTGGTGGGTGGCACTCACTCTCACAGACTCGCCTTTCGCCCCTGAGCACCTGGTGCTTCCCGCTGGTCCCTTCCTCCCAGCCCCCACCACAGGGATGTCCCCTCTCTACACCTCACTCGTGATGTCAGCAAGTCAGTTAACAGTGACGCTGACTGGCACCACCTCTTGTGCATATCTCCTTGGCTCGGTGCTCCCCTGTGAACTCATTTCTTCAAGTGAGATATTTTCTGAGTCAATGGAAAGTTCTAAAAAAGATCACAACATCCAGATAAAAGAAATCAGGTCTTAGGAAAACAATGAGGGGCTCCAGGTATCCTGCAGAGGGGACTGCGCTTGTGGGCAATATGCACCAGTGGAGAACTGGCGTCACGATGGCCTGGAGCAAAGAGAGCTCTGCCCGCAACAGCCAGAGCCCAGAGCTGGCTGTGTGAAACCCTGCAGGTCACACACAGGATGACAGCGCTGGCTGTCGGCTTGCTGTTGTTGGACATTCCCCAGAAGGATGCTCTGCATCCTCCCTGAGCAGCCCAACCAAAGCAGCCCCACCTGGGATGATGGCACTTGCCCATGTCCTCCGTGAGTGAGGGCAGTGGAAGGTGGACCCCAGCTCTCCTAACTCTCTGTCCAGACTCCCTTCACTTCATTTGGTTATGGCTGACGACTCAGCAGGACTGAACAGAGTTTGAAAGCAAGGAATCCATCTCCATCCCCACCCACAGGTTCCAGTATTGATATGGTCCTAGAATAATTTTGTCATAACTTGGCTTCCCCGGGAAGTTTTACACACCAGTGATTTGATGACAGCAAAGTGTATGGTTTCGATATGAAATGTCCCCCAAAGGCTCCTGGGTTGAAGAGTTGGTCCACGACACAGCGATATTTAGAGATGGGACTTTGGGAGGGTGATAGATTACAAGGGCTCTAACTTCATCAGTGGACAAATCCATTAACAGAGTCATAATTTGGTGGCATTATTAGAAAGTTACGGAAACTTAGAGGGTGGGACCTGGTGAAAGCAGGGAGGCACGCCCCTGGGGACCATCTCTTTTCCCAGTCGCTTCCTCTCTGGCTCCTATTCAATTTCCTGACTGCCATGAGGTGATCAGCTTTTCTCCCCCACACCTTTCCACCATGCTGTTTCTGCCTCTCCGCAAGCCTAAAAGCAGGGGAGTCAGTCAGCCATGGACTGAAACCACTGAAATCATGAGCCAGAATAAATTTCTCCTCCTTTAAGCTATTTATCTCAGTCTTTCGTCACAGCAACAGAAACCTCACACGTTAACAGTAATCAGAGGGGTTTTGTTTGTTGTTTTTTGTTTTTGTCTTTTTGAGACAGGCTATCACTGTGCAGTTCAGGCTGGCCTTGAACTCATCTTGTACCTAGGCTGGCTTCAAACTCCTAGTGATCCTCCTGCCTCAGCCTCCCGAGTACTGGGATTACAGGTGTACACCACCATGCCCAGCCAATTTGAGTTTTTATAAAACTAAAATACAGTAGTTTTTTTTAAAGTAAAACTAAGTTTAAAATAATGGAAAATTTATTTTCTTGTGTGTTTGAGAAAACATTGAATGACAAGAAATGTTATATTGCAAGGCATGAGAACAAACAAATATTATGTAAGCCCCTGTTAGGGATGGAGAAAGGAAGGTTTAGAAATTTAAATAAATATGGAAATGACTAAATTACCATGTACTTTATGATATTTCTATTTTGCATGGTAGGATAAGTGTTAAATATTATACAAACATCTGATATATTTGTTTGACAAATACAACATGTGCCAGATGATGAGAACTTCTAGCTTTCAGCTACATAAAGAAAACAATTTAGATGAGTCAAGACTTTTCTAAGGTTTTACTAGAGCTGTGCAGTGAACACTGTGATGCCATCTTCGGGGTCATCAAGCCCCATTAGCAGTTACAAGGGATACTATATGCTAACCTCATAGATGTGACCTCACTGGTGTTATAGATTGAATTTTGTTCTTTGTAGAATTCCTATGTGGAAGTCTGAGTCCCAGAGTTTCAGAAGGTGCCGTTATTTAGAATCAGGATCCTTGTAGATATAGTTAGTTAAGATGAAGTCCTTGAGGTGGACTCTAATCCAATAGGGCTGCAGTCCCTACAAGAGGGAAATTTGGACACAGAGACTCACACACACACACACACACACAGGGAAATGATGCAAACAGTCACAGAGAGAAGAGGCATCCAAGACCTAAGGAGACAGTTGGGGACAGACTCTTCAGCACAGCCTAAAAGGAGCTGGACAGCATACATCTTGCCCACTGGCATCTCCTGCCAACTTGCCCTGGCCCCTTCCTTCCCTAGGGACTCACACCGTGCAGCAGACCACAGAGAGCAGGCAACCCTCCTCACAGCCTTCAACCTGGGAGCCACTCCAGGATGGCTGCACCCCATCGTGGGCACTGGCTTTGTTGGGTTCCTGAAGACGCAGCTGCCCTGAAGGGAAACTGCAGAATGAAGACCCAGAGTCCCCTAGGCAGGAGTCCAGGCTGCTGCACCGCCCCATGTCTGCACCCTGTAGGGTTTGGCCAGGACTGCTATGGATCAGCAGCTCAAGGAGCAGGGAAACAAGGTGCCAATATTTCTGGGAGCTCGTAGGGAGGGAGGAGCGCTGCTGCCTGAGCTTCCCAGCTGACCTGTGGAGAGGAGCGCTCATGAGTGCTTAACCTTGACCAAGATGCACACAGTCCAGAGCCCAACAAATGCGTGGGTCCCAGAGGCCTCCTTAGAGCCACCAGGATGGACTTCTCTTGACCTGGCCACCCCGACACTCAGCAGAGGGACCATGACACTCTCTCAGGGTGCTGCTGGCCTTGCCTACTCATCACCACAGCCTGCAAGGGAAAGGGCATGGGTGGCCAGGAGGGTGCCAAGGGACAGCATGGGCAGCTGGCTGGACCCAAGCCCAGGGCCAGTGACTGCATGCTCTGCTTTCCACACTGGAGCCCCTGAGCCACGTTCTCTGGTCCCCCAGCTCCAAGCCCAACACAGAAGGAAGGGATTTGCACAGAGATGTGTAAAAGGGCGGCCACAGAGGTGATAGAGCCCTTGGGCTGGTGAGATTTGGAACAGTCCAGGCATGCCCTGCAACCGCAGACCTCCAGGCCTCAGCCGTCCTGCCCCTCGCACTGCGTCACACACACCACAGAGGGTGCAGGTGGCGCCTCTGCCTTTCCACCTGGAGCAGAAGCCCGGGAATGGCTGCCCCTGCAAATCAGTGTCAGAGCAACCCAAGAATGCATGAAACAGTCAAGTCCTGCTGCAGCAATGCCACATTCACACAGATGGGACAGAGTGACGTCAGTGGATGGCAGCATTCGTCCCCATGGCCAGCGAGTCCCCAGCAGCCCACACTGGGCATTGTCCTGCATGCAGCCTCTGTGTGGCAGTAGGACCTGTCCCTCCCTGCAGGGGACAGACGCAGCAGTGGGGTTGGCCAGGTGTCATGGGACACACAGGCTGAAGCAGCACAGATAAACATACTTCCTGTCAGCAGGAGGGGAGACTGTGCCCCAAGATGAAGACCCTGAGTCTCAGGCTCATGGCCCATTCTTCTGTGGCTGAGCCTGGGTGCAAAGACTCCTCCCCGTCATTCCCATGGGGTCACCTTTGCCACCAGATTCAAAGGGATCAAAATATCTAACTTAGTGAAGAGGATCTCAGGGCCCAGGAGAGGTTAGCAGCAGCTCCTGGGAGAGTCGACGCTGACACAAAGTCCCTCTCTGTCCCTTGGGCTCTGCCTATCTCAATGCAGCTGGCCTGGCATCTCCTGGTGTCTGGAGGCTCTGACATCAGCAGAGCCGAGCTTGCCGGCCCCAGCCAGGAGGAGCCAGCACGCTCTGTGTTTGCTGGTGTGAGGCAGTGGAGCCAGCCTTATCTGTCTGAGACCTGCAAGCCACTCCTGATAGCACACAGGAAAATGACACCGAGGCCAAGAACAAGCCAGCTATGACACCAAGGAGACAGAGGATGACATATTGAAGTGATGAATTTCTGATGCCAGCAAGAAATCGGGCGGGAGGGATCATTTATCAAACTTCCGGCACAACGCACAAGGGAAAGAGTGATGAGGGTGAGGGCTGGTTGATAGGGAAACTAAAACCTTCACCAAGGGTTTCAGTAAAAATAGTGTGAGATTTTATTTAGAAAGCCATGCTTGGGAGGTGAGTGAGATGGCTCATTTTATCCAAGTGGGATTCCATTACATGTGTGATGCCACAGAATCTACAGATCACGTGTCCCGGCACCTCTGACATGTCATTTAGCACAGCACATGCTGGCTCCTTAAGAAGTGGAATTCATTATAAGCTCAGAAAGTGACGCCTGCCACCACAATGTCTCTATCCCCACTCCACGGCAAACCCAGGAGAGATCAGGAAGGCTACAGGAGTTGCAGATGTCCCTGCACAAGCCAGGGGGCCCACCCATCCCACCGTTGGACTCCAGCCCTGTCTACACCCAGTGAGTGTCAACAGGCCCTAACAGTTACACGCTCACAGCTGGACCTGGTGTTTGGGGACAGCTGGTGCACTTGACGGAGTTTTCTTCACCTGGGCTGCCACGTGAGCTGCCTCGGTTATTCTCCCCCAGCTGGGTGACATGGAGCCACCATGTTTAAAATGTCTGCCATGTTTGTTAACGTCGCCTCCCTGGGTTGGACCTCTTGTCTTTTGTTCTTTTTTTATTAGTATGTGTTTGCAGTACATAATTTCTACATTCTTTGTGTGCTATTGGTACATGTACATAATACATCTTCATTCCTTTTTTTAATCTCCTTCCCCCCTTTCTCCCCCTCCACCCCTCTCTTGATCCCCTTCTCATTTGAGAAAGGTTTATCTTCCTACTTCCTATTATCTATATTTTCTTTTGCTGTTTATTTATACTTTGGATTTCTCATATAAGAGAAACCATGTGATATTTAAGCTTGCTTGTAGGTCTGATTTATTTCATTTAATATTATGGTTTCAGGGTGTATCCATTTTCCCACAAATGACTCAAGTTTATCTTTTTATGACAAAGTAGTACTCCATAGTATGTAAATACCATATTTCCTTTATCCAATTCATCTGTTGATGGACATGTGGCCTGCTTGCAAGATTTAGCTATTATTGTGCTACTATAAATATAGGTGTGCATATATCATACTGTAATCAAATGTTTTTAACTCTTTTGGGAAGATAACCAGAAGGAGAATAGCTGGGTTTAATGGAATTTCTAATTTTAGTTTTTTGAGGACTCTCTTTACAGATTTCCATAGTGGTTGTACCAGTTTACATTCCCACTCACAATGTAGAAGGATTCCTTTTTCCCCCACGGCCTCATAAGTCTTTGTTGTTATTTGAGTTCTTGATGAAGGCCATTCTTTCTGGGTTGAGATGGAATCTCAGTGTTGTTTTAATTTGCATTTCTCTAATGGCCAGTGATGTTGACTTTGACAACACAAAGATGTGTCTCTCTCTGGTGTCTAAATCTTAGTCTCAGAGAAAACAAGTATAACATAAAACTGTGAAACAGTGAACAGGAAATGGCCTCACTACACAGCAAACTTTCAAACTTCAGAAGCTCGTGGGCTGGAGTTCAGTTCTCTGGCTCTCAGTCCAGTGCTCCTTCCACCACTGGTTGATGTCCCCATTTCTAAAAGCCTCACAGCTTCACACTGTATGCTTCCCTCTTTGTGTGTGCAGTGCCCAGCACATAACACAGCCCATTCCGTGGAGGCAGGAACCACCCGCACACTACAGCTGTGTAGAATAGAAACATCTGCAATCAATTTGTATGAATCACTTCAGTCTCTGCGCTTCTAGCTTTGGAAAACGCTGAGTTCCATCACCATTGCATAGCTCTCACTGAGTCCGGCGGCCCCTGGGGGCACCATCTGTGTGTGTGCAGCAGACACCTGCAGGACATTGTTGCCCATCCTGACCTCTCCTCCCCTGTGCAGGGTCCCCCACTGTGAGCCTCTGGGTCCCTGAAGCTGTGCCCAGGAGCCTCACTGTGGCTTCCAGGACCAATTTAGACAACCTTTGCACTGCCGCCTCCTCCCCTCTGCTGGGCCCAGGCTCAGCCCATGACGAGCCACCTGCCCAGGGCCTCCGGAGTCAGGATGACTGGTGCCAAACTTCTTCCACCACAAGCAAGGAGAATCCCTCGCTCCCTCCCCATGTGATGGGTACCAACATTTTCACACTGAGCATGGAGCAGCCAGGCTGGTCAGGGTCAGAGTACTGCAAGGACTGCCAACCAAAGCACACACACTGGATCTTAAACAGCAACTGTGTGTTGTTTCAGTTCTGGGGGCTGGAAGTCTGGGACCAGGGTGCGGGCAAGGATGGTTCCTTCTGACCTAGGCCCCTCTCCTATCTTCCGGAAGTTGCCAGCAGTCTTTAGCTTATAGACACGTCCCTGACCTCTGCCCTCATCTTCATGCTCTGTTCCGCCCTGTTTGTGTGCCAGGTTTGTGATGGGTTTCCCTTTTCATAAGGACAACTGCAGCCCTGCTTCAGGGCTCGCCTACCTAATTCATTTCACCTGGATCACCTTTGCGAAAATCCTATCTCCACATAACGTCAGACCCTGAGATTCTGGGGTTAGGACCCCAACATACTCTTTTTGGAGGGGAGACAATTAACTCCTGACAGCTGGCATTCAGGTGAGTGGAGATGTGTCCAGGGCCAAGTGCAGAGAGGCCCACACAAGGTGGCCCAGGCAAGAAGATGGAAGCAACATTTGCTCATCTGTGCCCTGAGCACCTCAGTCACCTGGGCAATTGGGAGGAGACCAGGCTCTCTCCCAAGTGGCCAGAAAAGGTCTTCATGTGATCCTTCATCATCTACACAGCACAGAGAAGAAAGGAAACTGAGGGAAAAGAGCGGGATGTTATTTCATCCAAGTGTGTTCCTATAAACGACCACAGAGAGAATGAGCAGCTAAGTCCCAATGTGTACACAAATCAAAATCACCTGGAGATTCTTCCTTGGGCTCCTACGACCTTGGCTTTGGGCACCATGGATGCAAACACACACCTTTGCTGCCCTGTTGTGGTCATGATCAGAGGCCCTGGATCAAGATGGCCCCTGGGTCCAACTCTGCCAGGTGCTCTTGGTGGGTCTGCTATCACCCCCACCTCTCCATTCCTCTGCTTCCCCCACCCATATAATCCACCCATCAGCTCCTGCCTCATGGGTGCATTGTGAGTTCCAAGCAAGTGATGAGTACCGATGACTTAGAACAGTGCTTCCAACATAGATGTGCTCAATAGCTCTGAGCTATGGTTATTGCTACTAAAAAATAACTGGGAGGACATTTAGTTGAAATGGTTCCCATGCCTAGGATCCAAATCCCAACTCAGGGCATCATCACAGCCCAGGAAAACCAAACTAAGCTTCCCAATCAGAAATTGCCAGTAACCTCTACACAGGGTTTTCCACTTTAATCCATTAAATATTGTCTTCATCTTGCTTTCTCTAACACTTACGATTTTCCTCTGACATACCCTTGGAGGAGCCCTGAATCTCTTGTGATCAAATCACGAATATCTAAATGCTCAAGCAAACGTGTTAAAACTATCATGTGCACCTGATTATCTTTTAACACAGTTCTTCAGACCTATAATAATTTAAAATGAATTTTTGTTTGCTTGTTGAAGTACTCAGGATTAAACTCCAGGTATCACACATGCTAGGCAAGTGCTCTAGAGATGAGCTACATCCTCAGCCCTTCTTATTTTATTTTGAGAAGGGTCTCACTAAATTGCCCACCTTGCACTGCAACTTATGATCCCCCTGCCTCAGCCTCATGGGTAGCTGAGATTATACCTGTGCATCTTTAAACTTTATTGAGATTCTCACTTTTTTTTGTAGTACTCAGAATTAAACCCAGGCTCTCAACATTGAACAACATTCCCCAGCCCATTTCTGATTTGTGTGTGTGTGTATGTGTGTGTGTGTGTGTGTGTGATAGAGTCTAAGTCAATAATTTTTCAGACTGGCCTCAAACTTGCAACCCCCATGTCTCAGCATCCCACAATGCTACGATTGGAAGTGTATGCCATCATGCCTGGATTTCATGTCTTAATATCAAATATCCTACAACCACATCCACAGCCATTGGGAAGAGGGTGTGTGCAGGCAGAGTGACCTAGAGAGTTCCAGTGGGAGAATCCCCAGGACACAGCTGTGGGATATTTTGTCCCTCATAGAGCTGCCTCTGGGCCCTGGCTATCAGAGCCTCACCCCATCTGCGACAGTGTGCATGTTCACCCTCTCTGTGGATGAGCCAGCCTGGAGAACATGGCTCTACCTGCCCTGTGGACAGGGCATTTGGTGTCTCTTCTGATCCATTCAATGTTCAATTTCCTCTACCCATTCACCAGGGGTGCTTTTCCTGAATGCAGATGCAATACCACAGGAATCCCCACAAGAGCACCAGGAAGGTTTGTGGCTTTGTCCTGAGTTTTCCACCTGTTTCTTTCACAGAAGCTCAAGAAATCTTCGGGGTACTGTTTTGCTTTCCATCTCTTTTTGATTCAGTTCACTCTCATACAATTCAATCTGAATATAGAGATAAGAGTTATAACTCCTGATTCCATTTTTGGTTTTACCATTCTCGAGGGGCAAACTGACAAGCTCTTTGTCCAAAGTATTTTGGAGGGAGCCACTTTTCAACCTACCCTGAGTCTGCATCTACCTTGCTGCCCACCATATGCTCTGCAGGGTTCATGGAGAAGCGCCTTCGTGAGACACACTCAGAAACGTAAATGATACTGTGTGGAAAAGAACTATAGCCTGAAAAAGAGGTGGAAGCAGCAAAGAGCTGGGTAACTATCTCTTTGAGACAGGCTGGGAAAACAGACTGTGGGGCTGAAGACTGGGTCAGGAAGGCGCCTGCAGCCCCTGCAGAGCTGGGCAGGAAGAAGGTCAGGTGCCCCGAAGTCACACTCCTTGCAAATGCCAAGAAAGCAGTGAGTGGCAGGGCACTGTTCCCAACCACAGGCACGAGTCCTTGTGCCTTGGGAACCTCCACAGTAAAATCAGAGGGGTGCACGTGACCAGAGCAAACACCTCCTCCTCCTCTAGAGCCTCCCAAAGTGCTTTAGATTCAGTACCTGTGGCAACCAAACTCCCAGTCCTGGAGGCCAGAGGTCCAGGACCCAGTACCCAGCAGGTGAGTTTCTGGTGAGAGCTCTTTCTGGCTTGTGGATCACTGCCTTCAAATGAGGGCTCTTTGGGCCTTTTCTTTGAGTCAGCTGGGAGGGGGCAGAGAGGAGGAGACCTCTTTGTTTGTATAAAGCCACCAATCCTGTCTTGTTAGGGCCCCAGCCTTATGCTTATAACCTCATCAAACCGTAAGTACTTCTTGCATGTCCTATCTATCTCCAACACAATCACATTGGGGATCGGAGCCTCAACATACGAATCTGGGGGAACACAGTTCTGTCCATAGCATGCTTGTAAAAGAAGGGGAAGTTAAAGAAGAAAAAATGAGTTTATTTCATATACATAAAAGAGAAATTAATAAGTGATCAGATTCCACTGAAATATTTCTGTCCCAATCTGTTTTCTTGGCAGCCATATAAAAACATGAATTATATGCAAATACCCTTTCTAAAAATCTCACAAAACTCCTTATCCTGGAGATTTAAAAGAAAACAAGCTCTCCAGTAGGAGAGATATGCACAGCATTGGCTGGCACTCTGAGCTCTGAAATGCATTAAACATTCTAAGCATGAGCATGACTAGGAAATTGTGGTGCTTGCTGGGCACACAGCTTCAGCCAGGATGCAGCCCAGGAGGCCCGCATCCGCTTCTCACCTGGTCAGCTCCATAGGCTAAAAGAGGGTGGGGAACCCTCCTTTGACCCCCCAAGTGGGTAAGAAATCTCAGCCACCAGCCTGAAGTCAGGATTAGGCGCAAACACTCTGGACCACCCTGGGATGCAAATCAACCCTTCCAAAAAATGCAGAACAAACATGCCAAGCACTTATCAGTCCATGGGGAGGTTTTCCTGACTAAGGAGATTGCTTCTGACGAAAGCAGTGACATCTGCTAGGGGATTCGTCCTGCCCTCTCATGGCTCCTTCCCAACCCGCACTGCTGTCTGCCCCAGACCTGAACCCAGCACGTCTGCTCGGGCTTACCCCACTGAGTCTCATGAAGGAGACTGGCACTGTGCTCTGTGGGACTGTAATTAAAGATGCTTCACAGAGCCTTCAGGGCCTTGGGCACAGCTGGGGCCTGAGACAACAAACTGCTGGGCCCTGGCTCCTGACAGCTCCCTTCAGCAAGGACCAGAATCTTTTCCACTACTAAATGCATCCCAGAGTCCTGTGCACAGCTCCCGCTCAGGCCCATGGGAGTAAGTTACTTCTATGGGAGTAAGTTCCTTTCTGTGAAAAGAAGAACTCCGAATACTTCTGCTCTACAAAACATTTGGCTTTCCCTCCTTTCCCATCATGTCAACTCAGATTCCTGGTGATATGCTTCTAGCAAGACCTTTATGAGAACCATCAAATCTAACAACACCTTTTGTCATATTTAAGACAGCCATGATTGGATTTTTGTTGAACAACTATTAATGAGGTCCTTGAGGTATGGGTGTATTTTATACTAAGTAATGGATTTGTCTTGTCTGAGCTGAATTATGCTATAGCATTTGTTGCTGTGATGTTTTTCCTATTTATTATAAACCTATTTGGTTGTGTCCAGAAATTGGCTAGATAACCAGACAAATATATGCATTTGGTTTATAAAGGCCTTTTCTAGAGTTTTGTTCATGCGTACTGATGGAGGGAACATTTTCATTTTCTCACTCTTCAACCCTGATTGGTTTCTGGGTTTGGTATTAGGGTTTAGAGCTAAAATGGCCCTCAAAAGTCTCATGCATTTAGACAGTGATTGGATTCTGGAGTGCCGTGCTCATCAGTGGGTTTCATGGATATGTTCATGGCTGGATGTGCTGTCAAGAATTGGGACTGGCTGGAAGTGGATTACTGGGAGCATCACCTAGGAAGGGGGGTATATTTTTGTCCCTGGCTCCTCCCTTTCCTTTCTGCTTCCTGATCTTCATGAGGTGAGCAGTATCCTCCACCAAGCCCTTCCATCGTGCTGTTCCTGTCTTGTAGCCAGCCAACCATGGACTGAAACCGTGAGCCAAAATAAACTGCTCCTCCTTTATACTGTGGGTTGGGGTATTTGGGCTAAGCAATGGGAATCTAAGTAATACAGTATTGTCATCTTAGACTATTTTGTCATGGGTTTAATTGTACATTTTTTTCAAGGTTTTCTGTTTCGGAAAAAAATACTACAAAAGTCCCATTATAAAATTTCCTCTGGGAAATCTTCTAGCATGACATTCTCTGGGCCACCTATGACTACCTTGACTACACAAAATACAGTACAGTCAGGTTCTCCTAAACCTTCATATCCTCCAACAAGAGAGATGGAGATGAAGTGTATGCATTTTCTGCTTTTGGTAAAATTCTAAGCCGCTAACTAAAAGACACTGGAATAACAACTCCAAATACAACAGAGGTCTTAGCTTGTGAAATTATTTTCTAAACTTGCTTCCTGGGGATCGAATTTGAAAATTGTTCTGCATAGTCTTTTACAACTGAGGCATAATTTCTTAGATTAATGCAATTAATGCCCACATTGACAATAAATATTTTGAAGAAATGAAGACTGGCCTTTTTTTTGAAAATAAGGATGGAGAAAAGATGGTGATTGCTAGTTTTTTGCTTGTGCTCCCATGGAAGCCAGCAATCATTCATCCTCACACAGTTCATGTCTCGACCTTTGACTCAAAGGCCCCTACACTTGTGCACAAATGAGTGTTTCTAAACTAAAATCTTCCACACATTCATTTGCATTTAAAGATTTCTCATTAAGTAAAATGAGTGGACACTAAATTATGTTAAAAGAACTGAAAGGCAATTACTTTAACATCAGGTCTCAGCCACAGAATCTCAGGTGTTTTTGTTTTTCAGCATTGGGGATTGAACCCAGGGCCTTCGCACTGAGCTACATCCCTGGGCCCCTTTATATTTTGATACAGGGTCTCATTAACTTGCTAAGTTGCCCAGGTCAGACTTGAACTTGCAATCCTCCTGCCTCAGCGTCCTAGAGTGCTGGGATTACAGCTATGTGCCACCACGGCTGGCTCTGGTTAGTACCGTTGTTGTGATTGTTATAGTGAGTAGCACAATGGTCCCAGAAGAGCTGAACGAGGATGAGGATGTGGGTATGTATCTGTCTATCCACAGCTGTACCGTGGAACGGGGGAGGGGCTGGTGAGCCCAAACCGTGCAGGGAAGCTGAGCAGGCTGCAGACCCAGGGAAGAGCCAAGTCCAAAACCATCTGCTGGCAGAAATCCTTCTTCTTCTGGCGGAATTTGCTCCTCTTTTATGAAAGCTTTCAACTGATTGGACAAGTCTCACCCACGTTTTGGAGAATAATCAGCTTTCCTTGAAGTATACTGATTTAGTACAAAGCTCATATTTATAAAATCCCTTCACAGAAACATCTAGACTGGTATTTAACAAAATAGCTGCTGCCCTGCCCTTGCCATGCTGACACGTGAATTCGCCATCACAGTAACCGAGGGGGCGCTGCTGGCAGCAGGGTCTCCGCGCCTGCCTGGCGTCTCTGGATGTAGGGTTTGTTCCTGGGTGTGGCTCTGGCCTCTGCAGCCTTCTCCAGTGCCCTGTGCTCATTTATTTCAGAGACACCTGTAGCTCAGTGGCAGTGCTGAAACACCTGCAGGAGGAATGTGATCCCAGAGAAAGGGACCTGAGCAGTTCATAGGGATCCATGCCACCCGCATCCCATCATCCTTGCTGTGAATACTTCCAGACCCCACAGTGAGGATGGTGTACACAGGAGCTCCCTGCTGAGGCGGACCATGAGCCTGCTCACAGCCCCTCCATCCACCAGCCGCCTAACCCGGAACCCTCACTGTGGCTCACCTGTGTTTCATCCTTGGACATCCAGCAGGGCAGCTGCTGCCTCCTTCTCTGTCCTCACTGCTTGTAGTGTGGCCACTGGTGTAAGTGAGGTGTGATCAAAGTGTACATGGAATGTTTAAATTAAAATTCTGAAAAATTTTTTATAATAAAAGACACATCGCCATCAATCCCCTCAAAATACTCCCCCTTGCTTCAAATACCCTTATCCCATTGTTCTTGCCACTTTCTGAAGCAGTTCTGAAAGTCTTCTTTCCTGCATGTCTTTATAAGGTGTGATCACAGCTACAGTGAATGTTCTGGTCACGTGCCACCCAACAGAAATGCAGACTAATGAAAACATTACAGAGTGTCCCCATTCACCTTATTCACTGGATCTGGCACCACGAGACTCCAAGCTCTTCCCCAGAGTCAAAATGTAAGTGAAACATAAACGTTTTGAATCAATTCAGGACACTGAGGCAGCCACAACAGCACAACTAAAGACACTCACAAAAGAGGACTTCCCGAGCTGCTTCAGAAAGTGGCAAAAATGATGGGATGTGCTCAAAGGGAGACGGAATAATTTGGAGGAATCAGTGGCAATGTGTCTTTTACTGCAATTTTTATTTTATTTTATTTTAATGTAATACAAGTAGATATTAATAAAGTAAATATAAAAATACTCTTATAAAAATAAAACAAAATTTCATTAAAAAAATAAAGAATAATGATATTTAATACACTCTGTATCATAATCTTGAAAGAATGGCCAAAATGTTAGCAGCTTTGGATCACATCTCAGTGTGAAAAGTGTACATAATGAATGGGTGAATTAATGAATGGACAGAAAATATGAGGTCTCAAAAACAATATGATTTTCCTCCATCTCTTCTCTCAGTCTTTAAAGAACCCCAAAATCTCACATTCCCCCAATTAAGAGTTTAATCAGATTCTCTTAACTGTGGCCAGTTTAGTGACCACACAGTTAGACACAAAGCAGGCATAAGAACCCTTTGCAGAGGAGAAGCTTACTCCTTAAATGATATGAGGCCAGCTGCACAGTGTTGGGGATCAGTCACAGGAATGCTTTCTCCACATCCCTCCCCTTGCTCCCGACCTCTTTCCTTTCCAGTCATGCTGGCTCCATGCCCTAAGTGCTCAACTCCTGTTTTACCTGCAGGCTGAAACTGGGTTCAGCCATGACACACTTGGGACCAGGAGGAGAGGAAGGTCCAGGCACTTCTTTTGCACTTTCTTTCTCCTCAGGCACCATTACTCTGCCAGAGAATGATTCTGCCAAGATCACAGACCCTGCTGCCCTCCACGTCACTGTCCCTTCTGCAGCTCCAGCCAATGCTAACATGGAGTGGTGGCCGGGAGCAGATCCATGGTGTCCATGCTGGGGCCTCAACAGCATTTGCTCCCTTCTCAGCCCTGAGCACCTCTGCACTGAGGGATCCTGGTGGCTACTGATACCTAACTCTCTCATTTATCTCTCTGAGCTCAGGACTCCAATATAACAATTTCCACCACATAAACACTAAAGTGAACTATAGCCAATTCCTTGGGATCTTAGGCATGCAAATGGCTATCGAACCCTGGGTCAGCATTCAGTTCCCATACCTCTCTATTCTTGATTCCTCAGAGAACCTCACTTGGGTCAGTGTCTTTGGGGAGATTAGAGCCTGGATCAAGGAATAAGTGGTCTATACCCTGGTTATATGTTGCCCTAGCCAGTGTGTAGTTGTGACATGAGTGTGGCCCTGGCCCTGAGAACTCTGGAGAAGTAGAAGGCCTGACTTTCTGTATCCAGGTCAGGTTCCTCTCTTCACACTGTCATTCATTCATCAGCCTCCACCCTTCCTCCACTGATATCATTCATTCACTCACTTTACTCCCCTACAGATGGATGCCATTCATTCATCAGCCTTCTACCCCCTCCCATAATGATGCTATTCCTTCATTAACCTTTTACTCCCACACACATTTATGCCATTCATTCATTAACCCACTCACTAGTTTATTCAGTTTTTACCTACATTGAATGAGGTCAGCCCAGGCTTCCGTGTCTACAGGCAGGACAATGTCCATGTGGATTTGTTGAGGGAAGACATGAGCTGTCTCTACCAAGTAGAGATCAACCCTCCCAAAATTGGAGGGCAAAGAGTAAAAGTAAGCAGCCTGGATGAACCTACCTGAAAACCCCAGCATCTCTTTTGACTTAGTCGTCTGGGCTGGGACTGCTGGAAGTTATTTAACAAGATCTAAAGAAAGGAAAGAACAAAGCAAAGAAAAGAAGGGTTCTGGAGCCTCCAGGATATGTGCTTAAAGTGATAGGCAAAGGAAGAGACACTTTATTATTCATCATCATCCTCCAGACAGCCGTGGTAAGGCCCAGATTCCTTTCCCAAGAGCACTGGTGTGAGCTACAAACCTTCTGAACTACCAAGATGGTTGCAGCCCTGGACGGCCAGCAAGCCTTACTGTGTTCAGCACAGAAGCCTTGGGAATGCTGTGCTTTTCTGCATTGGAGGAAATCTGTGGCTCAGTCCATCCCAGATCATCCCTAGCAACAGAAACAAAACAAAACAAGTGTCTTGCTGGTGTCAGGGGAGTGTGGCTCATCACCCAAGAGGGATGACTGTCACCTACACTGCCTGGAAGTTAAGAACATCTCCTGGTCCCTGAGGCCCCCAACGTGAGCTGCCACCCACCACCTTCCAGGGCTCCTCAGCATTCCCAGCATGCCTCTGCCTAATGCCCTTCTAACCCATTGGAAACAGTCCTTCCCTGCCCTTAGGTCCTTGAGTTCCACCATTTCCTTCGTAACAGGCATCACCACCTGCCCTTGGGTGTGATCATCTCTTGTCTCCCTCACTCAGTTTAACTCCTGTCTTGAGAGCCTAGATCAGGGCCTGGCCTGTGAGAGGGCACAGTAAATATCTCCCAAGTGTATGAATGAAAGACCAGTGGGCAGGTTGGCATGGATGCAGGAGTGAGGTGGGAGGAGTGCATTGGCGAGGTCCATAGCCCAGCTCAGCTCATTTCAGGCTGGTCGACCATGGCAATGAGCTTGGACTTGGTCCTAGAGGGGATGAGAGGAAAATGAAGAGCTTGAGCAGGCAATATGATTACTCTTCACAAAGGCCTCCATGGCTCTTCAGGAAAGAAATGCCTGGAGAACTCAATGGAAACAGGCGGACACACTGAGGGGCTTTCGAGAGAGCCTCATGGGGTACACTAGGGAGCCACATCACAGTAGACAGCAAGGTGGCCTAGTCTGTGCATTTGAATCCACAGGTGAACAACCTGAATGCATTGGAGGTGGACAGGAGAGTAAAACCAGGGACTCTCCAAGGTATGGCTGAGGGTCCCAGCTACCAGTGGACAATCTGTCCACAGATGTGGGAGGAATAACTCTGAGTAGGAGATGATGGTTGACTTTCTGAACATATCAGATTAAAGCACTGCTCAACCATTCAAAGGGTGAGGAAAGTAGATGGGCACATGGGCTGCCTGGGGTTCAGGAAGAAGATGGGGTTGGAGGATTATTTGCGGGAGTCAGCAGCCAGTATTATGGTATTTAAAAGTGAAGGTGATGAGTGAGAGCACCTGGAAATGAGGACAGAAGAAGAGTCTCAGGAGCAAGCCATGGGACAAAGAGAAAGCCAGTTAAGGGCACCAAAATCAGCAGAGAGCGTGTATCAGTCTTTCCCATGACTGAGACAAAATACCGGACATCTGCAACTTAAAGAAGGGGAGGTTTATTTTGGGTCACAGTTTCAGAGGGCTCAGTCTATGGTCACCTGGCTCCAAGGAAAAAATAGCATGGCAGAAGGGCACGGCAAAGGGCAGCTGCTCAATTCACAGCAGCCAAAAAAGCAGAGAGCCCAGTAAGGGCCAGAGGGAGAGACACATCCTTCTGGGTCATGGTGCAGTGATCCACCTCCTCCAACCAGACCCACCTTCTGGTAACACACCCAGCAAGAACTCATCAGTGGATTAATCCACTGATAAGTACATCATCCCCATGACCCAATCACCTTCCAGAAGCTCCCTCTCTGAACACTTGAGACTTTGGGGTCTTTCTATGTATAAACCATAACAGGGCAAGAGGGACAAAATCCTGATAAGAGGTGATGGAGACTTTTGCTGTTGTGGGAAGCCAAGAAATATAGATGCAGTATAAGGATACACAGAATCTAATGAGTTTCACATTGTATCTTTTGTTTTCCCTTATTTTAGGATGAGATGGAGCAGAGAAAAAATTTTAGTTGCTGGAAATGAACCAGGACAGAGGGAGATATTGATGCAGAAGAGAGAAAGGATAATTGCAATAGCAAACTTGAGCAGTTACAACTTAGTACAAGTGACAATACAGCAAAGATAAAATAGGTACTTAAGCCCACAGGCTGACAGGGGGTACGAAGATAGAGAGAACTGTTAAAAGGACTAATGGATGGAAAAGAACATGTTGATGACAGAGGAGAGCAATAAAATGCTAAAACTATGACAACGTACCGCCTGTAAGTGTCCATAAGTTTCCTCAGGAACAATTGAGTGTTTCTCCAGAAAGTATTTGTCCTACATAATTGTTTTTAGAGCACAAGGCAAAACAAGTTTCCTGGGCCGGTGAGATGGCTCAGGGGCGTAAGCGCCTGCCTGGCAAGCGCGAGGGCCCAACTTCGACTCCCGGAACCCACATACGAAAAAGGGGCCGGTGATATCGCTCAGCGGCACGGGTGCCTGTTGGCGCGCAAGGTCCTGAGGTAGACCTCCCGGTACCCACAAAAAAAAAAAAAAAAACAAGTTTCCTGCTTCCTCTGGTGATCGCTACACACTTGGACACCATGAATATGAATCTGCTAACATCTGAATGCGTGACTTACACACACCATGAAGGGGCCAGAAAACGAGCACATTTCCTGGATTACGCATCCAACATTCCTGCTCATTTCGATGTTCCTACCTTCATAATACTGCCAATTGGTGCAAGACTGCTAACAACTTTTTGTACAAGCTACATGTTTATCAGTTGTTTACCATCTTTGTGTTTCAGAAAGACATTATTTATCTCTCTATAGAGCAATATAATTACAATCTGGTTTAAATGGGTTTCCTTGAATTTGTGTTTTTCCTAGAACTAATAATCAACTGTTTCTGGCTGAAAAAGATGCACCCTCAAAAGCCTGGATTTTGGAAATGGCTCAGCCACTTCCTTGCTCTGGACCCTGGAATTAGTTGTCTCACCCCTCTTAGTTCTGGAAATTTCTTCATTAATAGGCGTAATCACACCTGGCTCTTAAAGCTGTCATGTAGATGAGGTGAGAGGAAGCTGTTGGGAACACCTCATAGTGTGCAAAAAACAGAGGAGGTGCTGAAAAGGGAGAATTAGCCCTTTAAAAGGGTGGACTATTAAGACTGAAGTAACCAGAAATGACTGAAGCTGTTTTTATCAGGCATCCAGAATTATTTCCAGAATCATCCAAGCAAAGCTTCTTTTCCTCATGCATTTTTTACATCTTCAGAGAAAGCACGGTGACAAGGCTCTGAGCAGCTTCCACTCTTCTCCATCAGACATTCCACATCTGCACGTGCCTTATCTTTCTGAATGATACAGTAGGTTTCGCACTGGCTTCCCATCAAGC
Organism: Erethizon dorsatum; assembly: GCA_028451465.1. Taxonomy (NCBI): domain Eukaryota; kingdom Metazoa; phylum Chordata; class Mammalia; order Rodentia; family Erethizontidae; genus Erethizon; species Erethizon dorsatum. The sequence continues at coordinate 57,323,483 of CM051833.1, forward strand.
ACCTGCAAATTTGACTCTCTTTGCTTTAGACTTAGCTTATTTTATTACAGCCTTGTGTGCTTAGAATCCTCATAAAAATATACCATGGAGCAACATGAATTTTGGACAGTACTCTTTTGTTTTAGAAATATTGACTTCTCTATCCAGAAGGAACTCTGAGCCCATAGAATAGCTGGGTGGCCAACACTGGTTGCAAGAAAATGAGACAAGTCTGAAGTGGTGGGAAACTGGAACGAGGCACAGAGGTGGCAAAGACCAGTCAAGAGCCCAAGTCCCAGGACGTGGGACTGAATTCTCAGGTCCTCCCCTGGATTGCAGTATCATGTTCCATGTGGAATAGATGGTGCATTAGAAACAGGGGGCAGTTGAAGAGAATTTTGATACCGAAGACTATTTACAACAGTGTAGGTCTAGGAAGACACCAAGGATGATCTCAGCAAGCCAGGGCGACAGCAGAAGACCCGTTACAAGTGCATCTGGGTGACCCGAAAAGATGGGAGGGGAGAGCAGCTGCCAAGCTGCAGAGGAGAACCTTGTAGATGGGGTCACCTTGAAGGAAGCCAGCCCAAGGGAGCTCCCAGGGAGGAAAACAGGAGGACAGGAACAGGAGTCCCCTCTTAGCCATGGGGAATAGGTCCTGAGACACCCACGCTGCACCCCTGAAATTACAGACAGCACTGAACTCTGCACACTGATTTTCCTACGCATACCAAAGACGAAGTTCCAATTCTCAATTAGGCACTGCAAGAGGTTAACAAAAGTGACTAATAATAAAATAGAAAAATTGTAATAATATACTGTAATAAAAATGATGGGGAAACAGCCCTTCTATTCTCAGAACATCTTATTTACTCACTCTTCTTCCTGTGCAGATGAGGGGGACACAGTGTCTGTGTGATGGAATGGAGTGGGGACAATGATGCGGACACTGGGACCCAGCATGAGGCTCTGATGTGAGGGTCCCTTAAGCACAGCCTTGTGGTACAGCAGCAGGGGCCAGCTGACCGTGCTGACAGGTGGTGGCGTATACTGTGTGGCTACGCAGGGCGAAGGGATTGTCCACATCCCAGGTGGGACAGGAGGAGAACACGTGAGAGTTCACCACCCTGCTCAGGGCAGCACAACTCGAAACCTTAAGTTATGGTTCATTTCGGCACATTTCCCGTGAGGGCGGAGCTGTTGGGATCTCAGCTCCTTAACTGGACGGAGACAATGCTGGCAATGCCTGTGCCACAAAGTAAAACTGGATCACAGAGAAGCACTCGGAGACAGACCTCAGCGCACGGAACATCGTTCTGCTGCTGTCCACCTCCTCTGAGAAAGATGGGACCCCATTTCTATATTGCAGGGCAGATCTGAGAGGGAGCTGAGCAGGTCCCAGCTGCATCTCAGCTTCTTTTCTGCTTCTTCTGAGAATGGAAGGATTAATCACAGAACTAAAGCAAAGGGGGGATGCTTGACCTGAAGAAAGTCATGTGTTAAAGGCTAGAATAGGGGAACATGTAGGCTCGTCTGAACTTCAAGCATTTCCAGAATGGTTGTAAAAGTGGGGCAGTGGGGTGGGCTGTGCTGAGAAGCACCCCAGACATCCTGCCACAGGGCAGGACTTTTATCTTGGAGGAAGGGGAACTTCACTGCAATATTTTCAACAGGGTTGCAACTGGAGAATTTTTATCTTTAAAGAAATGAATCAATAACATTAGAAAGGAAATAAAGATCACTATAGATTCCTCAAAGATTTCTTCAAACAATAAAAGAATATGATTGACAACATTATGCTCACAAATATAACAACTTGAAAGAAATGGGCTGTTGTGGTTTGTAGTTTTCTTTATGATTTGACCTGAAGTCCTCTGTGCAGAATAGCCATGACCCAAGATAGCCACTTCCTAGGAGAGCCCTGACCAGGGAACGTTAGGTCAGATGAGACCACAATGCATGTGACGGGAGCAATGTGTTACTTACAGGTCCCAGAGAGGTCAGAGATGAGGATAGAAAGCCAACAGGAAGAACACAGGCAGCAGAGAACTCAACCCATCAACCCATGGGTAGGGAGAATGTATGCATGCACAGGAAGGAAAGGGAGGAAGAGAGGTGGGGAGAGGGAGAGGGAGAAACAGAGAGAGGGAGAAAGGGAGAGAGGGAGGGAGAGAGAAAAGAGACCCTGTGAGATGGAGTTTTTGGACACTCCCTGGTCTTTTCCCTTATGATCACTTTCAGGGATGTGGACCAATCAATTTAAGGGCAACACACCCAAAAGGCAACGTAGGACTCTGGTGTTGAGCCCTGGCTTTTGCTGGCATTAGCAGCTGTGGGGTGCATTGAGGTTGACCAGTGGGGTGAAGAACAGGTAGGCTGCAAATGTGGGATAATTGAAAATATGATGAGTCATTAAATTGCCAAAACACACATTGCCATGAATCCTCCTCATTTCAGACACAATTATCCTATCATTCTTGCCACTTTCTGAATAGTTCTAAAAGTGTTTTCTCGTGAGTGTTTTTAGTTGTGCTATTGTGGTTGCCTTAATGTCCTGAATATGAATAATGTCAAAATATTTATCTTTCATGGTCGTTTTGACTTTGGGGAAGAGCCAGAAGTCACAGGATGTCATAACCATGAATAAGATGGATGGGGACACACTGTCATGTTTTCAAGACCCTCCCTTTCTGTTGGATGGCTCTCAGTAGCAGCGTTGGTTATATTTTTTCATCACACTTCATAAAGACACTCACAAAAGAGGACTTCTAGAACTGCTTCAGGAAGTGGCAAGAATGATGGGACGAGTATGTTCAAAGGGAGAAGGTGTTTTGAGGGGGGTTAGTGGTAATGTGTCTTTAACCATAATGTTTTTTTAAATTTAAACATTCCCCATATGTCTTGATCACACGTCCTAAGAAACAATCACACTGGAGGGGGTTTTAACAGCTGACTGGGTTTCGAACAACTAATGTCAGGCCAAGCATGGATGCTTGAAGCAGCAATTACTCATATATTACACAAATTTATGACAATTACTCATATATTAAACCATTCCTAAGAACCAACATCTACTAAAAGTCAACCAAGATGAAATGGAGCATCTGAAACACCTTGCAGCTAATGAACACCTTAAATTTCCGCCAACCGCTAGGGCCTCCCCCTCTGCCGCCTTCTCCTGGTGAGCGGGGGAGAGAAGGAGTGGAGGAGGCCTCCTCACACTCAGTACCCTGAACTGCATACTTCACAAATTTGTCTCACACCCACTGCTGAGAACCAGCCATGCAGCCTCTGTTCGGTGTAAGAGCTGGAAAATGGAGCTCACTGTTCACCTAGAGAGGGGAGGAGGAGGATGCTGGTGAGTGCTGAGGGAGATCTGCAAGGTGTACCTTATTCCAGGACTGGAGAGTACCTTCCAACTCACCGCTGTCGTTGTCCTCATCATTGGCTAACATCTGCTGAGCTGAATCACAAAGCCAAGGGATATTCTAAGTGCAAAGGGTCCATTGTTCTGTTTGAACTTCATGGAAGTCCCATGAGGTAGATGAGACTTTGATCTCAGTTTCCAAATGAGGACACTTGAGCCCAGAGGGACTGAGGCATTAGTAGTGAGTCACACAGTGTGTCAGTCACTGGGACACAATACCTGACACCCACAATTTAATGGAGGAGAGGTTATTTTGGCTCACAGTTTGTAGAAGTTTCAGTCCACAGTCAGCTGGCTCCAAGGCAGAATAGCATGGCAGAGGAGAGCGACTCGTGGCATGGTCATGAGTTGCTCTCCTCTGCCATAGTGGACAGCAAGCTTCTCCTTCTCAAGGGAGAAGCCAGAACGTAGAATATCTGCAGAAAGCCACAGGAGTGAGGAAAGCCAGCCCAAGAGAGAAGCCATGATGGCTACAACCACCAGCAATGTTGTAGGAGCAGGACTGCCTAAGCCATTTGGAGTTCATATCTTGCCACAACTTATTCTGGGTGCTGGACAGGGAGCTACAGTATTTAATCATTGCCCAGCTGGGTTTCAGTCTTGCTTTGGTTCCATTGGTTTCCGTCTCCCTATTTCTCCCTTTTGGGATGGGAATGTTTACCCTGCATCACTGCATGTTGGCAGTGCTTAATTTTCTTTTTGAATCTTACAGGGGCTCATAGATAGCAATTTGCCTTAAGTCTCAGGGGAGACTCTGGACTTGAACTTTCTAGCAATACTGAAACTGTTAGGACTTTGGGAACTCTTAGAGATGAACTAAATGCATTTTGCATAAAAGGACGCACATTTTAGTTTAGATGTTTACCAAGAGGATCATGCACTCACAGGTGGGACATTTGGAAGATGATTGGATTGTGGGGATTTATAGCTGGCTTGCTATTAGAAGGTAAGGTCTGGTAGGGAAAGGAGGGTCACCAGGGGCCAGGCCTGGAAGGGCACCTCTCTCTCCCAGACTGCTCACTTATCTCTCTCTGCTTCCTGCTTGCCTTGCCATGCCTGCTTGACTGCTGTTCCTCCGCCATGCACCTGTGCCACACTGTCCTGCCTCGGAGACAGTGGACAGTAGACTGAAGCTTCTACAAACTGTGAACCCAGTACACCTTTCCTTCTTTCAGTTGAGGGTGTCAGGTGTTACATCCCAGTGATGCGGGAAGTAACTGAGACACATGACCAGGAGTGGTAGCCCTGGAGCATGAGCCTTAGTGGCATTCTTACAGTGTCCTCCCTGGACAGATCTTCGATTCTCCCATGGGTGCCTCTGCAACTCTCAGGGCTACACATGGAACTCAGTTTCCTGCCACTGCCTGCCATCAGGAAGCAGCACTTGTGTTAAAGAAAGAGATGGATAAAGAAAAACAAGAAAATACAAGCAGAGCTCAGAAAAAGCACAGGTAGGGATGGAGGTGGGGAGCAGCAGGTAAGCAGAGGCTGGGCACTTGGAGGTGGAACCCAAACTCCTGAGCAGCATCAGGCCACAGCCGTGGGCAGGAGGGACAGCAGGACAGTGGCCAGGGTGGCCCAAGAGCTGCTCCGGGGTTACTCTATGGCTTCTTCTCCTTCCCTCTGTCCAGCATACACAACTGTAGCAAATCTGGTTTGTATTTTCCCTGTGCAACCAGCTTAATGGATTCTTCCTTAGCTAGTTTTTCTGAAATAATTTTCCCATTTGGCCTTCCTATCACTTTACCTCTCCTCTGCATTTCAGTTGAAATAAACAGTGCTGGAGGAGAGAAAACTGGACTTTGTCTGTTTCTTTTAATTGTTTAAAAACTCAGGAATTCTTTGCTTCCTGTGCAGAGTTTGGGTCTGACCTAACTCTGGCCAGTCATCCCTGACTCCTTCCTGGCACAAGACACAGTCCTAGGCCCAGATGGGAGCACAGACCTGCTGACCAGCTCATCACTCAAACCCACGGAGCCCACGCATGCACCTGGTCGGGCCAGGCAGCCTCCATCGCTGCCTTCCCTCCTCTGTGAGGGGGACTTGGGTCAAGTGAGCAAGGCCAGGAACTTACCAGGGAAACAGCCACACCACGGGTTTCAATGGCATAGACTTGGCCATATGTTGTCTGCTCTGTTATTTCCATTTGTTCAGTCGCAAGAAATAAAATAACTTTTATTTGCCAACCTGGTTTAGAGATATCATAGAATCAGTGCCCACTCACCTCTCTTTCCCTGCCTCCTGGATCCTGGGCCCCACTAGATAGATCACAAGGAATCAAGGAGTGAGGCCACAATGAATCTGCCCAAATACAAACATTTTAATTTGGCATGGTATAGAAGCATCTTTATTTAAAAAAACAAAAAGCAATGCTTTAAATTTACATTTGTATAACTCGTATATGCCACTGTAGACTCAATTGGATTTCTCTGCAGAATAAACAAAAGCATCAGCAGCCACATTAACATGTTCTGCATGGAAAATTGGACGCTGTACAGGCTCGCTTTCCTCTCAGAGGCCCCATTGACGAAGGGACAAACAAAAACTAAAGAGTGTCCTCCAAGGAGGATATTTTCATGCTAATTTTTTATAATGCCCAAATGTGCTTGTGCTCGTTGCCTGCAAAAAGCAACCTCTAAACCACCACATCCGCCAAGTGATGCTTCTTTCTAACACATGAGCTGCCCACGTTCACAGAGGCCACACAGGCCCTTAGAAACACGATGGCGTGTCCCCATCCATCTTATTCACTGGTAAGCGCACACCCACAAAGTGGAATAAGAAGCCTTGATCTTTTCCAATGTATGTGCACATCCCCAGACCAAAGACTAAACCTTCAATACACTGAATTTAACCACTGAATTGACTTCCATTAGCAACTCTTGAATTAGGCAGCATCCCTTCTATTGTGGCAGAGCAGTCATTTCTTGTGAAGCAGCTTGAGCAGAAACCAAGAAATGTCATCATACCAAAATGCAGATTGTTCAACATCTGGTGATGTCTTTATCATGGGTAAAGCAGAGGGGACTTCTCATCATGCTGCCTCAGGTTGACTGAGCCCTTTCAATTGGTTGTTATGAATCTCCTGTTTGTTTGTTTTGAAAACATGATCTGTTTAGGGATATTCTTGTTTTTCAATGTTTCAGTCTGACTACTTGTCATTCAACACAAGTGACTGCATTTTGATTTTGTCCTTTGGGTCCCAGCACAGAGGAGAAAAACCCAAAACAGATAATACTCCATACATTTTATTTGACATATGCCATTCAGATAGCAGTGAGGCTTATAGATTTCCATCATGTAAAATGTAGTTGCAGGATTTTCTCCTGGAAGTCTCAGGCTTCCGTAGTCCTCACTCTTAGAAAGGCCAGGAGACAGCATGATTCAATGTCAATAGGTATTCACCTCAATCCACAGAATAAAAAGCTTTCAGAAATGTGTTTTAAAGTTATCTCCTAAATTTGCTTAACTCCAACTCCAAGCCATCACCCTTAAGGAAACCTAGGACCCTGCAGTTCATCATTCAGTCCCCTTTCCTTCAAAGTCCCTCAGAAGCCAGCAAGCCCATGCTGGGTTCAGGCTTTTGTTGGCTTCTTCTGTTATTGGCCACTAACCCACCCCAGTGACTGCAAGGATGTCCTCTCCCTTGTCTGAGGCATATCCCGGGACCAGTGGCTGTTGGGGGCATTCCTGCCATGAAACAGTCAGGAATTCTGCAATCCCAGGCCCTTTTACTGTACCTCGAGTAGAGGGGGTGACTGCTACTGTATTAAATCATGCAAAAATTTGCATAACTGGAGCACCCAGAAGAATAGTTTGGAAACGTCCCACTAAGAAATAAAAGCAGTGACAGAACAGTTACTTTTCCATATGAGATGATCTGCAGCTCAGTTTTCTGCCACACAACCATGACATTTTAGGTCACTCTAATGAACAGTTCTGTTTAAGAGTGAACTGGGGGATTCTGAGGCCATGGAAATTTTGCATTCATAAGAGACCATTTTACTAAAGTCACTTTTATTCTTCAGCTATCATTTGTCTATTAAGTCTATCAACAATACTCCTTTAGTTTACACACTTGTATGAAACATTAGTATGGTTTTGTTGTAGGATTAGAATGCCATATATTAAATATTTGAAACTGCACTTCTGAGAAATCAAAGACCCATCCCCCATCCCCCCACTTCCTCCTCTATGAAGCAGAAAACCCTTTCCTACCCTCAGGGACACCTGAGAGAAGGAGGCTCTGAGAAGCCACAGAACTTATTCTAGCCAATATACCTGCCACTACTAATATCACTTCCCAAGATTAGGTGATCTGATTTTACTGAATCATATCTTTAATGCCCTCCAGAATTCTGTGCAATCATTTGCCCCCTTAGGACTCTTGAATACATTTGAAATCATATGCAACTAAGTTCATAGAAATATGCAAATGCATTGCTTGAAGAATCCCTGTACACACACATGAATTTGCACATATGCTGCAGGAATACTCTGTTGCCTCTGGGCAGAACACTTGGCACAAAACAGACATTCAAAAATAAATCCCTGAACGAATAGCTGAATAACAGGTCGGACCATCATCTAAAGGTTTTAGCAGCTTAAATGCTAAGAAATTTTAGACAATTTGCTAGAATTTCAAACTACACTGGGAAATACATGTAAATAAATGCACTTGAATATATAGACTTGTTTTTCTTTTCCCAGCTTATGAAAATGTGTACTTACTTTATGCCATAAATAAGAAGTTTATAATAAATACTGTGTTCAGTTCAGACCAGACAGTTTTACATCTGAGTCTCCACAAATCTCTTTAGAAAAAAAGATAGGAAAAAGCCACACTCATGAAGAATAATTCAATCTGCTTTCATCAAAATGTTAACCAGCTCTTTGGTTGGGTTTAGACAGCCTGCAGGAGGCTGAACATCACAAACTGCATGGACAATGAAGCCACATATTTGCTGGTGGTTAATTACGAAGCAGCTACTACATGCAGAGCAGTCTGCAGGCAATTTGAAGTGTTTCAGTGGACAAATAGACATCCTTGCCCTGTGCAGCTTGCAACTTCACAGATACAGTATACAAGGAACTTACATGAAATATGAGGAAGGTAAAATGGAATAGAAGAAGTGAGAATGTGCACGTGTTTAACAGAGAGCTGGGTGCAATTTTAAATAGACCAATCAGAGTGGACTGAATTGAGAAGAAAGCATTTCGCAAATCCTTGATGGTGGAAGGTAATTAGCCACATGCTGGGCTGATACCCCCAAAGCCCAGTGTATCAGCCCCCTGCTTCTAATGGAGCCAAGTGGAAAGTACCACACCAGACTCTGAGTTCTCCTTTTCAAGAGATCTTTGGACCACATTCTACGAGCAACTCAGAAGAGTTTATAACTTCTCCACCTGAGTCGATAATGAATATTGGTTTCTTTACCTTTTCAGGTCTGTGAAGGTGGAGTGGAGAGTGCCACACAGTCTTCAGGGACATGGGCTCCTCCCATTACACCTATAACTTCTGGGGCCTCATCCTTTCCTGCCTTCTCCTGGTGAAGGATAGGGGATGGAGGGCATGCACTCACACTTAGTGACCTGAACTGCATACTTCACATGCCACTTTGTTTCACATTCACTTGTGAGAACTGGCCATGTAGCCTCAGATACAAGAGCTGAAAAACACAGCCAAGTTGTCATCCTAGGGCAGAGGTGAACATGGACACTGGAGAGTGTCGAAGGAGGTCTGGAAGGATGCTTGAAAATTCAGTTGAGACTTTGTTAGTCAGCATTCTGTCACTGTGACAAAATAACTAAGGAAAAACTTGGAAGTGGAAAAATTTCTTTTGGCTCATGGTTTCAGAGATTTCAGTCCATGGGTGACCAAGAGGGGAGGAGAAGGGGCTGGGGACACAAATTGTCCTTCAAAGGCACACCCCCAGTAACCCACCTCCTCCCACTGGGCCTAAATCTTAAGGTCTCTACCACTTCCCAAGAGGACCATCAGCTGGGTGCCAAGCCTTCAACCCATGAGCTTTTGGGTGACTATTAAGATTAAAACCATAGCACAGACCAATCCTCATCGCCATCGTCGTTGTCACCACCATCATTTGCTAACATTTACTGAGCCTCATAATGCTGAGACACAGATCCTAGCTTAGAAGTCTGTTAATCTCTTTGAACCCTGTGATAATCCTCTGAGGGAGGTGCCACTTTGATTTCATTTTCCAAATGGGGAAACTTAGACTGGTGGATCGGAGACAGTTGCTTGAAATTGTGTGGGCAGGAAGTGAAGCAGCACCTTACAGTGTGATCTTTGATTCTTCCTGGGCACTTCTGAAACTCTAGGGAATATGCATCTAAATCAGTTTCCTGTTCACTGGCCGTCAACAGGAAGCAATATCCATGTGGACTTAAGGAGACAGAAAAGGAAAAACAGGAAAATACAAACACACAGCGAGGTCAGAAAACACAGACTGAAACAGCAGTATCATAGAGAAGCAAAATACACAAAAGATGAACAAAATCAGAAGATGATATATTAGAATATAGACCATGTTAAGATATACAAGAGCAAAATGAAACAAAGAAGCGAACATAATTTGACACAATATAGATTATAAACAATAACAGAAATATTACCAGTAATTATTCAATAGTCAACTTGAAAATCTAATTACATAGTAGTGAACCTAGAAACCTAGTTAACAAGAAACATATAAAAGACCAAATTAATGCTAAGTACTATGTAATTAATATAAATTCAAAATTCATTAACATTAAATAAGTTGGCCTCTCTTAATAGAAAAAATAACACAGAAAAATAAAATAAAATGCTAGCTTCTCAGGTGTTTTCTACCAAACTTTCAAGAAACAGATCATTTCTTCCTATGCAAGTTATTTCTGAAAGTACAAAGCTTGAAATTCACAGTTCATTTTATGAGGCTACTATAGTATTCATTTCCAAACTAAGTGAAATTTATTTCATTTATCAACATAGATATAAAGATCCCTAATAAAATAATGGCTAACAAAATTCAACAGCATATTAATAAAAATAAAATATCATAAGCAGGAAGAGTTCATCCTAACAACGCAAGGGTGGTTTACTATTTTAAAAACCTATTAATTACATGATAGTTAAAGGACAAAAATCATATGATTAGCCCAATTCACATGGAAAATAATTATAAGTAGATGTGGAAATTCATCAAATTTAAAAAATCAAACAGAAAAAAAAAAAAAGAAGAAAAGACATTCCCTTTGTGTTCAGGAAAGAATCCTATGATTACCTCTATTGTTCAACATAATTTTTCATGGGAACAAAAAAATAATAGGTGTAAAGTTAGGAAAGGAATAACAACTGCTATTATTTCAAGAAGCTGTGAACATTCACTTAGAAAATTCAACATAATTAACAACCTATTTGAACTAATAGCGTTTGAGGAGGTTATAGGATACAAAGTGAATCAAATAATTATGTAGTTCATCTAAATACCAAATGTGGATGAGAACCAAATGAAATTAAATGATTAGGTTTAATGTTGACCTTATAGGGAAATTTGATTCTGTTCTTATCCAATTCAGTTTGCAACTAGAATCATGAAAACAATTAAATTTGTGAATCAAAGTACCACTATAAGATATCATTCACAAATAACAAACTTATATAACATTTTGAAATTATCTTGTTCAATCATCAAGGCTTTTAACAAATACCTACTAATAAAAAATATAAGTTAATACTAAGCACAGGCAATAAGACAGTGGAAGAAAAGAGAAATAGGCTCTTAAATATAAGGGAACTTATAATCACTCCATAAATGACAATAATTGCCCCATAAATCATAGAGAAATGCTGTTCAGTGTAAATTGTTGGCAAAACTGGGTAAATTGTGAGAAAAATCAAACCAGATCCCTACCTCACACCATACATAAACTAAGCCCTAAATGTATTAGGTGAAACTAGAGAGTTAGAAAATGAATGGAGGGAGAATTTTTAATCTACATATGGGAAAGGCTACTCAACTTCATTTTTATCAATTATCCCTCTCTCTGTGCTGTGAACACGTCCTGTATTTCATCCAGTCATTCAATTAGAATTTTTATCTTAGCATATATGTTTTAGTATTTTTATTATAAAAATCAGATTTTTATCATATTTAATTTACGGTTAAAGTGTGAAGACTATGTAACATTCATTATGGACAGGGTACTTTATGCCTCTGTAATTCGGTTTCCTTATCTTTAAAACACAAGGAAAGAGACAGGATATACTTCAGAAGGGAGACTAAATGAAAGAGCATAGATTACACAGGTCTATAGGTCGATAGATAGATGGTAGAGAGATAGACAGACAGAGACAGACAGACAGACAGACAGACAGACATAATGTGCTTGGAACAATGCCTGCAACTTAGGAAGCTCTATGTAAATGTGAACTATTACAATTTACTAGTACCATTTTATACTCTAAGGCATTTACTACTGTGGGTCTTCCTATGTCAAATCTTCCATTTGTAGCAATAATGTCTCTGCTAGTATTTGAAAATAACTCATGGATATCACCGTTTCCCTCCACTCACATTTTAAACCTTCTGGAAGAAAAAAAGTCAGTAGAAATTATTGATCTGGAAATAGAATCATTATTATGGTTGAAATTAAAGACCTGACTTCAGTCATCTTGCCATGTGGACACACCAGCAGACTCAAAATTACCTACATTCACCCAGCTTCCATCACTGGTAGTGCTGGACCATACCGTGCATCCCTGGCAAGGACAGAATTTGTACCTTGAGCTCAGCCCAGAGCTGAAAGAGGAGAGGATAAGGGTGCTTGAAGGCAAGTCAGAAGGAAGCTCTGCTCCATATGGCTTCCGAGCTCATTGACTCGGGAGCTGCTCCTCTGACGGGGGCACCGAGCACGGCCACAGTTTGCTTCCCGCTGCATCTCACAGTGTCCACTGCAGGTCCAGGCCTCCATCTGGCATTGCTCTTCTGCGCAGAAGCCCAGGGATCCTGATGTCGTGAGGCTCCACCAGCACAGCACTGCCCGCCCGAACCTGCAGCCACGCAGTGGACCCAACAGGACAGGAGGGCACTGAGGGTCTGGCATCAGCTATTATGTGCTTCAGCTCAGAAGTGACACACGTTAATTCCATTCACCGAGTGAATAGTCCTCCCCACCACCAAATTTGAGTCATCCTGAAATGTGAGTTTGAACCTGTTTAGAAATAAGAGCTTTGTCTATTTGACATTTCAATGACAATGGACAAAATTAACTACACAACTTTTGTAGTTTTACTTGGAGTACTAAAATTTCAGCTTTTGGGCTGGTGAGATAACTCAGCAGCGTAAGCACCTGCCTGGCAAGCGCGAGGGCCCGAGTTCGACGCCTGGAACCCACATATGAAAAAAGGGCCGGCGATATCGCTCAGCGGCACGGGCGCCTGCTGGCACGTGAGGTCCTGAGTTCAACCCCCGGTACCCACAAAAAATAAATAAAATAAAATAAAATTTCAGCTTTCAGCATGGGTAGAAGGAGGGTAGGGTGACAGCATATCCACTGAAAGAAGACAAGGTCATTTTATGATCAAGTTAAGACGTGCTCGAAGAGGACTAGGGCAGGCCTTATGCAGAGACTTTTACCCTGATAAGAAGGAAGTTTGGACACACACACGCACGTGGGATTCTTTGTTAAGATGCAACCAGAGGCTGGAGACGCTCTGCCACAGGAAAGCCGAGGATTGTCAAGATTGCCCACGCCCACTCCAAGCTTGAAACGGTAAGGAGGGATCGATTTCTGACTTTTGGCCTCCACCACTGAAGGACGTTTCCCACTGTTAAAAGCCTGCGACTTTGTGCTGCCTTGCTAGGACAGCCACAGGAGACTAATTCATGGTCTCATACAATTTCAAGGGTCTTAGATGGCTGCATGCACAGAGCAGCTTAACCAGATTAACACTGGGCTTCTACCGTGACCCTAGGCTGACATTGTAATCCTGCCACCCTCCCGCCTCCTAGGCTCAAAATCGTCACCAGAGCTCCCCTCCCCATCCACCAGTGCACATACATGTGGCTTGGATTTAGACCTTAGAGTTCAGATTAGTGACAGTAGCAAATGCATCTCATCCTCAGAGAGAGACCAGGAGCATCACAAGGGCACCATAGAAACTGCAGAGTCAAATTACACATGAATCACAGCTTTGCATACACTGAACTCACACACATGCATACACACCTCTCCCGTCAACTCTCTCCCGGAGTTCACACTGCACATCCATCATAGGTCACGATCACCATCTGTATGCAGAGCCCACATCATGGTCCAGTGTCCTGGCCCCAAAGCTACAGCACCGAGGGGTTTTCTGGGCTTGGGAACACCGGATGCAGTCTGTGCCCATCCATGGATTCACACTTTGCAGCTGCAAACTGCTCTGAATTGACGCTTAGTATAAAAGACTTTACAACCACAATCCGTATTTCATTTCTTTCCATAAAATAATAATCTGAGAAATGCAAACAAATACACTGTTAACAGTTTAACATTTATTCTCAATAAATAGGAAGCATTTTACAGGAAGCTGCAGGCCATTATGAAAATCATAATCCATGCCTGGTGCCAGGAAAATATATTCTCAATTTCACTACACCCTGTTCCCAGGCACAGAACCCAAGATTTCCTTTGCATTATAGATTCTCATTATGACTGATCAACAAATACAGTGTAAAAAAAGTCCTGTTGAAGACAGCACACACCATTCTAAATGAAGATGCCAAAACACGTCAGCTTTTCTTGCAGGGATGGCAGAATTGAAATTGCTCCTCATTTGTGAGGCAACTATAAACGCTGAAATAGAGATTATTGTACATTCAGAATGATCCTGTCTGCAGACTCCCCTGCTAATTTATGCATTCTGCACTTCGCACCGCAGCAAACATCTGATCTTCTCCTGAACTTTTCAGAAAATGGCAGTCTTCAAATCTTGAAATTAAACTGCATTTAACCAATACCACAAATTCTGCACCTGCTTGGATCTTCCCGGCACTCTTATGACTTGCTTTTATGAAAATCTGTACCAATCTCTCATGCATTCTGCAATTCAGACTTAATAAGACGTGAGGCATCGATGGTACAGACAGCAATATCCCTCATCCTATGGCAAGAGTAGTAATAAAAACGTGTCAGGGGGTAGAAATATCAGGAGTCCAGTGAGTTAGAATTAGAGGTGAGAAATGAGTGAGTTGCTTATTTTGCTGTTAAAGAAAGAGGTTTTGCAGTTTTTTGTTTTTAGTTTGTTTTCCTACATCCAAGTAAGAAGTGGCGTTCAGGTGTCAGATGGCCAACAGTGAGAAAAGTAAGTGAATTAAACCTGTAAGTGTACGATTGTGCCTACAGAGAAATTCCCAGATCAAGTCAACACGCTCTGTATTAATGATGTCTCTCAAACAGATGGGATTTCCTTCCCTATGTTCTGAAGTATGATTTGAGAAAAAACTTAAAAACCAACAATATATACAAAAGTGAATTCCCTGTAAAAAGGAGCAGTTACCTCCTGCTTCTTAGCATCTCAGAGGTGAAGGGGGTACAGTGATAAAACAGGGGGTTAAGTTTTGATTCCCAAGTTCATACACACATAGCATTTCTGTGCTTTGATATCAAATGGTAATAGCACTTTATGTGTTTTGCTTAACTTTAAAATATGAAAATGAGCACTGAGTATTTTATATATTTCCCTGAGGTTCGCATTGTAATGGCCAACTGATAGAAATTTCATAGCAGAAATTAGAAATCAATTGGTAGCCTCTGCCTAAGCTCATGCTGCCTGTCACGTAGTTAGACTCAGCTGGCCTTGACCCCACGCCAGCTGTAACTCAGAGGCAGTTTGATTCAGCTTTACCTGACTGAATCCAGCTGCATTGCCTGTACTTTCCGGCCTATAAAGATTCTGTTTTGCTTGCCTATTCTAGGAACTTTCCACCTAGGACAAAATAGCCCAGTCAAGGACATGCTTGCCTGATTTCACTTGCCAACTCAGACAGCCTCCTCCCTAGCAGAGCCTGTCCAGAACAAATCTGCCTGACAAAATATGCCTTAGCCTATGTAACCAATCATATAATAACCTGCAATCAGCTTTGTATTTCTGGCTTACAAAAATGTATTTAAGCTAAACTCTAAGCTGATTCTACTCTGACGATTTGAGATCTGATTCTTATCAGCCTGCTAGCATAATAAAGGTTGTCTTCCAACTCCTCAGGTGCAGGGTCAATCATTCCAGCTTTGGAGTTAGCGAGATGTGAGCTGGGGTCCCCACTATATCCTCGTTAACATGGGATCTTGGGAAAGTCATTGACCTCTCTGAGCCTTACTTTTTCATTTGCTGGAGAAGAGAATAATTCTATCTCACAGGTTTGTTACACATTTTAAATATCCCTGTCAGTTATGAGGCACTGAATAAATGATAGCCTTTATAATAGGGTTAATTGAGAATGCTTTAGATAGAATGAGGCTGAAATACTCTCATAGAAAAGATTTCCTGGGAATCTTCTAGGCATCTCCTGGTTTGACATCAAGAACTCGTGCCAATCCCAGAAAACGCCATGCATTCCCAGGAGAAAAGTTTCCCCAGAGATGGTGGGAGGGTACACTCCCTTCCCAGAGCTCAGAGGTTCACAGTAATCTTTCTCCAGAATCTGGATTACCAGCAAAAACCCAGGGACACTCGAAAGCCCTACCATGATCCCACACCATCCTCCCTAATATGACAATAATTCCGGCAACCTCCCAGCAAGAGGACAAATACCGGCTGCCCAATCCAGAGTCTGCCTTGTATACATTCATCTGATGCAATTATGCAAAGTCTTGGTTAAGTCTATGCAAAAAGCCACAACTATGCACCTACAGATTAAAGGCAATGATTCCCCACTTATCTTAATCTGTCAATTATGTTTCTTTTGTCATATTTTTGAGATCAATAAATAATTTTTTAAAGTAGTTTTAGGTTCAAAGAAAAATTATGCATAAAGTCCAAAAAGTTCCCATGTACACCCCAGGCCCACATATGTACAATCTTCCCCTTTGTCAACATCTCCTGCCAGGATAAGAGCTTTATTACAACAGATGAACCCAATCGACACATTATTGTCACCTATGAAAGTTAACTTAACTGTGTCAACTTGATTAGCTTAAGAAATGCCCAGAGGATTAGTAAAGCACATTTCTGGGTATATCTGGATGAGTTATGGAGCCATGACTTCGGGTACTGTATATGACCTCTGCCTCCTTTCCTCTCTTGTGCTTTCCCCCTGCTCTGTTTCCTGATCACCATGAACTAAGCTCTGCTCCCCCACACCCTTCCACCATATGGTTTCAGCTTTCGAGCCAGCTTACCATGGACTGAAGCCCCTGAAATCTTAAGCCAATTAACCCTTGCCTCCTTTAACTTGTGGATGTCGGGTACTGTGTCTCAGGGACAAGAAAGCTGACTAATGCATCACTCAGAGTCTATAGTTAACATTAGAGCTCACTCTTGGTGTACACATGGGTTTGGGCAAATGTATAATAACATGCATCCACCATTTCAGTAACATACATAGTATTTTCATTGGCCTAAAAATCCTCTGTGCTCTGTCTGTTCACCTCTCCTTTCTCTAACTCCTGGCAATCACTGGTCTTTATATGTGTTATAAAATAAAAAATAAAAATAAAAATAAATATATTTGTTATAGTGTTGTCTTTACTGAATGTTATGTAGTTGTAGTCACAGATTATGTAGCTTTTTCAGGCTGGCTTCTTTCACTCAGTAATATCCATTTAAGTTTCCTATCTGACTAGTCATAGTTTGATAGCTTATTTATTTTTAGCACTGAATAATATTCCATTGTCTGGATATACCAGTGTTTAGCTGTCCACTCCCACCTACTGAGGGACAACGCAATTGCTTCCAAGTTTGGTCAATTATGAATAAAGCTGCTATAAACATCCAAGTACAGGTTTTTGTGTGAACATAAGTTTTTAGCTTCTTTGCATAAATATTGAAGAGTATGATGGCTGGATTGTATGGTGAAAGTATGTTTAGTTATGTAACAAACAGGCAGATCCTCTTCCCAGGTGGCTAAACTATTGCATAGTCCCACCAGCAGTGACCAAGTCCCTGCTAACTCACATCCTCACCAGCCTTAGTGCTGTGAACATCCCAGAGTCTGGCTGTTCTAATCGGCACGCGGCGGTCTGTCACCATTGTTTGAATTTGCGATTCCCTAATGACATGGTGCTGAACATCTTTTCATTAGCAGATTTGCTTTCCATACGTCCTCTTGGTAAGGTATCTACCGAGGTCTTTGGCTCACTTCCTTTGGCCCTGTTGTTTCCCTTTTTATTGTTGAGTTGTAAGAATTCTTTGTATATTTTATCAGATATGTATTTTGCAGCCACATTCTCTCTGTGTGTGGCTTGTCTTCTCATCCTTTTTACGGTGCTTTTGACAAAGCAGTTTTCTGTGTATTTCATCAGCCCTCCCTTCTCAGCAATACTGACCCACTGGGATTTAAAAATGTAGCTCTGTTTTCTGATTCATGGGACTTCCCCACTGCAGGCTTTCTTTGCATTTACTGTGGGGTACATTCCTGTCCTTACATCCACAGATACTTGCGGGGTGGGGGGAACCCCAGACTAGCCATGCCCCCATCATGCCCGCAGGTGCCTGCAAACATCCAGCCTCATCCATCTGGATTTAGAGGAAGCGAGGCGCTAATGGGAACATGGGCTCCAGCTGTTAGACCCCATCAGGCTGAGAGGAAGGATGGTAGCATGTCATTACCAGACAGAGCCTCTGTGATTATGCCTGTCCTCCACATGACAGTGCTGATTAAATAGTAATTAATTCCTCAACAGGCTGAATTAAATAATCAAGTAAGCTGCAGGTAATGCAATTACAATAGTTATTTAACACTTAGTGAAATGCTCTTATAAGTACTGATGTGGCAAGTCTTCCATCTACCCTGAAGCAGCCCAAACACTGTGGAAAGATGCTCGCTTTCTTATGAGGATCTAAGGATCCTATGGGCCATTCATGGACCCGTCATGGGACTAAATCACAATACAGAAAGGAGCCCAGTTCTGTCATCCTGTGGTCCAAACTGTGCCATGTGTGGGTACCAGGCTAGTGCTGGCCACCCACCTCAGCGGCCCCTGAGGGGCTGATGGGAATCTCAGACCAGGGGAACAGAAGGGGTGAACACAGCTCTGAGTAGAAACCAGGCCAGCAAGGAGACACACAGAACCCTGGTAGGGACACTGCTCAGGCTCAGTCAAGCTGATGAAAACGAGGAAGAAATGGAAGGCAGAGGGGAGTCAGGAAGAGCTGAAGTCCTTGGCAACTGTGTCTCAGGCTTTGGAGCACACCCTGGTCTTAGGCCTCTGAGGTCAGACTCCAGGGACCAAGCACTCAAGGCCACAGTCATAGTTTTCCTTTACGTTGCCTGTGGCCAGTGCCATTTCTTCCTTCCCAAACTGTGTGATGGGTGGACATGAAAATAGCAACACCCCCTCCCCAGGGAAGATCCCTTTGGAAAGACCTAGCATCTGCCCTAGGGTCCACTCATCCCCAAACATCCTCCCAGGAATGTAGATGAGTAGCTAGACCAGAGAAATGGATACCATGCAGAAGACATGTAATTATGTGTTGACCGGACCTCAGGTTTGCAATTCATTCATTCCCTTGTGGCCCAGTATTGCTAAACAAAGGAGTGGGCTAGGTGTAGCACACCTCTGAGCACAGATTGTCCCATGTCTCCACCTCCATGGGATGAGTGGATGTGCATGAAGTCAGAATGCCACAGCTAAGGAGTCTTCTTACTTCCTGGCTATTATTTTGGAGAGATGGTACTTTTACTTCTGTGTTTTAGCCTTAGATAAACAGGCTTTCCTTCACCAGCCCCCTACACAGGACAACACTGACCATGAATAAAGGAGCCTGTGGACAGGACCGTTTTTGACCCCACTGTCTTATCATGAATTTTACTCTACAGCGAGAGCTGGTGCAGGGCCGGCTTCTCTTTGCCTCTCTCCCTGCTTCCTCGTAAATCCATTGTTAGGAGAGTGTTGCCATGGTGACAGAGGGCAACAGAAGGCAAAGAAGCTGACAGTCACCCACACAAAGCAGGCCAGATCTGCGACTAATTAAAAGGTTCCAAGCTCAGGGTCACCTTGTAAATGAGAAGCATCCATCAGGAAGCCCCAGCACAGACTGCTCTGCCCAGGTACCCCCCGAATGCCCAGCCCTCTGGGCAGGTGTCACTGTGCCTAAAGTGGTCTCTGAGCTCCCAGTGGAGGTGCTCTTGGGATCCCTTCAGCTGCTTGGCTGGGCCATCTTATTAAATGGCCTGAATCTACTTTCTGTCAGTAGATGCATACAGAAGTGAATTGGAGAGATTAATGAAAAGCAAGTCCTGGTCTAGAGTCGATGCCATTTGTAATTGAAATTGCTTTCAGAAGCATATATGGTTTTTTTAAGGCAAGTTCATGGAGCCTTAAAATACTGCCTAGTCTCAACGAGGCTGGAAGCTTCCTTCTGCTAATCAGAAGTGGGAGATGTCTTGAGCCATAATCAGTAGCTTCCTTCCCTACTCTGGGTTCTTGAGACAGACTGGCTCCAAGCATCTCCAGTCCACTATGTTTTCAAGAGCAAGCGCTCAGGACCTGGCTCTCGAAGCTCTCCCTGCCCACTGGCGTCTTGGCACTCCATGGCCAGCTCTAACCCACTTCTGCCGCTTGCTACTATTAACTCAGCCTATCGGCTTTCTCCAGTAGATACATAAAGGAGTGAGTTGGAGCAGTTGATTTCAAGCAGGTGTTTTCCTCAGGTCCTGATCTAGAACTGACAATCTGTAACCGAACTTGATTTCCTTTACATTTTCTCACAGATGGAGTGCCCCTCATGGATGCTCACCTCCAAATCTGGTTTCTCTGAAAACACTTGAGGGCTTAGATTCTGGAAGCTGAAATCTGACCCTTTAGAAATTTCTGGAAGCTATGCAGGAACAGAAAGTGAAGTGCCCCCAAAATAAGAATGTAGCCAGGAGAAGAGATCAGAATTTTATCCAGGATCCAACAGTGAAAAAGGAAACCCAGTACCCACAGGGAAGCACTGGAGACCAAAACCTTCACTGCCACCAGTCTGCACTGGGCCAGCTCAGCTTGTTTAACATCCTGTGCTGGACTCTTCTACAGCCCCACATCCAAAGTCATCAGGATCCCAAGTTTACTGTGATGGAGCTTGGATGTCCAAAGACAGACTCATCCACATGATCCTCCTCCAATGGCCAAAGGTTCTTTCCAAGAGATTCGAATTCCTGAAGGTCATGGATCTGGACTGAGAACATTTATATCCCAGCTCCATGCCTAGCTCTGTGAGCTGGGAAAAGCTATGTAATGTTCTCCATCTCTGTTTCATCATCTCAAAATGGCAATAGAGTCATTGAGGGAATTGAATATGAAGATCTGCATAATGTTTAGAAGGATGCTAGAAGATCCTACCTGCTCAGGAGGCACCAATGAATTCACTAGGCACATGCTAGCCTACTGCAGAGAGTTCAGTATTCTCTTGCCAACAAGTTGCACCATGATGGCGCTGGGGGAGGAACAGCTCTTCCCCCTGAGCCTTTCAAACTTCCAGGTTCCTCCCATCTTGATGCTCCAACCCCACCATTCGGGCCATGGGTTGATAAGGGAGAGAGCCATGGACGCGTGAAGCTGGGCTTCAGTACTCGGGACATAACGTGGAGGTGCAGGTGTCCTCCACACCACATTCCATTGGCCCCAGACTCCATCACAGACACCCCTGGCTGCAGAGGGTGACAGGCCTCATCCCCAGCAGTCCTCACCATGATTTCTGTTGTTGTCATTTACTGAACGAGAAACTGACACTGCACGTGTTGAGAAAACAATGCAGACTGGACTTCATGTCATAACCATGAGCACAGCCATGTTCCATGTGGTTAGGGTTAAGATGACAGACACCCACCCAGACCCTGTGGCCCCAGAGCACAGTGACAGCCACCTCTGAGCACACAGGAAAGGCACTGAAGCCCAGAGCAGGGTCAGAAGCCAACAGGTAGGTGGAATGGAACCACCCCACCTGCTCCTGGTGGCTGTGCCTGGAGTGTGGCGTCCGAGGAGTGGGGCCAGTGTGCATCCAGGCTCCTGTGCCCCGTACTTGAGGCACTCACAAATTCAAGGATGCCAGAGCTGCAGCTGTGCATGGGTGCTGCTACCCTCCCCGGCAGCCCACAGTCAGACTTAGGATGTGGGATGCCCACAGGTACCTCACTTGCTGTGCCTGCTGTCCCCTGCCTTGGCTCTTCCTACCTCTCCTCTCCATCTGGCCAGGCCCAATGTGCAAGGTGCAGACTGTGAACATTTCCCAGGGCCAGCTTCGCTCCTCCTGAGACCACAGTACCTCCCAGGACCAGAGCTCAGCATCTCCCCATTCCAAGGCTTCCCTGTGAGCAGCGTCCCTTCCTAGAGGGCCCTTGCCGAGGGGCAGGGAGCACTCTGTGACTTGCAGTGTGGCTTTCCACAGTTGGCAAGTGCTCACAAGCTGCCAGGATCTGCCCTTTGTCCCAGCAAATGAAAGAGCCTCCCTCAATGAGACCGGGGGAATCTTCCAGGACTAATGGGCTGGGGAGGCTGCTGCTGAGCTGACCGTCACTGCCCCGGACTTGAGACTCTTAATTAGAGACTCAGACCTTCCAGCCACTTGGTAATTGCTCCCTGCAGCCTCCAGTAGCTAAGTTTTTATTTCACCAGCTGCTGCAAACTTTGGTCATCTGTCTGTCTGGCTGCTTTATTAGCATGTATTTTTACTTATAACTAAGACATAAATAGGCAAGCATTTCAAAATTAACATAAACATCTTTGTTCAAATTACTAACTAAAAACCAAGCCATGCACCTTCTGAAACAATTTGAAGCATACACAACTATTTGTCAATTACTTTAGATTTAAGGGAGGCTTTGCCTTCACAGGAACTTTAGAATTTTTTCTGATGGGTTGAATTTAGACTACTCCACAAATGAATTCTGAGATGCTGGCTATATATATTCACAAAGCTGTAACTTCCTGAAGTTTTCCTGGCAGAGTGAAAGAATATATTAAGATCTGGACTCCTGTATGTTTCCCAGAAGAAATCAGCAATCAGTTTCTTCTGCCATAAAATTAATCCAGAAAGTAAACAAACATAATGTAAGAAATGCAATGCCAATAATATTCAGCTAGATTTTTGCCGTGTCATTCTGAAGCCCTTTGAAAAATACACCGAATCTTATCGAACTGAATTTAAACCAGACATAAAAGATTCCAGGAAGCTCTGTGGCAGTCAAAATGAAGATTTACAGCCATGAAAATCAATCTGATTTCCAAAAGGACTTTTGATAACATTGTGTTAATGACCTTTGGTAAATTTCTTCTCAGAAGTGTTAGGTCACAGAGTGAAGCGAGATTGAAGTAGGGAACTTGCAAATTAAAGAGAGTACCATTTGTCCTAAATCAATAAGAAGTAAAATTACAAGAACAAAGTCCCCAAATATAAAGCCAGAAATCAAGCCCAATTTGACCTGCTGAATGTCACCTGGTCTCTGTGATATAAATCCAAGATTCTGCAGATGACTTAGTGGCCAGAGAGAAAGGGACAAATAATTTTATGTAAGAAGGAAGAAGGAAAGGACCAAGAGAAGGGTGAAGAGCAGAGGAAGCGGGGGAGATATTCACATGAAAACTGAGTGAAATGCCTACATCGATGTCCCCCAAAATGGTGAGAAAATGGCCCCAGTGACTTGGACACTGTGTTTAGGCCTGGAATAGGATGACTCAGCTTACACTGATTCATACTTCACAAACACCCAGGACGCTGCTCAGGGCCCTGGACACCTGCGCCTCTGAGCAGTGAGAGGGTCACTCACGCCATCCACAGGGGCTTCGGGGCTCAGACGCCTGCACAGCAGCCCACATACAGGGAGGGATCCTAGCCATGGCCACCCAAGAGTGCCTGCCCTGTGCACACTGAGCAGGGTTCACACCTCAAGACCACAGGAGGAGACCTGTGAGTCTTGGGTTCCCATCCCCACCCTGCTGCTCTGTCTTTCAAAGGGAGGCACTGAACCTCGGAACACACTGTCAGCGAGGTCACCAACTGGACCTCATCTGTTTGTTGAGAGCAGCTGCACTCTAGGGTGCATTAGTCCAGCATGCCACCCCCCCATGGAGGGGGTCACAGGCAATGCCGCTGCCCTCCCTGCATCCCTGTGAGGTAAGAGTTAAGAGGAATTGTACTGCGAGGCACCTCTCAGGTCACAGAAAGTACAGCTGTCCCCAGCACAGAGAGCCTCTTGACCCAAAAGGAGACCAGAATGGAACATGTTTATTAAGATTCAAAAACAGACAATAAACCACCGAGGACCACTTGCTGCCTCTCTGAATTTTCCCAAGAGCTGCCCTCCTCCCTGTGGTCCTATGGGGAAAATCCAGGTGTCTCTGGGCCAATCCAACAGTTGGGGTGCAGAGCAGAAGAGGATATTGATTTGAGGTAACAGCAAAAAGGCACTTCAGAAAAGCAGTTGGCAGTAGCAGCTCACAGCAGAATGTCAAAGGCATTAAACGGAGGGCATTTGGACAAAGTCCAGCTTCCTCCACAGATCAAACAGCCCCTTTGTGGTTGCACACAGCCACTTAGGCAGCCAGGCAGAGACCCAGGGCCCAGGAGATGGAGTTCCCAATTTGTGTGCTGATGCTGAAGGCCAGGCCCTTCCTCCCTCTGCTCCCCTCCCTCCCACGGCCGTGGAACAGGGAGGAGGTGGAGAGCTAGGTGGAGAGCTAACAAAAAGCCTTGCATCTCCCTCGGTGTTCATGCCAACCTCAATTTATCTGAATAATCACGTGTGCATGGAGCCGGGACGGAGAACAGAGGGAGCTGCTTCCAGAGACTGGCCTCTCCGCCCAGCAATACTTCGCAGCAGAAGGTGGATACAGCTGGAGTAACCTAATTCCTTCTTTCAGAGGCCCCCTGTCTTGTCCCAGGCTTCCCAAAGACACTATCCTGCGTCTCACTGCACATCCTCTCCTTGGCATCACCGCTGGGATATCTAATGGGCATCACAAACATAACAGAGCCCTCCCAGAGAAACCTGTTCCTGTCCCAGGTCCTTGTTTCTAAACATCGCCGCAGCATCATCATAGCTCAAAGGAAACACCTAAGAATTATTCTTGACTTCTGTATTCTCTCACATCCAGCCTTCAGCCTTCCTGCTAACTCTATTAACTCCACCTGCAAAACAAGCCCAAGCCAAGAGTCTGAACCTGTGTATCTCTCCTGGATGCTCAAGGTGATGTCGCATCCAGTCTCCCCACTTCCAGTGGCACCAACTCCAACTCTGATCATTCACCATGCAGCAGTAAGCAGAGATATCAAGAAACACAACTCAGATTCTAGCCCTTTCCTCTTAGGCCTTCATGCAGAGAAATTCAGGATCCAACAGAGCTGGTAACTATAATTACCAACAAAGGAATGCAGACTCTCCAAACTAGCTGTGTGCACACCACACCTATCCTGAGGTGTGTTTCCAGCTTCTGCCTCCCCACAGGGCTTCTGACCCTCCTGCCTTTACTCAGATGTTGCCACACAAGAGCCACATGGCAGACGCTAAGCTCTGTCCATGCACCTCCTTCCACCACCTGGTCCCCAAATGTGTCCCTTCTGCCCACTGCCACCATCCCAGCTGCACAAGCCATGGCCTAGTGTGACCCTGCATGTCCCTCTCCCCCTGCAGTATCAACTCAGCACTGATGTTGGCCTGTGTCACCTGCTAAGGATATCCTGAGTGGCCAGACTTCCCACCATGGCACACCCACTTGTGGCCAGCACTACTGTAATCTGTCACATAGTCTGTCACCTTGAGTCCACCCTGGGTGACTATTTCCAAAGTGTAGTCATTTCAGCCTTGGACACTCCCCTCTTCCCAGGGCACCCCAGGTCTGTGTCACATGCACTCAGTGCAGTGTCTTCTGATTCTGCCAAGAGCTTGCCCAGGATGACCTGCAATGTGACTATTTGGTGACAGCCACTCCTCACTAGAGGGAGCCGGAACAGCCTCTTGTTGCCTCTCATGTACACCAAGGACCCAGGGCTGTGTCTGTTTCAAGATCCAGTTTTTGAATTAATGTCTTCTCCATGGCAACATATTTGCATGTAGATCCCAAAATCTGAATGCAGGAACTCTTGCTCAACCTGAAGGGTTAGATAAGACCCAGAGCACCTTGGTAGAATAGGGCAGGTATTTTGGTGCAGGTAAGTCTCTCTTTACTAGCAGGGGCTATTGGCTCTGACATCTGCAGCATCTGACAAAATGTCCCAGAGGTGTGAGGATACCAGGCTCCACTAAAGTAGTAATAATGATGATAATTCCAATGGTTGGCCAGAACTTTAGATTTCCCAGGGTATTTTACACGCAGTAGTAAATGCTGCAGAGCTGTCTGAGCAAGCTCAGAGCTGCCTAACAGAATGGATGCAGCCCTGCTCCCCAATCCATTTGCCATCTTGGTTGAACAAGCTTTGGAACTGGCCCAAGTAATGCTCTCAGGGAACATCAGCTCAACACAGCCTCAGAGGGAGAGTTCTGTGGTTCAGCAAAAGACAACCATTATAGTTTATATCTAAACTTTCCAAAAGTCTCATGTGTGCAAAAGTTGACTGGATCATGGGGTGCTGCACTCATCAGTGGATTCATCAATGTATGAGTTGATGGCTGAAGGTGCTGTTAAGATGTGGGGTCTAGTTGGAGGTGGTCACTGGGGTGAGACCTGCAAGTGTGCATTCTTATCCCTGGCTCCTCCCTTCTCTCTCTGCTTCCTGGCTGGCTTCCAGGATGAGCAGTTTCTTTCTCCCAGCCCTTCCACCATGTTGTTTCTGACTTGGAGCCATCCTACCATGGACTGAACCTACTGGAAACTGTGAGCCAAATTAGCCTCTTCTCCTTTAAGTTGTGGCTGTCAGGTATTGTGCCTCAGTGATGGGACAATGACTTAATATAATGACATTATCTTCAAAAGGGGAATTAGGTCTGATCCACAGAATATAATGTCCTCCTTTACACATTGTCACCTGCATATTCATGCTCCTGCACCCTATGTCATCTGGGTGTCACAGCAGGACCCTCCTTACATTGCTGCTCTCTTCTGATCACTTCCCATTATACATGGACACTGGAGAGCACACACAGAATCAGTTGCATGTGTTTCATATCTGTGCAAAAAGACAGTGCCAGCAGGAGAACCTATTACCGAGAAGCACAGGACATGCTGTGCACGCTATAGGACCCCCTGTCCTAAACAAACCACACCAGGACTCAGTGACACAGGGGACTGACTGATACACCCTATCCTGGCAGTCAGGCATGGCTCTCATCGCCCTGAATGTCTGCTCCTCCTGACAATAAGCTTTCTATCTCACTCCCTTAGAGCAACCAAAAAATATAAAAGGGTTCTGAAAGGTGACTTTTGTGCTGATATATATATATTTTTTTTCAGTAGTGCAAATTGAACCTGAGACCTTCTTACTGAGTTACATTCCTAGCTATTTTTCATTTTTATTCTGAGGCTGTGTCTTGCTAAGTCACTAATCTGACCAGACTGGGCTTGAATTTGAGATCCTCTTCCCTCAGTCTCCCAAAGTGCTGGAATTACAGGTGTTTACTGTGCCAGCCTTGATCTCCTCTCTCCTCTTGCTGCAAGGATCCTAGTCATACTATAACAGAAATGCTCCTCCCAGCCAGTATACTTCAGTTTGTTAGTTGCCCAGGTAATAGTTTGTGTTCCAGTTCCGGTTGGTCCTGTCTCTTAGGAATGGCTGGTCACTATGATGCACATTGTATAAACCAATCCCCAATTGACAAGCCATTCTGTCTCTGTACTTCCTGCTTGCTTATCTCATATAAGCCCTAGACCACCAGAGATTGGGGCCTGATATTCTGGGAGTGATCCTAATCAGTGCCCATTGACGTAAATAAATCTGCCTCCAAATCCTGGGTGTCATTTCAGTGTTTCTGCTTGCCATTGCATCTGGTGCATTGGCCGGGAAGACTGACTGTGCTGACCTCTTTGGTCACTGGTCATGGCCCTTGTGGACAGAGCAAGGACCTCTCCAGGTCCCGATAGGAAGGCGTGCCCTCAAGATTTCTCAAGTCCCCTCAGAGGTCTGGAGGAGGATTCCTGGCTCCCCACTCAGGCAGCTCACATCAGACTCTAAAGGAAGGAGGACACAATCTGTCTGTCTGTCTGGCTGTCTACCTGCCTGCCTGCCTGATTCTGGTAAGACCCCTGGGGGCATCCCAGTTAGTCATTCTGTCAGTCATGCTCAGTTTGAGCAGAAGAAGAGCTTGATTAACTCTTGTTAGTTAAGGCCACCTTCAAGGGAAGGGGGGTTGGAATGTTTAACCCCTGAGTGCCTGCTGAATGATTGTGTAAGTGAGTGGAAAGGACAGTGTAAGCAATAGGCTGCTCCTTCTGTGCACCAAGACTGGTTGCAAGGGGCTGGTGAGATGGCTCAGCAGCATAAGTGCCTGCCTGGCAAGCGGAAGTTCCTGAGTTTGACTCTCAGTACCCACATACGAAAAAAGGGCCAGTGATATCGCTTAGCAGCACGGGCGCCTGCTGGCACTCGAGGTCCTGAGTTCAACCCCTGGTACCCACATAAAAAGAAAAAAGACTGGGTGCACTGGTCATAGTGGCTGGGCCCTCACCTGGAGTTCCGTGGCAAGCAACATATGGCATAATGGAGGCCTTGCACCCTGCTTAGCTAAGTTGCACCTAAATCCCTGCAAGGGATATGGCCAGGCAGGCAGCTGAATGGTCTCTCCATGAGGGGCACCCACCCTTTGTCTGTTGTGCCATTGTTCAAGGGTACAGAGCACATATGTAGGAAGTCAGAGATGGTAATTAGTCAAAACCCACAGTCCCTGAGAGCAGGAAAAAGGGCTTTTATGGAGCTAAAAATGAAACCGAACCACTCCCTGCATCTCAAAAAAAAAAAAAAGGGAAAAGAGGCCCATTCTTCCTGAGAATCCCAGCTTGGCACTCTCATCAGCAACCACAGTTGCTACAAACACCTGTAGCTTCACTCCCTGCTCCCAACTCTTCTACTTCCAGCCAGTTGGACTGGTTCCAGCTAGCCATTCCCTGCATTCAGCCATAGAGGCCCTCCCCACAAACCTTCTGCTTCATGGCTACACCTATCCTGGTCAGATGGCATCATCTAACACCAACCCAAGATGACTGTCAACAATTCCTTCTGAGTTCCACATTTTGACTGAGGAAAAATTGGACTGTCAGCCCTGACAAATGAGTTGCCATGGCCTTTTCCAAAGGTTGCCCTCCCTAGAAACTTAAAGTCAGTTGAGTGCTTCTCAAAGACATCAAAAAGGGGGGCAAAAAGCCCATCAAACCACTGTTATCCAGAAACCTGATAAAAGAAAATCATCTGATGTCCATAAGAAAATCCAGTCTGATAGACAACCATCTGGCTATGAGTTATAAGGACTATGGACACTAAAAAAATAAATGCCTATTCAGATTAAAAGACAATCCTTTCATCAGCCCGATAGGCTCAGACTAGGCCAGACTGGGCTCCCTTCTTCAGCTGGGCCACCAGAAGCCCATTATACCATCATCAGGGCAACTAGGACTCTTGCTTCTCACTCTTCTGCCAGGCACAAACTTGCAGCCTAGGAGGACATCACCTGTGTAAGCCAATCCCCATACTGCTTCTGGGAAGAGAGTTCTTCTTCAAGTTAGAAGTGACTATCTCCTTTGCACCAAGCCAGTCAGCATCCCTTTCATTTAACCCCACACTTTCAACTCTGATTGTTCCCTGAGAGGAAGATAATGCCTGCATCAGTCTGAGACAAATAACTGCAATCCTGAAGTTCTGAAGACTCTCCTCCCAGAGGTATGAGGCAAGACTCACCTCTGGGCCTGGCCTTCAATCATGCCACCTCACAGTGACCCCTCATTGCTGTCAGATGTCACAGGAAGCACAAATAGCCACACATCAGCCTGACAGCCTGTTAATAACCTTGGGCAAGATCTCTGTGCCATCAACAATGCAGCCATCATCTTGCACTCTGTGGTTCCTGACCCATACACCCTTTTTGGACTGTTCTAGATATTTAAAAATGCCTTCCTCTGCTTGTGAGTTGCTTCCATATGCTGAGACAAAAGACCAGCTCACTTGGACTCAATTGCCATAAGGGATCAAGAACTCTCCCACTCTTTTGGGGGAGACCCTAGCCATCATGGTCTCCCAAGGGAGGAAAAACTGGGGCTTCAAAACTGCAAAATGCCTATGGACTGTCAAACTGCTAAAATACACCTCTCCTGCCTGTAAAGCCAGTTCAAGATCTTCCAGCTGCCAATGCCACCGTGATTGCCCTCCATATACATTGCCTCAGTCTTCTGCCACCCACAGCCTGCTGGTACACATGCCTGGACCTAAAGAATGCTTTCTTCTGCCTTCAGTTGGCTTTTGTCAGCCAGCCCCTCTTTGTGAAGACCCCAGTTCTGGACTCAAAGGTTAACTGACCTGGACTCAACCTCCCACAAGTTCAAACACTAGTTTCCTCTTTGAAAAAGCACTTCTGATTAATAACAGCAATTTTGCCTGCTAGAAAGGCAAAAAAGCTCTGCTGAAATATCTGGAAGAAACTGGTTACAAAAAAGCTGCAAATTTCTTGGAGCTGCTGACTTCTATATGCTTACTCAGACTGTCAGTCCCCGGGAGGGCTCAGTAGCCTCTAAGGGCTGCCTCCCCCTTTTCCTCTGTACTCTGCTCTAGTAGCCACTGTCCTTCCAATCAAGAAAGTTAACAAACTCATCTTAGACCGAAACCTAACTGACCAGGTGCCACATGCTGTACTGGGATGACCTGCTCTAAAAATGGACCCACTCACAGATGCTGAGTACACCCTGTTTATGGATGGAAGTAGCTCTGGTGGGAATAAAGTCCGACAGGCTAGATATGCTGTGATCACATTGGACAAAACTATTTTGGCCAAGACTCTCCTGCAGGGATGATCTGCACAACAAACTGGTGTTTGGAAACTTGCCACCAACAAAGCAAAATAATCCCATCCAGAGGCCTAAGTCATCTCTGGGGATCTGATTGACTGAAACATCAACTCCAGCCACCAGACCTGCTCCCACCATATATTCTGCAAGCTCAAGACACAGCGCTGGCACCCACACCTCTGCAGCCAGCTCAGGCTTCAACGTCTGTGTCACTGGCCCCAACCTCCCATTCCCTATATGTACTGAGAGACAATAAAAGTTTGTAGGGTTCTGCTGTAAAAAAATATCATCCCTAGATATGGCCTATGCTTGATCATTGGCAGTGACAATGGGCCTGCATTTTTAGCAGAAGTAACTCAAAAACTAGATTAAATAAAAACTATATACATCATATAGACCACAAAGCTCTAGAAAACTTAAAAAAATAGCTTGTAACTAGTTAAAAGACCAGCTATATCTGTAGACATTCCTGCACACACATATAATCCAGGTATATATTAACTACCTCTACAAGTTTCAGAGATCCAGCCTTCAATCCGCTGAAAAATTTACCTGGACCAGACAGCTCACTCTGAAGAGAAGATGCACTCAAAGCCCTGCTCTGGTCACTCTGGAGGCTGACCAGTCCACACATGGCTGAAGCCTGAGGACACAATTCACAGGATTGCTCCATACCTATTCCTCTTGATTTTTGTGTGTCTTCAGGCTGCTTACCCCAATTCTTGCTTCTCTACCTTACTGCTAGCTGTGGTTTTTGTTAATTGACCTGGATTCTGCTTACCCCAGACCTTGCTTCCGCACCCCCTACTAGCTGTGTCTTTTGCCTTAAACTACATAGACAGTTGCCCCAAGAGAATAGAACAATCCATCAAACACTTGACCAAGATTTGATGAGCATCCAAGACATGTTGGATACTCTCCTAGATCAGATTAGCTACCTCACTCTCTTGCCAGACTAATGTCACAGAACAGACAGGCTTAAATTACATCTCTTCCTAAAAACAATTTAGGAAAAAACTCTGTAATAAGACAATCTTGGGGAGCTTGGCTAGGACCTATCCTAGGATCACTGACAACCTTAATGTTACTGCTTCTAGTTGGGCCTTGTCTCAGAAGATCACATGTAATATGCCCAGCAAAGATTTGCTGGGAAACCAAAAGAGGGGGGAAATGTAACAGAAAATGTGCCCCCAGCCAGTGTACTTCGGTTTCTTAGTTGTCCAGGTAATCGTTCCTGTTCCAGATCTGGTTGCTCCTGTCTCAGAAATGGCTGTTCACTGTGATGCACAACTGACCACTATAATGCACATTGTATAAACCAATCCCCAGTGGACAAGCCATTCTGCCTCTGTATTTTCTTCTTATTTATCTCATATAAGCCCTAGATCACCAGAGATCAGGTCCTGGTATTTTGGAAGTGATCCCTATCGGTTCCCATCAATGTAAATAAATCTGCCTCCAAATCCCGGGTATTGTTCTGGTGTTTCTGCTTCCTGTTGCAATCCTGGATGAGGACCATTTATATAAGCTCATTTTATCTTGTAGGCCTCTTCAACAGCCCTGTCTCCAGAAACAGGCATGCTCTGATGTACCAAGGGTTAAGACTTGTTACGAATTGGGAGGAGACATGATTCAGCTCACAGCACACACCAGTATTGTCATCATTAATTCCTCTTTTGGGCTTAAGCTCCTCTGAGTCAGAAGAACTACTGAAAACAATGCCTTCTCTATATTGCTGGGCAGGTCCAGGCTGGACAGCCCAGGGACTGTGATTTAGTTTCTTTGGCCCACTAGGCAGGGAGCGCACTTAGGTCCAACCTGGGTCAATGGGATGGGGTCTGGGAGCCCAGTACTGGCCCATGTCAACCACATATGCATGGTACATGAGTGGAAACTGAGGGCAGAGAGTCCCTCAGGAAGCCTTCATGGAGATTTGCACAACTGGCCTGTGCCTGGCCCTGTGCCTGGCCCTGTGCCTGGTGTCTTGCAGCCAAGAAAAAGTATTGCTAAAAATTATTGCCTAGAGATTCAGAGTTTTTACTAGAGTTATAAAAAGCCAGGAGTTTCTGGGCAGTGTATGAATCACAGGAAAGAACCCTGATTATTTTTTACCCAGGATCTGGCAGTATTTGGTGCTGGGTAAATGTAGTAGCTCATGAAACACAGCTTCCTTTGATGCAGTTTCAGAGTCTCTCAAGACCACCCTGGCCTGAAGTGGAAACTGTCAGGGAGAAGTAGCCTTGTCCTGACTCCTGTCTGGCCTCAAGCCTGCATAGATCACACCCAGGAGCTCCAAACCCAGCCCTGCAAGGAAGCTGGCTTCCCAGGTGCATGGGTATCTAAAGAATGAAAAAGGAAGGGAGAACCTTCCTTCTAATCAGATCAGTAAAAAGTGGGCACGTGCATGTCTGGTGGGATTGTAGTGTAGATACAACTGAGAAAGCACATTGGCTTGTGCCCAGCAAAGAGGAAAATGTGCATACACCATAGTCCAGAGAAACTTGCACACATGCCAAGAGAGTATCCAGAAGGCGGCTTTTTGTACTATTATTTGCAACATTGAAAAATAGGAAACAAGGCTTATTGATGGACTATTGTATGCAAGAGGCTGAGGCAGAGAGATCACAAGTTTGAGCCCAACCTGGAAAACTTAGTGACTTAGTGAGACCCTATCTCAAAATAAAAACTGAGAAGGGTATGGTAGCTAAGGATGTAGCTCCATAGGAAGACCCTAGCTTCAGCCTCCAGTACAGGGGATGCAGTACTCAGGCCTCCCCTGAGAAGGTGCTGGTGGAGAAGGGGTCAGCGCCATTCCACTTGAAGAAGGCCACAGGCAGCATGGTGGGCATGGGACAGGACAAGAGGACCAGCCTCTAAGAACCCAGGGGCAGAAAGGGATGGGCCTTCCATTTCATTTCTCACCAGCAGCCATCATTCAAAATGCACTGAGCCACAAATGGTGCTTCCCCAGAGAGGGATTCTTTTTGCCCTCAAAAGGATTATGGAGAACAAATGGTGCAGAATGAAAATGGGGCTGAGGACCAGCTGTCATGGCAGTAATGACAAAGTTACTATGTCTGTACCTTT
Source organism: Erethizon dorsatum (assembly GCA_028451465.1). Classification (NCBI taxonomy): domain Eukaryota; kingdom Metazoa; phylum Chordata; class Mammalia; order Rodentia; family Erethizontidae; genus Erethizon; species Erethizon dorsatum. The sequence continues at coordinate 57,357,081 of CM051833.1, forward strand.
AATGCTGCTTGACTGTATCAAGAAGGGCACAAACCAACAATCACCCATGAAGTGACCACTGTGCATGAGCAATAAAGAAAAAGATGCTTTTTGTCTCCTATGTGCTCCCAGCCCGGAGATGGAGGCTTGGAGCCAGATTCACAGGACCTGAGCTGGGGCTGGGGAGAAGCAGTGGTGGCCCTTGTCTGGCTTGTTCCTCGCTCCTCTGCTCTGTATTCCCTCGGGCTGGGACACATGGGTCCTCCACGAGCATGTGCTGAGTGAACTGGGCTGAGGTGCTGGGTTCTGCCGATGACCACTGTGATCACATACCACCTGAGGTCTGCATGGGTCAGTGTGAGTCCAAAGCCATGCACATGGAGGCTCCAGCCCTGTCTAGAGTCATCACACTCTGCAGCCCCACCGCGCTGGGAGAGTCTTGACAGGACTGAGTCTCAGTGCAGATTGCTGTGGCCACCAAAAAACTGCACAGCTCTGTTCTCCTGCTGCAGAGAACAAGGCTGAGCGGCAGAGCAGCCACTGGCCCTGGACCCAGTGCTGTGGTCACTCCGTGGCCACCTCCCCAGGGATGTTTCCCAGTGCAGGAGCCTGGCAGAGCACTCGTGGCCACTGTTCCTGCTGTGCCAGGGACTGCAATGGTAATGGCTCCAGCTTTGAGGATGGCTGAGTCTTTCTCAGACCTGCTCGTGGAGAGGAAGACTTTCTCCTCAGTGCTTCCTTCCCTCCACCTGACCTGCCATGTAGTTGGAAGCCTCCTCCCACCTCGGCCTCCTTCACAGGCTTCCCCTTGATGTCTCTGACTCCTGACTCATCAGATCCTTGGGTCTGCACCTCAGAGGACCCAAGGGAGCACAGCTGCTATTTCTAGCTCTGGCAAAGGAAGAACTGAACAGGAGCTAAGGTTATTTTTAACAAATGACTTTATGTAGTACAATTAACTCATGCTCTACAAGGAAAATGTGAACTATTCCCAGAGATCTGGAGCCAAAAACCTGCTTGAGTATAAAGTGAGGGATGTGACTGGCAAATATGGTGTGTGTTTACATTTTTTAAAAATTACAGCAAAAGGCAAACTGCCATTCATCCCCGACAAAACCCTTCCTCTTTCTTTGAACACACTCATTCCTCATTCCTGCCACTTTCTGAAGCAGCTCTGGAAGTGGTCTTTCATGAGTGTCTAGTTGCACTGTCATGGCTGCCTCAATGTCCTGAATGGAGTCAAGCCATTGACATTTCATGGTCATTTTGACTTTAGGGAAGAACCAGAAGTCGCACAGTGCAAGATCAGACAAATAAGGTGGATGAGGACACACTATCTGCCTTTCTGTGGGATGGCACTCGGTGGCAGCATTCGTCATAGTTTTGATCACACCTCATAAAGACACTCGGGAAAGAGAACTTCCAGAACTGTTTCCGAAAGTGGCAAAAATGATGGTATAAGTGTGTTCAAACAAAGAGGGAGTATTCTGAGGGGCATTCACAGCAATGTGTCTTTTAGTATAATTTTTTTGTTTTTCTAAATTAATTGTTTATTGGCACATTTTAGATATACATAATGATCACATTCATCGTAGGGAATTTGTACCTGTACGTGGTATCTCTTGATTCTTTCTTTCTTCCCATTCCCCTCCCCTCCCTTCAACCCCTCTTTCACTCCTTATTTACAAAAGCTTTGTTTCCATTTATTCCTTCTTTTCAAATTTTTTTCTTTTCCCTTCCTTCCATTCTCCCCCCTGCCTAGTTCCCCTTCCCTTTTGAGCATTTTCTTCTTTTTTTACAATATCTATTATACATTTTGGTCCTTACTTACACTTTTGATTTCTTACACCAGAGAAGCAATGCAATATTTACACACGTGTGTCTGATTTATATATTTTGATCACACTTCATATTTCAAACTATCAGCATATTTATTTGCAACTTCCTTTAATTTTCTTCTATACTCTTCTATACTCTAAATTTCTTTCTATACTCATAAGTTACTTGCAGTCAATAAAAAACTATACCACGTGGAACTACTAAAGTATAGAAATAATTGACGTGATAACTTTTACCCGGATGAGCCAGCCAGCTGCTCTGGGTCCACACGCCAGGGGCTAGCAGTGGGCAAGGTGGGCCCGACGTCCCTCAGCTTGGGCTTGAGGTGCGATGCCCAGTGGCTGAGTCTGTCTCTCGGTGCAGCTGCCAGCGTGGGTGATGCATCCAGCTCCAGGTCTTCCACGTTGACCCTCAGAGCCCGTGTGTGGGTCTTCTGACCCCCGGAGAAGTGCACATTAGAGAAAACAGCAAGCATGCTAAGTGTCTGAGCTTGTGACACGGCACTGTAACTTGAGGGTGGGAATTCCACCTTCCCCCAGGAAACCTCCACAAAAGCGCCATGGGCACATGCAGCCCCTCTTATCCAGCAAACTGACTGGTGCAGTGCAGGCATCATATGAGCCCAGGTGTGCTATGCAAGGCCTCTGTGACCTTCGACCCCACTCTGTCCCTGCCAGTCAGCATTGTCCTTTGAATATCAGTTGTTCTCCTTGTCCTCCTTCAGGACAATAACCATCAGAAGCTTTTATTCAGCATTTATTGCTTTATCTTCATGACCATGCTGTGAGCTGGGAATGTCTGATTGCCATTTTCAGATGAGAAAATGGCGGCTCAGATGTTAAATGTGTTGTCCCAGATCACACAGGAAAAGCAGTCAAAACAAGATGTACTATCAAGCGTGATAATAAAGTATCTGCTTTTAAAAATACCTTTGTATTTCAGTCTTATTTTTTTAGAAATCCAGGCTGGGAATGATAGTATAATCCCACACATATAATACCCACACTCAGGAAGCTGAGGCAGGAGGGTCACTGAGAGTTTGAGACCAGCCTGGCTGACATAGTGAGTTCAAAGCTAGCCTGCAGTACATAGTAAAACCCTGTCTCAAAATAACAACCACAAAAAAGTCTAATAGCCTGAAATAAAGATTTTTAAAATTTAATGTCATAATTTCAGGAAGGAAAAAAACCAAGATTTTTGGTATATTTCTAATCTGTATGATGTCACCACGGAAAAGGAGCTGCCAGCACATGTCCTTTGGAGTCCGAGGGTGCCTTGCTAATGATGTTCCTGTCCTTTGGCAAAGAGGTATTCTCCCCAAAAGCAGCTGCTGCTCAAAACTTGTTAAAAACATGTTCAGGATCCCACTCAAATCCCCCTACCAAACCCAAATGTGAAAATGTATTTGCTGACCTGAGTGAGGGCCGAGGCAGTGGCCGAGCTTTGCAGTCGGGAGGATCTACAGGGTGAGCTTCCTCAGCCAGAACAAGGGGCGTTTAGACACTAGATAAAATGAAAGCTCTGGGTAATTCATTGTAGGACATCTGAGACACAATGGATTCAGTCATCAGTAAACTGCACAGATCTTAACTAGAAGGGTGAAAATTTGAAACATTTGGGTTTTTAAAATTAAATTATTTGGCCATCTTGCTGTCAATCCAGGCCTATGTGTCCCCACACCAAGGGCAGCTGAGCCCATCTACTTACTCTGGCAGTCACAGGCCAGAGATCAGGGGACACAGCATGGCAGGCTGACATGCTCCAGTGCCACCACTTTGATTCCAACACTGGTCTCCCTTCAGCACTCAGGCTTCTGAGGCCACTGCCATTAGGGAGTCAGACAGAGACAACTCACAGGTAGCCTCATGTCTCCAGGTCAGGTCAGCATGGATTTGCTGTCCCCTCCAGTCTCCTGGCTCCATGGAAGGATGTTGGTCCTGCCAAGCAGAAAATCACTGGGGGTGATGGCTTGGCAGGTGTGAGTGGCTGAGGCCACAGGATGTTTCAATTCCTATTTCCAAGTTCTGGGCATCTTGCATTTCACCAGTGTCCACTGAGAACTGCTTCGTTCCCAGTATGTCAAAGAGAAGTCCTATGACTTCCTCAAAATTATACCTGAAAGCAATGGGATGAACATGATGAGAGAAATGAAGACCCAACAGAACCACTGGAGGGAATATTCTTGGGGGGGGTCCTGATGGCCACTGAGACACTTTGTGGGACCAACCTCAGCTTCAGCATTCACTGTGGAGATGTCAAAGGAAAGCCCTGCATTCAGTGCAGAAAGACACAAGATATAAAACACTCTTCTTTCATTAATGAGACCAAAACCCAGGGGGAAAAATGTGATTCTGGGTGATATAGGCATGCAGAGGGAAATACACAAATTCCCAAGCCCATCCAAAGCCTCTCTACCAGACACTTTCCATGGCAACTGGAGGAGGACATCCTAAATGGAGTCACGCAGCTGAGATCTGCTCTTTAACTATTTTAATTTAGTGATGGCAAACCTTTTAGAGACTAAGTGCCAAACTGCAACCCAAAATCCACTTACTTATTGCAAAATGCCAACCCTACAGTTAAACCTGAATATTAAGTTTTTATTATAGAAAAAACAACTCGGGCCGGTGAGATGGCTCAGCGGCGTAAGCGCCTGCCTGGAGAGCGCAAGGGCCCGAGTTCGATTCCCGGAACCCACATACAAAAAAAGGCCAGTGATATCGCTCAGTGGCACGGGCGCCTGCTGGTGTGTGAGGTCCTGAGGTCAATCCCCAGTACCCACAGAAAAAAATAAAATGAAAAAAAAAAACAACAACTCTACATTAACACTTTTTGTCTTAAAAACACAAGAATAGGGGCCGGTGAGATGGCTCAGCGGCTTAAGCGCCTGCCCAGCAAGCGCGAGGGCCCGAGTTCGACTTCCGGATCCCACATACGAAAAAGGGGCCGGTGATATCGCTCAGCAACATGGGCGCCTGCTGGCGCATGAGGTCCTGAGGTCGACCCCCCGGTACCCACAAAAAAAAAAAAAAAACCACAAGAATATGTATGCCATAGTTTCACCACCACTGTTCTAACTGCATCCAATCTAAGAAGAAAAATGTATGATTTTAGCCAAGAAAAACAGTTACGTAAAACAGAATCATTTTGGTCTCACAACTACTTATGAATTACATGTAGAAAAATGTAAGCATTTTAACTTTATTGGCAAACTTTTTATGAGATATTAAACTGAGTCCAAGTGTAGCATTAGTGTCTTTCAATGTGTGAAATACTTGAGCTCGCTTCAGCAGCACATATACAAAGTGTGAAAGACTTTGAAATGAGCAGAAGTAATTACAGTGCAGGGCAAGGACCAATTGTGTATGTATTTGTAGATTGCCTGTGTATTCCTGATGGTCTATGTGTATGTGTGTGCGCTTACTTTAATTTTCTTTCAAGGTTGTTTTAACATCACACTAATTGAAAAGTTAATTAAAAAGTTAAAATCACTGATGCAGGGACCAACTAGCAAGAGGCCATGGCTGCGAAAGGGTGGCAGGTCAGCACTTGTTCTCAACACTGTGATTAGGAGAATTTGTGTGCCACAATACAAAGAAAACTAAATCCTGGGCAAAATGGGAAAGCCAAGACTAGTGTTAGCCACAATGGCTGATTCCAGGGAAACTGAGATCCTAAACTAGCTCACTTCCTATTTTCTCTCTCATTTTCTTCATATATAATGGAAAATGTCATCTTCATCCTTAGGAAAGAACCTGTCACATGTGAAATGTTCCATGAAATTGACAAAAATAGAGTTGCAACATATGGGCAATTGTTTCACCTCTCATGTTCTTCTTTCTTGCGTTTGTTAAAATAATCTCAAATAAAATGATCTCAGATGTGCCTTGTAACTCTAACCATTATATATAATTAGCCCTGGCCATGTGTGTTTTATTTTGTTTTCTAAATATGTCCCCCCAAACAGTATCTATCTGATTGGAATAAGGATTAATCCAATTTTGTTGTAACATGCAGGAGATGTCTTTCAAACAAGTAGTTAAAAATTTTACCCCTGCATGGAAACTACATGAAAGTTATCAATATGAAGTTAAATTTAGAGATTTTTTTAATAGAAATGGAAGGTTAAGCAAGAATAAGACTCCGAGGATCGGAGTAATAATACTTCTGATTGGCATTTCCATGGTGCCTGGCGTCGCCCTGGGAGGCAGCTCGGTTCCTCCTTCGTCCCTATGTTAACAGTGGTAAATGTCACTCATTAAGAGGGAGGCAACAGGAAGCTGACAGCTCTGGCTCCCAGAGAGCAGACAGAGGTAGTGATTGTCTCAGGCTGCATTTATATATAGTGTCAGCGCCTTGTTTCTACAGCTTGAGAGTCATTTGACCTGCCTTGTAATCTTACTGATAAGTTTTATTTGGAATGTGAAAAGAGTTTCTAGTTCTATGTTAACCTCTTTTAATGTAATTTAATGTGAAGTTGGAAGAATAAAGTCTGGAAGAAGTAAATTGCCTATTTGAATCTACAAGAGGCTGCAAGCTTTGTTCCTAGAGAATAATCTCAAGGACACAGATTCCAAGACATCAGCCTTTGGGTTTCAATTTAGGATGTTCATGATTGTTGAAAGGACTTGAGAACCCCCTGCCCCAAGTGTCTGTAAACCCCATACAAGGAACTGAAACACAGAGTCACCGGAAGGGTTGTCTGCCAAGGTCATTCTTCTTGGACAAGCAGGAGCCACACCAGCAGAAACTCCAGGCGTTGCAGAGCACCGCACCCTCTGCTGGACCAGGACCTCTCCCCACCTCACACAGGGGGACTCAAGCTTGCTAACGCCGAGCTGGGCCATTGAACCTCTGTAAAAAGGTAATAGTTTAGAAGAGTGGCAACAGAGATTTGCATATCCGCCATTTTACCTTAATGGTCTTTTTTTTTAAGTTTGCAATCGTGACCCTCTATTGGGTTGAATTATGCTGCCCAACACATATAACTGTACCTGTGAACATGACTTTTCTTGGAAACAGGATCTATAAAGATGTAACACAGGTATAGTGAGGTCAACAGAGCAGCCTAATCTAGTAGGACTTGTGTATAAGAGGGAAAGAGACACACAGAGGTAATACCATGAAATGAGAGGCAGTGATTGGAGCAATGTACATTTTGGTGATGAAGCTTAATTGCATCAAATTGATTCACTTGGGAGCTGCCTAGGCCAGTACTAAAGCACACTCCTGGGTGTGTCAGTAGGGTCATGGAAGCATGGCCCTGGGTACTATATATATAGTCCCTCACCCATTCCTCTCTGGCACTGTTCTCCTGCTCTCCTTCCCCACCAGGAATTCCTCTGCCACACCCTTCCACCATGATGTTTCTAACTTGGAGCCAGCTAATCATTGACCAAATCCTCTGAAACCATGAGCCAAATAAATTGTGTATATGGGGTATTTGGCCCCAGCAACAGGAATGTTAACTACTACCTATCTACAAGTCAAGGACTGCCAGCAACCACCAGAAGCACATTTTTCCCCCTGGGGGCTTCAAAGGGAACATGATTCCAAAGACAACTTATTTTTGAATTTCTAGGACTCCACAGCTGTGAGAGAATAAGCTTCTATTGTTTTAAGCTACCTAGTTTGTGGTGAATTTTTATAGCTATCCTAAAAATTATACAAACTGATTAGAGATATGTAAAATTGATTTACTTAAGCACAACCAGCAATTGGGTGGGGGAGGCTAGGAATGGAATATTAGACTGCACCCATATCAAAGACCATACTACCTTGTGCAGAGGTTTTTTTGGTTTTTGGGTATCAACCAGATTATAAGGGAAAATGTATTTCTTGCTAGCGATCATGGTAAGAGAACCACTGCCTATCAAATGCTTTTACTGAAAGCAGTTTTGAAAAGGAAGGAAGAGCAAATACAAAGGCCTTGTGTGGGGGCAGAGAGGCAGGGGAATCCAAGAAGCACTGGCAAGTCACTGCCAGGGCAACCTCCCCTTGGAAGGACCTCAGTTTCTGCTTCCAGGACAGTCTGCCCCTTGGCTGAAAGAGCTATGATTAGCCCTCCCACATTCAGCAGAAAAACAGAATTTAAATCAGAACATATTCTGGCACTATCGCCAACATCCATAGCTCCTTTGGGCACTGTCCACTTCCTGTGAAGTCCTGCTTGATCAACAAGAGCCCAGTTCCTGCCCCCAGACTACACCCCACGTGGACAGCTCTGACCCACTCCCTATACTCCTGATGTGCTGCAGACTACACTGTTGTAAAGGTAGCCATTGTCCCCTTTCCTGTGCCCACCCTGAGAAAAGGTTCTCCTTCTTGCCCCACAGAGGGCAGGCCCCATCACTTTGGCCAGTGAGGGTCTGGAGGATGTGACAGCATGGCAGAATGGCCATGTGGAAGGAAACAAGCTCTCCTGGGCTTCTCAGCACTCACCAAAAGCAGCCTTCAAAGGCATGTGGCGGTTCTGTGAGCTATTTCTCTCTGCTTGGGGGCCAGCAATGTCAGCAGGCAGATGTCAGCTGGAGTTCAGAATAAAGACTTCATAGGCCAGAGGCGCAGTAGTCTACAGAGACTGCTCATGAGCCGAGATAACCTTTGTAGTAAGCCACTGGGTTGCAGGCCCTTTGTTACTGCCACGTAATGACGTCTAAGCTGGCTGACGCTTTTTCTCCCTGAGGCTGAAGGAGACACACACCACACCAGGTGAATGCCACGGTGGGTCTTTGGAACAAAGCTATGGTAGACCTATTGATTTGCAGCTTACTGCCCCTCCAAGAAAGGACTTTTTGCCACGGCTGTTGGCAGTCAGTCTTCCTCCATCCCTTCAGAGATAGCTCCAGGGAAGGGAGCCTTCCCCACAAAGTTCATACGCTTCCCCAGGAGGCTCTGCCCAGTGCCTATCTAAAGCAGGGTGTGAAGGACCCTAACTCAGGAGGATTCTCACGGAGCCCAGAGTTCCCCTGAAACCAACTGAAGCTATAACCAAGCCTATATCAGAGTCTGGCTTCTCCCTCTGCCCAGTCCCACTTCCTTCTCTTCCCTTCCACTGCTGTGAGTTCCAAACACCTTCCCTAGCAAACACACCACATGCTAAACTCTACCTCCAAGTCTGTTTCCTGGGAATTCAGCCCCCAAATGAGCAGCAGACCTGGGGCACACAAACTTGTATCTCAGAGCACTGAGTGTTGTTGTGAATAAGAGCCAAGCAAATCTCATGTAGTTCCTAACTCATTCCCACCCAACTCATGAAGATGGCCAGACATAGCTCTCTGATTAGCACAGAGCCAAGCACCCGAAGAGCCTCTTTTTGGAAGAAACCAGTTTTCACCACATCTCCAGCTGCTTCCAATAACAGGGCCAGGCAGGGATAGTTCAATCTCAGCACCAGAGCCTCGGTAGTGTGTAAGGGTCACAGTGAGTGGAAACAGGCTCTCTAGAGCTTCCCAAAATGCTCACCCAGAGGTGTCCCCACAGAGACAACGTTGGCAGGTTCTTCAGATTTCTTTTTCAATCTTCACAAACTGAATAGAGATGTGAATAAAAAATCAAATCTTTAATTCTCATAATTTTAGCCAACCATATAAGAGGAAAACCAATCTCTCTCATGTGTTGACTATCACAGCACAGGCACTGGTCCCCAAAGTTGTGCTATTCGTCATGAATGACACCCATAAATGGTTTCTCCCATCGCAACTGTGGAGATGAGGTGAGAGACACATCCACCTGAGGAATATATGTGCAAAGGTGCATACATCACTCTGTGACACCCAGAGAGTTTGTGTTTGTAGAGGCTGATAAATCTTTAGCCACATTCACAAAGAAACAAATGGTATACACCCATGACACTGAATGTGTTTCGTGTTATTAATGATGCATGATAAGAAAAGGTCTCTATGCCAATCAATACTGGAGATGTAAAAAAAAAGGCTGCACAACAAACAGATCTTTTCCCACATACTACTCATGCCGTACAGCTTCCACAGTGGAGTTAATAAAAGCATTGATTCAAAGGCTTTGCTAAAACCAAGAAACAAAAAACAGACAGCAACATGGGATCTATCAGAAGGCTCTTCTGAGTGTGAACAGCCCTGTATTTTGTGTAAGAACTCACAGTATAACTGTAATTTGGCAAAGCAGGGGTAGCACTGACATTTGAATATATTAATCTGTTGATTCCACGTATGTCTCACATCCTATTTTCAAAGTCTCCAGAAAAGGAAAAAAAAAAGTCTCATACTTAGCAACACTCAACACTGCGACCTGTCATGCAACAAATTCGATGGAACATATGCTTTCTGAGCAATGCATGTGCAGGCCTGGGTACTATTTGTGGAAGCTGCCCACGCAGAGAGACAGCAGAGGAAGGATGGCCCCCGATCTCATCAGGGGCAGAGTATACCTTTCTGGAAAGTTTCTTTGTTTTTCTCCAATTTTTTATTGTGGTAAAATACATATAAAATTTACCATCTTAACTATTTATAATGTAGTTCAGTGGAATGAAATGCATTCATAATATTGTGCAATTATCAATCACTTACCACCGCCCATATTCAGAACTCTTTCCTTCTTATAGAACTGAAAATCTGCACTCAACAATTCCCACTCCTCCCTCTCCCATTCCCAGAAACCATTCTACTTCCTGTCTCTGCAGTTTTGGCTACTTTTAGTACCACATATCAACAGAAACATACAGTATTTGTCTTTCTGTGTCTGGCTTATATCTTTTACATAATGTCCTCCAATCTCACCCATGTTGTAGCATGTGACAAATTTCCTTGCTTTTTAAAGCTGCATAATATTCCATCTTTGTTTGCCTATTCACCTATCAAGGGACTTTTCAGTTGTTCCCGCATCTCAGCTGTTGTGGATCACGGTGCTATACATGTGGTTGTACATCTACCTCTTCAAGACCTCACTTCTAAGCCTTAGCCTAATGAGGGACAAAGTATTTAGCAGGACACTTAAAGGATGAATTCTGTTTCACTGGCAGAGAAAAAGGTGTGCATTTTTGGGAGAGTCCTGAATTAAACCCAGTAAAGAAGAAAGCAAGCCCAGGGAAATTATGATTCTGACAGTGATCCAAGGCTGAGGACAGGACCTGGAGAGAGTTAAGCCTTGCCCATTAATAATTTTGAACCAAGAAAGGAACCAGAAAAAAATATTGAAGGGTTTAGATCAATAACATGACATGATTACTTGATACTGTCAGAATGGGGAATTAATTGGGATAAACCTAGGCTGGAAGAGAGAAATTAAATAAACCACAAAGGCAAGTCTTAAGCAAGTGGTAATTAGGATGGTTCTTGACATGCAGTGTGGGGTCCAGAAATACTTGTTGGGCAACTGGATTGTGAAGTAGCCATGGAAAAGAGGAAACAGACTTGAGACAGACTGAAAAAGCAAAATCTACAACACTCATTTTGGATTTGGGGAACCCCAAAATACAATGAAGTCACAGCTACTTTGGCCAGGAGTGTGGCCAGCTTCCAGGAGACAGAGCTGGTAGTGAGAGTACAGCCTTCCTTGGGCAGCCCTGCAGAAAGCATGCCCGGATCGTTTACTCTTTCCCAGCCTCAGCTGTAAATCTCTGTGACTAATGTTTAGGGGCTATCCCCCCCCCTGCAAGGTTCCTGAATGGCCACTCCATCTCCAAACAGGCAAAAGATATTGCCCAAAACAGGGTCTGGAGACATCTCCCGGAAGTAGCTGGTGTGTGATTATAATTCAGTAAACAGAAACCTGCTCTACTGTATAGCTCTCTCTCCTGAGAAACCATGGGGCAGGAGAAACCACTGAACAGGATTCTCCATGCGTCCTGAGGGAGTGTTCAGTACTCTGGGCCCAAGCTCACAAAGTGCCAGTAGCTCCCTCAGTGATCAGAAAAATTAAAAACCACCCCCACCTTTCCAAACATTTCCTGTGAGAGCAATCAGGCTCCATAGAAGATTCCTAGGAGTCCATAAACTACAGCTAGGATCAAAGAGATTTCTCAACAGCTGCCCAAGAGATAAAAGCAGACTCTAAGAGAACAACAGGTGACCCATGAGGACTCACCCAGGCTGAGGGGGCAGAATTCTAAAATGACCCAGAGGTGACACATATACCCTGTAGAATCCCCTCCTCTCAAGTATGGACAGGACCTGTATAGATGACGGGATCTCGGGCATGCCAGAGGGCACAGCTGACTTCAGGAAAGGGAGACTATCTCCACAGACCTCAACTGATCAGGGAATCTCCAGGAAGAGAACAATTACAGCAGAGAGGGATGTACTGAGAGGAAACATGCTCCTTGGCAGGCAGAGAAGATATAGGGGACAATGTGACACAAAATGAAAGCCACTTCTAGTTACCGAGGACAGCCCCACCTGACTGCCCACAAGAGAACAGAGACTTCAGTCCTTTGACCACAAAGAACTGAGTTCTGCTGCCGCCCTGAAGGAGATGGGAAGTGGGTTCTTGCCCCGAGCCTCCAGACAAGGAAGTAAGTGAGACAACACCAAGGTTCCAGCCTTGTGAGATCCCAAGCACAGAGCCCAAATGAACCAGGCCTGGACTTGCAACATGCAAAACTATGAGATCGATGTTTGTGCTCTGAGTTTGTGCAAAACTAAAGCAAGAGTAGTGACAAAACACTCCTCAAGACAATTGACCTCCTTTGGCTGTAATTTTCAAATTATTGTTGCTATTATTTGGCATCTCACGTGTCTTAGTGAGGGCACTGGTGAGACACAGCATGGTCTGTACATAACCAAGACAGATGCTGTCTACAAAAGTGTGGAGAGAGTTAAGAGAATCCAACACAGGAAGATGCAGCGCTCCAGAGCCAGCAGCACTGGGGGTACCAGCGACCTTAGTTCCAAAGGGAAAGGGAAAACATTATTCTGAAACATTATCCAGATCCAGCAGCACTGGGAGTACCAGCGACCTTAGTTCCAAAGGGAAAGGGAAAACATTATTCTGAAACCTATTATTCTGAAACCCAGGGGCAGCTATATAGAAATGAGCTGCAGCTTCCAGTACCAAACTTAGGCAAGACCTTGGACCTCAGCATGGGAACTGGCAGGCCATCTTCCTGTGTCTCTTTCCAAACCCAATAGGAAGACAGAGGGCAAGAGAACCTGGAGAACGGGCCCATGTGGGGCCTTCCTCTCTAGCACACAGCAGGTGTCTTACCAATCAGCTGAGGCTTCTTTTGCTCAGTTCAGGTGGAAATCACAAATCAGCAAAGTGCAGCTCTGTTAGCAGCTCCAGGTTCTGAGTGCCAGTGACTCTCAGCCCTCAGAGCTCCTTGTGTCATAGCCCTTGGTGGCTTTTAGCCACCTCTGTCAGCTCCTTGGCAGCCAAGGTTATAGCACCCTTGGTAGCTCTGTGGAGCTCTTCCAGCCACTTCCACCACCTCTACGGGGCTCTCTCCAGGTCTCTGCCAAGTGCTGACAGGCTCCAATCAATGTTCCTTGTCACCATTGTTTACAGTCACCGATCAGTGCCAGCTGATGTCAGTCATCACCAGTCAAGGTGGCCAGTCTATTTATTAATTTCTGCTGCTGGCCTCTGCTGACCTCCATTGGCTGCTTCTGCTCTCTGTTGCTTGTCTCTGGAACTCTTCAGTCCTGGCAGCCCCTAGTGTTATAACACTTTTTAATGCAGCCCAAATTCTGAGTAGATCTACAGGACCTTCCAAGCCCATACTATGCAAAATATGACTCCAGAGCAAAAGCACTGGAGGAGGCTCTTTTATACCTGTCCTGCAGGGGGAGTCACACCCAGGCAGGGAGCCCTCCTCTACTCTCCCCAGCAATGTGAGGGAGCACTGTAGAGAGCAGCAACAGGAGGGATTCATCTGGGCTCATCTGAGTTTCAAACCTGACAGGGTGGAGTCAACGGGGATCAGCCACAGGGCAAAGTCAGCTGAGATTGGTCGGAAGCTTTAAGCCTGTTGCAGCAGAATTATCTGGTGGCCACAGGCTGCAGTCATCAGGAGTGACCACAGGGCTGAGGCAGGAAGGACTTGTCTGAGCTTTATGCCTGCTGTGGCCAAGGCAGAAGCCAGTGCTGTCCTGGAGCTGCCGTCCGCATCCAGGAGAGCCGAAGCTGTGACGCCAGCAGCTCAGCAGAACTTCAGAAGGGGCGGCTTTATCGACAGCTGCCACTGTTTTCCAGTGTCTCCAAGAGGGCCAGCGGTGGTGAGCCAAGCCACCCTACGGGACCGAGGTGTAGAGAAGGGGAGCGAGACAGGAGGGGCGTGACAGCTGCCAGTCAGGGCCACCCCTTTCCAGCTGTCAGCAGGAAAGGGAAGAGCAGGGCCATTTCTTGTCTGTCTCCAGTGGAGGAGAACAGGGAGAGGAGACCACACAGCCAATGAAAATCTTCAGCACAGCACAAGTGTTGATGTCGAAAACTACCCTGAACGGAAACAGTTAGAGCCGCTGAGACACCTGACCTCTAGAGGCAAAGAGCGCCCATTGCAAATTCAGAAATCAGCAGTGCCTGCCAGTTTTTTAATCTTTCATAGCTTGGACAACCCCAGGCAAGGGCAGAGCAGAGACCTAGGCCCTGGCCACACAAACATCAAGCAAATACGAAGCTGGGAAATGCCACCATCTCTGCAGCAGAGACAACGCAGTGCCCGCTTCTGTCTAAAAGGGAAGAAGATGAGAGAGGGAGAAGAAACAATTCGGTGATCGTGTCCCAGGGAAGAAGGGACATTTGAGTGGCCCTAAGCTTCAAGACGAAGGAGGAGAGAAGATTTTCCAGAGGGGGGGATAACGTGGGTAAAGGCATGAGGTAGACATGTTCAGGCAAGGACAAGAGGTGCAATGTGACCCAAGGAAGGAACATGTGTGGTCACATGTGTGTGCATATGTGCATGGCACTGGAAAGGATGCTAAGTGGTGGCACAGTGACAGCAACTATGAGAGCAATGTGATAAACATCATAAAAAACAAGCCCGCAGTGCAGGTGCGCCTCCCAGGCGAGTATGAGCCCTCTCATTCACGTGACTTGAACCAGCAGCACGGTGGCTGTCACACGTTGTGCTGTGTTTGCATATGATTCGTCCCCTAGGGTGCTAGAAGCTTGGTGCCCACAGTGGTGCTACTGAGGCAGCAGAACTTTAAAAGTAGAGGCCTGAGGGGAGGTAATTCGGTCGTGGGGGCAGATGATTGGATGCTGTCTCTTAGGACTGGGTCGGGTCTCAGGCTAGATGAGTTGCGGTGAGTGGGTTGTTGCAAAGCGAGTCTAGCTGCCTCGGCTCACCCTCTCATGTACAGGCCACCTCTGCACGAGGCCAGTTCCCTTTCTGGGTCCCCACCATGTTGTGCTGCATCAGGGACCTCACCCATGCACCAGTGCCACGCTGCTTGAACTCTCCAGCCACCTAAACTGAGCTAAATGGACTCTTTTATTTATAATGTGCCCAGACTTGGGTATTTTGTTACTTAACACAAAATGCACTAAGGTGCCTGGTTTTCAATCTGTGCATGACCAGGAATCATTTCCAAGTTTTGACAAATTCACTGTGGTAGCAAAAGATGTTGATATTAGAAGTTGCATAAAGGATAGACGAGAGCTCTCTGTTATTTTTGCAATTTGTGTGAATCAAAACTTGTTTCAAAAACAAGTAAAAAAAAAAAAAAAGAAAAAGAAAACAGAAGAAGTCAATGAGGTAGCACCAAAAGCCACCAGGATAAAATCTAAATGTGTGCAGTGGCATTTAACCCGGGCCTGGTCCCCCTGCTGCTGTCCCTCTGATCTGTTCTGCCACAATCCCTGATGAAGATTCTGCCACATGCCCCCACTCACCTACACTCAAACAACCTCATGTGTCAGCCACTCTGTTCACATGCAGGGCCTCTCACTGGCCTCAAAGGCAGGACATTGCTCTCTACCCATGGACTGAGTCTTCATTTCTCCTCCACCTGGGATTCTGGTTCTCAACCAACTCCTCTTCCAAACCAAAGCTACTGCTGTGTACCTTTCCTCACCCCCCACGTCCACCCCAGGCAGAATTCCCTGGTCTGTCCCCATGTCCCCTGTCCCTGTCAGCTCTGTTCTTAATTTTATCATGGTCCATGGCACTGACTTCTTTGTCTACACAAGTCCAGGTCCACCCCCAACTAGACTCCAACAGCCTTAGGGCAGGAATGGCACCATTTTATCTTTATAGTCCTCAATCAATGTCAACTGTATAAGGGATTAACTAGGAAAGAAGGTCATCCAGAGCTGCATAACCCTATCTGGTTAATCAGGATCTGCAGATAGGGCCTCAGGGGAGACCACTGTCCCTGCCAGCAGCCATCTACAAGGGGCCTATGGGAAGGGTCACTTCCTTGGGCTCTGCACAGAACCACTGTCTACTGCAAAATGCATAACCACAATGAAGACACCTTTCCCACACAAGGAACTGAATTGAGTCTACATATATGTGAAACAACCAATAATGTAAACAAGGTCACAGAAATATGAACAGGAAGTAGAATAATTCCTCCTTAAATCAAGCCCTTTAAAAGATGGCACCTTCCCTAGCCAACTTGAATTTGTACATGTATTAGAAAGGAAGAAATCTGCACTCTTTAAAAAAATCTAAACTTCACATTTTTCAAAGCTTTGTCCTCTTCCTCCACACCCTCATTTGTGAGCCCACATGCCTACAGATGGGGTCTGGGGTTGCCCAGCCTCTGCCCTGCGTGGAGAGGGTCTGAAAGAAAGACATCTCCCCTGTGACTCTGTGTCTTCACTCTTCTCAACATCAGCAATGCTCCAGGCAGGAGGATGTAAGCGTGTGAGTCCTGCTGCTAGGTCAGCTGGCACTGTTTCTTAAGTTGCTCCTGGTATATGTTTTTTTTCATATTGATTTCTTACAATTCCCAAAAAGAGTCCAAACAGCAGTGTACCAATAAGGCTAGGATTTCAAAGCCCACTCTTGATTCGTGGCACTTCATGTTTCATTCATGTGGCTCTTATGTAACTCTGCACCTCCATCTTGGTATCGATTTTCCCACATTCACCTTCAATATTTGATCACAAGGATGAGAACAGTGAGAAAGCTAACACAGTCTTTGGAGCTAGATTCAAATGTAATCTGTTTTCCCATTAATGCAAAAAATAAAATAAAGAGAAAAAGGAATAGCACTCATTTCTCAGAAGAGAAGCCTCTCTTTTTTGAAAATGATGGTTTTATTGAGTTCTTTTTCTCAACAAGCTCTGAGTAGCCCTGCTGTGCTGGCCTGCATCTACTTCTGGGTCAGGACTAGGCTGTGAGGTTAACCGCACCTGGGCCACCTCTTGGACTCTCCATCAAGGAGAAGCTGAATAAAGAAATGCCCCAGCATATCTCCAGTGCCCTTCTCAGCTCTCTATATAAAAGCAGAGATGAGATCACACCAGTGCTTTTATGTTAGCTGCACAGCCTCTTGACCTGCCCATTACTGTGGAACTATCTATCAATTTTTCTGACATGACCAGGGCTTATTTAACAAGTGACTAACCCACCAGCCATGTAAAATAAAAATGTGAAATCCTTTCTCCTCCTCTTACTTAAAATTCCCATTCTTATTCCATCATCCCGGTCACCAAGTCCTGTGATTTCCCCTCCGAAAGATCTCTTTAGTGGGTCCCCTGGTTTTTCATCTTCAATATACAGTCAAAGGATCAGCTTTGACTTTTCTGCCCTGGAACTGCAGTTGAAAATGGCTTTTATGTTTCTTCCTGGAAGGCTGCAGGGAGCAAGGACCACTCAGAGGAAGCAGACAGACTCCAGCCAGCAGCAAAAGGGACCTAGTCATGGATCCATGCAAAGGGTAAGGAGGAACAAGAAAGACCCAGGCTGACTTCATTCCATCCCAACCGAGGATGCCCAGGAAAGAACCCCAACATGGCGTCAATCTGCATTGAAACTTTCTGCACTGTTGGCTATTGGGTTTTATCCATTGTGTTTCTTTGTACTGCAAAGTAATTGGCCCTTGGAACATCACAAAGGATTTTGCATTTTTGGGTGAGCTGGAATGGGACCAGAGAGAATGAAGTGAAAGGGAGACGAGACAGGAGGTGTTCAGAAGGAAATTTTCCAGCCATGCTTTCTTCCACTCTGGACCAGGGAGCAGAAAACCTTACAGGTGCTGGGTGACTTCAGAGCAAGGGAACAAGGGGCTATTCTTTTTCCAAATCTTGCAGATTCATTCCTCTGCCATCAATTTTGCTGCATATTGTTACAGCTTTAGCATTTTCCACATCCACAGCAATGGGCTCATGCTGTTTTCTCCTCCACTCAGGTACTAAGGTCCCCAATGAGACAGACCAACTCCAAGGAGGTGCTACGAAGTGACAGATGTCAGCATCTCACCCCGGCTCGCCCTCAGCTGTACCCACAGGTTACAAAGTCGAGCTTGTGTTCTGGTGACCTCCAAGGAGACATGGCTGCCTGGAACAGGCAGAAATCTAGCTCTCCCATGACAACTGCACATGGACTTTTCTAAAAAGCATCACTTAAATTCAACCACCGATTTTAGCACCTTTGTTTCACTTAGTCATTAGCTAAGTTTTTTAAAAAACACTGTTTAACTCAGTTTGTCAAAGAGGTATAAAGCATAGCTCACAACTTAAAATGTGACAAATACAGTCTCAGTGCTATGCTCTCAGACACTTCTGGCACAGGCAATTTAGACAGGCTTGTTAACAGACGAACCACTCAAATTAAAACATTTTCATACAGTCCCGGTGCTAATGGTTTTAGTGTAAAGATACTAACATGTACAAACATTAATAAAACCAAATGTGAAATTTTTATGCTTATAGCTTTTATACAACTATAAAACTGAAATAAGTTGAAAAATTAAATTGTCCTTTTTAGCCCTAATTTATGTTAATACTTTTGTCAAATTTAATACTGTTAGTTATGTTATTTTATTAAAACTAAATTGGTGCTGTAATTAATGGCATAGATGACTACTACGCAGGTTCTGCTTGGCTTGGTAAGTTCCATGGGGTACAGAGCTGTGAGGAATAAGGAGGTTATTACCCTTCATTCCAAGGGCTTCCAAGCCTTCATTAATCTACCAGTTTCTATCATCATTTAACTTTCAATCGACTCAAACATATCACTTACAAATTAAGTCAACCACTATTGATGAAATTGAAATATTTAAATTCTGCTGCAAAAACAAATTAGAAGCTAAATTAAACACAACAAAATGAACAGTTAATAGTCAAACTCACAACACAAGAGTGGCCTCTGCCTTAGTCAGTTTCCTTGTTACTGAGACAAAACACTGACATCTGTAACTTAAAGAAGGAGAGGTTTATTTTGACTCACGTTTTAGAAGTTTCAGTCTTTGCATATTTGGTGCCATGGTAGAAGGGCCTGTGCAGAGGAGAGCTGCTCACCTCATGGAGGACCAGAAGCAGACAGTAAAGCGGGGAGCTGGGAATGGAGATATGTCCTACTAGGTCACACCCCAACCCGTGCCTTCCAACCAGACCCCACCTCCTACCAGCAAGTCAGCTATAAGCTGCCATAATCCAATCATCTTTCCAAACATGTGAGGTTATAAGGGCCATTTTAGACCATCACATCCTCAGACACTAGAAACATACAGAGAACTCAAAGTCAGGGCAGTAAAACATGTAGGGACAAGGATGTACAAACTGGATATGAGGCTATATGGCTTTGAGCTAGGTAAGGGACAGATGTGATCATATACTCTTCACCATGACCTGGAATTCAGAATTCTACAGAAATCCAGCACCATGAAAGGGTTCTGCCTCAGTAGCAGGTGTACAAAAATAAGACCCATGGTCTATGAACACAATAAAAGAGTTTGTGACTCCCTAGAGTTATTCATTAGAAAACTGTGTCCACCACAAGAAATTGAACACCATTAGCCCCAGGCGCCAAGTCCAGACATATTTTTTTCATGTAATAAAAGAATACTCAGTCAATACAGTAACTTCTGAAAAGCCCCAAGTTGACAAAACTCTCAGACTTTCAAGCAAATCAAATGCAAATGCCACCACATATCATTTTCAGACTTGGGAAACGTTGATTTTCTTTGGGCAAATTGGGAGAAAGTAGAGAATATTAGCTCATAATGGAACATTAGAAGAGGAAATATTCCACAATGAGTCAGCTGTAGACACATTGAACAGAATCGGTAATTTAGACAATATAATAGGCCAAAGACAATGGGAGGAAAATGCTTAAAACTACTAGTGATTCAGAAAGGAAATAAAGACTACATAATTTTAAAAATAAAAGAGCAAGAGTCATCAATAGCATTGAGTTAGATAGTAGAAAACTACACTCTCACTGAGCAGCGTAAAAAAACACAAAACAGGAAAGAGCTTGCAAAATAGAGAAGAGAAACAGCCAGGCTCAAATGCGTCAGCAAACCAAAAGCTTCTGGGCTACTTTTTTCCTTTGGGGGGGGGTCTCATGACAGTCCAGACATGGGGTTCATTGCCAAGTCTGATGGCGCCCACACCAAAGAGATGGAAACTAGTAGCCAGGGTTTGCAAAGGGTCTTACAGGAAGTGCGCTGGTGAAATTCCTCTCTTGGGCTGAACTCCAAAAGACTACACTGTATTCATCTGTGTGAGTCTGTGTGTGTGTGTGTGTGTGTGCGTGCATAATGTGATTTTTAATGAGAAATAAGATGCTTTTGGTCTGTCGAATGTAGTAACATAATAATTTATATAAAAGCAATGGATTGTTCTACCAACAGATTAGATAGAGCTGAAAAGAAAATCAAAATAATGGAAATTAAACTAGGAAAAACTTATAAAATGAATGCAAACAATGAAGATGGATAGATAAAGGGATAGAAGACATTACAAGAAATGATAAGAAACTTAAAGAACATAGTTATCATGTCTAGTGCTCATGTGTTTAGAATAGCAGAAAAAGAGGAAGAAGCAGGAGGGAAAAAAAGAGTATTTGAAAAGATGGTGTAGATTTACCAGTCCCTAAAATCTGAATTAAGAGGAACATTTAAAAAGGCTGAAGCAATAAATGATGCCAGAGGAAGGAAAAAGATGGCGGATCTATAAGAAGCAGGCAGGGAACCTCTCCAAAAGTCGCCATCCCGACACTGGAATATAGTGACTGGAGGAGGACAAGAAAGAGGGAAGTGGCTCCCAGGGACCCAGGAAAGATCTGAAGCGCAGTTTGGGGCCCACGGAGAAAGTGAAGAGAGAAACCCCAACAAAGAAGAAGGAGGTGGCCTCCGGCGCCATTTCCCTGTGTCGGGAATCTCAACGTGACTGAAGCAGTTCAAATCTATGGACACATGGTGACTGCCGGTGCCCCCCGGGGCCTCCACGGAGGAACATGAGAAGCTGTGGTGCAGAGAAGCGGCAGCCATGAAGGACACACTGACTGGCAGTGAGTGCTGATGCCCAACCGTCAGGCACACAAGAGAGCCACTAGCCGGGCGCCATTGTATGGGGGGGCAGCAGCTGAGCTCAGAACTCAGGGCGGCCGCCACTCCACCCACGGCTCCAGCGGGGACCTCCGCGGAGCAACGCGAGACGCCGTGGTACAGAGAAGCACCAGCCGAGAGGGACGCACTGACTGGCGCTTTTCTTCCTGGTATTCCAAGAATCTCCTAAGAGTTTGAAATACTAGCAATAAAGCAACCTACCATAGGCAATTTACAAACAGCATCCCAGGAATTAAACTAAAGAAAGAAAAGAAAATGAGATGACACTTAAACAAGATGCAACCCCACACATCCAGTTCACCAAAGGCAAACCCAGGGGGCAGTGAGGTGGGACAAACCGAAAGCCAACCACCTGACATCTCTGAAGTGGTAACAACAAAGCAGTTGAATGAGGCTCTGGAAAAATTTAAATCAGAAATAATTTCTCAGATAACTGCAGAGATAATGTCCACAGTGAAGACCATGCTTAAGGACGATAGAGCAGACACAGACAAAAAAATAGATGAGCTTAAGAAAATGATGGAAGCCATGAAAGCTCAGCATAAGAAAGAAATGGAATCCATAAAGCAGATTCAAGCAGATATCCAGGAGAACAAAAATTCCATTGAAAGTATTTGTAGCAGATTAAGCCAATGTGAGGACAGGATCTCAGATATAGGAGACAGGCTTGCAATTAGTGATCACGAAAAGAAAGAATTCTTAAAAACAGCAAGGGACAATGAAAAATCAATCCAGCAGCTGCTAGATGATGCAAAGAAGAATAACTTAAGATTGACTGGAGTCAATGAAAAAGCAGGAGATAGCATAAATGACATCAGAACACTGTTCACAGACATTATCACAGAAAATTTCCCTGGTAGAGAAAAAGAATTTGATGATCAGATAAGTGAGGCTTATAGAACTCCAATTAGCTATGATCAAAAAAAAATCTTCAGCCAGGCATATCATAGTCAAGATTCCAGAAATTCAACGTAAGAGTAGAATCTTAAAAGCTGTTAGAGAAAAGAAACAAATCACCTATAAAGGAAAGCCCATCAGAATCACAGCGGACTTTTCAGCACAAACCCTCAAGTCAAGAAGAGCTTGGAATGATGTATTTCAAGTTCTAAAGGAAAATAATCTTCAACCCAGATTGATGTACCCTGCAAAACTATCCTTCAAAACTGATGGAGAAGTAAAATACTTCCATGACAAAGAACATCTGAGAAAATTTATAATCACCAAACCAGCACTCCAAAATGTTTTGAAGGACATTCTAGAAAGGGATAACAATGACTACAACTCCAGAAACCCCAACAGAAGGAATCCACCAGGCAGAGCAAATGATTAAAGAGAGGGAGGGAAAACAAAAATTAAAAGAGGGAAAGCCAACAACAAGAAAATAACATGACAAGTATAAGTCAATACATATCAGTTTTAACCATTAATGTTAATGGTCTCAATTCACCAATCAAAAGGCACAGACTGGCGAATTGGATCAAGAAGCAAGATCCAACAATATGCAGTATAAAAGAAACACATTTAATTCAAAAAGAAATTCATAGACTGAAAGTCAAAGGATGGAAAACAGTATTCCATGCAACAGGAACCCAGAAAAAAGCAGGGGTAGCTATTCTTTTTGTAGACAAAGTGAATTTCAAGCCAAGAATGATTCAGAGAGATAAAGAAGGTCACTACATCCTTGTAAAGGGAACAATCCAAGAGGAAGTCATAACAATCATAAATATATATGCAACAAATACCAGTGCACCCAACTATATAAAACAAATATTAATGGGCATAAAAAATCAAATAACCACTAATACAATTGTATTGGGGGATCTCAATACTCCACTGTCACAAAAAGACAGATCAACTAGACAAAAAATCAACAATGAAATATTACAACTGAACCAAACTTTGGAACAAATGGACTTAGTAGATATCTACAGAGTGTTCCACCCCACAACATCAGAATACACATACTTCTCAGCTGCACATGGGACGTTCTCCAAAATAGACCACATACTAGCTCATAGAACCTGCTTAAGTAAATGCAAAGGAATGGAAATTATCCCATGTATATTATCAGACCATAGTGCAATGAAATTGGAAATCAATGGCAAAAGAAACCACAAGAATTTGCTAAACACATGGAAATTAAATAGCACCCTACTGAACAACCAATGGGTCACAGATGAAATTAAAGAAGTAATTAGACAGTTTCTGCAACTGAATGATAACAACAGGGCAACATACCGGAACTTATGGGATACAATGAAAGCAGTCCTAAGAGGGAAATTTATAGCATTAAATTCCTATATCAGGAAAACAGAGCAAGCACAAATAAACAACCTAATGGTGAACCTCAAACTTCTAGAAAAAGAAGAGCAGGCTAAGCCAAAAGCTTGTACAAGAGAGGAAATTATAAAGATCAGAGCAGAAATTAACGTATTGGAGACTAAAAAAACAATACAAAGAATCAACGAATCAAAGAGTTGGTTCTTTGAAAGATTAAATAAAATGGACAAACCCTTATCCAAACTTATTTAAAAAAGGAAAGAAAGTACTCAAATCCACGCAATTAAGAATGAAAAGGGTGATATCACAACAGACCCTGCAGAAATCCAGAAGATCATCTATATCTACTTTGAAAACCTGTATTCTAATAAGATGGAAAATGCAGAAGAAAGGGACAGATTCCTAGATACATATGAATTACCAAAGCTCAACCAAGAAGATATAAAAACCCTAAATAAACCAATAACAATCAATGAAATCAAAGATGTAATTAAAAACTTCCCAACAAAGAAAAGCCCAGGCCCTGATAGATTCACTGCTGAATTCTACAAGAAGTTTAGAGAAGACCTAACACCACTACTTCTCAAACTCTTTAATGAAATTGAAAGGGAAGCAATACTCCCAAATTCATTCCTGGAAGCAAGCATTACCCTGATACCAAAACCAGAGAAGGACCCAACTCAGAAAGAGAACTATAGACCAATCTCCCTAATGAACATAGATGCAAAAATCCTCAATAAGATACTGGCAAACAGAATGCAGCAAATCATCAAGAAGATTATACACCATGACCAAGGTGGGTTCATCCCAGGGATGCAGGGATGGTTCAACATATATAAATCAATAAATGTAATACACCATATTAACAGAACCAAGGACAAAAATCATATGATAATCTCAATAGATGCAGAAAAAGCTTTTGACAAAGTCCAGCACCCATTCATGATAAAAACCCTACAGAAAATTGGAATAGATGGTCTTTATCTCAATCTGATAAAAGCTATCTATGACAAACCAACAGCCAATATCATACTAAATGGACAAAAACTGAAAGCCTTCTCTCTAAAATCAGGAACCAGACAAGGATGTCCACTGTCCCCACTCTTATTCAACATAGTCCTGGAAACTAGCCAGAGCAATTAGACAAAAGAAAGAAATAAAAGGAATTATGATTGGAAAGGAAAAAGCTAAATTATCATTATTTGCAGATGACATGATACTCTACACAGAAGACCCCAAAAACTCCACTAAAAAATTGCTAGATTTAATAAGCAAATTCAGTAGTGTAGCTGGATACAAAGTCAACACTCAAAAATCAGTAGCCTTCCTGTACACCAATAACAAATTCACTGAGAGAGAAATTAGAGAAACAACACCTTTCACAATCACATCTAAAAAAATGAAATACCTAGGAATCAATCTCACAAAGGAAGTAAAAGACCTCTACACTGAAAACTACAGTACTCTGAAAAAGGAGATTGAAGAGGATATCAGAAAATGGAAAGATATCCTTTGCTCTTGGGTCGGAAGGACCAATATAGTGAAAATGGCCATACTTATAAAACTGTTATACAGATTCAATGTGATTCCAATCAAGATTCCAACAACATATCTCACAGAATTACAGAAAACAATCCTAAAATTCATCTGGAACCAGAAGAGACCTAGAATAGCAAAGGCAAATCTGGGCAACAAACGCAAGGCAGGGGTCATCACAATCCCTGATTTGAAATTATACCATAAAGCTACTGTGATAAAAACAGCGTGGTATTGGCAAAAAACAGACCTGAAGATCAATGGAATAGAATAGAAGATGCAGAAACAACTCCAGACATACTAAGCCACCTTATCTTTGACAAAGGTGCCAAACACATTCACTGGAAGAAAGATAGCCTCTTTAATAAATGGTGCTGGAAAAATTGGCTCTACACATGCCAAAGATTAAAATTAGACCCATATCTTTCATCGTGCACTAAACTAAATTCAAAATGGATCAAAAATCTAAATATTAAAACAGAAACATTAAATCTCCTGGAAAATAGAATAGGTCAAACTCTTGAAGACATTGGTGTAGGCAAAGACTTTATGAATAAAACCCCCATTGCACAGGAAGTATCACAAAGAATCAACAACTGGGATCTCATGTTATTAAAAAGCTTTTGCACAGCAAGAGAAACCACCAACAGAGTGAAGAGACAACCCACAACATGGGAAAAACTGTTTGCCAGCTGTTCCTCAGACAAAGGATTATTATCGAGAACATACAAAGAACTCAAAAAAATCAGACCTCCCAAATTTAAAGACCCACTCCAAAAATGGGCATCTGAGATGAATAAATACTTCTCAGATGAAGAAATAGAAATGGCAAATAAATATATGAAAAAATGTTCAACGTCACTAGTCATCCGAGAGATGCAAATGAAAACAACACACTGAGATTCCATCTCACCGCAGAAAGAATGGCTGTTATCAAGAAGTCAACTAATAACAAATGCTGGAGGGGCTGTGGGGAAAAAGGAACCCTTCTCCACTGTTGGTGGGAGTGTCAACTGGTGCAGCCACCATGGAAATTCATGTGGAGACTCCTCGAAAAACTGGGATTGGAGGTCCCATTTGACCCAGCTATTCCCCTTCTGGGTATCTTCCCAGAAGAATTAAAAACATCGTACCACAGTGATATATGTGCACCCATGTTTATAGC
This sequence comes from Erethizon dorsatum, assembly GCA_028451465.1. Classification (NCBI taxonomy): domain Eukaryota; kingdom Metazoa; phylum Chordata; class Mammalia; order Rodentia; family Erethizontidae; genus Erethizon; species Erethizon dorsatum. The sequence goes on from CM051833.1 coordinate 57,383,322, forward strand.
AACACAATTTGTGATAGCTAGATCGTGGAAACAACCCAAATGCCCATTAACTGAGGAATGGATAAAAAAGGTGGTATTTCTATACAATGGAGTACTACTCAGCCATAAAGAAAGATAAACTGGAAACTTTTATAGGTAAATGGAGGCAACTCAAGAAAATACTCACAAGCGAAATAAACCGGATGCACATTTGGAAACATCGTATTGTCTCCCTATATGCAATTTCACTGTAACTATTCCATTCCTTAGTCTTCTATTTTTACCTAGCTTTTACATGGCTTAATCTTATACTGAGTAATATTTTTCTCCAAAAGGTATTTGTACATTCTCTAATGCTTGAGTTTGTTAATACATGAGAATGTTTACTTGTTGTCTTTAAAAAATATAAATAAAGTTTGAAAAAAAATAAAAATAAAAAAATAAAAATAAATAAAAAGGCTTTCTCTTGATTCAGAAAGAGTAGGGAAGTTTTGATTGGATTAGCCCTTCTAGCTGAAAACAATTACAAATTACAAAAACAAATAAACAAACAAAAATATCCTGTTTTCAGGCACCGGAGAAGAACCTAGTTAAAAAAAAAAAAAAAAAAAAAGGCTGAGGAACACAGCCCTGGAAGCCAGATGCAGCCACAAGCGCCACACTGGATGCTCAGATGGTCCCTGAGGACACTTGTGCCCTAGGGCAGCACAGGAGTGGGTAAAGCTCAAATAGAAAGTGCAGCCACACTGGAATGGAAAAGTTGAAGCTGGAATCACTAGAAATTGGGAGCAATCTGGAAAATTCCAAAATGTTTGCACTGCATTGAGTACAGTCTTTGCCTAACTCCACGAAGCCTGGTAGAAATACTTCAGAAGCTGTCTACCGCTGGGGAGACGGAGTTAGAGTTGAAGTCCCACCAACTTTGACAAGCTGCCAAATGCATTGAAATCCCTGAGGAGCCATGGAGTATCACACCCCAGGACTTACAAACTCACTTTCGGAAGAAAGCAAAACCTCAATAATCCATCCCTAACAAAGCCCACAACTAAGCCTCAACAAGATTAAAATGATCATCCAGTAATTTAACTGCCTACTGGAACAAATATGACATCCTTTAGAGGAAGCTGTCAAAACTCAGTCTCTACAATACACCATTCAAAGTATCAGTATAAAATCAAAACTTACTAGACAGGAAAAAAGACAATAAAAATGGGAACCATAATTAAGGGGGGGGGAAGCAGCTATTAGAATAGACACACAGAAATGATCCAGGCTTTGCAATAAGCAGAGATGGATGTGTAGGATAAAGCAATTAAGTTCCTGAAAGAAAATCATCATAATTTTCATAATTTTCAAAATTGAGTAAAATAAATAAAAATGAATCAATTCACATTTTTAAGTGTCTTACTTAACTGCAAGCAGAAAGAAGGAGGAGAGGGAGGAGAAGAAAGGGGAGGAAGGAAAAAGAAGAGAGAGAAGGAGGAGGAGGAAGAGGAAGGAGAAGAAGCCCGTCTGAATACTTCAAAATCAAACTGCTGAAACCAAAGCTGAAAACAAAATCTTTAAAATATACTGTAAGTTTTTCATTTCAGGTCTGACAAGTAGAGAACTTGAAAGCCAGCACTTCCATCCCATCTGACAAAACTGCAAATCAAGAATTTTCCTGGATGCATTAGAAGATGGGATTGAAGGGCAAACCACCACTCCCAACCTGGAAATGGTAGCAGTAACAGGTGACGTGAGGCATCTGAGATCCGACTACCTGAGCAGAAGGCGCTGGAGCCCCAGGCTGAGAGAGGCATGTACAGAGTCCTCTGGGTTGCAAGAGGTAGTGGGGGAGGTCTGGAAGCACCACTGAAGATGGAGAGGGACAGGGAGTTCATGCATTCATGGGTTTTGCTGCTAAGACCTTCACTAGGTTTGCATGGTGAAGATCTGAGAACAAATCTTCAGGGCTGTGGCACTGGGAGGGGAAGGAACATCACCAAGAAAAATGTGCAGACCTGCAGAGTAAGGGCCCACCCTGCAGAGAAAAAATTCCCAATGCCTTATTCCAGATCAGTCAAAGACATTGACACCACTTCACCCCTTCTACTCTTTCTGTGTCACCTGAAGGGAATGCAGTCAGCAGGGTCGAGGCTCCAAGGAGGTAGACTCACAGCACCACATCCGGGGACAGTCGGAGATAGCCAGGGACCGGTACCAAGGAGAGAGAGGAAAGTAATAGCCGCTGGACACAGGTCCGCCAGAGGGCCGAGATCGCTCCAGAACACTAGGAATGGAGCACTTCCGTTCCGTGACACTTCCACCAACAGCCAGTGACTGCAGGGTCAGTGCATGGCACAGACTCTACCTAAGGAGAGCCCTCAGGGAAGCTCAAAGACAACGGGGAAATAAACCAGGATGTCAGAGTGTTTGAAGCCTGTGATCAAACAATATGATGAATGTTTAACATTTTAAAAATGTATCACAGTAAAGGACACATTGCCATGAATCTCCCTCAAAATCTTCCCCCTCACCTTGAACACACAGCCCATTGTCCTTGCCACCTTCTGAAGCAGTTCTAGAAGTCCTCTTCCATGAATGTCTTTAGTAGTCCTATTGTGGCTGCTTCAACATCCTGAACTGATTCAAAATGTTTACCTTTCGTGGTCATTTTGACTTGGGGGAGCAGCCAGAAGCCTCATGGTGCCAGATCTGGTGACTAAGGTGGATGAAGACACACTGCAAGGCTTTTACTAGCCTGCCTTCCTGTTGGATGGCACGTGGCAGAAGTATTCACCATTTTGATCCCACCTCATTAAGACACTGACAAAAAAGGACTTGCAGAATTGTTTGATAAAGTGACAAGAACAATGGTTGAAGAGAGAGGGAGCATTTTGAGGGAGATTATGGCAATGTGTCTTTTACTCTGATTTTTAAAAAACTTAAACATTTACTCTATATTTAGACCACATCTTGTAAAACTATAGCAAACATAAAAAAAAAGTCAGCCCAACTCTGAGTTTAACATAAATCCTCACACTAAGCCTAGAATAATACAGCCTCAGTTATTTCCTGACTTAGAAAAAATTACAAGGCTTGCAAAGAGGCAAGAAAAAATAGTTTGAAGGGGAAAATAAGCAGCAGAACCAGGCACATTGTGACACAGATGTTGAAATTAACAGCTATTAAGTTTAAAATAACTCCAGTTGGTATTTTAAAGGCTCTTGTGGGAAAAGTAGGGAGCATGCAGGAGCAGATGTGTAATGCAAGCAGAGGGATGGGAATGTTATGAAAGGATTGAGAGAAAAGGCAAGAAATCAAAAGCACCATAGCAGAAATGAAAAGTGCTTTTGATGGTTCATGAGTAGGTAAGACACAGCTAAGGAAGAATCAGTGAGCTCCGTGATCTGACGCAGAGCCTGCCCAAACATAAAGACTGCCCCACAGTTTTTAACACGTGTGTAATTGCAACAGCAGAGAAAGAAGGAGAAGGAGAAAACTGAAAAGGAACACTGGGGGAATAATGGCCATAACTTTCTAAAATTAATAACAACACCAAGTCACACATCCAAGAAGCTCGGAGAAGACCAAGCAGGACTGCAGGACTGATGCGCACACACACACACACACACACACACACACACACCACATTCAACCTGCAGGTCAAAGACAAAGACAAAATCCTGGAAAGAAATCTGAGGGAAATCTTACTTATAGAAAAACAAAGAGCAAAATTATAGGGTTTTTCATCAGAAACCAAGTAAATAAGAGAGTGAAATATTTCAAGTGTTGGAAGGAAAACAATTCCTGGGATTTTATATACAATGAAAAGAAGGAGAAATAAAGACTCAAACAAACAAAAAAGGAGGGAATTCCTTGCCAGCACATCAGCCCTGCAAGAATGTTCAAAGTCTTCTCCATGAAGAAGCATGACAGATGGGAAACTTGGGTCCACATTTTAAAAGAGCAAGAACATCAAAGAGGAATAAATGATCTTCTCAAATTCACATGGAACATTTACCAAGATAGGCCATATTCTGGACCATGAAAAAAACCTTAGGTTTAAAAGAACAGAATTTGTGCAAAATGTGTTTTCAGACTACAGTGGAATAAATTAGAAATTAATAACAAAAAGATAGCTAGAAAATTCTTAGGTATTTGAAAATTAAACATCATGTTCCTAATAAACCATTGGTCATAATAGGCCTCAGAGAAATTAAAAAATATTTTGAACTAAATGAATATAACAATACAACTTAGAAAAAATTCTGGAACTCAAAAAGAAAGCATCAAAGAACCAAAATCATAAAACCAAAAACATAGTTATTTGAAAGGATTGATAAATGGATATATATATAGCCAGGGGAGGAGAGGGGGAGGAGGGGGGAGGGGGAATGGACAGGGCAGGGGAGAGGGAGGGGGAGAGGGAGAGGAGAGAGGAGAAAGAGAGAGGAGAAAGAGAGGAAGAGGAGAAAGAGGGAGGAGAGAGAGAGAGAGAAAGAGAGAGACTATAAATAACCCTATGTCCCCTATGTTAGTAATGTTGATAAAATGACACCTAACGCAAATGTGAATTATCAGGGAAACTTTGTATGAGGTACACAGGAATCCTCTGTACTACCCTCATAACTTTTCTGAAAATCTAAAACTATTTTATAATTGAAAGTGTGTCTATAAATATAGGCTATAGAATACCATACGATCAATTAATTTCTTTATTCTTCATTTACTTAAATGTTAGTTAACTTCATTTCTTAGAGTATTCTTTTAAACAATTAAATCCTAAAACATTACAAAAAGGCAAAACTAAGAGAAGGGTGTCCAGTGAATTCAAATGTCATTCCGAGACTGTGTCATGATCCGCAGTGGACAGCATTACCCTCGGAATCATTAATGCGGTCTTGGTCGCAGTGTTCAGGTATTTCACTGGGATGGCATTTTCTTTTTTTTTTTTTTTTTTTTTTTGTGGGTACCGGGGGTCGACCTCAGGACCTCACGCGCCAGTAGGCGCCCATGCCGCTGAGCTATATCACCGGCCCTTTTTTCGTATGTGTGTTCCGGGAGTCAAACTCAGGACCTCGCGCTTGCCAGGCAGGTGCTTACGCCACTGAGCCATCTCACCGGCCCCCGGGATGGCATTTTCAATCCATGCTTTTCACATGAGCAAACTCAGCTTTACTCTAAAAAAAATTCCAAACTATGTTAATCTTTTAAGGAAATATCTGAATTTAGATTTTGCTTTTTTTGCCAGCTTTTGCTACATTATCATTATTAACAAGCAACAGCTCATACCAAATAGCTGTGGATGGAACAAACTCAACATTAAATTCATTTGTTTGTTGAAGAACAAATTAACTTTTGTTTAAGAATATGTTGCTTCTAGTACCTCTTATCCCTTGTCTAAATTTCATCTAATTTTTCTCTTAGTTCAGCGCTCCACTTGTGTGCCTCAGCATGGTCGCAGTCAAGTGATGAAAGGTTCTGTGTTGGAGAGCACGTAATCATTGCATTCCCCCAAAATGCCATCACATGGGCATGAGTCGCACCTCCCAGGAACAAATGGACCTTCAACCAACACTTTCTAACATCTCAACCATGGATGTCCCCTCAACTATCTTTTAATCCCCAGTTTTATCGAAGTACAATTGACAAATTAAATTGCATATGTTTAAGGCATGCAACTGGACGCTTCGATATACTCTGTAACATGATTACCACGATCAAGTCAATTAACATATCCACCACAGAGTTAGGATTTTATTTTCTTATTTTTATTGATTATGTGTATGTACATAGAGCACTTCAGATCAGTGCTTAAAACTGAACGTTGGTCAAACTGTCTTTTACTTAAGTCAAAACCTATGCATTTTATAATAATCATAAAACTGATGATGTAGTTACTAACTCTGATAGCCCAGTTTTCTTTATCTTTCTGGTACTTAAGACTATATATAATAAATGTTAATGGTTCCATATACTTTGTTCTTGGTACAAATCTAGTTAAAATGAGTAATATTTACTTTTCAATATATTCGTGTATAATTTCTTCTCCTTTTATAATTATTAAAATATGGATCTCATTATTAAAATTTCCATTCTTGACAACGCTCATGTGTTTTGTTTTTGGCCTATATTCCAAGTTCATTTGTTCTACCATCTAATTTAGAGACTAATTCCAGTAGAAAGGAGAACTCCCACTGTTGTCTGTGATATTGCCGTAGGTACCACAACCCCACCCTGCCCCTCTCCCTCGGCAGCATCACTACGCTTGCTAAACCTTGGGCACAAAAAATTGCCCTTTAAAAACTCCACATCAGAAAGCGTCTGCGTTCTGGGGTGTGTGTGTGTGTGTGTGTGTGTGTGTGTGTGTGTGTGTGTGTTGGGGTTTTCTTTAAATGATTGATTGATGTACCCCAGACTTTTTCCACAGTGGTAATCTCACATGTGTGATTTTATGTTCCAGTGACGTTCTACGATCTTACAGTTAAGAATGTGTTTCCAGCCACAAGTACCATCGCAGCCAAAGCTAAGTTATAAAACACAGAAAATAGTTATGAAATACTTCGTCTTTGAATTTAAAACACAAAAGTTGATTTCTATTCTTTCTTTCTCCACTTGAAAGAATTTTGATTTGAAAGGCTAAATTTTCTGCCAGTCTTATCTAAAGGGAAATCGGAACCGTCAATTTGAGCCAGATTGTGTGCGCCAGGAAGGAATATTCACACCCCGTCAAATGACGTGATGAGGCTTCATCTTTTTGCCCAATTTACCAATTTCATGAATATCATTTCCTCGTCTCAGAGCAGAAGGCTGGAGCTTTGTTTGAGGCTTCTAGTCACAAACTTGGTTAGAATTACTCTCATCCAGTCTTATTGTTTGACAAAAATTCAATCCTCCTTTAATGACAAATCTGAAGAGATTTTATCTGATTTGTTCAAGATGTTTTTGGTAAGAATACTTTTCTGACTCATTTTCAATAATAAGTCAGAATAATTTTTTAAAAACTATAAGATTCTGTTTTCAAATTTCATGTTAATAACTCAAGTGAGGTCTGCTGTTTCTCAGTTTCCTGGTATTTTTAAATTTAAGCAAAAATCCCTCTTTGAGAAATTTTCTATTTCCCTTTTAGTTTTTCATTTCTGAACTCTGCTGCTGTTTTCTATTTCTAAAAGACATAAGTTTTGATTTATATTCTCCATGATTTATCTTTTAGTTTTGATGCATAACATTTCAGATTTTAAAATACAGTAAGGTGCTACTTGAAGTATATAAAGTTTGAATATGTTTACATCAAAATATAAATTAAGTATAAGAAGTACATAAGTACATAAATATGCAAGCTTAGAAAATATTAATAATTAAATATTTTTAAATATCTACGTATTTTCTCAAAAATGATCATTCTTTTCTAAGATACTTAACTACTTTTTAAAAAATTGAATGTCAAAAACAAATTGTAGTAAATCTCAATAATTTTTCAATCAAAGTAATATAAAGTAGTAATTATGTAAATATTACAGCTGGAATTCAATCTTATGAAATTATTTGATTAGAAATAAAGTTATTCACTATCCAACATGTTGGTACATACTTGTAATCCTACCACTCAAGAGGCTGAGGCAGGAGAATTGCAAGTTGGAGCCCAGTTTGGGCTACATAGGGAGTTCAAGCCCAGCCTGAACTACATAGCAAAACCCTGTCTCAAAGAAAAACAGAGATAGAAAGAAGGGAAAAGGAAGGATGGGTAAAAAAGAAAAGCAAGCAAGCTACTCATGATTCTTGTTGAAATCTTGAGCTGCCCACACAAAGATCTGTCACCATGCCTGTGTCACAGCCTGGTGTTGCAGACCTGCCCAGACCTACAGCACTCCCAGCTTCCCATACTACACAGTTGAAGCATCCCTGACACTGGCTGAGGTCTGACTCATAGCCTTCCCAGAGGTCAGAGCCTTCTCCTTTGCTCTGAGAACACAACTTAAGAGCTTGGAACAGCTTGTCCTGGGGTTCACATGATGTCAGAAGCGAGGTAAGAGGTTCAGGGTGAGGGGCCATGCTGCTGTGTCCCCAGGTACAGGCATGTCCAGTGTTTTCCTATACACAGCCTTCTCAGAGCCAGACTCAGCACAAGGCCCTTGTGCCTGGTGCAGGGACAGCCACACCTAGGACAGCCCTTCACAACCTGGTCACAAGGGGCACATGCAGGATGCTGAGGGAGGCCTTGCCATTAAAGCCAAAGCCATGCCCACAGCCCAGATGTCCACTGGCAATAGGACAGATGAACAATTCCCCAGGCATTCACATAACAGGATGCTAACAGCCATGAAAATGAAAGAGCTGTGACCACGTATGACAATGGAAGTGAACACCACCCGCCAAAGTGGATAAGAAGGCAGAAGAAAGGAAACGCATGGATTGAGTCCACTTACCAAAACCAGCTACAGAAGGGAGGGGTGGGTACCAGGCACAATTGTCAAGGGAAGCCAGAAAGGTCTCGGCACAGGAGTCGGAATGCTGGGGCCAGTGAGGAGGAGGGACACACAGAGAGGGGTTTTCGGAGCTCCTGGAATTATTCTCCGGTTGAATTTGGTGGGAAGGTACATGGTTTTCTATTGGTATGGTTTATGGTGTAATCTGTTAAATTTACATCTACCACATGTGTACTTTCGGTGTGGACATTATACCTGAAAAGAAAACAGTCAAAGTGAATGCAGGGGCATGGACAGGAAAGACCAACTCCAGAGAATGTACTTAATCATTCGTTAAGCAAATATTTATGGACACTGTGTCAGGCCCTTCGCAAAATATTTGGAAGCAAATTCAGTAGTGAAGGCCCTGCTCTGTCCTACACACAGGGAGCTGTGAACAGACCCCTCCCTTCCCCTCTACCTGTGGCCAGAAACTGCAAAGAGCAACAGAGATGTGAGTCTTCTCCAATCCTTCCTGAGAGCCAGTCAGAAATGGAGCTCTTCCCTGATGATAATCTGGAGGAGAAAGCCTGGGAACATAGCACAGACCTCCCTCAATACCCTTCTTTAAAAAATATTCAGAGTCCAATTTCCTAGACTTTGGGGGTGTGGCAGGAGGAGGTGGGGACTGTCCTTGGTGCTGAAATTCCTAAAGAACTGAACAGTGGCTTCAGAGTCACTGGATCTATCAAATTTCCCTGTCCTTAAAACTCATTGGCTTTGGGCAGCTTCGACCATCTAAATTTTGAATTTGTTATTTTATCAAGTGATCATGTGAAGAAACTTGTAATACAGACATAAGAAATTCTTCCTCATATTTCCAATGAGACAAAACACCATATACATCAAGAAAATCATTTGTATAAAACAAATTATTATGAACAGCTTATTTCCTAGTGGGCTGAATTTGATAAACCCAAATGGATACAATAGTCAGGTTCAGATGAATGTTTATCCCAGAAACATTCCAATGTGGTGCTGCAAGTTGTAGACCAGCATCCCAGCAGGGGTGGCCAGGATGCCCTCTGTCGAGGAAGGAGGTGAGGTGATGCAAGTCCTCTACAATGCCACCAGTTAGCAAGCACATACTTTCCTGCTAAGTGAGCCCGAGGGCAGACAACCACTTCAAGTATAGTACTTTGGCTCAGAAAATTCCAAATTAGTAGAAAACTTAATATAAACAAACTCGACTTGAGTCTTAGTAGACTATGTGGTATTATTAATTTTTTCTTATAACTCTCAATATCTCTCTTGATTTCTCAATATATTTTTACTGCATTTGGAGAACACTTTCAAAGTCCCCTTGGAGTAAATTTAATACCTACCAATTCCCCATAGATATTACAGAGAGATTGTGAATCTTGGGGGATTAAGTACTTTACATTTTATTACAAAGGTACTGGTTCAAAATATATAAAGAAAAATGCTTCTCTGTTTAAAGCTCAGCACATATAATGGAATATTTTAAAAGAGAAAATTATTATGTTAAGGCATTTCACCATCAATAAACTATGTATTTAGGTACAATTCAAAGATAAAAATTCAAAAAAATTCCAGTTTCAATAGAATACCACACTGTATTTATGGAAAACCCCTTTTAACTGAATGGCGGTATTTGCATAATCTTGGATTTTTTTCATTGCTGTTCATTAATATTAACCCAATTAGAAGTATTTTCTTGCTCTTTTGTATTAGTTAAAACCACTTCTCAGAGGAACTCAAAGCAAATGCGTTTAATTAAAACTAATCTTCACAATCCTTACGGTGGCAACAGGAAGTAGGCGTCATGCTTCATTGATACGTAGGAATGTGTGTCCGGAAAGCTTGGTGAAGATGGTAACCACGTGGGGTGCCGGCCTGCACCTGGTGACAGCTTCAGGTGTTTGTGGGTGACGTGCAGCTAGTGAACACCCAGCTGCTGGGTTAGTGCTTCCTGGTTACATGGTTGCATTCCACCATTGAAAAAGTCTTAACCTCTGTCTGACATTCAGATCATTAGGTGCACTGGTTAGGGTCTTTTCAAGGAACAGAACTAATGCAAAGAATGCATTAGGTAGTTTACAGAATCAAAGGAAGGAGAATCCACAGTGGCCGTCTCTGTGCTGGAGAGATAGAGGATCCAGTAGCTGCTAAGCACCAGAAGAAGGAAACAAGCTACTCTTCAGATAGAGGACCAACACTGAGACTATATAAAGAAATCAAAACAATTAAATGGCCCTCAAAATAAAGACCCCTCAAAACATGGGCAACTCAAATGAATAGACATTTCTCAGAAGTACAAATGGCCAATAAATACATGGAAAAATGTTCAATATCGCTGGCCATCAGAGAATGCAATGGAAACAACACTGAGATTCCATTTTACTCCATAAAGAATGGACATCACCAAGAAATCAAACAATAAAAAATATTGGTAAGGCTACATTGCCGGTGGTAATGTAAACTTGTACAACAACAGTAATGTTGGCCTACATACTAATCATCTCCGGAAACACCCCACGGACACACCTGGAAGTGCACTTTACTAGCCCACTATGCATTTCATCACCCAGTCAGCTGCCCAGTCGCAATGAACTCTCACAAAAGCTGAGGGTATGCTCTTAGGCAGGGGTGTCACAGAACCCTGCATGTCACCTCCCAGAGCCACATGTGACGGGTCACACTCCTCGGAGTGGAGGACAATCGAGGTGCCAGAAGATTCGATGTCTCGTAAGGTCCTGCTCCTAACAGACGGACACCTTCTTGCTGTGTCCTCATACGGTAGAAGCAGCAAGGAGCTCTCCAGGGTCTTTATTACAAGGACACTCATCTCATTCATGAATGTTCTGTCCCCATGACCTAGCCACTTCCAAAAGGCCCCACTCCTAGTAACATCCCCTTGGGGCTGGGGTTTCAACATATGTATTTGGGGAGGTGATGCTATAGCAGGAGGAGGGAAGGAAGAGGAGGGAAAGGGAGAGGGAAGAAAGAGGAGTAGCACAAGGAGGACAAGGAAGGAAAAGAGAAGTTGTCATTCTACCCTTCTCATGGCTCCAAAAGTTCAAAGAAAAAATAGTTTGCTTAATGGGCACCTGCCTTGTCTCAATAAAAATGGAGAAATTTTCCATATTGATGCTTTCTGTTACTTCATCATTTACTTAACAGGAAAGAGATGGAATAGTTAAGAACAAGGAACATTTAGGGTTTCCAAAGAAGAAAGCAGCCACTCTTGTTATCTTATATCATCTCTTTTTAAAATCCTTTTTATGATACCCCATACCCAAAGAGTATATAAAACATACATATAACTCAGTAAAACATCAAACATTAAACACCGGTGTAACCACCAACTGCCATAACCTCAGAACACCCTCATGGCTTATTATTCGAAAGAAATATGCTTATGTCACCTTCTTTTTCAAAAATGTCTTGATTTAGCACTCCTGTACAAAGTTTAGAATCAGCTGGTTAAATACACAAACCACACACACACGCACAAATGCTGCTGGATTTCTACAGGGATCGTACTAACTCACAGATTAGTTTTGAAGAGTTGATGTCTGTTATGGTTTGTGTCTGAATGTCCCCCCAAAGCCTCATGCAGTCATGGGGGCAGGCTTTTTGGAGGCAGCTGAATTGTGATTGGTTCATTGTCTAGTGCTGGGATTAAGGGTGTGCCCATTAAGCAGACTATTTTTTTCTTTAGATTGGACTTTTGGAGCTATGAGAGGGATAGAATGACAACTTTCCTTTTCCTTCCTTGTCCTCCCTTGTCCTCCTTTTGGCACTCCTCCTAGGGCGGGCAGCCTGCACACATTATAAGGGAGGGAAAGAGGCTTGCTCTCCCCCTTTTTCCTCTTGTTGCTTTTGCTGTCTTCTGCCACCTTGAACTGTTGCCCCTCTGCCATGCCACCCCGCCTTGGAGCCAGCTGATTATGGGCTGAAACCTCCAAACTGTGAGCTAAATAAAACTTTCCTCCCTTAATTTTGTGTGTCAGGTATTTTGTCCCAGCCATGAGAAAAAAGTAACCAAGACAATGTCTTTTTAATATTTCATCTTTTCACATAAATACAGAATACCCAACCACTTACTGAAGTTTACATTTTTCTCATTAACGATGTTCTCTATAATTTATTGGTTTTTGTCATTTATTCTTAAATATTTCATTCTACAGTAGATATTTTATACTGTTTTTAAAAATTTAAATTTAATTTTCTAACTGTATATTGCTTACACATAGCAATTTTTGCATTTTATACATGAACTTAGCAACTTAGCTATATTTATTATTAACTCCAGTGATTTGCTTACGTATATAATCGCATCATCAGCAGGTAAAGAATTTTCTTCCCTGCTTTCCAGTTTTCACACTTTTTTGTGTGTGTGGGTACCAGGGGTCGACCTCAGGACCTCACACGCCAGCAGGCACCCCTGCTGCTGAGCGATATCACCGGCCCTTTTTCCATATGTGGGTACCGGGAGTAGAACTCAGGACCTCACGCTTGCCAGGCAAGCACTTATGCTGCTGAGCTATCTCACCGGCTCCTTCACACTTTTAAAATCATCGTTGTTATCGCCGGTTTGATTATCATTGCTATGGAAATTCGGATGTAGTCATGTGCACGAATCCCTGAGGCAGTGCCTCAGATAAGCAGTGTGCAGTGCAGCCCTCTGAGATTGTGAACCGAGTGAACTTCTCCTGTAAATGGGAGCGTCAGGCAGTCTGTCCCAGTGATCAACACAGTATGTGTGATCCTCCCATCTGTCATTACCTGAAAAGAGGGGCGCTCTCACCTTCCAATAGACAGGGCCCTTGCCCTGTAATGCTCCATGTATCAGCAGGGCGAGGGCTGGAGGACATCTGTGCCATTCTATCAGTGGAAGCCACCTCTGTGGGAAGGGAGACCCCAGCGCACCCTGGATGGCCCTAGTCTGTTCTTCCACTGAGCTGACTTCTATTTGCAAGCTAGCTTTTTGAAATCTTCTGAAACAGTAAAGAAATGAGACCCTAGGGTAGCCAGATCTGGCAGGGAGAGAGAACCTCAAAGAAAAATAAAAATTTTCATCGACCAGCCCTTGCTTAACTCATTTCTTTCCTTAGCTTAAGGCATAATGCCTCTTGATGTCTTGTTTTGAAAAAATATTTCCATCTAAAAGCACTGGCTTAGTAACCAAGGGCCAGCACTTCTTTTAGGAAACACTTTGAAAAGAACTTTTCTGGTGTTCTATCCCAAGAACGCAGTCAAAAACACAAAGGTCTATGTACAAAGATGACCACTTTTGCAAAAGATCTAGCTCTCTTTTATTTTGCTCTTTATTTGTACTATGGATAACTCAAATGAGAGAAACTATATGGGATTTAAGCTTGGGTGTCTGTTTTATCTCACTTAACAATATAGGGACCGACAGACTGAGGGGGGAGGGATGTAAAAAGATTTAAGATGTGTCGGGTAGATGTACCAACTACTTACAATGAATGTAATCATTATATGTTGCAAACATGAACTAAGAAAACATAATAACAATAATGAAAATGGGGAAAGGGGGTCCAGAGACAGAGGAAGGGAGGGAGGTAAGGAGGGAAGGGTAATAAAAATAATCAAAATATGTTAAGTACATGTACCCACTCCCTAAGATGAATGCAAACATACCACAAACATGTACTAATAAAACAAAATTTTTTAAAAGATGAGCACAGTGGGGTGCTTCTAAAAGGGAGAAACTGGGAAAAGCTTAGATGGATAACCCTGCATAGGCATCTCGATTTATGTTCCAAACAGAATACCACCCAGCAATAATGTTGTCAAGTGGTACTGAAGAAGGTGATAAAGTGACAAGTACTCATAATGAATTAAGTGCAAAAGTAGATAAGAAATAAATTTAACATGACATGTTCTCACATGCACTTCAGCAAGCCATAGTAAGAAGTTTAGAGGGAAATAAGTATATATAGATATAATGATTTTTTTTCATTATCACTGAAAAATAGTTGAGTTTTACATTCTTGTCTTGTTTTCAACATACGCATGTACAGCTATGTCACCAAGGAAATATTATTTTTCAAAGGTTTTGCAGACTGAGGAAACCCCTGTTCTAAAGTGGAGAGTAACAACTCGGGGCCCAGCCTCTGCTGATCTGGCTTCCATTCCCCAGTGTACCCTTCTCCCAAGTGGCCTGGCCGCACCCTTGCCCACAGTGCCCTCAGCACAGAGAAGCAGGGAGACATGTCCTTCTGCGTCCTGGAGTGCCAAGGTTGACAGAGAGCCAGGCACAGGAAGTAGAAGCAGCAGTGGACCCCAGCTCTTCCCTGGATAGGAATGAGTTGTTTTAACAAAGAGGAAGGAGGAATTCTCCCAGCAAAGCCTTGATAATGAAATCAAGCCAACAACTCTGACAGTGAACAGATTGGCAATGTGTTTACAGCTGTTATATTGCTCTGAATATCCAAAGAAGAGCCAAGACTGCTCAGATGGGGTCTGTTCATGGGAAGAGGGGAGAAGAAAGGGGCGTCCTGGAAGTGGATAAACCCTGTATTAGTCAGGGTGCATTAGAGGAACAGATCCCATATAAAATAAAGGTACAATTACACAGTAGGCTTACAGGATTGGAAGCAGAAGGGTCCCAGTGGCCATCTGCAGGATCAAAGATGGAAGAATCCAACATGGCCCTCTGCCTTTGGAGAGCTGGAGAATCCAGTAACAGCTGAAGGTCAAAGGCCAGAAAGCTCACGGCAGAGTCTCTGGTGCAAGTTTGTGTGAGAAGACAGAAGAGTGTTCTGGAAAGCTGAAGGAACTAGAGACCAGCATCCAAAGGCAATGGCAAAGACTGGGGCTCTTTCAAAACAGATAACATTTCCCTCTCCTCTCCCATTTTATTCGGTCTAAACTATAAACCTACTGTTTGGGGCCACCCACAGACAGGGTGGGTCTTCCCCCCTCAGTTTGCTGGTCCACACATCGATAATCCATAGACACACCCAGAACTTCCTAGTCTGCTAAGCTGTTCTTGCTCAAGTCAAGTTGACATAACAATCAGTGATCAAAACCCCAAACTCTAGTTTCCTTGAGCCAGAACCACACGAGGCTCTGAGCCCATCCAGGGCTGCACACCATGTCTGACGGCCTTGTGTCATGCAGAAGGCCTGTGTGCTGAGTTCTTGTGCCCTTGATGTCCCATGGGGGTGAGCAGGTGCCTCCATGATGGAGAGCTCGGGAGAGAAGTTGAAGAGAAGGAGCAGCGACACGCAACCTCCACCCCCTGTGCAGCAGCCTCCAATTCCCAGGGCCCTCTGTGCTTCCCACCTTGAGAAGCTCACATTCCCTCCAGGTTTTCTCGTGTGTGTGTGTGTGTGTGTGTGTGTGTGTGTGTGTGTTTAGTGCAGTTTGATGCTCCTTTGCTTACTTTGCTTAGAAGATCACAGGGCACTGGGATCTAATTAGCCAGATATCACAGAGTGCTCAAGCGTTTGATCAACTTGTAGATATTTTGTCCATGTTGTTTGAAAAACAAGCAGGCAGGTGTGTGCTCTTCACTCAGCGTGGGAGAGGAAGACAATGGCTGCTGGGTAGCCAGCCACAAGCTGGTGCAAAATCTGGAAAGGAAGAATGGGTGATTAGAAGGGATGAAGCAGGGGCCAGAGTGAATTCTACACCCACAAGGATACCTCCTCCCCTGCTCCCAGCACAGGCCACCATAACCATCCTCTAAATATGCATTGCTCACACCACTAGCATCCTTAAAACTCTCCATGCCTCACATCACGGATGGGACTCTTTGCCCTCGAGGATACAAGGTGGGGAGGACACACTCCCTCTCCATCATCAGTAACTCAGTAACTTTACAAAAACAGGAGTGGGGAGGGACAGGCAATTTCTCCAGCTGAAGAACTTCCTTTCCCAGATCCTGCTGCATTCTCCCAGGGCCCATCCCTGTTCAAAATCGGAGATGTTACGGATGGAAAAGTGCTGAGGATGCAGCCTGGGGGAGGCCAGCAAGAGAGCTGAAAACTGCACACTGAGAGGGTGCCCCAGATTCTCAGAGGGACATGGAAGACCCTGCACTGAGTGTCCCAGCCTCAATGGCACCTGCTGGAGAGGACTCAGGCTGTGAGGTGAGGCAGGCTGAGTTCTTGTGGGTGCTCACTTGTAACTGATCATGCTTGGGTAGCTACTTTCACTTACTTACATCTGCAAAGGGTTTTATTCCTCATGATATCATATTCTGAGGTTCAGGTTGGTGATAAATTTGGGGGAACCACCATACAGCCACCATGGCAGATACACATTAATGGTTCAAGGAGAAAAAGACCTGCAGAAACCCCATCCCTCCACTGCTGGGCTCAGTGATTCTACAGCCTCCCTCCAGCCAATCCTTACTATTAAACTCTGGCTTCAGGACCCCCCTGTGCAAACCACTCCCAGAAGACAGCTTCTGGTTCCACAGAAGCAGCATCTGGCTGCACACCCCGTCTCACCTGATCCTTTTGGTAATACAGGCTGACCAGCTCTCATCTTGAGATCACGGCGCCTGACACTTCAAGCTGAATTTACTGAAAATGTAAAGCCACCATGGATTTCATGCTGAGTTAGAGTTGCACTGTGACTCTACCTACTGTAGTACAGACTGGAAATTACCCAGCTTCCCTAATTAAAGAAAGTTACCCTAGAAAGCCTTTACTTATAACTTTTCAAAAATCCTTTGGAACTAAGCCAGAAGACAATGTTCGAATCCAATTTATCAAATGTCAAAATATTAGAGTAATAATAAAGTTTGGAAACCTCTATTGACCCCAAAATACATGGTCATAAATGTAATTATTTTCCCTGGACCCATTTCTGCAAGCAGGGCATGGTTCTGAGGTGTTCAGAGGAACTGACTCTAGTGTTCGAGATTCAAGCTCATCACTTGACACGCAGCTGTGCTTAGGGGAGCTAAAATCATCCAAACGGATCGATGGGGCAAAGCGCCAGCATCCCGAGTCCTCCCTGCCCCCTCAGAAGCTAACCCAATCTCCAGCAATAGTGCTGACATGTGAGCCCCAGAATTAGACACAGGAAGGCCTCCAGACAGCCCTTCCAGCGCTGCTTGCAAGCAGGGACATCCTCCCTCCAAGGTGGACTTCAGCCTGGCTTCTCAGCCAACACCTACTTAATTAAACTTTCTGATTTTCTCAACTACATCTTGATTCTGCCATTGATTTTATTAAGTGCAACAAAAAATATGTATGACAATAATTAGAAATTAGTGACGATGCAGTGTTGATAATCAAACAAAACATGTAAGAAAAGACTTTACCAGAGTCTTTTTTTAAGAGGCGGCTGCCTTTCTGTGATGAAAGAGATTTGCTGCCACACGCTGAAAGCAAAAGTTGAATAGAATTATTTCAAGTTAAAAGGGAGAGAAAGCAGGCTGTTCACTGAAGCTTTCAAACCCATCTAGCTGGGTAAAAATGTTACCATTAGAATGCTTGAAGCAGGCCATTTAAGAAAGAGAAGTGTTTAGGAAAATGCTTAGAGGAAAACTAAAACATTTGGAAGCAAAGTGAAACTTTGAGGGCATAAATCATGAAGAGATGCAGTAGACACTGCAGAAACTTGGGGCTGGAGACAAGAGAATGAGCAGAACGAGGAAGGAGAGAAATTGGAGACAACGTGACAGAGGTATAGGAAATGCTGAAGAAGTGGAGGGGGCTCTTTTCGGAATTCTCTAAAATTATATTTACATTGCTACAGTATTAATTCTCGTGTGTTCCTGAAAGTTTTCATCCAATCTTCTACATATATAAATGTTAAATACCATGTCAGTATCAAACTGGTAAGATAATTACACTTACTCTACACTGGACTAATTCAGTATAAGCAGGATTCTTCTGACCCAAAAGTAACCCTGAAAATGTATCCCACTAGAGAATATAACAAAATTTTGGTAAAAGCATTGTAGTTCCATAAGGATAGAATGAAGCTTTAAATTCAGTTCAGGTTTTAAGAGCACAAAGTCATCCTAGAAGATATGTGAATAAAATGATGATGGTGGTGGTAATGGCCATGATTTTGACGGTGGTCATGCTGATTACAGTGAAGGGGATGGTGGGATGGTGATGATGATGATGTTGATGATGATGATAGCTAACATCTTTGAAAGCTTTATATACACTTGATCCATGACACCCTAGTTGAGTTGTTGAATTTAATCTTCACAATGTATAAGATTGGCCTATGGCTATCACAATTTGATAGATAAGAACATCATAATCACTTGGAAAGAATAAGACAGAAGATTCAAACCCAGATGGGCTCTGAGTCTGAAGAATCTACAGTCAACCACAATAAATAAATAAATAAATGAGACATCGGTTCACAGTGGAACATGGGGCAAGGGTGGATCTGGGGCCCCTGCTGTGGGGCCAGTTGCCTGCAGACAAAAATTGGAGCCAAAAACACTACAATTGTTAAGTCAGCAAATACTGTCCAAGGACCACGTAAGTATGCACTACTTACTGTGTGAGGCAGACCGATGCCTTCGGGGAAGCAAAGATAAGACAGAAAGAGAAGAGTGCCATAGGAGAAGGAGAGGAGGCAAGTGGAGGGGAACCCTAGAGCTGTACCTCCATAGGAAGAGCAGAATGAAAGATAAGAAGTAGCCACAGCACACATTTCTGCATCTCTACCCCACCCGCTTGTCCTCCCTCAAAGGCCCATCATCCTACTTTCCACTTTTCAATCTCTGGAGGAATCTGCCTGCAACTTTCAATAATCTAGCCCACCAACTCAGTGCCAACCATGGTAGGGTTGTCAGACAAAATACAGGATGCCCTGTTACATTTGAATTGCAGATAAATAAGAAATATTTTTAGTATGTGTCTCACGTGATGTTTGGGAAATTCAACTTTGTCTAGTAGTTCTACATTTTTATTTGCTACATCTGCTAACACAACCCTTTGACAAGATCATTTTCTATTGTTCCACCACTTTCTATTGTTTATTACCCTGACGGGGTCAAGAGTAGAGCAAATTAATGGCGTTTTTCCACAAACTTGGATTCTCGAGGATGGCAGGCTAATTATCTATCTGACTCGGGTGCAGACGCTTTCAGCTGCCTATGAGCAATTCTTTTTTTTTTTTTTTTTTTTGTGGGTACCGGGGCTCGACCTCAGGACCTCGCGCGCCAGCAGGCGCCCGTGCCGATGAGCGATATCACCAGCCCCTTTTTTGTATGTGGGTTCTGGGAGTCGAACTCGGGCCCTCGCACTTGCCAGGCAGGCGCTTATGCCGCTGAGCTATCTCACCGACCCCTATGAGCGATTCTTTGATGAAGGTAGTCATGTGGGCATGCAGATGGGGTGGAGATGACATGATCTCAGATGACCACCTTTCTTTCATTCATTCACTCAACAGAGTACAATTAAATACAGTTCTCTGCCACAAAACAACATTTCAGCCTATGATGAATGGCGTATACAATGCTGGACCCATAAAATTGCAATAGATCCTTATTGCCTAGTGACATCAGAGCCATTGTGATGTTGTAACAAAACTCAGTGCTCCTGTGCTTGTGGTGGTGTTGGTGGAAACAGTTCTACATGCTGCAAGTCCTATAAATATATAGCACATACAATTGTGCACATGAAACACAAACTATTTGATAATGACAAGAAATGACTAGGTTACTGGTTTATGTACTTACTATACTTTTATCATTATTTTAGAGTACATATCTTCTACTTATAAAAAAAGTTGACTATGGTTATGGCTTAGGTCTGAAATGTCCCCCAAAATCTCATGTGTTCAGAACTAGGGCTTTTAGAAGGTGATCGGATCATGAGCATGCTATGCTCAACAGTGGATCCACCCATGGTTGAGTTCACAGCTGAATGTGCTGTTAAGAGGTGGGGCCTGGTTGAAGAAGGTGGCTCGCTGGGAGCATGACCTGGAAAGGTGTGTTCCTCCCCTCTCTCTCTGCTTCCTGGCTGC
The DNA here is from genome assembly GCA_028451465.1 of Erethizon dorsatum. NCBI lineage: Eukaryota > Metazoa > Chordata > Mammalia > Rodentia > Erethizontidae > Erethizon > Erethizon dorsatum. The sequence goes on from CM051833.1 coordinate 57,403,700, forward strand.
CGTCGTTGAACAGTTTTCCTCTACTTGGGGCCACCTAACGATGGACTGAACCCTCTGAAACTGTGAGCCCAAATAAACCTTTCCTCCTTAAACTGTGGTGTCAGGTATTTTGTCCCAGTGACCAGAAAGTAACTAACAAAACTGTAAAAGAATGTTCTGTGATATTTGGTCATCAGCCTCATCCACCCTGTGTTCACTGCATCTCTCGACTGCTTCAGAAGTTATGTATACCATCCAGACACGTGAGCACATGCTGATGTTCACACAATGACAACACCACCTAACAGTGCCTTTCCCAGCATGTGTCTCTGTTACTAAGCTGCACGTGACTGTCTTCCTTCGTGCCAGAGAGCACAGAGAAACTCCTGAATGGAACAAAAAAGAAGCTCAGTATCTTCCAAGATCCTGGATCCAGCATGGAGGGACATGCTGTTGCGGGCTGAGTTGTGTTACCCCCAAAAGTACATTTTTGTCCCAAGTTTCTCAGAATGTGACTGGAAATATGGTCATAACAGAGATCATCAGGTTAAAATAAGGCCTAATGGCCTTAAGGTTTGGGCCCCAATTCAGTATGACTGGTGTCCTTAAAAAGGGCAGGTTCAGGCAGACATTCACACAGAAGGAAGAGGACATGAAGACACAATGAGGTGACAGCCAGCTGAGCGTAGGGACTGAAGTGATGGCTCTACAGCAGGGGAAGAATGGAGGCCACCAGGAACTGGAGAGCGGCAGGAAACATGGAGAAAACGAGGCCTGTGGACACCTTGACCTTGGCTTCTGGCCTCCAAAGCTGTGAGACAGTGATCTCTGCTATTCACAGCATATAGTTTAGGCACTTTTATGATAGCTCTAGGATATTAATATACATGGTAATCACATAAAACCCACGTGGTAAAACTGGGGAAGGGAGAGAGTGGGCGGAGCTATGGAGTCCACATCAGAGAGTCTCTCCTGGCCAGGAGACTCAGAGAGCAGTGTCCCTGGGAAGCCACACTTGTCTTGGAGCCTAAAGAAGCTGGTGGTTTGGTGGGCTCAGGGCGTGGGAGGTGGGATCCGTGAGCCCATGGGAGCAGATGGCCCATCCCCATCCCAGTGTGGACATGGGTCAGCCACTGTGACTCACACTAGAAAATCTGGGACTTGCACTTGGGGGTTAGAATCGGTCCTCTGCAATGATCTCCCCAGAAGCAATCATGAGGATACTGTCTGCAGATTCATCGCTGATGAGATTAAGACTCCTCCTCACACGTCTTCAGGAAGCAAGACAGCAAACGAAACTAATAAAAGATGAAATGCAATCCTGAAGCCAGTAATGCACACTGCTGTAATTGCAGAGGCCTTTGGTGAGTGACAGGAGCATTCTCAAAGGGGGAGCAGGAAGTGGGCTTTCACACCCTGCAACTGCTGTCTGGCAGGATGGACGCCCCAATTTGGGATGCCCCTTCCCTCCCCAGTCTTTTTTTGGAAATTGCCCCACAGCTGAAAAGGACAGAGCTTCCTGCTGGCACAGCACATTAGAAAGGTCCCTCAAGACTACCCCGCTCTCTCTGCTCCGGTTTGTGCTCACTAAGCAACCTTCCGAGCTGTAATTTCAGGTCCTGACAGTGATTTTCTTCCAGGCCCAGAGCCAGGACTACTCTCAGGACCATCGTAGTCTCAGACCAGCATTCAGGCCAGTGAGGCAGGACCAAGCCAGAGCTCCGACAGCAGGCAGGACAGTGTGACCCAGAGCAGAGGTGCCAGGAGGGCTGGGCAGAGCTGGGTCAACTCTGAAGAGCAGGGACATCCAGGCATCCCCTGGAAACAAGGTTCAGCCTGACCAGCAGACAGGTCTGAGGGGCCCAGCCAGCTCCCGGAACATCTGGCACTGTGAGTGCTGCCCGGGACATCAGGAGGAAGCCAGCAGGGCAGCCCAGGAGAGAAAACAGCTGCTAGACGACAAGGTCAGTGTCCACACTCAAGCATACAGTGGCCAGCTCAGAGTCACATACAGGTGAGACCTGATGGCGCTGTGCTCTGCGGCCCTCATGTCACCCAGCATGTGTCCTCCAGGGTCACCAGGGGGTCACTAGTGCCGCACTTCCTTCATTTTCAGGGCTATGAGGAGGAGAGGATGTGTACTCACCATACCAAACATAAATAAATGAAACAGGTAACCATGTGAGGTGATGGAAATGTTAATTAGCTTGATTGTGGTGCTTGGTGACCATTTCACAACCTATATCTACACCAAAACATCCAATTGTACACTTCAAATATATGCAATTCCTACTCGTGAATTACACCTCAAGAAAGACGAGAAACAGAAATAAGAAGGATGTGGCCTGTGGTTAGCTCACCCGAAATGTCAGATTCTGCCCAGGCCTGCCATGCTGCTTCCAGACAACTCACAGTCACCCATCTCCCCAGTGCGCAGCCCCTCCACCCTGGGGACCCAGGACACTGGCCTGCACCCCCGTGAGGCGGCCTTCCTCAAAGCACAGCCAACATCGCACAACCACTGAACACAGGATGAAGAGGGGTGAAACTGGTTTCCGATTCATTTTTCTCTCGAGCCACCAACCATGGATGCAAAATATATAATAAATCAAAACAAATGGAGAGCTAACCTACAAACCCTGTCTGGAAGGGTTTCTGATTTATGGATGTTCCCCTCCAATGTCAGATAAGATAGTTGTATCAATTAGTCACATGGCCAGTTTTAAATTTGGTCACAAACATGGAGACTCAGATTTAGATGGCTGTAACCATCACGGAATTCAGCTGGATTTGCACTCCACTCACAGTACTCTTAACCCGCCTTTCCCACCCTCTCCCACCTGAGTGTCCTGGGCTCAGGAGAATTACACGGCAAAGTCAGGGTGCTGTGACCAGTGCTTGGGGATGTTGTGTGTCTGGCTTGGTATCCGTGGAGGATCACTGTGTCACCTGTGCAGACATGAGGACTTCGGCTGCCCCTCATGGTGCCTCCTGTGCTCCCCCGCTGGTCCCTCCTGCTCAGCACCCTCTGCCACTCCCCCATGCTCAGCATGGTGCTTCTCCGTCAAGCCCCCATCCTCCGCTGCTCCCTCAGGGCTGCTCCTACTGGTCATTCCCCATCAGCACCTGTCTCTCTCCTGGGTGGAAGATGTCAGTGAATCTTCAGCCGCTTGTCCGTGCTCACTTCTCAGATCATGAGAGCCAAGTTGGTGTGGGAAAAGACAAGGCCATTCATTTTTTTACTTATACCTACCTTGTTCGGTAGAGGTTGACCCACCTTGGTCATCTGCTCCCTGATGGCTGTTTGCCCCCATCCCAGGACTTCTCCTCCAGGAGGTGGAGTGATGCAGCTGCAAGGGTGACCACGACCATGACAGAAAGCAGGAAGAACAAGAAGTTTCTTTCTTAGTGCACTCAGAGGAGCCACAGCCCTGCAGGCACCTTCACTCTCAACCTCTGGCTTCCAGAAATGAAAGAGGACACATTCACGATGTCGAAGCCACCCAGTTAGTTCTAATGAGTTATGGTGGCCCAAGAACACTGATACAATTCCACCGTGGTCATCTTTCTTGTTCCCCTTAGCTGACTTCTGACTTTCAAGCATCTCAGCTCTCCTCTTCTCTCTGGAAGCCACAAGGACTGAATGGATGGGCACAGAAATGGAACCCTGGGTAGAGGGACCGAAACAGAGTGTGCATAAGCAAGGGCATCTCAGGCTGACTAGACCTGCTGCTCTCCAGCATGGCCACAAGCCCAGGGTGGTGACAAAGACAAGGCCTGAATGGAAAGGTGTCTGGGGCATGGTCAGGCTGCTGGGTCTCCAGCCCCCACAGCTGCTCTGAGGGAGAGGAGGAATCAAATCAGCTGCAAGAGAGGTGGGCAGGGACATGACTTTTACTCCCCTGTTCCTCCCTTCTGCTCGAGTCTACATCTGGATCAGAGAGCCTGGCACATGGTAGCTGCTCTACAAAAACTGAAAAGGCCAGGTGTGCAAATGTGTTCCTCAGGAAATGGATGAGCTTGATGGAAACGTCTTCCATGAAGCCAGCATTCAAAGTGAAGATGAAAGAGGAGCCCAAGATAAACAGCACAAGACAACAGAGGGAATAGGAAAACATGAGGAGGAGGACCCTGGTGGTGGAAGAGAAGCCACAGCAGGAAGTTCCTGCAGAGACAGACGTACCCGGCCAGAAGCATACCCAGGAACACGGAGGATGGGCTTCTGAAAGGAAGCAAAATGATGTGGAAAAGCCCAGCAGGCAAAGATGATGAATAAGAAAATAATAAGTGTTGAAAACAAAGGAAATCCTCAACAGCACAAACCAAAGCTCCACTCCCCTCCTTAAGCTCCCCACCCATCCTGCCACCTCCTCTATGGGAGTGGGTGAGGCCAAAAGCTGCCATGCCTGGCTCCCATCAGGAGGGACCCTGCCTCCTGGCCTCTCATTTCCCTCTTCTACCTGCTCCTCTCTGAATTTGAATCGGGAATCCATGGTCAGCTCCATACTGGCCCTTGGCCAACCATGGCAGCCTTGGGGACACTTTGATCACCCACACATGTCCTGTTGTTATGTAGTGTGTTCTGTGCCAGCACACAGGGCAAGGAGCCAAGACCAGAGCTCAGGCCTGGGGACATCAGGGCCTGGGATGGAAATGGTCGGAGACATCGCAGCCAGTTTCTGAAAGCAAGGATGGGAGTCAGGGGCCAGCAGCAAATGTGATGTTGCTCTGGCAACACAGGACAGGGTCCCTTATCTCTATTGCCCATGGGGCCATATTGGTCACCGAGCCTGGACAAGCTGAACCCTATAGGCCAGGGCTTCTGGTCCTTGTCGCTGTAATCTTTGGGACTCTGGCCTGCAGTTCAGTCCCCGTGAATAGGGGAGTATAAATAATTGCACCAAAGCCTGGTGCCAGGGACCCAAAACAGGACCCAAACAGAAACAGGGCTGGGAGGGAGCACTTCTGAGGCAGTGACACTCTTCCGCTCTGCATTAGAAGTAGGTGCCACCTTGCAGGTGGTCCAAAGTCCCTGTCCTCAGAGCACATAGGCAAAAGTTTTTGTACCTGGCCTGGGACCACCTGAGAAATGAAAGCCAGGTAGAATTTCTCTTTAACTCCCCTTCTGGGGGCTCCAAGTGTCCCCCAGGACCTCAGGTTCCATTGCACTAACTCTGGAAAGGGCTCCAGGACTCTGGCTCACTCCTGCCTCATGGGTCAAGGAGCCTTCTGATGTCTTCTTAGGGGATCCTGACCCCAAGCCTGATATCCCCTAGAAAAAAGGGCCAATGCGCCTTTATAAATAGTTTGCCTGGATCTTGGCACACCACGCAAGCTGTGCACACCTTAGAATAAAGATACGACCCCTCCTGTCTTGAGCACGTGTTTTGCCTGCCTCCTTGGAGGGACCCTGCACGATCCTTGCCTCCATGGGACCCTGGGCTGATCATATCTCTCATAGCCCCACATGGCAAGCATTTGCAGGGATGAAGTCATCACCATAATATTTCTGTTCTAATTTTACAATCTCTTGCTTTATTCTTCCCCAATTCATAGAAAGAATAAAGCAATTTCAATATTGCTATAAATTCTCTGTTCTCATAGAAGGGTTTAATCAAGCCACTTCCATCTGTTCTTTCTCCCAAGATGGTAACAAAATCATTTTCTGCCTACAAGAAATAACTTTGGAGGGAAGGAAAGCCCCGCATAGATTTGAAGCCCATTGTGATTATTCTGCACTTGTCAGAAAGTTGCGTTCTGTTTCAGGGAGTGAGAGCAGTTGTGAATTCCCTGGTCCTAAAGGCGGGGGCAGACGCTGGCCAAGGATGTGAGGCATCACGATCCTCTACCGTGCTCAGGAGCACACTGTGTGCTGGCTTCAGGAGCCTCCCGATGAGCACACAGGGGCCACAAGGATTCAGCCTTTCTTTCACATACTGTTCCAGGGGCTCAGAGAAAGCTGACTCAAACCTCAGGATGCACGTGGGGGAAAAGGCACCTCTCCCAGAGCCAGCAAGCTGCTCTTGAGCAAGGCAGGCAGCCAGGGAGCACCTCACTGACCCCATGCTCAACCAGGACTCCCCAGCAGGGCTAAGAGCACTCAGGGCTCCACTTCAGGAGCCCGTGGGCCTCAGCTGAAAGTGTACGCTGTCCTGGGCTCTGGTTGTGCTGGGTGTGGGTCTGGATCAAAGCTGTTCCCAGCTCCTACTCTCCCAGGACTCCCAGATTCCCCTCTCTGTTGAGTGGACAACCTGCACTCCCTTCTGTCCAAGATACCTTAGGCCCACTTTAGCCCTTACTGTAATTGGCTTGAATGTTTGTCTTTTATGAATTCTTATGTTAGAATCCTAACCCCCTTGGGTGAGACCTTTGGGAGGAACATGAGGGTGGATCCTTCACTGACAGAGTTAGTGCTTTAAAAAGGGGGCTCCTGGGAGTGCCTCACCCCTTCTACCATGTGAGTTAGAGGGAGAAGATGACTGCCCATCAGTAAGCAGCCCTCACCAGGCACTGAATCTATGGTGCCCGATCTTGGAGTTCCAACCTCCAGGACTGAGAAGTACATTTCTGTTGTTTGTAAGCCATTTACTCTGTGGTATTTTATTATGGCCATGCAAATGGACCAGTACACCCTAATGTTATATTTTATATAAGCAGTGACATTTTTCCAGCCACTTGATGACATGTGTTGGAAGCTGAATAACTTGTGTCTGTGCGGAAATGCCTGGCCACACTCTGGATGCTCCTGTGTGCATCAGAGAGTTGCAAGATGAGCCTCCCACAGTCCAGTGGGAAGGTCCGGGCACAAGTTGAGTCTTCCTGTCTCCACTCAAGAGCTCTTCTACTTCCAGCACTGGAAGGAGGAGCTTCTCCTTCTTTATTTGGAATGTTCTTTTTGAACCAAAGAAAGGTGACAGTTTTCCCAGCTCCTATAGAATCCTAATAGGCAAAAATAAGGTGCTCTAAAGCTGGTCTCTTTCCTTAGTTACCCAGCACCCACTAGACATTTGTGACAGATGGTGGCATGCATCGGGGCTAACAAGAGCAGCAGGAGTTGGGAGTGCTGAGGGGAGAGGTGTGGATGATCACACACTGCCACTTCTCCCATGGAAGACGAGTGTGAGCCCGGGTGATGGGCACAGCTTATGTGGTCCATCGTTCCTGCTGCTAGATGTCCTCTTGGGGGAGACCCCACACGTGGCCTGCTGCTGGCTGGACGATTACAGCTGCATGACAGCCCTATTTCTTCTCAAAAACTCCAGAGTAAGTTGCATTGGCCTTACTGGAAATCACACAGAAAGTCAACATAAGTAGGCACCCACTTCCAGATTATGGATATAAACTCACACCCCAGGATATGAACCCTTTCCAGAAGATGGCACACCCTGATTATAAGTATCAAGTAATGGCCAAGTTTTCTGCCTTCAAATGAGTTGGGCTCCTGCGGGCATGCTTTTGTTAACTGAGCTCCTTATACTAATAGGTCCCCAAGAAGGGTCCCAAGTGGGAGCAGGGATGCCATACCCTCATGCACCCTCCTGAAATAAACCCCCTGCAGGGGAGAGTTTCACATTAATGACCTGAAAACTCACAGTTCCCAATAGCTTTTCTTCAGCATCTGCAGGGTTCCCTGCACTCTATTTTTATTATGATTTTGCTTTTTCACAACAAAGGCTTTTACAGGTCCTATATTGCTTGGGGGTGAAAAACATGACCCACTTAATGAGTCGATTTCTCCCATGACTGTGCAATTTCTTTGTAGTTTATGAACAATTTTTGTCCTCAGAGATGATTGCAGCAAATATTGGTTAAGATGTCGTCAGATGAATAGAGCCAGGGCTAGAAAAACAAATCCTTCAAATTATTTTCAAAGCTTCATCAGACTCTTCGTGATTTTTGAGCAATCCGTGAATCTGCTATGGCTATGAGATCACACTAATCTGTGGCAAAGAATAGAGAGTTTAGAACTGTGTTTCTGCATTAGCGTTGCTTGCTAACTATAATTATGGGACTAAATAACTTTTCCCCAAGTGTATACAGTATAGTCTTTGCTTGTTGGATGGGACAAGTGACTTATGATTTTTCTAGTATAATGCTGTAATAACTCGGGCTGCCATAACAAGTACCACAGATGATGAGGTGTAAACAACAGCAATTTATCTCCTTCTAATTCTGGAGGCTGGAAGTCCAGAGTCCACGTATGGTGTGATCAGATGTTGGTGGGGCTTCTTTCCAGTGCACAGGTGCCACCTTCTCACTATATAGCCCCCTGGCCTTTCCTTGGTGTGTGTACGGAGGCAGAGGGCAATCTTTCTCTCTTCCTCCTTACAAGGCCACCAGTCCTAGCAGAATAAGACCCCACCCTATGGCTTCATTTATCCTTAATGACCTTAAAAGTTCTATCTTCAAATTTAGTCCTACTGGGCCGGTGAGATGGCTCAGCGGCATAAGCACCTGTCTTGCAAGCGCGAGGGCCCGAGTTCGACTCCCGGATCCCACATACGAAAAAGGGGCCGGTGATATCGCTCAGCGGCACGGCTGCCTGTTGGCACACGAGGTCCTGAGGTTGACCCCCTGGTACCCACAAAAAAAGAAAAAAAAATTTAGTCCTACTGACTGTTAGGCCTTCAAAATAGGAATTTGGGGGACACAATTCAGACCACAGCACATCATCACTCTTCGTCTAGTGCTTTAAGTTACATACGTGTGCATGTATCAGAAAGACGAGGGAGTGTAACAAAACAACTGTCCGATAAGTGGAGCATGAGCTAGAACATACCATACATCATTGGAAGCAGGTAGAAGGCTCTCATTCAACTCTCGGGGATCAGTAGGATTGGGTGGGGTGGGGTGCCCCGAAGGTGTATGAAGGAGCACATAGCCACCATGCAGGACAAAGGTCAGATGCAACCTGGAGCCCTGGAGTGCTGAGCTTGAAAGAGCATGGGGAATCTGAGACCCATCTCAACCCTGGTGGGTGTGGCTGCATGTCGAAGAGGAGCTTCCAGACGCCGGCTATACTGGAGCCCTCCAAATACCCCAGGTTAGGAGGGAGAGGTGGGGGAGGAGGCTGGTGGCATGGGGAACATTTTATGTTCTATATTTTTGTGTTTGAGTGCATAACTTTTACATTGCATTCCAGAGTGTCTGGTTCAGAGAAAGGAGTAACGGAAGGATCGATGGAAGGATCTGACAGCAAACAGAATCATAACTTAGTGTCTGACGTTAGCCCTGGCAGTAAACATCAGAGGCAATTACAAATTTAGGTCAAGCTGACCCATGACAGAGATTTGTGAGCCAGATACATTAATTGTTATGATTCTACACAAACTAAACATCACTTGCTGCACTAAAGGAAATGATTGGACACACAAGAAGCTTTAAAGACTAAGTAGAGCTACTGTGATATGCTAGTATTTTACGTCAAAAGTAAAAGAGAAGGGCCGGTGAGATGGCTCAGTGGCATAAGCGCCTGCCTTGCAAGCGCGAGGGCCCGGGTTCGACTCCCGGATCCCACATATGAAAAAGGGGCCGGTGATATCGCTCAGCGGCACGGGTGCCTGTTGGCGCGCGAGGTCCTGAGGTCGACCCCCCGGTACCCACCAAAAAAAAAAAAAAAAAAGTAAAAGAGAATCTTTATGCTTGTGATTATAGTATTTCAAAAAAGCATCTTTTAGATCTTAAATATTTCATAAATCACCACTATAGAAATGAAAATTAAAAATAAATGTGTTTTTGCAAAACTTTGGGTGCCTGTCAAAAGCTATTATTATTAAAATGCAATTTCTACTGAGATTTCAGAAGCAAAAGGGAGAGTGAAGAATGAGAACCCCAAAACGTGAGGCTTCACGCCCCACCCACTGGTTGCAGAATGAAGGATGTGGGTGCTATCCTTGGAGTCATTGCATAAAGGGCAGGATAAGGAAAGGTGAAGAGGAAATTGATTTTTTGCAAAGTTGAAAAGAAATATAATTTTATAAGAAAGCCATGTGCTCATTAAAGTGCTGTGGGGCCATTGCAAATTATTCAAAAACAAATACTGAAACCAAAGAAATATCAGATGCACACTGTTACCAGGCTTCTAGGAAAATGGAGAGCAAGTTCCCTTCTTTCCTGGAAGGCAAATGCTGCAGGTGTGAAATCACTAGAGTCTCTCTGTAAGGCACAGTAAACAAGGGCCACAGTGTCAGCTGAGACCACACCTCAAACACACCCCTTCCTGAACAGAAAGCAAAGTGGCTTTGCAAGATGAACACTTCAGAAGAAGAAAAAGGATGTGTGAACCACTTCTTTTTAATTGAAAGTGAAAATAGCTTTATGGAGGTGTCTGCTGAATCCAATGCAGCTCTTTTAAACTTCCCAGGGGGGCATACATTGGAGGATGAAGAAATGAAGACAAGAGTCAGAATGCAGAAAGCAGAGGTCAGGTGGAGCCCTCTCTCCAGATGGGAGAAAAGAACTGCCCAACTGCTGCAGTGCGTTTATTTATACACTCAGCAGGTTGACGTGACATCCCTCTGCCTATCAGCTTGTTCACGTGGCTCACCTTGGGCACCTCCTGTTCTCAGGGCTGGAGCAGCTTATTCATGTGGCCCGCCTCAGGCACTCTGTGTTCTCGGGGCTGGTCTTGCTTTAGTCCTGCACGAGTGGTCAATCTCCAGTTTCAGCTGCTCCCCACAAGTGTCCAGTGAGGAGAGTGATGCATCCCCTTAAAATAATGTTACCTAATCTATTAATACCAGAATCTTGTAGAGAAAATTAAAATGGCTTTTTAATCATGGAAAGTAAAAAGCTGAGCATATTTGAGAAATCTGGCCACATAGTCAGCTTTCTCCAGGCTAATCCTGAGGGATGCACAGGTACCTTCTGGACATCTTATTGCCTGTCACAGCCAGGACTGGTTAGAAACACCAGAGCCGGTCCCAGCAGGCCTGGCCCGGACTTCATGCTCAACCACCTTACTCTTCAGCCTGCAGTGCCCCATGCACCATCTTGCCCAGAGGAAGGACTGGCAGTGGGCTGGCTCTCCAGGTCAATCCCTGTCCTCTGGCTGCTGCCATGGAAACTCCACAAGAGGGTACTACAGTGATCTTGGTGTTCTTATGCTTTTTCTTAAAAGTAATACTCTAGGGGCCAGGGATATAGCTCAGTGGCACAGTGCCTGCCTGGCAAGCACAGGGTCCTAAGTTCGATTCCCAATACCAAAACATAAAATAAAATAAAATAAAATAAAATAAAATAAAATAAAAGTAAGACTCTAGTTGGGAATAGATGTTTTTAATTAGCACAATGATAATGTAACCATTGGTTGTATGAATCAAATTGATAAATACCATGTTGACAAGCAGTTTCGGGGCCAGCTCTAAAGACAGTGTCCTATTCCTTGCTGGGTGGCCATCTTAAGGAAACCTCAAACCCAGAGCTGGGTATAAACTCAAAACTCCCAGCTGAGAAGTTGAAGGCAGTAGGGAAGGGTTGGTGAAAATCCCATGACTTTCACAGAAAAAAAAAAAAAGTCTTTGTGGCTTTTATGTAAATCATGCCCTAAGCTGGACAGTCTGTTCCTCCCTTCCCACTCCCCAAGTGGAGACTGGAAACCACCTCAGAGCCATTTACCCAAGGCCACCTGCTCACTCTAAATCCCCACACCAGCATGAGTATGGGGCACCCTAGCCAGCAGCCTTTTCTTTCTTTCCCTTTTCCACTGATATTGTCCCCTGGCTCTGATTTGCATTTTTCTTGGCTACTATATACTCTTGTTCTGGTTTACATTTTTTAATTATCTGCTCTTTCCACAAACTGCTTCAAATTTTTGTCATGCATCTGCTATGGGCTAAGACTGCACATTTCCCAGTCCTCATAGGCCCATCCCCACATTTCAGCCCATGGGGGCCTCAGGGCACTGGCTCCAGGTGCAGCATGCCTTAGCAGCTCCTGGGCTTCCTACAGAGCCAGGCGTGGGTACACCCCCTCATCACCTCTGAAAGATGGGGAATGTGGCATTCAGAAGGGTAGTACCAGATGCAGAGAAGGCCTCCACCACTGAAGGTACAAGGAAGGCCAGCCAAGGAAGGCCAGAGTGAATGCAGTCTGCTCAGCCTCCCTCCCCATGGATGCTTCAACGCCAGGACCCCTGACTCATGTGGACAAAGGTCATATCTCACAAGGACCAAAGGCTGCCCCCCACCTCCTGGGAGAGCTGCCTATAAATCAGAAAGGGAAGTCTGCCCTGGCAAAAAAGGTTTCCATTGACCACCTGCCCCTCTGCTATGCCTGCCAAGCCATGGGAAAGTCTGTGTAAAATCTGAAACTTCACAGTCACAGTGGCAGTAATCATAGTAATGATAGGGATGGAAATAATAATAACAGACACTCTAACTTTGAGTAGCACTTCGCAGCCATCAAAGTGCCTCCAAATGCATTTGCTACTTCCTTCCCCGCCTTCAGTGACCCTGTACATTTGTACATAATCTCTGTGGTTCTACCTTAATGGTCCTACGATTTTAGATTAAGACTCAAGGGTACAGGGAAAAGGAAATATTTTATCAGCACATGGAAGGAACACATACAATCCACTTGCTGGACCATTCCAGGAAGTGTTGGTGCCTGTCTTTGTGGCAAGGACCCCTGTGTATTGGCATAGGGATCAGGATACTCACTCCCTGTTGTCTACATCTACAGGGGCTTCTCTGTAAACATCTTGGTAATGGACAACATTATGAAATTACAGGCTTAGGCGAGCCAGCAAATGTTGACCTTCAGTTGCACATCACAATCTCATTTCTTTTCCTCCTCGCTGGAATTTTAAACAGTCTGAGCATCAGTTAATGATTCTTTCTTATCCATTTGATTAAAACACAGAGTCACTGAGGCAGTATCAAATTGGATTTTTTTTCCCTCAGCTCTCAATGCACTGCAGTAATGAAATCCATGACTTCCAATCTCTGCTGGTGAGGAGCTGGCATGTACAGTGTGGAAGCCAGGAAAGCTCATTTGTCTCACAACCAACTCCCCTCCTCGAGGAAGGCCCTCCAGGAGCTGCGTATCTCTGGAATGGAACCCCTGCAGCGGTGGAATGGGAGTTGAACCTCTGCCTAGCATCATTCTCGCAGGTGACAGAGAAATCACTTACAATATAGCTTCATTTCTTTAAAAGCAGCTGCAGCTTTTATTGCTTGGATGAAATCACATCCTACATACTAATTTAATAAACTCCTTTAAGTATATGCACAGTCTGTGCTTGAAGAAGGATGTGTTTATATGCCGCTGGCTAGAGCACTGAATAACTTTCATCTACAACCTCAGGGAAAAAGAATAGTGAAGATTAAAAATGAGGCCAAGCCATTCTAGCTCATCTTCTGATTAAACTTTACAGATGCTGTTTATCATAGTATTGGATTGTAAAAATTAAATGGCAAGGAGAGCATCCCAACCTTTGCCCCTCAAATACACTTTCCTGTGAAACCCTCTTGTCCTGCAACTCATCACCTCCAGCCCCAAAACTACCAACCTTGTGCACAGACTTTTGCCTCAGAGATCAGGGCCAGCCCTGTGAGTGGAGATGGTTTTGAGTAGCTGCTCTCACCAGGACAGAGGACTCTGTGGTCCATCTTTCCTACCCGTTCCCTTTTTCAAGGAGCAAAGAAGAAGCCAAGGGGAAAGGATTGGAGAAAAGCAAACTGTTGAGGCAGACTTCATGTTAGCAACATATAAAAATTTGTATTATTTACTTTATAAGAGAATAATGTGAGTTTATGTGCCTGATTTTGTGTGTATTCATTTAACAAAAACTGTGTCAGACATTGGAGATACATACATAAACGAAACAGACAAAAGTCTATGTCTTCATGAGATATTGTATGATAAGCTATCCCTGAGAATCTTAAAAACAGACCAGTAGTCTCAATGCATTCGTGTAGGAGGAGACCCTTGGGATAGATAATCCACCACATCTTCAATGTTTACCAGCTTCAGCACTTCAGTGGTGGACAGCTCCCGGGACAAGTGCAAGCGCTCCTTCAAACTGGGGAGGTAGGAACCCAAGTGTAAAACTCCAGGATTTCTGTTCTCCAGAGAAACAGTTCTGATACATGGTCCCTTGGGTCTCTGGAGAGCTGATGCCCAGCCTTCCTCAGTGGTGACCTTCACAGCAACAAACCCATATCATGTTTCTCCTTTACCTGAATCACATTCCAGTCACTCACACTGTTTCCCTGGGATGACCTCCCAAGTAAACTAGCCCCAGGGTTTGCTTTGGGACAGTCAGAACCCAACTTCTAATAGCAAAATTTCACAATAATGTGACACATATCAGTTGTCTCTGAAGGAAAAAATTTGAAGAGGTGGAAATTTATATAAACATTAGTGGTACAATTTTTGTTGCAATAGTATGAATGAATTATATTTAATCCACAGTGTATATATCCTTAAGTTTAGATATTGGATTTTAAGGAAGAATGGTGTATTCAAAAAACAACTCTACACACTGAAAGGTTAATAAAAACTGTGGAAAAACTATGTTAGTAAAGATGAAGTTGAATTAATAGTAGTCTATTATTGAAATCAGCCAATAAAAACATTGAGCAAGTGAAATAAAAACATAAAAGAATGCATCATTCATCCTGACATTCATCTGTAGTAGAAGTTCATCTGTGATGCCTGACATTGTAACTGCTCAAGAGAACCTGAATTCTCCCTCAATAAACCAAATAGAAGCTTCAGCATTTGGCCAAAACCTACTATTTGATTCCTATGGGTTTTTAGAAGGAAACCAATCAAATGCCTTTGGTGGTGTCATTGCTGGATCCCTGATGCATAATGTTAGGGGGCCCAAAGCCTCATGTACTCACAGGTGGGACTCTGGGGAGGTGATTGGATCGGGAGAGTGTGATGCTCATCCAGGATTAGTTCACTGCTGAGTTTAGAGCTAAATGTGATGTTGGGAGGTGAAGCCTGGTCTGAGGAGGTGGGTCACTGCAGGCATGGCCCGGAAGGTCTATCTTTCTCCCTCCCCTCTTGATCTCCCTTTCTCTCCTTTCTTCTGCCATGCCATGAGCTATTTCTGCTCTGCCATGCCTCTCTGACACGCAACCCTGCCTTGCAGCTAGCCAAGTATGGACTGAAACCTCCACAATTTGTGAGCCAAAATAAATCTTTCTTCCTTAGAGTTGTGAGCGTTAGGTATTGTGTCTTTTTTCTTTTTTGGGGGGGGTGCAGGGGGTCAAACTCAGGACCTTGCACACCAGCAGGCACCCGTGCTGCTGAGCAATATTACCAGCCCTTTTTCGTATGTGGGTTCTGGGAGTCGAACTCAGGACCTCGCACTTGCCAGGCAGGCACTTATGCCGCTGAGCTATCCCAATGGCCCAGGTATTGTGTCTTAGTGATGAGAAAGTAACTAAGACACATAAGATGCCACACACTGCCCAGTTTCCATCACATGCCATCAGCATAAATGCCCATAACATGCACAAAATGTACCACTTGGATTTATTATCAAGACTTGTTTTCAAAATCATGTACATATTATAGACAAGGCTTGGAGTAAAAACCTCCTAGTTATCAATTGAAATGTGAATTTACATTTATTATCCCAAAATATAATGCTGGCAACACAACCCTTTAGTGTCAGGGGTGCCAAACCACCTTGATCACTTGCCAGCAGCCCCCACATGGATACCTGTGGGCCCCACTTTCTGCAGCACTAAGGGAGCAAGCACATTGCATTACTAAGGTACACAGTAGGAAGATCCCTGAAGCACTCAATCACACTTAAATTATACCACCAAAAACAATGATCACATTTTTAACAAAATTCAGATTTGTTCTTGTATCCTAGAAACTTATTTTGTGATGATAATATTCAGCTGATGGGTGAATTTCTACAGTTGACATTTTGTCATTGAGTGCTGCTCTGACTTAAATGCCATGTTTTATCGGCTCCCAATAACATAGTAGAGTACCAGTAAGAAGGCATTAATCATATGGACCAGCATTAATCATATGGAAAAGAAAATTCTTCTGAATTACTTTTCTTTTGTCTACAGGCAAAGAAATTCCTCTGTTGAGGAGACTGGTGCCCGGTCCATAAGAGTGCCTCAGAGCCCATGTCTGGGCTGTGCACCAGATGCTACACCACTGTGTCCAGTTCCACCCATAGGACATGGAACCCACCTGTCTTTTGTTCTAAGAAAGCCCTTTCTTCTGAAGAATGTTTGAATATGAACACGTATTTGTACATACAATAGAGCAGCAGTTCACTTTGGGTACCAAGGGCATCTTGCGGGTAGGGATTGAGAGGTGCCCAACATCCCGCAAGGCACAGGAACATCCCTACAACAGAGGAGTCCCTGACCCCCTGTCCACGGTGCCTACACTGAGAAGCCCTCACAGAAGAATTGCATTCTCCTCCAGAGCAAAAGGCAGGTGTGCTCACAACCACAGCTAAATGACCAGCTTCTCCAAGTTCGCTTTTCCTTGGCTGTACACACCACCGTGCATGCAGGCCTCCCCCGAGCCCTTCTGCCTCATGCTCATGGAACTCATGCTCATGAGTACAGGAGAGGGGCTGTGCTGTGTTTGATAAATGCCTTTGTCTCTGAGCCATGTGCATTGTGTCTTCCATCAGCATCCATGAAACTGTAACAGGTTTACTTATGAGCTCATAAGTCAGGCAAAACAGCAGGCTCCACAGCTCTTAGAAACCCTCTACAGACAACCACAGCCCTTGGGATCTGATCTGTTAATGTCTACAACCCAGAGTGCATAGTTGTGCCAAAAGAGCACTTGCAGAGTAACAGGGCCAATCGCAGGGTCAGCAGGAGAGGACAGAAGAAAACCTCTGTGCCCAGCCTGCCTTCCCCCAGCAACATGTGTAGCATTTGCTGGAGACACAGGAAGCAGGGATCTTGGATTGGAACATCACTCCCCAGTGCAGGAAGCATTTCTGTTATGCCTCACTCCAAAGCTAAAAACAGCCAGGCAAAACTGAAGCTTTGGCTGCCATGTGCCACTGTATCAAGTCCTGGAATCCATCAAAACAATTCAATAATTCAATGTCTTATTTCCAGCTTCAATGCATTTTTCCAACAGGCATCTGTTCCTATTTGAACTGGGCAGGAGGAATTGGATGAGGCAACATAGCCCTGGGCACTGCCAGCTGTAGCAGTAGTGTGCTCAGCCACTGCAGCCTGGGAGGAACAGAGCAGATGGAGAAGGAGGGAAACAGGCAGGACCCTGAGCCTGCATCAAGAGGAGCATAAGAGTCAGACCTCAGAACTTCCTTTAGAATCCACCAAGGCCCACCTGTGATTTCCGGAAGAAAATAACCTGGAGCCATTCCTTGGTGATCCTTTAATGTCAGGGTACTCACCCCTCACGCACTGACTCCTAAATGGGCCACGCTACTGCCTGACACTCTATCAGGGCAACTAGGTCGCAGCCAGCCAAGTGTCAAGTCCATTGCATTGGAGTTTCAGTTCATGGGCAGAATCGACTCTTGAGGAATGAAATAAACTGTAAATCGAGTTCTATAGGTAGAATTGGCTAGGGGAGATAATTTGGTGAATGCTCAATTGCCCAAAGGGAATCTATGATACATCCTAAATCAGGATTTGGCAAAGTGTGGGCTGAGGGCCGAATGTGGCCACCACCATCCCGCCTGTCCATTGTCTGTGTCTCCTTCACACTGCAAAGCAGAGCTGAGTGCTAACAGGAGAGACCACGCAACTAGCAAAGAAGATACTTATACTCTGGCCCCTAATGGGAAAAGTTTGCCAAGCCTTGTTCTAAAGATAAGACGTAAATTCCTGAGCCCTTGCATTCACAGATGAGAAGAGGTGAGTCTGGGGTTGCAGATGTGCAGATGTGGGAAAGACAGGAATGGGAACAGAGATGCCAAAGCTCATTTTCACAGTGGTGGTGGATGTATCCATGGACTCATGGAGTTGGTTGGCAGAGCCTCACTCTAAGGCAATGAGATACAGAAGAAAACATTTTTATGAAGGGGCAGATGGAGGAACAAGTAAATCAGTCTTCCCAGTTGTATCGGTCAGTGTTTACTAGAGAAAGATATAACACAAGATATACAAATGTAAAAGAATTTACAAGATCGACTTATGATGGTCACCCACGGAGTAGGATGAGGAAGTGTGCAGAGGGTGTCTGCACACTGGAGACTGAAGGTTTCAGTCCAAGGTCTGGAGCTCACTGCAGTGTCCCGTGCAAGTCCGTATCAGGAGGCGATGTGTCTGAGACAGAAGCCAAAGATTCTGCCCTGGAAACCAGGAGGTGACGGCCAAGCTGAAGGCAAACACTGGAGTTCCTTCAAAGAACAGAAGAGGACCTATCCTTCCTCATTTCCCCTTTATATCATCCAGGCAACGAGCCACCCTAGGCTCATCCTAGGGTGTAGAATCGTTTCGCCAATTTAGTTAAACTTCTCTTAACTGAACTTCTCAAGTTGACACAATCAATCAACCATTCCACCAGTGGAGGAAAAGCCCTAAACAGAGGGGAAGCAGTGCTCATGTCTCAGTGGCATGGAAGGAAGGGAGTTGGGACCTCCTGACAGCAATGAGGAGAACCACAGAAAAGTCAAAGAGAAGCTAAAAATGAACTTTAACTTTTCTTAAATTTTCTTAACATGTTCAAACCTAGCGATCAGAGCTTCCAGCTAATACTGAATGATGTCCCAGCCTTCCACGTTTCTCTCGGAAATTAATCATGGAACTTTGGAACCGTGAACATGGCATGCCTTTTGGAAACTTGCATTGGATTTTAAAAGCGCTGAGAAGTCCGGCAGCAAAGGAACCCATTAAGCTTGGGGTTTTCAAACACGAGAAGGTGGCCCTTTCCACCTGATAACTGTCATGTGCAACCTGGCGCAGGTGTTCCTAAGATCACCCTTTGGGAGCTTTGCATTTCCTCCCAATGTGCTGCATTACACCAGACAATCCCTTCACACCTCATACCTCAATGTTCCCCTCACACAGCAATCCTCCAAGAACAGGTGCTCATCGGTGGGATGAGGACGGTTAGAAACTGGCACTGCCACATACACGTCCCTCCCATGGGAGAGAGATGCACAATGGTGCCTTGTGCTCCAGATGCCCCTCCTTAGGAAGACGGTGAGCACAGTGTTTAGTAAATATCCAAGCATCTGAGCTGTGACGGCTCATGGCAGGAAGCCATGCTGCTTCCCAGGACATGATTCTGTCATGATGCACTGAACCCAAGCCACACTGATCACCTCGCCACTGGCTGAGGAAGACAAACCCGGTGAGTTGAGTGTGGACATGCAGAAGCTCCAGCCTGCCAAGGACCCGGGCTGCGAGGTTTGTCATGATTAGGCAGTTGATTCCATCCAACCCTGTCTACTCCACCTTCCAGCCTGAAGGCAGCATGGGGACTGGGGTATGTCATAGCTGGAGAGGGCCTAGCCCACCTAGGCTTCAGCACCAGCAGCTGGTGCAAGGATAGGGGACACTATAGCCCATGGTCGCCAATGAAGCTTCTTGTAAGGCCCTATGTAAATGGCAAATGTCAGAAAACATGTGACTCTCAATCGTAGGATCTGCCCTGCTCGAGAATTCCTTCAGTTTGGGGAAGTATGTTTTTTAATTCTGTCTCCAGATCACTTTTGTTAAAATATTTTTATTTTTCTTTCCTTTTTTTGAAAGGTGGTGCATGCAAATTATTTTCCTATGGAGTCAAATCCTTATGAAAGGTAGTTTCTCTCCCATCCCTAGGTCCTCTGCGTTCTATCACCTGGAACAATGATTCTCACCAAGTGCTTATGTATTTTCAGTCACTCCTAAAAGCAACACTAAATCTATTGACCTCCTAAGAGATTGGAAGAGAGAAGGAAAACAGAGCAGCCTGTTGAGGAGTGCCCTGCAAGCACTTGACATACCCAATTTTATCCACACTGCATAAGAATGAGGTAGATACTGTTCTCTTTATAGATAAGGAGACCAGGGTTCTAGCCTGGAACTTTCTCTGACCACCAAGGCCATGCAACAAGATACCTGAAAATAACTGTACCTCACAGAGCTCTATATCACAGTAATCACAATACTTATCAGACATCTGGTCCAGTTCTGCACAGCCACATGACACAACCCTCCAAAGCTCAGTGACTTAAAACAACAACACTCCCTTTGTTCACGGTAGCATGATTTGGAAAGAGAGGTGGGGTCAGTCCACATGGTGACAGCTGGGTCAGCTCAGCTGGACCCATTTCCCAGATGGCACATTCACAGAGCTGGCAGGTGGCGCTGGCAATTGGTGCTCTCTGTGTAGGCCTCTCCACAGGATGTCTTGAGCTTCCTCATAGAATGGTGGACAAGCTCCCAAACTGCGTGTCCCAAGAGATAGATGATTAAAGCCACCAGGTTCTTAAAGCCTGGGCGGAGGAAGTGAACAGTCATTCCCATTGTGTGGTATTGGCCAAGCAGTGCAGAACCCACAGTCAAAGAGAGGGAATGCCATGTCTCTTTGAAAAGATTGTTAAAGAAATTTGCAAACATGTTTCCAAACTTCCACAGTTGTGACCTATAGAGAGCCCTCCCGGTCCTCGACACGGTCCGGGAAGTTTATATTTGTAATCCCATGGAAAAGTTATTGGAATTCTAGAGATTTAATTCCAATCTACCACTTCCAGTGCAACCCCGGCAAGAATAAAGACACTAAGGCATATTTATAGTTGTGGGGAGCCAAGGGGTCCTAAGTCCAGCCAAGATGGTGGCTACTGGAACAAAGGCCACAACCCAGAGCCGAACCCGGGTTTTTATTAACTCTGAAGGAGAGGAGTGGCTTGGGGATGAGTGACTATGAGAGTGGCGGGAAGTACGTGAGTCTCGTGAGCTGGGCTAGGCCTGAAAATCACCTTTGCAAATGCAGAGGGAAGTATATGCAGGAGTAATCTGCATAACACAAATCAAGATAGTATCTAATGTTTTGGGGTCGGTGCTTCAGCTCTGATGCGAAATCTTTTATGCCCTGGGAAGTCATAGCCTCTTTCTCGAGGCTCGATCCCAGCCGACAGCGTGGAGCATGGCTCTCCATCCCACCAGGCTCAACCATGTATTGGGAGCAAAGGGCGGGGAAACACAGGCCTGTGGCCTTGCTTCAAAGACTACGTATCAGGACCTCGGCTGGACCTATTTGCATTGCCTAAAGCCAATTGAAGAGATAAGGAAAAGTCCTAGCCAGCTCTGCACATATCAATAGGTGGAATTAGGGTCAGGCTCAGCCAAGATGGAGATAGTTGCTCTTCTCTCAAGGACAGCCGTCCAGGTGGTCCCCCACAGTGAACACCAGCCATTTATTTGTTGTATTGTTTATTTGTCCATTTGTTTATTCTTTAAAAGTTATCTTGAGCATAACTAAAACCCTCGCCTCCATCCACTTCGTTAGAGCATGTGCTGAACTCAGTGTGAGCACCCCAGAGTGAGGGTCCAGAAGACAGACAAATTCTCTCAAAGGCCTGTCCTGGTACCTGGCTGGTGTCACTGAGAGGAAAGTACATTGACAGAAAATACCTTCCTCTTTCAAAAAAGCAAACAGAGGAGAATCACGTGCATGTCTTGGGCATCAGCAGAGCACACAGCTGAACCCCACCTCCCGTCACGTGCTTGTCCCCATTTCTGCAGATGACAGACATTCACAGCCAGAAGCTCCTTAGCTCCTGTGACTCTTGGCTCCCCTTCCTTCCCCTCCACTCCCTCTGTCCTTCTGGGGTGCCAGGGAACGTCCTCTTCACCTCCTGTTGGACTTGATCTTCTTGATCTCCCCTCTGATGTTTTATTAACATTCCTCTCGATTTTCTCAGTGCTCTTACACGTAACTCCACTTCTTAGCACTTTTTGTAATGAGGTGAAATTAGGTGAGCTGTGACAGGGCTTGGGGACCTACTGCAGAAGCTCCAGATGTCCACACACACCAAGGGCACCAGAGCCAACCCTCGGTGACTGTTTATCAGAATCGTACTGTTTTCATCTACCTCTCACCTTGCAATGTTAACATTAGCAAACCACAAGTGTGGTCATCACAAGGCCACAGAAGGACTATGCACACCTGGACTGAGAGAGCCCACAGGACCACCCTAGCTGGGCCTGGAGAGGAACACAAACATTTTATATGGTGTCCCTGGGAAGGAAGGGGTCCTCTTTCTCCCAGCTAGAATGTCCTCCCTGACTCTGAAAGCAGCCATTTTACTCAATCACTCAGTCATTCCAGCAAAACATGTGAGTGCTTCTGACACATGGTTCTGTGTGCCCCTGTGCATAGACACACACAAGCAAACACATGGGTCTTGTCGCATTTTAGCCTTTGGACATAACAACTACGTGCCTGTGCTTCTCTAAGTAAGATGTGGAATTGGAAAGCTGCATGGGGTCAGGCAGCTGCAGTATCCAGCCATGGCACAGAGCTGGGAGACCAAGGGAGAGGTGGAAAGCTGCTCATCCGGGCACAGACAGGCGCAGTTGGTGCGTGACATAGTGATGCAGTCACACACAGGTGCCCAGGCAGTGCTCTAGAAGCGCTGGTGTTAAAGATGTCTGAGCACTCTGCATCGGGGTCTGACTATCAGGGAGATGGCCCGTACCTCCAGTAGCATGGAATTCAGCAGATGTTTGCTGGCTGATCGATGGGTGGCCCCTTGTGGGTTCCTGAAGAGAGGCCCCTGATTCAGATGTCTGCCTCCTTCCCAGGCCCTTCCTGTCAGCTCTATTTCAGGCCTTACAATCTCCCACCTGAAACGTTAACCCAGCTCTTATCCTCAGTCATTCTGCTCCCCTGCCCTTGCCATACTCATCTCAAAGCACCACTCTTGTCCCACCAAACCCTGGTGTCCCCACACACAGCAGGAGCCCTGCCCTTCCCAGTCTGGCCTCATCAACCTGGCCAGACCCCACCCAGCTTCAGACTCCATCTCTAGATACAGTGCTCCACCTGGCTTTTGTCTGTTCCACAAACACCTTCCCCCTACACACACACATGCACACACACAGGTATGCACATACACACAAGATGCAGGCACACATGCAAATGCATATATACACATGTATGTACATGCAAGCACCCATACACAAACACATACACATAGGTGTACATATGCATGTATGCACACACAGAGGTACACACATATAAACATGTGATGTAAATATCCACAGACACACACTCAAGTGCACAGATGCCCATACACACACGACACATGCAAGTATCCATACACACATAGGTGCATGCACATATATGCATGCATGTACATACAAACAGGTGTGCACCTATAAACATGATGCAAATACCCATGCATACACTTGAGTGTGCACATGTACATACACATATACATGTGCAAGTAATATGCATATGCACACACGGAGGTACACACATGCCCAAACATGCAATACAAACACCCATGCACACAGACACACACTCAAGTGCACAGATGCCCATACACATATGTATGCAAATGCAAGCATCCATACATACACCCACAGCTCTGTTCTTTGAGCCATTTCTCCCATGCATGAACTCTCCTTCCCTTAGTTGGAAGGTAGGAAGTAAACCCAACCCTCAAGACAAAGGAGAGTCCATATCCCCCACAGTGGCATTCTTCCAGCTTGGGATTGGATGTTCCCATTGCCAAATCTCCACCACATGCTCATCTCTGAGCTTCCTGGAAGCCGTGCTGTGCGCAGGCACCCTCGGGCCAGCCGTGCTGTGCTGTGCACCCCTGGCTACAGGGGTGTTGATTCTTCAGGCCCTGCTACACTCTCCAGGTGCCTAGCAGAGCTTGTCTTCTTAGGTGACCTGAATGCACCTGCACTGAAAAGGGCAGCAGGTGCTGGCAACACAGAAAACAAGTTGGGCTGCTCACAGCCTCAGAGCCAGTGTCCCCTACACCCCAGGGAAGGAGGGTGTCTTCTCTCTCCTCTGCCCACACCTCCCGCCTGCAGGACTTCTCTACCCAAGGCTCCATAGAGCCCCCTGCAGCCTGGGGAAGTTCCTATCCTTGTGTAGAACTTACTTCCGAAATGCACAAAATAAATGCAAATATTACAAAGGACCCTGGTGACAGTGAAATCCAGGTCTCTGTGTGGACTTGGTGGGGGACACCCATCTCAGGCTGTG
Source organism: Erethizon dorsatum (assembly GCA_028451465.1). Taxonomy (NCBI): domain Eukaryota; kingdom Metazoa; phylum Chordata; class Mammalia; order Rodentia; family Erethizontidae; genus Erethizon; species Erethizon dorsatum. The sequence continues at coordinate 57,427,814 of CM051833.1, forward strand.
TGTCTCCAGCTCCCAGCAAACACCACACCCACCCAAGTGGGGCTTCCCTTTAGAGGGAAGGAGTTTGAGGTGGGGGTGCAGAGGAGAGTGAAGGAAGCAGGATGAGGGAGTCAGAGGCAGAGGCAGGCTGGGCTCCAGGGACTTCCCAGAGGTCTGGCTGTCTTTCCATAGGTCAGAGCTGGTCGGGATTTATGGGCTGCAGAGCCTGGGAGGACAAGGAGGGAGGGATGGAGAGGGAGAGAGGGGTGAGGGTGAGAGAGAGAGAGAGAGAGAGAGAGAGAGAGAGAGCTGTCATAGGCAAAGCACAAGAATTCACTGCCCTGACTCAAGACTAGTAAATAATTGCTTCCACTGCGGTGATGTCTTTTGTCTGTGGTCTTTGGCCTTAGGAAGTATTTTCCTAGTGTGTGTTGTTGACACAACTGGGTAGAAGCGTGACTGTGTATATTACCCTGGAGGACAGGCTGGGGCTTCAGGTATGCATGCTCCATGATCACACCTGGCCTAGGTAGAAGAGGATCTTCTTGGAGTATGTTTTTTTTTTTTTAAACTAGTGACAAAAGTAGAGGAAATCAAGTAATTTTTCTATTATGAGATTTCAGTTTTTTATACTGTGCCTATTTCCTTTTAATGACAGCTATCAAAAGTCACTTTTAAGAAAGGGCTTTGTATTTGAACAGGAAATGTTTCAGGCATTGAATTTTCCTGTTTTTCTGAAATTCAAGTAAGACAGGAGTGACAGGCACTGAGCGTTCCAAATGTGAGCTTCCACCCTCCTCCAGCACAGAGGAGACAGGGCCCAGCAAGAGCCCTGGCTGTCATGTTGGGGACAGGGGAAAGGGCCAGTGTGATGGCAGTGGCAGTTCCAGAGGACCTGGTGGGACCACTGGATCCAGGAGCAGCTTCCACGTCAGGGAGGTGTCCGGGTGTGTGGAGACCTGGGATGGGGATCTACACGGTGGCCTCTCTGGTGGCCTGCCAGCTGCCTCAGAGGTTCTGTGATGACCTGATTTCCATCTCTGCTAAACTGAGTCAGAGAACCACTCTTGTTTACAACAAAGCACACACATCTTCCATGCACAGGGAAAACCCAGAGACAGAGCCATGCCAGGGGGCGGGCATGATACCATGGTGCAGGGCAAGCAGCTCGAGCCACCGGCTCTATTTCCTCCACCATAGAGCAGAAGATTTTCACCCACAGGCTCTGTCACCCATTGTTTAAAACTGCCATGGTGCGTACACACACACACACACACGACCGAGCCAGGGACAGGAACCACACTGAGCTGTGCGGCTGATATCCTGGAAACTCCAAGGCAGGGCTCGCAGGAAGAAGCCAGCTTTGCAGTTCATCCTGTGGCCACACTGAGGTCTCAGACCTTCCATCCCAACACTTGGGACAGATGTCCTCCAAGCCTGCAGGGGGCACCCAACCAGACCCCACAGCGGCCTTCAGCGCAATCAGGCAATACCAAGAGAAACAGGGTCTCCTATTGCCTGGAGCTGGGGCAAAGGGTGCAGAAGTGTGCCGTTTGCAAAGCCAGCCAGGTTCTGCACCAAAGGGTCCTGCTGTGAATGTCCTGGATACTGCCCAGCAGGTTGGGAACAGCTGCATGGTGAGCCACAGGTGGGAGCGAGGATAGTGTGGGTGTCCTGCTTCAGAAGGGAAGTCTCTGCCCCAGCCCCCTCCTTCCCGTGCACAGCCCACCCCTTCTCCAGGTGCCAGGACTGCTGCCACCCCATGTGCAGCATGGTCCCCCGAGGCTCCAGGTGCTGCTCCTGTCTCCACACATCTCCTTGCTCTGTTCCAACCAGCACCATGTGTGCAAAGGCTGTGACACAAACATGCAGTCTCCAGTCTGTCACACTGATCCAAACTCACATCTCTCTCCTCCCTGTTTCTCAGGGCCCCAACACAGAGCAGACTCCAGAGCAGAGAGTGTCACCTCCCACCCAGATGACACTTGAAGAATCTGAGCTCAGCCAGCTAGCCCCAGATGCTGCGCCCACTATGACAGGTGTCCTCTGCCCCTTCCCCAGGGTCACCCTGCCCAAATGCACCAAGAACTCCAGCTACCCTTAGGCAGGGATCTGTGGGTGGGAAGAGCAGGGTGGCAGGAGGGGTGCCTTCTGACCTCTCAGTCTCAGTATCGCCAGAAATGCCAGAGACAGGCATGGGGGATGGAATCATATCCCCGCACCCCAAAGCTCCCATCCTAACCTCTGTGACCTGTGAATCTGAGGCATAATTGAGGTTGCAGACAGAATTACAGTTGCTAAGCAGCTGACTTTGGCAAGAGGGGTTGCCCCAGGTTATCCAAGGTCCTTACAGTGTCTGAGGGAGGCTTTGTCAGAGGAAGATGTGACTGTGGAGGAAGGCAGAGGAAAGGGGGCCCTGTAGCCTGGAGGACAGAGAAGGGCCACGATCCCAGGGCTCCTGCGACCTCTGAGAAGCCAGAAGAGGTTGAGCGGATCCTCCCCTGCAGCTCCCAGAGGGAGTGGGCCCAAGGAGACCTGGATGGACAAAAGTGGGGCCACTCTCTGACTTTTGACATTCAGAAACAAATGTAACAGGACAGCGTCAAGTCCTGAAGCTGCTGAAGGTGAGGTTATTTGTTACAGCAGCCCTGGGAAAGGCACATGGAGTGACCCACCAGGGAGTCACAGGCTAACTCAAAGGACCTGTCCAGACCCCGCATCCAAATCCTGGTGACCTGAGCAGCCCTCTACACCTCCAATTCACCCTCTTCCCATTTGGATTTAGGGTTAATTTTATTTTTAATTGTTTTCATTAGTGCACATCTTAGGGAGAAGGTACACATCCTTAACACATCTTCATTCTTTTTATTCCCCCCCATCTCTTGGTCCCCTTGCCATTTACAAATGCTCTATCTCCCTGTTTCCTATTGTTTATCTTTTATTTTTTTTTTTTATTTTTTTTTTTTGTGGGTACCGGGGGGTCGACCTCAGGACCTCGCGCGCCAGGAGGCACCCGTGCTGCTGAGCGATATCACCGGCCCCTTTTTTGTATGTGGGTTCCGGGAGTCAAACTCGGGCCCTCGCGCTTGCAAGGCAGGCGCTTAAACCGCTGAGCCATCTCACCAGCCCTATCTTTTATTTTTTTAATTATTTATATTTTGGGTTTCTCATACAGAGAAGTTATGTCGTATTTAAGTGCTTGTGTCTGCTTTAACATTGTGGTCTCAAGGCACATCCATTTTCCTACAAATGAATCAAGTTTATCCTTCTTTGTGGCAGAGTAGTACTCTCTTCTCACCAGATGAAGCCATCATAACCCTTAAGGCAAGGTGCAGATACAACGTACTGGAAACTGTGGGACACAATGAAAGCGGTCCTAAGAGGGAAATTTATAGCAGTGAATTCTCACATCAGGAAAACAGAACGAGCACAAATAAACAACCTAATGTTGCACCTCAAGCTTCTAGAGAAAGAAGACCAAGATCGGAGCAGAAATTAACACAATGGAGACTAAGAAAACAATACAAGGAATTAATAATCAAAGAGTTGGTTCTTTGAAAGAATAAATAAAATTGATAAACCCCTAGCCAACTTTATCAAAAAAAGGAAAGAAAAAACTCAAGTTCATGCAATAAGGAATGAAAAGGGTGAAATCACTACAGATCCTATGGAAATTCAGATCATCCATACATACTTCAAAAATCTTTACTCACATAGGATAGAAAACACAGAAGTGGACAGATTCCTAGAAATGTATGAATTACCAAAGCTGAATCAAGAAGATATAAAAATTCTGAATAACCCAATATCAGCTAATGAAATTGAAAAATGTAATTAAAAACTTACCAACAAAGAAAAGCCCAGGTCCTGATGGGTTCACTGCTAAATTCTACAAGAAATTTAGAGAAGATTTAATGACAATATTCCTCAAACTCTTTAATGAAATTGAAAGGGAAGCAATTCTCCCTAACTCATTCCTGGAGGCAAGTATCACCCTGATACCAAAAAAGACCCAACCAAAAAAGAGAACTACAGGCCAATCTCCCTAATGAACATAGATGCAAAAATCCTCAGTAAAATACTAGCAAACAGAATGCAGTAAATCATCAAGATTATACACCATGACCAAGTTGCATTCATCCCAGGGATGCAGGGATGGTTCAACATATGCAAATCAATAAAAGTAATACACCATATCAACAGAGCCAAAGACAAAAAAAAAAATCACATGATCATCTCAATAGATGCAGAAAAAGCTTTTGATAAAGTCCAACACTCGTTCATGATAAAACCCTACCGAAAATCAGAATAGAGGGTCTGTACCTCAATGTGATAAAAGCTGTCTATGACAAACCAACAGCCAACATCATACGAAATGGACAAAAACTGAAAGCCTTCACTCTAAAATTAGGAACAAGATAAAGATGTCCACTATCACCACTCCTATTCAGTACAGTTCTGGAAACATTAGCCAGAGCAATTAGACAAGAGAGAGAAATAAAAGGAATAATGATTGGAAAGGAAGAAGTTAAATTATCCTTGTTCGCAGATGGCATGATACTCTACATAGAAGACCCCAAAAACTCCACCAAAGACTTCTAGAATTAAAAACCAAATTCAATAGCATAGCTGGATACAAAGTCAACACTCGAAAATCAATAGCATTCCTGTACACAAACAAACTCACTGAGAGAAAAATTAGAGAAACCACACCCTTCACAATAGCATCCAAAAAAATGAAATACTTAGGAATCAATCTAACAAAGGAAGTAAAAGATCTATACATTGAAAATTACAGTACTCTGAGAAAAGAGATCGAAGAGCATATCAGAAAATGGAAAGTTATCCCTCGCTCATGGATAGGAAGAACCAACATTGTGAAAATGGCCATGCTCCCAAAACTGTTATGCAAATTTAATGCAGTCCTAATCAAAATACGATTACATACCTCACAGATCTAGAGAAGATTTTCCTAAAATTCATTTGGAAACAAGAGAGACCTAGAATAGTAAAGGCAATCCTGGGCAACAAAGGAAAGAACTGCTCAAAAGAAAGAACAACTGGGATAGGGGAAAGGAGAAAAGAAGGAAGGGAAAAGAAAAAAAAATATATATATATATATATGTACACAAGATAGCCAAAATAATTTACTACTAACTTCTTTTAGTTCATCAAAAAGAATGGTTTGTGCTGATACTGTTTGATCAATTTTGCATGCCTGTATCTTGTAATCTGAGCAACTCCTTTGAAGATAACACACAATATATTAACCGTTGTTAATTTCCTACTATATTGTTTTGAAATTCTGTACCTTTTTTTTTTTTTTTTTTTTAATGCGGGTACCAGGAGTCAAACTCAGGACCTCGCGCTTGCCAGGCAGGCACTTATGCCGCTGAGCTACATCACCGGCCCTGTAACATTATTTTTACTGGTTTTTTTCTGTCTAAAATAAAAAAAAATTTATGATGAGCAATAGGTAGTTTTTCTGTAATTAAAAAACAACAGAGATGTTTACCAGTAGGAAGACACGGTTCATTTCAGAGGCGCTTGAGATGCTTTCCACGCAGCGAAGATGTTCTGAAATAGGCCTTAAAGATGGCAGCATTGGCAAGGCTTTAGGTCCATGGGAGAATGAAGAATCCAGCCCTGTCTCATGGTGCACAAGCTGGCAAAGCTCTTGACGGTTTAAGACATGCTTACTGTTGCTCATTACACTTTAATATGGATATAGTGTTAATATTTTATGTCCTATTTTTCTCTCTGTTTATGAGTATCTACAGCCTGAACAAACAAGTCATAGTCTAAGACATGAAAGCACACAGCTAAATTCATATTTTCCCCTGATGTCGGAAATCACAGATGCGGGAAAATATCACTGGGGCGGCGCCTGGACTAAAAGGACGCTGTCAGCGCTATTCAGAAACGCATAATCGCGCTGAGAGCAGAGAGCACTGTCAGCCGATCACCACTCAGTCTCGGCTGCAGACGCAAGCGAGCTCGAGGAGCCATGGCCTGGGCCCGCAGAGCACTGGGAGTGGTGCCTCGAGGGACAGAGGGAGCCGGCTTGGGCAGGCCTGGGTCCCGGGCGGCCCCTGTCCCCACCCCGGCTCACCTTCCAGGAAGAGCGAAGCTAGAGGCAGAGGATTATCAGAATCCTTCTGGAAACATCTTCACTCCGGAGTTTTTAACTACATCCACTTTCCCTTTGCCTTTGGGACTTGATGTTGAAAACATTTTTATATGTATTGCATTAAAACACCCCAAAAATGTGAAATTAGGGAGGAGGGTGGGACAAGAGAGGTGGTGGTGAAGATGATCAAAGTATATTACTTGCAAGCAGGAATCTGCTAAAACCAATTAGTCTGTATAATCAATGATAAGAATTTTATAAAAGAGTTGGAAAAAAAACGAAAGAAAAAAGAAGCCAGAAGGCCACCCAGGCTGCAGGACTGTGCCTTCCCCGAGGGCTCCAGATGCCGCCCGCCTCTCCACCCTGCTTCCCCAGGCAGGCTGGCGGCCAGATTGGAGCGGATCTGCAAGCCTTGCGAGTTTTCACCTCTTTCCAAGCCTTGACTTCTTCCTGGGCTTCTTCCCAGCAACTCCAGGGAGGGGCTTACATTGACAGGGCCAGTGCTGACTTCGGTGGCATCTCCACGACAGAGTCGCGCTCGGAATGGTTCATTGGCAGCACGCACCTGCCCGCCCGTCAGAAGCGATGCTCCATGTTTGCCCGCAACCTGACAGCCTCTCACACCGCGGTGGCCTCGTGAATTGTTGCTGAAAAAAAGTAATGTCCTTGAAGACTGATGTGAAATGGAGCTTCCGTTCAGGGCCTACCACCTAAAGTAATGAATGCTGGAATTTTCCTTTCACTCTCTCCTTGTAATAGGAACCAACCCAAGGAGGCATGTTACTAAAAGTACCGGAAGTGGCCTGCCACCATGCCTGCTGAGGCATGGCCGAGGCCCGTGACATCAGAGGGAGGGTCCTGAGCTTCGCCTTCTCACAGCGATGTCGTCTTGGGGACAGGAAGGAGCCGGTGCTGGAAGCCCAGGACAGAGGCATTTGGAGCCACCACTGGGACATCTGGGGCCCTATAAGTGGACTATGGTGCTGACACCAAACCTAGATCCATTGTAGCAGGGGCTCTGCGGGCTGAACGAAAGCACCACCAGCCAGAGCAGTGCTTGTGGAGCCAGGGCCTGTGCAACTTCACCACGCCCACCTGTGGAGTCCACAGTCATCCAGGCATCCTGTTCACTGGTGGCCACATCAGCCATGACAGCAGGACCCGCATCTTCACAGTGCTCACAGCCTCACCAAGACACAAAGCTCCTGAGAGCAAACAGGAAAAGCCCAGGATACCAGGAACACCGAAGTGTGGCACTGAGAGAATTAGAGAACAAGACAAGACAAATACCAGATCTGCGCAGCTCAGGGACGGGGAGAGGAACGGAGCACAGGGAGGCCGTGTACCTTCCCGGCCCAGGCCACACTCGGAACTCAGAACACAGTATCCTCGAGCCCGCATGGTGGAAGGGACACGCAGGCCTTTGTCTAGGTGATTAGTTTTCTTCTTACTTCAAATAGATAAACCCACATCACTGAGTCCTCCCCAAAAAGTTACTTCTTTTTGAATTATCTGTATAATTGCCTTAATTTCTACTTCATTTTGCATGTGTGACTTCAACCTCAATTCCTCCTCTTACAAAGTCAGCATGCCATGGTAGATGATAGATAGATAAATAGATAGATAGATAGATAGATAGATAGATAGATAGATAGATAGATAGACAGACAGATAGAGATATATAATGATCTATCTATATGGTGAACATTTAAATCAAAAAAATGTATTACAGTAAAAGATCCATTGCCATGAATCCTCCTCAAAATACTCTTCCTTGCTGCAAGTACACTTATCCCATTGTCCTTGTCACTTTCTGAAACAGTTCTGGAAGTCCTCTTTCATGGATGTCTTTAATTGTTCTGTTGTGTCTGCCTCAACATCCTGAATCAATACAAAGTATTTATAGCAGCACGAGTCAAAATAGCTAAATCTTAGAAACAGTCAATATGTCCATCAACAGATGAATGGATAAAGAAAATATGGTATATACACAGCAGAGTACTACTCAGCCACAAAGGACAAATTTGAGTCATTTCTAAGAAAATGAATCCACTTTGAGGCCACAATGCTAAGTGAAATGAATCAGACATACAAGCCTAAATATTGTATGGTTTCTCTTGTATGAGAAACCCAAAGTATAAATAATTTAAAGAGCAAAAATACAAGAAAGATTACACAAAACAAGGAGATAGAACTTTCAGAAAAGAAAAGGGGATCTAGAAATGGAAGGTGTCTCATTTATTTTTCTCATTGCTGAGACAAAAATACCCAACACCCAAAGTTAAAGGAGGAAAACTTTATTTCAGTTCACAGTTTACAGAAGTTTCAGTCCATAATTGGCTGGCTCCAAGGCAGGGTGGCTTTGCAGAGGGGCATCACAGAGGAGAAACAGCTCATAGCGAGCAGAAGGCAGCAAAAGCAGTAAGCAGCAAGTGACACCAGCAGCCCTCTTTCTGTCCCTTACATTTTATCCAGACTACCTGCCCTTGAGAGTGGGTAGCATTCACACTCAGGGTGGGGCACCCTTAATCCTACCCAGAACTGTGTCAAACCAATCAGTGGACTAATTAATAATCACACACCCTTGATCCCAGCATCACACACTCTACATCAAGCCACCTTTGAAAGGTCTCACCTATGACTACATGAGGCTTTGTGGGGACATCTAGACATAGCCATAATGGGGGGGAGTAAAAAGGATTAAGATGTTATATGTACATGTACCAACTCGCCATGATAAGTGTATTTCTTATGCATTGCAAACATGTACTAAAAAATGCTCAAAAAATGTTTACCATTCATGGTCATTTTGATGTAGAAGAACAGCCCAAAATTGCGTGGTGGCAGATCTGGTAAATAAGGTCCATGAGGACATGCTGTACTGTTTTTATGAGCCTGGTTTCGCATTTGGTGACAGTCAGCAGGAACATTCACCACACTTTGTATCATATCTCATTAAGACACTCATGAAAGAGGACTTCCCGGACTACTTCAGAAAGTGGAATGAATGATGGAGTGAGTGTGTTCACAGGTAAGGGGAGGATTTTGGGGGGATTAATGGCAATGTGTCTTTCACTGTAATACACTTTTCTAAATTTAAACAATCCCTGTATATTGTGACTGGTCCTCGTATATGACTGGCATGGTGAGGAATCTGAGCAGCAATCGTAAATAAGCATATACACGTGCCCTGCCCTCATAAGCTCCTCCCCTCCAGGAGGAGGAAACTCACATGGAGGCAGGTATGGCACCCAAGGCTGGGTGCAGGCAGTGGTGGGTGCCAGTGGGAGGAGGAGGGGGCACCGAGCAGAGGTGGAAAGCGCCACCGCAGGCAGGACCCCCAGAGCTTGGCTGGAGTACAGCACTTGTGCCCCTCCAGGGGACCAGACGGCCTGGCTTCAAACCCAGGCTCTTCTACTCATGGCTGGCAACTTGGCCAAGTCACTTAAGCGCTCTTGCCTCCGCTTCCCATTTGTAAAATGGAGATGATGACAATAATGTTCCCTGTAGAGGCAAATGAGTCACTGCCCTCAAATCTCCTGGCAGTGCCCTGAGCATGGTAAGCACCAGGTGACGGTGAGTTATTGTCCTCAGATCTTAGAGGGCTGGAAGATGCCAGTCCTTCTGGGCTTGAGCAGGGCAATGGTGTGATCATTCACCACTCGCTCCACTACCTGTCACCAATTTGCAGGGTCCAGTGAAGCTAGGGGTGACAAGCAACTTATCATGGCAGGAAGAGAACTGTTGAGCCTGAGCCAGCACTCAAGCTGGGGACTATCACGGGATCACAAATAAAAAAGACGTAACAAATAACGAATGGACTGGACAACGTGACTGGGGGAGCACAGAGTGAGGCAGGCTGCACAGATGACCTCGACACCTGGAAGGAGGACGAACTGCTGGCCAGGGGGAGGAGGGTGCACAGTGACTGCAGAGTGCCAGGTTTCCCACGGAGCTCCAGTAGGAAAGTGGGGAGGAGACCAGATGTGGCCCTTTGGTTGGGAGGGAGAGTGGAGTGGGAGATGGGTAGGGCTTTAGGGGAGAGAACGTGGCAGAGGGAGAGTACAATGCCAAAACCTGAGGCTGGCTCTGAGAGGTTACAGAGGAGGCTGATTTTGGAGGTTCTCCACAAAACCCATGTCTTCTGCGTATCTGTGCTTCTGCGTGAAGTCCTGCAACCAGGACAAAATTCAAGAACACCCTGTCCTTGAAAGTAGCCCACATCCCATGCTCTGAAGGTGACACAAGGTACAGGGTGGGGAGGGAGTATCCGTGGTACCCAGAGGCAGGGGTCAGCCTATGCCAGTCAGCCGTGCAGCATCTTTGTATGCAGTATTTTTAGGCCTTCTTTCTTGGCCAGTTAGTTGATTTTCGAATCCATAAGAAGAATTATGGCTTTGTAGATCTATTAGCCACTCTGTGCTGCATCCATGTTAAAATATGTTAACTATAGGCAAAACGAAACTTGTGAAGGATGGAGGTGACACTGTCTATGTGAAGACCCTGGAGATGAAGAATAAAAAGAGAGAGGCTATGCTCACAAAAGTAAAACTCCATCAGGAACCTGAAGTTGTTTTTCCTCTGCCTTCTGAACAGAAGCTTTTATTTCTGTGATTCAGTGAAACCACATACATATCTGCAAACCCTCTAAATATACTGGCTCATTTTCCTGGAAGTACAAAATTGGGTGGATGAAAGGATGGATGAGTAGATGGAGGAATGGATGGATGGATGGATGGTAAATGGGTGGGTGGATGGGTGGATGGATGGTAAATGGATGGGTGAATGGATAGGTGGATGGATGGATAGTAAATGGATGGGTGGATGGAGGGATGGATGGTAAATGGATGGGTGGATGGATGGTAAATGGATGGGTGGATGGATGGAGGGAGGGAGGGATGGATGGATGGTAAATGGATGGGTGGATGGTAAATGGATGGATGGATGGATGGATAGTAAATGGATGGGTGGATGGAGGGAGGGATGGTAAATGAATGGATGGAGGGAGGGAGGAAGGGATGGGTGGTAAATGGATAGGTGGATGGGTGGATGGATGGTAAATGGATGGGTGGATGGATGGATGATAGTAAATGGATGGGTGGATGGAGGGATGGATGGATGGATGGATGGATGGTAAATGGGTGGGTAGATGGATGGATTAATGCATGAAGGTAAGGAGAGATGGGTGAATGGGTCTGTAGATGGTGGGGAGAGATATTCCACACACACTTCTCAGATAAAGAAATACAAACGTCAAATAAATATGAAAAAATACTAAACGTCATTGGTCATTTGAGAAATGCAAATTGAAACAACACTGAGATTCCATCTCACCCCAGAAAGAATGGCTATTATCAAGAAATCAACCAATATTAAATGCTGGAGGGGCTGTGGGGAAAAAGGAACACTTCTCCACTGTTGGTGGGAGTGTAGACTGGTGCAGCCACTGTGGAATTCAGTGTGGAGATTCCTTAAAAAACTAGGATTAGAGGTCCCATTCAACCCAGCTATTCCCCTTCTGGGTATCTTCCCAGAAGAATTAAAAACATCATACCACAGTGATATATATGCACCCATGTTTATAGCAGCACAATTTGGGATAGCTAAATCTTGGAAACAACCCAAATGCCCATCAACCAGGGAATGGATAAAAAAGATCTGGTTTTTTTTTTTATATAATGAAATACTACTCAGCCATAAAAAGGATAAGCTTGAGACTTTTATAGGTAAATGGATGCAACTTGAGACCATACTCATAAGTGAAATAAATCAGACCCACATGTGTGAACATCATATTGTCTCATTAGTGTGAGAAACTGAAAGAGTAAGTAAGGTACAAAATGTACAATAGATATTGTGAATTGGGAAGAAACTGTTCAAAAAGAACAGACAAACTATGATGGGGGAAAGGGGAAAGGAAGAAAGGGAAAAAGAAAAATATATATTTATACACAAGATAGTTAAGATAGTTATACAGCTAGTTTCTCTTAGTTCACTGAAAAGAAAGGTTTGTGCTAATATTATTTGGACAATATTTCATGCCTATATCTTGTACTCAGAGTAACTACTATGAAGAGAAAAATATGCAATGTATTAATTATAGTTACTTTCTCATTAGCCTGTTTTGAAACTGTTTTATTATTTTTAATTTTATTTTTTCTCTTTAAAATAAAAAAGTCTACATAGAAAATAAATATAATTTTGAGCTCTTAAAAATAATTTCGGGCTGGTGAGATAGCTCAGCGGCATAAGCACCTGCCTGGCAAGCGCAAGGTCCTGAGCTCGACTCCCAGTACCCACATATGAAAAAAGAGCCGGTGATATCGCTCAGCGGCACGGGCGCCTGCTGGTGTGAAAGGTCCTGAGGTCGACCCCCGGTACCCACAAAAAAAATAATAATAATAATGATAATAATAATTTCAACAAAACTAAACATAAAACTTCAGCTTCTTATCAGAAATAGAAATGTTCCTCTCTGTAGATTTTATCTTTGCCCCATAGCATTGCAGTTGGAAAAATTAGACAATACTTTTGATCTTATAACACAATACGTCTACACAAACCTTTCCAAACCTCCTTTATCCACCACCTTTTCCCTGCTTTTCTTCCAGATGCAATCATGGATAGTGGGCTCGTATACTGGCAGCATGCAGGCCCTCGCTGTCTGTCACACCCAATACACACACCCCTGTCAGTGCCACCACCATTGCCCCCAGGCTACTCATCCTACAATGATTTTTACCCCTTCCTCTTTCACACCTAACAACATCATACCCAATAGTCACTGTGCTACCTTGGGACTGTATATCTTTAAAATTATATAAAGGTTATGAAAGACTATTTTAAAAAATAAAATAAGCTTGAGGAGGAGTGTCTCCTTTTCCTTTCTGTTTATGATTTGTATGACCAGCTTAGCTGAAAACGAGCACAAAATCCCTCCTCTTGATTCCCTCTCCTTATTCCTCCAGGCCCTCCAAGGTCAGGGTCATCGTTCTTGACCATCTGCTTGCAGAACGATTTTCCTAGGATGGATTTCTAGTTCAGCTTCCTACGCCTGCCTCCAAAAACCACACACAAGCTCTCCAGTGAGATGGCCTGTCCCAGTGTGCACTCCGCCGCCTTCTCATGGGCCGTAGCTTCCTTAATGTCACCCCCTCCCCCACAGCAGCTCCTGTGCTCCCCACCCTCAGCACCCAGCAGGAGACTCAGTTTCGCCACCTGGACCAAGTTCCTTTTCCCTCCACGCCTTGCAGCCGACGAAGCTGGATAGCTGTTTCTCTTGCCTCCCAAACAGAGTCCTCCAGAGCGGCAGGACCAAGCCACTGCCTGAAGCTGGCTGAACAACCCCACTTGCATTTATTGGAATTATTTGTCAAATGCATAATTGAAGGAACCAAACCACAAGCCTCTCCCACACTATCAGAAAATGAGTTCTCAGCTTTCAATGCAAACTCTCTTCATACTGTGAAAAAATCAATACCAGAAAATATGGAAAGGAGACTGAAAAGAACACCCTACAGTGTCTAAGAAAATACATTCTGCTCGCTTTGCTAAATCTAGCACGAATACCCTTGCAAACTAGAGAAACCATCTCAAGATACACACTAGTTGGTTATTCTGCCCAGAACATTAACTGCACCACTGTAAACAAAACAACGTAGAATGGGTATTAATATCGAGGTATATTTTCATCTTATTCACCATAATGTCTCAGATTCTAATAGAAATACTGCTGAAATTAAGTTTATTTTATTCCTTCTTGACACTGGTTTGATGGCATTTAAATGCGCTCTCTTGCCTGTGGATGGGGTGACCCCGGAGTCTTTATGGTTTTTGATTACAGAGTCTGGTGAAAACACAAGCATGTAAAGCATACGGCGCTGATGTATTTTCCCTTGAATTATAAACCAGTAAGCGCTAAAGCAAAAAAGCAAAACAACAAAGCAAGCTAAGCATAAAGGTGGCTGCTTTCTTTGTGGAACACTCATCATTCCAAGATGCGGCTGATGCCCAGTTCACGCGTGTTCCTGGTTTGTAACTGCTCAGCGTGGCTCAATCGGCCTTCAACAAAAACCTGTGCTGAGAACCAGGGCAGAGGCAGCGTCCTGGCAACCTGGGGACCCTGAGGGCCAGCAAGCCCTCGGTGGCCAGCTGAGGCATGAGACTCTCCTCCCTCCCAGCCAGAGTGGAGGCAAGAGCACTTTCGCAGAGCAGGAGCCTGTGTGGGGGTGAAAACTCCCATGCAGACACCAGCTGACAGACAGGCAAGGAGCTCCTGACACGGCTGCACAGCTGAGGCCGAGCCCACAGCAGCCCCTGTGGAACAGGCAGAAGTGGGGACTTGAGAGGGACATGGGTGACAGAAGAGGCCTGGCAGGCTGAGAAGACTTGCAGGGGCTGCATGACTGTGCTGGGACACCCCGATTTCCTGCCATGCAGGCCATCCCAGGGTTGCTAAGCAGAATGGACATGATGGCGGTGGGGTGTCCAGCCAGGCCCCTCTGCAGCTATGGGAGGGTAGCAGAGGATGGGAGTTGGGAACAGGGATCAGTCAGGTGGCCACTGTCATCCTGGCCTGCTCAGTGGGGACAGAAGCGCCTAGGAGAATTATCTAAAGGACATTGCATTGATCCCTAGGGTGGCCGTAACAAACGGCCATAAATGGGTGCTTAAGACCACAGGAACTCCTCTCCCAACTCTCAAGCCAAGGTGTGGGCAGACACTGTCCGAGGCTCTCTTCCTGCATCCCGTGCTGTGGGCAAGCCTTGCACCCCTTGGCTTGCAGACACCTCTCTTCCTCCCAGCTGCCACCATCCTGTGGTTGTCTCCCTCTGTGGCTCCACAGTGTCCCCCTCTGCCTGTGTCTGTCCCCAGATCTCTCTAAGCTAATGACCTTGGCAAAGGCCCTAGGTCCAGGAAGACCACATGTACAAGTGCTGGGTTAGGGCTTCAGTGTGTCTTTCTGCAGGATGCAATCCAACCCACAGATATGGTGCTTGGCAGGCTGCAGCAAGTGATGTCGGAGGGGATGCCAGCCCATGGCTGGGCTGGGAGAAGCAGGGTTTTAATCCCCAAGAGGCCCCAGAGAGGGGGCCCTGCCTCACGTGGCTCTGAGCTTTGGCTGCAACGGAGTCTGGCCAGAGTGAGCTGGGGGCAGCTGGTGTGAGCTGGTGCTGCTGCTGCCCCCTTGTTCCTCGACAGTCCTGCCAGCCCCCTCTGAGTCTGGGGTGGGTCGCTGCTGAGCTGAGCATGAGAGGCTGGGTTCCAGACCCTCACTGGGGGCGTCTGTTCACTCCTCTCCCAAGAGACAGTTCCCAAAAGGTGTGCCAAAAAGCAAAGGCTAGGTCTCAGCCATCTCCACCTCTGCAGAAAAGAGACACAGGCTCCAGTCTTCTCATTGGGAAATCTCTAAGGTGCTTTTCAGCTCTGAGCCGTTCTGGATGCCCATTTCGTATTTCCCATTATACTTTCGCAGAGGTCCCCTCGCCCCTTCAGGATGACCGTGGCTGTGGCAGGCTTCCAGCTTAGCTAGGTCTCTCCGACCTTTGAACCAGTGGTTCACACACAAACTCGTGTGAAGGGAGGGCAGCTTGCCGTGTGGCCCTGCGGGATGGTGCCCAGGAGGCTGAGGCTGCTTCCCCGGGGACAGGAGAACATGGAGCTCTGGGGCCTGTAACACGCACGGCTCTGGTCTTTCAAAAGCAGCAGCGTTCCAGTCGTCAGTGCTGAGCTGCAGGGAGACGGAGGGTGGTCAGCGGGCGGGGACAGCCAAGGTGGCCCCAAGAAAAGGCGCAGAAGCAGAGCACGTGTGTGCTGTCTTGTTTTTACCTCCAGAAGTGCCTGTCCTTGCAGGAAACCACAGGCACCCCCCCCAGGGATGAACACGGTGGACGCGATCACAAGGGCGCATATCCAAGGGGAGACTCAACGTCAGTGGCCACAGGACCTGCCGCGGCCTTGGACCTCCCACCTGGACCACCAGCTTCCCACGCGCGGCGGGCAGGAGGCAGGGAGCGAGCAACAGGAGCGCAAAGGCACCGCAGCAAGCAGGGCTGCTGTGGAATCGGTGCCCAGTCAGACTTTCCAAGCCATGCGTGCGGTACGGCAGCCCCCTGCTACTTCCTGCATCAGTGGTGGTGAACCTCTGGCACGTGTGCCAGAGCAGGCTGTCTGAATCATTGAAAGCTCTGAAAGCTCACCTAAAGGCTCTAAAAGCTCTGAAGCACTGGAAGCTCGCCATCACTGTCCTATATCTTTACTTGCCTTGTTTATTCTGGGCCCTCATACTATTGGTTGGCCATTAATGCATATGAGGTTATAAGAGAAGGGAGGCAGAACATCTCTGTTAAAACATTAGGCAAAAAATGTTAAGGAGAATTAACCAGCCTGACATCCCTCATGTGGTACATGCACATTCTTGTCTTAGAGTTAAAAGTACTAGGAAAATGAGCAATTTTTTTCCTTACACTTCATGCAGGTGTATGTGGGAGATTGGCACTGTATGTAGCTGAAAAATCATTACACATGTCACACTGATCAGCTGATAGAAAAGGAATACTGCCTCCTTGGTTAAAAAAGACACTTGTGAACTATTCAATAATAAGCATCGCTTCTGGTCTCAATTCTAACCACTCCAAGAAGCAATCATGGTACTATAAAAGCACTACTCTTGGGGTTTGGGATTGGTTGTCTACAAATTATTTTTCCTTTTATGGCTGGAATTTGAAAATAATACCAGCAACTGATGGAGGGAGAGGAGGGGAAGGTGGGAAGAAACAAGGGTTGGAGAAAGGCTGAGAAGTTGTGAAGGGGCTCCTTGCTGCTGCTGTTGAGCGGCTGGGGGAGGCATCCCCAGGGAAATACCAGCATCAGGGATGCAGCTCCGCAAGCAGCTTCAGTGCAGATGCTCATCAATGGCCGTCAGTCTCATTGGCTCCTCTTGGGAGAGAATTTCAGGCCAGTGCCATCTCATCCAGGGAATCTTGCACCACAATGGGTGTCATGGAGCACTGGTGAGCAGTGCCACCTCGCACTCCTCTTTTTCAGGACCTCCCCCTTCCCCAGCTCTAGCCACAGTGTGCCATCTTTCCGTCACCCTGCTGACGGGCAGAGCAGTCCTCTAACAGCAGTGTGCAGCACCCACTGTGACACATGGTGTGGGACTAGAGGACAGGCACTGGCCTCCACCGGCCAGGTGTCAGGTGATGTTAAGACCCAGAAACATGGGGTCCCATGACCCAAACAGTGGGTGGACAAGTTTCCCAGGCTCCCTCCACACCC
Organism: Erethizon dorsatum; assembly: GCA_028451465.1. Taxonomy (NCBI): domain Eukaryota; kingdom Metazoa; phylum Chordata; class Mammalia; order Rodentia; family Erethizontidae; genus Erethizon; species Erethizon dorsatum. Next base: position 57,445,203 of record CM051833.1, read on the forward strand.
TAGAGCAAATGTTATAGGTGGCCAGTCCACAAGCCCTGGCTCACCTCTGCATCTTCAGGTACAGCATTTCTCTGGGGTTTGGAAGAGCCCCCTGTGCACCATGAGAATAACCCTTTAGGGGTGCTATGTGTGCTGGAGTGGGAGGAGCTCCCCTCAGCAAAGGGCTGGAACATGGGGGGGGGAACCAATCAGTGATGGAAGCGACAATAGAGAAGCTTTAGTCACATCTCCCGAGAGTCCCATTTGCCTGTGACTCTCACACTTCAGGTTTGAAGTGCGAGTCATCCACCTTCCTGTTCAAATTCAGCTCGTGCTCTCCTGATGAGCAGTTGAATTCCATGCCATTCAGCAGACGCGGGGACACAAAGAAAGAAGAGCAGGCTTGGCCTGGAGGAGGCTACGATGGGGGCTTCAAACAGCAGCCCAGCATCACCACCTCAGGCGCTGCAGGTGAGGCGTCCAGCCCGTCTCTCTGGCCTAAACCTGAGTCGTGGGCAGGGCTGATTCCCCGTGGAGGCTCCAGGGGACCATGTGTCTCCTGGCCTCTCCCAGTGCCCTGGCTCCACCCTCCATCTTCACAACCTGCAGCACTGTGTGCCGCCCTCGTCTCTCTCCTGCCTCCCTCTGCCACTGCTAAGGACCCTCTGGTCACGTTGGTCCACCCAGAGAAGCCAGGCACTGCCCCTGTGTTAGGGGCAGCTGACCAGCCATCTCCATCCCAGCTGCTTGCTGGATTCCCCTTCACTGCACACCCGACATGGTCATAGGTCCTGGGGCTGGAAGGTGGACACCATGGAGGGCCATTATCCTGCCCACCATTCTCAAATGCAAGCCTCTGTCCCAGGCTCCTTCCAGCCTATTGGATCTGTCAGGTGACAGGACTAAGAGGGGCTTCCCTGGCACCACCCGAGGCATTGTGAATGAGAGCCCCTCTCCAGCAATTGTACTGCTTCATAGAGAAGCTAGCACCAGCCAGGAGGCAAGGCCTCGCCATGCAGCCACCGAACAGCCTGCAATTCTGTACTTCCCAGTGAGAAGCTCGAAAATCTCTGCAGTGTGCACATCCATCCTGAGTTAGGTCACCACCCGGCTGGGGGACAAGGACCCACATGTTCCACAATAAGAACAGAGGCAGGGAGGCCAGGGCAGAGCAGAAGAAGACATCTCTGTTGAAAGACTTTGCATGGGGGATCCGCCTGCATCCCTTCCTCCACCAGAGGGTACCCTACCTTTTCAGGGATACACAGAGGGCCGCCCACAGGGAGCTGCCCTCCAAGATCCTGCGGATTCTCCTGCAGCACCGCCCCACCACCCCGTTTGCTTCTAGACCTGTCCAGACTCAAGTCTCAGCAGGTCTGTACATAAAGGTGTAGGGATCAATGTGGGTCTCAGGAGGTGGGTGAGGTCTCACAGGAGTGGGTAGTTCCCGTGATAGTGGGTTGATGTAAAAGTGTAGCTGAGGGCCGGTGAGATGGCTCAGCGGCTTAAGCGCCTGCCCCGCAAGCGCAAGGGCCTGAGTTCGACTCCCGGAACCCACATACAAAAAAGGGGCCAGTGATTTCGCTCAGCAGCACGGGCACCTGCTGGCACATGAGGTCCTGAGGTCGACCCCCCAGTACCCACAAAAAAAAAAAGTGTAGCTGACCTCTTATCAGACTCTTGCTCGCCCTCTCTCTCTTCCCCACCCTCACCAAGTGACACCATCTGCACACTGTGACATACCCAGGGGGCCCTCATCAAATGCTGCCACCATGATTTTTGAGCTTTCCAGCCACCAGAATCCTGAACCACAAAAGCACTTTTTCTTATAAAATCGCCAGTCTGAAGTATTTTCACTGCAGCACAAATCAGACTAAGACAATCATCAAAATTAAAATCAGATTCCACTTCAAGAAATTATCTCAAGGGCTGTCCTCAGATATCCACGGATGACCGAGAACAGTGAACGGAGTGCCCGTGGGCTTGTTGGCAGCAGCAAAGCAGGAAGCCCTGATGGCCACCAAGGAGAGGCTGAGGACCGGTAGCTCGTCCCTGCATCCTCGCAGATGAGATCTCCAAGGACACTGTAAGCGGAAGCAGCACACTGCTGAGGGGGTGCACATCACAGTCCTAGTTGTATTTTACAAGCACAAGCCTGAGTCCCTGCTTGGATTCTGATTCAGTAGAAGGATTGGAAGAGGAGCAACTCTGGGGCCCAGAGCACTTGGTACCACACGCATTCTCCACCATGGAAAACGAGCCCGTGAAATAGCAGTGTGAGGTGTGAGATCTGTTTATGCTGGCTGCGCAAAGCCGCATTTGTACAAACAAAAGACTATTTAAGCTTAACAAGAGGAGCAATAAAAAAACACGCCCAAATCGATCCCCGCAAAACCCGCTAGGTATATGGGAGTGTGCTGAGTAAGTCCTCTGCAGACAGCGGGGAAATGGTTATAATAACAGGAGCGGTAACTGCTCCATTTCCCACCAAGCAATTAGCATCTCAGTGGGGTGCACACATCTGAGGGGTAGCAGGCAATCGCCACTCATGTCCCAACCCCAAAGGGACAGGGCAACACTGACAGAAAAGGCCCCTCAGTGTCCTAACTCCGCCCACCCCAGGACCCAGCCACGCCTTTTCTGATGAAATCAGTGGGCGCTGGGTTAAAGTCCCTTTGGGACACTGACGCTCCTGCATGCACATGCCCCCAAATTAACAAATGCCACAGGACAAATGGGCTGCCCTGAGGGCACAGTGACAATGTGCATCTCCCCCTAATGTAGCACCATGGTAAAAAAGGGCCCTGGAAAGTCAGCGGGGCAGAGTACACAGAGTACGTGGGGAGGATATAGCAGCACCCATTTTCTCCTGATGCTCAGCCCTGTGGAGCCACTGAGGGAGGCTCAGGAAAGAGCTAGAATTGTCAAGAGAAAGGAGGGAGGGAGAAGTGGAGGAAGGAGGGAGAGGGATGGAAGAAGAGGAGGACTGCTTCCCTGGGACCCTAGCCTTGAGGAAAGGGACAGCAGGAGTAGGAAGGTGAGGACAGGTGACCTCAGGGTAAGTAGGAAGACACTGAAAATCCATGAGGTGTGGTGCTATGGAGGTTGAGGCCCACACAGCCTGCTGGAGGAAACAAGGCCACTACTGTCCACACCATCACCTGCCGCAGGAAGCTCCCTGGGACACTGTACCTCCCAAGGACTTCTGCAAATCCCTGCACCTTGAGACCTGGGCCCATGTCTGCTTGCTTGCTGGTCTGTGTGAAGGGCCTGGGCAGTTTCTCTACCCTCGCTAGTGGCAGACACAAAAGTGAACTCACCAGAAAAGGCCAGGGCAGGGCAGTAGGGGAAGGCAGTGGGCATAGTCACACCTGCAGCTCTAGGATGCCCAGAGGAGGGAGCCCCTCTGGTCTTGCACCATTATGGATGTTATGGTTGTTATGGTTTAGATCTAAGATGCCCACAAATGTCTTGTGTGTTTGAAAGGTGTCTAGATTATGGAGTGCTATACACATCCATGGATTCATCTGCTCATCAGTTCAGAGCTGAATGTGCTACTGGGAGAGGATGGCTAGTTGGAGATGGTCACTGGGATGTGACCTGGAAATGTGTGTGTTCTCCCCAGCTCCTCCCTTCTCTCTCTGCTTCCTGGCCACCATGATGTGAGCATCCTTCACCCGGGCCCTTACCTAATGCTGTTTCTGCCTTGCAGCAAGCCAACCATGGACTGAACACACTGGAAACTGAGCCAAAATCAAGCTCCCCTCCTTTAAGTTGCAAGTATCAGACATTTTCAGGAAAGCTGACTAGTACAATGGCTTAGTGTCCCCAGAAGGCCCTGTGACTTAGAAAGATCATCTCAAAATAAAAAATAAAATAAAAATGGGTTGGGGGTGTGGCTCAGTGCAAAGGCCCTGGGTTCAAGCCCTAGCATCAAGAAAGAGAGAAAGAGAGAGAGGAGGAGGAGGAAGGAAAGAAGGAAAGAAGAAGGAAGGAGGGAACAGAGAGGAGAGAGAGAAGGAAGCAAGAGAGACTCAGTGAAATTCAGCCTGCTGGTGACCTGGGCACAGCTTCCCTCTCTGACTTGAGGACTAAATGAGGCCACACCCATCACACCTGCTTGCAGGGCCTGACGGTTGGTGACCTGCTGACCGGGTCCTAGGTCCTGTGTTGGCCGTGATGGAGAGCAGTTTGGGGATAACGCCAAGGTCTCTCCACAGAGTTGGTGGCAGGGACCTCAGCCTCCTCTGGATAAGGGCGACTGATGCCACCTGCTGTAGCCACCCCTTGAGGCTCACACATCCAAGCCAAGCACTGCAATGGTCGAACATCAGTTGATTATGAGATTATGGGACAACTGAGGGACCCTGCAAAGGCCCCCGAGGGAAACAGCCACTGCGTCCCAAGCTGCATACACCCAGGTAGTAGGTCACCCCTAAATGGGTCAACTCGGGTGGTTTTGGAGGAGGCGTGGTTTGTGGCCTCAGTTTCAGCTTCTGAGCACACACACCATGCTGAAATGTGTGACAGGAGATCTGACACAGCAGCCCCAGGAAGCCCATCAGGGCAGCAATGTTGAAGCCTTCAGGGTGAACAGAGCCCGGAGCCACCAGGCCTGACACTGCATGCCAGCCCCTCAGTCAGCCACAGCCATCAGCCAGCCCAGAGCCCAGGCTGCTGCCCTGCAGGAATAGAAGGATTGACTGTGTTCTCCCAAGGTAATCATGTCCTCTCTGCAAAACACCTGGATGAGACACGGATGTTCGGACGGAATTGCCCACCATTTAGTCTGCTGGAGTATGCAGGTATCTGGGGGTGCCGTCCCTGCAGAAGCCGGAAGGAAGAATCTGCCGCTGTGCAGTAGAGCAGCACAGTCCATGTCATGGAATTCACTGCGGCCAGCCATGGCCCCCAGACCAGAACCAGCCTCCTCATTCCCATTGTGTTCACACTTAAGTGAACACGTGCATCCTATCTCTTTGTGTTTGCCACAAATTTACCAAAAAGAAATGACCCATTGTGTGTTGCATCTTTTGCAGAGCCTGTGCTTTCCAGCTCAGGAGGAAAGCCTATGTCCACATGGAGGCTTAGTATCAGAGGAGGAAGCCACATCTTCATAGGTGGCCTTTCCCGTTGCAGGGAGCCAAACGTGAGCATCCAGCTCTGGCTCTGCCAGGGAGACCACAAACGCCCTCCGCGTCCCCACCCTGGGCTCCCCAATGGACGCTGCAAGTGCCCAACTGCCCTCCCTGGCAGTGCCTCCTTCCTGCACTGCCTGATTATCCCTGCACATCTCCACCTGTCTGCCCTCAGCAAATCTGCAATAATGAGGTTTTTACTGAACTTGTGAATCTCAAGGCTGTCCACAAGGATTCCTGCTTTCTCAGCTTCTGCTGCCACCCACAATAGTGCTCCTTTATCTTCAAGCGCGAGAGAGAAGTCAGATAATTTCTTGTCTCTATGTGGACAGGCATGATGGCAGTGTTTTTGTCAGGGTTGGTCCTCTTGCGACTCTTGGGCCATCTGTGCTGGCAAGAGCAGGCGCGAGCACTGCCGTGGGCAGCAGCTAAGCCCCAGAGGGCCTGGGAACACTCCGAGACCTGACCCAGCCTAGCAAGGCCACCCAACCTGGGAGAGGTGCCTGGTGAATCACACGTGCAGAGATGGCGGTGTGGAGGGCTGGGTGGTGGCTCCTCAAAAGGCTATGTTCACGTGGAATCCGAGCACAGCCTTATTTAGAAAAGATCTAGAGAGATCATAGGAGAGGTGCCACTGGAGCTGGAAGAGGCAGGAAGGATCCCCCCAGGGGCCGTGAGAGAGAGCCCAGCCCCACCAAATGCTGATCACAAAGCAGTCCTGGCCCCCAGGCTGGGGTGTGGGCAACCCCGGGCTGCCTTATGGCCCCAAATGGATGGAGGTTTTTACAGCAGCCCAGAAACCCACGCCCACGGCACACAGACTCCGGGGACAGCAGTAACCCTCAGTTGTCCCTTCCTCCTTCGCCAAGGGCGCCTCCTCAGAATAATCGCTATCTGTCTCGTTACTCTCCGATGAGAGAGCAATGAAAATTCTCACAAAAAGCAGAACATGAGATCTTGAGTCTGTTCATTCACTTCCAATGCTTCCTCTGCAAACTGTTTTGTGGGACAGTGATTTTGCATCCACAAGGCACAGGACCATGAAATCTTAGGTTAGACAGGGCTATGACAGCGAAGCTGCAAGTATAACCCGTAAACAGGGTTACTGCACAAGGGGTGATCAAAAAATACAGTGAACACTGAATTTTTAAAATTTTATTATAAGATACATTGTCCTAGCCCCCTCAAAACATTCCCCCCTCACTTAGAACACACTTATCCCATCCGTCTCGCCACCTGCTGAAGAAGTCTGGAAGTCCTGAGTGTCTTTGTGATCAAAAACATGGTGAATGTTGCTCCCGAGTGCCATCCAATGGAAAGGCAGATTGGTAAAACAACCACAGTGTGTCCTCCTCCGCTTTATTGACTGAATCTGGCACCATGCTACTTCTGGCTCTTTTCCAGTCAAAATGACCATGGAAGGGAAATGTTTTGATTCAATGCAGGACACTGAGGTAGCCAGGACAGCACAACTAGACATTCATATTTTCAAAAGCAATAGACAGCCTTCTTCTACCTCATGTTCCCTACCTGCTCTGACAGGCAGGGTATTCCTTTCTTGTCGCTGCTGTAACAAGATACCACACACCTAACAATGGGAATCTATTTTTGTACAGCTCAGGACCCAGAGGTCCGGATATCAAGATGTCAGCAGGGCTGCTGTTCTCCTGGAGGCTTTCGGGGGGAACCTTTCCCTTCACATCAGAGCCCTTCACCCCACAACCTGAGTGGGCCAAGAGGGCCAGGCAAGGGAGTGAGGTGTGATACAAGCATCCACAAGGCATGCATATGGCAGACCAGGAGATGAAAAGCCAGGAGGGCTGGTTAAGAAGGGGAAAGAGCAAAATGGGAAATTCGGGAGACTTAGCAATGGCTGCATGGCAAGGGCAAAGTTGGAGGGACAGAATGGAAGCAAGGATGCTGTGACAGGAAGGTGGCGCCATTTGCTGGGGGACCCGAGGAGGTGGGTGGAAGGTTGGTCCGGTTCTGGGGTGCTATGCCTGAAGCTCCTGCAAACAGGCACGTGCATAGAAATCGGAACTTGGGTTGTGACAGGTAGGACTCAGGAACGAGCGGGCAGTGTGTGAACCCAGGATCTCGGCCCAAGATTGTACCTGGGGCCATGAGATGGAGAAGCCTGCCAGTGTAGAGCCAGGCAGGCCACCTCCTGAAGAAGCCAAAGCTGTAGGGGCCGAGGAGAGCACAGCTGAGGACCGAGAGGAGAGGGCACCAGGCTGCTGCTAGGGAGGGGCCCCAGGACTAGCACATGAATCAGTCTGTCTCGGGAATCTCACACAGCTTGGATCGCACACTCCGTTAATGTTTCCTGGACAAGCACGTTTCCGGGTGTTTTGGTTATTAATTTAGGATGGTACTGGGGACTAATCCAGGGCCTTCACACAGAGCTATGTCTCCAGCCCTTTTTTTTTTTTTGAGACAAGGTCTAAGTTTCTAAACTGCCTAAGCTGAGATCAAACTTGTGATCCTCCTGCCTCTGCCTCCCAGAGTGCTAGGTCACAGGCAGCGTGCGCTACATCTTGACCATCTGTTTTGCGCACACAGGCTTCCTTCATTCTAACCACTGCACAACACTCCATCAAACGGCACAACTTGAGCCACAGCTTCTTTCTTTTTGTAAGCCCTGGTAGCAACAGAGCAAAGAACCCGTCTGCCCCAAGCTCTGAGCAGGGACCTTGGACTTCCAGCCTCCGGAGCTGTGAGGTGACCCTCTGCTGTCTGAACCACCTATGCTGTGGCGCTGTCACACTCCCCTCACGGTCAGCAGCCTGGGTCACAGACAGCAGGTTCTTGCCCGTCCTAAGCCTGACTCCGGAGGTCTGAACTGGGACTCTAACCTCTAGGGAACCGGCGCTCCCATCCTGGAGCAGGGCATCCACATGGCTGATGCAGGGCAGCTCTGCGACCCCGCCAAGTCAGGCACTGCGGTTCACTGCTGCCGTGCCCAGCATGCCCTGACACTGCGATGCAGCGGCCTGTAGGCGTCTTCCACACCCCGAGAGCGTCTGTCGATAGATAACTCCGTGTTCCTTAGTACTTCTCAGGCCCTCCAAAGAGCTGTAGAAAAAAACAAAAATTCTCCATTTTGCTCTAGCTTTTCCTGCCCAAATGCCTATAGAGAAAAAAAACTGTCTTATAAATATTACTAATACTTTAGGGAAGTAGTAAGATATGCTGTACTGTCTCGTAAAAGCATGATGAAAATAATTACATGGAATGAGCCACATAAATACTTAAAGACTTTACTATATGCATGTCTAATTGAAATTGCAAAAACATAGTGCAGTCTTTATGCACTGCACTTGAAAATGTGAAATACAAAACTAATTTTTTAGCTTCCTAATGCCACAGTAGCATGGAACAGAAAGAATACATAAAAAATTTAAATGGAATTATTTTAAATTTTCAATTTGTCGATCGTATTGAATATTTCCAAAACGGTTTCCTGTGCCCGTCTCCCCTAAGGACCCGGGACCTCCAATTTGAGGGCTCCGGGACAGCAGGGCACAGCTCCATGCCTCCTCCAGCTCAGCCATCCCACTGGGTCAGACGATGGGGACATGGAACAGGGACAGTCCTGGGCCAGTCCTCATGGGGAAGGAGGGTTAGCGCTGACAGTCACAGGCCCCAGCTGGCTCCGTCCCGGGAATTCACAAGGATCTGGGGTATCGCACTTTTAGGATGGCGGGTGATCCTCCCCCCGGATGCTTCGGTACTTAGCCATGTCTTCTGGGAAAACTTTAGAAAGCTCTTGAATCAACAGGCTTTTAAATTTCTAAGAAGAAAAATACACACCGTCAAAACATTTGCATTTGAGACCCGTCACACCCCCACAAGGAGCCCTCAAAATTCAGCGCGGTTCCCGAGAGGAGCGGAAGCCAGGCTCCCTCCTCTCCGGGTGTGCCCACTTGCCCCGTGCGTGCAGGGCTGGGGACAGTCACGGAAGCGCGTGTACAGCCACGGCACAGGGCACTGCCACCACCCGGGAGGACCACACCTGCGTGACTTCCTGCTGCCTGCCAGAACAAGCACCCTTGGCGGGAGCCTGCCACACAGGTAACATAGCTTCTGCAGTCAGCACACATAACAAGACTTTCAAATAATAATTAATGAAGCAAGTAGTCACTGGAACCACATCAAACTCACTGTGTGCAACAGCTCGGTGAACAGCACGCAGAGCACTGAACAGATATCACCTATGGCAAACACCACGGCTTTGGGAGCCTACTCACTGGCATGATGTTTGTTTCAATCCAATCTTAAAAGCAATTAAGTCTACCAGCATCGCAGGACTCTACTCTTATGGGCGGTACTCCGGGGCAGAGTGGAATAAGTACGAAAACACAGGCCACTTAAAGCCAATTTTCAGAGATCTTCCTCTTCAACACTACGGTAACTATAACAGTTATTTCAAATGGAACACACGGAGGCTTAAATACATGGTCCACTGGGAAAGGGCGGGCAAAGAACTGTGACTTGAGACTCTCAGAGGAGCGAGGATGCCAGTGCCACAGGTCACGGGGAAGATAAACTGCTGAGCCACCTGGTCCCTGCCTGCAGGGCCAGAGCCCGGAGCTTACAATGCCCGGCAGCCACTGAGTTCACAGAGAGAGCATTTCCTGCTGCTAACACTTTTCATTCATCTTCCCCTCGGGAGTACAACCACCAAAACATCACAACTCGCTCCTTGAACAGCTACTGTCTGTCCCCCTTGTGCGATGGCTGGTGCCCTCAGACACAGCCTGCCCTTCGCTCCTCTTACCAGAGCCACCTGAGTGCCTGAAGGCCTCTCTGTGACCCACCCCCCTGCACACATCAGACCACCAAGCACGGTGCCATGCTGGCACCAGAGCCACATGGCACAGCCCTGGGAACAGAACAGCTGCCTGCCTGGTCGTGCAGCTGAACCCACAGGCAGAGGACACAGAACAAAGAGAACACCGAGTGCCCAGGCCAGTGTGCTCAGAGGCAGCGAGCCCCGAGGAGGGCAGTGCAGTGCACAGGGACAGAGGGCTCCGGGCAGGAGACACAGCACGGGGGAACAGGGAAAACAGCACAAGGGAAACAGCACAGGGGAAACACAACACGGGAAACAGCAGCCTGGGGACCGGGCCGAGCAGAGCAGGCCACATACGGCACATGGGCCACCCGATGAGTCCAGGAAGAGCCAAATAAAAACACCAACAGGAGCCACAGTTCGGTCAATGTAAATAACCAAAATTATGTATTTATGTTCAAGATGCAGAGGTCTCTAAATGCCATCAAGGCAAAGAAAATCTAAGCTCTCAACATAGAGTCTCGTGGTAGTAAGGAACAGCAAGGAGGAGTCTGGAGGCCAGGAGCTAGAGACAACAAGTGGATAAAGACAGGAAGTCAATATTCAAGAATCCTCTAAGCAAAGCAAATGACCATGAACACAGGAAAGGCCTTTGACAGAATCAGTACAAAAGGAAGCAGAAAGCGTCAACACTATCACAGGGCAAAGCTCACCTCAACTGAAAATAGCCACGGTTAGCCAGGCATGACTACAACCACCAAAACTAAGCTGGGTCTTCTTAACGGCGAGACTACTCATTTATGCGACCACGCTATGTCGTGAAACGGCCAGTGATCTACCGGACATGACAGAGAGCGGCGGTCTATTCTAACCGCGCGGGGAAGCTCTCTCTTGAGGGTCTGTTCTGACAGTATTTGCTCCTCAGGAGTCTCACCTTCATTGTGTCGATCTTGCCTTTAACTTGCTCATTTTTGGCTAGAGCCCTCTCCAGGCACTCTTTGGTGTAGAGCTGGGGGTTCCGCCCCTGATCGATGTACCTAGAAACAGGCAACACCTCAGTTAACGTGCTCTGGGGGAAGCCGATTCTCGTGGCTGCCTGGGAACGACGGCCAAACGCAAGCTCACCACACTCGCCTTCCCGTGGCCCAGCTGCGAGAACACTGAGGCCGGGAGCGGGGTGAACTGAGACTCTCATTCCTGCAGCAGCTCTTATCTCTTAGAACAGCTCAGGAAACCAAGTGATGATCACTGACTTACAAACCCAGGAAAGCGTCCCGACGCAGCACTGGCACGTTCGGCATCTGTATTATCCCAAATGCCCTCATGATGTGACCTCCGTGAGCCCCCGACAGCCAGTGAGGTAGGGACGCTCCTGACAACAGAAATCCTGACACAGTGGTGCAGGGGTTTGGGCCAGCAAGACAGAGGCCTCCGCTAAGCTCTGGTGACCCTGCCAGGTCTCCCCAAGGCTCAGGATGCCCTGTGTGGAGGGCTTTAGGGACCACCAGAAGGGAATGGAGGAGAAACCACAGGCAGAGAGGCCCCAGCCCTGGCTGCTCCAAGTACTTTTACTAACTATTCCAATGCTCTAAAGAAAGGAGAAGGGATTAATCAATATTACTTTTTACTAAATAAGTAGCTGAAAACAAGAGAGATTCTCCTCTCCCACTGTTTCCAGACAGTACAAATCTGTTTCCTGATGTTTTCAACACTTCTCCCCCAAATATCACCATTATCCTGAAGACTCCATCAATCATACCACCTAGATCAATACCCAAATTTCACAGACAGGCGACCTGCCCATTTCTGTTTCATGACAAAGTCTCTATCATTTAGCTAAATTGAATTATTCATTGTAGAGAAATTTCTTTAAAAACACACCATACTAACCCTAAGTCCTATCTATCTATCTGTTCATTTAAAACTAGAACAAAAAATGTATAACCACTTAGGGTTAATGGTACCATTAAGAGGCTGTAATGGTATAAAAACTGCCCTTCATGACTGATAGCAAAACATAAACAATTTCTAGAAATTCCATTTTATTTTAATGTTTTTGAAATGATGTAGAAACAAAATTACATTTAAACCTAAATAAAATCCAACCATTTTGCAGAAAAGAAATACCAGACAAGCTCACACTGAACAGGCAGATCCTTCCTGAGTCCTGATAAACAGCAAGGTGCTCTCACTCAGGTGGGCTCCCACAGACCAGGGGTACCCCCACTTCTGCCAGCACCACCCCAAGGACCAAGGGAGAGCCAAGCTTTATTTCTATCTTTGCATCAGAGTCTCTGCGCCTGCTAACAAGGCTGCTGGGGACCTGGCATGTCCTCCTCTGTGCCCGCACCCCCAGGCAATGTGCAGAGAAACCAGTGTCTGCTGCCAAGGGCCAGTGGCCAAGACCCCAGATCAACCTCCCAATCCTCCCCTGCCATCACGCTGCCACCGAGGCCCTGTGCAATCCCCTGCCTTCGGCCCCCCGTTCCACCCACCCCGCTACAGCAGACCTGAGCCACTGGGTGGCTCTTGCCCCTGTGCCCACCCCACACAGTCACAGCCAGAGCAGCACTAAGGAAGACCCCTCTTGTCCCTGCGGTAGCCTGAGAGCCCAGAACAGTGCCACAGGCACCAGACCTCCGCACCCACTGGTGTGGGTGCTGGCTGCATGGTGGAGGCCTCAGTGGCACTGATGGAGAATGAGCAGGGAACAGGGAACAGGCGGCAGGCGGCAGGTGTCAGCAGGCAAAGGGAGCAACGTAGACCATGAACACCATGACAGCCTGTGTGTTCCGCCTCGGTGAGCCGCAGAACCGTGTTCTAACTAGAACTTGTATCTCTGCCTTTCAGGGTGAAAAACGACCACAGCTTTCCCTGTATTGTGCAAGGAAATCCAGCACAAGTCTCATTGCAAAACACAGTAGGAGGTTCTTGGCGCTCAGAGCCAGGAGGGCAAGGCTGTGCTGCACAGAGGAAACGACACCAGCATGGAGTGAGTCCCGGGGTTCAGCCTTAACTCTGCCCCCAGTAACCAAGCAACCCACTGTAGTTACTCCTCAGTCCTTCCACCGGTGAAACCAAGACGTGGCTGAAACAGTGCGATAATAAAACCTAGACATTTCATTTCCCATAGGTGCTCCGGGCCAATGAGGTGACAGGGGCACAAGGCCCTCCAGGAGGAAACAGTGTGGAGCCTTCCCAAGGCGCTTACAGTCAGACTCTCTCCTTCCCAAAGAGCAGTAGCACCCGCTCCCCCACTCACACACCGCACCACACTGCTTCCTAGGCTCTGTCCAGCAGTCACATCCTTTTTTTAAATTTACAACATAGCTTAAATAAGACTTTTTACCTCTCAGGGAAAGAGGAAGGTTATGTGATTGCTCTTTATCCTAAATGCATCTGCATAGGACTTGAAACCCTACGGTATTTAATAAACTTGTTTTTATATGTAATATTTTATCAACAATACAACGTTGTCACGATTCTTTCTTGTTCGTTTAATTTTTTAATCCCATTATTAGTACAGTGTGTTCCAGAAAGGCAGGTATTCTGGTCTATTTTTCCCACTAGCAAATGCCCAGCACCTACACCAGTGGTGGCGAACTTTTTAGAGACAAGTGTCCAAACTGCAGCCCAAAACCCACTTATTTATCCCAAAGTGTCAACACTGTAATTAAACCTGAAAACCAAGGTTTTAGTTTGGAAAAAACAACTCATACATGAACATCTTTTATCTTAAAAGAGAAAACAACATGTGAGCCCTAGGTTCACCACCACTGCCCTAGGCTATCCCCCCACACGGTAAGCACTCAACACTGGGGCTGAAGATTCACACCCCAGATTAATACCAAGAGTGATACTTACTCAAAAACTTCTAAAGGGACAGTAATGTCATGAAGCTGCTGCCTGCACTTATCTATATCCTGTAAACCAGTGACGATGAAATTCCTGGGAGAAAGGCAAGAACAGGGGCATTTGGTTAATTCAGATGGCAGCTTAAAGCACCCTCACAGGGCCACCTGACCACACCAGTGCCCTTAGGACACCTGCAAGAGCCACGAACGACTCACAAAGGCGGAGTTATAAAATACAGTACCCTCAAACATTTGATTTTCCTTCTAAACTAGAGACTGCCAACATGGGGGAAAAACTTTTTGCAACTCAAATGAAAATCGGAACCTCTCAAAAACATTAACCCAGTCCTGCACGTGCCTTTGTATGGGGTTTAGTGAAGCATGAGGTTTCTGCTTCAACACTGGCATGTAGACTCGGAGGGAGAGAAATATCCTGCCCGGTTTAACTTCGGCTCTCTCCTTGGCCGTGCTAGATCACCCAGCGGCCCGGACCCCTGGTCACTCCTACAGCACTGCTGAGTGCAACTCCAGATACAATTATCTAAATAACTGTGCCTCATGAAAAGCGGTGAGCCCTTCTCCAGAGCATTCTGTACATGGATGTGATCAATAAGTACAGTGAATGTTTCGGTTTGTTTTTTTTTTTCCTTTATTTTTTTCTGAACTGCTTCAGAAAGTGGCAAGAGCGAAGGGATAAGCGTGTTAGAAGCGAGAGGCAGTACTCTGAGGAGGATTCACGGCAATGTCTTTTGCCATAATAAATGTTTAACATTTTAAAAGCACATCATTCTTCTGACCAGCCCTTGTATCTGCCTCTTCTCCATTCCAGGGCCCAGCAGCGGGTCCAGCGCCAGGTAAGAAGCCACTAACACACATTCTGGACCTCCAGGCGCGGTCGCCCACCCCCTCCCAGCCAGCCCTGCGGCAGGTGCGCTGCCCGGGAACAGGGAGGGACGTCCCGGCCTCCGCGAGGGCGGGAAGAAGCCCGGCCGAGGAGGCGCCGCTCCACCGCCAGGACCCAGAGTCGGAACCGCCGTCTGCCCGCGACTACGTCCCCAAGGGGCCTCGGGACAGGTGCCAGGGAGGCAAATAGGGGCAGGCGGGTGGCAGCCGAGGGACGCCGGCGCGGACGGGACGGGGAGGGCCTCGGGCCGCCCGCGCCCGCCACTCACAGCTTCTGGTTGAGCCCGGTCTGGCTGCTGGGCTGGAAGTCGCTGACGATGATGCCGAGCTGCCGGATGTTTTCCACGAACTTCTCCAGGTGCTCCTCCAGGTGGTCAAACTTCTCCGCCATCTGCCTGGCACCGCCTCAGCGCCGCAGCCGCTGCCCGAAGGGTCTCAGCCGCCACCTTGCTCGCCCACTTCCTGCTTCCGCCCGGGCCGAGACCACTTCCGCTTCCGTGGGGGGCGGGGCGGGGCAGGGGCGGGGCGGGGCTTGAGGCTGCTTAGGTGAGCTGTCGCGTGTGCACTGTGATCCGCAGACCGGAAACAGCCGGAAATAGTAAGCTAAGGGTTCATTTTTAAAAGTAAAAAAAGAAAAAATCAAGAGAAAAATCACACGCACCGAATATTTACTGAAGGGAATGATAAAAGACAGATAATGAGCCAGGTGGTATCTGAGGCAGGAGGATTGTAAGTTAGAGCCCAGCCAGGACAATTTAGCAACCTAGCGAGACCCTGTGTCTAGATAGATAGATGATGATAGATAAATAGATAAATAGATAGATAGATGATAGATAGATAGATAGATAGATAGATAGATAGATAGATAGATAGATAGATATAGATAGGAGTGTACCTCATAGTCCTGGGTTCAATCCTCCGTACTAGGGGAGGAGAGAGGCATTAACAAAAATCGAAACTAGTTCTTTGGTCTTCTTTCCGGTGGCATGAGAAGCTAGAAAGATGAACATTAAGGGAAAGCTGATTCAGATGAACCAAAAAAACATCTTTGTGTCAAGTCTAAGCAAGTACCCAGAGAGAAGAGGAAATGCTTATCAACAAGTGAGGAGACCCAGCTTGGTCACAGAGAAACTTCTGTGGATGTTCATAATTTTAAAACCTTGGAAGATATGAACAATTTTCTAAGAAAATCAAAAAAAATTAACTTAGGAAATTAGAATAGAGACCATACTTTCAATAACTTCCCAATGAGCAAAAATCTGTTTCAAAGAGAGAAAATGTGTAAGCCCTAACGCTTTTTATACAGATTGTTTTAATCAAACATTAAAGAACAAATAATTTCAAACTTCCCCAGACACTGTCAAGAGACTAGAAAAGAAAATAGAAACACATCCCAGCTCATTTTGAAAGCATGGTGTGGCTTTGATATGAAAATCAAACTTCAAGGACAGTAGAAAAATATGTTGGTGGATCTTCCTTATGGAAGTAGATGCAAAAATACTAAAATATCAGCAAACAAAATCAATTATCATGTAAAGTTATAACAAACATCTCCACACTTAGTGAATCAAAATGACTTCTATATCTTATTTTGCTTGCAAGGCTGTGATCTTAGCTGAGGGTGGCATTCACAGCACACCTGCCTGTGTCCCTTGTCACCTACTGGAAGTGGCCTCACTGGGGACTGAAGACTCAGCTTTCAAGATGGTGCCCCATCTGCTGCCACATGGATGCTGGGTCTCAGCTGTGGCTGGAGACCACAGAGCTCCACCATTTGAATCTCAGCAGGATCTGGGGACTTTCTGACCTCATGATGGCTGACAGCCAAGAGCACACAGCTCCAGAGAACCAGGCAGAAGCAGCCCCGCCTCTCATGGCCGGACCTTGAAAGTTCTACCACAGCCATGGCACGTTCAAAATCCCGCGGAGGAGCATCAGCTCAACTCTCAAAAGGAAGAAATAAGAAGCCATACCATTGGAATAGCGAGCGAGATGGAAGATCTTGTCGAAGCCATTTTTATAAAACATAACTGTCACTTATCACATGGGAAAAGAACCATCATGACCCACTGGAATTTTCCTAGGGTAAGATGAATGATTATATATCGTAAAAGCTATTCATCCAAATAAGCCTATTAAAAAATATGAGAAAAAAATCTCAGGCAAATTTTAAAAAGAGATACTTGATAAAATTCAACTATATTCATGATTTTTTTTAAAATCTCTGAAAAAACTAAGGATGGAAGAGAACTTCCTAAATGTAATAATGGATAGCTACTAGATCCTGCTCAAGGGCCTCGGACTTAATAATATTTTAGAAACATTGACTTTAAGGTCATGAACTGAACTAAACTCTTCATTGTTGGCTATTCAGTTCTGCAGAGGAGACATAGAGCAGGGTAGAGACCATTAATGACAGCAGCATTTAGCCTTCCCAGCCTCCTCCTTTCTCTCTCTGCTCCCTGGACATCATGGGGTGAGCAGCTGTCCTCTGCCAGGCCCCTCTGCCATGCTACCCTGCCTAGGAGCCAGCCAATAATGGACTGGAACTGCTACAAACTGTGAGGCAAAATGAACCTCTCCTCCTTAGAGTTGCAGGTGTTCGATATATTGTCCCAGCAATGAGGAAAGTGACTAAGACAGTTGGTCAGGTCTGGTAGGAGTAGCTTAGTTCCCCAAAGGCAGGTTGTTACAAAGAAAATTATCCAACCTGGACCTCTCAGGTTTCTTGCTTCCTGCTTTGCCACGTGGCCTCTTTCTCCCTTCTGCACGTGGCCCACACGCTTTCTACCCATTCACCGTGTTGTGATGCACCCAGGAGGCTCTGCAGTGTTTGGACCCTCCTGCCACACAAACCTCTTTACTTTATAAGTTCCCAGCCTCATATATTTTGTTATAGCAACAGAAAACAGACAAAGACACTTAGCTTTCCTGCTGTATTTTAGGCATTTTGAGGACAATAATCTAATCTTCCCTAACCCATAGATTCCAAAACATATATGAACTAGTTCAGCAAATAGCATTTGATTATCTAAAGGCTAAGGAAAAGGAGAATGGAGAAGTGGCAGAAAGAAAGCAAAGGTTACCCATCCTTCTTCTGCAGCTGTAACTTCCCTGGAAGTCACTCCTCTATGGACAAAGTCCTGGCAACCAAGGCCTTTAACTAGTTCTCTAACTAATTTAGAGAAAAGAGTGTTTCTGCAATTTCATCTCATGACCCCACCTGTCATGCCCCTCTGCTGTTTATTCTCACACTTAGTAGGTTGTTTCTGCTGTCTCCAGTGCACATACATTAGAGCCTGTGACAGAGCCAGATTGTCAGAGCAGCTTTGGCCAGAGAAACACAGAGATGCTCTCCCAGCTGCTGTCCCTTGTTCTTGCTGTCCTGCCTGGTTACAGTCACCTAGTGTCTACTACCGTGGGATCCTTTGGATCCATTCGCTAGGGCTCTGTAACAGATGCTACAGACTGGAAAGTTGGACCACAGACATTTATTGTCTCCCAGGTGTGGAGGTTGAGGTCTGAGATCAAGGTGTCTGCTGGGTTGGTTTCTTCCGAAGCTTAGAGAGAAAATCTGTGCCATGTCTGGTCACTAGGTCTGGTGGCTTGCTGGTCATGCTTGGTGTTCCTCGGCTTGTGGACAAGTCACTCAAACTATGTCTCCATCTGCCCATGGCATTCTTGTTTTGTACATGTCTGTGTCCAAATTTCCCCGTTTTATACAGACACCAGTCATATTGGATCAGAGCCCACCCTGAAAATGTCCTTCTCACTGGATTGGCTCTGCAGAAATCCCTCCAAACGCAATCAGTTCTGAGGTACTGGGGGTTAGGGCCTAGCATATCTTTGGGGGAGAACATGATGGCCCATAACAGCCTTCCTCCTCTGTGCAGGCACACTGGCTGTGTTCTGGGTGACCACAGGATGATAAATTCTGGACAAAGTCGTGGCACATAATTATGCTATTAGGCCCTACATTTTTTTGTGATGACTCATCAGTTCCAATGTTCATATCCACAAACATTTCCCCTTCCCTCTCCTCTTGTTGACAGTGGTTAGAGTCAGAAACACAAGGTTTTAAAGTCTGGCTTCTAAAACCAGCCCAAACAGGCTCCTGAGATGCATGGAGGGTGCAGAAGTTTAGAGCATTTATTTCTAAAGCACTTATCTCTTGGTGGCCCAGAATTCTAGCTCCAATGGCTGCTCCTCTCTGCTGAAAACGAAGCATCCAAACCCACTGGAATCTGCATGGAGATGCTCCCTTCCCCCCCCAAACGGCAATCGTAGCTGGCTTCCCATTTATTTAACATCCTCACCTCTGTTGATTTATTTGTAGGAAATGTTCTAAAATGTGAACGCTCCAGGCTCCAAATGAAATGAAATTATACTGGAGAATCCCATCAAGCCAGCAGGCCAGGCACGCCTGGCAGGACAGCATATGCAAAAAAGTTGCAGGGCAGTTGTGACTGCGGCCCTGTTCACCTTGCCATCCCTCTGAGGTCGACAGCGGCTGCCACTGGGAAATTTCCTTGCTCCTGATGCGGGGTGATCTTGGATTCAGAGGAATTTTTTTTTCATTATTTGTTTTTATTCCCATCATTATTACTCCATCCTCACTCAAAGCCCTTAGTGATGCCATTTGGAACATTTTTGCCATTCATTCTAATTTATCCTAAGAACCAGATTCAGCTTAAGATTTTTTTTTTTTTAAATGCAGCTCTCCTATCAAGAACATGAAGCAGCTGGTTTCTGCTTTTTGTTTTGTGGATTTTCAGCACATTTGAGGTTCAAGCAGAAGAGAAGATTTGTAATGCCGTTGCCTTAATGATGACGATGATGATAGTGACTGGATCATACAGATGACAATATCTCATTTTGCAGCATATTATACAGATGATCTCACTTACGCTCTATAACTCTAATAGCTTTAAGCTATTACAATCTGCACCATACATCATCAAACATAAGCCAAGAAGTTTTTCTAAGCACAGAATTGGAAGGCAGAATAATGCCAGCCGATAAAGGGTGATCATGTCGTTTTTTCCCAGAGTGCCACATCAACACACAAATGTTTGAGTAAATTAGGTTTCCTAGTCATTCTACTAGGTTCACATAGCAACAAGAGCACATAACTTGTGCACTGAAAAACAAAGATTGTGTTATGCTTTAATACCAACAAACACCGAGAGAGAGTCAGGTTTCTCTCCTTTTTGTTTCTTTACACGTCACAATCGTAGCTCTACCTGGAATTTTGTATAGTGTATGTGTGGGACCAAGATTTGAAAAACAAAAAGATGAGATTACACTAGTAGGGCCTGCAGATTGGCCTGGGACCTGTTAGCAAAGGAAATGTGCAGTTGACTTTCTCTTTTTGCTAAAAATTTGTCACAGATTCAAAAGGAAAGACAGGATAGCATTACAGAAATAGGGATAAGGTGAGACACCAAATGCTTTAGCACATTATATACACAAGAGCAGGAAGACAAACTTTTTGACTTCACAGCAATTTGTACCCTCCTGGGTGCATGAGCACACTGCTTAAGTCCTGATTTCTCACCGTCCTTTGCAGAAATTAATGACACTATGCTGAGTCAAAGCTTGCCCTGAACACACAGCAGGGAAATGAGCAGTGCTCAGGTGTGCTGGGATCACTGTGATGATCCGGAGCGCAAAGTCTTAGCCTGCAGAACCCTCGGCACGTGTGGGCCTGCACACCTGCTCCAGCTCTGACAGGAAGAGACAGGCAACCTGGAAGCTGTCCAGCAAGGCGCTCAGAAGTAAGCACAGAGGTTGGGAAACCAAGTAGAAATGTGTTTAAGTGGAAGATGGATGGTCAGAGGGGCCATGAGGAAGGGCTGCACATGTTGGAAGAAAGACATGGCTGTTAATGGCCAGGACAAGAGAACTCAGAGAAGCAGGTCCAGTGCAATATGCAATAATCATTAAATATGAAATTATGAAATGTGTGAGAATAATTATAAATATAATAAATAATGAAATAATAATTAAATAGTAAATAGTAATGGTAACTAAATATGCAAGAACGTTTCTCAGAAGAAATCCAGGTAAGAGAGTGCAGGGCAGGAATGAGGAGAGGCTGGGAACACCACAGGGTGGGGTGCAGACCCAGCCAGCGAGAAGCAAGGGGCAGAGGGAGGGAGGGGAGCTGGAGGGATCTAAGACCGCATTGTGGGTCTAAGGAGGGGAGGACCACAGAGCGGCCCTCGGACCTAAACCCCCATTTGCACCATCCCAGACTCCCAGGAAGGGCCTTGCCTCAGTGTCCCTGAATCAGGAAGCCCTTGGCTGGGAGGAGTTGATGGGGGAGGAGTGCAGTCAATTTCACAGGAGAGCCTTGCAGCCCATGGCCACGTCCACCCTGTCAGGGATCCGAATGCACCTTCTCACAGTCACCACCTTGGACCAGGAGTCGTAAAAATAATAATAAGCGGGCCGGTGAGATGGCTCAGCGGCGTAAGCGCCTGCCTGGCAAGTGCGAGGGCCCGAGTTCGACTCCCGGAACCCACATACGAAAAAGGGGCCGGTGATATCACTCAGCGGTACAGGCACCTGCTGGCACGCAAGGCCTTGAGGTCGACCCCAGCTACCCACAAAAATAATAATAATAATAATAATAATAATAATAATAATAATAAGCATGCGTGGTGGTTCACACCTGTCATCCCAGGACTCGGAAGGCTGAGGCAGGAGGATTCCCATGAGCTCAAGGCCAGCTTGGGCTACATAATGAGACCTTATCTCAAAAAAACAAAAAATAAATAAATAAATAAAGAGAACAGTCTTGGGAGTGATACAAGTGAAGCGCTGTCACAGGGTGGCCTGCCTCGGGCACTGACCACCCGTAACTCTCTTCAGTACCCAGTGTGTCCTATGGTCACTCCTCCTGCAGGACCGGCTCACCTGAAAACCCAGCACTCTGCCATGGAAATGCTGCTCCTGAGATGCCCCTGGGAGCTGCTGTAAGGCTGAGGCAGGAGATGGAGAAAGTAGACAGTAGAAAACCGAGGGACGAGAGCCAAGGAATCAGACAGCAAGGACAGCTATGTCAAAATATCAGAAAACCAATGGATAAATGTCACTGAGTCCCCCAAGACCCCAGGCATGTGTGAACCCAAAAGGACACAACCCTGGCCCTTGTGCAATCAACCTTGTTTGCCTGGTGGTTAGGGCTTTGGATGCTAAAGACCTGTTCTGTTCAAAAGTTCCCCCTTCCCACAGGTGGGAGGTTCCCCTTTGGGCCACGACTCCTGTCCGTCCCAGCTGTAGATCGCCGCCATAACCCCAGGACCCTCAGGGACCCAGTGCCTGGCCCTGCCGGGCAGTGAGCTCTTCTCCCTGGCCACTTCCACCCTGCAGAGTGGACCTGGGCTTCTCTTTTAATAAATCTCTCTTGTTTCTCTTTTCAGCGTCCTGCTCAGTGCTCTGTTCAGGACACCATGAACTGGAAATGACACCCTGGAGATCCGGTGGGACATCGAGGCAGTTCGAGCTCCTGAGCAGGGCTGGGGTGTGGTAGAGGGCTTGGGAGAGCCTGGGTTCCATCGCCAGCACTGCAAAAAATAAATTATATACAAGAACTAAGAGCAGCAGTGGGAGGCTAGAATCCCACCTTCTCTCACTTCTTGATGCTCTCGAGGATAAAGTGGCATTCGAAGGGCTGCTATCGACCCAGGCATTGTTTGGGAATGCAGAAAGGGACAGGCATGTTTTGTTATCACAATACCCAGAGACCATTTTAGCCCTGTTGCCACTGTAGCAAATTACAACAAACAGCAGTTCAGAGCAACACAGACTTGGTTCTCTCACATCCTGAAGGTCAGAAGCCTGAGGTGCACACTCTGGAGCTGGAATCCAGGTGTGGGCAGAGCCGCACCCCTGGCCTTTTTCTGCTGTCTGTGTCCTTGGCTCACGGCACCCACTCCTCCTAGAAAGCCACCATTAGCATTGCTCTGACCTCTGCTTCTGGCCTCATGTCCCCTTCTCTGGATTTGTCCTTCCTGCCTCTCTCTTTCACTTACAAAGACTTGGGATTGAATACTCAGGGCCTTCACATGGAGCTACGTTCCCCAGCCCTTTTTTAATGTTTTTGAGATAGGTTCTTGCCAAGTTGCTAAATTGCCCAAGCCGAGCTAGAGTTTGCTGTCCTGTCCTCCTGCCTCAGCCTCTGAGAGTACTGGGATTAAAGGTGTGCACCACCACATGCAGCAGAAGGTGGGACCTCAGAGGTGCTCAGTCCCCATCAGTAGATTAATGCCATTATCACAGGAGTAGGTTTGTCATTGCAGAAGTGGATTCCATAAAAGAATGACTATGGCCTCCACTCCCCTTCCCGCTCCCCTCCCCCTCCCCTCCTGTTCTTCCCCCCTCCTCTCCTCTCCCTCTTTCCCTCTCTCACCCCTCCCCTTCTTCCTGGCCTTTTCCCTCTCTCCCCCTTCTATCCTTCTCTCTCCCTTTCTCCCCATGTGACCACCACGTTATGTTGTGATGCAGGAAGAAGCCCTCCCCTGGACATGGCACCTTGACCTTGGACCTCCCAACCTCCAGAATGTTGAGCCAAGTATCTTTTTGTTGTAAATTACCCACCTGGCAGCTGGCGTTCTGTAACAACAGCAGAAAATGGACCAGCACACCTGAGGAAAAGAACTGATAACCCACGAAGAAAATAAAGAGACTTTCAACACGATGTTTGGCATCTGTCGGCTTTTGCTTGGCAACAACAGCCTTGGCCTGCCATAAGCTGTCCCGTCTCAGCCATGAGACACGAGGTCACCTGTGGCCATGGCATGGGGGCAGCTGCCACGGAGCAGGGCTTGGCTCTGTTCAGCCTAGCTTGGCGGATCCCGTGTCTTCACATTCCAGAACCCAGGCTGAAGCAACAGCCACGTCAGGGACACGCTATTCCTACTGTGGAGAGAGGGCCAGACCTGGACTCAAATGCAAACCCTCTGCTCAGCGATGGCCAGTGTCTGCCAGTTGTTTCTGAATGACCAGGGCACTTTCTGTGGCCAAGCCCAAGCCCATGCCCCATGAGGCGGGCACATTCTCCTCCCGGGAGCTGCAGTGGTAAGAAGCTGACAGTTAGCTTGGCCCATCACTTCCCACAGGAGTGACAACCCAGGCACTGTTCCATTGCTGCAGACTCTCCAGGGTACCCTGCTCTGGCCAGTCTCCCCAGGTTGGAAGAACTCACCTATGCTTTCCCGGGAGAATTTCTCTCACCCTGGTTGTACCAGAGTGCCATTCAGTGGAGACTGTCGCAGATGGAAGTGTCCCAGGCTAGAGAATACGTGACATAGTCTCCCTGCAGAAATGTGACTCCTAACATCTGTAGGCACGCACAGCATCCCCCCCTCTTAGCTAATAGACCCTTCGGAGGGGTTTGGGGGGTGATCTGCTGGGGAGGACCCCCTTGTTACGGTCCAAGGCTGCAGAGGGTGGAGTAGGGGGCACAAGTGCTTGAGACCCGCCGCCATTCACCACCTGCCATGTGAATAACTAAGACCAAAGCCCTGCTGCTGTGCCTCTTAGGGCTCTTCTCTGGAAATCGTCCCTTTGCCACATGGTAGGACATTCTAAAGACCCCAGGAGCCAGGAGCCCAGGCCACTTTCCCTCATGCACCACCCCAAGTCCTGCATGCTTGAAACCCTCAGCATGTGGCCACTCCTTCAGCAAAGGACCAGATATGAACTGATTAGAAGGCTGCTTGTAACCTTATTTCATACAATTACATTATTTACACATTTCTTTTAATAAGTAGGAGTGGATTTGATTACTGGGTGCTGCCCCACCTCCCTATAATACCCTATTTATGCACCAGTGTAAGAGGGGCTCCAGAGAAGCAGAACCAATAGGTGTGTGTGTGCGTGTGCTTGTGCGTGTGCACACGTGCATGAAGTTCACATCTGCAGGGCAGGCTGGAGATTCAGGGAAGAGCTGGCATCGCGACGCAGGAGTGAATGCAGAAATCCCTGTTCCTAAGGGAAGTCGTGGGTCTTTTCTTCCTCAGCCTTTCCACAGACCGGATGAAGCCCACCTCTATTAAGGCAGGGATTCTGCTTTACTCAGGAGGACAGGACTCTACTGTTTAATCTTGTCTAAAAATTGTTGCCTTCCTGGAAACATCCAGAATAGAGTTTAACCAGATATATGGATATCATGCCCTACCCAGGTTGACGCATAAAACTCCAACCATATTACTCTACAAAACCAGAAACACTGAATGCTGGGCAGGTGTAGGGTTGGCCCATAGTTTGGGGCAAAGATGGGTCTCATCAAATGAGGCACAGGTCCTACAAAGTAGGGGAGTCATGAGGACCTTTGCCTGCACTCACAGATATCGCCGGGGTGAATATGGCCACACCCTCAGAACAGAGTGACACTGGCTACCACACAAGTCCACGGAAGGAATGAGCAGGGCATGGCTGGAAGGATGCGGGGGATGGACGTGAAAATGATGACAGCTGGAGTTGGCTGAATGAGGGAAACAGGAAAGAGTTCCACAGGATGCGAGCTTCTGGTTGAATGTGTATACAGTGTGAAAGATGTGCTCCCTGTTAGCTACATGGACACCACAGAGCTCATGGGACATCTAGCGAAAAGGACCAGTGGCAGCTGAGCGCATGGCCTGGCGTTTGGTGGGACTGCTGTGCTGGGAGGGATTTAGGAGATACTGGAAGCGGGGGCCACTGATAACCTATGGCATAAGAGGTGCAAAGACAGCCAAGGCAGGGAAAGCTGTCCAAGGCCAAGGATGGGACCCAGGAGGTCTGCTGTCCCCAGAAAAGGGCGGCAAAGGCCACCAGCAAGGGGAGGGGGTGGGGCAGCTGAGAGGCCCAGGCAAAGAGTGTGGAGAAAGGAGACCTCCCAGCAGGAGGAGCTGGCTGCTTCCTATAGATGCCCCAGACGTGCCTTCTGCCTCTGCGCCTCTCTGTGGCCCACCCAAGCCCCTACCTGCCGTGATGCTCAATGCAGAGCTCTTGCATGGCATATAGGAGGCCCTGGATTTGCTCTTTAGCACTACATAATAGAGAAACACATAAAAATAAAACAGAGAAGAAAAAGCAGCTGCAGAAGCAGGAAGACCATGGGAAGGAGAGGTGGAGATGAGGCCATTGCAGACCCAGCCAAGGAGCAGCTAAAGCCAGCAGAAGCTGGAAGAGGTGAGGGAGACCTCTCCCTGAGTCTTCAGAAAAAGTGCTGACACCTTGATTCTGAGTCTGGCCTCAGTACTGACACAGAATGCCACCAAGACTGTGATCATTTGTTATGGCAGCCATAGGAAACTCAGCTCAGCGTTTAGCATTTAAGATTCAGGATTCCTAGCATCTATCCGGAATCATTCTCTGCTGACTCCAATACCTGAACCAAGTTACCACACCTATATCCAGGAAAGCTGGGTTTCGGGGAGGGCTTCGATGTTCTGCAAGCAATGGGAACGTCAATGAGCACTGTCTCTCTAGGAGTCTTGAGTGTATGGACATCAGATGTCACATCAACAGAAATCAGATTTTCAGAGCTGGATGAGGTGGAATTTTGTGATGGCTCACCCTTTAGCAAGAGTAAGAAGTCGGGGATTGGGTGCAGAATTTTCTCAGGCTCAAGTGTTCACTGATTTTATGGTGTGGTTTATATGCTACAATTTTTTCTCCCATCACCCAAACTCATTCTTGTTACTTGAAATCATTGTGTACTACAGCAGGAGAAATGACCACGAACAAGTCCACCTCCCTCCAGGTGACGTGTCCAAGACTGTCTGCTGTCCTCTGCTGCCTGCCTCCCACAACTGGGGCTCAAAGGGGCCTGAAGCCCAAAGCTGGTGGCAGCATCCCTCCTGTGTATGGCATCTCTGGTCCCCTAAGGCTTTTCAAACGTGTAGTAGTAAACGCCAGTACTAAATAGAGCTGGATATTGATTTGTTTCAATACTACCATCCTTTTTCCAAATCTTAAACAGAGATCTAACAATTTGTTGAATGTGTACAATTTATAACAAACTACCATGAAAGTAGGGCTAAGGGAGTATCCTTGGTGTCTGTTATACCGATATATATATATATCATATCCATATATATATATCATCATCCTCATCCCAAGTGCTGTTTCTTGTCCTTTAGTCTTTACATGCTAACATCCAGCCTGCTAATCTGTGTGT
Source organism: Erethizon dorsatum (assembly GCA_028451465.1). Lineage (NCBI taxonomy): Eukaryota > Metazoa > Chordata > Mammalia > Rodentia > Erethizontidae > Erethizon > Erethizon dorsatum. Next base: position 57,472,044 of record CM051833.1, read on the forward strand.
AATAATATTTCACAAGCATATCATAGTAGAAATGTTTCAGCTTTGGTTCTGACTAAAGATGTAAGTAACACTTTTGTGCCTAATCATCACAGCCAATTAAACTAAGAAGTACCTGGTCACTCTCTTCTCAAAGACTTTTGCACTTAACACACACACAAAAAAAAAACACTCTGATACATCATCTATCATAAAGTATATATTTTATCCAGCTTCTGTAATAATTGCTGGCTTTTAGGATTCCATATTTTCCAAATAGCATGTGATTTCTCATTTGAGAGGGTGAATTAACACTTCTCAAAATGCAGCACTATTTATAGATGTTAAACTGGGGACAGGGATTCTTATTTTTCTATCAAAGATTAAAGAGTTATTCTCTGGCAGGCATTTTTACATGTGTTACTGTAATTAATTTTAGAAATCCGTTTTTCCTTTTCTCCTTGTTACGGGAGGTCCTTGTCCTTGTTCTCATCTTCTTGTTCCCCTGCAATGTATTCTGCTTCACAGGTTGCCTCTGAATAGAACCACACAGGACCCCAGGTTCCTCCACTCTGAGACACCGGATCTTCTCTGCGGTGCTGAAGTTTGGAACCTCATGGCTGATTCATCACCGCAGTACAGGGTTGAGCCCTTGTGTACAGCTTGCTTAGATGAGGGAGCCTGGAACTACTAGGAAAAGTCCCCTGAGTTTGGGTCCTCGAGTATCCAGAGGATGCCAGGAATACGTTTTCCCCCACATACGTGTATGAGTGTGTAAAGAGCGCATGTGTGTGTAAGCATGTGGGTGTAAGTGTGTGTCCACAAATGCCTGTCAGTGTATGTGTTGATAGAGACGTTCTGAGTGGAGTGAGCTGCAGCACTTGCATGAGAAACAGTCTTTCAGTTTTCATTGTTTCTTCACTCCACAGCAAGGGTGGATGGACCTACTACACACGTTCCCTTGGGCATCTAGGAACCAGAGCAGGGCGAGGGCCTCGTGCCCCTAGAAGAAACACACATAGGACCCGATGCCTATGCCCAGGGCTCCGAGGGCTCCCATGAAACTGCAGTCAACCTGCATCCTAGGGTAGGTGGCCAGGGAAGGGGGACACAACAAGAGCTTGGGATCCAGACCAGAAGTGGGACTGCCACCAAAGCTATAGTACAGACAGGTCCCATGTCCAACCCCACCCAGCTTGGGGCACCCCGACAGGAGTCCTTTTACCGTTTTGTCTCTTCATGTTTTTTCTCTTTCATGTGAAATTGTTAAAGTTCTATCCAATAATACAATGTGAATGAGTTCAACCCTCCAGTATGGTAGCAGGACTTATGAGGAGCAAGACTGCCTGGAATCTGTGAACTGCACCCATCCTTAGCACTTCTGGTGGCTTCTGACATCTAAGAAATATATTCCTACTGGCATTACTTAACTCATCCATGAAAACACTATCTATCGATGACACCCTTTGAGATGTTGAGAGTTTAATAATATATACTCCACTGCTATACCCAAGCACACACATCACCATTTTTAGTTTTCCTATTGGTTTCTTTGTAACTTTCAGTAATACATATTCATTTCTTTCTCCACTGTGTAAGCTGGAGTTGCTGACCTTCAAATGTGCAAGCTCCCACACAGTGAACTCTCCAGCGCCTTGTCTACGAGGCTGGCTTCAAATATTATCAACCCGTCAACAGCTGAAATTATTATGCCAAGCCAAACAGGGCTTTGATTTCACTTCTTTTGTTGTACTGTTTTTCCTCAAGTTTCTAATGCCTTTTACTTTTTAAGAATTTGCCTTCCTCACTTCCTTTTTTAAGTGTTTCAAACTCTCCAGGCTTCATTCTATTCAGCCAACTCCTCCTGTCTTCTGGAACCCCTCAGGAAGCCTCTTGTCTTCCTTGGATGCTTTTCCAGTCCACAGCTTCTCATTGCCACTGTCTGCATTTTTGCTTCACTTGAGTATAAACTGGAGTGCCAGTCTCTGAAGAACATAGGTAGGTAACTCTCAATCTGTACTCATCTGAGGTGTTTCTAACATTGCCTCATGCTTTATTGATAGTTTGGCTGGGTAGAGAAATCCTGGTTCTTAGTCAATGTCTTAGTTATTTTTCTCATTGCTGGGATAGAATAGCTGACATCCACAAGATAAAGGAGGAACAGTTTATTTTAGCTCACAGTTTGTAGAGGTTTCAGTTCATAGTCAGCAGGCTCCTAGGCAGGGCAGCATGAAGGAGGAGAAACAGTCCATGGCAGAGCAGGCAGGGGGGCAGCAAACAGTGATCCCTCCTTTCCCCCTTTGTCCCATTCAGGCTACAAGTGTATAGGATGCTGCTACCCACACCCAGGGTGGGCCTTCTCATTACCTACATGGAAAATTATGCTAAACCAATCAGTGAACTATTTAATTATCACACACCCTTAATCCATATTACACCCTACATCCAATCACCCCCAAAAAGCCCCACCTATGAGCCATGAGGCTTTGGGGGGAAATCAAGATACAAACCATGATAGTCATTTTCCTTCAGAACTTGAGATACACTGCTTCATCATCTTAACATCCACTGTGGATAACAAGAAACCTTATTTTAAATGGATTCTCATTTTCAGAAAGAAGCTTCCTGCATACCTGATTTTCTGAAAATTTTCGGGAATACATCTGGGCCTCCATCTCATTCCTGGCTCTGGGAACTCAGTGGGAATTTTCAACCTAAAAAACTGACCTTTACTTTTATGTGATACTTCCACTCTGTTTTCTTTTCATTGGCTTTTATTGGCCATATTTTGGACCTTATACATTGTTCTTTCAGGTCTTTTATTTTTTTCTCATACATACCCAATCTCTTTTGTTATTAATTCTCTTGCCTGGGAGATTTTTCCCTACTTGTATTTCAACCTTCATTGATATCTTTTATTCCAACAGTTCTTTCTTGTGCTTTACTCCCTCATCTGATAAAAACTCTCCTTTTGCTTAGCAGAAGCAATATATCTTGAACCACTGAGAAAAGAAAATATGGAGTTTGATTCTTTTTCCCACAAAAAAAGTGTTTTTTATTTCATGGTTTAGTCCTGTTTTCTTTGCTCTATTTCTTTTCTTGTTCTTCTAGTTTGGTCTCTCTGATGTAGGTTTTCCTCATCAGTTGACTCTGATCCATTCTCTGTTAAGTACTTAGCACCACATGGTACCTGTGTGTTCAGTCCACGGGAGAGGGGGGGTCTCATCATCTGGCCAGCTTTTCCCACTGCACTTGGATGGGGATGGTGGGGAGCAACCTTCACACTTTAGGGTCTCCAAATGCCAGAAGACAGAGTGCAAACCAGTTTCCACGATGAGCTACCTGTGTTCTCTCCAGATATTTCAGTGAATTTCTTAGAAAATAATTCTCCTTTGGAAAGAAGGGTAGATGAGGCTATGGGATTATGTGTGATTGTGGTTGTTATTGTTGTTAGGAATTAAATTTCTAGGGACTGGAAAACACTTTATCCTTAGAAAATGTAGCATATCCTACAACTGTGTCAAAATCCCTTACAGTAAGGTACAAGGAAACTGAATCAGATATTTCTGTGAAATGAACAAAATCAGTGGAATTCAAACCCAGGCTGAAAACTGGCAGTAAGAAACTCTTCCAAGTGTTTCTTGGGACCTTAAAGATAGGAATTTCCTTAGGCCAGTTACACTGAGAAATTATTCTCATTTCATTTCTTCAGAAATCTACTCTGGTTACCAAAGTTGCATATACACTTACTAGTTAAGAAATATATTCCAATCTTATTATTATCTTTCCTCCATTTGGTTTGCAGTGAAATTCAGTGATGGAACAAATGTTGATGATTCTAGATTGTAATTTGGAGGAATCAACTTTTGCTTGGAGCGTTTTAATAGAACTGTGTACTATATGCTTACATGGGACATTTATTCTGCTAACTGAAACATTTTGTGAATTTTTGCATGAATGTTCTTTGGGACACAGTATCTCCATGAGAAATATTTATCTACCAACTGGTACACACCAGTAAGACCCCTTTCTACCCATCGGCACCTCCCATCATCCCTGGCTTCAAACAGATGTTTTCATATCAGAACTGTGTTGACTAAATATAATAGGGGATTTTTTGACCATCCTGTCTGATTATTCCTGCCCAATGTTTGTAAAACATGACCTGATACTGACAAACTAAGAGGAAAAATTTTCAAACTATAAGAAAAGCAACTTTGAGACTAACTGATGTTGGAGGGGGTGGGGTCAAAGCTGTCCGGGAGCAATTTCTACAGCCATCACGGGCCCAAGTCACCCTGAGCAGAGAACGGCTGCCCCTGGCCACTTCCATCAGCCTTCCTCACTTCAGCATGGATCCTCTCATTGATGGCAACCTGAGTGGGTCACCTGCCCTCCACTGTGCTTCCTGTCACTCACTGTGAAATGAAGCACTCAGGCCAATGAGCCCAGGGCTTGTCCCACCTGCAGCATCCCGTGTTTCTATGTCTCAGTTATAAAATTATTTTCCATCAATGTAGCTCAAGCACAAGCCAATTAGATGCCCCCCCCGGCCTTTGCAGCAGCATTTTGAACTGGATCCTGCAGAGTTCTTTACCAACATGTTAAATATGTTTCAGATTGCACAAAAGTTGAAAATTGCACATATGTGGGTGAGAAGTGTATTACAAACATCTTAAAAGCATTCGTGTTGACTTCAGTGTTTATTTCAGGCTCATATTTCATCTTACGTTGTGATGTTGACATTGAATTATAAATATTCTAAGTGCAAATATATATATACAGTTCTCTGATGCAGGTGAATGATATTATTTAAATAATTAAGTTCAATTAAAAAAAACCTCAAGCATGATTCATGGACATTCATATCAGCACTTTGAAAATTGATAGGGTGACTTACATTTGTGCCAAGGCCCTGGGGAGCTGAGGCCTTGGTAATAAACCCATTTCCTCCTTGATAGGATTCAAGTTAATGATATGGCCTGTCTCAGCTGCCCTCAGCCTTGGCCAGATGACAAATGACTTGTGGAAACAATACTGGAAGACAATTTGATCAGGTATTTTGTTTACAGTAACTGCACTCCACCCCCCAGGCTGGGGGTAAGGGGGATCCTCCTGAAGGTCACATAGCTGTGCCATGCCCCAGCTTTGCAAGGACATTCCCAAAGAAGCATCCTGGTGCCCAGTCTCCTCCCCTTCACAACCCCAGTGGCTCTAGGAATGCCCAGTCTAAGCCAAAAATTTCTTTAGAAAAACATAGGTTAAACCAAAACCAGCTGCTCTTCGGGCAGTGACCCAATTCAACATCATGGCAAATGGGGCAAAGTCAGGCTGGAGCTAGTGACAAGAATGAAGACCCCAGGGAGCCACCACATTTGGCAATGGCCACTGCATCGCCCTCTGGACCTAAACTGCTTTGTGCACCCACAGGATTCCACTTTAAAGAAGGAATGGGGTCAACACAGAGACTCACTTTAACACCAGCCCCGAAAACTCTTGGGAATGTGTCATTTGTCATAGGACAGAAGAAGGAACATAGAAACAAGGAACAGAATCCCACTCACAGCCTGGCACAGTCAGCACAGAGAGACAGAATAGCAGAAAATGAGCACTCAGGCCTGGGCTGACAGTCTGCACCCCTACAGGGCTGACAGTGTCCGAGGAAATATGCACCCTGTTCCATCTTCCAGAGGTTATGCAACAGGGATGGCCATGAGGACAAAGATGCCTCCCCTCTTACAGAGTGATTCAACAATAACCAACGTCACAACTAAAAGCTACTACATTCGGAGGGTTTAAATCAGAGAAACAGAAGCCCAGACTTTCTGGGAAGAGCTCAATTAATAGCTTCCAGACTCCAGTCAATTTTTGCTAACACTGTTGATCTTCACATGCAAAAATTAATAGGAAGAAAATGCATCTGAAAAGGTTGTTCTGATGAGATTGCTCCCAACACAGTTAGCTGGAATAATTGCTAAAGACAGAAAGTGGGTTTGTTTCTCTTTGAACTGTCACCCTCCACGGAACACCTGGATAGCCCTTTAGGACATAAGTGCTCCATTGTCCAAGTACTCAAGAGCCAGCCCTCCCTGCAAGCAGGCATTAGAAAGTGACAACGCAGATGAGAAGTTTAACAATACGTTTGTGACAGGTAAGTTTGGATACGCAGGATTGGAAAGATAATGTTTCCCAACTGCTTCTTTAATGATAGACTTGGAAGAGGAGGTTGTCAGTTTTACCTTTGATCAGGAAATGGTGTGTGACGTCTCCGTTAATTATGAGGGTTTATGTCGTCAGAAAGGCTCCCTATTCCTGTACACCACAAATGCCCAGTGGGGGTCTCAGGCAGGGGCAGAACTTCATTCCAGTCAGTGGTCTGCAGGGAATCCTCTCAAACTTACACCTCCAATTCTTGCCTTCGACCAGGTGCCCCCAGTACCACTCCTACTCCAGCACTGGCCACCAACACCAAATGCCCATATCTATCATGTTAAAAGTGACCACGACCTGTCCGACTCACTTACGTTTTTGTCATCCGTTGTTTGCAAAGAAGTAAGTTCAAGAAACACTGAGACCTATCTGTGAGAAAGATAATATATGTAAATACTTTTTCGTCTTTGGCGTGGAAATCAGCATCTCCTCTGCCACCCTTGAGTATGGACTCCTTAACTCATTCCCAAACTGCAGAGCATGGAAAGAGGAAGTAGTAATGTGACAGCAGAGAAACTTGACAGCCACCACCCACACCGAAGGGTCCAGGGTATCAACCCCACTGATGCCATGGTGAGGCCATGGACCCTTGATGCGAGGCAATGCAAGAGAACCTTTGCGGGGTTATTTCCCCAAAAAATTCCCCAGAGTCCTGGTATAAACAGAGGAAAACATCAGAAAAACAAAATCAAGGGAAATCCTATAAATTGCCTGACCAGAACTTCCCAAAACTGTCACAGTCATGGAATTCAACAAGGAAAGACAGAAATTGTCACAGACAATTAGGAGACACGCTGAGAAAATGCTATGTGCAACCCTGGGTGAATTCACTGAAAATACAGTGACATTCAATAGAGTCCGGTGCTTAGTTACTAGTAATGAACCATTGTTCATCTCTTACTTTTGACAAATGCATCACGGTCCTGTAAGATATGAACATGAAGCAAGTGTGGAGCCCACAGCTGGGACCAGCACACCTACAGTGCAGCTATAGGGAAGTATTCACGCTCGGGGTCTTGCATGTGCCAGCTATGCATGAACTTACCTTATCTTTGCAACTTCTTTGCAAGCCTAAAATTGTTCTAAAGCAATGAGTTTATTAAGAAAAAAAGCTCTACTTAGAATCTTGCAATTTTCTTTTGAAGATATAAAACTAGCACATTCTCTGCAAGGGAAAGAGAAAATTTGACACACACTGCCCAGGTGGGTCCAGCCCACTCCAGGCCTGGGAGTCTGGGGTCATGCAATCATAGCTCCCCCCAGGTGTACCTGGACCTGCAGTAAAATGTCCAGCTCAGAGACAATGGTGTTAGTTGTTCAGGCAACCTAATCTTGGGCACAATGGTCAGCTGAGAGCTCCCCAGACAACACACCTACATTTAACAATACCTAAAGGGATTCCTTAATGTGGGACACACACATCACTAGAAGAGTGTTAGTGGGCTACACTTACTGTTCATGGGCACCCATGGATGTATACTGTGGGCTCTAACAAGGATTTCCGAATTACTAAAATCTGCAGGGTACGACAAAAGTAGTATTAAGAGGGAAGTTTATAGTGATAAACACCTCCATCACAGATGTGGAAAAGTGTCAAGTAAACAGCCTAACAGTGCAATTCAAGGAACTGGAGATGGAAGAACAAACCCAACGGGAAGTTAGTGGAAGTAAACAAACAATAAAGATCAGAGCAGAAATAAGTGAAACTGGTACTTTAAAAGTACAAAATATCAACAAGACAAAGAGTTGGATTTTTGAAAAGACAAAATTGTCGAGCTTTTAGCTGGACAAAAAAGAGAAGATTCATATAAAAATAAAATAAAAATAAAATCAGATAAGAGGGGAAAGATAACTGGTACCACAGGAATAGAAGGCTTCCTTAGGGACTGTTAGGAACAACTTTGCATATGCAAAAAAATGGAAATCCTGAAGCACGTGTACGCATTTCTAGATACAACCTATCAGTGCGGAACTCTGAAGAAACAGAAAACCTAAACGGACAAATAGAAAGCAACAAAATTGAATCAGTAATAAAAAGTAAAAGAAAAAAGAAGCCCAAGAAAACCCCAAATCAGGTGGCTTCCTTGCTGAATTCTACTAAATTTTAAAGATTCTCCTCAAACTATTCCAAAAGCAATTGAAAGGGAGAAAATTCTTTCAAATTTGTGCTACAAACCAGATTACCCTAATACCAAAATCAGGCAAGGACACAACCAAAAAAGAAAATTACAAATCAATAGCTTCTTGATGAAGTTAGGTGCAGAAATCAACAAAATACTAACAAATTAAATCCAACAACACATGAAAAGGATTATACACCATGACCAAGTGAAAGTTATCCTAGGGTTGCAAGGATGGTTCAACATACACAAACCAATAAACACGACACAGCCCATCGATAGGATAGGATGAGAAAGAACCACGGTCTTCTTAATAGACTCAGAAAAAGCTTTTGGTAAAATCTAACACCACTTCCTAAGAAAAAGAAAAACTGTTGACAAATTAGGTGTAGAAGGAACATACCACAACACAATCAGGGCCATACATGACAAACCAACAAGTAATATACACAACAGGGTAAAGTCAAAAGCATTTCCTCTAAGATTGGGAATGAGAAAAAGATACTTCTACCACTTTTGTTCAGCATAGTACTGGAAATCCTTGCCAAATCAACAGGCAAGAGAAAGAAAAAAAGGACACCAAAATTGGAATCAAATAAATTGACAACAAGATCTTATGGACAGAAAAATTAAAGACTCCACACACACACACACAAAAAAAAAAAAAAAAACTGTTAGGGCCAGGTGTGGTGGTGCACGCCTGTAATCCCAGCATTCGGGAGGCCAAGGCAGGAGGATTGCTGCGATTTTGAGGCCAGCCTGGGCTACAAAGTGAGTTCAAGGACACCCTGAACTGCATAATGAAACCCTGTCTCTATAAGACAAAAAATAAAATAAAATAAAATAAAATAAACTCTTAGAACTGATTAAGAAATTTAGTAAAGTTGGCAGATACAAAATCAATATACAAAAATGACTAGCATTTCCATATATCAGTAACGAATTAGCTATAAAAGAAATCAAGAAAGCAGTCTCATTTATAATAACCACAAAAGTAATAATGAAACAAATAAGTAAATATGTAAATAACTAAATTACCTAGCAATAAATTTAACCGAGGAGGTGAAAGAACTCCATAATGAAAACCATAAAACACTGGTGAAAGGAACTGAAGAGGACTCCCCCCAAACAGAAGGACATTCTATGTTCACAACTGGAAGAACATTATTGTTAAAATGTTCATGCCACAGAAAGCAATCTATGGGTTCGGTGAAATCCATATCAAAATGCCAATGCCATTTTCACAGAAATAGAAAAACATTCAGAACCATGAAAGAGCTCAAATAGTCAAAGGAATCCTTAGCAAAAGGAACATCCAACTTCAAAAAATACTACAAAGCTATAATGACAAAAACAGCATGGGACTGGCATAAAAACAAACACATAGACCAACATAACAGAATAGAGAAGCCAGAAATAAATTCGCACATTAAAAGTCAACTGATTTTCAACTCAGGCACTGGAACATGTTTTGGAGAAAGGACAGTCTCTCTAGTAAATGGTGCTAGAAAAGTTGGTCATTTGCAGGCAATAGCATCAAACTAGACCCTTATCATTCATCATTTACAAGAATCAAGTCAAAATGGATCAAAGACTTAAATGTAAGATATGAAATGATGGAACTACTAGAAGAAAACATAGAAAAAAATTTTTAGGACATTAGCCTGTGTGAATATTTTTTGTATATGACTCCAAAAGCATAAGCTACAAAAAAAAATTGACAAGTGTAATTACATCAAACCAGTTCTTCACTGCAAAAGAAACAAATTTACAGAGTTAAGAGAAAATGGAAGAAAATATTTATACACTGACAATGGATTCATATCTAAAATACACAAGTAATTCAAACAACCCACCAGCAAGAAAAAGCAAAAACAAAAAATTTAATTGTTTTAATTGGACAAATGACCTGGTTATGCATTTCTCAAAAGAAAATATAAATGGCCAACAGGTATATGAAAAGAAAGCTAATCATCTGAAAGACGCAAATCAAACCCACAATATCACCTCTTCCCGGTTAGAATGGCTACTAACAAAAAAGATTTTAAAAAATAAAAAAATGCTGGCAAAGATACAGAGAGAAGTGAATTCATACATACTCTTGGTGGGGATATAAACTGGTACAGTCATTATGAAAAATAATGTGGAATTTCCTCAAAAAACCTAGAAATAGAGCTACCATCTGACCTAGAGATTCCTCTACTCTGTATAATACCTGAAGGAGTACACAGAGCTTCTCTATCAAACAGACCTCTGCAGTCCTGTGTTCACTACAGCATGTTCACAAAAACAAAGTTACGAGAAGCAAGCTAAATGTCCACTAACACACAAACATAAAGAAATTCACTGACCATGTCTTATCTGTACAATGAAACATTATTTGGCCAAAACCAAACCAAAACAAAAAACTATGAAATCCTATCATCTGTGACAACACACGTGATACTGGAGGATCATATTATGTGAAAGAAGTCAGACATAGAAAGACAAAGACCACATGTTCTCCTCATACATGGAAGCTTAAAGAGTTGGCCTCATAGAAGTAGAGACCAGAAAAGTAGTTACCAGATGTTATAGTTTATGTCTAGATGTCTTCCAAAGCCTCTCACACCCAAAGGTGGGTCTTTTGTGAGGTGATTGGATCACGGGGGCATGATACGCATCAGTGGATTTTTGGAAAGCAGAGATTGGTTAGAGGAGGTGGGTCGCTGGGAGTGTGGCCAGGAAGTGTCTATCTCCCTCCTCCTCCCTTGATCCCTCTCTCTGCTTCCTGCTGCCATGCCATGAGCTGTTTCTCCTCTGCCATGATGCCTTGCCTTGAAACCAGCTGACTATGGACTGAAACCTCTGCAAACTGTGAGCCAAAATAAACCTTTCCTCCTTAGAGTTACGAGTGTTGGGTATTGTGTCTCAGCAGCAAGGAAAGTAACTAAGATGCCAGACAATGTGAAATGTAAGTAGAGGATGGTTAACAAGTACAGTATGCAGTTGGATAGGAGAAATAACTTCCACTATCCTATAGCATAGTAGGGTTACTATGGTTGACAATAATTAATTATACATGGCAAGCTGGGGAGGATTACAAATACACACAATACAAAGAAATGATAAATGTTTATGGTGATGGGTCATTTACTCCATAAATACATACAATTAAGATTTTTTTTAATTTAAACATTTTTTAAAAGAAATTTCATCTTCTTTTCCATAAAAGAACTAACTGGATGGATAATGTCCTGTTGGATACTGGCTTCTGAGACACATATTGCTCTGGCCACATAAAATATGGACTGTTTAGGATGCTGCTGTTGGGGTGCCTATGGCTAGGGAACCTCTCAGCCTGCATTTAGTCATCATAATAGTGGGCCACATTCATCCTGGCCATTCATCTCTGGAGGATGAGTGCTCTCGTTGGCTGTGTCCTGGTTGGATGACAAACAGGTATGGAGCATGATAAAGGGAGAGAGGGAAAGAAGGAAGATATTTAAATCCTTTTGGGGGAAGAGTCACCTCCTACTTCAACTGAGAGCTAAAAAGAGTTCTCCCATGTGTGCAGTGCCACATAACTTCCGGTGGAATGCCACCAACACCTACGTGTGGAACTCACAGTCGCCAGTTCCTCCTCCTTCCCATCCAGCTCCAAGGAGCTCAGGGGAGCCAACCAGCTTCTTGTGCTCATGCTGATGTGGACATAACAATGAACAAGTAGCACTTTTTGTCATTGACAAGGGGAAAAGGAAGACTTAAGGTTAGAGAATCTTGCCTGAAGAATAGCTGAATGTCGGTGAGGAGAGAGAACAACATATAAACCCAAAATATGTTTTCGGGAGGCCCCCAAAATGCTTTCTGCATAACATTACATCTCCTTCTGCTAGAATTGCCAATTTTGAGTTTCTCACTCTATTTTCTTGAGAACTGATCATTTTATAAATAGCCTTTTAAATGTCAAACTAACTGGTGGAATAATGTATCTCTACCTCCTATCGTGCGCAGGTTAAACCTCGCTTCATTTTCTTGGTCCTATCTAAATGGTTGGGGGAGTGAGGTGTGCAGAAATAGGCATCTAGAGTAAATGGCTCTGATGGTTGAAGACTTTGGCTTTCTCTTCTGTCCCTGCTGGTGTGGGGCTTTTTAGGGCGGGAAGGTGGTCATCTTCTTGATGTTTCACTTCTACTTGACTTTGACTGTTCATCATCTCCACACAGTCATTCAAGGTAGATCAAGGCAGATTGGAACCACCAAGATGAGATGAATATAGAGTCACAGAAGCTTCCTTCACAGTGGCAGCAAGACCTTGGCTCTCATTCCTCAGAGCAGCAAGAGGCTGCTGCCTGGTACCACTGCCCAGGGCCAAGCTAATCTGGGAAGATTTCCAAAGATTCCCATTTAGTTTTTTTTCATATTTCTCTGGTATCATTTCCAGGTAATCCTCATGTGCAACCAAGGTTGAGAATCAGGGACCATCCATGCATGTTTCTTCCCTGGGTAGACTTTCTTCTCTCCCAGTGTCTTAGTCACTAGTCACTTTCTCATTGCTGGGACAAAATACCTGACACCCACAACTTACAGGAGTAGTTTTTTTTTTTTTTTTGTGGGTACCGGGGGGGTCGACCTCAGGACCTCACGTGCTAGCAGGGGCCCGTGCCGCTGAGCGATATCACCGGCCCCTTTTTTCGTATGTGGGTTCCGGGAGTCGAACTCGGGCCCTTGCGCTTGCCGGGCAGGCGCTTAAGCCGCTGAGCCATCTCACCGGCCCCCAGAGGAGAAGTTTTTTGGCTCACAGTTTCAGCGAGTTCAGTCCATGGTTGAAGCTGCTCACAGCATGGTGGTCAGGACGCAGAGAGAGAAGGGAGGAGCTGGGGAGAGAGATGCAGCCATCCAGGTGACACCTCAGTGACTTGCCTGCCTCTTCCAACCAGGCCTCTCCTCCTCACAGCACATTTAGCTATGGATTACCATGACCCAACCACCTTCTAAACATGTGAGGCTTTAGCGGGACACCCCTGATCTAAACCTTCACACCCAGCAGTGGCTGAAATCCCCTCTGAGATGGCCTCGGGTGGAAACTGCCCCCAAACACTCCTCTTCTGTGTGCTTTGGGGTGTTCTGCATCCTCGTTGTCCCCAGTCCCCCGATCCTGATTGATGTGTCAAACATATCCCAGTTCCTGCACCCATCCTGCAACCTGGAGTCACAGAGAACAGGAGATTCCTGTAAGAGACGCCTCCCAGGACTCCAGCCTCCTGATCTGGCTTCTTGGCAATGCCCTCTCCCTGTGGCATCCTTCTTCCACACAGCAGCGCAGGAGAGACATTTCCTTTCTCCTTCAGTGCTCCCTCTTTGAGTCCAGGAGCATCCCTAATGACAGTAATTTCATGAAAATCATTCAACTACACAATCCCAAATTGCATTTTAGCATAGCAAGATTCACTGCAATTAAAGTGTCCCGGTGGATGTAAATGACCTAGTGAAAACCAAGGCCTCCGTTAAATTTCTAAGGCCAGCATGCCCGTTCTTATTCACAAGCTGCTCAGCTCAGCTCCCTTTTCCTCCAGGAAGTTCTCCTTGAGTTCTCTCAAAGTAGGTGAAATCCCTGGTCAAAGGCCTCCTCTCTCTGTGGACCTTTTCCCAGTCACTTCACGGAGTCCGCAGACATGATTCATCTGAGATTTGACTCCTCTGTCCGGCGAGGACAGAGCAGAACTACTTGGCTCTCTTTGGGTCCCCAGGGCTTGTGACAGTGGCTGGCACAGCTGTCGGTTTGCCTCCTGCTCCTGAGAACACGTGTCCTTTCCCCTTCCAGGCGGCCTTCTCTGGGAGGCGGAGCAAGCTGCTCATGCAACAAGAGTCTGCAGGGAAAGCAGCGCTCTCTGTGGAAGTTTCCAGGCAGGGCAAAGGGCTGTTTCCCTTCCTTCCAGGCAGCTGGCTGCTGCACACCAGGCAGGTCTATCAGTTTGGGCGTGTTCTGTGTGGGGTGGCTTCTGCTCAAGGTAACCAAGCAGAAGCAGGAAACACAACATAATCATGGACATCGGGTCCCGTGCTTGAGTCAATCAGAGAGGCCAGGCTTAAAGAGGATGTGGCTCCCTGGCCTTCCCACCTCCCCTGCCCACAGTCAGCCCAGCCCCTGGCTTCTGAGTGCCCAGCTCCCCACTCTGTCCAAGTCCCAGGGCAGGAACACAGCACCAGGTTTCAGTCGCAGACTACGGATGCACACCTTCTGTTTGCAGTTACTCCTTTGGTCAGCTCAGGCTCTAATACTCACCAAGCCCAAACATGAGTTAATAGAGTCTCTGGAAATCCCAGACAAATCCATTTTCATGGGTTGTTTTAAAAGGTAGAGTCAGACTTCGCACTAAAAATCTACTGTTCCACTTGCTGTCACACCAACCTCTGATGGGGCAATCACCAGAGGAGACATAAAAAACTTCACCCTTTGTCCTCAAAGCCTCACCCGCCATGACAGAAATTGACAGCTGAGTGTGGAGGAGTACACCTGTAATCTCAGCACTTTGGAAGGCTGAGGCAGGAGGATTACAAGTTCAAGTCCAGCCTGGGTAACTTAGCAATGTAGTGAGACCCTGTCTCAAAATAAAAAATAAAGGAGGGCAGGAGATTTAGTTCAGTGTGAAAGCCCTGGGTTCAATCCCCAGGGCCAAGAGAGAGAGGGGGAGAGAGAGAGATAGAGAGAGGGAGAAAGAAAGGAAGAAGAAAAAGAAAGAAAAAAAAGGAAAGAAGAAAGAAAAGAAGGAAAGAAAAAGAAAAGGAAGGAAGGAAAGAAGGAAGGAAGAAAGGAAGGAAGGAAGGAAAGAAAGAAAGAAAGAAAGAAAGAAAGAAAGAAAGAAAGAAAGAAGGAAAGAAAGAAAGAAAGAAAGAAAGAAAGAAAGAAAGAAAGAAAGAAAGAAAGAAAGAAAGAAAGAAAGAAAGAAAGAGAAAGAAAGAGAGAGAGAAAGGTAAAGAAATTAGGAAAGAGTAAAAAGTGAAAATCAGGGCAAAGTATTGGGGAAATTCCAGGACTAAAACATCAACTCTTGAACAGCCAGAGGTGCCTTATAAATAAAAACTCACTTGTTATTCAATTTGCCAAGACTCTCGAAAGTAGTTTAGGTCCCCGAGGGAGGATTTAGTGACCGCTGTGTGTGGGTGTGGTGCTCAGCACGCAGCACCTGATCATCCAGTGACAAGCTGCAGTGTTCTGCAGGGATTGTCCATGGCACAGCCCAAAAGCACGTGTGGATAAGGAATCAGCCTTCCCACGGCTGGGAGAATGAAGGCATTCGAGGTCTTCAAGTCCCCGCTGCTCTGAGAGCCGTTGTCAGAATGTCCTCCAAAGTCAGTGACTCTGAATCCAGTGCTCATCAATCCCCTGCAGGCCGTGGGCGGAGCGGAGCTGGAGGGTGGGGGCTGCGCTCTTCTCCCAGCTATGCTCTGCCCCACAGCTACATGGCTTGCAAATGCAGAGGACCGGCAGTCCTGAATCCAGGAGTCAGCAGGCCTGTGCTCCTCCCAGGGGCTCTAGGACAGGCTACTTCTTGCCACCTCCTGCTTCAGGGGTCCAGGCCTTCCTCGGCTTGTGGCCATTTCAGTGCCATCTCTGCCTCATCTGCACTTATCTTTCTCCTCTGTATCTGCACCATCTTTGGCCTTTTATAAAGACATTCTTGCTGGATTTAGGGTCCATCCTAATCTGCTATGATACCATCTTGAACTTAATTACATCTACAATGACTATTTCAAAATAAAATCCCATTCTGAGGTTACAGGATGTTCATTTGGGAGGGAGGGACACAATTCAACCCAAAATACACTATTCATAAGCAAAGTATCTCCTCGGATCAATGTTGCATTGAGGATATTCATTACTGAAATTTTTGAGCAAAAGCCCCAGCTCTGGGGGTCTCCCACAGGCCGGGATCGGCCACCTGTCCCATACACCAGTCCAGGAGACAAGTGCTGGTTGGGGCAGGAAAAGGAACTTCAATCAGTACAGCCAAGCTGGACAGCACAAAAATCTGTCTTCGA
Organism: Erethizon dorsatum; assembly: GCA_028451465.1. NCBI lineage: Eukaryota > Metazoa > Chordata > Mammalia > Rodentia > Erethizontidae > Erethizon > Erethizon dorsatum. Next base: position 57,488,372 of record CM051833.1, read on the forward strand.
CAGCCTGGCAAAAACGCTGGGGTTTTCTAGAAAAGGGGAACCAAGGTAAGAGGTGGGGATTTGCACAGCTGTCAGTTTAGGCCATTCTGGTCAAGTCACGGTCAGGTACGAGGATGTCCAGGACTGGTTCTGAGAGGCTCTGGGAGAGCCAGGCATCAGCTCTGTCCCGTGATGAGATGACAGCTCCTTTCAGGAGCAGCCTCGTTCCATCATGCAGTCCTTGCTTCTACTTGGTGGGGTGACCTCGTCATGAGGTGATCTGAGAGGCTCCGCTTTTTCTGGAATCTGAGGTGGCTGCAGGTTTAGGACAATGGCTAGAAGCATTCCAGGGAGTCTGGAACTGGACGGTGCGAAGGCTGCAGTTAGATGCCCCTGAAACCCTGCAGATTACTTCAGTTGCTCTTATCTTAGTGTCCTCAGTCTCAAGGGGGATGAGTGTCCAGGCAAATTTAGAGCTAGGACACCTTGTCCTTCAGCGATTCCCATGCCTCCATTCAGAGCTGCACAGGGATCTGGGCCAGAGATTTAAGGTGATAAAGGAGACGGACATAACATGAAGGCCAAAGATGCCCAGCTTTGTCCTGCTTTTAGTGACTCACTGGGCACCTGCAGACGCAGGCTTTCTCTTCTAAGTGCATGCTAGGGTCCAGCCAAGGTGACACTTAAAGGTCACCTGCCTGGTGGCCCCTCTACTGCAGGTGCTGGTATGAGTGCTTGGCTGAGTTCCCTTCTTTCATATTGATGATGCTGTGCTTCTCCACAGCTTCCAAATGCTCATCGCCAAGAGAAGCTACACACTTCAACCCGTTCTGGAGGAAAGCTGACTCGCCACACCAGTGGGACTGGAATCTCCTTGCATGCCAACTTCCCAGTACAGCTGGAAGTCAAGCCTGGCTGTGCCCAGCAGAGCCGAGGGCATGCTGAAGTAGTTCTGGTGAGGGAGCCTGGATGCCCACGGCTGTGCCTGCTGCTGGGGAGGGCTGGGAAGCCTGGTGTCTTGGAAATCATCACAGCGTATGTGGATAAAAGGGTGAGGAAGTGTCTTGCAAGTTTCCTGTATTCCTGGTCCCATGGGCCAGTGCACAGAGAGAAGCACTGCTCTGTTCAGAAGCATCTAAAGAAATCACCTTCCATGCAGTGTTTCTGGGTTAACACGAGGCATCTGTCAGCTAAGCCAGCACAGAACCCTCAATCTTAGAGAGTGGCCTTGAGGCTTTCATAGAATGCTTATCCCCACCCAAGGGAGGCAGCCCATTGGATTGCATTTCCTGTCCTGCACATGAAAACCCAGGAGCTCCCCAAATGCCGCAAAGGGAACCTCAGTGCCAGATATGTTGGACGCCAGCTACCACTCTCCACTGCCCTGCAGTGAGCAGACTCCTAGCCACCTGCATGAGGCCCCCGCCAGGGGTCCCATGGAAACCCCCTGCAGCACAGTACATCCCCGGATGTCCCCAGCAAGATAGCAGCTGCCTCACCCCTTCTCTGCATCCTCCCTGAGGTAGAAGCACATTTTCCCTGAGAAAATGGGACACAAGAGAGGAGACATGGATCTGGTCCTCTCTTCCATTGTAACCAAGCGTGACCAAAGACCTGGGATGAGAATCTTGACACAGTTAACTCAGTGTTGGACAAATCTGAGTGTCCGTGACAGCCTTTGCATCTCCTGAAGGATGGTTTCCGAAAGCACGTCAGTCATAAATGTGTGCTTGTTTCTTTGAAGGACTTTCTTCCCCCTTCTCTCTCCTGTGCTCTGTAGACATCACTATGGTGTCGTGGTTAAACTCAAAGCTTCTGGAGGGACGCGGGGCCACTTATTTCTTCATTCCAGACCTTAGTCTCCAATACAAACTGTGGCTCCTGTGAGATGAACCAGCGACCTGGCACACAATGTTAAATTAACCAAGGTCATTCAGAATGTGTTCCATGGAGGGCTGCAGGACAGGGGAGGGGGTCAAAGTCACCAACATGCAGGCAGACAATTTATTCCTCTAAACATCAGAGAAAGGGTATTGTCCACAGGATTAACAAGGATTCCTCAGGAGAGGTAGGGAATGGGGCCTTTGCCTTTCATAAATCTAGTGGTAGGTTAATACATTTAACATCTTGCTTTGGCAATTAAAAATAACTTCGTGAAAGCACAAATGAAGTCCTTTGGCTCTGATGAGATGATAGAGTCCCCTCTGGAAGGAGAAGGGGAGGGAAGGGGCCGCTGAGCCAGGCTGTTCCGGAGATGGCAAATCCGAGCCAAAAAAGGAGGGTCCTCAGGGAGCAGGGCTACATCACAGCCACTTGAGCTGGCCTGGAGGGGAGGGCAGGGCAAAGCCAGTGCCTTTAAAGCAAGTCCCCTCTCAAAGACTGCCCAGGAAGGGGACCCTCCAGCAAACAATCCTTCAATGGGACAGTGGTTCAAGAACAGAGGAATACTTCTCACCAGTGCAATTCTGTCCAGGGAGCTGGGGAACGCTCCTCGGGCGGGTAGGAAGGTCCCCACAGGACACGGGAAGAGCTCATGTGGTGCTGTCATGCAGCTCCAGAGGAGGGATGGGGACAGGAAGGTGCGTTGGGTGGGTTCAGAGACAGTGAGCAAGGCTGGGTTGCTGTGCAGGAAGAGATGCTTCCATTGATGAGCTAGGTGCCTGGACTGCAGGGATCAGGGAGAAGAGCTGAAGACAAACCATGGGCAGGACCTAGACTTGATAAAGGGAGGGAGTTGGACTGTCCTTGACCCCACTGTTCATTTTACAGAGGGAACATTGATCACACAGGAAATCTGGGGACTTGGAAGGCACTATCTCACCCAATAATGTCTTATGATATCTTTGGGGGCAACAGGAAAGCAGGAAGGCAAGAGGTGTTGGGAAATAAAACCATTCCTGGGGTCCCATCCTGCAGCCTGGGAAGACCCACTCAGCCCTTGGCCTGACTCATGCCCCTCAGACCTGGGCATCCCTCCCACCAGTAATCTACAATACATTTTAGCATTGCTTACTTCCGAGGACACGTGAGCTAATTTTGATCATCAGCTAATTGACAAATGATCCAAATCAACTTATTTGGTAGCCCCAAGACAGACTCGGTGCTCTGATTGGAGAGCCCCAGGCAGAATGCTCATAAGTGCCACCATGGTAGAGAGGGTGCTAGAGAGAGAGGACTTGGGTTAGAGAGGACGGGGGTCCCTGTTGAATCCCTCTGACTGGCTGCATCTGGAAACATTTCTGGACAGAAGTGTAATCTTAGTATTCACTTCAGCTTTACCAGTGAGTATGTGTTTGACTTCATCACACTAAACCAGGAAAACAAACAAGGCGACTGACCTCAGGAAGTCCCCATAGATCAAGTGCACACTGATTTTCTCACACTCCAGGACCAAGTACTGCCCGTGAGCAGCTGAGGTTTCAATCCCAATTTGACCTTGACTCTTTCATCCTCACGTAATCCTTTATCCCCTTCTTATAGCCTCCTGATTCCAACTGGGCAAAATGTTCCCCCTAAGGTCACTTGGCAATGTCTGGAGATACCTTGGTTGTCACACTGAGGGGCTGTGGCTGCTGACGTCTAGCAGCTGGAGGCGGGCGATCCTACAAACATCCTAAATGCATAGTTGACAATGGTCTGCCCCAAATCTTGCAGTGTTTTCAAACTCCAGATTCATCCATTCAAACCAATCCAAACCACCTTGCATATTTAAATAATGATACTCTGGAAACCAAAAGACGGTGCTGAAAACAAAGTCCACAGGAGAAAGTGGAAAGGCAGGCAATAATTAATCATTAGCTTTCCAGTTGGCAGTCATTAAGATTGGATCATCAATCTTATCACGGCACAGCGTAAACATGAAATTAGGTCCCAAATAAGATGAGTGTTCTTTCTGACTCTGTCTCATCCCCTTGGCCTTCTCCTGACATGGCTCACATTAGAAAATGTGACAGGAGCCAGACTACATGTGCCCTGTAAATACAACGTTGACCAAAGGAGAGGCGTGTAATTACTCCAGGCAGGAGACAGAGCTTACCAAATTACATGTTTTTCCAGCTTCCCATTCTACAATTTAATAACATCTGTAATTATACCCTGCTACAGCATGTGACATCATGGATGCAGTCCAACTCCCCTTTGGGGGGATTTTCAGCAGCACTGCTGCACTCACATGCTTCCCCAATCTTCAAGATGTGCTGCTCTTTTTATAGATCCAACTAATAAGAATAGAAAAAGAACCCACAGGGTGGCTGCTCCAAAGGGCCCCTTGATGTCAAACGTTTCTGCTTTCTGTGGTATCCACGGCTTGTCATTTATGGAACCAACATGAATTCTGTGCAGAGCCTGGCAGAGATCCTGCAGGGGAAGCAGTCCCAACTTTGCAGCATGCAATCAGTCCATGCCACCAACCGCTGCAGTCCCTGCATGTTGATGTCCTTGGGCTGTCATACTAAGGTCCCGCAGACTAGGGGTTTAAATAACAGAAACGTACTGCCTACAGTTCTAGAGTGCAGACATCCAGGACTGAGGTGGAGCCGTACCGTGCTCCCTCCAGGGGCTTCATGAGAAGACCTGTCCCAGCCCCTGCCCTTTCTCGTGGACAGCCATCTTCGCCATCTCGTCACAGTGTCTTCTTCCCCTAGATGTCACTCTCTGTGTCCAAATTTCCATTTTTTTCAAGGACACAGGCCATATTGATTTAGGTCCACCCTGATGACTTTTTTCATTACTTCTGTGAAGACCCTGTTTCCACATAAAGTCATATTCTGTAATACAGGAGGTCAGCTTTCCACTTGGAGGGTCACAATTCAACTTGTAACCCCTCCTTTCCTCAGTTCATTCCTTGATAAATGCACCATGGAGAGACACATTTGCCTGTGAACTCCAGGCATCAGAAGTCCTTTGTCCACATTTTCAGACGTAATCCCACCACGGGGTAAGTGGACACCCATTGTATTAAATGACGTGATTTGTTCACACTGCTAGAAGTTGTAGCATCAGGATTAGAAACCAGGTCCGACCAATTATAAAGCTCATGCCCTTCCCGCTCCAACCTGCCGCTTCCTACTGCTTCTCTTTATCCTTGTAATTAAAGTAAATCGGCGTTAATTTAGCTCTTATGAGCACCAGCTTGCCCTGAGCTCCTCGAGAGGAAACCAGAAACCTCTTGTGTGTCATAGATGTGTCATTAGGAAACTCCCTTCTACAATTTTAGATTTTTAACTTAGGTGGAAAGTATAAGCCTTCAGCTTTGTAGTTATGTTTCTAAGCCCAGTTGTCATGGGATTGGGAATCCCGCCTGTGGTCATCTGCTTTCCATCTTTGATTAACGCAGAATTCCTTGTCTCCAGAGTGGCAGGCGGTGTCGTGCAAGTCCGGGCAGTAAATTCCCACTGCACCTCAGGGAGGGCAACTCCCAGGGCAAAAGCCATCGCCACACGGACGTCAGAGGACAGGGTCCCAGTGGAGCCACGCACCGCCCAGCTCTAAGCTTGAAGTCAAAGTTCCTGATGAAATCATTGCTTTCTTTCTCCATTGTTCCTGCTCACCCCGACCCGGATCTCCTCACCAGTCTGGGCAAAATCTAACCTGGAGGATAGACCACATCCTCGGCCCCGCAGACAAAGATGTTTAAATTCTACCAGTAGCACCGTATCGTGTTCACAAGCGAAGAGGCACCTGAATGGAAATCGGAATACCTTTCGGCATTTCTTGGGGCAACGGTGGATGGCAGCAGGCCTGCGGCTCTTAGCATCTTCATCTGCAGAGACTGCGGGCCGCAAAGGTTGCCTCCTGGCCCAGAAATTGTGCACACCATCCCCCTTCTCATTTATCCCTGCCACCTTCCTCACCAGCCGCCCCATTTATGTCCTCGCACTTTCTGTTGCAAGAGGGGTTGTGCCCCTCAAGGATATGTGGACATCCTAACCCCTGGGACCTGGGAATGTGACCTTGTTTGGACACAAGCTTAAATTAAGATGAGGTCCTCGGGGTGAGGACTGGTTCCTCTTGAGAGGACAGAAATGCCAAGGGACAGCGGACACACACAGGAAAGCAGTTGATAGCGACAGTCACGTTCCATGCTATGGTCCAGCTGCCCCCACCAGTGAGGCACAGACCATTTAATTAAAAATCACCCCAATAAATTTTGCCAGTGGTAAAAACCCAAGGTCAGTTTGGGAAGAAAAATAGATTATTTACTGTTTTGAGGGCAAAGCACACCACATTCCATCGCAGCCCGTGGCCCGCTGTGGTCTGCTGCTTCTGTCCACGGGTTGAAGGGGATGGGCGGGCACCCAGGCCACGGGACACTGTGGCAGGTGGTGGCGCGGCCCTCGGGCACCCACCCACCTCGGGCAACCTGAGAAGCAGCCATCTGCTCTCTCCTGCAGCCACTGCCTGTGTCACCACAAATCCAAACGGCACTGGGTCTCTGCCTGGCTCAAGTTCTTCCTCACCACGGAGGGTTATGAAGGCTTTGACAGCACATATGAGAGACACACTCTGATGACCAAAGAGGGACTCAGAAAAGGCCACTAGAAAATACGCAAAACCCTAAAACCACATCTATGTATGACGTGTGGTGAAAAAATATGGTGTATGTTTCAATGTTTTAAAATTTCTTATAGTAAAAGGCACGTTGCTGTGAATCCCCCTCAAAACGCTTATGTCATTTTAAACACGCTTATCCCATCTCTCTCGCCGCTTTCTGAAGCAGCTCTGGAAGTACTCTTTCCTGGGTGTCTTTAGTTGCACTCTCATGGCTGCCTCAGGGTCCTGAATGAATTCAAAACATTTACCTTTCATGGTCATTTTGAGTTTAATCTCTCTCTCTCTCTCTTTTTTTTTTTTCCTTTATGTAGGTACCGGGAACCGAACTCAGGACCTCACACCTGCCAGGCAGGTGCTTATGCCGCTGAGCTATCTCACCAGCCCCATCTTGAGTTTAGAGAAAAGCCAGAAGTCACAGGGTGTCAGATCTGGTGACCACGGTGGGTGAGGACATGCCGTCATGTTTCTACGATCCTGCCTTCCTGTTGGATGGCACTAGGTAGCAACATTCACTGTATTTTTTATCACACCCTATAAAGACACTCAGGGAAGAGGACTCCAGAACTGCTTCAGAAAGTGGCAAGAACGACAGGATAAGCATGTTTGAAGGAAAGGGGAATATTTGAGAGGGAGTCATTGCAGTGTGTCTTTTACTCTAATAAGTATTTAAAACATAAGCATTCACCATATATTTTGATCACCCCTCTTGTCATTGGCAGTGAGGCCTCTCAGTCTCCCACTAGACATCCCTCTGGGACACCATGGACCTTAGTGTGCAGGTGCTTATCTGCCAGTATTCTTTAATAAATGCCATTAATGCCCACATGTTCAGCCTTAGGAAAAACACAGGGGAAGGGGCAGTCTGGTCACTTCCGTTTATCCACAAGCCCCCAGGGAAGCCGTCTCCAGAGTCACGTTGTCCCAGAGGAAGGCCCTGTCTTGGCTCAGGGGTCCTGGAGCAGAGGTGCTTGGTTCTCACACCGTCATAGCGGGGTGCATCAGTCCTGCAGACGCCCTTGGTCCCCATCCAGGGCAATGTGTCTGCCGCATCACTGAGACAGAAGGAAACAGGAAACGACCTCAGAGGGCCCAGTCAGCACCCTTCTTCTGGGGCACTTCTGTGTTGGGTTGACCTCCTCTCAGAACCCAGCCTGTGTCCAGCCAGCTGCCTGGGGAGCCCTGGAGACCAGGAATGGCCCTGGGGGAGGGCACTGTCCACACGGGCCCTCAGATCAGCCACACCACCATGCAGGACACCAGGCCAACGAAGGATGGATGTGTAGGTGTGGTTTGCAAAGACCGTGAGCTCACAGGCGGAGAGCATCACCTACCCACCCCTCCCGGCTCCTGTGCAGCCTCTTGCTGAGGACCTTCAGTGCCCCTCTAGCTCCCTCAGAATCAAGTCCCCCTCCTCCCAGCACCCTGCTACCTGTGACAGCCATCAGCACCCCCCTTGGGGAGCAGTGTTCCCGCCTCTCTGGTGAAGCCCTGACACCAGCCTGGCCATGCTTTACACCTGAGAGATCTTCAAATTACCTGTGCTGTGCCTTACATAAATAAGGCTGGTTAACGAGTCCCTGAGGGGCCAGGCTTCTGCAAGATGGCCCCACACCCATGCAGGTGGGGGTGCCCAGGTGAGAGGAGAAGCCCCAGAAGGCCCTGCATGGGTTCTGCTTTACTGTTTCCTTTCCTTCCCTCACTCCCTTCCTTCCTTCCTTCTTTCCTTCCTTCCTTCTCTATGAAAGACTAGCTAAGTCTATCACACCTGACAAATGCTCAGTGAATGAATGAATGAAAGCTTTCTTTATTGCCTCAGTATAAAAGGAAGAATTTAAAAGCAATCGTCTTCTGCATATGGAAATATGAAGGTTGCTTGCCTGTCAAATTCTGATCCTGTAGAACTTGTCATTTGACACAAAGGGGGAATGCTGTGTGAAAAAGGACAGTGCATTTTTCACACCTGCAGAATTCACTAAAAGTGGACCTCATTTGCACATAAACCCAAATAATTTGATGTTCCAATTTTGAGGACGATCACCACGACTTGTGGAAATAGGAAGCAGATGAAAGCTGTAGGCAGAAGAGCTTCCTGACAGGGACATTTGTGAGCGTAGCAGTGACATTGAGCGTACTGCAGGTCAGAGCTGGCAGTGCGGCTGCTGATTGCTCTCAGTCACTCTTTGTGCAGCAAGAGCCCCAGAAAGTGACATCTTATTCATCAAGCTTCAGACAAATGTGGTTTCATTAACCTCAACCAACTGGACTCAAACATTTATGCAGTATGGGGGAAAAAAATCCATCAGACAAACAAAAGATTATGAAATGATTTTCGACATGTGTGAATCATGAAAGAGAAGAGGAAGAGGTTAGATGATGCCGACCAAGGCAAGAGTCCCAAACTCTTCCTGGAGAGGGCCCAGCACAAGCTCGTATTTTACGGTGAGCAAGCTGAGCTCCATAAAATGAAATGGCCCAAGGAACACAGAGACACACAGGGAAATGTGTTTTCATGAGGAAAATGAGTCTCTATCTCTTTTCTCCCTTAGGAGTAAATATGTATTTCTTAATATTCTTATTTTCAGGTACTCTCTGTGTTGAAAGTACACTGTGCAAATTCTCCTGCCACGCTCACTGGATTGAGATAACCTTGAGAACATGTGCAGGTTCAGTGCCCAAGGCCAATTTACTGATGAACACAGACCCAGAATATCTGATTCTAATCACATCATTATGATGACATATTCAGGTATGTGCAGGGCATATAAATAAGCTTATATATTATAGCTTTACACACTTAAGTATATCAACATACACAGCAAAGGTTTAAATTTTATTAAGCAAAAGACGTACTGCTGTTGATGCTCCCACAATATTCCCTCTCACTTCCAATTCACTTATCCATCATTTTGACCACTCTGAAGCAATTCTGAAAGTGCTCTTTCCTCAGCGTCTTTATGGGGTGTGATCAAAAATACAGTAAATGCTCCTGCCAAGTGCCATCCAACAGAAAGGCAGGATCATAAAACATGACAGTGTGTCCTCATCCACCTTAGTCACCAGATCTGGCACCCTGTGACTTCTGGATCTTCTCCAAAGTCAAAAGGGCCATGAAAGGTAAACATTTTGAATTAATTCAGGACATCAAGGCAGCCACAACTGCTCAACTAAAGACCCTCGTGAATAGAGGACTTTGAGGACTGCTTCAGAAAGTAGCAACAACAACAGGATAAGTGTGTTCGAAGTGAGGGGAGGGTTTTGAAGGGGATTCGTGGCAATGTATCTTTTTACTGTAATTTTTTCATTTAAGCATTCACTGTTTCAATCACACCACATATATACATATATGGATACATACATACGTGTGTACATAATCTTTAAATGTCAACCATACTAGAGACCCAAAATCTCTCTGCACTTACCCAAGACACATTTAGCCTTTTGCCTTTTGACCTGGCCCATTCCTAAAGACCCTTGACAGATAGACAGATGGACAGATGGAAGGGTGGATGTGTGAACGGGTCTGCTGATATGCAGGTCCATCTCATGAACCAATCACATTTATGATATAGAAGCACTATAAAGGTTATCATGCTTGGTACAACTATGGTTTATGAAATAATTCTGACATTTTTCTGGAGGCAGACAGAGAATTAAGGATCATCAAAGGAATTAAGGGGAGCCAAGTTCCCATTGCCAGGATTTTCCTGTAGAGGTGGTCATCGCCTCAAAGCTGCACGTTTCTTTACTCGCACTTCTTACTACTTTACACTACTCCATCCCAAGATGGTTTTGGACAGGGCTCTGTCCTGTTTGAGCACCTTTTCCTCTCTTGACTGCAACAGGCCCCTTCGAGGCAACCAAGCAGCCTCAGGGGTACTGTCTGGAGAACCCTGAGGCGCACCAGGAGCCTCAAGTTGACAGCTGATGTGTTGTTCAGCTTCCTGCTGCTGGGAAAAAGGAGAAATATTTGTTCTGACACACAATTTCAGAGGTTTCAGACCACGGCCTGTTGGCTCCATGGTTTTTGGCCCTGTGGTGAGGCCGAAACATCATGGCGGGTATCATGGGCGGATAAGATGTTTACCTCATGGCAGCTGAGAAGAGAAAGAGAGAGAAGAGGGTGGGGTCCCAGTATCACCTTAAAGAGTTCACCCACACTCACCTGCGTCCTTCCACTCGGCCCCACCTCCCACAGACACGACAGGATGGAGACCCAGCCTTTAGCACACAGCCTTCGGGGACACTGAGAAACTCAGCCCCTTCAGGCTAAAGCAGGGGCTCCTAACAGGGGAGATCTTGTTCCAGGGGCTGAGAAACATCTGTGACATCGCATGTTGTCACAACTATGTTTGTGGGTGCCACTGGCTTCTAGTGAGTAGAGGACAGGGAAGTCAGTAAATGCCCAGCACTGCACAGGACGCCCTCCACAACCAGGAATTCTCTGCCTGACCTGTTAAGGGAGGCTGGGGTGAACTGCTGCAGACTCAGACATCTGCAATGAAAAGAAAGTGGAAGAGAGCCTCATTCGTGTCTTTCTGAACACTCTGGGATGGGCCACAGACATCTACTGGGTGGCTAATGTGTCATCTATTTTGGAAATGTTATCATATCTAATACCCACAGCAATCACTGTGAGTAGCTATCAGCCTTATTTTATTGTTGAGGAAACTTAAATTTCACCAGTTAAATGACTTGCCCCAAATTAATTAACTCTCAGGGTGGTGTCCAGAAAATAGACCCAGCAGACTATTCACTAAAATTTCTACATAAAATGCTTCACCTGAGCATGAGAGATGCGAGTTCAAGGCAAAAGGAAGGACAGCCTCTTACATCAGGGCTCAGACTTACCAGGAGCTGAGAACAAACAGCCGTAAGACACTGTGTAAAGTTGTGGATAATGCGGTCAATGCCATTTTCGTGGGACAGTAGGCTGTCGGTACACATCTGTGACATTGACATCAGAAAGGAGGGTCATGTCCGCTGGAAACCATTAGGCCTAATTGTGTGTCTCATATTCAATAGTCAATCAACAACTGCTTGTCCGATTAATCTGAAATTCCTGGTACACTCTAGTGAAAGACAAACTTAGGTTGAATGGATCATGGATTTTTCCAGGTTTGACAATTTGTACATTCAGATGTTCTGACTTGAAAAGAAAGAAAAGTGAAAGGAAGGGAAGAAGGGAGGTGGGAGCTGCAGAAGGGAGGGAGATTATTAAACCGATCCCAGGTGAGTCTCACTTGAGCAGATGGCAGGACACTGGGTAGTTAACTTCGTGGTAAATAAATAAGTCTCACCCAGCATTCCAAAGATCTCATCCGTAAGACAGGAATATTTTCAGGTTTGTCTTCAAAACTGTTTTCCATTTATGCATTCCTAAATTAATACTATTCCCAAATCTGGATAGTTATAAATTTTAAAATTTTATAAAATCCAGTAAATCTGGACCTTTAAAAAGTTCGTCTCCCTTACGTCTTCCTGACCTCATACTGCTTGACGTCTGGAGACCGTCACAGGCTGGGCCGCATCTCCCCTCTGCGCAGTTTGCTCTGTGTTACAGCATCGCTTTTGTGTAGACGGCTTTTAAAAATAGCCCGGTTGGGTTCCAAGCTGGAGCTCGTTCATCACCGCTTCGGCAGTGCCTTGGAGAAGTTCCCAGGCTGGAGGCCACGACGGTGGAGGAGTCCGCAGCACCGAGCCAGTGCGGATCAGTCAGGGCTCAGAAGCTGCCTGCGCCAGGGCTGTGGGAGCCACTTTGGTCGCAGACGTTGGACCTGGTCTCCAACGGGGGTTGCCCCTTGGGAGTCTGTCTCACAGATGCAGCTGGGAGATAGGGTGGCCCCAAAGCTGACTCTCCAGATCCTGGGGGGAGCAGCCTCAGCTCCTGCGCAGCTCCCTTTCTGGTTTGAAAGCCTCCTTCCTTGCCCTTCCAATAGGAGCTGGGCAGACAGGAGAGGGAAGACATTTTGTCTCCAGTTCCCAAGGGAGGGTGGGGAAAGGAGTAGAAGCCAAGGCCTCTCCCCTCCCCCTTCACGGTCCACCTTTGAGAGCACAGTCCATCAGCACAGCCCAGAAGTCCTTGAGCTCTCGCGTGGGCCAGGTGAGGGTTTGTTTTTGAGTTCTCCGATGGGCACTGAGGGCTGCAGAGGAGGAGATGAGATGCTGCTCACAGGCAGTTGTAACCTACTTAGAGGAAAAAAATGAGCAAGACCAGCAATTAAATGTGTTATCAAATAGAAGACATAGAGTTACAAAGGACTTCAGCTACATCCAGCTAGGGAAAATGTTGGAAATGAAGCCCCAGCTTTCCAGAGTAGGCAGGGAATCCACGCCAAACATACCAATTGCCATTTGGGTCAAAAGACGCTTTTGGAGGCTGGTATTCATTTGCTCAGGCTGCCATAACAAAGTGCCACACACTGGGTGACTTAAAGAACAGGAAGTTAATGCAGTATCTTGCAGTTTTGGAGGCTTGAAGTCCAAGACCAAGGCACAGGCAGTGCCGCTTTCTTCCGAGGCCTCTTCCCTTGACTTGTGGATGTCCTTCTTCCTGTGTCTTCACGTGCCCTTCCCCCCATGTCTGTGTCTGAATTGCCACTTCTCACAGCCACACCAGTCGCTGGATCAGGGCCTGCCTATATGACCTGCTTTAATCCTAATGTTCTCTTTAATGGCCCTGTCTCTAAATAATGTTACATTCTGAGGAATTGGGGGTCACAACTTCTTCATAAAAACCTAAGATGGACACAATTCATCCCCTAACAGAAGAAATTGTATTTTGGGAAAGGGCAGGGTGCTTACAGCATTTCCCTTTTCCCTAACCCATGTTCTTTTAAACATGGTTGTGTTGAAACCAAACGAATTTGGATTAAGCCATCTTCCATGACTGGGTGATGAGCTTGGCCCAAAGCAACCTCCTATACATGGTAAACTACATCCTAGCTTGAGGTGTGAACAACTTTTAATCTAACCTAAGGCTATACTCTTGTAACCAAGCAACAGAATTTCAGCCAATCACAACAGTTGAGCTGTAGCCAATCTCGGGCTGCCAGTGATCAGACCATGCCCATATAAGGAATGTGCCCATTGCAGCCAATGAGGTTGTTTGTGTGTGCCACTTCCTCTTCTCTGGCTATAAATAGAACCTGCACTGGTGGTGTGGGTGCATTCTGATCCATCTTTGGTCTGGAAGGTTGCCTGGTTCTAGAGCCTTTCATTCTTGCTCAAGCGCACTATAAAATGGAGCTGGTCTCCTTTTTTTTTAATAGCTGAGTTATCCAAATACTCAGCACTCTTACTAGGAGACTAAAGGTGACTGAGGAAAGTAAAACGAGATGGTCCCAAGGACAAGTAAGACTCTTGAGGTTGTGGATGAATCATTTTCAGCATCAGAGAACATAAGCAAGATGAGGGCAGGAGGAATGGAGGAAAGGGAGGAGCCGTGCAGAAAGGAGAGACAATGGGGACTGGAAAGTGGAAATGAGGGTCAGATCCCACCTCTGCTCAGCCCAGAGCTGCACGTGGTGCCGGGAATAAACACACAGTTGGACACGCGCACTTGCTGTGAATACCACAGAGGATATCAACCAAAAAGGACAGACCTCTACACTTCAGTAACTCCTCCATCTCCCCAAACCCTTTGGAAAATAGAAATACCTCCAGAAATGCTCTGCCCTGCAAGAACCCTTCTCCATTCTAAATTCTTCTGGTGGAAAACCAAATGCTGTTTATACAATAAGTTGGAAAATAAAAAGGAAATATTAGAAGACGTTCTTTATAAATTCTGATAATGATATTATTCTGTGCTGAGGCATCCTAATTATAAAGCTGCTCAATAAAGCTCAATTCCAACAGTGATTCTTTCTATCTGGCAGATGGTAATTGCTTTTAAAATTGTGTGTGTGTGTGTGTGTGTGTGTGTGTGTGTGTAACTCACATCTTATCCGTTTAACTTATATGTTTTGAGAAAATAATATCTATCTTTTTAAATTATCTAATTTTTTATTCTGCAGACTAACTCTGAATAGAATCTCTTTTCAGAAAAATATTGCTGGCTTAGACAAAAAAGGAACACTTAAAAAAAGACAGTATTTTGTTAGAAAAGATGAAATTGCAAAGTGGTAAGACTCAGGGGGGAAATATTTATTATAAGCTTTTGGTCCCAGCTACTTGTGAATGCAAAGAGAAAAATTAAGTTTTTTAGCTGTTCTGTCTATAAATGCGTGCTGGACAGGTTGCAATGGGCTCCAGCCTCGTCTACACTCCAGGTAAAAAGAATTCTGTACATGTTAGGAATAACTTAGTGTGATTACTCCGGAGTCTTTTTTTTTTTTTTGTGGGTACCAGGGGTCGACCTCAGGACCTCGCACCCCAGCAGGCGCCCGGGCCGCTGAGCGATATCACCGGCCCTTTTTTCGTATGTGGGTATCAGGAGTCGAACTTGGGCCCTTGGGCTTGCCAGGCTGGCGCTTACGCCGCTAAGCTATCTCACCAGCCCTACTCCTGAGTCTTACCGGACAATTCCCTATTTAGAAGATGGCTTCGTGTTGATAGCCCAGAATAATACTGCCTCACCTATAAATTGTTCCATAAAAGTAAATATTTGGTGAGTGTGTGGGGAAGAGTTTATTTTATTAAGGAAAAATTATGTAGAGTAGGTTTTTATCACTGTGAATACATGTTTACTAGATAGAAGTGAAGTCCATTTAGCATTCTCTAAACAATGAAACACAGTGGCACCTCAGTTCACAAACTTAATTTGTTTAACGATTCTGAGGAAGATGGCCATGGTTGCATTTGTCACCCAATGTGGAGTTTGTGAATGGAAGCAAAATTTTGGGGAATGCTTTCGTTTGAGAACCAAAATTTCTGGGAACAGAAGTGTTCGTGAACTGAGGTATTACAGTAACAGGATACTCTAAATTGGATTAGGATAAGACAAATAAGAACATATCTCGGTGTCTTTCTAACAGGAAGGATGAGTGTTGTGACATTTTCAAGGTTAAGCAACAATTTACTCTGGTGTCCACCCACCCGTCACCCACCCTCTAAACAAGGTTAATGCTGCCGGATGCTATTTTCTGCTAAGATGAAAGGTGCTGGGAAGAGGTAGAGGGTGACTTAGAAATTAAGTGTTCCATTACAGACAGGACCAGGACATTCGACAGTGGGATACCCGTGATCAGATGGGAAACTGCACAGGTGACCAAGAGTGACAAACAGGCTGGCCTGGCTTTGTTTGTGGTCTCCTGAGCTGGCTTCGATAGTGTCAGGTGCAATACCATGTCCATGCACACCAACTCAGGCCAGCTGCCACATGTGAAGTAGGGACACTGCAGATGTGTTTAAGGAGGAGTCCATTTACTTCTGATGAACTACTATAGATTTTTCTCACCATCGTGCATGTGTAAGTCGTAGTTCACTCCATATCCCATGTGTCCACGATGCATACATTTCTTGCATAAATGTTTGCAATTAAAATTTACATTTTGAACAAGGTAAAGGACATCATGAAACTTAAATATGGGTATGGAGAGAACTCAAACTCAAATCAGGCAATCCAAAACATCATTTACACCTAAAATAAATATTTGAGGTCTCTACTCACACCAACATCTCACACCCCTACATATCCAGATTTCATTCAGTTAAATAAATATTCTGAGCTTTGGCAAACTATTAGGTTCTAAAGTCACAGTGGGATGAGCAGAGCCATAAACCTCAAATATGACCCTCCATTTTGTCGAAATGGCCATTATGTTGGACACATTTTTCCCATTTTTTTTCTACTAGCTAACACTTCATCTAAATGAAGCTAAAATTTAGTTTATCATTCTCCCCACTCTTTCTGTGCCCGTGAAGACTCCACGGACTCTGGTATGTCCAGCAAAGGGGCCAAGCTGCAGGGAGACAGTGGTTGTTTCTCTTCCACATATTGACAACTGTGTGTGGGGCCACAATCCCCAGAACAATGAGGGCCTTTGCAGAAGCGCCGCACCTGTCCCAAGACACATCAGGAGAACCGCTAATCAGCAAGTGCAGAGGCCAGGGTGGGCCGGGAGCAACTGAATCAACATGGTGAGGACCCAGGACCCTGCTCCTCCCTTCTGGGTCTGCACACAGAAAAGTGCTCAGGTCACTGGGGCAAGCATACCAGTGGGGGTGGCTTTGATTAGGACCCAGACTATTTCATTTAAGCATTTGTTCCGGGGCTAACCCACTTCGGTACACAGTCAGTCATCCAGTAAGAATGCATTCAGAGATGTAACACACTGAAAGTTAGCAGACTAAATGTTACTTCACAGCTCTCTTGGAGATATTCCTTGCAGATATTAAAATCCTCTTTGTTTTTCCTTGTAACTCCATTTCCTTCCGGTGTTGCATCTTTGGTTAGCGTGGATCTTCCTTGGGCACTGGTAGGGTTGCACTGCCTGTGAAGGTTTGGATGTGTGGGACTGCTAGAGGCTGGCTCTGTATTTCTCGTCTTCCACTCACTCTGGAATCCCTCCAGCCTATTGGTAACAGAAAAGCGTGTGGAAGTTTCTTACAACAGTTGGTATGTACCAAGACCTTCACATAGCAATAACTCTCTCTGAGAAGTAAAAATATGCATTCAAAAAGACTTTGTATGTAACCAGCCTGCAAACCTAGGAGCCGCCCACATGTCCTTCAACAGGATGACAGATAAACAGGTTGCAGTGTGTCCATACGTAGATTACCACTGACCAGTGAAAAATGAACTTCCAACACACTTCACCATGAACTTACATATTGATTTTCTATTAATTGATCAGAGCTAGATATTAAAAAGTACACACTGTATTATTCCATTCATATGACACAGAGAAAACCAGCAGAATTAATTTATGGTGGTAGAAATCAAAACAAGCTGCCTCCAGTGGAGAAGTTCAGATAGGCTTTACCAGAAAGGAACATTCTAGAATGATGGAAATATTCTATGTCTTGACTGTGGTGTAGATCATATGGTGCACATATTTTTTAAAACCCACCAAGTTGAGATCTGTGCAAGCTGGACATGGTGGCTCACACCTTTTATCCCAGCCACTCTAGGAGGCTGAGGCAGGAGGATTGAGAGTTTGAACCCACCCTGAGCTACATATTGACTTATCAAGTCCCTGTATCAAAATAAATAGCAAAAAGTGGCTGGGGATGTAATGAAATGTGGAGGCCCTAGGTTCAATCTCCAATACAGCCAAAAAAATCTATGCACTTCATTGTATGTGAATTAATCCTCCATTTAAAGCAGTTTTAAAGTTAGATACTATTTTTGAGTACCAAAGTTGAAGAATTTATTCTTAATTACATTTTTCAAAGCTGACACAGGAGCAATAAGACATTTACTGTCTTGCTCTGCCAGTAAGGTAAATAGGAAAAACAAACTCCAAAGACTCCGTTACGTTCTGATATTTTGGAAATGTGTAATATAAATATAATACGTGCTCTCAGTTTCGACTAATTATAATATTTCACTCATCACCCTTCCGCCGTGCTAGGGACGGGAATCTAGTTCCTTTCTCAGACTACTACGCCTGGACCTATATTTAGCCCCCACTGTTTAAGGTAGCGCTGAATAGAGACGCCACCTTGACACAATCTCAGCTGTCACTTCACACTTCCCCACAACCAGAAAGGAGCTGTCTTTGCCGCAAGCAAAGATGAAAAGGACAGAGAAAATGAGATTATTATCTCTGGAAATCTCTTCAGGACCAGGCAGTTTCTTCTTCAGAAAGGAATGCATGACTCATCTCATCATGCAGGAGCTCTTTCAAGTGCCAGAGAAAATCTCTCTTCCCAGTTACCAAGCTGTGTTGGCCCCTTCCTCCTGCTCGAAAGCTAGGAAGAGCCAGTGAGAAGACATTCATAGCTGTCACTAAGGAGGTCCACGGGGTCCACGTGCTCAGATGCAACCTCCTCACTGCCAGAGATCAGGGGTCGACAGAGGAGCTGGCAATGCCACAGCGACAAAGACAGGAGGAGATGGTGAGGCTAGCAGCAGGCGCCAGCCCTCCGCGGCAGTCCCCGTGTGGCGCTAGGTGTGGGCCTTTGCTTTGGGAGGTCAGCTGCTAAATCTCTTTCACTGGCTTCTTCAGTGCTTCGTTTCTCCTTGGGTCCTTGAACACGTCAGCATTTGGGGAACCAATTCCCTGGACTGAATCTCTTCTGTTGAAACACCCAGCACATCCCATGCTCCTGACAACCAGGGCTGATGACCAGGGCTCCAAACCGGAAGCAGGTTCAGAGGTAGTGAGGACTAGGTAAGCAGATTGACCTTGAGCCGGGTCACCAGGCCAGCGCCCATGGGAAATGGGACAGCAGTGGTGTATGTAGAGCAGGGGCCTCTTGGTCCCACCAGGAGCACCACCGTGGTGGCCCAAGGAGAAGCGCATGCGGAGGGGAAAGCCCTGGAGAACAAACAGCAGCTGCCGCACTCGGCCACTGTGAAAACAGCAGCCACTGTGGGAACGCGGGGGATGGCCCGCCTCTACCTGCAGCTTTGAAAAGTAGTTTTCGAAAAGAGACATGAACATCAATGCATTCCTTGCCAGCCCCAAGCTCTTCGCTGTCACGTCTACACAGCAGCTGTCTGCAGGGCAGTTGGAAGATGAGGGAGACCTCTGCCCTGGGACCCCAGCTCAGGAAGGGCAGGGCTTCCTCCGGAGCAACGGACGCAGGCATGCGCTGGGGCCAAAGCTTCAGGCTGCCCCCCTGCCTCTGCCAAGTGCTCGATAAATGAATCGGGGCCAGCTTCATTCCCCTCCGCGCTTCAGTTCACCCCCTCTGCGGTAGGGGTAGACACCGAGCAAAGACTAAGCAGGTTGCTGTACACAAAGCACTCGAGACGTGGCTTAAGACACCTAATGCCCTCTAAATGCAGACTCTGTAGTGGAGAAGGGAATGGCATCCTCGGTCCTGAGACCCTGCAATGTCACAGAGCCACACAGATCATGGTTGTCAACATCAGCAGTGACCTTGACACCTCAGTCCAAAAGAATTGACATGTACACACTTGGGGTGGGGACTCTGAGGCGGTACAGTTAAGGTCTTGCTGACCTCATGAGATTGGGCTTCATGGGCAAATAGGAGGAGCCAAAAGAACAGGAGGGGAGTCCTTCAAGACAAAGAGTAAACAGACAAACCTGAGTTGCCTCTTTATAGAAATGGGCTGGAGAGAGCAGCCCCCGGGGCCATGGGTTAAACGCTCAAGGAAGAAGCCACTGGCCAGTGATAACCTACGGTGGTGACCATCTGCCTTCCTTCCCTTCTTTCCATCTTTCCCCCCCTCCCTTCGTTCCCTGCTAGATGGGTTCAGGCTCTGGCTGCAGATCGCCTACCCATTTGTCTTCTCTAACCCGTCCTGAGACCCACAGTTGTCCTCGAAGATTATTTTATTTAGCACAGTGCCCTCTGTTCAACTCTCCCAATGTTGTAAACTTAACCTTTAATACAACCATTTTTAAAAATTTGGTTACAATTTTTTCACTATAACTGCAACAAATTCTTTCCCTCAATTTTGAAAATCAAGTAACTATAACAACAAAATGTACCCTGTCATGCTGTCAGGCTGGATAGATGCTGTCTGTTCGCTCCGCTGGGGAGGTAGAGCTTTCTGGAATCTTCTGGGACAGGAAAAGGAGGGGAGGTGATGAACCACACAGAGCCCTCGGCCTACCCTGGCCTTACCATCCAGCCACTGATGCAAATATCTGGACAGAGCAGAGAATATCTATCTGCTCTGACATAATTCAAAGTCTCCCTCAGTCTTTTTCCCTGTGTGTTCCACAGTCTATGGAACTGAGCTATAGTGTAGAGATAACTTTGCACTCTGATTTCTCAAATTTTCTCTTAAAATTATGTAGATCATAAATATTTCCATTTTTGCTATGTAATCCTGTGTTGTTGCTGCATAACATGCTCTCAAGTGGATTAGGTCTAATTTTCTTAACATTTTCCCTCTTATAAATGTTGGTTGTTTCTAATTTTTAACTAACTTTTGGCATTCGCTCTTTAGTTGATTCTGGATTCTATAAGGGACATAGAGAAGCCATGAGATGACCACAGTCCCCATCGGTTAGTCAATCCTGAGTGGGCCTCTTGGCCCAGCAAAAGTATTAATCATGAGCGTTTCAGTCCTGAACAATATCTACAAACAGAAACCAGTTGCTGAGTCGCTCTATTAGTCTGCAATCTGTTGCTATCATGAAATACATGAGGCAGGAAGACTTGTAAAGAAAAGAAGTTTACTTGGCTCAGTTTGGGAGGCTGAAAGTCAAATGGCACGGCACCAGCTCTTTCAGGGGCCTGCAGGCTATATCACCTCCTAGCATGGCCTCCTAGTGGGAGAAACTGGAAGAAGCGATCATATGGAAGACAGGAAGCCAGAGTCCAGGGAGGGGACAGTCAGGAGCTCCCACCAGGCCCCCTGGTAACTTTGCTACATGAAGGGCCACACGACCAACACATGAACCCTAGGGGGACACACACCACACAAGGGATCCACTCAGAAATGCAGCACTTAGAGGCAGCTGCCTCAACTCGGCTGAGCTGTTCCCAAGCCACACCCAGTGCCATTCCTGCTCCGGGTGGGCCTGTCACATCCCCGCTGTAAAAGGCCCTGAGGCCTGGTCCTCTGGGGCGCTCTGAGCCAGTGACCGCCCACTCGGTAGTGTTTTCTCTTCTCCTGGGCCTGCGACTCAGCAAGCAACCATCAGGGCAGTGGGTCAGAGCTGCTGGGACCCAGGGTCACCCATGGGTGTGGGTACCACAAGGCTGAGCTGGGCCAGCTGCCGGGCGTCTTCAAAGCTCAGTTTCTTCACCAACAAAATGGGTCTGATAAAAACCTGGGGGAGCTCCGGTGGAAGCAAAATAGAGCATGGAGTGCCTGCCTCCCTCCTTCACTGTCTGACCCCTTACGGAAGTAAACTCAGGGCATCATCTTCACCCTATCTTAACAAAAAGCAGTTAGACAGGATAAAGTCCACGATCAAAACAAACTATGAGACCAGGACAAACAGACCTTTAATCTGTTGCACCCCAGCCTGGGTCTTCCTGGGCCACCCGTGCTACCCAGGCTGCCCCGAGCCCCCTGTCCTCTTGACCATTCCTTTTTTGTTTTGTTTTGTTTTTAATCTTTGAGACAGGGTCTCACTATGTAATCCAGGCTAGCCTTGAACTCACTACGTAGCCCAACTTGGCCTCGAACTGGCAAGAACCCTCCTGCCTCAGCGTGCCCAGTGCTAGGATTACAGGCGTGTGGTACCACTACAGGCTCTCTTCGCCATTTCTGCAGTGCCCAGGAGGGCGGGCACTCTCTCATGCTCCATAAACTCAACGTGGTCTCCTGTTAGGCACCCCCAAAAACTGGAACCGCAGACCCTGCGGGCCTATAAGTGTCTCCAGGATGACCTGGAGTTACTTTTCACAGTGAAAATTTCTCATGAGTCGGGAAAAGTGAAAAGGGTAAAACATTAAGAACCCGCAGACAACGTGTTGGCGCTCCGGATAAACACACACTGCAGAGAAACGCGAGGGTCCTGGAGTTACGGCCAGATCACCAAAGCAATGGGGACCAGACTCCTGCGCCACTGGGCTGTACCCTACTGCTGCCGGCGACAAGGCCATGGCGCACTGGGCCCCGCGCATACACACCGAGACATGCACGGGCTCTCGGGTTCCGCCCGCCGCTCCTGGGGTTCTGAGCTTGCTTTTTGTTTGAAATTTCGCCAGATTAAAAATCTGAATTGCAGTGGGCTGAGGGTCTGCAGGTGGAAGGCGGCCCCTCTCCGGTCCGCAGGTCAGCCGAGCACCTGCCCTGCACTCGCAGGGAGCCCTGCTGGGCGCGCCCCAGCCCCCTGCCAGACGGACCAGGGATGCGCCCCTCTGCGGCGACTGGCAAATGAGCCCTGGGCTTGCTCTGCAGTCCCTCCCCCGGGGACCCCCTTCTCGGACCGCGGGGACCCTGCGGTACGGCCGGTGGGAGGATGTGCACAGGCGAACCGCTTGTCTTCCCCGTCCTTTCTCGGGGTGGGGGTGGGGGGCTCCGCATCCCCTTCCCCAGCCCTGATTCTTGGATCAGTCCTTATCCAGTTGCCCCGCGCTGCGCAAACTGCAGTGCAGGGACCCAGGCTAGAAGGATCGGATCAAAGGGAATCGATAAACAGGTTGCGCAGATCATTCTAAGTGGGTTACGTGGGGTCTGAAGCTCTGGCCGGGGGCCACACGAGCCAGGATCCGGGTCACAGCATGCAGCGCCTCGGAGACCCCCCCCCTTAGCGCCCCACGCGGATCCCTGCCCCGGAGCCCCCGCCCCCTCCCCTCCCACCCGAGCCTCGGAGCGTGGCCCGCCCGGCGCGCGCCGCTGTCGCCCCCCAGCGGCCGAGCGCTTGTCGCCGCGGGAGCCGGGCGCGGGGGTGGCTCGGCGCGGGCAGCCGGCAGCTCCGCCCCGCACCCCCCCTAGCGGCCCGCGTGCCGCCCCCTCAGCGCAGCTCTCGGCTCAGACGGAGCCGCCGCCTCTGCAATGTCAGCAGGCGCAGCGGCAGCGACGCGAGCGGCAGCGGTCCGGGCCCCGCGCTAGCCGGCGGCACGGCACGGCACGGGCCGGCAGGCGCGCACCGCGCGAGCCCGCGGCCCCTCGCTGCTCCGGGCGCCGGCTCTGCGCGCCCCGGCCCGGCCCGGCGCGGCGCTCGCTCTCGGGGCCGGCCCGGCTGCGGCCGCGCACAAAGCACCGCGGACACCGGGGACCGGGGCTGCGTCCGCCGCTCCACCCGCGCGCCCCCTCCCCACCGGCGCGGCCCGTCCTGTGACCGCGGCGACGCCGCCGCCCGCCAGCGCCCGAGCCGTCCGCGCCGCTGCGACACGGCCACCGGCGCCGGGGGTGGCCCTCGCCGCGCGCGCTGAGAGGTCTCCGGTCGCCGCCGCCCCGCGCGCCACGGGGACGGGAGCCCGGGGCAGCCCCGCGCCGGCCCGCGCCTAAGATGGCCACGCTGCTCCGCAAGATCGGGCTCATCCGCCTGCACAACCGGGACACCGAGGACCCCAAGCACCACCACAACCACCGCGGCGGCGGCGGCCAGCAGAGCGCGTCGCTGCGCGGCAAGGGCGGCGCCAAGAGCGGCGGCCACAAGCAGGCGCCGCACCCCGGGGGCGCGGGCGACGCCAGCCCCGGGCCCGGCAAGGGCAAGCGCGCGGCGGAGCTGGCCCCGCGCGACAAGCAGCCGCCGCCGCCGGGGGCCGCGGGCGCGGCGGGAGCCTCGGGCGCAGGGGGCCCCCGGGAGCGGGCGGCGGGCGCCAGGGCGGGGCCCGGGCCCGCGGTGGCCGCGGCGGCGACGGCGACGGTGGGCGGCAGCCTGGTGCCCGCGGCGCGGCAGCAGCACTGCACGCAGGTGCGCAGCCGGAGGCTCATGAAGGAGCTGCAGGACATCGCGCGCCTGAGCGACCGTTTCATCTCCGTGGAGCTGGTGGATGAGAGCCTTTTCGACTGGAACGTGAAGCTGCACCAGGTGGACAAGGACTCGGTGCTGTGGCAGGACATGAAGGAGACCAACACCGAGTTCATCCTGCTCAACCTCACCTTCCCCGACAACTTCCCCTTCTCGCCGCCCTTCATGCGGGTGCTCAGCCCGCGCCTGGAGAACGGCTACGTGCTGGACGGCGGCGCCATCTGCATGGAGCTGCTCACGCCGCGCGGCTGGTCCAGCGCCTACACCGTGGAGGCCGTCATGCGCCAGTTCGCCGCCAGCCTGGTCAAGGGCCAGGTAAGGAGACGCGGGGGCCGGGGCGCACCTGCGGGGTGCGGAGGGCGAGGGCCGGCCCCTCCCATCCGGCCTCCTTGGGTCCGGGCTGCGCGTGCGGGTCGGGCGCTGGGCACAGACCTCAGTCCAGGGCGTCTGCTTCTTTGCCCTAAAGGGCTTTTTCCGTCCCCTGCTTCTCCATCGTCCCTGGGAGTCCCAGCCTAGCTCTGGTGGTGTCCCTGTTCTCACTAGTGCATCCATTCTTTCTCCCGGTCTGTCTGTCCGGGCCTCTCTCTTTTCCTCTCCCTCTCACTTTCCCCTTCCCTTTCTCTCCTCTCTCCAACATTCTCTTCCCCTAATATTCTCCCCACTGCTCCTCTGTTTCCTACCCCCTCCCACCTTCTGTTCCCCTGGCGCCTCCAGCTTTCCCTTCTCCGCCCCTCCAGTGTCCCCCACTCTCCTTGTCCCTCTTCTCCCCCTCTATCCCTGCGTCCTCGGCCCACCTCCTGGCCTGCAGTCTCCGAGGGTGGGAACTTTTTGCGTGTATCAGGACCTAAGTGTCCACTCTAGTGTCTCGCGCACACACACAAAGGTTTCCTCTGCAGACCTCTCGGGAGCCAGCTGCCTGCTGTGAGCTCTCTCCCTTGCGCCTTTCTTCTGTGAGGTGAAAACTGTGCTCTTGAGAAACCTCTCCAGAAAGGCAGAGGGGTGGGTTGAGCCCTTCTGTAAGGGACAAGGCCAGACTCCATCCAGGCAATGCGTGTCCTCCCCGGAGGGTCTCCCTTCCCGCCCGGCACCTGTGCCCTCCTGGGCCGTCACCTCTGGGGTAGACGCCAGGGCTTGGTCTCGTTCCGATCTTGTTTCTTCCTTTTGTTCCCTTGTCCCTGGGGCAGGGGCATTTATCTGGGCTAAAGATTTTAACTAAACACCTAGAGGAAGGCTGAGGTCAGTGAGTCTTCTCTCCTACCGCACTAGGGAGCAGCTTTAGGGAAAGAAGCCCCGGAGTCTGCGTACAGAGAGCCGGGAATGAACGCGTTCTCAGAGATGCGGTCCTGCGTGGCTGCGGGCTGGGGCGTGATGATTTTCTCTTCCCATGTGTTCTTGACCGTGTTCAAATTCCGCGGCGGTCTCCTGACTCAGTATTAAATCTTACTTACTGAGATTATATTTCTGTACGAGAGCCTTTAAGGTTTATAGAGAACCCTTATTTTCTTTAGAAGACCCGGAATGACCTCCGTTTGGTCTTTTCCTCAGCCACTTTATCAGAAGCGATCAGTTCCTCCCCTGCCTGTCTCTGTCCCTTTCACCGCAGGATGCTTCGCACTAATCAAATGATGCTTGTTCTGCCAGTTTCAGTGGAAGTGGAACCCCTGGGATTCCAAACGAGTAGCCTCCTCACACCCGCAGAGAAGGTCACTTCATTCTTCAGCTGTCCTGCCAGTCCATCTTTTCTGGGGTTCGGGTTTGCATGTTTCTTGAGTCAGCAGCAGGGTGGATGTGACAGCTCTAGGAAGAGTCCTTCAGCTGGGGAAGGGTTCGGCGTCAGCAGTCCCCTCTGCACCTGCACTGAAACATTGGCTCTGGTACAAGGCGCGTGGGATTGAATACAAGCTGGGGAGGGGCTCAGAGTTTAATTTTTCAAACAGGACTTACTTAAATGATGTGGAAGAATATGCCCCCGAACTGCCTTGGTTATTTGATTCTTGAATTGTTGCTAATGAGAACTCTTCGGAGTAGACTGTCACTGTCTCCTATTCTTCACAACAAAGATGACTTCGGGGCCGAGGAAGAGGAATGCAGTTTTCCCTCCTATAATCACAGAATCATAGCATTTTAGACTTACAAGAGATCCTAGACTACGTCGTTTATTCTGGAAGATTCGGGGGGAATAAATATGTTAAATGAAAAATGAGAAAGTTGTTTTCTAAAAAGAGACATGTTTTTAGTAAATTAAATGTCTTTCCATTTTTACATGAACGCCACGAATACAGACAGTCCCATTGGTACCTGTATGCTTCTATTAAAATGCACAGGTCTTGGGGTGCGTATTCCAAAATCAAAAACCATGCATTCATTTTGCAAGGTAGAGACTTCATTATTAAAAACAATCATCAATACTTTGTGTATTAATTTGATAAAAAATCTTAATTGGACCCAGTTCCTTCCACCTATCTACTAAATATCTGAAATGATGGTAAAAGTTCAGCACTTTGTTAAAACACCAGTTCAGTTACTTTGTGTTTTCTGTGCTGGTTTCCACATAGAGTTATCCAAAAGAGAGTGATGTATGACACACATAAAATATTCAAAATGCAATGAAAGAAATGAAGAAATAAATAGTCATAATGTTTCAGGGTTCTGCGCACGGAAGGATCTGGTGGTGTTTCAGGTAACCTGAGCATTACTCTGTCTTTTCGTCCTTTGGCGAATTCGTGACTCACAGGTTGCTCGGTGCCCATGCAGTAGTTACCAAATTATTTCCACAGTTAAAAGTAATGTGCTTTGGAAAAGCAATCAAAATACCTGATTAGATATTCAAAGAGAACCAGGAGCGCTGCCAGACCAATAATTACTTTAAAAGAGAGAGTTGTTAGATTCCAGTTGTGTGACTCTGTTCTTGGGATTTCTTTTTTAGGATTCATTTTCTTGAGCTGTAAAATTTGAAAAGGTTTGTTTGCCTCTCTCAGAGAGGAAGGCGCTCCCCTGCTTGGCGCAGTTTCCTGAGTGGAAGAGATACCGCTGCTGCACCTTTAGAGAAAACAGAACAATTTTAATCATTCCACGTGTAGCATTATAAAAATACCTGCATAACGGTTTTGTACACAAAATAAGAAGTTGAAGTTTATTACACGATATGAAAAATTCAGTCACTCTATGAGGGTTTTCCTGATGAATATCTGCCCTGTGTTAAAACTGCTATCATGATCCATTATGAATTGTGGTTGTTTTAAAAAAATATATAAATGTCTGACATGATACGTTCTCTGTAGAGATGAAAACATAAGTCCCTGGCCTGTTTGTCTATGACTGTACTTCCCTTTAATTAGATAGAGGTATTATTGTAAGTAGCCCTTTTAGTTCTCTAGTTGTATGAGAAATTCTTAGACCTTTAAAATGAACCAGTGAAAATGCTAAGTATACTTGCAGGAAATTGTTGCATCCTTTATCATTTACTGAGCCAAAAGAATGCAGTGTTTAGCTGCTGCATGGGATTTTTGACACACAAAGCTGTAAGATGGGGCTGGAGGTGCAGCTCAATGATATACTGCTTGCCTAGCGTATGCAAAGCCCTGGGTTCAAACCCCAGCACTGGGGGAAAAAAAAAACTGTAAGATTTTTGTCTGGAAGCTAAAGGGAACTGTAACACTAGCTCAGTGCTTGCATTAGTGGATAGCATAATCTGCAAAACCGTGTTTTGTGAGATGAAGCTAGACGAACTAGCACCAGTGTAGCAGGGCTCTGGCGGAGAGGTGCCCTGGGTTCGCTGGCGTCCCCTCCAGGTGTGGAGCACTGACGGTTGCACGAGTGCCCTGCAGCCTGCTCTTGCAGCTGTGTGAACAGCAGGGTCCAGAAAAGCCACTTCATTGTGCCCTGACTTGGGGCTCTGCTTTCACACCTGCACACCTCCCAAGTGTCCCCCTTTTTAATTAGTTGGACGTTGCCAGTGGTGGGGAAACAGATGGCAGCTGAATGCCAGTTCCTCACCCCTCCCCTGGCCCTGCAGAACTAACCATACAGCCTGGTGTGGGCACAAGAGTGATGGGAACAGTGACAGCAGCAGTTGCTCATCTTCCTATGAGCTTAGGGCCAGCTCTGGCCCAGGGGAGCCACTGCACAAGGGGAGCTGCGTGTCCCCAGGGGTCTGCTCTTCCCATGGTCGTCGCCCAGGCGAGGAAACTGCGCGCTGCTTCCTCAAGTCCTTAATATGGCTTCACATTCTCAAAACAGCTCGTGAGCGGCTGGGCTCTGAAAACCCATCAGCGGGAGCAGAGCTGTCGGTAAGGGGCTGTCTGTCACCTGGGCACCTGCTGCTTCCTGGCGGCTGCTTATTAATGGTGACCTGTGTGATAATCATTATATCTGCAGAGAAGAGACCCACAGCCAGTCCCCGCTGGAGTCACAGAATCACAGCACCGAAACATCCCCAAGTCTTAGTGTTTGAACTAAGATTGGTAGGCAATTGCAGGACAGTTAGGTTTGTCTGACAGCATGAGTTTCTGGGCTTTCACTAATAAGTGAAACTGGCAGATATCACCACTTGTCTGCTTGTCGTGCTACAGTGAAGGGTCATGCAGCTCAGCGGTGTTCAGTGATGGGGCGCAGCACTGAGGTCCACTTTAGAGCTGACTGTGGTCCACAACAGGGTCACTGCTTGCACACGTGCACACATGCACACATGCACGTGTAAGTGAAGCCCATCTTTAGAATGTCTTCCAAAGTCCTAGGCGCGGAGACAGCATTTCACGGGTGATTGTTACAAGTGCTGCATCTTATTACGGAGTAATGGAAAGGGCAGCCCTTTGGGATCCTAAAATCTGTGGGCTTCCACCCCACTATAACTGACACAAGTGTGTCGAAAACCCTCTTAGTTTGCCAAAGTTGTTGTAATAAAGTCTCAGAGGCCAGGCGGCATAGATGACAGAAATTTGTGTTCTTGAGGTTCCGGAGGCTGGAAATCCACGCTGAGGGCTTGACAGGGCTGGTTTCCTCGGCTTTTAGCTAACACCTCTCCCCGTGTCTGTGTCCTCATCCCCTCTTCCTACAAGGACACTGGTCCTGCTGTCTTAGTGGCTCTCTGGTGACCTCACTTTACCTGGATCCCCTCTGGGAGGCCCTGTCTCCAGGTAAGTCATAGCGTGAGGCACTAAGGGTTGGGGGTTCAGCATAGAAACTGAAGGAGACACATTTGAACCCACAACCAGCACAAGCCAGGGTTAATTAACCAGATCCCCATCTTGCTTCTGCAGAGGTTGTTGCTGATTTGAAAAGCAACATAAATGAAGCCGAGATGGCGAATCTTGCTAGCAGCAGCCTTAAGCAGAGAGGTGCACACATTTAGAGGGGATCTGGGGGAACCCAGAGTGTAAGTAGTGCTAGCTACAAAGTGGGCACCACCATCTGTCTCACCCGAAGAGGCACTGATTTTGGTTCTTATGAGTCATTGTGGTGGTCTGTCCTGTGTGTGAGGGGGACAGAGATAATGACCACCAGCGATGACTCTGCAGCTCGAGGTATCAATATGCCTGGACTGTTGGGAGAAAAAATAGCTACTTGTTCTGCCATCAAGTAGGACAGGTTGGAGGACACAGACAGGACTCTGCATCCTAAAAATAGCCCCACGCCAACCGGGAGAGCTGCAGGGAGAGCTCTTGGTTCCTGGGTCCCAGGTTCCTGGGACAGTTTGTAACAGGAGTCGCTTCCTCAGCCCGAGTGTGACCTGAGAGCCTGTACTTGTGAGCAGAGCATGCGTGTGTGTTGCTGTTCACTTTTCTGACTTACGTGGTGGGTGAGATTTGTTCTTCTTTGGAACGGGCAGGTAGGTTGGGGGCTGTCGTTTAATGGGATGTGGCCACATGAGAGAGCAAGGTGACGTTCATAGGGTAGCCTGACTCCTGAGTGTCTCCTTTCTCATCCCCAGGAGGTGACTTACCTGGATCTGGGTTCAGAGGAAAAGCAGGCTCCCCAGTACTGTGTTGGAATCAGTCAAAATGGCTTTTGTGTTAATAATAACGATTTACAAAAAAATCCAGGCTCTGGTAGTAGGCTCTTTGGGGCACATTTCAGATCTCCTTGAATCATACGGAGGTGATCAAAAGATACAGTGAATGTTTAAATTTAAAAATTCATTACAGCAAAAGATACATTTCCATTAATCCTCCCACGGTACTCCTCTCTTCAAACACACCTATCACGTCACTCTTTCCCCTTTCTGAAGCAGTTCTGGAAGTCGTCTTTTGCAAGTGTCTTTATGAGGTGTGATCAGAAATACGGTGAATGCTGCTACCAAGTATGATTCAACAGAAAGGCAGTTCTTAAAATCCTTAGTGTGTCCTCATCCACCCTGTTCCCCAAATATGGCACTGTGCAACTTACGGCTCTTCCAAAATGTCAGCGTGGCCATTAAAGGTCAATGTTTTTAATCAATTCAGGACACAGGTAGCCAGGACAGCACAACTAAAGACATTCATGAAAGAGGACTCCCAGACCCACTTCGTAAAGCAGCAAGGACAATAGGATGAGTGTGTTCCAAGTGAGAGGGGGAATATTTTGAGAGGAATTAATGGCAATGTGTCTTTTACTGTAATACATTTTTTTAAAATATAAACACACACAGTCTATTTCAATCAGACTGCTAGAATCTGTTGTCCAGGACGTGCTGATAAGGTGGAGTGGCACAAGGAGATCCCAAGTGGCCGTGTTGGTCTTTCCTTTCTGCCAGGGGCTCTTGGTTCTGGTGGTAAAGGAGGTGCTCCAGGGAGTTTGTAACCTATTCTAGTGCCAGGCCTGCAGATCATCTGCCTCCATGGTCAGAATCAGACCCTGGCAGAGGCTAACCAGGGAAGGGCCTCTGTGATTCTGATGGGCACCCAGGGTTGCAAAGCCATCCTGAACCATTCATGGTCCAGGTATATGGCCTTTTCCACCAGCAGCCCCCACCATGAGCTTTGGGGTGGTGGGCACCTTCCTCCCCACTTGGGCTGCACTCACTGCCCTAGGTCAACTCTGACTCAGCCCCTGGAAGCCCCAACTTCATAGAGAAGGCTATTCTAAGTGCTACCAAGTCCTGTCCCACCCAGGACCACTTACGTAGACCAAGAGGGAGAAAAATGTGCTCAAGACAATTTGCTTACCCCTCAGTGAGACCCCACTGTGGAGGTTGGGAGTGGAGGCTGTGTAGACCTATGGATGATTCGGTGATTAACACAGCTTATTCCAGAGTGCTTGCTCCAGGGCGGGGCTAGCTAGGCAACAGTGGCAGAGAAGATGCAGTAAGGTGCCTACGGGACAGGGCTTGCTCACAGGAATAGAGCACAGCCCATTCATGATTGGTTACTGTTTGGGGACAGTGTAGTACATGGTCTATCATAGATCTCCCAATTGACAGTGACATGGGTACGGATTGGGGATTTGGGCTAAGTGAGGTCCTCTGGTGACATCCTCAGAGAGGAGAGACTACTGAAGGGTGGCCAAGGCGTTACTTTGACACCAAGTGCTAGCCCGTCCTTCTGAGCAGATTCCATTGCTGATAAATGGAAGATCAGACGTTTCTCTAAGCCCACCAAGGAGCCTTGTAATGTGAAATTCTCGAAGAAATGATTCTGCCTCCCTGCCCAGTGAGTCAGCAACCTAAGACTTCGCTGTTCAGTTACTCACTGTGGCCACTCACCCCCTTCAGTCATTCAGCACCATTGCTCAGAGGCCACTGTGACTGGGGCGCTACAGTGATGTGACCCTCGGGACTCCCATGACAACTTCCCCACTCCGTGTATTGTCCCGGGTCCCCTCCTTGACCCTGAATTATGTGAGGCTGGGGGAGTAGCTGAGCAAGGAGACCGAGGACACCAGATTGAGAAAGTGGCAGAGGAACAGACTTAGGACCAGTCAGGGCACAGGGCGGAGTAGCGGGGCTGGCGTGGCTGCAGAAGCAGGGAAGCAGCTGCCCAGGGTGCCCTCGCCCGGCAGCAGGACACTGTGCCCGGGAGTGTACGCAGGAGGGGTCATCTGCACGACCTCCAGCCCTGGCCTTGTGCTGCAGCCACACTCTACACTCCACACTCCTGTAGAGCCGCCCTGTCTCCCAGTCCCTCTCCCACCAGCCCCGCCTGCCTGGAACTCCTTTGTGGCCCTGTGCTCCAGGTGAGCATCTTGCCATCTAAACCCTGCCAAGATACTCAGCTCCTCTGCAAAGGGCCCCTCAATCACTCCGTCAAAGCAGTGCCTTCCTCCTCTTACCTTCTGCCTCACTGGAAACGTTCTATTGCTGTATCTTTCTAGGTGATACTCATATACTTAGCACCATTGCCCCTTCCCTTCACTGTGTGCCCCAGTAAGTGTGCTTGTGGCAAGATCCACTTATCTGAGCCGACACCAGGCCCTTGCCCTGCCCTTCCTGCAGAGCAGCGTAAGAGTTGACTGGCAGCAGGTGCTTTCTGTGGAGCACTCCATTAAATCCATGCAGCGGCCCAGGAGGCAAGTGCTGTGGTGATTCCCATTTTACAGACGAGGAACTGAGGCTGGCAGAGCTCAAGTCCTATGCCACAGGCAGTGCCATCCCATGAGCTGTTGAGTTGGCAAACCATAGCCACCAGCCAAGGACTGCTTGTAGTTTGTTGTTCCCCTGGAGCAGATGGGCACGCCTTTGCAGCTACCTAGAGCTTGCTTTAGCTACAGCACTCAGAACTGATCCATGCACGAGGCGGGCACTGCGGCCCATCAGAAGTGACACGTGGTCCTGAATCCTCAGGAAAGTGGGACCAATATATTCGTCCAGATTTCCCTTTAGCTTGTTGTATCTATTGTGTGAAGCAGAAAATGTTTTAATTTTTTTAAGCTATAGGGGAATGATAATTATTGCTGTTTTATTTCTTCTATGTACAAAAGAGAAAGGCATTTTTTAAAGATTCTGAAAATAACCCAAGAAAGACGTGCTTTTTGAACATAATTATTACATTGGCAAAATCACTCTAACTGGAGAGATTATTACTTTAAAAATAATTTCTGTAAAATAAATACCAGTTCTCCACCGCAGTACTTGGCCAGCATTCCCAGTCACTTTCGGGGAGTTTCTTGACGAGGACGGTAAGCTGCACACAGGTGTGGATCTGATCATGCTCCCAACTGAAATGTTTTCCGTCCACTGGGAATTGAGGGGAACAACCCCAGAAAAATACCGTAAGAGCACTTCCCACTTTCTGATCTTGAAGATCGACATTTCTAAAAGTCAGAGTATGGAGTTAGAGAATTTATTATGTGGTGGTGATAGGAATTTGGACGTTTCGTGCACACAATTGTTAAAGCAGTTACTTTAGCGTTCCTGACACGTGTGTTAGGGTGACGTCCGAGTGTCAGGCTGGATGCCCGCGTTGCTTCCTGTGATGGGGCAGTCAGGAATTCGATATAATCATGTGAGATAAACATTAATTGCTGCGAGGATCAGTTTGTGCTGGGGTCCTGGGTGGTTAGTGACCAAACCTATTCAACTCTGATTCCTGGCCAGGGAAAAATAGCAATAGATATTAGGGAAGAGTGTGGGAACTAAATTTGTTACAAGCTTACTTTAATTGCCAGTAGTGAAATGTTGTAAGCCTTCAAAATGTTACTTTTTAGGAGTCATTAAAATGTTATATGAATCACAAATTCTTTAGCTTCACTTTGTGCAAAGGGAATACTTGTTTATCTGAGCCTTCCCTGCCGCCTGTGCCCATCCTGCCTTCCTCCTCCCCACTCCTCTCCACATCCTCCTCCTCCCCCTACTCCCTCCCTGTGCTCCCCTTTCCCCCTCTCCTTAACCCTCGTCCCTCCTGTGCTCTCCTCTCCTCTTCCCTTTCACTCCCCTTAGCCCTCTCCTTCCCGAAGAAGGTGAAGGACAGGACAGGATCCCCCGGAGACGCCCCCATCCCCAGTGAATGCAGGGAGACCAGAGAGCAGGAGCCACTGGCCCCAGCCCGTTAGAGACCCGCTGCTGGAATGTAGGTCAGGAAACACCATAGTTCTCTCATTATAAGGACCAAGCTTGTAAAGTGACGGAACCCTTAAAGGACTTTGTCATAATTCATAAATAAAACTAACCTAATAAAAAGTGAGCTTGAACTCTATCCAATTGAATTAGGGTGGTGATTCTAGTAGAATGCTGTTTGGAAGGGCATCCTGGCATCGCCTTTTTATTAATAAGAGAGATGGAGCCTCTTTTTGGTTGTTCTTGAGAGTCAAAGAACAGAAGATCCCAGGAGCCCTACCTGCTGCATCTGAGTCCACCTCCTCAGAATAATGCTTTTCAGAGCACAGATGAAATCCACAGGATTTCATAGGAAACTGCAGGCTTAATACAGTTACCACATTATTAAATCTATGACTGCAACGTGAAATAAAAAGCATTAACGCGTAAGTATCCAGGGTAAGAAGCACATCCGACAGATCTCCTAATCCAACAGTAACAGGCGTCAGTGAAATTTCAAAAAATCCACAAGTAGGATGTGATTTTTTAAAAATCTGGGATTTCTGTTGGAGACAAAGTCAAAACATTGCTCGTACTGCTGTGGTTTAACTCATTCAGTCATAATTAGAGAACGTGCTTCACTGCAGCTAAAGGCTACGGAAAATGAAGACACTTTTCCAGCCAAATGTATAAACTCTTGGGAGCACACAGGCCTGGGGTGAGGAGCTGCAGGAGCCCCTGAGTCTCCACTCAGTGCTGTCTTGGGAAAGATCGCAGTGCTTATCGCTTATTCTGCCAAGGGTCATGGCCAGACCCTTCAGAACGGGGCTCAGAGCCCAGCGGGTGTCTCAGTTCTGCCATGCTTGCATAGGCTGGGATAGAGCCATGGAGCGGGAGGTGGAGGGGGGGACGCTCACCACTGGCCCCCTGAGCAGAAAGACGGGGAGCGAAAGTCCTACTACACAGGGAAGTCGTGACACTCAAAACGATGTGCACACGTGCAAAGGGAGGAGGGCACCACAGATGTGCCTCCTTTTAAGGAAGTAGAATGTTTGCTGAAATAAAGACCAAAAAAAAAAAAAAAAAAAAAAATGTGGCCAAGACCCAGCACCACACTTACATGTAACACACAAAGGAATCTGCCTTCGTGACTATGAGTATTTCACGCCACACTGACATCCAGTTGGATGTTTTCTCTGTATTTGTACCACACTTTTATAAATATTCCCAGGAAACTCAAGATAGTCTCCCTTTTATTTTCTTTTTTAAACTGCCACCTCTCGTGGTCACTACATTTGTCACTACCTTTGTCTTTCCCTCATCAGGTCATTTTGCTTCTGCTGGCACTGATTCTGATAATGACCATGGTCATGTTACTGACCTCCCACAAGTGGACACCTGGGTCTTTTCACCTTTTCAACTTTGCTGTCTTAAGAATCCTATTTTAGGGCCGGTGAGATGGCTCAGTGGCGTAAGCGCCTGCCTTGCAAGCGCGAGGGCCCGAGTTTGACTCCCAGATCCCACATATGAAAAAGGGGCCGGTGATATCGCTCAGCGGCACGGGTGCCTGTTGGCGTGCGAGGTCCTGAGGTTGACACCCCAGTACCCACAAAAAAAAAAAAGAATCCTATTTTATTAGTAGCGTCTTTAAGTTAAACTTGGTTTTCTTTACTGGAGTTAAAAGAGAAAATTATATAGGAGAATATTATTATTTAAAACATTTACTTCTTTAATCTCTAACTGCACACCAAATATCCTCGATAATCATTAACTGCTGGCAAAATTCTTTCTGTGTTCCAAAATACAACATCCCCTTTAAGTTGAAGAACTGGTTGATACATCCAACTTAAAATGTAGTAGAAGGTTGTGGTCTCCAGCAGTTATCACAGGCCACCCAGAGTGAACATAGAATATTTCATCAAAACTGAAGGAAAACTTCACCAAAGACCACAGTGCCTAATACTTTCAGGACAGGCCTTTTCTCTAATGAAATCCAGGGAAGCCTAGTTGGTCTTGCAGGAACTGCTGAAACGATTCCCCAGGAATGTCTGTGATGTTAGAGGTGACACGCTGGCGAGTCGGAGTGCATCAGCGATATGACTTCACATTTTCCTAACTGCTTCCTCAGCAGAGGCCCAGCGGATTAACTTGGGACCTAGGGCTTCGTGCATTGGGCAGCAGCTTGACCAGCCAGCCGTCTCTAGGCTTCTTCCCAAACCTCAAGGCTGGGGGGTGGAATCGGCATTCTCACAAGCAGGGGCACTGGCACACGCTGGATGGATCCCCCGGGTTTGTGTGCTGTTCGTGTCGTGCTTCTGGCTGTTTCCCCGTGCTTTACCAGTGGGGAAATGTCCACACCTGAGACCGTTGGACATGCAAAGCATCTCCTGTCCTCAGTGCTCAAAGCCTGTCCTGAATCTCAATCTAAGAAGGATTTATCTCTTACATGGAAATGGAGTCTATCACTGTATCTGCATCAGTTCGGGACTCAGATTGTATTGCCATAACTACCGCTTTATGTTCTGTGATGTTTTTAGCATCATAAGTAGGGAAATAGAAACAGATCTACCCAGCAACTCAGACTATTTTCTCATATTTATTTGTGTCTCTTTTTCACTCCTGTTAAACACATAATTTCACTGTCATTTGATGGCTTAGTTGAGATCATGGCACCTGCCCTTTCCTAAGGGAAATCTGATGGTCCCCAATGGCTCCAGCCATGCTCTCCCACTCTGAGACCATTTCGAGGTCTCAGGTCCTGCTGGATGTCCCAGCTCCACCAGCTGTCCCTGCAGGTCAGCCACAGGACCTTCCCAGCACTCAGCCCTCCCCTCTGGATTGGAGGGGGTAAACCCAGTAGGCTTTGCAGCAGCTAGTAGTCAGCACTTAACATAGTTCTTGTCCCTGCTTAGCATCATAAGCTGTACAAGCATAAGCAAGGATGACCAGTGTTTAACCTAGAGGCTGTTGGATGGTCCTACCACCATCTCAGCGCCAAAGGTGCTCATGGACATCAGAGCTTGGTGTTGGTCAGCACCCAATCACGAGAGACACCTGCAAAGCAGGCCTGAATGAGGGAGGAAGAGTATGAGAGACACCGCGAATTGGCTCCCCTGAGAGGAGCTGCTGGACAGGCAGGCTTGTCAGAGGACCCAGGAAGCAAAAGTCCTCCCCGTCACTTCGCATGAGTGGGGGCACAGTGCCTCCACCCACAATCCCTGAGGCACTGTCTCCATGGAATTCGGTGTAAACTTCCACACTTTGGCATTAAGCTAAATTGCCCAGCAAGCTTGAGGGAAATGTTCAGATCTCCGCTGCAAGGAAATAACGCTGACATTTCCACTCTGAAACCTACCGTGAAAGGCTGTTTTATAGTTTGTTTGATTTTTACAAAAATAATGCAGTGATATTGGCTGGTCTTGTAAGTTAAGCCCAGGTTGAGTAGATGATAAAAAGAAGGGAGGGAAACATTTTTCATAGGCAATCTTGCCTTTCCACAGCGAGCATCTCTAAATCACCCACTTCCTTGCTATTTAATAGTTTCCTTTACTCTCCATATTATTTTTTCTATGTAACTGCAGTAAAGATCATTTCCTTTCAGTCTCTTTCATGTCACTATTTCCTACTCTTCTAAATCAGTGTGTCACAATATTTAGATCAATAGTGTTTTCAAAAATCTTTTGGAAGATTCTAGAAGGTTTTACTCTGTGATTGGATAAATGATTTAAAAGTGATGTTTTCGGAAGCCTTGAAAACGTGCCTCACTTTTACATGTATGATACAGTGATTCTAAGGAAAGTGGGGAAAGAATGAGTTTGGAGAACAACAGTGACAAGTGAGAGGACCACTTGGTAGGTGGAGAGGCGAGTGGTGTGTCCTCCTTGGGGACAGAGAGACATGACCCCCTCCCCCACCTGGCTCACAGGCATGGACTGCGTCACACAGGTGGGGGTGACTAACAGTGTGGCAGGAGTTGCAGGGGACGGCTTGGCCCAAGATTCCCAAAGCCCAGATAAACTTAGTATTTGCGTTGTGATTTTATGTTGAAGTTTCATTCTAGAATATCCTGAGGCCTTTTTAAAACTCAGTGTCTAGAATCAGATAAGATAATCACATGAGCAGAGTTGGGGAAAGCAGGCGTAGTGAGCAAAGTCACCTGTAAACCAAGGTTCAGGAACGTTTATTGAGCTGCGATAACATTTAACAGCTGCGATAACATTCAGCTTCCATAAGCATTTGAAGCCAGTTCTCTTCCCAATACGTTATCGATGAAAGTTACAAAGTTACAGAAGACCTCCAAGTCCACGTCACACACAATTCCAAAGTCAAGGTGCTGAGACTGTGTGTCATGAGTAGAAATAAGAGCCACCCCCTAGCCCCAGTGGGATGACACACGCCTCTGTGCTGGTTGTCCTGTGGCTGTTTTGAGTCCTGCAGTCCTCAGCAGAGGTGGCTGGCTGCACCGGGCTGGCATAGCTGAGGGATCTTGGCTGCTGCTGGCTGAGCTCCCCAGTTCCAGGAGGACTGGATGGGGCATGGGGCTCCAAGAGAGGACTAGCGGACAGCTGCTTCTGCCCGTGCTCCCTCACAGGGCTCAGAGTGGGTGGTGCCATAGCAGCCAGCAACTGTGCAAGAAGGAAGTGCCCTTGTGCACTGGCCTCATTGGCAGGAGCTCCAGCAGCCTCGGGAGCCCCAGCAGCCTTGGGAGCCCAGCGGGGCATTGAATGCCTTGATGGTATTTCAAAAATAGACTCATTTGGACATAGGGCGCAGCTATTTTCTACTCCAGGTGTTCTGATCCTTGCAGTGACCCGCATTCAGAGCTCTGCAGGGCCACTGACGCTGCTGCTGAGTTGAGAAGCTAGAACTCCCATGGACTAAGAATATTTCTTATCCAGGTGTGGCAGTGCATGCCTGTAATCCTAGCATACTGAGAGGCTGAGGGAGCAGGACCTAAAACTCAGGCCCAGCCTGGGCAATTTAGCAACTTAGTAAGACCCTGTCTCAAAAAAATTAAAAAAGGGTTGGGATGTGACTGAGTGTGAAGGCCCTGAGTTCAGTCCCCAGTACCAAAAAAATGTAACTACCTTGGTGGTTTTCATATGCTGTTTCTTAATGGATTTTCAGCCTGAAATTTCAGGGCCAAGAAATGCAGCAGGCAGGAATGAGATATCTCCATAAGAGTCTGGTTTTAATTTTATTTTTAGTATTTTAAAATATTTTTTAATTTTTATTAGTTACCTGTTTTCACTACCTAATGATTACATTCATCGTAGGGCGTTAAGAATTGTATATAGCACATCTTAATTCCTTTTACTTTTCCTCTGCTCCTCCTCCATCTCTTGATCTCCTTCCCATTTGCAAAAAGATCTACCTCCCTGTTTCCTATTACCTATCTTTTATTCTGCTCTTTCATTTATTTATACTTTGGGTTTCTCATATAAGAGAAACCACTGCATATTTCAGCTTATCTGTCTGATTCATTTCACTTAACATTATGGTCTCAAGGTGCTTCAATTTACACACAAATGACTCAAGTTTATTCTTCTTTATGGCAAAGTCGTACTCCATGGTGTGTAAATAGCACATTTCCTTTATCCATTCATCTGTCGATGGACATACAGGCCACTTCCAAGTTTTAGCTATTATGAACTGTGCTGCTATAACCATGGGTTTGCACGCATCACTGTAATATGTCTTTAACTCTTTGGGGAAGATACTTAGAATGGGACTAGCTGGGTCAGATGGAATCTCTACTTTAGTTTGTTGAGGAATCTCCACACAGATTTCCCTAGTGGCTGTGCCAGTTTACCTTCCCAACAACAGTGTAGAAGGTTTCATCTTACAGCAGAAGGCTGGGTGTGAATAAAACATAACAATCACCAACTCAGTTACCTCAGGACCCAGTGGTTCCCATCTGTGGCTTCCGCTCCCTGGTGCAGTGTCCGGGTGGGCTCCGTGCAGGGCTGCCTGTGAGGCCTCCCAATGTCCCCACCTCGTGCTACCGTCCTGTCCCACCTTGCGGTACAGGGAGGCCTGAAGGCAGGGTGCACACCACCACCCACCTGACCTGGGAGAAGCAGCCCACCATGTCCCTGCAGCCAGTGTCACCTCCCATTTCCTCCTCCGGAAACTGGAGCAAGCATCCACACCTGCAGCCCCATGAGGACTCAGCGAGCCTCCCCTCAGGACCCCAAGGCCAGGGTGTCCCATTGGACCCCACCCATCCTCACAGGCTGTCTCCATGGCAAAACGCCAGCAGTAGGTCCCTGGGACCCTGCATGGAGGCCTCCGTTCCTGAGGAGACAGTGCCAGCAGCCTGCTCACACCCGTGGGCTGCAGCGTGCTCATCCTGGTGTTCATTCTGTTGAAGAGTTTAGCGGAAAGGGTGTAATTTAAAGAACTTCTCTGTGAACATCTTTAGTTTTTGTTTTTGTGGTCTTTCCTGACTGGCGATATGTTTACTCCTTGTGAATTCATTCTTTCCTCCCTCTTTCTCTCCACTCAGCTGTAACTGCTATTACCGAGGCATCTGTTAGCCTGTGTCATTATTGGAGGGTGCCTGAGTAGCTTTCTCACTGCTGAGACACAGTGCCCGATGTCCCTAACTTAAAGGAGAAGCTTGTTTTGGCTCACAGTTTGGAGAGGTTTAGTCCATAGTTGGCTGGCTCCAAGGCAGCCAGACACAGGCAGGCATGACACAGCGGCTGGTGGAGGAGAGCTACTCATAGCATGGTGGACAGGAAGCAGAGAAAGTGAGGAGCCAGGGAGGGAGATAAAGTCTCTAGGCCATGCTCCCGGCTGCCTCTTCAAAGCAGGCCCCAGCTCCTACAGCAAGTCAGCTATAAATCCCCATGAAATCTTGGGGGACATCTAGATATCAACCGTAATGGGGACCAAGGGACCAAAGACAGGGGATTCAAGAAGAGAAATGTCTTCTCTCGCATTCTGGAGGCTGAAGTCTGAGACCAGGTGTGGTGGGGTGGCCTCCCCTGAGGCCTGTGTCCTTGATTTTGGTCATCCATCCCCGTGTCCTCAGTCAGTCAGTTCTTCCTCTGTGTGTCTGGGTTCTGATCACCTCTTCTTGTAGGACACCAGTCAGATTGGATCAAGACCCAGCCTAGGGACTTCATTGTAGCTTAATCGCCTCTGCGGACTCTGTTTCCAAATGCAGTCATGTCTGAGTTGCTGAGTGTCAGGACTTTGATATTAATTTGAGTTTAGGGGGGCTGGAGGCACACATTCAGCCCTTACCAGAGCTTTTCCCAAATGCCCGTTAGCTTTGGCTGCTGCATTCTCTCTCACTGCTTTCTCGCCTCTGACCTCCTTTCCGTGTCCTTGGCTTAGGCCCCCACCTCCCCTCCTGGCCCCTGCCTGGCCAGCCCAGGCCCCCTGCATGAGTGGCTGGTCATCCCCTCCCAAGGCCCCCTGCCTCTGTCCCCTTGGGCACGTTCCCCACCATGGACTCACGATTTCCCAGCTTTCTGAGTTTTTCACCTGTCTTGCAAACCCTTTCTTGCTTACTCTTTGCAGACCCATAATTGCCTTGATTTTTCATATTTACTTTTCCTTTACAGCTTAAGGCTTTCTCTTTACCTTGTTGGTGGTGGCTTCTTCATGCTTTTATTAAAATCAATGAACAGGAACCTGTCCGTCTCCTTTGGCATTTCCTTATTATTTTTTTTCTCCCGCTTTATTTTTTCATGGTCTCTGTAAATCTCCTCTGCCATCCTTCTTCTCAGGTTGCTCCCAGGAATTTGTACAGTGCTCCCAAGCAGGTCGTTTCCTCCTTTTTCTTTCCGGCCGCTGCTGGACTAGGAATGCCCTTGCCCACGGGCCTGGTCCCCAGCCCCAGCTTCCTGCCAGGCTCTGAGTGTTTCTCCTCCTCTGCTGACCACTCAGGAAGCTGAGCATTTCCTCCCTTTCACCTGCCAGGTGGCCTGTAGATAAAGTGAGAGTGTGGTAGAGATGGGGTCCACAGGCAGTGTAGACATCGGGGGACCAGGAAGGCGTAGAGCCACCTTGAGAGCCGGTGTGGATGATGGCGCAGGCAGACCAGCTGAGGAGGAAATGCTGTGGTGAATGGTTTTGGTCTGATGGGTTTTTAAGCTGATCTGCCCAAGTTGATGCTTTCTTTGAATCAAGTTGTTTTTAGCATGCAGGTGCCCTTAAAATTAGATGTACCACACTTTCTGAAAGCCCTTGACTCCACTTTTTATAACAAGTCTTTTTTGCTCACCTGTAGTCACACCAGAGACAAATTGGTAATTTTATTCATCAAACTGGCTGAAACAAGCGCTTACCAAGAGTGGGGGGTAACGAGGCCAGTCATAGGGTTCCTCGGGGGGGCGATTTTGTTCAAATATTTGCACTCTGCATGCACTCTTATTTTACTCAAAAGTAGAAAAACTCATTAAATCGTCCCCCAAATATTGCTACCAGTCTGCCACCACCACCCGAGAATAACCCTCTGTTAGGGTTCCTGGCAGAAACTGGAAGAATTCACGAGCCCACCATCCCCATCTCTTCATCCTCCTCTGAACACTTCCTGTTGGTGCCATCTGGGGACTCTGAGCTCTTCAGGAGCCAGGCAGAGCCAGATCATCCTTGCGCGTCCACAGAGGGCAGCGGAACTGCTCAGCCCGGCCGCATCCCCATCAGGACCGTGTTCTTTACCTGTGACCAGGGCTCAGCCGGGTACGCGGCACTGGGCTGCATCTGCACACTTGGTCACTGAGGCTGGCCTGTCCCAGATGTTTTCAGAGTAGAGAGATTCCCCATAAACCTCACAAACATTGAAATCTATCAAAATATCCTTAAGATTATCCTCATATATACATACAAGTGCTGATCATAAAATATGGCATTTAAATTTAAAAAGTTATTACTGTATAAAGCACATTGCCATTAGTCCTGTTCAAAATCCTCCACTTTGCTTTGAACACACTTACCCCATTGTTCTTGCCACTTTCTGAAGCAGTTCTGGAAGTCTTTCGTGAGGGTCTTTACAAGGTGTGATAAAAGATATAGCAAATGCTGCTGCTGCATGCCATCCAGGTCTATAAAAACGTCACTGTGTGTCCTCATCCACCTTATTCACCAGATCTGGCACCATGTGACTTCTGACTCTTCCCCAAAGTCAAAAAGACCATGAAAGGGAAAGATTTTGAATTGATTCAGGACATTGAGGCAGCCACAACAGTGAAAGTAAATGCATTATGAAAGAGGACTTGCAGAACTGCTGCAGAAGGTGGCAAGAATGATGGGATAAGTGTGTTCAAAGTGAGAGGGAAGATCTTTCTTTTTTTGGTATTGGGAATCTAACTCAGGACCTTGAGCTTGCCAGACAGGCACTGTACCACTGAGCTATATCCCCAGCCCAAGAGGGAAGATTTTAAAGAAGATTAATAGCAATGTGTCTTTTATGGTGATAATTTTTTCACTGTGTTTAGTGATCACACCTTGAATATATGTATATAAACAAGACTTTGTAAAGTGAAAGTGCATGATTAAAGTATTTACTTTTTTCAAACAGTATACACTTAGATATTTACATTTTAATTTCAGTATGTCATCCCTGACATTTACAATATCATAATTAAAATGATTTGTAGGTGTTTTTTCTTCCTTTAGATGCACTTGACCCAAAAAGCCAATTAAATGCAAAATAATACAAACGAATCTTTTCTGCTGCTGGCAACTTTGATCTGCCCTCATGATGAGAACAATTTAGTAGAAAAGTCGACTGCTCTGATTCAGTTCAATTTAACAGATGTTACTGAGGTGGAATCAAATGCCCTTCTGTAAGGAGAGTGAACACAGAAAATGTTGTTTTATTTGCTTGCTTGTTTTTTTTCTTTTTGTGGCACTGAGGACTGAACCCAAGGTCTTAGCACTGATAACCCAGCCCTTTGTTACTGATTATTGATTTTATTGATTATTTTGAGGTGGGGTCTAAGTCACTAAGCTGCTGAGACTAGGCTCAAATTTGCCATCCTCCTGCCTCAGCCTCCCAGAGTGCTGGGGTTACAGGTTGGAGATGTTTTATGACTGGGCCTCTCACAGGACCTGGTGTTGGTCTACAGGATTGGGGGCCCAGAGCACATTGAGGAAGCTGGGGTCCAGGGCCACGCTGCTGTTCTGTGTGCCAGCACTGGGCTCAGAACTGCTCCAGAGACCCAAGGTAACTTGGAAGACGGAACATGGCTCCGTGTCTTTGACCTTCAAAGGAGCAGTGGGCCCTCCGAAGAACTGTCCTCCCAAGGGCAGTTCTGAGAGAGTAGCTTTGTCCACCTCCACTTGGCCACTGCTGTCCTTCCCTGCAGTGAGCCAACTATATAATTATATTCATCATCATCATCATCTTAAAACTTGTCATGAATACCAGTGCTTAGGTATTTCATGAAGGGGCCTGGAATAGCACTGATTGTGATAAAGCACAGATTAGAATGA
Organism: Erethizon dorsatum; assembly: GCA_028451465.1. Lineage (NCBI taxonomy): Eukaryota > Metazoa > Chordata > Mammalia > Rodentia > Erethizontidae > Erethizon > Erethizon dorsatum. The sequence continues at coordinate 57,532,757 of CM051833.1, forward strand.
CGTGTGTTCCATTGTTTACCATCTCAGCTCTTACGAGGGTTTTTGATTATAGAAAACAGTGCATGCTGATTGTAGAAAGTTTATGTTGTACCTGAGGGACAAAGCAGAGAATGAAAATTTCCAGAAGTGCACCTGTCAGAGACAATGGCTCTTTCTGAACACACACACACACACACACACACACACACACACACCTCACACACTCAGGCAAGTATAAATAACCTTTCTCAGTCACGAGATTCTGCTTTCTCTGATGGTCTCAAGTGTGCACATCTTTTTTGCACAGGGACCCTGGCCATTGTGGTCAGCTAGGTCTTTGAATGGCTGTGAGCCCCCTGGGGAGTGGGTGCTGTGGGTGATGAGCCCGTCCACTGTCCCTTCTACCCTTCCTTTCTGCAGCCTGCATGGATGTCCTGTGTGTAAGGTTTGTTCCTGGGCCTTCGCTGCTGCACAAGAAACCTCACAAGCTGGCTGCTGCATCAAGGACAGGGACATGCCCCATACTGATCAGATCCATATCACCCGTAGGAAATGATACCCCTGGAGACCAGAAAACCCCACCTCTCTACCCTGAAGCTTGTGGGGCTTCCTACTCTCACTGGAAAAACAGATTTTCATTTCTTTTACTTATATATTTGTTATTGTACTGATATCAGCATCTTTCATGGGTTGAGATGTTTTATTTCTTTGTTTAAGAGGTATTTGGAAGGGAGTGGCCACTTGAATTTCTTCTGTTGCCCTCTGCTCATTTTTTAATTTGACTGTTACTTGGGAACTTTGTCTGTCAAGTGCATTAGTGAGCTATTGTTGCATAGCAACTTAGCCCCAAACTCGTGGCTTAAAAGAAGTCAGTTCTCTCATCTCAGTTTTTGCAGCTGCAGGGCTGGGCATCTCTGCCCCAGGCCTGCTGTCCCATCTGAAAGTTTGGCTGAGTTGCTATTAGACTCCCAAGATGCAGATCCCAAGACCTCCTGAATGGTGGGGGCAGACTCCCCGTCCCGGTGGGTGTTGGCTAGACCCTCCTCATGCCTGGCCTGTGGCTCTCCATGGGGCCACCCACACCAGGCAGCTGGCCTTCCCCAGAGGATGGTAGCAGGAGGACGACAGGACACCCCACCCCTCCTGCCATCGCCTACAGAAGACAGTCATAGGTCCCACCCACCATGGGAGAGGGGTCACAACCCCAGGGTCTGAACAGGGACCTGGGGAACATTCGAAGGCAGCACACACAGTTTGTGTTGATTTGTGAATGAGATACTGTTTCCATTACACTGTCTAACTTGATATCGCAGATATATAGGGAAACTGTGGTTTCCCTGGCCCCATGTGCTGAGTATTTGCTGTCCAGAATGGGCCACATGGCCAGCGTTGTTGAAGGAAAACAGAAATACAAGAAACGTGTGGCTATTTGTGGAGCGCGACTGCTCTCTATCAAATCAAGTTCCCAGAAAACAACTGGGCTTTTACATTTTTCCGTGTAGACCATTCTGTCATCTACAAGGAATGAATCAACATGATGCTGTGTCTCAGTGATGCAGAAAAACCTCCAGTCCCGCTGCAGGCAGGCAGACAAAGCCAGGACAAACTGTTTTTACCACTCCAGATATAAAGATGAAAACAGCTTGAGTTTTGTGATCTTTGAATCTTGATGTGAGACAGGGTAAAAATCACAATAACAAAGCCAGGAAAATTAATTTCTTATGCCAACGTGAAAACATGTCTGCGATGAACGTTTCCATCACTAGAGAAAGGGCCGCTCTGATGACTTACTCTAAAACTCCGTAGACACCTGCTGTCATGCGCTCCACAGAACTGTCAGCTGCAAGTGTCACAACATGTGGCCAGAATGCTTTCCGTGAAGTCGAAAGATTTTACCGTGCAGCTCCAGTTGTCTGAAAATGTTTGCTATATATAAGATGCTTACGGGGAAGCTGCGGTCCCGACTTGAGTGTGGGGGAGGGCAGGGTCTGCAGAGCCCAGGTGACGCTGGCCTGTGCTGTGGCGTCCAGTGGAGCAGCCCAAGGTCGGCGTTGCAACTTTTTGTGAGTGACTTATCTGTCATGGATCCTGTGCCCTTCGGAGAGCGATAGGGACACTGGAAACCCGGCAGGCATGGTGGGAGCCGGCTGTTCCGAGCCCAGCGAGGCTGGGAAGTCTTGGCTTCAAGGAGGTGTCGAAGAATCCCAGCCATGAGCTGCTGTTCCTCGTCACACCCCGATTCCAGGAATGGCTCGGGTTGTTCGGGGACAAGCCGCTCACTGCTCGCACTGCCACGGAGTTGTTTGACCCCAGCTTCTTACTTCATCGTTTGTAAAATTGCAAGTGCGCCTGTCTTTTGGGAGAGGGTGAGAGCAGATAACACGTATGCAATGCCACTTGGTTCCTGCGTGCCTTCCTTTCCTGGGAATTCCAGCTGTGCTAGGTCCCTTGGATGGGGGTGGATTCCAGAGGTGGATCCTTCATTGCTCAATGAACATATTGGAGCGCCCAGGGGGTGCTGGCATGTGGTCTTGTAATGCTTAAGGTGAAGACCTGAGACCCCTAGTATTGAGTGAATGTGCCGTCGTCTGGAGAGCTCACTGTGACCCGTGAAGAGAAGTGATCAGGAGACGACTGTGGCCTTGTGCCTCAGTTTCCTCATTGTGAGGAGAAATTCTGGAAGTCTCTCTCTGGGGAAGATAAGGGAATTCATACAGGTAAAGTTCTCAGAACAGGGACTGACACCAGCTTCACTGTATCACATTATAAAGTGTGCATTGCTTAAAGATTGCCAGCGATGTTTGTAAAACACATTTGTAAAACATTGCTGATTGAATTATTTTCTCCACTTAGTATGATTGTTACCTACCCAGAAAGCAAAGACTGTGTTGCAACACCCTTTACAAATTGAAGAATTAAAATCAGAGCATCTCCCAAAGTAATGACCTAAAAGTAATAATAGCCATCCCAGCTGCTTATAGAAAAATCTCCTTTTAATTTTATTAGGTCAAAAAAAATCAGTCCCTTGGTTTTCCAAGCTTTTCATCCCGAGACTGAGAATTGGAATTTAGACTCGGCTTCCATGCTTGATTATGATCTCAAGACTGTTTGTGGTCATTTTCCACATCGATCCCCAAGTTATTTTGGCAACACCGACTGAGGTATTTGATGCCATATCTCTGTCCTGTGTTTCACTGCAAACATGGAAAACATGTGCTGGGTTTTGTCTACCCTGGAAGCATCGCCAGCAAACTCAGCAGGGTGGGATGAACTCGTGTTGCCCTGAAGTGGTTTGAGGCCTTTCCTTTCCCCTGGTTGCTCCTAGCATACTACAGTGTGGATTCTCCTGTACTTGGAGCTTTGATGTAACGTGGAAGTGGAGCGTGGTGGGTGGCAAGACAGAGTGAGGGGCAGCTGGAGGAGGCAGGACAGGACAAAGGCAAGTGGCACTTTGGCAGTGGAAGGGATGCTCTGTCCTGAAGACACCCGGAGAGCTTGCGGGACCACCCAGAGCAGACGAGGCTCCCCGGAGTCTGCATCCGTGCTCATGGCCTGGGATTTCACCTCAAGGCTGGCCAGAAGGCAGGCTGTGGAAAGTCTGTTTCTTTGTACAGTAAAGTGCATGCGGATCACTGTGTTATGTGCATCACGCCCGTAGAAATTCTTCAGAACACTTGGGGGTCCTTGAAATCCGGGTGAGGAGAATCTGGACCCCAGGGCCTGGCAGCCCCTCTCCCCCAGCGGCAGCGACTATGGCAGGGAAGTGGAGTCATTCTGCTGAGCAGAGGCTTCCTCCTGCACTGGCAGCCTGGCGCCTCCTTAGCACCTCATTAGCACGAAGCAACCACCACAGAGCATGGTGGGGCGAACGTGGGTAGGCGGCTCCAGTGTCCTATGGGGTGTTTGGTCGTTAAAAGTTTTTCAGCACATAAAGGTCTGATTTTCCCACAGGGGAAACCACACACACACGCACACACACACGAACTGTGTTTGGGGTCGCCCTCCAGGTCAGAGTGTCGCAGGGCTGTGGTGGCTGGGTTGGAAATTTTGTAAGGGCTGAGCTGCGCATGCCCGTTAGGGGAACCAGGAGCTGATGAAACAAACGGGGAGGCGCCCTCCAGTGGACAGAGTGCCTCACCTTGACAAACCGCCCTGCAGTTGGTCTCAGGAGAGTGCCTGGTGCGTCTGTGACCACGGCTTTGGGGTCTTCTTTTTTAATTTTTTAAATTTAACTTTATTGGGCCGGTGAGATGGCTCAGCGACATAAGCGCCTGCCTGGCAAGTGCGAGGTCCTGAGTTCGACTCCCAGTACCCACATACAAAAAAAAAAAAAGAGCTGATGATATCGCTCAGCGGTACGGGCGCCTGCTGGTGCGCGAGGTCCTGGGGTTGACCCCCTGGTACCTACAAAAATAAATAAATAAATTTAACTTTATTTATTTATTTGCTGGTTTTGGAGATTAAACCACTGAGCTATATCTTTTATTTTTTGTTTTAAGACGGGGTCTCTCTAACTCACCCAGGCTGAGCTCACAAATTTGCCATCCTCCTGCCTCAGCCTCCCAGAGTGCTGGGGTGACAGGCGCACACCCTGCTTCTTTCAGTTCCATGAATTGCAGGGTGCCTCTTGGGTCCTGCCCTGTTAGGGAACTTGCTTCCTCAGCAGGAGAGCAGGGTGAGAGTGAAAAGTGAACACCGTTGTCTTTCTTTGCTCGAGGCTGTCAGTAATGATTCACTGGCCATGAGGTACAGGGAGAGGTGGAAATGTCCCTCTCTTTGGAAACCAGCGGCCCCCTCTCCAGGGACTGAGTCCCACCCACGCCCGCCTCCCCAGGGCAGCCTCACCCTGAGGCCTGAAGTCCAGGCTAAGGGCCCTTGGTCACAGGAGGGTGCCCTGCCTCCTGGGGGGCTGGGCCTCCAGGGCAGGGGACAGGACAGCAGCATGGACTCCCATGCCCCCCACACACGAGGCTCTCCACAGCCCTCTGGAGGGGCAGAGATGACCATGATACGGCCTCAGACTGACCTGGCACTGGCTACCTTCAGTTCCTGGCAGCTCCCGGGCTTTACCCACTAAACGTGGCCTGGACGGGATCTCCTCTCTGTCACCCGGATGTGGAGGGGCCACCATGGCTTCCCTCACCACTAGGTTTCTCAGCAAATCCCCGGAGCCCAGTCCCTCAAGCTGGAGTCAGCTGTGGAGACCTGCTGCTGGGCTCGGGTGACACTCTGGAAGCCACCCGGTGTGCTCCACCAGGACAGCTGTGGCTGAAGACCTGCATGCCACACTTCCAGCCCCCAAACCAAGAGGCTTGAGCTATCTGGTAGCCATCTTTGTGGCTTTATAGACCTTGGAGAAACAGTTGGCTGGAAGTTCAACTGGCTTCATTCAAAATCGGGCTTACATAGCAGCTTTGGGCAGAAAGAGGAGGGACAGGAGCAGTGTCCATGTGGAGACACGGTGTCCACAGTGGTGCCTGGCAGGTCTGGCAGTGTCTGGCAGGAGGCGGGTGAGTGAACTGGCATGGGGCGTGTGGAGGCGGAAGTGTGGCTGTCAGCCTTCCCCCTACATGGTACGTGTGCCCCAAGGATCTGTGGGGGGACACTGGACATCCACACTGCCCTGTCCCTAGAAACTGCCCCATGGAGCCTGGCCAGCAGCTGCCAGGCTGGTATCGGGGCCTCACTGATGGGCAGGAGGTAAATCTCACGTCTCCCAGAGCACTGGACCTTTTTATAAAACCGATAAAGTATAAAAGAGATGGAGTCGGTAATCCACGTAGAGTCTTTTTTATGGCTGTATTTTTACATCAAAAACAACCTGTTCTAAAAAGTGATGTGTATATATGTTGTATGGCTTCTCCCCAAACCATAACGTTTTCACACTTAAGCTTTCCCGGAAAACATGTCTCAGACCCACCGATTGCAAACCTGGTTGGCCATTTCTTAAGTAGTGCAGTTCTTCACGCCTTTGACGACTCCCGTGCTGCAGTGTGGGATGTGAATGCCAGCTGTGTCGTTACAAGTCCCATTGCATGAGGAGAGAGGCTGTGCGCTGTCACCTGAAGCATGAAGGCAGTTGAGGTCCCTGAGTCTGGAGCCCATCAGCAGGGTGAAAGCACAGGCCGTCACCCTGGCTGCCTGCAAAAGCCTTGCATTCCCTCAACGCGGTGACTGCAGGACCAGGTCTCACGAAGTGCCTGCCAGTGGCATGCGGCTGCCCTCTGTCCTGATGGGTTCATCCTCCTGCATTCCTCCCTGTCACCTTGTCTGGTGACATCCTTGGTCTCCTTCATTGCTTTGTGGTTTCCCTTCAGAGACACTGTCGTAACTATTTTCTGAGCTAGTAGAACCAAAGGTGGGAGCCGTGGAATACAGATGTGTCCCCGCTGCCCGAGGACTGGCGGTGATCAGCTCAACAGCATAGCACAGGGGCTCAGGCCATGGTCGATGCTGTCTCGGGGAACCCACCACTGGGCTGTGCTTCCTGCTGCTCGGAGCCTGTCCCTGTTCCCCCAGGAGTGTCCACAGCCCACAATGGGTGCCTCTCTTCCGCCATCCTGGCCTGCAGTGTCAGGAAAGCCGTGGGGAACCCTACAGCCCAAAGTCGAGGCCCATGGACAGATGGGGATAGGCTTGGCCTAGGGGCTTGCAGCAGGGGTGTGGCCCTGGGTTGGTGAGCAGAACCAGCCCCAGAACAGGGGTACAAATGAAGCCACCAAGGATGGATGGAGCACCATGGGGAGGAAGCTTGATTCTTAGCCTTTGCAAGATGTGTTCCAAAAAGAAGGAAAAACATGGTACCATAAGAAAGACCCACCCAGTGGGCAGGGAAGAGGGTTGGTCCAGATTCAGAGCCAGGAGGTCAGGGGGCTGGGAGAGTGCCTCTGTTTCTTATGAATCCCTCACACAGTGTAGGAGGGACAGGGCCGTCTCTGCCCAGTGACCTCAGGAGGGCTAGCACAGGCCCAGGTGTGAGCATCCCCAGGCAGGGGCAGAGGCACCCAGCCAATCTGCCTAGGAGGGCAGCAAGCTCAGGAGAATGCTTACAGAGTCATCCTTGAAGGAGAAAGCACAGAAGGAGTTGCGGTTTTGTACAAAATACGTGTTTGAGCCTTGAAAATGGAACACAGCGTCCTTGGCTTGGCCCATGAAAAGCTGCTTCCTTTTGCATAATATGCTGGAAAGAGTGAAAAACACAGATTGCCTGCAGTCTCGGGTGGGGGTGAGTGCACAGAGCCCACTGGAGAGGCACACACCCATCCCATCCCCTGGCATCAGCTGGGAGGGGTGTGGGGCCCCTCCCCCACAGCAGGGGCATGGGCGGGGTGGGGACAGAAGCCCCGAAGCAAACACAGACTCAGTGCCCTGGTGATGTCCAGGTTTACACAAGTAGTGATAAAGTAATGGGCACAGGCTGGAAGTGCCATGAGAAAAGCGGGTGCAGAGAGACACAGGGAACTCCCTCCTGAAGGAAAGTCCTGCCTCCACGAGTATCACTGCCCTGGGTGTGTTTAATGGGAGCAGCCAGCCCATCCTGAGAACCGTGCCTGCCACATGGAGGGCCACATCTGCCTTGGCCAGTGTCTTGCTGCCACTCAACCATCTTAAGGTGCATGCTAATGCACCCACCTTGCACCTGGCTGCATAAGCAGAAGTGTTTTAGTGGACGCTCCAAGTAACACTTTTGAAATGATCATCTGAGACTGCAGTGGCAAACAGAAACACCAAAACAGGGCCGGTGAGATGGCTCAGCGGCGTAAGCGCCTGCCTTGCAAGCGCGAGGGCCCGAGTTCGACTCCCAGATCCCACATACAAAAAAGGGGCAGGTGATATCGCTCAGAGGCACGGGTGCCTGTTGGCATGCGAGGTCCTGAGGTCGACCCCCTGGTACCCACAAAAAAAAAGAAACAGCAAAACAACAACCACAATTTGGAGGCAGATTTATTTACATTGACAGGCACTGATCAGGATCATTCCCAAAATATCAGGCCCCGAAGGCTCAGGGAGGGAAGTTTTTATGGGTTGCAAAGGGGAAGTACAGAGGTAGAGTACTTGGCTGTCTTTGGTTTTTATAATATGCATCATAGTGACCAGCATCACAGTGCATCACAGTCACCAGCCGTTTCCAAGAAACAGAAGTAACAGGAACTGTAACAGGATCTGTTACCTGGGCAACTAATAGAAGCTGGAGTATACTGGCTGGGGGGGCATTTTCTGTTACATTTCCCCCTCCCTGCTTTTAGTTTCCCTGGCAAATCTTTGCTGGGCATATTATATGTGATCTTCTGAGATAAGTCCCAACTAGAAGCAGGAACATTAGGGTTGTCAGTGATCCTATGATGGGCTCTAGCCAAGGTCCCTAAGATTGTCTTATTCCCGAGTTTTTCCCTAAGTTGCTTTTAGGAAGAGCCATAACTTAGGCCTGTCTGTTCTATAACATTACTCTGGCATGGTAGTGCAGGAGTTAATCTGATCTAGGAGACTGTCCAGTGTGCCATGGATGCTCATCAAATCTTGGTCAAGTGTTTGATTGATTGATTGTTCTATTCTCTCAGGGAAGCTTTAAGGCAAAAACCACAGCTAATGGGGCCAAGGAAATAAAGACTGGGGTAAGCACCCTGAAAAGGCACAAAAATCAAGGGGAATAGGTATGGAGCAATCCTGTGAGTGGTGTCCTCAGGCTTCAGCCATGCATGGACTGGTCAGTGTCCAGAGTGACCAGAGCAGGGCTTTCAGGGTGTTGTCTCTTCAGAGTGAGTCCCAAAGGAGCTGTCTAGTCCTGGTGAATTTTCCAGAACTCTGGAATGGCAGATCTAAAGCTGGATTTCTGCAACTTGTAGAGGTGGTTAATATGCACCTGGGTTATACGTGTGTGCAGGAGTGCCTGCAGGTATAGCTGATCTTTTAGCTAAACTTTCATGGAGCTAGTTACAAGCTGCTTCTGTAGGGTTGTGTTTTATTTTCTCAATGCTTTAGAGCTTGTGTCGTATGATGTATGTAGTTTCTGTTTAGTTATCTCTGCTACAAATGCAGGCCTGTTGTTGCTGCCAATGGTCAAGGGTAGGCCATATCTAGGGATGATTTTTCACAGCAGGACCCTACAAACTTTTATTGCCCACTCAGCTCAAGTTGGGAATACCTCGGGCCAGCCAGAGTAGGTGTAGATGAGCACTAAGTCTATCTGTATATCTTCAAATGGGGAGAGGTCAGGGCCAGTGACACAGACACTGAAGCCTGAGCTGGCTGCAGGGGTACAGGTACCAGCACTGTGGCTTGAGCTTGCAGAACATATGGTGGGGGCAGGTCTGGCTCTGATTAAGATGGGTCTTCTGGGATTACCGGGTAGTTTTTCTGGCTGGGGTTGATGTTTCAGTCAATCGGATCCCTGGAGGGGGCTTAGTAGCACAGGTTCAGTGGCAGGTTTCCAAACAGCAGCAGGAAGCAGTAGCAGGAGAGCTTTGACCAAAGTAACTTTGTCCGAGGTGACCACAGCATATCCATCCTGTTAGATTCCACTCCTAACAGAGCTGCTTCCATCTGTAAACAGGGTATACTCAGCATCTGTCAGGGGGTTTATTTTTCAGTCATGGTCTGGTGGGCCCAGCTTGGCGGGCAGATATGTGGTAGGATTGAGTGGTCCACAGTGATTCAGGAAGTCCAGTACAGCATGTGGCCCCTGGACAGTTAGGTCTCGGCCTAAGGTGAGCTTGTCATCTTTCTTGATCAGAAGGATAGTGGCTATCAGACCATGAAGGCAAAGGGGGAGGCAGCCCTTAGCAACTGGATCCAGTATTTGCACAGGTAGGCCACTGGGTGCTCCCAGGAACTGACAGTTTGAGTAAGCATCATTGTTTTTGTGAACTCAAGGATCCAGATTCTATAGAAGCCAGCAGTGCCAAGAAATTTGTGGAGTTTCTTTCTTGTAACCAGTCTCTGCCAGATATTGCAGCAGAGCTTTATGTCTTTCCAGCAGGCAGCTTTTAATCAAATGTGCGGTGATATTTCATGCTGGGTCACTAGCAAGGTCAGCTGTCAGGGCTTCTTCAAAGAGGGTAAACAAGTTTTTGAACCTCTGGGAGGTTCAGTCCAGGTCACTGACTTTTGAGTCATTTGCCTTTCCATTTAAAGGCAAAGAGGGGCTGGCTCCCAGGAGCCAATTGAAGGCAGAAGAAGGCATTCTTTAGGTCCAGACAGATGTGCCAGCAGGCTGTGGGTGGCAGAAGATGGAGGCAATGTAGACAGAGGGCAACCATGGTGGCATTGGCAGCTCAGAGATCTTGAACTGGCCTTACAGGCAGGAGAGGAGTATTTTAGCAGTTCAACAGTCTATAGACATTGTGCAGTTTTGAAGCCTCATTTTTCTTTCTCAGGGGATTATGATGGAGCTGGAAGGGACAGAGAAACAAGCTGTCCTAGAGCCAAATCTGTTGCTAGGGTCTCCCCAAAAATAGTGGGAGAGTTCCCAAACCCTTACAGCAATCGAGTAACAGTCCAAAATGTTATATGGGTTGGGAACCACAGAATGTAAGGTGATGGCTGTGTTGTTGACAGCACAGAGATCTTGCCCAAGGTGATTAACAGTCCATCAGGCTGATGTATAGCTGGATGCCTGTTTGTGCTTCCTGTGACATCTGACAGCAACAGGGGGAGGGGTGTTGTGAGGCAGCGTGGTTGATGACCAGGCCCAGAGGCAAGTCTTTAGCCCATACCTCTGGGAGGAGAGTTTTCAGAACTTCAGGCTGACACAGGCGTCTTTCTCTCAGGGAACAGTCAAAGTTGAAAGTGCAGGGTTAAACAAGAGGGAGGCTGACTGGCTTGGTGCAAAAGAGACGGTTGCTTCTAACTTGAAGAGGAGGTCTCTTCCCAGAAGTGGTATGGGGACTGGCTTACACGGCAGATGTCCTCCCAGGCTGCAAGTTTGTGCCAGGCAGAAGGGGTGAGAGGCAAGAGTCCTAGTTGCCCCAGTGATGGTACGATGGGCTCCCAGTGGCCCAGCTGAAGGAGGGAGCCCAGTCTGGCCTAGTCTGAGCCTGTCAGACTGATGAAAGGGTTGTCATCTGATCCAGGTTGAAGCTTTTGAGAGTTCTTATCTTTTAATGTGAATGGGCTTTTATTTATCTTTTTTTTTTAGTGTCCATAGCCCTTATAATTTGCATATTGGTCTTTAGCCAGAGGGCATGGTTGTCTGTCAGACTGGCTTTTCTTGCAGATATCAGGCATCTGGGTAACAGCAGTAACTTTTGACATATTCTTGGGCTTTTTACCCCTCTTTGATGTCTTTGAGAAGCGCTTGTTAGGTTTCTAGGCAGAGCCCTTTGGGAAAGGCCATGGCAACTCATTTGTCAGGGCTGACTGTCCAATTTTTCTTCAGTCAAAACATAAAACTCAGAAGGAATTGCTGGCAGTCATCTCAGGTGGGCATTAGATGACGCCATCTGACCAGGATAGGAAGCAGAAGGCTCTGGAGGGAGGGCCTCTGTGGTCAAATGCAGACAATGGCTAGCTGGAACCAGTTCAGTTGGCTGGAAGTAGATGAGTCGGGAGTAGGGAGTGGAGCTATCTATAGGTGTTGGCAGCAACTGCAACAGCTGACAAGGGTGCCAAGGCAGAATTCTCAGAAAAAATGGGCCTCTGTTTTCCTTTTTCTTTGAGAGTGGTTTGGTTTAATCACCAGAAAAACCCTTTTTCCTGCAGTCAGGGACTATGGGTTTTGACTAATTAGTTCCCATCTCTGACTTCTTACCTGTGTGTGGTATACCCTTGAACAATGGTGCAACAGACAAAGGGTGGGTGCCCCTCAGAGAGAGACCATTTAGATGTCCACCTGGCCATGCCCCTCTCAGGGACATAGGCATGACTTAGCTAAGGAGGGTGCAAGGGCTCTGTTATGCCATATGTCGATCACCATGGAACCACAGGTGAGGGCCCAATCAGCCACTGTGACCAGTGCTTCCCAGTCTTGGTGCACAGATGGAGCAGCCTATTGCTTATGCTGGCCATGTCACTCACTCACACATTCATTCAGCAGGCACTCAGAGGTTAAACATTCCAACCCCCTTCCCTTGAGGGTGGTCCTGATTAATGAGAGTTGACCAGACTCCCCTTCTGCTTGAGCTGAGGACTGACAGACTGACTGGGGTGCCCCCAGGGTCAGGCAAGCAGACAGACAGACAGACTGCATCCTCTTCCCTTTTGGGTCTGATGTGAGCTGCTCAAGCAGGGAGACAGGAATCCTCCTCCAGACCTCTGAGGGGGGACTTAACAAATCTCGAGGGTGCACCTTCCCACTGGGACCTGGAGAGGTCCTTGCTCTATCCAAGAGGGCCACAACTGGTGACCAAAGAGGTCAGCATTGTCAGTCTTCCCAGCCAATGCACCAAATGCTATGGCAAACAGAAACATTGAAATGATACCCACAATTTGGAGGCAGATTTATTTACCTCAGCGGGCACTGATCAGGATCATTCCCAAAATAGGCCCTGAAGGCTCAGGGAGGGAGATTTTCATGAGATTACAAAGGGGAAGTACAGAGGTAGAGTACTTGTCTGGCTTGGATTGGTTCTTACAATATGTATCATCACAGTGACCAGCCATTTCTAGGAGACAGAAGCAACCGGAACTACAACAGGAGCTATTACCTGGGCAACTAAGAAACTGAAGTATACTGGCTAGGCGGGCCACTTTCTGTTACAAGACCAGTTACATTTTTAGCAAATAGTTCCTTTTTCAGTGTTCGCTTCCTCCAGGAAAATGCCATCTGTTTTGAAGCCGACTCACCCGTTGCTGGAACTTTCAGCAGTGCAGCAGGGGGGAGACATGTTTGCTCTGGGAGCTTGGTGCTGAGGTGGCTGGAGGACTCCTGGCAGCATGAAGTAAAGTCACTCCCCTTCAATTTCTGACGAGCAGTGTCAGGAGGTACCAGAGCTGATGCTGGCATTGGCATCCTGAGAAGCTTCACAGATCTAAGACCCGATATCCAAATATGTGCATTACCTAATAATTGAGGACACATTTAGGGAATCTGTGATTGTGTAGGATTTCTCAGGGGAGAGTGTGAGAATGTCCTACTAAGGAGATGGCTTTGCATCCTGGACATTATTCCCTTACTTTCCCCTGAAGAAAGAGTCCTGGGAAAGCTGCAGTCCCAACTGAGGGAGCATGAACCTGCCTACTGCACTCGCTCACTGCTTCGCTCATTCACTCATGTGTCCATTCATCCAGGCTGGCCTGGGCCAAGCCCTGTGTGCTGCATTCTTCTAGTCTCTCCCGGAGCTCATCCAAGGCCCCTGGAGTGCCAGGTACCTACTCAGCCTTTGGATCCTCCAAGCTGTTATCTTTTGACTTCTTACTGGCTGAGCTACACTTTAAAACAATAGGTATTTTTTTCAGTGTGCAGAGATTCCTAAAAAATAAGAGCAGGAAGAGTTTCAGAGGAGTGAAGTGATTGTAAGCACAGTGAACATCACATCTAAGGTACCTGCTCTCCAGGTCCTCCCTGGGCTCTCTCACCCATGCATGTGGGCATCCTGTGGGCCAGGGCAGGTGCATCACTGCAGGTGACCCAAGACCTACACAGCCTCCTCCAGTCCTTCCAAGGAGGAGCTCTGCCTGGTGGATGCTGGGCACCTCCACGGTCCCTGTCCTGGTGCCTCCTCGCCTGCTTCTGCTGAGGTTTTGCGGGGTCCCTGTACCTCAAACTCGGAGCCCGAGAAAGGAGCACCGGCTCTCTGCAGCCTCTGACAGTCACTGAATGGAAGTTCACATTCCCAAGATGCCCTGCGAATTGGGTGAAATTTACTGACATGGTCGGTGTAAAAAGGGCCAAGCTGTAGCCACTCACCAGCATACACCAGCTAGCAGTGACCATTGCGACAGAGGCATGCTCACTCCAGACCCGACCAGGACGTGCACTGGCACCCCTTCTGCCTTCCCTGCCCTTGCTGGGGTTGCTGCTGGATGGAGTCCATGACCACACTCCAAGCTCACCAGGTCCCTTGCACTTGGACACCCCCAAAACTGGCCCATGAGCCTAGGGCTCCTTCCTCTCAGCCAGTGACTTCCCACGCTCGCTGTCACTGCTGAGCTCTGGTGAGCAGCCGTTAGGCAGCAGGGAGCTCACTTCTGCCCCTGCAGTTCCAGTGCCACCCCCATGGCTACACATTTGTGCACACACACCCACATGCGCACGTGCAGTGCACACCATCAGACACATTTGGGCAAGGCACCCATACGCTGAGCACACAGGTGTGTGTGCATCATACACACGCACAAACAGGCCCGCAACAGGGCTGCTTCTGCATTCACTTCCCAGGGTCTCCGTGGGCCACAGGCTGGACCTGAGCCTGCCAGCGTGCTGCTCCAGAGATCCAGAGAAAGCCCAGAGCACACGGGGCAGAGACAGGCCTGGCTGCAGCCGAGGGACACCTGGACCACCAGAAGCAGGCAGGACGGCAAGAAGGCCCTGCTCCTGCTGGCCCCGTGAATTTTCAGGAATAAGCTTCTGAGCACCCTGGCTTTGATCTGGGAGCGCGCTTCTTTTCTTTTTCTCTTTTCATGTAGCACATGTTCGTAGTGCACAATTCCATTCCCCGCAGGGAGTTGGCACATTTTCATAACACAGTTAATTCTTTTATGGCCCCTCTCCATCCTTTTGCATCGTTTCTTGGTTCCTTTCCCTTCTGCAAAACATCTACCTGCCTGTTTCCTATAATCTTTTATTCTGCTTTTCTTTGTTTCTACTTTGGATTTTTCATGTAAGAGAAACCATGCTATGTTTAAGCTTGCGTGTCTGATTCACTTAATACATGGTCTCAAGGTGCGTCCATTTTCCTACAAATGACTCAGGTTTATCTTTCTTTATGGCAGAGTAGTGCTCCACGGTGTGCAAATGCTGCATTTTCCTTAGGCACTCGCCTGTGGTGGACATACAGCCTGCTTCCCAGATCCGTTACTATGGATCGTGCTGCTGTCAGCACAGGTGTGCATGGATCACTGTGATGTGATGTCTTTAACCTTCAGGAAGACACCTAGAGGGGACACCTGGGTCTGATGGAATTCCACTTTCAGCGTTCTGAGTCTCTTTCTGATTTCTACAGTGGTTGCGCTACTTTACACCCCACCAGCACGGCCAGGCTTCGAGTATGCACCCCATCATGTCTGGGATGGAGTCTTACCTTCCTTCAGAAACTTCCAAATTGGTCTTGTCCAGGATTTGCTTTGAATGTCCCACCCTGCAAGAAAGGAGAAGGCTGCTGCCCTGCCTAGGGACTCCTCATGAGGGAACCGGGGCCATTCCTGTTTCCTGGGCCAAGAGCCCCAGGCAGCCACGGGATAGGGAGAGTGCAGCATGCACAGCCAGCCCGAGACCCGCGTGGGGTGTGGCCTTGCTGAGTGGTTTTAGACCAACAGCTACCATTTCAAAGACTCTGAGAACGAGGAGCGGCTCGGTAATTCAGGGTAGGAGGTGTGTTAGGAACCTCAGAACTTTACAGGTGGAGTCTGGAGTGTTTAACATTTTAGGGAGCTTAATTCACAGACAGATGAAACCACGGTGCCCAGAAGGTATGTTTGCAAAGAAAAGAAATGTCAGATCAGGTGAGAAATACATAATTAATGTGTCAATATCAGCTATTTAAAACAGACAGTTTATAAGACAGAGAAGTTAGCCATGCAAATACAATATATTGCATTTGCCTGAAGACATTTTTGTGGCCAAAAAACCAAGTTGTAATATCCACATGAAAAGACAGAAATTTCTTGTTTTTTTTTTTTCAATGAAACTACCTCTAACCAGAAGATACGACCCTCATTGATAGTTTAAAAAATAAAAAGTCCCATTTACTGGTTTCACCGTGGCACAGGGCCAAGCATCTTATATGTTGTAGCTTATTAAATCCTCACTTTTTAAAATGCAGTGTCCTGTAATACTATGATTATGCTTATTTTGCTGATGAGGAAAATGAGAGTCCAAGATTAAGTAACTTGCCTAGGGTCACACAGCCAGAAGTGTTGGACAGGGATCTGAAGCCCAGTCAGTTGAATTCTGCACTCCTTCTGCTCAGTCTTCTCGAGCGCCTCCTGGAGATCCCTTTCCAGGCCCACAAGCACCTGCTGCTGGATCGCGCACCATGGCCGACTGTGTCAAGCCTTTACAGGGCTGTATTTCAAGACTCAACCCAAGAGCCACCAACTGGAAGTCTTTGCCACTGCCGCCCCCTTCCCCCCACCTCCCTCCTTTCTTCCTGTCTTCCCAAGAGGAACCGCTCAGATGCTGTGAAATGCACGCTCTCCTTAAGGACCAGCATCTTTTCTGGGGAGGGGTACTGGGGATTAAACCCAGGGCCTTCACACGGAGTTGCATCCCTGGCCCTTTTTATTTTTTATTTGGAGACAGGGTCTTGCTAAGTTCCCCAGGATGGGCCCTAACTTGAGATCCCCCTGCCTCAGCCTCTCAGAGTGCTGGGATTACAGATGTGGGCTACCACACCACGCTGCAGCATCCTTTCCTTAAAACCCTGCTCCATTCCTGACAGGGGACAGCAGCAGTCAGCTGTAGGGTAACAGGGACAGATGAGCAACTCCTGGCTCCGGGCTCTTTATCGCATGGACCAGGGCTTCTCACCTGGAGCTACCGCACTCCTGCAGGGATGTTTCGTAATGTGTGGGGATGAGCTTGGTGTGAGCACTGGGCGTGCTGCTAGCATCTGGTAGGTGGAGCCCAGGCCTGCTGTCGCACTTCCCTTGCATAGGACAGGTCCGGCCAAGGGTGGCCCCACCCCAATGCCAGCAGCACCAGACAGAAGCTTCCGCAGCCGCAGCACCCAGTCATCTCCCAAAGGTGGCTTCGCTTTGTCTTTTTTAAACCCAAATGAATGAGGAATCTGGGAGGAGATAGGGACATGGGCAGCCAGCCCAGGCAGGAAACCCCCATGCGTGCTGGGTTCCTGGAAGCTGCTGGAGTTCAGGGGCCCCGCTGGACCCTGCACTGGGGCCACCTGTGCACCCCAGCTGTGGGACACGTGTTGGATCGTGGCGTGGTGCCCAGGAAGCCAGGAGGGACAAGAGTGCACCCAGAAGCCGCCCTGGTGGTTCATGGGGCAGTGGCGGCCCCAGGAGGCTCACAACTGCCTCGTCCCGTCCACGGCCAGCAGAGATAGTGATGCACCAGGGGTGCCACGAGACCCGGGATGGGGCAGCAGATTGGCACGCCTGGTCCTTCAGCGTCCAGGGCAAGTACAGGTGGTTGAAGAGAAACGAGAAGAGCTACTCAAAAGCAGCATCTCAGACGAGACTCTGATAAGTGGTGAGATGGAGACAGACAAGGGAGGGTTACTGAGGATTATGAGAAGGAAGTCACTTCTTAATTGTATGCAGTTCGCGATTCTCAGTGTTTTCAAATTCTTTCTTTGCACAGTCCTGTGCGAGTCAAACCCAGGATCTCAAACATGCTAGGCAAGTGCTCTGCCACTGAGCTCCATCCCCAACCCTTTATATTTTATCTTGAGACAGAGTCTCACTACATTGCCCAAGCTGGTCTTGAACTTGCAATCTTCCTACCTCAGCCTACTGAGCAGCTGGGATTACAGGTGTGCACCACTGTGCCCAGCTCAAATTCACTTTCTTTGTGGGCATTCCTAGTGATGCTGGAACCTGGGTTTTGCCTGAACTTCAGTCCCCCAAAATCCAAACTTCACGAGATCGTATCTGGAAGGAAGAATGGGAGCCCAAACATCAGTCACCACTGTGGGACAGGGGGATGAATTGTCCCCTCGCCCCTTCAAGCGCCTCGGGCACTGCAGTGGATTTCAGCAAGAACAGCTCAGCCACCCCGACAGAGAGGAAACAGAAGTGATGGTTTTCAAGCTCAGCGTTTCTCTGGGTATTATTTATTTTTGATTTTTCGAGGCAGAGTCTCACTAGGTAGTTCAGGCTAGTCTTGAACTCACATGCAGCCCAGGCTGGCCTCAAACGCGTGGCAATCCTCCTGCCTCAGCCTCGGGAGTACTGGGATTACAGGCATAAACCACCACGCCCAGCTCCTCTGGGCCAGTCATCGAGGACAGGCCGTCTGTGCAGCAGGGTCTGCGTGCCGGAACTGTGGGTGTAAGATTGGGGTGCTGAGCGTTCCTCATTAACAGCCTCGCGCCCTGCCTGACCCTTGACAGGCTCCGTCTGCGGTAGCTGATTGACTCGGCCCTCGGCTTTGGGTCAATGATTGCTCCAGGGAAGAAGAGGCAACAAAGAGAGGCCTGTTCCTTTCGGGTTTTGCTTGTTGCTTGGTATAACCATTGGGGCTTTCCCAAAGAATAGGCAGACTACATATTCATGCCACAAGTGCGACCGTTGCAAGATCATCGGGAGCCTGCTTGATCTGAGGACATTTGGTCCAGAATTCTCAAATCTACCATAAATCCTCAGCGTTATAGAGAAAAGCAGTAGAGATGATTACAATATGCATTATTTCCAGAAATTCGAGACCTTGCTATGTGCTCTTGCTGGAGCTGCGTGTGTTGAGTGACACTGCTTTGGGCCGACCTCAGCCCGGGATGAGGAGCGTAAGTGTATGGACAGTGGGCGTCCCTCTTACCAGCAGAGGTGCCCCACGCGAGCAAAGCACGGGGCTGGAAAGTTAAAGCGAGAGTTGAACCCTGGAGCCTAGTGGAGAAATTGCTGGCAGTCACAAAGCAGCTACTTCTTGTCTTCTGGTCTTCCTGGCCCCCGGAGTAGCTGTGGTAGAAGCGGCAGCCTTGTAGCTGGGTGGCAGGTGGACGCGCAGGCCGGAGGCTGCGCACAGAGAGGGCACCGCCGCCGGAGTTCTGCGGAGAAGGAGCCCGGGCCGAGCTCGCTCGCGCTCACGTACGCGGAGGCGCTTCCACGCCCGGGGGAGCGGGCTGCGGGGCGGGGTGGGAGGCCGCTGGGGTGAGGCCGGCTGCAGTTCCAGCGCAGCCCCTGCCCCAGCTGTGCCACAGCACAGGAGCTACGGAGGGGACGCGGTGCGCCTGCGCGATGATGAAATGCAGCCGGCTGTCCTGAGGCGCTTGCGCCCCGCTGTAGAGACGCACGAGGAAGACAGCAGATCCCCAGGAACGCAAATTCGGGGGATCCGAGGTTCCTGAGGAACAGTCAAGGCCAGAGTAGTAAGAGCCACGGAGTCTGTCCAGTCGAAGCCAGCGTCACCCAAACTCCTGCCAGTCATCCACCCACTGTACCTCCCGATGCCCGATCAGCCAGCTTCCTCCAGGCTGTCCAAACTGACACATCAGCAGTGTCGCCTGGGCCCTTAATTCTCGTGGTCTGCAGCCTCCTTGTGCCACCTTAAAGTGCATAGTCCCTCTCCCAAGACCTCGGTCCTGCTTCAAAGTGTTTTGTGCTCAACAAACAGAGTTAGTCCAACATGTCCGTATATCCCAGGGGTTTACTGCCCAACATGTTGGGCGTACAGCAAACAAAATTATAATACCTGATAAATGTTGCCATCCCAGAGGAATGCAGGGGTTGATCAGGAGGGAAGAGAGGGCAATACATGCTAATGTCTCATACACCAATTCAACTTCTCTCCTTAAATAGAAATGCGTACTTCTTAGAATTTGGAGTGAAAGAAGACCTTCTCTATCTTCTGCCCTGCATTTTCCTTGTTGTATGTAACTGTTTTAGTGCAATAATGTCAGCAGCAATATGAATTCGTAAATCATTTCACCCTCACTAAAGAAAAACTAAAACACCACAAAAAGGGATTATTTGAGGGAAGGATGGAAGGTAGGAGGTTATTTTGCCTTAGGGAAACATGATGGGCTCAAGGTCCTGCTCTGGTGACAAAGCTGGTCCTTCAGCCCAGCTCCTGAGTTGGGGCGGGGCTGCTGCCATGGCCTGGGCAGATGCACATAAAGCCAAGGCTGTGGGTATGGAAGGGGGCCCTGCACCCCTAAAAGATTGTGGTCCCCTGGCTCCTCCATCTGTTCTGTCCCAAGGCTGTAATGCCCCACATCGTCCCCAAAAAGATGCCTACTCTTGCTGCTGCCCAACACACTGCATTGATCAGACATCAGAAATTCCGCAATTGTGTGTCTGCAGTATGATCAAAAAATACGATGTGCTTAAATTTTTAAAAATTATTACAGTAAAAGACACATTGCCATGAACCCTTCTCAAGATACCTGCCTTGCTTTGAACACACTTGCCCCACCATTCTTGTCACTTTCCAAAGTAGCTCTGGAGTCCTCTTTCCTGAGTGTCTTTAGCTGTGCTGTCCTGGCTGCCTCGATGTCCCGAATTGATTCAAAACATTTATCTTTCATGGTCATTTTGATTTTGGGGATGAGTCAGAAGTCACACGGTGCCAGATCCAGTGAATAAGGTAGATGAAGACATGCCATCATGGTTTTAGGAGCCTGCCTTTGTTGGATGACCCTCAGAAGCAGCATTCACCACATTTGTGATCCTACCTCATAAAGACACTCATGGAAGAGGACTTCCAGAGCTGCTTCAGAAAGGGCAAGGGGCCGGTGAGATGGCTCAGCGGCGTAAGCACCTGCCTGGCAAGCGCGAGGGCCGGAGTTCGACTCCCGGAACCCACATACGAAAAAGGGGCCGGTGATATCGCTCAGCGGCACAGGCGCCTGCTGGAGCGCGAGGTCCTGAGGTCGACCCCCGGTACCCACAAAAAAAAAAAAAAAAAAAAAAGAAAGGGGCAAGAAGGATGAGATAGGTGTATTTGACGTGAGGGGAGGATTTTGAGGGGTTTAGTGGCCATGTGTCCTTCACTGTAGTAACTTTTCACAATTTAAATGCTCTTTCAACACGTAACCCCTCCTATCTGACAAACACGGTGGGCGCGAGAACTGCTGAAAGCTGACCTGGTTTCTCTTTCCATCTCACGCAGGGGCGGATCTGCAGAAAAGCTGGCAAATCAAAAAAGTCCTTCAGTCGCAAGGAAGCGGAAGCTACCTTTAAGAGTTTGGTGAAGACTCACGAAAAGTACGGCTGGGTCACCCCGCCCGTCTCGGATGGCTGATGTCTGCCCCGAGCGTGGGACGCTGCAGCCGCCCATCCACACACTCCGACCCCACATCGCCCCTCCGCCGCGCATCCTCCACCCTTTTCTACTCCGGCCGGAACTGCATCGTGAACGAGAGCTACTGATGAACAGATGTGTTTGCAGAAAGAGGGAGACACTGCCCGGGCCCCTGTTTCCATCATCAGCAAAGAGTGCATCTGTGCGTCTCTTCAGAACAGATGTGGAGATGGTGACGTTTCCCAGCCGCCCACCCTTCTGCCCGCCCTGTCACTCTGCCCTCAGCTTCTTTCCATGCCAGCAGCTCCAAGGAGCCAGCACGAAGCCCACAGCCCTTGCTGGCTCTGTTTCCGTGTAAATGGCGTGATCATCCTTCCCAGGAGCACCGGGCGGTGCTGGCCCGAGCACTGTGCTCTGCACCTGTTCCTCTCCCTGGCAGGTCAGCGTAACGTGAAGACGTGTCCTTCCTTCTGTGGCCTGTGGCCTGCTGTGACAACATTTAGACCTCATTTGTGCTATGAACTTCAGCTCATGAAAACAAACTTAACTTTGGCAGGTTCTAGTGATTTAAGACCACAACTGCCCACTCGGCCCAAACGCGTCCTTTCTGCTGACTTTGTGGTATGCTGCTGTTCACAGATAAACCAGTGCCATTCGATGGGAGATGGGATGAGGTGACTGCCGGGGTGGACGGTGGCACCGATGCCGCGTGCGCCCCGGGGCTCAGAGCTGCAGACAGTCGTTTCAGACCTTAGGAAACGCTCCTACCACAGTGCGTTTGTCTTCCTGTCTCCTCTCAGCCAAAAGCGAAAGACAGTTTCCCATCTGCCATGGTCAGTCGTCTGACTCACTTTATTCTATGTGCTAGTGACAGGGAATTCCAGAACTGCCAAAGGACACCAAGTGATTGTACGATGATTTGCATGACCGGGCCTGTTTCTTCACCCAGTAGTCACTTGTGTGTCCCCCGGGGTTGCAATGTGAACACCCTGGCTGTGGTGTAAACCTCCTGTTATTTAATCTCCCCACGGTTTCATTTCTTCTCTTCTGTTGTTACTTAGAACTTTCTAAGAAGCTCCATGAAATGAGGAAGTACTGTTTATGGTAACATACAGAAAGAGGTAAAATGTTCATTCCAAGTGGAAAATCTTCTTGGACACATTTTAAATAAAATCATGCATACCTGATACACTGCCTCAAGAATCCAGTCATTGGGGGCTCCCCTTCCATTTAAAATACTTGATCAGCTGCATAACATTTTAATGTTTCAAATACTGCAAAAACACCAAAACAGAGCTCCAGGAAGGGCACTCCATAGCCAGGAGATGACTCTTAGGAACCCACAGTCTTCGCAAAGATCTAGTAGATTAAAATCTCCTGGAACAGCAGATGGGAAGATGAGTAAAATCTACCTAAGAGCACTTGCAGATGACTGGATCCAACTCAGATGTGCAGCTGTGTTGCTTCTTGCCTGATTATGTACAATTTTTCAGGCAGTGTTGGATACTGGGGGCTGTCATTTGTCCGAGGGATTTTAGGGATCCTGTGGACCTCGCCTTAAAGGCAGGGGTCAGCTTCTCCCAGCATGCCTGATGATTAGCCATTCTCCTCTTCATTATTGCTCTTATTTCTTTGCATTTTCTTATTTGCCCCAGTTACACTAATGCCACTGGGCTGCCGGACTGCAGTGACAGTATACAGAGAATGCCTGACCTCCTGTTCAAGTTCCCTGTGGGCGGTCACAGTCTGAAAATCAATGCCAGTGAGCAGAAACATTTCCACCCGATCCCCAAGTGGAATTCTCCGTCCTGGAAACCGGGGCTCAGCGGAAGGTCCCTGGACCCTGGGGCTGGTGGTTTGATGGAATCACACCATGCGCAGTGACAACCCGTGCAGAACATCTCCCTGGGGAATGCATTCGAGCTTACTAAGTTCCAGATATTTTCTCTCTAGTATACAATCAAAAGTAACTATTTCAATAGGAGAAAATAAGTATGCAAAGCTAGGTCATTTCATTTCATTTAGGAGCTGATTGGGAAAGGTGCATGGTGGTTTCGGGTGGGCTATGTGGAAGGTGCAGCAGGACACAGATATGTCACCGCCTGAGGAGGCTGGGTCACTGTCACCTCCCAAGCCAGGAAAGACTCGGCTCCATCTCTGCTTTTCAGTGCACCTGGAATTTGATTTATTTAGCATGGCATTTTCCACTAGGGTTGTTAGAAACTTATGGAAGAAATCAATTCTGTAGTGAAAGAAATGCCATTTTTCATTGAAACTGGTAAGAATTTCAGATTTTCAAAGCAGAGGGAAATAATTTCAAAAACTGCTATTGCTGTGACTTCATTAAAAGTGGGTACTGTGTCCACACCCCGGCCCCAGCCTCAGTCCCCCCCACAGAGAAGCTGCCTGCAGTGGAGTCCAGCTGTGGCCTCACTTGCGTTGCCACCAAGTGGGGAGGCTTCCCTCCTCGGGAGGCAGCAAGGGGGTCCTGGACGGCAGTGCAAACATTCACACTTCACCATCTCACTTCTCAGCTGGAGCTCGAATCAAGCCTGGGCCACAGAAGAGCTCTCGGTGGTCTGGTGACCCTAGAAGATGGAGAGTGACACGTTAGGAAGTCCTGTGTGAGCAGAGGACTGTCACCCCAATGACACATGCAGGAAGACTTGAAATCCCTAAAATCCATACATAGATGAGCCAGCCTTTAGAACTCAATTTTCCAGTTCCCACAATCATTCCATCAAAATTTAACATTATTTTTTGACAGAAAAAAAAAAATCCATGGACCAGTAAAATTGACCCACGATGGAAATGCAAAACCCAAATACGTCTACTTGATCCTGGCAGATCATTTCACTGCCTGAGTCTCAGTCCCCTCAGCTTGCAAACTTTTAACCAGCTTGATGTAAGATTTACCCAGATGATCAGGGAAAGCACTTTCGAGACCCAAGATGACTGTAGGAACTCGACATGTTCTTTTCATGGCGTCCGGTAACGGCCTTTAATTAGATACCTGCCCAGGATGAACTCTTCGAGCAGTGACAGTGCAGTTGTGTTGCGGTGATGTATTTGTTTTCAGCCCCCAGTCCTCTAGGTTGCCAGCCAACCAGCCACACTTCCTGTCTCCACGCAGGCAGTCTCCCTCCATAGATACAGTGAGATCAGAGGCTTAGGATGCATCTCGTCCACCAGCCCCAGGGTCCAGGGACCTTCCGCTGAGCCCCGGTTTCCAGGACGGAGAATTCCACTTGGGGAAGAATTCCTCAGATAAGAGAGACACAGGCAGGACAAGGGCCCAGTGGCATTCAGAAATGACAGACATTGTGCAGGTCCAAGCTCCCTTCCCAAGCAGGAAGATATTGTGGAGGAAGTTGGGGTGAGCCAGGCAGGGCCTAGGAGAAATGGGAGCAGCAGAAGGGGCCCCAGAGGGCTCCCTCGCTAGAAGGGAGCACTGCGGGCTCTTTGCCGCGTCTCCCCGCAGGACCTGGTTCACTGAGCACAACCCACCCTACAGCCTGCACGGCCCGGAGCTGCCCCTGTGTAGACCTTGCATTTTAGCTTTCTCCTAACAGCCTGCAGAACTGTCATGGGCTCTGCAGAACTGCAATGGAATGGACGCAGAACTTGTGTCCTAGCTGTTACGAGGGAGGAGCCATTGCCTGTGGGAGGCCACGTAGCTGACTGTACCCCTCAACAGTGAAGGGGCCTCGCCCAGAGAGGCCGAGAGGCCTGTCTTGCTGTCCTGTTCCTTCATCGTGCTGCTGAGACTGTTCACCTGGCCCACACCCAAGCACGTGCCTTCTTCTTTCCCCATCGAGGGGCCGGTGCAGCCCCCAGTCCTGCACAGTCTGAGAGGCCCAAGGTGACCCCCTCCAGGCTAAAAGCCAGTGAAGTGATGGACAGAGATCCCACTGCAGCAGCTTCGGGAGCTTGCGGTGATGGGCTTGGAGTCAGCCCCTGGGATCACAGTCAGTACTTTTTAATTTTGTCTCCAAAAATATTAAAATATTACCCAGCTCTGCTCCTTAGTTTTGTGCTATGTTCTGCCTCATTATTCTAGTTTTTCAGCCTTCAGCTCACATAGCGTTGCAAATCATTCGACCTCAGGAGCCATCTGACCCACAGAACATGGCCGATGAACTGGAAAGGCCAAACAAATGGTGTTGACCTTCAGGAAGGCAATAAGCAATGCTCGCTTGCTTCCTGAAGAGACACGGGAGCCCAGTGTGCTGCCAAACAGACATAAAAAGCAGAGTATTTGCAGAGAGTGTAGATCAAAGAGAAGCAAACTGTCATTTGGAGGTTGTAGCAGGGCCAAGCAAATAGCAGAGTGGACCGAGAGGGTCAAGCTCCAGGTCGTCCCCCTGGGTCAGTGAGACGCTATAGAATGAGCAAGTTGAGCCTGCACCTTGGCCACCTCCCTGTTGTGCTTGCAGAGTTAGAACTGTCCTGCTTTGTAGACACGCAGGCCTGCTGTACCTCTAGATCTTGGGCAATCACTGGTAACAACATGGATTGAGCCAAAATAGCAACTGCTGTAACCTGATGTGCTGGGCCTCACTCCCGCCCGCCTTCTCTGCCAGTGTGATTTTATCTCATGAGCGTTGTTGCCATCGGGACTGCGGTAGAGCACCCACTAACAATCGCGGGGTTTCTGTCGACTTTCAGATGCTCCCCGCAACTCACGCTGAGGTGTTGGTGTGCCCTCTTTCCAAAGTTACCCTGTAAATGGAATCCTCAAAAGGAGAGAAAATGAATGCATGTGCCTTAAAAGAAGTAGTTTACCACGGGGAGATGGCAAAAGCATGAGCCGAATTCTCCGGAGGCCCTAATGGGAAAAACAGTGACCGGAGAGCGAGGCTTTGAAGCGAGTAAATGTCTGCGCGTGGAATGCCGGTGTGTCCTGTGTGTCTCTGCACTGTCAGGGCTCCTCCAGGTCTCTGCGCGTGCTGTCCTCATGGTCTTTCTGGGTGGCTTTCTGTCACATGGTACCCTCTGATCTTTTGCGCTTTGACGCACTTGTGTTTTGCCACATGGAAACTTTGAAGTATGTCACGGAGTTGTCTATAAAACATCAATGAAATGTAACTGAACCAAACCTAATTATGCATCCATGTAATGTAAAAGGTTCCTCCTTCAGCTGCCACTTGCACTATAAAAATATATAAACATGTTTGCCAAAGAGTCTCGCTAGTTTCTCGATGTAATTGAAATGTTGTACTTAGCGCAAAACTGTAGCCAAAAAGCCTACTGAATTGCGGAGACACTTCTTTGGAAAACTTACAGAGTAACAATTCTAGCAAGAAACAATTTTCAAATATCTTAAGCTTAACATATTTAAAAGGCACTGTAGTTCATTCTTCACACTGATGTACACGTTGAGTTCAGCTTTCATTTTTACGTATTAATTCTTTATTTGTTTTACATGCACGTGGTGCTGGGGATTGAGCCTTCACACTGAGCTACCTCCCCAGCCCTTTTTTGAGACAGAGTTTCACTAAGTTGCCCCAGGCTGAGCTCAAATTTGCAATCCTCCTGCCTCAGCCTCCCAGAGTGCTGGAATTATAGGCACATACCACCACGGCTTAGCTTTTATTTTAAACTGTTCACCACAGGAATTTCTCTGCCCTTCTCAATATCCAAGAAATGTTCTGATCAGGAGCACATTTTTCTTTTAAAATCTGCAAGTGTTATTTCAGTACTGAACAGGCATCAGCTTTGGAATTAAATAGCCTCAAACCCCCTCATCTCCTGTCACAGGTGGGTGCTGAACTTAGTCTCCAGTCTTCTTCAAAATTTTGAAGGGCGTGTCTGCTGTTGAGGGCCACAGTAACCCAACAGACAACATTTGGGAACTGAAAGCCAGGTCTGTACCTGGAGCTCAGGAAGTGATGCTGGACATGGCAACAGGCATGAGTTGGTGGGGTGGGGAGACACTCGGGCTGGCTGCGAGCATGTCATTTCCAGCTGCTCGTTCAGTCCCAGGTAAACCTGCCGCCCATCCTCGGCGCACTGTCGGTAAGGGCTGACTCTGAATTGGTGGGGTGTTGGAGGCGGCGTGCACCCCACCACACAGCCCGCTGTGCACAGCCCGCCACTGTGTGCCTGAGGTGACTGAGCTTAGGGACGTGTTTCCTTCACGGACACACAGAAGACCCAACAGGGTGGACACTGACCATCCCAGGCATGCTCTGCACCCCAGCTCTGCTGCGCTTGCCATGCCGGGTGTGTGCTAAGCACACACGTGCCGCATGTCTCCACACCAGAGTAAAAGGCCACTTGTCACTGGAAACAAGTCATTTTACTTAAACTGAGGGAAATGACAGATACTAAGGTAACACAAACTGTTTGCCCACGTGGAGTTTAGCTCAGCCTTGTTTTAAAAAATCGAATTCTTTGTTTAATTTTTCTTATGCAGTACATAACAATTACCTCCACAGTGGGAGGCGGTCCCCTTCCCTGACCCTCTCTTCCTCTCCCGCCATCTCTTGGTCCCCTTCCTATTTGCAAAAGATCTGTTTCCTTGTTTTCTGTTGTCTACCTTTCATTTCGCTCTTTCATTTATTTCTACCTTGGGTTCCTCATGTAAGAGAGATCATGCGATATTGAAGCCGGTGTGTGCGTTATTTCCCTTCGCACCTTGGTCTCAGGCTCTGTGTGACTGCAGCCATGAGCCCGGACAGAGCAGCAGCGCCAGTGTGTGGTGAGCTCTGACAGCGGGGCCTTTCAACCTCTCAGAGCATGTTTAGAAGAATCTTTAAGGCTTTATTTTCTAATAAATAATTCTGAAGGTGAAATCCAACCAAATCATTCTAAATTGCTTGAGTAACCTTTCCTCCAGGAAATCACTTGTTTTTCAATTGTTTTCTTTTCCTTCATTTGCGAAGTTTTTCATTTCACCAAGAACCATATATATATATATATATATATATATATATATATATATATATATTTATCTCTGTAGGCAACAAGGCAAGGTGGATTGAGTAGGAAGCAGGGATTAAGTGGCATTGATTTTTCTAATCTGATTTGACTAAAACATGGTCGATTACTTTTCCATGTCACTAAAACATTACATTAAGTCAATCTTCAAGCAATGTTTAAATCTCTCTCTTCAAGGGATATTATTTTTTTTTAAAGAGAAGAAAAAACAAAACAAATCAAAAAAAGAACAAATTTTCAAAACAACATAATATGAGGGTAACAATGGTCAATGCATTACGTATTATTATCTTTAAGTTAGTTATTCAGGATACCAGACATTAGCATTCAATTGTCCAAACATTATTGGCTCAAACCTTACTCTTCAATGAACTAAGTAAAATTGGTAGTGTATCTATCTTAACCATCTTATATATATATATACAATTTTTTTCCCTTTCCCTTCTTTCTTTTCCCTATTCCAGTCTCTCTTTCCTATTGACCAATTTCTTTTTGATTCACCATGTCTATTGTACATTTTGGATCTTATTTACTCTTTCAGTTTCTCATACTGGAGAGACAATACGATGCTTACACATGTGCGTCCGGTTTATTTCACTTGTGAGTATTTTCTCGAGTTGCATCCATTTACCTATAAAAGTCTCCAGTTTATCCTTCTTTATGGCTGAATAGTACTCCATTGTATAAAAATACCACATCTTTCTTATCCATTCTTCAGTTGATGGGCATTTGGGTTGTTTCCAAGATCTGGCTATTACAAATTGTGCTGCTATAAACATGGGTGCACATATATCACTGTGGTACGAGGTTTTTAATTCTTCTGGGAAGATGCCCAGAAGGGGAATAGCTGGGTCAAATGGGGCCTCCAACCCTAGTTTTTTGAGGAATCTCCACACAGACTTCCACAGTGGCTGTACCAGTCGACACTCCCACCAACAGTGAAAAAGTGTTCCTTTTTCCCCACAGCCCCTCCAGCATTTGTTATTAGTTGATTTCTTTATACTAGCCATTCTTTCTGGGGTGAGATGGTATCTCAGTGTTGTTTTAATTTGCATCTCTCTAATGACTAGTGATGTTGCACATTTTTTGTATATTTATTTGCCATTAGTATTTCTTTATCTGAGAAATGTGTATTCATCTCAGATGCCCATTTTTGGAGTGGGTCTTTAAATTTGGGAGGTCTGATTTTTTTGAGTTCTTTATATGTTCTTGATAGTAATCCTTTGTCTGAGGAACAGCTGGCAAACATTTTTTCCCAAGTTGTGGGTTGTCTCTTCACTCTGTTGGTGGTTTCTCTTGCTGTGCAAAAGCTTTTTAATAAGATGAGATCCCAGTTGTTGATTCTTTGTGATACTTCCTGTGCCATTGGGGTTTTATTCATAAAGTCTTTGCCTACACCAATGTCTTCAAGGGTTTTACCTATCCTACCTTCCAGCAGATTTAATGTTTCTGTTTTAATATTTAGATCTCTGATCCATTTTGAATTTAGTTTAGTGCATGGTGAAAGATATGGGTCTAGTTTTAATCTTCGGCATGTGTACAGCCAGTTTTTCCAGCACCATTTATTAAAGAGGCTATCTTTCTTCCAGCAAATGTGTTTGGCACCTTTGTCAAAGATAAGGTGACTTAGTATGTCTGGGGTTGTTTCAGCATCTTCTGATCTGTTCCATTGATCTTCAGGTCTGTTTATTTGCCAATACCACACAGTTTTTTATCACAGTAGCTTTATAGTATAATTTCAAATCAGGGGTTTTGATGCCCCCTGCCTTGCCTTTGTTGCCCAGAATTGCCTTTGCTATTCTAGGTCTCTTCTGATTCCAAATGAATTTTAGGATTGTTTTCTCTAATTCTGTGAGATATGTTGTTGGAATTTTGATTGGAATTGCATTAAATCTGTATAACAATTTTGGAAGTATGGCCATTTTCACTATATTGGTTCTTCCTATCCAGGAGCAAGGGATATCTTTCCATTTTCTGATATCCTCTTCAATCTCCTTTTTCAGAGTACTGTAGTTTTCAGTGTAGAGGTCTTTTACATCCTTTGTGAGGTTGATTCCTAGGTATTTCATTTTTTTGGATGTTATTGTGAAAGGTATTGTTTCCCTAATTTCTCTTTCAGTAAGTTTGTTATTTGTGTACAGGAAGGCTATTGACTTTTGAGTATTGACTTTGTATCCAGCTACACTACTGAATTTGCTTATTAAATCTAGCAGTTTTTTAGTGGAGTTTTTGGGGTCTTCTGTGTAGAGTATCATGTCATCTGCAAATAATGATAATTTAACTTCTTCCTTTCCAATCATTATTCCCTTTATTTCTTTCTCTTGTCTAATTGCTCTGGCTAAAGTTTCCAGAACTATGTTGAATAAGAGTGGGGACAGTGGACATCCTTGTCTTATTCCTGATTTTAGATGGAAGGCTTTCAGTTTTTGGCCATTTAGTATAATATTGGCTGTTGGTTTGTCATAGATAGCTTTTACCAGGTTGAGATAAAGACCCTCTATTCCAATTTTCTCTAGGGTTTTTATCATGAAAAGGTGCTGGACTTTGTCAAAAGCTTTTTCTGCATCTATTGAGATGATCATGTGATTTTTGTCTTTGGTTCTGTTCATATGGTGTATTACATTTATTGATTTACGTATGTTGAACCATCCCTGCATCCCAGGGATGAATCCAACTTGGTCATGGTGTATAATCTTCTTGATGATTTGTTGGATTCTGTTTGCCAGTATCTTATTAAGGATTTTTGCATCTATGTTCATTAGGGAGATTGGCCTGTAGTTCTCTTTCTTAGTTGGGTCCTTCTCTGGTTTTGGTATCAGGGTAATGCTTGCTTCCAGGAATGAATTTGGGAGTATTGCTTCCCTTTCAATTTCATTAAAAAGTTTGAGAAGTAGTGGCGTTAGGTCTTCTCTAAATTTCTTGTAGAATTCGGCAGTGAATCCATCAGGGCCTGGGCTTTTCTTTGTTGGGAGGTTTTTAATTACATCTTCAATTTCATTGGTTGATATTGGTTTATTTAGGATTTTTAAATCTTCTTGATTCAGCTTTGGTAATTCATACGAATCTAGGAATCTGTCCATTTCTTCTGCATTTTCCATCTTAGTAGAATATAGATTTTTAAAATAGGTATAGATGATCTTCTGGATTTTTGCAGGGTCCGTCGTGATATCACCCTTTTCATTTTCAATTGCATGGATTTGAGTCTTTTCTTTTCTTTTTTTAATAAGGTTGGATAAGGGTTTGTCAATCTTATTTATTATTTCAAAGAACCAACTTTTTGCTTCATTGATTCTTTGTATTGTTTTTTTAGTCTCCAATACATTAATTTCTGCTCTGATCTTTATAATTTCCTCCCTTGTATGGGCTTTTGGCTTAACCTGCTCTTCTTTTTCTAGAAGTTCGAGGTTCGCCATTAAGTTGTTTATTTGCACTTGCTCTATTTTCCTAATATAAGTATTTAATGCTATAAATTTCCCTCTTAGGACTGCTTTCATTGTATCCCATAAGTTCTGATATGTTGTACTGTCATTATCATTCAGTTGTAGAAATTGTCTAATTTCTTCTTTAATTTTATCTGTGACCCATTGGTTGTTCAGGAGGGTGCTGTTTAATTTCCATGTGTTTAGGGAGTTTTGTGATTTCTTTTGCCATTGATTTCCAATTTCATTGCACTATGGTCTGATAATATGCATGGGATAATTTCAATTCCTTTGCATTTACTTAAGCAGGTTTTATGAGCTAGTACGTGGTCTATTTTGGAGAACATCCCATGTGCAGCTGAGAAGAATGTGTATTCTGATGTTGTGGGGTGGAACACTCTGTAGACATCTACTAAGTCCATTTGTTCCAAAGTTTGGTTCAGTTCTATTATTTCATTATTGATTTTCTGTCTAGTTGATCTGTCTTTTTGTGACAGTGGAGTATTGACAGTGGAGTATTGAGATCTCCCAATATAATTGTATTAGTGCTTATTTGATTTTTCATGTCCTTTAGTACTTGTTTTATATAGTTGGGTGC
The DNA here is from genome assembly GCA_028451465.1 of Erethizon dorsatum. Taxonomy (NCBI): domain Eukaryota; kingdom Metazoa; phylum Chordata; class Mammalia; order Rodentia; family Erethizontidae; genus Erethizon; species Erethizon dorsatum. The sequence continues at coordinate 57,564,708 of CM051833.1, forward strand.
ATTGGTATTTGACGCATATGTATTTATGATCGTTATCTCTTCCTCTTGGATTGTTCCCTTTACAAGGATGTAATGACTGTCTTTATCTCTCTGAATCATTCTTGGCTTGAAATTCACTTTGTCTGCAAAAAGAATAGCTACCCCTGCTTTTTTCTGGGTTCTTGTTGCATGGAGTATTGTTTTCCATCCTTTGACTTTCAGTCTATGAATTTCTTTCTGAATTAAATGTGTTTCTTGTATACAGCATATTGTTGGATCTTGCTTCTTGATCCATTTTGCCAGTCTGTGCCTTTTGATTGGTGAATTGAGACCGTTAACATTGATGGTTAAAACTGATATGTATTGACTTATACTTGTCATATTTTCCTGTTGTTGGTTCCCACTCTTTGTTTGTTTTTCCCCTTTCCCACTATTTAATTATCTGCCCTGCCTGGTGGATCCCTTCTGTTGGGGTTCCTATCTCTTTCTAGAATGTCCTTCAGAACATTTTGGAGTGCTGGTTTGGTCATCATAAATTTTCTCAGATGTTCTTTGTCATGGAAGTATTTTATTTCTCCATCAGTTTTGAAAGATAGTTTTGCGGGGTACATCAATCTGGGTTGAAAATTATTTTCCTTTAGAGCTTGAATTATGTCATTCCAAGCTCTTCTTGACTTGAGGGTTTGTGCTGAAAAGTCAGCTGTGATTCTGATGGGTTTTCCTTTATAGGTGATTTGTCTCTTCTCCCTAACAGCTTTTAAGATTCTGCCCTTCTGTTGAATTTCTGGGATCTTGACTATGATATGTCTGGCTGAAGTTTTTTTTTGGTCATGTCTACTTGGTGTTCTAAAAGCTTCCTTTATGTTGGGGTCAAATTCTTTTTCTCTTCTAGGGAAGTTCTCCGTAATAATGTCTTTGAACAAGGTTTTAATGTCATTGATGCTATCTCCTGCTTTTTCATTTATTCCAATTATTCTTAAGTTGTTTATCTTTGAGTCATCTAGCAGCTGCTGAATTGATTTTTCATGGTCCCTTGCTGTTTTTAAGAATTCTTTCTTTTCATGATCACTAATTGCAAGCCTGTCTTCTGTATCTGAGATCCTGTCCTCACATTGGCTTAATCTGCTACAAATACTTTCAATGGAATTTTTGTTCTCTTGGATATCTGCTTGTATCTGCCTTATGGATTCCATTTCTTTCCTATGCTGAGCATTCATGGTTTCTATAGTTTTCTTAAGCTCATCTATTTTTTTTGTCTGTATCAGCTACAGTGTCCTTAAGTATGGTCTTCATTGTGGACATTATCTCTGCAGTTATCTGTGAAATTATTTCTGTTTTAATTTTTTCCAGAGCCTCATTCAGTTGCTTTGTTGTTACCCCTTCAGATAGGCCAGGTGGGTGGCTTTCAGATTGTCTCACCTCGTTGCCCCCTAGGTTTGCCTTTGGTGAATTGGATGTGTGGGGTTGCATCTTGTTTAAGTGTCGTCTCATTTTTTCTTTCTTTAATTTAATTCCTGGGGTGATGTTTATAAATTACCTATGATAGGTTACTTTATTGCTAGTGTTCAAGATCTTTAGAAGATGACTACTTCTCTGCAGTATCTTCCAAGTGGAGCTTGCTTTTGGGTTTTGAGCATTCTGCCAGATCCTACCTCTTCAATTCATTGGATGTGAGAAGTTGCTACCTGTTTGGCCCAGTCCTTGAATCTTTGGTACTGTGTCACTGTATTTTCTGTGTCCCTTAGTCAATATCAATCATGAAATATCAGGAAGGAAAGCTGTTTAGAACAGTTATTTCACATTTGGCTATAATGGTAACTGAAGCATCAAACACAGCCTAGAAAATGACAGACTGATCTAACCAGTTATTTACCACTTTTAGCCGTATAAAGTAGAGTTGTGGTTATATAACAAAATCTAAAACACACCAGAAAAATTATATGCAGTATACAAGTCCTTAGTATGTCAATTTTTCCCCTCAGGAGTTTAAGTTTAAAATGAGTTAAGGAGGAAATAGAGTATTGGGAGAATAGGAAGGAATTAGATGTAAGGTTAGAGGACCAAGAGGGATCCCACTAACATTGGGACACTGGTGCAGAGGACTGGTGGGAAAAAGAGAAGGAAGGGATAAAAGGAAGAACAGATCACAACCACAATCACAAAGAGGTTAGAGGCGCTGTTTACACTCATATAAAAACCAGAGAGAATAATGAAGGAAAGAGCAAATAGACAAACACAAACAAAAATGGAGACAAAAACAACAAAGCAAACAGACAAAACAAAAATAAAACCCCACAAAAGAAAAAAATTAAAAAATTAAAAAAAAATAAAAACCCTTCACCAGAACAAAAAACTAATGAGAGAGGGGAAAAAAAAAAAAAAAAAAAAAAAAAAAAAAAAAATATATATATATATATATATATATATATATATATATATATATATAATAAAATAAAATAAAAATAAAAGTAAAAATAAAAAAATAAAAAGAATCAGTTCCAGGTGTTGACTCTGCTGTAGGCAGGCATCCTGTGATGACAGAGTCCTGTTCCATGCAGGTCCGTCCCAGCGAGCCAAGAGCGGCCCTTTGGCGGAGCGGTGAGCAGAGCGTGGTCTTTCAGGCGGAGACCGGTCTCCTTCCCCCGCTGCTGTCAGCGCACTGCCTTGGCGCCGCTCTGATCCTCGCCATGGCCCCCACAATGGCGCCGGGCCAGTCGCTCTCTGGCGCGGGACAGGTGTGGCTGAGAGACCAGTCTCGTTCACCGGCCGCCCTCAGCGCACCTCGCGGGTCTGAGAGGCGCCGTGCTGCCCTGTCCGGAGCGCAAGTTCCCAGCGCTGTTTTCCCGCCGCTCTGATTTTCGCCGCACCCCCCACAATGGCGCCCGGCCAGTCACTCTCTGGCGCCGGACAGCTGTGGCTGAGAGACACTCACCGCCAGCCAGCGCCGTTCTCCGTTGCTCCCCTGCCCCGCGGATGTCTCACGATCCTCCATGGGGGCTCCCTGCGCGCTAGCTGTCTCCGTGTGTCCGCAGCTTTGAACTTCTGTCACGCAGCGATTCCTGGGATGGTAGAAGGTGCACGTGTTCCTTCTTTGTTGAAAAGTACCCTTCACTGGTGCCCTCTTCAAGGGATATTCTGAGCTACAACTGTCCAAAGTTTACCTGTTCTAAATGATATCAGTAATTGTGTATTAGATAGTTCTTACTTTCACCAAATTCTACACACACACACACCAGATTTACATAATCACATTCTCGTGCTTCCAAGTGTTTTCTTGTCACTTTATTCCTGCAGTTTATGGTGTTGCTTTCCCATAAAACGAGTCACCTTTCAAAACAGTACACACTTCCCTGCAGTGCTGCCTCCCCCTTTCCTTCCTCTTCTGTGACTTCAGCTCTCCTGGGGCCTCGGATCTCACCTACTGGGGACCGCATGTGCTCTGGCTCTTGTCCCCAGAGCATTGGACATCATGGCATCCAAGGATCAGGCTACCCACATTCGAAGGTTGGGAACGGAAGCTGTGTATGCTGATGACCACTTGAAGCTTTTAAATTCATTCCAGCATCAGAGATACAGCAAAGCCTCTGACTTCTAATCCTCCAGCCAAGCGTTTATTAAGTAAATGAACTGGAGAGGCCCTCAGTGCTGCTGGAATGACCCAGGCACTGACGTTGGTCCCGCCTGCCCGGGACTGAGGCCTCAGCTGTGAGCTTGTTCAAACTCACCCCAGTCTCACAGAGGATTTGAAATCAGCACAGCCCAGCAGCTTCTGCTGGTGACGGGATTCCTGTGACAAGGAGAGTCACTGCAACCTCAGATCCCAGAAGGTCATTGTATGGCTTAAAAAGTGAGGTTCCCAATCCAAAGTCCTCAGCTAGCATACTGGAAAGCTGGGAGCAGAAATAATAGAAAATATGTCTACATAAGTGCACACCTGTGAGAGTTATGTATGTGATCAGACACAGAACATAAATTGTGTGTGTGTGTGTGTGTGTGCACTGAATAGTGGCCCCTGCAAAGGTATGTCCAAGCCCTCACCCCAGAACCAGTGAGTGTGGCATTATTTGAAAAATGAACATTCACAGATGCATTGAATTACAGACCTCAAGAGGAGTTCGTCCTGGACTGAGGCTGGGTCCAGTATCCAGAGGCAGGGGCTGTAGAGAGGAAAGGCAGGAGGAGACTAAGACGCAGAGAAGGTTCAGGGAATAGGCAGACACAGAAGGATGAGCCCATAAGGACTGCCTGCAGCCACCAGAGGCTGGGAGAGAGGAGGGAAGGCCGCTTCTCGGAGCTTCCCCCGGAACCAACTCTGAAAACACCTGGATTTTGGACTTGTGACGCTGAGAACTCTGAGAACCAAGTTCTGTTATTTTAAACCATCAAGTTTTTTTTTTTTTTTTTTTTTTGTGTGTGTGTGTGTGTGTGTGTTTGGTTTTGATTTTTTGAGATAGCATCTAGCTATATAGTTCAAGCTGACCTTGAACTTCTATGTAGTTCAGCCTGACCTCAAACTCAGAGCAATCCTCCTGCTTCAGCCTGAATTTGGATGGATGGATGGATGGATGGAGAATTGGAATGATGGGTGATGGGGTTGATGGATGGGTGGACAGTGGAGGGATTCATCTGAAAAGATGAATGGTGGATTACGCATGGTGGATGATGGCTGTATAGATGGAATTGGTGACTTTCATGGAAACATCTTATCCTTTCCCTTTCACACTGTCCCCAGGGTTGGTTCCTCTGTAGGGCCATTCGCTAGGCTGTGAGACCCAGAGAAGGGGCCTAAGCAGCCAGGTCTTCTTGCTTCCAAAAACCGAGGCCAGAGGACACAGGTGTTACTTGTTCTCGAGGAAATGCAGCCCCAGCTCACCAGGGCTCAGGGTTCCCGAAGCACAGGCCAAAGCCCAAGGCCAGAGTCCAGCTCGGACAGGTCCAAGTGTCACACACAGGGACATATCCCCCAGGTGCCCAGGTGGTCTAGACCAGGACTGAGGCTTGAGTCCCACCTGTCGCATTCTTAATCCCTCTGCACCTCAAGAATAGGAGTCCTGGGCCAGTGAGATAGCTCAGCGGCACAAGCGCCTGCTTGGCAAGCATGAGGTCCTGAGGTCGACTCCCAGTACCCTCATAAAAAAAAAAAAAAAAAAAGGAATAGGAGTCATGCTCCCTCAAAACTTATCAAGCATGACAATGGTGTCGATGTTTGACTTCATGACTGGTCAAAAATTGCAAATTGTTTTGGCAAATAAATAAAGTAAGTGCAAAGTAGAAGTTGCTAGGAAATTTATGATATTATCAATTAGATCCTTACCTGTGTTACTCATTCTTGACCTTTTCATAAGACCGTCAACATATCATTAGTGTCTATTAGCGGAGCAGAGTTGGAAGTTCTATGTTCTTATAATACTTGCGCAGTCTTTTGTAGCTACCTTACAAGTGGTGAGAATGTTATCCTGCCTCTTCTAGAATCATAGCACAGGAGGCAGCAGGGAAACAAAGATCCTTTCACTGGCTGTTTCCAAACTGCCTCCCTTAGGTGAGGACGACTCAGAGCCCCTGGCCAGTAATAATCCAAAGTGCTGCTGTCCCTGCACTGGACACCAGTGTCCCACTCGGATCTCATCCGATGTCAGGATGCAAGTTGAGGGAGGAGAGACATCCAGAGCTGTGGGGACCCACCCACAACAAACCCCGGTGAGCAGAGAACGAACCCCATGGAAGCTGTCATCGGTGATGGGCCGATCACGTGACGATCTGAGCGCCAGCCCTTTGAGCATCTCTGTTTAAATCTTTGGAAATCGAGGTGGCAAGGCCTTAGTGACGGCGGTATTCTCTTCTGTCACAAGCAAAGACCCCAGTGGTATCATGGCCCTAGGGCTTTAAGTGAGGGAAGAAGCGAACTGGGAAGAAATGGAAAGAATACGAAGAGCAGCCCTGGGAAGGAAAGGGCACCACAGCTATGATGGCCACACCTGAAAGGTGACCGCCCTCATGAGCCACACTCTCGTGCCAGTCTTCCCCTTTATGTGGGGCAGACCAACAGCGCATGTCTAACGCAATGGGGCTTCACCTCACGGTAGTTTCACTATCAGGCAACGATGAAGAGATTTTGAAAATGTGACCCTAATTAGTAACTGGCTTTGAGGAAATCAAAAAGGAGATTACCCAAGGTGGGTCTGGTCTAATCAGGTGAGCACTGAGAAGTTCCCTGCAAAAGGATTCTCCTGAGCTGGGAGCTGGGGTCTGACTCCGTGGTAGGGCTCTTGCTGAGCATGTGGAGTCCTGGGTTCCATCCCCACAGGAAGAGAGAGGTATTCTCCTGCCGTCCGTGATGGAAGCTGCCATGTTGTGAAGGAGCCACATGGCAGGGCACAGTGAGGCCTTGTGGAGCAGAGAGCAGCTCCCTGGCAACAGCCAGGTGAAGCAGAGACTCTGGTCAGACACTGCGCTAGCCATGTGCTGTCGGTCCCCCCATGAGCTGCAAGGGTCTAAGTGAATTCAAAAGACCCAAGCTCCAGCAAAGAGCCCAGCCCAGCAGACGCCTGGATTCCAAGCGTGTGCCGTCCTGAGCTGAGGACCCACTAGGTCGGCGCCCATGCAAGTTAGGAGATAATAAGCGTATGTTATTTTCAGCTGCTACATTTGTTTGGTTGCCCAGTGTGTTGGTTACTTTTCTCTCCTTGCTGAGACAAAATGCCCAAAGTTAAGCAAGGAAAGGTTTATTTAGCTCACAGTTTGTGGTCAGTGGAGGTTTCAGTCCATACTTGGCTGTCTCCAAGGCTGTGTGGTGTGGCAGAGGGGCAGCTGTTCATGGCGGCAGAAGACAGCAAAAGCAGCAAGAGCAAAAGGGGAGGAAAGCGAGAGAGCAAGCCTCTTTCCTCCCTTATTTTGTATGCAGGCTACCAGCCCCAGGGCAGGTGTAGCACTCACACCCATAATCCCAGCACTGGACCATGAATCAATCACAAACTCTAGACGTCCACCCCCATGACTGCAGGGGGAAATCTAGACACGAACCATGACACCCAGTGACTGAGATACCTGGCAAAGCTCACGTTCCTGCCCCGATCTGCCTGGCCCTGACAGGGAGCTCTGAGCGGAGAAGGTTCTGGTGCAGGGGTGGCAGCCTGACCGGGCCGGATATACTAGTGGGTCTGCTTTCTGGGGCTGCCCTAACAGATCGCCCCTCACAGAGTGGACGGAAACAACGGAGGTTCACTCACAGCGATCGGCCTGGAAGTCAAGACCCCGGTGCTGGCCGAGCCGTGCTGCTCCCTTGCAATACTCTAGGGAAGACCCTTGGTGGCTGCTGGGGCCCGGGTGGTGGCTGCCTCACGCCAAAGCTTGCTCAGATCCCCACACCCCTCCTCTTCCACCTTCTGAGTCTCCGTCCACCTGCCTCTAAGGGCATACTGTCCCTGGACCCAGGGCCACCTGGACAACTGTTCATCTCCTCATCTCAAGAACCTTAATTTTACTACACCGGCAAAGACTCTTTTTCCCAAATAACCCTATGTTCAGAGGTCCTGGGGTAAAGCAGGTCATGGATGTGTCATTTAGGATGTCAGCATTCAGCCTGCTCCAGACATCACTGTCCATGTGGACTGAACCCACAACTTTCACACTGAGCCCTTTTTATTTTAATTTTGAGACCAGGTCTTACCGGGTTGGGCTGGAACTTGGGCTCCTCCTCCCTCAGCCTCCCAGACTGCTGGGATCACAGACAGAGGCCACCACACCCAGTTTCATACTTTAGTTCTAATTTCCATCACCTGTAAAGCAAGGACCCCCCCTGCTGAGTGGTGCCGAAGTCAGAAATCTTTGACCCCGAGAAGAGAAAACCCTTTAGAAGCAGAAGCACCTCATCGCCACACACCCCATGCTCCAAAGCCCCATGCTCCCGACATCATCAAGTTTTATTTTTACCAGGGGAGAGAGCTAAGTTATGCAGCTGGGATTCTGCTTGTGGGGGAAACTGAGGGGTCCGCACACCCACAGTGCAGTGGAGTAGCATCACCCTAAGAGACACCGTTCGCAATCTCAGTAGCACCCCGCCCCATGAGTGTCAGCGTGGGCACTGGTATGCACACCCACACCCCGCTCCATCTGCCTGTGATGGCAGCGTGTGGCCCTCCCCTCCTCCAGGACCTGCAGGGCACCAACCACAGTCCCAGAAGCCACCCAAGCCCGCAGCCCCACGCAGGCCCCCGCCATACCAGGCCCCGGCTGAGCTCCATCTTCAAGCATCCCTGAGCTGGGCGGGGGTGCAGGTGGCATCTGTAGCATCCTCGGCCTGGAGGTGACCGGCCCAGCCAGCATCAGCCCACCAAGGCCAAGGCCCGGCCGCAAGACAGACACACTGTCTGCTGACCCTGCACAGAGACCTTGTCAGGGCCATGTGGTTCCACCTGGTCCGAGGCAGGGGCACATTTCATCGGGACCCACACTGACTGCGTCGCGGCAAGGCAGCAGCTGCTGAAGGGCACCTTGACCCTGTCATTGGCTCTGCTCTGTCTCCTCCTCTCTGAGTACTTCGAAATTTGCAGAGTCCCTGGCCAAGAGCCCCAGGCTCGCCTCTTGGTCCTGCAGGTGCTCTGGCAGGCTTGCCTCGTCGACCTCTCATAGATCATCAGAAGAGAACAGGAAAAGAATTGGGGCTTAGAAGGCGCAGTCTTCTCCCACCCTGTGCATTTGCGGCTGTGCTCAGAGAAGAAATCCCGGCATAGTCCCGAGAGCCCACCCGGCCCGCACGGGGCCAGCACATCTGGGCCTCCTGAAGGGCCAAAAATGGGAGCTCCTGTGCCCTGAGGTCTCCTCCACCCCAGAAGGTCAGCCTGTTTCCCTATGAACAGTCACTCTCTGTTGCTTAAAAGGTTTGCAGGCAAAGGAATCAAGCTCCGAGGTCCTTACTCGCAAAGTTGAGGTCCGTTCCCGTGGCCAGCAGGAACTGAGCCCCATGCACAGCCCAGCTAGGTCAGCCTTGGCCGGGGAGATTCTTCAAGACCCGGTGAAGGTGGAGACAGAAGGAGAGGGAACCTGGGATAGGCACCAGGACAAGAACAGAGGGCAGAAGCCAGCGGGCCCTCCCGCTGCCTGCCATGCACGCTGGGATGGGGGTATCGGGGGCCGTGGGACTCACTGCACTCCCCAGGGCCTGTCCAGGCAGGACTGAAGGAGACACTGAAGCACATGGGGGATAATCGAGCTGTGCATGTGACAGGATTCTCTCCCAGTTCCAATGGAGACCGCCCTACCCAGGAGCTTGGTGCGGTGACATCAGGTGCTGTCGCCAGCTGTGAGGCCACGCGGTCTGTCTGTCTGTTGGTGTCTTCCCATCTGCAGCCCCAAACAAAAGACGGACAGAGCTGGGGCCAGCCACAGAAGCAAGAACTGTGCAAAAATATCTGCTAGACCCGCCCTACAATTTACTTTCTCTCTCATTTGTTTTATTTCTTTCCAGAGCTCTCTCTTCTTGCCCACCAGACTGGACACTGGGCAGAAGTGAGGGCTGCAATCACTAAAGACCCAGCTCCCACTGGGGGTCACCAGGCCAGCTCTGCATTTCCCAGAGGACCCAGCGGGCTGCCACAACAAAGAGGTCCAGGCAGGGAGCTGGCTGCGTGGGCCTGGAAATGAGAGAATTCACCTGAATGGACCCAGATTGCCCACTTGGCCTTCTAAGGTTCTATTTGTGTTCTTTTGACCATTTTTTTTTTTCATTTTGGTAAGGAGAAAAGCAGTGTATTTCCTGTAATTTTTACTTGAAAGGAACAAGGAAAAAGCAGAAGTGCAAAGAAGGAAGCTCCAGAGCAGGTTGGGGAGCACTTGATGTCTCCGGACCTCGGCTGCGTCGGTGGCACGGTGCTGTCTGGTGGCGATGACCTGTGGCCCCTGCCAGCATTGGGTGGGAGGGGGATTGTACACAGCCCTGAGCGTACACGTCCAGTTGTGTGCAAGCTCACCTGAGTTAGGGCTCCTGATTTGGACCAGCGATTCAGGGTAGCCTGGGGACTGCTGGCCAGGAGGCCTGTTCACCGAGCTCCAGGGGAGCAGGATTCTCAGTGATCAGGACAAAAAGACATTGTAGAAACTGTGGTTGAGGTGAGCAGCAGCAGGGGTACAGCCCAGCGGAAGTGACCCACTGTGACCCCCCCCCCAACCCTACGAGGCCAGCATGGGGTCAGGACAACACAAGCCCAGCCTGGCAATGTGCTTGGTTCCCCAAGGACATCCTAATGGATGCCATGGCACCTCCCATGGCAGATGTGTGAAGTCACCATTCTTGAGCAAGGGCTTACGTTGGATGATGCCACGGGCCCAGAGGTGTCCGAAGGTCAAAGAGGGAGGCAGGAGGGTCAGCATCAGACAGATGGGGACAGAAGCAAAGGTGGTGACGTGAGAAAAGAGCCAAGCCTTGGTCTGAGGGTGGCTTTCGGAAGGAACCAGCCCTGTGCATGCCAGGACTTTGGGGTTTCCGACCCCCCACATCCCCTAATGTGACAAATGTGTGTTGGTTTCAGCTGCCAAATTTGTGTTTTGTTTGCTGTTGCAGGAAATCGACATACCTTCCCCGCCCAGAGTGAGCTGTGTATGTAACTGTAGGGCCCTGCGGGTCCCAAGGAAAGACCTGGATAGTCACAAGCCTAGAGCAGGTCCCAGGCCCAGGCTGGGTCCCTGATGAGCACAGGCTACCGTCACCCAACTGGGAGAGGATCCTCAGAGGTGTGGATGATCCAAGGTCGGGGTCAGGGGTCTGGTGCAGGTGCCTGGGTTCAGGAACACTCGACCAGTGTGCTCCCCAGGCCCGAAGGCTGAGCGGGACACACCCCCGGCCTGAGGGAGGCTGGGAGGACAGCAGCACTGCTTGATCAAACCGCACTTGCTGAGGCCTGGGGACACATTAGGCAAAGCCCCCAGTGGAATCTGGCCTGTCCCCGGAAGGAGACGTCACAGAGATGCAGCAGACAAGGGCAATTTGGGGTGGAGCCAGGCTCTGTGATCGAGGGTCCCCAAGAGGCTGGGAGAATTGAGCAGAGATGAGAAGGCTGGAACTGCAGGAGGCACAGTGTGGTGTGAGCCGAGGCCAGATGTAAGCCTGCAGCCCCGATCTCGCCACATGCCCAGGCCTTGTGGACTCAACGGGACCTCCGGGGCCTCCCAACCTGGCCCACACATCCCCAGGGGACAAACAGAGTAAGGGGCCCCTAGGAGTCTGCTCAGGTCACCTTTGGGAAGTCTGCAGGATCCAGAGCGATGGGAGAAGCTGGTCCAGCAGATGTGAAGTGCGTAGACACTGACTCAGTTTCCAACACGGGTCAGACCCTGAGCCGGCAGCCCTGTCATCCCAGAGGCCAGCCCTGTGACGCCTGGTTCTGTGATTTTTTATGAGGTACTCTTCAAACTACCTCTCCTGCACGAACACCCAAGGTTGTTCAGAGGCTGAGGGGATGCGTACGGCTCCTCTGCCTCACACGTTTCCCGTGATATCCTGGCGGGCAGGATTATGAGAAGGGGGCCGGCGGTAGCGCTGTCCAGTGGATGCAAACCCATGATGGCCGTGCCACAAGGGCTGAGGGTCAGTTCCAGATCAGCCTAAGGTGTTGTCCGTGCCTCCAAATCCTGTTCCACTGGGGCGCGCCTCCCTCTTGGGAAGCGGGAGAGCCGGCCGCCTGGTCAGGCAGACTGGGAGCTCGTGTGCACAGACGTCTCGGTGGGCCAGGGTGTGGGCGAGGCACTGATGTGCAACTTACCAGGCCTGTACCAGCTGGCACCGGAGGGCCACAGCTCTGCGTGTCACTGACTGAGGGGCCCACGGCCAAGCCCAGGAGGCTATGATGTCAGATCAACACCAGCACCAAGCCAGCTGACCCTCAACTGCATGGACATTAAGTCCCTGTATCCGGGTGCACAAATGTAGGCTGCACAGCCTTCTCATTACAGTTCATGGAGAATGAAGACCCAGAATCCCAAGGTGACACTGCTGACAACCCAGATGCAGGTGTCAGTCCTGGCAATCATGTTATAGGACACCAGTGTGGCCAGTCACTGGCATCTGCTGTGAGGACACATGGGGAGAGCTGACTGGATTTGCAGGGGTCACGCGTTTGCTTGGTGACATCCAGAGAGGTGTTCTGAAAACTGCCCGCTCCAACGTGCCCAGTGGGGGGAAAAGACCTTTTAAAAAAAATACTTAAGTGCAGGACTGAGCCCATCAGCAAGGAAGGAAAAACAGAAGGAAAAAGGCTAGCTCCAACTAGATGCGTGGCACTGAAAACAGAAGCTGGCCTGGGAGTTTTGGAAACCTCTGTACCCAAGCATTGTCCGTGTAGGGATCGCTGGGGACAGGAGATGCCTCCAGCTGGGATGCCCAGAGGACAGCCCTCATCTGCAGGTGAGGGAGGGAGGTCTGCTCAGAGTGCACGGGGGAATCCTGGGAACGGTGCTGAAGTCCGTTGGGTTCACAGGTGCAGCAGGGGTTAGGCTGGGGCAGAGCCAGCATCTGGACCACGGCAGGTCTGTGAACCAGACCCATTTTCAGCAGGTGATCAAACTGTACAGTGAGTGTTTAAATAAAAAGTCGTGACAGCAAAAGACACACAAATATTCCCCTCTGCTTTAAACACACTTATCCGTTTGTTCTTGCCCCTTTCTGAAGTAGATCTGAAAGTCCCCTTTCATAAGTATCTTTATGAGGTGTTATCAAAATATGGTAAATACAGCTGCTGAGTGATGCGACAGAAGGGCAGCTTCGTAAACACGTGACACAGTGTCCTCACCCACCTTATTCACCAGATGTGACGAAACTTCTAGCTCTTCCCCAAAATCAAAATGACCATGAAAGGGAAACATCTGGAATGGATTCAGGACATTGAGGCACCCAGGAGAGCATAACCACTGACACTCAGAAAAGAGGACTGCGGAGCTGCTTCAGAAAGCGGCAAGAACCACGGGATTGGTGTGCTCAAAGTGGGGGGGGATTCATGGCAATGTGTCTTCTAGAGTAATAAATTCTAAAATTTACGCATTTACCATATGCTTTCACTGTACTGTGGAGGTGACCAGCCCTTGCGACCGCACCGCAGCACTTTCCCCGATGGGCCACCAAAATGAAATGATCACTTGCAGTTATCAGGGTGGTGTTTTCCTACTTTAAAGGAAAACTAGGAAGGGCTTTCCTGTCAAAGGGACACAACTCCCCACACCCGCAGCTTAGAGGAGAGGCTTGTTTGGCTCACAGTTTTTGGAGGATTCAGCACATGATCAGCTGCCTCCGAGGCTGAAGTGGCCAAGCAGGAGGTCGGACAGAGGAGGCTACTCATCCCGGCAGCAAGGAAGCAGGCGCACTCCGGTCAGAATGGCCATCAGCAGGGACAGTGAAACCACCAATGCTGGCGAGGCTGTGGGGGAAAGGAGCCCTTCTACATGGCTGGCGGGAATGTAAGCCAGCACAGCCACTATGGACATCAGTGTGGCGATTCCTCAAAATGCTGAAACTAGAAATTTTATTTGACCGAGCTATTCCTTTTCTAAGCATCTTCTGAAAGAATCAAAAATGTCATGTCACAGTGATCCACGTATACTCACGTTCATAGCAGCGCAACTCATAATAATAACTCTTGGAAGCAGCCTATGTGTCTATCGACAGATGAATGGATAAAGAAAGTGGTATTTATACACGACGCAGCACTACTGTGCCATAAAGAAGGATAAATTTGAGGCATTTGAAAGAAAATGGGTGGATCTTGAGACCATAATGCTAAGTGAAATCAATCAGACACAGGTGAAATATTACACTGCTTCTCTTATACGAGGATCCCAGGATATAAATAATTTAAAGAGTAAAATAAAGGAGAGATGGTAAACAACAGGGAGATAGACTGTGGAGGTGAGAAGAGGATCTGGAGAGCGGGCGGAGGGGAAGGAAGAGGGGAACAAGGACTAAAAATGATCAAGACGCAATATGCATAAGTGCTAATTTCCAAAAATGAGTGCAATTAGCATGTGTCATAAACAAATATTAATAAAAAAACAAATTTAAAAGAGAGTGCTGTGATAAGCACCTTCGGGCAGGTTACACAGAACCTTCTGGGCATTGCCCTCGAATCTACTCACAGGAGCACAGCTGCCAGGCCACAGGTGTGCAGATGCCTAGCTTGCCAACCCTGGCGGCAGGCTGGGGAGAAGGGTCACACCAGCCTGCACCCCTCCTCAGCCCAGGAGTGTGAGTGGGTTCAACCCCGGCACCAGGCTACGCCAGCTTTCAGATATTTGCAAGTCTAATGGGTGTAAAGTGAGGGTTGTAATGGGCCAAAAGTGATGGTGTTTTTTAATTTGCAATTCTTTAATTACTAACAGCTTCAACAACTCTGTTTTGCAAGTCTTTAAAGTCTCTCCTTCTGTAAATTGTCTCCTGGTACCTTTGCTCTTTTCTCTGTCTGGGTTCTCACCCTTTTCTGCTTAATTGCAGTGCTTCCTTGTATAATCTACTTATTTTTCACTTTGTGGTTTTAGCCATTGTAGGTACCATCCCCCAACCAAGGTGGAACAGAATTCTTTACCATGGTTCTGCTAAACTCATCAATCATTTTTTCTGTTATGGAATTTGGGGTTTTATCCATTCTTTATTACAAAGACATCCACTTACATTCCCTCTGTCACTCAGGGAGGTGCCCCCTGCTGCCTGCTGCATCCCCCTGTGTGCCGGCATCTGCGCTGTCTTCTCTCTGTGGGCCTTTTTTCCCTTCAAAAGTACCTTACTGCTTTTATTCCTACCTCTTCATAGACTCTCCTCATATCTAGCAGGACATATCCTTCCTGTTATTCTTCCTTTTCTGAGTCCTTCTAGATTCCAAGCAAATTTCGTAGTAATTTTATAAAGTTACTAGAAAAGTTCAACTAAAACTGGGACTGGTCTTGCATTGTATTTATAAATTTAAGAAAATGGTCTTCTTTACAATACTGTTATCCAGTCAGGTGTGGCAGCACATACCTCTAATCCCAGCTCTCCAGAAGCTGAGGTAGGAGGGTCACTGAAGTTCAAAGCCAGCCTGGGAAGCAGGAGGATTGTTTAAGTTCAAGTCCAGCCTGCCCTCCATGGTGAGACCCTGCCTCAAAACCAAACCAAACCAAACCAAACCAATATTGTTATCCAATCCATAGCAAAGATGATTTTCCATTTATTCATATCAGTTTCTAGACGCATCATTTCATGTCTATGTGTTCCCCATAGAAGTGTCATATAGTATTAAATGGTCCCCAGATACTTTATAGTTTTGCAATAATTGTGAATAATATATTTCCTTTCATTACTATATTTCCTATCTGGTTATTTCTGGTGCAGAGAAACACACTGCTGATTTCCTTAACTGATCGGGCATTCATCGGCATAGCTAAAATTTCTTATTATTGTCATTACTTGTTGATTCCATTAATTTTCTTAGAACATGATCTAATATGCAAATATTGGCTGTGTGCTAAAGTTATTCACATATCTCGCTCCTTGGAGAAGGCAGAGCACATGCTTGATCCATTTTTTATCACCCTGGTACCAAGCAAAGTGCAAAGAGGTCCCATTAATGTTTACAGAGGGGATCGATGGGCAGGGAGTCACCCAGGAACATGGTGAGCCTCTAAGCCAGTCAGAGGTGAAAATTCTATCCAACTGGCTTTGGAAGTTGGGTTAAGCAAAGAACTCACATTGCCACTGACTGCCCCATGGGTGGTTGACTCTGACGCAGGGCCCCTGTCTTTGGGGACTTATTTTCAAAGACGAGCCACACTCACATCAACAGACATGAGGATGATGGTCCATGGAGCATAAAGGACGCACACAGAAGAAATGCAGTTCACACGTCAGCTCCACGCTAAGCTCCTGGGTCCTCCCCAGCTAGGCCACAGCCGTTAGGCTTGGCCTAGGTCCCTGGTTCCGCCTCCTTCCTCCCTCCAGACTTCACCCAGCTCCTGCCCAGTGTTGAGCATCTACAGTAGCAGGAAGACAGATCTGTGCCAGTCTTGAATGTGACCCGCTACACCAGCACAAGTTTGATGACTGTCTTTCAGTATCATCGCAGGCTGAGTTGGTCTACAGAGGCAGCTTTCCAGGCCACAAAACCTAAGAAAGGTTAGAAAGATTAGGGTTTTAGCCGTCTTCGATGCAAACGTACCTATGGATGCCCTTGATAATATTTTGAGTGGAAAATTCTAGTTAAACAGCTAGAGATGACTCGATGAACTTCAGAAATGTGCCTTATCCTGGCTCTGCCGAGACCCCACCTCAGGCAACGTGATCGTGCATGGGGCTATTTTTTCAGCTCACAGGCAGCTCTAATTTTCTGAGTTCTTGGTCTGCACTGGATGACCACTCCCTACTTTGTTCCATTCTAACGCATCCTGTAGCAGCCTAGAAAAGCAGCTTGGAACATTTATTGGAAATTTACCCAAAGTCAAAGTCATAAATAGGCTCCGGAAAGACTTTTCTATGCGAGAAATATGCACACGTGCCCGTGCACACAGTCTTTAGGAGGCGGACACTGTGTCTCTGGTTTGCTTGCTCGGGAACTTTGTTCCCACGCACTTTGGCGTTTGACACTGTTCCACAGGAGTGTAATCCCTGGGCGTGCAATGTGCCAGGGCTCTGAGCTCATCTGCAGAGTATACCCATTCGTTCACGCAACAACTATTTCCGGGCTGTTTACGCAGTGGACGCTATTCTGGGAGCTGGAGCACTGCTGAGACGAAGCTCCTGTGCCATGGAACCCATACTCCAGCAGGGAGGCCAGGAGAAAAGTGAAATGTCAGAAGATGTGTAATTATAGCAAACGTTATTATGTGACCACAGCAGTAAGTGGCAGGAAAAACAGTGGAGGAGAAAGAGAGGGAGCTGGTGGACAAGGACAACCTCTGAGAAGGTGGCACACAGGCTGGCTAACAAAAGCAGGGAGATGCTCTTGGGAGTGGGTGGGCAGGCTTTCGAGGGCACAGTGGCCTGGACTGACACCCTGACGAGCCTCAGAAGGCACCCTCAGTCCTGCAGACACCTGTCTATCTGTCCACCGTGGTCACCTTGCCCAAGGTAGGGTCACCCCGTCCTAAAAGGCAGAGCTGGATTCACTCCCAGACATCTGTGCACACAGACACAGTCAACCCTTTACGTCCCTGCTCTCCCTCTCAGACGAGATGCCGCGCTCGCATTGAGCAATAGCTTCTGCAACGCTCCTCATGGAGTCTTGACCCCTGGAGCCTCCGTGTGGCCTCGTCTGGAAACAGTTCTTGCAGATGTAGGTGGTTAAGGTGAGGCGCTCTGATCCATAATGGCCATGTCCTTACGATGCAGATGAGAGGAAGGAGCCGGTGTAAGGTGGAGGCAGGGACCACAGTGAGGTCTCTGTAAGCCACCGTCACCGAGGCCTGCCACTGCACCAGGAGCCGGGAGGAGGCGCGGAGGGTGCTGCATACGCTCAGGCAGAGCGCGGCCCCAAAGACCCTGGCTGTAGGCTTTGGCCTCCAGAACACAAGAGAGTGAAGTTCTGTTGTTCGAAGTCGCCCAGTCACAGGCTTGGTCACGGCAGTCCCAGGACACTCACACAAGGATGCAAAACCTGCTTCCTAAAAATACCCCTTGGGCTGGTGCAGGCCTGGAGAGCCTCCAGACAAAGGAGAGGGCTGCAGAGCCTGCACAGTGCCCGTTGGCCATGTGTGGGCCAGCTGTGCCCTCCCCTAGTGTGGGCTTCCAGATGCTTCTCTGTGTCTGCAGGTCTTGACCCCTGCCACTTGGCTGCCTCCCTGCCACATTCTGCTCTGAAAGGGTGACCCATCACCCCAGCCAGAGCACTTGCTGTGGATACAGGGTTCTGGGTAGGAACCAAAAGAGCGCCACCCCCACCACAGAACACCCTCACCTGCATTGAGCTAATCTGATCATGTGCTCCTTTCACTTGGAACAAAATTGCCAGGGACAGGAATACAAAAATAGTCCAAAAGCAGGGCATGGTGGCTCATGCCTATAATCCCAGCACTTGGGAGGCTGAGGCAGGAGGATCGCCATGAGTTCAAGGCCAGCCTGGACTACATAGCAAGACCTTGTCCCAACAAACAAACAAACAAACAAAAAGTCCAAAAACAAAACCGAGAAGTGGGGGTGGGCAATATAACCAAAGATCCGACTAAATCTCAGCACAGGACCCCCGCGGATGTGCTAATCTCCGAACAACAAAATGTTAAATGTCTGGTTCATTTTGAGGATGTAAAGGACACCAATGACTGCAAGTCTGCATTGGAAAGCTGGACACCCAAATCCAAAGGTGATGGAAGCCAGGAGCTCTTCCAAAGCGAACACTTTCTTCCTTTTTCCCCTTTTATCCTGTCAGGGCTACAAGCCTATTGGTTGGTGCTGCTAACGTCCTAGGTGGGTCTTCCTCCCTCAATTTGCTGTGTCGCATGCCAATCATCTCTGGAAACAAACCCCCCCACAGACACGCCCACCTAGAGTGGGCGTCACTAATCATCTAGGCAGCGGTGGCGAACCTGTGGCACGTGTGCCACAGTGGGCACGCAGCGCCCTCTCAGTTGGCGCATGAGCCAAGTGTATGAATTTTTTCCAAACTAAAATCAGTATTCAGGTTTAATTGCCAAATTGGCACTTTGTGATAAATAAGTGGGTTTTGGGTTGCACTTTGGGCACTGGGTCTCTAAAAGGTTCGCCGTCACTGTTCTTGGCGCGTCTTAGTCCCGTCAGGTTGCCATCAGGGGCTAACAGTTGCAGTACATGTCTGAATTTCCCAAACGTTTCTTAAAAGAGTGTAACTTTTTTCAAAAGAGAAAAAAGTTCCAAGTTCACACAAAGTGTAAACACTTTTTTCTAGGACAGAGAGTACTGAGCCGCCGGCCACCCAACCTGTTTTTCAGCAGCCGCAATTGTCCTCAGCAAAAACTACAAACCTAGCACGAGTGCTCACATCCTAGCAAACACAGGACAGGTGTCACACAGAAGACATAAGAGGGAACACAGAATCTCCCCGGCACCAGGGCACCAATCTGTACCTGATGTTCGGAGAACTTTGACCTCTGGTGTTTGCCTAGATCCCCTCACCTGAGGTCCTGACCCCTTAGCAGCTGCTTCGCTTGATCTCCCCTCTTGACCCCCTTGTCCAAGCCCTATAAAAGGCTCTACTCTCCTTTGCCCCACACAGACCGCCTTGTCGCCGGCTGTCTGCCTGCACCCAGTCACCGTAAACCTCACGCCATGCTGCCTTTACACAAGCCCGGCGGTCTCTGCAGGTGTCAGCCTCGTGCCTTTCCTTGCAGCCATCGCTGTAGATTTCCTCTTCTTGCCAGGCAACATCTCCAACATTTTATTTAAACCAGGAATTCCAGATTCTTGTGGATAAGATTTTATTGGCCTTTAAAAATCTAAGCTCTCAGAAGTCCATGAAATTCAAACCTCAGGAGCCAAGGCCAAAGAATGATGATTCTGGATTCGGCAATGGATTCTTGCCCTGCCCTTCAGAGGCTAAAATGGCCATGGGAGAGCAAACGGAGGTCACAGATATCCTTCCCATGCACCCTCCACTTTCCTGAGCACCAGTCCTCCTCCTGGTGTGGTCCCAGACCTGTCCCCTCACCTCCTGCTCCGGACAGGGCTTTGCCTTCTTCTCACAGCCATCAAAACAGGGCCTCCCATCTGGCTTCCGAGTCACCAGCAGGCTAAGGAAGATGAACAAAGGGGTTCATGGCTAAAGGTGACTTCTGGGGTTCCCTCTGTTGTGGGTAGAATTGTGTCCCCCAAACAGATGTACCCGAGCATGTCACCTTGCTTGGACATAGGGTCTTTGCAGATGTCATCGAGGCAAAATGGGCCTTAATTCAGTGACTAGCGCCTGACAAGGGGTAAGAGCCCTGGAGACAGGAACACAGGGGAGGGGGAAGGGCCGCTGAATTGGGGAGCAGAGCCTGAAAGGGTGCTGCCTCATGCCCGGAAACATGGGGTGGGCCAATGCGAGAGAAGCTGGACGAGCCAAAAGAGTCCTCCTACGGGTGCAGAGTGGGCCCAGCCCGGCTCATGCCCTGATTCTAGGCTTCTGAGGTTGAGAAGCCTGAGAGAGCACCTTTCCGTTGTTTTGAGTCACCAGTTGATGATACTTTGTTCCAGCTGCTCCAGGATGTGGACAATCCACACCTTGCCAAGTTAATGTCACATTAATTACTGTCTTTAGTACCCAGCACGAAAGGAATTAGGACCTGGGAATGGGAAACCTCCCATTCCGCTCCACCACGTGGGTGCTGATGGGGTACCAGCTGCAGGCAATCCTGTCACAGGGCCATCGCTGTCCCCACGTGGTCCCTACCACACAGCTTGATGACCCTGTGCCATCTCCCTCTAGAATCCCCAGACACAAGTCATCCAGGACCTCGGGGCTCTCTGTCTCCACCCTGCCCATCTTGGGAAAAGCTGGGATGGACGTCCCAGCACTGCGCTGGGTGCAAAGATGGGGGATGAGCCCAATCCCTCCTCGCCGGGTGGTTCTCCTGAGACTCCTCAAATCTCCCTGCATGTTGAAGGGTAACATCCTCTGTCACCATCTTGAAGTTCATGATCATTTGAAATGGGAGCCCACATTTCCACTCCGCACTGGGTAGCGTACATTGTCCAGGCTATCATCTTCCCTCAGCGTTAAATCAATGCCTGTCTCCCGAGTTCCATCCTTCCGAGTTTCTCCCCTGCCCACTCTCCCTGGACTTAATTTGACGTGAATCACTGCCCTCATCACCATCCCATGAGATCACAGTCCTCCACCCAGGACATTCTCCTGTCATCCCTTCAGTGCGCCGGCCTCCTGGCTGTTCCTGGACCGGGCCCAGCACACACCAGCCTCAGGGCCTTTGCACGGGCTTCTCCCTTTGTAGAACACGCTGGGTATCCACAGGCACCTGCCTCCTCCACAGTCACCATGTCTGAGGTGCTTCCCCGCACCCTCTCTAAACAAACAGCACCCATTTCCTTCTTCCGCTCTTGTTTTCCTCCAAAGCTACTCAACAGGCCCACCAACAATGCCAGTGCTCTGGCCTGCTGTCCAGTGTGGCAGCGCCGAGAGCAGGAGGTGTGCAGGTGACACCAAGAGATAGGGAGCCGTGTCCCCAGGCTCATTCCAAGTGCTCAGCGCTGGAGCCTCAAATCTGCCACTTTCCTTCCTGCGCTCTGTGGAGCGGGATTTGTAGTTGCTGCAGCCAGGAGCTGCTCTCTCCCACCCCAGCACTAGGGACGCGTCACCCTTCCTGCCCGTCCCAACACCAAAAGCCGGTCGGCCGTGTCTCTGTCTGGGGCAGGAGGTCCGTGAGCACGTGCCTTCCTAGCCAGTAACGTCACAGGGGACGTTAGAGAAATGAGACAAGGGAAGCTCTGCTTTCCCAGGAGAAAAGACTGGTGCTGGACCCGCTGAGCATAGCCACAACTGCAACAGGAAACAAAACCTTGCAAAATGAGAAAAATTTGGGGGAACCACCTGCCTGCTCCTTCAAGCATTCAGTTTTTAATAATTTTCTCTACTTTCTGCAGCTGCTGTTCTGTGATATTCCATCCAAGGGGGATAGGACTTTGACATTGCCGTTTCATGAGCACTCAGTATTCTTCACAGACGGGATGGATACGAGTGCTTTACAATAACCTTTTTATTGCATTCTAAGTACAAACAGGTTTCTGAAGAAATGCACAATGTCTGTGACCTCCTCTGGGTAGCCGAGGTGCCTGTGACCGCCTGTGTGTAGCTGGGAACTGTGGACAGAAGATGGAATGGTGGTTCCCTAGCAGCCACACGGCTGGGTCGGGCTCTGCTCCGTCCGTGGGCTCTAAAATGCACTTGCCACTCTCCAGGTGTGTTCCTGTCCAGACCCAGAAGACATCTCAGACCAGCGGTGGGGCCTCCAGATACAGCTCTCCAGGGTGAGAAGGAATCTCTCCTCCCAGGCTGCCTCCCAGATGCTTCTGTTCTGAGGTCGAAGGCTTGGTCCCACGGTGTCCTCACAGCAGGTTCTGCACTGATGCAGCTCAGCGCCTCCAGCTCTGGCTGGCCTGGCCACTCCCTGCTCTCTTCTCTTGTCCTGTCCTCCACCCCGTGCTGTGGAGTCCACTAGCCTCCGAGGCCCAGTGCAAATGGAGGGAGTTGGAGCAAGAGCAGTGTGGAACTCCTGCGCCCAGGGTGCTGCACCCTTTTCATCTCCAGATCTGGTCGGTCAAAAACATTCTGCGAGGGCCAGTGAGATGGCTCAGTGGCATAAGCACCTGCCTGGCAAGTGCAAGGTCCTGAG
This sequence comes from Erethizon dorsatum, assembly GCA_028451465.1. Classification (NCBI taxonomy): domain Eukaryota; kingdom Metazoa; phylum Chordata; class Mammalia; order Rodentia; family Erethizontidae; genus Erethizon; species Erethizon dorsatum. The sequence goes on from CM051833.1 coordinate 57,586,989, forward strand.
TTAGACTCCCAGTACCCACATAAAGGAAAAAAAGGGCCGGTGATATAGCTAAACAGCACAAGCACCTGCTGGCAAGCACAAGGTCCTGAGTTCGACTCCCGGTACCCACGTTAAAAAAATAAAAAAATAAAAAACATTCTGCAAGGACTGAGGCTGTAGCTCAGGGCTTGCTTGGCATGCATGAGCTCTGGGTTCCATCCCGAGCACAGTCAAAAAAAAAAAAAAAAAAAAGCCTGCAATACTTTCTTGGAAATGACCTTTTAAAGACAGCTTCATTGAGATATAATTCACATCCAATACATTTTGTCCATGGGAAGTGCATAATTCAAGAGTTTTTATATATTCAGAGAATGTGCTGCTGCAATCAATTTTAGAAAAATTAGTCAATTCGAAAAAGAATCCCCATACCTCATGCCTCTCGGTCCCCTAGCCTTAAGCAACCACTAATACACTGTCGCCTCTGGAGATGATCTATTCTGTACGCATCACACAAGTGGAGTCATAAAATAGTTGCCCTCTCGTGACTGCTCCCTTCACATACTATGATCCAAGGCTTACCTGGACCATAGCCTGTGTCAGACTCGTTCCTTTTTCTGGCTGAGTGGTGTTGCATTGTATGGATGCAGAACATTTTGTTTGACAAATTTGGGCCATTCCTGCCTTTTAGCTGTTATAAATAATGCTGCTGTGGACATTTGTGGATAAGTTTTCCTGTGGTCATAATTCTCACTTCTCATGGGCATATATCTAGGAGTGGAATTGCTGCTTGTCCTAGTCACTTTCTCATCGCTGGAACAAAATACCTGACACCCACAGCTTAAAGGGAGAGAGTTTTATTTTGGTTCAGTTTCAGTCCATAGTCAGCTGTCTTCAGGACAGAAATAGCAAGGTGAGAGGGCATGGTAGAAGGGAAGCAGGGCAGCAGGGAAGCAAAGAGAGAAGGGAAGAGCTGGGGACAGGAACATACCCTTCCAGGTCACACCCCAGGGACCACCTGCAGCCAGGCCCCGCCTCCTAACTGCGCAGTCAGCCCTGAACTCATCCATGGATGCATCTGCGGGTGAGCACGGCACCCCATGACCCAGTCACCTTCCACACACAGGAGCCTTTGGGGGACATTTTAGATCTAAACCACAACACTGCCTTCCATGGTAACTCAGGGTTTAATCACTTGAGGAACTGTCAGGTGGTTTTTCAAAGGGGCTACAACACTTCACATTTCCACCAGCAGGGGGGAGGGAGTCTGGTTTCTCCATTACGTGACTTGTCATCACCTCAGATCCTCATTCCCACTGCCAGGATCCAAGCCCAGCCTGCGGCCTCAGACCCAGCCCCCAGCCCCCACAGTCCATGCATCTGCTGCCCCAGAGTGGCCTTTCCCCAGCAAAGCTGTCATCCTGTCCCCACCTGCTGTAACCCTGACCGTGCGGAATGGTGACCTGCCAATCATGAGCCTCCATGATCTAGGCCAAGACAGGCCAAGGCCGCTCTAGATCTGCTCTTCCCCAATCTGAGCTTCATCTCCAGCCAACACTTGGGCTCACTGTGCTGTGCCCACAGGACAGGAATTCTCAGCCTCTCAGAAGCCCCTGAGCCTTCTCCCTACCCCAGCATCCCACTCCCAAGTGTAGCACTCTCTCAGTGGTGCAGGGAGTGCTGACAGCACACAAGGGCTTTCTTCGCTTTTGCCCCGCTCTGTGCTCAGCCCGTAGCGTTCCCCGTGGAGATACACACTCTCCCTCTGCCTGTCAAAGGCCATTCCCGTGTCCTTCATGTTTGCACACCCTGCATCCACGAGGCTCCACAAAACCACTCTATCCACCACCTCCCTCCCTCTAAATTCCTACCACACTGTTGGGCTTTTAATTATGTGCCCTCCGATAATTGCCAAGTATTTCAGGGTGCTGGAGTAGCTCTGGATCTCCTGCACATCACGGCAACCCCCAAGGGGAAAACCTGTGTCTTCTGTGAGCTGCGCCCTGTCGTGGAGACAGAGGTGAGCACAGGAAGCCTGCAGCAGCTGTGTCCTGAGCTGGGTCTGTGCACGGCCCTGCAAGGAGCCGAGCGCTGTAGGGGAGAGCTCGGTGGAGCGCAGAGCTGACGGGACAGGGCTGGTACTGGAGCTGGAGGACCCACCAGGGTGGGAGTTGTCACAGAGTGGCACAAGAAGGGATCTTCCTCCTGCCTCAGGGTCACCATCTCCTACAGCAGGGGGCCTGGATCCTGGCTTGACCACAGCAGTGCGGTAGGGCCTCTGAGGTAGGCAATGGCACTCCTGAGCTCACAAGAATCTGCAGAAAGTGACTGGTTCTGTTATAGGAAGATAAACGTCACTCCAACCTCCAGTGCAGGTGGCCAGAGCCACCACAGGGTTGCCTCGCTTGGGCTGGTTAAGAACATAGCAGCTGCTGTTGATGGTAATGATGGCGATGGTGATAGTGGTGGCGCTGATGGTGATGGTGGTGGTGATGGTGATGATGGTGATGGTGATGACGGTGATGATGATGATGGTGGTGGTGGTGGTGGTGATGGTGGTGGTGATGGTGATGATGGTGATGGCGATGACAGTGATGATGATGGTGGTGGTGGTGATGGTGATGATGGTGGTGATGGTGGTGGTGATGGTGATAGTGGTGATGGGGATGATGGTGGTGATGGTGATGATGGTGGTGATGATGATGATGGTGATGGCAATGACAGTGATGATGATGGTGGTGGTGGTGATGGTGGTGGTGATGGTGATGGTGGTGATGGTGGTGATGGTGGTAGTGATGGTGATGATAGTGATGACAAGATGATGATGGTGGTGATGGTGGTGATGATGATGATGGCTGACATTTAGCAAGGACTTGGACATTCATGTTTCGTCAATGAGGTTACTGGCCCAGAGAAAGTAAGCAGCTCATTCCAGGTAGCACAGCTGGAAAGTGACCTCGGAGCCTCTGTGCGGTTTTCTCTGGGATGCGTCTGGACCTAAAAACATCCTAGAGCGGGGGTCCCAGGGCCCCTGCCTGCATTCAGAAAAGGAGGCAGAGCAAGCCCTGTGCTGGGATGGGCTCAGGAGAGGTGGAGACTGAAGTCCAGTTCTGTCTGGAACCGCTGCTTCTTTGAGTCACTATGGGCCAGAAGTCCTTTAACCTTTTGCTTATGTGCATTATTCGCTGGCTTCATTATCAGGCCCCCACTGTGGACACGGCTGCCTCAGTTAGCAGGGCTGTAGGGGGGAAGAGGTCGACCTGTCTTCCTGCAGATGCTCGCGGCCTCTCGGGAGAGATGGACGGGTCTCACCTCACAGGTACAGCTGTAGGGCAAAGGACCACAGGGTGAATGTGGAGCCCTGGGCACCCACCAGATGGTCTCCCCACCCCCAGGAAACCAGGGAGGGCTCCACAGAGGTGGGGTTTGAGCAAAAATACAGAGATTGAAGGGAGCTCACAAAGCAGCTGTGTGGTCTGCCTGTATTGTGTGGGTACACGTGTGTGCGTGTGTGTGCATGTGTGTGTGCACGTATGTGTACATGAGCTCACACAGGGACCACGCTGGGGGAGAGGGCTGAGGCCTGTGGCTTCTCCAGGTGACCAGCGGTTACCAAGGTGCTGGGTCTGGAAGGAGAAGAGTAGTCCAGGACAGTGACGCACAAGCAGACAGGAGCTCAGGGTGACAAAGACCTTCATGCTTTGCCGAGGACCTTGGATTTGCAGACAGTCAGTGGATGGTGCCATTGACTTCTCACTGCCCAAAGAAAAAAAGCCGTGTGTGTGTGTGTGTGTGTGTGTGTGTGTATGAGAGAGAGAGAGAGATGGGCCTGCGAACCCAGGACCTCACACATTCTAGGCAAATGCTCTACTACTGAGCTGCACCCTCCCTTCTTTTTACCTTTTGGAGAGTCTCACTGTGCAGCCCAGGCTGACCTCAGTGTGCGATCCTCCTTTCTCAGCCTCCTGTGTAGCTGGCGTAACAGGCGTGCCCGCACACCCAGCTGAAGAAAAGCTTTATTACCCCTCCACTAGTTTCATCACCACCAGCTCATGCTCTAGACAACACAACCACAACTGGCAGAGTCCCAGAATCCCTCTGCACCAGCAGCTGCCATCATGGCATGGGGCACTGCTGATCTGTCCCATCCCTATGCAGGCACAGGTCACCCTTCCCACAGTGCCACGACCAGCGCAGCTCTCAAAGTTCCCAGGGGGAAAGACGGTGAGAGGATGGAGAAATAAAGATAAGAGACAGTGTACAGAAAGCTGAGGTCAGGTGGAGCCCTTTCTCCGGATGGGAGGAAAGGAACTGCTGAACCTCCACAGCGTGTTTATTTATACATTTTGCTTCACTAGCTCGCCTCTTATGCCCCCTGTTCTCGGGGCTGGAACACCTGTTCCCCTGGGGTGCTCTGTGGCCTCAGGGCATTCCTCGGGCGGTCCGTGCTCTCCTTGCATGTGTGGATGACCTGCAGCTGAGCCACTCCGGACACCACACCTCCCCAGCAACAGGGGTTAGAGCTGTCTCGGTTTTGCCAGTGTGATGGTGTACAGTGAAATCTCTTCATTACTGTCACTTACGTTTCCCTTGCTACTGGGCCACTGGACATCTCTGTTGCTGCTGTTTTGATTTTATGTTCAGAGCCTTGTCTTCTACTAACATTTGTCCATTTCAAATATTAGGTATGATTTCTTCCCCGCCCCCCCCCAGTTTTAGAGATTGAACCCGGGGCCTTTGCACTATACTAAATCATCAGCCCTTTTTATTCTTCATTTTTAATTTATTCTTTATTATTGTTTTGAGACAGGGCCTCACAAAGTCACTAAGTTGTATAGGTTAGGCTCAAACTTGCGATCCTCCTTTCTCAGCCTCCCACACTGCTGGGATTACAGGTGTGTGCACCACCATGGCAAGTGAGTTTTCTTTCATAATTTGCAGATTAAAGAAATTAACATTTTGTCATCTTTCTTACAAATATTTTGTGCTAGATAGCTGTCATTTGAACACTGCTGGTGGCTTCTTTTGCCACATGTAAATATTTAAGTTGTTATATATTAAATAAAAATTACTCTATTAAATTTTATTTTACTTGTTTCCATATAAGTCTTTTTTTTTTTTTTTTTTTTTTTTTTTTTTTTTTTTTTTGTGGGTACCGGGGGGTCGACCTCAGGACCTCACGCGCCAGCAGGCGCCCGTGCCGCTGAGCGATATCACCGGCCCCTTTTTCGTATGTGGAGTTCCGGGAGTCGAACTCGGGCCCTCGCGCTTGCAAGGCAGGCGCTTACGCCGCTGAGCCATCTCACCGGCTCCATATAAGTCTTTATTCCACCTAGAATTTGCTGTTGTCTTGGGGGTAAGATAAGTACCAATGTTTCTTTCCTTCCCATTAGCCACTTGTGCCAATGCACATATTCAGTCATCCATATTTCTGCCACTAAATTAAACTATCACTGTTGCTAACCATTAGCCTCTCAAGTAGGTGGAAAGCTACTTCTGGGTCTTCCATGCGACCCCCTGCCCATTGCAGTGTCTGCCTGCTTATGCGCCTTTGATGCAGGATCCAGCATCCATCAGGCGACTCTCCCTTGGGGCTCTTTAAGAACCTAAATTTCTCCACTTTCCAGTCTTCTCTAAAGCTTCAGATCAATCGACCCCATGAGAAACCCAATTGGAATATTAATTGCAGTTGAATTCGACTCATAATAATAGTCCTGGAGATGTGCCACTTTGTTGACATTAAGTTTTCCCATCCAAAACGATAATATGCCTTCCCTTCATTCTGATCTAGCTTTATGTTTTTAAATAAGATTTGATAACTTTCTTCATTATTTACAGTTTGTTATTTGCACTCCTAGAAACATATTGCTAGAGCAGAAAAAAGCTACTGATAATTGCATGTTTGTCTTGTAAACAAATTCTCGTATCAATCCTACGCGTCTCTCGGATGTCCTAATATACCATCCTTCAGCAGAGAGATGCAGTTCTATCACTTTTTCCCAGAGTTTATGCAAATTATTTCATTTCATTTTATTTTATTTTATTACATTACTGCATTTTAGGGCCTCCAAAATAATTTTCAATAAAAATGATAAAGGCAAGTATTTCTGTCTAATTTCTGGTTTTAATTAAAATAGTGGAATATTTTGCCACTTAAAATAATATTGCTAGTGATTTTTAGTATGTAGTCTTTATTGTGGTTAAGTTGAATTTGTCTTTCTATCCCTGTTTGGCTTCAAATTCTTAGTAGAAATGACAGATGAATCTTATCATAAATATTGAGTGTGTATTGATTTATCACACGATTTTTCTCTCATGATGTACTGATGTAATTAATCATAAATTGTGTTTGGGGTTTTTATTGTTGCTGTTGTGTTGTTTTGTTTGCAGTGTTGGGAATCCAACCCAGCGTTCTGCACGTGCTGCACACGGGAGGCAAGCGCTCCGCCGCCGAGCTACACGCCCGACGATGAAATGTGTATTTTGGTAGACATCTAACCACTCTTGCAGACATTGGTTGGCTGGATATGTGATTGACGGACAGGTAGCTATATGGAGAGGCATGTGAGTAACTGTCATATTAAAAATGAAGACTTTAAAATTATAAAATAAATTGGAAATATATCCATCTTTTCATATGGCCCATTCAGAACAAGAGGAATTTTTAGCCTTCACAGTTTTATAAAATTCAGCTGAGAAGCCAAGCAGTCCTGGGCCCTTTTTCAATCACAGTGCAAATGTAAAATCATGTGTTCAGTTTTTCCATCTCTTTTTCTAATCATGTTTTTCCCCAGCTTCACTCATCGCATATGCCAGACACACCTGCCACATGGGGCTCCTTGGAGGCTCTGCTTTGGGAATTATTTACCCTTCTTGCTCCCCACATCATTCATTTCATCTCTCTACCAATTCCCTTCCTCAGTGCTGGAAAGCTTGTGTTTGTTATTTTGCAAACATTTAAAGTGAATTAAAAATACCCTATTGTTTTCCTTTTTATTGTTTCTACATGGTCATTTTCTTTTTAATTCCTTTTTGACCCAAGAAGTATCAAGAAGTGTATTTCTTATTCCCAAGAATCTGAAGTGGTTCATTACTATTATTTTCAGCTTCCTTGGTTTAGGTTTAGGGAATATGGCCTGACCCCCCTTGATGATTGTTAGAATATATTAGGATTTTCCTTCTGGCAAAATACTGTTTTTAAAAAGCTTTCCTTGGACCTATGTGGTGTGTGCATACCTTTCAACAGACCTGTGGCTTTTATACCTCTTACATCAAATTTTCTGATTGCATCTTTCAAAACCTTGATATTGTGCTTATTTTGTTGTCAGTGAGATGTAATTTTGAAAAGAGTGTATGGAAATTCTACATTTCTAGTTTTTATCAGATTATTTTGTGTCTCTAGGAGTTTTTATTATAATTTCACCAACTAAGGCTTTTATCTGTATATAACATTTACTGTTATATGTGTAGCACTCTTAACCTAAAATTTGATATTCTGCATTATCCATGGATACTAATGTCACTTCTGCTTCCTTTCAATTGACATTGCCTTGTGTCTTTTTGCCCATCCTTTATCTCAAAACTTTATTGCTCTAAGTGTGCCTCTTAGACTTTTCCTAATACCTGCAAGTCCTTTAGCAGTTCCTGTAATGATAAAATCATCCTATTCCCATGAAGTGTAAGGATCTGTCTTCTTGATTTCATTAATTTCATTGCCTTAGTAATTCTGATGGTTAATACTGGTTTCCAACTTGATTAGACTGAGAAATGCCCAGGAAATTAGTAAAGCCCACTTCTGGGTGAGTCTGTGGGTGTTTGCAAAGATGAATGGCATGTGACATAGCACACTAAAGGGGCAGACCAGCCCTGAATATGGGTGGTACCATCCAATAAGGTGAGGGCTCTGATGGAACAAAAGCCCACTAGCAAATGCTGGTGAATGCCACACCCTCTTGCTCTCTGCTTCCCAGCTGCCAGGAGGTAAGCAGCTTTGCTCTACCATTTGCTTCTGCCATGATGTTTCTGCCTATCCCAGACCCACAACCATGGAACCAGCCTACCATGGACTAAACTGCCTGAAACTGTGAGCTGAAATAAACCTCTTCTCCTTTAAGCTATGTATGACATGTATTTTGTCACAGAGGTGAAAAATGACTAACACAGTATTTATTTTACATAAGTGCTTTCTATTTTTCCTACTCACTTGTTCTGTTGATTTGACCAGGCTGACTTTCATTCCAAGTTTCTCCTTGTTTGTTATGTTGTGTTTTGTTTTGCTTTGTTTTGTTTGAGACAGGGTCTCACTATGTAGCCCAGGCTGGCCATGAACTCACTACATAGCCCAGGCTGGCTTCAAACTTGTGGCGATCCTCCAGCCTCAGCCTCCTGAGTGCTGGGATTGCAGGCATGCGCCACCGTGCCCGGCTCTGCTTGTTAGTTTCGATGGCCTTCTGTGTTTTCTGCTAATGGTCACCACCCACTTCTGTGTTGGTGAGATAAACATGACTACTCTCTGGTAAGCAATTTATCAACTTTCCACACCATAACTTTTTAATTTTCCCCTCACCTTAACTATGATTTTAAAGTATTTTTCTTACCCCCAAAAGAGATTTAAAAAACATTTATTTTCTTCCCCTTCTCTCCTGTTCATAATTGTTGCCATAATACTGTATTCTTTGTAGACTCACCCTTATAATTATACTTCTTATCATGAGCTCTCAATTAGCAGTTATGTGACACATGCTTACCATGAGTGTGTAATTTGACTCAACCCAGATGAGTCTCCTGAGAGTCTCCTCCCTCTTCAAGGCTCCCCTTGATGGGATCTGTTAGGATTTAGATCTAGAGTGTCCCCCAAAAGTCTCATGTGTCCAGAGGTGGGGCTTTTGGAAGGTGATTGTATCATAGGGGTCTTGTACTCATCGGTGAAGTTCTTAGCTAAATGTGCTGTTAGGAGGCGGGCCTGGTTGGAAGTGGGTCGCTGGGGTATGACCTGGAAGGGTGCATCTCCCTCCCTGGCTTCTCCTCTCTTTCTCTGCTTCCTGGCTGCCATGATGTGAGCAGCTCTTCTCTTCACCAGGCCTTGCACTGTGCTGTTTTTGCCTTGGAGTCAGCCAACTATGGACTAAAAATGTGAGCTAAAATGAACCCCTCCTGTAAGTTGTGGGTATCAGGCCAGGGCTGTGGGAAGCCACCCTCCATGCAAAGAGCCTGTGCTGCTGAGCTGAGGCTGGTTCTCCTCCCAGTTCTGACCTTGTTTGTCACCTCCAGCCCCCTTTGTGTGAGACCAGAGCCACCAGGGGCTTAGGCAGCAGGTCTGTCCCCCTCAAGGACTACAGTGTGGCATCTTCCAGAACCACAGGGCCATCTGAGAGGCAGCAGGATGCCCTGCCTCACAGAGGCTGTGGTGAGTCCAAGACTGAGCAGCCCAGGTGAAACCAGAGTGTAGACAAAGCCCCTCCCAGTCCCCACCTACTTCTGCCCCCTGAGCTGAGTGTTTCCCACTCTCCTCCCCTCCTTGGGGAGCAGCTCTCCTGCTCCCATCTATCCCCCTAGTTGCCCCATGACAGAACACACACAGAGCCCATCTGGGGTCTGACCCTCCCAACTCCTCTCCAGTGTCCAGAGAGGTGGGTGGAAGGTGACTGTGATGGATTAACTAATGGTCAACTTGTAACACCCAGCTGAACTGAGTCAGCGTGGTGCTGGGTGTGGAAGGCCCACCTAAGGATTGTTGCCAACAGCATGAAAGGAGAATTGGAGGGGAAGATGGTGTGCTGTTGATTCTCCTGGAGAAGCTTGTCATGCTGGTTTTTCTGATAGGAACTCAACTGTTGTCATGGCAGGAGGAGCTCGGGTCCTCGCTGTCGCTGAGGATGGCTGTGGTTCTCTTTGGGAGAGCTCTGGTCCTTACCTTGAGCATCACTTCCTGGCTCCAGTGCAGATCCCTCAGCCTGCTGGCACAGATCCTTCATCTCGCTGGCACACTTTCTGTCTTCCACCACTGACCTTCGGGCTTTCCCAGTGCAGATCCATGAAACAGACTTGCATGAGACATTTTCAGGGACTCTAGGCCTCCAGCTGGACTCATGGAGGACATTGGCATGGGCTCTAGGTCTTCAGCTGGACTCTTGCAGGACATTGCTGTGGGATCCAGGCCCTCAGCTGGATTCTTTGGATCTCTAGTGCATGGACAGATCTCTTGCACTTCTCTGTATTTGACTTTTGGGGTGAATATTATAAAATAGTCCTATAAATCATGTGTCCTGTATTAAATCTATTTCCTTGCAAAACCCTGACTACAACAGTGATAGTCCTTGACTGGGAGATATGGTACCAAGACCCTTCCTGGGTCGGAGTCAGCACCTCGGCCAGCTCCGCAGCTGGCCTTACTGCCTGGGCCGCCTCCTCCTTCATCTGATGTGGGCTCCAGGATTGGCGAGCTGACTGTCTAGACACCAGCAGGCCTGCCCAGAGGACCCTTCAGAAGCTGTCTCTGAGAGAGACTGAGGCTTTCTTGGCAGAGATGGAAAGGAATTGCTTTTCTGCAGCCTGGCCCGGTAATGCTCTGGAGAGTAACCAGCATCCAGAACTCACCACCACCAGCTGCCCTCCAGCTGTGTCCTCAGGAGCTGGGCTTCCCTGGGAACCATGCCTGGTTCCTGCTGTCCGCAACGGTGGCAAATTGGCCTGGGCACCAACTCCTTCAGCAGTGGCGTGATGTGCATGGGGGGGCACCAGATTGAAGCTCCCAACTGGCGAGAACTGGGCCCCAGTTCCAGACATGTGGTGAGCCCATGGGCCACCTCCTTCTCCGTGAGCCACGTGTTGGGTGGCAGCAGCACTCACGTCTTAGCTGCAAGGGGCACAGGACACATTTGCTTTTCCACAGAATGTACTGTCGCCTCAGACGAGGGTAAGTGTCTGCTGGTAAAAGGAAGGAGGTCACACCGGGTGGAGAAGCAGCAAACTGGGAATGGTGGTACATGCCTGTGATCCCAGCACTCTGGGAGGTTGAGCAGGAGGATGGCAAGTTCAAGCCCAGTCTGGGCAACTAGTAACTTAGCAAGACTGTTTCAAATTTTTAAATTTTTAAAAAGGGGCTGGGGATATAGTTCAGTGCAGAGGCCCTGGGTTTGTTCCCCAGGACTAGGAAAAGAAAAAATAAGGCTGAACTATGAAGAAATCAAGGCAGAGCAGTCATAAAACAGCTGACGGAAGCAGAGCTCCTAGCCCCTCTCCTCCCCTTCTGCTGCCAACTTGGAAGTCGCCCATCCCATCCCCGCCTTCTCTGATGTGCCCCTGTGGATAATAATACCAGGAGCATGGGATAGACTGGTAAGGGCTGAGGGACCCTTCACTGTCCCTCTCCCAGCAAGCCCACTCGGCCACACCACGGAAGTACGTGGAAAAGATTTCCTCTTGCAGAGCCACCCTATTTTATTTTTAAAAAATCACTTTGACTCTCTCTTGAGATACCAGCAATGCTGACCAACATTGTGTGCTAGAAGAGAAAGCAGGTGGGTCCCTTAAAGGAGCTTTAAGTTTTAAAATGTGCATTTGCAAAGCACACCCTAAAAGCCATTTATACCAAGTACCTGAGTGAGTCTCCTCAGCTTGTTCACCACTGTGTGATTTTCTGCCAGGTTCTTTCTTCGTGCAATGTAAAACTGTTTGCTCAAAGATCTAATATTTGAGTGCTAACAGGGTTACTTTAATAATTGATCATTAAATAAGTTCAGTATAGAATGAGAGTCAGAGCAAATCACAAAATTAACACACAAATAAAAATGAACCACATTGCCTGGGCATAGTAGCACAGGCCAGCACTCTGGGAGGCTGAAGTGGTAGAATTGTAAGTTCAAGCCCAGCTTGAACAATTTAGCAAGTTGACAAGACCCTGTTTCAAAATAAAAAAAAAATTTAGAAGGGCTGGGATTTAGCTCAGTGTGAAGCTCCTGGGTTCAAAAAAAAGAACTAGCTTCTCTGTGGAAAAGACCTCCCAGTGTCAAGCAGGTTAATGTCGCCAAGACCAGGAAAGTCAGTCACCTTTGAGTCCTTACTGAGGGTCAGAAAGTGTCAGGTGAGGAGAGAGGACAGGCCAGGGGAGCAGAGATGCATGGAAAGGAAGTTTGCACAACATCCGGGTCATCCTCCCAGAGTGGAGGATTTATGGAGCACGGACTCTGGGCTTCAACTATGCAGCACCTCAGGGACGCTTTTCTTCCTGCTCCCAGAAAGACAGAAACAACCAAGACAGTTTCGAGGGAGCCTTGGCAGCTGCATGATGCTCCATCTAGATTTCATATCAAAATGCAGGAGCTGCGGAGAGCAAAAGGGGCATCGCTGTGGACAGGACCTTGAGATTGCCTGACAGACTTTCATCACCTTGTATTTCAAGACCTTTAAATTGTTCACGATCTGCCCCTAGGATCGAAAGCCACCGTCCATCTCCAAAGATGGGTTCTGAGATTGGTCAATTCATGAGCGTTGTAAAGAGTGCATCATTTTTTCCTGGGATTCTCGACACTTGGCAGCCCAGCTACTGCAGATTTCTTGTCTCTTTTTTGCTTTGTTTTATTGACCCAGATCTGAGATGCACCATAATCCTTGCTGCAGCTTACACTATGATCATGGGTCCCTGTATGATTCTCTTTGTCCCGTGCCTCTGTTTGTTTTTGTGTCTGTATCATAATGACCACACTTTAGCCCCCAGCCAACCTAAGAATGAGAGTACCATAGATAATTCATCCTTCAGTGTATTTTCCTCAATTATCCCTTAATCTCTCTCCCAAGAGGCAATCATTGTGTAGAATTTGGGGTTCGCCATTTCTTATCTTAGAGTGTTACAGCATGCATGTGTAAGTCCAGGTATGTTTTAACTGTGCATTTTAAATAATTGATATTATAGCCAGAGAATGTAGGCAAGAAAAGGAAAGACACTCAAATAAAAAAAGAAATAAAATTATCTCTTTCAGCAAATGTCATGATTTTATATGTAGAAAACCTCAAAAACTGCAATGTGCGAGTGAAACTAGAAATTCCATTTGACCCAGCTATTCCCCTTCTAGCTATCTTCCTAAAAGAGTTAAAGATATTGCATTACATTGATCCATGCGTGCTCATGTTTATAGCAGGACAACTCAGAATAGATAAGTCTTGGAAGCAGCTTATATGTTCATCAACAGATAAATGGATAAAGAAAATGTGCTATTTACATACCTTGGAGCACTACTCTGTCATAAAGAAAGATAACTTGAATCATTTGTAGGTACATGGATGCCCCTTGAGACTATAATGTCAAGTGAAATAAGTCAGACACACAAGCTTATATACTGCGTGGTTTCTCTTATATGAGAAACCCAAAATATAAAATAAAGAGCAAAAGATAGATAAGTAGAGAGATAGAGCTTTCTCAAAAGGGAAGGAGATCAAGAGATGGAGCGGGGAGGGAGGGAAAGGGGATGAAAAAATGAATTAAGATGTGCTACGTACGCGCACCAACTTCACACAAGGAATGTAAACATTATGCACTGTAAACACGTACTAACAAAGAAAATGATCTGAAAAAAATAGTAAAAAATCCTGCAGTATGCACTTGACCATTAATTATGATATATCAACTGAATTGGATTTTAAAATGCCTAACAAATTAACAAAACACACTTCTCGGTGTGTCTGGGTGGGTCACAGAGGCACGACCTGGGGCGCTATGTCTGGTCCCTCACCCCTTCCTCGCTGCCTCTGTTCCTCTGCTCTGCTTCCCAGCTGCCATGAACTGAACAGCTTTATTCCTCCACACCCTTCCACCATGATGTTCCTACCTTGGAGCAGCCAACCATAGACTGAATGCTGTACAACCCTGAGCCAAGTTAAATCTCTCCTCTAGGTTGTGGGTGTTGGGTGTTGTGTCCCAGCAATGGGAAAGCTAACTAATGCAGTATACAAACGAAACTGTTAGAATGGCAAGCAAATTCAGTGAAGATTCAGGGTGTAAAATCAGAATCATTTTTATGCACTAACAACAGGATTCTGAGAGTGGACATTTCCCCAGAGAAGATATACAAATGGGTAACAGGTATATGAAACACATCCAATGTCACTATCATCAGGAAAATGTAAATAAAATGTGAATTATCACTTCACACCTGTGAGGATGAATATGAGAATCATGAACCATAACAAATCTCAGTGAGGACATGGAGAAATCTGAACTCTTCTCCACTGCAGGGGGATTGTAAACTGGGGAGCAATGTGGAGGACCCTCCAAAATTAAAAACAGAAGTACTATGTGAAATCCCCATATTGGGTATTTTCCGAAAAGAATTGTAATCAGAATCTCAAAGAGATATTTGCACTTCCCAATTTGTTGCAATATTATTTACAATAGCCACGATGTGAAAACAACCTAAATGTCCATCCATGGATATTTTGATTTTTTAAAAAGTGACACAAATGAATGTGCAACACACATGCACATACACACAATGGCACAATTTCAGCCTTGAAAAAAACTTTAAGACATTATAATAATAGAAATAAGCCAGTTACAGAGAGAAAAATGCTTTATGATTTCATTTATGTAAGATATCTAAAATAGACACACAGAAGCTAAGACAAGAATGGTGGTGGCCAGGGATTGGGAGGTGTTGGAACCAAAGAACTGCTATTTAACTAGCATAAAATTTCAGTTATGTAAGATGATTAAGTCCTAGATATCTGCTGTATAATATGTGTCTATAGTTAACAACATCTCTTTGTATTTTTAAAAATTTGTTGAGAGTAGATCTCATGTTAAGTATTCTTATTGCAGTTAACAAAAACTGTATAAAAAGATAGTATAATATAGGAAGTCTTTGGGACATTCTTATGTAACATTGTTACTTTCTTATGTAAATGTGTTGAAAGTGGTTGTACTTCACTTCCTTTCAATCCTGTATACAGTATTGTGTGAACAGACTCAAATTTATACAGGCATTTAAAGTGTTTCCAGTTTTTGCTACTGGAAGCAGTGCTGTTACAAGTACTCTAGTTCATGACTTCTTGCATGACGCCTCAAACATTTCTCTAGATACAATCCAAGAAAGTAGTTACCAGGTTGTAAGGTGTGCTACTGTTCAGATTTGCAATATTGATTTTCAAAATGGTTTTACCAATAAATGCTCCAACAGCAGTGTAAAAAACATACTATTCATGGACTTTTCCTCCAATATTTGGTACTATCAGATTTCTTGGTTTTGCCAATCAAATATAAGTATGCAATGGGATATGATTGTGTGGCTGACATGCCCCTATTAATAAGGTCTATCATAGCCTTATAGTTTACCAGACCTGTGTATTCTTTCTTTTTGGGGCACGTCTTTGCCTGTCTATGTATCTTACCCAATATTAAAAATCCAACTGTATTTTTCTTACTTCCTTGTATAAGCTTGATTTACCTATAGTCTATGTTGGTAATATATGTGGTAAATATCTTCTTTGCCCTAACTTGCCAAATTCATCAATGTTTATTTTGTGTCATTTTAAAGAAGAATTTTCTTATCCTAGGATTGGAAAAATAATCATCTATAATTCCTTCTAAAATTTTATGTTTCCTTTTTTTTTTTTTGTATTTCTGTTTTCATTTTTAAAAAGTTAATTATTGTGTATGGTTTGAGGTAAGGATCCAATTTTTTTCCTTTCTACCTGGGCAATGGAGAACCAGCTTCCCAGCTCCACTTGCTAAATAATCTCCCCTTCAACTGGAGATCTTCCATCGCCACCATGTCAGATACAAAGCAGTTCTGTATCTCAGGTTCTGATTCTAGGTTCTCTATTTTGTTTTATTAGCCAAGTTGTTATTCTAGCACCACACTGTCTTCATTACTATAGTTTCATAATAAGACAGCATGTGTGATAGGTAAGTGGGGGGACATTCTTGATGTCAGCCAGACACAAGGAAGGCTATTCCAACACCTGCCACAGCATGGAGGGACCTTGAGGACATTACACTAAGTGAAACAAGCCACTCACAAAAACCATGCTGTGTTCGCACTCATGAGACATCTGGAAGAGGCAAACTCAGAGACAGAGAATAGAAGTGAGTGGGGCCGGGGGGGGTGGGAAGAATGGTGAGGTTTTGCTTCCTAGGCATAGGGTTTCAGGCCACCATGATGAAGACATTCAGGGGAATAGTAGTGATAATTGCACAATGCTGTGAATGTACTACTGCCAGTGACTTGTAAAGAATTAAAATGATTAGGATGGTAAAGTTTGTGTTACACATATTTTACTATGAAAGAAAATAAGCAAACCAAAGAAGTCCACAGATACATCAGCTCACATTTTCGTAGAGTCTGGGACTCTGGTTCACCAGACTGACATCCAAGCGTCAGGAAGCTTCACTTGGACAAGATGCATTTCACATCACCTCAGGTCACTGGTGGAATTCAGAGGAACGAGGTCCCTGGAGGACCTCTCCTCATGGCTCTCCCAGAAGCTCCCCCTGTCCAATCTCTTACTCCAGGGTGGGCCGAGTCCCTTGTATGTGGTCATCTGATGAGGTCAGGCCCACCAGGACACTGCTGCTCTAACTCAAGGCCAGATGATCACATAACCAGATACAGGCAAAACATCCCACCACACTCCTGGCCCTGCCTGCCATCCAGGGAAGGGGTGAAACAAGCCATGCCCACCAGGGGGTAGGAATCTTCTGAGCCATCTCAGAATTTTACCCACTCCTTTGCATGGATAAAAAGGATTTCACCAACTATGATTTATGCTGAAATAACGAGGGAATGACAGGTGTGAGCTGAACTTCTGTGGCTGGCTTATAGGGACTCTTGGAGAAGATTTTACCTTAAGATATTGAAGGGAAAAAATGAATGTCTTCAGGTGGGCCCAGCCTATTTTTGACACCTAGGGCCCCTTGCTGGTAAGACAAGCAGCTGGGGGTCAGTGCAAGGCCTGCCATCCCTCTGGGAAAGGGGCCCCTGGGGGGTTTCAATTAGGCTGTGCTTGCCAGCTTCAAGGTCTCACTCCAGCTGTTGCCTGGACTAGAAAGGCAGAAAACTGGGTCATGCAATGATTCCAGGCTCCCAGAGCAGTAATTTCTGCTAATCAGTCTCTGTCCTCTGGATGCTACAGTGCTTTGAGGAGGCTCTCCACAGTGGACATCCATCAGGGCCACCTGGGGACCCATGTGCTCAGCCCCAACATGGCGGATTCTCTAGGGAGGACCTAGGGCAGACTACTAGGCTTTCTCAAAGCCAGGAGGGTAAAGAACCACTGGGTTGGATAATGATTTGGGGAACAAATTAGAATACAAGTTGGTTTCATTGAAGGAATGTTTAGCTTACTGGAGCAAGAGCAGCCTGTGGGGAACAGAAAGGCATTTTGGAGAGAGTTGGCTCAGTGCAGCTCGGGGAGGAAACGCATGTTTCAGGATGCACAGATTCACCCGATGAGCAGGTATCGACCGCTCCCAAGCACGGGGTGCTAGAGCTGCCGCAGCTGCACTCCAGGTGGACCTGAGCCCTGTCTCCAGAGGCTGCGGTCTCCTGGAAACGCACAGCAGTGACATGATGTGCCCTTAATGCTGCTATGGAGAGACTGGATTCTTTAACTGGAGAACAACAGAATCCAAAACTATCATCCTGCTCTTTGTTTTAGATGAGAAAGGCACATTGCGGCTGTGTAAGAAGGAAAGCATTCCGATCTCCATTTCTCCTGGGAATGCATGAATGAAATGATCGAACGTCGTGTGTGTGTATGTGTGTATGTGTGCACAACCATGTCGGGGCTGGGCTTGCCTGAAAACAGCTGCATAAGGATGTTCATTGTACCATTCTCTCCACTTCTGTATGTCTGGAATTTTCCATCATGGAAAATGTGAACAAAATTAAATTTTATTAAGTTGATGACTCAAGAGACAAAATAATAACATACCAATTAAAACCATAAAGGTAAATTAAAAAAGAGAAAGTCAGAAGTGCAAAGAGCAGTTGAGGACAGGTGCAGTGGAGCAAGGACAGGACACTTGGGTACATTAGGAAGCAGCTTCCCTACCAACCCATGTTGCCCGGTCCCCATCCCACCCCGTGCCAGGGCTGGCTCCCAGCTGAGAATTCCACTGCTGTGCATGCACCCCACGGACAGGGTGCTCCCAGAGAGAGGCATCCGGGACCATGTGTCTGCTCCCCAGTTCTGGGGACAGTGGATACTTGCGGCATTGGAACGACCCCGTGCAGCCCTCCCTTCCTCTCCCACTAAGTCAGGCCAGGCTCTGGTGGAAAATGTGCCTCATTTAGGGGTCCACGTGTCAGAGGATGGGGGCATCTGGAGAGGAAGGAAGGAGAAGCCGCAGACAGCACAGGAGGGCAGGCTTGTGACAGGCGACTGAGAGTAGTGACAGCTGCCTCTCTGAAGAGCTCCAGATAGAAGACAAGTGGATGTGCCATGTCTGAGAAGCATCTCCCTAGGTGGGGAGTGGACAGCCAGAGTATGTGCAGGGGGAGACCTGCCCTTGCCCTTCCAGGGACAGTGTCCACTGTGTAGCTCAGGCGACCCTCAGATCCCCTCCATAACCCAACCTGGCCTCAAGTTCACAATCTTTTGTCTCAGCCTCCCAAGTGTTGGGATCACAGATGTGTGCCACCATGCTGACTGCATAATTCTTACTGCTGTGGTTTTAAATGGTCCGTTTCTTCTCCCTGACTGTGGTGATGGCCCAGGTAAGTAGTATTTGGGGAGCCGTGTTGGTGGTCCTGTTCTGGTCCCCATGCATGCCATGCAGAAGTGTTGGTGAATGCTCAACACCCGGGGCCACTGGCCCGCAGGCAGCTCTGCAGCATCATTGGTCAGGTTCTTCCCATCTGCAGGCTGAATAAAGCACAGACATGGACTCTTCACGCTCCTTCCTAACACGTGAAAGGCTGTGGGCTGAGCAGACGGTGGAGGCAGGGAGGACCTGCTGATCTCACTCTCAACTCGGAAACACTAGAGCATCATCCAGCACACCTGCCAAGGGCCAACCCTGCTGCCTAGCGGGTGCTTCTGCCTTGACCAGAGCCAGCTTCAACCTGATCGACTGCAGCTGCCATTTGTCCAGTAAAGAATGACCTCAGTTGCTTCTTGGCCTTTTGGCTAAGATCAAGTGTAAAAAGATGACCCAGAGGTTGTATCATTATTGCATCTACACAGCAACTGTATTCCAGCATCTCTTTTTTTTTTTTTTTTTTTTTTTTTTTTTTTTGGGTACCGGGGGGTCGACCTCAGGACCTCGCGTGCCAGCAGGCGCCCGTGCCTCTGAGCGATATCACCGGCCCCTTTTTCGTATGTGGGTTCCGGGAGTCGAACTCGGGCCCTCGCGCTTGCCGGGCAGGCGCTTAAGCCGCTGAGCCATCTCACCGGCCCTCCAGCATCTCTTTCCAGTGGGCTGTGTAAATTTCTGTTCCTCAAATGCCCATTAAGCCAACTGCACCATCCTGCCACTTCACCCACTCTACCCATGAATCTTCAATGCATCCTTGGCCTATGTTCATTAAGTGCCTTTTTTTGTGAACCATGTTTTAAAAATGTTGAATTACACTGGAGCCCAATGGTGGCATGTGTCTTGGTCTGTTTTCTGTTGCTTTAACAAAATCCCTGAGCCTGGATAACTTTATGAAGGATTTATTTAGTTCACAGGCTTGGGGGCTGGAAGTTCAAAAACAGGCAGCCCCATCAGTTCAGCCTGCTGTGAGGGCCTCCAGGCTACATTCCAACATGGCGGAAGGCATCATGGCAGGAGCGCATTCGAGGGGAGATTGCATGGCAAGACAGGAAACCAGAGAGATGTGGGAGCCAGAGGCATTCTTTTTATAACAACTGACTCCTGTGGGAACTAACGGAGGTCCCAGTAGAGCTACACTAATCCCTTCCAAGGGAGATGCCCCAGTGACCTAGCTACCTTCCCCTAGGAAGGCCCCACCTTTTAAAGGGCAGACCACCTCAACACCACCACACTGGACCTGGCTTTGGGGAACACACTCAAACCATCTCCAAACCAGAGAGCACATTTGCACTTACCTAGTCATATATACACTTGAAATCAAGCCATAATTCCAAATAGAAAACACATTCAATCAAGTTCTCACATTATGATTCATTGGTAGGCTGATATCTGCCTTGTCATCAAATACCAATCTTATTTTCTTAAAGAAAGAAAAGAAAAATGTCCTCAGGGCATGAGACAAATGGCAGCAGATGAGGTCTTGGAACTCGCATCCTGATTGGAAGGCTGTTTACCAATCCGAGTGCCACATTCTGATGTCACCACCAGACTGAACAGAGAAATGTTTCACATGTTGCCAACTGCTGATGGTGCCATCTCCATATCAGTAAAACCCAAAGAGTCAGAGCTATTCTGAGGCGCCATCAGTGCAAAAGGCTCTGTGGGGTAAGCTAACTAGCTTGGGAAAGGGAGCACCCCAGCGGTGTGTCCCCAGCTGTGGAGACCTGGGCTCAGGTGGACAGGAGAGCTCTAAGACCCAACCACTGGGAGAGTTTACTTCACATTTCTAGAACTAAAGTTGCATTGTTCCTCAAAACTTTAGTAAGTGGTGACATATGCCTGTAAGTCCAGGGATCTGGAGGCTGAGGCAGAAGAAATACAAATTCAAGCCCAACATGGGCAACTTAGCAAGGCCTTGTCTCAAAACTGAAAATAAACAAAGCCATAGCTCAGTGCAAATGTCCTGGGCTCAATCCCAAGTACAAAAGCAAGTAAGAAAGAGAGAGAGGGAGGGAAAGAGGAAGGAAGGGAGGGAGGAAGAGAAGAAGGGAGAGAGGGAGGGAACAAAATCGTAAGTCAGAATAAAAAGCCCAACAGTTTTCCAGGATTTCCCAGTTTTTTCATGGATCTCAGCCATCAGCCAGTAAAAAGGAGCATTTCTTCTCCAAGCCCCACCCAGGCCATGACTTCTCTTTCCATCCCGGCATTCAAGGGCCAGGCACCCCACGACATTACTTTTTCTCTCCAGTCACTTCCTCCTCAGTGTATTTTGTATGAGTCACAGCAACAAGAAAAGCAAAAACATTTCCCTCCGTACCTTGCCTCCCTGAGTGATTCCAAACACTATGTAGAATGGAAAAACAAATCAGCAATAAACAGCAGGTGCCTTGAATCCCAAACGAAAATGAATGCTCACAGTTGGATAGCACATGCAATTATGTACTACACAGAAGTGCCTCGGTTCATGAACTTAATTCTTTCCATGATTCTGGTTGCAAACTGAATCAGATGAGAACTGAATCAAATTTCTCCATAAGGTCAACATTGAACCTAATCATTAAATTTAGTGCGATCCTCATCCAATTCAGTCTGCAACCAGAATCGTGAAAAGAATTAAGTTCGTGAACTGAGGTATCACTCTACATCCTACTTTAAGGGTTATAAATAACTATGATGCTGGGTTATGTATTTGCTATATCTTATTCTTATTCTTCAGAGTGTATTACTTCTACTTATTTTTAAAAAAGAAGTTGACTGGTGTCTTAGTCACTTCCTTGTCACTGGGACATATTTCTCAGCAGTCACAACTTAATGGGGGAGAGATTTATTTTGGTTCAAGGATTTAGAGAATTCAGTCCATATTTGGCTGGCTCCAAGGCAGGAAGGGCCTGGGGTCCAAGCAAAGGAAAGCTGCTCACATCATGGTGACCAGGAAGCAGGGAGAGGAGGGGGCCAAGGAGGGAACTGCACCAGTCACACCCCAAGTGACCCACCTCCATCCAACCCTCACCTCCCAACAGCACACTCAGCTCTGAACTCATTAGTGATCAGATCCACTGATAAGCACAGCGCCCCCATGATCCAGTCACCTCCCAAAAGCCCCACTTCTGTGTGCGTGAGAGTTCTGGGGGACATTCTAGATCCAAACTGTGGAATGGTATATGGTGTTAGCCACAGCCGCCCCGCACAGCCCACGTGCACTATGTTTCTTGATTGCCCTCATTTATCTCATGCTTGATTTAATCTCATGTTTCATTGTTCATCTTGGCCCCAAAGTGTACAAAATCCACTGCTACTGGGCCGGTGAGATGGCTCAGCGGCGTAAGCGCCTGCCTTGCAAGCGCGAGGGCCCGAGTTCGACTCCCAGAACCCACATACGAAAAAGGGGCCGGTGATATCGCTCAGCGGCACGGGTGCCTGTTGGCGCACGAGGTCCTGAGGTCGACCCCCCCGGTACCCACAAAAAAAAAAAAAATCCACTGCTACTGTTGCCAGGAAGGGGCCACATGGAGTGAATGGCCTGGGATGAAGTTAAAGGTCATTAGGGACCATGAAAGTGGACAATCAAGGGTGATTATTGCTCACCGGTCAGGCCTGCCCCGTTCCACCATAACGGCTGTCTTCACAGGCAACAACAAAGAAACGGGAGCTGTTAAAGGATGTGTTCCACTGAAGCCAGTGAGACTAAAGACAATGCCCAGAAGGTGCTACATCCAATATGGAGAAATACCCGACGACTGCATTGGAAACCATGCACAGACATGGGTCCGCCTCCCCACCGTGACCATGCGGCCACAGCAGGGAGACTTGGTGTTGAAAGAAAAGTCTAGACCTACGATGCTGCTGCATTTACTGCTAGCTCTGGGAGGTTTAAACAACTCCAGAAGCATTGCTCATCTATGGTGGGAATGAGTGGTGGGCTTTCACGTCCCATGTGAAGGAAGCTAAGAACTCACCATTGGAAATGCTAGGCAAGCTGACTGTGGAGGAAAATTACTTTCCAGAGCAAATCTGCCATATGGACAAAACCTCTTTATTCCGGAAATAGATGCTTGCTAAGACTCTTTCATCCACAGCAGGCTAGGTCAGGGTCAGCTTTCCAGGTGAGTAGCAGTAGTAACGGTTATATCTAGATGTCCCCCAAAGCCTCATGTGATCATAGGTAGGACCTATGGAAGGTGACTGGACTATAGGGGCACTGTAGCTGAGTGCTGTTAGGAGGTGTGGCCTGTTCACAAGAGGCCGGTCACTGTGAGCATGATCTGGAAGTTTCTGTTTCCCTTACCAGCTCCTCCCTTAACTTTCTGCCTCTTGTCTGCCTAGCCATGACCAGCTTTCCTCTGCCAGGCCTCTCTGCCATGCCATCTCACCTTGGAGCCAGCTGACCATGGATGAGGCCTCTATGAACCGTGAGCTAAAATAAACTTCTCTTCCTTTAAATTGTGGCAGCGAGGAAAGTGATTAAGACAATGGTCTTGCTCAGGGCAATGTTGCAGGCTACAAAGGGTGCACATTGAAGGTGTGAACCCTTGTGACTTGGCCCCGTGGGAGCCCAGGCCCCTCAAGTGCATCAGTAAGCACACACCACTAGAGTGTCGCAGGAGCAGTAAGAAGGCACAGGTGACTGAGTTCTTCTCCCAAGATGCCCTCCTGAAGGGCTTTACCAGCTGAAGCAGGGGCGGCACCCCCTTCCAGATCCAACGTGTCTGGGTTCGTGGAGTGCACTCTGATGCTTGCACAGCAAGGCCACCTAAAGACACACTGTCAGGATATGTCCCATTGTTAAGGGACATAAGACTGTTCATACAGAGAGACAAAGAGACAGACAGCTCTACTGAAAGGACTCGGCTTATGGGGTTGTGGGTGCAAGCAAGTTTGAAATCTGCAAGGCAGGGCTTACAGAAAGCAGCAAGGGACCAAAGAAACTCCTGTCTCTGAAGGAGAATCTGCATGTGTGCAGAGTCCTGTCCTGTGGCCCCAGGTTGAAGATGGAGGGCGAATGCCCTTCCGGGTCCAGAGAAGTATCTCACCACCTCTAGGACGAGGAGGGAGGGCTTGCTAATTGAGCTCTAAAACTCCATCTTGGCAGATAATGGTATTATCTCCCACGATTACAGAAGTTTACTGTTGTTATATTTTCATTCTCATGACATCTTTCTAGTTTTAGCTCTAATTTATTTGACACCAAGTCCTGGGTATGACAGGTGGCCCCTCGTCATTTTGTACCACCTATTATTCCCACAACTCCTTTGGGAAAGTGCTGCCTGCTCTACAGTGCAGTTTCCACAAACGCATTCCTACAAATGCCTGTGCCTGTGCCTTCATCCGTCCCTGTCACCTGTAACAGCTTTGCTGAGTCAGGAGGATCCATCTGAGAGTCCCTGCCATCCAGGCTCCCTACACCACTGGTTCTGAGGATGCAGAGGAATGGAAGAGCTGCAGGAAGAGAGGCCCTGAGGTTATGCCACCTCCAAGTCCTCTCCCAGTCCCCGGGGAGGCCCTGATGGGAATGTGGGCAAGCGTGTTTCACAACCACCACTCTTACTTCCAAAGAAACCAGTCCTCATGGAAGTGCTCAGTGTCTTGGAAGTTATGGAGAAGTGTGTAGCTTTCGCATCCCTGGACAAACTCCTGACACCAGCAACTTATAAAGGAGAAGTGGCTTCATTCGGCACGAGGTTTCTTTTGGCTCACAGTTGTAGAAGTTTCAGTCCATGATCAACTGGCTCCAAGGCAGAAACACCATGACGGAAGCGCACGATGAAGCAAAGCTGCTGAATTCATGGTGGCCCGGAAGTGAAGAGCAGGGAGACAGTGCCAGAGAGGAAGGGCACAGGGACCAGAGATAGTCCCCGAGGTCACAGCTCCCTGACCCACCTGCATACACCCACAAGTGTGCTTTCCTAATTCCTGAGGCAGCTCCTGAGCCAGCCACAGTCACCTCGCACTGAACGGAGGAGTGTCTGGTCCATCACGCAGCTGGTCCTAGTGCACGCAGGACCTTCGACCAGAGCTGACGGTGGTCACCCGTGAGGTCTGCGGGCAGTGCTGATTCAGGGTGAAATGGGCTATTTCAGTGGCTCAGCCCCGAAGGGAGTGGCTGCACTCAGAGCTGTGGGTCCTGACTATTCTTCAGCAGCTTCTGTCCAGTTGTGTCCTTTCCAACCATAGAAGCCACCTCGGCTAGGCAGGCAACACCTCCAGCTGGAACTATGCGGGGTCAGTGAGTAGTTCTGATGCTGGTTGCTGTCCAGGCAGCCCTGCCCAGGTCAGGCCCTAGGGACCAGGACATTGGGTGAAGCCCAGATGGCATCAGAAACATAGGAAACGGATTCCCTAACATCCCTCCAAAAAGGGGGGGACCAGTTAACAGAGCAGGTGATCCCCCACCCTGGGAGTCAGCAGGCAGGCGCCTAGGAGAGCGTGGCATGGGAGGGCATGCACCGTTGCCACGGGCTGTCCCTTTCCCATCTGGAGTTTGATGTATTTCCTTCACCTTCACCCCAAGCTCTCACCTTCGTCTGAACCTGAGCGAAGGTGTGTGTGATCTGTCCCAGCTCCAGTGCAAAAGCTCCAACATGGCATCTTCCTTTTGCTCCTGTGAACTGTTTTCCCCGTTGACATAATTTTGTTAAGTGTTCTATTATTTTCATCAGGAGTATGCGGGCAGGGAGCAAAATTTATAAGTACACAATGTGTCACCCTCCAGTTCCTGTGTACCGGATGCCCATTCTCCTCTCTGTAACAAGGTCTATGTGTGTCCTCCAGAGATCTGGTGTCAGGAGCCCATTGCTGCTGGCTGTCACTCCACACCCTGCTTTCTGCACTTCCTGATACACACGAGACACACGATGGTGAATACAGAGCTGCCTTACTCTGCTAGCCATTGCATAGCCTTGATCCATCCTGCAGAGATCTGATAATCGATTTAACCAATTCCCTATTAGCAGGTGGTTTCCAATCCCTTGCTCTTTCAATAGCCCAGTGTTCAACCTTGTATACTTGCCCTCTGACACTTAACCAAATATGTGTTGGATAAGTTCTGGGAGTCTAATTCCTAAATCAAAGGGCATGAGCGTTTTTAATTTGATGGTATTGTCAAGTTGCCATCTGGAGAGGTTTAATCAATGTGCACCCTTACCAGCAATATGAAGGGGCCAACACAGGGTGACAGGGACAAAAATTAAAGGGTTAAACTTGCATTCTCCAATGAGCATATTTTCACATTTATTGACTGATGATATTTATACATTTTGCCTATTTCTGTTTGTTGACCATTTTTTTTTTAATTTGGAGGTACTCTTTATTTATTAAAGAAATTAGTCCTTTGATTTAGCATGTTTTTCAATTTGTCTTTTGCCTTGACTATTTTATGGGCTTTTTTTCTATGCAGGACATTTTTATGTAGCTGAATTTATGCATTTTTTCTTTCATGTTTCTGGGTTTTGGCTCATATTTTTAAAATTATTCCCACTCAAAGACTGTAAACGTCAGGAGACTCTGAATCAATACACACACAGACACACACACACACACAGCACGTAAGACACAATTCCTTAATACCTGTACACAGAATGACTGAGTTGGAAGGGACATCAGTAGGTCCTGTGCCCTGATTCAGCAGTAAGAGAAGACCCGGGGCACTAACTATAGCCACTGTGGTCACCAAACCAGTGAGGCAGAAGGAGCACAGGCTTCAGGGGACCCACCTTTCTTCTCCCCAGAGAAAAATTCCACACAGCCCTGTATCATCTCCATGCCTCTCTGAGGAGCCCAGGAGAAGAACCAAGGAGTAGCTCCCCCATGATAATCTTCACATTTCAATTTTAGTCAATATTCAACTGATTTGACAATGTTGCAACACCTTAAATTTTTGGGCTTTGGCAGGAATTTAGAGATGTAAATAAAATGCCAGGGAGCAAAGGGAGAAATGTGGTTCCTGCTAATTCCCTTTTAAGGGAATAGAAAAGTGCATTCTGGAAAAGCTTACCCTGGTGTGGCTTTTTTCCTGGGAGAGTGACACATACAGAGAATGGTTTTAAAAAATTATCACAGGAAAGGACATATTGCCATTGAATCCCCCTCACAATACTTCCTCTCGCTTCGAACACTCTTAGCCCATGGTTCTTGCCAATTTCTGAAGCAGTTCTGGAAGTTCTCTTTCCTGAGCATCTATACTTGTGCTGTCATGGCTGCCTCGATGTCCCAAATAAATTCAAAATCTTTACTTTTCATGATCATCTTGACTTTGGGCAAAAACCAGAAGTCACATGGTGCCAGATCTGATGAATAAGGTGGATGAGGACACACCACCATATTTTAATGAGCCTGCCTTTTCGTTCACTGGTACTCAGCAGCAGCATTCACCATATTTTCATCATACTTCATAGATACTCAGGAAAGAGGACTTCAGAGCCGCTTCACAAAGTGGCAAGAACGATGGGACAAGTGTCCAAAGCAAAGGGATGTATCTTCAGGGGAATTAATGGCAATGTCTCACTGTAATAAAATTTTTAAGTTAGAACATTTTCCATCACACTTCGTGACAACATGAGATTAAGAGCCAATGAACATTAATAGATGATTTTCTCTTTATTCCTCCCCACCAGCAGTGGTCACACAGTGTCCACCCAACCCTGTGGGAACACAGTCTAAGGCTCCTGACTGGCCATGAGGGGCAGGTGGGGGGCAGGGACCCCTAAGGTCCTCTGTGGACACTGAGGGTTCATTACTGTTGGAAGGCAGCTGAGTGGTGCCCAACCCACCAATCACCAGCGCTGGTCCTGGAGTGGAGTGATTTGCTGATTTTTCTCTCCTCCGTGGTAAGTCCTTGGCTCAGAGTCAAAGGACCCCCAGTGTGCCTGGATCAGGGTGCAGGGTGCCAGAAGAGTGGGTGGAGTCAAACAACTGGGTGGAGGTGTCCAGGCAGTGGGCAGGGCCACGTGAGCTGGGGGGGGTTCCTTGTGGCCACAGGAAGGTTTTGCTTGGGTGGAATGTCATTACTGCCTCTCTTCTCCAACTCTCAGCTCACAGTGGTTTCTTCACTTGGCCCCAATAATCAGCACAACGAACCAAGTTCCCCCTTCAGCTGCCCCTAAAGGGCTCTTTTTGTTTGTTTCTGATATCAAGGATTGAACCCAGAGCCTTCCTGCTGTGCTGCCCTCATCCCTAAGTTGCTCAGGCTGGCTCAAATGAGATTGCTTTGGCTCAGCCTCCCAGAATGCTGGGATTCCAGACCTGGGTTGAAGGTATCTCTTGAGGTCACCCCTGTAGTGGCTGACTTCCTCCTCGGTAGGATGACTAGTCCTTGTTGGAGGCATCTCACAGGATTGTGCCACATCAGACAGTTCTCTGGACAGTTCTGCTGTGTCCAAGGAGAGGGAGGGCTGAGCCCACCCCCAGGTCACCCGTGAAATATGAGAGGCCGCACGCAGTTCTACCTTCTGCACACCCCTCTGCCTCCCTGCATCTGCTGATGTGCGGGTAATGCTGCAGCTGTGCTCTGAATGCTTGTCCCCACCCACCGCCATGCAGATGTGGAACCCTAACCCCCAACCCCGACGTGGTGTATGGGGAGGTGATCAGCTCATGAGGGTGGAACCCACATGAGACCAGGATGCTTACAGAAGAAACCTTGACCTTCCCACCGTTGAGGTCACAGTGCCAAATCATCATCTGTGAAGCAGGAAGTGGCCCTCACAAGACCCAGAATTTGCCAGAATCTGCTGGCACCTCCATCTTGACTTCCAGCCTCCATAACTGAGAAACCAACATTGTTGTTTATAAGCCGTCTGTTTGTGTTGTCTGTTGTAACCTGAAGGGACGAAGACAGAGTCCCACCCGGATACATTTTTTCATGCTGAAAGGAGACCCTAAGCCCTCAACAGAGGGACAGGTGAGTGTAGGGTAACTGCCACCTGCCACCTCCCTCAGTGGCAGCTGACAGGCATCGCCTGAGTACACCTGGCCAGGCCGGTGGCGCTTCCGCCTGCAGAGGCCTTCTCCTGGAACGAGCTGCTAACTTATGCTGACCTGGGCATTTTTATTTCTTCTACACCTTCAAAGCCATGGGTGAAAAATTAGACTCGGTGTGTTCACGTAAGTTTGCAAGCTTTCCACAATGTGGTGCTTTTCTTTTTTACTGAGTGGTTATCAATGATTTGTCCATTTCATCGGTCTTTTCAGAAGAATAAGCTTTTGAGTTATTGGCCAACCCTACAGAGCATATATTCCATTTCATGACTTGGTGCTTACTCAGGCTTATGGATTGACACTCAAATGCTTCTATTCTGCTTTACTTTCTCATTTCTGAGAGAAGCTATTAAAATTTCTCACTATAACTGTGGATTTATCATTTTTCTTCCTGTAATATTATTTGATTTTTCTCAATATTTTGTTGCAAGGTGCTTCATGTTTTTGAGGCCATATTCCTTTTTATAGAGGAAGGTTGCTTGTTTCTCTCAGTTGCCATCTTGCCATGAATTCCATTTTATTTGATAAGAATATTGACATACTGAGTACCCTTATCATTTAAAATACATACTCCCTGACCAATAAATGGCACTTCCAGAGATTTATTCCAACCTACACACATATTTGAAATGAAAAGTGCAGCGTTATTCATTGCAGGCTTTTGGGTAGTAACAAAGGACTGGAAAAAGCCAAATGTCTACTCACGGGGGCATGGGGTGGGGAAGGGAGAGTAGGGTCCGCTGCTTCGCTAAGGGAGGAGGCTCTAAGATACTGATTGGAAGTGAGCTCTATTATTTCACAGAAACAGAACTGAGGAATAGAACCTGCCATATAAATGTCAG
The DNA here is from genome assembly GCA_028451465.1 of Erethizon dorsatum. NCBI lineage: Eukaryota > Metazoa > Chordata > Mammalia > Rodentia > Erethizontidae > Erethizon > Erethizon dorsatum. The sequence continues at coordinate 57,616,530 of CM051833.1, forward strand.
TATGTGTGGAAAGGGGAAACCTACCTATCCACTCCTCTATCTGGTACAGACTGTCCCTGGAAGGAAAGGCAGGAAATTGCTGGCTGCCTCTCTGGAGGGCCGAGGGGCGGGACGGAGATGTTTACTGATCTGAACCTCTCAAATATTGAGCTCAGAATGTTTCGCAATTCAGAACATAATTAAAATATAGATTCTACACCTGCATCTTGCACGAACACCTGCCAGTGTCAGTTCAGTTTTTGGAGCTATTCTGCACTTTCTGTCTACAGTTTTCTTCCTGTTTTTACCCCTTCCCCTTTTCTGTCTGTCCTGGGAGGGATGTTGCTCCGCTCTTTCCCCTCCAGTGGACTGGAGGTTTTCTGCTCACTGTTGCAGCCTGTGAACAAGCGCGTGGAGTGGTGGAGCCATGTGGCGGGGCTGGGGTTCGGGGGGCAGAACGTCCTCTCCCAGCCGAGTCTCCTGGCGGGGCACTGGCTCACGGATAGGCTGGCCACAGGCCTCACTGCGCCCCCAGGACCGGTGGCAGGTGGGACAGGAAGGCCCCCCATTCCAACTCTGCAGTCATCCCAGCCCCAGAGTTCTCGCTGGGCCCATGGAGACTGTCGTGCCAGTGACAGAGCCCCACTGTGAGGCCATCGGGTCTCACTCACTGGTCTACTGAATAGGTCTAAGGTCCCAAGGTCCAGTGTTTAGAATCTCACCCTGGCTTCAGCCCCCACAGGCACCTCCCACGGTCAGCCCGTCTCTTCCCAGTCACTGCACATTCCAGGGGACACGGGTTTACGAGCAGGACCTCTCCCTCCCTACACACTCTCCCCTCTGCGCCCTCACTTTCAACTCCTGACGGCTGTAATGTTCCCCTCGGTGACTCCAGTGAGCAAGCTGGGGTCTCTGTGGGTTTCTGCTGTCACACACACAAGCAGATCACTTTACACATCTGCCGGCTGTGAAGCAGTCAAAGCTGCGCATACCCGTCATGCTTTTTCTAGGGCATCTGTCAGTCACCTTCTGAACAGATATTCCAGTTTAAAGGGAATGACAGGGTGCAAGTGACGAGTCTCCCTTGTCGCATCAGTGGTGCCCTGGGCCAGTGACACGGGTCCAGAGAGGGATAAGAACCCCTCCCTCAGCTGGATGTCTTTCCCTCTGCAAAGCGTTCTTCGGGATCAGATTGGCCAAAACGCTGACTGAAATTAGATGAAAACTCTTCCGTGAAAGCACGTTTAAAACTGCCTTGGACTTCTGGCAGCTCTGGGAGGGGCACCGTGAGGACAGTCACTAACCTCGCACATCCAGGGCTGAGGATCCAGGCGGCCGCCTCCTCGCCAGCACCTCCCAGGCCAAGGAATGGGCCAGCAAGGGTCGCCAGGCAAGTTCTCTGCTGCGAAGTCCCCAGCAAGTGACACTCCACCCACAGTGGACACACCCACATCTGGGGCCCTGCCTGCCAAGTTCCAGTAAATGGAGCTGGGCCTCAGAGGACCTGAGTCCCTCTCATTGTGCCAGGAAGAATGATGGGGTATCAGGACACCAGAACCCATGGGAAGCAGCACCCATGTGCCAACTCGGAAACTATCCGAACCTCTTAACGACAGTAACAGATTAGAACTGACTGAAGAACTCTTGCTTGAATGCAGTGATACAGATGAATAAAAACTAAATAAGGACGGTGTAAATTTATGTACAGTGTGAACTAATAGTGTAGACGGAAAGTAGAAAGCCACCATTTTGCAGCTATCTTGGTTAAAATAGGTTGTGGCCAAATTACCAAGTGTCGCTAAAGTGGCAAGAAGCAGGAAAGCAGGCGGTCTTGCAGTTACCTCCCTGCGGCAACAATGACATTTCAGTGGAGCAAAATGGCAGGCAGACACGTGTTGGCTGTGAACCTCAGCACCCCGGTGAGGACACAAGCGGTACCAGCGCTCCTGCTGCAGTGACACAGCACCTGTGTGTAACACGGGGACAAGCGACAAATGCATTATAAGCACTCTGCCAAAGGACTGACCCGTCCCCCACAGCACAGTCACAAAAGACAAAGTTCTACACTGCAGTGACCTGGGGAGGCACCAGGTGTGGGCTGAACTTCACCAGGCTGATCGGCCTCGCTGCTGCGTGTACGGTTACGGGTAAGCTGCTTTTGGGAGCAACACAGATGCACTGATGTGCTACAGGCTCACGGTTCAGAAAAAGGTGGCTTTACACACATGGGAGTGAAGTGCCCCCATCCACGTGGGGCAATGTCACCCAGAGAATTCAGGTGAGGTGGCAGGAGGAGCTCCCGACAGTGATGAGGTGGGACGTATTCTGAAAGAGACTCTAACAGATGAGCCAATGCAGCACACGGCCCGGGTTGGTATATGCCAAGAACACAGGTCCACGGGCCGAAGTGAGCCAAGAGACCACGGGTGGCATCAGGGTGCCTGAAAGGGGTGCTTTGCAAGTGCTCAGGGGGGAGGCTGCGATGGAGAGAATGGCAAAGAGCAGTAATTCAGGCTGCATAGCAACTGCTAAAGCCAGGTGACAGGAATGCAAAGACTCTCCTCCACTCTGCCCTATTTCTGGATTTTCAAATCTGAAAAACTGCCTTGGCAAGGTGTGCCACCAAAACCCAAGATTCGTCATGTAGCTCAGCTATCTGAAAAGGCCATACAGTGCCCCCAACAAGCATGAGCTGCAGGTTCAGGGCCTTGCCCCTAAGTCCTTGTCTGTCCCACTGTGCCCGGGTGACCTTCGGCGAGCCCCGCCGGGCTTCTGGGATCGCTGGCTGGCGGCTCCACAAAAGTGTGACTGGCCCAATCACACTGACCAGCAAAGACATGACGGCTCTGAGTGTGCTGTTTCCTTGTAGCCAAAAATGTTTCTTCTGCCTCAAGAGAGAAAACGAGTGGCACGAGACATATTATTATTAATAGCTTTTTATTTAAACATTCTCAGGATTTCCAACCCCTTTTAAAAATAAAAACTGCCAAGCACCCACTGAATAAAAGCACAGAAACCCCCCGACAGTATCACAACCCACGGCCAAGCGCTTCCTCGCAAGGTTCCCCCTGCTTCGTTACAAAGGCACAGGATCACGGTCGCCCACCGCACACCAGTCCCCTCGCTGCCGCGCAGCTCGGCCCCACCGCTTGCTGCGGCACTCGTGGCTCCAGGAGCTGGACTCTGCCTATCAATAATTTGTAAAAGACTTGACCTTTGGACGACGAATGCAGGCATAATAAAAGGGGCCCAAGCCCGCTGCAAGGGCAGCTTTCTTTCTTAAGTACAGGACTTTGAGGTGAAAGTCAGAGACAGCCGCTCAGGCCCACTCTGCCATAGCACAGGAAAGCGAGCAACGGGAGGCTACAAAAACACTTTCGCCTAAGCTCTGCAGAACAGTACTGAGCCCCTGGACTGACCCTCGGTCATCCTAGAGTCTTGGTCTTTAAAAACACACCTTCCAGCCCAACAGAGGCTCTGACTTCTGGCCTGACACCAAGGCCCATGAGAGCCAGTTCAGCGCACGGCGTCCTCACCGCGGTGGCTCGGCTGGGGCCGGCTCACAGTCCGGAGCAGTGCCCAGGTCGCCGGCTTCTTCCAGGCGGGGCTCCTCCGCCAGCTCCTCTTCCACCCCGCCCTCTGGCAACCCGGAGCTGGCTGCACCCTCACTGGGAAGAGAGGCTCCCTCCTTCTTCTCGCCCAGCACCTCCAGCCCCATCATTCTGAGGTAATGCAGCCGCTCGTTCTTGGGCACGAAGGTTCGAATGGAGGCCTTTCCCCGCCACCCGCACAGCACGATGGGGCACTGCAGGGCCTCCGGATTCCTGCGCACAAAGACAGCTTCGAGTAAACACCAACACTCGCATGACCACATCACACACCCGAAATCCACCCTCCCAGCCCTTGAGAGTAGGAGAGCAGGAGGTCGCTCCACAGGGCAGGCTTCCTATTCCACGGCCGCAGGCACTCACCCTCCGGGCATTCAGTGCACAGATATCACCGCACAGCTGCCCTGCTGCTGGAGCTCCACACCCTCCCTGCACCTCACTTCAGCATCACCTTGCAGGCTTGGTGACTGCCAGTCCGTAGGGGGCAGAACCAGCCCTGGGACCAGGACACCCACCGTGTCCCTACTCAGTGCCTCACATGACGTGGTCCATAGCAACCCATGCCATGACCCCAGCCCCACTGGCACTGTGCGCATTTCCGCTCCCGCAGGCCGTGTCTCTGTGCCCCGAGCCCGCTGCACGCCCTCCCAGCCTCCACGTAAGGCTGGCCACCTGCAGGACGCCTGACTGTTCACCCCAGTTTCTTCACTTGCCAAGGGCCGCGCGCCGTGGTCCTGCACCCCAGGGATTCCTTCAAGGCTCCAAAGGAGTGTGCGCACCGGAACAGGAGTCCCCGGAGCTGCAGACGCGAGCCATGGATGGGCAGGACCTGTCTGCCGTCTCAGCCCTAGAAAGATGCCTGGGGTGCGGCAGGCTCAGGCACCGGCTGAGCCGTGATAAGGAGAGAACTTGCCCTTGCTTGAAATCAGCTGTCCACTGTTCTGGCTATTCTGTATTAAGTCAGAAATCAGCATCAATCTGTAAGGGACAGAGATCGTCTCTCCATAAACACAAGTACACGAGCTCTGAGCCCACAGTTCTATGAAATGTCTCCACAGTGATCTATGGGAGTTTTTACAATCTACTTTTATCTTTTTTTTTTGAGACAGGATCTCACTATGCAGTTCAGGCTGGCCTCAAACTCTCAGCGATCCTCCTGTCTCAGCCTCCCAAAAGCTGAGATTACAGGCATGCGCCACCATGGTCACGAGGGCTCCCACCATTCCCGAACAGCCCCTCAGCCAAGAGAACACACTCATCAGTGGCAAGGCACGTGTGACTTACGTGGAATCCGGTTCATACTTCAGCACGACGCTTCCCTTCGCTGGAAGAGAAACACACACATTTGCAAAGCTCTCCGGCTGGCGAACATGACAGTTGAGCACGTTTACGGGCTGTGTTGTTTGGAGGACAGAGAACAAGGAACCCTGCACAGCCTGAGCACATGGAGCTGACCCTTGGGACGCAGAGGCCCGCGTCAAACTGCTCGTGGCATGACAGTGGCGCCAGCCCGCCAGGCCTCTCTTGAGCGGGGGGGCTGGGAAGTAATGACTGGCTCCCTCCCAGGTTCAAAATTAAATAAATTACAGCCTCAACTCCTAGAAACAGCATGAGATAACACAAAAATTATCAAAAATTATATCATCAGCGGCTAAACATGAGACTAAGGGAAACCAAGAAAGTATAAACAGTTCCCTGAGCCGTAAGCAGACCTCTCCTGTCACTGTGGCTCCTGCCCAGGAGACGGGAGGAGGCAGCGAACTCAACGCAGCGCTCTGCCCGCTGCAGGGCTGTAGCTCACAGGTGAGCGAGGAGATCACACAACCACGGGCCTCCTCATGCAGTTTCCATCAAACCAAGCTGGGCGCCCTGAACAATCTGTCGTCCGGACACAGCAATGCGACCGACACTGTAACCTCACCGGCCAGGACAGGCTGTGCTTCTCCATAACAAGGATCGCTGGTCAGCGGGTCTCCTGTGCCTCATAACAGAAGTAAAGTCAGGCCCCTGTGAGCTCTGCACATGCTGACTGGCAGAAGGGTCTAGTGCTGGCTGGTGGGCACACCCCAGAGGCCCCAGGGACTCTCCAGCCAGGGTTGCTGCCTCCAATGGGTGGCTCAAGGGCAGGCCAGCCTTGAATGCCATGCAGACTGTGTGGGCTGCTGGGTGGCACCAGAGGCTGTGCCAGTGCCAGGGGAGCAGAGCACCCCTAAAGATGCCTTTGATACTTCACGTGTTAAGACATCAATTAGAGTCCTCTGCACACTGACCAGAGTCAATGGAGAGCCCTGCAATGTGCAGTCCCTTAGTATACACGGGGACGGGCTCGGGCTCCAGGACCCCGGCAGTACCAAGATGCCAAGTCCTTTACATAAAATGGCACAGTGTTCACACCGAAACACGCAACTCTGCATATACTCCAGATCTCTAAATCACTTACGAGTCCTACAGGATGTAACTGAGAAAATATGCCAAAGAAACAGAAACACCCGTGTTTCGCGATTGGTACAGGAAGTACGAGTCACTGCAACTCCAACTGCTTACCCATGTCCTTGGCTTGACTGTACGTCTCCACGCTGAGTTTTCTAAAAAATGGATTCTCCTGGGTCAACAGGATCTTAACATCTTCCATGGATACGGTGATAATTCTTGAATTAATGAACGGATACAAGGTGTATATTCCCTGTGAGAGAAAGACATCACTGTGCTGCCATCCAGGAAGCACAGTACCGCCCCCTCGCCACAGCACTTGCATGGGGACACCAGGGGCTCAAGAGTCCTGCTCCGGCCTCACGGCTGACGGCTGGGAGGTGCCGCCGGCCCCTCGGGCAGCAGGCCCCGCTGCGCAGCCAGGAAGCCCGCTCACTCCCACAGTCACGGCCAGGGCTGCCCAGCTACTCCTTAAATCACCTCCTGTGCCAACCGGAAAGCACACTCGAACTCCTCACCACTGCTGTTCCGACACCAGACCTTTACCCCGGTGTTAATAACCTGTGAGAAAAAAGCCAACAGAACACACAAAATTCAGCTTCACCGTGAAGATCACCTCTTCTTCCGTGAGCAGCAAGGACGCGGGGAGCAGCTGCGAAGGAGCGGGCAGGAGACACGACCACCTCATTCCAGCAGCGTCTCCCCCGATGCTCCTGTGCCCGCAGCTCACGGTGACGAACCACCAGAGCGGAGATTAAAACTGGGACACTCTGAGCACAAGGGGACAGCTCGGCACGCACTCCACTGGCCACCAAGGCACGGAGCTGCCACACGGAGCTCCACTCCGAGAGGAGAGTGACCAAGTCCAATCCGGACTCGGTGAACCCTGGAGTGTGCTCGGCAAGCTGCTGTGCTCCAGACAGGGAAAGCAGAAAAGGCACCGGAAGTCTGAAAGCAAAGGAAAAGGGGCCGAGCAACGGTGAATGCAGGAAGGGCTGCTGGGACACGGGGCAGGAGGGTCGAGGGCCCTCGCCCCCACCTGAACCTGGGTGGGCAGTGGCGCCACGCACAGGCGGAATCACCCCCCGCCCGCTGTCCTCGGGGCGCACACCTTCATCCGCTCGCTGTTGTTCAGCAGCACGTTCCTCAGCTCCTTGGACACCATGTAGAGCTGCCGCTTCTTCCCTTCTGTAGTGCGGGTTAGCAGATTCGTCCTTGGGAACGAGGGATCCAGGGCATAAAACTTCCTGTGAATGCAACACTGCTGTTACACAGGCTTTTCTCAGAGTGCAGCAGACTGTCCCACACACCACACTCTCGAGCCCCGCCTGATCCACCTCTCCCGCTGCCTCAGGGCTTCGCAGCATCAGGCTCTGCGCGGACCCCCACCCTCCAGCTCCTTCACCCCGAACCTCCAGGCAGCATGTGTGGGACGCAACCAGGTCAAGGCCTCTGCTAACCCTGGCAGCTTTCCTCCCTCAACTGCCACTCCAATGACAAGGACCCGAGCCACCTTTTACAAATGTACGCACAGAGCCAGTTATGCAGGAAGCAGGAGTGACCACTCCGGGGCATGGATGCTGGCATTTTAACAAGAAAGAAACACAGCTCTGACGCTGCCACCCTAAGCACTCTTCCTCTCCATGCTGCCCCCACCCTGCCATCACCAAGCCCTTCTCTCCCTCGCTCCTCGGTAAGAACCGACAGGGCAGCCTCAGCCACTCACCTCCCAGCTCAACTGGGCAAGCTGAGTGGGGTCAGGACAGTTTCTCCCATCAGCCTTACCTCCAGGCAGCTGACCTCTCCTCCTCTGCCCCTTCCCCTATTGTGACGGCTGAGTACACAACTCTAAAGTCTCACCCCGCCCTAACGCACGGTTCAAAGGGAGGGAAGCCACACAGAGCTAAATGTGCAGCGCTCACTTGGCACTAGCTGTGCGTCCAGCGCTGCACAGGCAACTTCTCTAAAGGAAGAATTAGACTGAGTCAATTCTTACTCAATAGGCAGGAACAGCGGGTCACCTTCAGGAATAAACACAAATGGATCTTCTTTAAACCCACACAACTTCATCTTCTTGGATGGAGGAGGACTAATGGGACAGGGAAGCAGGAAGTGAGCAGGTGACCAGGGTAGTAAAGCACACATCCTCCCCAAGAGCTCAGCCCACCCTGTGTGGCCGGGGTTCACGGGGAGCCAGGTGGGGCGCAGACTCAGGGTGGATGCGCTCCATCTGATGAGAGCCCCGCCCGCCAGGGCAGAGCTCTTCTCCTCACCCGCACACGCCATCCTTCTTATTGTCATTCTCTGAATGCTCAGCTGTCTGAGTGATCTCTGTGTCACCAGTCCCTGTGGCTGCCTGACTGTCCAGCTCGGAGGGCTCACTGGGTATCCCTTCCGCAGGAGCCGCAGGGCTCAACTCCATGGTCTCTCTGCTTGCTGCAGATTTCCCCTGGACCTGTTGCAGGGAGCAACGCGTTCACATGTAAGGACCAGCACACTTCCCCTTCCTGCAGGACGGGATACAAGAGAACAGAATTCCGCAGAAAGGCATAATTTCCAATTTGCCTGCTCTTCAGATGGCATCGTGGGCCCTGCTCCTTCAGCGCTGAGGCCAACTCTCCCTCATCCCATAAGGAGCATGCAGCTGGACCCTCGGTGCACCTCTGCTCATAAGGACAGAAGGCCACGGCAGGCGCGAGCCCTGTGAGATCTGCGAGATCTGGCCGGGGCAAAGGAAGAGGGTAAGGCCTGGCCCAGAACATTTGGGATCAGGAGAAGGCCAAGAATAAACTCTTAAATTAGGACAATAGCATAACTGAGCCAGGCCTTGAGCATTCATAAAATGCTAGACTTTAAACACAGTCTTTAGGGCTGGGGTGTAACTCAGTGACGGAGTACTTGCCTAGCATGAGCAAGGCCCTGGGTTCGAGTCCCAGCACATGCGCACACACAACCTTTTAAAACTGTACCCCATCCAAAAAAAGTTTTTTCACAAAACTGGTGAAAGCAGCATTCCTAGCTCCTGTGAAATACAGTGGTGCTTTGGTTTATGAACTTAATCTGCTTTACGGTTTTGGAGAAGATGGCTGTGGTTGTGTTTGTCACCTGGTGTAAAGTTGGTGAATGGAAGCAAAATTCTGCCCCACGCTTTTGAGAACCGAATTGTCTGCAAACAGAAGCATCCACCAACCAAGGTATTACTGTAAGTTTATTAATTGGGACACTTCTGTGAGGACAAGCTCCGCATTTTCCTTGGCGTCATACATCTACAAAGCCTGAGTCCACATCACTTGTAACACTGCCAGCCAGAGCACAGCCACTCCGGTGTAAACAGCATGAAGACATGGTGCATGCTGCCTGTGGCCATCTCTCCCCACCTCCCTTGGGTCTTGAAATGCGCCTCCTTTCTCAGAGCCGTCTCACGGCCATTGCCCACGGCGCCTGCTCTGACCCACCTCAGCGGCCGCTTTCTGGCTTCCCTGAAATACCAATGGCACACTGTCTGTGAGGGCTCAGGCCTCCCAGTGCCTGACTGGGTATGAGACAGGCTATGCTCTGGACCAAGGAGTCAGGACAGACACACGGCAGAAAAGGGAGAGAAGCTGGCAGTTAACTAGGCAAATGACGACAAGTGATTCTAAAACGTATGACAACTCATCAGGGGCAAACTGCAAGACAGTCAAAACCCAATCACACAGGTGTCTACCAGCTAAGCTGGACTGTGTTGACCTGACTGGCCTCAGCACTGCCAGGGGATTGACGGAGCACACGCAAAGCCTGCAACCGTGGACCGAATCCCCTGAAGCCAGGAGCTGGATGAAACCTTTACTCCTTAAAGGAGCAGGTATTGGGGACTACATCTCAGCAAATGGAAAGCTGGCTGGTACAGGCAGGGACATGACAAAATCATCAAGACGGCCCAAGTGCAAGTAAATCTAGAGTACACGGGCAGGCAGGCTCTCACCTCCCCCAGGGTAACCAGCCAAGTGCAGACCCTGCTTACGACGTGACCAGTGCCAAGTGAGATGGAGCTTAAGGCATGAGCCACATGCACTTGGGGCTGTGACGTAGCTCAGTGGTGGAGCATGTGCTTAGCATGCATGAGGCCCTGGGTTCAATTTCTAACACCAAACCATAAACAGTAAAACACACTTTCTATTGTTAAAACACACTATCAACAAATGCAAAGGGTCTCAAGAACTTCTTACATTAATTGAAAATGACATTTTTAACATCCTGAGACAAGTAACATTAAAATTAACTTCACTTCTTACAGTGCAGCTGCTAGGAAACGTAGGTTACACAACAGGCCTGGCACCCCGCTCCTATCAAAAGCACAGCGCCTAGCACCCACGGCTCGACTCCTGAGATGGAGCTGGGACTCCCCAGAATAAGATCTCCATGGCAGATTTACTTGGTGAAGCCCTTCCTGACCGATGACGGGACCTCGGCAAGGGCCCATAAATGCAGGGTTTGGCTGTTACCAGTCGAGGCTGAACCAGCTCTGCCCACCAGGAAACCATTTTCCCTTCTCCAAAGGCTAAGTGTCACTGGTCCCAATTCTCAGGCGCTCTGGACTGCAGAACGCAGACCCTTCCTGGAGGCTGACTCTTACACTGGTAGAGCACCAGCAGCACCTACGGGAGGGCGACACCCGGCTGCTTCCGCGTGGCCCTCGCAGAAGGGAGCCGGCGGGCTGCCTGCTCTCATCATGCCAGGCCAGGCCGCATCACCAAGTGGGCCTGGCAGAGCCTTCTGAGATACTCAGGGCCAAGGCAACAAAGGCTGCCCTGCCCTGCAGTGCCTGGTTCTGTGGACTCGCAATAGCCGGGAACAAACCCGTGGGCACTGGCGCAGAGGCTGGGGTATCAGATTCTGAGCCTCAGGCCAGTCTTCAGGTCTCTTCAGTTGTTAGTGAATAACCAGATTTAAAATGGAACTCACTGCTCAGACACTGGCTTTCCACCGCATGTCCCCAATGACTAATGTCTGCTTGCTGGAAAACTCAAAATTTAAACGAATCCCGCCTTGTTCAGGCTCAGCCCCTTTCATTGATTGCTCACTGTGTCCTAAAGGTGTGAAAAGCTCAAGTGTTCTGTATGCTGTTCTGGAATAAAGCCCTTACCTTTGGCTGACGCTTATTCCACGGCATTGAAGTTTTTTTCACCAAGACCGCCACGAAGAATCCTCCAGTGTTCTGATGGTGTGGTAATATTCTAAGGCTAAAATTACATACATACAGTTCAGCCTTCGTGAATGAGCTCAATGCATTCTTTCAGTGTTAAGACAAAGACCCCAAAGATGACTGAAAGGTTAGGTCTTCTTGCAAATCCTCAAGCAGCCCTCCCTCACAGCCCTCCCTCACAAACGCTCCGCACAGCAACCAACGGAGCAGGAACGTCTCACTCGCTGGAAGTCCCCACACATGGTGGTGGCCTTGGAACAGCCAGCCTCACATGTGTGTCCCCCACTGCCTGTCCTGCTCCCGACAAAGCCCACCAGCCACCACAGCCTGCCCCAGCCCCCAAACTGCAGCACGCCCACAAACTCACCAGCGCTCCAGGTGCATCAACTGTAACTTTTCGGGGTCTTTTGGCGGGAACATGGTGGGCCGGATTTGGGTGTGCCTGCTGCGGGGAACCTCGTCCCAGTCCGCAAACCACTGCCCCTCTCGCGTCATGACCTGCAGGTGCAAGAGTGGCTTCCTGGTTGGGCAGCACGCAGGGAACCCCGGGGACCAAGGCAGGCCTGAGTCCTAACACAGACCCTCCGCCCAGACGAAGCGCTCTTCACAAAACCCTCAGGTCACACAGTCTGCTAAAAACTAAGGATGAAGTACTTCCAAAACCAGGACCACCACAATAAAAGAACATTTTGCACACAGGTTTCTTTTTTGTTTTTAAAACAACTCCTGGGTTCTATTTGGACTGAAACTGTAAACTGAACTGTGTCATGTGGGGAATGAGACAAAGCTGTGCTGAAGGAGACAAGAACAACAGTTTCTACACATGGGATAAAAGCAAAACGTTTTCCATTGCCAGAGAAAAGCATGTTCACCAACCAGGGCATCTGTCATTAAACGTAACCTGGATGTCCATTCTAAACCCTGCAGCCCGAGTAGCACCAGCTCACGTCAAACATGACTGATCGCACCAGTGACGGCCCCATGTCTGTCCCGTGGCCCCTGCTCCTCTGAACCCGAGTCCTCCTGCAGGCTCACCTTCCACTGTGTGAGTCCAGGCATCCGCTTCAGCCCTGGCAACTCGGCGGACGCATCAGCAAGCTCCAGAGCGCCTATTTAGAAAGAAAAGAATCCCCAAAGGGATGGCACACTGTGCCCAGTGAAAGAAGCCAGGAACAAAAGATCTCACCCTGCACGAGTCCACTTACAGGAAATACCCAGGGAGGGCATAGCCACTGACTTCAAGGACAGCAGCAGCAGCTGGGGGCTGGGCGGGGCGTGGAGCGAAACACAGATCTTCCGTGGTGGAATGCTGAACACAGACGGGACCAGTTGGGGCTCAGCAGGGAAATTCACCAAAAACCACTTAGCGGTACACTTTAAACAGGTGAACGTTATGTTAGGTAAACTACAGCTCAACAAAGCCAATGAAACAATGGCATCGCAGAGTCCCTCTGTGAATACAAGACTAATGCCACTGAGCTGCACCTGTATGCCACACACAGCCAGGGCAGGACTCAGTGCGCGGGTCCATGCGCCTGTTCCAGATGGCTGGGGTCTCCCTGCCTGTGTGCGTAACACACACCCAGAAACAAACGGCAATGCTAAAAATTGTACAACACTGCTTTATAGCCCAGTGAGTTTGTAAAATGGTCCATCACAACTCAGCCCAATTTTAAACACACACTCTGCCCTCCAATATTGACACCAACAGAAGCTGGAAGGGGAGCTAGGAAACCTTCGCATCAGCTCCTATCCACAGACCACCCATACAGATGTGACAGCTTCCCAGGGAAGAAGACCCAACAAAGCTCTGTGGAGAAGCTGTGAGACATCTGAACAGGTAAGAGCAAAGCGAAAGAATCCCCGAAGTGGACAGGTGGCAGAAGAAACCTTTCACGTGGCATCTTCCTCACCTCCACTATCGTTTTTGAGTTTTCCATTATAGCTAGCACCAAACCAGAGCACAGGCACCTCCAAACTGTCCCGGGGCTTCAAAAGTGACCTTGCTGGCCCATCTGTCATCTGCAGCTCTGCCACTGCCCTTCCTCCAACCAGCTGGGGTTTCTAGCAGTCTCAAGTGGGGACCACAGCCCCTCCCGCAAAACCCCAGCGGCTGGTGAGCGCATGGCTCAGGGCCGGCCTCCTTATTCAAGGGAGCCCTATCTGTGCCCCATGTCTGACACAATTAAAACTTCCTACACAGACCGGTGAGATGGCTCAGCGGCATAAGCGCCTGCCTGGCAAGCGCGAGGGCCCAAGTTCAACTCCAGGAACCCACATACGAAAAAAGGGCCGGTGATATTGCTCAGCGGCACGGGCGCCTGCTGGCACATGAGGTCCTGAGGTCGACCCCTGGTACCCACACACACACACACAAAAACTTCCTACAGTCAAAAATTTTAAAAATAAACCAGTATGACATGGATCTGCCACAATCTTCCAAACTTAAGACAAACAAAATAAGCAAATCTTTTGTTTTCAAATCCCCACCTTTCGAATACTCCATACGATATGAGAACTCTATCGTGTGAGAGTGTTTTAGACTAAGATGCCCCATCTCAGGAGTTATGGTTATAGGGTTAACACACAAGCCACGTCCCAGAAGGGTTGGAGAAGCACACATTGTAAGCAAACACACACATTTACCAAGAGATCATGCAGCCTGCTCACCTTCGCTTTTTTCCAGGAGAGATGCTATCACAGCCTCATCCTCGACGGGGTTCAGGGAGCATGTGGAGTATACCATGCGCCCCCCTTCCGCCAGCTGCTCAGCACCGCGCGTCGCAATCCGCAGCTGTAAGCTAAGGGTTGGCACAGGTGACCCAAAGACTGAGTGCATCCACACAGCACAGACGTTCGCAAGCACCGATTTATTAGTTTTATAATATACACTCAAAAGTTGCAAGCTTGTAAGTGAAGTTAAGGTCAACTTCCATGAGCTGTTTGTGTTGTACTAAAAGCCTCTCCTTACACAAATGTTTTTGTTCTGTTGCCTTGACAACACATCAAGCAAAGACAAAGTTTATTAGCAATTGAATCCACAATTAAATGAATTTTGCTATTAAAAAACTATATTTGTAAAAATGTGAATTTTCTGTAAAACATTTGTATCCCTTCCTATATTCTAATCCTAACACTTGCCTTCCTTCTACAAAAAGTGGTAGTTAAGTATTTAACACAGAATCAAAATACCCTGCTAAAGTTACCTGCAGTGAATTTTCATCAGTACCCCTTAGGCCACCCACAGCTCTACCTGTGAGAGTGGAAAAAGAATGCAGAGCTGTACAGACAGCAGCCAGCGCTGCTCCAATAAGCAGTCACAGATCTCTATGCGCAGGAGACAATGCAACACACCGACACAACACAAGCTACGGCTCAGCACGAGATTTTCTTTGTACTTCTTTTAAGAATTTTCCGAATTTTCTTTAATCAGTATTTTCCTTATATATACCATCTAAAATTATTCTGAAGGCTCAAAAGGTTAAGCAAATTAATACCACAAATGAAAGAAAAATGAAGAGAAAAAAGATCCGTTGAGACATGAATAAAATGGTCCTTTCATGGAAAAATGTTTGCAATACTAGAAATTATTAAAAGAACTCTTATAATGTATATCTTAAACACATAATTTACAGTACTACTCTTGAAGGGTTTTAAAAGCAACTTCTGACAAGGAAGCAAACTCTCACGGGGTCCCCTGGCTGTCACTCTGCATGCCCAGTGCCAGGCGGAAGCCGAGACACTGAGCCGCACCGTTTACCGACGCACCTCTGCCGCCCCGTGCACCCAAGTGCAGGCGCGGCACTCACCTACCCGTGCAGCTGCAAGCTGTTCGAGGTGCTCCACTTCTTCCAGACGTCCATGTTCTTCCTCATAGTGCCGTCCCCACTGGAAAGAAGACATTCAACCACTGGGAATTCACGGCACGCCATACACAAACTGGATTACAGAACAGGTGCAACTATAATTCCAACTAGAAAACACTCTCAGCTCTCATAAATGGCAACCAACCTCCTATTTGAGAGGTACTCTTAAAATATTTTATTTTAGATTTGTACAAGAAATCTCATTCATCTCCTAAAGAGATTAATTTGCATTCATTTGGGAAAAATACAGGTTGAGTATCCCTTACCCAAAATGCTTGGGGCCAGAAGGTTTTGCGATTTCTTCAGGTTTTGAACATGTACACATATGTTATGAGCTATCTTGGGACTGAGAGCCAAGTCTGAACATGAAATGTGTCAGTGATATACGCCTTAAGGTAATCTTGTACAGTACTTTCAAGATGTCTGTATTCTAACTGCAACCCATCACTTGAGCTCAGGTGTGGAATTTTCTACTTGTGGCATGAAAACAGCACTCAAAGTTTCTGATTTTGGAGTACCCTGAATTTCAGATTCGGGATGCTCAACCTGTACTAGCAGAATTGGTATGCAGACTTATGACACAGAACCTTGAATCCTGCTACTTATAAGCCTTAATCAACAATGACATCTTAATCAAAACTAAATGAATAATGACACATTTATACTCAAAAGGTTTTTCCACAGCAATTTCAATTAGGCCAATTTAATTCCATTACTAAATTCTATGATCATAGTTAAACATTTCCGACTTTCTATTTTCATTTAATGGAAATTAGTTGTACCTTTTCATTAATGGGAATTATTTCCATGTACATTGTAAAATACAGACTTGATTCGTAATCTTCTGTCCATGTCCAATTACATCCACCCCATTTTTCCAGGGTTTATTCTTGCCTCTGTTGACTTCTGTCAAGTTTAATTTCCCTCAGGGTCAACCCACATGTGCTCCAAAGGATGGTTACGTCCCATGAGATGTGATTCCTACTTTCGAATGACACCCCAAGCTGAAAGCTGAGAGCTGGTACAGTGGAAACTCCACA
Source organism: Erethizon dorsatum (assembly GCA_028451465.1). Taxonomy (NCBI): domain Eukaryota; kingdom Metazoa; phylum Chordata; class Mammalia; order Rodentia; family Erethizontidae; genus Erethizon; species Erethizon dorsatum. The sequence goes on from CM051833.1 coordinate 57,632,638, forward strand.
ATAGTATCAGGAATTTCTTCGGCTTACAACCAATTGCTCGTTAGGTCACTTTATTCTCAGAATATGATACAAGGGATGAGTTCTATTTCAGATCAAAAGAACACAGAACTAAGATGGGAAAACAGGGTGATTGAGAAAACTACAACTTGGGAAAGTTTTACCTGCCATGTTGCAAGCTATTTAAGGCGGTCCATTTGATAAAAATTTACTCTGCTCTAAATTTCATTTTACACAGAGCTTTTCAGGTACTGAAACACAGCCAACTTCAATACTTCCGATTCAAGTTCCAAACAGAGCTCTGGCATGGGCAGTGACACTGCCCCGGCCTAAGGACAAGGAGGCATGGTGCTGAAACCCTCGCTCAGTGTGGGCAGCTCACTGGCTGCGTCAGCGCTGCTGTGCCAGGAGCCTGCCGCAGAGGTGCTAGCTCCTGCCACTCCTGACTCCCAGGAGACGACCTTATTGGGCGTCTCCTTCAGGAGACACTCAGCTCCTCACTGTGTCATGGAATGCTTTACACAAAAACTAACACTTACTGGGTAAAATTTGAAGAGAAGTATAGACACAGACACAGAGTTTCTCAAAGGTTTGAACTCCTACATTTCTTTCACTGCATGATATAAAATTCAGCAGGCAAAGCCAATGTGATTGTGTATTATTCTATGACAAAGTCTTTACAGAAATACCTGGGGTGCAAAATCATTCTGTGCAATACCCTGAAGTAGGCCACAGTGTGAGCGAGAGGTCCTGACTGTGCAGTCCGCTCACCTCCTTTTTAAAGACTGTTTATCAAAACCACCTTTTTCAATACTTCTCTGCTCTATATCCAGTATCAGGAGGAGCCGATTCACCCATGCACTGTCCATCTTCTGTCCGAGGCTCAGGACGTCCTTCTCCATGCCCGCGGTCACAGGAGTCACAGGCACCTCATATGTGTTCACGTGGAGTTTCATTTTAGCCTACATTTGATTTGATTCCTTTAGGAGGGTTGGGCTTTCTGGCCTCTTAATAATATAAATACCTGCAAGGGACATCACATAAAATTCGATCATAGAAGAGGACCTCCTTCTTTCCGTCCACATCTACTGTGAGTCTAGGGATGCTGGATGCATCATGGTTTACCACCATGATGCAAGGACTGCTTAACCTCTTGGCTTGATGAACGAGCAGATAGCAGCGCTTATTGTCCACATCATTGGCGATAACAAATCCCTCTGGGAACATAAAAATTGTAGTGTCAGAAGAGACGCAGCAGAAGCGCAGTAATTTCCTTAAACACATAACTTCTAGGTTGGCAGGTGAGACACAGCAATTCACCAAACATAAAACCTTAGGCCAAGATTTCCTAGAAAAATGTAGCTGTCCCAAAAAAGGACACAGGTGGCTCTGCATGGATTTTACACACACCTGAACATTTCAAAACTTCAAGATTCCTCTCTTCAGCAATTATTCAACTGGTACCGAATACTGTGTTAACAATGTCTTTCCTGTGACTAGTTATTATAAGGAAGGTGAGGAAAAAGGTACAGAAAACAGCAAACTACCTGAATGTGTTAAAATGCTGCTCAGTGCTAAGGCTCTGCTCTAGACCGAGAAGTGGGCTCCTATCTGAGCACCTGAATGGATAAGCTGCTCTTAGGACAGACATGCTGCTGGGCCACCAGGCTGAGAACCACCGCGGGTCCCAGGTGCTGCCTTGACACCTCTGCACCCTCTCACACGCCGGGCACAAAGGTGAACAGGTCTCACAACGCTTATAACAGGATCGTTTTGCAAAACCATGCAAAGAATAAAACCTCAATAATACGAAGAGGGGAAACTGTTCCTGCTGACACGACCCAGGCTCTTTGCTACCAATTTTAACCAGGAAATAACACTTTTTAGCAAGAACATCCCTGAATAAGGTAAAAGGACTTACACATACATAGCTAGCAAATATGCCCACTAAAACAGACCTGGACAGATGGCTCAAAGAAAGAAAGGGTGACGATGTTGACAATAATAAACACCATCAACAGTGTCCGTTTTTCATGTCTTAAGGGGCACAGGCAACACCGCAGCAGCAGATGCCTGCCCCCAGTGCTCTGCTGCCTTGCGACACCCTTGCCGCCTGTCCCTGGCCTGTGAGGCAGTGCAGAGCACTAAGCCCAGAGCCCTACAGAGCTCAACAACACACAGCAGTAAGGATCCAAAACGTCCCTACACAAAACTCAAAGCTGTGACCCCTGTATACTATCAGTAGACATGATCCCCCCACCAGAAAAATAAAAAGCTTTTACAGAAAATATAAACATAAAGCAAAGTTCCCCCCACAAGGCAAGAATGTGCTGTTTGAGAACTCCGGACTTTACAAAAACGCCCAGCTCTGCCTTCAGTAAACAGAAAACTCATGTTTGTCCCAAGAGATCCCGGGATCCCACGAGCAGCTCTTCTCTGCCTCCATCCCACCAAGGTCACTCCCCACCCTCCAGCGAGTACCTGGGAAGGGGACACTCATGTCAGCATGCAGCATTTCAATTAACTGTGCGGTCTTTGATCCAGGTGCTGCACACATATCTAAGATCTAAAAGCAAAGCAAGAAAATGTTTGATGTTTCTAAAAAATCAAGTATTCTATATTTAATATAAAATGATTTTATGCGGGACTCTAGTGTTCTGATCTCCATCCCAGGACCTACATACAGTTCTTTAGGGGATGATTTCTATAGTATGTCACGTTACTTACAGGGACCCCACGGTACCTAATAATCTTGAAAAGAAAAAAATCACAAATGGACACAGGTACAGTCTCCAGTCGAGAGGGGGACAGAAGTACACTAGACCCCCACGAAACCCTACATTCACTGGTGAACAGCGTGACGCCCAGGACTCTCTTCTCTTCCGGAAAAGTGAGACGAAGATGGTGAATCTACTCTCAGAGGGCGTATGGACGAGAAAGGGAAGTGATTCACTTAATGAGCACTGAGGGCGCTTGGCATACAATGAGCTCGCATTACGATTTTCAGTGTGATTTGGCCAACCAAGATTGCTGAAGACGTCTGTGCGGCAAGTGCATTATAAAATTTAAAAGGGAGAAGACAGTTCTTTGAATTTTCAAAAGTAAGTAGGACAAAAGTGCAAGAACCTGACACAAAATATATACCATTCTCCTTCCAAAATGGGGGAAAAAATCCTGTTAAAAGGTTTCAAAGGACACAACATACAGCATGACCCTGACAACAACCTACTCCCTGGGCTTGTTGTGTACACTACCTTGTGATGCGGCTGGACATCCAGCAGCAGCGGCGGGATCATGCTCACAGCTTCTTGGCGGCTGATATTTCCCTTGGGGGAGAAAATCAACAATAAAAATGGCAGAGAATTTCAGTAACAGGCATTAGTATGTCAAATGCAACAGAAAAAGATCACTTAATTTTACATAGAACCAAAGATTTTGTACTATCATGTAGAACACACACTATGTGAACAGATTTCCATGTTGGTGGGTAAACGATTGCTATCTAAAGGCCAACTAAGGATGACCGTCTACACCAAAATGTGCCACAAAAATACCAGCAGCTCAGGTGTAATACTGAGGCCCAACTCCTCCTCTCCAGAGAGCTCGGGGCTGGGTGAGCAGCTCTCAAGGGCGGACCCACCTGCTAAACACCCCAGCAGGAGGGAGCACCAGACCAAGTTACTGCTGGGCCGCTCCTCCTTCCTGACTGAAGTCTAACTTCCACTTCTGGGTCCAGCCCTGCTTTCAGGAACTATCCACATCTCCTTCCCCCTCCTCACCACTGCCTTTCAGAGAACACATCAGCCACTGTTCTGTCATTGTTCTCTGGATGACCGACACCCAAACATCCTCCCCAGTCACCATCCTTGCACGTCCTTGAGGGCCAGGGCCTGTCACCATGGACAATGCTCAGATGCAGACAGGCCTGCTGCTGCAGCCACCGCTGCCCCATTACAACCCTCCCATTGGCCTGGAAGCTGTGCAGCCCCCTGCTCCACCCCACCCAGACTTCAGTGCCTTAGCTGCAGCCAGGGAGCCCTCACTCGTCCTAAACATAGGCATCTGACAGTCCAAACCCACACCCTGACTTCACATGCTCTCCCGCTAATTTCGCCCCACAGGTTTGAGGCCAGCTGCGTGTCCGTGGGGACGAGCTGAATCTCAACCTGGCTCTTCAAGACCTTTGTGTGTACCACACTGGTCCCCAGACGCCCTCAGCACTATCCAAAGTGTGGACCTGAGCTGCTCGTAACCTGTCTGCTTGTCCTTACTGTCTGCCCACCCAGGTTAAGGGCTGAGGAAGAGCACCAAGCACAGACAAGCTGCATGGCAGAGCTCTCATTACTATCAGGGAGGGGAAGCCAGGCTTAACTGGTCACCCACCCAGACCGAGAGCAACACGAGCAGAAAGCAGATGATGCTAGATTAGAAATCAGAACTGAGCGAGGTGAATGGCTTTGAAACTGGCTAAAGCTCCAGGGAAGAAACTTGGGAAGCACAATATTTCTCTAAGCTCACCGTGAGAAGGAAAGGAGCAAGCTGATAACACACAAAGGTTTATCGCCTATAAGGGAGTAGACAGGGGAAAGGAAGGAGGAAACTTCTACCTTAAAATAGGAGATTAAGAATTCCATAAGAATAAAAAGCAAACAGCAAAGCTCATTAATACCCAAACTATGGGCATTTGTGGAACTCTATTGTATGAGGGAAGAGCGGTTCTGTTGGGGAAGATGCGATGCTAAAGCAGCTCAACAAATGAAGGGAAGTCGGTGTGTGGGAGGAGAACAGCATCTTACGAGAGCCAACCTGTGTTTAGGTGTTTTGTGATTCTTGGCAGAGGTACAGTACAGCAGTAATGTGTGGGAAAAAGATGATAAAAAAGTGAAAAGCCATTTTTAATAAAATAAATTTCTTTGAAAGCCCTATACTGTGGCCTTAAAAACCTATTACTTCTTGTGTACAATAGACGGCTGGGACGTGCACCTGAGAAGGAAACAGGAGATTAAGTGGCGCCCACACTCACCCAATCCCATAGCCACCCCACTCGCCAGCTGAGAGGATACAACACACCAAACCGACAGCACAACCAACAGGCTCCTAACCTCCGGATTGGACAGCCCCACAAGGTTAGAAGTGACGGTGTGAGCACTTACAGGAGCCCTTGCTGTGCCTCATCCGCCTAGTGCGCCCTGCCACGAGCACAGCACGAACAGAACTCTGAAGCATCTCTGCATGTAATGCTGTAAGGAAACCAACGAATCCAACGACATCTACTTACAGATTCAGTTTCGCTAACCAGGAACTGATGAAACCTTTCCAATTGAGGGGACTTTCTCAAGATTTTTCGACTTAAATTTGTGTGCCAGGCAAGTTCTTCAGGATACCTGACCAAAAAGAAATTAAACATTTATGGATCATATATACCCAAGTGATGCTGCTCCTGCAGAGCACACGCCAGATGAGCCATCTACCTGGGCCCTACCTGTTCACACCCACAGTGCTCTCAAGCGCAGTAGGTAACATCACCCATGGCTCTGGGCCACGGCCCAGCAAGGCACAGACAACAGCCACAGGGGATGTGAGAAACACGTAGGTATGACGTTACTGTACAACCACAATCGTGAAGGCAGAAAAGCGCAGACTGCTCTGCTCCTCATCATTAACAATGGTGCAGAGGTCAGGAGAAAAACGGCATAACAAGGATGAATTTAACAAGTACACAGATTGTACAGAATCAAAACGACAGAGTGAGCAGACACACATGTATCCGATGTGTGTGTGTGTATATACATATATCTATATATCTATATATATATATATAGATATATAGATATATATATTTTTTTTTTTGTGGGTACCGGGGGTCGACCTCAGGACCTCATGCGCCAGCAGGCACCTGTGCTGCTGAGCGATATCACCAGCCCTTTTTTCGTATGTGGGTTCCGGGAGTTGAACTCGGGCCCTTGCGCTTGCCAGGAAGGCGCTTACGCCGCTGAGCCATCTCACCAGCCCTATACAATATATATTTGATAAAGAATTTTTAAAAATATTTTTGTTATTTTAACACCAGCTCTGTGCTGAAATATTTTACATATAAACAAACAAAACCGATAAAAACCCCAAACGTGGAAAATGCCGACACACAGATTCGAACTCCTACATTCACTGCTGTTTACACAAAGTGCGAACAGGGACTAAAGTAGCGGAAGCCATTCACAACCACCCTCCAAAGGTCCCCAGTCCTCAGCTATTCCCTATGCCTGGCTCTCTCTTTAATGTTTAAACTTGTTTCAAAAATATAAAACCAAACGAAAATCATATTTGTCAGGCAATTAAATAAAGAACTTAAATATTCTTTTGGCCTCACTTGAAGCTAACCAGTAAGAATGCACTCAACTTGACTTCCACTAAAGAAGTTGGCAAAATCTACTGTGCCACTGCGACCTTTGCAACGCTGAGTAGCCAAAAGCCTACCAACCTGACCCTGTCTGTGATCAATGGCAGTGTGGTCATGCAAGTTACCCCTTCACCAAATCACCGAAACATCATCCACAGAACACAACACGTCACTCAGAGGTACTGAAAATCACTTGATTTTCATTTTCAAACAAGTAAGCAACCTACATATAAATTGTACAAATATCCCTCCTTATGTGAGTCACAGGTTGAAATCTTTAATAGTTAAAATGTTAATTTACTATGACAGGCTTAAAGTGTTCTTGTAATTCTAAGTATGAAAACCACGAACCTTAAGAATAATATCGGTTAAGAACTTTCAATTAAACAAAAAAATTAAAAAGCATGATTGTTAAGCAGCTTTCAAACAGCTTCATCTTTTTTTGAGTCAACTAATTTAAGATCTTTGTAGATTTTAACATAAAATAATTTTAAAGAACTACATTTAATTTTCAGTTATTTAATGAGTTCTTTTAAGAAAGGCCAATTTGGACTCTCTTAAGTACCTATGTAAATCAAAAGTTTTTAAGGGGAAAAAGGCTCTGCAAATACACAAAATACTGTATGTCATCTTCAACCCAGACGCTGGAAAGTACGTAAACTAAAGAGGCGTGGCAAACAAGGTTTTAGGGCAATTCTTCCCTGCAGAGTCAAGGGGAAGTAGGGAAAAATGTGAAATCTGCCAAGCTGTAAGTCCTACACGTAACATTCCCTCTCAAAAATATATTTCTGAAACAGTTTCCTAAATTACATTCCACTATGTACCAAAGGGCTAGGAAGAACATTTTATAATCTACTTCTGCATTTTGAACATAGAAAAACCACCAGAAGTCCTGAAAAGTTTCTGCTTTACTTGCTGAGATTTATGAGCATCCCACAAGTGACAAGGAAATTTAATTAAATGTTTACAGAATAAAATTGTCAGGAAAATTTCCATTGATAACAAAAAATAAGAAAGATGAGTATAGGTTGTGAGATTGTTTCTTTTTTTGTTTTTTGGTTTTTTTTTTGGAAATGGGAATCGAAGTCAGGACCTCATACTTGCCAGGCAGGTGCTGTGCTGCTGAGCTACCTCCAGCCCAAAAAGACGAGTATAGAAACCCAAATCATTCCATCTTTTCTTTATACCCTTCAGCTTTCAGCTGTATGTTCAGAAAATAAATAAATACATGTAGTATAACCACACATGACAAGACGGGGACAGCAGCTGATAAATGTTTAAAAGGCTGATCAAAATGAGTTTGACTATAATTTGCACAGAACAATGAACATTGAAATTTATTAACAACCTGTGGCTTCTCAGTTTGTTGGAATGTGCAGAAGAAAATGACCACAATCATGGGCCCAGATGCATGCTGAAAAGTCCTACTGGCCAAGACTGGAAGACAAAGATTCCCTCACCTTCCAAGCCTGCCTTGCTATATCACATTTCTAGACCCAAGTTTTAAGGAATGAATATTTTCAGGTAATAATGTGAAGCAGCAAATCCATGCAAAACTAAAATGTTGGACAGCCTCTACTTGAAGCAATATACAAGCAACACAGCCATCAATCAAATCTCCAAACCAAGGTACTCAAGGGTAGATAAGTCTATCAACAAGTTACCAAGACAGAGAAAAGTGGGGTCCCATGAAGGCCACCTCATCTCGGCAATGCCAGAACCATGGCAGCTGAGGAACATCTTCCTTCTCCAAGGGCCTAAGCACAGTGGACATGCAATTAGTGACCACCAAGAGCAACCCAGCATCTGAGTCAGACTCCTGTGCTGTACCTTTCAAGCTTTTAAAATATGACTAAAGCGTCTGTTCTGGCAAATGGTGGGACATAATCCACAGCAGACTGTGGCAGCCCTCGGTCAGGCTGCGTCTGTCGTTTTTCTAAAGGTAGAGATGACCCTCTGCAACTGTTCTGATGTGAGAAAACAAGGGTTGTATGAAGATGGAAATGGCCAAAGTGACAACAACAAAGAAGTAAAGAGGCTGGACCTACAAGAACAAATAAACTGGACCACGTGAATGAAATGGAGAGCAGGAAGTCCTTTATGAAAACTTGCATACCACTGTAAACTCAATGAAAGTGCTGGGTAGAAGAACATCAGAACACCTGGTAAGTACATTTAGGCTCTTTCATGGAAATAGCAAATCCGTTGTGCAAAAATACATGCAAGGGACAAAAAATCTTGAAGAATTACCCAACATGATGAAGCCCTGTGATACCCACCAACTCAGTGGCTGTGGAACTTCAACTTTCTGACCATCCACTTCCAGGTTCTCCAACTCCTTAAAATACTTGTTCTTCAAGCAGTGAAGGATTTCTTTTGCATGGCTATCAAAAAATAAGCAATTTTACACTGATTAGAAAAGCTAACTTCAACCTTTAAAGACTTACAAGTGTTTTAAAACTAAACCAGGGCCAGTGAGATAGCTTAGTGGCATAAGCGCCTGCTGGCAAGCGCGAAGTCCTGAGTTCGACCCCTGGTACCCACATAAAAAAAAAAAAAAAGGAAAAAAAGGCCGGTGATATCGCTCAGCGGCACAAGCGCCTGCTGGCAAGCAAGAGGTCCTGAGTTTGACCTCCGGTACCCACGTTAAAAAAACAAAACAAACAAACAAACAAAAAAACACTAAACCAATTCTACATAATGTAAAGACATGTCCTTTGAACACTATTTTTTTTACTGTATTCCTTTAAATTTAAGCAACCCTCATTGATCACTGAAATATAACTAAAAACAATGCTGCATTCTTTCCCTCCAACAATACCTGAAGTTTCATTTGTACTTCCAACCTACCATGAAAAGACAAAAACTACATTGATTATGAAAAAAAATAAGATTTTAGGGCAAATTCGATGTCACAAATACTCTTGTGTTCCAAAAGTAGAATCCTCAGCTAATTAATGTCCAAGAGCCAAATCTCTCTTGGGCTGAATTTTCATTTCTTATTCTGGCCTCCCAACCTGCAAGGCCTCCCGACCCAGGCCTATTTTACTGGACCTTTGCGCCCCTCCTCAGTGCGTCCTGAACCCACACTGGTGGAAGGAAACAGCTCGTCTCCCCGCAAGCACCCTCGTTCTTAGCCCTGGGCGTTCAGACCCCTCCCTACCTTTTGTAACCAGTAATTCTCAAAGTGGCAGGGAGGGGCTCCCTGAGAGCGTCCATGAACCGGTCCCACTCGCCCTCGGGCACGATCTTGAGCTCCTGGTAATAGTGCTCGAACAGCTTGTTCTCCTTGACGATCTCGGGGTACCCGCCTTCCCAGCCCTGAGAAGGAACGGGAAGTCTAGCCCAGGCCGAGTACGCCCTCGCGGCGCCCGCAGGCCTGGGGGTCTGGAGGCCGACCCGGCGCCCCCGCCCGCCACGCCCGGACCCTACCGACTCGCTGCGCTTCCCGCCGCCCTCGGCTCCGTCCTCCGCGCCCTCGGGCCGCTGCTGCTGCTGCTGCTGCAGGAGCCGCCGACCCCGCGCCCGCCGCCCCATGGCCCACGCGGCCGCACACGCTGCGCGCAGACACCGGGCCGCCACCGCCGCAACCCTCGCGGGACTTCCGGCCTGAGCCCGAGGCCCCCGCTGGGGCGGGCCCGGTCCTTTCGGGGGCCACCAGGAGATTTGCCCAAAGCGCCACCACGCGTCGTCCCGGAAAACGAGCACACGAAAAATGAGGCCCGCCATAGCGGGAAAGCGGCTCTACAGAGAACCCCAAAAGCGTGTCCACGCGAAGCACGCCGCTTCCCACTGGGACTCAGGCAACTCTGTGGACTGCCTAAGGCTGACGCGTGCGCGCCGCGGCGCAGGGAAGCGCGGGCGGGGCGCAGGCTGCTCCGGCGTGGGCGTGAGGGGCCGGGCCACGGCTGCCCGGGCGTGTGGGGGGCGGGGCGGGGCCGGCCATAGGCAGGGCGTGGTCCCGGCTCTCAGAGGCGTGCGGGGGCGGGGCTCTGGCCCCCGTACTCGGACGTGGGCGCGAAGGGCGGGGCTCCGGCCTCCGCGTGCACAGTGATAGGCGCCCCGCGCAGGAAGCCGGTTGCGCTCTAGGCGCTTACTCTGCCGGGCGTCTGGTGAGGGCGTGTGGCTTGGCTGCACGTGGGTCCCGCGGCCGGGCTGACGACGCCTCGCCGCCGCCCTATCTGTGCGCCGCTCCGGCATGGAGCGCGCTGCTTGGTGGCGGCGATGGAACCCGTGGAGCTGCGCCTGCTGGACGCGCTCGCCTGCCTGATGGGCTTAGCGGGCTGCGCGTGCTTCGCGCTGCTCCTGCGCCTGGCGTCTCCCTACGGCCGCTACGCGTCGCAGTGGCCCGGCCCGCGGTTGCCCGCGCGCGCCGCCTGGGCCCTGCAAGAGCTGCCCGCGCTGGCCTGGCCGCTGCTCGAGTGCGCCTGCACGTCCGCCCCGTGCCTCGACCGCGTACCCAACCGCGTCTTGCTGGCCATGTTCTTCGTCCACTACGTGCACAGGTCGGCCCGGCCTGCCCTGCTGTGCCCGTGAGCCCGCCCCGGGAGGCAGCCTAGAATTAGGGCGGGGGGTGGTCTGGAAAGGGAGGGAGGCGGGACGGAAAGCTAGAGTGATGGGGAGGAGGTGGGAAACTGATCTTGAAAGTTGTGTACCCATCCTGGAATTTTTTTCTGTGATGAAGACAGCGGCTTGTGACCCCATCGTAGAACATTGATTGCTCAAGTCACTCTGGCCATTGTGTGACCTTTCCTTTCTGGGTTTTTTTTTTTTTTTTTTTTTTTTTTTTCTTTCCCTCTTTGGGGACCTTTGGCCTCTGTGGAGTTTTTCTCCTGGCCGGCTTTTCTCCTGGCCAGGTGAACCTATTCCTCTGATCAGTTTCAGAAACTTTCGCTGCCGCTTAGGGGCCCCGGGACAGTGAGGAATGGCTTTCCGGGCAAAGACCTTAAACATAAGTAAGTGTTGGCCATAAGGATCAGTAAGGATGGCATTGGCCCAAGTAAACCAGCGTGGGAGCAGACGTCTTTTCAGAGGTTTTGTGTGTAAGGTGTAATGTTCTTTGTGCGAAGTTGTTCTGGGGGAGTCTGTCGTGACCCGTTCTTATTAGCAGGTACACATGCGTGTGGTCCCCTCTCGTGTCCTCCTAGCTGGCTTGGTTGGCTTGGCTTTTCTCTTTCTTTCTGAACTTGACAAAGTGACCCCATGTTGATTCTGAGGACTTTCACAGGTGTTGAACCGAATTTATTACGCGACCTTGGGTAACTTACCAAGCTTGTCGGTGCTGGGATTTCCCCATCTATAAACTGTGTGTTCAGCGTGCTTATCAGAGGGCAGGTCTGTGAACGACGTGTTTGGTACTGGCACACCCGAGCACCGTTCCACCTTGCCCTGTACACACGCATGCTCTAGATACTGTCCGTGCACACTGTACCAACCTCCAGCGCCAGCAAAGAAGACGTGCGCTGGGAAGCAAGGAGCTCTTCACAGGGCTGTGTGTTGCAAATCCGAGTCAAAGCTTTCTTACTGGAGACATGGTTTGAATTGTACCTAGGCTCACTCCAGGGAAAATAATGGTGCGCACATGCACACATCCCCGCCGCTACCCACGTCCTGTAGAGAGGTAGAACTTAAAAAAATCAGCATGCAAGTATGACCTGGGCCTGCTGCAGGAGAGACTGCTGGGGCTAAAGCCCCTGATTCCCTGACCAATAGTTGTAAAAACTGCTCCAGGAGGACCTGCTGGGGCAGGTGTAGTTTCTAATATATATTGGAGATTCATATTTTGTAAAGCTATGTATGTGAATATGCATAAAGCCCATGTAGTTGGGAGACATTTAGGTTTTCCAAATAAAAAGAAAAACATTTTCCGTTCTGTCTAAGCAGTTTATTTATTCAACAGTCATTCGACCCGAAGCAGGTAGTGCTTGGATGAGAACCAGGGTGGAAATTGTACTTAGTGCTGATGACCAGCCACCCAGCTGGCCCCGCTACCTTTGCCCAGGGCTTTGAGGATAACAGGAACCATGGGAGGGGTCAGGAGATGTTGGCCAGACCCCAAACCGGAGCTTACAGGGCTTGCAGAGCTTGGCAGATGTGCATGGTGCAGAGCTGGGGGAGTGGACCCGACCCTGCCCTGGGCAGTGTGCACCTTGTGTGGGGTGCTGAGACCCAGGTCCAGGGGCTGCCTAATGGCCAGTAGGGCAGGATGGTCGCTGTAGAGTGACCAGGGCTCACTTCTGGGCTGCCATCTTAGTCCAGCTCCTTCTCACCAGCTGTGTTCCCTGCTGTCCTCTCTTACACTTCCTACTGCTCAGTGCTGCTGTGATGTTGGAGTTCCTCCTCTACTTTCTTTCTAGCCAGGCAGGTTTGTGTGGTGTTTACCCAAGTAGCCCCGGCTCAGCCCTGAATTAGTCAGCAGAAGGAGAGCCCTTCCTCCTAGCCGGGCCAAGAGTACAGTCACATGGTGCCTGAGTGTAAAGCATTGCCTGCCAGGGGGCCTTTCTTTGTCACCACCTTCGATGTGAGCAGCCAGGGCAATGGAGGGAGGTATCGAATGGCCCGCAGCTTGCACGCACTCTAATTCCTGGGAAGCCGCTCTTCCTAATACCTGTCCCTAGGATGGCACTCTGCCAGAGCCATGACCCAGCACGATCTTGATTCTGCCCTGCCCCTGATGACCAAGCTTCAAAGAATCTCACCTAGCTGGACATGGTGGCACACACCTATCCTCCCAGCACTTTGGGAGGCTAAGGCAGGAGGTTTGAAAATTTGAGTCTTAGCAAGACTCTGTCTTAGAATAAAAGTGTGGGAGGGGCTGGAGATGGAGCTTAGTGTGAAGCCCTGGGTTCCATCCCCAGTACCACCAAAACAAATGAACCTTGTAAACTTTTGATTGCTTCCTGCAGAGTGGTCTCTTGGAGAAGCCTGACCCAGCCCTCTCCTGTGTAGTGTGGCTCTGTAATTCTAAATCACAGCAGGGGACTGAGAGAACAAAGCTTAAATGAAAAGATAAATGAAGACACATTAAACGAGTTTGAGTAGGTGGAGATGGCCGCTTCAGCCCCCAGGTAGTTGGGACTCTCCTGAGGTGAGTGAGGGGAAGGCTTATTAAGGTGTTTGGGGAAGCGAGGCAAAGAAAATACATGATTGGATGGACTAGAAAGTCCCTAGCTTTCGTTCACTGTCAATTTCTGATTGGTCAAGTCTCTAGTTAGAGATTAGTTGGTAATTTCTGATTGGTCAACTGTCTGGGTAGCTGCTGGCTTCTGGTGAGCGAAGTGTAAGTTTCCTAGAGCTGTATCTATGGAGCTGGGTTTCAGGAGCAACCCTGGAAACTCAGGTGCTGGACCCATCTCAGCCTGTGTGCTTCCCAACTCGTTCTGCTTTGGAATCATTGACCCTGGCCTTGTGGATCCAAATACTTCAAGTGGGGAAATATGTTATGCAAAAGTGTAGAGGGATGAACATTGAAATAGTCATGTGACCCCTCATGCTGTTTTGAAAAAACAAAGTGTTTATTTAAGTCCTGTTTATTGGGATCTGTGCTATTTGGTCATCCCTGCAAAAGAGTCAGCGTTTAGATCTGTTGAGGTTTTGGATCTCAAACTGTTGAGAAAAATGTAATATTATTAAAATTAATCACTGTCACTTTTGAACACTGACTTGATGAAATCTACCATGGCCTAAATTACTCCCGAACCATTAGGTCTTCATTGCTCCCTAGCTCAAGGGCATCACATTTCAGGCTGTGCTGGGCCATGGCGTCCACCTAATGTCGAGAGCCAAGTTGTTTGCTGAATGAATTCCATGTTGGTTATGGCAAGAGGAGTCAGGTATTATTATTCAGGTTGTGGGGAAAATATTTTAAGAAATAACTCCTTAGTTTTCTATGTGAATGAGGCACACGTGGAAGTTGCTTTTGAGATCACAGAACCCTCCAGATTTTGCCTTAAGTATTTCAAGAACAGTCCTTGCAGATGCACACTTGCATTTTGGCCCTCAGGAATACACACTTTCCAGAGCCCTTTCCCTCTGGGGCAGAAACAGGCAGCAGGTGAGCATGCACGATGCTGGCAGCCTTGAGGCATTCATGCTGCTGGATGGGACAAGTCCCCAAACCACACAAGTGCTGGCAAGTGCTGCATAGGTGGGCACAGAGCTCCCCATACTTGGTGGGTACGCTCAGCTCCTGTGGAAAGTGACGTGGACATTAGGGAGCTCTCCCGATTCTGTTCTTGATTCCCTGTGCTTCCTGAATACTCATTTCCTGGGATTTGGAAACTTTCCTGCAAATGCTCCGTGTGCCAGCTTTTTTATTAATGTTGCCTAGTTGTCTCCGAGTCTTTTCAATCAGCGAGTGCAGATCTTTACCCCAGGAAGTGTTATTTCTTGTCTAATTTGCTCATCCCGAATGTCATGACTGTATTAGGTACCCAGACATAAGATACTGGTGGCTATTGATGGACTACAGTTGAGATGCATGCTCACTGTAGAAAACTCATAAAATGTTATACAGAGGAATGCTGTGTAGTATTATACAGAGAAAATAAAAATCACCTTCAGTTCCATCACTTAGAGAGAATTCTGACAGTGGTCTTTCCCCTATCTCTTTCGTTGTTTTTAAGAAGTTTTTGATTATTTTTTTTCTAAGCAATAATGATACAGAAAAGATTCAATATTGTGTGAACTACTGTTGGCATGCAATAACATAGGATGTTTCTGACTTAATAGAAGCACTTCATGGCAGTTACCTCTGCCAGTTGTTTGAGAGACCGCGCCCCAGCCCTTCCCACTTGCTGGTCCTCACCATGTGTGGAATGGAACACCTGGAGCGGGGTGTCGCCTTCCAGCCCTGCCACTGCCCACTATGTGATCTCCATGTCCACACCACTAGATTCCTTTGTGCCTGATCTGTAAAATACTGATAACGAGTGAGTTTTGCAGTGTTTTAGAAAAAGGCATTTAATGTAGGAATAGGAAGTATGAGAAACACTTTCATCAGGCACCATTAGAGGTATTTCTGCGTTGAAGCTTGTAAACTCAACTAGCCTGGAGACAAGCAGCAGCTTGTGCTGACCAGCAGAGCATCGAGAACTTCTGACTTCTTGAAACTCTTGGCTGATCTGTATCACTAAATGGGCTCTAACTTCCTAGCAACCTTGAGGACACAAAGGTTGACGATTTATCCGAAGAATAAACAACTCTATCAAATGTGAGTCATTTCTTTATGTGGAAAGAAGAGAAAATAAAGGCCGGTGAGATGGCTCAGTGGCTTAAGCGCCTGCCCGGCAAGCGCGAGGGCCCGAGTTCGACTCCTGGAACCCACATATGAAAAAGGGGCCGGTGATATCACTCAGCTGCACGGTCGCCTGCTGGTGCGCGAGGTCCTGAGGTCGACCCCCCCCACCCACAAAAAAAAAAAAAAAAAGAAGAGAAAATAACCTAAGGCCATTGTAAGACAACAAAGTATCCAATTGATCCTACACTGATAATTGGGCTGGCTAGCAAATAGACTTTTTTTAGCTTCCAAGAACTAGCTGGTCTGTATCCTTCACGGTGTATTACCTGAATAAGGTCCTTGTTAGTCCAAGTGGACATGACAGTATGCCCTTGTAATTGCAGCACTCCAAGAGGCTGAGACAGGAGAATCCAAAGTTCAAGCCCAGCCTTGGCATTTAGCACTTAGGGAGACCCTGTCACAAAATAAAAGGGGTGAGGGCTGAGGATGTGTGTGAGACCAAGGATCAGTGTGAAGACCCTCAGTTTGATCCCCAGTACTACAAAGAAAAAAAATATAGTCTCCATCTGAGAGATTTTAGCCTGTGGTTTGATATGGTCTTTCCTTGGGTAGGCAGTAGTGGTTTCCCAGAGTTCTCTGTAAATGATTACTATGACCGTGAGTAAGACAGTGGACAAAAGGGGCTGTGGACACACTGTCATGGCGGAAAAGGCCTCGGCTGTGTGGGTCCCAGGGAGCTGAATGAGACCTTTGGCGAGAAGAACCAGAGTTCTGGTGCTATTATCACACCATTGCTGGGAATGCAAGTAATTAGACTGGATGGCCACATGGAAACAAATAATAAGATATTTATTTTTTCATGCCCTATTAAGAGATATAAGGCATGAGCAAAATACACAGTGAATGTTTAAAAAAAATTATTACAGGAAAAGTCATTGTCAGTAATTTCCCTCAGCATCCCACCCCCCACACACACTTAGAACACACTCATTCCATCATTCTCACCACTTTCTGAAACAGCTCTGGAGTCCTCTTTCATGAGTATCTTTAGCCTTGCTGCCCTGGCTGCCTCAATGTCCTGAATCAATTCAGAATGTTTAACTTGCACGGTCATTTTTAGTTTGGGGAAGAGCCAGCAGTTGCATGTACCAGATCCAGTGGCTGAAGATAAGGTGGCTGAAGATGCACCATAATGTTTTTATGAGCCTGTCTTGCTGTTGAGTGGCACTCGGTAGCAGCATGCAATGCATTTTTTATCGCTCCTCATAAAGACACTCAGGAAAGAGAACTTTCAGACCTGCTTCAGAAAGTGGAGAGGATGATGGGATAAATGTGTTTGAAGCCAGGGGGAGGGTTTTGAGGGAGATGTGTGGCAATTTATTTTTTTACTGTCACAATTTTTTAAATTTAAATATTCATATTTTTAAGTCACACCTCATAATATACAAAAGTATTCCACTTATTTCAAGTCGATAGTTTGATGAATTTTGATGACTGTATGTAGTTGGATAGTCATCACCCAAATTAAGATATGCAGTTATGTTCCTCTAAAAGCGGCCCTGTATTTTTGCAGCCAATCCCTGCCCTGATTATAGTTCTAGATTAGAAGTCTGAACTGTTTCAGCCACAAAATATTAACCAGCGCTGTCCCTCTTAGGTTTTGCCCTGCCTCTTTGCAGGTAATTCCTTTCTACTGGGTCTACTTTTGCCTTTTCTAGGATTTTATAAGCCTTAGTTAAATTCTTTCACTGAAGAAGCACTGTTGAAATTTGTTTCTTCTCGAGTCAGATCTGTTCCTCCACGTCTTTCAAAGGCTTTGCCTATTTCTTCAGGTTGTCCAATTTATTGGCACAAAGTGTTTATTGTAGGTCCTTGCTATCCTCTTAAGGTCTCCAAGATTTATAGTGATGTCCCCTCTCTCAATGTCCTATGCATTGATATTTCAGAGAAAATTCAAACCCAGTACAAATTTACATCCCCATTTTCCCCTGTCTCTAATGTGTAGCCCTTTTGTCTTCTCACTTTAACCCTTGGTGGGGGGCTGAGCTAGTGTGGGGTAGCAGAAGTGCATGACCTTGGAATCGGTCAGATTTGGCCTGAACTCAGCCTCTCTCCAGCCCCATCACCTGGTACAGATTATTTAGCCACTCCGAGTCTTCCTTTCATTCTTTGTTCAATATGAGCAGTAAATGCCAGGTGGCTGGGAGGCGTGACTGTCACTGTGCCAGTGGCTGTTGATGGATGGTGACAGTATGGCCCGAGTCCTGCTGTCTAGAGACTGGAACACCTCAGTGATTTTAGGATCACAGAAGCTTTGAGAGCCACCTGAGGCCTCTAGGTTTCTCCACCTCGATGTCTCTGTTTTGCGTTCTGTACAACTAGAATCTCTGAGTTTGGGTGCTGTGTTACACATTATTGAAACATGGCAAATTGATCTAAAATTCCTTTTAGCATAGAGTAAACTGGCACAAGTATGACTGAGAGTGACATTTATACAGGGAAACAAGCTAAAGAGCGAAAGACATTTAAATCAAAATTGCAGAGGTTTATTCTTTATCTCTTTTTGAAGTTTACCTCCTTCCTGTTTCCTAAGGGCCCTGATTTTCCCCTTCCTGATCCGAGGAGGAAAGCCAATGCCGCTGTTCTGCTGTGTGACAGCCTTCCTGTTCTGTCTCTATAACGGCTACTTGCAGAGCAGGTACCTGAGCCAGTACGCCGTGTACGCTGAGGACTGGGTGACCCAGCCCCGCTTTCTAGCTGGTGAGTGTCCTCCTGCAGTCACTGCCATGCCCCAGGGATTCTAGCCAGAATGCCCAGGCTCTGGGAGAGAACCAGGGGGCTGTCATGTGAACACCCCAGAGGACAGAGCAGCCAGGGGAAGACTGAGGCCCATGTAGTGCAGGGGCTGGGAGCATGCATTCGAAGGACATACAAGTGCTGTTTTTGCTGGGAGCCTGGCATTGTGGCGTGCCCTAGCCAAGCAAGCTGTGGCTCAGATGGAGGAGACCCTGGTTCCTGTTCACCCTGTAATCTAAGATGGTCCTCCAGCCTCTCTCAGCATCTTCTGTAAATGAGATATGATACCTTCCAACAATGCAGGAAGCCTTTCATGATTATGCCATCTTGAATTAACTGTGAGGCTTGTGAAGGTTTTTAGCCTTTTAAAATACTCATTCCAATTAGTATAAATTAATGTGTGCTTCCAGGTTCTCATTAGAGCATTGTAAGTTTTGAACAGAAGTGAAAATAAGCCATTTGCTATCAAAGTAATTGCAAGATTATTAAAAATGCTTAATGTATTAGTCAGTTTTTCCATTGCTGGAAAAAACACCTAACATACAAAACTTAAATGAGAAAAGGAGTAATGCAGCTTATGGTTTCAGAAGGTTTGTTCCATGGTCTGCTGGCTCCAAGGCAGGAGCATCACAGCAGAATGGCATGGCAGAGGAGCGCTGCTCATCTCATGGCAGCCAGGAAACAGAAAGAAAGGGAAAGAGCCAGAGAGAGAGAAGAGGTAGGGACAAGAATACACCCTACCAGGGCTCACCCCCAGTGATCCACTTCCCCCAGTCAGTCCCCATCTCCTATATTGGGGGTCAATGAGTCTTAGGGGGACACTTCCTATTTAAACTGTGACAATCTCAGGGGTGTTATGTAGAAGGAGGAGTTTTCTGTGTGTTTGTCTAGCATGCCTTGTAACACTTAGAAATGACAGCACATGCACATGTCACTTACCCCAATGGCAGCATATGAAGAGTCTTGACTTGGTCCATCAAATTCTCAAACTACCCTGTGGTACTTAACCTTAAGCTGCATGAAGTGCCCTACATGATA
Source organism: Erethizon dorsatum (assembly GCA_028451465.1). Taxonomy (NCBI): domain Eukaryota; kingdom Metazoa; phylum Chordata; class Mammalia; order Rodentia; family Erethizontidae; genus Erethizon; species Erethizon dorsatum. Next base: position 57,652,104 of record CM051833.1, read on the forward strand.
TTTTGCTTTCTTCTCTTGATGTAAAGGAATTTATAATAACAGGAAAACTAACTCTTCTGTAGTACTTTCTTGATGACAAAGTACTTGCCCATTCTCAATCATATTTTTCCAGAGAATGAGAGTTTTATTTCCAGGGCAGTGCTGTGTTGTACCTGACAAATGGCACAGTACCTGTGTCCTGTGTTGAGTGAGTTGGGTGAGAAGTGTCCCCAGAGCCTTTACTGGCCTAGAAATTGGTGCCCCTATGAAAGGCTGGACTTCTTGAGTTGTAGCATAACTCCACAGAAATGCTTAATTTTCTGGCTTCTCAGCTACCTGGTTGTCTTCTGCCCTGAGAATGAGAAGGAAGGAAACCAGGCTTTTGAGGTCTGGGGTCACCGGCTTCGTGCCTCTCTGTGGGCTTCTGGGAGGACAGTCAGAGGTACATGGGGGCCCCAGATCTCAGTCTGGAACCGGCCAAGCAGTGACTCCAGCCGGCTCCCCATGACCACTGCCCAGAAGTGGATGCAGAGGAAAAGAGGAAGGGGAATCACTGTTTCTTTTTTCCTTTTAACTAAAAGACTAAGGTTTTAAATGCTTATATGGTTGATATTCTCATAGGAATCATTTTTATAATGAATGGTTTGGATTATTTTGTCAAACACAACATAAGAATCCTTTTGGTCTGTGGGTTTAAACGTCATTCACAGTAGCTCTGCAGACAGACCGCACCCACCGGGGATGGATGCCTCTGAAGCTGGTGCAGAACTTGAGACACTGATAAATTGTATTCCATGCAGACCTCTTGATTTCTGTACCATCAGGTGGAATGACTTGAAAAATGGAAAAACACACCAACTGGGAAATACACTAGGTTACCTCTTTTTGTATGCTCATTTCATAAAATGTATTGTTTTTGTGGGGAAACACATATGAGATTGCACAAGTAGTTAATTACCCTCACTATAGTTACAATGAAGAGCTAGCAAACAACAGTAATAAATTTCTAACAAAAATTTTCCATAATACTAAAAGTGGTTAATCTAAAAGATTTATCAACCTAAATAATAGATACTCCAAGGATTTTTCTTCTTTGGGAATAGAATAGCATTGCAATGGATATACAGTGCCATCATAAACCATGAGTGTATTTAAGGCCACTGAGGCAAGGAGATGTTGTTAAGAGCAAAATAGGAAGATTACAGAAGATACTCTGCAGTAATGACACTTGGCTACGAGGATCAGTAAAAGGGTGTGATCAGTCCAGAGTTAAACAAGCAGTTGTCTGGCAGTGGTGCATGTAGAAGTATTTATGAATAAGTTCAAAGGTGACCTTGTGCAAGATCGTGGTTCCAACAAGAGAAAAGTAACGCAGAAAGAAAAAGAAAAAAAAAAACAAAAAGAAAGATAAAATGGAAACAGAGCTCTTATAAATAAGAAGGGGAAGAGAGGTTGAAGGGAGAGGAGGGGAATGGGAAAAATATGAATCAAGATATACGATGCACAGGTACAAATTCCATTCGATGAATGTGATCATTATGTATATGTAAATTGTACCAGTAAACTAGTGGTGTAAAAAATTAAAAATAAGATCAGTTACTGCTTTTATAGAATGCTCTGCCTTACCTTGTTGGTATTCAGTGATGTAATACTGAGAAGTCTCCTTTGAGTGATACAAACCCCTGAACGTTTAGAGAGTGGGGAGAAAACCCTGCAATGTCAAGGGGGGAGGGCTTGCCGCTGAGGAGGGAGAAGTGAGTGGCCCGCGGGTGCGGAGGGGTGACCTGGCAGTAACTTAGCTGTGGGGCGGCCAGTGACAGTGCATCGAATGAGTCAAGGAAGTCGTAGGGAAGGAGAAAAGAGGCCCAGGCCTGGGCACCCAGGAATGTGGGCCACCCCTTCAGGGGCCCATTGGTGACGACTGGCAGGGGTGGGTTTTTCCCCTGCCCTCGTCTCATGGGCACTGCCTTGCTCAGCCTCTGTAGGGAACTTGGTCAGGTACACCTGCGGGCTGGCTCCTGCTGTGGAGAGCGCCTGTGCCCAAGGCTTCAGGGTGTCCCTGATCGTAGACACGGATGGGACTGTCAGGCCTAAGCATGTTCTGTGATTGTCTAATTTACGAGCCTCATCAGGATAGCAAAGCCCGTTAGCATCGCACCACTGACAGTGCCCGCGGGTCTCCCAGCAGCTACAGCTGATACACAGCACGAATGAGGGTAATCAGGAGGCTTTGGGGACCTGTTCAGTCCGCGTGGATTCTTGAGTCTGGTGGTCATTACCATAATAATCTTGTCTTCTTTTTCTCTTAGGTTTTGCCTTGTGGTTAACAGGCATGCTGGTAAACATCCACTCAGATCATATCCTGAGGAATCTCCGAAAACCAGAGGAGACAGGATACAAAATACCACGGGGTGCGTCCCGAGAGGGGAGGCTTTCTCTCAAGTCGCACTGCACGTGCCCAGCCTTAGCCTTGATGGTTCTAATAACTCACAGCTGGTGTTCGGTAGCTGCAAGTTTGCAGTGAGTCACCTCTGTGATTGTTTTCTTTTTAGAAAAACAAAATAACTGATTCTGACTAAGGAGGTGGGTATGAAGCAGAAAGGAAGATCTGTGTTTGGAGACAGGGTGAGGAGGAACTCACACTTCACTGGAGGCTGATACCTGTGCTTCCTGCAAAATGGTGGAATCGACTCCTAGGCAGACCTTAAAATGCTGGGTGAATTTTTAAAAGCCTTTTTAAATGCATCAATCTACTGTCAAGCAAGGAAGTAATCTTGAGAGGATCAAATATAAGTGAGTGCTAGAATCTGGAAAGCACTGAGCGAGAATGTGTCATGCATGGCCACCCCATGTGACCGGCAGTCCCAGCCCAGGGCGGTCTGAAAATCTATGATGCTTGGGTTAATGCCAGATTGTCCCGGGAAGGAGTATGGGTTCATTCATGTGCCCAGGCAGCCAGAGCCCCAGTCCCGAGAGGCACCTGCCTGTAAGCCGAGGCTTCGTAGGCCCATAGACCTCATTCCAAAGTAAGAGACACACAGAAGCTGCAGCGCTCATGAGGAGATCGTCACCATGAGGAAGAATCTAGATGACCTGAAGGATTTCAGATCTTTGAACTAATAGACACCAGTTATAAAGGAAGCATTTAAAATGTTTTAGGAAGGGGCATGGCAACTGGGAGTTAAGTAAAATACTCCAAGACTAAGCAGATGCAAAACAAACCAGTAGAACTTCTAAAAATAAAAACATACAGTAGGTAAATCAAAAGTTTTAATAGAGGAAGTGCATCTGATGTGGCTTTTAACAACGAAAGCAAACAGATGATCACATTAAACTGTGGCCCAGGGAGCCTGTTGTCTGGAAGGACCAACCTCTGGAAGTTTCAGGGTCCAGATGTGAAGTGTGACCTCCATAGGGTTCCAGGTGGGCAGCTGGTGGCCTGGCACTGCCTGGCAGCTGGAAGAGATGCCCCCCACCCCTGTGTTGGCCGGGCTGCAGCCTCTGTGGCTTCCCAAGGAACTGTCCTTTGGAGAGGACCCAGTACCCCTCATCCCTGACCAGGGGATACCTGATTAGATCCCTGGGCAGCAGTGCTCCCTGGGAACTGCTGCTGTGAGCCACATGAGACAGGGCAGGGCAGGAGCCCCAGTTGGCAGAAGGAAATGCTGGAAGAGCCCAAAACCACACTAGTGGCAGATTTAAGCGACAGTCCGTCGAAGAGGGAGAACATCCCCAGAGAAGCAGGGTCCCTGGGGAGGCCCAGAGCTGCCCGTGTGCAGCCACCTCCTGACCACAAGGCAGCAGAGGTACCCTCAGGATGTCTCTGACCTTTTCCCTCCACCTCCTGCTGCCAGCTGCTGCTCTGTGTTCTAACCCAACATGGTCAAACCAGAGGAACAAGAAAGATACTTTTGGGCCGGTGAGATGGCTCAGCGGCTTAAGCGCCTGACCGGCAAGCGCGAGGGCCCGAGTTTGACTCCCGGATCCCACATACGAAAAAGGGGCTGGTGATATCGCTCAGAGGCACGGGTGCCTGCTGGCGCGCGAGGTCCTGAGGTCGACCCCCCGGTACCCACAAAAAAAAAAAAAAAAAAAGAAACTTTCACACCACTGCAGACACACTATGGAGGAAGACACAGCAGCAGTAAAACCTGTCTGAACAGAAATGCATTTTACAAAGCAGAGAAAATTTGAAGCCAAAGTTTCCCCCATGATTTCCCATGTGAATGGAGCAATGGCAGTGTGGATGCCCATGAGTGAGAGCAACAGCAGGCAGTACCTCCACTCTTAGTTCATTGCTGTCAGCTCCCCACACCTGCAGCCTCTTTCCCCTGCTGTCCCCAACTGTCCCTGGCTGAGGGGACATCCACAGCAGCTCTGGGCACAGACCAAGCAGAGATGCAGAGATTGGGCTGTGCATATGGCAGAAGACGTGGCCAGATGATGGAAGAGAGAAGCTGGGAACCCATAAGACTTGGAAAAAACTGCTGCTAAAATTCTTTCTGACACTTAGATTACATGGCATACAGAGAACAGCAGCAAAAGCTAGACATCACAGAAAGGACATGGAAAAAGCAAAGAGTGAGCCCAAAGAGATTTTTCCAGTGAGAGCTACCGAGGGCAGGGAGGGGAGGTCGGCCATGTGCATGTGGGAGCCACAAAGAAACCCAGGGCCCTGGGACAGAGCGCAGGTTTCAAAAAGTAGTGCAAGGAAGCTTTTGTGAAACCAGCCAAGACTCAAGTCCAGCTTTGGAAATCACACACCCTATACCAGTGGTGGCAAACCTATGGCAGGTGTGCCACAGCGGGCTGTTTGTTATCATTGAAAGCTCTGAAAAGTTTGCCATCACTGTCTGCTTACACTTGTACCAGGTTGACACCAGTAACATGAGTCCTCGCACCTGAGGGTGGCTGGAGGGAGGTTGTCAGATTCTGGAGGTGGCCCACGAGGTGCAGGAGGGTGGAAGCCCACACCTTGCCCTGGTCCTGTCGTCCCTCGGAATCCCAGGGATCTGGTCTCAGTGCTCCGGAGGGCTCTACCATGGTGGGCTTTAGAGCTGACCACTACCTTCCCGCTCAGAGTAGGTCTTTTCCGTGTGACATGGCCGTGTTTTCGAACACACAGTCATTTCCTTGAAGCCTATCTGTGTGCTGTTTTTCAGGAGCCCTGGCCAGAACTCCGGGGTGGGGTGTCATTGGTAAAGGTCAAAGGGATAAAGTTACAAAATCCATAGATAAGGAGTTACAGGTGGATGCAGAGATAAAGGGACCCATTGGCAGCACATAAGTCCAGATAAGACACCTGCTTGGGGTGGAGGGCCAGTTCTGTGGGCTATGTGTGACAACCACATTCATTGTTATATGATGTAGTGCCCTTAAGTCACCTGTGTACTCGGGACATCTTTAGCAGGTTGGCATCTATGGGTTTTCTTAGCTAATTACTCACCAGCCCCCAACGGGATGTTTCCTTCCACACTGGACATTTGGGGGCAAGGTCCCTGATTTCACCAAAGAGGTGTCCTGTCCCTGGCCTGGAGGTGACATTGCCCTTTACAGGAGGGTGCAGAGGTCCCCCTCCTCTGGGACCTGGCTGCCCAGATGCTGATAAGACACAGACCAATAAAGAAAAACAGTGATGACAAAATTATGTAGGAAACTGGGGTGGCTGCAAAAATAAAAAGTAAAGAAGGGTGACTGCCCTAAAGTCACAGCTAGGAGGGAACATGGCCTCAGATGTTTGCTGTTCATTCCTCTAGATGCTTCCAGCGACATACATGCCATGTGCAGGAGTGATGTTGTGTGTGTGACGTACTGGGTAGTATTCTCTAGCATCAGTTAAGTCAGGATTTCACTAGGCCTGGTTCCATACTAAATGACCTGTGCTGCTCTGTTTTTATCTAGGAGGCTTGTTTGAATACGTGACTGCAGCCAACTATTTTGGGGAAATCGTGGAATGGTGTGGCTTTGCGCTGGCCAGCTGGTCTCTCCAAGGTGGGGCTTTTGCTCTGTTCACATTTACCAATTTATTTCCCAGAGCACAACAACATCACCGGTAAGTTTTAAAATACATTTAACATTCTTCATTGGTTCTTTGACCTTAGAATAAAAAATGTTCGGCTTAGATGTTCTGAAATGCTGAAATTCATTTGAATTGCCCAATCCTAATGTCAGCCTTGCTGTATCCAAGCACGACCAAAACCGAGCAACACCCCAAGGACCACGTCTGCAGTGTCACCTGCTGTGGGGAGTCCTCAGCGCCCCCCAGCACAGGTGTTTTCTCTACCACATTTGAGCCTCTGGACGTTTGCTCCTGGAGTTCATGGTCAAGTTTGATGCCAAGCAGAGGATTCAGAGACTTCAAGTAGAAGCACCAGTTAAAATCGAGAATGCCAGCCAAGCACAGCGGCACACACCTGTAATGCCAGCACTAGAAGAGACTGAGGTAGGAGCAGCACAAGTTCAAGCCTAGCTGGGGCCACTTAGAACTTAGTAAGATCCTGTCTCAAAAAAAAAAAAAAAAAAAGAAAAAGACAGACGGCTCAAGGCAAAGAAAGCCCCTGGGTTCAATCCCCATCGCTGAGAATGCTGATGGAACTCTAGCAAGAGCACGAAGGTCATAGGGAGCAGGGATGGGGTGAATCCAGAGCTGGAGAGCGCCCTGCACCATTGCTCCCAGCATGCCATCGAAATCGCCGAGGGGGCTGATGCTATAGGCACACAGCAGGGTATAATGTCATCCTACCCATGGAGTTTGTCGTGTTTAGGGAAAAGGACAAAGGCAGAAAGCTACAAGGCGACTAGATTGCTGTCATGGTAGAGTGGAAAAAGTACAAACCTTTTAGAGTCAAGATACCTAGGTGTCCTCCCAGCCTCTTCGTGCATTGAGAGATGCGGGGATCATTTCTTGGAGATGGAGCAGGGAAAGGCCCGCCTGCTGGGTCTCTGTGGCAGACATCTAAAGCGTGAACACAGGTGAGATGGGAAGACAGGCACCCTGCGTCCCTTTCAGGCGCCCCACTGTGCCGGTGGGCTTGGTGTCTTCACTCGCAGACAGGGACAGGAGCACCAGGACCGTGAGATCCCAGAGCTGCTGAGAAAGAGATATTTGAGGTTTCAGAGCAGCAGTGGCCGGGAACATGGGCCGTCAGGAGTTACTGTCTGTGAAGGGCGGGATTGTGTTCCGGGAAGGAAAGGTCGCTGTTCTTTACCCCGTGCCTGCACCTGCGCCATGACGGGAGCGGGATTGCTGCAGGTGTGATGGTGAGGATGAGGCCGCACTGTGGCGAGGGGGGAGCTGAGGCCAGGTGCGCTCCGCAGAGGAGAACGCCACGGAGGAGGCGGGGACCGGAGGGTCGGGGCTGCAGCGAGGAAGGAAGCTCACCTCAGAGCTGCAGTCCGGGGTTCCCCGCAGACACCCGTGCTGCTTGCTTCTGGAAGAGGATCGGTTGCTGCTCTTATAAGCCACCAGTGTGTGGTGCTTTGGCCCAGCAGAGGCAGGAAACGAGTGCACCAGACTTTCTGCCATTTCACACTGACAGAGCCTTAGGAAAGTAAGCAGTCCGATTTTCAAAGGCTTCATATTTCTCCTCTGCTAGGTGACTTGGTTGAAAGAGTACCTTTGTAGTTTAATATCAAATGCTAATGATATAGTTGAGCACTAATGCTAACTGTGCATAAGAGTCTTAAAACATGAAGAGAACGAAGCAGGGTTTATGTCCCAGCACCCTTGGGAGAGCCTGCTAACCTTGACTGAGGAGGAGTCCGTGTCTTGGTCTCTGCCCTCCCTTTCTCAGCCCATCACCAGCCCACACAGCCAGAGCCCAGGGGTCCGAGCTCCTCCACACGGCTGTCAACGTCTTTGAGGAAGCTGCTGATCTTTGCATTTGCAATATTTCATATGAAAAAGCAAGTAATGGCCTGTTTTAAATAACGGAAACCAGGGCTGGTGAGATAGCTCAGCGGCGTAAGCGCCTGCCTTGCAAGCACGAGGGCCCGAGTTCGACTCCCGGATCCCACATACGAAAAAGGGGCCGGTGATATCGCTCAGTGGCACGGGTGCCTGTTGGCGCGTGAGGTCCTGAGGTCGACCCCCTGCTACCCACAAAAAAAAAAAAAATAAAAATAACGGAAACCAACACGATAGCACTGATACTTTGGAGGATGGATGGAGGAAGATACAAGAGCCCGCCAAGTGTTGTCAAGATGTTTTCTCAAAGGAAAATGGGGAGCAGGAAAATCCCTCTCAACATTTGAATGTGAAACATACACAAATGGAAAAGACATAATTCCCCTCCCCAAATGAAAGCCTGTGTTCCCGAGAGCCCAGATCTGTTTCTCTGAACATGGTCTCAAGGTGCATCTATTTTCCTACAAATGACTCGTTTATCCTTGTTTATAGTAGAGTAGTACCCCATTGAATAAATACCACAGAAACCCAGCTAATTAGACTATCAATGAATTGATTCCAAAAGAAAATACTCCATAGAGCTATTCCTTTCACTGTTTATTATAATGCTCTAAAAACAATATTGCATGACAAGGAAGTTCAATGACAAGTGGTTTTTAAATTCATAATTGTTTGTATTGTTAGTAAGCTCAGACACGTTAGATGGGCAGTTACGGGTTGCTGACACATATTCCCTGCTGAGGGCAAAAGTTGCAGAATTCTAAGTTGGAAGGGGATCTTCTTCCCCGGCCTGGGCCCAGACTGCGTGAGCTTTGCAGCACTGTGTGCAGTGGACCTGGGCCGGGCCATCTGCTGTCCAGGCCTGAAGCTGACACTCAGAGGTCGCCGTGGAGGAGCGCAGAAGTGAAGAGAAGTACTGTCGCAGTGCTCACCTGTTTATGTTCAGTGTCATTCAGGAAGAATCCAGTGCATCTTCAAGACACTGTGATTGATGTTGTAATGACAGGAAAATAGAGACAGATGAGATGAGAATCTTTCTATGACTGCTTCCATATACCCACAGCACCCCTCTCCCATGCTGCTCATCAGACTCGAGCTCGGAAAGGGTGATTTCTGAACCCCAGAAAGCGTGCACTCAGTCCCTTGGTGCCATCGAAGGCCACTGAAGGAAGACTCGTGTTATACTGAACTGTTTGGGAGTTACAGGAACAATGCTTCCCAGAATAACTAGAAGGATGGTCTCGAAGTCAGCGTCATCTGATGTGACACGGTGGGCTGTCCTCAAACAGGCAAGGGAGGGAAAGGAATCAGATCAAGGCAAACCACTGGAGTCGGCCCTCGTCACATCTTAAGGCAGCTTTAGCTCTAGTCAGAGAAAGATAATACACACCAGGCTGTTTGCCCTTTTCAAACTATAACATATGCCTTAATACATCATTTCTTGAGGTGGGTTTGTGACTTCAGTGATTGAGAAAAATTTTACAATTTAAGATTTTATTCCCATATAATCATCTCTGTAAAATGAATTTTTAATTATTTTTATTAGCACATGTTTGCAGTTTTTAATGGTTGCATTCATCATGAGTTGGTACACATTCATAACACATCTAATTCCTTTTACTCCCCCGCCAGCTCTGGGGTCTCCTTCCCATTTACAAAAGATCTACCTTCCTTTTTCCTGTTTTCTTTCATTTTGCTCTTTAATTTATTTATACTTCGGGTTTCTCATATAAGAGAAACCATGTAGTATTCAAGCGTGCATGCGATTTAGTTCACTGAACATCATAATCTCCGAATGCATCCATTTTCCTATGGATGACTCAAGGTTACCCTGTGTGACAGAGAAGTGCTCCACTGTGGGTAAATACCGCATTTTATTCATCCATCCACCTGTTGATGAACATACAGGCTTCCAAAGTGTAGCTGTCGTGAATTGTGCTGCTACACATGGCCATGCACGTATCACTGTAGCATAGTATCTTTACCTCTTTCGAGGAGATAACTAGAAGGGGAATAACGGGGTCTGTGAGGTAAACGACCTGTCTGGTGCACGTTCCTCACTCTCTCTGACAACACCAGTGCTCTTTCCGACCTCAGGCGGAGTCTCCAGCCACAGCACTGTGGGAGCCCGTGCCGTGTCCCAGTCTTCCATTCACAGCTGCCGGGAGAGGCGCTGGCCTCCTGTCCCTGCGGCTGTGACAGTGGCTGCATCCTAGCCAGGAGCTGTCAGGAACTCGCAGTGGATAGGTTGCTGCACCCCTGCACGTGCCCAGCCACCTGCTGTTGCCTGTGGCCGCACTGGAATGGGCACCCTTATTTCACGGGCCATCTCAGGCCACGGCTGGCAAAGGGAGGTGACACTTGATCCTGAAGCCCTGACCGACTTATGAAGCTGGTCTTCTTCCGTGCCTTGTGGGGCCCACAGGCCAGCGTAGGCAGTGAGCACAGCAGGCTGGTGTGAGAGAATCGGGTGTCGGTGCATTGCAGTGTGGAACTCACCCAAAACCGACAGCGTTGTGCCAGTTCACGTACAGCCTGTCGGCTTCCCGCTTCTGCCACGTTAGATCGCCGGTTGCTTCCCATCGTGATTTTTCATCTGTTTAGTGATTGTGTATTTTTTTTTTTCATAGCAACATGTTTAAGCACAAACTGAGCTCTGATTTACAAGCAAATCTTCTTAGGAAAAAAATTACATAAGACAATAATTTCAAATGTTATACTATCTACATAAAAATTAGACTTGCAGAATTTACAAATTAATATTCTGAGCAGACAGAGAATTACATGTCGTTTTTGCAAAATCCACTGTGCCGTTTAATAGGTCACCCAGGCCCAGTGTAAGTGTGTGTCGTTGCGGCCTCCCTACAGAGCTTTTCCACCACGGGGATGATAATTCTCATCATAGCGACCAGGTTTACAAAGCACAGTGTATTTAAAATACGTTTAGCAGCATATAAAAATTACAAAAGGGGAAGGAAATACTGTTAAATTAAAAAAATACAATGATAATAGAAACAACTCTATAGGAAAACAGATCAAAATATCCTTCTGTTAAAACATCAAAAATATTTATCATCATAGAATGTATGACTGACACTAATAAAACGATTGTCAAACAGCATTTTAGTCCTGAGCACACACTTTAGCATTCTTTTGTGCTTACAGAAACTCCTTTTTTTCCATCTTGCAGAAAAATTTTTTTTGTTTGTTTTAAATGGGTCTTACGTGGTTGTCTAGGCTGGACTTGAACTCCTGGGCTCAGGTGATCCTCCTGCTTCCGCCTCCTGAGGATCTGGGGCTATAGGTGTGTGCCACTGAGCCTAGCCTCAAATTATTTCCAACTTTTACTCCATCTGCTTAGTTGCCAGCTTTCCCAATTGGCCATTATCCCAAAATGTGTGTAACTTTGTTCATACATCAAAACTGAAAATACTGTTTGTTTGGGGCATGGGGCTGAATTATGGATGCCACCAATTGCATTGTCACAGACATCCCTGCATCCTTCCTCAGAGCTGCCCGGGGACCCACTGCCTGGCTGGTGTCCCTCTACAGGCCCTAGGTCGGGCTGTAGTTCTCCACCGAGCTGGGGAAGGGGTCAAGTGACACCTGCTGGTCCTGTCCTCCCCCAGGCTGTGCATTTCCTGGGCCTGGGGAGAGAGCTCATGAGTGCTTTGAACATGTCAGCAGTTTGCTTCCCAGGAGAAAGATGAATTCCATGGATTACTTGGTCTGAATCGAACAGATAAAATGAAACTCTGATTTGAAATGCCAGAGTTTTTACTACTACTTTTGAAATCTCAGTATTCGTTTATAATGAAAACTATTACCACTTTGAAGTGTTAGTGTCCATGAAATGCTGAGATGACAAAATGATTTCCTTTTCTAAAAATGTTCTTATTTTAGGTGGTACCTTGAGAAGTTTGAAGATTATCCAAAGTCTCGGAAAGTTATAATTCCATTTTTTTATTAAGCGTATCATCAAGGAAATGATCTTCATCTGGAAGTCTCGCTGCTCTTTCTCTGGGAGACCATATAAATGAGCCAGATCTCCGTAATTTTCCTGCTTGTTTTCAAGACATGCTCAATGGATTTTTTTTCCATAGTAAAATTTTAAGCTATCCAGTTAAAAACTAATTAAAATGAAATGCAGCTTGAAGAATTATACCACGTAAGTGGTCAGAAGTTTTGAACCATCGGAACTTAGGACTGTTAATTTCTTTCAGTTTACCTTTTTTGACTATGGATAGCAAAGTGTGCACAAGAACAGAATTTACAGGCTTTTTTGTTTTCTTCTGCGTGTGTGGTACCAGGGATTAAATCCAGGCCCTTTGTACTGAGCTACACCCCAGCCCTTTTCATTTCTTATTTTGAGACAGGATTTTGCTAAGTTGCCAGAGGCATTGGGCACTGGTTCCAGCCAGTTCTCAGAAGAGGTAACCAGGGCAGGGTTGGTGCCAGTTGCTGGTCCTGAAGAGCGAGCTGCCCAGTCTCCTGCGAGGGACCCTCAAGTGGCCCCTAAAGGTGCAGCTACTCTGCCTTCCAGCCTGGTCCCTGGCTCGCTGCCCATGAGCATGAGCCATAAATATGCTCAGTGGTTGTATTTTTTTTCTTCCTTTGGATAGAAATAGAATTTTCTAAAACTCTTCCAAGTATCTCACAACTTTACAAAGCAAAATCATGAAACAGTATTGCAGGAAACCAGCCTTCGAGTTTTATCCTGATGGGGGTGGTGAACAGGATGAAAGACAAAAAGACACAGAGTCAGTTTAGAATGCAGGGCCCAGGGGCTCTTGCCTGTAGTGAACAGAGAGCCCTGAGCATTTGGCTCACCTCAGTTTTATTCGCTTAGACACCAGAGCAAGCAATTAGAGTAACCCAAGATTCATCTGCCTCCTGTTATCTATAGCATATGCCCAGGGAAACACCTGAATCTCAGCTGTGTTGACTCTTCCCTAGAACCTGCAATGTGCCCGCACGCCTGCCTGTTGCCAGAGGAGCACAGCTTGCTGTTACTCTCCTTTGTGTCTGCAGGGAAAGTCAGTTAGGCCTCGATTCTCATTGTCTTGTCTCCCACACTATGTGTTCTAAGGCATCCCAGGGTCCATGGGGGTAACTGGCAGTCATACAGTGCACTACTTGACCTAAGGAGGGAAAACCTGCAATAGAGCAACACTGAATCGGGGTCCTGAGGTCACCTGGGCCATGCCCTGGCTTCTAAAGTCTTCCAGGAGTTGGGAGAAACGGCAGTGACCATATTGGTAATTTCCTCTGTATTTCTAAATTTCTGCTTTATCTTTCTTATTACCGGTGTTCTAAGTCTAGGTGGATTTTTTATTAGGACATATTTGTCAGACGTAATAATCACATTCAACATTTGTCCCTGCACGTAGTGTATCTTAATTCTTTTTTCCCATTCCCCTGTTGCTATGGTTTATGTGTCCCCTGAGAGCCTCAAGTGGTCATAGGTGGAGCTTTTTCAGAAGTGGCTGGATCTAGAGTGTGTGATTGATTCATGGTTCAATGCTGGGATTAAGGGTGTGTGATTACTAAATTGTTCCACTGATTGGTTTAGCGTCACCCTAATCCTGGTAGTCTGGATAAGATAAAAGGGGCAGAAAGATGCTGTTAAGGCCCTTTCTTGCTTTTCTACCTTCTGGCTGCCATGAACTATTCCTCCAGGGTGAAGGCACCCTGCTTTGGAGCCAGCCGATGATGGACTGAAACCTCTACAACTATGAGCTAAATAAACCTTTCCCCCTTTAACTTTGGATCTTGGGTATTTTTGTCTCAGCAATGAGAAAAGTAACTAAGACACCTGTCCTCCCTTCAACCCTTAGGTGGATTTTTTTGTACCATTTACTACTTGGAAGGAGTGCCACATTTGTTTATTTTTTTTAGCAAACATGTTTTTAGGTTTTGAGGCCCAAAGGGAATGAGAGGTGCCCCTCCGATGAGTGACAGCTGGTGGGATGTGTGCCTGCCTGTATGAGAGGTCCAGCCCAAGGGCTGACGAGAGTGGAGGTGAAATGATAACCTCAGAATGAGGACACTGAGCAGATGGCTGTGTCCCCTACATTCCTGCTCCCTACAGAGAGCACGTAGAGTCCCAAAATCAGCTGTACATGCATTCCCAGGAAGAAGCAGGGAGGGTGGGGATGAGGGCATCTTCCCTAAGGAGAGGCTAGTTGTTGGCATCCCTGGGGAAAGTCCTCATGTGGTCTTTAGGGACCGTGCTCCATCCCGACCAGTTACCTTGTCCCTCTGCTGCAGGAAAGCCTGGGGTGATGGTTCCCCACAACCACAGCCTCTGCTTAGCTTTCCTGGCCCATTTTCAAAAGTGAATTGTGACCAGCAGTCACCGGAATCTTTAAGAAGCCAGCATCATGAAAGAAAAGGAATGCTTCTGGAGAAAACATCAAGAACAAAAGAGATGGTTTTACGAATTGTGGATACAAAGCCTCTATCAAATAAGTGGTTTGTAAACATAAATTCATAGTTCATTTCTGCACGATGTTGAATAGTGTTCCAGTTTATGACGTCCCATGGTGATAGCATCTCACTTATCTATTGATGTTCAGTGTCCCTGTAGTTGCATTATGCAAAGAATTCTCAAAGTTCAGTACAGTAAGTCCCTGATTTACGAACATCTGAGTTGCAAACTTTCACAGATACAAACGGACCTTGCATTGTGAACATTCATAGATGTGAACAAATCATGGAAGTAACTCTCAGGTCTGCCAGACATTGTCACAGTTGTTCTGCTGTGTGCTTACTGTGCAGTGTGATAGTGCATAGTAGTGCAGTGCTCAGTCAGAGCCCAGGGTGTCCAGAAGCAAGAGGAAGAGCAGTGGTGATGCAGAGGGGACTGCTAGGAAGCGCAAAGCAGTAACCATGGAAATAAATGAAAATAACAGAGAGTGGACAAAGCGGAAAGACAGTAGATGTCGCTCCACTGTCTCCCACCTACCCTCCCTCCTCCAGTTAGCAACTTTCTTCCTGTCAGTTCACTCCATGCAGTCTCAGAGATGCCAGTTGTACTGTACTACCATTTTAAGGTAACTGTAAAAGTAAAACTAGTTTATTTGCAGTATTTGTGTGTGTTTTTTTGTGCTTTACCTTGTATATTTGTGTCAAAGGTGTATAAGACTCCTTTGTTTTGATTTACGAACAAACCTGACTTACAGACGTTCTCTTGGAACGGAACGCGTTCATAAGTCAGGGACTTACTGTAATGAAGCATTTCAAAACAATTTCTTTAAATGGGTGAAAAGTCTAAACAGACATGTCACCAGAGAATACACACGAATGGCAAATAAGCACATGCCAGGTTGCTTAACATCATGAAGTCATTGGG
Source organism: Erethizon dorsatum (assembly GCA_028451465.1). Taxonomy (NCBI): domain Eukaryota; kingdom Metazoa; phylum Chordata; class Mammalia; order Rodentia; family Erethizontidae; genus Erethizon; species Erethizon dorsatum. Next base: position 57,667,343 of record CM051833.1, read on the forward strand.
GAGACAGCAACCAAACCACAGGGTGCCGGTAACTACCCAGCAGCTCTTCGTGGAACTTCGTGATGCGAAGTGTTGAAGTCTATGAAAACTCATTCTGGCAGAAATTAAACTGAGGCACCATAAGTTTACTAGAGAAAACAGTTCCTGAACTGGGCAACACCAAGCCAGAAGTGGTTCAGAATCTCCACCTAGGGAAAAAGAAGGTGGAGATACTTACAGGACGGGCACAAAAGTGAAGCAGAACAAACATCTGATTGGTCACTATGGTCTGATGTGGCCCATCTCATTGGAAAGTCCCTGTTACATAAGCATCTTGACTGCTTCTGATCGGTTGAGCATAAGTTCTGATTTTAACACAGGCATTTTACAAGAAAGATCTCAGGCTGAGGTCCCTTAGGAGGAGACCTAGCTGGTGGTGTCTAAGTATAGTAGTCCCCCAAATCCAAAGGTTTTTTCAATACTCATAATACCAATAACTTACTTCCATTCGTTAAATAGTGTTATATTTATTTCAAGTAGTTTTAAAACTGCTGAAACTACAGTTTTTCTCTAAGTGGCAGTTCTCCTGGGAATGTTCATGCCTGACTGAGGAGAAGCAGGCACTATTAGCTAAGAACACAGCCTTCACTAATAAAAACTACACCTTAAAGTAGCCCCTCTTATCCATGGTGTTGCTTTCCATGCTTCCAGTTAACCCAAGTCAACCTTGGTCCAAAATATTAAGTGGAAAATTCCAAAACTAATTCCTGAGTTTGAAATGGTGCGTAATGAAGTGCCACTCTGTCCGACCTGGGATGGGAAGCACCCCTTCATCCAGCGTATCCACGCCGGATGCACTACCTGATCAGGTGTACTTCGTTGCTGTCTCCATTATCAGGTCAGCTGTCCAGAGTCACAGTGCCGGGTTCCAGTAACCCTTATGTTACTTAATAATGGTCCCAAGTGCAAAAAGAGTGAGGCTGGCAATTGCATTAGTTTCTGTCATAATTGGTTCATTATATTATTGTTGATAATATCTTGCAGTGCTTAATTTACAAGTTAAACTTTGCTGTGGGTATCTGTGAGTAGGAAGAAGCATGGTACATGCAAAGTTTGGTGCTATCCATGGTTTCAGGCATCTGTTGGGGTCTTGGAAGGCATCCTTAGATAAGGGGAGAGTACTATATATTTTTATTTGAAAAGACCAAAAATGGTCTTTTCCAAATCGTAGTGAAGGAGACTTGAGTAATTTTAATTTTCTACAACGTGCCTTAGTGTGCCAGCGCATGATTGCTGTTGGACCTTCCAGAACAGCGTTTGCAGAATGTGTGAAGGCTGTGTCTGAGGCCGATTGTCAGGTTCAGAGTCAACACCTTACAAAACAGGAAGTCCACAAAAGCAGGAGGCTGGTGTCCACATGCGAAAGTGTTCAGATATTAATGGTTTGCTTCCTAAGTTTTCATTGAGCACTGATTTGCTATCATAAAAAGTGAACAGCCGCTGTCTGGAGATGACCTCATTCCGTGTGCAGAGGTGCGGCTGTTCTTCCCATCTTCTGCAGGCGAATCCTTTCATATTTGGAAATCTTAGGGCCATTAAACTCTGGCATTTCCCAGTGTGCTGCCTGAGCCGCATGCCAAGTACACAAACTGCAATTTGCCCATGCCAGTTGGTGCCCCAGAGGCCAGGATAAACATACACATGAGCCTTTTGGCTCTCTGAACAGCACCATGGCAGTAGACAAGAACAAGCACCGTATGAAAGGCGGCAAAAAGGGAGCCAAGAAGAAAGTGGTTGATCCATTTTCTAAAAAAGACTGGTATGATGTGAAGGCACCAGCTGTGTTCAACATAAGAAATATTGGAAAAACACGAGTCACCAGAACTCAAGGAACCAAAATTGCATCTGATGGGCTCAAAGGTCATGTGTTTGAAGTGAGCCTTGCTGATCTGCAGAATGATGAAGTCGCCTTTAGAAAATTCAAGCTAATTCCTGAAGGTGTTCAAGGCAAAAACTGCCTAACTTCCATGGCGTGGATCTCACCTGTGACAAACTGTGTTCCATGGTCAAAAAATGGCAGACCATGATTGAAGCGCACGTTGATGTCAAGACTGCTGATGGTTATTTGCTTCGTTTGTTCTGTGTTGGCTTTACTAAAAAACGCAACAATCAGATACAGAGGACCTCTTACACTCAGCACAAACAGGTCCGCCAAATCTGGAAGAAGATGATGGAGATCATGCCCCGAGAGGTGCAGACAAATGACTTGAAGGAAGTAGTCAATAAACTGATTCCAGACAGCATTGGAAAAGACATAGAAAAGACTTGCCAGTCTATTTATCGTCTTCATGATGTCTTCGTCAGAAAAGTAAAAATGTTGAAGAAGCCCAAGTTTGAATTGGGAAAACTCATGGAGCTTCATGGTGAAGGTAGTAGCTCTGGAAAAGCTACTGGGGATGAGACTGGAGCTAAAGTTGAACGAGCTATGGATATGAACCACCAGTCCAAGAGTCTGTTTAAAATCCAGATTTTTAATACTGATAAATAAAATCGTATTAGTGAAAACAAGACAAAACAAAACAAAAAAACATACACCCGAGCTCAGGTTCCTGCATGAGCAAAGCAGCACTCAGCATGGCCTTCATGGCTCACGTTCTATTTCCCCTGGACCGTGCTGCCTTTGACCGGTCTTGGAGGAGGGCAGCAGCATGCTGTGGTCCCCTGTCCACTACAGCCCACCCCAAGACCTAGTAAGGAACTCAGGACTCAGCTGAGATTCAAAACACATTTGCTCAATAGAAAAATCACCTGCATTACTTCTCATTCAGACAAGAAAGCCAGGGTAGGGACCCCATGCTTTAGTGAGAGCCCTGGCAAGATACAGCAGGGCTGGATCCTGAAATGACATCTGAAACAGTTGTCCTGTGTGAATAAGGCTGCATGAGCATTTGACTCACTGTCTAAATCTAAATGTCCCCCAGCATCACGTGTTCAGGGACAGGGCTGTGGGAAGGTGATTGGATATAGGGATACGTACTCACAGTGGACTGATCCATTGATAAGTTCATGGCAGGATGCTGGGCTTCATCCTGCTAAGTGCTCTGAGAGGACCTCAGGGAGAGGTGCAGCCCCTGCATCTGCTGCCCTCTGCAGTACCAGCTGGCCTGGCCACGGCCCAAGCTCTACTCCAGCAGGACCAGTACTGCCTGTGTCCTGACTCTCCAGCCAGGGTGCACCCACCTGCTCAACCCGCAGTGTGAACACTCCGGTATGTCCTCCGAGTTGGGAGGACAAACAAGTGACCAAAATAGTGTCGGGTCAAAAAAGTGGCACAAATCAAAATGAGGCACAGAGTGTGCCCCTCTCTGGGTCTGGGTCAGCTGTCGCCTGGCTGTGGCCTCTACTGGCACCACGGCCTGCCCACCTTTCACAGACGTCCATCTGAAGTGTGCCAGACCCCGTGTGCCATTGAGCCCCCGGGACAGGAGTTGCTGCGCCCACGCCCCTGACACGCTGTATGCAGCAAGCATGCCCTCGTTGCAGTGCAGCCCTTTTCAGATCCTCCAGCAGCTTCCTTCCCATGTGGTCTGGGCTGGGTCTCCTGGACTCCAGCGTGCTGTGAGCTGAGTTTCCAGGTCTGTAAATCAATACCTACGATCGTCAGTTTATAAAGAGAAAAGGTGTGTTCTGGCTCACAGTTTCAGCCTACACAGATTCCATCTCTAGACACCCTGCCCCGTTGGGAGCCCCCTCTGGACATCACAGACCAGAGGGACGTGCTGTAGGGGCTGGATGTCCAGCAGGTCACCTCATTGGGAAGGAGTCACAGCAGGCAGTGCCCTCCTGCTGGCCAGCTGGACACCAAGCCCTCCCTGATGCCCACTTGGTGCCTGTGACTGTGGAAGCCACAGAAAGGACCTGTAACTCTCAGAGACTGACTCGAGTCACGTCTTCACGCAATTCATATTCCAAAAGCAATGAAATCCAGTAGTTTAGAAATCCCCAACTGGGGCAAAGGAAAAAAAGAATCCCCAACTGCCAATGGGGGCATCAGATGCAAATAAGGTGACCTCTTCATAGATAAACGCATCTTGCTATTTTCTGGAGATGCTTGGGGCTGTTGTGAGGGACCCAGGTGAGTTGACCCCTGGAGACCACACCTCTCAGCACCTTCAGCCAAAATCATCACCAGAAAAGGAGCCTTGCTTCCACCCTGGCCACCATGCTGGAGCTTTCAGTGGACAGATCTCTGCTGGTACCCCTGGCCAGGCACTCCGATGACTGGCCCCTTCGTTCTGTGGACAGCACAGACTTCTTGTCCCAGTGGGGCCACTCTGCCCACAGGTGTCTAGGCACCTGGTATGTCGCTTAGTCTGGCCCCTGACTTGGGTCGCACCTCTCCCTTTTGCTCCTTACTGGGGCTCAGTGGTGTCAGACACAAACCACCAGGCTGCCTAGGGAATCAAGAGTTTCAGGGGACGTGAGCACATCCTGAATTGGAGGAGGCCTCTCCCCCTATCTCTCCACCCCCACCTTGGTCTCCAACTTAGCGCAGAGTGACACTAGTGCAGAAAGGACACACAGAATGTTTAAAAGCACTGACTTACAACTTGGCTTCACAAAAGTTTGTATCTCTCCAAACTTGAACAAGCCACTTAAGTATTCTGCATTTCATTTTCCTTATCTGCAAAACAAAATAGTCGTAACAGCATGGAGAACCTGGAACAGTTGTGAGCAGCAGCAGAATAACCTTTGGAATGATTTCCTACACTGCCATGTGGATGTACTTAACAAATGTTAAAAATAATATTTGCATTATCAGTGCACTCCACCCTTATCAGCTTATGAAATTCCCAGAAGAAAATCTGTTTTGCACAAATAATTCATATTATAACTTTATGTGGAACAATGCAAAATTTGAATTTGCTTAAAAATAAAATAAGGACAGTGTGGGACAGTGGAGAAATTGCATTAAAATAATTATTTCTTTGAAATAAACTTCTGGATTTATTTTTGAAAAATAAACTGTCAGAAATATAAAAGTAAATTTATCAGAAGAAAATAAATGGAAATGCTAAGTCAGCAAAATAGTTATTCTGAACTTCTGGAACTTTCTCCATAGCAATGAAATCTAAAATCTAATGAATACTATCAATCAACTGTAAACCAATTTAGAAACTGGGAAAGCAGACCACTTTCACAGGCTTTATTTCTTTAATGATATTCTCCACTCTGAGGAAAATGGAGCTGAAAAGTCTCATTTATATCCCTGCTGACTCGAGACTGAATAAAGAGCAACGTCTCGGAATGCTCACCTTTCACTGATAAAAGCTTCTCATCTGTCAGGTAGAATGCAGATGAAATATTATAGGTTACTTCTTCAATTCCTGCCTCTCCTAAAGCAGTCCATTTTTACATAAAAGAATATATATCTGATGGAGAAATATAAATGCTCCTCAGCGTTTAGTGGTCTGTTGGGATGTGTGTTGGCAAATGGATGTGTCTCCATCTACAGAGCAGAAAGTGAAGAGGTCAGCTCCGCTCACAGGAATCCTGGGATAGTAGGCCTCTCTCTCACTAAAAAAGAAAGGGGGAAGGGTCCACACAGTAGGGAAACAAGACAGGCCCAGAGGGACTGAAAGGGACAGTACAGGGTGGGGGGGGTTGACCACTCACCCAAGGCCTTGACATTTGCATCGTCCAGGAAGCTGGGCCAGTATGAGGCATCGTTCTGCTCTAAATGGAAAAGGGCAGTAGTACAGTACCTCTCTCGAGGACCGTGTCTGTGCAGACCACAGGAGAGAAGGGGTGTGCCCATGGGTACCTCTTTCCTAGCACGCTCCCTAACTTCACATCGCTGGAAATCACATCACTTTCTGGATCATACTAGAAAAATAGGTTCTTCACTATTACTGGAAAAGGGTTTCTTCAATATTTACTGGGCTGCTTGAGGAAGAGTGATGCAGATTGTTAAAACTCTGTTCTGGAGGAGATATCTGGACAACTCTATGTAATATTCAGAGCTAAGGAGAAACCATAGTGGATGAAGGCTCTTTGGACCAAGACAAACCTAAACAAAGTGAAGACATCTCATTTCCCATCTCATTTCTCAAGAAATAGGAATGGTAGCTTGACCAGAAGGAGGATGAAGATAGAGCTCATAGTTGGGCTCCACATGTATTGGTGAATTTAGGAAGAATCTAACCTGGGTTCTGGAAAAATACTGGCTGAAGATAAACTTCGTAGATGTGAATAGTGTGATCATTATTTCCTAAAGCTTCAGAAGAAAGTCACTGAAGCTGTGTGTCAGGAGGACCTTAGGGACTAACTGGCCAACTCACCAAGCATCGTCAGCTCCTGGTCATGACCCCCTCCAGCCTCTGGTCCTGCCGTCCTGCTACGGGTACTTCCTTCCTCCGGGCAGTGCTCCTCCCAGCAGACAATTGCAATCATCAGTGTCAAGCTAGAGAAAGAAGCAGCTCAGCGGGCACAGTCAAGCTCCTGGCTGTGGCATTATTATTTGGGGCCACTGGCCATGCCCGTTGTTGGTCTGTGTATCAGTTCTGTCAGTGCAGTTGTGAGCTCTTCCAGGTGATGTGAGAACCACTGCACTTTGCATTGCTCACTGAAGTTGTGTACCTTAAGATACACGTTAATTCCTGTGTCTTAATAAATATTGTACAGACTTTAAATTTAACTTCTTCAGTTTGATAGAATTAAAAGCAAGCTGTTTGTCTCAGTGGAATAATGATTTCCTTTCTTTCTTAACATCTAGCTTATCTGGTCTAAAGTGTACATGTGGACTGAAAAACCATCTCAAATTAATTAGTGTCTACCTCATTGAAAAGCGTCCAACAGTCGGAACTGGTTCCTTCCCCACTGTAAAACCACAAAATCTGTTCTCAAAACTACGTGGCTGGGAAAGCTCCTTTCCCAACTCAAAACCTCTGAAAGGGCATCAATTATTCCCTATTGTTTCAGTACTGATTGTGCTGCCTGGTTCAAAAGCATCTAAAAAAGGAAATGATGCTTGGCATTAGTTTCCTTCCCTATCAGCCTGAAAGATATGTTAAGGGAATATTTGGGCCAATCAGTCTAGAAACATATTTCTCCCTTAACAATAAGCCAGTCCCTTTGCTTTGAATAAGAAATATCTCCATTAGCCCCTTGGAGAGAAATAAACAAAACTGAGTGACAAGCTTATGCAAAGATGCTCAACATTGCATGTCCTTTGGGAACTCCAGGTAGAAACAACCCTGAGACACCACCACACACCTTTTCGGACTGCCAAAATCTGAAACACTAATGGCACTAAACGCTGGCAAGGATGGGAGCACTGGGAAATTTCATTCACTGATGTTGGGAATGCAAAATGGTACGGCCATTTGGGAAGACAGTCTGACAATTTCTAAAAAATATTAAACATGCTCTTGTCATTCGATCCAACAACTGAGCACCTAGGTGTTTACCCGAAGGAGGTGAAACCTGCACATAAATACTTATGTCATCTTTACTCAAAATTGGCAACAATTAGGAGCAACCAATAGATGACATCAGTTGTTGTCCTTCAATAGACAAGTGGATAAAGAAACTGTGGTACATCCATGTAATAGCATTTTATTCAGAGATTTTAAAAAAGAGCTACTAGGCTGGTGAGATAGCTCAGCGGCATAAGCGCCTGCCTGGCAAGCGCGAGGTCCTGAGTTCGACTCCCGGTACCCACATAAAAAGGAGAAAAGGGCTGGTGATATCACTCAGCAGTACAAGCACCTGCTAGAAAGCGCGAGGTCCTGAGTTCGACCCCCAGTACCCACATAAAAAATAAATAAATAAAAAATAAAAAAGAGCTACTGAGCCAGGAAAAGACAAGGAAGAACATACTGCTAAGTGTAAATTGCTAAGTGAAAGAAGTGGGTCTGAAGAGGTTACGGAGTATATGATCCCAACTGAATGATATTTTGGAAAAGGCATGAATATGGACTCAGTAAAATGGTTAGTGGCTGTCAGAGGTTTGGGTGGAAGGAGAGGTGAATAGGTGGAGAACAAAAGAATTTGAGAGCAATGACACCATTCTATATGTATACAGTGATGGATACAGGTGTGCACTTGTCAAATCCCATAGAATGTCAAACACCAAGAGTTAACCTTAAAGCATACAATGGATGTTAGTTCACAATAATGTACTATTACATCATTATTGTTTTATTGAAATTACTTTTTGTAATTATTATGTAAAATGTAAGGTAATACTATTTAGTTTTACTTTATTTCATTTGTTATTGTATTATTAATATCAATTATAACAACACAAAATGTTAATAGTAGGGAAAACTGGGGGGAGAATGTATTTGAGAACTTCGTAAAACCTAAAACTGCTCTAAAAAAGTAAAATCTCTTAATTAAATAAGTAATCACAGGATGGAAAGAGAGAGCCCTTGCTCATTTGGCAGACTTTTTGTCTGTCTGTGTAATGGGTTGGCCCGGTGGGTGTGGACCCTGGGAAGAAGGGGGACTCTGCTAGCCTGGCCTGCAGTGTCACCACCAGTACTCTGGTGGCTCAGGCTGTGTTCCACTGCCTCCTGTCCAGGGCTGCCAGCACCCTAATGAGGCACCAGGCAGTGCCCGTGCAGTGGACGACTTCTCAGAGGCAGGTGCCTCTGTTTCCTAGAGTCAGCTGTCAGCCTGCGCGGACCACCCCTCTTCACAGTGTAATCCTCTCCCCAAGCTGGGAGCTTGAGGGGGCAGCGTCAAGACTGGTGGGACCATGGGACAAGCTAGAAAAGCTGCCTCATTCAAGATGCTCTACATCTGCTTGTCAGAAACCTGTCACAGGGTTCTGATTTTTTTAGACAAGACACTTTCATCTACATAAATACAAAATAGAAGTTCTGGACCCAGAACTTCTGGGTGGTGGCTCCTGGATGTGGTGGATCCCAGTTTGGTCAGCAGGTGGCATATCAGATCTCCTGATGGCAGGTCCCCTCTGTCCCCCAGGGCAAGCCAGGTCATGGAGAAGCCTCCTTGTCCACTCCTGCAAGCCCCATCCTTGGGATCCAGGAAGCATTTCACATGGTGCTGAGCTCCCCTCCTGGCAGCCTCATCACCAGCCCTTTGTTTCTTAGAGTAACAGCAAACAAGCACGCTATCGTTCATTTCCACATATTTCCATCAGTTAATTGCAAGTGGTTCTGCCTGAATGGGAAGGTTTTCTATCTTGGGTTCCTGTGACAGAGAAGCCGTGGAGCACACAGACAGTGCACATCACCCTCCCGGCACTGGATGACACTGCGGGTCCTGAGAATTTCCAATCCCCACAACGTAGAGGTTTTTTTCCTATTAAAAGTAACAATTCCATTCAAGACAAAAGCTTTATTAAAAAGTATAAAGAAATAGTCTCCCCTGAGAACTTTCTGTGTTCTGTGTTGAGAATAATGTGCCAGGAAATGCTGAACTACCATGTGATGCCAAGTTCACAGGCTGGGGAAGGAACAATTTTCCCACTTGATTTAGTGAAAGAGAGTGGAATGGTGGCTTCAGTTTTTCAAGGAACTGTGTTGCATACAAAGATACATGTTCTGTCTAACAGAGCAGCCCCACGCCATTCTGCAGAGAACAGACTTGTGGTCACTCTTAGCTCAGCCTCCCACCCAGGTCCCTCTGCAGGCACTCATTCAGCAGGAACCTGGAGCTGGACACAGGCCAGTTCCTCACCTTGAGGGGCTCAGTGTCCAGCGAGTCCACAGACAACAAAATAATGCATGATGCTTCCAGGCTAGCCCAGAAAACCCCTCTCACACCTGAGCCTTCATCTTCTGGTGGCAAACTTGGAGCCACGCATTGAAGATGGTGCCCAGGAAGGAAGCAGCCTTACCACTGAGCCACTGCCCGGAGAATGTGACCTAGGTGAAGCATCCTTACAGGACATCTGGTGGGTAAGAAACGAACCTTTATTTCATTGAGTCACTGAAATCTGGAGACTGCACCAATGGGAGTGATTTGTGTAATCCTAAGGAAACCGTGTCCTGAAGTAGATTGGTGTTGGAACAAAGAGTGCATGGCCATTTTCTTAGCAATTGGGCAAGAGGTGGGGAACACACAGCATGCTGGGGGCTGGATGTCTGTGTCATGTCCCGGCAAAACACGTAGCCACAGGAGCCCTGACAGAGACGTGGAAGTGGAAAGCAGACTCCGTTACCATAGGCTTGTGGGGCAGTCATCGGAAACTGGAATGCTGGAAGTGTGTTTTAAACAGAATTGATTCTGTTTGGAAAGACAAGGAAGAAATGCGCTCAGGGAAGGAGAGGCTATTTTGCACTCAGCAGTCCAGAGATAAGAGACATCCAGGCATCCAGGGGGCCTTGTAAGATGGTAAGAAGTGACTGCTGTCTGCTGCCCAGCAGGAAAATATAGGGATAAAAATTATTTGTGCTAACAAGGATCTGGTGGACTTCCTGAGCCACTTAAAGAGACTAAGGGCAGAGGAGTGAGAAAAGTGTTGATTTCCCACTTGTCTCGGTGCACTTGTGCTGCTTTACCTGAATATTGCAGACTGGGAGACATTGTGCAGAAGTTTGTCTGGCTCACAATCCGGAGGCTAGGAGGTCCAAGAGCATGGCACTGGCATCTGGTGGGACCCTGTACCATGTCACTGTGGCAGAGGAGGGAGATTGAGAGAGCCGAGACTGAGCACTCAAAGAGAGCAGAACTGACCTTGACAACAACCCAGTCTCGCAACGACCAGCCCACTCTGGTGGTAAGGACATTCGTCACCACTTGCTGGTCCTGCGTCATAAAACCCTCACAGTGACATTAAAATTCCATCCAGGGCTTTGGAGGAGACATTCAAACGATGGCACCACTTACAACCAAGGGCTTGAACGAAGCTGTTGTTCTGTGGAGAGAGAAGAATACACCGTGGTGAAGGGGCCAGAGATTAGAGAATAATATCCATGCAGGGTCTTTGGGTGGGGTTACTGCACATGGAATTCACTGCAACCAAATAGATCAAAAGTCACTGGGTTTTTGAGACAATTGTATAGCTAACAGTATCACAAATCTGCACCCAAAAAAATCCTTTGTTTGGGATTTAAAAAGCAATCTTTCTTAAACAGAAAGTGAGTTCCAAAATCCACGCTGCCCCAAAGGAGAACACAGGACTTGAAGTCTGTTCTGTGAGCAAGGATGATACTGAGCAGGGGGGAGAAGTCTGAGGCCAGGAGCATGGGCCTGGCAGAGAGAGCAGGAGACATCGCCATGCAGTCCTGAAGATTAGAGCAGGCTGTGGGCTACAGACAAGTGTGAGATTTCCACTTCTGCTTTTCCCCAGTGGGAGGGTTTCGTGCAGTTCTGTCCTGAATCCACCGCTGTATGTCAGAAATCAGGGGAGTGGGTAGCCAATGTGTCTCTTGGATCGCAGAAGATCCAAACATCAGGGGCCCTGCTGCTCCTCATAGAGAGGCCTGAGCAGTTCAGAGATCCCCGGCTCTATGCCATGACTGTTTTCTTCCTTGGGAAGTAGATAACAGTTATATTATTAGAGGAAAAATAAAGCAATTTGGTGTCCGCAGCAACTGAGCTAGAGATCATTCATATGTGCAGAGCTGAGAGCACAGAGTGCCGAGGAATGCCCTGAGGGCATGGAGTGCCCCAGGGGAACAGGTGTTCCAGCCCCAAAAATGGGGTGTGAGAGGTTAGCTAGTTAAGCAAAAGGGTGTCATGTGACCTCAACTTGCCAAATGTATAAATAAAAGCGTACTGCGGTGGTTGAGCAGTTCCTTTCCTCCCATCCAGAGAGAGGGCTCCACCTTACCTCAGCTTTCTGTATATTGTCTCTTATCTTTATTTCTCCATCCTCTCACGTCCTTCCCACTGGGAACTTTGAGAGCTGCACTGGATGTGGCATATTGGCACTTGAACATGGAACCGGGGTATGAAGAAATAGCAGGTGAGGGGACACTTCTCATTGTGTGCACAAAAGGGAGAGAAGTACATTGATTGCATCAATATTGATCACAGAAGTGTATTGATATTGATATCAGTAGGTGTAAAATATAGGGCAAACAGTTCTCAAAGAACATGTATATAGAAATGATGTGTATAGATGTATATAGAAATGCTTGTTGTATTCTTGATTCCTGTATTTACTTTCTTTTTGTGAATTTTGATTAGAGAGTGTCTTAATGGTCATACACTTGTTGAGATGACCACAAAGGATTTGGCTCGGAGCACTATTTTATTTTTGTTTTTGTTTTTTTGTGGGTACCGGGGGGTCGACCTCAGGACCTCACGTGCCAGGAGGCGCCCGTACCACTGAGCGATATCACCGGCCCCTTTTTCGTATGTGGGTTCCGGGAGTCGAACTCGGGCCCTCGCGCTTGCCGGGCAGGCGCTTAAGCCGCTGAGCCATCTCACCGGCCCTTGGAGCACTATTTTAAAATCAAGTCTTGAGTGAAAAATATATGGTGAAACAACAGCCCCCCCCATGGAGCTTAAGCCCTCTAGCTTTGCTCAATCCGCTAAGGAAGGAGTAGTGGGGCAAAAAAGACCTTTCCCCACTAGAGGAGAGTTTCGCTGCGAATTTGATTTCACAATGCCCGATAACCTTAACCACGCCACTGCGGGCCACAATGGGCAGGCAGAGGGAGGAAAGCCCCGCAGGCCCTGCCTCCCATGTGCTGTGGTGCCGGGGCCCAGCCAAGCCTTTAAACTGCCAGCCTGCCCGTGCCACATCACTTGCACTGCACTCGGCTTGGGGCCACAGGAGCTGTAGCAGTCCAAATTGGAAAACAAAAAACAAAAAAATGGCAGCCGTGGCTGAGAGGTGGCGACTGCCATGTCCCCTGGGAAGGAGGGTGCTGGAGATGGAGCCCATCCCTGGCGGTGAAGCGGGAGCCACAGCCAGAGGTGGGAGCAGCAAGCAAGAGCCCTGGGCACCTGAATACAGGATACAGGTTTTTCTTCTGCACTTAAGACTGACAATGGCCCAGCCTATACAAGTACTGACTTCCAAATGTTTTATAAAACTTTTCATATTTCCCTTACTACAGGAATTCCTTATAACTCTCAAGGTCAAGGAATTGTTGAATGTGCTCACTGTACACTCAAAATTAATTTACAAAAACAAAAGTGGGAATCCTTCCCTTCAAAATGTATACCTCATAATAGACTTCCCTTGGCAGTATATACTGTTAACTTTTTAAATCCTACTAGGGATGGAACTACAGCAGCAGAAAGACAATTCAATCAGGTAAAGGAGAAGAAGCTAGGAAGGGTCTTTTAGAAAGATCTTCATACTGGACAATGGAAGGGACCCAGCCCAGTGTTAATTTGGGTTGAGGGCATGCTTGTGTCTCTCCAGAAAATGCTGAATGGCCTATCTGGGTGCCAGAGTGTGCTGTCCGGCCGTATCATGGACCCAGACCCAGAGAAGGAGTTGATTCCACCTCTCAAGAGGCTGATGCTCAGTCCTATGACAGTGATGCCTCAGAGAGCATGCCACAGCCGATAGACAAGGACAGGGCTAGACCCGACCTGGGGCCAATTGAAGAATGGACTCAGGATGCCCAGGAGATGGTAACCAGAAATGGGGAAAGAAGATCTGAGGGACAGGGTATATAGAGACAACTGAGCTGGAGGTTATGTGAAAGAAAGGGACATGAAAATTGCCAGTATTTTTAAGACAAAATAAAATACAAAGTTATTTATTAATTATAGATAAAAAATTTAATTCCTTCCAAATTCTTATAAGAGATCTCTGCTAATTGACCTACAAATAATTCTGACTAGTCTATTTATAATTACAAACTTCTAAAATTGTAAAATAGTTATTATAATTCAATTTGGTAAATTTGGTAATTCAATTTGCATGCACTCTGATTTTGTAAGATGTTTGTCTGTTTGTCCAGTCTTTTAAGCTGTGTACTTGTGTCTTTGTCTGTTTGTCATATCTGTGAACAGCTGTTTTTTTTATATGAGCTCAACAATTTTTTCTCTTTTCCTTTTTTCTTTTGCATTTTGGATCATTTGTTCAAAATTTAATCTGGGTTATAGATTTAAAAGCATGCTTCCGGGCTGGTGAGATGGCTCAGCAAGCACCTGCCTGGCAAGCGCGAAGTCCTGAGTTTGGCTCCCGGTACCCACATACGAAGAAAGGGCCGGTGATGTCACTCAGTGGCATGGGCGCCTGCTGGTGCAAAAGGTCCTGAGGTAGATCCCCGGTACCCACAAAAAAAAAAAAAAAAAGAGAAAGCATGCTTCCACCTGGGTTGCCATCTGGTCAATTTGGTATCAAAATTGGTCTTCTCAGAGGTCATCAGAAATTTGTTAAGGTAACTAAGGGGATCTTTTGGGCTCGGAGAATTATTGGTCAAGGCTCCCTTTGGTGAAAAAAGGAGCAGCTGCCTGGAAAAAGTTATCCCAACCTTTGTTCATTAATAGGAAGCCCCAGTGATCTCCACAGCCTTATGAGAGACACCCCAATAAATGTTATTAAAAATATATTATTGTGACATGATTACGTTGGTCATCATCAAGATTAAGTTTTCTAGATAATAAGGTTTTTGATTTAAAGATGCTGTGGTACAAAGGTTGTCATGGCTATGACTATTGATTGTTATTAATCTCATGGTGTATTAAATGTATTCATGCCTTCGGATGTACAGGTCTTTCAAAATGTAAAACAGGGTTGTTTATAGTGTTAGATTTTCTTTCAGATTCCGACATCTGCCTTTAACAAAACTTATGTGATGTATATCCCATTAAAGGACAACAAATTAGGTAAAAGTTTCTTATGTATTAGATAGAGATTGATTTGATTTGGAGGGGGGGAGATGCCTCCCCGAAACCCAGAGAAGTTCTGAAGCGCAATCTGGGACCCCCGCACCAGTGACGGGTGACTTCTAACAAAGAAGACGGAAAGAAGAAGAGCAGACCGCGCGCGCGCACCTTCTAATATCCCGGGAGTTGGAGCGCCGGCGGAGGCTCAATTCTACGGACACACGGTGGCAGCTGGCGCCCAGGGAGCCCCCACGGAGGATCCTGAGACAGCGGCGGGGCAGGGGAGCGGCGGAGAACGGCGCTGACCGGCGGTGAGTGTCTCTCAGCCACAGCTGCCCCGCGCCAGAGAGCGACCGGCCGGGCGCCATTGTGGGGGTGTGGCGAAACTCAGAGCGGCTCGGAAACTGCTCTGGGAACTTGTGCTCCGGACAGGGCAGCACAGGGCCTCTCAATTGAGCCCACGAAAGTGTGCTGAGGTCAGCAGGCGAACGAGACTGGACTCACAGCCACACCTGTCCCGCGCCAGAGAGCGACTGGCCCGGCGCCGATTTGTGGGGGGCGTGGCGAAAAACCAGAGCGGCGGGAACCAGTGCAGGGATCCGCGCTCGGACAGCGCGCTGAGCCTCTCAGGCCCAGGGACCTGAAAGGGCGCTGAGAGCGGAGGCGAGCTAGACTGTGTCTCCTGCCCTGAAAGTACGCGCCTCTGCTCACCGCCCCCAGAGGGCGCTCCTGCTTACTGGGACGGACCTGCACAGAACAGGTAGCTGCCTACAACAGAAGAGTCAACACCTGGAACTGATTCTTTTTATTTTTTTTTTTCTTAGTTTTTATTTTTTTTATTATTATTTTTTTTTTTCTTCTCACTGATTTGTTTTTTGTTCTGGCGAAGGGGTTTTTTTTTGTTTTTGTTTTGTTTAGTTTTGTTTTCTGTGGGGTTTTATTTTTGATCTGTCTGTTTTATTGCTTTTATCTTCGTTATTGTTTCTGTATGTGTATTTGCTCTTTCCTTCATTATTCTCTCTGGTTTTTTATATGAGTGTAAACAGCGCCTCTAACTTCTTTGTGATTGTGGTCGTGATCTGTTCTTCCTTTTATCACTTCCTTCTCTTTTTACCACCTGTTCTCTGCACTAGTGTCCCAATTTTAGTGGGATCCCTCTTGGTCCTCTAACCTTACATCTAATTCCTTCCTCTTCTCCCAATACTCTATTTCCTCCTTAACTCATTTTAAATTTAAACTCCTTAGGGAAAAATTGACATACATAGGACTTGTATACTGCATATAATTTTTCTGGTGTGTTTAGATTTTGTTATATAACCGCAACTCTATACAGCTAAAAGTGGTAAATAACTGGTTAGCTCCAGTCTGTCATTTTCTAGGCTGTGTTTGATGCTTTAGTTAACATTATAGCCAAATGTGAAATAATTGTTCTAAACATCTTTCCTTCCTGATATTTCATGATTGAGATTGACTAAGGGACACAGAAAATACAGTGGCACAGTACCAAAGAATCAAGGACTGGGCCAAACAGGTAGCAACTTCGCATACCCAACGAATTGAAGAGGTAGGGATCTGGCAGAAAGCTCAAAAGCACAAAAGCAAGCTCCACTTGGAAGATACTGCAGAGAAGTAGTCATCTTCTAAAGATCTTAAACACTACAATAAAGTAACCTACTATAGGTAATTTGCAAACATCATCCCAGGAATTAAAGAAAGAAAAAATGAGACGACACTTAAACAAGATGCAAACCCCACACATCCAATTCACCAAAGGCAAACCTAGGGGAGCAACGAGGTGGGACAATCCGAAAGCCACCCACCTGGCCTATCTGAAGTGGTAACAACAAAGGCAAACTGAATGAGGTTCTGGAATAAATTAAAACAGAAATAATCTCACAGATAACTGCAGAGATAATGTCTACAACGAAGACCATGCTTAAGGACACTATAGCTGATACAGACAAAAAAATAGATGAACTTAGAGAAAATCTATAGAAACCATGAATGCTCAGCATAGGAAAAGAAATGGAATCCATAAGGCAGATTCAAGCAGATATCCAAGAGATTAAAAATTCCATTGAAAGTAGTTTGTAGCAGAATAAGCCAATGCGAGGACAGGATCTCAGATATAGAAGATAGGCTTGCAATTAGTGATCATGATATGGAAAAATTCTTAAAAATAGCAAGGGACCATGAAAAATCAATTCAGCAGCTGCTAGATACTCAAAGATAAACAACTTAAGAATAATTGGAATAAATGAAAAAGCAGGAGATAACATCAACGACATTAAAACCTTGTTCAAAGACATAATCAGGGAGAACTTTCCTGGAAGAGAAAAGGAATTTGACACCTCCTATAAGTGAACTTTCAGAACACCAACTAGACATGATCAAAAAAAAACTTCAGCCAGACATATTATAGTCAAGATCCCAGAAATTCAACAGAAGGGCAGAATCTTAAAAGCTGTTAGGGAGAAGAGACAAATCACCTATGAAGGAAAACCCATCAGAATCACAGCTGACTTTTCAGCACAAACCCTCAATTCAAGAAGAGCTTGGAATGATGTATTGCAAGCTCTAAAGGAAAATTAATTTTCAGCCCAGATTGATGTACCCTGCAAAACTATCTTTCAAAATTGATGGAGAAATAAAATACTTTCATGACAAAGAACATCTGAGAAAATTTATGACCACCAAACCAGCACTCCAAAACGTTCTGAAGGACATTCTAGAAAGAGATAGGAACCCCAACAGAAGGAATCCACCAGGCAGGGCAAATAATTAAATAGCCGGAAAGCGGAAAAACAAGAGTGGGAACCAACAACAGGAAAATATCATGACAAGTCAATACATATCAGTTTTAACCATCAATGTTAACGGTCTCAATTCACCAATCAAAAGGCACAGACTGGCGAAAATGGATCAAGAAGCAAGATCCAACAATATGCTGTATACAAGAAACACATTTTAATTCAGAAAGAAATTCATAGACTGAAAGTCAAAGGATGGAAAACAATACTCCATGCCACAGGAACCCAGAAAAAAGCAGGGGTAGCTATTCTTTTTGCAGACAAAGTGAACTTCAAGCCAAGAAGGATTCAGAGAATAAAGACGGGTCATTACATCCTTGTAAAGGGAACAATCCAAGAGGAAGAGATAACGATCATAAATATATATGCGTCAAATACCAATGCACCCAGCTATATAAAACAAGTACTAAAGGACATGAAAAATCAAATAAGCACTATTACAATTATATTGGGAGATCTCAATACTCCACTGTCACAAAAAAGATAGATCAACTGGACAGAAAATCAATAATGAAATAGTAGAACTGAACCAAACTTTTGAACAAATGGACTTAGTAGATGTCTACAGAGTGTTCCATCCCACAACATCAGAATACACATTTTCTCAGCTGCACATGGGGACGTTCTCCAAAATAGACCACATACTAGCTCATAAAACTGCTTAAGTAAATGCAAAGGAATTGAAATTATCCCATGCATATTATCAGACCATAGTGCAGATGAAATTGGGAAATCAATGGCAAAAGATCCCACAAAAACTCCTAAACACATGGAAATTAAACAGCATCCTCCTGAACAACCAATGGGGTCACAGATGAAATTAAAGAAGAAATTAAGTCACTTTCTACAACTGAATGATAATGACAGTACAACATACCGGAACTTATGGGATACAATGAAAGCAGTCCTAAGAGGGAAATTTTATAGCATTAAACACTTATATCAGGAAAATAGAGCAAGCGCAAATAACAACTTAAGGGTGAACCTCGAGATTCTAGAAAAAGAAGAGCAGTTTAAGCCAAAAGCCCGTACAAGGGAGGAAATTATAAAGATCAGATCAGAAATTAACGTATTGGAGAATAAAAAAACAATACAAAGAATCAATGAAGCAAAAAGTTGGTTCTTTGAAAGAATAAATAAGATTGACAAACCCTTATCCAACCTTATTAAAAAAAGAAAAGAAAAGACTCAAATCCATGCAATTGAAAATGAAAAGGGGTGATATCACGACGGACCCTGCAGAAATCCAGAAGATCATCTATACCTATTTTGAAAATTTATATTCTACTAAGATGGAGAAATGCAGAAGAAATGACAGATTCCTAGATTCGTATGATTTACCAAAGCTGATTCAAGAAGATTTAAAAATCCTAAATAAACCAATATCATCCAGTTGAAATTGAAGATGTAATAAAAAAACCTCCCAACAAAGAAAAGCCCAGGGCCCTGATGGATTCACTGCCGAATTCTACAAGAAATTTAGAGAAGACCTAACGCCCCTACTTCTCAAACTTTTAATGAAATTGAAAGGGAAGCAATACTCCCAATTCATTCCTGGAAGGCAAAGCATTACCCTGATTACCAAAACCAGAGAAGGACCCCAACTAAGAAAGAGGAACTACAGGTCCAATCTCTCCATAATGAACATAGATGCATAGAAATCCTTATAAGATACTGGCAAAACAGAATCCAACAAATCATCAAGAAGATTTACACCGATGACCAAGTTGGATTCATTCCAGGGATGCAGGGATGGTTTCAACATACGTAAATCAATAAATGTAATACAGCATATTAACAGAACCAAAGGACAAAAATCACATGATCATCTCAATAGATGCAGAAAAAGCTTTTGACAAAGTCCAGCACCTTTTCATGATAAAAACCCTACAGAAAATTGGAATAGAGGGTCTTTATCTCATTCTGGTAAAAGCTATCTATGACAAACCAACAGCCAATATCATACTAAATGGCCAAAAACTGAAAGCCTTCCCTCTAAAATCAGGAACAAGACAAGGGATGTCCACTGTCCCCAACTCTTATTCAACATAGTTCTGGAAACTTTAGCCAGAGCGATTAGACAAGAGAAAGAAATAAAAGGAATAATGATCGGAAAGGAAGAAGTTAAATTATCATTATTTGCAGATGACATGATACTCTACACAGAAGACCCCAAAAACTCCACTAAAAAACTGCTAGATTTGATAAGCAAATTCAGTAGTGTAGCTGGATACAAAGTCAATACTCAAAAGTCAATAGCCTTCCTGTACACAAATAACAAACTTACTGAAAGAGAAATTAGGGAAACAATACCTTTCACAATAACATCCAAAAAAATGAAATACCTAGGAATCAACCTCACGAAGGATGTAAAAGACCTCTATACTGAAAACTACAGTACTCTGAAAAAGGAGATTGAAGAGGATATCAGAAAATGGAAAGATATCCCTTGCTCCTGGATAGGAATAACCAATATAGTGAAAATGGCCATACTTCCAAAATTGTATAACAGAGTTAATGCAATCCAATCAAAATTCCAACAGCATATCTCACAGAATTAGAGAAAACAATCCTAAAATTCATTGGAATCAGAAGAGTCCTAGAATAGCAAAGGCAATTCTGGGCAACAAGAGGCAAGGCAGGGGGCATCCACAATCCCCGACTTGAAATTATACTATAAAGCTACTGTGATAAAAACAGTGTGGGTACTGGCAAAAAAACAGACCTGAAGATCAATGGAACGAGATTAGAAGATGCTGAAACAACCCCAGACATACTAAGGCCACCTTATCTTTTGACAAAGGTGCCAAACACATTCGCTGGAAGAAAGATAGCCTCTTTAATAAATGGTGCTGGAAAAACTGGCTCTACACATGCCGAGATTAAAACTAGACCCATATCTTTCACCATGCACTAAACTAAATTCAAATGGATCAGAGATCTAAATATTAAAACAGAAACATTAAATCTGCTGGAAGGTAGGATAGGTAAAACCCTTGGAGACATTGGTGTAGGCCATAGACTTTATGAATAAAAACTCAACCGCACGGGAACTATCCCAAAGAATCAATAACTGGGGATCTCATCTTATTAAAAAGCTTTTGCACAGCAAGAGGAAACCACCAACAGAGTGAAGAGACAACCCACAATGTGGGAAAAAATGTTTGCCAGCTGGTTCCTCAGACAAAGGATTACTATCAGAACATATAAAGACTCAAAAAAATCAGACCTCCCAAATTTAAGAGACCCACTCCAAAAATGGGCATCTGAGATGAATACCATTTCTCAGATGAAGAAATACTAAGGCAAATAAATATACAAAAAAATGTGCAACATCACTAGTCATTCGAGAGATGCAAATTAAAACAACACTGAGATACCATCTCACCCCAGAAAGAATGGCTACTATAAAGGAAATCAACTAATAACAAATGCTGGAGGGGCTGTGGGGAAAAAGGAACCCTTCTCCACTGTTGGTGGGAGTGTCCGACTGGTACAGCCACTGTGGAAGTCAGTGTGGAGATTCCTCAAAAAGCTAGGGTTGGAGGTCCCATTTGACCCAGCTATTCCCCTTCTGGCATCTTCCCAGAAGAATTAAAAACATCATACCACAGCGATATATGTGCACCCATGTTTAGTAGCAGCACAATTTGTAATAGCCAATCTTGGAAACAACCCAAAATGCCCATCAACTGAGGAATGGATAAGAAAGATGTGGTATTTTATACAATGGAGTACTATTCAGCCATTAAGAAGGATAAACTGGAGACTTTTATAGGTAAATGGATGCAACTCGAGAAAATACTCATAAGTGAAATAAACCAGAAGCACATGTGTAAGCATCGTATTGTCTCTCTAGTATGAGAAACTGAAAGAGTAAATAAGATCCAAAATGTACAATAGACATGGTGAATCAAAAAGAAACTGGTCAAAAGGAAAGAGAGACTGGAATAAGGAAAAGAAAGAAGGGAAAGGGAAAAAAATTGTATATATATATATTAAGATGGTTAAGATAGATACACTACGATTTTTACTTAGTTCATTGAAGAGTAAGGTTTGTGCCAATAATGTTTGGATAATTAAATGCTAATGTCTGGTGTCCTGAATAACTAACTTAAAGATAGTAATACGCAATGTATTAACCATTCTTACCCTCCTATTATGTTGTTTTGAAAATTTGTTCTTCTTTTGATTTGTTTTGTTTTTTCTTCTCTTTAAAATAAAATTAAAAAAAAAAAAAAAAAGTTATACTATGTCAAAATGAAAATTAAAGTGTGTTACAAAATGTCATCATGATTGTCATGCTGCAATATTATGTATGGTTTTTGATTTCTAATTTTCTGTGTGAAATATGTAACTGTTAACATTATACAGGGACTTAAATACTAGAACATCCATGGTTGTTAGAAAATACCAGTTCCATTATATGTTTTAAAGTGCTTGATATTCAGATAAGATAGTAATATTAAGCTTACAGCCTCCATTACACTGTAATGTCATTAATCTTCTCTTCTGGATGTTCAATAACTGAGGTTTGGAGACCAAAAATTAGAAAAATAGATGGGCTAGGAGGACAGCCAATATTTTGGCCCCAGCCCTCCAAGGTCAATGAGGACCCAGGACCTAAGAGAACCTCTGCTGTGACATCCTGTAACTCGGTGAGTCCCCGGTCTTCTGACCAAGGAGATTGTGTGACCACAGAGGAAAGGGATCAACAGTGCATAGTGTGCCTGAGGAGTCACCAGAAAGAAAAGTCTCCCAAGCTTTCACAAAAAGCAACTTGGTCAAGCGATGGCTGTGACTCATCCAGATGGCTGACACTGACAGAAGAACTAAGAGCTGCTGTACATGGTTCCAAGGTAATTCCTGAGGCGACTTAACTGACCTTGATAGCAAAAATTAATTTTAATTGGTACACGTCTCACTTTAACTTGGTCTTGAATATCCAGCAGAAAAGTATAACCAGAAGGAAGAAAATCGTCTGCAGAGTCCTCCAAACACAGCTCCTCCAACTTCATTTGAACACCCATTGATTGCAACTACAAAAACAGAAAAGGGGGAGACGTCAGCTGAGCTGGAGATCATTCACACGTGCAGAGCTGAGAGCACAGAGCACCCAAGGAACACCCTGAGGGCACAGAGCACCCCAGGGGAACAGGTGTTCCAGCCCCGGAAACATGGGGCAGGGCTTGAGAGACGAGCTAGTTAAGCAAAGGGGTGTCACGTCACATCAACCCACCTGATGTATAAATAAAAACGCACTGCGGTGGTTGAGCAGTTCCTTTCCTACCATCCGGAGAGAGGGCTCCACCTGACCTCAGCTTTCTGTATATTGTCTCTTATCTTTATTTCTCCATCCTCTCACCGTCCTCCCCGCCCACCCGGGAACTTTGAGAGCTGTGCTGGATGCAGCAATTTGGTGATCAGACCAGAAGGGTGGTCAGCAGCAGAATAATGCTATACCAGCATGAAAAGATTTCTTTTTCCTCCTGGGATCCAGGTGACTATATTTCCCAATCCTGTCTGTACAGGTGAGCTCACGCCATTAGTTTTGATCTACATACTCTATGGGCATAAAGAAGTGCACCTGTAACGGCCTGTGATGTTGAACACTCCCGCATGTGTTTCTCCTCATATCTCACTTCTAGAGTGACCTCAGAGGCCATGGTTAGGATAGCAGTGTCCCAAGAGGGAAAGACTAAATCCTTGAATCGCCATGTGGAAAAGAGCTCCCCAGGAGAGCCTTCCAACCAGGGGCATCCACAGGAGATGCTCAGTGAGAAATTGCTGTTATGGTTTATATCTAGATGTCACCCTTAAGCCTCATGCAACCACAGGTGGGACCTTTGCAAGGCGATTGTGTTATGGGCATTACAGCTGATTGCTGTTGGGATGTAGGGTCTAATTGGAAGAGGTCAGTCACTGTGAGTGTGACCCAGAAGGTAATATCTCCCTTCCTGGCTCTGCCCTTGGCTCTCTCCTTCCTGAGAATCATGATGTGAGGACATTTTCCTCCACCACGCTGTCCTGCCTTGGAACCAGTGCATTATGGATGGAAACCTTTACAAATTGCAAGCCAAAATAAAGTTGCAGGTGCCAGGTATTGTGTCTTA
The DNA here is from genome assembly GCA_028451465.1 of Erethizon dorsatum. NCBI lineage: Eukaryota > Metazoa > Chordata > Mammalia > Rodentia > Erethizontidae > Erethizon > Erethizon dorsatum. The sequence continues at coordinate 57,691,020 of CM051833.1, forward strand.
GCAACAAAGGAAGTGCCTAAGGCAGTTGTTTTTGGGTTAAGCCCATACAGCTTGGACAGGTGAGCATTCACAGGTCCACAAGGGGAAGGAAGCACAGTATTTGAGGTGCGGAAAGGACAAAGATGCTGGAGCATGTTCATGAAAGGGGTCCACAATGACTGCAGAACATGGTGTTTCAAAAGACCACAGGGACAGAGGAGGAGGAGCAGCAGGGATCAGTGGCAGGGAGCCCACACGTCCTGATGGGAAGTTGAAGATGTTGTTACTCTGCAAGCAATACGGAAACAGACTGTGAGTCAGAATTAATACGGCATGGTACTGCCTTTGAAAATTCCCCAAAATACATTCTGAAATACTCAGCCTGTCCTTCTTCACATATGTCAAGATCATGAAAGAAAAGAAAGGATAGGAACTATTAGATTGGAGAAGGCCAGAGAGATAAGACAACTAAGACAGGATGTGGGACCCTCCATCATAGCCTGGGGCAGGAAAAGGACATTCACAGAAAAAATGGTGGAACTTCACCAGGATTTGTAGCTAAGCATACTGGGCCAGTGTCAGTTTCCTGTTTGGATTAGTGCACTGAGCGTACATGGGAACTCTTGGTACCATTTTTCATCTTTTCTATGGTTATCTAAAACTATTGCAAAATAAAAGTAAAACAAGAAAATAAATTGCAAGGTATAGGATCAGATTGAAAAATGAAATACCTGTCAGGGAATTTGGTCAAAAGGACCCAGGCAAGAGTTGGGGAGAAGGACCTGCTAAGAAAAATAGGTAGATAGAGGCAGCAAGTACAACTCTAGCCGTCAGGGAACCACACAGGTTACTAAGGCAAGGCCTCTGGCCCTGGGGCACCAGACGCCCGTGTGTGAGTGCGTGGTGAGAGTTCAGACTTGAGCGTGTGTCAGGGATAAGGACACTCAGTCTCAGAGATCAGCCTGGTGCTTCTCCAAGAGTTTGTGTCCAATCCTTGACACTGAGACCCAGCTGCACTTGAGGGTGGAGACCAGCGAGGTTGGTAGGAGAGGAGATGAGGATGTCGCTGGCCGTGAAGGTTAGGAGATAGTCAACACTCACACTTCCGAATGTCTGCTATCAAATGGGGAGCCCGAGGAAGAAAGCACAAGCTTGGGTACAGGTCACTGGTTATGACCAACTGTGTTTTGTCCCAACTGGGCCCAGCACTGACTGCATTCCTCTCTTTCTGCCTGTCCTGGTTCGTTCACCCAGCAAGTGCTCAAATGCCAGGCACTGTACTAGGATCTGGGAGTATGACAGGAGCTAGTGTCCAGTGGGGAAGACATTGAGCAGTTACACAGCTGGGGACCCTGCACCACTGCACACTTATATTCTGTGAATCCTCCGTGCATTTTCTAGAGGAAAATGAAGTTGAAACAGCATCTATCTAGTAGGACAGATGTGCTGTGGAGAAAGGGGAAGCGCTCAGACTTCTGAGGGCTGCTGAACAATGGCTTTGAAGTGATGCTAATTCATGGAAATAACAATGCCACTGTTTTGCTGGTCAGAGGGAGGCTTATGTTGGGGAAATGATAAATGATGTTTGGTCCAAGTCCCACAGCGGGTGCAGTTGGTCATGGATCCACTTGCTGTCATTTGCCCAGTGACTCACAGTGGCCATCTGAATATACGCAGCAACTGGAAGAGTAGGCACCTTGGTTCCCAGTGCATGGAGGACAAGCAGTGTGGTAGGAAGGGATGCATCGAAGCCCTTCAACTTTTCCTTCCTTCTAGGAAAATAAACCCAAAGCAACACCACGTCCCTGGGTGGATTGCAGAGATTAGTGTCATCAAAGACTTGAAAGATGTAAGAGTGGGGATAGTGACAGGGTTTTTGCAGTAAACTCTGACCAGCTTCCTCTTTTTAGTAACCCGGAAGAGCATTACATCCCCATTTAAACTTAGCTTTGGAGCCTTCTCAGAAGACACCTGGGCCACAGATTCGCAGAGACACAGTCAGTGGGGATCCCAGTGGCAGCTGCTCTTTCACACACGGCGCCTTTGCCAGAGACTATCAGCTCAGCTTCTGGTATTGCACCTGCAGCAATTGACCTGGCAAACACTACTATTTTCTCTTTAAGTTGCAGGGACCAAGAGGGCCAATGGGAAGCCTTCACAGTCCTGCCTTTAACCTGCATTCACTGTTTTCTGTGCCATGATCCAGTCTGTGCAGAACTTTGCTATTTCACATTCTGCAAAATGTCATCCTAGCCCCTGCCGTTGCTGGATTATGCAGGCTGGATTTGATGGTCAGGAAGCGACAAGTTCCTTAGCTGTGTTAGCCAGTTCTGGCTGCCAGAACACAGCTCCGCACCCTGGGGGTCTTAAGCAATAGGATTTATTTCTTCACAGTTGTGGAGGCGGGAAGCTAAGGTGCGCGCAGGCCTGGTCTCTGGGAGAGGGATTAGGCTCCTCTCCTCATCTTCCAGACAGCTTCTTTCTCACTGTAGCCTCTGTGTGCCCCAGAGGAAGCTCTGGTGTGTCGTCTTCTTACCAGGACACCAGTCCTATATGTTGCTCATGGAGTATTTTATAGAACCAGGAAGGGGCAGGATGTGGCTGAAGTCAGGGACAAAAGTCCACGGATTTCATCTTGCAATGAGTTCCAGAAACTATATTCCATGAGTTAAAAGCATCTGGAGCATACAGGACAACAGAGAACCAATGTGGAGGTCGACTGGTGATGGCTGTCCAAGTGCTGACTGGAGGATGGCTGGCTGTAGCGTTGCCAGTTCTGGCTTACGTCTGTGCGATGCCTTTATCAGCTTGGTCTGTGTCTTTTCTAACCTCCCGAGTGCTGCAAGGCATGCACCACCAGCTTCTTTTTTTTTTCTTGAACAACACCAACTTCATCTTCCCAGACTCCCTTTCTCTCCTGTTCTTTGATTCCTGGACTTGCCCAGCCAAAGCCTTCTTGATCATCCAGCAGACCCCAGGTGTAGAAGTAGCTCAGAGTCACCCGACTCTCTTTCAAAATCCCAAGTCCCCCTGCCCCACCCCAAAAGCAGACCTTTACTCATTTTTTTCACTCAACAAATACCAAATATAGACCTACTACATGCAGATGCCAGGCATCATCCAGACACCGAGAAACATCTGAGAACAAAGCTTATATACTTTCCAGAGCAAACAAAAAACACTACTATGAACCAGTGAACTTGGCAGCGTGGTGGAAGGTGACAAGCACTACAGGAGACAGCGAAGTGCCAGAGCAGGACATGGGGACAGGAGAGCAAGAGAAGAGGGCACAGTATGTCGTGGGGTTGTCCAGGTAAGGCACAGTTGAGAAGGTGAGGCAGGAGCACGTGAATGGGGTGGTTGGCCACAGGGCTGTCGGGGAGGTGAGCTCCAGGCAGGCAAGGGCCGCTGCAGAGACTAACTGCAAGGCTGGGGCCCACAGGCAAGAACGGAAGGGGGGGTCATGAGGGGCGGAGCCTTGGTGCACAGTGTAGGGGGCGTAGGAAGAGGGGGCTAAAGGAGACTCCTGGGTGTTGGTCTCAGCAGCTGGAAGCTCAGAGGTGTGGTTAGGAGCAGAGATCCAGGGGCTGCAGGGAAGAGCCAGGCCCCTGGGTGGACCAACTGCTCGGGTCGGACACGGGGACCTAAGGGAAACCCATAGGCTGGATCCCCCAAAGAGAAACATGATTGCCTTCAGTGCTCTCCCAGAAATGTCACTAACCAGGAAACAGAGGAGGAGATTGAAAGTCGACACCAGACCCAGGGCCCAGGGAACTTTGTCCCAAGCCATTGCGTGTCCTGTGAGTCCACCCATTTCCTGGACAAAGTGCTTACTTCCTTCTAAATCGCCTCTCCCCAGCCTCATTGAGTTGCGGGATGCTCACATTCTTGCAGTGCCCTGGGTGTGCTAATGAATTTGTATGCTGTTCCTCCTGCTAAACTATGCCCAGTCATTCCCGTGAAACTTTGCAGGGTAATGGGTAATTCCCTCCACCCCTAAGGTCAAGCTTAATGGAAAGCAAGGGAGGATCTGACAAGGCTCTAGCCCAGAAATGTTTCCTACTTTCCTGGTAGATATTTGCTGTTATGTTTGACAGGGTAGGGCCCTTGGAATGTTCCTATGGCTTAGTAACTTTGACAGGAATTTCTTCCTAAAGGTCAGCTAGCTATGTGCTCTCCTCCCGTCACTCCCAAAGCAGGGTCAGCTGGGCTTGGGTTCAACTCCTCTCACAACATTAAATTTCTAGCCTGAGAAGCTCACACTCCATTTTTCTTGCTTGGCCAGAAGCATAGCCAGCCCACTTTTCCTGGGTGCAGAAGAAGCTAGGCCTTAGGACACAGCCATTCATGAGCCGGCTTTTCAGCAGAACCACTGTGGACCCTAAAGCACTTCCGCACAGGGCCAGGGCCCCACATGAACCTTTCTTCCTAGGCTCTAACTCCCCTGCTCAGGCGTTAACACCCAAAGAGATGAGCCAAGGTCAGCCAACATTTATGCCAGCAAGTGGCTGGGGTTCCTCCAGGATAGTAGGCATTTCCTTTTCTTTTTCACGAGTCTCAAGTTACAAGCTGGAAGTTGCTCCCTGCTGTAGCGCACAGCCATCCTAAAAGCCGTGCTTCCTTGGTTATGGATGAGTGTCTAACACCATGGACAGCACCACTGCCCTCAAGCTTCCAGATAAAATGGCACCGCCTTGTACAAAGTATCTCAGCCAGCCAGGGTTAGAAAACTCAAATTCACGAGAGTTGCTGCTGCGCAAAAATATATTTAAAAATAGGATACAGTGCCTAAGGACTGAAATTGGCAGAGGAGATGGGCGTGTGTCTGTCGATGTTTAAGTACCCTTCTCTGTGTCTGGCACACACCCACACACCTGGCACAGGTGACCAGCTCGCCCTGAGCATGGTGCCCAGGGCAGACACACAAGGCTGGGCCCTATGCTTCGGGAGTGGACAGCCAAGCTGGGGCCAGGGCTGCAGACCGGCAAGAGACCCAGGCTGGGCTCAGACCACCTAAGGGGGAAATCTTAGGGAGAGGACTTAGCCCCCGAGCCACACTCTCCCTGCCTGTAGAGTGGGGAGGCCTCCCTTTGGAGGTGCTGGGGGTCAGAAGCATTGCATGAAGGCCTCAGCAGACAGCTGCTCATTGTTCTAGAGCCACTCAACTTACTTAGTCATGTTTCCCTTCTCCGCTTCTGTTTCGCTTTATAAAAAATGTTTCTTAAATAGAGCTGTTCCCTTCTCCTTTGTGTATACTACCTCCACCCTCAACACACACACACAAACACAAACACACATGATCACATCCACCCCTACTTCCCATGCTAACAGTCACCTTCACACCCACACTCAGACATTCACACCCCTCCCCCCACATGTTCATGCGCATGCTTGCTCACAACACATTCTGAATTTCAGCTGTCCCTTCCCTCTCGTGGCCCTCAGAGACTAAACTCAGAGCCAGCTGCACTGATGCTTGGAAAATCTGAGAGACCTCTGCCTCTACCACAATACAGACTTCCGTTGCTTTTGTATTTTTCCACCTCTGGACAATTGGGTGACGTTCTTGTCCTGATCTTTGGAACCTGTGAATGTCATCTTGCGTGGCAAAGGGGGCTGTAGATATGATTAGGTTAAGGATGTTCAGGACTGTGGCGGAGCTCTGTGGCTAGAGTGCTTGCCTAGCATTGCGAAGTCTTGGGTTCAATCCCCAGCACTACAAAAAAACCTTATTTAACATTTAAGGATCTTTAGTGAGAGATTATCCTGAATTATGCAGATGAGCCCAAAGTCATAAAGGTGCTTATGAGGCCATAATATTAAGTGAAGTCAGACACAAAGATTTAAATATCACATGATTTATCTCATATGAGAAACACAAATTATAATTAAAGAGCACATAAAAAACAATAGGAAATGAGATCTTTGGCAAAAGGGAAGAGATGGGGGAGGGGAGGAGGGGATGAAAAGAGGAATTAAGGTGTGGTATGTAGGTGCACCAACTCCGCACAAGGAGGGTAATCAGTATGTACTCCAAACCTGGACTAATAAAAGTTTTAAAAATAGATTTTTAAAAAGAGAGGCAGTAGGGTCCCTGCAGGAGGAGGACATGTGATAGCAGCGGAGAATGAAGTGATTTCTTTGGGGAAGGAGAGTGGGCCACAAACCAGGGACACTGGCTTGCACATTTTAGCCACTGGGATGTGGAAAGGGAAGGAGAATAATTGTCTCCTCAGAGCCTCTGGAAGGTAGCAGCCCTGTCTACACCTTGGCTGTAGCCAGTGAAACTGAGTTTGGACTTCCACCCTCTAGAACTGTAAGATAATAAACACATATTATTTTAAGCCACTAAGTTTGTGATAATTTATTATAGCAGCCCAGGAAATTAAAATATCAATTTTTAAATACCATAGATATGTGCATGTGTGTTTATTTCTTTTTCTGGCCAAATGGAATCATGTAAAGTAGATACTTGTGCATCTTCTGTATTTTTTATATCAATCCCTACAGATTTACCTTTTTTTTTTTTAATGTGCGTACCAGGAGTCGACCTCAGGACCTCACGCTTGCCAGCAAGCGCTTGTGCTGCTGAGCGATATCACTGGCCCTTTTTTTCCTTTATGTGGGTTCCGGGAGTCAAACTCAGGACCTCGCGCTTGCCAGATAGGTGCTTATGCCGCTGAGCTATCTCACTGGCCCAGATTTACCTTTTTAAAGGGCTTTATGGTATTCCTTTGCATGAGTGAACATATTATACATAATCTATTCTAAACATATGCATACAAGGTATAATCAAAATATACAGTGAATGCTTAAATTAAAAATATTATTACAGTAAAAGACACATTGGCATTAATCTACTTCAAAATCCTCCCCTCACTCTGCCCACGCTCACCTAATCATCCTTGGCACTTTCTGAAGCAGTTCTGGAAGTCCTGCCTTGTGAGTGTCTATGAGCTGTGATCAAAAATACAGCAAATGCTGCTGCTGAGTGTCATTCAGTAGAAAAGCAGGCTTGTAAAAACGTTATGGAGTGTCTTCATTTACCTTATTTACCAGGTCTGGTGCTATGTGATTTCCGGCTCTTTCCCCAAATCAAAATGACCTTGAAGGATAAACATTTTGAATTGATTCAGGACAGAACAAGTGAAGAAACTCACAAAAGAGGATTTCTGGAACTGCTTCAAAAAGCAGCAAGAAGGATGGGATAAGTGTGTTCAAAGCCGGGGGGAGTATTTTGAGAAGGGTTGATGTGTCTTTTACTGTAATTATTTATTTTTATTTAAATATTCACTGTAGCAGCTGAAGGTTGAAGGCTGGAAGCTCACTGGAAGGCTGAAGGAACTGGAGACCAAGGGTAGAAGAAATGGTGAAGACTCAAGCTTCTCCGAAAAAGGGAAACATTTCCTTCTTTCTTTTTACTCTGTCCAAGCAACAGGCCTGCTTGGCGCTACCCACATCCTGGCTGGGTCTTCCCTCCTCAGTTTGTGGATGTACATGTCAGTCATCCACGGGCACACTTAGAACTTCACTGCTCTGCTAGGCGGTTCTTACCCAAGTCAAGTTGACATATCACAACGAACAATCACAATCCACCCCTTGTCACCTTGACAGTCGGATGCATCCTCTTCAACCTTGCTTAATCTTCAAATACAACAGCAAGTTCATCACTGCACCTAATGTGATATAGCTATCCTGCATATAAACAGAAGTGTAGCAATTCTTTCCCCAGAATAGAAGGCAAAGTTTTTCTTTGGGTGATGCTTACACTTCTGATATTCAATAACTTGAACATTCCAATATATATTTAACAATACTTAACGAACTGATAGGGCTGGGTGCAGTGGTGCACATCTGTAATCTTAGGAGGCTGAGACAGAAGGATCACAAGATAGAGCTCAGGGGCCGGTGAGATAGTTCAGCGGCATAAGTGCCTGCCTGGCAAGCGCGAGGTCCTGAGTTCGACTCCAGGTACCCACATACGAAAAAAGGGCCGGTGATATTGCTCAGTGGCACGGGCGCCTGCTGGCATGCAAGGTCCTGAGTTTGATCCCCTTTACCCACAAAAAAAAAAAAAAAAAAAGATAGCGCTCAATCAGTTTAGTTTAGTGCCTTAGTGAGACCCTGTTTCAAAATTTTAAAATGCCTGGGGCTCTCAGTTGCAAAGGGATTGCATTCAATCCCCAGTACTTCTGAGAGAGAGAGAGTCCAGTATTAAATCAATCAATGTTATTGTACAATGAAAGAAAACAAAGGTACCTGCTTAATATATGTGTATATATGCACAAGCATATTAACAAAATAGGAAAGAGATACTCATACAATTACAATCCTCATTTCTGTAACTTGTCACATGGTCGTAGCGGATATTTATAACCACCTTCCACCCACTCTGCATTCCCTTGGCCTTCAGCAGGCACCTCCGCAGCTCTTAGTTCTTTTCCTGGCAGGATGGCCCATACTTCATTCCTGAAGGTTCTGGGCCGTTTGTCATCCTGCTTGGACTGGGTCGTTGTAGTTTCCCACTGACCTTCACAACAGGACACAGTAATACTAGGAGGTGCTCTCAGGGATCTCCTGCACTCCAAATATATTTCACTTTCCTCCACTGTGGAGTAATAATCTAATTTCCCCTTGGTAGTTCGGTAGTTCTAGTTTCCCCTTGGTAGTTCGGTAGCTTGTTTCCTCAGGGACATGAGGGGACAAAAATGACCAGGGGGACGTCTTAGCCTCCAGTTCAGTGGAATCTTTGTTGTGCTTCCAGTACAAGCCTTCCCCATCTGTCTGACCACCTCCCTTTCTTCAGCACAGCCTGACCTGCTGGTTGGGTAGAAGACGAGGCCAGCTGGATTAGGCCCTTCACCAACCTAGTAACTTGGGCATGATTTACTCTCCTCTCCTGTCAGCGTCAACACACCGGGCTGGGACACACAGGGAGGGCAACTTGGAATTTCATAATGGGCTCTGCTGGCCTCAAAGGTGACTTTAAAACTCTGCCCCTTCTATCAATCTCGGAGTTCATGGGAGGTTGACTGCCCTTAGTTGTGTAATTCCATTTTCTGTTTCTGATATTGTTTATATGTTCTTTCTTTTCCTTTTTCTTCATCAATTTTATTAAATTTTTCAGTGAATGAGTCTTTTGCTTTGTTGATTATTTTCTGTTGTTTGTATATTTTCTACTTCCTAGATTCATGCCCTTGTTTAATTTGCATTCTTTCTTCCATTTAAAAAATTGCTATTCTTTTTCCAATGTCCGGAGATCATGATGAAACCACGGATTACTGATTTGAACCTTTCTTTCTTTGTGATATGTGAAACTTGGGCTGTGAATTTTTTAGCTTGGCTGAAATCTTTATCATAAATTTTGATATCATCATAGTCATTTAGTTCTAAATGGCAAATCAGGACATGGAAAGGTGGAATGTGAAAACATATGCCAGAGACATCAAACCAAAAAGAAGCTAGTACGCCTAAACCAATGTCAAACAAAGTCAATTTTAAGCCAAGCAATGGTTGAATTTTCACTCATTTCTTCTTTACCTGTGGGTTATTTAGAACTAAATAGCTGAATTTACAAAATACTGGAGCTTTTTCAGGTTCTTTCCCCCTAGATTACTTCCACTGTGATCAGAGAACAATCTCTATAATATTTTAATTTTTGAAAGTTTTGAGGCTTGTTTTATTGCCCAGTCATGATTGATTTTGGTAAATGCTTCATGTGCAATGAAAAAGAATGTGAATAGGGGGTTTAGAGTGGGGATATAGTAATTAGACCATTTGCTGTATTGTTAAAATTGTCCACTTTTTCTGCTTGGAAATAAATGCATTAAAATTTGCCATTATGATTGCAAATTCATCTATTTATGCTTTATTTTTATAAAGTGTGCTTTATATATATTTTTGTATACAGATTAAGATTTACAATGTATTCCTAGTGGTCTGACCCTTTATCATATTCAAATATTTATCTCTGGAACAATTGCTTGGCTTAAAATTGACTTTGTTTGACATTGGTATAGGCGTACTAGCTTCCTTTTGGTTTGATGTCTCTGGCATATTTTTCACAACAACCTTTTCATGTCCTGATTTGTAAAGTCTGTGTCATGAAAGAAATATATAACTGTGTCTTAAAACTTTTTTTTTGCATGTTCAGAAGCCCAGACTTTATTTTTTTCTTTTCTTTTTTTTAAATTTTTATTTATTTATTTTTTTAAAGACAACAAGTAAACATTCTTATGTATTAACAAACTCAAGCATTAGAGAATGTACAAATACCTTTTGGAGAAAAATATTACTCAGTATAAGATTAAGCCATGTAAAAGCTAGGTAAAAATAGAAGACTAAGAAATGGAATAGTCACAGTGAAATTGCATTTTCATACTAGGGAGACAATACGATGTTTACAAATGTGCATCCAGTTTATTTCGCTTGTATTTTCTAGAGTTGCATCCATTTACCTATAAAAGTTTCCAGTTTATCTTTCTTTATGGCTGAGTAGTATTCCATTGTGTAGAAATACCACATCTTTTTTATCCATTCCTCAGTTAATGGGCATTTGGGTTGTTTCCACGATCTAGCTATTACAAATTGTGTTGCTATAAACATGGGTGCACATATATCGCTGTGGTATGATGTTTTTAATTCTTCTGGAAAGATACCCAGAAGGGGAATAGCTGGGTCAAATGGGACCTCCAATCCTAGTTTTTTGAGGAGTCTCCACACGGATTTCCACAGTGGCTGCACCAGTCAACACTCCCACCAATAGTGGAGAAGGGTTCCTTTTTCCCTACAGCCCATCCAGCATTTGTTATTAGTTGACTTCTTGATAATAGCCATTCTTTCTGGGGTGAGATGGAATCTCAGTGTTGTTTTAATTTGCATCTCTTGAATGACTAGTGATGTTGAACATTTTTTCATATATTTATTTGCCATTTGTATTTCTTCATCTGGGAAGTGTTTATTCATCTTAGACGCCCATTTTTGGATTGGGTCTTTAAATTTGGGAGGTCTGATTTTTTTGAGTTCTTTGTATGTTCTCGATAGTAATCCTTTGTCTGAGGAACAGCTGGCAAACATTTTTTCCCACATTGTGGGTTGTCTCTTTACTCTGTTGGTGGTTTCTCTTGCTGTGCAAAAGCTTTTTAATAAGATGAGATCCCGGTTGTTGATTCTTTGTGATACTTCCTGTGTGATGGGGGTTTTATTCATAAAGTCTTTGCCTACACCAATGTCTTTAAGAGATTTACCTGTTCTATTTTCCAGGATATTTAATGTTTCTGTTTTAATATTTAGATTTTTGATCCATTTTGAATTTAGTTTAGTGCACGGTGAAAGATATGGGTCTAATTTTAATCTTTGGCATGTGTAGAGCAAATTTTTCCAGCACCATTTATTTAAGAGGCGATCTTTCTTCCAGTGAATATGTTTGGCACGTTTGTCAAAGATAAGGTGGCTGAGTATGTCTAGAGTTGTTTCTGCATCTTCTATTCTATTCCATTGATATTCAGGTCCATTTTTTTGCCAATACCACACTGTTTTTATCACAGTAGCTTTATAGTATAATTTCAAATCAGTGATTGTGATGTCCCCTGCCTTGCTTTTGTTGCCCAGAATTGGCTTTGCTATTCTAGGTCTCTTCTGGTTCCAGATGAATTTTAGGATTGTTTTCTGTAATTCTGTGAGATATGTTGTTGGAATTTTGATCAGAATTGCATTAAATCTGTATAACAGTTTTGGAAGTATGGCCATTTTCACTATATTGGTTCTTCCGACCCAAGAGCAAGGGATATCTTTCCATTTTCTGATATCCTTTTCAATCTCCTTTTTCAGAGTACTGTAGTTTTCAGTGTAGAGGTCTTTTACTTCCTTTGTGGGATTGATTCCTAGGTATTTCATTTTTTTAGATGTGATTGTGAAAGGTGTTGTTTCCCTAATTTCTCTCTCAGTGACTTTGTTATTGATGTACAGGAAGGCTATTGATTTTTGAGTGTTGACTTTGTATCCAGCTACACTACTGAATTTGCTTATTAAATCTAGCAATTTTTTAGTGGAGTTTTTGGGGTCTTCTGTGTAGAGTATCATGTCATCTGCAAATAATGATAATTTAACTTCTTCCTTTCCAATCATAATTCCAATCATAATTCCTTTTATTTCTTTCTTTTGTCTAATTGCTCTGGCTAAAGTTTCCAGGACTATGTTGAATAAGAGTGGGGACAGTGGACATCCTTGTCTTGTTCCTGATTTTAGAGAGAAGGCGTTCAGTTTTTGTCCATTTAGTATGATATTGGCTGTTGGTTTGTCATAGATAGCTTTTATCAGATTGAGATAAAGACCATCTATTCCAATTTTCTGTAGGGTTTTTATCATGACTGGGTGCTGGACTTTGTCAAAAGCTTTTCCTGCATCTATTGAGATGATCATATGATTTTTGTCCTTGGTTCTGTTAATATGGTGTATTACATTTATTGATTTACGTATGTTGAACCATCCCTGCATCCTTGGGATGAATCCAACTTGGTCATGGTGTATAATCTTCTTGATGATTTGCTGCATTCTGTTTGCCAGTATCTTATTAAGGATTTTTGCATCTATGTTCATTAGGGAGATTGGTCTATAGTTCTCTTTCTTAGTTGGGTCCTTCTCTGGTTTTAGTATCAGGGTAATGCTTGCTTCCAGGAATGAATTTGGGAGTATTGCTTCCCTTTCAATTTCATTAAAGAGTTTGAGAAGTAATGGTGTTAGGTGTTCTCTAAATTTCCTGTAGAATTCAGCAGTGAATCCATCAGGGCCTGGGCTTCTCTTTGTTGGGAAGTTTTTAATTACATCTTTGATTTCATTGATTGTTATTGGTTTATTTAGGATTTTTATATCTTCTTGGTTGAGCTTTGGTAATTCATATGTATCTAGGAATCTGTCCATTTCTTCTGCATTTTCCATCTTATTAGAATACAAGTTTTCAAAGTAGGTATAGATGATCTTCTGGATTTCTTCAGGGTCCATCGTGATATCACCCTTTTCATTCTTAATTGCGTGGATTTGAGTGCTTACTTTCCTTTTTTTAATAAGATTGGATAAGGGTTTGTCGATGTTATTTAATCTTTCAAAGAACCAACTCTTTGATTCGTTGATTCTTTGTATTGTTTTTTTAGTCTCCAATACGTTAATTTCTGCTCTGATCTTTATAATTTCCTCCCTTGTACGAGCTTTTGGCTTAGCCTGCTCTTCTTTTTCTAGAAGTTTGAGGTTCACCATTAGGTTGTTTATTTGTGCTTACTCTATTTTCCAGATATAGGAATTTAATGCTATAAATTTCCCTCTTAGGACTGCTTTCATTGTATCCCATAAGTTCCGGTATGTTGTACTGTCATTATCATTCAGTTGCAGAAATTGTCTAATTTCTTCTTTAATTTCATCTGTGACCCATTGGTTGTTCAGTAGGGTGTTATTTAATTTCCATGTGTTTAGCAAATTCTTGTGGTTTCTTTTGCCATTGATTTCCAATTTCATTGCACTATGGTCTGATAATATACATGGGATAATATCAATTCCTTTGCATTTACTTAAGCAGGTTCTATGAGCTAGTATGTGGTCTATTTTGGAGAATGTCCCATGTGCAGCTGAGAAGTATGTGTATTCTGATGTTGTGGGGTGGAACACTCTGTAGACATCTATTAAGTCCATTTGTTCCAAAGTTTGGTTCAGTTGTAATATTTCACTGTTGATTTTTTGTCTAGTTGATCTGTCTTTTTGTGACAGTGGAGTATTGAGATCCCCCAATACAATTGTATTAGTGCTTATTTGATTTTTCATGTCCATTAATATTTGTTTTATATAGTTGGGTGCACTGGTATTTGCTGCATATATATTTATGATTGTTATCTCTTCCTCTTGGATTGTTCCCTTTACAAGGATGTAGTGACCTTCTTTATCTCTCTGAATCATTCTTGGTTTGAAATTCACTTTGTCTACAAAAAGAATAGCTACCCCTGCTTTTTTCTAGGTTCCTGTTGCATGGAGTATTGTTTTCCATCGTTTGACTTTCAGTCTATAAATTTCTTTTTGAATTAAATGTGTTTCTTGTATACAGCATATTGTTGGATCTTGCTTCTTGATCCAATTTGCCAGTCTGTGCCTTTTGATTGGTGAATTCAGATCATTAATATTAATGGTTAAAACTGATATGTATTGACTTATCCTTGTCATGTTATTTTCTTGTTGTTGGCTCCCCCTCTTTTAATTTTTGTTTCCCCTCCCTTTCTTTAATTATTTGCTCTGCCTGGTGGATTCCTTCTGTTGGGGTTTCTGGAGTTGTAGTACTTGTTATCCCTTTCTAGAATGTCCTTCAAAACATTTTGGAGTGCTGGTTTGGTGATTATAAATTTTCTCAGATGTTCTTTGTCATGGAAGTATTTTACTTCTCCATCAGTTTTGAAAGATAGTTTTGCGGGGTACATCAATCTAGGTTGAAGATTATTTTCCTTTAGAACTTGAAATACATCATTCCAAGCTCTTCTTGACTTGAGGATTTGTGCTGAAAAGTCCGCTGTGATTCTGATGGGCTTTCCTTTATAGGTGATTTGTTTCTTTTCTCTAACATCATTTAAGATTTTGCTCTTATGTTGAATTTCTGGAATCTTGACTATGATATGCCTGGCTGAAGATTTTTTTTGATCGTGGCTAATTGGAGTTCTGTAAGCCTCACTTATCTGAACGTCAAATTCTTTTTCTCTACCAGGGAAATTTTCTGTGATAATGTCTGTGAACAGTGTTCTGATGTCATTTATGCTATCCCCTGCTTTTTCATTGACTCCAATCAATCTTAAGTTATTCTTCTTTGCATCATCTAGCAGCTGCTGGATTGATTTTTCATTGTCCCTTGCTATTTTTAAGAATTCTTTCTTTTCATGGTCACTAATTGCAAGCCTGTCTTCTATATCTGAGATCCTGTCCTCACATTGGCTTAATCTGCTACAAATACTTTCAATAGAATTTTTGTTTTCCTGGATATCTGCTTGAATCTGCCTTATGGAGTCCATTTCTTTCCTATGCTGAGCATTCATGGCTTCCATCATTTTCTTAAGCTCATCTATTTTTTTGTCTGTGTCTGCTCTAGCATCCTTAAGCATGGTCTTCATTGTGGACATTATCTCTGCAGTTATCTGAGAAATTATTTCTGATTTAAATTTTTCCAGAGCCTCATTCAACTGCTTTGTTGTTACCACTTCAGAGATGTCAGGTGGGTGGCTTTCGGTTTGTCCCACCTCACTGCCCCCTGGGTTTGCCTTTGGTGAACTGGATGTGTGGGGTTGCATCTTGTTTAAGTGTCGTCTCATTTTCTTTTCTTTGTTTAGTTTAATTCCTGGGTTGCTGTTTGTAAATTGCCTATGGTAGGTTGCTTTATTGCTAGTATTTCAAACTCTTAGGAGATTCTTGGAATACCAGGAAGAAAAGCGCCAGTCAGTGTGTCCTTCTTGGCCACTGCTTCTCTGTACCACGGCGTCTCACGTTCCTCCACAGAGGTCCCCGCTGGAGCCGTGGGTGGAATGGCGGCCACCCTGAGTTTCAAGTTCAGCTGCTGCCCCCCCACAATGGCACCCCGCTAGTCACTCTCTCGTGCGGGTTGGCCAGGCGTCAGCACTCACCGCCAGTCAGTGTGTCCTTCACGGCCGCTGCTTCTCTGCACTGCTGCTTCTCGCGTTCCTCCGCGGAGGACCCCGGGGGCGCCGGCAGTCACCGCATGTCCACAGATTTGGACCGCTTCAGTCGCATCGGGATTCCTGACACAGGGAAATGGCACCGGTGGCCGCCTCCTTCTTCTTTGTTGGAGTTTCTCTCTTCACTTTCTCCGTGGGCCCCAAACTGCACTTCAGATCTTTCCTGGGTCCATGGGAGCCACTTCCCTCTTTCTTGTCCTCCTCCAGTCACTATATTTCAGTGTCCGGATGGCGACTTTTGGAGAGGTTCACCGCCTGCTTCTTACAGATCCGCCATCTTAGTAAATATCAAAACTTTCAATTAATAGCACAAATCTTTTTCTTCGAGTATTTACACCATTTATATTTAATGCACTTACTGATATAGTTGTGTTTATATCTACCATGTTACAATTTGCTTTCAACTCAATCTACCTACTTTGTGGTTTTTTTTCTCTTTTATGACTTCTTACAGCTTAATCAAAAGTTCATATCATTTTGCTTTCCCTATATTAACATACTGGTTACACATTCTTCCTCAGTTCTTATAGTGGTTATCTAGTACCATAACCCATTACATTTATGCACCAGGAACCAGGTCTGTGAGAGATAATTTTCTATAGCTGGGGGCAGGGTGGTTTTGGGATAATTCAAGTGTATTACATTTATTACATTTATTGTACACTTTATTTCTATTATCAGTACATCATATAATGAAATAGTTATACAACTCACCATAAGGCAGAATCAGGGCGACCCTAAGCTTGTTTGCCTACAACTAACTGAAGTGTGTAGCCTATGTCCAGTCTGCTCCGTGATCTTTTCTAGGATGCTGTCACTCCACAAAGACAGGATGCTGGGAAGTGGAAGTAGGCTTTTCAGTGCTTTCGTGGCACACTCAAGATATTTCACCTTGACTTTCATCTAGAATGTATGGATATTTGAGGTTGTTTCAAACTTTGTCACTGTCATTTGTGATCTCAAGGAGTTGATCCTCTTCTAGCACAAAGCTGATTCACCAGATTTATTTACAAATGAGTTGCAGATCTGTTCCTTCCCAGTTCAGGAGGCTTTTGTGGGTGGGAAGTAATGCTCAAACTCTTTTGCAAGCTGAGACAGGTGATCATGCAACAGCTAGGAGAAAAAAAATCCCTGGCTCAGTCTCTTTAAAATTCTCTGCTAATGTTTGAAACATGTCAACAATCCCAGTGTTCATTTGTTGCCCCCACAATTCAGCTTGACTTTGAATGCAGCCACTCTATCTGCCAACTTGAACACAGTTGTTGTTCTCCCCAGATGTGACAAATTGAGTTTGTTGAGCAGGTTGTATATGTCACATAAGTAAGCGAGATCTTCAGCTGGTTCTGTGTCATTGAAATGTGCTGCTAGTGGAGACTGTTTTTCTAAAAGAAATATCTGGAGCAGCTCCCCTGACTCAAAAACTCTGGCCAGGGATTTACCTTCAGAAAGCCATCTCACTTCTGTGTAGAAGAGAAAACATGTATGCTTTTGCATCCTCCATTTTCTCTTAGAGCTGTGTGAACAGATGTGAGTGAAGGACATGAACTTTAACGTGGTTTTTAATTTTAATCACATCCTGCAAAATGTTGTCAATTTCAGGTGACCTTTTTGGCTAGCCAGCACAGCGCATAGACTCACATTCAGACATCTTTGACCTGAGTAGTGAAATCAGAAAGCCATCCAGTTATGGCAGCCACTCTGTTCATGCAAATAACACAAAACGACTCAGTTTTACTGATGTGTAGTCATTTAAAGGCTTGAATAGTTCTGTAGCGGTGGTGTGGGTTGGCAATAAAAGGACACATAACATAGCCTCATGCAAATCCTGCTGAAAAATATATCACACAAAAGCAAGCATTGTTGCCTTTTTGGCAACATCAGTAGACTTGTCAGCCTGGACTGAACACCACTGGGACTCATTAATCCTCGCTAACAATTGTGCCTCCATAGCCCCTGATATTTCATCAGTTTATCTGGTTATGGTGCTAGCTGAAAGGGGAACACATGGCACTTTTTGAACTGCAGCCTCTCCTAAAAGTTCATGACAAACTTCCTTAGCAGCACATGAATCACCTGTTACAGTGAACCTGTAATTTAGGTAGGACTCTTGGTATTTTGTTTTAAGTGAAGCTTTCTTTCTGTTTGCAATCAGAGTCTTTTGGTGTCTCACTTTTGGGTCTTTTCTGCTTTTCAAAGAAGCTCTCCAGTGACATTTGTGTTTTACTCATTTTGTCTAGGGTTAGCTCAGGGGCTTATATAACTATGTCCAAGACAATTATGCAGTGTGAGAAAGAGGCATCAGGGGAAGTGATAAATAAAAATAATGGGCAGGCTACACAAAGACTAAATTGTCAGATTCTGACTTAAAGCCTGCCAGATGCAGTTGTACAATTGAAGTACTCAACTCACTTGCCATTGTATAGTCCACCACCAAATGCAGCTTATTGCCACTTGCTATTCACTGATAAGGTTTTGATCTGAGTTTGCAAGCAATTGGTTTATGGTGGTCTCTGTGCAGCCAAACCTCCCTGTTAATGTTCATCTGCATTTGCAGCTGTTCCTCAGCACTAGCATCATTGTCTCAGCTCCACCTCAAATCACCAGGCATCAGATTCTCACGTGGAGTACACAACCTAGATCCCTTGCATACATGGTTCACAGTGGGGCTTGAGCTCCTATGAGAATTTAATGCTCTTGACAGCAGGAAGAGGTCAGGCAGTGATGGGAGTGATGGGGAGTGGCTGAGCTTTACTCACTGGCTTGCTGCTCACCTCTTGCTGTGCGTTCCGGTTCCTAATAGCCACAGACCAGTACCTGTCCATGGCCCAGGGGTCAGGGACCCCTGATCTAGACCATTTGTTATTTCATGAAATATTTTTAATCTTATAATTAGAAAACATATATATAGTTATCAAGATATTCTCCATGACATATTGATAAATATCAAAATAAAAGGAACAATTACAAATTAATACCAGGCAATCATGATTGAACACATGTTAGTAAGAGGTGTATGCCCGGTGAAGGCTGAGGATTATATTGCCCCAGAATTACTTTGTTTGTATGGTTCTGGTGAGAGCTAAGCAATGGAGACACATGTAAGATTTGGATGGGGGAGGTTGTTAACCCAAGATGTCAGAAGTCACCAGTCTTAGAAGGCTGTCGTGGTCAGATGTGACAAGTAAATGCAGAGACCACCGCCAGTTTCTCTTCACTCTCCCCTGCTTGAGAGTCAATTCTGCTGCTTGCTGCTGGCCTTGCCAACCGACTGTGACCCCGTGCCATCCCCAGGCCTGTGGCTGGGAACCTGCAGTAGTGTCCCTAGGTGTCACTCTAAGCTTGCCTTTTATTCCCTCCTTTCTGGCAAAGCATGCGGATTCCTTGTTCACCAGCACGGTTTTCTGAGTAGTTGAGTAATTGCTTCTCCAAGCCACTACCTCCCTCTCCAGCCTTCTCTATTCTTAGCGAGCTCTGTACTTCCATAGTGCTTATCATAGCTCTGTACTGGTGACGTAATTCTGATGGGCCCATAATGCTAGGGGAGCTGAACAGAATACAGAAGGCACTGAGGTTGCTAGCCTGTACAGTTCAGGAATAACATACAACTTGTACTGAATATACAGTTAACAAAAAAGAGTGCTTCGAAACAAAGGGCAAAGGTGCTTTAGAAGTACAAAGAAAATTGACAGAAACAGAACTTTATGCCATATAAACTGAAAATCCTTATGAAATAGATGCCGTGTTAGCCAGACACAAATAATTCAAATGAATTCGGTAAGAAATAGAACTCTAGGAGAAGAGCTCTAGAAAACTTAAAATTTATTAGAAATCTCTCTTCAATGTTGCTATGGTCAAAGAGTTTTACAAACCATTATCAAGAAATATTTAAGGAAAAATACCACTATTTAAATTGTGTGAGTGTCGCACATGTGAAAAATATAATAAACTCTGTATGTTGACTACTAGTACATTCCAAATAATATACCATGCTGGAGTAGATTTGGCCTCTGGAGAATGGTGATTATGTAACAAATGGAGATATCCTATAATTCTCTCTTTTTCTTTTTGCCATTCTTTTAATTTTTTTTTATTTTATGGAAAAAAGTTAAAACAAAATTTCATAACAAGATGATAGGAGAATGACAATAGTTAATACATTGCCTGTTGTTATCTTTAAAGTAGTTGCTTAGAGTACAATAGAGGCATAAAAATTTCTCCAGTCGATATTAGCACAAACCTTCCTTTTTGATGAACTAAGAGACACTAATAGTATAACTGACTTGCATTTTGTTTTCCTTTTTCCCTTCTGTTCTTTCCCCTTCCCACATCCTAGTTGCTTTATCCTTTTGAACAATTTCTTTCCATTTCACAATATCTATTATACATTTTAGACCTTATTTACTCTTTCAGTTTCTCACACCGAGAAGACAATATGATGTTTACACATATGAGTCCGATTTATTTTACTTATGAGTATGGTCTCAAGTTGCATCCATTTACCTATAAAAGTCTCCCATTTATCCTTCTTTATGGCAGAGTAATACTCCATTGTATAAAAATACCACATCTTTTTTGTCCATTCCTCAATTGATGGGCATCGGTCTGTAATTCTTAAATGAATAAATAGGTCAAAGGAGAATGGCTCTGGGACATTTTGATAAATATTTTTTAAAGTATTTGATAACATTCATTTGTTTATTTTAAAAATGGCTTCTAGAAGTAGGAATAGAATGTAATTTTTAATAATAGTCCAATACAGTGGTACCTTGGTGCATGAATGCAATTCTCTGCATGATTCTAGTTGCAAACTGAACTGGATGAGAACTGAATCAAATTTCCCGGTAAGGTCAACATTGAACTTAACCATTGAATTGGATTCAGTTCTCCTCCAACTCCGTTTGCAACCAGAATGGTGGAAAGAATCAAGTTTGTGAATCGAGGTACCACTGTAATCTATTGGAAACCAGCAAAAAGTATGTTTACAATGGAAAATATGGGTACTCCCCATGAAATCAAGAAAATGCCTGTTATTGCTAGTATGACTCATTGATTTGAAAATTTTAGACAATAGTGTAAGAAGAGAAAATACTAAGATTATCTGTCTTCATGGAAGATTTGATCATATACCTGAAAAACATCAAGAAATCAACTACATAAAGCTTTAGCTGGGTTGTTGGTTACTGATTCCAATGCACAGAAATTAATAATCCAACTCGGCAGCAATAACTAGTAAAGTTTTAAAAGCCATCACATAGTTTCCATAAAAAGTATAAAAATTCTAGCAATAAACTTAACAGGAATGTGCAGAGTCATTGAGAATTAATGAATACTTTATTTCAAAATAAAAGTTTTAAGCATTCTTTTGGGTAGGGGATTAGTGCTAATTCTTACATATATTTAGTACAATTTGATAAGATTAATTTATAGAATCTAAAAATGTAATATAATTTAATATATTGAAGTTTATATAACACCATTAAGGTTTTGTTTTTGAACTTAATAAAATTATTCTAAGATTTATCTAGAATAACACATTTGCTGTAACATATAATTTTTAAAAGTTCAATTGAGAAGGGCATCTTCTTTACCAGATTTTAAATGTACCAATTTATGGGCCGGTGAGATGGCTCAGTGGCATACGCGCCTCCCTGGCAAGCACGAGGGCCCAAGTTCGACTCCCAGAACCCACATATGAAAAAAGGGGCCGGTGATATCGCTCAGCAGCACGGGTGCCTGCTGGCGCGTGAGGTCCTGAGGTCAACCCCCAGTACCCACAAAAAAATAAAAAGTACCAATTTATAATCTAATAATTAATATGTACTTTTCTGTTCAAAATGTGGACAAGCAAATCACTGGAACAGAAGGGAAACTTTAGATGCATACTCAAGTGTTTGCAAGAATTTGTTATATCATAACCTCAATCATTAGAATAATAGTGTATGGACTAAATGACCAGCTATTTAGAAAAAAAATGTTTTCTTATTTCATGTTT
Organism: Erethizon dorsatum; assembly: GCA_028451465.1. Lineage (NCBI taxonomy): Eukaryota > Metazoa > Chordata > Mammalia > Rodentia > Erethizontidae > Erethizon > Erethizon dorsatum. Next base: position 57,712,704 of record CM051833.1, read on the forward strand.
TAAAAAAAAATAAGTTTAAAGGGCATTACATTTTTTAATGTAAAGTATAATACAAAAAACGTTGTCAGAAATGAATACATACACTTGATTGAGGAAATTCTAAGCATAGCTCACAGAAAAAGCAGTTTACACATAGTTTTCCCTTTCACTTTGGCTGATCATTATTTTTAAAGTATTCTGCAGTCAAAGTTGTCAGAATCAAAATGGGGTTGCTTATGTCAACTCTAACAGAAAATAACTAAATAAGGCGGGAGGCTATGAAGGATGGATGCCTGACAGTAAGCGTCACTCTGCCCAAACCATAACCTGCAGAAATGCCACAGCCAGAAGGGACTTCAGCAAGGACACTTACCCGCCACTGTCCGGTCCACCTTGGGCAGGCACCAACCTTGACAGCGACGCCAAGGGCTGTTGTGTCAGATACGTTGTGTAACGACCTCATTATTCCTTGAAAAACTTCCTCCTGCCTCCACTTCTTCGAACACGCAGTTGACTGTGGCACGTGTGTTCCTGTTGCAGCGGGCCTCCTGGGTAAATTCAGCTGGCCTTTGGAGAATCTCTGTTAATTATTTAGTTTGACAACACTAACACGCTGAACTGTTGCTTTGTTTCACGATCTACCGGTGGGAAGCAGTATACATATTTTGCCCTCAAATCATTTTCTTGTTCCAAAAAACAAAAACAAAAACACCCCACAAATGTCAATGATTTTTGTAGTAATGGGCTTTGATTTACCATAAATATCTTTTTCTTTTCCTTGCATGGAGTTATGTCACATTTTAGACATCAGAAGACTAGGTCCTAAGAGGCTGCCATTTGAATATCACTTGTCCAGTTTTTTTTTTTTTTTTTAAGAAACTTTAACTAGGAGCATATAAATAGTGTGCTAGTGTTGCCAATATTTGGTCGTTAGTTTCAAAATATGAATTCTGGAAATGCCATTCCCTTGGCAGCATGTTTTGTTTGCTTTGGGCATTGGGAACAGAGCTTTCTGTCTCCCCGTGAAGTAATGTGAGAACATCCCAAAGTCTGTCATTTCATTGTTGAGACTGGAAGTGGACACTTCTGTCTGTCCCTCGGGAAACCTTTATAAACTGCTGATGTCGTCACAGTATTTATGCACACGTTTCTCCTTCCACCCCAAGCTTCACAGTCTCCTTCTATGAATCAGCGGCGGTCTTAGGAGTTGAGTGTTGCTTCCATTCCCGTGCCGTGTGCCTCCTGGAAAACACCTGCAATGACCCATGGCCCTAGGATGTGCCGAGAGCATCCTCCTGAAACAGTCAATTTCTCTGGGAGAAACCTCGGCCGGGATGACAACCAATAGTGCTCCTCCTGAACTCACATTCCACTGCAAAAGGCACAGAAGTAAATTTGAGAACAATTTTATGACATAGCTGGAGATGAAGACAAAGTAAGTTGAACGTGGCTTCTTTCATTCTAAGTGACAGTTTCTTTCATGAGTACAACTTTGCTCATCAAGCAGTAGTTTCAATCTTTTGATTTTTGCTTAGTAACTGCTTATCGTTCCAACCGCGTGTGAACCCTGAGCCTCTCATCCTCCAGGCTGACCTCGTCCTCAAAATGGGCTTGCTGAAGGTCTTGGACCCTTCTGTCCTGAATGGTCACACCTTAAATATTCAGACTTGAGTGCTTTTCTGGTCCCCAGCCTTCTGCTTTTTGGAGCATTTGTAAATGAAGGATGTCTCTCTTATTGGGCTGTGACACTTCAGTCATTTGTCAAAGGCTGAATTGCTGTTAAGAGATTTTCTCCTCTGGGAGGCTATGGATGTCTGTGATCCCAGGACCCTCGCCCTGTCCATGAATTGCAGAGGAGTGCAGCACAGGGTCACATCCACGTCTGTATTGAGTGCAGGCCACAGCACGAGGGCCAGTGAAGGGTTTAGATCCCCAGAGGCAAATTCCCTGCTCTTACAGACTACAGTCACTCGGGACAATGGACAAAAAAGTGAAACATGAAATACTGTAATTGTTTAACTGAAACATTAATTAGATCTTTTAGTTGAGGCAATAAGAGAAATCTTGTAATTCATTTTCAAAATCTCTATAGTAACGGTCATCAGTACTATGAATCTCCACCTCCTAATACCATCGCTTTAGTGGTTTCTCCAGGGCAGCTTCATGAAGGTTTTGTTTGGAACTAGGTCTGGAAGCCCGGGCTGCACAGGAGAGGCCAAGGCAGTGTTCAGTGAGGTGTCCAGAAAATGGGGTACCTGAACCACAGGGCGGAGACAAGAAAATGTGTTAGTCAGCTTTCCTGCTGCTGGGACAAATTACTCAACAGACACAACTTAAAGGAGGAGGTGTTTATTTGGTTCATGGATTCAGGGGGTTCAGTCTCTGGTCAGCTGGCTCCAAAGCAGAAATATCATGGTGGAAGGGTGTGGTGGAGCAAAGCTGCTCAGTTTATAGTTGCTGGGAAGCAGAGGAGAGGAATGCTGCCAGAGAGGAAGGGGACATGGACTGGATGTAAACCCCAAGGCCATGCCTCCATGAGCCCCCAAGGCACACCCAGAAGAGTGCTTTATTAATCATGTGGGTGGCTCCCTATCCAATCAAGTAGCCAATATAGTTAAATTGTCACAAAAGCCTGTGGCTTGCATGATGGCAGTAGCTGTGCCTGATCAAGTCCCTTAGATTTCAGACTCCAGCAAGTGGGTGCGTAGCTACCATGAGGCTGGTCTGGAGCTTGAGATCCCACTAGGGAAGATCTTGAGCACCAGTTCTTTTATTTGGCTAGTAACTGAGCATTGGACACCAGGTTTCTGCTGAGCTTGAACATAAAGAGAGGACAGGGTTGGTATGGTTCCTGTCCTCAGGTACAGGAAGGTAATGCGCAAATCTAAGTCCTGAACCCACAACATCCTGCCCATGTGTCAAAGGACCAGGATGAAGAAGAGGGTTTCCCAGAGGTGGCTGAGCCAGACTCTGGTGGAGGCAGTGAGCAGCCTAGGGACAGCTTTGCCAGGCAGGGGGACAGCGCTCAGGCCCTGAAGCATGGAAGCAAGATGCAGCCACGGGGGTGGAAGGGTTCCGAGGTACCACGGCAATGTGCCAGAGAAGGGGTGGCAAATCCAGGACCCAGAGCAGGAGGCAGAGGAGGAGAGGGTGGGTCTTTGACAAGTAGATTCCACAAGATCCACAGTCAGATGCTGGGCCACCACAGTGGAGAAGGGACTGCAGAGACCACCACACCCTGAAAGAAAATCTGTTCACACCATGCCCATGAGGATGGTGCACCTTTCTGCTATTTCTAGTCTTTGTTTTGTTTTGTTTTTTGAGAGAGGGTCTCTAGCCCAGGCTGGCCTGGAACTTGAAGTGATCCTCAGCCTCCTGAGTGCTTGGATTACAGGTGTGCGCCACCATACCTGGCTTGCTATTTCTATTCTTTAGAAACTCTTTGAGTTCAATTCCCGGTACCAAAAAAAGAAGAAACTCTTGCCACAAAGCAGCTGATGAAGAACACCAAGCTCCTGTCCCTCTGAAGATGAGCTCACATTCTGTTCACTGCGCACGTTGTGGGCAGCGCTGAGATTTCTCACAGCATTGATGGATTTGCCTTGGCACCTGCTCACAGGGACAGAGATGGTGCTGGGGACCACCGTGCATGTCTGACCCCGTGTCCTCATTCTGACCCTCTGATGGGAAGTTTCACAGGGATAGGTCCTTGCCTGCCATTGATGGGTGTCCTGCACATGTCACATGAAAAGAACGCCACGTAGATTTGTGGAGTGAATAATACATACACGGGTGGATAAATTTATTCAAGAACCAAGAGAGTCAACTGCAAAGACACAGCAAAATGTTGACACTTTTGACATTTTTCTTGTTTCCAGATATCTTAAAGTCAGGACATCCACATTTCCTAAACATTTTTGTGCGAGAGGCTGATAGGGAGCAGGCGGACAGGCAGGATCTGGGGATGGGGAAGCAGGGAGGGAGGAGGGAGGCAGCGCAGGCTAAAAAGATGAAGACACGATGTGTGTATGCATCAGTATCCTATGATGCATATACCGTTGTGTGTCACAAACATAAGCAGATAAGAGTATTCTAATTGAAATTAAAAGCAATGGACTTGTTAGTGGCTGTTTCTGAAGTTCCAGACTGAGGCAAGAACCAGCGCTCTACTTATTGGCTCAGGTGCTGTGACTCAGATCAGTCCTGTGTGGCCTGGGTGAGGGCTGGGACACACAGAGCCATGGAGGCTGTGGTGTCTCCCTTTTCCTGCCCTGTGACTGATGCAGGCTGCTTCTCTAGCTGGGGTCCCGAAGGAGGGTCAGGCTGTGGAGTGGTGCCAGGGACAAGAACTGAGGTTTGCAACTTATAAAGAGATTTATATTTAGGATGTTTAAGCAACATAGTGCAGGCTGAACAAGGCGTGACTTAGCCTAAGTGAGTTCTGTCAGTCATGATGACCACACTCCCTTCTCTGGAAAGGCTCATGTGACCTGCGACATCCAGCCCCAAAGAAGACAGTGTCTTCCTTCAGATGTCTATACACAGTCCAGAGGGATACGGAGAGCCCCCAGCAGTGACAGTTCTCCTGCAATCCTTTTGGGAGGAGAGCTTGCTTCCCTGGAATGCCAGATCTTGGAATATACCTGTTGGCCAGAGCCCAGATCCAGAGCAGAGGCCCTCTAACTGCTCCCACAGTGTCCCCATGTCCCTGAACCTCTTGCAGCTGAAGTCCAACTCTCTTTCTGTTACCATCTGGTGGCCTCTTAGGCACCAGCAAAGACTTGGAAGCAAGCACTCAAATTAGATTGCAAAAGAAGCAGTTTATGGAACGCTGAAGACCTCCCACTCACTCACCTTAGCACCTACCTCTGCAGTGAAAAGCTACTGCACCTGTGGCTAAAGAGCAGGTTGAGGTGGGCTGGTGGGAGGTCACAGAGTTCAGCCAGCTTGGTGGGTGTGTCCTGTCTTAGCCAATTCTCTCTGCTGCCACATGCCCCTCGGGCTGTCCCTGTGCTACTCCGACTCCAGGGACTTGAGTGATGGCAGCAGCCGGTCCAATACTGTGCTCTACCGTGGGCATTTCCCAGTGGACAGTGAGCTTCGACGGTGCCCTGAGGCGACATCATCATGATTCAGGTCCTCACAGATGCAACTCAGTGGTCACTCGCCCCTTTTCAAAAGGAGTGTTCAGAATGTCTTCATTCTGTACTGTCCCACCTGCCATTTTTCTTGTGGCCATCATTGTGGATGGGTAGCTCCAGCCATGGTGCATGCAATGACTGAAACTCAGAAAGAAGGTAAACTTCAGGAGGAAAGATGCAGAAGGAAGGAGTTCTGGCGGCCCCCAACAGCCCCTAGTGGACCTGCGTCTGGTGGCACAGGACCCACTGGAACTTCCTGGCTGGTGACCTCCACGTCCAGCCTGCTCTGTCTGCCTTGTGGGCAGCCGGTGGTGCTGGCCAGTGTCACCAGGAAAGAATCTGCAGGTCTGTAAACTTGCTATTTTTAGGCCTCCGGAGACTTGAGCCAGTTTCCCGAGTGTAGCAATGCCCACATCTTTTATTGAATGGGCTTTGAGATCTTACAAGCTCTGCCTCTAGTCTACACAGACTTTAGGCAGGTTTAAGAGAATGTGAAGCTAATTCACAAAGACAAATGGCCAGCCTTACCCATGCCTTCCCCGCCGCCCAGGCTCTCCTGCAATCCTGGTCCTCACCCAACGCCCAGGGCTGTGCCATTATTAGCCAGCCATGCAGCGTTTGCCCCAACCCAGCCTGTCGAGGCCACTGGCAGCTCCCAGTGCCGGCCCCCTGGGTCAGCCCAAGCAACACCTCCCACCTGACATGTCCTAAGGGCGCTCTGCCCAATGTCCCCCCAAATCACGACAGAAGACTTTCATCCCTTGCTCAGTCCACAGACCTAAGCAGGCCCTTTGCTCCCCTCCCCTCACTCCCATGTGTCCCCATGTTTCTTCTGTGACTCTATGGTACCTCTGAGGACTGTCCCCCACAAGGGGGGCACCACAGCCTCCTGGGCATCTCCATGACTGTTTCCTTGCCTTGGGGGCATGGAGAACTATCCAGTAGAGGATGCTGATTTTACCTCCATTACCAACTTCTTCTTCCCTCAGGCAGAGCCACAGTGGCACACGAACACCCAGCCTGAGGTGGCTTCCCCCAGGCTCTGGTTGTTAAATGTCACATACAGAAGCTAATAACTCAAGTGATTGCTTAGCAAGGACTGGAAAGAGAGATATCCCCTGGAAAGAGAGCCTCCCCCCAAGTCCTGGCTTGAACAATATAAAAGTCATCCAAGGGGCTGGACAGGAGAGAAGGGTTAGAGACACAGAAAAACTAGAAATTAGTTCCTGAGAGAGAGTGCTTGATTCCCTTCTGTTAATGGGAAGCAGGAGCTTGAACCAGGAGCAGAAAGTGATCCACTGACTACTTTCCCACCTCAGTTAGAGGCAGAAACAAGCAGAACCCTGGAACACTTGGAGAAAATTCAAGCTTCTTAAGAACCACAAAGAAATGCCAGTCACTAGTGCCCCTGGAGGACAGGTACTGAGAAGTGGCCGCTCTTACGTGTACTTCACAGATGCAGCGTCCTTTAATCTTTTCGTAATCCCAGAGATGAGCTACCAGGATGACCCCCATCCCACAGGTAAGGAGAAGGAGGTTGGAGAAGTTGGCCACTTTGCCCAGGGCTGCACAGCCAGGATGCCCAGAGATTACGGTCAGGCCAACTGGCTCCACCACACCTCCCGCAAGAGGAAAAGACGTTGCGAATGGGCTGTGTGCCTTGTTTACAGACTCTGAAAACGGAGCATTCTGCAAAATTTCCCTGTGACAGACACACTGCATTTATTCACCACGAGCTGCTCACCTGTGTGAGTCACAGCTTGCTCAGTCCTCCCACGGTGGCCAGGAGGTGAGGGGCGGGCTGTGACCCAGACGCTGATCTCAGCTGGAAGGACAGTGAACTCTGCTGGACGGTGCTGCTGGAAGCGGCTGTGGCAGTGGTGTCTGAAGCAGCTGGTGTGCAGCAAAAACATGCAGTAATTGCTCCCTGCTGTTGGCTCAGGCCAAAGCCAGACAGCCCAGACAGATAAGAAGGGGGGAGTCTTAACTAAGTGAGGGAGGAATACCAAAACACGAGGATTTTCCTGACTTGCTTTCAAGTTATTCGTCCTTTTACATTGATTACAGTTATCTACTATTTTATTTTATTTTTTTGAGATGGTCTCACTACGTAGTTCAGGCTGGCCTTGAACTCACTATGTAGCCCAGGCTGGCCTTAAACTAATAGCAATCCTCCTGCCTCAGCCTCCCAGTGCTGGGATTACAGGCGTGTGCCACCATGCCTGGAAATATCTACCTACTTTTCAAATATAAATAAAAGGAAGCATTTCTCTTATAACTGGGGTGCAGGTCATGCAGTGAAACCAGCGGTCAGTGTCAAGTGATTTCACGGTGGTTGTATGAGATAGCCTGTGGTCTTGTGCAGGGAGCAGCTTTCAGCTTCACCCTCAGAGCCATCCTGCCCCAGCCTCCTGGGTGGAAACTGGAGCCGTCTTCCCTCTTTCCCTCCTTCATGTTGAATCAATTACAGAGCACTGATAATTTTACCTCCTAAACATTTTGTGGCAGGGTCAGGGCTGTGTGTTAGCCAGACCCAGTTCCTATTTGTCTGGGCTCTCAGCTGGACTATGTGTTCTAGCCTCCCTTAGGTTAGGTAAGGCCCCACGGCTCCGCTCTGGGTGCCAGCGATGCACTGACCATCCCAGACCTGGCGCCAAACCTCCCACAGGGCTGCCATCCTGCTTCCTCCTTCTCTGCTGGTCTCTGCAGAGCACTAGCAGGGGTCTCCCAGGCCCTAGGGAATGGTGGAACTCCTTCCCACCCAGGCCCATCATGGACGCACTCTGGCCTGGGCTGGGGATAAGAAACAAATTCTTAATGTGTCACACCATTCTGCTTTGAGATCATTTTTTAGAGTAGCTGCACCTACTGACCCTAATTTATCTTCTCCTCACTCCTTTCCACAACTGATGCTATGCCTGCTACTGATTTTCTACTGCTGTCAAGAAGCCATGTCTTCCCAGCCTTTATCTGCACCTTCATTCTTGCCCCTCATAATTCCAGCTGTTAAGAGTGGGCTCCTGTATTAGGCAGCATTCCCATTGCTGAACATAATACCCAAACTCACGATTTAGAGAAATTTAACTAGGCTCATGGTTTCAAGGGATTTAGTCCATGGTCAGCTGGCCTCCAGGCAGAAACATCACAGCAGAGGGACGTGGCAGAGCAAAGTACCTTAGTTCATGGTGGTTGGGCAGCAGAGCAGAGGAACAGTGCCAGAGAGGAAGGGACAAAGACCAGATATAAAGCTGAAAGCCTCACCTCCATGAACTACCTAGGCACAACCTGTAGGATGCTCTACCAGTCCTCTCTAGTGGTGGCGAACCTGTGGCACACATGCCGCAGCGGGGTGTTTGTTATCACTGAAAACTCTAAAAGGTTCACCATCACTGCTCTAGGAAGATCCCAAAGCCAATCAAGTAGACATTCTGCCCTAACCACCACAGCTTCTAAAGACACACCCCTTGGTGTAAATCTTTAAATGGAGCCACTAAAGTGCTGTAACATGACACCTAGTCTTTTCATGTCTGGCCAATGTCCCCTGCCTCGTTAGACTTCTGCTGCCATGCATGGGTTCTAGCCACGGAGAACCCTGGGCATTTATGTCCTCTCTTGTCTCACTGTGCCTCTGCTTGGAATACTCTTCCTCTGTTAGGCAAATTCTCTGCCTCTTTCAGGATCAGTGCAACAGCACCTCCTGGGTCCCTTCCCAGTTGCCCCCATATGTATCTGTGTTTTCTACACTGATGCTGTGTGGGTCACTATGTGTGCACCTGACACATGGCAGGGACACAACAACCCCCAGTCCTGATGATGAAAAATGTCTCCAGACATTTCAAGCATCCGCATGAAGACAGGTGTGACTCTTAATCATGGTATGTCAACTTGAATGGGTTAGGAACCGCCTAGCAGATTAGTGCAGCACAGTTCTGGATGGTCAACATGCAGGCCAGCATACAGGGGGAAAGACCCACCCTAGATGTGGGTAGCTCCGACCAATAGGCTTGTAGCTTGGATGGAATGAAAAGGGAGAGAAAAAGGAAGTGTCCCGTTTTGGAAGACTTCCAGTCTTTGCCATTGCCTTTGGACATTGGTCTCCAGTTTCTTCAGCCTAACAATGCAGACTTGAACCAGCTACTCGACAGTGAGTTTCAGGCCTTTGACCTTGGACCCATCCTTGGTTCACCTTGTTCTGTGGCTTCCAGCTTCTTGGATTGAGCACCACTGGATCTTCTATCTCTCCAGTGCACAGATGCCGTTGTGGATTGTCCTGCTTCTGAGTCTCATTCCATCTAATAAACTTGCACAATTATGCATACATTTTCTATGAATTCTGTTCTTCTACAGAACCCTAACTAAAGCAGCACAGTCATCCCTTATTATGAAAAGAAATCAGAGGACCATGTTATCCTGGTGGGATCACTCTGTTCGAGGTTGACCAGAACACTGGACTTGGCAGAACAGACTCCAGAAAGACTCAACGTTCACCAAATTCAGAAGAGACTGGTGTGGCAGGCCTTGGGCCTAGTGACACTTACCCCTGGTTTCTTCTTTGCTAATAGACCCCATATTTTCAGCATGACCATATGCCCAAGCTCACGGCAGCAATGGTTCATGGCTGGCTTCTTTCTCAACTTCCCAGCCTTCCCTTGCAGTTAGGGGTGGCCTTAGAACAAGTTCTACCCACAAGATATAAGAAGAAATCTAGTGTGGGAGTTTACCTGAAGATTCTTGCTTCTCTGCTGAAAAGGGTCATCCAGAACAGACATTGCTCCTCCCACCTCTTCTCTTGCCTCAAATGCGGACATGGGGCCGACACCAGGGAATTCCATACGGGTCAGCCTGGATATCCTGGAGTGCTGGACCATTGTGCCAACAGGGCTCTGTCTCTGGATTTCTTACAACTGGAGAAAATAAGCTCCTGTTTCTGGTTAAACCTGTTTTTATAGTAGGTTGAGTAGTATCCTCCCAAATTTCACATTTGTCCAGACCCTCGGAACATGACCTTGTTTGGAAATACAGTCTTTGCAGATGTGATTAGTTAAGGATGTTGGGAGGGACTCATCCTGGGTTTAGGATGTGCCCTCAATCTGATGACTGTTGTCCTCATGAGAAGAGGACGCAGAGAGACACATGCAGAGAGCACAATGTGAAGACAGGCAAGGCTGGGGCAGCATAGGGCCGTGCAGTCCCCGTCCAGCATCCCACAGCCTTTGCAGTGCAGTTGCGGCTGCTTCCATCAGAAGGTGGAGGTGATTCCCACAGCCGGGCTCTTGTCCAGGCCCTGCCTCCCACTTTGGCTCACAGAATGGCAAAGAAGAGACAGCACTCCAGCTCGCACCCATGCAGGTCTGATTGTTTCTCGAAGCCCTGTTCGGCCACCCTGAGAACAAGCTGGGGCTGGCCCATAGGCTAGTCGATGCTGACCCCACCAGATGCCAGCCATCCCTGTGCAGGTGACCACCCAAGGCAGCCCACTGCAGCTGACCCACCCACTGCCTGCAGCGAGACTGGCTGTGTCTGACCCAGAGCCACAGAACGACTTATTTATGCCATGGTGTCAGGGTGGCTTGTTACCAGTGGTAGCTGACCAATACATTCACACTTTGATTTTTTTCAGTTACTTATGTTACCTAATCAGCACTGTGAACAACTGAATTTGGGAACCCTGGTTAGGTGGCAGCTTTCAAACCTCACTGTGCTTAAGAATTGCTCAGGGGATTTGATTAAAATAGAGATTCCTGGGCTTATTCCTAGAGTTTCAGTACGAGACTGGGTAAGCTCCAGATGTCCGTAATTTGGCCAGCATTGTTGCTTCTGGCATGGGTGCTCCACTGAATATACTTTGTAAACAACCTTTTTATAGGAACAAATCACTGAAACCATAGGATAATCTCTAACATTGTCCCTCCTCCAATATTGAGAGAGAGAGAGACTGACAGAGACAGAGAGACAGACAGAGATAAGAGACAGAGATGAGAGAGAGAGAGAGAGAGAGAGAAAGAGAGAGAGGCTACAAAGGGAAAGTGCTAGGCTTCCTTGTAGAAAATACTAAGCAAAGAGGAAGACCTTCCTTGCCCAAGGTCTCCAAGACCACATTTTACTCCCAGTATTGTTTCTTGATCTGCATTAAGAAATATATTGCATCTAATTTACATAGAAAGACTAATGAGCAAATGCACAAATAATAAAACCCTGGTTCTAATTACAACACGTTGTCTGGTGGCCCATCAATCAAGTTAAGGGGATTCGCAAGAGGCAATCAGCAAAGACAGAGCACGAGGCAACAGGAAAAAGGTCAAGTGTTGGCAGGCGTCAACAGTGACAACCTGTGTGATAGATCCTGCACACTGGCAAGGGTGGCTGTCCCAGTTCACGCCCCATGGGCCTATCAGCTGATAGTCATTTGGCAAAAAGGACCCAGTCCCCTGTGCCAGATAGTCCTGGGGCTTCACACAGCAGAGAAAAGGACACGGATTCCTCTCCTTGGGGGACATTCTAAGCGGAGGAGGAAACACCCATGATAAATACATGAGCGTGTAGTGGGTGCAGTCGTACCCTGTAAAAGATATGTTGAAGTCCTTATCCCAGGTGCCTGTGGATGTGACTTTATTTGCAAACAGGGTCTTTGCAGATGTCACCTGGCTAAGACACAGTCATCAGGCTGTGTCCTAACCTGAGACCATTGGTGTCCTTACCTGAAGAGAGCCAGACACAGGGAGAGCACCACGGAACGTCAGGAACAGAGCTGTGTGTTGTGTCTAGAAGCCAAGCAGTGCCGCGGTCTGCCGGCAACCTCAGGAGCTAAGAGGACAGTATGCACTACAGCAGCGGTGAAGGAGAACAAGGGATGTGGAGGATAAATTTTGTAGTTTATGTAGAGCCACTTGGAAGCCACCAAGATATGAGAAAGAGGAGGGAAGGGGCCATGTGGGTGTGCAGGGAAAGAGCACAACAGACAGCGATGACAGCGTGTGGCTCGCTCGTGGGGAAGCACAGGGAGGAGGAAGGTGGCAGCGTGGGGACTTGCAGGTCACAGTGAGGCTGTTACTGCTCCCAGGAAAGCCACAGGGAAGTGCTGAGCGAAGGCTGGCATGGTATGACTTTTAGTCTTACTTTTTTCTATTTTTAAGGCTCACTCAGGCCAAGTGGGGTGCATGTGCGGAATACTGGCATGTGGGGACCAGCTGGCAGGCGCTGTTTCTAAACAGGCCAGGAGGAGTGGTAGTTGGGAGGAAAGTGGAGAGGGCAGCATTTTGGTGTTGGGTGTTTCTGGCAGGGCAGCCAGATATGACTTAACGGTCTTGGCTTGAACCACTGGAAGCAGTGTTCCAGAGTAACGACTCTTTAACTTGTTTGTGATTTTCCGTACTTTATTGAACACACATGTTCCAATCCTTGGTCATAATTTCCATAAGTACAATATACAGGTGCTTAAAAAAGTCTGTGCCGAAACATTTGATTTTTTTATTACCACCACTTGCCCAAAGGCCTTAGCATGCAATGCATGGATTCGTCCTGCCAGTGCAGTACTCAGGGTCAGGACTGAGTGACGTCTGCTCAGATGAGACACAGACCAGGAGGACAGCATATAGAATACGCCACCATAAAGGCCTTGCTCCGTTCTGCTTAAAAGGAACGGGGCCGGGCCCTGGGAGACATGCTGGGCACAGAGGGAGCCACAGGTGGGCAAACGTGCCAAGGGACACTGTCTGCGTGGGACCTTGTGGCCGCATGGTCGGCACCTGTGGGCAGCTGTGGGGTCCTGTAGCTGCGTTCACGAGCTGGTCCTCTGGCATGGGTCGCTGGCTGATGTTCATGGCGAAGCTGAGCTGGGGCTCTCACTTGGAAGCTCACCTCGCTTTTGCACAGAAAGAGACAGAAGGCCCCCCCGAAGGAGATGCCGCCACGCCACTGTCCTGAAGTGTTACTGGCCACTGAGATCTGTACGCTTAGGTTCTTGTGCCTGCTGCTGACCACACTGAAGGAGGCCAGATATTTGGTGACAAGGAAAAAGGATTTTTTGCAAAGCCAGCTGTGAGGAGATGGCAGGCCCCATCTGCCTCGAATCACCATCTCACCTTGTACAGGTGGGGAAGGGTCCTCTATCATGAGGAACACAGGGAGACATCGTGGATGTCCACACTTCTTCATCCCTTCCGGCCATCTTTGGTTGCTCCTCTTTCTTGTGGAGAGGACCTCAGACTTCGGCCTCCTGTGGCACCTGCACATTCTGTCACTTCTCTGGGCCGAGGAGAGGCTGTTTGTTATGTGCTGAGTAGGAGGAATTTTAGAGAACTTGCTTATCTCCCCCCCATCTAACTTTCAAGATTCCAGTTTGCAGCGCTGGTTACAGTGTCTCCATTGCTTATGTCTGCCCTCTGTCTTGGGGGCCTTGAGGTGCCACATCATCAGGCTGACTGTCCCGTGTGGGACCGGCACATCGAGTCCATCAAAGGCAGCCGAAGCACGGTGAAGATGGAAGCTGGATGCCTGAGCCTGAAACACATCACTAAAAACTGTGACGTCAAACACAAGACAAAGCCACAGCCAGGAGATGGCCACCCTCACTCCTGCTTGAAGGCGCTTCTGCTTTTAGACAACCGTGCACAAGAACCCTCCTGACAGCCTCTGCCGCTCTACTCATTTAGGCGGGGCTGACACACAGGTGACTCTGATGTGCACAACTTTCGCCCCTTGGTGGAATGCACTGTCCTCTTTTCTGAAGCTTTTGCCAATTAACCATCGGTGGCCTTGTCCCCGGGTGCCAAGGTGGCTTTCTCAGGTGATGGTGGGTCAGAGCAGGGCCCACATGGGAGGGGATGTGACAGACGATTGGAGTTAGTGTCCTGAGCCCTTGTTGCCAAATATGAGCAATATCAAAGATGGAGGGAGAGTGGCTTTCAGGCCGAGTTTATCTAGGGCAACGGTGGTGAACCTATGGCAAGCCTGCCACAGCAGAATTTTAATCCTGTCTACTTTGTAGTCAGCATCCTAAGACATTCGAACTTTTGTGTGTTTTTTTTTTTGTTTTTGTTTTGTTTTGTTTTTTGTTTTTTTAAAGACGGTGTCTCACTATGTAGTCCAGGCTGGCCTCAAACTCGTGGCGATGCTCCTGCCTCAGCCTTCCAAGTGCTGGGACTACAGATATACGCTACCACGCCTAGCAAAACATTTAAACTTTGACAGTTACAAAGCTTACATGCAACCATAAAACAAGCCAATAACAGCAAAGTAAATCCAGTCTGTATGGTAGACTTGAACTAAAAGAACTTGAACTAAAAGAAAGCCAATATTTCTGTGAAGCAGGCTTAGTTCTGCCAGAAAGGTACATCAAGCAAAAATTTAAGGGCCCTCTACTCTTGTAAACCAGTGTAAATTACCATTTGAAGAAAGCACACAACTTACTAATGTCAAGATCAAGAAGTACAGTTTAGTAACAACTTTAGGATTTCTTAGGTACACATACAGAACTGTAAACATTTTTTAACACAGTGTGCAAAAATTAATTCCTATTTTACCAACTAAGAACATACATGTTTGAGCAAGGCTGTCTCTTTACCCACCAAGAGAAACACAGCTTTTATCAGTTACATGACTATAACCATAATTTAGCCAAGCAATTTATCTTTATAGCATATTAAGACTATAATCAAGACTGCATTATACCAGGGTAATTACATTTTTAAAATAGGAAAAATCACATAATAGTAGCTTATGTAACTAGAATTGTAAAACAAAACTTCAAACAGATATCCAGGTAAATACAAACTTCCTAAGAGTTAATTTTCCTAAACATTTAAGCATAACAAATCAGTAGACGACAAAAGAAATTATTTTGACAAATTTAAAAACTCTTTTTAAAAAAGTTCTGCTGTGAATTTTACTAAGAGCAGATCAATATCCTAAATCTTACTGTTTTAAACAAAGATACTATCTCTATGTATTACATTTTAATTTTTTTTTTTTTTTTTTTTGGTGGGTACCGGGGGGGTCGACCTCAGGACCTCGCGCGCCAACAGGCACCCGTGCCGCTGAGCGATATCACAGGCCCCTTTTTCGTATGTGGGATCCGGGAGTCGAACTCAGGCCCTCGCGTTTGCAAGGCAGGCGCTTATGCCGCTGAGCCATCTCACCGGCCCCTACATTTTAATTCTTTAAAAAATATATATATATTTTTATGTGGGTACCAGGAGTCGATCTCAGGACCTTGCGCTTGCCAGCAAGTGCTTGTGCTGCTGAGCAATATACCGGCCCTTTTTTTCCTTTATGTGGGTTCCAGCAGTCAAACTCAGGACCTTGCACTTGCCAGGCAGGCGCTTATGCTGCTGAGCTATCTCACCAGCCCTAAAAATATTTTTCCTAGAGCAAACTAATTAGAAATGTTTCTAATTAGAAATATTTTACTCAAAAGTTATTCTGTTAACATATGATTAATTTACAAAAGACGTAACTTTTACTTTATTACAAAAGCATGCCACCTCACGTTACCATTAGTTTTATAACTTGTGTTATTAACTCATATTTGTGTCCCAAACTGTGTCATGTACAGACATAAGTACTGTACATCTAGAAAAGAATATATACTTGATGTGGAAAAACTCTAAAATTTTTCTTTCTGACCCTTACAAGGCTTTTCTGTAAAAACAAAGTAATTTAAAAAATGAATTTTAAGTACTTAATTTAAGCCAAGATGAGACAGTAAAATAAGAGCAGTTTATCTATTACAAAGAAGCAAGCAAGCAAGCATTTTACCATCTTTTAAAAAGATTAACATTAGGCAGCATAAACAAACCCACTGACAGATCAGGTGAGTCATAACTAGTAATTCTTCACACCAAAGTTTGTTTTTTTTCTTTTTCTTAGAGCCAACTCTTGCTTTAGGATATCTTTTTTTTTTTTTTTTATGTGGGTACCGGGAGTCAAACTCAGGACCTCGCGCATGCCAGCAGGTGCTTGTGCTGCTGAGAGATATCACTGGCCCTTTTTTCCCTTTATGTGGGTACCGGAAGTCGAACTCAAGACCTGGCGCTTGCTAGGCAGGCACTTGCGCCGCTGAACCATCTCACCAGCCCTAGGATATCTTAAAATGACAAACAGATACAATGTCAATCACTGAGATTTACTATTTAATGCTCATTTTTAACTAGACCTATAGTTTGACAAAAGTTGCTAGTTTTAGATACTTACTGTCTGGCTAGAGTAGTTACTCAAACTTATTAAAGGATTAGGTATCTTTTGATCTTATATCAGTGTTACATACATAGATCAACAATCTATGAAATACATTTAATAGATGCAAATACACCATTTATAATTTTTTTTTTTTTTTTTGTGGGTACCGGGGGGTCGACCTCAGGACCTCGCGCGCCAGCAGGCGCCCGTGCCGCTGAGCGATATCACCGGCCCCTTTTTTGTATGTGGGTTCCGGGAGTCGAACTCGGGCCCTCGCGCTTGCAAGGCAGGCGCTTAAACCGCTGAGCCATCTCACCGGCCCACCATTTATAAATTTTAAGAAGCAAAGAATACATGAATTTATACTTAGAAAATGTCTTTAATATTTTAATTATAAATAACTGGGATGTTTTATTTAAATATCTAATTTAATTTTTACCAATTACCTCTATATTGTACATGAAATGTAAAACATCTGAAAAACACAAGTTAATGTGTCCAAACAATTTTTCATTGAGGAAAAATAACTCTCAAAAGTTGAGGTCAATACCTGGGAATTGTATCTACATGTGCTACAACAGAATGCTACTTTATTTTTTTTTTTTTTTTTTTTTTTTTTTGTGGGTACCGGGGGGTCGACCTCAGAACCTCGCGCGCCAACAGGCACCCGTGCCACTGAGCGATATCACCGGCCCCTTTTTCGTATGTGGGATCCGGGAGTCGAACTCGGGCCTTCGCGCTTGCAAGGCAGGCGCTTAAGCCGCTGAGCCGTCTCACCGGCCCCAGAATGCTACTTTAAAATCCTTCAGAGGTTTTCTGGGGATTTTGAATCTGAATATTTACACTGACCCCAGTGAATTATGTTCTAAGCACATTCCCATGTCACCCAAAGCAATCTATCCTGGATAATGAAGATGTCCACACGTGAATCCACCGGAAGATTGTAACAGAAACTTTACTTGTCATGGGCATTTAGAATGGCAAGGCTTGGACGATCTGGAAAGATCCACACACCAAAGGGGGAAATGGTGTCACATTAGGGTCTCCTAGTTTGTCATTCCGGAGTCACAGACATTATCACCCACGTGAACATGGATCCAGCTATTTTACAGAATTAGGAAGCAGCACAGCACGGCCGGACAGTGTTTACTTAGATACAGTTAATGCATAAGACAAAAGTGTCTATTCCTTCTTGTAGACTTAGTGTGGAAGCTCTCTAGAGGCATAGCCATTTTTGCTATAAACCATTACTCTTTTAACCGGTCTGGTAAAATACTCCCTCCTAGGACCCTTTCTACTACTAGAAGCAGGCTTTATACAGACCATTGCTACATAACATTTTTCTGAGAAGCTAAACGATTTAAACTTTTAAATAAAAGACTGTCCGGCCATGCTATATTAATATGTGTGTCACATTTTCTCAATGTGTAACTGAATTTTGATTCCCAGGCATCTTTATGATTTTAACAAACTCAAAAATGTGAATTATACAGTAAGTCCCTGACTCACAACCATTCGAGTTGCACACTTTCACAGATATGAAGAGACCTTGAATTATGACCCTTGTAGATGCAACCAGATTGGGGAAGAGGCTCATGTGTCCACCAGACGTTGTCACGGTTGTGCCGCTGTGTGCTCACTGCACAGTGCGACAGTGTACGGCAGTGCAGTGCTCAGTCAGAGCCTGGGATGTCTGGAAGCGAGAGGGGAGCAGCGGTGCTGTGGAGGGGGCTGCTGGAAGGGCAAGGCAGTGTACACTGCATATTTACGTCAAAGGTGTGTAAGACTCACTTTGCTGGACTTACCAACGAATCCAACTTAGGAACGTTCTCCCGGAATGGAACTCATTCATAAATTGAAGACGAATAGTATTCAACTTACACTCTTTGACCTTTTCTATAACCTTTGTAAAACTGAAATTTTTCCCTAAATCAAGCCCTAAAATATAATTCTGATTGGTTAACACAGGCAAAATGCATGTTAACAGTTTTGAGGACACCTTTGTTACATCTTTCAAAACATTTCGTTAAGTCATGTGAATAAAAAGGCATTTGGGTTTATACTTGCTTAATTATTGAGTGCTTTTATTTTTAGATTAATCTGGTACCATCTAAATGATATACAATATTACATACAATACACACATGTGGACCGACATACACACACAAAACGAAGACTTAAATTTATCATTTACCAGCTTTTAAAAAGTTGCACTATAGGCATGATTTTTCTTTTTATAGTCCTAAGCAGTACTCAATCCTAAATATGCATGTCTGGAGTTAGGATTCCTGGTTGTAGCAAGGTGAGAAATATACATCTCAAAGGAGATTGCTTGCCCAGGCAATCTGAGTTTGAATTTCTTGCAGGCTTTTTCTTTTTTCTGCCTTAAGTTATTATAGGTCTTAGTCAACTTAAAAGCTTTTTGCCCCAGATTTTAAGACATTTTTCATTGTGTTAAAATTTAGACATAGCTGGTCGCAAGTTTATATATCTTATCCTGGCTTTATTGCTCAAGACCTCTAATATGGAAAAACAAAACAAAACAAAACAAAAACCAGTGTAAGAACAATATTTCCCACTAAGAAAAACACAAAGGCAAGCCATCTGTAGTCAAATTTCTTCATTTTTATAGCTCAAGAATGGAAGTGACAGGGGACAAAAATCAACTTTCAACAAGCAAGTTTTGACAAACATTTTGAAACATAACCAGTTTAAAATGAATCAAAGACTGTTACCTCAAAGATGGGGAAATTTAAACCCGAATGCACTCACCAACATAAGCAAAGTAGCTGTGAGGTCAGTAGATACAGAAGACTTTTATTTGTGCTTCTTACTAATCCAGAAAAGACATGGAAAGCAGCTATGGATATTTTCCTGACCAAAGTTACTCTAAAGAATCTCCCTCAGGACAGTTGTATGAAATCAGAGTGCACTTTCAGTTATACAGACCATGTTGTATTGTGATAAAATCACTTTTATCTCAGTTACACGTAGCTAACACTTTCTGGGGAGCTGCAAACAAGCACACGCACTTCTACTCCTGGACGATTTACAACAGAGCTGCTCGAACACACCACCGGTGTCTCTACGCTCTTAAAATTTTCTAAATCCAAACTTTTCTATTGACAAATAGTTCAAGAACTTTGAACTCTATAATGATTCACAAACAAGCCTCAGAATGGCTTGAATACCCAAATGACTTACATAATTCTAGGCAGTACTGAAACCCTGCTGTCTGTCCTAAAATAAAGGTGGTTATAAGAGGTGAAAGACAGAAGAAACAAAAGCAAAGGAAAGCAAACCAAAACAAACCAAAACAAAAATACAATACTCCAAAGCAACGAAACAAACGCCTGGAAATTTTTTCCTGTCCAGAATCTCTTCTCGCACCAGTCAGTGCCCCAAAATGACCTAGAATAGGTCCAAATGCCCACAAATGGTGAAGGAGCTTTCCTCACCCCAAATGGCACTGCCAAGCAGTCAGTGCCCCAAGATGACCTACAATCAGTGCAAAATGGCCCCCAAAAGTGGATGTCTTTACCCCATCCAACTGAACGACCTAAGAAGATCCAGGGAGGCAGTAGATTCCTGGAGTGCACTTGCCGGTGGAAAACCAGACTGAACTCTTCAGTTCTCCAAACAACCTTTTTCCTTTCACCAACGAATACATTTATAGGGAGCTGATGCCATGAAGAGAAAAGATAGGAGACTCTGGGATACAAAAGTGTCCCTGGCAGCTGCTGGTATTATAGATAGTTATGTTAAGTAAAAATATTATAGGTAATCAGACAGGGCTAGGCCCTTGAGGGAGTCAGTGCAGATGAGAACACATCACAACTGGGGCTGGAGGTGCATCAGTTGAAGGCCTCAAGATAAAGATGGAATGATCAGGCCCTACATGCCTCCCTGAGGGTTAAGCAATAACTTAAAGATTATACTGTAACTGCTATGACCTGGTCCAATAAAGTCTAGATAGACGTCATTTACCCAGGTGGGTGACCAGGACCTCCTGATCCATCCCTTCCTAAATAGTGCTTTGTTCTTCCCATGTACACTTGCTACATGACCTGCTTCCCCATTAGATCAATATCACCTAAGTTGCTATACTTGTAATCTTATTGGTTGGTCATAGTTTTGACCCACATTGTGGCCACCTCATGATTTTGCTCTATAAAACTTCCTTTAAGAAGTGGGATCGTTGGCAACCCACTTTCAGGTCCCTTCCTGTCTCTCAGGAGTTCTCTCTCTCAATAAATTTTTCCTACTCTTAACCTCCGTGATTCCTTAGAATTCATTCTCTGATTTTGGGGGAAAAGGAACTTGGTGTATCTGACATCTAGCAGGTTGGGAGTTATACTATTTCCCCTATGTCACTGGGACACCCCTGGAATCCCGACCATGGGTTCAGCCAGCTATGGGAGCTGTCAGTCCATTTTCCCAAGTGTCTGCTGGGACGAATGGCTCTCAGGTGGCAGGATTTACTTTCTGGCTGGCTCATCAAAACTATTACCTGCCTGTTAGGTTCATAAGCTTAGATTCATTTGCTTGATGCTTACCAAATCAGAGGAGGCCATATACGTTGGTAAAAAGGAAAAAGGATTTATACAAAGCTAGCTCTGAGGTGCTGAAAGAGCCTGTTTGTTTCAAATCACCATCTCCGCTGGCACAGATGGGGCAGGGGTCTTTTATAGTAAGATATGGGGTGGGGGGAAGCACAGAATGACAGTGCAGACCTCCAGGCTTGTTTTATCACTTCTAGCCATCGTAAGCTCGCTGACTCCTTTCTTGCGGAGAAGAACCTGAGCTCCAGTTCCTGCGGTTGGCATGTGCATATTCTGTCACTTCCTGGGCTGAGGAGAGGAGGAGGGAATTGGTTACATGAGTAGCAGGAGGAAGTCTGGAGAAATTGCTTATCTCTGCAAGAAAAAAAAAATCTAACTTCTAAAGTTCTCTTTTACGGCGCTGGTTACAGTTCCTTCCCTGGAGCCCAGTCCTCAGCACTCGGGGAGAGGAACCACCACGCAGCCCCGCGGCCTGCATCTGGATGTGGGAAAGTTCCATTGGCGACAGCCGGAGTTCTGCGCACGCGTAGTGCGGCCGAGCAGCTGCCGGGACGCCGGCCCCCCAGCGCGCATGTGCGCACGTTCAGCCTGCGCGCTGCGGCGTCCGCTCCGGGCAGCCCAGCCTGGGTCTGGAGTGGTCGCCGCGGTCTCCCTTAGCCCCTCCCAGTCGCGCCGCTTTCCGAGCAGCACAGCGCGCAGGCGCGGTAACCAAGGCGGCGCTGTCTAGTGAGGATTTGAAATCGGCCGCGCTTGCGCACTGCGCCGCGGCCCGCGAGAGAGGCCGCGCTCCCCCCCCCCGCCGCCGCCGCCGCCGCCGCCGCCGCCGCCGCCGCCGCCGCCGCGCGGTCCCGCAGTTCCCGCCCCTCACTGGAGCGGAGGCGGCGGCGCCCTCCGCCCCCGCGCCCCTCCGCCCCCGCGCCCCGCCGCCGCCGGTGTCTCTTCGCTGCCGCCGGAGCAGGAGCGGGCGGCGCGGGCGTGACTGAGGGCGGTGGCGCCTCCGCGGTCCCCGCCCCCTCGCCGTCCCCGCCCATCCATGGCCTCTGCCCGCTGCCCGAGCGCAACGCCGCCGCCGCCGCCGCCGCCGGCCCCGCGCCCGCCCCACGCCGCCTGAGGACCGGGCCTGACCGGCCCAGCCGCCGCGCCCGCACCGCCCGCACCGCGCCGGCCCCGAGCCGCGCCGCGCCGAGGCCGCTCCTCCGTCCGTCCGTCCGCGCGGGGCCCGCGGGCGGCGCGTGGATGGATCCGCGCGTGGCCTGGATCCAGCCCGAGCAGAAGGGCCCGGCCAATGCGCTGTGGATGCAGATCTGGGAGACCTCGCAGGGCGTGGGCCGCGGCGGCGCGGGCTTCGCGTCCTACTTCTGCCTCAACTCGCCGGCGCTGGACCCGGCGGCCGCGGCGGGCTCGGCCGGGCGGGCTGCGGGAGGAGGACGCGGAGGGGAGCGAGGAGGCCCCGGGCCCGGGCCAGCGCCGCCCGCCTCGCCGCCCGCGCCCGGCCCCGCCGCGCCGCCCCCCGCGCTGCTCTCCGCGCTCGGGCCCGCGGCCGAGGGCGCGCGCCGCCTGCACAAGTCGCCGTCGCTGTCGTCGTCCTCGTCGTCCTCGTCCAACGCCGAGTCGGGCACCGAGAGCCCCGGTTGCTCCTCGTCGTCGTCCAGTGGCGCCTCGATCGGCCGGGCCGGAGGAGGCGGTAGCGGCGGCGGCGCCTTCTTCAGCTTCGCCGACGGCGCCCCCGGGCCGCGCGCCCCCGCGCCCGCCGGCTCCCCGCCGACGCCCCCGCCGCAGCACCAGTTCCACCCCGGCCGCCGGAAACGCGAGAACAAGGCCAGCACCTACGGCCTCAACTACCTGCTGTCCGGCAGCCGCGCCGCCGCTCTGGACGGCGGGGGCCTCGGAGCCCAGGCGCCGCGGCCCGGCACGCCTTGGAAGAGCCGCGCGTACAGCCCGGGCATCCAGGGGTGAGTGCGCCGGGCGGGGGCCTGATTCCTTGCAAGCCCCCTTCCTCCTTCTGAGACCAGAAAAGGCACCGGGCACTCTCTCAGCCCCTACCAGGAAAGTTAGGGACCCCTTGTCAAAGTGGGGCGCACATGGGTGTGGTTTTTCCTAGTCCCAACTGCAGCATATTTTAAGTATTGCCAGAGGCGTCAATCAGGCTGAAGGTAAAATAGTCACTTTTTTTCTTTCCGAGAAAGCCGCTTTAAAAGATGGGTAGGTTATCGGGAGTGATACAGTTTAGCCATCAGCGATACTGTAGCGAGAAGTGATTTGTGGGTGGAGTGGGGTTATGTAGTATGTTTAAATCCTGGGCAGAAATGAAGGTAAAGCACATCATTTTGCAGTAGTTAAAAGCTTGGCTAATAGCACTCCCCAAATTAAGACCTATTTATTGCATCTTTAAAGCATAAATACATACAACTTTATTTTAAAATATTTACACATCAGTCTAGAGGACCTTCGAAGGTCTGTGCAAGTTTGGTGTCCTAAAGACCGCAAGGAGTGAAAAGAAATGAAATGGGGAAGAGGGTGGAGGCTGCAGTGGTCCCAGGTGAGGCTGCCCAGGTGTGATGCTGTTACCCAGCTTCTTTGCCTTTCCTGCTTTCTTGAGTTTCTGGATACAAAGTAATCATGTATGGGTTGTGTGTCCCTATTACGGGACTTAAGTCATGAACTTTGCTTGCTCAATTTCTTGCGATTTAAATGGGGTTGAAGGATTTCCCAGGGTATTAGGTTATCGCAGATTTTAGAGCCTTCCACTCACTCCTGATGGCTGTGCATTGAGATTCCTTCTGAAAGTAAACGGTTTGCTTATAGGTCCGTTTATTTCCCCTTTGAAGTATTTGGAAACACCTAAGTTGATACTATTTTAAAATGTGTATTACATAGCCTTAGCCATTCTGCAACTTGTTTCTCCTGGTTGGGTAGAAGTTACTTTCTTAATTCCTGGAGGCCCGCGCCTGCGCGGGGGCAGCCCAGCCTTCTCTGCCCTCTCTCTTCACGTGGTGCTGGTCGGCTGTCTGAGCCAGGTGGTGGGGAGGGTGCTTCCTGAGGTGTGGCGGTGTGAGTACGCTGGGTCGACTGGAGGTTTCCCAAGGTAACCGAAGTGGACTGTGTCTCTGCAGTAGGAAGAGCCGCGAAGATCCGGTCTAGGCTCCAAGGGTGTGTTTTAGCCTCTGACTGTCCAGAATTGTACTTTTGTTGCCATGAGCAGTCCCCATCGCGCCCTGTGCATGCTGCTTGGGCTCTTGAAGTTTCCGTAACCCGAAGGCTTCCAGTCAGCCTCCATTGCAGTGTTCTTACTATTTTCATTGATGTGTGAGCCACAGTGGGCTGGGTCTGCAGCAGAATCATGGGCAGGGCTGGCATGGGAAATGCCTAGTCTTGATCTTCACCCTGAAACTTGGGGCTCGTCTGAGTGCCCCATCTAGTGCATGTGAACACTGGCTGTCCAGGTGTGCAGACCTGGCTGGCTCCTCTCTCTGCCTCCCCCATGTCAGTCATTGATCAGATGCCACCCCTCTGTCTCCATTCCTCATCCACTTTGCCCTCAGACAGGCTGGTATCTTGGTGCCCTCTGACCATGCTAGGGCTCTTTCCCAGCACAGCCAATGGGATGAGGCCCTCTGCCAGCTCTGCCAGGGATTTGATCAGGTTCTGTCACCTCCCAGCCCTCCTAGGACATCTTCCTCCATGCTCACCCCACCCTCACCCCCGGGCCAAAGACCGAGGCCTGAGCTCAGTGACCCCCTCCCCTTCTGCTGCATTCTCTACCTGGGTCCTGGCTCCTGTTGGGTCCCCTCTGTGAGCCCCTCCCCACCTATTCGATTCAGCTCAGAGGCAGTGTTGTGTAGGGTGTAAGAGGGGGGTTCTGATACTGCAAGGCCTGGTTTGATCCTCATCCTAGGAGGGAGAAGCTGTTATCATGCCCTTTGAATCCTCATTTTCCTTTGCTGGGTGATCCTTCCTTGCCCATGTTAGGTGGCGTGTGCCACATCGCCAGTAGAGACCTCAGGCGAATCCACTTCCTACCATTTCTGCCTAGAGGAGCCTTGCTGGCTTTGCCTGCCAGATGCCTGGTAGAGTGGGGTGTGCTCTGCTTGGTTCACATCTCTGGCTGCCCTTTCAGAGGAGGCAGGGAGGAAGTAGTGAACCAGAGAAGCATGGAGCCGGGACCATGAGAGCAGGGGAGGTGACCATAAGAGCACTTCATGTGACCCATTAGTCTTCTGTGAACTAATCTTATGGTATCAAGAAGGAGCCCTGTCTGGAACCTGCTTTGTTCACCGGCTGACTCGGTGCTGGGCAAGGCCAGCACTGCGCTTTCCTGTGTTGCTCAGAAAGGAGAGAAGTGAAGGGCCTTGTTGGTGAGAAGTTTGTTGTCTGTGGTCCCAGGACATGCATTTCTGAAGACAGCGTGGCAGTCCTCAGCAAAGAATCAGCCGTACCTCCTGAACCCTGGAGTCTCTGCCTAGTAGCCCACGTAGCAGTCTTCACCATTTGCTTTTCTGGGGAGTTTTCTGCCTTTGGAACCTTTGCTTGGTGCCTCCCTCGTTGGGGAGTTGCCATTGCCTGTGGTTCGTGTTCCGGGTTTAGCGGAATGCTCTATAACCTTGGGAGTTGTGGGCACAGTGTGCAGTGCGCTCTGCCTGTGCTGCCGACTAAGAGATGTGGGCAGGCTCTCCTGTGTTCACACCTCTGAGCCCTGATCTCCTGATGCTGCCCTGCTGTTACTTTGCCCTGGGCAGTCCCAGTGGCTTTGGGAACCTCCCACTGAGGTTGAAGGTGAAGCAAAGTCCTGCATGAGTGAGGGTGGACGTGTGACCTCAGGTCCTTGGCCTCACCTGTCCCGGTGCATTGGGCGAGGGCAGCCCCAGTCCCAGCAGGTGCCTGCAGCCTGTGCCCCAGCTGGCGCCAAATGTGGTCTTGGTCCCTCAGGTATGCCTATGGCGTGGGGGTGTGTATGGCTCCCTTTCCGCAGGTGCCGTGACCATCCTCTGTGCCCTCTGTGGAGATTCTGCTCCTGTCTGAAGTCTGTGAGAAGCTGTCCCATGTCAATTTGTAGGCTGTGGCCAGTGGTGCCCCACGGGGCCCTGCTGTGCCGTGCTTGTTGCTCGGGAGTGCGAGCAATGGGATCCCTCCTGTGCCTCTTGGCTCCAGCCTGCATCGCAGGACCCGCAGTAGGGCAGCAGGACCTGCTCCGGAGCATCCTCATGAGGTTCCATGGGTGGTACAGCCTTCTGTCACCTGTCTGGCTGCTTTTCTCCCCTTCACCCCGTGGATGTCAGGGGTGGACAGGAGAGCATGAGGTCCTCCTCGAAGGGTTCTGGTGGCACAAGTGGGTCTTGCTGCTGGGTTTCATCCTGACACTGAAGGTAGCAGGTTGGCGAGGGACACAGAATGATCGCACTGCCCAGATATTTCCTGCTGTCCTGACCACTGAGGAAATTTGCTCGTGCTCAGACACTCCACCCACTGAATCATCGTGTCGCCTGTTCCTGCCCATTGTGGCCCGCGATGCTGGCTGTGCTGCAGCTGAGGGAGTCGGCTGGAGCACCGCTCGGGGCGCATCCTGTCTCTGGTGAACCTGGGATTGCGCTGTAGGACGGCTGACCCCGGGGGAGGGGCTGCCCAGGAGGACGCGTGGACGCTCCCAGAGGGGGCTAGGACGAATGCCA
This sequence comes from Erethizon dorsatum, assembly GCA_028451465.1. NCBI lineage: Eukaryota > Metazoa > Chordata > Mammalia > Rodentia > Erethizontidae > Erethizon > Erethizon dorsatum. Next base: position 57,739,227 of record CM051833.1, read on the forward strand.
AACAGGCTGGCACGTGCTGTGGAAGGTTTTTGCAAAACGTGGCATAATGCTCGTGCTGAGGCGGTCAGAGCAGAGCCTGTTGCTCTTGCTGGTGTGAACATTTGGTGGGAATGTAGTGCTGCTAGAACTGGCACTTGATTGTGGCTTAGTTTTTCTTAAAGTATGTTAAAGAAAAAATTTCATAATTTTAAGATTTGTATTTCAAGGAAAAGTCTCAGACCTTCTCTCTGGTCACTGATGTGATTTTGGTCTTCATGTTGAGTGGATTCGTGTAAATGGCTGTGGGAGGAAGGGTAAACGTTAACTTTGGTGGAAAATAAGTACTTTTTGTTTCTTGGTTAGGTGAAACTGTTTAGGATCGGATTTTCTCATTGTGGAGTGAATAAAAGATCTGTCATTACAAACGTAAGCTGAGATGTTCAAATTCATAAACTTGATTTTGATGGTGCAGCCAGAACTCGGGTGGCAGGAGGAGGGCTCCAGGAGACCACTGAGCCACCAAGTCACGAGCACTCGACACGGCTCCTGTGATGAGAAGGGGTCCTGTACTGAGGCTCTGACCAGCTTCCTTTCTCTGAAGCAGAGTTCTCTAGGGAGCTACCCGCTCTCACAAGGCCACTGTGATGTGAACAAGGGTCCTAAGCCAGGGCAGGCAGGTGGTCTCAGTAAGCAGCAGCAGCGCCCAAGCACCTGCTTCATGGGAGCGTGCGTCTTAGTGAGGCAGCCCAGGCCCTTGCCCTGCCTTTGGCAGGTCTCTGATCCAGCATCTTAGTCCTGAGGATCCTGATTCTCAGTTCTGTTACAGGCACAATCCCCTCTTGGCAGGACTCATTTCCTTGCGCTTATAGGTCCCCAGTTCCTTTCTGGCTGCCAGCTGGGGCTGCTCTCAGCTGCTTCAGGCTACCTGCATTCCTTGGCTCATGGCCCCCTCCATCTTCAAGCCAGCAAGGTGCCTCGAATCTTCCTGATGGTGTCTCCTGTCAGCTGGAGGAAGCCACCTGCTTCTGTGGCACGTGTGATTGCCTAGGCCCACCCAGGCAGCCTGCCTGCCTTAATGGCACAGAGTTCGGAAGACGATCTCATCAGACTGCACACACGGTGCTCTTGGCGGGGAGGCTGCCCCTGCCCTGGACACAGGTGGTGAGGAGGCTGTGCCTGGCCACTTCTGCCCTCCTTGACTGGACTCCAGTGTGTCATTGTGCCAGCCCTGTCCTCTGGCTTGATTGTCACCACAGAAATCAGGGTGGATGGGCTTGTCTTTTTAATTTCTATTTATTTTTAAATGTTTGTGAGTGCACGTTTGCAGTCACAGTGGTTGCATTCATTGCGGGGAATGGTGCACGTACAAAACCATCTTAATTCTTCTTGCCCCTCCCAGGTCTAGATCCCCTTCACATTTGCAAAGATCTGTCTCCCTATTTCCTATTATCTATCTTTTATTATTTTGTTTTTTTCATTTACTTGTACTTTGTGTTTCTCACGTAAGAGAAACCATGCAATATTTAAGCTTGTATGTCTGGTTTATTTCACTTAACATTATGGTCTCCAGGTGTATCCATTTTCCTACAGATGACTCAGGTTTATCCTTTTTCATGACAGAGTAGTACTCCATTGTGTATAAACATTTTCTCTACCCATGCATCTGTTAATGGACATAAAGACAGCTTCCAAAATTTAGCTTTTGTGAATTGTGCTTCTGTACACATGGGTATTATAATAATGATGTCTTTAATCTTATGGGAAGAGACCTAGAAGAGAGAGAACTAGGTTGAATAGGATTTCTAGTTGTAGTTTTTTGAGTAATCTCCATATTGATTTCTATGGTGGTTGCACTAGTTCACATTCGCGGATGGGCTGCTTTGTAAAATATCTTTTTAGAATGGTTTACAGGCAAGCCGTGTGACTATGTGAAAGCATAGAGATTGAAAAGTCCCATTGGTGCAGGGTCTCCTGCATTGGCCCGCTCACGAAAACTGTCCTTCCTGTTCCGTGTTGCCGGTGATGCACCCGTGCTGCCTCTGGGGCCCCTTAAATGCACAGCATGGAGAAGGGGCCATACTCGACCTGGGAGCCCAAGTTCCTGGGGTGGTGGCCTCTGAGGACCTCAGCCTCGGAGCACTGGGCCCTTCCCAAGCGAGTTAGGTGCCCAGCTAGAGACCAGGCTGCTGCTCTCCCACGGCCCCTCCAGGACCAAGATGCTCTCTCCTAGCTTGTGTTCCCAGTGCGAAAGACAGCCCTGCTGGCGTGGGTGGCAGGCCCACGTGGCGTGTGTAAGCCACACGCTTAGGAGAACTGGGGTGGCTTGTCTTAGGCGTTTTAAAGATTTGATTGTCAATTCGGAAATGCTTGACTGCTGTAGTTTATCTGCTTGCCTTCCTGGAGAGTGGTGGAACCAGTTTTGTGCCCTGTAATATGGAAGGCAGAACCAGAAAGCATTCAGAAAAATTCTCACTATACGTGAAAGGCATCCCTGTGTAGTTTCAACTGTCTTTCTTTATAAAATTAATACGAACAGGAAAATTAGGAAACCTGGGAATATGCACTGATGAATTGCCTATCCCTGAGCCAGCTGTCAAGTGTCCCGGTCACCTGTGCTCTGGTGTGGCCCTCGGTAGCCCTTTGCTGGCAGCCAGCAGCAGATGTGAACCCAGGGCTTTTGCACTGAGCTACACCCCCAGGCCTTATAATATTCTTTTATTTTGAGGCAGAGTCTCAGTAGGTTGCCCACGCTGGGCTGGAATTTGTGATCCTCCTGCCTCAGCCTCCCAGAGTGTTGGGTTGCAGCAACACACCTTTTTATTTGTTGGCTTGTGTTCTCTCTCTTTCCCAAGTTGGCTGCTTCGTACAAGTGTGTGCAGTTAGCTGTCACGTGGATGAAGGTTGGTGTGGATGTCCTAGGTGATAACAGGAGCATAGGTAGTTTCTGTCTTTCCATGTTCAAAGGATCTCAAATCATTTCTGGACTCTTATTGATCTGAAGGATGCAAGGGTAAGGTAGTTTTAAGAAAAATGAAAAGTCAAGTTATTTTGGTGTTTTTGCTTCAAAGTCATTTCCCAGCATTGGGAAGTGTACACTGGCCTGAAGTGCACTTGGTTAGATGGCATCACACACTTCTGGGTCTGGTGTTAGCCAGTTTCACCGTGGTTCAACCTCTGACCCTCAGTTTCCCCAGTTGGGGTGACCACCTCGCAGAGCATCTCACAAAAAGAAGACTTGGAAGTATTTTGGGATTCGCTGTGAGGAGCTCAAAAGGCTGCTCCTTCTCTTTTCTCCTCTCTTCTCTGAGTAAATTGAAACCAAAAATCAGGTTCTTTGTGTTGCCAACGGGAAAAGCCTTTCTCTTGGCTTTTGAAAATACAAGTTTCTTGCTTGTTGCAAAGCTTTTCTCTTGGAGATGCTGTAGACTATAGTTCTGAATTGGGAGAGGGCAGAGCAGGGGCAGCACAGCCAGAGACCAGTGTGCTGCTGGGGCATTCTGGAAACACTTCTCCCTTTGCGTTGTGCGGTACCCTCATGTTTTATAAAATCTAAGCGGTGTGTCCAGTGTGTCTGTCCTACGGTCTCTAAATAAGAATCTTGCCTCACTGTCTCACGGTGCTCAGCCTGGGATGCACATGCTGCTGGCATAGGTGTTTAAGGTTTAATCTGTTTTTGCTGTGCTCATAGATGCAGCGAAGGACGTGCAGTGTTGTTTCCCTGGCTTTTTGCAGCCTCTGACATAGTGCTTTGTAGGTGCTGTAGGAAGACACGAACAGTGATGGGGAGCAATCGGCAGGCGTCCAGAGCAGCACCGACCTCAGGAGCTTCCTGAGAAGGTGGCGAGGTCATCGTTCATACTGTCCAGTACAGCAGCCACTGCGCACGATGCCCACTGATGAACCGAAGGACTGAATCTTAATTTTATTTAATTTTAATTAAAATTTAAATGGCTGTATATTTGGACAGTGCTGAGCTGGTGTAACCTTACACTCTATTTGAAACACACTGTCTGATTGAGTAACAGTTGCAGAAATTGAAACTCAGACAGCAGTAAAAACTGTTGTTCAGCAAGTCACCACTTGGAAAGCTCTAGAAATTGTGTTTCTGATGCAGATTCTTTTCAGAGACTGTTATTTCAGTAAAGCACGCAGCATAAAGTGGGTTCACAGGCAGAGTAACATGGAGCAACTCGGAAGGCGTGGAGCGTCGCTGGCGCAGCGCCAGACAGATCCTGCTACTTTTTGCATGTGGGCTACGCACGTGGCGGGGCTGTCCCTTCCCTGTCTGGGCAGCTTTCTCGGTCACCAGTGCCAGTGGCTCATGTGCACCCAGCGATCTGCAGGGCTTTCCTCCTTAGTTCCCCACGCACAGCCATGAAGTGAATGATATTTCTTCTGCTTCCCAGACAGAAAGCCCAGCCCAGACAGGCTAACGTGATCTGGCAGAGGGTCCAGCGCTGCTGCCGGCCCTCAGTGCTGAGTCGCGGGAGACTGCCAGGGGAGGCAGTGGATTGCATTACTGGCCGACCTGTCACAATGTGTTGAAAGAGGCCCTTTTGGTTTCCTGCTCCTCGCTCTTGCTCTTCAGAGAGAGAGCAGGGCCTGAGGCTGTGGGCGTGGGCCTGAGGAGTGGATGCCCTGCCCCTCGCCATCACCATCACCCTCTCTGAGGGGCTGAGGAAGAGGCTGGAGCTGGAGGGCACAGTGAGAGGGAGGAGCCTGTGCTGCCCCATGCTGGGCTGAGGCCTGGAGGGGCGGCCAGGACACCTGTGTGTGTGGTATCCTTAGAAACGGCGTGGAGGAAAAGTGGAGCATCTGCTAAGGTGGGGACCTGCGGGCTGTTTTATCTGATGACCACTGAGACCAAAGCAGGAACAGTAGGCCTGCCACGTCTGCAGCTTTACCTGCGTTCTCACAGTCCTGCTAGATAGTATCTCATTTTAAAGAGACAAACATTAATCCTCTGCACATGCAGGTATCTTGCCTAAGGGGCCCTTAGAAAATAATATGACTGAGGCCCCACACTGGCTCCCTTCCGGGAAAGGTCTGTGCATCTCACTTGCCTCCAGAGAGCGGCCCAGAGCATCTGAGCTGAGAGCCGGGAGCAGGAAGTTGGTGAATTGGCAGAGGTGGGAGCCGTGGTGCAGCACAGTAAAAACCTTTTTAGTAATAGGCATCTTCTCTTGCTTTAAGCAACACAAGTTTTTAAAATTGAAGGATAACTGTGAAATAATGGCCAAAAAAATATAAGATACTTTACATAGTGTGGGAAATGCAGTGTGACTTCAAGCAAAGCTGCAGGTTACCCCACGGAACTCGCTCACAGCTCTGTCGAAGGTTGATTCATCAAGAGACTGATGGATACTGCGAGTACAAGCAGGGTGCACAGAAAGATCACAGCGCTTAGCCCACACTGGAGGACAGAGCTGTGGGGACTGCGGGAGCTGGAGGCTGGGGAGGAGCTGAGGCCTGTGGATTCAGATGGCGTCTTAGGGTCAGTTCTAGAGTAAGGTCATGGAACTCGAGAGGCGTGTGGGTGGGGAAGATGGCTCACTGCTCACAGTGCCTCCCTTAACAGGTGGATGCCACTGCTGGCAGTGGCCGCCAGTACCAGCCACGGTGCTCACAGCCAGCTCCACACACCTGTTCCCAGGCCAGGCCCTGCTCTCACGCTGTGGTGCAGCAGCTCCTGTAGCCGTCTAGCACCCCTGCCCACTGAGCAGGAGAGGAGGGCAGGCTCCCAGGTCACACAGCTGGTGGGCAGAGCTGGTGTTGGAGCCAGGCAGCCCAATGGCAAGGCCTGCCTTCTGACCACTGAAGGTGCAGGGCGCACAGGGTGAGGTGAGCTGGATTTCAGCCTCTGGGTCCGAGGAGTGACACCTGGCTTCTCAGGAGAGATTACACATACTGTCAGGCCTTGTACCCTGGAGGTTTGTAGCTGGTGCCCTTATCTCCCCGCAGGAGACTGAGAGCAGCTTCTCACAGACAGGCCAGCAGGACCCTGGCAGCCTCCTGCTGTGACGGGGGCTTCTGCAGGAGCTGGGCTGCACTGCCGTGTGATGCCGTTCCCCTTACACTGTTAACTGCTTTGAAGTTGCGGATGATTCTGAGAGTGAAGTGAGAGATGTTCTCTAAGAGTGCTTTACACTAAGTTTAAAATAAACAACATTGTTTTTATAAAACTGATGCATGGGTTTTTTTGTTTGTTTTGGTTTTTGTTTTTTTTTGGTTTTTTGAGACAGGGTCTCACTATGTAGTTCAGGCTGGCCTAGAACTCGCAATGATCCTCCTGCCTCAGCCTCCTGAGTGCTGGGATTATAGGCATGCACCACCACACCTGGCATTTATTTGTTTTTAAAGGGGAAACTTTAAAATCACTCAGTCCCACCACCCAGAAATAAGCAAGGTACAGCCAGGGGACTGCAGTCAGAGACACTACTAACTCATGTAGATGGACATGCAGATTGATCAGCAGGAACACTTCCATTACAACCATGTAATCTGCATTTAAAATTTGGTGAAGTATTGATTTTGCTTAAAACTGAGAGATGTGCAAGTTTTCCAGAGATACTGCTAAGGCATGAGCGTGATGAAAACCTTAAATGGTGAGGTGCAGAAACTTGTTTTAGTGAGACTTTGATTTGCTCGCTGTCCTGTAGGTTGAAGTCAGCCCCTTAGTGTCTTCCTACCTCCTGGCTGTGTTGTTCCTCTCTCCCATTTGCGTTTTGTCCTGAAGTTATGGTTGCTAACATTTATTGAGCCCTTGCTGAGTGCCAGGCCCTGCTCATAGTCTTTCATCCACGTGGCATCCTTAAGGCTGTGTAACAGCTCTGTGTAGGGTGCCGTGTCTCTGTGTTCCACGCAAGGGGACCCAGACACAGGGTCCTGTGGGTTCAGGGCAAGCAAGCAGCGGAGTGTGCACTCACCCAGGCAGTCAGTTTCCGCCTCTAGGAAGCCCCATGTGCATTTGGTGGGTCTTGGTTCTCTCTCATGGACTTCACAGCCACCAGCAGGATTTCCTTGGGTTGCCACGCTGTCAGTACCTGCGTGTGCATGTGTGTGTGTATGTGCACACGTGTGCACATAGTGGCCAGGTTTTTAAGAGTGGATAGGGCTGTGTTCTCTGGCATCCACAGTGCCTGAGTCCTTGTCATGAACCATGTGTGCTGCACGTCACCTCTGGCTTGCAGGGTGGTGGAGGAATCAGAGGCAGGACCGAGTCCCTGGGGTGATCACACTCCTCTCCTGGGTGCCTCTCTGTCCACATGTGGTCCTCTCTGCCACAGGGCTGCCTCCTCACTGCTCGTGGTCCTGGGCACTGGTGCAGTGCTGACTGAGGTCGGCTCTGGTTTGGGGCCATGGTCCTACAGGAGTCCACTTGATTGCAGGGTTTGTCTGCCTATGGGCAGCGTGTGGATGGCTTCCCTGGCTCCCGGCTCTACTTGCTTTGGTTCTCTGAGCCTCATGGCAGCTCGGTGGCTTCCTGTGGCCTCATCCAGCCCCGTCTTCTAACTGAGCCCTATGTTGCCGGTGTGTCCTGGCCAAGCCTCTCTGTAGAACCAGGTGCTGTAGTGGCTGCATCCTGACCCTTAACTGCTTGCATTGTTCTTACTGTGCCCTGGGATCCCTCTCCTCACCGCCCCACACCCTGCGATAGTTTCGGGGGCTTCCTGTCCTTGCAGGCAGACGCCACAAGGATGTCCTCATGGGGCCCCTCCACTTGCCCCTGGGTTCTCCCTGAGTCGCAGGGCTGAAGTCTGGCTGTGACTGCCTGTCCCCTTGCTGGGTGTGTGTGTATGTGTGCGTGTGCAGAAGTGGCAGCGAGTCGGGTCACCTCTGCAGGGGCCTGCACTCCGTGAGGGTGCAGTACTCCTGGTTCCATCTTTCCTGCCACTGGTTGGCTCCTAGGGATGGAGACCAACATCCTGGTTTCTGTGGGTTGTGCTGCTTCCTCTTGGTCACGCACAGCTTGGGGACCGTGTCCTGCTGTTCCCGTGTGAGTGCTGCTCCTCCTTGCCCAGCCAAACATAGCTCCGTGGGAGGCTGACGCTCACCCTGAGGTCACCTTGGAGTGTGGGCTGCCCTTTCAACTCTCTTCACTGCATGCATTTGCTCTATTTTGTTGTTTACTGTGTCCCCCTCCAGGGCGTGACTCCCCCCCAGAATAAACTCAGTGAGGGCAAGGATTTCATATTGCTTTCTTGCTCATGGCTCCATGAAGTTCCAGGATGCTGCCTGCTGCATGGCAGGTTTGCCATAAACAGCTGGAACGAGCAAATCACATCTGCTTTCTGTACCTCAGTGTGGATGTAAACCTTCAGGTTTTTCTTGTTTTTGCTTTATTAATTCCCCTCCCTCTTTCTCCCCCTCCCCCTTCTGTGTTTCTTAATTTCCCAGTCTGCTGGGCTGTCCATTTTTTTCATTTCCTTTCTGTCGTTTGGTGTGGCCTCAGGAGGAGAGTGGCCAGGGCGGGAGAGGGAGCTGTGCTGGTTGGCTTTTGTGGGGAGATAGTAGAGACAGACTCATGAAGGAGGCCCACTGGGGTCTGCTCTTTGACATTAGGGGTGAGGTGAATATGAATCAGTGAAGCTGAAATGTTAGCATTTTTTTAGGTTATGGTTGTAAAAGCAATAATTGCTCATTGAAGACAATTTGGAAAATACAAACAATACCTGTTATTTTGCCATTGTTAACATTTGAGATATTTGTTTCTATTATTTTTAATGGTGTTTTAATTATATAGCAAATGTATCTTTGTATTTGTTTAAACCTAATTCTAGACAAGTGTTTCCTCCTGTCATTGAAACGCTCATTTAAAGTAGTTCTGAATGTTATACAGTCGTGTGTTTTCTAAGTAATTGGAGAATTATATTTACATTTCCCTCCTTGTGGAAGGACAGCAGTGACCATTTAGTTCTGTGTCGGGCACTCTGAGTGTGGCCCCCACCTTGGAGTCAGGGTGCATGTTGAAGGGCTGCCCAGCTCTGGGCTTGAGTTCTGGCTCCATGGCTTTGGGCCGGTGACACCCGTCTAATGGACCCTCAGCGGCAGTATTGGCTTCGAGAACTACTTGAGAAGGATGTGGGACGCTGGTGAGGTGGACTCTGTGGTGTCTGGGAATACCGCTGTCTTCAGACTCCTGCCTCTCGTTGCACACTGTGCCCAGGACAGTGCTCCCACCTTCCGCCCAGGCCTCGGGAGATGTTTGGAAGGACAGCGGGGCTACAGCCACGCGCACTTAATGAGCCTGGCTACCTGAGCTAGTGAGAGAGGCCTGGGGACCCTGGCGTTCAGAAAAGCCCTGCAGGTTCTTAGTGGGGTGGGTCCCATGGGACACCCAGAGGCGGCCTGCAGCCAGCGGTCAGCGCCTGTGCTGTGGCTATGGTTGTGGTTAGGTTCCGAGGGGCCCTCGGTCAGCCGCCTGCACCAGGGCTCACATGACTTGCCTCCAGGAGGAATCTGGGGAGAAGAGGAGAGAAAGCTGATTTAGTGGGTGCTGCACTTTATGGACCAGAGTTCCCACATTCAAAGCTGCAGCGCCCTTCTGCGCGGGCTGTTTTGTGCATGCTGTTGCTGCCCTGGCCTTGGCTGCCTCAGGGAGTCCACCAGGCCCAGCTCCTGCTGCTGTTCTCCAGACTGCACTCTTCTCTCCTAGCTTAGCTATCAGCCCTCTGCCTACAGGGGACTCTCCTGGGGCCTCAGTAGCTCTCCGTTCACTCCTGAGAACCAGGTCTGCAGCTTCATTCAGAGGCCTGCACCGGAAGCCGGGCGTGCCACAGAGGCCCCTGCCCAAGGGGAGGAGCTGGGTTGAGGCCACTCCCAGAGCCCAGAAGCCCTGAGGGCCGGGGAGAGTGCTCATTTACAATTCTAGGTAATTTCTTTCCGTGTGCGTTGAGCCTAGATTTAAAAAAAAAAAAAATCCACGTTTGAAGGCATGATTCAAGGCTTTCTCATTCATTCAGGTATTAGTTGCCTTGAAAGATAATTAAAAATAAAAATGGTCTGTAATTAGCTCATTAACCCATCAATTAATGGATGCTTTATTTTATTTTATTTTATTTTATTTTATTTTATTTTTTTGTGGGTACCGGGGGGTCGACCTCAGGACCTCGTGCGCCAGCAGGCGCCTGTGCTGCTGAGCGATATCACCGGCCCCTTTTTCGTATGTGGGTTCCGGGAGTCGAACTCGGGCCCTCGCGCTTGCCGGGCAGGTGCTTAAGCCGCTGAGCCATCTCACCGGCCCAGTGGATGCTTTAAAGAGCATAGTTTGCCCGTCAGAGTAGTGGATGCTGGTGCTGTCATTTGCTTAGCAGCTTGCTATCCTGGTCTGGATTAGCATTTACCTCTTTACCATGTGTGCAGGTAGCAGAGTCTGACTCGGTTGTTTCACTGTAATTGCATCAAAGCATAGTATAAAATCTAAAAATACAGTAGTTAACGCCAAGTGTTCTTACCAAAGCGTTGTTTTCTTGCAAAAATGCAGACAGCAAACATGGAGCTGCAGTGAGGGGGCTCTGATTTCTGAGACACTACTGAAGCTTTTGAAGGAAGAGTTGGAGGAGTGGGGAGAGGAGAGAATAAATTAACAGTTGACAACAGTTTCTGGTACTTTCTGTTCCATTTTACCGTGTAATGGAAAAGACTGGGAACCAAAGTCACACACAGTTCATAAGATCACTTTTCTCATAGCATTTGGAGTTCATGAGATTCATGGGCAGAGCATTACTGCCTCAGGTAAACTGAGGCAAGTGGGCAGTATGGGCAGTGGGCCTGGGTGCTGAGGGTGTGGTGCATGGCTAGCTGGGAGTGGCTGGTGCTTCGTAGTGCATCCCCTGATGTTCTGGGGTTTAGATGCTGAGTGCCTGTGGCCTGCTCCCAGGAGGTCGGCTTGTTCTCCCTGGTGTTTCTTTTCTTGTACACACGGGTGAATGAAAGCTGACCTCGCACACAAGGAACCTCTGGGGCTGAGACCTAGGGGAAGTACCTAAACAGGCAAAGCTGTTGCAGCTACTACTTCAAGATGACTGATCACCTCCTGTGCTTTTCTTGGCCCACCCCCGCCTTGGGGTTATGGGCGCTGCCCCGGCCTCATGTCTTTGCCTCCTTTACTGTTGCAGTGCAACTGCCTGCCTGTCCTTTGGTCAAGTATAAAGAAGTCATCTGCAGACACACGAAAAATTGTGGGTGGTAGGGGTGGGGAGGAGCCAGCATGGCTGCACCCGGTCTGTGTGGGCCAGTGGCCATCGCCCATGTCTCAGGATCCTGCTGCTTCATATATCCTGTGGCTTGCAGGGTCCTTTTTCTACACTACAGCAAGCCCCCTCTATGGCAAAACCTAAGCGGTGGGAAGCTCTGCTCTGGGTGCTGGCCAGATGCCCACCTGCCAGTGCTCAGGACTCGGTGAGGAGGAGGAGGGGCAGCCCCAAGGCCTGCATGGACTCTGCTCCTGTGCAAGACTTCCTGGAAAGCCCGTGAAGGGCTCTGCCAAGCTCCCCGCTGCTCTGCGAAGCCAGCTGTCTGCCGCCCACCCGCCCGGCTGCTCACACTGGGAGAAGCCACACTGCAGGCTGGAGGGTGGCAATAGCATCCCAGTCCTCCTGGATCCTCATCACTTCCTGCCAGCTCTGAGGTGCACTCTGTGGGGCCCATGACAGTGGAGTTTAGTGCTGTGCCATCCCAGCATCAAAATGCCCTTGATTTGGAGACTGAGCTGAGATTGAGCTCTGAGAGGTTGATGGCCGAGTTGTCTGCGGACCAGGACACTTTGGTGTGGTTTTCCTGTAGGCGTCTCCTCAGCTGTGCAGGTCCCTGGAGGTTGCCATAAAGTGAGAGACATAAACTGACTTCCTCTTTCTTATTGAGTAGAATCATTAAAAGTTCTTGATGTATTTCTGTGGAAAACCTTTGGAGAACTGAAGATGTGGCATCCCCAGTGCTGGAGGCCTACGTAGGAAAGGGTGTTGGCCACTCGGTGCTGGTGGCCAGGCATGGTCGACGATGCTGCATACTGTGGGCCAGTTGCCCCGTGTCTGTGGGTTCTGTGTCTGCGGAGTCATATACATGCAGATAGAAAATGCTCAGAAAAGAAATTATGTCTGTCCTGAATATGTACACACTTTTTCTTGCCATTGTTCTCTGATTGAGTGTAAAGCTGTTCACACAGCATTGTGTTAGGTATCGTGGTAACATAGAGATGATCCAGTGTGTGGGAGGACTCAGGAAGGCTGTCTGCAAGTACTAGGATGTCTTACACTCCGCCTAGGGTTGGCTGGGGTCCCAGATCCTTTCCGCACCGAGACTGGGGTGATTGGACGCTGTCATGACCTTATGTGCAGTTCCCTAAGGTGGCAAAGACTGTTGGTGACTGGTAAAATAATTCCAAATATTTCGTGCTGTTTACATTTTTTGTAAAATGGTACTTTGTTTCTGCTGACATCAGGATGGCCAGGGTGGAGTGAAATCCTGTCATGTTTTAGGGAATGTAGATCAGCATGACAAGGTGGTAAATAGGATAGTTCAGGAGAGCCTGGTTGGTTTATTCTGCATGGGGTTGATCACTCGCTGTGAGCGAGCTCTGTCCAGGGTGCTGTCCTCGTGCAGAGAGCCCTATGTCCTTTCCTCCCTGGGGTGCCTTTCTGGGTGCAGGCGGGCTCCACCAGCCAGCAAGGGCTGCAGGATGCTGGAGGCCTGGGGCAGAGGGGCTCATGCCCTGCAGCAGATTTTCTTGGATGGCTCCTGTCCCACAGTTCTCTTCTTGGCCTGGGGTTGGCCTCGCTGCCTGGCCTTCGAGGGTCCACAGAGTCAGAGCAGGAGGCAGCCATGGCCCTTCAGGTCTGCCCAGGCTTAACAGTGATGGTGGTTAGACTGTCCTGTGCCCAGCTCTGTCCACAGGGGTCATCAGTCATACACCTGGGTCCTTGGTAGCTTCCGCAGTTATGTGGTGCCTTGGTGGCCCTGCTTGCTCAAGGCATGGCCGGTGGGGTTTGCCCAGAACCCTCTTACCCAGCACCCTCCCCCAAGCAGCACTTTTAGGCAGTCCAGCCAGTGTCCATCCTGCTGTGAGAATACACTCTTGCCTCTGTTACCTAGTATTTTGTTCCAGCAGTTGCTAACGTGTAGGTCCCTTTCATCACCAACTTCAGACGGGAATGGCAGTGGGTGTTATTGCTAGGACGTAGTGCTGAAGTCAGGAGGCCCTGGTGCCCCGACGCATAGGAGGGCTGTAGTTTTGTTGTTAGAGGTGCCTTTTTTTTTTTTTTTTTTTTTTTTTGGGTACCGGGGGGTCGACCTCAGGACCTCGTGCGCCAACAGGCACCCGTGCCACTGAGCGATATCACCGGCCCCTTTTTCGTATGTGGGATCCGGGAGTCGAACTCGGGCCCTTGCGCTTGCAAGGCAGGCGCTTACGCCGCTGAGCCATCTCACCGGCCCTAGAGGTGCCTTTTGGCCCTGCACAAGTGAGCAGACATCCCATCAGACACTGTGGGCGGGCAGTGTCTGCGTGGACTGCAGGATGTGTCACCCCGCAGGCTCCCCAGAGTCCTGGGGCAGGGAGTGTGCTGCAGGGGCCCTGTCAGGTGGCAGAGAGACCGCTTCCACTGTTACCATCTCAGATACGCAGTCCTGAAGAGGAGGTTGACGGTGGATTGCAAGTGAGACCTGGAGTGATGTTTTGGCACATTGCAGCGCTCTGCTTATAGATGTTTTAATGGGCTAAATTTGTGGGACTGTTGATTGAATTTTTTAGCATACCAGCTTCAGTGTCCTTGCATGACTTTGGGCAGTTGTGTCTTTATTAGCAGGTCTCTAAATTCCTGCATCCCGCTCTCTCCAGTGCAGCACTGTGGATGTGGGAGCGGTGGGGCTGATAGTGGTGTAAGAGGCTGACCGCTCACACACTGGCCTCATGGAGAGCTCTGCAGTAACAGTGACTTGGGGACGTGTGGGACACTGCCAGGCAGCCTCGATCATGGAGAAGGGCTGCTGTGACTTGGGAGAAGCCTGCTGGCTGATGCTCCAGTCTGCTGACGGGAGATGTTGGAGCGACTGCAGTCTGGCCCGCGGAGCTGGTGGGAGCTGCGGGAGGGACAGGCAGGGGCCTGCGGGGCAGCTGGTGCTCCGGAGCCGTTAGGAAGATAGAAGCGCCACTTGAGGAAACTGCAGTGGGATGTATTCTGGAAAAACCGCTTCACTTTAATGTTGCGCGAGTTAGTACCTTCCCGGGTCTCTTAAAACAACTCGTGGCTGTCTGCACCGGGCACGTGCTTGGGGTGAGCTTTTTTATTTTAAAAATTAAGTTTTAAAAATTAGTTCTCAGTGATGGCCCAACACTGCAGGCAGAGAGTGGGCGAGGGTGTTCAGTGTTGGATTCTGCCGGCAGAGGCCGGCATGGAGAGAGAGTGCAGCCTTGACTGAGCACAGCGCTTGCTCCAGGTGGGGGTTTGGGGAGTGGGCGAGACTTCCGGTGAGAGATTGTTGATGTTAACCTTAGACGAGCCAAACTGTAAGTAGTGCACTATTGTGGTCACTTACCTTTTAAACGTAACGTTAATACCTTTATTAAAAAGCGCTCCCTCCGGGCCGGTGAGATGGCTCAGTGGCGTAAGCGCCTGCCTTGCAAGCGTGAGGGCCCGAGTTCGACTCCCGGATCCCACATACGAAAAAGGGGCCGGTGATATCGCTCAGCGGCACGGGTGCCTGTTGGCGCGCGAGGTCCTGAGGTCGACCCCCCTGTACCCACAAAAAAAAAAAAAAAAAAAAAAAAAAGCGCTCCCTCCTTTACACAAACGGTTACTCTAGCTATTGTAGCTATCGAGCTGAGGGCTCCAGCGCATCAGGGCTGGGGTCCCACCCTTGGTGATGTGCTGTCCTGCACTGCACTTGTTGGAAAGCATCTTTCTCGCTCGTGGATCCACTTCTCTCATTTTCTTAACGTAAACCACAAAAATGATTCTTTTGATTCATTGTGTTCATGGTGCCAGGCAATGTGTAATTTCATCCACCACCATATATTTCCAGGAGGGGAAGAAGCCGGATTGTAGGTGGCCTGAAACGTTCTCAGGCCGCACGGACCTCACAGACTGGAAAGCGTGTTCGGTTGAGTTGTAACTCCAGCGTGTCTTTTCTTCTGTCCACTAGCCTTCACGAGGAGATAATTGACTTTTATAACTTCATGTCCCCCTGTCCTGAGGAAGCAGCCATGAGAAGGGAGGTGGTGAAGCGGATTGAGACTGTGGTGAAAGATCTGTGGCCGACGGCTGACGTGAGTCTTTGCTGCGTCCCACGCTGTGTGCTGCCATTTGTCCCTTGTCCCATCTGCACAGGCTGGGGTTTCTCCTTAGCCTGAGGCATGGTCTGGACCTCTCAGGAATGCACAGCCCAGGCAGGCCCAGGCCCCAAGGAGCTAACCTGAGGCCTCCAGCTCCCTGCTGGGACCCTCAGCCTAAGATGTGATTAGTCTTGTTTTAAATCTACCATCCTCACCCCCATGCCTACCACATGACGCGTGGTAGTAACTGGAGGGATTTCCTCCAAGTCCTGAGTGTTGACTGAGCTGGCGATCGTGGGCATTTGGAACATGTGCTGCGGGCAGCATGAACCTGCCCTCTGCCCGGCCTCCTCCCTTCTTGCCAAGGAGCCGGCCCGCACGAGTGCCAGTGATCTGGGCTGATCCAAGCCGCCCACTGCTTAGCGTGTGCGTTCTCACCAGGTGGCGACACAGCTTCCCTGTAAACCTCGGTACCCAGGACAGAGTCCTGCTCTGAGCTGTGGCTGTATTTGAGGAATTACTGGAAGGTTTGCAACTGGCTCTGAGAAACACTCAGCTCTGGGCCAGTGTGGGGTGAAGACAGTAATGGTTTCACTCTTGAGTTTTAAAGATTTCTTTGTGGGGTTGGTTTTCAGAGATAAAGGGAGTGTTTAGTTGTTTACCTGGTTTTCACCTGTCCTTAACTCCCTACTCCTCTGCCCAGTTTCCATGGTTTTTCTGTTACCCGAGGGTACAGCGAGGCCTCTGGTGGTGAGGCTAATGGGACTGTGTGCTTGAACTGTGGCCGTGTTCTAAGACAGCTGTGCTTTCTTCCAGGTGCAGATATTCGGCAGCTTCAGCACAGGTCTCTATCTTCCCACCAGGTGAGTGCCAGATCCCTGCCCAGGTGGTATCTGTTGACTGGGGCGGACTCTGGGTGTGTGTGCATGCCCCACACAGGAAGCAGACGCTTTGGAGTCAAGTCTGAGGTGCAGAGGCCAGCTAGAGGAGAAGATTGGGAGCACAGGGGAAATGTGGCAGAAAGTAAGTTATAATTTAGTACTATGGAAATAATTTGACTGCCTTACATTTTTTTTTTTTTTTTTTGTGGGTACCGGGGTGTCGACCTCAGGACCTCGTGCGCCAGCAGGCACCCGTGCCGCTGAGCGATATCACCGGCCCCTTTTTTGTATGTGGGTTCTGGGAGTCAAACTCGGGCCCTCGCGCTTGCCGGGCAGGCGCTTAAGCCTCTGAGCCATCTTACCGGCCCTACATTTTTCCTTGTGTACTCACTTTGTTGGGGCACAGAAATACTGGACACCAGAATAGAAAGAGATGACAAATGAAAGGATTGTCTAGTCCATTTCCTGCTGCTGTAATAAAATATCACAGCCCGTGTAGATTGTGAACAGTAGAAGCTTATTTGGCCCAGGTTCTTGAGGCTGTAAAGTGTAAGATCGAGGGACCAGTAATGGCCTTCCTGCTGTGCCCTACCGTGGTGGGGGAGGAAGAGAGAGAAAAGAAAAGGGGCCCAGAGCCCTCTCCTTAGAATCACCCGGTCCTGCAGTAACGGCCTCGATCCACTGTCAAGCAGATCCTCTGCGACCTGACTAGCTCTGGAGGCCCCAGCTCTCAGCCCATGGGCCAAGCAGTCATCTCTCCCTGTGAGCCTTGGAGGGGTCCCTCCGACCACCCCAGGACCATGTAGAGTAAATGCAGTGGAGAAGGTTCTGCTGATACTGGGATATTTTTGAAAATTTGATTTTATAAAGTTTTAACAACAATTAAAATTCTGTTCAAATAGTACGTTTTTGAGAATTCTTATAGAAAAATGTCCAGTTTGTAGTCTAAAATTATGTTCTAGTGCTTTCTTATGAAGGACTCTGGATATCCACATGCATTTCACATGAATCACTTCATTCATGTTTCTACTGACCCTCTGCCTTTAGCCTTTGGAGGCTGAGGCAGCTGAGAGGTCAGGGTTTGGCGGTTGGTGGTGTTGGTAGGGGAAAGCTAGGTGTCGGACAGATAGCTGGTGCAGGGAGCACAGGAGTGCGAGCCAGGAAAGGAGCCGAGGCTTTGTTCTTATTTTAGACCATGCCCCTCTCCCCGGTGATGTTGGGAAAATCTTTCAACTGGTTGCTATCCAGCTCTGTAAGGAAGAGTCCATAAGCTGCACCACACCTCTCTAAGGTGATGTGGCCGGGCTGCCGATGGAGGCTGCGTGCCACGTGTGGGTACCTCCCGTGCACAGGTCACCACGTGGAGAGGTGAGCAGTGGTTGACCTGGTCCCTTTGTTCCACCCAGTGACATAGATCTGGTGGTCTTTGGAAAGTGGGAGCGTCCTCCTCTGCAGCTGTTGGAGCAAGCCCTGCGGAAGCACAACGTGGCAGAGCCGTGTTCCATCAAAGTCCTCGACAAAGCCACAGTGAGTGTTGGGCTCACCCCTGCCAGTGCACAGCCGAGCTCTTATCCGCCCTAATGACCAGGTGGCCCTGGCTGGTGGCAGTCACTGGCTGTGCTTATGTGGTTTCTGCTGCTGCTGCTGTAAAATGTACATATTTCACCTCACAATCCGCAGCACATTGGTGACAGAATGCAGGGCTGGAATTTGTGAGATTTTCAGACTGTTCTTGACACTAAACTGTAAGATGGTATCTACCGGTAGAGATGAGTGAGGTGAGGAGAGGAAGATCTGGAGGGGCCGCTCGCACTCAGTGCTGCCCAGCGCACAGGACATTGATGGGGTGACGGGAGATTTCGATTTGCTAGCATTTTTTTTGGAAGAAAGTCCTACCTGGTCCTTATGCTGTGTGGTGCGAGTCCTCCCCCCACCCGTGCTGGCGGATGTGATCATCTTCCATGGTGTGCACAGGGGAGCTGGTTTCTCCGGCCCTCTGACTCTGCTGTCTTTTGTCCGTTCCTGTTTGAAACAAGTCGATAAAAACAGGGCTTCTGGACAGCAGAGTAGTGGACGGGGGCTGCTGCAGGTTTCCTCATTTAGATGTAGAAGAACTGGAGAGAGAGACCTGATTTGCTGAGTTCCAGAGCCTTCTGGAGCACAGCAGCACCCTGTGTGTTGCTGTAGCAGCTCTTGGTCCCAGTGGCCTCACTGCTGTGCATGGAGTCCTCTTTCCTCCATCCTCTTCGTGCATTCTCTTCTCTGCTGGGCACCCTCCCACAGTGACATCTCACCCGCTGGGTGAGGGCTCTATTCAAGGTGTGATCTGTTAGAACAACCACCCCAAACCAAGTCCTACGATGTTGCTGCCCATTTCCAGAATCTGAGTGTGTGCATTAACTTTTTAAAAACATTCTACCAAACAGAAGTTGGGGGACTGTCACCAGGCACACGTGGGGTGGCTTCTCCATGGGTGCGCACAAGGCCTGGCCTTGCTTCCTGATCCTCTTCCTGAGGATGCTTGTTCCTTCCGTCCACAGAGCAGCTTGCAGGTGGGCGGAGCATGCGCACTGCTGTGTGAGGACCAGCACTGCAGAGCCTCTTACGTTAACTTCTCGAAAAGTCCTCTTCTCTGTAATCTGGCGTCCGTGCTTTCTGAGCTCTTCTAAAAGCTCCGAACAACCAACTCTGGAAACGTTTAAATGACTGACTGTGACGGTCGTTGCATACTGAAGCACAGTTTTTTTTAAATTAAATCTTTACAGGTACCAATAATAAAGCTCACAGATCAGGAGACTGAAGTTAAAGTCGACATCAGCTTTAACATGGAGACTGGTGTTCGGGCAGCGGAGTTCATCAAGAACTACATGAAGGTACTGGCGTCGACATGCTCGAATCACACAGACAGGGCCCTGAGCTCTGGTCCTGGTGGCTTTAAAGCAATGTTAGAAACCTCTGGCCTGAGTGTGGTTAATGACGCAGACCACACAGTGACCCGTTTATGCTCCAGTTTAGTTTCTGTGGACACTTCGCTGGTGTTCAGTTTGCTTTTCTTGAGTAGCCTTTTCCTGAGGTCGACCTTTGCTACGGAGCATTGTGGAATGCTCTTTGTAGTCATTTCACAGAAACTGCTCCCAGCTTCCTGTGCTCCACCTGCCAGTCCTGTGGGAGCCCCGGGGAGGTCGAGCCACCACCATGTAACTCCGATCTGTCCCTTTGGAGACCTTGGGGCCTGTGGGTGTGACGCTTAGCACCTGAGCTTATGTACTTGGGCTCCAGCTGGGGTGTGGACTACCCCAGCAGGTGGTCCTCCCCCTGGGCCACCTACCTGCGATCTGGGCCTCTCTCTCCCACATGTCCAAGGCCTGGGCTGGGCAAGTGTTTCCCAGCACACCCCGGCAACCACAAGGAGCCTGCCGAGCCCAGCCGCTCCACCCTTCTGCTCCCCTCACAGAGGGAACATCCTGCATGCAAGGCCCCCACCTCAGCCCACCGAGTCACTGCCTGGGACGGGCGCCTGGGCAGACTTTCACCGGCTCCTCAGGAAATGTGTTCTTTGGCCCCTCAGAAGTTGACACTGAGTGACCCAGAGCCCTGAGGTGGGCAAGAGGACAGGTGAAATGGCTTGGTCCCAGTGGGCCACCTGAAATGGCTTTGAATGTGTTAACTAATCAGTGTGTCTTTTTCTTTTGGGATTTACAGAAATATTCATTGCTGCCATACTTGATTTTAGTATTGAAACAGTTCCTTCTGCAGAGGGACCTGAATGAGGTTTTTACAGGTGGAATTAGCTCATATAGCCTCATTTTAATGGCCATCAGCTTTCTACAGGTATGCTCACTGTCTCTTGGGACTGTTTGTAAGAAGGTGGGCTGAAGGGTGGCCTTTCCAGACTTCTGGCTGGCTGCTTCTGGGGGTGCAGCGAGCCTTGCTGTCCCTTCCTGGTGCTGGTCTGATGCGGGAGTGCATGCGTCTGGGTTATGTCGTAGAGCCTCTGGGTGAGCACTCCTTTTCTGTTGCTCTTTGCAGCTCATTTCTGTTGTTGACTTAACTGTCTGGCTACAAGGTGCTCCCTAGGCTCTGGAAATCAAGTGATACCTGTTTGAGCTCAAGGAATCGTTACATTGAGAAAGTGTTCATTTCTTTATGGACAATAAGCTGGTTTTCTTTTTTTTTTCTGAGTGGTGGGCTCTTATCTGTGATTTATACTGAAAAAAAACTGTGATTTATACTGAAAAAAATTCAGGGCCTCGTGTCGTACTTCTTTGTAGGATCTGTGCAGCCATCCAGGGCCCCACAAAGTCTGTCCCTTACCCTGTACCTGACCTGGCCTGTGGTACTATGCGCATTCTTGTTATGGCCCAGGAGGGAAGGGGACCAGACCCTGTGCTGGGCTGGCTTCCCAGTGTTTGGTTTTGACTAAAAGGCAAGGCATAAGGGATACAGGTGAGGCAAGAATAAGAAGGCTGCCTGCCCCCTGTGGGTTACATAAGTGAATCCTCAGAAGCCGGGACTCCCTCAGCTCTGAGAACGCTGGTGACTTGGAGATGCGTCTCCGCGTGGAGCTGTGTCTCAGTCCTTGGCGGTGGTGCTGTCAGGACTCACCACAGTGGCGAGCTGGGCTCTGTGCAGTGGACTGAGCGCTACGCTGACAGGCTGTTGTGTGTGCCACCCCTGCCGGAGGCCACAGGCCACGCGTGGGTCCCGGGTGCTGGACATGTTGAGTGTGACTGACAAGCTGCATTTTAACAAGCTGGTTTAAATCCAGTTAAATAGCAAAGCTGCATGTGGACAGCGCAGGTCTGCATGGCTGAGAACGGTAAGTGTTGAGTCAGTGGACTGTGGCTTAGGTTCAGAATTAGTCCAGTATTGCCTGAAGAAAGAGTGATGCTGCAGCAGGGCTGGTGCTCCTCTGTGTGACAGGCAGGAGGTGACTTTGCTGTAAATGTTACCATACTGCACTCAGCACTTATGCAGCGGGGTATGTGGAGCTAGTCAGTCTAATACTGCCACCTATTGGCTATATTTTGGAATGACTGCAATCTAAGATCACTTCCACTGTCCAGGTGACTAAGGTGTGCAGGATATGGTCAACTTACTTGATGTAGAGTCTTTGGCACCCTGTGGCTAATCAGATGTCTGTGTTTGTAGGAAGTTGCTGTGTAGAGTACCAGTTTTAAAACCTTAAGAAACATTCAGACATTTTGTTTGTTCGGTTCAGTCTTTATGGATAGTGGCAGTCCAAGTTCTGCTGGGGCCTGCATGCTGCTGGCCGAGGCTCCCTCAGGCCTGTCACTCAGTGGTGGTCCCTGAAAGCCAGGGGGACCAGTGCCACTGTGTGTGTCCCCTGTTGGACAGGACTTGCATCTGTGCAGACTGTGCCTGCATTGCTTTTACAGTTGCATCCGAGAATTGATGCCCAGAGAGCTGACGAAAACCTTGGAATGCTTCTCGTAGAATTTTTTGAACTGTATGGAAGAAATTTTAATTATTTGAAAACTGGTATTAGAATAAAAGAAGGAGGTGCCTATATCGCCAAAGAAGAAATCATGAAAGCCATGACCAGCGGGTACAGACCATCCATGCTGTGCATCGAGGACCCGCTGCTGCCTGGTAAGGGTGCACTGCTCTGCCCAGCACTGCCACGAGCCAGCAGGCAGCTTGGCCACTGGGGAGTCGGGCCCTGGCGCCCAGGGTGGAGCCTCTGCCCTGGGGACACTTTCCAAGTTCCTTGTTTAGTTCTCTACTGAGCTTATTTAATCAACCAGAAGAGGAAAAGGTTTGTGGTTTTCATATTACAGAGTGTTACATATTGGCTATAAGCCATGCACTTCCCAGGAGTGGGCAGCCTAGAAAGCAGAGTATGTGCGGCCCACCCTGTGTGGGTGAGCACGTCTCCCGCTTTCTGCCATGTGGATGTTGATGTTATTGCTGCCACCTTACGAGTGACACAGCGTGCCACAGCACAGGCTTGCAGCTCGGGTTGGGACTGCGTGGTATCTCTAAGCCCGTCTGCTACGGGCACAGGTTCCGTCCCCTGAGGGTGGCCCCTGTGGAAACCCCAGGTTGGGCTCCAGGTTTAGGTGCATTGAATGAGGGTGCTTATGGCTCTGTACCATCGGCAGCAGTCTTGGAACCTTTGCCAAGCTGATGAAACAATGTTGTGTAGATTTTCGTTTAATTTACATTTATTTAATGATAGTGGGTTTCAACACATTGTCACTTATCAGCTCCACGCATGTTTATTGAGCATCTATGAGGTGAGACACTGTTCTTGCTGTTGCTGATGGAATCAGTGGCGGCAGGGGACAGAGAGGTGGGGGAAGCCAGCTCCAGGTGCTTTGCCCCTTTGTCCTCACGCGACTGTCTGTGCCCCGCGCCCTGCCCGTCACCGCACTGTCCTCTGTGGGTGTGTTCTAAGGAGACCTTTCTTGTCATATATACCATATTTTCTTTGCCCTGATTTTTGTTTTTTATTCATGTTTGATATTTTTATTCTGCTTCTGGGTTTTTTTTTTGTATTAATATCCACAAATTTAACCATTTTGTGGTTTCTAGAGTGTGAAGTCCCTTTCCTAAAATTTTTTGGCAGCAGATCTCCTCACTGTTTTGTCACAACTTTTAAATGACATGGTTCATGCCGGAGATTTCCTGGCGGTGTGGTGTCACAGTGTGTCACCCACCCGTGTCTGTACCGGGTCTGTCAAACCGGGGACGTCTGTCGTCTCCAAGGGTCTGCTTGAATGTTCTTGAAAAACAAAGATCTGCATGATCACTGGGTTATATTGAAACTCAGAGGAGATAAATGCCGGACCTTAGAACGTGCCTCCACACAGTCCACACCTAACCGGAATTGTGCGGGATACAGTTCGATGTTCTACCTTCTTATAAAAGTGGAACCCCGATTGCTTTACTTGGTGGCTTCGGTGAGCTTCCTTTGGTTTGCTGCTCGTCCCGTTCTGCAGACCAGAGCTCACACAGGCATTGTCCTCCAGGCCTCCCCTCTGGCAGGGTCCTTTTTGCTGATGGAGTTGCAAGGCATGCAGGGTGACTCCCTGTGGTGGTGGCCGTGGGTCCGGTCTGGGGCATCGACTGGGGCAGGGCTGCCTTGCTGGTCTGCATGTACCAGTGCCCACACGTGCCCGCTGTGTTAGTCTGATGTGCTTTGCTAGTGAGGTCTGGAGGTGTTGGGGTATGGACCTGGTGCACAATAACTCGAGTGGGAGACTCGGAAATATCTGGAAAATGGCTCAAGTCTGCGGCACAGTCTGACAGCTGCCTTTCCCTTGTAGGAAACGACGTTGGCCGGAGCTCCTATGGGGCCATGCAGGTGAAGCAGGTGTTCGACTATGCTTACATTGTCCTCAGCCACGCCGTGTCCCCCCTCGCCAGGTCCTACCCCAACAGAGACTCGGAAAGGTAACTGAAGGCCTCCATCCTGGCTGTGGACTCCCAGCTCCTGTGGGGTGGAAGCTGCTCCTGCCCGGTCCCACGCACTTCTGTGAAGGTCGCTCACAGGTGCACTGCCGCGTTTCACCAGAACTTACAGGCATTGATAAGGAGTTCATTTCTTCTTTGGGGCAGTGACATTTTGTCAGGGCATTTTTTGCAGGGGGCACCTGGCTTTGAAAGCTATGGGATGCCACTGTCACTCCAGGCCGCCTTCACACAGGCACAGCAGCCTCTGCACGCCGCACCGCCCTTCTCCCCGTGTGCACTGGCCCATACTCTGCAGTTTGGAGCCTTTTTGCAGTGCACTCTTAGGTAGCCAGAAATACTCACTGTGACCCCAGGTGTGCTGCTGTGGCATGGGGACAGAGGTCACGAGGAGGTGGGAGTGGGCAGGAAGGAGAAAGTGGCCATGTAGACGGGAGAGTGGATGGTGCCTTGTGGACAGGTGTTTCTGTCCCTGACCTGCACGATGGAGTAAATAGATTTTGAGGCCCGCCTCTGGTGCTCATGGTGGTAGAGGTGTGTTTTCAGTTCAGCCCCAGGTGAATCTACACTGTGATCTCAGACTGCCTTTGAGCTCAGAATTGGAAGGCATGAAAACTTGGTGAAGTCGCATTAGCTCGTCTCCTCCTCCTCTGGCTTGGTGCTGTTATAAGGTGAAGCAGGTTCTCCAGGGGAGTCTCTGGCTCCTCCGGTCCTGTGCACCGTTGACGTCTGATATTACCCTTGCAGTACTTTAGGAAGAATCATCAAGGTAACTCAGGAAGTGATCGACTACCGGCGGTGGATCAAAGAGAAGTGGGGCAGCAGAGTCCACCCGCTGCCGGATCTGGGTGAGGGCTGCTTCTCTCCCTTACCTGTCACTGTTCGCCCGTGAATACCCGCAGTGCCTCCTGTCCTTTCGTGGTGGGGTGTGTGGACTAGGAGAATTTCTAGCTTTTCCTGGTCAGCATTTAATTAAAAACTGTAAGCCCGGGCCGGTGAGATGGCTCAGTGGCATAAGCGCCTGCCTTAAGCGCGAGGGCCCGAGTTTGACTCCCAGATCCTACATACGAAAAAGGGGCCGGTGATATCGCTCAGTGGCACAGGTGCCTGTTGGCGCGCGAGGTCCTGAGGTCGACCCCCCGATACCCACAAAAAAAAAAAAAAAAAACTATTAGCAAGGCCAGCACTGCCCAGCAGAAATACAGCTTGTACCGTATGTGAATTTTAAGGAGTCTAGTGGCTGCATTAGGAATTTGGAAAGCAACAGGTGAAATTCGCTTTAATAATATATTTTATCCAACTCCAGTGAAAGTGTTAATGTTTCAACACGTAATTATTATTGAGGAATTGGTACACTGTCTTTGTACTAAGTCCCGGAAAGCCGGCCTGTCCGTGTGTACCGCACATCCTCACGGGCGCAGTGTTCGTCGGAAGTACCCCGATCCACACTCAGCTCTCACGGAAGCTGCAGTGGGAGGCGATTTGCATACCCGCGATGCTACAAGTGTACTTGAATTGAACGTAGCTTTTAAAATTAGATAAACCAAGGGCTGAGGATGTAGCTCAGCGGCACAGCACCTGCCTGGCAAGCACGAGGCCCTGAGTTCGATTCGCGGTACAAAAAAAAAAATTAGATAAATTGAAATTGAAAATTGGGTTTGCCAGCAGCATTCCAAGGCTCAGCGTGCTGCGAGGTGGTGGCTCTGTCGGGGCGGGGCATCCACACTTGGTGGTAACCCAGGCTTTGTTTTCGACCAGACAATAGGATTAAGATAAAAGAACGAATCTCCACAGGCAACGGAGAGCAGACGCAGAGCCGGGAGCCCGGGTCGCCCTACAGCCAGCGCCTGACCTTGTCCCTGTCCAGTCCCCAGCTCCTCTCTTCCGGCTCCTCTGCTTCTTCCGTGTCTTCGCTGTCCGGAAGTGACATCGTGAGTGTGCCCTGGCGCTCCACCCCTCCTCCGCGGGTCTGTTGGGGTTGTGCTCTTGGGCGTGGCTCCAGCAGCGCGTTTCTGTGGCCATCGCTGGGTTTCTGTGCACGCAACACCCCCAGTCTGCCCAGGTATCCACTTCTGCACGAGCTCGAGCAGCCCGGTCCGTGTGACCCGTGGAGCCAGTGGCCCAGGCAGTGGAGCCACTAGGAGCTGAGCCAGTGGACTATCTCAAATAGTTTTTTAAAAACCTATCTGGAAGTGAAATCGTTTCGTGGAGGTGACGCTTCTGTATTTCCTCTGACGTAATCTTTGCAGCGCTGAGTTCGGGAAGAAGTGTAGCTAGTGTGGCCTCTGGCTGTGCAGAAGTCGGGGCTCTGTGCAGGCTTCCTCGCGGCTGTTGGAAGCAGTGCCCCTGGCGTTGAGCTCTTGTTCTTGTGCTGGATTGCAGGACTCAGACACACCGCCCTGCACCACTCCCAGCGCCTACCAGTTCAGCCTGCAGGCACCAACGGCTCTCGTGGCCAGCTTGCCCGCCGCCCTGCCTGTGCCCAGCGGCAAGCCTCAGCCCACTCCCTCCCGCACGCTGATCATGACGACCAACAGTCAGGTACGTGTCCCCACTGGGCACGGCGTCTGAGCCGCGAAGGGTGCTGGAGGGGATGGGGGCTGCTTTTGATTAAGAAAAGGAACTTTTTGAATCTTCAGTAGGTTTACGTTTCTATTTTATTAGAGAACTTCTTTCTTTTTGTGTGGATACAGTGTAATTCCCATCGTTTTAAAAACACGATCTGTGACACTACTGACATAGCAGCAAGGTGACTCTGCCTTCTTGAGGCCCGAAGTGGCTTTTGGCAGGAGCCACATCTACTGTCTCTCTGCAGCAGCTCCCTGGCCAGCCTGAGACTGCATCCTGGTCATCTTTAAGAGGGGTTCTGATGCCGGTCACTCAGCCCATCCCGGGCCTGCCCTAGACACCTGTCCCAACCTTTTCCATGTTCTTAAGTAGGCATTGTTTCTGGGACTTTGTTAGAATATGCTGGTTTTGATATTTAGATAAAATTAGAAGTCTAAGCGAGAACTTTGTAAGTATTACATTTTGTATCTACGTCCCCATTATACACCAGTTGAATACGTGTAAATCAGCATGGTCATTCACTTAAAAGGAAAGTAAAATTGATTTTGGAGATGTGGGTTCTGTTTTGAGTTTAAATCGAGTTTCTTGGTGTGCTGGGGGCTGCAGCAGTGGTGGCTCTGTCAACTTGATTGCCATTTTCCACTGTGACCCTGGCTGTAACATCCGGCTCTGGCAGGGAGATGGTTATTTAGGCCCTGCAAGGCACAGCCTCAGAGAGCCCAGCACAGCCACACGGCCTTCATCCAGGCCGCTGCCGTTGGTCGAGGGTGACAGGTGGCAAGGGCTAACAGTGTGGAGGGAGAGGCTGTGCATGGCTCAGGACTGACGTTCGTGAATCTGGCGTGCGCTCAGTCAGTGAGCAGGACTGCGGTGTGTGAAGGTCACTGACATGTTCAGACAGGGCTGAGAGCACGTTCTTACAGTGCTGCCAGATGAAAATGAAGTAAAATCCTGTCAGGATGTGTGTTCCCGGCCTGTACAGCTTACAGAGCGGTGGCCCCTCCGATGGGGCGAAGAGACTGTTAGTAGGTGGACGGAGCCAGCCAAGATGGGGGTGCATGCTCTCCTGGAGACCCGTGCCCTGGGGAGGGCAGCCCTTGCTGCGCAGAGGCTGTGGGTGGGGGCAGGTCCTGACCAGCGGTGATAGGAGTCGCGGTGTGCTCTGCCCCTGGGAAGGCCCCCCCAAAGACAGGTGGGGATGGAGAAGTGGAGAAGGCAGCCCTGGAGAGGACGCGAGGACCCTGTGCTTCACCCCTGTTGCGGTGGTGGGGGGCAGAGTTGGGGATTCCCCTAGTGTCTTGGTTACTTTTCTCTCGTTTCTGGGACAAAATACCTGACACCCAGAATTAAGGAAGGAAAGGTTTATTTGGCTCACAGTTTGTGGAGGTTTCAGTCTATACTCGGCTGGCTCCAAGGCAGGGTGGCATGGCACAGGGCAACAGTTCATGGCGGCAGAAGACAGCAAAAGCAACGGCAGAAAGGAACGAGCAGCACGAGAGAGCTCAAGCCTTTTTCCCTCCCTTACATTGCATGCAGGCTCCCCACCCCAGGGTGGGTGTAGCGCTCACGCCCATAATCCCAGCACTAGACAAGGAATTAATCACAAACTCTAGATTCAGCTGCCTCCATGACTGCATGAGGCTTTGCGGGGACATCTAGACACAAACTATAACACCTAGGGTTCTTCCCAGGGATGCAAGTGGCAGCTTGCTGGTCACTGATTGTTTGGGATCGTGGTTTGCTCGAGTCAGCTTTAGACCCACATGACTAGGCTTCTGGTCGTATTTAGAACATAAGCTATTTCCAGCTGAAGGAAGTACTGTTGGGTCGGTGTGACGCAGGCCTGCTTTCTCAAGCCTGTGCTGAGGGGGTGCTCAGAGCAGCCTGCCCCGGCCGCCGCCCGAGGGCCCGGCTCACATGCTGTACCGTGCCTGTCTCTCTTTGCTCCTAGACCAGGTTCACCATCCCTCCTCCGACCCTTGGGGTCGCCCCCGTCCCTTGCAGACAAGCTGGTGTGGAAGGAACCGCATCCGCATCCTTGAAAGCCGTGCACCACGTGTCCTCCCCAGCCATCCCCTCGGCCTCCCCCAACCCGCTGTCCAGCCCTCACCTGTACCATAAGGTGCGTACCGCCCTCCTCAGCTGTACCATGAGGTGCCCTCCGCTGCCACACACATATGTCCTCCCCGGGCACCATAACAATGTTAAAGTAGTTCAAGAAGGAAATAGTTTTCTTACTCACCATAAGCTACTCTTAATGCCATTGTTGAACTGGTTAGCATAAAAATGAAGTTTGAAATAGGCAAAGGTCAAAATGAAGACCATTTTGTTTCCTCATTTAAATTCATCTTGTGCTAAATAGTTTTCTGCCAAGTAATGTAGTTTTCAAGAAGGAAAAGCTAAACCATCAGTCAGTCTTGCTGTACCTTTACATGAAGTGCCGTGTCTACCAGCTGCTGCTCCCCATGCTGGGCCGACGGGATGTGGTGGGTGGTGGGTGGTGGGCCCTGCCTTGGGGTGACTCCCCCTCAATCTCAGGAGGACATGGAGTGCTTCCTTTGGCCCTGGTTTGTCTCTACCTTGCCTGGTGCAGTAGAAATGTACATGTGAAAGCAGCTTGCTGTTGAGTGCCATGCTTGCGACATGCCTGTGTGTGTGTGTGTGTGTGTGTGTGTGTGTGTGTGTGTGTATTTGTGGCCCTGCAGCTGGGCTCTGTGCAGGCCCTGCCCCCAGCCTCCATGGCACTGGTCCCCGTGCCACTTTACCCTGTCAGTCGAATCCTACTTTGCAGTGTGTGTTTATCCTCGGGGGTCGGCTCTTGGGCCCCATGTTATGAATCGCCACTTCTTAGTCCTATTGGAAGTGGAGTAGTAAAGCATCCCTTCCTGGATCTACCCTGCCTGTGACAGTGGTGCTCTGTCACATTGCTGTGCTGACCCAGCAGAGTTCCTGGGAGTGAAGTTGCAGCTTCCCACGAGGGAAGGTGACCTTTGTCACTTCCCTGGCTTTCCTCTTTGCTCTGTTCCTGAAGCAGGAGCACTGGGGAGGCAGCCTGAATGCAGGTGGCCATGTGGTAGGGTGGGCAGGCACTAGAGCGAGGGTGCGCTGTTCCCTTGTGTGTGCGGGTCACAGCCTGGGATGGATGGACCAGGGCTTCTTACCCTGCAGACCAGCAGAGCAAGCTAGCCCCGAGTCTGGGGATCAGTGGAGCTTTGAGGTGGCCTGCCCTGCCCTGAGGGTCCCCAGGGGTGAGAGGCTGTCTGTTCTGGGAGGTGGAGTGTGCGGTTTCCGTCCCTCCCTGTCCTATGGCCGCGTGGACGAGGCCGTGGCCAGTGTCACACACTGTTGCACTCTTGCACCTCTGGCTTTTTCCTTGGAAATGGATGCAGCCTGAGGCTGCCCGAGCCCTCGGCCGGGGACTGAGCTTGGTGGCGTTGCTTCTGTGGGTGGGCATGGGGCTGAGTCTGCGTGCTGTGCCTCAGCGTCACTCTTTCTTTGTCTCTGCAGCAGCACAATGGCATGAAGCTGTCCATGAAAGGATCCCACGGCCATGCTCAGGGTGGCGGCTACAGCTCAGTGGGCAGTGGAGGCGTGCGGCCCCCTGTGGGCAACCGGGGCCACCACCAGTACAACCGCACTGGCTGGCGG
This sequence comes from Erethizon dorsatum, assembly GCA_028451465.1. Lineage (NCBI taxonomy): Eukaryota > Metazoa > Chordata > Mammalia > Rodentia > Erethizontidae > Erethizon > Erethizon dorsatum. The sequence goes on from CM051833.1 coordinate 57,769,008, forward strand.
AGGAAGAAACACACGCACACGAGGGACAGCCTGCCCGTGAGTCTCAGCAGATAATGGCTCCGGGCCTGCACCTGAGACTGTCAGCGGCCTGGGCCCCGCGGGGCCCGAGACCAGCACCTCCGCCATGGCCACGACGCCGCTGATCACGCTGCATGTTCCTCGTGTGGTGGGCGCGTCCATCTTCAACAACAACTTGTGCTCATCTGTGAAGCCTTATTGCCGTGGACGAGTTCTGCCTCCTGGAGTCTGCGCTCGTGGGGAGTGGTCAGTGGGGAGTGGTCGGTCGTTGCTGAGCCCGAGGTCAGGAACTTGCCTGCTGGTTCGCAGCAGCCCTGCCTGCCCCTCGCTGGTGGGAGTTTTCATTTCCTGTTGTCAAAGCGACAGAGGAATCCAGGCCGTTCCTACACCCTTGCCAGCGGGTGGGGTTGGAGGCCGTCATGTTACTGCCCTTGCGTTTTGAGACTTCAGAACTGTTTTTCTATGTAAATATCGAAAACTTATGATTTGTGCAATAATCAGATATTTTTTATTTAATTTCATATTTTCACATAAGTTATATTTAAGGAAGGAGGGAATTTTTTTTAAACAAGCTTAGATCCTTTCCCAAGTTGCATTTTCTAAGTTGGGTTCACCGTGTTGGCTGGTTATCTGATAAGCATTATTATGAACACCATGACAGGGGTTTGGGGTTTCATTTGCTGTCTTGTCTTTTGGTCAGAGGTGAGTGTAGGGGCTACATTCCTGGCCAGTGCTGGGTGGGGTTCATCAGGTCTGGGGCCCTGCCCACCGGCCGTGCCCTGGGCTGCAGGCCATCGGCCTGCTCTGACCACGAGTTCTAATGTTTTGGTTTTGGTTCTTTTAAACTAGACAACAAATCCAGCATTTAAAGTGCCAGAAGTATAACTTTCTAGGGGGAAGAGGTGGTCACATCAGAAAACCTACAGAGCAGTGTGACCCTGGAAAGGCCTCAGTCAGTCTCAGTGGCTTGGCCTGTAATGATGGCTGGGGTATCATTACAGACAATGGCACCCAGTTTCGGGAATGTGGAGAAAGGAATTCCGTTGATTCCGTGGAGGAATCTGCATAGCAGTATGCATTCGTTCTGTAAGAGCGGATACCAAGAAGCACCTGCGCTGCCAGCGCACCGCACGGCGGGAGTGTCTGTGTGTCCAGGTGGCACTGCCCGGCACTGGAGCACACAGGTACACTGCGTAAGTGTGCTCTGCCACCACGACCACTGTCTCTGTTACCTTTTTTTTGAAGAAGAATATATCCACCCTGCGACCCTGAGTTTTCAGAATGCTGCAGCTGCTGGCGAGTTGGCTGCGTCGTGTAGGGCTGACTCCCCACTTTGCAAGGGCTTCGGGCCTGCTGCACACTGCGCATAGGCTCGTCTCGGAAGCCCACAGTGGAGGCTGTCCAGCTGGGAAGCTCGCTGCTGCCACCTTGGGGTGTGTGGCGGTGGCAAGTCCCAGGCCGATGTCTGTTGGCCATGGACACGGTGAGGACACGCTCGCACATCAATCTGCTCTGCGAAGCCAGACCGGGCCTGTGGCCGGCACTGCGGACTGTGAGCAGGCAAGGGGAGTCCAGAGCACTGTGGCACGGGTGTCTGCAGTCTGTGGCGATTGGAATCACCCAAATATTTAAAAATATTTAAATTATGAACCTGTTGATAAGAGTATTTATAAACACCAATCCGTAGGCACGTACTAATCTCTACACGTTAGCAATACTGACTGTAAACCCACACTACGGGCACCACTGTGGGGATGGCGGTGCCCGCAGGCGCGAGCTCGGCACTCGGCCCATGGGCGCAGGCGCTTGTCCCCATCATGGTGAACAGATGAATTGGCCTGGCTGCCACGGTGGTTGTGCACTACAGGTTTAACAAAGAGACACCATGTTTAGATTTTTTGGTGTGCAGACAACGATGTGCAAGCTAAAATTGACATATTTTTATGTAAAGTTTTTCTATTCTTTGATTTTTAATAAACTTTGGAAAGCAGTTCTGTGTGAGTCGATGCTTTCCTTTCAGGGCAAGGTGGCTTCTGCTGTAGCCAATTCCTGGTTTATGTAGGAATCACAGAAGGCCGGGTGCTGTCGCTAGGAAGCAGGTATGACAGGTGGCTGTGGGATCTTCCTTGGGTGGTCACACGGGTTTGGGTCCGGGCACTGTGCAGAGCTGGAGTGGGACGAGGCCTGACACACTCTGTCCCTGGTCTGGGGCCGTGTGGCCTCCCAGGGGTCTGGGACGGTTCTCCAGTGTGCGCGTTCTGACGGGCTCACACAGACACGCCAAGCAGACACTGGTTTACTGAGCGTCGCCCCATACTTCCCACCACCCAACAGTCACAGAGCTTAAGGTGCAGCTCAGGCGTGCATTTTACACAGCACTTCTCAGGAGGATGTTTCAAGCCAGTGACAGAACTCTGTGTGTCGCCCTAGGGTGTCTTCTCGAGCTGTCGACCACCAACCCTCGTGTGCAGGGAGAGTGTTGTGGGTGACACGCTCATCCTGCCTGCCTTCCACATGCGGTGATACTGTGCAATGACAGTCTGGCTGAGGGAGAGCTTTATTTTGGCTTGTGGGTTTTGGGGGTTCAGCCCAGGGTCAGCTGGCTCCAAGGCACAAACAGCATGGCGGAAGGGGCTGGTGGAGGAAAGCTAGCTGCTCGACCCAGTGCATCCGGGAAGCAGAGCGAAGGGGAGGCGCCGGGACAGGAACACGCCCTTCCAGGTCATGACCAGTGACCTCTCCAGCCAGGCCCCGCCTCCTAACGCACCATCAGCTCCAAAGTCATCCATGGATGGTCCATGGATGAGCACAGCAGCCCGGGACACAGTCACCTTCCACACACAGGACGCTGTGGGGGACATTTTCGGTCTGAACCATGACGGAAAGACTCAGCAGAGGCAGGGGGACTCCAGCAGGCCCCTGAACAGCGAGGGAAGGGCGCCCTGCAGATCTGGTTGAGGCTGGAGGGAGTGAGGTGGGGCCGCTTGGAATCCAAGAGCCCTGGATGGTGGCCACACCTGAGGGACCCGGGAGGAGCGGGCGCCGAGCGAGGGAGGACCGCAGCCACCTGCTGCCAGTCCAGTCTGGCCTGCTCTCGGGGTGCCGGCGAGTGGCTCTGCCGGGGCCCTGTTGGCGAAAGTGAGGCTGCCCAGGGTGAGCGGCTGTGTCTGGCCCGTCCTAGCGGAGCCTGTGCCTTCTCTGTCCCCCTGCAGCCACCAAGCCTTCTCTGCGTCCACTCGGCCCCCTGAGAGCGCCACCTCCCTCGGGACCCCATTGGCTTCAACCCCGTGCTTCCAAGTAAAGCCCTGCTCCAGGCTGTCCTGCCTCATCCTGTGCCCAGGGAGGTGCGTGGTGGTGGCCAGGATGTGGTCACGTGTGCAGTCACACTTCGCGCTCACCGGATGCCAGGGATGGTCTCAGCGAGGAGCCTGACTGGTGTGGCTCCCTCAGGCGCCCACTTGCCCAGTGCTCACCATCCCTAGGGGCCCCAGGTGGCCCAGGAACTGATTTAGAGTGGGTGGTGGCTGCCATTAGAGACACCCACCCTCAGCCAACTGCCCTTGCCTGAGAACAGCAAGTGACTGACTGCCTGTGTCTCTGTGGCTTGTGGGGGACTGGAGACCAGAGAACCCCGGTGGCATTGTTCTCCACTCTACCACATGACTGGGCGTGAGGGCAGGACCAGTTGTTGACATGGGAGCCTCAGGCCGCTGGGGGGCAGAGCAAAGCACCCCAACGTTCAGGGGCTTCTAGAAAAGCGCAGGGCCCTGAGGGTGTCATGGGGGGCTGAGTGTCCTCAGGGGATGCTGGGCTGTGGGAAAGGACACTCGAGGCTCCCGCCAAGGCTGCTTCTCCCTGGGAGCACAGGGCCCAAGCCCTTACCAGCCCCGAGACCCATGTCTGTCTCAGAATGTCACTGAGGACAGGTGGCTTCAAGTCCCGGGAGAGCTTTCCCGGGCAGGGGCCCCTCCCAAGTCTCCTCAGCAGATTCGGACCCCGAACCATTACCTGGACGGTGCTGGGCTGGGAGAATCCTAAGGGTCAGTGAGAGGAGAGACCCAGCCGTGTAGCTGGCTTCTCGGGGCAAGGTGGCCGACGACAGCGGAGCTGCCTGTGCCCACTCTGGCGGACAGTGGCCGGAGGAGTTGCTGTGAGCTCGGAAGACTGCCTGTTGTGATTGTGGTGCCACCAGCTCCAAACCTGCGGTGGGCCAGGCTGTGCCGTCAGCGGCAGCAGAGGAGCCCTCTGACCTGGGCTCCATGCCCATGGGGATGGCGTGAAATCTCCACCCAGTCCTGACTCCTGCTCCCGTGATGGGGAATGAGACAGCCTGGCCTCTGCCCAGAGTGCCCAACCTGCCGGCCTCCCTTGTGCACCGGCAAGCAGATACACACACGCATGCACATACACGCATGCATGCACACACGCACATATACACATGCATGCACGCACACACATGCATGCACACACACACAAATTCATGCACATAGACGCACACAGACACAGGCACACACACGCAGCCCATCTCCTCCATGTCCCGCCAGCCCTGAAACCCACTCAGGCCTCTCCTGTCCAGACAAGCCTCGCCTCTGCAGGACCCTCCCATGCTCCTCTCTCCTTCCCATCTCCCAGCAGACATTGTGCCTGCCCTTCCCTGCCCCGCCCCACCACATCAGCCATCCTGGGTGCCCAGCAGGGCTCCCCAGCCCCCCAAGCCCTGCCTCCGGGCGTCTCTGCGTCTCCACTGGGCTCTCGTAGCTGCCCTGCAGGTCCTGTGAGCACTTCTGGCTCCTGAGCCCACACACCAGCTGGGCCCCAGCAGGTGTCTCCCGCAAACCCACCTCTCACCCCCTCTGCCCGGAAGCACACCAGCTTCTAGTGAAAGCTGATTGACCCAGGGGTGACTGGAACCCCATTTCATCCGCTGAGCATCCGGGCCTCCTCTTGTCACCCCACATCTCTGACATCACATCTTCAGTGCCTAAAAGCATCTGTTCTGTGTCCTGACAGCCACACCTGGACGCCAGGCCACCCCCTAACAGCCTGCAGCCCTTCTCCAAACCAGCCTCCACAGAGCGGGCGTATCCCTGCCTCTGCCTCTTAGATCCTAGGTGGTCAGCATCCCAACCTGGTCCCCTTCACTATGTCCCCTCCCTTCCTTATCCCGGGTTACTGTCAACCTAACTATTTTATCTGGATCCACAACGCCCCTTTTCTCATGAAACCAGCGCCGTGCTCAGTGGACGTCCCATATTGAATGAAGTGCAAGCAGGGTAGAGGATTAGAGTTTTTTTCCTACTCCTGCCAGCTATGCCTCCCAACATCAGCACAGGACAATGACAAGTTGGAGCCACCAGGAGACAGGTCTTCGCTGACATCCAGTCTCGTGCATTTCTGTTCTGAGTCTCTGGCTGGGCTGGTTTACTGTTGTGCTGGTTTCACCTCTCAGGGAAGCTGGGCCTCCATCTGCTCCTGCACAGTGACCCCAGGTCTGGGGTGGGCTTTGCTGTTCCCTGTCCCCTTCCCAGTCCTCTCTGGAAGTCCTGCTGCACAGAGGTCTCTGCACAAGAGAGGGTACTCCTGCTTCAGCCTCGGAGATGCTCTCCTGCAAAACCCCTGGGAGCTCCTCAGCCATCTTCCCTGGCCGCTTGGGGGGCCCTTCACCCCCAGGCAGGGTCTCACTATGGTAGGCTGGGATTACGTCAGTACTCTAGAAGAAACCAGGTATGGTGCTCAGCTTCCAAATGTCCCAGGGAAATGAAGCTGCAGCATTTTTCTCTATTGAAAAGAAATACAGTATCTGTAAAATGTAACAGTGCCAATGGGTATAGAAAGCCCTTCTGGACCTTGTCGAGGTCTGGTGGAGTCCACATATGTAATCCCAGGGAAAAGTTATTGCAATTCCAATAAATAATTCCAGTCTACCACTTCCAATGCAATCCATGGCGAGAATAAAGACACTAAGGCATATTTGTAGTTGTGGGGAGGCAAGGGGGTCCTAAATCCAGCTAGAACAATGGCTAACGAGAGCAAAGGCCTCAACCCAGGGCCAAACCTGGGTTTTATTCATTCATGAAGAGGGGAGTGGCTTGGGATTGAATGACTGTGAGAGTGGTGGGAAGTATGTGAGTGCTGTGAGCTGGCCTAGGTGGGAGAAAGCATCTCTGCAATATGCAGAGAGAGAGAGAGAGAGAGAGAGAGAGAGAGAGAGAGAGATGCAGAAAGAATCATCTGCATATCACAAATTGAGTAAGTATTTTGTGTTTAGGGGTCAGTGCTTTGGCTCTGATGTGTAATCGTCATGCCCTGAGACGTCAAGGCCTCTTTCTTGAGGCTGAATCCCAGCCGACAGTGTAGCATCACTAGGCCTAGCTAATGCATACTAGTTGAGAGCTATAGGTGGGGCATCACTGCCCTGTCCCATTGCTTTAAAGACTACACAGCAGCACCTCTGCTAGACCTATTTGAATTGCTTAAAGCCAGTTGAGGGGACAAAGAAGTATCCTAGTCAGCTCTGTACATATCAATACACGGAAATAGGGCAAGTTTTAGCCAAAATGGAGCGAAATGCTCTTCTTTCAAGGAAAGCCATCCTGGTGGTCCTCCACAGTTGGGGATGAGGCTGGAGACACAGCCCCATGGGGACCTGGGGGTCACTCTTGTGTCCTCAGGGGTGTCCTGGGCTCCTACTCAGAGATGCACTCCCAGATGGCTGAGGTCAGGCTCACCCCACTCCGCAGAACCTGTGGGATGTGTCTGGGTCTGTGTCCTGATGTGGGCCTGGGATGGGTGGCCTTTTTGTCCTGAGTCCCCTGATGTGCTGTTCCGCCATATCCGGTTCCTCTCAGACTCAGGGGCCTGAGGGTTGGGAGCAGAAACAGGGAGGTGCGGGCGGGTGGATGCTGGGTCCCTGCTCCATGTTCCTCCGTGTTGGGCAGGTGGCACTCGGCATCCACCCCTTCACCTGGACAAGTGCATAAGCAAAGCCCCCAGGTGTTTGGCCAGGGCTCTGCACACCTGCTCTGAACACTTGGGGTGCGGAGCTGAGGAGTCTGTGCTGTGGGGGTCTTGGGACAACGTCCCCATGAGTGCCTCGAGAGGGGCAGTGGACAGCACCTGATTCCTCAGGATCAGAGCCCGCTGGGCAGAGCACAGCCTTTCCCACTGCAGAGCCCACCGTGCCCCGGGGCACAGCAACAAGATGGGCGTGGCCTGGGGCCAGGCAGGCCCCTCACAGCCTGGGCAGAGCAATTCCAAGTGCTGCCTGTGTGGGTCATTAGGCTCCTGGACACACTGTGAGAATAGCAACTGGGCAAGCACCCTGTAAATAGACACTCAAAACCTCACTTGGTGGTGGGAAGATATTTTTATTTTATCAGTGAACAAAACCCCAAAGTCTCTTCTCTCTGCTTTTCCCCTAATTTCTGCTGTCCTCTTAGCCCTGGGGTGTCTGTGGGTCTTGGCAGTCTGGGCTGCCCCTGCTCTTTGTGGGCCAAGCTGGGGCGCACTGGGGACTCTTCTTCCTGACAGTCACCTGGCCACCTGTCTCCTGGCTGTCCTTACTTGTCCTTCCCCACGAGACCCGGGCTCTCTCCCCTGGATTCAGTAAAGTGCGGCTTCTCCCACAGAAGCCCAGCCTGGAGCTCTCAGAGTTCAGCATTCAGTGTCTCCGATGGCTGAACCACAGCCATGGAAGCTACTTGACCTCCTCAGTGTCCAGCTCTCAGTGACATTATCAGGTCACAAGTACTGCAGGGTTCCAGCTGGCCTTGCTTTCCCCTCGCCCACTCCACTGAGCCTCAGGATGGGACCCAGCTGCCCTGGGACCCTGGGTCTGCCCTGCAGCCATTGGGAGGGGGATGCTGGGAGGAAGGGGGAGAGGAAGGGCTCCACCATCACCTACAGACGTGTCACTTCTAGGAGCCTTGACCGAGTGACCACATGTGGGCAACGTTACCAAAGGAAGAAGGACAGGCCCTGCCACCTGGGTCTGCAGGGAACAACTCGGGCAGCCAGGAGACAGGAGCCCAGGAAGGGAGGCTGGGCCCCGTGTGGGGTCTCAGGGTAGGGAGTGGGGACAGCCGAGGAAGGCTGGCAGGAGAAATTCCAGTGGGCTCTGGACTGGCGCGTGGCCTAGGGCAGGGGCACAGTGGACTCTAGACAGATGCAACTGGATCTGAGGAAAGAGAGCAGCCAGCGGGAAGAAGGCTCTGCTTGGACCAAAGACTGGACTTTTCCTTGATACTGGGTACTAGGGAAATGGGAGGTGACAGCGATTAGCGTAGGAGGTTCTGAGTTCTAAGTACCTGGACCCCACATGAGTGTTGGGGAGCCTGTGCAGCCTGGCCCCTGCCTGAGCTGTGCTGCTTTAAGCCTTGTCACCCCTTTGGCTAAGGCGAGGGTGCGGGGGACACCCATCCCCTTGGCCTGGGGACTTCTGGGCACTGGGGCTCCTTAGGCAGGATGGGGTCCAGCCCGGTGCCCTAGAGTCCCCGGGGCGGTGGGATCCTGGGGAAGGCACCTGGAGATGTGGGTGTCTTTTACATTAATTTTTTGTTTGATGCGGTGTAAGGGGACCCCAGGGGCTGAGAGGTGCAGTGAGAGTGCAGGAGGGAGGGTTGCTAAATGAAATGTGAAGTCACACCATGGAGCATCAGAAAGCCACGTCCTCTGTGGCTAATTTTCACACCCCGTGGAAGCCATCTATGGCTCATCCACATCACCAGCCGCATCTATCTCGCCCGGCTCCGGCTGCTCAGCAGGACAGAGGCAGGCTGCGAGGCTGTGGCTCCCTTGGAGCCTGGGTGGACGCTGCTCCTGCCCCCATGTGGCCCCTCTCAGCCCTGGGTCATGAGGGTCTTTGCAGGCAGGCCAGTCCCCGTGGAGCAAGGAGAGAGCCACATGCCTGCCTGGCCTCGACACAGCAGGGGAGTGGCCTGCTGACTCGAATGACTCCTCCCACAGCCTCAGAAATCCCTGACGTGGCAGCTATTGGCTTGTCTGGTGCCATCAGCATTTCCCAGCATGCGCACACTCTAAACATAGCCCCCTTGTCCCTCTGATACCCAGCTGGGAAAAGGCCATCTTGGTTGGGGATGTGTGGTGGTGCTCACCTATGATCCCAGCACTCAGGAGGCTGAGGCAAGAGGATCGCCACAGGTTTGAGGCCAGACTGGGCTCCATAGTGCATTCAAGGCCAGCCTGAACTACACAACTAGACCCTGTCTCAAAAAAGAAAAGAAAAGAAAAAATAGAAAAGACCGTCTTGCTTTGTCCTCTTGTAAGCAGCAGATCTGGGCTTGCTTTCTTCTGCAGCCACTCGCTGCCCGGACCTCCTGTTGGGAGGCCAAGCACAAGGACGTGAGAGGAGGAGCCGAGTCTCCCACCAGCTTGGGCAGAGAGGCGTAGCGAGAGTGCACGCTCTGACACTAGCTTCTCAGCGGTGTGGTGCCTGCGCTTGACGCTTGCATTGGGATTTACTGAAGTCACTGGCTTTGGGGGCTGTGATTTTCTGTGATTTGTTTCTGTGATTCCCTTGCAGGACTCTCAGGACTCGGCACGCAGGACCTGTGCTCCTTCCCATGGGGCAGGAGACAGCAAAACCAGCCCTAGGAGAGGCAAAGGGGCGACTTCCCCGATCCTCTCCCGGGGCCGCGCGGGACACGCTGGATCCCTCCAGTTGTGTGAAGAGTTATCTGTCCCAGAGGCTCCTGGGGACTCAGGTCCAGGGTATTTCCCTGACACGCGCCCATTCCTCGTGGGGAGTCGTGCGTGTACATAACATCTCCATTCTTTTTATGACCCCTCCCCCCCACCCACTTGGCCCTCTTGGCCCCCTTTCTATTTGTAAAAGTCCATCTCCCTGGTTCCTATTTCTATCATTTATTTTACTCTTTAAATGATTTATACTTTGGGTTTTTCATATAAGAGGTTTCTTTTAAACCAGTCTCCATAGTCCAAAATTTTAAGTTAAGCATCTATTGCTTTTTCTTATGCATGTGAAAGGCCATTTTGTTTTTTATATGGGTAGCCACTAGAGGAGAACATTCATTTTACTTTTCATTTGCATGTTTATGGTGGGTGACATGAATTCTTGATGTATGCACACACCATGGGATGGGTAAATGGAGCCATTTAACATATATATTACTTCATGGACTTACCGTTTGTTTGTGGTGAGAATACTTAGAATCTACTCTCTTAGCAGTTTTCAGGTGTGTAATACGTAAACTGTTACTAATGAGTTGCCATGCTGTGCAGTAGATCTTTTGAACCATCCCTCCCGTCTAGCCTGTCATGTACCTTGTTCAACCCAATTCCTGGGTAACCATTGGCCCACTCTCTGCTTCTATGGGTTTGTCATTTTTAGATTTTACCTAAGTGAAGTCATGCAATATTTGTCTTTCTGTGCCTGACTGATTTCACTTAACATCATGTACTCCAGGTTCAACCCTGTCGAAACTGACAAGATTTCCTTCTTTTCTAAGGCTGAGTAATATTCCACTGTGTACACATATGGCACATTTTCTTCAAGCATCCATCCACCCATGGGCCAGGTCGATTCCATCCCTTAGCTATCGTGTTGCAATGAGCTGGGAGTCCAGATGTCTCTTTAGAACACTGATTCTGTTTCCCGTGGGTGTATACCTGGGAGTGGGATCACTGGTTCCATGGTTGGTCTACATTACTCGCTATCTTCCGCCTCTTTGGTAATTATAGCCATTCTAATTGGAAGGAGGCGGTAGCTCATCGTGGTTTTAATTTGCACTTTCCCAGTGATTAGTGATGGTGAGCATTTTTTATATGTCTGTTTGTGATTATTATGGTTTAGATCTAGAATGTCCCCCAAAGTCTCATGATTCAGATGCGGGGCTTTCAGAAAGTGATTGGATCACGGGGTGCTCTGCTCCTCAGTGGAGTCATCCACTGATGAGTTTGGAGCTGCATGTGCTGTAGGAGGTGGGGCCTGGTAGGAAGAGGTGGTCATGGGACGGGCCTGGAGAATGTATCTCCTGCCCCGGCTCCTGCCTTGCTCCCCCTTCCCGGCCGCCATGGGTTGAGCAGTTTCTCTCTGCCATACCGTTTCTGCCTTGGAGCCAGCTGACCACACATGGACTGAGACCTCCGAAACTGTGAGCCTAAATAAACCTCTCCTCCTCTAAAGTGTGGGTGTTGGGGAATTGTGTCCCAGAGACAAAAAGTGACCATGATGGCACTGATCTATTTTCTTTCAAAGAGGTATCTATTCAGATCTTTTGTCCATTTTTTTTTTTTTTTTAATGTGGGTTCCGGGAGTCGACCTCAGGACCTGGTGTTTGCCAGCAGGTGCTTGTGCTGCTGAGTGATATCACCGGCCCTTTTTTTCCTTTATGTGGGTTCCGGGAGTGGAACTCAGGACCTCGCGCTTGCCAGGCAGGAGCCTGTGCGAATGTGCGATATCATGGGCCCTTTTTTTCCTTTATGTGGGTTCCGGGAGTGGAACTCAGGACCTCACGCTTGCCGGGCAGGCGCTTGTGCAGCTGAGCCATCTCACTGGCCCCTTTTGTCCATTTTTAACAGTGTTGTCTTCCTGTTACTGTGTTGTTTGCAGCCCTTATAAACTTTAACCCCAAGAGTACTCTTCTAAGCACCAGCTAAAGCTCCCACAGGAACTGACGACTTTCGGGTGAAACACTGGCTTGAGGAAGGAATGGATAAAGGCCGCACAGTGCACAGAGCCACAAATACCTACGATGGTGGCTCTGTTCAGAGGACACAGGTGGGTGCCTGAATTTGTGACCATGTTTCTTAGATGGCTGCTCAGTCCATATGACTGGGGTAAGTCAGATGCCCAGCTTTGGGATGAATCCTGTCCCCTTGGCAACAGAGTTGGTACAAGTGAAGAGAAAGCTAGTGAGAGATGTATCCCCCAAAATCCATAGGTTGAGGCCTGGCCCCCAAGGTGATGGGACTAGGAGGCAAGGCCTTTGTGTGGAGACTTCACGAAGGGATTGGTGCCTTGGTGAAGAGGCCCGAGAGAGGATTCTTCCCACTCCTGCACGTGAGGACCAAAGCTGGAAGGCAGCATCCGTGAATCAGGAAATGGGTCCCCACCCGACATAGAATGTGCCACACCTGGAGCGGGGACTTCTGGGCATCTAGAACTGTGGGGAAAGCTCCCTGTTCAGAAGCCTCTCAATATATGATATTTTGTTACAGCAGCGCTGATGGACTGGGACGCAGAGCGCAGCTTGCGTCTCTTTTAGTTCATGCAGAACCTTTCTGGCTCCGAAGTGGAATTAACCCAGGGATTCTGTTTGCTCTTATGACCACGGCTTCTCCACGGGAGTCACTCTGGCCAACGTCCATTACCCTCCTGGCTAAGGCTGGGCAGCTCCTCTTCTCACTGTGTTGAAGGTCGCACTTGTGAGTCCCGTTAGGCTCGTTCCTCCTTCAGCTCGGGGGTGTGGGCATCGAGACTTGCGGATTGAACTGTGTTCCCTTGGGAGATACATTCCGACCCCTGGGACCTGTGAAGGTGACAGTGGTTTGAAATAGGCCTTTGGAGATAGGCTGGAGGTGACTCAAGGTCATACTGAATCACAGTGGACTCTAATCCAGTGACTGGTGTCCTGCCACAAAGGGACAAATTAGTACAGAGATCCAGAGAGGAGAATGCCGAGTGAAGATGAAGGCAGAAGCTGGAGAGATTGGGACTGGTGTGTCTGCAGTGTGACTGACAAGCACCTGGAACTCAGGGATGAACACGGGACAGTCTTCCTCAGAGCCACCCGAAGGAACCAGCCCAGTGGACATCCTGATTTTGGACTTCCAGCCTTCACAAATGTGAGAGGATGAGCATCTATGCTTCTAAGCCACATCCTTGGAAATTAATTCAGATTTTGATAGCCAGGTCTGAGCCTCTGCCACAGGCCTGAGAGCGGGGTCATTCTGGGGAACTCTAGGGCTCTAGGAGGGGGGGTGGTGCTGGAGCCAGCTCGCTGCACGTGTAGCACAATCATCTCTAGTCTCTAACGCAGCAGCCTTGCCCAGACTATCGCTTAAGTACCTGGGCCCAAGGAAGCTGCAGGGATCGGCTGGGCTGCTCAGAGCTGCGCTGCGGCCTCCTCTCAGCTCTTTGGTCATCAGCGCTTGGGATAGAGCAATGTGCAGAGCTAATGCCGAAGCCCACGGGGAGGCTAACCTGCTTTCAGGAGAACCGGCAGCGTCTAGCAAGCTTCATTCACTGTGTGCGGGCGAGGAGTCCCACCTATTCCTCAAGGGGGCGCTGGCACCTGCAAGGAGAGCAAGTAGTGACGATCCTCTTCGGGGTGAAAACTGACCCCTTGGGGCTACTGGAGGGCAGTCCCTGGGTATAATTTTCTTCCCCTCTTCAGAAGTTCCGATTCTTGGTTGGAACTTACCAGGAGGAAGGCTGTGTTTCTTGATGCTGATGCAAGGTTCTGACCACTTCCGTGACTGGGTACCATGTCCTCTCTCCTGCACTGGCATCCATTTTTGTGGCACTTTCTCCTTTCACTGATGACAGGAGTTAAACCTCAGTGACCATGCTTAGCCGTGGCTTCTGTGCACATGGGAGGATGTCTTCGGAATCTGGGCTTCCTGCTTCGGCACTACTGACATTTTGTAGGAGACAGTTCTTTGGGGTGTCCGCACTGTGGGATGTTTAGCAGCATTTGGGCTCTGCCCGCTAGATGGCAGTATCGTTCCCCAGTTACATAACCCAGCGGTCTCCAGACCTGGCGGATATCCCGAGGGCAAAATCGCCTTCCCCACCTATTGAGTTATTGGGATAATTGAGAGGAGTGAGATTTCTAAGTCAAAAAGAATGTGTGCTGATGATTGTAGTACATGCTGAACAGTCCTTTAGGGGCGGGGAGTGTTTCCCCTTCCCATAATATATGAGAATAGCTACTTCCCACAACATCTGCATACTTATCAGCCATACTGACAGTAGAAACTTGAAATTTCATGTTTTAATTTTTTTTTTTTTTGCAGCAATGGGGTTGAACCCAGGGCCTTCACATTGTACTACATCCCCATCTCTTTTTAAATTTTGAGACAGGATCTAAGTCCCTAGGTTGCCCAAGCTGGGCTAGAATTTGCAATCCTCCTGCCTCAGCCTGCTAGGGTGCTGGGATTATAGGTGTGCACCACTACCGAGCCTGGACCACTTCATGAGACCCTATCTCAAAATAAAGAATTTGTAAAAAAAAAAAAAAAAAAAAGCCCGGGAACGAAATTCAGTTTGAAGGCTCTGGGTTCAAACAAGATTGGTTTAAACTTTTTATGTGGAAACAATTACACTGCAGGGATTAATTTGTTGAAAATGAAAGCAAAAAAAGAAAACCCCGACACTATTAACAACTAATGGCTTCTCCCGCACGTGCATAGAAGGGTTGCTCTTCCCCCACGGCGAGGCACACACGGCTATTGGGTCCTGTCTGCGGGGTTTTCCCCAGTGCCATGCACCCTGTGCCATGGTACGGAGAGAAAAAACATTTGCTCCGTGTTTCCATCCTCACCCAGCTTGTAGTGTAGGAAATAAATTAGGTTTTCTTTTGATTCATGAAATGAGCGAGTCATCTGAGGAAATGTCCTGGAGAAGAGAAGTTGCCCACTTCCCCAGGAAGATCATTGCAGGGGGTGTGTGTGTGTGAGTGTGTGTGTGGGTACATGAGTGTGTGTGTGTGTCTATGACAGATCCATATAGCTGACAGATAGTCTTTCTGAGGGGAGTCTAGCAAGAACAAGTTTCTTATTCTCTGGGATCCTGAGGCCGCTTTTGGCCATGCTCTGCATGGGAGAGAGCCAGGGGGACACCCTTAACGCCAGCCAGGGACCAGGTGGAGGCGGGGTGGGGGTGACAGAGGAAGCTGTGGACATGTGTGACGATACAGGTTGGAGTGCAACACCCAAGACAGAGCGTGAAGGATGAGGAGGAAGCAGCTGCAGAGCCGCGGAGCGGACATCGGAGCTAAGGGGGTGAGAGTCCACGAGATTTGAAAACTGGCAGATGGGCAGTGACTTGTGTGTGCACACACATGACACAGGGGCATGGGACGAGATGGGGCTGGGGCAGCAGCAGGAAGCGCGTGCCTTCCAGACAGCGCTAGGAGAACCACGGAATTTGAAAGCAGGCGAACAGTTTTGTGTTGTGTGCGTGGAAGTTCGTTTTGAAGTCAGCTCTTCCTTTGCGCTGCATTCAGATCTATAATTTTAAAAGTGCTTAATTCGGTAACATTGGTTATCAGGACATTTTTATCTCACCTTTTAAGAATAGATGTGAGTCTTATCAAGGATTCATAGATCTTTTTTGAATAAGGATGCAGCTTCTTATTACAAGAAATTTCAATAAGGTATTATTCACCAATTTATGTGTAGGATATGTTGCCTCACTGCGCATATAAATAAGACCCATATTTCGTTACACAGAATCATAAACCCTAGGCAAAGAAATTATAATATGATCATTTGAGAATGTCAATAATTGCGACCCAGTTTTGCAGGAAATTTTATTTTCAGATGTAGATTGGCTTAAAGAAATGCACATATTAAGTAAGTTAAAATTCAAGTAGTAAGCGCTTGCTATCAAAAGGCATAGGAAATAACCTAGTTCAGAATATAATGAAAAAGAAAAATTCCCTGTTTCCAATCAACTAGAACCAGTGTCAGTGTTTTGAATGTCATGCCTTTTGGGGCCACCTTATCAGGTAACTGTGTGATTTCTCAGTTTTTTCATTTTTCTTGGCTTAAATGGAGCTTTTACTTATCACTCCCAACTCCACTCTGGCCAAGGAGAATTATTTCTGGGTATTTTTTGCTGAAAGGAAGAATGTGTGTGCAAGTCCAATGTCTGCCAAATGAAGAGGGCTGTGGATAATGGGAGAGGGGGGACGTTTGGATGAAGACCCCTGAGGTAGAAAATACCCTTAATGCCACCAGTAAGAGCCCATTTTTGACATTCATCATGCAGCCAGCAGGACTTGGTTTATGAGATGGACTCACATATGGTGGGGTTTGCTGGGGCAGGCTGAGGAGAACCACCCTGTCTTTGTCCCCAAGGACCCCAGAGAGGTGGCAGAGAGGCAGAGGAATGTCCTCCATTTCCTGCAGGGAGCAGTGCGAGCTGGGGCATGGAGCTGGGCCCAGCAGCTTCCCCAGGTCCCTGTTCCCTCTTGGTCTCCAAGAAAGATGGCTTACGAAGATACTGGTGCTGGGCCTCCTGCCAGGGTGGAGTCCCCTGGCGTCAGGAGGTGGAGATGCTGGGGTTCAGGGCTGCAGTGGCTTGGGAGTGACCTGGAGGAGACCCTGTGGCGTAAGCTGGGAGGACTCTGAGATGGTCCAGAGCCTCCTCATTTCTCCAGCTCATTTCTCTTTGCTTCCATCCTCTGGTCTAGTTCAAGACCACATGGGGTTTCTCTCCAATGTCCTTAGTTCTTGGAGAAGTAGGTGCCTTTCTCCTGCATCTTATGTACCCCCATGTTTGAGGTTGAAATTGCTGTCCTGGAAACTACCCAGCAGTCAGTCCATGTGTCCCCCAAATCAGGCCACAGGAAAAGAAGCAAATAACAGCCATCTGGTCAGAGAGGGTTCCTCTTGACAGGCTCTTCCACATGGAGGGAAAGACTTCCCCCAACGATCGCCCACCTGTCGCTAACTTGTCCAGGGATGACCCCGCTTTCTCTGCTGTCAGGCGACCACTGTCAGATGAGTGAACCAAACCAGGGTTTAGTTGAGAATGTGATGTGGTTTGAGTGCCCCCTCCAACATTTATATGTGACACTGAATTGCCAGCATGACAGCATTAAAGGTGGGACTTTCGGGAGGTGATTGAGTCCTGAGGGTGATTAGTCCCTCATGCATGGGGTTAGTATCTTTATGCTTGTAGGGGTGGGTTCTGATCTCCCCATTTTCCACTGGGAGAGGGCACAACATTCTCATCCTTTTTGCCTATCTGCCTTCCTCCTGGTGGCGATGCTGCTGGGAGAGATGCCATTGATCAACCAAGCACTTACCAGCCTCAACCTTGCACTCCCCAGCCTTAGAATTACAGGACCTGCGTTTCCGTTGTTTATAAACTATCCAGTCTTGGGCATTCTGCGATAGAGCGCAAATGACAAAGAATGATTTTGAGGTTGGCAATGAAGAGTTCATTCCTCAGTATTTAACCCCACACTGGCTAAAGCACTGGTCTCATTTTCAGCAAAAAATGGAAAAGGACATCCCCTGGAACACACCACTTCTCCCTGTCACATGTGTGACTTCACCCTGCACTTTTCAAGGCTCCCTGGCTAAGAGAGAAGGAAGCATCTCAAACTCATTGATCAAGTGCATCTCCATTTCCCTCCGTCACAGCAGAGGAAGCTGGCATCCACCACAGTGACAAGGGACATTGGTTTTCTAGCTCATTGTGCAGCCCCTCACCACGAAGATTATGAACAGCCTTCCCTGCTAGGATGCTGTGTGGCTGAGGGACCAGGCGCCATGCTTGCACTGTCTCTGCCTGTCCAAGTGGAGCAGCATTTCTCGGTCGGTCCTACGGCTCATGGCGGATCCTACAGCTCACTGCGGATCCTACAGAGCACAGTGGATCGTACAGTTCACGGCGGATCCTGCAGTTCATAGAAGATCCGTCTTGGAATTCCATCTTGACAGAACACTTTAATGCCTTCAAATAGGAAATTTTACTCCCAGTAACATAGAGGCATCAGAAATTAGCTAAGTTCCCAAAGTCACATCAGCAGGAAGTAGAATAGTAAGATTTGAAGCAGTCAGGGAAGTTTGTGCCTCCGACCCTGCTTATTTGTGTGTCCCCTTAGTTTGCATTAATGAGGGACCCTGTGGGACTGAAAGTGTGCCAGGACTGAGGATGACATGGGTGTTCAAGTCCTATCCGCTCCTCAAGTTCCTCTGAGATTTCTTTGATGCCCTGCCTGGAAGTAGTTTTGTTTTTCTCCTTGGAATTCACATGACATATCATCTCCAACCTGTCACGCATGGGATTGTGTCCCCGAAAGATAGGCAGTCCTAACTCTGCCTCCTGTGGGCATGACTGTTTGGAAATAAGGTGGCTCTTTGCAGACGCCTCCAAGTAAGAGGAGGTCGGGCTGGATTTAGGGGCCAAGCATGCAGTGACGCAGAGACGCAGAGAGGTAGGCTCCGTGGCAGCGGAGGCACAGCCTGGGGGACGTGACCTCAAGTTCAGGGACACAAGGATTGCAGCAGCCACCAAGAAGTGGGAGAGAGACCTGGGACGGATCATCCCTAGGAGCCTCCGAAAGGAGCCAGCCCTGAGGACACCTTGACCTCCCACTCAGCCTCCAGAACAGTGAGAGAAGACATGTGGTTATTGCTTTCCCGTTTGTGTTGTTGTTACCATGGCTCTCGAGAACTAATGGTCTCCCAAGCCGGGCAGTTGTCACTTTACAAGGCTTGCTGCCCTGTCCCTTCCCGCTCACTGTCCCTGGCACCCTGCCCTGTGCTCCAAGCCCTACAGTGTTGCTGTTGGGAGCGAAGGCTGTCTGGGCTGGTTGAGAAGAAAGCAGATGGGTGGGACTCCTTCCAGACACCCCGCAGCTCTACTGCTGTTAATAGGAAATAGGACAGCTGCTGGGGGGGAGGAGTGGCAACAGAGGACTTTTCTTGAGATTATTATTATTTTTTGAGGGTCTCACTATGTAGTCCAGGCTGGCCTCGAACTTGCAGCCAAGTCAGGAGAACTTGTACCGCCTCAGCCTCTTGAGTGCTGGGATTATAGCTTTGCGCCACCACACCTGGGTGAGGAATTTTTTTATTATGGGAAAATGCATATAAAATTTGCTATTTTAATTGCCAATTCAGCGGCATTAAATACACTTAAAATATTGTGTAATCAGCCATCAGTGCTATACACAAAACCTTTCCATTGTCCTGAGCCGACGCTCTATTTGTTAGGTCACGACTTCCTGTTTGCTCCCCCTCCCTTCTCCTGGCAACCTCAAAATACTTCTGGTCTCTGAATGAGCCTGTTCCAGACATCTCATCTACACAGGGTCTGCAGAGCAGCCACCACTTTCACACTTGCTCTTCCGCAAGGTAGGGCAGGCATTTCCCCAAAGGGCAGATTTGCAGATTTGGGGGTCAGTTCAATTTTGAAGCAGGGTCTTTGGCTTTCTCATCCAGCGCTGTCAGTCTTACTGCTGGTGTTTTTCATCTGTGCCAGCCTGACGCCAGCACCTTTCTCAATGAGTTCCAAACTGGCCGAGTAAGTGAGGTTGTTTTGTCACTCACAACTCCCGGCTGTCTAGCATGCACGCATGGCAGGTTCTCACAGAAAGGTGGCTGAAAAGAGAGTCGGTGAGTCCAATAAAACAATCTTTGATTTACTCTGTAAGCTCCCAAGGTTCCAGTGAAAGACAACACAGAAGGCAATGAAAATGCAGTCTTGGGAACCCTCAGGAGACCCAACCCTGGAGCCATCACCAGCTTCCTGTGCAGTTTCCCCATAGAGTCAAGCCCGGGGTGTGTAGGTTGGTAAAATACGAGCAGGTGGCTTGCAAGTCCGACATGCAAGGGTTACAGGTGACGTGTAGAGGAAGTGCAGGCCGCCCAGGAACTGATGGGCCTGACTTGTTTCGCCTGTCCCCCTCCCAGGACAGTGTCATTTGCACATTCGATGGCAAATCCTCCATTCTTCTGGCTACATTCCTTGGTGGGGAGTTGAACCCTTGAGGGTGACAATGGCGTTGATGTTGAACTCTTTGTACAGGCAGAGGACACCAAAGGTGGCGCGTGATGGCAGCGTGCTCCTTCCCGGGAGAGGGGGTGGCTCAGATACAGCTGGCCTCATCTCTGGCTGGGGTGGTGTAGTTGGGCGGGCAAGTGTGGCCCGGAAATGAATGGTGCTCAGGGCAACTGGGCCAGAGTGTGCTTTGCCAGCAGAGCTGAGATCCTGGCTAAATTTATCCTGCTCCTGCTGTGTCAGATCCAATTTGACTTTGAACTTTAAGAAAATGGCTCTCTGGGTTATGTAACTGGCACCACCATGAATGTGAGCTGGGAGGAAGTGACAGGAAATCTTGCAAAAAGAACAGAAGAGCATTTTTTCCTGCTCCAAGGTAGGCGGTGGTGGTGAGTGCAAGGCAAGGTAGGGGAGAGGGTGGTGGTGCTCCTCACCCTCGTCCTTCGAGGCCAATCCTCCACACTTCTTCCCAGGCTTCCTTGGAGTGCAGAAAACTCAGCCCTGCTGGGCCCCTTGCTGCATCTGGAGCAAATTTAACGCGGGGGCACTGCGAGGATTTGCTGCAGTCGTTTCTCAACCCTGGCTGCTCATTAGATTCACTCAGGAGCTTGTGGAAATATTGATGTGAGGCCGCCTTCTAGAGATTAGGATTTGATTAGGCTGGGGATGGAGCCTGGGCAGCACCGCACTCAGAGTGCTCTGGGCAGTTTTGCTGTGCAGCCAGGGCTGAGCACCATCGATCAAAGGTGTTGCCGTCCCGGATGGCATTGTTGGTGACCAGAAACCTCGCAGCCTCATTTCTGAATCTGCAAACCGAGTGGTTTGGCTTCTGTGAGCTCCAAGAGCCAATGGTCCCGATTTGTCACGGTCCTGGTGTTCTAAGGCTTTGAGCCAACTTTTTTCAGATTGTGGAATTCCTAATAGTGCTCCAGGCTATAGAAGCTTCCAGAATGGCATTGTGATTTTGCTTGTGTTATAGTTGCATCCAAGCAACACTCTGGCCAGGGAGTTTCCAAATTCCTGTTGAGCTCATTTATTTACTCTTTCTTACTTACCTATTTATTGAGCGTGCAGCACCATGTATTTTCCAATACCGTATCTTCAGGACACAGCACTTCACCACCTCTCACAGTCCTCCTCATGCTTCTATTCTGTTCCCACCCCCTGGCCCCCAGGGGATTGTGTATTCTGACCTCCATCACCACAGGGCTTTGCTTGGCCTTGAACTTGGCATAATGGCATCTTGCAGAATCTGTTGTCTTTGTATGGTGTCTCTCACTCAAGGATGTCTTTAAAACTCACTCCTCTCACTGCTGTCAGTAGTGCATTCTTTTCACTGTTGGGTGCTTGTGTCCTCTCTGGATCCAGATGTTGAAGGCTAACTCCTCTATGCATGATTTTGGAGGTGGGACATCTGGGAGGTCATGAGAAGGTCCAGAGGGTGGACTCCTCCCAAATGGGATTAGTGCCTTTATCCAAGAGGGCCCCCCAAAACTCGCTCTGCTTTCTACCCTGTGGAGACACGTGAAGATGCCATCTGCAAACCAGGAAGTGTGCACTCACCAAACACAAGCTTTTCTGCCACTTGATCTCAGACTTCCCTGTGTGCAGAACCATGGCAAATAAATATTGGTCGTTTCAGCCTTGCAGTCAAGGACATTCTGTTGCAGCAGCCCAAACTAAGACATCGGGTCGTATTCATGCCAGATTCAATGGAGCTGTCCTCTTGCTGATGTAAATTCGGGTCATTTCTAGTTTGGGACTGCTTGAAAGCTGCTAAAAACATTCTTTTGTTCATCTCCAGTTTATAGCAAAAATCATTGATATTGTAGAGGGAGTGGTCCCACGGGCAATCTATTGATTTTTTTTACTGTTTTCTGCTTTTTTATTGCTTGATAGCACATTTTTTAAAAACTTTTATTTTAAAGAGAAAAAAGAAAAAATCGAATAAAATTTCAAAACAACATAATAGGAGGGTAACAATGCTTAATACATTGCTTGGTGACCATTGAATTCTCTAAAAATAGACGCAGGGAATTTGTGCTGGGCAGGAGTAGCTGAGGCATTGACCAGTCTTGTCCCCTTCCATCAGGTCCTGGGAGAGAGGGGGATGGCGGAGTGGTGGTGTGTGGATGGGCTGGGAGCAGAAGCTACGTCCCTCAGCCGGACACCTCATGGACGCAGCATGTGTGTCCCCTAAGCGAAGCTACTGCCACAGACTCTCGACTGTGCTTCTGGCTCAGAGCAGCTCTTCCCTTTTGAAATAGTGAGTATGCACAGGTGATTTTTGAAAACTGCATAGTTAAAGCTAATTATTATATTTTCTAAGTTTCTCTAGGAGTGTGGCCACATTACAAAAACTCTTGATCGCATATTCCAAGTTCAGTCACGTGTTTAAGGCAGGCAATGTGTGGAGATACCAGGTAATATCTAGGCAGTATTCGGATTTCCATAGCATAGTAAAGCTTTCTTTGATGGCGTTTTATTCAGACCCAAGATCCAGTTAGCTTCCTGCGTTGTGATGATGCTTTTAGTCTCTGCTGATATAGAGCAGTTGCCCTACTTTTTAATGACAATTCTTTTTTAAGAGACCAGTACAGTTATCTTGTAGAAGGTCCCATATTCTGAATTTTTCTGATTGTTTCTTCACTGGTTTCCTTAAGTTGTTCTTCTATACTGTGTAGTTCCTTAAATCTGGAATTACTGAGAGGTTTGTGTGTGTTGTTTTTCCTCTAGTGATTTCCTAACTGATATTCAGGGATGTCTTGGAGACACGCGGTTTCCTCCCCTCCCTAGGTGTTAGACTGCCATCCTGGACTGCAAGGAGACTTCGCTCACTGCACCAGTACCTAAATCCCAAGCGAGAGGGTCAGGAGTCTCTTGGATTGTCCCTTTCTTCCCACTTCCCTGATTGTATGTTGACTCTTTAGGATGCTTCTTCCTTGTCTGTCAAGCTTTAGACTTCTCTGTTGGCAATATTCTGCTAATCAGAGTTCCTTGGCTACATTGGAAATGTCTTGAATGGATTTAGGACATCAAGGCAGCCATGACAGCACAAGGAAAGACAATCACAAAAGAGGACTTCCAGAACTGACTCGAGAAGTGGCAGAAATGATAGGATAAGTGTGTTTAAAGCAAGGGGAAGTGTTTTGAGGAGCATTCATGGCAATGTCTTTTACTGTAATAAATGTAAGATAATTAAAGATTCACCATATGTTTTGATCACGCCTCTTATCTGTTGGTTGTGGTGGCTGCAGCAAGGCGCGGAAAAGTGGCTTCACTTTTGGAAAGGAGAAGCACGCTGTCCCTGTGGGTGAGAAGAAAAAGGAACCGGGGTGGATGCCATGGGCTTCAGTAGGCGGAGGGCAGAGCAGGAGGTGCAGTGGCTGCCATCCGTGGGGGCCGTGTCTCGGTGCCTCGCACATTCTGCCTGCCATCCTGAAATCAGGTCTCTACTTCTGTCACGTTTAGCTTGGTGCACAGGGCCTGTGTCATAAAATTCCCTGTGCACCTCCGTCAGGAGCAAGTTGTCCTGCTTCTGCGTGGCTCAAGCCCAGGACAGCATTTGGACATTGCTGTAGTTGTTAGGGTACATGTGGGTGTTCACAGAAATAAGAAATCCTTTAGAGAAACAAACTGGGTCATCACGTATCTGGGGTACAGTTTCAAGAGAGCAGTAAGTTAGTGTCGAGTGTGGGCTCTGTGGCCCAGACCCCTCATCTGCTTTCACTAGCAGCATCCAGGGAAAAGTTCGCTTTTCCCATCAGTGAAACAGATGAGATTTTGGAAACAGCTTCAGTGAGTTTCCAGAGGATGGAACAAGTTTTTAGATTTGATTATGGTGTACGAAGCACTTCCAGTACACTGGGTACTCATTAATGCTAGCTGCTTTTTTTCTTATTAGTTTAATTAATTTAATCAACACACACAGGCCTTTAGAATATATTATACTTTGAGGAAACGGTGCTGATTTCTGATTAGACTGTCCGCTCTGGCCATGGGAACTGGGTCCTTTTTTGTAGCGAAGGACGCCATGGTGGCTAATGTCATCTACAGAGGGCGCTGGGCACATTGTTAGTAGACAGGACATCAAGGAGGACTTTGTAAATGGTGGCATGACATTAGTGTCGGTGTTGATGGCTCCAGGTCTGGGGGTCTTTGGCAAGGGGGCTCAGTTACAGCCTGTGTGCTTCATGCTGGGTGTCACCTTGCAGGACCCCTGGCTACAGCTCCACGTATGGGAGCCCAGGGACCTTCTTAGAATGAGTCAGGCAAGTTGTTTTCTCAGGCTCTTAGGAGTTACCCTTGCCTGGATCCTCTCCTGATGCAAAACAAGGCTGGGGCGTCGCTGTCATCCTACTTCCCACTTCCTTGATTGGATGTTGACTCTTTAGGATGTTACCTCCTGTCCATCAAGCCTTGGACTCTCTGTCGCCAAATTCCATGGAGAGCTGTCTCCAACAGAGCACAGGGATGGGTGGCAGCCCCAGGGCAGAAGGCCAAGCCTGGGGTGGTCAGAGGCAGTCTGCTCAGAGCAGCCAGCTCGGGCCAATGTTCCACTGCAACTTGAGGACTTGAACTTGACGGGGAGGAAACTCTACTTACAGAACTATGAGACTAACGGAAAAGAATGCGTTCTTATCTTATAGTTGCAGGATGTGATGTATTCACAGTCCAGAACTTTTTAAACAAAGAAATAATTAAAAAATCCTCTGGAAAAATAAACTGGCAAACATTCATAAAATATGTATAAGATGCAGGGCTCTTTCATAGGCAAGAATTTATTAACTAATTTTTTTTGTCCTGTGAAAGACTATTTTTGGAGCTAATGAAATTGTTCTGGAAAAATACACAAACTGGTGAGGATTAAAAAGGTGCAAGAAAGGCCAGACTTTAATTATGATGATTTAATTATTTTTGGGGGAAAATTATGCACGGATGCTTGAACTTTGAATCTTTTGTCAACATTTCCCCCCATATTAGTAACATACCCAAAGTAAAGAAAGCAAATGTCATATGTTTCGGGATGAACTCAGGCTCAACTAAAACTGCTTGGTGTCTACTCCCATGATGAGTGACCTCAGTAACTTAGACCCATTCTCTGAGTGCATGGGTAACTTCTGGTTTGTATAACATTTAAAAATGTGTGGTAGTTGCCCCGTTTCTTCATCTTCCTTGATGGTGAGTTATTGCAATTTCTGAGCAGTGTACTTGAACAGAGATGTCAATAGAAGGAGTGAAGCAGAGCAGAATAGTCAAGGAGAGTGGGGATTGCAAACCATATCGTGCAGAAAGAGCAGCTGGAGCCATGGGGTTCTTTGTAAAGAATCATGGGTCAGCTCCCCAATATCTGAGGGGTCCAGGGTCTCCCTTCTCTCACAGTGCTCTTCCTGGGGGGCTCTTGGCCATTTGGGAGGGAGCATGAAAGCCGTGTGCACGATAGTGTGGTAGAGCATACCTGTGTGACAATAGCATGGAGCCCAACAGAGTGTATGTGGCAGTTAATTGACTAATTGTCAACTTGAGTGGGGAACGCCCAGCTGAATTGAGTCAGCATGGTTCTGGGTGTGGAAGACCCACCTTAAGGAGAATTGTTACAACGGTATAAAAGGAGAATGAGAGGGAAGGATTTCAGCTGATTTTCCTTGGAGGAGCTTGGCTGTTCTCTTTGGAGGAGCTCTGGCTTCGCCTTTGCCTTGGGCATCATCTTCTGGCGTTTGGTGCAGATTCTTCAGCTTTCAGCACTGGCCTTTCGGCCCGCCGGTGCACACTCTTTTTTTTCTTTTTTTTGAACAGTAGCAAAGTTTTATTAAAGGTTGGAAAAGAAACAGGCTCTGCAGAGTGAGTTTGGGTGAAGTAAAAGTAGGAAAAGAAGGGCACCCTACAGCGTGAGGGTGGCCACCGTGCAAGACGGAACACGGCGGCCATATCTACCTAACTCTATTTGCCAAATAATTTTTAGTTTGCCACACAATAGTTTTAAGGGGCCTTAAAAATTATTTTGGGCAACCACAAGTCCATTTGAAACTAGAGGGAAATGGATACTGCAATAGAATAATTAACTTGCCCTCTAATCATATCTCCATCTACTCAAAATGGTTTATTGGTCATTTTCTTAAAATATTAAATGATTACCTTTTCAAGAAAGTGCTGGATAGAATTAAATTTTATCCAGTCTGTTCATCTTTCTTTCTCTCCCTCTCCCTGTCAGATATATATCTACTTGCCTATTCATCTAAGTATCAAGTTAGCCAAATATTTTTTAGCTGCATTCTTCTTTTTCTGCCCCAATCCACCTCTAAGATTTTTAAAAGTTTTTTTTTCAACAGCTGGGAGCGTTGCTTAGAATGACGGCGAGGGTTGTGTAAACTTTGGAACTGTAGGGGGTGTGATAGTTTCTTGACACATGAGACAACACATTCGCACAATTCCAGCACGTACTCTTTAGCTTCTAGCCCCAACCCTTTGACCTCTGGCACAGACCCCTGGGTCTTTTGTTGTAGATCCTTTGGCCTCCTGATGCGGACTTGTACGGGACATTGCCGTGGGCTCCAGGCGCTCGGCTTGGTCCTTTTTATCTCTAGCATGCAGACAGCTCTTTGGCACTCTTCTACATTTGACTCTGTGCAGGGCCATGGTGGGCTAATCTTGCAACTTTCCGTGTCCTGCATTTAATCTGATTCAGAGCATGTGCAGTGTTTTGCGGCGCCTCGCCCCAGCCCTGCGAGCTCTTGTTAACACTGACTAACACAGTGCACACGCATCACGCAGTGACATGCGGTCGAAAGTGCGAAGAGACAGGGTCAAGTGCCATGCCCGTGCTTTGTCCTGAGGAACCTGGGGTCATGCCTTTCCCAGGTTTCAGGTCCTGGGACGTGTGTCTTTGGATTGCATGTCCAGTTCCCCCGCGAGCCCTCTCACAGCTGTCCACAGAGGGCCCACACCAAGGTGGGCTTAGGAGCCTTTGCAGCCCAGGGTGTAAATCCCCACCCCGGAGGCTGTGAGCCTTCCCGCAGGCTCCCTGCCCGTTGTTCTCTGAGGTCTCTCTGAGCCCTGTGCATTCCTCCTACAGACGCCGATGTGAGTGGCGGGGCTGAAACCGTCATGAGGGTTGCTTCCGGGATGTTAGTGCGTTGGGCAAGACTGTGTTAGTGCCACTCTTCAGAATGAAGGTGCACTTGTCACCCTGTGCTAAGTTCTGTGGCTTTAGCCAATGTTTCTAAAAATAGGAAAATTCCTGACTTTGGACACACATGGCTGGCCCAGGCTTTCACTGGCCCAGGTACTGTGTGTTCATCGGGAGACTACACAGATGAGAGCCGTAGAATTCAAGGAGGTGGAGCCTGCCGTCCACCGAGCCCTGAGCCCCAGTGGCTGCTCGGGGCAGGGTGGCGGTCCGTTCTTAGGATCTGCAGGAAGAGATTGTGTGGGACTCACCTCTTTGGTGGAGGTTGGCTTTAACGATCTCAAGGGTTTTTTTGTTTTGAGTTTATAGAACTCTGACTAAGCAAATAAAGAGTGGTCTATTCTGAGTGGTGGTCTTGAACTTGCATTGTGGTTTTCTCCATCGGTTAATATTCAGCATTGCTGCCTGGCAAGCGCGAGGCCCTGAGTTCGATTTCTGGTAACAACAAAAGAAATTCAGCATTGGCTATTATAAATGTGTGCTTGGGGAAAATGTGTAATTTTTACTTTCTGGATATTGAGCTCCCTATCTGGCTTGTCCGTTGTATTGCTTGACTATTCTTGCCCAATTTTTTGTCTGATTGACTTATCAATAAAAATGTCATATCAATCCAATGTGACTTCAGCAACTTCATTTTTAATACTTTTTTGACATTCTATAGGTGTTTTCTTAAGCACAATCTTTGACAATATTTTATGTCATTTCCGTAAGCAGAATCTCTTTTTATTTATTTAGTGATCCTCTCTGTTCCTATCTCTCCATTCGGTCTCGGTGCCTCTTCCACGTTAGTACTGACACAGACGGCAGAGCCTGATTTTTGTGGTTAGTTGTGTTAGTCAGCCTTGCGTCACTGTGACAAAATGCCTGACGTGCACTTTAAGAAGGAAAGATTTATTGTGGCTTATGATTTCTGAGGCTTCAGTCCATGGCTGACTGGTCTCTGCATGGGCCTGAGATGACGCAGAACATCATGGCACATGGGCATGGGCAGAGCAAGGCTGCTCACCTCACGGCATCCAGGAAGCAGAAAGAAGAGGAAAGCGGCAAGAAAAGAAGGGAATGGGAACAGATAGAGTCCTCAAGAACACACCCCCATGACCCACTCCCTTCAACTAGTCCCCGCCTCCTGTTTCTCAATAATGTCATCCAATTATGATCTCATTAATGGACTGATCATCCACTGAAGTTAGATCCAATCACCTCCAAAAATTCGACCTCTGGACACATGAGTTTTTGGGGTTATCTTAGATTTAAACCAGAGCAGTAGCCATTCATAATTTTTTAGCTTTTTAAAAACATGTTGAAGGAATGAAATTGGTAATTGTCATCCTTTTTTTGACCTACAGTGTTGGCCCCAAATGGCAATTTCATATGGCTGAATATTTTATGGTACATGAAACTGCATAAAATACATGATACATAAAATCCCTCTATTTTAGGTGGATATCTCACATAAAATATCTCTGTGAACTGGTTTTTAATCCTCCTTTCAATCTTTGTCTCTTAACTATGAGCTCAGCTCATTTACATTTATTGTAACTAGTGGTATAACTGAATTCACTTCTATTATCCCAATTTACTATTTGTGCTTGTCTCACCTTTCTCTGTTTTCAAATTGGTCTTTTTCTTGTTTTAATAATGAGACCAGAACTTTATGCTGTCACATTCATCAACTTTACTCTGTAGTTGCCGCCATCATGTTGACATTCTGTTTCAGGGTTGGTTGGCAGAACCTTATCTGATGATGGAGATGTTCTTACAGCTAAGCTGTAGCAGGCAGTAGCTGTCAAACACAGGAAGTGTGCTGTCGTGATGGAGGAAGAGGTCTTAGAATTTTACTTAATTTTAATCCAAATTTAAATAGCTACTTGAAGCTAATGGCTAACATGTTGGATAGTGAGTACCTGTAATTAATTTTGCATTATTTTGGGTATATTTTATCCTTTTCTTTGTTCCCAGTGACTTAATAAAGATAACAACAAACCTCATCAAGACACTTCACTGCATGTATGGTATATTTCACCATCAACCCCTTAAGACATCTCTTGGGTTTGTTTCTTTCTCTTCAGTGCTTCCTCTAAAACTTTTGTCAGTATGGGACTCTGGATGGCAGCTCCTAAGGCCTTGTAAGCCTGGTATTATTCTTATTTAATAATGGCTTAGCTAGATGTAACAATCTAGGTTGTTTAGTAGTTTGAAAAGACAAATTTTTTTTTTTCTTACATCCATTGTTGCTGTTGAAAAATCTGCTGTTGGCCCAGTTTTTCTCTTTTGTATATGATATGCTATCAATCTCTGGCAGATTTAAAAATTTTTACTTTTGATACTTTGAAATTTCATTAAAATATGTTTGACTTATCACTCCTCTTTGGTACTCTGGGTCTTTTTAATATGAACTATTGCATTTTTAATGAAATTCTGAGCAATTTATAGTTTATTTCTTCAAATATTTATGAGTCCCATTTAAATTTTTCTCCTTCCCTCTGGGGCTCCTTTTTTTTTTTTTTTTTTTTTGTATTTAGTGCATACGTTTCTTTTCTCTACATCACTGTCATTTTTTCTGTACTCACTAATGCTTTGTCCTTTCTGTCTTCTTTCTGGGATTGATATTCCTCCAACATTCTGGTCTTCTGGTCTGCTACTTTGTTTCTCAGCTGCTTCTGTTGGGTTATCTATCTTACTATTTCACTCTCTGTTTTTACATTTTCATATCCAGTGTTTCTGTTTGACTGCCAGTCACGCAGATGGAGGGGGATCCAAGCCCATGACCTCAGCCCCAGTGAGCTCTAGGTACGGGATGAATGAACACCAGAAAACACAGCCACAGTTACCCTCTGTGTTAGTCAGCTCCCCACTGCTGTGACAAAAACTTAAGTAAACAAGTTATAAGGGAGGAAGTTTTAAGTTGGTTCACAGTTGTGGAGGTCTCAGTCCATGGTCAGCAGGCTCTGTGGCCTCTGGGTCTGTGTTGTGACAGGACATCACAGAGTGCACGGTGGAGCCACGCTGCCCACTTCATGGTGGAAGAGACCGAGGGCCCAATATACCTTTCAAGGACATGCCCCTGATGATCCAACTTCTTTCCCCTGTGCCCCACCTTCTAAAGCCTGTGTGTCTGACCCTTGGGCTTGCCTGGGCCCAACTGGCTGAAGAGGAATATCTTGGGATGAATATAAAAGTACTTTAATGTATGATTTTATGAAATAACACAACAAACTCAAGTTTGGTAATTAAATAAGAAATCGTTCATGCCTGCTTAATAACAGTAAATACCTGTCTTCACAGACACCCACACATGTTTTACTCTGTGTCACACAAGTCCATGTAATAAGTGACCCAGGGGGTTGGGTGGGACTAACTGTGTGGCGGGCACAGGAGCTGGAGTCAGTGCTGCACTGTGCCCTCCTTGACATGGTGCCCCGCTGTCACCCACAAAGTCTGTGCTTGTGCACCACACAGTTGAGTCACGAAAAATACTGCTAAAGTTCACGTCATGATGTTAAAAGTTTACAATCTTGTGGAGTCACGTGACTTGATGACCAGGGCCACATGCAGCCCCGGGCCACGGTTGGACACGCCTGTCCTAAGGGTTCCACCACCTCTCTATAGTGTCACGTGCTGGCGACCAAACCTTCAAGAAACAAGCCTTTGGCAGACACCCCCACCCTACAAAGCCACTCCCTAGCTGGGGCTTCACCTACTACCTTGCTGTGAGAGGCATTAGGAGGAGCACGCTTAGTTTGGTATTCTCTACCCTTAGGGAACATGTATAAGTGATTGCCTGAAGATCATCAGTTTCCACTTGTTTTTCCTTTTTCTCAGAAGCACAGAACATCTGGAGCTTCCTGCTGCTTTTCCTGTGGCCACGTGGACAGAAAGGATGAAGCCCCCACAGCTCTGTGCAGACAGGATCTCAGGATGGCGCCTGGGAGCAGGGAGATGGACTCCCATAGTGCCTTGCACTACAGTCCAGGCAGCTAATGCCTTGCTCAGGGCACTGCCCCGAGTTCAGACACCTCTGTCCCTCCTTTACTCTCTGGTGTTTTACCTGCAGAGCTACCTCCAAGGGAGCCTGGTGTTGTGCTCATCCATCACTTGATAAGAACCAGAAGCCTCTGTTCTGACCAAAGAAAAGATTTTACAAATTCTCGAATCAAAACCTCACTTGTCTGTGGAGAAGTAGGTGCTACAAAGACTTTGTTCTCAAACAGGTAAGCAATTTTAGCACCCACCCAAACTCAGGCTTAATTCAAAATTTGTAATAGTATGGACAGAGTTTGGGAGGAGGAGTTTTACTGTATATTATATTTAATGTTACTGTCTTAGTCACTGTTACAGTTTATATCTAGATGTCTCCCTAAAGCCTTGTGCACTCATAGGTGGGGATTTTGGGAGGTGATGGGGGTGTGATGCTCGTGTGTGGACCAGTTCATGATGAGTTCACAGCTAGATGTGATGTTGGGAGGCGAAGCCTGATTGGAGGAGGTGGTCCCTGGGGGTGTGGCCTGGAAGGGTCATCTCCCTCCCTCCTCTTTTGATCTCTCTCTGCTTCCTGTCACCATACCACGGACTGTTTTTCCTCTGCCATGCCCCTCTGCTGTATTGCCCTACCCTGGGGCCAGCTGGCTATGGACTGAAACCTCTACAAACTGTGAGTCAAAATAATCCTCTCCTCCTTTACTTTGTAGGTGTCAGGTATTCTGACCCAGAGATAACAAAAGTGACCAAGTCACATTCCTTGTTGCTGAGACAAAATATCTGACAGCCACGAAGGGCTGGCTCCAGGGCAGGATGGCATGGGAGAGGGGCATAACAGAGAAAAGGCTGCTCACATCATGGTGGTCAGGAAGCACAGAAAGAAGAGAGGAGCCGGGAGGTAGATAAATCCTTCCAGGTCACACCCTCAGTGATCTGCCTTTTCTGACCAGACCCCACTTCCTAATGGCAAGTCAGCTAGGAGCCCCCATGCTCCAAAACACCTTACAAAAGCCTCACCTGTAAGCATTTGAGGCTTTGGGGCCTTTCTTGATCCGAACCATAACAGTTATTTTAAATGAAAACTAAATGGCATATTGGCTGTGGTCATTCCCAAGGTGATTTAGGTGGAATAGTGTGAAATATGTCTTCTTTCAGGTAAAATTAATGAGACAATGTGCCTCCCTAGGACTGACAGGAAAGTGAAGGAAGTGATGAGGAAATACAGTTTTGTAGTTTGGGTGTGGTTTTATCTCCTGGTTGCCATTAGCAGGAACTTAATTTTGGTCCCAAGAAAATCATGACTGTGTCTATGAGATAATTACCAAATGTGAACTTTATAAGGTCAGAAGCAGGATTATATTTTATTTCTAAATTTAAGCCTGGAGACAGATAACTCAGGGAAATTATGAGGCATGTATAAAAGATGACTTCAGAGGCTCCTGTGAGATCACCAGGAAAAGAAATTCATCACTTACTGGCGATAAGAAGTTTTACGTTCTGTAAGATTTGAGACTAGAAAGAAGAGCGCTGGAGGCATCAGTACCATGAGTTGCACTATGCTAACATCTGGGTACTTTTGCTGCATGTCATTGTTTTTGTTATGTTTTGAACCTTTCTGCATTTAACACATTTAAAAAATAAACACACAGGTAATTACACAAGCAACCATAATCGTGCATTTAGTGAGTTCTTTGGCTCTGCTTAGAGACAGAATAACAGAAAGGCTATGGGCATGGGAATCTGTCCTTCAGGTGTGGTGGCCGTGTGTCCATCCACTGTCCCTGGACTGGATCGGCCTCCGTGATCACTAAACATAGAAATGCGTAATTGAAAAGATGTTGATGTAGAGTCATGCGAGCCCAGTGTTGAGGAGGTAGTGATACTGACAGGGTCATACTGTTCTAGTAACACAGATTTGTTTCCTAAAAGTCATCTACTTTGTTCGGTGGAAAATTATAGCCGTGGGTCAGGAAAAAGTTCTGAGAAATGAGGGCTGCCTGTGGATTTGTGTTATAAATGGGAGATTTGACATAATTTATTTCCTGATTAACACCAGTGAAATTGCTCTACTGTGGACTTCAGTGCATAAGCTAAGGTCTAGCATTATTCTTGGCTGCTGCCTGTCAGCACTGTCTCGTGGACCCCCTGGGGAGTTAGGGCCACAGATTAATAACCGGTGATGACTTTGCTCGAGTGGAAAGCAGCTAGTGTGGGGCGGTCACTTCAGTTAGCAGACACTTGTTTAAAGAAAGTTAAAGTTAAAGACCACACTGTGGTCTTTCAGATTCTTTAATTCACCTGTGTGTATGGCGTGCGAAACTCGCTTAGGG
Source organism: Erethizon dorsatum (assembly GCA_028451465.1). Lineage (NCBI taxonomy): Eukaryota > Metazoa > Chordata > Mammalia > Rodentia > Erethizontidae > Erethizon > Erethizon dorsatum. Next base: position 57,802,243 of record CM051833.1, read on the forward strand.
CAGGCTTTCTCAGAATATGTCATGGGACTGCGATTGCAGAACCAGGCTGGGAAACACTGTTCTGAAAATAAGAAACTCTCAGGAGGGGACAGAACAGTCTTTCCATGACAATGACCAAATCCTTGCCATGGGGCAGTGATTCTTTGAGGTGCATTACATGCAGCCGAGCCTTGAATCTTCCCAACAAGGTCATAAGGCATGTTCCATTACCATCCCAGGGTAGAGGGGAGAAAGTGGGCTGGGTTCCAGGGCCCAAGCTAGTAGGCCTTGCCCTCTGCAGGTTGCCTCGGCCCCAGACCTGCTTCTCTCTTCTCTCTTTTTCTAGAGGCCACTTTATCTTCCTACACCTATACTCTCTAAGCTCTGAAGTTTGGGCCTCATTTTAATCCCTCCAGTAAATTATGCAGCTGTGCCTCAGGGCTTTTGAACACGTTCCCTCTTCCCTTCTCCCAGGTGACACCTATGTGAGGCTTCATCTCAGGCTACCTTTCCTGACTCATCACACAAAGCTATCTTCCTCTGTTGTCCACTCCCATGTCACCTATCCAGGTCTCAAAAATATGCAAATGGAGCAGCTGGTGGATGCCCTCCCCTCCAGCACAGGCGGGGAGCAGCCTCGTGTGCTGTTCATGGCTGAGTACGGTGTCTAGGAAAAGCCAGGGACTTGATTACCACTGCAGACAGGAGGCCCCTTCCTGCTGTCCAGGCTCTCAAGTTCACACTAGGCCACTGTGTGCTTGCCCTGGATCTTAGAGAAGGAAAAGATGTGGATTGTTTATTATGGCCTATGGGCTTGATGACTGTCTCTCCAGAATAGGAAATACACGTATACAAATTTTTAACTTCTCTGCTTTCAGATAACAAAAATTTTGTCCCAAAGCACTAATTAAAGCATTAGCTCTCTTTGACCCTTCCTGTTGCTGATATTTTTATAAACATTTTGATGATCTGGCTCTGATATATTGAGAAGAAAAGAAAAAACACCACTGCTCTCCTATTAACACAGCTGACACCTGTTTGAACCCTTATTAGTAACGTTGGAAAGTGACCTTTTTAAAAGAAGGCAGGTGTTGTCACTCGCCTCCAGCTCCATAAGCTATGATACTATCTTTTTCTCAGGATCACCACATTACCATCCAGACTTCTCTGAGAAAATAGGAGTCATCATTGCTGACCACCTTCCTGCAGGCCTGTGAACAGCACTGAGGAAGCATGGTTGGAAAGCACTTTGACAACTCCAGATGCTACATCAGTGCTCTGACCACTGAGCTTGCTTGTCCACTGGATTGGCTTGGGAGTTGCCTAGGTGGGGGCACACTGCTGGATGCGCTTGGGTGGGACATGGAGATGTGACTTTGGAATCCACATCTGGTCCTTCACCCCTTGCCCTCTGACACTGTTCTCCTCCTCTGCCTCCTGGCTGCCATGAACTAAGTGTCTTTGCTCTGCCATGCCCTTCTGCCATGATGTTCCTGCCCTGGAACCTGGAGCAGGTTGATCATGGAGGGAATCCCCTAAAACAGTGAGCAAATTAAAACTACCCTCCTTTAGATTGTGGGTGTTGGGCATTGTGTTTCAGTGACAAGATAACCAACTAGTACAGAGAACTGGTTCCAGGAGTGGGGTCAGTGCTGTGACTGTACTGAACCATGTGGCTTAGAAGCCTTTGGAATTCATTTGCAGGACTTTGAAAGTGAAGACGCAGGCTCTCAAAACCCTAGAATTCTGTAAATAGGCAATTCTGGCAAGAACTCAGAAAACCAGAATGCTGATAGAAATGTGGACAGTAAAGGCCAGGGTCAGGATGTTACATTTGGCAACAAGGACTTCATTTTCATTGGCAATTGCACTAGAGGCCAGATGTGTTATACAATGGCAAAAAGATTTGTCTATATTTTGCCCAAGTCCAGAGACTTTGTAGAAGATTGTGATTAAGGGCAGTAGACTAATTAATCTAGCAGAGGAAATTTTAAGGTATCGCAACATTCAAGCTGTGTCATGGGTACTGCTGGCTGCTTTTAGCTGGATTTATAGTGACAATCACAAGCAAAAGGCAGAGCAGAAATATTTGAAAAACTTAAATTTTGGCTCAAAAGGAACCAAACGTGTATAAAGTTGGCGCCAAAGATGGTGTGGTTGCTGAAGAGATTAAAGGACATTAAAAAGAAACCAAGTACTTTGAACAGGGACAAGAAGAAAGATTCCTTGAGGACAGCTCAGAAATCAGCAAGACCCCACCTACTACAGTCTCAAACGTACAAAAGTGTCAACCTTTCATTTGAGAAAAGAGCGCATGGGCCCCCTGCTTGAGGAGGGCCTTCTAAGGAATTGGTTCCTTGGGATTGATTTCACAATGTTCAGACATCCAGGCACTCAGAGGCTGATGCTGCCATTATTACTGCTTAAGCTAGAGGCAGGCTTTGCTGTCATCCACTTAATGCTGGCTGTTCAGGTATGCAGAATGCAAGAGTTGTGGGGTCATGTAGGCTACTCTCAAAGGAAGAGCAGGGAAACCACACAAGGAGCCCCTGAGAGGTCAGTATGTGAGACTGTAGGAATGGAGCCAAAGATGCAGTGGAGACTTCAGGATGTTGGAGATGCCAGGAATGTGGAATATCTGCTGAGTAAAGCTGTAGGTTGTAAGCACAGCCAGTCCAAGAGAGGCCATATGGGCTGCAATCAGCAAGAGCATAGGGGTATAGCCACCCCAGCCCTCTGGAAATCACATTTCACCACCATGTGCCCTGGATACAGGATATGGACTTAATGTTGCTCCTGATGGGTTTGGATCTTGCTGTGGTCCAATTCTTTTCTATCCTCATTTTCTTTTCATCTCTTTTGGAATGGGAATATTTACCTTGTGCCATTGTACCCTGAGATTATGTAACTTGCTTTTGATTTCTACTGGTGTTCATAGCTAAGAGTTTGCCTTGATCTCGAAGGGGACTTTGATTAGAACTTTTGAGACTTTGGGGAAGAGATTATTGTGTTTTGGTTGTATGTGAGATAGTTATATTATGTTAGGCAAAATTATAGCCTCATGCTCACTTGGAAATTAAGTACGGTTTGAGGAAATGTGTTCGGATATCCAGTTGATAAGGGGTGGGATGTGACAGTTAAGGTGGATTATCTATTCGATTGCTTGGGATCTGCCCACGGGATTAGTAAAACTCACAATGGGGCTTTTGAGACACTTTTTATTGTCTGGGTGGGTTAATGAAGCATGACTGTTGGGTCCGTATCTGCTCCCTGGCCCTTTCTTCTGTGGGGCCATTCCCTGTACTACTTCTTGGCCATGCGCTAAGCAGTTTTGCTCCACCATGCCCTTCCACCAGGGTATTCCTGCCTTGGGGCAGCCACTCATGGGCCGAATCCCCTGAAACTGTGAACCAAGTCAAGCCTGTCTTCTCTAAGCCGTAGGTGTTGAGTATTATGTACCAGCAAAGGGAAAGCTAATGCAAACATGAAATTGTAAATTGCTATTGTTCACCCCCTCCCATCCTTCTCACCTGCATGATCTTTCTTGGGCAATAATGACTTTAAGATGGGAATTTTTCTTAATTTGCTTGAAAGAAAGTTCAAAATCAAAATCTAAATTATAGATGCCTTTCATGGCTGAAGAGTACCATTATAGGATGGGCTAGGCTTTTTGCTCCTGTATTAGAACATGAAGTTAGTTATCAAGTTTCCACATTCTCTGAAAACCCTGGAGTTTTGCAGGTCATTTTTGAAAGTTGGTCTCTCATTGCTGGTCACTGGCCAACCCTCAGAACCTACTGGAAAGTTCTTTACTGATGTGTGCTGGCCTGATGCCCACACCCACTACCACCTGTGTGCACAGACCCAGGACTCCAGACTGAGGGCTCCAGGGAGGGGGACAGGCATCACTGACTGGGAAGCAGATGTGGCCACCTATAAAACTGTGCCCTGGGTAAGATGCTGCCTCGTCCTTCAGATGTGTCGATGTCCTCCATGTCATGGCAAACAGAAGCCTCACCTTCCCGATGCTGGCATAGAGTCTGGGAACCACTGACTGAGGATCAGCAGCTGCTACATCTTTTTTGTGTCAACAAATAGACATTATAATTTTTTTATCAGTACATAATGATTGCATAGATTTATGAAATAGTGATATTTCTACAGCTGAACACAATGGTAACTAGTAGAGCAGAGAAACTGCTATATTACTGACCTCACACAGTTATCATCTCCTTGTGTTGGGAACATTAAAAATCCACTCTACTAGTTATTTTGAAATACTCAATTAATTATGGTCATCCGTAGTGGCCCTGCTGTGCTACAGAGCACTGGAAGTTATTCCTCCTGCTACCCATTGCATGGTTCCCCTTAACCAACCTTTTTTCGGTCTATCCCCTACCATTCCCAGCCTCTGGCAACCATTACTTTACTTGCTACTTGTATGAGATCAACTTTAAAAAATCATTTCAATTTTCTTTGAAATTAGTAAAATAAAATTACTATCTTGAATTTGGAAGAATTTGGAAATACGAGATCAACTTCATAAGCTTACTGCTGCTTGTCTTTCTGAGCTCACTTATTTCATTTAACACATGTTCCCTACATGCTGTTCCATACACATTGCTGCAAATGACAGGGTTTTATTCTTTCCTATGGCTGAATGCTATTGCATTGTGTATGGGCACCACATTTTCTCCATCCATTCAGCCACCCATGGACACCTCAGATGACTCCTGTCTTCACTTTTGTGAGAAGTGACAGCTACATTTTTGCCTCATCCTGTTTGCTCCATGCCCTGATGGCAGCCAAGCCTTTTCTTACTCTTGTGTTTTCCTGGGCTACATACATGTTCTCCCTGAGGACCTGGATCATAATGTCACCATTGGAAAAGCAGCGGCTTGTGACAGACAGGATAGGGGGCTCAAGAAGGAGAGAGCCTGTGGTGATGGGGACTCTCAGCTCACTTTGTGGCCTCAAAACAAAGACGTCAGGCTCATCTTTCCAGCTCTAGCTGTGCCTGCCCAAGCTCTCTTCCTCTTCCTCCTGTCCAGCCCACTTCTGTGCCTGATGGTTGAGCAACGAAGGAAGGTGTGGAGAGGGACAGGCACCCACCTCATTGCTCTTCTACACTGTTTCCAGCAGGATGGTCACCAGCCGAAGGACACCAGGAGCACAGCTGTAGGTCAGCAAGTCAGACTAGTGTCTTGTGTCCTCAAGGTAGAACACACACAGGGAAAAACAGAATGATGGTGTGACTCTAAGAGGGCGGGATGAGCTCAGTAGAGGATTCGGCTTCGGCAGGGTGCTTTGGGCTAGGTCTGAGAAGCAGGTGTCCGCTCTGGATTGGAGGCTCTTAGAAAGCAGGGATGAGGCTGTGCGTGGGTGTCTCGGTGCAGCTTAGTGACAGGGAGGGTAGACTGGTGATGGAGAAGCTGAGTGACCACTCACTTGTTAGTGGGAGGGGAGGTGCCAGGTCACATGGGAGGAACAGGGTCCTGGCTTTGTGCATAAACAACATCAGGGCCTTGCTTTGCCTCATGGAGCCATGACTTCAGAGCCACCTAGTCTGAGCCCTGTGTTCTTGGAGAATGTCTGCATCCAAGAAGAAGAGAAGAAGAATTTGACTCAGCTCAAGGGCCAGCTACCAGCCAGCCACCAGTCAGGGAGGCTTTTGTTTCTCCCTCTCTGCCCTGGTCGCCCCTCATGGAACCCAACAGTTTGTCACATCAAACATGTCCCACGCTGTGTGTGACTGTGTGATCCTGTCTACCGCACACAAGGGGCAGGGAAAGCAGACCTTGCTTTACATCTCCTGAGCCAGCAGAGGAGCCCGCAAGACATGCTGCCTGTCACATGTGCATCTGATTACTGTCCCGGTAGGAGCTCCGGACACAGCCCATTTCCTGCCAGGCCGTACTCGCCAATCTTATTTTATTTTTTTCTCCCCTGCCTCCCCCTCCTGCTGGTTTCTGGTGGACTAGCTCGAAAGTGGGCTCACTTATGTCGTTTTGCCTTATCTTCTCTAGTGCCACTCATAAGCATCAAAAGTTACTTGAAAAGTCATCTGTGAGGGACAGTTATAGAAGATCATGGCTCGTCTGTTTCTGGAAGCAAATTAAAATGCCCCGAATGTATTAGAGCTCAGGGCTGCAATAAAGCCACGAGCCAAACTTCCTGCCTGTGCAGCACTGCAAGATTAACTAAGACACATCCAGGAAGGATGAGGCCGAGAGTTGTCACTAGGAGACGCTGTTTCTCCACTCAGCTGCCAGGGGCCCAAGACCCTGAGCTTTAACTTTTCTCTTCCCTTGTTAGAAATTGTGCTAGGATGTTGATGTCTTGCCTGGCGACTCTTCCTGTCTGCTGCCTTTCCCCTTAGTCACACCTTGCTGCTAGTGACTAAGCTTATCCCTTAATCTCAGAAGTGGCACCTAACCATTATGACCCCATGACATATTTAGTAGGAAGATGTGATCCCCTCTCCTCTGTTGTGTTTATTAAGGCAATGCAACACTTTACCCCTGATTCAGTTGTGCTAGAAGTGGGGCTGAAATTTTGGGTTAGATCCACCCTCCCTTATGAATATCAAACTTAAAATACTTTTGCAATGCATTTCTGTAGGTCACAGACATTGACTGCACAGTGAATATCCAGAAGGTACCCACGTTTCCCAGAACCTTGGATTAGGCAGGACCATGCAGCAAACTCTGGACAGGGCCCAACAGTCTGAAACTCACTTGGGGCCACTAAGCACCCAGGAGAGGGTGCAGGGCCCTCTGGTTCTCTCCTTCTGATGGTCCAGGTGGTGCAGCTGTAAGAAGACACTCAGCAGGGTCTCCAAGTCACTGCTTAGTGGTGAGAGCCCCTGAGAGTGGCTGAAAGTGCAGAAGACTGGGGAGGGGCTGGTGGAGCTTCCTGCATAGAGCTGCTGAGGTCTCAGGTCAGCTTATTTGCAGCATAATTTACTCTCTTCTTGTGAGCACATAAAGCTTTGAAATGCTAGAAAACACTGTCCCTGAAATAATGAAGAAACAAACTAATGCATCAGCCAAGGCCACCAGTAGCTTAGCAGCCTTTTGAAAAGCTGGATCACTGGTGCTAGGAGATGGAGTTCGTAGCATTTTTGGAAAGGTCCTCTGGAGGGACTTAGGAGCTGGCAGTGAGCAACATTGCTTGATTTCAGAGGTCTTCCTTTATGATAAGGCTCTAACCGTATAGTCACTTTAGTATTTTCACCCATAAATAAGAATGAAAGGAAAATCACTCTTCTTGGCAAGCACAGTAGAAAGAAAAAGGGAGGCATTTTCTATAAAAGTGTGAAAATGGTCACCTTACCTGGAAGTCCCTTGAGTGTAAGCAATAGGGAACAGAAAAGACCAGGGAAGCTCTGGTTCATGGCCAGTGGGTTCAGATCAGACAGCTCCTCACACTGGCCTCTAGGGGTCGCCACCGTCCCATGGCAGCTTGGTGGTTGAGTCAGACTGGAAGGTTGCAAAGGTTGCCTGTTGGAGGATAAAGAATGGGAGAAACTTAAGTTGTTTTTACATTCCGGAAATAATTTTCATGTTCAGCCATCTTAAAAATTAATGTTAGAGAGTGCAGTCGAAATTCTCCCTGAATTTAGATCATCCTTTCATGGTCCAAAGTGTTTGCAACACTACATATTAAACAAAACAAATCAGAGAGTGTTTATATGATTTGCAAAATAACTCACATCGTGTTTTCCTTAAATAGGAACCTTTCTACTTCATTTCGTTACTTATTATAACTTACTTATGCTAATGTTTTAGAAGTAGATTTGATAAACCAAAGTGTGCACACATAGCACAAACCCAATTACAGTTTCCAGACCTCTGTAGCCTACCATAGCCAGAAAGTCATGGGTTCTGTTCCTAGCATGGCTTTCAGAGGCATGTTTTGTTCAAAGAATGTTGGACAATTTTTTTTTAATGTTTGAACAGTATGTGCTGTAAAAATTTTGGTTTAAAAATTTCCTTCAAGAATCTTGGGATTGGGCCGGTGAGATGGCTCAGCGGCGTAAGCGCCTGCCTTGCAAGCGCGAGGGCCCGAGTTCGACTCCCGGAACCCACATACGAAAAAGGGGCCGGTGATATCGCTCAGCGGCATGGGTGCCTGTTGGTGCGCGAGGTCCTGAGGTCGACCCCCCGGTACCCACAAAAAAAAAAAAAAAAAAGAATCTTGGGATTAGGGGCTGGTGAGATGGCTCAGCGGCGTAAGCGCGAGGTCCTGAGTTCAACTCCCGGAACCCACATGCGAAAAAAGGGCCAGTGATATTGCTCAGCGGCACGGGTGCCTGCTGGTGCACAAGGTCCTGAGGTTGACCCCCGGTACCCACAAAAAAGAAAAAAGAAAAAAAAAATAGAATCTTGGGATTAAATAGAACACACACACAGAGCTGTTTGGCTTCTTCTTTGGGGACATCTCATTAGGATTCAGGATGCTTCTTTACTGGAGAGGACTCAGGCTGAGGTAGACCTGCAGCAGGATGCACAGGAAAGATTCAATAATGGGAAACTGAGAGACAGAGCCTTTGCAAATGAGAAAGGGACCAAGAGATGCAGGGAAGGGGAAGGGGACGTAAAAAGAACTGAGATGCATTATGTACCTGTAATCATTATATACTGCAAGTGTGGACTAATAAAAGTAAAAATTAAAACAAACAAACAAAAGACTCAAATACTATCAAATGGAAGGGCTGGAGGTGAAAGGGATCAAGACTTTCCCCGAGCGCCCCTTCAACCCTGTTGTCAACACAGGGAAACTGACCACCCTGAACACAGCTATGTTTGGTTTTGATGTGCAACACAGGGCTGGCCCTGCATGGTGTGACGATGGCAACCTGAGGCTCTGGAGGGAGGTCCTGGGTTGGCCTTGTGCATGGCACATCCTGGTAGGTGGGAGCAGAGCAAGGAGCTGGAGGGTGGAGCCAGGCATCCAGAAGAGCACACTTCCTGCAACACGCAAACTGTGGCTTGTGGGTGTGAGGGTGCAGGGTCCAGACTCCTTGCGGTTGCCTCTGTTGGCAACACAGAGCATGAGAGGGCCCAGTGAACAGTGTGGCTGTGCAGATGCAGCTTCATGTCTCCAAGTGCAGGCCTTAAAATATTCTCATATTTGAAAGACTGTGTGAAGAGAAAAAGCCTGACTATATTGGGGTTGGACAATGCATTCTGATCACCGAACCCATGATCCTAGTTTGGTGTCAGGGACATAATCCGTTGGTCACGTTTACCAAGATGAGAGGTAAACATAGTTAAAGACACTCAGCCACCTTTTCATTTGTGATTGCATAATGACAGCATCGATTGCATTTTAGACTGTGGTCTCCTGGACTATCTTTCCTACTGACCATGCGTTACAAAGGAGTTTCTTCCTCTACCAGTCTGGCATGAAACCATGGCCACGATCCCCAGGAAACCAACCAGACCAGATGTGTCGAATCTTTGTGAGGATCCACTGTCACAAGGTCCTCGTGAGCATGTGTCCCCTGTGCAGCTATGACTCCCATCCACACTCTGCTCCTTGCTCGGGGGGTTCCAATCCTGTGGCTGCTGGTTGGGCACAGAGGGAGACTGGAGACAGAAGCCTGGGATCCTATCCCCTGAGTGCCCACGCAGGATCCCCCGCTGTCCACCCGACAGACCTCGGCACTTCCGGTTTTCTATCCCGTGGGCCTCTTGCATCAGTCTCTCTGCCAGGGGTGGCTGTCTCTTTCTGCTGTTGCTCACGTCTGGGTCGGATCACCGGCCTGTCAGGCTCCTCTCCCTCCGTCAGGAGCGACGGATCTTCTGTGTAAAGTTTTCGCTGTTCATTTCCCCAGTGGTCCAGCTTCTAGGTGAGACCCTCATGGACACGGTGGCCTCCTGTGATGCTTTGCTTTTCTCCTTCTCCATCTTGCCCGTGGATATCTCGCTGTTTCCTGAACTGCTCCACGCTGACACGTACGCTCCTTTCATCCCTCTGGGAAAGTGTGTGCTGATAGCATCCTCCGCCTGTTCCTGAGCCGAGCTGCTTAGTTTCCGAGGACAGTTCCTCCAGCTTGCTGTACATGATTTGACAGCATTTCACACACAGTTAAACCTACTCCCCGAATCTCTGGTGGTTAATTAGGATTTTTAAAAACGAATATGGTTTTTCACTTGGGTTTTACAGTCTGGAGGCAACCCAGGGTGGTGATCTGTTTAGAAGCCTCTTTTTCTAGTACATAAAAAAGAAAACAATGAATTTTATCAAGGTTTAATAAATTAGCCTTGCCAAACCTTCATTAGCCTTGCCAATTCCTTCATATGTAATATGCAGGAATTTTTTTCCAGGCATGCCCACCTTCCCTTTTATTTACATCCTTGTTTATGTTTTTGTTTCCCTCATAACGAGTTTTCATTTTCAGGAAATGTCTCCTGTGTTCTGGGTGTGTTTCTGCCGTGTAGATAGCGCACTTCTCTACTCTGCTGTGTGGGTTCTCACCCCATGGTGGCACCCGAACTGCACTCGGGCTGCATTCGTGCCTGGCATCCCTCTCTACCGCTGGACTCCTCGGCACAGGCAGGCTCTTTCTCTTCCCCAGGGTCCCCTCACTCGTCTTGGAGTTCACTGGCATTCCTCCAGTTTTCACAGCTTCCCCTGTCTTCACCTGCATGTTTGTGAGTTCACAGACAAATCCAGATATACCAGGTGTGATAAAAATATGGTGTGCATTTAAATAAGAAATGATTACAGCAAAAGATTAATTGCCATCAATGAACATAAGTAGGGTGGCTCCCCTCAGAATCCTCACCTCACTGAGAACACACACCCCATGGTTCTCGCCGCTTTCGGAAGCAGCTCTCGAGTCCTCCTTCCGGAGTATGTTTGGTTGTGCTTTCACGGCTGCCTCAGTGTCCCGAATTGCTTCAAAACGTTTCTCTTTTGTAGTTGCTTTGGCTTTGGGAAAGAGCCAGGGTTCCAGGTTCAGTGGATAAGGTGGATGAGGACACACTGTCATGTTTTTGAGCCTGCCTTTGTGTTAGATGGTACCCAGCAGCGGCATTTATCGTGTTTTTGATCACACCTCATGAAGATACTCATGATGTTGCTATGAACCTAAAACTGATTTAAAAGTCTATTAAATATACACTTATACACGTGTATGCAGTACTTACCCATGCAGTCAGAGAGCAATATGTGCACTTAGGCCAAGGGAAATGCTGTTATTTCTCCTTCAAATGACCTCTTCCCAAGAAACAGCCACGAGTAACTGCCCTGTCTGCAGGTCCTCTTCCATCTCTACACATGCACACACACTCACACACACACGCTCTCACACTCTTACTTAAAACACCACACACACACGGTCACACTCGTAACACACAATCACCCTGTCACACTCAGACATGCAGTCACAGAGCATGTTCTCATGCACACCAGACACACAGTGCCACACCCACACTCACTAACACACTCTCCTAACACATATTCTTACACACATGGGTAACACACAGGTACACACACAATTATGCAATGTAAATAGGATCATCTTTTACGTATTCTGCAGTCCTTTATTGTGTTTTGTTTTTTTGAGACAGGGTCTCGCTAGGTAGTTCAGGTTGACCTTGAATTCATTTATGTAGCCAAGGCTGGGCTTGAACTCATGGCAATCCTCCTGCCTCAGCCTCTCCAGCACTGGAGTTACAGATGTGCACAACCACACCTGGCTTTTTTGGTTTATTTTTCTATTAATTATGTCTCTTCAAAGCTTTCCTAGGTTAGAATTTCCTCTAGTTTGTAAAACTGCTCATTTTCCTCTGAGTTTGTTTTTCCTTTTCTTGAGAAAGAAGTGATTTTTCAACACCATTCCTGGCTATTAATCATTAGTTTGCTGTGTTTTTACAAATATTTTGTATCATTTTTTCCAATATTCCCTTTGTTTATGGTGTTGTATTGTTATACACATTTTAAATACTCATTTCAGAAACCTGTGTCTCCTTTTGACTCCTGGGTTCTGCTGCCAGTGCAGAAGGCTCTCCCCCACATAAGACTATAAAATTATTGTGCATTCTTTTCTGTCTTTTGAAATGGTTTAGAATTTATTTTTGGTGATGACCCTAGCATCTAATTTTATTTTTCCCCTTCATGGACGCCTGTTACGTGAGTACCACTCATGAAGGGAGCGCCATCCCTGGCTGACCTGAAATGCCACTCGGGTGGGCATGGAGACGGCCTGCTCAGCTCTTCCAACTGCTTTCCCCGCTCATCCACGGCACATCATTTCAGTTTCTATGACAAGACAGTGCGCTTCGCTCTCCGGCCTGAGCGATGCCCTTCATCTTGTGTTTTAGGCCAGAACCTCATTAGTTGCTTTGCTACTTTCATTTCCCTTGCCAGTTTCCTGTGAGAACACGTGGGCAGCCCTAGGACCAGGCCCTTGGATCTTGGTCAGGCTCGCGTGGAAGCTGCTGGCTGATTTTGGGAGTGCAGGTAATTTTACAGGTGTGTTCACATGTTATCACCCACTCCTTGCCAGCTCCTAGCTGGCTTTGTTCTCTTGTGCTACTCTTGCTTTCTCGCCTGTGATGTGATCCTTTCTTTCTTTTTTTTTTGTTTGTAGGTACCGGGGGTCTAACTCAGGACCTCGCGCGCCAGCAGGCGCCCATGCCACTGAGCGATATCACCAGCCCTTTTTTCGTATGTGGGTTCCGGGAGTCGAACTCAGGACCTCGCGCTTGCCAGGCAGGCGCTTATGCTGCTGAGCCATCTCACTGGCCCGATGCAATCCTTTCTAACCACTGGGGCTGTGTTAGGGTGTAAGGAGAACTGTGTTATGTTACGCCATGGCTGTAATGAGCAGCCCCGGGCTCAGCTGTAACATCAGGACATCTCCTTCCTTGCTGATGAACAATTTGATGCAAGCCTGGCATCAGGGCCCCCTTCCTCTCAGAGATGATTTGTCACACTGAGTTCTTTCCATCCTGGTCACATGAGGCCAGGAATCTCCAGACCCTCCCCCTGTGGTTGCTGATTGTACACAGTCACTCTGTCTAGAGTCACCTTGTCTTGTAACTGCTTCGGTGGCTGCTGTAGCTAGGACCCTCTGCTGCCTTCCCTGCTGTTCTTCTCCAGAAATATGAGGTCTCCTGGCACTTGGCCTGCCTTCTGAGAACGAGGTGGTGAGTCTTACCAAACATCTTGCCCCAAATTAATGTCATGAATCCACCTTTCCCACATTATATATCATTTTTTATCTTTTTCCATACAACTACCACAAAAATGCTATATTTTTTAGATTACACACATTTTTAAAAATATCGAATACAGGCTGAGCATCTGCAACCTGAAAATCTGAAATCTAAAGTGCTCCAAGATCCAGTGCTTTTGGAGCACTGGCAGGATGCTCCTCCAAGTAGGAAAGTCCACACTCGACCTCAGGTGACGAGACATAATCAAAACACAGTGCACTAAAAACGCCATGTAAAATTACTTTTGGATACCTGAAGATATCTCATTATTTACATGTACTCTTCCAAAATAGGAGAATATCCAAAATGTGGAACTTCTGAAGTCAAGCATTTTGAGTAAGGGATACTCAGCTTGTACCCACTTTCGAGTGACTAAGTTTCATATTAGGGTGAGTAACATGAGCTGATGTCCCCAGCAGTCAAAAAATCTCAGTGGCTTCATCATGGAAGATATCTTTCTTTCCACATCACTGGTGTAATGGATTTTCTCTGGTTTTGAATGTGTCTTCCTTCATCATACCCAGAAATTAGGGGCAAGACTGAGGGGACAAAGTTTATTAAAATTCACTGTCAGCCAGATTTCCCATTGCTGGGACAAAATACCTGATACCTGCAACTTAAAGGAGGAGAGGCTGAATTTGGCTCATGGATTCAGAGGGTTCAGTTTACAGTTGGCTGGCTCCCAGTCCCAGGCAGGAGCATCATGGCAGAAGGGCTTGGTGGAGGAGAGCTACTCAACTCCTGGCATTTGGTAAGGAGAGAGCAGGGAAGAGCCGATGAGGGAGAGGCCGGGGACCATATTGTCCCCAGTGTCGCACATCCATGACCCACCAAGACACACCCAGAAGTGTGCTTATGAATCTCCTCAGCATCTCTTAAGCCAAAGTAATATTTATACAAGCCTGCTTTTCCGTTGAATGGTGCTTGGTAGCAGCATTCACTGGTTTTTGACCTCACCGAAAGAGGACTTCCAGAACTGCTTCCGGAAGTGGCAGGAATGATGAAATAAGTGTGTTTGAAGAAAGGGGGTTATTTTGAGGGGATTCGGGGCAATGTATCTTTTACTGTAATAGATTCTTATTTCAAAACATGCCATATTTTTTATCAGCCTTTATATAACTGGAGGTTAATCCTTCAAGTGACACAGTGTGAAAGATTTTGGCAGGAGGAAGTGATCAGAATCCACGGAGGAGGGAAAGGGAAGGTGCCCAATAGAACAGGCCCAGAGATGGGCAGAGGGTGCCAGAAGAGCACCTGGAAGGTCCCTCACTTTGACTTTCAGGGACCATGAGGAGGATGACAGATAGGACAGCTTTCTGACACTCAGTACCTCTTTCCGGGACTTTTGGGGAGAGGATTGGTCCCACTTGGATCTACATCAGGTCAGAGCCTAAAGCAAACTAAACACAACTGCATTTAGTAAACTCTGTGTGGCTTTAATATTCTTTTCCACAAGGTGAAGCATTGCAGTGTTATCAGCTCTGAAATTGTCATCCCTCCATCCCATCTTCCTGGTCGTCGCTGGACAGGTGAGCGTGGGTCTGCTGAGTCATCACCCGCCCGTGGCTCCACGGTACAGCTGGGCCTCCATGTCCTCCATTGCAGGGAGAGACCAAAGCAGATGTGACCGTGGGAAGGCTAAGCTGGGCTTGTCCCCCCATTGTGTCTTCCCAGCCCACAGTGATGCAAACAGAGAGCTGCGCATAGAAACACGTGTGTGTGATCTACTTTTATATAAATTGGCACAAGGTAAAGAACTGGTCTTGACTTATGGGATTCTTTGGGGGATGTCTGTAAAAAAGAAAACCAAAGAGTCAGAGGGCTGATACATGGAGATAAAACTGGAAAGAAAAGAAGGAAACGACACAACCTACCCAACACCGAGCTTGGAAAATAAGTAACACGTTCAAGGCAGCCTTTTGTTTTCTCTGTTTTGCTTTTGTTCTTATTTCTTCCTGAGGGTTCATGAATGTATACACCAGGTGGGAGAGATGAGAACCTCAGATATCTGCAGCAAATTAGCATTAGGAAAGAAGGCTTTTTATTCCCTGTTTTTTTTTGTCTCAGAACAATTTCTAGTTTAATGTTTCCCTACCGGCTTGCACTGGAAATCAGTTTTCATTTGAAATTAGTGAGCATTGTGAGTTTGCCTAGACACCTTTTAGTTTTTTATTTTTAAACAGTTTTCACTTTCAAACCTGTGTCTCTTTTTTTTTTTTTTTTTTTTTTGTGGGTACCGGGGGGACGACCTCAGGACCTCACGCGCCAACAGGCACCTGTGCCGCTGAGCGATATCACCGGCCCCTTTTTCGTATGTGGGTTCCGGGAGTCGAACTCGGGCCTTTGCGCTTGCAAGGCAGGCGCTTAAGCCGCTGAGCCGTCTCACCGGCCCCCAAACCTGTGTCTCTTGAGTTTGGCCTTCAGTCCTTTGAAGTCTGAGACACTCAGGTGACAAAGATGGATAAAGGAAACTAAGTGTTGAGTTAGAAAAAAACTAAGTCAGGGTCAGCAAACTTTTTCTATAAAGGGCCAGAAAGTAAATATTTTCTGCCACATGGTACTGATAGCTACTCAATCCCTGTTGTATCCCAAAAGCAGCCAGAGATAATAGGTAAGTGAATGCACGTGACTGTGTGCCAATAAAACTTTATTTATGGGTAGTCTGACTTCAATTTCAAGTGATTTTCCATGTTACAGAATATTAGTCTTCTTTTGATTTTTTAAATACATTTAAAAATGTAAGAAATATTCATAGCTCATGGATCATATAAAATCGGGGGATTGGTCAGGTTGGGCCCCTGGGCTGCAGGTTGTTGACCTCTGTACGAACTTACCCTCTTGACCCAACTTACCTTTAAAGTCGTTCTGATAAACATCTTTAAACACTCAAAAATGTACATGAATCAATCTGTTTTGCTGAGTACTTTTGGTTACTGACCTCTCCCTTAAGGATACCAAGCACTTAAGCATAACTCTTCACGTGTCCAAGCATGGCCATATGACCAGCAAGTGAGGATGGGGTAACCAAGGGTCAGACAGTGGCCTGTCAGTAACCATGGTAACAGCAGGGCATGATGGAGTCTGAAGCCAGCCATCACAAAGGACATATGAGAAAGGTCCTAACCTTCTCCTGGCAGAGAGAGGGAACCGAGGCACCCAGGCTGACTGTCCTGCTCCAAGTGACACATGGGCACAGGGATGGTGCCTGTGCCCACACTCAGACCGGCTGAGTCCAGGTGCCACGCTGACTGCGCGTCACAGAAACTGCCCATCTCCACTTAAGCTGAGGGACAGAGGCCTGAGTGTAGCTGCCTACCTGGGGTGGGTGGGGACCCAGGACGATTCTGAGTCTGCCTCCAGGCCCTGCTTTCCCGTGACAAATGCACTATAGGGCCTGCTGTGTGACTTGTGATCTCCAAGTCCCTCGTACTTTGTCCCTGGCTTTGTGTGCGGGGAGATGCCTTCTTCAGTTTGGTGGGTTCCGCCCACACCCTCATGCTCTTCTGCTGCTGAAGCATCTTCTTTCTGGGTGGATCCTGGAGGCTGTAGCCCATCTGGCTCTCGGCAGCCACTTTTCTCCTCCTGGTGCCGAGTGAGCCAGGGTCAGGAAACCTGGGCATCTGAGTCAGTCATTCAAGGAACCAGTCATGGGAGCTTGAGAGAAGAGTTGTCCCAAGACGTGGAGGGCAGGGTGAGGCCTGTGCCTGCTCCCGGGGGAGGCTCTGACCCTGGAACGTGCTTTCCTGTAGCACACAGAGAAGGACTCTGCAGTCCACTGCCACTTTAACCCTAAGAGGACCAGGGGACCCTAGGCTCCTGAAAAGCTGCACCTGTGGAGAGAACAGGATGCCTGGGAAGTCTCTATGGGTTGTTGTGGAACCACTGACCCCATTGACCCAGAAGTAGAATTGTCAGGGATACTGTGGGGACAATGGCGCCCCACCCAAGTGTCTTTTGGTGGAGGAAGGAGGAAATGTCCCCGTGCTAATGCTCGTGTTAGGGCTGCCGGGTCTGCTGTCCTTCTCCAAGTTCTGAACAATGGCACTCTGTTTCCAATGAGATGAAGTCATTCATAATATCATGGAAGCCTTTCCACATACACGTGGTTTATAGACACTTAAAAATACCACCTGGCTTTGGTTGTAATGGTTGGCATTTGTTCTACCAGGTTCTGCGTGGATTTTGTTTTTTGTGATGCTGAAGGCTTTCTCAAGTATTTGACTGTGACAGTAGAAGAGGGGGACCGGCAGCTTTTGCGACACTCCAGGCTCCTGGCTGTGAGGAGAATGACTATAAGAAAAGGAAGCTTAGTGTTTGTCCCGGTACAAATGCTCAGAGAGAAAATTTTGCTCACTGATTTTATACCAGCTGCCTGAAGACACATTCCGTATACTCAGTGCTTTCTTGTTCCCTGTAAGACAGCTGAGAAAGTTTGTCTTCCGAGTTTTAAGTTGTAGCTAGGGATACAGAGTCAGGGTGAGCCAGATGGGAGCCCTCGTCTCAACGTGCGGTGGGCAGAGGTTCTGCTGAGCTGCAGGATGTGATTCGGAATCTCCTGGTAGTGTGGGAGCTCCCGGGCGTTGAGCGTTTGTGGTGGTTTCACCTCCCCAGTCAGATGAGGGGGTGTTGACTTGGTTTCAGTGGCCCCACTGGTGTGGCAGGGCAGGGACTTCCTTCCCAGTAGCGCGTGGGGGTCATGGGAACCAGCGATGTCCCAGGTCGGGGGCCTCTCCTGGGGTCTTCAGCCCAGGGCTGTGGTGAGAGGAGAGGGTCGGAAGAGCAATTCGGCAGCAAGAGTTTTACTTTTCTGAAAAGTCCTGGGAGACAATGGCCATTGTTGTTCAGTGTAGGATAGTAAAAACAGTGACCCAAAGGCAAGACTGGCACCCAGAGCATGGCCTGCTTGTGTTCTGGGTCCATGCAGGTGGTCCCTGAGCTCCTGCGACTTGTGGGGTGAGGGTCTTAAAGAAGGAGGAGGCTTTGCCCCCAGACCGGGGTGCTGAGCAGGGCGGCCCACACCTCCTTGGCTTGGTACCCTTGGGAAAACACGCCTGCCTTCTACTCCCAGCAGGGCCACCAGCGAGTGTGTGCAGTAAACTAGCCTTTGTTCCTTGATGTATATGAGGGAGTGAGGGAGGGATGGAGAAAGAAAGAGAGAGAGAGAGAGGCAGAGACAGAGACAGAGAGAAAGATTGGGAAATAGATGTACAGAAGAGATACAGATGGACAGAGAAAAACAGGGTCAGAGAGAGAGAGAGACAGAGAGACAGAGATACAGAAACAAAGAAAGATAAACAGAAAGACAGAGAAAGACGAAAAGACACACAGAAGAGACAAAACAGAGATAGCGACAGAGACAGGACATCAGGACAGGAAGAGAGACTGACAGAGACCGATGTTAAGGAACTGTCTCTGGCACTGCTGGAGGACTTGGCTACATTCCAGGCCGGAAGCCTCAGGAAAGTCGCAGTGGAGGCTGGAGTCCGGCACATGTGCTGCAGAATTCCCTCTGGCCCAGGAGACCACGGCTTTTGCTCTATTTAGGCCTTGAACTGATTGGATGAGGCCTGGTCATCCGCACAATGGAGATCATCTTCATTACTATTCATCGCTTTCAAAAACACTCGTGCAGAAACATCTAGAGTAAGGTCACCCAGCCGAAGTCCACACGCAGAATTAACCCTCACACACTAAGCACAGGCAGGTCATGCTGGGGAGCGAGGCGCAGAAGTTCAAGGGCCCGTGGCAGAGGCTCTGGGGAACTCCCACTCCCCGCCGGCCCCGGGGGCAGCAGCTTCTCTTCCACAAGCAGCACCTCAGCCTCGGCCTCGGCCTGGCTGCCTTCCTCGGAGACCAGGGATTCGCCGTGGTCAGAGAGCAGAGTTGCAAGGATTCAGTGCCTGGAATCTGCATGCTGTGTGGGTGAGAAATGGATGGTCACTGTATGAAGACACAGGAGGTTTCACGGCAGAGCCGTCCTCACCTAACACAGCCCAAGCTGTGCACATGCGTGTGTGCACGCATGCGTGTACATCAGTGCATGTTTACGAGTATATGGACACATATGTATGTGTGAGCCTGTGTGCATATGTGTGCATGTGTGAGTGTGCCAAGGTGTGTGTACACGTGCATGTATGCATGGGTGCATGGCTGTGTGGGTATGGGGAGTGTCTGTGTACAGGCACGTGTCCCCGTGCACGTGTGCTTCTGACTGGGAGGCGTCCTGAAGAGACCTTGCGCTGGAGCTCGGCTTGCGTCACCTCCGGAGTGATTCTGAAACGGGCCCTCTCCTCTCGCCCTGCCTGCTTGCTGGTTCTTGCTTTCTAGGGCTGTGTCATTTCAGTCTGTATGGGAAGATTTTTTTTTTTTAATTTTATGGAAAAAAAGTAAAACAAAATTTCATAAAAATAATAGGAGAATAACAATAGTTAAGACATTGCATGTTGTTATCTTTAAATTAGCTGCTCAGAGTACAAGATACGAGCGTAAAAAATTCTCCAAATGATATTAGCATAAACCTTTCTTTTCAATGAACTAAGAGAAACTAGTAGTATAACTATCTTGTATTTTGTTTTTTTCCTTTTTCCTTCCTTCCTTTCCCCTTTCCCCCATCCTGGTTCCTTTTTCCTTTTGAACAATTTCTTCCCATTTCACAATATCTATTGTACATTTTGGACCTTATTTACTCTTTCAGTTTCTCACACCAGGGAGACAGTATGATGTTTACACATGGGAGTCTGATTCATTTCAGTTATGAATATGGTTTCTAATTGCATCCACTTACCTGTAAAAGTTTCAAGTTTATCCTTCTTTATGGCTGAGTAGTATTCCATTGTATAAATAACACATCTTTTTATCCATAACTTGGTTGATGGGCATTTGGTTTGTTTCCAAGATTTAGCCATCATAAATTGTGCTGCTATAAACATGGGTGCACATATATCACTGTAGTACCATGTTTTTAATTTTTCCAGGAAGATACCCAGAAGGGGAATAGCTGGGTTGAACGGGACGTCTAATCCTAGTTTTTTGAGGAATCTCCACACTGATTTCCACAGTGGTTGCACTAGTCTGTATTCCCACCACATTTTTCCCCATAGCCCCTCCAGAATTTGTTATTGGTTGATTTCTTGATGATAGCCATTCTTTCTGGGGTGAGATGGAATCTCAGTGTTGTTTTAATTTGCATCTCTGAAATGACCAGTGATGTTGAACATTTTTTCATATGTTTGTTATTTGTATTTCTTCATTTGATTTTTTTTTTTTTTGTGGGTACCGGGGGGTCGACCTCAGGACCTCGCGTGCCAACAGGCACCCGTGCTGCTGAGCGATATCACCGGCCCCTTTTTCGTATGTGGGATCCGGGAGTCGAACTCGGGCCCTCACACTTGCAAGGCAGGCGCTTACGCCGCTGAGCCATCTCACCGGCCCTGTATTTCTTCATTTGAGAAGTGCATATTCAACTCAGATGCCCATTTTTGGATTGGGTCTTTGAATCTGGGGGGGTCTGATATTTTTCAATTCTTTATATAGTTTAGATATAAGTCCTTTGTCTGTAGGACAACTGGCTAAAATTTTTTTCCTACTGTGTGGGTTGTCTTTTCATTCTGTTGGTGATTTCTTTTGATGTGCAAAAGCTTTTTAATAAGATTATATCCCAGTTGTTGATTCTTTGAAGTATTTCCTGTGCAATCTGGGTTTTGTTCATGAACTCTCTGCCTTCCCCTATGTCTTCAATATTTCTACCTACTTTCTCTTCCAGTAGATTTAGTATTTCCATTTTAATATTTACATCTTTGATCCATTTTGATTTTAGTTTAGTGCACAGTGATAGACATGGGTCTAATTTTAGTCTTCAGCATGTGGAAAGCCAGTTTTTCCAGCACCATTTATTAAAGAGGCTATCTTTCTTTCAGTGATCATGTTTGGTCCCTTTGTGAAAGATGAGATGGCTGAGTGTGTTTGGAGTTGTTTCTGCATCTTCCGATCTGTTCCACTGATCCTCAGGTCTGGTTTTTTTTTTTGCCAGTACCATGCTGATTTTATCACAGTAGCTCTGTAGTATAATTTCAGGTCTGGGATTGTGATGCCTCCTGCCTTGCCTTTGTTGCCCAGAATTTTTTTTGCTATTCTAGGTCTCTTCTGGTTCCAAATGAATATTAGTAATGTTTTCTCTAATTCTGTGAGGTATGCTAATGGTATTTTGATCGGGATTGCACTAAATCTGTATAACAACTTCGGGAGTATGGCCATTTTCACTATGTTGGTTTTTCCTATCCATGAGGAAGGGTTATCTTTTCACTTTCTTATATCCTCTTGGATTTCCTTTTTCAGAGAGCTGTAATTTTCAATGTATTGATGTTTTTCTTCTTTTGTTAGATTGATTCCTAAGTATTTCATTTTTTTTGGATGCTATTGTGAAGAGTGTGGTTTCCCTAATTTCTCTCTCAGTGAATTTATTGTTTGTGTACAGGAAGGCTACTGATTTTTGAGTGTTGACTTTGTATCCAGCTACACTACTGAATTTGGTTGTTAAATCTACAAGTCTTTTGGTGGAGTTTTTGGGGTCTTCTATGTGGAGGATCATGTCACCTACAAATATACCAAAACCAGGAAAGCACCCAACCAAAAAAGAAAACTACAGGCTAATCTCCCTAATGAACATAGGCACAAAAATCCTCAGTAAGATACTGGCAAACAGAATGCAGCAAATCATCAAGAAGATTATGACCAAGTAGGATTCATTGCAAGGATGCAGGGATGGTTCAACATACACAAATCAATAAATATAATGCACCATATTAACAGAGCCAAAGAGAAAAACCACATGGTCATCTCAATAGATGCAGCAAAAGCATTTGACAAAGTCCAACACCCATTCATGATAAAAACTACAGAACATTGGAATATATGGTCTTTATCTCAATCTGATAAAAGCTGTCTATGACAAACCAGCAGCCAACATCATACTAAATGGACAAAAACTGAAAGCCTTCAATCTAAAATCAGGAGCAAGACAAGGATGTCCACCATCTCCACTACTATTCAATATAGTTCTGGAAACATTAGCCAGAGCAATTAGACAAGAGAAAGAAATAAAAGGAATAAAGATAGGAAAGGAAGAAGTTAAATTATCATTATGTGCAGATGACATGATACTCTACACAGAAGACCCCAAAAACTCCACCAAAAGATGTGTGGGAAGTTTTTGAATGACCGGGAACATGATGCAGTGCTGCCATGAGCTCACCTGGAGGTTGTCAATGTCCCTCCTTACACTGCCTCCCTGAGGGCTGGGCACCCATGGGCACCCTCTCTGCTGCAGCATGCCCAGTGCCTATCTCTGTAGAGCTCTGTTCCTGACCCACGTATCCTGCAGGACTGGCAGTCACCCCTGTCCCCAAAAGTTGTTTGGTTTTCATGGTCCCACCAGGGCAGCCGAGCAGGGGCTTCCTTCCCAGCGGCTCACATGCTAGAGCACCCGTGGCATTCCTATGGGTGGGCGTTTCCCACGGCAGGGCAGCCAGGTTGGGGGTTGGTTACCCAAGGCCACCTTCTCTGTCCTGGACGTTTCTTCCCCATGATGAGGGACAAGACCAGAGTGGAGAGTGGACAGAGTGGCAGAGGCACTTGTGGGGAGAGGCACACAGAGCCCGTCCAGCAGCAAACTTTCACCCCTGGGTTCAGCTTCCTGGAGATTTGCCTGCACTCCCACCTCGCCGAGCTCACAGGTCCCATTTGTGATTTTGCTTTGGAGATGCTGGGTGTCTGTCACTTGCTGGGAGCCTTGACACTGATGGCCAGGACCCACAGGAATTGGGCGCATAGCTCCTCCCACCATTGGCCTCTGTGAAGGTGGGATTTGAAGAATCCGAAACACGGGAAATCAGTTCTAAAAGATATGTGCAAACGCTGAGAAGAAAAAACTGAACACTGCACTTCTTTTCCCTGATCAGCTACTCCTCCATTCCACTGAGTCAGCTTTGCTTGTCTACATCACCAACTTCACTCTATTGTATTTGGGGGACGTTTAATCAGCACGTCTCGGCCTCCACAGTGGCTGCATCTGTCTGCTGTTGAGTAAAGGTGATATTTGGTTGCCTTTAAAGTCTCTGTAAGCAAGGACCTGGCATAAGTCACTTAAAATACTTTCTTCCTATTTGGTTTGGACTCCCCAAATATATATCTCTATATATGTCTTTTACATTAAAAATTTATTGGTATGTTTGTAATACATAATAGTGACATTAATTTTAGGTCCATATATGTATCTTATCTTGATCATTTTTGGTTCCTCCATTTCCCTTTCTCCATCTCCAGTCCACTGAAACAGCTTTCTGAGGCTGTCAGTGTCCTGCCTGGACTCTCCCAGATCCCAGGAGAGACAGGAAGTGTTCCCCCATGGCCTTGTGACAAGGGTGCTGCAGGAAGTGGCCTTGCATTCTGCCACTCTGCAAGCTCCAAGTGCTCTGCAGTCCGACCTCCTCCCCTCACACCTTCCGAAGAGCTCATCTGTTGCCAGAAGACTTTCTCCACAAGAATGTTGCGAACTCCTGTTTTAAATTGCCAAAGCCCCAGAGGCTCTGTTTCTCTGAGCATTCACATCTGCAGTAACATTTCATTAGCGGTTGAACACTAGGTCTCCAATTCAATTTCCTGGTACCCTGACGTAAGGGCATGATGACGCAGGTGCCATTAGGTGAGACTGGGAAGCTTTTGCCCATGAGCAATTGCATGTACGATGAGATGGAAGGAATGATCTGAACAAGAATGTCCTGGAGTGAATACTGAAGTGCTTGGGGACTACTAAGTTGTCCCTTTGAAAAAATGACACTGTCAAACACCTTTACCGAAGGATTTAAAAACATGGTCAGGCTTCCCTTAAGGGTTTCCTTACATTTTGAAGCACTTGGTGTAGCTACATTTGCCTGTGATTGGAACAGGGTTTTGGTCATTACCGCTGGACAGTGTCTGTGAAACTCTGGTCCATCTCCACCTGATTCCTTGTCTGGTCTGTAAATGGGGGAGAACTTTAGTGTCAGCCACAGACACGTTGCCCAGCATCGCTCTTCTGCCTAGCAAGGGAAGCTTTTACATACACACAACAAGAAGTCTCCAGCTCTAGGTTGCGATCGCAGCATTCCTACATCTGGAAGAGCTTTAAGGAACAGTTTTAGCTATTCCCTCAGTAGACAGGCAGGAAAATACAGACCCTGAGAAGGGCAGATGCTGGCAAAATCCTCAGTGTCCCAAGGGGCACAGTTGCAAAGAAAAGCAGTGGAGGAAAAAGAGTGATTACAGGAGAAGGGTGTGTGCACAGGTGTTTGGAGTAAGTTGGACAGGTGGCTGTAGCGGCGTGCAGCTGGTCTGACTGTGCCAGGTGCTGCCAGAGAGACGGTGGGCAGATGGAGGAAACTGACAATTGCCCAGAGCCCCTGTGGCGCAAGCCAGAGGGACTGGAAGGAGGGTGGCAGAGATTCCTCACATGAGTCCCTGGGGCCTCTGACCTCACACTAGCCATGCTCATCCCTCTACCTCGCAGCTCTGCAGCTACTTGTGTGGGTGGGGTGCTGCCCAGACAAAGCCGGTACCCAGACTCTGCGTGTCAAAGAAAGCTGGGATGTCACAGCTATGGACATAGATGGCAGCTGCTATGGTAAATCATGAAAGAAATATGGATGCGTTCCAAGAACCGTCCAGATGGCTCCTTGCCTCCCTGTTCCACACCCCGTATTTTCCAGTATTAATGGTTACACTCAGTGTTAGCCAGTATTAGTGGTGATACCTATATTGGGGGTGACATTTTTCTCAATAGTGTGGACAGCAAGTGTGGCCTACATTTCTGCAATCTGGGGAACCGGACTGTGTTGGTTTAATTTGGTCTCCCTGCCCATGGTCATTTTCTGAGGGTCCCATCACAGACCCTGAAGAAATGATTTGGAGACCAACTCAGCCACCCAGAGATACACAACTTCTGAGAATTTCCTTCACTTTCCTGAGCCCTGGTTTCCTCACCATACAATGGAGGCCAATGTAAGCAGCACACATGTGTACACCCATGTTCACAGTGGCACCGCTCACAGTAGACGAAATGGGGAAGCCAAGCCAGTGACCACCGCCAGGTGAATGGATACTCAAAACGTGGTCTCTCCATACAGTGGAATACTATTCAGCCTTGGGAAGAGGGAGTTCTGACACACACTGTAAAGGGTGAACCTTGAGGTGAACCTTGAGGTCATTGTGCCACGTGAAATAAGCCAGTCACAAAATCACACTTCAGCAAGGTCCCTAGAGTGTTTCTGTTCACAGAGGTGGAGACAGAATGGTGTTTTCCAGGGCCCAAACGAGGGAAGAGGAACCGTTTAATGGGGTAACATGGAAATGTTTGGAGATTGACTCTGTGAACATGCTTAACACTACTGACCTGTGCACTTAAAATGGGTGTGTGACCACTAGTCATGCCATGTCAACTTGAACAGTCAAGTGAAGAGTTAAGAAACACCTAGAATAGTAAAGCGCATTCCAGTGTGTCTGGGTGGGTCATGGAGGTGTGACTGTGGGTAGCCTATACGATCACCGGCCCCTTCCCCTCCTCTGCTTCCCAGCTACAATGCACTAAGCAGCTTTGCTCCACTGCACCCTCCCACCATGATGTTCCTGCTTTGGAGCCAGCCAAGATTGAACTCCACCCTCTGAAGCTGTGAGCCAAATTAAGCCTCCCTCCTTTAAATCGTGGGTGTTGGATGTTGTGTCCTGGTGACAAGAAAGCTGACTGATACAGATTGAGATGGTAAACTGTGTGTTTTGCCAACTTACAAATATATACCAACCACCAAAGGGATGCCAGGGATTGGAGAGATTGCCCGGGGCACTTCCAACATCACATAAGTTACAGAGGAATTTCTCAGCAACTACTGTCTCAACCCACTTTGCAAATGAAGTAGAGGAAATATTTGATGTTACCAACCTCTAGTTATAACAATGTGAAATGAAGAGAAGTGGTTAACCCATTCTTTCAAACAAACATATAATGAGCAACTACTATGGGCTAAACCCTTGCACATCAGGTAGGCTCTCGTTAGAAGCCAGAAGCTGCACAGTAATTTGGGAAAATTTAATACTGAGGAGAATTAGCTTGGCTCTACTACTGGTGGGGGAAGATAACTCTCAGGCATATCACATCCAAGAAGCACCTGGACCCATGGGACTGAGGCAAGTTACCCCAGGAAAGAGCACATTTGGGGTACGGCCCCTCGCTCTGAGATCTGGCCTTACTGGAAAGGGGGTGTCTAGGGTTCACTGGTGGGAACATGTTTGCTGAGATGTCACAGTGTGGGTGATGAGCAAAACCCACCTGCTGCAGAACTGTTTCTGGTAAGCTACCCACTTAGTGTGTGTATGGGTAACTGCCCCAGGTGTCCCTCAGGCACTGGTTACTGCCTGTCACAGGCCAAGAGGTGACAGCCCTTCCTCCTGCACCTTTCCTGCAGTTCCCCCTATCAGCAAAGCTTCAGCCTGTGTCTGGCGGCAGAGGGGGGAGTTTCCACAGGGTCCAGAGCCCCCACAGCTGGTGCTGAACGGCAGATCTGGGGCAATGAGGTGATAATTTAATCAGTGCCTCAGCACATGCAGGGGCTGGGGGCACAGCAATGAGCACCCTAGGGGAAATCCCTGCTCCCCAAGGGGTGTGCGTTCTCACACGGGGAGGAGGAGTGTAAACAGGACCAGGAGGGGAAAGGCAGGGATGGGGGTGCGACAAGTGCCGGGGGAAAAGCAAGTGGAGGAAGGGGTGGGAGGTGTGGTAGAGCCATGCAGGTTCCTGTGGGGGTCGGGGAGGACTCGAGCAGGCAAAGGCCTGGCAGCAGCGAGGGAAAGGCACTAGCGAGGGTCCGAGGTGGGCACACTCCTGGTGCTGTGAAGGTAAGCGAGTCAGCACGATGGTGTGCAGTGAACTCGGGGAGCCACAGTCGCAGAGACAGAAGGCTGGGGAGCATGTGTGCACACACATGTGAGCGGCCCCACCTCGGTTAACAGGAGTCCAGAGGGGACGCGCGTTTCCATGGCCTTCGGTGCTTTCCAGGCGGGTCGGGGCAAGGCCAGAACTACTTTCTGAGACTCTGGAGATCTCGGATTGCCTGCATTTACTCTTCAGGTTTGCAGAGAGACAGAATCTCTTTTGTGCAGGGAGCAGCTGGGCTGACCAGCAAGAGTCCACTGTGACGTGGTACAGACCGAAATCAAAGTCACCCTCCAGCTGGAGCCCGCTGGGTCCCGTGTGCAGGTGAAGGAGCAGCCAGGACAAGCCAGTGTCCCTGAGCCTTGTGGCTCAGGTGGCTCCAGGGTGTGGTTTGTGCTCTGCTTTCTTCAGGGGGACCAGGGACCTTGAAGCAGGTTACAGATGAGGCAAGCATCCTAAAAGTGATGACACTGCCTCTCTTGTCTTGACCTGCAGGGATACCCCGGCAGCTCCCTTTCCCACCCTCTTAGAAATCACCAACTCAGATGCTCCTCGGTTAGAAGCTTCCAGACTGCTCTCTCCTCTATTCCTTCCCTCAGCAAATCCACTCAGCTCTATCTTCAAAACACATGTAGAACCTGCCTACTTCTCAGTGCCTACACCCGGCCCACGCCACCACTATCCCTACCTCTTCCTGGTCCCCACTCCCACCACCGCCCATCGCTGCCGGTCTCCCCACAGCTGCTGCAGAGACTGTTCTGATGCAGAGAGAGGGCTGCCACTGCTCGGCCCCAAACCCGCTGGGGCTCCCGTGCTCCCCAGGTTAGTTAATGCCCCTCTTGTGGGTACAGGTCCATTGCACACATCCACGTGCATGCACAGGTATACATACACATACATTATTCAAATGTCCATGTTCACACACACACCCACATGTACACGTATACTTGTTCACACACATGCATGTCTGTGTGCACCATTACACAGATGTGCCTTTCACGTGCATGTATACTCACGCACTCGCTCACACACAGAGGCTCACATGTGCACATGTGCATATGCACATCCACATTTGCATCCATAGCAGCGTGCACAGCAGCACGCGCAGACCCACACATCTCCTCACTGCTCAGGCGCAAGAACCTGTCCTGGGCAAGGACAAGGCAAAGTAGCTCCGGCTCCCTCCCTTACCCCAGTGGAGGTGAGTGCTCTGAGGGGCCTCAGGGAAACATTGAAGGGACAAACACCAGCTTTTCCGGGGGCAGACAGGCAGCAGCCCCCATCCTGTGCCTGGACCTGAGCCGTGTGCCTGTTCTGCCCCAGGTAAAGCACAGATGTCCTCGCCTGGCTCACCTGGGACCCGCCTGCCAAGCCAACACAAGGCCGGGCTGTCAGCGCTGTCCTGCTCATAGAGAAGCACAGTTCCTCCCAGAGCGACTGGGCAAGAAGGGAGGGGAGGGGAGGAGGGGGGGAGGCAGGCTCCCCTCAAGTAGCCTCAGGACTGTGCACTTGGCCTTGCCAACGCCCTCCAGAGGGAGGGCTCGCTGGCTTTCTGCAGGCGGAAATGCAAATTGCTTTTCTGGGCCAAATACAAACAGCTTTTTAGTATCTTTGATTTTAAATTATCTGTGCTGCTCTTCATCAGCATTAGCAGAGATAATTGAAAATTTGGAGCACTTAAATTCATGTTTGTTTTTATCTTGGTTTTGGTTTTAATTTTTATTAGTACGTGTTTCCAATACACAATGATTACAGTCTTTGTGGAGAGTTGGCTTTTTCTAAACACCTCCCCTCCTCCCTGCCCTTCATTTCTTAATCCCCTTCCTGTATGAGAAAGCTCTATTAATAGATGAATGGATAAAGAAAATGTATTTACACGCCATGGAGCACTACTCTGCCATAAAGAAGGATAAACTTGAGTCATTTGTATGAAAATGGGTGCAGCTTGAGACCATAACATTAAGTAAAATAAATCAGACACCCAAGTTTAAATATCACATAGTTTCTCTTACATGAGAACCTCCCCACCCCAAAATGAATAAAGAGCAAAACAAGGGGTAGATAATAAGAAGTAGGGAGATAAATCTTTCTTAAATTCATATTTAAAAAAATGGTTCAGGAAGTTTGTTGATGTCTTAAAACCACTAGAGTGTCATTTATTCCTGGCTAGAGGAGTCTACCCAGGAATTTTTTGGAGGCATTAAAATTTTTTTAAAAAATTGACACACAAAAATTGTGCATATTTATTGGTTACTGCATGGCATTCCAATCCATGAATCCACAGATAAGGTTCAAATGGGGGTGAGGATATCTATCTCCTCAAACCTGTATCGCTTATTTTTGGTGAAAACACACACCCTTTTCCTCCAGCATTTTTTTTTTCATTGGTACCAGGGGTCGAGCTCAGGACCTCGTGAGCCAGCAGGCGCCCGTGCCGCTGAGCGATATCACCAGCCTCTTTTTTCGTATGTGGGTTCCGGGAGTCGAACTCGGGCCCTCGTGCTTGCCAGGCAGGCGCTTACGCCGCTGAGCCATCTCACCGGCCCTCCTCCAGCGTTTTTGAAACGCACAGGACGTTGTTGTTGTTGTTGGTAGCCCCGCGCCTTGCACTAGAGCAGCAAGCTTTCCTCTCTTCTCTAACAAACTGTAACTTGGCATCATGGGCCAACCATTCCCAATTACCCAGCAATGTGACCCCAATGCAATATCCACCTCCTCTGGCTCCCAGGTGACTCAGGTGATTTTATTTAGCTCTTATTTTGATGCATCTGGTCATGGTTTGGGTCACTCCTGCCACAGTGAGTTTTGTTTATGCGGGGGACTCGGGGACACGTCAGGTGTTAGCTCACAGAACAGCATTAGCTCAGCCTCGCAGGCCCTGCGGGTTAGCAGCGCTGGTACCCAGAGGATGAAATATGGTAACGGGGTGCAGAGGCCCCTCCTAAATGGGCTGAATTCCCTTATTTGAGCACAGAGCAGCCTGGAAGAGTCAGGCTGGCTTTGTGGGTGGATTTCGAGAGCAGCACGTTGACTCTCTTACCTAATGAAGCTTTGCCATGCGTTGTCTCTTAAATCATTGAAGCCAAGAACTACTATTAATTAGAGCTGATAAAAGCATTAAAGGAATCTTTAATCCTCTTGTTTGGGGAGCTGGAGGTTTTCACAGCTTGTCATTTGCACTTGGAGACAATGAGCCTAATAGATTTCATCTGGCCTAGGTTGCTAATTAAAGACTCTCCCTGCAGAGCCCTGGGAACCAGCTCCCCAGCTCCTGGCTCGGAACTTCTTCTGGGGGACATTTTGGGACTGTCTCTGGCTGCTGCAGACTAGTTTAAGATGAGCATACACGCCTGACAGTCACTCTTTAGAAAGACTTTTCTGAAAACGTGTCCCCAAGAGCTCATTTCTCCTAGCAGAAAGAGTTGGAATTGGCAGTGTTTGGGGTAGTGCAATTTTTAGACATTTTCACTATTCATTCTGTTTGTTGTCAATTTAAAAAGTTTCTCAGGGCTGGTGAGATAGCTCAGCGGCATAAGCGCCTGCCTGGCAAGTGCGAGGGCCCGAGTTCGACTCCCGGAACCCACATGCGGAAAAAGGCCGGTGATATCACTCAGTGGCACGGGCGCCTGCTGGCGCGCGAGGTCCTGAGGTCGACCCCCGGTACCCACAAAAAAAAAAGTTTCTCCCTTTCAAATAATTGCCTTTTTATATTATAGTATCAAGTTTTGAAAAATAACTTAATTATCAAATAATTTGCCTTGGCTCTGGAAGTCATTCTTTTTCCTCATGAAGAAATTTTGGTCAACACGCTCGTGAATCTGAAGCTATGTTTACCGTGTGAATTTGTAGTCACACCTGAATCTTCAGCCCTTGATCAAGCATTTGCATGGCCTGCGTTTGCTTTGTATTTTTAGTGACAGGAAAATCCACAGGGCTGGTGGCTGCTGGAACATGCAGAGCCTGTCGCTATCCTTAGGGACCTGGGCAAAGCTGCGGTAGAGATGGTTACGCATTTGAATGAATGTGCCTGGAAGGACTCTGACACTGGCTGTGACTTTGGTCCCTTGATCACTGATGTGGCGACGCTTTTTTCCATACAATTCCCAAGGATGCCTTTCCTCCTCAAGCAGTTTTGGACTAAGATTATGGTGCCCCTCCTGAAGTGGGTACACCTTTTTCCATCATCCTTATACCTTGCCACCCAGAGTAGAAATTCTTTGCTACTCTTTTTGCATGTCGCTCACAGCCTTGGCCAGGGTTAGAGTTGGGGTCTGGGGTCTCCCCTGAGTGCTCACCTGTGCTATTGGGAAGTGGCAGAACCTTTAGAAGTTGGGGCTCAGAGGGAAGAACTTAGACCCTGGGGCCATGGCCCTGAAGGGAGTGTCGGAATCCTGCCTCCATCTCCCAGCCTCCATGAGGTGAGCAGCTCTGCTCTACCCCACACTCTCCTCACTTCAGGCCTAAAGTAACAGGGCCAAGTGACCATGGACTGACACCTCTGAAACCGTGAGCCAGAATAAACCTTCCCTCCTCAAGAGTGGTTCACCACAGGAGTCTTGTCTCTGTGATGGAAAGCTGGCCTGCACAGTCACCCAGGTTGCTCTGTAGCAGTGGTGGTGAACTTATGGCACACGTGTCGCAGCCAGCTGTTGGTTATCATCGAAAGCCCTAGAAGGTTTTCCATTGCCGCACTATATAAACAGGATTTGCCATAGTTCTGTGCTTGGTGTTTTCTTAAAATTGAAATTCAGGCATCGTAATTTGAAAGCAGTGGTTCTCATTTTTTTTTTTTTTTATTTTATATACTTGCAAATTACTTCAGCAGAGTGAGGGGACAAATGTCAGTGACCTCCCATGCCCAGGGTCTGCACTGTTCCCACAGGCACTGACTTGGACGTAACTTTAGTGTTCTTGGCTCTCAAATCAGTCATAATAAAACACAGGTGTATTTAGGTTTTACAACCAAAACATTCTTCAGGGATGGACAAGATATGGAAATTATGTTACTAACCTCACTTAAGGGGAGGTATTTCCATAGCATGTGGAAAGGAATAATAGTTGGAAGAGTATGGTTCTACTTCAATTCTGACTCAGAGGGGGGCAGTTTTTAAAAATTATCTCCCTCCTGAACTTGTTATTTACTTACCTTTTTATCTGTGTGTCCTTTCCTCCCTCCTCTCCCCCACTTCCTCAGCCCGAATGAAATCCCTGTCTGTCTTACATGCAGATCTCAGGGAGGAAGTGTCCCCACTCCGAGCCACCATTGTGACCACGCTGTCCTCGCCAGCTCCAGCCCCACGTCCTGAAAAGTTACCCCCCTGCACGTTCCCCTGGCGCGTGGGCATAGGCCACAGGGAGGACGTCCTGCTCTCTGGTTTCTGTCCCATGGTGGCTTAGCTGGCTGCCCTGCTTGCTCTTCTGTGAGGGCTTCCAGTCAGGATCCTGCCATGGGCTGGGCCGGGGCCCAGGGAGCCACCAGCAAGGCAGCCCCTTCCTGGCAGGTGGTGGCGCCCCAGGGCTCTGTACTGTGTCTTCAGAACATGGCAGCCCGCTTCCCTCAGAGCCGGCAAACCAAGAGGGGGAGGGAGAAGAAGGGAGAGGTAGAGAGAAAGGAAGATAGAGAGACAGAGGGGCAGAGAGGGACAGCGAGGAAGAGAGAGGGAGGTAGAAGGGTGGAGAGGGAGGGAGGCTAGAGAGAGGGAGTGGAAAGAGAAAGTCCACCTCTTCATATTGTCACCGATGGCATTAAATTTCCTTTTTAATGACATTTCTAGTTGCTTTTCTGCCAACACTTGACATTGACTGACTTGAGAAGTTTCGACAATCTAATGTGTTTGAAATAATTTCTTTTTGTGTTACTTTAAAAATGTTTTTTATTATTGATTTTTTCATGTATGTATACATTTTATTTTATTTTTTATTAGCATATGTTTGCAGTACATAATGGTTATACTCCTTGTGTGGACTTGGTCCATGTACATCACACATCTTCATTCTTTTTTATTCACTTCCCCTCCCCTCCATCTCTTGATCCTCTTCCCATTTGAGAAAGATCTATCTCCCTGCTTCCTACTAGCTCAACATCGCTGGCCCCTACAGAAATGCAAATTGTAACAACACTGAGATTCCATCTCACTCCAGAAAGAATGGCCTTCAGCAAGAACTCAGGGGCTGGGGATTTAGCTCAGTAGCACAGTGCCTGCCTGGCAAGCATGAGGTCCTGAGTTCGATTTCTGGTACTCCCACCCCCCAAAAAACCCTCAAATAATAACAAATGTGGGTGAGGCTTCCAGGGAAAAAGAAGCCTGTGTTGTTGGTGGGAATGTCAACTAGCACAACCACTATGGACATCATTGTGAAGATTCCTCAAAAAACTAAAATTAGAAATTCCATTTGACACAGCTAGTCGCCTTTTAGGTATCTTCCTGAAAGAGTTAAAGACATCATATTACAGTGATCCATGTGCACCCATGTTTATAGCACCACAATTCATAATAGTTAAATCTTGGAAGCAGCCTGTATGTTCATCAACAGATGAATGCATAAAGAAAATGTGCTATTTACGTACCATGGATTACTACTCTGCCATAAAGAAAGATAAACTTGGGCTGGTGAAATGGCTCAGCAGCATAAGCGCCTGCCAGGCAAGCGCGAGGGCCCAAGTTCGACTCCTGGAACCCACATACGAAAAAAGGGCCGGTGATATTGCTCAGTGGCACGGGCGCCTGCTGGCGTGCGAGGTCCTGAGGTCGACCCCTGGTACCCACACACACAAAAAAAAATAGAAAGATAAACTTGAGTCATTTGTAGGAAAACACATACTTGAGACCATAATATTAAGTGAAATCAGTCAGACACACAAACTTAAATATTGCACGGTTTCTCTTTAGGAGAAAAACAAACTATAAATACAGAGGAAAATAAAAGGCAATTAAATTTCGTCATCAACTTTGGATGGGACACACTTTCAAAGCATAGCAACCACAGTGAGTCTGTTCAGGAGGAGTGGAAGGAGCGTGTTTTGCTGGGGAAGTGTCGCACAGTCCGTGGGAGCATTTCCAAGCCCTTGCTCTCAGAGGGAGGCTGCCCATACCTGCTTCCCCTCTTTCTGCTTCCCTAGGCTGCAGCCTGGTGTGGCACCTGGCCCCGCGGCCCTAGAATCTCGTCCAGATTCACTTATTTCCATGGGGGAGGAGCAAAGACCATGAGCAAAGGGTGGAGAAGCGACAAGATGCAGAAAGCCTGGGCTGTGGACAGCCCAGCGGGGGCCCCACATTGGCCAGCGACTGTGGCCACTTGGTTTCTAATGTGAGAGACAATAAACCTCTAGCTTTTAAAAAAAGTCATTTTTATTTTGAAATAAAGACTCCAAGAAGCTGCAAAACTAGCAGAGAAAGTTCCTGTGTATCCTTTGCCAATCTTCCGGTACGACCTACTGTCAAAACTAGGAAATTGATGCCTCAGTTCTGCTTGTTTTCAACGGTAGACTTATCTCAAACTGATTTTCACCACTGATTTTTGTTCCCAAATGTTAGTGCTGGTGGAATTTGTCTCTTACTTGCAGCCAGAAGCATTCCTCGCTGAAATGTCACAGGACTGTAAATCTATGGTCACACAGATGCATCTCTTTTCATTGGATTTCTGGTGGACATACCATTGGGAATGTTTACTTTTTTTTTTTTTTTTATGTGGGTATCGGGAGTCGACCTCAGGACCTTGTGCTTGCCAGCAAGCGCTTGTGCCACTGAGCGATAACACCAGCCCTTTTTTTCCTTTATGTGGGCTCCGGGAGTTGAACTCAGGACCTCGTGCTTGCCAGGCAGGTGCTTATGCCGCTGAGCTATCTCACCAGCCCGGGAATGTTTACTTTTGAGAATATTTCATAAGGGGCTGGTGAGATGGCTCAGCAGCGTAGGTGCCTGCCTGGCAAGCGCGAGGGCCCGAGTTCGACTCCTGGAACCCACATATGAAAAAAGGGCTGGTGATATCGCTCAGCGGCACGGGTGCCTGCTGGCATGCGAGGTCCTGAGGTCGATCCCCAGTACACACACACACACACACACACACACACAAAAAAAGAATATTTCATAGGCGGTCCTGCCCCAGCGCCAGAGCTCAGGAAAGGACTCATTTTGGAGAACTGTATGCTGTGATACAGGATGCTTTCTGAATTGTACATTTTAGAACTCTCACCCATGAATTGGGGTCATCATCGCTCCTGTATCCTTTTCGGATAATGTAAGTGATGATCTCCAAATAACCGTGCTCGTGTTCCTGCCCCGGGCAAGCCTGAGGCCTACTAGATTCTGCACCCACTCAGGACATAGATCCTGCTGAATTCATCGCTGTGTTCCCTGTGTGTGGCGGGTCTGGCCTTCTGCAAGTGCCTTAGCAAGTGTGTGGAGAGTGGGAGCAAGGAAGTGAGCAGCAGGGATGGAGTGTGGCAGGGTGCTGGGTGTACCAGGTGGGTGTGTAGGTAGGTGAGAAGACAGGCACTTTGATCACGTCACCCAAATGAAAGCCACACTTAGGTCTCAGGCTTTCCCTTTGGGTGGTGCACCCAATAATCTCTTTCCTGGGAGTGGGCAGGGCCATCACACTGGGCAGAGCTGACCA
Organism: Erethizon dorsatum; assembly: GCA_028451465.1. NCBI lineage: Eukaryota > Metazoa > Chordata > Mammalia > Rodentia > Erethizontidae > Erethizon > Erethizon dorsatum. The sequence goes on from CM051833.1 coordinate 57,838,027, forward strand.
ATCACGCCTGTGTATCACTGGGCATCGGACACCTGCTCAGTGCCTCTGCTGTGATTCATAGAGGCACTGGGAGTCCTGTCTTGGGCACCCTCAGCCACCTAACTTTGAACGATGTCCAGAGCCCCATCGCAAGAGGTCCCCCCAAATCCTGTCACCTATGAGCATGTGTTTCCAGGGTGATTAGCTTTTGGGTCCTTGCCAGCAGCCAGAAGAGTATGAAAGCTGCCTCTCACACTCTGACACTTGTGTGTATCATGTGGAGAGGCTCTAGAGCTAGAGGGCCTGGGCCAGAGCTGGGCTGAGCTGGACAGTGATCCCGATGAGGCTGGATCCTGGAGACATCCTCCCTTCTCAGTCTGGCCAGACCAGGAAGAGTGACACCAAGTAATCTGCTCCCTGTTAGGCTTTTCCTTGTTACCTTCCACTTTCAGCACCAAAAGTACTGCATAGGTTAGAGATCATATCCAGCTGCTAATGAAAGAAAACGCAAAATGCCAGTGACTTGAACAAGATGTCTTTCTGAGTCCTAGGTAAGTGCCGTGTTGTTCACCACACTGGAGTCTGCTGGCCTCAGCCTCCTCAGCATGGCCCTGTCCAGCAGGAGGCTGAAGAGGCACTGACACATGGTGGAGCTGCCAAGGTGTTGCTGGTCACCGTTCCTTCATCCTTTACCACATCTGCCGTGCAGAACTGGAAAACGCAGTTTCTGTTTGTGTTCTGGGTTGAGAGGAGGAAATGTACTGAGGAGGGCTGCTAGTAGCTTCTGCCCAAGGGACTAATCTTGTAGTATCATTTACACACCTGAGAAAATGCCGTCAGCCACAGTAGCTTAAATTCAGTGGCAACATCTCTGAATGGCCCAAGATTTTGTCCTATGTGCAATGTTAGCTAATCACTGTTTCATCGATACTGGTAGAAGATGGGAGACTCCTGGGAAGTTCATTGCTCAGGTAATAAAGGTTGCCACAGATTTTGTGTTTTTGTGCCTGACTGTATGTGTCAGCTTTCCCATGGTTGAGACACAATAGCTGACACCCACAACTTAGAGGAAGAGAGGTTTTTTTAGATTAGGGGATTCTGCCCATGCTTGGCTGGCTACAAGGTAGAAACAGCAAGGTGGAAGGATGTGGCAGGGGAAAGATGTTCACATCATGGCAACCAGGAAGCAAAGAGAGAAAGGAGGAGTGGGGGACAAGAATACATCCTTCCGGGCCGTGCTCCAACTGACCCGCCTCTTCCAGCCAGACCCATCTCCTCACAACATACTCGGCTAGGAACTCATCTATGGATGACTCCGCTCGTGAGTGTAACACTCTCGTGACCCAATCGGCTTTTGAAAGCTCCACCTTTGAACACAAGACTTTTGCAGGACATTCTAGATCTAAGCCATAACACTATCCAAGCCCTGATTCCCACAGGGCACTGCAGAGAAGGCCAGGTGACAGCCGTATACAGGAAGTTTGGTTACAGGAGGGCAACCATGAGCTTGGGGAACCCAAGCGTTTTAACCGTGGGAAGAAGAAAGTTCAGACCTCAGTCCTCCCAGAATGCTCACTGCCCTTGAAGATAGCCCAGAGGGCAGTCGCTGCCCAGTAGAGACTGGTTTGTCGGGACTCATAGTTGTACCGCCTAGGTAACATTGCTCCTTGGCGTGTCCGCACCTTCTCCATGTGTCAGAAGGTCATGTATCCTGTGAGGAACTTAGCATGGAGTCAGGCTGCCAAATGTTGCCCCCATCTCTTACTTCCGATTCTGGTTCCCACCCTAGTGATAGTGCAGATGGTGGGTGGCGAGGGCTGGAATCTTCCCCCTTCCTTGAAAGAGCTCAGCAGGGGGAGGGAGTCAGGCACTTATCTCTTGCTGTAAAAGGCATGTGAATGGTACCCTTGGACCACTGCTAACTTGAGTGTTTGCCTTTGAGGAGATAATGGTTTTCAGCACTAGCAATGCCATCTATTTATATTCTTTTAAAATAATTAAAAAATTCACACCTTAGAGCATTCCTCTAAAACATTTGAAAGGCTTAGTTTCTCTTCCTGCTGGGGCTTGTCAGTTTTTTTGCAGGAAGCTGGGTTTCCCAACCTTTTCCCCACCAGCTCTCGGTGATGGCCTGGGCATCTCGCACACAGCACTCTCCGACGTCCAGCTCTCCTGGGACACCGCTGGGGCTTTATGGAACAAGGAGACCAGTGACCACAGCCCAAGCATCACCACGGCCCTGTTGTGTCTGCGCGTGTATCAGAGTTGGGGTCCACACCAGAAAGCAGTTTCTCTTCCATTCCCGAGACTAAGCAGAGGCTAAAATTAGATGCTGCTGCTCTCATTTGTGAGTTAAAAATAGCTGCTCTGCCTCCTCCCTGCAATCACCCCGGGCTGTTTTCAGCAAATATTTATGACAGAGAAAGACATTCCCACTCAAAGCTTATTCAAGGAGAATGGCACTTCTTTGTTGTGCTCAAGGAAATAGAGGACCCAGGACGTTGGTGGCAATCTACTCTCACTTTGGATTTGCAGGGTTTCTTTTGTTGTGGAAAAATGGCAAGTGAGGGGACTGGGAAAGAAAGGCTCATGTTCACCAGGATTGTGTGGCAGACGCATTAGGCATTACCTCGGCTTCACTGCAGAGGCGGCTTTGGGCTCTGGCCGTCACTGAACCTCCCATCCTTGAGGCCTGACCCCCAGAAGCTGGGCCAGCTCCACGTTTCTGAGGCCCTCCTGAGTGCCTGTGTTTGTCTGCAGCTTGTGATGTGAGGACAGCGGGTGGTATTTGCCTTTATTCCTCCTGTGCACCCTCTGGGAGCTGCGTCTCTGACAGCTCCCCCCTTCCTCAGTGCCTCCTCTTCTTTCCTCCTTTCATCCTTGCGTCTCCCAGATGAGCCTCGCAGGAGGTGGAGAGCCAGTGGCTGCCACACGGGGTGGGGACATGCTGGGGACTCACAGTGGGGGCCTTAGCTGAGGGCTGTAACAGTGGCACGCGACTACTCTGGATGCAGTGCTGGTGTTGGGAATTGTGAAGTTCATTTGCTGGGAACAGAGAGCCTGAATACATTTATCTTCCAGGAGGCATTAACACTGAACTTTCCAGGGCCCAGCACAGACAAAAGCCTTGTTTAAAATATGGCTTTTGGATCTTGGGCTCTGCTGGGAACCAGCTGGGACCACGGCTCAACCTAACCTTACACTGGGTATAAAAACCTGAGAGGTGTAGACACAGCTCCAAAAGAGGTTTTGGTCGAATATCTAGACTGCTAGATGAGTCACGTGTAGGCCGTTTCCTCAGTTTCCATTCAGCGGAAGGTCTGTCTCGCTGAGCTGTGGTGGAGGAGGACATGGAAAGCTGGAGTGTGTTCCGAGGCACAGTGAGAGTGCAGCAGCTCAGTCAGAAGCACCTTTCCCACGGGAGAGAGAGTGTGGCTGGGATGTAGCTCAGGGGTAGAGGGCTTGCCCACTGTGCGCAAAGCCTATGATTGATCCCAGCACCGCAAACAACCAACAGAGGGAGAATGTGGCACGGAGCCGTGGGAAGAGCCACCGATGCTGACCTCTGTCCTCCGAGGAGGAACCGTGACGCTGACCTCAGGAGCTCTGGGGTGACTCATGCCTCAACATCAGCTCCATTTCTGTTTTCGTTTCTCGTGGAGAATTGATTGGTGACAAGGTGGAGTGGGAGGCTGAGAGAAGTCAAGTTAAGCAGGTGCAGCAGGCAGGGAAGAAGAAACGGCACCCAGGGTTGGGTCCCAAGCTGTCACACGGGGCTTCTGCTCACAAGGACCCTCTGCTGCCTTGAAATTCTTAGACATTTTTAAACAAGAAGCTTCACATTTTCATTTTGCACTGGGACCCAAGAATTGTGGGCTGGTTCCAGCTATGAGAAGAACAAGTGGAGAGAAGGAGGAAGTGGAAGCAAATGGAAGTGGAGTTGAGAGAGACCAAATAGTGACACTAAACACGCTACAGTGTTTGGTAGAGAGGGAGAGGAAGAAGAAGGAGGAGAAGATGAAGGAGAAGGAGAGGAAGGAGAGGAAGAGGAAGAAGGAGACAAAGGAAGAGGAGGAGAAGAACAGGAAGAAGAAGCAGGAGGAAGAGGAAGAAGGAGAAGGAGAAAAGAAGAAGGAAGAAGAAGGAGGAGAAGAAAGAAAGATGCGTAGTGTGGGAGGCATATTAGTTCATTCTCTGTCACAATACTCAAAGCTGGGTGCTACTGAAGAGAAGAGGTGAGCTTATTCAGCTCATAGTGTGGGAGGCTGCAAGTCCGAGATCCGGCAGCCCCATCAGCTCAGCCTCTGGCTGCGTCTCAAGACTGTGGCCTCAGCGTGGCTGGTGAGAGCAGGAGGCCCAAGAGGCTCAGGGGCCAGGCTGGCTCTGTTTATGATCACTTGCTCTTACAGGTGCTCCCTGGGGTTCCAGAGCTGCACTGACCCCTCCCAAGGGTGGGGCCCAATGGCTGAAACCCTCCCACCCGTCTTCACCTCTTAAAACATCCCATCTCTGCTCCGCTGGGGACCAGTCCCTTGCACAAGCACCTGTGGGGGACACATTCATTCAACCCATGTCCGAGCCACAGCAGGTGGCTTTGGTGTTCGTATTTTCTGGAATTAAAATGAACATAAGTTTGCTTGCATGGTCATTTCTCTATATTTTCAGTAAAAGCCATTTAGGAAATTCTTCAAACCTTATCAGCAACTTTTTCTTCTCTTTGAAAAGATGTGGCTCCCAAATGCTGGTGTGACAGAGAGCCAAAGCATCTCTCTATGATGTTTAATTCAGAAGCTTTCCAGTCTTCAGCCCTTCCTGCAAGAGAGTTTCAATTGCATTTCCTTTTATTCTCCTAGGGGAGTTTTACAGCTCTCTGATTTACACTAAGGTCAAGAGAAGGTTTGCAAGCTGAGGCAGAGCATAACTTAGAGGACCCCTGACAGAGTGGTGGGTCAGAAGGATGGCGTGGAACGCATTAGTGGAGGGGGCGATTAACACACCGTGAAGTGCTCATTTGTCTCTCGAATGCGCCACTTGAAGTCTCTCTGTCTCACTTCTCATTAGGCCGGAGGCTGCATCTTTTCCATATTCATAAGGGCTCCACCACTGCGATGCTGGGTGGTGAGAAGTGACTCACTGCTGGTGAGAATTACTCAGAAGACAAAATGAGGTGGGAGGAAGTGAGTGATCTTTACCTCTCAGCCAAGGGTGCCGTTATCCAGCATGCCGGGGCATAGATGGGAAGCATGGCTCTGCCCTCCTTGGTGTTTCCTGGGGCCTGGCACTGGTTGTGGGACAGATCTGCAGGGTTCGTATCCTGCTGGCAGAAGGCGCTTGCAGACATAAGTCATTCCCTGCAATCGGGGCTGGAGGGAGAGGCGCTGAGGGTGAGCCCCACTTCTGGAAGGTGGGTCATCAGTAGACCATGAGGGAAGAGGCCCAGGGGGGTGATTGGCAGGGACGGGGAGACTGAGGGAGGGAACGGCAGGAGCAGAGGATGGACAATATGGACGATGGTGCCGATGGCTGAGGGGAGCAGCACAACATCTGCTGGGGACTGTAACCAGCAGAAGTGCATTTCCTGGGGAGGCAGGGACCCCCCTCTTTACAGTGCCCAAAGTGCCCTCAGTGGGTGTCTGGGATCCTCAGCCTTCTCCATGCTCTGCCTTCTGAGCTGGCACCACTCCAGTGAGGACTTGGAGAGATAGAGAAAGATGGCGGTGGGCTCATGTCGCCAGTCTCTGGAACCACCAGGGGCTCCCAGCCACACCCTCGGACATCACTGTGGGCAACATCTCCTTATCTGAGCTTCTCTGGGCCTGAGGTACGGAGCTGAGCTCAGGTATTTGAGAGGTTTATAACTTCAACTCCACACTTGTGATCCACTTGGAACAAGAACCATGCTCAAGGTGTCAGATTAACTATCAAAGAAATGGAGGACAAGGAGGGATAATTGTGACCTGGGGTCAAACTACTGGAGCGGTGTAATGGCAGGGTCAAAGTCTAGCAGAGACTGGAAGCATGGGCATCCCTCATTCATTCATTCATTCAACCACGCACAAGTCAACAATAAACTGCACTAGGTGCTGGGTGTACCAGCAATGGGGGAGACAGATCACACACTTATAAAGAGTAAATAACTAAAATAATTCCAGATGTCAGTGAAGAAAATTGAACCACGCAGCAGGATGAGGGTGACGGGCGAGGGTGTAAGACAGGCCTCCCAGAAGCAGATGCAGGAGCAGAATTTTCAAAGAGCCCTGGCTGATGGAAGGGCCAGGAGGGAGGGGACTTCTCCCAGAGGCGAAGGCCCGCAGACCGGTGTGGTGGGGAATGAGCCCAGCTGCTGTGTGCCCAGTACTGTTCTTGAGCATTGATTCCTAATTGGCAGAGGCAGGAGGAGGAATGAACGGATCAGGACACGGAGGCTTCCTGGAATCCCACCACTGCTCCAGGATCACACTGGAAGTGAGCGGGACTGGAGCTGGAACATCTGGCCTTCTGGCTCCAGGGCTGAGGTTCTCTCTGCTTGCTCAGCACGATCCTCAAAGCAATCTCATCCAGAAGCCAACTCGGGCTGGGGACAGCGAGCTGCAGGTCCACGCCAAGCTCCAGGAGCCAATGGTAGGACAGGTGGCAGCGTCCTATGGTGCGAACCACCTATTTGTGGCATAGTGATACACGGGCTGGGAAGGGCAAGAGGAAGAGGCAGTGGAGGGTGGAAAACACAAAGTCATTTAGAGAGTAGCATCAGGAACACTTACCTTGTTCCTTGGTGGCTTAATGGAAATGGCAGTTTCAGGAAATGAAAGTGATAATTAAAGACTTGATTTTACTTATGAAGAAGGTGCAAGACAAGATATTTTAATGGTAATCCCACTTGTTTGGGGTTTCCTGGGGAAGAGCATAAGGCCCAGGATATCTGTTTTATAATTTTATATCCTTTAGAAATTCAGATCCAGAAGCTTTGAAACACCTCTGGACACTTGTTAAAGCATCCCAAAGCTTTATGATGGTCCACGAGACCTGTGTTCGCACACATGTATTTGAATAAAGTAATTTGCTTAGGAGGAATGCTCTTCTCTTTGGTCCATTTTCTTCTCTTTGTAGCTCTCTTTCTAGACTGTGTGTATCTGATATGCATCTTTGATGGCTCCACCTTCAGGAAGCCTGGAAAGTTCCACCTGTGAGTTCCCACACACCGGGCTTCCCTTCCGTCCCCGTGTTCCCTCCCTGCCTCTGGTGAAGACCAGATAAGAAGAGGACCTGAGGTCCCCCAGGAGCGCTGTGGAGCCTGCATCTGCTCAGGTGGCTTCCCCAGTGCCTTGAGAATTTCAGAGGTTTTGATCCCTGCGTGTTCTTTCTTAGTAGCTGAGGCCTGGTTTGGAGATTCAAACACATATTTAAGGGGAGATGCTGAGGAACACAGAGGGCTACTTCTTGTCTGTCTCCATCCAAATTCAAACTCTGAAGACACACGGGGGTGTATCTTTTCTATTGCCAGGTTGTCTTTTCTTAGTCTACATGTGTGTGACACATGAAGCTCACATTCATTGTGGGAGTTGGTACAAGTACATAACGCATCTTCAATCTTTAGGTCTCCTCTGCCTTTCCTCCACCTCTTGGTCCCTTTCCCTTTTGCAGAAGTTCTATCTCCCTGTTTCCTATGATCGATTTCTTATTTTGCTTTTTATTTATGCTTTGGGTTTCTCATATAAAAGAAACCATGTGATATTTAAGCTTGTGTGTCTGATTTATTTCACTTAACATGATGGTCTCAAGCTGCACCAATTGTACAAATGACTCAAGTTTATCCTTCTTTATGGCAAAGTAGTACTCCATGGTGTATTGAAGTAAGGACAGTCCAGGATAAGCAGATCCTCTCCTTCTCTCCCCACCCTGTGTCTATCCCCCGCTCTCCTGGGCACCCTCTCACCAGTTATCCAAGCAAGACTCTCCCTGCGTAGCAGCAAACCATTGAATGGCACAGCTGTACCCTAGGGGGAGGCGCATGGGTGGAAGTGGATATAGTCAGGCTTGCGAGAGAGATCACAGGTGAAGTCCTGGGGCTTTGCCTCTTTGGCAACTTTGCTTCCTGCAGCTGATTCTCTTGGATTCATTCACTTGTCCAGGAGATCATTATTCCAAGTCTGGGTCTGCGCTGTTAAGCCTGCTTCTCAGGTGAGCTTAATTCTCTGCACCCTAAAATTTGAGAGTGGCTTACACATTTCAGAAGTACTTCAGGACTGCTGTTTGGCACGATCTTTTGGTGGCTTCTGCTGGCTGCTTTGAGTCCGGTGCAGATGCAGGTGTGGGGAGGCTCCTGGGACCACTTACCCCACCCCGCTTTTCGACATTCTTCTTATGCTCAGACTGGAAAGCGGAAACCCTGTCTCCCTAAGCCTCTGGCGTACAGGGTCTAGGTGCGACTCGGGCTCTGCCCTGAGAGAGCTTGGACCCAGCAGCTTTGGGGAGAGGTGGTGCGGGGCCCCCCTTGGCTGGTGGGGCCCATGCATGGCAGAGGAGGGTGGAGCAGCAAGGGGAGGAGCTCTCTTGGTTCTCTGTAGATTTGAGAGTTTTTCTTGGATGTTTGTACTGGAATCTCTTTTTTTTATTTTTTATTTTTTTTTATTTATTTTTTTTTCATTATCCTGATTTTACTTATTTATTTATTTTTTAAAGACAACAAGTAAACATTCTCATGTATTAACAAACTCAAGCATTAGAGAATGTACAAATACCTTTTGGAGAAAAATATTACTCAGTATAAGATTAAGCCATGTAAAAGCTAGGTAAAAATAGAAGACTAAGGAATGGAATAGTCACAGTGAAATTGCATTTTCATACTAGGGAGACAATACGATGTTTACAGATGTGCATCCAGTTTATTTCGCTTGTGAGTATTTTCTCGAGTTGCCTCCATTTACCTATAAAAGTTTCCAGTTTATCTTTCTTTATGGCTGAGTAGTATTCCATTTTATAGAAATACCACATCTTTTTTATCCATTCCTCGGTTAATGGACATTTGGGTTGTTTCCACGATCTAGCCATTACAAATTGTGTTGCTATAAACATGGGTGCGCATATATCACTGTGGTACGATGTTTTTAATTCTTCTGGGAAGATACCCAGAAGGGGAATAGCTGGGTCAAATGGGACCTCCAATCCCAGTTTTTCGAGGAGTCTCCACACGGATTTCCACAGTGGTTGCACCAGTCTACACTCCCAACAGTGGAGAAGGGGTCCTTTTTCCCCACAGCCCCTCCAGCATTTGTTATTAGTTGACTTCTTGATAACAGCCTTTCTTTCTGGGGTAAGATGGAATCTCAGTGTTTTAATTTGCATCTCTCGGATGACTAGTGATGTTGAACATTTTTTCATATATTTATTTGCCATTTGTATTTCTTCATCTGAGAAGTGTTTATTCATCTCAGATGCCCATTTTTATTTTATTTATTTATTTATTTTTGTGGGTACTGGGGGGTCGACCTCAGGACCTTGTGCGCCAACAGGCACCCGTGCCGCTGAGCGATATCACCGGCCCCTTTTTCGTATGTGGGTTCCGGGAGTCGAACTCGGGCCCTCGCACTTGCAAGGCAGGCGCTTACGCCGCTGAGCCATCTCACCAGCCCTCAGATGCCCATTTTTGGATTGGGTCTTTAAATTTGGGAGGTCTGATTTTTTTGAGTTCTTTGTATGTTCTCGATAGTAATCCTTTGTCTGAGGAACAGCTGGCAAACATTTTTTCCCACATTGTGGGTTGTCTCTTCACTCTGTTGGTAGTTTCTCTTGCTGTGCAAAAGTTTTTTAATAAGATGAGATCCCAGTTGTTGATTCTTTGTGATACTTCCTGTGCGATGGGGGTTTTATTCATAAAGTCTTTGCCTACACCAATGTCTTCAAGAGTTTTACCTATTCTATTTTCCAGGAGATTTAATGTTTCTGTTTTAATATTTAGTTCTTTGATCCATTTTGAATTTAGTTTAGTGCACGGTGAAAGATATGGGTCTAATTTTAATCTTCGGCATGTGTAGAGCCAATTTTTCCAGCACCATTTATTAAAGAGGCTATCTTTCTTCCAGTGAATGTGTTTGGCACCTTTGTCAAAGATAAGGTGGCTTAGTATGTCTGGAGTTGTTTCTGCATCTTCTATTCTATTCCATTGATCTTCAGGTCTGTTTTTTTGCCAATACCACACAGTTTTTTATCACAGTAGCTTTATAGTATAATTTCAAATCAGGGATTGTGATGCCCCCTGCCTTGCTTTTGTTGCCCAGAATTGCCTTGGCTATTCTAGGTCTCTTCTGGTTCCAGATGAATTTTAGGATTGTTTTCTCTAATTCTGTGAGATATGTTGTTGGAATTTTGATCAGAATTGCATTAAATCTGTATAACAGTTTTGGAAGTATGGCCATTTTCACTATATTGGTTCTTCCGACCCAAGAGCAAGGGATATCTTTCCATTTTCTGATATCCTCTTCAATCTCCTTTTTCAGAGTACTGTAGCTTTCAGTGTAGAGGTCTTTTACTTCCTTTGTGAGATTGATTCCTAGGTATTTCATTTTTTTAGATGTGATTGTGAAAGGTGTTGTTTCCCTAATTTCTCTCTCAGTGAGTTTGTTATTGGTGTACAGGAAGGCTATTGATTTTTGAGTATTGACTTTGTATCCAGCTACACTACTGAATTTGCTTATTAAATCTAGCAATTTTTTAGTGGAGTTTTTGGGGTCTTCTACGTAGAGTATCATGTCATCTGCAAATAATGATAATTTAACTTCTTCCTTTCCAATCATAATTCCTTTTATTTCTTTCTCTTGTCTAATTGCTCTGGCTAAAGTTTCGAGGACTATGTTGAATAAGAGTGGGGACAGTGGACATCCTTGTCTGGTTCCTGATTTTAGAGAGAAAGCTTTCAGTTTTTGTCCATTTAGTATGATATTGGCTGTTGATATGTCATAGATAGCTTTTATCAGATTGAGATAAAGACCATCTATTCCAATTTTCTGTAGGGTTTTTATCATGAAAAGGTGCTGGACTTTGTCAAAAGCTTTTTCTGCATCTATTGAGATGATCATATGATTTTTGTCTTTGGTTCTGTTAATATGGTGTATTACATTTATTGATTTACGTATGTTGAACCATCCCTGCATCCCTGGGATGAATCCAACTTGGTCATGGTGTATAATCTTCTTGATGATTTGCTGCATTCTGTTTGCCAGTATTTAATTGAGGATTTTTGCATCTATGTTCATTAGGGAGATTGGTCTATAGTTCTCTTTCTTAGTTGGGTCCTTCTCTGGTTTTGGTATCAGGGTAATGCTTGCTTCCAGGAATGAATTTGGGAGTATTGCTTCCCTTTCAATTTCATTAAAGAGTTTGAGAAGTAGTGGTGTTAGGTCTTCTCTAAATTTCTTGTAGAATTGGGCAGTGAATCCATCAGGGCCTGGGCTTCTCTTTGTTGGGAAGTTTTTAATTACATCTTTGATTTCATTGATTGTTATTGGTTTATTTAGGATTTTTATATCTTCTTGGTTGAGCTTTGGTAATTCATATGTATCTAGGAATCTGTCCATTTCTTCTGCATTTTCCATCTTATTAGAATACAGGTTTTCAAAGTAGGTATAGACGATCTTCTGGATTTCTGCAGGGTCCATTGTGATATCACCCTTTTCATTCTTAATTGCGTGGATTTGAGTACTTTCTTTCCTTTTCTTAATAAGGTTGGATAAGGGTTTGTCGATTTTATTTAATCTTTCAAAGAACCAACTCTTTGATTCGTTGATTCTTTGTATTGTTTTTTTAGTCTCCAATACGTTAATTTCTGCTCTGATATTTATAATTTCCTCTCTTGTATGAGCTTTTGGCTTAGCCTGCTCTTCTTTTTCTAGAAGTTTGAGGTTCACCATTAGGTTGTTTATTTGTGCTTGCTCTGTTTTCCTGATATAGGAATTTAATGCTATGAATTTCCCTCTTAGGACTGCTTTCATTGTATCCCATAAGTTCCAGTATGTTGTACTGTCATTATCATTCAGTTGCAGAAACTGTCTAATTGCTTCTTTAATTTCATCTGTGACCCATTGGTTGTTCAGTAGGGTGCTATTTAATTACCATGTGTTTAGCAAATTCTTGTGTTTTATTTTGCCATTGATTTCCAATTTCATTGCACTATGGTCTGATAATATACATGGGATAATTTCAATTCCTTTGCATTTACTTAAGCAGGTTCTATGAGCTAGTATGTGGTCTATTTTGGAGAATGTCCCATGTGCAGCTGAGAAGAATGTGTATTCTGATGTTGTGGGGTGGAACACTCTGTAGACATCTACTAAGTCCATTTGTTCCAAAGTTTGGTTCAGTTGTAATATTTCATTGTTGATTTTTTGTCTAGTTGATCTGTCTTTTTGTGACAGTAGAGTATTGAGTTCCCCCAATACAACTGTATTAGTGGTTATTTGATTTTTCATGTCCATTAATATTTGTTTTATATAGTTGGGTGCACTGGTATTTGTTGCATATATATTTATGATTGTTATCTCTTCCTCTTGGATTGTTCCCTTTACAAAGATGTAGTGACATTCTTTATCTCTATGAATCATTCTTGGCTTGAAATTCACTTTGTCTGCAAAAAGAATAGCTACCCCTGCTTTTTTCTGGGTTCCTGTTGCATGGAGTATTGTTTTCCATCTTTTGACTTTCAGTCTATGAATTTCTTTTTGAATTAAATGTGTTTCTTGTATACAGCATATTGTTGGATCTTGCTTCTTGATCCAATTCACCAGTCTGTGCCTTTTGATTGGTGAATTGAGACCATTAACATTAATGGTTAAAACTGAAATGTATTGACTTATCCTTGTCATGTTATTTTCTTGTTGTTGGCTCTCCCTCTTTTAATTTTTGTTTTCCCTCCCTTTCTTTAATCATTTGCTCTGCCTGGTGGATTCCTTCTGTTGGGGTTTCTGAAGTTGTAGTCCTTGTTATCCCTTTCTAGAATGTCCTTCAAAACATTTTGGAGTGTTGGTTTGGTGGTTATAAATTTTCTCAGATGTTCTTCGTCATGGAAGTATTTTACTTCTCCATCAGTTTTGAAGGATAGTTTTGCGGGGTACATCAATCTAGGTTGAAGATTATTTTCCTTTAGAACTTGAAATACATCATTCCAAGCTCTTCTTGACTTGAGAGTTTGTGCTGAAAAGTCCACTGTGATTCTGATGGGCTTTCCTTTATAGGTGATTTGTCTCTTTTCTCTAACAGCTTTTAAGATTCTACTCTTATGTTGAATTTCTGGAATCTTGACTATGATATGCCTGGCTGAAGATTTTTTTTGATCGTGGCTAATTGGAGTTCTATAAGCCTCACTTATCTGAACGTCAAATTCTTTTTCTCTACCAGGGAAATTTTCTGTGATAATGTCTGTGAACAGTGTTCTGATGTCGTTTATGCTATCTCCTGCTTTTTCATTGACTCCAATCAATCTTAAGTTATTCTTCTTTGCGTCATCTAGCAGCTGCTGGATTGATTTTTCATTGTCCCTTACTGTTTTTAAGAATTCTTTCTTTTCATGATCACTAATTGCAAGCCTGTCTTCTATATCTGAGATGCTGTCCTCACATTGGCTTAATCTGCTACAAATACTTTCAATGGAATTTTTGTTCTCCTGGATATCTGCTTGAATCTGCTTTATGGAGTCCATTTCTTTCTTATGCTGAGCATTCATGGCTTCCATCATTTTCTTTTTTTTTTTTTTTTTTTGTGGGTACCGGGGGGTCGACCTCAGGACCTCACGCACCAGGAGGTGCCTGTGCCGCTGAGCGATATCACCGGCCCCTTTTTCGTATGTGGGTTCCGGGAGTCGAACTCGGGCCCTTGCGCTTGCCAGGCAGGCGCTTAAGCCGCTGAGCCATCTCACCAGCCCGGCTTCCATCATTTTCTTAAGCTCGTCTATTTTTTTGTCTGTGTCTGCTCTAGCATCCTTAAGCATGGTCTTCATTGTGGACATTATCTCTGCAGTTATCTGAGAAATTATTTCTGATTTAAATTTTTCCAGAGCCTCATTCAACTGCTTTGTTGTTACCACTTCAGAGATGTCAGGTGGGTGGCTTTTGGTTTGTCCCACCTCACTGCCCCCTGGGTTTGCCTTTGGTGAACTGGATGTGTGGGGTTGCATCTTGTTTAAGTGTCGTCTCATTTTCTTTTCTTTCTTTAGTTTAATTCCTGGGATGCTGTTTGTAAATTGCCTATGATATGTTGCTTTATTGCTAGTATTTCAAACTCTTAGGAGATTCTTGGAATACCAGGAAGAAAAGCGCCATTCAGTGTGTCCCTCTCGGCTGGTGCTTCTCTGTACCGCGGCGTCTCGCGTTACACCACCGAGGTTCCCACTGTAGCCGTGGATGGAGTGGCAGCCGCCCTGAGTTCTGAGCTCAGCTGTCCCCCCCACAATGGCGCCTGGCTAGTGGCTCTCGCGCGCCTGATGGCTGGGTATCAGCACTCACCGCCAGTCAGTGTGTCCTTCACAGCCGCCGCTTCTCTGTTCCGCGGCGTCTCACGTTCCTCTGCAGAGGTCCCCACTGGAGCTGTGGGTGGAGTGGCAGCTGCCCTGAGTTTCAAGTTCAGCTGCTGCCCCCCCCCCACAATGGCGCCCGGCTAGTCACTCTCTCGTGTGGGACGGCTGGGTGTCAGCACTCACCACCAGTCAGTGTGTCCTTCACGGCCGCTGCTTCTCTGCACCGCCGCTTCTCGCGTTCCTCCATGGAGGCCCCCGGGGGCGCCGACAGTCACCACGTGTCTGTAGATTTGAACCCCTTCAGTCGCGTTGGGATTCCCGACACAGGAAATGGCGCCGGAGGCCACCTCCTCCTTCTTTGTTGGAGTTTCTCTCTTCACTTTCTCCATGGGCCCCAAACTGCGCTTCAGATCTTTCCTGGGTCCATGGGAGCCACTTCCCTCTTTCTTGTCCTCCTCCAGTCACTATATTCCAGTGTCCGGATGGTGACTTTTGGAGAGGTTCACTGTCTGCTTCTTACAGATCCGCCATCTTTTTCCTTGGAATCTCTTTCATTTCTCTTCCCAGTGATTCTGTGAGCACTTAATAGTTTCTAAAACCTCCTTTTCACCTAATAAGTGTAGTGGGTTGGATGGCGCTTCCCCTCAGGAAAGAAAGAAGAGATGCATGGGGGTGGGGCTTGCAAATGCGACTTTATTTGGAAAAGGGGACTTTGGAGTTGCAATTAGGTTAAGGACCTTGAGATGAGAAGATCACTTTGGGTCACCTGGTGGACCCTAAATCCAGTGCAGGTGTCCTGAGGAGAAGACCATGTGTAGAGGAGGAGAGTGGAGCGGCATAGTCTCAAAGGAGCTTGGTGATGCCAGGAGCCACTGGAAGCCACGACAGGCAGAAGGGGCCTTCCCTGGAGCCTTCGGGGAAAGTGTGGCCCTGTGAACTCCTTGATCTTGGCCTTTAGTTTCTATAACCTTGAGAGACGAGCTCTCTGCTGCTTCACCCATACATGGGTGGTGAGGTCACAGCAGCTGCAGGAAGCTGGTACCCTTAGCCAGAGAGGATTGGGTTTCTGCAATGCACATGTGACCCATGGGCTTTGGGCCACACAATTGCCACCGGCACTGACTGCAGCATTCACAAACACCACCGAAGGCATGGGAGCACGTGGAGCTGCAGCACTTTGTGAAATCCTGGCTTTCCAGGATCTCTGTTCCTAGGAGACGTTGGCCAAACCGCATGGGGTCATCACTCCCGATCCGCCTCTTCATCCACTTCCGCTGCTGGTGCAGGATCATCTTCTTACCCCCCAGCATCCTCTCTTCCTGTCCTGAGCAGAGGAAGTAGATACAACTAGCTGTCCAGCATCAGACAATGTCCTCAGAAATGCCCCGTCCATTTTTATGGCGGATACCCGACTGCCAGGACCTCTTCCTTGCAGAACGAGCCCTGGACTGATCATTACTCTCTTAGTCGTCTGAGCCACCATGGGCTGGTGACTAAACATTTGTTTCTCAGTTCTGGAAACCAGAAGTCCAAGACCAAGGCACGGGCAGTGGTGCGGGCCCATCCTGGTGTGCAGACAGATGTCTTCCCATTGTGTCCTCACACGGCAGGGAGCAGAGAGAGAAGCAGGGGGTCTCATGTCTTTCCACGTGGACACTAATCTGACTTATGAGGGCTCCAACCGTCAGGACCTAAGCACCTCTCCAAGGCCCCACCCTCTAACACTGTCATGTGGATTTTGGGGACACACATTCAGTCCTTAATAATTACATGAGCAAAAAGTCCCACAGGTGTTTTTCTGTCCTAAGCAAAAAACACCCTTCTCCTCTACCTCCACCCTGCACTTGGACAGCCAGGTATTTCTCTCAAAGATAAATGCTGCTGCTTCCCTAAGGTGACAAGCAAGTAAGATAGCACCTCCTTATCCCACATGCACCCTAGATCTTGCAGTATTCAAGGTTTCAGGAGGATATAAACTCTCCCCCCAGCCTCCCAGCCTCTGGTTCAAACTCATGGTGGATCCTCCGACTCCTTCTTCCATTCTCTGCCATCTGGCTCCAGTCTTTTGTCCAGAGTGCTTATTGGAAGCAAGCAAACAAATGCCCCTAATTTTGCTGATCTTTGTAAAAATAAATTACCAGGATGTCCTCAAATGATTTAAAATGTGTGATGTGCTGCTCAGATCTGTGGAAGTATGGGCTGGCCAGCCCTTCATCTCATCTCCAAAGCCCATCTTGAATAGCAGGATTTAATTTTATATGCTTCCTCCCTTTTTTGAGCAAGGTCTGCACACAGGCCAAATACACTCTGTCAGCCTAAATGTGCTGAAGGAAGCACCAGCTCTTTCCACTGACACAATCTGTTTTATTAATTTGTCACCTTGCCAGCTGGTAGGAATTGCTGCTGACGATCACAGAATTCTCCCCAGGGGAGTGACAACTGTTAGCAGGATGCAGCCAGAGCTGAGAGAGCGCCAGCCTGGGCCAGCTCCAGTGCTCTGTCTTGGTGGATTTGTGTTCTGTCTGCATCAAGAAATGGATAAAACTGCCAACTGTCTCCTACCATCTCTCTCTTATTTTGCTCTTTAAATTATTTATATTTTGGATTTATCATATTAGAGAAACCATGTAAAATTTAACCTTCTGTGTCTGGTTTACTTCACTTAGCATTTTGATCTCAGACTCCATCTATTTTCCTACAGATAACTCAAATTTAACCTTCTTTATGGCTGAGTAGTACTCCATTATATCTACATACCATATCTTTTAGTTCATTCATCTGCTGACGGGCATTGAGGTTGTTTCCATGATTCAGCTATTGCAAAATAGAAGCGAGATGGTCACTGATAGGGAGACTGTGGAAATGGGAAGAGGATCTGGGGAAAGAAAGAGAGGGGAGAACAGGAAGGAAGGGGAGTGGAGTGTATATATCCAGTTCTTTAAGATGAATGTGATTATGCTATATTACAAACATATACTAATAAATATTACATGTGATATTCAACTTGTTCCTGCCTTCCCCGAAAAAAACCTACTCCAAGGCTCAAAGAGCCTCAGGTAGAAAGCCACGTGTGGAGATCCCAGGAAGATTCAAGAGCCCCAAGTTCTGGGGACCCAAGGAAGCAAAGGGAAGTGCCTGTGGGAATTGGGGTGCAGAGCTTTGGGGGATGGATGGAGGGTGAGCTGGAAAGGGGTTGTCTTTCCCTTCTTGGGACTTTGTCTTTCTGCCCTGGGTCAAGCTCACCTTGATGATCAAGATAGAAATTCTCAATTAAAGTTATAAGAACTTCTCAATTAAAAAATTTTAAATGAAGATTCTGGAACGTAGAACTTAAGCTGTCAGTGGGCTGCACCATGGCTGAGACCAGATGGGTAGCACCTGTGTCTGGAGGTGGGAACATCTCGGGCTTCGGGTGTCCTGACACCCCGTGTTGTGACGATTGTAAGCAGCAGATAGCCTCCCTCACTCAGCTGCACAGAGCCTCCCAATAATGACATGTTAAATTCACCTGATGTTTACCATCAAAGCCATCCATGCAGCAGCTCTCTCCTGAGCACTTTCTGTGCAGCCCACCCTCAGGGTGCTCAGCGATCATAAGGAACAGCTGTACCTGCACTGTGCTTGGTAGAGGAAGTTAAAGGGTGCATCAGCTTATGTTGGCGTAGCCTCAGATTCTGTTCTTTTGAAACCTGGTCAAGAGTCCTCTCAAAGTACAACTTTCTGCTTGTCTTGATTTGCCAAGCAGAGCCTCTACTTCCCCTCTGCACACATCCTCCCTCTGCCTTGTGTCATCTGGCCCACTCCAGAGCATTGGCTTGCCTTGTGTCTAGATGTCCCCCCAAAGACCTCTGCAGTCATAGGTGGGGCTTTGCAGAGGTGGCTGGATGTAGAGTGTGAGATTCTGGGATCAAGGCTGTGTGATTACTATGTTAGTCCACTGATTGGTTTGGTGTAGTTCTGAGAGTAGAAAATGGGAAGGCCCACGCTGGGTGTGCGTGCTACCCAATGTAACGCCGTGTATACTTGGACAGAATATAAGGGACAGAAAGAGGGCTGCTGTGGTGGCCTGCTGCCTTGCTGCCTTCTGCCTGCCATGAACTGTTTCTCTTCTGCGATGCCTCTCAGCCATGCCACCTGCCTTGGCGCCAGCCAACAATGGACTGAAACCTCTACAAACTGTGAGCCAAATAAACCTTTCCTCCTTTAACTTTGGGTGTCGGGTATTTTGTCTCAGCAATGAGACAAGTAACCAGGACAGCACTCACTTTATTTTAGGGGCTCTCATGTCCATGCCAGCTGCCACTGCCCTCCTCTGTGTCTTCCCACCACTGTCCTGCCTTTGGCCCAGCCACCTGCTTTTCCAGCCCACTCACCAGTGCTGTGGGAGCTTCCCACTGGTCCTCCATGGCATCCATTCAATCCCACAACTCCTCACCAAAGCCTGCAGGGCAACCTCCAAGAAGGTCACTGAGACCCTTCCCCTGCTGCCCTTGACCTACTCTCAGAGTCATCTGTCTCTCACTTCAATCCACCCTGGTCACTTATTTAATGTTTCCTGAGCCTCTTCTAAGTGCAGGCCCTGGAGGTGATGCCAAGGTGTCAAAGACAGCACCAAAGGGCAGTTTATCAGGTGATTGTGGTGCCCATAACAACTCAGCATGGAGGTGGTGGCTTCAAACAGCAGAGAGATTTATTCTTTCACAGTTCCGGAGGCTGAAGTTTGCAGGGTTGGTTCCTTCTGGAGGCTATGAGGGAGAATCTGTTCCATGCCTCTCTCCAAGCTCTAGTGGCTCCTGCCAGTCCTTAGCATTTCTTGGCAGATTACTGACTCCAGTTTCTGCCTCTGATTTCACAGGGGCTCCCCCTGTGTCTCTGTGTACAGAATCTCCCTATCCTTTCCTTAAAGATGTCACTGGATTTAGGGTACACGCCAAGTTCAAAATCATCTCATCCTCACAGTCCTAGTTGCATCTGCAAATATCCTGTCTCTGAGTGTGGTCACATTTACAGATCCTGGGGTTTAGGACTTGGGACCTTTTAGGGGGGCACTATTCTACTCTCTGTGGTCTCTTGTGGCAAGCCCCTGGGATTTGAAATCAGGCTCATTCAAAGTTAGCTGTACTGTCCTGTCCATCTTCTCATACTACCCTGACCTGTGCCAGCCCTCTCTGGACATGTTTTCCTTCTCCTCATCATCCATCCCTTGAGGTACAGGTCAGCACTGGTCTCCAGGAAGGTGGCCAGGTGTGCCATCCTGTGTCACTTCCTGCTCCCTGCCCTTGAGCATGTTGAGTCCATGCTAGAGGTGGCTGCCTGGGGCTTCACTTCCCTTCTGGGCTGTGATCCTCTTGAGGACAAGGCCTGCCCATGGAGCAGTGTCTTTTCCTCAGTGTGTATCTGACAGATGTGAACATCACAGAGACAACTTGCTCGAGGAACACTTTTTGGACTTCTTTGCTGTGATGATTTTGCTTTTTTGGCCTAAAAATATAGTTTAGTCATTGATTAAAAACACCTGCATGAGTGATCTTATTACCTACCTAAACCCTTGAACGTTTCTTATGTTTAGATCAAGAGTAAACCCCTGTCTCTCTGCAAGCAGAGGCAGGGCTTTTGGAAGGTGATTGGATCATGGTGACTTGTTGTGAGGAAGTGGGGCCTCATGACAGGTGGGTCACTGGGGCTGTGACCTGGAAGAGTTTGCTCCCTCTCTGGCTCCTCCCTTCTCTCTCTGCTTACTGGCCACCATGATATGAACAGCTCTCTTGGGCTAGGCCCTTCAGCCATGCTGCTCCTGCTGTGGAGCCAGCTGCCTATGGACTGAACCCTCTAAAACCATGAGACCAAATAAACATCTCCTCCTTGAAGTTGTGGGTGTCAGATATTGTGTCCCAGCGAGGAGGAAAATGACTAAGATATTTCTGAAAAAGACAAAGACATCCTGGTTGTTTCCACATATCCTATTTCCTCTTAAAGTTTATATCTTTGCACTTATGCGTTTATGCAAACTTGTGGATCAAAAATTCTCAAATATAATACATTTTAAAAGTTTCTTTCTTATTCAGCTTAACAGTGTTGATAAGGAAAACCCCCCAAAGAAATATAAATGAAAATATATATGGTTTCTGCTTCTCCCTGCCCTGTGTCCATTTATTTAAAGTAAACATCCATAGGGGCGATCTCCGCATTACCTGGTGAATTGTAGTGGGAAAGTTTCCTGCAGCTTTGAGAGATACATCTGTGGCTACAAATTTTACTGACACATTTATTGCTTATTTTATGGATCAGTAAGTCTTTGGCATTGATTAGCATGGCTGTAAGCCTTTATGGACAGTCCCTCAAGGGTCTCTGGAGACACAGCCGAAGGTCTCCTTTCTTCCCAAATGTCCATACAACATTGTCATCATGTTCAGTCTGTTATTTGTCTGCCACCAAGGTAAGCAGAAAGGAATTACAAACTTATGTGGCTGTACTTTATAGAAGAGATTTAAGAAAACATGTTTCTAGCTTCTTATTTTTATTTAAAAACATATGCATATTTTCTTTCAAAATTTCAATGGAAAGTAAATGTGCACATTAGTCTAAAATTTAAATTTGTAAGTGCAATGAAAAATGTCTACCTTCTTGCCCACCAGCCTCGAGTTCCTATGGCTGGAGTGATCACACTGTACTTATTTCTCCTATATCCTTCCATGGATATTTTACCTTTCATGACTAAATTGATAGCACAACACATACACAGTTATGAGCCCTATGTTATTCCCTAGCAATGTATCATGGACCTTATTCCACATAGGTTCGTGTAAGTATAGAACTATCACGTTCTCTGTTGCCCCCGTATGTGTTTCTTAGCAGGAAAATACCAATGTTTATTCAACGGGCGTCCTACTGAAGAGCATTTGGACTTTGAATTGTTTGCTCATGCTAACATTTGCTGCCATGAATTCCATCCAGAGGCGCCACCTTGCACATGAATGAGCATTTCTGCAGGGCGCATTCTAGAAATAGAAATCTAAAAATAGATTTGCTGGGACCATGTGTGTGCACTTCAGTCCTCAGGTCCTGTTACCAAACCATTCTCTGCAGAACTGGCACCAGTTTGCGCTCTCACCAGGGTCTTTCCCTGTGCCCACATGTTCACCTGCATGGTACAGTACAAAAACATTAGATTTTTGTGATGTGTTGGTTAAAAGTGTGTAGGTCACTGACATTATAAATGAGGTTTGTTCACTCACCCACTGTGGGTTTTTTTTTTTTTTTTTTGCTTTGATACTTGAGCAGCTGCTGTGTTCTGGACTTTGTTTGAGGTACTATGGAAGCGACAGGGAACAGAGTAGATCCCAAGTCCCCTGACTTCATGGAGCTGATGTCTTTGTCAGAGGAGATAGAGAAAGGGAAAATAAATCAGTAACAGGCACAGCCCATGAGATGATGGGGAGTTCTCTGGGAGCGAGTTAGAGTACAGGGTGGAGCGGGTGTGTCAGTGGGGAGAGGGAGCCCCTGAGGAGCTGGCGCTTATGGACAGTCCTCAGTGGGTGGCCAGAGTCCTGAGGGCACCAGGAGAAGTGATGCAGGCTGATGGAAGGAGGCATAGAGGCCGTGAGGCTCGCTGAGCATCTGCACTGCGTCCCACAGCTGTGTAACAAACAGCCCTGGCTAAGTGGTGGGAAGCCGTCACCTTGGCCCATCTCTGGGTTCTGGTCCAGGCCTGGGCAGGCCAGAGTGGGGATGGTCTTTCTCCTGGGTGTTTCAGGTCTTGGCTGGCAAGATTTGTGAGCTGGAGGTAACTTAGATCAAGGACTGGAGCCCCCAGAAGCTTCTCTGCCCAGATGTTGGTCCTGGAGACTCCAGGGGGATGTCTCAGCTGGGGCGGGAGAGCAGAGAGGCTCCCTGGCCCCTCTGTGACTCTCAGGCTTCCTGGAAGGTGGCAGCCTCTGAGGGGGGCACCTGGCAGCTGATGCTGTAACAGCATCAGGCAGCAGCATGGTCCAATCTCAGGATTCACGTTCTGCTGACTGAAGCAGGCCAGAGCCGGGCAGGGTGTGGACAGGGGCTTACCTTCGTTATCAGGTAATGTGGAGCCAGGGTTCAGGGAAACAACAGGACAGGGAGAGAAACTGGCTTCTCCTAAGGAGTTGGCTCATGCAGATGTGGGTTGAGAAATGGAAAATGGGTTTGAGAATCTTTCCAACTATTAGTGTTTCTTTTTCCATAAATTCTCTTATTTTATCCTTTGGTCATTTCCCCCAGTTGTATTGTTGCCCCTTTCCCTAAAGATTTATTAGAACTCACTGTGTGTTAAGAAGACAAGATCTTGTCTGTGTCTTGAGTTGCAAATTTTTTTTTCTACTTTGATTTATAAAGTTTGATTTTTTTTTTTTCAGTGCGAAGGCTCAAATCCAAGACCTTGTTCATGCCAGACCAGTGCTCTGTGACTGAGATACACCCCCAGCCCTATGTTTGGATTTTTCTTAAGTCACACCATTTATTTATTTATTTATTTTGCTTTCTATGGTCCAATTCATTCACGTGTCACTTATCTCTTCTGGGTTTAAATTCTCTTATTTTATAATTGGTATGAAAAAAGTATGAGGCTAATTTCTTTGCATAAAAGCATTTTCTTTTTCTAGTAGGTCTGGAAAACAAAATTCATGTAGTAGTCAAGTTTTGCAGTTCGCAAGTTTATAAACACAATAATCTAAATCACTATCTTCACCTTTTGTTCTCGTGAACCCTCATTTATGGGACAACTTTATCTTAAAGGCCTTAATTGAATTTTGATTCCTTGCTGTGTTCTTTGCCACATTTCTGAGAGTGATGTTGACAACAAAGTAGGACAGAGAGGCTGAATGGCAGAGGAGGTGGCCTACCAATGTTTGTTTAGTTCCCAAATAATTGGGTTGAAATAGTTACTATCTCTTCATGTTATGTTTCTTTACACACTAACCTTTTGCTTGCATAATAATTTCATTCAACTTTAATCAATTATACCTATCGTAAAAGACCAGATACTAAATACTTGTGAATTCAGCTTTATAAAACAGATGAATTATTCATTTGGGAATACGTGCTTAACAGGAACACATACTGCACAAAATCTTTTACCTCCACACAACCAAACATCATTTACAGGTTGATTACTGCTCGCTCGTTAGTTTCGAATACCACAGAACAAGATCTGTACTTTCTCTATCAGTTCCATAAGAAACCCAGATTTATTCTCAATTTGTTAAATTTAAGATTTCAATTAATGACATTTAAGCCACATGATAATGAATCTTAAAAATTGGATAATGCCTCTTGCATCTTATTAAGAGAGTTCTAATTATATAACCCATCTTGGAGCTTGACAAATAACTAATAAGTTATTAATATTAATAACATTAATAATAACATCAAGTTATTAATATTATTAAGTTATTTATAATTAATTATTAAGCTATTAATATATTAAGTTGTTAAGTTATTAATATTAATAATGAATATTAATATGGCTTGGGATCTGGCAAAGTTTTGTGGAAAAGAGTGAAACAGTCTAGGTCTTGGAACTTATAAAGGAAATGGAAGAAATGGAGAGTTTAGGGCAGAACATCTGTGAGGGGGATTATCAGCAGTTCACTATTCTATAGTTTATGGTGCTACTACTTAGACTAGCATCTGTAAATTTTGTCAAATTTGTAATTGTGCATGGACGTGAAAGTAACACACAAAGAAACCTTAACATGAAGGAAAGAATACTGGCACCAGTTGCTTAGCAAGTTAGATTTCTGGAGATAGGAATTATGCACATTTGCTATGTGGGTCAAACCCCCTGTGCCCCTTGGCATATGCTGATTATGGCAGTATCTAGAAGCCCTGGAGGTCCTCTGACTTCTTGCTCCCTTAACCTTCTTGTCTGTGGAGCATACACAGACAATGAATGGAGCTGAGGGGACAGAATTCACGTCCTGTTGCTCAGGCTGCTGCGGTCACAGTGCCCAGGAAGGAAGAACCAGCCTTTCTTGACTGGCCTCCCACTAAGATCAGGCTGCCAAGAAGAGAAAGTCAAGGTCCCTCAAACCCTTTTATCTCGGAGCATAAAGCTCCTGAGTTTGCCAGCCGCCTTCCCTTATTTACTTGGGTAAGGTCCTGATCCACTAAAATCCTTAAATTCATATTATTCCTGATGATAAGGCATCTGTCTCTCCCCAAGTCTCACCACCCAAAATGCTTCTCCAAAAAGCACAAAGGGCTGAAGGAGAGGAGAAGGAGACTTTACAATTCCTTTGTTCCACTCCCTTTTCTTAAAGATTTACTAGATCTCATTGTGCGTTACGATGAGATCTTGTCTGTCTTGTCCGTGTCCTCAAAAAAGGTGTTATAGTCCTAACCTTGGAGCCTGCGAGTGTGACCTTATTGTGAAGTCAGGTCTTACAGATGTAATCAAGTTAGGATGAGGCCACACTGAAGTAGGGTGAGCCCTAACCCAATGCCTGGTGTGTTATAAAAGGAGGCAAAGTTTGACACAGAGATGCAGAGGAGAAGGTGCTGCAAAGATGGAGGCAGAGGTGGGAGTGACATAGACACAAGCCAAGGATCACCAAGGATTGCGGCAACACTGTGACCCAACATGGCCCAAGGAATGAATTTTCCTCAGAGCCTCAGAGGGAGCATGGTCCCACTGACCTGCCATCTTGGACTTCTTGCTTCCTTAATTGTGAGAGAATGGGTTTCTGTTATTTTATTATTTATTTTTTATTTTAAAGGAGGAAAGGTTTATTTTGGCTCACAGCTTGTAGAGGTTCCAGTCCATAGTTGGCTGGCTCCAAGGCAGGGTGGCATGGCAGAGGGGCATCGCAGAGGAGAAATAGTCCATGGCATCAGGCAGGTGAGGCCCATTAGCCTTCTCTCTGTGCCTTATATTTTGTGCAGGCTGCCTGCCCTAGGGCAGGTGTAGCACTCACATCCTTAATCCTAGCCAGAACTATGCCAAACCAATCAGTGGACTGATATAGTAATCACACACACTTGATCCCAGCACCACACACTAGATCCAGCCACCTCTGAAAAGCCTCCCTCTATGACTGCATGAGTCTTTCAGGGAACATCAAGACACAAGCCCCTGGCCTCCCAGAGACTCATGCAAATACCTTTATGCAAAAGGCATTTAGTCCATCTCTAAGAGTTGCCAAAGTCCTAACTTTTTCAGCATTGATGGAAAGTCCAAGTCCCAAGTCTCCTCTGAGATTTAAGGCAAACTCTTAGCTGCAAGCCCCTGTACAAAGAAAAGAAAGTTAAACACTTCCAACATTCAATGACAAAAGATAGATATTTCCATTCCAAAAGGTACAAATAGGGGGATACAAAGGTATGGGTGGGACAAAAGCAAGTCCAAGCAGGGCAAACATTAAGTCCTGTAGTTCCATGTGCAGCATCCGAGGCAATCTGTGGCGAGAGGTCAATTGTTCTGCCTTGTGACTTCCACAAGCATGTTACACTGATGCAAATACAGTCTCCTTTCAACTCCCACTATTTTAACCTCAGAAATGTGAAATGTTGATGTGTTCACACTCGGGGAATAGAGAGCTGCAAATATTTTCTGTATATGTTGGTAATGGAGATAGTTTGAAAAATGAAATTTGCAAGGCAAGTGAATTGTAGCTTCTGTAGACAGAAGTAGTGAGTGGTAATGGAACTTGCTGGCCAGTGCTCACGGGACCCTGTGCAGCCCTGCAGCCAGGCCCGGGGACAACAGTGCTGCGTGAGGGTTCAGGCAGAGTGCAGCGAATGCTGACAAGGGGTTGTCCGCATTTTGCAAACTTGTATTTCCTTGAAATGAGTAAGCAGACAAACAAAAGTACCTTCATCTTTTGATAACACTTCCCAGAATGCAGAACTTTTTTTCTTTCAGAAAACTGAAGAATGGGGAAAAAATAAGACTGAAGCAGACATGGAAGAGTATACAAGGAAAAATATCTCCTCAGCAAAAAATATCCTGGGAATACTTCTCCAGATTCTCACTTCCGAGGACAACATGGAAGTAAATAAAGAAGAGCTCCTGGTACTAAAGAAGTTGAAGATTACCAGAAGTCTCTTGTTAGTCTTAAGAACGGGTGGGAAAATGAAATCACCCTTTCTCGGTATAGAGAGTCAGTGAAGAGACTATTAAACTTAACACGAGTTGTAAAGTGAGAATATTTACTTTATTAATTTTACAATACAATAACTATATAATTTGATGTAAAAGTTTAGACTACTCGGTTTATGATGCTTCATTCCGGCAGCCCCAAGACACTGGGACAACGTGTGATGGTTCATTCCAGCTGATCGCTTGACAGGGTAAAAGGAAGCCTCTCGATAGCTGGTAAAACATTATTTCTGCATATGTTTGATCCAATGTTTCTAGAAAAGCTGGGCATTTGAGTCAATGAATTTGAAGAGGACTTGCCCTACGCCATTTGGCAGGTACCATTTAATCAGCTGAGAGCTCAGCTGGAAAAAAAAAAGGCAGAGAAGCTCTTGTCCAGTGTGCAATGCAGACATGCTTCCTCTGGGAGGCTACTGCTTGTGCCCCGCAGGCCGCGGCCCCCTTTGGGAGGTCTCACATCCCAGACCTGTGTCTCTCTGCTGCTGGCCTGGCACCTGGCTCAGAGAGCTCATCACGTTGGAACTGACGGTTTACGCCCGGAAGTGTGGGCTTTATGAATGGGTTTCTTCTATACTGCTTATCCCCTTCCCTGCCCTTACACAAATAGCAAAATACCACTGTCTGCTTACTTAGGAAATGCTGCCCCTGGGTTGGTGTTCATGGTTGTTTTCATATGTAACAACCACACCAGAACGTCCCTTCCAGCTGTGTAGTGGGGATGATAATAGGAACTACGCGGAATGTGACTTCTCGGAATACCTTCTCCAAATTGAGATTCGCCGGGGTTCTTAGGAGACATGTGAATGTGAAACAATTGTGAAGACTGAAAAACACCTGAGGGAAGTCTTGGGGATCTTCCTAGAGAAAGATTAATGGTTACTGACAAGAAGGCAGCCAAAGAGCGGCATCTCACTTCCCACATGCATGTTCTCCAGCACCTACCATGCAGCCTCTGTGTCCACTGCCCCAGTCTGGCCCCAGGGTCCGGTCCCGGCTGGTGACATACCATCCTGGCCTGTAGCCACTGCTGAGCCACTTCCTCACAGCCAGATGGCAGTGCAATGAGATTCCCTCAGGGAGGAATTTGTAGTTTTGGAGGGAACAGCTGAGGGGGAGCAGGATCCCAGGGCAACTCAAATAACTCGAATAAGCTGTTTCACAAAAATGCAATTTCTTGGGATCCGGATAGCACAGCCAAGGGGCAGGGGGGCAACCCAGGCTTTGTGTTGAGCTCTGCTCTCCAGCGAAGTGATGCCAGAACGGAACCAACCCATTTGCCGTGTGGACCCCTTGACACGTGTAGAGAGTAGTTCTTGCCGATGGAGAGCTTTGAGCCCTGCACCTTGTCTCATCTCTCTGTACTTGATTCTCTTGGGTCTTTGATGTGAAAGTGTCTTCACATCCTCTGTCTAAGCTCTCGGCACACGGCCAGGGGCCAGTCACTCACTTGGTGTCAGCCTGGTTCCGCGGGACCCTTTCCATGCTGGTGGGGGCAATTTTCCCTCCTAGCTGACGGACACTTACTCCGGATTTGGTGTTGTAGTCTCCACCGGTCTGGCTGTGTTGGTGTGACCATGGGATAGAAGCATTGCGTGCCTTTTGTGTGGTCATCTGAGTCTACACTGCAGCTCTCAGGGATGACTGGCTTCATGAGGTAGAGAGCTGAGTGTCACACTTAGCCAGAGGGTGGCATTGTTCCTCATGTACCATGAAGGCTGGAAGGAGGAAGCCGGGGTGGTGCCAGGACCAGCTCCTTGGTCCCTCTGCCAATCTCTCCTTAGGATTAACTTTCTTCTTCCTGTTTCTATGATGCTCCTCAGCCATGTTCCAGGCCAGAAGGAGAGGGGAAGCCGAAAGGCAGGGCCACCTGCCAGCAGGGTGTGTCCTCATCCTTAGGAGGACAAGTGGCTTCTGGGATGTCATCTTGTTCAGTGACACCTGTCTCCTCCTTGAGCGACGTGAGGGCAGAAGCTACGTTGATTTTGTCACTCTGTGCTCCTTTGCCTGTCGCAGTATTGGTACACAGAAGGCGTTCATTATAAGAACATCAGATGGGTAAGAGGTCGGTGGGCTCCTCACTCGTGGGCTCTCCTGGTCTGGTGGGAGAGTGCCGGGCACCTGAGTTCTGTCCCTGACTCCACTGCTCACTTCCCTGGCTTCATTGCCCTCTGATGAGAGCAGCTGCCTGGGAATCTGGACCAGCACTCCGCAAGCATACATCCTCAGAGTCATGGGGGGGTTGCCTAGAAGGCAGGGTTCTGAGCTCATCCGAGGTTCTGACTGTGCGGTCTGCAGGAGGCTGGCTCACACCCTGGCACCCGGGAAGCACCTGGGTGAGTGCATGGGTGTGCACAAGTGTGAGTGTGTGAGCATGTCTGTGTGTGGGTGCTTGTGTGAGTGTGTGTGTGCATAAGTATGCAAGTGTGCATTGCCTAGCCTTGTACGTGTGTGTACCTGCTTGGGCATATGTGTATGTGAGTGTGTACACATGGATATGCTTGTGTTAGTGCAGGTGCACACATACGAATAGGTGTAGGTATGTACTTGAGCATTTGTGTATATGAGTATCTGTGTGTTCATGTGTGAGTGTGTGTGTTCTTGTGTGTGTATGAGGGTGTGGGTATGCATGTGCCTAGGTGTGTGCGTATTTGTCAATGCGTGTGTGTGTGTGTGTAAGAAGATGGCCCTCTGACTCTGCTTAGGTTGTGAAGTGCTGATAAACTTGGCATTCTTTTTTCAATAAGTAGCTTATTCAGGACCTAGCACAGGGATCTTGTTTATCTGTTTTATTTTGTTGTGCAGAAAATTTGGGAAGCAGATTGTGGGTGTAGCACCAGTGGTACAGGGAGCTCACCTTGGTTCTAGGAAGCAAGCTGGAAACTTCTCTCCGCCCACCCTGGTTCTCCCCAGGGTCTGGGACCAGCAGCCGATTGCATGTGGCCTGGGCCATCGCCCCCTCTGCCCAGCTCTGCTGTCCTCACTGCCCCGGGCTGCCTGCTTCCAGGCTTTGCGAAGTGTTTGTCTGCATGGCTGGTGCAGTGCTCTCGCCTGAGCTGAGCTGACCCAGTTCTGATGACGGATCGACAGCCAGCACAGCTGCTGCTTCCTCTCTTGCTGCAGCCTGGCCGCAGCTCGCTTCCTATTTTTGTCTGGAGGAGCAAAAACATTTGCCATGGCCATGCTGTTCTGTTTCCTCTGATCATAGCAAGATTGTCTGACATCAGACTCAAGGGGAGTGTGTGTGTGTGCATGCGCACATATTATTGTTGTGTTTTGCCGACTTCCTACTTGGAGCCTCTGGGTGCAGGGTCTTTCTTTCCCCAGGGTCATGACCATCTGCCCCCAATCCTAGTTGTGGTGCTGTGGTCTTCTGGGTTGTGGACTGGCTGACAGGTGGCCCCCCACGCTGGACCTAGTACCCCACCTTCTCATGTTTCAGGGGTGGCTGCCGGAAGAGCTACCACGCCACACCATAGGTTCCTTCAGCTCTGGTGGGACGGGGACTGACAGATGAACGGGAAAGAGTTAGTCATTTTATCCAGGGCTGGGGGAGACATTTGGCCTAGCAGTGCTTCTGTTCCCCCCAGTGAGTTTATATCAGGCTTTGAAAAAGGCATATTTGTTGATTACCAGTTTTGAGGAAAAGGCAAAAAAGTTAAAGGGCTCAATTGTGCCTATGGTAAATCTCTTTTGGATCAAACTCTCCAGCCACGGTGTTTCCAGCTTTCCCACCTTGTCTCAGGAGCCCTGGTACTCAAGGTCCAAAGGCTCTCATTCTCCTTGGTGGCCCAGTCAGGCAGGTCCTTTGGATCTGTTTCCTGTCACCTCCAGCTTTGCTGTCAGACAGCACTTTGCATTTGTCCAAGCCAATTAAATTCTCAGTGTGAGACTCGGACACCACTTTGTGAAGCTCTGAGAACACAGGTGTCTTTGTCTAGGTGAGGCCTTGAGGTGCTGCCCTGGGGGTCCCTATCTCTCTCTTCAGCCACCCCCCAACAGTGCCTCTGGAAGAGGTTGGAGGTTTCAATTTTGCTCAGGTCCAAGGCAAGTGGTGCAGCTTGCGTGTGCTTTAGTTTGCCCTCTTCACTCTTCCATTTTGGGGAAAAATGATGACACTTCATTTTACTTTATTTTTGTCTTTTTGAGACAGTGTTTCACAATGCAGTTCAGGCTGGCCTTGAACTCACAGTGATCCTCCTGCCTCAGCCTCCTGAGTGCTGGAATTACAGTTGTGCACCACCATGCCTGGCCAATGATCACATTTTAAATGATTACATTTTAAATGATTGCATTTCTTTTTTTTTTTTTTTGTGGGTACTGGGGGTTGACCTCAGGACCTCACGTGCCAGGAGGCGCCTGTGCCCCTGAGCGATATCACTGGCCCCTTTCTCATATGTGGGTACCGGGAGTCGAACTCAGGACCTCACGTTTGCCAGGCAGGCACTTATGCCATTGAGCCATCTCACCAGCCCTGCATTTCTTCTTCTTTGTCTGAAAGAAGTCAATTTCTTTTCCAACAAAGTCAAATTTTAGTAAAAGATTTTTTACTACAGACATGAGTTGGATAGAAATTTCACTTTCTTCACAGAAAGTTTGGCTACTTGTGTGGATATTTGGACTCTATATAACAACTACCTCTTATGCATGTTCTTTTTCTGTTTCTAACAAAGGCTCAAATGCTTTTCTTTTGGAGTTTCATACCTTTACTGCTCTGCTGAGAGGGAGGGGTGGGCTGGTGGCATTTCATTTTCTGGCACACAGTGATTTACTATGTTGAGCTCGGAGCTATGTTTACACACATTCTTGGCTTGAGAATATGAAAAAAATCAGGATCACACAGGTAAGTCTTACTCTGAGGGATCTGAATCCAAGTATCTTAAACTTGAGTCAAGTCTTAAATTCTACACAACATTATTCACTTACAAGTTTTTAAACATTGGTCTCACCATGTAGATGATTAAAACCTGAAGCACAAACAGGTGATTTTGTAGATCCAGAGCCAAAAGCCAAAGTTTCAGTTTCCAAGCAATGGATTTTACGTGTGTGTGTGTGTGTGTGTGTGTGTGTGTGTGTGTATTTGTCTGCACAGCAATTATTAGTACTGATTTCTGCCTCATTTTAGGAAAGTAGTTAAAAGTTAGTGACTACACAGAATACCCACAAACCTCACATCATGTTTGTTGTCTCGTTTATTTTTTCTTTTCCATAGTAAGTGTATTAATGGTTCAACAGCTATTTTTCAACCCTTTAAATTTGGAATTACGCAAGTCCTACTTACACTGAAGCATGAAGGACCTCACCCTTCACTACTTGACTTTGGGCACAGTGCTGACTGGGGCGTTTCTCTTTTTGCAAGTCCAATTTTGAGAAACCGGACTGCTCATGCTTGGTAGCTGAGGCCGGGTCGCCAGGGGCTCCAGTTTCTGGAGATCGACAGCCCTGCTCCTTGCACCACTGCTGTCTGTCTGGCTCTGCTGCTCTTCCTCCACTCAAGAGAACCACTGGACACAGACTGCTTTCCTCTGAGGTTGGCTTAACTTTTCCTCAGAAGACTCGCATGGCCAGGTCGAAGAGGTCAGCCTGCTGTCGGGTCTGACTCAAACCTAGCTTTTGGTGGGAGAAGTCTGCAAAAGTTCAGTCTTTCTTTCTTTCTTTCTTTCTTTCTTTCTTTCTTTCTTTCTTTCTTTCTTTCTTTCTTTCTTTCTTTCTTTCTTTCTTTCTTCCTTCCTTCCTTCCTTCCTTCCTTCCTTCCTTCCTTCCTTCCTTCTTCTTTCTCTTTCTTTCTCGTGACTCAGTGCATGCGATCACAGATACCTTAGTAAGTACTACGTAGTTCAGAGGTCAGCAGCCTCTTTCAACAGCTTCTTGCTCACCACCTTTGACGTTTCTGCAGTACCGGAGGTTTGTAATTCCCTCCTGGCTTCTCCCCTGGATCTTTTTCTAACTTCTATACTGAGCTCCTGTTTCATGGGCCTTTAGCCTCTTTGGCCAAGTCTCTTCCCGCTCTCTCTTCTTCCCTTCCTGCTCTACCCCCTCTCCCCCATTGGATCCAGGCCCTTTGCACTGAGCTACAACCTCAGCCCTTTTTCTTTCTTTTTGAAAAAGTTCTTCCTAAGTCACTAAGTTGCCCAGGCTGGGCTCAAACTTGTGATCCTCCTGCTTCAGCATCCCAGAGTCCTGGGATTATAAGCGTGTGCCAATCACCTCAATCACATTTCTTCTTAGACTGACATTGTGCATTTTTAGTTGATGTTAGAGCATGAATTTTTGTAATATATTTTCTAACAGATTATTGGTAATACATATAATGTGTGTTTATATTGAATCTGGCAAACTTGCTGTGTTCCCTGCTTAGTCCAATGGCTTTTTAAAATAAGTTTCATTTTTCCCTGTGAAGTGAAATGATAGCTCTTATTTACTTATTTTTATTATTAAGTTTATTGGCACACTTTAGATATACATATCATCACATTCATCACAGGGAACTTTTACGTGTACATGATATATCTTGGTACCTCTTCTTTTTCTCCATTCCCAAAATCCTTTAAAAATAATGGAACTTTCACTTTTTTCCAATGGGGACTATCTTTTTCTCTAATTTATGCCTTGTAATATCTTTTTTTCCAGCTCTTTTTGCAATACTGGAGATTGAACCCAGGTCCCTTGCACTGAGCTACATCCCTAGCCCTTTCTTAATTTTTTTATTTTGAGACAGGTTCTCACTAAAGTCATGAACTTGCCCAGGCTGGTCCAGAACTTTCACTCCTTTTCCCTCCACCTTTCAGAGTGCTGGAATTACAGGTGTACATCACCACACCTTGTTTGTGCCAAATAATATATTATATTCAGCTTCCAGAAGCATGGTAAATGCTAGAGAACTTTTAGGCTACAATGGTCTTATTACTGGCTTCTGTGAGAATACTGCTTGAGCTTTAGGTATGATGTCTATTGATTTAAAATAGATATTCTTCATCATGTTAACCAGATTTTAACATTTCTGTGTTGTTAAGAATTTTTATCTGTCATAAATACTGAAATATATAAAAGACCTTTTAAGCATATTAAAGCTTTTTTGTAATATTTGATCTTTTGAAGTGAGAAATTAATATTTTAGCAATAGATATTTTAATGTTAAATTGCACATTATATTTTGTTGGAATGCACTTTTCTTTTAATGCACTGTTTGATTCAATTTACCAATATTTTAGGATCCATATGTCTACCTATCTTACATGTATTTGCCACTGTCAAATGTTGGTATTAGCTTATATTAAATAATTAAAAGGAATAAAATTGTTTTTGTATTTTTCTGTGCTCTCTAACATGCCATTAATGATCATTTCCTTGATGCTAGAAAAGAATTACCTAGAGACTTATTAATATTAACTTGTGATCTTTTTCAAAATCAATTTTGTATTTTACAACAGTTTTGGATTTACAGGAGAATTACAAAGGTAACAGTATTCCCATATATCCCATACTTGGTTTTCCTCAATGCTAACAGCTCCCATTAGAATGGTACATTTGCTACAGTTAATGAACCAGTATTGAGATCTTCCATTAGCTAAATTCTATTCTTGATTCAGATCTCTTCAGTTTTTACCTAAGGTTTTAATCAGCTTTTCATTGCTCTGACTGAATGTTTGAGAAAAGCAACCTAAAGGAGGAAAGATTTATTTTGGCTCCTGATCTCAGAGGGTTCAGTCCATGACTGGCTGGCTCCATTGCTTTTTGGCCTGCAGTGAGGAAGAAACATCATGGCAGAAGGGCATGGTAGAGAAAAACTGCTTACCTCAGGGCAACCAGGAAGCAGAGCCAGTAAAGGGGGACCAGACACCAGATACAGTCCCCAGTGGCATGTGCCCATGCCCCACTCCTTCTATTAGGTCTAAGTCTATCTCATCTCCACTAGTGTCAGCAAATTATGATCTTACCAGTGGATCAGTCAACTGGTGAAGTGAGATCTCTCTTGATCCAATCACTTTCCAAAATCCTACCAATAGCCACACCTTCAACACAATGAGCCTTTTTTCAGAATATGTATTTTGGATCTCAACCATGACACCTAGAAGCCCTTTTCATGCTATAGTCCCACCCAGGATCCCACATTGTATTTATCCATCATGTCTCCTTAAGCTCTTTTTGACCATCATAGCTACTCAGGTTTCCCATTTTTCTGATAATTTTGGCAGTTGCAAGGAGAACCAGTCAGGGATTTTGTTGCATGTCTCTTTATATGAATTCACCTGAGGGTCCTTTCATGACTGGATTGGAGTTTTGTGTCTGGGGGAAGGCCCACAGCGGCCCACAGCGGCACACAGCATATCACCTCTCACCACGGTCTGCACTCTGAGCACAGCTCATCGTGATGACCTTGACCACCTGCTACAGTGCTGTTAGTCAGGTTTCTGCGTTGTGAAACTACACCTCTCTGCTGGACTCTGAAAGGAAGT
Organism: Erethizon dorsatum; assembly: GCA_028451465.1. NCBI lineage: Eukaryota > Metazoa > Chordata > Mammalia > Rodentia > Erethizontidae > Erethizon > Erethizon dorsatum. The sequence goes on from CM051833.1 coordinate 57,873,086, forward strand.
CACCAAGGGTGACTCGGACTGCTGGGTGACAGTTTGGGCAGAGCAGCTACATACTTTAGAATTCTTCTGTGAGTGATGCTTGTCTCCTCATCCCCCTTTATTTATTCATATCAGTATGGACTCCTGGATGTTAATTTTATATCTGAGGTTCTGATTCAAAATATGACTTAATTTTGTTGCTCCTCTTGTTCTAGTTTTAGCTATTGAGAGCATTTTCAGTTGGCTCCATGTCCTTTTGACTTTGTGCGTTTTCTTTCTCTTTTTCTGGGGGGAGCATTTCCTTATTTTCTGGCATTATAAAATGCCCCAGGTGCATGCTGTCCTAGAATTAGCCATTTCTCTAAGGAGAGCTGGTTCCTTTTTACTGCAGAATGATATTAGAAATCAAGATCTGGGTATTTGATTTGTGGTCCATTTTTGAAAGTAATTTTTGGAGACAAATATTTTCTGTCTTTTCTCGAGTAGATTTAGATGACTTAAAATTTTCTGGAAAACCATCAATTTTTCTGAAATTTTAAACTTAATCAGCATGTGCTTATGCAAAGAATTTTACAAATGTTATTTCTAAATTATTTCTAGCTGTTATTAAAATCTGTTTTTGGATTAGTTTAGCAGTTATATTCCTTCTTTCATTAAATTTTGATTTATTTTACTCCTGTTTTTTGGGGGGTGAAAACTGCGCTATTCCACTTTTTTTGTTTTGGAAATTTTACAAGTAGGCGTTTCCTCCACATTCATCTTTCTGAGATGGGAAGAGGACCCTGGGGCCGGGGAGAGATGGGAGGGAGAGGAGGAAAAGGGTTGGTAAAAGCAACTAAGGAGCAGTATGTGTAAGTACCGATTCCCCACGCGGATGTATCTATTATGCATCACACACATACAGTAATGAAAAAGGGAGGAAAGAAAAAATTTAAATAAATGAAACTTTCTTTTAAATACAGCACTGACCATGTACTCCACAGTTGGGTAGGCTACAGCCCTAATGAAAATGACAGCCATTACGAAAAATTAACTGTTATATATTCCTTAACCCACGAACTGTTTAAGAAGATGTTTAACAGTCTCCGGCAGTATGGTATTTCAGGTGTCATTAGTGCCGTAAGCCCGCACATCCTGATCACCTCACCGTGAGCTCCAGGTAGACGCCGGGTGATGCAGGGCTGGCTCCCCTCCGGAAGCCCCTTCCTGCTTTTGCTGCCCACGCACTTGACTCACGGATCTTCCTCGCTCTTGGAGGCCAGCGAGGGTGGACCGGTCCTTCCCGTGCCGCCTTCTGTGCGGTTCTTGCCTCCACTCCCTCCTCCCCCCGGACCCCGCGGTGATCTGGGTGGCGGTGCCGTCCCCACCGCACTCGCGTGCTTCGCACAGTCTGAAGCTTGGCCGCAGCCACAGGAGCAACGCAGGCTTCCCTGACCGGGTTTCGAGGGCGCCAGGCTCGGCAGTGGCGCTTGCCTCCAAGCTTTCCTCGTGGACTTGAACGAGATGCTTTAGGGAGAGAAGGGCCAGAGGGTGCCTCATTTTTCTCCGACCTGTGAACTTGACACCCATCCCTTGTTTTCCAATTAAACGTTAAGCAACGTTATTGGCAGGGGAGTTGCACGTTCTGTTGCCCCTGCTTCCCCTCTTGCACGACCTCGGACAGAGATCAAAACTGAGGGGCATCACGGGCACCTCACTCGGAGCTCGGCCCTAGACTGCCGCTGGGTTCCCCGGTTTTCCTACTGATGTCCCCCATGTTCTGGGGCTGGCCCGTGGTCCACCCCGCATGCAGTTGTCACGTCCGCTTGGTGTCTCCAGGCTCTGACGGACTCAGTCTGTCCTTGTCAGATGTGTTTTTGACGCTTTTTAAGAGCACGGATCAGGTGTTTCTAAAACGCCCTTTGCTGTGGGACTGCCTGATGCTTTCTGGTGACTAGACCGGGATATGCGTTTCAGGAAGGAACACCACACCATTTCCTGATCTGCATTTTGTGAACACTTAGGCATTTACTTGCCTTTCCTTGTGACATCCCGTGGAAAATGTGCCCCTCTGGGTGACCTACACACCGCGGCCACCAGTTGGCCCTAACTGTTTGAACTCTTCCCAGCTCCAGTGATCTGTCTGTCCTCTGTTGCCTTCCGTCAGCACAAACAAGGCTTGGCTGTCACATGAAATGTTTCGTGTCTCCGGCCACAGTCTCAACCTTCTCTCCTAAATGCGAGCTCTTCCTCTTGAATTGCTCTTAATTCTTTCAAACTTGATGTTTCCGCATTCGGACCTTCGCTTTCGCATTTTTCCATTTTCTTCTTCCTGCTTTCCTCCAGAGCTTGTTTTGAAAATGTTATGACAAACTAAAGGAGGAGCGTAGCCCTGAGGCTCATGTGTCATCTGCAGATGCAGATCTGCCTTGGTGACACCAACCTGTCTCTCTAGCAAGTCATCTCCAGAGGAGGGTTAGCATTGGTGACACCAGCCTTTTTCCCCTCCTTGACAAAGAGTCGACCTTGTCCTGCTCTTCTTATTTTCCCTGAGTGAATTCAGCCATCCTTTTGGTGTCTTAAAAAATCATGATCCTGTAATTAGTGCTGTGAAAAGAAGAGACAAACTACCTTACCTCCGTTGAAAGCCAACATCATACAACTTTCCACTATCCATTTTTAAGCAGCTTCTTATTCTAAATGCTTCTTCCTTGCCCAAGTTCTCAAGCTTGTCTGCTCCATACCCCACCAAAAGTTCAGATAGAACCTGTCAAGCTCAGCACTGGGTCCTCCCTTCCTGGCTTCCACTTGCCTGGGTCATTATTCTGGCTTCTTTACTCCTTGCTGTCTCCCAGAGCAAATCTGTTTCATACTGGAGCCTCGTGCCTGACCTGGACCTTCTGTCTCACTCTGCCAACTTCCTCTGTGGTTCTTCCTGGGTCAGAAGTCACTTTCTCTGTCCCACGTATGTCCTTTCTTTCAGTGACAAAGATGGTAACATCTCTTTTTATGAAAAGAATGTTGCTAGACTGCCACACCCACCTCTCTTCTCACCCAGGTTCTCCAAAGAACAAACTCATGCTCCTCCTCCAAGGCCCCGTTGCTCTTCATTCCTTACAATAAAATCTGGTTTTCCTCCCTTTGTGCCACTTGAACTCTGCAACCCAGCTGCGGCATGTCACAAATATTGTTAGTTCTGCTCAGCCTGACTGTGGCATCTGCCCTGACTTGCAGACATCCCTCCCCCAGGCTTGCTTCTCCGAGGCTTCTGCGACAGTTGGAGCAATTTCCCAACCCTCACTGTTGACTCTGCCTGCTTTGGGAGCTTAGATTGAGTGTCGTAGTCCTACACCTAACTGTCATCCACGCTGTTCTCTTCTTTTCTCCAGCTCTCTGTGTCCCTTCATCATTTCTATGGCTTTGACCATTGCTTTGATGCAAAGATCTGTCTTTCCGGTCTTGCTGTCAGTCCTAGGTCCTGGGTTAGACCTAGGTTAGAAGCAGACGCATCCCCTCCCATTCTCCTTCCGGTTCTTACTCCCTGCTTTCTCTCCAGGAAGAAGCTGAGCACAGGACAGTGTGCTCGTATTTTAGGAGATGTTCTTTCCACCACCAGTTCTATGACCCATGATCACTCTGGGGGCTTTGGAATGCACAACTTTTGCAGCATTTTTTTTCTTTTGCAGTTGTTGCTTTGCTTTTCTCTTTTTGTAACCTTTTCCTTATATGTTGGTTTTTATTTTTCACAAGGGAGCCCCTGTTTTCCATTCCCAGTAGCCCATTCTCATTTTCATGCTGCATGTCACCCCAGTCTTTTGGCCAATATCAATACTGCCCAAGTTTTGGCAAAGCTCCCCTAAACTCTAGCTCCAGTGCGGATCATTCTGCTGTGCTCTTGACCAGAGTAGCCATTCCATTAAGATGGACCCCAGAATCTCAGATGCAATGGATCCAAATGGACTAATCTTTTTCCTATCTAACTTTCCTTAAGATTCCCCCAGTTAGGGAATGCAGTGGAGCAGAAAATAGGAGTTATTCAAAACTCTCCTTCATTCACTCATTGTGATCATTCACTGTGATATGTCAGCTTGACTTGAGTAAGAACTGCCCAACAGATTAGCAAAGTTTTGGGTGTGTTGGATGACTGACATGTAGGCCGGCAAACTGAGGAGGGAAGACCCACCCTGGATGTGAGTGGTATCAACCAATAGTCTTGTATCCTGAATGGAATAAAAAGAAAGAAGGAAGCTTTCCCTTTTGCTTCTTTTGAGGAGCTCCAGTCTTCACCATTGCCTCTGGATGTTCATTTCCAGTACCTTCAGGCTTCCAGTGCTGACTCTTCAGCTTTTCAACACAAACCCTTCTGCTTTGCAACAGAGACTCACATCAGTGACATTGCAGTGAGTTCCAGACCTTCAACCTTGGACTGGATCCTCTGGCTCTCCAGCACACAGACGGCCATTTTGTATTCTTTCACCTACTGATTATGCAGGCAGCCATTTTAAGTCTAAATAGCACATCCTGTATATAATCATATATACATTGTATATTAATCTGCTCCTCTAGTGAGCTCTAACTGATACACCCATCCCCAAGCAGGCCCTCCATGTCACCTTCTCAGCAGCTCTTGAACTTGTCCCACCTCTAGTGCCATTGCCACAGCTCAGCTTCCTATCCAGTAGCTTCCTAACTCATTTCCCTGCCCCAATTCTTTTCTTTTTGTAGCTCAACCATTCCACAAATGCGACGTGAGAATTTTCTAAAAGGCCAATCTTGTCTGATCCCTCTTCTACTAGAATCATTCAGTGGGACTCTCCATCTCCTTCAGAATGAAATCTAAGTTTATTAATATGGTATATGTTAGTCAGCTAATGTCACAGTAATACTCAATAACAAACATCCCCAAATGTAGTGCTTTGCAATGACAAGCCTTTGTTCTAACATTCATGTGACTGCAGGTTGACTGTGGTTCAGGCTGCAGGACCTCTGGGCTGGGCTCTCAGCTTTGGTGGGGTTAGAATCTACTTATATGTGAATAAGGGCAGTGGTCACTCAGGCATGTCCTTTAGTGGAAGATAACTAGAATAGAAGGGGGTGAGTGAGAATATGAGGTGCCCCTTGCAACTGTGGTCTAGAACTGGCTCCACAACTTCTGTCCACTTCTATTGGCTACAGAAATCCCCATGGAGGCCATCCTCATTGGTGCAGCAGCATATACTCTTCCCATTCTCTATCTCTGCGAAACCCAAGGACTCAGGCAGAGAAACATAAACCAGATGCAGGGAGATTGTGAAAACCATGGGCATGAACCCCCTAGTGCATGTTGCAAGGGAGACGTGTCTGGCCTCTGCTCCCCACGCAGATCCACCCTTCTCAGTTTTCAGCCTTTCTTTCTGCACTAGATCCTGCTTTGCTACACAACTGTGGCCTGTGTGCTGGAATTGGCTTTCTTCCCTCCTGCTTCCCAGGTACCCTGTCCTCTGCACAGAGAGATGTTAACTTCCCCTGAACATGGAGTTCCAGGGACTCCATACTCACACTGATGATCTTCTGGGAACAGCTTCAATGTCCCGGCTGGAGCAGGTGTCCCTGACTCCTGTCTCCATCACATCACCCTCATTGCTCTCTACACTTTTTTGTTTCTTTTCCTATTTACTTTTATTTTCCCTCCCACATTTTTAATTAGTGCATATTGATTATACAGATGAATAGATTTTACTTTGGCAAATTTGCACATGCACATAACAGAATTTATTTATTCCCCTCTCCGAACCCACTTGCCCTATCCTCCTCCTACTTTCACACCATTTTGGGGGCTTCAATGTGCATAATGTATTTTGATCATACACTGCCCACTATTACCCAGTCTTACAACACCCCCCCTTCTTCCCTTCCTCTTGTCTTATAGTAGTCTCCCTTCTAGTTTCTTGTCATATTATTTTAGATACCACATATTATAGGGAGGACATATGATGTTTGTCTCTCAGAGTCTGGTTTACTTTGCTCAACATGATCACCTCTAAATCCATTTAATTTTCTGCAATTGACAAAATTTTGTTCTTTATGGCTGAATAAAACTCCATTGTGTAATATACCACATTTTCTCTATTCATTCATCTTTGATGAGCACTGAGGCTCATTCCATATCTTGGCTATTATCATTGTGCTGCAATAAACATGGCATGCAGATGTCCCTGTGATATGCTGACCTTATTTAATTTGGCTGTTTACCAAGGAGTTCTATGGCTGGATCAAATAGTAGTTCTATTTTTATTTTTTTGGGAAAGTCCATATTAATTTCCATAGTGGTGTACTAATTTACCTTCCCACCAACAATGTAGAAGGGTTGCATAATTTTGGGAGGAGAATTTATTTTTCTTTTCTAGAAGATCACAAATTCCCTGGCATCAAGGTCTTTAGCTTCTTGGTGTAGGACAGGTCCATTCTATATGGTCAGTACATATTTTTGAATAAATGGATGGATGATTGTGTGGTTGACTGTTTCTGAGCAGTCACTGCATTGTGTGGTTTGTGTTATAACCTCCTAGAACATTCCAGAATCCTATTGAAAACAGATAAGAAAAATCATGTGCACTGGAAGCCATTTACAGAACAATGATTTCTCTCTGGCTACTGCTAGTGATTGTCCTTATTTCTTTTAATAGTTTAGCCAATTTAGATTTGAATATTGTTTTCCTCACACTTTGTGCCAATTTGATTTTTTCATTCTGTGACATCTATACTGGGTGACAATTACACAGCAGCCTGTTCTTTCCCATTGGATTTTTGCCTCAGGTACAAAGCAATTATATTTCACCTACAAAAGATAAACTCAAAATAGATTCCTTAGTGCATGCCCAAATTACTTCGAGTACCACCCAATTATGACTTATTCCTAGTGCAACTCAGAACCAGTGTAGATTATTCTATTATTCAGAAAAAAATGAAGTAAACTGTTCCTTAATCTCATTCCAGTTGGTGCTAATTGAGTCACATCAACTTTGATATACCAAGATATCAATTTTGGTTATGTCCAAGTGAAGAACTTCAAGTAATGTAAAATGTTTTTATTTTTATTTTATTTTATTTTATTTTATTTTATTTTATTTTATGTGGGTACCAGGAGTCGACCTCAGGACCTCGTGCTTGGCAGCAAGCACTTGTGCCGCTGAGCGATATCACCGGCCCTTTCTTTCCTTTATGTGGGTTCCAGGAGTCGAACTCAGGACTTCGCACTTGCCAGGCAGGTGCTTATGCCACCGAGCTATCTCACCGGCCCAAGTAATGTAAAATTTAAAGAATATATGTTAGAATAAATACAGATTTTAAAATCTGACCAAAAGTCTGAGCAACACTGGCAATTTATTAACTCTTAAGATAAAAATTAAATTTTAATTTGTCAAATATGAAAGAGCTACATTACATTCTAGTAGTATTTTATTCTTTCAATACACATTTCTGTAGTATCAAATTTCATTAGACACAAAAACCAAATACTTCTCTGATCCCTCTTACCAAGACGATCATGGTCTCCCTTGCTGCAATGGTAACAAACACAACTTGTTTGGTCACAGGTGTGTTCCTGGTGGGCCTTGGCTAGAGATATTGACAGTACTTAGCAGAAAACCCTCACACAATAATGACCTCAACCCTAATGGTTTATCCTCATGCTTAAGAGAAGTTGGGTGGGGGCAGTCCAGGATGGTGTGGGGGAACCTGGAGGACTTCAAGGACCACTGCTTTGCCACTGGCAGTATGTACCTCTTACCACCAAGTGCAACTCATGATCCGAGAGGGGATCCTTAGTGTGCCAGGTGGGTGGGACAGGCCAGAAGGGGAGGTGAGGTTGGAGCTACCAGGAACTGACAGGCCCAGGTGGAGAAGCCACTTCAGGGCCAGTGCCTGGTCACTACTGGAAAGTGCATGGAGAAAGCAACCACTGAGCGGGCCCTTGAAGGAGGGAAGGGAATGGACTCTATGAGTGACGTGTCGGTGACACGACCTGATGGTGTCTTCTTGGGCCCTCTCCTGCTAACTTTAGTTCTTGCCAGATGAAAATATTTGATAAAACCCAAATAAGATTTTGAGAGTGAATTGTATTTTCTCAATTATTGATGAAGAATGGATTTGGTTATTCTAGACCATAACTTTTTTATCTGTAAAAAATATTTTTCCTTCCTTAGACTTTGAGAGTTTGAGATATTGCAGTCGCCCAAGGTTGTTACCTGGAAGGTTGGTCCCAAGAGACGAGCCACAGGGGCAGACAGCGAGGTCACTGTGTGCTTATGGAAGACTGTGATCATCATCACTGTGACCTGAGAGGTCAATGGACCCATTATGGATTTCACGCATTTCTTGGGCCCTGATCTCTGCTCTAGCGTGTTCTCTAATTACATAACCTCCGACCCACACCTCCCAGCAATGAAAAAGCCATGAAGAAAGCAGCACAGATAGTGCAGAGTGGCGTGAGATTGCACATCCCCATGGGCTCCGTGTCCTGTTGTCTCCGCTCCTGTAGATCTGAGACCACTGGAGCTTGGGTTCCCCAGCCCTGCTGGGCCTTTCAGGCTCTTGGAAGTGGGCAGGTCATGGGAGGGCAGAGTTTCTGCAGCTCTAATCCTTCTGCTCTGTCTTGGTGACAGGCTGGTGCCATGGGCATACCTCGCCAGGCTGCCAGGCCACCTGCAGAGTGAGGGACCCCACAGCAATCATGGCAGAGGATGGGGCCTGCACTAGCCAAGAATCACCCACAGAACTGTTTGTTGGTTGTAAAATATGGTTCTTAACATTGGATAATGGCAATTAGCATGGATACAAATTAGAACAATAGTAATGGCATTGATTATGCAAAAGCTTAAAAGAAAAGACTTTCTCAGAGAATTCCACCTCTTTACCTGCCCTTCCAGTGCCAGAGAGTGAGAGTTCATCAGCAAACTCCAAGGGCCCCTTGTGGTGGCGCAGAAGTCCCCAGTCAGGACAGGAGGTGGAGGGAGGTTTTGGGGTGTGTGACCTTTAGGAACTGCTGCTGTGGGTACCAGATCTGGACTCGGGTCTGGTATGGCCTGCACCTGGCTGATGCAGGGATTTGGACTCTCAGATCTTTCTGAAGGGAACAAACATGGATAAGGAAAAGGTTGGAAGACTTCACTGCCTTGAGGGGGAGTACCGGGCCTGCCCATCTTATCTGTTCCACCCCATGCCCGAGCACCCTACTCAGACCATGGATATGACAGGGGTGCAATACACATGCATGAAGTTTTGCCACTCACTTTAAAAAATTTATATCCACGTCATAACGTGATCCACATCATCGTCTGTCAGATGAGCTTCATTTCTTGGAAGTTACTGTTCCAATGTTCTGGAAGACAGGCTTGGTACTTGAAGGGCTCTGTGCAGTGTGGAGTGTGCCGTGCTCTGCTGTCCCAGAGGTGCCCCCACTGGCCTAGTGCTAACAGCTTGCAGTGGTGAGATTGCTGTGTTCCTTTAAGTCTGACCTGCCACAGTGAGCGGGGATCGCTCAACCAGAGCAAGTGAGGAGCAGGGAGTCTCCTCATAGGGGGCCTCCTCACATTTGCACCAGGCATAGGAATTGTAGGAGGTGGATGCTCCTGATCCAAGAACCCGCAGGCAAATGCAGCCGACTGTGGCCCCTGCAGGCTTCACGGCTGCTCCATAATGCATCAGATATAGCAGGCTGACCTGTGTTCAGGGCTTTGGTACTGTTGCTCTTAGCTTTGGATTCTATCAGAAGCCAGGATGAAAATGCTTCTCATATGCTGAAAACAGAAACAAGATGACATTTATCTGGATATAAGAAATATAACAAACTTAAATTTTGTGTACACTTAAAAGCAGTCTACATATATCAGTGAGCATATATGGTCTTTATAGATATTTTACTACTTTTCTATGCTGTGCAATAAATAGCTAAACTTAGAGGTTTAAACCAATAGCCAATTACTACTTCACAGCTCTCTAACACAGGCTAGGCAAGATTCTCTGTGCAGTGTCTCACAGAGTGGGAATCAAGGAGTTGGCCCTACAAGGCTTTTATCTGGAGGCTGCATGAGAGTCACTTTGGGGTCTTTCAGGTTGCTGGTCAATTTAATTCCTTGCAGCTGTTGGAACAAAGTTCTTGTCTCTTCACTGGGTGTTGGTCAGGGGGCCCCCTGAGCACTACTGTTTCCCTCAGGTACTAGATAGAGGCTGTTTGCTGGCCCTTGTAGGTGGCCCCTGTTCTGAAATATAATTTTTATAGTTTAAATCTAAAATGTCCCTCAAAAGCCTATGTGTTCAGAGATGGGGCTTTTGAATATAGCACCCCATGGATTAATCAATTGATAAGTTCATAGCTTAATGTATGATTAGGAGGTGAAGCCTGTTGTGGTGGGTCTCCAGAGCATGACTTGGGAGGGTATACCTTGGTTTCTGCTCTTCCCTTCTTTTTCTACTTCCTGGGTGGCATGAAGTGAGCAGCTTTCCTCCACTATGTCCTTCCATCATGCCATTTCTGCCTTCGAAGTAGTCAACCATGGACCAAAACCATGAGTCAAATTAAGCTTCTCTTCCTTTAAGTTGCAGATGTTGGATATTTTGTCACAGTGATAGGAACATGACCAATACAGAAAATTGGTACCGAGAGTAGGGTTGTTGCTGTGACTGCACTTAACCATGTGGTTTAAAAGCCTTTAAAACTGATCTTCAGGAGTTTTAAAACTTTTGGAGATTAGGGTCAGAAAAAGCTCTAAAATGCTATAAGCAGAGCTTGATGAACAATTCTTGTCAGAGCACAAAAAACCCAAATGCTGATAGGAATGTGGACAGTAAAGGCCAGGCTCATGAAGATTCAGATGGAAATGAGGACTGTAATAAAAACTGGAATAGAAGTCATGCACATTTCATTCTGACAAAGAATTTGTTCGCATTTTGTCCATGTCCTAAGACTTTGTGCGAGGCTGAGTTTAAAGGTGGTGGACTAATTGATCTGGTGGAAGAGATTTCAAGGCAGCCCAATGGGTACTGTGGTATGGATACTGCTGACTGCTTTTAGCCAGATCTACAGTGACTATCAGGGGGGAAAAGCAGAGGTAAATGATTTGAAAATTTACATTTTCACCAAAAAGGAAGTGTATGTGATCTTGGGGCCAAGGAGAGCATGGTCACTAAAAAGATTAGCATTAAAAAACTCAAGTACTTTGTACCAAGATAATAAGAAAGATGGCTTAATAATGAATATCTCAGGTACTGGCCAGACCACATCCTTCATAGGCTCAAGGATGTAAAAGAAAAAAAATAAAAAATAAAATAATGTAAAACCATAAACTCTTTTAAAAGACTTTGCTTTGGGAAGAACGTACTAGGGCACCATACTTATTCAGGGCTGTCTAGGAAAGTGTTTCCCCAAGTTCAACTATCCAGGCTCTCTGAGTCCACTGCAGCCATTGTAAAAGGGGACTAGGCTACTGCTTTAGCTGGCAGCAAACCTTGGCATCATCCATGTGGTGCTGGGATTGCAGTCATGCAAAAAAATACAAGAGTTGCAGGATCATGGAGGCTTCCACCAGATTTCAAATGGAAGCTTGGGAGGGAGACCAGGTAACCCTGAGTGGATAATGCATAAAACTATGAGAGTAAAAACAAAAGCACAGTAGACACCCCAGAAAATTAAAGATGCCCCAAACTAGAGCATCTACCAAAGAAAACTACAGACAATAAATGGAGCTTGAGAGAGGCCATGTGGGCTGCCACTGGCAAAGCCATAGGAGTGAGGCTGCCAAAGCTCTTGGAGTTCACATCTACCATTCTGCCCCAGATACCAGACATAAAACTATAGAATTTAATCCTCACCCTGCTGGGTTTTGGTCTTGCTTTAGTCCAATTCTTTTCTATCCCCCATTCTTTCCTTCTAGAATGGGAATATTTACAATGTGCTATTATATGTTAAAAGTATTTTATTTATTTATTTATTTATTTATTTATTTATTTATTTATTTATTTATTTTTGATTTTTACAGGGGCTTACAGTTAAGAGTTCACCTTGACTCTCATATGTGACTTTATTTTTTTTTATTTTTATTTTTTGTGGGTACCGGGGGGTCGACCTCAGGACCTCGCGCACCAACTGGCACCCGTGCCGCTGAGCGATATCACCGGCCCCTTTTTCGTATGTGGGATCCGGAAGTCAAACTCGGGCCCTCGCGCTTGCAAGGCAGGTGCTTACGCCGCTGAGCCATCTCACCGGCCCTCATATGTGACTTTAGACTTGGACTTTTCAGCAAGGCTGGAACTGTTAAGACTTTGGCAATTCTTAGAAATGGACTAAATACATTTTATACAATGAGATGGACATGAGTCTTTGGGAGCCAGAGGTGGAAAGTGACTAATAAAATACTGTGTTAGTAGAAATTTGAGATTAGGTGATGACAATCATTCAGAAGCTGATTGACAGGAAGAAGATGTTTTGCTCTCAGTCTACTGGTGGAGGAGGCTGGCCGCAGCACAGGGGAGCACAGAGAAGCACGATGGTTGCTCAGCAGGCAGAGGGATGAGGGAAGTATGGGCAGGGGCCTTTACTGTGATTTCCATGGGAAGGATCAGGTGAGGCAACAAGCTTCAGATTGTCTTCTTTGCATAGTTTCAGGAGGCTCTGGGTGTGGAGGCTAAACTTGGTATCGGGTACTGACTGGGATGATTAGGGTAGTTGCAGAATGGCCTCAAGGGTGCTTGGGCTATGGGTTCTGGATTGCTCGGTTTTCATTTACAAGTCCTGCTCTAGGCTGGCTGTTTGTTTCATTAGGAACTAATCAGCCCTAGGAGGAGTAGACTCTGTAGGGCCACCAACCTCAGATGTGAAAGCATCAGAATACTGTACAGAAAATCAAAGACTTGGCTAATACACCTCCATCTTCAAAGCCAAAACTTTTCCTTCTATATTCTCTGACTTCTCCTTCTGCCACCAGCTAGATCAGATTGTTTCGTTAGGGCTTGTGTGATTAGATTAGACCCTACTGTCAAAAGTTTCTCCCAACTAATTCAAAGTGAATTCATTAGTAATCTAAATTGCATCCACAAAACATCCTTTGCTACATACATGACATAATTATAGGCATGCTACCAATTGCATTCACAATCCTCGGTACGAGGGCAGAAAATCTTGATGACCAGCTTAAGATTATCCCATACATGTAATAGTGAGAGTAGTGTTTGTTCACTGAAAATATTTGGAAAAATACAGAAAACTACATGGAAAGTGATAAGAAGCACTGATAATTTTATCATTACTAATATATTTTCCATTAAAATCCATATTATTTTCACAGCTAAAATAATGTTCCTAGTTCTGTCTTTCTGAATTTCATAAAAATTCCACCATATCATCACACATTCTTTGCAATAAAAATTCTCAACAGCTTCACAGTAAACATTTACTAACTAATCCCTTAATATTGGCTATGTAAGAGATTTAAAGTCTTTGTTAAGATTTATGATTATTTCCTTCAGAGATAGTCCTAAAAATAGGCTTACTAGATCTGGTCTTATGATTATTTTGGTTTATACTCCAAACAAAAGAATCTCATCTCTCTTTTTTCTTTCTTCCTGTCTCTCTCTCTTTCTCCTCTCTCCCTTTCAGAATTTAAGTTTTCAGTAAAATAGTATAAAGGCAGGAAAGGCATCCTAGCCTCCTCACTTTTTCCCCCATGAACAAAGAACTCCTCCTTCTTCATCTTCTTCATCTACACAGAGCTGCTTGGTTATCAAATCCACTGGGCGCATGTTTGATTATTTATGATCAGCCAATTAATAGTATGGGGTTGTGAGAGAATTAAGTCATTGAATGATGTGATTTGTGGAATCCCCACTAGAGGTCCAAGGAAGATTGGAGCTACTTTTGCTTCTAATGCCCCTTCCTCAGGTTTGTGGGTCACCCTGCTAATCCCTGCACACCCAGAGGGTTCACTGTGGGATCTCACTTAAGTTCATTCTTTGAGCAGTTTCCCTATTTTGGTTTTCACTAACCCCATCTTTCTGGTCTATTCCTTCGCTATCTGCTTGTAATTTTCCAAGGTGACCATTGGGTGGATTAAAGAACTCTTACCCATGTAGCTTAGTGAGTAAGATTTGTTTTGTTTGCCCCTTCTGGAAACATTACATTGTGGTAGATATCTTGTCCTGAAGCCAGAGGCTTACCCCACGTGACAGACGCTCTGTTGCAGAATTTCTGGATCTTATTTGCAGGAATTCTTACATCAGTGGATACTAACAGGCCCCCAGACTTGTAGGGTCAGAGACCATAGTGAAGGGGTTTTGAACAGTTTAATGATGTTTTCCATAAACTAAAACACATTTACTTTGATGGAAGAATGGGAATTATGAAAATGTGATTTCATGGCTGCTAGAATTACAGTAATTTAATAATTAAAAAGAATTTTTTCACATAGATCAGCAACTTGGTATTTAGGACACATACAAGTGGGGAAACAACTTAGCATTACTTAGTAAAGTTTTATTAATCTTTTTGTTACCCATATGATATCTGGGGAGACCAACAGTGGGTTCCCAGGGGTGTGAAGGTTGAGACCCTGTATTGGGAACCCCCTCTGCAGAGTCAGTCTGAGGCACTCCAGCACAGTCTCGTTAGGAGACACTCTTGCGCTGGAGACCCTCCATCCTTCCCCCTGCTGGGGCCTCCATATACAGTGAGAGACAGGAGCTGCGGCACGAGCCTGGAAAATTGGTCATAACAACTAGCAATCCATTAATTAAGGTCCTAGCCACTTCAGTCGTCAACTGCCTTCGTGTGCCATCTCCAGAGCTCCCGTGGTTCATTACTGTTATTAGTCCTCTCAGCAAGAGGCGGTGGTTGGGATGCACTGAGCTGCTCTGAATGGCAGGGATTTTTTTTTATCTCTAGCAGAAGTTCAGCCTCATTAATATTCAAGAATCATCAGCAGTTCTCTTCGAGGTCCAAACCATTATTTATGCTAACATTGCTCATTGTTCTAACATGAGGGGACAAATCTGCCACTGGTTTAGTTTATTTCACATCGTTTTCTAGACCTTAATCTGTTTCATGTCTTTTACATCCTACATGAAGCCAAAAGGTTCCAGAGGGTCTTTAAGAGGGAGACCCCATGCTGGTCTCAGGAGCTGAGAATACCCAGCACCTCTCGCTGACCCCGGATGGATCTCAAATCTAAGCCCAGTCATTTCTTCTCTTCATTTCATAAGGTTTATACTACTCTATGCTGCAAAAATTATTTTAGCATGAAGTTTCAAGAATCAGTAATGAAAATCCTTTTCTCTCCTGTCTGAACTAGGAATCAGCTGAGGAAGAAGATAGGTGTCAAGGACTGGACACCAAACTTAATGAATACCATGGTACATATTTTTGGTGGAAAGTAAATGCAATGAAGTCTATAAACGAGCACACTTGCTCCCATACCCTTAACCTCATATCCACTCTCCTAGTCCCTGCGTAAGTCCCCTGCAAGAAAGCCCCTCCTAGCATGCTAGGGAGTGGGCCGGGTCGCATGGTATGTGGAGATAGATGGCATGGAAGGAACCAGGCTCTGCTCGCTAATTCACCCACAGAAAGAATGCTCTGCCACTCACAAGGCTGGAGTGAGGAGGGGGAGGGGCAAAGAGCCAGGCCTGACCCCCTCATGGGGGCCCCCTCCATAAGGAAGCACGGTGAACGGTAGTAAAAGGTCTGTCAGCTTCAGGTGAGCATTCAGGAACCAGTTAGCCATTGTAGTTTTTAGAAAGCAGATTTGGAAGCTTTTGTCCATAAACACAGCTTTACTAGAGCTGACTTAGTCTCGTCTGTGGTCTTCTAAGATCTTTGCGTTTTCTCTTTCTCATCATCTTAAAAGAGGCCTTGTCTTAGTGGCTTTTCACTTGTTGCTGGGACAAAATACCTGACGCCCAAAATTAAGAAGGTAAGATTTATTTAGCTCAGTTTGTGGAGGTTTCAGTCCATAATCAGCTGCCTCCAAGGCAGGGTAGCATGGCACAGGGGCAACCTTTCAAGGTGGCAGAAGACAGCAAATCAACAAGAGCAGAAAGGGGGAGAGCAAGCCTCTTTTCCTCCCCTATATTGTAAGCAGACTATGGCCCCACCCCGGGCGGGTGTAGCACTCACACCATCTCCATGCCCTCCTCTTGCACAGGCTCAGGATGTTTACAAAGTAAGGACTCTGGCCCCCTGGTGAATCACTCAGTTAATTTGTAAATTTCTGGAGCTGACACAATGAAAAACATCCCAGAGCAATAAGAGCATGTCCTCTACATCCTAGGATGTAGAACTACTGAGTTACTTAGTTAAGCTTTCAGACTTCTCAAGTTGACACAGTGTATCAGCCTTATGGATATACAAGGTATAATCTAAATATAAAGTGAATCTGTGAGTTAAAAAAATTTATTACAGAAAAGGCACATTGACATTTATCTTCCACAAAGTACTCCCCTTGCTTGGAACACACTTATCCCATCATTCTTGCCACTTTCTGTAGCAGTTCTGGAAGTCCTCTTTCTGGGTGTGACCAAAAATATGGTGCATGCTGCTGCAAAGTGCAGCTCATAAAAACACGATAGTGTCCTCATCTGCCTCTCAACAGATCTGGCACTGTGTGACTTCTGGCTCTTCCCCAAAGTCAAAATGACTGAAAAAGGTAAGTTTTTTGACTTGAATGAGGACACTGAGGCAGCCGGGACAGTGGAATTAAAGACACGAAAGGACTTGCAGAACTGATCCAGAAAGTGGGAAGTATGAGGGGATAAGTGTGAGCGTTTTGAAGGGAATTAATGGCAAGGTGTCTTTTTATTGTAATAAATTTAAAAAGTTTTTTTTTAAACATTTACAGTACTTTTCTTTTCTTTTTTTTTTTTTTTTTTGTGGGTACCGGGGGTCGACCTCAGGACCTCACATGCCAGTAGGTGCCTGTGCCGCTGAGCGATATCACCGGCCCTTTTTTCATATGTGGGTTCCGGGAGTCGAACTCGGGCCCTTGTGCCTGCCAGGCAAGCGCTTACACCACTGAGCCATCTCACCGGCCCCTACAGTACTTTTCTATCACATCGTATATTTTGTTCTTTGCTGGGTCCATGAACACGTGGTAGAGTGTTAGTAAGGCTTTTCTGTAGCTTATAGGAGCAAGCAGTTTTTCCTCCCTAAGTGTCTGTGGGTTGGCTGGACCACACAGAGTGGGGCTGCTTTTGATTCAGTTCGGCTTCAGTCTGACCAGTGGCCACCTGGGACATGTTTTTCTCTTGGTGCAAGATAGAATACCAAGAACCAAGCCAAGTCATGTGACAGCATAGGAAGTTTTTGCTTTTCTGCATGCCTTGCACCTGCACAGGCTCCTGCAGCTGGAGTAACCCATGTGTCCAGGCCCAGCACTGTGGAAAAGGGAGGGGAGGATAGATCATCATCATCATCATCATCATCATCATCATCATCATCATCGTCATCATCATCTGCCGTGCTGAGGATGGAACCCAGGGCACTGCGCATGCTAAGCAAGCACTCTACCACTGACCCACAGCCCCGCCTAGGGATGATATTTGCTGGACAATACAATCTAATAGACAAAAGAGACAGCTGAGGCGGGAAGAGAAGGAGGCAGGCAAGGACTGCTCAGTGGCCCACTGCCTTGGTTGGTCTCTCCTCTCTGGCTTTGGAGTCCCAATTGAGTTTGAATCTTGGCAGTAGACACAGAGTTGGACAAGGTGATTCTTGAGCAGGGACTGAGTGAAGCAGGAGAAATAGCCAAGTGATGTCTGTGGGGAACAGAATTCCATGCAAAAGGAGCTGCAGGGAGAGACACAGGCAGCACATTTCCAATCCAAAGGTTTTGGGGTTTGGAGAGGAGAGAAGCCCCAAGGAAGTCGACGGGGATAAGGCTTGTGGCTCACAGATGCACGCCTTTGCAGAAATGGGAGAAAATCGAGCTTGCCTGTTGTCTCCTTCAAGAGCTTCCAGAAGAGAGGGAGAAGCTGAAGTTCAGAAGAGAGAAGGCGACAGGAAAGCAAGAGGCCCTAGGAGCGATGCTGTTCCCGTCACTGTGCAGACAACATTGTGGGCCTCTCTGGGTTCCCTCGAAGGAGGAAGTGCTGACTCGGGGAAGGTGTGGGTTGGTGGGTGAGGACAGCACTGAGGACTCACCCCCAGGGGGCGCATCCTGGGGGTGATTGAATCACAGAGAGGGAGCGTGTTAGGAAGAGAACCAAGGGTGCCCTTGAGATGAGGAGGCACAACTGTTCTGGGACCCCGATTTCCACATCTCTGCCTTTCCCTGTGAGCACCGAGTGCTGTGGCATGGGAGGCCCCAGGCTGGGCAAAGGTGTGAGTGCACACTCACAGCCAACCCACTGCAGGTGCAGCCTCCATCCAGGCTGGGCAGCCTGGAGCCCGGAGCTGTTGGTTCCAGGGAGCAGGAGGCCAGCTGTGGAAGACAAGGCTTTCAGATGCCCACCCAGCTCTATTACCCAAACTCCTAGGAAAACTACCCACACCCCATCTCTCCCCATGTTTTGGCTTTTCCTTCTCTTTCACCTTCTCTTCAGGACCTGGTGCATAATTTTTGAAGTTAGGTGCAAAATGGAAAGGCAGGGCCAGTTGCTCCCCAAAAAAGAATTGCAAGATGGTGACCACTGAGCTTTCGGCCCAAGACCAGGGACTGGGTGGGATTGGGTGGGGTTCAGAGTGCAGAGCCTGCGGAGCCCCTGCCTTCTTGTTCCTGCTCTATTTCACAGGACCACTGCTTTCTCCTTTGTTGTTTCTGGCCGGCTCCTATTGTGAGATCAAAATCCATTTCTATGTCAATTCTTTATGCTTCTCCAGGATTCGGTTCCAATTTCCACTAGCACCTTCTCCTCCTGAGTAAAGATACACAATAGTAGGAGCACTGGGTGAAAGAACAAAGATGTAAGGAGCAGCGAGCTGCGGAGAGCCAGAGCCAGCGCAGTGAGCCATCAGGACCTGGCCCCAGGGCCCGGCCGGGATGCAGGCTCTCCTAGGAGCAGCCCCCACTTCCTTGCTCTTTTCTCATTGATGCGAGGGCTGCCGTTCTGATGTGCTGCGCTCACTCGAGTCACGAACTTGCTTAGGCTCTGCCCCACCGCAAAAGTGAACTGGGATATGTGGTGCAGAGATGGTGATTTACTTCTAAGCCTCGAAAGAGCATGCAATTTAAGATTGCTTTAAATGTTTCCCTTCGCTTTTCTCTACCTGTCCCCTTCCCCGACTCTTTGAGGCTGTTGACGAGAACCATGAAGGGAAGCTGAATCATTAAGATGGATGTGGAGTTCAAGGCCGTGTGCCAGGCCTGGGCAGTGAGGAGGGCATTACAAATACGGCATGTGTAGTTTCTGCCCTCATTCGTCAGTGCTGACTCGGAGCTTCCTGCGGAGATGAGGACACTGTTCTATGGGTTTCCCTCTTTCAGCATTTTATTTTTCATTATTAATTGTATAAATGAATGAGGTACAGTGTGATAATTGAATACCTGCCTGTGTACCCTGATGATTGCATCAGGGTAGTTAACATCTCTATCTTCTTAAACATTTACTTTGAAGGTATTGATTCATACACAACAACTGCACATGTCTATGGGACACAGTGTGCCATGTTTGGATTCCTGATGGTCAGAGTGGTGCAGACAGCTGTTGTCTAAGCCAGCCATGACTCCGTGCAAGGATCCTGGGGCCAGCATGAGCACCTGGCACAGAGATTGGTAAAGGGACGTTTTCTGCCACACTGCTTCAGCCCTGACTTCTAATGGGAATTCTGGGGAGCAAGTCTGGCCTTGGGAAGGGCATCCTCAGTGGCCTTGGGGACACCGCACCCCAGAGTCTGGCAGGGAAGAAGCTCTGTGAGGGGTCTCACTGCAGCCCCAAGCTCCCCGCTTGCACTTGGACAGACGTGGCCAGCAGGCAAGTCAGAGCGGGGAGTTTGGCCCAGCCCTCCCTTGGGTAGAGTAGGGCGAACTCACCTTGGGGTTTTTGCCAGCTGATGCTCTGGGTGTCCACGGGCCAGTGTATAGCTCCAGGGACGCCAAGCAGGTAGCAGGGAGTAGCGTAGGGCAGCCTGTGTGTTTGATTTAAGAAAGCCGAGAGCATCTTTCCACACCAGGCTCCAGTGAGGTGAGCTCATGGGCACTGGGGCTTCCTGACCTCCACAGCAAGGACAGAGCTTAGGGGAACTTGTAGGGGAGCAGGACACATCCTTGCACACCCCTCTGCTCCTCACCAACTGTAGCCCCTGGCTGCACAAGGGGGACTTTGTATAGAGCAGCGAACCCAGGAAGGAGTTGAGAGGGGAGATGCTCAGAGCCTGCGTGGAGGACTTCCTGACTGCGGTTTCAGCATCAGCAGTGGTAGTGTCCTTGTCCTGTGAATCAAACACCACCACCGTGATACACCTGGGAGGCTGAGGAAGTGGGTGGGGAGATTCAAGGGCTGTCCTTGGGCAAAAGTGCCGTTTCCACTAAGGCAACCAAAGGTCACGATGTCTTTGTTTTTGCAGCGCTGGGGATGGAACCCAAGGTCCTGTGCACCCTGGTTAAAGGCTTTGCCACTGAGCTACGTGCCCAGCCCATGGAAATATTGTAATCTTACCTACACCAAGGACAGTGACCTCCCTTCCCGTACAAAGCATGATCTAGAATAAAACTAAGTGAAATCACAGACACTTTGAGAGGTACAATGTTGATAATCCGATCTTTCATGAATGAAGGAGAACAACAAAACAAATGGAAAAAATCTTAGCCAGCACTTTTAAAGTAGCAAGTACAAGAGGGTTTTCTTTGATCATGTTGGAGCATGACTGAAAATAAATATGAAGTTATATTTATGTACAATCTATACATTATGTTCATATAATAAAATAAATATTTTGTAATGTAATAGGATGTATATTTGTAGAATATAACATATATTATACATAGTGCATATTCTATTATTATATATTACATTATGACATACCATATAATAAAAATAAATACCTTTAAGAGGTAAAAGCCCTAGTGGATCTGAAGGACCTGAGTCAGTCCCGGAAGGTTCTGGAACCTGGAGGCAGTCGCTCTGTGCAGGTGACAGAGCATCGAAGCCTGACTCTCACTGAGCCGGGTGGCCCGGGCACAGGTCCAGAGGCTTCAGACTCAGACTGCAGAGCTCCGGAGCTACTCCGCGCTTCCCGGCCTCATGACCTTGCGCTGGAGCCACAGTGACCTCATTTTAGTCATGTGTGAAGTGGCAACGACAAGGTCACCGATGCATGATGACCCGTGTGAATGTCCAGTGAGGCGACGCGCATGCAGGCCGGATCGCTGTGCTTGGCTGCTGGCCCGCTCTCCTGAGTATCCGCCCTCAAAGCTGCGTGTAACCCAGCGCAGGGGTCCTGCACTCAGAGGCGGGGCTGCCTGAAGCGCCCACTCGTTTAAAGGAATCTCCGTTTTATAACCTTCTGGCTGAAAATACACGATCACATTGAATTTTATGATGTACCTTGAAATAATTATCTAACTAAACTGGGTAAGTTGCTGGATAAAAAATTGCAGAGAAATATTATAGATGCATGCTTAGGAAGAAGAGCGCTGATTCTTTTGTAGTGGAATCAGGTTAAAAAAAAAGCTAGGAAACAAAATGCTAAGTATTGACAGCATGGCTTTTGCAATACAGGGGCCCATATTTGAAGGCAGTAGGCATTAGCTGAGAACAAGTGCATTTATCGACTTGGGTCCTTTCTGCTGGGGGAGGTTATGTAACTGTTTTGAGGTTGGAGAATAAAATATCAGTTCCACCGGAAATAAAATCCAAACCAATTTAATAGGCTCATGTCTTACTGCTGCTGTTGTTTCTTTCTTTTATTTTTTTTTCCCAAAAAGATTATATGCAGCTGGCTTTACAGCCATCTGTTTGGGGCAGTTTGTCTGCAGAAGAGCTAATTAAGGGGAAAAAGATTTGTCATCTCAAGAAATGCTGACAGCTCTGATGGCTCTCGGGGGAACAAAACCTTATTAGAAAACTGTCTTGTTTATTCATTTTTATTGCTGTTGGTTTGATGTCTGCTTCATGCTCTTTTAGATGTTTTAGCAGGAGATGCACTGTTTCCACAAGGGGAGCGCACCTTTCTTGGAGGAGGGAAGTCATTTCTGGGTTACTTTGTCAGTTTTAGTAAACTTTCCTGTTTTTCCCAAGAGGCTGGCCTCTTACTGTGGCCTATTGAAAAGAACTGTTTACTGGTGGTTATATATACACACTGTATATGCTTGTATTTAACATCAGTTTTTGTCATCGTAACCACTTGGAGTGTGCAACTTAGTGACATTAATTTCATTCCCAACTATCACAGTTACCTGTTCCTGAAATGTTTCTATCTCCAGCCGCTGTGGGCATTTTTGTGTTAGCAGGACACATGACTGTGCATCTGGGTCCTTGGGGTGTTGGCCCCAGAGTTTCCCTAGGCAGATGAGTGTCCTTGTTCCCGGCACCTGGGATGGACGAGGAGGGCAGATGGCCATTTGCATTTCCCACCATTGGCAGGGGATCTGGGCTGAGCATCAGACAAGTACTCATTTTTCTGCAATATGATGTCCTCATGAAACAGGGTTTTCCTCTGTTTTTCAAAAACTGAACTCAACTTTCTAAAGTACTGTACCCACCTTCCATATCATGGGCCCTCTCTCCCCGTAACAATCAAACATGGAGAAGAAAACACTGTTTTGCTTATTGGTTTGGGTGAATAGGAGGGAGATAGCTGAGTAAAGTTGCTGTTATCCTTTCCAGTTTCTGCAGCCTTTCAAAAGCCCATGTAGGAAGTTCCTGCCTGTGAGTCATACAAGTTTTGAGGTGATGAGGAGGAGGCTAAAACAAGAGACCTTGCTCTTTAAGGGCAATTGTTTGCTTTTCATTTGAATGTGGTTAAATTATAACCTAGCTGGTTCCTCTCCGGAGCTCTGTGAAATTTCTAACAGAAGTCATAGGAGACCATCTGCTTTATAGTTCAAGAGTAAACAAATCTATTTGAGGTATTCTCCTCCTTCTTCCCCAGTCTATGTAATTTGAAATGAACACTGAATACTTTGAAATATAAGCTATTTATAGATAAAATAACCTTAGCTGACCTACTAAATTCTTTAGAAAACATAAACAAGGCTTCAGTGAATATCTGGATATAATTGACATCATTGGATGCTGGCAAGAGCAGAGTCCAACCTGTATCTTACTAGAAGTAGTGTCTTCTTTCCAGAAGTACTGCACCCCTTTTAAATTTATTCATATTTATTTAGTGCTATTTCCTCAGCACAATCTTGGAAATTTTTAAAAATAAGTTTTGTAAGAGAAAAACTAAGACATTTTCTGCTTTCAGAGAACTTATTTTCTGGGCTGTATCCATCAACATTGGCAATATCGGCAACATACCAGCAAGATAAAGAAACTTATAAAGCACACATATAAGGCTAAGGCAGGCAACATTTATGAGCTATTATTCTGTGGTTCTAAATTTGCAGATCATATGAAATTTCATGTGAACTTTAGAATTATAAACTATAAAGGGAAGAGACACGTGGAAGTGCCGTTATTGTCTTCTGCTGGCCCTTGTTTTTACTTACCTGGATTTGTTTTCTGTGGTATCAGTTGCCCATGATCAACTAGAATAAGGATGAATGCAGTGCTGTAAGATATTAGAGAGTGTAGCCACACCCACATATGCAGTGGGATCAAAATACACAGGGAGTATTTATTACAGTAAAAAACACATCACATAGCTTTTAATTCCACTCAAAATACGCCCTTCCCTTCAAACACACATATCTCACTGCTAGTCCTACTTTTGGAAGCAGTTTTGGAAGTCCTCTTTTATGACTGTCTTTTGAAAAATTTTTAATTAAAAAAATTTATTGGTACATTTTATTTTATTTTATTTTAATTCTTTTTTATATGTGGGTACCAGGAGTTGAACTCAGGACCTCGTGCTTGCCAGGCAGGTGCTTATGCTGCTGAGCTGTATCACTGGCCCTATTGGTACATTTTAGATGTACATAATGATAACACTCATCATAGAGAGTTTGTACCTGCACAAGATACATCTTGCTTCTTTTTTCCTATTCCTATCCCATCCCTTCAACACCTTTTCCCTCCTTATTTACAAAAGCTTTGTTTCCATTTTTTCCTTCTATTCTTTTTCTTCTTTGTCCCTTCCTTCCTTTCCCCCTCCACCCTCTTTTGTTCCCTTTCCCATTTGAACATTTTCTTCCCATTTCCTAATATCTATTATATATTTTGGTCCTTATTTATGCTTTTGGTTTCTCACACCAGAGAAGCAATGTGATGTTTAAATATGTGTGTCCAATTTATTTCACTTAAGAGTATGGTCTCAAGGTGCATCCATTTACCTATAAAAGTTGCAAGTTTATCCTTCCTTATGGCTGAGTAGTACTCCATTGTATAAAAAACCCCACATTTTTTTTATCCATTCATCAGTTGATGGGCATTTGGGCTGCTTCCAAGATTTAGCTATTACACATTGTGCTGCTATAAAAATGGGTGTTCATATATCACTGTGGTATGATGTTTTTAGTTCTTTCAGGAAGATACCAAGGAGGGGAATAGCTGGGTCAAATGGAATCTGTCGTCCTAGATTTTTGAGGAATCTCCACACTGATTTCCACAGTGGTTGCACCAGTCTACACTCCCACCAACAGTGGAGAAGTGTTCCTTTTTCCCCATAACCCTGCCAGCATTTGTTATTGGTTGATTTCTTGATAATAGCCATTCTTTCTGGAGTGAGTTGGAATCTCAGAACTGTTTTAATTTGCATCTCTCAAATGACCAGTGATGTCGAAAATTTTTCATATGTTTATTTGCTGTTGCTACTTCTTCATGTGAGAATTGTGTATTCATCTCAGATGCCCATTTTTGGATTGGGTCTTTAAATTTGGGGGTATGATTTTTTTTTGAATGCATTATATGTTCTAGATATTAGTCCTTTGTCTGAGGAACAGCTGGCAAATTTTTTCCCCCGCACTGTGGGTTGTCTCTCCACTCTGTTGGTGGTTTTTTTTTTTTGTTTGTTTGTTTTTTTTTTGCTGTGAAAAATCTTTTTAATAAGACGAGATCCCAGTTGTTGGTCCAGTTTTAATCTTTGGTCATGGAAAGCCAGTTTTTCCAGCATTATTAATTAAAGAGGTTATCTTTCTTCCAGTGAAGGTGTTTGGCTCCTTTGTCAAGGATAAGTTGGCTGAGTGTTTGGAGTTGTTTCTGCATCTTCTAATCTGTTCCATTGAACCTCAGGTCTATTTTTTATGCCAGTACCATGACGTTTCTATCATGGTAGCTTCGTAGTATAATTTCAAGTCAGGGATTTTGATGCCCCCTGTCTTGCCTTTGTTGCCCAGAATTGCTTTTTCTATTCTTTGTCTCTTCTGGTTCCAAATGAATTTTGGGATTGTTTTCTGTAATTCTGTGAAGTATGCTAATGGTATTTTGATTGGAATTGCATTAAATCTGTATAACAGCTTTGGAAGTATAGCCATTTTCACTATATTTGTTCTTCCTACTGAAGAACAAGGGATATCTTTCCATTTTCTGATACCCTCTTCAATGTCCTTTTTTCAGAATACTATAGTTTTCAGTGTATAGGTCTTTTACTTCCTTAGTTAGATTGATTCCTAGATATTTCATTTTTTTAATGCTATTGTGAAAGGTGTTTCTCTAATTTCTCTTTCAGTGAGTTTGTAATTTGTGTACAGAAATTCTATAGATTTTTGAGTGTTGACTTTGTATCCAGCTACACTACTGAGTTTGGTTATTAAATCTAGGAGTCTTTTGGTGGAGTCTTTGGGGTCTTCTATGTGGAATATTATGTTATCTGCAAATACTGGTATTTTAATTTCTTTTCCTATCCTTTTTTTTTTTTTTAATGTGGATACTGGGAGTCGACCTCAGGACCTCACACTTGCCAGTGCTTGTGCTGCTGAGCTATCTCACTGGCCCCCTCTTTTCCTATCCTTATTCTTTTTATTTCTTTCTCTTGTCTAATTGCTCTGGCTAATAGCTCTGAACCATATTGAATAAGAGTGGTGCCAGTGGACATCCTTACCTTGTTGCTGATTTTAGAGTGAAAGCTTTCAGTTTTTGTCCATGTAGTATGATGTTGGCTGTTGGTTTGTGATAGATGGCTTTTATCAGATTGAGATAAAGACCATCTATTCCAATTTTCTGCAGGGTTTTTATCATGGATGGGTGTTGGACTTTGTCAAATGATTTTTCTGCAACTATTAAGATGATCATGTGTGTTTTGTCCTTGGCTCTGTTGATATGGTGTATTACATTTATCAATTTGTCTATACTGAAACATCCCTGCATCCCTGGGATGAATACTGCTCGGTCATGGTGTATAATGTTCTTGATGATTTGCTGCATTCTGTTTCCCAGTATATTATTGAGGATGTTTGCATTTTTGTTCATTAGAGAGATTGGCCTCTTCTCTTTTTTGCTTGGATCCTTCTCTGGTTTTGGTATCAGGGTAATGCTTGCTTACAGGAATGAATTTGGGAGTATTGTTTTCCTTTCAATTTCATTAAAGAGTTTGCGAAGTAAAGGCATTAGGTCTTCTATAAATTTCTTGAGGAATTCAGCAGTGAGTTCATCAGAACCTGGGCTTTTCTTTGTTGGTAGGTTTTAAATTACATCTTCAATGTCATTGACTGATATTGGTTTATGTAGAATTTTTATATCTTTTTGATTCAGCTTTGGTAATTCATATGTATCTAGCAATCTGTCCATTTTTTCTGCATTTTCCATCTTATTAGAATACAGGTTCTTGAAGTAGGTATTGATGACCTTCTGGATTTCCACAGGATATGTTGTGATTTCTTCCTTTTCACTCCTAATTACATGAATTTGAGTCTTTTTTTTCCTTTTTTTGTTAAGGTTGGCTAAGGATTTGTCAAGTTTTAATCTTTCAAAGAATCGACTCTTAGATTCATTGATTCTTCGTATTGTTTTCTTAGTCTCATTTGCATTAATTTCTGCTCTGATCTTTATAATTTCCTCCCTTGTATGAGCTTTCAGCTTGACTTGCTCTTCTTTTCCTGAACCTTGAGGCTCAACATTAGGCTGTTTTTTTGAAATTGCTCTGTTTTTCTGATGTCAAATTCACTGCTGTAAATCTCCCTCGTAGGACTGCTTTCACTGCATCCTATAAGTTCTGGTATATTTTATTGGCATTATCATTCAATTTTAGAAACTGTCCAATTGTTTATTTGATTTCATCTGTGACTCATTGGTTGTTCAGGAGGGTGTTATTTAATTTCCCTGTGTTTATGAAGTTTTTGTGGTTTCTGTTGCCATTGATTTCCAATTTCATTGTGCTATGATCTCATAATATGCATGGGATAATTTCAGTTCCTTTGCATTTACTTAAGTATGTTCTATGAGCTAGTAGGTGGTCTATTTTGGAGAACTCCTCTGTGTAGCGAAGAAGAATGTGTATTCTGATGTTGTGAGGTGGAACCCTCTGTAGACACCTACTAAGTCCATTTATTCAAAAGTTTGGTCCAGTTCTGATATTTCTTGGTTGATTTTTTTGTCTAGTTGATCTGGCTATTTGTGACAGTGGGGTATTGAGGTCCACCATTTTAATTGTGTTAGTAATTATTTGATTTTTCATGTCTGTTATTATTTGTTTTATATAGTTGGTTGCACTGGTATTTTGTATATATATTTATGATTTTTATCTCTCTTCTTGGATTGTTATCTTTACAAGGATGTAGTGACCTTCTTTGTCTCTCTTAATCAGCCTTGCCTTGAAATACACTTTGTTTGCAAATAGAATGGCTACCCTTGCTTTTTTTCTGGGTTCCTGCTGCATGGAGTATTGTTTTCCATCCTTTGACTTTCAGTCTATGAATTTCTTTTGAATTAAATGTGTTTCTTGTAGGCAGTATATTGTTTGATCTTGCTTCTTGATACATTCTGCCAGTATGTTTCTTTTGATTTCAGTTTGAGACCATTTACATTGATGGTTATAACTGATATGTATTGACTTATCCTTGTCATTTTATTTTCCTGTGGTTGGTTCCCTTTTTTCTTCCTCTATTTAACTACTTGCCTTGACTGGTAGATTCATTGTGTTGGGGTTCATGGAGCTGTAGGCCTTGTTATCTCTTTCTGAAGTGTCATTCAGAACATTTGGAGTAATGGTTTGGTGGTTGTGAATTTCTTCAGGTGTTCTTTGTCACACAAGTATCTTATTTGCCCATCAATTTTGAAAGATAGTTTTGTGGAGTAAATGAATCTAGGCTGGAGGTTGTTTGCTTTTAGGGCTGGAAATACTTCACTCCAAGCTCTCCTTGACTTGAGGGTTTGTACTGAGAAATCTGCTGTGATTCTGATGGGCTTTCCTTTATAGGTGATTTGTTTCTTTTCTATAACAGCTTTTAATATTCTGTTCTTGTGTTTCATTTCTGGAATCTTTACTGTATATGCCTTTGTGTAAAAATTTTTTTTTTTTTTTTGATCGTGGCTAGTTGAACTTCTATATGGCTAATTTATCTGTATGTCAAGTTCTTTTTCCATGGTTAGGAAGTATTCTGCCACTACTTCTGTGAACAGGTTTTCTAATTGTGCAATCTCCTGCTTTTTCATTGACTCTGATCAATCTTATGTTATTCTTCTTTGGATCATCTAGCAGCTGTTGGATTGATTTTTTTGTGGTCCCTTGCTATTTTTAAGAAACTTTCTTTTCATGATCACTAACCACAATACTGTCTTCTGTATTTGATATCTTGTCCTCACATTGGCTCATTCTACTTCACATACTTTCAATGGAATTTTTAATGTCCTGGATATCTGTTTGAATCTGTTTCATGGATTCCATTTCTTTCTTATGCTGGGTGTTCATGATTTCCATCATTTTCCTAAGCTTTTTTATTTTATTTTTATCTGTACCTGCTCTAGAGTCACTAACCATGGCCTTCATTATGGTCACCATCTCCACAGTTATTTGAGGAATTATTTCTGATTTGATTTTTTCTACAGGTTCATTCATCTGCTTTGTTACTTCTGCTGTTGCCACTTCAGAGAGTCCAGGTGTGTGGCTTTTGAATTGTTGCACCTCATTGCCCCCTGCATTTGCCTTTGGTGAGGTGGAAGTCTGGCATTGCATCTTGCATTGGTGTTTTCTCATTTTCTATTTTTTAAAAAAATGTTTAATTCCAGGGTTATTGCTTATAAGTTGCTTGTGACAGGTAGCTTTATTGCTAGTATTGAGAACCCTTAGCAATGATTACTTCTCATAGACGTCTTCCACGTATCACTTACTTTAGGATTTTGAGTCTTTTGCAAGATCCTAACTCTTCAATTTATTGGGGATGAGAAGTCGCTGCCTATCTGGCCCAGCCCCTGGTTCTTTGGCACTGGCTTACAGTATTTTTTATGATTCTCAGGCAATCTCAGTTTTGGCGTACCAGGAAGAACAACTGATTAGGACAACTATGTCACCTTGGCTAAAATAGTGCAGTCAGTAATAACAATAGCATCAAACACAGCCTAAAAAATGACAAACTGTTAATTTGACCCCTTTAACTGTATAAACTATATTTGTGGTTATATAGCAAAATCTGAAATGCCCTCAATATGGTGATTTTACCTCAGGGGAGAAAATTTAAAAGAGACTGGGGCAAAAATAGAGAAATAGAAGAAGGGGAAAAGATTAGAAGCACGGCTGGATGATAAAGGAAGATTACTCAAACTTTGGGAAACTGGTAAAAAAGACAGGGGGGAAGAGAGAAGGAAGAAATAAAAGCAAGAACAGAACAGAACGACAACAACAAAACCTAGAAGCAATGTTCACATTCATATAAAAACAATTCAGAAAAAAAAAAAGAAAAACAAACAACCCCCCCCAAAAAAAAAACCCAGAAGAAAAGAAAAAAAAAAAAAAACTGTCCATTCAGGGTGTATCTCTGCTGTCACTGGTAGACAGAGTGGGCAGACAGCGCCCAGATCCACGTTGATTAATCCCAGCAAGCCAGCAGTAGCTTTATGGTGGGGTAGTGGATAATCCCAGCAGACCTGAATCTTTAGGTCCACTGAGGTTCAGCTTGTTTCTGGCTGTGAGGCTGGAACTTGATTTGTTCAGCCTGTAACACTCCATGCACCTCCTGCAGGCTTGAACTTGCCTCCCGACTTCCTGCCAACTTGAACTCAGCAGCCTCACCCTGACACTGGCAGCTGCTAGACGGAGCCAGCATACAGTTTCTCTGAGTTCAGAGCTCAATTGGCCCTTCTCCAAGATGGTTACCAGCCAATTGTCCTCTCCTGGGGGATATCTAAACGTGAATAACTCACCAGCCACTGCAGTCTGCTGCATCCACTGCTCTGTTCCACTGGTGTGTGTCTCTGTGGAGGCCTCTGGGGTCACCAGTGGTCACCACACATCTGCAGTGAGTCCATGCTCAGGGAGAAAGTGCTGCTTGGCACCTTCTTCTTCCTCAAAGCCTCTGTCTTTACTCTCCCTGTGGTCTTCGAGTCTCACTTCAGATCCTTGCTTGCTCCCAGGGACCCACTTCCTTCCTTCTTCTCTTCCTCATGTTTCTATATTCCAGTTCTGGACACCAAATATCAGAGAGGCTATTTCTCTGTTGTTCATCACTCTGCCATTTTCCCAGAGGTTCTCCTGAGTGTACTTTTCAGGTGTGATAAAAAATTCAGTGAATGCTGCTGCTAAGTGCCATCCAACAGAAAGTCAGGCTTGTAAAAATGTAACGGCATGTCCTCATCCACCTTATTCATTGGATCTGGCACCATACAACTTCTAGCTCTTCCCCAAAGTCAAAATGACCAGGAAATGTAAACCTTTGAATCAATTCACAGCAGCAAGACAGCCACAATAGTGCAACTAAAGATGCTCACAAAAGGGGACTCCAGAATTGCTTCAGAAAGTGGCAAGAATGATGGGGTAAGTGTGTCTGAAACAATGGATGGCATTTTGAAGGGAATGTATGGAAATGTGTCTTTTACTGCACATTGGAGGTTGGTCATTTTTCTCTCTTTTTAAAATTTTATTACTACACATTTGCAGTACACAGTGA
This sequence comes from Erethizon dorsatum, assembly GCA_028451465.1. Taxonomy (NCBI): domain Eukaryota; kingdom Metazoa; phylum Chordata; class Mammalia; order Rodentia; family Erethizontidae; genus Erethizon; species Erethizon dorsatum. Next base: position 57,904,141 of record CM051833.1, read on the forward strand.
TTGCAATTATCATGGGCACATGTACAGAACACATCTTCCTTCCTTTTTTTCTCTTGCTTCTTTTTTTGTTCATCCTCTACTCCTCCCCTCCTTCCCTGTTCCTTCCAGCTTTTCATCCCCTTCCCTCTTGCACAAGCTCTATTTTCATTATTTTCCCCTTTAGTTCTTTCTTTCCCATCCTCTTACCCCTCTTCTCCCTCCTCCTCCATCTCTTGTTCCCCCATCCTTTTGAAGAAAAAAAGATCTCTGTACTTCTTTATCTTCTATTTTGCTCCCCCTTCTCTCATTTCTCATATAAGAGAAGCCATGAACTATTTAACCTTGTGGTTCTGAATTATTTCACTTAATATTATGGTCTCAAATTGTATCCATTTACCTATGAATACCTCAGGTTTATATTTATGGCAGCATCACCTATAGTTTTCAGTAACACCAGTTGTAACTTTGATTACAGTATATTGTTACAATCATTCCATTTTATTATTGGTCATTGTTAAGCCTTATCGTAGGTATATATGTATAGGAAAAACAGCCTGCGTGGCAGTATTATCTGTGGTTTCAGGCACCACTGATGGTCTTGGTGTATATCTGTCTGTCTTGCATAAGTGGGGACTATTATATTTTTGTACCTTCTTTCCAACATCACCAGGAAGGGATGAAATGGGACATGGCATATAAAAACATGTTCTGGGCTCAGGGATTTAGAGATGATTCTGAAATCCTAGAAAGAAGAGGAACAAAAGGGCACAGTGTTCTGGGGACCTGGTAGGCCAGGGATGGGACAAGGCAGATCTGTCATTCACAGGTGGTCCCCAGTATGATGTCATTCCCAGGCTTAATCTCATCCACCTTGTGAGCCAAGGTCACTTTGCTGGGTTCTGCCAGCTCCTCCTTTGGCTGGTTCTTGACCGTCACCTGGCCCGGGTAATGGAGAAGTCTGCTGAGCTCATACACAGGACACCTGTAGAGCTGACAGCAGGACTGAAAGCAGACATTTGCTTCAAAGGAAACAGGTGTGTCCTGATTCATAATGGAGTTCCAACCTGATAAGCCCATTGAGGTTGAACATGCGGTAAGTCAAAGATGTGTTTAGTACACCCAGGTCCTGCCTACCAAACATCACAGCCAATTGGCCCAGCAGAATGTCAGTTGCATCCCCTCCTGGCTGCAGGCTGACTGCAGGAGACCAAGTCTCAATAGCATATATTGCTAACCAGGGAGAGGACCAAAATCCAAGGCCAGAAGTATGGTTTCCCCTGAATGTGTATCGCTTCCCACCATCACAAGGCTGAAAAATCATTGTAAGTTAGGGACTGTTCGTTACTAGGAATTAAAAAATAAATTAACAAGATTTTTAAACTTGTAGAGTAATTAATTATTGTTGGTTTTCCCTAGATCATGGTTTGCTTTATTTTGTGCAAAATAAAAATAACTATGAGCTAAAGGAAGCCAGCGATAGTCACCATCTTGACACTGACACCTTGGGCTCTGCTGCTTATAACCCAGCTCCACCAGGCCATCTTGTAAGGTGCGGTGAGAGTAGCTCCTTCTGCTAACAATGATTTTTCAGCCTTGTGATGGTGGGAAGTGATACACGTCCAGGGGAAACCATACTTCTGGCCTTGGATTTTGATCCTCTCCCGGGTTAGCAATGTATGCTATGATACTTGGTCTCCTGCAGTCAGCCTGCAGCCAGGAGGGGACACAACTGGCACCCTATTGGGCCATTTGGCTGTGATGCTTGATAATGTCTGTTTCTTGACCTCCAAATGGGGGAGATGCCTACTGGGTGATGAGCCAGAGTTGAGGTTGGTGTCAGGGAAACTAGAGCTCTTGCGAGGAGGGAAGATGTGGAAAGAGGGAGTCAGAGGGACTGAGTCGAAGTGCAGCACTTCAGCCTGAGTGCTGGTAGTGAACACAGTCCGTGGTTGTGGGAAAAACTGTATCTACCTGGAAGATGTGGAGAGGGAGGCATTGAGACCTGTGGCTGCATCTGAGTGTCTGGTGGTACACTGCTTGGGGGGGGTCTCATTTTTGGGGTCACTCCTTTATCTCCTGACTCAGTCTAGGGTAAACATGTAAGATGCTTTTTCAAACTGAGCTTGTGTTTAGGAGAGGTGGGGTGAAGTAAGCTGTGACAAGGTAGTAGAATGGCTGCTGGGCCTGCAACCACCCTGCCACATGGCCACCAAAATTCTGGAGGGTCCTTTCCTTCTCCAAAGTTGTCTTTGGCTTCAGTTGTCCAAAGACTGGTCATGTCTGCCTGGGAAAGTAAAGAAGAGATCTAATCTCAATAAGCGACACTGGAGGAGATGTCACGAGGAACAACCATTCTTTGTAGCCAAGAGAGACCTGGTCTCAGCATCAGGGGCTGGTGTAGGGGACACAGTTGAGAATACTGGGGCTTGGATGGAGTATTGGTGCTTGGGGTCTTTCCAAGCCAGCCGTGGGCCAGGGCTGGGAACCAGAGGTGCAAGAGGACAGAGCTAGAGCCCCAGAGAGGCTGCCCACAGGGGACAAGGAGCACCCGGGACAAGGAGCCCCCAGGACAAGGAGCTTCCCACGCATGGGTGGGATGGTGGGCCTGGGTCCTAAACAGGTGCACTGTGGGAGGAGGTGGTCTGTGATTGTGTCCACCATTAATCACACTCCACCCGTGCAGCCTGGGCATCTCCGTGCTGTAGAAAACAGTGTCACCATGGCTGAGGTCCTCTTGGTCTTGCCATGGCTCTCAATATGAGCACAGTCAGAGATGTGCACTTCGTATTTCAAAATACCAAATGGGAAACACTAGGTGTCTTCACTGAGTCCATGAAAGTGCCCAGACCCTCCAAGCAACGGCTCGCCCTGTCTCCGAAGTGGAGCGCTTTGCCCAGCAGTCATTGATGCAACGTCTCTGTTAACAAAGACTCAGAACTGGCAAGAGGTATTTTATTGGTTGCTACAGAAGAACAAAAGCATTTTACTGTGGAAGCCAACTTGCAGCTGGCTCGAAGGCTTGGGACAGTTGAGTGTGTTTGCTGGGGTGCATGTGTGTGTGTCTCAGGTGAGGATGTTTAAGAGGGGTTAACAACCGACAGCAATTATTCACACAAGCCTGGACACTGAATATTTTAGAGAACAGCTAGTAATTTAACTCCTTCCCCAAGGAAGAAAACAGTGTAAAAATTAACGGGCAAGAATAGTTACCATTTTCTTAAAGGCTTATCACTTACCAAAGAAAACATTTAAAGAAAAGGACATTGTATAATGTTAAAATTTCATAACTGAGAGTGACCACATATGTGGTTTATTTTTCACAAATACAGATGGCTTGAATTTAGTGAGCTTCCATAAATTTGGGTTAGAGGCACCACGAGATGGTTTCTAAGGGCAGTGGAGCCATCTCTTTTCCCCCATCCTCTACCTCTGGCTCCGGCTCAGTGCAGCCAGGCTGGCAGCCCAGGACGGAGGGGACCCAGCTACCAGAATGCCCCAGGGGCTAAGTCTCTACGAGATGCCAGGCTGCACTGATCGACGTCCCCTTGATCCCGGAGCCTCAGCTCTGTCTTCAGCCCAGAAACGGACTCAGTGATACAGACTGGACAAAATCAGGAAGGGGCAACACCTTCAGTGGCCGCTCAAGGTGACAGGGGCAGTTCTGTCCCATCGGCTCATGGCACAGTGACCCAGCACTGAATCCCCAGATGGGTCATGTGTTTGGGTCTGCAGAACTCATCAGCATCGATCTTCTCTGGTACATCAGGGACAGGTGGTAGGTGCTCAGAGAAGTAGCAGAGATGGGACACACTGTTTGTTACGTGTACCTGGGTTTACACAGAGGTCACCCACTGTCACCATGGAGTGGTGTCATTCTCCACATGAAGCATGAGAAGGACATTCCTTTTTTTTTTTTTTTTTGTGGGTACAGGGGGTCGACCTCAGGACCTCGCGCGCCAGCAGGCGCCCGTGCCGCTTAGCGATATCACCGGCCCTTTTTTCGTATGTGGGTTCCGGGAGTTGAACTCGGGCCCTCGCGCTTGCCAGGCAGGCGCCTACGCCGCTGAGCCATCTCACCAGCCCAAGAAGGACATTCTGATGACACAGCCAAGGCACCCATGGTGTGTCTTTAATGTCCTGAGACACCGCATGGGAGGGACTCTTGTGGGAGCAACCACAGTGACACTGTCCACAGTTCCACACAGCCCTGTCTCCTAGGGCTTTGCCTGTGGTGCATCTCATGGTAACATGAAATCAAAGCTGGAAGCTCAGTGCAGTGGCAGGGGAGGAGCAAGTCCTGCTGTCCAAAGATGCATCTTGCTGTCACCAGCTTGCTGTCTGAGGCTACAGCCGCTCCACGTTCTCGCTTCTCCCTCTCTGAGTGACAGGACACCAAACTGCATGGGCGTTGATTAAACCACTGCTCAGTGTGACTGGACTCTTCCCAAACCTCATATTTCCATGTCCCCTGGCTGCTGCACAATTGCACTGTGTACACTGTGTAAAGATGACTTGGGGGACATGGTCTCAGCCTCCCATGAACCCCAGACTGGCTGCCTGCAGAGGTAAAGGAAGTGCAAGGATGTCATGAGGGGCTCTCCTCTATTATGATGTCACAGCTGCCACCACTGCAGGGACCTCACCACTCTAACGGCGCACTGGACACTGGGAGCAGAAGTACAGATGCTCAGGGGCCCTCGTGACGGACTGAGTCCCATTCTGCTCCTGTGGGGACTCCTGGTCTCTTCTAGACCATCTCCCGATTGTTCTCCTGTAAGCAGCTGGCTACCACGGGCGTTTTGTTCGGCTTAGGATTCCCATCTGTCAGAGGACGTTCCTCGGAAAATAGATATCCCTGCCCTTCTCCCCAGGTTCGTCCTTTCTGCTGCCGCAATGCTCTCCTTTGATAGGAATTTACATTATTTTCACACCGTGTCACAAGTATTTACTTTGATGTCTGTGTCTCTTACTCCAGTGCGTCCTTTGATGTGCAGCTGCTTTTCTGGGGGGGTGACAGCTCATGTCCTTAGTAAGTACTGAGGGCCATCAAGTCACCAGCCTGGTACATCAGCATGCCACTCCCTGCGCCAGAGCCATGTGCCCTCTGCCAAGTGGAGAAAAAGGCTGGGATTTTCTCTCATTACAATTAAGATTTTCACATAATTTCTTTCTTTGTTTCTTTGTTTCTTTTCTTTCTTTCTTTCTTTCTTTCTTTCTTTCTTTCTTTCTTTCTTTCTTCTATCTCTTTCTTTCTTTCTTTCTTTCTTTCTTTCTTTCTTTCTTTCTTTCTTTCTTTCTTTCTTTCTTTCTTTCTTTCTTTCTTTCTTTCTTCTATGTTTGTACTTCTTTGGTTCTGGAAAATATCAAAACTGAAACCATCTGAGTATTTGTGACTCCCGTCTGCTAACTGGGTGAGGTGGATGTAGACTCTTGGCTCAGTTTCTGGTGACTTTGTCATCCAGGCACCAATTTCCCTCTTAGCATCTTCAGAGATGCCAGTGGACCCCTTGTTAACAGGTTGTCTTTTTAGCAGCATGGTGGGGGACTGACTGAAAATGATTTGTCTGAGGAGGCTGCAGAATCACCCCTTGCAGAGCAGGCCAGCTGTGGGCCCTGGTGAGGGACACAGAGACAGGAAAACGAGGGCAACTGGCTTCCTCCATCTGCACACCTTGGTAGGGGTAACATAGGGGCGGCTTACAGCACTCTGTCCCTCTAGTCACAGGGTCGTGCTGTGTTAGGGACCTACCTGGTGAGCCCTGAGCTCATGGCATTGTCATCTGCTTTCCCTCAAGAGCACAGTAGTGAAGCAGCTGATGCAAACACGTGGTGCAGTCGCCTCTGCTTGCTCTGTGCTGGTCCACGGTAGGAGACCCTGAGAACTCTCTGACTGGCTCCTCCTGGCGGTTTCCATGCAGGAGCATTTTCTGATTTCCAGGAGTCAGCCCTGGCTGGTCAACCCTCCAGACTTCCAAACAAAGCAGGAGGATATTGGCACTGGGGCCCCTGCCATCATCTCCTGCTTTGTGACTCAGTTTCCATCTACTCTAGCATTCTGGAGAGGCCCGTGGGGTGTGTTCGGGAGGAGCCTGGGACTCAGAGAGTCCCCGGGGTTGCGTGCATAGATGATGGGCTGTGGCAGCCTCTCTGTCTTGGTCCCTGGTGGAAGCTTACTGTGTGCCATCTGTCATTGTCTTTTTCAATACATTTTAAGTTTTGTTCAGATGTCCACTTTTCCTTTTCAATTTTTTCCCTTCTTATTTCAAAGACAAGTAGGTGGGAGTGACTTAGGAGGCCCAAGACAGATGACTTGTTATCAAAGTTGCTGAAAACAGAAAAAGCTTGAAATATACAGTTTTACAGAAAGGTTTATAAAAAATAAAGGGCACCATTCGTGGGATGAGGTTGGAGGCTGAGAATCTGCCCAGAGGAGAGGTCTGTGGCAAACACAGAGGCAGGATCTGCCCTCCAACCGCCTGACCTGCAGTGTAGTTTTCAGAATGCCTAAAACGCGGAGAAACGCCATGGCTTCCTGTGGTTGAGGTCAGGCAGCCTGCACATGTCGCCTTGGTTTCCACGCTGCTGTGGAAGGAGCTTCTCCTGGCTTGGCTCTCTGTCCCCTGTGGAGTCCGTCTCCTCCTCCCCTCTCAGGGAGGCTGTGCGTGGTCTCCTTCCCAAATAATCCTGCTTCCTGCCTTTGCCTAGTGTTCCTGTATCAGTTTGGTATTCTAAAATTTAGTTTGATCGACGTTACCTTTAGAGCAACAATTCCTAAGTTGCTTTTGGATCATGGAACGTTTGAAAATCTCAAGACACTCACGACCTTCTCCCTGGAAGAAATGCAGAAACTGGCATAAAATTTGTCACAAACCCTATCTGCTTCAGGGTCTGTTCTGAGTTGACACAGCAGTGTTGAGACTCTAGGAGAGGTTCATGAGCCCGAATTCAGAGCCAGCTCTGACAACACATGGGCCAGTCCTTGGGTCTGGGCGCCAGGCTGAGCTCGCTCCTGCAGTGGGTAGATTCGTCTCAGGCATTGATTGCTGTGTTTCCTCTTTCTCATTCTCATTTGGAACTGTGTGCTTTACACTGATTGTTAATGCCAAGTTAGGGCAACAGAAGTTGGGGTGTCAGCCCCCTCCCTACCCAAAAAACAGATTTCTTAATGCAAATCAATTCACTGATTCCTAGATAAATATCTGCCTATCACAGTGTGAGAAAGTTTATGCTGAAACATCAGTGAAGAGGGTTGGTTTCTCCACCAGCTCTCCTCAGAGTGGGTTCCTCCTCGCCAAGTGTTTGTATAACCAGGGCTTCTCACTAGGTAAAGACTCCGCAGAGGCCAACAGGATAGAGCTCTGCACCCACTGATAACCATGACAACCTCTTGCTTCCTTGGAGGTGATGGGCAGGTGTTTGTATTGTCAACTCACAGTTAGGCATGATAGGCTTGTTTGAGAATTTTTATAGCATTGCAGAGAACTGACCCACAAAACCACATCAGTGCACTATGCTTCCCCTCTATTTTCTCTGAGTTTGCAATTTTTTTTTTTGGATTTAAGGAAGAGAAAGATGAGCACATTCTCGGCAGAAGACTGCTAGCTTCTTTGACCCATTTTGCCACATTTGATTTTTGCTGCTGTTTTGACCCACAGGAATTGTGCCTCAGATTAGAAAGTATCTCCTTGAGCTTCTAGAATCTTTAATGATGTGTGAACCCAGAATCTTCTTCTCTCTGGAGAACTAGATTATTAACTTGATATATGTCAGGAAGAACTTGGTACTTGGTGTGGGCTGAGATGAGGGACAGCAGAGGCGCTCCTGCATAGATCAGCTGCATAAACAGAAAGTAAATTTTCCACACTTGCTCGTCTTAGACACAGCCATCAGTCATTCTAGATGATCTAAGAATTTGGAGCCCTTTGGAGAGGCTCGTCTCATACTCTCTTTCTGTCTATAAAGTTACCACGGTCATTACCGTTGCTTTTCCTCTCTGTAACAAGCATATGGTGTCTGTAGAATCCGTGTGATGGACACTTCTGCTGTGGTCTCTCCAGTGTCCCGACTTTTCTTGGAACCCTTTGGAAATCGAACAGCTGATAATTGCTTGAAGTCCCTGACTCCAGTGGACTGGAATCCTGCTGGATCCTGCTGGATCATGTCTCTTCCAGAAAGTGTCTTCTCTACCCAAATATCTGTTGCTCTCAGAACAATGCACCCTGCCCAGAGTTCCGAGAGACTGTGGGCTTTTAAAGATTTTGTGTTAGAAAGTGAAGAACATGGGCCTGACCAGGTATTGTATGTGGTGAATTTGGTGGTGAGCCTGAGATGGAGTGCTCACATTTAGGGGTCAAGCATCAGGCAGGAAAAGCTGATCCACGTTTGCATTGCTTCCAGCAAGAGGCCCTTGGCTTAATTTATTTGTTAAATATTCATTGAGCATCTGCTACCTTCCGCATGTGATGCTGAGCTTGGGAGTTAAACATAACACACAGTGTGCTTTGCAGAACCTGCACAGATGAAAAGGTTGACAGGTTTAGAAACAGTCGCTGCACAAAAGGGGTAGAAAACTTACAAGAGGGAAGATGAGAGCTGAGGGAACTCACAGCTGTGCAGCACACACTGGCTCTTCATGAAGGGACCCAAAGAGATGGACAGTAGGGACAGGGCGAGGTTTGGACAGGTTGTGTAGAAGGAATGCTGTGAGCCACCACCTTAATAAAGGCAGTAAGGGAGGGGGTCAGGAGGCAGTGAACTCTCGGCTTTGGTTTGGGGTTACAGCCTAGCCATGGAGACCTGGAAAGAACCTGGAAGGCCAAGCTGGCCACTGGGTGATCATGTGTCTGCTTTGGGCAAGGCAGCGTGCTTCACCAGTTGTCCCCACACCTTCACGAATCACCATTGCTAATGCTTCCTTCCTCTCAAAAATATCTTGCTGCAGACAGACAGTGAGAACTGCATAGAGCAGCTGGCAATTTCCTTCCTTTCTAAAAGAACTATTTTCATAATAACCCCTGATTAATGATGACATGCAATTTTCTTGCCATTTCATGTTAATAAGGCAGAGTAGAAATTTTTATGGGACATGACTGGAATTTTCTAAAGATGGCCCAAAGTCCAGGAATCTCTCCTGCAGGAACGTCTGAAATCCAATAACAGGAATAATAATGATAATAGAGGATATGTATAGATCATTAGATTTATATCCACTTCTGTACTGTTATACCAGCTTATTTAAATGATTCAATCTTGGGGATGACTGAGGAAGTAAGAATTGTTATGACCTCCATCTATGAGATTGGGAAACTGAGGCCCAATGGGTTAACTCATTTCTCAAAGTGGCAACGAATAGCAGAGACAGAGCTTGAACCCAGGCAGTCTTCAGAGCCCTTGCTTTTAACAGAAAATTCAGACGATTCCTGGAAATGTGTGCTAGCATGTGTTGGTCATGATGATCATGAAAAATATGAAGGCTTTCAATTTACAAAGCACATAAAAATGTTTTAGTACTTGCTCCAGACAGTAACCAGGGCTAAGAAGGACAATATTCTTCCTGTAGACACTCAGGTAAGTTAAATGCCTGACAAAGTTTTTTTCAGCTAAGATGCTGTTGAACTGGGCCCCAACTTCAGAGCATCACATTTCAGATTTCTCTTCTTCCGTGTACATTATACCTCAGGCTTTGCCTTCTCTGAGTGAATAAGTTTAATGGAGTCTTAAATGACCTATGATCTCTAGCTCCTGCAGAGCTCTGTCAAGAGGGGGAGGGGGATGGATCTGAGAAAGAAGGAAAAAGGCCAGAGGAAGCTCCATGGAGATGGCCAGAGTCCCCATCCCACTTACTGCATTTTCCTGGTGATCTTAGTTACTTTTTAGTTGTTGCTGAGACAAAATACCCAACACCCAAAGTTAAAGGAGGAAAGGTTTATTCCTGCTCACAGTTTGCAGAAGTTTCAGTCCATAGTTGGCTGGCTCTAAGGCAGGGTGGCATGGCAGACAGGCATCACAGAGGAGAAACAGTTCATGGCAGGCAGAAGGCAGAAGGTAGCAAGGCAGCAAGGCACCACAGCTGCCCTCTTTTTGTCCCTTATATTCTATCCAGATACATGCCCTTAGCGGGGCCTTCTCATTATCCACACTCAGAACTAGGCCAAACCCAATCAGTGAACTAATTTAGTAATCACGTACCTTAATCTCAGCATCACACACTTATTCCCAGCAACACATGCTCTAGATCCAGCTACCTGTGGAAAACCCCACCTGTGACCTCATGAGGCTTTGTGGGTGACATCTAGACACAACCATAACACTGGTTGACCAGGATTGATGATGTGGAAGTGGATTCAGAGATGGGCTTCTAATTTTCTTAAACTGATAGTTAGGATGGTGGCAAATATTAAGGCCTCTGTAGGAAGTGGAGCCCAGTGGTTCTCATGTCTATGTTACTATGAGTTCAAAAGTACAACAAACCATAGCATAAGAGTTCACATCCATACATTCCTAGCATTTTAGGGATGAGTTGAGATTCGGAGGAATTCAAATGCACTGCTGTGTCTTCTATTTGAGTACAGAATGTTCAAATAATAGCAGTGGCAATCCTCTTCATAAGAAAGGCCATCACGCTCTCCCCGTTGCACTCTTTGGTGGGGGGCAGGTGTATCTCCAGACTCAGGAGGGTAAGTTTTTCTTCTCAGTGGGCAGCTTTGTGGTTATCTCCCAGGCAAATACTTTTTGTTTTTAAATTATCCTCATTTGTGGAATTGCAAAAGATTCAACACTGTTTTTCAAAAGTCCAAACCAGTTTTTAAAAGCAGTTGGCTTTTAACAGGACATGAGAAATGGGTTCCCTGGAGGTCAAGGTAGCCTGGAAGGACTGCACTCAGCGCTGGCATTTATGAAGGCAAGGTGACAGGGGATATAAAATTGTTCTCATGAAATGTCTCTGCTTCGAATTCTAGCTTATAGGTCAAGAAGGCAATCAGACTCCTGAGCCAAGTCCATATTTTTGGAACAAGGTACAGTGATATGACCTATTTAGGTCAGCTTTTACAGATGCGTCCAGAAGCTCAAGTAGAGTAAATTCTCCTCCAACATCTCTTTCTCTGTTTCTGACAGAATGGGCCATAACTTTCAGATTTGAGAAGTGATTTGCAGACCATTTTGCTCTTATTAATATGCCTGAAGTTAAAAATGACTAATGATTAATTCTAATGAAATATTAGTAAACCTATTTCCCATTCATTGCTACTGGCAGTGTAAATTGGTTAAATCTTTACGGAAGAAAACAATGTTTACACCAAAACCTATCTGTACATTCTTAGGGATGCATCCAAGAAAATAGAGAAAAATAATAGCAAAAAGTGATCTTCGAATGCTATTAAAATGGTAAAAACAAAACATAAACAAAAGATGTGGGATTAGAAGGTGAAATGCAGCACATTCATTTGATTGACTATTAATCTAGTTGGAAAAGATAACCATGAGATCTGCACATGGGTAACATTTCACGGCACAATAGTAAGTGAGAAAAGGATGTAGAAAGTTACTTTTGCTGTATTCACATAGAAAACTGAAAAGCAATCGATTGCAACTGGGGTATCACACCGTTACTGTTATTGTCACTGCTATAGTGTTTATGTTACAAACATCACAACACAGTAGAGTTCAAGAAGTGATGAATGCATGCCTGAGATGCATGCCTCTGGAGATGCCCAAAGCTCACTTAGGAACCAGATTCTGTTTCCATGGAACGTACAGGCCTGAAAATCTCCAGGCATGGCATGCCCTTCAGCAGGGTTTCCATGTTTCAGTGTTTTGATCCCTTACATTTTTTTCTTCTCATTTTAAAAAAAAATTTGAAGAGAGAAAACTATTGTTACTAGAAATATAGCAATTGGAAATCTCACCAGAATGAAGCCCACTTTCCCAGACCTAGCAGACTGTGATGTTCATGTTCTCACTCTTTGAGTGACAAAACCCCACTCCTGCAGATGCCCTGGGGCAAATGCAGAGGGACTCATCCTCAGAGATGTCATCTCAGGTGCCCACTGCCCTTCAGGTGTTGGCATATTTATTGGCAACTCAGTAGGTGGGCGCGTTTATGTTTGAACAAATCAGCTCATTTGTTCTACAGCTTAAATGATGGTTGTTAAATTATCACCAGTATTTTCATGATTATTTTCACCATGAATATCAGTATTTACCCAGTTTTCCAGGAAATTATTCATGTTAGTTATGGATAAAGACAGGTAGCTAAGTTTGGATCACGGGTTTCCCCTCAGACACTCATCTAGGTGCCAGAGGAAGAGGGAGAAAGAGGGTAAAGAACAGAAAACCTTGCCAAGAAAATGGAATAAAATCTGTGAGAAACCTGAGGAGGCAGAAGGTATCCGTGTTGCTGTGTGAGGAAGAAATAGTGGGGGACAGAAGCACGCAGAGCATCCACACATGGAGATGATCCCCTCATCTCTTCCTGTGACTTGGGGTAAGCGTGAGGTTGGTCAAGCCAGCCTATCCTGCAGACATCCCTACTTTTACCTTGCAGATGTAGCAGGTGGTCCGTGCACAGGTGAGCAGCGAATTCATGAACTGAAGTCGTTATGTGGACTTCCATTTCCCCTATGACAGTTGGAAAATCTTAACATCAGTTGAAGGGAGACGGGGATGTCCAGGGAATGATCCAGGGGTGGTTGCTAAAAACATTGACTGGTATGGTAGGTTGACTTCCCTTACGTGTGTCCTGTATTCCAACTTTAGGATAGGATGCTGGGACAGGAGGCGCCTCCTGGGGCAGGCACAGCGTGGTGCGAGTCAGAAGTGTGAGTGGTTTTCTGCCCTGAGAGAGGCTCAGACGGTCCCAGTGCACCTCAGCCTCCTCAGAAGAGCCAGAGTGCTTGGCAGGTGACGGCACTAGTCAGGCAGTGCCATCGCTGGGAAGAAAGATAACACATCTCAATTCTTTTTTTCATCTCCCTTCCCTCCCCACTCCATCTGTTGATCCCCTTTCCATTTGAAAAAGATCTCCCTATTTCCTATTATCTATTTTTTTATTTTTCTATTTATTTGTATTTTGGGTTTCTCATATAAGAGAAACCATATTTAAGCTTGTGTATCTGATTTATTTCACTTACCACAAGATTTCAAGGTGCATCCATTTCCCAGTATTTACACACAATGGAGTACTACTCTTCTATTAAGAATAAACTTAAGTCATTTCTAGGTGCATTCTTTATTCAAATGGAACTATCCAATAAATAACTTTCCCTGTGACTTTTTGCGAATCCATGGTTATAATCTTGGAGATAGTAATATCAGCCTATTTATTTTGTAGCCTGTGAACTTTCTCAGAGTATTTCAGACACCTGCTGCTTCTGTACCGTTATCATTTAATGTAACAGTGGCATCTTTCAGTGAGAACAGGAAGACTTCGTGCCTTGAAAAAGATCTTAAATTGTATTGCAGTTTTCTCTGACTTAAACAAGCCCTCTTATGTGACCTTCTGCACTCGGGGATGGACACGCACAGTTACATAAGAGGGAGCGAGGGTCCCTGGAAGAGCTGGAGGCGGCACCTCCTTGAGGGTGGGTCTCTGTCATCTTCGAGTTGCTGGGCTGTGGCACCCGGACACGTGCCCCACTGCTGCTTCAGTGGGACCGTGTGCGACACTTGCTAGATTTTGACATATACCATTTCTTTCATCTGGTTTTACTGCCAATTCTGCTCGAAAATGAGAATGAGGTAAATTTAAAGGCCACCCCAGCCAAAGTGTGTATTTGTTGGATGATTCTCCACACAGTGTCACATACATATGGAAATAGCTTATGTGGGATAGGGAGAGTGGAAGGGGAAAGGAAGGAAGGGAAAAGAAAAAATGAGAAAAGAAGGATAAAATGAAAACAGAGCTTTGTAAATAAGCAGGGGATGAGGGGTTCAAGGGAGGGGAGGGGAAAGGGTGGGAAAAATAAAAACAACAAATCAAGATATACCATGTACAGGTACAAATACCCTATGATGAATGTGATCATGGTATATACCTAATATATCTAAATTGTACCAATAAATAAATTGTACCAATAATTAAATTAAAAAATAAATTATTAAAAATTCCTACAAATTATCCAAGAATATAAAAACAGTAACGTTTCTGAAATGAATCTATCTTACTTTCTCTCGTTTCTCCCCCTTCCTCCCATTTCTCCTTCCTTCCTCTCTCCCTTCTCTCCTTTCTCTGTTTCCCTTTCTCTTTCTTCCTTCCTTTCTTTCTTTCTTTCTTTCTTTCTTTCTTTCTTTCTTTCTTTCTTTCTTTCTTTCTTTCTTTCTTTCTTTTTCTTTCTTTTTCTCTTTCCTTTTTTTCACATGCCCTGAAAATATGTAATAAAACCACTTTATGGAAACCCAGAAACAACTTCTGTCATACTAACTTACATTTTCTTGTCTCACTTGGAGGATATGACATCCATATATTGATACATGATCACATTTCAGAGCAGGATTTACCCTAAAGGAATTCTGGTGGGACCCAGGGCATTTCTCAGAGACCAGCGAGAAGCTGCTGTCCTTTCAGGCTGTGCAGAGTTCGGGCAATGTCCACACTGTGTCTGGCTGGATCCTGGGTGCACCATTCACTCACTGCGTGACCTTGAGCAAGTTTGTTGCTTTTCTGTACTTGGATTTTCCCATCCATAAAATGGGGATAATCATAAGGTCCACTACATATAGTCATTGTGAAGACTGAAAAAAATATATGCAAAACATTTAGAACAATGCTTCATACACAGTAAGTCCATAATTAGTATGATCCATCCTCCTAATTTATTATTTCCATCATCATTTGCCAAGTAGCACAGTCCTTGTTTTGGCAAGGACAGGAAATAGCCCAACAGGCGATGTGCAGCATGCTGTATTTCCATTTAGATGTGAGTAGCAGGCATCTGTTCATCTTTACTGCTTTATTTCTGAGTCCTATTCCATTGTACGAATGTGCTATAGTTTGTTTATTCGTTGAAAGAAAATTGAGTTGTTTTCACTTTTTGGCCATTATGATTCAAGCCACTTATTCTCTACATGGCTAGCAGCAACCAAGAATGTTAGTAAGTTTTGCTGTGAGAGAAATAACCCAGCTGACTGAACTTGGCAGTGGCTCATGTAACGTTTTAGTCTGTGTTTTCCATCCTGGTCTGCTTTGCTGGCAGCAGCAACCCCTGCACCCCACCATCTTCAGCTCTGCCCCGACTTTCACTGTGTGTTCTAGTCACCCAATATTTGATAATATATGGGTAATTTAAGAAATGATTCAGTTTAATGATCTTCTATGGTTTCTTTCCCTTCATCTAAATGGAAATAAGCACAAAAAAGGAAAAGATGACTTAAGCTGTATGATCGCAATGCCACAAGTTTCCAGTTAATAATGAATTTTTACTATTGTGATTTTTATTCTCCTGCTTCCTTTTCCCACTTTGCATTTGTGTGCATATTAAGTACAGGTGTGAGGGTTTCTCTTTAATATTATTTTTGATATGTCCATAGTTTGAAATTCCCTGCATTATTTCATGAGGGGCATCTTAAAAATGATATGTGACAATTTCTACTTATTTATTTCACTTATTTAGTTTTATTAGCATGTGTGTGTGTGTGTGTGTGTGTGTGCACACTGCACGATGCTCACATTCCCTGTGTGGAGAGGGTGCAGGTACAGAACACATCATAACCCCTTTCTCATCCTCTTCCCTCCCCTTGCTCTCCTCCCCCATCCTTAGATCCCCTTTCTTCTCTTATTGGTACACGTTTGTATTACATGATGTTGACATTCCTTTTTTGTCCCCTGTCCCTCCCCTCCTTTCCCACTCCATCTCTTGATCCCTTTTCCCTTTGAGAAAGATCTATCTTCCTATTTCCTATTTTTTACCTTTTTATTTTGCTCTTTTTTTATACTGTGGGTTTCTCATGTAAGAGAAACCACACAGTATTGAAGCTTGTGTGTCTGATTTATTTCACTTAACATTACGGTCTCAAGGTGCACCCATTTTCCCATAAATGACTCAAGTTTACCTTTCTTTATGGCAGAGTAGTGCTCCATGGTGTGTAAATCCCACATTTCCTGTATCCATTCCTCTGTCGAAGGACATATAGACCAATCCGACCCTCACTCTACCAGGAGGCAACTTAAGTTCCATCACCTGCTATGGCGGAAGCCACTGTTCCCCCTCTGCCCACCCCAGCTGCCCATCTGAGCCCCCAGACCCGGTTCCCTGCAGGCTGACATCTCACCTGGAGTGTCAGGGTCACCTCCCTCCCCCTAGATTTAGACTTAGGGGGGTACCAGGGGCTGCAGAAATGTGCCCCATGCTGGCCACTATGCCTCAAATCTAGAGAAGCAGAGCCTCAGAGAGGTGGTGTGGTGGCTTGGCATCTCTTCATCAATTCCTCCTCCATGTGATGGGCGGTTTGGTCACTTGTTGGTCCTGATCCCAGAGGGTCCCCTTGGGGACTGAGCCCCAGGCCCCGAAGTGCTGAGCAGTGCCCTACTGCACCTCTGTTGGCCAGCACCCTCTCTTCCTCACTGCACTGGCTGGGATGTCACCAAGTGAACCACCTCGTGCCCCAGTCCTTGTCCCAGAGCCTCTTGGGAGGAATTACTGTGGGACTATGGCATTCCAGATGCTGTCACCTGGTTGGCGTGGTTTCTGTTTACCTGGCCCTTTAAAAACATCTTCTCTTCTGTCTTTTCCTGGCCTGACCTAGTTTTCCTTGGTTAATTTTTCTTGCCTGACCTGGGAACTATGGACTGCTTCTACTAGGGATATGATTTCTATCCAAAGAGCTATCAATTATTTCTACTTCTTTAGTGGTTTCTTCAGTGTTTTAAGATACTAAACTTTCTAATACTGTTCCAATATTGTTCAAGTATACTTTCTAATACTGTTTGAGTTTACTTTTACTTGTTTTGATTTTCTAAAAAAGAAAATGGCCTTGATCTTTGCTCTCCCTCTCTTTCTGAATTTTCCCTCTCCTCATGTCTTCCCACAAAGACTTAGTCCATCTTCATGGGATGCCACTATTTCATTTTTCTAAGTTTTAAAATGTTCAGTAGTTAAGTAATTTAATTGATTTCTAGGCTCATAATTTTTTTTGCAACATAGCCTTGCTATGTACTTCAGGCTAGCTTTGACCACCCTATGTAGTCCAGGCTGGCCTTGAACTCATGATGATCCTCCTACCTCAGCTTCCCAAGTGCCGGGATTACAGGCGTGTGCCGCCACACCTGTCCCATAAATGTTTCTTGAATAACATTAATTCAACTCAGGTTTATTTTTCTGCTTTTAATAGACATACTTTTATAGTTCTAGATATTATGCAGAAATGGGCTAAGGGGTCAGATTTCCTTATTTTTGTGTCCTGACAGCATCTCTACTGTTTTCTCACTTTGGAGTGATAGCTTATGACAGAATATTACTTGTCCCTGAGTCCTCTGGAGGTACTGTGTTCTGGAATCCATTGTTATCCATTGCCATTGATGAAATAATAGTTTTAAACTAATTGCTGTTTTCTTCAAAGGTAACCACAATTTTTAGTCTGGCAGCTTTCATCATTTTCTTGATATCAGTGATGTTCTGTATTTACATCATGATGTGCAGATTTTCTCCATGTATTTTTCATATTTTAAGCTTTTTCAGTCTGTTTCATTTTCTGGATAAATTTCAAAAAATTTTCTAGTTCTTTAAAATACATTGTCTGTTAATGCTTTTATTTATTTTGTGCAGTGCTGGGCGCTGAACCCAGGGTCTCGTGCATGCTTGGCAAAAGCTCTACTGAGCTATGTCTCTAGCGTCCAGAAAAATTCTCCAGAATTTTTAATTGACCCTTTTTAAAGTAGCTATTATTGTTTTTGTTTCAGGATGCATTTTTTTAAACATGGATGCCACTTCTTATTTTAATCTCTGAGTTTAAAAAAAATCCTTATTTTAAAGCCACTTTTCAAATGTTTAAGTTATTTTTGTTCCCTTTGGGGCCGTCTTCCTTCCTGACAGTTGGAGCTATCAGACACTGCTTTCAGCATCCCTGTTTCTCTTGGGCTGATGTCGCCCTTCATCCCCCCACCCAGCTGGTCCTCCAGTCACACTGGTCACTTCCGCCCAGTTCCAGGGCTCACAGGTCACAGCTGGCTGTCCGCTGCTTCCATAGCCACGCTCCGGGAGTCCCTGGAATCACAAGGCAGCTTTGGGTTCCTTGTGCTCCAAGTCTGCTTCCTCGTGCCTTCCTGACAAGCAGCTCCGTCAGCCGGGCTGCATCTGTCCCTGCCTTCTGTCCCCATCATGCCTTCCCGGGAGGCAGGATCTGATCCCAGGAGCTCCAGCTGAGTTTGCCTTTGGTCTTGCACCGTGTAGAGCGCTGTCTCCATTTGCTCTCAGAGCCAGAGGACAGCAGGTACAGGCCAGTCTCCATGTCCCCTTGAGTTTCTGCTTCTTTCCTGGTCTGCAACGATCTCTGCTCTCAGTCATGTCCCCTCGTTTCCTCAGTTACACGTTCTCTGTCACCCATGTGCTCAGAGGCAATGGAGGGCAGTCCCAGCAGATCTGGGTGTGAACTCACCTCACCACCTGGGCCATAAGCTCATTTCTCCCTTTGCAGGGCTCAAATGCACACAATTGCACACTAATGGCCACACTTTCCACGTGAGATGGATCAAAACTAGTGAAAGAATACAGCATCGGAGTGGGATCTTAAGTCCCCATCTTTCTGCCTTCGGAAGATGTTTTGAAGACAGCGGACTTTTCATGACCTCTAACAGGATGAAGAGACGTCTACAGCAACTAATGCAGTAGAATGTCTTAGAAATTCATGGGTCTGGCTCACTTACCAAGACAGCAAATGACTCCGAGGGAATTTACACTCTGATTAGTGTAAGACTTTAAAAGATAAATCTGTAAGGGCTGCAGAGAAGCAGCAAAATTAATGGCTGGCCATCTGGCTGGGTTTTATTAACCTATTTGTTCCAACTGTGCTTGTTGGCTTTGCACACAGGATGCATGAAGATGAACTAGCTGTAAGGTATTTTGAAAGGACTTCTGAGATTTGTCTCTCTCTGTTCTTGCAAGAATTTGTGTGAGATGATATTACTGTGAAGATATTTACTCACTAACAGATACTGATTGTGTCTAATGTGCACCGAGCGCTTTGTTGGACGGGGTGCAGCAGATGCAGGGGAGGCTGGGCCTCGAGTCCACGAACCCTGCGGGTTGCTCTTGCTCAGGTATTTCTTGGTCAGACCCAAGTTTGCTCATTTTTAGATTCTTAACTGTATGCTAGAAATTTTGTCAGAGCTAAATAAAAATCTTGCTCAGGACACAATAGTGTTCTCTTTTTAATTTCCTTCTCTCCCCCTTCCTCTCTTCTTTTTTACCTCCTTTTCTCTTCTCTTTTCTTTTCCTTCCTTCTCTCTCTCTCATCATCTTCCTCCTTCCCTCCTCCTTCTTCCTTTTGCTGCACACAGATATGTTTCTATTTATGTTTTTTTCTGTGATGAAAATCTAGGAGAGGTGCTGCCATCCACGTGCAGACTTCTTGGGTCTAAGGGGCCCGAAAGGAAGCTCCTTGACCCAGTCCAGTGTTTCCAGTCCTGGGCTCTGTTAATTAGGCAGGCAGGATGGTCCTTTGGAAGAAGAGATTCACTGAGATAGAGAAAAAGATTCTGGAGCAAAAGAAACGGGAGGAGCAGAAACAGAATGAACCACAGCTGCCACTGCTCTCTCGTGTTAGAATCCTTCCCTCGCTGGTCCTCGGGGATGGGATTTGACCTCACATTCAACACCCCCACTGCGTGGCGAGCCTCAGCTGCAGAACTTGGGTAGCCAGCAGGTGGGGAAAGAGAGGAGGATGGATGAAAGGAAGGGTCATTGGGGGTCTCTGAGAGGCTGAGGCAGGAAGATTGCAAATTCCTGTCCAGCCTGGGGAAGCAGCAGTAGTGAAACCCTGTCTCAAAATAAAAATAAATCTATCCATCTATCTATCATCTCTCTCTCTCTCTCTATCTATCTATCTATCTATCTATCTATCTATCTATCTAATCTATCTGTATCTATCTATCTATCTATTATCTATCTCTCTATATCTCTCTATATCTGTCTATCATCTATCTATGTATCTCTCTATGTATCTATCTATAATCTATTTATTTAAGACAGGGTCTTGCTATGTTGCCCAGGCTGGCCTTGAACTCATGGCAATCCTCCTGCCTCAGCTTCCTAAGTGCTAGGATTATAGGCGTGCACCACCATGCCCGGCTTCAAAATAAAAAGATAATTTTTAAAGTGGGGTGTGGATGCAGCTCAATGTGAAGGCATTGGGTTCATCCCCAAGACTGAAAAGGAAAAAGGCACGCGTTTGGAATCATCAGTTGGAATCTTAGCTCTTCTACTGGATGCCTCGCGGGGCACTGGGCTGAGCCTGGTCCTCTGCCTGGGCAGGGCTGAGAGTGCTGTCCTGGGGCTGCAGCCCAAGGGAAGTTGTTGCAGAACATGGAGGTGACGCAGCCACAGGGCGGGGTCGGCCCCACCCCAGTTGAGGCTCAGAGACCTGCTCCTGTGCTAAGGGCTTGCTGTTTCTTTCAGAAGTGTGGGCCCTGCGGCCCGTCTGTCAGCTTTCCTCCTACTTTTCCTATTGGGCTTACGTCCACTGATGTTGCCCACGGGAAAAGCCGGGGCCTTGCAGCCTCCGTCTCCAGAAGCTGGGAGCCAGGTTGGTTTGTTCTCTGCATGTCTCTCGGCTCTTTTCTTTTCTTGAGAAGATGGATGGGACACAGAGAGGCCAGACAATGGCAGAGAGAGGACATGCACTCGACTGCAGGGCAGGGAGGATGGTGATCAGGGAGGGAAGGGCAATGGCGAGGGTGAGGATGGGTGAGCTGGGGTGAGGGTCCTGGTTGGCAGGGGTTTCCTTGTCTCCATCGCCTCCAGTGCCTGGCTGTTTCCTTCCCAAGGGTGCTGAATTTGTGAGATAGAAACAGTGACCTTCATCGACATCCTTTGCAATGTTTGTCCAGCACTGCCTGCGAATCTGCTTGTTTTCTCCTCTATATAGTACTGTAAGGCAGGGAACATCATATCCCCAGCAGGAAGCTGAGCTCTAGCTAACCTGCTCAAGGCCACGTTGAGAGTGAGGAAGGATTCAGATCTACCCCGGCTCCCACAGCCAGGGTCGCATCAAAGATGAACTGTAAAGGCTGGAGTTTGGAGGGTTGGTATGCGTGCTCGGCGGGTGCTGGGCACCCTGAGATCCGCTATGGTGGGCCCACTGGGACGCTGTGATCCTTACAAGGTCACTGGCTCCATACATGTGGCCTCTCCTGCCCCTTCAGCAGTCACTGAGACCAGTGAATGGGTCAGTCTTCCTCCCTGGTCCACATAAACTACTGTGCGCGTCTGTTACACAGCCACTTTTGCCAGCCACGCTTCCCGTTGGGTGAAGTGTCCAGGTACTGCCTTGAGGTACACAATGACTGCTCCTGTGTGTGCCCACCACGCAGGGCACCAGCTCGGAGGGGGTTATCCGGGGACCACCCACTTCTCCTGTGAGCACGGTCAGTTGGCAGCAAGTCTTTACTTCTGTTTTCGGCATGGCTCTCTGTATTTATGTATACTCTGTGGTGAGTGTATGTGTTTACTCAATTCGAATAGCTGCTGGCCTCAAATAACCCCCTTCTTGACTGTAATGAGGCCACATTTTGTTTTCTTTGTAAACAAATGAGATCCAAAATTATCCAACATCTGCAGAGCTCAACCTGACACCACGTGGCCTTCCTCTCCCTTGGGTTTTCCAGAACACAAATGATTTGCCATTTACTCTGTTGATTCTAGTTTTTGAAATATCTGCTTTTTTTTTTTTTTGCCAGACAGTGAATTTCATGCTCTGTGGTATTGTTTGCTTCACATTCTTAATAGTTTTCTGTGAATGACTGAACTCAATCCAGCTTAAGGGGGCTCTGCTGGGAAGCTGGATCGCTGAGCCCTAGGTGCAGTGCTAAGTTCATGCTGTGTACCAGGTTCTGAGGCTGGAGGGGCGAGTGGTTGGCGCTGCCCTGGGTTTCTCTCAGCTGCAGCCTCCAGGGCCTGCCCCCTCTTTGTCCCCGCCCCTGCTCCCATCTCTAGTAAAACTTCTCACAAACCCATAACCTCTCCAGCTTGCAGCTCTGTCCACAGAATCAAAGAGTTGGGCAGGGTGAGCCACGTATAACAACCCAAAATTCCAGATTTTTTTGTAAACATTGTGCTGAACTTTTGTGCAATAAGTAAAATATCTCCCATTACTAAATTCAATAGGCAATGCCTTACATTGCTTCCAAACGTGCATAATTATTGAACAACTCTTTAGAACATTTTAAGGCAGAGTGAAATTTTGTTAAAAATAGGCAAATGGTCATTTTTTGCATGAATGAGCTCATAAATTTTCTTTCTTAGGTGTTTTGACGTTGAATCAGAAATCTATATATGACTATAAATATAAAATTTCTCATTCTTTTTAATTTAATTTAATTTTTTGATTAACATCTATTAATTGAACATGTTAATGGTTCAGTGTGACATTTCTTTCTTTTGTTTTTTTTTTGAGACAGGATATCACTCTGTAGCCCAGGCTGTAATCCCAGCACTCGGGAGCCTGAGGCGGGAGGATCTCTGGGAGTTTGCGGCCAACCTCCTTCATCAGATGGGTAGCTGGCAAACATTGTCTCTGTTATGTAGGTTGTCTCTTCATTCTGTTAATTGCCTCCATTGGTCCCCAAGAGCATTTGACAAAGCACAGCTCCCCACCTTTGTGCTTGGGTAGACTCAGATGTTCCCTTTGCTCCTGGAGGTGAAATTATTAGAAAAAAAAAAGTAAAAAAGCTGGGAAGCACCGAATAAGCCATAGTTATATAGAGAAGTCCAGAGGGAGCATAGGATGATAAATGCATTATTAAAAATTATATCTGTTTCAACGTGCATGCCCATGATTGTGTATAAGCAGTTGAATGAATAGTGAAACTAGAATGTTGTCAGAGAAGTTCAGGAAATGCCTAGTGGCTGCAGTTTCTGTTAAAGCAGAACTAATTTCTACAGTAATTTTGTAAAGATACTGCTCTCCAAGAATAACATCAATACTGACCAGGAATTTAGAGGGAATCTCTTATTATGAGAATGATATCCAAATATTTAGAAAGGAAAACAGTGTACTCACCAAAGAAGTGCTCCTTCCTGAGTGGCATTGGTCACTGTGGTTTTCGTATGATACACGTGATGAGTCAGAGTCACCTGTGCTGAGAGGTTTCGACTCGGAGAATTTGTGGATGTGACAGAGATTAAATTGATGAATGGGGTGGAGGATTCAGGATAGGAGAAACTTGTGTGAAAAGAAGACTATGATCAGAGTGGGCCTGGAAATAGTATAATAGGACTCAATAAAAGACAACAGAGGGCAGTGGGCCAGGGGTGGGGCAGGCAGTGGCCAAAAGAACAGGCTGGCAATAAAAGTCAGATTAATCTGACATGGGCCAGGCATAAGGTGCTTTAATGTATGTTAACTCTTAGTTCTCACAACCAGCTGGCACATATATATTAGCATGGTCCCAATTTTCTTAGGAGGAATAGAGTCAGGGTTGAGTAGTTTCTATGACCCAAGATCTGTAGTCCCATTGCAGAATAATCTGAATCCAAATAACCCACTGCAGTCAAGTATCCTATGCTCACTGGAGCCTGGTCACAGGCCCCACCTCCCTGAGGCTGGACGAAGGGCCTACGCTCCTGCTGCATCTTGTCAACAGACCTGGATGCTTCTCTCCAATAGCTCCTTTCTCATAGCTGGACCAAGTCGACTTTATTAAATGTCTGATAATTGAATGATAGGTACCAAGTCTTTCTAGGAGGAATTCCGAGCTGGTTTAATATGTAATCCTCATGCAGGTCCCCACATTCTTATGCTCCATTCTCCATATATGGCGGGCCTTCTGCGTGTGAGCTGGAAGGATGGACAATGCTTTCTGCATCTCCTACTAGAAGCTTGTCTTGAGGCTCAGAGTCTACTTGAGTAAGGGAATCACAGCCATCCTGTACCGGAAATGGCAAATATTGGAGGTACTTGGGGATTATGGAGGAAAACAGCATCTTAGAAGGAATGGAATGATGTTTAAAATAAAATAAAAATAAATAAATAAATAAAAGAAGGAATGGACTTACCAGCGAGGAGCCAGGTTCATTCGTACGGCATCAGCAGGGACTGCCTGGGCGCAGTAGACATTCATTCTCACGGACAAAACGAGGGCCTCGCAGCCTTTGCAGGACCCTGAATCTATCATTGTTTATGCAAGATGGTAACCTTCGAGTAGCCTGTGGCAGCCATACGTGGATGCTTGCCAGAAAGGATAATTTGGAGACTAGCAGTGGCCACAAAATCTTTGATACTCTTCCCTTTGAGAGATGGAATGATTTTTTCTCTCCTTCTGAATCCGAGGTAGAGGGAATCTCGTGACCTTTGTGACCAACAGAATACAACGGAAGTGATAGCTTGCAACATCCAAAGCTTGGTCACCACAGACTATGTGGCTTCCATTTCTATTCTTCTAGGATGTTCATGCTTAAGACCTTTCTTCTTGGAATGTGGTTGCCCCACAGGTAAAACTCTTTTTCAAGTCTATACACATGATCTAGGAGTAGAACCAGATTAACTCCAAGCTCAAAAATCTTTCTTTAATCCCTCAGCTCTCCGTAAAACCAAAGGAGGAGATGTGCGAGTCCGAGGGTAGATGGAGCACAGCAGACAATCACTCTGCAGTGAGGCGGGTGTGGGGCTGTGATCTCTTCCATTTCTAATCAGCCAATACGGGCTAAAGATAATCCCTGAGCCTCATTGGGAGGAATAAGATTGCAAACAAGCAGAAAGCATTTGTCAGGGAGCTTGGGATATAAAAGATGCTTGGTAAGTAGCTACTGGACTGCACTTATCGAGCACCTCTTTAAGTGTGCTATATATATATACATCATGCCCACAATCCACCTGGAAGGAATAAGGATGTTTTTGTTTTCCAGATGAAGAGTCTGAGGCTCAATTGTGTCACAAACTTGACTAAAGTGCCAGAGAGAGAAAAAGGATCAGGATTCAAACCAAATACTTTCTGACTCTGAAAGCTAAGCTCTACTCTTTATGCCACATGACTCCATCAGTCTCCAGGAGAGGGAAGATTGGTTTGGGGCTAAACGGGGCCAGTTGGTGTGCAGACTCCCACGCGGCATGGAATGGGATCACAGGCATGTGGCGAAGACTTAAACTTAACCCAGATACGAGAGACTGGGATTCAGACAAGAGTTTTAAGTTGTGAAGTCCGTGTTGAGGGGAGAACAGCATGGTGGCTGATTAGAGAACGCAGCTGGAAGGTTGAGGACTGTGGATCAGGCAGGCACAGCTACTTTTGGTTGTATCATGACTGTTTTGTTTAAGGTAAAGCCAGCTGCCACAACAGATAGACCCCCGCATTTAAGCAACTTAATATACCTAATACGTATTCCTGTTCCCTGGTAATCTAGCACGGTATTCCTGACCTGGGGGCAGCTGAAATCCCTGTGGCAGTCAGTTTGGGGCCCCGGAATCTGTCCCTCTGGGGTTATCTCCATCCAGCTGATGGATGGAGAAGGGCGAGTGAGAAGTACCCCTGCTCTTCACTGTGGACAGGAGGCGCACGCGCCTCTCTTCACTTTCGCTTGGCAAAGAGCACTCATGACGCTCCTCCTAGATGCAGCACGGGCTTGGAGGCCTAGCCCTCCCTGTGAAGCCATCTCTTGGTGACACCTGTCTACTGCGGGAGGGGGGGAGCACATGTTTCAGGTGACAGTCACTGTCCATTGCAGAGACATTTGCATGTAGGTTGGTGACCTAATTCTGAGATCCAGGTTCTGAGCGGTCTTTGTTCTCACAGGTCACCAACACCACCTGCAGCTGCTGAGGCTGAGTCCATGTCTGCACGAACGCCTCCTCCCTGGGTGCCTCTTCAGCTGGCCTCCCCGGCAAGCGGCACTGCAGCCCCAGGTCCCAGAGGACCCAGTCGCTTTGTGCACTTTGCTCTGAGCTGATGCTCGGCAGGCCTCTGCAGTCCTCAGCACCGCAGCCTGCTGCCCATGCTCCGTCACAGCTGTCCTCTCTGCTGACAGATTGCTGGGACTCCCCCTGCTGTTGCCATTCATGGTTGAACTCGTGCTTGATCCAGCAGCTAGGACACTTCCTTGGCCCCTCCACCCACCCATCCAGCCCCATGAGCGGAATGAGATCCCCTAGGGATTTTCTGCACCAGAAGGGTGGTCAGTCCAGGTCCTGGGTGCCATGGGTGAGCCACTCCTCTGATGTGTCAGACTGCATTTCAGGCTGAGGGCTGGCAGCAAGTGCTGACAATAGAATTAAACGTTAGATGTCTTGCCACCTTGGAGGCCCTTTTGGCTATGAATCAATTCCATGATTTTCTCTACAGTTCAGATGGAGGATGACCCTTGTCAAAAGATCACTCTTCCTTGTCTTAAGGCCCCTTGCTGGGGAACAATTTATGGCCAGAGAGCATTGTTGTTGGGAGCCTCCTGAGCCATGGAATCGGCCCAGCCAGTTGGGTAGGAAGCGCTGCAGGAACTCCGTGTACGCAAGCTGCTGATAGCACCTTGACCCTCTTGGGTCCCTCCAGGAATCTGATTGCTGTCTTAGTTTCTAGTGTTTCCTGTGATTATTTTACTCTGCCTAAAAGAGCAGGGTTCCCACACAGGATCATGACTAGAGTAGCTAATGAAATAATGTTTGTGGAAGACGAATATGAACATGTTTTGCAAAAATGTGAGTGCTTTCCAATTATTTTAAATTTTTCATACCTTGTTACTAAGGAATTTCCTCAATTCTCTGTATCAGCAGTGAGCAAGAGGACGAATGTATACACTGCCCAGATCAACAAAACCTGTACAATCGAACATCCCAAACGCCCACTGAGAGATGTCCCTCGTGAGATTATTGCCAATGGTGGCTGAGAAGACAGCCCTGCTCCATGCACTCTCAGTGACTTTTGCTATTTAGCTGTTCTCTTCTCATCAAAAACAGGTCTGGGCAGGTGTACTGATATTTTTCCAAGCAGCAGAGTGCTGAATTTTTCCTGTGGCTGTCAGGCCTGCCCTCCTGATGAGGTTCAAGTGGAGGCTGTTTCAGCCTGGGTTTTGGTTGATGAGATGCCTGGAGAGCAAGACTACACGGTTTCATTGTCAGGTGCACAAGACCCAAAAGGACTCTGCTCCCCAGCCCTGGCCACGTGAGTATCTGCGGGGAAGCGGGTTCTTCCCTGTCTAGTTTCTTAAGAGGCTGCACACTGAGAAGTTGCTGATGACTTGCTGTACGGAATAGAGCTATGATTTCCTGAATTGGTTCACCTAGTATTGTAATGCCAAGGAAGGGGAAATGTAAGTGTACCACCGATCAACTTACAGATTTGCTTTCTCAGTGCCTGGCTGCCACTGACTGAAATACAGAAGCTAATTTAATTTCACATTTCTAGTGAGTAAAGTTAACTCATTTCCCTGAAGATTTCGGATGAGAACAAGCTTCCAGAGTGACATTTCCCAAAATTTAAGAGAAGACATATATTTATATTATAACTCAGTTTAATGAACTTATGATATTCATGGATGCCTGGTGATGCCATAAGAAATCTGTGACAACATTCATGTCTTTAGGAAGTTCACAGGCTGTAGAGATCAGACATCTGAAGATAATGTGTGAGAACAGCAGGTAGTCTCCTGAAGTAGTAATTTAGCTCATCTCTGTAGTTGCTTATCTTTTCTCTCACTTATCCTTTGAAGTCTATTTCCCTCACTAAGTCCACAATAACAAAAAATAAAAATTACAGTAACCATAGATCTTGGTGAAAATTTCCAGGGAGAGGTAGGAGTATCTCATGATGCAGAAGTCCAGGCAACAAGGAGTAAGTAGCTAGAGACAAGTTGTCATTCCTGGACCCTCCTCTGAAAGTCCCTCCCTCCCCCTTTCTCCATCTCCCACTCAATCTGATATTTCTGCCCTCAACTAGTTTGTAATCATCTGACACAATCAAGATGGCCTTGTGCTTATTTAAGTCACAAGATGATGTCGTCTCAGGAATGCATCTTGTTCAGCATCAACTCCAGAAATTAGCTGTTGGGACTTTTCAAAGGCAGAGAGCAGGTTCATTTCCAAGATGTCTTTTTCTAGAAGTTGTCCTTTAGTTAGTGAAGTAGCTCTTGGGCCCAGAGTTTATGGCTATTTTAACACTGAAATATTTTATCTCAGGTTATTAATTGGATGATCTTGTCTTCGGTGGTGGTGCCTGAGTCACAGAACTTGGGTCTCCAGAACTTAGCCCAATGTCCCATCTGGAATGTGGGCTGAATAGATTCTGGTTGTTGATGATGTATCCGAAGTTGTTATTTCTTTGTTTCAGAGTGTATTTGACTGACTTTTTGGCAACATGCCTGAAATCCTAAAGAATTTTTTAAGTAGAGAGACATTTGAACTTGGAGAAAATCAGAATGAAAACACCATTATTCTGAAACACTGGGAGGCAAATAACTTTAAAATTCCCATAGCACTGAACGAGCAGTCCTGGCATTGTGGAAACAAGCCGAGGTGTCAGTCTCTGCACATAGGAGATTAGAGCAAAGTTCCTAACCCTACACTTTCTGGGAAACAAAATTGCAATGTTTAGAGAGCAAATTCCTGGCTGCCATGGAAAGCAATTTCTTGACACCTGCTGTGATTGAAATGAAGGTCAACAGAACTCTCTAGATAATGCGTTGAGATCACTGCTGTCCTAGCAAAAACTGGGCCCGTGAATTCCCAAAGGAGTGTGACTTAAAGTTGGGGCTCATTGTCCCTGTAAAGACATTCGAATATGGAAAATTAGTCATCAACAGAAAAGTGATTGCTTCAGATGTCTAATATTTCACCTTCACCGATCCGATACATTTGTAGGCCCAGGGGCGGGGGCTGCTATCATTGGACTTTAACCAGGTCTTCGACCAAAGCAGCTCCAAGCCCCACCCCAGGCACATTCACTGGCCCAAGGCCTCCACTTGGTG
This sequence comes from Erethizon dorsatum, assembly GCA_028451465.1. Lineage (NCBI taxonomy): Eukaryota > Metazoa > Chordata > Mammalia > Rodentia > Erethizontidae > Erethizon > Erethizon dorsatum. The sequence goes on from CM051833.1 coordinate 57,933,216, forward strand.
CCCGACTCATCCACATGAATGGCAGATCGTGTCCTGAGTGTTGAGTTATTGCTGACAACAAACATTCGGCCCCATTATGCTTTACCATTGAAATCCATCAGCAAAAATTAAATGCTAAATTAGGCTGGATTTTTACAAAATCATTCCTGCCTGAACAGCATGGACTTAAGACACCTGAACAACCACATGCAGTGTGTGCCGTGCTGTGTCACGACTGTCTCCCAAAAGCATGGCAAATGGACATTTTGAGGTGCCGAATACAAAACAAGACATTTGGAAAACACTTCTACCTTGGGCTTTAAGACATAATTATCCTTTTATTGAATATTCAATCAAGCTAAGAGATGTGATGTATTATTGTATTCTGCTTAACGGGGTTAAAGACAAAAAATTAATTGTATGTGTTATTTTATTTAAAAAAGATGAGATTACTCTTTTCACTTTGTTTTTGAACCTACTAGCACAAAGTTCTCGGCTTACACTAACAAAATCACAGCCCTGTGTTCTGGGTACAGCTACGGCCGGTGGTGCTGAGGGCGGCAGTGCGTAGGTCCATCACAGGGCGTGTTTCTTCTAATGTTTTTCTTCCTTCCCTGTGCAGTGCTTTAAGTTTCCGCTAACTTGATATCTATTTTCCAAGACACACAAAACCTTTGCATGACATGAAATGGTCTTGCTGGGCCTTTCCTGCACGGTCCTACATGAGGCCACTTTTCTGGATGCCGATACTGAGGCTGTCTGGTTCCCCTGTCCTGCTTTATTTTCCTCCTGTGCCTGATTTCTGTCCTGGAGTTGCTGGGCACGCAGGGTGGCTGGTACTGTTTCAGGTATGAAGTCATGGGTGCTCAGTTCTGCGCATAGCTTTCTGTTCTACACCTTGGAAGCCATGACAGGCCTTTGTTAGCCAGACCTCCAAGAGTTTTTGCCAATGGAACTTTCTAGAGAGAGACCAGAGCTGGGAATAGGAAGCTGAGACTCATCTCTCTTTGTTGGTTTCATTCTTACTACCTTCAACCCAGCACACGTCCTCACCCTAGCAGTGGTAATTCGTCCCACAGGAAGAGTGGAGTCCAGTTCATGGTTATCTCCCAAGGCGTGTTGAGCAAGCCTTATTGTATTTTCTTAAAGACCTCAGGCTAGCCAGTAGCTTTCCTTTTTCCAGAGGTCTGGACCCCAGGCCCATGGGGCCCCTTCTCCCAGCTCACAGGTCTTCTTGTCTGGGGTCCCAATTTGAATTTTGTGAGGCCCTTCCTCTAAGTTTCAAAAAACTTTGCAAAAAATAATTGGATATATTATAGATTTAGGGGTTTCAGCATGATGTTTTGATGTATGCTTATAATGTGGAGTTATTACACCAAGCTAACTAACAAATCTATCACCTGACATACTTGTTAATTTGTGTGGTGAAAACATTTAAAATACTCTTTTAGCAGTTTAAAAATAGACAAAGTATCGTTATTCATTATAGTCCCCATTCTGTACCACAGTTATTCGTGTGTTTAACCGAAAGTTTGCATCTTTTATCCACGTCGTCTTTCCCCACCCACCCCAGCCTCTTGTACCCACCTCCCTACTCTCCACTTCTAAGAGTTTGTCTTTTTTAGATTTTATATCTAGGTGAGATCCTATATTTGTCATTTTTTTTTTTTCTTTTGTGGGTATTGGGGGGTCGACCTCAGGACCTCGCGCACCAGCAGGCGCTCGTGCTGCTGAGCGATATCACTGGCCCTTTTCTCGTATGTGGGTTCTGGGAGTGGAACTCAGGCCCTCGTGTTTGCCAGGGAGGCACTTACACTGCTGAGCCATCTCACTGGCCCCTATATTTGTCTTTTTGAATCTGGCTTATTTCATTTACCATAATGGACAAAGGGCCAAAACAGACATTTCTCCAAGGAAAACATACAAAAATGGCCAGCAGATATGTGAGAAATGGTCATCACTGACCATCACAGAAATGCAAATTAAAACCACTGTGAGATATCTCCTTGTACCTGTCAGAATGGCCACTGTCAGAAAAAGAAAAGAGACGGGCTGGTGGCAATGTACAGAAAATGAAAGTGTTGTGCACTGTGGGTGGGATGTTCATGAGTACAGCCATATGGAAGGTAGTATGGAGCTTCCTCAAGAATTTAAAACTGAATGACCAAGTGATTCAGCCATCCCCCCACTGGGAATATATGCAGGGAAACAGAGTCAACCTGCTGAAAGGACATCCGCACCCCCCCATCCATTGCAGCACAATCCCTAGGATACAGAAGCAACCTAGGTGGCACCAACATGTAAATGGATAAAGTAAAATGATTCACACAGTGGAGCGCTATGTAACCTCAGATAGGAAGGAAATCCTGTCATTTGCAGCAACACAAATGAATCCATAGGACAATTTGCCAGGCTTCCAAATTTTAATACTTCTAAACTTCTCATTTCCCCCTCAGCCCTAGTAATGATTGCTGCTTCCTACAGGATAGCTCGGGATTCTCTTTCTGTGTCCTCAGCTACCTACTTAATAGATCTTTATATCTAGCCAGTGAGTGTATACACTAAATCCTGTTACATGGGCTGGTGTGATTTCTATGCTGTGAGTGAGATCAATGACACCACTGACAGCTCTCAGTAAAATTCTATTTCATCAATTTTATGGATAATGAAAATATAGCTTTGAAAAGTGCCTGACATTGGACTCTCGATTTGATACAAAAGAACCAGAATATGGTTCAAAGCTGTTGATGAATGTAGTGATATCAATCAAAACTTATGGTGCCAAGTGGCAGAAAATCTATTAAACAAAAAAGGGGAGGGATAGGTTCATAAAATGAATGACTTAGAAAGAAAGGGCAAGTTAGAGCAGAAGCTCATCATTCTCATAAAGACATTGGAACGTGAAGATTAGTCATTGACAGAAAAAGTAACTGCTTTAGATGTCTAACAATATTTCCACCTTCACTGATCTAATGCATTTGGAGGCCCAGGGGAAAGGGGATAAAATCCTGCCTTCAAGCATAGCCAGACCAAGAGGCCCAACATCAACCCTAATGCCTTAATTATGTTTTCTCCAGTTCCTGTCTTTGCTTTTCTTTCTGTTGGCTTCATTCTGAGGCAGGCTCTGCCTTGTGATGTCAGGTTTGCAACCAGCTGCTCCAGGCCTATTCTTGTTCTGCCAGCAACCCAGCGGAGAGAGAGTGTACTTACAGCCTCCTCAGCACAAGTTCCGCCATGGCTCTGGCTGGTTTTTGAATTCTTCATCCCTCTTGTGAGCTGGGGGCATGCGAGGTTCTCATTGCCTGGGTCGCCCAACCATGCCTGCATGGGGAGAGGGAAGCAGAGAGTTAGTTTTACCCAAGCCAGATGGCCCAGAATATACTTGTGGTTTCCGCATGGAAACTCTGGGTACTGTGACCAGAATGCAGGGATATTGATGCTGAGCTATAAAACCAACAGATGCTCCTCGTACTGGAGGGTGTGAATGAAGGAGAGAGAAGGTATTGAGTCTGCTCTTTGATTTGGCTGACGGTTTAGGGAAGGTATCCCATTTCTCTACTAGTGATGTCTGGTGGGGAAAGTAAAAACAGTATGCAGATGAATTCCTCTTCCTGCCAAGCTACATCTCAAGGAAGGAAGCGGATGCCGAACAGTGCCATACGCTGCCACGTTCTGATGTTCACTGTCTCGTCCCCAGTGTGGGCTGCACGGAGTCTGACACCTTCATTCCCCTTTGTGGAACAAAGGGAAGTCTTTACTGGTCACCAAATGGATGGGTGCCAGCCAGTGATCTCTCCCGGGTTCTCTCTTTGAGATCTAAAGAGACACAAGCCTTCCTGAAACCTTGCAAGTGCCCAGCGCCGTGGTGAATATTTTTCAGATGCTTTTCCATTTCATGGTAAATATGAATTGTTGGTAAAATCTATGGCATTGCTGAAGAATTCAGAGGCCACCTGAGTTTCTGGCCCCTTTCTTGCTGACAGAGCAGTGATCCCTGGATCTTTGATCCTGAGCTTTGTTTCCTGTTGGGTTCTGGTTATTATTACCCACTTAGCACAAGCACAATATCCATTTCCCATGAACAGTTGTTATGAGCAACGAATTTCTCCATGGTGGAATTTTTCTCCTCTGAAATAAATTAATCCAGATTTTAGTTAGCAAACTGGAATCTAATCATTAAAACTGATCCAAATGAAGAAACCCCGAGGAGGTATTCTGTGGGTCACAGACCTCATTTTCTCCTAATTGGCGAATTTTTGTGCTTTCCACTTGAGATGGTTCTGTCTTAGCTCCACTTACTGAAGCTCAGTCCAGTGGCAGAATCAGTGGAAGAGGCTGGAGAAATGAGTTTCTACCCATTCAAATGGAAATTTCAGCTTTCCAGGCAGAAAGGGGAATTTCTCAGTTAATCAGGAGAATGTTTCTCCTCCATGGCCATGAGGCTGTGCTACTTGAAAACTCCCAGGCACTTGTAAATGCAACACAGAGGATCAGTCACTTGGTAAAAACTCAGAAAATTCGGAAACTACTGCATTTCAATTTATTTCTCTCCTTCCCAGGACTCCTCAGGATAAGTCATGTCCATTCCATGTTCACTTGTCCAGAGCAGGTGGGGATAAAAGTATTTTGTAACATGTGAGAGAAAGGCTGGGGTATTGTCATTCGTCCTTATAGACATGGGGTCAAAATCCTAACAGATTGTGTCAAATATGCTTTGTTTAAATCCAAGGCTCCAATTACACGAATGGTGAAATGATCGTCAGTCTTCATAGTTTAAAGTAAAACAGGTTCAATTTTGTTAAAATATTAACACTTTCCTTACAAATTGAAAATATCGTCCTGCAGAATTAGGTTTCCAGTGAAAACAAGGACATTTTTCTCATTGTTATAGCCATCTCGAAAGCTTCTTTTTCATGTGAGAAAGACTATTAGACACAAGGTTGAATCCTGGATCCTCTTAACATTTTTCACTAGTATAACTTTCAGTTTTAAGATGAGCAGGAGTTTTATAATCTCAACATGCAGAGTATAAATAATCCTGAAGAAACTTCTTGTCTAAAAATCTGAGTAATTTGATATTGTAGAGGTGGCTCTATTATTGTCTATTGATAAATCTATCATTCATACAGAGTTTTCAAGTTTTTATTTTAACTATAATTCTCATAAGCCAGTCAGACAGTGTCTCAACTTTGTGCTTTAAAATGCTGATTTGAAGGAAGAGAGAAATGAGGAACTTTAGTTCTTGAGTATAGAGTCTCTGTTATGCATGATGAATGAGTTCTAGAGATCTGCTGTACGACGTATCCCCCACAGTTAAGAATACAGGACTGTGCATTTTAAAATGTCGAGGAGAGAGCTCATGTTAAGTGATCTCACCAAGCAACTAAGCAACCAGAAACCACACACACACACACACACTCACAAAACAACAAACACAAGAAACTCTTTGGAGGTAAAGGAAATATTTAGCACTTTGGTTGTGGTTATGGTATCATGGGCACAGGCCTAGGTCCAAACTCATCAAGAAGTTTGCATTCAATGTGTGCAGTTTTTTTATTTATCAACTATACTCAATAAAGCCAAGGAAATTGTCACTGCATCAATGAAGAAGCCTTAGTACTGATTAAAGTTATTGACATATCTGAAAATCATGCATTAATCTTTACACATAAATCTTTACCCTTGATCTTTCTTTGTTTCATTTTTTTTCCTCTGCATAGAATTTTACACATTTGCTTAGGAAGCATAGATTGATTTTTTGAAATGATCAAAATACAGAAAGATTTCATTACTTGATTAATAGTCATTCACACTGGTGTTTTTAGTTAATGGAAGTTTGCTAAATAAAACAAGTAAACAATTTTCCTTACCTTTGATATCAGCAGTCAAGTTCCTGTTTTTTTCATTTATGTCTTTACTACCAATTTGCTAAGATCACACTTGTATGGTGTGAATTTTATAGGTGGTGGCACAACTAAATTATGGCTAGAAGCTGACCAGTTGGTTGAGGAATAGTTCATTTTAAAAGCAGGCACTATAGTTACAGATCGCAGTATTATTTCATTAGTAGTATTATGAAGATTGTATTTATTGACTTCTGATTTTCCATCTCCCTATTGAGAAAATTAGTGCTATCATGATTCCTGATTGTCTTTTTTCAACTTTAGGGATCTCTAGTGTTCTGAGACTTCAGCTATGAGGTTTGGTGTGTCTTTTTTTTTTTTTTTTTTTGCTGTGCGGGGATTAAATCCAGGTGTGTGTCATTTTTAAAATCCTTGGATTGGATTGGACATTTTTGTGGACCTTTTCAATTGGGAAATAAATTGTTCTTCAATTTTATGAAATTGTATTTATATGATTTATATGATAATTCTTTCCTTTTCCTTTCTCCTTTTAGAAATTCTATTGTTTAGATTCTAAACTTAACAAATTAGTCATCTTGCTTTCTAATATGTTTTTCTGTTTTGCACTCCTTTGTCATGGTCCTTCTACTTTCTCTGTTGGGAGATATCTTTGGTTTTTTCAGTTCAGTGTGCCCCCTTCTCCTCTTCTCTCCCTCTCTGTCCTCTATCTTCCTGCTGCAGGTGTGTGACTATCATTTGTAAAAAGCTCCCTGTTAATTCCATGATTCTTTATGAATTCTTCTGTTATAAAATATCATCCCATGGTTTTATAGCTACAGTACCCTCTTATGGGATCATTCCGTAACATCTGTGTGGGAGTTCTCTTTACTTTACCTGTGTTTTAGGATTTTGGATAAACCAAGGCAATATAGGTTAGTTTGGTGTCTCGTTTGATCTATACAGGATGGTTGTTGCTATTGGTTTTTCTTACAGGACAGATAAGACTAAGAAGGGAGAACACAGGTGAGGACAAGACTTACAGTAGGAATTGAAAATCAAATATCTTCATGAAAACATTTAGTGCAGGGCAATGGGCCGAAATCCTATGGAAGTCACTGGACTTTCCAGAAAATTTATTTTATTCTCAAATTTTATTTTCTTCTCAAAGTCTTGATGGTTTCAGTTGACATCTGGATTGCAGCAAATTTTGCCAATATACTTACATAGCTACTATGCTGTTTTCACTATGGCTTCCCATCCTCTCTGTACACCACTGTGTCCAACTACACACACACACACACACACATGCATGCACACACACGCTGCTTTAAAACCAACATACACCTCTTTGTTTCCTTACAAATCATGTTTTCACAGTGCTCATTATCTTTACGGACTTGTGACCATCATTTCTTCTCCGTATGGGAAACTCTGACTAATGGGAAAGACTCAGGAAGACCTTGCTGAAGCTCCCAGGCAAAATTCACCTTCCCTCCTCTGAGACTTCTTTGTCTTATGGTTGTTTCCCTTCTTCAACCCTATCACCATCAATGGTACCACAACAAACTGTTCTAAGAATTTATTATCAGATCAATTTATTTAATTGTTAAAATATCTGTATACAGTAGCCAGTCTTGCTAACCTCATGGTATAGATAAGTACTGGAGGTCAGAGAAGATAAGTGCCCAGTCCTTGGTCTCCAGCTGGTGTGAGCCCAGGCATGGTGATGGTGTGCTCCATGCCTTCCCTGGGGGCCGCTGTCCAGCTCGGTACAGACCCTGGGCATGTTCCCAGGGGTGCTCTTTCACCAATGGATTCATCGATAATGAATTCCTTTTTTTAACAGTAGCAAAGTTTTATTAAAGGTAGGAAAAGAAACAGGTTCTGCAGAGTGAATTTGGGCCAAGTAAAAGTAGGAAAAGAAGTGCACCCTACAGTGTGAGGGTGGGCCCCCATGCAAGAGAGAACGCAGTGGCCCAATACTGCATCCTTATAAAGACGATAAACATTTTCTCCTGGTTACAAGTTGGAATCATTCAAAGTAAATGCATAAAATGTTCTAGAGAGAATGATTTTGTTGTTATTCTTATCCTTTATTTTATCAAACACTGGGCACAGGCTTTGAAGCTCTGCTCAGTGGAGTGGTTTATGAGGGTAATTTGTTCACTGATTCAAGTGTAATACCTGACAACAAACTGCTATGCTTCATAGCACTGCTTCCCTGCTGACAGGTGGACCTGGTTGGGGACCAAATCCCCTACAGGGCATCAGGTGGCCTTTCCGGCCATGCTGAGAGCTGGCTGCATGGCCACCCAGATAAGCGAGGCTCTACTTGGCTGTCATACAGCAGTCAAAACTGTCACTGTGCAGTGCTGTCTGACAGCCAAGTTCTTCTTTACCTGACACCCACCAAAATTCCGTAGCAGGGCATAGCAATAACCAACATCACTGCAAAGAGTCAGGCTATTTCTTTGACTCATTTGGGTTTCAGCACATGGAGATTTTTGCTAGTGCTCTGATGACTTCTATTTATTTAGCAGTGAGAGGCTATAAGATTAACTTGTCCAAAAACAAAAGATTAACCGGTCAAGTTTGGTCTCATTATACATAGATTTTGTGGGGTATGCATCACTCTATGTTAATGAGTTTCCTCAATACTTTTTAGAATATTCTAAAGCAAGTGATTCTTGCTCATTACCTGATCTATGACATATACAACACTAAAAATGGCCTGAAACTCCATTATGGCTGCCTCGACCCCTGGAGACTACAGCAGGGCTGAGAGGAGGATGGATAGCTGCACTCTGCTTTCCCCAGCTCAGGTGTTGCTGTTCCTACTCAGGGAGAGCCAAAGAAGTTTGTGTTCCTCTGACTCCAAACAGCAGGTATATCTAGGATTTAGAATGGATGGACATTGTGTGGATTCTTACTCCTCAAAGAAGTAGCTCTTGGTTGCGTCCGACTCCAAGCAGATGTGGTGCAGAGATGCATCACTCCTGGTCTCCTCGCTCCTGTTCGCTGATCGTCTTCCAGAAGTGCACAGAGAGCAGACAGTGTCGTGAACTCTATGTTCGTATGTGTGAATAATCCATAAATCTCCCACACAGATTTCTGACTGCTGTAAGTAGAATACATATCCTGTTTCTTCAAAGATTGAGGATTTCTCTCCATTCTCACCCAGAAGAGTAATTCACAACTAAAATATAGTGAGATGTGTTTAACTGCAACATATGGAGCAATAAAAAGCAGAGCTTGTATAGAGTCTAGAAGGAGAACCAGATGATAGTAATAATAATACATGCCCAAGAGGTTGGTATGAGGGTCAGGGAAAGATGTTTTAAACATAAGATGTTTTTGAAAGAATGAAAATAAACCAACAGAGAAAAAGGAAATCGATGTGTTGTAAGAATTAATTAAATAGTGCACATAAAACTGTGAAGCAAATACAAATGGAGAGGCAAATGGAAATTATTATTTTTAAAACGTTGTCTGTGTCTAAATATGACAGAACTTCCTGATGACATAAAAATCACAGAAAAGTGTAAAATATAAATGCAAACTACTGTAAACAAATCCCTCATAAGTACCTCATTCTGATGTTTTGCCTGTTCCACTGTGCTCTGTTTATTGCAGATCCATTTTCAGTGTTAGCATACAGTAAGGAAATTCTCCTTTATTAATCTTACAGGGTCTTATTACTTATTAATTTTGTATATTTTTTCAAAAGAACTTTAAGTGTGTTTTGTGATGTTATAAAAATATACTATTGAGATTTTTTTTTTTTTTTTTTTTGTGGGTACCGGGGGTTGACCTCAGGACCTCGCGCACCAGCAGGTGCCGGTGCCGCTGAGCGATACCACCGGCCCTTTTTTTGTATGTGGGTTCTGGGAGTCGAACTCGGGCCCTCGTGCTTGCCAGGCAGGTGCTTACACCGCTGAGCCATCTCACCGGCTCTACTATTGAAATTTTAATTTAATTTTAAAGAAAAAACTTCATAATGGTTATTCTGCCCATCCTTAGACTTCATATATTCACACCATATTTATTTTCTGTGGGAAGCATTTTCTTCATCTGTTTTTTTTTCTCACGAAACTCCTGTGTGTCTCTTGCTTACCTAGTCCTGGAGTATTTTGTAATTCTTATTACCATGGAATGTTTTTACTTGGCTGAATGTCACAGAAGAGTCATTTATTGTCAACAGCAGCTCAGAAAATTTAAAGGGAGAGCCCTTTTGAGAGGATGGGTCTAGCACACTACAAACAATAGAACTATTGAAGTAGGCTTTTATGTGTGTAATTCTAGTCTTTGCCTAAAATTACTGTCATCTTGCTGATTATTTGGCTGCTGCCGTGTGCACTGAGGCTTCATTTTTTTTTTTTTTTGTGGGTACTGGGGGTCGACCTCTGGACCTCGCATGCCAGCAGGCTACCCGTGCTGCTGAGCAATATTACCAGCCCTTTTTTTGTATATGGGTTCCAGGAGTCGAACTCAGGACCTCGCACTTGCCAGGCAGGCACTTATGCCACTGAGCTATCTCACCGGCCTCAAGGCTGCATTTATACTCAGTACAAAAGAGGCCGGTTTCTTTGACAAGATTCACATCTGTATACTTTGCTGCCTGTGTTTAGCCACATCTATTATCAGACACCTCCTCATGGATTTCTTGAGTTTAACTATTTGAGAGGATATTGTATAAAATATGAATTTAGTGGATTTGTGCACATAATCACTTTTTCTCCTTTCACTTAAATAGTGCATACATAGCTCGGTCTTTGCAGACACCCATTCACAAAAATTTGTTTTTCTGAAAAACATGTCCTAATGTGGGATGGAAAGTAAACAAGACCAGATGTTTCATTCTTTCTTCAATTCAAGACTAGGTGTATTAACATTGGAATGTCTAAAATATAATAATAATGCTTGGAAGAATGAGTTACAAACAGCTCTCTAGCTGGCTACCAAGGAGCACTGACTAACAGATGATGCACGACATCCAACATCCAGGCAAATACTTGCTTCTCTGCCACTGTGGACAGCACTGAGGTCGTCGTGGTCCTGGTGGGTGTGTTTACAGAAGCGAGCCCTGGTCCCTGAGCAGTGAGTACATGCAGCTGTCATTCCACAGTCTCTAAAAATCAAGTCACTGACATTTATTCCAAAAACACAAGGAGTGACAAATAAATTTATTACTATTTATTTTTTGCAAATGAATAATTCAGTGCCACTCATACCCCAAAACACTGTTAAACGTGAATCTGTAAAATCAGAGAGAACTCAGAAATCTGCAGTAGTGGAGTTGCAATAAAGCACGAGAACGCTTCCGGAGCTTTCTAGAGTCCAAGTCTGGCTCGTTGAACACCACGGTGCTCACTGAATTGGGATGGCATGGAATGGTGGAGGAACACTGGACTTGGAATCAGGGGACCTGGCCCTGCAGTGTGGCCTTGGAAGAGATGCTTCTTGTCAGGTCTTCACCTGTGAGAAGATACTGAGACACAAGGCCTTGCAGCAGGAGTGGGGACGATGGGCCGCTAGGCTGCTTCTTTTGGTCCATAAGTAATTTCTGTGTGTCCTTACGCCTACTTCCACATGCCTCCTCTGTGCCAGAAGCTGAGAGGGCTATTAGCTTTGGAAAAATATAACTGAACTTTTAGGTTATCAGCTTTTCAAAATGGTAGTGTAGATGTTATTGAAATACGCTTTAAGGTATGATATATTAACTGAATCTTAGCCTATTAATACGAATAGAAATGTTTCAAGAGGTTAAAAGCTGGACGTGTGGATCTATTGATCATTCCTAAAAAACACCTAAATTTAGTATGAGCACTTTTTCCTCCCTGTTGTCTTAGCAAAATTTATATCAACTGGGACAAAGCCATCATTCTGAAGAAATGAAAGGCATGAGACCATGCCTTTCAAAAATTTTCACTTCAGAAAACTTGCTTATTGTACAAGTTTCTTTACAGCCAGCAGGACTGAACCACCTACTGCACAAAAGACCCTCAGATGTGACACCTCAGGTGACTTAGCTGCTCTCATTTCCATGATTATCTTTAGTATTTTATACCAGAAAGAACGGAAGTTGACTGAGGCTCAAAACTCCAGGCATGTATCAACCAAGATACAGACTCTGGCTGTGTACCCATTGCCAGATTAGTGGAATGTGATAGAATATTAATAAACCATAAAGAAGAAAATCATGTCATTTGCAGGAAAATGGATGAAGCTGGAAGACATCATGTTAAGCAAATTAGCCAGGTACAGAAAGACATGGATTATATGTTTTGTCTTATATGTGGAAACTAAAAGTGAAAGTTGACCAGGACATAGAGGAGGGGCTATTAGGTTGGGGGAAAAGGATGTGGGCAAGAGAGGGTAGAGACTTGACAACCTTTCAGAGTGGCCTCCAAGGACTGTTACTTGAGGACCACAGAAATCTAAACTCAAGAGCTCCAACATTCTGTCCTTAAGTCCCAATTCTAGGTTCAGGACAAGCTTCTACCTATGTTCTATACCATTGCTGGTACTCTGAGGTCTTCCGTGGCACGGTTAAGAATATTGTCAGTGGTATTAAAGTGGATGACAAGTTCAGTCTCAACATATTTGTCTTCAGGGAATATCAAAGGAGAAAATGAGCATTAGCTTCTTCTTCTTCCTCTCCTTTTTCTTCCTCTTCTCCTCTCCCTCCTTCTCCTCCTTCCCCTTCCTCCTCCTCTCTCCTCTTCTTCTTCCTCTCCCCTTCCTCCTTCTTTCTCTTTAACAAGTACTTGAATTCACTACCAAGAGGAAAAATCAGTAACATAAATAAAATTTTGCAATGAAGAGTACTCTGGAAGTGCATGAGTATTCATGTATGTATTCACATGTGTAGATGTGTCAGGAGAAATATGTGATATTTAAGTAGCTTTGGAAAGAGATTTTTTGCTAACTTTATGTAAAACACCAATGTCATTTTTTGGTGAAGCTTCAAGTAAGCAGAGAAATTAAATGCAAATATCAGCAAATGTCTTTTGGGCAAGGTAGTAATTATGTTTAATATAAATGTATTAAATTGAACAAGAAACTCATATACTTTTCTGTAGAACACTAAACCTTGCTTTGTATTAATAGATCCACTCTGCTAGATAACCATTTAACTTTTCTGGACTCTGGTCTGTCTCCAGTAAGTAAAGCTTTTATTTTTCTATGAAGTTTTCCATTTACCACCCAGCACCTCCTGTGTCTTATAGGAAACCCAAGTGAGGGGAGGTTAGATGGCTCCTCTGAGCTTGCAGATCTGTGCTGTCTGAATACTCAGCTGTCTTGATCCTTCATGGGTGCAGCAACGAGTCTGCATTCCAGGCTGCAGGCTATGTCATGTTTTTGTTTGTAAAATGTGTTTTACTTAACTTGAGGTACATTTTACAAAAAGCAAACCCCTCGGGAAAAATCAATGAGGAGAGCATGCTATTGATTGTCAGGCCTGGATAGTCATCTGACTGTTTTGAGGAGAAAATGCAATGTCCTGGAGCAGTACAGTTGGAGCTGAATATATTTTCAGAGAACTCTGAGTTATACTGGATCTGTTTCTCTGAAAATAACGGCAAGAGTCTGAGTGTGAAGACAGGACGCTGGGGCAGAGCCGACTGGGAAAGAGTGGTGGGAGACACCAGGGAGCGTCCGTGGATCAATACTCAACATGAAGTGGACTTGATATGACTCAAGTGACTCTATTTCTTTTTAGGAGCCAGTTTGTCTCCAGTTTGTCTCCACTTAACCCATAGATAAACTCACTCCTCAGACTCCTTCCCGGTTAGCCATAAAACCATTAAAGGAGAGACACATGGTTTTAGCACAGGCTGGTACCCGTTACCCCCATTCCCAGGGTTAGTTAACCTGATGTTTGAGAAGGACCTTGTGAAATTCCAAAGAAATGATGTGGTAAAAAATGCAGTCTCTATGGCAACCAAGAAATTTTGTACCCCCCCCAATGTATAAAAGGAGCTATGAAACAAAAGCTCGGGGTCAGCAGGCTCAGCTCCTATGAGTGACCTGCTATTCGGCTTCCTTTAATAAAAGAACTCACTTATCTCTACATTCTCGTCTTCCTGTGAGTGAATCTTGTGATTTTGCCGTAACAGACTGGTCCAAGAAAGAGATGCCCGGGAATTTATACCACTTCTACAATAAGGGAGATTGGAAGTCACCATGCCATTACTAATACCTTGCTGTGTTTGATGATTTTCAACATAATTAGGGTAAAGTGTAGGGTTACTTTATTTTTGGCAGTATTAGGGGACTGAATCCAGGGCCTCTGCACTGAACAACATCCCCAGTCCTTTTGTTATTTTGAGACAAGTTCTTGCCAAGTTGCTAAATTGCCTAGGGTAGGCTTGAGCTTGTAATCTTCCTTCCTCAGTGGCCCTTGCCACACCCAGCTTGTAGACTTATTTTAGGGTAGACATTGTCATTCACCATGGGACCCCTCATGGTCTCCAGCTGAAGAGGGCACGCTGACCATTATTGGTACACATGGCCTCCCACTCTGACAGCCTTGGACGTGATTCCAGAGAGAAGTGCTAGGAAGAGAACTTCACCACCTCTACTTGCTGGCCCACCGGGTCTCCATCCAGAAATTCCACTACTTCAGTGGCTACCAGAGACACACACTCCTTGTCCTCACAAAGCCCAGGCTCCCAGCCCCCTGTGTCTTCAGCCGCCCTCTTTCCACTGTTCTGGAATTTTGCTCTTGACATTACTTCCTTTAGCACTTAAATAATGAAGTTTTAATTTTTCCTGGATTATTTGCATTACTATATAAAAATACTATATTTTCTCCCTTTTAAATATCCCTCCTTGACAGAATTATTCTTCCAGCTGCTACCCCATTTCAATGCTCCCTTTAGAGCAAAAGTTCTAAAAAGAGTGCCTATTTCTGTCTTCATTTTGTCACCTCTCATCCTCATCTGAATGTATTTCAAGCAAGACTTTGACCCAACAATTCCACTGCAGTTGTCTCTATGGCGGCCACCAGCCACTTTCCCTTTCCTGGGTCTCTTGGCACCATCCTGTTCTCAGTAGTGTTGGGTAGAGCATTTCTCCTTTCTCCAGACTATCTTTTTAAATGCGTTTTTTGCTGGATTTTCTCACATTGCACAAGCCCTTCATTCTCAGTTTCCTTTATTTGATCTCTAAATGTCGACCTGGATCTGGAGCTGATCCCTGACCTTCTATCTGCATTTCCTTGGTAGGTAATTTCACTCATCTGCAAGTTAAGTTCCAACTAAACAGACAGGTGTCTCAATGCCTTTCCTGTTTTAGCATTTGTCTTACCTGGGATTATATTATTTTTTCTGCATTTGTTTATCTTCTAAATACAACTTCCAGATGTGCAAGGGACATTGCCTGTTTTGTTCACTATTGTATCTTCCGTGCTTGAAATAATGAGAAGTCCATAAGAACTCAATAGATACACGTTGCACAAGAAAATAAAGGTACTAATAATGCAGCTGACCAGGTAGAATCCTCCTGATTTCTCAGTCATGGTTCATGTAACCAAAAGGGACAGATTAGCTAACTAGTACCTTAAAAACATGGCCTTACATTTACTTATTTATGTGGTTACCATTATTAAAACATTTTGTAAATATAATACAAGATAATTGAAAACAAATTTGATATGCACTCACTGAGCAGACTTTTTAACAATCAATTTATATCTTTACTTCCGTGATTCCTGCTATGGGTTGAATTGTTTTCCCCCAAAATCCATTTGTTGAAGCTCTGCCCTCCCACAGTGGGACCGTATTTGGAGATGAGGTCTTTATAGAGGTCACTAAGGTTAAATAAGGTCATAAAGGTTGGGCTCGGAACTGATAAGGTTAGTGCTCTGATAAGGACATTGGAGGATGAGGTCTCATTGCCCCAGGAGCAGGAGCACACAGCGAGAAGGGGGCCACTGGCAAGTGAGGAAGAACCTTGATATACCGGCCCTCTCATCTTTTACTTTCAGCTTCCAGTACTTTGAGAAAATTTTCTTGTGTTTTTAAGGTATCCTGTTTATGATATTTCGTGATGGCAGCCTGAGCAGACTGATGGTTCCTTTCGTCTCTCCTGCCCTCCTTCCTTCTTTCCTTCCTTCTTACCTTCCTTCTTTCCTTCCTTCTTTCCTTCCTTCCTTCCTTCCTTCCTTCCTTCCTTCCTGCCTTCCTCCCTTCCTCCCTCCCTCCCTCCCTTCCTCCCTTCCTCCCTCCCTTCCTCCCTTCCTCCCTCCTTCCTTTCCTTCCTTCCTTCTTTGTTGTTTGATTTGTTTCTTTGCATGTCTATCAATGAACATCTTTCAGCATGGATCCTCAGTAAATGCATATCTAATTTCTGAATTCTATGTATGTACTAATGTTCTAATGTACTACAGGCATCATAAAATATATTCCAAAAGATAAATAGAAAAATCTTTACAATAAACATAAAGTGGACATAATTTCAAAATTACTTCCTAATCACCAGAGCTTCAACTATCTTTGCTCATCAATGCACAGTGACATTGCTAACAGGGATGGTACAGATCTGTTCTGCTAATAGTCTGCTAGTGATTTTGAATGTGTTGGGCAGACTTCTTAACTGTCCCATTTGCACGACCCTCCTTTGCCTCATCCAAGGCTAGTGAAGACTTTGAAAACCCTGCCCTGCATCTCTTGGTCACTGTGTTGCTCTGCATGTTTTATGTTCAATGATTGCTTTTTTTTTTTTTTACTGAACTCTTTAAAAGCAGCTGTCCATTTTGTGGAATTAATGTTGTGTCTTAATTATTTCCATAATTGATTATGGAAATAATCATATTCCATAATTTACTTTGTGTAAATGGGCCATAGTTGTGACCTCAATGTCAGCATTTGTTGAGAGTGAGTGAAAGAAATAAGAAAATTTTTTAACCCATCAGGGTGTGTCCCTCATTCTAGCCACCCAGTCAGTGCTTGTGTCTCTCCATGTGACAAATGACTGGCCAGTATCATACTGGGCTGAGAGGGGGCACAAATACCAATGTACATATGAGATATTATTCAGGACAACATTCTCTAGTTTTTAGATACAAATCTGTAATGCACAAATAGAAATTCTAAGGTTTCTTATTCATTCTATTGGTCCTATCTCACAGCCCCTTCTGGGATATATGTGTACCTTGTAGATCACTTCTGACCAGAATGGAGAGTGGGGTGAAATTTCCCTGAATCTTGGTGCTCTTTCTAATCTCTTAGTGCTGAATAAGAATTACCAGAGAAGTGCTTGGGGACCACAGTTTTAAATATTCCTTAGGAAAGTTAATATTTTACATTGGCTCTCTGTCTCTGTCTCTCTCTCTCCCTCTCCTTCTCCCTCTCTCTCTCTCCTCACTCTCCTTTCCTTCTTCTTTTATAATAATGTCCTGTGACAGTTAAACTTTATGTGTCAACTTGGCTAAGCCATAGCACCCAGTTTTTCGAGCAATTGCTAATCTTGATGCTGTTGTGGATGTATTTCATAGGCTTGATGAAACTTTACAGTCAATTGACTTTAAGAAAAAGAGGTGACCTTCCATATGCAGGTAGCCTCATTTAATCAGTTGAAGGCCTTAATAGTAAAGACCGAGGTTTCCTGGAGAAGGAATTCTGCCTCAAGACTGTCACATGGACATGAGAATCCTGCCTGAGCTTTCAATCTGCTGGCCTGTCCTACAGATTTTGGACTTGTTGGCCATCACAACTTTGGAAGTAGATTCCTTCAAAAACCTATGTATGCAGTCTAACATGTATTAGTTGAGTTCGTTTCTTTGGTGAACACTGGCTAACACATATAACTTGTTTTAGGAGGAATATATAACTAATAAACTTTAGAGTAAATGTACACATGTACAAAGTAAAAGTTAAAAAATAAACTATAGGGCCAGGGATGTAGCTGAGAGGCACAGCGCCTGCCAGGCAAGCATGAAGTCCTGAGTTCAATACCCGGTACCAAAACAAAACAGAACTATAATCCTAGTGTGTGGAGAGACCATTAACATAACAAAAGGTTCAAGAAATACGGAATTGTAGTCATTTACAGGTTTGCCTCTTCTGTGACCCATGAACTTCTTGAGAGTAAGACCACATACTTTTACATCCCTGCCTAACCCACTATGTAGCACCTTGAATTAAGTGGCTGAGAAATGGAAAGATGGATGGAAGAAATGATGGAAAAGCAGACTATTGGATGAATGATGAGATTTATGAATTGAATTTTGAGAAAGTACAAGAAACATGAGTCTGTAAAAGCAGAGGCAATGGAGTTGTCCCCAGGAGGTGGAAGCATGAAGCTTTGGAGGAGGAGTGGATTTATGTTACACAGACACCTTTGGCAGCAGGGGCCACTCCATGAGCAGAGGAGACTGGAGGGTGGATCCACCTGCCCACACTTCTATGGCAGATTCAGCAGAAGGACACAAAGGAAGGAGCTCCAAGCCCTAACAGGGTGAGGTCTACATGAGATAATAAAGAGCAGTGGCAGGAAGAATCACACGGTTTGCTGTCTAAGGTTAACAACAAATGTAGGGGGAGAAAGGGCATGGAAGGACAAGAGGAAGGAGTGTTTTGTGTGTTATCTCAAAGTGCCTTTTGCATATGTGAAGAATTTCCAAGTGACGGCAAGGCCCAAGATGTGACTGTGGGGTTAAATCACTGAGGTAAAATGGAGAAGATCCTGGGAGTGGAAGTCATGAACACTCTTTGAGGCAAGGGTCTTGGGTGGGCTTTCCAAATGGCACTGACCTTGCTCAGGAAGATGACTGGACTCGAGGAACTGCGACTGTGAGCTGCACCTTGACCCGTGTTGAGATTAGCAGTGAGCAGAAGATTGGATAGGTGGTTGGGGAGGGTTGGGGTGGGTCAGTGCACACGTAAGAACCTTTACACAGAACTTGCTTAACATGAAGTGGCTTGATTATTCATTGTAATATTCATGTTCTTAAATGCTACTATGAAAGATTAGATCTTTGAAAATGTAAGCGTTTTGTTTTATTTTCTTTTTAATGTTTCAAAGGATTGCAGCCCCATGTGGAAAGCCTGAGTCAACAGGCATCCCTGTAAGTAAGAAGGCCAGTCAGGTAACAGTGTAGGACTTTGGACTCCCAGGGAATATGCTAAAAACTTACAATACAGAGAATAAAGGGGGAGAAAAGGAATGTTAGCTCTTTTCCATTTTCTGGGGCTACAGGGACAGCAGGTGAAATTTAACTATGGGGCTTAAAGTGATTTATCATTAATCTGTGTTTTTGGTTCTTCCCAGGCATTAAAAGTGAATTAATGCTATGATAACTTTACTCAAACAATGAACCAACCACTCTTAAAACAGAGACAAATATTATCATTTGTAAAATCTTTTTTTTTCAAAAGATTATGTATTTGACTGTCTCATAGATGTATTTAGGGAAGGAATATCTAACTTTAATTTTTTATTTTCAGTAATTTTGAAAGACCAATTTAGAAGTAGACAATTTTCTTTAGGGAGAGAAAGATCTCGTTATATTCAGCCATTTGTTTTGTCCTGTGCTTGATGTTTTTAACAGTAATATTCTGAACATTTAGTATATTCCTCTATTTAATTATTTCATTAATTATAATGTAGTCCAACTGGAAATCCTTGAATTGCATGTTAGTTTTACTACCTAGCACACCACGGTTGGTACTATGCAATGGGAAAAGGAATAATTCTCAAGCCCATTGCATATTGGAGCATACTTATTTTATTTGCATCAGTACTGATGCAGACATGAATGAAGCTGGAAAACTTATTGGGTTGCTAAACTATTTCAACAGGCAATTTTTGGCTGTTTGTGCATTTTGAATTCTTTTGGAGACAACTCTCTGGACAATCTTTTTGTTAGCGCTCTGTGTGATCATGATTTTCCGTTACCCTTCTAGCCTTACAGAAGTTGATCTGTCTACAAATGATATGCTAGAAAGTGAAAGAGCAGCAGATTTTATTTCCCTATTTTAGACTAGGGAAAAGTGACATTCAAGGAATTTATATGTCAGCCTGAAGCATAGGTGTGCCTACTCTGCCAACAATCCAGACGGCTCGTGCAAAGAAAATTCTTACCAAGGACCGTAGAGTGTGTACACACAAGGCTTAAAGTGAGAAAATCACTGGTTGTCGCTTGGTTGTCCTCAGTGGCTTGTGTATGCGTGTGTGCTCCTGATAATGTTGTAGAGGCAGTTTGTTCTTTCCTTGAAGATACCCGAGAAAGGAAGACATTTCTATCTACTATTTCTCAGTCATTTATCACCTGAGCAGAGCTGGTGTTAAGGAATGCAAATGCTTCGAGAAGCCAGAAGACAAAGCAGCATTGGATCATTGCACACCGGTGACCGTGACAATGAAGTGGAGAAAAGAAACAGTTCTCTGGGACATGCAAGATGCTTTTCTCTGCTTCTGTCATCAGTTCAGGGACTGATGATAGAATTATTTAAAAAATACACAGGAGATAATTTTTCACCATAGTAAAATGAGCCTAGATGTGCATGACATATGTTCATTGATTTTACAACTTTTTTGTAATAATGCTAAGTTCTCAGAACACTTTAACCTAATTAACTCTCCCCTGCCTTATTGTTAGTATCATAGATTATGTATATACAAAGTCTGCCCCAAAAATGTAAACACACTACAGGAAAAGAAAAACTTGTTTAAATATTTTAATACTAAATCCAATGCAACATCATGAGACTCATACAAGTTACTCTTGGCCTCTGTGATGACAAGAGGTGCTCAAAGTGGTGGCCATGAGCTTCCAGATATTCGTTAGTGCAGCAAACTGTGCAAGTGTGTATACTTTCTTTTGGTGAGCTCTGTATATATATATATATATATGTACACCTACATATACATGTATATCTTCATGTATTTCTATCTAATCTATATATAGACAGGTAGAGATCTAAAGGTTTATGCAGATGTAGGTGTATCTATATCTATAGAGAGAGAATCACATCCGCAAGATGTTATTATTATTGTTTTTACATAGCTGGTAAATAATAGTTCTTGAGTAAAATCTGGTTTCTCCCTCTTATGTAAATACGGTGGCACCTTGGTTCATGCACTTAATTCTTTCCACAATTCTGGTCATGGAATGAATTCTGCAATTAGAGTCATGGAAATAATTAAGTCCACAAACCAAGGTACAATTGTATTGTTTTGTTAGCCCTCAGCCACACGGTGTTTTGTATGCAGTATCTATGGCACTGTAACAGCAGAGTTGAGTAGTGCCGACAGAAACTATTTTGCCAATAAACCTAAAATATTTATATTTGATCTATTCCAGAAAAAATTTGCCAATCTTTGTTTTATACTATCACTTTAGTTTTGTTCACTTATTTAACCCTTGCGTTGTTCTTTTTTTTTCCTCCCTGATTTTCTGTGCATATGATCAGTTTTCTTCTAGCAGAACTGTCATTTTTTTTTTTTTTGTGGTTATCAGGGGTCGAACTCAGGACCTTGTGTGCCAGCAGGTGCCTGTGCCGCTGAGCGATATCACTGACCCTTTTTTCGTATGTGGGTACCGGGAGTCGAACTCAGGACCTCGCACTTGCCAGGCAGGCGCTTATGCTGCTGAGCTATCTCACTGGCCTCTGTCATATTTTTTCAATGTAGTAAATTTGCAAAAATTTTCCTCTTTTTTGTATAAAAACAAAACATTGTGCCATCATTTCAGAAGTCTTTTTGCAGGGTTTAAAATTCCACTTCAGAATCTATTTTGTGGCACTTTATTTTTATCATAATTACTAGTGCATATTAGTCGTGGACTTCATTGTGACATTTCCATACATAACTTGCTTTGACCCACTCTCTCTAACCCTCCACCCCCTAAAACCTTCCCCTTCTCTGAGAGTCTCCTTGCTAATTCCTTGCCATCTTTTTTTCCCCCTGGGTTTCATAGGTGACAGAAAACATGTAAACACATGATACTTGTCTTTCAGTGCAGGGCTTATTTTGCTTAACATGATAGTCCCCTGGTCCAACCATTTTTCTGCAAATGACATGATTTTGTTCTTTATGGCTGCTGAATGATACTCCTTTCTGTATATACACCACATTTCCCTTTATCCATTTATCTGTCGATTTGCGTTTAGGCTGATTGCATAACTTAACTACTGTGAATAGTGCCACAATAAACAAGGGTGCGCAGGTGTCTCTTAGTATGCTGGCTTCATTTCTGTGGGTGAACACCCAGGAATGGGGTAGCTGGATCACATAGTAGTCCTTCATACTGTTTTCATGGTGGCCGTCCAACTATATTCCATCCAACAGCGTACAAGAGTTCCTCTTTCTCCACAACCTTGCCAGAATTTGCTACTGTTCGTTTGCTTGATAATAGCCAGTCTGACAGGGTAAGATGGAATCTCATATAGTTTGATTTGCATTTCCTTGATGGATGAAGATGTCGAATATTTTTTCATATACTTATTGACCCTTTGTGCTTCTTCTTTTGAGAAGTGTTTGTTGAACTCATTTGCCCACTTATTGATTAAAATGTTTGTTCCTCCGGTATTAATTTTTGAGTTTCCTATACATTTGGATATTAATATTGTCAGATGACTAGCTGGAAAAGATCCTTCCCATTCTGTCCTGTGTATTTTCACTTTGTTGATTATTTCCTTTTGTAATCCCATTTGTCAATTCTTGCTATTATTTCCTGAGATATTGGAGTCCCGTTAAGGACATCATTACCTCTAGTAATGTCTTGAAGTGTTTTCTCTATGTTTTCCTCTAGGTGTTTTAGAGTTTAGGGTCTTATATTTTCTTGTTGATTTTCGGGCAGGACCAGAGGTAGGACCTAGTTCCAATCTTCTACAGATGAATGTTCAGTTTTCCTTGCATTATTTGTTAAAGAGTCTGTCTGAAGTGTGTTTTTGCCTCCTTTGTCAAGAATCAGATGGCTGCAGCTGTGTGGGTTTATTTTCATGTCCTTGATTCCATTCCATGATCTATGTGTCTCTTTTTATGCTGGTGCCATGTTGTTTTTGTTTTAACGCTCTATACTATATTTTTGAAATCAAGTGTTGTGATGGCTCCAGCACTGTTGGTTTTTGTTATGATTTCTTTGGCTACTCAGAATCTTTTGTTCTCCCATAGGAATTCTAGGATTTTTTTTCCTAGTTCTGCGAGTAATGTCATTGGTATTTTGATGGGCATTGCCTTGATCAGTAGGTCACATTTTTGGTATTATGGCCATTTAAACATTATTAATTCTCCCAATTCATGAACATGGCAGGTCTTTCCATCTTCTAATATCTTATTGAATTTCTTTCTTCAGTGTTTTATGATTTTTATTGTAGGGTTTTTCACCTTTTTGGTTATGTTTATTTCTAGATATTTATTTTTTGAGAATATTGTGATTTGGTTTGTTTTCCTGATTCTTTTCTCAGGAAGCTGATTATTGCTGTATAGAAAGCTACTGATTTTTGTATGTTGATTTTGTATTCTGATACTTTACTGAATTTGGTTACTAGTTTTAAGAGATTTTGGTGAACTCTTTAGAATTTTCTAGGTATAGAATCATATGCTCTGCAAATAATAGTTTGACTTCCTCCTTTCCTATTTGTATCCTTTTTATTTCTTTTTCTTGCCTGACTGTCCTTCCTAAAGTTTCCAGTACTACACTGGAAAAAAGAGGTAAAAGTGCAACCCTTGTATCATTCCTGATTTTAGAAGAAATACTCAAATTTTTTCCCACTGATATCGGGTATGGGCTTGTTAAATATATCCTTTACTATATGAGGTATGATTCTTCTTTTTTTTTTTTTTTTTCATGTGGGCACCAGGAGTTGACCTCAGGACCTCATGCTTGCCAGGAAGCGCCCGTGCTGCTGAGCGATATCACTGGCCCTTTTTTTCCTTTATGTAGGTTCTGGGAGTTGAACTCAGGACCTCGCGCTTGCCAGGCAGGCACTTATGCTGCTGAGCTATCTCAGAAAAGCTATCAAAGGCTTTTTCTGCATCTATTGAGATGATCATGGGATTTTTATTCTTGATTCCATTATGTGCTGTATTATATATATGGATTTGTATATGTTGAACAAGACTTGCATTTCTGGAATTAAAACATATTGGTGATATAAAATCTTTTAAATTTGATGTTGAATTCAATTTGCAAGTATATTTTATTGAGGCTCTTTGCATCTATATTAATCAAAGTTATTGGTCTCTAGTTTTTTTTTTCTTTCTGTTGTGTATCAGTTTGTGGTAGCAGGTAATAATGGCTTTTTAGAATGAGTTTGGAAGCATTTCTTTCTTTTCTATTTTTCTGGACTAGTTTGAGTAGCATTGAGAGTAGTTCTTTAAAAGTGTGGTAAATTCAGCAACCTGGTCCTGGGCTTTTTCAGGGAATGAGGTGCAAGGTGACTTTTAGACTGCTTCAATCTCATTGTCTGTTATCAATCCAGTTAGGTTTTTAAAAATATCTTCTTGGGCCGGTGAGATGGCTCAGCGGCTTAAGCGCCTGCCCGGCAAGCGCGAGGGCCCGAGTTCGACCTCCGGAACCCACATACGAAAAAGGGGCCGGTGATATCGCTCAGTGGCACGGGTGCCTGCTGGCGCACGAGGTCCTGAGGTCGACCCCCCCGTACCCACACACAAAAAAAATCTTCTTGATTCATTTTTTTTAATAGCCACAATAGTTTATTTACAATTGAACTCTTTAGAAGATATTTACAAGACAGCCAATTTTACATATCAGAAATGATATCAAAATATGAATTACAACACAGACAACAATATGAAATGGGCATAAAACAAAGCTGAAGGAGAAAGATAAGCAATTTCTCTTTCTAGTTTATTAATGCTATCTTATACTTTGTTAAAGAAGGAGACAAAGAACTATGATTTAGGAGAACTGCAGGGTCTTTGCTTGAAGATCAAATTTCACAATGTTATATCCCATGTAGCGAAACTTAGGTGGCTTTTCTCCCTACACTCTAACACACTGTAATTTCACTCTTGGAAATTTGCTTCAACTTCCTTCTGAACAATCCTTAACATACCCAAATCAAAGGATGACTGATGTAGAGGACAATAAAACAAGAGGTCCTCAGGGAACAGAAGAACTAAGGAAAATGAATCCACTAGCCACACAGCATTTCATAGATTCCTCTCTACCTAGTGAAAATGTAGTGTCGGAGGAGGCCCCTGCATAGGGCAAGAACATAAAGGTAAAATTTGCTAACCCGTATCCAAAATTAGGAACATGACAAGTGCTAAAATTGAGGAGAAACTGAGAAGGATCATGAAGAGACACTTATTCTTTTTTTTTTTTTTTAATTTTTATTTTTTAATTTTGGGGCACATTATAATGGAACAGTTTTGGTAGTTTATATGTGATTATAAATTTTCCCATTTTTTTTCTAGAATTCTCAATTTGTTGGAATATAGTTAAAAACAATTCCCTAATGATCTTCTGGACTTCAGTTTGCAGTATTTCCTTTTTCATCTTTAATTTTATTAATTTGTATCTACTCTCTTCTTCTTTGGTTGCTTTAGTTAAGGGTTTACCAATTTTATCGTTTCAAAGAACTAACTCTTTGGTTCATTGACCCTTTGTACTGTTCTTTTAGTTTCTTTTTCATTTATTTCTGTTTTGGTCTTTATTATTTTTTCATTTTACTGATTTTTTTTTTTATGTGGGTACCGGGAGTTGAACTCAGAACCTCACACTTGCCAGGCAGTCTCTTATGCCACTGAGCTATCTCACTGGCCACGATTTTACTGATTTTGAGTTTGGTTTGTTCTTATCTTTCTAAGACCTAAAGGTAGGTACATAATTAAGTTGTTTATTTGGAATATCTCTCTTTTTCTGATATAGGCATTTATAGCCATAAAATTGTCTGAAATATAATCTTTTGCTGTGCTCTACTGGTTCCAATAGGTAGTGTGTCCACTATCATTTGATTCTAGGAATTTTTAAATCCCCCCCCAGACACCCCAATTTTTTTGATGGCTTGGTGCTCATTTAAAAGAATAGTGCTCTGTCCCCATTGCATTATTTCTGCAAAATTGTCTTAGTGTTGATTTTTAGTTTCATTTTATCATAGTCTGAGAAGACGCAATAAATATTTGTTAAAATTTGCTTTACAGGCTAACACGTCATTTATTTTGGTGAATGTTTTGTGTGCTAAAGAAAAGAATATGTGTTCTGTAGCTGTTGAATGGAATATTCTAGAGATATTGGCTATATCCTTAATCTACAGTGTAGTTTAACTCCATGTTTCTTTGATTTTTCATCTGGATGATCCATTAATGAGAGCAGGGCATTGAACTCTGGCACTGTTCTTGCACTGTGGCTCTTGTCTCCCTGTGTTCTGTAGTATTTCCTTTGGAAAACTGGGTGCTCTAATATTTGGTACCTATATATTTACAGCCATTATATCTTCTATTTGGAATATTTCCTATTAATGACCTTCTTTTCAAGCCAACTTTAGCTTGAAGATTATTTTGTTAGATATGGGTACAGCTAGTTCTGCTTGCTTTCAGGTGTGTTTGATTGGAATTATCCTCTCATTTTCAGTTTGTGTATGTCTTCCTGGTGATATGTGTTTCTTGTACGTAGCGAACAGTTGAATCTTTGTAAATCCAACCGACTATTCTGTGTCTTTTAACTGGAGAAATCAGACCGTTAAGATTCAGAGTTATTTTTGAAGGATATATATTAGATCCTGTCATTTTGTTGTGTTTCTTTTGATTGTCTTTAGTAATTTTGTTTCACTCATTTCTTCCTTATTCATCTTAGATATTTGATGATTTTCTGAAATAATAATGTTTGATCCTTTCCTAGTTTTCATTTTCTTATCTACTCTTCTCCTGAGCTTTATTCTTTCCTGTGTATATGCGATTTTGTTTATCTTGCTTTCTCTTCTGTGTGTAGGATTCCTTTACATATCTTCTGTAATGCTGATTTAATGGTCATGAATTCCTTTACTTCATGCTTATCGTGGAAGGTTTGTATTTCTCCTTCGATTTTGAAGGATGACCGCGCAGTAATCTAAGTTGGCAGTTATTCTGTTCAGAGCTCAAAATATATCATTCCCTGCTCTCCTGTGCTTTAGGGTTTCTGGCCAGAAATCTGCTATTTTTCTGATGAGTTTGCCTTTATAAATGACTCGACACCTTTCCCCTGTAGTTTTCAGTATTCTTTTTCTGTGCTGTACTATTGGTAGTTTAACCACAGTATGATGTGGAGAAGTTCTTCTCTGGTTATATCTATTTGGGTTCTAATTGTCTCCTGTAGCTGGATACCCACATCATTCCCAAGACTGCAAAATGTTCTGCTACTGTTTTACTGAATAGGTTTTTTATGCCTTTAACCTGTATCACTTCTTTGCCTGTGCTGAAAATTCAGGTTTGATATTTTAATTGTGTCTAACGGGTCTTGCATATTTTGTTCATTTTGTTCTGATTTTATTCTGTATTTCTTTCAGAGTGTGATAATTAATCAACCTGGTCATCAAGCCCTGATAGTTTTCTTCCACTTGATCTAGTCTGTTGGTGAGGATTTCCACTGATTTTTTTATTTGACTTATTGTATTTTTTATTCCCCTGGTTTTTGTTTGATTTTTTCAGAATTTTCTTTCTTTCTTTCTTTTTTTTTTTTTGTGGGTACCAGGGGTCGACCTCAGGACCTTGCTTGCCAGCAGGCGCCCGTACCGCTGAGCGATATCACCGGCCCTTTTTCGATATGTGGGTTCCGGGAGTCGAACTCACGACCTCACGCTTGCCAGGCAGGCGCTTATGCCGCTGAGCCGTCTCACTGGCAGAATTTTCTTTCTTCAATTCATTTTTTATATTCTGTGTTATCTTCTTTAATTCCTTTAGCTGGTCACTTGTACCCTCTTTGAATTTATCAGTCTTCTTTAACATCACTCTTTTGAATTTTCTATGGAGCATTTCATCCACTTCAATAATTTTGGTGTCAGTTACTAGCAAGTTAGGGACTTTTGTTGGAGGAATGCCAGTTCTTCATAGTTTTATATTTCTATGCTACAGTTTGCATATCTGTTGGAAGGGATATTTCTTGCACTTTTTTATGAGTGACTTCCTTGGGAAGAGCCTTCTCTTAATGCTGTACTCTGGCCTATCAGTTTGTTGTGTAGTGTTGATTTTAATTCCAAGTGGACTTGGTAGTGTAATTTCCCTCTGACTCCTCTGGCTGTGATCAGTGGGTGTTGATACAGCGTACATTATACTGCGGGAACCCACTCTCTCTCTGAGGCTTACAAGAGTCGGGCCCCTCTGATAGTTCAGGCAAGTGTGTTGTGGAGAGCAGAGTACACGGGGTGCACCCTCTGCAGATATTCCCGCAGTCTCGTCAACCATGCACTGTCTGTAATTGGTGTGATGTCTGCTGAGGGCCCCTGTAGATGCCATGTTACAGTATTTCTCTCTGCTGCTGCTATGGGGGTGAGCACACAGGAGTGGGGCTTCAAGCCCTCCCTAACCATGCTTACTTGGGGCTGAGTCATCAGCTTGAGGCTTTCATCTTCTCTATTTTTAAGTTGAAGTATCTGCCAAGGTTTGCACTGGACGAGGTCGTAACTGGGATGAAGTGCGATGTCTCTCCACTGGACTGTGGGGGTAGCTCAGACACAGTGCACCCACTCACTGTACTTGATGTGTTCGGGTTGACCCCCAGTTCCACTCAGAAGGATGGAAACAGACAACGGTAATAACCACACCATAAAACAAGCCAGCCACACAAATATAGTAGCAAGCAGTTAGAAATGACGGCAGTCACAAAACCCATAACGGAAGAAGGGAGCCAAAATATTGTGGAATAAACTAAAAACTAATTAAAATTAATTAAACTAAGATTTAAAAATTAATAAAAATAAAATTAATAATGAAAAAAGAGAGAGGGACCAAATCCTATTAACATCTCATAAAAATAGGAGAAAATATTTAAAAAGTAATGAAAGTCTTCAAAAGTCAAAATAATTTTAGAATAGGTGGAGGAAAAGAAGAGAAAAATGTAAAAAACATTCCTCCTGGCTGAGGTGTGTGGATTGGAGACCATTTTCCCAGGTGCGTGCGGGCTTACTCTGGGGACCCCTGGTGGTACAGACAATTTCTGGTCTGCAGCACACCTGTCTCCCAGGGGACCTTTGGTGTTATGTGTGCCACACCGGGGTGGCAGGGCGTGTGCATCCGATGGGCACAGTGTGCACGGCACATGTCCGAGCCACAGGGTAGACCCAGGATTCCTCACGGTGCATGTGGGAAGCAGTCAGACCTCCCAGTGCTGAGCTGAGGGGTGGGAAGGAACTGAGCAGTTTTCCACCCTGGCCTTGGCACCCCCAGATCTGGCTCCTCACAACACCTCACGTGACTGGACTTGCTCCTCATCACAGGTGTTGGGACCACCAGCTTCCAGGGCTTCTGTCCACCAATCAGCAGGTCCATGTGGTACACTTTCCCCAGCCTCCACTGTCCGGGGTGGCCATCTCCCACCTGATCCCTGTGTGGGCGACCCACATGGACCTCAGTTTGTGACTGCTCTGAGTTTTTGTTCCTCTGAGCAGTTCAGTCCTTAATAATAGGACAGCTCCTGAGATGGTGTCTAGCTACAAACTTTGTGCGACATTAAAAGTGTCATTCCGTTGTCTTCTGCTTTCCACAGGCTTTGCTAAAAAGTCGTCTGTTAGACGTATTGTTAGACATTTGAAGGAGACAGACTGACAGGCCCCATCCCCACTCCAGCCAGGCTGTTTTAAGATTTTGTCTCCTTTTCCAAGTAGCTGTGATGCTGTGATTTACCATGATGTGGCTTTGTATTTATTTTGCTTGATGTACGCTGAGCTCTTTGAATCTATGTGATGGTATCTTTTATACATTTTAGAGGGTCCTTAACCATTTCTTTATGGAAATTTCTTCTGCTTTATTCTCTTTCATTGTAGTACAATTGCTTTTATGTTCAATTCTTTTCATTATCTCCCACATTTTTATTATGCTTTTTTTTAACATTCTAATCCACTTTTTATTTTGTGCCTCAGTCTAGCTACTTTTATTGGCTTACTATATTCTAACTGAAAAATCCTATTTTCTATTGTGTCTCATCTGCTATTCATTCCATCTAGCAGTTTCATTAGTTATTATATTTTTCAGTTCTAAAATATAAACTTGGTCCTTTTTATAAAACCAAATTATTTTGTTCAATTTATTATTTTTCACCTTAGTTTTCATCATTTTCCTCATATTCAGGGCTATTTCAAAGTACTTCTAATATTTCTAGTAGCTACACCACTGACAATATTAGGTCTGTTTCCATCCTCTGGGATGTGGGGCTTATCCTTTCCACCTGGCACACCTGGCATTGCCAGGCACTGTGCATGAGAAATCACAGAGTCCCTGGGTGATGCTGTCTTCCCCTAGAGGGGGTTGCTTTCCATACAAGGCAACAGAGTAGGAGCTGATGAGTGACAGCCAGGTGGAACTGAGTCAGAATTGTGATTCCAGCAAGTCTTGGTCCACGGGTGTGACCTGAGCCTAGGTGTTGCCCTCCTGTGGTCCCATTTGATGTCTTGATGTTCACAGAAGCTCTTCCCCAGCTTGTTCTGATTCTGATGCTTTCTCCATAACATTTTAAGACTTCTGAACACTGTTCTCCTTGGATCATTAGTCTCACTCTCCAAGCAAATGAAGATTTCTGAAAATGTCTTGAGGATGAAACCGGTACAGGATTAGACTCAGTTCCCTGCTCTTGATCTCCTGGAGCTCCTGCTCTCTCTGGTCTCTACAGCCCATCAGTCTCATGAGATAATGACAATTCCTGCTACTTTTCTGCCTTTCAGTGGCAGCTTCGGCTCAAGCCCTGTGACTGTGTCTTCTGCCCCACACCCTGGGTCTGATGTTGGCAAGTCTTCTGGGAAACAGTTGACGTAAATGTCTAAATCTTCTTTGTGATCTTCCCATCGCTGGTTGCTTCATCACCTCTCAGGTGTCTTCAAGACATCCTTTTAATTCTATGTGGTTTTTTTAATAGCCGTTGTCTGAATACTTATCTTCTGTAAGTTCCTTCATGAACTTTGCAAGTGGAGCTCTCACTGATCCTTGAAATGCACATGGATTTACTCTTGAAATGCATTTGAAAGCTTTTCCCCTTCAATAATAAATGTTAAGCATGATAAAAATTTTTGATTGATTTTTAAAAACTATTCCAAATGGTAACATCTTATTGGTTTCTTTGATATCACACTGCAAGGGGCTTTCGATTATTTTATTTCTATTATTGTTCTAAGAGTAAGTGAGCAATGAAGTGGAAGAAGTCACCCCATGCTTAAACCTATGCATGTGACCTTATTTTATTTAAAGGCAAAAAGGCACTGTAGAGTATGTATTCCGTGAAAAAAGAAGATAGATATTTAGATCAACCTAAAATATTCTAAGTCAACAAATGAGTTACATTTTTAATAATCATTGTCAGGTCACATAAATGAAAAATACTGGCTTTGTTAAACTTTGTGATGGTGTAAACTAGAAAACTCTTTCTAACTAGTAGAGGTTGTCCTTATTTAGAAAGACTTGAAGCCACCACTATGACTACCCAGCCATGCCAACCTTTCTTGTCAGGGCCAGCAGTGTGAAGGTCACCGAGGGGAGGGTCCAGATGCAGGAGGGGGTGACTGAAGGAGCGGAGATTACTCCTGTTGAGTTGCCCTTGCAAATGGTCCATCCTGACACGTCCTCATAAAAGGGATCCATCTCCCAGTGATCTCCTTTAAAAACATTTTGCTTCTTTCTCTCTGTGTTTATGAGTAAGCCTCTGATGTAAAGGTTTATGTCTTTACTGACCTTTATTCCTTTAACATTAAAGAGAATATGTATGTGATGCTTGTTTTGTTTCCAAAAGCACACTTCGCTTCCAAGTATCTTATTTTTTAATAAATCATTTTGAGTTTTTAATTTCAGAAGTGAATGTATGCCCTGAATTCTAATTACTAATCAAGATCAACTTATATTGATTTTCAAGTTATTGGAGAAAATGGTTATGTTGGCACTGATACTAATAAGAATGAAATAGATGAGGCTGGGGTGTGGCTTGGTGGCAGTACAGGTGCTCAGTATGCACAAATCCCTGTATTCAATTCCAAGCTGAGAAGAAAAAGAAATTAAAAAAATCAGTTACATAACTGAATAGTTGAGACAATGCTTTAGAAAAATACATATATATATATATATATATATATATGTATAACTTTATTAAATTGTCTCCAATTTCCAAAGTGGCATTCACTTACATTCTCCCTATCAGAACCACAGTTCTCCAAAGGAAAACTTTTCTTTACATTTTTTTTTAAAGAAAAAAATAATTCAGATAGTTTTTTCATCCTTTGGAAATAAAATAAAGATTTTAGTATAATCCCAAAAGGAAACATTCACTTTCTTGGTATTTTGGCTCTGGTTTAAATTAAGTATAGAAAGGCCGCAGTCCCTTAAAAATAGCTATTTGAGAAGAGCTGGCAGGATCCTGACACTTTGGAAATACTCTGGCGTGGAGCTGAACTTTAGGAGTGAACAGAGTGGGAAGAAAGTTTTAAATCTGGGAAACCCCATATGGCTTCTCAGCCTGCAATTTAAGGAAATATTTTGATTGAGTTGCAGCATCTATTTTTATCCTAATTTTACTACTGCGCTGAGGGAGGCGGAAGCCATGATTAAAATAAGAGGTTTTTCTTTCTGCACCTTCTCAGTGTGTCTTTGCTGATGGTGGTCTGTGTAACATATGTTCTCATTTTCATTGCTATGCTAACAGAAGTCGGCAGTGAGTTACTAAGAGGACTACTACAGAGTTTCCAAAAAGGAAGTCGCCTCCAAGGAAAGACACATTTAAATCCTCAATATTTCTGTTGAAGTTGATAGATGGTAACTGTACATTTTTATGGAGTACACTGTGCTTTTTCAGTACATTCATGAAATGTGTGCTGATCAGCTCAGGATATTTAGGTTATCCACATCTCAAACATTTGTCATTTCTTTCTAGTGTCAACATTCCAAATCTTCTCTTCTAGCTGTTTGGGATTATGCAACAAGATATCGTCCACCGTAATCTCTCTTCTATGTGGTGCAACAGGAGAGCAATTCCTACTATTTGACTGCGATTGGAGCAGCATTCAAAGGCTGTGAATCTCCTGTCCTGTGTAGAGTCGCTGTGTTTTGTTTCTTGATTTTTGGTGTTTTTATTTTTAAGGTTAACATCAACACAATCTTTTCCTTTTGTTATCCACATAGGGTGTTTTTGTCACTTACATTTCTAAACCCTTGGGTTATTTGCTTAGATTGTTGATGACAGTTTGACAATTCGAGTCCTCAGAGAACAGCAGACACAGGGGAAAGTCTCCACATCCCAGGGCCACACCCTTCCAGTGCAGAAAGCCAGGGAGAGTAGCTGCCTCTGATGGATGTCATTAAAAAGACAGGAAGCAGTTAGGGAGATAATTAGAGCCTGCAAAAAGGAACATCTGGTAATAGCGTTTTATCACTCTTTCCCCCTAAGAGTTCTACTTGCAAACACAGACAATGGAAGAAATCTCGGTTTATGTTAATTTCCTAGTGTTTGCCTTCAGTTTCTGATTTGCAATACAGTCATGAATAGCAGAATACGGTAAATGATAATTCTCAGTTTCCAAGGGTATAATCATTTTTTTCCTGTTCTAAAGTACGCAGACAGAGCCTACTTTCTGTCTCTCTTGGTACTGCAGTGTTGAGTAACAGCGCACAGCCTGCCGTGTTAAACATCGTGAGCCAGGGTGTGTGAGGCAGGAAACGACAGTGACAGTGCTTCAGGATGACAGGTGGCTCCCCAGAGAAGACAGGTACAGTGGGCGTGGGATGCGCATGTACGGAGAGCAGGGTGTGTACACTGAAAGTAACAGAGGAGAAGCAATAGCGTGGGAGGGGAGGCTGAGACAGGAATACGGAAGCGCAGCCCGGCTCACGGTAACTACGGGGCGTGAAAGAAGGTGTGAGTTTAGAAAAGGTTTTGTGGGGAGTGGGGCTGTCTGGCCGGATGGGCTTCCGAACGTCCTCTCAGGAGCACCTCAGAGCCCAAACATTTCTTCTCCCTGGTGTCGGTTCCCGACCTCATCAACTTTTACTCCACTTGTAACCATCTGGGGCTTCCTATTTTCCACGTCTATTTTTGCCTCTTCTAAGTCATATTCATAAGCCCACAGAGGAATAACCCATATTTTACATCCTGGGCCACCAATCAGGGCTCTTGGCCTCTTCCTGCTTTCCAGCAGAGGTGATCACTCTCCCAGGCTGCCGAGGTGAGGGTGGCATCGAGTGTTGTCCTTGTCCTCTTCTTTTTTTTTTTTTTTTTTTTTTTTTTTGGGTACCGGGGGGACGACCTCAGGACCTCGCGCGCCAACAGGCACCCGTGCCGCTGAGCGATATCACCGGCCCCTTTTTCGTATGTGGGTTCCGGGAGTTGAACTCGGGCCTTCGCGCTTGCAAGGCAGGCGCTTACGCCGCTGAGCCATCTCACCGGCCCCTGTCCTTGTCCTCTTCTGTGCTGACCTGTGACAGACATAGGCCAGTGATGAGCAGGGTCAGCCACATCAGGGCATGAGCGCTGCCCGATGCTTGCAGTTACCCTGATGGCCAGGGCAATTTTTAGGGTCTATGTGACATCAAATTTGCATTCTTTGGAATCTACCCAGGTGGTTAAACCCACCACAGCGCTTCCCAGGTCTGTGTGTCTTCCTGGTTGTCTAAGCCGAGTCACGCCTTAGTCTTGTGAAGCAAAGGGAGAAGCCTGCACCCACCCCCATTTTACTTTTAAAACTGCACTGAGTTGTTTTCCCAGGCTTTGTTCTCCATCTACCCTGGCATCAGTGCTCATGCGGCACTCGTGTCTCAGTTACTTTCTTTTTGCTGAGACACGATACCCAATACCTGCACGTTAAAGGAGGAAAGGTTTATTTAGCTCACAGTTTGCAGAGCTTTCAGTCCATAGCTGGCTGGCTCCAAGGTAGGCCAGCATGGCAGAGGGGCCTGGTTGAGGAGAGCTGCTCCCAGCATGACAGACAGGAAGTAGAGAGAAGGTAGGAACTGGGGAGGGTAATGAGGAGGCCATGCCCCCAGTGATGCTTCTCCTCTGACCAAACCCACTTCCCAGGGCAAGCCAGCTATACTGCCCCATAATACAATCACCTTCTATAAGGTGGCGTCTATGATGGCATAAACTACAACAACTGGCGACTGCATGGGCATGAGAAAGAGCTGCAGAAAGAAGAGCTATAGATGCCCCAATGAGATGAGGTGCCAAATCAGGCTGGCATGCTAGTGAATGACACAGGGGTTTGTTTAGGATGCGTGTCTGAAAGTCGGGACGGAATGGAGTTGATGCTGAAGGCAGAGTGGAGCCTCCTGTTTTGGCGCTAGTGAGGTTGTGTCTGCTGTGTCCCGCTAAAGCAAAACTAAACACCCTTAGGGGAGAGGCTGGAGGGTTACAAATGCTTGCAATCCAGAGGGAGGGGGGCTGAGCCAAAAGCACACACACGAAGCCCTGGGTTGTCTTGCTAGTGCTGCCCTGGCACAGGAGCTCAGACCAGGTGGCTGAGACGGCAGGGACCTACAACCTCGTAGCTCTGGAGGCTGAAGCCTGGGAGTGGGGGTCACAAGGCTGGCCTCTGTGGGGCCCTTGCTGCTCAGTGTGCAGCCAGCTGTCTTCTCCCTGTGTCTGCATGGCCTCTGTGTGTGTCTTTGTCCTAGGTCTGCTTTTCTTAGAAGGACCCTGGTTATAATGGATTAAGACCCATCCTAAAGGTCTCACTTTAACTTAATTGGCTTTGTGAAGAGCCTTTCTCCAAATATAGTCATATTCTGAGGTTCCAAGGGCCAACACTTCAACGTAAGAATCTTGAGAGCTTATAATTCAGCCCAGAACGGGCCCAGAGGGTAAACAGGTGTGGAATGAAGGCAGTTTGTTCTGCAGAGGGGAGCTTGGCTCAGGCTGAACTATAGGCTGGAGCTGCAGTGGCTGATGCTGCACTGCTGACTGGGGTGGGAGCTTCATCTCTGAACTTCATCTGTCCCTAAATGCTACCTTTAAACAGAGAATCAGTAACGACAAGCTATTCAACTAAAGCTGTGGGCCCAGCCTGGGCAACTGTCTCAAATAAAATTAAAACAGGACTGGGCTGCAGCTCAGCATGGAGGCCCTGGGTTCAATTCCCAGTACCACACACACGCACACTGTGTCACTCCAGGCTGGTTCTCTACATGGTGGCATCAAGACTGACAGCAGGAGCTGTGAAGGCCCCAGCGGGCCATGGCTGCACCTGCATAAGGCTGTGTCCACATGAACCATTCTCTGATCAGCCTGGCTTCCAGGGATGCAGAGAGACTTGGCCCTTTGATGGGCAGGTGCAAAGCCTCATTGTAGGGCACAGATACAGGGTCAGGGGAGTGGGCCTTCGGTCAGTTCTACGACTAACACAGAAGCTGTGTGCTGTTATGAGAACAGATCTGGGCGAGCATCTGTGATACATAGCACCTAGCATTGGCATGGACCTACTAGGAAATGTGTGGGAGGTTGTTAAATTTCTCTTTTTTTAAAGTACCAAAGTCAGGTAAGCATTTATTCTAACAAAAGCATGAACCCCAGTGTCACCCAGGCGACCATGGTTAGGATTGTTTTTCATAGCTGTAAGTTTAAATAAATGAGGAATGTTTAAAGCTGCGAATTACAGAACAGAGAAAGTTTGAAATGAAGAGTGCCTATCTGTCTCTTGGAAGATCCTGAATACATAAAGAACTCAAAAAAATTAGACTCCCCAAAATAAAAGACTCAATTAAAAATGGGCAACAAAAACAAACAAACAAACAAACAAAATGCGCAACTGAAATGAACAGATGCTTCTCAGACGAAGAAGTACAATTGGCCAATAAGTACACGAAAAAAACGCTCAATATCACTGGCCATTCAAGAAATGTGCATTAAAACAGCACTGAGGTTCCATTCCAGAAAGAATGGCTATCATCAAAGACTCAAAAAACAACAAATGCTGGTGAGACCCTGGGGAAAAAGGAACCCTAGTTTTTTGAGGAATCTCCACACTAATTCACTAGTAAGCAACATTTAAAGATCTTTGGAATTGCGTGTCACTCGAATTTGAATTTTTAATTAGTTCTCTGTTTATCTGATAGATCTGCATGTCTTCCTGGATGACCAAGAACGTGTCCGAGATGAGTGATCTGGGCGGTGAAAAATCCTCCACTGTGTCCTTTGCTGCAGCGAAGATGCCGGACACCCTTCTATTGGGACTGCATTGGCTGTGGCTCCTGTCGGCTGCTTTTACTGAGCTGCTCACTTCCTGCTCTTGGATAGAGCTTTCTGAAGAAACAACTAAATAAGATCCACTTCTGCAGTTGATTAAAAAAAAAAAATAAAGGAACCCTTCTACATTATTGGTAAGAATGCAAACTAGTACAGTTTCTTTGAAACTCAGTGTGGAGATTTCTTAAAATAATAAAAGTAAGAATTCCATTTAGACCAGCTATTTTCCTTTTAACCATCTTCCTAAAAGACTTAGAGACATTATATTACAGTGATAGATGCATACCTATGTTTATAGAAGCACAATTCATTATAGCTAAATCTTTGAAGCGGCCTATATATCCATCAACAGATGAATGGACAAAGAAAATGTGCTATGTACACACAATGGAGTACTACTGTGCCATAAAGAAGGATAAACTTGAGTCATTTTTAGGAAAGTGGATGCACCGTGAGACCATAATTTTAAGTAAAATAAATCAGACACACAAGCTTAAATATTACATGGTTTCTCTTATTCAGGAAATCCAAAGTATAAATGAAGTGCAGAATAAAAGATAGATAACAGGAAATAGGGAGATAGATACTTTTCAAATAGGAAGAAGATCAATAAATGGAGTGAGGGAAAAGGAGGAGGGAACAGGGATGAAAAAGGAATTCAGATGTGTCATGTACATGTCCCACCTCCATGCAGCTCTCCATGTACCCCATGGGGTATCGCGTGATGTTTTGATACATGTGTACATTGTGTAATGATCAAGTCAAGGTGTCTTAGTTACTTTCCTCTCATTGCTGGGACAAAATACCCAATACCCCAAGTTAAGGGGAGAAAGGTTTATTTAGTTCACAGTTTGTAGAGGATTCAATCCATAATTGGCTGGCTGCAGGGCAGGGCAGCTTTACAGAGGAGAACAGCTCATGGTAGGCAGAAGACAGCAAAATCAACAACCCACTTTAACAGTGTCTTTCTCCCTCTTTTATACCCTATCAAGGCTGCTGGGATTAGAGTGGTGCCAAACCAATCCGGCAATCACCCACCCTTAATCCCAGCACCCTTAATCCCAGCATTGCCCTACGAATCA
Source organism: Erethizon dorsatum (assembly GCA_028451465.1). Lineage (NCBI taxonomy): Eukaryota > Metazoa > Chordata > Mammalia > Rodentia > Erethizontidae > Erethizon > Erethizon dorsatum. The sequence goes on from CM051833.1 coordinate 57,971,435, forward strand.
ATCACACACTCTAGATTCAGCCACGTCTGAAAAAACTATGACTGCTTGAGGCTTTGGAAGGACATCTAGATACAAACCATAATGCAAGGCAATAGCATATCCTAAGTAACTTCATAAACCAATCTTTGTAGTTTTTGAGGTTTCTTCCAGATACCAAAACCAGAGATCCTGCTTGTTGGCACTTTGTCTTACTCCCTGTGTTTCTTTGTCTTCTCCATCAAAACGTGCAGAGCTTTCCTTTTCTCCCTGACGTAGAGCATCTTAGCATCTGCATTCGACACCAAACAAGACCCTGTCTTCCACCAGTGGATTCCCAAGTTCTATCCATTTTTGCTATCATAAACAAAGCTACAAGGGACATCTGGGACACAAAGACTTTGCAACTCTATCTATCTATCGATCGATCATCTATCTATTAATGATCTATTATTTATCTATTATCTGTCATCTGTCTATTAATTATCTAGTAACTATCTATTATCTATCTATCTATCTATCTATCTATCTATCTATCTATCTATCATCTATCTACCTTTATTGCCATGCTGGGGATTGAACCTGGCACATACTAAGCAAGCACTGTACCACTGAACTGCAATCCCAGTCCCTTTGCAACATTTTTAAAGGAAAAATGTGCATAACACAACCCCTGGCAGTAGATTGCTAGAGCTAAGTTTTTGTATATTTAATGTTTTGCTTTGTATCTTCAAATTGGGCTCCGGGAAGACACAGCTGAGAAGTCCGGCGGGCACATCGCGCATGAGGGCACCGGTTTCCCCACACAGCTGAACACCAGCCATCATCAGTTATTTTCCCCTTGGACTAGCTCTCTAGTAGCTCTCTAGTAGCTCTTGAGTAGGTTAAAGGATGACGTGACATTCTTTCTTTTCATTTTATTTCTTTAATTTTGAATGAAGTCAAGAATTTTTAGATAGTTATGGGTTATCGGTCAGTTCTTTTTTTATATATGCCCATCAATGCTCTTTGCTATTTTTATTGGCCTTTTATTGATTTGCATATGCTCTTTATAATTTGAAAACCTAGTGTATTAAAATGTTTTCCCAGATCAACTTTTTAATTTTTGTGGTGCTAGGCATTGAACCCTGTCCCTTCATAGTGAACTATATCCCCAGCAGTTTTGTTATTATTATTATTTTATTTTGAGACAGGATCTCATTAAGTCACTAAGTTGCCCAGGCTGGGTTTGAACTCGTGATCCTCCTGCCTCAGCTTCCCAGAGTGCTGGGATAACAGGCATCACCATCATTCCTGGCTCCCAGTTCATCTTGATTTATAGCAGACAAATTTTTAAACTGAAATATGAAATCACAAGAATGTATAAATGATTGGCAAACAATTTTATTTATATTTGTGATACAGAAACGTTGAATTCTTAACATGTCAAGTGTAGGATTTGTGGACATTGTATGTTTCTTTCAAAGTCCTTTCTTACTTTAATATTATAAATTATGTGTGATTTTTTTCTAGAATTTTTGCGATGTCAATTTTTATACTGGTTGCTTTTCTACCTGAAATGTTCTTTGGCAGAATGAGGAAAAGTTATGCTTTGCTATTACTCAAGCAAAAAACTAATTGTGCTAACACCACCTATTAAATAATTCATCTTTTCACATTGATCTGAAAAAGACTCCTGCCGGGGATATAGCTCAGAGGCACAGAGCCTGCCTGGCAAACATGATGTCATGAGTTCAATTCCCGGTACCAAAAATAAAAAATAAAAAAATAAAAAAGACTCCTTTGTCATAAACTGAATTCTTTGTATTCTGGATCAATTCTGTACTCAATTTATTTTTAGTGATTCAAATATTTTAGAGCATGAAGTTATTTTATCTTGAAGTAGGGCCCTGTCTGGAGGAGGGCATTTGTGCTTATGGGGCGGGGGAGAATGTGAGGGTAAGTAAATGGATAAAAGAATGTGTCAAAATTAGAAAAAATGAAAAAAAAGGAAATCCAACTTTGCAGGTTTAGATTTCTAGGGATTCTGTCTTTTAAAAGTTTTTCATTTGTCTGAGTCCACGTCTGCTCACACTCCTCATGCGGAGTTGGTGCCTGCACAGAACCCAGCTTCATTCTCTGTCCGTCCCCTTCCCTTACCGCCTCGCTCCCATCCCTCCACCCCTTAGTCCCCTTCCCATCTGGGAAAGACCTATCTTGCTGCTTCCTATTACCTATCTTTTACTTCGCTCTTTGGTTTATTTGAACAGTGAGTTTAGTACATTTGTAGATATTCTTACAATATCCTTCCTTAGGGAAGGCTTGCACACATGCGCACACACATGCACACATGCACACACACACACACACAAAGACACATGCACAATGGTTTAGCAAAACAGAATCATGTTCATAATAACAAAGAAAACTTGAGGTCATGGCCTGTGTGTTTAAGGGTCATTTGTGTATTTGCTCTCCTTGAAACTGATGGCGTCCTACAACGTCAAGTTGAGACGCACCATTGAAGGCACCTGCTGTGAACCGCTTGACAGGAAGCTGTGACACAGAGAGCCGAAAGGGGGAAAGCAGAATTCTACATCACATCCTCTTCCTCTGCAACCAAGAAAACTGCCCATCCCAGCTCCCCTTACAGGGTGATCCCACCAATGGGATGAGGATGTGGCGATGTTGACAGCTCCTAGCCTGGTCATGAAGCTACTCCTCAAATCTCCACGTGTTGTCCCCTTTGTCCCTTCTGTCATGTGAGGACACATAGAAGGCACCATCTATAGGGAAGGAGACCTCATCAGAGACCTGATCTGCTGGCACCTTGACCCTGACCTTCCCAGGGCCCAGAGCTGTGAACAGTAAGTTTCTGCTGTTTCCCAGTTACACCATCTAATTATAGCAGCCTGGATGGACTAGGGCAATAGCCAAATGCAAAAGTCACACTCCAAATAAATCTCATTAAGACATATCCTGAGGGATAAACCACATGAATGTAAGTACCGTGATCAGGAATACGGGAAAAAGATATTCCCATTTTGTTTCCTTTTAGGTATCGATCAGTTTAGAACATTCATAACAAAATATCTGGTTAATCAGGTTCAAAGATGCACTACATAATTATTAGTATTGAACTGGGCTTTTCTATCATAAACATTTTACTTTGAAACAATATTGTGTGATATTTTAAGTTCAAAGGAAGAATAAACAGAAGAAAATCAGTTATCATTAAAAAAAGAAGTTGGCTACCCACTCTTCATGATCTAGATCCTTCTCTTCTGCAACTTGGAGTCCTGGGCAGGAGGAGCAGAGAGGATGCTGGGCTGTGGAGCTCACAGTATGGTTTCTGAATTTTTCCTGGTGTGCTACCTTCTTTTCACTGCCTTTTGTCTGTCATTCTCTTTAATGGTCTGCCTTGACTACCACGTCTGCCACCTATCAGCTGTGACACAGAAGTGCAAATAGGAAAAGTCCGGCACCTGTGTTCTGCTGCATATATTTGCACTGTTAAATTACATTATTTTTATCATGAGTCTCAGAATATGTATCCTTCATCAGAAGCACTAGGGCACAGAATGATAAAAATCACTAATTAAAGCATGTGTGACAAGAGACAGGAGCAGAGAAGCATCTCTCCCTTCGTGTACTGTAACAAGGTCCATTTGTCAGCTTTGGTCACCTTCAGAGAACTTCAGGCTCTTTGGGGTCATTGCATCCCAAGAAAATGAAGTAAATTCAGATTTTAATTAGGTGGGTAATTTTGTCAGTGATGGTGGGAACATATCATTAGAATGTTCGGAGAGAACATCATTCTAGATTCTAATTTAGTGAGAGTAACAGAGGTTATCTTGGTAACTCCGATGTTGCTCCTCTCACTTGAGAATCAGGCATATGTTAATGAAACAAGATGTCCCCTGGGACTATCCGCAACACAGCGATGGGAAGGAGGGGATGGGGGCAAGGTGAGGAAGGATGTGTCCAGCTGTAGGATGGATCTCCACCTTCACTGCCCTGTGGCGGACAACTGGTGATACAGTCTCTACTTATTCCTCAGTTCCTGCATCAGAGACTCGCAGTTTGTAAATCACTTGATTATCACCACTGCTCTGCAGTAGACAAGACTGGGGTAAGCTACTGTGCTCATGGTGATGTATTGCAAGGGGCAGAGCATGGGGTAAACTCCCTCCCTGTCTCCGTGGAGCAGCCTGGGATGGACTCTGAGGTCAGGTTTGCTCAGGTGTCCAGTGGCAGAAGTAGGTTACACTATGCTCTGTCCTCCACATTGTTGTCCCCTTCCCAATCTTGTGACATGGTGTGCACAGGGGACCAAAGACCCCAGGAAGGTCGGTAAGAATAGGAGGACACAGAGACCTACTGAGGAAGAAAGAAAAGAAAAGCCCGATGTCTCGCTGTTGACCATGCATGCAGCACAGCAGCTCAGCTGTAGGGAAAAAAGGAGCAACACTTACAGACCTTAAAGTGGTCAGAAGTCCCCAGATGTGTGTGGGCAGCAAATGCAGAATAGAGGTTCAGCCTTCCTGGACCGCACATCTGCTCGCATCTGGTGAAAGGAAGGAGAGGAACCGGTGGGGCCTTGACCAAGTATCTTGCATTAGGCTTCATAGGCAAAGCGGCCAGGACGGCCTTGCAGATGGGATCCCGGGGAAGGGGTGGAGCAATTTCTCCTTACATTGTATAGCACCAGAGGCCAGCCCAGGGCTTTCCAGGAGACCTCAGTGTTCTGAGAGTAGTAGTAAAACAAGAAATATGAGCTCAGTGAGCTGTGTATTTTATTTCTCTGTTGGCCACTATGTTCAGTGTCGAAGTCCTGGTGATCCGTGCCCTGCACATTATTCTCTCCATGCTTCGAAACCAAGTCTCCTCCGCTCTTCCTCCAGTGCTCCAGTCGATGCATGCTTTCCTGAGCTTGGCAGATTTTCTACTGCTTCCTTACTACTGGTAACTTTCTTTTTTACTTTTTTAATAACAGCCTTATTGAACTAAAATTTGCATTTTACACAATTTACAAACTTAAAGTGTAAGATTCAGTAGATTTTAGCACATTGACAGAGTTGTCCAGCCATGACCACAATCAAATCGAGATCATTTTATTATCCCAAAATGAAACACTTTACCCATGAGCCATCATTTCCCAATCCCTCCCCTCTAAATCTAAGGAACTACTGAACTACTCTCTAGCTTCGCAGATTTTCCTATTCTGGGAATTTTTAGTATTCAAAATAGGCCATGGGCCAGTGAGATGGCTCAGCGGCTTAAGCGCCTGCCCGGCAAGCGCGAGGGCCCAAGTTCGACTCCCGGAACCCACATACGAAAAAGGGGCCGGTGATATCGCTCAGCGGCACGGGCGCCTGCTGGCGTGCGAGGTCCTGAGGTCGACCCCCAGGTACCCACAAAAAAAAAAAAAATAGGCCATGCTCATAGCAACAATAAAGACTTTAACATATCAAAAAAAAAAAAAAAAGGAGATCTGCAAAGTGAGCTCTCACAACATATTATAGTGAAACCAGAAACCGACAGCAGACACATATCTAGAATAAGTAACTTTTTTTTTGTCTCTTTTCTCCTGTTAACTTTTTCACATAAGAGAAATCATGCAATGTTCATGCTTGTGTATCTGATTTATTTCACTTAAACTTGTGGTGTCAACATGCATCCATTTCCCTACAAATGCCCCAAATTTATCTTTCTTAATGGCAGAATAGAGCTCCACTGTATATAAATACCACATTTTCTTTATCATTTCATCTGTTGATGGGCGTATATGCTGTTTTGGAGAATTAGCTATTATGAATTGTTCTGCTATAAACATGGGTGTACATGTTATAGTGTAATGTTTTTAACTCTTTTAGGAAGATACCCCAAAGGGGAGTAGTTGGATCAAATGGGATTTCTAGTTTTAGTTTTGTGAGGAATCTCCATACTGCTTTCCATACTAATTGTACTAGTTTATACTCCTACCAACAGCAGAGAAGTATTCCTTTCTCCCCACAGCCTCACCAGCATTTGTTATTGGCTGATTCTTGATGGTAGCCATTCTTTCTGGAGTGAGGTGGAATCTAAAAGTTGTTTTAATTTGTATTTCTCAAATGGCCAGTGATTTTGAACATTTTTCATGTATTTATTGGCCAATTGTGTTTCTTCATTTGAGAAGTGTCTATTCATTTCAGATGCCCAGTTTCTGATTGGGTCTTTAAATTTGGGGGATCTACTTTTTTTGTGTGTGTGGTGCTGGAGATTGAACCCAAGGCCTTGTGTATGCAAGCAAGAACTCTACCACTGAGCCATATCCCCAGCCCTGGGGGATGGTCTAATTCTTTTTGTGTTCTTTATATATTCTAGATATCAGTCCTTTGTCTGAGGAGTAGCTGGAGGAATTTTTCCCATTCTGTAGGTTGTCTCTTCACTTTGTTGGTGGTTTCCTTTGTTGTTCAAAAACTTTTTAATTTGATGTGATCCTATTTGTTGATTCTTGGTATTATTTCTTGCATAACAGGGGTATTATTCAGTAAGTCTTTGCCTACACTTGTGTCTTCAAGAGTTTTGCCTATTTTGTATTCCAGCAAACTGTTTCTGTTCTAATGCTGAAAATCTGTTAACCATGTTGATATTAGTTCAGTGCATGGTGAGACAAATGGGTTTAGCTTCAAGCTTCGGCATGTGGATAGTCAGTTTCCCCAGCACCATTTATTAAAGAAGCTTTCTTTAAATATTTAAATATATTGATGGTTGAAACATCACTTTAAAATCTTTCCCTTTTTTTAAAGGTGCCCTGGACCCCTTCCTTATAGTCAAGCTTCCAGGAAGAGCAGTCTGCGCTTTGTACACCTGTCACTTTTCCTCTTGCTCCGTCTCTCCCTACCCACTCCTTACCAACTTAGCCTCTGTCACTTTGCGGACATTACACTCTTTAAGGTTGCCACAGCTTTTTGTAACTAACTCTATGCCCCAGCAGATCTCCCATCTTCCTGACCCCTCTGTGGCATTCATTATGTGTGCCCAGCCAGTCACCACCCTTAAATCTTCCCTAGGCTGTCTCTGCTTGGTTTAGTGATTTCCCTCCTTACTGGGACACAATACCCAACACCTGCAACTTGACGAGAGGTTATTTTGGCTCACGTGTCAGTCAGCTGGCTTTAAGGAAGGAACAGCATGGCAGAGGGGCATGGCACAGGAAAAGCTGCTTTTGGCATGGCAGCCAGGAAGCAGAGAGCGAAGGTGGGGCTGTCAGGGATAGAGACCCTTTCAGGTCATGCCCAGGGACCTGCCCCTTTCTATCAAGCCCCACCCTCCCAACACCACGCTTGCTGTAGCGCCCCATAATCCAATCACCTCCCACAAGGGACCCTCTGAGGGCAGCAAGCTTTCGGGTGGCATCCATATATAAACCATAGCACTGCTGGTTTCCCTCCTACTTCTTAAATGTGTCTGCTTTACTCTGCCTTTCAAAAGGCTTTTTCTCTTGCTGACATTAGGCATGCCTGCTGTTTTAGTGACCATTAACTTCTTTGTGTCTGTGAAATTTGTATCTTCATTTGAGGCCTCTCTTAGATTGCTGAGCTGAGGTTCAGCCTTTTATTGTGCATTTCTACCTGGACATCATTTCAACCTGCCCTACACCAGAGTCACAATTTTCATCTTTAGTCCTGCTCCACATGAATCTCTCTCTTTTCTGGTGTGGTTGAGTGGTCTCAACAAACAACGCTAAACCAACCAAGCAACCAAGCAAGCAAGCAACCAACCAACCAAACAAACGAACAGCTGGGTTTTCTCCCTGATTTCTCTGGCACACCACAAGCAATAGCCAATGTCTGCTGAATCTATCTCCTCTGTGTTCCTTGCAAACTGTATGACTGTTACAATGACAGCCCTTACTCAATGTATTTAATTTCCCATGTAATTGTCTGAAGTTCACTGACGACTGAATTTTCTCCATCTTGGTCGTGTCTGGTTCCCCACTGTCTCTTTTGGTGCCTGGTGTATCGAAATCAGTGAAGAACTGTTTCTTTCAAATGAGTTAATGCTCTTATGTTGTTTGCTGCAAACTTGGTATCAACTACCTCCAAAGAAAACAACACAATAAAAACGAAGACAGCAGAATCTGTAAGAGCGTGGCTGGGTATGAAATTACCTGCTGATATGCATCCCAGAAAGAGTGGTCCATTTCCTTTTCATGCTGAGTTATGAATTAGGCCTTGTTGCAATTAGGTCGCTCATTAAAATTGTTGCCTACATTATCGACTTGCTCATCTTTGTACATGCTGAGCCGAGCTAACAGGCTCCCCGAGGAGAAGCAGACCAGTCCCTGATCCTCACAAGTTTGCAGTTTGGTGACTAATTAGAGCACTTGTTCTTTGTACTTTCATAGAACTGTAGTCGAAAACACATTTGCTGATGTGGGCTTTTAGCTGAAGTCAGTGTGACAGCCATGGATGGGTGATTCTATCTGCCCTGTGATGGGCGATTCATGAAGAGGTATGGTGTGTATCTGCCTTGACACTCATTTAGTAAGTGGAAAGGCAACAGAGCTGTCATTTAGGGGGGAGGAAGAGGGGATGTAAAGTGGTAAGAATCAGTTTTTAGCTCGAGGAGCTTATGGGGAATGGGGGTGTTAATATATATTCAGAAGTTGTTGTAGAGCATGTGGCAGCCATCATGAAATAGTCACACGGTGCCTGGCCATTCAAGATGAGGACATTACATAAAATAGCAGATTCGAGAGATTCTCTGTGGCAAGGAAAATGTTTTTTGGATCTAAAGTGGGGCTGGACTTCCATGGGCATCTACCCTGGGAGGGAGTGGCCCTCAAAGGCAATGGTGAGACAATCACAGGTACAGGAAGAATGGGATGGTGCCAGAACATGGGAAGTCTGTGTGGCATTCAGATCATTGTGGGCAAGGCATAAGAAAGTGAGCAAGAAATAGCCTCTTCAGTGTAGCCCAAGGAGCCAGCTGCAGGAAGCGAATTTCTCGAAAGCTCATATTTTATGTGTAAATGTCTACTCCACATTGCATCTGTCTGTGTTTCAATATAAAAAATATGCTTTCTGTTACTTATCTTTGACTAAGATAGGACAGGAAGATGGCTGGCTTGCACTCTGGAGTGCTCAGCATCCCTTCACCTTGTATGCATGGGCAGGAGACTCCCTATGAGAAACATGATATTCTGTTACTTCAAAATTTATCTTTGACACTTCGTGTGCTACAAAGCACTAAATTTACAAATGTATTAACTCATTTGGATCTCAAAACAAATATATTAGGTAGGCACTTCTGTTATTACCATTTTAGAGAAAAGGAAGCAGAGGATCCCAGGAGATAAAGTGCTTGTCTGAGAGCATGCATCTAGAAGACAGAAGCTGGGATCCAAACCTCATCCTACAGCTCCTGGGTCTGTTCCCTGACCACTCACTAAAATGCTACTATGGAAATCAAAGAGAACTTTAAGATTTTTTTTGAAAGCTAAAATGAGCCATATAGTTAGACTAATGCATACTTAAGGAGTCTAAATTTGTCACTGGTATGCAAAACCATTTTTTTCTAAACTGTTTGTACATATTTGAGTGTGCATGTACATAAATTGCAGGCTTAAATGATTTGACTTCATCAATAATTATGATTTTTACTACACATCTGTAATAGTAATTTCAAAGGTAAATTCTATCTCACTAGGATAGTATGGGGCAGCAGATGGCTGGCTACAAATGCAGGAAGTGAAGGATGTTGTTTACCCAGAGGTATATAAAGGGTACTCAGCGTGTGTGAAGTGACACTGCAGAATGTTGACCCCGGACACAAAGGCCTTTGGCTGTGCTTGAAGATGACACAACCCTAAGCCCAAGAGGAGGGAGATAAAAGATACTTCCCAACTCTGATTTGTATGGGGAAGACATCTGGGGATGGAATATGATCTGAGTAGTCCTGTCTTTTATGAATGAGGATCTTTTAATCTCCCCAAATTTCTCTGAATATAAATCCAAGAAAGAAGCTTCTGGCAGACCAGGACATCTCAACATGGTTTTTGATCAGAAAAGGACATCAGATTTCACCTTCTGAGTTTCGCTGTGACGTTGACTAGGTCTTGCTCCTCAAGGGAATCTTGAACAAAGAATTATCTGTCTCCTACATGTTGTTCAGAAACGGGTTCAGGAAGAAATAATACCATCCAGCCATGGGGCCAGCTTTTTTATCTATGTTGTTTAAATATTATAGCATGTGAGTGCTGTAGACAAGCATGATGTTTCCAGCAAATGCACTGGAATGATGGTTCTGAATCACCAGTAAGCAAGGAACCCAATATTTCTTCCTCCCTTCCTTCCTTCTTCCCTCCTTCCCTCCTTCCTTCCACAGTTATATTTGCAAGTCCTGTGGCTAGGGAGCTGTTCTGGGTACTGAAATGTGAGAGCGGGCGATGAGCAGACTTAATGCAGCTTTTACTCTAAGAGAGGGAGAGGAGCAGTAGATGATCACAGTTACAGAATTAAAAATATAGAAGGTGTTAAGCTCCTGTATTTGAATATGTAAAAAACATATCTCAGAGTAGATGATAAGAATTAACAGCTGGCCAAGGACAAATTGATTGGAGTAGATGGGGAAATTGCTATAGAAATAAGATTAGAAGCAAGGTCTACATGATAAGCAAATGTGAAGAGTGGGGAAAAGAATCCTAAGCAGAAGGTATGGCATAAACAAAGGTCCTGGGGTAGAAAGGGGCTGAACTTATTTGAATAATGGAAATGAGCAAGGGATATCCAAAGGGAAGGAGGCAAAAGAGGAGCTGGCAGTGATCTGGGTCCTATTGCAGTGGTGAAGAATTGGTTTGTGGATTTTGTTCCTCATACCGCAACGATGACTGAAAATATCATTGGGTCCAGGAATTTTTCTTATTATTTTTATAATTTGGAGTTACTTTCTACATAATCTTTCTGAAATACTTAAAAAGTCCTGGGATAAAAGTTCTTGCTCACTTTTCTAATTAATTTTTATCTGTAATTGGGCTATAACAATTTTGCGTATTTAGTGGAACTGTTACATCCACTTTCTTTCTTTCTTGAAAATTATTGCCTTCTGATAAGTGGCAAAGGATTATTAATGTCAACCCAGACAGTGTCACAAATTTAAGAGGTGTGACAAGAACAATCTAATACCTCTCAACTGAGATTGAGAGGAAGAAAAGTGCAGTTCGATATTAATTATCACCATGAGGAGATGGAAGGTGCGGGGCTCAGGCTTAGTCTGAGAGGGGAGCCCATGGGTCGAGAGAGGCTATGCCTTGGGGATTTTCCATGAGCAGTCTTGAGCTCAAACACGGCAGAGACTCTACTTGGAGCGAATGCAATAATAGTTTGGATAATTGAGTGTCACAGGTGCAGAGATTGCTTCATTTACTCACCTGTTATTGGCTCTCATGACACATCAGGTAGAGTTACTGACACATAGGACACAGAGGGCCATCAAGGTGTTAGGTAGAGTTTGTGGAAGGCCTTGTCTTGGAGCAAGCCTCCTGCTCTAAGCCCTAGCAAAACAGACAAAACCAGAATGGAGCTACTTGGGCTAAGTGCCAAGTAATAAAACTGAACATTGAAATAGGATAGTTTTCTCAAAATGGAGATTCACAGCAACCAGTCAGAAGGGGCCCAATTTACCTGAGCTCATATGTTAAGGATTTTTTTTTCTCATTTTGAACCTATAAAGAAAATAACTTTGAAATGACCAACATTTTTGTTTTCTGTTCTCTACTTCTACTTTCTTCAGCCCCTTTCTGCCTATAAAGCCAACTTGAGTTTATCTTTCTTTACTGCAGAGTAGTACTCCATTGTATATAAAAGCCACATTTTCTTTATCCATTCACCCTTTGATAGGCATCTAGGCTGTTTTCTAGATTTAGCTATTACACGTTTTGGTGCTATAAACATGGGTGTGCATGTATCAATGTGGTATGATATATAACTCTCTCAGGAAGATACCAAGAAGGTGAATAGCTGGATCAAATGGTGCCTACGATGAATGTGATCAATATATATGACAAATATGTGCTAATAAAAGATAAAATTAAAGTTAAAAAAGTAAAAAAAAGGCCAACTTAATTTGCTCAGCTCATCCGAACACATTCTCTTATAAAATGACGTGCTTGATTCTAGAATCTCTGACAAAAGCCAGTTAGATCTTTTCACTGGATTGGTTGTAGTTTTTGTCTTTTGACAAAGGCTAGTGAGTTCTTGTCCTTCATCACTGGCTTGGGCTCTGCGCTCAGCTGGGGAGCTAGTGTCGGGTTGCACACTGTGCTTGAAGCCTCCCACTCTACCCGCCCAGGGTCAGGAGTAGAAGTATGCAAGTGCTCCTGGGTCCTTTCAACCACGCCTCCTTTGCTATTCTGTGCTTCTTTTGAAATAGAACAGGCTCCACCGATGCCTCCTACCCTGGAATCTGGAGCAGCATGGTACCTTGCTTTTCCCTGCTCCACAGACAAAGCCAGACCTGTGTGACTTTCATGAGCTGCTGTTATTCTGTGTCATCTTTAGTACTCACAACTTAGGGTGAATGCAAAGACTGGAGAGTAGCTCATGGAACTAATTGCATAAGAAGCAGTTAAATACTCTGTACTTATTGAGATAAAAAATGGGTAGCACACTGCAGGGATGGTTTCTTAGTGATCAGAATCACCTCTGGTATGACACCACGGCCCTGTCAACTTCATACGTGAAGATAGCAGCTTAGGATCCTACCTGAGCCGCTGGGCTCTGGAATTCACATTCTTTTGACTTCTGAACACACTCTGCTCTTGCTTTTCTGGGGTCAGATAAAAGTAAAATCCCACAAGTTTATGTAAATCTTGAAATATCTAGAAGATCAAAACAGCTCTTCTAATGGGAAATTTATATACCTAAAAGTTTTAGGCACAAGCTAGGTAAAAATAGTTGGTTCAAATGACTGTATTTTACTGTTGATCGTGTTTCTCATAAATGAATGATGGACAGGAGCAGGAACTTGCTGTTTATTTATTGTAGGAAAACTTAATGTGAGATCTACCATCTCAGCAAATTTTTAAGTGCAGCATGCAGTGCTGTTAACAACAGAAATAATGTTACACAGCAGATTTCACATTGCATATCTGAACCTTTATATCCCTTACAAAGCAACTCTATATCTCTCTGTTCCCCCAGCCCCTGGCAACCACCATCCCACACTCTGTTTCTATAAATTTGACTATTTTAGATACCTCACATAAAGTAGAATTACGTAGCATTGCTCTTTCTATGACTGGATTGTTTTCCTTAGCATAACATCCTTCAGGTTCATCCATGTTGTTGGGTATGGAAGATTTACTTCTCTTTCCAGGCTAAGAAATATTCTGTTGTGTGTACATACAACATTTTATTACCTGTTCATCCATCCATAGACAGGCTGCTTCCATTCTTGACTACTATGAACAGTACTGCAATGAACATGGGATACATATATCTCCTCAATATCTTGATTTCAACTCTTTTGGACATATACCCAGAAGCAATGGCTTGATCATATAATAATTGTGTTTTTAAGTTTTGAGGGAACCTCCATATTCGTTTTACATAATAGGTATATTATTTTACATTTCCAACAATAATATGTAATGGTTCCATTTTCCCCACATTCTTGCTGATACTTATCTTTTCTTATATATTTTCTGATAATGCCCATCCTAACAGGTATAAGGTGCTATCTCATTTTGGCTTTGATTAACATTTCTCTGATATAGTGAGTAGGATTTTCATATACCTGTTGGCTTTTTATATGTCTTGTCTATTCAAATTCTTTGATCATTTTTAATAGGGTTATTTGTGACCTTTTCCCCATTTTGCACTGTGTAGGTGTGCTTAATATATTTTGGATATTAATCCTTTATCAGGTATATGGTTTGCAAATATTTCCCCAACCTATAGGTTGCCTTTGCTCTGTTGATCATATCCTTTGGTACTGTCTTAGTTACTTTTCTCTCATTGCAGACGCAAAATACCCATTACCCAAAGTTAAAGGAGGAAAGGTTTATTTAGCTCACAGTTTGTAGAGGTTTCAGTCCATAAATGGCTGGTTCCAAGGCAGTGTGGCACATGGCAGAGGGGCAACAGTTCATGGTGACAGAAGATAGAAAAAGCAAGCAAGGGTGGGGAGCCAAGACTCTTTCTGTCCCTTATATTATATTCAGGCTACCTGGCCTAAGGCAGGTATAGCACTCACACCCTTAATCCTAGCCAGAAGTATGTCAAACCAATCAGTGGACTGATTTACTAATCACATACCCTTAATCCCAGTACCACACACTCTAGATTTGGCCACCTCTGAAGAAACCCTGTGACTACACCGGGCTTTGTGTGAGGGGCATCTAGACACAGACCTAACAGCTGTGGAGAAGCTTTTCAGTTTGATGTAGTGCCACTTGTTTAATATGGCTTTTGCTGCTCATGTGCTTTTTGGTGTCATATCCAAGGAATCCCTGCCCAGGTGAATGTCATGGAGGTTTTACCCTAAAGTTTCTGCTAGGAGTTTTCACAGCTTCAGGTCCGAAATTTAAATCTTTAGTTCATTTTGGCTTGATGCTTGTTCATGGTGTAGGATAAGGACCCAATTCTCAGGTTGCATCCATCTCCCAGTACATTTGTGAAACGCGCTATCCTTTCCCCTCGGCACCCTTCTGCTTGTGTGTGTGGGTTTATTTCTGGCTCTCTGTTCTATTCCACTGATCTGTACATCTGTTTTTTAATTTGAAACTTTAAATACCAACAACAACAATTGTTATTCTCTGTGTGTATATTTAAAAATGGAAGTATGTCAAGATTTTATGACAATAAAAGGAATACACAAATCAACTGTAAATGGCATAAAGAAGAAAATTTAAATTAACAGTAACTCCACAACCTAAATTCAACCAGTCACATCAACTTCTGCTAAGAGCACTTCTTTCTGCTTCCTGGAAAGTGGCCGGGGCCAGAGGGACCTGTTCTGCACTATCCCTGCCCAATCTTCCAAGAATAATGCGAAGACAGGGTCACCGTCCCCACTTATGGACAGGAAGAGGAGGCTCAGACTTCACTACTCCCGCATTAACTCTGGAGTGTTACAGTAAGTGTTTCCTTGATCAGCCTTTCCTTTTTTTTTTTTTTTTTTTTTGCTTTCTGTTTTTATGCTTTTTTTCATACATGAAATGGCAATTTCTATAAGAAAAATACTTGGTTTTCCTCATTGTTAGGGAAAAATGAGGGGGATGTAGTTTCTTTACAAGAATAATTACATATTTAAATTTTGATCGATGAGGGGCTTAAAGACCTTTACTTTTACAAAAGTGTCCTATCAGTCGCGACTTCCATTATAAAGCTGCACAGTGAAAGCCTGCTACATTTCTCCAGTTGCTTCCATTTTTCTGTTAGTGTTATCATTGCTGCTGTTGATGATGTCGCCGTGAACAATATCTTCTTGACAACATGACTGGAGAAAATAATCTGCTTAAGCATACCCTCAAAATGACTGATGTTAAAGTACTTCTAAATTTAAATGTAACAACTTTCCAATAAGAGAAATTAAGTTGCCAGAGCAAATGTTTACACATACTCACTTGATAGCTCCTTAGAGCATTTTCCTTTAATGACTTTCTGTGTTCTCATGGCTGTGAGTATATAGCTTTTCATCGGGGAGTGAAATTGAAGACTAGGTGCGATTACAGATTTAGTGGATATGAATAGTGTAATTTAGGTGTGAAGAACAGTCCTGTGAACACATTTATAACAAGCCTATTCATAGCAAATGAACATTTGACCTCTGTTACATCTAAGATACTTTTGTGAGGGGGGGTGTCAAATGTATCAATCTCTTGACTAATTATGATTTAATTATTAATAGTACAATGATACGGGGACAAAGTTAGGCATCATATAAATTGAAGGCTTGCAACACACAAAAGATATGAAGAAAAGAGCAGTTTTCTGTCATCTAAAATAGCTGGTATATTGCACACTTCAAAGGAAAACACTTACTCTACTTGATTGTGTACAGCTTTGCATTGCTCTTTCTATGGAAATATATCCTTGGAAGAAAGAGTTGTATGGGAGTGTTTATTTATTTTTTAGTTTTTCCTGATTTCATGAAGAAATGAATGAAACAAAAACTACTAGGATTCCTTTTTCTGATTTAGTTTTTCTTTGCTAATGAAGACAAGGATACTTATAGGATTGTAATTCAGAGTTGTTAAACATAGATGTACTATTTTATAAATAAGCCACTTTAATATTTGATATTCTCCAAACCAGAGGAGACTTCATAAGCATTGTTCATTAACAGCACAAAACACCCAAAAGGTTAAATTTATTACATATATTCATATTTTTCTGTGTTTTTGCTGGCAATGCCAGGGAGCCAACCACCCAACTTTTGCATTCTAGGCAACTGCTCCACCGCTCTATACCTCCAGCTCATAGTTCATATATTTCTGTTTTGTTTTGTTTGTTTTGTTTTGTATAAGCAAGCCTGTTAGTTTCCTTTATTAATGATTTAATTTTGCTTCCTATTAGTTTTTTTTCTTATTACTAAATTATTTTTTACAATTACAGATGCTAAACTTTGTGCAATTGTGGGGAATGTGCTTTCACATGACACTGAGATTCCTAATTGTGACAATTTTCTGTGGTAGAAGAATGCATTTGCAGCTTTGCAAATTGACCTGAACTCTCGTCCTGTAATTAGAAGAGAGACAGTGTAAAATGAGCAAACTCATGGTCCTCCCAGAGTTCAAATGTAGGTGTCTCTACACACATGATTCTCTGTTAGGTCAACAAAAAGGAGCTCGACTAAGCGGTAGCTTTTCCAGAATCCAGGTACCCCACAGTCCCTAACAGTGAGGAGGCTGGGCAGAGTGAGGAGGTCATATCAGGAAGGCCATGGAAATGTTCCTGGCAGTGACAGTCCAATCCTCCTTCCTCATCAGCATGACCTTTTTTGGCTTGATGCCATCAGCACTCTGCCTACCCAGGTGGCAAACTTACTTCTCCAGCCTCCTGAGTACCTAGGAGGCCACATTCTCCGGAGCTTGAGATGAGACAGGTGGGGGAAGGAAGGGAACTTCTCAGGAGATCTGCAGCAGACCTATCCCTTCCCCCACACTGTTGTGCATTGAGTTTGGCGGCTCTGGGGCCTGTGAGTGGAGCTGTGGCAGTGTGTCCTGCTTAGTGGGTGTCCTTAATGTGGAGAAGCCCCTAACCTAACTCTAGAGATTAACAACGTGCTGATCCCTTGTTAGAGGAAACAACCCCTGACTTATTTAAGCTACCATGACTACAGGGCTCTGCTTCCTACCTACTACCCATACACCACTGAGCTACTTTGGTCTCTCTCTTTCTCTCCACTGTTTCTTTCTCTCCTTTTTTCCTGAACAAGACTGAACATGTGTGTGTGAGCTTGTGCAAGTGTGTGTGTGTGTGTGTGTGTTGTGTGCATGCACCAGGCTAAACTGAAGATGTGCAGAAAAAATAGCAGAAGCATGATGGAAGATATTTCTTTCCATTCTCATTTCTCTTGCCTTAAACAATGCTGTTTCTTACTTTTGAGAGGAGGGAAAATAAACAAGAGGGGTACATTTGGAATTGGGAGATGTGCATTGGCTAAGAGAGTTAAGAGGGAACCGGAAAAATTCTCAGTTTCTGTTCACTTTCCAGTTTTCAGGGACCAAATCCCAAACGTGCACAATGTAAAGGAGGAGGAGGAGGACGAGGAGACAACAGTCACGCCCTGGTGACCCACATTTTTCCACCAGGCCCCACCTCCTGACAGCCCCTAGACCTCTGAACTCACCCGTGCATTTATCCACTGCTATGTACAGTGCCCTGTGAGGCGGTCACCTCGCAGCAGCCCCGTCTCTGAACAGGAAACTCTGAGGGGATATTCCAGATGCTGCCCCAACACGTGATATCCTCAGGATGGCCCTGCAAGCTGACTTCGCCTGCCATGTGAGGGGACATTCCTGAAAAACAGAAGCCATGCAAATGGCCCTGAGGGCTACCCAAGATAAAAAAAAAAAAAAAAAAAAGTCTGTAATCTTGAGGTATTTACTCTTTTCCAGAGAATGTTACAGGTGCAAATACTAGAAGGGAACCGGCCTGTCTGTCATTCATGTTGAAGGATAGTTGTGTCCCCGCTCCCAGTAGGAACAAACAGCTGTCACGAGCAGGGGACATGCAGGGGAAGCCAGTGCTCCAGCCAAGACCTCAGCCAGCATCCTGGGCAGGGAGCATCCTCATCCAGCTGTGTCCTCCCGAGACCCGGCCACTGGTGGGTTTCCATGGTGAGACAGCCAGATGGCCAGCACTTCCCTGCCGTCCAGCTGCTCCTGCCCCTGGATAGGTAGTCTTCTGATTTTCATAGTCTGGGCTCCATACAGCTCCAGGGCCATCACAAAATCTTCTGTAGGAAGGAAAAAGACATCAGAATCACCTCCATCCTCAGCATTTTCTTCAAGGACACAATAGAA
This sequence comes from Erethizon dorsatum, assembly GCA_028451465.1. Lineage (NCBI taxonomy): Eukaryota > Metazoa > Chordata > Mammalia > Rodentia > Erethizontidae > Erethizon > Erethizon dorsatum. The sequence continues at coordinate 57,989,907 of CM051833.1, forward strand.
AAAAATCAGTATTAAAATTCTCACACTGGAAAAAAGAAGATCAAAGTGAATTATTTTCTTGCATGGGAGTGGACACTTCCCTCACTGCGTAAAGCCTTACTTGCCCCAAACCCCATAGCTGTGTCTTTCCCAGGGAACATCTTTATGAACATGGTGAAGTGCGCGGACAGTGCCTGGAAGCACTGCAGGTACGAAATCCTGCTTCGATTTCAGTTTTCCAGTGCATGGTGCTGTGAGATAAGGAACTCCCGTTCCCCCAGCTCCCTGTCAAAAGTGAGCCAGCAAATGGGCTGGGCCAACGTGGGAAGCAGAGTTGGCAAATTCCTCTGCAAAATGGAGGCTGGGGCCCAGTTCTGCAGAATTGCACCTTAGACTCTTTTCCTATACCCTCATGGCTCTTGTTGAAAATTTTATATCTGCACAAATCCTGTTTATCAGCTTTGGACACTAAGACCACTTACTGGATTTCACACAAACACTTATTATCTTATCGTAGCTAGGTACAGAATGAAGAGAAGAGGGGGCGAGTGCTAAAAGACTGAGAATTTTTCTAACAAACTAAATACACCAAATTGATTTTATACTTTGAATCTATTAACAGATGAGCACTAAATGGAGCTTCCTAATGAGCTCCTCATGGACCCAACTCTCTACCCAGTTTTCAACTGTCCCTACCATTTGTTTCCTGCTTTAGTGATCTCATATCTCTTGGCAAAATTCCCGGTGTTGTTGGTTTTACTCTTGGAATCCCTTACACTGTTTCTCCTTTTTCTTTCCAAAAAACACATGGGTCTAGTGTTCACGTCTGTTGATGCTGGTGGCTGGTGCTCAAGTGTTTGTTGATTGACTGCCTCATCTAAATACTAATTGGGATACTATCTTTATGCCTGATCACATCAGCATGCATATATCATACTAAATAAGACAAACATGTTTCTAGTAAGAGTCTTTAAATGCTTGATACTGCAAAGGCAAATATGGGGCATCATCACTGACAGGTGCAGTGAGGGACACAGTGACCTGCAAGACTTACAGTGACCCTCAGATCGTGACTTAGACACACGGTTCACATATTCATCAAGGGGTAGCCTAATAAGGTGCCCCTTATGGAGCCCAGAGAGAGGCTGGACTTGCCCAGAGGGTGGAATAGCTCATGAATATCGCAGCATGGTGAACTTGCTTTGCCACAGCTGTTCTCAGTCAGAGGCAAATGAAGGGAGAACTTCCATCCACTCTTTGGACAGGGTGCTGGAGACACCCAGGACACTCAGGCCTGACATCACAGGGATAGGAGGGTATGAGAGGAGAGGTGCAGCCCTGCCCCTAACTTTCTCCCCATGAATTTTGACTCCAAATCAACATCTACAGACATTTCCCCTGCCTTTTGGAACTGACCACATATAAGAAGTGTATCATGATGTGTGATGTATGTGTGCCCTGTAAAATGATCGCCACTGTGGAACTAATTAGCATATGCACCCCCATAAAATTATATATATATATATTTTTTTCACTGAGAATACTGTAGAACAACTCTCTCAGTAAATGTCGTATATACAATACAGTGATACTAGCCCATATATATTATATGAATATATGTATATGCATGTATGGTGGCATGTGCTCAAATGTTTGTTTTTTGGTTAGTTTAAATATAAATTAGGATAGCATCTTTTATATATATATACATATGTGTATATATGTGTCTTGCTTACTTTTCTCCTTGCTGGGACAAAATACCCGACACCCAAAGTCAAAGGAGGAAAGGTATATTTAGCTCACAGTTTGTAGGGATTTCGGTCCATAATCAAATGGCTTCAAGGTAGGGTGACGTGGCAGAGGGGCAACAGTTCATGGCTGTGGAAGACAGCAAAACCAACAAGAGCAAAAGGGGAGAAGCAAGCCGCTTTTCCTCACTTATATTGTATCCAGGCTACCTGCGCTAGGGCATTTATATTATTCATACCCCAAATCCCAGCACTAGACAATGAAACAATCACAAACTCTAGATTCAGCTGCCTCCAAAAAGCCCAACCCCATGAACACATGAGGCTTTTGGGGGGACATCCAGGCACAAACCATAACAACATGTATGAATATATACATGTACACATATAAATATGACACGCTTTTTTCTTTATGTCTTCACCCATGGATGGATTCTTAGCTTGTTTCCATATCTTGACTATTTTGAATAATGTTGTATCAAACGTGGGAATCCCATACCCAGAGTTGAACTCAGGACTTCACACTTGCCAGCAGGCGCTTGTGCTGCTGAGTGATATCACGGGCCCTTTATTTTCTTTATATGGGTACCGGGAGTCGAACTCAGGACTTGCCAGGCAGGCGCTTATGCCGCTGAGCTATCTCACCGGCCCCCGGTGTCTTTTCAACATGCAGATTTAGTTCCCTTTGGCATACACTCAGTGGGAGATTGTTGGACCATATCATAATTCCATTTTTAATTTTTTGAGGAAACTATATACTGTTTTCTGTAATAACTTCATAACTGCCCCAAAACTGATCCCACAGATAATGAATTGGGTGAAATTCCAGACAAAGAATTTAAAAATTGATAGTTTGGAGAATCAATGAAATCAAAGAAGATACAAATATACAGCTGAATGAATCAATTAGTAAAATGATCAATGAGTTCAAGGAAAGTAATAATAGACAGCTGAATAAATTAATTGGGAAGACAATACAGGACATGAAATAACCACTTCAGTAGAGATAGATGTTTGAATAAGAATTGAACGTAAATCTTGGAGATGAACTCTTCCATTACTCAAATAAAACTTAATTAAAATTCTTGGCAGTGAAGAAGATGAATCAGAAGAATATTAGGGCTTGAAGACAAGGTGGATGTACTAGCATATGCAGTCAGTTATAATAAAAAAAAGCACAAGAATCAATGAAAACGTTATTCAAGAGTTCCTAGACAACTCTAAAAGTACAAATCTAGGATTCATCAGTCTTGAGGAGGTGGGAAGAAAGCCCCCCATTCTAGGGAATGAAATGAATACCCAGGTACTGGATGGGCTTTTTAGAACCCCAAATAGGCATGACCAGAAAATGACCTCACTAAAACAAACAATATATTAAATCTGTTAGAAATGTAAAATCACTTATAACGGCAAACTATCAGAATAACGGCAGATTTCTCAATAGAATCTCTAAACACCAGGATGGCTTGGAATAATGTATTTCAAGGTTTAAAAGAAAATAATTGCCAATGTAGATTACTATATTCATCAGGTTTTCTTTCAAAATTCAAAGGAAAAATAAAGATCTGCCAGTATAAAGATAAACTAATGAAAAGATAAGCTAATGAAGCTCATAATCACAAACCCAGCATTGCAGAAAGTACTGAAGGAAGTATGCAGGAAGAGATTAACCACAATCATGATTGAAGGTGTGATGATTGATGGGTTGTGTCAGTTTGAGTAAGAGAAGCAACTAAATTGACTCAGCAATTCCACACCATAGGGAGTGGAGGACCCACCCTAGGGTGGCTCCTTGCCTGGATGGTGTAAAGGGGAAATGAAGAAGGGTGGAGATGTTTCTGCTTCTTTGGAGGAGCTCCAGTCTTTGCCTTCACCTTGGACATCACCTCCTGGCTTCCAGTGTAGACTCTTCAGCTTCCAGTGCAGATCCTTCAGTCTTCCAGTGTAGACTCTTCAGCCCTCCATTGCAGACCCATAAGCTTCCTGATATGGACTCACACAGGACAGTGAAGTGAGCTCCAGAACTTCAACTGGATCCTTTCATCTCCAGTGTGAAGACACCCTCTGCACTCTTCCACATCTGACTGTGTCTGTGGCCATTGTAAGCCAATGTTGAAAATTACTATATATTTATATATCTTGTATTATATCTGTTTCTCTAGTAAACACTGACTGATATAGGAGTAAAGAATGAATCTCATTGGGAGAGCAAATATATGAATGAAAATCCAGAACAACTAACAAACTAGATAATAACACCTTGTGTAAATGCATTTAATTCTCCAATACAAAGACACAGAGTAGCAGGTTGTATTGAAAAATATGAATCAACCATATGTTGTCTGCAGGAAACCCACCTCACCTGCAAATACATACAAAATGAAAATGAAAGGATGGAAAATTATACTTCAAGCAGCTGGAGCCCCTAAACTGCAGAAGTAGCTATGCTTATATCTGACAAGGTAGGTTCAAACTAAAATTAGTAAGAAGAAACAAGGAAGGGCACTACATAATGGTAAAGGGAAGAATTCAACAAGAAGAAATAATAGCCGTAAATATATATACATCAAATATCAGTGCACTCTATTTCATAAAACAAGCACTACTTTTAACCAACACAATCACCAACACAATCATCGTGGGTGACTTCAACACCCTGTTTTCACAATGAAGTAGGTCAACCTAACAAAAAGATCAACAGTCAGCAGAGTTAAGCTGCACTACAGATCGGTTGCACCTAACATGTATCTACTGAGTGTTCCATTCCAAAACAACAGAATATATATTCCTTTCAGCAGCTCACACTTTTTCCAAAGTAGACTATATTTTAAGTCATAAAACAAACCTTAATAGAAACAAAATAATTAAAATAATCTCATGAATACTATAAATCAGAATGGAATAAAGCTAGAAATCAATGGCAGAAGAAATCACAGAAACTACACAATACATGGAAACTGAGCCAGGGATATAGCTCACTGGCACAGCACCTACATGGCAAATGCAAGGTCCTGAGTTCGATTCCAGGTAACAAAAAAAAAAACTCAGAAATTGAATAATGCAGAGCTGAATGATGAGTGCGTCATCAAGATATCAAAACCGAAATTTAAAATTTCCTAAATCAAATGTAATGAAAACACAACATAGCAGTATGTATAGGTCACAGTGAAAGCATTCCTGAGAGAAAATTATAGGCATGAGTGCCTAGATTAGAAAAACGGTGATCCCAAATTAGTAACACAATAGGAATACATCTCAAGATCCTACAAAATGGAAGAATAAGCACAGCCCAAGACCATAGAAATAGTAAAGAAAGAATGATAGAAATAGTAAAGAGAGAATGAAGGAAATAGAGAGTAGAAGAAGCATATAAGGGTCACTGAATCATAGAGCTGGTCCTTTGAAAAGATAAGCAAGATTGATAAACCCTCAACAAAACTTACCAAACAAAAGGGAAAGAAGACCCAACTTAATACAGACAACAGACACCACTGAATTCCAGAGCACTATTAAAAACCATTTTGAAAACTTATGTTTCAATATATTGGGGAGAAGAAGAAACAGATAAATTCCTAGACTCATATGACCTCTCAAAATTGAACCAAGAAAATCTAATTTTAATATATGTATTACCAACATGAACACAGAAAACATAAAAGTCTACACAGATCAGCAATACGCAAAACGTGAAGTAGTGATAAAAATTTTTCCAATGCAGAAAGGCCTAGCACCCAGTGGATTTATTGATGAAATCTACCCCTACATTTACAGAAGAACTAATACCAATGGTTCTCGATTTTTCCAGGAAATAGAAAGGGAAATAGAATGCTTCTAAATTCTTTCAGTGAAACCAGCATTAACCTGATAACAAACAGAAGATGCAGAGACAACTCCAAACACACTTGGCCACCTTATCTTTGACAAAGGGGCCAAGCATTTGCCCTGGAAGAAAGAAAATCACTTTAATAAATGGTGCTGGAAAAACTAGCTTTCCACATACTGAAGACTAAAACTAGACCCGTGTCTATTACCATACATTAAACTAAAGTCAAAATGAATCAAAGATCTAAATGCTAAAACAGAAACACTAAATCTGCTGGAAGAGAGAATAGCTAGAACTCTTAAAGACATAGGTGTAGGCGAAGACTTCATGAACAATACCCCAGTCACATGGGAAATATTACAGAGAATCAACAACTGGGATCTCATCCTGTTAAAAAGCTTTTGCACAGCAAAAGAAATTATCAACAGAGTGAAAAGACAACCCACAGAGAGGGAAAAAATTTAAGCGAGATTTCCCTCAGACAAAGGACTAATATCTAGAACATATGAAGAATTCAAAAAAGTCAGACCCCCCCAATTTAAAAAAATATTGTTGAAAGCAGCCAGCCTGTGAAGCCCAGACCCAGCCCAGTCTGCCCAAATACTCTTCTTTTAATTATGGGATTATTCAGTTCGACTGTCCAGTATTGTAACTACTGGCAACACATGGCTATTGAACATTTCTTTCTTTCTTTTTTATGTGGGTACCGGGGGTCGAACTCAGGACCTCACGCTTGCCAGCAGGTGCTTGTGCTGCTGAGCAATATCACTGGCCCTTTTTTCCTTTTTATGTGGGTACTGGGAGTTGAATTCAGGACCTCGTGCTTGCCAGGCAGGCACTTATGCCACTGAGCTATCTCACTGGCCCTTTATTTATTTATTTATTTATTTATTTATTTATTTATTTATGTGTTGAACATTTCAATGTCACTGTGCAAATGAGGTACTATTCTTAATTTTGTCTAATTTGTATATGTATTAAAATTTAAATAGAAACAGTCAGTTAACAGGTAACCATATTTGTGTACCTTAAATCCTACATATCCACTTCTTTCTACTAAAAATAAATATACTCAAAACTTTCATTCTGAAATCAAGAGTCATCAAATTAAAAATGAAAATCTCGATACTTTTAGTGTAGTTTAATTGATTTAATTCTTTGAGGTTGTGTTTAATGCAACACACAACTGAGGCATTTGAAAAAAAATCCATCTTTATTCTTTAGAAGAATTTAAGGCCTTACATATTGTTTTAAAAAATGAAACTCAAAAGTAATGATATAATGCAGGTTGACTATTTCACCACGTGAGAAAGACTTCAGAGTAAAACACAGCACATAAGCAGAGTGCCAGACCAGAAGTGTGTTTTTGCGGTGTGTAACACAAAGAACCAACCTGAGCAACACAAAGAGCTGGCAGAGAAGAGGATACCAAAGACCGAGCAGAAAACTGGGTGAAAGCTATAAACAAGCAACACAGCAGAGTACAGACCAGTGGTAAACCGACATGTCACGGGATGTCACAGCGACGTATTATGACTGACTCAGTTACTGGCAATAAGGAAGTAAACGTTGATTCACTCGTACTTCGGGCAGCAGGAAGGTTGTAGATGCCACATCACTGGCCCCCTCCAAGGACATGGTAGAGTTTGCTTCTCTTCTGATTCTTAGAAACAGGCCATTTAAGCTTGAAATTGTGTGCCTGGATGGTGGAGCACGTGATCTCGGATTTGGCGGGGGACACCTTGAATTTCCCCACTGCTGCATACTAGCTTCTAGTTTTGTGACTCAGGTGGCCTTTTCCCTGGCTCAGCCTCTGCCTTCCCATCATACAATAATTTGAAGAATAAGGATGCCTTTGATCAAAAGAATGCTTGCCAAATTCTGTGCCTATGTGACAAGGATCATCATTGCAGCACTCTATGTAGATGGAAATGTGGCCAATGGGCTTGACATCTGTTCTCAGCAGCTCAACTCTATTCTGCATTAAAACTTGTTTCTGAAGAGTTTGAAATTTATATATTCAGTTGTTCTGGCTTACATGGAAACAGGAATGTTGCAAATGTCATATAGAGTCCACCAGTTCATTTAACAGATACTGTTGAGTGCTCAAAGCTCTGGACTGGGTATTTTAGAGGACTCACGGGAGAAACTGAGCTAAATCTGGTGAGTTTTAGACAGAGAGACTCAGCATGGGCCACACCACTAGGCACAGCATTGTAAGTGCAACTGGGGGCTGCTCAAAATATGCACAGCATCCAACCACTGACACCTGGATGTTCCCATTTTCCAAACCATGGAAATATATACAATTGGCAAATTTCCTGCTCATACTAATATCATATGTTATGATTAAAGTGACTTTTGTTTATTAAATTAAAATGTAAACTAAATTTCAAATATAGTTTTTTTTATTTTAAAAGGAGAAAAGATAAAAATAAACAGATTTTCAAATACAGGTTAGTAGGACAGTTACAATAGTTAATACATTGCATATTGTTGTCTTCGTAGTAGTTATTCAGAGTACAAGATATAGGCATGATATTTTGTCCAAACAATATTAGCACAAACCTTTCTTTTCAATGAACTAAGAGAAACCAGCTGTATAACTATCTTAACTATCTTGAGTATATGTTTTTTTTTTTTTTACTTTTTCCCTTTCTACCTTTCTCCTTTCCCACATCACAATTCGTCTTTTCTTTTGAACAGTTTCTTTCTAGTTTACAATATCTATTGTATGTTTAGATCTTATTTCCTCATTCAGTTTCTCACACTAGGGAGACAATATGATGATTACACATATGGGTCTGATTTATTTCACTTATGAGTATTGTCGCAAGTTGCATCAATTTACCTATAAATATCTCCAGTTTATCCCTCTTTATGGCGAGTAGTACCTTATTATATTAAAAAAAAAACCATATCCTTTTTATCCATTCCTCAGTTGATGGGCCTTTGGGTTGTCTCCAACATTTAGCTATTACAAATTGTGCTGCTATAAACATGTGTGCACATATATCACTGTGGTATGATGATTTAATTCTTCTGGGAAGATACCCAGAAGGGGTATAGCTGGGTCGAATGGGACCTCCAATCCTAGTTTTTAAAGAAATCTCCATATTGATGTCCACAGTGGTTGCACCAGTCTACACTCCCACCAACAATGGAGAAGGGTTCCTTTTTCCCCACAGCCTTCCAGCATTCGTTACTGGTTGATTTCTTGATAATAGCCATTCTTTCTGGGGTGAGATGGAATCTTAGTGTTGTTTTAATTTGCATCTCTTGAATGACCAATGATGTTGAACATTTTTTCATGTGTTTATGTACCATTTGTATTTATTCATCTGAGCAGTGCATATTCATCTCAGATGCCCATTTTTGGATTGGGTCTTTGAATTTGGGAGCTCTGATTTTTTCAATTCTTTGTGTGTTCCAGATATAAGTCCTTTGTCTGTGGGAAAACTGGCTATAACTTTTTCCCACTCTGTGGGTTGTCTTTTCACTCTGTTGGTGATTTCTTTTGTTGCACAAAAGCTTTTTAATAAGGTGAGATCCCATTTGTTGATTCTTCGTACTATTTCCCTTGCAGTCTGGGTTTTATTTATGAAGTCTCTGCCTACACCTATCTTCAAGATTTCTACCTATTTTCTCTTTCAGTAAATTAGTGTTTCTATTTTAGCATTTAGATCTTTGATTCATTTTGACTTTAGTTTAGTGCATGGTGATAGACGTAGGTCTAGTTTTAGTCTTCAGCATGTGGAAAGCCAGTTTTTCCAGCACCATTTATTAAAGAAACTATCTTTCTTCCAGTGCACATGCTTGGCTCCTTTGTCAAAGATAAGGTGGCTGAGTGTGTTTGGGGTTGTGTCTGCATCTTCTATTCTGTTCCACTTATGCTCAGGCCTATTTTTTTTTGCCAATACCATGCTGATTTTATCACAGTAGCTTTGTAGTATAATTTCAGGTCTGAGATTGTGATGCCCCTGACTTGCCTTTATTGCCCAGAATTGCTTTTGCTATTCTAGGTGTTTTCTGGTTCCAAATGAGTTTTAGAAATGTTTTCTCTAGATCTGTGAGGTATACTAATGGTGGTTTGATTGGGGTTGCATTAAACTGTTTAACAATTTTGGGAGTATGGCCATTTTCACTATGTTGGTTCTTCCTATCCAAGAGCAAGGTATATATTTCCATTTTCTGATACCCTCTTCAATCTCCATTTTTAGGGTGCTGTAATTTTCACTGTAATTTTCAGATCTTTTATACACTTTGTTAGATTGATTCCTAAGTATTTCATTTTTTTGGATGCTATTGTGAATGGTGTGCTTTCCCTAATTTCTTTCGCTGTGAGCTTGTTGCTTGTGTACAGAAATGTTATTGATTTTCGAGTATTGACTTTGTATCCTGCTGCACTACTGAATTTGGATATTAAATCTCCAAGTGTTTTGGTGGAGTTTTTGGGGTCTTCTATGTAGAGTATCGTGTCATCTGCAAATAATGATAATTCAACATCTTCCTTTCCTATCCTTATTCTTATTATATTTTTCTCTTGTCTAATTGCTCTGGCTAATGTTTCCAGAACTATATTGAATAGGAGTAGTGATAATGGATATCCTTGTTTTGTTCCTGATTTTATAGTGAAAGCTTTCAGTTTTTGACCATTTGATATGATGTTAGCCATTGGTTTGTCATAGATGGCTTTTATAAGATTGAGGTAAAGACCATCTATTTAGAATTTTCTATAGGGTTTTTATCATGAATGAGTGTTGGACTTTGTCGAATGCTTTTTCTGCATCTATTGAGATGATCATGTGATTTTTGTCTTTCGTTTTGTTAATATGGTGTATTACATTTATTGATTTGCATAAGTTGAGCCATCCCTGCATCCCTGGGATGAATCCTATTTGGTCATGGTGTCTAATCTTCTTGATGATTTGCTGCATTCTGTTTGCCAGTATCTTGCTAAGGATTTTTGCATCAATGTTCATTAGGGAGATTGGCCTGTAGTTTTCTTTCTTGGTTGGGTTCTTCTCTGGTTTTGGAATCAGGGTAATACTTGCTTCCAGGAATGACATGGGAAGTACTGCTTCCCTCTCAATTTCTTTAAAGAGTTTCAGTGTTAGTGGCATTAGTTCTTCTCTAAATTTCTTGTAGAATTCACCAGTGAATCTGCCAGGGCCTGGGCTTTTCTTTGTTGGGAGGTTTTTAAATACATTTTCAATTTCATTTGCTGATAACAGTTTATTTAGAGTTTTGATATCTTCTTGATTTAGTTTTGGCAATACGATTGTGTCTAGGAATCTGTCCATTTCTTCTGTGTTTTCCATCTTATTAGAATATAGGTTCTCATTGTAGGTGTTGATGATCTCCTGAATTTCAGTGGGATCCATTGTGATTTCCCCCTTTTAGTTGCTAATTGCTTGAATTTGTGTTTTTTCTTTCCTCTTTTTGGTGAGGTTGGCTAATTGTTTATCAATTTTATTTATTCTTTCAAAGAACCAACTTTTCAAATCATTGATTCTTGTATTGTTTTCTTAGTCTCTTCTGCATTAGTTTCTGCTCTTATCTTTATAATTTCCTCCCTCATATGAGCTTTGGGTTTGATTTGTTCTTCTTTCTGTGGAAGTTTGAGGTTCAACATTAGGTTGTTTATTTGAGCTTGTTCTGTTTTCCTGATGTGTGAGTTCATTGCTATAAATTTCTTTTGTAAGGCTGCTTTCACTGAGTCCCGTAAGTTTCAGTACGTTGTATCGGTATTATCGTTTAATTGTATATACTGTTTGATTTTGTCTTTAATTCCTCTGTGATCCATTGGTTGCTCAGAAGGGCATTGTTTAATTTCCATGTGTTAATGTAGTTTTTGTGATTTCCTTTGTCATTAATTTCCAGTTTCATTGTGCTATAGTCAGATAGTATGCATGGGAGGATTTCAATTCCTCTTCATTTACTTAGACATGTTTTGTTAGCTAATACACGGTCTGTTTGGGAGATCGTCCCATGTGCAGCTGAGAAGAATGTGTATTCTGATGTTTTGGGGTGGAGCACTCTGTAGACATCTACCAAGTCCATTTGTTCACAGGCTTGATTTAATTCTAATATTTCTTTGTTGATTTTTTGTCTAGTTGATCTATCTATTTGTGAGAGTGGGGTATTAAGGTCCCCTAATATAATTGTGTTAGTGCTCATTTTTTTATTTTTTGTGGGTACCAGGGGTTGACCTCAGGACCTCACACGCCAGCAGGTGCCCATGCCACTGAACAATATCACTAGCCCTTTTTTCGTATATGGGTTCTGGGAGTCGAACTCAGGCCCTTGCACTTGCCAGGCAGGCATTTACGCCGCTGAGCCATCTCACCGGCCCTCATTTGGTTTTTTATGTCTGTTAATATTTGTTTTATGTAGTTGGGTGAACCTGTGTTTGATGCATAAATATTTATGATTGTTATCTCTTCTTGGAGTTTTCTCTTAGCATGTATGTAGTGACCTTCTTTGTCTCTTTTGATTAATTTTGCCTTAAAGTTTGCATTGTCTGCAAATAGAATAGTGACTCCTGCTTTTTTCTGGGTTCCTGTGGCATGGAGAATTATTTTCCATCCTTTGATTTTTAGTCTATGAATTTTATTTTGGGTTAAGTGTGTTTCTTGAATGCAGCATATTGTTGGATCTTGCTTCTTGGTCCATTCTCCCAGTCTGTTTCTTTTGATTGGTGAGTTGAGAACATTTGCATTGATGGTTATAACTGATATGTATTGGCTTTTCTTTTTCATGTTGTTTTCCTGTTGTTTGTTCCCTGTTTTCTCCTCCATTTAATTACTTTCCCTGCCTGGTGGCTTCTTTCTATTGGTGTTCATGTGTTTATGGTCTTTGTTATCTCTTTCTAATATGTCCTTCAGAGCATTATGTAGAGCTGATTTGGCGATCATAAATTTCTTCAGTTGTTTTTTGTTGTGGAAGTATCTTATTTCTCCATCAATTTTGAAAGATAGTTTTGCAGGGTACATCAGTCTGGGGTGAAGATTGTTTGCTTTTAGGGCTTGAAATATCTCACTCCAGGCTCTCCTTAAGTTGAGGTTTTGTGTTGAGAAGTCTGCTGTTATTCTGATAGGCTTTCCTTTATAAGTGATTTGTTTCTTTTCTTTAGCTGCTTTTAATATTTTGTTCTTATGTTGAATTTCTGGAATCTTAATTATTATATGCCTTGGTATGGATTTATTTTCACCATGGCTATTTGGAGTTCTATATGCTTCATTTATTTGTATATAAAATTCTTTATCCATGTTTGGGAAATTTTCTTCCATTATTTCTGTGAAGAGGTTTTTAATGGTTTTCACACTGTCTCCAGCTTTCTTACTGATTCCAGTCAATCTTATGTTATTCTTCTTTGCTTCATCCTGCAGCTGCTGGGTTGATTTTTCATGGTCTCTTATGATTTTTAAGATACCTTTCTTTTCCTGATTGCTAGTCATGTTCCTGTCTTCTAGGTCTGATATTCTATCCTCTCCTTCATTCAACCTGTTGCATATATTTTCAAAGGAGTCTCTAATCTCCTGCATATCTATTTGGATATGTTTCAATGATTCCATTTCTTGTCTATGTTTGGCATTCATAGTTTCCATTATTTTCCTGAGCTTCTCTATTTGTTTATCTATGTCTGCTTTAGTGTCTTTTATTTTGATAGCCATTATTTTTTCAATGGCCTCTTCCATTTGTTTTTTCACTTCTGCTGCTATCATTTCAGAGAGTTCCATTTGTTGGCTTCCAATTTCCTCTCTCATTTTGTGTTCTGGACTTGTCCTGGGTGGGCTGGGCATTTGTGATTGCATTTTGCTTCTTCATCTTGTCATTTTCTATTTTATTTTGTTTTCTGTGTTGATGCTTGTAGATTTCTTGTTAGATAGTTTATCACTGGTGTTGAGGCTTTCCTAGGAGGTGTCTGTTCCTCCTGATGTCTTCTAGATGTAGATGGTTCTTGATCTTTATGTCTATCCCTAGAACCTACCTTCCCAATATATTAAGACTGAGGAGTTATCTATTTGACTTAAGGCCCATTCCTTTGGTACTGGACTATGGTGATGGTTATGACCCCTTACAATCACAGTGTTGTCACTCCTCTCACCAGCCGTGCTGTCCCTGGAGAATGGAGGAAGGGAGGAGCATGAACTCAGACTCCTCTTGCCAGCACTGCCATCCTGAGGCAATAAAGGAAGGAAGAACATGAATGAATTCACATTCCTTTTGTTGGCACTGCCATCCTAGGGCCTCAAATATAGTTTTAAACCAAGTTTTCTAGGTAAAATTAACTATATTAGAAGGAAAGTATTTACCTTTTCATTTTTAACAAAAGTTTAGGATTATAAAGTTGAAGAAATTCAATTTTTCCTTCTTCCTCATCAATATGTGCTTGTTGTCCTTACAGATGGAAGACAACTATGATTTTATGGTATATGTAGGGTTACTGAGTCTAAAAAAAGTTGTGCCATTATTTATATCTTACTGTAGGAAAAACCTTATCTGGGGAGAGAAAAACAGCCCAAGGCTGTCAACTTCAGTTGATGCAATTATTACCTAAAAAAAGATGGAGGTTTGCTTCCTGCTAACATGCAAGCATGAATTTATTATTCCATACTCTCAGTATCTCAGAGTCCCTGAACGTTGTTGATGGTGTATGGAAAAACTAGTCATTTAGTTATCTTATTGTCACCCAGCATGCTGGCACTTGTCATTTCTCTGAACTCATGGTCTAGGCAGGGAGGCCAAAAAAGCACAACCAACTCCAACTTGTCACACTTTTTCAAAGACAAACCCCTTCAGCCTTGTATGTGAAAGTGATTTGTATACCACACAGTGATTTCTCATGCAATAGGTGTTGTTTTCTTTCTTTCTTGTTTCCAAGAAGAGGGTAGAAGAAAGTGGAGAAGTAGCCAGAAGGAGGAAGGTGAAGGAGAAGACACCCACCCTTTCCTCACCACTCAGTGAGTGCATCATGTGCGGCACTTGGGATTCAAAGAGCAATCAGTACTGCATAGTGTGGAGGAATCTTGTGAGTTTAGCCAATGGCAAAGACTGGTTGATGTCCCCTGGCTGAGTCATTCTGCCTACTTGGTTGCTTAGCACCTCTCCTGTGGTGGATGCTCTCATGTGACCCAGATTATCGCACCTTGTACCCATCCCTCTTCCATCTTCCTCCACTTGTCTCTACCAAAGTTTCCCTCCATCTATCACCTAATCTAGCTTCTGAGTTCCTGGCCAGTTGGTCAGGACCTTCATCACTGCCACTACCCTGTATATATTCTGCCCTGTGGTCACTTCTCTACACACAGTGAGTATTCGAATGCCTCACCCACAGCTCGGTTCTTTGGGAGGGTTCCTCTCCCCACTGTCTTTCGGTACACACTGGCATGAGGCTGGCATCTTCATGCTGAGCCAATCTTCTATGATACCCATCCTCTTGGGCTGGTTGTACTGGATGCCCCATAAATCCATACACAAAGCATGAATATGTCCTCTCCTGGGGACAGTGTGAGCAGTTTTTGGCTGTACACGATGTAGTCATATCATGTTAGCCTGAAATATGACCTTATTATCTTCTTTATCTATGAATTAACTATGGTTGAGGAGAGGCATATGAGTGCCAAGTTGGCCATGGGTGGGCGGTGGATTTGAAAGTGTCCTGGCAAGTAGACTGACACATCTGGGGCTGCAGTGGCTCTGGTTCCTCCTCACTGGGCTCCCCTGTTTTCTCTGACTTATGTATTAGTTTCCTCCTGCTGTTATAATAAATTGCTATGAATCAGTGCTTTACAACAACACAAACATATTACTTCACAGTTCTGGAGGTCAGAGTTCCAGTACCTGTCCTTCTGAGCTGACGTTCCTTCGGGGGCTTCAGAGGTGTGTGCCTCCTGTCTGTCTAACCCTTGGCGGCCACTCGCGTGTCTCAGCACGTGGCTGCTTCCCCAATTCTACTTTCAAAGCTCTGGATGTCATCCCACCGTGTCTGATCAGGACTGGGACAGCATCTCAGGTTTTCAGGACCGTGATGGAATTGGGTCCATCTGCACAATGCAAGATGGTCTCCCCACTCCACCGTCTCTTAATCTTGTTGGTGAAGTCCTTTTGCCAGGTGACATGACACGGTGTACATTTTGGAGGATTAGGTGGTGGATATCCTATTTCTGCCCACACAGCTGGGCCATCCACCACAACACCCTCAAACAGCACTTCTGCCTGGGTGGACTCGTCAAATCAGGGCCTTCCTCTCTGACCTCTTTCCTCTCTTCCAGGTCTGTTCTTTATTTTTCCCGCCACGGCACCCTCATCTTAAGACTGCACCTTCCTACCCATATCATAGTGCCTTCTGAGGTCAGTCTGCTTCTTAACTGGACCTTTATACTTCTCTTCGTCCTTCAAAAAGGGACTGATCAGTGTCCCTTTTCTGTCTTGCTGCACACACAGTGAGACAGAAGTCAGCAGATAACCAGGAAGATTTGAGTGCAAAGTACAGACAGAAAAGTGAAGGCAGGGGGGGTGAGGCCACTAGACAATTTTATTGTCTGAAGTCTGTTTAATCCACAGCATGAGCTCACGTACTTGGCTCTGAGTTTTCTTGACAGTAGGTCAAAGAGATCACTCACAATATGTTTTTAAAGGATTTTTGGCAGCAAATTCTGTTTTTCCCCCCAACGATTTATTTCAAACAACCCTAGCTATGAAACGGATTAAATCTAAAGTGCTCTCTGAGATTTGAACTCTCCCCTCTTTTCTTTGAACCTGTCAGGGTGGCTGGCATCCTATGTCTTTGTGTCTGCTCCTCCTTCTGCCTAGGGCAACCTCCCAGGTCTCTGCCCTTCCTTCAGGGATGGCTCCCGAGCCACGTGGCTCTATTCCCCTTCAGCCCTCCCCACCTGGTGGATTCCCAGGGGGAGCAGGGGGTCTGGATAGCCCATACGTGGAATTATCTTAAAGTTGAAAATCAAGCTAACAAAGCATGAAATAAATGTGTGCCACCGTTCTCTCTGACAAGTAATACATAATAATGAACAAATAAAATATATATAAATGCTAAGGTTTTGAGTCACTGAAAGTCATCAGAAGGAAATCCTGAGATCATTGTTTGTATATGGTGTTCTGTTTTGGGGTCGATATGGATTGCACTAGTAATAAAGTGATGTGCACATAATTTGTAAATGACTGCGTATTATTCCATTAATTCTCTTTCCCCTTCTCCTCCTCCTTCTCCTTCTCTTTATTTTTCTTCTTCCTCTCCTTCTCTTTACCCTCCTGCTCCTTTTCAGCTCTTCCTCTTCCTCCTCCTTCATCTCCTCTTCCTTCATCTCCTTCTTTGTCTCCTCCTCCTCCTTCTTTATCTTCTTTCTTTGAGACAGGGTCTTGTGTTGCCCAGGCTGGCCTCCAACTCCTGGGCTCAAAAAATTCTCCTGCTTCAGCCTCTTGGGTAGCTGGGAACACAGGCAAGTTTCACTCTTCCCACCTTTTTTTGAAATATAATTTTAACAAAACTGATATTCTACAAGCAGTAATCACCTGAAGAATTAAACAGTGAAATGTTGTATTTAAAGTATGTTTAAAAAAGCATATTGAAGAAAATATAAAAATTTTGAAACTTTACATTTTCAGATATTTTTTCCAAAATGTTATTTCTGTTTCCATTATCTGAATTTTTCTATTAAAGTCATAATGTAAAAATTTAATTTATTAATTAACAACTCTTAGCTAGATCTTTAAGCTCTATTTCTTTCACTTTGGAAATTTTAATGAAATCTTGGTATATATTTTATAAAAGTGAAGCTATGTTTTAATACCCATTTGTAATAAGTGATGATTATGCTTCTTTTGTAGGTCCAAGACTAGATTTATAAACATACGAATGTTACACCAACAGGATTCTCAGGCACCAGACACGACCATCATGAAAGCCACAGCACTGCACTTTACTGGAGCAGTTTCTGGGCCAGGAGAGGAACACAGAACAGGACCATGGCACTCTTAGGGTGTCCAGGAGAACATTCACTAGGACAGAATCGATGGTGGGAAGGTTGTGACTCTGCTCCTGAGAGGCAGAACCAATAGGACATAGAGCAGTCGCCCCTCATTTCATGAGGATTACACTCCGCGACACCCAGTGGTTACTGTGACTGAGGATGGCGCTGAGCCCTGCAACTTGGGAACAAGCACAGTTACTGAATGATTAAAGGGTGGGCAGCATACACTGCCTGAGTGTGCTGGACAAAGGGACAGTTCATGTTCTGGACAGGACTGAGTGATATGGTGCAAAATTTCATCACACTATGCAGCACAGCACATATTTAAAACTTACGAGATATTTATTTCTTGAAGGTTCCGTTCAGTATTTTCAGAGTGTAGTTGGTGACTGAAATCACAGAAAACAAGAACACAAATAACAAGATGAGAGAGAGAAAGAGAGAGAGAGAAAAGGGGAGAGGGGAGAGGGCAGAGGGGAGGGAGGAGAGAGAAGAAGAGATTTGTTGTGGAAACCGGCTCATGAAAACCATGGAGGCTGAAAAGCCCCACCATACACCAGGTCCTGTCTGTGAGCTCGGGACTCTTGGGTGTCAGGGAGCTGATGGGCTCATCTCAGTCCAGGCTGAAGGCCTAAGAGCCTAGGAGTTGGGGATGGGTCATTGGTGCAAGTCCTGAAGGCTGAAGAGCTGGAGCTCTGGTGTCCAAGGCCAGGGGCAGATGGGGGTCCCAGTCCAGAATACAGAGAAAATTCCCCATTCTCTGCTAGTCCCCTTAGGGCCTCATTCAATGGGAAGGTGATCACCTAACTGGCTGAGGGCAGGTCTTCCTTGCCAAGTCCTTGATTCAAGGCCAGTCTCTTAAAATCCCTCACAGAAATGCCCAGAAAGAATGCTTCAGCAGCTAGGTATCCTGTAATCCAGTGAGGGTGATGCCCCAAATTCACCATCACATAAGCCAGTTTACTTGTCCCTCCTCTTACTCAGATGCTCCTGGTGTCCACAGCTCCCTGCACCCTGCCTGTCTGCTTACAGCAGCCTTGTTACTGTCGCCTTCACCAAGTGCAGAAATTTCTTCTTCATCCTTTGAAATGTCTGTGGCCCACCTTCTCACATAGGAAAGGAGCTCTTCAGGAGACCTGGCCTTGCTTGTGTTGGCCACCACTGTGAGTACAGCAGGCATGGGCTCCGTGGACAGGAGCAATGAGTACTGTGTGCCGGGTCACTTCATCACACATTTCTTTTTTATTAAAAGCCTTAAGGGAGGCATTTTTCTGCCCATTTGACATATGAGGCAACAGACCTGCCAAAAGGCGGAAGAAGAAGGCAACACCACTCAGCTATGAGCAGAAAGCTGGGACTAGAATGCAAACCTGGCTGACTTCAAAGTCTATGCCTGGCACAGAAGAGACCGTGAAAGTATTTTTAAGAAACTAAAGTGGATGTCTGAGCCCAGACAGGTCTGCTCCCTCTTGTGTGTCCCTGAGAAGTTTGCTTGTCTCTGGGTGCTGAGCCACTCAGGAGCATCTGTCCCAGCCACCTTTGATGCCTACGAAATCCTTGGAGGATGGGATGAATGTTGCAGACCTTCAAAGCAAACCTGTTACATTATCTGTAAGTGCGTTTCATAGCTGAAAACAATGCCATCTTTTTAAGTGGTGGCCAGTCTATTCTATATAGACACTTGTGAGAAAAGCAAGTATTTGTCATTATGCCGGTGCTGTACGCCTCTTGAAATGCATAAATTACAAGGTGTATTAGTCACTTTCACATTGCTGGGACAAAATAATTGCTACAATTTAAAATGAAGAGAAGTCTCTTTTGTCTCGTGGATTTTAGAAGATTCAACCCGTGGCTGGCTGGCTCCGAGGCAGAAATGGCATGGCAGAGGAAAGCTGTTCATCCCATGGCAACCAAAAACAAGGAGAGTAGGGAGAAGCAGGAAAAGTAATCCACCCTTCCAAGTCACACCCTGGTGACCCACCTCCAACCAGGCCCCGCCTCCTAACAGCACATTCAGCCATGCACTCACCCACGATCCAATCACCTTCAGAAAGTCCCACATCTGAACACATAGGAAGTGGTGGGGGTCATTTTAGATCTAAACTACAGCACAAGGCAAATACTCTCAAGACAGATGTTGCTGATCACATTTCATTAAGCTTAAGAGTAAGTAAACTGCTGGTTTGGTCAAGAATCCCTTGCCAATTTCAATTAGAAATGAAACTTCAGTGGTGACTTGAATCCAGGACTTTGAACTTAACAGAGGAAATCAATTGGACGGATTCCTCATTCCATTCAGTGAGCATATTTGAGACTCAGTGTTGGGCACTGTTTCATGAGTTGCAAGTGTATCCATGAGTCGCAGTCTCTATCCTGAACACACCCATTTCTAGTAGAAAAGGAAGACACGTGAACAGTTTCTAAAATGGAATGGTGAGCCATTATTTCTTCTTTATTTTTCTTTGTCCAATACTTGCCACCCTGTGTAGCTTAAAGTGAGCATTTGCTCCCTGGAAGTAGGATATAAGAATATGGAAGCCATATATGCAGTGTTTTGTGAAGACCACGCCAAATTCACAGAACTTCAGCTACTTATGTTATAATTGTAGTAAAACTGGATTTCCAGAGAAGGTGGTTTTATCATTTACACATAATAAATGCACATTATTTTTAATGGTAACAAGATTGGTATTTAAGGTTGTTGATTGAATTTATTGGTCTTCCTCATATCAGAAATATTCAAACTCAGAGGAACATTGTAAATTTTCCCTAATATAGGTTAAGCTATCAAGGAGAAAGATGATAACTTATAAGCTTTGTAAATAATATGAATGATGGTGGAAGTCCTAAGACAATTAAACATGCAACCAATTTGAATTTTTAGTAAGTGTCGCTGTCCCATTACCAAAGTTGAATAGAAGCCAGTGGTATTTCTGAGCTCCCTGCTGTGTGAGGTTAACCATTTGAAGAAGATGATGACTTCAGCCTTGGGTTGCATGTCCACTCCACAGCTGTCAGCAAGGTTGTTCTAATAGGATTCTGTCCTTCCTCTTCCCTTCCAGCTGAACGCTACATAAAAGCTGGCCCAGAGAGTGGGTTTCTGCTGATCATTAGTGGGATTGCTGTGTCTGGACTTCTATTACATTAAAGATATTTATCTCTGGGGGAGAAAAGGGTTTCTGACAATTCTTTATGAAAACTTTCAATTTTATATTGCCTGGGGCTTGTTAATTTCTTCATGGTGTAAAATGCCAGTACTCTCTTTCGTTGTGTGCTTGCATTCATATTTCCCTGGCATCCACACCCTGATTTCCAGAAGCACAGTGGAGTCCTCTGTGCTAAAGGCTCCTCTCCAGGAATTCCAAACACCTGGAGAATGGTGGCGGTTTCAAAAACAGCCACTCTTCTCTGTTATGGGGAAAAGGGTAAGAATGGGGTGGGGTGAGAAACCATAAGATTATGAGGTGTAATTGAAATATATGGTGAATGTTTAAATCTTAAAAATTACAATAAATGACACATTGCCATCAATCTCCCTCAAAATACAGTGGTTCCTTGGTTCATGAACATAATTTTTTACATGATTCTGGTTGCAGACTGAAACGGATGAGAACTGACTCAAATTTTCCCA
The DNA here is from genome assembly GCA_028451465.1 of Erethizon dorsatum. Lineage (NCBI taxonomy): Eukaryota > Metazoa > Chordata > Mammalia > Rodentia > Erethizontidae > Erethizon > Erethizon dorsatum. The sequence continues at coordinate 58,011,081 of CM051833.1, forward strand.
CAAGGTCAACATTGAACCTAATCATTGAATAAACATTGTCTTCCATGCTTTGGACACACTTATCCCATTGTCCTTGTCACTTTCTGAAGCAGTTCTGGAAGTTTTCTTTTGTGAGTGTCTTTATAAGACATGACCAAAACTACAGTGATTGCTGCTGCCAAATACTACCCAACAGAAAGGCAGGCTTGTGAAAATGTTACAGTGTGTTCTTATCCATCTTATTCACTGGCTCTAACACCACCACAATAGCACAACTAAAGACACTCAGGAAAGAGGACTCCAGAACTGTGTCAGAAAGTGGCAAGAATGATGGGATAAGTGTTTTTGAAGCTAGGGGACATATTTGGAGAGAAATTAATGACAATGTGTCTATTACTGCAATACATTTTTAAAAATTTAAACATTCACTATAGTTTTTGACCCTTCCTCATATATACTGGAAAGTGTCAGTAGTAAGTCATTTCTAAATATAAAAACAATTGATTTATTTTTTTCAGGTAAAGATGGCACTTGAAGGAAACACGATGTTAAGATTTGGGTCTGGATGCCCCCCTAAAAGCCTCATGTGTCATAGGGTTTTTCTGGGAGGTGTCTGAATCTAGAGTGTGTGATTAATTCATAGTGCAATGTTGGGATTAAGGGTGCAGGGATTAAAGGTGGGTGATTGCTGGATCAGTCCACTGACTGGATTGGCAACGCCCTAATCCCAGTAGGCTGGATACAATATAAGGGACAGAAGGAGGCTTGTCTTGCTCTCTCTTGTTGCTTTTGTTGTCTTCTGCCATCGTGAACTGCTGCCCCTCTGCCATATGCCACCCTACCCTGCAGCCAGCCAATTATGAACTGGAACTTCTACAAATTGTGAGTTAAATAAACCTTTCCCCCTTTAACTTTGGGTGTCAGGTATTTTGTCTCAGCAATGAGAACAGTAACTAAGAGACATGAGAAAGCAGTTATATTTTGAGAGAAATGTGACCTATGACAAAAGCATTGTGAAAGAGACCCTTAGAAATATTTCCATCATGGCAATTGGTATTAATATAGTGGTGAGATTGAGGTCACATGTTACCTTTAAGACCATTTATGGGCACAAATGTAAAAACTGGAAACAACTTTTCATCCTGTTCAATTATTTTTCAAGTGATGACTTTTAGTAAACTTTTAAGTCTATTTGTTAAAAAATTAGAAAACCTGTCTATTCAAATTACTTTGTGAAAACAATTAATTGACAACATTGAGTAAGTTCATTTGATAGCCAAATATTAGTAAAACTTTGATATAATTGGTTGGTGGAATTGAGAAATGTATGCTGTAATTTAAGAAGTTCAGGATTATATGGAATCAGTCTTAATCAGGTGTCTTATTTCAACTAGATAGCCAAAAATCAACAGAAACTGAAAGTAGAATTTCTTATCACATGGTCACAAAGGTGGAAATCAAGATTTCAAACATAGTGAACATATTTGGGTAAAATTTTAATAGTCTTAAATTAATAAAAATCCCACCTTGAAGTAAATGGCATAATCCTTTGCTTTTGATTTTTCTAGGACAATTTTTTTTATAAATAAAATGCTTGAAAAAATCATCAAAGAGAACCTGGCACATAAGAGGAAAACTATACAAAGGAAACCAAAAAAGGAACTTCTAGGAAGACAGTGGAGTTGTGAGCAGCAGAGAAAGACCCTCTCTGAGATTTGGTGTCCAGATGCTGGAATATAGCAACATGAAGATGTGAAGGAGGAGGGAAATAGGTCCCCAGGACCCAACAAGGATCTGAAGTGAGAATTGAAGCCCACAGTAAGAATGAAGAGAGAGATTTCAATGAAGGAGGAGGGGTGGCAGGTAGATCTTTCTCCCTGAGCCCAGACTCATTGCATGGGGGTGGCAGCTCCAACCTGCAGATGCATGGTGACTACTGGTAACCCCAGAGGCCTCCAGGGAGAAACCCACCAGTGGAAAGGAGCAGTGGATGCAGCAGACTGCAGTGGCTGGTGAATTATTTGGGTTCAGACATATCCCAGGAGAGGGCAATTGACCAGGAGCCATCTTGCAGAGGGGCCAACTGAGCTCAGAACTCAGAGCAGCTGCTGGCTCCATCTAGCAGCTCCCAGTGTCAGGGTCAGGGAGCTGAGTTCAAGTTGGCAAGAAGTAAGGGAGCTGAGTTCAAGCTGGCAGGGAGCCAAGTTCAAGCCTAAGGGGGGGCACATGGATTGCTGCAGGCTGAATGGGTCTGGTTCCAGCCTCATGGCCAGAAACCAGCTTGAACTTCAGTGGAACTACAGGTGCCGGCTCACTGGGATTACCCAATACCCCATTGTAAAGCTACAGCTGGCTTGCTGGGATTAATCAACTTGATTCTAGACTCTGTCTGCCCATGTTGTCTACCAGTGACAGCAGAGACACACCTTGAATTGAACATTATTTTTCCTTCTTATTTTCTTTGCTTTTTTTCTTTCTCTTTTTTGTTTGTTTTTTCTTAATTGTTCTTGTTTTTATATGAGTGAGAATATGGTTTCTAGTTTGCTGTTGTTGTTGTTCTGTTCTTGTTTTCATTTATTCCTTCTGTCTTTCCTGCATGTCTTCTTCACCATATTCCCAAAGTTTGCATGATCTTCCTTTTCCTCCAGCCTTGCTTCTAATCTTTTCCTCTTCTTCTATTTCCCTATTATTTTCCATAACCCCTTTAAAATTTTTATCCCCAAAAGGCTTCTAGATTTAATAAGCAAATTCAGTAGTGTAGCTAGATAGAAAGTCAACACTCAAAAATCAATAGCCTTTCTGTACACGAATAACAAATTCACTTAGAGAGAAATTAGGGAAACAACACCTTTCATAATAGTGTCACAAAAATGAAATATTTAGGAATCAATCTAATGAAGGAAGTAAAAGACCTCTACATTGAAAACTACAGTATTCTGAAAAAGGAGATTGAAGAGGATATCAGAAAATGGAAAGATATCCCTTGTTCTTGAGTAGGAAGAACAAAGATAGTGAAAATGGCCATTTTTCCAAAATCGTTATACAGATTTAATGCAATCCCAATCAAAATTCCAACAGTGTATCTCACAGAATTAGAGAAAACAATCCTAAAATTCATTTGGAACCAAAAGTGACCTAGAATAGCAAAGGCAATTCTGGGCAACAAAGGCAAGGCAGGGGGCATCACAATCCCTGACTTGAAACTGTACTACAAAGCTGCTGTGACTAAAATCAGCATGGTACTAACAAAATAAAGCAGATGCAAGGATCAATGGAACAGATTAGAAGATGCAGAAACAACTCCAGACACACTCAGCCACCTGATCTTTGATGAAGGAGCCAAACACGTTCACTGGAAGAAAGCCAGCCTCTTTAATAAATGGTGCTAGAAAAATTGTCTTTCCATATGCTGAAGATTAAAACTAGACCCATATCTTTCACCATGCTCTAAACTAAAATTGAAATGGATTCAAAATCTAAATATTAAAACGGAAACACTAAATCTGCTGGAAGTTAAAATAAATAGGTAGAACTCTTTTTTTTTTCTTTTTGTGGGTACCGGGAGTCAACCTCAGGACCTCGCGTGCCAGCAGGCGCCTGTGCCGCTAGCGATATCACCGACCCTTTTTTCGTATGTGGGTTCTGGGAGTTGAACTCAGGACTTCGCACTTGCCAGGCAGGCGCTTATGCCGCTGAGCCATCTCACCAGCCCAAAATAGGTAGAACTCTTGAAGACATTGGTGTATACAAAGACTTTATGAACAAAACAACAATTGCACAAGAACTACCACAAAGAATCAACAACTGGGATCTCATCTTATTGCAAATCTTTTGCACAGCAAAGGAAATCACCAACAGAGTAAAGAGACAACCCACAGTGTGGGCAAACATTTTTGCCAGCCATTCCTCAGGCAAAGAGTTACTATCTAGAATATATAAAGAACTAAAAAAAAATGAGACCCCCAAATTTAAACACCCAATCCAAAAATGGGCATCTTGAGATGAATACACACTTCTCAGACGAAGAAATACAAATGGCAAATAAATATATGAAAAAATATTCAACATCACTGGCCATTCAAGAGATGCAAATTAAAACAACACTGAGACTTCATCTTACTCCAGAAATAATGGTTATTATCAACAAATCAACCAATAACAAACTACCACATAGTTTCTCTGGTGTGAGAAATCAAAAATGTAAATAAGGATCAAAACGTGTGATAGATATTGTGCAATAGGAAGAAAATGTTCAAATGGGAAAGTGGAACTAGGGAGGGGTGAGTGGGAAAGGAAGGAAGGCAAAAGAAAAAAAAGTAGAAATAAGGAAAAAATGAAAACAAATCCTTTGTAAATAGAGAGGGAAAGAGGGGTTGAAAGGAGGGGAGGGGAATGGGGAAAAAAAATCAAGATATATCAAATACAGGCACAAATTCCCTACGATGAATGTGATCATTGTGTATATCTAAAATGTACCAATAAACTTTATTAGTTAAAAAAGAAAAAAAGAAACCAAAGAAAGCATGTAAACCTATGAGGTATTAGAAACACTAAGTACAAACTTGGAAATAACAATATTTATTATGATCAGAAGATTAAAATTTAAAAATTTTAACATATATATTTTAACATTATTTATATTAACAAATAAATAAGTGACATTGCAATTTTGATAGAGAATTAAACAAAAACCCTGGAATGGCCAAGTGTAATTTGCTGAACCAAGTACTCAGCAAATGGATTTAACAGCAAATTAACCACTGCTGAAGAGAATTCACTGACAAGGAGGTGCGTTAGAGGAAATTTAAGTGCTGACAGGCAAAAGGCTTAAAAACATAGAAGAAATGGAAAAGATGCAGAGGATAAATCAGAACTCATATTAAACTGGAGTCCTAGGAGATGACTTAGAGAAAAGGCTGAAAATAAAATAGTAAAACCAATGAAGCCAAAAATGAAAATCTTAAAATCAGTGAGAAATGTGAAATATTATTTTTAAGGAAATATCTGTGTACTGAAGCCTAAGGACAACAGAGAATACAAAACCAGAAGACAATGGCTATTTTCATGGTACAGACATAAAATAAGTGCCAACTTGGAATTCTAATCCCGGCAAAGACAGCTATCTGGGGGAGATGAAGGCATTTTGGGACAAATGGGAGCATTTGTAAAGAGCAGAACTGCTCCTCAGGAATTTGAAGGGTGATCTGTGGGCAGAGTGAAATGGGTTCAAATCTGCACCGTCAGAAAGGTAGCAAGGAATGGGGAATAAGACGCAATGACTGGGGTAAGTGTGAGAATCACACCCACAAGCAGGGAGTGAAATATTACATATTGTCTTGGAGGATTTCAGCCCATGCATGTTTAAATTCATGTTTAATATACCCAGAAATAACAAATATGAGGGAGGACATGGACCCAAGGTATCTAACGCCTTTGACTGGGAAGGATCTCGTGTTAGAGTCCCATCAACTAAAGATGAGTGTCGTAGCTGTTACCGTAACAATGGCACAGCAAGCCCTGCAGCACCAGGCAGGAGAACTGAAGCTGCAGCTGGTGAAGCAAAGCTCCCCAAAGCTCTAATAAATGGTGCTAGCAAGGTGACCTTACTGTTCAGCACGGTGTTTTAAAATACGTGTCAAGATGTGATACGTGTGTGCCAATTCCCCACAATGAATGTATTTAATATGTATGGCAAACACATTCTAATGTGATATTTAAAAAAAAATTAAAACCTGTATACATGGTGGAATGTTAATCCATGCTTTACCTCACATCCTTATTTTTTGTGGCGAGAATACTTAAAATCTACTGTAATGATTTTCAAGTATGAGATACACTGTCGTTAACGGTAGTCACCATCTGTACAGTGAATGGGTGAAGAAAATGCAGTCTATGTCTGTGCACCAAGCACTGCTGTTCAGCCTCAGGACAGAAGAAAACCCTCTCACTGGTGGTGACATGGATGAACTCAGAGGACCTAGAGGACGCTAAGTAGGGACATTAAGCCAGACACAGAAAGACAAACCTCACATACCCGGCTTCTACTTTGAACTGAAACAGTTCTACTGAAACTGAAATGGCTGAACTCACAAAAGCTAAAAGTCAGAGCGTTATCAGGCGCTGGATTGGGCCAGGAGGGTGGAACACGCCCGGGAGATTCTGCTGGACGGGACAACGTTTCCGCCAGATATGGCGAGCAAGGTGGTTGACAACAGCTCCGAGAGAGCCATTGTTAACTTTAGTGTTTGTAAATCAAACACACACAACACACACACACACACAAAATGAAATCAATTCATCTAATTGTTTTTAAACGAGAGCCTGATTTAAAATAACAAAGGTTCACTTTGTCAGAGACAACAGTGGCAGGAAAGGGGACCCAGCTGGACAATGCCAGCAGCCAGAACTTAAATTCCGTGGAGGGTAGGATACAGGAGGAGCCGTGCACCCTCCAGGAGAAGAAAGATGTATTTATCAATGGTTTTTCCTCCGTACAGTAGATGAATTGGTGTTGGTCATGTAGATGAAGACATAAAAATTTTATGATACCATGACCCATTCGTGCCTACAAACACTTCACAATGCCTGGCAATATCTCACCCCAATTTCATTTCCAAATCTTCATTAGTCCTCAGTTTTTGTGTTTGGATAAACTCAAGTTTTATGAGCTTTTAATTAGACTATTAGGCTTAATTGGCTTTTGAAAATAATTTCCTAGTAATTTCCTCTTGACTAGTTTTACATGTCCCCTGCTTATTTCTTTTACCAAGAGGTATTCCAATTAAAAAAAAAAATCAAAGATTTACAGGATTCATTTGCCTTTCTGACAGAAATTTGGATGACAGAGAAAAATGGATATATCTTGGAACAGGTCTTTTAGGGTTTTTTTCTGTGGGCTTAAGCAAAGGAAAGAGTTGGTTTTAGTTAAACCTTCTGCTCTTCATTCAATAAGCAAGGATTCTAGAGGATTTGGGGACTCGCGCTGCATGGTCTGGGTGAGATACTTCCGTTTTCTGTCCTTTAGTGTCCTTGGCAGAGCCTAATTTTAAAGTTCTCATCTTGCAACTGAAAGGTAAGAAGGGGAAATGAACAAAACAATGACACATATAAGGTCTTAAGGAAATTAGAGGGAAAGGAAACACAAAAATGTAAAAACTCTTACATAAGTGGTGGTCATTTTCCAAAATTCTTTAATGGTTGAGATCTGTACTCTTTCGCTGCCTGACAATGACCTTCAAGAAAAGTCACACTTGTTTGTACTTTGTTCCCCAAGGAGACCAGGGCGGTCTTAGAAGTGTAAGAGTCCATGATCAAAGGTAAGTCACCTGAGGACATAGGGAATACGGGAATGTTTCCGCCTGCAGTGGATTTATTTGTTGGCCTAAGACAGGGCAGAAAGATTGTGTACGTTAGTGGACAGTTGGGTTCACAGAGTGATAGGATGAATCAATCTCTCTCTCTCGCTCTCTCTCTCTTCATTCTATCCATGTATCTACCTGCCATCCATCTGTCCATTCATCTGCATCATTTATTTTTATCTATCTCTGTCTCCGTATCCCTATATAAACTTTTCTGTCTCTGTTTGTACATGTTTTTCATCTACTATCTATATAATAGTTATTGATATACCTAAATATATATATCTAGGAAGCGATACACATAATCCTTACATATATTTATTTTAAGGAGTTGGCAAATGTGGTTAGGGAGATGGCTAACCTAAAATCCACAGTCATGTCCACAGTCTAGGATTCAGATTAAGTGCTGATGCCATTCTGTGCTCACCTTCCTTGGAGCGGAGGGCTGGGAATTAGCCAGGACGTCTGTAGCCTTAGGTAGAACATTTGCTGCCATGGGGAATCTCTGTCTTTGTTCTTCAGGTCGTCAGCTGATAGATAGGCTGAGGGCAGCCACAGTATGCAGAGTCATCTGCTGGTTAGAGTGTTAATCCTACTAAGAAATCTTTTCCCAGCGACCTCTACAGCGGGCGATATTGCCCAGCCAACTTGACACTTAACATTATCACATTGCTTAAATGATGACTATAAGTCAAAATTTATTTTGCAGAGTTGGGTTAGTTTTTGTCATGGCATCACTTTTACTTAGAAGAGAGATATGTGGGAGATTCTGAGTCTGGACATAAGAGTTTCAGAGCCTCTGACGCCCAGGAAGGGTCGCTCCTACGATCTGGGGTAAGCAGGAGCAGAGGGTGCAAGAAGCAGCACCAAGCAGTTCTAGGCTCTGTGCTTGTCCCCTTCCTCCTGAGGCTGCATGCTACAGGGGCTCACGGAAAATGTACAGTGCCGGGAGGTCCTTGTCCTCTAAGTCCAGGAGCAAACAATGTGGGCGGGAGCCGAAGCTACAGCCACCAGGTTCTGCGGGCATGCGGCCTGGGGGCCACAGTGAGGGTGCTGCTCCACAGGAGTCCCTTCTCTTGGCTGGAGCCAGGGGACTCATCTCCCTGCACCCCAGCTCCAAGTGAGCAGCTCTCTGATGAATTATTCCTCTGCATGGACACCATCTCTAAACTGTAGTTTCCTTGAAGATAAAATGGGAGAAACAGTGGACATTGCATTCCAAAGTTGATGTCAATTTCTTAATGCAATAGTATAAAGGCCATTTTGCTACTGTGATGGTTAATTTTTTGGAATAACTTGCCTGGGCTGAAGGATGCCTAGATAGCTGGGAAGGCATGATTTTTGCACATGTCTGGGAGGTAGTTTCTAACACGTGAGTCTGTGAGATGAGCAGAGGATCTGCTCTCACCCATACCAGAAGGGTCTGGTCCCTCACCCCTTCCTCTCTGGCACTCCCTCTGCTCTGCTTCCTGCTCGCCATGAACTAAGCAGCTTTCCTCCTCCAAGCCCTTTCTCAATGATGCTTCTGCCTTAGAACGATCTTACTGTGAACTGAATTCCCCCATAACCAAATGAGCCTAATTAAACCTCTTCTCATTTAGTGGGTGCTGGATATTGTGTTGCAGCAACAAGAAAGCTGCCTTTCTTCTTGAGCTGGGATGTCTACCTCCTTGTGCCCTGGGACATCTGAGCTCCTGTTGTACCAGTAGGTCGCCCTCAGCCTCCCAACAGCACCCCCTGCTCCCCAGCCTCTGGCCTGAGACCCACTCATCCCACCTCCCTTCCTGAGTCTCCAGCTCACAGACTGAGGGCCATCTTGGCCTCCATAATCTCATTAGCTAATTCCCATGAGCAATTCTTTCTTACATATTATAAATTATGTCTTATACATTAGTTCTGTTTCTCTGGAGAGCTCTGACCAATTCAATTACTTATCTGACTTTCCACTACAGAGGTGAAAGGAGAGTTTAGAGGAGTAGAATTCCATTGACTGGAAATTATGTGCTGGCAATTATTAGAATAGATTAAGGTGTTGGAGAAATGCTTGTGGACCAGAAGAAATAGACAAAAGTGAAAAAGAACAGGAACATCCACGGTTTTTGTGAAGATTTCACTCCGACCTGCTCTCATGTCTCTATTTGGTTGGGATTTGTATTTGTTTGTAGGAAACTGGTAACATTGTAGCAGGAAGGAAATGTGTCAGATTTAGAAAATTTGAACTTTCTTAAAGACATTTGCAATCAAATCTACATATGCCCATAAGTTATTCACTTATTTATCTAGCATTCTGGCATTTAAAATGCTATGATGTTTTTTTTTTTTTTTTTTTTTTTTTGATGCACTTGCTGTGTGTGGGTAAATACCAGACTATGGGTCTAACAGGTGGATAGACAGAAATGGGGCCTGTTCTCCTTGTTACAGCACAAGGGGGGACTCATTAAATAACTTTCACGTGTGTCATTAAAGATGGTGACAAATGCTTTGAGAGAAAGTGGGAGGTGTTAGAAGAAGATGAAAGCATGGGCCTGGTGTAATCAGGGCAAGCCAGAGAAGGATTGGCAGAGGATGAATGGCGATCGCCTGCTTCCGTGCCATCGGAGTTGCATGTTACTGCAGTACTTGGTTGGGCCTGGGGCTTTAACAATATGTAGCATTTGAACAGGGTCACGCTGGAATATGAAGGTGACATTGTCTTTTCTCATGACCTCTGATGCAGCCTTGGTGGCACCTGAAAATGGTTTAAGCCACAATTATCTCATGTTAAGAGTTGAATGAAGAATATCCTAACCTTTTTGTGAGGAGCAAAAAAAAAAAAAAAAAAAAAGGCAGCAAAAATGTGAAATCAAATGCATGGATCTTGGTGCAGTGTGGAAAACCCATCAGTATTCTATCAACTGGAGTCTGAGAGAAGAAACGAGGTGTCAACCACCGTGAGCCTGAATGCTTGGACAGTGTTATAAGAGATGGACTTCAATGCCAGTTAGATAAGACTCTTCACACATGACATCTTTTCAAGGGAATTCTTATCCTGATTTACCCTTAATTGTTCTATAAAAACTACAATTTTACTAAATCTTGTTAAATATATAATATGACCATCAAAACAAAATTCTTAAGGATTTTCATTGATGTATATACTTGCCTTTTTTTTTATAGGAGCACCAAAGTGAATCTATTTTAGGCCCTGTGCTGCAGACACAGGGGCGTCCACACACAGGAGGGAGCCCCACAGACTAACACCCAAGAAGTCGCCGTGGAGCACTCCTTATAGCTGCAGGCCTGTGTCAGTGAGGGACAGGGCTGAAAGCATCCTGTGAATGCTGGGTATGCAAATAAGGGGTGCAGAGCCCTCCCTTCCCGATTCTAGCCACCTCAGGGTGTCCTCTTCCTTGATTTTAAGCACTGCTTTTAATGATGTTTTAAGATAATCCGAAGAATATGTACTGTTGTCAGTTACTCTGCCGAATTTTATTCTCATTCCCATTCTCTGAAGGTGATTAATGATTCTGTGGAATAATGGAGGAAATCATGGTTCACAGAGGTAAAGCAACATATGCAAGTTCACATAAAGAGCAAGTGGAAGATCTTGGATTTAACTTAGTCTTATAAATAAAAGCATTATTTTTAATGTACAAATATGGCAAGGTTCCTGTAATAGACAGAACCCGTGAACTAAATGAACAGATCAGAACCTTCTATCCACTCTCTCCCCACAGGCATTAACCACACACAAGCAGTGTGTGCTCTTCACTAAGGCAAACTCTCCTTTCCTTTTGGAAGATGACTTCTGGTTTCATGAACATCATCCACTTTCAAATATTTGTGCTCCACTTGCTTTTTATCAAGCATCCATCAGAGAAATCCAAAGGCACATTTCGGTTATGTGATTCAGACATTCTCTTAATTGCGAGCTGCTGTGTTGCAGGACGTTTGGAAATGGATGCATGAGTTCACCTAGTCTTGTTTATTTAAGTAAGCACTGCCCTCAAGGGGATAGTTAGGTTAAATTACTCAGAAGTAGAGACCTGAATCTTGCCTTAATTAAAAGCTCTCCAGTCATCAAATGGCTTAGGACTAATTCGAGAACGGAGACCCACAAAGCAAAAGGAATTTATAAAGCAAATGGGAGTCATGTTGCTTGGCAATTGCTTGCCTGCATTTGACTAACTGTTTTATCATGTAAAGTATTAAATTAAAAATACCCTTACATGTTTGTGAGGAGCAAAAAAAAAATGTGAAATCAAATGTACAGATCTTGGTACAATGTGGAAAATCGAATTCTATCAACTGGAATTTGGGAGGAGAAATGAGGTGTCAACAACCATTGAGTTCTTCAACCTTCACCCTGGTTTTGTAATACCAGACTTTTAAAAAAGTCTAAAGTTAAAGTTTCACTATAAGCAGTGGTACCAGGTAAACCTGAAGTAGCACACATACCCCTCTGTTTAGTGGTGGATGCCTCGTATTTTAATAATCCGTGAATGGCTTGCATTTCCTTACTGAATGTCTACCCTCCTCCTATGTAATATTCAGTCTTCTTGGGCATAAAACAAACTTTGAAGATGCTGAAATGAAATGCTTGTGGCCTACCAGTGACATTTTATTAGCATCACCTTTTTGGATTCCCTCTCACTGACATTCACAGAACATTCATGCTCATGCTGAGAGACAAATCCTTAAGTAAACAAAAATATTTTCAAGCCAGTACCTAAAAATACCCTTTGAATGGCTAGGAAATTATAGCACCTATAGATACTTCTTGTGAGCGTGAACAACATTTCTCATCGGCAAAGATAAGGAACTCATGGCTTACCTGGTATAACTTCACAAAACAAAAACAAAAACAAAACAAAAAGAAGAAAGAAAAAAGACAAGAAAGAAAAGACAAAAAGAAAAGAAAAGAAAAAGAGGAGAGGAGAGTTCAGGTAGTCCAAATAACAGGGTTTTTACCACAGCTGAAGCACCTTTTTAAGGGCCACCCTATTTTTTGCACATTGCCTAGAGCCTAGATATCTTTATTAAATTTTTATTTTCCTGACTTCTATTTGTATTTAATAAAGTTGCTTTCTTTTTGCTGTGGGACAACTCCAGGAATACAATTGTTGGTGCACTCTATCAAAGTGGAAAGTATAGGCTATTTGGCTGCATCTTTGTTGAATTCAGAGTGTACCGCAAATGTGATTTTACTGCCAGCAGCTTACTTTGTTGCCATTTGCAGTCTTCCCATAAGTTTTCATGCAGACTTGTGCAGTTGCCTGATCCACTGGGCCATCTGTCCTGATTATTCTCCCTAACTACGTCACTAAGCTGTAAACCCAGATAGCCTTCTCTGAAATGCTTTAAAAAAAAAAAATACCAAAGAGTGCTTGTCAGTGATTGACAACTGGGAAAGATTCAGCATTATTATTCCCACGGTTCACTGCTTCTCTTCAATCCCGTGGGCTTTATTTCTCTCTCTCATCATACAATGTAGTTGACTGATAGAGTGTAACGAAGCCAGAGCATCCCTTGTCAGTAAGGCAATTTCTGTAAGCTATACCTTCATTTATACTTTATTAAAGTCATCATTATAAACTAGAGACCATTTTATAGGTATTACAGTCTGCGGGGTTTTTCCTCAGATCTTTTCATGTGCTATTCTTTCAACAGACTTTGAAGCCAGAATTAAAACCTTGCCTTTTCAAGGTGACAGCAAATCAGAATTTCCAGTAAGGAACTGGGCATAGAGCACCTGGAGTTTCTTTTAATCCCTCTGTCAATGTTATTTTAAATTAATACTGGACAGCTCTTGTGCATGCCCAGTTTGTATCAATGAGATCCCAGGAGAGACAGAGGGAAGGTGGGAACAGCCCCAGACTCCAGCACCATGCCTTGGGAACAGTTCCATCTTGACCTAACAATAGTGCGCTTCCTTCTCAAAGCAGTCTTTTGTTCTGAAAAGCTCTTCCTCTGCAGGTAAGTGTGGTAAAACTGGTGTTTCTGAAAATGACAGGTAAACTTGAGTACTTTGGGGTGATGTTTGTTTTAGTTGCCAAGTGTGATTGATGGCTTACTGACAGAAGAGAACACATCCAACATATTCTCACTTTGTTTCAGCCCACAGATACCACCCATCTGGGGGAGGTTTCAAGAGTTTTCCTGATATGCTCCAGGTCCTCCACCCATAGTCCATGAACAGAGACAAGCGTGCTCAAAGCACAATCGTTACTTAAAGTTTTTTTAAAAAAATATCATTTTCACCGGAAGCCATGTCATAGTTTGAAGTGCTTATGTCATCATTTTAAGAGTCATCCATCTTCGTCAAAAATTTTGCTTTTAAATAATGAAAATTAAAAATTTTATTAAAATGTAATTAAAATTTGTTTTTTTAACTAGGAAGTAAAACAAGTAAACAGGGTAAGAGATGACATTTCTATTAAAGCACATGGGGATGTTTTCACATGGCCATTCTGGGGACGAGGTCGTTGAAATGGCCAACCTCACCCGTAATCTGGAGGCAATTTGGAAGCTTGGTCTCTGCGGAGATTGTGTTGACTGTGAGCATAAAGGAGGGCATGACTGTATCCATATGGGATGCAACTTTTATAAACAGTCCAGTCCCAGACTGGACCCTTAGGGATACTCTGTTACTTTGTTCCTCCTTATTCACCTTTTCAGAAGCCCCTTCTTTCTGCTTGTGGACCTTCCACCTCCCCGTTTGGCTCTGCCTGTGAGCACTCCTCCCATCCCCCCTCCAGCTCCCCGCCACCGGCCTCTCTTCTGTCCTTCACATCTTCATCTCTGTCTGCTCCCTCCGTTCTTCCTCCTGGCTCACTGACTCTGCTTCATTCCATCTGCTTCAAAGTCAAGGATCGTCACTGTGGGATCCAACCTGAACTGAGAATGCTCCTTTCTTCAGCCACAAATCAAGTGACCTTTGATAGTCTACCTGACCCTGGCTGCCAGCCAGCTGCCTTGCCAGCCAGGTAGATAAAGTGTCCAGGGGGTGGCTGTACAGATTGGCCCCAGGATGATTTGACTGATGGGTTTTTGACTTTTTAGTGACTAAAAAACAAAAGCAAAACACATGGAGACAGTAGAAACTGTATTTCAAATTCTGAATTTGATATTTTCTTGGGCTGGTGATATGTGGTGTGATGTGTGTCTCCAACACATTTTTCCAAGTTGGCTCACATACGAGGGTTCTGGGAACCAGAACTTGACCATATCTTGGAGGAGGGCACCTGACTCCTCACAATGGCAGATTTTGATATACTGTGTATGATGGTTAATCTTGATTGTTGACTTGGTCCGTTTAGGAGACACCTGGGAGATTAGTGATGCATGCTTTGGGTGTGTCTAGGTGGGTCACGGACACAACGTGGAGGATTATGTATGGTCCCTGGCCCCTTCCTCTATGGCTCTTTCCAGCACTCTTCATTTCCTGAGAGCCCTGAGATGAGCAGCCTGGCTCCACCAGGCCCTTTCACAATGTTTCTGCCTTGGAGCAACCGACCATGGAGTGAAATCTCCGAAACCATGATCCAAAAACAAGCCTTTGCTTCTTTAAATTGTGTATGTCAGGTACTTTGTGCCAGCAATGGAAAGCCGACTGATATTCCATGAGTAAAATCTCTGGTTGCCTTTCAGTGGATGCTGCCTGTCAGTGCGGAGGCCGGCCTTTCACTGCACCGTGCCTGTGGTTGAGAGCTGTTTATAATCAGCACGGGGCAGCAGCTCACCCTCGTTGGTTCATGCGCTCTTCAGGGCATGGCTGCAGTGTGGAGCTCTGTAAGAACTCTGCCACCACCTCTGCTATCCGCTGGCTTTCCCTTCCACACCTGGGGTCCTCTGCTGTTTTCTCTCTCCCATTGCCACCCTCCTTTCTGTGGCTCCAACTGCTCCTGCCCTGTGTACATCACTACTTTAACTGCCAGTGGCTTTGGGTCTCAGGTATCCTAAAGTAAAAACCGTACTAATAGTACTTGCTAAGTGCAAGGATTCATTATTATGTACTAGACACTGTTCTAAGTACTTTCTAGATTTTTACTCATTCACTCTTTTCCACAACCCTTGACATAGCCACTAGCATCATCAATACCTTATTTTCTAGAGGAGGAGACTCTTGATAAAGTTTGCACTCAACCCTGTGTTTAATACAACTTGCTGCTCTTCTGACTGCTTCAGCTCTCCCAACTTCCTCTTTTCTCCTCTCTCTATTCCCTCCGATCCCCAAAGCAGGATTTTTGTCCAATTTGCTCATTGAGGCATGCAAATTGCCTGGAACCCAGTGGACATTTAACAAATATAAGGAATTTAGATGGTTTGATTTATGAGGAATTATCTACAAATTTGGACTTAGTTCCAAAAAGTGGGGATATTAGACATTAATTCTTTCTGAGTGGGGATTTTACACATTGAGGTAGGCTTGGGGTACAGGCAGGGGAGGGAGCAAGGAATGGAGATGGGTCATGTAGGTGTATTGCAGTGTCCACCAAAGCTTGTGCAAGATCTGGCCAGTCCTTGTGCTCAGAAGCAAAGAATTAGACTATAAAGTGATTGGCTTTTCATCATAACCTCTTTCTAAACTTAAAGACTATTTTATATTTTAATTAATCCATTTTCACAGGAGAGGAGGTATCTCAATATCTGTGAAAGAGGTTAATGAAAATATACCTAAGAATTTCTAAGAAATAACTTCCATACTCAGCAGGCTAGAGCTAAGAATATTGATTTTAAATGGTATGAATATGAAATTCAGTACTCACTTTTGCAGCTACATGAAAGAGAATAACAATTCTGAGTAAAAAGTCTCGATAAAAGAAAAGCTGGGATACAGATCTCTCAGTATTTTACAGATGTTGGAATACATTAAAAAGAATTTCCTAATGTAGTAAAATCAGAAAAAATACAATGCATTTTTATTTAGCAAAACATTCATTTTTTTTCAGAAAGAAACACTGGTACTAAAATGAAAGGAGGCCCCAAAATTCAGTTAGAATATTTTTTATATTTCTGGATGTCTCCTTTTCTTGCTGGCTCCTCATGGCAAAACACTTTTGAGTGGAAAGGCAAGAGTAAAATGACTTCTTACCAACCCTCTCTGCTCCCTGTTCTTATTGTGTTAATTATGTTAGGACATCAGCAGTCCCTTTGCAATTGCCCAGAGGTAGCCAGCTTAGCAGGTCTGTTTACTCCTGCAGGTGGAACTTCACCACTGTGCTCAAACTTCCAAAATCATGTTGTAGGATGCAGTGGAGGAGAATGGACGTGCACTCTTCTAGTTGGGTGTCAGGGGCATTGGGAAAAGTCTCTTTCCTTGAATTTGGTGTGTACCTCGTCTTACTGGACCTCATGTTTGGGGTAGATCGGGTCTCCAGTCACTCTCTATTTTTCCAGCAGAAATTTCTCTACCCTTCTTTAACCCACCACTTCTTACATGAATGCTTTATGTGAAGTAACTCATTTAAATAATCTCCAGTAACTACTGCCACTTAATACAAGAAGCACAGGCCTTAGCAATTTGCTGGTCAAAATTTCTCACCAGAATATGCATGCAATTTTCTTAATGGGGTTTGTTTTTCTGCTTTGTGGCAAGCAGACAGAGGAGTCTTCAGTACATGGATTTATGCCATTACTTACACATTCTGTGAGTCAGTTGCCTCTGGAGAGTTGCCCTACATTGCTGTAATTATTGTTTACATTCTATGGGTAAAATTGACAGACATAAATGTAAATGTTTGCTTCTGTGCAGGCTATTTCAGAAATCAAGGTAACTGCTTATTGACTTGCCACATCAATCTCTCAAATAAAAGATTCCACTCTTCAGTGAGGGAGACATTTTGGCAATTGAGTTAGAGGTGCGATGAGAGCGCCTAGGGCAGCCATCACACCTGAGGTGAAGAGGACCAGCCGGAAGTAGTAGCTGGAGGACAGTATCAATTTTCAGATGTGCAGATGTGTACTGAAGTGGGATCACAGACAGGTTGCCACTCCTGCATTTCTGCCCAGTGCCCTCCTTTTTTCAAAATTCTAACTGAAAAGGAAGGGAAATCTTGGCTTCCTGACCATGAGGTGATGTAAATTCACCAAGAACATAAATCATAGAGAAAGAAGAGGCTAAATATGTGTTAGGATGAGATCCGGGGTTCAGGCCACATTCTTCACCTGCCCCAGGTCTCATTTCTTTATAGACGTGGAAGATGAAACACTGGCTCTTGGAAGGGAACAGGCAGAGTCTGTGACAAATTTCTGAGTTCCCCAGTAATGGAATGAGTGAGATACTTCAAACCAGAACTCCACGAAAATTTATGATCCAGGGTCAAGGCAAACTTTGGCCCACTGAAATCTTCCCTCATGTTTACATGGAGAAAACTTGAATCTAACAAGTGGAAAGTAGCAAAGTTTGACTGTATAATTGCATGTCTTGAGCCACGATCAACCATTCCCTCTCAAGAGTGACTGGCTGGAGGCGAGCCAGGCATCCCCACATCCATTCTGCACTGCTGAGAAGACAAGCACACATTTTTACTCATTACAATTGCAAAGATGCTGTATATCCAGTATAATGAAAAGGGAAATTTGTCTTGTTAGTTAGAGAAAAAGCAGAAAGACTTTAATGTGAGAACATGGTAGCCAAGGACTTGTCACCTTTGCAATTTAGGAGCTGTAATTGCTTATCTCTTTGGCCACCTGCTGCTTTAGAGAACCAGCATACTTAATTTAACATGAAGTCACTTCGGATCCTTTTCCCATCACAGACTGGAGACAGCAACTACTTTCAGAAAATAGCTAACTTTCCTTCCTACAAATCTCTCCTTAATGAAACTATTTTTTGGCAATGCGCTTTTCTATTTTCTCCTCCATTTCTCTCACCCTCCATTCCTTACACTGTTATTTTTTTAACCCTTTATCCCCTAGTCTTCCTTAAATGTAAGTAGGGCATGGTCTGGTTAGGTTTCCCTGTGCAGCTCTGTTTATTGAATCGTGTGAACATTTGTTTGCTCCACACAACTTGTAGAATGCTCTTTTGGGCTGGGAATGGGGAAGATGAGGTACAAGCTCTTAGTGGCAGAAGCAGAATTGAAAGCACCCATCATAGCACAGGGTAATGGATGCAGTGAAGGCCATGATTAGGGTTGGGACCGGAGAAAGCAATTCTCTCATCACAAAGAGTCTCAACGAGCTTTCCCCAAAAGCTGCCTTGGTGGAGCTTCAGAGGCAGAGCATTTGGTGAAGAATCCTTCAGACTGTGGATAGGAACATCGTGGGCCAAGACAGGAAGGCCAGAGAGACACGTTTCACCCAGGAGACAGCAAACAAGCTTGTGCACCCATTAGGGATGGGAATGGCAAGCCTCGAAGGATCAGGAAAGACCCCCATCAGTTGTGGGAAGGCTGAACACTGTGTGTGGGTATGATGGACTCTCTCTGAAGGACTGTGTATAGATTTTCTTTCTGGTAAATCACAGTAGCTCCAATGTGTAAGACAAGCTGAAGTTAAGGCAGGATCAAGGTTATGCAGGGTCTGAGGATGCCAGCAAATATGCTAGAAAGTAGTCCAGATAAAGGTGGAATCCTTAGGGTAGCACAGAAGACAGTGGCTCAGAGAGGGAGAGCTGGTGGTGAGGAGGGTTGGTGGAGGGATGTTGAGAGACAAGGTCTTCTTTCCAGGACCCACAGGGAGTGGGCTGGGTGAGGAGGATTGATGATAATTCCTTATAGGTGGCCATTTAGGACAAGGTCACGTTCTGTTTGATTAATGGGACTTGGGATGAGTAGAAAGGGTCCGAGGGTTGACCACTGAGGGAGAGTTCCAGGTAGCATGCAGCAGCCGGCCCTTGTGAGCTTTGTGTATGAGCAAGAGGACAGGTGGCCACCGAGAGGTTGATGGTCCAAGTCAGACGAGTGCAGACCTCAGTTCTGAAGACTTCTGGAATGATGTTTCTATGTCAAGCATGTTTCTATTTGGGTTAAAGGGAATAAGACTCAAAAACAAAGTGTTTTAAGAAACAGGTGTGCTGGCATGCCTGGGGCCTCGTGGACGTGCCCCTGAGAAAGTGCGGACAGGGAGGGCAGGGCTCAGAAAAGGCAGGGAGAGCCGAGGACAAGCTCCAGCCAGCAGAGGCTCCTAAGGACACGCTCGTGTCCTACTTAGCTGCTGTCTCTGCTTCACTCTGAGCTGGTTATGATTTCAGGAAATCAGTGCCTATTAAGTTGAGTCTCACAGCAGCCCTGGGAGGTGGGCTGAGGAAGGAGACTGAGCAATCATGGACAGCAGAAGCTCTGGTTTTGGAGGCAGATGAACCTTGGCTTCTGTTTCTACACTGGTCAAATAGCTGTGTGATCTTGGTTTCATTCCTTAACTTCATGGAAACCCACTTTCCCCATATACAAAGTAGGAGCGACAAAAATATTATGTGAGGGGCTATATGAAAAATTGTCTATGCAGTGCCTGACATTCAGCTGGTATTTGTGGGTGTCTGTTTTGTATCACTTCTGCTGCAAGGAGTGAGGACACCCCACACCGTCTTCCCCTCCCTCACTTTTTTATATTCAACAGCCAGAATCATCTCACTCCACCCATGCAACTCTCAGTGCCTTCCCTTTGAGCGTGGTGACATTAAACCCTTCAGCAGTGTATATGGATACCCACTGAATCATAATTTTCTTGCATATTTTATTTTTGAAGGCAGGGAATACCCTGCTATAGAATCCTAGCCCTAGGCTTGATTGCTGCTATTCACCTGGTCCAGATATTTCACTGTAATTCAAACAAAGTTTTAAAACTCCTGTCTTTATATCAAGGACAAAAGAATTAGTAGATGATTGCACCCACACTTGGGTGAGCAATTGTAACTAATTCCAGACATCAAGAAATGTAGCTGACAGAGGTGATCTTATTCATTTACATGGCTACTGTAACAAAGTGCCACAACTTTGGTGGCTTAAAATAATAGCAAGCATCCTCTCTCTGTTCTGGAGGCCAGAGGTCTGTAATTGGTATCCCTGGGTCCAAATCAAGGTGTTGGCAAGATTGGCCGCCTCTTGAGGCTCCAGGGAGAATCTGGTGCTTGCCTTTTCTGTTGGCTGCCGGCAGTTCTTGGCTTGTGGTCACATCACTCCAGACTCTGTTTCTGTAGCCACACTGCCTCTTCCTCTTCTGTATGTGTGACCTTTCCATCTCCATCTTATAAGGATATGCAGAATTGCTTTAAGGGCCAATTGGATAATTTAGCGTGATCTCACCACCCCAAGGACCTTAACATAGTCACATCTGCAGCACTCCTTATTACCATGTAAAGAGACATTCACAGGGTCCAAGGATTAGGATGTCTATATGTTCAGGAAGATGTTTTCAGCCTACAACGGTGGCCTCCAGTTGGACTTCTTATGAGCATCCATCATCCTTTCCCATGCAGTTGTGTGTCTGCTCAGATCTCTTCTCTTGCGAGCTACCCAGTCCTGTGCTGTCCATTAATCTCCATCCGGATGCTCCCCATCATTCTTTGTGTCAGTGCTGCCCCGTGACTCACAGAGAACTGGTCGCTGTTGTGGTCTCTAAAATTTAGACTTTAAGTAATGCTTCATCATCAGTTCTTCTTGCCCTGCCCATTTTTCTTGTGTCCCCAAATGTCCTATAATTGCCTCTTCCCTTCTGCACTTCTAAAGTCCTGCTTCCCAGGTCAAAGTCCATTTCTGGGGCCCCATAGGCACAAGGTAGGACTCATCCAAGGAGGGACATGTCGCAGTGTCTGGACTGATGATGACTGTCCAACCAACAACTTTGGATGATCATTTTATTTTTCTCACAGTTCATTTGTATAGATTGGGGATATGAAAGATAAGGATTTATAAATTGTGAAGAACTTAGGAAAGCATAAGAACCTCCTTATCTCTTTGTTTTTGAGCTAAAATTATAGATTCTCTTAGAGCTCTAAGCCAACAGTAACTCCCCCACAAACCTTATGTTTAAAAGAAATCCTTTTCCCAGCATGGTAACCTCTGTTGGGTAGTAAACTTGTCCATATGCATGTATTTGTAAAACTATTGAAACAGTATTTCTGCTTAGCACTCTTTCACCACATGGCAAGGAGTTTTAAGTGGCTGAAAATCTGCATTCTATTCTGTGCATTTTAACTATTTGCAAACAAGAATGTGAATTACTCACATGAAAACCATCAGTTTGGTCTATCTATCATCTATTTATCTATCATCTATCTATCATCTATCTATCTTCCTATCATCTATCTATCATCATCTATCACCTCTATTTTTTCTTATATTTAATGGAAACTTCCTTGAGGAGGTCCAGTGTTTCCAAATGCTCAATCTAGCAACATTTCCTATTTCAGTTTCTCACAACTTACCAGCTACATATGCCTTTGCTGTGACAGGTCTTGCTCGATTCCTGCTGCTTGGAGACCCCTTACTGCCACCTCAGAACATGTGCCCCCCACAGGGGAGCATCAGAATTGGGTGTCTCCAAGCAGAAGTTATCTTACCTTGCACTCATGAGGTGGCTGCAGAACATTCCCCAGGGACTTCCAGCAAGAGACAGCTGTGCCTCCAAATGCTGTGAGCAAGTGTAGGGGTCCCCACCCTGAGGACAGTGACATTGCCAGCTGCATGGGAGCTCCTTCCAGGGGACATTTACACTGGTAGCTCTGAAGGCCAATGGACAGAACTCTGAGGAGTGCTTCTGAGATGCCAGCTTTGGGGAATGGGCACCAGAGAGAAAAACAAAGGGAAGAATATGAACTTAATGGAAGCAGGTTGGCAGGTGGCTGGCCCTGTTATTGCTTTGTCTGGAACCAGCTCTGTCTGGTTATTTCCTATTTAAAGTGCTATACAGAATTCTTGGTGTTGTTGATAAATTGCTTTAGAGATTAGGTATGACTTCTCCAATTTGCTCAATTCTCTCAAAAATTAGGACACCATCATTGATTTTATGATGTCAAAGCATCCATAATTTGGTCCAAAAATTCTATATATTTTTTCCAGTCTTCAGGAGGTATAGTTGTTTTTATCTTGACAATGAAAGTAAGCAATGTTCCGAAACATGACATTTGTTTTTAAGCAGAATATAAATCTTAGATATTGATAAGATGGGAAAAAAATCAAGAAAAAAATTAATTTTTCAAGATGTTGCTGAGGTCCAATATTTCTAAGTGCTCAATCTAGCAACATTTCCTATCTCAGTTTCTCACAACTCACTTCCTACATATGCCTTTGCACGTTTCTTCAAGATGTTGAAAAAAATCCAGGTTTTCATCAAGCAGAGTATTACTAAGAAAGACAGAAGTCACAGTGTCAAGGCAAATAAGTAAATCTTCATCTAGACTTTGACTCACGGTCCCCCCCCCAAAAAAAAAAAAAAGAAATAGAGGTAAAATCAGGTAGAATTTTAGTATACTCTGTGTAAGTATCAGGGTACTTAGTATTTATAAGTATTATACGTACTTTTTTGGATTTTCTCATCACTTTAATATTTTTTGAATACAAATGAACCATACTCATTAGAGAAAAAAAAACATTTAAAAGGGTGAAAAAAGAAAAAACACTCAATCTTGCCATTTAGTCCAGGCACAATGTAAATATGGAGTTTTAAACTTTCAGCTCTGGTTGCATTTAGTTCCATGACCTGGTTAATTTTCTTTGTTTTATACTGTATATTTGCTTTGCTGCTGGAGTATGTGACAGATTTGCTGTTTCTGGTTTTTTTTCACAAGATGTGTGACCAGTCCGAACGGTCATCTGTTCTCCCGGCCATTCAGGATATGAATGGTCTTCTAAGCTGCTAAGAATAACATCCAGAAGCAATCTTGATTGCAATTTTTTTCATGAAATCTTCTAGTCATTTTGTCAGGATACTACTGTATAACTTTTTTTAAAAGACTCTGAATATTTCAATGTAATTACAGAATCTAATAGAGCTGTGGGATAATTTTATTTTTTGCCACAAAAGAAAGGGAGAGAGTTCCATGGAGGCTCCTTCATGATGAAACAGAGAAGTCTCCAAAACATTTGACCCAATCAGAAAAGAGAGACGCTACTTTATAGTTCTAATCAAGGCACATATGATGTAAGACAAAGTGAGTTGCGAACATTAGGGTTATTGGTCATGTTTCATGGGGCAGCAAAAGTTTCTGAAGTCTTTGTGTTCTTGATTCACATGACATTTTCTTGGACAATTTTCACATCAGAAGCAAAATCATATTATACATTGTAGCTTAGGCTTCACATTGGACAGGAGAAGGAGAACAGAGAGTTCCTGATGTGTCCTCAGTTGTTCCTATACCTCATTAGATACAGTATATGCCAGAGGACAGGGTCAAGTGCTCTAGGGCTGCAGGGGAAGGAACATTTTAAACATCTTATTCTCTCAACATTGCTTCTACTAACACTCAGGGCAGACTTTGGTTCACAGGGATTTCATTACTGATCTCCAACAAGAGTTGGAAAAAAGTCCTGAGACAATCAGAACTTACAATATATAAAGGAAAGGAAGAACACTGCAGCTATCATGCCTTCTTGAAAATAAAAAGCATTCCTAGAACAAGGATATGGAATCCGTTTAGAGGTTTTGCTTCAGAAGCCAAATTATCTTCTAGACTCATTGTGTCAACTTACATCTCCATCAGCAGTGCGTTCTCATTTCATTGCATCTTTTAAATACCCATTTTTGTTTCTAGCACAAAGAAGTCCCATTATTTCTGAAAATACATCAGTTCTACATGGGCTGAGAGAAAGAAGCAGAGAAACACATTTAGGTTTCATCTGACTTTGAAAGACATTGAACAGTGTCTTACCGATCGGATTTAGCCGGGGTCACAGTCAGAGTCAGTCTCTGCAAAGCAAAATCAAGATAGGAAAGTCGGTAGAGTTACTGCAGAGAGAAAAATCCAATACAAGTTTGTGTTATGAATTGTCCAGGAATACAGCTCCAAGGACATCCCTCCTCCATCTGGTGCCTGGGGCCATGGGAGCACTGCAGAGCTCTCCCGCCTGCTTCCTGCAGCCCCTTAACCACTGTCACCCACCCCACATCATATATTGGCTGGAATGTGGCCCATCACTCACAACTGCCACAATTGCCAAAGTTAGCTTGATTGATCTCCCTCAGCAAGCAGGGCAACTTCTCCAACTTTGCTTTTGCAGGCAATGAATGAGGGGATGGCCATCAAGCCGTCAGCGCCTTCCAATAGCACCTGCCATCCTGCCAAGACTAATATTTGACAGTGTCAAAATGGGATGTGGAAAAAGTCAAGTTGGCTCTCCGAAGGTGTCATAAATCCCCAACTCATTGGCCACTGGGATCTACTTCACTGCTAATAGAAATCTACAGGAGAAATACATATTTTGAAGGAGAGCCAAGCACTCCATTTAAATACATTTAAATGAAAAATGACAGTATAATTTGGGAGCATTGAATAGCAGTTTCCCCTTCGTTCTGGTCCTTTATTTAGTTCTCTCTTCCAGGGGAAATTACTAAACCAGCACCAAAACTCAATCTTGGTAGCAAAAGGAGCATTTTACAGGCACTGTGATGCATTCAAGAAGTTACCCAATTATCTTTGTTAGATCATTCTTCCCAGGTCTGTAAGGAAAAAGGGCAGTATTACAGTAATAGGAAAATAAATAAACTTTTCCTAAAAGAATACTTACATCTTAATATGCACTGTAATATAATGGTTATTTATCTGCATAAAATTTAAAGCCTACATAATTTGAGATGACTAGAGGACTTCAAATTTGGGGAAAACAAAGGGCTTGGGTGCTGTGAGAATGGAAATAGTTGTGTTCATCCATCTGTCAGCAATTTACCTCCAGAGCACTGCCGAGATTCCTGGCACTCAGCAAAGATGTACTGGACGAAGAGAGGCGATGAAAGGATGAGCGAGTAGCACCTGGGAAATGCAAGAGACCACAGCGAGGGTAGGTGCTCTGTGCCTGTGCTGAAAGAATGACATTTGAGTGCTAGGTGACCAACCAGAGATGGCCCTGCGGGAAGCATGGGCTGGATGCCCTAATTATTTATGAAATCTCCTTGGACTCCCTGTAATATGGTCTATTTTAGTAAATAATCAGACAATACACACAGTTACAGGTAGCTACATGCAGCCTAACTTTACAAGATAAAACTACTGTGTCATGTAATTAGAGATAAATTATGTTAAGTATAGAATATGGATATTTATTGATATCTGAATCAGCTACCAAGTAAATAAATGTATATATAAACACAAAGAATAAAATACTTGTACTGTTGTTTTGTATCAGTTGAACCACTCATCACAAACATTAAGAACTCAACTTTAGTATTGTTTTTAACAACTTACCTGTCGAAGTGTTGACCCATAGATGTGTTCCCTGAAATGCCCAGGGGACCGAGTGCTAAAGGATGGAAGCACGCTGCATCAGCTGGCCCTGTCAGTCATGTAAAGGCAGGAGCACTGCTAGGCATGGTGGTGCACACCAGTAATCCCAGCACTCGGGAGGCTAAGGCAGAAGGATGGTTGTGAGTTTGAGGCCAGCCTGGGCTACATAGCAAGTTCAAGGTCAGCCTTCTGAATTACATGGCAAAAACTAAAAAAAAAAAAAAAAAAAAAAAAAAAAAAAAAAAAAAAAAAAAAAGGCAGGAGCAGCCTTTGCTGGCTCTGTGTTTTCGTTTTATCACCTTTGCAACTCAAGTTGCTAAGGCTCTCCTTTTAGAAATAACACAGCTTGCCTATTCCCTGATTCCCGTGTGTTATTCTCTTCCCTGCACAAAGAAGACCTGTTTCCACGTGGACGCTGTGGTTCTGTTTATCCACCAGCACCTGGTGGCCATGCTGGGCGCCTCCAAGCCAGCTCCCCCAGCAGTGACCCAGAAACTCGTGTGTCTTTCTTCAAGACCACGATATCTTATGCCTCAAAAGGAAATTAATGTGCACATTCCTAAAGCTTCCAATCTTTCTCCTTTGGACATTCAACTGTCATCACTGTCATAAAAATGTCACTGAACTTCCATGGGGAGCTAATAGGAACCGATTTATTTCTAACTTGAATTTTCTGCCTGAAAAGCGGGCTTTCTCTGTCTTCATGTTTCCATCCCTTCCACCCCAGCGCACACTCCTCATGCACATGCCTGGGGTCACCTTGCTAATCTTTCTACTATGTGCATTCTCTGCGGCTGAACTCAAATAATCGTCTCTAGAAATCTGAATTTTAAGGGGTCACCAGAACTTAGAGTGACCTTTCACTACTTTTGGGCAAGTTTGTAGGGGGTACATTTAACTAATAGTGCTCCAAAGAACAGTATGTACATTTTAATCTTCAAAAAGTTCATATCCAATTGAAACGTCCTATGATCATGGTGAAATTTGCAAAATCAGAATAAGCAATTATTATTTTTTTTATTACTGGGGATTGAACCCAGGGCCTTTGCACTGAGCTACACCCCCAGCCCTTTTTTATTTTATTTTATTTTTAGTTTGAGACAGGGTCTTGCTAAGTCGCTAAGTTGCCCAAGCTGGGTTCAAACTTGCAGTCTTCCTGCCTCAGCCTTCCAGAGCACAGAATAAGTGATTTTTGTATAGACAAAGTTCTCTGCACCTTGTACCATCTTTGTAGTATTCAAACTAGACTATTGGCATGGACAATTTTGTAGCCTTAATGGATTCCTAAAATGAGGCTGGGATTACAAGGCCCGATTCTATTTTTAAACCAAAAAGGAAAACGAGTTTGAAAGAGAAGAACAAATCTCCCCTAAGCACTGACGGTAACTTTCCACATCTAACAATCAAAATTGATGGCTGAGTCTCAGATGCCTTAAGGAAAATACTCAAATGATAAAAAGGGAAGTTTCAAAGCCAGTCCCGGCTGCTGCGTTCAGGAGATGCAGAAGTAAGCCTTCCTAGATTTAATTAGTATTTCAGATTTTGGTGACAGTAGATGCAGGCAGTGTTCCTGGAGAAGGAAGCTTGCTGGTCACGGGGGTCAACCTCAAAGGAGATCTCCAAGCGGCTGTTTCCCCGGAGAAGGTTGGTAGCAGAGAGCAAGGAACACTTGCCGTAAGCTTTAGAATGTGGATGTGGCCACGGGGCAGGTGACTGATCTCAGCTGTCCTTTCGGCTTAGATATCTGAAAGACTTCTGGCATTTTTTTCTTAATCATTACATGACAGATTAAATGGAATTACCATGTCATTCCATAACACTGGAGTGAAAATTCTGTGCAAAGTTCTACATTTTGCGATATGGTGCTCATGTAAGCAACAATTACTTCGAGGCTTAATCAGCTCGATCTTTTCTTAGTGTGGTAAGTCGTACCCGATATATAAAAATAATATGTGATATGTAAGAAATAATATATACTTTGTATTTATATGAAAATGAATATGAATATGAAAATATGAATATATATATATATACACATATGGAAAGAGTATGCTATAAAACAGAATATATAGACTACCTTAAGGTAAAATGTGTAAGTGACGGAACTCAACCACAATAAACTGGGACTGTGTCAAGGCCACACTTAGAAAATGTCTTCCTCCTCAGGGGGCGTCCAGCAGAGGCACAGTACATGTGGATGCAACTCCTACACTACAAAGGCAGTGGCGACACCCAAGAGTGAGGGTCCTTCGGAATTTTGGAGTCTGCAGTGCGCAGACGGATGACTCAGTGAGCATGATCTTTACTTTCTTATACTCAAAAACGCTTGTGTAACTTACGCCCAGGTAACCACGGTATGAATAGGTCCCGACAGGCTAGTGAGTACGACTCGATTCCTTGGGATTACTCTGTTCTGGTGAGCATCCTGGGGAAACCTCGGGACACTACTGACTGCTTTGGGGTCAGCTACATGGGTGGACGGGAGTCTGGCTGCCTCGCAGGTCTCCACAGGAGGTACTGGTTCCTTTACACTGGGATTTAGCATCATGCTGCTCACTAACAAGCACATTTTTCTGATGCATTTCAGAGCTTAGACTTTCAAAACATCAATCACATGATAATTGTAATATTTTTGAATGCATTTTGATGTCAATAGAATTGGGAAAAAGTCCCTGTGGAAAAAATATTATGGAAGGCATTGTTAAGAATTCTTGACACATCACTCCCATGGTCAATTTACAATTTCTCCAGCTGAAGATATTTATGTATGCATAGTTCTCATGATGCTGAGGAGTTTTAAACACTGAATCTTTGCCATGGAGCATGGACTTAGCATTTCAGAATCATATAAATAGTGATGGGCATTCGAGGCTGGAGAATCAGAACTAAGAGTACTGCCCCTGGGTCCCACCTTGATGAATCAGACATGAGCTGCTTTCCCAGGGTATCCTGTCCTCTGAGAATATTCTAATTTCTGGAGTTTGGAGCATGGTGGCTTACATCTCCATAGATAGAAAGGGCTGGGTGCTGGGGATGTCTACAGTGACTTCTAAACAGTTAAAACATAAAGTTTGTTTTTCTTGTAAGCATCCTTATATTGTTTCAGCATCACCAGCCATTCATTACAAGATGCCAGTTCAGTGTCTAGGCCATGCATTAACTGTCTCTGCCACTGTTCATGACAATCTGGACACCTCCACAAGCCATCCGTGGCTATCTTGACCTAGCACTTGGCCTCCCGGGCAATTCACGAGTTTCGAACCTGAGGTGTCATTCAGGATAGGCTGGATGATGCCATGGTGACGATGACACAGTAGGAGACTCATTGCTGCTTAAACATGGCTGCTGTGGGTCCCAGGACCTGTTCAGATGCCGCCCCAGGCACGAGCTTCTCTCCCAGCACAGCAGGGAGGGAGAAAGGGAGCAGGGGCACCTTCAGCAGGAGACATGTGCGTTCCTCCCACTTGCTTTCCCCAGCCAGAAATACACAGCCGAGATTCCCCTGTGGGTGGGGAGTTTACTCCTCTGTGAATCTGCAGTAGACAAACAAGACCCAAAGGTCAGTACAGGACTCTCTCCTGGTCTGAGAGGCACAGCCAGGGCTCCAGGACATTTGTTTCCAAGACTCACAGACTGCTCTCAGGATTGACGCAGACCTCCTTTAGATGATGTTCCCATCAAAAACACCTTTCCTAGGGAGTAAGAAAATTTCAGTTAAGGATCTTATATGATTTAATATAAAATATGTACTTTCTATGTTTTTATGTATTAATTTAAAAATAAATTTAAATTAATGATCTTTGATCTAACAGTTATGTATGAAGGTATGTAATCCAAACAAGAGGGGTCTTTTCAAATACACATAAAATTTTGTCAGAATATTATAATATACTATATTACCATAATATATATGTATTACTGATACTATAATATACTAGTACAAACCATGTTACCATGCACTGTTTCATAGGTAACTTCCATGCACCTGAATACATAAAACTAAGAATAAACAAAAATAATAAAGCTGGAAATGTAACTATCGCACAACTCAAGGCAAAGAGGATAAGGGGAGGTCATTTAGACTTGAATGTCTGAGAGAATGTTACGTCTCTAAACTTTCAGATATAGCCAATGTCAAAGAATAAAAATTGTAGCCTAGAATGAAGAGAAAAGAAGGGTTGAAAAGGAGTAACTCATGTTTCCAACTTACAAAACTAGAATAAGAAAAACAGACCTCTGCTGTAGGCATTAAAAAATAACCACAAAGCATTTTTAGAGGGAGATTAAAATCAAGAGTATTTTTATAACTTTCTGATGTGGTAGTTGTGTTAGTCATGGTAGATTAGCTACTGTATCAGATGACCCCCATTAGTTATGGTAGGTTAGCTACTGTACAAGATAACCCAAGTATTTCAGTGGTGTATTTCTAAAATAAAAACAAAATAGAAGGTTCTCAGAATGCAAACCCCAGAAAACAGGCTCATGACATGAAGTTTTTAATATACTTCCCACCCCAGACAGCCATTTTGTGCTGCCTACATTGAGCCTATATATTTAGAAGAATGTCAAACATCATTTTATTTACTCGATTCCAGGTTTTATATTTCCTTGTAGAGTTTAGTCAGCTTTCTGATTTTGATATAGCTGGTGTTCCTTATTAACCTGAAAGAAGGACACGTGAAAAATGAATTTAAAAGCATCCCCAGTTCTTCATCTCAGAAGTGATTGCAGTTAACCAACCCCTGGACTGTTCTTGTATGAATGCAGTGATATACAATAGAGCCAGAGATAACCTGTGCTGTGTGATTCCCATGGTGCGTCCTGGGGTCCTACTTCCAAAATCCCTGAAGAAATACGCTGAAAATAACACCCACACAGGCACCAGGCCTAGTAAATCAGAGTTGCCGATGACAGGCTCAAGACTTTATAATTTCAACACTCTCCTTAGATGTCCTAGACAAATCCAAGTTGGTCCAGTTCCAAATATAGGTATCACTGGGATATGTCACAATTTTAGATGTCATCGCTGATCCCTCTCTTTCCTCACATGCAACATTTAACCCAACAACAATTTCTGTAGCTGCTACCAACACCAAACACCTAAATCTGGCCTCTGACACCACCTACCTACCCTGCTTCTGTGCTGAGCCAGGCGGCTGTCGTCTCCTGACTCTACTACAGAAATCACTTCCTCCTCAGTGTACTACTTTCTGTCCTGTCTGCAACCATAGAGTTAAAGGGTAGATCCAGTAAGGCCATTACACTCCCTGTTGTCCTCCACGGGTTTCCCACGGTGGTGACAATAACACATAAATGCATTTCCCAGGGTTGTACTGCTCCCTGCCAGTAGTTGTCATACTGGAGGAAGTAATATCACCAAGGGGACAACTGGTAACATCTGAAGACATCTTTATTGTCCTAACAGAAAGGCCCAGAACTGCTGGTCTCTTGTAGGTAGAGGCCAAGGTCACCGTCAAACATCCTACAGTGCATGAGGCAGCCTGCACTGTGGGGCTGAACTCCTCCAAGTGTCAATAGTGCTAATGCTGGGACTTGCTGCCCCATACACCTGCCTCGTGTACCAATCTTACCCTTAGTCACCATGACAGCCGTTTCCCTGCCTTTCCCATTTATAGACCTTGCCAAGCTCATTTCTATGAGGCGCTTCCTAATGGCTTGGAGGGGAGCCAAACCGGAAAGTTTCTGAGCTGCGTCAGATTACAGATGAGTAGGAAATAGGCTTTGAATGTCTGGAGCCACTGAGCTCCAGGGGCTGTTTGTTCCACAGCATACCCTTGCTGACCCATACACGGATCTCTCCAAGTGCTCTGAAAGTACTTGATCAACACAGCCTCTCAGGAGTGGCACCATTTTTCACTTGAGCCCCTGCCATGATTTGTGAAGAGAGGTTGTTCTGCTTATATGCAAGTTTCTAAGAAAACTTTGTGTCCTCCACGTTTACGATCTCTGTGAGATCAAGTTGAACCCCATCTCCCAGGCTTCACAGGGAGATTTCTAAAGCTGGTCTTCTGTGAGTTGGTAAATAAACCCATTTTCATCTTCCCCTACATTTTATCCTTCTGTAACATTGGATATGAGATAAAGAAAGAACTCTGGGGAAGCCTGGAGTCAAATTTCTTAAAATTTCTGACTTGAAACTGTAACAAGTTTTGACCTCCCCTCGGTGGGTGTTTGAGACTACTGAGATCAGGGTGGCTGGAGGAGTGCTGCGAGCAGGTGCACAGTGGGTGTGTGGGCATAAATCAGGTTTCCCAGAGCTGAGCAGTGGGTGGGGACCAGGGAAGGGAGACTCTGTCCCTGAGATTTCTCATAGTGAGGGGAAGAGAGCTGGGACTATACTCGGATGGAAATGGAGGGTAACAGAAAATGATGTTTGTTTTTAAATTTTTAATTAGGGATGAAGGAAGGAAAGGAGGGGGAGATGGGAAGGGGACAAAAATGAATTAAGATGTGTTATGTACAAGCAATAACTTCCTGCAATGAATGTAACCATTATGTACTGCAAACTCGTGCTAATAAGTAAGGATTTAAAAAAAAATTAAAAGACCAGTATGAGAGATCAGAATATACCTAGTAGAATGGCTAAAGTAAAAAATCCCAACAATGCTAAGTGTTGACAAGGATGTGGAACATATACTACTGGGGGGAATGCCAAAATATACAGCCACGAATGAGTCTGGCAGGTTCCCATGGGGAAAAAAATCGTATTAGGGAGATTCCAATTTAGCTTTAGAAACCTCTGAGAGTAATTTGAGGTTAATGTTGTAACCACCTTGTGCAGACTTGAGGTTTCTGCTATTCTCCCAGGACAGATGTGGCACCTGGATTCCAGGGAGAAAAACTGACACTAGCTACTTCTAGAGTGTCTTGCCACCTTTGTGATAGAAAAGACAAGTGAAGCAGACAACAGAGGTCAAATTTTAAAAAGAACCCTCGAATTTTTATTCATTGAGTATCCATGTGGCCAGGACTCATCTGTAATTCTGTGCAAGGTTAGAGAGTTTTGTAAAAGGACAAAACTACGGGTCTGCGTATGGTGGTACACTCCTGTGACCCCACCTACTGGAAAGGCTGAGTCAGGATCACAAGTTCAAGGGCATCTTGGGCAGTTTAGTGAGCTCTGTCCCAAAATAAAATTTTAAACAAGAGAGAGAGAAATGGAGCTAAAGATGTAGTTTAGTGATCCTTGACTTCAGCCCCCCCACACAACAAAATTAGATTGAATCTTCAGTAAAATAGACATTTTAAAGTCTTTTTGTAGCTGCAGATTAGAGCTTTATCTCAGATGCCATAGAAATGAGAAGAGAAACTATGCACTGCATCTTGCTCTCCAGCCAAGTGGGTTAGCCTAGACAGCAATGGAGCTTTGAGAGGGAAAAAATGGAGAAATTCAGAGGTTTCAATCATGTCAAGCTGAAGTTTGGCAAAAACAAAAATGCATCATGCAGCTCCTCTGATTGTGGAGAGAAACCTAACATTCACAGATTTTTAAATCTTCCCCAGAAGGATTGTATACGTGCTTTGGGCCACTAACACCTGCACCTGTTACCAGGGATGTTGCATTTGATAGTTTTGATTTGGAGACTTGATGGAAAGAAACTCCATAAATCAGATCAACGTGGGGTTTCAGCAATCTCTGTGGCCCCATCCCTGGCATAGTTCTATTTTGTAACAATGTGGAATGAAGCTAGAAACAAGTGGATTTCCATCTTGGCATCAGCAAAGAACTGTCAGCCGTAAGGACACAGCCTGGGCTCGCTGCTGAACCAGAGCCCTCTGGCCCAGCACTTTAAAATGCCATTGTGTTGTAGCAACGGTGGCGGACCATCAGGAAGCTGACATGGGGTATTTTCCAAAAGGGAACAAGCAAAGTGACAGCGGAGATACGAATGTAAAGAAACTTCACTAAAGTAAGTCAGAAGGTATTTCATTTTGTTGAACTGTTTTACATGTTGGTAAGGAAAAGGTTTGGATGATTTAGGAAGACATTTTATAAAATAATCTTTGATATGTTGGCTCAAAAAGGCAAAACAAGAAAAATAGGTAAGGGAGTTTCTCTAGAACAAAGGAAAGCAAAAAATTCATTTGTGAAGATCTCATAAACTCTAAAATATAAGCTCTAAAATATAAGCTCTGGGGCAGGTGAGATAGGTCAGCAGCATAAGTGCCTGCCTAGCAAGCGTGAGGTCCTGAGTTTGACCCTCGGTACCCACAAAAAAAAAAAAAAAAAAAAAAAAAAAAAAAAAAATATATATATATATATATATATATATATATATATATATATATATATATGCTCCTTCCCTGTCTTTCTTCTGCTTGGAGGAAGACAGGCTCATGGTCTTTCATTTTGCGCGCCCGCAAGTGCCTCCTGAGCTCCTCGGAAAGACCGGTGACACAGGCTCGTGCCCTGCTTCGCTTTCCACCAATGGAGCGGCTGAGAGGCAGAGGTTGAAGTGCGAGGGGATCCCTGCCTGCAGGGCAGTCACCCCCTTGGGACGCTCCCCATTTTGCATAAAGGTGGCTCTCCAGGGACAGGGCCTCCTCTTCCTGTTGAAGGGCTGGAGTCCGTGCAGAAGGGTCAGTGAACTGTGTGTGCAGTGGCTTCTCCAGCACAGGCTTCGGGTCATCCCGATGTCCCCACAGCAACTTTTAAACACCATTAACGTTACAAAACACCTTTTTAAAAAAAGAGCTTCCTGCACCCTGTCTTCCAGGAAATTTGGTTCAGCAGGTCAGTGTTGACATGTGAGCACCTAGAGCAGAGATGGCGAACCTTCTAGAGCTTTCAGTGATAAAAACAGCCCGCTGCGGTGTGGGTGCCACAGGTTCACCACCTCTGATCTGGAAGTTTGAAAGTTTCCATTCTGTCTTCTCCATTTGGGCTGTCATGGCAGAACTTCACAGATTGGCTGGCTTGTAAGGAATGGGGGTTTCCTTCTCACAGTTCCAGGGTCCGGAATTGGGAGGTCAGGGTCTGGAGAGTTCCTTCTCCCATTCACAGATGGAGGCTTTGTGCTATGTCCTCACGTGGTGAACAGAGCCAGGAGCTCTCTAGGCCTCTTTTATGAAAGACACTATGATTTGGAGTGGGTCTGAAACATTCAGTCCACAGCATCAAGCAAAGTCTGGTTAAATCAGTATGGAGATTCCTCAAAAAAGTAAACTAGAAATTCCATTTGACCCAGATATTCCCCTTCTAGGTAGCTTCCTGAAAGAGTTACAGTGAAACATGCATACTCATGTTCATAGCAGCACAACTTATGATCATTAAATCTTGGAGGTGGCCTATGATTTCATCAACAGATGAATGGGTAAGGAAAATGTGGCATTTATGCACAGTGGAGTACTACTCTGCCATAAAGAAGGATAAACTTGAGCCAGTCGTAGAAAAATGGATGCACCTTGAGATTGTAAAGTTAAGTGAAATAAATCAAACACACAATCTTATACGTTGTGTGGTTCCTCTTATTTGAGAAACCCAGAGTATAAATAAATTGAAGAGAAAAATAAAAAACATAGACAATAGGAAACAGGGAGATAGACCTTTTGCATTATGGGAAGGAGACCAAGAGATGTCGGAAGGGGGTGGGGAGGGGACATAAAAAGAGTTAATATCCATCATGTACATGTACCAACTACCAAGCATGAATGTGTTCATTGTGTATCACAGACACGTACTAAGAAAAAGAGAAAGAGATGAATACAATTACAATGTATGGCAAACATATACTAATAAAAAACTTTTAAAGAAGAGTGATTGCACATAAACTTGCTAGTTATTTAGTAAAGTTGGTCATTCATAAAGTAAGCAGGAAGTCTCGGGGCGCTGCTGCTTTTACTGGTTGGGAGCTGTACCCAGCAATGGTGCCAGAGCTGTCACAACTGCACTTCCTCTCCCATCTTCTTCATCCTCTCTGCTTGCCTTAGTGCTCTCTCTCCTGCCCTCCTTTCTCTCTCTCCGCCTTTCTCCCTTTTCCCTCCCCCCTCCTCTCTCTCTGTTGACAAATATAAAAAGTAAAGAGAATAATAAAAGCCATGTGCTCTTTTTAAAATACCCCTTTTAATATTTGTTTCAAACATTACTTTGGAACTGAAAGAGGACAGCACAGTGCTTAGTGTACCCTCTGCCACTGTAAATCTCTGTTGTTTTCGTCCTTTCTTGGGCAGAAGTGTCCCTTCAGTACTATTATATAACCCCTGCAAATGAAACAGTGGTCACATGATTTGCTTAAAACTTGATTCTACTCCTCTGGCACCATTTCATCTAGTTCTGGCCTGCAAAGAAGCAACTTGGGGGAAAAGGGGAGAGGAAGTAAAAAAGATCAAGATGTGACATATATCAACTGCACGCACGATGAGCGTATGCATTATGTATTACAAACACACTGATGAAAAATATTGGCTAACGATAAAGAAACTACATAAGCCTTGGCCTTCCACAAGCCAGTCCTTACCCAGAAAATGCCCCCGGATAAACACACAAGGTTCCTTCCTGCCACTCAGAGGAGCCTGGAACAACCCTGCTCCCCACCTGGAGGAAGGCACTTGCTAAATTATAGCAGATGGAAATAGTGCTGCACTCTTAGGCCTTTGAAGATTCATGGTGTGGACTGCTGTTCCACATAAATGTACACACACACACACACACACACACACACACACAATTCTCCAATTAGGCATTGCACCACTTGGGCTGAAGTTTCAAGTCCTTGAAAATACATCTTTGAACATATCAGCACAAATCTGTGTTACCTCCCACGGTCAGTGTGAATTCACAGGAAATGCAATTTATGATACCCCACGGTCACTGAAAATTGCCTGCCATTAACCTTACTTCTCAATAAATCACCGGAACTGCTGCAGGTGATTTTAGAGACACGTGGGTGGGCTGGGGGAGTGGAGGTGTCGTGAAGTGCCAGTGCTTTCCTGCGGGGTTCTGCAATGCAGACTTCTTCTAGGAGTCCTACGACTCCGTCCTTTTCATCTCAGGAGTTCGGCACCTCACCAGCCAAGAGCTGACCCTGCACTCAGAGGCTGTCACTGAGAGAGAGTAGTCTTTTCATTATTTGTACAGGAACCAGGTTCCTCTATGACACTCATGCACAGGGGCCGGGGGACTCGAGGAGCAGGAAGTGTGGATGGGACAAGTGACTTTGTCGAGAGCACCAGCAGTTAATGATGAAGCTGGAACAGAAGCCTACATTTCCCCAACCTGGTGCTTTTCCTCCAGGATCATTTCGCTTTCCTAGGAACTGGCCGTGGGGTGCTCTGGGGGAGAGCAG
Source organism: Erethizon dorsatum (assembly GCA_028451465.1). NCBI lineage: Eukaryota > Metazoa > Chordata > Mammalia > Rodentia > Erethizontidae > Erethizon > Erethizon dorsatum. Next base: position 58,048,082 of record CM051833.1, read on the forward strand.
AGGTCAGTGAGTTCTTCTGGTCCTTCCCTAATGGCCAGTGGGTTGGTTTTAGAGAGCGTGAATACCGCTATCCTCCCATTGCCAAGAACAGCCGAGCGCCCTTCGGCAGTAAACACACTCGACCTGGGATTTGGTTTTCTATCTTTAATTCTGAATGAATAATAATGGAATAAAGTACTGTATTTGCTGGATGGTTTTTCTTTTTGCTTTTCTTTCCAGTGCTGAGGTGCCCGACTGGAGCTTCAGGGGAAGGTGACCTGCTAGAAGCAAAGACGTTGTACCCTCCTCGTCTCTGCTCTGGGGCAGGCTGGTGAAAACTGTCCCAACATTTACTGGGCTAAAACTGAGCCTCCAGCAGCTCAGGGTGGAATTGGATCTTTGCTTTCTGCCATGTGCATCGTGGGCAGCACTGCAGATCCAGAACCACCTTCAAGACCGCCTAGGCCTGCAGGCAGGACCAGCGCTTGGCCCCTGGTGCAGAGGGTGGAGTCTCCTGTCCAGACGCTGTTCCAGGGCAGGGATCTGCTGAGAGCGTAAGATGCCTTCTGCCTGGACATGTTCAGAAGTGCTTTGGATGTCTTTCCATGTGAGCGCTACCCAAGCCTCCACTGAGAAACACCGTTCAGCAGGACCGTTTGCTGGATGACACACAGACTGGGATGCTCAGGAAGCCTGAGCTCCAGATACAGCAGTGGAGAGCCGAGGGACCACACTGGGTCAGGTTTCCATTCTGTTTAAACATCAACATTCACACACTCATACGCTCACACACTCCCATGCCTTCTCGTACCCATGCTCACACATACGTGTAGATTCATGCATGAGCTCACACCCACATACACACACACCCACATACACACAACCACACTCATGCACACACAGCACACAGCATTGCCCACTGGGTGGTCCCAAGCCAGGCCCACATCCAGTCCTGAGGCCTCTGAGGCACCCCTGAGCACACAGTAGGTGAGCAGCCCACTGTTGCCACAGAAAGCACTGGGGATGCTCTGTGACCACTGCCCAGACCCTCTCCTTCCCATCTCGGTGCCACAGCAGCTATCGCTCTTCAGGCAGCGAGTCGACTGCGTGTGCTCTAAGGCTCTGCGGCCTTGACGCCTGCTGGGTGAGGCCCCACTTCCTGCTGTCCCGCCGGACCCTTCATCTGTCCTTTGCTTCAGCCCTGATCCTCCTTAGTTTCTAACTCCTTCCCTAACTTCAAATTCATGGTCCTTCATTACAGGTTTCATGTCCTCAGAGGGCACTCCCCATTCTTTTTCAAATAAACAAACAAAGGGGAAAATATTTCAAATGCAAGTTCTTGGCTGAAGCCTGGGAAGATTTTTTATTATGGTGTGTAAATCAAATTTTAGGTCTTATAAACTTATGGAAGTGGATTATGTATGAGGAATGTGAAGATACGAATTGCGTTGACTGCTTTACGTGCCTGTTGTTTTCTTTTACCATGTGTATTTTATCATATACACATTGTGTATTTTATGATCTTAATTTTTATGCTCTTAAAAATGATTTGAACACAAAATATACAATTTAAAGTATTTATTTGATAACTTGCTTTTCTCTATCTTTTTAAAAGTTTAAATCTGGGATACTGTGTGCCTTCCTGTCAGCAAGACAAAATACCTGACACCTGCAATTTAAAGAAGGAGAGGTTTATTTGGCTCATAGCCTCAGTGAGTTCAGTCCATGGTCTGCTGGCTCCAAGGCGGGAACAGCATGGTGGAAGGGTCTGGTGGAGGGAAGCTGCTCACATCATGGCAGCCAGAAGCAGAGAGAGAAGGGAGGTGCCAGGGACAGGAACACACCCTCCAGGTCGTGTCTACAGTGACCATCTCCAGCGAGGCTCCACCTCTAGCTGGGCTCCACCTCCAAACAGCACAATCAGCTATGAACTCATCAATGGACTAATCCACTGATGAGCACAGCAGCCTCATCATCCAACTGGCTTCCCAATACATGAGCCTCTTGGGTGATATTGTGGAACACTTCAGATCTAAGCCACAGCAGATACCTTTTACTGAATCTCCACAAAGTTCATTCTAACTTCATAAGGTCATGACAGTGAGCCATAGGAAAAATATAAAACAGTATTTTCACAAATAACTAACTGGATTTTGAACATGTGGAACTAAAGCTGGGAAAAATTCATCAGTCAGAGAACATCCAGGACTAGTGCTTGGATTGTGTGTAGAAAAAGAAAGTAAATTGCTCTGTAAAATTCTCACTTGTGAAGGATTAAAAAAAACTTGATGTCATAGAAGTAAAGGACAGAATATTGTTTGCCAGAGGCTAGGAAGGGTGTGGGGAGAGGGATGGAGGGCGGATGGTTAGTAGGTACATGGTGCAGGTGGACAAGAGGAATAGTTTCTGATGTTCTATAGCGCAGGACTATAACCATGGTTGGCAAAAATAACTGGCTATTTCAGAATAACTAGTAGAAGATCTTGAGTATTCCCAACACAAAGATATAATGCATGTGTAAAGTGATGGATATCTGATTACCCTGGTCTGATCACTACACACTGTATAGATGTATGGAAGAATCACATCATACATGATAAATGAGTATAATTTAATGTGTCAAAAATTCTCACTTGATCAGTAGAAGATCAGTAGAAGTGGCTGTGGTTAAATGACCCATCCGGGACATCGTGACTGAGACTACTGCCTAAACTTCTCCTTGTCTCATGAGCTCATCTTCTCTCCACCTTTCTCTTCTACACCCTAACATGTGGGCAAACTCAGACACGAACATGCGTGCATTTACTTCCCACAGACACTAAGCTTTTGAACATTTAGCTCAGGACGCCTTAGGCAGGCTATGGACAGTGTTAACCGGACAGCTAACCAGGCCCCCTCCTGGCCTCTGCTTCCTCAGACTCATCCCTTCTGGGCACTGGAGCCCACCTTGAGATCCACCACATTGGGGCTCCTTCTCCAAGCCTCCTTTCCAGGGTGGGATCCACATTTTCATGGATCTTCACTCTGTTTACAAACATACCTAGGAGTTCGTGAAACTGAACTCTTCTCCCGCCTCCCCAAATCTGCTGTTGGAGGTTACATTCTTTTTTATTTTGTAGAAGCAGCATTGATATGATTGGGGGGTGGTTTGAAAACCCAGGCTGCTCAGTACCTTGTTCTTGGCATCTGCCCATAGTCCTTTCTCAGTAACTCTCCCGTCCTCTGAATTTGTGTTTAGGTTAACAAATGCAATCTGAGAGAAATGTCAGCACCTGCTTGCCTTGCTTAAACTTTACCCAGAATCAATGTCTGGATAAATGTGACAAGATTCACAGAGAAGAAATCTAGAGCAAGACAAACTACATTTCTGTTATTTATGGGAGTTGCATCATTGAAAAGAAAAATGGACTTAAAGGGAAACATGCGCAGAATAAAATTGTTTGGTACTCAAGTAAAATCTGAGGTCAATTCATATGTTGTACTGATTATACAATCATTACGTTATATTATTAAATATTCTATAGCACATTGCAAATATATAGTTATTTTATATTATGTAATTATATGCTATACATTTATGAATAATATCACACATTAATTTCATAATTACCAACTAACATGCTTGTGAATATAATTAATGAGGTGCATTATTATTATATTTCAATAAAGTAATATGTTAATCATATAATATATTGTAGAATATGGAATTTATGCATTATATGTAACATTAAATATAATATGTAATGTAATACATATTGTATACATTATATAATTGCATATTTATTGCATTACATATTCTACAACACATTAGTTGTATGTAATTATGCACTGTATAATTACATATATTACAACTTTATTATATTTTATATTACAAGTGTATAACATAATTATGTTAACTATATATTTACTAATACATGACATAAATACATATAGAAGCATATACACTGTGAGCTGGGATAGATACGAGAAGCTCCCTTTCCCTTTCGTGGTCTCAGCCTCAGTCACGGGAGCAGGGCATTTCTGGAAGGACTCGTCACCCACGCAGAGCCCTGAAGGCTGCACACCAGCTTCGCACTACTTCAGGTCCTTGGGTCACGGCGCCTGAGTTCTTCAGTGCTTTAATCTGAATTGGAAAGGCCAGCCTAGACCTGCTCCTGCTCTTCAGGGGGTGCCGCTGAACCTCCTGCAGGCGGTGCCCTCTCTCCCTCCTCCCCCAGACTGCCCCTCCCTTTCTGTCACTGTCCTCAGAGAGTGACGTATCCTCCCTAGGAGGCAGATCTGGGGTACAAAGCCCAACGCAGCAGCAACCCAGGCTGCTCCGGACTCACCGTCCTCCCAGCACAGCCCGTGAGCAGGCGCTGGTGCAGGCAGGGCCGCCGGTCCTGTCTACAGCATCATGGGTTCCTCTGCCCAGGGTCACTCGCATTGGCCCCTGGTCTCTCAAGACCCTTGAGTGCATGCCAGTTACCACGCTGGCTTCTTGTCAGGCCCCGGGAGTCTGGGGGAAACTGCCAGCTGTGCCTGATGCAGATAGCTATGCCAGCTTCTGTGTTGTCCTGTGCCATGTTCTGGGGAAACCTTCATAAAATGAGCACAGGTCACTGTAGGGTCTGGCAGCAGTCATTAGTAGTGACGTCACACGACAGCAAAGAAAGGATCGGTGCTTTTCATGGCCAGTATGACCAAGACGTAAGTATTTCAGACAAAGTGAATCTTCTGTTCCCCTGGAGGTATTCACTATGGTGCTTGGTCTCCATGCTTACGACCATGTCACAGTATTGCAGACAGCTGAGTTATCTGGAAATACTGTAGGCAGTCAGGCAGGGTGGGGCCCTCAAAAGGTCAGTGCAGAAGACAGCTGTGGCTGGAGGTGCATTCACCGAGGCCAGGCTTCAAGAAAAAGAGGGACTACTGCACAGTGACTGATTCTAAATAGGCATCAGTCACCGTGGGGTGGGGACCAAACCTCCTTAACCCACCCCTTCCAGGAAAGTCCTCGTCCATCCCATGTGTGCTTGCTACGTGACCTGCTTCCCCATTTAATCAATATTACCCAAGCGACTATACTTGTTGTAATCTTATTGGCTCACCATAGCTTTGTCCCACCTCACACCCGCCCTGTGACTTCCCCTCGGATCAATATAACCTAAGCGACTATACTTGTAATCTTGTCAGTTGACTATAGTTTTGTCACACCTTAAACCCACCTCACCTCCTGGCTTTGCTCAATGAGACACCTTTGAGAAGTGGGGTTGGCAGGCAACACACTTTTCGGGCCCCCTTCTTTCCCTCTTAGACAAAAGCTTTCTTTCTCTCAATAAATTCTTCCTACTCTTAACCTCTGTTGTTCCTAGAAGTCATTCTTCGATTTTAGAGAACGTGAACTCGGTGTTTGAGACATCTATCAGGTTGGGAGTTATATTTCCCCTAAATTATTTGGAGGTGCTGTATCTCACTCCCTCTATCAGTGGGACCCTTCAGGGCCAGGCTCCTTCGCTCAGTGTGGGAGCCAGGTTAATTATCTTCTTCGGTGCTGTCAGATTTTTTCCCGTTGGGTTTTCTTTGCATAAGCTGTGGCCACCAGAAATTTCAACCATTGTTGCTTGAGTGTGACATTCTTTGTGTTTCCAAAATGTCTGAGCATGGGCTTTTGGCCAGAACACATTACACCTATTTGTTTTGTGGCCTTCCCCTGCCATGAGTGTGTGTGTGTGTGTGTGTGTGTGTGTGTGCATGCACGCACGAGCACTGGTAATGAAGGCTACAGCCCTGTCTCCAGGGCTCTTCCACTGTACTTCAGAGAAAGAATTGAAAACAATTTGGAGAAAAACCAGTTGGTTTTTGGATAACCCCTCATGGATGCAACAGGCATGATCAAGGGAGGGGAAAATTCCCTGCAAACATTCTTGACTTTCAGAAACGCAGGTCCTGGAAACAGTCCTAGATCACAGTGCCGTCAGCCAGCAGGGAGGTGCAGACAGAGGACAGAGCACAAACAATGGTAATTTGCATCTCCACAGAGACACAAGTGGAAGCAAAAGCCAGCCCATGTTGGCAGACGCACCCCTTCCAGGGCTCTGTTTACCACTCTCTCGAAGACCCTCCCCTCCCAAGTCTCTTCCAGGGACTTCCAGGGAGCAATAGCCCAACTCTAGAACCTTCAGAGTATTGACCACTTCCTTCCTCCCCTCTTCTGCCCCATTTTTCTGCATAAGCATCTTGGGCTAACCTTAATGCATATTTTCTAGTGGTTTCTTTTGGATTAAACACATCGTTCCTGCTCCCCCCAGACTGAAAATTCCATTGTCCCCAAAACTGTGTCACACATGTTCCAAAGATCCTACACGTATCTGCTGCCCCTGGCAGGCATTCTTAGGATTTTGGCTCAGTGGGGCTGAGTGTCCTCCTTCCAGGGACTCTGGCTTCATGGGCAGAGAGGGAGCAGGTCTGCCCTCAACACCACAGAAAACAGCCGGGCACAGGTATTGGCAAAGGCAAGCTCTCAGTAGCCTTTTGTTGATTGAGTGAATGGGTGACTGAATGAATAGAAGACGAGGTTAGGTACTAAGCAAGAGCCCAGCTGTCACCAGAGGGCAACACTGCGTCACATACCCCTCTGCTGGTGGCTTCTTGCCTTCCCTCTCCCCTTCATAAGCAGCCCCATCCCCTGGCTGGTTCTGAACTCCAACCAGAAAACAAAAGAAGGAATAAGAAACACCTTATGATGTCTGAAAATGAACACCCCTTTGTGATAAATTAATACATGCTCCTCACAGACAATTAAGGAAAGAATAAAATTAGCAGAAAAACTGATTACAGTCTGATAACCCAGAGATAACAATAATTAATAGTTCACAGGCTTGATGAGTTTTTTCTTCTTTATTGATTCATTTTCACTATTGCAGTCATTCTTGGGAGCCTTCTTGGGGTTCTTTTTCCACTCACCATTGTGTTCTTCCAAATTGCTTGTAGCTCTGTTAAACTTTGAGATGGAGGCTATTATATTGCCACATCCATTGGTTATATTTTGCCTAGGCTCTCAAAGAACCCTGAAAGAAATGGGTGTGCCCAGAAGGCTGCAGTTTTCCCTGCAGGCTGCCCCCGAACCCTCCACAGCAGCATCATGTGTGTGACAGCTTGGCCAGCCTCAAGGGACAAGTTCCATCTCGGGTGTAAGGATTCTCAGCCAGCAAAAGATTAGATTTCTCTGGGGCTCCCTCACTGATGACCGAAGTGGAAATAGGCTTCTCTCCACTCAGAACAGTCGCACACGGGAACAGGTACACTCTGCAGGGACACTTTCCTGACCCGACCCTGAGGTGGCCCCGAGTTGGTAAGTAGGGGACTACGGACCCTTAGGAGGCTCCTAGGGAGAAGACATTAGACAGGCAGGCCCTGTGCTGCTAGAGTGGGAAAGCCACACCTCGCGTCCCTCTTCATTTTGTGTTCAAAGATACTTTTGCCCCTACCATTAACCAGTCTTGTTTTAAACACGGTCCCACATGGATAGCAATGCTAGTCTACCCAGAACCATCCATTACTCTATTAGCTTGGCAGTTCTGTTTGGTGCATTTTTGGGGAAGTGGTCCAGGACAAGCAATTTCATCTATTTTCATTAAAATATGACATAATTTCTTGGATGAACAGTGCTTACAAGTCTGCTCTCATTTCTCTTTTCTTTATAAAAGGATATACTTTTCTTATGCTGCTTTTTTCTCTAACTTCCTTTTTAGCAAACACAGCGGTCACTTAATAGCAAAGGATAAGTACAGTAAGGGGAAATACTACCAAGAGAAATAGAGTAGGGATAAGGACTAGGAGCAATTGATTGCTGACTATGAAAAAATTTTCATAATAAGTGCCTTAAAATAGAAAACAACTTAAAGGTGGAAGCCCATAGGTGAAATGCAGACTGAATTAGGCAGGAGACAAAGCGCAGCTGAACCAGAAATCGAGGAGCATTTCTCACAGACGGAGGCTAACTCTGCCTGGACACCGGGCTCAGGAATGGGGCTCTGGGGCCGATCCAGTCTGCAGCGCGGGGCCTCTGCCCTGTCCAGGGGATGCGTCTATTTGTCCATTTAATTCCAACTTCCTCCCGTTCCATTCTCCCACTAACAAACACAGGCAAAAGTCAGGGTTTTTTTTTTTTTTTTTTTTTTTGTGGGTACCGGGGGGTCGACCTCAGGACCTTGTGCGCCAGCAGGCGCCCGTGCCGCTGAGCGATATCACCGGCCCCTTTTTTGTATGTGGGTTCCGGGAGTCGAACTCGGGCCCTCGCGCTTGCAAGGCAGGCGCTTAAACCGCTGAGCCATCTCACCGGCCCAAAGTCAGGGTTTTTTTAAAAAGGCTAATGTTCCCTAAGGGAGCTTTGGAATTTTTCTAAGGCTTTCTTATCTCTTTTCATTTATTTAAAATTGCATTTTATTTGGTATCTGTGATAAGGATCAAAGTGTTCAGTCAAGTCGCATTCCTTCGTGTTTTACATTTTCTGGTCTCCAATGACAACGACGCAAGTAGTCTCATCCACACACTACAGAACACTTACGCTGCCCAGTCAATGCCAGAGGACAGAGGAAGCGATTTCCCACGCCTCTGTGCCGCCTCCCAGAGAAGATGAGAAGCTGCTTCGTGGCAGAGGCCGTCATCCCTCTCCAGCCTCCCTCCCAGCGCTGGTTTTCCGTGCTGCTCTCTCTTCCTACACACTGTCCTGACTCTCCTGAAAACACCTCCATCCCAAATGCCGCTCTTACTGCCGTTCCTGCAATTCACTTGTTGGCTTCAAACTTTCAGTAGCTCCTGGAAAATGCACTTCATGATCCCACTTCCCATCTCAGCCTGGTTACCTGCTGCTTCCAGCAGAACAGGACAAGCCTACGGGGACGCTCAGGGGTCTCCAGGCCAGGAAGTGGGGGAGGCAGGCTCCCAGGCCCAGAGGGGGAAGCTCCACCCGGTGGGCAGCGACTGCTCTCTGGCTGGGGCCTGCCTGCCAGCTGGGATATTTGGACTTGGACTTCGGGGCATCCTGGAGATTCTGAATGCTCTAAAGTCAGGCTGCTTTTCCTCGGAGTAGAGTGAAAAGAAGGAAGAAACAGAAAAAAAGAATGGCGTTTGGGCCGTCCAAGCCGGTGTAGGGAAGGCGACCCTGAGGCCGGGTCCTGTTTTATAAATGCGGTAGTATTTCTCAGACTCTACTTATTACTGCTCGTTTAAGAAATCCTGCATCATTGGGCCGGTGAGATGGCTCAGCGGCTTAAGCGCCTGCCTTGCAAGCGCGAAGGCCCGAGTTCGACTCCCGGAACCCACATACGAAAAAGGGGCCGGTGATATCGCTCAGCGGCACGGGTGCCTGTTGGCGCGTGAGGTCCTGAGGTCGTCCCCCCGGTACCCACAAAAAAAAAAAAAAAAAAAAAAAAAAAAAAAAAAAAAAAGAAATCCTGCATCATCGAGATGCTTCTAGTAGTTTGTGTGTGTGTGTGTGCGTGCGTGTGTGTAAGTGCGTGTGCATGCACGCGTATGGGCGTGTGTTCCTCTGACCACAACAGCAAAACACATTAATTAATTAATGCCCAGGTTTTTTGATGTCAGAGATAAGAAATTCATTTTCTTTTCAGTTGGAGACAGCATGGGCATGAAAAAATATGTCAACCAAAATAAAGCTTTTGTAAAGCACTAGGTACTTTTCCAAAATTAAAGGAATTCAGGGATCTATTTCATTTAGTACTAAATAAATTCATATGTTATTCTTAAAACTTAAAGTGATGGAGTCAACATTACATTAGTATAAATCCAATGGAGTTAAAATCAATGAACAAAATTATGAAAGAGACATAAAATTATAAGGCAAGGTTTATGCCTAACCGTTAAAGGCTGACCAATGTTTTCTCTGTTGCTGGAGTAGAATTTAAAAATTAGTTGTTGCATGTGGCTATTAAAGAGAAACCTGTGCATTCTGGTAGAACTCGTGAACAAGCGTGCGGATCGCGCACACCATGTTGCTCATTTTGACTCCCGCTGTCGAGCTGGGTTTCGCCGGCTGCGCCACACGAGCCTGCGTCACGTTCAGTGAACCGGGTCCAGCCTGGCTCTGCCCTTTGCTCCCGTTCCCCCCCAAAGTCAGTGCTTCCTGTCTTTCAGGTGTCTGTCATTTAGGAACCCAGGTTTGGGGTTGATGATAATAAAGGGGCAGTTTCAAATTTTTTAAATGAGAAAATCTTTAAGAAAAATTTTTTTCTGGGAAAGTATAGGTGTTCAAAGTTGACTCAGGATGAAGGATAACAGATAAGGGCTAAGGAAAGAATTACATAAACAGCAAATATTACATCTAAAAATGCCTTGGAGGAACCACGAGGCAGGAACAGTGAGCGCTTTTCCTTCTAATATTACAGAGGAAGGGAAAGTCTTTCTCCACTAATCTTATTTGTCTGTATCCTAGGTGCTCCACCAAATGCCAATCAAGAACAAAGAACAGAAGAACAAAATACAAAAGGCAACTTATTAAAGAAGGAGGACGAACTGATGGTAGGCAATGGATTGACAACTGGAAATCTATTTTAACTGCATCCAATTTTAGCAAAGCAGTTAATAAAAACCAATAAATAGAAAACAGTGTTTATTTTTAAAGTATATAATGCCATGTCATAGAATGTACTCAGGGTGGTGTGAGGGCCTCACCTCTGTCTGGTTCCAAAACATTTTCTCAAAGGGACCTCTCTGTACTACCTTTGTAACACTTCTGGAAACCTAAAATTATTCAGAAATTGAAATTCATAAAAAGGTGGAAAAATTATTTATAAACCAAACATAAATGTCAAGGGCAGAGGGAGAGTCATGGTGTGATGGTTTTTTGCCCTTGGAAAAAGAGCAGCATGCTCAGAGGTCTTTGCTTAGCTAATCCCCATCCACGCTAGAAGGGAGAGGTGACACTGTCTTCTTCCAGTGCCGGGTTAAACAACACCCAGCACCGAAAGCAGGTGCTCCTTTAAGACTCAAGAAAAGGAACGTGAGGAGTGTTCCCCAGTGTGGCAACACAAGGCTGCCTTAGAGACACATGGATTTGGAAGACTCTAAGACCAAATCCATTACCTTTTGGGGTAGCAGAATCCTGAAATCCCCTCAGGGACAGTGTTGTCTGTTTATTTTTGCTACCATTGCCAATGTTCACCTGTTGCAGAACAGACTGGAAACAGGATCCAGTTTTCAGGGGTTCTGCTGGTTCCCTTTCTTGATGGTTGATCCTGGAAATTAAGGTTCAAATTAAGGTTGACCTTATCCACATTGCCCTGTGGATTCACTGCTCTAGTAACTGTTAAAGGGTAATTCAGGTTCTTTGAAGTTTCCCATTTGTTTCAAGATTTTAGAAGGGTAAAACAAAGTGAAAGAAAAATCCGGCTAGCTCCGTAAATCCCATAATCACTTTCACTTCAATTAAACTTGGTGGGGGGTGCCTCATGTGTGCAAAATGCAAAGTGTCCATAAAGGTGAGTCATTTAATTTCTGAGGACCTTGAAGTCTGCCGAGTTTGCATTGCTTATAATGAGATCAAGCTTTCTTATCACTAGCCTCCCTGAAATTAGGCTTTTCTGCAGACACAAGTGGGAACAGGAAGCCACACGTGTGTGCAAGACAGATGTGTGAGTCTCAGAGAATCATTGACCCATTCTCATACTGAAAGCTTCTCCAAGGTAACGAGGACGTGGAATGACAGCACACCTTTCCCCATCTTCCCCAAACGCCTGTCGTTCCTGTCCTGTGCATTGAGCAGGAGCAACACCTCTGCCCAAACACTGCAGTGTGTCTATGGGGACGGTGAGAAGGTAGATAGGGTGACATAACAAATGAGCACTCTGAAGAACATCTAGCAGAGTAACTGGGTGGGTAAGTTGGTGAAGTATGTTTTATTCGTGAGACCAGAAAGGGTCCCTCAAAGATGAAATAAGCAGTCTGCTTTGAATTCTGAGAATGAGGTGTTGTGTAAAGGTCTTGGAACATCCACCTGAGCAGAAGGGAACAGCAAGCGCCAAGGTGTCCAAGTAGGAAAGACACAGGAGAGGACCCGGCGTTTGTGCTTGGATGCAGTAAGGACTCCTCCAGGCCAGGGTGAGCGGTGACATAGCTGAATTGAAAATTTTCAGGATTTCTGTTCATTATGCAAAGCAAAGTGAAAGGAAAGGTTTCTAAGAACCCATAAAGTTCCAGATGGGAGCAACACACATTGGTCTGTTGATTCATGACAAATCGGTCTGACTTGCACTTGCTAATAAAACCCAGCTAATGGGATTTGGTGTGCCACATATCATTTTTCTTAAAGTAACCTAGTGTTTTCCTTCATTCAACTGTTATACTGTAGAGGGCAGTGTGATTTGAGTTTCATGCATCCTATTTATTAACATGGGTGACACTGTTGCAATATTTAATGTTGCTTCCCATGAAAACAAATATGCAACCTAAACAGAACCGTGTGCACTACCAGTTGTCGAACAGCATGAATGCAGTGTTGAGGATGGGGTTCCTAGATACATATGAGAATGACGAGCCACAGGGTGGGGTGGGCTATTTTATAACTATGTGGATAGGAACAGTACTTTTAATTTAGGTACTCTGAGTGTGGCAGAATAGGGTACTAGCTTAGTTGTGCATTTTACAAAAACCGCATTGACCCATGACCATTCCTCTCCTCCTCCTCCTGGAGCTAAGTTAGGACTGATGACTTGGGTGATTTTTTTGGTATTGACCTTGGCATGACTTTGGGAATCACAGATCAAAGAAGGCAGCCTTTGGAGCACTGTTGTCTGACCTTGATGGGAAATCCAGTACTTGATTAGAATTACTTATCTTCTTCCTTGACACTCGGAATTGCACTTATGGGGTGCACCCTGAGGCAGCCCATTTATTCACCTTCCTCCACCTTGTCCCACAGCCCTGCTGGACACAGGATACGTCTGGATGGGAGAGGGTATTACTCGGGGGAGCAAGAACCTAATTCCAAAGCCTCAGAAAAGGAACAGATGGCAGATGTTATGTAGAGACTCCACCATCCACAGAGCATCCCACAGCTCCAGCTCCAGCTCCAGGAAGGCGCCTCATGGAAAGGTGTTTGGGTTCCTCAAACAACCTACTAGAGTTTTGCTTCTCTTTTTGCTGTGAGCGCACTTTTAAAAAAATTGTTTGCCTGCATGCATTGAACTGCAGGCCAAGCATCTTGCTCATATTCCTTGCTTCAAATGAGAGTCTCTGGGGTGCTGAGCATTGTGCTGCCTGAGTCTGTGTGCCTGGGGGTGGGGTAGAGGAAGGCAGCACAGACCCCTCCGCAGGGCAACGTGGTAACCGAGCGGTTAGAAGGGGGAACACAATGCCATGGGACCTAGGGGCAGAGTGGCCTGGTAATGCAGATCTCTAAGTTCTCAGAGGAAAATGAGGCCTTCTCTTGTTTCTTGTGATTACAGCCAGGGCCACGGACTGCGAATTTGGAGAAAAGGAATTCATCTTAATACTCCGGTGCTTTGTAACACATGGCCCCCTGTTGCAGCCCCTGTTTTGAAGAAAGTCATTATTGTGGGGCTTTCTGGCTGTCATGTATTCAGGGCCAGTCCTCCCAGGGAGGGAGAAATGGGAAATCAGACACTCATTCCTTCACACTTTAGGCGGCTCTAGCCTCAGCCAGTCCAACCTCTAGATCTTAGTCCAAATGATCATTTTGATCTGCAAATCACCAGCTTTCTCTTCTGCCACCCAAGGATCTATGTTTTGGGTTCACATTTCAGTTTAGGGAATTTCGTAGTTAAAATAAGCAAAACAGACTTGTTAACTTTTCCCTTATAGGAAATTCTTGTGTGTGGCACATGGGGACTCCTGACCCTAGCTTGGAATTTTCCATTTCTCTGTGAAGATTTTCATAATAAGAGAAGTTCAGCAATAGACCTATTGGAAAGAGGTGCAAAGCGTAACATATTGGTGTTATGTTTTTCCTTTGTTAATAAAACAAAATTCTTATGTAATTTGCCTTCATTTTGTGCTCCAGACAATCTTAGGACTGCCCCTGCCCTTGATGCCCACACTATTTGCAGAGTATTTGGATTCTTTCCTGAGACGCTACAGAGTCAGGGGAAAAATGTCATTTCCTATGTGTTCGGATGTAGTATTTTTTGGAGTAGGCAGTTGCGATCACTCTCATAAACTCAGGTCCTGATTGATGCCCATCCTTGTCCAAGCAGCCTTCAAATAACTGGGCCAGGTTTGTTCACACGCTCAGCTGTGCCTGGGCATCGCCCTTAGCAGGCAGCTGCTGCCAATCTACCCTCAGATCATGCTCAATTAACATCGCCTGAAATCTCAGAAGCATCATCATGCCAGCATGATTGCTGGATACAGCTGGCTATTCCTTCCCTGAAGATGTCTATAATGGAAATTAACAATGAGAAATAAAGCCAAGAGTTTCAGATTCCATCAGTCCTAAAATTTGAGATTCTGTTCTTTTCAGAGAGCACACCCACATGGCTGGTAAAGTCCTAAGCCAATACTCAACATCCAGGTGATTGATTTTTAGCTACCTCTTTTTAACACTGTTTTCAGCTGTGTTACAAACTCTTGCTTGAATTTCCAAAATTCTAATTTCTCCTTCCAGCAGACACTAACGTGCTCTGAGATAGCAGAGATATGGTTTGTTGTCCACCTCTCCCTCTTGCCGTCTTATTAACATTTCTGTGGCAGGGCTTGATAGTGTTTTAATTGGCGTTGCTTATCATGCAAGTTGCAGTGGTTTTCACTTAATGTCCTGTGGCTACTGCTGCCAGGCTCATTCTCATTACCATTTCAAAGCTCTTTACCCATGTGGACAAAGGTTGTCTTCATGGGAAACCAAACAAGCAGGTGGGGCCTGATAATGATCATGGAAGCCAGCCGGGCTGTGACAGCTGTCTGAAAGACAAACTCCCCTGTCAAAGGACTGTTCAGGTAAGCAGACAATCACATTACCAGTGTGGACACTTCCTAAATTGCAGAGCCTTTAATTAGACACGGTTCAAAGAGATCTGAAATTCAGATTGATCATGCAGGATAGCCTTTATTTTGTTTCCTTTTGTTTTTCTGAGAAACTATTGTTACAATAAATGTTGGACCATTGTTCTATCAAATAAATACAAATCACCAACTCGTTCATTTATTCATTCACTTGTTCATTCATTCTTGGAGTATGCCCTGTGCACCTGTTCTCTCCAACCCAGGCACCGTTCCAAACTCTGGGGATGCAGCAATGAATGAGGTGGACACAGACCTCACGGCCAAGGTGCAAGAAGGAGAGAAGACTGGGCAACAGGGCAGCCTGGGAAAGAAAGCAGAAGGCTATGCTGCAGTGCAGCAGGACAGGAATGGCCTTCAAGTGCAAAGGCAGGGCAGTCCTCTGCAGGGTGCGACATTAAAGCTGGACTGAAGAATGGGAAGGAAGCAGTGATGTGAATGCAGATCCAGAAGGAGAACTTAGGGCAGCAGAAATGGCTGCAGAGGCAGGGTCTGGCTTTCTAGTGGCTGAGTACACTGATCTGTAAGTTGGAAATGTCTCCATGGGAAAACAAAGGGAGAGATGGCCTAATGGGGAGATGAACTGAAGGACAGAGGGTGCCTAAAAATGTGGCAAAACAAATAGTCCAGCGAGATGTTTAAATGCAGTCAGAACAGTGGGCATACTTTTCTGTAAGTTTGAAAGTTTTTGTAACATTGAAAAATGATCAAGTGCCAATACCTTAGATTTATTTTAAGTTCAATGCTGTTAAGAGAATTTGACTTATTTTATAACAAGTTAAAAAAAAACAGGACAATTTGAGATTTGATATATGTGTCATTTAATTCAAGAATTGGCCACCATACTTTGTGACTGCCAGTGTTACACAATGAAAATTAATTCTTTGACAATTCTACTTAAGTGTGTGTAAATAAAACCTGCCTAAGTTACCTATCGGAAACATGTAAAGTTAATATAGACCACTCATTTATAAATGCAGTTAACACTTCTAAAAAGTTCAGTGAAGTAAATCTGAAAATGAAACAAATATTTTAAGGAGATTCAGTCAGGTCAAAACTTGAGCTAGCCTAATTTTAACGATGACCATAGTAACTATCAGAAAGTAATTATTTTTATTCTATTAGATTTATTAATAGTGTAATCAGATTTACAGTTAGGATTTAAAGGACAATTAATTTTCCTCTGGTTTAAGGAAAACTCATTTTTAAAGTTTATACTTCATCATTTGAACATTGACTTATAACCCAATTATCTATAATTAATCCTCTCTTTATATATTTCTAACTGTAAAAATTCATACAGTAAGGCATTTGGATTTATTTAAAATGAAACATTATCAGAGGGGTTTATATGGGAAAATGGCAACTGGATTTGGACTTTTAAGAAAGATTCCTCTGACTGCTGTACAGAAAATGGATTTGGAGTGAGGGACAACATCCAAAATAGAGAGATTGCTTTGGAGAGAAATGATGCCATTGAGGCATGTGCTAATGGGGGTGTGGGCCCAATTTGCGACTGCAACAAATGTGAGTAATGAAAGACAATTTCTCCAACTTTTGGCTTGAGCCACGAATGGATGTAGTTAGGATTAGTTCAGGAGAAAGCCCAAAGGAGGAACAGCTCCAGATGATTTTTGCTATTAGATGCCATTAACAGTACTGAGTGCAAGTGTGGAGTGCAGGGTGGGTACCGGTGCTCCATGAAGTAGTCCAGGGACAAGCTTCCTTCTTTTGCTGACCCAAAATCTTCTGGAAAGTTGTCCTCTGAATTTTTTGGGGGGTGTGAGCCATGTGAAGGAGAAAAGGACATGGAAAGCAATCTCCCTCATGGCTACTTGGGTCCATCAGCCACATATTGTCACATGACCACAGCTACCTGCAAGAGCAGCTGGTTCATGTTCTTCACTGGGTGGCCATGTACCCAGCTATGACTTGGAGGTCCCCTTAACTGGATATGTGATGGACAATCTATACCCTTGTCATGATAGCTGATATACATGTCCAGAAGGCAGTCACACAAGCTGTAGTTCTGGGCAAATTTTAGGTTGGAGAGATGCAGTTGTTACATAATAATATTGCAGATGAAGAAATTTATGAGATTAGAGATTTTCCATGACATACTACAATTTGTTGTAGAAACCAGGGTGACTTTCTGCACAGAGCCTTTTAGCATAAAGAAATTTGTAAGTGTTCACTTTCAAGCCTTCCTGTTCATGAGCTTTGACCTCCTGGTGGCCAAGTCACTCTTGTGAGTCAAGGCAAGATGGTCCTGCTAAGGGGCCCTCTGCTCTGTGTGGAGATACTGCAGCAATCTGCAGAGGAAGACAATAAAGATATCATGAATTTATGGGAACATAGGATTTGAAACAATACAGTTATAAAAGACAACTGGACAAAATTATAATAAAGTACAATCTTGGGAGAGTACAGTTTTAGGTCTTTATTTTAATTTCTCTTAATTAATTTTTATAGGATTATAAATGATGATAGGAGTAATAAAGACCTGAAAATTATGCCAAAACAAGAGTCTTTAAATGTGTTGTGGGCCCTCCACAGAGCCAAGCTGTGGTGAGGACGTTGATGCCTATGATAATTTACACTCCAAGTAACTTTGAGAGCAATATTCTGAAGAGACTCTGGGGCACATCAGGTCAGGTGCAAGCAGGTACAAGTTGACATCTATGTGATGGTTAGTTTTAGGTGTGACAGGAATAAGGAATACCTAGAGAACAGGCCACACGTGACTTCTGGTTGCATCTTGAACATGTTTTCAGGAGGTTGGTGTGTGAGTAGGAGTTGAATGGGGAAGATCTGCATTCAAGGTGGGCAGGCACCACCCAATTGGTGCAGGAAAGACTAATTCACCCTCTCTCCAGAGCTGGGCTGAACTTCTCCAGCCCTTGGGCATTAGAACTTCAGGTTCTCCGGCCTTTGCCCCCAGGAGTTACAGCAGAGACCGAGGAAGTTCTCAGCCTTCAGCATCTCACTGAGTTTTGCCATCAGCTTCCCTGGATGTCAGGCCTTTGGATTTGGATTGAGGAATGGCTCCAGTACCCCAGACCTACACCTTGTAGATGACCTATTGTGAGGCTTCTCAGCCTCCGTGATTGTATGAGCCAATTGCCCTGATCGTCCCCTCTTATCTATCTACCTATCTATCTGTCTATCCGTCACCATCTATCTATCTATCTCCTATTGACTTTTACCTTTCTGGACAATGCTGACTATTACAAAGTAAACCAAAGGTGTGGCTTTGGCCATTTTATTGGATTGGAGTAAGGCTAGTGTAAGATCCCGTGTGCAAGAGATTTCAGTATATGACCAGTGCCAAAAGAGGGGGCATCTGACAGGCACTCCTAAGGGCCTGTAAAGGTATGGTGCAAAAGAGGAAAGGGAGGGTGAAATCTAGAGAGAAATCAGCTGGCAAATATCAAAAGCAGAGTCAGACCCTATTACATTAAAGTTAATTGAGAAGAGGATTACTGGAGTGTTCCAAGGACTTATAAAAATAGTCTTCTACATAGTAATGCAGTTGAAGCATCTAATCTGAGGAAAGATGTGCTCCATTTGACTCAGTTTTGGAGGCAGCCAAGGTGCTGACAGCACACAGGAACAAGATGACCCACTTTAGTGTCCCAGCTCAGCCTCTAGCTGTCTTTGTGATCCTGGTAAATCAATCGCTCTGTTTATCTTGGCCTCAGCCTCCTCAACTATGAAATGTTCAGTATTGCTGAAAGGATTAAGTTGGTTAATATACACTTAGTGTTTGGTGCATTTTAGCACTCAATGTGTATTATCCAGACAGTATTGCTGTTATTAAAATTATCTTTTTCTGCAAAAAAATTAAGATTGTGTTTGAGATGGCCCATAAAAATTAGTTCAAAGCTAATGTGAAGAACTTGCCAAGAACTTTACCAAATCATCTATTTTATTTCCTAGTACAAAAAGTTAGTAAAAGTCGTGGAACTCAGTCAATCTATGAAGTCTAGAAAGATCCTGAAAATTCAGTCTGGGACCCATGTGTGTTTGGGAGACGGCCTTCTCCTTTCATGTATCCAAAGTGAAGCTTACCAGCAGGCCCCTTTCTGTTGTAGACCACAGTGAATTGCTCATTTTCATCTGTACTTGTAATCTTATTTTAGCAAAACATCACAAGAAAACTTTGAGTGTGAAATACCAGAGAGAAGCTCGTAAGAAAAAATATCTATTAGCCCTGAAGAAAAGTGTGGACTTGATATAGGGTGAAGGGAACTTTTGTCCAGAGCCCGTTTCTCAGTCAGGGACATGGAACAGGTGTGGGTCTTCTCACAAAGGTCAGTGGGGTGCATTTAAACTCTTCCTCCTCCCATTCAGGTAGAGAGCAGAGCTGGGCCCTTTGCAGACCCAAGATGACCTCACTTTCGGCTGAGTCACCCAGGAGGTTCTGGGGGAAAGAATGTTCCAAACTTCCCCCTTGAGAAGATGAAGAACACAGCCACACTCAGGGTGACCTCCACCAAGCGTTTCTGAGATTATAATGAGTTATCTCACCAAGAAATATACACTAACAACAGCGATATTGGATTGGTTTTATTTACAGTACTCAGCAGAATGTAAAATTATGAAAGGAAGGTGTTTTTAAAAGTAAGAAAGGTGCCCTAATAAAAATAAGTATAAGGAATCATTGGACACTAGTTGCAGGAATGCATGCTGACTACATAGGCATGACGTCTACTGATACCAACAATTTAGTTTATACTGCATGCAAATTAGGATGGATTGATAGATGAATAGATGGATCAACATAGGATGAAACAAATACAGCAAAAATTAGTTTAAAATGTAGATTTAGGTGATGGTTGTATGGGTATTTCCTGTACATCTTTTAACTTGTCTTTATATTTGTCTCAACAAAATAAAATGTTAAGAAAAAGACTAAGAGGGCACTTTATCATGTGAGTCAAATGTTTAACCTCAGTGAGGTATGCAGCTCATGTGTCAAGTCCAGGGGAGTTGTGAAGAAAATAGTATTTTTTGAAGAAAATGTATATAAATGAAATATTTTTAGTCTGCATTAGTGTTTGGACCTGCAGAATGCCTTGGAGTCAGCACCAAGGAGAGCGGCAAATCCCAAAGGCAAAAATTTGTCATTATCCCATTACTGTGGCTCTGAGAGACTCACTGACTTAATGGAAGAAAGCAGCACAGCCATCTTTAGACTGGATTTTGTTTTCTATTTTCACGGAAATATTTTAAATAACTATTACTTATTCAACTTTCCCGTTCATTACCTGCCTCATAGGCACCATGATGGGAGATTATTTGGATTCACAGAGCAGTGAGACTTGGCCCTGAAGGAACTGATGATCAAAACTCAGCATGAATACATATTGGTCCAGCACACTCAGATGTTCTAAGCACTGTGGGAACTGCAACTTCTGGTCACACTGTGAAGGGCCACCAAGGTGTCACCTGGCAAAACTGATGATCTGAACATCCCTGAGCTGGTTGAGTGCAAAATGCCAAAGTAGGTGATGTCCTCAGAGTGATGTGTTGCTGAGTGACCTAGGACATATGTGCATATTTTAATTTATGTATATGTATATTAAATAGATACAATAAATAACAATAAGTAATCAATATTAATCGTGACAACAAAATGTGTTTTTACTACATATAGGTGACTTGCATACATATTATATATAATATGATATATCATAAAATATATGGTAACAGCTTAATAACATAATTATATTTAAATATCATTATATTGCAGTTTTATAATACCAACATAAATAAATAATAGTATATAATATACACCATTGTTATATTATTGTTTTAAAATAATATAAAATATAAAAATATAAAAATAATCATATTTTAGAAATGTAAGTTTGCTAAATATTTGAGTGGAGACACATTAAAAAAGATCCACTTAATTGCAAATATCCAGATGTTTGATGTCATTTTTGTTCTTCTGTTTATGAATAAAATGTCCCTTGGGAACTTGTAGTGTAATAATTTTAAAATGATGTGAAGAGATTTGGGTGGAAAGGACTTGGGGGTAGGTTCAGGATTTAAAGTTATTGCTAACAACTAGGAGAATTTTGATATTATGAAAATCTCTTTAGAACCATTTTTTTTTCACCATCCCTAAGAGGAGTTTTGCTAAAGTTTTTTTTTTTTTTGGTGGTAGATTTATTTGTAATTTAAATGAAGCTATTGTGTTTTCTTTTTCTATAAACTGACCTTTTCCCTTTACATTATCTTTGGATATCTCCTGTCTTCTGAACTTACAGTAAAGATCAACCAAAATTTATTCCCTGAAAAAAACAAAAAACAAAAAAAGAGCAACAAAGTAAATGAATTACCTTCCTCGGTTGGCTAGAAGGTCACTGTGTCCCACTTTGATTTTTCCTTAATGTTTAATTCATCTTGATGCCAAGCAAAATGTGGCTGAGACCGTTCATCAGCAAAGTCCAAGCCAGTGTGGTGGGCCAAACAGATGGTTAAAATTAAATCTGAGTGGAAACTTTGGTGGATGCCAAGGTTCAGAGACTGGAGTGGGGGTGAGTGAAACTCTGTGGGACAGCAGAAGCAATGCTTCTGTGGGGGCAGAATTGTCCTGTGCTCAGGTTGTATTGGTGGTCACACATGGGACCACACTGCAAAGAGCTGCAGAGACGGTCAGCTCCACATGTAAACACAGACACATTGTAACACACGCCTGTACATACATACATAGACTAACACATAATATATACATGTTATAATACACATGGACACATATGCACATACATAAGAATGCACACTGACACATATACAGATGCATAGGTACATAGACACAGGTATATAGACACATGCATGCACATTAATACATATATATTCAGGCATTAACATACTACACATACATAAGAACACATATGTATGCACACAACATATACACATGCACATATAGATACACACAGATACAAATATATACATGCACCTACATAATATAAAAGTATATGTACTTGCACACATGCATAATCACACATACATAAACACATTGATGTCTATACAAGCACACACACACAAGTGCCTAGCAATAATGGAGGAAAATTAGTAGGACTGTACATAGTCTAGTTAACAAAATTATATCACGATCATTTTTCTGGTTCCTTTCTTTCACTTTTAGGAGAAACAGAAGTAATGATTCATGAAACTCTGTGTGCTACTTTTTGCAACTTCCTGTGAGTCTATAATTATTTCAAAATTTTAAAAAGTCTTAAAAACTTAATATTCAAAGGAGGTTATAGTATCAAATCCTATCAAATGTTACTAAAACCTTCTTTGAATATTAAGTTTTTAAGACTTTTTAAAATTTTGAAATAATTATAGACTCACAGGAAGTGACAGCTTTTCATCCAGCTAACAAAAATCTCATCATGGAAATGACAGTAGACCACCTATCCTTAAGGGACATTCCAAGAACCTCCGATAGAGACTAAAACTGGAAAGTACCAAATCCTGTGTAGACTTTGTTTCTTCTATGTAAATATATCTATAACAAAGTTTAACTTACAAATCAGACATAGTAAAATATTAACAATAACTAATAATAAAATGAACCAATAATATAATAAACTATAGTAAAAGTTTGTAAATGTGGTCTCTCTCTCTCTCTCTTTCCTTCTCGATATGTCTCTTTTAGCCAACTTTTCTGTTACTGGATGCAATATCCAATGCCGACAAGTTAAAAGAGGAGAGATTTCATTTGGCCCACATTTTAAAGGAATTCAGCCCACGTCAGCTGGCTCCAAGGCAGAAACATCATGGCAGAAGGGCATGGTGAAGCAAAGCTGCTTTGTTCGTGGTGGCCGGGAAACACCAGGGGAACAGCGCCAGAAAAGAAAGGGCCAGGGAGCGTCTATAGCATGCAAGTTTGCACCTCTATGATCCACCTAGACAGAGCCAGAAGTGTGCTCCTCTAGTCCCCTGGATGGCTCCCAAGTCAATCAAGTTGACACAATCAGACTTAATGGTCACAATATTTTATTGTGCTTTTGCCTGTGTTACTTAGAGGCAGCACTCCACAGCTTCTTTCCAGCATATTCAAATTGCCTGCATTACTACTCCTGTGCTTTGAGACCACTGTCAAGTAAAATTAGAGTTGCTTGCACACAAGCTCTGCAATGATAGCTGAGACTGCTGAAGTGACTAAATGGGTGAGTAGCATAGACAGTATAGAAACACTGCACAAAATGATGATTTGCATCCTAGGTGAGACAGAGTGGGATAGATTAAGATTTTGTCGTGCTACTCAGAATAGCATGCAATTCAAAACCTATTAAATGTCCATGTGCAACATTTTCCATTTAGTTGTTTTGGATTGTGATTGGCTGTGGGTAAATAAAACTGTGGAATGCAAAACCTTGTATAAAGGGAGACTTTCTGATGAAAGCAATTATGAATAAATGTTTTAAATGAAAACCCAACTTCCTTTAGTCTTTTAGATCTCATTTACTTTCTTAGATTTTTATTTCTCAGGTAACTAGTAGCTGAAAAGTGATTTATATATGACCTAGTGACTATGAACTTTACATAAAAACAAAACTGACAATTTTAATAGCTAACATAGAACCCGAATGGATTATGAGTGTCTAAAATAGTAAGTAGTAAGAGTTGGAGAGATTCCCATAGAGACAGAACAAAGTATTCTAAGTACAGTGTGACAGAATGTTGACATTCAGTTCTCCTTTGATACTAACAGAAACAGGCTGAAAACTTTCGTTTGTATTCTCAGTCACCTTTGAGCAGCCGTCACCTGGTAGCTGGTGGCCTCCCTTGGGGAAGACTCTCTGTGAGCTTTTCTCTTGATTCTCAGCCCCTGGCCTAGGACAAGGCACAGGATGTAGGCTCTGTGCAGCACGTCGGGGACTTGCCCATGCAAACACTCCTAGTACCAGGTGTCTCCTAAGCCCTGCCCCTGTCGGGCTGGGATAATGTTCTTGTTTGGATAAAAGCTATGGAGAGAAAGTCCCTTGTATGCACATGCTCAGAGTATGAGCAGGAACAGCAATTACCCATTCCCAATTAGTAACTAGTATTAAAAAAGCAATTTCCTCCAGATGTGTGTCTTATAAATAGAACAGCAAAGGTGATCTGGCCCTTCAGAAACAAAAAGCAAGGACTCCTGTAACTTTTACTGTGCCTGATCCTTCATTTTCCACCAAATCCTCCTTCTGGAGTTTATTTCCTGCTGGCGAGTGAACCCAGGTGGGCCTAGACTTAAACATGTGGACATGAACTAATTTCTTCTGATCCCAGGGCAACAGCAGGGAGGCGAGCCTGTCACTGTTGGAGTCCTGTGAAGTCCAGGTAAACTCTGCTCTTGAGTGGTTTGCTCGATGCTGTTCTGCCGGAGGAATCTGCCCCTCCCTTAGAGGAGTGGGGAGAAAGGAGGCCTCTCCCGTCGGGATTCCCACTCAGCCGCCATGCCAGTCCCAGACCCTCAGATCCTCCTCACTTGTAGCTCACTGTCCCCAGCAGGACTGGCCAGCTGGTCGCTGCTAAGACAGCACAGCTCTCCTGTCACCTCTGGCTATCTGGTTTGAGTGGTGGACAGCCTGTCCCGTGCTTGGACACAAAAGGTATGATTCAACATACCCAAAGAACTGCCAAAGTGCAGCTATTCATGGTTCTTTTCCACATAGCAGCAAAATCCACCTGCAAAGAAAAGCTGCAGGTTAGAAGAAAAACAATTTATACTTTGCTTCCAAAGCATTTTTTTTACACTAAATAGATATAAAAACACATCTGAGGAGTGTGGCTAACTCATATTCCATCAGTGCTGGGGAGTTGGGAATGAAGAACAGAGAAGGCTTCCTGAGCAGCATATCAGAACATTTCCTGTTGGCCATTCAGCCTTCACAAAGTCAAACTCGGGCTAGACGTGTTCTTCCAGGGTGGGTAGGAGTAAAGACGTTCAAAGTGAGCTAAAATCAGTGCAGCAGGCCAGCGTGACCTGTGCTTCACTTGCCACTCTCTTCTCGTTACCTTGATGGGTTCCACCTGAGCCGGCAAACCCGGGAATCTGAAGGTGTCGCTGTGGGCAGGCACAGGTACAGGGATGTGTGTGGCCAGCGCCTCAGGTAAGGCACCATGGGAACAGCTGCTAACTGGGGTCAGTGTACAGAGCTACGCAAGATGCCAGGAAAACAGAGTCCCAGGACAGAGGTGGCACTGGGGGCGGAGCTCAGATACTGGAAGCGGTGTCTGAGCAGGAAGCCGAGGCTGGGGACCAGTCCTGAACAGCAAGCGACATTTGAAAAATTCACTTTATGATTCCTATTGGAAATATGCCGGGAAAGCTAGACCAAGTCTTCTACATGTCAGAGCCTAGATTCTAGTGGAGCGGACCCGCACATCAACAAGGCATCCTCTGCAGATGTTGACAGGAGTGGGCAAAGGAATAAAGCTGGGGTCATGCAGATGACCTCGAGGGGATGACTCTGCAGTGATGGGGAGTGGGTGTGAGGGAAGGACAAGGAGTTGGTGTTGGGAGAGCTGGGGACAGACTGCGAGGAAGATTGTTATGGTTTACGTCTAGATGCCCACCTAAAACCTTGTGGGATCATAGATGGGGCTTTTCAGAGGTAGCTGGATCTAGATTTTGTGATGCTGGGCTTAATGGTGTGATTACTAATTTAGCCCACTGTTTGGTTTGGCATAGTTCTGGGTATGGTTAATGGGAAAGTCCACTCTGGATGTGAGTGCCACCTGACCTAAGGGTGTGTAGCTTGGATAGAATATAAGGGACAGAAAGAGGCCTGCCGTTATCAGTTGCTGCTTCTTTACTATTTCACTGCTTTGCTGCCTTCTGCCATGCCAAGGACTGTTTCTCCTCTGTGATGCCCCTCTGCTGTGCCACCCTGTCTTGGAGCCAGCCAACTATGGACTGAAACATCTATGAACTGTGAGCTACAATAAACCTTTCCTCTTTAACTTCAGTCATTGGATATTTTGTCTCTGCAATAAGAAAGGTAACTAAGATAGAAGAGGAAGCAGGAAAGGGCAGAGTAGGCATGAGAAGCTGCTTTTATGTCTGGATGCTAAAGGTCAGCTATGACACAAAGGCCACCAGACACCAGATGCCAAGCTTAGGAACACACAATGAATTCTAGGAGGCACTTGCTGTGTGTGTGGCTCTTATCACTCTCAACCTCCAGCATTTTGGGGGCTGATGAGGACAATGAAGGGGGCTGGGTCTATGCATCCAGAAGCCTTTCCTCTCTTGATGGCCAGGGAAGCAGGAAGAGCTGCCTTCTTACCCACAGGAATGGTCCAGCCTGGCTGGGAAGAACAGGGTCACTGTTCCATGAGAGCCACAGCAAGGGCAGCAAAGGCCTTCTAATTGCTCTCAATCATGCTCTTCTCAAAGCATATATAAAATAAACTTTTGCATCTAAATCATTTATACTTTCTTTCCAACTCCAGTGAACACTTACTGTATTTATATTAATAATGAAATGCAAACACAGAGGTAGTTACTTAGGTCAGACAAGGCAACTATATGATTAACAATCATTTCAGAAATAAATCATTGGGGACAGGGATATAGCTCAGTGGCCATGACACCTGCCTGGCAAGCCTGAGGTTGTGAGTTTGATTCCTGGTACAAAAAAAAAAAAAAAAAAAGAAAAAGAAAGAAATGAATCATTCATTCCAAAGAAAACAAATATGCAAAAAGGTGTGCAAGATAAAGTGAAGAGGGGATTTTAAAATCAAGATACTGGAAGTTTATTGTAAACTTACTCGTTAAGACAGAGAACTGAGATTGCATTATACGATTTTTTCCCCTCGTACCTAAAGAACAAAATCATAGAAGAACTCAGGGCTCAGCCCCAAAGTACCTACAGCAAACAAACACAGAGATGGAAACAATTCTAGAAACACCTCAGACTTGAACCTAAACAAAGAAAAATGATTCTGAGTAAAGTACACCTCACATCACTCTTAGTCATCTCATTCCCCCAAAACCATGGTGACAATTTAACAAGTTATGAGATTATTTTCTCTCTCTTTGCCAAATATGTAGAGTCAAGCCCAGAGGTATCCTTGACTTTCTCCCATCTTATTTGAGAGATACTGGGAAGAGTTGCTGGAAAGAAATTGGTGAGGATTAAGAGAGCAAAGGAAGCCCAACATGGTGGCACACACCTGTCATACTAGCACTCTAGGAGGCTGAGGCAAGAGGATCACAATTTTGAGCCCAGCCTGAGAATTTAAGCAACTTAGAGAGAACCTGTCTCAAAATTTAAAAAAAGAAATGAGAAAGGGCTGAGGATGTAACTCAGTATGAAAGCCCTGGGTTGAACCCTCAGGACTGGAGACCACAGGGGAGTAAGAATTCCATCGTTCATAGTATGGAGTCAAGATCTAAAGCTCAGAGGCATGTCACTGTTAGAATGGCTATGCTTCAGTCCTTGCTTAGCACAGGGCACTTAACACTATAAGGAATAACATGAGGGCTGGTGAGATGGCTCAGCGGTGTACGCACCTGCCTGGCAAGCGCGAGGGCCCGAGTTTGACTCCTGGAACCCACATATGAAAAAAGGGGCCGGTGATATCGCTCAATGGCACTGGCGCCTCCTGGCACACAAGGTCCTGAGGTCGACCCCCAGTACCCAGAAAAAAAAAAAAAGAATAAATGAGAGGTGAGAGAGTAAACACCATCATATTGGCCACACCACCATACTGGCCGCCATATTGGCCACCACCATATTGGTCACTTCCTGACATGTTCTTAGGCCACAGTAAGACAACAAAACCCATAATCCTCAGACCTTGGACTAAAGCTCAGATGGCAAAACAAATCTCTCCTGAATCTGATGATCAGGTAGTCAAGAGGTTCAAAGATCAACAGCATCGCCCCAAAGCAGAGGTTGGCCCAGGAATCAGACAGGAAGTCATTACCACAGAGCACATGAGAAAGGAGCTCACCATGAAAAAGACAGACAAGGAGAACAAAATTCAAGGAGCATCAGAGGACTCGTCACAATCGTGTCATGCTGTGTGACACGTTAGTCACACATATATTCAAAGGAATAATAGTTCAAAGTCAAGATGAATAAATAAGAAAGTTGAAAAGGGAGATGGCCTTTCTGAAAAGACACATTTGAAGAATAAAATATTCTCATTGAAGTAATGAATAAAACATAAAGAGTGCAAATGAGAAGGGAATCCACGCTAAAAGTGGTTATTCACATTTTTGAGAGAAAGAAAAGTCCTGGCAGTGTATTTACTGTTATAATACCATATCTGGACATTTCAGTGGTCTTTTGTCTAGAAAGGGAACTAGCACTTCTATGGGAATGACGGTGGTCAAATCCAAGCTGGTTTTGAAGCTCCAAATGCTCATGTGTGGCCCTCATCAATTCCTCGATGCTCCTGTTCCACACTCCAGTTAAAAACAGGCTTGGTCAGAGCGCATTTCCCAGATCCCTTCACTCTGGGAAGTGGTGGCCGTGGAACGTTCTGTGGCTTTATGAATGGCCCTTACTTCGCTCTCTGTATCGATGTGTAGAATGACCTTTCCTGGAATTGTGACTAATGTATTTTAACAGAGTGCAGAGGAACAATGCTATGGTTAGGACATGTAGAGGTAGAAGACCGTGGCCTGAACACCCATAGGAGTCCTAATCACTGCAGAGCAGGAATTTCCGAATGTTTGACTTTCCCATCACTTTTGCAGCCACATTGTTATCAGTCAAAACTCTTTCCACACCTCATTATGTATTCATTCATTCAATAAGTTCCAAATACTTGGCCCAATAGTTTCTAATATAATTCTATTGAAATGATATTGCCCAACATTGCTTGGATGAAATGTTCCCATTTCTGATGAAACGCCACAATTTTTTGTTTTTTCCCAATATCCTGATACTAATTAAATTTCAGAAACAAACTTATGTTTATAAAATTCCTATTATAAGAGCTTATGCAGTAATGTGAGAACTGTTAGACCATAATGTTTCCATGTGAGAACCATAGAGTGAAATCTTATCAGAATAGTTGGAACTGATGGGTTCGGTGAAAGATGCAGGTAAGAGTGGAACACGACAATGGCAATGGTACCACCACAGGCTCTGGATCCAACCCGAGCACCTTGCTTCCAGAACTGCCTGCTGACCAGTGCACGTACACAGGGCTCACAGCCACCTCACCACCCTCTCCAGACGGACCCAGAGTGGAGAAGCAGACTTTGTTCCACAGAGGAGGAGCTACAGGCATCATGGTCAGATGCTGCCAGTTTCATACACTCACGCGTCTTGTCAGAAATTCTTTTCCTTCATGCGGTTCATGAGATATTTTAAATACCACATTTCTTGTAATTTAGTGATAATCTCGGAAAAGGGCCGTATTGTAGCCGCTGGGATTTCAAACCTTACCTTGTCTCCCAAGTGAGCATGGCCCCAAAATGTGCAGAGAGATGGAGCTTGAAAGTCTTTCATGGAGAAGTTTTTGTGGGAATCAACAGGAATTATAAATAAAAACATGCGTGGCATATACATTCATACATATTTGCACGCATGCATACATGCATACATACATACATGCATGCATACATACATATTCTGCCCACATTTTAAAATATATTTTAATACATATTATTTTCTTTTTTATAATTATCTTTCTATTATACCCTGTCATTTCTACCACATCTAAAAGCTTAAGAATTATGTTTTATTTGAGATTTACAAGTTTTTATTTCCACATCTTGTATTATCTTTTGTCAGCACCCCAAAGCTATTGTATTCTACACAAATTTGTTTAAATGCACATATAGTTTTTGTTTCAATATGTTTATTTTATCAATTAGGATATAGTATTTTCAGCGTATGTGCTGCTGAAGTGAGCATGGATATAGTATTTTTAAAAACAATCTGCTTCAATCAGCATCATATTCTTCTCTGATAAACTCCAACATCTATGAACTCCAACTTCTAAAAGAGAAAATCACAGAACATAACATTTTATCTTAATGGAGAATGTTATTGTTAAGACCGGTGTTCCTAATTTTATGGTGATCTCTCAGCATGTATTTCTAAAGTACTTTAAAGTAACTCATATTTTTGGTTAGTAAGGTAACATTACAATACTTCAGTGATGTTGCCTTTATGTGTCTATTTTAATTTTTCTGTTTTATACATGGCCATTTTAGTAACTTCTTTTAAAAAGCAAACATTAGTCTTAGTAAAGTTACTACCTCTGTGGGCCATTGAAAACAGATGGTCATATTATATTACTAAAATACTAAAAAATGTGGAAACTACTTCGCAGCAAATTCAGAAATGCTTTCTTAAATAGTTTTGCCTCAGTGGTATATGGTACGTAAACGTTTCACCTACTTTAGATTCTAGACTAGAATTTCTAAACTATGGAAAAGGCCTTCAAGATGGTTTAAAATTAGGCAGGAGGTTCAAACCAGGATGTTAATTGTTTTAAAAAATCAGTTTGCCTGAATTGTTACAATCACAAAATTTCCTTACGTTTTTAGAAATTCATCACACTGATTTTCATGACTATCATTTAAGGAATCATCACTCTATCACTATTTCACCACTCCTTTTTTTTTTCTCCTTTCTCTCCAGCCCTACCACCACTCTTTATCTTCCATCTTTTTGATGATAAACATTTTTTTTTTTTTTTGTGGGTACCGGGGGTCGACCTCAGGACCTCGCGTGCCAGCAGGCGCCCGTGCCGCTGAGCGATATCACCGGCCCCTTTTTCGTATGTGGGTTCTGGGAGTCGAACTCGGGCCCTCGCACTTGCCGGGCAGGCGCTTAAGCCGCTGAGCCATCTCACCGGCCCCTGATGATAAACATTTTAAAGGTGTGAAGTGATCTTTCATTGTGGTTTTATTTGAGTTTCTCTGGTGACTAGTAATATTGGACACTTTTGAAATAGCTGTGGACCGTGGTCTCCTTCTAAGAAACGTCTATTCTTGTCTTTTCCCAGTTTTAAATCACATTGTTTTCTTACTACTGAGTTATTCTAGTTCCTTATATGTTTTGAATATTAATTCCTTATTAGTTGTGGCTTGAAATATTTTCTCCCATTCTGTAGGTTGTCCTTTCACTCTGTTGTTTCCTGTGTCAGTCAGAAGCTTTGTAGTTTGATGTCATCCTATTGTCTATTTCTGCTTTTGTTACTTGTGTTTTTGGCTTCATACCACCTGCAAAATCAGTGCCTAGGATCCAATGTCATAGCATCTTTCCTTAATGTTTTCTTCTATTAGTGCTCCTGATCCAAGTCTTCTGTTTAAGACTTTAATGCATTTTGAGTTGGTTTTTGTATGCAGTGTGAGAGAAAGGGAGGGTGGGGGATTTGGGGCTGCCTCCAGGGCCTGGCACATCCTCCTCTGTCCCTTCCCCATCACATTCATTGCACCTGCCACCAATGGCCTGGTATGAGACCGATGCTTTAGTGCCGCCCGTTTTCAGCACCAGTTGATGAAGTAGATGAGTTGTTACACACCCCCTCGTGGATTTGAACTTCAAGGCTACTGTCCTGGCTTAGGATATTTTATAAAATTATAGTCAAAATGTTGGCTGGGGCTGTAGTAACCTTGACCTGACCTAAAGAAGCTACCTCTAAGACTGTCCCTGCAAAATTTGCTGTTGACAGGAGGCCTCAGTCCTGGCTCACCTGACCTCCCTGGCAGCATCTGAACACCCTCCTGGAAGGACAGCATCTTTCCTACCATGAGGGAGACTGCAGATCAGGCTCTTCTTTTTTTTTTTTTTGTGGGTAACGGGGGGTCGACCTCAGGACCTCGTGCCCCAGCAGGCGTCCATGCTGCTGAGCGATATCACGGGCCCCTTTTTCGTATGTGGGTTCCGGGAGTCGAACTCGGGCCCTCGCGCTTGCTGGGCAGGTTCTTAAGCCGCTGAGCCATCTCACCGGCCCCCAGGCTCTTCTTCAGAGAAGAATCTTCCAAGCATGGCTTCTCCTTCAATATATATGCCTTTAAAGAAATTTCCACTGTAAGGCAAGTATAAAAACAATTTGTTCAAAATTCGTCAGTTCACATTTTGTTCACCTGTCTATTTTAGGGTTTTTTTTCCCTATCAGGAATGAAATCTTTTTCCACCTTGCCTTTCTTCCCTTCTTCTTTGGCCCTCCCAGATTAGCTTTAAAGAAGATTTTGATGTCAGTGAATCATTCTTATTGCCAGAGAGATCCGAGTTTCACTTTTATTAAGAATTTAAACTCACTTTATGTTTTATGCATGGAAAGTGAAGATTCCTAAAATGGCTGAATACATTTTTCATTTCTTGGGAAAAGTAGAAATGGGGTATGCAAAGGAAGAATTAGGAATTCTCATAATCAACAGGAACATGGCTTACTCTGGGACCATCTTGATTACTGTAAAACGATGCAATGGCAAAATTTCAGGTCTGTGACTGGAAAATCCTTCCAAAGAGCCCATCTTTTCTAACATCAGCCTTGAATTATATTGCTTACTTTGGATGAAGAGTTTTGGAACAGGTCTTTTCAAGTTAAGTGTTGTAAACTTGATCTTCAGAATATCAATAGGATGGTCTTGATTTAGAAAAGAGGAATGCAGCAGGTTCCCTGGAAACCATCTGCATTTCAGCAGAAAGCCTGACTGAGATTTTTGTACCATTTTTGTGGTGGGCTACAGGACCAGGCCATACACATACTCAATGAAGCAATCGCTGAAAATATACTGTCATTGCATGGCAATTCTTTTTTTATTTCTCTGTTTTGTTTCTTTTCTTAAACTCAGGATATCTGGTATGGTTTTATTTCCTTCAGAATGTAATATGGGGCAATAAATAAACAACAGAAGTTAAAGTGCTGTGAAGAGGTGATTGAGAATTTTTTCTCAGTTTGAGGAGGAAACTCAATTCTCTGCCTCCTGATTCTGTTTGTTCTCAATCCTACTTCTATATTCTGAGCGGTGAGAACTAATTCTCTGTTGAGACTGCAACTCATTGCCAGTCCAGTCTCTTGAAAGTAATCTTTACTCGCACCTAACAACTTTCCTCTGCTCTAAAAGGGGTTTGTGTAGACTGTAAAATCAGACTTGGGTACCTAAGACAGTAGCCTCATATTTGTCTTTTGGGAGGGAAGATAACAGCTCCTTATAGACATTTTCCAAATAACCACTAAATGTCCAGCAGTTTGGAGCACAAATCCAGTTGACTGATTTTGCCAGTCTAGTGCTGGCAGCTCAATAAACTGAGTTTGGGTGTGGGAATTATTTTTCTTGCTAGGTTTTATGCTTCCTAGAAGTTTCAATTCTGATGCATGACTCACAGGCAAGGAAATCCCCTCAGTGGGCAGCTTCTTCTAGATGGTTGTAATTATGTGCCCAGCCTGATCACCAAAGTCTTTAATAAATGGGATTTTATTTTATTTCATTTGTTTTAGTTATCTACTTACACTAATACTTATATAATTGTGATTTTATGCAACAGTTCAGAAATAATGCACAATACTGCCTTAATATCTACATCCAGCTCCTCTGGCTCATGAGGTTTTTTTTTTTTTTAATTTAAGCTCAAAATGATGAAGGTATATCCTGCAGAATTTGTTGTTCAACATCTGGTTGGTCCTACTGAACGTTTTCCTTGTGCCTCAGGCCACGCTGTTCTATGCTAGTCTGGTACACAGGGTGATTAGATCAAATTCTTCTAAAAAACAGAACCTGAAATGAAGATTAAAGCATTACTATTTATCTTGGAGGTGTAAAAGCAGGGAAGTAAGGAGAAAAAGGTAGGAGAGGTGAGAAGATGGGAAAACGGGAAGGGCTGCAGGACTGTGCGTCCTTCGTCCCACACTCAGCTGTTAAGGACATAGCAGGACTGGCAGAAGCACTCACCTGACACCAGGGCTTCTCCCACAGGTGTGCAAAGTAAGCACCCTGAAAAGAGAAAGAGGAGGCCTTTTGTATGTATGCCCCACTCTCATCTTCCACTTTCCATCTGTAAGTTTCCTCCACAGGGAGATACATCTTTGCATTTCTGGACCGGGCATCCTGGCTTTTGGTGGACACGCCAAGCTGGACACCGTGACCCATGGTTTTCTCCAGAGGTGAGGTGCATGGAAGGAAGCAGGGGGCAACTGTGGGGTCTCAAAGAGAGGCAATGCATCCCCTAGACATGTGAATATCCGTGTGACTAATTGCATCCACAGTTGCTCAGAGCTCAGATTTTAAAGATGATCCCTTATCAGACCTGGCCCAGGGAGGCTTTGCTTTTCTGTGAAGTGGATGCCAAAGTTCTCACCACCACATGGATTCTCTATGTGGACTTGAAGTTTTCTTAAGTTATTACTTTGTTAGGATAAAAGCTACTTTAACATATATCTAAACTATCTTTGGACTTGATCTAATATTTATATTCTTCCAGCTTTAATATGTTATAATTGACAAATAAAAATTTATATATTCATGGTATGCAATGTGGTGGTTTGATGCACTTATACATTGTGAAACGATCACTATGATCAAATTAATTAGCATATCCAGTATCACACTGAGTTTCCACGGTGTGTGTTTGGTGTCTGATGAGGTCACATAAGACACTTGCACCTTGAGTTGGACATTCCTGGGTTCAAATCACAAGCTTCCCTGAAGATTTGTGCATGCAGCTCATTTTTTCCTTAATAAGGTCACCTAACAGCAATCAGGCTTGGTGAGCTCCTCTGTGAAATGGACAGGGGGGTCTATCTCACAGAGTGGCTGTAAGGAGTAGTTTGGACCATCTCTATTAGAACTTAGCTCAGCCTCGGATTGGAACAAGCAGTCAAGAGACAGCAGTGATCACTACCCAAGAGAGTAAGCACCAGGCTTTTCCATCTGGACAGGTCGTTCGGTGCCATTACAAACATCGAAATGTGTACATTTCCGCATGAGGAAGAATCCTAGTTTTCAGAAACGTAGGTAAGGATTTACTCCTTCTGCATAAAGTAATGGGATGCAAAGCAAGTCTTACAGCATGATGAGAGAGATTCCACAGGGGAAGGGACTAGAAGAAGACAGCACACGGTATGTGTCTATCCATCTACTCGTATACTCAGCCAGTTCACATGATGGGTATGTTTTACTCCAAGCAGCGTGGTGGGTAGACGGGGTGGGGAATGAGGTGTATGGTGCATGGCTCGGAAGTGCTCCGAGCCCAAGCCCATGTGAGAGATGAAGAAAATGGGAAGAGAGTGTCCATAGCGAGACTGTACTGTGTACTTGAACTGTGCACAGGGATCTGCACTGTGACCTATTTACAAGTCAGTGATACAGAAAAGATCAATTATACAGAAAGAACTTGATTTGTTTTAAAATTGTATTTTATTGTGGTAAGAATGCTTAACATGACATCTGCCCTCTGAAATGACTGGGTATCCAGTGCAGTATTGTCAACCACTGGTACGGTTCTGCTCTAGAAGTCTCTAGAGCTTATTCACCTTGCATGATTGAAGCTTTATGCCTATTTGGTTAGCAACTTTCCCTCATTCCCTCAGCTGGCCCCTGGTAGCAACCACTCTAGCCCCTGATTCATGAGCTCAACTATTTTAAATCCCTTATATAAGTGGAATCACTCAGTGTTTATCTTCTGTGACTGGCTTATTTCACATAGAACAATGTCCTCAAGGTTTATCCTAATGTTCTTTTGTCCTCTTTTGTGACATCTTGAGTTTTCATTTCCTTCGTATGTGTGATTATGCATACGTTCCAAAACATAAATTCTTCCTTTTTAATCTAAACACAATTATTATTAGTGTACTAAAAATTAGCAAAAACTCCTATATCATCAAATTTGTAATTATAATTTTTTAAAAATTCTAATTCTTTTCAAAAAATTTAAAAGTTTTAATTGCAAGTTGACATTTTGTAGTTGTATATATGTGTGGCACACAAAGTAATGTTATGTCTCATAAATACAATATGAAATAATTAAATCAAGCTAATTAATATAGCCATCACCTCAAATACTTTTTTTTTTGGAGGTGAGAGCATTTGAAATTTATTTTCTTAGCAATTGGAAATGCGATATGTTAACATTTTCTGTGTTTGCCATGCTGGACAATAGATCTCAAAGAAAAATCCCCTTAATCTCCTCGTCTAACCGGGGCTTCATATTCTTTGAACACCCCTTCATTCCCCACCCAGGCTGCAGTAACCACACTCTACTTCCTCACATTTTCTTTATCGATTCATCCTTCAATGACCCTTAGGCTCCAGAAACAGAACGGCCGTCTTTTGAATGGGTTCTCTCCCCTGTGCCTGGCAGCAGGTGTGTTCCAGCTATCTCTTTGAGCTGCCTCATATCCGGATTCCAGAAACTGCCCTAGCTTTCTCTCCCAGGGAAAGCAGGCTTGAGCTCCAAGGCTAAGTTAAATTTAATTTAAATTCTACCAAATCTCAGCTTTTACCCCTGCAATGAGAGTTGGAAAAAATAATTTTTGAGTTTTTTCTTGCAAGTGTAATGGTGGATTTCCTTTTTAAGTAGACACATTGAACGATGAAGCCAAGCCTCGTAAAATGTTTGTCTACGTTGTAACACCAATGCAGTCTTTACTGAAATAAGCAATGGTGAAGCTTATTTGAAAGCAGTGACTTATTTCTGAATAAGTTTTGGGTTTTGGAATTAAATGTGTATCTTTAAAAAATATTTCTCTGTTTTTAATGATGTTGGGAGATCCCTCCCTCTCTTGTCCTCTCTTCTTGGTTTTAGTTGCAAGCGCAGAGCATGGTTTTCGGTGTTCTCCAGCTCACACTGTGCACCATAATTTTGCCGTGAGGCTCAGGATGCTATGGAAATGACAGAGCCTGCCCGCATTTTCTGGAGGGCCAGCACCTTCCCTTCGGAGGAACTTTGCCTGCAGGAAGCAGGATGAAGAAGGAGCAGTAGAGGCAGAAGTGTCCCCGGGGTGGACACCACATGGCTGGGGACTGCATGCATGGTTTGTAGAGGGCAGGCTGTGAGGGAGGGAGGTGGGAAACAGGTAGCAGAGGGAATGAATCCATCAAGACCAAGGGTCAGAGGATGTTCAGCCTAATTTGACCTGGGAAGCTCTGGAAGCCACACAGGAGTCCCCTTTAAGGCCTAGAAGTGGCCACAGCATCCTCTAATTGGCTGTTATCCTCAGTGGGTTTCTGGGCGGCCCCTATAAGCTGAGTATGAGCTTCAGAGCCCTCCCCAAAGATCCAGCCAGGCCCTGGAAGTTCTTGTAGCCTGAAGGCCTTTAGTCTAAAGTACATAGACATTCTTTCCACATTTTAGACCTTAAATAATAACCTCTCCCATAAGTGTGTGGATATTTTCACCAAGGGTTTTTTTTTTTTCTTTCATTTTTTAATTTAGAATGTCATTTTTGGCCATCCACATGTTTTCAACTGCCATATCTGAAAAGTCTGCTAGCCTTTTCTTTTATGGGTGCTGGACTTTGACTTGCTGAGAAAATACTTGCCCTCACCACAGATTGGAAAAATATTTTCTTGTTTCTGTTTGAATGGACAAACATTTTATTGGAAGCTCTCTATTTGTACTTGGAGTTTATTTTGTGCCTTTTATGAAGTTGAGCTCTAAGTCTATCTTTTCTCAGCTGGCTGGTGGACCATGTGGTACTTTTATTGAACAATCCATTAGCTATCTACTGGTTTCCAACACCACCTTCATCATGTGCTAAATTGTCACATTTATGTGGGTTAGTTCTGGACTGTGTTCTCTTTCACTGGTGTATTTGCCCATTCCTGCCCAATAGCAGACATTTTTATGATTATGGTTTTACAGGTTGTTTTGTTATTTAGGAGGACACATTTCTCTTCACTGTTCATCTTTATGAACATTTCTTTTGTGCATCTTTTCTCTAATACGCTAATGTCATTACTGATTCCAAACTTGGCATCCATTGTTCTCTTCCCCCTGCCTCACATAAGCCAGTTTCCCCTGTCACACACCCCATGCCCCTCGCAACAGGCTGATACACCCACCCTGGGGATCTGACTGTTCTTGGCACCCACACTTGAGATCCACTGACCTTGGCTGTGCTGGAGAGATTGGTTAGGCCTAAGGCTGCCACCTGTTCTGGTCAAACACAGGTGAAAGAAAGCATCCTGGTAGCAGCCCCAGGAAAGAGACTCCCCATCTGTGGGAGAGAGAGGCTCCTCCAGGGCTTCTTCCCTCCTCCGTGTGCCCATTCTGCAAGGAAGTTAGGGCATCAACATCAGTTTTGTACTCTGAGAAACCAGCGTGAGGATGAAAATATTCTACAGGAAAATATAGCACAGATACTCAAAAGTCAAGATACCAGTGCAAAGCAGTACCCTCACTGGGCTACAAGATAAATTACCGAGCTATTTTAGGTCATGTGTTCTTTGTAGCCAAAACACCTTGACATTAGTCTGTACACTTTGCAGAACTAGTGGCTCGAGTTCCACAGAAATTCCTTTGAGATTTCGATTGGGATGACATTGAATTCATAAGTAAGTCTGGAAAGAAGTTGCAGGTTTATCTCAATACTTTTCCCTCTAAGACCAAAATATATCTCCAAGATATTCACAATCTGCTTTGTATGTCACACACCTACATTTTAGGTGGGCTCATTCTGTTCTTTTCCTGTAATGGTGGTTGTGACATTTTTCTTTCCAGCTCCCATTTTATGTTCTGAATTTTGTGAATTGTGATCTCAGCTGGGATGTCTACCGCACATCGCAAACCCAACAGATCTAAGAAGTATTTGAATATCTTCCAAGAAGTGACTATTGTTCATCTCAAGAAAAGTTAACTCCTTCTGCTTGCTTTCACCAGAGATGTTGGCTGCTTGTTTTCACAGCCCACATTATGCTCGTGTCTCCAAAACACATTCTGCTATGGACGGAATACCTGCTTCCCCCCAATTCACATGCTGAATCCCAAATCCTCAGGGTGATGGCATCAGGAGGTGGGGCCTTCGCCAGGTGATTAGGTCATGGTTGGAGCCCTTAGGATGAGGTTCATGTTCTTCCTAGAGTGGCCCCAGAGAGGTCTCTGCTTCCTTTGGCCATGTAAGGACACAGGGAAATAACGCTTATTGCATTAGTTAGTAACTAATTCTTGATGTGCTATTGGCCTTTTTGTAATACATTTACTTTGAACACTTACATCAGTATAGACCAGGGGCCTCTTCTTCAACAAACCAACCTTTTTTTCTCCCTGTGATTGAGGCTTTTGAAGCTTGAACAAGCACACTCCACACTATTCTTTTTAATGTCCCCAGATATTAAATCCTGCTCTCTGCTCTGATACTGGCCCATTACACTGTTTGGGGGGTATCTTGGGATCTCATTTGTTGCTCTGTGTTCCCCTAGAAAGAATTCAAGCACACATATATTTAGAACATTAAGTCCACTGGAGAAGCATCAATTGCCATTTGCATCAAATCCCTGCTGTTCTGTTTTCTTCTTTACATTTTAATTATTTGTGCTTGTTTAATGATGCTTGTAACTTTAGAAAAGGTCTTGTGACACACTGTATGAGGGCAGTTATGCAGATCTAGCACTTTTCCCTTCCCTAAAGGGAGCAAACGTCTGCTTTTGTCAATAGTATGGTAGCTATATGCATTTGAAAGTGTACACACCTCACCCTTATTCTGCCACAAAGTATGTCTATATCCTCTTAGAGAAAGTGCAGACTGAAATGTTCTGTCCCCCTCTGTATGTGTGTGTATACACACACACACACACACACATCCACAAATGTCCACATAATAGGACTTCTACATACAAAATCTAAAATGTGACAGAAACATCTTTCATAATCCTTTGAAATACAATAATTCTTAACTTTCCATTGCATTATTTCTTGTATATGTAGCAAGTGCTTATTTTTAATGCATTTTTCATCGTACGTTATTTTCAAATTGCGTTCTCTTTTATACAGTGTTTATTTATTTTTTAGTTTCTTTCTGTAATTGGTATATGCTTGTGATATAGAACAATTATCTTCATCTTGGAGACTGGTCCATACACACATCACATCTTAATCATTTTTACTTCCCTGTCTCCTCCCTGCCCTCCTGTCTTTCCCTACCCCCAAATCCCCTTTGTGGAAAATGTATTTCAATTTTTAATTAACAAATGAGAATTGGGTATATTTATGGGGCAGAATGTGATGTTCTGAGATGCTTATGCATTGAGGAATGATGAAGTTGAGTTAATTCACACATCTGTCCCCTCATCTGCTCTTCTCCTTGAGCACTGCCTTTAGCCTTTGCACTGTGTGGCTGCACAGATGCTTTTTTGTCATTGTGGCTTCAGTGTATGTCAGTCATGCTGAGACAGAGCCAGGAGGGAGGATCTCCCTGTAGGAGAAGGCCAAAAGGACTTCTCTCATGCAGGGGGAGTCTGTATCTTCAGTCTTGAATCTGGGCTGGCTGGTGATTGCTTTGGCATATAAAATCAGGCTGGAATGATATTTTGCAAGAACCTCCCTCTCAGGTGCCCAAGCTAACCTGTTGGAGGATAAAGACCATGTGGAGAGAAGCCACAGCCATGCTGATCCATCCAACTAAAAATCCAAATGGGGTAAGAAAAACACCAGGGTGCCACATCCTGGGCTTGCTACTGCCAAGCTGAGCCCAACTGTGAGCCTGAGAATAAGTAGTTATTACTTCAAACATTAAGTTTGGGGGTGGTTCGTTATGTTACAAAAACTGATATGTCACCTATATAATAGCCTTATTAACTAATCAATTGTTTTGCGTATTTAGATTGTTCTTATCCTTCTGTCAATATGTAATATCCATCAGCGAAATGACCTTGCTGTCATGAGGAGGTCTGTGGTGGTAAACTTTGGTGATGAAACCAGCTTCATGTGTCAGAGAGAGGTCTGTGGACATCTTCCTGTCTAGATCCTAAGCAGGCTGCTCTGATGTGCTCAAGTCTCATCTTCTCACCTGGTCCAACACATAGGGAGCTGATGCTATCGTGGTTCCTTTAGTACCTTTCTCTAGAGGTCCGATTCCTATAAAATACTTTCTTATTCCAATATTTTCCTTTGTACTTATCTTCTCAAAAATTCTGTAATTGCAATGGCAAGTTGCTACTCTGTGCGTTT
Source organism: Erethizon dorsatum (assembly GCA_028451465.1). Classification (NCBI taxonomy): domain Eukaryota; kingdom Metazoa; phylum Chordata; class Mammalia; order Rodentia; family Erethizontidae; genus Erethizon; species Erethizon dorsatum. The sequence goes on from CM051833.1 coordinate 58,089,163, forward strand.
TGCAGTGTTTATTTAATTTTTTTATAAAGTTAACTCTTTCGATCTTAGTCAGAAAAATACTTTTAAAAAAATGTGAAGTCATTTCACCCACATGCTTAGCTTGAGGGGATTCTCACCGCACTTGCAGAAAAAGAAAAGTGAGCGGACCCTCCCTGACCTGAGCACCCATCTCCCTGCACCACAGGAAGATTTGACACAGTGACCAAAGAGTCAGGAGCAAGGCGCCTGGAGGGAGAAGAGCAAAACATTAACGGAACACAAAACACACATGCGAGTCGTGGTCAACAGAGGCAAAGTTGTTGCCCAAAAAAGAGTAATGACATTGATAAACTCATGGCAGAACTAGAGAGGAAAGTAAGGAAAAATTGAGAAGGAAAATGGAAAGGCAAAGATCAGAGACCAATTTTAAAAAATAGGGGCAATTCACTACAGATTAATAAATATATAAAAAGGATCATGGGGGATATTATGAATAGCCTTATTAAATTTAAAATTTGGACAAAATAGATACATCCATAAAACAGAAATTAACAAAACTCATAAAGCAAGTTTCAGGCTCAAATGGCATTACCAGTAAATTCTAGTAAGTATCCAAGGAAGAAATAATATCAATTTTATACACTTCTCACATTCTCTCCAAAATTGAAAAAACATGTATTTATGTATAGTATATACATATATAGTTTGCAAAGTTTTCATTTTGCATGTATACTTTTAACTATAAACAATTATTTTTTAAAACACACACACATGTATGTGTGTATGTATAGATATATATCACATACATCGCTATATATTTTATAATAGAGGTCTTGATCTGTGCAATGAGGAAAAATAGGAAATTTTCAAAAGAAGTAATAAGAGAAAATATTGTCATGTGATATAAACACACAGAAGATATAACAGGATCTACAGCCAAATGATTAAAGTTAAAAAGTGCATTTAACATTTTTTGATGGACACATGGTCAATAAACAAAGATAGTATTTCCATACATGAGAAACAAACAGTACATAAGATTAAAGAAATGTATATAAAGCAGCATGAAAAAGGCAAGTACCTAATTAAATTTTATGCTGTGAGGTTGTGAGGACCCTGAGATCCTGCCGTTTCCAAGCGAAGTGCGTCTTGGAGCAAGTCGCTTCCGGTGTGCAGCCTTCTTACCTGTGAAATAGAGACAATGGCTGTTGCCTCAGAGGTACTCGTGAAGAGCTGGATTGGAAAGGACTCGAACTACTCACGACAGTCCTCAGACACTGCAAGTGCACAGTGAGTGGTCTGGTGGAGGGAGAGTGGGAACACTCTGCTTTGTGTAAAGTCATCAGGTGGCATTTCCACTCTGGGGAGGATGTGTGAGCACCACAGGGCGTTTAGGAAGAGATTTCCATCTCTTGATACAGAGCTGGAGGGTGCCATCCTTGAGCATTTGTCGTTGGGCTGTCTGGGAGATCTTTGATTCAGGCAAGTTCAGTTCAGTTCAGTGTCCATGAAGAGTGCTCTCCCATGCTAAGGAAACACTTGCACGTGAGGAGGTTTGTCATTGTGTGGTCTGTCTCCATTATCCCCTTAAATCTCCAGCCTCTCCCACCCCTTTCTTCGAATGTTTCTGCCCCTCTAGGTGTTAATTTGCCTTATGCTATATTACACAGATTTGAGACCTTTAAGTGCCCCAGAACTTCCACAAAAATTGCTACAAACTGTTGCCTTAAACAACAGATAGTAGTTCTCCTGCAGTTCTGGAGGCCACAAGTCTGAAATCAAGGTGAAGCAGGGCAGAGCCCTCTGCGCAGGCTCTGGAAGGATCTTCCCAGCTCTTCCAGCTTCGGGTGGCTCCGGGCCTTCCTTGGCTTGTGGAGCATGGCTCTAATCTCGGTGTGTGTCTTAGAATTTGGACGTTTCCTTCTGGGGACACCACTGGCTTGAGCAGGTGAGAGAAGGCCGGGTGAAGGATGTGCCCTTGGTTCTCCTGGTGGTTGCATAGCTCATGTGGGTCTGAGCTGGGTGATGTTCTCCACTGGAAGCAGATGCGACAGCAGCGAGGAAACCCTGAAACAAGGCCTGGTGTACGGGTCTCCTAGACACAATTTTACTTCTATTTGGGCTTTTAAACTGAATTAAGAAAGCAATCATTTGAAACCCATATTGTACACTTTCCTCTTCACTGTAAGGTTCTAAATCCCTTTCCATAGCCCCCAGGCTTCAATATACAATGTGGAGTCCCATGTAGATTTATAGTCATGTCAATGAAATAATAAGGCAAAGTCATGCAGCCTCCCCACCTTTTCTCCTCTACAGTCTGTTGGGAGGGCTGTGGCCTGGGATCCCTGGAAGTTGCCACTTGTGAAATGGTCCCCACTGGCCGGGGACCTGTGGCAATGTTGGTGAGAGCTGTGCAGAGTATCAGCAGCCAGGGACAGCACTGGAGGCTCGCTAAGCAACCACCCGTCTAGAGCGGGGAGGTCTGATGTCTGGATGTAAGCGCGCCTGCAAGGACCTGCTGCCCGGGCCACCTGGATGGTCAGAGGCTGCAGCGGGTGTGGGTCATGTGTTTCTAGAACACGGGAGGAATCTAAGACTCAAAAACCCAGCATCATCATGGTGTCACTGGATCCATTTCTTGATGACAAGAATGAATACTTTCCATGCTTTTTATTAGGATGAGTTTAGATGTGACTGACATACAAATGTGAGGCAACATTATACTGTAGGAATGATTTGTTGTAATTATCATTAGCTTATTTGTTTGGAGTCTTTCTTGTAGTACTTTCAAGTATAGTTTGAAAATCTGAAGTTGATGCCTTTGGCCTACCCAACAGTCTAAATCCTATTATCGGATGGCCTCAGTCCGACTTTGCCTTGATGTCTCCTCCACTACCCACCTAGTGAGTTCTCTGTCCAAAGCTCTCTGCCTCTTTAAATAGTTTAGCATTTCCTATATGCATCGTGGGCCCTTATCCCACTGAGGTTTCGCATGCTCTTCCCTTCTGCTGACATTCCTGTCCTTGCCTTTTGTATGACAAGGGACGGAGTTGATGGGACACGTGAGCTTTGGTTCCACTGTTCAAAAAAGCAGCATTCTGGGTGGTCCATCTACACTTAATCAGATTCGACAGTGCTTGATTCACCTTTAAATATCCCAGCTCCACCCAGAGCTGGCATAACTGGTGATAAATATAGAACAGAGCTACACGGCTGGCTGAATTGGCCTTTTCTATAAAAGTAATGACTTTAGTCTGCTGGGAAATATTCTGAAGGTTAATATCCAAGAGTGCCAGAGAGAAAATGAACAAAGAATTGCTTCCAGTCAGCTCAAATACATAATGATTTTGTGATGTTTCCTAATTACATTTTTTATTGAAAAACGTATCTAGATGTTCACATCTCCAAGGGCACAGCCACAAAGAATTACATGGTCTGGAATCTTCCAGGTTGTGAATTCAGTCATTCTTTTAAAAATTCACTTCTTTCCTCAATTCCTTTTAGAAATTTAACTTTTTAAATGAAAAGAATGGGATAATAAGAGAGTTTGCAAAAAATATTGATGAAATCTTTTCTTTTGAATTACCTTTTTGATGAATAATTCCTATCAAGAGTTACTATAAATTAACAGAGATTTACATTAACATAATACATGCTTGGATGTCTTCACATTAAGAAAATGAGGTACAAAAGCGAATGAGTCAAAACAGCATGGAAAGGAGAAGGCAATGGAGACTTTCCTTTGCTGAGTTTTTGTTCTGTGATAAAAAGAATAAATAGCATGCACTTCAAAAAATTGCAGTATTATATAGTTGTTTTTGATATCAGAGAATTCACTTTCAACAAATTTTTTGGGTAAGTGGCTAAAAATGATTTCTTTTTAACCATCCTGACCTAGTTGTACTTTGCTGTTCTTTCCAGAAAAGAAAGGAGGAAAAGAGAAGCAAAACAAAACTTCCATCTAAACTTTAGAAGAATAATTTGAGCAAATGATTATCCCCAAAGCAAAATTCCACACTCTGTATTGTTGTTTCATGACTGGCAACTCTTTTAACAATTACAATTATAATTAAAAGTATTTATCACATTATTAAAATTATTACTTTAGTGATTAAAATTATTATTTCTAATTTTTGGAAAGGAGGGGTACAAAATTAATTCCCCAAGGAAGTTCTTTCTATCGCTGTTATTGGAGAATTTTTATGTTCAAAATGAGGATGTGTTGCTAACTGGAGATTATGAGGTCCCTTACGTTTTCTTTTTTTTTTTTGAAATATATATATATATATAAAATATTTTTAATATATTTAATATATAAATTAACAATAATATATAAATTTTAATATTTTAAATATATAAAATATATTTAATATATAAGTATTTTTATATAAAATATTTTTCTAGCACTATACTCTAAATATAAGTATATTTAACTACTAGTGATTATTTTCTTTCTTTTTTATATAATTAAGTATACTGGTACATTTTAGATATACATAATGATCATATTCATCATGGGGAATTTGTACCTGTACATGATATCTTTTGATTTCTCTATTTTTCCCAATCCCTTCTCCTCCCTTCAACACATCTCCCCCTCCCTATTTACAAAGATTTGTTTCCATTTTATCCTTTTTTATCTTTTTTTTCCCTTTTCCCTTCCCTCCTTTCCCTGTTCCCCCTCCCTAGTTCCTCGTTCCTTTTGAACAATTCCTTCCTGTTTCAAAATATCTATTGTACATTTTGGTTCTTTTTTACTCTTTCAGTTTCTCACACCAGGGAGACAATGAAATATTTGCTTTGTGAGTCCGATTTATTTCACTTAAGAATATGGTCTCAAGTTGCATCCATTTACCTAGAAATGCCTCAAATTTATCCTTCTTTATGGCTGAGTAGTACTCCATTATACTAAAAAAATCTTCTCTATCCATTTTAATGTTAGCATTGTCTATGCAGCAGGGGAGGGCCAGGCCTGTAGTGGGTATTCAGCAAATGTAGGTTTTGTGCAAAACGTAGAATGATGTGCAATAATAATAGAGATTATTTACAACTTATTCAACAATACATTAAGTGTCACCCAGGGGGTTAATAAGAAAGAGCCAAGTGCTAATTAAGGACAGTCACCTCCATAGTTCTGAGATTTGTTGAACTGGAAATGATGGTTATGAGATATTTCTACTGATTACCTTCTTGGCTGAAAAACTGTTCCTACCCAAAAAACAAAAAACTGTCCCCAGGGCTGCTATTGCTACAGTCATTTTTAAAGTAATATAAGCACATGTTGAATAATTAAAGCCAAACTCATCAATACACAATGAAACATGAAGAAATTAAGAGGTTCCTTCGTTAATCATGAAGTTACATGATGCTTCCTTGAATAAGCAGAATCTGTTTGACCAGTAGGCAGTGACGGACAAGAGATAATTTCTGTTCCTCTGCTGTTCTCAGCAATGTTCCCTGTGCATCCTCAGGCCGCTGTCCTTTGCAGGAACTGAGCTCCTCCTCAGAACGACGCTCCCATGAGAATCACAGGTCAACTTATCTTTAGATAAGGTCGCCATGTAACTCTGCTACTCTTCTAGCACTCTTTAAAGAAGTGCTATTAAAGAATACTTCCATCAGAAAACATTGACTTTTCCGTAATTCTGTTAATATTTATCGAACTTTTAAAAATAACTCAATTGAGTGATAATTGAAAATGGCGTCGCTGGGTTTTTTTTACTTTTTAGTAAAAATGGTTGAGTTTCTTTTTATATATTTGAAAATATTTCTTCACATATTTTGCCCATTTTTTTATTCTTTTGAGTTTGCTTATTTGCACTTTGTTTTAAAGGTATTAGCACTTTCTCTGTGATATTTGTTATATTTTCCCATTTATTACTTTGCATTTTACTATATTTCTAGTAATGTTGTGTAGTAAATTTTAATTTTTTTCATAAAAATTTAATATAACATTTGTCAGTATTGAGTTTAATTTTACTTATGAAGAAGTTTCTCCCACTCTCAAGGTAGTAAAATTTCCATATTCTCAGTAGTTTCAAAAGTTTAGCTTTTTAAAGTTTCTTCTTAATTCATCTGGGCTTTATTTTAATGGAGGTGATAATATGAATCCAAATTTATTATTTTTCTAAGGTTCTGGTTAGATAATGCATACACACATGTATGTATGTATTTGTTTATATTTGTGTTAATTACATAAATCAGTGGTAAGATTGCTGCTAACCTCATAGTCTCCCTTAGCCTCACCCCAAGCACCAAGATTTTCTTTCATTCTTTTGAAAATCAATATTCACAAGAGACAAAGTTCCCAAAGGAATCTGCGAGGCACAGATGTCATCTTCGAGTGGAGGCCATATTTTGCATGGGGTCATAGGTTTCTTTAGCAGAATTTTACGTTGTTTGAGAACCCCCTCCCAACTCTGTAGGTAGCAAATTTTCCATTTCCTCATTTACTAGTTTCACATTTTTCTTCTGAAATTCATCTGGAAATTATTTCAATATAAGCAATACGATAACAATTCCAACATAGTGTTTCACCGAGATGCTCGCTTGAGTCGGGGTCCAGCGAAGCGAGCATGGTCTCAGTTTGTACCTCGCTGTCGGGTGCAGGCCCAGGTGGTCCCTTTGCCGCTGGAGGGACCGCCTCACCCGCCCAGCTCTCCGGGAAGCTGAAGCAGAAAGACTTCAAGTTTGAGCTCAACTGGGGCAACTTAGTAAATTAGCGAGACCCTGTCTTAAAATAACAAATAAAAAACGGCTGAGGATAGAGTTCTATATGAAGGCCCTGGTATCAATGTTCAGGTGTCTGATTTGTTTCACTTCACGTAGTAACTTTGTTGGCATTGATAAAACTTCAAATACCACAAAACCTATGGGTTTTCCTCAAAGAAGTTGTTCATACATTCAGAGCTGATATTATTTCCCTGCTGTAAAAACCCAGTGTCTGCACTGTAGTGTCTCTCAGTGGAGATTTAGCGAGGGAAAGAAGGAAGGAGCAAGTCCAGGAATGAATGTGTGGTACATGCCCACTACCACGGGCCGCACGAGCCAGGGACACTGCGGCCCGGCCTTCTCTATCCCACAGCTGCCCAGCTGCTGTCCCTGACGGCTGCTCTAGAGGGCCCACCTCCACTGCCCTGGAACGGACAAGGAGCACAGGGTGGAAGTCGCCTCTCTGCTCCCAGGTTGGCATCAGCATTGGTTTTCCCTGCTTAGCTACTTATTATTTTGCAAATCTTAGGGAGCTGAATTTGTGGGCTGGGTCTCCGGGGTGAGGCCCAGGATTGGCTCACCTAATGTATGGCCAGAGGGCCTTTCCGTGAAAGGGGAGTTGGCCAGGAGAGCAGGCCCAAGCCAACCTTCCTGAAAGACAGGGGCCTCGCTGAGCTGCCAGATGCATTACAGCAGGGACCATAGGCAGCCAAGGCTCTAGGGATGGTGATCAGCCACAGCAGGCTTGGGACGTGCCACCACCCGAAACATAGAGGTGATGGCTGGCCCACTGTGCATGTGACGGATTAGGAGCAGACCTGTAAAGAAGATCATACGCAGGACAATATGGCAGAACTGGGATCAAAACTTGGGCCTCTCTGTTTCTGGACCACGGATCACAAACTAATTCATCTCAACCTTGACCCTATTTCCTTCCTTTCAAATAAAGGTGAGAGAGTGTGGCAGTCACTTCCAGAACATCCCTTCCTGCCATTCTCTCCCATAAACAGCTTGAGAAGGAAATGTATGTTGAAGCAATGCTGGTCTCTGAAGCAAGCTTCCCAGAATCCACACAGCCCTCTCCCATCATCCTCCAAGCTATGGGGAGCTAAAGTTTGGAGGAGGAGGAGCCAGGAAGGTTTCCCTAGCTTCTGAGTGTTGAAAGGAAACACAGAGCTGTCAAGGTTGTGGTTGAAAGCACTTGAAGTGATATTTATAAAAGAAACCAAAATAGCCTGCTTTCTATGAAACTGTTTTTTAATCCACAAGATAGGATCCCACCTGTCATATTCCCCTTAATAGACTGATCATCTGCTTCCTTTCAAATCATTTCAACAGGCACAGAAATATGCACAGAAATGTTGCATTTTAGAGCCAGAAGTGAGTGATGTTATACAGAGTCCATAGCTCTCTTAGGGTTGGACTTCAAAGATCCATCAATACCCAGAAAATATATGTGCTTCTGCCAGTGTGTGTGTGTGTGTGTGTGTGTGTGTGTGTGTTTTCCTAGTATGGAGATGCTGCACTGATGTGCTTTTCTGGAGCAGGTTTGTATTAAACTTGTGTCTCAACCACATGTCCTTAATGTCAAAGAGAATAAGTAGACAAATAAGTAGCTACATTGATGAGAGATAAAGTGGCACAGGAGAAAGCTTTTCCTACAGAGAAGGCCAGTATATACTCATAAATATAGAAGAAATCACAGAAGAGCATCCCTTCACAGACATCGTGCTACTGATTTATGCATACACGATTCATCGAAGAGAGCTGATCACTGTGGAAGCTGGATGAGGAAAGCTTTAAAACTCAGCTTTAAAGTTTCTCCACACAGATGACTTGTTACTTACACAAAGGGAAAAGTTGTCACTACAGTGAGAATACAGTGGATCCTTTTCAGGTCACTATAGTCATAGTGACCAATAACAGGACAGATAGCCTCGCAGCTTCCTATCCTGATACAGAAAAAAGATACAATTTACCCCTATGCTCTCATCATCCAAAACTCATCCAAGTCTGAGCACAAAAATATGCCAGATTGATTCAAACCAAAGAATGTTCTACAAAACCCCAGCTCTAAACTCTTCAAAAAGGTCAACCAGTTTTCAACCAAGGGAATAGGACTCAAGCTAAAGCTACACTTTTAAAGCACCTAAGCCTTTAAAATATGCTATGAGGAAGATACCTCATGGTGACACCTGCCCGAATTGAGTCAGGTACATAATCAGGGACATGTCACAGTATTCTTCCTTTTAAGCAGTATTTATAGTAAGGTGCTCGGGGCACAGACTCTGGAGCCAGAAAAGGTTTGTATCTGCAGTGCCAATAACCAGCTGTCCCCAGCTCGGTGACCTTGAACACCTCACGCTAGATCATATGATAGGTTCACATCTTAAAGTGATGGCTTCTTCACTAATGCTCTATAAAATCAGCGATTGACAGTTAGTGGTCATATTTATGAGTTTACCTAAATCCTACCTTATTTCAACATTGGCTTATGATACAAGAGGTTGAAGACAATTAAATGATGAAATTTGGACACAGGAAAAATTTGGCAAAGAGAATATTGTTAGGATTTCTGCAGTTCCTCCCAGGTGCCTCCTGTATTTTGCCCAGAGATCTCTAGAATATCAATTACACATTTATGATGTTATCAAACGTAGACTAAGAATGTTTTTCTGTCCTGCATTTTGGCCATAGTCTTGAAGCTGAGTAAAGGTAATAAGTCATCCCCCATTCTAAAATGAGACACTGAATATTTCCCTAAAGAAACTGGCCAGAGATGGCCAACCTGTCCTCATGATCGCAGTCCTAATACTCACCTGGGAGAAGGACAAGGGCGCAGTGGAAGAAATTCTCCCAAAGGAGCAGAGAGCTGGAGTCACTTCCCTCATATCCCATGGCCCCTGTCCTTCTGCCTTTCTTCCCACCAAGCCATGAGAGAGAAATGCAGGGTTGGGGGAGGGAAGGTGCTGCAGAAGTGTTCTAGCTACTTTTTCAATGCTGTGACACAATCCATGACACCCACAACTTAAAGGAGAAAGGATTTTTTTGGCTCAAAGTTTGTAAAGGTTTCAGTCCACAGTCAACTGGCTCCAAGGCATGGCAGCATGGCAGAGGGGCATGGCAGAGGAGAAACCGTTCATGGCATGGCAGACAGGAAGCAGAGAGGCATCAAGGAAATAGGAAGGGACACAGACCCTTCCAGGGCATGCCCCTCAGTAAACCACCTCCTCTATCAGGCTTCACCTGCAAATATTAAGCTATAAATTATCAGTGGACTAATCCACTGGTGAGTATCATGGCCTCTTGATCCAGTCACCTCCCAAAAGCCCCATCTATGAGCACATGAGGTTTTAGGGGGACGTGGAGATATACACCATAATAAGAAGGCAGTGTAGCATCTCACCTGGATGGATGCTTGCTGAGTCAGATTCTCAAAAGTCCATCCTACTCTCATGGTGCTCAAGGAAATAAGTGGAAGTGCTCCATTTGTGTTCACTTCTCCAAGTATGGGGGGAATGAAGAAGGCAGGAATGCCACTGGCCCAGAGAAGTCTAAGGTTGGGAAGCTGGCTGCATCATGGTGGAGGCTCCAGCTGGGGACCTGCAGGGTGAGTCACCTTTTCTGTTCTGCCTGGGAAGGGAGCAGCAGGGAGAGCTGGAAAGATGCTATCCAGGGCCCTATGTGGTGTGACTTTCAGGGGCAGGCACTGATGGAGGATTGAGACAGGTTTTCTGAAGGAACATAAAGTATATAGTGCTGTGATTTCTGGGGGGACATCACCAATAAGCCGCATAAGCACCCCAAAAAGCAGAGTGGTTCTGGGATGCCTCTCATGGCAGACAGCACCAACCACTAGCTGAATGAAATGCCTCTTGTTCTCCATTCCTTCCTTCTTTTATCCCAGATCCGGAAGGTGGGAATAAATGGGAAAAGAGAGCAAGAAAATCCCAGAGAGACTCAATACCTGGCTCTTCTCCATTTAAATGGTAAATCATAAAGTGGTGTTGTGTTTAGATTTCACCAACTTCATAATATCAACAGTGAGGCTGTTTGAATGAGGAAGGAAGGAACAGAAACCTTTGGAGTCCTTCCAGACCATCTTCCAGAGAGCACAGGAGGGCTGAGTAAGTGTGTCGGGAGGTCCCTCCTGGGAAAGACAGGTTTATTTCCAGGGTTACGATGCACCGAGTCCAGCCTGCTCCCCAAGGAGGGGCATTGCTTGGTCATGCACCTGATGCCAAGCACCTGGCTACTCAAAGTGGAGATTTCCTTTCCTAACCCCAGGACAGATGTTCATACCACAGGGCCAGCAGCAATTCTTTTTTTTTTTTTTTTTGTGGGTACCGGGGGGTCGACCTCAGGACCTCGCGCGCCAACAGGCACCCGTGCCGCTGAGCGATATCACCGGCCCCTTTTTCGTATGTGGGATCTGGGAGTCGAACTCGGGCCGTCGCGCTTGCAAGGCAGGCGCTTACGCCGCTGAGCCATCTCACCGGCCCAGCAATTCTTCATAGTGTCACTTCCCATCCAGTTCTGGGAAAGAAACTGCCAAGAGATCCCCATGACAACTCTGGAGTATTCTTAATTAACTATACATCAAGAAGCAGTTATTATTTTATAATGTTTTTGGAAAAACATATTTCTTTGCCCTCTTTGCTCCCAAACAAAATAAACACATAAAATTTCCCATATTTATGGAATAAAATCTTCCATCTTTTCAGTACTTACAGTGATGTCATTGCCTACAGCAGTTGTTTTATGTACTTTCTCACTGGTTATCACAACAAATCATGCAGAAGGTCTCAGATGTTGTGTGACTTGTCCCCAAATCACACAACAAAAGAAGATGGTAAGTTAGAACCCAGATTGCCAGTATCCAAAGCCCACATTCTTTCCAGTTGTTTTGCTGTCCTTTGTTCTATGTTTCCTCTGTCCACTTTTTCCTGCATTGCGTGTGCACCTCCCAGGTGCAAGCTTGGACTTATACTCTCTGCCCTGGACTCTTGACAAAGAAGACTGAAGTGGATCACTTGGCTCTTGTTCTCAGGTATCATCACCACAGTGCAGCTTGGGCTTGTGGTAAGACATTCACAGGGAGAAGCTGGGGAATGCATGTGAGTGAAAGGAAATACAGTTCAAATTTTGTGCAAACTGTTTATGAATAAGAAAAAGAAGAGTCACAAATTGGCAGATTGGGTGCTTCTAGGGGCTGGCATTTTAATAGCCTATAGGCTCTGTGATTCTGCCTCCTTTATTCCTGGGAAAACCTACCACTCTTCAAGGTAGACTCTGGAAGGATGCTTTCTTTAGCCTGTTATCAGGATGGAGAGGGGCCAGGAAGGTGCTGTGCGTGCATATGTGATTCTGATTGCACACACTGCTCATGTGTGATTGTGGGGTGGGAAAACTTTAATTTAGAATGTTAGGAAAGCAGGTAAAGAAGTTGAGAAAAGCAATGGTAATCTATGCTGAATACATCAAACCAAACTTGAATGATAACTGTGATAGGCAGAATGATAATCCCTCCATTTCTCAAAGATACCATTTCCTAATCCTCACAACCTGTGAATGTGGTAGGTTACACAGCAAGAGAAAACTAAGGCAGTGGATGGAATTAAAGAGATTATTCTGGATTTTCAGGCGGACCCGCTGTCATTTCAAGAGTCCTTTAAATGTGGAAATAGGAGGTAGAGGGATTAAGTGATGCCACGTGAGAACTCCCAAAGGCTGTCGCTGGGTTTGAAGACATCAGATGAGGTCAGCAGCCAAGGGAAGCAGATGCCTCTCGAATCTGGGAAATGGATTCTCCCAGAGTCTCCAAAAGGACCGCAGCTGTTATTCGAATGAGACCTGCATCAGACTTTAGATCTCTGCAACTATAAAGTGATAAACTCACCCTATTTTATTGCACAGAGTTTGTGGTAATTTTTCACAGCAGTCATAGAAAACCACAGTAACTGCCAACAAAGGGATCTGACTCAGACCCCAAGTCCTTGCAAATAAGGAACATATGGTGGCCAGTGACCAAGGAAGCACCTTGTGCCCTTAGCCCTGTCCCTGTGGGTCTGCTGGTCTCCCTCTTACACTGTCAGGGGTGGAGGCCTGCCTGTGTGTCGCTGGCTGCAGAAGCGCCTTCAGCTCCAAGGATGACAGCAAAAGTAAAATAAATAGCCAATTCCAGATTGCACAGCACAGGCTTCCCCATCATACTGAATTTCTCTTTTTCTGCATGTAGTATACACTGATTATGAACAACATGACACTTTGATGTGAGCATACATATGGAATGCTAAACCAAGGCAATTAACATGTCCATTACCTCACATATTTATGTTCTGTGGTGAGAACACACAAAATCTACTCTCTTAGCAGTTTTCAAACATATGACATTAATAACTCGGGTCACTAGGTTATACAACACATCTTCTGAATGTACCCTTGGAGCATTAGGTCTTTGACGTCCCATCGCACTACCTCTGATAACTGTCATTCCCTTCTTTGCTTCTTTGAGTTTGCATTTTTTGGATTCCATACATAAGTGAGATCATCATGTGGCATCTGGCTTTCTGTGTCTGGTTTATTTCACTTAATGCAATGTCCACCAGGCTGATCAGTATTGTTGCGAGTGACAGAATTTACTTTTTAGTTTGTTATATTTTTGTGCTATATTTTATATCTTACATTCTTCACCAAATGAACCATAAGTCCTTTAAGGAAGGAAGTATCTTATTCATACTTGTACCTCATATAGAGCTAAGAACAATAAATGCTGAATTGCTAAAGTGATAAATAGTTGCAATGGAGCAGTGGATTATAATTTGCCGGCTGGGGAGTTAACTTCTAGGAAGAGTTGAGTTAGCACAAATCAGTCTTGTTTCTACTTTTCATGAAATACACTAAACTACTTGCAAATACATGGCTAGATACTACTCTAAAAGCACATTATACACAAGTGTGTTTGTCACTTTCCTCATTGCTGGGACAAAATAAACAATGCCCACAACTTAAGGCAGGGAGGTTTGTTGTGGCTCCTGTTTTCAGCGCATAGCTGGCTGGCTCGGAGGTGGGACAGTGTGGCAGGAGAGGAAAGCTGCTCACATCCTGGCAGCCAGGAAGCAGAAAGTGAAGGAGGAGAGGGGAGGAAGACAGGCCAGGGACCTCTTCTTCCACCTCCCGACACCAAGCCGCTGTCGCACCCCCATCACCCAATCACTTTCACAAGTTCCTGCCTCCGAGCCTATGGGGTTTTGGCGGGACATCCAGATGTAAACCATAATGACCAGTCAAAAATAATTCTTAGATATTTTTCTCTGGACTCCAGTTGACTACTATGCTGGTAGCACGTTAGCAGTCTAAAAAGAATGTGCGCATAGCTCTTTTAAGTTATTATTATCCTAAACATTTGAGAAAATGCAAATTTGAGCTACAAGATCAGGCACAAAATTCCTATTGGCCTTTGCTGCCACATATGGTTTTATTCTTACACTGAATCTATTTGCTACACCTTGATCCACTCAAATGGGGTTTTGTTCCCAGACTGTGCGGCCCTGGCAGTGGCCTGCAGTGGGCCCTGGCCCCCAGTGCGGCCGGTGGGACACCCCCACCCCGGTGTGATCCCTTCTCCCACTCCTCTTCCCTCCTCCTTCCTCCTCGCTTTGGTGTCCTTGGCCTCCTGCTGCTGCCACGCACAGACTGCCCCGTCTCCCCGGCTCCTCGGTGTCTTCCACCACCAGCCCCAGTCTCCTGGGTGAAATTCCTCCCGTGGTCCTGCACAGTTACAGTGGCTTCCATTTGCCGGGCTGGGCCCTGGCCACCAGCAGCCCTGCTTCCCCAAAGGGAAGGGACGGGATGGAGGAGGTTGGCACCAACAGAGTGAAGACTCCTCCCAGCCCTTCGCCATCTCCCTAACGTGCTGGACCGGTTACAGGGAACCTGACTTCTTCAGGATGCAGCATGCGAATCAGGACTGCACAGCCACATCAACATCCGGGCCACCCACCGGAAGTGGAGCGCTGGTTTGTGATTTGTATGATCCGTGCTACTTGCATATCACTATTATGTGGTGCCACATAATACCTCTCAATTTTAAAGGGCTGCAGAGAGGTTAGGCAGGTATGTTCAACACACCTAGCAAATAAATAACACCATAAATTACATCAAATGTTGGATGTTTGTTGATTAGAAATTGAACTTATCAGTTGGTTATATGACTACGGAGCTCCTGAATTGTTCTAAAAAGAATCTGTCACGATAAATGATTAGAAAGTTCCTTTTGGTTAGGTGAGCTTTATGCTTTCTCTTAGGCTTAAGAACTGACTGGACATCTCTATAAAATGTGGTGATTCCCAGTGCTTTTTTACTGACCATAGGGAACTTCCACAATTTTCCTTTCACAAGTTGCTCATTTTCTCTAATGGTATGGATGAATTCAGCGACACAAGCTGAGGTTTATACAGTAGTTTCTAAATGTCTGACACTCTTGTAAGCACCTACGTCAATTCTCACATTTAACTATCAAAAGAACCCTCTAGTACAGGAAGTACCATTTTTCTTACTGTAGGAAGCAACCTAGAAAAACTTAGACACCAGTCTCACGAGTGAGAGGTGGGCAGGACGTTGAGCACATGATTTCGTATTTTCAGGTATAAAAATGTTTCACTGATCTATGTACTGGAAAAAAGAGAGACACGCTGAACAAAAGTGGGAAGGAAAGACAAAGTAACTGAATGCAGTGTTGGTCTTGCTTTGTCTTTGTCTCTTTCAATACTCAGCCTCCCCTGAGGTAAGCACCATCATTTAAAAGTAGGACAAAACACAGATTCAGAGAGACGGAGGTCCCACAGCTGCTATGTGACCAAGCCTCAAGTGGAAATACCATTGGCCCTGCTCTAATTTCCATTGCACCATGGATATTACATGCCATGAAGAATCATCTTCTGGATTGATACATATTTTGAAATACTGATTTAGGAATAAAACTGTTTACTTGCAGAACCTGTTCCTTTTCATCTGGAGAATCATTCTGGTGACTTTCTATAGGGCCTTGTTGCAGTTTGCTTCCTCCGCGGACCATATCCATCCCGGAAATAGTTTTTGAATATGTCTTGAGTGCACTGTGCTGGATCCTGGGATCCTGCGGTGAACAAGACACCCGAAGCCAAAGGTCTTCCTGGGTTAAGCAATAGAAGATGGATGTCAGCACCCAGATAACAGTGGTCGATGCAGGGCCTTTTACTGCTACTATATCTGCGGATTGACACCATTTAGCAAAGCCTCGGCTTCGCTGGCTTGACAGGGTGTGGTCAGGAGTTTTCTTATCATTTATTCTTTTGCTGTGGATTACAGAGAAAATAGTCACCTTTGTGGTCTGATCTTACACAAGATAATAAAATCTACTCCCAAGTCCTCTCTCTCTCTCTTTCCTAAGAATAATAGTGGCAGAGATCAGACTGTCAGTAATTCTACTACATTATATGCCTCACTGTTAAAATATAAGTTCTGGTGTGATTAGCACACTAACTTACCAATATTTCAGCATGAATTTTTTTTTCCCAGAAACTTCAATTTATGGCAAGTGTCAAAAGAGCCAGACCATGTTGGCTGCTTCAGAACAAAGAAAGGCATTGATAAGGAGGAAAAAGAAAAAGAAAGGCGGTTTAATCACACCCTGTAGTTGACTTGCTTCTCAGCTAGGGCAGAGGGAAAGAAATTGGGACAAGGGAGGTCACGCGCTCCCCCTTCTTTTGTCCCCCTCGGCCACCCCACACTGTTCTGTGTGTAGAGGGGACTGGAGTTGTCCCTCATGGGTCTGGCTTGTTTTCCCAATTTACCAGCACAGCCTTGTGACCACCACTTTGGAAGCCACCATCTATCACTGGCTGGCAATGCCTGGAGGTTCATCCACGCATTTTTAGACAGGAACCTCCCCATTCTGCTTCAATTTATTATTTGAGTAAGATACTGATTTTGTTTCCTTCATCTTTTTATTGTACTTAAAATAAAAAGAAAAAATATTTAGATACCAAGTGAGGTAGAACACCCAGACGTGGCAATGACTGATCTCTGCAGCGTGTAAAGGCGTAGCTGTTATCCCAGATCGAACCAATCAACAAGAACCCACATCCGCAGATGGGATGGTTGAAAAGCTCAGCAGATTTCAAGAGCAAGGAGAAATGGAGTGCATTACAAAAGGACCCCAGAGACCTTTCTTTTAAAAACATCCATCCCATTTGAATGAAATATGTCTGTATTTCTGTATGTTGTAATAGGAAAAGATGTCCTTGCAGATGGTATGTCTATTCATATAAAGATATGTTCTAGAGAGAGTCTTTGTCTTTGAAGTCACTTAGCTCTTTGGGTCTTAGGATTTGGTAAAGCAGGAAAAACATTTCTATCCCTTGGGATAGATACCTTTTCCAGGTATGTACTAGGAATGCATTATTGACAAATTATTATGTGTGTGGAAGTAATATTATCTGTAATTGTTACCATAGTCACTTATTTTCATCCTTATTGCTCACTTACGGAAGATGAAAGATGGGGAACTCCATACAGTCTCCCCTGAATTCATGAGACTTGGTCTTTTTCAGATTAGAGAGACAATTGTGGAAAATGAAGAAGATTTCCTGGACTCTGAACAGGACTGCTTCCTTTTAGAACAAGCCTAGGCAGAATTATCTTCCAGTTTCCCATGGGGCAGGGGCTGCTTTCAAGTGTGACATGTTTATCCCAACTGGTTATTGTAGAATGTTTGTTCAAACACTTACACATCTCAGTTCCCTGAGAGCCTAGAAATGTATTTCCTCTTGAAAGTCAGAGGATCTGCCCATAGGAAGGTCTTGCATTCCTACAGGGTCACCAGTGACTCAAGCAAAGCAGTGATTGCCTTTCATTTCAGTTGACAGTCGTTGCCAACTTTCCCACCATTCCCTTAGGGGCTGGTTCTTACTGTAGGAATGTAAGCTTGTGACCTTTTCTGTAGCAACTGAATTTCAAGTTCAAAAAACTTTAATTGAATGTATACAAGGTTTGGTCAAGGAGAAGGTATCTTTACTACGGTATCCAAAGATCCTACCTGAAAAATGTGCCTGTCTGATAACATATCATGAGAAATATTGACCAAGCTATCTTTAAAACACAGCTCTGTGTATTCTCTCCCAGGAACACACCTCTGTTAGGGAATAAAGGTGATAATGTTTGGTGAGCTGGAAACTGGGGAAAGTGAGTAGTTAGAATGTCTTAAAGACACACTGTGGAAGTCTGAAGGGCCATCTTCCTCTAAGACATATCAACCTTTGCTCAAGCAGCAGATTTCAAGTTTGCTGGGTACCAGGCTCCATGGAGGTGGCTCAGGAAAGGTAGCAGTGCTCTTCTCATCCCCAGCATCTCCGTGTTTAAACAGGCCATCCCTTCTCAACAGGGTGTCTGTGTGTGCAGAGTAGGGGGCACTTGAATGTGAACTTGTACACCAGACACCCTTCTTGACGTGAATGGAGACACAGCGTCACTTGAACACTGGTTAATGGTACCACAAATGGATCAAACCATCAGTTCCCAGCTGTGTTTCCTGAGAATACGCCCTCAGGCTCCTCATGGAGATTTGATAAAATGGTGGCAACATTGGCTCTACACAGAAATTATCTCCTCTGGACAGCTAGGCTGTAAATATTGCTTATTGGAATACTGTTTCGGAGAGTGACTATTTCCTGAACTCACTACAGCTTAAGGACTGTGTATAAATCATAGCATGTTCATGTAGAGAATATGCAGAAATAGGAGTCTTTAAATGGAGAGAAGCTGCTTTCCCCTATATAGAAGGGTCAGTTTGATATATTTTCCACAACTTGGTATGCATTTGCATCATTGATAATACTGTAGGATCATGAAATTAGCGGCTGTTTCTAATAAGCATAATGGGGAAATTCTAAACTTTAGCATGGTGATATGTGTGTTTACATAGATGCGTATTTCTCTACTTAATGAGAAAATTACGTCCTTTATGTACTCTTATGCAAGGTACCTGGCAGCAGTTGTGACAACCAATACACTGATTTTTTTCAACATTTTTGAGGCTTTGGAGAGAACAATGTAACCTTTAGAAAAGAAAATAATACAAATCTGGTTAGAAACAAGACACTGCCATCTTCCAGATCCCAAAACCTTCTATTCATCATTTTCCTCTGTAGGAATTTAAACTGTACTTTTTCTAGTTCCCTTACATATCCTTCTCCCCCCAAATGGGCTTTTGGCTCTATTTCTATATCAGTGCGTTGTCTTGTGTGGAGGAATTCTTCGGAAAGACATGTCTTCTTGTTGTCTGAAAAATGTTCTTAGAATTTTAAAATTGAGAAATGATTCACAAAATTATGATCACAAGAAAATAGAACCACAGATGCTGCTTCAGCATGATTTTCTATAAAACTACAAAATGTTAAATCTCTTAACTATTTTCATAATTCTTATTCTGTTCATTATAAGTTAATTCAACATCTTACCCAAAATTAATGCAATTCAAATGAACTTCGGAAATTCATATTATAATTTCAATTACATAAATATTTTTATCAGCCTCAAATCCATAAAAATAAATATGGCACTGATATAGAATTATTCCTAAATATTTTACTTTGGGATTCTTTTCTAATGAAAGTATTTTATGGTCCACCACTTAGTAAGAGACACCACTAAAATTCTGAAAACATGAAAAAATATTCAGTGTCATTAGCCATTGAGAAGTGCAAATCGAAACAACACTGAAATTCCACCTCACTCCAATAAAAATAGCCATTATCAAGGGCTCAATAAAAAATGCTGGTGAGGCTGTGTGGAAGAAGAAACTCTTCTACATTGTTGGTGGGAATATAAGCTAGTAAAACCACTTTGAAAATCAGTATGGAGATGTTTCAAAATACTAAAAATAGAAATTCCATCTGACAACTACACCTCTTCTGGGTATATTCCCAGAAGAGCTAAAGTTATCCTACAACAGCAATATATGCATGCCCATATTTACAGAAGCACCACTCACAAAAGCTAAATCATGGAAGCAGCTAAATCTACGTCCATCAACAGATGAATGGATAAAGAAAATGTGGTATTTACACACAATGCAGTACTATTCGATCATAAAGAAGGATAATTTTAAGTAATTTATAGGGAAATAGATGGATTTTGAGACTATATTAAGTGAAATAAGTCAGTCACAAAAGGTTAATATCACATGGTCTCTCTAATACAAGAGACCCAAAATATAAACAATTTAAAAAGCCAAATAAAGAGCCATGTTAAGAAACAGGGAGGCGATCTCAGTGGAGAAGGGAAGGAGATCGGGAGAAGAAGGGAGAGGGGAGGGTGGGGGTATTGGAGTAAAAATGATTAAGTTGCAATAAGTATATGTATCCAACCCCAAAGCTAAATGTAACCAGTATGTATCACAAATATGTACTAATTAAAAATGTTTATAGAGTATTGTAAAAGAAAGAAGGAAACGAGTTTGTGATTCAGAAATATTTGTTATCCAATGTAAAAGTAAAATGATACATGAGTGAAAAGAAGATATTCCCTAGCACGCTACCAAGGCAGGTCAAGTATGAGCTGTGTGTGGGAGGGCGGAGGAGGAGTGGGTGAAAGAGCTCTGGGATCAGGGCTCACAGAAGCCGCCTCCCATAGCTAAATATTGTCTCACCAATGGAATCTGGAAACCTGGCAGAAAATGCAAAGCATATCCCAAGCTGCTTTCTCTGGTTTCTTCCTGGCTCTTCACTTGTTTTATTTAAGATCATTTGCTTTCTTTTCAATCCCCTAAGGAGCAGAGACAAGGAGGCAGTGGTCTGAAAAGCCATTCTGTCTCCTTTAAGCTCCTCTGTGCCAGACGTGTATTTCCCTTGAGGATATCTTTGATATTTTTGTTAAAATTCCAAAGGATTCAGAGAAAATCAATCTATATTTTAAATAAACATTCTGAAAGTTGTCTTTTCAAGGGAGAGTCAGAGTTTAAGTAAATGACTCATGTTAGAAAATCCGTCCTATTTGTCCTGTGTATCTGCGCACAGGGATTCTTCTAAACTAGTTGAGCGTACAGCAAGTCTTGTGGAAACTGGGAAGCTGCTGTTTAAGCCGCACATTGAACAAGTCAATGCCTGGAGCAATCAGAGGGACCCAGAGCTTTGGCTCTTTGGAAGGGGTCTTGTTATAATTCCCAGCGTAACTTTCTATTTCGTGGTCCAAGTCAGCACAGCAAGTAATAGACAGAATACTACTGTGCTGTGTACAGATAAGCTAGGCCTAAAATAACATGTGCTTAGGAGGATGAATTCAGTCGAACCATACGAAATTGCTGCTATTTGCATGTTTTTGCCCACTATTGCAGCGATTTTGTGTAGTTCAATTTAACATATAAAATACATGACTGAGTTCATGTGAATGAATTTCTAAATTGATTTAACTATTTAGTAGCTTCTAAAAGGAGAGAAAGTGATAAAGTACTGGGAATGTTGACATTAATTTGGGTCTATTAATAAGATAAGAAGTCTCTCTCTCCTTTTTTTTTTTTTTTTGGTAGCAAAAAGATAAGGTCTCCCTGGAAGGGACAGTGTCATAAGCTCCCCTTGGTCATTCTGCTAACCTTGCCTGTTGAGGAATGTTTGTGCTGGTCATCTAAGAGATCAGTCTTGGGGACACATCTCCGAAATGCACTTAACTACAGGAATAATGTGCAGAGAGCAGATTGCAACATTCCCTGGTGTCCTGTGGCCAGGACATACTGGGATTCTGGAAGAGCCACTGGGCCCTGAATGACAGATTCAAGAGTTATTACAAAGCAAAGGAGAGAATCTTGTCACTGGATTTTAGGTGACATAACATTACTCAGAGTTGAAAATATGCTTATATCAACAATGGCTGTCTGGCCCATTAGACTGCCATCCTCTTCTTCATAAGACAGATCTTGAGGGACGAAGATGAGGCTCTCCAGTGGAAAGAGGGGCATGGGGATGTGACAGTTCAGGCAGGAGCTGGGATCCAGCAATTTGGAAAGGAGGCATCTGAGCTGTCTTTATGATGTGGATGCTTTCACTAACATTTTCCTCATTTTCTCTTCATTTTTAATCCCTCTTCTTTCTACGAACTAAAAAAATGCAGACTGTTGACAATTTTATACATAGATGATTTAGAATTTTTTTTTGGAATGAACATAATTAAAAACACTGATTTTAACACCATGACAATCGTTGACAATTATCATAAAGGCACTTATTTTACCATCCTTAATAGTTTGGAACCTGGAATGAGAATGACCTCTATATTATTTGTAACTCTGCCACTTACAGAATAGGAACCAAGAAAAGTTGCTGAACTTCTTCAAATCTTGATTCTTCTGATTTATACAATGAAAATGAATTAGGTATCTCCAAAGTTAATGCAATGAAACTCTCATGCATTGCTAGTGAAAATTTTAAATATAGCCCTTTGGAAAAGAATTCTATGTATCTTAAACACAAATTTACCATGTGAGAAGCCCTTTTAGTTACTTACCCAAGAGCAGTGAGAACACGTCCACACAATGCTAATGTTCATAGCAATGGTCATTACAGTGTGTGAAATGTAGCACAAAAGGGTGTTTGATCCACGTGATAAAAGAATATTCATCCATGCTATAGCATAGGTATGTTCCAAAAAGAAACCAGATGCAAAAAGCCGCATATTGCATTATTATAGTTAAACAAAATGTCAAGAAAAGATAAATCCATAGAGACAAAGAGTACATTGTTGGTTGCTTGAAGTTGGAAGTGTGAGTGAAGATTGGCTATAAAAAGGTATGAGGGATCTTATTTATTTATTTATTTATTTTGGCTTTTTTGAGGCATGGTCTCCCTATGTAGTCCAGGCTGGCCTTGAACTTGTGGTGATCGTCCTGCCTCAGCCTCCTGAGTGCTGGGACTACAGGAGTGCACACCACACCCAGCCAGCTAATTAAAATGATGGAATTCTTCTATACATAATTATTGATACTATTTGCATTCCTTGGTAATTTTATAAAAAATCTTTATCTCTGTGCTTAAAACAGGTAAATTTTGTGGTGTGTAAATTATACCTCAATAAAGCTTTTTTGAAGAGTCCAACCAATAAGTTGAAAACTCATTAAATCTTACAAGTGAATTCAATGCAAAAATTAGTTCAAAGATTGATATATAAAAGTCAACTGTTTTCAAATAAACTAGTAATAATCAAGTAGAATATTTAATGGAAAAAGGTCCCAGTCTCAGGAACAAACAACAAGTATTTTAAAATACTGTGCTATTCCAGAGAGATAATGCAATGAAATGATTATATAATGAAGAAGTGGTTAGAAATCTGGGTTCCACATCATACCGCCTGTGTTGACAGCCTACTTACCACCTTGGCCAGGTAGATTAATTGCTGTGTGACTCAGTCTCCTCACCTGTTGGTAGGGACCACAACTGTACCTGCCTCATAAAGCTATTTTGAAGACTAAATGAAGTAATATTTCCAAAGTGCAAAAAAAAGTGTCCACCACATTGTTAGTGATTACAGTGTTATTAAATGTTCATATTCACGTGCATATAGAAACAAGATTTATTATAGCCTTCTTTGTTGAAGTGAAAATTAGAAATAACCTAATGTTCACTAATTGAAGATGACTATATAGTCATATAGTCAATATTATCAATGCTATATAATATTTAAAGTATGACTTAGATCCATATGTTTTAAGCTGAAAAAGAAATATATTGTTAAAGAATATTGTTAAATGAAAGAGACATAATGTTAAATGAAAGCATCAACTTACAGAACAATAAAAATAGAATAAATCTATTTAGGTTAGAAATGTGTTGGATATATCTATAAATTATTAAGAGGGTAGATTCTTAAAGATAAATGTCCATCTGGAGTGTGTGTGGTAAATATGGGGCAAGAGAAGTCTTAACATTTTATTTTGTATTCTTTTAAACTTCAATAAGGCTATATTTGCCTATTTGCATGAGGATTAAAGTGAAAAGAAAAATAAATGGGGCACTTTCTCCTTCTCCCAGAGTGGAGTACACTGAGCTGCCGAGCTTTTATATGCAAAGAGCTACACAGAGGACAAGAGCACCAGCAGCACATGTTGAGTGTGGTCCATAGGTGCTGGCTTTTTCAGTGTTTAAAGACATTTCCTGAACACTTCCAAGTGCTGACCAAGAGTCCTTACTGAAAAGGGAAGACCTTGCCTCAGGTCAGCTTCAAAGCCATGACGGACACAAGTAAAGGGTATGAGAAACAACAGGGACCATCTTACAGAGCACTGTTACTAAATCTATTTTCCCAGATCTCATAGAATCATTCCTTTTGAACTGTGTTACAAGGGTGACCTTCACTCAGAAACTGATTAGTATTAGAGAACATTGTACCAACCACCTGCTTACCATACAGAGTCACCAGAGTTAAAAGGGGATTTTCTCTCTCATCTGTTGGGCAGTGTT
Organism: Erethizon dorsatum; assembly: GCA_028451465.1. Classification (NCBI taxonomy): domain Eukaryota; kingdom Metazoa; phylum Chordata; class Mammalia; order Rodentia; family Erethizontidae; genus Erethizon; species Erethizon dorsatum. The sequence continues at coordinate 58,113,336 of CM051833.1, forward strand.
GATGAGGAAAACCTAAGAGGAATGCTCAGCATCTATTGTTCTCGCTGAGGTCTGATTTGAAATGTTCTGTGTGGTAGAACTTCTGGCCACCCCCCTCAGAGGCTTTCTATTAATCAAATATTTCCTATTATCAGGAAACATTTCCTGACATTCAGTCTAAAATTTTATCTTTCTTGTGGCATTATAAAATTTAGTTAATTGAATTCTCCTATTAGCAGATCAGAAAAAATATTCATCTTGTTGCCCATTTTCTTGTTGTTTTGCTGTGATCATGTGGATATAAAGCAACTGGGAAATGAGTTGATTGTCATTTTCTTTTATTTCCTTCTGTTCCACGGATGGAGGAAGTCGGATCCATAGGAAACAGAGCAGAGTATAATCAAGCATCAGGGCGTCACTAGTCTCTGTCAGTGTTTACGCCTGAGCGGGGAGGATGTTAGCCTAGTAAGTCTGACTTCCATCTTAACAGGTGAAATATTTGGTTATCTACTTCTGTTTGCCTGGCTTTCCCCTGCCTGTTATTACTTACCACTAATAACAGGGGAGGGGAGGGGAGGGAAGGGGGAGGAGAACGGGGAGGGGGAGAGGGACAGAGGGACAGAGGGACAGAGGGAGGGAGGGAGGGAGAGGGAGAGAGAGAGAGAGAAAGAGGCAAAAAGAGAGAGGAAGAGAGGGGAGGATCAGCCTTCAGATTTAAAATGGATGGTAACAAGTACATTTCCTGCTTTTTGCATGCAGTACTAACCTAACTTGCTAGGACACAAGTGAAATATAGGCTCAGAAAATGCAGAGGTCTGTGTCCTCCTGTTAATTGGATGGGAAAGAAAAAAGCGATCCCACTGGCTCTGAGTCACAGGCGCTGTTACCGTGGCAGGTGCCTGCGGCACTTATTTTCCAGCGGGTGCTTGATAAAAGCAGGAGATGGAAAAATCAATACCCTGGGCCAATACTGGTCACGGTCCACTAAGGCGCAAGTTAGGACAAGCACAGGCAGAATGGGCCTTGGCCAAAGCACCATAGACACCTTCTCTCCGGAGACACCGAGTCCCTGTGGTCTTTGCCACCCCACAACTGGAGAATCCTCATTGCTAAGTGCACTTCTGGGCATATTTTATTTGACAAAAAGTCACACCGAGAAATCTTAAAACCCAAAGGTACTTGGAAGGCCACAGCTCCACAGCTGTTTTACTCCACCCTACTCGCCACTTTCCCTCTGCACACTTTTCTTGAAATATGGATCACTAAAACACACAATCTTGTTTTAAAGTATCCATAGTAGGATTCAGTATGAATACATTAATTTAAAAGCTACCCATGCTTTTGAATTTTAAGGTCTGAATTCATTTAATAAAAATTGCATTGAGTGCACTTTAAGAAGCTACTTGAATATGTTCTGTCTTTATCTTATGAAGTAATTTCACCTTGTCACAAATTCAGAGAAAGCGAAGGGCTCAGCTCACGGTGTGTGATAGTCCTCCAGAGGACAGAAGGCTGTCAGCAGCTGATTCTGTGACAGGAAGTGGCGGGGCTGTGATTGCAGTTTCACTGGCCATGGTTAATACAAACAGAGCAAAACAAAACACAGCAGTGCACTGGACCATGGCGATAACGGAGAGTGACAGGCTGTAGAACTCGCAGAGCCGCATCAGTGGTCTGGTCTCCTGGGGACGGATTCTAGGAAAAAGGCCAGCGTGTTTTGCATTTCTGTCTGTAGTTAGCATTAAAGGCACTTACAAAGTTTAACATCTGGAGAGATTACGTGAACATTCAAGTCCCTCTGATCTCCTTTCTATCCACTGTCTTCTGCCGGCGTATCAAAAGGCAAAGATAATTCCCTTTAGATTAACTTATCTCTCTGTGGCATTGCTTTCTTTGGTAGCAAGGCATCCTGTACCACGAGCTGTTTAGGTTTCAGAACACTTTAATCTAAGGAAAAGGCAGAATCATCCCTCCAGATGAAGAAATCTACCAGTGAGTTGGGGGACAACCTAGCTCCTGGAGTCCTGCTCTAGAATCCAACACAACAATGTGTGCTTTACTTACTTACCTGTAATGGACTCTCAGGAGTCCGGAGAGGTGGGATTCCGACTGGGGGAGGGCCACTCAACACCAGGCAGTGCATTGGTCTTGGGGCCTCCAGGGGATTCTGCAGAGTGCTGAAAGCTGAGGGGGACGCAGCAGCATCCTGGGAGGGGCCACAGCCATGGGTTTGGGGAAGCCACCCTTCTGCAGTTCTCAGGTGGTGGCAGCTGCAGGGTGTTCCAGCTCCTGACTCCTGTCTCTCCCAGCCTCATTCATCTCCCAGTGAACAGATCCCTGGAGGCCTGCACTAAAGAATATTCAATAGATCATGCAGTACTTTGTAGGGAAGATATTCCTAAGTTCTTTCTTTTCCTTCTTCCAGGAGTCTTGCCCTGAAGTCTCTGGGTTTCTGCTCTCTTAGTGATACTGTTACCAGAAACGCAGTGTCATGTCCCATGGTGACAAAGAAAGAAACCATAAGTGGAGAAGGTAGAATGCCAGCAAATTTACTTAAAAGATATAAAGGCAAGGTAGCAAAAGATATAAAGGCGAAGGAGTAGAGCTCTTGCTGGCTGGGAGGAGCTCTGAGTGGGAGACCCACAGAGACTCTTTTTCCAGGGGTTCTAAGGGGATTTAGAAGGGACTGTGGGCCATTATGGAAGCAATATTATCTCTACCCTACAGCAGATGACATCCTTCCCAGGGTCCAATCTATGCAGTGTTCCCACAGTGCCCATGCAGGCCCATGCACCTTGACTCAAAGGCCCACCTGATCACAGGGTAGTGGCATCCCAGACAGCTGCAGGACACTTGGCAAATGTTTTTGCAAGATCCCTGGGAGGCGATGACTCAGCAGACTCCATTTTGGGGCCACTGTCCTTATTGGCTAATTGAACCCTTACTCCTGTCTCACTACTTCCAGTCTCTGTACCATACACAGGGAAACGTTCTCTAAAGTCATCTTGGTCAACCCAAATTTTAATGTTTACAGAGGGAAAAATGAGTATAGTGAACTAAGATACACTTTGGCCAAGTCTTATAAGGATATGTTGCCACTCTTTAGAAAGAAAAACTTCAAAGCAAGACACCAAAAGTGGACAGCACTGTGTCTTGTAAAAATCAGTCAGAATCTTTGCTTTTCCAGTTTTGGAAAATCTCACACTGTAGACTTTCTTTTCCTTCCACAGTTTTCTTCTGAATCCTCTATCTATTGCTAGCCCACCAACCTTCTTGCCCCTCTCAGCCTTCATGTGGGTTTAAGAGCCAAATGTACCCACAAAAGTCCAACCGACGTCTCAAAGAAGACCTCCACCTTGGCCACGGCAGCGAGGAGGACACTGCACGTATGCTAGGGATGAGCCTAACCATGGATCCCTCTAACACTGGAAAATCTAACTCAGAAATAAACTTCATTCGGGAGAAACATGAAATTCACCCAGAGCAAACAACCTCAGCTCTTTCACTGGTGAAAATGAAAGGATCCGGTGGTAGATTAAATCACTGCTTGTTATAGAGATTGCTGCGTCTGCTTGGCAGAAGGTTGGGCCTTCGCCCTCTGCAAGGTTAATTGCCGTCGCAGCATTCTCTTTGGTGTTGGGTTTCCTGTTTGTCTCATTAAGGGTGTAAAGCACACCATGGCTTCTCTTCAGAGGGGCTAACCCCTTTCACCAGTAATTGTCAAGTTTGGGAAAAGGTCAACTGAGCTTATCTACTACCCATAAAAAACATTTGAAGGGTCATCTTTTCTAAAATATAACATAAATCACGGTCCACAGTAATTATAAAACATCTTCCTCCATGAAGTAACCTTTCTCAAGGAATTTGCATTTCACTGATAACATTAATACACTCCTGACATTTTTATTAATGCTTTACAGATTAGCAAGTGTGTCTGTACGTGACCTTATTCATTTTCAAAGTGGCATTGTGAGACAACTAACATTATTTTTTATTATAGGTGGCAAAATTGTAGTTTAAGTAATATACATACTTGGATCACAAACCAAAGTCAATGTGATAAGCCCAAGTTCCCGTTCTATTGCATTGCCTCTTCTGAGTTCCTAGACTGAAGGGCAGAGAGTCCAAGACTTGAAGTTAGTGACAGACATAGAGGAACAGAGGGGCTCCTGCCATTGGGTCGGTGGCAGCTTAATCCCTTCCTTCTCTTTCCTGAGTGGTACAAACTACATACTTGACCCATTGAGAGTTGATGGCACAGAATGACGACCCTATGTTACATGGAGAACCCCAGGGGACTGTTTCTGCCCTAAATAATTTTATAGCATGCGTGACCAAGGGACACCACAGCGAGTACTCAAGGGAGCTCCTTGGCCCTGCTGTCTCTTTGTTTAGTGGCTAAAAGTGATTTGAGTAGTATTCTTCCTACGAAGCTGCATATGTCAGAGCGCAAGATGCTCTGATTGGTCCCAGGATTGTCAATAGCTCATCCTTTCCTAGTTCCATCATCAGAGGACACAGTTGGTGCCCTGTCATCCCAGTCCTCATTAAATGTTGGCCTAATCCAAGTAGTGAAAACAGAACCATCTATCATTATGTCCCTGGCACACAGTCTCCCAGTTCTTCTCCAGTAAGAAGACCTTTCCTTTTAGGTAGGTGTCACAGTCACTTTTCTCATTGCTGGAACAAAATACCCAACACCCACAAGTTAAAGGAGGAAAGATTTATTTCAGCTCCCAGTTTGTAGAGGTTTCAGTCCAGAGTCTGCTGACTTTAAGGCAGGGCAACACGGCAGAGGGGCACCACAAATGAGAAACAGTCCACAGCAGAGCAAGCAGGAGTCAGTGAAGCAGCAACAGCAAGCTCTGAAAAGCCCCAACTATGAGCACATGAGGCTTTGGGGTGACATTTAAATACAAGCCATACAAGCTGGGTGCATGGGCTTTTAGGAGAAAGACTGTATTTTCCAATATCCCTTGCAGCTAGGTCTGCCCATGTGGCTAGGCTGACCAACAGATGGTTTGTCTAAGATCAGGTGGGTTTCTTCCCCGTGTCCTCTAGCCAGAATATGTGTGCAGTGGCTGGAATGTCAGAGGCATGGTGTAGAACCCCCATGTAAGGATGGTGAAGTAACCACACAGAGGGGACCTGGGGTTCTCACAGTCAGGGCACACAGCCCCAGACTGCTCGTACCCAGCTTTCTCTTAAACCCAAAAGAAGCAAACTTCAGTCCCCCCAACTCACAGTCAAAACTAATTCCAACAAATACAAATGGGTTGGCATGCATTTAACTGTCAGGGGCACCACTACTGTTTCCATAACACCTTCATAAAGTTGTCTAATAGTTGGGCTAACAAAATATTTTAATTACTGATGTAATCTTAGTTTCGTGTTCACTGAAAACAAGTTACATGGTGTGGTGCCCCTGCCAGCAGCATTGATTTGTCCTAAAAAACCCAATCCCATCTTCATCGCCTTCAGATGGAACTGTACATCCTGTTTCTCACTGTCCTTCTTCATCTTCGGTATGTGGCGGCTTGCAGGGAGGACTACGGAGCGCAGAGAGGAAGTATCTGGCTATCGCAGCACCTTCTAAATCTAGCTTCTGCATCATAGCTTTATTGATTAATTTGAAGCAAATTCTCACCCAGCCAGCCCTACTCCTCCTCAAAGGCATCGCAAAGCACTAGACCAAAGAGACAGAGTAATTACTTTTCCATTAACCTAGTAGGGTTTCTGAACGAACTGATTCCTACTCACCCCTTCAATACCACCCTGCCCTGGAGACCCACGTTCCTCTGTCTCTCAGCCTTTTCTAAAATAATGCTTTCTTGATCTGATTTGTGTTTGTTCTGACCACCAAACTGTGTCAAAATTCATTTCATTTTCTTTTTTTATTTTAAAGAGAAAAAAAAATCTAAAATAAATAAGCTTGTTGCTACCAGTATCTCTCATGACATTTCTCCCCCAGTTCCATGGGTTTCATTGCCATCATGGTCTCCTTCTAGGGGTTTGATGCTTTCTTCTTGGCCCTGTCTTCCACTGTGTCTTGGACATCCAAGAAGTTTCTGAAGCTCAGCATTTTTCCTTTTGAGGTGCTCATCTTCACCCTTTCTCTGCACTTGTTGTGTTTCCTGTGCTAATAATTCCTCTGTCAGCCCAGGACTGTGTTCCATACGCAGTGGTCCACTGACTTATCAATCCCAACTCACACAGCTTGGCTTTTACCTTTCTGGCCACTATGCCATTTTGTTTCTTATAACCTATTGTCTGAGTTTTTATCAAAAGCATTCAAACTCTAGTTTCAGTCAGCATGCGTGAGGTCGTCCTCTGTCCCACAATCAGAGTTCTGAGTACCATGGATACCTGGACAGAGAGGACTCATCCCTTAGCCCCCAGGGTGAGCAATTCTGAACTGAGGACCTGGCCCTTGCTGTGCTCTGTTTCCTCCTCTGTCAGCCTCCCCAGACCACCCTGTGCTTCCAACTTAGCAGTAGTTTCCAGTCTGTAGCAGTTTGGAGCGTGGGGTTGGGGTTTAGGTCATCTCCTATATGTGCTCATTTTCTTCTAGATGCTTTTGAAAACTCAGGGAAGTGTACACTCTAGGACCTTCCCTCAACCTTGATTAAATCTTATGTGGAATCTCTCAGACCAGAGTATGAGCCATTTAACAGAATTTTGCTTCTACTTCCAGCAGCAAGTACGGAACTTCCCACCTAGTGGGTTCTCGAAGGGTACTCGCTTATGTGCGCGTACAAACTTCCACTTGAGCCATCCACAGCCCGTGGGGGACAGTCAAGGGTCATCAGAGTAGACACACTTCATTTCTCTCTGTTCTCTGCCTGTTCCCCAACTGGGTGGGTTGCATTAGGTTCAATCATTTCTTACAGTAGTTTCTGTTTGTAAACATACAGTAACCACAGGTTCTGTTTTTTACTTATGTATTTCTAAAACAGGAAACAAAGCAACATCTCAACTATTTTCTTTTATGTCTTTTAAATTTAGTTATAGTTGCTTCTAGCTTTTTTTTTTCTTTTTTTGGGGGTACTGGGGGTCAACTTCAGGACCTCGCGTGCCAGCAGGCGCCTGTGCCGCTGAGCGATATCACCGGCCCTTTTCTCGTATGTGGGTACCGGGAGCCGAACTCAGGACCTCACGCATCCCAGGCAGGCGCCTATGCCGCTGAGCCATCTCACCAGCCCTTGCTTTTAGCTTTGTATAAAGATAATTCACAGGTGATTAAAAATCAATGAAGATTAAATATTTAAGAATGTATCTTGTAGGGGGCAAACAATGCTTGGCATGGACAAAATTATTTATAATGGTTGATCAAATTCTCATGATCAAAAGGAAACTGAGAGCATGACTAAAGGGAATTGATATTAACAGGATACCTACTATATATCAGACACTTTGTAGAAGTTCACATTGTCAGATTAAAAACCACAGATGACCTAGTGAGGACTTAGGATTATCACAGTTTGACAACCGAGCACAATGAAATCCAGAGACACATACATCTGTGGAAACAAACTACACTTTATCCTGCATTCCATACCACAGAGGCTGTCATTGTAACCTGCGGGAATTTCTGACATCAAAGCAGTAATACATGCCTTAGGTGGGAAATGCTCCTGAACATGTTTTTCTTTAATCCTGCAAGCTAAATGACATTTGCATTTAATTACAGACCTTTTTAAAAATAAACCTTCTAATTCAAAATAACTTTAGAGTTGGGGGTGGTGCCACACACCTGTAATTCCAGCACTCAGGAGGTTGAGGCAGGAGGATCACCATGACTTTGAGGCCAGATTGGGCTTCACAGAGAGATCCTGTCTCAAAAAACCAAACCAAAACAAGCAATCAAAATAACCCTTAAAATTTACAAGAAAATTATGAAAGTACAGGTAACACTCATGTACCCTAAGCTTAATTTCCTAGGTAATGATTAATGAACCAATACTGATATAGTATCAACTGATAAAGTCTATAGTTCATTCTAATTTCTTCAGTTTCTATCTGACATTTTAGGACTTGTTTAGGACACCACCTTACACTTAGTCACCATGTGTCTTGGTTTTGACAATTTTTTAACCTTCCTTGTTTTGATGACCTTGACAATACTGGTCAGATATTTCATAGTTTGTCCCTCAGTTTGTATTTGTCTGGTATTTTTCTTCTGAAAAGATTTCCCATCAGTGAGACACACGATGGGGCTGAGGCGGGGTATGAACTGCTCTGGTTTCTCTGTGTGCAGGCTATGACCTGCTTAAGAGTAACTGCTTCCAGGAAGCCACAGAAATCACAGAAGAGAGACCAGTCACGGGGCAGGGATCCTCATCAGAGACATATTTCAGATCAAACTGGAGCCGGCTGGGCAGCACGTTCGCAGCTGTGCTCTTGTGGAACGCACTGGGGTGATACCGCATGTATGGATGTGCTTCGGTGGATGCTCCTCAGCTGTTCATCCAGAGACACACCTGGGCTTTTAACATCTCTAAATGTTCCCCTTATAACAATATGCCTTTAATTTGATGGTACTTTAATAGGCAATCACTGAGTGAGAAAAACTCTTTTAATGATCACTTGCTCCCGGTCTTAAGCTCTTCATAATCTCTAAGCACTGACAAAGCATTTCGATTTCATGTCTCCAGAGATGTGTGTCAGTGAGGACGAAGCTGAAATAAATGGGAAGCGCTTGTGGTCATAAACTTTATATCCTGCTGATCCAGGAGGTTTGGAGGCCCTGAGGATTAACTGAGAACTCAGAGAAAAAATTAACTAGACAGGTGTCACACCTGCTAAAGAAATAAAAGCTAACCTGCTGTACGGTAGACAGCTGGCTTTCAATCAACATCTGCTGAATTGAACTGGATTAAGAAGAACAGCCAACTTCAATCATATTTATAATAACAATAATAATAAATAATGGTGTTTTAAACACTTAACTCAAAGTGCACCATACATCAGGCTCTGCCAACTGCTTTCCAAGTGGGGTTTTATTTAATATTTATAAAAAGCACCCCTCTAAAAACCTATCCTCCTCCCCCAAAATATTCGTGAGAACCACATCAGTGCCAGATACTGTTTTTACTTTTACTTTAAGATAAGACAGTGAAGGAAGGGGAGTAACTTGCCCCAGGTCACATGGCCAGCAAGTAGAGAAGGTACCTGAGCATTTGTCCCTTTCCTAGAGCCACATGCCTGATGAGAGAGAAAGGGGACAAGCTAAGAGCAAGAGGGTGCTCTCTAGGAAAACACACATGCTCCTTCCAGGGCCGAATCTATGGAATAAGACATTGGATACAAGTGGCTCCAGAGTGAATCCCGGTACCAGCCGTACAATGTGAAGACTCGGTAGACTGGCCCTCCACAGAGCAGGCGTGTCTCTCTCAAGCCCTAGAGGACCAGCTATATGCAGCGTTTTGGCATTTGTCTTCAATATTTGTGAGGGAAAAGTAAAACTGCTTTTAATGTTCCGTCATTAGCTGTGCGTCTCTCCTCTGACCCGTTTTAAACTCTGATGTAAGATGGTCAGACACTGGCGGGTCTGCCCCACAAGCATCACAGTCCTTCATGTCTGAGACTATGAATCCAATCCAGATTTGCTCGTTAAACTGAAAATTGTATTTGCCATTTCCTGATTGCTTAGGGAAAAAATCTTGGCTGGGTTCTACATTCCATCGGTGGTGGCAAATATTATTAAGCTCACCATGCAGTCTTGCGTGGAATACATGTGGTTGTAATTCTTACTTCCAGTAAGACTGTAAAATGATGGGCTTTAAACTGGATAGGGGGGTGAAGGCAGCCCTCACTCACTGCCCTTGGAGAACTCAGTTGTTATATAAGTGGTCTCCATATGCGCACATTTCTAGTTGTCCCCAAGAATGCTTGGAAAGATCATGCAGATTTTAATAGCCAGTGTAATAGTTTTTAATAATCTTTGCAAAAAAAAAGCTCTTTGTTGAATATTGAAGTGCATTAGAAACTTGGCATCGACACAAGAAGGAAATGTGTTCTCAGCAGTTTCGGTAGAGAGATCCAGTGTCAAATAATCACTCCAAAAATGTCAAAATGGCTTTTTTTTTTTAATACAGTGCCAAGAGGGGCCGGGCTCTACAACCTTCCTGTATAGCTTCATCCTGACCATCAGATGAATTGTCATATACATTTCACTCAGTTATGTGCCCTGGGAAGCAGCTGGAACTCAAAATTTCTTCATTTGAGGCACTATCCAATAGCCCTTGGTGTTCCTTAGAGCCCCCTGTATGGTCAGATTTTTCTCCAGATATTACTATTGTTAAGAGGAAAGTGTTGTGCTTAGTTTTACAGCTGTGGGTTAATAAAACTGAACACAAGCATCTTTTCTCAAAACATAGAGTGAGTAGTTTAGTTTTCTTCCACAACAGTCCACTGTCCAGAGCTGTCCCATTGTAGCTGAATGATGGTGTGACAGTGTAATTCCTGAAATATGTTCCTTTCCTTTTTACAGTTGCCCACATACTTGAATGTACACACACACTGAACTCAGCTTACATGAAATGGTATAAAATCCAACAATCACGTTGAATTTAATGACACACATTTCCCTTCTTATAAGCTTCTAAGTGTAATCAGAAGGCAGACTGGAGAGAAAAAATAAGAAATTAAACTTACTTTACATTCTCATTTCCATTGTCAGTGTAGCTCACAATCCTCTCCACAATTTCTGCCACAGATGATAAATCTAGATCCTTAAGATTCCCTTTCTTCCAAATTTTATGCATAATCATTTTTAAACCCCATATCAGTCTAAGTCTAAATCTCTTTGCCAGTTTTCATTAAAAATCCAGTTATGCCATTGATTTCATTAGTTTAGTAGACTTTGCTAAAAGTTTTCGCGTGGGATAAAGAACACAGTGCAGTTGTGGCGGCATCCACAGCTCTGCTGGTGGCTGCTCCCTTCTCGTTCACCTCCCTTGACTCCTGGTTCTTCTTGCAGTATGCTCTGTGGACATTCCTTTCTTCCTTCTCACTTATCCAGAATCAGCTTCCCGTCCCAAAGGCGCACACAGTACCTCGTCACAATGGTCTGAAGGAGGAAGAGACTTGCATCCATTCGCATTCCTCAGTGAACAGGTGGGAATTATGCTCTCTCTCCCTGTTTTAGTTTCCAGGGCTGCTATGACTATGTGCCACAGACAAGGTGGCACACTTGTTCTTACAGTTCTGGAGGCTGGACTCTGAGGTGAAGATGTTATCAGGGTTGGTTTCTTCTGAGCCTCTCTCCTTGCCTTGTAGATGGTCCTCTGCTCCCTGTGTCCATCGATATTCTTCCCTCTGTGGGTCTGTGTCCTAATCTCCTTTTCCTATAGGGACATCAGTCATACTGAATTAGGGCCTGTCATAATTATTTCTTTTTTATTTGGTTAACTTTTTAAGACACAACTTCTGAGTGCAACCACACACTGAGGTTCTGGAGCAGAAGGTGTCAACGTACGATCTTGGGACACACGGGTCAATCCGTAACATTTTCAAACATTAAGGATCTCATATACTTGAATCCACATGAGGACTCACATGGTCTGTCTGAGTTACCCCTGTATCCACCATGTTTCTCAGAGTTCCTGGAATGTGCTAGCTGCTGAATAAATAATGACTTTGATGTTGTGCCACGTCCAGCACAGCTCTCCAAGTTCCCGAGGGGAAGGATGGTGGGAGAATGGAAAAATAAATATAAGAGTCAGAATACAGAAAGCTGAGTTCAGGTGGAACCCTCTCTCCAGATGGGAGGAAAGGAACTGCTCAATCACCACAGTGCATTTATTTATAGATTTGGCAGGTTGATGTCACATAATGCCCCTCTGCCTAGCAACCTGCCTGCATGGTAGCCTCGGGGCACCTCACATTCTTGGAGCTGGAGCAGCTTGTTCACGTGGCTCTCCTCAGACACTCTTTGTTCTCAGCACTAGCCTTGCTCCAGTGCCACGTGTGCAATTGATCTCCAGCTTCAGCTGCTTCCCACATCTCCCCCTTTTCTGTTTTGTAGTTACAAGTGATGGACGGTCAGTTGATGTTGGAGAAGCTGTGTTTGGAGGACTCTGCAGAAGACCTTCTAATTCCCAAATACTTTTTATTCTGAGTGAGCTCACTTGTTTAGGCCAAAGATTTCCAGTCCAAGGATTTTAAGTCCCTGCATTCAGCAATTTAACCTTTTACAGCCCATTAATCCATAACAGTAGTCAGTTACTGGTGTAGCTGGAAATTGTCAGAAGGTGTTAGTGATTTTAGTTTCTTTTATAGCTAGTATATTACTATGGTATTGTTTTATACCTCTTGTAGTTATACTTTTCTGATGGATGTTCAAGACCAAGTTAAAGTAAGACCTATATTAATTACGGTTAAGTTCTTGCTGTCTATCAAGATCAGTTAAGTCTCCGCAGGAATTACCTTAGAACCATGCACAGCACCTCTTAGTACTTCTGTCAGTGTCAGCCATCTGGATAAGTCATGGCCATTGCTTGACCAAGTTGCTTTCTGTGAAAGCTTGGGAGACTTTTCTCTCTTAGTGACTCTCCTTAGGCACACTATACATCATTAATCATTTTCCTCTGTGGTCCCACAATCTCCTCGGTCAGAAGACTGGGGACTCACTGAGCTATAGGATGTCACAGCAGAATGTCCTGGGTCCTCATTGACCTTGGAGGACTGGGGCCAAAATATTGGCTGTTCTCCTAGCCCATCTATCTTTCTAGTTTTTGGTCTCCAAACCTCAGTTGTTGAACATCCAGAAGAGAAGATTAATGACATTACATTGTATTGGGAGCAGTGAGCTTAATATTATACAAAATAGAACCATTATTTCCTACCAACCATGGAAGTTTTAGCATTTGAATCCCTGTAGAATATTAACAGACAACAGTTATATATTTTACACAGAAAATTAGAAATCAAAACCCATACATAATATTGTAGCATGACAATCATGATAATATTTTTGAAACACACCTGAATTTTCATTTTGACATAAAATAGCCCTCTCAGTCAGTCATCCCTATCTAGTACATAAGAAGTTTTTACCTAACTTGTTGACCTTTAATGGGATGTCACTGAAGAAATTTGTGACATTGTCTGGACTGCTTAATGTCTAGGCATCTCTAAGTATAATTGCACATACATAGCATATATATCACATATGTTTTTGTTAAAGGGAGATGTCTGAATCTGAAAGAAAATTCTATCATTGTAAACAATCCCTGTTTTACATTTTGGAAGACCTGTACATCTGAAGGCATGAATACATTTAGTACACCATGAAGTTAATAACAATCATCACAGCCATATGAAAACCTTTGTACCAGAGCATCTTTAAATCAAAAACCTTATAGTCTAGAAAACTTAATCTTTTTGATGATGACCAAAGCAAACATATCACAATAATATTTTAATAACATTTATTGGGGTGTCTCCCATAAGGTTATGGAAATCATTGGGGCTTCTTATTAATGAACAAAGGTTGGATAACTTCCCAGGCAGCTGCTCCTTTATTCACCAAAGGCAGCCGTGTCCAATAATTTCTCCCCACCTTAAGGGATTTTTGTTTAATTATCTTAACAATTTTTGATGACCTATGAGAAAACCAAATTTGATATTATTTTGACCAGCTGGCAATCCAGGTAAAAGCATGTTTTTAAATCTATAAACCAAATTAAATTTTGAGCAAATGATCCAAAAATGCAAAAAAGGAAAAGAGAAAAAATGGTTGAGCTCAAATGAAAAACAGCTGTTAACTGATTGGACAAACAGACAAACAAACAAGTACACAGCTTAACAGATTGGACCAACAGACAAACATCTTACAAAATTAGAGTGCACTCAAATATATTTTTGACCAAATTGAATTATAATAACTCTTGCAATTTTAGAAGTTTGTAATTATAAATAGACTAGTCAGAATTATTCATAGGTCGATTAGCAGAGATCTCTTATAAGAAGAATTTGGAAAGAATAAAATCATTTATTCTTAATTTTTGTATTTTATTTTGTCTTAAGAATACTGGTAACTTTCACGTCCCTTTCTTTCATGTAGTTTTCAGTTCAGTTATCTCTATATACCCTGTCACCTACTCAGACCTTTGATTCCCATTTTTGGTTACCATCTCCTGGGCATCCTGGGTCAATTCCTTTAATTGGCCCTAAGTGGGGTCTAGCCCCATCCTTGTCTATCAGTTGTGTTATGGTCTCTGAGGCCACATAGGACTGAGCATCAATTTTTTGACAGGTGGAATCAACTCCTTCTCCGGGTCTGGGTGCATGATACAGCTGAACAGCATGCTCTGGCACCCAGATAGGCCGTTCAGCGTTCTCTGGAAAGATGCAAGCATAGCCTTGACCCCAAATTAACACTGGGCTGGGTCCCTTCCATTGTCCAGTATGAAGATCTTTCCAAAGGATCCTTCCTAACTTCTTTTCCTTTACCTGATTGAATTGTCTTTCTGCTGCTGTAGTCCCATCCCTAGAAGGATTTAAAAAGTTAATAGTATGAAGTGAAGTCTATTATGAGGTGTGAATTTTGTAGGGAAGAATTCCCCCTTTTATTTTTGTAGTTGAATTTTGAGTATATGGCAAGCATGTTCAACAATTCCTTGACCTTGAGGATTATAAGAAATTTCCATGGTAAGGGGAATATAAAAAGTTTTACAAAACATTTGGAAGGCAGCAATCATATCAGCTGGGCCATTGTCAGCCTTAAGTGCAGAAGAAAAACTCATATCTTGCATTTGGGTGCCCAGGGCTCCCACTTGCCACTAGGAATGGGCTCCATCTCTGGCCCCCCTTCCCAGGGGGTGCAGCAGTTGCCCCTCTGCAGCCACGGCTATCTTTTTTTTTTTTTTTCAATTTGTGCTGCTGCAGCTCCTGTGGCCCCAAGCCAAGTGTGGCACAAGTGCCGTGGTGCGGGTGGGCCAGCAGTTTAAAGGCTCAGTGGGGCCCTAGCGGAGTTTGCACTGCAGCAAGGGAGAGGCAGAGCCAGCCAGGCTTTCATCCCTCCACCTGACCATCACGGCCCACAGGGGCATGCAAACACCAACTCCATGGTGCAGGTCCCTATGAGCTGCATGCTGCATGAAGCCGAGCTGGGCCGGGCTGGTCTGGGCCCCCTCAGGGAAGCTGTCTGTGCCATAGCGCCCCCACTATTTGGTGGGGCAGGTGCAGGTCCCGTTGGAAGTTTCGTGGAATAGATCAGCCTTCCACATTAGTTTTGGATTTACACTCATTTTCCCAATGATACCCTCATGGACACTTTGTACAGATACTAGAGGTTTTGTTGATGGGACAGATAAGGGCTGTGCTGCTCTTACTGGTGCAACAGAGCAATTTCAGTCAAAATGTGTTTCACTCCCACAGCTGGAACAAATAACCTTGTTCTTTCCCTTTCCTCTCAGCTGTGGATGAATACCCTGAGTGATAGTTGTTGTTAAGGTAGCCCCTTGTACATACGAGGGGCCAATATCTGCACAAATCTGAACAATCTCAGACAGCATAGCCCATTTTTTGTGGGCTCCTAAAGTCTCTTTACACCATTTATTTGCATTTTTTTTTTTTTTTTGTGGGTACCGGGGGGACGACCTCAGGACCTCGCGCGCCAACAGGCACCCGTGCCGCTGAGCGATATCACCGGCCCCTTTTTCGTATGTGGGATCCGGGAGTCGAACTCGGGCCTTCGCGCTTGCAAGGCAGGCGCTTAAGCCGCTGAGCCGTCTCACCGGCCCCATTTATTTGCATTTTCAAAGGCCAATTGTTGAGCAATTCACTTAAAGGATGACTCTATTTTATGAAGGGTGGAAATCTCAGCCTGTGATGAAGTGAAATTTCCCTGAACTGAGAAGGCAGAAGTAGCTGCTTGTGGTGCAGTTAATGTTATAGGTATTACTTTGGGCAGCTGTGAAACGGAAGCTGCAGCAAAACACTCCTCTAGTGAGGAAAAGTCTTCTTTGTCCACCATAGCTCCTTCCTTATCTAATTGAGCAAAGCTAGAGGGTTTAAGCTCTATTAGGGGAGCTATTGTCCTGCCATCTTTTTCCTGCTTGGGACTTGATTTTAAAATAGTGCTCTGGGCCGGTGATATGGCTCAGCAGCATAAGCAACTGCCCGGCAAGCGCGAGGTCCTGAGTTTGACTCCCAGTACCCACATAAAAAAATAAAATAGTACTCTGAGCCAAATCCTCTGTGGTCATCTCAACAAGCTCATGACCATTAAGACACTCTAATCTAACTCCACAAAAAGAAAGTAAATACAAGAATCAATAATACCACAAGTATTTCTATATACATCCATGGTTCTCGAGAACCTGTTTGCCCCATGTTTTGCACCTGATGATATCAATATCAATACACCTCTGTGATCAATATTAATGCTATCAATGCACTTCTCCTCCTTTTGTGTGCACAATAAGAAGTGTCCCCTTACCTGCTATTTCTTTGTACCCTAGTCCCGTGTTCAGGTGCCCATATGCCATGTCCAGTGTAGCTCTTGAAGTTCCTGAGAGGAAGGACAGTGGGAGGATGGAGAAATAAAGATAAGAGTCAGAATACAGAAAGCTGAGGTCAGGTGGAGCCCTCTCTCTGGATGGGAGGAAAGGAACTTCTCAACCACTGCAGCACATTTATTTATACATTTGGCAGGTTGATGTCATGTGACACCCCTCTGCCTAGCAATCTGCCTGCATGGTAGCCTCAGGGCACCTCGCATTCATGGAGCCGGAGCAGCTTGTTCACAAGTCTCTTCTCAGGCGCTCTTTGTTCTGGGGACCAGCCTGCTCCAGTGCCACGTGTGTGATCCATCTCCAGCTTCAGCCACTCCCCACACTATTGGAGCTAGTGAAGATGCAAGACCTCTGCTGGGATTTCCAAAAGGTTCTTACATGATGCTTCCTAACTGTGCTTTTTGAGAAATATGAATGGACAAGCAATTTGAAAATATATGTACAACACAGGACAATATAAAATGATATTAATTCATTGCTGTTGCTTTATTTTCAAAAGGTAGAGTCAAGCCATAAACATCACTTACCTCATCTTCTCCAGGCTATGTGTCTCCTGACACTAGTATTGAGCTACTGTGTGTTCCAGGTGTCCCGTTCCAGAAGATCAATGTCACAAACTCCACTGGACATTCACTTAAATAAACAGAAATTCTGAGAACATACTTTTTTCTTGGATATTTGGGCATTTCATGAAGTTAAGAACCACCATTTTTTAATAGTCTTCAATGAAAATTCTTTCTATTCTAAAGCTCTGAGTTGCTTACAGATGGGGCTGTATCCAGTGATGCATCATTAATTATTTAGTTTCAACAGGTCTAAGAGCTTGATGATGTTTCTTTTACCCATCTGTGAATCTCTTTTTTTGGCTGGTCTGTCTACATTAGCACTTCTTGGAAAATTTTGTTAGTGTTATAATACTCAGACCAAAATACAAGCAAAATAGAATACCTATTTCAAAATGGTGTTTTGAGAGAAAGCATACAATATACAGAGAAATAAAATAATCTTTCTCTTATTGCAGTGTTTTAGAATTCTCAACTAGGTTTACCATAGGGTCATTTCACCTAACACTGGCGTCTTCACTCGTTAATCAGATGTGTTTGTCTTCAAGGCTTCGGGCTTCCCAATTATTTAGGAACCTAGCGTGAACTGTGAAGTTACCTTGGCACCAAGCACGTAGCTTTGGGCCATAATAAAGAAAGATTTTAAACATTAACAAAGTATTTAAGAATGGGGGTGAAGGATCAGATTGCCACTGGACATTTTTGCTAATGAAAAAAAAGTGAACATGATGGAGGCCTAGCATCAGCCAAGCCTAGAGGGAAAAACACCACCCAGCATTCCTAGAGCAGGGCAGTTTAGACCAGGAGAATTCCTCATAATCAGTTCAGGCCCTCCCCTGCCTTTGTGGGTTGTGTCTCTGATATCAGTATTTAGGGGAGAAGCTAGGAGTCCATGCCCACAACTGCCCTTCCCAGTCTCCACTCTGCTGAAGTTCCCAGGGAGATATCTGGATACAGGACTCTTCCTGCTATTGGTTGTCAGCAGTTGAAGGACATTTCAAAAACAAGACTCCTCCACCTTTAGCTTCCTCAGTCATAATGCCGGTATTCTCACCTCCATGCACCACAATCCAGGGAATGTCCCTTCACACATGACACAGTCAGAACCCTCTTTCTGGGGGGCCCTGGTGGGAGGCCCCTCAGGGTGCTGAGGAGGAGAATGCAGCCTGATGTAGGAAAGCCTATCTGTCTGTGGACAAAGCATTGAGGACATTAGCAGCTGGCTGTAATTTTTCCTCAGGGGTAAATCTGGGGAAAAAACCTGAAAGCTATATCAATACAGTAAAACAATCTTTGAAGGAAAGGGAGATCTGAAATATACACACAGCAGAGTTGAGTTTTCTACTCCTCTTGGACTATGGGAATTTGAACTCCTGAAATAGCATCAGAGGAGCTTTTAGTACAAAATTCACCAAACTTTTTCTCAGAGGTCTAGGTAGTAAGTCTTTTAGGCTGTGGAGTCCATGTGCTGCATGGATACTCAATATACCCTCTTCAGATGAAACCATTTGGAAATGTAAAAGCCATTCTTGCCTTGTGAGTTACACAAAAACTGCCAATGGGCCATAGATTACTGATCCCGCCGCTACTTTCTTAGTGTAAATGTTATTATCTCTTAAAAGAAAAAAGGAACTAAACAGAAACTTAGCTATGGGTGAATTTAAGTTTATAATAATCTGACCTAAAAATGTAATAAAGCACTTTGGGTTCAACTCCCATTATTAAAAGCTTAACCTAAATATTTGTGAAGACAGGAAGATAGAATGGGGCTAGTAAGGTTCCGGGTCTTAGGGAAAGGTTTGGTTTTCTTTGACTTTATGGTTTCATAGTCGGTGTAAAGTGGATGAAGAAATACCGCAGATGTCAGTTCCCAGGTTATGTCGTTCCTTCATCTGCTCCTCTGTACAACAGTTTATGACACTGCTCTCAGCAAACACTGGTAATAAAAATAATTGCCTGCTTCTAGCAATGAAGAAACAATGCTTTGAATGACTGTATAAGAGAGGAAATACAGAATTTTTTCTTCTTATAATGGTGATGCTGATAGCTCACTTGGGAATATCACCTATATTGATTCCAGAACATCTGAAACAAATAGACTAATATACACATGACTATTTTGAAAACAGGCACACTAGATGTTTACCAACAGCATCATGACAATTCCTCAAGAAGACTTTGAGGCTTTTGAGCTTCTGTATGTTACCCATTTCTTCAGAGGTAGTTTTGTACAATGGACACATGATGTATCAGGGTGGAAGCAGAAATCCCCCAGTTAGGGACTTGGTGCAATGATTTTAAGGTGGAAGGGATAAATTGGATAAGGATTGTAGTACTCTAGAAAGTCATCAGAATTAGGATAGATTTTGAGAGTCACTGATACAACTTGCTAATGAATTGGCCACAGAGGTTGAAGAAAAGAAAGAACAAAGATTGTATCCTAAGTTTTTAGTCTGGGAAATTGGGTGAAGTATAATTGCATTCCCTAAAATGTAAGCATGTAGGGAAGAATTTAAAGGTTCTGTGTTATAAAGCATGCATGTGAAGCTTAGACATCCAGATAGAAATATCAAAGAGGAAACACTTGCGTCTACATTGGGGTGCTCAGGGGAACTACTAGAGATGAAGATACACATGTGGAAGTTATTTGCTTTTAGAAGGATTTCAAGGGCTGGATGTGATTATAGAGAGAAATGGAGAGAATGTGGGTACAGAACAGGGGATTTCAGAAGCCCGGGCCCTCCACTGTGAAGGCCTGGAAGGACTGGAGCAGCAACCAAAGAAAGCAGAAAGGACCGACCCTGGAGGTGGAGAGAAGCAGGAGGTGAGGGAGGCACTGAGGGACAAGAGAAGGGTGCCTCTCCCGAGGGTCCAGTGCTGAGGCAGCTCAGAAAAGAAAGAACAAGCACTGACATGACAAGGGGCCACACCTCAGCCTGCGGTCACCCTGAGAGTGCTCTGTGGAGCGAGAGTCTCTGGACGCGTACTTATCTAACATGGTTACCCTGAGCTGTGGCTGTTGTCACGTCAGCTGCTCCACCTGGAGGGAGAGGCTTCAGACAGGGTCAGAGTTTGTATCTAGAGACTCTCGCTCCACACGACATAGTGCTCGCTCTGGATGCTTTAGCAGTGCCTGTGAGCTTGCAAATATTCAGAATCTCAAGCTCTACCCAAGACGTACTAAATCAAAAACCAGATTTTAACCAGGTATATCTGTGAATAGAGACACCAAGCTGCTCTCCTTTGTAACAAAGGCAAATGTGAAATAAAGGATTGCTTTTTTAAAGACAGGGCCTAATGCAATATATTCATATACTGATTAAAACAGTCCTTTAAAGATGCAAAACTTTCATAATGACAGAGAACAGTGGGTAATAGGAAAGACAGTGGCCTAAAGAAGGCAAAGGTAGGAGGGATTCAGGATAAAATGGAGAGCTAGCCCTATGTAGAACAGGAGGAAAATGGGACAGAGGGCAGGGCTTGGTGCAGGGAGATGGCTCATTAGTGATGGGGGATGGAGTTACCCTTATTTTCCTTTCTTCTAAGAAAGACAGGAATTAGGAGCATCAGCTGAGAATAAGAAGGGAAGTTGATATTAAGAGAAATTAAATTTGAACCAGTTTTCCCGTAAAAAGAAATATGGAAGTTATTGGGCGGTGATAAGAATCTATTTAAAATTCATGATCATAAATTTTTTAAAACTCTAGTCAGAATAATTACATACTTTTATCAACTCACATTAAGCTGTTCAGGCTCAGGCACAAAATAGGCAGAGAATTGGATTTAAATGGTGTCAGGTCTCTGCCAAGCAAATATAGACATAATGTGTAAGGAGGAGCCATGGGAGATATCCTCGGAGAAGAACAAAGACAGGCTGGCCCCAGAAAAGGGCCAGGTTAAGGCCTGAGGATCTTAGTGTAGGGAGGGACCATAGGACTGGGGTCCCGGGTAGGACTGAAAGATTTAACAAAAATACTGGATGCCCACTTCAATTTGAATTTCAGAAGAGAAATAGCTAATATTTTAGTGTAAATGTGGCCCATGTGTTATAGGGACATATTTGTAGTAAAAAATCAGTAACTATTTATCTGAAATGTAAGATTACCTTGACATCCTATATATAATATTACCACCCACCCCAAGAAAAATGAGTTGTAAAATTTGGAAGTCATTACCTGAGAAGTGAAGGCTTCAGAGTAAGAGAGAGAGGCAGTGGCCATGGGAAGCCTGGGGGTTGACCATGACCATAAGGGATTGCCTTAAAAGGGCTGGAAGGAATGGCCCAGAGACTGAAAGGCTAGGACTATGAGCAGATCGCCTTGAGCATACTAGATTTGTGAAGAAGTAAAACAAAATGGCGACCATGAACCAGTGAGTCTAGCACATGGAGGGAGATACAAGGGCAACATGGCGCCCAGGCTCCAAAGAGAGGTAGCTGTTGATACAGTGTGGTTACACCCACTCCACTGGAGTCTGGGGTTTTAAGAAAGGAGGACAAAGAAGAAAATAAAGTGGGCTAGATGCACCTAGGAACAAGGAGGATCCCTGCCCTCTATTGGGATATTCGTGAGACTGGAGAAAAACTGAGGGTACTGCTTGAGAGAAGAAGTGGGTTCCTTGAGCAAAGGCAGGTTTCATTTAATCATGGTATTGAAGTTGAGAGGAGCCTTTAAAGATTCAGAAGACTCTGTGGTTGGCATTCCACGAAGCACACAGTAGAGTTTGGGAAGGTGGGAGATCCAGGGATAGTCAATATCACATGGGGATGATGGCCAGGGCAAGGCTGATGGAGGACTAGCTTCTCAGCTGCGGTCAGTGAGGAGGGATGGAAGGCCAGGTGCGCTGCTCACAGAGATCACTTAGTGGGAGACAGGCTGTCAATCGTTTTAGGGGTTGACATCAAGGTGGTTTGTGATGGTCGGCGTGGGGCACCCGCCTCCACCTAAGACGGGGGCCCCATACCACCTCTACATGTCAGGAGGGGAGTACAAACAGCTCACCTCTGCGTGTCCAGATTTACCCATATTCAGCTTTGTGTTGGCTCATATCCCGCTGGCAGGGAGAGGGTGGAACTAATCCACAGCAGGGTCAGACTCTGGCAGTCTCTAGAGGCAAGGGGGTAAGGGTCCTTGTGGGCCCCACTCATATGTAACCTCGCCCAACCCACAGACCCTCAACCCTAAGAAGAAAGTGTCCCACAAGTTACACACAGCACCCTTCTCACGTCGTTTGGCTGATCAGAAGGCACAGGAATCAAACTTTTTACAGGAAAACCGAGTCATTTGTAGGAGTGACTGCCTGAACAGAGTAGGGAGGGAAAGGAGAATGCAAAATGAAAAAAACCCAAGCTAGGATCCTCTCCCCAGCCCTGGTTTAGATGGCACTTAGTAATGAAGATGCCCGTGTCCAGGTAAACAGGGTTTTGTCTCACCCCTCTTTGGCGGTCCCCTTTCCTGTTCTGCTGAACACACCCACGTCTGACAGGGGCTGAAAAATCCCTGAGGAGCCTGTGGGCTTCCTGTTCCAGGTGAGATTTCTGGGACTGAGTGTCCCTTCTCAGACAGACAAAGTCACCTGTTCCTCACTTACTGCATGGAGCTGTTATTTCTTAGACAAAATAAATCACTTAAAATTGGCTTTGACCAGTAAGCTGGAACCAAGCAGTGTTTTCTTCTTCTTTCCCCCTTTTGGAGCCTAAATGTACCAAAATTAAGGCCATTATCAGCCACTTGAGTTGGGGGTGGGGGACATACTTAACAAGCAGTGGTGGTGGAAAGGGCTGAAATTTCAGAATTGCCCTACCAGCAGACAAAGCTTAGGAAATAGTTGCTATTCTCAAAGATGTTTTGCTAATAATTTTCTCTTAAACATAGGAAAGGTTTTCCTTCCGGACTTGTACCTGGTCTTTGCTGATTTTAGAAAGGATGACTACAAGCAGATTCCAAAATTGACTTTTCTGCTCTATTCAGTTTTACAGAGAAATCATCTGCAGTTGTGTGTATAATTTACATTTTATTTTGTTTTGTTTTTGAGGTACTGAGGATTGAACCCAGGACCTCACACATACCAGGCAAGCAGTCTACCATGGAGCTAAGCGCTCAGCCCTAATTTGCATTTTTAATGGGAAATATGTTGAAGCATGGGTAATGTGATCGGGCCTTTGATCACCAGGGTTTACATCCATCTATGGATGCGTTGCCTTCCTGTCATCCCCGTCCAGGGTTGAATAATGTTTACGTAAGTCCTGGTGGGACATGGTTAATCTATACCGCTCAGTCTTCTCTGTGTGCCAGGAGTTATGGAGATTCAGAGCCCTGATTCCTGGTGTTTAGAGATCACAAGAAAGGAATCACAGACACAAAGGACCAAAGAACAAAGGCAGTGACAGGGCCCGCCAGATGTCTGAGTACGCTGAGGAATGATTTACCTTCGCACTCTTGCCATCACGTCCTAAATATAAAGAGACCCTGAAATGTCTCTTTCCTCTTCAAGAATAGGCCCAAGTTTTCAACTTTGAAATGAAATCTTATTTATATGACAGCGTGCTGGTTTCATCAGGCAACTGAAAGAAAAAATTCTTCCATCCACACATAGGAACTTCACTGGGAAATTATTTGGGTGGATTTTATAAAGGGAGTCATGCATTAGAAAAGGCAACCAGGGGGAACTTCTCCATCTGATGTGTGACACACAGACACTGATTTCTAGTGAGCACGTGACTGAATCACAGAGCCGGCCGGGTGGGAAGCAGAAGGTATGCTGACAATACACATTATTTTCTATATGATGGAAAATGTGGTAATAAACGAGTTGCTTCTATGTGTAACATACCCTGTATTAAACTACAAAATCTGATGGAAAATTGTACTCATGTTTAGGATACCTGTGGTGTAGACCACTAGCAGGGAGAAATACTGAAGGCACCATGTGGATCAGAACAGGTAAGTTTTAGCCTCTGTTGATATGTGACCCAGTGGTTTCACTTTAGTGTACACCCACTTCAACCAGATCGGTCATTCCCTGCAAAAGGAAGAGAGAGGCTGCCTTGCCATAGTTCCCCTCCAGGATTCAGTGTTGGAGACAATCTTCAGATTGGTCACCTCCTGACCCAAATGAACACACCTGCTCTCCACACCCTGGCTCCAAAGAACCTGTGCACCCGCACCTCCTCCCTCCGATAAACATCCACGTCTGTCATCTTCTACTTTGAAAGAATGCTTGTCTTCATAGTTTTCTGTCTTAAATAACCAAAACTGAGCTCTTTCTCTAATTGTAATTGCCACATTTTAAAATATTTGACAAAATCCTTTGCTTTCCTTAATTATCATAGAAAAAGAAGTGGGACTTTCATACTTGGGTCTGTTTTTCAACCTCATCTACCACTTAGTAGCTGTATGATCGTAGAAGAGTATTTTAGCTGCTCTGATACTCAGTTATTCATGCTTTCAGATTGAGAAAATAGTACTTCTCTTATAAAGTAATTGTAAGAACTGAGTTGGATAAAGAATGTACAGTGCATAATCATCTAAGTCTTGAGTATATGTATGGTCTCCTCCACCGTTTTCTGTTCCTTTGACTTCATACCTTTTAAGTTCCTAGGGTTGCCATAACAAATGACGACAAACTCAGTGGCTTAAGACAACAGGAATGAATTCTCTCACAGTCATTCCGGAGCTCAGAGTCCAAAGTTGAGCTGTGAGCAAGGTCATGGTTTCCTGGAAGCCCCAGGGACCTACCCTTTCCTGCCACTTCCCAGCTCCAGTGTTCCTGGCGATTCTCAGCTTTCCCTGGCTTGCAGCGGCACCACTCTGACCTCCGCCCATCTTCACATGATCATCTTCCTTGCGTATCTCTGTGTGTCCTTTCTCCTTCTTAGGAGGACCCCATTCATCAGATTTAGAACCTAGTCTAAGCAGTATAACATCAACTTAATGATACAAAAACCTAATTTCCAAGGGAGGTCGCATTCTGAAGTTCCAGGTTGCTGTGAATTCTCATAGGACACTATTTAACCCACTATACCAACTTCAAGTTGCTATAATTTTTGTGAAGAGACATAGGTTTGTTCCTCCTTAAAATTTCCAAAGTTTTGACATCTTCTAAACACCCACTAAAATGCTCATTAATTTTTTTCTGTGTAATTTAAGAAATATGCAATTGGACACGTTCATCATTATTACAGATGACCTGCTCTTGTGTTTCATTTATTTATTTATTTATTTATTTTTTTTTTTTGTGGGTACCAGGGGGTCGACCTCAGGACCTCACGTGCCAGCAGGCGCCCGTGCCGCTGAGCGATATCACCGGCCCCTTTTTCGTATGTGGGTTCTGGGAGTCAAACTTGGGCCCTCGCGCTTGCCGGGCAGGCGCTTAAGCCGCTGAGCCATCTCACCGGCCCTCTTGTGTTTTAATGGTACAAAAGGTACAGAACATTCTTTCACACCTGCCTGCAATGCTTTGGGCTCCCTGACAAGTGGCTGCCCAGCATGGATAGCATCATTGGGTTACAGACCTGCAGAGGGGTTTTGAGAGGCTTCAAGTCCTGCTGCCACTTTCAGGGTATGTCTTGTCTAGAAATTGTGTTCCAGGAACAAAGCATAAGAGTCAAATGTTTTTCCTCTTCCTTCTTTAACTATAAATTACTACTTTTTAAAAATAGGATTTTGAGCTAGGCGAGGTGGTGCACACCTGTAATCGTAGCACTCGAGAGGCTGAGGCAAGAGGATCACCATGAGTTCCAGGCCAGCCTGGCCTACATAGTGAGTTCAAGACCAGCTTGAACTGCATCACGAGACTCTGTCTTGACAAAACCAAACCAAACCAAAACAAACAAACAAAACAAATCCAATAGCTAAACCAATATTTCAATAATGAAGCAAGATTTAGTGTCATTATTACCTTTGTAAGTATAACAATTCCTAATGAAAAGCATTTAATGTCAGAGTTACAGAATTTTGAGAGAAGGATCTTGGTTATTTACTTTAATTCTCTTCATTTATAAATGAGAAAACTGATATCTTGGTCGTTTAGGGAGGACTTTCATGAGGTTACACAGCTGATTACATAATTGCACAAACCACATTAATATTAAACATCTAGTTCTGAGCTCCTTGGGCTTCTTCCTCCAAGCCAGTATCAGACATACAAATTAGACTTCATAAATCCTTCATACTGGTGTCATTGATTAGGAAGAGTTTTTTTCCCATAAAATTCTCAATCTTTCCCTAGCACTAACTTATCTAGAATTCTTTCCTTTGAACTCATGGCCTTCACATTGAGCTATATTCCTAACCCTTTCTAATTTTTTTTTGTTTGTTTGTTTTGAGACAGGGTCCCTAAATAGCTACATCATTCTGGCTGGGCTTGGACTCACAATCTTTCTGCCTCAGCCTCCTAGAGTGCTAGGATTGCAGGCATATACCACTATGCTATGCCCAGCTTACAGGGAACTATGTCTTGAATTATATTTAAATTATGAGTCCTTTATTAAATTAAAGTTTTTCAATGAGGTTTTGTGTTAAACATTCTGAGATTTTCATTCTCATTCTGAGATTTTCACATGAAATGTACCCGTAAATTAAATTCTTCCTATTCTTGATTTTCCCTGTTTACTACAATCTTCCTTATCAGCTTGAAAACCTGGAAAACAATAATGATACAGAATCAGTTTTTTCCTTTAGACATGGAAGAAATCAAGCATATAATCTTACTCAGAAACGTATACTGTCGTTACATACTGACCAAGTGTCTTTCTTTCTTAAGTGCTCATGGCAGCTTCAGTTTTAATAGATATACTCATATATGAAAGAGTTTCAGAAACCATTTGGAGTCTTCAATGATCATTCTTGCGTAGTCATAACACAAATCAATATAGTGCCATAAAGCAAACTTGTTACCATATTAAAATACTCCTAGAGGGGCCGGTGAGATGGCTCAGCGGCTTAAGCGCCTGCCCAGTAAACGCAAGTGCCCGAGTTCGACTCCCGGAACCCACATACGAGAAAGGGGCTGGTGATATCGCTCAGCGGCACGGGCGCCTGCTGGCGCGCAAGGTCCTGAGGTTGACCCCCCGGTACCCACAAAAAAATAAAATAAAATAAAATACTCCTAGAGCACCTGCTAAAGGATGAGCCTTCCCTTATTTATTGAATAAACAAAGATGAGAAAGATTTAGAATAATTGCTCCATGAGGCCTAGTCATGGTGTTATGAACTAAGTGTTTGTGTCTCCCCCAATTAATACGTTGATGCTATGACCCCATGTGATGGGGAAGCTTTGGGAGGTGCTGAGTTCAGATGAATGCAGGACAGTAGGGGCCCTGTCAAGGGATTAGTGTCCTTGTAAGAAGAGGAAGATAAGAAGAGGAAAATGAGGACTAGTGAGTCACTTTTGTGGAGAAAAGGCCATGTGGGAGCACAGCAAGGAAGTGACCATCTACAAGACGGAAGAGGGTCCTCAACAGGAAATAAATTGATGAGCTCCTTGATATTGGGTTTTATGGACTTCAGAACTGAGAGAAATAAATGTATGATATTTAAGCTACCTAGTGCACTGTATTTTGTAAAGGCAAACCAAGCTGATTAAGATCAGTTTATAAACCAGTCATTAAAATACCATCTACTGAGTTCAGCAAGGAAAGCAAGAATAGTTACAGCAAGAGTCAAGGAGTGTTGAGAAAGCTTTCACACAGAAGTTGACCTCGGTCCTCTCTATGGGAAGCACACAGAGAATATACTATACGAGGTGTGGTCAAAATATATGGTGAATGTTAAAAGTTTATTACAGTAAAAGACACATTGCCATTAAGCCCCCTCAGAATATTATCCTTCACTTCAAACACACGTACCCCATTGTTCTCGCCACTTTCTGAAGCAGTTCTGGAAGTCCTCTTTCTAAAGTATCCTATAAGCTGTGTTGAACAGTATGGTGGATACTGCTGCCAGGAGACATCCGGTGGGAAGGCAGGCTCATAAAAACGTGATGGTGCACCCTCATCTGCCTTATTTACCAGATCTGGCACTGTGAGACTTTTGGCTTTTCCCCAAAAGCAAAATTACCACAAAAGGGAAATATTTTGAATCAATTAAAGACACAGGCAGTGGGGACAGCACAACTAAAGACACTCATGAAAGAGGACTTCCAGAGCTGCTTCAGAATATAGCAAGAACAGTAAGATAAATGTGTTTGAAGTGGGGGAGTGTTCTGAGCGTGATTAATGGCAATGCGTCTTTACTGTGACTTTTAATTGAAATGTTCACTGTATGTTCTGATCACACCTGGTATTTTTCTTGGAAGTAAGGAAATAAATGTTACCTTGTGAAAGCAGCAGCAGGCTGAGTCTCCTGAAACCTTAGCCTGCTCATAGCTCATTTATTTACCATTGAAAAGGCTTTTATTGCTTCTTTCCCTGGTGTAGGCATGAGTAGGCACAAGTCGTTTCCCCCATAATGAATCATTTGATACTAAGATTTGGAACATTATTGGTTTCAAAGAAGTCATTGTCCCACTCCATCTATCACCAGCCAGGAAAGGGGGTTCACCACTTGAGCCTCTATTTTGGGCCATCTGTAGGCTGTGGGGCCCATGGGAAGCAAATCTGTACAGAGAGCTGAGTGAGGGTGTGGGAGGGGTCAAGGGCTGACTGAGACCCCAGGGCCCAGCATCGGCCCGATGGGCCCAGGAGCTGGACACCATCCCAGCCTGGTGCGTCTGGGAGCAATGATTTTTCTTAATCTCCCTCCAGGGTTAATTTAGACATCAAGACCCAAATCCTGAGGAGTAAAAGTAAACTAAAATGCGGTGTTAATTGTCAAGGGAACTACTTTCAAATTCACCAATTATTAGTTTTCTGTTGCTATGCATCTAGATTACCAACAAATCAACAGCCGGCAATAGCACATATATATTACCTTTTTCCTTTTGGTAGTGTTTGGTGAATACAACTGAAAAATTACCTGATATGTTGTTGTGCAGGGCAGATGACCTCCAAGCTTGTGTCAACATTAATAAAATTCTATTATCCACAGCGGTAATATTGCAGGCAAAGAGAACTATCACCACACTGCAGAATCATCATACTTAAAGTTAGAAACTTCCCTTGTTTCAGGGTGTTTTAGAATGCAAGTGTTTATATGGAAAGACTTAAAACCAACACACGCCTGAGAAATTTTTGAAAATACTCACTGTAAAATTTAGCTGCCACTGTGACCGATGTCACCATCACAGTCATCACCACCATCGCCATCATCATCATCACCATTTCCATCATCAATCACCCCTGTCTGAGAATTGAGTCTCACTCCCACTGTCTCTCTGAATGCAAGGGTGTTGCTCCTTTTCCCAGGGCTTCTTGGCCTTTCCCTTCCCCTGTTCAGTTCTACACAATTCTCACCTCTCTGTAAGACCCGTCCCAGACCTTCGACCAACACCTCGCGAGCAAACTTGCTTTGGCTTTGTCCCTGCCTCTCTCTCCTCACTTTCCCTCCACAATGGCATCCATCTTCAGATTTTCAAGGACATATTCCCAAAGAGTATATATTCCAAACCCATTGCATTTTTACTTAACAGTAGGACATTCGCCTTAGCTGTCCTGCGGGAAGAAGAATATATTTCTGATTGATTTTAATATTAGCCCTCAAAAATAAAATTTTGAAAATGGGTCCATGGATCCTTTTTCATTATGGAAGATAGGATATAACATAAGTGACCCAGTGAAAAAGGAGGAGACACTTCCTGAAGTTCCTGAAGTCTTGCAAGGAGGACACAGAGCCTCTTTATCACTTACAACTATCATTAGCCCATGTGGGTAGGTGAGGGGATGGTGAGTTTTGAATGTAAACATTTATATGGAGAGATTTAAAACCAACATACTGTGTCAGGACTGGTGGGGCTAGAGAAGGGAGTGAGGGCTTAAGCTCCTTTCTCCATACAAGTCCTTTTCTAGCTGAGAGGAGACAGTATCTAAAGACTTACTTTGCAAAGATTAGAGGTACGACAGAAAGGGGAGGCTAATATCTCATCCCCTTTTGGTCTGCTTATTTAAGATATAAGACTGAAGGACAATGTCAGGGAACTGGGAGGTGGCAGTGAAGCAAGCTATACTCCTACCATTTTATGGCACCAGGACAATTGGGTTTCCCTTGGGGACAACTGGCCCCCTGTGAGAAGTGCATTGGCTCAGGCTGTCATTCTAAATGACAGCAGCATTCATGAGAGGCCAGAGGAACCAGAGCTGAGGCTCCTGGAAGCGCCATCTCCCAGGCCAGGGAAACGTGCTGTGAGACTTCCTGAAACATCCCTGGAAGCCAATACCAATTTGGAACAAGCTTGCAGGAGCTGGCCACGAAGATGGCCTCATGTGTCCATGTGGGTAACCCATGGAGCCAAGGATATGGAGGAGGGCACCACTTCGCTATCTGCCTGCAGCCCTCTTCCCTTCTTAGTCTCCAGCCTGGGAAAGGAAAAGGAGATATCTGAATGTTCACCTTGTCTCTGCACATTTTTGCTATCGGGAATACAGACTTAAAGACCAAGCTTGGATTTCCGGGTTGCATTTATAGTAAGTAGTCCTGTGACGAGAAGATGATACTGAAGGACTGGGAAGGGACCCTTCCCAATTCACAAACCCTTGTTACAGCACAAGTGCCAACGTTCAGTGCTCTCCCCTTTGTCCAATACCTCCCAAACTAGCCTGCACTCCTGCTTACTTAGCCTCTGGTATAATTCAATTAGGAAAATCTCTGGAGGGGTCAGCAGCCAAGGGCAGGGTGAGAGGGATGAAATAGATGTTGGGGACGTCACCGGCAGTGGCCAAAGTGACTCACTTAAGCATTCACTATTGGCTGAGCCTCAAGGATGATGTGTCCTCGTTTCAGATTTTGTTCTATTTTCTTGGTTAAATCATCTAGGGAACTGTGATGTTCTCTTCTCAACTAACCAGCTCTTGAGTATACTACCTGTAATTTATTCTTTTTAATGTCATCATTTTTGTTCAGGAATAACAGTTTCTCTAAAATACACTCTGTATTTGAGCACTTAAATATTCCATCTTCTAATAAAATTTCTGCAAGAGAAAGCAGTGAGAACTGGTAAATCTTTCCCAGTCTAATAATGCCCAGAAGAAAAGACCAAAGCAACGTCCTTGAATGCGAGAGCTCCCAGTCTGTGAGAGGCCCCAAGAGGGCCCAGAGTCAAGGTGGTGTGTTCACAACGGGGCCTCCTACAATTTGCACACTTGCCTCCAGGAGAGGGACATAGAATTGCTGTATAACACTGACAGACCTCAAGAGTGAGCCAGATGTGTGTGAAAGATAAAGGGCATCCACTGCCCTGCCTTGGAATCCACCACTCTCCAGCATACCGATCCTGCATCCTTCCAGGGTGTCACCAGCCTCGCGCACCAACCTCTCCTCTGTCTCTGATCCAGTGCTCTGGTTATAAAGACCGTCAGGCTGAGGTCTTCCCTTCCTCCTCTGTGCCTGAGTCTGAGTGTTTTTTGTCCCTTTCCTCACCTTCTCTTCTTGATCCTTTCACAACCGCAGAGTCCTGGATCCAGCCGCAGCTCCTCCAGCAGCTCCCACTCCCCACGGATGATGTGGAAACCTCTCTCCATACCCAACACCCTGCCTCACCTTATGGACTCACAGCCTCACTGAGCTAAGAAGTCCTCACAGGCTGAGTCAGTGTCTCCCCTTGCCTGCCGCCAGCAACTGCAGTGTCTCTGACACATGGCGAGCACCCAATTCCATGAGTGGAGAAGCAGAGGAATGGACGAGAAAGGCACCCTTGGAATATGTGTTAAACTCATTTCTACTCATGATGGCTTTGCTGGGGAAGTAAGAAAGAAAACCTGGTGAGTCCCAGATGAACAAGGAGACTATGACTGACATATTTGTTCCATAGCACATCGCACTCTTCCAAGGGCTTCACTCTGCTTATCCCCCAGTTAAGCAGAAGTCACAGAAAGGTTGCTGTAGGATGCAGGGCCAGCACAGTCCCTGTGGTCAGGCCCTGGACCAGCGGTATAACCTACAATGAAGTTCAGAAGCCATGCAAACCAGAATGCCCTGGAAGGACCTGTTCTTCTGGGAGCATGTCAGGTTCCTCCACCTTGCAGCCACATGTGCTGCTGAGACCAGGTGTCCTTTCCTCTCTAAGTATAGAACTTTTATATAAATAACACTCAGTGGGCTGCTCCATTTCAGTTATTATCCTGCAATTTTTAACCTGACTGTAGGAGTCTGATAAAAACATCCGTTTATAATAGTTGAATGGAAATGCAAAAATCAAACAAAGAATTTCATATTGAAATATTGACAAGCAATTTTCCTGTCCACATGTCATCTTAGAAAAAGGATGGAGGAGGGTCAATGCTGTCATTCTGCCATCTTGCTTGCCAGGGCACTGGTGTCATTGTGCCCCTGTGAATGATGGCTGCTGACCTAGCCCCCATCCAGTGTCCCTGTGGGTATTAATGACCATCTAACTGCACACAGGTCTGGAATTGCAAAAAGATCACTATTACAGCAAAACCAGCCTTCTTAAAATTAGCTTTCATGGAGCAGGAAGTGATCATATCCTTTATATAGAAAGTTGAATAATTTAATAGGGAGCAACCTGTTTTAACTCTCAGATTTTAGTTCTATTTATTTGCTTGGCATCAAACAGAGATTGAAAAAAAAAAGGAAAAGAACTAACTTTGACTATCAGCATTAGAGCACTCTCAAAAACTATTTTAAGGTCTCAAGTGAAATATTATAGGCAGTCAGACAGGGACAGGCCCACAAGGGAGTCAGTGCAGGGGACGAGAATGCATTACAACTGTGGCTGGAGGTGCATTAATTGAAGGCCAGGCCTCAAGATAAAGACAGAATGACCAGGCCTACATGCCTCCCAAGGGATAAGCAGTATACTATTGGTATCACCTGGTCCAATAGAGTCTAGACCGACATCAGTCACCCAGGTGGGTGACCAGACCTCCTAACTCATCTCTTCCAAAAAAGGTCCTTGTTTCTTCCATGTACACTTGCTATGTGACCTGCTTCCCCATTGGATCAACGTTACCTAAGCAGCTATACTTGTAATCTTATTGGTTGATCATAGTTTTGTCCCACATTTCACCCACTTCGTGATTTTTTGCCCACCTTGTGATTTTGTTCTATAAAACTTCCTTTGAGAAGTGGACTCATTGGCATCCCACTTAAGCCCCTGCCTATCCCTCCTAATAGTTTTCCTACTCTTAACTTCTGTTGTTCTTTAGAAATCATTCTTCAATTTTGCGGAACACAAACTTGGAGTATTGACATCTAGCACACTGGGAGTTATGATATTTCTCTTATATCATTTGGAGGTCCTATATCAAATGGAATGTGGGTGTGGTGGGCATAGGAACAGCAGGAACCCATCTGTGCATTCACCCACTTGGCAGATGAATGGCAAGGTGTGTACAGGAGCTCCAAAGCAGCAACAGGTGTGCCTTTAGGATTATTTTAGGAGTTTTCTTTTGATTTTTCTGGTAGAAGTAGCCCAATTCATTATAATGGCACATGAAAAGCCAGATTTGCAAGTTTCGGAAGAGGTCAAAAGTGAATCATCAAGTGACTTGTGCAGATGATAGTATTTGCACATGAGCCAAAGCTCCTGAGACAGTGAAATGGAGCAAAAATACACAGATACAGACACAGAGAATGAAGACCTCCCTGATTCAGATGACAAAGTATACAGCAATGTTGGTACATATTTGTCTAGTCAAAATGGTACAAAATGGTCACAAAACCAAATGGAACCATACAATGTTAGAACTACATCAGAAAATATAGTAAAGTTCTTGGCAGGTGTGAAACCCATAAGGTGGAATGCCAGCACTGCTGTTCAGTGTTGGTAATTGTTACAGACAAAATGCCACAAGATCTTGTGAAATACACAAATGATGAAATACAAGTAAAACATTCTGTATGCACCAATAGCCATACTCAAAAATATGTTTCTTATGGCACCTCACTAGCTGAACTGAAAGCATTCAGGTCTGCTGTACTTAACAGGGCTTTCTCATTCTAATAGCAAGAATGTAAAAGACTTACAGGTGTGGGCTTGTTGTTTGTAGAATAGTGATGACACTGAGGCAATTTGGTTTCCTTCAAAATTGCCTGAGGTTTGTTGACAAAATCACCCACCAAGGAAGAAAAAGAACTGATAATCTGGCTGTTCATGGTTTAGGAGTTGTGTTTTAAAAGGTCAAGCAATTTACACACCATCTGAATACATAACTACTGAGGAACATCTTGCAGCATTTCATGGTCACTGTAGATTTAGGCAATATATTAGGGTAGTGTGGCATTTACAGTTGAAAGGAAAGGGAAGGGAGTGACTCAGCTCCTTTGCTTCTAACTGTATGAAAACCTCCACAAAATCGAACTCTGAAATGGTAACTTTTTACAACAAAACCAAAGGCAGAGTAGATGTTGTTGATGAGTTATACAATGACTATGATGCCATTCAAAACACAAGGCATTGGCCAAAGGTTGTGTTTTACTCAATCTTAAACATGTGTGGCATGCATAGTTTGATGGTTTGCAAAGAAAATAACAAGTGCAAAATATCATGGAGAAATTTTCTTAGAGAATTGGGACTGGAGCTCATAAGAGATCATTTACAGCAGAGGAAAAAAATGGTTCTGTCCAGGGAACTATGTGAAAAACTGTGGGGCACACAGGTGAGCTGACAGATGAACAAGCAGATGCAGCATCACAAAGACCTTCTATGACAACAGGAAAACAAAAAAGATGTCAACTGTGCCCTACAAAAAAGGACAGGAAAAAAAATAAGTGCTACACTTGTAAGCAATACTTGTGCCTGGAAAATGCCTTGTCATGTGTGAAGACTGTCTTGGGCGCAGTAGTCAAAGCAAAGATTATTTCTGTGGTAGACCTTTCTTTCTATTTACATTGTAGTTCATATAGGTTTTTATTCCTGATGTTATCTTTTAGGTTTTGTAAGCAAGTAAACAGCTGATGTGAAAATGTTGATGTCTATTCTAAGTATTCATATTTGATTTTATTGCTATCTTAATTTCCTCCTAAGTGCATGTCATACCATATAGTAAGAAGCTCCTGACAAAAGAGGAAGACAAGAGCAGTAACAAGAATGTCCTGCCACACAGGAAAGGAAAGCTAAGCACATGGTGCTGTCAGCATAAGTGAGAGGTATGCATGGAACACACAGTAGTCATGTGTGAAGACTGCCTTGGGTGTGACGACTGAAGCAAAGATTATTTTTGTCGTAGAGTTCTAAGGGTATTTTCATTGTAGTTCATATAGGAATTTATTTATTTATTTTAGACTTTGTACACGAAAGAATAGTCGATATAGAGAATTTTGATGCTTTTTTATAAACTCTCAAGAAATGTTAAAAACTGAATACTTCATTTTTTGATATATCTTCCTGTTAAGTACTAATTGTTTAATGTAACAAACTCATAAAATTAAAACTAATTTCATCAATAGAAATA
Organism: Erethizon dorsatum; assembly: GCA_028451465.1. Taxonomy (NCBI): domain Eukaryota; kingdom Metazoa; phylum Chordata; class Mammalia; order Rodentia; family Erethizontidae; genus Erethizon; species Erethizon dorsatum. Next base: position 58,148,906 of record CM051833.1, read on the forward strand.
TTCTAATAAAATAAATGTGGGTATTATACACCTGCAACAATGTGCCTTTATGACAAAATTGACATTACATCCTGAAATTTGTTAAAGTTTGTTTATGGTCTAAAGTATTTGTTCTATCTCTACAAATGTTCCATGTTTACTTAAAGAAAATGCTTATTCTTTTGTTGTCACACGAAGGGTTGATTTATTCACATTGTTTGTTCAGGGCTTGTCTATCTTTGCTTGTTCTATTAATTACACAAAGCAAAACATTAATCTCAATTCTAGTTGCAAATTTGTTTATTTCTTTCTTCAGATCCATCAGTTTCTGCTTCACCTGCTTTGAAGTTCTGTGTAGATGCATGCATATTTGTTGTTTTTTTTAACATTTGGTTGCTTCATTCTTTTTATTTTCAGCCTTTTTTCTGTATGTTTAACTTGGGTTATTTTAATGGACATAATGCTGAGTATATGAGTTTTTTCCCTTATCTGTGTGAGAGGCCCATTGAAAGCATACTGAATCTCTGTTACTCTTTCTCATTTGTAGTACTTCTATTTAATTTTTTTTCTTAAGGTCTCCATACTTCCACAGAGAATATACATCTAATCTTTCATGTTATATACCTTTTCTGTTAGGGACTTCAACTTACTAAAAATAGTTATTTTAAATTCTCAGATAGTTACAATTTTTGTATCATATCAGAGTCTGTTTTATTATCTGAGCATTTTCTTTCTTTTTTCTTTTCATTTTCTTTCTTTCTCCTTATTTCTTTTTCTTTCCCTTTCTCTTTTTTCTCCCTCTTTCTTTCATTTTTGCTTTACTATTTTGTATTGAAAGACTTCAACTGTACTGTAGAACGGAATAAATAGTTTTGTTGCCTTTTTTTTCAGGCTTTACTGTGGAAGTTTGTAAAATCTAGTCCAAGGATTAGGAAACTGTGTTGTTAAGGCCCAAATAGTAAATATGCTAGGCTTTGTGGGCCACGAAATCTCTGCAGCTCTGCCTTGTCTCCTGAAAGCAGCCTTAGAAAAAAATGTAAAAAAGGGGGCGTGGTTGTATTTGAATAAAGCCTTATTTACCAAGTAGAGACATGGATGTTGACCTTTGACCTTGTCAAGAGTTGAGCTGGGCTTGAGGTTTTTCATTGCTATGGTTACCTTTGGAACACTACAGGCTTCTTCCAGCAACACCCTGAGTTTAGCATGGGTGCAGCTTTTCAACACATTTCTTCTTTATGTCTGTCCTACCTCCAATTTAAAACTTCCTCAAAGATAGTACTCCTACTGCACCCTTCCAGCACTGACCTAGCCTTATTCATTAGCAATGCTTACTACTTTGCAGGGGGTGGATGGAGTTCTCTGCTCCCATTAACCCTTAGTCCTAGACTTTTGTATCTCGGGGTCTTGGGGCCTCCACAAATGTCTTTGCTCCTTCTTGTGCCAGAGTCTAGAGTCTGAATTGTATCGCCGCTCTCCGCCAGGGTTCGTGACCTGTTCTACTTCCCCCAGATGCAAGACCGCTTTGCCGCTTACTTTATCACCCAGAAAATGAAGACGTTATTGATCTGGGAAATGGGGAATTCAGATTATTTCTCATGTCCGTCCCAGCGCAGCGTCCCTCTAGTGTCTGGAGGAGTCTGTGATGCAAGCAGGGCAGGAAAACACAGCCCCTACCCCGCACCCCATTACCTGTGACTGCCAGGGCAGCACATGCTCCCACAGCCTGCACTTGGCTTTTGCCAGTTCACCAACTGCCATGGCAGGGTCCTGCTTACCTGGGTCCAGCTGGGTTAGGGAAGCAGGGGGCCCATGTCTTCCTAAGCACACTGGTCTACACCGGACTTGCGATTATTTGGTTATTGTGTGACCAATTCTCCGAAGGACACAGCTGGGGCAGGAAGGAAGGTGCCCTCATCTTTCCTGTTATAATAATGTAAGGAATTCTTTCCCCAGTTCCTTCATCCCTGAGTAGAAACCAAGACTTCCAAACTCTTAAAGTTTTGTATTTATAATTAGATCTTTTATCTAGCTGGAATTTTGTTATTGTTATGGTGTGCATTGGGGATTTAATTTTATCTTTTCTCCTTATGCCTAAGGTTTTTTCTTCTTAGCATAATCCTTTTCTTTTTAAATTGCATCTTGGTTTTTTCTTATAGTTTCTATAATTATATTCTTCTTTTTAATGATTTAAAGCCCATATACTTTGAGATGTTTGAAGTTTGTAATTTATAATTTGAAGCCCCCCCCCGACCTCAGCACCAGTACACCTAAGTTTATTTTCTGCTAGATTTTCACAGAGGATTATTCCATGTTTGTTTCTTCAGTTTTCAAGTAGTGATTATTTTGTATGTGCCAATATCACAGAGCCTCCATGGGTGAAATATCCTTCCATTTAATTTTAGCTTTTCATTTAATTCTTCCAGATGGCTCAGCAATACCACTGGCCTAGGACCAATTTTTACATTAATCCCTCTAATTATATTTCTCCTCACCTCATGGGTAGTACAAATTTGGAGTCAACTCAGATGATATTCTAGTCTGGAGTTTCAGTTCCTCCGGAAGACAGATTCTCAGAAGGGAGACAGGGCTGAGTGCCCCCTCTCTGGATGGGCAGCTTGTGTCAGTGTCTTTTCCTTTGGCTCTGGCTGGGTTTGGAAACTGCTTGCTCATGCAGCCCACGGGCAGCTCCTGGACAGCTCAGGACTGTGGCGCTGGCTCTCGGCCTCAGTGTTTCTGGGCCTGGCTGCTCACATTTCTTTCTGAAAACCTCAGCCTTGTTGTACAAAACAGAAATGCACACAGGCATTAGCTCAAGAAGCTTTTTTTTTTTTTTAAGGGACATCTTTAAAATGCTCGGGCACTGATGGGTGATGCCCAGGCACTGTCCACTGAGCCCTGTCTGGACTGCGTCCTGCTCACTGCTCCAGCTCTGCATCCCAGACACTTGAGCTCTCTTGGGGCCCACGTGCCACAGGCCACAGCTGAAGAGATCTTGCTCCCTCCTGCTTCTGCCTGGAAGGAGTGAAATTTGGTCTCACTTACCTGAGCTGTTTTCTTTAATACACCCTGCCAACCTCAGTGCAATCCCTGCCTCCTCATCCCTTCCGCCCACAAGTGTAAGAATTGAGGAAGTTCGTGCAAAGGTACAAAGTGATGCTTCAAATGTACAAAGTGATGCTCCCAAAGCAACTCCTGCCCAGGGCAGGGTTTTCTGGTGGCCACTGTCTTTCCCTGCACTCTGTCCCTCCCCACGTCATCGCTTAGCTGCACCCCTGTGTGAGGTGGGCTGGGCCTGGGGGGCGCAGGTCTTACTACATAACCTGGGCATGGGGACTGGATGGTTAGGAGGTATAGGAGCCCACTCTTCTTCTTCATAGCTCACAGGAAGACCTCATGCAGTGCCTCAATAGCTCTGGACCTCTTTTTCCTTCTGGGTACAAGACGCTCACCAGGTCTTCTGAAGTGCATGGCAAAGACTCACAAAGAGAGGACCTGATGGATATGCATGTTCATTAATCAGCTTACAAACACAAAGTTTGCCTTTGTTAAAGAGTCATCTAATTTTTAAGTCCTATAAGAAAATTGTCTTCTTTCTTCCACTGAGCTGATGTAGCTAGCCGTGGGTGCTCCACAGCTGAACAGCTGAAGGGAGAAGCATCACTTTCCTGGAGCCACCAGGACACTGAGTTTCATGACTCTCAGGCACATGGGACACAGTGGAGAGGGCTGCCGGCTCTGTAGATCCAGAGCTACAGTCTGCAAGACCACAACCTCTCCCCGACAGGAAGAATATGAAAGGTGGGGGTCTCAGCCATCTCCAGAAGGCCTCACTCCTAATTCAGCATTCCTCACCCCCAGACCCACCCCAGGGTCCTCTGCTGACAGTGCAGAAAGGACCTGGACCCCACCCTAGTTGAGCTGAGATGGCAGAGCCACATTGGCCTCATATGCACTTACAGCCTTGGGCCAAGGTGACCACTCTTGTGCAGCCCCTGACCTTCTGGATGAGAAGGCCCAGCTAAGCAGACGTGGATGTCATGGTGGGTGAGGGCCATCCCTGGGCAGAAGACAAAGTTCCCATAGGCCTGTGGCTGTCAGGAGATAGAGGATACAGCAGGCACCCAGGAGGGATCAGGAGATGTCTGTAGAGGCAGGGAAAATGAGGAGCTTCACAGCTAAAGTGGGCCTAGGCCAGCAGTTTTCAAAGGAGGAGTCTTAGATTCCAAGGCAGTGAGTGGGGAATGCCAAGGAAAACTGCCTGTGGGTTTGCAGTTGGCTAAGATTCCATTTTAGTAAACTTGAGTCATTGGTAAGAAAATGGAAGCACCTTGAGACCATCATGTTAAGTGAAATAAATCAGACGCACAATCTGAAGTATCACATGGTTTCTCTTGTATGAGAAACCTAGAGTAAAAATAAAGAGCAAAATAAATGATAATAGGAAGTAGGGGGAGGAATCTTTCTCAAAGGGAAAGGAGATCAAGAGATGGAAGGGGAAAAGGGAGGGAAGGGATGAGTGATAAGAAAAAGGAATTGGGATGTGTAATGTACATGTACCAACTCTACACAGAGAATGTACACATCATCTACTGCAGCCATGTACAAAAAACGAAGGGGATTAAAAGATGGGTGAAAGGGGGTAGGGAGAGAAGGAAAAGGGGATAAAAAAAGAATGAAGATGTGTTGTGTACACGGACCAACTCCACACAAGGAATTTATGCATTATGTACTGCACATGTGTATTAATAAACTAAAATTTCAAAAACAGGATTCCATCTTAGGAGGCCCAAGGGGGATGCTCATGGCATGGCATGAAATGTGTTGTTTCTATTAGAATATGGCGAAACTGAGCATTTAATGTCCAAATGGTACGACGGTCACTAGCTGAACTAATCTAATCAGCATTCAGAGCTGCAGTGGCTGGGCTTTGGTCATCTGATGTGATTTTGAGGCAGGTTTGAGCTGCTAGTCCCAGGGTTCCAAACACAGCCTCGGTCAACTGAGTATATTGGACAAGTATTATCCAGCTTCACACATATGCTGGGCACACGGGCCCAGCAAGTGCTCAGGCCTGACAGGACCACCTGGATGACCTCACATTTTCTCAGTTTTCTCTGCAAAGCTCTGCTACACAGAAGCCATAAACTAGGGGTTAGAATTTCAACATACGAACTCTGCAGGAACTAAATCTAACCCATGACACCACGATTTTCTGTTTATATTATTTTATTTATACATATTATTTGCCACACAGCCAAATACCACCCCATCATGAAAGGAGGTAACTTTCTCCGTCAAGTTAGTAGATGATCAGCTTGACTCATTTACTTGTTTTTCTGGGAACCTGTATTTTTCTCCCTGAAGTCTAAGAGAATGTGCTGTCCATGCAGTGACGCCCTCAGGGCATCATCCAGCTTCATTCGTCTCTTGGATTGGTGAAACAATCCCGTCTACTCCGTCTCACCTGTGCTCCTTGGTCCCTGGGCTTCCTGCCCAGCTTCAAGTCCAAGCTCCCTGGGCCAGCTTCCTGGGAATTCTCTCTACCCCTTTCCTCAGTTGGATCAAGTGCTTCCTAGGTGCCGCATCCTGCTCTTTCCCAGCTTCTCTCTAGTGGAGCATGTCTTTCACTAGCATGGTAAGTGTTTAAGGTAAGTTAACATATCAGAGACCACAAAAACCCAAAGCTGCTTATCTACCAATATCCATGTGTCCTTTCTTTCTCAAATAGTTGTAGAGGGCTCCCAGTGTGTCCAGAGTGAATATTGCCTCTTCTGGGTCCCCACATGTGTTCCCTTAGAGCTGCTGTCCGGGCAGATGTGAGAGAAGTAGATTGTGCTACCTTCTAGGGTGCGCCTGTAAGAGAAAGAATCTGCTTTCCTCCTTCCCCGACCTGAAGTAAGGGTGTGACAGTGTGTGCTGGAGCAGCCACTGGGGCCCTCTGGGAGAAGAGCAAACAATGGGTCAACAGGAACTTTGAATTCCTCACTGTTGCAGAGGCTCCGCACCTGTTTTGGAACAGAAAATAATTGCTGGTTTGGGCTCTTTGTCACAGCATGAAACTGCATCCCAGCCAATAAACATGCAGTAAATAACCAAGCACAGCTGAATGTTCCACGGCCAGGTCTCCACTGAAGCCGAGATTCCAGCATCAGTGTTGAAGGCACACTCTCAATTCAGGCATCTCCTCCAGCTGAGAGATCTTAGGATCTTTGGGGGGCGCAGTTTTGAAGTTTGAGAACACAGGTAGAACGGCAGGGCTTGAGTCAGCCCACCCTCTCCCCAGTCACGTGATGTGAGGCAGTTTTCTCAGCACCTCTGTACCTCAGTTTCTCCATCTCTACATGACCATAAGATGATGCCTGAGGGGGTGGAGGGAAGGTGGGTGTGGTTCCCAACAGAGGGAAGCATCTACAATACGTTCCAGTGTTCTACCGCAAGGTGGGGGTGCACTGTTCACAATAACAATATATTTCATTAATAACTAGAAGAAAGGAGTTCCTGTAAACATAAAGAAATGATAAGAAAATGGAAATGTTAATGACTGATTTGATCTGCATACACTTTATGCACGTATTGAAATGCGTGTATCTCAAAAATATTCACTATTTTTACATAATAATCAAATTTTACTTTTGAAAAAGATACCTATGAGCACAATAATCATGCCATGTTCCCAGTATGTGAAGCTTCAAGCTGGGTAGTTCTTCCTGAAACAATTGGCTGCCATACAGGAAATTTACAGATGCAGACATCTGCAAAGATGAGGAAAGCAAAGGAAATAAAGCCACTAGGATATTCTTTAAGAATATTTCTTTACTTTTATCTCAGAATTCTACAAATACAAGGAGAGATATTTTTGAGAAAACTACAAATAGTAAAATTATAGAGAATTGTAACATTGACACAAGGTATTTTCACTGTATGTTTTGTTTCTTAAATGTTTAAGTTACAAAGGAAACAGTTATTTTGCTTTCATACAAATAGAAAACATTTTTTTAAATAACCTAAGCAATATCAAAATCATGTGAAAATAGTTGGCAAAACTTGATAAAGAATTAACATACTAAATATTGAAAAGTTAGAATTAAAATTCATTCAGGAACCATTTGTGGGCAGGAGATGCAGAGAATATATGAAGGCAACAGAAAAATAAAAATATAGTTACAAAAACGGATGAAAATGTTTTCTACACTATTTAGCAGAAATACAGTTCAAAATAACAGTAAAATAAAGAATTGATGGCATGTTAATATTGATTGATACTCATAATCCACATTGGTAGAGTTATAGTGAGAGTAACATATTTTGGTGGGGAAAATTTGTACTTTTTAAGAAAATTACTGGGAAATTATGTACCAAGAAACTTTAAAAGCTTTTTTTTTTTCTTTGAACCACTAATTTCAAATCCCGAAGACATAATATGTATGATAGTTAAGGAAATAATTCAATTTCTTGGTAAAGGGGGTCTTAAGAAAGTGTAAAGTTAGCTATTGTAAATAATCTATTGAAGCCGAACAAGAGAATATGCCATACGATAAACTGTGACCATTTGAATAACATTTGCAAATACTGTACTTGGACTATCAGAAGTGGTGCCACAATAATGTCAAATGGTGAAACAGAATATTAAATTTTATGTGCATCAACTTCTTCAAACGGTTCTCAGTAATTGCTTGGAAAAATGTCATCACAGTAATTGCTTTTGGATATGAGATTATATGTGCTTTTTAATTTTACCCTTGTATTTTCGTATATTCTAAACTTTTCAAAGGAAGCATGCTTCAGTTTTATAAGAGCAAAAGGCAATTTAAAAACTTGATGTCTCAGTGTTCCATACTGGGAGTTGTATTTTAATTAAGGCTCTACAACTCCCCCATGCTCTCCAAACTCATCGTAGCCTATGCTCTGTTCGCTGGCTGTTGAATATGCGCAGTAAAATTTGCACTCTCTGGGAGCACTTTTGCTTGGTGTTGGACATAAAAGCCTTGGTTGACTGTTTCAGGAGGGAGGGTGACGGGGAAATCGTCATCTTGTCACATTCTTACAGTACTACATTTTCCCTATCAAAATAGCTTCTGCTAAGGAGAACATGAAAATGGGATTTTCCTTTTAAAATCTGCTGGCGTGTGTGGAAAATCACACCGTAGTCCAGGCACTCGATGCAGGGTCTCTGCAGGTGCCTCCCTGCAGCGGTGCGGGAGGGTGAATTTCCCCACTTGCAGAGCAGCAGGGCCCTTGGCTGCTGTGCTGGTCCAGTCGCAGCTCCAGGACGGTGCTTGCACTGCCCCCTTCCTCTCAGCGATGTCACCCACGCCTTTCTGCTCGTGTTTGTTACCAACATCATGTATGCGTTTTGTAAATTTTCCCAGTATTTCCTAATTCCTCCTAAGATTCTCATTTTTTCCTAATATTTTCATTCTGAAGTGACAGAAAGGCAAAAGTAAAGTCACCACCAGGCTATGAATGCGCAACCCCCCGCCCACGTCTACTTAAGCAGAGGAAAGCACTCGATGTCACCTACGTTGTCCTCGGGGTCCAGCGATGATTCCAGGAACTCTCCACAGACACTTGCATCCACGCATGCGCAAGTCCCTTATCGAGAGCGGCGCAGTTGTGCATCGAGCCCGTGCAATACTTTCATCTGCGTGTTTATTCATGCAGTGCTGTGGGCAGAACCCCGGGCCTTGCCCAGGGTAGGCAAGAGTTGCTCTACCACTGAGCTATATTCCTCAACGCCTTTTCTGTGTGTTGAATCATCTCTAGTTGACTCTAATGCCCAGTACAATGAAAATGCTATGTTTTAGAGAAGGACATAAAAATAGTCTTGTAGTTGTTCCGTATAGACACATTTTTATCTAAATATTCTCAACTGAATCTGTGGATGTGGAACCCGCAGATACAGAGCGCAGGCTGCATTTGGAAGCAGCAAACAACCTACATCAAACATATTTTGAAGAAAGGGATGAGGAGAGAAGATTCTAGGATGGGTCATTCCAAATCCAGGTAGGGAGTAAAGCTTTTAGGTGTGTGTGAATATGAATATTTGGTTGCACAAGTGATGGAAAAAATGAGATCCGAAAAGGATAGAGAGGCAACGTGGAGAGTGATAAAATGGGAAACTGCTGCTACACCTGGTTTTGGAAGAACAAAGATGCATAAATAGGGACACTGTTAATGGGTCAGAAATCTCAGTATTGTAAAGATGTCAACTCTCCTAAACATGGTTATAGCTTCTAGGGCATCTTAATCATAGTTTTCGGTACATTTCTTTGGAAATCGAAAAGCTGACTCTAAAACTTATATGAAAATTCAAAGACCTAGAATAGCCAACATATTCTTAGGAAAGAAAAAAGTTGGAAGACTTACAATTGCTGACTTCAAGAGTTACAAAAAAGCTATAGTAATCAAGAGAGTGTGGCATTGGCATAAGGACAGGAAGATCGATAAAGTGAATAAAACGTCCAGAAGCAGACTTTTATATGACCAATTGATTTCTCATGAAAGTGTCGGAGCAATTTGATAGGGAAATGTATGCTTTCAACAAATGATGTTGGAATAACTGGATACTTGTCTGGAAAAAGACACAAATATAATTCCAAGATTTTGCAGAATTCAAATGGGGTCATAATTTTAAGAGGGAATGCTGGATTTCAGTGGGGTGGGAGGGCACGAGGCAGTGTCTGGGGTTGACAGGTGGAGCTGCTGGGGATGGTGGTAAGAGACAACACTGGGAAGTGAAGCAGCAAAGCCAAGACCAGACTGGGACTCTCAGGAGACAGGGCTGAGGGATGCATCCTCTTTTCTTCATGATGAAATCTGAACACTTGTAAGATGAAGGAGGGACACAGGGGCAGGAGGAGGATTCCCAATAACACTCAGTGATCCCAAGCAGAAAGGAGGCAATGGCGTTTGCAGCAAAAGGCCACACCTGCCTTGGAGCTAGCAGAGAATGAGGCGTGAACAGGAGAAAGGCTGGGGGCAGCTTGGTTCCTGCCATATAGTGGGCTAGGAGGAGCTGGGAAGCCTTGGGAATGGCACAGGAAGCCGCCATGGTGATGCCCTGCCCAGTGGACAGAGCGCTGCTGTCATTTCCGCCACAGCACTGCTCCCGAACTATTGCAAATCAGAAGTGGAAAAAGTATCTTTTCCTAAGACAAGCATGCAGTATAGGTTGTAGGTTTAATTCACTTTCCTTTGGACAATAATATTAAACATCGTTGCTTCTACTTATTTGTCATTTGAGTTGGTGAAATATCTGTTTGTTTATTTATTTATTTATTTATTTATTTATTTTTTGCTTGATTTCTTTTTGGGTTGTTTTTAAGGTTGTTTTGCATGTTTCTCACATATTCTAGGCACTAGCTTTTAGTTGGATATGTGGCCTGCAAATATTTTCTCCTAATCTGTAGTTTGTCTCTTTACTATCTTAACAAAGTGTTTCACAGATCAAACTTTGATAATTTTGGTGAGACCCAATTAATTTTTCTTTTACAAATTGTGCTTTTGATCTCAACTACAATAACTATCTTTAGGCTACATACCCCAAAGGTTTCCCTCCTACTTGCTCAGTAGTCTTACAGTATTATATTTTCACTGAAGTCCGTTATTCCCTGGAGTTAATTTTTGAATGAGGCGCAAGGGGAGGCCGAGGTTCTCTCTGACTTGTGGATGTCCACTTGTCCAGCACTATCCCCTAAAAAGACCCAGTTCATTAAAAATCAGGTGACTATTCACATGCAAAAAATTGAGTCAAGATCCACCTTTCACCATATACTGAAGTAAAATCACTATAGATAAAAGATCTAAATATTAAAACAGAAACACTTTAATCTGCTGGGAGGTAAAATAAGTAAAACTCTTGAAGACATAGCCATAGGCAGAAATTTTTGAGCAGAACCCCAGTTGCACTAGAAATAACAACAACAAATGGGATCATAACAAATTTCAAGGCTTCTGCACAGCGAAGGAAGCAGTGAGGAGACAAACTAACAGAATGAGAAAAGAAATTTGCCAGCTGTACCTAAGATAGAGGGCTGATACCTAGAATATATAAAGAACTCAAAAAAAAAACGGATTTCCCAAAATAAAAGGCCCAAATAAAAATGGGAAAATAAAGTGACAGATACTTCTCAGAAGAAGAGGTGCAAATGGCCAATAAATACATGTAAATAATGGTAAAATATCTCCGGCCATTAGAGAACCGTAAGTTAAAATAACACTGAGATTCCTTCTCACTCCACAAAGCATGGTTGTCAACAAGGACGCAAACAGTAATAAATGCTGGCCAGGTTGTGGAGGAAGAGGAACATTTATGTATTGGTGGCGGGAATGTAAACTAGTACAGTCATTATGGAAATCAGTATGGAGGTTTCTCAAAAAACCAAAACCAGAAATTCCTTTTGAGCTAGCTAGTCCTTTTCTAGGTATTTTCCGCAAAGGGTTAAAGTCATTTTAACATAGTGATTCGTGCTTACCATGTTTATAGCAGCACAATGCATAAGAGCTAAGTTTTGGAAGTGGATTATATGCCCATGGACTGTTGAATGGGTGAAGGAAATGTATTTATAAATAACAGAGTACTATTCTGCCATAAAGAAGGATAAGCCTGAGTCCTCTGTAGGAAAATGAATGTAGCTTGAGACCATAATGTTAAGTGAAATAAATCAGACACACAAGTTTAAATATTGCATGGTTTCTCTTATAGGAGAAACCCAAAATATAAAGAACAAAAGATAAATAATAGAAAATAGGAAGATAGATATTTTGCAAAAGGGAGGTGGACTGAGAGAGAACAATTAGGGAGGGAGGCAGGCAGGAAGGGGCTAAAAAATAAGATGTGTTATGTGTATGTTGGTACATAATGAGGAATGTAATCATTATGTACTTCAAGTATGTAATAGTAAAAATTTAGAAAGAAAAAACTGAGTACAAAAATCACAATTGTGGGCCTGTGTGTTGGCTCAGGCCTGTTGATCTATGTGTCTGTGGTCTGTGGTATTTGCCGTGGCTCTGCAGGAAGCCCTGATATGGGTAAAATAACACCCTCTACAACATTTTTAACAGTATTTCAGGTGTTCTAGGGGCCTTCCTTTTCTGCCTATCAGTTAAAGTAAGCTTATCTGTATCTACTGAAAAGAATCTTATGGGGATTTTCACTTCTGCATTGATTCCATTGATCAATTTGGACAAAATTAAAGTCTCTACTATGTTGGGTTTTGCATGAACATAATCTGTCTCTCCATTCATTAGATCTTCTCTGACTTCTTTCATCAGCATTTTATAATTTTCAAAATACGGATCCTGGATGCATTTTGTTAAGTGTGTTATTTGCTCAGTTATTTCAGTGAAACAAAGGCAGTGAACTTGTTGAAAACAGTCATCAAACCTCCATCACTTCCAAAAGTATTAAATCAAAAACTGTAATAGAATAAGCATCAGTCCTGTGGTCTGAATGTTCTCAGTGATTACTGGCTTTGATCCTAGGAAGTAGACTTTATAATTAGATAATTTTGAGCTATAAATTCTGTCTATCTGTCTGTCTGTCTCTCTGTGTGTGTGTGTGTGTGTGTGAGTGTGTATTTATCTATCTATTCATCTGCCTACCTGTCAATCATCTATCACCTACGCATCTCTAACTGAAGCACTTTAAGCATCAGCTCTGGATAACTGCAGTGTACTTTGCATGATGTTTATTTGTTTTCTCCAACACTACCCTGCTTCTGCCTTCATGCCTCACCTGAATCATTATGCACAAATTTCAAAAACATGCATTTAATCAGAAGCTAAAGGGCACTCCTCTCCAAACTTTGACAGCAGGAACGCTAGCTAAGTCAATATTTATGGTCTTTGAGTTCATAAACTTCGTGTTCCTTTATAAAATAGACTGGGTTTTGAAAAAACGTATTTGGCCAAAATGCATTCTGTGTCATATTGTGTGTGTGTGTGTGTGTGTGTGTGTATGTGTACATGTGTGTATATTACCAGGTTCGATATTATTATTTCATAAGAAGTTATGAACTAGGACCTTATTATGCATACATGACAAATCACTTTTCTACATTCCTTAAGTACAACCTGTGATCATGTATTATGTGGGCATTTCTTTTTTTTTTTTTTCTTTATGTGGGTACCAGGAACCGAACTCAGGACCTCGCGCTTGCCAGGCAGGCTCTCACACAGCTGTATGTGGGCATTTCATATTTAAGATGGACGTTTTAGGTAGACAGTGAAACTCGCCCCAGAGCAGTGTGCCTACCACAGCACATGTTTTGGAATGGAGTCAGGAAAGACACAGGAGTAGGAGGAACCACTTTTTTTTTTTTTTTTTTTTTTTTAAAGAGGAGAAAAAAACAAAACAAATCAAAAGAAGAACAAATTTTCAAAACAACATAATAGGAGGGTAACAATGGTTAATACATTACGTATTACTATCTTTAAGTTAGTTATTCAGGACACCAGACATTAGCATTCAATTGTCCAAACATTATTGGCACAAACCTTACTCTTCAATGAACTAAGTAAAAATGGTAGTGTATCTATCTTAACCATCTTATATATATATATATACAATTTTTTTCCCTTTCCCTTCTTTCTTTTCCCTATTCCAGTCTCTCTAGGAACCACTTTTTAGGCCAGCATTGGGATTCCCACAGCACCAGCACAACATCATTAATTTTGATTTTTTCACTCCCCTCCCCAGCTTAGAACTACAACCAGTAGAAAATAGTAAATTTCAGTGTGTTGGAGTCAAGCCGAATTGGTGGTAACAAAAGCAATTGGCTACACGAGGTCAAAATTAATTTGCTAGCAGCAGTCGTCTGTTTTTACTTCAGCAAATGTTTCTTGAGCACCGGTTACACGTATACACGGGAACAGAATGGAGAAAGGGAGAGCTCTGTTCTGCCTCACTGGGCGACACCATTCAGGGGGGTGGGGCAGCTGATGATAACTGAGGATGGCCCTTGAGGAAAGGAGCCAGAGGCCATGCAAGGTGACAGTGGGGGTGTCCTCTGAGGCGCACGGAGCTGCGAACGCTTTGAAACAGACAATGCTGTGGTGCTGTTTGCAGCTCTCCATTCACCGCGAAGGATGGGGCAAGAGTGACCCAGGCACGACGGGAGACAGGCGACCAGGGCAGCGTGGTGGGTCGAGGGTGCTCTTGGGGATAGAGATCCAAGCCTGGCAGTCGCATAAGAGCAGGGAGCCGCCCCACGCTTGCTCTGCTGCCCTTGTCTCCAGCTCCCTGGTACCAGTGCATCCTCAGTTCTGTCCATCGCAGAACGACAGCCCTTCTACTTTGCCCTATCCTGAAGCCCCCTTCTCTTAACCCCGACAGATGGGTATTATCTCTCCGTAATTTACTCAGTGAACATACTACAACGCCTGCTTCCACGTGCTCGGTTTTCATGAGGTTTTTAATTAAAACTCTTCTCTGTACCTGGGATTCCCAGGGGTCTGTCTCCACTGAAATTAATTTCTGAGTCTCTGACCATGCAAGGGGTGGTGAGAAAATAAGGTGAATGTTTAAATTTAAATATGTATTATAATGAAAGGCATATTACCATTAACTTTCCTCAAATACTTCCCCTCTTTGAACACACTTATTGCGTTGTTCTTGCCACTTTCTGAAGCAGTTCTAGAAGTCCTCTTTCGTGAGAGTTTACAATGTGTGATAAACAAATACAGTGACTGCAGCTGCCAAGAGCCAGCAAGTGGAAAAAACAGGTTTGTAAAAACATTAAGTGTGTCCTCATCCACCTTATTCACCAGATCTGGCACCATGTGACTTCTGGCTCTTCCCCAAAGTCAAAATGACCGTGAAAGGTAAACACTTTAAATCAATTCAGGACATTGAGGCACACAGGACAATGCAACTAAGACACTCATGAAAGAGGACTCTCAGAACTGCTTCTGAAAGTGACAAGAATGATAGGATGTTTATTTGAAGTGAGGGGGAGTAGTATTTTGAGAGGGATTCATAGCAATATGTCTTCTACTGTAATAAATTTCTTAAAATTTAAACACATACTGTATACCTTAATCGCCTAAGGCTCACCTGTGTAAACTTCTCCACTTGCATGTCCCACATATACCACAAAGTTATTGTTTTGCACTGACTTCACACTAGTATATTTTTCCAAAGAAAGATTCTTTAGGTAATTACTTAGAAATGCCTGCCTGTAGGTTAGATAACAACAAATAGTAAAGTGAGCTAGACACCCTGGTTTATTTTGAGGTTTTTCTTATTTATATCCCTTTCAAATGTCTCCAAAAACTCCATGAATTGTCCCCATTGAAATGTGTACGTACATGCACACACACGGAAACACTCCCTCCCCTGTGAACAGGATCCCAGGGAGGTCGCTATCCCGTGGGAAATCCACTCATGAACTTCCTGGGGGCCCAAGTACTCACAGGAGACTTTGTGATGCAGAGATGGCGAAGCTGGGAGGGTCAGGAAGTGTTCCACAGTACGAGGAGAACATCATTTAGACAAGTCCCACTGAGAATGTGTACTGATTACTGACATGAGTACATTCATACTACATGTGGAAATGCACTAAAGATAAGAGTATACTTTATAAATGCTCTAATTGAAAATCCAATTATTTACTTCCCAAATTACTGAAGAGAGATGAAGCAGGGCCAATGTTGAAAGACATGTTTTAATAAAATGCAAGGTTTTTAGCTTACTACAAAGCAATTTGTAGTAATAAAATATATCAAACAGCATGACACACAGCAGCTGTATTATACTAAACAAAAACTAGGTAGTTTGGTCATTCTATCATGAAATTCTCATTATATATTAGTCATCTCAAGCAGAAATTTATTCCAATATATTTTGTGATTCCTTTCAGTGTCTTCAAGGAATATTATATAATAAGTTAAAATCAGTCAGTATTCCTTTGTTCTTTTGGTTACAAGAGACAGCAACTCAAAAAACAAAGCCAAAAACACAAGCAAAACAAACAAAGCCAAAAAACAGAACAAAGTCAGGTGAAAACAGTCTGGAGCTAGTCTAGTTTGCTCTGGGGCTCACACTTCATCATCATCATCATCATCGGAATCTAGTTTTCTTCTCGCCACCTAAGCTCTACATCCTCAGGCCCCACACATGGGATCCCAGAAGGTACAAGTTTATGACTTCATATCTGATTTGTTTCTTATCATCCCAGCAGCAAAATAAAGGAGTTTGCTTTCATGAAAGTTCCACAGAAGTCTACATGAGCATAGAGTGCCCTGGTTGCAGTACTTTTGGCCAGTGCTTCACATCAACAACAGGACACCTGAGCAGTGGACAGGCACATCAGCTCTTCCTAGCCCTGAAGTCCTCCAACATAACCAGAGAGCACAGATGGGAGCCCCTCAGGGGCCGATGCACACTGGAGATGTGTCCCAGAGCATCTTCCAGAGGAGGCACTGGGCGAGCGTAAGCTGGGGGTGCAGAGAAGGCACTCTGCTCTCCCCCACGTGCCTCTGCAACCAAGCTTGTGCTCTGTTTTCTGTCACAGGTGAGGTAGCCTTGCAGACCCAAAGTTCTTACAGCATCATGGACCTACATCTATGATGCATGTGCACAAACATGTAGTATTGCACATTACCGAACTTAAGAGTATTCAAGCAAATTCATCCTTGAAGTTCTATTTCAAGGGGCAGTTAAGGCAGTCTGCTAAATGTTTTTATAGCTACAGTGATTTCTGACAGCATAGATATTTCTACTAGGTCATGATAAAAATATTAACTTTCATCCCTATCCTACCTTAACTATAAATTGCTTATGATATAGGTTAATTGCTATATAGAGCCATATTATCAGAAGGAGGGAAGGAAGGGGAGGAAGAAAGTGGGAGGAAGGAAGGGAGGGAGGGAGGAAAGAGGAGATCCATGCCTCCTTTTTCAGGACGTTTTCTGTATGACCGTAAGAGAAGAGTGTGGAGGATCCTGCGAAAGGCTCAACAAACATGGAGATGGGCTGCCTCTGTGAGGTGAGGTTTTACAATGTAATGGCACTGATTTTTTTTGTGTGTGCTGGTACCGGGGATTGAACTCAGGACCTCGTGCACCAGCAGGCATCCATGCCGCTGAGCGATATCACCGCCCCTTTTTTCGTATGTGGGTATCGGGAGTTGAACTCAGGAACTTGCGCTTGCTAGGCAGGCACTTATGCCGCTGAGCTATCGCACCGGCTCAATGGCACTGATTTTTGCTGTAAAGTTTTGACTATGTTTCTAAAAGCATATGGTTTAAAGCACATGATATGGTCATAGTTTAATTCAGTAAAAGCATAATGTCATTGTTTTAGTAATTTCTGCTGTACTCACATTGTATTATCTTAAATCCCATAGAACAAGAAGAAATAAATTCTCAATAAACTTCATAAGGTAGAATGAAGAGAAGGGATGCTGTTTGAAATATTGGAAGTTAAAGTTTTTACAATCTAGTTTGAGACTGACCTTGGGAACTCTACGTAAACATCCCTGTGTCCTGAAGCAAGCATGGGACATGGCCTTTTATTAGGTGCTCTGGGTATTTGAGTTTCCAGAAGGAATAACGGCCTCTCCAGCGTGATGTGCCAAGAATGGGACTTTGAGTCCACTGGGAATGGATTCCCTATGAGCAGAGGTCAGCAGGCTGCAGTATCATTGAAGTCTGGAGGAAAAGCAGAACAATGCATTGTGGAAAACCTACAGGGAGAGGCTGGCATGATTGCACTTAGCCTGCAGGCTCCCTCATCCATTCCATTTCCTTCTCCTGGGCAGAGGGCTATTCCACACTTACTTGTGGCTGAGAGGGCCTCGGTATAACTGGTTTCTGGCTAGCAGAACCCAGTGGAAGTAACAGAAACTTAATTGTCAGTTTGACCCAGTGTCTGATTCCCAGCAATCCTGTTTCTCTCTTTCTATACCCAGAAGTCAAGGAATCCAAAACTACCAAGAAGTAGGAGAAGCCCACTATCTGGGTGACAGTGTGATAAAGCTGCATGACCCTTACCAAATCATAGTAGGAGCAAAATTGCGTCATGCTGAAGATTTTTCTGATTTTGTTACTGCAACTTTGCCAATGTGAGTGTAGTTCGATACACACTATCACACTGTGATATTATGCCCTGGTATTTAATGTATTAGAGCATTACATGCTGGATTTCACTGTGGTATTAGGTCCTAGTGCTACATTGTGTTATCATGCTAAAATATTATATTATGGCACATATCACTCACAAAGTGTTGATTACATCACAGTATTATGAAAAGGTTTTACAGAAGATACAATGGTGCAGTCTTCACTAACTCTGCTTTGCCTTTCTAGGAGACAGTTTTAAAATATCTGAAGAATTCTTTCTTAAAAAACCATTGAAAGAAAAAAAAGTCTATGTTATTAGTAGGCTCATCAATAATATTCATGCACTTATGATTTCAACATTTATTGATTTTTAATCATGTGTATATTGAGGTAATACAATATTAAAACCAACCCAACGATAAGGTACATTTCTTGCCCTTAATAAATTTATGCATCTGGCAAAGATGGCAGCTATATAAAATTATCATTATAAGTTAGTAAAATGGCAGGGATACCTGTAAGGAGTTTAGGAGAACTCAGAGAAGTAGCAATTCAGCCAGCAGAGTTGGGAGGAGGAAGATGAAGAGTTTCTTGGAGGGTACGTCTTGGAGTTAAAAGAGTTAGTATTGTTTAATATCCATATTACCCAAATAACCTACAGATGCAGTGAGATCCCCATCAAAACATCAACAGCATCCTTCACAGAACTTATTGTGAAAAGTCCTAAAATCCATACATAACAACAAAAGGACCCCAAATAGCCAAGGTAATCTTAAACAAAAGGAACAAAGCTGACTTCAAAGTCACTGCAAAGTTGTTGTAATCAATAAACATGGAATGGCACTTGCATAAAAACAGACATATAGATGGATCAGAAGAAAGAGCTCAGAAATAGCCCTGTGCATTTATGGCTGTTTCCAGGCAACATGCCAAGCACATACATTGGAGAAATCACACCCTCTTCAGAATTGTGCTGGGAAAACTGGACACCCACATGCAGAATATTGAAACCTGATGCCCATCTCAAAATAAACTCAAAATAAATACACAAAAATAAACTAAAATAAATATAATAAATGTACACAAAAATAAATCCAAGATGGATCAAATACCTAAATGTAAGATTCGAAACTCTGCAACTACTAGAGGAAAACATGAGGAAAATAAATCAAGACTGGTACAGGCACTGATTTTTCACTAAGACCCCACTGTAACAGGCAACAAAAGCAAACAGAGACACATGGAATTAGATAAAACTGAGAAGCTTTTGGGCTGCAAAGGAAACAACCAACCGTGTAAAGAGACAACATACAGAATGAGAGAAAATGTTTTCAAACCATTCATCTGACAAAAGGCTGATATCCAGAATACATAAGGAATTTCAAAAACTCAGTAGCAGCAAACCAAACAATCTAATTTAAAACTCGGCAAAGGTTATGAATAAATTCTTTTCAAAAGATGAAATTCAAATAACAAATCCACAGAAATATCTTCAGCTTCATTAGCCATCAGGAAAATGCAAGTGAAAATCTTAATGAGATATCATCTCACCCTGCTTAGCATGGCTTTTAGCAAAATGTGCAAAGAAGCACATGCTGGGGAGGATGTGGAGGAAAGGGAATTCTTATCCACTACTGGTAAGAAAGTAAACTAGTACAGACACTATGGAGAGCAGTATGGAGGCACTTCAAAAAACTAAAGATAGATCTACTCCCAGACAGTCGGATCCCACAGCTGGGTGTATATTAAAGGAAACGAAACCAGCTTATCAAAGAGACAAACACACTTACAAGTTTATTGCAGCATTATCCTCAATAACTAACACATGGAATCAACCTAGGTCCCCATCCATAGATGCTTGGGTAAAGAAAATGTGACTTACATACACATAGTGGAATATTATATGGCCATAAAATGATATCATTTGTGGCAAAATAGATGCCACACGAGATCATTAGTTTAAGCAAATTAAAGCAGACAGACAAGCACCTCAAGCTTCTTTCATGTGGATTTTAAAAACAAAAGTTTATTGAAATGTGTAACAGTGAGTATTAGAGAGTGAAGGTGGGGAAGGATATATAAAAAAGGTTGGATAGGGGGTACCAAAATGGAGTTAGATAGAAGTAATAATTTCTAGTGTTTTGCAACAATTTGGGTGACTATAGTTACAACAATCTGTTATGTATTTATGAATGAATAGAAGACAGGACCTCAAATCTCCAAACACAAGGTAATAAGGAGATAGAAATGCAGACTATCTTATTTGATCAGCGTACATTGCATAGATGTTCTGAAATACTACACTTCGCCTTATAAGTATGTACAATTATCATATGCTAATGTAAATTTAAATGTTTAAAAAATGGAAATGTTAACTATCCTGATTTGATCACTGCACAGTCTATGTATTGAATTATCATTCTGTACCCCCAAAATATGTACAATTGAAAAAAAGAGTTAACCATGGGGGATACAGATTCAATGCAATCTCCCTCATAATATGAGTGCTGTCATAGGGAGGGTTCCGGAAGAGGAGCCATAGGAAACACATTGATTGGGTACTAAGTGAAATGTTTCAGGACCACTGGGTAGTAACGCTGCTGGGTTAGGAGATTCCTGGAGGAGAGAGGCACAGCTGGGCCTGGATCAATGGGAGGACATGAGGAGTTTGAGGGTTTTTGTCTTAAAAGCAAAATGGGCACATTGAAGAAAGGTTTTATAGGTTTTATTCTTACAGCGATAGCTAAATATTGCATTTTGGTAGCCTGTTCTGCCTTGCAGTAGGCAAGAGTTGGAGAGGAGAAGCCCATCGGCAGGAGACAGGAGCGAGGCTGAGTGTCCCAGGGTGAGGCCAATTGCAGCTGGAGGAGGTGGAAAAAGGTTATGTTTCTCAGTGTTCTTTGGTATGGAACTTTTTCCTGGGTATAGAAAAATACAAACTCCTTGCACAGAATTTGGAAGACAATTAAAACCACTACTAGGATAATTATCAGTAAGCCACCACTGAGATTTGAACTATGTCCTTCACACTTACTTAAGTAGAGAGAGCAACCTGGGGTGTGGGGATTGCAATAACCTGCCTGACAAACCTAAACCAACAGTTGCTGTCTGTTACCAAGCTTCCTTATCTCCATCACACGTAATAACCTCCCAGCAGCAGGCAGGTAATACCCTACTGCTTCAGCAACACCTGCTTTTTCACCGATGACCTCTAATTATAAGCCACGTAGAGGGGCTCGTCCATAAAGCACTTTTTGTGGAGGTGTAAAATGCAAACTTCTTGGCTGCGTACCTCTACCAGCCTGAGAATTATTGCTGACTGCTAATTATTCCTTTATTATATTTGAGACACAAGAAATGGTTGAAGTGACTTATTGTTCATAATTAGAAGCTATGATTAAAGCTGCTCTAACATCACCCTGGGGCTTGCGCTTCAGCGCAGAATTATCTCTGTGAAGTGTCAGGGGGTGGTTTGGAAGGGATGCGTTGGCCTCCTCCCTGGAGCTACTTCTCCACTTACAGAGCTGCTCGCTGTAATGGGAAGATTCCCCAAAGACCCAGCTTCGTTAATTAAAATGAAGCAGAACTGTCTTAAACACAACTCTTGGACACTCTCCCACAGAGCATTCAAAGGAGACAAGAAATGAGAGAAATCGGCAATTACTTTTTAAAATCCAAAATTAAAAGGACTTTTAAAATTTTAATTTTCCTTAATATAAACCTTGGGACACTCTCTAAATTTTTACTATTATATGAAAAGATTATGATACCATAAATAATGGCTCCCCATATGTTTCAAAAGCTTGGATTTTTCTTTCGAAAATGAGCACAGACCAATATCATAATTTTTACGGGTGTCAATGTTTCCCCAAAACAGTATAATAGAAATGGCATCCACCAAAGTGAGGTTCTATGGCTCTATCTTTGCAATGGGTAGGGCAGAATGGTTCAAATGATAGCTGAGCTCTGATGACTGTCTGGCTGTTCAGACAAGTATTGGGGGAATTCCGATGCTCTAGTTCTATGATATGTGATATTTTTGTATGTCTAGATTAAAAAAAATAACCAATCAAAAGGGAGGAAGTGTGGGGCCCTGACTTCCTGTGGCGCCCTGACTTCCTGTGGTGCCCTAACTTCCTGTGGATAGCTCTGGCTGCATAGGAAACTTCACCAAGACTCACACACACCTTGCCTGTGATCACCAACCTGTGTGTACCTGATAAAATGGAGTTGAGGGCAGAGACCAGAGGGGAGGGGAGGGAGCAAGGCCACAAGATGTTTCCTAAGGAGCAAATGGTGCATCGAGGGGCTGAGGTGGTGCGTGGGGATGGGGCCACCACTGAAACAACAGATTACAGCGCTTGTGCAGTTTGGAGAAGTGTCTGGAATTGTTCTCTGATTTAAAGAAGGCAAAAAGTTAATTAAAAAAGAAATAAGAAAGTGTTCTTTTCAGATAGTTGAGACGAGTAATCAGAATGTCCCCTGGAGTCACCCTGACTTTGACTACGGCTCCAGCTAGAAGAGAACATATAAAATTAAAATTCTGATGATGAAGCACCACCATGAGGGAAGGACTATCACACCAGTTAGTACAGCTCGGGGCGCTTGATCTGGGCCCAGTTTCTTTGCTTCTTCCCTTGCCTGTTCCTTGGTCCATCAACATCTGCTTCACCTTAAAACCACATGCAAAGAGGCTCCCTTTGGGAAACCTCTGCTTATCCCTCCAGTGAATGAGTTTGTCCATTTTCCATGCTATTTTCTCCCTGGGCTGTGACACCCAACCTGTGTGTTTCCCTCTCATCCATGTATTCCTGCAGCACATTCCCCTGGAGTCTCTACTCTTTCTGAGTCATTGTCCATGCCGGGAAGGTGAGCAAAACAGACAGAGCACCTGGCCTTGTGGAGCTTCTGTTCCATCCCAGCAGCCAGACAATCAGGCAATGTAAACAATGTGAATAGATTACATGTGCACCCTGCTAGACAATGCTAAGTGTTCAGGAGAAAAACGATATTAAGGGATGGAGTATAAATCTTAGATAAGATGGTCAGAGAAGGCCTCAGGATAAGATAAATTTTGAGTAGGAGCTGAAGAAAATGGAGGTGGCATCTGTGGAAATATCTAGAGAAAGAGGCAGAAGGAGAGAAACAGTAGCAACTGTCAGGAAGCCGGAGTGGCTGGGGAGAGTGAAGAAGGCAGCGGAGTGTGGAGGAGGCATTCAGGGAGATAACGAGTCTGGGGCATAGAAAGGGCTTTGACTTTAAGGCAGAGCGACTTTGCAAGCCACAAAAGGACTTTGAGCAGAGGAGAGGCCAACACTGGCTTACACAGGAACACTCTCCTCGTGCCTCCTGAGCTGCGAATAGCCTGAAGGGCTTGGTCCAGCAGCAGGGAGACCAATTAGGAAGCTTTTGAAGTACCCAGAGTTGATGGCAGTGAAGGTTGGGAAGATAATTTGCAAGGCAGAGCAGACAGGACTTTGGAATGGATCTAATGTTTGAAGGGAGAGATGACAAGTGTGACAAAATTTAGCGTTTCCATGAACTGTGACAGGGGAGCATCTGGGAGGAGATCCTGAGGAAGGTTTTTAGATACGTAATCCAGTGTCCATGTGGAAGGCTCAAGCTGACACATGAATACACAAGTCTTGGGTATGGTGGGCTGTAGGCTGGGAATGTGATTGTGAGCAATCAGCATATGGACAGATCTGAAGTCCTACAACCAGGTGCCATGACCTAGGCAGGGTATTTATAGATATATAGAAAAGTAGAAAAGACCCAAGACTTGATTCCAGGTACTTAACCATTTAAAGATTTGGAAGGTGAGGAGGAATCTTTAAGAAGTGACCAAGAAATATTGTTCAGAGAAGTACAGGAAAAGACAACTATGGTGTCAAGGGCAGAGTATATCCAGAAGGAAAAATATACTTACATGTGTCAAGTGTGGCTGGAAATTGAGAACCGGCCACAGACAGAAATGTGGGATTCCTGGTGAACTCACCAGGAGCAAGTTTGGTGGAAAGTGAGTTGGGGATGGGGAAGGCTGAATTTCATAATTTCTAGGAAGAATGGAGGAAATACACCAGAAGCAAGGGAGAGAATCAACATGGACCAGGCTCTGGAGAACTTTTGGCCTAAAGGGAACGAGGAAGTTGGATAGTAGCAGAGAAAAAGGAAATCAGGTTTTTAAATAGGAAAAATAGTAGCGTATTTGTATGGGGGGGAATGATTGGGAAGTCGGTGATCAGAGGAGAGGACAGCTGAGGAAGTGACTTTTAGGGCAGAGGCGCTGGGAGCAAGTGCATGATGGGAGGTTGCAACACCTGAGCAAGGGGCATGACCATCAGTGACGAGGGCAAAGACAGGAAGGAACTGGCCCATGTGGCGAATGTGGAGGTGTGGGAGGTATTTTTCCATCAAAATGGGAAAGCAGGTGATCATATAAGGATGAGGTCTATGGGGAGAAACTATTAGAGTTTGAAGAAGATGGAGTAGGGGTGAAATTATATTTTAAGAGTGTGGAAGTCACAAGTCAAAAAAATGTAGGGAGACAGCCAGGCCAGCAATCATGAATTGAAATGAGAATCGTCGTCCTGCTTGTATGTGTTTTACCAGCCACATTCAGCTGAGTAAGTATGAACAAAAACTAGATGAGAATGGGCTTTTACCTGGCTCTCATGGAGCTTAGCATGTGGAACAATGCAGAAAAGTGAATCTGATGTTGAGTGGGAGTGGCTGGCTATAGGATGCAGCTGAGTTTCCACATGGTAAGAAAAATCATGACAGTGGTGACCGACAACGGGATGGCCATGGAGCGATGGGCCGAGCTCCTGGGAAGCTGAAGCAGTGGCATCGTGGGAGTCCTGGGTGCCCTGAGCTGAGCCAGCTCTCAGAGAGGACCATCTCAAATTGAGGGGATGATTTTGTTTCTGTAGACCTCAGTTTTCTATTAGGTTTATTAGCAGTTAAAAAGACACCTCTCTCCAGAGCTGGGCGGTCTAGTCTTCAGTTTAAACAAGAGAAGGACACTTATGCTTTCTCCAATTTTCAGGTCCATCCAAAAAATGTTAGCACCAGAAAAAAAAGAAGAGAAAAATATTTCACCAAGATTATTTTTTACCTGATGAGTCCACTCAAGTATATCGATATCTTCTCACCTCTATATGGATGCTCATATTTTCTTGTTCTCTGTCTGCAACTCTACAGACCCTGCAACTATGTCTTTACTGACATTTCATCCAGAGCTGGACAGGTCACAGAGGTGGAGAGTTGTGGCAGAGACCTGAGGAGTTGCCCCTTGGGCTACGCTGAAAAGATCCCACCTAGAAAGGCAGAACCTGTGCACACATTGCTTTTTTTTTTTTTTTTTTTTGTATTGAGAATTGAACTCAGGACCTTGCGCTTGCCAGGCAGGCGCTGTGCTACTGAGCTATATCTCTGGCCCCACATCACTTTAAATGAAGGGATCTGCCAGGGTCGTCAGCATAGGTACTTTGATGGATATGGGAGGAGAAAACAGGATCATTCAAAACTTTTCATTCTAACAAAAATAGTAGACCCCGTATCCACCTTTGGGAACTGAAGAGATCAATTCAACATTGTTACCTACAGTGACTAATATGGAAAAAAAAAGGCTTAAGAGGTTAAGAACCAGCATTCTACATGAAATATAAAGCTCTGAAATCCAAATATCTAAAATGGACTCTGACAAATAACATTACAAAGTTATTATATGAAGAATGGAATTTTTGTGGCTATTAAACACAAAAAGGAATTACCTTCTAATAATTTTTTTCTGATTTCAGCTTTTAAAAGAAAGGATCCTGAAATAACTTTATTGTTTAGAATTTTATCTCTTTCTACATTTACATCAACAGAGATGCCCTTCTTTGTCCAGAGTTCCTTTTGCCAAATGGAAAAATGTTTGTTTCCATACTAAGCACAGATTTCTAGCAGAGGTTCAAATGAAATCAGAGTGTATGACCTCATAAACAAAGTGTATTAAATAATGAAGTCACTGGCAGCCTGCCTCCAAAAATGGAAGCTACTTGATATGCAAAAGTTCTCAATTTTGTATCTGCCATGTTACTAAGCATATAGTTGTAGCTACTTAATTTAGTTTTTCTGACTCTATAAAATGAACATGACTTCACTAGGATATCCCTCCTTGGTCCCAACTTTTGTAGAATAATTGAAAAAGACTAAAGTAGCTGTAATAATTCTAGCCTGAAGATAAAACATTATAACCCATCTTCGGGGAGGTTATTCTCAACACGAAAAAAGGCTTTGTGAGACATCAAAACAGTAAATCTAGTTTCTCTCTGTTAGGGGTAAAATAAAAGGAAAATGGAAAGGAAAGAATGGTTTGTGGAAGATGATTGGATTTTTTTTTTTTTTTTTTGTGGGTACCGGGGGGTCGACCTCAGGACCTCGCGCGCCAACAGGCGCCCGTGCCGCTGAGCGATATCACCGGCCCCTTTTCCGTATGTGGGATCCGGGAGTCGAACTCGGGCCCTCGCGCTTGCAAGGCAGGCGCTTATGCCACTGAGCCATCTCACCGGCCCAGATGATTGGATTTTTAACAAGACAAGATGCGGTAGAAATGTTTAGCAACTGACTCTACCTTTCTGTCTTTTCCTACATTTTCACATTTTCCATTCAGGAGCACACAGAGAAGAGCGAATGTGAGTAGGAAGTGAAGAAGCCCCGGCAGTATCGAAAATGTCCTGTGAGAGCAGGCTGTGGTGTGAGCGGTGGAGCTCTGCGAGATGCCAGAGGCCACAGGGCTGCTGGAGCCCAGGGTGCTGGAGATGAGCAGCTAATGGAACCAAAACCAAATCTCTGCCAACTAGAGATCAAAAGCTTAAATTCCCCTACAGCAGATCATAGAAGCTTTTACTAAACATATGGTAGGTGATTGCCCAAATCAGTACAACATTTTAAAAGAACTCAGGAAAATCTCATATTTCATTTAAATAATTATCTAACTGACTAATAAGAACTATACCACAGGCATCAATTGTCTGGATTTTTAAAAAAACTGACATTGCATAAACAAAATACAGGTCTTCTCCTGGAGTGAAACCTGCTGATCGGATTTCAAAGGTGAAATCAACTTGAATAAACCCTACTTGGCCACAAAGTATTATTCTTTTAATGGATGCTTGGATTGGACTTGTGAACATTTTATTAAAAGTTTTGCATCTGTTCATAGAACTTGGGTCTTTAACTTTCTTGACTTGTAATGTCCTGGTAAGACATTACAATTTTGGTAAGACAATTACTCTTGCATTACGGAAGAAGTTGTGAAATGGTTTTTATTTTTCTATTTTGTGAAAACTTTTTATTTAATATTTGTATGATTTGTTTCTTAAATGTTTGTTAGAATACTCATGAGGCCATCTGTGCCTCGAGTTTTCCTTCTAAGCGTTTTTTAATTATAGAATCTATGTAGATATAGGAATAGATGGGTTTTTAAATTTCTTCCAAATGTATTCTAATCATTTCTTCTAAATATACTCTTTTGCTAAAAATATATTTGAACAACACTATGAATCTAATTGACAGTTATAGAACAATACCAACAGCAGAATACTCAATCTTTGCAATGAAACATGAACATTTAGCAAGACGGACTATATTCTTGGCTACAAAGCAAGTCTCAGTACATTTTTAAAAATCCAAGTTATACGACTCCCGGAACCCACATACGAAAAAGGGGCCGGTGATATCGCTCAGTGGCACGGGTGCCTGTTGGCGCGTGAGGTCCTGAGGTCGTCCCCCCGGTACCCACAAAAAAAAAAAAAAAAAAAAAAAAAAATCCAAGTTATAGAAAATATATTTATGGTAACAATAAAATGAATCAGAAATTAAAAAACCGGAAGGAGTATAAAAATGATGACAAAAGGTCATGAAAAAACATTTTTTATAGAGATGAAAATGTACATTTCCATACTGAGATTCTGTGATTCTGAGGCGTGAGTTTCAGCTCGTAGAATTTCCTTTATGATTTCTCAAGAACGTCAGCCTGCTGCTAACAGTGTCTCTAGGCTTTGATTTATTTCATGGTGTCTTTATTTTACCTTCACTTCTAATGGTATTTCTGAAAGTACAAAAGGATAGGTGCCTTTTTCATAAGCTTTAATGGTGCTTTCAGACATCTACAGTTTCTGTTGAAAATTCATCTGTCATTCTGACTGTTGTTTCTCAAGACTGTTGTGCCTCTTTTCTGCCTCTTTTTCCATTTATTTTTTAAATCTATTTGTCTACAATATGCTTTGGTAAAGTTGTGTTTGTATTCTTATTGGCTAAGTTTTTTTTAGGCTGTGAATACATAGATTATGGCCTTGCAGGAGTATTACGTAACTCCCTTCTTTATCTCTTCAAATACTGTTTTTACTCCATTCTTCCTACGTAGTTCTTTATCTTGGATTCCATTTATTCAAATATCTTCAAGG
Source organism: Erethizon dorsatum (assembly GCA_028451465.1). Classification (NCBI taxonomy): domain Eukaryota; kingdom Metazoa; phylum Chordata; class Mammalia; order Rodentia; family Erethizontidae; genus Erethizon; species Erethizon dorsatum. The sequence continues at coordinate 58,177,402 of CM051833.1, forward strand.
CATATTTACATATTTCTGATATGCGTGTCTCTTCTTTTTGTCCTAGTGGAGGACATGGTTAGCTACAGTATTCTAATCTCTAACCAAAGTGGAAATTCTTTTCATATAAAACTGAAATAACCTCTTATCTACCATCTACACTTTCTTTCCTAATCTCCTAGCTGGGCAGACCAGGTTAGGTAAGCCCCTCCTTATGCCAGCTCACTTAGTGTGTCTGTGCTGCTGAAAAAGAATACCATGGACTGGGCAGTTTGTAATGACTAGGAACTCACTGCCTCACCGTTCTTAAGTCCAAGGTCAAGGTACTGACCCCAGGTGAGGTCCTCTGGCTACTTCATCACATGGCAGATGGCCAGAAGGTGAAAGAAAGAGGAAGTCAAAATTGCCCTTTTACAATGACACCAATCCTACTTTGAGGGCAGAGCCCTATGCCCTAATCATCTTTTAAAACTGTTTAAATAACAATTAAATATTAACATGAGTCCTAGAGAGGAACGCATTCAAACCACAACACCAACTTTTTTTTTTTTCTGGTACATGAGGGCATTTCTAAGGTTAGTAGAATGATACCAAGTGACTTTCTATCCCACAATGTAACAAGTAAACATCTTTGGATATGTTTTTTAAGTTTAGCACCATTGAAATCACTTTAAAAAGAGCTTCAAAATTCTCAGAAGCCAAGAAGACATTGTTAATGACAAGTTTCATGGTCACTAGGGTTAGCATATTAGTAATATATTGTAATAGCACAGTTCTTAAACAATAGTATGTCTTTTTGACATAACATGAGTATTATAAAATAAGAATTACCTGAAAATATTTCAAATATGCTCTGGCTATATTGTTTTGGAGATTTCATTATGTGCCATTACTACTGAACTCACTTTGACAAAAATCTGTTTTGTAAACGGCATATTCAAGCACAAAAATTAAAAGTTTCGTTTTCAGAAAATAGTACCATTCGACTCCCGGAACCCACATACGAAAAAGGGGCCGGTGATATCGCTCAGCGGCACGGGCGCCTACTGGCGCGCGAGGTCCTGAGGTCGACCCCCCGGTACCCACAAAAAAAAAAAAGAAAAAAAAAAAAAGAAAAAAAAAAAAGAAAATAGTACCATTAAAACCTGTTCCTTTCTTTTTTTTTTAAACTTGTTCATTTCTGTCTGTATTTTAATGTGTTTTCCCTGTAACTATAAAAGTTCCTGCTTTTGTAGTCAGGAAACAATAGCAGGTTTTATTGTTTTTCTGACACTTCAGTAATTCTTTTTTTCTTCTTAATCTCATGGAAAGATGGTAGTTCTAGGATATAAAAGCTGAGTTCTAAAGTTCCTTTACTTTGAATTATTTCTTTTGCATTAGTGTGTGACCAGGTTGATGCTTGTGTTTGGAACGATGGCAATGCTTTGCACTGTGTACAAGTTAGGCATGACTCGCAGGGGAAAGATGGTGACTTCAGTCATATAATTTCAGAAGAAAGAAAGTTAATATTAAGAACAAACTAAAGAAAATTCTGTAAATGTGATCATTTTACAGAACATTTATAGTTTGCTTTCTCTTCCTTATTGCTAATGTCACACACTTATAAGGCAAAAAAAATGTAAACAGAGTGGCACAAAGGAAACAGAAATGGCAAAAATCAGAATGCCACTTCTCTCAGTATTTTTACATCTTTCAAAAATACATAAGTATATATACATATATATATATATACACACATATTTTCTCTGCATATTACTTTTTAGCTGCTTTTTCCACACTTTCAAATTTATCAGGAGTATTTTTCTATGTCCATAAATCTTTTTCTTGTAATATGTGTAATGATTTTTCTGAAATCCATCACATCCACATTAGCACATTTGTTTAACCAACTTTTCTTTTGGAGCATTAAATTTTTACTATATTAGAAACAAACATTTCGGGCCAGTGATATAATTCAGAGGCATAAGCACCTGCCTGGCAAGTGTGAGGTCCTGAGGTTGACTCCCGGTACCCGCATATAAAAAAAAATAAAGAAAGAAACAAACGTTTCTTTCTTCCTTTTTTTTTTTTTTTTTAATATGTGGGTACTGGGAGTCGACCTCGGGACCTCACACTTGCCAGCAAGCGCTTGTGCCACTGAGCGATATCACCGGCCCTTTTTACCCCTTATTGTGTACCGGGAGTCAAACTCAGTACCTCACGCTTGCCAGGCAGGCGCTTATGCTGCTGAGCTATCTCACTGGCCTAATATTTCTTTATTTAAGTACCAAAACTGAAATTACTTACTAAAGAGTTAACAGTATATTTTTAATAATTAAGCATAATGCCCACAGTCTCCTTTGTCAAAATCCTGAACAACAAACAACAAAAACCAAACACAAGCAATAAAACCCAATTTTAAAATCTTAGCCAGTGGTTCTCAAGAGGGACTGTTTTAGTCTCCACGGGACAATTGCTCATCCCAAGAGACATGATTGCCACAGGCAGAGAGGCGTATTGCTAATAACGGGCAGAGGACAGGACACTGCTAAACACCAGCGATACCCAGGACGACCCCACGATCAGGTACAATCTGGTCTAAAGTATCACTAGTCTGAAACACTTATCCTTGTGAACATTTGGAGAGGTTTTGCCATGTTCTTCCAGTGACATAGAGCTTATAACACATGCTGTTCTTGCTTTCACAACTGCTGGAAATCCCCCATCCATTAATTAACTCTGCTCCTTGCTTGTGAGGTGCAGAGGAGTTAGCAGTCATGGTGGAAAGGGGTGGGTGTCTATGAAAAGAAGATGGGTGCCTTGAGGCAGCTTATCAAACTCTGGCTGGCACAGAATGGCTGCTTCAAGGACTTGTCCCTGAGCAGATGCCAGGGGAGATCACATGGCTCCACCCAGAGCACCTGAAGGACAAATGAAATAAAATATCAAATCTAAAATTCCTTCAATTCTGACATTGACAAAGGTTCAAAAACCCTTTATTTCTGTGGTTTGAAGTTAAGGTGTAAGCATTTGCAATCTCTGATATATGTCACTGGATTTGCGTCACCTAGCTCCCTGAAATGGAGGTATCCTAACCAACACTTCTCAAGAATCTAAATTTTTTTTTTTTTTTTTTTTTGTGGGTACCGGGGGGACGACCTCAGGACCTCACGCGCCAACAGGCACCCGTGCCGCTGAGCGATATCACCGGCCCCTTTTTCGTATGTGGGATCCGGGAGTCGAACTCGGGCCTTCGCGCTTGCAAGGCAGGCACTTAAGCCGCTGAGCCGTCTCACCGGCCCAAGAATCTAAATTTTATGCAACTGCCACTGATTTTTATGCCACTGATTTTTTCCCCTCGCTTTCTATCCCACGCTTCTCATTGCAATGTCCAAAACATTTTCTCCATCTGCATAGATTTTGTATCCTATAATCACACCAACCCAGCTTATAGTAATTCTCATTTTGTCTTTTAGAGCCGTTAATAGCTTACTATTATTGCTTCCCTCCCAATTTAATTGTGCATACAAAAACTGGAAGAATGATTTTTCAAATGCAAATGAGCTGTATTATCTCTCTGCCTAAAATGAGCAAATATTTCTGTCATCACCCTTGCGGAATATCAACTGAGCATCTCAGTGCAGCCTGCACGCCAAGGTGATAGGTTTTCTGGCTGCTTTTTCTCTGGATCAAACAGATCTTTGCCCAGCTCCTTCAGTGGACATCCATGTGTGCCATTGTTCCCAATCCATTTGTCCACAGATTTTCTAGATGTGATGATTTCTTGGCGCTGCAGAATCCTGAGTGAACGAAGTATTTATCTGCATGCATTCCATGTATGCTACAGTAGTCAATACTGAACTGGCATTTCTTACCATTTTTTACTTATAAAAAAATAAATAATTCATTAAACAGTGGTTATCTAGGAGCACTGTGAAATATCCATACCTTTAGAATTTCAGGCTTTATTCCTATATTGATTTAGAGAATCAGAAAATACCATGCCTGGGATCTGTTTAATGACCACCTTGTAGAAGCCACTTACTGAGTAACACTTTTATATCATCCCTGTGGCTTTTGTTCCAAATATAGTTCAGTGGCAACCACCAAAATCACTTAAGAAATTTAACAGTAAAGCCAGAATGGAAATCATTTTGGACTAATTTTCCCACCAGAAGAGCAAGAGGGAATGTTGAAACAAATGAACAACAACAAAGTATCTGTGATAGTTGACTGTGGTGTCAACTTGAATAGAAAACACTGAGCTTATTGGTTGGGCACAGCTGTGGGTGTGGATGATGCATTTACTGAAGGGGGAGACACAGGCTGAGTGTGGGTGGCCTGGATGGAATAACAAGGGAAAGAAGAAGGAAGTCCTGCCTCTTTTTGGAGGAGCTCCAGTCTTCTCCATCACCATTGTACATCTGTCTCCAGGCTCCAGTGCAGTCCCTCAGTGTCTCAACGTGCACTTGCGTGGACTCTGCCGTGAACTCCATGCCTTTGACCTTTGACTGGATTCTCTGGCTCTCCAGCACACAGATGACCATTTTGCATTCTTTCACACCTGACCCTCTGCAAATGGCCATTATAAGCTTACTTTGTAAAAATCTTTATATATCATATATATTTTATATTAAATCTGTTCCTCTAGTGAACCCTCACTGATACCTTATCTGAAAGCTTTGAAGAGCTGCCAAGTACATATAGAGGACTGTCAGGCCTACGACCCAAGAAAAAATATGAGCAAAAGGAACTGAGACTGCTTAGAAATAGCAGCCCTGAAGACACAGCAAACTTTGGTTGGGGATCATGAGGTGTTACATGTGGAAGCAAAGGCTCGGGGTCTAAGGTCAATCCTTGTATGCCTGGGAGTTTGAAGTCCACCCACATCAGTACCTAACCGAGCTACTGTGCTTTGCAGTGTGGATGACTGCACACTAACCCTGCTTGGTGTCACATGCAAAGCGAACAGTCTGGAGAAATACGAGGTCATCTAAAGCTTCGAATGATTTCTGCAACTAATTAAACAATTATGTGACACTCAATTTAAAAAATAACCAAGCTTCACAAACTTTATTGAAAATGAAGGGATAAAGACAGAAAATGGAGAGAGAGAGAGATTAATCCACTTAGTATAACTGTTAAAATAGCAATGATAAACAAATACAAATAATTTTAAAGAAAAATTGAAAAATAGAAAGATAATTCTGAAACATAAAAGAGTTAAAACTGAAAAGCAGAGTGGTGAGAAGGAGCTCAACAGGTAACTCTACAAGTGAGAGCGGACGCAATGGAGAGAATCTGTGAACTTGGATGTAGACCACAAGAAGTTACCCAGATTGGAGTACGAGGAGACAAAGGATCAAAATATAGGGGCAAAAAGTGGAAAAAGCACACAGGAAGTGATAAAGAAAGTCCAACATAGTAATTCTAGCAAGAGTCCAGAAAGAAGGACAGAGGACAGTGCGAAAGTCCTACAGAGCTGGTGAGACCACCTGTTGGCGTGTTGGGCTACTTTAAAGGAAGAGGAATTGTCTCGGGCAGCATACAAAATATGTAATATGATTAATGTAGGTAAGTAACAAAACTGCCTTTATTTTTACATTGTAGCATATTAAGTTATTTTATGAAATAAAACAAGCCCGAGTTTAATAATCACACGAAAACACTCCCACGTCTCTTTTGCCACAGTGGCCGCTGTCTTCACGGGCACACTCAGCCAGGTGGCTGAAACGCCATTATTGGTCACAAGCGGTGGTCACGTCTGGCGCTTGCAAGTTTCCACTCAACTGACTGCGTGTGGCGGGTGCTGGGGGCAGAGTGAGTGGTGCACGCCGCTCTCACTAACCCAGCAGTCGTTGTCTACCCAGTCTATGCTCAAGTACTGCACTTTCTAGTCATGAAAAGGTACCACTAAAAATCACACATGAATCCTGGGGGCCACATCACTAACTGTCCAGGGCTGCATGTGGACCACGCACTGCATGTTGGACACGCCTGATGTAGAGCACACTGGTCAAGAGTTATCCAAAACACACAAAGACATGTCCTGCCATGATTCCAGAATCCACATGCATGTTAGCACAGGGTAAAGAAAACAAAAACCACACCTATATGCACATGACATAGCAGATAAAAAATAACATACAGAGAAGAAAACAAAAGCTAGGCAGGGATAGGAGAACGCCTCAACACAGCAGGATGAAGAAACCCGAGGAAGCAAATAAACATAACTGGTTAAAGTGATTAGATATATAAGATTCTATCTATCAATATATACATCTCCAAAAAAAAAAACCCTCCATCCCTTCTGGTATCGTCTTCGGAACACACAGCACACAAAGAAACATTTATCCAAGGAACTCTGCTAATTCCCTGTAAAATCAGCCAGTGTGCACGCGTGAGCAGTGAGCATGTCCCAGCCCCGCTCCTGCAGTCATGACGGACAGAAGCCTGGTCCTCTAAGTGCAGACAAGAACTCAACTCCCAGCGCAGAGCCGTGGGGCCTCCCTGGGGACTGCACTCACTGACAGCTTCCATTCCCTCCAGGTTTGTGTTGCAGAAACCCCAAAGCAAACAGGCTGAGAGGAGTGTGGTGGCCTCCTTCCCTGGGCCCTACTTACAGGGCAGGGCACTCTTCCAGCACGGCAGGGTAGCATGTTGCCCTGAGCTCCTCGCCCTTGCCTGCTTATAGGGGCATTTCCACAGCAGAGAGGGAGCCCAGAGGACCAGAGCCACTGCCTCTGCCAACGACCCGCTTATGAAGCAGGGCAGCCAGCCCAGGACAGCCCTGCCAGAGCTCTGAAGCTTGAAGTGTCACAGAGGTTATCTTGTTCTCCCCCAGAGACAGGCAAGCCGTAAGGACATCTACCCGACAGACGATGGTAAATCCTAGCTCTACTGGATGGATCAAGAAAATAACATCAGGGCCGGTGAGATGGCTCAGCGGCATAAGCGCCTGTCTGGCAAGCGCGAGGTCCCGAGTTTGACTCCTGGTACCCATATACGAAGAAAGGGCCAGTGATATCGCTCAGCGGCACGGGCCCCTGCCGGCGTGCGAGGTCCTGAGGTCGACCCCCGGTACCCACAAAAAAAAAAAAAAAAAAAAAAAAAAAGAAAATAACATCAATCAGCAACTCAGCACCCAAGAGGGAAAAATTAAGAAAACCCCAAGGTAAAAATATGAAGGCCAATGTAAACCTCAGGGCTTATAGGTACCAACAAGGAACAGAGTGGTCACCAGGGGGCAGGGGAGAGCTTCAAACTTCACCTGGGGCTGATTTGAGAGCCTGGTTTGGAAGGGGCTTCCCTCAGCGAATGCCCCTTTGGGTGACAACTGGGAACAACCCTGGGGCTAGGAGGGCTGTGGCGGAGGGGGTGGGTCCCAAGGAAGAGGGGAGTTGGGGACAGGGCTGAGCTGTCCAGGTGAGACTGCTCACCAGCTAGGTGATAGCTATCTCTGGGTTAGAGAATCCATGGGGCCTGTACACCCCAGCGTGTACCTTGTCTGAGGGTAGTAGGTGTTGGGCATCGTTCGTGGTGACATACAAAGAAGCAGGCTGTACCTGGCTACGGTTTTGCTGGCTTGGTCTGTCATTAAAACCTATGGAAATGGCTTTTGGGGTAAAAGCTCCAGTCTGTCATGAAGAAGTAAACAGTCCAGGGACCATTTCTGGCTTGTTTAACAACTCCTTAAGTAGACCTTTTCCATTTTTCCTTTCCTCAGCTTCTTTAAAAGAAATAAAATTATGTATTAGTAATTATAATAGTGTACTGCCAGGTTTATATAGCAGCTGCTACAAAAATAATTCAAAAAGAATATAGTAAAAATCATTAGAGGAATTACATTATTGCCAATGATATTTACTTAACTCAAAAGAAAGCACTAAAGTAAATACAGGAACAAAGAAAAGACACAGTATATCAGAACACACTGACTGCTTCTCAAATAGCGCTTAGAAGGAAATTCATAGTTTGAAAATCCGGCATTCAAAAATAAGAAAGGTCCCAAACTAATAACAAAATTATTCTTCATGATGCTAGAAAGAGAAAAGCAACTATACCTAAAATAAGTAATGTTAAGAGAAGATTAAATATTAGAGCATAAATGAATGAATGGGGAATATAAAAGCAAACACTGTGAGAGAAAAAAATCAGTAGAAATTGACAAGTATTTATCTAGATTGATGGGGAAAGAAAGACTGACTCATACTGAAGTAATATCAGGAATAAAAAAGGAGGTATCACTACCGTCCTTACAGAAATAAAGTGACTTGGAAGAGAATAGCATGATCAATAGTATGCTAAAAAATTAGACTCTGTGAAAGTTCCAAGAAAAACATACAATATCAACAATGACTTAAGAGTAATTTTAAAATGCTCCTTAACCCATAACAAAGAACCCATAACAAAAAAAGTAATTCAAAGATTTGCCAAAAGAAAATTTCAGGCACAGATGACTTCAGTGGTGAATTCTACCAGATGTTAAAGAAGAATTAATATCACTTCTTCATTGGCTATTCCAAAATACAAGAAAAGAACAGCACACTTCTTTACTCATTTTGTGAGGCCAATATTAGCACATTGCTAACATAAATGACATCAGAAGACAACAAACTATGCACTATTATTTCTGTGAATAGAGAGACAAATATTTTAAGCAGAATGCTAGCAAACTTTATCCAGCAATATATAAAAGGATTTATACCATGATCAAGTGCTTTTTATCTCTGGAATGCAAGGTTGGTTTAATATCTCACTCACTAATTTATGAGTTGGAATCATGCATTTATTGAGCAATCCCAGTAATATAATCACCAGTTTGATTTAAGAGAAAGGATGAGGGAAGAGATGAAGGCAGGTTGTCAGAGATTTAGATTTTATGGGACAGGACCAATAGAGCTACTCAGCAGCAAACTTGTGCTGGTTTTTCAAGACAAGAGAAGAAATCATCCAGAAGTTAAATTAGAGATAATCAGGGCTGCCTCCTAAATTTCAGAGAAGGAGACCATCACCTTGTTTTCAGTAGACCAGGCCAACTGGCCTGCTAACACCATATGTATTGAATAAAGGACAAAAACCATATAATATTCTTAGTAGACATAGGAAATATCTTTTTATGATAAGAAATACTAAAAAACTAGGAAGAGAAGGGAATTCAACTTGGTACTCACCTGAGACAGAGAAGCTATGAAGAGCTCACCGATAACATCATACTTGGTTAAAGACAAAATGTTTACATCTTAGGATCAGTAATAGAAAAGAATGTCTATTCTCTTTCTACTTCTACTCAACATTTTTCTTGAAACCCTAGCTAGGGAAATTGTAATATTAAAAAAATGTCATCTTGATTGGAAAGAAAGATGTATAATGATGTCTATTTGCAGCATAATTTTGTATACAGATAATCCTAAGGAATCCTCTAAAAACTGTTATCATTAATAATGAGGCTCAGCAAAATTTCAGAGTAAAAGATCAATTTACAAAAGTCAACTGGATCTCTATGTGCTATCTTGGATAGTTTGGAGTGCACTAACAAATTACCATAGATTGGGTGGCTTAAACAACTGTACTTATTTCTCACTGTCCTGGAGACTGGAAACCCAACACACAGAGGCACAATTGTTGGTTTCCAGTGAAAGTCTTCTAGGTTGTGGACCACTGGTTTTTCCTTATATCCTCAAGGAAAGTGGGAAGAGGGCAAGTGAGTATTCAGGGTTGCTTTTATAGGGATCCAGAATTAATCTCATGCATGAGAACTCTTTCTTCACGAACAAATTCCTTCCCTAGTTCCCATGTCCTAACATCATCACACTGAGTATTAGAATTGAAACATACAAATCGTGAAGGGACAGAAATATTCAGTCCATTGCACTAACGATCAGCAAACTGAGAGTGTAATGAAGTCAAAATTCCTTTTAAAACAGCAATAAATATAAAGAAACATTTAAGAGTAAATATAGTAATACAAATGTAACTCATATTTTGGAAACCATAAAATATTGTTGAAAGAAATTAAAGACCTAAACAAATTGAAAGACATTCTATATCCATGAGTAGCCCCAATGACTTATTAATATGATAGCAAAATTTCCCCAAATTGATTTATAGGCTCAGTATTTCCTGTCTTAAAATAAATTTCAATTGGCTTTCTTGCAACAATCAACAAGCTGATCCTAAAATTCATATGGAAATGCAAAAGTTGCTGGGGATATAGCTCAGTGGCACAGTGCCTGCCTGGCATGTGTGAGGTCATGAGTTTGATTCCCGGTACAAGAAAAGAAAGAAAAAGAAATGCAAAAGCCCAGAGTAGATAAATAATTCTTGAAATTTCAAAACTTACTACATAATCATAGTAATTATGAAAATGTTGAGGAGTCCTGAGGATATATAGTTCAAAGTGATAGAAATGAGAGTTCATATAACATTTATGATCAGCTCATTTTCACAAGGATAGCAATACAATTCAATGAAAAAAATGTAGTTTTTCTAGCAAATGATCTTAGGATTAGTTGATATCCTCATACCAAATAATTAAAGTTGGACTCCTATCTCAGACCACACACAAAAGTGAACTCAAAGCGGATCACAAATCTAAATATATATAATATCTGTAACTATAAAACTTAGAAAATATGCTATGAAATCTTTGTAGCTTTGGTAATCCTTCTTAGATATGATACCAAAAACACAAAGAGACCAAAGAAAAAAATGTACATATTAGGCTTCCTCAAAATTAAAACTTTGTCTCCCAAGAAAAGGAACACCATCAAGTGAAAAGATAAAACATTTGCAAGTCATTTATTTGGCAGGGGACATGTGTCTAGAATGAGGAAAGAACCTGTATGCATCAATAATAAAAAGGCAATTAAAAGTGAACAACAAAACAAAGGATGAATGTTTTTCTAAGGAAGATATGCAAATGATCAAAGATGCTCAAAGTTATTATACATTAAGGAAATGCAAATCAAAATCACAATGACAGTCTCCTTTCCATCCCCTAGGATGGCTACAATGGTAAAGACAGACCCTGGAGAGTGTTGCTGAGGAGGTAGAGAAACTGGAGCCCCCAGACACTGCTGCTGGAATGCGAAGTGCTGCAGAATTCTGGAAAAGAGTTGAGGGGTCGCTCAAATGAAGAGTGGAATGAACTAGAATTATATTCTCTGTCTTCACTAGTGTTAACTTAGCTATAACAAACTATAGCCTGGGTATTAACGTACTTGCAAATTAAGCAATATGCTTCTAAATGTATCATGTATTCACCAAAATCACAATAGAAAGTTAAAAATATATTTTAAACTTCGTGACAAGCCGCTACATATCAAACAGTGGATTGAAATAGAAGACATGCCTAGGGAGAAATGTAATGGTTTAAATGGTGAAAATTTATGAAATAAGACAGGGTATTATAAATCAATGTTGTAAATATTCCCTGTGAAGAAATTAGAAAAAAACAGCAAATTAAACAGAAAGATGGTAAAAGGGAAAAAAATGAAAATAAAAACAAAGCTAGTCATGTAGAAAGCAACAGGGCAAACAAGAGAAATACTTAAAAGCAAAATATGATGTGTTATAATACTGTAAAATGGACACACACCAAGAGAAATCAAAACAAAGATGAGGCACAAAAGAATCATACTAGGGCTGTTTGAAAGCCAGGAGCAGATAAATAAAGTGAAATAGTTAACGATATAAAGGAACATAATTCTGATACAACATTGATTAATCCTGAAAATATAACATACAAAGACTAGAAAAACATGCTAGATAAATGTTATTTGCAAGATAAACAACTTAAAAGAAAGTACATAGGGAGTAGAGTATCAAAATGTAAGCTAATGATGTTATGCCAGTACGGTTGAAATTGTAGACAATAATAAAATAGGAATTGTTATAGATTAAATGGATAATTTTCTAGAAAGCTAAAAAAATAACAAAATAGATTGAAGAGGATGAGATTACCCAGTTAACTCAAATACTAGCCAAAGAATATTTGGAATGGAGAATAAAGCATTTTGTCTAAACTTTAGATTTCTCCCCAAAATGTGATCAGGCCTGGAAGGTTCATGACTGCTGTGTAAATATTTATGGTCTGAGCCATTTCTCAACACTAATTGTTCTACAAAATAGAGTAAAATTCATTTTATGAGGCTAATACAACTTTTGATCATAGTTCTGATGAGAACTGGATAAGAAAAGAAAAATATATACTCCATATATATTATGGAGTAGACAACCAAATTCCAAATATAAATGGATACATTAGATGCAGCAATGTGATTATGAAAAATGTCTTTAAGAGCAGAGAGAATTTATCCCAAGTGAACAAGGATGGCATAACACTGGGAAATCTATCAATTACAGTTTACCACATTAATGGGCCGAAGTACACTAACCAAATGAGCACATCAGTTTAAAATATTGGAATACAACTCAAAATTCACTTTTGATTCTGAGAAACTCATAGCTTTAGCAAATTTGAACAAGGGAATTACTTAATCAAAAACCCAAGCAAAAATCATCCCTAATTGGAAGAATTTCTACTATAAACACAAGATGTTTGCTATCTTCCTTAGTATTAAATATGCAAGTAATATGTAATACAAAATGTAATATGTCTAGGAAAAAAAGTGAGTCTGAAAAGGAAGAAGCCAATGTATTGTAGTTGTAGGTCATAGGAAATTTAAGAGAATGGACTACCAGATAAGGTAAAATGTTCTACAAGATAAAGTTGTAAGAGGAACATCAACAACATCAGAAATTATTAATTAAAATATGTAGAAGAAAAAGCATTTGTAATAAAAATGATATATTTAAGCATAAACTACAAAATACAAGAAACCAATTACATAAATACCACAAAACTTCACCAAAGGAAGAAAAGAACTGGATACAGGACCAGAAATGTAATATTATTGAATAGAAATTATTAACTCAATATTATTAACTCCAAAAGTGAAATTACAAAATTCATCAGAACAATGAACTTCCAAGCATAACAAAAAAATGTTGTGGAACAGTTAAATGAGATGAAATTGACCTTCATGTTAAGACACACAAAGACATTACACTAATTGAATATAGTTTGGAAAAGGGGTGGAGAAATAATTATAAAAACACATTTACTTCAATGTGTCTATTTATTCACCTATCTAGCATCCATAAATATGCATAGAAATATGAAATTATGTTTACTTTGTATTAATGATTGGTATTTCTTGGTTAGGGATTTAGAGTCACATTTAGTTTTGCTATTTTAATGCTTTTCTTCATTGCTCAAATATTTTATGATGCATATTTATTATTTTTTCCAAAAAAATTTGTGGGTTTTTTGAACAATGCAACATGATTTCTCCATATCACTGAGTAGGATTTTTCTTTTTTTTTTTTTTTTGTGGGTACCGGGGGGTCGACCTCAGGACCTCTCGCACCAACAGGCACCCGTGCCACTGAGCGATATCACCGGCCCCTTTTTCGTATGTGGGTTCCGGAAGTCGAACTCGGGCCCTCACGCTTGCAAGGCAGGCGCTTACGCCACTGAGTCATCTCACCGGCCCTGAGTAGGATTTTTCTGAGATGTATGTTAATATTAATTTAGTTGATACTCAAAATATTTGCAGCAATTAGTGTGTATTTGGTGTTAAATATAGGAAGCATCAGACATTGCCATTACAGTCTCTCTCTCTCCACTTGCATATCGGTCTCCACCTCTACCCCAAATATTCCCCCCCAAGAAATCCAACGGTGGATCCAAGGCATTTTGCATATTCCCATTTCCCGCCATACCCTCCTGGATCATTTAATATTAATATAAGAGTTGTCCCAGGGGTAAGAATGTTGAAGAGTATTGAAAGACAGAATAAAACACAATGGGTGTCTTTTCATGAGTTACTTAATTTGGAAGGTCAAGTTAACTGTCATTGAAAATTATTTGCTGCTCCAGAAATAAATTATGGCAAGTAGCCTAATATGACATATTAGAGTTGAGTAATTCCTTCCTCTCCTTTGAAATAGAAACCCTTTCTTTTAATTTTCTCTTTGAAATTTCCAAATTCCATTATTCTAACAAACAAACCTGGATAATACCATACAGGTGAACTTTCTGGACTACACCCAGTGCTTTCTTCTGATGAATATCGTCGGAGTTTGCTTTGCTTTATTTTGTTTTCATGAAGATAGTCTCCTTCTACCATACCATGATAATTTGGTTATGAGCACCTCTGGGAACAGATTTATCCTTGCTGTGAGTCTCAGAGCACCAAAGACACAGGAAACTGGTGAACCACCCAGTCCTGGCAAAGGAAGAATACACACTTTCTAACATTGTGGGTAACTGAACATATTAAAGTGCACAAATAGAAATGTCCTCGAAAAGACATTCTCTGTGCCCACCATCATAGTACAGTCACTTTCAGTCAACTCAGACCAACACCAAACAGATTCAGGAATTCTCATTAAGTGCTGAAAGGAAGTGACAAGGAGTTTTACCTAATGCATGCTTTTTCCATTTTCAGTCTGCTTCCCCGAATCCGTGCAGTGCACACCTGAGTACACAATTATAGGTAGGATGTTTGAGGGTTGCTCTGTATCAGGCACCGCTTTCCGTGATTTATATGTAATCCTTTCAACAAACTGAGAGGGCGAGTGTCTTTATTGCCCAGAGTCTTACAGATGACGTTGCTGGCACCGGGTGGGGGCAAATCGCCTCGGACACACTCAGTTCCTGCCTAGTGGCACTGGAATTTGGATTAGGTGTTCCGTGCCCCTTGTCACTGTGACTTTCTGTTAACCCACTTCATCTAACATGCAGCTCTACTCTTATGAACTCTCAGACATCTTCCTTGATTCTTTTAGATGAAATGAATTTTGCCTTCCATGCAGTGCCCATGCCCCCCCCGTATGCGTGTTCTGAAAGTCAGGCACTCACTGTGCCTGCTCTGATTCGCTTCATTGTCTTGCTTTTAAAAACTGTCTTATTTGAATACATGTGTGTTTACATGAAATTTTATGTCACCCCCAGAACCAGAAAGCCAGTATCACTTGTCACAGAAAGATGGGCAATGTGGGCCGATGAGATGGCTCAGCGGTGTAAGCGCCTGCCTTGCAAGCGCGAGGGCCCGAGTTCGACTCCCGGAACCCACATACGAAGAAGGGGCCGGTGATATCGCACAGCGGCACAGGTGCCTGTTTGCGCTCAAGATCCTGAGGTCGACCCCCTGGTACCCACAAAAAAAAAAAAAAAAAAGATGGGCAATGTGAACATAGAGTGGGAGAAAAATAAAGAGTATGATTAAACTGTAGCAAGTGCCACTGGCTGCAGAGAGAGCTGAGTGCTGGGCTTCCGGGACGAGCCCTGCCTTCTCTAAAATCCTCCAGTCCCTGTTGGAGATCGGGGGTCAGGGACAGTGAAAATCATGAAGCTGCTGCCTTTCCCACCACATGGCTAGAAGAAGAGTTCTCAGATCAGAAGCTTTGGTTCTCTGAAAAGTTAGGTGCAAGGACAGGAGAGGCAAATCCAGTGACGGCCATTAGGGTCGCCTGACGCCCTGCAGATCCAGTGTGGCGCTGGCGGGGCTTCCTCCTCTGGCTGCGGCTCGGCTTCCTTATGGTGCTTGCACACCCATAAAGCACCGGGCTGAGATGCGGCTGGCCCTAGCCCTTGTTTGACTTGGCAGATTTAGAGGCAGAGGCCGCAGTTGCCGGGATGGCGGAGAACAGAACTGGCTGGTCATGGCTGAGGCAAAAGCTGAAGATCTCGTCTGTATCCTAGTGACACAATTAGATAAGAATGATGGAGGCAGGAAGAAAAGCCGCAAGGGAAAAACGACTGTAGCTTTGCGCATTCTCCTCATAAAGTAACATTTATAGATAATACGAAGTAGTGTGTTAGTGAGGAGACTCTAAAATAATACTCAGCCATCTGATGCCAGGCCAGGAGACAGACGAAGACTGCAGATCATATCGGGCCCACGGAGCCAGGCTTCCTTTGATGTAGCTTTATTTTCCATGAAGAAATAGATTCAGTCAAACAATTCTAGTTCACTAGTTGGTACCTTAGTGAAGAGAAAGAATTTGGGTGCATTCCCAGCAGTTCTGCTCGGAGACAGCAGATTCTCCTTTGTTGACATTCCACAGTTGTTGGCACTGAGTTACAAGCCCCCCAAGGGCCCTGTTGAAGTCCTCATCCCTAGCATCTGTGAATGTGACCTTATTTGGAAATAAGGCCATTGCAGATGTCACCAAGATGAGCCTTTAGGAAGGGCCTTGATCCCATATGACCTGATATGTTTTCATAAGGAGAGCGAAATACACACACACACACACACACACGCACACGTACGCGCACACACGCACACACACGCACGCACACAGATGCACAGAGACAGAGATAGAGAGAGGGAGGGAGGGAGAGAACTACCACCAGATGAAGATACAGCATGAGGGGAAGACAGTCTTGTGAGGATGGAGACAGGGACTGAAGGGACGGGGCCAGAGCCAAGGAACACGGGGGCTTCCAGCATCCGGAAGGGTGGGAAGGTCCTTCCCGAGAGGCTACAGAGGAAGCAGAGCCCTGTCGACACCGTGACTTCGGACCACGAGACTGCAGGACTGTGGTCCACAAAGCTGTTTTTGTGCTGTTTTCTGCCACTCATTTTGTGGTACTTTGTTTAGCACAGTCATAGGAATTTGGTTTGAACACAGAATCTCACATCCGTTTTCTCATTTTCTTATACTTTCCTGCGTCTCTTGGATCTTCAGGAAGACTGTTTCTTTGGAGAAGCTGGGATGTGCTTAAAACCACAAGCTAGGTTTTGGCATTTGGTCCAAATAATAAACTTCCTTCTCAATCCAATCATCTAGATTTATACGTAACTGTATTTTCTTGTGCAAGGCAGTGCTATCTAACAAACTTCAGCTTATCCTTCAGGACAGTCTGCACATTTCCTTTTCACTCAAAGCAACCTGTGTCAGTGACGTCTCGAGGTCCCCGGAGGTCCTGTTCCTGTCTTCTTTAGGAGCACACAGTTGGATGCTGCTTCCCAGCATTCTCTACAGTTTGACCTTGAGATGAGGAAGGGTTCTAGCCAGCAGTACTGGGTCAGAGGTGATGTGGGCACCACCATCCCTCACAAAAACCTCACACACATACTACTCATGCTCTTTGCCTTAGTTGATGGAAGAGAGGCCACCAAATCTTTCTTGAAGCCATACACGGAATTTTGCAGACCTTCAGCTGAGATGTGATCTGGCCACTGGGAGTAGCTTCCTGTGGACTCAGTGACAAATAAACCACAGGGTGACTGAGCGTCCAGCATCCTTGTGGCCAATGCAATATTTGGTGACTTGAAGTGGCGTGGAGAACTAACACAGATGCAAAGTGTGCAGCATGGGTTTAGTGACCAGACTGAGCATCCTCGAGGAAACGGAGGATCTAAAGCGGCCTGTTTTGCCACAGTGAAAGCTTTGTTAAAACTCTAATTTGTTAGGCAAAGTACTAGCCTTCAGTACCAGCCAAAGTGCCTGCTAAGGCTGTAGGCCTGGGAGAAAGAGGTTTTAAAAAGTCAGAAGATTAGAGTGCATTGGTCCTACTTGCTGCCTTAGTGAGGCATTTCAGGAAAAAGCTGCAGTGGAAAAATTTCAGTTCCTTTGCTTATAATTGATTCAGTGGATTCAGCACAGGAGCGAACATTCAAGGAACATGTGATGATCTGTTATCAGTGCAGATGCGGGAGGTGAAGACAAATTCTTCTCAACAGCTCACTGATTCTTCTGTCACTAGAACTTGTGCTGCTCCTGATTTTTTATCTTTTTATAAATTTGCTATGCATTTTAAGATAGCAAAGTATAAATGTTCTGTGGCTAAATAAAATCCTTTCTTGTCATGTGATTAACGTCTGGGTCATTATGAATAAGGTCAAAGCAGGTACTCCCCAACTTTCTCTGTCTTTGTCCCTTAGCTCTTTTGTTAATGTTCCTTTCCAGAGAGAGAGAGAGAGAGAGGGAAAGAGAGAGAGAGAGAAAAAGAGAGATCCATACCAACATGGACCATCTCATGTTCTAAATTTCTAGTAGTGGTCAAATTTTTTAAAAATCCAAAATAGTGATGGAAAACAAGAAAGGATCCAGTAGGTCTGAAAATTATAAGAAATCCTTGGAAAATATAAAAACAGACAAGAGCAGTTTTGAAATAGGAAACCTACTACCCGATACCTCCATGGCACTGTGATTGGAGACAGAGAAGAGAAGGGCACTGAAGCCCCACGGATGGCACCCACGGACCCTCCAAGGAGCTTCTGACCACTGCCTCCCTGCACCTTGATCCTGGTGGTGTGAAAGGAGGAAAGCGTTGAACAGTGAGGGGTCAGGATGTGAAGGCGGAGGACAGGCTGCCAAGCTGGTACAGCTCGGGGCACACTGGGGTTTCTCCCACCTGCCAGAGACACCCTGAGGTCACAAGCTCCAGCGGCACCTCCTTCATTCCCTAGGAAGCCTACAGATGGCTTCTTGCAGCCATAAGTGAGGGCACAACCCTCCATTGCTGGGCAAACTGCAGACAAACAATTCCAGCTAAGAGGCAGAAGTAAACCCAATAAAAGCAGTTAGCTGAACAGTCAGGTGGCAGCTGATGAGAGGTTTCCCATGCTGAACTTTGATTGATGTGAATATAGATCTTGGAAGATAAAAAGAGCTTGAAAATTAAAAATTTATTGTGCAAATTAAAAGTTCAACAGATCAGTCAAACAGCACACAGACAGAGTTGATGAAAAATTTGGTCAAACAGAGGAAGATGAGCAATTCTCTCTTTTTTTTTTTTTTTTGTGGGTACCGGGGGTTGACCTCAGGATCTTGCGTGCCAGCAGGTGCCCGTGCCGCTGAGCGATATCACTGGCCCTTTTCTCGTATATGGGTACCGGGAGTCAAACTCAGGACCTTGCGCTTGCCAGGCAGGCACTTATGCCGCTGAGCAATCTCACCAGCCCAGATGAGCAATTCTTGAGGGAACATTAGGATAAAAAATCCAAAGAAGGGAGGAAAAGTAAAGAAACATAGTGAACAAATTCAGAGTTTCCCACATCAGTCTATCATGGCTTTCAGAAGAAGGGAGGAGTAAGAGTAGGGGTAAGAAGGGATGACCTAGAAGTGAGGAAAAGATGGAATCTTCAAGGTGCTCTTACATTATACAAAGAAGTACTTTTGGAAAAACTGTGGAAACATATATTAAAATTTCAGAAGACCAATATAAATCTATTTCTAGAGAAAAATGACAAAAACAATAGTCTAAAAGGCATCATATCGGTGCTAGAAATCTAAAAGTCAGTAACAAATATAGGAAGACAGTGGGAAACAGCAAAATTAAACCAAAGTGGTGTTCAGGGGAAAACTCACAGTTCTGAGTGCATTTATAAAAAAAATTAATAAGTGTGAAAATATATGAAATGTTTTCAAGCAAATAAGTTGAAGAGCACTAAAAAAATCACTAAGAAAACTAACAGAAGGAACAATTAAGACAAAAATAGAAACAAAATGAAAAACAGAATAATATACTGGATCAATAAAAGAAAGCTTTTATTTTGAGAATAGTCAAATTTGTGTTACATAATTATGATTGTTATGCTTACCTGTCAGTTTGATTGGCTTGGGAGACACCTATCGGATAAGTAAATTATATTTTGGGTGTGTCTGGGTGGGCCGAGGAGGCATGACTTTGGGTACTTTGTCTGGTCCCTCACCCCTGCCTCTCTGGCACTCTTCCCTACTCTGGATCCTGGCTTCCATGAACTGAGCAGTTTTGCTCTACCACAACCATCCATCATGATGTTTCTGCCTTGGAGCCAGCTGACCATGGACTGAATCCCCTAAAACCATGAGCCAAATGAACCTGACCTCCTTTAAACTGTAAGTGTCAGATATTTCACCAGGACAGTGTGACCTAGGCTACCTATAAATCCTGGGGATTTTCACTCCATCTTCATATATATTATTTCACCAAGACTCTAAAGAAGCTTTAAGGGTAGGCTTTGACTCTCCCCATCCTTTCCTATGCCAGTTCTCTTACCTGGCGCACCAAGTTGTTCTCTTCACACTCATGGTCACTTGATCTTGAGGGTGGCCATGTATCAATCAGGATGTACATTGACAGAGTAGGCTGACTCTTTTGGGCATGAGATCCAGTAAGTTCCATTTTATTTTGTCTTTCTCTGTCTACTGCTTAAGACTCAAAGGAAAGAGAAACTATGTGTTTCTATAATTTCAGCTCTAATGAGGATTTTCACCAACTCCAGGGGAAAGTCAGCTTTTATCGACTCCCATATTTTTAAAACAATAGATGTAGCTTAGAAAAAGGCTAAGGATAAAATTTAAAACTCCAACCTTTAATGAAGAGAGTATTTATTTCTTTATTATCTTTGATTTTGGAATAAATTCTATTATATAGAAAATTATTTTTTTAATTGAGCGTGTGTGTTTGCTATTGATTATATGAAAACTAAAAATAAATTGCTGTTGGAGGTAGAAGCAGTAAAAGGGAACCGTAGAATTTTGGTGAAACCAAGATACAATGATTCAAAAACTCTCTGATGTATATTATTAACATTATACCTATGCTGTAACAGTCATTCACTTTACTTTAGGATCCTTTCCCATTGCATTGTATGCTTTCACTTTTATCTCAAGCGTTAGAATGGGTTCTTTTGTCTTGATTAACTATCTTATAACAGATGGCTTGTTCTCATGAAGGGCTCTAGGTCAGCACATACACTTAATTCTCAAAAAGGTGAATTTGAGGCTTGGAAGCTACATCTTATTATGCAATTTCACATCCCATAAAAATGTTCTTTCCACCAATATGTAGATGAATGGTTGAGTACATTGTCATTATCTAAAGGTCACTAAAAGAGCCTGATAAGATCGAGGAAATTCTCCAGAAGACAGGAAGGCATGTTTATCTGGAAAGGAATAACAGTAGCCAAAAGGGCTATGGTGATGTGTTTGCAAAAACTAAATGTCCTGGCTGATATGGTAAAATGGCAAAACAGATATCATAAATGCCACCAGCATCTTCCATAAGTCATAAAACATAGTCACAGGTTAGTCATCAATGTGCCATATGTTTTGTCGAATGTTGTGCCTAATTAATTGGGATGGCAGATCTAGGTAACAGTGGAGTAAGGAGTGTAAGTTTTGGAGGCAGAAAGCAATGAGTTTCTGTGCTTGATCCCAATCCTGCTCTGGGCCCAATTCTTCAAGCAGCATTCAGAGGAGACTTCCTCTCTCTGGCTCAGGAAACAGATCTGCAGGGACACAGTGAAGTCAGTGCATTGATTCCACTAATGTGAGTGCGGCCCTTTTCCCCGGACCTGCAGAAGTGATTTCTGCTTATATCAGTTTTGGGAAAACAGAGGGGATGAAATCCCACAGATTCACAGTAGTATTTCCAAAGCCAAGTGGTCAGGCCTTTAGGATGCTATCAGGAAAGCTGCTTTTCAAATCCAGTTAGTGGAGGTGTTTTACACTGGCCAAAAGAACGTGCTTCTTGACATTGATTTCAATTTTCTTTTAATTTCAAAAAGATACCAGGAAGAATACTGGGTTTGAAATTATATTTCTCAATTTAGGTAAAGTATTCAGGGAGGAAAGCTAGCTTTTACTTATGGACAATTTTATTGACTTTCTCTAATAAAGGAATATGTAATCAGAGAAGTATAGGTTCAGAGAGATGGAACACATGTTAAGTAGTCTCCCCTCCCATTCTGGGTCTGAACACATATCTGGAAGGACAACAGATAAGCAGGAGTTTGTTTTATTTTCGAAGACAAAAATGGAATGGAAGAGATTCTACCATTTTCCATGTTAATGTAGTGTCTAGTTAGTCTCAAATTAGGAGGTTTTTTCTTACTCTAATACACACATACACACACACCAAACACATACACACACACACACATATATATATATAATGCATGTTAATGGTATATAGATAAACATATTAGTACTATGTGGATATTACTTTCCAGTCCTTTTATTCCTTAAAGCTGAAATAATTATTTTCTCACCCAAGAGGGCTTACTTTTTACTTTTTACTAAAGCCATGAATAACTTTTCCATCCATCCATCCATCAAAACCTTTCATTTTCTCCTTGTCATTCTTCGGCCGTGGAACCCTGATTTACTTCTCTCTCTTTCAGAACCTGTGTACAGACCCTGAATGTGTAAACAGAAGATAATAATTCAAGAAAAGTGCCAGATTTGGAACAAATTTTGTGTCATCACAAGGAGAGCTCCACTTCACACCACCATGCCATGACACATTAGTGTCCTCCCCTAAACCTTCCATGTGTGGGTGGCCTGGTTCTCCTCTTTCTTTATTAAAAGTATCACCTTATTCTGAGGTATTTTTCTGGTGTGTGTAAAATCGTTTCTTTCTATGCTTGAGTCTGTGTGTTTCAGAGAGTGACAGCTCAAGATGGATGGGTGTGAATTCTCACATGGCCTTCCTTGTGCTTGTCAATACTGATCATTCCCAGTTTCAATGTGTGGCTTTCATTCTTGTCCTTTGACTCAAAGACTCACTCCTTGGGGGCCGGTGAGATGGCTCAGCGGTGTAAGCACCTGCCTGGCAAGCACGAGGGCCTCAGTTTGACTCCTGGAACCCACATACGAAAAAAGGGCCAGTGATATTGCTCAGGGGCATGGGTGATTGCTGGCACACAAGGTCCCGAGGTCGACCCCTGGTGCCCACAAAAAAAAAAAAAGACTCACTCCTTGATCATCAACCCCCATTATTCTCCCACACAGGATGAAACTCACAAAATAGGAGGCTTAATTGCATTTCCTATATTCTCTCTTGAAGATGGATCCAAGGTAGAACTTTCTAGAACTCCATTTAAATTTCTTACGCAACCAACCAGATTCCTTTTCAGCCAATTATATGTTTGCATGTTTTTTGTGTGTGTGTGTGTGTGGGTACCAGGGGTCGACCTCAGGACCTCGCGTGCCAGCAGGCACCCGTGCCGCTGAGCGATATCACTGGCCCTTTTTTCATATGTGGGTTCCGGTAGTCGAACTCAGGCCCTTGCACTTGCCAGGCAGGCGCCTACCCCGCTGAGCCATCTCACCAGCCCCTACATGGTTTTGTTTTGCATAGTGTTTCAAATATTCTGTGTCATAGGAATAGAGGCATTGATTCTAAAATCTAAATGATTAATATTAAATGATAGAACATATATTATTAATATAATATTTTTCTTCAAGTTATAGACACCTAAAAGCAAGTAAATTAATAATGAATAAGTAAGTTAATTTTCAAATAAATACTGTACATTTGTGACATTTTCTTTGATTTTTAAAATTTGCCAAAGAAATGTTAAAGCTATTAACTATAAAAGATGTAATTACTAATGTTATTCTTTTTTTTTTTTTTTTTGGTGGGTACCGGGGGTCGACCTCAGGACCTCGTGCGCCAGCAGGCGCCTGTGCCGCTGAGCGATATCACCAGCCCCTTTTTTGTATGTGGGATCCGGGAGTCAAACTCGGGCCCTCGTGCTTGCAAGGCAGGCGCTTAAGCCGCTGAGCCATCTCACCGGCCCACTAATGTTATTCTTGGTAACTCAATCCCTTTTGCTTTATAATTGATGTGTTTAATATTACTTATGCAATAATGAATACTTAAATATATTCTTATCTACCAGTCATTGAAAGTATTACTTGGAAATTTTCTTTCTCTTAGAAATAAAATATTCTCTTCTGTATATTCACATTATAATGTACATAGAATACCAGATTTTGTTTCCTAAATATTTTAAACCAACACTACCTCATTTTGAATCATTAATGTAATTTTTGTTGCTTGAAGACGCTTGCTACTTCAACTAACGTGTGGCTCATGTTCTGAAACATTTACTTACACAGGTGGGAAAAATATCTGCCAACACTGATATCATCTTTCCAGCCTTCTTTGGAGTCACTTAAATGAGGATGTCATTATGACAAGGTGATTATGTTAAATACATTTTATGAGTTGTGGCCAGAAAACTGGAAACCCTACATGCCCTGTACATGCCAGGTGGTTCTCCATGTTCCTCGAATACTCATGTGCACAGCTCGGGGAGGTGGGCAGTGTAGCCCAGGGTCTCTGCGCTATGACTTGGTGTGGCAAGGAATTCTTGTTAAAGAGGCTCAACCCACAGTTGTTTTCTCTACTCAGTTTACATAAGGCATGATAACTAGGAAGTGATGATTTAAAATAGAATTAGTTTTCAATAAATACTATTGGGGTTAAATGGCGATTTTAAGTCTAGAATGGGCACCTAATAAGGCACCGATTAGTGTATCAGTCCCATGACAAGGGAATGACCATCCAGCACAGACAGTGTGAAAGTCTCATTGGTGAGGCTTTTAGATGGACAGGTGGCAGGACCAGTGTGCTGGGACCAGAGGATGATGGAGGCCCTTGGGGATGTTCATACAGGAAGTGTTAGCAGGCACACAGCAAAAGCACAGAAGCTTGGTAAAGACAAAGTCAAGAGTCTGTCATGCCATCCACCAAAGAAGGTAGCCTTCCAGGGCTGTTCACAGACCAAGGTCTGGACAGTGCATCAGTTAGATGACAACTGATGATCAGAGGCAAAGGGGCCAGCAGTCTTGAATGGGGTCAGAGTAATATGTGGAAAGAGGAAGAGGAGAAAGTACTCACATGCTGGCCACTTGGGAAGCCTACAACCAGCAACTTTCTGCTGAATGAAGCCTGCTGATGGCCCAGATATCCATGGCTGTCACCTTCTAAAAGGTGCACTGGAGAGGACTCTGTGACTCCCAAGGACAAACCCAAGCCAGCAGGAGTGAACATTTGTAGGTATCTCCATGTTTACTCATTATCCCTAGTGGTCCTACGCATACTGATACATTTCATCTTCACATCCATGTGTGAAACAGCCACCAGTATTGTCCTCAGTTCCTCAGGCTAGGACACTGAGGCACAGGGAATACAAATGACATGCCTGAACTTGTGCACACAGCCCAGGGCAAGAGACAAAAGAACTCAGCATCTACACTGGTAGATGTAGTAGGAGCACTGGATTTCCATACAAATGAAGAGCAGCCTATCTACTCAGCAATGACTACTTAACCTATCCTATCTGCCAACCCAGGGGTCCAGTGACCGGCAAACAAAACAACTCCCCACCCTCATGAAGCTTCCATTCTGATAGAACACCAGGAAAATACCAGAATCGTGCTGTTGTGGCTGGAAAGGTAATCAGCACCAGAGAGGAGAGATTTCTGAGTAGGTCGACAGCCAGCTCAAAAGATGCAGATTACCTCACAGAATTGCACACTCTCAATTCATCTGTGTCTCACGTCTCAATCCATGGCATCACCAACCATGCACGTGTCCATAGATGCAAAGAGAAGTTGGATTAATTAGCCAATTCACATCTACACATACTTGCCACTGAGCTGGTGCCATGTACTTCAGAAGAAAACTTCTTCATCTTAATATGTGGGCTCTGACTGTAAGTTATAAACATGATCAACAAATTACTATCATTTTGGGGTGATCAGTGTTCTGCGGGGGGGAAAGCAAAAACAAAACCTCTCACAGAACCAGAAGAGGACAGAAAAGGATGAATCTATTTACAAAAGGATGTTTGAGTGGAGAAAGGTGAATTGAAGAGGTGCCATGTGGTCAAAGACTCAGGTGGAAGCCAGGTGGATGTCTGGAGAAGAGTCCCAGGAGCAGGGCACAGTCTGTGTCAAGGTCTCGGAGAGCATGCGTCTTGCTTAAGAATATCAGGAGGGAAGCCAGTGAGGTGGGTGTAGAGGGAGACGGGGAGGTAGGGGGGATGAGCTCAGGGGGTGTTGGGGGTCATTGCTCAGGGCTCCAGCAGTCATTCTAAACACTTCTATTTTTTTCTCCCAGTGGTACAGGAAGCCAGGGAGGATTTGAGGGGAGAGTGATATTTGATCTGTCTTTTGCAAGGATCTTAGGATGCTGTGTAGGAAATAGACTGGGGAAGAAGATGGATATAGGCAGACAGTGGGTAATTTCAACTGGAAATTTCAAGGTAAGTGTAAAACAGACCTCCATAATTACATATTCTCATCAAATTAGGCCTTTCAAATTTATGTGTTCAAATACTAAACTAAACCTAACACCGTAGGAGAGTTATCTGTGTGTGTCAGTAATGTGTCTACACAAGTGGGATCTACTTCCCCTACAGAGCCTTCCTGACTTCTCTAGCCCTGGGCACTCTCACTTCCCGTATGTTTCCGCAGAAGTAGTGTTAGCTCGCCTCTGCCACATGGTCTCACAGTGGTAAAGTTCAGTCTCACCAAGCAGCCACTCAGCTCCTAAATTCTCATGGGGCACGACTCTGCCTCCCCCTTTCCAAAGGCTCCATATTCAGAGGTGTGTGGGTGCTGGTCTGGTGATTTTGTATTCTCACTCTCCCTTTAGGAAGGCATTTTAGCCCCACTTCCAGAGTCTCCCTGCATCAACGTTTTGGTTGGGTAAGATTCTCTCCCCCAGTCTTCACTACCAACAGTAGCCCCTTGGGAGACTTTTAGTAAAGACATCACTCTGGAGTTCTGACTGTTAGAGAACTATGGATCTCAGAACATTATAAAGGGGTGGATTTGGGCTACAATAATATTATTGGAAAACTACAGCAGCAAATGATTTGGATCTAAAGGAGATCAATACAAGCCATTCATCTGCATCCACTCATTCTTACAACATAGATTTTGAATGTGACTTTAGAAATGTAATCACTCTCTACAGACCAAAGGCATAAAAGTGGTACTCATCGGGAGACTTAATAAGTTATTTAAAAACCCACTGGTTGTGTTCAATCCAGACTCATCTTTCTTTGCCTTCAGAGAAATCTACACTGATTATTGGCTGTCTACAAAATAAATGTTAACCTCAAATCTCTTACATCCTGAATAAGCTGTGATTTCACTATTATGAGTGATTATTCATAACTTTCACCTACTCTTCTGAAATTATACTTATGGCACTTGTAGGCATTCTCCCTTCTGCCATTAAAAAATATTTCACGTGTATTTAAACAGTTCATCTGTCCAGAGACTTGGAAGGCCCAAGTGATGAAAAATTGAATTTTCCTAAGTCTTCCCTAGAAAGGAAACACATGTTGTTTGATATAAAACCTTCTCAGTGGATGGGATATTTTTGGATAAAATCAAGAAACTGAATTCAAGAGGTGATCTGCTCATATGAGTGACTCCCCACTGTGTGGCTGCTCCTTCCACAGGATATTTGGAAATATGCCCAGGCAGCTCTGATAATACATTGGGTGGATTTGTTGCTAGCCTTTCATGCTAATGGCTCTCTTACTTGAAATACACTGAAAGTACCACTGTTATACTGAATCCTAGACAGAGATCAAACATTCAGTCTCCTCTAAGGCAGAACAGTGGATATGTACTATGGTTATAGAAAGAAAGAAAAAAAACCACCCAGTCATTACCTGTCCAATTATAGATTTTTTTTTTTGATTTTATCATTAGCACTGAAGAAATGTTCAGAAGAAATATTTCAAAAACATCATCAACTGTGATGAAAACACCCATTATTCTATTTTAGCTTTATATTGTCCCATCTATTTATGACCACAATATCCATTTCCATTCTAACTTTTTCAGACTTTCTGGTATATTTTTAATGCTCTTTGAACTGGGTAATTTTTATGGTACTCTCTAGCTCAAAAGCTTTGGTGGCTTTCTATTTCAGAACCAACTTTTCCAGCTGGGTTTTAAATCATTCCAGAAAATCAGTCCCTTCAGCTGCCTTTCCAAAGG
The DNA here is from genome assembly GCA_028451465.1 of Erethizon dorsatum. Taxonomy (NCBI): domain Eukaryota; kingdom Metazoa; phylum Chordata; class Mammalia; order Rodentia; family Erethizontidae; genus Erethizon; species Erethizon dorsatum. Next base: position 58,205,179 of record CM051833.1, read on the forward strand.
TGAATCAACCATGGAGCCAAGACAGGCTCTTCACCCACTAAAAGCACCCCCTCCTGCCCTGCCCTAGCCTTTATGATGTCTCCGTCCCCGTCACATGAAGTATCCATAGTTTTCTTTGCTTTTAAAATTATACCAAATCTTTCAAAAAGTAATTAATTTTATTCTTATTCTTCTTTCAAATAATATGTGACATGGTTTGAAAGTAGACAAATCCGAGTCAAAATATAAGCCCCCCACCCAAATCAGGTAACCTTTCTTTAAATTCAGTTTCCTCATCTGTGAGATGGGGGAGGTGACATCTATTTAGAGTATCACGGATGTTATTAAATGCAATATTATACATGCATTATTAGCTTAGTGCCTGGAATATAGTAAGTCCTTAAATTGGGAACTGAAATTGGCAGTCATCACGCCAGGGTAAGTCACACTTCACCGAACAGCCTGTCCCTCTCTGATACCCTTTACCGATCTCTTTTAGAACCTAGAGTTTCTGTTGACTAATTGAGCACATAATTCTACATAACTGATACTATTGTGTAATCTACCAATGGGTTTACTGATTAGACTTAAAACACCTTGCTGCAAGAGAAAATGTTCCTATTCTTCCTCATCTCTACACAACCTTACACAGTGAAGAACCCATTGGAGACACTAAATAAATAGAAATCCATCATTCATCATTTGGTCATCCAAATACATTAGCCGCTCTCTAGTGCTGGGTGTCTACTGATGTGGAAGAGCATTTGCTATCTTTCAGGAGCTCACAGTGGAGAGAGGAGATGGAAATGAAAATACATAGGTGTAAAAGAATGGGTGGGTTTAATGATAATCACTTTTCTAGTTGGTCTTAATGAATTTTAAATGTTGTCACCATATTTACTCATATTATAATCAAGTGAATGATCCTTCGTGTCATTAATGTCTTGCTTAATGATTAACAGCTCACTCGTAGTGTAAACGTTGGCCAATCCCATGCCCACACCACCTGGCTCACTGCAAGCAACCAGTGTAACATCTTTGAGCATGGAGTTGTGAAGAAATGTGCTACATTACACTATGCACACACACAACAGATGTGACCCCAAGAACATAGGTAATGGGGAAATAAAATAACTAAGAAATAAGGAGGACCGAGTGTTTATATACTATCTTTTAATGTGTAGAATTTGTTTAAGTGTAACTACATCATTTAATAGAGGCAATTTAACAACTGAAAATAATTAGTCACCAATTGTCATGAGTTACTATGAGCTAGTTCCAACATACCACTTTTTATATCCCATCTCTTAACACTTGAAGCAAGGTGGAAATTTGCCATTTTATTATTGGCCCTCAAGTAAAATTTTCATAAATTAAGCCTATTTTAGATTACATTTAGAAGTCCAACTAATTGTAATTCTCAGTTGGCTTTGCAAATATGGAATGGACTTTGAAGATATTTAATTTTCAGTTGCTGGTGTTAACCTGTATTTTAACTATTTTCTGAGAAAACTTTAGACATGTACAAAGAGAGAATTATAGAGATATGCTCTTGGTTCCTATCACCTACTCTGGACTACTTCAATCCCTGACCAATTCAATTCCATCTCTGTTCCCCAATTCTACTCCTGCAGCTCCACACCACACTATTTCTGTATTTTGTTGCCGCTACATTTTCTTTAGTACAACTACAGTATTGATGTCACATCTTACAAATTATAATTTCTTAACAGCACTAAATATCTCAAGTATCTCTAGTTAATGTTCAAAACTGTCTCATTATCACAAGTGTTCTTCATATTTTTTACATTTTGAATCTAAATACAGAAAAGAACCACACATTATGTTTGACATGTATATCTCTTAAATTTCTTTTAATTAATAGGATTTTCTCATTGTATAATTTTTTCTTATAATACATTTGGAAAACAGACCATCTCAGTTTGTTTTCTGGACTAGATGTTGCTGTTTGCATCTGTAGGCTGTTATTTGCATGTTTCTTCATCCCCTGCAATCCTTTGTACAGACAAATGAATCTAGGTTCATCAGAGTCAAGTTCAATTTCTGTGGCAGAAGGCCTGCAGTGGTGACATTGTGGATCTTGAGGACGGTTGAAGATCCAGCTGTTTTTCTTTCTGCTATGTAAGCTACAATCGATGCTCAATGACTAGATCTGTTAATTCTTTGGGGTCGTGGCCATATTCTAAGTCTACTATGCCCTCTTCATTTAGAAGCTGGAATTCAACAAATAAAACCTTCTCCTTACTATTTGGTTAGCCACTGGCACCAGCCGTCTAGAAAAACAAAACAAATGTTTGATTCTTCCCTTTTACTTACTTGTTTTCAAAGTTAGTTGGTCACTAGTATCTTCCAGGCATTTCTAAGTACTGTTAAAGGAAAGCTTTCCACTGTGACTTTAAAGCAATGGCAAAATGATAAAGCTAAATGTACTTTATATACCCACCTTGGTTTAGAGACTAATAGTCCTTTCTAAAGAACAAAGGAAAGTTATGGGCATCTCTGAGAAAATCTTTTCTACTTTACTGGGTGATTTTCTCCATGACAGTATTGTTTACAAAAAGATAAATAGCATTAAATTTTATCAGATGTGGCCTTGGAAATTACCTCATCCGTATGTCTCATTCATTGCAAACAGAAAAAAAAAAATGAGGCCAGTTGAAATCAAGATACCTACCCCAGATGATCCCAACAATTTATAAAAGGCTGCTTCCAGAATTCTTGTTTCATGTTCCAGGAATCTTTCCTGCACCCTGACTTAAATGATGATTCTGTCAAGAACTCTGGTTAAAATCATTAGTAAGTACAGGGAAGCTAATCTAACCTTTAGGCAGTCCCCAAATCAAAATAAGCCATTATTTTAAAAGCTCATTCCAAGTCAGACATTTGGGAACTCAGATCTTTTACCAAGAATGACTCGAGTTTGCCTGCAGGGAAAGGTAAGCCTGATAAGCAGTATTTAGTCATAATTTAACGCAAATACTGAGCCCCATCTCTGAAGTATATTAACTGTTCCCTCGCCTGGAGTGGTGATAGTGAGAAACTTTCACTTAATGAATTGTACCATACCCTGGGACTTTCTTAGCATTTCTTCATTTCATCCCATCAATGATACTAAGAGTGGTGTCATCAGTCCCTACTTAGCAGAAAGAAATGAGGGGCAGAAAGCCTGTTTTCACAGGCTCAAAGAGAACACTGAAGAGGGAGCTCATGCTGGAAATGAGGGTGTCAACCACAGGCCTTCAGAGCCCCATGGGGCTAACCACTATTTTTGTGCCTACTGATCCTGCCAGAAGGAGGAAAATTCCCCATCTCTGTGTCACTGACATGGTTCCCAGGAGTGCCTGGGTGTTCTTTTTTTTTTTTTCTGGTACCAGTAATCAAACTCAGGACCTTGCGTTTGCCAGGCAGGCGCTGTGTCGCTAAGCTATATCCCGGACCCCTGGGTGTTCTCATGGGGAGGAGTTGTGGTGGGCACTGATGGGACAAACAAGAGGAATGTGACTGGGCCAGGGGACTCACTGGGCAACTGTAACATGAGACCTGCACCCTCAAGAGTGTTGGTTCCCCTGAGTATCAATTGCTGAGAAAAGGCCCCAAGTTGTGGAATGATGTCAGCAAAGCAAAGGAGCACCTGACCTTCATTTTGCAAGGAAACTAATTGTTTCTATGAAGAGCCTGCGGTGAGTGGCGTCCATACTGGTCCCCAGAGGGCCCCATCTCCTAATAGTGCTGCCTTTGTGTAAGGCCTCCCAGTAAGAGTGGGATGGTCATAGTCACTCACTCCTAACAAATGGAAGGTTACAGAAATAATTGGACATTATTTCTGGTATCGGACCACAAAAAGCACGTGGCTTCCATCCTGGGTGTGTCTTCTCTCACTGTCAGACTGCTCATGCCAAGAAACAGCAGCCGCCATATCGTGGAAGAGGCCAACATGGCCCGAACCTCAGCACAATGGCTCTAGAGGAGCTGAATGTAAACACTTGGAGTTGGAGGGCATTTAGAAAAGACTTTTCTGCCCCCAATTGGACCTTGAGACTATTGGTATTGTGGCTGATGTCTGGACTCAATGTCACTCACTCAGATGTCAGCCACCAGATGTAATTCCACCAGATGTCTCACTCTTGAATTCTTTTTTTTTCTTTGGTGGGTACCAGGGGTCGACCTCAGGACCTCGCGTGCCAGAAGGCGCCCGTGCTGCTGAGCGATATCACCGGGCCTTTTTTCGTATGTGGGATCCAGGAGTCGAACTCGGGCCCTCGTGCTTGCCAGGCAGGTGCGTATGCTGCTGAGCCATCTCCCTGGCCCCTTGAATTCTTGACCCGCATAGTCTGAGATAATAAATGTTCATTGTTTAAATTGCTAAGTTTTGGGGAAAACCTACTAACACTGTGTCATTACTAAATTAAGGACTATGTGTATGTTATTTTATACATGTATGTAGTCATTTTATTTAGAAATGGTTTTTCTCATTTACATGAAGATAACAGCCTTTTCAAGTTACAATTTTATATCCCTGAAAAATATCAAAGTAAAAAAAAAAAAACTGTGTGTGTGTATGTGTGTGTGTAGGGGGTGTTGTCAACTAGGGAAGATTTGGTCTTTCCAGGGACATTTGACAAAGTCTGGAGATATTTTTGTTGTCTCTTCTAGGGCTTGTTATTGGAATCTGGTAGGTGTATGCTGCTAAGGTCATACATCCTGCTGAACATACTACAATTCCTAACACAGCCCCCATGCCAAAGAATTAACTAGTCCCAAATGTCAGGAAATGTTAAGACATCCTCAAACCCACCTATTCAAACTGTACTTATTCAGAAAATAATTGAAGCTTTAAGATATATCAAAACCATAAAAGACAAATATATTTTCTATAGTTTTCATTTCTTTTTTCTTATTAACATTATTTGCCAAATTGAAATGAAAATTTCTTGATTAAAAAGCAATTTTTTACTATTTACAAGAATCCCATTTGTTTTAATGTGTAAAACAAAGTGGAATATTCAATTCGTGATTGCTTTTGTTATCAGGAACATATAGATTGATGCTTTGGAAAAGTAATTGTTTCCCATTAAGTTTGCTACATCATGGATCACAAAACTCAAGAGTGACTGATGAAAATAACACTCAGTACCCTAGTGTGTGGGTGACTCTAAATAAGTACATTGAGAACAGATATTTATAGAGAGCTTACAGATGAGACACATTTATTATAAGCAAGCTTTCCTATCATCCTTTCCTACATGATGGATTGGCCCACAGCACTATGGTTACAGTCAGTATTCAATGAAAATGGAGATGCTGTACATTTACATGCAATACTTACAAGTGCAAAAACGACCAGGCACGAGACCCCAGTGAGCAAGCCTACCAGTGATAAGAGCCATGTAAAATCCATGCTATAGATATACCCTAGTAAAAAGACACTTTCAGAGATCTACACTAGTGTATGGAGAAAAATAAATGGACATTTTACAATTACCAAAGAAACTGAGCTTTCAAAGATCTATGGAAGAAGCTGAAAGCAAAGTGTATTGATCAGCTTTCATCTTGTGGAGGGAAAAATACCTGACACACGCAACTTAAAGGAGGAGAGGTTTATTTTGGCTCACAGTTTCAGAGGAGTCAGTCCATAGTTAGCTGGCTCCCAATGAGGAGCATCATGGTGGAAGGCGGTGGTGAAGGAAAGCTTTTCAATTCATGGCATCCAGGAAGCAGAGAGCAGGGCAAAATCTCAGAAGGGAAGGGTCCAGGGACTGGGCCCTTATAATCCCTAAGGTTATCCCTCCATGACCTACTTCTTCCCACTAGGCCCTTCTGCTAATAGGCAATTCAGATTAGAACCCATCAGTGGGTTAGAACCCATTCAGATTAGAACCCATTGATGAAGTAAGTGGCTTTAAAATCCAATTACCTGTCTAGGAGTCTCTTAATCCAGTCAAGTTGACAATCAAAATTAACCAGCACACAAAGGAATAAAATCAATATTGATGTTAGAGATTTGATTATCTAGCAATAATATTGAATTTTCCTTTGTGTAATATATAGCAATATCACACAGTATCTTTTACATACTGAATAGGGGCTCTGGGAAGAACTGTAGAAAGTAACCACAAAGAAAGTAGTAGCATAGTGTACCAATTAAATCCTGGAACTCACAAATAAAAACCTGTGTTCAAATTCTGGACCTGATGTGTCTAGGCAGTGAAAATGGTAAAAGGTTGATGAAAGAAACTGGGTCCATTTGATGAAACCAAATGGGGTAACATCATTGGTGGCACTAAAACCCACACACAAATCCACTTTCACTTCTTCCATAAAATGACTTCTTTGTCAAAGTAACACTTTAAATTCACAAACATGTATCTATAACATCACACCCATGTATTTGGCATTGGTTACTAGATTCCTACGGTATGATCATTCAATTTAAGTTTTATGGTACCCAATACTCTTTTACAGTGTTTTCTACTCCAGTGGTTGAATGCTTACTGTTTATGGAGTTGGTGGTAATATCAATGAGCCTTGTTTATTTTACCAAACAATGGTTGAATATTTTCTTCAACAAAAGGCATCTTGAAAAACTGAAATCAAATCTAAACTACCTTCACATTAGATAGTACTCTAGATTTTTCTCCAGAAATAGAATGGATTCAGCAAAGAAAAAGGACCTTTTAGTCTTAGGTTCTGACCTGCAGATATTTCACTTGAGTTAGTGGTTTTCTTTCCTTTAAAGATATATTTATGTAATTTTAAAAACTTTCATAGAAACCAATATTCTTATACATGATTATTTTCTACAGCATAAAACTAATCTATGTTCAACCCTAGCTACAAGAATCGGATGAAACATAATCCTTGCCTCAAGACACATTTTCATCAGTTAATGCATGTTACAGTATGGTTTTTTAAAAAATCTGTTTAGTTATTTTAATGATGCAATGAACATCCAAAATGCCACTATGCCCAAAAGTAAACACTTTAACAATAATCTTCACCTAACATCCATAGGTCCTCCGTTCTCTGTCTAGAATAACTGTCCTGAATCCTGTGACATCTCTTGATTAACTTTTGGTACTTTATTCCAATTTTCTGCATTCTGAAAGTTATATACTTGTACATGAGTGTGAATATCTATATGAAACATGTATAAGAAATTTATATGAAACCTATATAAGAAATTTTAATAAATTTAATATATTTGAAGCTTGTAGCATAGATATAGATACTACAGATACAGATGTTATTTTCATTGGTTTTGCCTTGTGAAAGGTATTCATAGTCTATGTAGCACATCTTTTTTTTTAACTTCCTGCATATGGCTAATACTGTCTGCTATTGTGTACAACCAGAGCTCATTAATTTAAATTACTATATAGTGTTCCACCTTGGACAGTTTACTCATTCATTCTTTTTGTTGATGTTTCAAAAGAGCCCCAGCATGGTTTTGATTAGCATTTCTCTGATGTTAAATATCTCTTCATCTCTTTTTTCCTGGTCAACTCTGTATCTTTTGTCCTTTTGCCTATTGAGAAATTTTCCTTTTTTTTTTTCCCCATTGTGATTTGCTCCTTCATATATTTTTGGCCCTAATACTTTGTCAATTGTGTACTGCAAATTTTCTTACAGTACATAGCCTGTATTTTCCCCTTTGTAAGGATGTTTTTCAAGATAAATTTTATTAATTTCAATATCATGGATAACTATTATACTTACTGAGAATGATGACCTTATAACACACAAAGCACAAGCCAGGTATATAGCTCAGCGGCACAGCGCCTGCCTGGTAAGCGCGGGGTCATGAGTTCGATTCCCGTCACCAAAGAAAAAAAAAAGAAAAGCAGAAACCATTATTATTATTTTAAAGAGCCTTGAAGAATTTAATCAAAGTGCCTGGGATCACATAGCAACATCATTAAGGAGCTGGGTTTGGAATACAGGTCTTACTCTAGCACCAATTATCTTATCGCTATGAGTCCAGTTTTCCACATTCAGTAAGGTTATATATTTTTCCACCCAAAGGATCAAAACTTTCAGAAGAATATTTACAAAGCAAAGGCCTTTCAGATATGTGAATGTAACAAATCTTAAGGTATTTGTCAGTGAAATAGGCCCTGTTGCTTCAGCACATGACATTGGATAAAAATAAAGAAATCGAAATCTACAGGTCAGAGCATCCCTCAGACCACACACCAGATTAGATTCAGAATCCCCACTGTAAACCTGGTCTCTGACCTCCCAATTCAACATAATATACCTTACCCCATGATATAGGCAAGATTGTTGCAAGTCCTATTTAAAATTTCTATGTACTTTTAAATGCATCACCAAGAAAAAATTTATATGAGGCTATAATTCCTGCTTCAGCCAGTTGCAATCACCACCGTTAATTAATCTCATGTGTGGAAAGGTGGCCCACATCAGAAACACTGTTTCTAAAAGTTAGAAAATATGTTTCATCAAGAGGCCATTCCAGCTGGGGATAAAGCTCAGCGGCGCAGCGCTTGCCCGGCAAGCTCGAAGTCCTAAGTTTGATTCCCGGTATATAAAAAAAAAAAAGAGGCCATTCCAGATCCTGACTTCAGCCAGTCCCTAAAGCAGGAAGCATTAAATTGGCCATAATTACTGTTGTTATTGTTGCTTTGCGAAGAACATCCTACTAACAGTTCCATATAAATTATACAAATTTCTGGTCAAATTCTTTAGTCCCACTATGCCATCCTCTTGTAATACATAAGACCCCAATTTCACCTTATTGACAAGAATATTGCTCCATGCTGGAGCTTCCTGGGTCTGCAGCAGATGTTCTGTGGAAAGGCTGGCATTTTCCCCTTCAAGATGATGCTTCCTCTTTAGGAGATACTGGCCACTCATGACGCTGGCTTAGAGGGCATGATCACCTCCAGGAAATCTATTTCCCATCCACCAAGCACCCAAACCATTTCAGGAAACCAGGCCAACCACAGAGAAGCCTAGACATTTCTACCCTTACTCAGCTGTGACAATAACCAGGTATGTGTCACTCAGAGTTACATAAAAGTATGTGCCCAGGTTCTTCTTATCACTTGTCTTCTTTGTACACATACAAAAAATGTGTCTTCACCAGAACGATTTCTTAAAGTCATTTGGAATTCTTTTGCCATCAAGTCTTCTGTAATACATTTCTTAGGGACTGGTTGCGGGCAGCAGTATCCACTAGTAGGTTGGAGGAAAGGAGAATTAATAGAAGAACCCATAGGTGCAGTCTATAAATTCACTGGAAAGGCTGGAGAAGCAGGCTCCAGTGGCCCTCTCAGAAGCAACTCCCCAAACCGTCCTCTTCCGTGGCAAGCCAAGGATTCATTCCCATGTTGTGCTGCAGCCTCAGGAAGGGCCCAGGAGCTGCCTACCGAGACCAGAAGCTGCAGCCAAATGGTCAGGCCACAGCCAATCCAGGCCACTTCTGTCTCCACTTCACCAATAAACAGACCCTTGTACGTAGCTTTCCCTCCGTAACTCAGGTCCAATTCAGTTTCCCTTGAGGGCACCAAAATGGCAGAGCAGACTCTTTCTTAGTAGAGATATAGGGACAAAAAAGGACCAGAAATAGAAGCTAAATGTATTAAATGTATTAAAATGTATTAAATGTACCTCTCCAACCTACTGACTCTTCAGTATACTTTCATAGCACAAAGCATCAGAATTTCCTACGTGTGAATTTTATTTGCACCATGGCCATAAAAGTGAAAGCTATAACTTATGACATATTTCTCTTCCAATTTTCCACAGTGGGAAATGTTTTCTGTTCCTTCTCTTCATTGTTTTCTTAAACACAATTTTTTTTTTTTTTTGGTACTGGGAATCGAACTCAGGATCTTGTGCTTACCAGGCAGGTGCCGTGCCACTGAATTATTTTCTTTATTGTTTCCTTAAATGTTTTTCAATTAAAAAAAGTTTAAAAATATTTACTCCTATCAGACTAATGATTGTGATTCTAGGTCTTCTAATATAAATTTTTTTTTGTGTGTGGGTACCAGGGGTTGACCTCAGGACCTTGCGCTCCAGCAGGCGCCCCTGCCGCTGAGTGATATCACCGGCCCCTTTTTTGTATGTGGGTTCCGGGAGTCGAACTCGGGCCCTCGCGCTTGCCGGGCAGGTGCTTACGCCACTGAGCCATCTCACCGGCCCTATTTTTGTTATTTTAATGCAGAAAATATTTTATCAGACTTCCATGTTTTGGAAAAATTTTGATTTTGCTTAAATCTAAGAAGTGGTGATTAATTTTGTGCCCTGACAGCCCAGTGCATGGTCTTGGTGTTCTTTTTTCTCTAAGAAACAAATAGAAATGCGTTCAATCCAGGGACCCTTTTTCTTCATTCCAACAGGGGATGCACAGGGTAGCATGCCTTCTCTTTCTGCCAGCACGAGTCTCCCAGGCCCTGCTTGGACGCTGCTGCCCTGGGACAAGTTACTGCTGATGGAGCAGACAGCACCTTCAGATTCTTGTCCTGCTGAGCCTTGCTGGCCTCCTTCAGAAGCATAGTGTGAGCTCCCGGCCAACATTACTGTGCTTCATTAATGCTTCCTCTAAAATTTGGCAAACATCGTATTATAGTGATCCATGAACAACTCACAGTAGCTAAATCTTGGAATCAGCCTCTGTGTCCATCAACAGATGAATGCATAAAGAAAATGCAGTATTTATACACAATGGAGCGTTACTAAGCTGCAAATAAAGATAAACTTGAGCCATTTGTAGGAAAATGGACACACCTTGAGACCATAATGTTGAATGAAATAAATCAGACATACAAGGTTTGATCCCATGGTTTTCTTATAGGAGAAACCCAAAGTATACAGAAATTAAAGAACAAAATGAAAGATAGATAATAGGAAACAGGGAGATAGATGTTTTGCAAAAGGGAAGGTGACCAAGAGATGGAGGGAGTGGGGAGGGAAGGGGATGGAAAAAGAATTCAGATGCGTATGTGCATGTACCAACTCCCTACAATGGATATAATCATGAACTGCCAATAGTACTAATAACAATAAAAATAAAAATTTTAAAAAGTGAATGAGACCAGAGGCTGGAGGCAAGGGTTGTTCCTCCAAGTTTCAGATGTTCTCTGACTAATGCACTCAGCCAAGTACCAGGGTGGGAAGTGAAAGACCAACTGACCAGCACATCCTGGTGGGAAAACAGGCTGAGGGACCAGAGCTTGGGACTGCGAGTTTCTTGCCTTCATGGATTTTGAAGGACTCAGAAGGATCTGCTATCAAGTGAGGGAAAGCTCCAACATTCAGGCTAAATCTATCAAACTTAATGTCCAGATGAATCTATGTAAGCCAACAGTTTTCTACAAACTATAGACTACCTTTCTCTCCAGCCTCCTTCTCTCCTGGCTATTTTTGGCGGAAAACTTTAGCATGGAGTTTAGAAAACCACGGAGCTGGAAAACCGGCCAATCTAAGCCACTCACACTCCCATATCTCCCTCGGCAGAGCTGAGTGTGTTTGTAGGTTCCATTTGCTTCTTTCAACAAGCTGTTTGTCTTGCCATCTCTGACTGGGCTTAAATATCTTCAAGGAAGTGGCCATGCTTTTTTTTAATAAGGTCTTTACCAGTGCCCAATGGGCAGTAGACACTGGGCACTTCATAAATGTGGCTGGTGTGAGTGCTTGTGATGGCAGGAAATGAGCAGCTGTGAAGAGTGGATTCCAGAGTATGAAATCAGTCTCAGCAGGATGGGGAAATCTCTGGGCCTCCCTGCTATGCAGAAGGAAGGCAATGGGAACTTCTCTTTCAGGCCTGCACAGTGGCCTGGAACTCTAGAGGCTTGAAAGAACATTTTCAGAGACTGAGTTATAGTAGCTACAGACCCAGATCCTAGCAGCTAACTTAGAAAACCAACGGAACAGAGACTTCTTATCCCTAAAATCCATAAGCTACTTGTGTTAGTCTGGATTCTCTAGAGAAAAAGAACCACTGGATTAGATAGATAAATAGGTAGATAGAGCTGGATAGGTAGATAGATAGATGATAGATAGATAGATAGATAGATAGATAGATAGATAGATAGATAGATAGAGGATAGGCAGGAAAGCTGGGTCTCACAGTCTAACTGTGAGTCCAAAGGCAGAGAAAGAGCCATGCCTCAGTTCTAAGATACGGAAAGAAAGCAAATTCTCTCTCACTCAGCCTTTCTATTCTATTCAGGCCTTTAATTGCATGGGGCCCATCTAGACCTTACCCAGAAACACTGACATAGACACATCTAGAACGATTTGCAAACCAATATCTGTGTGCTCTGTGTCCTGGTCAAGTTGAGACATAAAAACACCCATCACTCAGTCCAGGGAGGAATTTTGTCTGGCCTGCTAGAGTCCTTTGCCCACTCAGAACAACTTCCCCGTGTCAAGGGGATGAGTTAAAATGAGCAGCCAGCCTGAGTTTAGTCATCCCTAAGCCCCCGGGATTAGAGCATCCCAAGCATCCCTCCATCTAGACCCCAGCATTAAAAAATGGGAGATCCTCAGAGGGAATGAGCAAGAGTGACAAAACTGCAGATGCAACCGTTTTCCTCCCTCAGAAATTTGACGTTCCCTGTGACCTGAAACCCCCTCATCCATGGAGCCCCAAGACTGCGCTGACTGTCCCAAGCAGAACGGCCCTCCTGTTGTCACTGTTTGTTCCCACTTCAGTTTCCAGGGCATTTTTTCATCTATTCCTGCCCAGGTGCACAGCCTTGGATCCAAATCGGCCTCAGATCTAAGACCCAGGTTAAACTCATGCCTTCCAAGACAAGAGTTGCCTGAGCTTTATAGTGACAAAAGTCACCAAATGACATCTTATCTGTCAACTTGCATTGTCACGGCAGGACACAGGCAGAGGTGTATCCCTGAATGCTTAGGTACAGCCGGGAACATAATGGGTCCTGGTACCCAGCCCCAGTGCCTGCTTTGAGTCTGTTTATCAGGCCCCAAAACAGGGTTCATAGCCACTTGTGTTTTCAGAATCATCCTGAGCATTTTGCTAAATTAATTTTGCATCTTCGAAAAAGAATTTCTGGACTGGGCCGGTGAGATGGCTCAGTGGCTTAAGCGCCTGCCCAGCAATCGCGAGGGTCCGAGTTCGACTCCCAGAACCCACATACGAAATAGGGGCCGGTGATATCGCTCAGTGGCACGGGCGCCTGCTGGCGTGTGAGGTCCTGAGGTTGACCCCCCGGTACCCACAAAAAAAAAAAAAAGAATTTCTGGACTAACTAATTCTTTCCTTCACTTGCATTTCGCAGTATCTACTATGAAGGACACTAAGACAGGGACGCTGGCAAAAAACAGAGAAGACAAACCCATGGCTCCAATCCTTGAAGTCCTAAATGAAGGGAGGGTTGATTTAAATGGCCTAAATATTTTTAAAACTATTTTTTAAAGGTCTACTTTTTACCGACTTTGAGCAAAACAAAGAGCTACCATCTTGGTCTGTAAAACTGTAGGGATAAATAAGGAATAATATAAGTGAAAAATAAAAAGTAAAACAAAGTTTGGCAAATTCATATTGGCTTTGTGGTTCCACCACATGCAAATGAGTCCCTCACTCCCCTAGACTTTTTCCTAGCTGGATTCAAAACCTTGCTCAGAATGAGTGTCAATGGGCCCAAGGGACTGGACTATATTTTCACAGAGCACGTAAACTCCCTTCCCAGCCTCTCACCCCTGTGAACCTTCATCCATTGAGAGCTCTTTGCAGTGATTTAGTGTGGGGATACAGGGATAATAAGCTTTGGAGTCAAGGCAGCAAGAGTTACAGAACACCTTACTTGGTTGTCCCGAGGGCAAACTTCTGCCCAATACGGGCAAATAACGAGGTATCTCAAAAGGTAAAGAAATAGCTGTGGGTGTGTGTTAGGCTAAATATTGGCTTCTAAAGATACCCAGGTTCTAATCCTTGTACACTATGAACGTTACCTTACATGACAAGATGAACTTTGCAGATAGTATTAAGGATCATGAGACAGGAAGAATATCCTGGATTATACAGGTGTGCCCAAGACGCAATCATGATTCCTCGTAAAATGAACACAGAGGAATATTTGAGTACAGAAGGGAAGGTGACGCACTGAGGGCCAGGGGCCAACGACTGAGTGCAGCCTGCAGAAGACAAAAAGGAAGAGATAGCCAGCCCTCCTGACTCCCTTGGGGTCATTTTGAAGTTGTGACTTTCAGCACTGTAAAAGAATGATGTGTGGACATTTGGTTCAGGTCATTTGTGACAGAAGTCACAGAAACTAGCACAGGGAGTTCACACAAAAGGTCACATCTTGGAGGGGAGGGATGAGAAAATACTACTGAGGAATTAGTTCGATTTGTCACAAGGTTTGGGTTGTCAGGGAAGTGATTTACATTTAACACTCTCTCCAGAGCCTACAACCTCCCACAGCCATCTTTAAGTAAGATCTGATCTGCATTTTTCTGAGCTCACATGGGGGGAGAAATTACAATTATTACGCTACACACTTTGTGCACATTCTGTCATTTGGGGTTCTTGTGTGCCTCCTTAGGAGGATGAGGTAGACATCGTAATCATCCATCTATCAAAGGGAAGACCAACCCTGAGAACGAACACGGAAACTCCTCTATGTCACGTGGTTTACTGGACACTGCCAATGACCACCCAAGCTCATCTGTGGTAATGACTGCCCCTGGCCCCTGGGACTGCTGCCAAGTAGACAGCTTCCTTCATCAGTCCTCTTTGAGGACTGCTTGTATTGAGAAATTGCCTTGTTCCAAGAGCAGTCACACCCCAGGACAGATCACTTAGGGGGATAAAGGTACAGGTCCCCTGTCCCCATGCTGCCTGATCTTTAGATCACCCTGCAGGGTCTGCTAAGAACTTTCCTGGGATTGCTCCACTTCTCTGGGCCCAAGCACTGCCTGCTTCTCCTTCACTATTGGAGTCGATTCCAAGATACCTCGCTAAGTCTCTTGCACACAAATCTCCATCTCAGACCCACTTTCCAGCGACCTGAGCCTGAACATACAGCCAGTGCATGCTGTTGGGTGAATAATGAAGCCAGGATTCTGCTTTAAAGCAGTGCTTCCTGGTAGAGTAAAATACACTCACCTATAAGACAGAACCTTAACCTTTTCTGTGGGAGGAGAAGGCCTGTGCAAAGGAAGAAACCCGCGAGCCCAAGCTCCCCTAGAACATGGGTAGTGCGTCTTCCAACTTTCCTTTCCCATTGATGAATCCTGTTCCATGAAGCCTGGCTTTACTGCTTTTGTTAAAAGTGAGCACGTGTTGACATGAGAGGAACGTCCACCCATTCCAAAGAGCTCTCTCTTTTCCCACAGGTGAAGAATGAGGGACACCGCAGTGGGTCAGTTACTGGTGGGCAAATGGCCCCAAGAATTATCCATCAGGAGAGAAGGACTTCTTGGTGATAACTGCACAACTTTTAGGAGCTGGAAAATAGGTCTCAAGCCATTCATGTTTAAAGAATTGTCACTTCTACATCTGGGCTTGTTTGTCAGTGTGGATTCTGTGCACCTACAGATTGGTTTCTATGATGTAAAATCCTCACCTGATATTTAATAAATATGACTAATGACCCGCCAGTCATCAGAACACTACTTCACCGAAAGCTCTGGCAGGTATTCCTTTTGCTCCAGTGAAAATGATTAGTTCTCAAAGGACCAGAGAACTAAGAACTTCATTATAAAACTACCTCACCCTATAAAACTGTCTCATTTTATAGAAGTCAGCTACATGATCAAAGCATTTCCCTTGGCTTACCCATAAGATAGAAAACATGTTATAAATTTTTGAAAGTGCTAGAGGGACTGCATTTTTTTTTTTTACTGGAATAACAAGGGATGCTTTACATTTTGAGATGGAATTTATAAGACTTCCTAACTGTAATATGTTCCTACGCTACAACTCTCTCTAAACATTTCCTCAAATTCTTTTAAAGACACCAGAAAACTACACAAGTTTAAAGAAATCACAGCATTGAAAAATGATGATAAATAAGTAGGTTGTTAGCCACCATGATCACTCTTGTTTTGTTTATGCAAATTGTTAAGACAGCAGATTTTAACATTCTCCTTACCTACAACAGTAACTATGGAGACAATGAATATGTTAATTAGCTCTGTTGTGATAATCAATACATGATGCATTCAAATTATCACATTATATATCTGGAATATTATATAATATTTGTCAATTAAATACCTTAATATTAATTTTTTAATAAATTAATGGACTGCATCATGCTATCTTGGACTGGCAGTGAGCCTGGCTTGGGAGAAGCTCATGGAATATTTATGGATTGAAACAGAATCCATCAGGGGCAACATAATAGTGAGAAATAGACAGCATGGTTTTACGCTGTCTGTGATCCACTTGGAATATAGGAGTAGGAGGGCCAGAATACAGTAAGACAAATGGGATAAAGCTGTAGTGTGAAAAGAGTCTCACTGATCATCCACTTCATTTATTAAAAAATATCCACAGTGTGCAGTTCCATATAAACAGGAAGTAAAGTATCAGCTGCCTAAGGCTGGAGAAGAGCTCAAGGGCGGGCTGAGGCTTTCATTCACAGGGAATCCAGGTTGCAGACCTATCTCCACTCCAGCTGTGTGATGGGGCTTCGATTTTCCTATCAGTAAAGTGACCATTTGGGGTCATCTTTGATGCACCTGTGCTTCCTGGGGGACAGAATCCCTCCTTGATGGCAGCAGCAAGCTCCTGGATTTTACCCCATCCTGTGCTCTGCAGTAAACGGCTCATGGAGGTGGCTGCCCACTTACAGAGAATGGCCGGGAGGATGCAGCTTGTCCAAGACGTTGTATGGACCATCTGGCAAGTGGACCAAACTTCAGGGACTGCTTTACCTGCTGTACGGAAATAATGGTATTCTATAATACTTTCAACATAAAACATAGGGAGAAGGCTTTTAGAATTGATTTTTTTAAAAAGCAGTTACTATGAACCAATATACAAATTCAAGTAAGGATAGAAATTGTTCTATACCTTACTTTTCCTCTTTTCTGCTTTTGTAGATTTATTTTGGTGATCATTGCACAAAGGTGTTCTAAATGCCACCATGAAGTTCAGAGAATGAGAAAACGGAAACATTAAAATGTGAAGGTTTGTTGAACAATTTTTATTGTTTTTGACTTAGATAATATTGAATTCGGACTTGAGTTTTAAAAATATTAATAATGAAAAAGATTCTCTTCACCTAATTTTAAGGTTTCTGAAAAGTGGGTTATTTTTCAGCTCTTGATAAAGAATACATTTGAATCAGAAAAAAATTGACTATGAAAGAACTGGAAGACAGAGACACCACAAATTTGTCTTTTCATTCCACAGAGTTAATTTAAGATTTCATAGTAATTAGCAGATATAAATTCCTATTTCATCAGTGACAGTTCTGTTCCTCAAATCTGCAAGGCACTTGTGAAGGGTTAAAGTGTCTCCTCCACAAAGACAAGTTGAACGCATCACTCTGGTACCTGTGGAATGTGATCATTTTGGAAATAGCATCTGTACTGATCAGCTTTCCCCTTTCTGGGAAAGAATGCCTGATACCCCCATAACTTGAAGGAGGAGAGGTTTATTGGAGTCACAGTTTCAGAAAGTTTAGTCCATGGTTAACTGGCTCTAAAGCAGAAACATTATGGTGGAGGGCATGGCAGAGGAATGCTATTTGCCAGAAGCAGAGCACAGACGAAGAGCATCAGGAAGTTATGCCCCTGGGGAGACACCCCCTCCAAGCGGGCCCCACCTCCTAAAAGCATGTTCAGCTACAAATATATATGGATTAATTCATTCCCATGACTCAATCACCTCTCCAGAGATCTCTTAATGCATCAAGTTGAAAATTAAGATCAATCATCACAGAATCTTTGCATGCAATTAAGTTGATAAGATCATTGTGGTGGCACCAGTCCAATACAACTGGTGTCCTTACCAGAGGAAGAAGAGAGATATAGGCACAGGGAGAACACCATACAGTGACTAACACAGGGACTGGACTGACTTGTGTGTAAACCAAGAATTGCCAACCACACTAGAAGCCATGCCAAAAGCAAGGGATAGAATCTCCTCTAGAGCCTTCGGGTAGAGCATACCTTGCTGGAACCTTGATTTTGAACTTCTCTCCTCCAGAACCATGAAGAAATAGATGTCGATGTGATAAGGCTCCTGGTCTGTACTACTACAATGCCCTCTTACTAGGAATTCAGCATTACAGTTACCTACAGTCAACTATGGTCTGAAAATATCAAATAAAAAATTCCAGAAATAATCTTAAGTTTTAAATTGCCCATTACTTCTGCTGAGCAGAAACCCTGTGCTCTACTGCACCATCCTGCCTGGGACATGAATCGTGCCTTTGTCCAGTGTGTCCATGCTGTATGGTCTACCAGCCTGGTTGTACCAGCTGTATGAGCAGCTCTCTGTTATTAGATGTGGTATTGTAGGTCTTGGTCAAGTAACCCTTATTTTATTTAATAAGGGAACCAAACTGCAGGAGTAGTGATGCTAGCTACTTAATTACAGTATAGTTTTATAATTGTTCCATTTTATTATTGGTGTTCTTAATCTCTAATAATGCCTAATTTATAAATTAAACTTAATGTAGGTTTGTATGTGTAATCATTAATTGTGATATGTCGACTTGACTGGAATGAGAAACACATATCAGACTAGCAAAGCACAGTTCTGGGTGTGCCTATGATGACTGACATGGAGGCCAGCAAACTGTAGGGGAATACCCGCCCCAGTTGTGGGTGCCACTGATCAATAGGATTGAAGTCTGGATGGAATAAAAAAAGGAAAAGAAGGAAGTGTGCCCATTTCTTGAGAGTTCCAGTACGCTGCAATGGAAGAATCTTTTTTCTGACACTGCCTTTCAAGAGTGATCTCCAGTTTCTGCAACCTCCAGCAGAGACTGGCCCTCATGACTCTCCAAGGAGCTTCAGGCCCTTTCAGTTTAGACTTCTGCTGCATCCTTGGTCCCTGTTGCTCAGTGGCTTGCATTTTCATGGGTCAAGCAGCTACTGGATCCTCCGTTTCTCCAGTGCACAGATGCCTCTGATCCTGTGAGGCTATCTAACAAATCCACTTGCGTGATTATACACACATTCTCTATTGATTATGTTCCTCCAGAGAACTTCGGCCAATACGGTATATACAGGAAGCATATACAGGTATAGTTTTTGTTTCAGGCTTCAAATGGGGGTCTTGGTACATAATGGTGGCAATACAACTGAACTCTGCCACAGAAGCCCTAGGAGACTGACAGAGACCTTCCCTGGTTTCATTATCCAAAGCTACTCAGAGAAAAGGTTGAATTTCAGGTAAAATTTAAATAACTGTCTTAGCTTGAGCATTGTTAGAGCATTACAGAGAATGGTAGCTATGCCTCCCATTTACAGACCACCCTATAGCAGGAGCATGAGAGTAAGTTCTTTCATGAAGTGTACCAGGAATCTGAGCAGGTCTTGGAATTGGTACTGCCATTGAATGGTAAGGTGCTGCAGGTGATTGTAGTCTAGATGTTAACTAGCTTTCCAGGGACTTAGTCAGTAGTGCAGTCTGGCTGGAGATGTAGCTCAGTGATGCAGTACTTGCCTCTCATGAGTGAGAACATGGTTTCAATCCCCAACATGACCACAAAATAATGTTATATACACACAAGAATATATTCAGTATATAACGTATCTTTAGGTTCAGTGGCACATACCTATATTTCCAGCTACTCAGAAAGCTGAGGTAGAAGGATTGCAAATTCAAACCAAGCCTAGGCAACTTAGAGAGACCCTGTCTCAAAAATAGAAAGAGCTGGGAATGTAGCTCAGTAGTAGAGCACCCCTGGGTTCAATCCCCAGTTACCCCTTCCTAGCCCCCCACACACATGTGCACATACACAGTAATCTTTTCTGGACCTGTATTGTAACCTAGTGACCACATAAGCATTTTGCTTTGAGTCAAATTGGGGTAACTTTTAGGATGCTGTGAGACAGGATATGAATTAGATCTTCTTAGCACTAGACTGAATGCATTCTCAGAGCGTGACAAGGTAAATGATAGGCTTAGGGCACAGGGAGTGCTGTGTGATGGCATGCTATTGATATGATTTGTGTTATTTTACCTCTACTGTAGCCAATGGTTTGTCATTTCTCTGTTCTCCTGAAATTACAGCTCAATGGGCATCCAAAGGCTCTGCTTTATCCTGAAGCCTACCAGCATTTTTGTCTCTTGGGTGGTAGAAGTGGAATCCTCTATAGTTGGCGTGGATGTAATAGACTTTGCTTTGCGGCAGGCCATGGCTTGCTTCAATGGGATTTATTTACTATTGAAAAAAGACCAGTGAGAAACAAACCTAATGGAAAGGTTATTTGAATTGAAATGAAAATCCACAATGCTTAACATACTTGAATTTCAAATGAAGTCATAATTGGTTTTTGCTGAGACGACTCTGGTTACTTAATTCCCTACACTAACACTGAATAAATAAATCTAGGGGCTTAAACTTAGGGATTAGTAAAGGGCTTTTCTCTGAGCAGAAAATTGTAGAACTGATCCACATAATATTAATCAATGAAATGAATTACCAGTGATGAGCCAAGGAGGGGAGCTGGCCTGCCATGGATTGAATCCTCCCTGTGCCACTGGCCCTGCATCTGCAGCAATTTCCCTAATGTCTCCTGCACCTTCGTGTCCTAATCCCTCGGATGGGGATAACAGTGCAGACATTTCACTGGGCTGTTGAGCAGATCATGTGAGTTCATTCATAAAAGGGCCTATAGCAGTGTCTGGCGTGCAGTAGGCGGTCACAAAGCGTTGACAGTGCCATCATTCAGATGTTTTGTAAATTGTTGACTTTGTTTTCTTCAAGTGCCAATTTTTACAAGGCATCATTTTCCTGCCTACTCCTTAGAGCAGGTGCGTGGACTGGATAATACTCTGCAGGGAGCTCAGTCACACCCCCATTTCTCCATTCCCCTTTCTTGTATGTCCTCCAGCCCTGCTTGGTGATTGAACAGCACAGAAAGACACAGCCTCCCCTTTCCTGCTGTCCATGAGCTGCAGCTCGCTCCAGGCTGGAACTACTGCTCTAAACCATGTGCTTAGTAAATAAATAAACCCAGGGCTGGATCCCCAAACTCAAGAGATTTCCTAGTGTGTTCCCCTCCATCAGCCGTCTAATGCAAAGTCTATCAGAAAATCTCAGTTGTTGGGCCGGTGAGATGGCTCAGTGGCTTAAGTGCCTGCCCGGCAAGCGCGAGGGCCCGGGTTCGACTCCCGGAACCCACATACGAAAAAGGGGCCGGTGGTGATATCGCTCAGCGGCACAGGCGCCTGCTGGCACGTGAGGTCCTGAGGTTGACCCCCCGGTGCCCACAAAGGAAAAAAATAAATAAATAAAAAATAAAAGAAAATCTCAGTTGATACATTCGCAAATAATTCTTATTCACCTTACTGAAAAGAATATAAAATACACAGTATGTTCTATGTAAGACATGAAGTGTTTCATGGTCTTTGCTGTATGAGTCAATAGTACATGGATTGGGGGAAGGTGACTGGGTAAATGCTAAGGAAACAGAAGACTCAAGCTGTGCTGAAAATACACAGTGAAGATTCAAAAAATTTAAAACAATTATTACAGTAAAAGACACATTGCCATTAATAACCCTCAAAATACTCCCGCTCACTTTAAACACACTTATCCCATCTTATGTCATTCTTACCACTTTCTGAAGTAAGCGGAAATCTGCTTTCATGAGTGTCTTCAGTTGCCCTGTTGTAGCTGTTTCAATGTTCTGAGTTGGCTCAGAACGTTGACCTTTCATGGCCATCTCAACTCCGGGGAAGAGCCAGACGTTTCACTGTGTCAGATCCAGTGAATAAGGTGGATGAGGACTCACTGCGATGTTTTTAAGAGTCTGCTTTTCCTTCAGCTGGCACTCAGCAGCAGCATTTACGGTATCCCATCTCTTAAAGACACAAAAGAGGACTTCCAGAACTGCTGCAGAGAGTGGCAAAAACAATGGGATAAGTGCATTCCAAGGGTGCATGTTGGAGGAGGATTTTGAGGGGAATTCAGGGCAATGTGTCTCTTACTGTAATACATTTTTAAAAATGTAAACACTCACCGTATATCTTGATCACGTTGCATCAGTTTGGTTTGGGGAAACGGTTAAAATTTATCAATCATTACTAACTACTGGGCATTTTGCAAAACCCTTCATGTTTAAATTTCAAGTCAGTGCAGCACAGTAGGTCATATTTGTATTTTAAGGAAAATCATTCACTGATTCTCAGAGTCCCTGAATAATCTGGTGCCTTTTTCACAGCCCAGGTGGAGGGAGGTTCAGAGACCTGAGTGTCCTTGTCCCTACCCCGGCCCTCTCAAGATCCTGCCTTCCACTCATTCCACTGAGCACTCATGTCCAGTGTGAAGGTAGCAGGCTTTTCACACAATCTTTTTGCTTGTCATTTACCTTACCTATTAAGGTATCTATTATCTATTTAAATTGCACCTGAACAATAGCTATTTAATCTTCTCCCCAGAACCTCCTTGGAATCCAAATAGATCCCTCTTTGGCAGCTCTTGCATCCTCTGAGCTTAGTCTCAACGTCTTTCTTTCACTGAGTGCTGTGGTTTGGTTGTGCACCCCAAATCTACAGGTTGAAGCTTGATCTCGTGTTCCAGAAGAGAGAGTGAGGCCTAATGAGAGGTGGGTGCGACCCTCCAGAATGCACTAATGTGGCTACTGCCAGAGTGGGTCAGCAATTGGTTCCTTACCACGAGTGTGGATTGTTATATGGGTACATGTGCCCCTCCTGCTTTCTCCTTTGCATGCATTCGTTTGCCCCCTGCCTTTTGCCACACTGAGTCACAGCACAGATGTTTTCACTATAAGCCAACTCTTTGCCTTTGGACTTCCGGGCCTCCAGATTATGAGTTAAATAAACTTCTCTCCTTTGTACTGTAACCAGTCTGAGGAATTCTGTTACAGCAGCAGCAAACAGACTTAGGTATTCTGTGTCTGTCAGAATGGGAAACAAGAGGATGAAAGCTTACGTGAATGCAGTTATTTGATTTTTTTAAGACAACAAGGGAATTTACCCATCTATTCCCTCTTCTTCTTCATGTTAATCCTTGCTTTCCCTTTTTCAATTGTAGACAACAATCAACTAAGACTGTTAGCTCTCTTTGGAGGGAGGGAGAGCTGGGTCTCCTTAGAGCTTCTCTCTTGCCAGCAAAGGAGCCAGACTCTCTGGCTGCCTCCTTCCAAAGTATGGAGGATGGCTCCTCCTGCTTTTCTTTCTGTGTGGATGCTGAAACCTACCCAGCTGTATCATGTCTGGAAGCTTCATTATTCCTATAATAAGGGCCTCAGATTGAAACAGAGTATCTAATTACACTGGAAAGGGAAATATTGATGTTCATTTATGAAATATCTTCCTGGTGGCTTCATAGGCACATTCTGTTTAATGAGCTAGAGGGCCTCCAGATTCCCTCCCATCACTGCAGAAATTATGCAGATAAAAGATGAGGGAGAACAGAATTGGGAGACAGAAGTTGTGTAGATTTGTTGCTCTAGTTTCCCAATGTACTTGGGTTTGTTAGAATAAAAATGTCTTTGAGGGCTGGTGCTGGTGACTACGAAGGCCAGCTCCAAGGAATGCTGAATGCTCATTAGGGAGACTCCAGGAGCCAGGGCAGAGCTGCACAAAGCAACTGCAAGGTCCTGCCAATAATTACCATTTCTTTTCAAGGTTTGAAGCTGGGGCATCTGAACTTCAGGGAAAAAAAGAACCAAAGCAGGATGAAAGAGAGCAAGAGAAAGAAGGTTTCAGACGATTATCCAGAGCAAAGCAAGGTCTGAGCAGAGAATCTCGGGGTGGTAGTAATCCTCCAGACCTGAGTTTATTATAAGCAGTAAGGAGCTCTTTGCCTCTCCTTTAATTTACTATTCAGCCTGCTCCTTTGAGGACAGAGCGTATTCAACATTACACATTAGTACCTCTCAAGGAAACTCTCTGCCAAGTTGCTGAATTACTCAGTGACCTTGAAGCCAAGGGGGACACTCCCAGGGCCCCCATGCTACTGCTTCAAAGTAGAAAGAATGGAAAGTTACCCAGGGGAGTGTTATTTTTTTATGTTTTTCCTGAAATATGAGAAAATGGGGAGTGTTCAAGGTTGTGAGCTGGAGAAATATGTGTAACTAAGCACAGTAATTGTATTATTCAGAGCAGGCTTACTGTGCAGTTGTACTTATTACATCATGAGAATTTTGCTGTAAGTTTTAGAGCCTACACTTGTGGGATCAAAGACAAGAATTTTTAAAAAATAAAGTATTATTATCACAAAAGCATTGTAAATACCCTTGAACTTGTTATGATTATAAAACAAAAGGTGCACTGTGATTCTGGGTGAAGTGGGTGGACTTAGGCACTCATGGGGACTGGAAATTCGTTCAGTCTTCCACATACTGTCAAGAAGAAACTTGATGTTGATAATAATATTGCAACTCTTTAGTGTGCAAGCACAAATGTGGGTCTGGGGAGACAGTCAGGCTCTCAGCCTGTCCTCAGATAGACAGAGTAAATCCTTCATGTGGTCTGTTTTAAGAAGTTAGCAGAAAAAAGGAGTGTTAGAAACATTTGTATGCTTCTCAGGAATTGTTCTCTTTGAGGCAATGGTTTCATAATTTTTTTTGGTGATCTATATGTAGCTTACTTTTGTTTGTTTATTTGTCTTTGATGTACTTCTTAAGGCCTTATCTTTGGGGTGAGCAGTTAGTTGGCAAGAGGCTGCCTTATTCTTCTTTAGCTTAGAGTTAGTAAGGGGGTGTGTGTATACCTACAGTACTCTATAATGACCCTAGAGGGAATAATATAGTGACTCTAGAGTGTACACACAGGAATATAAGTGTACATGTTAGTGCATAGGTGTGAGTACATATTGCCTTAAAGTTAGTCAGGGTCCCACCGTGTTTTTCCTATATTTTATTGGAGGTGGGGGCAGCTTATTGTTTGTGCACCAGCCTTTCTCTCTGTGTCCTGTCTGTCAGCCCTTTTTCTGGTCTCTTGGTGCAAGTCCCAAGGCCATTTGTTGACTTTTTTTAACGTGTTTTTTTTAACCCCTTTCTGACTTGTTTTTCAGGAGAATCTCTCTAGTAAAGTTTGTTTTAACTCTTTCTAGTCAGGATTAGCTAGAAGACCTAGGGAGGCCCCTAATTTATTTTCTCATCTACAGACTCCTATTCCCCCCTCTGAGACATCCATCCAACTGCTATTGGGGAAAACAGGTGCTGACTGATCTGGCTTCTTAAAGCTGAGTGGGGTCATTTCTGGGGGCAGTAGACGGAAGTCCTCAGCCTAAGCGGTTCATCTGATGGGCCTTGGTGGAAGTCTGGCCCCTCCACAGTGAGCTCCAGACTTCTAAGTGCCCGACCAATTGGAGATCAGCGGCTTCTACGTGAGAATAGACAAACTCTGACAAGAGATTAAAGCCCATATGACCAAAGCATAAGTGATACAATGGAAGGGCAGATTGGGGAAGGAGTCACGTCAGACACTGTTTTCTAGAGATTGGAATAGCAACTGGCTCCTAGAACTGTGCACAGGTGTACCTAGAAACTGTCTGTAGGAGTCAGTGATTGGAGCCCCTTTTTATGTTTAGCCTATATTGTTATTATTTATATATATCTCTAGCTATGTCCTTTTGGTGTTGGATGTTTAAGACCAAGTTGAAGTGAGAATTTTGTTAGCTGTAATTCATCTTTTGATATATCAAGATCAGTTAAGTCTCCTCAGGTATCATTTTTGGAGCCTCTTAGCTCTTTTAGTTGTTTTGTTTTGTTTTTGTTGTTTTTATTTTAAAGAAAAAATAATAAAACGAAGTTTCAAAACAATAGAGAGTAACAATAGTTAATACACTGCCTACTATTATCTTTAGTTACTCAGAGTACAAAATACAGGCATGAAAAATTGTCCAAATGATATTAGCACAAACCTTTCTTCTCAATGAACTAAGATAAACTAGTGGCATAACTATATTGCATTTTGTTTTTCTTTTCCCTTCCATTGATTTGTTTCATTTGTTTTGTTTTGATTTTTCAGATGTGTCATCTACCAGGATGGGTCATCTCTGTGCTAGACCACATGGCTCTCTTTGGAAGTATGGGAACATTTTTTTTTTTAATACCCTCCTTTTAGCGTGGAGAACACTGGTCAACTCCTCTCTTGGGGCGGGGGTGAGGCTGTCTAACAATCTCCTTGTTCAGGAGGTTAGATGACTCACCAAAGTTGTAGGCTCTGGTAGAAAGGTCCTCTCATGTCTTGAGTCTTTGTTAATCTTGGAGGGCCAGGACCAAAATACCGGCTGCCTTTTTAGCCCATTACCCTTTTTTAGTTTTGGTCTCAAACCTCGGTTGTTGAATAGCCAGCAAGAGCAAATTGGTTACATCAGTGGTATAGTGGGAGCAGTTAATTTTATGACCTATCAAGATATTCAGCCTATTGTATAGCTCTAAGTCTTGAGAGGACAAAACTGAAGAGCCAATTAAGTATGCATGGGCCAAACACCAAACAGTAAAATCAGTGAAACTATGGTTAATATGGTCAACAATTGTTTTTACTAGAAAGAGCCAGTGATGGCCTCCCACAAAAAAGGAAAGGTCTAGGGAGCTTCAGAATCTGAGATGGCATGAACCTGTAATCTAACATCTTGAGTAGCTCTCAAGATGTTAGCAGAAGGATCAGGAATGTACACACAACATTTATAATGGTAAAAATTTCTTTTCATGTTGCTGTTAATATGTGTAAGGCCTGCATCTCCTTAAGAAGCTGGTAAAGGGCGCCTGGACTTTTTAGTATATCCTGGAATCTGAATTTTGTAAAACTCAGTCACCCCTAGAAGGGCTCTCAGCTCTTTGATATGTTTTTGCAAAGGGAAGTCTAGAATGGAGTGAATATTTTTTGAACTTAGCATTCTTTCGTCCTACAAAATAAGCAGCCATAAATAGGTGAGCCGGGATTAAGAGATTTGGGCCTTCTCCTGGGACACTTTATAGTCTTGGGAGGCCAGGAAGTTAAGAAGGGACTTAGTTCTCTCCTGTGTTTGAGTCTCTGTGTCCCCACAAAAGCATCAAATCCTCTATATACTGTAAGACGGTGATGTCTTTTTAAAAAAATTTAGCAGGTTTTGTGCTAGGTCTAGGCCAAGCAGATAGGGGCTATCTCAAAACCCCTGGAGAAGGACTGTCTAGGTCAATTGTCTTACCCCTGTAAGTGGACTTTTTTTTAAAGGCAAAGAAATTTTGAATCTCAGGTGCCAAGGGAATATAAAAGAAAGCATCTTTAAGATCTAAGACAGAAAATAAGCTTACTGAGGCTGGAATATGTGTCAATAAAGTGCAGTGGTTAGGTACGACCAGATGTACAGGTACCACAACCTCATTAATGAGGCTGAGGTCTTAAACCAATCTATTTATTAGGGCCCTTTTTGACTCCTATGATAGGAGTATTATAGGGGCTGACAGCCTTGTGTAAGAGTCTTTGTTTAAGTAGTCTTTGGACTACAGGCTCTAGTACTTTTTTAAAAAACAGATAACAATTATAAAGTTCTACAGAGAAAATCAGAAATCAATGGCCACACAGTATTCTAGCATGACAATCATTATTACATTATATTTTTAAAAAACATTTAAACATCTACCTTAGTATAGAATAGCTCTCTAGTCAGTTATCTTTGTCTAATTAGATGATATTAAATGATATAAGAAAACCTTTTGTAGTGCCTATGTTATTTTAAAGAAGGAAGACTACCTCGCTTGGTTTTTTAGGGGGTACTCTGGCTAAACTCTAGTACAGTAAAAAGTGAGGACCCTCTTTTTCAAAACTCAGGATCTAGCACTCTCCAGTGCTTAAGAAGACATTCCAGGGGTGATCTGATGGCTGGGCCCCCATCTAAGAGAAAAGCTGACATTTTGGGCATCTCCCTAGTATAAAAGTATCCTCCAATTTTAAGGCTAAAATGGGGAGGAAACCTGTCTAGGCTCCAACCTACCCTGCTGCAGTTTTTTACCTAGACATCTCTCCTCTTCCTTGCAAAGCTGAGATAGTATGTCTTCTACCTCATCAGGAAGTCCAAGTGAGGCCTCGATTTTCTTCCTCCTTGGCCCCCTATCATTGTTGGGATTTATCTTGAATTACCCATGCATGGTTTAGGCCAGTGTCCCTCATGAGTCTCTCTTTGGGGAATTGGACCAGGGCCTCTTATGTCTCCAGTAACAATGTTTGTGTCACATTTTAAACACAGTGAGCTCCCAGAAGGCCCTCCCTTTTCTTTTAAAGGGGTGAAAATGACTGTTAAAGCCAGACTTCCAAAGTGAAGAGGGGGTTTTCTGTGGCTTATTCATATAGGGAAGTAGGACATGCAAAGACTGAGGACAGTCTGTTGTTTTGTTTTGTTGGTTTCATTTTGTTTTGTTTTGGTTTGTCTTGTTTGTTTGTTTCTTTTTAAATTGTATCCCAAGACTCTGAATCAAGAAGCTCTAAAACATAGAACAGGGAAAGAGAGGCCCCCTGACATATTGTTTGTTTTGTGGTCCTTTGGCTTAAACTGTGTAACTGTAATGGAATTTTCAGCCCTCATTTAGCATCTCCCAGGCTCTCGACGTTCTCCAGAGAAGAATCACAGTGAGAGAGAGGCAGATCCTCCTGTGCAGATCTCTAAAAGACTGTTATCAGGTCTGCTCACATAATCTCCTGTGCTGGAGTGGCCCTATCATCCACTCATGGGCTCCAGCTTTGAGAATTGACCACAACTAATCTGTGGCCAAAGCCCCCAGGGCTGGGTACTGACCTTGTCTAGTCATCACCCTTTCACCATTCCTGGCCCAGACACCAAAGATGTTACATCTGGGGGATGGGTACCAATGCTCTGTTGTCCAAGCAGCCCACCAGGATCATAACTCAGCCCTAGCAATAAATTAGAGGGGCAAAGTTTAACGAAAGGAAGACACATTATTTGTAAAGAGGAAAAGGAGAGAGAAAGGAGAAGATAGATGACTATCCTGATAAGAAAGAATCTGTGTAGGGGGCTCTGGAGAGATGGAGTTCCTCTCTCAGCTTATTCTCTGCTGTTTTTATGGGGGAGTGAATGACTCTTTCCCCTCCACCCAGAACTTGCCATAACTGGATTGGCTTTCAGGCACCTCTATCTAATATCATTTTTTTCCAGTGGTCTATGTGCAGCTGTGTGTGTGTGTGTGTTTACTTGTTCTTTTTGTACCTTTTAAGGCCTTATCTTTGGGGTGGGCTGCTAGTTGGCAAGGGGCTGCCTTATTCTTGGTTAGCTTAGGGTTAGTAAGGGGGTGTGTGTATACCTAGTGTACTCTATAATGACCCTAGAGGGAATAATATAGTGACTCTAGAGTGTACACACACGTATATAAGTGTATATGTTAGTACACAGGTGTGAGTACACACTGCCTTAAAGTTAGTCAGGGTCCCCGCTATGTTTTTCCTATATTTTATTGGAGGTGGGGGTGGCTTATCATTTGTGTACCCGCTTTTCTATCTGTGTCTTGTCTGTCAGCTCTTTTTCTGGTCTCTTGGTGCAAGTCTCAATGCTTTTTTTCAAACTCCTGTCTGACTTGCTTTTCAGGGAATCTCTTTAGTAAAGTTTGTTTTACGTTCCTTCTAGTCAGTGTTAGCTAGAAGACCTAAGGAGGGCCCTATTTTATTTTCTCATCTACAGACTCCTGTCCCTACAATTGGAGCAGATTTTGTTAAGCTGCAGGTTCTTGTCCACCTATGATCTACACCTTGAAGGAAACTGACCACAGAGCTAGGTCCACCCTACACAAAAATAACCATCCTCTTTCTACTCAACTAAAGAGGAGCACAGTGTGGCACATCTGATGGAGATCAGTGAAAGGGTTACTGTTTTTAGTGGGAGTATTTGCTGACATCTGCATTGGCCAGCTTTCTATTGGTAAGACAATAATACCCAACACCCACAATTTAAAGGAGGAAAGGTTTAATTGAGCTTACAGTTTCAAGGGGTTTAGCCCATGATTGGCTAACACCAAGGAAGAAACATGATGGTAGAAGGACATGTTGGAGTGAAGCTGTTCGGTTCATTGCATCCAGAAGTACTACAGAGAAACTGCACTCTTCAGGAAGGGGTGAGGGACCAGATATAATACCCAAGGTCATGCTTCCATGACCCACCCAGAAGTGTACTCATCAATGCCATAGGCAGCTCCCAAGCCAATCAAATTGACACAATCAAACTCAACTTTCACATTCTACCGCTTGTCAACCTGTTACCCAAATACATCTCCTTAAACCATACTTAATCTCCAAAGAAACACAATGTCATAATTCCACCTAAATTGCTTACCACCATAATCTAGCTACAGAGCAGAATGACCTGCCCTTTATTTATTTTAAAACAAAATCCACTTTGGTGTCTGTCCCAGGCTTCTGTTCCTAGGCCCTAGACTCTTCCAATCATTAATCTAGTCCTCTGCAATTCTAAAATTTTGTTTCAAAAATGTTATATAAATAGAGTCATACAATAGGTAATCTTTGAGGAATTGGCTTTTTCACTCAATAGACATCCTTGGAGATTAATCCAAATTGTTTGTGTGGATCGTTGGTTTCATCCTGTTGCCAGGTGGAAGCCACGTTATGCACACCCCACAGATTGTTTAGCACTCTCCCACTGAAGGGCGTCTGAGATGCTTACTGTCTGGGGCTATGGTAAACAAAGCTGTGATGAACATTCATGAATAGTTTTTGGTGTGAATACAAGTTTTCATTTTTCTGGGATAAATCCCTACAGGTGGAATTGCTGAAATGTATTATAATTTCATGTTTAGTTTTTTGGGGTTTTGTTTTTTTCTTTTTAAGAAACTGCCAAACTGATTTCCAGAGTGGCTGTGCCATTTTACATCCACACTGGCAGTGTGTGAATGGTTCAGCTTCTCTTCATCCTTGCAAGAATTTGGTATTACCTTTTATGCTGTTGTTGTTTTGTTTTGTTTTATTTAATTTTTAGCATTCTAATATATGCCTAGTGATAGCTACTTGTGTTCTTAATTTGCATTTGCCTAACGGCTAATGATATCGAGCACATTTTCATGTGATAATTGGCTGTGTCTTTTTTTTTTTTTTTTTTATGTGGGTACCAGGAGTCGGTCTCAGGACCTCGTGCTTGCCAGCAAGCGCTTGTGCCACTGAGCAATATCACCGTCCCTTTTTTCCTTTATGTGGGTTCCGGGAGTCGAACTCAGGCCCTCGTGCTTGCGGGGCAGGTGCTTATGCCGCTGAGCTATCTCACTAGCCCAATTTGCTGTGTCTTTACTCCTGTCGACAGAATGTCTTGTCTTCTGCTTGGATTATTTGGTTTGAGAGTTCTTTATATATTATAGGCATTGTCTTTGTCAGGTATGTGGTTTGCAAATATCTCTTTAAGTCTGATGCTTATCTTTTCTACTCTTCACATGGTCATTTAAAGTTTTACTTTTGATAAGGTCTAATTTACCTCTTTTCCCTTTTATGTATTGTGTTTTGGCAACAAATTTAAGAACTTTTTGCATAGATCCCAGTGTTTTTCTCCTACTTTTATACTAAAAGTTTTATAGCTCTAAGTTTTACATGTAAGCCACTGATCCAGTTTAATTTTTGCAAAAGTTATAAGGTTTCACTAATATTCCCTTTTAACTTTTTTTGACTGTGGATGTTCAATTTCTCTAGCAGCCCTTGTTGAAAGACTTTTGAATGCTGTGTGTTTGTTGATAAAACAAATGCCCTCCCAATCTGTGCACATTACTGACATACATTTCTATACCTGCAGAGCTGAGGACTCTGGTCACCTGTAAGGCCAGTACACTGCAAGACCTCTGGGTTATCATTTTACCTCATGCTTCTGAGTCACTACTACAACCAAGCATGTTCAGAAGTGAAGAATGTCCAGGGACAGAGGCATGTGTCTGTAGCCCCAAATAGTGAGGAGGCTGAGGGAAGAGGAACACTTGAGACCAGGAGCTCCAAGCTAACTTAGACAATACAGCAAGACCCCATTTTTATAAAGTAGAGAGGAAAATTAAAGATTTTAGAAAGTCAGTCCAAACCTTTTATTTTACTAGCCATGCAAGGATATTTAAATTTATGCAGTCGTACACCTTCTAGTTCCTGTTGGTTTATCAGTTTCATCTTGTTTATCTATTATCTTATAAGATAAATTTTCACCAGAAAAGTTGGCAGGCTTTTCTGGATTTCTTTTTGCATTCTTATCATTGTTCACAGTGAATAGAAAATGCTGCCTAGGATATTTTGCCCTGGTTACTGCTAAATATCTGTCTTTTATGGGTTTTCGACTATCCCAAATTCATCTACAAGTGCTTTACTTAAAGCTTTATTTTTGCTGGATACAGATTTGAATAGACTTTATTTTTTCAAAGCATCTTCCAGTTTACAGTAAAGCTCATCAGAAGGTACAGAGGTTTTCCATACACTCCCAGTCCCCACAGATACATGACCTCTCTCATTACCAACATCCACCACCAGAGTGGTACAGTTTTTAAAACTGGTGCACCAACACTGTGCATCTGCAAAAATTCATAATGACTGCTATCTTCCATTTTAGTATCATGGAGAGTAGTTTAAAATTGCCAGGGCATCCACAAGCATAACTGTGCATTTTACAAGTTTTACTCTCTGCCCAGAAATGCTCTGTGCTCTGCTTTTTATCCCTTTCTTCCCCCAGTCTCTGATAATCACTGATTTTTTATTGTTTCCATAGTTTTCATTTTCCAGTATGTCGTATGTTTGGAATTATACAATGCTCATTTTTTTCAGAATGGTTTATTTTACTTAGTAATATGCATTTAAATTTCCTCTGTGTCATTCAGTGTCTTGGCAGCTTCTTTCTTTTTAGCGCTCAATAATATCTCATTATCTAGATCTACCACCATTTATTTATCTTTTTTCCTACTGAAGGACATCTTGGTTGCTTG
The DNA here is from genome assembly GCA_028451465.1 of Erethizon dorsatum. Classification (NCBI taxonomy): domain Eukaryota; kingdom Metazoa; phylum Chordata; class Mammalia; order Rodentia; family Erethizontidae; genus Erethizon; species Erethizon dorsatum. The sequence goes on from CM051833.1 coordinate 58,238,218, forward strand.
CAAGTTTGGGCAATTATGACTAAAGCTGCTGGAAACATCCATGTACTGATAGATGCTCTTCAACTTACAATAGGGTACATCTCAATAAAGAGATTGAATATATCCTAAGTCAAAACTGCATTTAATACACCTCGCTTACATACATCGGAGCTTAGTAACACAGCACACTATAGGGTGTTTAATGTTTGCCCTCCTGACTGTGGGCTGAGTGGAGCTGTAGCTCTTTGCCACCTCCTTGGGTCACCAGAGGGCACCACTCCACGTGTCACTAGCCCGGAAATGAACAAGACTCAGATCCTATCACTTTTACACCATGTTAAAGTCTTGTGAAGCCTGCAAGACAGGATGTGCGCAGGCTTTTGTATGTGCGTTAGGGTTCAGCTCCTCTGGTGAATATTAACGAGCGCAGTGCAGGCTGCTGGACTTTCAGTTCCTGTCAGCAGTGAGCGGGAGCTCTATTGCTCCCCAAGTTCTCCAGCATCTAGTATTGTACTGATCTGGGCCTGGGCCATTCTCACAGGTGTGTAGTGGTATATAATTCTTGTTTTAATTTGCATTTCCCTGATTACATAGAATGTGGATGAATATTTTGTACTACGCTCTGGACTTTGGTTCTTTCCACTGAGTATAAGTAGTAAAAGGAAGAGAAACATTGAATTAACATTAGATCATTTTCTACAAAGTGCAATTTCACAAAGCATCTTCATTGCTTTGATTATTTTCAGATTAGTACTAAAAATCGTAGAAAAGGTGTTTAAAGGAGTCATGAAAGGTTAATAAAGTTGTCATTCGCTGGTGTTAGTTGGTTTTCCATCACTGTGATAAAATACTTAGAGAAAACAACTCCAGGAAGCAAAGGTTTGTTTTGGCTCATAGTATCTGAGATTTTCACCCACGATCACCTGGCTCCATTGTTTCCGAGTCTGTGGTGAAGGACAGCATCATGGTGGAAGGGTGTTGAGGGTCAGAATTGCTCCCCTCATCACAGCCAGGAGGAAAAGAAAGAGAAAGAGAGAAAGGGGGAAGACAAATATTTACCTTTCAGGAGCATGGCCCCCAGTGAACTCACTTCTTCCTACCAGTCTCCATCTCTTCAGGTTCCACTAAATCCAAGTAGTGCTATGGTATTAGCTGGGGACGAAGCCTTTAAGATACAATCCTTAAAAGGACACTTAAGATCCAAACTATAAAAATCAGGCAATGTTTTTAATTGTATAATGGAAGTCTATTCAAGAGAACATTGTGAAATTCTGATGTACCAAAGAATCATATGTGCTGCTGTAATAGATTAAGACAAAGTGGATGGTATTACCCTTGCCTGGAGAAGCAAGATGTACATGCAAAACAGCCAGAAAACAACTGCCAACTGCTATGGTTTGTATCTAGATGTTCCCCCAAAGCCTCATGCTGTCATTGGTGGGGCTTTTTCAGTGGAGCGTGTGATGCTGGTATTAATAAATCAGTCCACTGATTGGTTTGGCACCACCCTAATCCCAGTAGTCTAGATAGAGTATAAAAGGGGCAAAAAAAAGCTGCTAAGGTCCCTCGCTTCCTTTGCAACCTCCTGCCCACCATGAACTGCTTCTCCTGTGTGATTCCTGTCTGCCTGGCCACCCTGCCTGGGAGCCAGCTGACTATGAACTGAAACTTCTACAAATTGTGAACTAAATAAACCTTTCCTCCCTTAACTTGTGGGTGTTGGGTATTTGGTCTCAGCAAGCAGAGGAAAGTAACTAAGTTCACCAGCTAAAAGCAGACATGGTATAGACTGAACTCTTCCATGTTGCAGAAACTCAGAAGTGATTCTGTAACAGCTAATTTAAGGAGTCTGACAATGTGGTCAGAATATTCATCTTGGCTAAAGAAGGAGCTGCAGAACTCAAATTGGAAGAAGAAGAGTTGGCAGCCATCCAAATTGGATTTTGGAGAGGAGACAAGGCTGGAGTTTTGCGATCTGAAGCACACATGCCTAATATAAGTAGGAGACCAGTTTGAGAAGAACAAAATGTAGATTGGAGAGGAAGCAGTGAAAAAGAAAAATAGAAAATGGTCAGATGTGTTTAATGATAACCTGTGTGTTGAGACTGGAAATTTGGCTTTGAGCAAAAAATCAAACAGGCTGCTCCCCCAGCAAGAGAACAGTACACACACACTCCAGGTGTGTACACTTCAGTTGCATCTTCAGATGCACGTGTCACTGCAGATTTTGAATTCTAAAGCTCTTGAGCATGAGTCAGGAATCACCATCAAAGATCCAATTCTAAGTTTAAATTGCATGGGGCTGGTGGAGATGGGAGCAGCTTGCCAGGGAATATGTGCTTGGACCTACCAGCAATGACTCAGAATTCCAATGCTCCTGAAAGACGTTGTCCAATGCATGTACTGTCATCTGTTTGATTTTTTAAATAAAAAATATGAAACAAAGCCCTGCATTACTCTAGAAAAGATATTCCACAACTCCTGATGATATTTTGTTGCATATGTTGGTAATAGTAATTGCTGAAGTGAGATTTTTTAATACACTTTTTGTGTTGTGTGTAAATGTCATCACTAACACGGGAAAGGAACTGGTTCACTTTCATAGGAAATAGCTTAATATGACACATACATGTAATTTTAAAAATAGATGTTCTTAGATGCGGACATCAGTATCCAGGAATTCAGTCTTGGCTCCAAAAGTACCCTATAATGTTAGCCCATCCTCCAAAATGCTGTCAAATGTTTCAGTACCATGGGGAGACAGCAACTGCAAATGTAACCACATTACTGTGTCAGTGTGGGGATTATACCAAAGCATAGACGTTATCCACGTTACAGCCATCTGCACTGAAGCCAAGAGGAGGCTCACAGTCTAGAGCCTTTGCCCGGAGAAGGCAGCTCTCCGAAGGGCACGCTTGGGCACCTGGCGCAAGGGGCGGAATTCCCAGCTGCTGGATGACACAGGGAGATGAGGTGCATCCACCACTCTAGCCACCGGTGCAAGAAAGAAAAGGGCCTGGGTAGCAGGTGGACTGTCACCATATTATTTACAGGATTAAGATCCCCTGTTTCAACTACTGATCTATTGCAACATTTCCTTAAAGAAATAATGCTTGAGAGACTCCAGATGCATTAGAGCTTAAGACATTTTCAGCAGAATAAACACACACCCCATTTCTTTACATCCTAGAATGTACCCACCTCAAAATCAGAATTTGTGTCCTCGGTACAAACTTTTGCACCTGTTAGCACTATTTGGTGGCACTAACCAGGAACAGTGGGCACACAGTTGCCCATGGTACACGTTGCTCTATAAATACAACATTCCTGCAGAAAGCCTGTCCCCTTGCAGTGGAAAAGGGTTTTCAAAAATCTCAAAGCATCTGTTGGGCATTTTCTTTCAAAACAAACAAAAAAAGAGCAAATATTCACACTTTCTCTTGAAATCCCACAATGTGTCTGCGGAATGCTGCGCAGTCCCTATTGCTTTAGACCTGATTTAGCAGAGTTAATTTTGAACATGCTGCTCTGTGTTTGTAGATCTTATTATCTCAGCAGTTTGGGAAGAAATCATAATAAAAAGTGGCAAGGGTTAATGTGTTTATTTCTCTTCTAATATTTTCCTTATGGATAACAAAAATGCTGTATGCTTCAGTTAATAAAAATAAATCAAATCACTGCAACACTGACATGGAGGGGGACAGCTGGTAGAAAGTTTTCCTATTTCCTTGTTGCCCTTTAAGCAGGATTTCACTATGAGAAGACATATTTTTCTACTGGGTTGATTCTCATAAGAATCATCATTTAGGGCCGGTGAGATGGCTCAGTGGTGTAAGCGCCTGCCTGGCAAGCACAAGGGCCCGAGTTTGACTCATGGAACCCACATACAAAAAAAGGGCCGGTGATATCGCTCAGTGGCATGGGCGCCTACTGGCACATGAGGTCCTGAGGTCGACCCCCGGTACCCACAAAAAAAAAAAATCATCATTTAAGTTACTACTGCTCTCCCATCTCACAGCAATGACATTAGAGTACAAGGTGCAAGTTGGGTGTGTTCTGCTTTCCTGCCAATTTTGGGGGCTCAAAAATTATACTCCCTAAGATGCCACTTTGGACTTAAAAATGAGAATGTATGGGAGCTGCAGCACTAGGAGGGCTCTCTCTGAATGTCCTTCACCTACCTAAAGACCAAATCTGCTGAACAGGAACACAAGCCCCTTCAGTCTTTCTGAAATGCCATTAACCAAGGAAGAGACAGCACCTCACCCAGCTCCATAAGAACTTCATCCTTGGGCCGGTGACATGGCTCAGTGGCATAAGCACCTGCCTGGCAAGCCTGAGGTCCTGAGTTCAACTCCCAGAACCCACATACGAAAAAAGGGCCGGTGATATCGCTCAGCGGCACAGGAGCCTGCTGGCGCGCAAGGTCCTGAAGTCAACCCCTGGTACCCACAAAAAAAACAAAAACAAAAACAAAAAAGAAGTTCATCCTTGGCCACTCTCTGTTCTTTGATCCCACTCGTCCACCTTGTGCAGTGTCTACTACCCCTCTGGAATTTCCCACACCCCCTCCTTCTGCTCCTCCATGAAGAGGATGGTGCAGTCTCAGTACCAGGCTTGTCTCTGAATTTCCTTTTTTGTGTGGCTCCTGGGCACATGTGCGTCCTAATGAACTCACAAGCCCTGCTCTGCTGTTAATCTGTCTCCTACCTGTTTGTTTCAAGATTTCAATTACTGAAGCTTGAGAGGGAAAGTTTGAGCTTCCCTGTAGGATAAACCGTGTGCATAGCTCGTTCTCTAAGTACATTGAAGGCACTTTGCCTTTCTCTTCTGACCTTGACGTATTCAAAAATTTCAATACTGAAATTTCCTAAGGCACTTTTATAAAAACAAAAAGGAAACAGCCATACATCCCTTATCTCAATTGGAAGGATAATTTTTTTAAAATAATGATACTAACATACCATTCTTATTTTCTCTGTAAAAATTGCAAAGGTATTCTAATAAGTAAAAATCAAGGCCAAGCATTAAATCCATTAGAATTCCCTGTAAAGAATTCCCAGAAAAAATTCCAAGAGGAAGAAAGAACATCATTTGAGAGACATGACCCACTAGGTATTAAGAAATAAACATGAAAAAAAATCATTTGTCATTTCAAGGTCAGGGCCAGAATAATATCTGCTAAAACCTACAAATCCATAACCACTTTTCTCTTGGCATAACAGAATCCTACTTCCAACAAAGGATTGACAAATACCACATTCCTTGACGTAGTGACTCTCATCATCTTCCTTCTACACACATATTTTTTCTAGTAACTGAAAATTGAACTAAATTCTTCCAATGAATTTGAGTTACTAGCTGGGCTTCAGGGGAAACATATTAAATTTATTTATAACACATAGATTCTATGATCAGCCACTATCTTATCAAGTTATTATGCAGCTTAGGCTAAGAAGAATGCAACTCTAAACACATTTAATGAATTCCCTATTTTCAATTATATTTGACCAAATACACTGGCAATATTAGAGACTTAACCTGAATCACAACCAAGAAAGGGAATTAAACACACATTTTTCGAAGGCGTAAGAAAGACATGGAAGTTGGAAGATGGCCTTTGAGAAAAAAGTAATAATGATGTAGGTGATGCTAGGACTTATTCATGGAGAAATGGGTGAATCCATAGAACTGAGGAACCAGAAGCCAATTGTAATAAAAATAATTGCTTTCCCGATGTCCACTTCCAATCCCCAGAACCTGTGATTGTTACCTTACCTAAGGAAGGGACTTGCAGATGTGATCAAGGGAGAGATTTTGAGATAGAAATATAAATTTGAATTAACCAGAAGGGCCCAGTTTAATTACAAGATCTGGTCAAAGAGTCACAAAGATTGGAAAAGTGAGCGGGCTGGTTGGAAGATGGGAGAATGTCATGGCTTCAAAGTTGGAATAGGGAAGGAATGGAGTCTTCCCTGGAGCCTCGAGCTGAATGCAGCCCTGCTCACACCTTGATTGTAGCTCATTAAGACTCAGGTCAGTGGGCCAGTGAGATAGCTCAGTGGCATAAGTGCCTGCCTGGCAAGCATGAGGTCCTGAGTTCGACTCCCAGTACCTGCATTAAAAAAAAAAAAAGACTCAGGTCAAATATCTAAGCTCCAAAACTGTAAAATAATAAGTGGTGGTGTTTTCAGTTCCCGAGTATCTGATAATTTCTTACAATAGGCATAGGAAGCTAATACAATAATCGAAACAAGAACATGTGAAACTTGGAAAAAACAAATGATTGCCTATCTTCACTGAAAAAAGATAGTAATGAATAGTTAGCAAAAGGAATTTCTTCAGACATTCATATATATATTTGTCTCTAGATCCCAAATTGCCAAGTGCATTTTAGATGGAAAAGAGAATGAAGGATCTCCATGCAATGAGGGTGGGGGGCAGCCACCATGATGCTGCTGAAGGAGCACCCCAGGACCACAGAGTCACCACCAGCCTAGCAGTCAAGACAGCGATGAACCTGGGTCTTCAGGTAAGCAGACCTGTGTCACTTATCCATAGTCAGAATTCTACTGCTGATAGCAGCGTGGTTTTTCCTGAGACCACTTCTGCTCCTCTTTCCACTCGTATGACCAAACCAGAGAGAACCAGAGCCCTGCATTCCTCTGGGTTATCATGTTGGGGTAGGTATGGTGCAGGACTGTCCCAGTTACTTTTCTTTCATTGCTGAGACAAAATACCCGACACTCAAAATTAAGGAAGGAAAGGTTTATTTAGCTCACATTATGTGGAGGTTTCAGTCCCTAATCAGCTTGATCCAAGGCAGGATGGCACATTGCAGAGGGGCAACAGTTCAAGGTGGCAGAAGACAGCAGAAGCAGCAAGAGCAAAAAGAGGACAGCAAGCCTCTTTTCCTCCCTTGGGCGGGTGTAGCACTCACACCATCTAGGTGCCCTTTTCTTGCACAGCCTCAGGATGTTTACAAAGTGAGGACCCTGGCTCCCTGCTGAGTCACTTAGTCAAACTTCTAAACTTCTCAAGTTGACACAATGTATCAACCATTACAAGGACCCAAACTGGCTGCCCACTCAAGCCAGTGAGACTTTAAGGCCACACTCTTGCTTGTGACAATAAATCAGATGCATTCTCTCTCTAAGCCTGGAGGTGGGAGTAGCCAGCATGAGGGGAGAACCTGAGTCTTTGTGAAATGAAGCCAACACCTAAGGTAAGCAGAGCTGGGAGAGGAAGGAAGGAAATGGGGCTGATGTGATCTTAATGCTGTCATCTGTACCCAGGGTCCTGCCATGGCAGACCCTCACCCTCTTCAGCTGTATGGACCAAGACACGCTCTTCTAGTTTTAGTTGCAACCAAGAATCCGTATAAGACATAACCAATGTATATTTCCTCTTTTCCACTTACACGAATGCTTTATCTGCCAGGATGGGCATTCTATATACAAAGCGAGAACTCATAAGGATGAGGTAAAATACAAATACCTAGAAGAACAAAAATCAGCAATCTCCCTCCAACCTAATTTTCAAGGTTCTGTCATCTGTGAGGATGAGGATAACCCAATGTATGTGTCCAAAAGAATCTAGGTGTGTTACTTGTCTCAGAAAGGTTGAGAAACAGTGCCAAATAGTCATGGAAACCACAGTTTAGGGTATATGTAATGCTGTGCTTCAAAAAAAGTACTTCACATTTACTTTCCAATTCCCTGGAACCCTAGTAAATTGAGTATATAGGATAGGTATTATTCTCATTTTACAGAGGAAGAAGCTGAAGCTTGGACGTGTTGTTTACCCAGGTTATGATCAAGGCAGAACCAACTTTCACCTTTACATGTGGATCTTCATTCTTTTTTTTTTTTTTTTTTTCGTGGGTACCAGGGGTCGAACTCAGGACCTCGCGCATGCCAGGCAGGCGCTTATGCCACTGAGCTATCTCACTGGCCCTGGATCTTCATTCCTGACCCAAATCCTTTCTGAACAGGTGAAAGTTCTTTTCTCTGCAACTGTAATGTAGCTGAACAATTAGATTCCCCTGGAAATATTTGGACAGTAAAGTTATTCTGTGTAAGAGCTATCTTTGGCAATTATTATTTAGAATAATGTGGCTCAGAAGCAAATAAAATGTGTTCCTTACTTCAGTAATCACTGGGTAGCAAATTAATAGGAGAGGTGGCTTGTTTGGAAATCGGAAGGAAAGGTGTTCATTGAACAGTTAAAGAGAAGAACTTCCCTTAAAGTTTAATAAAGTTTGAATGTTATTGCTTATGTCACTATGATGCAGCTAGTAAACCTCACTACAAGCAAGGCCCATCAAAGTTTGACACTGCTTTTTATCCACCATAACTCATGGGTAGACTCCACTGAGATACCCCGCCTAGTCCCTAGCCAGGATTACCGTGTTAGAGCGAGGGTTTCAATGCAGCTTCTGTTCACAGCCTCAAATGCTGACAGTGGGGGTCCTGTGAGTGTGACAAGAAGTAGGGGAAGGTCAAGGTAGAAAAGCTTCAGGAAAGAAGCTGATTTTCACCGTGTTTATGACAGACATAATGCACGGACCCAAATTCATTCATGTAAAGGCAAATGAGCTCAAATGTGATGAACTCAAATTATTTTTTCTGTAGAACAGGAGTGATGACCCCTTTCCTGCCCAAATGTTTGCTTTGAGTGTTAATATTTCATAAACAGAGGAGAACCATAAAGATTTAGTGCTATCAATAGTTTTGATGCTGTTGAGAGATGATATTTTGAAACTGAAGCAAGACCCAAGGAGTCTGCACAACTTTCAGCAGCACGATTGACCCTCTGTCCTCTGTACTGGAGACACGGTCCTTCTGAAGGGAACACAGGACAAGAACTGTACCATCCGAACAAGAGGGCTTGTCAGCTAGTAGGACCACGAAGAAAGCTTCCTAACATGGAGAATAAAATGCATAGAAGCTGATTAAAGTCTTGGATTCTTTTCCTGGCAGGAGTTAGAATAATTTATGCATTTTCCATCTGAAGTTTCCTGTCTGATTGCATTTGAGGAGAACAAAGTGTATTAAAGATAATTACTATGTTAATAGACAAGAGATTAAAAACACCAAAGGATGAGTAAGTCCATCTTCCTGTCACACACAGTAGTCTTCTCCTCTGCCTGTAGATTTCCAAGTGAATATGAATTGGTAATCAGTATGTTTCATATTCATAATGCAATCAAAATGCATATTTGATTGAACATCTCATTTAGTAAACCAACAAAATATTCATAACTGTTGTAGCAATAATTACGGTGCATATTTTTAATTTTTCTATTGAGGTCTAACTATGTATAGTAAAACACTCAGTTCTTAGTGAACTGTATGGTGAGGAAAAAGTGTACCTACCTATGAAACCAGCAGTCAATCAAGCACAGAGCTGGAACTTAGAGACTTGGTGCTTCTCAGTATATGCCCTTTCCCAAACCCAGAGAGACCCCAGTGCTGAGTCATGTGTCTACTGACCAGCTTTGTGTGTTCTGAACTTCATAAAAATGGAAACACACCGTGCATATCTAAGTTTCCTTTCTTCATGCATCGTGTTATTTTTAATATTCATCTATGTTGTGTGCATCCCTAGTCCATTTCTTTCTGCTGCTATTGTGCCACTGTAAGAATACACCATCAATCATTTGTTCTCTGTTGATGGAAGTTTTGACTGATGAAAATATTTGCTCTTATGGATAAAGCTGCAATAAACATTGCACAAATATTCGTGTGAATGTACGTTTCATTTCGGATGTAGAAACCCCTTGGAGTTGGATTGTTAGATCATGAAGAGGTTGTAGTTGTACACAAGTTTATAAGGGAGTAAACCAACAAGTTTGGAATGTTGGTTGCACCATTTTTCACTCCTACCAGCCAGCATGATGAACCCAGCCCCACTTTACCCTCTCCGGCATTTGGTGTTGAAAGTGATTTAGATTTAAAACATTTCATGTTGTTGTCTGTACAACAGTATCTCATTCTGGCTTTAGTTTGCATTTCCATGGTAACAAATAATGGCAGACATCTTTTCTGCCATTCCTATTATGTGGCCATTATTATGTGGCCATTCCTATATCCTTTCTTTAGAAATTATCTCTTTTGAAAATTTTAATTGGGTTATTTGTTTTATTTTTGATATGTAAAGTTCTTAATACAATTGCCCTCAAGTCGGTCATACATGTAGATTGTAAATATTACTTAAGTCTGCAATTTGCATTTTTATTTGTTGTCAGTCTTTTTTAAAAAATAAGTTAATTGGTACAATTTAGATATATGTAATGATCACATTCATCATAGGGAACTTGTACCTGGCATGATATATCTTAGTTCTTTTTTAACCCATTCCCCTCCCTTCCGCTCCCTTCAATTCCACTTCCCCTCCTTATTTACAAAGCTTTATTTCCACTTTGTGCCTTTTTACTCACCCCCCCAGTTCCCCTTTCCTTTTGAACAATTTCTTCCTATTTCACAATATCTATTATACATTTTGGTTCTTATTTACACTATCAGTTTCTTACACCAGACAGACAAATGCAATATTTACACATGTGTCTCTAATTTATTTCACTTAAGAGTATGGTCTTAAGGTCCATCCATTTAGCTATAAATGTCTTAAGTTTATTCTTCTTTATGGCTGAGTAGTACTCCATTACATTAGAAAACCACATCTTTTTAATCCATTCATCAGTTGATGGGCATTTGGGTTGTTTCCAAGATTTATATTACAAACTGTGCTGTTATAAACATGGGTATGCATATATCACTGGTATGATGCTTTTAATTCTTTAGGGAAGATACCAAGAAGGAGAATACCTGAGTCAAATGGCACCTCAAGTCCTAGTTTTTTGAGGAGTTTCCATACTGATTTCCACAGTGGTTGTACCAGTCTACACTCCCACCAACAGTGGAGAAGGGTTCCTTTCTTCCCACAGCCCCACCTGCATTTGATTTCTTTGTAATAACCATTCTTTCTGTAGTGAAATGGAATCTTAGCATTGTTTTAATTTGCTTCTCTTGAATGATCAGTGATGTTGAAAATTTTCTCATATATTTATTTACAGTTTGTACTTCCCCATCTGTGAAGTGTGTGTTCATTTCAGATGCCCTTTTTTGGATTGGGTCTTTAAATTTGTGGGGGTCTGATATTTTTTCAATTCTTTATATGTTCTAGATATTAGTCCTTTGTCTGAAGAACAACTGGCTAAGATTTTTTTCTCACTCTGTGTGTTGTCTTTTCACTCTTTTGGTGATGTCTTTTTCTGTGCAAAAGCTTTTTAATAAGATGAGATCCCAGTTGTTGATTCTTTGTAGTATTTCCCATGCCACTGGGGTTTTGTTCATGAAGTCTTTCCCTACCCCTATGTCTTCAAGAGTTCTACTGATTTTCTCTTCCAGAAGATTCATGTTTCTGTTTTAATATTTATATATCTTTGATCCATTTTGTTTTAGGTCACTGCATGGTGATAGACATGAGTCTAGTTTTAGTCTTTGGCATGTGGAAAGCCAGTTTTTCCAGCCCCATTTATTAAAGAGGCTATCTTTCTTCCAGTGAACGTGTTTGGCCCCTTTCTCAAAGATAAGATGGCTGAGTGTGTTTGGATTTGTTTCTGCATCTTTTAATCTGTTCCATTGATCCTCAGGTTCTTTTTTTTTTTTTTTTTTTTTTGCCAGTACCATGCTGATTTTATCACAGTAGCTCTGTAGTATAATTTCAGTTCAGGGATTGTGATGTCATCTGCCTTGCCTTTGTCGCCCAGAATTGTTTTTGCTATTCTAGGTCTCTTCTGGTTCCAAATGATTTTTAGGAATGTTTTCTCTAGTTCTGTGAGGTATGCTAATGGTATTTTGATTGGGATTATCAACCTTATCAAAAAAAGGAAAGAAAAGACTCAAATTCATACAATTATGAATGAAAAGGATGAAATCAGAATGGATTCTTTGGAAACCCAGAAGATCATCAATACCTCTACATTGAGAACGTCTACTCTAATAAAACGGAAAACACAGAAGAAATGGACAGAATCCTAGACATATAGGAATTTTCAAAGTTGAATCAAGAAGATATGAAAATTCTAAATAACCCAATATCAGTCAATGAAATTGAAAGTGTAATTAAAAACTTACCAACAAGGAAAAGCCCAGGTCCTGATGGATTCACCACTGAATTTTACAAGAAATTTAGAGAAGATCTAATGCCATTATTCATCAGACTTTTTAATGAAATTGAAAGGGACACAACGCTTCCAAAGCCATTCCTGGAAGCAAGCATTACCCTGTTAACAAAACCAGAGAGGACCCAACCAAAAATGAGAACTACAGGCCAATCTACCTAAGGAACATAGACACAAAAATACTCAATAAGATACTGTTGTCAGTCTTTTGAAGAGTACAGACTTAATTTTTAGGAAATTCAGTTTACCTTTTTCTTTCCCTGTTAGAATTAGTGATTTTGCAATCTCTCTGTTAAATGTTTGACTACAAAAGTCACAAAAAACTCTGTAGGTTTTTTGAAGACACTTTACAATTTTAGCTTTTAAATTTCACCTGTATTCTATCAATTTCTGTCCATTTTCATGATAGGTATTGCTCAAGGTTCAATTTTTTTGCATATATTCAGTTGTCCCATAATTGGTTAAAATGACTTACCTTTTCCCATTGAGTTACCCTGGTGCAACTGTCAAAATTAATTTCCCCTGCCTATCTGCAGATCTGTTTTTGAATCTTATTCAGTTTCATTAACCTGTCTGTCCTGAAGGCAGAATCCTGCTGTCTTATTATAGGGTAGCAAAACTCTTTATGGTAACTCTTAGCATAAGGTATAAGCAAATGTATAAGGAATATATGTCCTCCAAATTTATTCTTTATAGTTGCCTCGCTTACTCTAAATTCTTTACCTTTCCTTATCAATTTTGGTATCAATTTTAATATTTTTTATTGTCTCCAAAAAAAAAAGCCTGATGAATTTTTTAAGATAAGTGTTTTACAAATTCTTCTCCTTTATACTTAGCTTCCAAGCAATTATGCCAAAAGAGTAAGTTAAAGCAACATCTTTCAAACTGTAGTACATGGAAAACTGGAGCCGCTAAGCTTTTCTTACTGGTCCAAAATCATTATTTGTCCTTTCAATCTCATTCTATCACCAGTGCACAGACTATAAAAAGCTCATTGTAATCGTTTCATTAAAATCTGTTTTAACATATGTAACGCTTTTTTGGGGGTGGGTACCGGGAATCGAACTCAGGACCTTGTGCTTGCCAGGCAAGCGCTTATGCTGCTGAGCTATATCACCAGCCCCAACATTTTTAAAAATTAATTTAATGGTACAATTTAGGTATACACAATGATCACATTCATAATTTAGATATACATAATAATCACATTCATCATAGGGAATTTGTACCTGTACATGATATATCTTGATTCTTTTTTTTTTCCCTTCCCCTACACTCCCTTCAACCCCCTTCTCCTCCTTATTTACCAAAGCTTTGTTTCCATTTTTTTCCTTCTTTTCTAGTTTTTTTCTTTTCCTTTCCTTCTTTTCCTTAAATCTAAAGTACATGTTTTTTATTTTATTTTTATTTATTTTTTTATTTTTTTATGGGTACCGGGGGTCGACCTCAGGACCTCACACGCCAGCAGGCACCCATGCCGCTGAGCGATATCACCGGCCCTTTTTTCGTATGTGGGTTCCGGGAGCCGAACTCAAGACCTTGCACTTGCCAGGCAGGCGCTTATGCCGCTGAGCTATCTCACTGGCCCAAGTACATGTTTTTTAAATTCCTGTTTTAATTTCTCATGTAGAAAAATGTGACAGATATAACCTACATATCAGCCAATGATCATGTGGTTTTTAAAGATATTTTGACAAACTTTAGTACATTCTAAAATGTAATTTTCTCAGAAGCTTATTTCTAATGGTTCTATTTGAGGAGGGGTGTTATATCAAGTTAAAAGTTTTAACAACCCTCTTAGCTACCCAGAATCATACATTTCTTCATTCTCTTATTTATCACATATATCCTATTCACATAATCCGCCTTCAAGACTGTGTGCCTAATTCTTGAATAATTTTTTATTCAAAATAACATTTTCACCCAACTTTGAGAAAATGAAACCAACGGTCTCAATATCTCTTCTCTTTAAGTTTTCACTGAAAAACTAATTTCTTCATTCTCTGTTCTAACAATTCTTCTTGAAACAGACCAAATAATATTTATTTCAGTTTATAGATCCGAAAGTAATTTGGGTATTTTAGGCAACATTTGTGTATTCATATCAATCATGCTTCCACTTTTCCCATACTCTAAAAATTTAAAAAATAATACACATAAATACACTTGTAAATTCATTTATTCAAGAAACATTGCAGAGTGACTTATGGGATTTGTCTGAAGACTATATCTGGATTCATATGAATAAATATATAATTATTTCTAAAAACCATTTCATTTAATGCATAGAAAATCTGAGGAAAGTAAACCATCTATCGTATGTACAATGGTTTCTATGCAACAAATTCCACTCCTACGTAAAATGACAAGTCTACCTCTTCACTTGGAGTCACTGTCCTACACAAAATTATATCCTTTACCCAGACCCACATGTTCAGAGTCACATTCTTCATACATTAGAAAAGCTTTACAAATGCTCTTAACATTTTGTGCAATTCCAACTTCAACTGTACAAAGAAAAACCTAAGATATAATAATTATTCCCACACAAAAATGAGAGTGGCATTCTCTGGTGTAGAAATAGATTACAAGCTTGGATTTCCATGTACCTTGGAAGGCTGATATTTTTTCAAAGCACACAGCCATTTTCTTCCCAGAGACTGGGTACACAGAAATATTCTCACATAATCATGAAAAAAGAAAGCCTTGGAGTTTGGATCTAAAACACAGCTGACATGCATTGTCACCAGATGCATCAAGTTAAGGAATGAGTGTGAGAAGAAGGTGTAACTGCAACTGCTCATGAAGTCAAGTCTTGGAAACTCAGGAACTTGCTGGGGTGGCAAGATGGATGATGTAGATGGAATTACTGCAGCACTGAGAACCGTGAAGAGACCAAGGACCTTAGGATCCCATGGTGGAAAGCCCTGCAATGGCTCTCACAGGTAGAAATGGTCATCTGGATCCTCGTGAGAACAACTTCAGTGATGGACACTCACCACTCTGCTAGCAGTTGTTTCCATAGTTTACAGCTTCATTGGCCAACTCTGCTTCTTCTAAACAACTTTAAATCTGCCTTCATATAACTTCCATCTTTATTCCCTTATGTGAAAAGGGAGCAAAACCAATAGTGTGTTCTGGGTCCATTTCCCATGAGGCAGCCTGCTAGGGAAGTGAGGTCTTATGAGTCATCATTCCTGCAGCAGCCATGGCCAAACAGGAAGTGCGTCATTAACCCATTTCCATGATAATGGGCTCAGGATAGCACTCCTTGTCTTTGGAAGAGTAGACATTTAATTTTTGTTCTTCTGGATTAGAGCTCCTGGTTGTTAAAAATGCTAGCAGTTCACACAGCTCTTTCTTGGGTCTCTGTAGGTTTGGGTGAGGGAGATTTCACAGTCAAATGAACAATTCACTTGTGCCTAGATCAGGCATTTTGGACTCCTCCTGCCTCTGCCAATGGTTTGCCCTCAAAGAAGGATTCTTCTAAAAATGAATAGAGGGAATGCTTGGGTTTTGCTTGACTTCACTCACAAATGAAGAAGTTCACAGTGATTATCTTACATTTCCCTTACTAATTTAGTGCTTACATAAAGGTTGCCATACACTTAAATAAATATATATTGGCTCAAAATGACTTTTAGTAGAAGGCAGGGTTGGGAAGCAGGAAGAAGGACAAACATAGTGTCCCAAAACACTCCCCTCTCCCACTTCCTCCTAGGCTTCTTACTAATGAAATGTGCTGAATCCCATAATCCTACTTCTATCACCTATAAGCAGATTAAAGATAGCTTATGTCAAGGATCCTTTCTGTTTATTCAACCAGTAAATGTTGAGAGCCAGTGTGCCAGATATTGACAGGTATTGCATAAAGTAGTGAACAGAAACATAAGTATAAAAAAGTGTGATGCTGTTTAATATGATGTTTCCGAAGTGTTTCCAAAGGCTTCAAGCATTCTCCAAATACCTTATATATTAGCCCATTTGTTAATTGTAATTAATTTATAAGGGAGATATTGTGGCAATCAATTAATGTGCCCAAAGTCATATGCGATAAAAGATGGAGCCTACAATTTTATATAGTAGATTTCAAATGCACTTTATTTTTTAACCCACAGGCAGAATATATTTAACATCAGAATTCCATGCACACCCACACACACATACACACATGCACAAAACTGGAATGAAGTTCACACCAAATACTTGTTTTTGCAAAGCTTGATACACCCTAATATTTCCCATTTTCTTCCAGTGCACTGTAATTCTTTAAAAAGTATCTGTCAAGTATATGTCCCTTCCTCGTAGGTCATAAACCTACAGTTTAAAAATAATTGGTTTGGTGGCTGGATCATGGGGGATATGGAAGGAATAATCACAAAATAAACATAAGATTTCAAGAGTGCTACCAAAGGTTTGAGAAGCCAAGTTCTGAAAAGCAGGAGGGCCTGACCAGGGTAAAGACTAGAGGAGCTTTCCGGGCATCTTTCAGTGTGCACAGGCTCTGGGCCAGGAAGGACCCTGGCACAGGGAAGAAACAAAAGGCCCATGGGCTGGGGAGCATGGGAGGGGTAGAGGTGGAGGAGCTCAGAATGAGCTTGGAGATGTAGGGAGCCACCGGGGTGTAGGAGGCTTTGAGGCCATGATCAAGACACTGAACCCAGAGTGGGGAGCTTCTTAAGCAAGGGAGGGCCAAACAGTGAGGACGAAGCACTGAAATAATCTAACTTGACCTCACATGTCCTTTGGTGCAGGACAAGCCACGCTCGTGAGGCCGTGCAGGACTCCCGAGCTGCTGTCCCAGCTCTGGTGCACCTCCGCCAGCTACTCACCCATCTCTTGGCTGCTTATCTCAGTGGCTTGGTGTTTGCTGTGCCCCCTTCTCTGCCCATTGCCCTCTGCAGGACAGGAGCTTCTTGTTCTAGAGGTCACATGTCTTCCTTGACCTTGCAAGAAGAGCAGCCTGTAGCCAATGGCCAACTGCCACAGCACCTCAAAGGAAGGCCTCTGCCTAAAACAGGGTGGCTCTGTTTGTAATTTATGACCTTCTTCTAGGGAACCTGACTCAAAACATGAATAATGTATAGATAATGACTGATAAAACTAGAAATTGGAAATCGGCTATGAACATTTTGTCATTTTGACTGGATTAGGAATTCCTAGAGAATTAAGAAAACCTTAGTTCTGGGTGTGTTTGTGAGGCTGTTTCCAAGATGAGACTGGCTTGCGAGCTGGTGGACTGAACAGGGAAGATCCACCCTCCATGTGGGTGGGCACCATCCACTCAGTGGGGTGGGGGTGGGAGGGTGGGGGTTAGGAGCTGTGCCTGGATAGAACAAAACAGGCAGAGAAAAGGCAACGTTCTCTCTCTCGTTCCCCTCTCTGGGATACTCTTCTTCTCCTGCCCTGGACATCAGAACTCCAGCACTCCAGCGTGTGGGCTCCAGGACTTATACCATTGGTTCTCTGGGTCCCCAGTCCTTGGATTAAGAATTGCACTAGCAGCTTCCTTTGGACAGAGTCACACCAGGCTGTACCCCAGCTTGCCAACCACGTCACAGGGCAGGTATTCATAACCATGGGAGCCAGCTTCCCTTCTAAATCCTCTCTTGTCTGTATGTCTACCCTGTTGGTTCAGTCTCTCTGTAGAAACATGCCGAGTACATTGGCCTAATGATAAACAGATATCATTTAAATTTAATTAATGTGTGCTTCCTTTACCTGAATGTTACACGGTAGCTAGCTAGCATAGTCTGAACTGCTACAGAACTGAGAAATTGTTACTACTATTCCAAAGATTCCTGAAATACCCTCTTTGCTGCCATGTGCCTTATTAATGAAACCATCCTCCCACACCCCAGAATGGACAATTTTCTAATCATAGGGCTTTTCACCACCACCATCTCCACCTCTACTACCTCCACTACGTCACCTCTACTACCAACACCTCCATCATCATCATCACTATCACATTCACCTCCATCACCACCCCTTTGACCACTACCACCACCACTGCAATTACTTCCAATCCACCATTGTGGTTCCTTCCACCAGAATTGCCTCAATTTCTACCATCACCAATAACAACACCACCTCTGCTAATGTCACCTCCATCTCTCCTACCATTTCTTGTACCTCCATTTTCATTACCACCACCATCATCACCAACTTCACCACTTAGTTAATTGGTCATCTAACCTAAGGCACAAAGTTTTCTGTCAAGTCCTTACAATAAGAGTTTCAGGGAGACTAAATCTGAACCAGGCACAAGTGACCAGAGAGGGCCACACAATCTTCAGAAGGGAGGGAGCCTTACAGATGCAGAAGGAGAAGTGGAGACTCACAGTGAGGATGACCTTGAATGGAGAAAAATGTTGTTTCTGGTTCCTAACAGGTCTCCCAAGGCCACGTCCCCTCACACCTTGGGGCTTTAAAGACATACCGGACCAATCTGTTTGTACTTGAACTGTCTATGGGATGATAATCCTTTTTGTTAGTTTGAAATCAATTCTTAAATAAAAGTGATGATGTAGAATAAAAACAATTGCAGTACTTCCTTGATAAGGACATTATGAAAATAATGTAGTCAGTTACTAAACTTATTTAATACATCAGGTCATATAGTAATATTTATACAAACATCACCATTCTTTCCTATAACCAAAATGAAAAACTATGAAGTGGACTTAATTGGAAATACATAGCTTCATTCTCTGTATGTTCTCTTTGGGGTAACCTGTTAAGAAAGAGTAATCCAATGCCTCACTGTATTACTAATTTGGAGTTCATCAAATGATCCCACATTTGACCCTTGGGGATGAGATTAAGCAAACTCATCAGTTACCCTAACCCTAGAATGCATAATGTTCTTATCAAGATTCAAGTCACTGATACAGTGCAAATATGTTGTTACTGCAACCAGAGCTGAGGTGGTTGCAGAGAAATTGTCAGTGGTCACATGTGAAATATTTCTTCCTGCATACGTAGGAGAACCAGGGCTCAGGATCAGACTGCAAAGGCAGCAAGCTCATAATCCTGCACTTCATAAAATTTCCAACGTTCAGGCACTGCTGAATGGGAACTCAGGATGAAGAAATGATTGTATCGTATTTCTCCCCATCACACGCACAGGTGTGTCCTGCAGAGAAGTGTCCAACAGTTCGTCTTGCTGTGTTTCAGGATTCAGAGGGATTCTTTAAATTTTTATTTTAAAAGACATGTTTTGAGAAATAAAAGAGTGATAGTCCTGAGTCCTTCATTACCTACTCACTCACTGATAGAGTTAATGCATTTAATTTCTGCCGACAGTTGGTTACAGATTACATTTGGATTACAGTGTTTTAAGCAGTAAATCCCTTATCTTTTGGACCGAGAGATTTCCCCCAAAGAATGCCAAAGATACGCCTACAAAACACTGTTAATTATTGCACTCTATTTTTATTCACTGAAAATACTTGCCAGATGTTTTGTGAGCCATGTCAAAAAATGACCTATTCCTCATGAATATACAATAAACACTTGAAAAGATATCCTAGTATACTAAAATGATATGCCTATATTTTCACAAATATTGGAAAACACTCTTGTTACTGCTTTTAGACTTTGAATCAACATCAGAATCCTTTATTTAGTTTAGGATTTAAAAATATATTATTCATAGAATAGAAAATATGGCCTTCTTATAAAATATGTACAGTAAAGAAATGTAAGCAGAGGAAAATAAAGCCATTTATAATTTTCTTGCCTACAGGTTATCACTGATAATAAATTTTTTCTTATAAATTTACTTTAAATTTTTGATCTAATAATGAATAATAGATATGCTTGGTATTCATTTAAAACTATAGAATAACTTCCCCAATATCATATTTTTATTACAAATGCGATCCATAGGGGTTACCTAGGTTTTGCACACTCAGCATAAATACCGAGTTGGCTGTCCATTTGTCTCTGCATTCATCCACCTACCCACCCATTATCTTTAAAAATTTTCCTGTCATAGGCATTGAATAAATTTCTCCAAGTTTGTCATTTGCCTTTCATTTTATTTTCTTCTTTTATTGGTACCTACATTTATATTTAGAGTTGGTTATGGGGAGATTTCTTTCCATTTGTTTTATACTTTGAAATCCTGTAAAAGGTAACATGTTCTCATACTCTTTCATTTTGTTATGGTTTCTTCATTTGTTAAAGACATGGAATACTGGCTTGTGGTGTAAATTTCAGACACCATGGGAAGACACTGCAGTGGAGAGTAAAGTCCTATCTCCCCCTCTGCTCTCCTGCTCTGGCGTCCTGACACCCATTCTGCACAGTTAATTGGATTCAGCAGTTCCTGATGCATCCTTTGAAGATTTTCTTTCAATATTTAAGCTTTCCCTTAATCTCATTCTTGTATTTTCTGTTGTTTAAATTTTAAATTAACAAGCTTAATTGAAAAGCTCTGTAATAGAGTAAGGCAGCTTTGGTCTGTGGATAAGGTTTGCTTCCCTCGAATAAAACCTCAGGAACTCTTAGATAAAGGTATTACGTCTTCTGACAGTTCGAGGCTTGGTCCAGTACCATGACCTAGTTTTCATTTTTACTGTGGCTTGGTAATGTGCTTTTCAATCTGAATCAACAAGTATCCCCAATAGATCTGCTGCCCAATTTGCTCGCCTTTGTTAGTATTTTCTGGTTCTTGAGGCTTCAGTAAAAAACAAAGTTATTTCACACTCAATTATTCACAGTAGGTGATCATAAAATATACACTTCTCTGCTACTTGCTTTTATGATCGCTTTAACATTTTTCTGTATAGATCCATCCATTTTATTCTTTTAAAAGGTCAGATAAAACCTCATTATGAGAGCACAGTTTACTCTTCATAATCCCTTTTGACAGACATTTAGAGATTTCTAGTTTTCCAGTATTACTAAAATGCTATCATAAATATCTTTTAAAATATATATTGATAGGCCAATATATCTTTTAGAAATAATCTTAGAATTCATTTATGTAAGTTTTAAATATTGATAGAGACTACAAAATTATTCCTCCAAAAATTTCATTCTAATTCATGATCTTCTGTCAAAAGCACATGAGGAGAGCTGTCCTCTTATTCTCTTTAATGCTGTATTTTATCAGTTTTAAATGTTTTCCTACACAAGTATTAAAATGGTATTACATTCATTTGTATTTATTTGTGTAATAATTGGTAGACTATTATTTGTGGCTATTAAATATTTTAGCTTTTTATAATGACCTGGCTTTACTAACTCTTTGCTCAAATTTTATTGGATAATGTGTCTTTATATTGTTGGATTGGAAAGAGTCTTTTAGGAAGAAATTTTTGTCTTGGTTATTTACAGTAGTATTATGATTAACTTTAACATCTTTTTTTTTTCTTGATGTAGCACTTTTTTCCCCAGAGAAACGATAAATTCTGAGGTTTAGTCAAATGTATAAGGTCCATCCATGTCATTCTTTTAAAAGTTCAGATAAAACTCATTATATGAGACCACAGTTTATTATTCACAATCCCTTTTGACAGACATTTAGAGATTTCTAGTTTTCCAGTGTTACTAAAATGTGATCTATAAATATGGTGAAAGTTTATATTTAAAACATTATTACAGTAAAAAGGCACATTGTCATGAATCCTCCTCAGAATGCACCCTCTTTCCTTGGACACACTTATCCCATTGCTCTCTCTACTTTCTGAAGCAGTTCTGGAAGTCCTCTTTCGTGAGTGTTTTTTTTAAGGAGTGTGATAAAAATGTAGTGAATGCTGCTACCCAATGTTATCCAACAACAAGGAAGGCTCATAAAAATGTGCCAGTGAGTCCTCATCAGCCTTATTCACTGGATCTGGCACTTCTGACTCTTCCCCAAGATCAAAATGACCACCATTTGTAAATGTTTGACATCTGCTTAGGACACTGAGGCACCCAGGACAACATAACCAAAGACACTCACAAAAGAGGACTTCCAGAACTGCTTCAGAAAGTGGCAAGAAAGATGGAATAAGTGCAGCTGAAGCAAGAGAAAGTATTTTGAGGACATTAAGGGCAGTGTGTCTGTTACAATAATACATACTACAATACATAATAAACACACTGTGTTTTTAAATTAATACTTCATATCAACTTTTTTCAGTATGAATCTGGCTTTCCATTCTTTTTTTTTTTTTTTGTGGGTACCAGGTGTCAACCTCAGGACCTCGCACTTGCCAGGCAGGCACGTACGCTGCTGAGCCATCTCACCGGCCCTGGCTTTCCATTCTTGCCTATGCAGAAGTATTGAGTACAGAGAGTCCACCTGCCCCTGGTCTCCCTCCTTCTGCAGAACCTGCTGCCCTCCCACCAACTTTGCTGAGCTCTGAGGGGCTCCCTGAATCCCTGCTGAAGACACCTTTCCTGCTCAGACTTAGCTAAAATGCCACCTCACAAGGCATAGAAGTTATTTTAGAGAAGTCCACTGTGCCCAGAGCACAAACCTGCTGCACAAGTTGCTCTCTCTCTCTGAAAACAGAAAAGAATTACATTGACTGACATAGAAGTAGAAGACACTGATAGTCTAAAACATGTGCCAAGAAGGTATCAAAATGTAGCTGGCGTAAATTGTCTAAATTTTCAAAGATTGTATAATCTCTTATTTTGTAAGTGGTGTAACAGAGAAATTTATTGTATAGAGCTACCATTATGCTAAAAAACAATATGATGAAAGAATAAAAATACCACAGGCAATTTCAAAAATTGATTGTCAGTATATATGTGGTGCAGGAGTAGGCCAGTGATAGTGTCCCAAAGCTGAAGACAATGTCCTCAGTATTCCCAGGATGCCTGTACCCAGCCATCTCAGCCATTCCTGTGTCACTAAACCTCCACCCTCCTGAACCACCAGCCCTGCGAGTGTCCAGATGGGCATGGAATGGGAGGAGGAATTAACAAAGAGTCCCCTTTCTTACTGCCTGAGATTGTCTAAATCCATTTCCTCCTTTTCCCCCAGAGCAAGTTCTTTGAGCACTTGGGGCTGCATTCATTTATGGGCTGATGTATGCAGGCATACACATCCCATTCTGTACCTGCAAAAATGTACACATTCCCCACCTTCTAGACATAGCTTGATTTTTTTCTCCATTTTATTACAGTAGCATTTCCCTATTACCTTTCAGCAGAGAATGACCGTGTACTTTTATAATAACTTTTATGTGTTAAAAGGTATTTGGGCTACTTTCTATGGTTGAGGTAATTTAGAATTAGAAAGAAATAGACGTATTTTATAGATGTAATACGCTAAAAGCCATCTTTGGATTACAGCCTAAAGATTCAACTCTTATTGCAGGCATTCTTCTTTTTTTTTTTTTTTTTCTTTCAATTCTGAAAAGACAAATTTCCATCTTGCTGGCTTTGGCATGCAGGTTCAGTCCACTAAGTCAAGGTCCTACTTGGCAGTTGGTTCTAAGCACTCATGGCTATAGCCCGGCAAGATCAATGGGGGCTGGCTTGGGTCCTCCTTACCCTGCAGAAGACGTCGTGGGTGATGGAGTGGTACATTCAGCTGTATGTACAGGGCTAACTCACTATGTTCCTCTGACAGGAAGAGGAGGACAAGAGGTCAGACCAACAAACAACCTATGCTAACAGAACATGAGCTACTGCTCCATGCCATGTGTCCACATGAACTTATTTTATTTTCATGGTTGTAGGAGGTTTGATGCTCAAACATATCAATTCACAACTGAGATCTGGAGACACTGGCTAAACCATACAAGTCATCAAACAGAATCCTGCCTGAGTCCTTTCCTGCCCACAATCTGCCATTACTCTGTCCCTCCTCTAAAGACAGCCATGACCAACCTCTGCCAGTTCCTCCCCATCAGCTTCCATTCTACCCAACCTGACACAGGTCTACTGAGCCGCTCCCATGCAGCTCTCAGGGTTTGATCATCTCTTCTTCACGTAGAATTCTCCATAACACCTTCCCTGTAGTGTTTTGTCATCTTTTTGTTCAGTAATGCACATCGCTCTCAGAAAGTTTCCATTCCCTCTTTCACCCCACCTCTTTCTTCCTCAGAATGCTACTTTTCTGAAAAAGCAAAATCAGTCCTAACACTGACCAAAAAACAAGAGTTACCAAAAATACAATATGGTTACCAAAAAACAATCCCTAATTCATGATGACATGTGATTTGTCACCCATTTTCCCAGGGATCCCTGATTATAGCACCCAGGAAATGCTTCAAACCTCTGAGGAACATTTCTAGAAGTTGGACTTTGAAGTAGGACAAGTGACAAGAACTTCTTGGGACAGAGAAGCAAGGAAGGGTAAAAAGAGAGGAAATAAATGAACAGCTTTAAGTTTATCTTCCCATTGGCACTCTCTCTGTTCACATCCTCCAAGCCCCATCTTATTCTTAATCTACCATCTCCCCACCTTCCTCCATCACCCTGAATCCTTACAGAGCTTCCTTCTTTCCTGGATTTTCACTGGTACCATGCAATTCTTCTAAGAAACAATGGTTACACACACTTTAAATACAAAAGCACTGGCCCAGTCATATTTAGCCAAGAACACCACAGCATAGTCCTGTTGGGAAAGGGGGCTATCCAAATATCTTGCAGATAATCTAGTTAACAAATGTTCACTGATGATAAGTTTTCATGGACTAGAACTGATGACCTGAATATGTCATCTGCCAGTACAGTCAACCTGTCTCACTCCATTATTCGGTATTCCCTCCCCACTGACAATACTCAATAAACACCATGGATCAGTTTCTTTTACATTTTTCCAGGGCTTATAGAATTAAGTGAGGCTGAGCACTATCCCCTCAGTATCGATTTCTCAAAGGCACTAATAGTATATCATGACATGCATCTGGATTATATCTGACCAGCGCTCCATTATTCAGAGCAAAGTACTAAGAAGAGAAGTCTAGTTCTGGTATATTCCATCTTTCATATCATCATAACTTCATATCTTAATAACTTTAGGCAATGTTCTCAAATATGCATCACTTTTGCCATTAAAGAGGGAATGGAAAAGTGTTATTGAATTTGATAAAGAAAGGACCCATCTAAGTAGCTACACAAGAACAATGATTTGCATTCAGAGAGGGACACCGATCATTTTCCAATATGTATGTGATTTTTATGGCCTTAGTTGGACACTCTAGGTTTACTATTTTTTCTGAAGTTATAAAAGTAGACAGTCCACACTCATTATTTTAGTATTTGAAGTATATGTGTTGGCCTTGAAATTCTCTAAATTACTTGAAGTGCACTGAAAGGATTTTTAATAGGCAGGACATGTACCTTCAGGTGAACTGGAAAATGCTACTGAAACCTTGTGGATAGCTGATGTACTATAAGATTGATTGCTTTGTCCTTCAAATGTCAAAATTCTACCAAATTAAAAAAATGCATCTTCATCAAAGACAAGAACATAATTCACGAATGATTTGGGTAAACATTATCAAGTGCATGTGCACATACACACAAAAAGAATTGTGCAACGATATAGAGGAGTAAACAAAATCAGAGTAAATAAGCCCCAGTGCTCACACTTGTGATTCTGTGACTCTGAAGAACATGACCAGCAAAGACCTGCCTGGAAAAGCGGTCCCATCCTACTGCTTCTACCGAGTCAGCATGGAAGGTGCAGACAGTGCATCAGTTACACTTCCAGGGCACAGTCATGAATGATCAGCTGTGGGTAAGCGTTCCCGGTTGTCCTATGCTCACACTCTGCCACAGAATCAGGGGCATCATGGGACATCTGCTGGCCCTCAGGATGGGCTGGGCTGCACTGTGTCCATGCGAGGGAAGGGGCTGCGGACTCTGGTGTTAGTTGCTGCCTGAGGTTTATGCGAAGTGTGATCTCACCCTCTGTCTGCAGCTTACACTCGAGGAGAAAAACTTCTAAATGGAAGAAAGTGCCACATTCAGGCTAAACAGAGGAGGGACGGTGATATTCCAAAACTACGAAGTGGGGAACAGGCCTGGCCAGGAGGGTGAACGGATCAGAAAGTGAAATAAAAATCTCACAGGACTTGGAGTTTAATGACTTAAGTTTAGTAACTTAAGCACTTTACTAGAGAACTATGACTTCATTATGAGAATAGCGTCTACTTTGGGCCATTACCTATAACAACTAAATTAAATATTTACTTGCAAATGAGACTTGTTGAATGAATATTTAATATGATGGAAATTTATTGCTGAAAAAGATTATTTCATTTTTGATCTCCACTGATGTTTTAGCTTCCTATTACGTTGCTTTTCCATTTACTTTGATAGTCATAAGAAGCACACTTTATTTTCATGTGTTATATATTAAATTGAACACTTGAGTTGTTTGTATTTTTAATAGTGTTTTCAATATTATTCTCCTGCCCATATTATAACTTAATTTCAGACCAGAATTTTCAAGAAGTGAGAATGTCATACAGTTCCATGTTCAAACTACAAGTACTTATGAAACACAAGGAAAAACATGCTTTAAGAAATTTTGAAATGAATACTTCTCTGAAATATAATTTTAAATGTTCAATGTCATACATCACTGCAAAATTTAGTGAGCCTTCAAATCATGGATTCATAATTTTAATTTTTGGTTTAGCAGATTTTATTTGGATTTATTTCTCTATAAATAATCCAACCTATGACACACTTCTTATTCTTTGTTTCATGTACAGATCTTACGTGAGCAGTCATTCAGGAGGGAGCAATGTACACATCCAATAAGACAGCAAACACCTCCGTGATCGATTAAAATATATCTTATTAGTGTTACATCTTATTTATGTTAGTGCTTAGTCTATGAATTAAAATATGCATTCTTGGTGCATCACTGTCTATTAAGCCTGGTATGTATTTCTTTACTTTTAGTGTAAAGACTTTCGAGACATAATTTAACATATGTTTTTTGCACATACACATACCCATCTCCAGAGTTTTTCATTATTATCTGAACAGGGTCATTTGTATAGCTATTCTTCTTTCATAGAGGTCACAACTTTTTAAAAGTACTATTTTAAAATATAATTCAAACTAGGCATGATGACACAGACCTGTATTCCCAGCTACTGGGGAGGCGGAAGCAGGAGGAACACTTGAGCCCAGTAGTTTAAGGCCAAACTGGGGATCATAGAAAAACCTTGTTTCAAAAATTATGTAAATGAACCTCTATCATCCTCCAAACACATGTAACAACATATAACAAGCAGAAATACAAACAGACTTAAATATGAATATAAAGTAGGAATATATTTTTAAATCATTAGATTTAATAATTATGGCAATAATTTTTTAGAAGATTGTTTTAATTAACCTTATACTAGAATTTGGTATCCAGGTAACAATATTTTTCAATAACTTCATTAGCTTAAATTATTTTTATGTCAAGAAAATAAAATCATGGGCTTCTGAAAGTAATGCTTATGTTGACAGGGAAAGTTGTCAACAGAGACTTTCTAATTAATAAATACAGGCAAAATGTACTAACTAGTATCTCAAAGTACTGTTGAGTTAGTTTTAACTGAATGAAGTAGCTTACCCGAGTTTCTGCATATGTGTCGAAGAAAATAAAAATGTTACAAAATGCAGAATATATATGATTTTCATTATTTACTCTTTTTCTTTCATGTCATTGGTCTCTTGATTCTACCATCCCAACTCTAAGCTTAAAATAGGTGCTTGATGTTCTTTAAAACATTCTTGTGAGGAGCTGGCGAGCAGCTGCATTTTTTTATTAGTGCGTATTTGCAGTAATAACGGTCACATTCATTTCTTGATATGTGTAGAAAACACATCTGAATTCTTTTCTGTCCCTTTCCCCTCCCACCCTGTCTCTCTCTCCATCTCTTGGTCTCCTTTCCTTTTGCAGAATATCTACATCCCTGTTTTCTATCATCTCTCTCTATAATTTTTGCTCTTTATGTATACTTTGAGTTTCTCAGATAAGAGGAACCATGCTTTATTTAAGCTGTGTGTCTGATTTATTTCACTTAAAAGTATGGTCTCAAGGTGCATCCATTTTCATACAAATGATTCAAGTGTATCCTTTTTCATGGCAGATTAGTTACTTTTGAAGAAGTTTCACAACGTTGTACACATTAGATCTGCATAAGGGACAAGTCCATGAAGATCAGTCAAGCGTGGCTGGCAGGCTAAAGTATATGTGGAGGGTTAGATGTTTACCATGTGTGAATTTTCCAAGACTAAGTGATCATAAAACAAGATGTGTTGTCAGTTGATTGTTCGGTATTGCTAGAGGACAAGACCGCATTAAGTTCATGGCATCATATTCAGAATTTTAACAAATAGCCCTCGCGTAGAAAAGCATAGTGCTACTTATTGTTTGCCAATTTGTGGTGTCCAGGCTTTTTGGATTTTGGTAAAATGTGCTGAAATATTAGCATCAGAGAATCAGAAATCATCTTGCCAGATCTATAACTAAGCATTGCAGATACCGTTCTTCAAACTTACTAAATTTTAGATGTGTTTTATTTTAAATAACTTGCAGTATGAGAACAATTTTGCCTTACACTGAGCCAAAATATATCTCTCCTTAATTTTCATTTATTGCTTTAAATTTTGTCTCAGTTTGGTTTCTCAAATAAGCTGCTTTCATATATTGGCTCAGAGGTCAGCACCAGTCTGTAGTGTACACCTGTTATCTGGACAAAGGATGGGACCACAGCTTAAAATATTTCAACAGAACTCTTTAATTTTAGACATAATAAACTGAGAAGGTTTTATACCCCCTAAGCCCTGTGCCGTTGGACCTCCAGGGCTGATGAAGACATGCATTGCGAAGAATGAAGAGAATGTTGATTATCTTTCTCTTTTGGTACTGACCTTGACATTTTCAGCAAGGTAATGGTTGTAGAAGACAGGCTGTGTCAGGAAAGAGAATGAATTTCTCCTCGTTACTTGGGATGGAGAGAGTAGCTTGCCAATTAAGCCAGCATTTTTCCTCTTCTTTACTAACTCAACCAACATTAATTTTGCTGAAGTATCTGATCAGCATATATTCTGGGAAACTGGGCTCCAGGGAGTGAATCCCAGTGGACTTTACCGTTATGGAGATCTCATTGCTCTTTCTGTGATTGCTTTGAGGACAGGTACAGGTTGTTGCTCCCGGTAGCAGGAGTCCTGCTAAATATGAAAGGGACAGATTTTCCAACTTAGTACAGGAGGGAGTCGCAGAGAAAAGACCTTTCATGTCCTTGCCCTTCTTAATCAGAGTCCTGCCACGAGAGTAGATGAGACCTATAGCTGCAGTGCTGACTTGTGCCCAAGAGGTGACATGCTTAGGGAAGAATATTTAGGGTGCCAAGGATGGCACAGCAAAGGATAAATGACCCTGGGCATTTGGAGCCTCAGGGAGCCATCCCCTGCCTCCAGACTTCTTATAGGGTAAGTTAATTAACTCTCCAGATTACTGAGTTATGATTAGTCAGGAAGCCATTTCCTTGCAGCTGAAAGCAGTTCTAACACTACACTTTTAGCGTGTGGAAGGCAGGCCTGGGGACACAGACCTAAGGCTTTAATTCCAAGGACAGTGCAAAGCAGCATGTGAAGAATCAGAGATAGAAAACTCAAAACGGGATGGTAGGAAAGAAGAAAGAGGAGAGAACCTAGGAGAACTGGGGTGGGAGATGTGTGCTCTGGTAGCTTCTCCACAGTGGGAGGAAGATGTTGTAGAAGTCAGGGCAGTGTGATAGTCAAAATTTTGGCAACGAGCACTGCCGAGATGCTGGACATTGCCACATATGTTTGCTGTCCACATTCACAAAAGCTGTTGGCATCACGACATCAACAGTGCAGGCCAGAGAAGATTTAGCTGATGAGCACTGTCATTACCCCACCAACTTACGTGGCATGAATAGGACCCACAATTCCCTGCTGGCCTCTGAAAGTCACCCTGTAGGTGTCTGAGGTGCGAGCGCGTCATCTTACGTGGGTCTACCAGAGTCCCAGGCAAAGTCACCGAAGCTAGGGGTCATAGAAAATGGTCAATGAGAGTGGACTGGGAGGACCACACATTCCCTCCTCCTTCAGCAAATGTCAGGGGAATGACAGGGCAGGCACATGCAGACGCCACAGCGGGTGAGCAATTCTGACAGTGAGGATCTCAGAAGCCCTTGGATCCAAAGTCCCCCTTCCCCTTGCAGAAAGTACCTCCAGTTCTCATTCCTAGATGCCACTCCAGTGAAGTTTGGGAGAGGTAGGTAAATTCAACTGCCTATCAGCTCTGAGGTGGTCACACACAGGGGCTGTGCAATGATGGAATCGCACCGATGACACCGCACTCTGTCCACTTTCTCTTCCCTGTGCCGGGGGATGGTGCTTTGCGAGAGCTAGCTCAGAATACTTGCTGGAACATAAGAAAGCAAGGTTCTCCGCATAGCTGTGTGGCCCATCACCCGGCATGAGGCTGCCTTGTTTCCAGGTGATGCTCTCCCCAGAACGCCACACAGCAACGCGCCTCATGGTGGCCCTGACTACCTGGGTCCCTGCTGGCTGCCGTTCTCACTGTGACCTAGCTGCTCTGTGTCATTTCTCACATTTAGCTCCACAAACTAACTGTGAATTCTAAAATAATCGAGTGTAGAATTTGTATGTGCTCATTAATCATTTTAAAATTAGCAATATTTTAATTATCCTCAGTTTCAGTCTCTCAGCAACTACTGTTTAACTGAAATTGATACCCCCCTATTTCCAAGAGAGTTGGAATTATCTTCTACTGAAGCACCATTTAAAATATAACCATGAGAGGACTGCAATTAATCTGCTAATCCTTCTTAGAAATTAGGAGGGGTATCAAGTAATGAACGAAGAAATAAAAAGGCTCCCAGATGGTTAAGAGAAACTCATGGTATTAGAGGACTATACGTGTACTGTGATATAAAAGAAGGAAAGAAGGCAGGCAGGAGAGAGAGAGAGAGAAAGAGAGAGAGAGAGAGAGGGAGAGAATGAGTATAAGATCATGACTGCATCATCCAGTGGCCTGAGCAGCTTAAACAGTAGAGTTCCTTTTCTAAAATTCTTATAAAATGTGCTTATTTGTGAATTTATGATACTGAGTCAATGACCAATAAGAAGATAAACAATCACAAGTAGTCATTCTTTAAATATTTGAAAAATATTAAGCATCCCTATAATTTGTTCATCCGGGGATCACTAGGTTACAGGGTTGGGTGGATCCAGTCTCCTACTGCCTGGGTATGGGTCATCAATTGTAATGTGACACTGAAGAGATAGATTTGATAATGGATTTGATGAGAAACAACACCCAGTGGCAGTTCTGCGTTTCTTACAAATCTGTGTTTATTTTCTTTTTGCTCTCTGGAGCTGATTCTTGAACTCTGGGTTCTGAAGGGAGTATTAGAATCAGGCTAAGTACAGTGATCATTTCATAAATTCCATTTGACAGTTTTGTTTACAGTGAAAGAGATTGTCACTAATCCCCCTCAAAATACCCCACCCCCAGTCTATATGCACTTATTTTATTGCTCTTGCCAATTTCTGAAGCAGTTCCTGAAGTCCTCTTTCATGATGTCCTTAGTTGTGCGGTGGTGGCTGCATCCACGTCCTGAATCAGTTCAAAGCATTTACCTTCTGTGGTCATTTTGACTTTGGGAAAGAGCCTGCCTGAGGCTGCACTGTGACAGATCTGGTCAATAAGGTGGATAAGGATTCACTATCACATTTTTACCAGCCTGCTTTTCTGTTGGATGGCGCATAGCATCAGCACTCACCATATTTTGATTACGTGTCTGAAAAACAACTCAGGAAAAAGGACTTCCAGACCTGCTTCAGAAAGTGGCGGGGACAATGGGATAAATGTGTTGGATGGGAGGGGGAGGATTTTGAGGACTGACGGCAGTGTGCCTTTACTGTAATAAATTTTAAATGTAAACATTCACTGTGTGTTCCAATCACCCCTTGTCATGACACAACTCTATCTGTAGATTCATACCCGTGGCAGATTCCTGGCTGCAAACCCTGTGTCTTAGGAACAATACCTTGCACTCTGGTGAGGCCTGGCCTAAAAGCAATTTGAACCAACTGTGTGCAACCTCAGAGCCTGAAGTCTTTTTTCTATATTTTCATCCAGATAGTCTCAGTCTAATATCTTTAAAATTTATTATTATTTCTTCTCTTTTTAAAGATAGCCCCTCCATTTGCCAGCTCTGGGAGAATCCACTTAGAAGGAAAAAGCAGTCCTCTCACAACAGGGAGCACAGACCTTTTTTCATGTATTAGTTATTAGCCTGTAATGCAATCATGAGTCTCTAGGTTTAAGATTGCCTTTTTATTCCTTTAGCCTGCTGAGCATGAAAATGTCTTCAGTGTCTCCCAGTAACAGCATAAATACAGCCCATCTAGATGGAGTTGGCACATTAACCTCTGGCCATTTGGAGGTTATTTAATCTAAGGCAATAGGCCACGTGAGCCCAGCCACCTCCCCGCACCACCACGGCCCTGGCACCAGCTTGTACTGCGTGAAATACGAGCTGAGGAAAGTGCTTTAGGGGCTTCCGTGCAGGAGGGAGGAGGTTCCGTCTTTTTCAGGAAGTTTCAATTGATTCTTCCTTTGCACTGTCATTTATTACTACGAAGATATTTTTATTTAGTCTTATACAAAAATTTAGCTACTATGTGTCTATGTCGTCAAACATTCTATATTTAGAAACCCAGTGTTCATCCCTCTTTGTCCGTGTTGATATAAATTATGATGCTTTTATTAGACTGAATGACAAAACAAGCCCGGGTACTGGTCATCCATTATAATGCAACACTGAAGAGGCGGCCTTTCAAAATGTCTTATACTTAAGCTTCCCGATATTCCCCAAAATATTGTTTGGCAACAATGGCTTGCTCTGTTAGAAAAGATCAGGACTGAAATCGTGTTAGATTCAGCAGATGGTGCTGAGGATGGATGGAGAGGGGAGATCAACAAGAGTCCTGGATGCAGGTAGGGGTTCCCAGCAAAGGATGCAGATGGGTGAGTGTGTATGTGTCAGTGTGCGTTTGTGCATGTGTGTAGTGGTCACACAGAGGAAGAAGCAGGTATACAGGTCCAGAACTGGAGGTGAGGGGGGTGCAGCAGGAACCTAGGACCTTACCTGCAGGTCATTGCCTGCAGCCCAAATCAGGAGGTGGAAGGAATTAGAGAGCTAAGTAGAGCAGCTGCAGAATGGGAGAAGCAAGAGGGGGGAGGCTTGAGAAAATGCTGGGCAAAGTTGGAAGGAGCTAGTGTTGTTTGGATCTGGGTGGGGGATACAGCAAGAAGAGGGCAAGCTAAAGCCTAGCTTAGTTGTGGTATCGATGGCTTCTGAGTGAGCAGAAAGTTTGGCAGATGTCAACGGCACCATGAAAGCACCATGGTGGTGGCTGGGTTCCATTTAAAAAGGAAGTGCCTATTTGCTCAGGTCTGAAGATATGCATAGGTATTGTACGCAGCAGCATTTAATGTGCTAATAAAACCACCCCAAAATTCACTAAGCTTTATTTTCAAAGACTTCCATGTAAAAGAAAAATTTTCTGAACAGATAATAGGAAATCTATAACAAGGTCCATGGACACAAGAGCTTTCAGATTTGAAATTAAATTTAGAAATATATTGCTTTTTTCAAATGTGCCAGAAAAACACACAAAAGCCAACAACTCCAGCAGGCTGATTTTGAATCATGTTCTGCATCTTATTCCCAAAATTCTGGTATTCATACATCTTTGACCACCAGTGGCCATGGAGAGGTCACAAGCGACTCCTTCCTACCCTTGCTCACTTTCTGTCAAGCTCGACGTGGTTCAGCCTGCCGAGAGATGAGCTTCTAACCGGTCCCTTCACCCGTCCTGCAGCCTTTCACTGATACCGCCTGCGATTGTGTCGCCCATGATTTGTTGCTAGGAACTCCCTGCACTCGGTGCCATTTTTTCTTGTTAAAATCAACGTCAAATGATACTTTCTGCAGATAACCTCTTTTCCTGGGCGCACATATTTTACTGTTATTTCTCCACAATCTCACCTTGTATATACTGTTACTCTTTGTCCTACTGATCAAGTGGAATTGCTAGCAATAAGTGTGTAATCTTTCATGAAAATCTTGCCACTTTAGGATTTGAAGACGTGATGGGGTTTGCAAAGATATAGTGGCAGATATGGTTTAATATAGTATCAGTAGCAAACATATAAATATATTGTCTTCAGGGCCTGAAAACATTTATATTGAATCACATTCTGATTAGAGAATCTACTGCCATTATTTGTCAACTGTGGTTTTACAAAAAGAATTAGGTCATCTTTGTCTTTCTTCATCCATCCATCCACTCATCCTTCCATCTATCCCACCTTTATTACCACTGCGTGTTTTGCAAATTTCAAGTAGTAGTAGGGACATAACGGTGAAAAAAAGAAACAAAATATTCTGTATTTACTAAAGGGATCTTCTAGTGAGAAAAGACTGATGACATTTATATAAGAACAAGATTTGTATGTGTCTATTAAATTCAAATGGAACACTGACAATATATATTCTTTCCTTCTTTACACAAAAAGAAACAGTACCTGTTAATAAATACTTAAAAAATTAATAAACCTTTTAGCGTAGTTCAATTTACATCTCTCGCATTATCTTTAAAAATTGAGAGTAAGTGATTTTTTTCTTCCTGCTCTAAAACAGTTGATTAAAATACACCCCTTTATTAGGGGAAGTAAAATAAACACATTTGGAAGATCTTTAGGCTAAATAACCCATCTTTCTTAATTTAAAGATAAATTAACTGAAGCATGGAGATCTTATATGACTTCTCCAAAATGTACCATTGATATTAAAGACGGAAAAAATTCCAATACTTTAAAGAAGTTATTAGAGAATATTGACAGTAATCACAACACAGTGTGAAATAATACCAGCAGCGAGCTTGATTTATTTTCAATCAAAAATAAAAGCACAAATCAAAGAGGGGAGTGGTTTAAGATCATACGCTAAGTGATCTGAATCAAACGAGAGAAGTAGAACTGGATGGAATATCTATGTGCATTGTGTCATAGCACTGCTTTTCATATGGTGCCATTTCTTGTTCCTCCAATATATATTTTTAAATGGTAGAGTATAGGTTACTCTTTAATGAACTAATTTAAGGGACACGTACAAAGGCATACAGTAAAATCCAAGTTTTCTGAAGTGTCCCTTTAAGCATCTACCTGAGCTCCTCTTCCGAGCCTCGCTAGGCAGCAAATCTTTGTCATATCTCTCCACTGCGTGAGCCATAGATCCCACCCTCTGAACAAGAGCAGAGGCACAGATCTCTCGCCAAAGGCGCAGGCCAGCTGGAAACTGCTTAGTCAGTAACTTGTCCTTACTGCTCCCGATGCTCATGGAAGGAATCCCCGCATCTCTGTGCACATTTAACCAGCGCTAGTAACAAACTTCTCAGCAGCAGTGCACTTTGTGAGAGGCCAGTTCTGAAACACCAGTACCATCTCCCCACCCACAGTATTAAGGACTGATAATCCCAGCAACTCATCTGCAATCAGATTGTAAAGATGATGCTATGAAATAAATTGTTTGTGTCATTGGAGAAATGTTTCATCAAATAAGCCAAGGAAGCAGGGGCTTTCAAAGGCATGTGGATGTTATTTACTACTGGATGGGGAAGCAAATGAATGTTAATTATTACATTCAGCAGCTGTTTTCTGACGCTTTGAAAACTGAGCAGCAAAAGGTCTTGTGAATGAGCTGAAAGAGTTAATTTGACTTTCAGGAGCCATAAGCTAGCTTTGGTTGGGTGGATTCTGTATTCTTAGACTCTGGTTCAATAAAAATGTAAATGTTATCTGAGTACACAAAACATATTTCATGGTGATAATGAATCTGTTGACATAGTGTTCATACTTTATTATATAAATTTTAGTAATACATTTGCCAGAGAGGAAAACGAATACACAGAGAGCGTCTCAGTGCTCAGCACTCCAACATGCCCGGTTTGGTTGGCACATGCCCATTTCTGTCCTTGGTGTGGTTTGTGGTCCGTGTTTATTTAATCAGTCAGGGCACTGTGGACGTTGGGAGGAACATGGCAGCAGCCTTATTGACCAAGCTAATCTAACTGGGTTTGAAATAGGAACTAGGAGATGGGTTATTTTTAAAGCAAAACCCATTGATGCATAAACCCGTCCCGCAGCATGATTACTTAGACTTACGATCGATGAGGTGTGTCCAGTGGGTGAGAAGTCCATGAAAGAGGACCAGATGGGGAGGCCACAGGTGGCCCACAGGGTGGCACACCAACGCCACAGGCTCTGCAGGCAGGTGTGCCTGTGAGTGCTGTTGGGGGAAGCATGCTGGCTTTTTAATTTGCAGGCTTGGGGGCAAAATGAGAATCCTTTTGAGTCTTCAAAAACTGTTAAGAATTCCGAGGTGGTGCTAGCAGAACCCTACCCCAAGTGACACACCGGAGAGCCGGCCCTGCCTGCCACGTTGAGGATGGAGGGCTGCCCTCTAGCGTTGCAGGGAAAACAAATTCTCCTAATGCTCACTTTTTCATTCCCTCTGGCCCAGTCAGAGCTTCCACTGTTGGTTTCTCTACGCATTTTGTCGCAAATAAATGGACAGAGTAAATTTATGGGAGAACCCCCTTGCTCCCTATGCCTTACCCTTGCGTAGCAACCCTGCTACCCAAAGGCGCAGAGATAAACTTGAGGACTCCTTGGGGTCCCTTTAGTGACTTCAGTATATATTTCATCCTTTTGGCTGGATACAAAAGGGCGTTTTTCATTTTACTCCATGCTGTTTAGGAGTTACTGTTTTCTCCTCTTTTTTTACCTCCTATCAAAACAGAAACTGCTGTGAAATTTTAAAAGGCATACTTGGTCTCATTGATTCTAAAACCTAATAGAATAACAACGACCATTATACTAGCTCACATATATTTTGCATTACGCATAAAACACTGACAGGTGCCCCCATAAAAGTAAGCACCAAAAACAAAACAAAATTCCAACAAAACCTCAGAGAAGCCCAACATATCCTTGATTTTTATATTATATTCTTTCTAGGCCCTCTGTCTATGATGACACCATTTAAATTGTAGGGGAGAAGATGCGAGGGGAAGGAGTGTTTGGTTTTGTTCCTGTTTTGGTTTGTGTAGTCCTGCTTTTCAAAAGATGGGAAACTCCTTCAAGGGTTCTAGAATCCATGTCCTTTCCTCCTGAACATCTAGTCTATGATAGGCACAAAATAAATTATTTGCTGAATAAACTAATGAGGGAATGAGTGCTAAAGAATATCCTGTAAGAGTCAAATGTAAAGTCTTCATGCACGGTCTAATTTTGCCATCATAGTTTAACAAAATCTCCTAAAAGTCTTCCAACAATCTTATCTACCATATAGGGAGAGCATGTATGTGATGTAGATGTAAATATTAAAAATATTCAACTTTCTCACTGGAAAGAAAGGAGAAAGTAATTAAGTGCTTACTTCTCTCTCCTAAGTCTTGCAGCTCATTTTGCTATACGTTTAAGTTACAAATTATTATTATTAGTAGTATTTTTTGCTTCTTGTGTGGGCAGGCATTTATCAGTACAAGCTGTGAGGAAACAAGAGTTGGAGAGATGAATAATGGTATGTTGGTAGCACGGGAAAGGACTGGAAATGCACAACTCCACCCACCCGGAAAGACCTGCACAGGGTGCTGGCAAGAGAGATTCCAAGCGAAGGACAGTGGCTAGCTGCCCACTCAACTGGGCTTCCTTGGAGGGATGAGGCTCTGGATATTTACAAGTCCGACTCATCAGTGTTGTCTGTTATTGAAGCTCGCTCCCAGAACCTCGAAAAAAACTAAAATTCGGCAGTAGAGCAATCACATGCTCTAATCCAAAGGAAAACACCAAGTCTAATGAGAGGGTTTGGACCCAGGAAAGGCTGAGATCGAGTTCCTGGTCATGGTCAGGAGTGGGTGTTGTTCAAGGGTGCTCAGGGTGGGCCAGGTGGGTGCTGCAGACAGGGTACCCAACAGAAAAGAGTTCCATTTGGCTGACAGGGCTGGAGGACAGACACTGGCACATGACCCCGGGGCCACCAGGAGAAGCCAGGGCAGCCCTTCGCATCCCTCGCCTCCTCCCACTTCTCCCCTTCCCCCAGGAAAGGAAAGACCCAGGACCGGGGATGGGAGGAGGGCGGTGAGGCAGCACGGTCCTTCCCAGGACCTTGTGTCAAGACTGGACTCCCCCTCGGGGGTCTGTCGTGGTCTGAGGAGGGGGTGAACCACCATCCAACCTTTACTCTCTGGACAAAGCACTCCTCAAGAGTTGCTGGAAGTCCCCCAGAAGGTTCCAGGTCCAGGTCTCCATGCATGGTCTGGGTCGTCACGGGTCACACAGCTCCTCAGCTTACTTGTCCCTGTCTGCGAGAAAGACAAGGCAGCCTGAGTGGCACAGGGGGGACAGGAGAAGGGGCCAAGGTTGTAGACCGTGCAGTCCCGAGTGCTGATCTACTGCAGGGGGACACAGGAGCAGCCCAGGGAGAGGGGACGGCAGCTGGCCTTGGATTCCTTTGAAAAGGCTTTGGGAAGAAGGTGGGATTTGGGAGCCTTTTGCCCAGGCAACACTTGAATAAGATTAGACATCCAGAAGAGTGTTCTTGTTTTTGTTTCGTTTTTCTTGGTACTGAGAATTGAATCCAGAGCCTTCTCACTGAGCTACATTCCCAGTCCTTTTTTATTTTGAGAAAGGGTCTTGCTAAGTCGCTAAGTTGACCAGGTTGACCTTGAACTTGTGATCTTTTGGGGGTCACGGATGAGACCTCCTGGCCTCCAGGATGAGACAGCCTAGCATCCCAGGTAGGTGAGGAGGGGACACTGCTCCCACAGACGCCTGGCCCTGAGTTCTAGGTGGGGCTCTCCAACCTCCCCGGCCCAGTTCCCAAGGTTCCCAAGGTGGCCCGGAGGAGCGAGCTCCAGAGTGTACCGGGGCTGGACCAAGCTCCCTGGCGCCCCTCGCTGCAATCCCCACCGGGCAGACAAGGCTCATTGAGATAGGACTATCTAGAGAGCGCCCCCTAGGCCTCCGACGCCGAGAACCGAGGCCCGCGGGGCCCTCAAAGTGTGACTGCAGCTTCAAGGCAAGGGCCGGGGAGCCTGTTCCCCGGGACTGGCAGGGGGACAACATGCGTGACACTGCTTCGCTGGGGGCTGCTCTCTTGCAAGGTGCCTCGCGTCCCCGCAGGGGTACACTGGCCCTCTGAGAGCGCAGAGAGGAGCAGGGGAGGCGCCACCGCGCTGCGCCAGGGACAGGGGAGGAGACAGGGAGCTCCTACCCACTGCGGGAAAGGACGGAAGGCAGGAGACCCCTTCTGGGGCGCCCCCAGAGAGCGCAGAGGAGAAGGTTCTCCGCCTTCGCCGAGTGGGGAGCACGCCATCCGCGGGTGCCTTCCTGAGCGCTCTAGACAGTGCGTGGGGGCCCCGACTCTGCATCCAGCTGAGCGCACAGGGGTCTGGCAGTGTGGTTCCCGCCGGCATGTGCCCTCTGAGTGGAGGAGAGAAGTTTGCGGGGCGGTGGAGGGCAGCGGGTGAGCCCGCCACACACATGCGCCCCCCGCAGCGCTCTGAGTAGTGGCGAGGCGGTGTCGCCCTCTACCCCGCCCCAGCTGCCCGACTGCAGAGGGCGAGGGCGGAAGGGGCTACGGCCGGGGAGCAGCGGGCCGCCCCTTCCCTGGACGCGCGGCCGTCGGGGGGCGGTGGCGGACGCGGCCCTGCGCGGGAGCGGGCGGCGGGCGGCGGGGCCCTGTGGCACCCGCCCCTCCCGCTTG
This sequence comes from Erethizon dorsatum, assembly GCA_028451465.1. Lineage (NCBI taxonomy): Eukaryota > Metazoa > Chordata > Mammalia > Rodentia > Erethizontidae > Erethizon > Erethizon dorsatum. The sequence goes on from CM051833.1 coordinate 58,278,187, forward strand.
GCGGCGGCGGCGGCGGCGTTGCGGAGCCGCCGAGTCCCCCGCCCGGCGGCGGCGTCAGCGCCCAGCCCGGCCCCGCCCGCCCTCCCGGCCGAGGCCCCTGCGCAGCTCCGGGCGCGGCGCGGGGGCGGCACCTGGCGGGCGGCGGCGGCGAGCGGCGCTGCCCGGGCCGGGCGCACGGCGGGCGCCCGAGCCGCCCGATGTGGCAGGAGGCGATGCGGCGGCGCCGCTACCTGCGGGACCGCGCCGAGGCGGCGGCGGCGGCGGCGGGCGGCGGCGACGGGCTGCAGCGGTCCCGGGACTGGCTGTACGAGTCCTACTACTGCATGAGCCAGCAGCACCCGCTCATCGTCTTCCTGCTGCTCATCGTCATGGGCGCCTGCCTCGCCCTGCTCGCCGTCTTCTTCGCGCTCGGGCTGGTGAGTGGCCTCCCCGTGCCCTGCGCACCGGGCCCGCACACACGCGTCCCGCCGGCCGGCCTGGCTCGAGCACGGCACGGCCGGGGAAAAAGTTTCCTCGGAAGGCTTGACCGAGATAAAGTTGCCGGTGTGCACCAGGTGGACACCGCCGCGCACCGCTGGCGAACTCTACTGCCCGCAGCGTCAGCCCCGTGGGTCGGAACCGACTCGGCCCGGGGCTTTCCGGGCGCTCCCGCCGCCCCCTGCATCCCCGTCCTCCTTCTGCCAGGGCCCAGAGCTCGCGGTGAAGTTTGGTTTGGGTCTCATCTAACTCTGTAAAAAGCCTGCCTGGAGAAAGTGGTTAGTGGCCAGGAACGTGAAAAAGGATAGCATTGCGCGTCTTTGCCTTTAAATTGTCTGTGTGGAGCCCCATGCGCGGAAAGTGATGGGCTGAGTTACACCGTGCCCGTCCTCTGGCTACCAGGAGGCAGCGCCGGGCAGGGACCCTCGGGGCTGTGTTCGTGGAGAGCTGGTTAGCGAGTGTACCGTTCCGCACAGGGTTCCGAAGCGCATTTCATCACCGCGAGCATAATGCATCGCAGCAGCTGATGTCCGTTTTGCCAGTGTATATTTTTCAAGCAGAAATCCTTGGCTCGCTCCCTTGAGCAGTGAGAGGAAATCTGTAGATGGCAGTAACTTCCTGTTACTGGTCTCTCTTGTGTGCTTCAAACTTTTGCGCCGCCCATGGTGTGCATGTGGAGATTTGTGTGCGAGCCCTCGATTATCCGGCGGTGGTTGATCTGGTGGTGGCGGTCGTTGGTCAGTGGTTGATCTGGAAATGTCTCCACCGAAATATATTTAGCTTAGCGTATAAGTACGAGCCTGTATTTATTTGCCTCCAAAAGCCAAGAAATGGATCTTCCCTAAATTTTACCAAGTGCCCAAAATAGCTATCTTTGGTATTTGACAATTTGTTTTGGATATCCTGAACCAGATGGTGCTCCATATTATGCAGGGAAAATTGTACCATCTTTTTTTTTTTTTAATAATGTTTTCTTTTCCCCCTACACTGTTCAGTGGGTCCTGTCTTCTGATTGAATTCCATGAGGTAAGAGGAGAAAATAGATGTGGGAGGCCGTGCTGTCACGGACTGGTCCGAGCCCTGTAGCAGGCAGAGAAGAGAGGACCTTCTGACCCTTGCAGTCTCCACCTAAGGGGCAGGAGGTCCTTGCTGCTCCCCTGCAGCCAGCCTGGAAGGTTCCTGCATGGCATCTTTATCTCTCTTTACTGAAAGGGACTTGGAGAGAGATTTCCTCCCAGCCTCACTGGCAAGACATCTTTTTGTTCTTCCTCTACTTTCAGGGGAGAAAACACGTCAGAGTTTTCCTTTGGAAATCTGTTCTGCCAGGACATTTCTGCTTGTGATTTTCCTGAACCTGTAATTCAAACCATTCTGGCTTGTTCCCTTCTAAATGGGAAGAAGGAGCAGGTGATGGCCTATTTATAGCACCATTAATATAGTTAGACAAGTGTGAAGTTCACATTCCCGGTGCACATTACTTTCTTTTCTATGATAGAGCACTCTAATTTCTTAAACTGCATTGATGCAGATGTTCTGAATGACTCAGGGAGAGATTTAGCTATGTTGGTCTGAAGTACCCTTCTCCGAATCGTCTTTGTTCCTCGTGTTTGTGTTTCTTTACACAGTTCCCTTACTCTCCATTCTGCTTGGTACACGTGCTGGGGTGGGAGCCTTTCAAAACTTCATCCAGTTGGCTCTGCCACTCCTTGATGTAGCAATCATTTCCATATTTTCCTTGCATTCAGCTGAATCATTTTGAGCACAAAGCGGGCATTTCCCTTACCATGACTGTCACCAGGGTGAGCTCCACGGACAGTGAAATGGATTCCATTCTTGGTTTCACGCCTGCTACGTGAACCCTTAACAGCGATGAGCTCTGCAGAACTGTTCTGGTGAGAGTGACTGCACCTGGTGGAAAGGCCACCTTTAGGAGGAGACTGCAACCACAGGGCTGTGGGAAGTGGGAAATGCCTGGGAGGAACAGGCACTGACTTGCAAAACTGCACCATAGGAGGGACTCAAATGATGCTGAGTTCCCGACAGCTCATTTCTACTTTGTTTTTAGTAATACTATAGCCAGCATCTCCATCCAGTTCTCTATCTGGATCATCAAAGACAGTTGTAGGAAGATTAAAGATGGACAGCGCTCAAAACAGTGTTTGTGTGGGTGAGGACGAGGTCCCACCCCAGACTGAGCCCAGCCTGGCTTCTGTGAGGTCTCCCCCGGGGTGGAAGTGCTCCAGCAGCTGGGAGCCTGCCAGGTTTCCACCGTGGAGCACTTTTCTGGGATCGTTCAGAAGCACAGCAGATCTATTTTTGCTGTCTGAAATCTTGGACAGATTCCTTCTTTCCCTTGAATCTGCCCAGTTTGATTCCCATTAGACTTTCATCAGTTCTTGCAGTAGAAAAATTCTGGCAGTTTCTTTACACACATCCCTGGACATCAAGAGAATTTGGATTACAAAATGACCCCACCATAATCCAAGGACACAGATTATTTTCTTTTTACGATGTGTAATTACCTTTGTATGAGGCGATTTGAAATAAATATTGAAAAAGGAAAAAAAGCAAGCTTTGTTTTGATTTAATACTTCTCTATTTGACATTGTTCAAAAAATGATTTAATTTCAATCTCTCATCTATCCATGATTCTGTATTATTAACCATGAAGATAAAGTGATTCACAGGGCATTTTTTTTTATTATGTAAAAACAAATCCAGAATTGAAACTTGTTCAGTTTTTGGTTAGTTGTTTATTTTCTACACAAAAATCTACAAAATAGGTTTAATCACATACTTCTTAAGAATTCTCAGAAGATGTGAAACAAAGTAAATAGAACACGGGGAGGTATCTCTTGAATTTTCATATCCTGCTTAATAATATGAAATTCTTTTCCATTGTTTATCATGAAAATAACTAATGAGGATTCTGAGTTATATTTTTTCAAAATGAGCTTGTTGTGTGCTACCAAGCACAGGACAGCCTAAGTGGAGTGAGCTAAGTCTGACACTGCCTAGAAACTCCGAACTAGTGAGACCAGACTGAGCTGGACATCTGATCATGCCACTTTGCTTTTTAGCTGGTTCTCCTTACTGAATGCATGAAAACCCCTTTTCAGAATGAAATCCTCTCATTTATTATGTCCAAAATGAGCCAGCTTTTCTCAAAATTTGCCTGTCATTGTTAGCAAAGGTTGATAGATTTTTTTAAATTTTGTCAAAATACCAGCTGGCTTCAGCCAGATTTGTTTTGGCTAAAATTTATTATTAGGAATAGTCAATATTTCAATTCAAATGGAAAAATTAGGTTCCTATAAAATTTAAGTACTCAAATACTTCAATAAAATAGGTCTCTGTTTTTAGCAAGATCCTGAAATACGAACATGTACTTTATTAAAATAGGTAATACGTATACATACATATATATACATACATATACCACATATCTTCTATGGAGATATGGTATGCCACATAACAATAACTGTAAGTACAAGTACTTTTCATGACAAATCAATTTTCTAGTATTGAGTATTTTTCTGAGGGCAAGTAATCAGACTGTTTCTTTTATCTATGCATGGCAAAATAATATTCTTCCTAAACAAATAAAAACACCCAGTGGTTTGTGGAGAGTAACTGGCCAATCTTTCAGTGCCCCCAGTGGGTGGAAGAAATCACTCTTTCTTAGTTTTTAAGAGGGTTGAAGGCTGGCAAGGCAGACAGATATGCCCCACATCTCTAAAAAGCAGGAAATTCTGTGTATTCTTTCCCTAGTCCCCACAATCTGGTGGTGGAACAGAGCATGTTCCTAGGTACTAGAGCAAAGGTAGCCAAAGTTACATCTTTTCGTGCATTTCTATATATGCAGGAAAATCTTCCTCTGCAGGTGTTTGTAATTTGCAACCAGTAATTCGCTAAGTCATTTTAGTTATAATTTACCTGTGGTATAAACAAAGACCAAGGAAAAACTGTAATTTTCTTCAGGAGAGTGGTTGCAATTTAGAGGACTAGCAATAAAGAATTTGGAAGCTTCCTTTGGATAGTAGAATGTGTGATTAAATGTATACATGGCAGCGTGCCCTCCCTGTATTAAAAAGGTGGTAGAGGATGGCATCTACTTGTGTAGGAGTTTTGGCTTTGTCCCTTTCAGCCTTTGATTCTGTGATGTTAGGCAGATCCTTCAACCTTTGTTCCGCTTTCCTGGTTTGTAAAGTAGAAGGATATGTGCCTGATACTGTGATGCTCCAAATTAGTAGCCCTTAGAACAGTGCCTGGCACTGCCTCCAGGTCTTCTGGAGTTATTACCATTATCACCACGAAAGACGCCATAGCCGCACTGCCATAGAGCTGGGAGGGCACCGCTCCTGTAGATGAGGAAACTGAGACCCACAGAGATAAATTCATTTCTTCAGGGTCATGCAGCTGTGGTGCTGGGGACAGGTCATAGGGCATTTTAGTTTTCACGGGTGACTTGTCTGGAGAACACTGCTAATCTGGTTGAAATTTCTGCTGATAGGAACACCTTAGTCTTCATTTTGTGTAAAGGAGTTACACATTATTTTCCCCCTTTTTTCAGTGATAAAGGAATTTGGGTAGAGATGATTTCTTACCATCCTCATATGGAATTGGTGGCATCATTTAAATATTCCCAACCTCTTCCCCGTCAATCAGAGTACCTACCTGTGGCTTTGCTTTTATTTTCTGTGAAGTCCCTGGCATAAGCAATAAGGAATGCAGTGGTCATTTCTATTGGGATGTGATTCTTACCGATATTTCAGAATCATATATTCTATTGGAAATATAACCACACTGTCAGAGCGGATATATTATTCTAATAAACGTGTTTGGTGGTTGTGCTAATCACACTGATGCACTGTATTTATCAGTGACTGTGTAAGAACAGAGTCCACAGTTGGTGTTTGGGAATAATCCATGGATACACTGGTCTGTTGTATGACTTGGCATTGGTTTTGGGACAAGCCATTGAACTTGACCCATTCCTGAATATTTCCTGAGCACCTGATGGAAGGCACTTGATTAGCATCACCCTGGTGGCACTATACCTGAAGTTGCTCATCTCAGACACGGTGGGTGTGATCCCTTTAACTATTGTTTTCTTCTCTTGGATAGGGACATTGGCTGGTCCCCTCAGCCAAGCCCTTTCCTCCTCTCTGTGCTCTGTATTCAGATTCAAACTCACCTCCTTGAACTTGACAGGCCAGCATTTACTGAACAAGCTTTGCTGTAATTATTTCTGCCTCTGATGCCTGCAAAACTCATGAGCTATGCAGAATAGTTTAACCTCTACATTACTGTCACCTGAAGTTCAGAATAGTTCTGTGGGTTCACTTTGTGTCCAACTAATTTCTAGTGCATTCTGGAAGAGACTCAGCATTCCTCATAGTGCACACAGCACTAACTATGTAGCAGGTGCTTAACTGGCATGTGCCTATTGCATGGTGTAGCTACGTTTTCTTAGCAGCTTCGTCTTCATCCTATAACCTACTGCTGAAAATCACAAACATAGTTGATAGACCTGGAACTGGGCTTCAGTGTTGCCACTTAGTGTGTGCTCCTGATTGTTATCTATTTTTTGTGCAATTTCTTCCATGAAATAAAAGGAATAACAGACCCAGGCTCCAGAGCTTTGTTGGAAATGAATAGATCCCATGAGCATTTAGTAAAATACCAGACACAATCTACACTCAAGACAAGTAAATCCCTGCTATTATTAAATTTATACCATACAGGGATATCCTTGTCAAGTTCTCTTGTAGTAGATGTGTTTTAGACAGAACACAAAATGAGCGCTAGAGTTTTTGACTCTCTGTATGAAAAAGCAGGGATGCATTTTTATTTATGTGATAAATGTTATGCATAAAGCTTTGAATTATTAAAAAAGGCATAGATAGTGAGAATCAGGTTTAATTCAAAGTTACATTTTGATGAAAGTTTAACATTCTCCAGCATGAAACTTCTTGCCAAATTGGCACTTATATTTTCTTCCATATTTTTCACTTTCATTGGATTTGGATAATTTTGTATAAAACTACCAAGCATAATAGGATGATATTTACCATGTGGCTTTGTGGTATCAAACCACACCTGGAGATTCAGGTTTGCAGGGGCCAGGTGTATTTGGGGGAGAGAAAAGGATTACTGAGTCACCTTGTGTGTTCAGTCCACTTGACAAAATGAAGCGTGTGCTAGGTCAGTGCCCTCTTTTTATTAGGAAACAAAAAAGGCTCAAAGAAGAGAATGAGAAGAGCTTTGGGGAATGACTTCCTTAGTCTGGCCATTTTGGGCAATGTTATAAATAATTCTTTTTGTTGCCTTTTTTTTTCTTACCTGAGCTTACACCTGCCTCCAAACACCAAACTCAGGTGAGAGAGTGGGGGGGCACCTCAACCCCAAAAAACCATCATGAGCCTTGGTGGCAGCCAGGTCTCTGCCTCTACCCAGAGTTGTAGAACAAAGAGAGAGAGAGAGACAGAGGCAGAGAGACAGAGAGAGAGAGAGAGACAAGAGAGAGAGAGAAAATATGAATTATGAATGAGGACACAATTCCTGGCCACTAGGAATGTGTAAGGGTCCAATCAAGTCACTTGGGAGGAAATCAGTGCTTGAAATGAGAATTTTAAAAAATTATTAGTGCAATCAAATGTACTGTGTGAATAACTTACTGAAATTGAAGTATGCCTGCATAAAGTACAATAGTTTCTTTGTAGAAAATTGGAATTCCAAAGATTTCTCAAGATGGTCATTATTGTCTGAGAGAATCAATCCTGAGAGTAAATCAAGTCGTCCAGTTCACTGCCCCATGGAAGATTCCTGGTGGAGAAGAGGGAAGATCTCTAGTGATGCTGACTGCAGGGTCTTGGAACGAAGAATTCTGTCCATTTCTATCAAAGTCCTTCGGGGGAATGATGTTGAGCTATTGCCCACGGACAAGCCAAAGCTAAAGTACTGGCTTTTATCCCTGTGTGCTAACTCCCAAGACAAAATTATTGTTTATATTCATGTCTTGTGTTATTTTTACTTATAGAAAGAATGAAGGGCTGAACAACCTACTAGTTGTTTATACACATTTGTAAAGAAAATAAAATTTTAGACAAATCCATTACTAGAACCAATAAAAGCTATTGATGACGGGGCCAGTGAGATGGCTCAGCGGCGTAAGCGCCTGCCTTGCAAGCATGAGGGCCCGAGTTCGACTCCCGGATCCCACATACGAAAAAGGGGCCGGTGATATCGCTCAGCGGCACGGGTGCCTGTTGGCACGCGAGGTCCTGAGGTCGACCCCCCAGTACCCACAAAAAAAAAAAGCTATTGATGTTAAAAAATTTGCTAAAGAGACCAGCTGAATACAAGTAAAATGAAAAATGAAGAAATGATAATATAACTCATAGATCTGGTGACCCTAATGCCTTATTTGTTCCTCATCATCCACTTGAACTCAAACACATAGCATTGATGTTCTTTAGAGCTGAACTTCAGGTGCACAGGAGTAGGATTAATCTTTGATTAATTTGATTAGACTTTGATTCTTGGGCACACTCCTTTATCTGTGTCTGGCTCGCTTATCTATTTATATTAAAATAAACACCTACAAATTCGGTTTGAACTAGAATATCTCCAGTGATACATTTCTATCTGTATGCTCCACCCATTCCTTTCCCCTATCTGTCTTCACAAGTAAACTTCATATTAAAATGGATTTTTATCATTATTTTGATTTTCTTTTTGTTTAATTTATCACACACACATATGCATGTACAAATGATACACATACAGTTCTGAACTTACGATGGTTCTAGTTAGGATATTTTGACTTAGGGATGGTGTGAAAGTGAGGCCCATTCAGGAGAAACACTTCTTTGAATGTTGAGCTGGGATCTTTTCCTGGACTAATGGTATGCAGTACAGTCTTCCCCTTTATTTTCTGGTAATGGGGATTGAACCCTAGGGTTTCAAACTGAGCCACACCCCAGCCCCCTTTTTTAGGTTTTATTCCTTCTCCTGTGATGCAGTGGCAGGGAGCCGTGGCTCCCAGTCAGCCCCGTGCTCGTGAGGGAATCAGTCCATACTCCATACACCCTGTGTTGTGGCTGAGGTGCAAAGCTCAGGAGGTTAGCGGCACTAAATGCATTTTCCACTGATGATATTTTCAATTTAGCATGGGGTTATTAGGGTGTAACCTCATTAGAAGTTGAGGAGCATCTCTGTGTGTGTGGTGTGATGTAGAGACTGAATCTATTTACATACATTTTTTTCTTGTACAGATTCAGCTATTACTGGTACATTTCAGTTTCTCTTTGTGCACATATATCAAAATTCCACGAATGCTGTTCTGCTCCATTGGTTAAGGTATTTCTGTTTTGTTTTGTTTTGTTTTGCTTTGCTTTTATTTTTTAACACTAGATACCACTAAAGTTTTATATTAAGTACATTGTGTGGTGCACACAACATCTCACTGTACTCCTTTAAAATTGCCTTGGTTAGGCTGGTGAGATGGCTCAGCGGCATAAGCGCCTGCCTGGCAAGCGCGAGGTCCTGAGTTCGACTCCCGGAACCCACCTACGGAAAAGGGCCAAGTGATACTGCTCAGCAGCACTGGCGCCTGCTGGCATGCGAGGTCCTGAGTTCGACCCCCAGTACCCACACACACAAAAAATTGCCTTGGTTATTCCTAACTTTTCTTTCTTGCACATAAACTTTACAGTCAGCTTAGTCCCCATCTGAAAATTCTCTTGGGATAGTTTCTTTTAGTTTCCATTGCATCTGAATCATTGCTGACAATGGTAATTTAGGACACCAAGTTTTTCTATCCTAACACGGCCATCAGACCTTTCACCTTTGTGCTTCAGTAAAGTTTTTTTTTTTTTTTCCTTTATGTGGGTTCCGGGAGTCGAACTCAGGACTTCACGCTTGCTGGGCAGGCGCTTATGCCGCTGAGCTATCTCACCGGCCTAGTAAAGTTTTACATTTTTCTATAAGCCGTTCTTGCTCCTCAACCTAAAATGTTTTATAGCTTGTCTCTTACTGTAAATGGTTTTATTCAAAATATGATTTCTATTATTTTGTTGCTAGTGCAAAATAATACAGTTGAATTTTGGATGTTCTTATATCCAAACACCTTGGTACTATATCCTATTTATTCTGAATAACTGGACTGCGTATTACATGTCCTCTGTAGACAGTCGTATCATCGACAAATAATCAGAGCTTTATTTCCTGTTTTCCAGTATGAAGACTCTTAATTTCATTTTCTTTTAATATATGCTAGCTAGGGACTCTACAGAATTGGTGCTTATGGGTACCCTTGTCTTTTCCCCAAATGTAAGAGGAATTCACTCATAGTTTATGCACTTAGGATGATTTTGATTGTAGGTTTTTATAAATATCCTTTGAGATACCTTTTTATTCTAACCTATGAAAATGTTTAAAAATATTTAAAAGTGATTGGATATTGAATTTTATCAAACTGAGGTGATCATGAGCTTTTGGGGGTATTTTTGAATCTTTCAAAGTATTGAATAATACTTTTCTAATATTAAACAACTTTAATAATCCTGAGACAAACTCTGTTTCATGATATTCATGCGAGGTTGGAGGTAATGTGCTAGCATTTTAAGATTTTTGCAAATGTATTCTTTGATAAGATGAGTTTGGAATATTTCTTTATGATACTACTGTTTCTTTTTAAAATTAAACTTTTGCTAGTCTTATAAAAATAAGTCAGGCAGTATGTCTTCTTTTTTTAAAGATATACTAAAAAAGTTTTTCTAAAAAAGTTTTTACTATGTTGGAAAGAGTTGATATAATTTGCCTAGAAAGACCAAAAAAGCCTGTTGCTTTCTTTGTAGGGAGATTTTAAGACTTCTGTTTCAGTCTCTTTGGTGGTAAGAGGACCATTTAATAGTTCTAATTTTATTTCTTGAGTCGAATTCATTAAGATATTTTTCTAGGAATTTTTGCATTTCCTCCAAATTCTCAAATTTAATGGCGTGCAGTTGATAATACTATTTTCATTTTGAGGTTACAAATCTCCATCTTAGGTTTTAATCCATAACATCAACATTACGTTTTGTTTTTAACTTTCTAAGAACCATCATTCTTATTTGTTCATCTTATTGCATATTAATTTTCATCCTTATCTTTAATATTTCCTATTACCTCAGTAAGAAAATATTATTTTAGATCATGCCCTGGAAACAAAAATTTCTAAAATCTTAGTGGTCTAATACAATAATTGTTGTTAATTTGCTCAGATGCACAGGAGAGTGAGTCAGCAGAGGGACTCCCTCATGGCCACCACTCAGGGCTGCAGGATGAAGGAACATACCCCAGGAGCATGTCCCTGTCTCAGTCGATACACCAGGGAAGGGAAGGATGCTTCAGTGTCCTACTGCTGCCAGTCAGCATCTTACACATGGAAGCTATGCATTATTTTTGTTCATTTTCCTTGGCGAGAGCAGATGTTCAGGTTATCTTTTGTTGTATTGAAAACTACATAAAACTTTAAACAACAGCATCATTTGTCTCCTTCTGAACCTGCAGTTTGGGCAGGCTTGGCAGTGGCAGGTCATCTGTGTTCCTGCATCACCTGGAGTGGCTTGACAGCTGGGGGCTGGCATCATTTAAGGCCTGCTCCCTAACATTTCTGGTGGTGAGATTCAAGTGGGACTGTTGGCTGGAACTCTTTCTCACGGTCTTTCCACATGATTACTTGGTTGCTTCATAGTGTGGTAGATAGCTTCCAAGAATGATCACACTAAAAGAACTTGGTGGGAGTGCACAGTGTTTTAACGACCCTGTCTCTGAAAACCAGTTTTACCACACTCTATTGGATGAATATCACAAAAACCCACCTGGGTTCATTCAAAAGAATCACAAGCCTGTATCTAAAGGTAAGAGTGCTGACCACCTGTGGGATAGGATATAGTGTGGTCCATGTGTGGAAAATGCAGTTTGCCACAGTACATTGTGTGGCCATGCCAAACTTCCAAATGTCTGCAAGGATGATGTGTATCAGTTAGTTTGTGCTGTATAACAAATTGCTCCCAAACTTAACAGATTGGAATAATTACTCTTTTATTTGACTAACAGTTCTGAAAGTAAGCTCTTGATTCTGATCGAGGCTGCTCAATTGATCTCTGCTGGTCTATGTCATGTTTGTGTGGCCATTTGGTGGGCTAGTTAATAGCTGGATCCCCTGTGACCTCATTTACATGTGTGGCCAGATGGCAAGCTGTCAGTCATGACTCTTGGGTAGGGTGACAGGTCACAGGCTGTGGGTTTACCCTCATTTAGTAGGCTAGCCTGTGCTTCTTTACATGGAACTCTAAGGGTTCTAAACAGCAGCAAAGAACTGTGTTGTAATCCCTGCTATCCAAGAACCATTAGAACCATTAGCCCTTTGTGACATCGATGTCATTAGACTGACCAAAGAGAGTCACATGGCTGGGGTCAGAGTCAGTGTGGGAAAGAATTATACAACAGCATGGACACACTGAAGGGAATAATTACCATAGCCAATGTTGCTGACCAAGCCTTAACAGAAGGGCGAATTAGAATGTTTAACACAGTAATTGCTACTGTAGTCCACTTGCCTGGTCACCACGTGTTTAGTGTATTCCCTCCTTAAGGAAATGTACATACCCCATTCTCAAGACAAACATCCCCACCCACAAAGACAGCAAGCTAAGAAGCCGAGATCTGAGTGACGCTTATTTCTTCAAGAACAGCATGGCGAGTGGTCATTTCCTCATCAAGCCTGGGCATGTCTTCTGTTGATCTGGATACCCACGAACCAAAAAGGTGCTTTACAACCATCTACCTGTGCACCTCATCAATAGAGGTCGACTCTGCCAAGCCTTCCCATCACACCAAGGGAAGGATGGCACACGCTGCTCTCTGGTTCACACCCACTCTGCCCCTCCCTGGGCAGCCACTTTGAGGGTCCCTGGCCCTGGGGCTGAGAGTTGCTTCCTCTTTAGACTCAGACTCTTGTCATGGAATTTATCTCTTATTTTCTGTGGCTTCTGAATCCTCCCTGTGGGAGTTCTTTCTGGTTTATTACCTTCTTGACCTCATCTGGATCGACTTTGGGGGACATTCTGTTCTTGGGGACTGAGGAGCTCCCTCAGCCCATTTACTGCCATAGCGTAGATACATAGAGTAACACAAAGTTTCTTTGAAATCTAGAATCTCCATAGATTTAGTTGGTGTTTGTTTGGGAGCACAAATTTTTCAAATTTACTTAACTTTTTTTTTTTTTTGGTACTGGGGATTGAACCCAGGGCCCAGGCTGGGCTGGAAGTTGCGATCCTCCTGTCTCAGGCTCCAGGTGCTGGATCACAGGCATGCGCCCGGCCCTCACTTATTATCCGCTGGATTTCAGTCATCTCGTGGGGTCAGTAGTGATAGCTGCAGTTATTTTCCTGGCACGTGTCTTTGATTTGTTGTATTTCTCTGCCTTCTTACCTCCTGTCTTCTCTTTCTCAATCTTCCTTTTCCCTTTAGCTTGTGTGTACTTTGAGCCTATATGAAAAATACACTTTTTGAATTTTCTTTTCTCTGAGCCATTTTGTTCAGTTGAAAGGATTTACCTGCACCACAGTCTTAGTGCACCCTTACCTCTGAGTTACTCTTGTACGGGATTCTCAGCAAAAGCACGACTGTGGGTCAGACAGCATTCCAGTAGAGTCAGTATTCAGTCCCTTCTAAGCTCGTGAGCAATCTGGCAACTATTTCTCAAAAGGAGAGTAAATGTGTTCACCACCACTAAGTCTTCACAAAGCTCTGGGTTGGTGAACAAGGTGGAGCTTCAAGGGAAACCTGTGAAGGCAAATATGGGCTGTCCCCCAAAGGGGCCGGGATGGGGGTGCTCACAGGATGCACCTGTGGGAATCCTTTGCTTTCTGGAGCTCCTGCTCTGCTTCCGCAGCCAAGTGTCTGCTGCGCCACTGCCCACCAGTGAGCGGAAGTTGGGGAGAAGAGGAGACTCTGGAGAAGGGGCGGTGAGGCAGCAGAAGCGGCCTGGGCCGCAGTGCCATTGGACTGTGAAGACTTCAGGGGAGGACTTGCTTTGCTTTTGTCCCTCACATCTGGCATGAATTCCTCTTTGGTTCAGCTCTCGGCAGGAACCCCAGAAGAAAGTGGCTCATGGGAGATAAACTTCCCAGCAGCACCTGGTGGACACCAGCACTAGCAACCCAGCTTTAGAGCTCACCAGTTTCCTGCAGGGCACAGGTGTTGATGGGTGCTGCTTCCTTCATTCTTACACACCCGTGACGGTGACTTCTGTCTTGATCCAAGTTATCGATAATTGTGCTTTTTGTCTTATGAATATGTGATGTATATTAATTTTTGTTATAAACTAATTTAAATTATGTGACAAAAGGACTTGAGGCTCTAGGAAACCTGTTCTTTGAAAATTTTTGTGAGTTACCCCATATGTGGTTTTTATAAATGTTCTGTGTGCACTTGAAAAGTATGTTGTTACCCCTGATGTTTGCATGTGGAATTCTGTGTTTTTCAATTAAGCTGAGCTTGCTAATTATGATGGTCACTTTTTTTTTTTCTATCCTTCTGTGTGTTTCCAGTTTTGTCTTGTTTGGTTGGCCTATCAGTAGCTACACGGAGGTGTTGAAATCTTCCCCTCTTGGTAAACTAGTTAACATTTCCCTCTGATTGTACAAATTTTTGTTTTATGCACTTCGAGCCTATTTTATTAGGTTTACAAATATTTACTATAATTGCCTATGTATTAATTTTGTACTTTATGGCAAAATAGTGTATGTTTATACACAAGAAGAAGAATTAAAACAAGTGTTGCATATGAAAATATATATATATATATATCTACACATAAACCTGTTCCAAATGTGTATCATAACTAACTGCAGGTTTCCTTTTACCCAGTGGTCACTATCATCTGGGGTGTAACTGTGACATACGAAACACTCAACAACCACCCAGCCTTCATCACTGTACACAAAAGATGCCACTAAGTGGCACTTCCCCCTCAGTTACTCAGCAGGAAGTGATGGAAATGGGGTTCTACCTTCAATGTGTCTGACTCAAACTACTTCACAAAAATATATTTTTAAATCTAGAAGCATTATTTTACATTAGTCCTTTCCCATCTAAATGAAATGTAGTTCTTCTAACAAAAAAAAAAAAAAAAAAGAAAGAAATGAGAAGTACACACGGGGAAGAGTGAAAACTCAGATAAACTGTTGTTCTGTGGAAAAGCCTCTGATAGACAAAGGAGTTATCACAATAAATAAAAGCTGTGGGTATTTAATAGGCCTAGCAATTAGCAGCCATACAAAATTACCAGAAAACGCTTCAAAAATGAAAGGATAAAATGCGTGAGGAGAGCAGTAGGAATCCATTATCATTACAGTAGATGATACTGGGCTGAAAATCTCCTGTGTAAAAAGCATTTTTAGTGCATTTCATCTTCTATGCATTATATGGTAACTTTTTTTTAACCTCTTAAAGGCATTTTAAAGGCATTTTAGACATTTTAGTACTACTAAAAGCTTTTAGCACATTTCATTTAGTTTGCATTTTTTTGTAGAAAAAGAGGAGGGCTTGGGAAACATAAAATACTGAGTTAAGGTTGATGACGTTCTTGATGTCTTCATTTGCTTATTTTAAGTGACTTTGCTTGCTTTATACTCTGACATTTAAAAACTCAGCTTGCTGAGAAGCACGCTGCGCGGGATGTGCCTCGGTGGCTTTGTTTGTCTTCCCATCCACTGGGGACCGAGTGGGGAGGGAGAGGACTGTGTAGTTCTGGGCTGGAGGCATGCCTTTATTTCGTTTACTTAGCCTTAAGAAAAATGCGTGATCCAGGTGTAGAGGCTGTGGCAGAATGCATTTTATATGCTTGTACATTCTTTAATGAATACTCTTCTGTGTGCCCCTTGACGTCCACATAAAAGGTTCTATTTTGTGGAGAAGTCGATATTAGACCTAGCTCAGAGCTGGAGTTCAGAGACAGATGCCGAATAAATATGTTGCTGTTCTCTTCTTTGAGGAGTCCCTGGTTTTCCGTGGGCCTTGGGTTTTAAAGAGGGTGGGGTCACAGCCTCACAAGCGCAGCTGACTGTTCTGAGCCATTGCCCATGTGGGGCTCTGGCTTACCTGCTGGGAGCTGGTGCTGCTCTCCTGGGGTTCACCTGGTAATGATTGGCACCTGGGGAGCAAGGGTGTGCCCAGCCACTGGCCACCACGTTACGCCTTAGGGGCCCTCCTCCCTAAAAGTGTATTAAAAATTATAGCATGCAAGTATGTTATCATAAAGACATATGTCATCGTTGATCCTAAAAGCTTGTGTTTTCTTTGTTTTCATTTTAAAAGAAAGTAAAATATTTTGTGGGCCACTAAGGGGATTATGGGAGCCAGGCAGTGTGCCACTGTGGCTAACAGGAAAGCCAGCCCACAGCCCAGATAAGTTACTTCTCAGTGATCCAATGTTAAAAATACAGAAAAGGGGGGACAGAGACCCCAACGTTTGCTTATTTTGTTGTAATTATTTACACATATTAATTGCACATGTAAATAGGATCTGCTGCACTATTTCCATAATTGCATGTATCTATCTTTCTTTCTTTTTTTTTTTTTTTTTGGTACTGGGAATCGAACTCAAGACCTTGTGCTTGCCAGGCAGGTGCTGTGCTGCTGAGCTGTATCCCTGGCCCTGCATATATCTTTCTTTGATCACATCCACCTACCTTCTTCTACCCTCTCCTGTCCTCCCCTCCCCTCCTCCCTCCAGGCTTCATTCTCAGCCTATTAGTCCTCTTCCACTTTGAGGTCATCCATTTGTTTTATCTTTTAGTTTCCAGATAGAAAAGAGAACATGCAATACTTGTCTTTCTGTGTCCAGCTTATGTCACTTAACATGATGAGCTGCACCCCTGCAAATGCCACAGTTACGTTCTCCTTCCACTGCATACGGATTCTGTATTCCCCTTACCATTTGTGTGTTGATGGTCTTGGCTGTTACGAAGAGAGCCACGATGAACAGGGGCATGCATTGTCTCTGTATGGTGACTGTGTTTGGTTTTGTACCGAAAAGCAGGTTACTGGATCATATGTATCTCTATGTCAGTTGTCTGAGGAGCCTCCACATTATTTCCCATAATGGCTATCCTCGTTTACTCACCCCCCAGGAGTCTATAACCACTGCTGTTTCCCACAGCTGGGTGGCATTTGTTATTTCTGTTTGTTTTGTGATAACAACCATTCTAATTGGGGTGAGGTGGAATCTTATTATAGTTTTAATTCATATATCTGATGGCTAAATATACTGAGCATTTTTTCATGAGTTTGCCGGTCATTTGTATTTCTCGTTTTGAGAAGTGTATATTTATATCATTTGCCCCATTTTAAACTGGACTGCTTCTTTTTCACCAAGATTTTTTGTTTCTTACATGTTCTGGGTGTTAATCATCTGTTTGATAAATAACGGGCAAAGATTTTGTCTTATTCTGTGGGTTTTCTCTTTGTTGTTTCTTTTGTTATGTAGAAGCTCTTTCATTTGATGTAATCTCATTTGTTAATTTTTGCTTCTGTTTTCTGTGCTTTTGAAGTCTTACATATTAAATCACTGCCTGTGCTAATATCTTGAAGGGTTTCCCTATGTGGTTGTCTAATACTTTCAGAGTTTGAGGTGTTACATTAAGGTCTTGGATCCATTTCTAATGGGTTTCTGTACGGAGTGAAAGGCAGTGGTTGAGTTTCTGTCTTGTACATGTGGACGTGCAGCTTTCTCAGCACTGGTTGTATACCCAGTGTATATTTTTGGCACCTTTGACAAGAAGCAGTTGGCTGAAGATGTGTGGATTTATTGCTGTGCCCACTTTTCTGTCCCACTGGTTTATGTGTGTTTTTATGCGAATATTATCTCGTCTTTGTTACTATGGCTCTGTAGTATGTTTTAAAATCAAGTATTCTTATGCCTCCAGCATTGCTCCTTCTTGTTTAGGCTCGCTTTGGCTACTCAGCATCTTTTGCGCTTCTGTATGAATTTTAGGACTTTTTCCCCTGGTTGTGTGAAGAATGTCATTGGCATTTTGATGGGGATTACACTGGATATGTAGCTCGCCTTGGGTAGCATGACCATTTTAATAATGTTAATTCTTCTAATACGTGAGGTCTCTCCACCTTTCAGTGTCTTCTTCAATTTCTTTATTCAGTACTTTGTAATTTGCATTATAGAGGTCTTTTACTTCCTTAGTTAGGTTTATTCCCAGGTATTTTTTTTCTGGCTATTAGGAATGGGATTACTTTCCTGATTTCTCTTGCTGTGAACTCATTATTGGTTCATAGAAAAGCTACCGATTTTAGTGTGCTGATTTTATATCCTGCAACTTACTGAGTTTTTGCAGTTCTAGTATTTCGGTGGTTCTTTAGGATTCTCTATGTTCAAAATCATACCCTTTACAACAGGAAAAGCTGATTTCCTTTTCTTCTGTTTGTGTAACTTTTATTTCTTTCTATTGTTTGTTTGTCTTGACTAAAATTTGCAGTACTATATTGAATAGGAGTGGTGAGAGCGAACATCCTATTTTTGCTCATCACATTAAATGAAATATTTACAGTTTTCTCTCATTCAGACTGATGTTGGCTTCAGATTTGTCATACGTTGCCTTTATTCTTTGAGGTATGATCCTACTATATTTAATTTATCCATTATTTCATCATGAAATGATAGTGAATTTTATCAAACGTTTTTTCTGTATCTATTGAGGTGATCATGTGATTTTTATCCATGATTCTATTTATGTGCTATTTTATGTTGATTGAAATGTACATATTGAACCATGTTTTAGTCTATAGAATGAAAGCAATTTGATCATGGTGTATCATCTTTCTAATATGATACCGAGTTTCATTTGTGTGTATGTTGTTAAGGCCTTTTACCTGTATGTTCATAAAAAATATTGGTCTGTAGCTTTCATTTTTGTTGTTTTCTTGTCAGATTATGGTAGCAGGATAATACTGACTTTGTAGAATGAATTTGGCAGGATTCCTTCCCTTTCTGTCTTATGTAAGAGTTTGGGGAGCATTGGTGTTCTTCTTTGGTAATATTCAGCATTAAAACCATCTGGCCTTGCACTTTTGTTTGTTGGGAGACTTTTAATACTGATCTAATACTTTTTATTGATCTGCTTAGCACTTTTATATTCTTCTGGTTCAAATTTGGTTCTTCATGTTGAATGTTTCCAGAAACTTATCCATTTCTTCCAGATCTTCCATTTTATGGGGATATAGTGTTTCAAAATATTCCCTAATAGTTGTTTGAGTTTCTGTGATATCAGTTGTAATATCTCATTTTTCATCCCCAATTTATTTACTTGTATTGTTTCTATTTTTTGGTTAGTTTAAAGGTTTGTCGGTTTTGTGTACCTTTTTAGGGAACCAACTCTTTGTTGTGTTTATCCTTTGTATTGGTATTTTAGTCACTGTTTTATTTATTTCTGCTTTGATCTTTATTTCCTTCTACTGATTTTCATGTTATTTTTTTCTTATTTTTCTAGGACCTTGAGGTATGTTATTAGGTTATTTGTTGGAGATCTCTAATTTTTGATGTAGGCATTCATTGCTACAAAGATTTTTAGAACCATTTTAGCTGTATCCCACAGGTTTTGGTATATTGTGTTTCCATTTTCATTAGATCCAAGGAATTTTTCAGTTTTACCTCTGACTTCTTCAGTTTATTCAAAACTGCTGTTTAATCTTCATGTGTTTGTATAATTTTTGCAGTTTTTCTTGCTGTTGATTTCTAGTGTTTATTATGATTGGAGAAGAGAAATACAGTTTCAGTTTCTTGGAATTTGTTAAGTCTTAGTTTGTGACCTCATATATGGTCTGTTTTAAAATCAAAAACGGCTGTCAAATGAAATATCCCATAAATGTCTGTTAAGTCCATTTGATCTACTTGATGTTTTCCTGTTAATTTTTTTTTTTTGCCTGAATCATCTAGCTGTCGGTGAGAGTGAGGTATTGACGTCATCCAGTATTGTTTTATTGGGGTCTGTCTCTCTTGCTATGTCTAGTGTTTGTTTTATAAAATTGCGTGATCTGCTGTTTGGTGTGCATAAATTTATAATTGTTATATGTTCTTGATTAATTGTTCCCTTGATTAATGCATAGTGGCTTGCTTTGTCTCTTCTAACTTATTTTGTCTTAAAGTCTATTTTGGGGGGTATGGCTCAGGAGTAGTTCTGGGTTTGGTCCCTGCCATTGCAAAATAAGTATATTATATCTGTTGTCTTGGATATGTGCGTAGCTCCTTCTGTTTACTTTTGAATTTCATAACAATCTTGGTTATTAGGAACTTTTTCCTCAGTACTTGAACTATATCATCCCGTGCTTTCCTGCCCTTCAGGGTTTCTGCTAAGAAATCTGTTAGTTTAATGAATTTGCCTTTAATGTGACTTGGATCTTCTCTTTCGCAGATTTCAGAATTCTTCCTTTGTTCTTATACGTTTGACAATTTGATTATAATATGTTGTAGAAAGTTTCTTTCTGGTCCGATCTAAATGCCTCCTGCATCTGGATAACCATGTTTTCCTGAGAATTTGAGACCTTTTCTGCTATTATTTAATTGAGTAGTTTTTGATGCCCTCAAACTGTAGCTTTTTTCCCTTGGATATGCCGATGAGTGGAAGTTTGATCTTTTAATGGCAGCCAGAAATCTTACATTCTCCTCATTTGATTTTTTCTTTCTGCCTGAATGCAATATTTCAAAAATCTTGTCTTCAAGTTCTAATATTCTTTCTTCTGCTTTGTCTTGTCTGCTTTCAGTTCTTTATCTGGTTTATTGAGATTTGCATATCCAAGATTTCTGTTTGCTTCATTTTTCAAATATTCTCATTCACATCCTACATTATTTTTCTTAATTCAACTATTTGTATTTTTTAACATTTCACTGAGATTTTAAAAATCATTCTTTTGAATTCTTTGGCATTTCATTCACTTCAGTATCTTTGGAATCTGTTATGAGAGAGTTATGAACTTAGGAGGTGTCATATTACCTTGTTTTGTCATATTCCTTGTGCCCCTTGTTTTCTAAGAATCTCCTGTGCTGAGACTTGCACATTTGTTGGGACGGAAATCTCACATTTATGTGATGGACTTCTTAGTAAGGTGCTTTATCTTGGCAGTGAGTCTTGGAGTATCAGTCTGTATGTGCTGTTGAGTTATTTCCAGCTGGACTTTGTATATAATCTCTTTATGGTTTCTTTGGCAGTGATTAGTGGGTTTTGACGTACCATTTGTATACCATTTTAGAGTCTGAGGGACCCACTGTCCCTGTCTTTCAAGAATGAGGACTTTCTCATCCTACAGACAGGTGTGATACACAGCTGAGTGAACACAGACTACATGGGGTGTAACGTTTGTCATCACTTCACAATGAGAGTAAAACCCTCGTCAGGTGACAGTGATTTCCAGGGGCACTGTTCATATTGGCCCCATTACTTGAAAGCAGTCTGACACTGGCTGCTCCAATTGTAGTGGTGGGCTTGAAGCTGCTATCTTCTGTGTAGACCCTGGTGAGGATCCTCGAGTTTTGCAGCTAGTGGGGGTCAGGATCACAGTTGCCTCTCTGTCATGACACACCCAGTCATCGTCAGTGTGCAATCTGGTAGGTGTGAGTGTCTCCTATACAGAGGACAGTGTCCACAGCTGTTGTGTCGTCCCTGTCTGCTGTGTAGGGCATCTGTCCAGGAGTAGGACCTCAGAACCTCCCCCAGCTGTGCCCATTTGGGGATGGGTTAATGGCCAGGAGCTTACGCCCTCTCCCAATTCTTTAAGTTCAAGTGTCTTCCAAGGTCCAGGCGGGATGTGGCTGTGGTTGGAGCTGAGTTTATTTCTTCTCAGCTGGGTGGGAGTATAGCTCAGTGACAGATCACCCACCCAGCGTCTGTGAGGCCCTGGGCTCTATCCCCAGCCCTGCAAAGTAATAATAAAACAAATGATAAAAGAAAACCAAAAATAACCAAAAAGAAAAGGGGAAAGTAAAATTAAAAGATTGAAATTGTTAAGAAAAAAAGAAACCAAAAGATGAAAAATGGAATCCAGGGATGGTGGTGGTGCACACCCATAATTCCAGCACTCTGGGAGGCTGAGGCAGGAGGATCACAAGCTCTAGCCCAACCTGGGCCACTTAGCTACTTAGTAAGACTCTGTCTCAAGATAAAAATTTAAGAAATGGGCTGGGGATGTAGCTTAGTGTGAAGGCCCTGTGTTCAATATCCAGTAATGGGAAAAAAAATGAAAGGAAGAAAAATAGAAGAAAAGGAAAAATTGGAAAAAAATGGGTTAAAGGAGGAAAAAGTTTAAAAAAAAACTAAACCCAAATAACATACAGGAAGAAAGGTAAAATTTCTTTCCTAAGTGCTCAGATGAGGGAGCAGGGCCTATGGTCACGACCCTGTACTGATGGAGGCTTGACTGCAGGTCTTGGGCTGTGTGCTGTACACACACACAGTGATGGGCGGGGGTTTTTACCCCCGATTCTTTCAGCTGTGGCTCCCGCCAGGTGACTAGCAGTAATTCAGAAATTTCTCTTAGCTTCAGTGTGTGCTGGAATGAGCTCCTGCAGGATGTGGACTGTGCCAGGCAAAGATTCTCTCTGGAGATTTTAGGCAGTGTGCTCTGGTGGTGGGACAAAGGCTGGCACTGTGGCATGTCCTTGGACACTTATGAGGGCAGGAGGGAGTGGTGGGGTCCATGGAATGTGTTGCCCTCCGACTCAACTCCCATGGGAGTTCCCAGGGAACCCACTCCTGGCTGTTCACTACGTAGTTCCAGAGAGTGGATCCTGAACTGAATCTCAAGTTCAGAAGGAAGCGTCTCCTTCCCCATCCTCCACCTGGCAATCCACGTTCCCCACTGCGTAGAACTCTCAGAGTCACTCCCTCCAGCCAACACTGTCACGAAGCAGCCACCTTCTGAGGCTGTGCAGCAGGGTGGCCGTGGGTCCCAGAGATGGGGAAATGTAGGCACATGTTTAGACCATGGGCCCCTTTTCCTGATGGCTTCTGATTTCAGTATTCTGAGACTTTGTCTGCAGGTGCTGTAAACCCCATCTCGAAGCCAGCTCCCTGTGGGGATCCCAGGCTTCTTATCTGCCCACACTGCATCCACACTGTGTGCCTGCAAGGTGACGGGTTCAGTGCTAATGGAGCTAGCTTGGACTCTTGTCTTCCACCTTTGCCTTGACAATGGGATACCCTCCCCAGCCCGACCAGGAGAAGCCATTCAGCTCTGCCCCACTGCCTTGAAAGCCTACTTCACAATCTTTCTCTTCCCACAGCTACTAATTTTCAGTTCATAGTCATGCATATTTTTCACCTCCTTTCAGGCTTTCTGGAGATGTAAAAACCTATAAACCTAACGATTGTCTCTACTCTCCTGGACTAACGAAATAAGTGAAAAGGCACACAAGGAAAAGAGCTTTCTGTTTATTTACTGGTTAGCTTTTTATTTATAGGTCAGTTGCTTTCATTTTGGGAGGTTTACAATGGTTTTCATGGCTCCAAGTATGTAGCGATTGCAGTTTAGAATTTGATGGCCTCTGTTGACAAGCCACTGTGGCCCATGCAGATTGACTCACGGTGTCAGAGCCAGAGAGTGTTCACAGCTGGTGGGTGTCTAAGACTCTTTTGCAATGATCATGAAAATGTCTGAGGGTCAGGGTAATAATTTAGGGACTTAATTAATGAAAGGAGAGAATAAGAAGATCTCATTCAGTCCTCTCGTTTTATGCTAGTGCTGAAACACATTCTCTTAGCCAGGCAAGGAGAGGTCCTGTTCTGCTCTTTGGAGGGCGAGCACCTGCCAGCACAGACCCTGCCCGTGATCCCTGGGCTGCAGTCCTGCCTCCCTCCTTCCCCAGCCCAGCACCTGTGGGAGCCTTGCTGTGTCTCTCAACCACAGAATGGTGCTAACCCCAGGCTTCCCCTCTGGGGTGGTTATAAGAACTGCAGAGATTAATACAAGTAAGAGTTCTTGAGACCAAAAACAACCCTTACTTTCACATACTCTTGTTACTCTTGCCTGTTACTCCCACTACTGTTGTTACTCTTGCCTGTTTCCCAGGTGTCATTTAACACACACATCGTTGTGACAAAGAAAAGGACATGGAGTTGGTTGTAGGGGGAGCTGGACCCCAGTTCTGTTCCTTCATTGGTAACCTGGAATCAGTGTGGGTTTGGGGCTGACCTGTTTGCTTCCCCATCTCCCTCTGGTTGGTCGCTTGGTGTTTGGAAGGAGCAGTCTCTGGTGTGAAGTTAGAGCTGCTAGTGGGATGGAGGGCCCTGTCCTCATCAGTAAAGCTGGGGAGTCACCTGGCTCTAGTATGAAAGACAACTGCTCTGTTGTCCTAGTTTTTACCATCACTGTTAACTTTCTAAAACCTCAGCAGAAGGTTTTTTGGTTCTGATCAGGTATGTTTTGGGATTGACATTGCTTGTGTATTTTAGTAACTGTACGCATTTGGGTGAGGATTGGATACCTTGAATAGTGTTCCATTCCCTGCTGAATGCATCCATTCCAAACCCTGGCTTAACGTACTGCAGAAGACACACCCTTAGTCCATGCTTGTGATCAAAGGAAATGACATTTGTGATGTGGGGCTGATACTGTGTAGAACTGAAATTGTGTGTGTGTGTGTGTGGCTGGACAGATATAAATACAAAATGAGTATTAGTGTGCTAAAATGAGTCTAGAAAAACGCACTTTAAGAGGCCAGTAATAAATGCCCATTTTCCTTTTTTTTGGAGCTGGCGAGACGAGGAGGAAGCAAAACAAATAGGGCCCGAGCATTTCCCACTCTCACTCTTTCTGTATTTAGCACTTTTGACTTTTTTCTGTTAACCTCGGATCCCATTCAAACACTGATTACCATGCATTAAAAGAAAGGCCCGTCATTTTAGAACCTGAGACAGTTTAATGTTTTTTAAAAAATAAAATATTCCAAATCCACTTGGAAGACCTACTTTCCTAAAGCTGGGGTATTTATGATCCTCTCATTCAGACAGTGAAGTTGTTGGTTTTATTTTCTCCTGGCTTTAATGTTTCCTAGTGTTCATGTCTTCCCTGGCATTTGCTTCTACACATAATCCGTAAGTCACCCCTTTTCTCAGGGAACATGTAAATTTGAGGGTCTAGCTCTTTTGCTTACTTTGAATAATCAGTATCGAATGATCAACTTAGGAAAACACAGTTATTTAATATGAAACTTAAATTTTTAAAAGTTTCTACTGTTCTTTTGAAATATTTTCTTAAACCCCGTAAGCTTTGACGTTGATTAATGTTTGTAATATTGTAACGACATAAACCATTGGTATCACAAAGTCTCTCAATTGTAACTTCTCAATATATTTTTCTCCTCTCCTTAGGAAGTTGAAGACCATGTGGCATTTTTAATAACAGTGCCAACTGCCCTGGCGATTTTCTTTGCGATATTCATCCTTGTTTGCATTGAGTCTGTGTTTAAGAAGCTGCTCCGCGTGTTCTCCTTGGTGATATGGATATGTCTCGTTGCCATGGGATATTTGTTCATGTGCTTTGGAGGCACCATCTCTCCCTGGGACCAGGTAGGGTGCTAAAACATTTTTTTTTTGTTATTTCCTGTATGTGCCTTGATTTGTGACATACTCAGTTCTGCAAACCTGCCCCTAGACTAAAAAGGAGATTCAGTCAAAATATGTGGTGAGTGTTTAAAATCATTACAGCAAAAGACACATAGCCATTAATCCCATCTAAATAATCCTCCTTGCTTCAGACACACTTATCCCCTTGTTTTTGCCACTTTATGAAGCATTTCTAGAAGTCCTTTTTCACATCTTCACAAAGAATAATAAAAAAAATACAGTGAATGCTGCTGCCAAGTGCCACCCAATGGAAAGGCAGGCTTGTGAAAACGTGACGTTGTGTCCTCATCTCCCTTATTCACCCTGCCTGGCACTGTGTGACTTGTAGCTCTTCCTCAAAGTCAAAATGACCGTAAAAGGTAAACATTTAGAATCGATTCAGGACATTGAGCAGCCATGACAGCCCAACTAAAGATGATCACAACAAAGAACTTCCAGAACTGACTGAGAAAGTGGCAAGAGACCCAGGACACCTGCTGGAGCCTGGAAGATCTGTGAAGTGCTTGCCCACCTCCAGTCCCTCAGTTCTCCAAGCACAGGGCAACAGATTTGACAACCAACAGACTGACCTGATTGAAGAACATCCAGGAGGAGAATAGCTTCAGGTCCGATGCGATACCCTTCCACAAAGACTGGGTGAGAGACAGCCTTGGGAGATAGGCTTGGAGAGGGTGAGAGCTAAACAGGGATCTCCTGGGATCCTTGGGGTGCCTGAGCTCAGACTGGGATGATTATGAGGCCTGTATTCTGTTGTGGGAGGCCAGGTTTGGTGGGAGTAAAAGTCAGTGGGTGTTCCTGAAGAAGAAGGCGTTTACTCTAGTAGTGTGAGCTACTGGCACTGCTGCCAACATCCATCAGAAATCAGTGATCTAAATTACTATAGGTTGCCGGGCATGGTGGCGCACACCTGTAATACCAGCACTTGGGAGGCTGAGGCAGGAGGATCACTGCAAGTTTGAGGCCAGCCCGGGCTACTTTGTGAGTTCAAGTCCAGCCTGGATTATAGAGTGAGACCTTGTCTCAAAAAAAGAAAAAAATTACTATAGGTCAATATAAGGGGGGCCTAACTGTCATTACTAAAGTTAGAGTCCTCTTTGTTTTGGTGAAGGGCTGTTCATGAGTGGTTCCTAGGGTTTGTCAATATCCAGTTGTCATTTGATGCCATTTTTGTCACTGAATTTACTGCCATAGACAAGGTAACATAGTAGTTGTCAGCAACTGGTTTTCTCTCCATGGCAATACCTGGGTTGCCTGGTGTGGGGCATAAACAATACTGTGGCTTGATCCTGAATGGTGGGGCACTGGGCCAAAGAGTTTGTAAACCCCCGCACAAATACCAAACAAAAAAACAGAAATGTGAAAAGACAAGGCAACAAAATGCCTCCCAAAACTCCCAGCTCCCCAAAAATCAGTGCAGAGGGCAACGAGAGGGAGGAAATCATAGGCTACACAGCAAATAGATCTGAATGGGTACCAGTAGAGGTAAAGCAGTTCTGGAAGGTGCTTGGCAAATTAAAAAATAATAATAATAACTAATCACATAATAATCATAATGAAACAAATGATCGGCAAGCCTAGAGAAGACACTGACAAACAGCTAGTGGGGCTAAGGAAAGCGATGCAAAACACAAATCCCTAGCATAGAAAAGAATGGGAGTGCATAAGAAAGTTCCAAACAGAATTCCAGATTAAACACATGACTGAAAGTATGGGTAGCAGAAGTGACTAATGTGAAGACAGACTGAGAGACCTAGAGGACAGGGCCGTTGACAATGATCATTTAATGAGAGATACCTTAAAAACAGCAAAGGAACATGCAGTATGTATCCAACAGCTCCCAGGTGACTCAGAGAAGTCTAATGTAGGAGTAACTGGAATTCGCAAAAAATCAGAAGACAGGGCTGGTGAGATGGCTCAACAGCGTAAGCACCTGCCTGGCAAGCGTGTGGGCCCGAGTTCGACTCCCGGAACCCACATACGAAAAAAGGGCCGGTGATATTGCTCAGTGGTACAGGTCCCTGCTGGCACGCAAGGTCCTGAGGTCGACCCCCGGTACCCACGAAAAAAAAAAAATCAGAAGACAGCACAAAGGACATAAAAACCTATTTACACAAGTAATAGCAGAAAACATTCTAGACATAGAAAAATAATTTCACATACACGTAAATGAAGCCTGTAGAACCCCAATTGGTCATGACCAAGAAAAAAAACAAAAACAAAAACAAAACAAAAACAAAAAAACCCCACTCCGTACCACATAATATTTAAAATACGAGAAATACAACAGAAGAACAGAATCATAAAGGCCAGTAGAAAAAGCAACAAAATCAGCTATAAAGGAAAACCTATTAGAATTACAACAGACTTCTCAACACAAAATTTAAAGTCAAGGAGAGCATGGAATCAAGTGTTTCATACTCTTAAAGAAACAACTTCCAACCCAGGTTGTTATGTCCTGAAAAATTATTTTTAAAAATTTATGAAGAAATAAGATACTTCCATGATAAAGAAAGGCTAAAGAAATTCATGACCACCAAACCAACACTTTAAAAAGTCTCAAGGATATCCTAGAAGGAGACAGTGAAGCTAACAATGCCAAAAGGTCCATTAAAATGAATAGTAGTAATGATAGTAATTAAATAAAAGGAAAAGAAGGCAAAATAGCTAAAGGAAATTAATACAATGACAGGAATAGGTCAATAACTACCAATGTAATTGAACTTAACTTGCCAATCAAAAGACACAGATTAGCATAATGTATCAAGAAACAAAACCCAATAGTGTGCTACATGCAATTTAATAAAAAAAGAAATTCATAGACTAAAAAATCAAAGGATGGAAAACAATATTCCAGAATGGGAACCTGAAAACAAGCAGGAGTAGCTATCCTATTTTCTGACAAAGTGGATTTCAAGCCAGAGCTCATCAAAAGAGACAAAGACATTACATATTGGTTAATGGAACTATTCAGAGAGGTACTAATAGGAAGAGATAATGATTACAAACATATATGCACGAAACCATGGTGCACCCAACTTCATAAAACAAACTCTGATAGACATAAAAGATCAGATAAATATCAGTAGTGGGGATCCAATAGCCCTCTATCACAAATAGACAGAGCAACTAAACCAAAAAATCAACAAAGAAATTCAGAATTGAACCAAAACTTTGAACAAATCAACTAAATAGATATATAGAGTGTTCCACCCAACAACAACAGAACACAGATTCTTTTTGGCTGCACACGGTACTTTCTCCAAAATACACCACATACTAATTAACAAAGTATGTCTAAGTAAATGCAAAAGAATCGAAATTTCACCATGTATATTATCAGATCACAGTGCAATAAAACTAGAACTCAATAGCAAAAGAAAGCACAGAAACTATGCAAACACATGGCACCTAAACAGCACACTTTTGAATAATCAAGGGGTCACAGAGAAAATTAAGGAGAAAATAAGGCAGTTCATAGAATTAAATGATAATGCCTAACATACCAGAATGTATGGGAAACAACAAAAACAATCCTACCAGGGAACTTTACAGCAGTCAGTGCCCATATTAGAAAAATAAAACGAGCCCAAAAAATAACCTAATGATGTATCTCACGGTCTTAGAAAAGCAAGAAGAATCCAAACCCAGAGCTTGTATGAGGAAAGAAATTATAAAGATCAGAGCAGAAATTAATGAAATGGAGACTAAAACACAAACAATCAATGAATTGAAGAGCCATTTTTTTCAAAGAATAAAATAGACAAAAACTTAGCCAGTCTTAACAGAAAAGGAAAGAGAAGATACAGATTAATGAAATTAGAAATGAAGAAGGTGGGGCCGGTGAGATGGCTCAGCGGCATAAGCACCTGCCTGGCAAGCGTGAGGTCCTGAGTTCGACTTTCGGAACCCACATACGAGAAAAGGGCCGGTGATATCGCTCAGCAGCACAGGCACCTGCTAGTGCCTGAGGTCCTGAGGTCGACCCCCAGTACCCACAAAAAAAAAAAAAAAAAGAAAAGAAACAAAGAAAGTGAAATTGCAATAGACACTGCCTAAATCCAGAAAATTATTAGCAATCACTTCACAAACATACATGCCAATCAATTGGAGAACTCAGAAGAAATGGAGAGATTCCTAGATGCCAAGAAGGCTTAAAAAATCTTGAGCATTCCAATAACAGGCAATAAAATTGAAGCAGTAATAAAAAAAAATGACCAACTAAGAAAAGCTTGAGACCTGATTTGGATTCACAACTGAATTCTACAAGAACTTTAGGATATACCTAACACCAGTATTCCTCGAACTTTTTAATGAAATAGAAAGGAAAGGAGTACTTCCAAAATCATTCTCAGAGGCTAACATTATGCTGATCCCCAAATCAGACAAGTATTCAACCAAAAAAGAGAACTATAAGTTAATTTCTCTAATGAACATAGATATAAAAATCCTTAACGAGATACTGGCAAACAGAATGAGACAAATTATCAAAAAGACTATACACCATGACCAAGTAGGCTTCATCCCAGGGGTGCAAGGATGGTTCAACACATGCAAGTCAGTAAATGCAATTCATCACATAAACAAAAGCAAGGACAAAAATCACACGATCATCTCAAAAGATGCAGAAAAAGCCTTGGACAAAAACCAACATCCATTCATGATAAAGACCATGAAAAAGTAGATATAGATGGTCCTTATCTCAACATGATAAAAGCCATTTATGACCAGCCTACTGCCAACATCATATTAAAGCTGAAAGCCTTCCTTCTAAAATCAGCAACAAGATAAGGATGTCCATTACTACCACTCCTGTTCAACGTAATCCTCGAAACATTAGACAGATTAATATAGCATGGTTCTGGCACAAAAACAGGCATGTGGAACTCATATAAGTTTCTTTCTGTGTCTTTGTCACAGTTTTGGTAATTTGGTTCTGTTTCCTGAGTGCTGGTCTGGTTTTTCCAGATTTTACACCTCAGAGCCTCATCAGGTGCTTCCAGCCCTCCAAGGCTGGGTGCTGCCATTAAATTCAAAATATAGTATACATATGGAAAGCCAATATTTTGTAAAATG
This sequence comes from Erethizon dorsatum, assembly GCA_028451465.1. NCBI lineage: Eukaryota > Metazoa > Chordata > Mammalia > Rodentia > Erethizontidae > Erethizon > Erethizon dorsatum. Next base: position 58,308,420 of record CM051833.1, read on the forward strand.
AATCAGCACTAATAAAAAAATTCTTCCTCAATGGCTAAAGTCTTTGTACTTACAGACAGATTTCTGTAACAAATCCATCACCACGATCACATCCCAGAAAGAGGATTACTGCACATTCCTTTTGGGACCTATAGTCTGTTTTGCTCCTGGTGAGGATCCTGCTGAGGAGTGCTCACATCTGGGTAGTATCCTGTCTCTAAGAGAGTGTGATCTAACGAATGGGCTTTCGCTAGTGCCACTGCTACATGGCTTATTTCTCCTGTGAATCCATCCGATGGCTTGGTTAGGACACAGGTCTGGGCCACAGATATAGGTGGTTGAGCTGTTAGCTGAGAGCTTGTCACTGAAACCATGGGATTTTGTAGCCATCCAGGGAGACAGTGAATTGAGCAGCCCATAGGGCCAGAGTTGCTGGAGACATCAAGAGTCAGTGGTTGAGAGAGGAACAGGATCCAGAAATGGATACAGAAGCCCCCCCGTCTCTGCCATCACCTTTGCTGCCCTTGGCTCATCTCTCTTCTCTTCACCCCTGAGCTTTTGACTTTCCTGAGCACCCACAATGGCACATGGTGCCCTCTGGTTGATGGAGGATGGTTAAGAGGATTGGCTTGCTGCTGAGTGGCGTTAACCCAGAGTGCTCCCTGGCACCAGTGCAGCCTTAAGGTAATGAGCCGTTCCATAAGGGATAAATCAGCTGTTGCATCAGATGCCGTTCTTTCTGGGAGGCTGAGTTCCCCCTCCTTATTTAGAATTTTCTTACTTTACTTTTCCATGTGAATTATAGCATCAGTGTATCATGTTCAATAAAAAGTCCACTTGGGATGTGGATTTACATTATATTGAATTTCTGAAGTTTTGCTTTGAAAGATATTTAAAACTGTGAACTAAAAAAAGGACACTATAAAAAACAATCCAGAGATTTATTATCTTCTCCGCTGAGCTTTTCTACCGAATGGTATCTCTCTCCAGGAAATTTGGTTGTCTTCTGTTTTTTAAAGATGTTTTCTTTTTTAAAAGATTAGCAGGTAGGTCTGTTAGGTTTGTTCTTAGATGCTGAAGCTTTTTGTTTTTCTTATAAACAAAAATTTTAAAAATTACCTTTTCTAGTACGTTAACATTGAATCACATGAGTACTATATATTTTATGTTGATCTGTGTCTAGTGAGCTTGGTAGACTCTTAATTGTTGTATTCACTCGAGAGTCTCAGTTAACTTACATAGATCGTGTTGTCACCTGCGGATTGTTAGAACTGTTGTTCTCCACTTCAGGTCCTTCGCTCACTCTATTCTGATGTAGCATATTGTGAAGTCTATTAGCTGGGGCTGCCTATGCAGGAGTGAGTAAGACAGTATAAGTTACACCAGATCTGTTTCTACCTTATTGGAACATCTAGAATTTCATCCATAATATAAAGCCTTGCTTTGTCATTATTAATAATAGAAATAGAACTGATTAATCAGGAAAAAGCCATCTCTTTGGAATGTTCTTCTTCTACAGGTTCATGTTCTCCTTATAAAATCTTTCCCTGTCCTATAGTGGCCAGGCCAGCCGCCACTTGCTTGGTGTGGTCCTTCAAGAATGGCTATATTTTCATCTCCTAGTTTATTGTTTTTGTTATTACTTATGTCCACTTATTCTGTTTTTGCCGATCTTTTGATTTTATAACACACATTTTTAAATGTTATACATTTACTTTAAGAAAAATCCTCTCTCTTCAAGGATCTTAAACTTGTTTATTTCATAGTCATTTTACATCCAATTTCTCAAGACCGAGTTCTCCCAGGTGTTGAATTTTGGTCAGATTTCTTGGTATTTGCTATCCCCATGGCATTTGACAGTTCTTTTCCAAGCTGATTTTAAATTGGATTTTTTAAAAATTTCTGCCTCTGCCCAGGACTCTGACCTCTTTATGGTTGTCTTTCTCTAGCTGCTGGACTCAGGAAAAACCAGCTCATATGTGTAGGCTCTGCCATTTTTCCTGTAATGACTTTTCGAGTCAGGTGGCCAGCCTGCCTGCACTCTGGGCATCTTTCTGGGGGCACAGCTGCGTCTGCTCATTCCTCTCCCCACTGGCATGGAAATGCCGTGGCCCAGCTCCATGGTTGTGTCTATTTTGGGGCCACCATTCCTAACTGGGAGCTTGGCAGGGTGTGTGCCCCATGCTATGGGCCTGTTTACTCCCTTTGCCAGAACAGCAATACCTCAAGCCTTGTGCCTCTGCTGGAGGTTGAAATTGTGCCCAGTAATCCGGGCTCCCCTTGCCTGGATCAGTGGGAATGGGGACTTAAAATGAAGTTGTTGTGTTGCATGATCCAAAGTCTACCGTCTGGCAGCCTGTAATGTGGATGTCAGGGACGTGTGCCTTCAGTGACTGCTGGCCACGCAGTAGAGTGGCAAGAGGTTCACCATCGGTAAGAAACTGGGCAACTGTTACGATCCTTCAGAGCAGCATGGCTCCTGCTTGAAGGTGTGAAGTTCACAATACTCTGGTGCAGTAATGACAGAGGGAGACTGCTGCTCAGTTAGGGAAATGTCCACACAACCGCCGCTCCAGCTGTATGTGTGGAGTTCCCATCACCACTCTTGGGGGATAATTTGCTAGAAGGGCTCACAGAATTACAAAAGCTGCTTTCACCTTGCTCAAGGGTTTTGTTTTTTCTTTTTTTTTGTAGAAAAGATGAAGTCAAGGGGAAATTCTAGGTAGACACCACTGTGGAGCTACTGTGTCTTCCCTCCATGATCATGGACGTGCTATTCTCATGACGTGTGACAGTAGTCATGGACATCTGTCTACTACAGAGGCTCAGCTAAGCCTTCTGTGTCCATAGTTTTCATAGGAGCTCCTTTGATTGCATACTCCTGCATCGCTGAAGCATGTTCTCCAGCCTCCCAGAGGTGAGGCTGCACTTTTAGCCTTCAGTCCCTCTGGCGTTAATGCTGATACCTCATGGCCATCAGCCCTAATCACAAATCACATTTAGATAGTCAGTGGCCAAAGCACAGGCAAACAGACATCTGTGCGTGGCAGCGTGTTGTAAGGGCCTGGATCAGCCTCCAGCAGGGAGGGCCAGGTCAGATCTCTCTGTGAGTGAGGTGACATCCACAGTGCATTGAACCCTGAGTGCAGCTTTATCATCCTTGTTAGGGTTCAGATCTAGAATGTCTCCCAAAGTCTCACACGTTCAGAGGTGAGGCTTTTGGAAGGTGATTGGGTCAAGGGGTCACTGTTCTCAGTGGATTGATCTGTTGATGAGTTCATAGCTACATGTGCTATTAGGAGGTAGTACGTGGTGTGCCACTGAGGTAAGCTTTTGTAGGGTACATCTCCCTCCCTTGCTCCTCCTTTCTCTCTTGGTGCTTCCTGGCTGCCATGAGATGAGCAGCTGTCCTCTGCCACACCACTTCTGTCTTATAGCCAGCCAATTCTGGAGTGAACTCACTGAAACAGTGAGTCAAAATAAGCCTCTCCTCTTTAATTCATAGGTGTTGGGTATTTTGTCCCAACCTTGGGAAAGCTGTCTGATACAGTCCTCAACATCTCCAGTGTAGAATCTGGACTACGGACAGCCAGCACCTCCATGCTGTGAATGTTTGCCAGTCCTTGTACTGAATGTTTTCATTAAATAGTTCTGCTCCCCACATAGTTCCTGGAGCTAGGCACCACTGTCCTCCTCTTCTTTACAAGAGCAGAGACCAGGGTACAGGGTGGTGGGGCACTTATGCGCAAGCTATTGGTGAAATGAAGAGATTGAGACCAAAGGTCTGACTCCAGAGGGCAGCTGTCATTCAGGAGACCAGTGGGTCACAGCCAGAGTGACTGTTCCCTAGAAGGCAGAAGCCAGGGATTCACCAAATACTCTTCGATGCATGGGGAAGTTCCCACCACAAAGACTGACCTCACCCCAAGATATCAGAGAACCAAGTCCGAGAAGCACTGTATTATACAACACCCCCCGCGCTTCAGTGTAGCCTTTTAAACAACCTTCACTAAGGAGAATCATAGGGAGTGGCCAGGACATGACTGAAGAGTGCTGTCCATAATTTTGATCTTGCTAAAAGGGGAGATTCTGCATGGTGTGACCCCGGAAAGTGTGGGCATGCACAAGGGTGGCAGGCTTGGCTTGGTCAACAGCATGGCGTGAATGAGTAACTGGGGAAAGAAGAAAATGGAGAGAAAGAAAAGACTTCAAGTGGTTGGCTGTCACAAGCCCTGTCTACACGTAGGGACTTCCCAACACTTGTTTTAATTCAGCACACACGAGCCCCATCCTGAAGGTCCCTTCACTCTGTACTTCTGGGACTCTAACCCAGCTGATTCCCCAAGCTGCTTCCTGAATGCAGAGTATTTTAGAGTCTTCTTGGTGGTTCCAAAAACTCTGAGTGAAGTCTGGGCAATAAGTTGCAGATTGCTTGGCTCCAGCTGCTTGGTTTTTGCATTTTACATGGAAGTCTTTCCTGCTTTCCTCTGGCTCTGAGCGTGGCCTTTTGGCTGTGTTCCTGCCTCTCGCCGGAGAGCATCCAGGAGCCTTAGACCATGCTGCTGTAGTTGCCTTTCACCTTTGATTTAAAAATACTGGAATAATTTTGAATTTTAAATTAGAGGAGTATATAAGGTGATCTCTCTGTCCTAATATAAATGGGATAATTTCCATTTTTAAGAACTCAGTAACAAGGTATGGAGATGTATCTCTGCTTCCTCTGCGCCGTACATTGCACAGCATGGCTGTGGTCCCTGACCCTCACTGAGGGCCTCTAGAACAGGTCAGGAGGTGGCAGTGGAGAGGGAGTTGCAATGTCCTGAGAGTCAGTCCCATTGGAAGAGGCTTCATCAAGGTTGACAAATGGTGTTGAGAAAGGAGCCTCTGTTGAGAGCTGCGAAGGAACCACCCAATGGCCCAGAGGCCCAAGGAGTGTGTGCCTCTGGGGGCATGAAAGTTTCAGAGAGCCATTTGCTGCACGGGCAGGTGCTGCTTCCCTTCCTCGGGCTGCTATTACCCAGTGTGCTCCATGGATTAGAATGGCAGAAATGCACTGTGACCTGGCTCTGCAAGCAGAAGTCTGAAACTTGGTGTGGACAGGGCCACACTGTCATGGGGAGCTCCCTTCCCTGCCTGGGCTTGCAGGTGCCTCACTCTGGTCTCTGCCTTTGTCGTCCCTTGGTGTCCTCCCTATGTGTCTCTTCTCACTTCTTATAAGAACACCAACTAACTGTCTTAGATTAGGGCCATTCTAATTTCTTCCTCTTTGCTTGATTATATCTGCAAAGCTCCTCTTTCCAGAAGGTTCTAAATAGAGCTGTAGTCACTTGTACCGGGGTTTAAGACTTGAACATAATATATCTTTTGGGGGCACAGTTCAACCCCTAACAGGTTTCCCTGCACTAGAGGATGCGCTGTCCCTGAGTTGGTGGCAGGCACTTCTGTCCTGTGGCCGGCTGCTCTAGTGCTCACAGTCCCTTCCTAGATCTGATCACGCTCTTGACATGGACCATCCTACAGACTTCAGATCCACCTCGGTAGGAAATGTGTGCCAGGGAGGTACTGAGGTTTTTTCCAAACCAGTGTCTCCCAGCAATTACGACATTCTTGTGTGCGAAGGTCACTTTGAAATGAATCCACACTCACAAATGAGTGCACACTCACAGGAAGTAGCCTGCCTGCCCACATTGCCATGGAAATACACGGGCCTTCTCAGCTGAGTCTGCATGTTACAGGACATCCACTGACCTCTGCCTGTCCCAGCAATGGGGGTCGTTTTTGATTCCTACATTAATGACCCTGGGTACATTCTTGCTGGATACAGTTTTTAATATCTTCAGTTCACATTATAAAGCCTAGGTTTTTAAGTGGCATCTTATTGAATGAATTTCTGGCAAAATCAAATTCATTTAATCTTAGTTGGTGATTGCTGACTCAGCAAGCTCCTTTCCAAAGACAGTTTTCTGAGATAAGACACCACTCAGAAGGCAGAAGGTGAGGAGGGGCGTTTTGGTCAGGCTTAATGGCCAGAATGGCTGGAACTTGTCATACATTGACTGAGTGCCCAGCCAGAAACGATCCCTGCAGATACAAGAGCTGAGTCCTGTTTGCATCTGACACTAGTTTACTGCATGTCCCTTGTATAAAGAGCTCATTGAACAGAGGTAAACTAGAATTTCTCTTTCCGATGAGGCCATTCCAGTGGTGGCTGGGAGACTGTGCTGCGTAGTCGCGGAGACTTGGTAAATTACCTGCAGCTCAGAGGCCTGATGTTTTGCTGCAGGATGGAGAGGCTTTCTTTGCCCTGTTACCTAAAAGGAAGTAAACATCCAGTGTGTGTGCACATGTGTTTTCTCACCTAAGTAGGACATCAGTGTTCAAACATCTTTTCTTATTGAAAATGGGCAAGAACGAAAGAAAATAAAGGTCGCTCATAGCCTTTGAAATCATACAGAATCATTTTGCTTTCCCTCCAGTGCATGATTTGGGATGCTATAGAAGGAAAAGCCCAGCAGCACAGAAATGAAAGGAGAAAAATGCTACCTGTGGAGCTCATTTCTGAGTACCTGAGAAAGCCACATCTGGGCTGCCACACACCGTCACCATTTCTCAGGGGGACATTTTGGACTTTGCACAAATAAGCACACATCTGAGAAAAATTAAAAAGTAGTTTTTTTTTCAGTGAATAACAAATATAAAGATTCTTTTTTTTAAGTAGCAAAGCATATACTGATGAGAAGTGTGAATTTAAGGAAGTTCACTGTGCTGGAGTCAGCCTGCCATGCAGTTATTTTGGGATCCCACACATTTCTGGCTGTTCAGAACAGAGGTGGCGGTTTTGAGTTCTCCCTGCTGTTAGGTCCTAGCCAGAGGGTGGTGAAAATCATCTGGGCTATGCAGCGAGTTGGGGATTCTCCGGGACCCTCACCCAGGCCTTCCCACCCCGGGCTTGCTTGACTAGACAGTTCAGTTGGTATTTGTGGAGCAGTCTCTCCACTTCCTCTTCATTCTCATCTGTGCTTTTCTTAAGAAGACGAAGGCCTGGTACTGAAGGTTGGCTTCTTAATTGGACTATTACCAGGCCGTAAGCAGGCTCCGCCATTCTCAGGTCTGTTCTTTTGTAGCTGCACCCCCACATCCACAAGCATTGTAAGAACCACGTGGCCCTGGAGGTCTTTCTGTTTGCTTGCCACTCTGTTTCTAGTTCTACAGTTAGGTTTCACTAAAGGAACAGATTTACTATAAAATGCATGTATGATTATGTAAAGGATTTACTAGGTGGGTGGAATCAGGGATGGAAGAATGCATGCTGGAGAGCTGGGGGATCCAGTTGAAGGTCGAAGGCCAGGTGCTCACTGCAGAGTAGGGTGTCAATCCCGGTCAGAAAGCCCAAGGGTCTGTATTAGAAGGCTGAAGAGTCTGTGCTGGAAGCCTAAAGGAGCTGGAAATGAACATCTGAAGGTGATGGTGAAGACCCAAGCTCCTCTGAAGAAGAGAAAGGGCAGACGTCTTCTCTCCATTTTTATTTCACATGGGCAACATGCCTATTGGTTGGTGCCACCCACATCAGGGCTGGGTCTTCTTCAGTTTGCTGGCCTGTCGGTCATTCACGGACACACCCAGAACTGTACTTTACTAATTGCCTTGGTGATTCTTATTGCAATCCAGTTGACATCACAATTAACAGTCATACCACTACAAAACAAATAACTACTCTACAAATAATTGTGGAAACAACGGAATGAGAGTGTAAATAATGTATCTATTCACTTGTCCGCTCTACTGTGAGAATGATGGAAAATACTCCCAAGGTTGTGTCTATGTCAGGCACTATCCAGTTATTTTACACACATAACTTATTTTCTTGCACAGGCTGATGAAATTAGTACTACTGTTCCTTGAATTTTGCTGCTGAGAAAGCTTAAGCCCAGAGAAGTTAAAGTTTTGGAAAGTTCCACAGCTAAGAGGAGAATCAGAACGTGCCCATTGTCGTCTGTCACCACTGGGCACTACCCTCCATCCTGCCTGGATAAATGACAGATTCCTGTGTGATGGGGAGGGGACAGAATTGAGAATTCTGGATTGTTCTCTGTGAACCTCTTTTGGTTTAGATGTTATTTGTTATTCAGAAGATGTTCTTTCAGAGATACCAAAAACTCAGTAATATTACTATTCTGAATTGCCAGCTGGTATTCTCATTTGGAAGCATTTTTACACTGCAGATGAATATATACGAGAAATAGGAGTTATTTGATCAAAGGAGCAATAGTCCGTGTGTGTGTGTGTGTGTGTGTGTATTTCATAATGTTTGGGAATTGATTATTACTTTTGTACTAAAATGGGAATTTAATTTTGTTATTAGATTCCTTAGCATTTTGCCTCTTTGCACTGGGTCTGTCTCAGCTCCTACATGCCTGCCGTGGACCATTCTTCTCTATAGGAAATATCTATCAGACCTCACCTGGGGCCAACTTGGATTCAGTCCCATCAATCAGTTTCTCCCTGTGTTGTGCTTGACCTGTGTGTGCTGTCTGTGCCTCATGCGAGACTTTGTGGTGCCACACACTGTCACAAAAACACTTGTCCTAAGAGCTGAAATTTTACATGGAGGAAATATGTTTCCTGGGCTTCCAGAACCTCTGTTTGTGGATTATGTGTCCATTGTGCTCACAGCTGACTTTAAGGAGGTTGTGTTGGTCGTGGAATTCCAGCAGCCACTCTAATGCTGGATGAGGGACGCGGTGGTCCTGTCCCAGGGGGACTGGGTGGAGGTGCTAGTGGAAGAACACCCCATCTCCAGCAGGTTGGGGCTGACTGGAGGGGCCCTCCGTGTGTGCAAGGAGCTGCCGGAAGGAAGGGGAGTGAATGCTAGACTCTGGGCTAGAGCAGCAAGTTCTCAGGAAAAAATAAATCCCAAGTTTAAATTATTTCCTATTAAGAGTTGCTAAGCAACACTTCACTTAGCTTCTCCAGTTTTCTGTATTTCAAATTTCCTTTTCTCAGTGGCTACTAATATCATTCTCACCTAACTCATATAGGAAGGAGGAGAGAACACCTCAAATCCAATAAAGATGTTGTTACAGCAACCTTGTGGATCCATGGTAAATAAACATCAGGAAGGAAGTTGGGTACTGTGTGGTATATAATCAACACGATATTTTCTCTCCATTCTACCTTGTCAGTGCTTTCTTAAGGATGTTTCTCCTTTGAGCTCTGTGTTTGTGGTTTGTAGGTTCAGTTCAGGTGTTAGCAGAGGTGTAGGTTTTACATAACTCATTGTGTTTGTTTTGTCCACTGTACCGTCTGCTCCCTCAGGCTGGACCTTTGTATCATCTTGCTTATGACCCTTGTGTCCCCAAGCCCCAGCCCATGGAAAGCAAGTGGACTCTGAGGGAGAGGCAGGTGTGACACACACCCTGGAGAAACTGAGGGAAAAGCTATGAGGTGGAGAGGGCTTATCCCTCCTAAAGAAAATACATTTAATATTTTTGAAGACTGCTGTGGCCAACCATCATTTACATTCTTATCTCCAAAGCCATGTGCCTCCTAGTATGGGTTATCAGCAGAGTAAAACCTCTCTCTGAGATCTTAGGAGAATAATGGGTTGCCATCATTTACTTTTTAGAGCTCTATGGCCTTTGTCTTAGTTCCTTTGTACTGCTATAACAAAATACCACAGTCTGGATAATTTATAAATAGTAGACATTTATTGTTTACAGTTTTGGAGGCTGGAAAGTCCAAGATCTTGGTCCAAGATCAAGGTGCTGCTAGATTCTTTGCCTGGTGAGCGCTGCTGTCTGTTTCCAAGATGGCACCACCTTCTGGTCTTTATAGGTTGGAAGGTGGAAGAACCAGAGGACAGGAGTGCTGTGTCCTCACAGGACAGAGGAGATGAGAGAACTAGGCGGCTCTCCGAAGACTTTTTTTATCAGTCCCACTCATGAGAAGATAGTCTGTAGGGCCAATTCATCTCCTGAAGGCCCCATATTTTCATGCTGTGTTGGAGATTGAACTTCACCTTGGAAGTTGGAGGGGGCATGGGTGGTCAAATCATAGCAGCTTTGGGATAGAGTTTGCAGCTGTTTGGAATCATACCTTCACCACAAGTGAGCATGGAGACCTCCATGTTTTTTTGTGCATGTGGAACCCACCTGGACCTCCCCAACGAGTCCCGGGCTGGCCATCATGAGCTGTAGTGCACGCTGAAGTCATGCCTCCTCTTAACTTCTGTAAAGACTGTGACCACACACAGGGACAATGGGAGGATGACCAGGCACGGAGCTTAGGAGAAAAGAGCTTCACCAGGTAGGGAACTGGGTGAGGACCTGGAGCTAACATGCTGTTGTGTTGCATTTGTGGTTTAAGACTGCACGAATGTCCTGGGTACCACAAAATGGATGGCTTGGAACCACAGACATTGCCTCACCGTTCTGGAGACGGGTGGTCTGATAACAAGGTGCAGGGCCATGGTCCCTTGATGTCATAGGGGAACCTGTCCTCACCTCTGCCTATCTTTTTGTGGTTTCACTGATACCGTTGGCTTAAAGCTACGTCATTCGAGGCTCTGCCTCTGTCGTCAGAGTTCTTCCTGTGTGTCTCTGTCTTTTCATGTCCCTCTTAAAAGCTTGCCAGTCACCCTGCACCAGTAGGACCTTATCTTAAGTAATAACCTCTATGGTGACCTTATTTCTACGTCAGGCCCATCCCAAGGTACTAAGGGTTAGGGCTTCAGCGTGTCTTTTTTGGCAGAAGGAGCATAGTTCAACCAGTCACAAGTACTGTACCAGGGAAGGAACTGATACGAATGAGTTGTGGAAATCTTGTTTCTAGTTTTTCTCTTATATAGGAGTATTCAAGGCCCAACAGACATAAAACTTACATCTAGACCTCGCCTTTGCCCAGAATCTGCATAGATATGAGCCTCAGTGTAAAGTGCTCCTTGTTCAAAAGGTACTGAGCATTTCAGAACTGTAAGAGCAGAGCGCTAAAGCAAGGTGGGCCTTGCTAAACCCAGGTCTGTGAGCAGAAGGCACAGGGCCCACTGCAGGGAGCCCGTCTGCCCACTGTCAGGTGGAGGCGATGGCTGGGAAATCAGGAAGCAGCTTTCGGGTAGAAGGTGTCACATTTGAACACCTGGCTGCACACTGATGGAGACACGAAGACTGCTTATTTTTCTTGTCCAGTGACATTCATGGTGGCAGGAGGGTGCATCCCGCCACCTGAAGGATGGGGAGGGCTCCAAGCCAGAGGGAATCAGTGGAAAAGGGAGATGAGGAAAAAAATATAGATTTAAAAAGTGACTGCTTATCTCTGCTCAGTGGAGGGGAGAAAACAGCAACAACACAAAAACTATCTTATGCTGAGGTTGGAGTCGGTTTGCCAAATAAATGTTTTAGCTCTGCTTCACATGATTGATGATTGTTTTTGTTTCCTTGCTTATATCCAGCTTTTATTTTAAAAAACAGCTTTGGTTCCTGAGGGTCCATTAATATATACCAGTCTCTGTAGTGATGCAAATCGTTTTAAATTTAATAATTTTGCAGTAAGTTGGTTTTAGCAATTTTATTGTCCATTAAATTCAAAGCTGGGATGAATAAGCATTCTTCTAAAACCAGCTGTATGTTAATTTCATTCCAAAGTCAGTTGATACCATTGTGGATAATCACATCTAAGCATGATGAAGTAATACAGATGCAACTTATTCTCCCACCTTAAACAGCTGAAAAATGGGACAAAATGTGTGAGCGATGGTTTTGAGATAGTAGTCAGAGGATACTACAGGGCATGGACTCCTGTGAGAACTGAAAGAAAGAGGTGAGCTCTCAGCTTCCTGCCCTGACTCAGGAAGAAGGGAACAACAGAGCCCAGCAATTGCTCTGTGCTAAGAGTTCCAGGTCTTGGAGTGGGGGGCAAGAGTGCTGCAATTCTCAGGACAGAATTTCAACCAAGGAGGTGAGAGGACAGAGCTGCAGAGGGAGGAGAGAGCTGCAGGGGCTGTGGAGCCCCCACCCAGGCCTCAGCAGAGCTCAGCCAGCACAGGACAGGAGGAGCCCACTGGGGCCCGGAAGCAACCTCCAGACAAGATCATTCCTGGCGTTCACAGAGCCTGGGAGACCAGTTCCAGGCTGGGGACTCTTCCTAAGGACGGGCAAGTGAGTGTACCAAGAGCACCTAAGGGATTCAAATTCATGTCCCTGACAAGAGAGGCTCCAAATACACGCTTTCAAAACCCAGTTCTACTAGGGGATTCTAACACTCTTAACTTCAGTAGTTGACAGATGAAGAAGAAAGTCAGTTAGGAAATGAGAGAATTGAAAGAGCTGCCAAACATGCTGCCCAAGTAGATTGACAGCACATTCTAGCCAGCCAGGCTCAGTATGCGTTCTTTCCAATATGCATGGAACATTTAACAAGACAGACCATATTCTGGGCCATAAAAGTCTCATTTAGTTTAAAAAGATCGTTGCCATACCAAGTATGTTTTTCGGCCAAAATAGACAAGTTAGAAATCAATACTTAAGTAATCTGGAAAGTCAGTAAATAATTGGAAACTTGCAAATCACTTTAAATAACACGAGTCCAAAAAGAAATTACAGGGGAAATTAGGAAATATATTGAACTCTATGAAGTGAAAACATGTATCCAAATTTGTGAGATGCATTCACAGTAGGGCTGCTTTAGAGGGAAATTCGTAAAGCTAAATATTTATGCTAAAAAGAAGAAATAGCTGTAATTAGAATCTTAAGCTTCCACTTTAAGAAACCAAAAAAAAAAAAAAAAAAGACAGACAAATTATCAGAAGGAAGAAAATTAAAATGGGCAGGAAATAGAAATTACAAACAGAAAAACAACAGAGATAAACAGTGAAACTAAAATGGACTCTTTGAGAAGATCAGTGAAATTCATAAACCTCTCACTGGACTGTGGGGAATAAAGATAGAAAATAAACTATCAGTATTAGGAGTATGTAAGGGGTTATCATTATAGATCCTACAGTCTTTAAAAAAGATCTTTATGAGTCAGCGATGGTAGTTCTTACCTGTAATACCAGCACCCTGGGAGGCTGAGTCAGGAGGACTGCAAATTCCAATCCAGCCTGGGCAACTTAGGTATTTAGGGAGATTCTGCCTCAAAGTAAAGAATAAAAAGAGGGCTAAAGATATAGCTCAGTGTGAAGGACCTGAGTTCAATTCCCAATGCCACCCCCCCCAAAAAAAAATGAAACCTGTCTAGCCCTATATTATTATAGGGTAATTTGAAGAAGTAGTTAAATATTTTTATGCAAAAAAGCTACAAGCCCACATGGCTGCTCTGTTGAGTCACAACAAACTTTAAAGAGTAAATAATTATTCTAATACTACAGTAATTCCACAAAATAGAAGAGAAGCATTTCCCTATTCAGGTCACAAAGCTGCTGATACTCTGGAAGGAAAACCAAAGACATTCCAAAGAAAGGAAGCTATATAGACTAGTACCTTTCAGGAACATAGATACAAAAATTCTAAACAAAATTTTAATACAAATTTATTAATTAAATTCTATCCAACAGCACACACATGTATATTTAAGCACATATACGTGTGTGTATATATTTATATAAAGGGAAAAAAATATATATATAAAGGATGATATACATGAATAAATGTAGTTCATCTCAAGGACATAACGTTGGTTTAATATTAAAGACTTTTTAAGTTTATGTGATTCACCACCTTAGTGATCATTTCAGTGGATGCACTTGGTCATATTGTCAACAAATGCTGTGGCGCATTTGATAAAACCCCACACCTAGTCACGGTAACAGCTTGTAGCAATCTGGAATAGAAAGGAGCTACAGTACCTTACACTGATAAAGGCAGTTATGAAAAATACAGCATCAGACCAACAGTGAACTAGTGCATGCTGCTACTAGTGGGGAGTGAAATAAGGGTGGTGCCTCTCACCTGTGCCCTTCAGCATCGCACCTGGCATATAATGAGCACAAAGAGCAAGAAAAGAAATCAAGGACACTCAGATTAGAAAGTAAGAAGAAAATCACACCACTGACAGAGGCTGAGGCAGGATGATTTCAAGTTTGAGCCTAGCCTGGGCAACTTAGCAATTTAATGAGACTGTCAAAATAAAAAAAAAATAAAGGGCTGGGAATGTAGCTCAGTGGTAGAATCTCCCTGGGTTCAATCCCTAGTGCTGCAAAGAAAAGAACAAGAAGAAAAGAACAAAAGAAAGAAAATCAAGCATTAAGCCATCTTCACCTGCCAGCTTGCACATCGTCCAGCGTGGTAACCATGAGCTGCCTGTGGCTACTGAGTGTCTCAGATGTGACTGTTTTGGATCAAAGTGTGCTCCAAGGGGAACACTGGCTTTTAAAAATGAAGTGTGAAAAAAGAAAGAACAACTCTTTCAATAATAATTTTTTTACTCATCACATAATGATTGAATTTAATTTTCCCACTTCTAATGCAACTTCAAGAAAAATTCAGGCCCTACTGGTGGCTGGCACTATATTTTTACCGGACTCTGTTGGTTTATGTTGAAAATTTTATGGCACCCCCAAAACAGCTATAGAACTACCGAATAAGTTAGTGACGGTGTGATTCATGAAGTTTCGAGATAGACGTAAATTGTATTTTTGTATATCTTGGAATATCCGGGCAGAAATTGGAATAATACCACTTAATATAACATCACAATATGAAATATCTAGAAGTGAACTGAATAAATATGTGCAAGTCCTTTACAGGAAAAGAAATCACACATTGTTGATAACTAAAGGGCCAGATGACTGGAAAGTAAGATTCTGTTTGTGGGTCCAAAGATACAGTAAATCTCCCAGATCCATTAACTACAGGCTCAGTGCAACCACCTCCAAAGACTCAGCAAGATTTTTATAGAGGGTAGCAAGTAGGCACTAGAAAAAAAGGAGAAAAGAAGAGAAAAAAACAGTGAGAGAGAAAAAATTGAAAAATCGGTACTTGGACATCTTACTCTATTTTAGGATTTATTATAGTTCTGTAATAATCAGGATAATATAGTATTGGTATAAAAACAGACATTTAGGCCAGTGGGTACAACAGACTGTCCAGAAATTGTTGCAAGCATATGCGGTTAATTTATTTTTGACAATGTTCAAAGCCAATTCAATGGGGAAAGTGTAGGCTTTTCCAAAATAGCCACAGGAAAAATGGAATAGCCTTGAGCAAAAAAAAGTTCTACCCTTTCTTCACACGATACATGAAACTTAATGTGAAATGGATCGTGGACTTAAATGTTAGATCTAAAGCTGTTAAATATCTAGAAGAAAACACGAGGGGGGCTCTTAGTACCCTGGGATTAGAAATCGGATTTTTAAAAAGCATATGAAAAATGTAAACAATAAAAAGTCTCTGGTAAGTATGACTTTATTAGAATCATTTTGATTTGAAGTGCGAAATGCAAGCCACAGGGAAGGACAGATTGTAACAGAATCATGCACTAAGGATATGTAACAGGGTCTAAAACTTTGTGATAAGAAGACAACACAACAAAAATTAGCAAGATTTTCAAAAATACTTCAGCACAGAAGACAGACGGATGGCACATATTCTCAAGAAAATGTGCTCAGCATTATAAGCCACTTGGGAAATGCAAATTCAGAGCCCAGTGAGATTCCACCACATTTCCATCAGAAGTGCTGCTGGCAAAAAGACAGTAGTACAGAGTGTTGACGCGGGTAAGAGAGAACGGGGTCTGGCAGGGCAGGATGGTTCTAGGAGTGAAGGTTGTCGGTGGGGTTAGTGTGCCGGTGTGTACGTGTGTCAGAACTCCGCAAACAGAGCGCCGTGAGCTCGGGAGGTTTACCTGCAGCGTTATCACAGATACCTCAGCAAGGGTGTGAAACAGTGGATGGGTTTGTGTAACACTCAAAGAATTTTCATATCTTTTACTTTTGTATCTTCTATTTCTTGGTAAAGAAATATTATTCTAGTAAACATGAAACGAACAAAAAGGAATGAGATACAAAAAGATTTTGTGACTTTCCAAAAACACACAGCAGGAGGAGGGCTGGAGGCTGGCATCCTTTCCCTCCTGCCTGACTTTTTCTCCCACCTCTTCCTCCCTCCCTCCTTTCTTTCTTCCATCCATCCATCCATCCATCTGTCCATCATCCATACATCCATCCAGGAAGAGTGTCCCTTCCTTCCCTTTGTGGAGGCTAAAAGAAGCTAGGAGAAAAATGTTGAGGTGTTCTTTGACAGCGGTACTATTTTCTTCTTATGAAGTCTAAGGAGAAGACAATTCCTTGAGCAAAGACTTACTAACTAATAAACATTTTAAAAGGTTGGTAAATCAATTACTGAGGGATTTAAAATTCAGTCTCTTTTACAATATTTTAAAAATTGTATGTGGTATACACACACACACACACACACACACACACAGGCACAGTTGCCAAGCTGTATTTTCTTTAACATTCCCAAAATGCAAAAATTACTTTTATCATTCCACATATGTATGATTCAACATATGATGAAAATATACAGTGCATGTTTAAATTAGAAACATATTACAATAAAAGACATACTGCCATTAATCCCCTGCAGAATACTTCTCCTCACTTCAAACACACTCGTTCCTTTGTTATTAACACTTTCTGAAGCAGTTCTAGAAATCCTCTTTCATGAGTTCCTTATGAGGAGAGGTGAAAAACAGTGAATGCTGTGCCATGTGCCAGCCCATGGAAAGGCGGGCTCATAAAAACATAACAGAGTGCTCTCATCCACCTTAGTCGCTAGTCTGGCACTGTGTAACTTCTGACTCTTCCCCCAAGTCAAGATGACCATGAAAGGGAAGTGTTTTGAATCGATTCAGGACATCAAGGCAGCCACGACAGTGCAACTGGAGACGCTCATGAAGGAGAATTTCCAGAGGGGATAAGTGTGTTCGAAGCGAGGGGGAATATTTTGAGGGAATTAATGGCATTGTGTCTTTCACAGTAATACAATATTTTTTTTAATTAAACATTCACTGTATTTTCAATCACACCTCATATGCGTATGCTTCGATGTGGACACAAATTCTCGTGTTACAGACTAAACAGGAAGCACGCTGTTGCCATCTCTCTGATGGTTCCTTGGCGTGGCCTCTGGGAACTTGAGTCGGTTGTCTGTGAGATCTGCAGAGAGGAGCTGAGACCCTACATCCTGCAAGATGAAGTGGGACCCTGCAAAGTTGTGTCTCCCACATGTGGTTATAAAGAGCCAGTCCTCTCGGCCCAGATTCCCCAGGCGTCTGTGCTGTGGGAGGTCTGCGTGGGACCAGGATCTCTTCTGTAGCCTTGTAGGGATGATCTGAATGTGGGGAACTGACTCTCATCCGGAATGCCAGTTTACGGTTTTATCACTGTTAGGAGAGTGCTTCTGTCTGCCGACCAAAATACCTCCTTTCAGATGGCTGCGTGAGGTGACCCGGGAAATCTGCTCTGCCGGGTGTGTATTGAGCATCAGGTCAGAACAAAGCGGGTCATGAGCTCTCCCTTGGAGTACAGGCTGCAGCAGAGTGAAGAAGATTGCCCTTGCACTAGGAGGTCACTGCTTTGGGCCGCTCGTGTTGGGTCACAGTCTTGGGCTACAAGAGTAGGAGGCTCTACAGGGTCCATTCCAACGTCTCTCGGACACTCGCAAGTGAACCGCTTTAAGTTCTCCTACAGAAAATGTGGGCCAGGGAGAAGAATGAATATTTTCAGAGTAATAGCATTCCTTCCCCACTTTATGGGGAGTGGAGCTGGGTTTTGGCTGATGTCCTCTTTCCTGGGTGCCCCTGCGCTGGTTGTAGCATGTCTGACGGTGCGGGAGCCTGGCCTGCTCAGATGACAGGGTCAGAATTTCCTGCAGAGTCGGTCAGCAGGGCCTGGAGTGGCCAGCTAGCAAGGACGATGTGGAGCATGAGACAGCTCACCACAAGCAAAGCTCCCATTGCATGAAAGCTATTTGTATGTGAATATGTTTTTCCTTAACAGCCCGCTACGATTTCAAATTAATTCCAATTGAAAAATCATGGACCTAGGCGTAATCGGAGAATGTGTTGATCCTTCAAAGAATGGATTAGGTTTCACTCCGTTTTGAGCCAGTCACTATTTTGGGTGTAGGACATTGTCTGCCTATGTCAATCACAGGGCCAGACACGGCTCCAGCTTCACTCACCACCCTGGGATGTTTGTGTCCAGCAAAACTTCACAGCAGAAACGTGGGCTTTTCATAATCATTAGACGTAAGCAAAGTTTGCAGGTTGCTGAGCACTTTCTTTCCCCAACAGGTAATTAAGTAACTTAGTAATGGTGGACTTCTGTAGAAAGAAACCACTATTCAAGTTTTACTTTTCATTTTTTATGATGGTGAATCAGTAACGTCTTTTTTTTATTAGTATATGTTTGCAATACATAATTATTACATTCATCTTGGGGAACTGGTATGTATATGTATGACATCTTGATCATTTTTACCCTCCCTTCTCCCCTCACATTTCTCTTTTCCATTTCCACAGGGTCTACCTCACTGTTTGCTACCATCTGTTTTTATTTTGCTCTTTAAATTATTTGTGTTTTGGATATCTCTTACTAGAGAAACCATGACCTTCTGTGTCTGATTTATTTTACTTAGTGTTACGGTCTCAAAGTCCATCCATTTGCCTACAGATAACTCAAATTTATCCTTTTTATCCTCTACTGTGTATATATCCCACATTTTCTTTATCCATTCATTCACCTCTTGACAATCAGCTATTGTGAATTTTGCTGCTATAGACATGGGTATGGATGGATCACTGCAATATGATGACTTGAACTCTTTCGGGAAGATGCCTGGAAGTGGCAGAAGAAGTATAGCTGAGTGAAATGGAATTTCTTTTTTCAGTTTTTTGAGGAATCTCCACACTGATTTCCATAGTGGTTATGCTAGTTTACATTCCCACCAACAATATAGAAGGGTTCCTTTTTCCCTACAATTTTTCCAGCATTTGTTGTTTTTTAATTCATTGATAATAGCCATTCTTCCTGGAATAAGATGGAATCCCAGTGTTGTTTTGATTTGCATGTTTCTAGTGGCCAAAGGTGGTGAAGCCCTACAAATCTCAATATCCTTACTTTGGCTTTTGTGTAGAGTCAGCATGGAACAGAAATATAACGGATCTTCATTGTTTGTGACTTCCATGACTGTGAATTTCTCTACTCTCTACAATTTATTTGTATTCTCTAAATCAGTTTTTGATTTTCACAGACATACACAGAGTGGTTAAAAAGTTGAGTTGCCTGAAATTCATGTTTCCAGCTGAAGTTAAATAAGGACAAATTCTGCTCTCTCATTTCAACTCTCGTGCTATAAAGTGTCTCTTTAGCGGTCTATTTCGTGTTGCTTTTTTGCATTTCTGTGCTTTATATTGATGATTTTGCCATTTAAAATGACCCCAAATATCATGCTGAAGTGCTGTTTAGTTTCCCTAAGCTCAAGAGGCCATGATGTGTATTAGAGAGAAAATATGTGTGCCAGATAAGTTTCATTCAGGCATCAGTTAGAGTGAGTTCCATGTGAGTCCACTGTATGCTGTATTAGATAAAGTATTTTTGAATAGAAGTGCATATAAGTACACTGTTGATGAAAATCCAGGCTGTGCAGGAGCCTACCTCCAGCTTAGCATAGCATTTGTGGCAACTCTGTAGACATAAGTACTCCCACTAACAGGAGGTGACTTGCCTGTCCTTGGAGGAGGCAGCAAGGACAGCATCAACACAGCAGCCAAGGGAAATACCTTCGCAATCGCTGGATTCATGTTCCTGTCTTCTGCCATCACCTTTTCCATTTTTATATCTGATGTACTGAAACGGTATGTGCTTTGGCTCTGAGATTTCTGTGATTCGTGCTTTTGCCCTACTCATGTTGAGACCATCATTGAAATGACATTGAAACTCATGACAGAATCAGAGAAAGAGTTCCATGGGAAGGATTAGGAATTCCAGGATTAAGACAAAGGTTCTCAAGTCAACATGTCCTTGATGAGTAGTCCCTGGTGTCTTTGGTAACATCTTCACTCTTAAGCAGCTGGTGTTTGGCAAAGGGTTGATAGTAGGTGATAGATCAGGTGACATGCTGTGCCCTGCACCCTGTGGGCTTCTGAGGACACCAGTGTAGCAGGGAGCTTAAGGACAGCACACAGGTGTGAACGGCCTGTCAGGGGCCCTTCTGTGGTAGGGGGTGGGTCTGAATGCAGATAGAGCAATGGCAGCCAGTCTTGTCAGAGCCCCCTGGTATAAGCACATTCACAGGGGGTCATTTGTTTCCCTTAAATGGTATTTGAAGTAAAGAGACTCAAAAGGTGTCATAGGATTGGGCTCAGCCCCGCCTCACAGGTAGACGTGTAGGACCAGGGCTTTGCTGCAGCGTGCTGACAGCTTCAAGAGCTCTGGCCAGGAGTGTCCTCTGAGCGTGTTAGGATGGGACTTCTAAAGAATGCTGATGCACCAGGACAGACCATGCATATCCCAAGGGATTGGATTGGGTTTCTCAGCTTCCCCGTGCACTTTGTCAACCTCGTTAAGCCACCACAAAGCTAAGCAAGAGCTCCAAGACATGTCCCACTGCCTCTCCTGAGATTGGTGAGCCGATGCACTCCTAGAAAGGTAGGAGGGGCTCCATAGACCTCAGGCATCAGTGCAAACTGCTGTGAGGACATTAGTAGTGCAGCCTGCGATTCACGGAACGGGGGCACTTGCGCGTGCAACGTCACTGCATACGTGTAGAGAGACCCAAGTCAAGGGCAATACCTTGTCTTCAGTTTCCTCGTCTGTAAACCAGTGTCACAATAGCAGGCACTCAGAGGATGTGGGGAGGGCTGTGAGGTGCACTTCATGCCAGGTACTTGGTGATTGTCAGTGGTCATGTAAGCCATCCAGCATCCCAGGTGTCTTCTCTCAGACTCCGAACCTGGTGCAGCTCCTTTGTCCCACTGGAGAATAAGCTAATACCAATGGGCCCGGGCCACACTTGAGTTGGACAATATTTCTGTGGCAAAATTTGTGTGCTGACATCAGCAAGCACCCAGGAAGGGCGTGCCCTTTTGCACAGGGATGATCAGCACAAAGGCTGCAGGAAGCATGCATCTCAGAATGTCCTTCTCTCTGGTTCTTTGGACCCCTTATCAGGATTTTTCTGCTCATGTGTTCTGGCTGCCACGTCCCCGCCTCCACCCAGTGCCAGGGTTCCCCTGGGGAGGAAGGAAACAGGTCTGTGTGTCTGCATGTGGAATCTGTTCAGCTGCCTGGCTGGCCAGCAGCTTTTCTTCATCATGATGAAAGTCAAATTCAGTTTAGCCAAGAGGGCTACCGAGGGATTTCACATGGAAGAGCATACAGCAATACGACTGTGAAAGCCTCATATTGGGATCGTAGTAGCAAACCAGAGTCTTAGCCCAGAAATCCTGAGCTTTTATGCTTCCTCTTCTCCCTGTTAGGACTTTGTGATCAGTGCTGCTATTCAGGTTCCTCCAGCAAGTGGTCAGTCAGTCAGATGATGAGGCATCCCGGCGTCCCCAGAGAGAGGGGATGCTTCTATGAGAGTCCTGAGGGGACCGGCCCCAGGCAGGGGGAGCAGCAGGGAATGAATGCCAGGGCCACGAGAACCAGAATCCCTGACTTCTCAGTGTGGCCAGATGGATCACCAGCCGAGTGACTTCATTTCTTCCAACCTCAGTTTCTTCACATGGGAGATGGGCATAATGCACTTTTCCGGTCAGCTTCCAGGTTTAACAAGTGAGTGTTTTTCTCTTTTGTTGGTCTGACTACAGAGGGAAAGCAGGGTTATGAAGACATCCTGGCCAAGTAGTAGTTTCCAATATGTATGGCTTTTTTGCTTCAATATTTTATAAAGAACTATAGCTATTTCTTAAACTGCTTACACACATTACATGCATGTCCATGTATCCATATGTTCCACACATGGAAACCTCAATAATAGTCTTTTACTAAAGGCTACTAGATACTTATCAGGATACAAAATAGCAAAGTAAAATAGTTCTGTCTCTGTTACTCATGGGAAGGTGTGTACCAGGGAAGGGAGTACCAGGGCCCACACTGTATAAAAAGATCCATCTGATTGTAAGGGACGTCGCTGAAGAGGAATCCATGGTGCTTCAGCTCATGGAAGCAGGGCAGCAGGAGCAGGCAGAGTGGGACTCTGCATGGGGAGAAACAGGAGACAGGTGGGCGGGAAGGGATATCCTGCTGTCCAGGTGAGGAAGCCTGGGTGTCAGGTGAGAGTTGAGAGTTTAAGAGAAAGGGTCCTTTTAAAACTAGAGCTTTTGGGCTGGGGTGGGGCTCAGTCACAGAGCACTTGGCTAGGATGGGCAACACCCTGGGTTCCAATCCTAGCACCACAAAAAAAAAAAAGCTAGAGCCATGGATGCTAGGAGGTGTTTCCTAAGAGGGAGGAGAGGTCAGGAGAACATCAGGAATGGTTAGAAAGGTAAGAGAAGTCTCAGCTGAGGGTCTTGACCACAATCTTGAAAGCAGAGAGAATGAAAAATGGCGAGATAAGGACAGATGTCACCCTGATGTCACCAAGTGCAGAGCCTGAGGGACAGCCATGGAGGTCCGGCTGTTAAATTGCAAATGAGGTGGAATGAATAGCCACCCAGGAAAGATGAGTGTTCATTATGCATCATTTTTCTATTGACTTAGAAAGGAGCTCTACTTAGAGATGGCAGTAAAGTCATTAAGCAAAGGGTGTCCTTGATTTTCCTTCTCAGAGTGATAGATGATTCACTAAAAAAATGCACTTTGTGGACACAGCTTTTATGACTGTGCACCTAAAATGTTTAATTATAGGAGCTTTTCAAGTATTGTTTTCCTAAGTTACTTTTTTTAAAAAAAATATTTTCATTTATCTTTTCCAAGTTGAAGCATATATTTTCTTCTCCTTTTTTGAGACAAGGTCTTGTGCTGGCCTTGGACTTACTCTGTAGCCCAGGCTGGCCTCGAACTCCCAAGGGCTGGGATTATGGGCATTCATCGCCATGCACAGGTGAATCATGCATTTTGAGGGAAGAATTGTGATCTGAGCCTATTTTAACAGGAACAGTTCGGACCTTGTCCTTCCACAGTATGCCACATGGAAACGGCTTTCTCGGTGTTTTATTCTGTCCTGCTCTAAAGCCCTTCTGGGTGCACCAAATACTGCCCATCAGTTCAGAAAGGAATTATGGTGAGAACTTTATTAGACACAAGAAAACAACCACAAAGCTGGAGATATTTTTCGAAATGTCAAAGACAGGATGTAAGATATAAAACATAAGTCAATCAATAGTAACTTGAATCTGTTGGATGGATTAATCCAGAAAAAGAACCATTTTGGCCCAAGAGCCTGAGCCCATGAGGCAGGCGTATTCAAGGTTAGGGGAAGTTGGGCCATAGAGCTGATTGAAACTACTACAGCCCTTTGAGGTAGAAGATGCTGCTCTCTCCATGTTACGAGAAAGGAAACCAGGGCTGGTGAGATGGCTCAGTGGTGTAAGCGCCTGCCTGGCAAGCGCGAGGGCCCGAGTTCGACCCCCAGAACCCACATACGAAAAAGGGCCGGTGATATTGCTCAGCGGCACGGGCGCCTGCTGGTGCACGAGGTCCTCAGGTCGACCCCTGGTACCTACGGAAAAAAAAAAAAAAAGGAAACCAAGTCACAGGAACTCAGCCCAGGCCACCTGATTGGCATGGGGCCACCCAAAGTGAACACAGCTTTCTACTTTTGGAGTATGTGAGCTTAGCTAGTTGTAAGATCAAGAAGTAGATAGCAGGTGGAGACATACTCTTGGAAGTGGGTTTTTAATGTCTTTAGAAAAAAAATCAAGTGAATATGAGATACACAGTGCTTGGCTTCTGTATCAATCTGTGTTTACTAGAAAAACAGATATAACATAAGATATACAAATATATAAGAATTTACAAGATTGGCTTACAGTGCTGACCCACAGAATCAGATGTGGAAGCGTGCAGAGGGTGTCTGCACACTGGAGACTGAAGGATTGAATCCAAGGTCTGGAGCTCACTGCACTGTCCCGTGCAAGTCCACATCAGGAGGCGATGGGTCTGCAATGGAAGGCTGAAGAGTTTACACTGGAAGGCTGAAGGATCTGGGCCGGAAGCTAAAGAGTCTGCGCTGGAAGCCAGGAGATGACGTCCAAGGTGAAGGTAAAGACTAGAGCTCCTTTGAAGAAACAGAAGCGGACCCATCCTCTTCATCTCCCCTTAATGCCATCCAGGCAACAAGCCACCCTAGGGTGGGTCTTCCATGCCCTCAGGTGTGGAATTGCTGAGCCGATTTAGTTGAGCTCCTCTTACTCAATTTGACACGATCAATCAACCATCACAGCTTCCGGGGTTTTGAGTTGAGGCATCCAGCAGTGTCTAGTCAGTTGGTCTGTGAGAACAAATTGATGAGCCTGCTGGGATTACATCAGCAGGGCTGAACCCTTGAGCCAGGGAGTCTCAAGCATCCATGAGTGTCTTAGAGAGAAGATGCTTTGCTTGCGTATACTGCACAGAGTACTGAAGGACAATCAATCTATTTGTAAGTGGACACATCACACATTTTCTTGAGTTGCTAAAGATGAGTAGAACAATAATTTGCTGGTAAAGCCACCTATCAGACAAAAGTCCCCCTTTTGGGTGATTCCAGTTTTCGAAGGTGCATTTGTCACTCTCAAAATTCTAAGCACTTAGTCAGCTTTCACGCCTCATGGGTCTGGCTTACCTTATCACCGAATGTCAGTGGCGGGCTTCAGAAGAGACCGGCGCAGAGTGTAGATGCTTAAGGCATCTGCTTCTGTGTAAGTCCGCTCTTTGAAACCTCTCAGTCATGAGCACACCCTGTGGTTCTTCCTGTGTTAGGGTCTGGACTGAACTCCAATATCACACTTCACAAAACTAACACTGTCTTTTTTTCTGCTTGGTTCGATGCAGTTGACCCCATATCAGATCCACGGATTGCCCTTGGTGTCTGGGTCTCCTTGTGTGTCTGTTCACCCAGACTAGTGTCACTCTCCTGTTTCTAATGCCTTTGCTTTGTTCATGTGGCATGGTCCCGTGGCCTGCAGGATCCTTCCCCTTTGGGATTAACCTGTTTGCTGCCAGCTGGGCTTGTTTAGCCTCCATGTTGGTGTGGACTGTTGTCCCCTCATGGAAAGTGACCTCTAAAGGCTGTGCTGGATTCAGATTCAACGTCTGTATTTTAGGGGCTGGAGTGGAAGTGCTATGCTGCAACGGCAAACAGAAACACTGAAGCGACACCAGGATTTGGAGGCAGATTTATTTATGCCGACGAGCACTGATTGGGATCATTCCCAAAATATCAGGCCCTGATCTCCGGTGCTGTGTTGCTTTTATGGGATAAGCAAGCAGGAAGTACAGAGGCAGAATGGCTTGTCAATTGGGGATTGGTTTGTACAATGTGCATCATAGTGACCAGCCGTTTCTAAGAGACAGAAGCAACCAGAACTGGAACAGGAACTATTACCTGGGTAACTAAGAAACTGAAGTATGGCGGGGTGGCATCATTTTCTGTTACAGTGCTACCGCGGTGTTTCCTGTGCACCATGTTCTAACTCACCCTGGCCTGGATTCGTTGTTTTTTGGTTTCCCTAATTGTAACTTTCTTGAAATTATTCTGAAAAGAACTTTCACTTAGAATGTAGGGGTAATTAGTTTATATGAAACTTTAATAAGAAACTTTAATAAGAAAGGAAAACTGAAGTGTTAATCTTTTTTAATAACTGCAGGGTAAGGAATCTGTGTCCTGTTAGTTTCAGTGGTAACCAATTTGTTTCGTTGGATGGGATGAGGGCTTCTTACTTTGGGGATGTCACATGAACTCTGGATTCATACTCCTCAGTATTATACAACGTCTTCATGTGTTTGATGCACTTTAAACAGTAATAGTCATTATTTTTTTTTTTTTATGGTACTAGGGGTTGTATCTCGGCAGGGCTTTTGAGCCATGTGTATACATAGCTTTTTAAACTTTTTTTTTGAGAGGGGTTCTTACTAAGTTAAGTTGCCCAGGCTGGGCTTGAATTTGTGAACCTCCCACCTCAGCCTCCTAGAGTGCTGTGATTACAGGGATGTTGCCACCAACCTAAGCTACAGTATTTATTTTTGATGCCTGACTTGCCCTTCTTTGGCTAGTTGGAACCCCGTAGTGGTCACTTCTGTGTCCTTGGACAGAAATCCTGTCACCTATAATGGCTCTTTTGGTTTCTACACAAGTGCCTCAGTCACACATTGCACATTCCCTCCCACAGCACGAACGGGAGCAGTGCTCAGAATGCTTAGGCTCCTGGCCATTGCGTTCAGGCATTGTCAGTGGTCAGAACTTGCAACGATATAATTTGAAAGAGGAATCAAGATCGCCTAGTGGTATTTCTTATTCAGTTTGAAAATGACAGAGTTGAGTTTGGTTTTATGCCTGTATTCTTACACTTAGAATCTTTGCTCTTAACAACCTTAAATAATGATTCGTTTTATTATAGTATATATGTGTACACACAAACATAGGCTTTATGAATACATTTTAAAAATACCAAGAGTAATACTAATAACAAGACCATTGAACCAGTTTTAAGTTTTCTGCATTTTAGAATATATTCCTAAATACATAGAGGCAAAATACTTGTGTTCTAAATTTCCTTGGAATATTTTCAATGTGTTTGTCACTCTATTTGACATAGAGTTGGGTTAATTTCTTTTCAATTTTGAGAGGTTTTTCATTTTGTAGAGTTTAATTTGACTTTTTGAATATGTAAAATGCATAACCCCAAAAGTTATAATCATCATATATATGCTAGTATATGTGTAGTGTATAATCTCAAAACAATTTCACACACGTCTTCCTCATACCTGCTGTTTTTCCCCTGTTTCCTTCTAGCCCCTTTTGAGAACCATTTCTCCCAGTTGGCTTTTTCTAAAAAATCTTATCAGTTACTTCCCCCCACAAATTAAATTCTGTAGTTAACAGTTTATGTCAGTATATGGAATTCTTTTGTGGCTACATAATCCATTTCACATTTACCTTCATTTATTAGCCATTCCCATACTGATTTTCATTGGAGTTATTTTCCGACTTTTATTCCTAGAAATAATGCCATAATGAGTGACTTTGTCTGATTTGGCTAGTGTGTCTTTAGGATAGTCTTTTAGGATAGGATTTTCAAGATGAAGGATAAGCTCAGTTACCTAGATGTTGTCATATTTCCTTGTCCTGGACTTCGGCCGCTTGGCTTCCGCAGTAGTGCAGGAAAGTGCCTGTTTTGCCACTTGGTAGTAACTAGCATACATTGTCATAAGCTTAGAGAAGGGTACCAAAGCCAACTTTAATCAGCATTCCTTTTGTGCTGAGTAAACTTGGACAATTCTTTATGCTCCAATGACATTTTAATTTCTTCTTTTCTCAGTTCCTTGTTCTTAGTTTTACACATTTTTGTGTCAGGCTCCTTTCCATTTCTAACAGTTCTTCACTCACTGAGGACATTCATTGCTGGCCTTTGATATATTGCTCTCATTTGTTCTTTGTCTTTTGAATTTCCTTATGATGGTTTGCACTGTAAAATTTCTGTTTTAAATTTTTACGCTGTTAAATTTAGCAATATTTTATCTTTTTAGTGGCGTATTTAGACCCCATCACCCACTTCTGGGTTATGAAGAAGTACACTTTCATGAACTCAAGGTTAACCAAACCATGTGGCATTTATCCCAATGGCAAGAACAATATGCACATCAGGTTTTTTTTTTTTTTTTTTTTTTACTATGCAGAAGTTTATTTGACAAAAAAAGTAATATGAAAATATACACAACCCAGTTTTCAGCCACAATAGGACTGGTTCTTTGGAGAGCAGTCATGGATTTCTCTGCTGATCAGTCATTATTTAAACTCACTCCAAGGCTTCCAACGTAATTCTTTCCTGGCTCCAGGGAAAAACAAAAACCTGATGTTTTACAGGGATTATGTTGGAATTCTGACTGAACCTGGGGAGCACTGAGAACTTTGTGATCTTACCTAAGAATGTGGTATATTTTTTCACTTATTCATGTTTACATTTTTTTCCCTTTCTTTTGGGAATGTTTTAAATTTCTTACATCGAGATTGCCACATGCATCATTTGTGTGGCTTGATATTGCATTTTTCATGAATTCATTCAATTATTTTAAAAGTGGGGTATTTTCCCCATTGTATTCTCTTAATGTTTCATTATATATGAAATATATTGATTTTCCTGTTTAATTTAAATCCTACTTGACTACATTTTCATAGTGTTTATTAAAGCCTGTTGGGCCACACTTGAATCTTCAGACAGATCTATCTGAACGTAAGATCTTGTTTCATGTCTCTTCCTTTGATTCTCATGTCTCCAATTGCTTTCTGTTGCTGCTTCCTGCATTCTCTGATGCATCCATTACCATGCTGAGTGGTTGCGGTGACGGTTGTACCTTGGCGGGGTTCCTCACTCTGCTAGAAATGTCCCCAGCGTTTCCTCACTGATGAGATCCTGGCATTTGGACCAAGATCTTCATATTTATCTGATTACATGCAATGTTAAGTAAGCACCTGCTACTTCCTCTTTTACTGTTTTCTTAAATGAAGAATCATTGTGGAATTTGCTAAATGCCTTTATGACATTTTTGAAAACGAATTCCACAGTGTTATCATCATCAGTTTTATTTAAACATTTTCATTGTTTATTTTAGTCTTTAGAATTACAAAATAACTCTTTGTGTACTTTAAGTAGTATTTTCCTGAGTTCCACCATGTTTTATATAAAAATTGCAACCCCAAATTATATTTTATTGCTTTTGCCTGCTGTACCCTTTCACATCCTTTTATTTGAAAATTTTCTGGGGGTTTAAGAGTCTCCTGTATATAGAGCAGAGTTATTATTCTGTGGCCTGAAAACTTAGTTTTGAATAGATGAGCTGAAGCTGCTTGTATTTATTGATAAACTCAGTGTCCTTGGTTTCAGCTGTGCCCTGTATAGGCACACAAATGGACCCACAGATGTGCGTGTACTGGGCATGCACACATAGGGTGGCATTGTGGGCTACATTTTTGCCATTGTTTATTGTTTTTATGCCCTTTATGACAGATACCCATTTTGACTGGAATGAGATGGAATCTCAATGTAGTTTTGATTTGGATTTTTCCTAAGAGCTAAAGGAGTTGAATGTTTTGTCACCTGTATGGTGATTAGCCATTTGTACTTGCTTTTAGAAATGTCTGTTCCATTCATTTCTCTATTTATTGTTTAGGTTACCTATTCTTTACGTTGTTAAATATTTTTGAGTTCTTTATTCTGGATATTAATCCTCTATCAGAAAAATAGCAGGTAAAAATTATTTCCCATTCTGTAGGTTGCATTTCCACTATTAATGGTATCCTTTACTGTGCAGAAGCCTTTTAATTCGATGCAACCCCATTTGTCAGTACTTGCTACTATTTCCTGAACCACTGAAGTCCTTTCCAGGAAGTTGTCCATGCCTATATCTTGAAGTGTTTCTCCTATATTTACGTCTAGTATTTTCAAACTTTCAAGTCCTGCATTTAGATCATTGATCTGTTTTGAGTTAATTTTTGTACAGGGAGAGAGATAAGGTTGGAGCTTTTATCTTCTCCATGTGGATATCCAAAATTCCCAGCACCATTTGTTAAAGACACTGTTTTGTGGGTTTTGTTTTTTTTTTTTTTTTTTTTTTTGCTATTTTTACCTGGCTGACTTTTGTCTAAATAACAGTCTTAGGTCTTGGTGTGGAGCAAATTTATTCATTATTGATTGCCATCTTCTCAAACTCATGGAACAAATCCATCAATTCATTTTATTAAAAAAACAACTGAATCCTTATTTTTATAATGCTGACCTCCAAGTCTGCCAGAGAACAAAACCATTTTTCTTCTTAAAATGAGTTGTGTACTTCAAATGTGCTTCAGTGTATTTGATCCCACTTTTAGTAGTTGGCAACCCAAAGCATACTGTGTCTTACCTTTTCCTGTGTAGAACTGCAGCAGTGGGATCTAAAACAGATCAAGAACAGTAGCAGTGCCAACTCCATGCTCAGGCTGTGCTACTGAACGTGAATTCAGAAAATAAATAAAGAACAACGAAATGGAAAATCTTTATTTCTCTGTTGAGATACATAAAAACTGACTTTAGGAGCTGGGAGGAAGAAGTAATTGACTTTCCATTTGAAAATAGCCAGATTGATGTGGAGTATTTAATTCTCAGTTTCCAATGGAGAAAACAGTTTTCAAATATTTCAAAATTTAACATGTAAATTTTTCCTTCATTCCTGCTTTGGTGTCTTGCCCTGTAGGTCTCTATCCACTACTTCCAAATATTGGTGAACATTGCTGTTCTTGCATAATCAAGCAAAGAAAGTTAGAGGTATTCACTCATACCATGTTTAAAATAATGTTCTCTTATAAAATTATAGTATAATAAAATATATTAACCCGTAATAAACAAAAACAAATTCACAAGTGATTCCAGAGTGGAGAGCTGACAGGATGCTTGTTTTGGAAGTTTCTCTGAGATATTTTATCTGCATTTACACGTATTTGAGCTCATGTTCTATCTTCAGCTTTGTAGCTTGCCTTTTGCATATTTAAAGTTCTTCATAAGCATTAATTGAATTTCCTGCCAAATTTTCCTCTTTGTAACTGTTAGATAATTAGGTTATTCCACATATTCTTGATATTATAATCATGGTATGATATCTTCCTTGTATATATAGAGCACTTTGTGTTCTTTTAATAGTCACTTCTTATTGTCAATTACAAAAAGTAAAATGGCTGGTTTAGAGGAGGATTTACAAGGTTTCAGAGACTACTTTGTAAAGAAGTTTCAACATTTTGCAGCCAGTCTGTGGATTAAGAGTCCATTCCTGTTTTTTTCCATTCAATAACACAAACTGTAACCATTCTGCCATCTTTCCTAGGTTCTTTTCGGATGGTATATAATTTCCTGAGTGTTTGTGTAAGAGTAATAACAGAAGAATAAAATTAGCTGAGCTGTTACAGCTATGCTTACATTGCTGTCCCCAGTGACACTGGGCTGGGGAAGGAAGGCGAGACACCCTCTGTGTGTAAACACAGCTATATTTAGATCTAAGGGGCTGTCTGAGACCTGAGATCAACAACCACATACCGTTCCACTAAAAGTTCTAATGCATCTGATGAAAATGTCCTAAAACTGTTGACATTTGAGCAAATGGTTCCCGATAAATGACTTAGTATTTATATGGGGTTAAAATTATACAGTCGCCTATTCAGTTAAATAACAAACCCATGACCTGTTTGATCTATAATTCTGTGACCCCTATACAATAGATGTAATGTGTGCATAATTATACATCCTAACTTATAAAATGTATATGTTGCACATAACATAAATTATATACTATATAATTTATGAATATAATTATATTTATAATAATGGATCATAATTATATGCTATTCTGTAATTTATATGTTAACACTATAGCTCTATATTACAAAAGTTGCATACCTAATTAGAAAACTTTTAATAGGAATAAAATTTCAAGTAAATAAAAATTTTATCTGCTTCTTCCATCTTTAACAAATGAGAGACGGAAATAAAATATTTCACAGTTTTACTGGGGAAGAAAGGAATTGTGGCACAGGAACATAATATTTGGTTTGAAATTATTCACTAGGTGTATTTATAGTTTAGAAAATAATGATATTTAAAGTAAAGCTAAGTTGGAGTTTTAATCATTAATTTGAAATGAACACAGCGTGTTCCTTTTTGGGAAATTATGAATTTTGGTATTGATTTGATCAAATTAATTCCCCTTGCATAGTTGTCTTGAGGGGTGTGGGGTTCATTAATGATCTGTGAAATGCGTAGACGGAAGGAGACTGATGGACAATGTCATGCCTGACACAAGTTAGGAATTACTGCCAGTAAAATTCAGAGGTTCAGAAATTGCCAGTATACTCATGTTACTGAAGCAAGATATTAGAAATGAGTATGTGTACACTCCATAAACCGTGGATGGCATTCATGGCATGAATAATATTGGAAATATTATTGTGGTCGGTTTCAAGGAAATAAATGCTCTGCTTACTGTGATCTTCAAAATTTAAATATTGATAGTATATGGAAATACTCTTTATTCCTGTTGTAATATTTACTGTGCTTGCATCCTTTACAATGTCCAAGAAAAAGGCCCTAGTTTTAGATATAGCCATAAATTGTTGTGTGGAAGGTAATTCATGAAGTGTTGATGGCCTGTATTGTTTTCTGTTTGAATATTCATTTTGCCCAGCATGTCTGCATAATAGATTTAATTCTTTTTCTCTTTATGTTGAAATCTGTTAGTACTCTGCAGTGAAACTGAATTTTTAAAAAAGATGTGCTTATTTTCCTGATTGAATAAGATTAATATTCTGTATGGGATATAAACAGTGATTCTCAGCGTGCGCGACCCATACTGATAACATTAGAAAAAGCTGGGAACTTGTTGGAAATGCAGATTCTCAGGCCCAACCATAGGACAGTTGAATCGGATGCCTTAGGGCTGGCCCAGCCGTCTGTGTTCCTGTTTCCTATCATCCTGGTGATTGTGATGCACTTTGTACAGTTTAAGGATCACGGATATTGAATGTTTTTCATAGACTGTCCCTACACGGAAATCTCCTTCCTCATCTTCTGCAATGATGACTCCTTGCTGTGAGGAAATAGATTGCATCTGTGGTTTTGGACGAAGACCTGGTGTATCTGTTAGCTTTGGTTGTGTTACCAACCACCCCGGAATTTATTGGCTGAAAACAAACATTGGGCTCTACGGAGTGGTTCTTCTGGTCTTGGCTGGGCTTTCTTTTATGTCCGTAGTCAGCTGTGACTTTGGAGCCTGTTCTGTCCCCAGCCAGGACTTCCTCCCTCCACCAAGCCACTCCAGGCTCTGTCCCAGGGCTCCTGCAGAGTGGCAGGAGGATCCAGACCTCAGAAGTGGCCCTGTGTCCTGCCTGCTGTGTTCTCTTTACCACTCCAAGCTTTGAAGCCCAGTCAACTTCAGGGGATGGAGAGGACTCTGCTGCCGCATGGGAGGAGTGGCGACATCACATCCTGAAAGGAAGAAGGTGCAGGGAGGGTGTAATAGTCTGGCAAACAGTCATCAGAGTCAAGGCTGATGACTCGTTAGCTAAGGAATTCTGGACCTCCCTCGCGTAGTGCGTCCAATCAGAAGCAGAGACGGAAGGGTTTGTGGTTTCCCCCTAGTGCTGGAAAGTGAGACACAGTGAATAAAAGAGAATGCACTGTGTCCACAGTCATCAAGTCTCCCTGTAATCAGCGAGAACGTTGCATATGCAAAAGCCAAGTAAGCCTCAACATTTCACAAATATGAGCATATAAAAAGAAATAACCAGATGAGTAAAATATGCCTTTTATTTCAAGCATAGTTTCTCTACTTTTGGCCCTGGATTTCCTGTGCAATTTCTACAATATATTCTTTTTCTTTTTCTGTGAACATTTTTTCTATCTATTGCTTTATTTTTATCGCATGTTTATTTTTGTGATTTAGTATATGTTTGTGATACATAATAAATTCATCATGGGGACGGGGTACATATGTATACCACCCCTTGAGCTTTTGTACTTCCCATTCTCCTGCGCCCCATCCGTAGATCCCCTTCCCATCTCCACAAAGTCTGTATCCCTCTTTCCTATCATCTTTCATTTTTGAATCCTATCATCTTTCATTTTTTAAATTATTTATGCTTTGGGTTTCTTATGTAAGAGGAACCATGTGATAGTTAACCTTCTGTGTTTGTAGCACGCTATTCTAAGTTGTGACAGGCATGCTGTATGTAGAGGCCCTTTGGTGTTGTACAGCTGGCAGTGTTTCCAGGGATCCTAGGTTGATAGTAGTAATTATCACGCATGAACTTCGAGAACGTACCTCTGGTGTGATTCTGCATCTGTTTATAATGAGTGCTCATGGTAAGTGAAAAGTAGAAAAAATGTCAGAAAAATAATGTTCTTGATTAATGAGCTTTGAACCAAAAAAAAAAAAGATGGTCTTTTATCTTATTTATGAATGTAGCAGTTTGAATAATTCATGTTATACTTTAAATTTGTAATGCCAGTAATGAACAGTTTTGTACAGTAATATTATATAATGAAGGAGCAATATTTACTTGCATTTGATAATTTGCTAATGTGAAATTGAAGCTGTGATTTGCAAACCATGATCAGATATATTCAACTAACATATAATTTATATTTTTAAGAGACAGCCTTTTTAAAATTTTTGCCTCTGTTGTATGTTTAGGAAAAATAAGACATATTTGCTAGTATGATCGATCTGCACTGAATTAAAGCTCCTTAGTTCACAGATTCCAGTTAACTCCAGCCAGCATATTTTAAACAACTTTTCTGTCTGAGCTCTTTCTCTCTAAAAGAAGTATAGCACAATGTTTGTTCCCTCTGGGAGCACAGTATAATGCAACATAGATAACTCCATTAGCAATTATAAAGCAATCACAGAAGCCAAGAAAATATGACAAAGACTGTATGTAAGACTTGATGGGGTGCACATAACATTATTATAAGTCATTTGGGAAAGTTAGTTGAGATTGGTTTTCAGGTAGCTTGAAAAGATGTGTTCAGTTTCAAGTAATTACACATAATGTCAGAAGAGCCGATGGAGGGCTCATCAAGAAGGCTACTCCTGGAACTGGCCAAAATCACTTTCAACAGTATATCTGTCAGCCACTGAATGACAATGCTGCAAAACAAATCATCCCAGGTTCGGTGGATTAATTCATGAATGTGATTCTTGCTCATGTCTGTGGGTTGGCTGGGATTTTGTGTGTTTGGGCTGCATCTCCCTCCAGAATGTAGGTGGGTTCTGATCTTCCCCACTGAACTCCACAATCTGCATGGATCGGGGGTTACTCAGAGTGTTTTCTCATTGTGGGTCACCACAGCACAGCACAAGGGCCAAGTGAAATGTGCAAGCACTGCTTCTTCACACCCGCTGACTCACCGGAGCCACATCTGTTACACAGGGGAAGGGAGAAGAGGTGGAGCAGAGCAGAGGTGATCAGTCAAGCACTGCAGGTGAATCCAGGATGTCTTGGAGCTGAGACTCGTTTTCAGAGATATACACAAGCTAATACAAGGTTTATTTTCATCTCTCCTTCAGACTCTTCAGCCAAACTCATGCCTCACATGGTTTTGAAGACCCTGGGAGACTCGTTTTTTCCTCACATAATTAGCCTCCAAGCAGGGGATCCATTTAGTAGTAGTAACTTCGAAGGGGCTAAATTTTTTTCCAAGGCTAGTACTGATAATTTGAAGAATAACTGAGATCAGTATAGGCTCTTGCATTAACCCCCAAATAGAATCGGCTGTAGTTATTTAATTTTTTCCATTTTAAAATTAGAACATGTTACGGTTGGTATCTAGATGTCCCTCCCAAAGCCTCATGCACTCCTAGGTGGGGCTTTAGGGATGTGACTGGATCACGGGCCTGTGATACTGGGTTAGTCTGCTGATGGGTTTATAGCGGGGTGTGGTGCTGAGAGGTGCAGCCTGGTCGGAGGAGGTGGTCGCTGTGGGCGTGGCCTGGAATGGTGTACTGTGTATCCCTCCTCCTGCTTCGATGGCTGCTTCCTCCTGCCGTGCCATGAGCTTTCTCCTCTGCTGTGTGGCTCTGCCATGCCATCCTGCCTTAGAGCCAGCTGACTATGGACTGAAACCTCTACAATCTGTGAACAAAAATCAACTTTTCTTCCCGTAACTTTGGGTGTCAGGTGTTGTGTCTCAGTGATGAGAAAGCAACTAACACAGTGCATATTAGCTACACAGAATAGTGGGTTTTATTTTGGCATATCGGTACATGCATGTAACATGCTTTGGTCATGTTCTGCCATCCCATATTGTCCACCTTACTCTTCCCTTGCCCTCTCCATGGTCCCCTTCTTCTTCTCTAATAGTCTCCTTCCAGCTTTCATGACATCTCTCTTTTATTTTTCAGAGTCCATGTTTGAGAGAAAACATGAAACATGTTAAAGTTGTATTGTCTCCCTAGTGTAAGAAACTGAAAGAGTAAATAAGATCCAAAATGTACAATAGATATTGTGAAAGCGGAAGAAACTGCTCAAAAGGAGAGAACAACTAGGATGGGGGAAAGGAGAAAAGAAGGAAGGGAAAAGAAAAAAAATATATATATACACACACAAGATAGCTAAGATAATTATACTACTAATTTCCATTAGTTCATTGAAAAGAATGGTTTGTGCTTATATTGTTTTATCAATTTTTCATGCCTATATCTTGTATCTGAGCAACTAATTTGAAGATAACAATATGCAATATATTAACCATTGTTAATCTCCTATTATCTTCGTCTGAAATCTGTATCATTGTTTTTATTGTTTTTTCCTTTTGAAATAAAAAATCACAGACAAAAGAAACCATAAAATGGGAAAGATGTTTGACATAAATAATAAAGGATAAATGCTCATAGTACCTCAAAAATTCATACATATCAGTGAGAATATTTACAGTATTTGACAGAGAAATGAAATAAACATGGTATACAGATCAGTCAAGAAAATTGGATTTTGAAATAAATGAATTTGAAGGAAACTGAGAAGAAAACACCATATGATATTTGTCTTTCCGAGTCTAGCTTATTTTGTACCAGTTCCATCTATGTATTTTCTTTCAAGTGACGATTTCATTCCTTTTAATGGCATATATGTATATAGAATATATATATATGTCAATTATAGAAACATCCTAGGCACCATATATATAGGATATATAGGGTATATATAGGGTATATAGGGTATATGGTGCCTAGAATGTTTCTATAGCTCAACTATTGTTAAATGCACCATGATGAACATGGACAGGTATCTCTCCAGTATGCTGAATTTCATTTTTTGGATAGATAGCAAGGA
Organism: Erethizon dorsatum; assembly: GCA_028451465.1. Lineage (NCBI taxonomy): Eukaryota > Metazoa > Chordata > Mammalia > Rodentia > Erethizontidae > Erethizon > Erethizon dorsatum. The sequence goes on from CM051833.1 coordinate 58,345,394, forward strand.
GAGATAGACCTGTATCTGATGATGGCTCTTTTCTTAGGTTTCTGAGGAACCTCTGTGCTGGTCCCATAATGGCTATACTGATTTACATTCCTAGCAAAAGTGAAGAAGGGTTCTTCTCACCCACATCCTCTCCAGCTCTTACAGATTTTTGTATTCTTGATGAAAGTCTTTTTGACTGGTGAAATGGAATCTTGGTGTAGTTTTGATTTGCATTTCTCTGATGGCTAAATATGTGGCATATTTGAGGAGTATTTGCCCATTTATTTATTTATTTTTATTTTTTGTATTTTTTTTAGTTCATTGGCAAAGAATCTCTCCCATTCTCTATGCCACCTCTTTACTCTTGTCGTTTTCTTTGCTGTGCAGAAGCTTTTTAATTTGATACAATCCCATTTGTTGGTTCTTGTTATCATTTCCTGTGCTTTTGGAGCCCTTTTCGGGACATTGTTGCTTGGGCCTGTGACTTTAGTGTTTCCTGTTTTCTTCCAGCAGTTTCAAAGTTTAAGGTCATACACATGGGTAGTTTATCCAGAGTTGTTTACAAGGTGAGAGATAGGGACCTATTTCAATCTTTCACATATGCATATCCATTTTTTCTACCACCATTCATTAGAGAGGTTGCCTTTTCTTTATTGTACATTTTTTACCCCTTTGGGTCTTTTACCCCTTTGGGTCTTCATCCTTATGAAGTTTAGGGTTGCTTGTTCTAGTTCTCCAGAGAATGTTGTTTTGGTGATTGCATTCAATCTGTAGATTGCTTTTGTTAATAGGGCCATCTAAATGGTAATTATTCTGCTGACTCATGAGCATGGGAGGAATTTCTACTTGCTGACATATCCCTCAATTTTTTTCTTCCATGTTTTGTAATTTGCACTGTAAAGAATTTACAACTCTTTGGTTAAACTTACTCCTGGTTACTTATTTCTTTTGATGTTTTTGTGAATGGGCATGTTTTACTGATTTCTTTTGCGGTGGGCTCATTATTGGTATATAGAAAAGCTATTGATTTTTGTATGTTGATTTTGTATCTTGCTACTTGTCTAGCTGTAGTTATTTTTTGTGTTTATTTGGGAACATAAATTAAAAATGTGGAAAAACTCTAGGCACGGCCCATAACATTAACAATATATAACATTAATAAGTCAAATAACTTAATGTACTACCTGTAGCAATTTAAGGGATATTTTTTTCCTTGTAATGTGAAGGTAAAATTTCATTCCATCTCCTGGGCTCTCTGTGCTTTCCAAAATTCTAGTCAGACACTTGATAAGCAGGTACTTTATAAACACAGTGCTACGTGCTGGGAACACTTACTTGGCTTTTGCTATACTTTTTCTCTTTTTTTAAACCAAAAAATATAAATACAAGTGTTCAGCATATTTAGAACTTTTGAGTTATAACCACTGGAAATTTGTACTTAATATCCCAGGAGCAGGAGACAAGCTATGTAATCATGGTTGACATGTTTCTTAGGAGAAGTCATCAAAGTGAAGGATACAAGAACATAAATGTATTGGACTCACCTGGGGGCTTTTTTTTCCTATGCATTAAACTTTTAGCTCTTACCAGTTGAAATTTTAACTTTTGTTTGCCGAGGTGGGCAGGGTGTCTGGTATCGGAGTGTGTATTTCTTACGTGATGCTGTAGTAACTATTATAAAGCTCCTGGCCTCTGGTCCTTGATGAACAGGTGGGGAGGAGATGTAAACGTGCTATCATCGGTCATGGCGAGGGTCTAGAAGGTCACAGGCATCCTAAGTTCTTTCTTGTAGTGTCCCCTCTATTCAGAGAAGAAAGAAGCCTAGCTACAGTTGTTCCTACAGGAGGTAGGTTTGTCTCTGTTGCATCTCTATGAAGTTTAGTGTTAGGAGTTTGCAGTTGGTAGCGAGACTTCCTGAGGTAGACCTGGCCCTTTGCTGCCACTGCCCCCACCTGCTGCTCCACATCCTGGGGCAGCTGAGTCTGAGGCCACCACAAGGCGTCCAGCCTGGGAGGAGGACGCTGTCCCTCTTTCTCAAAGAACCTTGCTGGGGGAAACCCTAGGACACTGCTGCCTGCCTTGCCTTGTGGGTTTAGTCTCATGTTAACATCTGTTTGAAGCCCTTTGTTTGGGTAATACAAAGATTTGGGGTTTCTGTCCCTTTCTAGAATCTAGGAGCTGAGGCTGGAAGCCATAGCCTTGATGCACATTGCTCAATTTGTCTTTAGCATATGTTCGAATGCATGCTGGGGACACGCATCGTGGTACATATCAAATCCCGGCATTTCAGTGACATTCAAAGAAATGTACTAATAGAGTGTAATATTTTGCCTTTCCATGGCTTTTATTTATCAGCTGCCTTGAAGCTATGATTGTGTTTCCACATATGTGCCTTTGGCACATCTTAGATTTAGATATGGCTTCCAAGCCAATCAAACTGTGTTTTAAAAAAGAGCTGGGGATTTAGTTGTGTTATTCCTTTTTTGTGGCTCTTTATGGGAAAGTTAAGCTTGGATTTAAAAAATATCTTAGTTTTGGAGTGGCAGTTTCTTACATACATTTTTGAGATTATCTTTGTTACCAGTTTGTTTAAGTAATGAATGCTGGTTATGCTGTCTGAGCAAGTTAAAAATATTTCAGTGTTATTTCTAAATTCACATTTGAAACATTATCTGATTGCTAATAAGAGAAGTGATTTCTCTCCAGGCCTCATGGTTTAGTATCTGTGATCATGAAACACATTAAATGGAGAGACATGCTGATCTTACAAATTTGAAAAATTTTTGGAATCCTTCAGAGAAGGAATTCAGTGGAGGCCAAAGCTGCTTTCTTGTCTATTACCTGGTTTGTTGGTGAGAAATCAGGAGAGACAGTTAAGGTAAAGATGCTTTTCCTAGCTTTTGCTTTATTGCATCTGCCTGTTTTGAGCGCAGGTTATTGCCGTTCACTGATTCTCCTTTAAGTGAAGATGGAGCTGTCTGAGAAAGCCGCCTGAGTATTCGATTAGGCTTAATGTGTTTTAATTAACAGCAAAACAAAAACCCAAATAGTGTATCTTAGAATGTTAACCTTATGAGTTTCAAGTAGCATTTGAATGACACTTGGAAGAGTGTCATAAATGTCTCAGACTAATTAATGGAAGTGTTTAAAAAATACTGGCAGATGAAAGTACCAAATATGTCAGTCCCCAAATTGTGTTTTCCAGCTACTGATTGATAATAATAGGTCAGTCGCCAAACTTTAATTTCTTGATTAAATGGCATCTGCAATACTGCTGTTTTATTCGTATTTACTAAAGCTAGTTAGTAATGTATTCAATACATCTTATCTCTTATAAGCAAGTAGTTCCACTTACTGTTTAAAAATATAGATTGTTAAATATAGCCACCCAAACATCAAATTACTTGGCATTTTATTAATGAAAACTTTTAAGATCATGATAGTAACCAATGGCAGTTATTACTAAGAACACTCCAGACTTCTGAAGTGCCTTTGAACCAAGTTGGTGAGATGATATTATATTTTTAGGGTTTGCATCAGGGGCTCGTTTGCCGTAATTCTCTGACGAGCAGGTTTCTCTGTTTTAGCACGTGTGTGGGTCGGACTGGAACATAAACATTCAGTGTGCTGCTCTCTTTCCAGGCTGTCGTCACTGGTGGTGGAAGCCTGAGCAGAGGCAGCTCCCATGGTCACAGTGATGAAGGGACAGTGATGGATGAGACTCTGCCCCTCAGTGAGCAGTGACTCTGGAAAGGGAGGAGATGAATCTCAAGAGATGTGCTCAGAGGACAGTGGTGTGGAGGGCTTTGCGCTGCCCGGATGGAGTTGGGCTATCCATGAAATTAAAATTTAAATGCAACTTTTTCTTTTTAGTTGGGTGGTGTTTCCTTTTTAGTCAATAAAAGTAGTGTTCTTTTTTTTTTTTATCAAAAATTGGCTTCTGAAACCAAGTATAGTCCTCGTGTCTGTAGCCTGCCATGTTTGGTTTCCCATCATCGTATGGACTGCTAAGATTTTTTAGTCTCGATGATGCCATCGTGTCCCTCCTAACACTGCCCCTCTGTTCAGCGAGGGCTTCTTCAGTGCCTGTCACACCCAATGGAGGTTGGCGGAGAAGACACTCTTCCCATGGTGCAAGCTCCATTCCCCATGCTTGGATGATGTTTCTCCTTTGCCTTTCTGAAACACTTGTGCTACTCCCCTCATGTGCATGTGAGGGGACTGTTGTTTGCAGAGGTGGGGTAACATTCTGCAGAACACACAACTCTTTCTTTTATGGGGCCCAAACATGGATTAGACTGATTGCAAAACTGAGGCATTCCAACTGGGTTCCCTTATGTCATTCTGCATCCCTCACACTGATGACCCTATGTTTTAATTAACCCTATGTTTTAATTAACAGCAACACAAGAACACATACTCTGTGTGTTAGTGTGTCTAACCATAATAAAGAAAGTACCATATTTTGTATTCGCTTGCCAGAAAAATGTCTGGAGGTTCAAAGGAAGAAGAGAATGGCTTGGGCAGAAGGAATGAAAATGTTCCATGGAGTCAGGGCCTTCCAGGAGGGACAGAGAGATGCCGAGCACTGAGGAGGCAGCAACAATCGCAAAGCTACAAGGCCGACTCATAGTAGAGAACAGGGCAGGGCTCCTAAGCTCTCCATTCGGGCTGTTGTAGGTTAATGTAGGTGTCTTACATGAGGCCGAAATGAGTTGTGATTTATTTGGTAGACACAGGGAGGCTGTTGGAGATTTTTAATAGAAAATCAACACATATGGGCAGGGTTTTTTTTTTTTTTATTTGTTTGTTTGTTTAGGAAATTTATTCTGCACAGTTTCTTACTTTTGCTTTATTCGTCTATGTGATAATCTTTTATCTGAAATACTTGGGAGAACAAGTGTTTCAGATTTTTTTCTCGACTTTGGAATGTTTTCATATACATAATGAGCTATCTTGGGGATGGGACCCAGGTCGAAACATTTAATTCCACTGTGTTTCACAGACACTGATACACACTGCAGTCCTTCGGTGCACCTGAGCTCTGGCTGCAGCCTCCCACCTGAGGTCAGGTGTGGACTTTCCACTCGTGGAATTCTGTATGAATTACTTCCTGGAGACATCCTGCACAAACATTTTCTTTTGTCTGTTTTTCCCTCTGTAATTTAAGCGGTCTGAAGGCTGAGCCTGGCTGAAAACAGTCCTGCAGCTTTCTCTTTGTCCTCCTGAACTCTTTCTTGAAGGCAGGAGATGCTGTGTGAGTTGTCTTACTAGACATCGTGCCGAGGAGGCCATGTGTAAGGACTCACGCCCGGGCTCCTCCTGAGCCTCTCCTTCCTGACCCTGTATGGTGCCATGACTGTGAGGGGAGCTGCCTCGGACCGGCCAGCCCAGCCTCCCCTCTGTCTGCATGCCATTGACCGACCTTCGGCAATGCCACATAGAACAAAAGAGTCTCCTAACTTACCCCTGCTCAACTCCTAACTCACAATATTGTGAGATGAACCATTGTTTTTGAAGCCAGTAAGTCCCGGAGCAGTTTGTTATGCAGCTGAAGGTGACTGGGATCAGATAGCATTGCTTGGGTCATGGACCAGAATCAGGGTGAGGTGCAGGGCTGTTTGTGACACTTAATACATGGTGAAAAAGCTAGCTGTTTTTACATTTGACGTAACTGATTCAAGATAACCTTTCCAAATGGCAGGATTAGGCAGCGTTAGGAGGTTTTGGGTGTAAGAAATTATGTAGAGTTGACAAAACTAGTAAGGTCTAGAATCTTGGACTTACCTTTGAATGTCCAACTGATATCCCAAATTGAATTTATGATCTTCCCTCCAAAAGGACATTTCCTTCATGCTGTCTTCTTCATCCCAGATAATGTAATCTCAGAACAACAACAAAAATCAGGTTTGTAACATTTGGGGAAGCAGAATTCTGAGCTCTACATAGCCCTCGGGTTGTCAGCCAAACTTTTCTTTGCACAAGCCCCCTTTTCTCTAACATTTGCAGGCAGTGACCCTTCTCTGAAGACACATTGGACCTAACAGGTGCTGAGCACCCAGGAGCTTTGGTTGTTACATCAAGCACCCTGCACGAGAAAACATCTTTATGTAGTCTTGGATTAGTGCTCCTTTGGCCATTTCGTGATGGACGAGAGTCATGCCAGCTGGCCTTCAAAGAACTGGCCTTATCCAGCCTTGAAAGAGTCCTCAGGATTCTGCCTCTGGAAAAATTCTGTTATTTGACAGTGTCTCCTGATAAATGAATTTTGTTCTCACAGAGGCAGGCTTCTTTATGGAGACATGAGGGTTATTTATCTCACAGTATTGGAGGCTGGAAGTTGAAACAGAGTTGTGTATTTCTGGCGAGGGTCCCTCTGGCTGCCTCGCCTCATGGTGGGAGCGTGGGTGTACCTCTCAATCTGTCTCGCTGGCCACCTGGACACGCCAGAACTTGATCACGGTGATCTGCTTTAATGACCCCATCTAATCTACTCACTTTCCAAAGGTCCCACCTCTAAGGTCCCGCCTTTGACTGGTGGGATTAATTTTCTGCCCTGTCCAGAGGACAACATAAGAAACTGGGGGATTAAACTCATACGTGGCTTGGAGGGGGCAATCCATATTCATAATGGTAGAAAAGGAAAACTAATTCTTAAATAATTCTGGCAGATTTCCTATCAATTTGACAACTAAATGATAGATCAGATAGATTCACTGCATCAACTTTGAAAGTACAGTTTTGTGATTGCTTTATAAATTTTATACAGTATCATTAATTTTAGTTTTTGGCTGTTAAAAAACCTGCCTCTTTTGGAAAAGTATTATGTCACCAATAAAAATGTGTTAATTGAAGAAGGAATAAACATTTATGGGGTAGTACTGTATTGGAGAATTATTGCTTTGAATTTGGATCTTGTTGCTTACCTAAAACTCTCCTGTTTATCTATTGAATTAGAAGTTGGAATAAATACAAGGGCCCAGAAAGCATGAATTCAGACTCCGCTGTGTGGCTTCACCCAGGCATTTAGACACAAGAGGCATTGGAAACAGATGACTGTTTAAATGAACAGCACTTTCAAAAAAATGTATTTCATGTTCTTTGGTAATTTTGAGCTGAAGGCAGAACAGGGCAAACCCATCTTCTCTTTATTTCCCCTATTGGAATCGTTTGGCCCAAAGTGAGCAGCTACTTTCATGACCGAATTTGCATTTGGGGAGGATTTTAACAAACAACATTTATGTATTTCCCGGTTATAAATGTAATTCATGCTTTTGCACAAAAGAAAATAGAACCAGAAAAGGCGGAGATTGAAAAAATAGTAAAAAATGAAAAGGGAATAAAATGAACAACTCACCAACCACCCATTCATAGGTGCTATTCAATTTTTGGATATTAAAAACTGGTCGTTTCTGCTTTATACTATGTGTGTTTGCATTTATTTTTATGTGTTTGTAAAAATATCGTATGATACCTTTATTTACAATTAGGATTAATGATCTCTTTATAGTGGGTCATGTGCTTAATGATGGTTTCCTAACCATCATGGACATAAGTTGTTCCTCCTTGTGTCCTCCTTGTGTCCTAACTTCTCAGTGTGTTATTATGGATCATCTAAGTGGATTACAGCATTTTACTCTTACGGCCTGCCCATGGATACGTGTGCACCCCAGATCATTTCAGAGAATAAAATCCCTTTAAGTGCTCTTTCTATAGGAAAAAGTCCACAGTGTTTCTGAATCTTTGGATGTAGCTTAATTGTATTTATCCTATTTTGATGTTTGACTCTTTAAATCCTTTCTCATTATACTATTATATTTCCTTGCCCATTCATTCCAGTTTATTCTTCTTGGATCACTTGAGAAACGGTTTTCCCCTAACTTTCTTTATAAGTTTTATTGGAAGAAAAATTTTGAGGCAGAGAAGGAACCAAGGGAACCTGGAGGGGACTCCTGCCGAGGTGAGGAGAGGCACAGGCCAGGTCCTGTGGATTGTGGAGGCCAAGGAGAGGAAAAATCCTGGGTCTTGGCAGCCAGAAAATGGAAAAGGATATGTGTCGGCTCAGGTCCTAGCAGGAAGTAGCACACTCAGGTGGGGTGGCCAGGAAAGGTTGATAGAGGCGGGGTCTGTAAGGTGCATGTGGCAAAGTAAGAAGAAGTGATGGGGATGGCAAGTGACCACCTTGGCTGGACCCAGGATGGGGAAATGGTCTTGGGTTGGAGCACGGGGAGCTCCCCTGCAGCCCTGGCCTGTGGTGACCCAGCGGAGGTCAGAGTGATGATGTTTCTGATCCCTTAAGTCTGAGGCAACTTGGAGAGAGCCGGGGAGAGATGCTGAACAGGAAGCTGTGTGTGTGTGGTCCTGGGGATTGAACCTAGGGCCTTCACACTGAACCCCATCCTTCGTCCTTTTTATGTCTATTTTTTTATTTTGAGACAGGGTCTCACTGAGTCACTGTGTTGTCTAGGCTGGGCTTAAACTTGTGATCCTCCTGCCTCAGTCTCCCAGAATGCTGGCATTAGAGGCTTGTGACTCCACACCTGACTAAGAAGTCATCCTTCTAATCTGTACTCTTTTAAGGTGGCTTGTAGTGTATAAACACTGTGTCTAATGAGGAAAAGTTTTTAAATTCACTAATTTTATTTTGTACAATGACATCAAAGAGGGGTAGGCAGACCGTGGAGCAGTGCAGAAGGAAATAGCATATGTTCCTTGTCTCTGACACTTCTGGTGTAATTTTGAGTCCACAATTTAGAGGTACTTTTGAAACCCATGAAATTTTAGCTCTGCAAATCTTTCTCCAGGTTATATGAGTCTGGTAAAGCTTCTTTCATGCTTGACATTACCTCTCTCTTGTTCTTCTATTTATCTCCACTTCGTCTGCAAAGATAATGGGTTATAAAAGCGATAGGATCTTTTCACAGTGAAGACTCGACGTTTCCTCCAAAGAGAGGTGCGTGAAAAGAGCCAGGCCTCATCAGGAGGCAGAGAACATTGAATTATTTTCTAGAAAATGGAAAAGCTATTTGATAGCCTCAATCTCAGCCTGATTTCACATATGCCCTCTCTGTCTGCTTCCGTGGATTGTTGGCATGATTCTGGAAGTGTCAATTTAAAAAATAAATACATCGGATGATGTATCTGTTTATGCTCTCCTTGCTGAATTTTCACCGTTGAGTGGTGGATAATCCAGAAGCAAGGTTTCTTGGCTGAGTTCCTGTCTGGCCAGCTGTTGGTCAGGAAGCAGGGGACAGAGGGGTTCCTGTCGCTGGCAGCAGAAGCCTCACCTTGCAAGCCTTTGCCCCGCATCTTAACCATGTGCCACAGACAGCACTTTAGATGGCTTTTAAAGATTTGCCTGCATGTTCTTTTCAGCTTGGGTGTGTTTCTAAATAAAATACGTCTGTGTAAAGTGGCTTTGGAACAGGAGCTGGTCTGTGGGAAATTAACTGACCTGCCTGGGGACTGAGCCCGCCCTCCTTGTCATCCTTTGCTTGATTCTTAAGCCACAAAAATATTTCCTTACATCAATTCTGTGCACACACCCTGCAGGCAGCGATTACTTGAGAGAGGACACAGCTGTGAACTGAAGGGCACTTAGTTTCCTGTATTCCATCTTTTACCCACTCTGATTAGAGAAGTTCTTGAGTAGAATATAGGTGACAGGGGTGCAGTATCTCTGTAGCTTTGTGTGTTCCTTTCTTTACTGACGCAGACCCAGGGTATCTTTCTCTCCTCGGATTCTCAAGCAGTCAGCCCAAACCTCTGCGTGGGCTGGGCTCTCTGTGTCAGGTTTGGTGCACTCTAGGTAAAGGCCTTCCAGAGTTGCTCCAGAAAGTGGCAAGAATGAGGGGAGAAGTGTGTTCAAGCAAGGGGGAGGATTTTGAGAGGGTTAATTGGAATATGTCTTTTACTGTCGTTGACTCTTGAAAAGTTTAAATGTTTACCATATTTTTATCAAGCCTCATATGTTTATGCATATATGAATGATATATACATATATATGATCATAATTATAGAATTACATTTAAGCCTACAAGGAATACAAATATTTCTTGCATGATTGATGTGTCTTTGTTGCTCAGTAAATGTTTATTGAACTGCTTGAATGAGAATGGAAGCATGTTTGATAAGGCACTATCATTTTGTGAGCTAATGGTTTATGGCAAGGCTAATCTTGGGAACCACACACAGCCAGCTCTATTTGCATAGGACTATTAAACACCACGCACACTGATGACGTTTTCTTACAGGGAGAGTCTCTGGCCTCAGATAAATTTGGTACCAAAACTATGCTTATTTTTGCACTGATGACCCATTAGAGTAATACAAAGGGATGATGGATGTTACATCAGGTACCAGGATTACAGTGAAACGCTGATGTCTCTACATGGCCATAGCTGCTCTGGAAATGTCAAGAAGGTTTGATAACAGTCTAGCCCAATGTGGGTGTCTTTAACTTGATGTGTTAAGGTGTTATTTACAAGATGTGATCAAATATACAGTGAGTGTTTGGAAAAAAACCAGAGAAAGATTATTACAGTAAAAGATACAGTGTCATCAACCCTCCTCAAAATATTTCCCCTTGCTTCAAATACAGTTATCCCATCATTCTTGCTGCAGTTCTAGAAGTTCTCTTTCTGAGTGTCTTTCTGAGATGTGATCAAAATGTGAAGGCTGCTCCTGAATGCCATCCAGCAGGCAAGTAGGGTCGTAAAAACATGACAGTGTGTCTTCATCCACCTTAGTCACTGGATCTGGTGCCATGAAACTCCTGGCTCGTTTCCAAAGTGACAGTGACTGTGAAAGGTAAATGTGTTGGATCAATTCGGGACACCAAGGCAGCCATGATAGCAAAACTAAAATCATTTGGAAGAGAGGACTCCAGAGCTGCTTCAGAAAGTAGCAAGAATGTTGGTGCAGGTGTGTTCAAGGCAAGGGAGGATATTTTAAAGGGGATTAAAGGCAATGTGTTTTTCTTTTTACTGTAATGCATTTTAAAAATTTAATTATTCACCATATTTGCCTATCACATCTCCTATACTAATAAAAAGGTGCCTCTATTTACAATTAAGACTATATAAAATTTAATATTTTGGTTTTGTTTTATAAATGCATGATTTTTATTTTATTTGGTTGTCAGGTTTTGAATGATTAAAAATTAGCAGAAATAGTATTAAACTTGGGATGTATTGTAGGAGATGTATTAACATTGGGATGTACTGGGATCTAAAGTATGTCATTAAATGCTGGATTCGTGAATATATTTCACGTGTTGCTGCTGCTAGGGGTTCATGTGCAGCATGAACACAAACAGAATGAAAGTGTGGCTTTATTTTATAAAGGAGGCATTTGAAGGATGCGATAAGATTATAAATAAACCACGATGTTGTAGATATAATGGATTAGCACGTTCTTTATCATTCAGGTGCTGGGATCATAGTTACTGACTCGTGTGTAAAAATAAAACCCAGCTAGTACTTCAAGAGTTATCTAATTTTAGCTACGGTCTCACAGCTTAGTGAACCTGTCCCATCCATGTCATGTACTTTGTTTGTTTCTAGTATGGTGCAATCATTGTAGGAAGTGTCAAAAGAGGGTTTAAGAGCTATGATTTAAAGTAAATTATTATGTTTCTAAGTCAATCAATACGTGCATTTTTCCTTATGATTCAGAATTTGAACTGGAATTTTCTCTGCTCATGGTGGTGGACATCTATAATTCCAGGACTCAGGAAGGTGGAGGCAGGAGGCTCATAAGTTCTACCCCAACCTGAGGAACTTAGTGAGCCCCTGTCTCAAAACAAAAAAATGCTGTAAGTAAAAAATGCTGGGGATATAGCCCAGTCCAAAGGCCATGGTTTCAATCCCCAATACCACAAAGCAAAATTGGATTGTCAGAAAATGCTAATATATGATTTGGGCAGTTGCTCAAAGAATGCTGTAAATTGTCAGATCTTGAAAACTATGAAGAGCAATTGCATTTCATCTAAAAAGACCAATTGCATTTTGTTTGAAATTTGCGTTAACCAGAATAGTGAAAATTTTCATTTTGTCAGCTGTCTAATGTGGCACATTTCGAAAGCTCCTTTACCATGAGGCGTCAGCACTGCTCCTGACACAACAGGACTTGGATGCACTCAGAGCTCAGGCCAGGGCCAGGAGGGGCCATGGCAGGTGCATTTCCCAGGGGCTGGCTTGCTGCCCTCTGCCTCATCTTCCACCCCAGGGGAGCACGTGATCTCTAGACTCCTCCTCTCCCTCCTCCAAACCTCCTGGTTGTCATCTCCACTCCAAATCCTGGTCACTATACGAACTGTGGTTCAGTTAGCTTATATTCTGTCCAGCCGCACTGGTGCGCAGTTCTTTACATCTTTACTACTAATAATTACTATTTGCATATTGCTGGAGAATGTACAAATGCTTTTGCATAGAACTCATATTACTGACTTCACTAAAACATTGAGAGTGTAGATTTTATTTCTTTTTTTTTTTTTTTTGTGGGTACTGGGGGGTCGACCTCAGGACCTCTCGCGCCAACAGGCACCCATGCCGCTGAGCGATATCACCGGCCCCTTTTTCGTATGTGGGATCCGGGAGTCTAACTCGGGCCCTTGCGCTTGCAAGGCAGGCGCTTATGCCGCTGAGCCATCTCACCGGCCCTAGATTTATTTCTTGATAAGTGAGGAAACTGTAGTTCCAAGAAGTTGACTTGTGCCCCCATCGGACAGTGATATTTACTTTCCATCCATCTGCTCATGGAGGAAGTAGTCTTCCTCTCCACAAAATACAACTTTAAGTCAATTATAATGGACCAAACTTATTTCACTTATGTCTACTAACTTGAAAATATGACTGCAATGCTTCAAGAGGTCTTCCAAATAGCTAGTTAAAACTAAACACGAGAAACCCAAAGTATAAATAAATTAAAGAGCAAAATAAACGACACATAATAGGAAACAGGCGGTCTGTTACAAATGGAAAGGGAACCAAGAGACAGAGGGAAGGAGGAGGGAGAAGAGGGGAAGGGGATATAAAGAGAATGAAGATGTGTCATGTGCAGTACCAGCTCCCCACAAGGAATGGGATCATTATGCACTGCAAACATGTGCTAATAAAGTTAGTTAAAGAAAAACTAAACATGCAGCACTCAGGATTTACTTATCTAATAATACCCAATTTTAAAAATTAGGGGAAATTCAATGTACAGATTGTACAAAGTTGCAAAACTTTTTAGGAGTAGACTGTCTAGCAAATGCGCATCATCCTCACAAAGAAAATAATGAGCTTGCGTCACTGCATTGAGGGCCACCAAGAAGCCTTGGGCGATGGAGCACTGTGGGTGCTGGTGTGGAGGATCAGTGCTCTTGCTTCCCGGACCCTGGCGGAAAGGAGCTGTCATCCAAGCACGCTCTCCTCTCCGTCTTCTCCACCCTCACTCCCAGCAGAGAGCCTCGTTGCCTGTCTTATTTTAATAGCAGGGAAATCTGCAGCCACCGGAGAGCTTCCCAGGCACATCTGCGTACCTGTGCTTCTGAACGCTGGCGTCCTGTGTCCAGGGCTGGAGCCTGTCCATGGGTCTCCGCTCGCTGTCGGGCTGACTCTAGTTCTGGGTCTCTTAGCTGCCCATTCCAGCAGCCTTTCCCTTTCTCTCCTGCATCCCCAAATCTCCTTTTCCACTTCATTTTTTCCTTCTGCCTACTTACATGTTACATGTTACTTTTACATGTTACTTTTTTTAAAGTCTTAAAGCACCACACTCCTGGCATCAGTTCCTATAAAAGACTATCCCATCCCTCTCTTTCTGTGTATAATGGAATTTCTTGAAGGTATTGTCTGTGCTTTCCAATCCGAAGTTTCCCTGGACATCAGAAGATGCAGGGTGGGCGGGATCCATATGGCAGTGAGAGTAGCCAGAGGAAAGCAGAGGTCCAGGGTTGCATGTTCCCCTGAAATTGCTCTCATCAAGTTCACCTTGTCAAGGTCACCAGAGACTTCAAGGTTGCTAACTCTGGTGGTCATTCTTAGCCTTCCTCTTATTCTTTGTGCAAAGGTCTCTTTCTTCCTCTGAAACTTGTATACATTTGTCTACACATCCATTCAAACTTTCATAAATCTGAAATATGCAGCCATGTGCAATAAAGAATTTTTTTTTTGTGGGTACCAGGGGGTCAACCTCAGGACCTCGCGCGCTAGCAGGTGCCCGTGCCGCTGAGCAATATCACCGGGCCCCTTTTTCGTATGTGGGTTCCGGGAGTCGAACTCGGGCCCTCGCGCTTGCCGGGCAGGCGCTTAAGCCGCTGAGCCATCTCACCGGCCCCTGCAATAAAGAATTTTAAAAGCAAAGAAATTTAAAAATAAATTCAATAGTGCACAGCTGTAATCCTAGCTCTCGGAAACACTGAGGCAGGAGGATCACAAGTTTGAACCCAGCCTCTGGGCTACTCACTGACTTAGAAAAAACCTATCTCAAAATTAATAATATTAGGCCTGGGGATGTAGCTCAGTGTGAAGGCCCTAGATTCAGTCCCCGGTACCTAAATTTTTAAAAATAAAACTATTTGAAAACAAAGATGGTGGCATATGCCTATAACCCCAGGTACTCAGGAACAGCTGTCTCAAAATAAAATAGAAAAAGGGCTTAGTGGTAGAGCTTGGGTCCAATCTCCAGCACCAAAAATGAAAGTAAAAAGAAAATAGCTGCCCTTTGGGAAAAGTGCTTGAAACTTAACCGAATGTCAGAAGCTTAATGATTTTATCACATAGGAAGTATTTTTGTTGTAATAATAATTTCAGAACTCTGACAGAGGAATAGACACAGACAAAACATGAATGTAGACTTCATAGAACAAATAATACATGGAAGGTATTAAATTCAGTCTTGGTGATGATAAATTCAAACTACCATTCCAGGGATATGACACTGTTGAAACAACTACAGTGTAAGACAGAAGAGCCAGGCACATTTGTTGCTAATGGAGGGGAGGTTGCTGCACAGTGATGAAGGAGATTTTGGCAAATATTTCCTTAAGTTTTAAAATGTGCATTTCCTTTGACACATCAGTTCCACATTTGGTGAATGATCCTAAGAATGTAATTATATAAATATGCAAAATATGTAACTGAATCTTCTTAGAAGCATTTCATAGTAGAGAAATGCTTGATTTAAAAAACTATGGGACATTAGTAATCATTAGAGCATGAAGACTTATTAAAATCCTGCTTGTAATACATCATTTTAGCATATGTGTAGCATAATCCCATATTTTTCATTTTAGAAAAAATATAGAAGAATAAGCATCCAGTTGATAAGACCTGTCGATATGGATTTTAGATATTTACATTGACTTTTCTCCTTCAATTCAATCATCAATGTTTTAATAAGCATCTATTACTACGAAGGTAAAATGATAAAATAGAAAAATACACCATTCTTATTTGTTATGGAAATTATTTAAAGTTCTAAGTGTAAATCTAAGATGAAAATATATATGATTTTATTCATCAAGAACACAGAAGATTGGGAAATCTAATGGGTTTTGGGAGAAACTATCTCTAGAGACAGGGAATTATTCTAAGTGAGCATGATCAGCTTTTCTCTGTCTCTGATAATCCCACTATTGTAAATTTTTTAAAGTATTATATAATTTATACATACATACATAAGTGTATATATGTATATGTATATGTATATATATATATAGGAAAACAAAGAAAAGTATATCTATTTAAATATTTGTATTGCAGAACTGAGTGTGCACACACACACACACAGGTGCATATGTACTGCTGTACACCGCATAACAGCTTTTTTTGTTGATGACAGACCAAGTGTATAACCGTGCTCCCATGAGGTAACAGTGGAGCTGGACAATTCTTGTTGCCTCATGAGTCAAAGCTGGTGTAAGGCCCTGCCTACCACAAGCGATGTTCAAGTTTATGGTGATGCTGGTGTTAGCAAGCCTACTATGCTACTGGTTATATAGATGTCTAAAACATCAATTATGTACAGTATGACATAAATATCTATGTCATGGGTTCTGTGTTCATTGCACTGTGCTTTCTAAGTCATTATCAGGAGTAGGTAGACAGTTTGCCCTACAACAGTGTGCTGTGTTCCCGCAACAACGGCCTCATTCCTCTCCTGCTCCCTGGTCCTTTGGCTGCACCAAGAGGCCACGTTGTGTGATTGACCGGTTGTACCTTGGCTTGTAGACGTACACACTGTGATGTTTGCACATGGCGTGTTCCTCAGAGCATGTCCCACCGTGAAGCCAAGCATGACTATACCCATTCCTGAGTCTACGACACATCGCTGATACTTGGTTTATGACCTTTCCGTGTGAGCATTACAAAGTTACTTTAAAAATGAATTCCAAGGAAAGTCTTTTTAAAAACAACTTCACGGTTTTAGCCTGTGTTTTGGGAAGGGCAGTGCCCACTTCTTGCAGCAGCAGCTGAGCCATGTGAGCAACTGTGAAAGTCTCTGACACTCCAGGCACATCGTTACTGTGGAAACAGACCTTGCTTTGTGGAGACGGGGTGGCGCACCTACATAATCACGCCAAGCTTTACCTACTTCAGTACAACAACATCCATCCTTTGCCTTCATGAATGCTGACATTTTAAAGAAATTTTACAAAAAAATACTGACCTTGGGGCACATACTACCACTGGAACAAAGAGACTTGAAGACATAGACCCTAGATATGATGTAAGATTAAGAAATGGTCCCTGGGAATGACCCACACTGGTCCAAGGAGGGTGAGTCAAAGTGAAGCAGCAGGTTGCTGGAGGTCAGGGTCCCTGCCTAGGGCCAGTTCCTGGGAGAGAGTGACCTGGGTGCCCCTCGTCTTGTGGAACACGAGGATCATCTGGGGACAGACACCAGGAGGACAAGGTAGTGACCATGGTCTTAGCCTTCCTAAAGTGGTTTTGCAGCTTTAATTCCAGTCCATGAGAGCACAAGGCAGGTCTGTCCTCCAGTGTGACTCCTAAGCAGGATGTGGGTGACAGTGTGGCCTTGAGAATGTACCATGCCCTGAAATCAGCCATGTCTGCGATCAGACAGCTGTCCACCTGTGCTCGGCCTCTGGGCTCCAGACATGCTTCTTCTCCTGCAGAGCCTCGTGGCCACTGCCTGCCCACATCCAAGCCCCCTGGTACCGGTTTCTCCACCCCGCACTGGCATCTGAGCCATGATTCTCATCCTGTACATCATTACCGCCGCGTACTCAGAGCAGCCTTCTGTGCAGTGACCCCGCAAGGTCATCGCCACCACAAACAAGCACACAGGACTACGTCCACGTCTGGTGCTCTCTGAGCCCTGAGTGCACTCTTTTCCTCTCGCCGCCTCATGTGTGGGTATGTCACCTAAGTCTTTGTTTGTCACTTGTTTAAAGAAAACCTCTCATTCTTGATGGAAACAGCCATCTACCACTCAGATCCTGATAGAGTCTGACTCTTGAGGGCCAGGTACTGTGGACCAATGAGGAATGCACAGGACCCTTCCCATGTGCGCAGCCTCAAAGAGCGCTCTGGTTCTGTTCAATGTCAGAGCAGTTGGTTCCCCAGAAAGTCAGTATTTTCACTCCCTTTTTCACAATGAGGCATTTAAAACATCTTGCCTGAGGTCACAGTGCTGGGAGAGGATAAGGACTGTCTCACTTCTCATGAGAATAGCCCATCCAACATGAAACCATTTTTAACTTGGTAATTTTTTAGTCATCCTCTTAATTGATTTCCTTCTTTTATTTCAGGAGTGAAATAGGCTGCCTTTTACAACAAATTTAGACTGTTTATTTAGATGTACTTTTATTGGGAAACTCTTGAGTGGTGTGGGTGAAAACTTGTGTCTGCAAAACACATCATTAAAAAAGCTTCTTAGTATGTGGGTCCTACTGAAGGAAAAGAAAAAACATTCATCATAAATGAGTCTATAATCCCTTAAGGTAACGCAGACAGTCTTGCCAGAATTTCCATAAGGTGTACGAGTTTGGGGGTCACTCCCGGGTCCAGTTGGGAATGAGCCATGCCCCTGCCCGGGTCGCATTCCTGGGGGTGCACTCTCCTGCTTACTGTCTTATGATTTCTGCTCCCACTAGATTTTTAACCCTACTCAAGCCTGCATTGAGCAGTTTTGTTCCCGCTCACTGAGGTGCAGAGTTATAGGGAGACTGGGACACAGACACCGGAGGAACCAAGGCAAGTTGGCAGTCAGGCGCCTAAGGTGCCCTGCGCTTCCAACTGAGAGAGTTTCGCCAAGCCCCCTTCCTCAGAAAGCAGGAGTCTTGAGCATTTTTTTCCCTGACTCCATCTCCTTTTTCTTCTGGGTTCCTAAAGCCCCTCTTCGGGGTCCTGAGCACAATGCCAGGATTTCTGGGAGAGTTCAAGCTCCTGATCTCTTTGCTGAACTCAGCCAGGGACCACACCTGCCTGGGAAACCCAAAAGGGGCCTCTGAGGAGCTTCTTGTAAAGAATGAATCTTCTGTCGCTGATTAGCAATGGGTATTTTTATTTGTTTGCTTGTTGCAGTACTGGGGATTGAACCCAGGGCCTTCACACTGAACTGCAAGCCCAGACTTATTTTTATTTTGATTCACGGTCTCATTAAGTCACTAAGTTGCCCAAGTTGGTCTTGAGCTTGCAATCCTCTTGCCTCGGCCTCGCAGAGTGCTGAGATTACGTCTGACTACCAGCAGGTATTTTGAGATGGCCTTCAGCTGAGCTGGATCGGTTAGCTAAGCTCAGTTTCCTCCCCAGCCAACCATTTCTGTAAGAAAAGTAAGAAGAGCCCTCACTCCCCTCCTGTCCAGAGGAACTTTGGGGTTCACCTCCTGACCCCCATTTCCAATCCAAAGTGTGCATCTTAGGTGTCCTGGGGTCCTTGCTTTGGAGCAGACTTTCCAGAACTGCACCCCTGTGTCTCTGGGGCAGCAGAGTTTGCACGCAGCACACCTGAGGACAAGGACACACAGCCCATCCGATACCTTCCCGGAGAGGCACTCACCACCCAGTTCAGTTCCATGCTGCTGTGCCACTTCCTATTGGGTGTTGCCATTTCTCTAGGATTGTGCACATATGGTTCACCCCTCTGCTTGGCTTTTTCTTGGGTTATTTCTTCAGTAGGGACTTGTCACCTCATAACCTCAGCTTTGGCCTGTCCCTCATCTCTCAGCCCCTCCTCGGGTCACTGTGCTGCCACCATGTCAGGATTCCATCCCACCCCCAAGCCTGGTGCTGGGTTCCCAACCCTAGCAGCAGGAGAGCCCTTGCTTGTAAATACCCAGGATTCTCCCCGTGCAGGGAACAGATTAGCATTAGGGTCACGCACCTGGAGTCACCTTTGCTCTTTCTCTCTGAGTGTGTGGGAAGGGCGACACTGTGAGACTCCCAGGAGCAGGGTATGGTGACCAGGACAGCAGGTGACCATCCTGGATGCCTGAGCCATGTGTAGCTGGCCTCCTGAGCTGCGCTTCTACTGGACCTGACTTCTGTGCTTTTTGGTTCAACCTGAAGACAGGTTTAACATTTCATTTAATGGAGGACTGAGTGGTGAAACCCATCATTTTTAGTGGTCAGTGATGTTACTTCTGAGAGCAGGCATTTTGCTGTTCAGTTGGACACTCACTATTGCTGCGAGAAGCAGCAGGAATTTTCATAGACTAAAATATATTTACACAATTGATGTTCACCTTCTCCTCCTTACCACTGGTAGGAGTTGTGTAATATGAATGGCTCCTGTAAGAGCGGTCCTTTTGTTCTGTTCATGCCGTTATTCATATCTTTCAGATATTCTGATATTAAAGGAAACTGTTCAAAGGAGAATATTTAACTGTTCACAGTTCGCTGCAAGCTGACTCCTGTCTGTCCCTCCCACACCCCAGCTGTAGGGTGCACAGGAAGCAGGACTTGCACAGGGCAATGCCTGCTGATCACAGGTAAAGTGGCCCTGATTAGGTGAATTTACCACTTGACAATAGGAACAATGAGGCAGTAGAGGATTTGGTATATCCATGGGTAATACATTCTCTTTAGACTTTATTATCTCTGGCTGAAAAAGGAAGAATATGCTGTTCATATTAGCCTCTAAAGGCTCCAGGCAGCAAGATAAGGAGCTGAGAGGCTCAAGGCAGCATCCCTCATTCATGGTGGCCATTCTGGAGCCATGTTGGAGTCCCGGCCAGGGTCTGTGAAGAGCACAGGCTGTGAGGACAGAGGTGACACCGCCTTCACCTTCTCACAGTGATGAATGCTACTAGAGTTGTGGCAAATCATTGGTGTGACAATGAAGGGTAAAAATGAGGACAAGTTGCAAAGATGAAGTGGTAGATGGAGGAGGAAAGCCAGAAGGTAGCCCTTACCTGGTGGTCAAGGAGAGTGGGGTCAAGGGTGGGTCTACCTGGTCCGTGAGCAGTTGGCGAGGACACAGTGACCTTTGGGGAGGCTTCAGGGGAGCTCTCTGGGGAGACTAGTGGGAGGAAGTGAGATGCATTAGCACTTCAAGGAGATGGAAGTAGAGTGAAGGCAAGAGTTGAGAGTGGGAGATGCCACCAAATGCTATTATTTAACCAGGAGAAAACATGGTCCTGTTTTTGAGCTAAGTGGAAGGATCTGAAAATGGACAGATCCAGCTGTCCTGGGTGGATGAAAGGTGAGAAGTGGACGGAGCGAGCTCATTCTTAGAGGCTGGAAGCAGTTGTGTCCACAGAGTTGGGCTCCATGTGAAGATGAGAAGGTGACGGGGTGTGCATTCAGGTAGCAGGGGTGACATGATTGCTCTCCTGCTTTCTCAGGGTCCTAAGTGGAAAGGAACAGGGAGATGGTGATGTTTAAGTTGTTAGATCTGGGGACACAACTTTCCTGAGACACAGAATATTGCCGACCCACCAGGCAGTACCACAGTGTCTTCAACCTCAAGCATCCCTGCTCTAAGGAAAGCCAGGTTGAGGAGGCAGGAATGACACAGCATGGAATAAGTGCGAATCTCTTTGCTGGCCCCAGGTCCTAACCCAGCTGCCAGCTTTCTAGCACCACCTCCCCTATGCAGGAGGAAGTTGGGAATCCACCTCAGAAAAAGCTAAATTGTCCAGAGGAAAGGTCCCTGTACACCCCATCTGTGCAGGGATGGGACACAGCCCCACCTCAGCTACACACTGCATACACAGCTGTCAGGCCAGGAGGTGGCAGAGGGTGCCAAGGGGGTACCTGGATGACAGTCCTCAAGGATCATGAAGTCTTCTCTCAAGGCTGGGGGTCCTCAAGGAAAGCCTTTTGCCTGTCGGTCCACCCCAATGAAAGGCGAGAATCCAGTCGCCCTTCCTCCAGTTCAGGCCCCTGCAAGCCAGTGTCACCTGGGCAGGGGGTCCTCCTAAAACCCCAGTATGGTCATCCACAGACACCAACTTCACTGGATTAGTTGTAGCTATGGTTTTGAGTTGGGAAGGTGATGGATGGGAACGATCTACTGTCCTGCTGGGCACCTTCTGTGGCCCCCTGTGCCTCTGCCTACCTCACTCAACCTGTTCTCAGAGCCTGAGAATCTGGAGGTGCATTGGCCTCTCCTATCTCTCTGCCCTCAAGCCTCTGTTTTCCAGCTTTCCGTGCACACTGTGCTCTGTGTTCAAGGCCTTTGCATATGGCTTCGTGTTTCTTGTAGTGTTTTCCTGTGGTTAAAAAGTGAGACTGGTACCTCTTGTGTTCAGATTTCATCATCCTTAACGCACCCCTGTAGACATGGCCTGGATCCTTTCCAGACTCCTCCAGGCCTGGCAGATGGAGGGGGCTCAGGAGGCAAAGGGGGTTGGACAGTCCTATTAGTGTTAGTAATTACCCGGTGAGAGTGCTGTGAAGCCCCATTTTAAAGTCACAATGAGGCCTTGGTAATCGCTCTTATGGGTTGCCAGCCAAGTGTGAA
Organism: Erethizon dorsatum; assembly: GCA_028451465.1. Classification (NCBI taxonomy): domain Eukaryota; kingdom Metazoa; phylum Chordata; class Mammalia; order Rodentia; family Erethizontidae; genus Erethizon; species Erethizon dorsatum. Next base: position 58,367,288 of record CM051833.1, read on the forward strand.
TTGCTTGGAGAGCTACCAAAGTGTCAAGTAACACAACTCAACAGGGTATTAAGAACAAGAAAATGAAGAAACAGATTTCATTTGGATTAGTTGTTCTTGTCTTTTTGACTCAACTTTAGGCAATGGGAGGGGTGGTGGAAATGGAGCTGATTGCTCTGCACCAGCATTTCTGGGAAAGCGCTGGGCTCACCATCTTGGGCTTGAGCCAGTTGTTCCACCAGAAGCCCAGTGCGCTCCCTTTGGGGAATTATCCAGCTGTTCCTCACCTCTGTTATCGCTTCATTTTTACTATTTCTTGCTTAAACCTTCCCTGTCTGCAAGATAAAATAAAACTCAAGCATGCCCATGTTTAATTTCCTGGTGACTCTCTTTAGTTTGGCCCACTCTGTAAGCCATATTAAGGCAAGGTACGTATAGGCACATATTTGTCAGGCCCTGGCCACGCCTGCATCACACCTGTGTGATGTTCTGTGTCTGACTTCACTCATGAATGCGCGGCGTATCATGAATACACTCTGTATCTGTATCAGCTGTCCCATTGTTGGACGCAATAGCTGACACCCCCAACTGACGGAAGGAGAGGTTTCATTTGATTCACATTTCAGGGAGTTCAGTCCATGGTCAGCTGGCTCCAAGACAGAAATGTCATGGTGGAAGAGGGTGATAGAGCAAAGTTGCTTAGTCCGTGAGGCTGGACAGGTGAGCAGGAGATGGGCCGGGGTTCATATATGGTACCCAAAGTCAAGCCGACCCAGAAATATGCACCACCAACTCCCCTGTGCAGATCCCAAAGCCCATCGAGCTGACACCCCACCCTAACTCCCATGGCTCCAAATAAAAGAAGTCAAATCTACTTTGTGGAAACTCATACATTTTGTTTGGTCACGTACGAGGAAACTTGGTCAGGAATCGTTACCTATGTTACATCTTCTAGTTTATTTGTTTGGAAAACTAGTGTAATCTCATGAATGCTGAAAATGGTATCTGTTAACCCATTTGTGGAACTGAATACTCAAAGTTTAAAGGAAATGTCATTGCCTAAGAATAACAGTTTTTGATACCTGAAAATTTGATTTGTTCCCAAGAAGTGAAACTAAGTACATTTGCAAGACAGTTGCTTTTAAGTGAAATGACTTAACTGATATTTTTAAACTTCAAGGAAAGTTATTTATATCTTCTGATAATAAAAGGTTCTTTTTAAATAGTATTTTATTTTCACTGCACTCTGTCTCATTTTATACATAAGCCTGGAAAAATCATACTGTACACTTTAAATTTCTTCACTAAATCTGAAGATGTTGACATCTTTATCTAAAAATAATTCATGAAATAAGTTTTCATTTCTTCAATTTAGGAATGAATTTGAAGGCAGTTTCAGTGAATTATTTAGCCAGTCAGTGAAGGTTTTACTCATTTCAAAAAGGAAGAGTGATCGTGAAGAAAACGACTGAATTTATAAAAATAATTTTCTATCATGCCTGGCAAAATGTGTGTTAATTCTCTATGTGGTGACTCATGGGTAGCAGAGCGTGACCTGCAGAAATGCTGAAGCCCTGTTGCAAGAGACAGGGCCCAAGTTTAAAATGTGGATGACATAGTTAGAAATCAAAGATCAGAAATATCATTACTGTACCACTGGAGTTTATGTCTGTGCCTTTTTATTAAATATATGATTTTAAAGGCAATAAGGAGAAAAAATAAAATCACTATGACAGAGACTGTATTAGTCAGTTTTTTGTCTCTGTCGTAAACTACCAGAGGCTGGGTAGTTTATACAGAAAAGAGATTTATGTAGCTCACAGGTTTTGAAGTGGAGGACATGTGGACAGCATCAGGTTGCCTCTGATGATGACCCAGAGCAGAAAACTTGTGAGAGGGCAAGATCACGTGGAGAGAGAGGACATATGAGCCTGGGGAGGGCCAGTCTCGGTCCTTCAGGACAAGCCTCTCTGTGGAACTAAGAGGGACCCTTCTGTGTTCAGCAATCCCGTGACCTTGCTGACCCTCACTAGGTCCCAGCATTTCCCTGTATCACCATCCTGACGACCACACTCCCAACACAAGAGCCATTGGGGTGCACGTTCTAACCATATCCAACACACAGCAATGGTTAAACGTGGATTTTTACAGTGTAATTACACATCCGGGTACTGAAAAGTCATTATGTAGATAGATGAAATAGATGAGACGGATGGATAGATAGGTGATAGATACATCGATGGTCACTACGTGGTTGATGGTAGACAGAGGAGTGTAAGCTCAGTGGGTGGCTGACACCCACCAGCTGGTGCACACGTGTAATTCCCACCCTTTGTCATTAGATCATAAATTAGAGGACCAGGGAGAGACTGTGACACCCTATGGTCACTCCTTTTTACATTATGGGCTTTTCTTTGGTAGCTGTGTTTCAGGGGAATGATTGGACTGGAACTTAGGAATAGTCTTTCAAATGGTGAATAATATATATTACTTATATTATTTACAATTTTATATTATTTATAATTATGTATAACTATTATTACAATAATTTACAATATATGTATATATTATTTACAGTTTATGTATAACTTCTTGATGTCAGTACTTCCTTCAGAAATGCCGTAGAAGAGGATAGAAAGACTTCGTTCTCCTTTCCTGCCCTCCGTGTGCCCTCTGTGTGTTTCCTTCACCACCACAGCAGTACACTAATATTAGCAAATTGCAAAGCATTACTACATGAAAATCTGTGCTAAAAAATATGAAAATTTAAGTGAAATGGATGGATTTTTAATAAAACATATATTACCTAAGAATAGTTAAGGAAACAGGAATAGTAAAATGACTATTTGAAAAATTTAGGAGGAAAGAATTTGTCTTAAGGCTGTCATGCCGGAAATGCTCGTTTTTGGTCTGGACGTTTTACGCACTGTTTAATATAAAATAAGGAAAGAAAAGCTTTGTGAATGATATTATGCCTCTGGCCTCATCCTACTCTTACCTGATAAAAAGAACACACCAAAAAATAATCTTAATGAATCTCATTACTACAGATGCAAAATTTTATGAAAGAAACTGGCACATTTCTATAGTGTATTGAAAGTATAATATTAATGTTGGGTAAGACCTATGTAGATGCCCCTATGTTCTAGCTACTGCCCTGAGTTCTTATATTATCTGATTAACTAAATACAAGTTTATAGAATCTTATTCTTTGTTGCTCACTGATGTAATAACAGTGCCAATAAGAGGGCCTGGCACATAATAATTTTAAAAATTTCAGTAGGCTGTGAAATAAATGAATCGATAAGATTTCCAGGAGCACAGTGAGGTTGATAATTTCCCGTTTTGTATAAAAGCATGTAACATGTCTATAGGGATTAAAATTATTTTCAAACTTCTCAGTACCATATACAACTACATAGGGTTTGTTTTTGAGGGGGGGTTGCAAAGAAAATTCAACATTAGAAAATGTAATAATAGTGTTTAATGTGTTTAACATCTTAATCTACCAAAACATAAAATTAGAAAACCATTTTGATATCTGTTCAGAAAATTCAATTCCAGTTCATAGAGAGGAAAATCTTAGTAAATAAAAAATTCCTTGACAGTTTATAAAAGGTTTTGTGAAAGAGTTAACATTTTTGTAAGCATAGCTCACTCCAGGTTGGAGCTTTAATGAAGGTGAAGGTGGAAGAAGGATGTGTGCTGTCAGACCTGTTGGATGATGTTGTACTTATCCCAACTGTAAACAAGGGGACAATTAAAGTCCATATAGAGAGAAGAGCAAGGCAAAATTTTCATTAGTTGGGACTATTTTCTACATTGACCTAGAACCAAAACAGCTGAGTGATCTTGGCAAGATTCTTTAACCTTTCTGAATATTAATACTTAATTTTTCAATCGAGGCTGTTAATACCACTTACTTTATAAATTTCTTAAAATAGATTAGATACATGCCTCTTTTAGAGTTACAGGCAGCGTGTTCGTAGGTGTCATTTTCTTTGTTATTACCCCCTGAAAAACCAAAGAGGTTCACTTTAACACAGCATTAATGGAGAGTTTCCTTGAGTCAGTTGTTAAGCTTCGGTACTCTCCAGTAACAAAAAATTAGCAGATATCATGGACTAACAACACTGTTTACATTAACAATGATGTACCTAGGAATATATTATTGTACTAACAATAATATGTCGAGAATGAACATAAGACGAAACATTTTAAATCCTTCAAAAGAAAACGATACAACTTTAAAGAAGTAGGCATTAATGGATCAAGTGATAGAACATACATATTTCTACATATGAAGATTCAATGGGCTTTAAGAGTGTTTCGTATTTCTCCAGTCTCTAATCTTTAAAATTGCGTGCAGTCTGAACCAAAACACACACACGATACGGAGAGGTAAATCCCATGTGACTGACATCGATACAGAAGGTGCTGGACAGGAATAACCAGGGAGGCTATAGAAAGATTTATAGATAGTCATTTGAATTTTTGTGATATTAGAACGTGAGGGATATATAATAATCACACGATTAGGCTACCAGAATAGACAGATGGCTAGAACAGGAACATATATGTATTACATAATTTCAAATCACTGGAAAATGAGTGTGTGTCTTCAAAAAAGTCTACCCATTTGGGAATAAAAATGGGACAGTACAGTTTCTGATGTCCCTGTGTCCATTTAGGTGGCCTCATAATCTAAATTTCCTCACAATCCCTCGAAAAAAATTCACATCAATGAGGAGAAAAACATGAAACCATCCATAACCATCCCCAAAGCATAACAACAAGAAAGTTAAATGAACTCCTGTGCAGTGATGGGGAATAAACCATCACATACTGTACTAGCTACCCGCAGACCCGCGTACGGAGACTATGCCTGAGTAGAATCAGAGGAAACGACAGTGGCAGCCTGGAGGTGGGAAACTAAAAATGATAAAAACATCCCAGAGAGAAAAAGACACAGCTGTGCAAGAAAATACTGAAACTGGGCTGAAATTGTTGGATCAGGAAACTGACTCATGGAGAATTTAATTTACAGAAAGTTATTAAAAATTTTTCAGAAGTAAGAGCAGCAGTCTTAGAATTTTTCTTTTTTGGTAAGGGGTGGGGGAGTGTTTATTAAATGCGTGATGATGGAAGGAAACAAGAATAAAAGTAGAAATTAAAGTTGTACTGAAACAGATCAGGACTCACTCTTTCTCTTCTAAGAAGCCACTGATTAAAGAAAGTGTATGCAAAATTATATCAGAATAAGAAAGTCCTCTTCTTTGCTGCCTAAATATACATGATATTGTTTCTTCAAGAAAATGAACACAACCTGGCAGACAACATCTGTACAAAGGTCCTCTAAAAAGCAATCAGAAAATGCAAATAGAAAACCCTACAAAACAAAATGGAATTTTTCAAAACTATAACAAACTACAAGATAATGCATATTCTTACAAAGGCAACACTGTAAAAAATTTAAATTAGCAATTCAAAACTTGAGAAAAATGTATAAAAAGAACAGGGAGATGTGAAATGAGAATTGATTAATCTCAAAGAAGACTAAAGAAAAATACAAAAGTCCCTAGGGCAGAATAGATTTCATGAAAACCTAATAAGGACTGCAAAATAGCCAAGAGAATCAAGATAAAATAGAGATAAAATGGATAAGAGAGAAAGAATAAAAATAAAAGACAGGAAAAAATTCAACATTTATATAACCAAAGTCTTGAAAATAAAAGCAGTATAATAAAACAGCACTTATATTTTATTTTTTATTTTCTTGACTTTTATTAGTACATTTTTGCAGTGTAGGATGATTACATTCACTGTAGGGAATTGGCACATGTACACAACACCTTTCTATTCTTTTTTCTGCCTCCTTCTTGTATTTTTCAACATCACAATCATTTATTTATAAAACCTTGTAAAGTTAATTATCATATATAGAGACTAAAAACTATACTAATAGGCCAAAGAACATATAAAACGTGTAAGACAGTTGTGCTAAGTCAAGGTACACTTTTAAATACATTGTCTATACTGGATTACAATAATTTTTTTCTCTCTTTTCCGTGTATATATATATAGTTTCTTTGTTTCTCATATGAGAGAAACCATATGATAGTTAATCTTGTGTGTCTGAATTACTTCATTTAACATTATGGTCTCAAGATGCATCCATTTTCCTACAAATGACTCAAGTTTATCCTTCTTTATGGCACCATAGTACTTCATTGGGTATGAATACCACATTTTCTTTATACATTCAACTGTTGATGTACATGTAGGCTGTTTCCAAGATTTAGCTATTATGAATTGCACTGCTATAAACACGGATTTGACATCACTGTGATATGTCGTTAACTCTTTTGCGAAGCTACCTAGAAGGGGAATTGCTGGGTCTAATGGAATTTCTATTTTTAGTTTTTGAGGAATCTCCATACTGATTTCCATGGTTCTTGTATCAGTTTGCAGTCATACCAACAATGAAGACGGGTTCCTTCTTCCCCACAGCCTCCCAAGCATTTGTTACTATTTGATTTCTTGATAGTAGCCATTCTTTCTGGAGTGAGACAGACTCTCAGTGTTTTATTGGTTTGCATTTCTCAAGTGGCCAGTGATCTTGAACATTTTTGCGTGTATTTATTGGCTGTTCATATTTTTTTATCTGAGAAGTGGCTGTTCATTTCAGATGCCTGTTTTTAATTGGGTCTTTATATTTGGGGGTCTAATTTTTTGGAGTTCTTCACACATTCTAGATATTAGTCCTCTATCAGAGGAATAACTGGAAAAGTTTTTTCCCATTCCATAGGTTGTCTCTTCACTCTGTTGGTTGTTTCCTTTGTTGTGCAGAAGATTTTTAATTTGATGTGATCCCATTTGTTGATTCTTGGTATTATTTCTTGTGCAACTAGTGTTTTGTTCAGCACGTCTTTGCCTACACCTAGGTCTACAAGAGTTTTACCTATTTTGTCTTCTAGCAGATGCAGTGTTTCTGTTCTAATGTTTCGATCTTTGATCCATTTTGATTTTGGTTTAATGGATGGTGAGAGATATAGGTCTAGGTTCAACCTTTGGCATGGATAACCAGTTTTCCCAGCACCATTTCTTAAAGAGGCTGTCTTTTCTTCAGTGAAGGGATTTGGCCCCTTTGTCAAAGATAAAATACAGGTCTAATATTTTAATAGCACAATACAGGAATCTCGGGGAAATTAATCAAGACCTGAATCTGTACTTGTCAGGGCTCACAGAGTACTTGAGAAAATTTACCTAAAATAGTCAATGCCAAAACACTTCTGATAACTCTACTTTTATTTTAAAGATAAGAACCACACTTCGGGGTGTTCACACAAAATGGTCCATTAATTACATAGGAAATAACATCAGATTGACACCATATTCTTTCTAGTAGCACAACAAAATAGATAGATACGTGACAATATTTTAAGAAATCTTAGGATAGATTTTATGTGCACTTATGATTTTATATCCAGCCAAACTATCTTTAAAGAATCAAGAACTCAAGTCATGTCATACTCATGGGTGCTTCCAGGGGAGTCCATTGGGGCTGTTTATTTCAGAGGGTTTTGAGGAGATAAGGGCTTGCTCCTGAAAGTAACTCAGTGTATAACTTGCTTTGGTGAATAAAACCTTGCTTCTAAAGGAAAGGAGGGGAAGGGGGAGAGGGAGGGCAAAGGGAAGGGGATGGAAGGGAAGGGAAAGAAGAGGAGGGGAAAGAGAAAGGAAAAGGGAAGGGAAGGGAAAGGAAGGGAAGGAAAGGAAAGGGAAGGGAAGGAAAGGAAAGAAAAGGGAAAGGAAATGAAGGAAAGTAAAGGGAAGGAAAGGATAAAGGAAAAGCAATAGCAACAAAAACCTGAGCTAAATGTACTTCATCAAATAATTCATTTAATTATTAATGTCACAAACTTATTAATTTTTTCACTCGTTGCTTGTTTGCGGACCCAACTTCGAGTAGCAGCATAGTAAGGGATTTATGTAAGACCAGATGAGTGGGGAACTTAGACAAAAGGACTGATGATTTGACTGGAATATATTGAATTTTTCAAGGTATCTATACAGTCCAGATGTATAGAGCATAGTCACACTGTTTTCTAGGTCACATTCCTTTTGTAAAATAAAAATGATAAATACATAGTTACCTGTTTCCAAATTTTATGGATGCACTGTAGATCTAAGACTAAAATAACAATAAAGACCAGTATGGGAGAACAGTATGTATAATTGTAATATTTTCTGAAAATATACTAATAATAAAATGTAAAAATAAGAGAAGTATTGATAAGTACCTGGAGCAAATAAGACTTTTATACTTTTGCTAATGTCAAGTGGTTCAATTACTTGGAAAACTTTAATATCTACTGTGGTTCAACACATGTATGGCCTCCTATGCAGCAATTTTTTCTTTGGTTTATAGCCAATGTAAGTGTGCAGATTTATTCATCAAAAGATACATGCAAGAATGTTCACAGCAGCATCTGTGATTGTTATTTAAATCTGGAAACTACCCACATACTCATTGGTAGAAAAAAGATTGGCAAATTGCAGTAGAGCTAATGGGAAGCTGGACAGCACAGAGCCAGTGGGACCCACAAGGACCTCCCTGAGTGATGCGGATGCAGTCTTCACAGGCCCCGGAGAAGAGAAAAAATTCAAATAATGAAGAACTTATGTGACATGATTTCATTCAGATAAAATTTGAAAACCTCTGAAATTAATCCATGGCATTTGATTTCAGATGGTGATGACTTTTGCTGACTGGTTGTGGGAGGGGCTGAGGCACAAGGACAGGCTCTGAAATATTTTGTTTTTTGTTCTGGGTTCTGGTTATGCAACATTGTTCACTTCGTGCAGTCCTTATGATATGCACATAGATATCTCCCACTTCCGTATGGATGCCCCTCTTGAACACATGGGTCACAATTGGACATGTGGTAGAGAAGAGGAAAAATAAAATAGGTACCTCACTTGTGCCTAGGTAATAAGTAGAAGTAAGAGGATAAAATTTAAAGGTGACAAAGCAAATAGTATGTAATAAGGAAAAAAAAAAACTAAGCTGTACACATATTTAGATAGATATAGATACAGATATTGATTCAATTTTACCACTAAAACAAAAGAACAAAACTTCTAAAAAACATAAAATAAACCCTATACACAGGGGAAAAAGAGTAAATATAAGGTAATATAAATAGTATAATATAAAAGTTTTACCCAGTTGTAACCTATTAGTCATATCAGGAAATGTAACTGGAATTAACTCCTTCATAAAAGAAAAAAACTTCATATCAGCTCAAAAAATAAGGCCCAACTGTGTGTTGTTTTAAAGAAATTCATCTGAAGAGAGAAAGGCTAACAGTTATAGCATGTTCTATGCCTCTGACATGCCTGTCATTGTGGAATTTTGTTTTATTTTGTTTTTATGCACTTCCTTGCAGTGGAATGGGCCCAGATCTTACCTTGTTTACTTTGTGCCCCAGCTCTAAAATCAGCTATTTACCTAGGGAGAATTAAAGATGGAAGAATTTGGACACCAAAATAAACAAGGTACTATAAGATTATGATTCTGTATTAGTCATATTTAAATTACTTGGATAAAGTACCTGATACGCACAATTTAAAGGAGAAAGGGTTTATTTTGGCTCACCATTTCAGAGAGTTCAGTCCCTGGTCCGCTGGCTCCAAGGCAGAAATGGCCTGTGGAATGGCTGGTGGAGGACTACTGCTCAACTCATGGTATCCAGGAAGCAGAGAAGGAGAGAAGCGCCAGAGGTGGGAAGAGACACCAAAGGCACACCTTCTGCAACCCACTTCCTTCAACAAGTCCAGCCTCCTAACAGCACTTTCCACTCTGAACTCTGATGATTATATCACCCTCATCATCTAGGCACCTTTCCAAAGCCCCACCTCTGAACACTTGGGACTTTGAGGGCCCATTTTATATCAAAACCGTAACAGAGCCACAACAGAGAGTAAGTCCACGCTGATATGAATAAATGACTTAATAAATGAATGACTCAGGGGATGGTTAAATCTTCAGTGCAGAAGAATCCCATATAGTTCATGTAGATCCCACTTTTAAGGAACAAGAGCTTACTCCTCACTCCTTAGGTGTAGGCCCCACAGACAACCTTCTGCTAAACCGTGCAGTGTGAAAAGGGAGAGAAAAGAATAATTTCCACAGAAGTATTCTGACAGATATGACCTCGGCCAGATGACCAAGATCAGTGTCCACAGTTGAAGTTGTGGCAGTAGTGTGCACCATGATATGATGTTATGGGATTTACACTCTTCCCCTGTTGTTCCTTCTCCCCAAAGCACTGTAAAACCATGAGGAAAGCATCAGACAAATTTTACTGGAGGAAATTTCTGTAAAATACACTAGTAGTGCCCTTCAAAACTGTCAAGGTCATCAAAAACAAGAAAAGTCTGAGAAATTGTCAAGTCCAAGACCCTAAGGAAATAAGAGGACTAATTGAAATCTTTCCACAGAAAAGGGAGATGAGGTGAAAACTGGAAATCTGAATGAACTGTGGACTTTAATTAGTGGTGATGAATGAATACTGACTCATTAAATGTAACAGATGCACCATGGTAATGTAAGACATTAATAGAAGAAAGGGGTTCAAAGCGTGTGGGAACACTGTGCTATCTTTGCATTTTATTCAGTATTTATAAGCTGGCTTTAGTATAGTAGATTAAAAACTTGGAAGAAGGTAAATGTGCATCAATTAGATGCAAATATTGAAAAAGTAGGGGATATTATAATAGGCAAGGTATAAAAATGACCTTTATGAAGAAAATGAAAAAAAGGATGCAAGAAGGTATTGACAGGGATTTACAATTGAACTCTTTCTGAAGTGAAAGATGGTGAGGCTACAAAAATAAATGAATAAGCACATCGCTAAATAAGAACAATTAAAGATATTAAAAATCTAAGCCAAATAATCAGTGAAATCAATCTTAGGGTTCCCAATTAAATGTGATAGCCAAAATTGAGGCTATATTTTCATTAGAAAGTCATTGATAAAAAAATGCATGTAATCCTAGTTACATTCATCCATCTGCTCTTTGACAAAGGAGCCAAAAACATACACTGGAGAAAGATCGCCTCTAACAAATGATGCTGTGAAAACTGGCTGTCCACATGCAGAAGGTTCAATCTAGAACCGTATCTCTCACCGTCAAAATGGATCAAATCAAAATGGATCAAAGACCTAAATATTAAAACAGAAACACTTAATCTGCTGGCAAATAAAATAAGTAAAATTCTTGAAGACATATTCACAGCTAAGGACTTTCTGAACAGAACTCAGTTGCAGAAAAAATAACATCTAAAATCAACAAATTAAAAAGCTTTTGTACAGCAAAGGAAACAACCAACACAGTGAAGAAACAACCTTCAGAATGGGAAAAATATTTCCATCTACTGCTTGGACAGAGGACTAATACATAGAATATATAAAGAACTCAAAAAAATAGACACTCCCAATAAAATATCTGGTGAAAAATGAGTAAGTGAAATGAAGAAGATGAAGTACAAATGGTCAATAAGTAGATGAAAAATATGCAGCATCTCTAACCATACAAGAAATGCAAATTGAAACAATGCTGCGATTCCATCTTACTCCAGAAATAACAGTCACCATCAAGAAATCAATGTATTACAAATACTGGCAAGGCCAGAAGGAAAAAGGAACCCTTCTACATTGTTCATGGGAATATAAACTAGTAAAACCATTATGGAAATCATATGGGTATTCCTCCAAAAACTAAGAATAAAAATTCCATTTGACCCAGCTATTTCTCTTTTGGTATCTTCCTAAAAGAGTTAAAGAAATAATATTACAGTGAAACATGTATACCCATATTTATAGCAGCACAACTCATATTTTGGAAGTAGGCTGTGTGTCCATCAGCAGGTTAATGGATAAGGAATGTGTGATATTTATACACAAAGAAGTACTACCCTGCCATGAAAAAGGATGCACTTGAGTCATTCGTAGGAAAATGGATGCACTTTAAGACCATAGTGTTAAGTGAAATAAATCAGACACACGAGCTTAAATATTACATGGTTTCTCTTATATAAGAAACCCAAAGTATAAATAATTTAAAGAACAAAACATAAGGTAGATAACAGGAAACAAGGAAACAGATCTTTTGCAAATGCAAAGGGGTTTTAGAGCTGGAAAGAGGAGTAGGGAGGGATAGGGTAGTGGAAGATGGTTATATACATGTACCAAATCTCCAATATAAAGGTAATCATTATGTACTGCAAACATGTACTAATACAAATAAAAAAGTAATTTTTTTTAATTTAAAATTTAAGAAACTAAAAATAAGGAAAACTGAATATATCTTTGTATATTGTTTTGAATTTTATTCCTATATAAATTTAAAAATTAAAGATGCATAAAAATCAAACCCTCAAATTAACCCTAAACCTATGTAGTATTGATAACTATACAAAAAAACTGGTTCAAGTTCACTACCTTGCATCTTTGCGGAAAATTTTTAATAACAGAAAAATCTGAAACACACCTTGAACCTAGCCTGTTTCTAGCAATTGTTTTGACAGGATAACTAAAGATGTCATTAATAACGTGTATCAGGGAACGGAATAAATAAAATGATGATGTTAGGAACCAGGTTATCAGTGTGGAAGAAGAGGTACACGTTTCAGTCGAGCCAGGTGTGGAGAACAATGTAGTGTTGGGGTCCCATTGAAGGAGTTGCTGCCAACTGGTGATTTATAGCATGTGTTTACATATTTATGTTTTATGTGGTCACAGAAAGTAACAAATAAAATGGCAACCCGAAGTTGTCCCTCCTAGAAGCCGAACCCAGTTTCTGGTTTCTGTGTATTCTTCCCTTTAAGGAAACCAGGATTCTTGGGGAAATCTTGATTCGAGGTCTGGAAAGTTTTCGTTTGAAAACTCTGGACGCATGGCTAATGGAAACACAGAGGAGAGTTTCTAAGTGTGTAGGAAGTCTAAGTTCATTTGAGGATTTAAGGCTCGCAGGGATGATACAGGGTTTATGAAACTTTACCCTTTTCGTGTTCTTATGGAGGACTTTCAGCCTCTTTTTATTGACAAGTAATAGCACATTTTAAATAAAATTGTTTTTATAAAAATAAGTGTTTGCCTTTTCTCCCCTTTCTGTACTTCCTGCAGAAGCTTGAGACATGGGCTTTCATTTCTCACCTGTTCTTTTAGTGACTCTATGCGGGGACAGAGGGGGACATAAGCAGTCAGCTTGGACATCCCAGCTACACGGGCACAGCCCAAACCTGCACTCACTGTGACTCCCTGTGACACTTGGTCAGGCAGGGCTGCAGAAAGTTAGTGACCCTAAGCATAAGGTGGAAGTTACTATGCAACAACAACAAAAAAATTGCTTCATTTAGATACTGATACTTTCAATCAGAATCATGGATTTTTTAAAAATGTCAACTTAAAATTACATTTTTTAAAGGTATGGTAGGATTTGAGAAGAACTTACCTTGTTCTGATGTAGAATAAAAGATCAAGACTGAGTTTTAGAAGATTCAGTACCCAGTGAGTGTCCTTGAGGAATGATTGTGACATAGGAGATGTTTACACCCATCCCACCAAAGGACAAAGAGATTAATTTTTCAAAAAGTGAGATAACTTCAGATTTCATTCCAAAGGGTAAAATTGATGCAAGGTTAGGCGGGCATGGACTGCTCATGGAGATATGGACCTGTGCGTTCTTGAGCCCACCAGGCGGTGGCTTCTTGGCTTCCTCCCCCTGATGTCAGAGTGTGCCCACCCCAAGGTGCATTCACGGAGCAGGACCACACCATACTCACAGCATCCCAGCACCAGGGCTGCACATGAAATGTGCCTGCAACCTGCAGAGAGTCCTCTTCCTGCACTGAGGGACACCACCCCTGTAGACAGGACACTTTCAACACAGGTGATACACTTAGGAAGAAAGCTACACACAGCTGTCTCTGCCATGTAGAAGGGACAAAACTTGTGAATGAATGAACAACTGCTCTCGGGTCCTGATGCATAAATGTGGTTTCATCCATATTGCTTGAAAACTAGCAAAAAAATGCAATCCATGCCAAGGACCACAGGCATCAAGTAAATACTGAACTAATGCCTCCCCTCTGCCTAACCACACTATGCTATTTAGTTGGAGGCAGCCCCCCACATTAGGGCAGGGCAGTGTTCTCTTTCTCGCCAGAATCCCAGATGTGAGACTGGGCATTAGCCCCTGCTATGAGACTCGTTGTCACCAAGTTTCAAACCACTCCAGAGTGTGAGAGGGACCTATCGTGTCACGCCGCCTTTCTCACCTTGAATCACGGGCTGTACCCACAGTGACCCAGGCTCAGGGGAGGGGCTTTAGGATGCCCCTTTTCTAAGCATCACATGATGCTTTCTGGCCTCCCATCTGGTAGCTTGGTCTTGATGACCAGTGAGGTTCAAAGACAGAGTTGGGCCTAGCAACAAAAAGCAATTGAAGTTGCAGACCATTCAAATATATCCTCATTGGAGACTATTCGTGGAAAGCTCATGTTTTGCAGATTCATAGATTACGACGGCTCTTGTAGCGTAATTTACCCATACCGTTGCAATGCGTTAGTAGTACAGGACTTAGCAGTGACGGCATGTGACGCAACAGACACACAGTGAAGGTTTGTAAGTATAGGTGGCAGTGAGACACCAACTGCTTGCATTATCCCTCTGCTTACTCACGTGATGATTATTACTATATCTAGACTTTTGAGTAGGACAGGTTAAATCCACATCAGCTCAGCAGTCTTGTGCTGGCATTAGCCTGCGTTCCGACACAGGGAAGGGTTCTGCTGGGGACCAGACTCAGGGTCCCTACCCCCATGCTATGCTGTCACCACTGTGTGGAGGGTGTCAAGGTGCTTCTCTCCTGTGATTCAGTTTCCTTACCCTTAAATGGTTGGACTTCAGAGCATGATCGATCACGGGCTTAAACTAAGGCTTTTGGGATTCTTAGCTTAGGAGAAACAGGTGGCAGCCCCCATGTTAAGGGAGGCGGGGGGAGTGGAGACTGGGTGGAGCTGGCAGTGTTTCCATAGCAGAAGGAAGCACCGGGGAGTCCAGGGCACTGCCCGCCCCCGGCACAAGGGAGGGGAACCAGCTTCAGCTGATTGTCAAATTAAGACTAATCTTGGAGAGCAAATGTTATTGAACAACAGCAACCACAACAACAGAAAAATTAAAAGCGAGGGTGTCTCTTCAAGGAAAAAGGAAAACCTAAAAGAAGACATGAGTATTTTCTGTCTAAACTCGCTGGAGTTTGTAGACACACACACACATGCACATCAGTATGAGGAATGTTTAGCTGAAGTTTCCGCCCTGCTCCTGAGGTAGAGGTGCTCAGCTGCAGTCACCTTAACTTCTGGGGTTGAGAAAAACACCTGCTAGGCCTCGAGAAACAATATTGACTAACCACACTCAGACGTGCTCCCCTCTTACCCAAATCCTAGGACCTCATGGCGTTCCCCGAGGTGTGCATGAAAAGTGGGTCAAAGGCAACCTTTGACATGAAGGAATCTGTTTATTAAATGACGAAGTCAAAATTATTTATGGTCCAGAAAACAAAACAGAACAAGTACAGTGAATCTAAACACAAACCTAAGTGTCAGATTTTTCAGAATCTAGAATGCAGATATTTCTTTAAAGCCAATTAAGCCTGTTTTGGTATCTGCATTTTCTTTTTTTTTTTTTTTTTTTTTTTTGGGTACCAGGGGGTCGACCTCAGGACCACGCGCACCAACAGGCACCCGTGCCGCTGAGCGATATCACCGGCCCCTTTTTCGTATGTGGGATCCGGGAGTCGAACTCGGGCCCTCGCGCTTGCAAGGCAGGCGCTTACGCCGCTGAGCCATCTCACCGGCCCGGTATCTGCATTTTCAAAGGGATACCACTGTGAAAATATTCTGAGTGTGAAATGTTCCCACTTTGTTTAGTTAACGTTGCTCTGTGGACCCTATTGCCTAAGCAAACAGGAGTTTGTATACACTTGTTAATATTTAATAGTAATACAATTGTTATAACTTTAAAAATAAATATTTTTCAGCCAGAAGAAAGTACCATGCTTTCTCATTTTTAAGTGATTTTGATTTTTTTGAAAATGAAAAATAAAACAAAATTTCATAGCAGAATATTAAGAGAATAACAATAAGTAATAAACTGTATATCATTATCTTGAAGTGATTTTAAAGGCATGAAAAGCAAACCCTGTTAAAGCATGTGGTTTGTTACTGGTTTTCATGATAGCAGGGATCAGTCACATTTGTCTTACAGCAATGGACAGGCCATCAGGGTGACGTAAGCCTGAGACACTGTCCAGAGAACATAAGATGAGCTTAGGAAGACCACGTCCTGCGTGAACCTGGGAGTTTCATGCACACGTGCGGTTGCTGCTGGTGTGGGAGGTGGCCGTAGCTTGGTCTCTGTCCTGGAATTGGCCCAGTCAGGTGGCTGCTGTGTGGACTAACAGAGGAGACCACACGAGGGACCTGGTGGCCACCATGCTGGTGGGTTGAAGTGGAGCACTGTGAGGGAAGGACTTGAATCTTCCAAGAAAGTCTGTGGATGCCAGAGTAATTCGTTTTTATAGCTCAACGATATGCATTCTCTTTAAGATTTCCCTCTCTCAGAATAAGGGAAAGAGCAAACAAAGGCATTTAGAACTTGGTGGGTCTTTTCGTGGTAAGAGCCCATTGTACAAATGCACGGCTCTAGTGGATGCTGATTTCTGTAGACATTGAATACACAAGTATAAAACGAGTCCCAAAACAATATTTGTTTTTAGATGAATAATTCACCCATTTTCCCTGCATGGGTTTTTCTCATCTGAAGCATTGGCCTTTTGGATTAAATAAATATAATGTTTCAAAAGAATATGGACATGAATATTCATAAGGACCAAAACAGTGAATATAAATAAAAGCCCTTTTACATAACATTTTATTTTTTTACAAGGACTTTGTTTTTTGTTGTTTCTTTTTTCTCTTCACTTCTAAGATGGTATTTTTCAGAGTAATTTGCCAGGACGCCACCTCTTCGGCAAAGCCTACCTGTTAATGGAGGCAGTAATTACTTCTTTTTCAAATTGTTTCACACAGCAATATTTTCCTGTGTATAAATAGAGATTAGGATGTGCCGGTTTATGGCAGGTACCTTTAGCCATCAGTTGAGCCCAGCCTGGTGCCACGGCCTCAGTAAAGTGTTTTCTAAACAACTGGAGGATTGTCAAAACTAGATAAAATCATGTTCTGTGTCCTGAAAATATATCGCTAGTTTACGCACATGAAGTATGCAGCACACTCTTTTGGCTTTTTCCCCCCTTACATGTAGGCCAGTGTTTTAAACCTAAAACAACCCTCAGATGTGCAAATTTTGCATTCTCATATACTCGACACAGTGGCAAGGGTATTATTATAGTTCTTTAAGGGTAGAACGAAACAGCTGCCATTTGGACAGAAAGAGAAAAGACAAATAAAGATGAGGCTACAGTTATTGCTGCCTGAACAATTGGTGTACAAGAAGCCAGAGAATGGTGAAATTTGAGTAATTCTGCTAATGGAATTGTCAGAGGATTCCTATTTAAGTGATTACTGGGACCATTGGGGTGGAAGGGAATTGTCTGTTTTATGACACGAGCTACGCAAGAGCTGTGTCTGTTTAATTCCCCTTACATACGTGAGCTCAGAATAAATCCTTGGTTTAATGGCTATGTTCTGTATAATTTAAATCCAAACATTATTGAAAGTGAAGTTAATAGAGTTACTGTAGAAAAGATTAACTTTGTGACACATTCACTGACTGCCTGTCTGATCACCACAGCCCAAGAAGGAGGGGCCAGGAGCTCTTCAAGAAGGATGGGCCGGCACCATCCTGGTCACAAGGAAAGGGGCAGTGGGCCGGTGAGATGGCTCAGTGGCTTAAGCGCCTGCCCGGCAAGCGCGAGGGCCCGAGTTCGACTCCCGGAACTCACATACGAAAAAGGGGCCGGTGATATTGCTCAGTGGCACGGGCGCCTCCTGGCGCATGAGGTCCTGAGGTCGACCCCCCGGTACCCACAAAGAAAAAAAAAAAAAAAAAAAAAAGGAAAGGGGCAGCAAGGGAGGAAAATGTAAAGGAGTCACATTGGTAAAAGTATAAAGTCACAAAGTGGAAAGTTACCAGCTTCTGGAAAAACATTTTTTAAAATTATCAAAAAGCACATTATTTTCTTCTAATCATGCACAATAATAAATAAACATTATTTTGCCAGATTGCTTCCAAAGGAACTTGTCTTTTTTCTTTCTTTGCATTTTGATGAGAAAAATAATTTGAAGAAAAAAAGACTTCCTGGTTTTAGAAAAAGGTGCTTGGGCGGGACAGATGAATTTTCAAGGTTCCTTTTAGTGTGAATAACGTGAGTGCCCTGTGTACTGAGTAAGCTTACCTTGGGTTTCTCTCTTGACCTTCAGGGATTATGTTGGAATAACATTTTAGCTTCAGCAGAAAAGCATGGTTTATTCTTAATGCTATTTTATGACTTTGGGCAAAATACTTAACTCCTCGGCTCCTTTTTATTCCTAAATGTAAAACTTAAAAAAAAAACAAAAAAAAAACTTGTCAATAAATTCTGCTTTTAAAAGATTTTGAAATCCACAAAAGGTCAATTTTAGACTGAGTGACATACTTTCTTATACACTGAGAGGTATTTCTGGGAGAGACACACTTTTTCTTAGGTTTACTGTTGTTTCTAAAGATTTTATCATGTGATTCAAGAGCTTGTGAAGCCTGGACATTTTTGGTAGGTGGTGGTCTTAGAATCTGTATGTACCACTTGCTTGTCCAATGGGCTAACATAACCCAGGGTCTTGTAATGACTTCTTGCTAGTCCTAAGGGCAGTGACCTACATTGTGAGTTTGTGTTTTAGTAGCACCTTACTTCTGATGTCAAATAGATTTCTGCTCTGATAACGCTGCATAACAAACTACTCCCAAATCCCAGTGGCTTACAGCAATAATTACGTCCTGTTTCTTACAGGGCTTAGAGTTGGCTGAGCTGGCTCTCTGGTAGCTCAGCATGCAGGGTAGACTGCAGCATCGGTCCATACCTCTTCAGTCTGGAACCCAGTTGAAGAATTGGGCTTTCGTGACCTTCATCATGAAGGCCCAAACTGCAAGAGGGAGACGTATGCATTGAGGTCTTGTAAAGCCTTAGTTCTGAACTGGCATGCTGTTATTTCTGCCTTCCTCCATTCCTCAAAGTAAGTCATGTGACCAAGTTCACAGCTGGTGGGTAGTAAGTATATTCCAAGGCAAAGGAAGAAGAATTACAGATGGATAATATATTCCACCATGTCGTCTACATAGGAAACTGAAGGAAATTCAAGGAAAATGCCTATGTTCTTAATTTTGTGTTGCTCTAGAAACCAGCATCCGAAGCAAGTCTTTAAAGATCTGAACGATATGGGGAGCACTGGCTGTTCCATATATGAATACTATGCTACTGTTCCAGACACGAGGGTGTCAGGGTTGTAAACTCTTTAACAGTGAGGAAGGAGAAGGTAGCTCAGTTTCAGGCAAAAGGCAAGAGTTTGTTAAAGATCAGTGGGAAGTCTGCATATTACAGCTCCATACAAATCAGGCTTGCACACTCATCCTGCAGTCATTATTTTTCTATCAGGGGGCTAAAAAGAGTGTGAGAAATAAAGAAACGTGTATAAATTGGCCTTCATTCCAAGAGACGTCAAGGGTCTTTAGAAGAGGAAGCTTGAATTATACTCATGTCAGCTTTCCATTACTGTGACAAAACAACTGAGGTCACCATCTTAGAAGGAGGAAAGGTTTATTTTGACAGTTCCAGAGATTTTAGACTGTGGAAACTTGTCACAGTTGCCCTCGGGCCCATGGTGAGGTAGGACATCAGGGCTGGTGGTATGAGCTGGAGCAAGATGCTTAGCTTATGACAGTCAGGAAGCAAAGTTAGGAAGGGTCCAGGGTTCTAGTATCCCCTAAGTTCATGTTCCTCCCATGACCTAACTTCTTTCCACTCAGCCCCCACCACTCCCCAGTAGCACCGCAGGCTGTAGACCAAGCTTCCTATACACAGGCCACTTTTGGGGCACTTAAGATCTGAAGTATAGCACCTTAATAGTTGATAAAGTGCCTCCTCTGTTGTGGACTTCAAATAAATACCAGCAACTAAAGGAAGTCATAGGGGATGAAGATATTACACATAGGTGCATGGGTACCAGAAACAAGCAAGGATATTTCTCCTACTATTTTTTCAAGCTTTTTCAAATTTATGATATACCTCTTACCTATTCCAAATAAAAAAAGCACAGTGAAAGTTATTGTTTTACCTCTTATTCCATCATCAATCTCTCTAAATCTGCATAATGTTCTCAAAAGAAGAATGAAAGCTATCTAGTGATTCATGATTTCATCACTACTCATTTGGAAGTCAGGCTTTTCATCAAAGAACATAATACGTGTTCCTTTGCTTAATAATATAACATTTAAAGAAATGTTTCAACGTTCTATAGAGTTCATATTCAGAAAATATTTTTGGCCTCAGATAACTATATAGAAAAAATGAGATCTTTTATATCACCTAGTCATCGACACCTCTGATATTTTTCTTGTTTTATGGTAGCAAAGGATTTTTTGGCATGTAAGTTAGTAGAGCCATTATGGGAAGCATTATGGAGGTTACTGAAAAAATTAAAAAGAGCTGCACTACCCGAGGACTCAGCAATCCTACTTCTAAGTATATATTCAGACCGAAGGAAATGAGTACGTTGGAGAGATTTGAACTCAGCCTGTTGAAGAGGTGTCTGCACCCCATGTTCACCATGGTGCTCCTCACTGCGGCCAACACATGTCCACTGGGGGATGAGCAAAGACAGTCTGTTACCTGTGCACAGTGGGATGCTAGCCTTGAAAAAGAAGGAAACGCTTTCATTTGCCACCACATGGATGTACCTGGAGCATGTCATGTTATGTGAAATAAGTCAGGCAAAGAAAGACAAGGACCACTGCGTGGTCTCCCTTACAGGTAGAATCTAAAAAAGTTAACTCAGAAGTACAGAGTGGCATGCTGGTGATGAAGGACTGGGTGAGCAGAGAGTTGGGGAGGTGTTGGTCAAAGGATGCAAAATTTCAGTTATGAAGAATAAATTCAGGAGCTTTGTTATACTACATGGCGACCAAGAACAATGCACTGTATCATACTTTTTAAAATTTCTAAGAGAGGGCCGGTGAG
This sequence comes from Erethizon dorsatum, assembly GCA_028451465.1. Lineage (NCBI taxonomy): Eukaryota > Metazoa > Chordata > Mammalia > Rodentia > Erethizontidae > Erethizon > Erethizon dorsatum. The sequence continues at coordinate 58,388,567 of CM051833.1, forward strand.
ATGGCTCAGCAGCATAAGCACCTGCCTGGCAAGCGCGAGGTCCTGAGTTCGACTCCCAGTACCCACATAAAGGAAAAAAAAAGGGTGGGCGGTGATATCGCTCAATGGCACAAGCACCTGCTGGCAAGCACAAGGTCCTGAGTTTGACTCCCGGTACCCACATAAAAAAAATTTTCTTCTAAGAGAGTAGTCAAAAGATGGGAAATATTTCTTCATAGTTCACCAAGCCATTGACTTAGTGTTTGACACCAAACTGAATAGAAGTGCAGAGTGGAGTCCAGCGTGTGACCCTCATCCCACACTTACTTGGTGGGCGTAATGGAGACTCCCCTACAGCAGTCGTCACATAGCAAGAGTAACATGGACACTGGTGCCCACTGACCATTTGGCAGTGATGGGAGTCAGAGGCACAGTGCCTAAGAAGCTGGGTGTGTTGAACCTGAGTCAGTAAATTAGGGTGCAGCCCAAGAGTGTGTACTCTCCAGACAGGCTCCTAGGGGAGACTGCCTCTCAGGCCCAAGGCCTGTGCACGGTGTAGCAAAGATCTAGAGCCCCCACTGCGAGGGGCAGTTTGAGGTCATTGTTGGTCCAGGGCATGATGGGAGGTGCTGTGGGGGTTGTACTTACCACAGGCTGGAGGAACTGGGGAGAAAGAAGGGTGGACAGTGTGCAATCCAGGTAAATGTCATCAGAGCACAGTAAAGTGGTTTCGTGTTCACGACTTCCTCGAAAGTGGCTGTAATTATTTATGGCACATGTGGGTCTTTAAATGAAGAATATGCAGTTGCGATGCTCTGCTATTCTTAGTTATCTGTTCTTGATGAGAGGTTAAGACTTCCAGGGACAGAAATGACTGTCACCTCAGGTGCCACTACTGGGGAATTGGTGCAGGTCTGCAGAGCGAGGCTCACAGTTGGAGACACTCATCACCGAGCGTGCGTCTAACCTCAGTCAGCATCCAGAGGCTTCTATGCCCAGGACTTTGCTGTCTACTTACACCTGTGTGCTTATTCCTCCCTCCTTTCTCTCAGCCAAGCTTTGTTGCCATATTTTAGGTGCTGGTTTCCATTCTCAGACACAGGATCCATCCTCACAGTGTCTTTATCTCTAGGAACCTACTTATGTATGAGGGAAGACAGAAAATTAAAATTTTAAAACATATATAAGAACGAACAAAGAACAAAATGGAGGTGATAGTTCAGAGAGTGAAGCTTGTAGGATTGTCCCTGGGGAGCGGGCATGTGAGTTTTGAGGCCTGAGTGACAAATAATCAGCTAAGGGGAGATTCCAGGAAGACCATCTGGGGCGGGAGAGCCACCAGTGCAGAGGCCCCGAGGCTGCAGAAGGTATGGGGAGGACGGTGAACGTGGGGTGACAGGCGCTGGTGGGATATGGGATAGGAGATGTGGGCCAGCACCAGACTCCATGGACATTGACCAGCATGGTGAAGATGGGATGCTTTTTTCTAAATGCTACAGACAGCCATTGGAGAGACATGGAGATGTCTTTTACAACTGTCACTTCGATTTGTTTGGAGATTTTGTTTTAGGGGACATCGGTGTAAGCAGAGACTGCTTGGAGGCAGTGCAGGAACCTGTGGATGGTCCTGGAATCTTGATTATGTTGCAGCCACGGGCAGGAGGGAACAGATGGATTGAGGGTGCCTTTTAGGGATGGAGAGAATGAGGAAAAACTGTACGGGTTTGGGACTGGAAGTTTCCTAAACAAATGGATAAGAGTGTGAAGAGGACAGAGGTGTGTTTGAGGTCAAATACTCTGAAAATTGTATCCATATTCCCTAGGCCCATTTCCACAACCTAGAGTTTCTGTTTAATACATCCCAATAAAAATATTAACAAAACTTAGGCTAAAGGTCTGTCTAATCTATATGGCAGATGCCATGGAATTAGGACTTAGGTCTTAGAATGGAGGCAGTGGGAATCAGCCTGCAGCCCCAGGAACTCTCATGAAGCCCAGAGAAGCAGGAGTGACTGACCAGCAATGGGAACCCAGGAAGCACCTGGCAGCATCCCGACCTGGACTGTGGTGGAATTCTGCTCAGGCCTGGGGTCCGTCTGGATGGCCTCTGAGGAAAAGCCCTCAAGCAGGAGAGATGGCACACCCCTTCCCTGGGAGTTGTTCTGAGGGGCTGGCATCCCTGGGGACTTCCAGGTTCTCAGCTGAACCCCAGAGCTGGGAGTTGGTGGCACTTACATGCGGCAGGAGATGTGGGTCCACCAGTCCATGTACAAACACTCCTGGGATCCCTTATACACATGCTCCTGTACTCTCCGAGAGGAGTGGGGAAAATAGGGGAGAAAGGGGAGGACACACTGCTCAGTCAGCTGGAGGAGCAGGATAACCGTAAACCCTTAAGGAAGCCCTAATATGGCGATGGTGCTCACTAAGCATTGAAATGACTGAGATTCACCCAATTCAAAGAAAGAAGAATCTTTACGTACTTCGTATTTGTATAGAAAACGTAATAGTGAGCCAAAGTAATCCTTATTCGAGAATGAGCAAAGAGCAAGATAGGAGAGCACTAATCTGGGTGGAAAGGTAAATATTATTTTGCAGAATTTTTTTTCAGTGCTGGGGATCAACTCCAGGGTTTTGAGTACGCTAGGCAAGCCTTCTACCGCTGCTACATTCCTGGCCCAGCTTTGCTTTGTAAAAATTTAAGGTGTGGTTCTAGCTATATAAATCTCTAGTTATGTCTTCAGGAAGTTTTAAAAATGGTCTTAATTTAACATATATATTCTGAAAAGCGTCAATCCTTTGAAGTGAAGATAATATTCAATGAAAAGTTTTATTGTCAATGTAGAGCTTACCTTCTGCAATGCCCAATTAGATTAGTATGTTAAAGAATTCTAACTACAAAGCTACGGTGATAAAATCAGCATGGTACTGGCAAAAACACAGGTCTGAGGATCAGTGGAACAGAATAGAAGATGCAGACGCATCCCCAAACACACGCAGCCACCTTATCTTTGACAAAGGAGCCAAACAAGTTCACCGGAAGAAGGATAGCCTCTTTAATAAACGGGGCTGGAAAAACTGGCTTTCCACATACCGAAGACTAAAACTAGACCCATGTCTATCACCATGCACTAAACTAAAGTCAAAATGGATCAGAGATCTAAATATTAAAACAGAAACCCTAAATTTACTGGAAGGGAAAATAGAAATCTTAAAGACACAAGTATAGGCAGAGACTTCATGAATAAAAACCAGACTGCAAGGGAAATAGTACAAAGAATCAACAAATGGGATCTCACCTTATTAAAAAGCTTTTGCACAACAAAAGAAATCACCAAGAGAGTGAAAAGACAACCCACAGAGTGGGAAAAAATTATATCCAGTTGTTCCACAGACAAAGGACTTAAATCTAGAACATATAAAAAATAAAAAAAAATCAGACCCCCCAAATTCAAAGACCCAATCCAAAGATGGGCATCTGAGATGAATATGCACTTCTCAGATGAAGAAATACAAATGGCACATAAATACATGAAAAAATGTTAAACATCATTGGTCATTCAAGAGACGCAAATTAAAACAATACTGAGATTTCATCTCACCCCAGAAAGAATGGCTGTCATGAAAAAATCAACTGAAAACAAATGCTGGAGGGGCTGTGGGGAAGAAGGAACCCTCCTCCACTGTTGGTAGAGTGTAGACTGGTGCAACCTCTGTGATTGCAACATCATACCACAATGATATATGTGCACCCATGTTTATAGCAGCACAATTTGTGATAGCTAAATCTTGGAAACAACCCAGATGTCCATCAACTGAGGAATGGATGAAAAAGATGTTTTTTTTTTAATATAATGGAGTACTACTACTCAGTCATAAAGAAGGATAAACTGGAGACTTTTACAGGTAAATGGATGCAACTTGAGACCGTACTCACAAGTGAAATAAATCAGACCCATATGTGTAAACATGGTATTGTCTCACTAGTGTGAGAAACTGAACAAGTAAATAAGATCTGACATGTACAATAGATACTGTGACTTGGGAAGAAACTGTTAAAAAGAAAGGAAAAACTGTGAAGGGAGAAAGGGGAAAGGAAGGAAGGGAAAAGAAAAAAAATATATATATATACACACAAGACAGTTAAGATAGTTATACAGCTGGTTTCTCTTAGTTCATTGATAAGACTGTTTTGTGCTAATTGGACAAGATATCATGCCTATATCTTAGACTCTGAATAACTACTACAAAGATAACAATACACAATGTATTAACTATTATAACTGTCCCACTAACCTGTTTTGAAACTCAGTTTCATTGTTATGTCTGTCTTTTTTCTCTTTTTTTTCTTTAAAAAAAAAAGAATTCTATTTTTCATTTTAATTTTTAGATTTTAACTTAGTGGTGTTATGGTTTTTGAATACAATGATACTGTGGAATGATCAAATTACGCTAATTCACTTCCCATCAACTCAAATACTTAGCCATTTTTGTGATGAGAATATTTAAAATTTACTTCCTTGTAATTTTGTAATGTACACTGTGTGGTGATTTATTATGCTTAGCAGGCTCTGCAGTAGGTCTCAAGGTAAAAACAAAATCTTATTCTCCTGTCTAAGTGAGGTTTTGCAGCCCTTGATCATCGCATCCCCACTCAGACCTCTGGTCACCACCGTCTGCTCTCTGCTTCTCTGAGTTCAATTGTTTTAGATTCCACACATAAGTGAGAACGTATAGGATTTGTCTTCCATGCCTGGTTATTTCTCTTGTCATAGTTTTCTCCAGTTCTGTCCATGTTGTTGGAAATGACTGCCTTCTTTTTATAGGCTGAATAGTATTCCTCCATGCGTGTGCAGCACATGTTCTTTGTTCATTCATCCACCAAAGGATATTCAGGTTGAGTCCTGGGGTTGACTGTTGAGAATGGTGCTGCAGTGAATGAAGGAGGGCAGATGTGTCTGCAACATACTGATTTCGAGTCTAAATACCCAGAGGTCTGATTGCAGGATAATCATTTCGCAGTACTGTTTTAGTGTTTTGAGTAGTCCTTCTCCAACTTTTCACGATGGCTGTACTGTTCTACCCTCCCACTAATGGTGTGCAGGGCTCCTTTATGTCCACATCCTGGCTGATGTGTGCCATCTTTTGTCTTTTGATAACAGCCATGCTGACCGTTGTGAGGGGATAGCTCATCATGGTTTTAATTTGCATTTCCCTAATGATTAGTGCTACTGAACATTCTTTTCTGCAAGTTTGTTTACTATTTGTATATCTTCTTTAGAGAGATGTCTAAAGAATTCTACCTTTTTGTGCAAGTTGTATTTTTTTTGCTTTTCTAGTTATATTCTGCAATGACAAAATACAATGTTATAAAAATCATATCCTAATACTATAATGAAGATGGTGTAATGCCTATGATTTTTAGGAAAATATATGTCTTTAAAAATTAAAATACTACTTAAAGTACAATATTATGGTATTCTTCATTTCTCAGAGGTCTGTTGGAGAGAAAAATGATTTGTGGAGCTCTGCTTCTGGTTATAAAACACTTACATTATGTTCACTGAGATGTTATTTCCCTTAACATTATTAACATAACAAAAATAGAAAATCTCTGTCTGATGGTGCATTTCTGCACAGAACCACTGATTTACATAACTGATCCTGATTATCTTGCTGATTATGCATGTTTGCATATTCTGAGATGAACAGAAAAGCTTCATTAGGATTTTAGATCTGAGGGACTCTTCAGAAGAAAAAAACAAAAGCTTCATGTTTTAAGCTATTACGGGCATGTTCTGGAACTTTTTTCTTGTCATTGAACTCTGACAGAAATATCAAGCTATACTCTGAAAGTCCACAGGCTTCGACCTAGAGGACTGAGACCTGGGTGTGAGCGGGACAGTGACACTGCTGACCCGTGTAGAGTCAACTTGGCACCACATCTGTGTCTACACTATTTTGCTTAAGCTGTTCCTTAGCTCTTGTCCATGTCCATGGTAACTGTCTGTCAAAGTAAAACAACAATAACAACGACAAAAAAAAAAAAAAAAACTTATCAAGTTATCCTGGATATCGGAGGTGCAAATAATCTTGATATGGTGGACATTTAATTTTAATCTCTGACTCGGAATTGGATCTTGGGATGTAAAGTGGACAGAGAACACTTGAGATCTAAATTCTGCAGGGGTCTGCAGCATAAACGTGATGTTACAGGCTGACTTGTGTCCTCCAAATGTCCTAAACCTCAGTACCCATGAATCCGACCTTATTGGAACATACGTTCTTTCCACGTGTAATAAAGTTAAAAGGGGGCCATTATAGTGGATGTAGAGTGACTGTAGATCCAGTGGCTACTGTCCTTATAAAAGAGGGGAATTCGGATGGAGACACCCAGAGAAGAGGGTACCATGTGAAGGAACACATCTGCCCAGGGACAAGGCCTCTTAAGGATGGTGGCAGAGACTGGAGGGATGCCTCCACCCTCCAGTAGAAGCCCAGGACTGCAGGAAGCGCCCAGAGAGTGCTAGGAGAGAGGCAGGCAAGAGCTCCCTGAGAGCAACCTCACGGATACCTTGATTTTTAATGCTGACAGTAACTTTTGTGATTGTTGCTTTAGGTCACTCAATGTGTGGTACTTTGTCATGATGGATGCAGGAAACTGATACGCTTGGCATTTGCTCCTGAAAAAGCCATGAAATCACTGAAGCTTGTAGTCCTACAAATCTAGGTCTCTCCGGCCTCTGAAGAGGTAGATCCAGGGGGCCAGTGAGATGGCTCAGCGGCTTAAGTGCCTGCCCAGCAAGCGTGAGGGCCCTAGTTCAACTCCCGGAACCCACATACGAAAAAGGGGCCGGTGATATCGCTCAGCAGCACGGGTGCCTGCTGGCGCGCGAGGTCCTGAGGTCGACCTCCCGGTACCCACAAAAAAAAAAAAAAAAAGAGGTGGATCCAATGGAACCTTCCATCCATCAATTTTATGGCACCATTCTGATCTTGCATTTATAAATCTGTAGCTCACCATGTCACGAGGGCCATGAGACTTCCCATCATAGGCAGATACCCTTGCTGGATGTGAACCCAAGAGCACCATCCACCTTCCCAAAAAAGAGGAGCTTTCCTCTGCAAAAGAGCCTTCTTTATGAGAAAATAGGGACAACGTTCCCTTTCCTTCATGCCTATTGAATTTTCGTTATCTCCACCTCTTCCAAAGTGTCCTCCCTGGAAGGGCTTGTGTTGCTGGGAGCAAAAGCACAGGCGAGAGTAAGCCTGTTCCTCTCCAGCTGCCGTGCTGGTGAGGAGAGAGTTGGGATGCGCAGAGTGAAGCTCTTCTGTGTTGAGCTCTGGCACTTTCATGGCACAGCAGCAGCCCAGAGACTCTCAGCGGGGTCATCCCTTCCTTCTGTGGATGAAGACTGTCCTCGTGCCTTCGGTCCTAGAAGAGACTTTTCCTCTAGCTCTCAGGGCTGCTGGGCATGGAGTGAGGAGGAGGTGCTGTGCGGTGCGGTCTGGGTTTCCTGCAGACAAGAAATCGTTCCCTCTTCTTCCGCTCAGGATCGGCTGCTGCTGGCCATAGGCAACTGACCACGTCTCTCCAGTTTAGTTTTTAATGTAATTGGTCCATTAAGTAGAGAAATGCTAACTCAAGAATCAACATGTTTACAGCTAATGGTGAGGCCAATAGCCTCCATGAAGATGGGAGAATGTTCCTAGAGATTCATTTAGTGAGTAGACGCCAGTATCATGGATGCGCCTCAGGTCATATGAGGATGTAGAATAGACTCTCATGTGCAGGCAGCAAATATGCATGGAATACCTGCTGTGTGCCAGGTCCTGTCTTAGGAGTTGAGGTCTTGGCTTTGAGAAAGTCTAGTCCTCGCTCTCGAAGCATCTTTAACCATTGTTGTGAAGAGTGAGTATTAATAATTCAATGGGACATATAAACACGATGAATAAGTAAGGCCAGAAAAGAGATCTAGGAGGTGTGGAAGGAAGAGTTTTTTTTTTTTTTTTTTTTTCCATTTCATGGAGCGTTCTCTGGTTTAACCAGAATAGATTGTCATCCAAGGAAAAGAGTATTAGACCTGTGCATTCAGAGACATAAAGCTGATAGTAGTATGTTGGGTGCATTAGAGAAAGGAGAATGTTGGATTGAGGGAGGTGAGAGAGGGTGGTAGCAGTCAGCAAACAGGCACCTGTCCTGCCATGAGCAGTCAGCGTGGAGGAAATGCTGACTCTCGGTTATAGTGCACCATCGCTATGGAATACTTCACAGCTTGGAAAAAGTAGGATGTTCACATCTATAGACTTGAAAAAATTTCCACAATGTGTAGTTAAATGATGAAAAATAATCTACAGACAGAGAGAGAGAAAGGAGAGAAAGACAGAGACTATCAATGGAGAAGACCTTGGTATCAGTCAGGACCAGAGCCACATGAGGTCTGCGTAGGGATTCAGGCTGAACACTGTAAGAGCTTATCGGTCACTAACACAACTGAAGGATTCTGCTTCTCACTGGGGACCCAGCCTGGAGAAGCTCCAATGCCATGATCCAGTGATTGTCAGGGAAGAAAGAGAACATGGCAAATTATGCAGTAGTTTTTAAAGTTTCCACCTGGAAAGGACAATCATTCCTGCTTCTGCTTCATTTGTCAGAGCATGACATGGATCCTCAATGCACTGAAAGAAAAATGTTGAAGTAAATTTGTGCCCTGTGGCCCGAAGAGTCCTGGTAGTTACTCAAGATATGGAGAAAGGAGTGGAGTGGACACAAACAAGGAAAGTTACACTCTGCTTTCCTCGAGTTGAGGGCCAAAGAGAAGAGGAAGACAGATTGTAGAACATATTTCTTCTGAAATGGAAAGACAGAGAACAGCTTAGTGGGAGAAAGTGTGGACAGGAACCAAGTATGCTCAAGTTCAAAGTCAGAAGACAGTTTCTGAGCATGGATGTGAAGGAAAGCATTGCCAAGGTGAATTTTCAATGGTTTGCATCTGGGTGATTGGAAGATGAGCCACCATGGGTAAAAATGGGTTGTCCTGCAGGACGAACATGTTTAGAAACACAAAGGAAAGCTCTTGGTTAGGAGCTTGTGGAGCTGGAGGTTCCATAGGAGATCAGAGGGTCGGTGTGTAAGTCTTGCCAAAGGCAGACACCAGGCTGGAACAAAGTGACACACCGGAGACTGCTTTGCCGGAACAAATGCTGCCCCTTCCAATGTTGCATTAGGCTGGAGAACCTGGGCAGGGTCCAGCGCTCTGATTAGTGACTCTTCCTCTCAGCCTTTGGACAGAGAGGTCCAGATGAGGGGAATCCATGTCCCCATGGTAACGTGGAAAACGTAGAGATTGCATTAGACTTTGTGAGGCCTTTTACCTACACATTTCTCAGATGTGTCAAATCCATTTTAGTTTTATGTGGCCCTATTTGAAGTTCTGTTGGAGAGCTGGCTTAAAGTCTGAGATTAATAGGTGGTGAAGGACTTTTCCCCCACGGGACTTGAGATGAAGTTGATTTTCTTCGTCCCAGTCCTGACAGATATTGCTCAGGTACCAATAACTCAATTTCTGAAATGCTGCCACTGAAACCCTGAACTTCATTTAATACAATTTGCTTAATTAACCTTTAGAAAATTCCTTTTGTCAACTACAAGGGAGCACTTCTCAAGAACCACAGTGTTCAGGGAACCGCAGGTCTACTCTCCATCGGAGTATTATGGCTAAGGCTGCGGTGTGCTTCCATTTGAAAGCACTAAACATTTGGAAAACTTTATATTAGTGGAAAGGATGTTAGAATTTTAGAATCTCGAAGCTGCTCAAAACTAGGCTGTTCAAAAGTTAACGATAATTTCAAAAAATGCTAACAATGTATTAGAAAAAAATGTGCAATTGTAAAAAAGAGGTACTTTTTTTTTTTTCTTTTTGGTGATAGGGTGTCAATTTTAGACTGGAAAATGCCCATTTACTAGGTGTCTAGTTACTTTTCTCATCACTGGAACAAAATACCTGACACCCACAAGTTAAAGGAGGAAAGGTTTATTTAGCTCACAGTTTGTAGAGGTTTCAGGCCATAGTCGGCTGGCTCTAAGGCAGGGTGGCATGACAGAGGGGCCTGGTGGAGGAGAGCTGCTCATGGCATGGCAATAGGAAGCAGAGAGAGAAGGGAGGAGGAGGGAGATGACCCTTCCAGGCCACGCCCCGAGTGACCACCTCCTCTGACCGGGCTCCACCTCCCAAGATCACATTTAGCTGTAAACTCATCAGTGGACTAATCCAGTGTCACACACCCATATCCAGTCACCTCCCAAAGCCCTAAATATGAGTGCATGAGGCTTTGGGGGAACATCTACATAGAAACCATAACATTATGGATATGATTTTGAGACAAATGTTACGTGTAAAAAATATATTAATTAAGAATATTTCCTTTAGGGCTGGTGATATGGCTCAGCGGCATAAGCGCCTGCCCAGCAAGCGCAAAGGTCCTGAGTTCGACTCCCAGTACCCATGTAAAGGAAAAAAGGGCCGGTGATATCGTGCAGTGGCACAAGCGCCTGCTGGCAAGCGTGAGGTCCTGAGTTCGACTCCCGGTACCCACATAAAAAAAAAAAAGAATATTTCCTTTAAATTTAGTGGATACTGGAGATTGTAAAGTACATTTATTTTTCTCAATAGACCACGGCTATGCAACAATTTTTCTCATTCCTGAAAGAAACCTATCCTGTAGCTCAGCAGTTCTCACCCGGGGCAATGGTGCCCCTGGAAGACGTTTGACGATGTCTGAAGACGTTTTCAGTTGTCACACCTTTGGGGGCTGCTACTCACATCTTGAGAATGGAAACCAGGGCTACTGCTTAACACCATACAATCACAGGACAAAGAATTATCCTGCCTCAGATGTCACCCATGCCAAGGTCAAGCCACCCTATTTAATTGAATCTGTGCTGAGGGTCAACACTTAAGATACAAAGTTTCTGCTTTAGCTCCTAGTTTTTATTTCTTAATTACTGTTTCCTCTAACTCATGATTTTGATAAATGTTCACTTCAGATTATTGTTATTTATTCTAATAAACACACACTAGAAGTTACATGTGTAGAAATGAAAGAAAAGGAATGCATCTTTGAAATATTAGCAATGTTGAAATGCCTAATAAAATGAAATGACTGTGTACAGAAAGAATTCAGTACTTGAGGCCACAGTGCTGGGTGCTGGACGTGGTTATCTTAGCAAGAGAGAAAAGTGCCTGTTGTCGCTCTCAGAAATGTTGAGTGTGCACTCAAGCCTTATTATGCTTTCATTTTGAAGTTTTGGTTCTTTTTCTAATCAATCAGATTTGTATCTGTAAGAGGAGGGAAATATCGCGAGCTTTTTCCCGAGAAGAGCTAGAAGAGTTAGACCGCAGGGCTCATGTTAGAATCTGACATTGGCGATGAGGGGTCCGTGGTCAAGGTTCCCGTATCTCGGGGCCAGTGAAGTCATCTGCAAAATGGACTGAGGTTGCAGCTCCTTACAGGGCTACTGCCAAGACTGAATCCCCCTGTAGCACATAGGTTTTGGCGTATGTACCACGTGTAGAAATAACAATCTCTTAATTGGAAGTATTTCCTCTAATTTGATGGATAGTAGGGATTCCAAAGTAAATTTAATTTTTTGGGTAAGCTGGGGATACGTGGCCATTGTTTTCTCCCTCCTAGTGAAACCTTCCCTACAGTTCAGCAGTTCTTCCAGGGCCGTGTGACAAGCTGGGAAGGGCCCAAGCACCAAGTACTTGGGGAATGCCCTCCCTGCTTATTAGTGGTTTGGAAATATGATTATTGGTTCCAAGAAGTCTTTCTTCACATTCTTGCCTGGGAAGATGTGTGAGGGCAGCACTCCCTCCTGCCTGTGGGGATCAGCGCCCACTGCATGAAAACCCCTCAAAGGCAGAGCTGGTCTCTTCCCATCTCCACTGTGCATCTTGATATAGAAACCATCTAAGAATTTTTTGGGGGGAGACCTTGGATTCGCATTCCATACGCAGAATGGAACAAGTCGAATACACTCATGACAATGCTTCATGCCCCAAAATCTTCATAGTCTTTTATTTTGAAGAGGTGAAAGGAAAATATTTGCCAGAAAAAATATTGCTATGGTAATGAGTTCACCCACAGTTCTTGGCCAGAGGGTCCTCATAAATATAGATCGAAGGGGAGGAACGGGGGCTTGAGACAGATGGTCCACGCGAACCCCAGCTTGCTGCAGAGGATTTCTGGTCACTCTGCCCACACCCAGTACCTTTCTTCTTGGCCACCATTCTAAAGTGGTGGAACTTGCAACAGAGAGAGAAGATGGTTTGGAGGGCACCTCACGGTCTCTTCAGACGGGGCTGTGGGAAGGGTGGACCTTCTCTTGGCATAGGGAAACTGTAAGGTGACAGCAGCAGGCATGCATGGCCCCGTCTACTGGCTTCTGAAGTCCTTAAGAACCAGGGTCCTGCCATCCAAACTCCACAGCCAGAGCCTGCTGCCTCCACAGGCGCTCATACGTGTTTGTGCACGTTGTAGCATCCACATTTACTCTGGGGCTGTGACTGCTCCATCTCCCATGTGCTTGTTTGTCTGTGACAGTTACACAAATACTTATGAGCTGGAGTTGTGACATGGCAACAGACCATTGCTTTCTGGTAATAGATGTGTCCCCTACACGTGGGCACAGGGAAGGCCAATGTCCTCTGGGCGGCACTCTTTATAAGTCTATCTGGAGCTCAGCCTTACACCAAGTCAAGATCAGGAACTCACAGCTGGACTTGTGCCAGGACTGTGTCCTTCCAGCTCCGCTGGGCTTTAGTGTCCCCTCCAAGCAGCACAGGGCTGTGACCGTGGGGAATCACCTTCCTTACCTTCACTTCTGCCCTGGAGTGAAGAGCTGTGTGGCAAAGCTTGCCTACCGCCACTTTCCCACCTCCTTTACCTCAGTCCCTTGCCTGCTGGACGTATCTCCTTTTGATTTGTTTTGATGTACTTCCATTTCTGCTTCTTTGGTAATGAAAATACCTATTTTATTAACTATTGAACATTTTCTTTTCCATTCCAAACCTTTCTCTAAGTGGTTCCATACCCATTGTTTTTATTGAAGTAAAATTCATGTGACATAAATTAACCATTTTTTTTTTTTGTGGGTACCGGGAGGTCGACCTCAGGACCTCGCACGCCAGCAGGCACCCGTGCCGCTGAGCGATATCACCGGCCCCCTAAATTAACCATTTTAAAGTGAAGAATTCAGTGGCATTTAGTACATTCTTGATATTGTGTAGCCAGCCCCTCTGTCTGGTTCAAACCTTTCTCATCATCCCCCAAATAAACCGCACTAATTAAGCAATTACTCTCTGTTCCTTGCCGACCCAACCAACCCTAAACCCTGGCAGCCACCAACCTGCTTTCTGTCCCTCTGAATTTACTCTTTGGGTACACTTCATGTAAATGGGATCCTACAACATGGGGTCTCCTGCCCAACCTTCAGTCACTCAGCATCATGTTTTTGAGGTTCATTACTGTATTCCATTGTACTCCTGAAGAGTGTTTCATTGTATGAACACGCCAGATGCCCTTTATCCATTCATCCCTCCATGGACATTTGTATTTCTACATTTTTTTTGCTCTGATGCAGGATTGTAATGAACATGTGTGTATATGAGCTTGAGTACCTGTTTTCAGTTCTGTGGGATATATGCACAGGAGTGGAATTGCTGGCTTATGTAGCTATTCTGTGCTCAGCCTCGTCTGTGGGAAGTACCAAACTCTTCCCAACTCTTCTCTTTTTGAACCATCTACATGCATGCTCTGTGCATCTGCCTTTACTAACTCTGAAGCGCAGACAGTAAACACTGATGGTTTAAGACCAGCTTTGCATCTACATCCACGCACAGCTCAGTTTACCCTGTAATGTTTGCCATGATTTGGAAACCAAAACTGAACATCCGCAATTCTACACGGAACTGTTTTCCTCCATCACAAAAGTGATCAGTTCTTTAACCCACTGCATGTGTCTCAGCGTGCTGTCCTGTTGTGTCGTGTTGTTTCCTCGGTGAGCATGCTGTTTTCTGCAGCCTTTCATGGAAAGGAAGAGGAAACCCTTAGGAGCCCAGGTCCTCTGTGACTCTAACGCTCTTCCTCCCACTGCAGGTATCATTCTTCCTCTTCATCATCTTCGTGGTCTACACCATGCTGCCCTTCAACATGCGAGATGCCATCATCGCCAGCGTCCTCACCTCCTCATCCCACACCATTGTGCTGAGCATCTGCCTGTCTGCGACCCCGGGCGCCAAGGAACACCTGGTCTGGCAGGTGGGTGTCCCTCTGCGGCAAGGGTGGATGACCTTGCACATTCTTCGGGGGGTGGGTGAAGAGGAGCCAGGTACCTTTTCGGGGTCTGGACCTGGCAGCTGCTTTCTGTGTGCTTCTTGTCATTGTCCTTGAGTGTCAGTGAGGAACACCCAGCCCCACCCAGCCTCCATAGGTGGGATCAACAGTCACTTCACCACTACAGCAGGGAAAGGAATGTTACCAGGAAACTGGATGTAGCAGCTCCATTTTGCTGATTGTTGAATGGTGATCGGATCTTGATAGTTTAAAGGCATTGTTACCATATGTTATAATTTAGTATTCTTATTTTTAGACTGATAATTTATACAATTAAATTTATAATTCTCCCCCACCTGCCTCCTTACAGTGGAAAAAATTTCTCTACTTGTCAATCTTCTGGCAGATCTGTGGAGATTGAAAAATATAGTTTCTTAAAATGCTACAGCAGCAACTCTTGCTGTAGTAATAAATGACATTTCAAAGAAGCCTTTCTATTTAATTAGTTAAAAGCATTTTAAAAGCTATTTGATTTCTTTTTATGAAAATTAATAAACATGACTGTCAGCAATTTGGAGTTGTTCCTAACAGTCTTTCTCTTTTTTTTTTACCTGTAAAATGTCTGTTTTCTTTTGCTTTATGGGATCAGTCGTAACAGCTGTGGCCGTGATATATAATGTAGTGAGGTGAGAATTATAGCTATGAACAGCACTGTGCCATTGGAAAATGGATTTTATGTTCATTTTTATTTTTTGTCTCCTGGGGATGGAACCTGCAGCCTTATTCATGAGAGGTAAATACTGTACTCCTGGCCCCAGAAATGGGACCTCAGACCTGAGTCCTCTGAGCCCTGCAGCACCTGAGAAACCGGTTTTTCGCGCACTTAATGGGATGTTTCATTTGGAAACCTGAGATGGGACTGGAGGTTTCCCCTTGAGCTTGTCCTAAGCTCTTGTGGTTTGAAAGCTTTCTAGGGCTGCCCTTTCTCAATATGCATCTCTTAAGATCACATTCAGTAAGAGCAGCTGGAGAGAGCTGTGTGCACACGTGTGCTTTGTCTGTGTGGGGCATAAAGGCAACCTCTAACTTTACACCATGCATGGGGTTTCACAGCAGCTTGTTCAGGAATTACTAGGAAGCATCCACTTCCAGGAGACAGAGAAGCAGAGGAAACATATTGCTCTTCTGTGTGTTCCATTTGGTAAATCCTGGTAACCTAGGGCACAGAGGGAGCATGACTGGTAACTAAGCAAATGAATAAAAGAACATGGACTGTTTTTCTTTATTTTCAAGTATTTAACTTATCCATAAAGATTGTATGTATTCAAGCTAAACAACTTGATATACACTGCGTAATGATTAAAACAATCGTCTTGTACCTTAGATCCTAGGAACTTGTTCATCTTATAGCTGCACTTCTTACCCTTTGGCCAACATCTCCTGGTTTCTCCAAACTCGTACTGTCTGGCAGCCACTGTTCTACTGAAAAGAACATCTGGCTGTGCTGAGAGGATGCTTCAGAGATGCTGCTTTGCACGTGAACTCTGCCTGGAGATATGCTTCCTTCTCTTGCCTTTCACCCTTGAGGGCATTTATGGAGCATCCCTGCTTTCTTCCACAAACTCCATCCTGCCCTTCAGTTGAGCCAGCGAGATCCACTGCAGGTGGTCACCCATCCAGGTCAGGGTGTTGGCTATGGCTTTCCAGGAGCAACAAGTGCATAATCTTCTCATTCATTTTACATTCTAGAAATGACTGTGGGAAACCCCTCACTACTACAGCAACAGGACTGTCAAATGTTTCACGGCCCGCAGCACTTGGACGGTTCAGGGGATCCCGGGGAGCACATCCTTGAGCATACCCCTCTCTTCGCCTCCTTCCTGAATAAATGAAATGTCTGCTGCTGCAGATATGGTAGAAAGAATTTTGGATGAGAAGATTTTAATATTTATCCACAAAGTCAAATGGGGTTAAAAATAAGAGGAACAAGTAAGTGCTTTGCGAAGAACTTGGTGTATTCTAGGTTATTACATACCATGTTCAGTTGGGGTTTTCTAAGTCCATTTTTATTTGCTTATATTAGTAAAAAATGGACAAGAATGTAACCCTAAACTTTTATTTACTCATTTTCCAAAACCAACAAACAAAAATACTTCATATCTATAGATCTCCAGAGGTAAGATAATTTTAGACTAGCAAAAAAGATAAGAATGCTTCGCTCCATAGCATTTCACTTAAGAATAACATTGAGGGCTGGTGAGATGGCTCAGTGGCATAAGTGCCTGCCTGGCAAGCATGAGGTCCTGAGTTCAACTCCCGGTACCCACATATGAAAAAAGGCTGGTGATACCACTCAGCAGCATGGGTGCCTACTGGTGCACGAGGTCCTGAGTTCGACCCCCAGTACCCACAAAAAAAAAAAAAAACGGAATAACATTGAAAAGAAAAGAATATGTTGTCTATCTCCTATGCCTTTAGAAATAATCTCATAACCATTGCAATAGCAGGGAAAGATGGAATATGCTGGCTGCTTTAAAATAGAAAGTTTATAGGTAAACATCAAAGTGTGAAGAGAGCTTTCACTACTTTTGGCTATTTCTGAAAATATAATCTAAAAGTACCACTGGCTTGAAGTGGGAGAAAAATACTTCATTGAACTATTTTTATGCACCATGTGAATTAAAATAATAATATAGAATGTCATATAATAAAAGTGATAAATTAGTATGTCATGACTGTGGTGGTTATATTGCTGTAGTGTAATTGTTTACAGCAATACTGTATAAAATAGAGGATACTGGTCTGTTCTAAAAAGAGGGGTTGTCTGTTGGTGATGGTTAGCATACCCTGCCTTCTAAACTACCACAAAATGAATGCATATTGTTTAAAACAAATGCATATTAACCATTTTGTCTCATCTTGTGTTTTTGCACATGGGCAATCCACTGAGAGCATGTAGTACTTACCTGTTAACTCAAGTACTGACTTGGGAGCAGGTTTGTTCCCTTTCTGTACTGCACAACTGAGTTCATTGTTCTCAGAAAAGTTACTTTGCCAGCACTTGCCTTAAAATGCAATGCCTTTTCAGGCTGCGATAGATCTCTTTATTGAGGGAATTCAGTTAATAATTGAAAATTATGAATGGTATTTCCTAATGCATTTTAAATTTGAAGTATAACCTCTAATGCATTTTGTAACTTTTATTTTGAAACAATCACAGACTTACCAATAAATGGCAATCACAGTACATGGAATTATTTTTCTTCCAAACCACTTAAAGCTAAATTGCCAATTTGTTGTCGCATCACCCCAAGTGCTTCAGTATGAATTTTCTACAATACGTTCCTTTTGCTTATAGAATCATACAACAGCTGTCAAAGCTGGGAAGTTCACATTGTTCTGTTCCTGCCCTCTGATTCTCAGAACCCACGCAGGTTCCTGTAGCTGGACCGGTCAAGTGCCTCATAGGGCAAAGGCCCAGCTCACAGTCACGCCTGGCAGTGTGTTCCCAAGTCTCTCTGGCCTCAGTCTGGAACGACCCCTTAGTCTTTCTTTGATGCTCGTGATCCTCACCCTTTTGAAAACTGAAGGTCTTTTCTGGTGTGAATGTCTTTCCACTTGAGTTTGCTGCTGTTGCCTGGTAAACAGACTCGGGTTCTGCATCGGAGTCTGAGTCTGCAATGGCGGGTGTGTCCTCACGGAGTTCTATCAAGGGACACAAAATTACACTCTGCTTTGTTAGCTGTCAGGTTCACTTGTGTCATGGCACTGTCCACCAGGCTTTCTACTTTGTTATTAATGCAAATGTTATGTGAAGGTACTTTAAAACTAGGCACATGTTCCCATTTTTATCACTTTCATTATTCATTTATTTATTTATTCATTTATTTATATGTATAAGGACTTTATTTTCTACTTTATCTGATAGGTTGTTACCCATGACTGTCACTGCTCCTTTAGATGCCCATGGTGCCTCAGACTTGCATAGGGTGCACCCATCAACCTGGCTTCTGTCCCTTTGGACATGTCCCTGTCATCTTCTTGGCACTCCCTGGCTTTCCAGCACAGCACAATGTTTCAGGCTGGTTTCATTCCTCCCTGCCCCAGCTCTGCAATCAGCTATATCTCTCAGCAGCCATGGTTCTCTTTAGTGGAGAATGTCACTTAGATCTGAGCAGTAGGTGTTCTTTGCCATTGGATGTCATTTCACAAAGGTGAGGCCTACATACACTTACAAATAGATAGACTACACACTGTAACTTCACATGGATATTTCCTTTGACCAACAATGAAAAACATTAGCTCCCATGATTCTTGATCTCTTTACTTGTTTGGTCACTCCTGAGTGTAGCTGTCTCCAGCCCCCAGATGCCTTCTTACTAGAGCCTGCTCTGAATGGCATGCCCACCTTTTCCCCTGCTAGCACATCCTCACCTGCAGCTCAGGCTGTGTCCCTCCATCTGTGTGAGGCCACCCCTCAAATGGTGTCCCCCTCCTTCTCAGGCTCTGCCCCGCTGTTTGGCTGTTTCCACTCTGAACACTCCTTGGTCATGGCTTCATTGCTCTTGGACAAAGTTTCCCACTTACCCTATTCTAGAGTGGTGCAGATGCTGCAGTGTTGGGCCTCATTGAATGGCCTGAGGACTGAGCCATTCTGGTAGGAAAGAGAAGGACAAGGAGGGAAGGGACGTGGTAAACACTGAGGAAAAAGAGATGAGCACTTTGGAACATAACATTGATCTGTGGAGAGGAGGAGATGATTCTCAGTTAATCTCTGTGATTTGCTTTGTATTGGTCTCCATGAGCTTCCTTATAATCCATTTCTCTTTTGTTATCCTAACTGGGTTTCAAAGAAATGTTTATCTGGAATCTGGGAATATGAAAAGATTTTGTAATCCCTTAATAATGAAAGGAAGAAAAAGTGTAATATCAGGAAATTTAAAGAGCAGCAGTTTTATATTGTCCATGTAAGAAGAATATATCATTTCTTCACGATAAACTTAGCCTAAACACCAACATCTCTTAGCAATTCAGTATTAACTAGGAAATAAGAATTTTACTTGTTTTAGTGAGATGACATGCATTTGATGGAAAGTTCCATTAGTGCAGCAATGAGCCCTCTTTTGCTTATCAATATACCAAAGCCAAGGGAAACTGAGGCTAGGAAGGTTAGAGGTGTCCTTCACCCTCATGCCAGGGCGGCTGCCTTCTGCTGGGCCCTGGGGAGGTGCCAGCTGTGCAGTCACTGGGGAAGGCTAGGAGGCTGCAATCTCTTCCAGCCTGGGGCAGGGTGACCATGGGACAACAGCCGTGCTCTGAAGCTTGGTCTGGGATGCACTTATGTCCTTGTCAAAAGGCATCTTCTCTGCTCTTCCTTTACTTCACTTTTGTAGGTCACAGTCACTGTCAGCGTAATCCTGAGGCAAACTCAAGGAATTTTCACATACTCCTATTTATACATTATGATCAGATTTTGTATTGAAATGTACTTAACTCTTCTTACATTTCTATTTCTTTGATATTCATAGCACATTCTGAATTTTCATTTCATAGATCTTTCATTGGCCCATGGAAGAGGGAGGAATTTGAATACAGATTTACTTAAGCAAAACAGTTATATGAGAATCCATATTTATTAAACAGGATAGGCTGAGGAATGTTTATTGGTTTCCTAACAAGATTACTTTTGTATTAGGG
Organism: Erethizon dorsatum; assembly: GCA_028451465.1. Taxonomy (NCBI): domain Eukaryota; kingdom Metazoa; phylum Chordata; class Mammalia; order Rodentia; family Erethizontidae; genus Erethizon; species Erethizon dorsatum. The sequence continues at coordinate 58,408,580 of CM051833.1, forward strand.
AAATTTTGCAGGATTCTTTTACGCTGCAAACCCTTTAATATATTTAAGTTATGATAAAATTGGAAAATTTTTATTGTACCTAATATAGCCAATGGTCTATGGCAAGTTATAATCAATAGCAATGCAAATTTGTTACATAAGTCTTTCTTTTGATGCATAACTCAGGAAGTGTATATTGGAGTCTGGAATTAAATTGCATTTAGAATCTAATCTGGGAAGCTCAAAGGAAAAACAGCAGGTTACCAGCTGCCCAGTTTCTGGCTGTGGAGGAGACTAATTGCTAGGAATTTGGATCTCTGTTCTTACTGTTTTGTCTTCAGAAAAGCAGACTGTTATTTTTTTAATAAGACTAAAGAAAGGAGAACATCTCATAGCCCACTGTATACAAATATGAAGCTATGGTTTGAGTATAATCCATATCCTGTTTTAGCCAGCTTTTTTTTACCTGTTCTAAAAGCACTCGGATGTGTAAGGAGTGGAAGAACAGAGGAGAAAAGGTAAAAAAATAGGAAAGTGCCTCTTGTGACTAAACCCTAGAGTAAATCTAAAAGCAGATCACCTTCCTGAGCGTCTTTCTCCCCTCTGATCCCTCCTCTCCTGGACCTGTACATTCCCTTCTCCAAATGGCAGGAACTTTGAACCTTGGTCCTATGAGGGAGAACTTTGCTAACACAAGTGAACAACAATATTAAATCTGAACACAGGAGATCAAGTCATGATAAAAATGTTCCTGCAATTTCTGGAACAAAAATACAAGAAAATTGGAGACATACTTTCCCATTGACGATTAGAAATTTGATGGTAACGGTAGAACAATGTCTAGGCATATTCTCCTGCCTTAGTGAGCTGCTTTGGGGAGGCTGTTGGAGGAATGGGAGGCAGGGAAGCTCTACCTGAACACGAACCCATCCTTAGGGATTTGATCAAAGTAGCATGAAAAAGAGGATTACTCTAAGAATAAAGAGGCAATCACCACACACTCTCCCTATCCTCTTGATTTTGTCATCTGAACTGGAGTTCCCTGCTCATTAAAAGAAGTGGATGTATGTCCAATATGATACTTTATTATAAATTTATTAAGCGTTGGATATGGCACCTTTCACTGACATTTTCTTGACATCTTGATAGCGATTTCCTTCCTACTTGGACAAATCCATCTATCTTTGGTCTGTTATTTGTGAATATCTGAGGCGCTTCCTATTTCACTTTTCTTGAGGGAAGCAAGTAGTTTGTGAAACATATTGATTCTGGGCCTTTATTAACCCTCCAATAATTGCTCTTCGGAATCCATAGAGGAAAATGAGAAAATCAGCATTCCCCGTGAGGGGTCACCCAGGACAGCCTCCTCCTGTACACACAGAATGGTGCATCTGCAATGCCTGTGACGCAGAGAGAATAATGTATCTGCAGCTCCACTCTAGTGGGAGCATGGCTCTGGTTCTGAAGGACTCTTTAAGAGAAGAAATTCAACTAGCTGGTTCAGTAGTGAGAGGAAGTACACATTGACACTTGGAGATATTTCAGGGAGAGACAGAGCTGGGACTGGGGCTATTTATCTGTGAAATGGGAATAATAATCATGGCATCTTCCCAGAAGAGCAAGGATGATGAAGTGCGCATATAAATGAAAAGGATGTAAGTGGGCCAGATGCATAGTTAGTTCTCTGAAACATCAAATGTTAATAATAATAGCTGCTTCCTGGTAGAGCCACAACATTCTCCTTGCATTTGCAATGAGTACAACAAACTGGGCAGGCTGCAGGCGGAGGGAGGACGTGCACTGTCTGTTTTTGCAGCAGTGATCACAGCACAAGAGTCATGTGCATCACTTGCAGTTGCCCTAGATGTGAGATCCTGATGGACGTACTGCATTGATTTTGGATGTCCGTCTTAGCAGCTCGAGAGTTTCTTGACATGGAGAGGAGTCAAGCAGTGCAGGATGGTGGGCAGATGAAGCTACTGGCCGTGGGCGGAATCCGGGTGTGGATCCCACTTCTACTCTGTAGCTGTATGAGGTGAGATGAGTCACTCAGATCTCAAGGAAACCCTAGCCAGCAGCACCTGGGGATGTCAGGAGCTGGTTTTCAGTCGTCCACCCGTTTAGAGACTGCCTGCACGACCTCCCCACCCAGGGTCACCCTTCCAAGGGCAGCTCACATTCACGACTGACTGCACTGGTGTGTACATTCCTTCCATTCTGGTCCCTCACAGGGCCGTTCTGGGAGGCTGCTTCAGCTCCAGAGCATCGTGTGTTTGTCTGAAGTTGCTGGGCCTGTGCTGCAGCTCAGCCTCTCCCTCTGGCTGAACTCCACTTCGCAATGTGCTTTCTGGACCCTGCTGTGCTGGGCCAGATTCTTTAGCTTACTCAGTTTTCTCACCTGTACAATGGCAACAGCAGCGGTGGGCTTTTCCCATGTGGTCGCTGACCTTGGTGCTGATTGTGTGTGACGCGCCTGTGACTAAGCCAGACTGCAACTCAGCTCCCAAGGGACAGTAGACAGCAATAGCAGCAATAATATATTTTATTCAGTTAACATGATTTCACAAAAGCTAAAAGAAATGAAACAAAATATTTTGGAGAGTGCAGTCATAACTGAATTTCACATGACCCATGGATTTGAGTAGACAAGAGTCAGATTACACGTGTGATACCTTCAGAGCTCAGGTCTGATCCAGACTGACCATCCTGTCGTGTATTCCATCTTGACTCAGCAGTGAGCTTCACCCTGGTGAGGTGCTGGAAAAGCCCACATTTCACTGTCAGGGGTTGTGAGGATTTCTACTGATGCCTGAGGGTTTGAACTCTTCTAGGTCCATAGGATGCTGGCTTTGGAAACCCTTGAGACACAGCTCTGCAGATGCAGTCATTGGCAGGAACAAGAGTGAAGACAAGTGTGGGCTTTTATGGGGGCCACTTGCCCAGTAGGTATCTTGGATTTCCATGCCACTTTTTCTCTGGGTTGTCTGTCTTTGGAGAAGCCTACTTTAATATCTGGCCAGCCTTGAGAGTTGCTCTTTTCCCTCACCCTGCCCACCCTCCTGCTGCCTTGATAAAATGGATTTGGTCATCCTATACCTCAGTGTGTAGTCATGAAGATATGCACCTAGCCAGCTCGATCTCTCTGAATTGCTACCTCCTCCAGCCAAGGTACTCTATTGTTACCCCAGGACTACTTAAAAACTACTATAAACTAACTTGCTTAAAACAACAGAAACATAGATTCAGTTTATTCTCATGCAGAAATCAAAATCAAGGTGTTTCCATGGTTGTTCCTTCTGGAGTTTCTGAGAGAGAATCTACTCATGGTTCTCCTAGCCTCTGGAGGTTGGCAATAAACCTTGGTGCTTCATAACTCAGATCTTTGCCCCTTTCTTTATGTTCTTCTTTACAGTCTACACCTTCTTCTCTTTATCTGTGCATCTTTTCTCCTTCTCTTTCTCACAGGGACATAGGACACTGTATTTAGAACCCTCTCAGAATCCAGGATGATCTCCTTGCAACATCCATAACTTAATTACATCTGCAAAGACTTATTCCAGAACAACCATGTACTGAGGTTTTCAGGGGACCTAACTTTGGGAGAGGGGCACTGTCGTGCTCAGTGCAGATCTCAACCTGCAGGAGGGCCGTGGTGCCACTTCTCTCGCTCTCTCCATGAGTGGTTCCTGTCTGCTCTCTTCATTACCCAGGCCAGGGAGTCTGTAGACTTCTCCTCTCACAGGTTCAGGCAATGTTAAATTCTGTGGGGCATAGCATACAAAGATACCTTTTTGAAAGATATTTATGGAATACAGAGAAACCAAGCAAAACTAGAAGAATTCAGAGTGAAGGAACATATGGGAACTTTATCCTTGTTTAAACAAAATGATCACCCATAGGGAAAGCAAAAAGAAAACTTGCCAGATGATTGCAGATAGATTGGGCAACTAAACATCTGCCCTTGGCTTTTTGCCTATTTTAAAAATAGGAAGAAAAAAGAGACAGAGACAGAGAATACAAATCCGATTCTCGAAGGGTTTTCAGTGAATATACTTCTTACAACCACCTGTGAATTATCTTGTTTGAGCAGTTTTTCATTTGATCCTCTTAGTTTTCAAGGTCCATAGTCATGTCTTTATAATTTTAAAAAGCTTTTTCCTTCTAATTACTTTGCCTGTTGCCGCCATGAAAATAATTAACATAAATGTTGTGATAGTGGACACGTTTGTATTATTTTTTATTTAATAGGACTACTGTTTTCCCTCTAAACTATATACTGACGTTTGGATTAAGTAAAATAAATTTTATAATTTGAAAGAAATTAATTTTTACTTAGAGAAATTTCTTGCTCTTTTTCTCTCTCCCTCCCTCCCTTTCACTCTGTAGTGGATCTAAAATTTTATTTTTTTTCCCATGGACACACTGTATGACTTCAGTGCTTATATGATATTGAACAATTTGTGAATTTTTAGAATTATCCTCAATTTGTTACATCGTATTTTGTATTTTATTTGTGGCTTCTTTTATCAGTAATTTACAAGGGATTTTGCGTCTGCTTGACAGTAACAAGGACAAACACTTCAGCAGTTCCAACTCTAAATGGGTCTGCTACTTTAATGACTGATAAATTTCTTTAATCTCGATTGTTTGTATCTATTAGGTGAGATACCACTGTTTTTCCTGTGGAAATATTCTGTTTAGATTTATTTTCCCTACTGGAATTTGCTCTGGCCAAATATATTTTCTTGTAAATACAGTCTCTCTCATTCTGAGTCTCAATTTTATTTCACAGAGTTGAGAAATCTCTTCATGGTTTCAGTTTCCTCTGAACTTGTGTTACTTTTCCCTGGCTAGTTTCTTTTTCTTAGAATTTGGCTTTTCTCCATTTATTCCTGTTACACGTAGCTAATGCTTTGGTTGATATACCTTATTTCTCCAAGGAGTACGTTTTGGTTATATTTATTACTATTGAATTTCTGGTTTTTATTTATTTATTTCAGGTATTTTTCCTTAATTAATTTCTTAAATTGGTTTCCCTCACTGTGTTTTGTTTTGTATCCCTAACTTCTGTATTAGGTACTTTTTCTATTTTTTTTCTTTCTCATTCATTTATACTGGAATAAGTAATGAAGACTGTAAATTTCCCTTTGAAACGGCTTTAGCTTTCTGCTTTAGATGTGTTCATTATCATTATTTTCCATACATTTTAAAACTTGATTTGCATTTTTTTTTTTTTTTTGACATAGAGAAATTTCTGTTGCTGCTGTTTTCTTTTCAGGCAATTAGGGGATTTTTTTATTCTTTTTAGTTTTATTGCATTAAGAATAGAGACTATGTTCTTTCTTCTTTTTGCATGCTTTAATACGAGTTGCATGTGTCTACTGTACTGCTATAGCTATTCTCATCACCACCAGAGCTTCCTGAGCATGCGCTGTGGGTGCATTAAGGTCCTAAAGGCTACTTGTTTAGTCCTGGTGTGTCCCCATGTGGGATGTGCTGACTGAGATGCTCCAAGCCACAGAGATAGACTGCCTGCCACCAGTATCCCTGGCTGGTGTGCTTCCTTCTCTAGTCCAGCCTCCTCAGTGGCGGGCCAGGGCTGCCATCCACATTCCCACCGTGGGAACTGTGTCCTGGCTGTCACATGTCTAGGTGAGCCCTTTGATGGCACATCTGGCTCCCTTCTGATGTCTTCCAGCTTGTCTACCGTGTTCTCTGCTAGTGTCTTTCCTCTGCCTCCACCCTGGGCACTGCTTGCTTTTGTCAGCTGACACTGTTGCCTTGGAGGCTGTAGATTCTATCAGTCGTGGAACTTTATTGAAAACAGCAATTACACATGTGTGTCCAATTCTCCTTGATGTTCTGAACAGTTTCCAAGTAAAGAAGAAGAAATACTGTCTTTGTGTGTCAAACTGGATATATTTAATTCTTAACCTTTTCTTTGGTATTTTAAAAACTTACCTTGTATGTGATATCTCAGGCTCAAAACATAAATCAAAATATGGACTTAATATAGAAAGAGGAGGAAGAAAAACAAAGATAAAGAGAATGAACCGAGGGTTCTTACAATATGAGTTATTCTTCTAAGGGTCGAAGCCAGGGCACAGTTTTCCTGCATCAGAAAAACCAGCAGGTCCATGTCTCAGCATTGCTTAAAGCATTCATGCAACAAAGACCCCTGTTCTGGTCCTTGAGGGTTTCCACCTTCCCTTTCCTTTATTTGAATTTCACCTGCAGAAGACAGAACTGCTTTTGGGCAGATGAGAAGGTAAATAGTGATGGTGTCAGAGTCCCTGGTTCAAGTGACTACTCGTGAATCGCTGATCTGGACATGACGGGTGGAGCAGGAGGAATTCACCTCACCCCATGCTCCTGTTATTTTCCACTTTTACAGGACCCATCACATCATATTCTAATAGGCTTATTTTTCTCATATCCTTCCTACTCTTCTTTTGACCATGCATTCCTGGGACCATGAGAGGAGCCGAGATCTGTGGCAGAAATTAGAGCTTCTCAATACTTTCATTTGTCCCAGCCCCTGAGTTTCAAAGTATCAAATGGTCCGCACATGACTAAATCCTTGAGTGACTGAATGAGTGAGCACATGAATGTGTGACTAAATGGAGAGACGTGACAAACATCCACATATCTTTGGTGTCACCAACCACAGAATGATGGGCAGCTATTTCTCACCAGATCCACTGCTTCTATGCATGGCAGCTCGGTGTAAAGTAGGTGAGGCCAAATTTTCAAGGTAATCATGGAGGGCGATGACCAGCCTGATATCTTCAAATCTTTATGTTTTTCTCTTGTTTTCGTCAAGATAAACTGTATCCTTGAATGGATTTTTAAGTCCCTTTCTGAGCTCTTCAAATTTATAGTATTATAGAGGAGTCAGAAGAAAGACACAAAGATGATTGAAGAGACAGGAAATGGGATATATAAAGAAAAGTTCAAAGATCTGGGATTACTTGTTTTTGGCAGGAAGATGAGCTGAAATTGAACCGCCTCCGGTGATGTGAACATAACTCATAGGAAGAATAGTGACCAGATGCTTGCCTCCCCATAGCCCCTGTGAAGTTTGTCTTAGACAAGAGAGACTGCTTTGTTTTAGCTCCTTAGCTATGCAGAGGTTGTTCCTGATTTAATATCTATGTAATGTGGATAGTTCCAAAAGTACTGTGAGGGAAACTGCAGGCATTCATGGGACATAAACTGCCTTTCACATCACTGCAGAAGTTATGTCAGTGAAGCCCTTAATGATTCAAATCCTGTGTCCTCACCTCTGATGCAGGCTTATTCACAGCTAGAGAGCATGCTTCCTGGTTTAGTGGGAAGGAGATTTTCTGGGCAGGGCTGGGCCTCCATTTGGGAGGTCCCCCTGTTTTTTTTTTTTTTTTTTTGTGGGTACCGGGGGGTCGACCTCAGGACCTCGCGCGCCAACAGGCACCCGTGCCACTGAGCGATATCACCGGCCCCTTTTCCGTATGTGGGATCCGGGAGTCGAACTCGGGCCCTCGCGCTTGCAAGGCAGGCGCTTACACCGCTGAGCCATCTCACCGGCCCGGTCCCCCTGTTTTTGTGGCTGGATATGATCCAGACTCTGGAGGGGTGGACCCCCCCACGGTGAGAACACTCTTCAGCGCTCAGACTATCACTGAAGGGTGGATTTGGCAGTTGCAGGTGACAACTATTGTGAAAGAAGATGGATCCCACCAGAGAGCTCAAAGTAACCTGCAAATCCAGCTGTGCAGATGAGATGCGTACTTATCCCTGTCACCTAGCAAGTCCTACCAAGCTGGCTCAGTGGCAGTGGGTCCAGCCGGTAGTTGGCCATTTTGGTTCCCTCCCTTAGGGAACCTCCTCACATACCTCTGGGAACCATGGCTGTCATACCGTGAAATCTCATTGCAAATCTCTCTCCCAGCATTTCTACCTCTTTTTGTTGTATCATCTGCTTTATATCAAAACCCATCCTGGATATTTCTCCCAACTGGTGTTTGCTTTACCTACTCATCTAACAGATGTTTGGATTTTTGTGGAGTTTCAACATGGCATAGTTTCTTTATCTTATAAATAAGATTTCACTCTAATCTTAAGTTTTTAGAGTAAAAGCTGTCATTTCTAAGGAAACATGAGTGAAAGTAAGCATATAGACTGCACAACTATTTCCTTTCCTCCCTGTAACTATTTCCAATTGAATTTAAAGTTTTGTGGGTTTTGATGAAAAGACTAGGGAAGAGTGTACACATTTTATCCTGAAGTTAGAGTATGTTCTTACCAGACATCTTACAAAATACCTCGAACTTAGTATTTTGGACCAGTTTAAGGTTTTTGTTTATTATTTAAAGTATTTTCAAATCTAATATTTATAACATGCCCCAAATAAAGCTATTACCATTTTATCGCTGACCTCATGTCTTGCATATAATGTAAAAAATCATTTAAAAATATTTTTCATATCTTTTTATTAGTGTATATTGATTATACACATTAATTGTTTTATTTTGGCAGATTCATACATACACATAACAACATAACTACTCTCACACCCCTGTAAAGCTCCTTGCCCTGCCCTCTCCCTAAGTTTCACGCTTGCCGATAATATATTTTGATCATATCCATCCTCCCTATACCTGCCGTTACACCACCCTCATTTTTATTCTCTTCCTCTTGCCTAGTAATACTCTCCCCTCTACTTCTTGTCATCTTTTAAAAATTCCACATATTAGGGAGAAAATGTGATATTTGTTTTTCTGAGTCTGGCTTATTTTGCTCAACTTGATGATCTCTAGATTCACTCATTATCCAGTAAATGGCATGATTTCATTCTTCCTTGTGGTTGAATAATAGTACCACACATTTTCTATATCCATTTATCTGTTGATAGGCACCTAGGCTGGTTCCATATCTTGGCTTGTGAATTATGCCACAATAAACATGGGTATGCTGGCATCCCTACCTTATGCGGACTTTAACTACTTCGAATATATACCAGGGAGTGGTAGAGTTGGATCAAATGGTAGCTCTATTTTTAGGTTTTGAGGAAGCTCCATACTGATTCCCATAGTGGCTATACTGATTTACATTTCCATTTGCACTACATCCTTGCCAGCATTTATTATTTTTTGTGTTCTTGATAATATCCATTTTGACCAGGGTGAGATGGAATCTCAGTGTGGTTTTGATTTGCATTTCCCTAATGGATAAAGATGTTGAACCTTTTTTCATAAACTTATTGGCCATTTGTACTTCTGAAAAATGTCTGCTCAATTCATTTGTCCATCTATTATGTGGGCTATTTGATTTTTCAGTGTTAAGTGCTTTGAATTCTTTATATATTTCAGATATGAATTCTGTGTTTGAGGAGTAGCTTGAAAAGATTTTCTCTCATTTTGTAGGGTTTCAGTTCACTCTTTCGTTTCCTTTGCTGTGCAGAAACTTTGTAACTGATGTTGTCCCATTTGTTGAATTTTGTTATTACTTCCTGTACTGTTAGAGTCCTAGAAGTCTTTGCCTGTGTCTGTGGCTTCAAGTGTTTGCCCTATGTTTTCTCTTAGCAGTTTCAAAGTTTTGAGCTGTATAGCTAGGTTTTTGATCCATTTTGAATTGCTTTTTGTACAGCATGGAAGATAGAGATCCAGTTGCAGTCTTCTACAAGTGCATCTGCAGTTCTCTCAGCTTTATTTGTTAAAGAGGCTGTTTTTCTCCAACTTATACTTTTGGATCTTTTGTCCAGAATAGAGTAGCTGTATTTCTATGGGTTTGTTTGTATGTCCTTTATTCTGTTCCACTGGTTTGTGTGTCCACTTTTGTGCTTTTCTTGTTACTATGGCTTTGTAGTATATTTGAAATAGGGTTTTGTGACACCTTCCATCTTACTCTTTGGTTTAGGGGTGCTTTGGCTATTCTGAGTCTTTCGTATTTCCATATAAATATTAGGATTTTTTTTTCTAGTTATGTGAAGAACATGATTGGTATTTTGACAGAAATCGAATTGAACCTGTAGATCGCTTTTGTAATATTGCCATCTTAACAAAATTAATTCTGCCAATCCTTGAACTGAGAGGTCTTTCCATATTCTAGTGTCGTCTTCAGTTTCTTTCTTCAGTGTTCTGAAACTTGCACTGAAAAGGCCTTTCACCTCCTTTGTTAAATTGACTCTCAGGTATTATATTTCTTTATGTACTTTGGAAGCTGTTATGAATGGAACTATTTGTCTTATTTCTTTCTCAGGTAGTCCATTATTGGGGTATAGATAAAGTATTGATTATAAAATGTTGATTTTATTCCTGTTCCTTTGATGAAAAATCATTTTGATGGTTTCTGGCTCCACGTCTCAATATATGTTTGTCTGAAGTATTAATGTGATCATTAATCATGATTTTTCAAATTCACTGGGTTAAGAAACACCTAGCAGCTTAGTCTAGCATGCTTCTGCTGTGTCTGGCTGTGTCAGGGAAGTGTGGCCTTTGGTCCCATCTGTGGTCCCTCACTTACTCTTTGGCACTGTTTCCTGCTCTGCTCCCTGGTGGCCCTGAGCTAAACAGCTTTGCTCCACGATGCCTTTCCATCATGTTCCTGCTTTGGAGCCAGCTGATGATGGACTGACTTCCCCTAAACCATGAGCCGAATGAAACTTCTCCTCTTTTAAATTGTCTTTGTCAGTATTGTGTCCAGCAACAGTAAAGCTGACAGATACAATTAGCCAGCTCAGTATCTATACTGCAGCCCCCTTTTCTCCAGGCATCTACAACAGAGGTCCCCAAACTCAACTCCTATTTTCAGGCTCATGTGTCCTTCTCTGTGGATGGCATCCCTACCCTCAGACTTCCCAGGCTTTCCATTGAGACACACCTTGTCCTCTCCTCCATCTCACTTTTCCTCCCAACTGTTTGGTGCTAGACTCTGCCATGTGCACTCCCTGCTCTCTCTGAGGTCCTTTTGCCACTTCTTGTCCTTCCATCACTTCCCTGGGTCAGGATGCAAGAATTACTGCCCAGGTTGCTGCAGGATGCCCCAGCCTTGCTGTAGCCACCCACATGACTATCCTACAACCCATTCTGTCTGTGTGATCCTTCAGTAGCTCCATGTTATCTGCAGAACAGAACAATCCAGCTCTTTAAGTGGCCATAGGACACAGTCGAGCTGCTCCTATAGTCTGCTTCTCCCTTTCCCTGCATGGATTCTGAGCTCTGCCTAAACTGAGCTCCTTTCAGATTCCTGGTTATGGCCTGTTGTCCCTCCCCTTGGTGCTGTTCTGTGCTCTACCCACAGTACCCCCATGTTGTCACCCAGCCAGTGCTTAGGACCTAGCCTAGGAGTCCCTTACAGGAAGTCCTTGATGGTCCATCAGCTTGTCCCAAGCCTGGTTAGCAGCTCTCAGAGTAGTCCCATGCTCCTCTCACCTCGGTGACACTGGTCTGTCCGTTGACTCCTGTGCTACCTTAGAAGCTCCTTTGGAGGAAGGATTTCGTTGTTGATCTCTGCTTACAGGGTTTACAAAGTGCCTCTGTCTGCTGTGTCTGACATTTGCAGCCTCAAGCTATAGAACTCACAAAGCTTACTTGCATTCTATACAAGCAAAAATAGAATTTAAATTCTTTTGTAACATATTTTTTTGCTAAATCTCCTAGACCTAAAAGACATGTTTCCCTTTTACAAAAATAGCATGATGCATAATGGAAAGAACCTTAATTTTGGAATCAGAAAGACTTGAGCTAAAATCCCAGTTTTGCATGGACTGGTTGTATGAATTTGAGCAAGTGATTTAGTGCCTCTGACCATCTGTTTACTTATCTGTAATAAAAGGTCCAATAATGGAATTGGACTGAGGATTAGGGATTGGGCATTTGTGATTCCTAGCTGAATGCTGAATGCTTGGCTCATGTGTCCAATGTATGGCAGTCACTTATTAGGTTATGGGTCTCTCTCTTTCTCTCTTTCTCTCTCTCTCTCTCTATGTATATGTGCATATATTGAAAAGTTACATGTATATAAACCTCTTCATTATTTCTTAATAACACATACATAGTCTTTAAAATAGAGAAGTTTTGCCTGAGATACGGAAATGGGAGAAAATATTTTCCATCAAGCAAGATAATTGTTAGTAGATTTTTAGAAGCATTCATGGATGAATGATAGTTTGTAATGGGAAGGAGTGTAATGCTATATCAATTGGAGCAACAATTAAATGTCCAAAGCTATAGAACACCACCATATAGTGTAAAAGGTAAACCTAAGAGCTACTTGAACTGGTTTTCAAAACTAATTTCTTGAATAAAAATTTTGACTTAAATGTACTCTTTCTACAAATCAAGTAACAACTTTGATAAATCTACATCTTACAAATTTAGACAGCTCATTAAATTGATGTCAATTGCAAGTTCATTCATCAATCCAACAGACATATTTTAAGGAACGGCTGCACTCGAGCCCTTTTCTGTGGACATCCACATGCTTTTTTAAAGAGACAGAAACAAAACCTCTAGCATGGTAGCATTGATGAGAAGACATATGAGGAGCACAACATCCAGGAATGTGAATTCATGACAGTTTTACAAAGGTTGATTATTTCTTTTGTAATATAATTTTATACTAAATAACTCACCAGAATCCAGCATTTGACCAAGTTCTGCAGTTAGATTCCAGGTGGGGCTGTACAGTGGTACCATTCTTGCCTGTTACTTGACTGTAAGGTTGCTAATAAGGCTCGTGAGAAAGAACTCAAGCCACAAAGAGAGACTTGTGCATGCTCTAGCACAGGGATTTCCAGTCTGCTTCTGGGAAGGGCCAGAGAGTAAATATTTTTTGAGCAGAGGCCATCTGGTCTTGGGGCTGCTCCTCAGCCCAGCTCCAGGAGCGACCATGAGTGACATGCAAGCCACCGGGAGTGGCTGTTCCCTGACAAAACTTTGTTTACAAAAACAGGCAATGGCCTAAGCTAGAATAATAACCCGTGATCTTATTTTCACTCCAATGATAGTGATGGATCACTCCACAAAATGTCTGCTTGCAATTAAAATTTTGTAACTAAACACAGTTAATTGCTTTTTCAGAATCTTACACAACTTCCAAAACAGCCTTTCTCTGGGAGATCCACCCTCATTTCTTTATTCTTTGAGTCTCAGAATAAGTATACTTGTGTGAAATCCCAATGAATATGAGGTTGATTTTTATTTAATTGGTATCAACACCTCTCCTCTGGCAATGAGACTCGGGACTTCTATTATTTCCCATCCCTGATTTCAGCGATGCCCTGAATGTGTCTGAATATCTCTGCTGGATTTCAAGCAGATGCTTTGGATTTCATGTAACACATTTACGTTTTCTGACACCGTGTAAGTGCCTGGGAAATTCAGGCACACATGCCATGAATTTTTCAGTTTGCAGGGTACTGCTGAACACTTCCCCACAGAGTCTCCAATAGAGCAGATGGAAGTCATCCAGAATGCACTGGTCAGCATTTCTCACAGCTCATATCCTGGCTGGGGTCTCTGTTTCACAAAGACAGGCTGCTGTCCATTAAATAAGCCTGCACTTTATTTGACTAAAGGGCTGTTGATTCTTAATGTTTCTCTTGCATTCCTACCTCTGCTCCTGTCTTTTACATTTAGTCCAAATCCACAGAAGAACTAAAGAAAGATCAGAGCTTTGTAAAGAGAAGAGGAGCTTCAGGATGCCTGCCCTGTGATTTTTGGCTAGCACAGATGTCCTCCCATTCTCTCTGCTGAGAATGGCCCCCTAGTGCTGTGCCCCCTACACAGCATCCTGGCTGCGGTCATCGCCCCTGACCAGTGTACTTGGTCCAGCACAGAAGCATCCATTATCAGACTTTTCCCTTTACATCTGCTTTCATTTCTCCTTTTGTGAAACAACCAAATGATTCTAAATGCTTTTGGCTTCTGACACATTGCACTCTCATTAGGTCTTCAAAGACTCTTGTGAAATTTTGTTTAGAACATCTGAAAATGTAGGGTTTTCATGCTCTGCCCAAAGCTGGCATCTAAAAATAAAATTTAAGCTGACTGGCAACATGAGAAGTGCCCGGATCAGCAGATGGTGTGAAATGAAAGACTTGTAAAATGAAAATATATTCACAAAAATACACAGCCCTTCCCATTTATTAAAGGTCTGCTGGGAACACATGCTCCTGGGAGATGCAGGGGCTACGTGGCTGGGGGTTGTCTGAGATGAAGGCTGTTTGTGTTTGAGCACGGTGCTGGATGAGCTCCTGCCTGAGTTCTTTGGGGACAAGACAGAGGCCTGTGGCTGGGATGGCAATGCCACCTGGAGGGCCCAGTGCCACCTGTGGAGCCCAAACCCAATGAGGCATTGTAGCTGCACTGTGACAAAGCAGCCCAGGGGAACTCCTCAGTTCCCCTTGCTGCCTCACATTTTAGATCACAGTCTTGTTTGGTGGCAGAAGTGATGCCGAGGCAGCCCTATAGCCACTTGTGATGACATAGGTCTAGAGGAGATGCTACGGATGATGGAAACAGAATACAGACCCCAGGGGAACTTTGTCCAGTTAGCGTGTGTGACAAATGGTTTAAGATTAGATTTATTTCAAATGGATGAAAGTCAAAAGATGAACCACTTAAACACGGAAGGGGAGGAGTATGACGTTGCAGACCTTCTTACCAAAAGAATTTCAAGTATTTTTGTGGGCTGCAAGTTGACTGGTTTGTTTGGACTAAAGAATTATCATTCTCCCAAGTAGGGCCATGTGATGTTTGGCCACGTAAAACAAAACAACAAAAAGAAATAATACAAACACAGATACCTCTTTCTTCATGTCTTTACCATGAAATTCACTTATCTACAACAAAAGATTGATACTAGCTGATGGCTTCACATTTGTAGTTCCACAGCACTGAGTGGGCCGGTGTTAACTAGCATTGGCTTTTCTCAGCACTCTGCATATCCCGACTCATGGGGTCCTCCCACGACACACGGAACAGGGGGCGTCACCCTTCCCACTTCAGAGTGGCCCAGCTTGTGAGTGGAAGATTTAGGACTCAGAAGCAGGAGGTCTGACTGGAGAGTCCATACCCCAAACCACTGTGGAGTTATCTGGGTCACTTGTTATACAGTTAAACAGAAGCCTCAGTTTTCCTGAACTCCTGCAATAAGAGCAGGGTTTTAGAGGATTTCCCTGGCTTTATTTGCGCACTGGGGATAAATTAAATTTTGGACACAAGTTCCCTAACTAGAGGTGCTGGGTTAGGACTTACAGGAAGTGCAACTAGAGAACTATTAAAAAATAGGTCTCTCTCTCTCTGGAAGGCCAAGGATGGAACCTTCATCATCTTCCTAATTTGGGTCCACATGTGAGCCCTGTGTAAATGCCTCAATTTGTTCAAGCAGGAGTTTGGAGGAAATGACCCCGAGGTCTTTCCCAGCAAAGTCTTTTCATAACTAAGTAAACCAAGTGCAGCGCATCTGTGTAAAAACCACTCTGTAAGATAGTGAAGGAAGAAAGGTAACAGCCCACCTAGAAGGCAGAAAGGTTTTGGGTGGTGTTGAGGTTATGAAGGGTGGAGCTCTGGATTCACCAGGCTAAGAAAGTTAAGTTTGAAGACCTGACTGGGTAGCTTGCTGGACGGAGATCAACCACAGGTGCTTCTCCCAGATTGCAGCAAACCTCTCCTGGCCTCACTTTCTTTTTGCCTTCTGAATTGATTTTTCAATAAATCGAGACACTCGAGAAGAACCACAGTCTCTTTACCCCGAAGAACCCTGAAAATGTCAGAAAACCTTCCCGCAAAACGAAGTGTAACAAGACAAAGCATTTAACAGATTTACAAGAAGAACCTGCCGCCATATACTCTCCCAGACTCAAAGTACAGCTCCTTGACACACCCATGAAATTGTAAGTGAGCCTTTTCCTCAGTGGCACCTGTTAAAACTGGAGGCTCTGTGACTGCATACTATTTGGCAAATTCATTTTGTCATTTTTTAGGTTTAATTTTAATTTTTATTTGCATATTTTTATTGGTACATACTTGCAGTACATAATGATCGCTTTTACCTTGGGGTGTTGGTACGTGTATGTAATGCATCTTAAATCTTCTTTTATTTTTTCATCCCCTATCCATCCCCTCCTTCCCCACTCCTTCTAATTCTTGGTCCCCTGCCTGTTAGCAAAAGTTCTATTTTCACCATTTTTACCCTTCATTTCTCTTTTCTTAATCTCCTTTCCCTTCCTTCCCACCTCCATCCATCTATCTCTTGTTCTCCCAATTGAAAAAGATCTCCCTACTTTCTATTTATCTACCTTCTATTGTGATTATTCATATATATGAGAGATTCTTATATAAGACAAACCATGTGCTATTTAAGCTTGTGTGTCTGACTTATTTTACTTAATATTATGGTCTCATGTTGCATCCATTTACCTATGAATGTCTCAAGTCTATCTTTTTTATGGCCAAGTAATACTCCATTGGATATAAATACCACACTTTCCTTATCCATTCATCTGTTGATGGGCATATAAGCCATTTCCAAGATCCCTTCAGTTATTCTAAGATTGTCATTTAGCCTGATAGAAATGTATCAATGTTTATTGATTTATTCAAAGAGCAGATTTCAATTTTCTTCACTTTTTGCTATCATTTTCCTGATTTCAGTTTTAATAATTTTTGTTTTAATTTTTATCATATATTCCTTCTGCTTGATTCAGGTTATTCTCTTCTTTCTCAATGTAGATGTTAATATTATGTTTTAAACCCATCTTCTTTCTGAATATGTGAATTTTATGCTATAATTTTCCCTCTAAGCACGGCTTTAGCTGAATCCCATATATTTTGATAAGTGGAATTTTGATTTTGTTCAAAATATCTTTTTAACTTTGTTTGAGACTTGTTTGATAGATTATTTCAAAGTATGTCATTTAATTTCAAAATATTTGAGGAACTTCTGGCTACATTCCTGGTAGTGATTTCTAGTTTAATTGTTATGAGAATACAATGTTCTGAGAACATATTTCATGATTTTTATTCTTTTATACTTATTGAGTTATGTTGGATGTTCTAGAACGTGGTCTTTAATGATGAAGGTTTCCTGTGTGCTTGAGAAGAACGTGTACTCCCTTGTTCTATAAATGTCATCAAGGTCAAATTCATTGCTTAGTCATATTGAAGTCCCTCATACCTTTACCAACTTCTAATCGCCTGCTCTGTCAGTGCTGAGAATGATGTATTAAGGACCCCACTTATAACCATGGATTTATCTACTTTTTCCTGTTTGGTGTTTTTGCCTCACATATTTTGACTTGTTAGAGGCATGGACATTTAGGATTATTACACATTCTTGCACAGTTGGCCCTTTTTTGTTCTGTATAATGCTATTCTTTATTCTTGATAGTCTTTCTCACTCTGGTGCCTGCTTTGTCTGAAATTAATATGCTATGGTAGTTTTTTCTAATTAGCATTACCAGAGTTATCCAGAAAAACAGAACCAGATACGTACCCACCCACACCCACACCCACACCCACATTAAGAGATTTGCTTCAAGGAACTGGCTTACATGGTTGTGGGGGCTGGCAGCAGATTAAAATCTGTAGAACAGCCTGGCAGCCTGGAAACTCAGGCAGGAGCTGATGCTGCAATCTGAAGCCGGAAGTTCTTCCTTTTCTGGGAAATTCCAGTGTCACACTTAAGACCTGCAACGATTTGATAGGGCCCCTCTCCTTATGAAAGGTGACTATCTTTACTTAAATCCACCTGATTATAGATGTCCCCAAAACATCTTCACGGCAACACCTAAGTTAGTTTTTAATTAAATAATGGGGTACTATAGCCTAGCCATAAAACTAACCATCACAGTCTACCCCTTGTCAACTTGGCACTCAGACGCCTCTTTTAAAAACACGTTTAATCTTCAAATAGAGTAATAAAGTCATATTTCCTCAGACCATGATACGACTATTCTGGGTACAATGGAAGTATACTGCCACTCACCCAAGAGGAGACGGAGACCTTGGTGTTCACTCTGCCCCTTCATATCCTGTCTCTTAAATACTGTGCTGCGAAGCGAGATACTATTAGCACACCTTAGCTTATATAAGATTAGAGGGAGAACACGAAGATACTTGCCAGGTACTCATATTGCATATATGTGTGTGTATATATACAGATAGATGTGTACAAAAACACATATAGCATGTATGGGGAATTTAATCTTCCTCTTACAATGAACCAAATTTTTATTACATTGCTTATTCTGTGTTATCTTCAAAGGTCTTCTTAAAATAAATATTCTCATAGTAAGGCTATAGTAATAATTACCTTAGTTAATGTTTTAGCTCCATATTTCTTTGTGTCTTTATGCAAAAGCCAACTTTTGTTTCACTTTGGCTCTAAACCACTTTACCCTCAGTGATTTCAGCTGTCGGTCTGAGGATCCCCAAGGCGTGCAGTCTTATCACACGTGTGAAACCTATTGAAGTTTTAAACTCGCAGACCATATCAGATTCCTCTTCTTTCCGAATCGAAGGAGAGATAAATATGAGACAGTGACAGAAACATCACCCTACGATCTGAGAGCGGCTGAGCTCCCAGCAGTTTATGCCCCTCCTTTCCCTGCGATTGAGAGCCCCCCACCAGGGTGTGGGCTTCTGGGTAGGAAGGGCCCCAGGGCTAGCAGGAAGTGGCCGAAGCCGTCAGGCAATACTGATTTCCTCAGCTGCCATATCAAATTGCTATAAATCTGGTGGCCTAAAAGAAAACATATTTCTTTTCTTGTGGTGTTGGATGCCGGAAGTACAAGATCAGTTTCCCTGGATAAAGTCAAGATGGATGTGGGCAGGGCCAGTTCCTGCTGGACAGAGGCACTAGGGGAGAATCCACTTCCTTGCCTTTTCCAGCTTCCAGAAGCTGCCTACACTCCTGCCTCTGTAATCTTCAGCTCCTATTTCCTCTCTAGTCCTTCTGCCTTATCCTTATAAGAGAATCTGTGATGAATTGTTTCCACCTGGGTCATACAGAATAGTTACCAGCTCCGGTTCCTTGCTTTACTCCCATCTCCAGAGTGCCCTGGCCAAATAAGGAAGTACCTGCATACTCCAGGGCCTGGGGTGCTGCCCTGGGAGCTGACTGTCTCAGCCCATCACCCAGACCCTGACCAATCTCCATTCTCACCTGTCACATTACTCTCTTGCCAGGAGGCATTCAGGTGAGAGAAGACAGAACGGGATCATTTCCCAAGGAGGATGCCCTCACAGAGACCTGAGAAAGAGAAATCACACAGATATGCAATAAATTTAAACCAGGTAAACCTGGGTGTTCCGACCTGCGACTGATTTGTGTGGATAGAACGCAAGTCATCCTGAGAGTTGGATGGGTTTGTACCTGGAGCCAGGCCGGGGCCTGTCTTTCCTGAGTCTGTCCTCACCCCTCTGTTCTGTGTCACATGGTCTGACCCAGGATCCATAGGCTCTGGGGCCTGCTGTCTTCCAGCTGGACTCAGGCCACTGAGCCCTGGCAGAAGCTTGGGAAGTATAGGGAAGAAAGCACAGCAATGCTCCCCACTCTTTGTACCTTCAAAAACTGTTTCTATTTTGTGGTGCCAGCTCCCAGTGGAGAGATCCATCTTGATCCTTCCCAGTAACCTCTGGGATCTGCTATTCTTACCTGCTTCCCTTCCCTCCAGCCTAGGGCGAGAGGCAGGGGGCAGTTGGCTTTCTCTGTCTCTATCTCTGGGCTGTCTTACCCCTGCTCCTTTCATTTTACCTTGAAATTCCTCCATCTCTGGGCAATTAATTGCCCACATAATCAATTCTGTTTTTAAATGGTGCATATCTGTTATCTATTACTACTTAATAAATTCCCCCAGAACTTAATGACTCATAACAACACATGTGATCTCACTTATTTTGTGGTCAGGGATCCGGGCATGGCTTAGAGGGGTCCTCTCACTGTGGGTGTCTCCCCAAATTGAGATAGTAGGGTGAAGCCACCCAAAGCTTCACTTGGAAAAGAAAGTGTGTATTAGAGAGCCTGCTCCCCCTGGTGAGCATTTGGTGCTGCGCTGACTACTTAAACATCAAGAGCTGTATCACCTCCCTGTCAGTAAAAGTGCAGGTGGTAGAGGGGATCTGTGTGCCTGCCAGGCAGAGGAAAGGGGTCCATTAGTGTCCAGATTCATGCAGTCCTAGCCCACAAGCCACAGTAATTGGAGTTCAGAGAAAGGATGTATTTCTACAATATTTATTTTAGACACATCTGCATGTGTGCATTTGGAGAACTTGGCTTGTTGTTTAGGAGGACAGTTGCTTCTCCCCAAGGTCATTTTGATGGAGACAAGGTAATCCATCAGCACACAATCAGTGGGTCTCACTCCAGCTGATAAGCAGCACGTTTGTTCTTCTCTGCAATTACATTTTGCCCATAATCCCCAGCTCAGGAGTTGCTCAGCCTGGGTGACGGGCGGGTCAGAGAAACGCTGGGTTATCAGCGCCTCTGCAGCTGCTCCAAGCAAGGTGTTTACTCCGGATCTCTGCAGACGAGGTCACTGCAGATGACTGAGGAAAATGCCTCCTTCCGAATCGTCACTCCCCAGAAGCGTTGAGAGAAATTCGCTTCTTCTGTCCAGGAAGCCATCTGTTAAGAATGAGGCTCCCCTCCTATCACTGCTATCCCAAATCTGCGAAAATAAACGCCATTCATTCCTTCTATTAGCACATGTGAAACGCCTTCCTACAGGCACACGAACAAGGTTCCATTTCTCAGTATTGACCCCTGTGGTTCCACAGAAATGTAGTTCGCCTAACACATTCTCGTAATCTTTAGTTTCCTGGTGCCCTTCCCAAAGTAGAGTTTGAATGCAAGGTAATGCATGAATACACACATCTTGATTGCCAGTGACACTTTTTTGTGACTTCCTGTGCAGGGCACACAGTCTCTGTCATGCTTGCTCTCATTTAATCTGATAATGAACTCCTTACCTCCTTATTGCTTGTGAAAACTCAGGTGTGGAGAGATGCAGTCTTTCTCAGATGCCCCATGTGTGAGTGTCAGAGCTGCCACTTAGATTCAGACTTGACTTTCTCAACCCACCGTCACTGATTCTCTTCCCCTCCATCCAATCAGCTCCACCT
Organism: Erethizon dorsatum; assembly: GCA_028451465.1. Lineage (NCBI taxonomy): Eukaryota > Metazoa > Chordata > Mammalia > Rodentia > Erethizontidae > Erethizon > Erethizon dorsatum. The sequence continues at coordinate 58,429,663 of CM051833.1, forward strand.
CTGGGCCATTCTAGCAAAAACTGTGAAGCACTACACTTGTTCCCTTACCCCAGTTCCTTCTCTACTTAGGCATGATCTAGTGAAACCAAACTGGGTCATGCCATTTGCTTATAAGCCTAACACACTAGATCAAACCCAAAACTCCTGCGCGGAGCCCCCCATTGTCTGTACCGATTGACAACTGGCCTATCCTTCAGCCACCTGCTTTTAGAACATGTACCGCATCTGTGCACCTGGAGTGGCTCTGCTCTCTCACCTCCTTAGAGAAACTTGACTCCGCAGCCCAAGTAGATCCCCACCCTTCCTCGTCTGATCCATGATGGCATTGGTGAAGGATTCCCACATAATTTGATCCATATATTTCCTTTTTTGTTCAGTTTCTATCTTTTCACGAAACCTTAAAAGCTCCATGGGCTTGTACGAGTGGGATCCACCTTCAGAGTACAGCACCTCTGCACACTCCCACATGGTGGAAATCCTACTCCACTGCTACTACTGATCCCACACATAAGTTTGTCGCCCATGACACCCAGAAGTGGGTAATTGCAAGGACCCAAATGGAGACCTCTGGCTTCCTTCTTTTATTCATTCTTTTGTCCAGTGCTATGGTGCCTGGGCTTTTGGTAGACTTGAATTAAGAAATATTCTGTGTCTCCAAAGATCTCATAATCCAGGGGACCAGAGAGATGATACTCAGATAATCCTGGCAGTGCACTTTGCCTACTCCTCGAGTCCAGCAAGGGTTAGAGGTAGGGACAGGGCTGGGAGGCCATAACGGAGTCCAGGAGGCCTGGAGAGTTTACAGGACAGATCCCGGCCTGGATCTTGCATCCCCGTCACTCCTGGGTGAGGGTGCACCCAGGCAGGTGGGCTGACCTCAGGAGACCGGGGCCAGCAAGCCGCCCTTGGCTTGAGAGTCCTCAGCTCACCTGTCTTCTTGTCCTCCTTACTAGGGATGGCTCACCCGGTGGGCCCTGGCCTGGAGCACTGGCGCTATGTCCCTTGCAGTTAACCTAGCATTTGGGTCCACACGGCTAGGGCAGCTTATGCTCATTGCTTTCTGCTCTCAGTCACTGTATTTTTTATTTTTTTTTATCTCCTTCCTAACAGTCTTGCAGCAGACATCCTGCATGCAGCCCCATGCACTATTCAAACCCCTGGTCTTGCTCTGCAGCTGGTCACTTCCCACCAGTGAAGCCCATGGGCAAGGTGACACTATTTCTTGAGCTCTGAAATTGCAGCCTTTTTCTTATGGGAGTGATGCACACCATGTTGCACTGACTTTATAAATTCCACAAAAGGAAATTTCTTAAAACTCCATCTTTGCCCCCTGTAATCAAACACAGCTGAAATGAAGTCCTCACTGATTTTATCGCTGGGCTGAATTGGTCAGTGGGGATCAGCGCTTGTGAGCGTTTCATTTTCTTAAGGGGCCAAATTAAACAAACGTATTATCTCCTAGTGGCGTGCAGCTAGTAGTGCTCTTAAATTAGGAAGGCAGTTTTATCTGGAAAGTTCAAATAAGTCAAATTTGTCCAAATCAATGGTTTCTTCTGAAATTGATTTTTGTCTACTTAGAGTGGTCAGAATGTTTCTACTTGGTAAATATCTGTGTATCTCAGTATACTATAGATAATATAAAATGTATGCATTGTGAATTATATATGTCAACACACACATCATAATCTAAAAATCAGTAATTAAAACCTGTGTGAGGAAATGAAATGCCACATAAAAATAACCTGCATGAATGAAGATTTGCCATGGATTTCTTTTGGGATCGCTGGCAGAATATCTAATCGTGAGTCCGTGTCCTGTGCTGTATGTCTGCATTTACATAAACAACCTCTTTTTCAGTGTTGCACTAGTGGCGCTTAGGTATTCTGTCCCTTCGAGAATAAGCTACCAAGAACTCAGCTCTTTCTAGTAAGCTTAACATTTTTCTTCACGCTCATGCACTTTAATCACTAGAATATGTTGAAAGTGCTGTCAAGCCAAGACAGTGTGCCTGCACTGCAGGCCCTGAAGAACCTTCTTTGGCAACTTGCCTGGAAAACCAAAGCTGTCTGTGATTTGCATATAAATGAACTTTGTAGAATTAAAAATAAGCCTGCAACCATAATATTTACTTGTCTGCCTTTGTTTCTTGCTCCAGGAGGAGAGATAGTAGGCTGAGTGCAATCATTGGTTGTAGGGTCTGGGGTTGAGTAGTGCTCTCTGCATGGGCATTAGGCAGCAGAAAATTCGTAGGTGGTGATTTTGTAGGCAAGGATAATGGTACTGAAAAGGAAAAGAGTTAGGAAGGACTTTGTGAAGTCACTGGTGTTATGTGACAGCTATGGGCTCTATCCTGTTGGGTTTTCTTTATTTCTTTTTTTTTTTTTTTTTTTTGTGGGTACCGGGGGGTCGACCTCAGGACCTCGCGCGCCAACAGGCACCCGTGCCGCTGAGCGATATCACCGGCCCTTTTTTCGTATGTGGGCTCCGGGAGTCGAACTCAGGCCCTCGCGCTTGCCGGGCAGGCACTTAAGCCACTGAGCCATCTCACCGGCCCGGGTTTTCTTTATTTCTTCTGAGGACCATAGATGATACATGGACCTGGCATGCTGGTCAGGAGGGGTAATGTTGTGCTGCTGTAACAAATGACCCTGAAATCTCAGTGACTTATAGTAGGATTGAATTTCTTGCTCTCGTGACATTTCTGCCATGCATAATTGGCTGAGGTTCTCTCTACATCCTTTTTCCTCCAGACCCCTGGCTAAGGCAGGATTTCTGTCTGGAATATTGCCTGGCTCATGGTGAGTAGCAGGGGGAGTCCACAGATCCATGTGATCATGCTTTAAGTTTCTGCTCATAAATATCTCCTGGTACTTTTTCTGGTCATACTTTGGTCAGACCTTTAGTCAGTTGGGCAGGGAGGGCATCACAAGCGATGAGTCCAAGCTTGAGGTCAAGGGACCATTTATGCATGGTAGTGTGCAGTGAATATCTGACAGCAAAAGTGTGTGTTACCAAATCTGGGTCTCTCGGAGCCACAGATTTCTTCAGTTTTGTTTGTTTTGTAAAGACAAATCCATTTGCGAGCAAATTCTCATTTGTTGCTTGCATATTTGCCCTATCAGCTCTGAAATCTAAAGTAGTCTGTCCATATTACTCTGATTCTTTGGGTTGAGTTTGGACACTCTGCTTTTGAAGTGGGATCACCAATTTCTCATTTTAGAGGCTCTCTAAAGTAACCTAGATGTTTTGCCTCCAGCGTTCTCATTGTACAGAGCTGCAGCCATCCAGCTGGAAGCCAGGCAGCATGTGCGAGAGCCAGTGCAGCCATCGGTCATTGCCATGGTTTGAGTGTCTCCTCTGAATCGCAGGTTGGAACTTAATCCGTAGATTCATATATTAATGGTATTGGAGCTAGGACTTTTGATTGGGTCATTTGCAAGGTGAATCCATTCTAATTGATTCATAAGTTAATCCATTTATGGCTTCATGGTTTAAAAGGTCAGTGGGTTATCTCGGGTTGGCTTTGTTATCGGAGGGAGTTCTCTCTGCCTCTCTCCTTTGGCTCGCTGTGAGTTACCTTCTGCCAGTGCTGCCGCAGGGAAGCCCCATCAGGTGCTAAGCAGATGCTGGTGCTGGACTTCTGGATTCTGCAGCTTCTGGAACTGTAAGCCGTATAAGCTTCTCTTCTTTATAAATTACCCAGTCTCTGGTATTTTGTTGTTATAGCACCTGAAAATGAACCATGACGGTCATGCATGGGAGCGTCTCTGTCCAGGTGGTATCTGCAGTGTCCTGGCCAGACCCAGACACTCAGTCAGCCCCTGCTTCAGGTACGTCTGGCTGGGCCATCTCCGTCCTTTTTGTTCCTCCCAGCTTCCCCTCTTGGGATTCTTCCCACTACTACTTTATTTTCCTGGGACCCTAGGAAATTTTTGCAAATAGAATCCTGAAACCCTGTCTTGATCTTCCAGAATTCTGAGATGGAGAACGCAAATCAAATCCTCACGATGGCTATAGCTACAGCACTCCTAACCGTGGGCGGGGGTGGCGTGGGGTGTCACAGTCAACAGAATTGTAGCAGGGGCTGTGAGTATGTGAAGGACACATTCATTGCTAGTATCTGTTAAAATATGAAAAAAAATTAAAACACTAAAATTTGTTTCTGTTACATTTATATAATAAAATGTGTGACTTAAAATTTATTTTGCATTGTAATCTAAAAATTATTACGCAAAGAAATTAACAATATTTCTGAGAACTCTCAGTATCTCTCATAGACAATACATTATCGAATATTGCACCCTTACAAAACATGTTTTATAACCAAACTGATGGCTTAAACATTATGCCTTAACATTAGTCATGAACGAAAAGACACCACTCATGACTTTAAGACTGGGCATCTGACACGTGTAATAATATTTAAGAAAAGAGCTTGAATATATATCTGCACGTCAGCCACAGCCTCTCACAGCTGAGTAGATCACCACCTCCTTGAATAACAACTAAGAACTTTCTAGTTATTCAAAACATTCTTTGTTTTTGTGAACTTGACCAAGAGATGATTTAAGTGCAGAGATAGTATGTCTCAATTTACTATAAAATCTTTTATACTGATTACTTATTAAACATTAATAGTGGACGGGGTCAAAAACTCCTGTCCCCAGGAGAATCATTAACTAACTAAGACATGGGAGACCGGGGTGAGGAGAGCTGCACGTTCCGCAGGAAAATCGCGAAGGCAGCGACTCTGATCTACTTTTGCAACATGGAAATGCAAAGACGCATTTGTGTGAATTACTTGAATAGATACTACTTTTGTAGACATCCTCTGCCAACTTTAGGATCACTAAACTTGTTGCCAGGACCCCGTAAGAGGTCCACATCTCTCTCAGCCAGGAACTCCTTGGCCGTGGCCGCTGCGGTTTTGGAGCAGTTCTCCTACCATTGCTGGTAGATTCTCCACAGGTTGCACCTTGAGCCTCTAAGCTCAGTCCACACCAAGCAGCACACATTGGTGACTGGGTGCCTCAGCGTTCCTGCTGCTGTGACCAAGTATCTGACATACACTGCTTGAAGGAGAAAAGGTTTATTTTACCTTGTGCATAGTCTCAGAGGTTTCCATCCAAGGTTGGCTTTCTCCATCCAAGGCAGAAACATCATGACAGGAGGCCCTGACAAAGGAAAACTGCTCAACTTAAGACATCCGGGGCCGGTGAGATGGCTCAGTGGCATAAGCGCCTGCCTGGCAAGTGCGAGGTCCTGAGTTCGACTTCCGGAACCCACATACAAAAAAAAAGGGCCAGTAATATCGCTCAGCGGCATGGGTGCCTGCTGGCACGCAAGGTCCTGAGGTCAATCCCCGGTACCCACACGCACACAAAAAAAGACATCTGGGAAGCAGAGAGCAAGGTAGGAGCTGAGAGGATGGGGCCATGCCTGGATGTAGGCAGCTGTGCCCACCTCTGAGTAGCCCATTGAGCTAGGAACTCCTCAATGGGTTAGACCACTCATGAGGCTGGAGACCTCGCAGTCCAGTCACCTCTCCAGGAGTCTAACTCCAGTCCAGTCAACAATTAAGACGGACGCAATGGCCCCAGATCACTTACTGAGATAGCAAGTAGTGTCACTTACCAACCCTGGTGCCACTTATCCTCACCCACCCTTCTAGTCTCACTCTGCCACACTCATACGTTTAAACACGCCATGGTCCTATGGCCTCTACAACCTAATGGCACACGGTGCTTTCCTTTTGCTGCCATCCTCTCTTTTTTCTCCCCACAGAATCTTTCAGAAGTCAGCTTAGAGTGCCTAACTCCTCACAGGTCGAGTTGGGTGCTTCTTTCTTTGTTTTCCTCTTTTTTTTTTGTGGGTACTGGGGGTCGACCTCAGGACCTCAGCAGGCGCCTGTGCCACTGAGCCATCTCACCAGCCCTTTTCTTTGTTTTCTTAACATGCAGAGAGCATCACGTTTCTTCAGAGGATTCAGCCTCTGCTCTGGTCCTCAAGGATCAGTCTACACTGCATCAAACCTTAGTGTCTCAGTGGTTCTGAGAATGTTTGGGGGATTAGGCGGCAAAGGAAGGAAAACTACTCTAAGCTGACGATAGTTAGGATCCAGGCTCTGCGTGATTTTCACACACACCTCTTTTAATCTCCCTGAGCACGGTTGCTATTATCACCCTATTTAAATACTGGCAAACAGAGGTTCAGTGACATGATATGACCCAACAACGTTCCATTTCCAGGAAGCGTCGGGGCCCACAACCTTATTTTGCATCTTACTCACTCTCTCGGAAGACTTGGGCTTCCGCCTAAAGACCCACAAAATAAAGGTATGGAAATAATGTTTATGGTTTCTTTCAAGAGTAAATTAATAGGGGCCAGTGAGATAGCTCAGCGGCATAAGCGCCTGCCTGGCAAATGCGAGGTCCTGAGGTCGACCCCTGGTACCCACAAAAAAAAAAAAAATTAATAACTTTCCTTATCCATGGATTCTTTTACTTATTCAAAATATTTAAGGAAGTCTACTGTATGCTAGACACTCTGGACTTCTGGGTTCAGTGGTCACTAAGAGTGACCAACACTAATATTGGGACAGAAGCCACATCAGTCTCTTACCAACGTGGGCACACTGCATTTTTTTTCCTTTATGTGGGTACCGGGAGTCGAACTCAGGACCTTGTGCTTACCAGGCAGGCGCTTGCGCTGCTGAGCCTTCTCACCGGCCCCACACTGCATTTTTAAAGGATATTCAAGACATGTTGAGGCGATAGGTGTTTCCACTTACGTGTCTCTATGTTTGTCCCATTGAGTGCCCAGAACATAATTATTAAGTCACAGAGACATCTGTAAAACCACTCCACGACTACACCTTGTCTAAAGTTATTCCTGATATCACTTATGATTTTTCCATATGTAGAAGTCTGGGGATGGTGTATTATTTATGTTTGTTGTATACACATAATTTTATTAACCTGAACAATATGTTACCTAAAGATAATAAAATCAGCCGTAATTGTATCATTTAATAAAATTACCATTAATGCCTTGATGAGAATCCTGTAGTATTTGGGGGTAGATTTTAATAACACTATTGATTGAGAGGAGTAATGAACTCGTCGCAATTGCTTTTAATGAATGGAGCCTTTTATTAGACTTAGAAGAGGCTCTTTTCATGACGCCAGCTGAAGTGCTGCTATAAACCTTCAGTGAACTGACTTGTTAAGACAGAGGAAACCAAACTTTTCTCCTTAATGGACATTATAATTACATTGTTGTTTAAAAGCAATCTATCTGAAAATGAGGGTCTGGGATGCTGAATCTTTTGTGCATGAGAAGCAGAATTTTGCTGCTCGGAAGTCTCATCCAGTATTTTTGTCCATCTTAGTACTAAGGAGCAGGACTTACTTAAGTGCTGTAAATCTTAGGTTTTTGTCTTTCTGGGGGAGTTAAATCATCTAATTATCATTTTAAGAAAGGTAGAAAAAATTGGTTCTACTCTACTTCACATGCTCGGAAGTCTTTTTAGACAATAAAATTTGCTGTTAGAAATATTTATGGAACTCAAGACCTCTTGTACGTGTTCTGTGGTAGCATCCTGGGATCTTCTTTGGTCTGCCCATGCAGGTCAGGTAATAGAAGGAGCTCTGTAGAAAGACGTGTTTGCTCATTTGTTTGTCTGTTTTGCAGTACTGGGGATCAAATCCAAATCCTCTACCGCTCTACGGCAATGCTCTACCGCTGAGCTACACTACAGCCCTGAATGATATGATTTTAAATAAGCTTTCTATATACACTATTATTCTGAGCCATCAATGTACTAGAGTAACTTGGCATTCTATAATTCTTAGGACATCATAGGATAATTTTTTAAAGGCTATATTTTTTAAGTTGCCCTTTTGTATTGAAGATTTAGGAGCAGTGTGTAGAATTTTTAAATACTCTATTGATAATGTGTAACTGTTACTGTTTTTGAATGGTGGCCCACTATTCATCCCACTCATGTGGAAGGCCAGTCTTAACCAACCCTCTTTGGTGGGGTGTAGATGGCCCTTCCTTTGGTCCCAAGTAGGAGGCCAACGCAGTCCTCTCTCAGCTCTCCAGGAGTCGTCCACAGTGTATCTCCACCTGGGGAGATATCTCTCTTGGGGAAGATGCCCGAGGAAAGAAAGTGGCACGGTTGGTATCAGTGTATCCTCAGAGCGAAGGTCATGCCTCCTTTTGGGTACCCGGCGGTGCACAGCATTAGGCTGTGTGCCTCTCTGTCCTCACAGTGTTTTAAGACATGTGTCACATCATTGTTACACAAGGACCCTGCCGATTCCTCCCACAGCCCTCAGGAATCTCTTCCTTGAAAAGTTCATTGTACAAAACAGGCAGGGGGAGGGGTTTGTTGCACAGGAGAGAGAGATGCACTTGCATGCAGTTATGGCTGTTCACACTTCATTCATTCGTTCATTCAGTCATTCATTCATTCATCCGACAGACATTTACGGAATACCTACCACATGTGTGAATGGTGCTCTCAAGTACCTATTCCAGCACAAGTTACAGAAATTAAAATAACATTTCGTGTTTGGCTTGCTTGTATTTTGGAGTAAGAATACATTTTTGGCCAATGATTTAGACCTTTTGCTATCATGTTGGTAAAAGTTGATCCATTACATAGTTTTAGTTGGTCAAATTTCCTTAGAAAACTTGTATTCTATTTGGCACTTACTTGTATGTTATGGATATTTATTGAAATATAATTTCATATGCCCATAGTCAAAAATCATTTCAAATCTAAATATGTAGAAAGCCAATTTAAAAGATGATTTTTTAAATGGGAGTGTTAGATACTTTCTTAGTGTATAATTTATTTCAGAAATATTTCATTCCTAAAACTTCAGGTACCATTTTTATTTCATAAATAAAATCTATGTACAATTTTACCCATGTTTTCATTTTTTTTGATAGTTGGGACTTAGTTTTAAATTCCAATTCAGTTCAAGAGGATCAGGGATCTCTCTACTTGTACAGCCTCATGCACACAAATACACAGACATGGTTCTTACATGATGAAACCAGCAACAAAAATAATACGTGTAATACTTTGGATTGTGTTGGTCTCATGGGTCAGAGGTGAACTACTCAACATGGTAGCCACAGGTAGCTATTTAAAATTAAATATAAGGCAAGTATGATAAAATTTAGCTCCTCAACCACAGGAGCCACATTTCAGATGCTGAACCGTGATTTATAGCTAGTGGCCAGCACACTCAGGCAAAGAATATGATTTACTGTTTAAACTCCCTCCCTCAGCTGTGCAGGTGGGTAACTTCCAGTATTTCAGCATTATAAATAATGCTGTAATGAATAATCTTATACATAAATTTTTGTACACATATATCTTCTTGAGGTGTAGTATTTCACTTATCATTTGGTGAATATTCATAGAGAAGATGTTAAGTGCCTGGAACTCTCACAGAAATAAATAGTTAAAAATATTTGACATCCTGGGACTTAGGCTCTAGAAAATAAGAACTTAACAAAATAAAAGGGAATAAATGATTAAATGAATGAATTATAAATATGTGATTCAATCTCTGTCCAAAGAGATTTTAACCAGTATGTATTAGCTGCACCATTGTTTTGATTGGCAGCTTCCCCCCTACAGTGTCAAACTTTAATTTTGCCTGTGATAACTTTTGTCACATATGAAGTTTTAACATAGTGTACTTAAAGTTTTTAAATATTTTTAAATGATGTTATGTATTTGTGAGAACTTTAAGCCCCAAAGACACTCACTAGAAAGGAAAGATGGATAATTTAGTACATTAAAACTTAAAATTTCAGTTATATGAGGATTCCATCTTAAAAAATTAAGAAGTTGCCAGGATTAGGAGAGAATATTAGCAATAAACAAAGCTAATAAAAGTTATCCTGCCTATAAATCATGAAATAAATATATACGGACATCATATATATGAGATATATTTTTAGTGAGTGCATCTAATTGGCAACTAAACAGGGGAAGAGATGCCCAATTTTTCTAGTAACTGAAGGGATCTGAATTGAGGAGGCACAGTCTCACCTGACTGATGACATCTTAGAGGCTCACACACCTGTAAAGGGCTTGCACATGAAAAATGAGGAGGGAATCCTGCTCTTGGGAGTGAAAACTAGAAAATTTACTTTAGAAACTCATGTGTATGCTCACCTTTCCAACAGAAATGACACTTGCTGGATACTGGAAGAATATACTGAATATCCCCAAGGAGACAGCTTCCAGATATTCATTTCAGCACCATTTGTGGTAGTAAACAATTGATCAGCAGCAAGTGTCCATTAGTAGAAAAATAACTAGCTCAGTATTCAAGGACAAACACATTTGTCAAAGAGTGACGGGAGGACATAGATCTATATATTCCAGCAGAGACAGACATCCAAAACCTTAAATTGAGTCAAAAATAGCAAAGTGCTGAATTCCGGGTTAATGGAAGGATGCCGTTTTCTAAGATGGAAGCTTACAGAACATCTCTGTTTTTATGATGATGTCTATGTAGAGTGAAGGTACAGAGCACCAGACGCAGTCCATGCCTCTCCGAAGAGGAGGAGCGGGTGTGCTCATCGCTGTACTTTCTTATGTCCTTTTAATACATGTGCTTGTCAAGCTTACAAGTACTTGTTCGTATTGTTTTTTTATACTTTTCTGTCTTCTAATTTTTTTCTGTTTTTGAAGTAGTTAAAAATGAATAAAATTTTTCAAGCACAAAGGGGAAATTGTCATTCAAAAATGTTTTTATGTCACGTCTATCTAGAAGTAGCTGGCAGAGTTTCTTTGAGTGGTGTCTCTTCTTTACGTACACATTGAATAATATTCAGATGTCATTTGGAGCATAATGTTTTGAAACTTATGGCCTTGGGACTTCTGAATGGGCCTGCATTGAAGGTATTCAAGTCTATTTCTTATGCAAGACAATGACTAAATTCACTAACATTTTTCTAGTATTTATTTAACATTTATAATTTTTTACTCTTTATTTTAAAAACATTATCATTGTTGATTTCTTTCTTTGTTCCCATTGATTTCTAATGGTGCCTGGGAAAAGTTGAGATTATGTGGCCTAAATACATGTTTGGGCTCCTTCGGAGGCTAGATCCAGCTCAGTGATTTGATTTTATTTTATTTGACTTCTTAATAACTTGCAACAGCTATATTTAAAATAAAAAATAAAAGGGAAGAGTTCTGGGGGTCAGTTTCTCTACAATATCAAATTTTAAATATGAAGGTAAATTATAAATTGCTCTCTCTCTGCGAAGCTCTCCGAATCTATAACGTGTCAGTGCCAGGTCCACTTGGTCTTTATGGGTGATCCTTGCAACATAACAGAGAGGCCGCAGCTATCGGACGGTGCTGCACACACCTGACATCAGGAGACACAGGGTACCGTGCCCTGCGCCATTTACTTCTAGGCATAAACTGTCCAGATTGTAGCTATGGTTCTGGCCTGGCCGTCTTAACACCTTGCTTTCCTCACTCCACCCACCCCGATCACTCAGTTTCTCCAAAGTGCCCCTTTGATTAGCTCTGTGCTCATTTACCGTCTCTACCATGCCAAGGCATCACACCCAGGAATACCGTATCACACATTTAACGTTACATTTCAATAAGGTTTTCCCTCTATCCCCACAGGTTTCTGTAGTTTTGTTTATAGAAGCCTTGTATATTTCTTGTTAATTTCTAAATATTTCATATATTTTTGTTGACTCTGTGAATAGGTTTTTAATTGTTTTAATTATGCTTTCTGGCTAATTATTGCTTATCTTTAAGAAAAACTATCAATTTTAATATTTGTAGCTTCTAATGGACCAACTAGCTGAACACTCTTACTAATAATTACCTTTTGTTCTTTTTTCTTCCAAATGGGTGAGCATGCCTGTGAACATCGTAATTTATATTATAATTTATATTAGTTTTCAGTATTTATATCCCTAATTTTATTTGCTCATTTATTTTTATCTGATGAAGTCCAACTCATGGAAAGGAATAACGTCAGAATTGTACTAGTGAGCATTTTGTGCGGTCTGGTATTAACAGAGAAGCCTCTCTCCTTGGTGTCAGCATGATCTGGGGCTTGGTATTGACTGTGATACTTTTTGTTTAGAACCACTGTGCAAAATGGCTTGTTTAGTGCTATTTTCTGTGCTAACAGAAGATACAATATTAGTCTTCTGTTTTTCCCCAAAGAGTGTACGTAATCCCTTTGAATCATTCCTACCCAGGAATGCACACACAAATACACACATACCCACAGAGGACTGCGGATAGTGAGAAAGCGAACTGAAGACATCGCTGCAAACAAGTTTCAAAAGACCAAAGCCCACAAGTTTAGCTAGAACATCAACATTTTAATTTTTATCAAGTTCTTATCTTTTCCTGTGGTCTTGGTGTATTTATGAACTATTTTACCTCAACATGGAAACCCCTTAATAAGTCATTAGCGCAGAAATTAACGTATTGGAGAATAAAAAAACAATACAAAGAATCAATGAAGCAAAAAGTTGGTTCTTTGAAAGAATAAATAAGATTGACAAACCCTTATCCAACCTTATTAAAAAAAGAAAAGAAAAGACTCAAATCCATGCAATTGAAAATGAAAAGGGTGATATCACGACGGACCCTGCAGAAATCCAGAAGATCATCTATACCTATTTTGAAAATTTATATTCTACTAAGATGGAAAATGCAGAAGAAATGGACAGATTCCTAGATTCGTATGAATTACTAAAGCTAAATCAAGAAGATTTAAAAATCCTAAATAAACCAATATCAACCAATGAAATTGAAGATGTAATTAAAAACCTCCCAACAAAGAAAAGTCCAGGCCCTGATGGATTCACTGCCGAATTCTACAAGAAATTTAGAGAAGACCTAACGCCCCTACTTCTCAAACTTTTCAATGAAATTGAAAGGGAAGCAATACCCCCAAATTCATTCCTGGAAGCAAGCATTACCCTGATACCAAAACCAGAGAAGGACCCAACTAAGAAAGAGAACTACAGGCCAATCTCCCTAATGAACATAGATGCAAAAATCCTTAATAAGATACTGGCAAACAGAATCCAACAAATCATCAAGAAGATTATACACCATGACCAAGTTGGATTCATCCCTGGGATGCAGGGATGGTTCAACATACGTAAATCAATAAATGTAATACAGCATATTAACAGAACCAAAGACAAAAATCACATGATCATCTCAATAGATGCAGAAAAAGCTTTTGACAAAGTCCAGCACCTTTTCATGATAAAAACCGTACAGAAAATTGGAATAGAGGGTCTTTATCTCAATCTGGTAAAAGCTATCTATGACAAACCAACAGCCAATATCATACTAAATGGCCAAAAACTGAAAGCCTTCCCTCTAAAATCAGGAACAAGACAAGGATGTCCACTGTCCCCACTCTTATTCAACATAGTTCTGGAAACTTTAGCCAGAGCGATTAGACAAGAGAAAGAAATAAAAGGAATAATGATTGGAAAGGAAGAAGTTAAATTATCATTATTTGCAGATGACATGATACTCTACACAGAAGATCCCAAAAACTCCACTAAAAAACTGCTAGATTTAATAAGCAAATTCAGTAGTGTAGCTGGATACAAAGTCAATACTCAAAAGTCAATAGCCTTCCTGTACACAAATAACAAACTTACTGAAAGAGAAATTAGGGAAACAATACCTTTCACAATAACAGCCAAAAAAATGAAATACCTAGGAATCAACCTCACGAAGGATGTAAAAGACCTCTATACTGAAAACTACAGTACTATGAAAAAGGAGATTGAAGAGGATATCAGAAAATGGAAAGATATCCCTTGCTCCTGGATAGGAAGAACCAATATAGTGAAAATGGCCATACTTCCAAAATTGTTATACAGATTTAATGCAATTCCAATCAAAATTCCAACAGCATATCTCACAGAATTAGAGAAAACAATCCTAAAATTCATTTGGAATCAGAAGAGACCTAGAATAGCAAAGGCAATTCTGGGCAACAAAGGCAAGGCAGGGGGCATCACAATCCCCGAATTGAAATTATACTATAAAGCTACTGTGATAAAAACAGTGTGGTACTGGCAAAAAAACAGACCTGAAGATCAATGGAACAGATTAGAAGATGCTGAAACAACCCCAGACATACTAAGCCACCTTATCTTTGACAAAGGTGCCAAACACATTCGCTGGAAGAAAGATAGCCTCTTTAATAAATGGTGCTGGAAAAACTGGCTCTACACATGCCGAAGATTAAAACTAGATCCATATCTTTCACCATGCACTAAACTAAATTCAAAATGGATCAGAGATCTAAATATTAAAACAGAAACATTAAATCTGCTGGAAGGTAGGATAGGTAAAACCCTTGGAGACATTGGTGTAGGCAAAGACTTTATGAATAAAAACTCAACCGCACGGGAACTATCCCAAAGAATCAATAACTGGGATCTCATCTTATTAAAAAGCTTTTGCACAGCAAGAGAAACCACCAACAGAGTGAAGAGACAACCCACAATGTGGGAAAAAATGTTTGCCAGCTGTTCCTCAGACAAAGGATTACTATCGAGAACATATAAAGAACTCAAAAAAATCAGACCTCCCAAATTTAAAGACCCACTCCAAAAATGGGCATCTGAGATGAATACACATTTCTCAGATGAAGAAATACTAATGGCAAATAAATATACAAAAAAATGTGCAACATCACTAGTCATTCGAGAGATGCAAATTAAAACAACACTGAGATACCATCTCACCCCAGAAAGAATGGCTACTATTAAGAAATCAACTAATAACAAATGCTGGAGGGGCTGTGGGGAAAAAGGAACCCTTCTTCACTGTTGGTGGGAGTGTCGACTGGTACAGCCACTGTGGAAGTCAGTGTGGAGATTCCTCAGAAAACTAGGGTTGGAGGTCCCATTTGACCCAGCTATTCCCCTTCTGGGCATCTTCCCAGAAGAATTAAAAACATCGTACCACAGCGATATATGTGCACCCATGTTTATAGCAGCACAATTTGTAATAGCCAGATCTTGGAAACAACCCAAATGCCCATCAACTGAGGAATGGATAAGAAAGATGTGGTATTTTTATACAATGGAGTACTATTCAGCCATTAAGAAGGATAAACTGGAGACTTTTATAGGTAAATGGATGCAACTCGATAAAATACTCATAAGTGAAATAAACCAGAAGCACATGTGTAAGCATCGTATTATCTCTCTAGTATGAGAAACTGAAAGAGTAAATAAGATCCAAAATGTACAATAGATATGGTGAATCAAAAAGAAACTGGTCAAAAGGAAAGAGAGACTGGAATAGGGAAAAGAAAGAAGGGAAAGGGAAAAAAATTGTATATATATATATATATAAGATGGTTAAGATAGATACACTACCATTTTTACTTAGTTCATTGAAGAGTAAGGTTTGTGCCAATAATGTTTGGACAATTGAATGCTAATGTCTGGTGTCCTGAATAACTAACTTAAAGATAGTAATACGTAATGTATTAACCATTGTTACCCTCCTATTATGTTGTTTTGAAAATTTGTTCTTCTTTTGATT
Organism: Erethizon dorsatum; assembly: GCA_028451465.1. Taxonomy (NCBI): domain Eukaryota; kingdom Metazoa; phylum Chordata; class Mammalia; order Rodentia; family Erethizontidae; genus Erethizon; species Erethizon dorsatum. The sequence continues at coordinate 58,445,273 of CM051833.1, forward strand.
TGTTTTGTTTTTTTTCTTCTCTTTAAAAAAAAAAAAAAAAAATAAGTCATTAGCTTTCCTGTGTTTTCCAGAACTGTCTTTGTAAGGCAGGATCAGTTCTCCGTTCATCTGGGAAAGACAGTGAGGCATTCTTATTGACTGCATTTCTTTTTATTTTTTATTTTATGAGTTTTTGAAAATTCTGCATCTCAGATTTAGTCAGCTTATTTCACTATCCTGTATATTGTTTAAAGTGAGTCCTATTGGTCTTGTTAATCTGTTTTTTTTCCAGTTTTTATTTTTATTAGTCCATGTTTGCATTACATAATGATTACATTCCTTGTTTGGATTTGGCACAGGTATATAACACATTTTAAATTTTTTTCGGCCCCTTCATCTCTCCTCCCCCTCCCTAGATCTCTTGATCCCCTTTCCCTTTGAGAAAGATCTACCTTCCCTACTTCCTATTATGTATCTTTTATTTTGCTCTTTATTTATATTTTGGGTTTCCTGTGTAAGAGAAGCCATGCGATTAATCTTTCCTGACATTTTTGAGGACAGATTTAACCTTGGCGCTCACCATATTTGGGATCTATTTGTAAAACATGTGGTCTGTGATATTTATCTTCTTCAAAGTAAAGTTAAAAGGAATTAGCAAACCCAAACCATAAGGCTTTAACGGAACCCACATGAACAAGACAACTACTTCCGACTGCCATTCCATCAGTATTCTCTGCTGAGGAAATCTTCCCTGCTCTGCAATTCTCTAGCACCCAGTGATATAGAACCACCAAGACGGGAAGCAGAAATATAAGATGAACAGGACATAGTGACAAGCACGCGCCATGACAGCCCCGGGACTGAGGACAGGCAAACTACAGGCCCAGGACACATGACTGCATGGACGAAAGCCACTGTGTGCTGAAATCACATGTTTGATTCTTAAAGTCAAAATGCTGCCATCCCTTTGATAGTATATTCATAGCTGCTTTAGTATAGAGAAGTGCTTAGAAACCATAAATATGCCATCGAACGGCTCTCACGATGCTGGACAATAGCATCATATCCCAGGAGGGCCTATCCTGTGTCTCCTGGAAAGCACACCCCAGAGATGGGGTACATGGGACAGGGGACTGCTACTCTATCCTTTCCGTATACTGTGCAGCATTGGAGGGGCCAGCATTTCCTTTGTGGGAGCCTGGCCTTGGTGTTCGCCTTCTGGCTCGCAGTGCACTGCCCTTAGCTCTTTCATGTCTCAGGATTTGGGGAGTGGGGACTCCCGTGCCCTGATTTTGCATCCACAAAATCCTTTCCCACTGTTTGTATTCAGTCAGCTGAGTGAGTGGTCACACAGCCAGGCCTCACAGGTGTTCTGAACGAAGACTGCTTGCTTTTATCTTAAACTCCATCGCAATCACATCCCACAGAGAAAGAAGGTTCTTTTTTTTGGAATTTCATGTTTCGACTAATTCTGATTCCCTGTGATGATTATGGTCCTATTCCTGTTTGATTTGAAAATGAATTTAAATTATCTCTTTGGAGTGAGTTTCTAGAGCAGTCTTTGTGAGCACAGTGAGCATAATCAAGATAATTCTCTGTCCCCCTGAACATGGTAGCTTTACTTACTCTAATACCACATTTTCCCAAAACCAGTTTTAATAGGCTTGCTTATCTGCTGATCTTGTGCCATTTCTTCCCGTTTTATGATGCATCATAACCATCAGGGTAAGGATACATTTGCAGGCTGATTAAGGAGCCCAGGAAATGAAGGTTCATTTCTTTTTGTGACAGGGGAAGTATTACAAGTAAGATACCTGGAGAGAAATTCAGGGAACTGGTTAACTGGAGGGGGCAGGATCACAGGGCCCTCTGCAGTGCTGCAGGGATCTCAGGCACTGTTAGAAGCCCTTTGAGGATGAGAACCCATTTATCCTCACAGCAACACCTGTGTGGGACAGAAGTGGTGACTGATTGTCCCAAGGCTACACAGCCAACAGACGGTAGAGCTCAGAGCCCATCCTGGGTGCGGTGTTCCCAGTCATGAACATTATGCTCCCTCTGCAAACAAGTCCCTGTCTGATCACAGCCACTGTTTCTTTGGACAGTGAGCTGCTTTTCTTTCATCTGAAAGGCTCCCTGAACCATGCAACTGGATAGAGTTCCCTGGGCTTTGGAGAAAGTTTATTGCATGCCATTTCCTTGAATTCCGAGCACTGCCACTGACCAGAGAGCTCAAATAAACCTTCTTGGCAGTTATCCCAAACAGAGCGGAAGCTTTCCTTCTTCCTGTGGGAGAGCTCACAGCAACAACTCCGTAGTATGCGGGGCCATTACCAAGAGGGGATCTTATCAGTAAGATTAGCAAAGTATGGTGATTTCAGCACAGTGTAATACTGAAGGGAGAGTTCTCTAAGTTTTACATAATTTGAATCTCCCAGTAGTCGTTCAAATGTAAAAACTGTTCACTTATTTCTCTTCTCTCACTTAACAAATAGAAGCTCAGAAGCAGGTGGAAATGGACTTGCATTCAAACACTTGTGGCTCTGGGTGCATTAACCTACGTGCCGGCATCCGGGCCCAGTGACTCCTTCCTTCTTGCTTAGTCTGTTTGTGGCTGATCTTTGGACATTCAGAAGTTAATTGTGAGTAGGTTTTTTTATTCAAGAGTTTTTAAAAGCACACATAAATGAAACCCCGGGCAACTCATTAGGACGTTCATCAAAAGTGCTTTCAATTTTATTATATGTGCTGCCAAAGCAAGCACCAAAAGTGCTTTCAGTTTATTTTCAAGGCTAGGGAAATCAATGCAGAAGAGAAGAGAATACATCGCGCTGATCTTTCTTAAGAGCTAAAATAACCAGAGAACAGTACACTGACTCCCTTGATTAACAATTTATTTTTTTATCGCATCCACTTTATATCAATAGGAAAAAGAATAATGCCTTGATAAATACTCTTCAACTATTTATTTCTTCCAATGTCAGTTTACGTCGTCAGATTTGGAAACAGAATGTGTAGAAACCATACTGGAAAACACGCAAAGATGTGCCTACACTGGTGTAGGTGATCTGCAAATAAAATTGGTTTCAGGCTGTCGTAGCCTGGAAACAGGGGTCAGCTGGCTCTGGACCAACACCTGCTGAATGTCTTCACCGACACAGGTCTCCTGGGACACCTCTGCAAAAAAGAGACCTGTGTGCACGTGGTCTTGGGGGTTGGCCACAGACTGTCTTCCTCCCCTCTGAAATTGCACTGCCAGCTGATGAGTAACGGCTCTAGGGGTTCCTGGGCACGGCGTCCTGAAATGATGCAGCTTTTCATAATGCATCCATAACACCGACCTACTGGTGTGAGGACTGTCAGCACGGGCAATCAGTAAGCATTGACTCATAGCACAAAGAATGGCGAACTCCAGATTCACAACATTCAGTCAAGGTTTGACTGTGGAAATTTCTTTCCACTTGTTTTTCCACTAATATCATCTCCCCTCCTCAGAAACACACTTTGAAAAACTTGACTTTCTCCAAATGAAAGAAATAATATAAATCAAGTCTTATGTTTATAATAAAGAGCAAAAGAGGCTTTATGAAAGGGATTTTTCTCCTGCAGTGGGCATCAGGGAAGGAGAATTTGGGCTCAATAAGGAAGGACCCGAGGTGGGTCAGCACATTCGGAAAAATGGTCCTGTGTGATGCTGTTCCCCATCACGTTGAGAGAAAGGGTGCTGAGCCCCCACACCCCATTTCTTTCTCAGCGACTTTACAGAAAAGAGCCCCACTTTGTAGCTATAAACTCTGTTCCTCCAGGGGGCTTGGTCTGCCATAGTCAGGAGCTAAAAGTCATGCAGGAGAACCTGAAATTTCTCAAAGGCAAAATGATGGAATTGATTGCTGCATGATTTTGTCTAGTATCCTAGGATTCTGCCAGTAAAGTTTCAAAACAGTATTTGGAGTTTTTCATAACTTATACATTTGGGCCAGGCAAAAAATATAAAAGTGAGTGCTAATAGCAACTTTTATTACAGTATATTTCAAGAATGGGTGAACCAATGTCAAATTATCTTTCCGTAAAGTGAATTTTTAAGTAATTCTAAATAGATTATATTAATAATTTTGTCACTTAGCTCATACAAAGTTTTTGAGAGTCTGTACGTGTTTTGCTGTTGCAGCTTTTTGAACTTAACAGGGCAGCAATGTTGCTGGTTTGGCTCTTTTGAGTTACCCTTTAGGGCAAGTAGGATCCTCTACGAGACTCCTCCCTGCTGTCTGTGATTCTAAGCACAAAAACTTGTCTGTTAGGAGTTTCAGTATTTTTTTTTTTTATTCCCCCTTACAGTGACAGGTAAAAACTGACACCTCAGGAATTTGTGTCTTCTTTACTTTAGTTACAAGTGAAGCTGGCATTGTTTTCCAGGGTCGTTTTCATCCTTATAATCCACACTGTGTAACCTGGAACTCTCTCCTTTCACTGACATGGTTTTGTTGAGTTTAGCTCTTTAGGCAATCTAAAGATTCAAACTCCGCCCTTCATACTTGTATCTAATGCTGCCCCATTCTGCTGTCAGCATTTATTTCATAATCAGGTCAATCATTTCTGCACTTCATGGCAGTCTTACTTTATACTATATTAACTTTAAACATTGCAGCCCTGATCTTTGACTCCTCTCTCTCAGTCTCAGGAAGGCTTATACCTTCATTAACCCTTAGGAAGATTAGTTGCAGAGGAAGTCAAACCACTATGCATGGTGTTATGCTTGTGGCTGATACAATAATTACTGTGTTGACAGCTCTTTCTTTAAGAAAAAAGAAATTATTTCTCTCAGGTTATGGGAATTATGTTATCTGAGTGTCCAGGCCCTTGTTCAGAGTGTTCAGTGATTTTATGAAATTTCTCATGGGGAATAAAAATAGGATCAAGGATTGGATGCACTGGTGCATGACCATGATTTTTGCTTCTAGAAATTCTTGGAAAAATTCCTCAGTAAAAGGCTTCTCTCTCTCTTGAAGATAAAATAGATGACTTCAGAGTTTACTAATTAAATCAGAGAAGATTTACCACCTATATTTATAACACAGTTCATTATAAAGATGAACTCTTACTTAACTTTGTCCAACTGACATCTGCTCTAGAAAATGTCTTATTCTTTCTAGCTGCAAATCTTCCTCTGTGTGTGTGTGTGTGTGTGTGTGAGTGTGGTATTTTTTTTCTGATTTTGCCAGCGAAGGCATCAGGGATCAGGCATGAATCTGAGCTAACATCTGTATACTTTTCATCCTTTCCAATTAAACTAGCGTAATAAAACCTGCAGTCTCTGCTTGTGGGCTGTCAAGCAGGCTAATGCCTGTGGTAGAACTTTGACCACTCCTAGCATAGAAACCCTTCTGCATTAGGCTATAGCTATTGATGGGAGCGTGTCACGCAGGGCTCATGCTCTCCCATGGAGGGTGGACGTGGCAACAGGCACTCCCTGTTCAACATGCAGGGCGCTGGGCTCAGTGTGCTATGCAGGTCCACAGAGAGTGCCTCTCAATGCCTCAGGCAGGGTGGGATGGCTCCAAAGAAGATGGCACCACAAGGATCTGGCAGGCAGGGGAACTACACACAAGCATCGAGATCTAAGAATGCAGATGTGGTCAGGGAATCCCACCTGAGAAGAGTGGTTTGAACTGAAAGGTGGGTGTGGGTGAGTTCTTACAGACCACGCTTGAGGAAGATGTGGGCCAGATCATGAAAAACACATCTTGTCCATGACAAGTAATTTGGCCTTTGTGATGAGCTCTGCAGAGATCATTACTGTTTTTAAAAGTGGAAGGATATGGCCCAAGGTTCCTGGAAAACACTCCCAAGTGTGTCTGCCATCCGCATACTCCATAGCTCCTGCTCTTGCGGCTAATTAGAACCCTTCTCTTGTCACATTTTCCCATTAGCTGACTCCCTACTAAATCTCCTTTCCTGAGTCACCAAGCAACTTGGAGTAGACAATTCTTAAAGCTTGGTTTTTCCCATCCAATGGAGCTAACTTTTGGCCTAATCCTTCTACTAAACTTCCATCCCTCACATGGCTTTGCATTCCCAAGCTCCAAACCCATAGTTGAAATGGTGAACTGCTCAGATTTAAGAGGAAAGGAAAGAAATACTGGTTATCTCCTTTTGGAGAAGGAAAGGAGACTAAGGCTGTTGACCCAGGCATGGTTATAAGAATTAAGTTTCAATTTAACTTAACTGTGTTGTTTCAATCCTCTATTCAGAAGTACAAGATGGTTCCTTTCAGTCTGAAGATGAAGCAGTTTCATTGGGCAAAGACTAATTCTTAAGCCATTAATAATCTTAGAAATATAAGAGATCTTAGATAGCTTCTAAACCAGTCTTATTGACTTTAGAGAAGTAATCAACTAAATGACTTGCTTCAAGCCCAGAATTGTATATGTAACTATTTGGCTTCTTCTCCAAACTTTCTCAAGCTTTTCTTTGTAAGATCAAAATTCAAGCCAATCAAATTTGTGATTTCCTGAGGGTCTGTAGTCATTATGTCTAGAGTCATACACTTTTCAGGGACACAATGAAAGCACAGAGAAACAGAGTACAGTGATGGTTTTTCAACATTTTGACTAGAACAACTGAACTGTGGGTTAAATACCATTATGAGAAACTTAAATGAGCCAACTAAATATTTTAGTGTTCTGTAATCTTGTTGTAAAAAAAGATGGTTTAACAAACCTTGGGTGAAACCACTCTAGTCTATACTTCTATAAAACCGAAAAAGGGATTAGGTATTCCCTCCTAACTTGGTATGCCACAAGTACAGAACAGCGCTATGCTGAGTCCAAATATAAGTAGAATTAATTGAAAATGGGCCAGAAATGAGGTTGAGAGGAAGAAATGTGGAAGAAAAGAATTATGTAAACTAAGGTATATCCAAAGTATTTAAAAACACTTTTGCTTGCAAGTAAAATTTAAAGCTTCAATGAAATATCTAAATCTTTTTGGATACCATGCTGTAGAACTTCACCTTCCTTTCTAGAATGTGGCTCCTAGAAATTATGTTTTAAGTATGAGTAAATTTACCATAATTCAAATATTGTATGTACCACATGTCAACAGCCAGAGAAAAGATCAAAATTCATCAAAGTACAGTTTCTACTGAACGCATATCGCTTTCACACCCTTGTAAAGACAAAATTGTAAGTTAAGCCTTTGTGAGTCCAGCACTGTTTGTACCATGTGAATCATTTTCTTCTGTGAAATCTGCATGAATCAAGGTTGTCCAGGTAAACGGAACCAGTGACACACACAGTCATGGGTTGCCTAAACCAAGGACACATTCTGAGAACAGTGTCGAGTGACTTCATTTACTCTGTAGGTATTGTGTGTGCTGTGTTACACGACTCGCAGCACAGTGGTCTTGTCAACCCCAGTATCGTCACCAGCTTGCGAGTAATGCCTTAACCTAGGATGATGATGGCTGCAGTGTCACTGGTGATAGAAAGTGTTCAGCTCCATTGTACCTGGTGGGATCACCGTGGTGCATGAGGTCTGCTCTTGGCTGAAGCGTCATTGCCCCGCCCGCGACAGTGTATATAATAACTCTGGTTTTAACACCTGCATAAGTAGGCCCTCTCATCTTTCTTCCATGACCTTTAAGTTAGATCCCACGCTAGGGGGGACAAGCAGAGCAATGACCGTCACATGCTCAATGGTCTTGCGTCAACAGTGAGGCTTCCAGTCATGCATCCTAAGGAAGTACCAAGAAACATTTGCAAAAATTTATCTCCTAAGAATGTTTGTCACAGTATATTTTACAATGGTGCAAAGTGGAGAGAATTAAATATCCAACAGTAGAGAGTGGGATAATTACACTTTGTAACAACCAAATAAAATTATATAAACATATTAAAGTTTAACAATATCAGAAATATTTATTTACGTTATTGTGTGAAAAATGGCTTCAAATGATAGGAATATTATAATTCAAGTTCTATAATGCAAATCACTGCATAGGAACACAAACTATTGGAAGGACGTACTTTCAAATCTTAAGTGAGTTATTTTGGAATGGTGAAATTATAAGTGATTTTCACTACTTTCTTTTGAATTTTCTGTTTTTCATACTTCATGAATACCATACTGTTAAAAACTCTAAATTTAAGAAAGATGTTCAAGAAATATTAATGATACAATTGCTTTCTTTTGTTCAGCTATCAGTAGTTATTTTTTCTTTTTCCATTTTTTATTAGTACATATTTGTGGTATATAATTGCATTCATCATGGGGAATTTGGACATATACATAATACATTTTAATTCACGAAAATGGTGGTGTAGGACTTTGGAGCACAATTTAGTGTTCATTTGTTAGCAGTTTATTTATTTTATTTTTTGTGCTGCTAAGGATTGAAGCCATTGCCTCCTACGGGTTAAACACATCTCTTTCACCGGGATATACAGCGAGCTTGTATTTTTGTATTTATTTTTCCACATGAATTTATTTTTGCAACCATTTTTAGCAATTAATGTCATGTTTCTACTTTGTTAGTTTAATTGAAAGCTATCTTTTTTGGGGGCCAGTGATATCATTCAGTGGCACAGGCGCCTGCTGGTGTGCGAGGTCCTGAGGTCGAACCCAGGTACCCACAAAAAAAAAAAAGAAAGTTATCTCTTTTTAAAAATATTTCTAAAGTGTAGTAGTTCCAGAGCCAGAGTAATAGATATTCTGGTGCTGTGCATACCTTTGTTAAAGCTATCCTTTTTTAAATTACTGTTTGAATGGTGCTAACATCTACTTATCCAGTTATGGATCAACTAAAATGTAATTCAAACTGTATTTTTATAATCACATATGTGCCATGGATCATTCTTAACAAAAATTTCTTTTTTAGTACCAATGCTAAAAAATTGCAGTTTACCGTAAATAATCAAATCCATGGGAAAACAAAATCAGCATTTTTAAAACAAATTACCTTTAACACATTGTTAGTTTTCAATAATTAAGAAATGCCGTGCCTCTTTCTCTGTATGCACCTCTCTGCGTGAGCGTGTGTGTAATTTTGGCAAGTGGACATATGTTTTTTCTATTTTCTAAAACAAGGAAGAATTATTCAGACTGAAATATTTTGAAGCCATCTCTCTGGGTACGGTGCACTGGGTTTTAGACTTCTGTACCAGAAATCTGTGTTTGAGCATCCTCTGTCTCCTCCCTCCTGGCCTTCAAGGAGGCAAAGCCAAAAATGCTTTCTTAAGCTGGATGTGGTGGCTCATGCCTGTAGTTCCTGCACTTAGGAAGATGAGGCAGGAAGATCATGAGTACAAGGCCACCCTGGGCTACCTAGTGAGTTCAAGGCTGGCCTGAGCTATGTAGCAATAAGACCCTGTCTGAAACAAACACGAAACCGTTTTCTTTCTGGCTCACTGCTGTGCATGAGCCCTCCCAGGGGGCGGGTGGCAGTAACAGAGCTGTCACAGGGCTGCCACAGATGGCTCGCTGCTAAATCTGCAGCCTCAGTTTATGGTTCCCTGGGGGAGGAAGGAGGTTGGCTGGAAAATGTGTTCATGTGCACCGCAGACATTCACTGGGATTAGTTGCAGAGGCAAGTGCATTAACTGCGTGTGGCCAGTGCCTCCTGTGGCTCTCTCAAGCCTCTGTTTTTCCAGGTTGGCCATTGAAATGGACAGGACAGAGACATGCTGGACGACAGGTGAAACGAGGTTACAGAGTTGACAGGGACTCTCATGATACCTTGCCTTAGCCTGGGTGCGGCAAGCTAAGAATAGGAGGAGTTGCTGACTAAATGATGAGTGGCTTCTTAGAGTGCTGGGTGCTGCAGGCTGTACAAAGTAGTATTAGTCAATATAGTATTTTGTTTAAAGTGTGCAGAACTGTGTATTCCTATATTACTGAGACCCTGATGGTTTCAGTAACTTGGTAAGGTCATACCTTACAAATGGAAGACGATAATGAACGTTTTTATCAGTACTGTCTTCAATATCATTAAGAATTTTCATAACTATGAAATTTATTCTACACACATCCACAAACATTAAATAGATCTTGCTTAACAGATAAAGCTAGCAAACTTATTTAAATTGGGCAGACTATTTTCAAGAAAATTTATACCCAAATTTGGTTAACTTGAGGGCATTTTTCTTTACTTAGAAGGCAGCTTTTTAACCTCATGGCAACTCTCAATGTATGTCTTAAGCAGTTCCGATATATCCTGATACCAATTTTCTTCTTCATTGCATGGTACGGAATACAATGTTTTCCTTAAGCTCGTGATAGGAAGGTTGCTAATTTCTCTACTTTTCCTTATCTGTGTCATATTCTAAATATTAATTTGTTTCTCTGAGCCAGAAAAATGGGACTGTTAACATGTTGCAACAAGTCCGTCCTAACCTCTCTAAAGAGGAAGCATCTTTTTTTCCAGACCTTATTGAGACCTGCAGGATTATAAAAAATATATTATAATAAAATAAAAGAGTATTTTTATGAAATATCAGATACCTCACTCTGAAAAGCAAGATAGTCTTTAAAGCATGTTCTCAAATCTCCTCTGCGTTCTGTAAAAGACTTTAGATAAATCCTATTTTTGCAATATTCTAAAAACAATTTTACCCTCCAACAGATTTGCAGTTAACATGTGCATATGTGATTTCTGATACTCATGTAGCTAAGAGAGACTTTTCTGAAAGCCGAGGGTGTCTGTGATTTGTACTCTAGGAGTAGAGGTAGTCAGTGATGAACTTGGTCCCTTGGGGCTGGAGCCAACATCTGGAAAAGTGGCGAGCCACATGGCTCTGGGCCTAACCCAAGACATCTGGAGAGACTTCATGGGAGACTGTCTGGGACGTTATAAGTACCTACTTTTGTGCTGTCTTTCCCTTGACTGCTTTCTTATAACTACCAGTGTTTAGATAATAAAGTAATAATAATATGTAAATTAAGATACAACAGAAAATTGAAGGGACTCAGTTTGCCTCTGGAATAGGAGGAAGGGGAGCTCTAAGAGTTTGCTACCTGACCCCAGTGGATCAGAGGAAAGAAAAGTGTTTGATGAAAAGCACTTAAATGTCCTGGTGGACATGAGGTAAAGGAAGGTCATATTCCATAGCCCACTGTGCCCCACTATGGAGAGGAAAGAGCGGAAGAGAAAGGAAGGAGGGGTGCTTCCCTGGGCTCTAACCCCACAGCTGTCACCACACACCTACCTGTGACTCTGAAAGAGGACATCCTTAGTTCCTAGAAAGATGTCACATTCTCGCAGAGATCCCTCCAGCTATTTAGAGTCAAACCCAGTAGACCAGAGGCTTCTTGCTCTTCTTTGAGCAGTCCTCCAAATTCTATGTGGATTTCATGTTCATTGATCAAAGACACACGAACAGAGAATGCTTTTAATGTGGGTCCCTTGGTATTTTGTTTCTTGGCACATAATCTGTCTGAGAGCACTTTGAAAATTTTCAGTGCAAGGAGGCCTTACTTCAGAAATGTTGCCTTGTGCACTGATAGGGTGCCAGTGGTCAAATTGAAACAGAAATGTCGAATGTGTTGCCAGTGCTTTCTTGTTCAGAAAGCTACACAAATACAGCATTGAAGTTTCCTTGCTATAAACAGTTAGCTCTTTATTCTCACCTTTGCCTGCTCTGAAGTATCTGCCATGTGTTCCTGCTAGATGTTTGTGTATTTTTAAATGAGAAATTATCCTCTTTGGCAAGTTCTTTGTTTGTGGAAGTGTGTGTTTCATTTTGTCTTTGTTGTTTTTGTTTAGGTACTTTTGCAATGAATTGGCTCTTTGTTTATCCAGTTTCTCTAAACTGACCAAGTATTTTCAAATGGTGGGCATATTATTCTAAGAGCTTCCTTTGACCTGACTTTAAAGTGGGAAGAAACTTAAAGGTGGGAGCCTCATCTTCATTTCCAGCTCCTATTTTTAAGCATGCAGTAGGCCGATCCGCAGTCCTAAAACCCTCTATCTCACCTTATACCCCTCAGTGCTCCCAGCAGGGTAGAATTCCTTGCACATTTGTGGTGGAAGTTCTTTCATGGTGTGGTACACACTCACTCTGAGTCTAAATATGTCTGGGTTAAGTCCAGGGCAACTGAGGACTCCTCTTAAGAAGCTCAGGTGCGTTCTTGACCAGATTCAGAAGTTCATTATCTTTTGATGTGACGTAGTCCCTTAGAATGCTAGGCCCTCAGAGAGTTACTCAGCCCCTCAGTTTCCTAGTCTTCCAATGGAGTGATGGAGTTTTACTTCCAATCATGGTGGAGTCACTTCTATCAGAGCTGCATCAATAGCAATCTGAAGTCTGAATAAAATGTAATGCTAACTACCAGAAAACACTGAGAAGTGACCAAAAAGAAGCAGAACTAGACAGGAATCTACTTCTTGGAAAAGCAGAACAGCATCTGAGTGAGTTTTCTATTTATATGAATTTTGGCCTCAGTGTTGACTCTTGCTGGTGCCAGGAGGGACAGATAAAATTTAAAAGGAAATCTTAAATTTTTCCTGGATTGTGCAGGTAAAAGAAAGAGTTCAACAATACTTCTATAGCTGTAAAATTAGTAAGAAAATCCCAGAGACAGCCACACATTGAGAGAACACCATGAATTGCATGTAAGCTCACATAAACCTCAGTTGAATCTTCAAATGAGCATTAACAGATAGAATCCCAGCAACCAGAAAGGGTCAAAGAACCAAAAGAAGACTTCTGCTGCTGCCCATTGTGGGAGAGAGTGGATTTGCAGTTTGAGCCCTTCCAAGCCAAAAGAAATCAGTCAACATTTTACAGAGGAATAACACAGAATCTTAGGCCAATATAATGTACCATTCATAATGCTTAGGATAAATCCAGCATTAAATAAATATAAAGAAATGAGACAAAATGACTGTGTTCAAAAAGAGGTAATAAATGTTGACATTTATACCCAGAAGTTACAATTAGCATGCAAGAATTTTTAAATAGCTATGATTAAATGTAAAATAAAAGGACACAAACAAAAGAAAATAGGCTCAGATTAAGCAATAAGATAGGGAAAGTAAACAGAGAAATTATAAAAATGAACCAAATGAAAATTTTAGAATTTGAAATATTTGATGTTATACTATTAATAGATAAAATGAACAACATGTTTGGGATGACAGAAAAAGGTAGTGAATGTGAAATTAATTGGAGAAGTAAAAAGAAAAGTTACTTTTTGAAGAAAGAAGAGAGTCATAGTAATCTGGGTGACATTAACAAAAGGCCCAATATATTGTATTTGGAGTTACAAAGGATGAAGTAAGAGAGAATGGAGTGAGAAAAATTTTGGAAGCAAGAAGGGACAAATATATCCAAAATTTGGGGAACAATCTTAAAGTAAAATTTAAGCTTAGAGGACCACTGAAAAATCAAATACAAAGAATAGCACTGCTGGACCTGGCATGATTGAACTGATGCAACAAAACAAGGCAAACATTCTGAAGACAAGCAGAGGACAATGACCCATCACAGGGAAACAACCATACAAATGACCACTGATACTTCAACGAAATCAGTGGAGGCCAGATCAGAATGACGCTGTGAAGTGCAAATGGAAAACCATCTGCTGGACTCCAGATCAACCGTCAGCAAAAAATAGCCTTCCCGGCTGAAGACACAGTGAAGGCATTTCAGATGAACATCTCAGAGTGCTCTGCATTGCTGACCTGTATTGCAAGAAACAGAATAGGAACTTCTTCAGACAGAGTAAAAATGATGCAAACTTGAGAGTGAGCCCTAGAAATTATATATATGTTTTTTATTCTCAGAAAAAAATCTATTTTCATCTTATTTCTTTACATACATATGGAAGTTTAAGATGGGCATTGTGCTAAGGCATTTATAACATTTGAATTATACATATGCATTGTGGTTTGTGTCTAGATGTTCCCCCAAAGCCTCATTCAGTTACAGGTGTGTGGGCTTTTCAGAGGTGGCTTAATCTAGAGTGTGTGATTGACTTATATTGCAGTACTGGGATTAAGGATGGGTGATTGCTGGATCAGTCCACTGTTGGATTGGCACTGCACTAATGCCAATAGACTGGATGTGATATAAGGGACAGAAAGAAGCTTTCTCTCTCGTTGCTTTTGCTGTCCTTTGCTGCCATGAACTGTTGCCCCTCTGCCACCCTGCCTTGGAGCCAGCTGATTATGGACTAAAACCTCTACAAACTGTGAGCTAAATAAAGCTTTCCTCCTTTAACTTTAGGTGTTGAGTATTTTGTCTCAGCAACAAGAAAAGTAACTAAGACAGAAATTGGTACTGGGAGTGGGGCCATTGCTGTGACATTGCCTGGCCATGTGGCTTAAGAGCCTTGGGAATTAGTTTGGAAAGGTTCTGAGAGACTGGCCAAAGAGATAGCCCCTATATGTTGTAGAGTATATGGGAGACTCTGGTTGGAGCCTGGAAAATCAGAGCACTGATGGAAATGCTGCCGGTTAGGATGAGGCTCAGGAGGCTTCTGCTGAGAAGGATGGCATGGGTTGCAGGATCCCAGGGAGTGTGTTGTGCTTTGGTAGGAAGCTGGGCTGCATTTGCTTGTGTTAGAGATATTGCTTGGGTGGCAGAAAGAATGCAGTGTACTGTTGGGAAGGTGGCATGGTTACTGTGGAGAGCTTTTGGGCAGATCTATGTTTGAAATGAAGAGTGAAGAGCCAGCAGGGGGATTTGAAGCATTTGGCCAGAGGGAAGGCTCCAGTGGAGCTGTGGACTGCAAGGTTGAAACAGAGGAGAACGCAGTTGATAAGAACAGGACAATTAAAGAAATGACCTAAGGCCTTTCACCAGAAGGGAAGAGGGTATTTGAAATGCAGGAGATCCCATGGGGGGCATTTTCCCAGTGTTGCCATGCCCTGTTGTTAAAAGTTAATGGGAAGCAAGAATTATGATTGTAATAGATCTCTTAATATGATTTTAATGTAGTTTTTAGATGCGTTTATAATCAGGTTATTTAGTCAAGGTACTGTGATTTTAACCTTGAATTTTGAGCACCCTTTGAATATTTGCTTTTGGTGTGGAAATGAGTGCAATAAGAATTGTATATATGTAATTGTTATATTAATGTAAATCCGAATAGATCAGGACATGTTAACTTTTCACAAAACTGCCACTGGAGACTATGGTTTATGGAAATGTGTCTGGTTATCAAGTTGACCAGGAGTGGATTGTGGTGGATTGATTAATGGTCAACTTATAATGCCCAGCTGAACTGAATTGGCATGATTCTGGGCATGGAAGGATTGTTGCCAACAGCATAAAAGGAGAACTGGAGGGGAAGATGGTATGATGTCGATTCTCCTGGAGAAGCTTGTTGCGCTGGTTTAACTGATATGAACTCAGCTGTTCTCATCATCATTGGTCCTCGCTGTAGCTGAGGCTGTCTGCAGTTCCTTTCTGGGGAGCCCTGGTCCCTACTTTTGAGTGTCACTTCCTTGCTCCCGTGCAGATCCCTCAGCTGCTGGCACAGATCCTTCATCCCACTGGTGCAGACTTTCTAGTTTCCACTACTGGCCTTTGGGGCTTCCCAATGCTGATCCTGGATACAGACTTGTATGAGACATTGTTGTGGGCTCTGGGCCTCCGGCTGGACTCGTGGAGGACATTGCCATGGGATCCAGGTGCTCAGCTGGATTCTCTGGGTCTCTAGTGCATGGACAGATCTCTTGCGCTCTTCTGCATTTGACTTTTTGGATGATTATTATAGAATAATCCTATAAATTACATGTCCTGTATTAAATCTATTCCCCTGTAAACCCTGACTACAACAATGTGACAGGTTAGTACAGAGTACATATATAATGTAGAGTGTGTAGGAGTTGGAATGGGAGTACACAATGCTGAGGTGCTCATGTTACATTAGGTGGTGCAGTAGCAATTCTAAACGAACTCTGCAAAGTTATGGATGTGTCTTACAGTCACTACAGCAATGCGGCAGTCACTTAGGTGATGATGCAGAGGTACAGCTAACAACACATTAAACTGATTGCAGTGGAATTCCAAACGAATTTGCTGACCAAAGAAGAAAGCAGGGAAAGGAGAACCGAAGCACACAGGGCAAGTGTGATGTAACTAGTAAAACATTAGCCATAAATCCAGCTATATTCATAATTGTGTAACTGACTAAATACACTGGTTAAGAGGCTAGTGTTATCAGAGTAAGTAACAAGTAAGACCTAGTTATAGGCTATCTATAAGAGAAGTGTTTAAAATATAAAGACATACAAGTTAAAGATAAAAGATGTAAAAGTTACTCTTATGACCAAACACTGTAAGGTTGAGTGGCTCTGTTCATGTCATCTGTAGCCTATTTCAAGACCCTGAGAGCCACCAGAAACGTCAAAGTCATCTGATGGTGCGTTTATCCAGGGTGCACATGGTGGCAGTAATGACTGTGTGCTTCAGATTCCTGAAAATAGAGCTGATGTAATTCAAAAGGGAGAGAGAGAGACAAGTTCTCTTAAAATGAATTAGTGACACTTGGGGGGCACAATGACACTGATCCTGGATTTTTTGTTAAAAAAACTTCAAAAACACAGAAAGTGGAAGAGAACCTCTCTCTTCATTTCACACAGCCAGCACAACCCAGATAGCACCGTTAATGCAGATAATTAGAAAGAAAATGACTGACCGTGTCCCTAATGGGTTTAAATACAAAAATCTTTAACAAAAGTATTAGCAAATCAAATCAACCAACATATACAAAACAGAACATGTATTAACCATGGTTGGGTTTATCCAAAGAATGCAAGCTTTGTTCAGTATTGGAAAATTAATCAGTTTAGTTCACTACATTTGCAGAATAAAGGAAAAATAAGTGGAAGAAGTATTTGGCAAAATTCAACACCCAAATTCTCAGCAATTTAGAAGAGAAAGGAACAATTTCAAACCAATAAAGTATATATTTGAGAACGATAAAACTAACATTTTATTCATTTGTCACATATTAAACACTGCAGCCTAGTCTAAAATTGGACACTTCTATTCAGTATTTTACTACAATGCATACAATTCAAATGAGGCAAGGAAAAAACTAAATGACATGAAATAGAAAAGATCAAGTAGACTTGTTTCTTTTTCAAGGACAAATTATTTATATAGAATCCCCTAAGGAACTGATTTAACAACTAGTAGAACAAACATGTGAATATACCAACTTTGAAGGATACAAGGTCAGTGGACAAAAATCAATTGTATTTTTTTAATATAATGAAAGGAAAAATTGGAAAAAGGATAATAAATATATAATTTCCTTTACAATTTTATCTAAATGCCATAAAGTATTTAATAATACATTTATGAATAGACAAGTTAGATCTCTACAATTAACATGGTGCTTGAAGATGCTTTTCTTTTTCTTTCTATCTTTCCTTTTTTCTTTCTTTCTTTCTTCCTTTTTTTTTTTTTTTTTTGAGATGAGGGGATCTTATTATTTTGACCAGGCTGTCCTTGAATTCACTATTCTCTTGCTTCAGCCTCCTGAGATGCTGACATGGAAGGCATTCAACACCATGGCAGGCTGAAAGACATTTTTTTAAAAGACTAAAGTAAATGCAGTAATATATTTTACACAATATGATTTACTTAAGTAAGCTGCAAAATTATTAAGATAGAAATTTTCTCAAGATTGTTGTATGTATTCAATTAATCATTTTAAAGCCAGTGGGCTTTTTGTAGAAGTGTATAAACTGATTATAAAATGTATCTTAAAATACACAGTACTTAGATTAATCTTGCAAAAGTAGAGCAAAATTAAAGCACCTATTTTGGTTAGCTTTAATAATCAAGACAAAGTCGTGCTGTGTAAGGATTAGCACATACACCAGCACTGCAGAGGGAGCGCTGCTGTCCCCCAGAGAGCTCTGTGTCCGAGGTGTGGCCCCCCGCTGCTCCTGTGGGAGGTGCTGTGGGCCTCTGGGACCTGCAGCCTCTTGCAAGGCGCTTAGGTATTTTGCGGGTGGCCCCAAGGGCAACGTGGGCTCTGCCAAGTCCTCTGTCTGTGCTTCCTGGCTCATGATGTGCCGTTCACCCTGACACCTGTTGCTGCCTTCACCACAGGGTGAGATGGAGAGGCTGCCTGGCCTTGGACTGGAACTTCCTAACTGATGAGCCCACATCTCTCTTTAGTTTGTAAGTAGCCTGGACAAGGTATTTTGTTATAATAATGGAAAGCTGACTAACACAGGAGTCCATAAACAGACCCAGCTAATACAGTCATTTAATTTGGGCAAAAGTGCCAAAGTATTCTCAAGGGTCACAGAAAGTCTTAAAAAATGGTGCTTAAACAACTGTATATACATGCCGACAAAAGAAGACACCTCTATGCCTTCCTCTCACCATATACAGGAATGAAATCCAGACCAATCATCTAATTATATCTAACTGTAAAAGCTAAAAACACAAAGCTGTCATGTGAAAACAAAAGAACATTTTCATTCCTTACAGCCAAAGTACATAATGTGTTTCTTATACAGTACAGAAAATAATAACCTTAAAGGAACAACTCTTTCTCTTCAAAACACACTATTAAGACTACGCATGGGTAAAGTCTAGACAGGGAAAAATATTTACAAATACATGTTTGATCAAGGACTTTTGTCAAGAAACAAATCCTACAATCCAATGATATGAAGAGAAAGAACTCAGTTGAGAAGGGGACAAAAGATCTGAACAGACATTTCACAAAGAATGACATGAATATCCCATGAATACATGAAATGGGCTTTACTTCATCAGTGAACAGGGAAATGCAAATTAAAACCACAATTCAATAACAGCAGCTACCTACTAGATTGGCTTAATTTAAAAGAACAACAACAGCAGTTATTGTCAAGGTTGTCATAGAATGCATCTTCCACCCATTTTGGTCAGTGTGCAAAATGATATAACTAGTGTAGAAAAAGATCTGACAACTTCTTCTGAACCTAACCACACCTGCTCTGTGATTCAGCAATGCACTTCTAGGTTTGTATTCAAGAGAAATGAAACAATATGACCATATAAACCTTTATATAAAACATTCATTGCGGCCTTATTCAAAATAGATAAAAACAAGCAACAGGAGCATGGTTAGACAAACTATGAAGCATTAATTCAATGGAATACTGAACAACAAAAAGGAATAAACAACTGATACTTACCACATGGCTGCATCACAAAAGCATTAAGTAAAAGAAGTCCGTGGGAAGATACTATGTTATTTGTTTTATGTGAGAGTAAGAATCATGATGAATAAAATCGGAACAATGGTTCCCTCAAGGGAACAGGGATGGGGAATTCCTGGGAATTGGGTGGTTTCTTTTCCAATAAATTGTAGTATTTTTATAGTGGCTTGTTTCTCAGATGAATGAATTTGACCAAAATTAACGGATGGCTTGAGAGTTTGGACATACAGCATGACTACGATTAATAACATTATTTTGCATGCTGCAAATTTGCTAAAAGTGAATTTAGGTGCTCCAACTACATTTTTTAAAAGGAATATGTGAGGCAATGAGTATGTTAACGTGGTTGAGTTTAGTCATCGTTTCTCTTTTCATATATATATATGAAAACATGCTATACACCTTGAAGACTTAATTTTAAAAGATTTGCCTTTATAACTATATGCACAATTTTACATCAGAAATGGGTCATAAAAATTCAACTCCACTTAAGGATATGCATGGTAAAGTAAACTGATATCTGCAAGTTACTTTGAAATACAAAGGAAAGATGATGAATTGATAGATGAATAAACAGAGGAATACCTAAGTTATAAAGGAAATGATAATGTTCGTTGTAAATCTTTGTTCACTGTTCAATTTTTTTCAAGATGCTAGGAAACTTTCAGAACAAAATATTAAGAGGACATTAATGAAATGGTCAATATATGGTTAAGAAAGTTAAATAAAATGTGCGTACTAATAATGTGATGTGGAAATACACCACGTGGTTTTGTGAGAATTAAAGTAACTCAGAAGAAACTCCCAGAAGTGTCCCTGGCCCATCCCTGGTCACACTCCCTGTCATCAGTGTTTGCAAGGTGGTGCCCATTGTTTTAAGTCAGTTTGGCAGCCACTGAGGTGATGGGGGAGAGATGGGTGTAGCCAAAGCGCTGGCGGATCCATGCGTCAGTGCCCTTGGTAATTCATCTCGTGTGTCTGCTGGGTGACACTGCGAGGTAGTTGGTGCCCACATTTTACCTCAGGACTCCAAGAAGCAGTACAACTTGGCTGCAAATTGTGCACTTTGCCCAGTGCGTAGGTGAACCAAGTTCTTCCTAGTACTTTCTTCTCCCCATTTTCTACAGAAGCGTTGATGAATACATCGTATCATCTCTCCTCACCCCAGGAGTACTCAACCTGTCATGACTGAACTAAAGGCTTATGCTTGGTGAACCCCAAAGGTGTGGATTTGTCATTCAGGGTCAAAGGGGCCCAATGGTTAAAGGAAAATGATGGCTGACAGGTAACTGAGTAATGTATCTTTGACATTTAAGGACATGATATAGGTGCAAGAAAACCTACAGACTCAGATGATGGCAATCCACCTTAAAAAAACAAGGGCTGAAAACTGCCAGAAGTATTTATTTTTCTTTGTTCTCTAGAATATTTGAAATAATTCATTGTGGCATGAGCTAAAAATCCCCCAACTGCAATTGCAGTGATTACATTTTCTTAATTGAATTTCTTAAAAGCAACAACAATGAAAACATTCTTCTTTTAAAAGCACTAACAGAGTAGTTTTAAATTTGCAACCATTTTGTGCTGCTTATCACTCTGCCTTATGACTCTGGTTCCTGTGGAGCAAAAATATTATTCATTTCATTATTTTTAAATACTTATTCCCCTTGAATTCTAGTAACTGTACATAGAACAATAAACATAAAGGCAGACCCGATGCATGAAGCACGGAAATGTAGGTCTCATTATGAAAGAAAAATGGTGTACATGAGTCAGTGTTAGACAAAAAGAAACTTGCCAAATTCAGTGACTTTGCTTGCTATTTCTCCAGGTATCGTGACTGATAGATGTGGTTATGACTGTATGGGAAGGGAAAATACTGCCCTCGCTTTATTTATCTCAGTTTCTTTTTTGTGGCAAACCAATATTGTAAATTTTGATTCACCCATGACAAGTTTATAGCTGCAGTTGAGAGGTTGAGGAAAAGAAAAAAGCTAAATTATTGATGTGGGAAATCAAGCTAGAGTCATAATTTTTAAAAGACGCCGTTTGGAGGTCCTAAAGCTGTTAGCCTCCCTGCCCTCTGCATCCAGCTGTCTCACACTCATCTGGATTGTTCCTCTCTGTCTGCTTCCCAGATTTGCCCCAGCACGTGTATCTGTCTACACAGATGACGATTCTAAGTGAATTCGTGAATTCTGCCAAATGTGACAGAAAGACAATGCACAGTTAACTAGATTCCACCACTTTTGCTACAGGGCTTCAGTTTGGAATAGTAGACAGGCTAATCAAATAAGTGGCTGACAGGGACCTTGAGTGTTGTGTTCCCCCAGGGGTGTGTTCAGGTAGTTAGCTGGCTGTCTTTAATTTATCCAGACATGTCCGTGATACGCTGTATTTGAGACTGTCAGAGAAAGGCCTGCAGCCAGGAACTTCGTAGATTTTTACATGGGTGGTGATCTGTTATCCCTGTGTGTGTGAGTGAAGAGTCATTTTGAAAAAGCAACTGAAGGTAAGCTTGAGCGTGTACCTGGATGGAAATGGAAAAGCCATGTCTGTGTCTATGTCTGTATTTATATCAGTGTCCTTTCACATCTGTTTATCTCTCTATACAGATATCTGTGCCTGTAGCGTCAACTAATTTATATAATGTGTACGCATATAAAGGTAGACATCAGAAAAACGAATATAGATATTGGTAAATAATAGAGGAGATAGACAAATAGATGATCGATGATAGATAGATAGATAGGCAGAGGGAGGGAGAGACAGGTAATCTAGTCTTTGGGTTTGCAGGTGAAAAGTTTAAAGCACAGATGGAGACCACCTCAATTAAATACCTAAAGACCTGTGGAGTTAGGGTCCAAATCCTTGTCCACCCAGCACAAATGCCATATGCCATCATTCACATAACTAACTTCAGCTCATCCCTTGGGACTAAACCCAGCAATCACCTGCTCCAGGAAGTCATTTTTTTTTTTTTGTGGGTACTGGGGGGTCAACCTCAGGACCTCGAGCGCCAGCAGGCGCCTGTGCCGCTGAGCGATATCACTGGCCCCTTTTTCGTATGTGGGTTCCGGGAGTTGAACTCGGGCCCTCGCGCTCGCAAGGCAAGCGCTTACGCCACTGAGCCATCTCACTGGCCCTCCAGGAAGTCTTTGCTCCCTGGACTTCTCTGGAGTTGCTGTCCCTCCTTCAAGATGACCACCCCAGAATTCTTGTGTAGCTGTTGGGCAGTTGTAGGGAGTGTCTTGAGTTTGATCTACTTACGTGATTTCTTCCTTACAGTGTCTTGAGGAACTTAATTACACATACTAGTCTCTTTTATAATTGAAGAATTTTAGTTCTTTTTATACTATATCTTAAATTAGCATCATTGGCATTTATTATAAATGTGATACATGTACACAATACAAAAAACAAATCAAAGAAAAAGAGAAGTTTCCCTCCCCCAGCCTGGTCTTCCAGAGTCCCTCTGGAAACAGGTTCTTTGTGCCTTCCAGGAGTGAGTGAGTGGCCTCTTAGAATTCCCTGACTCTTAAAAGTGGCCAGATATCTGGAATATAGGAGTTAGCTGAGAACTGCCTGAATAACTTCATGGACATGGCCTTCCCTTTTAAATCAATATTCTGATGACAATAATCAGTTTAAAATATGATTCAGTTTTGTTATGGACAGATAAGGGAAAGATTTGCAGAATGAGCAAATACGAGGTAATATAAATACAGGGGTATAGGGAGGACATAGAAATATTTAGAGGATGGATTAACTGACTACCTTAAGCCTGCAAGTTATCTAAAGCTACTGATATGTCTTTGCTCACCCTCCTATTAAAATAAGTATGATAGTAAAACAACCTTATTAAAATTATTGTAGTGATACTAGCTAAAGCAATTAGTTAAGAAAAAGAAAAAAAACCATAAATATTATGGAGGAAGTAGATATTTATTATTACCAGTATAGTCTCCATTGCTCTTATTATAAGCAATACTTTGTGTATTAGAGACATCCAAGAGGATCAAGAAAAATTATTAGAACCAATAAAAGAAACCACTAAGCCTTCCTTATTTTAGTAAATGTAATAGAAGAAGGGATTCTACTGAAAATATTTTAAAATATGCAGTGTTTTGAAATAAGTTAATAAGAAAAATAGAAGATCTACAAAAACCAAAAGCTTTCCTGAGTGGGTGTGGGCATACCATCTTATTGGGTGAAAATAATAAGTAGTATAACAGAGCCAGTCTTTGCCAAATTCATTTATAAGATTAACACACTCAATTAACACCTCATTTGATTACATTAATTACCTGTATTTTACCCTGTATTTTATTTGAAAAAAATACCTAAGAAAATTTGCCATCAATTATGGGTTAAAAATCACTGGACAGTTGGATGTGGTGGCACATGCTTGTGGTTCCAGCTATTTGGGAGGCTGAGACAGGAGGATTGCTTGAGCCCAGGGATTCAAAATCAACTGGAAACATAGCAAGACATCGTCATTTAAAAGAAGCAGTGGATAAGTTGCATGTACCATGATTGACAAAGCTTTTCTGAAAAAAAGGAAGGAAATGCTTAGGACTTTGTGGATGAAACTATTCATCTCTATTGTATTAGCACAAATGCAGCCATAGAAATGATATAAACACATTTGTGCATGGCAATATTTCAATAAAACTTTATTTACAATCAAATTAAAAATTTATGTAATTTTATGTGTAATAATATATTACACTGTTTGATTTTTTCATTGTGGTTTTTATGTGTTTTTCTTCCCTAGTCATTTAAAAATATAAAAATCATTCTTAGCTCATGGGTCATTAAAAAAATATACAAGCTTGAATTGGGCTGTGATTTATAGATGATCAACCCTGCAATGGATTGAAGAGAAAAGAGGTCAATAATAAGGCATAGTTAATTAATATAAAGGAGGCATCACCTACCACTGAAGAAGAAAAACAATTATTTAGTAAATAGTGTTAAGAATTGGCAACATCACTGAGGAAGAAACAATTCTTCCACACCTTCTATTACCATCAAATATATAAAATAAATTCCAAATGAAGAGTTAACTGTGAAATAATGAAGCCATTAAAATTAAAGGAAATCGCAGCGAGTAAATCTAACTGATTTGCAAGCATTTTAATAGTCCTTAATGATAGTCATTCAGTAATCACACAGTTGCCTTGACCTTTCCAGAAAGTTAATAGCATCAAGTTGCCTTAGGTCTTCCAGGTTCACCCGCATTTATTTTATAAAGGATTTTGCTATTATTGCCTGATTAAAAAAAAAAAAGACTTTAGTAAAGAATGAGAGAAAAAAATGGAAAACATATATTGTAACTAATGTATTTTGAGTACAATTTTGATTACAACTTTTATTACAACTTTTACAAAATTTGTATGGACAAAGAAAAAAGACTAGAGAGAAATAAAGCAACGTATACTAGCCAAAAAAAAAAAAAAAAAAAAGGGGGGGGAGATACAACTGACCAGTTATTTTTATAACAATGAAGTCCATCCTAAGCCTAAAAGAGTTTCCCTGAGGCCCTAAATCCACCCTGTTTCTTTGGTGTTCCCTCTTAATTGTCACCCCGGAAGCTGCGGCATGTGCAGTGAGTTCCCACAGTGCTCCTCCAGCAGGCTGACATGAGCTGTCACGGACGGCATACAGGATGCAGAGCTCCCATAGGCTCCTAGTGCTTCTCATCCTTCCCACACCTGGACGAAGCACTACCTAAGCCTGTTTCCTCTCCTGAATGTGTTAAAACCACCCAATGAAGATAGTCCTGCATTATGCAACTCTGAATGGATCTTTCCATAGCTGATTCCAAACAGGCCCTGGGTCTTCTCACTGGCCCATCTTTACCTTCACCAACCGGTACAGGTGTCGGCCGCAGGTGGCTTACTCTGTGAGCAGTTACACACCTGGCTGCTGTGGTTACCAGATCCCTCAGCAGGCAAATATTTAGACTCCATCTACCAAAGCTAAAATCAAAGTCAAAAGGAGCTGATGGAAATGAGATAAAAGGAAATGCGTCATTTGAGAGTCACTGTACTTCAAGGAAGTACAAAGGATAAAAAGGCTGATGAGGTAAGAAGAGGTCTAAGAAGGCTAAATTCAGAACACTCGAACAGATGATGCACTCAATTGCATCATCAATTGATAGTGGTGATCTTTTAGTTTTGCCATTTAATTTATTTTACTTAGAAAATGGTAGGAGCTTTTCCTGACAGATATACAAACTGGAGACCTGCTGCAAAACTAGATTACATTTAAATGCTTGCTATCCTTCTTAAAATTCTACTTTTTAAAAAAATACAGATTTATAGTCTTGTAAGCCTTTTCAGGATCTTTACATTCTCTTTATCCAAAGGAATAAATAATCAAAGTTTTTGTTTTGATTGGGGGAAAAAATAAGTGATTCATTTAGACCTACGTAAAGAAACCAAGATTTTTCTGTGCAGTTAATGAAATAGTTTGAGTGTATTGGCTGCTTTTCATCATCAGAAAATGTGAAATATACAAAATTATTTGACAGGGGCATAGTGTAATTTAAATTGTACCAAAAGGAATAAACATTACAGTATGGACAAAGACAGCCCACAGGAATCTGTCATGTAAATGTGATTATGTTTAATACAGAGAGAAAACAATTCCATTTGGTTTTGCTTCTTGGCATTTAAAAAGTAGTTATTAATTTATCTCAACAATTTAGTGAGAATTTGCTTGTTTCTGTATTCTCTGTTTTTTTCATATTTTAGCAGCAGAAAAATAAATAACATTCAACATGAAAAAGAAAGTAGTTTTTTATATTTGAGGGGTTTTTTATATTTTAAACTTAATTCCATTCTGTCATGGTTTCATTACTAACTCAAAATTTATAGTGGTAAGCAACTTTGAAATAATTACATTTTAGCTTCAGGAATTGCTCACGTGGGATAGTGGTGTAGCTCAGTGGTAGAGCACTTGCCTTCCGTGCACCAGGCCCTGAGTTCCATTCCCAGGACTCCGAAAGTTAGCAGTAGCACAGTAGTAGCATTAGAAAAGCCCCACCTTTATATTTAATGAAGTTTATTAGCATTTAAAGCAGTACAGTAGACTGTTTTTTCATGTTAGGTAAAATATGAATTGATACATATGTATCAGAAAGACTGAGGCAAACCCTTTTTTCTTTTCCTGTCCTTTTTTTTTTTTTTTTTTTTTTTGGTTTTTTATACATTGAAACTTCTTTGTAATTTACTACTCATGCTAGGATATTCTTGCAGTTTTTGTATAATACCAACATTTTATTATATGTTCTACAAAAATGTTAAAAAATAATGCCCATGTATCCATTAAAATAACCAAGGATGATCTTGCACATCAACAGAACAGTTGGTGTGGATACAGGAAGGGAACACTGGGTTTTGACTCTCCGTGCACAGGTAACCAATTCCCAGTGAGTAAGTCATATTAGTCTTTTCAGCTCTGTTTGGTAACTTCTGAACTAGATCTCATATCTCTATCTGCCTACTTCACTGTACAAACCCTACTGTCTGGTCATGTTGATGGTTATATCTGATTGCCCAAGCCCAGTTCTGGTGAGAAGCCCCTGGCTGGAAGACAGGAGGACAGGCAAGTTCCAGGTCCCTACTTGGAGTCCTGAAGCCAGGACAGCCAGACATCCCAGCCCTGGACAGAACCCAAGAGGGTGGTCCATATAGGCCTGGGGTAGAGTTCAGTGGATGTCATGTCCTTTTTTCTGTTTTAGCACCAAGGGCTGAAAATCGTATTTCATTTTAATTTGTTCCCATTTCCCTGAAGAAAAACAGGAAAAGGGAAGAAATTCAGCATTGCTTACAAGTTTACTGTTTTGTTAGAGTCCCTTGATCTTGAAGTAGTTTCTAAAATCCTTTTATCTATAAGGGTTGTCTTTTGTCTTTTTGTCTCCTCTTTTTCCTCTTCCTCCTTTTCCCCCTCCACACCTTCCTTCTCCTCGTTTTTTTTTTTTTTTTTTTTTTTGTCTGCAGTGCTGAGAGTTAAATCCAGGCACTTGTGCAAGCAACCACTCTACCACTAGGCCACACCCAGCCTGCACTTCATTTTTAATATGTGTTGTGTAAACACATAACAAGGCTTTCATTTGTCCTCTGTCTTTGTGTGCAGTGGCTTTTTACTATTGGATGCAAAATTTACCTGATCAGTCACGGCTGTCTTCTCTATCACCTCCAAGTTGCGGGCTTATTTGGAAAGTCCTCCGATTCCCAGTATAACAAAGAGGATCCCCAAAACATGTATTAATACATTTTTGTTTTCTACTTCAAATATAATCCACCTGGAAATAATTGTTAAATATTATGGAGCCAGACTCTAGAAATGTTTTCTTCCAAATTGAAATTGCTATTTTTTGATGAATAAAAATAAACTTTTATAGTAAGAAACCATTTTTAATTAACATTTACTGGTAAGCTAATTGAACAACAGGGTCAATGGAATGTTTTAGCACCTACATGAAGATAAAATGTAATTTTATTAAAAGAAAATAAAACCTGAAGAAATGTTGAGGGAGACTTATTGTAGTGAGAAGCCCGACAATCCAGCCTGCGGGATCTTTTCCATCCAACTCACAGACACCAAGTGAGTCCAGCCCCAAGCAAACCATAAAATAGGTAAACTATGAAGGGAGACCTTGCTCATATATTTTTATACTGTACTGTGAAATCACGACATTATTGGTGAAAAAGCACACAGATTGGTAAACTGAACAGCGATTCCATCAATAAATACAAAGAGGAAATTCCCAAAGGGGTGACATTTTAGAATGAAGTAAAGTTGAACAAAAATTCTAGGCTTCCTTTGCAACCCAGCCATGGAGAAAATCCTACTTGAATTATGTAGAGAAGTCAACTTACCCACACACACCTGCACACAAAAGGACCTTTATTTAAACAGCAAAATATGACTTCTTGTTTTCTTCAGAAAGCAAAACTTAATGAAAAGATTCCTCCTGGTACGATGTGATTTGCTGTTATGTAAAGTAGAATGCAAAGTTTTATGTTTCCTTTCATTGCTATTTTTGGCAGCGAGCCTTTTGCATTTGGAAAGAATATGCAGGTTGGTTTGGACGCTAGGCAGGCGTGGGGACCAGTGCTCCCAGAGCATCCTGGGAGCAGAGGAGGCAGCATCCTAGTGTCCCCATGGGGGTGGACATCTATCTACAGTCTTTTGTCACATTCTGGGGCAGCATTGATCTTTTCCCTGCCTGTTCGAGACTTTTTATTCATAAACAAAAGCGAATTATTTTGTATCAGCAGTGTGTATTCTTTTTTCATAAAATGCATGAAGCATCTCTGCGTTGCTGCAAGGCCAGCCAGCTCTGGAGCTACCCAGGGT
Source organism: Erethizon dorsatum (assembly GCA_028451465.1). Classification (NCBI taxonomy): domain Eukaryota; kingdom Metazoa; phylum Chordata; class Mammalia; order Rodentia; family Erethizontidae; genus Erethizon; species Erethizon dorsatum. Next base: position 58,473,798 of record CM051833.1, read on the forward strand.
TCCGGTAGGGAGGGGAAACTGAGTCTCGGGGCTGCGCACAGGGATGCGGAAGAAGCTGAGAAGCCCAAGTAGTTTGAGAAGGGCCCCAGGCCTTCTGAGTTTTATAACAACGATCGATAGTTTTCTGAGGTGCCCCAATCTTTGTCTGTAAGTATCCGTAAGTATCCGGGAGCTCTTGCGTGATGCTCAATACAGCACTTTCTTTGCACACGCAGTCTAACGGTTGACTTAATGATTTTACACACTTGCTGTCATTGACCCTAATTGGAGCATAAGTCTGCATGAGGGCAGAGGATCTGCTTGTCTTGTCTTCAACAAAACACTGCATGGCCGAATGACCACATGAATAAAACTTGTTGAATTTCCCATCATTAGAAAACATTCCCCCTAAAGAACCTATTTAAAATTATTAAAGAAGGGCCGGTGATATAGCTCAGCGGCGTAAGCGCCTGCCTGGCAAGCGTGAGGTCCTGAGCTCAGTTTCCGGTACCCACATAAATAAAATAAAATAAAATAATAAAATTATTAAAGAAAATAACCCAGAGCTCTTATATAAAGAGCTGTTTTTCTTACTCTCTCATATCAATATTACAAACTTTATTTCATAGCAGGACAAAAGATTGTGTCTAAGAACAGAACCTTGAGGCCAGTTTCAGTGGACAGAATCCAGAGCCACTTTGAAATGCTAGCTGTTCATGCTTCTCTAACCCAATTTTTTGGGACACCAGTCTATCATTCTAAATTGGTTTGCTGCCCCCCACATCTGTTTTCTTTGTTCTTGAAGGCAGCGTGGCTTACAAGGGGATCATGGCTTTGTTCATTATCTAATTATAATTGTTCCACTCTAATGAGCACATTGCAGCAGCCACCAAACACCTGGTCACCTCAGTGCAAGCTCTTAGAAATGAACTAGGAGTCAATTAAAAGCAGCACTGTAGAAATGAAAGAGCCAGTCAGCACTAGCTGTACTTCTTTTTTTTTAATTAAACAGGACATTCCTTGTTGGTCATTGTCATTGCTAATTTTCCAGCATTTAAAAATATTTGTATATTAATGTCTTTCCTGTAAGTATTGATGTAGTTTGCGTTAATCTTTTAAGCTTCTGAGATATTTTAGGGGCATTTAAGTTTGTTTGTTTGTTTGTTTATCAAACATAAGTGGTTTTAGTTATTGACTTTGTTAAAAAAAGGAAAAACGGTGTGAATCTTCGAGGATCAAGGAAAGAGTGTTCTGTTATTTTCTTTTCTCTTTCAGATCTTCTTGTTGAAGATAAAAAGTCCTCCCTAGTTTTGAAAAATGAATGAGTGCTTAATATCTCCTAGGCAATGAGTGTCTCCGAGTTACAGACTTAACTTTTATTTATTTATTTATTTTTTATTTTTTTTATTTTTTTTTTTGTGGGTACCGGGGGGTCGACCTCAGGACCTCGCGCGCCAGTAGGCGCCCGTGCCGCTGAGCGATATCACCGGCCCCTTTTTCGTATGTGGGTTCTGGGAGTCGAACTCGGGCCCTCGCGCTTGGCGGGTGGCACTTAAGCTGCTGAGCCATCTCACCGGCCCCAGACTTAACTTTTAAATACTAGAAAATCATATAGACACACCAGAAAGTTTACCTGATGATAGTGTTTTGAAAATGCTCCTTTCTCTGCTCTTGCCGTCTGGTGACCACACACCTTCCGAGGGCTTCCAGAAGCATGCTTCTACAGCCCCACCTTTCCAGGGACTTGGGTACCCGTGGCTCCCTGCACTGTCCTGTTCCAAAGCCCCCTTAGGCATCCCTGTGCCCTCCCCATATATTGTTAAAAGCTATAGACAAAATGAATTGCACAGAATTTGACCATCGAAGGATTCATGCGTTGGGCAGCACCATGAGCCAAGAGAGGATCTGAGGGCTGCAGAGCAGAGCTCCAGAACTCTGCAAAGAAAATAGATTGGATGGATTGGAGTGCAGACACCCTGGTCAGAGCTGGTGTTAGTTTTAGATTTCTAAAGTCTCCAGTTTCACTTTACTCTTTACATTGGGCTCTTGTTTCTCATGCATTCTTTCTCTAAACCCCTGGTCCCATCCCTAATCTAATGGCCTCCCCTGTTTTATATATATATATATATATATATATATATATATATATATAACCATATATATGGTAATATTTATATATATATGGTAAGATTTTAAAATAGAATATATTTTTAATTTAAAATGTATCGAAGTAAAAGATACATTGCCATTAACCCTCAGAATCCTCCCCCTCGCTTCGCACACACTCATCCCATCATTCTTGCTGCTTTCTGAAGCAGTTCCAGAAGTCCTCCTTCATGAGTGCCTTTAGTTGCCCTGCTGTCCTGGCTGCTTCAGTATCCTGAATCATTTCAAAACATTTACTTTCGTGGTTATTTTGACTCTAGGAAAGAGAAAGAAGTCTTATGAATAAGAACACAAGGTTATGTTTTTATGGGCCTGCCTTTCTATTCCATGGCACTCAGCAGCAGCACTATCTGTATTTTTTATCATACTTTGTAAAGACTCACATGCAGGGAAACTGAGGCATGGGAGAAACAGGAAATGAGGAACATGTTCTTGAGCTCCCCTGAGAGTCAAGCCCAGAAACCTTCTCTCAGGTTGTATCTATACAGGGAGCAAACCCCAGAAATCTCTATTTATCTCAGTCTTTTGTTTAGCTGTCTGAAGGGCAAAGATACAATATTAGGCTTGTGCTGGTTCCTCCCTTCCTCAGCCAAGTGCTATTTCTGGCTTCTGCCTGGAGGCAAAGAGAAGCAGCGTGGGGCCTGGGTGAGGCTGGGGCTGTGGTTTGGGCTGGGTTCAAAGCCGATGCTCAGCTGGGCTGCCGGAAGCTGCACAGAGGCCTCTTTGAGCCCTGGGTGCACGGGGGCCGCACGGGATCACAGCACTGCTGGAAGGGCTCCGGGGGCCCAGTCCTGGCTCCACCTTGCCGAACCAGATGTTTCCCTGCCTCTCCGGAGGCAGGAGATGAGCATGGGAAAGAGTCCCTAGAAGTTGGAGCTACAGAGGCCAAAAGGATGGCTCACTCGGCACCACGGACTCAGGCAGTGCTATGTGTGGTATATGCTTTCTGTGTCCTGCACTGTGCTGGGAGCTGGGAAAGTCCCCTATCCTTGCAGCATCCAGTGGAGGAGATTTCTTCTGCGGCTGGCAACCAGGCCTCAGGCCAGGCCCTGCCCTGCAGAAGATTTACCACGTGGGACCACATAAATGCAAGCGATAAAATAAAATAGAGAGCCAGTGATGGTAGGCTGGGCTTCTACTTTCAGTGCCTCTGGAGCTCAGTCCTGGGTCCCCTAGGCCAAACACAAGGAAGAGGGCCAGGCAGGAGCCGGCGGGCAGGAAGAGCTGTGTCTACAGCGACAGGGCCAGCAATGTAGTCCAAAGCCTAGGTGACCTCCTGGGAAGGCAAAGTGGCTGCAAGATGGGTGAGTGCAGATGGCCTTCCAGAGGCGCTGAGCCCTGCATCAGGGACACTGTGCTGCTTTAAGAGGTTTAGGCTCAGCTTGGTGTGGTTGCACCCTGGGCGAGAAGATGGCAAGATCAAGCCCAGCCTGAGCCATTTAGCAAGACTCTGACTTTCAATAAAACATAAAAAAGGGCTTGGGATGCAGCTCAGTGCAGAGGTCCTGGGTCCAATCCCAGTACTGGAAGAAAAGGGCTTACACTGATTTTTCTTTTCTTTTTCAGTACTGGGAATTGAACCCAGGAACTTCACCCTGGGACACATCGCCAGCCCTTTTATTTTAGTTATTTAATTAACTTTTTGAGATTGGGTCTCTAAAGTCACTAAATTGCCTAAACTGAACTCAAACTTGTGATCCTCCTTCTCTAGCCTCCCACACTGCTAGGATTATAGATGTGCTCCGCCACTCCCAGCTGCCAGTGTTTCTGAAAGTCTGGCTGGATGGTGGGCTACCAGCAACATAGTCTGCTTGGGCATTAATAAAAATGCAGATGCCTGGGCTGCATCTCCAACTGATCAGAATTTTCTGGAGGAAGGTCATGAATTTTGGATTTTAGCCATGCATCCTTGGTCTTTCTATGCAGGGTGAGGTTGGGGGACGAGAGCTGGAGGCCACGGAGAGTCGCTGAGGGGCTCTAAGCAGAGGGCTGCCAGGCATGAGTGGCAGTGGATTATACTGTTTGCCCTTGGATACAGGATAGGGTTGTACTCCCCTGCCCCACAGAGTACAGGAGACCTATTTCTGGTGACAAGCAGCGGTAGTGTGTGGCGCCTCTGGCAGGACCTGGTATCATCGTCTCTCTGACACAGGTATCATGGACACTCCACTGAAATGAAGCCCCTGTCCACCTGGGTCCCCAAGGGCTTCATTGAGCAGAGCTCCCCCCACCTCTGCTGACCCATGTGGACTTTAAGGTTGAGCTGGAAGTGGGCATTTTGGATGAGGCTGCTGAGATTAGGAGCTGCTCAGCGTGGCAGCATCACCCTTTGTCTGACCCAGGCCGGGGCCTCCGTGCATCTACGTCACTTTGGCAACTTCTGCCACATGGTTGGGGCAGAGATGCCCTGGTGACAGGGGGACCAGCTAGGGGGTGCAGTGAGGAAGCAGAGATCAGAGAGATGCAGAACAGAAGAAGCAGGGTACAGAGGAGCGGGCACACATTCCAGAGATGTTTGGGAAATGAACTTGGCAGAGCTCGGTGGTGGTCAGTGGAGGTGTGGGAAAGGGTATGTCAGGGAGGAGGGTCCTGCTGTGAGTCTGAGTGACTGGGTAGTGGGAGTGTCACCAAATGCACAGAGAAGATGGGGAGTGTGCATAGCTATCCATCTTGTGAAAAAATACCTAAGAAGATCAACTTATGGGAGGAATGGTTTGCTTTTGTCACACTTTTTGAGGGCTCAGTCCATGGTTGCTTGGCTCTGTTGTTTTTGAGCCTGAGGACATGGTGGGAGTTTGTGGCAAGAGACGCTGCTCACCTTATGGTGGCGAGGAAGCAAAATGAGAGAGGATGGGGGCTCTGATTCCAATGTCTGCCTCAAAGGCATGCTCCCAACGACCTGCTTTTCCCACGAGGCGGCACTGTTCAAGGTTCTATCACCTTTCAGTAGTCATGGGCTTGGGGCCAAGCCCTGAGCACATGGCCCTTTGAGCAACATTTCAGAGCGACATTATAGTGTGAGGTGAGGATAAATGTTGGAAGGAAGGATGGGAAATTCCTTCTGGCCATATTCTAGAATGTTCTGAGGGGCCACCAGGTAGATATGTACCAGGCAGCTGGCTGTGACTGAGTTCCGAAAGAAGGGGAATCTGGACTGGAGACACAGATTTGGGGATATGATACTGCAGGAGATTGTATCAAACACAACCACTTAGCTTGAGCTCTGTGAGAGTAATGCGAGACCTGAGAGAATGCCCAGGTGAGGAGCCAGGGAAGCAGAGGAGCACTGGAGTAGTCAGAGAAAGGTGATGCTGATGTGCAGGGCAGTGGACTAGCAGTACATGGCAGGGCTGGGAGCCAGGCCACTGTGATGTTTCAGGGCACAGCTGCAGGAGGATGGAGGGAAGAGGACTCATCAGCCACTTGAGATTTCTAACACTTGAAATTTCCCATGCTGAGGAATTTCAGGACTGTGGTCACAGCAGTCATGGTGAAGGCCACTGTGTTGCAGATGTCCAAGAGCGGCTGGATGGGTCACATCCATGGATGTGGAGATCTTCCAGAACCACAGACACAGCTGGGTACCAGGGAGGTTAGGAGCACAGGACCTAGAGCTGTGGTGAACGACGAGGGAGCGGGGGTTCAGGACAGCTGTCCAGCCCCCCTGGGCCCAAAGTGAAGGGCCAAGCTTCGATGTCAGAGCCACTGCACAGGACAGAACCCTTCACTGTGCTCCAGTTTAGTTTTCTTTGATGGTAGCTTTTGGGGCCAGTTTACTGTTAGATTGTTAGCAATTCATTTTTAAATGAATGCCATAGAGAATTTGGAGGACATTCAGACAGCCTGACTCTATCTGACTTGCTCAGACCTCAGGCCTCCATACTGTGCGAACACCAGTGAGAGAAAGAGATGTTCAGCATGTCTGGTGCTAAGCTTCCTGCAGGGAAGTGACTTCTAGGAGTTCAGCTCGCCCCAGCTCTTACCTTCAGTCCCATTCACATTTGAACAAGGCCTCTGCTAACAGAAAAGCATTCATTTAACACATCAGGCAAGCAGCACCATTATCTCACAGAGAATCAGCCATCCTTGCTTCTTCTGGACCTTCATCCCTTTCTTTTCTTTGCTCCTAGCACCCTGTTCTCCTCTTTTCCCCTAGGGTCCATTCCTGCCCACATCGCCCTCACATTTCTGCCACAGTGATACATGTAGGGGAAACAGGAGATTAAACTTGCTAGGCATTTGCTAACTCATACCACATGCATGTGTCCTCTGATAGCTCAGAAGGCCCAAATCAAGAGTAGGGCTCTCCCAGAGTCCCCAGGGAGAATCCCGTCTTCCCCCTTTCAGCTTCTGGTGGATGCAGGCCATCGTTGGCTTGCGGCTACATCACTGCCATCTCTACCTCAACCTCCTTGGCTTCTCCTGTGTCCTCATTCCCTGTGTCACACATCTTTACTGCATCTTCTGCCTTACCAGGACACTTGCCTTGGGTTTAGGATCCCCTCTGATTTATGATGATCTTATCTCAGAATCCTACACTTCATGGAATGACATGAAAAGGTCACATCCACATCTAAATGAATCCTCACTGTAACACGCACCACAGCTGAAGAATGTGAATTGAGCAAGATTCATGCACGTAGATGTTTTCTTTTTACGACTTGTAACTGTCCCAACTCGATAACAGCTCCTCGAGGGAAGAAAATGTCTTCTGTTCTACGGATCTTTTTTAACTTGCCAACAGGATGTCATGTTAAGTTCATGACCTCCTCGGATGTCTCTCTAGGTTCAGTTCTCATCTTGTGCAGGGCACCCTCACTCCCACCTCCTCGTACTCCATTCCCTGTCTGCCGATGAGGGTTCTCCTGTGGTTGCCACACTCAGCGCACCTCTCCCTCTTATATCTCCCTTGACGTTTTGTCTTTATGAAAAGGTTAACTTTTCTCAGATTGGTCTGCGTTTCTTCTCTCATTGGTTTGTCAGCTTGCTGAAGGCATGTTGCATGCATGGCATTTTTATGTGGACTTAATTTATTCATTTGCTGTCCACCAAACATACCCAGCAAGTCACATGTGATGGATGCTTGTGCTGCAACACAGGCAAGGCTGTTTGCTGACTCCACTGGGCTGCCCCAAACATATGAGTCAGCCTAACATTTGGCTGCAAGAAACAGAAAATCAGAGGACAGAGGCTTACAAAATAGGAATTGAATTTTCTTACATAAAGAGAAGTTTGGTGATGAGGGTCTGCTGGTGGTAGTCCAGCAGATTAATGAAGTTAGAGCTGATGTCTCCAGGAGTCCATTGGCTTTTTTCTCAGTCATAAGGAGGCTGCTGCAGATCCAGCCATTTCGTCTACATTAAAAGCAAGCTGAAGGAGTGGGACTGTAGAAGTTTCCCAAGTATTGCATCTACTTCTCTTTAATAGGAAATTAAAAGCTGCCGCAGAGGCCCTTCCACTCCCGAAGCCAACTTCTCATATCTGTTTCCATGGCCACTCACAGTCACAGGAAGGCCTGGGAAATTGGATGTGTGGATTTTGAGCCTTTGTCTTAGGAGGTGCCCAGGGAGAAGGGGTGGACGGGTCTCCACTAAGCAGATCAACAGTGCTTACCCAATCCCACTGTCCTGAGTCTTCATTGCTCCACCTAATATCGGCATCTTGCCTGAGGCCAGGATTGGTGAAAACAGCTATTAACTTAGTAAGCAATCATTACCTCCAAAGCAGAGAAACCACCAGCCGCAGAGTTTTCCCTGTTAAGTACAAAGGTGAGCACAGGCTCGAATACGATGCTGTTGCCCGTGTGGCTCCACCAACCAAGAGCACAGTGCAGTTATTCGGAAGCTGCTCTTGGCCCAAGGAAGCCTGTAATTTGGCCCGGGAGGATGCTGCGTTTAGGAGCGTGCTCCCAGGTGTTCCCTGCTGGTGCTCACACAGGGTGTAGGGGACAGCAGCACAGTGAGAGCCAGGGAAGGGGTTAGCTCAGCCTCTGCCTCCACTGCAGGAGAAAATTCATGCAGAACTCGCTGTCCTCTGGGTGTGGCAATGTGGAGAGGAGAAACAAAGAGAGACCTGAAAAAAGTGATCCAGAAAATGGCTGTGTTAGTTATTAACGCACAATAAATCTAGGTAATATTATTTCTGAAAGATGATTTTATATTTAAATCTTGCTTGGTCGATGATCATGTAAGCCCAGCAGTTATTATTAGCAAGGCTCCCCCGGGTGCATCTTCACCTGCCAAGGAGGTGATCCCTTGTTAGTCCAAACTTGATCATATTCGCTGGTCCAAATGCTTTTGTACAGGACCCTGACTTGCTCTAACAAAGAAGGAAGAGAATGATACATGATTTCAGAAGATAATTTACTACCCAGCTCTCTATGGATGTCTTCGATTTTCCACTATTGTACAAACTATGGAATGTTTGCTATTTGCTTTCAAAACAAAATGTGTGCATAAACTAGATATGAACTCTATCATTCTAAAGAGTACATTTACAAATATCTCTTCAGAAATATTACAGAGAATATTTGTATTTGAGAAATATCTCTTCAGAAATATTACAGAGAATATTTGTTACAGAGAAACCAGTCTTCTCTCAAATACAACCTTTAACGTCATACTCTATATATTGCCTTCCATCTCCACCCTGGGTCCCGTTCACCCTCTGTCATGCTGTCATGGATCCTCTGCAATGTCACCAGCCTGCACAGATGTGACCTCTGAAGCTGTCTAGACTCACCTTTTATCAATTCCATTCTGCCTTCGCTTCCCTGTGGTGCCCACCTCTCGCTCACCACTCTGTCCTAGTTGATTTCCAGTGCTCCTAACAGGGATGCCCATTGTTTCTACTCTGATTAGTGCAGAAGCCCTCCTGAACAGGAGAAAGGATGCCTTTCCTTCAGTGTGAAAAGTTACCCAGTGCTTGCGTTTCTTGTCTGAATATCAGAGCCACCTCCTGCAGAGAAAGCTCATCCTCATTAGCATTAACCATTGTTCAGTCCATTATCAATTCTCAGCTCTCCTTTCTACCTGAGCTGTTTCTTTGTTCTGGAAATACTCCAGTTGAGTCATCTGCTTTTTATCTGACATCAGTTTCTTAGAGAAATTTATGTTAAAAAATTATAAACTGATAACTCTCCAGGACTGGAACCCAGGCATGTACCTGTCTTTTAAAAGTGCCAGGTGATTCTGATGCACAGGCTCCTTCAGAGCTTCTGGAAGGAAAAGACCTTGGCAAAACTTTCTTTTGCCTTTCTAATGCCAGTAGTGAATCAGAAGATGCACTGTAGTTGCACAACACTTAGATTTAACATCATGCTTTAAAACATTGCAGGGGGCCGGTGAGATGGCTCAGCGGCGTAAGCGCCTGCCTGTCAAGCGCAAGGGCCCGAGTTCGACTCCCGGAACCCACATACGAAAAAGGGCCGGTGATATCGCTCAGCGGCACGGGCACCTGCTGGCGCACGAGGTCCTGAGGTCGACCCCCGGTACCCACACACACGCACACACACACACACACACACAATAAATAAATAAATAAATAAATCATTGCAAATCTTTTGTTTCCCAAGCAGAGCATAGATTGTGCATTAAATTCACACATATATATGATGAGTATCTTTTCATTAGACTTATTATAGATATAAAACACAGTGAAAGTCTTGTGTGGAATGTGGTGTAATTTATGTGTTACTAAGGAGAAAGGCGCAACAGTGAAGAGGGGCACTGTCTATGGCTATTTTAGTTGTGGCTGAAGAGCTCATAGACAGTTACCCATAACTTGCAGAGTGTCGTGATGAGCCTTGCGGAAGCCTGGTCACACAGGTAGTGTTTGTCTACCTGGAGCAGTCCCTCCTCTCTGGAGAGGAGGTCTGAAGTGTGATCCTGTGAAGAATCTAAACTTCATTAGCCTTGGGATGCTCATTTTCTCTGTAAAAGGCAAAAATGGGTGATATTTAAACTGAGAATGCCAATGTGTTCATTTATCGTGAGGAGGAAGATTTCCAATAGACCAAATAATAGTATGCAAGCACCTCTCTCCCCTTCTCTCTCTGCAGCTGGAAGCCACCATATCCAAAGGCCAGTGAGCACCGAGGTAGGCAGGCACAGTGCTGATTAAATGCTCAAGGCCTTGTTTCTTGTCCTTTTTCCTTTATCACCCTCCTAAGGTGTGTTTTTGGATACAAGGTGTGATCCTAAAGTACAGTGAATGTTTCATTAAAAATTGGAGTAAAAGACACATCGCCTTTAATCCCCCTCAAAGGCTCCCCTTCACTTTAAGCATGCTCATCCATCGTTCTTGCCACTTTCTGAAGCGGGTCTGGAGTCCTCTTTCCTGAGTGTCTTCCTTTGCACTGTCCTGGCTACCTTGATGCTCTGAATCAAATCAGAACATTTACTTTTCACGTTTATTTTGATTTTGGGGACAAGCCAGAAGTCACACAGTGCCAGATGTGGTGAATGGATGGAGGAGGACACACCATAATGTTTTTACCAGCCTGCCTTTCCATTGGGTGGCACCTGGCAGCAGCATTCATCATAGTTTTATTTTAACTTCCATTATGATTATTAAAAGAAGGTAGAGAAAAGACCCAATGGCAATGGCTTGTCCTTAAATCCCAGACTCATTTCAGCCCTTATCTCGACTGACTTCTCAGCCATGTGTAACACTATCGATTGTTCCTTCTTTCTATGTGAGCAAGACACCAAACTTAAAAATACATAACTTCTAAGTATAAGTGTCCCATCAGCCACATTGGAGCTTGAGGCAATGAAAAAAAAAAAAAATCTTTGGGAATTCTGATTCTATTTTTATTAAAATTTTTGATCTTTTGTTCATCATGAATTTTTTGCATTAACTCGGTTTGGTTTTTAAAATTATTTTTCTTTCTTTTTTTATTAGTACACGCTTGCAGTTGTTTACACTCCTTGTGTGGAGTTGGTACATGTACATAACACATCTGAGTTCCTTTTTTCATCCCCTTCCCATTTTGATCACACCTTGCAAAGACATTCAGGAAAGAGCTGCTTCAGAAAGTGACAAGAACCATGGGATAAGTGTGTTCGAAGTGGGTGGCAGTATTTTGAGGGAGATCTATGGCAGTGTGGCTTTTACTGTGATAAATTTTTAAAATTTGAACATTCCTCATATATTTCTATCACCCCTTGTACTTTTTTCTCTACCCTCCCGTGAAGGTTTAATACCACAAGCCTATATAACATGTCTGCATATATGATGTATATACAGTACATATGTCTGTGTGCATCCACTGCCTAAAGAACCAGTGTTTGCTCTTGGGGTGACACTGAGGACACGTGGATCAAGGCGTCAAACCCTCAGACCTACAGCACACATCTCTACTGGAGGGGTGCACCAGCCGCTGCACAGGTTAGCCGAGCTCACGAGATGCCTTCTGTTTTGGACACAGCTATTGTCTTTGGAGACTTGCTTTTCCCATGTGTCCATAAAGATCTTCATCTCCGACTCTCCTCACCTTCCTGTGCACAAATCCTTCCTTTAAATGTTTCTATGTACCCAACAGGCTAGAGTCAAATGTGGCAAACCTAGGGGGTTTCATTCACTTCCAAGTGGTGAAACATTTGTGTGCTATTTGTTTGTGATAGGACATTTTCAAGCCAAACTCATCATGTCTTTTCCAAGCACTATTTACATGAATTTACTAAAAGGACAGCAGATATACGTCAAAGCATCAATCTGATATTCAAAGACAATAGAAAGCAACTAAGAAGCTTCCTCACTAAATAGGAAAGGCAGAAAAATGGAGTAAATTAACCAGGGCCAAAATTTGTGCTTAAATATATATCCATGGACAGGAGTTTTTGCCTTTTATTTGTTTATTTAAAATTATAGATTCTATACTTGGCACATTGTAAGCTCTCAATAACATTTGTTGAATAAAAGACTATATTTTTATAAATTCAATTATCTCCAGTTCTAATAGAGAAAGTCATATGGACAGGAGGGATTTTGTCCACTCGTTGAACCCATGTTATGACATACCCTGCATAAATTACTCGGTATCTGCATAAGTAGATGAAACAGATGAGATCCCTGTCCTCACATAGCATGGAGAATCACAGGAGAGACACAGTAAGCAGAGGGATGAATGCAAGTGAGTTGGTAGAATGCAGTGAGCCATGCTGGTGAGTAGCAGAAAGGTACTCAGAGAGTAGGGCAGCAGCACTGGGCACAGAAGAAAGGAGAAGTTGCCATCTGATGGGAAGAGGACCAGACAAGAGCTGGCCAGGCAGAAGGAAGCTCTTGGGCAATGCCCTTGAGCCTCGAGCTATGGCCGTGTTGGTGGACAGGAAAGGAGAACCTGGTGCCTAGAGCAGAACTGGGAACAGGACAAGGATGGAGTTTGAATATTTAGCTTGGGTGGATCATGGAGAGAGTCCAGGGTAGGATACATTGCTGTGACGTCAAAGTGGAGAGGCCACCTCTTCTGGGCCTCAAAAGAAAGATCTGAGCTGAAGCCGTGTCTTTGGCCATCGGAGCTGCTCAGTTGGTGTTGAAGAAGCCAGGAGTGGAAGAGGGTGGGAGAACTTGAAGAGGGTGCCAGCCAGCACCCTGGAGAATAAACATTAGAGTCAGAGCAGGTGCAGTAAGGGAGATGGCCTAAGGGTGCTGGCGCCCAGGTTGCTGAGATAGTGAGGGTCATTGGTGAGGGGAAGAGAGCTGTGAAAAATACCACTTAGGAATCAGGTTGGGGACACAGGAGGAACCATGGGGCTAGGCAGACTTGAGGGTACCTAGGGTCCTTCACAGGAGTGGTTTTGGTGGCATCTTGCTTCACAGTACAGGAGATTTAGAGGCCAAAGAGGTACAGAGAAATTCAGTAGACATGGCTTAGATATTTGGCTGTGAAGGGAAAATGAGAAAAGGAAGAAAATGAATGTGTGTGTGTATGTGTGTGTGCGTGCATTCGTGTGTGTGTGTGTGTGTGTGTGTGTGTGTGTGAAGGGATGGTATTGGTAGGGTAGGGGCAGGTTTGTTTGTTTTTGGAAATGATACAAAGAGGAAGAGATGCATGAAGCAGAGGAAAGTAGTCAGCATGGCCTCGGATGCAGTAGCTTGGGATCCTTGTTGCCTAGAAACAATTGATACTCCAGGTGACCTCTCAGTCTAGGTGTACATGGTCTTCTTATGCATTCAGGTAGACTTTCAAAGTGTTTTGCTTGCAAGTTGCTGCCTTTGGTTGCCAATTTTGATCTAAATAAAAGTTTTTAATGCATAATTTAAAATCTTGCTGGTCCCTCCTTTCCTGTTTTGCTCCCAAGTGATTCTCATGCCCAGCACGACTTTTTCTCATCAGCATCTTTCACTGCAGTGATTGCTCTAGAAATCCTTGAGGTGTGAAAACCATTCCTTGTGGCAAGCACAGAATTTCAATTTTCCTGTTAGGAAAACAACTCTCGGGGCCACCTGACCATGGGTAGCTCCGCATTGCCTGCCTCTGCTGCTTCCTAGGGAGAAGATGGTTTCATAGTCCATCTGTCTCCTTTAAACTTTCAGTGCACTTCCTTGGCTGTTTCTATTCAATTTCAATTTCCAAACAACCTTGTAAAGTCAAAAAGGAGGATATTAAAATATTTCTCATATAGTAAAAATAAACTGTGCAAAAGTAAACATTGCCGTGGTACATTAATGTCGGTTTTATATGTGAGACAAAAATAAAAACTATGGTGTTAGTTGTCAATTAGGATGTCTACTCTTTATGGTGGCCCTTAAAAAGTTATTACCTCTGGAATAATTCATCTAAGGGTGTTATTCTTGATTTTAAACAACTAATATTTCTACTCTTGAATTTTTAGGTGGCAGGTTTATTATGTAATGTGTCCACCTATAAATAAGAATGAGTATTTTCAACTTTTGTACTTGTTCTACTAAATTCCAGTAGTCTTAGATGGGTTTGTATTTCACTCTGGCTTGCAGTGCTCCTCATACCACCAGGAAGCATATTAATTCATCCCAGAAGTTCATTTAGACTTGTGAGCACTGGAGAGTTTAATTGTGATCATGACAGTCTAAAATGAGTTTGGGGTTTTAGCTCTCATTTTCTTTACAAACTGAAAAAGCATGGGTGGAACCCATCATATGGAAAACCTTGTCCTGTTTCCCAAGAGAAGTTTACCTGGTGAGCATGCCATTATTTTATAAAGCACTGTGGGCAGGGAAGGTAAGTGACCCAGAGCCCACTTAGGGGACAATGAGCTGGGTTTGGAAGTTGAACCAAGACCACAAATTATTGTAGCAGAAAGCTGGTCTTGTATGGCCCAGGGCCTTATGGTACCTTGGCAATCTTTGAGTAATGAGGGGCACATAAGACGCCTTATTTCAGAAGAATGGATTTAATTTTAATGAGTCATTTGTACACATCCAACTCTTAACTGAACTCTTTCTTTTTCCCCCAAATGTAGTAGTTTCTGTTTGTTTTGTAAACTTTTAGAGGTGTTTCTCAGTTCCTCACGGTTAGAACTGAAAAGAGGGAAAGAAAAAGGGGGACCCGAGTCCCATACAAAGGAGCCATTCTTCTCCACTTAGAAGCCTCCTAATTAGGTACGGACAACACTGCAGTATGAATGGGAAGCCACATGCCATTTCCTCAGGAAAGACCAGTCTTTGCGCCCATCAATGGAGTGATGATAAATAGTCAAACGTTTGGCTTTGGGGGTCTTTACACAACACGGATGCACAAGGACTTTGATGGTTTTCTTTCCCAGAAACAGAGCCTGCGATGTGGTGAGCTGAGTGGGAGTGAAGCCGGGGGGCAGGCGGGACAGGGAACAGGGCAGGAGCTGTGCCCGGCCGTGCAGAGCTGTGGGGCGAAGCCCAGCCTCAGCCTGATGGCACTGGAGCACAGAGTGGGAATTCCCCAGAATTTGTCCTGCTCTGGGGGAAGATAGCGGGACTTCTGAACCTCTGAGAGTGGGTCAGTGACTACTTACTGGCTCTTCTGGGTAAGGGTGGGAAGGAGAGGAGTAACAACTAAGAGGTGGCTCCAGTCTCCAAAAGTAGCCTTTGGAGAAGGTTGTGCATGGGAGCTCTCGGTGTGCATGTAGCGCTGTGCCATAGGCACACTGCAGAGACCAGAGGGGCCCCAGGGAAGGCTGGGTGGCAGAGGCATGAAGAGCTCAGCCTCAGAAGCGTAGGCTGATCTGGAGAGTCCTGTCTTCAGAGCTACTCAGCCAGAGCCAGTAGACTGGAAGCTACTCTGACCCAGCTGTTATGCCGCAGTTCTAGTTGGACATTAACCCCCAGCATTAGGGGTGACCCACAAATTAGGGGCTCAGGCTTCCAGGTTTCTCCTTTCTTCAGAAGCCAGCCATGTTTTGGGGACTCCCAACCCCTGCATTTCTGACCAACTACTTGCAAACTGTTGTTCTCATGACCCCTCCTGGCAAATCCACATGTTTATCCATCACAAAGCCCCATGAACCCTGGTGCTGAGAGTTAGGTTTCTCAACCATTTCCTGGGCATGGTCAGACTCTGTCTCCACCTCCTCTGCCCAGGGGGCTCAGAGCCAAGTCTCTCTGAGCTCAGGGCTGCTCTCTCAGGTGCCCAGCTCATCCTGAGCCATGGCTTGTCCTACCACCACCTCAGGTGTCCTCCAACGGGCTCAAGAACAACACACAGGTTCCTGTCCCTCGGGAAATCCAAGGGTGTGGAGTCTCCTCCCAGGAGCTGGGGACAGAAGCCAGTCATGTTCTTTCTTATACAGCAGATGATGTTTCTGTGTGGAATAGGTCATGCATTAAAGTGACAGAGAAGTGATACGGAGCTCACCTATGAAGTCTTGGCAGGTCAACCTTGGAAGGATCGATGTGACTGGGAATTGGACTAGTTTGAGCAGCATTTAATACATTTCGGATTTCACTGAACATTTTCATAGTTCTGAACTGACACGAGGTGAGCTTCATGAGTCTAACGAGTGCCAAACGGAGACAGTGGGTCACAACAAAACGCAGAGTTGAGTAAATGTGAAGAGGTTATAGGGAAACATTCCAGATCCCATTTTTTTTCCAAGTCTGCTCAGGCCTCCTGGGACTGAGACTTCTGTCTCTCAGTGTCCTTTGGAGGAGTCATCCTTGCTTACTGCTTGCTTAACTTTGTTTTTCCCTTCCCACAGCTCAGCCTCTTGGTTCACCTTTCGGCGTCCACAAGGCGCCCTCACAGCCCTTCCACAATGGTGGCCTCAGTGCCGAGTTCCGTAGCCTGTGTCTCGGCATCCTGCCTCAGTGCTGAGACTCAAACCCAGATCCCTGGAGACAGACTCTGGGGAGCCCAGCGTCTGCCTCTGGCTCATCAGCTGTAGCTGGCATGACGCTGAAGATGGTGGACGTGGTCTGGAAGTGTGCTGCCCTGGTGCCTGGTCACACTTCTCCCCCACGCCCCGGGAGACAGGAGTGAAGCTGTGTGTCGCCAGCTCCTTGGTCCCCTGGCTTCTCTTGAGTCAGGCATGTGGGAGGCAAGACAGGAGAGGAGTGACCCTGCTCCTCTCCAGCTCCTGCAGAGCAGGTGACTCCAACAGCAGCAACTTCCTGCAGGTCCTAGTTCCGCCTTCCTCCTTTTGCCTCCTGAGGTCTTGGTGTAGGAAAGACTTCTCTGTGAGCCTGGGTACTCTTGAGCGGATTGTTTGGTTTTCCTTATCCCTGCCGACATCTTTATAAATCGCCACTCATGAGTCTTTAACACTTCTGTACATGGCATTTTTTTAGGGTGAGATCTTGCCTAAAATTGGACTTAACCTGGGCACCAAGAGCACATACCTGCTCCTGATTGGGTGTACATCTCAAAGTTCACCGAGGACTGGGTAGATAGAAAGTCCACTGTAATTTCAACAACAATTTATGTTATTTTTAATTGATATGTTTTCCTTGACACTGTTTCCTCAGGGATGTGGTTTCCAAACTGTGTGCCAAGGCACCCCAGGGCACTCCTAGAGATTTTAAATTTGCCTGGAAGTTCAGCAGGACGTGGCACCTGCCAGACACTGCAGCTTGAGGCAGTTCACGGTTTCAGAGATAGGTCATAGCTCATTCGTTCGTCGATATCATATCTTTGCAAAGCTGGGTTTTTGGTTGTTGCTTTCAGCAAAAAAACAATACAATGTGGAAATCAAGATGGGGCAGGAGACATAGGTGACTGTGTTGGATTGAAATCCCAGTTTTAAGAAGTTTCACAATGTTCCGCAGTCATGTGGTTATGGACAGCCCATTAGTAAGTCACCGTGGTTATTTAAGATGAAATAAAAATATTATGTTTCATTTCAATATATGGTGGGTTTTTTTCAATATCTACGAAGTAGTTAGAGCATCACACTTAAGTTGTTTTGACCATAATAAACAAAATTGCTAGGAATTTCCTTCGGCCTAGGAGTGCTATAAAAAGCTCATGAGACACTGAAGGCAGCAGGAAGCAAGAAAACCGGAGAACTTCTGCATTAGAGTATTTATTCGAGTAAAATTTTAAGATACTGTTTGGTGGAGCGCGCTCAGTTTATCACAAGTCTTCCTTCAGATGCAAGTATCCGTGTGTTAGCTGTAGGACAACTAGCCAGTGAGGGTCTGTAACGGCAGGCTATTAGAGGCAGTCATCTTGAGAACAAGTGACTGCAAATAAAACACCTCCCCCTTCCAGCTTACAAGTCTGCTTTGCATCATCTACATTTATTTTCAGACTTTTTTTTTTTTTTGTGGGTACCAGGGGGTCGACCTCAGGACCTCATGCACCAGCAGGCACCCGTGCCACTGAGCGATATCACCGGCTCCTTTTTCGTATGTGGGATCCGGGAGTCGAACTCGGGCCCTCGCGCTTGCAAGGCAGGCGCTTACACCGCTGAGCCATCTCACCGGCCCTATTTTCAGGCTTTTTTGACTTTTATTATTTGTTCATTTTATTGCACTTATTTCAATTATGTTAATTTCTTGAGGAGAAGACTACAAAATGTACCTGGTTAATAGAGAGTCAGAAAATGTTTGTTGAATGAATGAATGAAGTGACTTAAGGAATATCTCCGTCCATATTAAATTATCTACAGTAGTATGTGATATTTCTGCAAAAGAGGTACCAGCTCCAAATTTCTAAGGCAGCCCAGTTTAACCTTAATGTGGGTTTTCTAGTGATCTATAAATACATCGTCACTGAAACTGGCGATGTTGATATGGACTGAGTTGCGTCCCCTCAGATGTTGCTGCCTAAGCACCTCAGAATGTGGCTCTATTTTCAGGTAAGGCCTTTGCAGAGGTGATTATGGTAAAATGAGGTCATTAGGGTGGGCTCTAATGCAGTCGTGGCTGGTGTCTTTAGAAAAGGAGGCCATGAGGACACACAGGGACACCAGGGATGTGCAGTCACAGGAAAAAGATCAGGTGAGGTGATGTGGTTTGAATGTCCCCTCCAAAACTCATGCTAAAATTTGATTGCAATCATGACATTATGAAGAGTGGGACTTTTGATTAGGCCATGAGGACTCTACCTTCATGGGTGGGACCAGCGCCATTATAAAAGGTCAAATTCATCCGCCCTCCGCCTCTTTGTCCATCCACCTCCTCCCTCTTTTTTGGAGGATGCAGCTTTCAAGGTGCCGTCTTGGAATCAGAATCACCAAATTTGTTGGTACCCTGATATTGGACTTCCCAGCCTCCAGATCTGTGAGTGGATCAATTTCTTCTTATTGTAAATTACCCGCTCACTGTTACCATTCTGTTGTCTGGCCATTGTGAAGACACGGAGGCCTAGCAAAAAGACAGCCATTTGCAAGCCAAAGGATGAAACCTTGTCCCGCCCCGCTGACCCCTTGGTCTTGAGCTTGTAGCCTCCAGAAAATAAATTTCTGTTGCTTAAATCACCCTCTGTGGTGTTTGCATATGGCAGGTCTAGCAAACTAAAGTGTGTGTTCAGCAAAGCCCACGCCTTTGAATTTTGATCCCTGAGTGTCACGGACTGCAGAAGGCAGCTGCAGTCCCTGTCCATCTCAGAGAACTTGAGATGCCACTTGTTTTAGGGAAAAGCGATATACATTCTCTGATAGAAATGGACCAGAGTGTGGTGTCAGTGGGTTTAAAACATTGCCTTTGCATTTTTTTACAGGACATAACTTACAGGAAAACATACAGTAGGAGAGGAAAGCACATGGCGGAGGGAACCCCAAACATACACTGTGGGGAGATACTGCTTTTGGGTGCATTTTAGCCTTTTGTTCCATCAAGGAAAGCTGCTCTCGGGCATCCCTTTTCATAACTCCTATCATTAATGAAGCAATTATAGCTTAGTTTGGAATAGGAAAAATTTTATTTTCCTATTTGCAAGTGGTTTCACGTATGCACCCAAGAAGTTGCTTATGTTTTAAAATCACAGTGTGATTATGGGCAGCATATTTTGAGCAGACTGGAAAGGGCATTCCAAGTCAAAGTAGGCCTTGTGAATCACAGCACTTGTTGCTTTGCTCCCTTGTTTGGAGTCCATGACTGTTTTCCAGAATTTTTCAATCATCACCTCCCCATGAATGCACTTATTAATATCATGTTTGAAGCACACCTAGGTTTGGCTACGCTATCCATGTGTTGTCATTTCCTCTACCTCTTTTCAAACTCATCCCTCCATTTTCCTGTTGCATTCAATATCTGCATTTCGGTGCATTTACCTTCATAAAATGTTTTATTATTCATTCACAATTAGCTATGCGTACTATGCTTTGTTTTGTTTTATTCTAAATTTACCTTCTATTGGAGAGATTATCAGTGGGTTACAGTAGGTCACAATGCAATTCGCAAATGGAGCAGCAATATAAATGTACCCCATGTACCCATAAAAGATACATATCCCTTCTTCAGCGTGATGTTAGTGGAAGGCAAATATTCCACAAGTCCACCAAAGCATGGAGTATCATTTCCTTCTAATCTAAGATGCACAGATTGGAGTCTCTCAGACCTGAGGTCATGGTTTTAAATGACTCTAAACACCTCTTTTCTTTAAATTTTTAAATGGGTATGTGAGGGTCAAATGTGTCACTTATTAAGTGGTGGTGCAAAACGAGAATTATGGATGGTGTTTAAAGGAAGCTAATCACCACTGATTCAGATTAATTAGAAAGATGGTCTGTCTAATGAAAAGTCTAAATTAATGAAAAGTCTGAACTAAACTGTGTTAAATGTTTTTTTTTTTCTTTTTCTTTCAACATTTAATCAGCTGAGATTGGCTTAACTACATAAATTGAATATTGGCTAGTGTCGATCTTTAGGAGAGCAGACTTAGGACTAATAAATTTGGGCTCGTAATTAGTATGTAATTGCATGTCCACATATTTTTGAAAAGCTTTGAGAAAGAACACTTAAAATGTACCCCCCTGTTGGATATGTGTTATTACTTTAGGAGAGAGGGTTTGGAAAGGCCCAAAGGTCAGAATTTAATAAGGCAGTTGGAAGATCTAGGACCCCTTGGTTCTCTGAGTTTCTGAATTAAGCAGATGGAACATGTCTGGGATAAATTTGCACTCATCCAAATATCTGGACTCACAAAGACCAAGGAGATAGTTGCTTCTTTTGGGTATCAGTAGGAATGAAAAGGTCAGGTAACCACTGATGTGTTGCCTGATCGAATATCATATATAGTTATCCAAATATCACTGGAAACTCTCTCTCCTGGAAGGACTGTGTAATTACAGGTGCACTCTGAGTTAGGCAAGGAGCTGTGTTGAAACACAAGGGAGTAGGGAGAAAAATGTCTGATAACATTGCTTTGCAGAAAGAGCTGCAGAATAAGTCAACAATAAAAGGAAATGACTGGCCTCATTTTGAATGCAAGAGATGTGAAATATGAGTGAGTGTGTGAGTCAGCTTCCTGTGACTATAACGAAACACCAGAAAAAATCAATTCAAAGCAGAAAAGGTCTATTTTTGGCTCATGGTTTCAGAGGTTTAAGTCCACAGTTGGTTGGCTCTATTGCCTTTGGGTCTGTGGTGAAGCAGAACATCATGATAGAAGGGCATGGTGGAGTGAAGAAACTGTGCAACTCAGCTCATAGGAACCAGGAAGGAAGGTGTGTGTGTGCGTGAGAGAGAGAGAGAGAGAGAGAGAGAGAGAGAGAGAGAGAGAGGAGGGGAGAAGAGGGACAGACAAAAACAGAGACAGAGGCAGAGGCAGAGGCAGAGGCAGAGAGACCAGATGTCTGAGATAAAATAGGGATAAAATATCCTCTTTAAGGGCACACTCCATAGTGACCTACTTCCTCCCACAAGGCCCCTCTCCTAATTTTCATCACCTCTCAATACCAGCTGGGGGCATTCTATATCTGAATTATAACCATTATTGTGTTAGTAGTTCCCTCCATTTTATTTTCTTAATTAATTCAGTTATTAGTACATTTTAGGTATACGTAATGAGGGCTGGTGATATAGCTCAGTGGCATAAGCGCCTGCCTGGCAAGTGTGAGGTCCTGAGTTCGACTCCCTGTACCTGCATATATATAAAAAAAAAGATACATAAAAAAAGATATACATAATGATCACATTCATCAAAGGGAATTTGTACCTGTACATGAATTACCTTGATTCTTTTTTTCCCATTCCCCTACCCTCCCTTCAACCCCTCTTTCCCTCTTTAGTTACAAAAGTTTTATTCCCATTTTTTCCCCTTTTTCCTCATTTTTTCTTTTCCCTTCCTTCCTTTCCCCCTGCCCCCTCCCTAGTTCCCCTTCCTATTTGAACCTTCTCTTCCTGTTTCACAATACCTATTGTACATTTTGTTCCTTATTTACACTTTTGGTTTCTCAGACCAGATAAACAATGAAGTATTTACACATGTATGTCCAATTTATTTTACTTAAGAGTATGGCCTGAAGGTGCATCCATTTACCTAGAGATGTCTCAAGTTTATCCTTCTCTGTGGCAGAATAGTACTCCATTGTATAAAAAGAAAACACATCTTCTTTATCCATTCATTGGTTGATGGGCATTTGGGCTGTTTCCCAGAATTAGCTATTACAAACTGTGCTGCTATAAACATGTGCATATATCACAGTGATATGATGCTTTTAATTCTTTTGGGAAGATACCAAGAAGAAGAATATCTGGGTTATATGGAACCTCTAATTCTAGTTTTTTGAGGAATCTCCACGCTGATTTCCACAGTGGTTGCACCAGTCGACACTCCCACCAACAGTGGAGAAGTGTTCCTTTTTTCCCACAGCCCCACCGGCATTTGTTATTGGTTGATTTCTTGATAATAGCCTTTTTTTCTGAAGTAAGATGGGCTCTTAGCATTGTCTTAATTTTCATCTCTCAAATGACCAATGATGTTGAACATTTTTTCATGTATTTATTTGCTGTTTTTACTTCTTTATCTGAGAAGTGTCTATTCATTTCAGATGCCCTTTTTTGGATTGGGTCTTTAAATTTGGGGGTCTGATTTCTTTGAGTTCTTTATATATTCTAGATAGTAGTCCTTTGTCTGAGAACAGCTGGCGAAAACTTTTTCCCACACTGTGGGTGATGTCTCTTCATTCTGTTGGTGGTTTCTCTTGCTGTGCAAAAGCTTTTTAATAAGATGAGATCCCAGTTGTTGATTCGTTGTGATAGTTCCTGTGTGATCAGGGTTTTGTTCATAAAATCTTTGCCTACAGCAATGTCTTCAAGAGTTCTACTTATTCTATCTTCCAGCAGATTTAGGCCAAAATGACTGGCCTCATTTTGAATGAAAGAGATGTGAAATATGAGTGAGTGTGTGAGTCATTGTTTTAATATTTAGAGAAGAAATTAGGCAGTTCCTATAATTAAATGACAATGCCAATACAACATACAGGAACTTATGGGACACGATGAAAGTAGTCCTACGAGGGAAATTTATAGCACTGAATACCCGTATCAGGAAAACAGAGCAAGCTCAAATAAACAACTTAATGTTGAACCTCAAGCTTCTAGAAAAAGAAGAGCAAGAAAAACCAAAAACTTGTGTAAGGGAGGAAATTTTAACAATCATAGCAGAAATCAATGCAATGGAGACTTAAGAAAATAATACAAAAATTCAGTGAATCAAAGAGTGGGTTCTCTGAAAGATTAAATAAAATGAATAAAACCCTTAGTTACCCTTATCAAGAAAAAGGAAAGAAAAGACTCAAATCCAAATGCAATTAAGAATGAAAAGGGTGAAATCACAACAGATTCTGCAGAAATCCAGAAGATCATCAATACCTACTTCGAGATGCTGTATTCTCCTTTTTTTGGGGGGGGTACCGGGGGTCGACCTCAGGACCTTGCACGCCAGCAAGCGCCCGTGCTGCTGAGTGATGTCACCGGCCCTTTTTTCATATGTGGGTTCCAGGAGTCGAACTCAGGACCTCGCGCTTGTCAGGCAGGTGCTTATGCCACTGAGCTATCTCACCGGCCCCGAGTTGTTGTATTCTAATAAAATGGAAAACACAAGAAATAGACAGATTCCTAGATACATATGAATTATCAGAGCTGAATCAAGAAGATATAAAAATTCTAAATAATCCAGTATCAGTCAATGAATCTAAAGATGTAATTAAAAACCTACCAACAAAGGAAAACCCAGGTCCTGATGGATTCAGTGCTGAATTCTATAAGAAATTTAGAGAAGACTTAATGCTCCTACTTCTCAAACTTTTTAATGAAATTGAAAGGGAATCAATACTCCCAGATTCATTCTCTGATACCAAAACCAGGGAAGGATCCAACCATAAAAGAGAACTACAAGCCAATCTCCCTAATGAACATAGATGCAAAAATCCTCAATAAGATACTGGCAAACAGAATGCAGCAAATCATCAAAAAGATTATACACCATGATCAAGTAGGACTCATCCCAGGGATGCAGGGATGATTCAACATACACAAATAAATGTATAAACCATATTAACAGAGCCAAGGATAAAAACCATACGATCATCTCAATAGATGCAGAAAAAGCATTTGACAAAGTCCAACACCCATTCATGATTAAAAACCCTACAGAAGGGGGCCGCTGAGATGGCTCAGCGGCATAAGTGCCAGCCTGGCAAGTGCGAGGTCCTGAGTTCGACTGCCGGTACCCACATAAAAAAAAAGGGCCGTTGATATAGCTCAACGGCACGGGCACCTGCTGGCACATGAGGTCCTGAGGTCGACCCCCGGTACACACACACACACACACAAAAAAAAAAAAAAAAAAAAAAAAACCTACAGAAAATTGGAATAGATGGTCGTTACCTCAATCTGATAAAATCCATCCATGACAAATCAGCATCATATGACATGGACAAAAACTGAAAGCTTTCACTCTAAAATCAGGAACAAGACAAGGATGTCCACTATCAGCACTCTTATTCAATATAGTTTTGGAAACATTAGCCAGACCAATTAGACAAAAGGAAGAAAGAAATGGATTAAGGATAGGAAAGGAAGAAGTTAAATTATCATAACTTGTGAATAACATGATACTCTACATAGAAGACCCCAAAAGCTCCACCAAAAGACTTCTAGATTTAATAACCAAGTTCAATAGCATAGCTGGATACAAAGTCCACACTCAAAAATCAGTAGCCTTCCTGTACATGAATAACAAATTCCCTGAGAGAAAAAATTAGGGAAACAACATCTTTCACAATAGCATCCAAAGAAATGAAATTGATTTAGGAATCTATCTAATGAAGGAAGTAAAAGATCTCTACATTGAAAATTACAGTACTCTTAAAAAGGAGATTGAAAAGAATATCAGAAAATGGAAAGATATTCCTTGTTCTTGGGTAAGAAGAACCAATATAGTGAAAATGGCCATAATTCCAAAATTGTTATACAGATCTAACACAATCCCGATCCAAATTCCAACACCAAAGCTCACAGAATTAGAGAAAACAATCCTAAAATTCATTTGGAACCAGAAGAGACCTAGAATAGCAAAGGCAATTCTGAGCAACAAAAGCAAGGCAGGGGACATCACCATCCCTGATTTGAAATTATACTACAAAGTTACTGTGATAAAAGCAGTATGAAATGGGAAGAAATTGTTCGAAAGGAAAAAGGAACTAGAATGGGTGAAAGGGGAAAGGACAGTAGGGAAAAGGGAAAAAATGCAAGTCAGTTATAACATATTAGTGTCTCTTAGTTCATTAAAAAGGAAGGTTTGTGCTAATATTGATTGGAGAAATTTTTCTGCCCATATCTTGTACCCTGAACAACTACTTTAAAGATAACAACATGTAATGTATTAACCATTGTTATTCTCCTATTATTTTGTTATGAATTTTGTTTTAGCTTTTTTCCATTAAAAAAAAAAAAAAAAAAAAACAGCATGGTACTGGCAGAAAAACAGACCTGAGGATCAATGGAACAGATTAGAAGTTACAGAAACAACTCTAAACACATTCAACCACCATATCTTTGACAAAGGAGCCAAACACCTTCACTAGAAGAAAGATAACCTCTTTAAGAAATGGTGCTGGAAAAACTGGCTTTCCACATGCCAAAGATTAAAGCTAGACTCATGTCTTTCACAGTGCAATAAACTAAAATCGAAATGGATCAAAGATCTAAATATTAAAACAGTTCTCTCCATCTTGACTTATCGTAAAGGACTAAGTGTTATCCCGTGGAGAACTGGGAAGTCTGATATGGCTCTTCGAAGACATTTCCTCATAGAACTTGACCCTCATGATCATCTTTCATTTATTTCATTGGCCTTCCCTACTCACTTCTTTGGTCTTCCTGGCTCTGCCCATAGCAAAGAGAAGTTAAGCCCTAAAGCTAAGATCCTTCTGTGTGCTTGAAGTCAAAGCTCAAACGGATGGGGAAGAAATCAGGGTAATGATGCCTCATCTGCAGAAACTGGAGGGAGAGAATATAAGTCATGTAGTTTTCTTCCCTGGACTTATAAATATTGGAACCCTATGTTTTTTGTTTTTTCTCACATGCTAGACTTTTTTATGTTGCTCGGGATTGGACTCTGGCCCTTGCACATGCTAGCCAAGCACTGTAGCACTCTGAGCTACATTTCCAGCCCCTTTTTAAACTGTTTTATTTTGAGACAGGTCTTGCTAAATTGTCCAGGCTGGCTTTGAACTTGTGGTCTTCCCAAACAGCTGGGATTACTGGCATGTACCACCATGCCTGGCTTCTATTCAAAATTATTAACCAAGGTAACCTGCTCCCTATCAAATTCAACTTGGCAGTCCCTGAGCTCAGCCATACAAGTTGGG
Organism: Erethizon dorsatum; assembly: GCA_028451465.1. Lineage (NCBI taxonomy): Eukaryota > Metazoa > Chordata > Mammalia > Rodentia > Erethizontidae > Erethizon > Erethizon dorsatum. Next base: position 58,500,158 of record CM051833.1, read on the forward strand.
ATTTCTGCACAGTTAATTCAGGCTTCCTTTGGGAGGGAAACTGTTCTCAATGATTTAATATGTGGGAAGAACTTTCTATCAAGATCTGCAGCATCTACTAAGGTCTTTTCTTCCAGCTGGCTTTTAATGAGCTGCAGGAGCATTTCTAAAAGGAGCAAGTAGCTCTGCAAGCTGCCCACTTCCAATTTATCTGGTTCTTCTGCTGACCTTGAGTTTTGTCTCTGTGGTATATTATCGTAAAAAAAAAACGAGATTTCTACCATTCAAAAAGACTTAACAACACATCTCTTATAAAAGAATATAATCATGCCCAACAGTACTATCTATTATGAAATGGTAGTTTTCTTGGTAAAGGAAATTGTGTTTGACTCTTGATTTTCACTTCCAATCTCTTGACCCAAAGCCCTAATAGCACCCATTTTTGAAGTTGTGCTTTCAATTTTCTTTGTGCTTTTCTTTCTGATGGCACTATTCCCCATTTGAAGGAGTTTTAAATGAGAAGAAGATTCTAGCACATAACCTAGGGATCAGTGGATGTTATTAGCCAAAGCACAATGTTTCTAACCTTCACTAAAGGATATAAAAAGGAGAAATCCTGAGGCCACTGCACCCAGCTAACTTAATTCTTAAGGAGAAAAAAGGTTAAGGAGATAAGACCAGAGTTTTCTGTAGCCTTGTTTGAGAGAGAACTTTAAGGAAAATTCCACCTGATCATCTCCCCTGAGCCAAATCTGATACTTCCGAGATGCAGGGAGTTTTCTGAGTATTTATTTGCAGCTCTCTTCATCAAGTTCTTGTTTTCCCTTTTATTTTCCTTTGGCTTATAATTGTTTTTTTTGCATATTTATGATCTGCTTTGTTTTAAGGTGATGGTCTGTCTCAAATGTTAAAATATTTTTTCTTCTCTGACACTGTTCCATTAGATCAGAAAGAACAAACTGTCATTAAATGAGAGTGCTTGACCAACAGCCAGGATCCTCTCCCTCCCCTTGGCTTGCAGGTGCATACAGGTGTGCTTCCTGCTGTCCCCTGTGGCCCTTTGAATTTGCCACTCCTGGTACAAGAGGAAGAATTGGAGTATCTCCCTCCTTAAGATACGGAGTATCTTAGAGTCACAGGAGATCTGGGATGTCGCCGAACCCATGGGGTACATTTCTCAAAAAGCAGTGACCTGGTGCCCTTCAGGTGTTCTCCCAGGTGACATAGTCATAGTTGGGTCACCTGTGAGCCACATGATCTGGTGGGGAGCAGCTTGACATTCTCATTCTTTTCTTCTGAATGAGCACAGAGATGTAGGTTGAACCCATCAAGGGCTACATGGACATAAGGTCTCCAAATTGTAGCCACTTAAGATAACTAAATGGTGGACACCCTTTATAGCATAAGATATGAATGCTTTATAATATAAAGGAAAAAATGTTAGCTTCTTACAAAGTAGCATGTGTTTCTAGAAATTCTGCAGAAATACCTTTCCCACAATCTAGCTGGAGTCTTGCTGCTCCAGGTAAACCTGACCTGAAGCATATGAGGTGCAGTGGAATATAGGCAAAACACGGGTCAGCTCAGGAGCCTAGCTTGGCCCAGCATCTGCTCTCAAGTCACTTAATTGTTTGGATGTTTGTTTCCTTGACTGTAAGATAAAATAATAAAATGTGTCAATCTTCAGGTTGCATTGTGTTCTGCACTCTTGCAAAGATAAAAAGAAGGAAAGTGTATTTGGAAGAGCACTGATGACCCCCAGAAAAGCAGTGAAATCCATCATACCTTGCTGGTAGCCACTGGCCTTCCCACGGGCACGGAGTTTAATAATATGCCTGTCCTGAGAATCACTGAAAAGCGTTGACAGATTTCTCCGCATTTATATCAAGCAAAGACGGGGAGCTGGGGGGTGGTGTGGACAGCCAGGCTTGTGTGGCGACGTCTGGTCACAGTTTGATTTGCACAGATTGTAGATCATGCTATGTGCAATTCCAAAGCTGGGTTTAATCCTCAGGGTAAACCTTGACTGGTGTTATCATCTTAAACAATTTGTTTTCTCCCAAGACATCTCGTGGGAGGCCAAGTTCCCTCTCCTGTTTTCCCACAGATGTGAGAGAAGCTAAATGAAGCAACAAGATAAAAGAAGACATCAAGACAGCATGATGTTATAAAACAAATCCAACATTGTGAAAATAAGATTTTTTTTTTAGTCATGTGGTCCATTGTCACAGTCTTTCAGAAAATAAAATCCTTTCTCTTTATTTTTGAAAAGAAAATCTTAACCTAACATCACTTCCTTTGTGTTCCAGGTTTCATATAAAGTCATATGAATGCATCATTTTGAAAGAAAAATGCTTTAGGACATCAGTCATATTTGGAAATGATTTTGCTATCAAAATACCAGTTCTATTAACCTTTGCATATAGAATTGCTGTATGAAATGGGGATCAGAAAAATGCTTGTAATTTTGAAAAGTGTTCTATCAGAAAAGAAATACCATATTTTACTTGGCATCAAAGTTCTTGGCTGTTTTGTAAAGTTTTTCTTTCAATATAAAACTCAGTAAATGCACTTTTTCCAGTTGTCAGTAGCCAGGAAAGATTGAAACTCCATTTAGTTCAAAGCATCCAAAACGAATGGATCAAAGTTTTTCTTTAAGTTCCATGACAAGACAAATGTACCACTGTCATGTGTTGGTCTAAGAATATTGGCTGGAAGATAGGCAGGAAGTAAAAAGACCATACTTCTCTTTGGAGAGCCTTTTCTGCTTTGGAGAGACAGGCATCTGTGTAGGAAGTTGGGGGGGTGGGGCCTTCTTTATAGATGAGAGATGCTGGTCTGTCAGCACATTGGCGATGCGGATGTGGCCCGGGAGTCCCCATGGCACACCTTGACTTCATTCTGCAATGAGGGTCTGGACACAGAAGTGGCTCCCCTTACATGAAGAAGAAAGCTATGGTAATAATAAAAAGAGCCAGGATGCTGGGGCCAATGGTTCTGACGCAGGCTGGTCAGAACTTGAGCTAATGACTCTGTAAAGTGGCTGAGTCCCTCTTGACACACCCACAGGGGGCTGCAGGGCAGGGCGTCCAGTTCTCCAGTTAGACAAAAGCACTGCCCTCCTGATCTGGACTAGGGAATTCAGAGGAAAGAACTGGGGAGCAGAATCCTGCGAAGAAATCAGGGGAAGCCAGGCTTTCTCATTCAGGAGGCTGGAGCAGCACGCTGGGGCACTTTTGTGAGGTGCTGAATCCACACTTCCTGCTGGGAGGCCAGGGGAAAGGCACTGGCTTCCTTCAGTTCTGCTGCTTCCACTTGGTTCTTATTTTGGAGGCATTTATTTTCTAACGTGTTGACATTTTTGCTTTTAAGGCATTTTTTGAGGAAGATGCATAAAGGCTCTTACGGACAGTCACAAAGTTATTTTTATTATTGTCTTAGCTGCACTTAATAAGGAAAGAGTATTTTCTAATTGTAAACAGCATGGTTTGCATCGGCTTTTCTCATGTCTTGCATTCCTTGGGGCCCTGTTCTTCAAAGCAAGTCTGCCAGGCAATGACAAGGTCTAAAGCATCTTCAGCAAACCAGATGGTCCTTTGGCAAAAACCAAGCAGGGCAGGACTTAATTAGCAGCATCACACTGTGCCAAAATCAACCTCAATTCAACTGGAGGGGGATACCCTCAAATAGAAGCCAGGAAGGTCCCCAGAACTTCCCACGGGTCCAGGAATGTCCAAGGTTGACATTCACAGAGGTGTCAGCACACGCATGGGAAGGAAGAGCGCCCCCTGCAGACCTGAAGTGTGCGGAAATCGCACTGAAGGTCATGGCATCCCTCCCAGGTTCTGGCAGCTGCACACACTCAGGGATTATAAGGACACATGCCTACTACACACAGCACATGTGTTACATGCCTAGCACATGCCTAATGTACATTTAGTACTCATGAATACAAATCGGACATATAAATCACACACAAATTACATAGATCGTACCACACTTGTATATCACACAATTCACATACATGCCTATACGTATGCGTATATCACACTCAAACACTGTACACACAGAAGAATACCTAAAGTGAATGTTTTAATCATCTAGGCAAATAGAGGTGAGATAAAATACGGATCCATGAAAGGACGTTTGGGACTGAGGTGGCAGAACAGGAGACTGGGGAGCTCCCAGCCATTTCTCAGGAATGCGTGAGTTACATGGACAGCACCAAGGGCCGCTTCTAATGTGCACAATTCTTGACCCACTTCTGTTGGGTATCTGCACTGACTCAGAGAGACTCATTGCGTGTGCTGTCCCATTTCTAGCTCTAGTCCGCTTTATCCTCCATCCCCAAAATGCACTTATTAGGGTTTTATGGGGCTCAAGATTAGGTGTCCCTTTTTCTCTTGTGTCTAGCACCTGTGAAGAGAGAGAGTATCAGGCAGATGAAGACAGCATTCCACCTTCATTACTGTTACAGTTGTTTGGAGAACGTGGTTGTGGACACTTGGTTTTGTGAATTTCTCTTTGCGCTAACCCATCTTCCCCTGCGTCTGCCCCCAAATGAAGGCCTTTGGCAGCACAGGCTGAGAGAGTGGTCAGGTTCACGGCTTGGCTGCAAAGGCTGCACATGAAGACCTCCGCCCTCATCAGGAAGGATGAGCCTAAGAGAGTGAGAGAAGGAGCTAAGGGGCCCAATGTCCACGTCTTTCTCTCAGATCCTCCAATCAGATAAACTCCTGTCACTGTTGGGGACGTGGCCCTAGATGCAGAGGGAGGAGCCATGATTTTCTCGGCAATTCCATCACAGGGAACCTTGAAGGCTTAGGAGTAAATCTCCCACCTATTCCCACCACCGAGTCAGGTGATTGATGTGGGGAATTGATCTGTGTTGGGAGATGCTCTTACTGAGAGCCACAGGGCCTTTGGAAATGAAGCTATGGCCTTGTGATGGAAGCCATGAGTGACCTGGGTGGGTCAGAATTATGGTCGTGTGGAAGAGGCGGGGGAGCCGGTGAGATAGCTCAGAGGCATAAGCGACTGCCTGGCAAGCACGAGGTACTGAGTTCGACTCCCGGTACCCACATACGAAAAAAGGGCCGGTGATATTGCTCAGCGGCATGGGTGCCTGCTGGTGCACAACATCCTGAGTTTGACCCCCGGTACCCACAAAAAAAGAAAAAAACGAGGGTGGGTATTCACATCTGTCTGTCCACCCACAGGCAGATCTGTAGGTGCAGCCCTGAGCTCAGGACTCTTGCTCTGTGAGAGTTTTGTGCCACATAATAGGAGCACACACTGAAAAGACCATTGGATACCCTGCTGCTGAGAACAGAAAAGGAATATTCCCTAAGAGCACTTCTGCAACATATATCATCAACTCAAAATGTGCATGCCTTTTGACTCCATAAATTTTTAGTAATTGAGTCTAGAGAAATTATCAAATAGGAACTCAGAGTTCACCCATGAGATGGACATCTATAGGCAAATGCATAGAATGCTACCACAGCAAGCACTGAAGGCAGCTAAATGTTGACAGAGTCATAAACTGAATATTCTCTAAGCATTCAAAATACTGTTTCCATTGAATTTGTATGATCTCAATTTTTTTTATTAAGTGTTAAATGTAAAAAGCCAAAGCACAAAACTACAGTTGGAATGAACCCTGGTCTTTTGGGACAAGCTGACAAAACCAAGTATGTCACCAGTTTTGATACAGAAAGACAAAAAATGGATGGGCACAGCTGTATGGCAGCAGAATGTCTTCTTGGCCAGGGAAGTTAGGGTTCTACTCAGATTTTTAATATCTGTTTTCCCCAACTATTAGTGAACGTAAATTGTTTTTATCATCAAAAGAATAACAAGCTATATGTACTGAAAGGCTGCCTTGTTCCTCTATAGATAAAAGATAACGTGGAACAACATCTGTCCAGACCTGCGTATGGTTCTGATGTGAGAGTAGCATGTATCAGTCACTAATTATCACAGTAATGCTGTGTAACAACCTAGAAATCTCTGTTATACAGTGAGAGACTGCGCTCTGTTCCATGTAACTCTTACTCTGGGACCAGTGGGGTAGCCAGAGCGTGGTCTTCTCCTGATGAGACAGAAAAGAGTCACCTGAAACACACAGTATCACATGAGTCTGGCTGGTGTGGCACAGACCTTCTGTCCACACTGCGGTTGCCAAAGCAAAACAGTTCTACACATGGCTGAGCCCCAAGTCAAGGGAGTGACTGCACAGTTGTCTGTTAAAGGGCGTGGATCCCTACCTCAGATTCAGAAGGGGACAGAATCCCAAATGGGGACCCTGCTTTCTGTTAGACAAGAATGTTAGTCTGAAACAGACATACAGGGAGCTTCCTGCAGCCATGATTTTTAAGCTATTGCTTGTATACCTTTTGCTTTATTGTGATGATCCATTAGAAACTCTTGTCCTATTGAGAGGCTCTTTCTGTCTCTTTAGATCCTGGCCAACGTGATCATTTTCATCTGTGGGAACCTGGCAGGAGCCTACCACAAGCACCTCATGGAACTTGCTCTGCAGCAAACATATCAGGACACATGCAACTGCATCAAGTCCCGGATCAAGCTGGAATTTGAAAAGCGTCAGCAGGTAAAGTGTGCTGTTAATCCCGCATCCGCATCATTTTAGGCAGGACTAAAATGATGTTGTTGCTGTCAGTTTTGAGTACAGAGTTCATTCATGAGCTTCAGAAAGAAACCACAGCAGCTGACTGCTCATGCCCAGCCATGGGCTCTTGGCGTGCGGACCTAGATCAAAGCTTGGAGATGGCATCTCTCCCCGCAGCCTCTGGGCCGAGGGGCCCAGTGACCCAGTACCACGCACATGCAGGCAGCTGCATCAAATGTCATCCACAGGTCTGGTGCGCAGGGTTGGAAATTGAACTAATAATAACACTTTGTTAAGGTACTTATTGTTGCTTAGTGTTTGTGGCAACAATCTGCCCCAGTGGAAACCTGAGCCTCCCTCTTGCACTGTACTCCCCCGGCCTTGTGGGTAATATCTGTGCTCCACACAGGATGGACTCGTGGACATCATGGAGAGGGAGGTGATCAGGAGTGGGTGGTTGTACTTATCAGTGGTTACCCTAGATGATGGTTGGGATGAAGCCTAGCAATGTACATTTGGGAAATATATTGACTATGATGAGACGTTACGAAGAATAACCCATGAAGAAGTATGGGAGGTGTGGAGGTGAGCCATGTGTTATCATGGGGAATACAGGGGCAGGCAACATGGAGCGCTCGGGAGGGGAGACTGACCAGCAGAGGGCCTGCAGTGGATGGGCTTTCCTTCAGGTGATGGCGGAAGAGCCATTGAAATGGTTTTGCATTTCTTGGGCTCCTGTATTCATTACCCAGCGGCTAGTCTGTAAAGGTGACGATTGGCATGGCTTTCTGAGCTCTCTGTTACACTTCTTTGCCAGCTTTCTTCATAATACCTAGGCTGTTAGCACAGTTTGACACATAGTAGATGCTTGTTTACTATGTTAAATTGCATTGAATTAATCCATTCCACAAAATCTCATCAAATGTATTTTGGTGGTGAGAGCAAAGGAATGTCCTTTCAACATTGGCACTGGGTATTGTTTGTTTTTGAACTGATAAACAGTGATTGAGTCCCTTTTCATTCAAACAGGATATCGGTTCATTTGTTTAATAAATGTTTATTGAGCACAGAGTTTGTGTTGCAGGCTCTAGGCGCTGGGCTACGGCCGTGAACAGTGCTTTCTCACTGGTATTATTGGCAAATCAAATACGTATTTTTTTAAATTGCTTTTTTTTTTTTTTTTTTCGTGGTATGAGGTATTGAACTCAGGACCTTTGTACTGAGCCACATCCCAAGCCCACTTTTATATCTTATTTCGAGACAGGGTCTTACAGGGTCTCACAAACTTGCTAAGTTGCCCAGGCTGGGCTGGAACTTGCCATAGTCCTGCTTCCACCTCACAGAGTGCTGGGATTAAGGCCTATGCCTCTCGCCACCAGACCCAGCATTAAAAACTTGCATTTTGTCTATGACCAACCTGCAGAGCAAAGAGATTCAATACCTGAGGTTTAATTCTTTGATTATATGTATATCAAATTCTGAACTCATTAAGAGCTATAGACAGTTATTCACTTGGAACTTCTGTCCTCTTTCTTCATACGCAGATGTTCAGTAGTATTTTACATCTTGGTTCTAGAAAATTCCACAGTGTCAACAAATAGCACAAGGTAGTCACAGTCCATGTCAGTGCACTTTATGCTCCAGAGTTAGAGTGTTTCAGAAGACATGGGTTCCTTGTTCAAACAGTAGAGACCGTGTCAGGTTGTTCCCGACACAGAGATTTAACTTTGTTCTCCATCACTTCCAGAATCTACTTCAGAATAGCACCAAGGCTACCAAGAACTGAAATTCCAAGTAGAGAGATTATATATCCTAATGTTTATAGTAACAGCTTTGACAAAGCAGCAAGTCACGCTACCAACCCCTTTGACACTTCGTATTTCTCTGAAAAAGCCTGGAGCATCCAAAGCACATAGCAACCTTGTCCCAGTGAGCCAAGAAGTCCAAACAGTCAGACAGGTGACACTGCAACTGCAACCTCTCGCAGCTTGAGGACTGTGGTATCCCATATGCTGGAGACTTTCTGGGATCAACATGTTAGATAGCAGCAGGCATGTATCTTATAGTCGTCAAAAAGGAAGCCAATGATTCTTCTTAAAATAAAGAAAAAAGGCACTAAAACAATAAGAAACCATGTGAAAGGTGTATACTGAAATATACTTTGACACCTGAAGTGTATTTGGTCTCAAAAGTTGGAAGTCCACTTCTAGGTTCTCATTCCTAGAATGGAGTACTTTTCTTGTTAGGTCTTCAGAAATGTTCCTAGAATGAGAATAAATGTTTGTACTTCTCTTTCAGAACAACATGTGATTAAATAGGAACAATAAACTATCTTGGTGAAAATATCAAAAAGATACAATCTGGTAGATTTAAGGAACAAAGTACTTAACCAATGGCAATCTATGTGGCCTTCATAGAGAGCAACAGTCCCTGCGTCCTAGCAGGTCCACAGACCAAAGCAAGGTCTTAGGTTCCATGTACCACTTTCTGTGGGTCCCACGTGTCACTTCGTACTCAGCTCGTACCCATCCTGTCACTATACCAACAGCGGTGTCCTTTTAGATCCTTCATTCAGGAGTGTATGAGCTGAGCATCCAGAAAATAATTTGTTTCAGTTCTTTGTTTGGACAAATATCATACAATTTATTGTTCCATGTTGACAGTTGCCTCAGAGAGAGTTGATTCTCCTAAGAGGTTGAGAGGCTGCCATCTTGTATGTCTCTCTGGCCCTGCTGAACAGCTCCATTTACTTTTGTTCTTGGTTCTTGAAGAAGAAGGCAAAGAGATGTGACCCCAGAAGCCAGTTCTGTTTACCCCAGGAAGGGGATGTCCATGCTTTATACTCTTTTGAAGAGTCTAGGGATTCTCAGATGTTTCCCAAATTGCACAACTCTGTACTTTCTTTTCTTCAAATTCCATGATATTTCTTCAAGATGCGAGTTAGAAGAATTTCTAGACATTACAATCAATGTTTGAATAAGTGGCCATTTGCACTGTGAGATTTTGGGGGAGAAGGAAATGAAAAACGTTGCCAGAGAATTTCTCAGAGTTGTATTCTAATCCTAAAAGTGCCCTCATTTAGGAACAGTAACAATCAGGAGTTTTTTTTTTGCCGGGAGGAAAAGCAACCCATGGCATTAGAATTGAGGGCATGCTTGCGGGATGAAGGTGTTCACCTCTGAATTTTGGCTTTGGTCTGGTGTTTCACATCCTGCGGGAAAAGTGTCAGTCATTTTAAGTACCATGCAGGGTAGCAGATGGTTCTTTATCAGACTTGAGAAAACAGCGAACGTTCCTCTGTGGAGTATGTAATAGACCCTCAGGAATTGGTGACAGCTGGGTTCAGAACAAAACAAGCACCCTGTCTCCTCATTGCCAAGGCAATTGAAATTAATATTCCCTCTTTAGGAGTTGAAACCAATTTTCTTTTTTTAAGCGCAGAGAATAAACCTCTTTAAAGACTTTTTACATTGTTTGCCTTAATGCGGAACCGTCCTGTGGGTAGAATATAACTGTGTACACGTTCTAGCAGACAGCGTGAGTCCAGTGAGGCACAGAAACTTCTTGTACACTCAGCACCCTCTGTGCCACTTTGGTGAATCAGTGATTGTCCTTTCTGGCCATGAATACAAAATTATTTTCCTCTCTGCAACTTCAATAGAACAACAAGTGGTTATGGAGTGACCGTGGTTGCACAGATGCTAGGTGTACCCAGTTTTATCCTAACTGTAATACTGTAAATGTACTGTATGACTCGTGTATATTGCTAGGTAAAATGTTTTAAGTTGCTGTAGATCTGTGCTACTAAAATTTGGTTCTCTAACATGGTGGGAACATCAAGCAACAGTCTTTTCAGCATTCAAAATGGCACCCAGTTGGGTTAGTGGTCCACATCTGGTCTTGACATTGCATTCTCATGTGCCAGTGCTAAATGACAGAGCTTAGCTGCCACCCTGCCCATACTGCATGTGGCCATGCTGATGCAAGGGGTGAAGGATGCCAACCACATGCTGTCCCTCAAGTTCCCTCAGGATAGACTCCCTTCTTCCTTGAGGCAACAAATTGCACAGAGCATTCTGCTCCATGGCTTTGGACATTTGATGGGGAGTTGTTCCAAATACCCTTTATCAGTCCCATCTCTCCATGTTCAGTTTACTTTTCACCAGCAAACCAGATGAGGATGCTTTGATTACAGGACTCATCGTTTCCCCCAGTTGTCATCATCTGAGTGGACATGGGGACTCATGGGTGAGGCATCTGAGCAAGAGGTGCCTCCTCATGGAGCCAAATCAATGAGACATTCTCACTGGAAATCCTGAAGCAGTGAAGTTTAATATAAATATTACAAATCTTTGGTATGTCTGCTTTCTTCTCTTTTATTAAAAAAATTACTTGCGTGCTTTTTTTCTTTGCTATCTATTCTTTGATGAAGAGAGCTAACTTCTATCACTCCTGGTCACCCTTTTTACCTACTTGATCCATAGGACAGAGTGAGGTAAGTGTTGGTCACCACTTTTTTTTTCTCAGCAATTATTAGTGGAAGGTGAAAGTGCAGAAGACAAAGCTCTTTGCTTAAAAGCTGAAAAAAGTGAACGACGGAGATTTCAGAAAAGAGTTTTTTGCATGACGTTTGCATTCCAGCCTGTCAGAATGAATGTTGAGAATTATTCTTAACAGTTTGCACCACATTGCAGCGTATTGATTTCTGATAATCTCATGAAGCTCAGATGTTAAGGCGCACTGAGAAATTCCAGAGCAAAATGTTTCAAGATGCGACCATTTTGGGTGCCTCTAAATGAGAAATGGAGATCAATTCTAGGATGAATATGTCAATAATCCTCAAAGCAAGTCAACAAACTTTTCTAGTAAGTCCTTTCGTCAGGAAGCTTGAGAGCGTTACCTGTCCTCAGAGGCCACGAGGAAGGCTGTGCTTGGAGTGTGGGCCCTTTAAGGAGAAATCAACACTCACGGACCCAAGATCAAGGAGGGAAGGATGAGATCAGTTAGAAAACTCTGGGAAGTGCCTAATGAATAACATAAATGCAGGAGATTTTAGGGACTCACAGAAAAAGCACAAGCAACTATTTGTTCATTCTTTAAAAAGAGATATTTTGCTCCTAAGGAAAAAATAAAATAGGATTGCAGCAATTAATCAGAGATTCTTTTAATGATTAAGTATATGTAGAGGTCTATTTGCAGTAAGAAAAGTCAAATGGTAAAATAAAACCCTTCAGAAGTTTGCCCTGTGTATGGAACTTGAGTGACACTCCCAGCTAATACCCACACCGAGGAGACATTCACCTGTGTTGTTGGAGAGATGCCTGGAAAAGGGGTGTATTGCACTGGATTATCACAGGTGACTCCTCGTTAGTAATACCAAGAGACCCAGATGCCTGAAAGTTGTCTCCTAGGAAGAACACTGGTTTTGATGCTTCCGGAGCATTGCAAGTGCCCGGTGTTGCAGTGAGACTCCTTTCTGTACTCTGCGATGTGTCATTTTGACACTTTCAGGAAAGAATAATAGGCAGAGGATAATCTAATGCAAAGATTCGAGAAAGCTCTCCATCATTCGATATGAGTAAGATAAACCCAAATAAAAGAAATCCCAAAATCAGCCATTCTGGTACCCATCCTTCCGATATTTGTCACTGGCAGGAAAAAATGTGTCCCTACTCCAAAATCAAAGTGGCGAGTCTTCTGTGATTGCCGTCATATTTCTGTTCTGCAAATGTAACACAGATGTACTGTTACAACTTACAATGGAGAAAGGGGGGCCTTTTGGATTTATCATAATTCAGTCACCTTCAAAATGTTAGTTATCGGGTCTGCATGTTTAATAGTATGTTACCCTGAGCACCAACACCTCCAAAGCCACTAGTGGTAACTTACTGAGGTACTAAGTGTATCTCCATCAAATTGGCACTCATGAGCTTTTCAAGTTTTATTAATTGTATGTGTGTTCAAAAGTGTTATTCCTTTAGGTTTTCCTCTTAAGCCTGTCTGAGTCTTCTCAAAATCTTAGTAAATTTTATTGCAGGAGTTCTCTAGATGAGTCTTTTAATATATTTTCATATTATGAGCCATTTAATATATGTGCGGTATTGAATGTGAGAATTCCTCCCAAACACATATGGTTTTATAAATGTGAAAGTACTTAGGACTTCAAAAAGTTCCGAATGAAATACAAAGAATGTAGAAAGTAATTATATGCATATAAACTCAGGCATACACTTTTCAAATTAAGTAGTATTTTTATATAACTGTTCCATTGATTACAGGAATATGCAGATATGGAAGGGTGTACTTCTTCTATGTATCAGAATTCCAAATTCACAATTTTCTTTATCTGTTATGTGTTAAAGATTTTTCCAGATTCAACAAATACAGTGGTACCTAGATCGTAGATACCTGTTCTCTTTGTGCTTAACTTCTATGGCAGGATGTAGACCATAGCTTACCAACCCCACAGTTTTCATGCAAAGACATAACAAGATAATGAGACAAAGCATGACAGGGAAGGTTGAGGGATGGTTGGGAATGCTAGTCAGGCTGACTTTTCCGGGAATGCAACATGTGAGTTGAAACGTGAATTGCAGAAAGTCTCCACCCCTTGAGGACCTGAGGGAACATGCTCTAAGCAAAGTGAACTACCACATAGCCAGGAGTCAGGTGGGCTTGTCTGAGCACCATAAAGGTCAGTGTGACAGTTGTTGAGATAGAAGACTTAGGAAGAGTGGCAGGACACAGATGATATGCTGGGCCTTACAAGTTCTAGGTGAGGATGGGGGATTTCATTACATATTGAGCAGAAAGGGTTTTAAGGAGAGTGACAACATGAACTGATTAACATTCTTAAACAGTCCTCTTGGCTGCAAGTAGAAGGCAGGAGGAGGAGGAGGAGGAAGGAGTGTTGTAGGGTGACCCATTAGAAGCTGTGTGTCTTGGTTAGTTTTTTTTTTTACTGTAACTGAACACCACAGTACAGGTATTAATTTATAATTTATAAATGGAAGAGATTTCCATAGCTCAAGATTCTGGAGGTCAAAAAGTCCAGGAGTATGATATTGACATCTGGTGACAGCACTCACGTGGCAGAGGGCATCATTTGGTGAGACAGAGCAAGCTCCTAGCCCAGGTTTTTCTTTCCCATCTTATAAAGCCACTAACCCCATCATGGGGTATCTGCCCTCATGACTTCCTTTAACCCTGTTTACCTCCCAAAAGCCACACCTCTAAATCCCATTAACCTATGAATCTGGGGATTAAGCGTCCAACACATGCACTTTTGAGGGACACATTCAAACCATGGCCCCAGGGCAGTAGTGTAGAGAAAAGGGCCTCTCACGTGAGAATAGACAGAGGTGAGATATATTTTGAATGAACCATTAAGAGTTACTTTGGGATTAGGTGTTGGATGAGAGAAAGATAAACTATCCAAGAAAGTTTCCTCGGTTCTGAACTGTAGCAACTGGATGGTGATTAATGTGCCACATGTGAGATTTCAAACTCTTTGATCACAGTATTTACTGGGAGTTGAGGGCAAAATAGAAATCAAGAGTTGAGTTTCAAATATTTCATTTTGAGATGCCTTTTGGGTACCCAAAGGGAGATGCCAAACTGGCAGTTGTAAATAAAATCTAGAGCTAAAGATATAAATTTGGAAGTCCCCAGCATATAGTTGATATTTAAAGCTTCTGTTCCAAATAAGGTTCCTGGGGAAATAATATAGTTAGGAAAAGATAACATGGATTTAGGACCAAACCCAAAGCCTACCAGTGTTTAAGTAGAGGTGGAGGAGGAGGAATAGACCAAGGTTATTGAGAAAGATCAGCTAATTTTGTAGATGCTATGATGGGTGTTTTCTCTCTAATTTGGTTTTGAGTTCTCTCTCATAAGAGTCACTATAAATTGAACCCATCTTGATGGAATTCCTGAGGATTCTATTGTAAATGTTTAAAATGTGCCTCTCATAGAACACTTCTTTATACTGGTAAGGGCCCTACTGCATAAGTGTCCAATCTGTGACCAGGTGTCCTCTCACAAAAAAAGTTGTTTATAATGGCAAAGACCCTATGGCTCCCATCTGTCTTGTGCTCAGTTTATTTCTATCAAGATAGTCCCTAGAACTCAGACTGCAAAAGAAATTTAGAGCAGATGGGACCAGATGACACAAAGGAGGCAGCTTAACAAAAGACACGAAATAACCAAAGCAATGTGCTTCTTATAGATCCAGAGACAAGAGTGTGTGTCGCAGAGCAAGCAGAAGTGGTGGGCTATCCAGGACTCATACTCAAGCAGCATGTGCAGAGAGGGAGAGGGAGAGGGAGAGGCTCTGTGAGATGAAGCACTTATTGGGGATTACCCTAGCAGGATTTCTGAAAGGTGTTGTAATTGGGGGACTTGGGGCAAGTGCACAAAGCTCCCTGCACTCATGCTGTGGCAAAGAGAGGTCACTGTGGCTTATCTGCACAGACTCTACATGGTGTAGGTGTCAGTAGTGTGAGTCAACTGGGTTCTGTCTAGATGTCCCATTGTGAGGTGGGAGTGGGGGTCACCAATAGATAGTCATATCAAGTGTATGTCTGGATTAACCACTTTAAGGAAGTGAGAGAAGATGGAGGAATGGAAACCACCAAGGGTGATCAAGTCCTGCTTCTACTATGTGAAGGGCAGTTTATGTTTAAAATGAATACCAAACTGCATTAGTCAGCTTTCCTATCATTGGAACACAGTACCTGATACCTCCAGTTTAAAAGGGAGAGGTTTTAGTAGTTCATGGTTTCAGAAGATTTGATCCATATTTGGCTGGCTCCATGGCTAAAGGGCATAGTGGAGGAAAAATGCTTAGATTATGGTGGTCAGGAAGCAGAACAAAAGGATACCACCAGATAAGAAAGGGCCAGGGTACCAGATATGGATCCCAAAATCATACCTCTATGGCCCACTCGGACACACTCAGAAATGTGTTTTAGACAGCTCCCAAACCAATAAGTTGGCAGTTAAGTATGTCACATGAAGTGGTATAAAAGTATAAGAATTCACTGAAATGAAAAAAAAATCATAGGGTATGGTTAAGTAGAAGTCAAGAGAATAAGTTTCACAGCAGATAGTGATTGAATTAGTCAAATCCTGAAGAGTCAATGTGAGAAGAATGTAAAGAAGTGACCATTGGTCTTGACAAAATGGTGGTCATAGTTGGCTGGGACAGTGCAATTACAGTGGCAAAGAAGTGTCAAAATGAGTGAGTCAGTTGAGAAAATGGGAAGAAAGAAAAGTCAATCAGTGAGTGTCAGCATCACTATCCATTTTTTTATGGAATAAAGGTTTTAGACTTTATTCTGTAGACTATGGGGATACGAACAGTGTACCCTGGGAAGATGTATTTAGCAGTTGTAGACCCACAGCAGGTATTATAAAAGGGATCAGTCCTGCTCACGTATGTAGCAGCAAAGAAAAGCCAAAAATGCAGAGTAGAGAGTCAACACCCTGTTGTATATTTAATGCAGTATCGCTGGCAATCACTTTAAAATTGCCTACTGATTGCTTTTCTACAAAGGATTCTGATTTCCTGTGTTATTAATTAATCATAGGTGCAGACCATCCTTTATGCTAGCTAATATTCTGGTGATAGCTACTAGAAAGATTTTTAACCCAGATAGAAATGATAGAAAACAGTTATTTAAAAGGAGGCAAAAGATAACATGGAAACCATGAGAGGAACAAAATTCTGGCAAGATTGTAAGGAAAATAAAGAAAATCATTCAAGACAAAATATTCAAGCCTTAACTAGGTTTTGAGTATGTTTTAGACACACAGTGTTTTAGATCCATAATGAAGTTATGCCACACAATTAAATGTTGAAAGAAAATAAATTTATCCTTTTTAAAAAATCAGCACATACCAATACATGTGTCATTGTAACTGTATTCTCGGGAGGATTGCTGTCCTGAGCTTAGCAGTTTCAAGGTTCAGTAGTTTAGCTGAAAGCATAGTCTACATTATAAGAATGGAAAGACCAAAGCCTGAAATTTCTCCTAAAGATAAATATCGATCAGCAGCCAGTGGAACTCTTACAGTTAGAAAGCAGAAACTAAAAAAGCCATGTGTGGTACATCAGTCACCTCCTTAGCCTGAATCCTGAGACTTCCTCAGTGCGATCCAGCTGACCCCTTCAAGATCGCAAGTGGGAAGGGACTAAGGAGTGGTGTTTGGCCTTGTTATGGGATTTTGTTGTTTTTTCTTTTTTTTTTGGGGTCCCCCTTTAGGCACCTTTCCATGTGCCAGACTCCTCAGGGATTTATGAGCTTAAACAAATACGTAGCCTAAGATAAAGACATGACTGTCCTGTCATTGACTATAACATGGGTTCAAACCAACCTGATGGAACCGCAAGCCCAGTGGGCCACACAGAGGTCTCTTTGCTGTAGCACATGGCCATCCTTTGGAAAAGCTTAGTTAGTAGCATGGATTCTGTCATTCTGGGACAGGAACCAAGAGAAGGAGGAAGAAAAATGCTTTCAAACAAAACAAAACACACATCCACATGGGGGCATACTCCAGCATGACGATGCCTCAAAAGTGTCTTAGCCCAGGCTCCTCCCAAGGGCTCTGACTGCCCATGGGTCACCTGTGGGCAAGATGCTTCGAAGCCACCTTAGGCCTCGGTGCCAGGTGAAGTGATTCAGAGCCCATGTACCAAAATCTCCTCCTAGCAGGCCTGCTTATGTTCCATTCCTGCCACTCGGAAACTAGAATGTGAAATGTTGTTGGCAAAGGCTATTGTTTCATTATTTTTTGTTTATATTCTTAGTTTTTCTCAATGGTCCCATAGCCATATCTCCCAAAGCTCATGACTTCTAGTAGTGCTCTGACCCCTGAGTATCCCTGCATCCTCTTGAGGAACAACTCCTTGTCTCTCCCTCCCTCTCTGCCGAATTTGATGCAGGCCAAATAAAATCTTTGACTGCTCTGGGCTGCATGACTGCTTTGAACAAAACCAGACATTATCAGATACATCTCCTCATCATGAGGCTCACGTGTATTGTTAATCGCAAAAGTAATATTCAGACTTGCTAAAACTTTAGACCTGAAAAAAGATAAACAGCAAAGATTTCTAGTTCTCCGAGCCCCATGTTCCTGTCTGTAATGGCCCCCAGTGTAATATGGGCTGACATATTTCTATAAACTTGAGTTATTTTAGCTTCATTGTCATGAAAGCCATCAGTCTCCTTCCAGGAGGTAGTGAACACAGAATTTTTTGGTATGTTATGAAAGATGCAGTTTTATGTCAGAGGTGAGATATAAGCTTGAAATCATCCCAGCTTGTTCACTTGATCCAGATCTGCTGAAAACCATGCATTTAAACTCAGCTTTATTAAAACCCTTAGCTCGTGGATACAGTTGCTGTGACAGGGAAATGAATCTTTAAAACATCGTTGGATTTTGACATTGATGAGTACAATACTTAGCATAATTACTATTTCACATCTTTGCTGGTGAATTTTATTAACAAACTGAAGGGAAAACTTTAGGGCAGTATGTAGGAGTGGGTATCACAAAGGGTGGATCAGCGAACAGAGGAAAATGTCAATAACAGATTTTAAACATTAATAAGAAACATAGGTCATGGAGCACCAAAACCTAGTCCCTCGTGACATAACTCTTTGCAGCAGGCGGGCCTCCTGGAACAATATGAGTGGCGTTTTGAATACCTTGTTGAAAAACAGAGGGAAAACCTTTCATTAAAGAGCAGTGTACTTCATCAGCTGACATAAGTGAGCCTAAAATGTGACAAATTCCATACGAGAGAAAATGGACAGATCTCTCAGAGTTGCTGAGGAAGAATGAAAAAGAAATAAACCTGTCTTTAAATGAAGTTCACTTTTACATGTCTCCATGAAAAATGTTCCTTTCATTTCTCATGTAAATGAACATTTATAGCTCCTGTCTTTTGTCTTTTGTGACATCATGATTTGATTGGATTGGATTGGGAAATGAACATTGTAAGAAGGAAGGCTAGAGTGAGGCAAATCAAGATATTGTTATGCAGAAAAATAGAAATATACCAATTTTATGGTACTTTATGGGTGTTTTCTCTATAACATGACAAGGGTAATTGTTTCCTTTCTTGGTGTCTTTCTTTACCCATGAAATAGAGAGTTATAGGCTACTTTATCTTTCAAAGTATGTATTAATAATTGCTAAATATCATACTAGCTGAGAATAAATTTGGAAACCTTACTTTTCTGATGCTACAAAGAAAGTTTTGTGCTTGCTTGTGGCTCAGCTTTTCTTAATCGGGGAACCTATGAGTAGAGAAGTTTGAAAATCTGGTGCTACCCTGCCTGCACCATCAGTTCATGTCCTGCAAAGGAGACCCCAAGTATGAGATTCATTTCTGATGACCTGAAGTTACCTCTCCTCTCCTTTGGGAGTCCACAGAGTGGGAGTGGCCTTGGGGCCAGAACACTGCAACCTTCTGGAACAGCTTACAGGAGTGAGGATGAAGGGTTCTGGGATCATATGGGACCAAACGCCCCATTACATCTGCCCCAAGATGCCTGATTCTGTGAACCTCCGTCTAACCTCTGTTTTGTTTGTGCCATAACATAGATGACCATACTGTTAGATATGAATCAATTTTTTTTTCTTGTTGGTGTGTCATCTTTCTGTGTTCCATTATATTAAGAAGTCTTGTTTGTCACATTTTATATTTTTCCACATTTTAGGCCAAATTGAGCTATTTTTTATATTCATGAGTTTGTTTCTGTGGCCATGTCACTGTAACCTTGCAGTTCTAATTGTTTTTTGCAGTATTCCCTATAGTTTCCAAAATTACCATTATCATTCGTGTGTGTGTGTGTATGTATGTGTGTGTTTGTGTGTGTTACAACTTTTTTTCATTTCTAGCATGTTCATTTTTCTACAAAGGATGTAGGGATTGCTTTTTACTTTTCAGGTTTCCAAAATATACGGTATTCTTTTAGTCTTCCTATCTAGAAATGTTGGATTTTTGTGTAGAGATGTACCATTAAATCAATCAGCAAGCTTTCAGAGTTTGGTCCATAAACTTCTCACAAAGTTTTAATAACTTTCTACTGAAATGTTATATGCCTGTGTGCTCTAATGAAGAGATTATCTTATTCGTAACATGACTCTCGCTGGTTATAATAGTACAGAGCTATGGTTAGGACGTATATTTATCTTTTATCCAAACACTCAGCAGACTCTACTCACTTTAGCAGTGATTTCCGCCTGAACGCATAGAGATGCTCCTTGACTTAGGATAGTTATGTCCCAGCAAATCCAGCAAAGGTTGAAAATATCCTAAGGTGAAAATGCATTTAATCTGCTTACTCTACTGGGCAAAGTCATCAAGCACAAAGCCTGTTTTATAATAGGGTAGTTGTATCGCATCTAATTTATTTAGTATCATACTGACAGACAGAACGGTTGTATGGGTATGCCTGGATACCGTGATGAAGTCAGAATATCCTAAGGTGAACACTCTCAGGACCGACACTAAACATTTGCAAACTACACTGTTTGCTTTTTCACATTTAAATTTCTCTATTGTTTGACATCAAAAGCTTTGCAACAAGCACAAAACATCCTGGGCAGCTTTGCCATGCATGTGCTTACAGGAAGGGTCCAACAGGTCTTTTTATATAATTAAATATACAGTGCTTTCTAAAATATGCCGACTTTTCTAGTTTCTTTAAGCATTTGTCTTTTAAGTCATGAAGTTTTGATTTTATGAATCTAATCTTGCTTTTTTTGACAGATTGATTTAATACTTTTGCATTTTTTGTCAGTCATATACCTTATCTAGAGCCTCTCATCCTATTTTTTTGTTGTTTAGTATTGTTTCCTAGCATCATAATCTCAATCTATTTTGTATTTCATTTTCTTTTAAAACATGATTTGTAAAACCTCCGTATGATTTTTAACATAGCTTGTGAAACATTTTATAATATCCTTACCAACACTTTAACCTAATTATCATTTACCTAACTGGCCTCAACTCTCTTCTTCTTTGCTGATAAACTTTGCAGTTTCTTTTACATTGAAATAAAAAAAAATAAACCAAAAAAAGTTATCTGTTCTAAGGTATCCTAAAATGGCTTTATTCTCGCTTTCTTCCACTTACTGCTCACCTTTCTGAAAACCCTCACTGCTCTGTATTTTCTGTCCTCACCCTGCATTTCGGAGTGTTTCCCTACATTGCCCACTAGTTTGTCTGCTGGCAGGAAATACTCTCTTGGAGAGTCACAGGGCACTGCTTCAGTCCCCTGACTTCTGTCCTCTGTGCACTCCTGCAGGAGACAAGTTTTCTCCCCCACCACCACCCCCTGCCCACCAAATGCACCACTGCTTAGGATGCTCACTGCCCGGGGACATCCTTTCTCCAGATTTGCTAGAGCGAGCTTTTGCTCATCACACATTTCCAATCATCCTGTCTGGATTACTGGCTTCTAATTCAGCAGTAATAGTCCTGTCCTTTTGTTGCTGTTGTTCCTTTGTTGGTTTTGGATCCATTTCTCATCAACACCATGGACTCAGAATATCCACACGCCACCTTTACCCAAACCACGTTCTTCTGCCACTCTCTCCATTTCAATTTGTGGCTCCCCTTTTCTCCCACCTCAACTCTAAACCTTTCTTTGGCTCCACTGTGTCTTTTTGTCCCCTGTACAATTGAATGCTTTGCTGGGTCATTTCTACCTTCACATCGGAGTTATTTGCCATTTCCACAGCTATTTCTTTAGCTTAATTTTCATTCACCTTGACTCATCAAATTCATGCTGCACAGAAGGTCCTTATTAATCCTCCCAAGGACAGTTAATACCAGGGCAGGTCTGAGCCTGTTAACACCTGGCCTGGCTAATAATGCGATGCCCTTGACAGATGTCCTTCGAATATTACTGAGAGGTAATGTTGTATAATGTTATTGTCATGAGTGTCATGCTGGTTCCATGCCATTTGGCTGTGACTCTTTGGTACCCCTCCATACCTATGTGACCTTGGGAAAGTTGCTTAACATTTCTAGTTCTTTGTTTTAATATATAAATTATAGAGATGACATAACCTATCTCAGTTGGGTTTGGGGTTACTTAAACATTTTTATTGTCATTCCAGGGCCCTCAGCTCACTAAAGATGTATATTTATTTGAATTCCATATGGCCTAAAGAAGCCCATAGAAATCATCCAGAGCTTTGTTTCAGGGCAGAAGGGTAGCTGAGGCCCTCTGAGAGGGCACTGGCTTCCCTGGGGAACTTTTGAAAGTGGTGATAAGTACAGAGTCAGTATTTGCAGCTTCAAAGACCCTGGAAAAGAGAGAGCTGAGGCAACCATTAGAGGCCAGGATGTGCTTCTTCAGCCACAGATTTTGAGTAAGGAAGTGTTGAAACCTGCTCAGAGTAGAGGACGTTCAATCCTCATTCCAAGAGAGTGTCCACACTTGTAGAACTTTGGGAAGGAGGTATTTGATTTGAGTTACTGGGTCACCACTGAATGAACAAATTCCTCATGAATTCATTGCCTTCTCTCTAGTAAGAAGGTTCTAGAAAGTTATTATTGATAGGTGTTTTTTTTTTTTTCGTGAAAAAAATGAGGAAAGCAAAAGACCCTCCACTTAAAAGCCTGCATCTTCATTTATTCAGTAGGCACTGGAAATACCCATTGTGGACATGGCAATGCCACTAATATTTTAGTATTAAAGATAAAGAGAGAAATCCTAAAATCTTAAAAGCTGAGAGACAGAGACAGAACAAACTAGGTTAAGTGCAGTGGGACAAGAGTCAGATTTGTCTCAGGAACAACATCTGATGTTATAAAACAGTACAAGAAAAAAACCTTAAAAGCATTGAAGAAAAACACTTTGCTCTTCAATTTGTAAGCCAAGTCAAAGTACCAATAATGTTAAAATAAAGACTTTTAGGTGTACATCATCTCAGAAAAAGCAACTCCCATAGATGTAGAGTGGCAAAGTCGTTTGAGTATTTCCTTTAGTAAAACAAAAATTAAATCAGAGAAAAGAGAAAGTTTGGCATAAAAATAAACTCTGTGAGCAAAGAAACAAGTAAGACTTAAGAGATAAGGCTGAATAATTTTAGTTACCTTTCATAAAAATAGCAATAAACAGCAAGAATAAAAAGCCCAAGATATTTTTAAAAATTGGGTGATTTTACATTGAAGATATTAAGCGATGAGCGTCTTATCTAGAGGAATTGGCTGTGTCTGTGTGTAAAACATTGTGTATATGAAGAAATAATTTATCCCATTGCTTTAGATCATAGTAAATGCTTTAGTTTTAATTTCATGCAGCTTTAAAAGAGAGGATTCGATTTTCATATTCATCAAATTGGATCATGGATAAAAAAGTTTGAAAAACTCTCTCCAAATTCCAGGCAAAGGGAAAGCGTTGTTTGCATTCAGTCACCTGCTGGAATTGTGCAGATTAACACATGGAGTTTGGAATCTTTCCCTTCCGTTTCGCTCTTTGCATTTACAGAGCGTCTTTCCTCTGAGGAATCCAAGTTTATCATAGATCAGATAAATACGATAAACATCATAAGCATCCTATTCCATGGCGTTATCTCATCCTGAGCTGTTATCACAGGGCCCATTGTGGAGATTTACTGAGGGTTCAACCAAAGCTTGAATGAACGGGCAGCTTCACCAGTCATCACGAAGCACAGCTCAAGGGCAGGTTTTGCTGGGTAGATGTTGCTCTTGGGTTTGCTTCTGTTCACCTCCCCGAGTCCCAGCGTCATCCCCTGTAGTGCGCAACTGGAAGCATTTCCCAGGCAACGTGGTCTCCCGAGCGCCCTCACCAGGAAGCCATTCTTTGTCCTTGCTTGGAATGCATGGAGACCTCCTGCTTCCCACTGTCAAGCTCCGCCCGAGTGTGGCTAAGCCCTGAGCAGCATTTTTTGTTTGAATTCTTTATGCGGTTGGTTTTTAACCTCTGTGTTCCTGTTTTATGATCTGGAACATGTAAGTATTCATACTGTGTGCTCCATAGGATTGTTCTCGGGGCAGAGTTCATGTTTCAGAGATCCAGACCCCCAGCCCTTGGTGGGAAATGCGTGGATGCCCACCCTCTTTGCCTCCTGGTTTCCAAGACTGGAGAATGGATGATATTGCACAGAGATTCGGCTATTATGTGAACTCTTAGAAATTCCCTACAGGTTTGGGAAAAGGAAGCCACCATGTAAACCTTTGGAAATTTGGAACACTTGTTGACACCTCTTGACAATTAAGTAAATAGCAACTCAGTGAAGGTGAGGAGGTAATGCAGGTACAAACCAGCTAGTGTGGTTCTGGATATTGGCCACTTGCTCTTGTTTTCTCTTCCCTCTCTGCATTAGTTGGCAATATTTTTGAATTTAAATGTCTGTAGTCACTGCAGACCTGTCCGTCTTTGATGTTGATACTTCCTCCTGTCCCCCTTCCTTCTTCCTTCCCTTTAAAGCAGCCCGGGAAAAATCCAGATGCTGAGTGAGTCTTCCATGCTCTCTGTGGCTGGGTTCCCAAATGTGCAAAATGGGGAATCTGTAAGATTTCTTTCAGCCCAGTGGTCCCTAATTTTATATTTTTGTAGTATTACTTTCAATCTCTCATAAACCTTAAGAAAAAAATATGGCTGATTGGCTTTTTTTCACAGTGAACTGTATCTCAAATTCTGAGTATGATTTTGAGATATTTTCCCTATGCATTTCAATCTTCCTCCCCGTGGACCTTCATTTCTGGCCTGCAGACATGAATTCATCTCATGCCAGAATACTCTCATCCTAGATACTATTTTAATTGTAAATATTCATGCGTGCTTATTACAGCATAAGGATAGAAGTGTAATGATAGAAGTTTCTTCTGAAACAGTTTTGTTGTATTTATGAGGAAGAATACTAATATGACACCATGGAAAAAAATCCATTTCCACTAGAAATGTATTCTGCCATTGATGTCATCAACTTGTGGTCCAGAACCATGAGTATTCTTCTTAGTGGAGATTTCAGGTAGTGAGTGCATGCTATGTCACACTCTTGGGCAGGAGAAAAGAGCAATGTCTCCTAATAATTTTTAAAAAGCGTCATCAAGTCAAATCCCCAGGCATCAAAAACTGACTTCCTGTGGGAATTGAAATACATAGATGTGTAAGATATTAACTGTACATAAAATGAATTAAGAACATTTTGTGTCATTTGATAGAATTTAGATGTGCCAAGTTACGTTAAATTTGTGAAGCAAGCCATTTCTACCATTGCAGGCAAAATAGATTTCCTATCAAATTCTCAAAAAATAACGGAAGTGGATAAAGGTTTTTGTTCATGGTTATGACTTAGGCAAACAGTGGTAGCTTGGAAGATAAGTTACTAGAGCTTGATTGAACATAAAATTAGTCTAATAAATTTGGGAGGCCTATTATAAATTACTTCTCTGGTTAGAAACTGCTATCATTTGTGTGTGTTGGTGTGTGTTTTCAAGATCATACAAGTGGGATCCACATTCCAAGATATGTTCTGCTCTCACTGAAATCATTTCTTTGTCCTTCTTTAACAGTTTGATGACTTTGAAATATAAAAGGCATAGGGCCGGTGAGATACCTCAGTGGCATAAGCGCCTGCCTGGCAAGTGTGAGGTCCTGAGTTTGACTCCCGGTACCCACATAAAGGAAAAAAAAGGGCTGATGATATCGCTCAGTGGCACAAGTGCCTGCTGGCAAGCGTGAGGTCCTGAGGTCGACTCCCGGTACCCACATTAAAAAAAAGAAAGAAAGAAATATAAAAGGCATAAATGATGTTATTTTCCTATTTTTCTTCTCACACAGATAAAATTGAGTTACATGTTCCCCCTTGTCTCTTAGAACTGCAAGTATTGTGTTTATGTGGACTGGAACATGGATACAAAATGACATTTGTGGTTTACACTCTTATTTCTTCTCAGATTAAGCATGGAAATCTGAGCTCATGGGACACTGTATCTCTTTATGGGTGCATCATCATTTTATAGAAAACACAGCTAAAACCTCAATGTTCACCATCGTGCATGGTAAATTTAACAAATTTTGAGAGTCTGGAGTCGCTAAACATAGCCTCTGCTGGGCTACAGACTGATATGGGAATTTTGAGGGGGTGGGGATGAAACTAGATTTTCTTCTGCTGTTTGCCTATTTCTGAGGGGAAATAAGACCTAAGGAACTATAATGTGCAGAACTTCAAAGTGAGAAGAAATTGTGCAGGACCTTGCTCACCTGACATCTTTAAACGCTGCTGTGCTGGAGTTTAGGTCTCCAGCCTCTTCTGTGCCAAAATAGGACACTGGATTTCCCCTTACAGCAACTATACCTCTGTTCCCTGTTTTGATGAAGAACACACCATTTACTTAGTTGCTCAGGCCAGAACCCTAGGAGGAGTTGTGCTGGACTCTCTCTAATTCCTTATACCCAGATCATCTGCAAAAGGTGACAGCTCTACCTTCAAAGTCCACCCAAGCCCAAAGACAACCTGCCTTCCCCCTTAGCATCCTAGTCCAGCCTCTGTACTTCTCTTTGGCTTTGTGCTACCTAAATCGTCCCTGCTCACAGTCTTGTACCTCTACAGTCTGTTCCCTAAGCAGCTGCCACATTGAGCCTTTTATAAAGCTCGCCAGATGGGGTTGCTTCTCATTTAACCTCAAGGGAAAGCATCTGAGTCCCTCATCTTTAGAGTGTTCTATGCAGCCCAAATGATCTGGCCCCGGCTGAGTCTCTGGCTTCCTCACACTGTTTTTCCTTAAATCAAGGATGTGGGGCTCTATGCTCTTTTGAAGTCTGAGTGCATTTCACACAGAAACTTCGATAGTCACTGCCACCTTTGCTCCCCGCCTTCTTGCCATAAGGTGTCTGTTCTGATGCCCACGCCTAAGTGGTGACCCTGTGGCCACGCTATCTGGTACACTGATGCAGCACCCCCATGATTCCCATCCCGAATCCTGTGATGTCAGGCATAGTTTCCTCTCTCTCTCTCTCTTTCTATCTCTCTCTCTCCCTCCTTTCTTTGGGTATTGTCTATATAGTGAGTCAGAAAACTTCTTGTCTATATAAGAGCTAGAGAGTAAACATTTTAGGTTTTGTAACCCAAGAGGCAAAAGTGAGCCATTTTGCAATTCCACACACACACACCACACATACTATTAGTGCAAATGTAAGACCCATTCTCTGAATATGGATCATGCACAGTGGACGACAGACAGATTACCATAGATCGACGATCACTCTTTAATCACTCAGTGGAAACTATCCACCGTGATATAAGGACTTTGAAAATTTGAATAATGACTGCATCCTGCTACTTTAAAAAGGAGAGTTCTAAGCAGCCACAGTAAATATCATGAAAGAATTAAAAGAAATTATGCTAAAAGAAATAAAGACAGGAATGGTGACAATGCCCCATCAAGTAGAGAATTCCATAAAGTGACAGGAATCCTAAAAAGAACTGAATAGAAATTCTGGAATTAAAAAGAGAATAATTTAAATAAAAATTTCCCTGAAAGAGTCAACAATAGATCTTAACTGGCTGTAGAAAGAAGCAGTAACTTGAAGGTAGGCCGATAGGTATTGTAAAAGCTGAAAATGGAGGAAAAGAATGAAGGAAGGCGAACACAGCTTGAGAGGAGTGGCAGTGCCCTACCACATGCACCAAGGGAAGCATCAGAGAAATGCAGAAGGAGAGAGGACAAAGCTGTAAAAATTCCAAAGAAATAATAGTCGACACATACCCAAGTTTGACGAATCTAAGAACAAAAAGAACACCAAATAGAATGAATGTGAAGAGATCCACAGCCAGTCTCATCATAGTGGATGTGCTAAAAGCCAATCACAAGAAAATCTTGAAAGCAGCATGAGAAAAAAATGTTTCATCATTTACAAGAGAACCCTAGCAAGATTAGCATTTTATTTCTGCTGAGAAACAATGGAAGCCAGGTGGTGGTGGGATGGCCTGCTTGAAGTTCTAAAAGAAAAAAAAACTGTCAACCAAGAAACTCATGTTGAGGATAAAGATGACAAACTCAATGAATATATGCTTGTTTTTCACTTCTTTTGGCTTCTTTGAAATACATAAAGTTTTATGCAGCAATGATTATAACAAGGTATGAATGAGGTTGTAACGTGTAGGTGGAATATGTGTGACGGTAACAGCGTACAAAGAGGGAAGAAGTAGAAATTGAGCAAAAGGAAATGCAAATGACAGTACTTGGAGGACACATTTAGAGGACTTTCCTGATTTCAAGACTTCCTACAAAGCCATAAAGAAAGTGTGATAACAGCATAAGGATTGAAACGTGACTCAGTTGTTATGGTTTGCGTCTGGATGTCTCCCCACAGCCTCATGCAGTCGTGGGGGTGGGCTTCTAGAGTTTGTGACTGATTCACGGTCCAGTGCTGGGACTGTGGGTGTCAGTGCTACACCCGCCCTGGGTCGAGTAGCCTGCATACAGTATAAGGAACAGACAGAGTCTTCTCTCCCACTCCTCCCTTTTTGCTCTTGTTGCTTTTGCTGTAAATTGTTGCCCCTGCCATGAATTGTTGCCCCCGCCATGAATTGTTGCCCTCTGCCGCACCACCCAGCCTTGGAGCCAGCCGAGTATGGACTGAAATCTCCGCAAACTCTGAGCTAAATAAACCTTTCCTTCCTTAATTTTGGGCATCGGGTCTTTTGTCTTAGCAATGAGAGAAAAGTAACTAAAACACTTAGTGTAATAGAATTGGTCTAGAGATAAGCCATCATATTTATACCCAATTGTTTTGACAAAGTTGCCAGAATAATTCAATAAGAAAACAATACTTCCTTCAACAAGTAGTGCTGTGATAATTGGTATCAGATGTAAAACAATGCACTTGGATTACTACTGCACACGATCTACAAAACTTAGGTTAAAAGGGATCAAACGTCTAAATGTAGAGCTAAAACATTAACCTTTTAAAAGAAAATATGGCCAACGATCTTCATGGCCCATGATTAGTTCTAGTTTCTTAGCTATGACGCTAAAAGGACAGTAATACAAGAATAATTAATTTGAACTTCATCAAAATGGACAACTCTCATGTCTGAAAGGAAACCATCACTAAGGTACAAACACAACCCGCAGAACGGAAAAGATGCTTTCAAAGCATAGATCTGATAAAGAACTTACACTGAGAATATGAAAAGCATCTTACAACCCAGAGGCCCAGGCACCGTCTCCACTGTGCACCCCCCGGCTCTGAGCTCCCCTCCGCCTTTCTCTCTGGGCTCCCGCCCCTCGCACAGCACTTGCCCTGGGGTCATTCCAGTATCACTGCTGCCGGCGTTCTCAGTGAAATAATGATGTGAGTGCGAATAAATGATTTCTCTAAAAAACACAGTTCTGTAGAATCTCATGGAATAAGGCTCAATTTAAGAAGAAAATAAGAGTCAAATAAAGAGATGTTTTCCCACATCCTAATAAAATGGAATTGAGCAAGGCAGTGTGGTTCCTGGAGCAGAAATCATTCTTCTCTGTTTATAGGACAGTTGCTTAGGGAGTATTGTTTCCCTAAGAAGATGCTGATGGGACAAGATCCTGCTCAGCGGTTGGGTTACCATTCGTTGGCGACTTGGCAAAGATAAGGCTACAGAGGGAAGTGTGTGAGGTTAGTCTGGCAAGCCTGCGGCTTTCTCTTTGTTCTGAATTACATAGCTGCCTGGGAGATCAATGGCAGGTACTCATCCTTGAGCACCTGCATCAAAACCAAGCATCAAAATGTGATTCCTTAAAGCTGTTCGTCCAAGACAGGCATATTGGCACCTGCCTATAATCCTAGCACTTGGAGGCTGAGGCAGGAAGATCACTGAGTCTGAGGCCAATGTGAGCTACATTGTGAGTTCAAGGGCAGCTTGCACTACATAGTGAGACCCTGTCTCAGAAAAACAAGCAAACAGCAAAACAACAACATAAAAGCTGTTTGTCCAGCAAGAATATAGAGGGAACAACACAAAAAAAGTGCAATTTGTTTAGTGACTGCCTCTTCTAGGAAATATATTGCATGTCCATTAATATGGATTTCCTGCCTCCTCCACCTCTTTTAACCTACTAAGGTTTCGCGCCCTGAGTAGAATATATAGCAACATTTATCACACAAATAAAAACTGGTCAATGGAAATAGAAAAGGAAAAGTTTTAAATCATTCTATGATTATAGCTACAGGCACTTCTTTGCCTGTCCCATTATTTAGTGACATGTATAAATATATTGAGCTTTTTACATTACAGGAGAGAGGGCGTGTTTTTTTTTTTTTTTAAAGGAAGTCAGAGACCAATGGGAAAGATTGATTGAAACTGATATTTTTCTTGCCAAACAAAAATCCAGTTTTTGAGTGTTAAGTATTTTATAATACTTTTTGCCATTGATCATTTTTATGGTGTGGTGGTACAGGTATATTAAACTTACAGCAAAACACATAGCTATTTCTTTCACCTAACCTTTAAGACAGGGTAAGTTTGGGATGTGCTACTTAAAAATAGACATTATTTTCAGTACAAAATCATTTTGAATATTGATGATGAAGCCTTTGCATAATAGTCTGCATAATTCCATCTGTCCTTTGTAAGTCCTTCGATTAGATGAATGCTGTTTTGTGCACAAGGAGCTTAAACCTCAAAGAAGTTATGTGACCACTCCAGGGATGTGAATTAGGTTTCTCTGACATGATTTTAACTTCGAGACATGTGTGTATGGTCAGGCTAGCAAAGCTGGGAGTGGGTTCTCCATGAGCATCTTGGACACGTCACTTCCCTTTGTTTCTATGCAGAGATCTTCTCTTGCTCTACGATTGCCCTGATTCTGTCGGAAAAGCAATCAAATATTGCCCAGATAGAGTAGAAAAATATAAAAAGAAAAACAAACAAGGGAGAAGGGGCTCTAGAATGGTCAGCGGAATAGCATGCACGAGTCTGAGCTTTTCCCACGTAACTGTGTTTTGGAAATGATGTGGTTTCAGTTCCCTGGAGCCTGCTGGTACTGTGGGTGTGGACAGGAGAGGACTCACTTCAACAAGAGTTGTTGTTTTATGTTAAGTGTAACTACTAACAAATTTGGATTTCAAAATACTTCTTTCTCAGTTTGTTTCCTGTTCCCACGACAACTTTCATACCCCCGCCTGAGGGTGGGGTCTGGAGCCAGAAGCTTGGACTTCGGTTTGGCTGGCATGAGATGTCAAGCAAGTTTTTCATTCATTTTTGTTAGGTCTCCTAAGATATAAAGCTCTGGATGATAATCATTTCCATGCTAAATTACCCCATTTTCCTGGCACATGGAGTTCAACAAATATTAGGTAAATTATCACAGTTGTTCTCTTTCTACATGAATATTAGAACACTGAGAATGTCATCAGGAGGACGCACTGATGGACTTAGATCTTCTGAAATTGAGTCCTTTATTTTCACATGGTTTATGATTGTAAAATATCGCCCAAGTTGCAGTACTAGGGATGGAACCAGGGCCTTCACACAAACCTATATCCCTAGCCCTTTTTTATTTTTTAAAATTTTGTAACAGGGTCTCATTAAGTTGCCAAATTGGCCAGCTAGCCTTGAACTTGTGATCCTCCTGCCTCACCTCCCAGAATGCTGGGATTTCAGGTGTTCACCACCATATGCAGGTCCAAGTATATTTTTCACTATCACAAGAAACACAAAGTTTTAGAGTTGGCCATTCTTACCATCACTCAGATTAAGTGTGTCTTGGCTCCTAGTGGAGGAGCAAGTTTGGGGTAGGGGGCAGATTAGGAGCTCCGCTCTGGACTTCAGCGTGAGGCGTTCGTTAGAAACCAGAGGGAAGGACTGGGAAGGCGATGGGGGTTCAGGGTCATGGGTGGGATACAGAGCTGCACTTGAGAGAAGCCAGAAGATGGGAAGTGTTTATGGCCCTGAGACTGCACACAGCCGTCAAGGGACCCTGATATTCAGAGATCAGGAGGAAAGGGGGTCACCGAGAAGAAGTGCCTGTGCAGCAACGGGACAGCTGAAGAGGGCTGTGCCCAGACAGCCTGGTACCTGGCAGCTCAGGAAGGAGGGCCAGGCACTGCGTCTTCAGCAAGACGAGTTGTAGCTGGGTGGGGTAGGGGAGCAGCACTATAGCGTAGGGAAGCCCAGCAGGGAGAATGAGGTCGGAAGGTGACTGTCAACAAGGAAGAGAGCCAAGCCTGGTCGTGCCCACTTGCAGTCTCAGCTACTGGAGAAGTTAAGGGGGGGAGGGTCACTTGGCTGGTCTCCAAGTTGGAGACCAGCCTGAGCAACATAGCAAGACCCTGTCTCCAAAAAGAAAAAAAAATTAAAAAGCTTAAGGATAGGAGAAAGAGTAGCACATATGCACAATATTGAATGATCTGATAGGGAAGAGAAATAAATGGACATTAAGAGAGGCCAGCAGGTAACCTACTGGAGCTCCGTGTGGAGCAGGAGACAGGTGAGGGCCAGCACTGCACATGTGAGGGGCAGAGCTCACTCAGGACCAAGAGCAGGTGTCTCATACTCACGTGGGCTGCAGTGCGTAGGTAGAAGTGCTGCCAGCGGGAGACGGAACCTCCCCACCTCTGTGTGTGTTCCATCTTCCCTTTGCAAACTTCTCGTTTCCTTGCATGCTTTACTTTACTCGTCTTGGCATCTCCGCTCAACCTACCTTCCTTATCCACCATGCACACAACGCAGTGGGGCGTGGATTACCACGTCTGGCATTGGGACCCGGGGCTGGAGACCGACATGATGCTGTGCATAAGCTCCTGGGAAGTCTCAGATGCAGGAAAAGGGGCAGGGCCCTGAGGCTGCTGCTCCCTAAGGTGTCTGTACATTTCCGAAACACGTATGCTGA
Organism: Erethizon dorsatum; assembly: GCA_028451465.1. NCBI lineage: Eukaryota > Metazoa > Chordata > Mammalia > Rodentia > Erethizontidae > Erethizon > Erethizon dorsatum. The sequence continues at coordinate 58,532,638 of CM051833.1, forward strand.
AGGTGCTGCTGGCTCAAATAGAAGTGTTTCCATCAAGTCCTCAGTGTGCCGCCAGATCCCTGTGGGGCTAGGGGCACTGTGCAGTCTGGAGATGCATGTCTGAGTCAGGGACGGATCTTTCCACAGAATGCCCCTGGGTGCTTGTCCTATGTGGGCATCGCTGTGCCTTGGGGCTGGCACCAAGTGACCCAACAGTACCTGGAAATTGGTCGTGTGGTAGACGGACTCTAATTTATGAAGTTTTATTTGGTTGTGTTTCCTTGTTTCCTTTATTGTTATTTATGAGTTTTTAGGAATATATTTTTATTCAAAGTTCTCCGGAGAAACAGAACTGAATATATATTGATATATATATTTTGTAATTTCTAGAGTGCAGACTTCCAGATGGCACATATGTACATGAAGAGCTTTATTCTAATTCACTGGCTCAAGAAGCCCCACGATCCGGCGTCTGAACGCTGGAGATTGACCAAGGCAGTGGTGTAATCCAAGTGTGAGGCTGGGGGCCGGAGGGCCATGGGAGCTGGACAAGACACATACTCTGGCTAAACCTCTGAGGCCAGATGCAGAAAAGGGCCTATGCTACCAGCGTTTGTTCTTTTCTGGGTCTTGACAGACTGAGGGACGTCTACCTCCATGGAGGACAGTGCTCTGCTTCACCAAGTTTTCTGATTCTGATCCAGGTGGGCTTTGCGGCAGCACCTAACAGACACACCCTCAAGTATTTCCTCTGGGCAGGCATCCCCAGTCCAACTGACACAGAAGTAACCATCAGAAATCAGACACACATGTGCAGATATCGCATTGTCTCTCTGGTATGAGAAACTGAAAGTGTAAGTAAGGACCAAAATGTACAATAGATATTGTGAAATAGGAAGAAATAAAAGGAAAGGAGAACTAGGGAGGGGAAGGAGGAAAGGAAGGAAGGGAAAGAAAAAATGAGAAAAGAAGGGTAAAATGGAAACAGCTTTGCAAATAAGGAGGGGAAGCAGGGTTGCAGGGAGAGGAGGGGAAAGGGAAAAAAAGAGGAATCAAGATATATCATGTACAGGTGCAAATTCCCTATGATGAATGCGATCATTATGTATGTCTAAATTGTACCAGTTGTTATGGTTTGTGTCTAGATGTCCCCTCAAAGCGTCATGTGGTCATAGGGCTTTTTTGGATGTGGCTGAATCTAGAGCGTGTGACTGATTCGTCGTGCAATGCTGGGATTAAGGGTGCTGGGATTCAGGGTGGGTGATCGCTGGATCAGCCCACTGATTGGATTGGCACCACCCTAATCCCAGTAGACTGGATACAGTATAAGGAGCAGAAAGGCTTGTCTCCCTCTCATTGCTTTTGCTGTCTTCCACTGCCATGAAGTGTTGCCCCTCTGCCATGTGCCACCCTGCCTTGGAGCCAGCCGATTATGGACTAAAACCTCTACAAACTGTGAGCTAAATAAACTTTTTCCCCTTTAACTTTGGGTGTTGGTTATTTTGTCTCAGCAATGAGAAAAGTAACTAAGACACCAATAAATTTAATAAACGAAAAAAAAAAAGGACCAAATATCAGAACAATGAGCAAGCACACATTTTAAGTTGCCAGAGATAACTACACACTAATAGTTTAGGATTTGTGGAGACCCCAACCCCCTACCCTCCACCCATCTGGTCACCATTTGGGAGACAGCCCCATGGTCTCAGGCTCTCAGGCTGGACTGTCCCCATTTAGGAGCAGTGTCCTGTGACATGAGCATGTGTATGCTGTTGATACAGAAAGCACTTAGAAAGCTCCTGCCGCAGGAAGCTCCCCTCAAATGCCAGCCCCTATCCATGCAACACTCCCTAAATGCTCCCTATATGCTGACCCTGCTCCTGAGAATCTTTACAGTCATGTTAAACAAGACTAATCATTAGATTTTGAGTGATAAGTACCCAGGGAAAATTAATTGGGGAATACAGATTCATTCAGTAGATAATAATACTGAACCGAAGGCCTGTATGTAGTTATGAGGACTTTTTAGTTTCTCTTGTCAGAGTGAGCCTGGGGCCCTCAGCGTCTGGGTAGCTGGATGGTCAAGCATCCTTTCCATCTTCTGGCACCTGGATGACCAGGGTGCAGACTTCTAGGGGGCAGTGTCTGACCACTTCATGACAAGCAAGGTAGCAAGGGAAGTGACAAGGTCATTGAGACTCAAGCAGATAAGAGATAGAACGCTTCAGAAAGAATAGCAGACCTCTGTGCTCAAGTGCAGTTGGGGGAAAAACCCATCTGATTTCATAGGCTGCGATCTTCTAGGACTGAGCTGTGGAATTCTGAACGTGTAATTGCACACTCTGCCCGACAAAGTGGCTGAGATGGTGGCGGCACAGCGGCACCAAGGTGGCACGGTGGGGGACAGCTGGTGAACAGGGAGCCTCTCTGGGTTCCGGACATCATGGACCGTTTCCCGTAGGTGTGTAGATCAGGGCCGAGTCTTCCAGAAACATGAGCAGACGTGTGTGGGAGCAACCTGCCTGGTCAGGAGGGACTGTGAAGGAGAGAGCCGGATCACGGACATCACAGCCAGCTGAGAGGTCTCTGTTCCTGCCTGGTGCTCCTGCCAGCACCATTCCTGCCTCCTGTGGCTTCCGTATTTGCCTGTGCTCTGGCCTCATCCTGTCCTGCCCCATACACTCACACGCATGCACATATGCACACACCTTATTTTTTAGTTTTTAACCCATAAGCAAAGTGCTTAACATGTAGAGGCACGCTCTTGTTCTCTCCATCACTAAGGTTTAAGGCATGTGAAATGTTAACCACTTAAATTCTTGAATAAAGGACCAAAACCAATGCCTACCACATGAATTTTTCACTAATTCCTTGGCACGACAGCATCCAAGACAAGGGTCATGCATCTCTTCAGTAATGCCCAGTCTGGACCCTTGCTTTTCTTGCTTAGCCAAAAGTCAAATGCCAGAATCCTGAGCAATTGGTTTTCCTGTAACATCATAGGAGCTGGATGAAGGGACAGCTGTGACTGTGGAGTGGGACAGCTGCCCAGCAGCACAGCTGCCCGGGGGAACAATGCATTGGAAGTGGGTGCAGTGGCCCCCAAGGCCCAGAACCTCCAGATGCTGTGATACCCCCACTTCCTCTGGCTCCCAGCAGTGGGTGTGAGAGTCTCAGGCAGGTTTAAAGAGGCAGGTTTCAAAGGCAGGCAGCCGAGAACCTTTCCCCAGTGTGGTGGTGTTCAGCTGTGCCCAGTCTGTGCTGCGATGGGCTGCTTCGCATCATGAAGCTACCTTCCCTGAACTGAAGTCTCTGTTCTACACCGGAGTCCCCTTTCATGCCCCCAGACTTTCCCATGAACACATCCCAGTAATCCCTTCTTTTTGAGATTTCCCACTTTTGGGTTATGGTGTTTGCTGATACTTTCTCTTAATTCTTTTTTCTGCAAGTTTTTATTTTCCCTTTTCACTAGGGGAGACAGTTGTATTTACTGCATTACTTCTGTTGGAAACACAACACTAAGGAAACAGAACCGTTAGCTTTCGTTAATCATAAGCTAATTAGCCAGGGTCCTGCAGAGAAATGGCTCTTGTAGGGTTTATGTATATTAGGAACAGATTTTTTTTTTTTATTTTAAGGAATTGGCTCACACAGTTATACAGGTTGGCAAGTCCAAACTCTGGCAGGTGGGCGAGCAGGCTGGAGCCTGTGCTGAAGTTCAAGTTCAAAGGCCTTGGGCTCCACATCCCTCTTGCTGGGAGGGATCAGCACCATATCAAGGCCTTCAGCTCCTTGTAGAGAGCAATCTGCTTTACTCAAAATTCACAAATTTAAATGCTGATTTCATCTAAAACTAGTCTCACAGAAGTATCCAGAAAAATGTTGACCACATGTTTGGATGCAATGGTTCAGAAACCTTGCCACTTACCTTCTGAATTTTTTTTTTTTTGGGTGCTTCAGTTAAAAAACACAAAAATGAGGGCTGGGGTCATAGTTTAGCAATGGAGTGCTTAGTGATGCTAGCGTGCATAAAGGCCTGGGTTCAGTCCCTGGGACCAAAAAAACAAGAAGAAAAATTTTTACAAATCTTGTGCAAAGATGCTTTTGATGACTAGAAAATTCAGTGTTCTAATATTCACATCCTGAGATGAAAGAAACAAGAACTGCCATCAATGCAAAGTTTATGTGGGTTTTCCTTTCAGCATAGGTAGGCTTCTTACACTGCAGCTGCTCAGTGCACTTACAGTTCCATAACATGTAATTTGAATAATAGTGCCAATCTCTCTGATGCAGAGTAATTTAAGATGAGGTTTGGCATAAACCAGTGTCTTCTTTGTGTGTGTGTATACGTGTGTTAAACTGAGAAACTTTACAAGACCCAGACTACTGTTCCCTGTTTTATTTCATTGTTTCTCACCAGCTTTGGAATGAAAATGAAAACATCCTGGTAAATCTGACACCAGAATCCCTGTCCGTTCCCCTGTAACTGTGCTGAAACCCATAGCTCTGTGGTTTCTGCGTTATACTTACCAGTTAATCCTCAAATATCCATGGCTTGTAACCAGACCCTTGTGGGACCAGGATGTTGAGTTACTAAGGATAAATAATGCCCTGCTATGAGACAGCTCCACAACAGTGGAACAACTTCCAGGAGACAGTCTCATTAATCTCATGCAATTTATACAAATACAGACTTCCTAGGAGCAGTTGGGAAAGTGGGCTTTACATTCACAGTCATAGCTCAGCCACAATCCGCTGGTCAGGTGCACACAGAGCTTTTCCTTACTATAATGACTAATTTTGATGGTGTCAACTTGATTGGCTTAGAAGTCGCCTGGGGTATAAGTGGGGAACACTTCTTGGTGTGTCTAGGTGGACCATGGAGGTGTGACTTTGGGTTCTCTATCTGACCCCTCACCCCTTCCTCTCTGGCACTGTTCCTCTGCTCTGCTTCCAGGCTGCTATGAACTGAGCACCTTTGCTCTACTGTGCCCTTCCACCATGATGTTTCAACCTTGCAGCTATCCAAGCATGGACTGAATCCCCTTAAAACATGAGCCAAATTAAATGCTCCTCCTTTAAATTATGGGTGTAGGGTATTATGTCCAGCAATAGGAAATGCGAATAATACACTTACATACACCCAGCTTTCCAAACTGGTATGTGCAATTAGTTGACAGTGATGTAAGGACTAGACAGGCCTCTATAAATAACAGTCATTGAAAATGGAACCACTTAAGTCAGTGAGAGCACTTAACATTCGTATCTGTGGTCTTGCCTTTGTGGTCATGAATCCAGATTAAGATAGCCGTAAGAATGAAAAAGTGGGTTATAGGAAGAAGGTGAGGAGGTTATGGTAAGACTCTCTGTGAGGAACCACTCAGACTGCTTCAAAGCTCAGGGGCATCTAAGGACACCTGAGTACATGACCCCACTTGTCTAGTGCAGGCGCACAGTGGGATGCAGTTATGTAACCATGACTTAGCACAGGTAAACATGCATGCGTTGGTTACGGTACTATGTAAGAATGTAAATGAGATAACAACCTCTGTAAGAATTATACAATAAAGATGCAGGCTGCTCTCACTCTGGCTCTCTGCTCTGCTCTGCTCCATGCTGCCTGCTCTTGTTGCTGATGTCTTGCACACGTGTGCTCTTTAACCTTGGAACCTCACCCACAAAAATCTCCCTTGGGCCTCCCAAGCAGGCCGACACCCGCAGGTAGTCCTCAACTATTAGGCCTTCAGTACTGCCTGTATGGACTACTCTCTGCAGCCCCCAAACAAAACACAAAACCCTCTCTCACCACTGTTCCTGTCACCTCTCCTTTCCCTCCAGCCCTACCTGACTTCCTATCCACTTGGCTGACACTGTGGCCTCAGCTTGGATGTTACCCCTGGCAGCCACTGTGTAGAGCAGCAGCATTCAGCAGCCCTGCACAGTGAGCAGCATGCACTATACTCACCCACTGCCTGTGAACTTCTCACACTGACATTTGACAGCTGTGTCAACTGCCTGCTGTCCACCATACCCAGAGCCCGTATGTCTGTGGGATACAAGGGGCCCAATAACTAGCTCCCTCATTGGCCTGCCTGAAATGAGAATAAACAGACATAAACAGGGGTCAGGTAGATGGAGATTAGAATTGTACCTCTATTATTAGTAGTAGTAGTATCATTATTATTATTTTGTGTTACTGAGGATTGAACTCAGGGCTTTCACATTGAGCTGTGTCCCCAGCCCTTTTAAAATTTGTTAAATTTTGAGACAGGGTCTCTAGAAGTCGCTAAGTTGTCCAGGCTGGGCTCAACTTTGAAATCCTCGTGCCAGAGTGCTGGTATTACGCATGTGCCACCACACCTGTTATACCTCTATTATTGATGAAGCTCCTTTGGAAGGCTTGGCTGAATATGACTCCAAGTGGTTTAAGCCAGCTTGTCCCTCTCTCTGGTGGAAACAGACACAGGCGCTCCCTGGAGTCCTTCCTTGGAAAACTAAGTCTACAAGGAGCAGAGGAGAAGTGGGTGCTGTCAGACAGGAAAGGGGAAAGAGGAGCCTACAGGCCTGGTCGAGAGCCTTCTCAAAGCCCTGCACATCCCTCTCCTCTGAGGAGGAATGAGGCAGAGGCGTGGCCAGGACAGAGCTGTTAACTCCAACCTTGCTCCTTCACATGTGAGTTAGACAGGCAGCCAGGGTTCTGCAGAGAGGCGGAAACCCCTGGACACGTGTATATATGGGCAGTGGGGTTGATTTTAAGGAATTGGGTCATGCAGTGTTAAAGGCTGGCAAATCTAAAATCTGTAGGTCAGGAGAATTGTTGCAGGTTCAGGTAATAATTGTCACAGAGATATCAGAAGACTGAAAACTCAGGCAAAATTTGGTGTTGCAATTTGGAGATAGAATTCCTTCTTCAGGAAACCTCGGTGGTTGCTCTTAAGTCCTGAATTGGATTGGATGAGGGCCATGCACATTGTGATTTGTGTTAATCTCATGTGAAAAATAACCTTTCAGCAACCACTAGACTAGTGTTTGCCCAAAGCACTGGGGAGGACAGCCTGGCCAAGCTGACGCTTAAAATTAGTCAGCACGGAACGGAAACAGGAAAGCGTAGCTGTGGAGGTTAAGGGGGCTCCTTCCACGTGCTCTTAGAGGCAGATTCAGCCCCTCAACACCAGGCACCAGGGACCCTTGTTAATACACACTCCATGAGTGGCTTTCCCTGGGTCCCAGGGCAACGTAGTTCCCTGTTTACTTTGGCTACTTGGGAGTCAACATAGTTGATTTGGTTAGGGAGACATAGCTCTAAAATTTGGGGCCTCAAGCTGTTTTTGATTGTGCACAATTATGGGTAAAATTTTTTAATACTTGGTGTATACGTGTTTATTCATGAAGTATGTGTACAGTATTTTATTGCAGTTGTCCCTTGGTTTCCATTAGGGAATGGTTCCAGGATTCGCTACAGACACTGAAGTGTTCAGACGCTCTAGTTCTTTACATAAAGTGGCACAATATTTGCATATGACCTATGCACATTTCCCAGAATACTTTAAATCATTTCTAGATGACTTATAATACCTAGCACAATATGAATGTAATGTAAATCATTGTTATAATGCATTATTTAGGAAATGATGACAAGAAGAAAGTCTGCACATGTTTAGTGTAGATGCAAATTCTTTTCTGAATATTTTTACCTATGATTGGTTGAACTTGCAGATAGGGGACCCATGGAGGTGCCAACTCCATGGTATAAAACACAAATTAGAAGTAAAAGTAGACAGAGATGAAAGGCTTTTAAATAATTTGCTTTTTAAAAGTTCAACATATCTTAGACCTTCTCATTTAACATTTTTAGTAGGAGAATTATGACAGAATTTGCATCATTAGCAAGAGAGGAAAAAAGGGACAAAAGAAATGCAAGAAAAAACAGAAAGTAGCTAAGAAAATGGCAGCAGTAAATCCTTCCCAACCAAGTATTAATTTTCGTGTTAAATGTTAGTGGACTTAACTTCCCAATTAAATATTTGGTTTGCTCTGCAATAGAGTGCTCCTAAGCCTTGTATTTAAATTGTTTCTGATATTTGCTTTTCATAACCAGATGATCCAGTGATGAAAGGTTCAGTGACCAGACTCCGAATCACGATACTTAATCTTCAGTCCTATCCGCACACATGAAGAAATTTTTGATGAAATTCAGCTGCTCATCCTCCCAACTTCCCTGATGTCAATCAGTTCTTATAATTCAAACAAAAACATTGCATTTTTAATTTTTAGCAATTGGGCTCAAGACTCATTGAATATTTATTTGGAAGTTTTTAATTGTAATGAAAATCAATACGTAAAAATCTTATTTTGCATGTGTTATTACTAAAATTTTATTTTGAAGATGTATTACTGTACAAATATGAAAGACTACATTTTCTGGCAATACAGTCACTTAAAGAGACTTTTTTTTTTTTTTTTTTTTGTGGATACCGGGGGTCGACCTCAGGACCTCGTGCGCCAGCAGGTGCCCGTGCTGCTGAGCGATATCACTGGCCCTTTTTTCGTATGTGGGTTCCGGGAGTCAAACTCGGGTCCTCGCGCTTGCTGGGCAGGAGCTTAAGCCGCTGAGCCATCTCACCAGCCCAAGAGACATTTCTAAGTGTATGCTTTTCAAATGATTTCTCCATAATATGTTCTTTTTAAAAACATTATTTCTCCCCTCATCATTAAAATGATAATCTTACACACAAAGGAGAGATTGTGTGTGCATGTTCAAAAATATCCTCTACCTAGTACAATATTGGAAATTTGTTGTCATGGCAGGAAAGACTGACCACAAATTTGAGCTCTTATACTTTTGACAAAAATTACATCACTTATTTGAATTGATAATTCTTTTAATACAATGCACAAGACAACCAGAACACTACTGTGATAGTTCAGCATCTTGTGAATATTAGTGTGGATTCTTCTCTCTGTAGAATTATACACAGAGTACCCCCTCCAGCAGCTACTTTACCACGGGTTGCAATGTGCTGTGAGCTCACAGACCCATAGAGGGCGCCAGTCTGGTCACCCCCTATTGTGTACTGTACCCACATGTCTGACAGTCCCCTACAGAGGGCGCTCTGTTAATCAAGACGTTCAGTGGCTGGATGTCTTTCTTTCCATTTTGAAACATAAGCATAATAAAAGTTCTGATATTTTCTTCACACACCTTATATATCTCTTCTCTAGAGAAAACCCTATCTCCAGAATTTCCCAGAAATTCCCAAAACCCCTTCGTCACAGGGAGCACAGTCTCTCTTCTCTTTTGGTAAATTATATTCATTAATCATATTGTTGGTGGAGGGCATATGACTAGAAGATTTTAATCTGAGAACGCCTCTTGGAAAATTTTTCTGATCCTACAAGTGGAAAGAAGCCTGCAGGTAGACATGGATGGAGCAGCCACTTTTCTTGCCATGGAAGACAAGGCCATCTCATTCATGTAGCCCTTTGACAAGGACTGCAGCACTGTGCTATCGTCTGAGGGATCACAAGCCACATCCAGCTCATACCTACTGGCCCTGCCATTGCCCAAGGCCCGCACGGGTCCCAAGTTCATATGTGCACCCATTTGATTCTTTCCCAAGAAGTTCTGGGACTGTGGTGTGGTATCCACTTCTCTCTATGGAGAGTATTAGTTTTCTAGGGACCCTGTGGTAAATTACCCCAAGTATGGTGACCCTAAACAGCACACGTGTTTTCTCTTGCAGTTCTGAAAGTCTAAAACGAGTTCACAGCGGGAGAGTCTGTTTGTTTGCATTTCCCAGCATCCACAGGCTGCCCACAATCTTGTTTCATGTCCCCTCCTCTACCCTCAAAGCCAGGATCTCAGCATCTTCCTGTCTGTCTGTCTGTCTGTCTGTCTCCTTCCATCACCTCACCTTTTCTCTTTGACCCTCCTTCTCTCCCTCTCATAAAAACAAATAAGCAACAACAACAAAATCTTACTCCTTGGAGCCCAGGTGGAATGGCCCAGGATCATTTCCCCATCCCAAGACCTTCTCTTGATCACATCTCCAAAGCAGTGAGAGACCACAGGCAAATCACTCTCTTCCCGTGTCCTGGTCACAGCAGAAATGCAGTTGAGAGTCTTCCATCCAGCTGTTGAGAGTGCCACTGACAGCCGCTGCCCCTCACTATGGTATAGCTGCTGCCAGCCTCACAAAAAGCCTGGCCAGTCCCTTCAAACCTCCCTGCAGACAGATGTCCTCATGTCTTTGTGTCCCCAGCCACTCTGCTGTCATGCTTTCTGTTCCATTTTGAGTTTAGAATGCTGGGAACATGGATGTTTTACGAGCATCTCCCCTGGTTCGGAACACATTTTGTGTGAGGTATAAGAAGGCTTCACTAAGAATGTTATTCCTTTATCCCCAAAGCCACCATGGTTGGAACTGTCTTTCCAGCCCCCTCTTACCTGATATCATGATAGGTCACCTGGTTGCCAGGGGTTTCCTGGTCATCAGTCTGAGTAAAGAATCTCTTGGGAGAGAGGATTTTTATGTGAGGTCCTTGTCTGGGGACTGTCTTTACCACACTTAGCAGCAGGGTCTGAGTCTTGGGTAGAGACAGGAAATGGATCGAGCTATCGCAATTTTCCCAAACCTTCATCTCCCCACCTGGCTGCTTTAGCACATACCATACTCAGTTCAAATTAGCAATAGGTAACAAACATTTTTAGTGCATTAATATATTAAATTGGGTTAAATAGACATTAGAAGTCTGACCAAAAATCTGGTAATCCAGATTTAAGTCTATGAATATATCAATCCATTTATCTTTTGGTTTTTATATGACTTGCAGAATTCTTAATACTACCGAGAATTATTTACTAATTGATTATAGCGGACACAGTTATGGACACATCTGAGTTGATAGGTTTAGCTGCTAACAGAAAAAAGAACTCCTATACTCCAGCATCAGTCCATTGCACAGGCATTCCACACACAGCACAAATAAGCCAATGGAAAGCACTTTTCCCAGAGTCCCGGGCACTGTCCCCATTCACTCTCAGCGGGACAACCAGCCCATTTCTGAGAGGGTTCCCTGTATTTGGCAGCCTGCCCAGTGTAATCCCTCAATCTGCGGACTCTCTAGCCTGGTCCCCAAGGCTCACCTGCCCACCAAGGGACCTCAGGACTGTGGATTTCACTTAGAGCTTCTGAGCCATCCATGGCTTGTGCTTTGTGGGGTTGATAGGAATTTCACACTGGAGGAAACAAGTTAAGGACATTTCCTGTGGGTCTCTAGGAATGGCCCGGGATGGAGCGCATTTATGTCAGCCAGTTTTATGACACTGGTCCTTGCATTCTGCTTCTACCAGGAGACCAGCAGCGGCCGACCATAGGTGGAGGGGTGGTGGAGGGAACGCATCTGGTCAGACCCAAAGGCCGAAGGTTAGGATTCTGGTACAAGGAACCATGAGATCAAACAAACGAGATGAAGAACATGGCGTCTTACGTATCTGCACTCTCCTTGGAAGAAGTCGTGTGCTCTGTGCTACCTGGTATTGTTTATTCTAGACTGGAAATTTGGGGGTTGGGGAGGCACTGGCAATAACCCATCAAGTTGGGCTGGGAGATGGTTTCTACAGTGTGGCTCTCCAGAGGGGCCTCCATGTGGATCTCTGATGCCTAAAATAGCCTGTCCCTTCCTTTGAACTCAAACTAGAAGCTTCCAGGCTTAGTGTGCCATCGTCTCATAAATTGGAAATTGCTTTTCTTTTCAAGATAACACTAGCACTTTGTGTTTATGGAAACCATTAAATTGAGGTTTTATGAACATTTCAAGAGACTCTTCACAAAGCTTTCTAATAAAACTTTTAATGACAAAAGACGGGACAAAATAGCATAAAGGACACAGGTTATTTCAATCTAAAAAAAATTTTTTCCCCTTACTGCTGAATTGAAAACTCATTTTTTAAATTTTACTTAAATTATAAAGAACTATTTGTGTCCTCCAAAAAGACTTGCACTTTGAAGGAGAAAGGGTGAGAAAAGAGTTTTTGGGAGGGCTGCTTGACTGGTCTGCATCCTTCTATCCCTCCTTTCTTTTGCTGCACTGAAACACACCTGGTGATCATTGGTGACCCCTGGATGTCCTGCTTGTCCATCTGGATGATCACCAAGGTAGCTCCTCAGGTGGCGGCCAACCCTTTCAACCCAGACAGTATTGGTCTTTCATCTGCAAGCTCAATCATTTAACTACAACACTCAGAGCATGCAATCCACTCTTGGACACAAACTCTCATGCTCTGGGCTCGTTGAGGTGGGTGCATTAAAAGCAGAAAGCAGATCATTTACGAAGTGACACGGAGCAGCTCCACTATCATCTCTACAAGGGAGTCCCCTCCATGATGGGCTCTGCTGCATGTTGGAGCCCGCCAGCTGATGACTGCTGCTGTGATTTGGTCACTATCGCTCCCAGGGACATGCATCTCCTCGCTAGAGGCCTCAGCATCCCACTCTGCACTGTGGCGCATGCCTGCCTGCCTCTCCCTGGTACAGTGCTGCAGAGCCATTGTCCCCACTCCCTTCTTTATCTGTGCTTCAGTTGGTGCCCAGCCCCATTTCTGCCACTTTCTGTTGGGTCCTGAGAAGCCACACGATGGAATATTTAAGATGTCGGTTCTCTTCCTATTTGTGTTTGATTTTTGGTATAATTCCTGAAGGAAAGTCTTTTCGTCACTTTTTCCAAGTTCCAGGAGGAAGAAGAACCACCTCCTTGTATGCCCATGCACTGCCTATGCATTACGAAGGCCATCTTCTGGGCTGTCAGGGAGGAGGGGAGCTAGCATTTTTAGTGCCCACGTTATGCCGAGACTGTTTTATGTTTTCTTCAGATTGTCAATGAAAACATGCAGGGTGGGTGGAACTTTATTTGTGTTGCATAATGAAGCTAAGATTCCCATATGTGAAGTCCAAGATCACAGAGCTGTGCATGAAGTCTAGATCAGGATGCTAGCCCCAGTTACCTGCTCCTGAATGCCCTGCTCTCTCCTCTACCACAGAGCCTGAGCAGCAGGACGGGTAGTGCCTCTGTACTTGCCCTCTCCTCAGCTGATAGTGCCTACAACTGCCTGCATCCTTGTCCATCCTCTGTCATGGTAGGATTTGACCTCTTGTTCCATCCCTGGAGAGCTGGTCTGTCCTCTGTGTGCCCCAGTTTTACCCCAGGACATAACGCTAATAAAACAGCTACACAGTGGATTTCTAACCTCTGAATAGACCTCTGCCCCAATTTCTCTGCATAGACCAAGACCTCTGTAGGCAGGTTGCATCCTGGGCATCGTTTGGTCTTTGGTGTCTAGTGCAATCATACATTTGATGGGATGCTCAAGTGTGTCCCAAGAGATGGATGGAAGAAGTAAGAAAAGACCAATGCCAGAAAAGCCTGAGCAGAAGAACTGTTGTGAGCATACGAGCAAATTGTCTTCTGCGCTGTCCAAAGAGGAGAGATTCCCTGAAGTGACTCCCTGACTGATATTTTCCTGAGAAAGAGAATCATCAAAGCAAACAAAGAATGTACGGTGCAATGGCAGAGATGACCAACCTGGCTGAGAACGATAGCTTCTGAGCTCTGCGTTCTGTCTTCTGCCTTCAGGGTTTCACATTGGGAAGATGTTTTGGCAAGGACTGCATGGTCCACCGTCAGACCATGGGAAACATCGAGCACGAGTCCATCTCAGAACGCAAAACTGCATTCCTCTTGATTCTTCACCTGCTTCCAAACCCCGGAGATACTTCTTTATTTGATACTTGCTTCCAGTATATACTGTTAGTCATTCCTTTTTATTCATACCTTTAACACAATAAAGTTCTTTTCTAAAATCATAACATTACATGCTAAAAGTCTCGAGTAGGGGAAAAGAAGCCATTCTTTGATCAGAATGAATATGTTCTATACTAATGTAGGTAGTGCAATAAAGTAACTATCTTTTATGTATAATAACTTTGTGTATTACTACCTTCCACTAAATAACACAAAAGTTTCATTGCCTTTAACTAAACTAATTACAACCAAAGAATTCCATAGATATAGATGATTTTGGAAGAGAAAATGTTCCTTACTGAGCCCCTCCCGAGTCTGTCAGAAATATGAAGATGTTCTAAGTGTCTCCATATGTGCTTCCTCATTTAAGCTGTGTGAAATTGAGATGTGATGGTTAATTTAATGTATCCACTTGGGTAGATCGTGGTACCCAGATATTTGGTCAAACACTAGTCTAAAAACTATCTTCAAAGTGTATCTATTAGATGACAGTAACATTTAAGTAAATAAACCTTGCATAAAGCAGATTCCTCTCCATAATGCAGATGGGCCTCTTGCCATCATAAAAGAAAAAGACTGAAGTCCTTAAAGAAGAAAAAAAATCTGGCTTTACACAGCTTTGTGACTGAAGGTACGATATCAACTCTTCCCTGGGTCAGCAGCCAGCTGGCCTGCTTTGCAAAATTTGGACTTAATAGCTCCCTCTATTGTGTGAGCCAATTCTTTAGAATCAAATTTGATGGAGGGGTGATAGATAAATTGATAGATGTGCAAACATGCTATTGTTTTTATTTTCTCTGGATAACTGATTAATGTACCATGGTCACTTGATAAATAACTAGAAATCAGGAGACTAGCAGAGAAATTAAGAACAACAAGAACACATTTGAAAATAGTGATTCATCAGATAAGGTTATCTTTTTACTAGAGGTATGTTTTTCAGAGATAAAGAATCAATATGAATGTACAGAAAAGTTTTTAACTATAGAAAGAAAAGAATATGACATTGCACTGTGCTCCAGGTGGAAGATTTGGCAGCCATAAGTTTTCTTGTCTTTTCTCCCCATTCCTCCGAGGTGTGTGATGAGAAATGAGAGGTTGCTCTACAGCTCATCCAGGCCTTGCCAATTTGGGGAGCTCTGGTCTTTACCAATTCCAGAGTGGCTTAACATCTGTCTCCACACTGCTGTTTTTCTAAGACATAATTCCATGTTGCAATGTGCCCAACTCTAACTGCCCCCCGTATTAGTAGATAGCATGGCCTGGTGGTAGAAAACAGTGGGTCTCTTGATTTTTGTTGGCAGCATCAGAACTACTGTACTTCTTAAAAAAAAAAAAAAAGCAATGAAAAGGAATCAGGGGATAAATTCAAAGAGGAACAAAAGCCAAATAAAGGTACATGTGAGTTAAGCCTAAATTTTGGCAGGGTAAATAGACAAATAAAATAGAGTGTGTTCCCTTTTAAACAAATAAATACCCAAATAGGTCAAGGGGTGATGAGAAGCTGAATAATCAAAGACTCTCCCATATGTGTTATTCTGAACAGGAGTTCCCAGTTGGACCAGGAGGGTTATGGGTGGAGCCATCCCCAGTACCTAGGAGTCCATTCCTTCAAAGAAATGCTATGGTGGAGAGTATGAATGCACTGGGGACACAGTGGGAGATGAAGAATCCCATCCTGGGGCATTTGATATCCCCAAGGGATTTAGATTTACCATTTAGATGAGTATTTTGCAATTTGTGTGGCACTGGTGAGTGGGTCGTGAAATCAATTTAGTGGGTTGCAACCAGCGTTTGAAAGGACCAGACTAGAATAGAAAATGTCAATGTATTTCATGTAAACAGGCTGTTTTGGGGTGGGATAGGACAACACCTGTCCCAGCTAAGCTTTGAGTATGCATTGTAAATGTATAAGTGTGCAGGGCTTTCTCACCTAGGTCCTGTTCGAACAGCTTTAAAAACCACTGCTGCAAGGAATGGGAACCACTGAAGACTAACGTTAGGGAGCAAGAATATCAGCTTTTGCATCTGGACAGTTGCCTTGGTTTCAGTGAGGAGGATGGGTGTAAGGACCAGTTAGCAGATGGTTTGGGGACACTAAAGCTTGGTCGCCTACAGGCCATGTGAGCTAAGATCATTTCCCTCAACTGCTAAAGAGCATAATAACCATTCCCAACATTTGCACTTCCTGTGTGAGTCAACATAGATGTGTGTTAGCCTGTGCACTCTGCCTGGCACCTGCTAACCACTTACTACAGAGGACTTTTCGGTAATATATTTTTCTTTTGCTTAGTGTTCTGGTTTTTAAAGTATTCATCTTACTCAGTACTTAGTACATGAACATACCACACAGTTAACCTAAAAACAGACCATGCAAGCTATGAGACACATACAACCCAACCAAGGAGGACACACAGTGCCAGGGACGCTGGTGGCTTCCACCCCAGTGTGCACAGCATCTGAAGGGCTGAAGGCTTCAAAGTAGAAGACAGCAGTGCCCCAATCTACCTCTCCCACTCTGCTTCCTCCTAAAATTTTCATTCTGTGTGATTCCCAGTTAAGAGGCTGTGGCAACCCAGGCAGATGGGCTAAGCTGGTGCCACCAAATGTCATTCACTCTCTCAATACTTATTTAGTGCATAATATATGAAGGGTATTTGAGAATCTTTTTTTTTTTTTGAGAAACATCTTATATCCATTTGTGTACCAAACTATGCATGGACTGAATGCTTTACTAAAGAGCTATACCATCGTGCTTTTGTTTGATGTTTTAGGAAATAAAAACGTGTTTCATCTATTGCAAGTATATTGCTCGATGCTTTATGGAATGTGTACCAACTGCTGTGTACTGAAATGAACCAATTTACACCATACCCACTATTCCATATCCTATATAATCGCGTCTCTTTGATCTGTAGGTAGTGCTTTATTTATTTTTGATGAAACCAACCTTAATGAGATTTTAAGCATTTAATTTTTGAATAATACAGGTAAATGATAAGCAAGGGAGGAATTTGGCAACTGGAAATGAAGTGATTGTGAACACTATGATTTATCTGTTAACAACATGCCCATTCTTATTGGAAACCCAGTATTACATCCACTTGATTTGTATAGCAAACATTGGAAAATATTTTGGTAGAATAATATTGTTAAAATTTTTGCCATATATTAAAACACCTGTGATAATGAACAAAAAAATTGAGGTATTTCTTATTTTGTCCACTATTTTGAGCATTTATCTGCTACTTATTTTGGCAATTTCCCAAAGGTAGAATGCCGCAGAACAAAATTCAGTAGCACATGAGTGAATTCGGTGGTTTTCCTATTTACTGATGTACTCATAGAAGATGGTACTCAAGTCAGCAAGGGATATTCAAGTGAGAAGTGGAGGAGGATTTATGTTTAGTATTAATTACACAACTGAGAAATAGTTCTCTCTCCCCTCTGTCACAGAGCTGCCTGAAAAGCTTCTTATTGTTCACAAGCGTCTGTTGGAGATACCCGTGACAGCTGATGAATCAAACTAATTGTAACTCTTACTTGGTTATGAAAAAAAGATGACATGTGCATTCATCCAAATTAAGTCTTTCTCGCGCAAATTACTGGTTGCCACTATAGATCAAGCAACATGTATTCTGAATTCTGACTGCTGGAGAATTAGCTGCCGAGTGGGGAAATGAGATACTTTTGTTTGCAGTTATACTTAAATTCACTTTTTTTTCCCCTTTCTATTTATCTAAAAATAAGTGTGATAAGTCTTGATTCACTAGCTTCTGCGGCAAGAAGGATAATCAGGTTGTTCAATCTGGCCTGTTTATCTTAAGATGAGAAAAATGAGGCTCAAAATGGGTAGGGGTGGGCCGATGAGACGGCTCAGCGGCTTAAGCGCCTGCCTTGCAAGCGCGAAGGCCCGAGTTCGACTCCCGGAACCCACATACGAAAAAGGGGCCGGTGATATCGCTCAGCGGCACGGGTGCCTGTTGGTGCGCGAGGTCCTGAGGTCGTCCCCCCGGTACCCACAAAAAAAAAAAAAAAAAAATGGGTAGGGGTAATCCAAAGTCTTCCACAAATTATGGCCAAGCTGACACTTGAGTTTAGGTATCTGAATGACATATTGCGACCTTGCCATTCACCTGCTTCCTGAACCCTGCCCTTAGATGCTACCTGGATGGCAGCCAGCTCTGAGTCCACCATGGTCAGATTCCTGCATGTGCCAATACCACCCAACGACAAGCGTGCGGTGGAGCTGGGGTTCACATGCAGACCATCGTCTCCAAAGCCCATGTACTCTCCTCAGCTGAGAACTCGGTAATAATTTGAAAGCTGTTATTTTCCAAGATCTGTTTTATGATTTTCACTATAAAATCCAACAGCGTAGAGTAATATCAGAGGAACAGATTAGAAATAATAATAAAAATGTCCTTCAAATGAAGAATATAACTTCTATTGTTCTTCATTCCGTTGTCAGGAACAATACTAATGTTGCTTCACTGCCTTCATATGAGACTTTCAAAAGCACTTTCTCTTTGCCAAGACTTACAAACTACAGCCTGTGGGCAAAACCAAGCCGCCACTAGTTGTGTGCTCCTGAGGACTAAGAATCTTTTTTACATTGTTAGATGGTTTCTGAAGAGATCAAAAACTAATTTTCACGATATTTAAAAAACATTGAGGGGCCGGTGAGATGGCTCAGCAGCGTAAGCGCCTGCCTTGCAAGCGCGAGGGCCCGAGTTCGATTCCCGGATCCCACATACGAAAAAGGGGCCAGTGATATCGCTCAGTGGCACGGGTGCCTGTTGGCATGTGAGGTCCTGAGGTCGACCCCCCAGTACTCACAAAAAAAAAAAAAAACATTGAAACCTAATTTCAGTTTCCACAAATAAAATGTTATGGCACACGCATAGCCACGCTTGTTCCTTTGCATGTTGACTACGGTGGCTTTCACGCCACGGTGGCAGAGGTGAGCGGTGGTGGCAGAGATGGTGCGGACATTGGTGTCTCCTTCGTTTACTTCCTGGCCCCTTCCAGGAAGAGTTTGGTATCCCTGCTCGCTCCATGCTGAGTGGGGGCTCTGTGTCACTTGCTGCTTCCCTTCAGTGTTGTGATGCAGTCCCTTTACTCCGAGACTGCCAGACGCGCACATCCACACCTCTGCAGAAGATGCGGTGACCCCGGGAGGATGTGATGTCATTAAACACGTCACTTCATCATCACATGCTTAAGCACAGTTGAATTTGAAAACCTACACCGTACTGGACAGGCACAGTCCAGGACGTCTGGCGCAGGCTTTCCTCGCATCAGCACTATTCACATTTGTAGCCAGACACTGGCTTGCGGCAAGGGTGGTGCTGCGTGGTGCAGGAAGCCCAGCAGCATACTTGCGCACTACCCATTAGATGCCAGGAGCATGTCTCCAGGCTCTCCCAAGGTCCACTGGCACGGGACAAATCTGCTGCTGCTTGTGACTGCTGACTTAATGTGAGGTACCGTAAGCGAAGCCAATAAACAGAAGATGGGTGGGTACGACAGAGGAGCTGTGACCCTAACTGATCATAGTAGCCAGAGTTCTCAAAAGGGGACTCAGAGTTGACATCATGAAGGGCAGACCCTGGAGTAGCTGGCACATCTGGAAGATGTTTTCATTGTTCCCCAAAACCTGTCCTTGGGCCCAGGGGATTCATCCTGGGTTTCCTACCTTCCTTTATAAACTTACTTCATTAGGCACTTAAGCACTTTTGCTGTTCAAAGGAAGAAAATGAGAACATGAAAGGTTTGGTGGGAGGAAGGGCTGTTCCTCGGGGTCCATCTGGAGACATCCTGGTTCCAGTGCATCTGTGTCCAGCTGCCCCTGGCTTTGGTGTTGCTTCAGTACCCCTTGCTCTGCCCCTGCCTTCTGTGTCGGTTGTTGTGGTGATGTTGAAGGTGGAGGCACCTAACCTATTTGGGAGGCAGGAGAAACACTCTGTAGCAAAGCTAATACCCCTGGCTTCCAGCCTTCTGGCCTTCACTTCCTATCTCTTTTTGCACTGTGTGGAAGGCTGGTTTCTTTAGTATTTTGGAAGTGGAAGATATAGTGCTCTGTCCACTTTCCTATAAGCGAAGGGGAGCAGTGGTGGCTGGGGAGGGCTCCCTTAGGGTGGCAGAGATAGCTTCCTCTGACGCTTGTCACATGTCCCAGTTCTAATGTGCACACACCCTGGAGAAGAGAGTTTCTCCTTTCCATGAAGGATGTTGGAATCCAAACTCACTCCTTGGCCTTGAGTCCTTTGTTTCTAACCAAGAGAAACTGTTCCATTTTATTCTTATTTGTTGTTGTTCTTTCTTGTATTTGTTTCCACCATGCAATGATTTTCATCATCCCTCTGGCATATAGTGAAAATGTCTTCCATTTGCCTCTCTTGAAGTGTGCGGGTGTTAGTAAGAGTCCTCTGTCTCAGCTCAGTGCCCCGTGTAACTCCATCTCATGCTCAGCCTGGAATCTTCTCTTTCTCTTCTTGATTACTGGTTTTTGGAATTTATAATACTGGACTGTTTTCTGTATTTTGGCTATAGTTACTGAATTTTCTTTATTACTTTCTATAAATGTTGGCCTATTTTGTTAGATATTGTGGGAGGAATGTTCTGCTCTATGGTTTCATATGACACTTAAATTAGTCCATCTATTTTATTCATATCTATATGGTTTCTGATAAATGAAGCCACAATATTGACCATTAAATAGGTGTAATAAACACCAAGAATTGCAAAGAATATGTAAGTAAAATGCATTATTTCTGCTCACTCTCCCATTCACCCTACCAAGTAATTTGGACTACAACTGGGAGAACCAATGTAAATGAAAGAGGTAGCAAGTAATTAAATGACAAATTGTCACACTGAGTATAAACCAGTCCTGATTCAGAGAAAAGACGGATGTGTATGGGCTTGAACTACACAAGGGAGACTTTGTGTCCATGGAGACTAAAATATACAGATTTCCCACATGCCAGGCTCTATCCTAAGACCATTGTAAAAAGAAATGCCCCTAACCCCACAGCAACCTCCTAGATAGGGACACTTTTCATTTCCTTTTCTTGAAGGACAAGAATGGAGTTTAAGGAGAGGAACAAAACATATATAATGGGAGAAAATGTACAGGGAAAATTTGCACACCAACTCCGTGACATTACTAATGAAATGGCAGAGAGTTACACAGGTAGGATTGGATCAGATTAAAAACTTTGAGGGAAGCTTTTGTAGAAGTAGTAGAGGAGACCAGTGAGTTTATTATTGTATTATTCTCCCCACTGTGTTGATGTCTTCAAGTTACAAATAGCCATTGCCTAGTTTTACTGACAAGAACCACTCAGCTATAGTAGAACATTATGATTTTGAGCATTTCTTTTTTTTTTTTTTTGTGGGTACCAGGGGTTCGACCTCAGGACCTCGCGCGCCAGCAGGCGCCCGGGCCACTGAGCGATATCACCGGCCCCTTTTTCGTATGTGGGATCCGGGAGTCGAACTCGGGCCCTCGCGCTTGCAAGGCAGGCGCTTATGCCGCTGAGCCATCTCACCGGCCCAATTTTGAGCATTTCTAATCAGGATATTTTTGGAAAAATTATTTTGAAATCTGACAGATACTGTGTTATGATTTGTGTCGAGATAACACCCCAAAGCCTCATGCAGTTATAGGTGGGGCTTTTCAGAGGTGGCTGGATCTGGAGTGTATGGTGCTGGGATCAAGGGAGTGTGATTACTAAATTAGTCAACTAATTGGTTTGGCATAGTTCTGGGTGTGAATAAAGGGGTCACCCTCCCTGGGTGTGAGTGCTACCCACTGTAAGGATAGCCTTGGTAGAATATAAGGGACGGAAAGAGAGCCGCTGTCATTGCTTGCTGCTTCTTCACTACTTTGCTGCTTTGCTGCCTTCTGCCCACCATAACCTGTTTCTTCTCTGCGGTGCCCCCCTGCCAAGCCACCCTGGCTTGGAGCCAGCTGATTATGGATTGAAACGTCTATGAACTGTGAGCTACAATAAGCCTTTCTGCCCTTAATTTTGAGTGTCTCATCTATGAGAAAAGTAACTAGGATATATATTTATTTCACATTTTAGATGTAAATTATTTTAAAGCTTATTGTTTATTCTGTACCTTTTTAGTATTGAGTAGATGATGGATGGGGATCAGATGTCTTATTTTATGTGAGTTTCACAGTTTTGTATCCAAGTTGCTGAGAAGACTTAGGTCCATCCATTGAGTTGTAAGCTCTGGATCCTTCTTCTGAACATCTCTGCAGTGGCATCCCTGCATGTGTCATAGGCAGAGAACGTCTTGCTGCGGTACTGTGGGATGGTGGCTCCTATGAGAGGCCAAAACAGTATTGTAGTAAAATCACTAAGTGGAGAACAGAACATTGCTAGACATTTCATTAGAGCACCTAAGAATGATCATGAAACATATTCAAATGTCATTTCATTAATTTCCCCCTTCTCTGTCAAAATTATTTACTAAAAGAAATCTCAGTCTTGCCTGACCTTTTTTAGTATATGTGCTGCCAAAGCAAGCACTCTTTTCTGATTTTTGTTTACTTTATTTTCTTGACAAAGAGTCAATAGGAGTTTGTTAAAAACATTCTTTCTAGTTCATATGGATTCGTGTCTAAAACAATCTTGAAATAAGTGGGAATTAGCTCATTACACTGGTAGTGGGCTACTTGATTTCTACTGTCTATCTTGTTTGTTTCAAAGTAATTCTAAGAATTATTTGTCTGATTGATTTTTAGTGGAAGCTAAAGTGTCACGTCAACACATGACATAGCAATCAACTTGTTTCCTCATAGAAACCCAGTTCTTCTCTGTCTTATCCTATATAGTTTAAGTCCAGCCTGGGACAAGGGTTTTGATGAGAATGAGCAGATCAGAGTCAATAAATACCGAAGTGGAATAAAGTGAATTCACAAAAGTCAAGTTGGAACCCAAGTGTAATGGTTGATACATTGTGTCAACTTGAGAAGTTTAGACCATTAACTAAGTGACTCAGCAGGGGGCCAGGGTCCTCACTTTGTAAACATCCTGAGCCTGTGCAAGAGGAGGGCACAGAGATGGTGTAAATGTTACACCGGACCTTGAGGTGGGTAGTCTGCTTACAATATAAGGGAGGAAAAGAGGCTTGCTCTTCCCCCCTTTTGCTCTTGTTGCTTTTGCTGTCTTCTGTCACCTTGAACTGTTGCCCCTGTGTCACGCCACCCTGCCTTGGAGGCAGCTGATTATGGACTGAAACCTCCACAAACTGTGAGCTAAATAAACCTTTCCTTCCTTAATTTTGGGCATCAGGTATTTTGTCTCAGCCATGAGAGAAAGGTAACTAAGACACCAAGAGAGCTAAGACTGGACTTGAACTTGGAGTTTCTGGATTAATAGTTCCTGGGTCCCTCATGGACTGAAGCCTCATAATTCAGTGTTGAAATTAACCTTTGGCTCCACCCAAGCTTTGAAAGCATGAATCTTGGAAGCATCTGTCCTCCAAATTATGGCCAATGGAAAATGATACCAGTTTTTGTCCTCCCTTGGATCTGTAGGGATGTGACTTCCTTTGACCAATAGAGAACTGCGAGTTCCGGAGCCTGGGCCTTATGTGACCTTGAAGATCCTCTTCCCACTTCAACCACTGCTGCCCTGAGACCAACAGTGTGGAAGCTGGTGTAGTCTGGGGGATAATGAGGACCACGTTTGGAAGGGAGCCCCAAAGCCCTGGAGATTGGAGAAGCAGTGGTCAAAGAGTTGTGCATCTGGGGCCATCTTGTAGGACCTGGTTGATGCCCCAGCTGAATAAAGACATGTGATTTACCTGCAGCAAAGCTAGTAGCCAAACCCACTTGCCCAATTCACAGAATCACAAAGGAAAAAACATCATCATTGCTCTCACCCACTACTTTTGCAGTGATTTGTTTTCCAACAGTAGTTGACTGAAATATATTCCTAAACCGAATAAAGCTTGAGCTCAATAAATATGGGTGCCTCGCTGGTGAGCATAACACGCCATTTTCCTTATAAATCAGTACATAGGTTTCAACATTTTATCAGACATCAACCATGCACATATCAATTAAATACTCTTAAAAAATCTGATCATTGGGCCAGTGATATCGCTCAGCGGCATGGGCGCCTGCTGGCACGCGAGGTCCTGAGGTCGACCCCCTGGTACCCACAAAAAAAAAAAAAAATCTGATCACTGATAAATATTTTTGTTGGCATAACAAACTTGAAAGTTCCCACTATATATGCTGATGTAGTTATATAAATTCATTAATAAATGCTTTTTTTTGAAATTTAATATAGAATTTTCTCATTAGCCATCAATTTCATTCCCATACTGCTCTCAATTTTTGTTTCCTGGCAGAAAATTTGCATTCTTTTCACTTTGGCAGGACTGTAGTTCATAAGTTATTCATTCCCTCTCAGGCTCTTCCTCCTGTATTCAGAGCTGAACACTTTCCATCATGCTGAGTAGCTGGCATGAGCCATGGAGGAGCCTTTGCCTGTGGAATTTGTATGAGGCTCCCTCTTGTTCCTGCAGAATAACAAACAGGAGAGTGCCACTTCATCATTGCTGCAAGGATCGGAAATCAGGAGACCTTTAAGGAAATCTGTGAACAAATTTAAAATCCTCCTTTTTTGCAATTCCCCTAGAAATCTATGCATGCATATCACCTAATTCATATCATGCTAAAACTAATCTGTATATAAGTATATGAATATAGTATACGAATTTTTATGTGTATACACATAAAATACATGTGTGTATATTATTAATTTTCCCATTACCTCTGATGGAGAAAATTGCAAGGTTTCAACAATGGCCAAAAATAGAATTCAGAATCTATTCCCATTTCTGCTGCCACCTTCCAGGATGCCTTCCCTTTTCCTCCTGACACTTGAAAAAATAGAAGAAACATACAAGTAAAAGTAACAGTAGAAGTTCACCTCAGCATCCCTTAGCCTGCAAGGACAAAGAGGCCTTTGCAAAGGAAATTGCAAAATTGACCAACTGTCCACTGAATGAATGACAGAGCTGAAGCCAAAAATGTTCTGCTTACTCTTCGGTAGAACAATTAGACTCTCTGATGAGCTTCTTGGCAGAAGCCTTATTCATGGTGTGATGGGACATCCAGTCACACGTTCAGTCACTCACTCATTTCTGTGTCCATCCACCAGGTGTTTACTGAGTGTCTACCACATGCCTGGCTCTGGGCTCTGTGGTGGGCAGATGATATGGAAGAGGCACCTATGGGGTAGAAGAAAGCAAGCAGGGGACTTTCAGAGTTCAAGACCATTGCTAGGGTGAACACAGGTGCTAACCCATTAGGAGATAGGGAGGACATCAGGACGGCTCCCAGCAAGGAGGTTTAATGTGATTGGATGCTTCTCTGACAACTGGTGAGGATGGCCTTCGTGAAGGAACGTCATGGGAGTGACATAGCAGTGCCATCCACCAGGCCCCAGGGAAACGGTGTTCTCCAGGGTAGGTGGGGGCTGCGTGTAACTCAGAAGAACTGGAACTCAGAACCAAAGTGAGAAGAGGAAGTACAAAGGAGGGCTATGTGTAGTTCCAATGGCTTATGAGGGCAGGGGGATTGGGTGTTGTCCTGGACGTTGGAAGCACTCAAGCTGGGGCTGGTTGGAAAACTTCCTATTTTAGGCAGACCCCCTGATGCAGAGAGAAAGCATAAGAGAGAGGGGAGGTCTGGGTCTCAGTATACTGGAGAGATGCCACTAAACCTCCTGCAACATGCAGGACAGCCACGTACAACAAAAGCCTGTCCATCCCCAAATGCCAATGATGCCAACTGCAAGAGACTATGACTTACAGGACCTCTAAAGTGAAACTGCAAGACATTAGAGAATGGTGAGGACTGTGGTATGCTGTGAACTGTACAGCCTATCTGGATGTGTTTATATTCTTTAAACACACACGGACACACACACACACACACACACACACACACACATGTGCCCTCTGGAAGCCAGTCAGGCTTAATCCACAGTCTGCCAGTATGTTGGCTTCCTCTGGATTTGAAATTTTGTTGAGTCTTAAGAACTGATATACTCTTAGTAAGATAAAAGAACACAGGACACCAAATCAAATTTCTTACTGAATTATCAAGTACACATGTAACACACATGAGAATCTATTACATGATATTTGATTTCTTAAATTATATAAGCTCCAAGCTGCGGTTTATTTTTATTTTTCTTATTTTTCTTTGTCAGGAAGTTGGTTTATTTTTCTTTGTCAGGAAGTTGGGCATATGAGATCCTGAGCATGATGGTTTTGAGCCATATATGATGCGATTCTCTCCAAGGGCAAAACTATTAGTGAAATTTAGAAGAAGGAGTCCTTGAATGAAGTCTGTGGTCTGATTATTAAGAATGTATTTTCTAAAGACAAAGATGAAGCTTGGAAAAATAATCTTGTATGCCAGACATATACATAACAAACCAGGTGTGTAGTCCAGTCAAAGGCACAGAAGAACGCCTTTTTTCTTGAGCATGAGCCATGGTCGTTACGTTTAAATCACTTTCAGTAGAATTCTAGGCATGCTATTGCCTTTCCACTTTCTGCTATGATGATTTTGTGGCGCTCTTTGTTGCTTGTCTCTTGAGTTTTTATCTGAGGGAGCTCAGCCCCTTGCCTCATTAGGAAAGTGAGAATTAGTGCAGTTAAGCTGCCTCTCTTTTCTCACTTATTGATCTTTCCCCCAAAAGTTGCTGTTGTACAGAAGTGGTCTCTGGGTACCCATGGCATCAGTGTCCCAGGCAACAATCAGTATTTGAGGAAGGAATAATGCTTAAAAGGTGTTCCTTGCTGTGCTGTGTCTTTGGAGGCTGGCGTGGGATGCTTCACTTATCAGGACAAATAAGCAATGATTTCGGCACCTGCCTCAGTGTTGAGAGTCATGGGCTAACCCCTCTGGCTCAGCTGCTCAACTTTGCATCCCCAGCAAAAACTGTACATTCCAACATCAGGAGTCAGTAATGTGCTCACAGGAGAACTGTGAAGCCGTTTCTTCTAGTAACTTCCGCAGTTCACTGTCTTTTCAAATAAAGCTTTCTGATATTAGCTATGTGTAGTGTGCTGTGTGTCCCAACTCTTTTTGAAATTTTATTAACAAATAGTAAAAACAAATAACAATTATAGATAGATAGATGATAGATGATAGATAGATGATGATAGATAGAGTAGAAGACAATGTTCTAGTTTATGTATACACTGAGGAGAGACCTAACTCTCTCACAGGGAGGGCTCTGGTCTGAGATTGACTGGCTTGGTGGGAAGAGACTGGGGAGATGCCAGTGGTTTAGGAGGATTGTGATTCTCACCCTAAGAGCAGTTTTGCTTTGGGCTTTAAGTCTCTAACTTCAGCATAAAGGAAAGCAATTCTCCCCACTGAAAATAAAGAGTCATGATGGAATTATGTGAAGCAATTCCCCCATCTCTAGCTGAAGCTGTGTTATTTATTGTGCCTATTTATATATTGTCTTTTTGCTGAGTGCAATTTAGCAAATAGTTTAAGAGATGTTAAAGAATGCAGTTGAGCAGATTGATTAAGAACTCTTAATGATTCACCATCTCTGTGGGTTCAAGTCCCACTTCATCACCTCTGATGAGCTGCTGTTTATACCCCCATATGATGTTGCAACTGTCTGAAAAGCTAGGTGTAGTGTGGTAAAAATTGACTCAAATCCAAGTGGTTGCCTAGAGTAATGATTTCCCACTTGTACTTGTCTAACATATGTGCACTGTCACTTAGCATGATAGGCAATGTTTAGCAACCTATTTGGTCTTCAGTTTCCTCTTCCTAGAAATAGAGAAAGTAGTAGTACCTGCTTCACTGGGCTTGTGGGAAAAGTAAGTCAGATAACACTTACAATTGCCAAGACCTGGAACTGTTATCGGGACGTAGTCATATAATGTTGATTGGAAGAAAGAATCTTGACTTGAGAGCTCAGCATCAGTGGTCATCTGAAGAGGGTATCTGAACTCTCCTAGTGGTAATAGGAAAGGATTCACTTCCGCATGAAAGAGAGGTCTCTTGTTCTTCAGTCATGAATCCTAGATGCCCTAAGCATGAATTTATAGACCTCTGATGAGCAAAATTGAGTGTCAGTGTTTAAGGACCTGATCTTTTTCCTATGCTTCTTCTGCTGCCTCTCCTCCCCCTCACACTGTCCTAACGTCATCCGGGTTAAATGTGAGTTCCCTGGCTTGTCAGAGCTGCTCACTACAGAGGATTCAGGGACGTGAGCCCTGCATCTCATGCCCATAAAGAGGAGAGCTAAACTGTGCCCCTTGGGCAAATGATGGTGTTCTTCCTCTTCTGCTTTCTGGGGGCCTCCTTGAGATTAGGATGGTGACACTGTATGGCCAGCATTCTCAAGACAGTAACACCAGGCTGACCATTACACCCCAGTGCTTTCGCAGCCAGTGAGAATTATGTCAATTGGTGAATACAGACAATAACAATTTGTTTGTAGGCTAACACCCGAGACCAAGGAGAATGGGTAAATTCTCACAACTCCAGCTTTTAAAAGATTTTTTGAAAGCTTTTAGTCTTTTATAAAAGCCATTCTGTTTTTTTATCGTGGGGGAGAAAATGCAAATTATTGAAGAAATGCCCCCATACTTGATGGAATCATTCCTGCACTGTGTAATTCCCACACCACTTGAAGCAACCTCATTATCCCAGCCCTTTCTTCCGCGGCCCACAGTGCACACAATGTGGGGCTTAAAGTCCTGAGGCCTTGCCCTGTGGTCTCTCACAGGTGGGTTACTTCACTGAGTCTCAGCCTTCTCTGCTGTTAAGTGATGGATAAGACTCAGAGCTTCCCAGAGTGGCTTCCCAGAGATTTTACCCTGAAAACATAGCTCATACGGAGAGAATACTTATATGAGTGGGTAAGTTAAATCTCAGCAAGTCAGAACAGCTGTGAAAACCCTGTGCACACACAGACTGAGGAGATGGGCTGCTGTTTATACCCCCGTATGATGTTGCAACTGTCTGAAAAGCTAGGTGTAGTGTGATAAAAATTGACTCAAATCCAAGTGGCTGCCTAGAGTAATGATTTCCCACTTGTACTTGTCTAACATATGTGCACTGTCACTTAGCATCATGGCACACAGAGTCACTGTCTAGGGCACTGGTGGTCCCAAAGAAGATAGTAGCAAACGCATGGTGAGCCACACACTGACCCTTGAAGTTACACTGGGAGTACATATCACTATTGTTTATATGCATTGGTCAGACAGAGTCACATGACCAAGCCTGTGGTCAATGGAGCAAGGGAGTGATGTTCAGCACAGTTTCAGGACAGTGATTCAGTTTACTACAAGTATGCAGGGTATATAATGTCATCATGTACCTAGTTATCTACAGTGTATATTTGCATTGAGACTTTGCACTTGGATGTTAAAATACTCAATTTTGCTAACGGTAACCTTTCATCAAAGGGATGTCTATTGTTATTTTTTTTTCTTCTGCCAGCAATATTATCAGCATCCCTACCTTATTCTTTTCAGAAGAAATCCACAGCCTGCTGCCACCACCTGCCTGGTTACTTGGACACCTGCTTTGGGGTTTAGGGCCAGCACCCCAAGAATATGGTCAGTCCTCACACCTTTTCCCACAAGCACTGTTTGTTTCAGGATTGGTGGCAGATCTTTGAGATGCTAGTCCAACCAGAATCAACTTCACTCTGAAGCATTTTGCTTTTTCATTTTATGGTGTATGCAGTAGTAAACTTTCCTGTCACTGAGATACAATACTTAACATCCACAATTTAAGAGAGGAGAGGTTTAATTTGGCTCATGGTTTCACAGGATTCAGTCTGTGGTTTCAGGCTCAAAGACAAGAACATCCTGGCAGAAGGGTGTGGTGGAGCAAAGTTGTTCAATTCATGGTGGCTGGGAAGCACAGCCCAAGAACAGTGACAGAGAGGAAGGAATCAGGGATCATGTATAGTACCCAAAGTCATGTTTCCATGACCTAGCCAGACACACCAAGAGGTGTGCTTTACTAACCCCTTAGATGACTTTCCAAGCCAATAAAGTTAGGCCAATTAAGCTTAACTACCACATTCTATCCCTGGTCAACATGACTCCCAAACACATCTCCTTAAACTACGCTTAAGCTTCAAATAAACACAATCACAAGGTAATAAGAAATGCCTCCTGGGCAATTGGTTCCTAGTGATTCATTTAACTGTTATCAGTCATCTGGACACTTAGAGACAACTGCAGTCATGGGTCAAGAGGATGTTGTTACTATTTCAGAGCTCATTGTCCTCCACATGATGCTGATTTTACAGGTATGCAAAATGCAAGAGTTGTGGAGTCACTGAGGCTTCCACCCATATTTCAGAGGAAGGCCATAGAGGCCAGGCAAGGAACCTTGAGAAGGCAGTGCATGAAGCTATGGAAATGTAGCCAAAGGTCCAATGGATACCTCAGGAAGTTAGAGATATCAATCTGCTGAGGAGGCTTTGAGTCAATCCAGTCCAAGACAGAGGGTGTGACAGTAAATTATGTCAACTCAACTTGAGTAAGAACCACCTAGCAGATTAGTAAAGTTCTCAGTGTCTGCAGATGACTGATGTGTAATCCAGAAAACCCAGGGGTGAAGACTCACCCTAGATGTAGGTGGTACCAACCAACAGGCTTGTAGTCTGGAGGGAATAAAAAGAAAAGAAGGAATTATTCCCAGTTTGGAAGAGGTTCAGCCTTACCATTGCCTTTGGACAATGGTCTTGAGTTTCTTGAGCTTGACAATGCAAACTCATTCAGGCAACTCTACAGTGAGTTTCCAGTCCTTCTACCACTACTGGATCATCCAGCTCTCAAGTGCCCAGGTTGTCATTGTGGAATCCTTTGCCTCTTTTCTTGTAGGTATTCCTGTGGACTCTCCTGCCTCTGATCCTGTAAGCTTAACAAATATATCCCCTTGCATAATTATGTATATATTTTTAACTTATTCCATTTCTTTAGAGAACCTTAACTAATACAGAGGCCACGGGGGTGTGGCTGACCACACCCTCTGGAACACACATTTTACCATCATGTGCTCCAGATAAGATGCCAGATATGGAGCTATAGGACTTAACGTTTATCTTCTGTGTTTTTGTCTTGCTTTGGTCATATTTTTATCTATTCCTCGACTCCTCACTTTTGGAATGGGAATGTCTAGCCTTGTGTTTTAGGATTACATAACATTTGATTTTGATTTTTACAGAGGTTCACATCTAAGAGTTTGCATTGAGACTCAGAAGACATTTTGAATTGAACTTTTAAAAATGCTAGAAGGTTGAGACTTTGGGGAAGGGATTGTTGAGTTCTTGGTTTTATGTAGGATAGTTGTACACGTGAGGTGGAATTATTACCTTGTGATTGTCTGTGTAGACAGTTTTGCATGTTTGATCCTGTGATAGGTGGAGTATTGCTTAACTTTGAAATGCCCTCAGATATCTTTCTTCTTCTTCCTATGTAAAGTACTTATTTTAATGGCACTAATATTCGCAGTAATCACACCTCCTTTGGCCCCAACTTTATGGATAGTTATGTAGTTTTTCAGGGGCCAAAATTAAAGTTTTTAAAATTTTTATGCTCTGCTTCTCTCCTTGATTCTCATGATAAATCTGGCTAAAAGCAGCCAGAATTCCCATGCCATAGCCTGAATATTGTATTGAGCTACCTTTACGTTTCATCCACTGGATCCATTAGTCCACTGCCCTTAATCTCAGTCTTCTGCAATTTTCAAGACATGGGCAAAATGTAGACAAAATTTTTGCCACAATGTAACACACACATGGCCACTAGTTCAGTTGCAAGTGGAATCCTTGTTTCCAACTGGAACCTCCTGAGCCTGGCCTTTACTGTCCACATGCCTAACAGCATTCTGGTCTTCGGAGCCTTTACAACATTTTAGAGCCCACATTTCCAAAACTTTCCAAACTTCTTCTAAAAACCAGTTTATGTGGTTCAAACACTCCTGAATCACACGATCAGGCATAGTCACAATAAGAACCCCAATTCTCTGATACTAATTTTCTGTGGTTTTTTGTCACAATAGCAAACCCTTGAAACTTAAAGCAGAATAGGTTTAATTTGGCTCACATTTCAGGGGATTCCATCCATGATTAGCTGGCTCCATGGCAGAAACATCATGGCAGAATGGTGTCATGGAAGGAGGCTGCTCATTTCATGGCAGCTAGGAAGCAGAGCATGGGAGCAACAGTACAAGAAAGGAAGGATCTTGGGACTATTGAATATAGCCCCAAGATCATGCCTCCATGACCTACCCAGACACATCCAAAAGTGCCCTTTATTTATACCCTAGGTAGCTCATAAGGCAGTCAAGTTGAGATAATTAAGCTTATGAGCATGGAGGTTCTTTTTGTATGATGAGATTCCCCTTTGGGTGAGTTATCAATGTTGGTGTTCGGTTGGGTTATGCTCAGACTCTCTGTGTGCCCCAGCCTGCCACCCCACCTGCCATCTTGCCCTGGATGCTGGCATGCCACAGTATCCCCAGCTGCCTTCTCCATGGAGCACAACTGTGGCTCTCAGGGGGGCCTCTATAACCACTGACTGAATATTTTTCCACCTCATGACTGATTTCTGTTTCCATTGGGGCTCTATTTTCGAGGATTGAATTGACAGTTGATGGTAAATAGTTCAAGTTTAGAAATACCAATTTACTGTCATCAGTGACTGTAGACATAATTTATAATTCGACTTGATTAGCACTTTCTTTGCTAACTTCTTTTAACTGGATAGTAATCACATGTAAGTAGTAATTTTATTCTTTCCACCCTTTTCCACAATGTTCTTCCTAAAATCTTTCTGGACATCTCCTCGAACTTACAAATCAGAATGGTTGGAGAGAGAAGCTCAGAAGTCCCACAGGGGGAAGACACAAATTTTTTCTTGACTCTCCAGTGACAGCCACCTCATTTGGCTCTCTCTGAGCCACATCTGTATTTATTTTCCCTTTCTTGTCAAAATGTTTAAATTTAAATGAAAATGTATGTAAACAGGGTTTCTAAATAAGAAACAAGCTATACATCCAGTGAAAAGATTTATGTTTTGTACAAGAGAATGGTGATTTGCTGAATTGCATATTGATTTTAATTTGCCCAAAGCATCCCAGGTTTCCAGACTATGAAATAAACAAGCCAACTTCCCCTGCCACTCAATGTAGGGCTCTTCCAGAAGCAGCACAAGCAGCCTTTCCTTGCTCACTTACTCAAGATCTCAGTAGTGTCTCCTGCCCTATCGTCCTCAGGACTCAGGTTTGCAGACCATGTTGGGGTCTGAGTGCTTGTGTTCCTTCCACTGTGTGACACTCATTGCTAGGTTTGTGCCACAGGACATAGTTATCTCTGGAACATGGTGAATAAATTCTAGAAAGGACCCTCCATAAAGTACTGGAATCTTACTTAGACTTGGAAGCACCCAATTCCTCTCATCCAATAGACCTTGGGCTCAGTCATTGGTGAGATTTGGTCGAAGTGGCAGAGAAAAGGCTGGAATCCACATCGTCTCCATGTCATAGCTATCTCCACAAAAGACGACTGATCTCTATCATATGTAAAACTGATGGCCTATTATAAAATTGCCAAACAAACATAAAGTAAGACTTTTTAAATAATAAAAGTACTCACCCTGAGTACTTGTTTAACTTACTGAGTACTTGTTTTAACTTACTGACGTGGAGCAAATATCTTAACAACAAACCTGGGGTAAAAAAAGCTATGTTTGATAAGAAAAGAAGCAACAGTAGTAGTTGTTACTGGAAAGCAGCTTTGGTGACATTCCAGGGACAGAAGTCAGTGCTTATTTTCTGAGATGTGTGGACACGAAGCTGGCTGGAAGAGAAGTTGTGGGCTGATAGGAGCAGCAAGGAAGTGCTGACCTCTTTGTCATACCTGCAGCAGGCATCTTCCAAGTGCAGTTTTCAGCACTTCATGTCAAATGGACACCAAGCTCCTTCATCCTGCAGGATGGTGTCAGGTGACATCATCTGTCTTTTCTGTAGGAGGATGGCAAAGCCACATGTGGCCCAGCAGCAACTGCCTGGGGATCTGATGCTTAGCTGTTCTGATAGCTACTTGTTGTTGAGAAGAGAGGAATTTATAACGACACCCACTCTGTGCGTTGCATGGTATAGCATCATGAGAGGATCAAATTGTATTTAAAATGAGAATTAAAGACAAGCATTTCAAAGGAGAAAATTTTTCAATTCTTATTAGGAGGGCTGGTGAGATAGCTCAGCGTCATAAGCGCCTGCCTTGCAAGTGCGAGGTCCTAAGTTCAACTTCCGGTACCCACATATGAAAAAAGGGCCAGTGATATTGCTCAGCGGCACAGGCACCTGCTGGCGCATGACGTCCTGAGTTCGACCCCCGGTACCCACAAAAAAAAAATTCTTATTAAGAACATTTCACTGGGCTGGTGAGATAGCTCAGCGGCATAAGCACCTGCCTGGCAAGTGCGAAGTCCTGAGTTCGACTCCCGGAACCCACATAAAGGAAAAAATGGGGCCGGTGATATCCCTCAGCAGCACAAGCGCTTGCTGGCAAGCACGAGGTCCTGAGGTTGACTCCCGGTACCCACGTAAAAAAAAAAAAAAAAAAAAAAAAAGAATATTTCACTCCCTTTGAAAAGCAAAACAGCTTTAAATGTTTTTATATGTATGGTTCTTGAAGGGACCAGGTATAAGTACATGACTATCTGTAGCTCAAAATTTAAGCACAAATCTTCTTTGCTTAAGTTGTATTTTCCTATCAACCTTGCCTACAAGAAATAACATAAAGTTATAGGTATAATATTTTCTTTGTAACATTATATTGGAAATGCTTCTGAATTAGGAGTGCCCTGGACTTTGGTCAATAGGATGGTGAAATTTATTAAATTAATTTTGGAGCTTTTGTATGAGGTGCACTTTAAAAGAACAAGTTCTAGAGAGAAATGCAATGCTATGGAATAATAAATGTTTAGCAAAAGAATATGCTGAAGTAGAATCCCCAAACTAAAGCCACATCAATCACTGGATAACCTTTGGATATGCCAGAATTAGCCAAGTGTCTGTAGTCATACAAGCATTTTTAACAAGAATAATGGTGATATCCATCAATCAGTTTAACGGACAACTTGGTTTTCTAAAAATATTCTAAGGAATTTGTCCATTGTACTTGGGACGATAACCCAGCTAAGTAACACCCAGTGCACTAAAGTTTATGTGCTGCTTTCAGATAAGTTGGCAGAATAAATAGCTATGCTAGCAAAAGCTGAAACAGTAATGGAAATATTAACCTTGTCACATTATGAATTGGGTTCAAATTTTCTTACGTGCCAAAATATCAGATTTTTCTTTCTGCAGTGACCTTCCAGGAAGGCAGAGCAGATACTATTGGATTTAACAGCCCATAATATTGGACATCTCCTTCAGATCAGAGCATTTGTAAGAAGGAGAAAGACAAATTTAATTGAAAGTGTTCTGATTTTGCCACTGTGAGTTCAGGCGTTTCCCAGAGGCTCATGTATTTGTCCAGTAGTATCATCAAGAGGGTGCGTGTGGACCCCAACGCTGGATCCCACTCCTGAGCTATAACCAGAGGTTTTGCCATCTGCAGTGGTACCCAAATTCCATGATCACGGGGAACCCTTTCATGAGGCTGGTTGGCTGTTCCCAAAATCTTTTGCAGTCTAAATGCACAACAATTCTTTAACACAATAAAAGAGAAAAAAAAATTGTTTTATATAACATATGAATTTTGTTTTCTATATTTTCAAACCACCTATAAAAAGTTGATCATTTCTCTATATTTGGGTTTAAAATAGTTTGTAATTTGCATTTTGTTGTTAAATGAGGCTGGGGAGAGGAAAGAATTGCTATATTTGATTCTCCTTTTTTTGGTCGTGAAATCTGTGTCTTTCAAGAAGGACTGGCTCTTTGGGGATTAGCATGATCTTATTACAGAATATAGGAGAAGGGGGAATGGTGCCTGGAAATGGGTCAGATTTCTGCCGAATGGGCTCAAGGCAAGCATCTGGGTATAGCCGCTTACTTAGGAAATGGTTCCAGGGTGAAGGAGTGGGAGGAAGGGAGGTCATTACTGAAAGGAGTCCCCAGGGCAGAGGGGGCACCATCCTTCAGGGCCCTCATCTGTTGTGTGGAACACCAAGAGGTAGGTGCAAAAGCTCACTGACCAAGACTCAGGAAATAGGAGATTTGGGGGCAGTCTTATCCCAGGAAGGGAAAGTATTGGGCTTGAAAGCTAGTAATACTGAGCTTTTCCTTCAGATCAGAGCATTTTAATAGTGGAGCAAGACAAATTTAAAAGGGTCCCCATTCACCATTTTTGAATTTAGGCTTTATAGGAGGCTCACCACGTGGCCCACCTCTGTGATCATCAAGAAGTCATGTGCTGCCCGAAATTGCACCCTGTATCCTATTGAGATGCCAACAACATCAGCTGTAAGGCACAGCTAGAGGCTAACATAAACACTGGGGAAGACTGCTTATTCCTACGCAATCAATTAGCATTTAAAATTATTCTATGTTGACGATAAAGTTTGAACAATTACCCTTCTGTGATGTTTTCCATGAGGGGGGAGCATTTTTTTCACAAGAGTGGAATTTCGGACATATGCTGTTCTGACTGAAATAAGTATATACTTATGTAAGTGCAATAGTGCACACTCGTAATTATTGCTTACTGGATTTATTGAATTTAGAAACCAAACACAAAAACTCATGTAATATTTCTTTGTGTTCCACCTGTAGTTTCCTACAGAAAACATTTGGCAGAAGCTAAAATTTCTAAATCCATTTTTTTATAACAGCTTAGAATCACTGAAGGCGACTGGATGCTTGTCACAGAGGAAATGAAATATTTGAAAACTTTCGAATCCCTTTTTTAGGAAGTGTGCAATATTAGTTGCCTTCCTGAAGTACAATAAAGCTTGTACTTTATCTCTCAAATGAACAAGCAGATGAAAATGAATGCTTTTATCTTAGGCTGACCACTGGTTTCTGGGACTTTAATATTATTCCTGCTTCACTACTTTAACTCAAAATAGATAAATAATAGCCCTGGGGAAATAACTCGGCCTGCCTTTATTCTCCATGCTGAAAAACTCATACTTAGAACTCAATAAATAATAAATAATATAATAACAAAGTCTGACCTTAGAAAATTTGACTTTTTTCTTTCAATATACTTTTCTAGAATCTGTGTTTTTAACTCATAGGAAAGAGTCCCCACACTGGCCCCATTCCAAACCAGTGATGATTTTAAATACTGTTTGGGCCTTAGCACAATTGCTTGAGACACCCTGATTCCTTCTCCCCCTGTTTCAGGAGCGGCTTCTGCTGTCCCTGCTGCCAGCCCACATAGCCATGGAAATGAAAGCTGAGATCATCCAGAGGCTGCAGGGCCCCAAAGCGGGCCAAATGGAAAACACGAACAACTTTCACAACCTCTATGTCAAGCGGCACACCAACGTGAGGTATGCTGTGGGGGAATCGTGTGCCTTGTTGGGAATGTTTATCACTGGGAGCCACAGCTCGCATCATCTCTCCTTTGTGGCTGTCCACCCTCTGCAGGTGGAACAGGCCCCACTCCATCCCCTTCTGCTGCCTCTGGACCTGCATATTCAGATAAGGACTTGTGGTCCTCTTTGCTTCGTTGGATTGAGTTGGCCCCAGTAGACTTGCTTCCCACAGCTGACCGCTTATCACAGATGGGAGAGGGCTGCATGGGGGTTCTTCTA
This sequence comes from Erethizon dorsatum, assembly GCA_028451465.1. Classification (NCBI taxonomy): domain Eukaryota; kingdom Metazoa; phylum Chordata; class Mammalia; order Rodentia; family Erethizontidae; genus Erethizon; species Erethizon dorsatum. The sequence goes on from CM051833.1 coordinate 58,570,228, forward strand.
CTCAGGACCCTGTGTTCAGATTGCAGTCTGATCAGAGGGGGCCCATGGGTTTCCAGGCACAAAGCCTGGTTCTGAAAGATGGACTTCAGGGAAGGCCCTCCTGAAGCCAGTGCATTCCAGGGAGGCTGGGTGTTCTACTTCCCACCAACAGCTCTGGGCTTCTGGGGTAGGCCAATCTGTGACAAAGGCTACAGGGACTGATGTGCACCTTAATTAATTCTCATGAAAGTTACTGCTTTGCCAAATGGGCACAGTCATATGATTTACTTCTCAGAAAGTCATTTCTGGAACCATAGTACCTGGAAAGCTAACATCCCAGCATCCAGGGATTGTGGCCAAGAAGAACAAGGTGAGGCCTTTGTCTCCCTGAGCTCTAGAGAGGAATCATGTGGGCCCCTCAATTCAGGATGGAGAGGGGCTCCCTCCTTAGCCTCATCTCCCAACCACTGTAGAGCCAGACACATCACAGATTTCTGTGCCCCATCCATTCCTGGTCCTTCCTCTGTGGGGGATTTCTTCCTCTGTCCATTCATTATGTTGACGTGGTGCTTTTTGTTTTAGGTTACTGATCACTGTAAAGAACCTGGACACATATCCGGCCTTCTTTAATACGCTTTGGTGCTGTTAGTTTAGTTGTCAGGATGTCCGTTTGGCCGATAGTTCAATAACAACAATGATCACAACTAATCTTTGTACGGCATTGGCTAGAACTGGGATCCAGCCTGCTGGCCCCCACCCCAATCCAGGCTCTCCTCTACAGCCTGCTGCCTCCAGGACCAACAAGGTTTTGAAGCCCATTAAGGAAAAGCAAACATACCTGAAATTTATGTTTATTACTAGGATAAGCTGCATTTGACATCAGATCTTAGAAAAAGCATAGAGAGCCAGTGATGCACTGTACATGACCCAAGCATGTGCAAGTGTTCATGCCCCATAGGAAACTCAATTCGGAAAGAAGACCATGGAAAAATAGTGGCATATTGAATAGGAACTAAAGATGTGCTGTTGGTGAAGTGACGGGAAGACACTAAATATATTTAAAGAAAATTCACACATGATAAGGGGTACTATTATTTAAATCTCCGGACATCCTTCAAGTTCATAAGCATTTTGCCTATAAAATTAAAGAAGAATCCATAGAATCGGACCAGGCATATTCCTTGTGGAATGTGGCAATGGCTTTCCCATCACAGGAAGTGCTTTTAAGAGACAATCTGTAAAGGAAAGTACAATTGTATCTAAACAGGTATACAGAATATCCTTAAGTAGTTGTGTTACCTTCTAGGAACAAATACACTTCTAAAAATGACTGGAAACACCCACACTCTGGCAGCTAATGAAGGATCCTTGTGCTGTCTGTGTTAGTTGTTGGTTTCTGCATAGCAAACAACTCCCAAGCGCAGTGGCGTCAAACAGCACCAACATTTCCTCACGGTGATGGGGTCAGGAACTTGGGAGGAGCTTGTGCATCTGTATCAGGGTTAGTCCCTGTCATGAGGCCACAGCCAGATGTCAGCCAGGGCTGCTGGAGGGTCAGCTTCCTGAGTGGCTTCACCCATGGTTGGCCAGTTGGCGTTGGCATTTGGCAGGAGCCTCAGTTTCTCTAGTCATCTCTGTAGGCCTCTGGAGAATCCTCATAACATGAGCTCACATCCTCCAAGGCAGGTGCAGACCTTTATGACCCGGCCTAGAAGGTCGTTTCTATCATATCTTATTGGATACAAAGCTCAGCCCATCCAGTGTGGGAGGGGATAACGCAGAGGCATGAATAGTGGAGATGAGGATCGTGGAGCCACCTTGAAAACTGACTACCGCTCTGTCTACGGCAAAGGATGAGTGAAAATAGCAGACTAGCTGCTTTCCCTTCACAGATTATATAGCATAAATTTGTGATGTCAAATTATATCGAAATCCTTAAAATATATTTGAGACCCAAAATACCTTGAATACTTAAAAACTTTTGCTTGCATGATGTAGAGTGCTGATTATTTTTAAAAGAAATTTGAAAACATGTGGTCCTAGATGAGGACAGGTACAGGCAAAGAAGCAGGCATGATGAATAGATCACGCAGGTGGTCCAGGGAATACCTGAGTGGTTTTTGTTTTGTTTTGTTTTTAAATGAGAATTACATTGTCTCTAAACAGTACCAAAACATTGATTGCTGCTTCTTGGTTCTGCCTCAATGTTCTCTGTTAATAACATTTCCTGGCTCTTTACTATCTGAAGGAAATAATAATAGTAACACCACCATGTCAATGTACAAACAGCAACTACCATTTGTCTCTTGAGTCCCCATAGCCTTTCTCTCAGTCTTTCCCAGTAGTTCTGAAACATTCACAAACCTATTATAGCTTTTAAAACATACAAATACAAATAAATAAAATAAAAACAAACATATTTCCCTTAATCTCATGCATCACCCAACTGTGAAACTTCCTCCTTCTTTCATAACCTAATTCTAGAAAGGTTTCCCTACACTTTCTGATTAATCTACCTTATTTTCACTTCCTCTTCAAATTGTCACCCCCTGATGTTTACCTCTACCAAACCACAGAACTGATTCTTACTAAATTCACCACAAGTTTGTCCCCAAATCTATGTAAGACACCTGCAACTTTGTCGTACTGACTACTCAGATGTCCTGGGCCACACTGACCTTGCCCTCTGCTTACAGAATGTGCCCATCCCTTGGTCTCCGTGGCTCCGTATTCCCTGTGTGTTCTTCCTTCAGCCTCCCTGCGGTTTTCTCTTCACGGAGTCTAGTATGAGAGTGGTCGGTGCTGTCCTGTGGCTCCTCTCTTTCTTCATCCCTCTGCCAGGACTTTAATTCCCATACTTGATGCTAAGCCTCAGACTTCAACAGAGCTTCCCATGCTTATCTACATAGTGGGTGTCTAAGATGACACCATCGAACTAGCACAGCCACATGAGCTAGTCATTGTCCCCTACAAGCGTGTTTTGATCTGTCCAAATTTAAGTTTCTGAACCCCATTTCTTAGCTGGCGACTGCTTCATTTTCAGTGTTTCCTTTCCTAGACCCCCCCCCATGATCTAATCATAACAGTGTTTGGCTTATTCTCCTTCCACACCCCTCTGCTTGTCTCCATCCCCCTGCCCATTGTAGACATCCTACGGTCTCTCTTGGATTCCTGGGAAATGGATCTAGGGGCCAGGTTGGCAGCCAGGGGGATGGCTGTAATGGTGCTGATCTGATCGGCCCCCACCCCCGCCTTGCTGTCCCACAGTGCACTATGCATGCTTCCTATAGCCCAAGTCATGGCACACTGCATCACAATTGCTTACTTGCTTTTTAAAATTTCTCTTCTGCCAAATAACCACTGGGCCAGCTTAAGATATCAACAGCTCCCCTATCTTAGGGCCCCTGTGCCTACTTCAAGTTTGACCTCAGGAAGCTCTGGAAATGATGGAAGGAAGAAGGAAGTAGAGTTGGCTGCCTACTCATGCCTTCTACTCCAAATGTTGCCTTGGATCAGGCTCTCCTCCTCTGAATGAGCAGACTTAGTCCTTCCTCTGGGACCATGGCTCAGTGTTCACCATCCCTGTCTTTGCAAGGGAGCATGGGCGAAGCAGGGGTGGTTTCAGCGGTCATCTGAACAAGCAGGAGAGTGCAGGCACCCGGCAGCCCTGATCTTCCTGGGTCTGTCGGAGGTCTCCTGCAGCTCCTGTCCATCATGGGGAGCAGTGTTCTCCCCACAATGAAGCCACAGCCACAGTGCTTAGCTCAGCAAGCAGAGACCCTGCCCTGATCTGGTGGGACCCAGCTTCCTGCTGACATTCTATTTTATTTTCTTTTAATATGGTAGCATATTTATATATACGCTACTTATAATTTAACAATTCAAGTGTACAATTTAGTGGATTAGGTGCATTTATAATAACCGTCACTATTATCTGTCTCCAGGACTTTGTCTTCATTTCTCCAACAATGCCACAGGCACCCCTCCTGCAGCCGCTGGCCGCCACCTGCTACCTTCCATCTCTGTGCTTTGCCTGTTTTCAGAACTTCACAGAAGTGGACTCATACAGTGTTTGTCCTTCTGTGCCTGGCTTATTTCACTTAGGACAATGTCATCTAGCATTGCAACATGTGTAGACCCGCCTTTCTGTTAAAGCTGGACGGATACTCACCGTGTGTGCATTTGTTTGTCCATTCCTCTGTGAACAGACGTTTGTCTTCTGTCTCCGCTATTGTGAACAAAGCAGCTGTGCACATTCGTGTACAAATGCCTGCTCGAGTCCCGATTCTGGTTCTTTGCATGCATTCCCAGAAGTGGAATTGCTGAGCCACATGGTACTCTACGTTTATTTATTTTTTTTTTTTTGAGAAGCTGTTGTGTTGTTTTCTGTTGGTGGCTGTGAAAACATTGTTTCTTCCTTGCCCACTCTTTGCTTTTACCCCGCCACAGCAATGGTTCCAGTTTCTCTGCAGGCTTGCCAACGCCTGTTATGTCCTGGGTGTTGTTTTTGCTGATCTAACTGCCATCCCAAGGACTGTGAGTCTTTGCTTTTGTTTCATGGTATGTCTTGAGCTGCATCACACTCACTACCCAAATGGTCAAATCACACACAGGAATTTAGGCTTCTTTATAAGAATCAGAGAGATGTGCAGGAAAGGCTGTGATACACACACTGGGGCTGGGTTTCCCATCCTCAGCACATGCAGGGCTGCGAGGACCCTCGTCCCCACTTCCCAGTGCACACACCATGGAAGGAGCAGCAGCCATGTCCTGAGTGTGATGCTGCAGGACTCCTCCACGCCTGGTCCACACACCCCTTTATCTCCCAGCACGCCATCATTTTTCTCCAAAAATGATCTTAAGTGAGGACATTCTTGGGGCCCTTGTTTGTTTAATGCACTATTCTGACTGGACTCTGATCCTTAGGAGGAAATTTTATGTCTGCTTCACCCTGGTCCACTCCTGACTCACTGTTAGAAAGGGCCAAGAGATGCGGGGGGGGAAGCGGTGAAGAAAGAATTATGATGTCTTATGTCCATGTATGAACTCCCCATGAGGAGTGTGATCATTGTGTATTGCAAACACGCGCTCAGAAATAAAAACTGAAAAACAAAACAAAACAAAACAAAATACCCTTTATGAGAAAGACCATTCCTGTTTTTTCTGTGAATCAGTAGACACAGGGTTGAGTTTATAATTTTGCTGCTTCCACTATGTGAATATCTATGATGTAAATCATGACAGTTTGAGTAGAAACACACTTGGTTGTGAGTGGGATCAGTATGGCAAAGTCAGGATGTGTGCCACATGCAGAGAAGGAAGGAAGGCAGGTGATCGGAGAGAATGGCCTGGAACTAACGTGTGCCAAGTGGGGCTTTTCTGTTCCCACTAATTCTTTGTCTCTGCTACCAAAATGTAGTAGCCCATAATTTTAATCCCAACATCTGGGAGGCTGAGGCAGGAGGATCCCAAGTTCCAGCTCAGTCCAAGCAACTTAGTTAAACGCTGTCTCAAAATATAAATTAGAGAAAGAAAGGGGCGAGAGATGTAGGTGAGTATGAAGTGAAGACCCTGGGTTCAATCCCCAGTACCATAAAAAGAAAAAGAAAAAATGAACACTAAAAAAAGTTTAATGGGAAATTTAACAAGATGCTTATATATTCCCTCTCCAGGAAAACGATATTTTTTCTCATGAAAATACAAAGTGTAGAAACAAACAAACAAATAAAAACCTCTTAATGGAAAAAGCTTGGATGACTTTCTTAACAAACTTTGAATCCTGTCCCCACAGTATCTTATATGCGGACATTGTGGGTTTTACTCGGCTGGCAAGCGACTGCTCCCCGGGGGAACTGGTGCACATGCTGAATGAGCTCTTCGGGAAGTTTGATCAGATTGCAAAGGTGAGGCTCTGGCTTCCCTCCCGCTGTGATGGTCTCTAAAATCTTGTTCTACTTTTCTCCATCCCATTATCAAAAGCTTTTTTCATAAAAATCTCCTTCAGGAATGTTGCATATAAAATTCATTGGTTTTATTTGTCACTGAGCTTTGATGAATCTCGTCTATACCTGGGTTGAGAAATGCCACAGCATCTAATTATCGCATTTTCATCTATTTTTAGAACCTGCTTCTATGTAATTCAGCACACATATAATAAATACATTCAAGATGATGAGATTTCATTTGTGGTTCTCTCTGCACTGTGCTATTTTGAGATCTGTTAGTGGTATTTCCATGTCGAGGAGTTGGTTAGATCATTTCTGCTCATCTGGTGTAGCCATCCTGAATTCCCATTGGTAAGCAGGGCTCTCAGAGAACCCCTAAAATAGGATACATACTGTCTGTGCTTCTTATTGTCTCATTCTCATCCTTTGGCTTTTGTGCCACTTAAACAGAAATGTAAGTTCACAGTTTGCCCTGAATAAACTCATGTGGGAAATTTTGCATATAGCATGGGGGACAGTTTCTCTACAACTGTCCTAGAGCTGCTAGTGAATACTGGTGAAAGGAGTTGAGCCTCCCTTGCCAACTCTTTGCTTAAGGGAAACATTTCCAGTTAACCTAATTCTGTCTTTGAATTATTCTAAACAAAAACTACTTCATTATGTCTATTGATATTGGTTATTTGTATGTGAAGGGATTGGTCCTAAATTTAGTTCACTGCGGGGATTAGCCCGGTTTAAACAATATGGAACCCTCCAGACGAGCATCTTCGGAAGAGGTCTGGCCTGCAGATGTCGGCTGCTAATTCTTGAGTCCAGCTGCCCACGTTGGCTGCCTAGCAGCGCTCACTGGAGATTTTAAAAAACAGTGAGAGTGTAGCTCTGATTCATTCCACTACCAAATGAAGGGAAGCGCCTGAGTTTCATAGGTGATGACATACAGAAAAAGAAAGGTCAAACTTTAAATAATGTATTAAAATTTTTCATTAATAAAAGATTATTTTTTGAATTACCTGGTCACAGTAGGAAGAAACATCCCAATGGTGCCCGGTGGCAACGTAAGGCCAATGCTGACATGGCGGTGTCTTCTCTGTGTGCACCCCTCAGTTTCCACATTGCCCCCTTATTTAGAGACAGATGCTACATTGGATTGGGGCACACCCTACACCAGTGTGACTGCATCTTAATTACATGTGCAATGTTCCTATTGCCAAATGAGATCACAGATCCAGGAATCAAAATTGAAGGCAACAGATGAATTTGGGAGGACACAGTTCATTACTCATAACAGAGGTACTCACTGTGACCTCCTCTAACAGCTGGAACAAAAGAATATCTGAGATACGCCCATGTCCAGCCTGGGCTGACGTGGTCCATCGACTTGACCGAAAGGGCAGCACACTTTGGAACCAGTTCGTGGCTCATAGTGAAACGCCATAGCTATAGACAACAGCATAAACAAAGAGCCCATCCTGAGTGAACGCTACGTAAAGCACTTCCTTTAATCCAAGGGACTCCAGATCGTCGGCAGGCACTGCTACTAACCCTTGTGCTTTCCAGAAGCCAGAATATCTAATGAGGAGATATGAGAGGGGAGCCTGACTAATAAGTAATTTTTTGCTTTTTTCTTATTTATGATACTGTTATTAGAATGACTAAACACAACATTAATAGTGCTGTAGATAAGCAAGAAAGTACATCTTAGGATGTGAGCTATTAGACAGAAAAAAGAAATATGCCAAATCACCAACAAAGGTAAAGCATGCTTAAGAGAAAGAAAATGTCATGTTAATGTTATTCTTTGAAATGTGTTGGTGTCAGAGGAAAATAATCTGTGTTTGGTAAATGTTTGTTGCTGTTTCACTTTCCTGAAAAGTTTACAAGCTGGCTGGAAAGGTGAGGAATGGATGTAGGATTGATGTATATGAATGCAGTTAATGTAAACATTATAAACACAATCCACCCAAGAAAAATGAGTTAGTGAAATTTTGCATTAGATCATTTTGACCTAAGATCAGAGTTATTATTTGGTGGTCTTGAATGCTGGCTTATCACATTGTTAAGATGTTTATCAGTCACAGCATATCAGATTCTGCATGTAAGAATCTGCCTCGAGTTGAAAATAAATGAAGATAGCTGTAGTACAGGACAGAATAGCAGAAGATTGTAATTCAGACTGAATTCTGGCCACCAATTTCTACACTGAAAGATTTTTTCGGCATGGAATGCTTCCTTTCACAGTCCGTGTTTGGAGATGCTCAGGCAAAAGCAAACGATCCAGCTGTTACCCTCCTCTGCTTGTACTGAGTGTAAATAATTCCGGAGCTTTCTCTCCACTTTCCCATTTCCTTCCCTTTCTCCTGTGCTTCCTGTTTCAGAAATGGACATGCAGGCAGGGTGTCCAGTGCTTGCTGGATAATGAAGGGAAGCTTGTGTTCTCCTCCCACATTCCCCAAAGACCAGCGTCAGTAGAAACGGCACTTGATGGCCCTAGGTTACCAACAGGCTAATGCAGGTGGAATTCTGTGGTTTCTTCTTCCAGGAGAACGAATGCATGAGGATTAAAATTTTAGGAGACTGCTATTACTGTGTCTCCGGACTCCCTATATCTCTTCCTAACCATGCCAAGAACTGTGTGAAAATGGGATTGGATATGTGTGAAGCCATCAAGTAAGTTTACTGCTTACTAAGACTTTTTAAAACTGCTAACAATTTTGAATTGTAATTCTCATTCGCAAGTATTTCTATTTTTTCTGTGTACTGGCATTAAATGCACTATTACGTGTTTAAATATAAATATTCAGAGACCATTTGTTGGTTATGTGAGTAACTCAGCCCAAAGGCTTCTGTAAATGGTTGTTATCATCATTATTATTATTACCCTTAGATTACAACAAATCTGAGTTAGAAATTTATGGGAAGGGGCTGTTTTGCTGTGATTTTTAAAAAACCTTTTGGTATCTTCTTTGATGTTGAGGAGAAAGTCTCTACGCTCAGTGTGTCTCTAATTTCTGACAAATATGACCATATACCTAATGGAGGGAAAAAGCAGTTTTTACTACCAGTCTATAATTAGTTTAAATATCTAATTCAGAATTGCTTCATCTAATTAAAAAAGTGCTCAGTTCTCTGAGTCTGCTTTCATTTATGTCTGTAATATGTCTTCTGCATTGTGTCTGTTTTTTTCATTGTGATTCTAGAGAAGATTTGCTTGTTTAGAATATTGCTATCAATACAGTTGACAGGTACATGGCAAACGTAAAAGGTAAAAGGTTAATACGGGGACCATCATTCATTCTTCTTTAGTAATGCCCTTTGCACGAGCTAGAACATTCTTATAAAGGATAGAACCTTTTCTTTGCTGATTGCATAATCAAAGAATTTTAGTTTATTGGGTTTTTATTCTGATCAGGTGATTTTTTCTTACCCTGTACATGTTTTTTATCTGGAAAGGACAGGGATTCTAGTTCTTGATATTCTAGTTGGTGCGTTAAGGTTTGAGCAAATAGAGTTATGTGGGAAAATAAGAAGTCACATCAACACTGTGTTTCCTACTGTGTGTGCTGGTCGCACCCCGTGGAGCAGCTCAAGGTTCGTAGGTGGCTCTCGCAGGGCTGTCCAGGGAAGAGGAACGGATACCTTCACCCTCAGCTAAAGAAGCCAAGACGTCCCTGTGGAGGTCAGAGACCCACACAGTCCGCCCAGGTCCCCTGTCTCCGTAGCGAATCCCTGCAGGTGCTGTTGGAGAGATGAGGAAAGGGCGGGAAACAACATGAAACCAAGGGAAGCGGAGGTGGGAAGGAATCACGGTGGATTCAGTTGGTTCCCCTGTGTAAATCACATCGTGTGGGAAATCGCCATGTTATACTTGCTTCGTCCCATAAAAAATCATGTGTTTTCTCTGATGCATGATTTCTTTTTTACTTTTCTCAAAAGCAAATAAGTACAACTCTGCTGGTCTAGACATGAGTGACTCCTAACAAGGGAAATAATATCTTTTCTCAAATTTATGACCTACCCCTAGAGGCAGTTACCATGTCCATTTCCTATGAGAGGAAATCATTTTCCTTCATTTTCTTTCCAAATCCATGCAGGAAATACTTTTATGAAGGGCAGAAATATGTGTATCAATAATATATTGGACTCCCTGCCTATCCCCCTTCCAAGTATGTTCCCAAAAGAGTTAAAGACATTATATTGCAGTGATCCATGCACACCTGTGTTTATAGCATCACAACTCATAATAGCTAAATTTTGGAAGCAGCCCGTATGTCTACCAACAGAAGAATTCATAAAGAAAATGTGGTATAACATTGAATTTATACACAGTGGAACACTACTCTGCCATAAAGAAGAATAAATTTGAGTCATTTGTAGGAAAATGGATGCACCTTGAAACCATAAGGTTAAGTGAAATAAATCAGACACACAAGCTTAAATATTGCATGGTTTCTCTTATATGAGAAAAAAAAGTATAAATAATTTAAAGAACAAAATAAAAGCTAGATATTAAGAAACAGAGAAGTAGAACTTTTGCAAATGGGAAAGGGATCTTGAGAGGAAGGGTGGGGGATGGGGGAGAGAAGGGCAGGAGAAGTAAAAAGAATTAAGATATGTGATGGACATGTACAAGCACTCTATGATGAATGTAATCATTATGTACTAATCAAAATGTAAAGAATTAAAAAATAAAAGTTCATAAGAATAACAATAATACATCAAAATAAACAAGTCACCATTTTTTGAGAGTTGATTTCCTCTTTGGAATCAACTGTTTTCTGATTCTACTAAGTTTGGTAATGCAATATGTTGAAAAGATTTTAGGAGAAAGACTAATTATTGTTTTACTGTAGCGAAATGTATGTAACACACATTGAGTACATTCAAAATGTTGTGCAACCAGTCATCACTGCTGTCTTCTTCGGAAGCTTTTCCTCACCCTGAACAGAAACTCTTACCCATAAAGCAGTAACTCACCATTTCCTGTCTCCAGCCTCTGTTTCACTTTCTGTTTCAATGAATTTGCTTATGTTAGATGTTTCATATGAGAGGAATCCCTAAGTATTTACCCTTTTGTTTTTGCCTTCTATCAGTTAGCACAGTGTTTTCAATGTCACAGCACATTTCAGGACCTTGTTCCTTTCTGTGGCAGGATAATATGCCATCCTCTGTTAATGCTTTTTTTCATTTATACATTCATCTTTGATGCATCAGCAATATCCTAGTATGTGTCCAGAATCTCAGGAATTCTAGTAGACAGGAAAAAACTCCCCCAGTACTTGCTATCCCTAAATTCAGTCTTGGAATCACATAACGGTGTTGTGTCCCAGTATCCTGCCACTACAGACTAAGGGGCTCTACGTTCTTCCTGTTATAGATCACCTATTTGTCTTATGAATGGTTGATAAGATAATCAAAAACAGACCATGTTGTTACACCCCCAATAATGTGATGACGGAGTGAGCATCTCAACGAATTCTAGGAGTTCTTTATTCTCATTCTTTCTCACATGGAGGGTAAGCATTTGTGCTCCCAGTATTGACCCATAAGAAGGGGATGAGTAGAGGAATTTTAATTTTTACGCTAGTGAAGGCACACACTTTTCAGGAAGCTGGGCCATTTTTAAATCACATTGAGCATGGTCAAGTGACATTATTTTATCATTGAAGCGTGATGTATGCGCCTGTGCCTCTTTGAGATGTTCCTGATGTGTTTTATCATGATTCACACAGCAGCCTCCCTGCACCCCCTTCCTTCCTTCCACGTGTCCTCCAGAGTGATTCTGTCCATGTGGCGAGGCTCATTTTCATATCCAGAGGCTTCTTTTACAGGAAGACTTTAAACGCCACGTGTATTTAGTTGGCAGAAAAAAATAAATACTGCCAAACAATCCCATTTTCTCTTCATTGAAGTTCTTCACTTCCCTCTGTTAACAGTTCACATAGGATCCTAAAGTATTTTTAAAACAGAACTTTACATTTATTTCCTCCTCATGATACATTATGCATTATTAAGTCTTTTTAAAAGGATTTTCTTTGTATTAAAGAATTGCACGATTGAAAAGGTTTAATTGCCGTGATTTTCTTTTTAAAAATTGATATTCAGGCTAATGTCATTATTAAGCTCTCACATCAGCTGAGTTGTTCTCTTGCTAGCAGAATATGTTCACTGTGGCACACCCCACAGGAAGCACTGGCATTACAAATGGCCGCCAAGACCGTTTCTGATGTCACAAAGCAATGTCATGTGATTCTCCTGTGGAGGTGTGCAGCAGGTGCAGCACATGAGAAGTAAGTGCTTGATTCACATTGGTTGAAAGAGTAAAAAGTGCAACTCACTCGCTCTGTCATCTGCCAGGTCTGTCCCGGTCTGGCTTTGCTAGCCAGAGGCTGGAGCTCTGGGTCGAATCTGAGAGTGTCTGGGAAGAAACAACCTTCTCTGTGGTTTAGATCAGTGATCTTCTGTCCCAGGAGGAATTTGTAGAAGCTTTTTCAACTGTACAGAAATTCTGAATAATAAAAATGCCAGGGAAACTGACCATGAGTGACAGGGAGAGCAGGATGCTTCTGACCTGTGATATCACTTCCGTCCTTTTTAGGAAAGTGAGGGATGCTACCGGGGTTGACATTAACATGCGCGTGGGAGTGCATTCTGGCAACGTGCTGTGTGGCGTGATCGGTCTGCAGAAGTGGCAGTATGATGTGTGGTCCCATGATGTTACCTTGGCCAACCACATGGAAGCTGGCGGAGTCCCTGGGTAAGGCCAGACTTTGGGTTTCTGTCTTCAAGGTGGCAGCACAGTTAGGAGTGTGTGGCAGGATAATACGCCATCCTATATTAATGCTATTTTTCATTTACCCATTCATCTTTGATGCATCAGCAATACCATAGTATGTGTGCACATGTGTCCAGAGGACTGTGGATGCACCAGAAATATCATGGTATGTGTCCAGCTCAAGAGGCTACTAAGTGACTTATGAGGTTCTGACGATTTTTCTTGCCTGTGTTGGCATCATGCTGTCATGCTGCACAAGTTTAATGGCCTCTTGCAGTAATCAGACATGAACTCTAGGGCCGGGGTGTGGCTCATTGGCAGAGCAGTTTCCTAGCATGTGCAAGGCCTTTCAGCACTGCAAACAAAGAAAAATCAAATGCAAACTCTTGTGTCAAGTCCACCAACCTTTTGACCTCATGGTCAAGCACTGGATATAGATTCCAAATAATAAGCCCATACTTATTCACAAATTAGGAATACAGACCTGTATTTATGGTGTTTTGTAATACAATCCAGACATGGCATTTCCCTAATCGTGTCTGCCTTTGACACCAGCGATGTTAAAAAAGTAGCTGTAACTTCTGTCTTTGGTGAGAAGATTCTCAGACAAGAGAATTTCAATTTAGGGCTGTACTTTGGAGATGTGTGAGAGTGAGCAGCGAGAAAAAAAAAATCCTTACTTTTATACAGCTCAGCACTTTCCCTAAAACACCCTTGATCTGCATTTCGAGTGATATCCTCACATGCAAAACTTTGATGCCATCCAGTGTTCTCTGTTGTAATTCACTGCACCGACCATGCAGGTTTCTATGAAAGCAGAAATGTCAGTTAGTAACTGATGACCTCTAGAGTCCAAAGCAGTGGGCAGTGAAACATAAACCTTAATTGTAGCCAGTCCTCCCAGAACATGTGATTTTCCTTCTTTCGAAAGAGAAGTTACTGCTCAAATCGCAAATACAACATCTTTCTTTACATTTATCCTTCTTTGTCTTGACTATGAATTTCCAATGGAATTTTAGGCGTGTTCACATTTCCTCAGTCACCTTGGAGCATCTGAATGGAGCTTATAAAGTGGAGGAGGGAGATGGTGACATTAGGGACCCATATTTAAAACAGCATCTGGTGAAAACCTATTTCGTCATCAACCCCAAGGTTAGTATCATTTTAAAGAGTCTATGATCAGTCTGTTATTTCTGTGATTTAAAGGGAGGAAGGGCAAATTTTTTACATAAGTGAGTGTTTTTAGTCGTGGGTCAGTTTAATTCTCTGCTAGTCTTTGCCTCTAAAATGACTTTAAGAGCATTTCGGGGCTTAATTAGGGAAGATGTTTTGTAAGGATATATTCAAATATTTATTAAAGAAACAGGTGAGAAGCTTCAGTTGTGTGCTTGGTGAGGCATCAATGCCACTGCTAGTTTGGGCTGCTGTTTATATCTGTGTGTGTGTGTGTGTGTGTGTAAGTGTGTGTGTGTGTGTGTGTTGATGCTGCTTATAAAGGAGCTCAGTGGACACAACCTTGACACCTGTGAGTTGGGAAATTAAAAAGAAAAGATGGTGCTACGACACTCAAAGGATGAAAGTGTAATGAGAGGAAATAGAATGAATATATGAGAAAAAGAAAATGAGGAAATGTTTTAAGATTAACTTATAAATCTCACATGTGCATTTGTGTGGGAATGTGCACATACGCACACATTTCCTTAAATTCCATAAAATCCTCCATCACCAGGAAAACAACTGACCGGTCAGACAGTAAGAAGCCATCTCTTATCGGGGTCATACTGCATGGTAGGCCAGACCAAGGACCCGAGAGGTCTCCGTTCTGCCCACTCTTCTTAAATTCCTGCCAAAAAGGTGGGAGACTGACCTTCACTATTAGCTGTTTACAGATTAAGACACTGAAGGGGTTGTGTAGCTCCCTACAAGTCACACAGCTAGTAAAGGGTGCTAATCTCAACAAGAAAGACTTCTGAACCAGGACGACCAGGATCACAAAGTGACAGTCAAGTTCATGTCCTTTTTTCATGATTGTGCCCTTGAAACCCACGTTTCAGCTTTGGAGACAAACTTCCAACTAGCTTGGTAATTGTTCCGGAGATAAACATGTGACAAGCAACGGGACCTGTGGGGTGCTGGGAAGTGTGCAAAAGATGTGTTCTGTTCAGACAGGGAACACCAAAATAAGGATGTGTGAGGTCGCCCCAGATCCAGCTATCACTTTAGAAAAGTTCAACAATCAAGAAAAAGCCAAAACATAACATATTTATTGAAGAATGTACTTTATAAAAATGCCCATTATGGGCCTATTATCTTTTCCTAAGCTTCAGTCACAGCTAAGTTTTACTCACTGGAAAAAAACCCGCTCACCTCAGATACCCTGTTCTCGGTCACGTGAAGGAGCCAAGGCATGGGTGGAGGAGAGGGCATGGGGTGAATGGGTGATGTTAGATGGAACTGTTTTGGTCAAGAGAGGTTAAGCAAAAAGGACAAGGCGCAGAGCTGTGGTGCACTGGGGCTAATGCTCCGTTTCTCCTCTCAAGGGAGAGCGACGGAGTCCCCAGCATCTCTTCAGACCTCGCCACACCCTGGATGGAGCCAAAATGAGGGCCTCTGTCCGCATGACCCGGTACTTGGAGTCCTGGGGGGCAGCCAAGCCCTTCGCACATCTGCACCACAGAGACAGCATGACCACCGAGAACGGCAAGATCAGCACCACGGTAAGCCCGCCCTGCTCCTAAGTGCCAGAGTACCGGAGAGAGCTCGCTCCCCCAAACAGAAGACTGCACGGCTCCTGCCGGAGTAACTCTTGTTGGCAATAAAGCAGTGCTCTTGGGACGATCTCCAAGTCTGCATTGCTCCAGGGTCAAACCCAGAGGGACTGCATTTTATCTTTATATCCAACACAGCACTGTACACAATTGAAAATAGCAGCTGTAACTGAGCTACTGTTTTCACCAAGTAAGTTCATTTTTCTATCATGAAGTAGGAAGCCTTGAGCATCATAATAAAAAGACAAAGGCAAAACGTCCTTGGAGTCTGAGTAACATTATCAAGACCATCTGTTAAAAGCCCAGATGTTCACGGTATGTAGGCGATAACGCACACTCCATCGTTGTGGAGTGATGGTCACTTCCGATCAAAAACACTCTGACTTTCGACATAGAATAAAGTACCCAAGCTCCTTACGACAGGGACACATGCAGTAACATGGAGAGAATGACATGGAAATAGAGCCACAGGAGAAAGGAAAAGTAAAGATAGTTAAGCACTTAGAACCATCCCAATAGTATCATTAGATTTTAAAAGTTCCTGTGAGTATAATTCCACATAACAGCATTAACTGTATTAAGGATGCAATTGAGATAAAAAAGAAAATCTAATATTACTTTATTCTCATTGGCTGTTAGGGAGAAATATGCCAGGTTGTCAGATGAAAATGAAGTTTCCAGTCTTACTGTACCCCACACCCCCGATATACGGTGACGTCTCTAAGCCCAGGTAGTGGCTCAACATTCTCTGTTTGGTTTAATTGACATTCTTGATTTGGCCAACTTCCTTGATGTTTTTGCAACTGAAAAATGGTGATGTAACAGAAGACTGTGACCCATCAGATAGTCAGTAAAGTGTATACCATGACAAGCTCTGGAGTTTGCATTCTAGAGCAAAGGGACACTGAGTAGAGAAAAAGTGAGTAAATAAGATCATTTTGTGTGCTGTTGAGTGCCATACTGGAGATAAAATGGAATAATGTCATCAGGGTGAGCAGAGTGGCTACTCTGCATGGGATGAGTGGGGAAGTGTCAGGGAAAAAGAGGAACAGTTGAGAGAGGAGGTGGCAGGGAAGAGAGTCAGCATCCCTAGGGTGGAAATGAATGGGATGTATTCTGGGTGTACGAGGAGGCTGGTGAGCCTACAAAGCCACCAACAGTGAGAAAAGGGAGGTCATCCAGGGGAGATGCACTAAGGTTAGGAGTTGATATTTCATTCTAAGGGCAATGGAAAGCCATGGTAGAGCTTTAACAAGGGAGGAACATGATACATTTATGCTTTGGAATAATAGATCAAGAACGTAGGGGTCCTGATGGGATTGATGCCCTCTTATGCTAAGACTTCAGCAATGGGAGCTGTGAAGTAAAATCAATGCCTAAAGTTGAGAAATGAGACCTGGTGGGGGTTGGATCTGAGAGATAGTGAGGGGCAGGCTCCACAGTGGAGAGAGAGATGATGTCATTAATGGAGATGACAAATGCAAGGCAGAAGTCAAGTTATTTAAGATGAAAAGGTCAAGACTTTGCTAAGGGACAGCTTTAAATGCCTTTTAGATATCTGAGTGCAATGGGGAAGTACTGATGGTTGCCTGTGCAAGTCCTGAACTCAAGGGAAAGGTCCCATCTGGAGATGGGACCAAGAGAGTCATTACGTTTCAGGCGATATTTGAAGCCCTGGCACTGAACAAAATCATGAAGAAGAAAGTAGTTCAAGGAGGGAGCCCTGGGGTATGTTAGAAAGAAGCATCCTAGGATCCCCAGCATCCCCTCAGTTGCCAATGAAAATTAATGCTTTTGTTATTCTTATAAAAATAACGATTTAGATAATTGTGACTGAATGCTGCATTTACTGTTAATGTTCCTGGCTAATAACTGGGTTTCTCATTTAGATTTTTATTCAACAGCTCTTGGTTAGTTGACTGGTTGATTTGTTTGGCGGTTAGTTGGTTGCTTTTTAAGAAATATGAATCTTTTGTAAATATTTGCATGTGATCGTCTATGCTGTCCCTTCTGAATACCTTTGAGAAATAAGTCTTACTTTTCTGAGTATTTTGTTGTGGTTGTTATTTCTTACCCATGTGTATATAATGTTGTATGACCTTGAGGTGACTGTATCCCTTATTATCTGGCTGTGGAACCTTAGGAGTGACTTCAGTCTGACTTGAATCTATTGCAGTGTGTTGGTAGAAATGCCTCTTTCAGGATAGGCTGAGACTGTTCATTACTTCCAACTGCAGAAAATTGTTTATAAACTCAGAGGACCTTTTGGGTGAACTCAGTTTTGTTAACAATCTGTTTTCTCCTGTCACAGGTTCAAAGGCTCATATTGCATTACCAGTAATAAAGGATATTTTAAGAAGGTCCAATGTCTTTTGTTAGCACATGAAGCCCCTACCACTTTTACTTGGCTTTGTCCCTCACTCATTTTCAGAAATATCCCATTGTAATTTTTATTGATACATTTCCAGGTTAAACAGCTGTCATTGACAAAATTTATTTCTTTTATTTAACCGCCTATGCAGAATTCCATTAACTCTATGTTGAATAATGCAATATTATCCTTCCTATAATAAAGCATGGAGTCCAATTACTTTTTAAAAAATAACGTTACCTTTTCTTAGTCTAAATACAATTCCTAATCTAACCTTGAGGTTCAAACTGCTAACAAAAGTTTCTTTAGAGCTAAAGTTTCTTTAAAGTTTCTTTCTTTAGTCCAATTTTTATCTTAATTTCCACTATAAATGTATAAAAATGGATTTTAAAAAAGTCTCTTACTGATAATTTGGCAGTGAATTCTCCCAGGGCTCCTCTGTTTCTCTTTCTAGAACTTCATTAGGTATCTGTTGATTTCCTCTTTCTGGCCAAAGTTTCCTGATTTCACTTACTTACCTGTGGTGCATTTCTTAACGACCCAGTTATACAATGAAGACTGATGATAGATTCTACAGTCAAGTTTGTTTTAAAGGATATCCTAATGTTTTTCAATACCAACGCCTATTTTCACTTGATTGTAAATTGCTAACAGTAACTCTAATAAAGACAGTCTGCAGGCTGTTATCTAAATCAAATTTGTAAATATCAGCATGCAAATTTTTAAAGATCAGACAACAATCCTGATACTTCGATATTTAGAGTTTATAGATTATATCAACATTCTAAATATAAACTGGGTTTTAAATCTGATTCACATTTATGGTTAAGCTCTTTTGCTTCACGTTGCTAATCATTTGTTATCTAACTGCCACTTTCCATGCAAAAACAAGAATTATATTATTTATCACTATTAATGCAACATTCTTGAAATATGTTTTAATAACTAACAAACTTTTTTTCATATAGGATGTACCAATGGGTCAGCATAATTTTCAAAATCGCACCTTAAGGTATGGTATATTTTTAACTATCTGATTTTTAAAGCTTACTGCATTTATTTATTTCTGACAGTAATTATCATCAATTATAGTCATTTCAAAGCCTTCTTCTAAAAGAGCAGCTACTTGTGAAAAGCCCTATTAAATTGCTTCTAGCTTCTAAAAATAAGATTATTAGTGTTCGCTATTAGAATTAGGAGAAGGAAAAGGAAAACAGCACCTGGTAATCACTTCAGCATTTTGAGTTGTTTTCTTGAAATAACTCTTCTTAATATTAACCTATAATAAAAATTAAATTATTATAAAATAAATGTATTGCTTAAAATTAATTTTTATGTTGGATGCTAAAGATAAAAGCTAGATAAGTCCAGCCTTTTATAATGAAATAAGGAACTGCTCATCCTGCTCAACAAAGGAAAATGTTTCCACCACCATCCACCAGAGCCCTGTCACTATCCATGATAAATCCCGTGCACTACACTTTGTACTCCACGTTCCTCTACTTTGGTGCTCACTTTTACTTTAATATTGGTTTTGAAGTCAGCCAAACCCATACTAAGGGATTGGAATAATCAACATAAGATATAAGCCCAAAAGATAAAGCAGCCTTTCTTTCCCCACAAAGAAGTCATTTTATTGGAGGTGTCGATAGGTTTACAGAAATAAAGGAAAAATACAAAATCCAATATATTTCCTTGTAGAAAGTGCATTGTATCCAAGCAAAAACTAAATGCACTTAGATCTTCTCCTGCCAAACCGTGGCAGTAGCACACTTTTTTAAATAATTCTTCTTTATGACTTTATTGCAATGGGTGCTATTCATATTTTGTGCAAAATTTGAAATTTTATACTTTGAAATGTAATACTTACATTCCTTATATTATAAGAATAATCTGGTTATTGGACCTTTAAAGCATTATTTTATAGTGGTATATACCATATTTAAGAAAACTTAAGCTAAGTTTAAGAATATTATGGACCCCGTAAGATGCCTTGAGAAAGTATAATCGTGGAGGCCAGTGAGAGGCTAGCACATGCATAAGCTGCTGTTCCTAGGAATTTCATGGGCTTCCTTCTGCTTTATCTCTTCTGTTGTCTGTGCCCCCTCCATGCAATTCTGCTTCAAGAGTCTCCTTACTAAACTGGCTCATGGAACCCCAACATTTTGTGAGGCAGTATCTTCTGAGATGAGCACAGCCTGGAATATGATGGCAAAAAGCTATTATTTTTTATCTCTAATAAACAATAAAAAATCAGATTTATCCTTGCAGCATTACTCTGCAGGAGCTGTGGTTGCATCATCATTTCAAAAGGGGGAAACTGAGGCACAGTGGCTCAGGAGGGTGCCCAGTGTTGCACGGTTGGTAAAGATGAAGCCAGAATTTTCACTGGGCTCTGTGACTGTACAGCCAGCATTCCTCACCACTCCTCTGTCCTGTTGGCTTTACAAAGAGCATCTTCCATATTTCTTCAACTTTTCTGTGGGGTGGTTGGTCTTTGGTGGCCTCCAGGCCTGTGGAAAAAACGCTGCTTTTGAGTGAGTCTCACTTGGGCTTCCTCCCACTTCTGGCTTTGGAAGATGGACTCTTAGAAACCTAAGACTCCAGCTGAGCCAGGGAGGTGGCATCACCAGCGCTTTCAAGTCTAAGGAAGGATCCTGAAAGAACCAATGGCAACAAATTTGCAAGATTAGGACACAGAGCCTCAGGAAGGCCAACCACGGGCCGGAGGTGGGTGCAAGGACTGGAAGTTGGTAGAGTGCTGGAAGCGAGAGGGACAAAGTCCTTATTGCTAAATCAACAGCTCCTCAAGACCATCAGCCCTAAGGGCACCTTATCATCTTCAGAACAAAGGTCACAATATTACAGAAAAGAAAACTGGCTGAATTTCAGAATTGAGGTCCAGATAATTGGTGAAATCAACACATAATTACATACTGTTTATCGGTTACTTCCTATGCCACATTTGTGATGTTGAACTCTACACAGGCATTATTTATGCTAATCCTAAGGAAAGTAACCAAGGCGATACCTTTGTTAGCCTGGGCAAAATAGTGAAGACGTGTATTTTCCTGTGAGCTTCAAATTGGAGTCCAGAAACTCAAATCGAGTGGTGGGACCAATAAATTAAAAGCGAAAGGTCTGAGTTGCTCATAACGTGGAGCTCCTTACCTATACGTGACAACGTGTGAGCCGTGCTAGATGACTCCTAAGATTCCTCACTCTTTCAACAAAGAATGAAGGGGCCGGGGATGTAGCTCAGTGGTAGAGGGCATGCCTAGCATACGCAAGACCCTGGTTCAATCCTTACCACCAAAAACAGAGGATAAAAATTAATCTGTCTTGTTCGAATAGATTGAAATTTGTTATGCAAAACCCTCTCAATTCAGTTGGCTTAATATAAGCAGATCATTTTGCCACGTTCTGGTTTTTGAACTAAGACTTCAGGCCTTCAGCCTGTTTGAAAAGAGTAGAAGCACGGATTTACTAGTAGAAGATGCTGGAATAAAAAACCTATCTGTTGGGCCGGTGAGACGGCTCAGCGGCTTAAGCGCCTGCCTTGCAAGCGCGAAGGCCCGAGTTCGACTCCCGGAACCCACATACGAAAAAGGGGCCGGTGATATCGCTCAGCGGCACGGGTGCCTGCTGGCGCGCGAGGTCCTGAGGTCGTCCCCCCGGTACCCACAAAAAATAAATAAATAAATAAATAAATAAATAAAAACCTATCTGTCTCATTAATGATAATTCTGCAAGATTTAATTACAGATAAATGATGAATGTGCGTGCATATTTAATGCTCTTCTTATCTCTACCTAGAGGCAATTCTGATCTCTGAGGTGTGTTATTTTTATTCCAGATTACAAGGTATATTCACTTAACAGTTAACCCACCAGAACACACAGAATCTTTTCCTGTCCTAAGACAGGAGGCCCAGGCTTGTGAAGGCCAGCTGGCAAAGGCCAGGCTGAGCTTGTTAATCTTTGCACTACACACTAACTTTTAAAAGTAGGTACTAACTCAGCTGCTTCCTTCACATCATTCTCATGTGAATTGTCAAGTTATTGTTGAGGAGCTCCTATTATTTAGTGTAATTGCTTAGAAAGCAACTTATATTTTGACTAAAGATGATTTGATGTCAAGACCAAGTGAGGTAGTCTACAAATGTAAGGAGTTTTCTGGGAGTACTGCTTTTGGAAACTAAGGAACACTTAAATACATACAATTAAGCTTTGATATGCTGAAAATAAGAGTGTAGTTTTGCAAATTCTTGAAACCCAACCAAGGAAAACATGAAAAAGAAATGACTATTTTGTCAGCCAAACCAAACTCTTTCAGGAGAATTCCAGGGCTGGTGTGTTCTGTTATAAAATGAAGCTTATGGAGGCAGTGTATCGAGGGCTAGTACACCTCTTAGGAAAGAAAGTTCTTTTACCTTAGACAGCAAATATGTATCTTTTAGTGTTGATTTTTAAAGCCTAATAAATTTCACCTTCAGTAAAGGATAAACCAACTTCCGTAGTGAACCACATACTCTGGTGAATGGATTCCATCCACAGGGTTAGTTTAAGTTAATAGAGAAAACCCGCTCATAGATGACATTCTCTTTTCTTTTTTGTTGTCTTATTAACAAAATTAAACAGAAATTTTGGCATCATAGAAAAATAGGCCTAATATTTACATTAGTACTACTATTTTAACCCACTATATTTCTTTTTCCACGTAGAACCAAGTCACAAAAGAAAAGATTTGAAGAGGAACTGAATGAAAGGATGATTCAGGCAATTGATGGTATCAACGCACAAAAGTGAGTAATTTTTCATCTTCAATTATCTTATTTCAAGCCCTATTATTTTAAAATGTCATATTTTACAAAAACGTTTCATAGCAGGCTCTGCAATAGTGATCATGACAAAGCCAAGTTTTCTGAGGCAATTCATTGATTTCACCTCAGTCGTCCTTCATAGTAGCTTTTGCTGATAATATTTGTGTCATCGTTTTAAAAATTGTTTTATCTCCAACTAGAAAATATTCTCCAAGTCAGTTAATAAACAAAATGAGAGGCAATCATGGAGAGAAAATTACACCCTCATGTGTTACCAGTAGGGATTCAACATGGGGAAATCTTGAGATTGTTTTACATAACACTAACCATTCAAGATGCATTGATTCCCCTGCAAAGCAGAGGACATCTAGGTGCCTGCTGTTCCAAATCCCAGAAAAGGATAAAAGTCTGACTTCTCAGAGGCTGATGGAAGGAAAATTGATTCTTTGGGAGGCAAAACACCATTCCTCCAATGAAATCAAGTATTGCCGATATTGTTATAAATGAGCTAAGAGATGCAGAGAAGAAACGATTAGAGGATGTGATGGTCTCCCCTTGCTGAGTATTTGCACTCATTGGCATTTGCCGTCACCTCGATCCCTGAACCCTAGAGGAACTCATGGAGAGCAGAGATGGGTGACCTGACACGGTACCTGGCACAGAGTGGACATCAACGGATGTTTGTAGAATTACATTATAGTGAAGATCAGTGGGTCCGCGTGAAAAGCCTTCACAGAAGCGTTGCCAAAGTTACCATGAAAAATCAGTTCTCGAAAAGCATAAATGTTTTTCTCTTAAGAACTCACTGCCTCCAATGTAAAATTACAGGGCCACAGCTAATGTAGGGTTTTGCAAATTGCATGATTTACTAGATTATTCCACATAAGTATTTAGAATATTTACAGGGCTTGTGAAAAATTCACATGAACATCGATGTGATATGTGTGTGCATGTGTGTGCATGTGTAAATGCATGTGCATCCATGCAATAAAGCATCCATCACGATCAGGCAGGAGCTGCACATCAGATATCTATCATGCTGAATTATCGCCTGCCTAGAGCTCCTTCATTTGTTCCAAGTAGACAAAGCTGCTGCCTGCCCCAGAGTGCCCGGGGTACACCAGCAGTGCCTGCAAAAACGCTGGGCTTTGAAACTGCAGCACATTGCAAACCAAGAGGCAAACTCTTACCTGTAAGCTACACACAGCTAGAACCTCGGGGAGCCTCTTATCCCATGTGGGCAGGTAGAAGGACAGACTCATTCGACCAGCGGGAGTAGCAGCTGTCACCCCCCAGACCGACACACGGCATTAACAGAAAAAGGAAATAAGGAAATCGTATTCCTTGACAGTGATTAGCTGCCAATAATAATATTTGAAAGCCAGTCTCTAAAGCCAGCCACAGCGTGTGCTCAGGAGGGACTTCTACCTTCTTAAGCGACCTCTGCCTCCACCTCTTAGAATGTTCCTACAGAAGGAATTAATAGAAAGTACAATCATTAGCTTCGCTTTTGTTTTGCTAAGGTTGCTTTTGAAGTGTGTTTGCTTGGTATGCTTTAGTGTTCAGACACAAGTTTAGCCAACACCTTAGTGGTTCCATGCAGCTTTATTCTAAATAAAGGTTTCATGTTGGTGTAAATGCTTCTACTGTACTTTTCCCAATGAATTTCAGAAGTCAAATTGAGAAAAACTCCTTGCTATACTCAAAAAGGAGAATTTTTAGATGGAAGCTCTTATGCATATATTTTTAATTAGTGTCCATCACTTTTGTTATGCCCTACTCATTAACTCCTCTTATTTTGATACAATGTTCCTCTGATCTTTTAATTGCCTCCCAAGGATATGATTGGGGCTCTAGGCTTCATGTACCATCCAGTCGTTTTCTGCTATTGACATAAAACAGTAGATTGTCATTTGTTTGTTCCCTTGTTCATTTAGCAAAGATTTGTAAAAAGATGAGTAATGTCGGCATTTGCTCAGCTCAGACAAACCAAGACAAAAGCTTTCCTTTTCTGGTGTGTGTACGTTGGGGCAGGGGCAGAATCTCTCTGTAGGCTGGTCTTGTAAGAACCCTAATCCTATCGGGTTTGGCCCTGCTCCCAGCACCTCGTGTCACCTTACCTACCCTTCTACAGCCCCAGCTTTGAACACAGCCATGCTGGAGGTTAGGGCTTTAACATAGGAATTTGGAGAAGGACACAGACATGGAGTCCACAGCAGTTGGACAGCAGTCTCCTCTCTATTTTTGTGTTCCCCTTGCCATAAGAACTTGCATTCTTAAATTCCAGAATAATTCTCAGTGACATTTTGGATGTACAACCATCCTTCCTCTCCAAGCATCAGGATCTTGTTTAGAATTTCCTTTGTTTGGCGTTGGCCCAACAACAAATAATTCTAATAACAGCGTAAAGTAAAGTAATGGGGAATCACTTAGAGTACAGCCCAGGGATCAAGATGAATTTTTTCATGCCATGGAGCACATGGGCCAGGGGAGATGTCAGGAGACCATGGAGAAAGCACATACATTTCTTCCCCTTCTCTCCCCTCTGCCCCCAACCCCCATCTTCTCTCATCTTTCTCTGTAGTTCCAATTGCCAAAAATAACATTTGACCTTATCAGCCTACACAACTCTCTCCTATTCATTTACCCAAATTACATAATTAAATCTCTGAAGTCTTTACCAATCAGTAGTGAGAACTCAGACCACTTCAGAGAATTCCCAAAGACAGTTAAGTCAGTGAGTATTCAGAAAATATACTCTTCTTAATTCTGAGGAGCAGGTAAGAATCCCACCTGTCACATATTGCTTCCAGGGAGAAACCACCAAACTGGCCTTGCTGTGAGAAAAGAGAGGTGAGAATGTGCACCAGTGGAAATTCAGTCATCCCAGCCCTCCTGGCTCAGGAAGCATTGTGTTAGGCTCTGGGGACACTAGATAGACAAGTCCTGGCCTAAGATCTTCCTGTCCACCTGCGTGATACTAGACTAGGGGGACAGCGGCCTTCCAATACAGTTGGAGCTGATTTTATTTCCACTATGTAAAATTCACTCATTTTATTTCCAAGTTTATGTTCTCCTGGAGCATTTTTAAATTAGATTTTTCTTTCTTAATAAAGAACTGTTTTTAGTAAGTTACCTCCAAACATTATTCATATTTTATAAATACACAGTTCTAGAAATGAGTACAGTTAAAAATTGTTTTAATTTTATTTTCTGGACCTTTTAATATTAATCACCCTTTGATTCTTCCAACTAATCTCGTAAAAAATAATAACAACAGAGTTTTGCAGCTGGTATAAGAAGAAATACCAAAAATTTTATTTCCCTGGTATCTAAAGCTTATAACCTTGAATCAGATATTATTTTTATTGATCTCACTTTCAATGGCAACCATTATATTGATTTTCCTGCCTCAGTTAAAGTGCACTGTGCATAGCTGAGTCTTTTGGTAATTCAAGCTGACTATGATGCATGTCTGGCAGTGAGCGTGCAAGAGCTGCCTGTGGAGGGCTCCACGTAGATGGAGAGTCCCCAGTGCTGTGCCTGTGTCCTGGGTTAACCCATCTGCACCTTGACATCACGTGTCAGTTTGGACCCCCAGACCCAGTCTGGAGTCAGGAGGCGGCTGCACTTGCAGGTGGCGAATCTGGTGGAAGCATTTCACTTACTCTCTCCCCTGGCTCCTCGTAAGACCTTAAATCCTTTATCTCCCTGAAACATCCTAGGGAGTCAAAATCCACAAAAATACAGTATGACCTACAGGTTGGAAAATTACTACATCAGGAAATTCATGTGAATTGGTAATCATTTGAAAAGTATAACGTTTTTTGGAAATTTCTGTAAAACAATTATCTCTTTGATATCCTACTATATCCTCACTCTCTCTCTGTCTCTCTGTCTCTCTCTCTATATATATGGACAGATATTCTGATGCAGTCATAATTATAGATATATATAGTTGTATACACATAGGAGCACAAACATATAGAAGCATATATATTTGAGATTATTGTGTTTTTTTAAATTAGAAAAGTTTTTATTTAAGGAAAATAAAAGTACAAATCTTCCAGTGACTAATGAGCCAAACCAGCCAGTAATGTTTTGTTATCAGTATTTCCAAATAATGTCCTTTATGCACAGATCTGGAGTTTTTCTTATATTCCCATATTTATGAATGTAAGAAGATATACTTCTGTTCCACCAAGTTTGACCTTATAAACTGTGCCTTTATTCCGGGCAGCTATGTCAGATATTGTGTGCACAGCTTCCGTGATCGTATACTGTGTGGCTTGTTCGGGGTGTGATTGTGTATGGCACTGTAGTGCAAAGTTTCCTCCTTACACTCTTTCTGTATTTACAGCTGCTTCTCAAAACAAACTTCTAAAAGTTGGTCAATGTAGACACTGTATGCTTCCCTGTAATTTTCATTTATTTTTCAACAATACAGAAATACATATGTACTTATGCATATGATTTTTATGTTTTCATCAAGAAACCTTCTGAACCAATGGCTCATTATATTAGTAATTTTAGCAAGTTCTAGAAAACTGCATTCAAACATGACTTTTACTTTCTCAAGATGTAAAAAAAATGACAATGAAAGGATTTTCAGCAGGTGTGGAAGAAGCTTTCTCACAGTTCCATTGCTCCGTGTGAAGAGTTACTTCTCTATGCTAAGAAAGGGATATTTCTCTAAAATCCAAATCCTTGAGGAGATGACTGGAGTTACCATGGGACTCAGTCAAACCTCAGGGGATCAATTTATTGATGTACTTGAATCTCTTTGCTGATTTTTCTCCCTAGTTATTTTGTTTGGATAACTTGAGTTTCAATTTGATGTGACAGTTGGACTATAATGTAGACCTTCCCAAGAAGAGCAATTTGTGATTACAAATGTTGTATCTGTGGATTGCGTTAACAATCTCTAGATTCCATAATCAGTAAGTTGGCATTAAGTTTTTAAAATACTCAGTTTGGAATTATTTAAAATCAAGAAAGAAGAATGCAAGTCATGTTATGAAAAGTAGTTCCAGATGTTTGGTTGGAGCTTCAGTTTTTTGATATCTGTCCTTTTTATTTCCAGGCAATGGCTCAAGTCTGAAGACATTCAAAGAATCTCACTGCTTTTCTATAACAAAATTCTAGAAAAAGAAGTAAGACTTTTTTTCTCTTTCCTCAAAATCCATCAATTTTTCTGAAATTGTAGTTTTGAACTCCGTCATGAAATTGGGCTCCTGTTTCCACCTGTAGCATTTAAACTGCCTGAAACTATATCAGAACTCTCTTTGGCTTTTTCTGTGATTCTCATATACATATATTGCTTTAGTGTATTTCTTGCTACCAAGCTTCTATTTTGGCCCCTCCCTGATCTCAACACTTGACAGTAAATAATGTCAACACCACGTCTGAAATATAGGGTGAAAGGAAAAGGATAGGAGCCAATGTGTGGCTTTCTCAATGTGAAATTTTCTCAGGAAAGACTTTAAATGTAAACAAAATCCTTCCTATTAAATTTACAGTGTCCTGTTACAAGTTGCTTTAATATTTTGACAAAAATACGGGTTTTACATTCAACACCTGTACAGAAAAATTAGAAAATGCAAGCTTTTAAGGTTTGTTGCATCTACATAATTTCACATTAAGTCTCCCAAAGTCAGAGCTATTTCACACACAAATAAGAAGCAGACTTTTCGGTGTTATATGTCAGTTTTAATATAGATTCATTAAAATGAATTAAGTAATTGTTGCAGGAAGGACATCCATTCTTCTAGGTCAACTTTACTTCCTTTACCTCGTGTTTTGTGTTGATCTAGAGAAGGAGCAAGGTTTAGCGGTAATTTTGATCATCTAATCATTTAATTACAGGGTTAGTTTGAACAAAAGCGATTATATGAATGGCAGCATTTGCATCACTGGTAGTAAAATTCTGTTGAGAAAATTGAGTTCATTATCTCATGGATGTTGAATAAAAATAATCGAATATCAAAAATATTTCCAAATTTCATCAGAGTCAGGTTTTACAGGTACACCCAAACTTTCCCTCATGCTCGTGGACAAGAAGATTAATTACCCACTTCTAAGTAATGGACTTGACTACAGATATTTCACCAATTTGATGCTCAATAAAATGTGTTACTACTGACGACCTCCCTCTTGAGAGATCGTAGCAAATATGAATGGCTCCTTATTGTCTGTTACTTTATTCCTTTATGATAGAAGTCTGTTTCCTTTGTGAATAGCAAAATGAAATTCCAACTCATATCTCTGCACAAAACACTAAATAAGTTAAAAGGTAAGGATGTAATTGAATGCATAGGATATAATCACATTTCAGCAATTATGCTAATAAAGCTTTTTCATCAGTACGTAATTATCCTGGTTATTAAATCACAGAGTTTGCCAGAAAGGAAAAAAAAGAAGGTAATCATTTCAAAATCGAGTTTTTCTTATATTCTTTCTTACATTCCCCATGTGTACATATTTACAGGTGCCCCCTTTAAGGCCAATTTTAGAGAGCGTTAAAACTTAAGCCGCCTTTTGTCCACCTGTCTCCAGCCTGCACTTCAGGCCACCAGGAAGGGTAGAGCAGCAGGATACAGGGGAAGAAACACATCACTAGGCCGCCTGGAGGGCCCTGCTTCAGCCATAGAAACCAGGAAGCTGGAAACCAAGAAATACATATGATTTTCGTAGCTTGGGAAACAGTCTGTACAAACATAGGTAACCCAAACCGACAGGAGCTTCAGGAGGTTTCGGTAGCATTGTCACAAAATTTCATCTCCTCTACTTTCATGCTAAGCCCTCTTTGGAGAGGCAGTGTAGCTGCACAGTTGGGAGTCCGCATTCAGTCTGCCTCATGAGGGTCCTGGTTTCCTCGTGTGCTATGTCTGCCCGAGAGTGTGGATCAGTCATTTTGGTCTGCAGTTCTGTCATCCCCCAACAGGGACGCGATGGCTGTTGTGCGAGGATTAGATGAGTTTCTACATAAAGCACTTGGAGTGTCTGGCACGTGGTAATGGCTCCTTGCAATGGAGGTCAGCAGCATCATCTTAAGTATGCCGCTGTCTGGCTCTGTCTCCTGCATAGTCACCCAAGGGCAGCCCTGGGCAGGCAGCCGGCACTGGTCAGTGTACAGTCCTGGGCAGTAGGAAGATCCCTCCTGATTGTACCAGCAAGAGGAAGGAAAGAATGGCCCATGACCAGCCCCAGAACAAAGCCCACAGACCTTTGCTTCCCTACATCTTTCCTTGCCACTCAAAGCATTAAGATAAATAATAAAATATAACACTAAAATAAATGCATATGGCTTACATTTCCTCCATACTGTTCAGATTTGAGGTCATGTGATGTGAAAAATCATCTCCTTTCCCCAAATAAGTGTAGGCTGAGGCTCACAAGGCAGCCAAGGAACTAGCATGGTTCACTGGTCATGTGGTTCACCCACGCCACTTCCTAGTCAGGCGCCTCTGTCCCTGCTGAGCTATGGAGTTACACAGCATGGGTTTCTGAGTAGTCGCTGTCCTCCACTGTGGTATCTGGAAGTCACTCACGGTTCCTTTGGAGAGAGGAAGCTCTGACTGCCTGAGATGAGCAGTCGTAGCAGGTTTATGCTATAGCCTGCTGTTCCCCAGAGTGATGCCTGCCGAGGTAAGCTAGGGTGACGGATGCTTGTGTGCAGCTTCTGTCTTCCAGAACCATCACTCTGGGTTTCCTTTCTATCCTTTTAGTACAGAGCCACCGCACTGCCAGCGTTCAAGTACTACGTGACTTGCGCCTGTCTCATCTTCTTCTGCATCTTCATCGTGCAGATTCTCGTGTTGCCGAAGTAAGTACATGAGGTTCCCCTGCGACTGTCACCCAGGAACCCTCCCAGGGGAGCCTGGGTTATTAGCATGTCACTGTGGAGGAGGGGAACTCAGGTCTTGGAGGTTAAGTGGAGCCCATGTGTCTTGCTTGGTTATAGTAATACTCAGTTTTCAACGTGGACACATTAATTCATTTTATAGGGATTTTTAAATTTTTTTTATTTGCTGTACATAATGAATACATTCATGGAGTGTAGTTGGTACATGTGCATAACACATTTTAAATCTTTTTATGTCCCCTCTGCGCCCATCTCTTCATCCCCTTTCCATTTGCAAAAGATCTATTTCCTGTTTCCTGTTGTCTATCTTTTATTTTGCTCTTTATAATTTGGGTTTTTCACATAAGAGAAACCATGCCATATTTAAGCTTGCATGTCCGATTTGTTTCACTTTACATTATGGATTCAAGGTGCATCCATTTTCCTACAAATGATTCCAACGTGTCCTTTATTTCCATTGTGTTCCAATACCACATTTTCTTTATTTATTTAAGATAAATTTGACCGTTTTGCCTTGATCTTGGTTTCACTTGGATATACAGTCTAAGAAATGCTGCCCAGTAAACTTTACCCGTGAAGAGCACAATGCCCAGCTGTTATTTCTAATAGTGGACACACTTCGCCAAATCATCCACTTGTTTTCACCTTCCGTGAGTTACGCTTCCCTCCTTTTGGGGGTTGTTTTTGTGGGTATTGTCTCTTGTTCTTGTTTTTGTTTTGGACTGGAGATTGAATCCGAGGTCTTTGCACTGAGCCACATTCCTTATCTTTCTTTATTTTTTATTCTGTGGCAGGATCTCGCTAAGTCTCTAAGTTGCCCAGGATAGACTTGAACTTGCAGTCCCCCAAGTCAGCCTTCCAGAGTGCTAGAACACAGCACGCATTGTCCCTCCCCGCTTCCTCCCTCTATCTTAACTCCACCCTCTGCAGTCATCTTTGACCAGGCTCCAGCTCGCTACTCCCAGAAGAGAGGTGAATACAGAGGGGAGAATGGAGCAAACCGCGTGTCACACTCAGGGCGGATGCCTTCTGACTCCACCTACTGGTGACCGTCCAGTCACTCTGCAATTTCTAAATGATCTGTTCTCTTGCACCTTTTTCATGAAAGTAATACAAGCCGAGTGCTGATTCTCATTTTACAATCTAAAGAAAAAAAAAAAACAAAAAACTCTTTTCTTCCTTACAATAATTGAAGGTATAGAAAAGGAAGGTTTCTAAAACAGGTCTTCTTTCCCCCTCACCTGTACTATTTTGTGATGCCAAAGCAATGATTTTCAGTGCAGGGGAAGTCTGTTGTGTGCTGGACACACACCGCCAGCACTGTGGGCAGATGAACCACTCAGATAAGGTTGTGTTGCATCTCGTGAAGATGCTCTGACAACTAGAAAGCAGCACTCTGACTTCTGCTTCTGTACTCAAAGGGTTTTGGGGGGCACTGAACCAATACAATGGAGTGTATAGAAGTAATGACAAAGCAAAGATTATTCACACGTGTACAGTTCCTTAGCTTTCTGCTCTATTTTTCAGAGAAGTTCCCATTACATTTTCCCCTTCCTCATCTATAAGCATTGGAATACATGGGCTAGAGGAGTCCTAGACTTATAAAATCATCACTGAAGTTTTCCAATGTCAACTTATTAGTTTTCTCTTCATGAAAATCTCAAAAAATTAAGCCCCTTCTCAGCGCCAGTGCTGCACCACATGGTACTGGAGAGATGTCAGTTCCATATACACAGGCTTAAAGAGCAGAGAGTGTTAACAGGGTATAGCGGTAAGTGAAATATCCCCAGGGGAATGGACCGTTATTACTCTAAACCAGATAAATGCGTTCCTTTTTGCCATCTCCCCATGGGACAAGTGTCTCTATGTGCGCTACACCACAAGTAGCACGGGGTCTGTCACTCACTGGAAGGAACTAGGAGAAGGAAAGTCACGAGGGCCTTTTCAAAGATGACAGAGACAAAAAACTTCAGGAACCAAGAAAACTATTTCATGGAATTTTGCTTTTAAGAAATACATTGTGTTCTGTCCTTGCTGTCTCAGCACAGAGTTTCTTGTCTCTCTTCAGCCATGACGTTTTTTTATGAGACCTGTGGGAGCCCATTCTCTCGTGCTTTGTCACCCATTAATCTGTTCTTTTTTGAGCAACAAGCCAAGCTTTGAGCCTTGGGAAAGCCATGCGGTCTGTATTCCCACTGGTGTCGATGCCTGGGAAGCGTGGAGAAAGGGCTGAGGCCTCCTCCCGCAGAGGTTCCGTATTGGGTGTCTGTCCTAAAGCTCGTGTTGCGTTACTTTTCTTCCTTCGCCTTTCTTTCATGTTATTCTTTTTCCTTTCTTTTTCTTTCTAAACCATTTTTGCTGTGAAATATTTCAAAGGTACAGAAAAGTACAGAGAACTAGTACTATAAGCATGCATTTGTCCATAATCCACACTTTGCAAAACTATGAGCCCTGAGCCCTGTGTCTTGCCTACTGTACACAGACTTCTTGCTCTTAGGGCTCTTTCTATGTCGGTGTGCTTCCTTTTAACAGCATCTGTTTTTATTTTGTTTTTATTTGTACAATCAGAGAGTATCTCTCTTATATTCATATGACTATTACATTTGAGTTTCTTTTTTTTCAACTGATGAGTGTAGACATACTCCTGTCATGTTATATTTCCTTTTCTTTGATCCTTTCTCCCCTCCTTCCTAACTTCTAAAAAAGCAATTATTTTACTCTATTGTTTCTTTTATTGACCAGGAAGTGTGTGTAAACAGACACATATACACACACACTTATCATACCTTTATCTGCTTTTTTTCACATTTCTCTCAAATGTAGTTTAACTGGGTATAAAATTGCAGGTTAATTTATATTGTTCCTAGACATTATAATGACAGTATTCTTTGCATTCTGTTCCCTTTTCGGGGAGCAAAATGTCCTTTTTCAGTCCCATTACATCCTTTGTAGACAATGTATCTTTCCTCTCCCAGTGCCTTTGCACCTGTTGGGGTGGGGGGAGGCACTGTATTGTTTCAAGATGTGTAATTGTTCTTCTGTACCTAAGTGACTGGTGTGATTTTTCAATCTGCAGTTTCATATCTTTGTTCAGTTCCTAACATTCTCCGCCTTTACCTTCTCACGTACTGCTTCTCCTTCATTTTCTGTATTCTTTTATCCTAGAGCTCTTATTATCAATAGATTATCTTTTTAGTTCTGTGCTACCAGCCTTGTCATTTTCCCTCTCAGTTTCCAATCATTTATTTGCACTGCATTCAAGCAAGTTCCTCATCCATTTTGAGTTTATAATTTTAATATGTTTATTTTCTAGGTATATTTAGTTCTTTTCTTTTTTTTTTTTTTGTGGGTACCGGGGGGTCGACCTCAGGACCTCGCGTGCCAACAGGCACCCGTGCCGCTGAGCGATATCACCGGCCCCTTTTTTGTATGTGGGATCCGGGAGTCGAACTCAGGCCCTTGCGCTTGCCGGGCAGGCGCTTAAGCCGCTGAGCCATGTCACCGGCCCTATTTAGTTCTTTTCTAAATCTCACTTTTAAATATATAATTCTATGTTTTGCCTATGGATTTCATATTTTATTTTCTGTTATTTGCCAATTTTAAATAAATTACATGAAAATATCATTCCAATTCTTGTAGTTCATAAATAGGTCAGTCATGCCATATGATCTGGTGACTATCTCGTGGCGGTGAGAGTCCCCTTGTGTCCCCTATAATTTTGACTGTGAGTTCATCAATAGCAAGGCCTTTGATTCATGGTGAGTTCATGTATGGCATCGTGATGGTTTTCATTGTCATGCACCTCTGGGATTCACTAGTCCAAGTCCAACATTTTGTTAAAACTTGAAGTCAAGATTCATGGACTCAATCGGTCAGTTGAATTTAGATTAGCTTTTCTGGCATGAAGTAGGACTGGAGATCTCTGTTTTCAAAGATGACTTTTTCTATTCACATAGTTATCCTCCTTGGATACTGCCAGGCTGGTGGACAGAGTTTTTCTGTTTTCTCTTTCTTGGTTAGTCAGCACTTCATGGCTCCTCACTTTATTCAAAAGCTCAGTTCCAATTTTTGATTAATTAAATGCATGAAAGCATCATCTAAGTGGGGTAGACACTAAGTTTAACCCTCTATAGCATGTTTCAGCCCTTGGTTCTTCCTGGCTCATTTAGCAGCAAGACTTCTTGGCATTCTGCTTTTGAATATCCTCTGTGTGCCCAGTAATTTCTCTTTTTTGCTTATATCTTCTATGTGAAAACTAATGTTGTTATACTTTATGAGGTATTTTTATTAGAATCATGGTGCGTCTCACTTCTGCTGA
Organism: Erethizon dorsatum; assembly: GCA_028451465.1. Taxonomy (NCBI): domain Eukaryota; kingdom Metazoa; phylum Chordata; class Mammalia; order Rodentia; family Erethizontidae; genus Erethizon; species Erethizon dorsatum. The sequence continues at coordinate 58,605,067 of CM051833.1, forward strand.
CATACCCTTACTTGTCTTCTAACTTATTGAATTATAATTATGCTACGTTTTGTTTGGTTTTTTTTTTTTTTTTTTTGGTTTGGTAAACTACCTCCTGATGTGTATGTATGTATGTCTGCCTGTGATTCTTTTTTTTAAATTTTAATTGACAAATGACAGTTGTATATATTTATAAGACATGGTGTGATGTTTTAACATGCATACACTTGTGTGATAATGAAGTCAGGTCAGTTAACATATCCATCATCTCATGTTTTTTCCAAAAGGAAAAGCAATGATTGAATAAATCAATGAATAATAGCAGAGGAATTTTTTACGTGGAAAGAAGCAGAAAAGGGGAGTGTTTTCCTGAAATTTCCTGATATTCTTATTCAGCCCATATATAACTTTTGAATCTGGCTGTATCCTCAGGGTTTAAATAGGTATAATTAAATTATTAACTGGCTCCTCTTCTTGGAGTTGTTAGTTCATTCTGTCTTCTTTGTTGTATAATTTTATTAGAAATGTGAGCTACCTTCGGAGACAAAAAATGACCAAGCATGAAATGTTTTTGCATGTTTTAGTAGTTTCTTTCATATTACTTGCCAAACTGAATAGTTACATTTAACAAGGCAAGGGTAAATTGTCAAAATAAGGATGAAATTTTTCAAATAAAATTTAAATATCTACTAATAATGATATTTTACTTAAAAATTAATAGCCAAATTATAATGTTAAATATCTTTAAAAAGTATTATTTCTACTTAGATTTTCTAATGCTAGTTTTATGATTCATTTCAGTACTCAGTAATTTAATACTCATTTCAAAAAAGGTACTTGTATATCTGTTATCTCAAAAAGAAAAAAACGATAGTTTAGTGGTAGTATCATTCATATTCATTAAAAGTGGACTTGTTTTGCTAATCGTTAATGATGAAGAATTACTGTGCAGGCAGTTTGCTTTGGTGGGTAACCAAGTGTATGGATCAGGTGCATGGAGTAGAGCAAGTCAGGGAGAGTAGTGGAAGATGAGTTAGATGAGCAGTGTGAGAGAGCAGATTGAGTTGTTCCCTGCAGGCCACCATAGGAAGTGTGGATTTCTAGCTGAGTGTTGTTGGAAAATATGGAAAATTCCAAGCAGAGCTCATGATCTGGCTGTGCTTAAAAGTATTGTTCTTACTTTGGCACATCAGGGAAGAAATAGGAAGACCAGTTCAGATTGGATGATTTGCATGAAAGGGGCACCACGGTGGTAAAAAAGTGGTCCAATTCTGGGCAATCTCATGAAGAGTGATGTAGAAAGTTCTTGCTACTGGGTTGAATATGACAGGTATGAGAAAGTGAAGTTTGGTGGGTTTGGGGCTTTTGTTTTCATCTGAGTAACTGAAAAAATGGTTGCCACCTACAGAACAGAAAAATCCTGAGGCAGGAACAATTGGGGAGAAATGTGGGCTCTGGGGCTCAATTGTAGACATCAAAGATGCACATGGGAATTAGACGGCCAGGTGGTAGCGTTTCGTGAAGAGAGGAAGTGAGCGAGGACAGGGTTTATGGGAGGAGTTGGTAGGAGATATAATCTGGAAAATTCAGCACCTAGTTAGAATTTAAACCCACCAACTGGGATGATGAGCTCACCTAGAAGTAAGAATAGAAAAAGAAGACCTTGGGACTTCCAGGGACTACAGTGCGTCTGAAAATTCAAATCCTCACCCTGGTTCTCCCTGTGAAGGGGTAACGTTTAGTTATCCGGAGATAGCCCTGTTTCTCTTTCCAACATCTTAGGACCCACATTGGCCCAAACATCTCGAAGCTCAGAGGAAGGCTCCTGTAATGTCAATATTTAAATGCTGTTCATCTTTCTAAACATTTACTTTAGTTTTTTTTAATTTTACTGACTTCCCTTTAATTTTGAAGTTGTCATTTTAAAAAGAGCAATTTTTATTATTTTATGCTAGCATTATTTAAAATTCTCTTTCCTTAGTTCAATTTTTGCAGAATCCCAGGCAGCAGATGTGGATAGCGAATTGACAGGAGTCTTTCCTTTGGGAGGAATGAGGGCAATGAGAAGGAGAGAGCATGGGAGTCATTAGGCTAAATATAATTTCAGAAAACGATACCGTTATTTCCCCATAGCAGTGATTTATAATAAGTATGAATTTTTAGGTGTCAGTTTGGAGGTGTATTTGCTGAGTATTTTTACTAGCAAAACACTATTTCTTCCCTGTCAGTGTCACCTTTCTACAATAAAGGCAAAAACACAGGGCCCTGTCTCAAGTTAGCCTTTTGCATAGAATTGACAATATATTAATTAAAGTGCCAAAGTCAAACATCATCACTAAAAGGTGTCATTTTTCTTGCCTCAAGATGGAAAAGAGTTAAATTTGCTTTTCATTAAGTATATAAATCAATTATGCTTGTGTGTTTGAAAGAAACAGCGTTGCAACCAGAATGTTAATTAAAATTGATTAAGTTACACAAACATCTTGTATGCTTAATGGGCTTGAACACTATTTGTTAGAACAGGCAGGATAAATGGGGATAATTAAGAGCTTTTGACCAACCATTACTTTGCCTCGTGGTATTTCTTGTTCCCTGGTGTCCTGCTCCATTTAGGCTGCTTTAACAAAGTACCGTAAACTATGTGGCTCATAAACAACAGAAATTTATTTCTCACAGTTCTAGAGGCCAGGCTGTCAGCACTGGGTGGTAGGGGGAGTGTGGTGAGGGTCTCCTTGCAGGCTACTGGCAGTCATGTGTTCTCACATGGTAGAAGAATTGGACAACCTTCTGACCAGTTCCCATTCATGAAGGCTTAATCCTCAAAACCTAATTACATCCCAATAGGCTCTTTCCAAATGGCATTGCATTGATGAGTAGGTTTTAGGGTAAGAATTTTGGGGACACTTGTATTCAGTCTGTAACAACCCGGGAAGAGAGCAGTGTTCATCTGACCAAGAACGTCAGCATGGTTTGGACTCCACACTGAACCACTTTGGATTGAGCGTACTAGTGAGAGCCCCTCTGGGTGGGAATCTCAAGCATAACGTACTTTTCTACATTCAAGATAATATCATCAACAAATAAGACTAATTTCACTTCTTTCTCTCCAGGCTGCTGTCTTGTATTTTCTTATTTCCCTGGCTTAAACCTCCTGCACAATGCTGAATGGAAGTAGACACAGCACACATCCTTTGTTAATTATGCTCTCAGCAAAAAAAGTTCACCCTTCACTATTAACTGTGTGAAGTTATCAGAGAACCTTTATCAAAATAAGCAAACTCCATTTTAGTTGTGGTTTGTTGGATGTTTTAACATGAAATAGTGTTGGATGTTGTCAAATGCATTTTCTGCAGCTGTTGAGATTATAGGGGTTTTTTTTCCTCCTGTATTCTACTAATATAGTATATTACACTGGTTTTCAGATATTAAACCAACCTTGCATTTCTTGGCTAAGTCTCACATAGTTGTAGTATATTAACATTTTTATATGTGGCTAAGTTTGGTTTGCTAATATTTTGTTAAAGATTTTTGTATCCATCTTCATAAAAGAAATTGGTCTCTAGTTTTGTTTTACGATAATTTTGTCTGGAATTGCTGTCAGGGTGATACTGGCCTCATAGAATGAGAAAAAAAATGTTTCTTCATCTTCTATTTCTGGAGAATTTGTAAAAAATTACTATTCTTTAAGTGGGAGAAGTCAGCAATGAAGTCATCAGGCAAGGGACTTCTCTTGGCAAATAGTATTTTATCTTTTTTTTTGTTTGTGTGTGGGTACCGGGGGTCGACCTCAGGACCTCGCACGCCAGAAGGTGCCCGTGCCACTGAGCAATATCACCGGCCCCTTTTTCGTATGCGGGTACCGGGAGTCGAACTCAGGACCTCGCGCTTGCCAGGCAGGCGCTTATGCTGCTGAGCCATCTCACTGGCCCCAGTATTTTATCTTTTAATTGTGAAGTCAATCTGTTTCCTTTTGGTAGATAGAGCTATTCAGATTTTCTCTATCTTCTTGAGCTACTTTATTGTGTCATAACGTTCTTCTAAAAATCTTCATTCCTGCTTAAATACGTATCTGTCATGCATCCAGCCAAACAAAAACAGATATTTGTAGCATTGTTTTCCTTTCTCAACACTACCACTTAATAGATTCTGACATAAAAAGCAAAGTAGAGGATTTCAAATACATCCAGAAAAATATACCAGCTCTTTTGAGATCTCTTTACTGTATTCAGCTGCTTATTACAGAATGGAAGGTGAAAAGAAGGGCCTAGGGCAGTGATAGTGAACCTATGACACAATTGTTTTTCTTTTAAGACAAAAAATTTTTATGCATGAGTTTTTTTTTTTTTTTACCTAAACTAAAGCCTCAGTGTTCAGGTTTAATTGCATTGTTGGCACTTTGTGATAGATAAGTGGGTTTGGGGTTGCATTTTGGGCACTTGTCTCTAAGAGGTTTGCCATCACTGGCCTAGGGCTTATAAAACTCACAATACACAAAAATACATTATTTAAATTTGATTTACAAATTATTTGAAGTAGATTTACCTATAGTGATCATTAAATTTTTGATAGATATATAACTAAAAGCCAGCATAATTCCAAAATCACTTGCCCATTTATAGCAAAATTTATATGTGGTATAATACAAGGAACATAAAGATGTTTGCTCAATACTTCTAATAAAAAAATTAATGTTTTTGCTTTTTTCCAAAAGAAAGGGGAATTTGGAGAAATAACTAATTCTTCCCTAAGTCCCTAAGTCTCTAACCACTAATGATACCATTATCTCTGAAAAAGAAAACTTGTCTAGTTAATGGGTTAGGATTACACAGTAGGATTATAAACTGACTCTGGTATTTTATTGACTCTGGTATTTCAATAAGAATTTAGAAAGAGAAGCATTTACAGACTGAAGGGGAAATGGAGAAACCAAACAGGATACAGTGAAGCAGCCAAGAGATTAGTAAGGGGAGGGATCTGCTACCACTCCTTGGTGAGTAAGGAAATGGGATGCAAGTGCTGGCAGCAGAGGCCCAGGCTCCTGGGCCTTTCTCCAGCTGGTGGAATGATGGAGAATCTTTCTGGCTGAACCGAGACCAATGCAGATGGGTTGTCTGACAAGGATCCGGGACTTTAGAAAAGACAAGAGTATCAGATCATCCAAAAATGGCTGCTACCATTTCCCCAGAAAATAAAACTTAGCTGGATAATAATCAAGCCTTGCAAACTAGAGATCAAAAATGCCAACCTCAATTAGCCTCGAAAACTAGATATCAAAAGTGCCAGCCCCAGTCAGCCTGTACAGTGGTACTTCGGTTCACAAACTTCATTCATTCCATGATTCTGGGGAAGACGGCCATGTCCCTGTTCATGCGTAGGAGATGGCCACAGTCACGTTCATCACCCCAATGTGGAGTTCACAAAAGGAAGCAAAATTTTGCCAAATGCTTCTGTTTGTGAACCGAATTGTTCATAAGCAGAAACATTTGTGAACTGAGGTATTACTGTGTTTGCCTTAGCTGCCTTACAGTGTAGCCACTGAACAAAAGAACAGGTAAGGCTGATGGGGGCTGGCATTTTTGGTCTCTAGTTTTCAAGGCAGTTATTTTCCAGCCTATGTCTCATTTTGGGGGAAAGAAGGAAGGTAGGTAGAGAGCGGAGGAAGTATATCTAGCCTTTTTCTTTCTCTGCCCTCCAGTTTCCCACCAGCTCTTAGTACTGACCAATCCTAGCCAAAACTATTTCTAAAGAAGAATGGAGTCTGCAACAGATGAGTGGATGTGAGTTTGAAGCAGGGTGTTTCCAGTCCACTTAGTGACAAATTTGTTGACATAATCTGCAAAGGCAAGGAGCTCTGTGCACAGCAAGCAAGAAAACTATTTTTTTTAAATGACATATTATGAAAGATGTATAGCTAAAAAGCCAGTAGAGGAAATTTCAAAATATTATAAAGATGTGCAATTAATGAAAAATAGCAATAAAAATACACAAAAAATAGAGGGACAAAAAACAATAGATAGTAAGAGGAAGCAAAGGAAAGTGAAGATTAAATAAGTAAGATTAAATTCAGGCATAGTAAAAGGACTGAACACTCCAAATAAAAGTGTAGCCAGGCCACATGCTGTCCATAGAATACGGCCTTAAATACAAGAGGCAGATACACGTAAATGGTAGAAAATATGTGACATAAACAGTAATTATAAAAAAAACTATTGCACGTATGTTGATATCAGAGGACTGAACACAGGCCAAAGAACTAATGAAGAGAGAAAGAAAGATGTTACTTAATGATGAAAAAGTCTGTTCAAAAAGCAAAGAACCATAAAATGTACTTATACCTAGTAACAGAACTATAAAACTCATTAAAAAAAGAAAATTAGGCCAACTTCACAATCATCAGATATTTAAGTCCTTTTTCTACCATTACTGTACAGATAAGGATTTAGAGGACCCAAGAAAGATTATGAATGTACTAATTATTGCTACAGACAACACTAAGCCCAACTGCAAAGTACACATTTTCTTAAACTGGACATGGACGACTGACCAAGATATAATTCACGCTAGACCAGAAAAGTTCCTCATGATTTGTAAAAGGATTGAAATAAATTTTAAAAAATTTAAATCTTGCAGTCTGCTATTTAACCACACCAAAATCAAATAAAGAATAACAATATAATATCTAAAATATTAACTAATACTTCAGTGTTAAAATGTTTGCATTTGAATAGTGCATGATCAAATAAGAAATCATGATAGAATTTTTTAAATGTTTTAATTACAAAAGAATATATTAAAATATGTGGCTTATAATTAAAGGAGTAATTGAGAGGGAAATTTGTTACTTTAAACTTCTTATATTAAAGCAGAATAAAAAGTTAAGATCAGGGCCGGTGAGATGGCTCAGCGGCATAAGGGCCTGCCTGGGAAGCGCGAGGGCCTGAGTTCAACTCCCGTAGCCCACATACGAAAAAAGGGCCGGTGATATCACTCAGCAGCATGGGCGCCTGCTGGTGCGTGAGGTCCTGAGGTCGACCCCCGGTACCCACAAAAAAAAAAAAAGTTAAGATCAATTGTTTTCAACTTTGGAAGCCTGAAAAAGATGACCAGATTAGAATCAAACAAATAGAAGGAAATAAATACTAAAGGTAAAAGAAGAATTCAGCAAAATAGAAAACACTGACAAGAGAAAATAAAGCCAAAACTTCATTTTTTAAAACATTGTTTTAAGATCCCTAAAACCCTACCAAGATTGATCAGAGAGAGAGAGAGAGAGAGGGAGAGGGAGGGAGAGAGAACAACAGAGTATCCAAGCTAACAAGATAAGGGGGATCACTTTGGATCCCTCAGACTGTTGTAGTCAGGGCTTGCAAGGGAATAGATTTAATACAGGATACATAAATTTATAGGATTATCTTATAATATTCACCCAAAAAGTCAAATCCAGAAGAGTGCAAGAGATCTGTTGCACTAGAGACCCGAAGAATCCAGCCAAGGTCATGGGTCCCACAGCAGTGTCCCAAAGGATTCCAGCTGGTGGCCTAAGGCCCGTGACAATATCTCATGGGAGTCTTTATCAAGGATCTGCACCGGGAAGGGCCAAAGGTCAGTGGTGGTAGTTTGAAAGTCTGTGCCAGCGGGATGAAGGGTCTGTGCCAGCAGGCTGAGTGATCTGCACTAGAGCTGGAAGCAACGCTTAAGATGAAGACCAGGGTTCCCTCGAAGAGAAGCGCAGCCACCCTCAGTGACAGTGAGGACCTGAGCTCCTCCGACAATGAGAACAGCCCAGTTCATATCAGGAAAGGAACGGGTCAAATATAAGTGAATTTTATAATTGTGAATAGACAAAAATGCTCTATTCGTGGAAAGAGACTAAAATGGTCTCACCTACACTATATATAAGAAATGTAGCTGTAATAGAAAACCAAAGAAAGGTTGGAAGTAGAGGATGGAGAATAGATTACAGAAACAGCTTACAGAAAATAATAAACCTACAATAATATAAATTTCTCACAATATAGGATTCAAATGAAAGGCATTCAACATGAAAAAAATATTTTATTATGGCTGACATATCCAAGCAAAATGAACAATCATACATGTTTATGCAATCCATCATCCCTTTGAAATAAGTGAAGCAGAAATTATTAAAATATTCAAATATATTGGCAAACTGACAGTACTAGTTGGATATGTTAATAGTTACTCTAGCATTGACACACCCATTAAATCAGCCTGTCTGGGTTTTGACTAATTCATCTGGCTCCCTCAGTAGATATATTTTGAGACCACACTTTGTTATCAGCAAAATGATATATATATATATCCAAACGACATAGAAGTAGAGCATACTTATGACACCCAAGAAAGAAAATAAATTGTCAAAGTAGAAACAATCAAAGCTACAATCTCTGGCCAGGTCTAATGAAATTAGAAATGACAAGGGTCAACCAAAAATAATCTCCTTGTAAAACCTAAAATGAGGTTTATGAATTTTTTTGTGTGTTAAGAAAAAACAAGTCAAAATTATAGGCCTTTTGAAAAGAGTGACAATGAGGAGCTATATCAATCAAAAGCTGTGTGGTTTGGCTGAACAGTATTTGTTGTGATATTTATGTCCTTGAATGCATTCATTAGGAAATACAAAAAATTGGCAATAAGTGACAATCAAAAAAGGAACAGTACGTTTCAATAAAAAAGAAATGAGTATTAAAAGTGGAATCAGAAACTAATATGCAACATAACAGAAAGCATAGTCTTTAATAACGGGTCAAAAACTCATTCTTTGAGAACAAAATATGCAAAACTTCAAAAGACTGATCTAAAGAAAACAAGATATTGAATAAAATAAGTCAGACACAGAAAGTTAAATAGCACATGTTTTATCTTATATTAGAAGTCTAAAATATAAATAAGTGAGTAACACAAAGGAGAGATAAGAAATGAGACAGAATTTTGGAGATGGAGAAGGGGATTAGAGAGAGGAGGGAGGTCAGAGATAGGGTATAAAGGATGAAAAATGATCAAGATATGTTACATACTTGTACCAATTCCCCAAAACAAACATTTCTATTTTGCACAGACATAAATCCCGAGCACACTGCTTAGTAGAGACACCATTTTAGACAAGATTTGCAGCTCCTCTGGGCCTCAGTTTTTCTTTTTAAAAGTGAAATAATAGTAACTATTATGTGGGATTATTCTGAAGATAAATAAATGATACACGTGAGACCCTCCAAACAGTAGGTGCCGTGGACATTAGCATGCAGAGTGATCACTTCCAGTGTTATCACCATCATCATCTTCACCACAGCCATCCCTGTCTGCACAACTGTCACTGTCACCATTGCTGTGACCATCACCATCACCATCACCACCACCGTCACCACTACCATCACATTTATCATCAGAAGGTTTTGTAATTGAGTTTTACTAAACTACCAAGTAGATATAACCCAATAAACAATTCCAGACCTAAGAAAAAGATCTAATGTTTCTGAACTCAGCTTTAGGAAGCCAGCATTACATTGACCTTGAGAAAGAATTAGGAAACTATAGAGTCCAATTTAATCTGTCAGGCCTTTCATGGAGGAGCTTTTGGCAGACCAAAGTTTAGCACACGGATCACCGTATCCACCTTTGGTCACAGGAATAACAAGAGTCCTCCTACCTCTGAGATGTGGACTGAGACACACCCTCCCCTGTATCTGGCCTACCCAAGCAACATGCTCTGAGAGGGTGTTGGGTAGTCAATGGGCCTCAGGCAAAGGGCTGAGAGCCAGGGCCTCTCTTGACTCCTGACCAGGGAATAAGAACAAAAGTGAATTCTGAGAGGTTTGCAAGCAAGTTAGGAGACACATGATGCGCTCCTGTGGTAGACTGTAGAAGCTCTAAACAGTGATCACATCTGCAGGCCGTGACAGTACCCAATACATCACTGGATCAGCCTCAAGTGTTGGTTTGAACTCCAGTTCTTGTAGGTGTTGCTTGAACTGTGGCCACTGCGGTCATCTCTTGTGATGGAGTTGGTGTCTGGGGTAGTGAGGTAGAAGCCTTCCTGTAGTCATGGCACTAGGGGCTTCCGCTCTGCATGCATTGCTTGCCTTGTTTCTCTTTCTCTGGGGCTCACAACTGTGTACTTGCAGATGATTTCAGCTTCTTGCGATTTGCACTCGGTTCTTCCAGTCCATACACTGTCACTGAGGGTGCCGCACCTCCTCTCCATAGCAGATCTGTTCCTTCACTGTGTCTGGCCAGCCTCATTGGCAAACAGTTCCACTGTGGTCTCAGACCCCACCTGACTTCTCCCTGGATGTTCCAGGTCTTCGGCACTTCTCAAGCTTCTAGTCTTGGATTAAATGAAGTTGTAAAAGGCTTTTAATTATTTAAAAGGACACTCAGAAATGTGTAGAGCTTTTATAAATGAACCTGTAACTTGTCAGTGGTAGAATTTTACTTCTTGCCTGTGTTTTTTATGTGCTCACGGGATGCTTTCATGTTCCTTGGCTGCTGGAGCACAGAAAAGGGCTGCTCTGTGGCATCTTAGAGGAATCGCAGTAAACCCTCAACTGCATCTGTATTGGAGAAACCTGAATCTGGCTGGGTGGGCAGGAAAGGCAGGGGACTCAGTGTTTCCGGGTCCATAGGAACAAAGGTGGTGCATGAGATCTCCCATGTCATTGTGGTGAGGCTGCCCTGAAAGCAGCAGCTGCCAGGACACCAGTGGCTGGAAAGAGGTCACCCAAGTGGAAGACACGGCCAGGTCTAGTGTGATAGTGCCAGGCGCATAGATAAGCCATTCACAAAGTTTTTCTTTCATGAAGCACTAATGCTTTTAGGACAGTTTTAATAAGTCACAGAAAGCTGATCAACCATAGATGTGACCATAGACACATCTATGTGCAAATGGTTCTTTTGGTTTAGGTCCATTTTCATTTCTCACAATAATCAGTGAGGATTGCAGTCCTCATTTATTTAAGCCCCAGTGGAGCCAAAGTATTGCCGGGAGCTCTCCAGAATGTAGACGTGACCTTCACCCTAACATACTGCTTTTTATCTCCCGGTAGAACGTCCCTCCTCGGCATTTCCTTTGGAGCTGCGTTCCTGTCACTGGCCTTCATCCTTTTCGTCTGCTTTGCTGGACAGCTTTTGGTAGGTACTTCAGATACAGAATTTCTTTGAAGATGTGTTTGTCTTATAAAAATGGACTTCTGGCTTAAAACTTTCAGAAACAATTAGCTTGTTAATTCACATCCCTAGACCTACTTTGCAACCAAGAAATATGCATCCTTCAGGCCACCGGTCCAGGCTATGAACAGAGGTAACTCATAGACCACTGAGATGCTAATCTGAAGATTATTTAAAATGGTGGATGTCACACCATAAAACCATGTTTTTCCTTATTTATTTCTATCAGCATTTTTATCATCTCTTTTAAGATTTCTGAGTACTTGTACCTGTGAGTATAAGTATTACAAGAAGCTTTGCATGTACACATTAAAATTAAAACCAAATACATCATTTACATCCACTATCAATATATAAAATTTTGGAATGTTTCAAGATAGCAAATGTTAAAATATCTTCTACTAGTGTTTGAATTTAAGCCAACCATTGTAGACTTATGATTTAAATGCTAGTTCCACTATGAGAATTTAAAGTTTATTTCTGAGCGTAGAACAAGTGTAGCTAGCTGTCCGTAGCTCTATGAGAACTGTCCTGAGAAAGTCAACGAGGAGCTGGAAGATACCAAAGGTAAGCCAGGGTTTCATTTTGTTCATTGAAGATGAGTTAAAACAGGAAAGACCTGGGCCGGTGAGATGGCTCAGTGGCGTAAGCGCCTGCCTTGCAAGCACGAGGGCCCGAGTTCGACTCCCGGAACCCACATACAAAGAAGGGGCCGGTGATATCGCTCAGCGGCACAGGTGCCTGTTGGCGTGCGAGGTCCTGAGGTCAACCCCCCGGTACCCACAAAAAAAAAAAAAAAAAAAACAGGAAAGGCCTGTAGATACATTTGTGTTTTCAAAATCGTGATTTATTTGCCGATTACACTTTCACTTTTAGATAAAACAGAGGCAGCCCACAGCTTGCAGTCTCGTGACCATCTAAGGGCTCACTATACCCACAAGGTTTCCCTTTTCTCATCCTGTGAGTTCACACTTTATATCATCTACTCCTCGTATTGTCATTTCGGTTTTTTGGTGTTACCCCTGGTGTTGTTGGTACAGTGTCATAAGGCTTCTTAAAGTCCTTGTCCCTCTTCAAAAGCTCTGAAAAGCAATAATCCTGGAGGTCACACCCCGGGTTGCATTCCAGTCTGATGGGTTGACATTCTTCAGCGGGAGGGGTAAAGATTCCAGAGCATGCCTCTGCCTTTGCCTCCTGGGCCTCGCACCTTTGCAAACTTTTGTGATTCTGCTCACTATCTGATGGTTTAGGTGATTCAAATTGCACTGAAAACTCTTCTCAGAATGGGTCTATGGTTTCTGACTTGCCATAATGCACATAGAGTAGGTAGAGTCTCTGGAAATCTCCTGAAGGCACTGAAGGCTGTAGAGAGGAGGGGTGAGGGTGGATAGTGAACTACTCTGATGGGGGTCCTTGTCATAGTTCTAAAATGCCTAGTATGCAAAGATGCCTGGTTTCCCATGTCCCCAGAGCCATTCCCCAGATGGAAAAGCACATTCCTCCTCTGGATCTCCCTTTCTCGTAGAAGTCTTCTGCAGCTCATTTCTCAGGCTTTTATGGTGGGTCCATTGGATATCCCAACCTTGTTCTAATTTAAAGTTTACACTCTTGTGCCTAAGTAAGCATGTTTTTCATTTTCTGTTCCAGAGCACACAGTCATGTGTGTGTGGAGCATGGTGTACATTTAGGGTTTGTGGTTTTCTTCTTTCCACCATCTAAATTGTTATGGAAAAGAAGCATAGGGCTGGAAGTGCAAACAAGAATTTTGTGAACAACCTTACCACTTTTGGAGGTTTTCAATGTCTCCCCTTCCAGACCTGGGAAAATCCAGTCTCTCTGTCACACCCGTCACGACTCTTGATCCCTCCTGTGCTCAGCCATGGTCCCTAAGGGCTGTCAAGATGGCACCCATAGCTCCTCATGCTCCCCTTCCCGGGGGCTTCCTGAGACCTGGGCAACCACACACCACATGCTAGGAAGTTCTTTTTGACTCAGTGGTGTCTCAGAGAGAAAATGTCAAGACCTCAAACATGCTGGTACCATTTCCCTTCTCACAAGAAACTTGTATGATTGAACTTGAATTTGAGTCACTTCCTGAATTTGAGTCACTTCCTGAATTTGAGTCACTCAGATCTGAGAACGAGTCTCACCCCAGTAGCTGGCTGTAATTCCTTGTCCAGATGTAATCAATACAAAATTTCAGAAAAATTATCATCCCAATAATAGGTTCTATTTGGTGTTTAAACCATTCCATATGGATTTTCTTTTTTTTTATTTTAAAGAGAAGAAAAAACAAAACAAATCAAAAAAGAACAAATTTTCAAAACAACATAATAGGAGTGTAACAATAGTTAATGCATTACGTATTATTATCTTTAAGTTAGTTATTCAGGATACCAGATATTAGCATTCAATTGTCCAATTAAACTCAACATCAAACTATTAATGAACAGCTGAATTAATAAGGATTATCTATCTTTTATATTCTATCCTCCAAATTTAGTCCAAAACTATGTATTTCATGAATATTCCACAGTGACCGTAAATATTGCTGCACCCTACCTGCTCATTCCCTGGCTTCTTGAAAACCTACCAATTGTGTGATGTTTAACAATGATTGGCATTTATTTATGAATTAAATATTAAGCTTATGCAAAAATTCTTAATACCCCAGACTTACCTTCAACTAACATATGTTGTTAGTCTTCTGAAAACGTAAATGTCAAAAGGCTGTATTGACTCTAGTAATGCTGGTATTAAATTCTCTGTGGGAAGAATTAGAGTAAACCGCTCTTATAAAGGTAAGCCTAGCTGATACTTTCATTCCCAGAGCTTTCTCCTTGTCACCTTCTGTTGCACAAAAAGAGCCGCACCAGGAAATCACATTGAAACAGGGAGGCAGTCTTAGGAGAGATGGGAAGGGGCTCTGGGGAAGGAGGGAGAGGGGAGGGCAGAGGGAGAGAGAAGGCAGAAATGATCAGGATATGGTATGTGTATGTACCAGCCCCCCAAGCTGAAGAAAATCTTTGCGTATCACACACATGTACTAACAAAAAAATCTATTGGTCGCTTTATAGCTGGGTTTGGTAAAAAGGTAGAAAAACATCCAAATGAACAAAAACATGGTAATGAAATGCGATTTTTTTTCCTGTTGCTAGAAAATCATAGATATTTGCTCAGTAACATGACCTAAAATATGTCAGGAGATTTCTTTTCTGTTACCACTATTACTAAGAGAAGCCCCCGACCCTGCGCCTTCCCCGAGGAGCGCTCCTCTCCCCCAAGCCGAGGCGCCCGTTTCTCCATTCTTGTCCCCAGAGGCGGTCTGGCAGCCGGTTGCTTTCTCAGAATCTCTCCCGGAATTCGCACTGACCACTGTAACAAGCTTTTCTTTGGGTACCATGAGACTCAGGATCTGCGCCACATATTTTAGCCTCCATTTATGCGTCTCATTTTGACTTCTAAATTTTCTGTTGTTTTCCTTCATGTATAGTAAGTGCCCTAAGACAAGAGTGTTTTCTAAGCTTGCTTTCTGTCCTCCACTGTGCCCAGCGGAGTGCTGGCCACACACACATGTTCAATAGGCAGGTGCTGTGTAAACGCTGCTGGATTTCGACTTCACTTACACGGACTCTTTTTACATCCTCCTCGCCCCAGGCCCCATGTAGCTTCTCCCTCATTTCTCAGATGCCCAGGCAGAGTGAGACATGCCCCAGCCAGCTTTGCAGATCCTTCCTTCTGCAGATGTCCTACATGGGAAGAAGTCCATGTGCGAATGAATGTGTGAATGAGCGATGGAATGGAGACTGTGGCTTGCCATGTGGAAATGGCTCACTCTTCAGCACTGAGTTCCTCAATTCTGACAGCTTTAGGCTGCCCTCAGATGGGAATAGTCTGCTAACCTTCATGGGCTAACTCCAGAGAGCCCAGCTCTTCCTCCACCAGCTTCCCTCCTCCTGGCTGGCCAGGATTCCCATTTTGAATCTTACCCTGCTAGGTGGAGAGATCAGCAACAAGTTCATCTCAGCTGTACTTTGTTCATCATGATACTTGGGGAACTTGAGAGATAGAATAAATATTTAATGTCAGGAAGCTTGACAGAATGCCAGGTGACACCTAAATGCAGTTCCCTGGCACGCTGCTCAGAAAATGTCCCCGCCCGGTTCTCACCCAGCTTGGACCCCTTCCAAGCTTGAAACTTTGCATTCAGCTCAGGGTGGCTGCACCTTGCTCAGCATCCACCAAGCTCCTGGCCTCCCTGTCATCCTGGTGTCCTCAAGCACCAGGTCTCCTTAGGCTCCTCTTCTCCAGGTGCCCTCGGAGGGGCTTTGCTTTCTCTCTGATGCAGATTAGTAGTTCAGAACTGGAAAACTTAAAAGCAGAAAGGAAACCAGTGGTAACCTTGTCCAGCAGCTCAGTTTTTGGATGAGGGACCAGGACTTCATGCCCTTGACTCAGTTTCCACTTCTAGTCATTCAGAATAAAGCTGCCCCCACGAAGAATAATGCAGAGAGGTCATAACCAGATCTCTTGAGGAGGGAATGGACACTTTGGAGCAGAACCATGGTGTCATGACTGTACCCCAGTGTATGCTTCCTGCCCTTGTATTAGAACATTCAGAATTAATCCAAAGTGCTGCTGGGGGGCAGAGTCCCCATGAATGGTCCCAATTCCACCCCAATTGCAATTTATAATTAATAAATGTCATGCTAAAAAGGTCTACTTACCCTGCCAGATGCTTAGCATATACTCGCTCATTTCTCCTCACAATGGCCCTTGGAGAGAATGTCCATTCTATACTTCATGACAAGGAGACCTACAGGTGCTACTTCCCTTGCACAGTGGTGAGCAGCAAATAGGTATTAGAGCCAGAATCGGAAAACTTGAAACACTGAATGCAGGTTCCAGAGGGTCAGGTGGTGCACCAAGTCCCGGCAGGTGGGGCTCCGTGATGGTAGGGAGGTCCATGTTCATAGACATGGGCTGGTTAGCACCGAGGTCACCTTGAGATATCTGCTGAGCATCTATTGACCAAAATCACACTGGTAAGTCAAGGTAACCTCATGTAGCACCTGTTCATATCTCCTCTACTCTGGTTTCCTGATATACATTATTCAGCTCTTGGGCCAGATTACTTAAAACCATACCTCCTGTTTAAAAGCCATTTAATAAAATAAAAAGATTTGTTTATAATTGCATTTGGACTTTGAAAAATACCCTTAAGGATAATAATACTTTGCAAAATATTTCTATGTGCAGTAAAGTTTATAGAAGTGTTTTGTCTGATAAACAATGCATTTTATCCAGGGAGAAACAAACTGAAGAGATTCAGGTTCACATTTTCATTGCAATCGATGATAAAAGAACAACTATAGATAGTTGTCATCATAGTAATTGTAATAAGTGCCTGGTTACTGTCGAATTTAAGTTTCTAAATTACCTGAGATGGATGTACATCTCTATACCAAATATAAGAGAGTGACTCTAACCAAAAACACTAACAAAAACATTTCATCTTTAGAATAAGTACACCAGACACAGCAAAGGAAGATGCTAGAAAATGTCAGAAAACATGTTTTTTCTCACCGTTGCCACCTTGTGCTTTAGCAGAGATAATAAATATGGTGCCTTCCCCCCACCTTGTTCCAGGCAGAGATGAAAGCACCAACTGGGAGGTCATCCTGGGAAAGGAAAAGTAGGTCACGCACCAGCAAATAGGAGAGCTTTCTACCCCATGGGAGAGCTATTCCCTTGAGGTCTGTTTTCGCTAATGTGAATACAGTATTGCAGCCCTCTTTCAGTTGGGTTTCCTGCTGTCCCTTCCCATCTTTCTGTGCTAAGCTGCTCCTTGTTTGTGAGCATATTTGGGAGTGTCTCTACTGAAGGACGTCTGGCTGTTTGTGAGTGTCTGTCATCTAAGAATCTCTCTTCAACTTAACTACTGTGATACATTCCCATGTATTATAATTACTGTCATAGCCTCTGTGTGTGTGTGTGTGTGTGTGTGTGTGTGTGTGTGTTTTAATCCACCATGTGTCTTCTTTCCTTTTATTTATTTATTTTTTCTCTTCTTTGGTCTTCTCTTTACCAGTGGAGTTTATCCTCTTCTATTCTCTCAAGTAACTTGGAAATTTTATGTTCTATTCCGATCTGCGGTTTTGGTTTTGGCTATTACCTTAGAACCTGTAACCTGTGCACATAATTAACAAGACCCATTAATATCCGCATCTTCCGGAACAGTACAGGGACCCTCTTCAAGTCTGAGGATCCCTTGCCACCACTCATGCTAGTATTGTTTAAATTTTTTTCCTGAACTTGAGCTGCCTGAATTATTCATCATTATCCTAATTCTTGTTGTTAACGACTTCTTTGCTTGCCGTTCCTGCTGAATACTCTGTCTTCCTCTAGAAGTCAGAAATGCTCTTGGCTGGCAATGCCACACTCACCACTAGCAACCACAGGACTGGTACTAAAAGTGTGGGGAGATGCAGAAGAAGAAAGAACACATTGCTGGGCGGACCCTGTTCCAGAGTTAGTGCTGAGAGGACGAGCAGAACAGAAAGGGAGTGATCTGGGTATTAACGTTTTTAATCTTACACGGATCTTCCACAGGAAAATAAAATCCTTATATATTCCTTTCAGGTTTTTTTTTTTTTGTGGGTACCGGGGGGTCAACCTCAGGACCTGGCATGCCAGCAGGCGCCCATGCCGCTGAGCGATATCACCGGCCCCTTTTTCGTATGTGGGTTCCGGGAGTCAAACTCGGGCCCTCGCGCTTGCCGGGCAGGTGCTTAAGCCGCTGAGCCATCTCACCGGCCCCTCAGGTTTTTTAAAGAGAAAAGAAAACCTACTGAAAATGTTTCCCCTTCCCCCTGCCTCGCTTCTCTGTTTCTTAATTCAAATATCTTGCATTGGAAGCAATGGGTAGCCTTGAGCTATAAAATTAATTCTTCAGAATTTAACTTAATACTTACGAAGGTAGACTGCCTTTGCAGTTTCATTAGTACTCATTTTAAAAAATAAGATGAGGTACCTTAAAAAAAAGAAGATGCACATATTAGGTGAGGTTTAATTAATAACAATGTTTTAAAGCTTAGAAAAGTGATAAATACATCAGAGTGGCTGAGTAAGAAATTACTACTAGGAAAGCAAAACCTATGTTAAAATCTTGTCTGAAAAATATGGTGGTTAAGATTTTCATTAAATCATGTGCTTTTGAGTATTTACCCAAAGGAGCATCTACTCGGCATTGTCACTGGCTGGAGGCCTTTGTTCTGAACAGCAGGAACATATAAAGCTATAATTACCCATAATATTAATGTCCTGAAGACTTTCACAAGTGCTTTGATTATCTTATTGCCCTTGAATTTCCTGTGGGAGATTTCTTTATTTCAGTCAATCACGTTTTGTGAAATCAACCCTCTTCTCCCTCATGCGCCGTGTGAGCCACAGGGCGCTTGCTCGGGAGTCCACTGCAGGACGCCGCCCGCACGGGGCTGTCTTAGCGGATGTGCTCACCTCCGCCTCGCCCACAGCTGCTTGAGCACGGCGAACAGGGCAGGTCTCGCTAGGCAGGAGGAACCCAACCCACGCTTGCTGAGTGGGTTCACGACCTTAATAACAGGTGCAAAGGGAAATCACCAAGGGCCAGACACAAAGAGAAAGCTCATGTGGAGGGACTGATTTGCAGGGCTGGTCTTGCAGTGTCCTGCAGCAGAACCTGTGCTACAGACCCAGGGGGTGGGCTTTTTATGCACACGGGGGAAAGAACAGGTTGTCCTGCACCTGCAGAAGGTAGAAAGCCAGGACTGAGACTCCGCAAGAGACCCAGAGCTTCAGAAGGGCCCCTCCATCACTGTGGTGGCAATCTCCCCCCACCCAGCAATGATGCGCATGCTCAACAGGGTGTTTTCTGGCCGCCTGGAATTCTGCGATTTTGTGTTCAGAGCGCTAGGAGCATGCTGCTGTTTGACAAATTTAAGGCCACCACCAAGCCTTATTAAAACTCCGTGCTTGGATAGAAGTATTAAGTGCAGAGCTGGCGCTCTCTTTGCCAGTGAGAAAATACCCTGCAGCCCCTGGCCGAGTGCCCCTCCTGCACCAGCTGCTCAGGTCCTGCAGCCCTAGCTCTCAGGGCAGTGCTGGCTCAAGCCCTGACGGGCTCACAGAGGAATCAGGGAAGTGCCAGGAAAATCACCTTAGGAGCGAACCTGAAACGCGGGCTCACGTGCAAGTTGGGCTACGTGCTGCAGACAAACGCCCTTTATCTTCGACATCAGGACCTGCAAGGGACAAAAGGCCAAGTGGGAAGGAGGAGAAACAAAGGTTTTATTGCTGTTATCCAAAGAGGTATATAACATATTGTTTTTTAGTCCCTAAAATATTTCTGAGAAATACCATATTTTCTTCATCGAAAGTACACGCAGGGCTAACACTTGAAAGTCATGCTCTGCGCCACTCAGTAAGCCTCTGAAAAAGCCAAAGAGGCAGGTACTGCTATGGTCCGCATTTTAGAGATGGAAAAGCTGAGGCTAGAGAGGATAAATAACTTGCAGAAAGTCCCACAGCTGTGAGGGCTGGTGGCTGACCCTCTACCCTTCTAACCACCTCTCATCCTGTATTGATCTCATCTGATTGTTGGGTTGACATTTAATATATTACAATGCTATGTCAACAGCATTTTTCAGAACAACCAGAAAGAAAATGTGAAAGAGGTGGATAAATACAGGTGGTGATTCCTAGCATGACTCGGGGGTCCTTTCTATTTGACTTTTATTGGTGACGCATCAGACCTACCATTAGATTAACTTAGTACAACAGATCCAGGGATCTAAGGGCATCATTTCCTTACTTCTTCCTCTGAGCTTTTTAAGTCATCACTTCCAGAACACCAAGCCTTGGGGTCACAGCCTCTTTAGCATAAAGGTTAAAATTCAGATTCCTGAGAAGCTCTCAAGTACTGCATTTTATCAGATAACATCATGCCCGTGGTACCCATGCCTCGGTGGAAATGTCTGTACCCGTGTCCTATCACCTGCACTGAGGTGGGAATTGCAATGGTGCCTCCCTTGGGAGTAGCCCTCAGGCTGAGGCACACTCATTTCTGAGAGCCACCGAGCTGTGTCAGCCCCATGGCGATGGTGAGGGAAACTGCTATCATTCCTGAAAGACCTCGGCTCCTGCTGGTACCAAGAGAACTTTTCCAACAGCCCTGCCCGCAGCAGAATTGTTCAGCAAAGCTAAGAAATAGAACAACCCATGTGCTCCTCAGTGGGTGAATGGATAAACCAAATGTGTGTATACTTACAGCTGGATTTTGTTCAACCTTAAAAGGAAATTCTGTCCTGTACTACACTATGATGACCCTTGCGGACATTATGCTGAGTGAAGTAACCAGTCACGAAAGGACAGTGCTACATGAATCCACTTACATGAGGGGCAGAGTCAAAATCATGGAAACAGAAAGGAGAAGGGTGGGGCCCACGGTGGGAAGACAGGAAGATGGAGAGTTCTTGTTCAATGGGTAGAGGTTGCGTTGCAAAATGAAAAAGTTCTAGAGATGTCACCCAGCAGTGTGAATACAGTCCATATGGCTGAACTATACACTTGAAACGATTTTGAGGGTAAATTTTATATTGTATGTTTAGAGGCTAGGCATGGTGGCAAACACCTGTAATCCCAACACTGGGAGGCAGGAGTAGAAAGATCTCAAGTTTGAGCCCAACCTGGCAAATTAGCAACATTAGTGAGACCTTGCTTCAGAGTAAAAATCAAAAAGGGTAGGGATAAGCTCAGTGTGAAGGCCCTAGGTTCCATGCCCAGTACCGTGGGAGAAAGCCTTGCAAGATGGGATGTGGCAAAGTCCTCACACCTCACACCTGGGACCTTTGGACATTGTCTTTGCAGGTTCAGGCACCAAAGTAAACCAGGCTCTACTTCTATCCTGATGATCAGCAACTGCAGCAACAAAACGGGTGGGAGACATGTTGGCCTGTTTTCTTAATGAATCAGCTGAAATTGTAATTGCTGTTCAAATGAGTGATTTAATTAACTGACATCTTTCCTCTGCCAAAGAATTACTTAAAAACATAAATCCGGGTCTATTTTAAGAGACTTACATGCACATCATACCATCACATCATAGAATTTCATTTTGTTCTTAATGTGTGACAAGGATGCCAACAATCATAATAAGGTTTGTACAGCTCCCCGGGGGAGGACAGCATCCACTCATTTAGTTCGTGAACTGTGTTGGTGCTTCTTGAGTTGTTAACGTCATCATCATCTCTCCTAACCATGAGAAGACATGCTCACTAGCAAAGCATTTCTTTTTCTTTTTCTCTTTCTTCCCAGCAATGCAGCAAAAAAGCTTCTGCCTCTCTCATGTGGCTTTTGAAGTCCTCGGGCATCATCGCGAACCGCCCCTGGCCACGGATCTCCCTCACCATCGTCACCACAGCCATCATACTGACCATGGCTGTATTCAACATGGTAAGGCCCAGGGTGGGCACTCTGGCCTTTTGGGGGCCTGTGCTGGCACCGTTCTGGAAATTTACCCATAGCTCCTTTGGTGACACCAGTTAAATTCAGCGTCTCACAGCTGCAGCAGTAGATCCCTAGGAACAGGACGGCTTCAGCCAAGCCACCCTGAGAGACGGGGAGGCTCCTTGCAGCAGGTTCCCACTTCTGTGTGTGGGGAAGCTGCTGGGCAAGCTATGGGCATGGCAGGAATGCAGGTCATGAGTGATATTAGAGCCATCGAGCTAGGAAAGTGCAAGAATGGTCAAAAGGCCTTGATTTCAGGCCCCAGCCCCACCCACTGGGAGAGGTCATTGTTAAACCACGAAGGCTTCATTTCCACTTCTTGAAATTGAGAGCTGAGGCTTCTCCTCCAGGGCAGTTTTCAGAATCCAATGCACTGAAGTTCCCACCACGCTTAGGACGACACTGGGCATTTTGTAAGCATAGAACCAATGTCCACTCTTACTACTATGAGTATCATCATTGTTACTGGTATCTCCCTCAAAATAGACACTTAGGCCATCATCATTGTCGTCATTGTCATCATCATCGTCATCACCACCAGAAAGCGCCTTGGCAGTTTGTGTGTTGCAGAGCGTGGGACACAGTGAGCTGGGGAGACCTGTTACTAAACCATCCTAAAACACACTGCGGACAGCAACAAAAGCAAATGGAGGGGACAAGGAAGAGCCAAGAGGCCTGCTAGGCTAAGAGTGGGCAGGGAGAAGGAGTTCACCTCTGCAGAAGAGGGGCGAGAGAAGATGGTAACCGATGAGGAGGCAGGACTTCTGGATCTAGGATGAGAACAAAGTGTGTGTTAAGAAACAGTAAAGATAAGGCTGAGGATCCACACCCTGAGTGTTTACACAGGATCAATTTTCAGTGTCTTTCTGTAGACTCCACACTTCCTGCCAGACACCGGGAGACCAGGAGAGGCCCATGCCACCTGGAGCCAGGGTGGGGTGTTCTTGCCATCTGTTCATCCTGCCTAGAAATGGATCTTGGGAAAAGGGGGCATGGTAGAGAAGCTGCAGCTTGCTTCTCCTCCTCGCTGCCTGCCCTGGTGGGTGTGTGGAATTCCAGCAGGGCAGCTAATGGACCTGCTACTGCAGTTCTGTAGAATCACTGAACAGCACTGGGCTGGTCTCCCCTTCCTTCTGGACCCCAGCAGCACCTGAGGCCCACTTTCTCTTGTATGGATGATAAGAGCTTTCTCTGGGATGTTGGCCTCATCTTAAAGCTCCCAGGCATGCCAACCAGGGCTTATCCAGATGGAGCGTGAAGCAGCCAGGAAGTGGCGCCATGTCTGTACAACAAGAATTCCTTAGAGAATTACCCTCTCTGGAAGGATTTTAAGATGGCAGGACCCAAGTGGATACTTGCATCCACCAGCCTGGGGTGCTTGCTGGCCTGTGGAAGGGGCGCAACCTCAAGCTGGGAACAGAGGATCAGAGACTTAAGAGAGGGACAAGAAAGACTTTGTGAAAGAGCCCAGCTGCTAATGTGTTACCAGCCAGGACAGCCCCTGTCCGTGATGCACAGGGGGTGTTATGGAAACTGCAAGATTGTGAAGACACCATGGGTGATGGGCAGAGAGGCAGGCGAGGGACACTGGTGGGAGGCTATGGAGACATAAGTGTGTTTCTAAAAATGGGCTGCTTGTGCCCTGCCTTGTGACCTGCATCTATGCGTTATCCTGCTGCTCAGAGCCAGCCCCCTGGAGGGCACACCGTGTGCCCAAAGCACCTGGACAGAGTAAAGCTGCGGGGGCTGGCTGGGTCAGAAGTAAACTCCATGGGAGAGCAGAGAAACAACGGAGTCCAGCTGTCCTCAAAGCCACCAGGGGGTGTATGCGTTCACCCTAATGATGAGTGACTGATGTGATGCTCTTGTAATTAAGGCTTATGACATGATGTTTTGTACACACAGGGAAATGACTACTACAGGTAAGCGATTGAACGTACCCATCATCTTACAGTTGCTTCTTTTGTATGCAGTAAGAGCATCTAAAGTCTCTCTTACCACACTTTCCATACATGATACAGTACTATCAGCTATTAGATCCGTACTTTAGACCTCCAGACTTATTCACCCTACATAACTGCAACTTTTCCCCTTACACCTGCATCTCCCCTCTTCCCTTCCACTTTGCCATTGGTAACCACTCTGGTCCATTTCTATGAGACCAACTTTTTAAGATTCTGTTTACAAGTGAGATTGTATGGTATTTTTCTTTCTGTACTAGGCTTATTTCACATAGTGTGATATGTTCCAGATTCATTCATGTTTTTGCAAAAGACAGGATTCCTTCTTTTTTTTTTTTTTTATTTTGGTACCGGGGATCAAACAGGATTCCTTCTTTCGTAGTGCTGAGTACTATTTCACTGTGTTGTATGCCATGCGTCTTTATCCACTCACCAGTCAGTAGACACATAAGTTGTTTCTGTGTCCTGGCTGTTATGAATAAAGAACACCGGAGTGCACAGAAGATATCTTTCTGAGGTATATATATATATATATTTTTTTTTTGTACTTATTTTTCAACATGTCTTAGGAAAGTGCTTTCTGTCTAAGGAGTAGCTGTTCATTAGTTCTTAAACAAGTGAATGACTATGTAACCAGTGAGTAAATAAGTAAGCACACATCCTTTAAAAAAGAAAAACTTTCTTTTTGTAAAATCTAGTTTGCCTTATCACCAGGATAAAGGATCTATCCAAGATCAGTCACTTAATTTTTTACAAGAGAATATAAGTGGGAAACATCAGACTTGCAAGCGAACCATATTTCACATGTGATAATTAGTAATGATTGACAGCCAGTTTAGTCACCGTCTATAAATGTTTGACAAGCTGAGCATTTAGGTGGAGACTTTTTATACACAGTAACTATGATCCCTTGGGGAGGAAATTCATCTTCAGGACCAGAAATACATCTTCCAGCTTTGTTTTCTGTCCTTGCAAAGAGAGGCATCACTGCCAAGGGAAGTAAAGAGGCTTCTGGAAGACACAGGCGTGGAAGGATGGGTGACCTTGGAGAAGGAGGTGAAGTAAGAGTTTGCTTCCTCTGCTGAAAACCTGGTGCGGAGCAAGGAAGGAGCTGAGCTGCTTTCCTTCCTTTCCCATCCCTCCAAGGAGATGGAGAGGAAGCCACATCTGCTCACAGTGATTTCTCCACTAGTGCAGGAGAAATGTCATTTTTATCGACATCTAAAGTCATGAAGTCCGTGGCTTTTTTCCACGGAGGTGCTCCTCTTGCATTCGTGTCAAAAATAAACCACGAAACACTGTGGAAGTCGACCTTAGGTATGGAAGGAGAGAGATTGCATGTAGCGGTAGAGCTTTTGTATACTGTCTTACTAATAGCAGAAGAAAGGCTCGTCCACGCAGCTGCCTTTGATCATGGCTGAGAATTTGCAGAGATGCCTGGAGCTGCTGCCCCGGCTCCAGGGCAGGCAGAGTCTCGGGGCTCCTGCCCTTCACTGGGGCATCATGCAGCATCCAGAGCCCTGGAGCCTGGCAGAGTAGAGGAGACCCCAGTGGGGCAGGAGCCAGGGCGGCGGGCTGGAAGACAGCAGCACCAGGTAGGGGACTGAGAACCCCCTCTTCGCCTATGCATGGTTACGGCTCCCATCACTGTGGGGCTTCATACCCGGCCCCACTTCACACTGTCCCTTGTGGAGCAGTAATGTTGCATGCAGTATCAGTTTTTATATTTTCCTATTTCCTTGGGGAACTCATTTTCCAGGCTCACAGAGGCCCAACCCAAGTTGCAATTCTACTTCTCTACTGCAGCTCTCCCGTGAGGCGGGTGCAGGCATGGGGCTCTGGTCTCCACAGCAGCGGCACCGCTTTGTGTTTGCTGGGGTGGGGGGGTGTGCACCTGCTTCCTCCTCACTGAGAAGAAAACTAAACTTCCTGAGGGAAAAACCTCTTTTTAAAGTCAGATCCTCATACATCAGCCTTGTGATTTCTAAGTTTTTTCTTAGGGATTAAAACAAGGATGCTTTCATTTTAATTTTTTCATTCTCAATGTTTATTTTTATTGCATAATATATAGCATAAAATATATCATTTAACTACTTGTATGTATACAACTCAGCAGCACTGAGCAGATTGCAGTGTCGTACAGTCACACTGTCCATCTCCAGAGCTGGCCCATCACTTCAAACACAAACTCCATACCCAATAAACACCAGGTCCCTGTCCCTCCCTCCCCAGCCCCTGGAGCTGGCCCACTGCTTCCGTCCCCATCTGCCTATTCTAGGTACCTCCGTAAGGTGACTCCTGCAGGGATGGTCCTTTGGGATCTGCCTTATCTCACATAGCATGCTGCCCTTGGGGTGCTCATTTTCATTTTGCTGCTGCAGCCCCCCTGCAGCAGGCAGGCCTCAGTTTACCATGCATCTTTCCAGCCAACAGTGGGCAGCCCTTACTACCAGTTACTCGTCCATCACCTGCCATTACCTTAATTACCTTAGGGGGAGAGGTGTGTGGGGGGTGATCTGAGCTGGCTTGAAGCTGCCTGTGACTTCCTCTGCTGTTGACTATGAAGTGGCCCGTCCCCTTGGCAGCCCCAAATAACTGCTAGTCACTAGGATTTTTTTCCCAGAGTCTACACTTTAACAGCCCTTACAAGAGCTGGGGTCAGTGGAACGGTGTGTTCAGGGAGCTGGCTTTTTAAAATCTCATTACACACTGATAGTGAAAGACGAAATGTCTACATCAGTTTCACGTAAAATGAATTGTGAGATTTTTCTAAGGTATTTTAAACATTCGATGTTCACCTATGTGATACCGAATACCTCACTGAAGAGTGGAGAAAGACAATTAATTATCCATCTTTTTTTTTTTTTCTTCAAACATAAGCTTTCTTGGTATGGGATTGCAAATTACCTTGTGTTCTTTCTCCAGTTTAGTTTGCAGGCAGCTGTTAGAGTCACGTCTGACAACCCGGGCAGCCCTGCCATTGTTTTTCTGATACTTTGACAGTGTTACCTTGTGATTGCCCACATCATTTTGCAATTTATTCTGAGAAACTTCCAAAAGATTTATTATATATTAATCTTATGTAAATGTGTGAGCCCCTCAGACAAGGAGTTAGCCTTAATTAGCTAGTAATCTCTCTGTACTTTTAATTCCAACCAAATGGCAAACACAACGTCATCAGGTGTAAAACACCGTAGGAAACCACATGTTCATAATTTAACAAGATTGGAAATGCTTAATTCTGATACGTTTCCAGTTGTTTGGGCAATGTACAATTCCAAAGAAAAGCTAAATAGGTGTGGTATTCTTTAGCACTTTGTGAGGATATCTTGTTAGGATAACAATATAATTTTTCTAATTATATCCAAAAATTTAGTCAATTAAAATGATTTCAACATGGAGTTCCCTAAAAAGTCACAATGCTTGGAATTCATTCTGTAGAGAAATTTGCAGGTATTTTACTTGGAGGAAAGAAGGACAAGGAACTAGAAGAGTTTGTTGATTGGGGGATATTTAATAAGTACTAGAAAGACTTAGCAGATGGGGCTATGGAAGCATTCTTACATTAGTTGATTGGAGGTTTCTGCTGCCCTTCAGATTGACCCCACCATGTTTATTGTGCAGCATTCTTGCACACACAGGGTTTTCACAAGTTATGTTCTACTCTTACAGCAAGAACTTGATGCCTCTTCTTAACTGATTGAGTTTCTGATCTATGTAGCAATATAACCGAGAAGCTTTATGTTAATTATTATAAGATTCTGAGTGCCTAAAACTAGCCTTGGTAGGAACGCACCGGGCTAAACAGTCTCATTTTATTTGTCATTTCTTGATTCTTTCATGTGTAAATCTATTGAATTTTGGGTCTGTGAAATCTAAATTTGTAACATTTTGGAACTCAATGTTTACTGAGCACTAACTCATTTGTTTTTCCCCTGATAATAATTTTTCCCCAAAGAATTAGCACATTTATTGATTCAGTGCAAAGTTGTGCATTTGTTATAAATACTTAGTAGTTAATAAAGAAATCTCAATTTCTTTGATTTTTAGGGTTAATAAAGAAATCTCAATTTCTTTGATTTTTAAATCAGTTTTTTGCTACATTTTATCAAATGACATAAATGGTAGAAATACTACATCTAGTCTTACTTGGAATAGGAAAGTCATGTCCCCAAAAATATGCTAAATAAATATCTTCTTACCTGAGTAAATTAATTTAGGCATTTGACAAGAAGTGTGCCATCAAAAGAAATAAATGAATAGATAAAAATAGAAGCAACCATGGAAATGATACAGGAAATTTTTACTTTTTGACTGTTGAATATGAATGTTTAGCCCGAGGCAGAAAACACACTCTGGACTTATAGAGGAGATCAGTTTCTTTCAGTAAAAGGAACCTGGCAAAAGTGATGCTTTCCTGGTTAATATTTCCAGAATATTCCTCTGTAATAGATCCTCAGCTCTGTGACAGCACGGTGGTCTTTGGTCACTTAAATAGTAGGTACCACAGCTTCTTTATGGGAGAGACAGAGAGAGACAGAGACAGAGACAGAGGGGGGAGCGCATGAGGCTGTTTCTCCTGCCTGGAGAACAGGTTGACACTCTAGCCAGATGCTAATGATGTTAGTGACCCTTATGTAAGAGCTAATGACTGTCCTCCCTGCTTGCTATTATCTATTTTGCAAATGAGAAGGGGACCAAGAGATGGAGAGAGGGGACGGAAAAAGAGGGGAAGGGGAAGTAAAAAGAATTAAGATGTGTTGTGTACACGTCCCAACTCCTCACAACGAAAGTGATCCTTATGTACTACAAACATGTACTAGTAAAAATTTAAAAAATAAGGGGCCGATGAGATAGCTCAGTGGCATAAGCGCCTGCCTGGCAAGCATGAGGTCCTGAGTTTGACTCCCGGTACCTGCTTATAAAGAAAAAAAATAATAATTTAAAAAATAAAAAAGAGCTAATCACCGTTATCTTTTCTAGATTACTTTTAATTATAATCGTCTTTCCAGCAGTCCCGAGAACATCCACCCTCTCAAATTTATAATCCTTCGTGATCTGAACTGCCAAGCACTGACAAATGATAGATACAGATGCTGGTGTCAGCAAATGCCTTTTGCCCATGAAATTAATTTCCTTTCTTAAGATCAAAAACTCGCTGAACGCTCTTGACTCTTTACTGTTTGGACCAAGAAGGCAAAGACACTGCAGGAAAGCGTACTGAACGCACTGGTTTTGCGGTAGAGTTGAATTTCTGTGAATGCGGTGACATCAGCTAATCAACCCCTCTTCCCTGTGCTGTGTGCATTTTTAATATCTAACACATTGTCTTTGGAATTGAAGACATAGAATTTTCTATTGAGTGTGAAGCATATGATAGAATTTACTTATGAAATAGTAGTTGCCAAAACTTCAAAAAGGGAAAAATGATAGCTGTAAGCATTTGAAGTTTAGGGAAACCAACTGTCCACATCAACCATCCTGCCAGCTGCACATGGGCAACACGGTCATTCCTAAGTGCAGCTCCCTCCTGCTATCTATTTTTATCTAACTTGCATGAATTCACTTAAAAAATCATTTCTCTTTGCAGTTTTTCTTGAGTGACTCCGAGGAGGCAGTACTTCCGACTGCCAATACATCAAATGCAAATTTTTCTGCCTCACCTAACCAGGCAGTGATTCTGCGTGCACAAAATTTATTTTTCCTCCCGGTAAGAAGATCACGCTCATCATTGCTTTTGTTGTTGTCCTGTGTGCTGTCAGCGACCTTCCCAGCATAGGGTCTTCAGTTCCACATTTGACTTTACTTTTTCCATGTCAACCCCTGAGTAGGTCCTGAGTTTATAAATGCCAGCTGTGGCTAGAAGTCCCAGTCTGTTGGGACTGCTGAACATACATCTGCAAACTCACGATGTTATTTTGGTTCTTCACCAACAGTGCTTGTCTGCATTCTGTCTGATGTGGTATACTTCTAGCCTGTATCTTGTTGTATGGTATCCAGCGATATGGCCCCTGAGCTTCTGGGTTCTTGCTTATAGATTTTGCTTATTGTCCCAGAGAATGCATATTACCCACCTACCACTGTGACCATAGGGCACAGTCTATGTCTGCCTCCCCAGTGGCTCAGTCCTCAGAGCGTTCTTATTAACTGACTCATTGTAACCAATGGCACAGAGGGCCTCGACTGGAATTCCTTAACTTCTCATACATCAGTCTTTTTACTGAAAAAAAGTTAAATCAGCTACCTACTGCTTAAGAGTTTCTTTGCTTTTCATGAATTGTTTATGAAAAGAAAAATGATTTGATCTTCCTCTTTTCATTTTCTGAAGAATCATCTAGAAGTAGTACAGATTATTCCTGTTTAATTTCTATCTCCAGGCCTCAGCTTTAGTGTGAACTATTTGGGAGACCTATGTAGGTATTTTAATATGCACACTTTCAAAGATTTCTGCCAATTTTTTAAAATTCATTAGCTGTAACAATAGGTTCTTTACCTGTTCTTCTTTCAGTGATTTGTTCTCTTGATATTTTGTTTTTATCCTTTTTATCTCCCCATCATCATTTTAATTTCCTAGAAAGCTCACAGCTCTGTGTACAGATGTGTTCTCTCGAGAGGGTTTCTGAAGCTATGACTGGCTCATGAGTAAGGGGACGATGGTCCAGTAGCAATGTCCCCAAGGCTCAGGAAGAAAGGGACCATAGGCTCCATCCTTTATCCATGAGTCCTGGTTCTCAAATTAAGTATTATCATAAGGTCTAGTGAGGATGGGACTTGGACTTTTCTACTTAAGTTGTATGAAAAGTAAGATGGGGTTTATCGTGAGGGTTTAATCGTTATAATCTCCCTGTGAGCAATTCGTACTTCTCCTCTGCATTAGGGAAAGTTGTCAGTTTCCTATGTGGTTTATCTCCTTCTCCTATGCTAAGGACATTAGCAAGGACATTACGTAATCCTAGACCAGTGGATCCCAGGGTAACCAATTCTCCCAGCATTCACGTAGCAATTTACATTTAAAAGTCTGTGCTTTTCATAGGAAAGGAAGTATAGCGGAAAAGAATTTAAAAACAAAAAATCTCTCCATCCAGTATGTTTGAGTAGAATCATTCACCACACTTGGCATCACTAAAAAATGAGGTCAGCACTATGAATTTCATTGAGATGAGTCAGAGTATTTTATAATTCAAGCAATTAAAAACCCAAGAAGGGCAAAGGCAGCATTTATTCAATCTTAGAAGATTCTGGAAAAAAGTACACAATAGCGTCTTTAAAGTGTAGGTAGGATTAGTACATAGGCTGCCCTCATTTCAGTCATGAAAGCGGATTCTACTGAGCTTATCCAGGAGGGCCCCCGGCTGGCGAGTCCCTTCTGCACGGAAACTACATGATTGCCTCAGGCCTGCAGGAGCACCGCAAGAGCCTGCAGTCACTGTACTCCTCCCTGACAGAGCAGAGGAGTGTGTGTGTGCGAGCGTGTGTGTGCCACATGTGTACATACCGCTCCAGCCCTGTGTTACACCATGCCTCAGGTTGACAAGCGAACAGTGCCCCATTCATGGTTGGTGGTGGCATAAAGTGACATGACCTTTCTCAATGCTCGTGATTGTAGCCAGCAGAAAAAACATAAACACAGGAGAAGTTTTTACCCTGCAAGACTACTCTTGGAAATTACTCTTCAACATGTGAAGATTTACCCATAGGGGTATTTGTCTGAGTGTATATAGCAACAAAAAGGAAAAAAAAAAAAAAAAAAAAAACTTAAAGGTTAGAAAAAGCAATTTTGGGGGCCGGTGAGATGGCTCAGCAACGTAAGCGCCTGCCTGGCAAGCGCGAGGGCCCGAGTTCGACTCCCGGAACCCACATATGAAAAAAGGGCCGGTGATATCGCTCAGCTGCATGGGCGCCTGCTGGCGCGCGAGGTCCTGAGGTCGACCCCCGGTACCCATAAAAAAAAAGAGGAATTTTGCAATAAATTTTGTTATAAACACACAATAAACTTATAGCCAGCATTTACAAGACGCAGAAATATTTAATGCTATGTGTATTCATGATAAATTAATTAAAAGGTATCATTTAAAACCGTTTCAAACATCATGATCATAATTTTCTAAAAAAATTATGCTAATAATGAGTAGCAAAAAATCTGGAAAGATATGCAGATCTAATAGTATTAGCTAAATTAGCTAAATGTGGATGTTGGGAATTATCAGAGATCCTTCCTTTTATACATCCTTTTTTACAGGTATGAATTTTGAACATCAGATGCAGCAGGGAAAAAAGGGTTATGTTAAAATGTCAAACCATAAAGGATAAGCTTTTCATACCAGAGCAGGCATTTTGTAGGCATTATATCATTTCATCCAGTAAAATACCCTGTGACATAGATATTACCTGGAATTCTGATATTGCCAATGAGGAAACCAAGGCCCAGAGAAACTTTAGTAAATTGCTCAAGATAACAGCAACAATGACTTGCCATAAAATAAAAGATGATTTCATCAATTGCACCAGAAGTGGTAAAAATGACTAGTAATCAGGTTATTAGTAAGTATACCTTGATAGAAGTCAGTTCAATAGCCCACTTAGCCTATTGCCAGAACCCTTGGTCACCTGCTTTTCTGCCTGATGTGCTGAATTATGTAGCAGAGAATCCTGGTCTTCAGGGACCCCAGCCTCACCTCCTTGCCTCATTCTCCCTCCTCCATACACCCCTTTGTGGCAGACTGCAGGTTTCCAACCTACCTTTCAACACCAGAACACTCTTTGCACATCACCTAAGCATTCTGGAAAGGCCACTTGATAGAAAATGGACTAAAGAAATACTTGTCACTGACATACAAGATGTGATAAAAAAAAAAAAGTACAGTAAGGTGTATGTTGAAATAAACTTATTAAAAAAATTAAGAAAGACATATTGCCAGTAATTCCCCTTAAAATACTTCATTTGCTTTGAACACACTCACCCTGTAGTTCTTGCCACTTTCTGAAGCAGCTCTGAAGTTCTCCTTCGTGAGTGTCTTTACTTGTGTTGTCACAGCTGCCTCAAGGTTCTGAATCTATCCAATGTTTGCTCTTCATGGCCATTTTCACTTTGAGAAAGACCCAGAAGTCTCACAGTGCCAGATTTGTTGACTAAAGTGAATAAGACAAACTAATGTTTTTATGATCCTGCCTTTCTGTTGGATGGCACTTGGCAGCGGCATTGACTGTATTTTTTTTTTATCACATCTTGTGTCTTCATTACTTTTCTCATTGTAGAGATAAAATGCCCAACACCCAGTGTTAAACGAGGAAAGGTTTATTCCAGCTCACAGTTTGTAGAGGGTTCAGTCCATAGTTGGCTGGCTCCAAGGCAGGGCAGCATGGCATAAAGGGCATCACAGAGGAGAAACAGTTCATGGCATAGCAGGCAGAAAGCTGCAA
This sequence comes from Erethizon dorsatum, assembly GCA_028451465.1. Classification (NCBI taxonomy): domain Eukaryota; kingdom Metazoa; phylum Chordata; class Mammalia; order Rodentia; family Erethizontidae; genus Erethizon; species Erethizon dorsatum. Next base: position 58,638,156 of record CM051833.1, read on the forward strand.
GCTGCAAGCAGCACTAGCAGTAGCAAGCCTGCCTTCCCTCTCTCCCTTTATAATCCATCCAGGCCGTAAGCCTATTGATTGGTGCCCCCCTCACCCAGGGTAGGACTTCCATTATCCACACCAAGAACTGTGCTGAAGCAATTAGTGGACAAACCCACATACGCTTAATCCCAGTATCACACCCTTAATCCACATTCAAATGCCTTAGGTCCAGCCATCTCCAAAAAGCCCCACCTATGGCGCATGAGGCTTGGGGAAGACATCTAGATATCAGCCATAACACCTTGTAAAACTACTCATGAAAATGGACTTCCAGAGATGCTTCAGAAAGCTGCAAGAAAGATGGAATATGTGTGTTCAAAGTGAGAGGGATTAATGGCACTGTGCCTTTTGCTGTAACAAAATATTTTAGTTTAAACATTTATCATATATCTGATCACCTTTTGTATATATTTTAGTAGGTGTTCCTGAAATATGAAAACTTACCAAAAGCCTAAGAATGAATTTTCAGTTGTGAAATCTGAGACATACTTTACAGGTATTGACACACATTTCAAACTAGGGGTCCTGGGGGGATCTTTACACTCCTGTTCCAGTTCTCAGCTCCCCCAAAGCTCACATACGCCCCTGATACATGTACACGCTTATGAAACTGTTTCTTTATTCTCCCTTCTCATTGCTCTGCTGTGCTGGCTGATCGTTTTCAGTAGAACAGTCTTTCAGAAGCATAATTTTAGTGCTGTACAAGTTGAAACCTGCAGAGCCCCAGATGGGCATCGTAACAGCAGAGTCTGCACAGTGCCGCGTGGTCCAGCCCCGGGACTGTGCTCTGTAATCACCCTGAGAATTCTCTGAGGTGGGCGTTATCATCAGCCCTACGCTGAGTGAAGGGAGGGAGACACAGGGCTGCCGCAGTTGTTCAAACCAGGTGCTTTGGCAGATCAGACAGGAAGGGGCATTAATGGGTGCCCGGCCACTGCCAGACCCCGTGGTGAGTTCTGGGTTCTAAGGATCCGTTTTAGGACCCTTGTGACTACTAACGGACTAGCAGGTTACGAATCAATGTTCCTCACCCTGATTGTGAGCAGGTTCTATTTTCGCTTTAGTTCGTTTAATTTCCCATCTGTTATGGACTAATACTTTTGAAAAATGAAAAGACACCTTGCTCGGAAAATGAACTAAAAAAGAAGACATGAGCAAGGCGAGCCGTATTCTATCAGAGTCAAGAGAAACAAGCACGCCCTGTCAGAGTGCTGTCTACGTTCTGTCCCCGCCTCCCAGGGCAGATTGCACAGCTGGCTGGTCTGATTTGAGTGGTACGGTGCTGCAGAACTGCAACTGCAAACAACCGCCAAACTCCCAGATAATCAGGTCTGGTGTCCAAGAGCCCGCTAGATGAGGCCCAGTACTGCCTGTGCAGATGTTCATATTTCTCGTGATTCTACCATTTTCCTACACCAGCCATGCAATCCCGTCGAGACCCTTTGTCTCTTCTTTGCTTCCTCCTATCCTCTGTGATGAGTGGGAACCAAGGTCAAATAGTAGAATACTGGCATCTGGGAATTGAAGAAATTGTGCCCACAGCATTCAGCATCTCTTAAGATGCTTTCCCCATAAATGAAGAAAAGCCCTGGGGCTTCCATGCAAAGGATGTGGTAACTTCCCAAACGTGACCCAGTTGTGTCATCTAGCGGGAATTGCTGGTTTCCTTTTGAAAGCCAGAATGTCAGGTGCAAATCTTCATTTGTTAAGGATTTATGTTAATTCCCGTGTGGTGCCGCCACTCAACTGAGTGCACCTGTTATAAAGAGGAAGCTCTTGTGCAATCACTGCAGCTCAGTTTCCAACTTTGCTTCCTCCCTGACAACAGGACTGGTGGGGTAATAGTATCTTAGTCATGAATGCTTTCTGCATAGCTTCATGGGGATGATTTTAGCTGAGGAAGTGCAAGGAAGAGCGGGAAGGACAAAAAAAGCAATTCACATATGGCTCATTCAAATGATGAAACTAGAATTGAGTAGCTTACAAAAGGAGCTGTTTTTAAACTTATCAAACACCGATCTGATGTATTTTATTAAAATTCTTACTTTACTGAGTGCTCTGTCTGTTCAGGGGAGGCTGAAATAATAATGCAACCCCTTATTTTCAAAACTCCTTGATGCAGCAAATAAAGGCTTTCTGGGGATGGTTATTGCCGGGCTTTGTTACCTCTGTGCTTTGCCGTGGTCCACAGGAATGATGTAGTCACCCTTTACAGATGCAGGTGCTGTAAGATAGGCAATTAGATCCCTGGAAGTGGCCTGAACCTAGGGCACACCTCGCCCGTCTCAGCTGTCTGTGTGGTAGGCAGGGAGGAAGCAGGGAACACAGTAGGCCCACCTGCAGCTTCCTGCACACTGAGATGGACGGCATCTGCCTCCAGCCTCACACTCGACTCTGGCAGTTTCTTCTGGTGTCAGATTTTCAGGATAGTTGTGATTTACCCTGGTCCCAGCTTTTACTTTAAATTCTGTCTATTGTAGATAAACCTTCTGATGTGTTATTTTTCTTTTAGCAAATATCTTACTTTTCTCATTGCCAAGACAAAATACACAGCACCCTAAGTTAAAGGAAGAAAGGTTTATTTCTGCTCACAGTTTTTAGAGGTTTTGGTTCATAGTCGGCTGGCTCCAAGGTAGGGTGGCATGGCAGGGGCCATCACAGAAAGGAAAGAGTTCTTGGCAGGCAGAAAGCAGCGAAGCAGTAAAGCAGTGAAGCAGCCGTGAGTGATGACTACAGCAGCCCTCTTTCTGTCCCTTATTATTTATCCAGGCTTCATGCCCTTAGGATGAGGGTGGGCCTCGCATTAGTCACACCCAGAACTATGCCAAGCCAGTCAGAGGACTAATTTAGTAATCACACACCCTAGATCCCAGCACCACACACTTAATCCCAGAGTCACACACTCTATATCCAGCCACCTCTGAAAAGCCCCACCTATAACCACATGAGACTTTGGGGGGACATCTAGACACAGCCATAACAGTAAATGTCTGGGCTTTCTTATGCTTTGAAAGAGTTATCTGCAATGATTTATATCCTCATAATGAATGAAAGAATTGAATGGTCAAAAAAGATTTCACGTACTATAATTCTTAATTCCATCAATGTACAGGGATTTAATACCATTTTCGTTTTCATGACATAAATGACATTTGTTTATGATGATATCTTCAATGTAGATTTCTTTGAAAATTTTGTTTCTGTAAAGTTTTCGGCAATGTACGTGCTTGTTTTTGTTTATCATGCCAGGCTGGGTCAGAAAGCCATGGAATAAGTAATTCTTGTGAATCCAGTGTACTTGAACATTTACTACTGGATCAGAGGATAGGAACGGACATCCACTTTCACAGCCAGTTTATAAGCTCACCCCATGAAAGTCATGGTGGTCCTCAATTCAATTGTGTCACCATTTCTCAGAAGAGAGCCTAAGTGTCTGTCTGTCGTGTGTCCCTGTCCCAGTACTTCATATACAGCTGCATTCTGGGGCTGATCTCCTGCTCGGTGTTCCTGAGGGTGAATTATGAGCTGAAAATGCTGATCATGATGGTGGCCTTGGTGAGCTACAATACCATCCTGCTGCACACCCACTCCCACGTCCTGGACGACTACAGCCAGGTCCTGTTCGAAAGGTAAGCTGCTTCCTCCTTCTCCTGATCTGAGCTCTCCCGCAGGACATTGATAACAGAGTGTGGGTTGAGTGCAAATTAGCAGTGCTATTGTCATTGATAATCGGGGTGAGAGTGTCTTTGAAAGGATGGCTTGGGAAGATGATGAGTGTTTTTATTATTGCTTGGAATATGTGTTGTCGAATATACTTAAAAGACATGAAGTGATTTAGAGAGGTAATTTGTGCTGTAATCTGGACTGATTTGATGGCAGCAGCCCCGGGTCCTCTGCCCTGTTGGCAGTTTGGACGGAATAATTCCCTGTTTCGGCGGTTGTCCTGTGCCTTGTAGGGTGCTTAGTGACATCCCTCGCCTCTGCCATGCACTGGAAGCTAATCACGGTCCCTTTGCCCCTACTCACAGCAACCAAAAATATCCCCAGAAATTACCAAACGTCCCCAGGAGCTGAAAATAGCTCTCAGTTCAGAACGAAAATACTGGGAAAAAAATGAGTAGTTATACTCACAAGTTTTCATGCTGTTTCTTAGTAGAGATTTCCTAAAATACTGTAGTGGAGTGGGGAAACTGTAGACCCTAGAAATTCTTTGGTATATGAAGAACCTGACTCCAAGAAAGATAAGATCGCATCAACTCTCCCAGCCCTAGGACCAGATCCAGCAAGAAGGCGCTCATAAGGTCCACTCAGCTACCTGAAGCTACCAAACCTTCCTGTTACCAGACTACTCTCGTGAACTCACAATGAATATTTTATTCCCGGTGTGAAAGAAAAATCATTTTAATCATTTCGATGGCCTCCATTTCACATTCCAATAGCAAAATACTTTATATCAAGTTTATTTATTGACCCTCACACATGGATGCATTTTCTGAGGTGCTTTGCATTCTCTTCTGTACTACTTTCCTGTTTCTTTGGACATAAAGTAGTAAGTGCCTTAAATATTTGCATAGAATTGTTGCTTCAGGAAAATGGGCTGTGTGTAGGGCACATGCTGCTCACTTCCTCAGTGTTCAGAAGGCAGTCACCTCACTGTGTCACTGTAAATGCTTCTTACCAACGGGAGTACTTTCAGAAATGCAATTACAGCACGTTCTCTTCACCTAATTTAGTTTTCCTCATCCTCCACACTAGGAAACTCTGATAATTTTCATCAAGCTTAAGGCACTGGAGTTGTAAAAATGCATAACTGTATTAAGAAAATTTTATGATTCCAGAGCCAAGATGAGAATGTAATCAGAAGTTAATTTTCCTATAAATTCTTAAAATCACCGAACAGAATCGCTGTATCCAGAGAGCGTGTCTCACGTTACTGAATAAATGTAGCATTACCGATTTTCACACACAGCTCATGATGCTATTTAATTTCTCTTTATTAAATTGAAAGTGATGTAATATATTACACATCCAAAGCAAAAGAAGAAATTAGATTAGCAAGGTTTTGATGCAGGAAAGATTACTCCTGGGGCCCAAGTGAGGCCCACTAAGGACCCACAGTTCCTGGGTAGAACCCCGAGACAGTGGAGTGGTTCGCTCAGTGCATGAAAGGAAGGGTTTAACTTCTAGAGCACTTTTGCTTTGTTCCTGCTTGTGTGCTTGCTCTCTCGGTCTGGCTCTGTGAGGACCTGCAGCCCAGGGAGGGCTGACATGGGAAGCTCAGTGGCCGGCCTTCACTCCAGCCCTGAAGCCAGCACTTTCTCTGTGAAGATGGAGGTGCAGCTGTCTCCCAGGTCCCAATCTCCACCAGAAAGTTCTGGCACTCTGCACCTGTCCTTACATGGTCTGGCATAGGAAGGTGTGATTGAAACTTAGGATGAATGTTTAACTTTTTAGATTTATTGCAATACAAGACACATCACCATTAATCTCCCTCAAATTACTCTCCCTCACTTCAAACACACTTATACCATCATTCTTGCTACTTTCTGAAGCAGTTCTGAAAATCCCCTTTTCCGAGTGTCTTGAGTTGAGCTGTCTTGGCTGCCTTGATGTCCTGAATTAATCCACAGTGTTTACCTTTCATGGTCATTTTGACTTGGGGGAAGAGCCAGGAGTTCCGTGGTAGCAGATCCAGAGAATAAGGTGGATGAGGATGCACCCTCATGTCTTTACAAGCCTAATTTTCTGCTGGAGGGTACTTAGTAAAAGCATTGACTGTATTTTCAATCACACCTTGTAAAGACATTCACAAAAGAGGACTTCCAGAACTGCTTCAAAAAGTGGCAAGAATGATGAGAGCAAGGGCGAGTATTTTGAGGGGGATTTCTGGAAATACGTCTTTTACTGTCATTTTTTCTTTTAGTTTAAACGTTGACCATGTATCTTGATCACACCCTGTGGAACATTCGGGAGCACTCCTCGGCGGGAAGAGGGTATTACTAACGTGATAGCAGAGGCGCGGCTGCCTTTCACACATTTCCTCTAATGTCAGCTGCAGGTAGCGCCACATGAGAAACCCTGGAGAGCAGAGTGAGTGCCCTGACTTCTCCAGCCTCAGTGCCTGTTGGATGCCATGCTGTGACCCATGCCAGATGCACAACCAAAGGCATATTCCTTATTCTTTTCTGAGATTCAAGAACCCCACCAGGGAACTAATAAAGGTTTCCTCATCCTTCGCCTAGTTCATTGCTGCAGACACAACCCTTTCAGATATGAAAGTAGCAGCTTTTAAAAACATGCCGGGCTGGCATGGTGGCCTGGAAAGTGAACCTCACGAAATCCTAAAGCCAGAGATGGCCTCCCAGGAGGGAGCTGGCTCCCAGGATGGCCAGGAGCACTTCCTCTCTGATGGAGCCAGTCTGTCACTGTCTCTTCGCTGACTGATTATTGGGCACCGTATCCTTGCTCCCTGCTCACTCCTGCTTTCCTGCTTCTTGCCCTGGTCTCCTCCCTGGGTCCTGTGCTTGGACATACAAGTCACTAGCCTTGCCGCGCACAGGGCCTCTGGACTTCTCCCGTTGAACACTCTTGGCGGACCTACCTTGAGTTTCTGGCTCTCACCCCAGGTGTACCCAAGGGCTGAGCAGCTCCTGTCTTGTTGGTGCCACCCTAGAAATATGCGAGTTGTACATCCTGTATGAATCAGACATAGCCTTTCTCGTTTGTTCATCCCTTTTCTGTGATATATGTATGCCAAGGACTTCAACATACTCTCTTGAATTAAGCAAAATAGGAGGTTTAAACCAAGTGACACTGCTATATCAACAATGCCTACAATGGTGCCTTATATTATTTAATACCTAATAAAAGTGTTGATGGAATACAAACAAATGTGCTCCAAAATGAGCTGAAGTAACCTAAATTTGGCCATAATGAAATCTCTTTGCTCATCTCCTTTTCCGAAGGCAGTGTGCATCTCTATCTAGCTCCTTGAGGCTCTGTCTCTTCAGTGTCCACATAGAGTTTTGTTTGTCCTGTTCATAAAAGAAAGTTTGGACAGGACGGCTCTACTTAAAGTCAGTGCCAGCAGCTGAATGCACATTTGGACCATGTGGTTGTCCTGTGTGAATTCAGATGGCCCCTGTGGCAGGGACCTGTTCTGAACCAATTTGACACTGATCATGGACAGGCCAGCAGGGTGGTGCAGACCAACGGGGCATTTCTTTTTTTTTTTTTTTTTTGCCAACAGAGTAAGCAAAGAAAACAAGAGAAGTATCCTCTAAAAAAATATCCAATCGATGAATAATTCAGAAAATGGCATCAAAGATATGTTTATAGATTCGTGAATATGGAAAACAGACTCCTAGGGGGAAGAGAAAAGAAGACATTTTTGAGAGAGTGTTCCATTGAAAATCCATTGCACCGTGGCCTGCAGCATCCCAGCACATGGCACTACCTGCCCGTACTTGATTCTGCTAAGTCACCTCGTGGTGCAGGAGCCGCAGAAGCTTCTCGTGTAGAGAACAAGATGTTTCCTAACTCTCAGGTTTTTACAGCAGTTCTCCATCTCATCTGTGAGCACAAGACCTTTCGGGACTCCATAAATCATGGTTCCCTTTCCTGTCTGGGACACTTTCTCCGCAAGTGCTTAGCCAGAGCTTAAAACACTGAGGGCTTTTCAAGGTGATGGTGATGTTAATGGCAGCTGATACTGCGGGAAGTGTTCTGCCTTGAGATTACGCTCCCTTCCCCTAGCACAGGCTGGCTGCAGACTGCAAGATATTGTCAGATTGTCTTATGTTTCTTTTCTGGCGGAACTGAAAAGTGTCAAAGGTCTGGGTGTTATCATTTCATGTAGACCCAGTCATGAGGTAAACTCTCCTCAAGGCTACACATGAACCTTTCATTCAAAGGAGGCCAAAAATTTAATGCTTGAACATCTGTCACATTCAGTGCTGAGCATCACCCCAAAGCTGGGGCTACAGCTGGTAGACATGGCCACCTGGTCTGACCTTCCTATCTCAACAGCCCCCCATCTAGGAGAGCAATGGAGAAGCCCAAACCATCACTAAGTGTGTGTGAAGACCTCTAAGACTGAACTGTCCTGCTTTCCATGCTTTATCTGTATGTCTTGGAAATTCCGGTGGCTGGAATTTGAGATACTGTGATGTGTTATGTCCAGCTTGGGACCCATGGGTGATGAATGGACCAGAATCTTGAGAAGCTGTGGATCTGTCACACACAGAAGACAGGAGAGGCTGCAGGTCTACCACTTTGTTCATGACGGGGCATCCACAAGCACCCAGAATCTCTTTAAGAACACCCCTTTTAAGTTAAAACTGTATCCACATTTTCAGTCTTCGTAATGTATTCGAGTTAATTTTGAAAAAATTTAAAATTGCTTTTAAATTTAATGGCTCAGCTTCCCCACCCTGTGCCATTTTCCAAAAGTAAGGAACACACATTTCTCTGTGTTTAACGCCCACTTCAGGGAAGCAGGGAGGGAGGAAATCCCAGCAGCCTAACTCTGCAAGAGAGCAGCGCTGCCCAGTTCCTTCAATAGAAAGCAACCTTTGCCAATAGTCTTCTTTAACCAACCTGAAGTAATGTCTTGTGATTTGGATTTGCCTGAAGAAAGTTGATTTTTGGGCTTGCTTTGTCTTGTCTTGCTTGATCTAAGGATGGGAAGTAGGATTGTGCAAAACCTTTGCTCGTGGTCTATGTGGAGTACGTACTTGTGGTCATCCTCTTCATGCTGGGATGCTAACTCTGTACTCAGCTCCATGGTATCACTTCACATTAAAAATCACTGTTCTCCACAAAATGAACCCACAACCGCATTAATCGGGATGCACCGTCATCTCCACAGCTAAGGGCAAGCACTGGCTCTCCTGCCTACTTGTGTCACCCTCCTGATCTTCGAGTGCCCCCGGGGCTCTTTTCTCAGCATGAGCCTGTTCCTTATTACATTGTTCTGTTCACAGCCCTGAAAGGTTTTGCTTGGCATTTATGAGTAACACTCTGACAAAGCATAAGGCTTTGAGCCATCTGTCCCTGAATGGCACCAAGCCACCTTCTCTGGAAGTTTCCATAGGGTTCTGGTGACTCTGTGTCTAACCAGGGAGGAAAGAGTGCTTTGAAACCCCTTAGGGGAGATGAGCAATTTCCAAACCAATGCAGCTGTTTGTCCATTCATTTATTTTTCCAAGGTACTCTCACTGGGCACCCTTGGTTTAGAGTGTGGGAACCCTGGCTGACCTGTTGTTCTCATGTGTCATTGGTGATTCAGGTTGGGGAGGAGGTTCCAAGAGGGGACCCACAAGAGCCTACATGCCTGTCACTAAAATGAAAGGGAGCATCTCAAAGTCCTGACCAGTGTCTCTCAGCAGTACCCTGCCCCTCCAGAGGAAAGACTTAGATGTAGTTACACTGATAGAGCGCAGGGCTGTCTTTATTTTCTACCTTTATTTTGCCTTATCCACTTTGAAACCAACATTTGCTTTTTGGGTGTTTTGTTGTCTTCTGTAATTAGTAATCTAGTCCACAGCCTGTGCAGGGTAAATTGCAGTGAGCAGACTCTTACTTGTGACATCATCAAGTTGGACAAAACTTTTGCTTTTTGTGTCATTTGACTTCAAAGATTCCTGAGAATTCAGGCATCTCTGATTGGTGCAAAGCCAGGTGTTTCCTAACTTAATGGTGTAGCAAAAAGACAATCAAGAAAGCTAAATGATAAGTCTGTGAGTGAGGGCTCCAACTCTTTGTTGGCTTCTCCTTCATGAGTTGTGGCCTGAGAAGGTCTGTTTTATCTCAGCTAGTCTGTTGTTCACAACACAACAGAAACTAGGTTTCTTTGGGTACATTTTTTTAAAAAAATAAAAGTTCCTCTTACCTGGGAAACTGACAGGATTTGAAAAGTAAGATTATGTTTGTATTTATGTGCCTGGACTGTCTTTTCTCCTGAGAATGATGAAACCATCCTCTTTACCTCACCTGAACTGTTGGCCATTAGGTTGGTGACTGGTTTACCAAGTAGTTCCTCCATCTCTCTCGCCCTGTTTCTTAGCATATTTTTCTTTACTAGATTCCTGAAACTTGAGGATCAGAATGATTGCTCCAAGGACAGCCTCAGGCAGATGGTGAACTGCAAATTAATGTGTGGCCGCAGGCCTGTTTAAGGGTCTAAGCCTCCAGAGTCTAACTTTTAGATAGAAAGAAAGCGTATTTGGCCACATTTTGTCTACTGTTGTTATCATGTTAGAAATCTTAGAGTTAAAAACTTTCCCTGTTACATTAGCTGGATCTTTCCCACTTCCTAAATCAGTGATGTCACTTCCTTAATGTGAGGATCCAAAGTGGATTTGGCCCTGCAAGCGAGTGAGTGAGTGTGTGTGTGCGCATGTGTGCGTGTGACCACTTGGCTGTCACTTTTACATAAATGGCCAGCCCAACTGGTGGGTTGAATTGTGTCCCCCAAAAGATGATGTGATGAAGTTTTAACCCCCAGCTCCCCAAAACATTACCTGATTTGGGAATGAGATAGTTGCAGATACTGTATGGTTAGTTAAGACGAGGTCATCTGCAGAAGGGCGGGCCCTGATCCAGCATGGTGCTGTCCTTAGAAGAACACAGCCACGTGAAGACGCAGACACACACAGCGTGCCCCGTGGTGATTCAGGAAGAGATCGGTGATTCAGCAACAAGCCTAGGGACCAACACCAGATATTCCCGGGAAACCACCAAGGGACACCAAATAGTCCCAGAAGTTAGAACAAGACAAGAATTCCTGGGGAGCTTCAGAAGCAGTGTGGCCCCGAGGGCACCTTGATTTCAGACTTCCAGTCTCCAAGACTGTGAAACAGGACATTTCTGTTGCAAACCATTCTGTTCGTGTTACCTCGGTATGGCAGCCCCAGGAACTAATACAGCGATCAGTACAGTGGCCGCGACTATGCCAGGAAGAGACCCTAGGACCTCACGCTGTCCAGCCTGGATTCTCCTCTGCCTTCCTCTCCACCTCCGCCCACCTCTCCCACCTGTACACAAACACAGAGGCAGCCCAAGATTGGACCATGAGACGGCCAGCAGCCCGGATGGGAGACAGCCCTCTGGTGTACGTTGGCAGTTCTTTTTGCTAACTAAATAAAAGAAGTACTCGAGAAGTCTGACTAAAATCTAAGAAAGCAAAATGGAGCCCTTCCCAGTGCACAGAGAATTTCAGAAAAGGCACCCGTGTCTCAACACACAACTGTGTTCTGCAGGCAGCTTTTGCCGTGCTATTTCTGAGATCCATTTAGGTTGGTAATTTCCCATCTCCCCACACTAGCAAGGAGAGCCTTCCCTTATCCTTTTTTTTTTTTGTGTGTGTGGGTACCGGGGGTCAAACTCAGGACCTCACGTGCCAGCAGGTGCCTGTGCCGCTGAGCGATATCACTGGCCCTTTTTTCGTATGTGGCTACCGGGAGTCGAACTCAGGACCTCGCACTTGCCAGGCAGGTGCTTATGCCACTGAGCTATCTCACCGGCCCTACCTTATCTTTGATTCCTCCTTCATATCCCCATCACCACTTGCCACTGTGTTAAGTAAGATGCAAGATGTGGACGACAAGGGGAGTAGCGTGTTGCCCCACCCAAGCCTCAGTTCATGCATTAATATCAGGAGTCTCCAAGAAGGATTTCCTTCAACAAGTTGCTTGTATGCATTTTCTGTGTGTTAACTGGAAACCCACCAGGTCCTGAATTGCGGAAGAGGTCCCTCCTGATCTCTGGCTTTGTATATTTGGGGCACTGGTCCCTTACCAGGGAGTGCGAAAGGTTGCTGAGATCTGATTCATTACACATGTGGAGCTACTGCACCATCCGGCCTGGCACCCGTGTTTGACTCTTAGTCGGGGGCGTCATAGCTTCTTTCCCTGGCCCCTTGAAACTGGAGAGTAGCTTGCTGTTTGCCAAGCTAGAGAAAGTGAAAAGCTCAGCCTGCACCAGCATCTTGGGATGTCAGATGTGTTATGTTGTTTCTTTCCACCAACTAGTCTGTATAGTGGCTGTGTAATCAACGTAGACAAAAGTGAATTTAAAATTCACTGAAGTCAGCATTGTTTTTTTACATGTACTTCTCAGTCATTGCAGCTGTGCCATTAGACACAGCCGCCATGAGCCCGGAGAAGAACAACTCGGTTTTATAAGATTGGTTTTAGTGAACAGGATAACTGCACTGCGTGGCAAGTTACCCTCAGCGAGAGAAGGAGATGTTCGCATGTGGTAGAGTGTGGCCCCTTCCTGCCACGGCAGGTGTAGTAGGGAGGGAGGAGGCCAAATGCAAGCACCACCTCTCTGAAGTGGTGGCCCCTGGGACAAAGCAGTTGTGACTCCTTGTCCTGCTTTTCCCTTGTATTTGGGTCTTTCATTCTGTCAGTGAAATTTGCTAATGTTCGTTTCCTTATCTTTTTCTCTGGCTCCTAGCCCCATCCCCTTCCCTTATAATGCAACCACACAGTTAACACTAGAAATCAAGAGTGCTATTTCCTGAGAGCTTCCCATGCATCAGTTATATATATATATATATATATATATATATATATATATATATATATATATATATGTATCCGGTGTGTAACTATTCAGCATACTGTCCAAACCGGCCTGTCAGGTAGGCAAGGTAGGTGCCGGTACCTTCTCTGACTGGTGAGGCGCGTGAGCTCTTGAGGGCTTAGCCAGTCTCCTGTGGCTCAGGTTCAAATCTGGGTCTCTTACTCCAAAGCCTTCTGAGCCCTTGAGTTCTACACCAAATCCTCTTACTGTGTCATCTGCCCTTGAGCCCTGCACGGTGAAAACAGAAAATCACAAAGCAAGGACAACACGCTGCAGAAAGCAACGGCTTGATCCCTATGCTAGATCAAACAGACACTCTGCTGCGCGTGCAGCAGTGGAGCCAAGCGAACGAGCGCTTCTGTTCTGGGTCTTTTGTGTCATGTGTGGGAAGTAACCACCTGGCAGCTGATACGGACCCCACCCCACCCCAGGATGCCAGCAGATGTCTTCTTGTGTTGGTCACCACTGCCTGCAAGGTTGTAGTGAGAAGGGCGAGCTGCGCCCAGTGTGATCAGACCTGAGCAGGCTCAATCTCTGATGGTCACCTGGCCTTGAGAGCAGGCAGGCACGGGGCACACTTTCCATCCCATGTGATATGAAATCATTTGGAAGTAGGAGCAGCACTGGCTAGGAAGTGACATAAAACTGCGTAATTCACAAGTGGAGGCAGCTTGTAGAAATCCACTTCCCTACCACAGTGTTACGCTTCACATAACTGATAATATCACGCACAGGCTCTCTCTCCAACAGCAGGAGGGAAAAAAAACCGAAGGAAGCATGTATTCAGTTATCCTAAATGTATATTGATCCCAAAGAAATAAAGCAAATGGCATTAATCCTCTATCAGTCCTTCCTTTTATATTGATCAGAGCTTAATGTACAATGGGAGGTCTGGCTTAACTTGAAAGTCTTCTATTACTGCTGTCTCAATTTTTGTTTTGTTTTGTTTTGATACAAGCTGGGATTGAGGATGTGTGTGAAATATGTGTTTGACTGGGGTGGAACCTAGATACGCACTAGGGATTCTGAAATTTGTCAGTACTTGAATTCTAAGTCCTGTGCATGCTGTCTGTCTGTCTGTCTATTGGTTGGTTGATTTTGTTTTGTTTTGTTTTGTTTTTTAATAGGCCAGGCATTTGGAAAGACCTGAAGACTATGGGCTCCGTGTCTCTCTCTATATTCTTCATCACACTGCTTGTCCTGGGTAGACAGGTAAGAAGTCTACTTTCATATGTCTGAGGTACCGATGAGTAATGATGCCTTGCTGATGTGCAGTGTAGTCACTTCTGCGCAAATGCTTAACGGTCAAAGTCACATTATCATTTAAGAGAAAAGTAGGCAGCAAGAAGCATAGGTTAGATACAGAGGAAAGAAGTCCTTTTCTCTGCAAGAGGCAAACTTTGTGAATGCCAGGGATATGAATCAACTAATTTCCTGTTAAAGCTAAAAGTAAAATTCATAGGTTTTGTAGGCCTACAGAAGTGCCCTCTACAGTTTCCAAACAGCTGACATTATTTGTGAAAAGACCCGCTGGCTAGGATTTTCAGCTCATTTTAGAATGGATGGCGTGCTTCTTTTGCTTGGAAGTGGACATGATATTTTTGATTCCGTTTGCAACCATTTCTACAAATATTCTCCTCTGTTAAAAATATATATATTGTGACCAGAAGGAAACATTCCCCCTTCCATGGGCCCTGCTGCTTCTCTGCGTCTCCCAGTGGAGACCACATGCAGGATTTTAAGGGTTATTCTTTTTCTTCTGCACAGTCGCTCATTCATAGATTATAAAACTCATCTATAGCCAGGCAGCCAGATGCCTCAACCAACACCTGTTTTAAGTCCTGTGATAAGGGTAGTGCAAAACACATTTATTTTGAAATAACCAACTCAAGCAATGCATATTAAACTCTATACATACTATTAACCAGTTCTATTAAATCTATAGTGAACATCAGAGAGGCACGGACTTGTGAGTTCGGATCTGGCTCCCAGCTCTCCCTGCTCAGGAGCTGTTAGCGATTGCGGTCACACGGAGTGCGCATCTGTGGCTGGCTGTCCTGCCTCTGGGACTGTCCTCTCCTATCCACCCAGGCAGCGTGAGCTGCATCCTTCCCTAGGAGCTGACTGGTGGGGCAGCTGTCTGGGCTGAGTTGCACTGTTCAGTCGCAAAACCGTGTGAGACCCGTTCCTCCCCACGCCAGCCCCTCCACGCTCCCCTGCCCTGCCCTTAGCACTTCTCCATTCCACACCCTTTGGCTTGCAGATCTGACAACTTGCCTCGTGCTTTTCTTCTTATTCTTTCCTGGTTTCTCCTACAACCTGCTTATTGGTCTGCTTATCTCTCACTACTGACCAGCTTGCTACCCTTACTCTAGAACAGGCATGTTCCTCCCTTGGGAACCCCTAAAATTTAGGCAGGAGAATCAGGCTGCTGAGAGCAACACGGCCTGGGCAATGGCTTCTCGGGATAGAGCCCTCCTCTGTGAGTCGCCCGTTTCCTGAGTCAGGCCCCTGACCCTATGTCCCACAGCCTCTCCCGCTGGAACCCTCGTATCATTTCACAGCGGTATGTTCTATCAACCTGGAATCGAATTAAATTCCCGTGACTTCATCAGTCATGAAGATGACTGACATTCAGGGGCACTATGTGATTGTGGTTGAGGCCAGCTACTGACAATTGAGCTGTTACCCTCTAACTGATTTAAGATCAATAATCAAAAGAATTCTATCATAGTCGGGCACTAATTTAATTCGGTTGTGCTGAGACCAGCCTTGCAGGGAGGCAACCCTTTTTCAGCCAAAGTAATGTGTGCATGTAGAGCCCAGAAAAGTTACTCCTCCCTAAAGTAGTAGTCATTGTTCATGGTCATTTGCAGCAGCTGGTACGAATCACCAGGTCCAGGCAAAGCACCGCGGGAAAGGCCAGGGTGGCCCAGCAAGCTGGCCCTGCACCCAGCACCATTACGCAAGGGATTTATTTGGGTCCCAAGTCTCCTGGGCCAAAGTGATCTTTGACCTCTGGGATAACAGTGCCTCTGCAAACCCTTCCCTCATTGCACGAATCTCACAAACAACTGCCCTGAACTTGAAATAAGGCTTTCTAGTACCATAAGCAATAACGACCTCCTAGTTAGTGCATTGTATTTCCTGACCTGTTTATTAAATGACGGAATGGACATTTTGCAGCTTACATTCATCGTCATTTGTCCTAGTGGCTGCCCTACCCCGTAACCATCTTTCCTGAATTGGAAGAAATGTGTTTGCTTTCTGAGCAAAGTCGGGTACTAAATGTCACTCTAGGCAGCGAAGTAACCTCGATGGAAATGTAACCTATCTATCTCTTGTACAAAACCTGCTGTTCTGCTGCTGCACTAAAATCAGGCCTGTGATTGAAATGCAGCCAACCTGGGCCCCTTTGAGAAAGGAAGAAGCCTGTATCCCACCTGAGGTGGAGGACAGCCTGCTCTGTGGGGGGCCTCGGTCTGGGCGGGGCGCTACCCTAGGAAAGCAGGAGGCATCTGCAGGACTTGAGAGGAAGAGTTCAGAACCCAAGAAGAAGCAGAACCGCACCCTGCAGCCTGCCTGTGGACCTGCCGTCCGTCTGTACGGGGGTATGCACAGCCCTCCAGCCCTCAAGGGCTTCAGAACGAGATGAGACATGTCCTGAAGGTTCCCCCAGGCTGGCCCTGCTCTCTCCCCTGTGACCAGAGCCAAGCCAGAACAAACTGTCTATGCCACTGCATGGGGTCTGGGCCGGCCACAGAAACCTTGCAGGGTAGCCCGGGACTGAAGCTGAGAGGCGAGGAGAGAGCTCACAGAGTGAGGCTGCGGCTGGGGGAGCCTGGACAGTGCTGCAGCTCGTGCCCCAGAGCAGCACAATGCATCCCCCAGCTCCCCTCTTCAGCACAGCACTGTCACCCCCAGTCACCTAGCCACTGGCCATCCTGGGTCTCGGTGTCAAATCTCCCTCTTCCTTCTCTTATAAGCACACCCATCATGAGATTCGGGACCAACTCTAAATCCACAGTGAGGACATCTCAAGGGCCTTGACTTCATCACACTCCCAGAGACCCTGTCTCCAGATAACTCCACAAAAACAGATGTCAGGGGCTGTGGCTTCGAACTGTCTTTTGGGGGAAACCATTTAATCCATTACAAGTGGTTTGGGATAGAAACATTTATTTTCCTATTGCATATTTCCAAGTGAGTTTTTGTTCCAGTAGCTACTTTGACATAAAGAAGAGGATTCTAAAGCAGATTGCATTGCCTGGCAAGGTGATGGGATGGATAGATAGATGGGTAGGGTAGGATAGGATAGAGTAGGGTAGGGTAGGGTAGTGTAGGATAGGATAGGATAGGGTAGGGTGGGGTAGGGTAGGGTAGGATAGGATAGGGTAGGGTAGGATAGGGTAGGGTAGGATAGGGTAGGGTAGGGTGGGGTAGGGTAGGGTAGGGTAGGGTAGGGTAGGGTAGGATAGGATAGGGTAGGGTAGGATAGGGTAGGGTAGGGTAGGATAGGGTAGGGTAGGATAGGATAGGGTAGTGTGGGGTAGGGTAGGATAGGATAGGATAGGATAGGATGGGGTGGGGTGGGGTAGGGTAGGGTAGGGTAGGATAGGATAGGGTAGGGTAGGGTGGGGTAGGATAGGATAGGGTAGGGTAAGGTAGGGTAGGTTAGGGTAGGATAGGATAGGATAGGGTGGGGTAGGGTCGGGTAGGGTAGGGTAGGATAGGGTGGGGTAGGGTCGGGTAGGGTAGGGTAGGATAGGGTGGGGTAGGGTCGGGTAGGGTAGGGTAGGATAGGGTAGGGTAGGGTAGGGTGGGGTAGGATAGGGTAGGGTAGGGTAGGATAGGATAGGATAGACAGAGAGGAAAGTGATAGAAATAGAGATAAATGACTAAAAGAAAAATAATTGATAAATAGATGATAGAATTGATAGGTATATAAAGATAGATTGTACATATCATAGACAGATGATGTTTTAGTTAATTTTCATTACCCTAACAGAATAACAGGCCAAATGATTTTGTAAAGAAAAGAGGTTTCTTCATCTCACAGTTGTAGAGGGTCAAGGGCACGGCCATGGCACCCTTCTGCATCACACTGTGGTGAGAGCACACAAGTGAGGAAGAGGCTACATCTCAAACAGGAAACTAGAGAGGCCGAGTCCCTTCAAGGGCCCCCCCAAGATGGAAGGACCTCCCGCTGGGCCACTTCCACCTGTTAAAGGCTCCACGCCATCCGCGCCATCCTAGGCCCAGCTGCCAACGATTGAACCTCTCGGGGGACACATTTCAAACACTCCGTGGATAGGGAGGTAGATCAGTGGGTAGTGCACAGACAGACGTGTGAGCAGAATGTCACCTCCATGCAGTGCAGCTGGTTCCCAAAGCCAGATTTCCTGCTCGTGGGAGTCTAACAAGGTGCAGATGCGACGGCAGCTGCTTGGAGAACCCGGGCAGTTTCTGCATATGGTTTCTAGGAAGCTCTCAGACTTCCATGTAGTGGGCTTGCTGGCTCTTAGGAGGTGGTCTCGCTTGTGTTTCTTCCTTCCGCTGGTGGCTGAGGTTGACTTTGGGTGTGCGCCTATGTTTTCTTGACCTCGTTGCTGATCACTGCTGTCATTTTAGTTTAAAACCAGCCACACTACTGCTTTATCCACCAAATCCAAACAGACAGTCTATTCTCCAGATGGGAGCACTTTCCTACCACGTGCATAGCAGGATCTCTATTAGGACAGGGGAGGTAAACTTGGCATCAGCATGAGAAGTGCAATATAAGCAAACATGTAAAGTATTTTTGAAAATGTCTCCCTGCGTGAGGTAAAAAATAAATGCCACGCCAGAGGAGGAGGAATGTTTTTGAGCATTCATACATAGTTTGAGTAAACATAATTGATGAATCACCATCGTCACTCTTCTAGGTTTCAAAAGGTGGATTTGTTTAAATTCCCATTTGTGCATGAGAGGCCTTTTGCATGCGCATTTGTGTCTGTGTTGTATCTTACACTGTCATTTTGTAATTACTCAAATCCACCAAAGTACACCCTGCATGTAGCTCTTCTTTGCATTTATTTGTCAATAAGTTACTATCTGTGCTGAAATACACTCTCTCTATTAAGCCCGTCTGTGACAGAAGCGTTCACTCAAAATCATTTCGTTATATTAAATTAATTATATCATGAGAGGCACAAAATGATCTCCAAACCCCAAAAGACCCTTTGCCAGGAAATAAGCTTCCCCATTTCTACCATAGTAGTAATAACGGGCTTTGAAAAAATATTATATTTTAGTACACGATAAAGCATAAACACATACGTTTTCACTAGGAGGCAGTATTTTTTTTTTTTTTTGTAGTATTAGTGATTGAACCCAAGGCCTTCACTCTGAGCTACATTTCCAGCCCTTTTATTATTTTTTGTTTTAAGACAGGGTGTTACTAAGTCACTAAGTTGCCCAGGCTAGGCTCAAACTTGCCATCCTCCTGCCTCAGCCTCTTAGAGTTCAGGGATTACAAGTGTCCCCACCATGTTCAGCCATCAGACACTATCTTAAATTACATCAACATGTACTTTTGTCTATCCATAATGACATTGTATACAATGCACTCCAAACGAAAAAAAAATCCTATTTTACAATGAATACTTAACTGTATAATTTGGATAGGGAAAAACTGATTTATAAATACTAAACATGAACTCCCACAAAAGAACACTGATCTTTTTAGTGTGAATCAACAAACAGTACACTATAGTATATAACTTTCATTTTCCATGTATTCATCATTGATATAATCCCATGCCTCCTCAAAAAAATACTTTAAGGGCCAGTGAGATGGCTCAGCGGTGTACACGCCTGCCTGGCAAGCGCGAGGGCCTGAGTTCGACTCCCGGAACCCACATACGAAAAAAGGGCCGGTGATATTGCTCAGCGGCACAGGCGCCTGCTGGCACGCGAGGTCCTGAGGTCGACCCCCGGTACCCACAAAATAAAAAATAAATAAATACTTTAAACCATCCTTTATTAACATGGTCACATGAGAAGCTTTACTCTCATGTGGTTGTGTAAGCCTGCAGACAGCTGGTTACCCTTCTCCTGGGCCCAATTCATTCCTGTCTGTTTTTTTGAAAATCCATGTTAGAAATTGAAAGACATTTTGGGGGACCAGAGGGCTTTGTAGGGAGGGTGACAGTTCCATTTGGGGGTTCTTTGTATGGTTTTGTTTTGTTCTTTTTATTTTCTCTTTGAAATCTCCGCTCTCTAGCAGGACAAGATGCCTATTGTCTCTTCCCCTCTGTGTCCTCCTGTAACAGAATGAATATTACTGTAGGTTAGACTTCTTATGGAAGAACAAGTTCAAAAAAGAGCGGGAGGAGATAGAAACCATGGAGAACCTGAACCGCGTGCTGCTGGAGAATGTGCTTCCGGCGCACGTGGCAGAGCACTTCCTGGCCAGGAGCCTGAAGAACGAGGTCAGATGGGGCTGGGGCTGGGCTGGGGCAGATGGGCTGGAGAAGCTGAAGTTCTGCAGGTGGCCGGGATTTTTCAGTTTCAAAAGCATATTGATGGGTCCTAGAGACAGTAGTTGGGAGTTCCAATCCCCTTCTAAAGTCTGAGCATGGAATTGATTCACTGTTAGGAAGATTTCCTCCCCAATCATGGAAAGTTCCAAACATGCATTATGAGGCATCACAGCCCCAGATGCATCCCCAGAGTGGTCACTTCCCTCTCACCAGCATGGGAAGACGCCACCTCGCCAGCATGCACTAGAGCCCAAATCCAGAGGCCACAGTAAGCCACACAGTGCAAGCACCTCTGGTTTCATTGCTCTCAGCTTCCCTGGATGACTTAAGAATCTTAGAATTTCGAGGCTGAGATAATTTGTGAGTTGGGAAGGAATGAGGAGTTACCCACACCAAAGAAGATGGAAATTTGTGTCTGTCTCTTCAAATGAGTGGAAATGGGAATTTCGAGGAACATTTATGAGAATGGATGTTTAGCTAGAGTTGAAAAGACAAAGGTGTGATTGAAATGCTGAATGGCTTATGAAATGAAATGTCATAGATTTCTTTCAAATGGCTGAATTGCAAGGGAAACCAGACAGATTCACATTTGGACTTAATTTAGAAACACGTATGCGACTGCCGCTGTGCTCGAAGCCCTGTGTTCAGGACTCCAGGGTCTCAGAGGAGTCTGAGGACAGTTGTGTGCCTGGGACATTTTCACTGCCATTTGGGAGCAGATGGGAAGGCAGTAGAGGGAACTTGTTAACAAGTGAGCCCGGTCCAGGTGATGCTAGGGTAAAAGTCCACCTCGCATGAGAGGGCTTGGAACAGCATTTATCTGCAGCGTGTGTAAGGTTGACACTAAGCACGAAGTGCAGGGGGCTGATGAGGTGGGAGATGTTTCCCTGGAAGAGCACAGGAGAGCCTTCTGGGGCTGCTCAGTTTCCTAGTTCATCTCCTGATGCTTTCCACATCCAGCAAAATAACTCAGCAACCTACTTACCTGTTGATCACTGTACCTTTTAAGGAACTATCTATTTTCATTAGCAATATAGGAGCTTTCGTGTCTGTGCCTGCCAGTTCAGTTTTAAAGTCTGTATGTTCCTACTGTTGCCCCAGCCCTACAGCCAAGCTGGCACCATCCTGTATACAGGGATGACCAGCACAGAGGTGGCCACTTTCCTGGGCTCCTCCTGGGAACCAGGGTCTGTTATCTCCAAGGACACTGGGAATGTAAATGTTGGGGTCCACGAGGCCACCATGAGGAAGGGACTTCTGAAAAAGGCTAGAATCCTCTAATGCTGTGCTCAGTGACTGACTTTGAGTCAGGGGAGTGCTTTGGATATCCTCCATTCCATGGTTTTCTAGAATAATCCTTGGCAAAATAGCATGACTTATAACCTACATTAACAAAGAGTCTTCCAACATGTCATTTTTATTCTCTTACCCACTGCATAGATGCACAAAAGAAATTAATTTCCCTTCAGAAATGAAGAGTCAAGAATGATTTATCACTGTAACAAACAATACCAGAAAGCTTGTAGTTCAATGAAATTCTATTCAACACTGGGCCTTTGCTTAGGCTGTGTGGACATGGAACTGGCTGCTTGTGTTGGAGCCCAGTTTTTAAGACACCTCTTCTCCCCCCCACCCCAGTGCAGTTGTTTTACCTGAACCTTCCTGAGGCTTCTCTGGTAGCTGTGAAATCTCCTGACTATGTTTAGCCCACACGCCCATGACTCAGACTGTGGAGTGAGTGCCATGCATCCAGGAGCCCACTGCTTTTATTTATTTATTTATTTTTTGTGGGTACCGGGGGGTCGACCTCAGGACCTCGTGCACCAACAGGCACCCATGCCGCTGAGCGATATCACTGGCCCCTTTCTTGTATGTGGGATCCGGGAGTCGAACTCGGGCCCTCACGCTTGCAAGGCAGGCGCTTACGCCGCTGAGCCATCTCACCGGCCCGAGCCCACTGCTTTTGAAGGCCTTATATATTTATCACTTTCTTTTGCTAGGGTGAAATACTGTGCACCCACAACTTAAAGGAGGAAGAGTTTATTTTGTCTCACAGTTTTAGAGGGCTCAGTCCATGGTTGGCTGGCTCTAAGGTAGAAACTGCATGGTGGATTGGCTTGACCCAGAGAAACTACTCATATCATGGGGGCTACAAAGCAAAGAGGGAGAAAGAGAGGAGGAGTCACAGACAAGAATACAGCCTTCCAGGTAATGCCCCCAGTGACCTGCCTTCTCTGACCAGGACCTACTTCTGAACAGCACACTGAGCTATGAATTCATCAATGACTAACCAGTCCATTGATGAGTGTAGCACCCCATGATCCAGTCACCTTCCAAAATCCCCATCTCTGAGCATGAGACTTTTGGGGGGCATTTCAGATCTAAATCTCTTCATTGATGTACAGGGCAAGAACATCTCTGAGAAACCCCTTGAATACACATCAAAGCCAGCTCTCATTGCTTCCTGAGAAGACCACAGTTTGTTACCAAGTCCCCCTAGTGGTAGGGACTGTGTGTGATTTTGAGGCAGGCAGCTTCTTTCAGAGAGAGCGCCAAGGCTTAATCAAAAACAAGCCACAGTTGCCACTATGGACATCCAGGGAGTACACACTGCACACAAACAGTACTTTGCTTTCTGATAACGATGAGAACCCTCCAGAGACCACGGCCTGAACCCTAGCGACATTCTGGGAGAGGGTGAAGCTGCTTTGAACTTGGTTTTCAAGAGATGTGTCTGTGTTTTCTAGTCCTCTGACTGCCAGGAATAAAGTAGACAATTGCTGACTATTGGGGACACAGGTGCTAAGCAGTTCACACGTAGGTTAACCAAGAAAGAGGTAGACCAAGCTCAAAGGCCCTTGCTACACAGCCTGACTCAGTAGGGGAGAGCCCTGCACCAGCGAGGAA
This sequence comes from Erethizon dorsatum, assembly GCA_028451465.1. Lineage (NCBI taxonomy): Eukaryota > Metazoa > Chordata > Mammalia > Rodentia > Erethizontidae > Erethizon > Erethizon dorsatum. The sequence goes on from CM051833.1 coordinate 58,661,219, forward strand.
GTTTATAAACCCAAGATTTAGTGCAGCCCTCAGCATTTTTTACAACATACAAAGCTCCCTCCAGCCTGAGGAGGAGCCCAGACACCTCCACACCTGGCAGAAGCAGCACTTGCACTGTTCATTGTTAAACTCTGTTTTCAGTCTCACCACTAAGACACCCAGAGCAGGGCTGGTGTCATTCACCTCTGAACCTCTTTTTCCTGGCGTCATGACACCTGGTGTGGCGGGTCCTCATTGGTGTGCGTGCACACGTGCATGCACATGTGTGTGTGTATACACACACACAGATGTTAACAGGGTATTAAAGTGAATTTCAGCCTGTGAAACTATGTTAGTTTTTCATCACTGTGACCAACTACCTGAGAAAAACAACTTAGAGGAAGAGGGATGTATTTGGGCTCTCAGTTTCAGAGATTTCAGTCCATGGTCCTTTGGCTCCTTTGTTCTTAGGCCCATGGTGAAGAAAACTACTCACCTCATAGTAGCCAGGAAATAGTTTCCTTATCTGTAGGTGGGGAATAACAGGACAAGTCTCATAGGGTTGTAGCCAAATGCAAGATAATGCACATAGAGTATTCAGAGATGCACCTGTGCTATCATGTGGTGGGCACTTGGTGAGAGCCAGCTATGCTCGGGCTTGTTCTTGTCATCATCTTCCTTCCCCAAAACCACTCTGGCCCATGTCAGCAGTCAGTGGGGGAAATATAGGGTACAGAAAATGGGCCCTACCCTTGCTAAATTTACCCCTTTTCCATAAGACCAGAAGAGTCCTTGGAGTCTATGCTACTTTTATAAAACTGACACTTTTAACTAAAACAGGATATGACAGTGATCTCTCCCGTTACCCCAACTCCCTGGTTGTAGTCACATAGCCAAAACCAAGCCTCGGCGATCACGCGTGCCATAGGTTGTCTACCAAGGATTCGAATGTTCACAAAACAACTTTGAAGAGAAAGTGCCATTTGCACAGAGAGACAGTTCAGCCACACTGAGTCCAGAAGAGAAGGGGAAACCTGGACTCCATTGCTCATTTTATGTGTGCAGATTTAGAGGCAGTAGTGGAAGATACTACAGATTGATCAGCCCTGAAAACAGAATTATGACTTGAGTCTGGCTTTTCCTTGTAGCTGTTGTGATCTTTAGCTAGTTTGCCATGGCTCTGATGTGTATTATGAGACAGCACTGCGGGAAGGGAAGTCTGCACGAGAGCCCACCAAACCTTAGTGAGGTAGTATGGTTAAGTGCTCGGCCAAGGGTGCCCGGAGAACAGAGGCCTCTCTCTGGTAATGTTTGTGCAGAATGAGACCCCTCACTCTGCCAGGAGCACAAGGAAGCACCAGCCACTCACATGTTTTCTTCCACCCTGGAGTGTCAGCCATCTTGTTTAAGAGATTTTCTCTTTACGTTTCCTGGTAGAGGGAGCATTTCCCAAGATGCACTGCATCCACAATGGTACCTGCTGCTCTACTCATCCCATTGGAAGAAGGGGGTCTTCCACATGTGGGACCAACCCCCATGGCCATGCAACATCCCTTCCTTTCTGAAACTTTCATTGAATTTGAAACTATCACTATGTGTTAGGAAAATTATGGAAACATCTTGAAACTGTTTACAAGACATTGCAATTTTACTCTTGTCTATACTTGAAGAAATATGAGCCTCTTTCTCTTTAAAAATCAAAAGAATAACCTGAATAACTATTGTTGGTGTCTCATACATGTGAATAAGTGGCCTGAAGAGTTCCACTGGTTCTTTCTAGTGTAATAAATCACTTGTTGAGATTTATCTGCTCCTTTGAGGAGACCACAAAGTGGAAAATCTGTAGACTCCCATTCAAAGAACATAGCAATAACATGTTATTTTAGTACAATACTGTCATTTGGGAAATGATTTTGTTTCCCTTGAATTGTTTGGAGGATACTTTTTCCTAAGCCTGACTCTTATGTGTGATTGCTTGTAATTGTCTAAGATAGAGATAACAGAGCACTTTAGTGCAAGGGCACTGCTTGTTAATAGGCAGCGGCATCTGCTTATTAGAAGCATCTCCTGCCATCAGCGGTGGTGTGTGGGAAGAGGCAGAAGCTAGAACTGGGGTGTAGGTATGGGGCACTTGAGTGATTCCTTATAAATCTAAGCATAAACAAGCCCTCACACTTGGAGTTTTATTTGAAAAGCTTCCTGGTGTTCAGCCCATCCTTTTCTCCTTGATAGGACTTATACCACCAGTCTTATGACTGCGTCTGTGTCATGTTTGCCTCCATTCCGGATTTCAAAGAATTCTACACAGAATCAGATGTGAATAAGGAGGGCTTGGAATGCCTCCGGCTCCTGAACGAGATCATCGCTGACTTTGATGATGTAAGTACTGAGAGTTACCCTCGGGGCAGAGGAAGCCCCACACCCTATGCATTTGAAATTAGTCCTGTATAGTGATACATCTTTTGGCTTAGCTTCTGGTGGTTTGAATTAAAGCCGTGTGCTGTATTTAGGTCTCAGGCTGATTTGGGGGGAGACAATGACACTATGGCACAGCTACCAAAATCTGTATTCGGATTTTCTAGAAAGGCTTGACTTCCATGGAAAATATTTACCCATCCCTTTACTTATTAAAATATAATGAATCTGTCTATTGTGTTAGATTATTAGCATGTCTGTGCATAGGTCTTTATCAGACATCAGCTTAAGTGATATATAAATGACATACTTTATTATTGACAAACCAATATGTATGGGGCTAATACATCATCTTTTAGAAGGGACAAAGTATGTATTTTATAATTTGAAATAGGTGTCATATTTCAATGTTCAATATTTGGTCTACATAGAAAATTTTGTGTTCTATTTTCTGGTGAGAACAAACCCCCCTCTGGTTGTACAGACACTGCAGCTACATGATTGTTATCGTTACCAAAATAGAGGGAAGTTGATCTCTGTGACCTTGTGTTCATCAGGGTTCATGAAATTTCTAAATACAGTGATGAGATTTTGTAACATGATGGTTTCAGACCAACCAGGTTCTAAAATGTTATGTGAGTCCTGGTGTTTTCTTCTGCCCCATTCTCAGTATGAGGTTGACTCTAGATATTCATGAGGACATCATGAAAACCAAGAATTTCCACTGTGATACCAGGTGCAGAGTGAAAAACATTGGCACGTCAGCTTCAGCTGCCCCTCGGTAAAATAAAAGTTTCCCAGGGCCAATGGGTGAGTGATGGTGGACATACAGATATGTGACACATATCTAGCTTCAGTTCTTTGGCACATTGTCCTGGGAGGATCTTGTCTGAAAACCACAGCACTAAGGAAGAGGCAAGGAAATGCTTCTGGGCTTCAGTTGGTGCTATCAATTTGAGCCCTGCCTTTCTGAGCAGATACAGAACTTTCCAGATCTTCCACCTGTCTGTCTTCTTCCCTAAAGTTTCTGTTCCGTATTTTAACCTTTCTGCCTCCACCCTAGGGCCTAAAATACTGGGTCAAGGAGTCAAATGTGAAGCTGGTAACTGCTACTTGAGCCAGAAGTGTTAGCATTAGGGCTGATGGGAGAAGTAATTTCTCTTTCTCTTTCTTTCTTTCTTTCTTTCTTTCTTTCTTTCTTTCTTTCTTTCTTTCTTTCTTTCTTTCTTTCTTCTTTCTACCTTCCTTCCTTCCTTTTTTTTTTTTTTTTTTGTGGTGCTGAGGATTGAGGATTGAACCCAGGGGCCTCACACTGAGCTACATCCCAGCTCTTTTTATTTTTTGAGACATCATCTTGCTAAATTGCCCAGGCTGGCCTCAAACTTGAGATCCTCCTGCATCAGTCTCCCAGAGTGCTGGGCTTACAGGCTTGCAACACCATGCCTGGCTGGAAGGCTTTCTCCTAGATCTTTATTCTTCCCATCTCCAGTACTCAGAGGCAAAGCCAATAATCTTTAGCATTGACGATTGGTCACAAACCACTGCAGCTCTGCAGGGAAGACCTCACTTATTGAATCATGAGTTTGTATTGGCACATTCAAACACCATCAGGAAATTTATTTGAGGCCAGTATCACTTGCATCGTAATTTATCCTGGTTCTTCACTAGCAGTTTGGAAGGTTATCCATGGTCATTGGAAGTAAATCACTGTACTCTATTTCCTTCCAAGACATACTCTTTACAAAACTCATAAAGTCTTCTCTCCATCAAACCCAAGGTCGGAGAGTGCTAACAGTGGTGGAAACGAGTCATGTCTACTTCCTATGAATTTCTGTGAATTTCCCAGAATTTGAGAATGACTGTGGAGTGTTCATCTTCAGGTCGTATCCAGCTAAGTTATTGAAGGACTGTCATTGCTTTGCAGCTGCTGTCCAAACCAAAATTCAGTGGCGTTGAAAAAATCAAGACCATCGGCAGCACGTACATGGCAGCGACGGGTCTGAGCGCCGTGCCCAGCCAGGAGCACGCCCAGGTACACGCATGTCAGACAACAGACTGTACATGTGAACCTCTGCTCCACCCACCCGCAGGTCACCCCTGAGCCCACATAGCAGCTACTGGGTACAACCCAGAGCTCAGTGTCCAAGGTTCTGCAAGAAAAAAGGAGAATCCCAGCATCATCTTGGGGTCTGGGCGTCTGTTCTCAGAACTCTTGCTGAGTAGGAGAAGCCAAGACAGCCTGTAGCTGTAATACACAGGTGATAAAGTGGAAGGTGAAAGTTATTTATTTACAGGAGACGCATTAAGGGTAGATCTTAGTCTTTTGATTTAAAATAATGTCAGCCATATGGGAAAATAAGTCAGCCATATGGGAATTTGGTTGAAAAGGTGATTTGGGCAAAATCTGGCATCTTCTATCAATTAGGGACTTTGAAATCTTCTGTCATATTTCTTGTTTCCGTGTGTGGCATGTCCGTGTAGACATACTGGTGTGACCTGCATTATCAGCAGGGGTCAGTGTTCCTGGGGACAGCGCACTTCCTGCCTGGCCCCCAGCGTAGGGCAGCTCTGCCATTGCCCCCTGCTTGGTACGGAACAGAACAGAACTCACCAGGACACAGATTCCGGAAGGCAGATGGGTTCCAAAGACAGAGAAGACTGAACCCCACTTTCTCAGCTCCTCCCTCCCAAGGAAGAAGTGAGAAACAGCAGGTGCCATCCCAGGGCCACTCCCAGAGCAGCAGAGGAGGGCCTGTTGTCCCACCTAAGGATCATGGGCAGAAAGGAGGAGGTGGACTGCCTGACTCATGGTGTAACCCTCATGTTTTCCAGAGGAAAGGGGTGACCAGTATTCCATTTGCACTCCTCTTCAGTTCATGGCTTGCAGAGTGTTATTTTTAATGGGTATGCATTACTTTATCAATAAGGGGAAAAATGCAAAAGAGATGAGCAATAAAAGCAATTTTTAAAACGTACCTTTACTCTTTGATTCTGAGCAGCAAGCTTCCAAGCCAGTTTGGAGCCCGAGGCAAAAGAAAAAGGGTGTCTTCATCTCTATACACAGTGTTGTATACTTTTAATGATTAGCATTTATCCCCCGAACATTAAGGAGATGAAAAAAATGTAAAATAGATGTACTAAAATGTTACAGCGTTTCAATTTTAAATTTCTTATTTATATCAAGAAAGAAGTAATTATAATTTTACTATCCTGACTTTAATAGAAGCAAACTTACACTTTTTCAGTGCCTTTAAAAATAACATGAAAACATGAATGGGAAGACAGGCTTTTTTTTCTACCTCGGGCTCTAAGACGCTAAGCACAGCGCTGTTGGAGCTGCTCTGTCTTAGCCCAGGTCATGGCCAGCCTGAGCAAAATACCATGGACAACATTAGTTACGGTCCTCACTGCTCTGAGATCAGAAGTCTGCTGAGAGCTCTCTTCCTGGATTGCAGACAGCTGTTTTCTCACCGTGTCCTCACATGGGAGAGTAGGGGTGGGAAAGGGATGAGGAAGAGGAGAGACACAGAGAAAGCAAGAGACAGAGAGAAAGGGCTATGTCTCTTGCTTTTTCATAAGGGCACCAATTCCATCTGATCCAGGACCCACCCTTGTGACCTCACTTAACCTCACGTGCTTCAAAGTCCTATCTCCAATAGAGCCACAGGAGCAGCTAGGGCTACAAGGATACAAGCACTATCTTTATTTAAAATTCTATTATTTCAGTGCATCCTGGATTTTCTGCATTGATTTGTATTTTTATGGTGTTTTTTTATGGTATATGTTTACAATACATAATATTTACATTCATTTTGGGGAACTCATATGTATGTATAATCATATCTTGACTGCTTTTGATCACCCCCTTTCTCCCTTACCTTTCTCCTGATCCCTTCCCCATTTCCAAAAAGTCTATTTTACTCTTTAACTTATTCATATTTTGATGGTTCTCCCATAAGAGAAGCCACATGATATTTAATTTTCTGTGTCTGACTTATTTCACTTCACATTATGGTCTCACAACCCATCCATTTTCCTGCAAATGGCATGAATTCCTGTTTTAGGGCTGAATAAAATTCCATTTTGTTAAAAGATTGCAGTAGGACAGGATTTTGTGAGCTTGCTGAGCTGCCTTGGCATCCTCTGAAGTCTCCTACCAGAGATCCATGTCTCACTTGCCTCCCCCAGCCCAGCCCTGCTGGCCTGGCAGCCCAGGTGCCAAGGAGGGCGGTTGAGAGGAGTTCCCGCAGTCCACCCCCCTTACCCCTTCACTCCTGGACAACTGGCTATGGCTCGCGTGGCCGAGGTCTTCAGAGCCACCGCCCCAGAGACATCCATCCTGCCTGGTGGGCAGCTGCCCTCCTCCTGCACAGCCCCATCTGCTTGCTCTTCGGCACTTTGTCTACGTCCACCAGATGCCAGCCTCCTGGCTCTCTGAGTGAAGTCCCCTGGCCTTTTCTCTTCCATCCCACAGTCAGCTTCATCGACTGACAGTCAGCATCCACAGCCTATATTTCTTTCTTCTCATTTCTCCCTAAACCCCTGCAATCCTGCCTCACCATTACCAACATCAGAAATTCCACTTTTGATCAGAAACTGCTGCCAAAATCCCGACTCCAAACCTGGTTACATCCTCTGACTCTTCATGCCCAAGTCCCATCTGTGCCTCTGGTACAGCGGGTGTCATCTGTGCCCAGGAGTCTTCTCCTCCCTCCACGTCCAGCCCCTGCCCCTGGCTGCATCCCACCCTGGTGCTACTTGTCTTGGGCACATCTAGCATTCTTTCCCTCTTCTCCATCAGGGGTCTCGCCTGAAAGCACATCCATCTCTTCTGCATCTCCATTATCTGCCTGACCATTCACTCACATTTGGGTATCACCCCCAGCTTCCCATGGACATCCAGCTGCTTCACACCATCCCATCTTCTTCTTGTCCCTCTGACTCCCCAAATAGCTCCAGTGCTGAACCTCCAGCCTCCACCCTGACCCACCACCCACCTCTCCCTGTCTTCTCTGCACCAGCCTTGGCATGGGCATGCTTTTGTGCAGACCAGACAGTGCCCTGCCCTGGGTGCCCCTCCACCTGCAGCAGCACCAGCTGTGGGGGCTGTTACAAGCCATCTCCAAAGACCCCCCCCCAAAGTTCTGTGTTTCAAAGGGGCCTGGAGCTCCCTCCCCACTCACACGAGTTTCCCCAGGTGACTGTACCACACTGAAGATGTGCTGCCCTGCAGAGCAGCCTCTCCAGATCTCGACCAAGTCTCTCAGCCTTCTTGGAAAGCTTCCTGCACTTCCAGATCTTCCTTTCTCCGTACTTGCTACATCTCATTTTCAACTTTCTCGGAAGTGTGTGCATGTGTGTGTGTGTTTCTTAGCCACCATACAGATCACAGCAGAAGCCTTGCCTGTGATGTCCCCAGGTTCCCAGCAGGGCCTTCGCATAGCTATTACAGGCATTCGCTCTCCAGATGATGGGGCGTGTGCCCGCCCATCTTGCCAACAGTGTTGTGCTTCCTTCACTGCGTTCCACAAACCTGTGCCTCACAATCAGACCCTCACTAAATTTTTTCTGGATCTTTACATGCATAGTAAAACCCCCTTCCTATTTCACAAGTGGGGAAACTGAAGCATGGAGCAATCAAGTAATTTGCCCAAGGTTATAAAGAGAACAAGAGCCATAGGGCAGGCTTTCAGACCCAGGCACTAAGGTACAGGCCTCCGTCTGGCTGTCCAGAAATCTACATGATGGCCCCTGACACTGCCTCACCCCCTCCTCTTCTCACCTGCCCCTCCTGCACCTCCCCTGTTCATACCTGCATCCAGGTATTTGTATCTAAACAGCTTCCACCTGTGCCTTAGCAAGGAGCCCCAACCCCCTGCCCTCATCAGAACAGAACTTGCCTTCTAAGACCTCGCTGGATGCTGACTTCCTCCCTGTCACTGTTTGTCAATCAGTGCTGACCTTCATGATGGAGATGCAAGGCATGACTTTCAAATGAGCCTGTTCATTGCATAGCTTCTGCATCTCAGTTTCCTTATACATAACATGGTGATCATCCTCATTTCATAAGACTGTCGAGATGACATTTAATATCCAAAATATTTAATAGGCTCCATGTCATAGTAAGCAATAAAAATGCTAATAGTAAGAATAACACAATAGTAGTTTATGCACTATTTTGCATATTGATAAAACTACCCCCTCCAGTAGAGCAGAGATAGGGGTTTTTGACATAAATGAAACACCATATGTCATCATATCCATGCAGGAAATTTCTACTCAGTATGAGCTACTTGTGATTATAGGTTTTAATTAAAATCCAGTAAGGTCATTCTTAAATTCAGTGAAGGTCTCCTGAAAGGAAACTTTGGTACACTTGATTGGAAGAAAAAATAATGCTTGATAAATGTTAATGCTAATATGATTTTTATAAGAAATGCTTGTCACTGTTGCCTTCTGTAATCTACCTGAAATGAGCTTAAGACTTTATTTCTGTAGTTATAAACAAAATTCTTCCTATTATTAACTAATGTCTGGTTTGACAACAAAAGATATTCAATTTGCAAAATACATAAGGTTTTCTAAGGATTAATAGGATTCTGTTGAAAGAGGCGTATTCTGGATAATAGCCTTTTGCAATTTAGCTTTTATTTGTACAGTGGTGCCTTGGTTCACGAACTTAATTCTTTCAACAATTCTGGTCACAAACTGAGTTGGACAAGAACTCAATCTAATTCAAGTTAGGTTCAATGTTGACCTTATGGGAAAATGTCATTCGGTTCTCATCCAATTCAGTTTGCAACCCGAGTCATGGAAAGAAATGAGTTCGTGAACGAAGGTACCACTGTAATTACTTGTGCGCTTCCTATCTTCAGGAGCGACAGACTCATTCACTCAGAAAATGAATGCAGGGAGCATATCAACCCTCATCAATCCAGGGCTTCATGCGTGCCTCTGCTTCTCTTCGTTTGTAGTTTTTAAATGAGACGGTGAATTCAGATTTTAAGTGCAAAGTCAATATGACTAAAAGGTTGCATTCCATGTAAGAATTGATTACTGTTTTAAAAGAAGCAGGTACTTGCCAAGAAATGAAATACTGTCCCAAGAGCAGGCTTGAATTCTAACCTGCACTTAGTGTTCCATGAACACACACCAACTGGGTGACCAGATGTCCCTTGCAGGAGTCCTGTGGGCTGAAGCAGGGATCTTGTCCACTTTCATTTTACCCTCAGGATCTCTCTGTCTTCCAAGTTCCACCCTTCCCACCCTGTTTATTCCTTTCCATGGCTTTTAGACTTCAAGAAACCCAGGGATTGTGGGTTTATTTTTCTTGACTTTAGAGTGTTATTTTAAAGGACATTTCCTGAAAATTGGTAAGTTATCTGCCTGATCCTCATTCCTGATGGCAGCAATCAGCTGGAATGGAAGCAGCTGCCCAGTGTAGATCTGGCCTGTTCTCCCTCCCTGTGCCTCCTCTTCTCTCCACCTCTGGGGTCTTTGGAGGCCTATTGTAGAGGAAGCTCCTCCTCTATCCCTTAATCAAAGATGAGTCTTATTGCTAGATATGGCAATGATGTGATGGTTTTCATCTTTTCCAAACCAATCCTACTAAGAATTAAAACCAAGGTATGTAAACTAGTTCAACCATTGAGGATAAACTTGAGTCATTTGTAGGAAAATGGGTGTGCCGTAAGACAATAATGTTAAGTGAAATAAATCAGATACACACAACTTCAGTATTGCATGGTTTCTCTTCTATGAGAAACTCAAAGTATAAATAAATTAAAGAGCAAAATAAAAGATGGATGATAGGAAACAGGGAGATAGATCTTTTGCAAATGGGAAGGGGATCAAGAGGTGGATAGAGGGGGAGGAAGAGAGGGGAAGGGAATGTAAAACTAATTAAGGTGTGTTATGTACATGAACCCACTCACCATGATTAATGTAATCAGTATGCACTGCAATCATGTGCTAATAAAATTTTTTAACTTTTTTAAAAAGACATAAAAAAAGTACAGGGGTGAGAACTTTCGTTCAGACCCATGTTTTGATCATACCATTGCTGTGATGAGCCAGACTTCTAGCTTTTAATTGAAATTTCAAATAGCCTAATGGCCCTGGCCAGTGACACTTTGGGAGGAAGTAAGGGGCAGTGCTGGGACAAGAAGAAGAGAGAGGAGTGGAGAACCAGAGGAAGCGAGTTTCTTGAGTTTCCTTTCAATAAGGCACCCGTACTGGTGGTCATAAGTCTTTTGAAACATTTGTGCCAGTGCATTCTTTTAAATTTATTTAATTTATTATTTAATTTATTTTTATTTTAAAATGTATTTTATTTAAACAGCATTCAAATATAGCATTTTATTTACTTACTGTGTGTAAACAATTTGCACAGCAGGCCTGAGTTGAGAGCCAAAGGCAGCTACTAGGTGGAAAGTGCAACCTCCTGCTCCAACCTGCTCTTGTGAGCTCCCATGGAGGCCCCAGTGCAACCAGCGCCCGCCTTTTTCCTTACTCTGCTCCCTCCACTCATCCAAGTCAGACTCCAGAGCCCCCCTGAGAGTTCTCTAGCCATTCACCCAGAGGATTGACAAACTCAGGCTGGCTGCATAGCCCAGGAGCAGGAAACGTGTTTATTTTACCTCCATTGCTGTCTCTGCCAGCATTAGGAGCCGCCCGCTGGGCTGCCCAAGTGTTATTTAGCTGTCAGGTGCTATGACAGGTGAATTCTGTGCCCACCATCCCAGGTTCTTGCTGCCGACTGTCCCTCCTGAGAGGCACAGGCTGAGCATGAACAGAGAGGAAGACAGCAGTCCCAGTGTGCAGTGAGCACAAAGTGTGGGGAAAGGCAGGTGGGCCAGAGAAGACGGAGCAGGCTTCTGAGGCTTCCCCACTAGGTTCACAGGAGGAGAGGACAGGGAAGGGGTCTTGCACGTGAAAGCAGGGACCCAAGGCTGTGCAGTTTGTACACACGCCAAAACATTATCACAAAAGACAAGTTTCCTTCTATACCCATGCTGTTAACAGGTACTAAAACCTGCAAGGAGATGAGCTGTCCCTCTTCACCAAACTCACTGAGACTCTTGGACAGTGAGGTCTCCATCAAAGCATCCATCAAGGAAGGAGGGGAAGTGCCAAACTGGACCTTGTGGCCCTTTCCTGCTGTTACGCTTTGGATTTTCATTTGCAGTACTAGTGGGTGAACCCAGGGCCTTTGCACTGAGCTACATCTTCAAGCCTTCTTTATGTTTTTGAGATATGGTCTCACCAATTCTTTAATTTGCCCAGGCTGGGCTTGAACTTGTAATCTTCCTGCCTCGGCATCTCGGAGTTCTGGGATAAGAAGCATGCATCACCAGACCTGGATCTTAAATGTTGCCCAGGCCCTCATGTTGAAGGCTGGTCTCTCACTGTGGCACTACTGGGGTGTGGTGTGACCTTTAGAAGATGGGGCCTAGTGAGAGGAAATGAGGTCACTGAGCCAAGCCCTTGAAGGGAATCTTGAGATGCTGACCCATTTCTCTCTTTCATCCCTTGGCTGCCGTAAGGTGAACAGTCCTCCTCCACCATGCACTCCCACTGTCTTAGTTACTTTCCTCTTGTTGCTGAGAGAAAATAACTGACACCCAAAGTTAAAGGGAGGAAAGGTTTATTTGGCTCACAGTTTGCAGAGGTTTTAGCCCATATTCCTTTGGCTCCAAGGCAGGGTGGTCTGGCAGAGGAGAAACAGTTCATGGCAGGCAGAAAGTAGCAAAGCAAGCAAAGGACAAGACAAGCCTCTTTCTGTCCCTTACATTATATTCAGGCTGCTGGGGTTAGGGTGGTGCTAGAACAATCAGTGGACTGACTTAGTAATCACCCACCCTTAATCCTAGTACCCTTAGTCCTAGCATTGCACCATGAATCAATCACACACTCTAGATTCAGCCACCTCTGAAAAGGCCCCGCCTATGACTGCATGAGGCTTTGCGGGGACATCTAGACACAAGCCATAACACCCACCATGTTGTTTGATCTCCCACCCCAAGTTCTGTGAGGGGACACCATAGGCCCAAGCTACCATGTACTGAGGCCTCTGAAACCATGAGCCAAAGTAAACCTTTCCTTTTAAGTTATTTGTCTTGGGTGTTTTGTCACAGCAATGGAAAGTTGACCAGCACATCCACTGATTCCTTCCTCCTAATGTTTTTCACATCAATCAGAGTGATATGCTTCTCCACACTATCACACAGGACACTAAATACATCCCAAGGCCTACAGAGTCAGCTGAATATATTGTCTGAAAAATTCATTTAATCCTAACCACAACCCGCTGTGTTTCATAGTTACTGTCCCATTTTACAACAGAAGAAACTGAAGCCCAGAGAAATTAAGTGGCTCAGGTGAAGCCACACCACTAACGATTAGGAACCCGGAGCTGAGCCTGATTTTGTCTGACTCAAGAAATACTCCCTGAGCTTCCTCCCCCGGGTGAGTGGAGCATCACAGCTCTTCTGCCTACCTGAGACCCTGGCTGTCCCCTCACAGAACTTGAGGTGGGGGATCAAACAGGTGTCCTGTGAGGCCCTAGCAGGGGAACACAGTGTCCCTTAGCTGAGATCCCCAAGTCCCTGCAGAAGCAAGCAGGGAACCAGAAATTTCCCAGCACCAGGCATGTAGCAGGTGCTTGGTGAATGGAGGGATGAAGGAAAAGAGAACTGTGTTAATTCTAACCAAAAATGTAACATCAGTTGTTATTGGTCACTTGCATTTTTAAATAATTCCAGTAAACCTGCATGTATTGTAAGCCATGTCCCTTGTTGGTGAAACTTCTGAAACAGCCAGTTTACAAGCTTCATTCCTGGGAACTGAAGGAGTTGTCTTGCTGTGTAGTTGGAAGTCAGTTAAATATTTGGAGATATCTGGCAGAAATAATTTGGGTCATGGGAGAAATAGATGCTTCATGCTGCTGTCAAATGCTTATCAAGAGCTCAGTTGTGAGGACCTTTCAAAATGAATTAAGTTCTTCTAGAGACCGAACGTAATTTTAGTCTGGGGTTTACTAAGCCCACGTGAGTTATTGACATTGGATTTAAACCTCACTCTTGGAACTCAATCTCTGATTGCTGAGGTCACTTAAAAACCTCCACTGTGAACCCGCATGAAAACAGGTGGGGTGATAATTTATTGGGGAGCAGGGCTTGTGTGCTATACCTCGGTTTGGTAAAAAGCAAACATTTCCCCCATGGCAAATATGTCTTCCTGATTGGACACTTGTAATTTTTGCCACACCACGTTCCACTGGTTGATTTAAGAGTCTGTGCTTCCTATTAAAGAGAGGATGTTTTCCAGATGACAGCGTAAACCTCAAATCCCGGGTTCCCTGTAAGTCACAAGGCAAAAGACATCAGTGAGCTGGGATAGAAAACCTAGTGTCCTTAAGAAATGACACTCGCATTTCCACCTAAGTGAGCTAACCGTCTGCTTCGTAGTTCCAATTTTGTAATTGTTTTGATTTTTCCTCTCGTGATTTTATGGTGAGGATTTACGGCAAAAGTGCATTTTATTTGTCTTTTTCTGGAATGATATAATTCACCTGAGGAAAGAAATCTTTCTCTCTTGAAGAGAAACTTACCTCCTCTTCCCCATTCACATTTATATTATTTAGGGCAGTGGTTTTCAACCAGGTGACATTTATCAATATCAAGGGGCAGTTTGGATTGTCACAGCTAGAGGTGGGGATGCCACTCATGTGCAGTAGGTAGAGGTCACTGATGGCACTAAGCACCCTGGGATGCTCAGGATGGCCCCTGAACAAGGAATTCCTGCTCCAAGCATTGTAGCATCCAGGCTGAGGATCTCTGCTCAGCGTGTTGTCCCTCAGCGCCATCACTGTGTGGAGCACTGGGATAAGCTTGTGGCCCTGTGGCCTTGCTTCCCTCCACCTCCCTGTTGCCTTGAACAGTGGTTCATATCCACTGTCTCCTTCTTCTACCCCCTCTTAGAGTTGGTTTCATCTTCACCACCCATGGAGAAGGTCACCCCTCCCAAGGACATCAGGTGCCTTCTCTTTGTCTCTGAGATCTTTCTCAATCTCTGATTGGGCCTCTTCTGGGGCCCCACAGGATTTAACACTGGTCCCAGAAGTCATTGCTTAAGATACACAACAGTTCCTATTGTGTTTCTCCGCATCTCTTTCAAATGTTTCCGATGTCCCTTGCTGACTCCCTTCCTTGTCCTAGCTGAGGACCTGTACCCAGCCCGTCCCTCCAAGGCTGATTCCTGTCCTTCCTGGGGAGCCTCACCCACCTTAGAGGACATACGTGGTTCTCCTGGGCAGAAGCTCCTCAGTAAGCATCCATCGGTTCCCGCCTCCCACCGAGTCTGACAGTTCCCCTGCTGCTACTTCCTCCTGATTTACCCACTGTTGGTCCAAGTTTAGTCACTCAGTAGACATTCTCCAAGCACTTCCTCTGGGCCAGAAGCCCTGCTCCATTGTGGAGACAAAAATTAGCAGAGCGTAGTCTCTTCCCTGGGGGAGCTCACAAAGTAGTAGATGAGGTGCGCCTCCAAAACTTTGACTTTAGTGCCAAAATAGATGTCCTTACCTCGACCACAGGCACCTGGTAGGCTGCTTCTGGGTTTCAGTTCAGCCTGAAGGCCGAGCCACCCACCCGGCCTGAGACAGAGATTGCTGCCCAAACCGCTGTGGTGCGCCTAACCGTTCAGTGCCGGGGAGGGGGAGCCGTCCAACGTGGTAGTTAATATATTCTATGAATCATATGCATGATGAGTAGTCTTTGTAAAAACACAGACAAAAACGCAAACTAAGAAAAGATAAATTTGAAGAATAAATATAAATATAAGGGATGTCACAAGTTAGAGTAACTATAAATCAGTCACAGGAATAACAAGAATTAATTAATAGTAAATGTTCATAGAAATTCTCACTTATACCCATTGTAAACTTTGGACTTCTCTCCTTCAGCGCCATAATTCTTTCATCCCCATGGACTGATAAAATACTCAGGGAAATTGTTACCCATTATATTGGTTTGCAAGGACTACCGAACAAAATATCGCAAACTGGTGGCTTAAACAGCAGAAGTTTACTCTTTGCCAGTCTGGAGGCTGGAAGTCCAAGGTGAAGGTGTGGGCAGCGTTGGTTTCTCCTGAGTCTTCTCTCCATGGTTTGGAGATGGTGCCACCTTCTTATGTCTTTACATGGTCTTCCCTCTGTGCTCGTCTGTGTCCTGATGTCCTCTTCCTATAAGCACAGCAGTCCCTTTGGACATGAGCTTATGCTAATGACCTCATTTAATTATCTCTTTAAAGATCTATTTTCAAACAGACAGTAGTTATATTCTAAGGTATTGAGGTTAGGACTGCAACATAAAACCTTGGGGATAGTTCAGCCCACAGCACTCTCCTCCTCCAGGCATAAAAGGGCCAAAGAAAGCAGGATATTAATAGAGCCAGGGGGAGCTGCAGAGGGAGAACAACATGCTGCACCCAGGAAGGGTGGCCCTTGTCCTACGAGGTGGAAGCCAACTGCTGCCAAGTAGTACAGTGGAGCAGGGATGGAGAGTCTGTCATCCCTCCCGCTAGTCTTCCGTGGAGCTCCTCCTGGTCACTCTTGGCTGGATGTCTGGGATGAGGGGTAGGCAGCTCCTAGAGGCCAGACCCCAGGATCTAGAGCCAGCAGAGAAGGGCCAAGCACGGACGGAGAGGGAAGATGGAGAAAAAGGAGCAGAGCTGCCTCCGTTGGTATCTTCTGGGTTCCACAGTGTCACCTGCTGTGTGAGCCCCATGCATGAGCTGCTTTGCATGAAGATGCCTGAGACGAAGACTCAAGCCAATGTCTTCTGAGATTTATGTCCCCTTGGCCACAACAGTAGACTTCCTGGACATAAGATGTGATTCTTACAAAACGTCTTAGAACGTGTCAGCATTCCCTTCAGCCTGGAGTGCAGGTTTGTGGCTGGGGGTATTTTCCACTCCGTTCAGCTCTGATGCCCTCTGCACATGTCTGCTTCCTTGCAGGAGCCCGAGCGTCAGTACATGCACATAGGCACCATGGTGGAGTTTGCCTTCGCCCTGGTGGCCAAGCTGGACGCCATCAACAAGCACTCCTTCAACGACTTCAAACTGCGAGTGGGTACGTTGTGTGGAGAGATCCAGGTTGCAGCAAGGGCAAAGGTATAGGGAAGGAATAAAGTCCTGAGATGCATTGTTGACCCGGTGATGTTGGAGTAGAACAGTTACAGTGCCGTCTGAGGGCAGCAGGACAGGATTGTAGATGGTGGGGCTCAGGGAAGCCATCGGTCTCTAAAGCACTTTCGTGCAAATCAGGAGAACACACTCTTTGGTTGGACCCAAGCTGAAGGCACATGGTTTAGCAAGTGGAGTGTGGGCTGGATTTCAGCCCCCACATCCCCGTCTGTCCAGCTAACGTCCCGTCCTCCCATCCGCAAGCAGAATATGCTGGCAGTAAGCCGATGTATTGGAAGTTGTTGACCAGAAGCTGCTCTGTTACTTTCTAGACTGTTACCAATGAAATTAGAACTTGCCACCAATCATAACACACACCCAGATTTCAGGGATGTAAAACATGTAATGAAAAATCACATATTAAAATTGTTGAAGTACGGTCTCACTTTCGCAGGGTCACAACCAACAAAAATAGCAAACGCCTCCTAGGTTCTGAAATAGCCATAGCTCTTCAGAGTTGTGCAATCGTAGGGGAAAAACAGCTTTCTTTGCCATGAAAAATAATGACTTTCAGTACATTAAAAAAAAAAGACTTCCTGATTTCTAATAAGTCCTTAACAAAATTTAAGTTGATTTCTTGGCATGTTTCATGATTACTTTCACAAACTCTTATTTCAAAAAATGTGGGTTTTGAGCCACCAAGTTAGCACACAGCTGCCTTGTAATGGATGCACAGTTGCAACCATTCAGGATTTTTAAGAGCTTCTTTTACAGTTTGATGGTTTTCTTGGTAACACATTTGGCTTCTGAAAGACCATGGAAGAGTAGTTCTTGAGACAAATTCCATCTGCATAATTTTTAACTTTCTCTTACATACAGATTTCAACTCTTTGGAAAAGTGAGATATTTAAACCTATTTTCTTCATTTTCTCTATGTGGCCTGAATTTTAAAACCAAGAAATATTTTACATCATTTAGCAAATTAGATGCTCTGTCTGCACGTGCCAGCAATTGTGAGCCTCGAGCTTGAGCAGGTTTTTCTTTATGCTTTTCTTCTCTGTGCACAGTGAGCTGCATCAGGTCTCTACTGAATGCAGGGGTGAGGCAGGCCTCGGTGCAACCAGCTGACCATATCAAACAGATCCCCTTGACCCAAGAGCCTCCCCACTGTGTTGACATCTTGGAAAATGGTGTCCTCAAACTTTCATCCTACCACTCTGTATTAGCCCTTTTCTTTTTGCTGCTATAACAAAATACCTGAAGTCAGTACCAGAGATTTGTTTAGTTCTCAGTTTTGTGGACTGCAAATGCAAGACCAGGTGTTCCCATCCATTGAGCTTATGGCTACACCACAATGTGACAGATGGCATCATGGTGGCACTGTGTATGAGAGTGACAGATGATATGGCAAGACAGAAGGCCAGAGAGAGATTAGAAAATCAGGCTCACTGTTTTATAACAGCCCACTTTCATGGGAACTCAGTGGGGAACCAGTATTAATCACCTCGTGGGCGGTACCCCCAGTGACCTAATGACCTTACACTAAGTCCCACCTCTGACAGGTTCCACTACCTTTACCTCACCACACAGAGGACCAAGTTCTGTTTAACACATGACCCCTTGGAATCACATTGAAACCATATCCAAACCATTGCACTCTCTTTTGAGAAGAAAAATCTATGTGTGGCAGAATGAACTTTTCCACTGCTAAACATACATGGACCAAATTCATCCTGCCCTGCACTTCGGCGTTAAGAATGGGACGATTCTTTGATGGTTACATGGCCTACATCCAAAGCAATTTTCTTGGTCTGGGCTCTAATATTTTCCAAATTAAGGCGAGCAATTGGATGTCCTTCCCTCAGCAGGTGTTTGCCAAGCACCACCTTTACACAGATTTTTGAAAAGCTAAGAGCATGGATGCACTCAGGCCACATATCAGCCCTGTAGACTGCTCAAGAAGGCTAACTGGTTGTTTCACTTGGCCCTGGGTCTTCCCCTCCCCAAACCCTCCGCCTCTCTCAGGAGGCTTCCCTGCTAGACCTCAGCACATAGCGCCATCAAATGGCAGTTCCCAGGTAGGAGAGTAGAAGTATAATTTTGTCATCCAAAAGTGATGGTATAAATAACAGCTGTGTTCACTCTTCGCACCTTTTTATGCATCCCAAACTGTAGAGTCACTTGGTTACTCAGAGCCACAGATCAGTCACTCTCCCACACTAAGTGGATGGCCTTGTTGCCAGCAATAATTGGCTCAGGCTCTCTCCACCCCTGGAGCTGCTACCCAAGCAGGAGTCTGCAGCAGCCAGGAGCAAAGTCCATGGGTAAGAGGATGCCTTCTCGGACAAGCATCCACACCTGGCTCCTGGGTGATCTGAGCTTGCAACAGAGCTGGGCTGTCCAAAGTAGAAGGGAGTTTTATTGAGTACTCCCCAAAAGCAAAAGGGAATGTATTTCTCACCTCTGCTCTACCTGTAAAGGTATGGAACAGTTTTTGGACTGTGTCCAAGTGTAAGTTTCCATCATGGAGATGAAACTCTGCCTAAAGTCTAATTAGGGAGGTCAGTATTCGGGAATTAAATCTCTCACAAACACTCATTAATCAGTACTCTCAGACTACTGCAGCATGGAGGCAGTCTGGGTCCAGGAGGAAATGGAGGGGCATAGGGATCCACCTCGGGATCTGCTTCTATGGCCCTCTGCCAGTAACAGCTGTGGGTTCCAGTTGGGTTCCCAAGAAAGGCAGTCATCCCACCCCCTGCACTGGGCTGGAGAGGATCTCAGGCCTGCCCATTCGAACAGAGACACTGATCTGATTTTTGAACCTCTGGCTCGTGATAACAGGTGACACCTTACGTCCCACCCAGCGTCAAAGTGCACCCTAATCTCGAATGTCGACTTCCAATAACAAGGGTTGTATAATTTCATTTGCTAAGAGAGGGAGGTCAGCAGAATCAGCGTCACCTCTGTTGTTGC
Source organism: Erethizon dorsatum (assembly GCA_028451465.1). NCBI lineage: Eukaryota > Metazoa > Chordata > Mammalia > Rodentia > Erethizontidae > Erethizon > Erethizon dorsatum. Next base: position 58,680,776 of record CM051833.1, read on the forward strand.
CGGTGGCCCAGGGTGCCTGATTATCTGGGGAAGTGACACAGTAACCAGTAAGCCCCAACATTCTGAAAACTCCATTTTGCCTTAGCCAAGTGGGGCCACCTGGGTCAGAAGGAGTTGGCTTCCTGAATTTCTCCAGGACTTTTTGGTTAAGTCTCCTTAGCATATCACAGTTAGTGAGCAGGCTTAGATCTTCTATGAATGCAGAACAGGAAAGGCCGGAAGCCAGGAACCTAAGCAGCAGGACCTGGCCGACATTCCAGAGCTGGCCTGAAGACCGTGTCGTGTCACCTCTCATGAAGTATGTCCTCAGCTGGCCTATTCCTGACTGCTCTTGCCTCCCCTCCAAATGCAAGGCCCCTGGGACTCCCTCCACCTCAATTTCCTACCCTCTACCATCTTGCCCCGGCTGCATGTTATTAAATGCCCATCATTTCCTTATGTGAAAAACTCCCCCAAATTTGTATTCCATCAAAATCATCTCATCACACATAGGAATATGTTTTTCAATGGGGACCTGGGTAGAATCCTCACTACCAGTAGTGGAAATCGGGGGAAATCACGAGAACATGGCTCTGCAGTGGTAATCACCACCATGGAAGCATTTCGACAGCCGCCTGCCTGTCGGTGGGGAGAAGCCACGTGCACAGAAGCACGGAGTCAGACGGGAGCCCAGCCGGCAGGAGCGGGAGCCACAGAGCCCACCTGGCCATGTTCTGCTGTCCCACCTACCACCTGTTTGACCCACTGCCCTCTGTGAGTCCTCCTGGGAAATGGAGGATGATTGCAAGGCCCACCTCATGGGGATGCATGACAGTGAGAAGAGTTAACATATGGAAGGCACTAAGAACAGAGCATGGAAGTCAGACAAGCTGTGTTAGCGCGGCTGCAATTGTTGTCATCGTGCTTGTCATTGGGGCAAAACATTGGTGTCAACCCCAAATCCAACAGTGCCAAAATGGCCAATAAAGTGCAGTCCATCCCCTCCATGTGGCCACTTAAAATGTGCATATTTCAAAATTGACGTTAACTCTAAAACACTTGAAAAACAGCCCCATAGATTTCTTGCCTATGGTTATACAGCCACATAGAAAAATGATCGTATTAGAGTAATACCAGCGTCGTGCTGGGGATGATGGTACATGGATGTATAAACATGAATTAAGATCTAGTGGGGGAAAAGACAGTGCACATTTTGGAGATGCTAAGGTTAGAGGAATGACTTAGAGTTCTAGGATTTGGGCTAGTGTTTGCTTAATAACGTCTTGAGGATGGCCGTGGGAAGCTCTCCTGTTTGAGACCGCGGCTGCGATCTGAATCACCTTAACACCCCTCTGATGTGCCACAGGGATTAACCATGGACCTGTGATAGCTGGTGTCATTGGTGCCCAGAAGCCGCAGTATGACATCTGGGGCAACACCGTCAACGTGGCCAGCAGGATGGACAGCACCGGAGTCCTGGACAAAATACAGGTGACTCCGATTTCTCTGTCTCCTCACCCATTCTGTCCCCTTGGAGCCATCAATAAATATAACCATAGTAATGATGATAATAATAATAATAATAATATGTTCAAACAAATTTTTTAAAGTAAATCTTGGAATTTACTCAAACCCTTTTATTGTGGAAATATTAGTTTCTGTATTAACTGTTTTTTTCTTTTATATATAATTTTCTTTAACCTAGAGGTAATAATTTCCCCCTTTTCCCCTTTTAATTTTTTAAAATTTTTATTAGTCCAGGTTTGCAGTACATAGTGTTTATGCTCCATGTGTGGCATCGGTCCATGCACATAACACATCTTCATTTCTTTTTTCATCCCCTCTCTCCCCTCCCTCCATCTCTCCATCCCCTTTCCATCTGAGAAAGATCTATCTCCATACTTCCTATTATCTATCTTTTATTTTGTTCTTTATTTATAATTTGGGTTTCTTATATATGAGGAATCATGCAGTATTTAAGATTGTGTGTCTGATTTATTTCATTCAACACTATGGTCTCAGGGTGCATCCATTTGCCTACAGATGACTCGAGTTTATCCTTCTTTATGGCAGAGTAGTATTCCACTGTGTGTAAATACCACATTTTCTTTATCCATTCATCAGTTGATGGACATACAGGCTGCTTCCAAGATTTAGCTATTATGAATTATGCTGCTATAAACATGGATATGCATGGATCACTGTAATATAATGTCTTTAACTCTATCAGGAAGATATCTAAAGTGACAACAAAATTCTAATAAGATAAAGAGTATCACACCTGTGATAGCAGACCCTCTGATCTAGCAGTGACCCACCTAGCAGTGTGACAACCCAGAGCATCAAGTGCAGGAGTGGCTTCCTCCTCTCTTATTCCTTCTTAGCCCCAGCACCTGGGAAAGGTTTGCAAGAGAGATGGGTCCTATACCCTGAGCACAGGCAGTACTCCACCCAGCCTTCCTGGGGCAGGGGTGAGGGTCCCTAGGCCTGGCTAAGGCCACAGATAACCTTGCCTCTGGAAATTAGGAGAGTTCTACCATTCTTTCTTACTTGTATAGAATGCCCCCCACTCCCCTAGCATCAAAAGTGGGGGTGTTCATTATGTCTCTACACTCACCCTCCTCTCAAAGCTGTTCCACCTCATTTGTCCCAAGATTTATTCCGGTGGCCTTTCTAAACCATAGCTTTGATTTTTATGGAATAAGCAAACATTATTTCTAAGTGTTGGCCTTCTTCCATTTAGATTATTAGTTAGTCAGCAGTTACTGTGCAGAAAGCAAAAGTCCAACAGAGAAGGCAGATAAAGAAGGAAAGCAATGGAAGATGAGAGGAAGCCTCCCCGGCCTTCACAGCCGAGTGGCCCATTGCCAACGGGAAGAGACAGCTGGCTCTGCTCATGAGACCCCACTCCAGTGAGCCTCGAATGCCTGCTCCTTCACCTCCCCTTTTGCTGGGGGGCTGAGAGGTGGGGACTCCTCTGATGGGGGCTGCAGCAGGGCTCAGCATCCATGGAGCCCACCCTGCAACCCCCCAGAGGAGGAGTGGTCCAGTGCCTCGGCAGCCTCATCTAGCTGTGTCAATGCCAGGGATGCTCAACAATCCTGTACGGCCGGGGAGAGAGGATGCCCCAACCAAGGACACACCTCCCTACCTGCAGGCCCACCTGTGTCCCCACCACACCCCCAAATATTCAGGAGATGATAGTATTCTTATTGTGCTTTACAAATCTCCAAGCATTTTTCCAGCACTTGGGGTAAGGATCAAAATCACCTCAAGAGAGGGGGTCACAGAGAGTTGCCCCTCCTGGGGATCTGAGTCCCCCGCTGGGCAGCACTGAAGATGAGTCGGTGTCTCGTGCATCACTAAGAGGACATTTGGCCTCCTAATGCTCCCCATGATGCCGCCAAGACTGTGTGCATCTGATCTGGGGTAGGGGCAATGGTAGGATTCTGCCTGTCAAAAGCAAGGATGTTGCAGGCTGTGACGCCCTGATCTCGGCAGCTGGGCGTGGCTTCCAGTGGGTTTCCTCCTGACAGTCAGCGTGCTCTAGTTCCATGGCCTCTCCTTTCCAGGAATATGCAAAAGCAGTCATGAGAAGCCAGGAAGAGTAAAAGTGGATGCCTGGACCTTACAAACACCATATTCCCCCAAGCATTGACCCTAAAACCAGGGGAACAGCACAGAGAGCCCCGAAACACCCCGGCAGGTGTCCCAGACTGGAGCGATAATGACCAGTGTTCTGGGCCTCCGTGGGTCCCTACCTCTGCCCTCAGCAGCGTCTGCCCTCGAGGCCTCTCAGCACCAAGCTGTGGGCAGGGCCCCCACCCAGAGCTGCCATTGCACCACATCCCGAAGTAGCATCTGCACCACAGCCAAAATTGTGTTACAGCACCGGTGTGTTGTGCACAAGCTGCCCAACTGTGCCAAACATGCCCAGCTTAGACGTGTGACTCACAGCCCGGAGGTGGACAGGTGCCACCAGTGCCCTGGTGAAAGCCTTGCCTGGGGCCTTTGGTTAAGTAGGAGGAGATCCCTCCTCTGTCTGTCTCACATGCTTCATAGGCAGCTCACCAGGGCTTTCTGGGGAAACAGCTTCCTCCCTCCCAGCCCAAGACCCAGTCACCTCCTGGGGACTGTAATGGAGGCCCAAGGCCTTGCCACGCCTCTGCAGCGAAGTCTCCTTCCTGGACCACACCTGTGTACCTCACCTGTTCTCTGCCTGGGAGCACGCCATCCACAGGAGGTGCCTCCAGTACTCAAGCAGAAGGACCCAGGTAGGCCTGGGCCTCAGTCCCAGTGGGTCCCAGGCCTGGTCCCCTGAGGAGGACACAGCACACGCTCCAGCTGGGACAACGCACAGCTGAGCATGGGCGCACCTGCACTGGCGAATTCCACTGCCATGTGACCACAGGACTTGACTCAGGGTGCATGGCAGAAATGAGTGTGGTCACATGGGAAGGGTGCAAGCAGGGGCGCCTTCTGTTAGCACAGCACCCCCAGTGCAGTGCACTGAGGAAACTTGCAAGACTGACCTGGAGGGCCTGCTCCACTAATACCAGTGCAGACCCCACTGTTCTGGTCACCGTTGGTCCCTTCCTGTGCACACCTGGTGACACAGCCATTGCTGGAGCTGACCGTACTTTTCAGGGTGTTTTCTCCCATCTATCTAAAAAAAAAAAAAAAAAAATCTATCATTAATATTTTGCTGAGTATTTTGTGAAATAGCATTGAGGACAACGTGGATATCATTCTAAATCCCAGCATTCCAGTGTCATTTTGATTTATTTTCTTTTTTCCAGGTCTCTTTGATGTGAATACAGAATTCCGTGTGGCTGAAATCACAGCCTGGGATCCAGGCTTAATTCTTCTTTTTGGGGTGAAATGGCTCCATACTAGTTCATTCCCATCCCATCCGTGATGTCGATCATGGTAGCACCATGACTTTCTCAAATCTGTAGGTTACTTGAAACTTTAGATTGTCTCCAGTTTTTTTTTTTTTTTTTTAATCCCAGCACTGAGTTAAACATTATTGTCCTTAAAAAGCTTTTCTTCTTGTGGATTACTTTCTCTTTCCATTAATTTCTCAGGAGTCGAATTACTGGGTCAAGAAGCATGAAGCTTTTTGGTTCTTTCATCTGGGACAACTCGTGTAGGGTGCACGGACTCGGGTACTAAACTAATCACTTTTCCACGTGTTCACGTGCCCCGCAGGTGACTGAGGAGACGAGCCTCATCCTACAGACGCTTGGATACACATGCACGTGCCGAGGCATAATCAACGTGAAGGGAAAGGGAGACCTGAAGACGTACTTTGTAAACACAGAGATGTCGCGGTCCCTCTCCCAGACCAACATGGCATCCTGAAGAGTCGTCCTCATTGTGGCAAGAACACTGCACTTTTTGGAAAGTACCACGCACTTTCTGACTACACCTTTGTCCTTCATTTCGATGTGCGTGCTCTGTCCCGTCCTGCGGAGCCTCTGCAGACTAGTTCCTGTGACCCAGTGGCACACCGTTCGGTGTCTGACCTGTGCCCAGATCCTTCTGCCACTTGCACTGTGCGTACTTCTGAGCGAAAGGAGAATGGAGCGTGTCCTAGAGGGAGAGCATTCGCAGAACTGACAGAGGGGAGAGGTGAAGCAAACACAAATTCTTAAGGCAATAAAACTGGGGGGTGTATATTATCTTCTGGTGCATGTTCTTTTCTGGAAAATACGGTAGCTCGCCAAATGCATCCGCTAGTCTGATAACCAAACACACAGTATTTGTGAATAAGTTGATTTGGTTGCCCCATGTGGAGTCCGTGCCCGCCCACCCTGTGTCTCATCGCCAGTGGCCACCGGTGGCTCCCAGCTGGGACCCGGGGCTTGTCACCTTGCTCTGTTATGTCTCGTGCCAGCAGCACGTTGCCATCCATCACCAGAGTTAGTCCTGACCACCTAGGACAGTTTTGTACCAAACTCGTCTGATGTTTTAATGCCATTTGTCTTTTGTAAGGTTAATTCATTAAAACTTTTATGTACTTTGGTGTCTAGTGCCCGTATCTTTTATTTTCCTTTCTTCTTTCTGCTGTGGTTTGCTCTAAAATTAAAGTTTGTTTTCCATCATTCTCCCTTTTGGCACACTTGTTTTAGAAAGAGCTCTCCAGAAGCCAATTTTCAGATACCCTTGAGTCATTCAGTTCAGGACAAAGTTGGTGATGCAGATAATGAATGGCACAGCTCCCTGAAAGGAAGGAACGAGTGCTTGATGTTTCTAATGGTTTGGTTTGCATTTTGGCATCTCTTGAGAACAGTCTTAGGAAAAAATATTTCAACAGTAAAAAGATTCCGTGTGAACTCCAGAGTCCCTCTGTCCCCAGCGCTCCTCTCTACCACAACACTTCATTAGAACTAGTGGAATAGGACTCCCTAAGAATACTTCGGAACCGGCTGTGTAAGTCAGGCATCACAGTAGTTTGAGCGGACCCAGAGAAGCTGCCCATTAGTCTGAGACGGCTAAGAAGACACCAAGCTGGTGTTTATGCTTTTGTCAAGACAGAAGATGTGGGAGGATTGTTTTCTTGTAAATCCAACTTTAAGGTTGTTTGATGTTTTTCCTTTTAATGTAAAGAAATTACACTTTACCAAATGATGGAAAATAGAACGATCATCCATAATCTAATGTTTTTTTTTTTTTTTTTTTTTTTTTTTTTTTTGGTGGGTACCGGGGGGTCGACCTCAGGACCTCGCGCGCCAACAGGCGCCCATGCCACTGAGCGATATCACCGGCCCCTTTTTCGTATGTGGGATCCGGGAGTTGAACTCGGGCCCTCACGCTTGCAAGGCAGGCGCTTATGCCGCTGAGCCATCTCACCGGCCCCATAATCTAATGTTTAAAAGCAAAACTGCAAGCAGCAGCCTGGTGGGGTGAACTCGGCTTCTTTTTTAGCTCAGGACGGGTATGCGCGGGGGCCAGAGGACACCACAGAGCTCCCAGAGAGCGGTTCATTAGTGAGAGCTGAGACAGACAGCACGAGTCTCCAGCCTGACCCGGATGCTGTGCCGGCTGTGTGACTTGGAACACATCTCTTTGTTCCTCTTAGCAGTGTTTGCCTCCTTGATGGCTCATGGGATTGGACGGTGATTAAATGAGCTAATGACCGTGAGAGAGCCTGGCTGGTACCCGGGCTTGCTCTGGACAGCCTGTTCCCAGCAGGCACACAGGAGCTGCGCCAGGAGCTCACAGCTGTCCTCCGTCACCCAAGTGTGAATGCAGTTAAGGACTTTTTCAATTTTCTGCCTCTATCAGGAAGTTTTTTGATCCTGTAATCACAAGTCAGCATTGGCCTTAATACACTTAAATCTCCCAAAAGGTGATGGAAGCAAAAGAAATACTGTGAGGGCATTTCTCTTCCCTCTCCCTCAGGTCTGGGCTGGAATGCCAAAGGATTTCAGGGAGTTCAAACTGGGTCATTTATAATTTGTAGTGGTGGTCAGCAGAAACACCTGGTGGCTTCTTCTCCCCTTGCATCATATATCCCAGGTCGCCTTAGGTCACCTGCCCTTGAGAAAAAGCTCACCGCTGGGCGATCACCAAGTTCTCCTAAGCACAGTCCCCACGGAGGCAGTGAATTTGGGTTTGTGGTAAGAGGGACCCAAAGGCAGAGTCGATGCTCACAGTCGTACACCAGTCCGACCAAACAACCGAGGGTGCCTTGTAAGGCTCTGTGCACACCTGGGCCTATGCAGTGCACTCCCTGCCAGCAGCCCTGAGGCCACCCGGAGACTCGTCACACGTGCAGATGCTCAGCCCACTCAGGACACTGATGGCTTTCTGGCCCAGCGCCTGTCTGTGTTTTGGGTTCCGAGGTCCCCAGGTGGCCCTGACACTTGATCCAGTTTGAGATGCCTGCACTCAACAGGGAGGAGAGAGAAGCCCTGACCCCTGTTCAAAGCATGGCAGTGGCTCAGTGTTCAAGGCAAGGTCGGGTGGAAAAGAAACTGTTCCCCAGGACAGCCCCGACTGGGCTCCTGCACCTCTGGGCAACTGCAGGCATCCCTGTGAGCAGCAAGTGCAGATGAGAGGCTCACCACGCCCTCCACCGGCCTGGCCTCTGCCACCAGCCTCAAGGGGAATCCCTCCCAGTGCCTCTTCACCTTTTAGCTTTCTTTCCTGAGTCCAGTTCCCTTAAAACTCCCCAGTTTTGATGTATCTGTTCAGACAGCTAAGTCTGTTGTCAATCCTCTGTTACTCTTTTTCTCCAACTCACTGGGCTTTCCTGAAGGTGGCGACCATTCTAGTTTTCTTTGCTCTACATATATTTAGTGATCAGGAAATATAACTGAACAAGGGTAGAAAATTGTTAAATGAAAACACATTCTATTAAGATACATAGGGGCCAGTGAGATAGCTCAGCGGCATAAGCGCCCGCCTGGCAAGCGCGAGGTCCTGAGTTCGACTCCCGGAACCCACATACGAAAAAAGGGCCGGTGATATCGCTCAGCAGCATGGGCGCCTGCTGGCGTGTGAGGTCCTGAGTTCGACCCCCAGTACCCACCAAAAAAAAAAAAAAAGATACATAAGAGTATCGTCTCTGTAGCCAGGAATGGTGGTATAAGCCTGTAGTTGCAACTACGTGGGAGGCTGAGGCAGGAGGATCACTTTAGCTCACAGGTCTGAGACTAGACTGGGAAACCCTTTCTCAATTAAAAAAAAAAAAGTCTTCTCTTTGATAAGGTGGCCTTAATGGGCATGCATTTATTGGCTTTAAATTGTGAATGTCAGGATGCAAATGGAAATACATTTAATTTTTTTACTGCCTGATAAATGTGGTATCTTTTGAAACCTTGCCCAATTCCACCCCTGCTTTTTAAAAATAAGCAGTAGGTTAAGAGTGTTGGTTCTTACTTAAAGTAAAATGAAGATAATTTAGTTTGATATAAATTTATTGAAGTCACCTACAGACACTTTTTTGTTGAAATCAATATTGAATAAAGAGTAATTTATACAAAGTTTTATCATCCAGATTGTATATATTTTATTGTTTTATTGGAAATATGGGATAATGCACCCCAAAACAACTCAAATAAACTTTTGATTTTTTTTATAAATAAAAGGCATGTACACTGAAAAAAAATTCCATAAAGAAAGAAATATTTAGGAGTCACTCAGCCTTGAAACTGCCAGCAATTCCATATTGTGGGTGTTGAGAGAATCCTCCAGCAGACTCAGACTTCAACCATAAAACCGCGACTGAGGGACTGGCTTTGAAATTAATCAGATCTCTTGCCCGTTAACTGCTGAACTGTGGGACATTGAATCATGGTAGATGAAGGACAATTTCCTCCAAAGGAAGAAACATAGCTGATGTGTTAGCACTCCAGTGAGTTTCAAATTATCTCCAAAGCAAACATTTCCAAGTTAAAAACAGCTGCTTCCAAAAAAGGAAACCACTGGAGAGGGCCTTCGTGGTTGGGGGTATAGCTCAGAGGCAGAGCACGTAGGGAGTGCTTGGTGTACGCAAGACCTGGGTTCCATCCCCAGAACAGGAGCGGGAGGTGGCAGTCATGGCAGTGGCCTGGGGCGGGGTCACCCACAGTGCTCTCCTGGCTCCACCCTGGAAACTCCCTGATTCCAGCACAGACTCATCTAGGTCTGAAAGTCCCATTTTAAAGATGAGAAAATGAAGGCTCAACCTAGATCGAATGACTTGCCTTAGACCACAAAGGAGAAAAGGCAGTGGCCAGAATTTTCCCCAAGTCCATTGCATCCCCAAACACAACCTCTTCCCAGGGCCTCCAGCCCTTCTCCCTTGAGAAGTGACAAGGAGCCGCCCATTCCCACAAGGGGACTTGTAAGTCAGACCTCTAGGAAAGCAGACACATCACATCTAGAGCTTGACTGTGGCAAAGGCGGTTTCATTTTGTCTCCCACAGAGACAGGAAGGATTCGGGGCTGTATGTGTTGTCAGCAATTCCCTTCACTGTTAGCAGAAAAACTTCATCCCACTCCTGTGACCACCTCCCCGAGAGTCCTGCAAAGGTGGAGACAGTGACAGTGACAAGACCAAGCCAGCCCTCATCGAAGGGAACAGGTTTTCCTTTTATTCAGGTGCTCACAATCAGCCCATCTCCAGTGTCATTTAATCTGAAATAAGTGCCAGTAAAATCCTCTCTCTACACATTCCTAATGCATATTGAAGGTTGGCCAGGTTTCTAACCAAGACAACCTGAGGAAAAGCTGCTCATCCCCTGCCATCAGATGCTACGCACTATTATGAACAGAATGCTGTCCTCCCTGTGCAACCTCACGTGCCCAGTGGGCACCCCACCTGCCTCCCAGGCCAGGAGGATGGCGTCAGGCTGGAACGATGTGCCCAAAGCCGGGCTCCTTGATGCTGGGGATGTCGTTCTTCCTGTAGAAGTCCGCTTGCACATGGTTCACATGGCCGTAGCCCCGGTTCAGGGGCTCGATGGGCTGCTGGATGCGCTTCCCGTAGACAGAGGACGTCAGCACCCCCACAGTCCTCTCCTGCTCCTGGTGAGAAGATCAAAACACTTGCTCAGTGCCCCAGCGTTCACCAGCACAGCGGAGCCATCTGCCCACCTCGACCCGCACAGTGGGCCAAGCAGATGCCCGCACACCTGCACGCTGCCTCTACCTGGCCCCCAGGAGCTCCTGTCCAACTATAGCAAAACCCGTCCCCTCTGCCCAGCACCTCTGATGTCCTCGCGTCATTCAGAGAAAAAGCTAAGGTCCTGCACCCTCCACACCATGGACTCTGGCTTCACATTCATCTTCCTCCTTTGTCCAGTCCCTCCCTGCTCTCTCCCAGCCTTCCTCCTGCCAGCCTTTCTTCCCTCTAGTTACAGTTCAGATCTAAAATGTCCCCTAAAATGCCCCTGTGTGGGGGAGGCGATCGAATCATGGTGGCGCAATATTTATTGTGGATTCATCCACGGAGGAGTCAGAGCTAAATGTGCTGTTAGGAGTTGGGGCCTGGTTGGAGGTGCTCACTGGCAGTGTGACCTGGAAGGCTGGATTCTTGTCTCCAGCTCCTCCCTTCTCTCTCTGCTTCCCAGCTGCCATGGGGTGAGCAGCTCTCTTCCGCCAGGCCCTTCTACCAGGCCTTTTCTGCCTTGGAGCCAGCCAACCCTGGACTAGAAACGTGAACCAAAACAAACATTTCTTCCTCTAAGCTGTGGGTGCTGGGATTGTGTCCCGGCACGATGAGACGTAGCTGAACCACCTCCCTTGCCTCTTTCTCTCTCCAAGCACACAGGGCAGTGCTCTCCAGCTTTTGGAACTCTGTTCTGCCCATTTGCTCTTTCTGGTCACTTCTCTGTCCTGCTTCTGCTGGGGCCTTCTACACTACTGGAGTCTCCAAATGTCACAAATGTCATAGTCTTCCATGCACCCCCTCCCCTCCCGGGACCCTCATCGCCCTCACTTCTCTTTCCCCTTAAGTGACTTTCTTCTTCTGCACACTGCCCATCACTACCTGGAATGGGGCTCAGTGTTTTTTATTTTTGTCTCTCTTGTGGGAACAGCAGCTCTAGAGGACAGCAGCGCGTGTCACTCCCTTCACGCCTGGCACACGTGGGAGTACCTGCTCACCAGCACATGTGTGACACATACACACGTGAATGTGGGAAGCAACAAAAATGTAAATCGTGTGAGCCTCATTTTTCTCACGGGGAAAGTGCTGACTTCATTTTGCTATATTGGGATGCATTAGCGTGCACAAAACTAATAGAAAAAATTCAATGTTTGCGGCCTTGGTACGAATACTTCATCAAACCTGCATCTCTTAATTTTATATAAAAATGAAAAGGGCCTCTAGGCATCGCGGCATTCTTTGCAGTGCTGGTGACCAGACCCAGGGACTCACACATCCCAGGCGAGTGCTCTACTACTGGGCCGCATCCCTATTCCTGGCATTCTTAAACAATAACAGCTGTAAGCAAAAATCTGAAGATCCGGACAGAAGCCTTACCAGAAGCTTCTATACACTAGTTAGTATTCAGCACCTGACTTTTAATAATCCTACTGTCCTCAGACCAGGCTTTGTGAACATAATGTTTGCAGACAGCAGAAGGGTGTACCCCAAAAGGCAGATGGGCCTGACCAGGCTAAGAGGAGACACCCCCTGCAAACCTCTCCATCTGCCACAGTCCCTGGTCTCCTCGCCCTCTGATACTGGCTGGTTGTGCTGGACGCCCAAATGGTGCAGCTGCTGTGGACTGCAGAATAACTCATCCCTTCCAGAATGTGGGAGAAAGACAAAAGAAGAGCAGCTGACAGGGTGGTTATGGCAACTCGGTTTCTAAACTCGGGAGAAATACGCTGGCATGTGCAGCTTCAACCCTGGACAGCACGTGGTCCTGGAAGAACTACGGCAGCCAGGACTGAGAGGGTAAGCAGAGACCCATTTCCTCTGTGGAAAGAGCTTCCGTATTTTGCTGTCCTTAAGTGGTTACATCCTATCGAACTGAGCAGCAGACTTAAAAACAAAAATCCATACACAAATGACATTACAAAATGGAGCTAGAGTAGTAGCTTGGTCTCAGCTTCTTGGCACAGTAAGATATAGGTGAATTGCTTAAAAAAAAAAGATACGTAAAGCAACAGAACACAAAATCAAATGCATATGTGTGTACACACATATAATATACACACATACACATCCACACACACACGTACTCATAAATATGCACACACGTTACACATTCATAAACACATATATACATATTTACACAAATGTTTACATACAACGTGCACATTTAAATGTTCATGTTCAATATACGTGTATGCATACATACACACTTATGTACATATTTGAATACATATACATACATGTACATGTACACATATGCAACACACATATACATATATATAAGCACATGTACCTGGTTTTGTTAACCTGTTAACAACTTGTTAGTATTCTATCTTACTCTTACCTCCTCATTCACATGAAGTCCCAGGGCTTTTGCATGCTCTCTGTCATCTCGGTGTAATTTCTGGTTATAATCTAGGCGTCTCTTAAAGACACAGTCGTAGAGGGAAATAATCCCCTTCTGGGAATAAAGTGGAAAGCAAGCCATGGGTTAATTGAAGGTTGAGCCACTGGTGTCTGATGGAGTTTCCTGACTATGACCGTGTTGGGAGAGGGCCCCACACCAAGCACATACAGCCCCGAGCTGGAGCGGGGGAAGCCCAGGCCCCACCCATCAGAGCAGGATGCTGAGCAGCCAGGACAGAGCAGGGACATTTCCACAGCACCCACCCTCAATTCTCTTATGCTCCCTCCTTGAGGGACATAGCCCCTCAAGCTCCCTTCCTGTCTGACCCACTGCTAGAGCTCAATCTTCAGTCCACTACCGAAACAGAATGCTAAAGACTGGTGTATAAAACAAACTTTTCAAGGCGCTGGCAGACACTAAGTCCGCTGAGGGTGCTTCTGCTGCAGAGCTGGCAGCTTCTCGCTGCATCCTCGCATGGCGGAAGGGGCGCATGAGCTCCCTGGGCCTCTTTCACAAGAGCACGAATCCCATTCGTGAGTGCTCCATCTTCTTGAGCCGTGGCCCATGCTCCTAACACCACTGTGCTGGGGCTAAGTCTCAACGTAGGAATCTGAGCTGGGAGGGACGTAAACACTGGGACCACAGCAAAACCATCCGCCTACGGATGCGTGTGTGTTCCCATCATTTCTTTTTTTTTCTAGTTTCTCAAACCGTGTAATAAACTTGTGTTGCTTTAAAAAATTAACAACACCTGAATGCTAAGATGACAGAACCAAACGAGAGTCGTTAAGTTCTTAGCCAATAGTCAAATGGTCTCCATGAAAACCCTCCCTTGATATTTTTGGTGGTGCTGGGGATCGAACCAGGACCTTGTGCATGCAAGGCAAGAGCACTACCACTGAGCCACATCCCCGGCCCAAAAACCCTCCATTGAGAGACAAAAATATTTTCTTTAATCACGTGTGCTAGATAAAACACTTGGAAATTCTAATCTATTATACTTTATATATATGTTTATATATAAGCATATATCACACTAATAAAATGTATGTGCATACTTAAATGCACAGTGCTGCTATAGAAGAAATTGAGTTGTTAACAGAGCTATCATCTGTAGTAACTCCAGTTTTTCATTCCACTTTTTAAAAAATAAACCTGCCTTGATTGGTATCTAGTAAAAGAAGGAATTCATGCATCAGCTGCTCTTTAATCTTCCCCTCCTAAGGCAGACTTGGCATTTGTTTCTCCTGTTGCCTTAAATTCTTCAGCAGTAAACCCTGATGTCTCCACAGAATTTGGGCACATCAAAACTCTAACTTATGCTTGCTTACTTTTGCTTTACTTTTTCCCTGACAGTGATGCGAGAATGATTCCATCCAAGTGCAGGACATGAATGTAGAGATAAACAGTGAAAATGATGCAAGATGCAGGTACAGTGTGTTGGCAAACATAGTGAGACCCCTTCCCGCTGACTGCAGGAACCCCAGCTCCTGGCAGTAGTGCGAGTAACTGCAGCATGACCAGAGTCTCCACCGCTCCTTCACAGGTCGCTCGGGTCATCCGCCCGGGGCAGCGCCCCTGACCGCTAGTGTAGGTCGTAACTCGGAGGTGATCCTGTCCTCATGCAACTGACCATCTAATGAGGGAAGCAACACCACCCCCACTTAGGATCACTTTGGAAAGTTCAAAAGCAACACAATGTGTAAGGCACTCATTCCAACACTGCTGGAATCCTGGTTTGCCTGCAATCACAGTCACTGCGCAACTCAGAGGAGGGAAGTGACCTCCAACCAGGGACTGCAGCTTTTGCCTCTACGCCACTACTGGTCGCTTAATGCATACACAAGCACAGACTTCTCATCCTTGTCTCCACTCTTACTCGCTCGGCTTCTGGGTGTGCTTGTGCCAAACCGCCCTGGCCTTTTTGTCTCCTGAAGGGAATATTTGAAGTAGCCCAAGCGTTGTTTGAAAAGCCAGAATCAATGGAGAATTGATAAATTATTCAACATTTAGTAGTGTGAAAATTGCCTAACTCTGTTGCTTCACATCCCATTATAGATAGAAGTAATTCTGGACGGACTAGGAAATAAGTGAAAAAGAGAACCCAGAAAAGACCTCCCACACAGAAAAGCAATGAGAAAAATGTCACAAAGAAAACATCAATCACTTTCACTGTAAAATTAGACATTTGCTTATCAAATAAAACTAAAACTTTTTTGGAAAAATCTTTTTAAGGACATGACAGAGGCATTTTAATATCTTTTAACACATAACGTGGGGAGTCTGTTGCAGAAGCTGACGAGCTGCTAGCCTGCAGAAGCTAAGCAAAGCCTTTTGGGATGAGCCAACAAAGGGCCTTCTGCGACACAGAGAAAGTCCGGATACGCCATCCACGATGTGGAGACGGCAGTAGTGAACTCTGCAGAGCCAAAGGCCTTCTGCAAGTGAATGTATCGTGGCCAGACTTTGCCCATTAATGTTAGAGCTATTGGCCAGGCCCAGACCAGATGGGGTCAGCAAGGAGACAAGAACAATAAATCGACCCCATGATAATTAGATGTGGCTGGGTTCCTGGTCATAACCTAGCACCAGGCATCGCTGTTCCTTCCACCCTGGCATTGCTCCTGACCTGGCTCATCCTACGTCATGGAAGGTTGTTGGGAGATTAGCCAGCGTGCTCGGAGTCACCCTCGTCTCTTGCACCCTGAGAACACTGTGCCCAAATGGAGGTTACTGGTGGCCACCACAAGCCCCACCCTGCTTCCTGTGGGTGAGCAGCTTCACCAAGGTCAATGGACAGCCCGACCAGAGGGGGCAGCACTGACGCCCAGAAAACAGGTGCCACCCCTCCTGGGGTCCTGGCTTGTCCTGGGGAGAAGGGATGCAAGGAGAGAAGAATTCAATCACCACTTCTGAATGAGAAAGAGAATGCGAATGTGCTTTGTCATCTGCTCCAAGGAAACCCAATGTCATGTGCAGCTTTAAAAAAAAGCTGGCCATTTCCTTCCACTCTCATCAGGGCTCCTAAAACACATCAGAGTCCCCACTCCCTCACAGTCCCAGGGTGAACTACTGAGCACCAGGTACACCTCTGTCCTTATTAGCAATCTGACTGCTGCAGGGTCTGGAGAGATCAGAATCTTGGATAAGTCTGCTTTGCGTGGACTTTGCATATTGAGAACTTTCCAGAGTGAAAATGAATTTTTCTCTCATTGAAAATTAAGGACAAAAAAAAAAAAATAGTCATTATCAAGCAGGCAGCCTGATTGAGAAAAATGACTGTCCAACTTCTGATTTCTAATCAAAATGAAAGTGTGTCTTTCCTCGATATTAATTATTAATCTTTCTTCTTTTTTTCTTTAATTCCTTAATGGCTTGAAGCAAAATAAGATTACTAAAAACCAGTTGAGATTTAGATGCTATCACAGAACAGATCTAAATTACTGGTATTTTCACAGTTTAAATCGTTCAAGGAATTACCTCTATCTCACACACGAATGGTTCAAAAAAAGCCAGACAGTAAATGCTATTTTTTTCTTGTGACCTCTCCCTCTGCCCCTTTGTATTTTAACATTGCTGCAGGCTGGGCCTGGTGCTGAATGACGGGCTAGGAGCTTCCCTCAGGTGACCCCACCCCCGAAGCTGAGAGGTCACTGCAGCCTGCGCCCTGTATAGATGCTGCTGGTGGAGTTGAAGCTAGGCGGTGGGCCCTGGGCGCGTGGCCTTGCTGGGTATATGGGGACCTGGCCCTGTCCTCTCTTGGCCTCCTGTCTACCATGAGGTGAGCCACTTGCCTCTGCCACACGCTCCTTGCCATGATATTCTGTGTCATCACAGACCAGAAACAACAGAGTCAAGTGACCACGGACTGAAATCTTTGAAATCATGAGCCAACACAAATCTTTTCTCTTTTAAATTGATTTTCGCAGGTAGTTTGTCACAGTGATGAAAAGCCAAGTAACACACCCCCCCCTTCCATGGCCATTTGCAAGAAATCAACTAAACACAAGTTCAGAAAGATGCCAAAAATGGTCTTTCATCAGGGGGTCAGAGCAGGCTCTGTACCCAGTCTCTTGAGGTTCAGGTCAGTTTTTCCCACAGTGCCTCCTGCTTCACCTTGACCAGTATGGAAACCAACTGGCCTGTGATGGGACAATGCTAATTCCCCATCTTTACAGACTGCAGCACTGTCATTTCCACACCCTGTGCCTTTCAGTCACTCCAGCCAGGAGGCCTGCATGGATGCCATATGTGGAGTGGACACTCTAGGTGCTGGGGCCAATGGGAAAAAGTTGGTCACAGGGGCGGGCCTGAAGAGGATATGGGGACCTGGTCCCCTCCCATCTTTCTCTCCTTCTCTCCCTCTCTCCCCCACCCTGCCATGAGGTGAGCCACTTCACTCTACCACATCTCCCCACGATGTCCTGTTTCATCATGGGCCCAGAAAGAACAGAACTGAAAATTCTCCAGCCAGCCCACAACAGGGGCCTTGTCATACTTCTGATAAACCCAGAGTTTCTCCTTGGAGATAAGCAGTGTGTGTGCAGCTCAGCCAGAACACTTTCATGAATTTTAACAGCATTCAGGATCCTGTACCTCAGAGGACTGCAGCTTATCGAGGAAAAGATGTTAGCATTCTTGAAAGAACTACGCTTAGCTATTCTCCTTGGTTTGTCTGTGGAAAAGATTCTGTCTCCTCTTCAAGTACATTAGTATCACAAGCTTTGGGATTTTGTACAACTTTTCAAATAATCTGAATATTTTACCCTTGAACTGAAATCCGTAGACCTCCTCCCTCTGACTTGCGTTTGATCCATATTGTAGGTGTGCTCTGATTCCCAGAGTTCTGCATCAGACTCTGGGGCCCACTTGTGGCCAAGGGGAGACTGGGTGATCATGGAGCTGATTGTGTCCCTCTTCTACTGATTGCAGCTCCCACTTAGCCTGTCCCCAGCAATTCATATCACAGGCTGACACTTGAATCTAATCTTACATGTTCCCCCTTATCAAATCTACTGGGGAAAACGCTGTTCCTTTTCTTTGTTATTTACTTATTATCTGAACCTATGCTATGATTTGAATATGATTTGTGTCTTCCTAGAGGTTCATATGTAGGCAACATGGTCCCTAGGGTGGCAGAATGGAAGATGGTGTATCTGTCAGCTTTCCCATTGCTGAGACATGACACTGGACACCACAATTTAAAGTACCAGAAGTTTAATTTGGTTCATAGTTTCAAGAGATTCAGTCCATGGTCAGCTGCTACAAGGCAGAAACCTCATAGCTGAAGGGCATGGTGGAGAAAGATGCTTAGTTCATGGCAGCTAGGGAGGAGAGCAGTGGACAGTGCCAGAGAGGAATGAGCCAGGGGTCATACATACTACCCAAGGCTCAGGACTCCATGATCCACCCAGACACAATCAGGAATATACTCTACTAATCTGCTAGCTGTTTCTTAATCCAATAAAGTTAACCTATCAGGATTAAGGGTCACAGTGTGGAAACTTCAAGAGACAGGGCCTGGTGGAAGGCCCTTAGGTTACTGGGGGACATGCCCTACAAGGGATCCCAATCTCTCTCCACTTCCTGGCTTCAAGATATGACTGCTGGACCTGTCATGTGCTTCCACCATTTCTGTCCATACCACGTGGTCACGCAGCCAACATGCCTCCCAGCCTGGGCTCTGCTGTCCCCACTTCCAGCCTTCTAAACTGAGAGCTGAATAAAACTTCTTTCTTCCTCAATCACCCAATCAGGTACTTTGTTATGGAAATAAAAAAACTGACTATACCCCTTAAAAGGGGGTGAATTGAAAGAATCTAAGATAGACTGTTCAATGAAAGTAGCAAGCTGCAAATATATATGTGCATATTTGTGTGATCTTTGTGTGAACATGTGCTTGGATAGACACACTAGACATGTGTCATTGCATACAATGACACACACTGAAGACACAGGTGTTCACGTGGGTGCTGTGATCATAGGAAAACACTCATTCCCCATGTGGAAGGGCATCTGCCTCTCATCATTGTTGGATTCTCAAGAGAAACTGGGCCCTGGACTCAGCCCCTCCTGCCCTGGTGGAAGATTCCCAGCCCCGCTCTACAGAGCAGGAGTTTCCCAAGGGCTGGTCATGGGACAGTGAAATGCAACCAGCAGAGAGAGAGGGAGAGGGAGAGAGAGAGAGCGCACTACAGTCAGCCCACTCCCATTACCATGCGTGAGGCAGAGGGAGGCCCACATAACCAAAACAGCTCAGCAGCCAAACAGAAACCATGCTCCAGCCTGTGAAGCAAGTCCTTCCACAAGGTGACCACTGTGTTTGTTTTAAAACTTGGCTTTCCATTTATTCACGCCCAGCCCATTCACGCAGCAAACAGTGATGGGCGCACCAAGCCCTGTTTTGATAGCCGAGGAGATAGCAGCGATGGAGACAAATCCCAGCCTTTGTGCAGCGTGTAATTTAGTAGGAGAAAAACAAGAGCAAGATAACTGAGTGAAATATTTAGCAGGATCGAAACCAGTACGTACTAGAGCAGGAGCTCTGTATAATCTTTCCAACTCAGGAGGGGGTCTCCTCGGGCAGCCCTCCCTCAGGAATGTGGACTTTCACCTTCTTACCTGGTCCTGGGCTTTTCTCCCCAATAAGGGAGACGCTTCAGGCAGTTCTGTCATGGGAATCTCCTCCCTTAGAGGGGCCATACTGGGAACCATCACCGATAAAGCTAACAGATGGGGTTATAGACAAGCTACACAGCATCCTGATATCCTGAGTTGTACAGGACGTGTTTTCTTTCATGGCTAAAATAGGGTTAGCTACTAGGATGACTGACTGCCTTTGTTCTGCTTCTGTATCTCTACTTACTTGATGTCACAAATTATATAAAAGGGGACCTTTCCTTGGTTTGGGGCCCAGCCTAGTTTGAGCATTTCTAGTGGCTGGGAGGGCACATCATTAAAGTCCTCCTAAAAAATCCCTCTGCTCTCTCCAGTTTCTTGGAAATTCCACAACAGTACTGATGGGTTCTAGCTCATATGGAGGCTGCTTAGTCGTCATGGCAACGGTCCAACATGGAGGAGAGCTTATCATGCACTCTCTTCTTGCTCCAGCAGGAAGTACCCCCCCACCTCGCGCACATGCCAAACATCCACTGATCCCTCTTTGTAACATCACCTTGCCCACCTCTCCACACTCCGCCTTTAAACAAGCCCCATAAATACTTTCTCAGCCAGCCCCTCTGAAGGTCCTATGCACTCTACTGCTGCCTTCCCGTTCTCCGCATTAAAGGCTTCTCTCAACCTTTTCTTTGTCTTCACTCGCGCCAGACCCAACAAGTACCAAGGAGAAAAACTAGCAGGAAGAGAGGAAGGAAATGAGCACAGGTCACAGCTTATTACCACCAGAAGGCGCATGCGTGTGAGACTGCCGCCCTGTGGTGAGGAAGCTCCAGGATTGTAATAGAAATAGAACCCAGCTTCCCTTCTGTTCCCTCCACGGCCCCCCTAGGAGTGGCCTAGTGCGTGTGGCCGAGGTAGTTCGTGACTAAAAGTGAGGAGGCACCATACAGGGAGGGCCCAGGGGACCTCATATTGAGTACCCACTGCATGCAGGGCACTGGCCCTGGGCCCCCATAGCCTTACTCTGCACCCTGGATGGCCAGTGCACGCCCATACCCTTCTAAAGCAAAGCGCTCCGCACTGGCTGAGGGATTCAGCCACCAGGGAGGTAAAACTTGATGACGAAGACACAGTCAGCCCTGGCCTCCATGTCTGCATTTCACACATGCAGAAGGGACATCAGCTAATGCCACCAAAGCTAAAGTGAGCTCTGGACAGAAAGCTTCCCTCAAAACAGAACTTTCCACAGTCCACCCCGGCACCCAGGAAAGCATAGTATAAAACCACTTAAGTTTTTTTTTTTTTTAAAGCTTAACTCTTAGACTGAGGAATTTAATCAAAACCTTCATAAAAGGGCAGTGTCCTATGACTTGGCTTTTCCATTTTAGCAGCACAAGTGCTGCACAAGGAAGAGGAAGAAAAAGGTAATTTTACAAAGCCACTGAGCTGAAGCTGGTTTGCAACCACTGGGACCATATTTCACAGGAAAACCACATCGCTAGAGCCTCCTCGGGAGCAGTACCAGAGCTGGTCACATTTTAGCTGGCAGCTTGAGAGGACAAATCTATCTTCCAATTCAGGGGCATTACTGGGGCTTTAAGTAAGTGTTCAGCCTTCAGTGCCTTAATTCCGTGGGCTCCCTGGGGTGGGCGGTGTTAGAGGATTAGGAGCCACTAGACTGATGTGCAATTCTCTGCCCTCACTTGTGTTAATCTCTGAAGTGACGAGAGGTCAGTAATTTTGAGTTTGGCTACTGGGCTCAAAACACTTAGTAAAAGAAAAGTTAAATAATCACAAACAGCAGCAAAAGAACAATACCTGTGCCTAAAACACTTAGTAAAAGAAAAGTTAAATAATCACAAACAGCAGCAAAATAACAATACCTGTGCCTGCTTTGTGCTACTTTGCACTTGCTGATTTACTTGTTTTGTTTTTTTTCAGTGATGGGGATTGAACCCAGGGCCTTGCATATGCTAGACAAGTGCTCTACCACCGAACCATACCCCCAGGCCCATTGGATTAATTCTCATAAGAGCCCTATGAGGTTGACACTGTTCCATGTAGGCGGATGGAGTAAGGCGGAGCATTTGTGACCTGGGCAGTTCCACACAGCTAGGAAACATGGGGCCGATATGGTTGCCCAGAATTCTTCAGCTAGTTTTACTAACTGTTCGCTACACAAACTACAGAGTCATAAACTCTCTTAATCCCCAAGACACCATAGACCGGGAAACTTCTAAACAGCGCAGATTCATTTCTCACGGCTCTGGAGGCTGCAAAGTCCAAGGTAAAGGTCAAGGTGCTGCACATTTGGCAGCCAGTGAGTGCTGTTTTCCTGTTCACAATGGGCCTCTGTGGTGTTCCTTACACACGGAAAGGGCTGGGATCTCTCCAGGGCCCCTTTTGTAAGGCAATTAGTCCCATTCATGAGGGCTCCCCTGTCGGCCTAAGCACCTCCCCAAGGCCCACCTTGCAATGCCATCGCCTTGGGGTGCGGTCATCTACTTTTGAGTTTGGGCAGGAGGCACAGACATGAGACCACGGCACTGACTTAAGAAGGGTGTGTCGGCAGGGACTGAGCTGCAGCTGTGTCCTCAGCAAGCCTGAGAGACGGAATCCACCCCAGGTGATCTCGGGGTCACAGAATCGGCTTCTTGGCTCCTGTAGCTGATTAAATACCAGGCCAGATCACATCAAGGTCACTGTTACCATCCACAGCCGGCTTGTCCACGGGGGCTGGAAATGACTTTTGTTGTTGTTGCTTCTGAGACTCTTTATTGAGGTGTTAACATGTCTGTTACAACGTTTTCTTTCATGTGATACTAAGGGCTTCCGGACTTGAATTTGTCTGTGATCCCAGCTATCAAAATTTAATTCTGTTTGTTTTGTTTTCCCCAAATCCCCTTTGAATTGATTTGCCCTTTGTTCCATTTCTGCCTTCCGGAAGGTGGTCGTATGTTCCAGCAGGGGCAGGAAACTTCGCTGTAAAAGGCCACCTCGTAATTATTCTAGGCTTCACAGGTCACACAGTCTCTGTCAGAACTATTCAACTCCACACAATAGCCGCAGGCAATCCAAACAAACGGGAGTGGGGCTGTGTTCTAACAGCTTTACCAAGGAAGTCAGGCACTGGGCTGGCTTTGACCCATAGGTGCTGTGCGCTCACCCCTGCACTAAAAGGCACACTTTCTGTCCCACTCTTCATTTCCTCCTGAGGGCAGGGGCTGCAGTCACTTCCCTCCTTGGGTGTCTCTCTGTCCCTCAGCTGGTTTGGATCCAAGAAAAGAAGCCATTTATCAGACTGGTAAATTTAAGAAGAATTAACTGGACCCACAAGGCTCGAATCTGTCCCTTTTCCTTTGGTCATGCCTGGCCTAAAGGGTTTGGGGCTTTTGATCTACTTTTTCCTGGGTCCCCAGGTCCTGCGGCATGAAAGGTAAATCTGCCCAGTTCTGAGATTCAGATCTGCCCGTTAGCACAATCCTGCAACCGGGGCTATCTCAGCCCCTGTCTGCTTAATCTTTCATCCTAGGTCTTTCTTCATAGCATAAAGGTGGTATTTACCAGGCCCCCTCAAAGTGGCATATTCTGAATTTTTTTTCATTGTGTCCAAAAGCTGAGCACATTTTATATTCTCTCAATGAAACAGCATAGACCTTAGAACATGTATATATTAATCATAAATTAATTAGCTATCATATAGGCATAACATGCATAAAATGTAAAACTTATTTCATAAGCAAAATCATTTGCAGATAATGGTTTGTTTAAATATATTGTCCACAGGAGAAAAAATGAGGTCCATGGTAGCAAGAAGGTTAGGAGTCAGAGGGTTTTTTTTGTTTTTTATTTTTTTGTTTTTTACATGGGTACTGGGAGTCGACCTCAGGACCTCGTGCTTGCCAGCAAGCGTTAGTGTGGCTGAGCGATATCACTGGCTCTTTTTTTCCTTTATGTGGGTCCCGGGAGTCGAGCTCAGGACCTCACACTTGCTGGGCAGGCACTTGTGCCGCTAAACCATCTCACCAGCCCAGGAGTCAGAGATTTAAATCCCACTCTTCTCAAAATCCCAGCAGATATGAGGCCTAGGAGCATCAGCTACAGGACTGTGAAGACAGATCTGACAGCAAGTGTCCCCTTTGTCCCTCCTGTCTGCCCGTCTTGCCATGCTGATCACAGGCAGGAGAGGAGCTGTCAGATACAAGAGCCCCTCCTGGGGGCAGGCTGGGCTGCAGCCGCTGCCTTCACGTGCTCGGGCAGGCAGAACAGAGTGCGGATGGCACTCTGAACACAAGTGTGTGGTCACACAGTTCTAGCAGCTACGAGTGTGGACGCAGGGTCAGCAGAGTGGGCAGCACTGAGGGCTCTTGAAAGGGTCCCACTCCAGGCCTCCCCTTGGCTGGCATGCAGCTTTCCTCTTGCTGCGTCAGCACATCGGCTTCTCTCTGTGCATGTTGGTCTCTGTGTCCTAACTTCCCCTTTGCCTGAGGACAGACAGTCACACTGGATCAGCCGCCCCCAATGAGCCCACTTTAATTTGCTTACCTCTATAGAGCTGTCATTCTGGGTACAGAGATACAGGGGACTGGGACTCCACATCGTGAATTTTAGGGAGACAATTTAACCCTTGCCAGTTGCCAAAGCTGGAAGCGACTGCTTGGGTTTGGAAAGCTAAGCTCCATGACATGCCCTATCTGCCCCTCCAAGCTGGCCTGATGGAAAGGGGTTTCTCCGGGCTCCGGGATCCTGGGTGGAGAGGAGGAAAGAGGGTGTCCTTTGTGCGAATAGCTTACGCACCACGAGGGAATAGACTCCTTCCCCCCAGGAGCCTGATCCTGTGCACCTCCTCTAGGTCACTCAGCCACCGAAACATCAAGGATAAGAAAGGCCCGGTCCTCAGTTATCCGTGCAGGCCGAGGTGCCGATCAATGTCCCTTTGCCACAGTGACACCTTGCGTCCTGCATCCGGAGCAGCAAGACACACAGGAGACTTAGTAATGATGGATGACATTCACTGAAAGAACAGACGACTGATGACAAGTTCGGAATCTGCTGCTTCTTCTACATTGCAGGCTGGAGGAGGTGTGAGAGCCACTGCGGCCTTCCACACCGCGGGCCCTGCCCGGGACGCGTCTGGATTCTAGTGACCACGCCCAGTCCGCTGTCTCCGAGGCTCCCACCCTCCCCGCTCTCTTACGTCTGCAGGCTGCCAGGGGCCTCCCTGCCCTCCCGTAACGCCAGGATCCCACGGCCTCCTCCAGGGCTGTGAGGGATCCGGGTCCCCCGCAGTCCGGCCGGGCCCGGCTCCCCCGCAGGACCGCAAGCCCCAGCTCCCCCGGCCCCCCGCCCCGCCCCCGGGGCCCGCCCACCTGGCCCTGCCGGTGGAAGTAGCTGTGCTCCTCGGGGTCCTGGCGCCGCGGCGGGACGTAGCTGAAGGCTGACTGCGCCGAGAGGGGCAGCGGCCGAGGCCCGCCCCGCAGCGTGGCGGCCGTGAGCTCCTCCTCGTCCTCTAGGTCGTCCCGTCGCTCCGGGGCGTCCGGGTCCATCGCCCCGCCACGGGCGGCCGAGCTCCACGCTGGGCTGCGGGCCAACGCCGCGGCGTCTGCCGTTGCCGGGAAACCGCGTCTCGGCGATCTGGGGGCGGGGCGGGGCGACCCTACGCACCTCCCCCAGCCTCTCCGGCCACGCCCAGGGTGGGAGGCCTCCGGGACCACCCGCCCGCTTCCAAGGCCCGGGTCCCTCCCCACTCCCGGGTCGCCCCCATGTGGCAGTTAATCATTCGGGCTCCTGGGCCCCAGCAGCCGGAGGTACCGCCTGGAAAAAAGCAGCCCCGTCCACCAGGAGCGTCCAGCCCAGGGGGAGGAAGGCGACCGCAGCTCCGGGGACTCTCGGGGCGCTGTCCACGAGAACCCGGGCGGGAGCCGCGTGTGCAGCTCACCATTTGCTAAATAAGCTCATGGGACACGTTTAAAGAATAAGCAGATTTAACTGCCCTGCGGACGTAACTCAGTGTGTGCAGGCGTCGTCATCGCACCGCGTGGCACCAGCACGTTCCAAGTACCTGATGCGTGGCCATGGAGCTGCGGGCCACCCTACTGGCCTGTGAAATCAGGGGGACTGGGGCTGCAGTGGCCCTCTGCCCAGGTGGCTATGTTGGCTTCAAAAGCATTCGGCTGCAGATGGCCCACACCTCACAGGCTCCCTGAGGTCTCCTCTCCCGGGGGCTGCCAGGGAAAGACACAGGCTGTGCCCTTCTGGGCAGACACCCAGGATGTGAGCAGCCCCTCCGAATGGTCCAGCGGCATTGAGGCTGGAGTCCCCTTCCAGTCCCGTGTGAGGCTGGAGACCCAGGGCGGAGAGCAGGGGTGGGTGGAACTGTAGGAAGACCAGTTTTGGTAGTTCTGACTGTAAATAGTTTTTAGTTCCATTCCGCAAAAAAAATTATTCTCATGTAATCCTTGATGTGTTTCGTCAGGCGCACACACGGAACATAAGGAAAACAGCACACCTGAGTGTGCTGAAGATCCTCAGTGTGTCACTCACACTTGCAGTGTCTGTGCTGGGAAAGGGAAGGGTACAAGAAGCGGGAACACCCTCCTTTCAAAGGAGGCGGATTAATAGGATAAGGACAAATGTCTGGGTTAAGTGTTCAGGGGTCACATCAGCTGCACTGTTTCAAGGAGTTTCTTTCTTTCCTGTTTGTGTGTGTGTGTGTGTGTCACCTTTCTCTCTGCCGTGGCCTAGGTGGCCTGAGGGCACACTGATGGCTGTGTGTACAGCGCTGCAATGCTGACCCACCAGGACCTCTGCTGCCTGCACCTCCCCGCCCGGAGCGGTGAGCCAGTGCTTTGCTGGGTGACCGCGAGCGCAGGGCCATGGGCCGATCTGGGAACGCAGGGGGTGCAGAGTCCACACTGCAGCTGAAAGCCTGGGCTGTTTCTCTTCACATGGGAGCAAGAAAGCCCTTGAGAGACTTGGTTAGAAGTCCATTTCCTGTTCATGTGAGGCAGGGAAAGAGAAACCGAAGGAGACAGTTGTCATTTCACAGTGCATCTTGCATGGCATATGCTATGTTTACCCTGAGTTCTCATAAATTCAGACTTGTTTTTTCTTTTGTGCAGTACTGGGGATGGCACCCAGGGCCTACATCCTCAGCCCTTTCCTTATTTTTTTTTGAGACAGGGTCTCCCTAAATTGCAATCCTCCTGCCTCAGCCCCCCCGGAAGATTGAGATTATAGTATGTGCTACCACAATCAGCTGCACTCAGACTTTTGAAGCTGGGAAGCCCCATCTGGCTTGTTATGCTGGCTCAGGCACTTAAACCTGGCAACTTGGTTTCCCCTCCGCATGGCCCACAGTAAGACGGACAGGCCCAGAAATACTCCTATTTGTAACTAGCTAGGAGGAGGTGAGCTTCCCGGCAAATTGAGATCCCCTTGAAGTCAAGTGTAGAGGCCCATGTAACCGGCCACACCAGTTTCCCAGTTGACGTCAGTGATCCTGAACACCGAGGACAGCAGCCTGACAAAGGCATCGTCCATACCCCCTGGACCATGGGCAAGCGCGGTGGTCCCTGGTGGAGTTGGACGAGCTTTTATCTTATTTGATGCCTTCTCCCGAGAAAAAGACATCACTATTCTGAATAGATTCACAAAGCATGTTTATCATCAGGTTCTTCAAGTAGGCTGACTCAGTCGATGAAGTCTCCATGATTAGTAACTTTAAGCACTAAATCTATAACTTGAAACTTTTAAATGAAAATTTGTTTATCTTGTTGATTTTGAAATAAAAATGAACGCGATTTTATGATACTTAAAAAATCCAAAATACTGACAACTCCAGCAATGAGCACACCGCCCACCACCCTGCCTGTTATGGCTTGTGTCTAGATGTCCCCAAAGCCACATGCCATCAATGGTGCAGCTGTTTGGAGCTGGCTGGATCTAGAGTGTGTGATGCTGGGATTAAGGATGTGATTTTGGGACTGATTCATGGTGTGATGCTAGGATTACAGGTGTGCCACCCTGGGTGTGGCTGGATAGAATTTAAGGTACAGGAGGGCTGCTGTTGTCACTTGCTGATTGCTACTTGTTGGTTGCTACTTCACCACTTTGCTGCCCTCCTGCCTTCTGCCTGCCATGCTTCTCCTCTGCAATGCCCCTTTGCCTTGGAGCCAGCCAACTATGAACAGAAACCTCTTCCAACTGTGAGCCAAAATAAAACTTTCCTCCTTTAACCTTAGATGTTGGGTATTTTGTCTCAGCAAGGAGAAAAAGTGACTAAGATGCTCCAGCTGCAGGAGCCAGGAGGCCGTGGAAAGAGGCTTAGTCCCAGTCTGGGACAGGAATGGGTGACAGGAGCCAAGGATGTTCTGTTTGCAAAGAAGAATTAAAAAACTAATGACAGGCCGGTGAGATGGCTCAGCGGCGTAAGCGCCTGCCTTGCAAGCGCGAGGGCCCGAGTTCGACTCCCGGATCCCACATACGAAAAAGGGGCCGGTGATATCGCTCAGCGGCACGGGCGCCTGCTGGCGCGCGAGGTCCTGAGGTCGACCCCCCGGTACCCACAAAAAAAAAAAAAACTAATGACAAAGTCAAAAGGACAAAGGGGCCAATGTGAAGGGCACCCCAGCCCAAGAGGGATAATTTAAATCAAAAACAGAAATGCAAATGATCAAAGCCCACATCAAATGTATGAAAGTTCACAAGTTCAGCCACATCCCAAAATAAACAATTGACTAAATCAACACTTTATCCTAAAAAGTGATACAGACTTTTTTTCTGTATCAGCTTTATTTTATGGTACACAAATAGTTGATAGGAAAAAAATATATATTTTTAGCTTCTTTTTTCAGTACTAGGGATTGAACACAGGGCCTTTGTACTGATGTACATCTTCAGCTGTTTTTTTCTTTTAATTTTTTATTTTGAGACAGGGTCTTGCTAAGTTGCTAAGTTTCCCAGACTGAGCTGGAGCTAGTGATCTTCCTGCCTCAGCCTCCCAAAGTGGTGAGATGATAACATGAGCTACCACACCTGGCTAAAAGTTCTTCTTTATAGACAAATACAGTGATAGAATTAGAATACCACTTTGGATTTTTTTTTCTTTGTGATACCTGGTGAAATAATGAATCCAGTCCACAACCATCAATAGATGCAAAAACCATTGTAAGAAATGTTGATGGGGAACCCCAGCTGGATAGAAGATGCCAACAACACAGGAACTCATCACTCATCATGAACATCTCTAAGAGGGGACAAGCAGATGTCAGCACAAGGGAGAAGTGCACAGCTCGCCTCTGAACCTCCTCGTCTATGAAGTCCAACCTGAACTGAAGCAAGCCTCCAGTCACTCCAGGAGTGACTTTCAGTTTAACAGGGAATACAGCAGATAGAGGAACAAGTTAGACAACTGCACGTCAACAGTGGGGAACATTCTACGGGGCAGCTGATCTAAGTTTTCTAATACATTATTCATGATATGAAAAGTAGAGGGGCAGATGTAAGTGGTGGAGTAACTAAAAGTCTTTGGATCCTGATTCAAACAAATCAACAAATTATTTTTGAGACAGCAAACTTAGACTATTTTCCATGTATTTAAAGTTAGGGAGTAATTATTAATTTTGGTAGTCTGCAATAATGGCTGAATGATTAGAAAATAAGAAAAAATATTTCTTAGTTATAAATGCATACTGAAATATTCAGGATAAAATGAGATATCTTTAATTTCTCTAAAAAGAAACAGGAAAAAGGGGAAAGAATAGATGAAACATGATTGGAAAATTATGGTAATTTTTCATGTTGAATAGAGACTCATGTGGATCCATTATACCATCCTTTCAACTCTTATGTGTGTTCACAGTTTTCCGTAACAAAAGTTAAAAAGAGTAGGGCTACTAAAAATTGTAGGGCTATTGTCTTGCAAACATCAGAACCAAAAATATCCATTCAGCCCACAAATACTGTGCATTATACGCCTGAGACTGTGGGAGGTGTTGGGAGAGAGATGTTTGTTTCTTCTGAGATGGCATAACAAGGATATAAAGGCACATTTTCCTTTGATGGAGCCCAAAAGCCAGAACACATGAAAGTTACGTTTTCTGACTGGTTCATCAAGAGAGCCTGTGCCTCAAAGCAACCCAGAGGCATCTAGAGAAACAAAGGCACAGACAGGTTCTTGTGGATTTGGGGAAAGGTGCTTAGTAAAATCCAATGAAGTTGGGCTGGAGAGACGAAGCCAGGTGAGGCTGTGAACAGAGCTATTGCTAAGTCAGGTCTGATGGGGATTCAGGATTCTTAAAGGGCTGATCAATAGGAAACATTCCGTCCCAAACTACCCTATCTGAAGCTCCACCAACAGGCTGGAAATTGAGGCCACTTCTGTGTCAAAATGTCCCATGTGCCTTGGATTTCGCAGGCATTATCAGAATATCCCACTTTATTGATCTGATTTCAAACAGCCCAGGTTTCCTGGCGCGAGGTCCTCAATGCTAATCACAAAAGTGGCTGGCCCAGGCTCACAGTGGTATCCCGGATGTGTGAGCAGCGAGTGAGTCCTGCTCCTGCTTACAGCCGACTCCTGCTGTGGACCCTGATTGTGAGCTGTACAATACAGGCTGAGGAAGAAAGACGCACCCTAACAGTACCCAGCATCAGCTTCCAGGTCCCAGCTGCCAGCCCACAAGGCGTCTCATCTCCCTATCCTAAGCTAGGTGTTCAGGCTCCCAGTGGGTCTGGGTGTATTTCCTGGCTGGGGAACCCCAGCCTTTGGAGGGAGGCTAACTTGTCTCGTTAAATGCCATGGAGCAAGAGCCCTCCCTGGATTTGCACACGTACCTTTCTTAGAGGGAACTGACTGCTTCCTCCTTTCCCCAGAATTCACCCCAATAGGATGATTTCTGCTCTGACCTACTTTCTTCCATCTGAATAGTATTTGCCTAGTGCCCACATGCCCCGAGTGAACCAAGATTTGGAAGGAAGGATCATCACCCTCAGTGGCCTCCCCTCCAGCCAGCCTCTCTTCATCCCTGCAGTGTCCTCACCAGTCCATACCTGGTTCAGGCAGGGGAAGATACGGAAAAGGAAATTGCCTGTCTTCAGGCAGAATGGTCACTGCACCCTTCCACAGCTCCTGCCCGTCCATCTCACACTCTTTCTCTCTCTCCCTCCCCTTCTTCTCCCTCTCCCTCATTCTCCCTCTCCCTCCCTCTCCCTGTCTCTCTCTCAGGATTCACTCTCTATAGATCAAGGGTTGCAATGCCTTAGACCAGTCAATGCCTTAAACCTTGCTGCCCCCTAGTGACAGGAGTGAGGAATAGCACTGTTCAAAGATTACGCTTAGAAAACAATTTTTTTCCACTTATTTTTCTTTGCTTTAGTGCTGAAAACGCATCTGCAGTTACTGACAGGAAAGGGGGCTCCGGGAGCCTTCTCAGGGAGCATGGCCCTGCCCACTTCACGTGACTTGTAGCTTTCAGAGCTGTGAGAGAATACATTTCTCTTGAGGTAAGCCACCCACTTTGTGCTACCCGGTTACAGCAGCCCTAGGAGACCAAAACATAAGTCCACTGTCCCATCACTGTCTCCCGGGAAACGGAAGCCCAAGCCACAGCGTCAGATGGTGAAGCTGAGACAAACCAAGGCTCCCAGATTCCTGGTGACTGTGCGCTGTGCTGCTGCTTCTCAGCACAACTCAAACCACACGCTCATCGCTAACGCTGAACGACGCTTCCCACACACAGTTTCTGTGCGCTTGTCCGCTGCTCTGAGGGGACAGCTCCCGAACCAGAAAGCGTGCGAGATGCACACAGACACTAAGGCAAGGTGTTCAGCAGAGCGAGCAATCAGCAGCCTGTCCTGGTCCAAAGCCACGGCACGAGTGGGTCCCAGACCCGGGTCCGGGCTCCAAGGCTCTGTCCAAACCACACCTTGCCCTCCTCCTCCCTGAATCACCACCCCGAGCGCAATGGACAGTGCGGCCTCTACAGTGAACCGGTGACAATTTAATTCATTCTTGATCTACAACTCACAAGGTTCTCTCCTAATGCTTCTCCCCAAAGCCCCAAGCTCAATTAACTTCCTTCATTACTTTACAGTTAAAAAAAAGATAAAGTTCCAATAGAAGTATCATTAA
Source organism: Erethizon dorsatum (assembly GCA_028451465.1). NCBI lineage: Eukaryota > Metazoa > Chordata > Mammalia > Rodentia > Erethizontidae > Erethizon > Erethizon dorsatum. The sequence goes on from CM051833.1 coordinate 58,712,510, forward strand.
GTAAAGTGTTATTTATGGATGGTTCTATAATTATGTTTATATCCGAAATACTGTAGTCTGTTTTCTTGTCTGCTTCTTATATTACTACCAGTTACAAAATATACAAAGAAATGGGAGATAAAATTCTTTCTTTTCATTTGTTAGGAAACAAAGATCTCTAAAGAATATATTTTCTTTTAGCAAAAAGCCACTACAAATTAAAGATTCAAAAATAACATTTATTCATTATTATACTTGATCAATTCAGTCTGATGTGTAAAAATATCTATGACACTAGTATTAAATTAATTTTAAATTTACTACAAATAAATATACACATAGTGTAAGGAAAACCACACTTTTTTCAGATCACCAATCCATAAACAAAATTGGGCAACACGACTCATTCCAAAATTATTTTTTCCTCGTAACATGTACCTCAAGAACACAGGTTCTATCACTACCCGTGTCCGGAAGCCAATGTCCTTGTTGTTACCAATGAACAGGAGAGTTCTGAGGAAAAAGTTTGCCTTGTAAATATTCTACCAATTCAAGGCTGGATTTTAGCGTTTCCATCTCATGATAGGGGACCTGTGAAGGGAGAAAGTGAAAGTGGTCACAGTGTGAGCCCTGCTTCGGGCACCCTCTGGCTCAACAAGAGCTCAGGTGGGAGCAAAGATCCCACCTGGCTCCTTCACCTGTCCCCTGTGCCAAGGACAGCGGTGGCGGCGGTGTAGGAATGCGCTGCACAAACAGGGGCATCCAAGTGAGAAGCAAGCACCGCGCTCCTCCAGGAGCTCACAAGCCAGGTGCCAAGTTAAAACACACGGGAAATCCGAGGAGCAAGCAGCGGGTGGTGTTGAGAGGGAGCCAGCGTTCAGAGCAGAGCGAGGGGAAGAACTGAGACACTCGGAAGCCGGGCCAGAGTCGGAGAGGGCAGCGGATGCAGAGGGCCGGGGGTGGGGGGCGGCTGCGGGCAGACTGGGGGGCCCTGAATGCTAATGGTGGAGAATTCTCACTTTATGCTGCAAGTGATAAAGAAATAATGAAGGTTTCTGAGCAAATGCTGGCATGATTAGCTTTAGGAAGATAAACTGGTAATGTGCAAGACGCAGGGGAAAAGTTACCAGACAGAAAAGCAGAGATCAGAGCGCGGGGACAGAAAAAGATGTGGTTAGGTGTCCCAGCTCCCCTTGGGGAACGGAATCATTATGAACTGCAAGCATGGACTAATAATAAAAACTTAAAACATAAGTGCGCAGCTAGAGAAGTAGGAGCCCACTCTACATTTACCATGGGCCCCACCCCGGACTTTCTTTCATCATTGACAATGAAAACGGAAACAAGGTCTTAAATATTAAGTAAGAGAGAGTGAACATCCTGGCCTTAATGGATTACCTTGATCATTTTTACCCAATAAATCAGAGATAAATTAAAGTAAAAGTCCAATAATTTGCTAGTTTTAAAAACAGGGTTAAGCATAGCTTATAGCAGTGGTGGCGAACCTATGGCACATGTTATTTTATTTTCTTGTAAGACAAAAGATGTTCATGTAGAGTCATTTTTACTAAACTAAAATCTCAGTATTCAGGTGTGATTGCAACATTGGCACTTTGTGATAAGTAGGTTAGGGTTGCAGTTTGGCACTTGGTCTTTAAAAGGTTCGCTATCACTGGCTTATAGGAATATAGGTGTGCGCTACTGCTCTACCTTTGAAAAACCAAAGCTCTGGGAAGTCTGTATTTCAACATCTAAGTCAAGAGGTTTAAGACTGACCCACAAAGTCACACCATGAGATTTAAACGGGCTCCAAGATTCTGCCCCACTAGGCTGTGCACTGTTAAAATAGAGACTAAGCCCGAAAAATCCCCGAGCAGACAATGTCAGTTAGGCCTTGAAAAATAACTGCACTCTTTCTTCAGCTGCAATTTTAAGTGACACGTGGACCATTTTTTGTAAAGTAAAAAACAGAGAACTTTAGCTCCACCACTTAAGAGTCATCCCACAAATTTATAATTATATAACTAGGGACTTTACAAAAAGATAGGGCAAATTGGGAAACTATATACCTGTAACCAATCAACTATTTTCTTGCCTTTACTGTGTTTGTCCTTAAGACTCTCTTACATGTGCCCTTGGCAGAGTGCCAAATCACTTCTAGTTTGGCACTGCACAATTTGTGAAGAAGGATTTGCTCAAATAAACGGTTTTAAAAACTTATTGTGCCACACAGGAATTAATAGTACCCTGTAAAAGGCAAAGTTGAAGTTGGAATTGTTTTTGGAAAAAAAAAAAAGTGACACCATACCTAAACAACAGTTTTATTAAATTAAATTTTAAAAAAAGCTTTGTTTAGCTCACAGTTTTGACATACCTGAACAACTTGATAGCCAAGTAATCTTAGGTGTCTTTGTTTAACAGCTTCTTTTCCTAGTAAGTGATTGCTATTAGAGCAAAATCTTTTTGGGCCATCAATGCACAGTGCTATCCTGAGAAATCAAAACGGAGAAAGAAAACTAATTTGTAAAACAGTTCAAGATATTTATATACTGTCACTGCTAGAATTTACTTGGGATTTGGCTAGTCGTATGTACCAGTACCATTTTAAAATAAACCATAAATAGGTTACCCTTTAATCTGTTGAAAAAGCATTCGACTTTATCATTTATAAAACATTACAAAGACTTGTAAAAATGATATGCCGAAAAGCATTTTCATCTCCAGAATCATGTCTATTTTTTCAACTTGCTAAGAAAAATATGTTTCTTAACTTTGACAAGTCTTGTAACATGATAAGCCACGATTTCCTTTACCTTTCATGGACATCTTCATTAGCTGTAAATGGTAATACAAATCCTTCTTCATCTAATTTAATTTCAACATCTGGTGAGAGAAGAGAGGAAAGATTCTTCCTGTGATACCCTCACAAACACTCTTCCCGTACTGCTCTGTGTTCTCTTCCACACTGCATTTACCAATGGGTGAAGGCTGCAAAGTAACGACCACACCAGACAGCGGTGAGAGTTGTAACTGAATTAGTTCGATGATCAACCAAGTCAGCCCTATTGTAAGAAGGTCCAACAAGACCAAAGCGAAGAGTAGGTCCTCAATGACCTGTGGTCACTTCCTTTCTCCTCTTGTAACAAGTGGAGGAGATCTCTCAATTCAGGGCGAAGCAAACCCTTTAGGCATGGACACCTGCACAACTCAAACCATGCAGCTGGCTTGAAGTGCCCCAGGTTAGGCAAAGCATCCTAAACTCCAGCCCGTGGTCCACAGCACGAACAAGCTCCCCTGCCCCCACCCCCACATCCACTGTTGCTCTTTTCTGAAAAGTCCAGTGAAGAGGAGGAGTGAGATGTGATCACTGAAGCCTATGAGCTACTGTCCTTTATGAGATGATTTTCTTTCACTCATCAATTTGAAAGGACTGAAGGAGCGGAAGAACATAGAGTCTGGTAAGCACCTGTAATACAGAAATGTTTATAACGGCCAACTTCTATCTGGTAGCCATGAGCCACACGGATGTGGCTACTAACTTGAAATATGGCTAAGTGTGATTGAAGAAATGAATTTTGAATGTTAACTTTAAATAGCACTCTAAAGAGGCTGCAGTATTTGGACAGCACAGGCCTAGAATATAATGGCAGCTAACATTTACTGAGCATTTACTATGTTCCAGGTATTATTATTTAATTTATTATTTATGTTCCAGGTATTATTATTTAATTTAATCTTTAATTATTTAAAGATTATTTAATCTTTCAATCTTTGAGGTCACCATTCTTCTTTCTCTCATTTTACAGATGAGAAAACAAGCAAGAAAAGGTAAAAATGTGTGCCTAGGACAGCTTCTACGATGTGCCTAATATGTGAGACTCAAACCCAGACAGTAACTCTATAGCCCTACTGTTAACCACTCCTTCAACTGCCTTTGAGGAAGGGACGATTCCACTCTGCATTTCCAGGGACCTTCAGTGGCTACTAAATCCCCAGTGACTTCAAAAGAGGACACGATGCTTCTGCTCAAAACGACAAAACTCCCTACACTACTTACCTATGGTATAACAATAGGGTGTTAACACTTTTGAAGAAAAATAGATTCTTCCTCCTAAAAGGTCAATCAGCGCAGTCATCACATATTTATAAAGTTGAAAATCCACTGGTGTCTCCAGGGAACAGCATGGAGTGAGAAATGATTTCACTTGGTACTTAGGAAGAAGTTTCGGACCCTAAAAAGCCATACATGCAAATATGAGAAGAAATTCAGATACAAAACCAGAGAATAAATTGAAGGACAGGTGGGCATAAAAGTTTAGTACAAAATTACTTTATAGGCACCATTTTTTTCCAGGAATTAGGGCAGATAGCTTTCTCAAACTGATGACGTAAAACATTTTTGTTAAATTTCAAAATCTTTTAAATATGTTTGAAAAAAAGTGATTGATCACCAGAACAGAAGGAAGAAAGGAGGAAGGGAAGCAGAAAGAAAAGCAAGAGAGGGAGAGGCGGAGTGGGAGAGAGAAGAAACATATGTGAGAAGAAGGCTCATGATTTAAACACATCTTTGGAACTCTTAGAATTGCTTCAAGGGCCGTAAGTACCCAAAACTAAAGTTTTTAACAGTGGAAAATATGATAAAGGTGACACTTCAGCTTCGTAAGGAAGGTCAGTGATATAATAAATGGTGCCGGCAAACTTGTTATCCATGTGGAAAAGAATCAAGTTCAGTTTCTATCATCCATACTGACTATCATAAACCCCAGGTGGTATAAGGTGGTGACCATAGTTTTAACAATGCATTGTATTCTTAAAAATTTGTATGAGAGATTTTAAGGATACTCACAACAGAAATAAGCATGGGAGACAATGCATATGCTGATGACACAGTGCATATGTTAATATATTATGGAATGACTAAATATATGTCTATTTCAAAACATCAGGATATATATAAATCCTACTGTCAATTAAAATACATAAATAATAAAAAGAAAAAAATTCCAGGGGATTAAAAATTCAAGTAAAATAAGAAAAATACTATTTTAAAATATTTATAAAATGTTTGTACTGATTTAGTAGTGCTGAAATATTTGTGAGATAGAAAACCCAAGTCACAAAAGACAAATTCAACTAAAGAAAACTCAAAAACTTCTGTACGTCATAAACAATATTAAGTTTAAAAAAATAAGAAATTACAAACCAGGTCAAAAACATATGCAACATACATAAAGGTTAATATCTGTTTTACGATGTGTCCTTACAAAAAAAACCCAAACAATCCAACAGCAATGAGTTAAATGTAAAAAGACAATTCATGGAAAATATAAATGGCCAGTGAGCATTTACAAATATGCTCAACTTTACTATTACAATATGAACATGTGACCTGATACGGCCCTTTCCACTGAGTGGATGAGGGGTCTAACAACACTGCTGCAGAAGCAGGGGAGACATGGTCACCTCCATTCACTGCTGCAGAAATACAACACCCACAACTGCTGGGGGAAATCTGTCAGTATCTATCCAAAATAAATCCAATAATCCCACTTCAAGGAATCCAGTTTACAGATTTAAAAAAAACAAAAGGCTCCAGGATGGTAAGATATGCAAGGATGTTTACTATAGTGGTTGCAAGCCACAAAAGTTGGACAAAACCTGAAGTACTTTAATAATGGAATGGCAGAATAAGTATCATGAGTGATCATGCATCTCTTAAGAGAGAAAATTTGATTTGTATGTGTGGCACTCCTGGAACGCTGATATACTGAGCAGAAAAACAAACCGTACTTTGTTTAGTCAGTCCCATTCCATTAAAAGTAAAACACTACATGATATTTGTATATATGTGTATATATCTGCCCATGGGAACTGCTACTGACCTTGTTTAGGAATGGAGGGAGATTGGGGATAGCATTATCTTCAAGTACATTTGTACTGTCTAAGCTATTTTAAAGAAACTAGTGTTTTTCCATTCTTATACCTTTCTTCAAAAATCAGATACTCTTAACTCTGTGTTCAGAGCATGGAGGATTGGGCAGGTATGGGAAGCCTGGAGGATGCCATTTCTGATCCAACCCAGGGAATGTGGGTACGTCATTCCAGCGCTACATGTCATTACAGACTCCCTGGACTAAACTCTGCCAGATGACAGCAAAATTCCTAGCTGGGCTTAAAAAGGTACTCAGAAATAATTTAGGGTCTGTTCAGTTCAGAGATTTATACTTTGATAGTGAATAGCTACGGTAAGTACCAAAAAGCCTCAGAGAAAAGCCGGTGTGCTGCCATAACCGCAGCGCTTGGTGAGACTTTCTAAGGATCCTAAACAGCAGAACTTGGACCTTCTGGGACAGATCACAGAAATGAGGTCAATTTATCAGAGAAAAGACTATATGGTGGCAACTAACTCCAAATAAACATATGCCCTGGTTTCTAATGAGGACACTGAGATAGACTGAATGTGATGGAAACTGACGATTTCAGAGAGGACAAAAGAAAAGTGGCTCTGCAGGGAAATAAAGCCACTCTCCATAGTCGTGCTTTTACCTTATAGAAAGGGCACTCTAGGACAGAGGTGAGGAAAAGTTGGGTCAATTGAGCCAGACTCAATCTGTCCACATATGACTCTTCGCCTGAAATAAGAAGCACTCTGTTATTCAGTTTCAAGAGTGGAATGTTTAAAGAGAGAAGGAACATCACGAGTGCACATCAATTTACTCACTCCGGAAGTAATGAATTTCAAAATGACACTAGGAAATGACCTTGTTAGAATTAATCATGTCCTTTTCTTATAAACAATGAAAATTTCAGGAACTCAAAGCTTCTACTAGCCAATATAATTGCAACTGACACATTTGTAGAATTACTGGAAATATTCATTAATTACAGAAAGCCAGAAATGCGACAATTTGAGTGGCCCTGGATTAAGATAAACAATATCATCTTTTTTAAAAGAAGAGGTTACAGCTGCTCACTCATCAAAGGTTAGAGTGGCTCTTTCCACCGCCATCCCCATGTGCCACAGGAGCGCTGTGGACCCCAGCTGGCAGCAATCAGTTTATGCGACATTGCTTCCCTCCCACTGTCCATGATTCCAGCATTTCTTAGCTGTGTTTATACCAGCATCTGTAACTTCAGATCTCTCCTTCATAGTATTATGGAGAAAAAATGAAGACAGAGCATTTGCTCAACATAAACAGTACCTATGCGACCCGAAAACACTGAAAGTTAAAATGTTCATTTTGTCCAGCTGTCAGAACTAACAGACAACTCACCTTGCAGCTGCTGAAGAAAGAAAGGGCTGAATATTTTTGCCATAAAGTTGACTGGATGGCATGCAATAAGTGAACAGGAATGGAGAACACGCAGGAGCGTTTTGGGTGGAAAACAATTGAAATTGGTGAACAGCACATTTTCTAGCTTCCTAAAGAAAGCAGGGGCATTTGGTGGCAAGTAATTGAGTTTGCCAAATGGTTCAATTAATTCAGAAATCTGAGTAGGTGAAAATTTTTCCGACTGGCAAACAAAAGTTTCTGCCACCGCATTGAGAATGGGTTTTGAGAGAATCAGTCTTCTACTGCAGTACTCTGCGACTTTACTGACAAGGTCAGGATCCAGGCTGAGGCAGTGTGAAGCTACACGCTGTTCTAGGGCGTTTGTAAAGAACCTGTCACTGTGCCCGAAATATCTGAAAGCCTCCAAGACTTTCCTGAGTTCTTCATTGGTGAAACGAGGAATGTGCCTCACGACATATTTACCCAATTTTATAATCAGAGGGCGTGCTTGAGTTTGATCAAGAACCACTAGGGCAGCCAGAATTTGGCTAATTGATTTAGGACTCAGGTAGGAAACGACTGAAAGAGAGAAGTTGTTTATCATATTTAAAAATGTTTGGTGTTGGTCTACTTCTTCAGCACAAGTCTGCAGTATCCTATAAATGGCCACAATATTTTCTGGGGTAAATGTTTCCAGTTTTTTACCTTGCAGTTGATGTATAATCAGTTCTAGTGTCACACAACCTGGACCTTGCAGTCTAATCAGAGTTTCCCCAAGAATACAAAGATCGGAGGTTTCCAGGACACCAGCTTGGAGACGATTCTGGCATTCTGCCACCAGATTCAGGATCAGGCTACTTTGACGCTCCACATGCAACAGAATCAGAGCTTGCAAAGCAGTCACCAAACCAGTGTTTGACAGACGGGTGGGGTGCTGTTCGAACTGAAAGCACAAGGCTTGAAAGATGCTATTCTCCAGTATTTCCTTTGGCAGTCTTTGATCACCACCTCCCTTTTCCACTTCACAAAGGCGCCGTAAAGCTCCTGCAGCCACAGTATCAGGCAGAATTTCCAGTGTGCTTATGAAACTTAACACCTCTTCCCATGAGGTGAGGCTGTTCAGTCTGCTGTAAAACATCTGTTCGTCTTCGTTGTTAAGATTTTGGTCAAGCCTGTCCCAGTTGTGTACTTGAGAGAACGCTTGCTCACGGAGTGGGTGAAGGTCATTTCCATTTTCTGAATGGAACTTTTTCCCACAGGCAGCATGGGACACCACCCTGAAAGGTTCAGGCTGTAGTGAACAGAACCAAGCATGCAGATGTCCCCTAACTACCTTGTTAATGTGATTTACAGGGCGACTTTTCAGAGCTGCCAGAGTTCCATATACACGAAAGTCAGCGAGATGACAGAAGTTCCTCCACAAGGTGATTAACGCCATGTCATCTGATTCTGAACTCTTCTTGATGTATAAGGAAGAAAAAAAGGTCAAATGCACTGACAACGTGACTCACTAAAACACCAATATTTATGAACCTAACGACAAAGATATAAAAATGATGATTAAGAAATATTTCTCACCAAAATAGAAGTAGCTAAAACACAAAAGATTCTTTGCTGCTCTCAAGTGTAGAAAAGCCCCTGGCAACTAACAACAATCACTACCACTTGCCAGGCACTGTTTCAAGTGCCTGCTGTGTATTACCCTATACAAGTTAATTATTTATTATTTTATAGCTGAGGAAGAAGTTAAACTCCCGGGAAGTTACTTTGGCTCGTTTACGCTGCTAGTAAGAAAGAGCAGGGATTCAAACTCACTGGGCCTAGCTCTTAATTATGGCTCTCGCGTGTTGGCTTGGTTGAAGGAACTGCCTTTGATTAAAAGGAACTCTCTTGGAGGGGAAACAAAAAGGAATAAAGAGGGCAAAGTTCGGGCAGGGCAGGCCAAGGCAAGGTACACGCGCCTAAAAAGCCCCGGGATGCAGGTTTGCAGTCCCTGTTAGAATGAGGCTAAGATTGAGGAAGCATCAAAAGGGGAGAAACAACAGAATAAAAAGTAAACGAAGGAAGGTCAACGAGGGGGGAAGGCAGGCCCAGAGGTGAACATCCGCTGGGGGATTTGGGATCCCAGTGTGCAGGGCACGGGACGGAGCCGCGTCCTCCGAGAAATGAAAGGACCCCGGGGGCCAGGCGCCCAAGGACCTGCGCTCGCACACCGGCAGGCGCCGCACGAGAAGGCCAAGTGGGTCAGCACGGCGAGCAGTGTCAAGGCGTGCAGCGCCGGGCACGGTCACTCCGGCTGCAAGCCCGCATGGACACTTACCAAGCTGCGGCGGGGCAGCGCTCGGACAACACACTGAGCTGGGAAAACCTCGCGGGCCCCCGTACGCAGACGGGAACCGAGCATGCGCGCGGCCGGGGACTCGCCCAGGTACCGCCCACAGTCAGCGTTCTGTGATTGGCCCGGCTCTCTCCGGAGCGTCCTATTGGTCATGAGTGCTGAGCCTGCGCGATTTGCCCTTGCACGCTGAGTTTTTGAGAGGTTTCGGAGTGGTCTCCGGTCTGAGCCGCGCAGAGGAGGGACGCTGTAGCAGCGGGACAGGCCCATCGGGGAAGCGGCCTGCAGTCGGTGAGGTTAGCCGGCTTGTTCGCGTGATCCCGGGCCCCGGCCCTAGGACTTCGCGCCCCGCGGTGGGCAGGTTCCGGACGCGGGCGGGCTGAGCACGGCGACCCGGAGCGGGACCGAGTCCTGGGGTGGGAGGGAGATCGCACCTGCTTCACCGTGGGGGCCCCGAGGCCCCGGGACAGTGTGAGCCCTGAGGAGTGACAGTGTTAGCTGTAATCAGGTTTTCCGCGCGGGCCGCAGTGCCCTGCCTGTGCCGTGTCTGCATATCACTCCGTCAGCCACTCAGTCCGCCACTTCGTCGAGCTCCTGGAATGCCAGGGGTTGTGCTGGTCCCCAAGGATTTCATCATTAACATGTAATTTATTTATCTGTGGCTCAATTTGTCTTTAGATGGCTCTGAGGTACATTCACCAAAATCCACATTTTGACTTGAGTAAACTCAGAAAGAATATGCACTTTAATTAAACTTAGTACTGTAGTTTTTACTTAAAAATTATGAAATAGGAACTAGAAATCTATAATTTTAATGGAAGTTCAACCGTTTTGTTTTATCTTTGAGACAGGGTGTCTCCTAATAGTCCAGGCTGGCTTCGAACTTGCTGCGATCCTCCTGCCTCTGCCTCCCTATAGCTGGGATTACTGGCTTGTTCCACCACGCCCAGCCTACCTCTTTATAAAAGAGGAAACAAAAGATGTCTGAATCTAAACAAAAAGATGTCTTCGTCTTTTAGGTGATACTGGGCCATAATATTTCCTCAGGTGGTGTATATGTATCACATCCTTTATCCGGTAGGTGTTAAGATCCTCATTTTAAGGACAAAGAAACGGTGGTACAGAACAGCTGAGCAGCTTGTCTACAGATAGAAAGTTGTGACTGACACTTTCAAATTTGTGAGCCATCAAATTAGAATTTGATTCTTGTATTCTCTGTAATATCATGTATTCTTTCCTATTTCATTTCATTTAAAATTAGTGCTAAGAAACAAATTTAGAGAAGGCTACTTCATAGTATGTGTGGATGTTATTGGATTCTTTTTTAAAGATTGCGGTAGAGTTCATACTTACGGGCTATTATTATTTCATTAAAAAGAAAATCTCTTTTTCCCATTCCTTTCAGTGTCACTTCTGCAGTGACAGCACATCCCCTGAGGTGATGAGGAGGTTCTTGTTACTGTATGCTACACAGCAAGGACAGGCAAAGGCCATAGCAGAAGAAATATGTGAGCAGGCGGGGGCACACGGCTTTTCTGCAGATCTTCACTGTATTAGCGAGTCGGATAAGGTAAGCGCTGTCGCTTGTGTGGTGTTCACTGTGCCTTATGCTTCCAAGTATTTTGCTTGGGAAGTAATGTTTGTTAAACAACATGACAAGATGATAAATACCACTATAATCTTTTTTTAACAGTCAGAAATTCATTTTAGCAACTGTATTGTAGGATTTTACCAGTGTTTTTTTAAAAACAGAAGTGTAGATTTGAATTAGGCTGAGCAGTCTCAGAAACCGAAACAAGCAGCTGCTCCTCACTGTCAGTGGTGGTGGTGGCACAGGCCTTGCGTAGCTCACGAGGTGGCCGTGAGAGCAAATGAGACGGGTATTTGTGTGCACATGTGTGCTTTCTACCTCGGGGACCTCTGTGTCCTGCATCGGCTCTCCAGAGACCTAGACGGTCATGCGAGAGTTCCTCCAAGGAAGGGCCACCTAGATTATCTTGTGAGAGAATTGAAAGCAGTAGTGTAGTCATGTGGGAAGGAGTCAGCTGCTGAAGGGCTGGGACTGCTTCTCTGCAGACATTCCTATGTTAGGGTATATAAAACCTTAACAGTTTGTGTTTTCTGTTTTGTTTTGTTTTTTTTCCCCAGGACTTGAGATTGAACCCAGGGCTTTTATGCTGAGCTCCATCCCCAGTTCACTTTTATTTTTTGTTTTGAGACACATTTTCTTTAAGTTGCCCAGGCCAAAGTTGCCATCCTCCTGCATCAGCTTTCCAGTGTTCTGGAATTATAGGCGTGCACCTCCATACTCAGCTCTGTGTTCTTCTTTGAGTTAGTTGGGACTGCTGAATTGTTCTTTTCCAGACAAGTCAGGTGATGACAGTTAGCAGGGGCTTTATACAGCCAGATAATAGGCCAGCCACTGAGCAGTCTCACCTCACTTTGGGACTTCGAAAGATAGCTTGCCAGTGTCCATTCGCTCAGGTTTATGGCCCTCTCTGACCTTCAGAAGCCTCAGGTTCCAAAGACAAGACAGTCAGCAGCACAGGTGAAGCATAATCCCAGTCATCCGCTTCCTTCATGCAGCACTGCGAGTGTTACTCCAGCTACAGTCCTAGAAAGCAGACTTCCTGGAGGATACCATCCGTCCATGATGTGCAGGCTCTGTTATTGGACAGTGACTTGAAACAAACTTATGTGATGGTGCTACTTGATGTACTACAGCCTGAATCTGTTACAGTGAGCAAGTCGTGTTGTAAGAGTAGCCCTGATTAGTCACTAGCTCGACAGAAAAGTGAATGGTGAATTTTTTTTTTTTTAACACCACCACCTTAGCCATGCTGTTAACTGAATGGTTTCTCTAGTGGTTGTTCATCACTTAAGTTGAAAAGGTAGTTTTATTTCCTAGTTTGCAGTAGTCCTTTCCAAGGTAATTTACCCAAACTCTGTACAGATTTAACATATAACTTTCGTAGTGTCTTAGTGTTTAAGAATGTTAGCTCAAGTTCTTACCATATGGGTACGCAGGTGAGGGCTGGGGGTGTAGCTCAGTGTAAAAGCACATACTTAGCATGTGCGGGGCCCTGGGTTCAGTTCTCACTACCACAAAAAGTAAAATGAAGGGAATTCTTTGGGCGCAAATTAAGTTATGTTCATGGGCAGTAAAGTTAATGGAGTCATAAGAAGAAATGGTGAATGCCCTATTTTAAATAAATTTACATAGGAATTAGAAGAAAGACTTGATGAATGCCTTGTGCACCTCTGCCTTTGTGTTATACGTGTTGTACAGGTGAGTGTATTTTGCTGAAGATTTCACAGCTGCTCTGACTTCAAGTATATTGAAATAGAAATGAATTGAAGAATATTCTCTTTGCTGCTCCTTTGTTGTCCTGCTATTTTAATCCTGGATACTTATGTATCTGTGTCCTTTATTTCTGAATTTTACCCTCCCTACTTTTGAGATCTCTGTGCTTGCCTTTTTGATTTTCTTACGGAGGGAGGCGCATTCCCACCTGGTTAGCTGCCTTTCCTCCTTGGGAGCTCATCGCGGTTTGAGAGTCATCTGCTCATTGCTTGGCCCGTTTGCCTTGCCGATCAAGCTTACATTGAGCACCTAGCCCAGGGCACTGTGGCAGAGTCGATTATACCCACCCCGCTCTTCTAATTTTCCTAAGGTGAAGGATTGGACTAGGAGGGAGCCTGGGGTGAAGGGCCCTGGCTCTGGGGAACTTTGTGGACAGAAAGACAGAGGATGTGTTCAACTTTCCTAACCCCTTGATGCGCATCAGCAAAACATGTGTGGTCACTGGACTGATCATTTTACCATGCATCTCTAGTAACTCGAAGAAGAGGAAAGTTGGAAGGAAATACAAGATGGAGGAAAAGAAGCTGATCGCTTCGCCTTGCTCATGTGTTCAATCACAAATGCATACAGCGTTAGGTCCCTGACTTGATTTCTTTGTTTTATAGTATGACCTAAAAACAGAAGCAGCTCCTTTGGTGGTGATTGTTTCTACCACAGGCACCGGAGACCCACCTGACAGTGCCCGCAAGTTCGTTAAAGAAATACATGACAAGACCCTGCCCGCTGATTGCTTCGCTCACCTAAGATATGCATTGTTAGGTACGGACTATATTTTCTGTCTTACCGTGTGTTATTACCGGCTTTAACTCTAGGATCTGAATATATGTTTTAAAACCATGAGATATAAAAGTATGGGTCCTTGTTATTTTTTTACATAAATTCTGTGTATAAACAAAACGAATAAACGTAAATAATGTGCTGTCTTGTATAACTGCTTCTTGCAGTTATACAAGAGGACCTCTGTAGGACCTTGTGAGCAGCTTTCATAACCAAGGGCGCACGTGAGTTCAGCCCTGAGGCATTCGTAAACTGTTAGTGGCAGGCTTCACCCCAAAACTAAAACAGAATCCACGAAGGAAGTGTTTCATGCTGTTTCATTCTTTACAGCAACAGTAACTACAAACCACAAAAAGCTTCCAGGTCTTTCTGATATCTTCCCTGTCCAAGAACCATGCCTCTAGGATGGTGGCCTCCTGTGCCCAGCTGTATATCAGGGTTAGCTGGGGGAGTTCTTGATGATTCCCATACTTGGCCACCACCTGTGATTCTGACATTCTGAGGCAGGGCTGTGGCATCGGTATTTTTAAAAGCGCCTGGGTGATTGTAACAATGTGCATCCCAGGTTAAGCGCAATGGCCAGGGCCTCTGTGGAGCATAGTTTAAACAGATAAACATAATGGATCAGAAGGGCCAGCACAGCAAAATGAAGACACCTGAGAGGGAGTTGAGGCCCTGTTCTTAGCTTGTCATCTGTATTGTTCACCCTCAAGGATTATTTTTGGGGCACAGCATGTAGCAAGGATGAGTTGTGCTTTGGGAACTGATCAGAAACTTCAGTTCGTAACTGACTAGGATCCGGCATCTGTAGCATGTCCATGAGTGTGTTTTACAGTATTTACAAGTTTTTTAAACTGAAGTTTTTCTAGTTTCTGTGTTTTCAAGAGTGCGCATATGTCGTGTTGAAAATCCCTCAGAACACTTACAAAGACAAGACTGAGGTCCATTCAGTCATTCTGGTCCGTATTGGACCTGCATATGGGCCCTGCAGGTTCTCAACCCACTGTTGCAAGAGATCATGGGTTGATTAAACAGCTGAGAACCTAGGACTTGCGTGTTACAGTTTCCCCCAAGTGTGAAATGTTAGTCTGTTTTCTTACCGTGAAACATAGAAGCAAATCCTAATTTACTCAACACAGAAACGATTTCAGAAGCTGGTTATTTCGGCATTTTGCCTCCTTGGACTCTAGGTCAGGAGTGGTGCATGTTGTAAGGGGCCAGGTCCTAGAGGCTTTAGGCTTTGCGGGCTCTGTAGTCTCCATGGTGACTGCCTGACTGCTGTTGGAGCTTCAAAGCCACATAAGCAGTATGTAAATAAACAGAGGTCCTATGTTCCAATAAAACTTTATTTATAAATCAGTAGTGGACAGTATGTGGTTGATAGGCTATGGTTGGCAGACTCCTAGTAAAAATAGAAAAGTATGTAGATAGAGATGTTGTGCATTTTGTTTTGTGTTTTGGTGGTGCTGGGGATTGAACCCAAGACTTTCAAACTGAGCTACATCCCAGCCCTTCTTTTTTTAAATTATTTTTTCCATTTTGAGACAGGGTCCCCTAAAGTCATTAAGTTGCCCACCCAGCCTGGGCTTGAACTTGAAATCCTCTGGCCTCAGTCTCCCAGAGTGCAGGGCTTACAGGTGTGTGCCACCGCCCTTGGCTGATGTTATAGTTCTTCAGTCTGTCTCTAATCCTTGTTTTAAGATTTCTGTAGTTTTACACAAGTTCATGGGAACAAAAATGTGGAGTGTGTATATTTCTTTGAACAGTGGTCTGTGTTTTCTTTTAGTATGTCTGGTACTATAAGGTAAAATAGAAGGAAATTATTTGCATACTTAGTACTACTCAAGGAAAATAAAACATGAAGCAATACATTATTTCTTCCTTCATTAGTAGATTGTGAAGTAGCATTGCTTTAGATACTTTATGTGTTGCCTGCATCTTTTACATTTAGAGCCCAATGTGCACCCTTTGTCTATTTGAACTCTAGGTTTGGGCGATTCAGAATACACGTTCTTCTGCAATGGGGGGAAAATAATTGATAAACGACTTCAGCAGCTCGGCGCCCGACGTTTTTATGACACCGGCCACGCTGATGACTGTGTGGGGTAAGAGCAGTGCGCGACTGTTTGTCCAGGGAGCCGTTGTTTATTTGTCCGGTGTCCTATTGTTTGTTTGTGGTGTCTTCCTGCCTCATCCTGCTCAGTGTGTTGAAGGGAGAATTGGGAGAGATGCGCATGAGCAGTTATCTGAAAGTGCGGAAGCATTTGTAAAACACAGCATCTGCTCGCAGGGCTTTGAGCGCGTCCCACTGGATTCGGCTCTCCATGCGGAGGCCAGCAGCCCGGGCTGTGGATGGAAAAGACACGTCCGTAGGCCTTCGGCCTCTCACCATTTTGTGCCATTTGCCGCCGTGCTAGCAGGAATAGGCCTTTTCATCCTTTCATTCTTGTTTGTACAAATCAGTACTTCACCCTGTGGCCACCTTTGAAATCATCCTACCATGTTCATTCAGAGGTCTTATAGGTACTGTCATATCATTTGTTCTGTCACTTAGCTCTTATTTTTATTTTAGCCAGAAAATAACATATGCACTTAGTTTTTTTTTTTTCCTACTAGATGCATGTATTAAGTGAATTTTCTCTCACTGTGTTAATGAGTAGTCTCTGTTTACAAAAGCGGCAGATTCAGCGGCTGTCTCACTGCTCTGCCTCTCCCTTTTTCTGGGAGCATGGCAGAGCCCGCCCCGCTTTCCGCCCACCTCGCCCTTGGCCCTTGTTTTCCATATTTTCTGCAGTTGTGATGCTGTGGAGTTTTGCCCTGTCTCCAAAGCACACGTTCTTCCTCGCTGTGACAAAGCTCCATGACTGCTCTTCCCTTATTTTAGTTTTATCTCTTTACTTTGACTTGTTTTTTTCCAGAACCTCATTGATATTAATAAACTATGATTAATTGCTAATACAATACTGATATTAATCCACTAGGTTCATCAATTATCCATATTTCACATCTCTTCTAAAGCTTTTGCTTGCCTTTTTATTGGGTCAATTATTAATTTTTTTTTTTTTTTTTTTGTGGGTACCGGGGGGTCGACCTCAGGACCTCGTGCACCAGCAGGCGCCCATGCCGCTGAGCGATATCACCAGCCCTTTTTTCGTATGTGCGTTCCGGGAGTCGAACTCGGACCCTCGCGCTTGCCAGGCAGGCGCTTAAGCCTCTGAGCCATCTCACCGGCCCCCAAAATTTTTGAATATATATTTTATTAGGCTTTTTTTTGAGACAGGGTCTCGCTATGTAGCCCAGGCTGGCCTTGAACTCTCAGCAATCTTGCCTCAGCCTCCCAAGTGCTGGGATTACAGGCATGTGCTACCACACCTGGCTTGAATATATATTTTAGTAGTCTGCACCTTGTATATTTTCAATGTAATTACTTTATTTGAATTTTTCCCTATTTCTAAAATGAAGATATTTTCCAGTAGCCCTCCTTGCTGAATTTGCCACCACACTGAAGGTCGCAGACCCAAGTCTGAATACCTGGGTTCAAATCCTTCATCCTGCACCTACTGGCTGAAACCTTGATTTCTTCACTTTCTGTGCCATGGATTTTCCCTCCAGGAAGTAGATAAAACGAGTGCTCACTGTGTAAGCCACAGGGGTGTGCAGACTAGCCAGTTAGTCTCTTAGAACCGTGCTGTCTCATGGTGAGCGCTCAGTAAACATTAGCTCTCTTCACCATTAGCGATGTGGTCAACTTAACTTTTCTGAGTTTTGAGAATCGTATTTTAAATGTAACTGTTACTGAACACATGATTTTAGTAAACTGCTTTCATGAAGGTCCCTTGGACTAAATAGACTGTATAACAAGATTTTGAGCTGTGCACCACTTAAGCACAGTGAAATTATAGTCTGAGTCCTAGTAAGTCGGAGGTCTGAAATGTGCCTCCTCTGATGTCATGGATGAGTTAGGGAGTAACTGATAGCTCTTTTGGAGTGGAGATGACAGAGGTGTCCGCTCTTGTGCCCTGACACAGCCTTCTTATCCATGCATCTACTTAGCCTTCTCTGTTTGGACAATGTGGGGAGCACTTTTGTGGAGTTCTGTTTTCTTATTAGAAACTGGACTACCACATTTGAAGAATGTATTCATGACTAATTCAGTTCTCCAAAAGATGATTGCTTTCTTTTTCTGAGGTCAGAATCAGCCTCCCTAAAATTTGTACCAAAAAAATTGTTCAGAACTGATAAAAAGGCTTGAATTTTTTTATTTAATCAAAACATTTGGTATTAATCCAGAGTGATTTCATGATGATATTTTCATCTGTAGGAGAAAGATCAGTAAATTAAGCAAAAAAGATGGAGTTTGACTGATGTCATGATCATTTGCCACACCAGAGCAGCCTTGGATTTTAGCTTCATCAGTTAGCTTCATCAGGATTTAGCATGGCTCTTTAAAATTATAGCTTCTTTTTTTTTTTTTTTTTTTAATGTGGGTCCTGGGAGTCGAACTCAGGACCTCACGCTTGCGGGGCAGGCACTTATGCTGCTGATCTGTCTCACCGGCCCCAAAATTATAGCTTCTTAAAATGAAGATTATCAACTCTTTTAGGAAAGTAAGAGTACTTGCAATTCCTATTGTCTTTTACTAAAATATCCTCATATCTCACTTCATTTCTTTGACCTATATGCGTGCTCATACTATTTAGAGCTACAGTGTTAATGAACACATGATAATCTTCTGCTCTTTGGAACTTCTTCAATCATCCTTTTGTTTTTTTTCAGTTTTTATTTCTTATTAGTCCATGTTTGTAGTACATAATGATTACATTCCTCGTGGGGAGTTATACGTGTACAGAACACATCTCAATTCTTTTTTCATCCCTTTTCCCTTCCCCAAAGAACTAAAAAGAAATTAGATCCCCAAAATAAAAGGCACATCAAAAAATGGCCAACTCAAATGAATAGACACTTACAAGGAGAAGTACTACAAATGGCCAATAAATACATGAAAAAATGTTCCACATCACTGGCCATTTGAGAAATGCAAATTAAAACAACACTGAGATTCCATCTCACTCCTGAAAGAATGGCCATCGTCAAAAAATCAAATAATAATAAAGGCTGGCGAGGCGGTGGGGGAAAGGAACCCATCCACCTTGTTGGTTGTCTGTGAAGTAGCACAACCACTGTAAAATCAGCGTGGAGATTCTTCATTCGTACTTTTTAAATTCATGGTGTTGCTCACAGTTGCATATAGCATTCTGCTAGATGGATGTTCTCTGACATTGTCCCATTTTTGCGTTTGAATGGATGACTTAGGCATTTGCTTGTTTTTTCCTTTTTATCACATCCCAGTTTGGAACTTGTGGTTGAGCCATGGGTTGCTGGACTCTGGGCCACTCTCACAAAGCACTTTAGGTCAAGGGAAGGACAAGGGGAGATGAGTGGGGCTCTCCGAAGAGCGCCAAATGCCACCTCGAGTACAGAGGCTGTGAAGCCAGAGTCACTGAATGTTGACTCTCAAATGAGACTTCTGAGATTGGATGATTCAAGAAGAAAGGATTCTGAAGTTCTGGAACAAAATGAGACGAATAGAGGTCAATCGCGTGCTGTGATTGAAGATGTCGAATCCTCGCTGATCTGCTCCGTACCCCCACTCTCACAAGCCTCTCTGAGTGTTCCTGCTTTACCCCCAGCATATTTACAGGTGCATCTTCAGGAGCCCCTTGGCCAGGTGAGCCGTTTCACTGTATGCTGTGTACTGTTATTTAACCATGGCTGCTTTTTTTTGATTTTTTTTTTCCAGCTTTTGTTACATTTGAACAAAGGTCAGCAAATGGTGAGTCCCTAGCCAAATGTGACCCATTGTTTCTCAACTGTAAACAAATGTGATTAGCACACAGCCAGGCCTATTTTTCTGCATAGTATCTGTGGGTACGTTTGAGCTCCCTTTGCAAAGCTGAGTGATTCCCCAGAGGCCTGTGAAGCCAGAAACATTTCCTGTCTGGCCCTTTCCAAAGAAGTAACCCGTCCATGTGTTACAGAGTGGCTTGTGTTACTGATGGGACATCCCTAATCTGAATCAAAAATGCTGTGAAATTTAAGTTTTTGAGTGTTGGTATGATGCCACAACTGGAAAATTACATAGCTGTGTCAGTCTGCATTCTGTCACCATGAAAAAATACCTGAGAAAATCAACTTGCAGGCAGAGTGATTTACATTGGTTCACAGTCTCGGGGACCTCAGGCCTTGGTCACTTGGCTCTGGCTTCTCAGTGTGTGGGGAGGCAGCACAGCATGGCAGGGCACGGGTGTTGGGGCACAGCGGCTCACCTCACGGAACCCAGGAAGCAGAGAGAGTGAGGATGGGGCCAGGGACAAAATACACCCTTCAAAGCCCGCCCCAGTGACCTTCTTCCCCAACACGGCCCCACCACCTAAAGATTCCACTTTAGGGCCGTCTTTTTTCCTCCTCATCCACCAGCGGCACATGAGGCTGAGAACATGGGTCAGCCATTCATGAGGTCAGAGCCCCCGTGATCCAGTCCCCTCCTGCAGGCCCCACCTCTCTCCACTGCTGCATGCTGGACGTGGGCTTTTGGAGGACGTTTTAGGACCCAAAGTGTAACAGTGCTGGCCCGATGAGATGGGCTGTGGTCACAGAGCAGGTGCACTGAAGGCAGGGAGTTTTAAATATACTTCAGGACAAGGAGTTTCAAATGTGCATGAGCTGCTCTTCTGAAGAATGAGATCTACATAGCTCATCCTTCACCTTGGAAATAAGAACTAAGTATCCCGGAAGTTTTATAAGATCATACAGATCCGGCATGGTCTCTAAAACAAAGGAGCGATACCACAGCAAATGGCATTTCCATTGCATTTTATCACGTTTGTTTCTCAAGGAGGAGGATCAAGCGTCTGTGACTTCAGCGGAGCCAGTCTTTCAAGTTCCAGTTTCAAAGGCTATTCAGCTCACCACGCGCAACGCCATAAAAACCACTCTGCTGCTGGAACTGGACATTTCTGTAAGTCACAGATTGATTTCTCAGTGCAGCTATGCTGTCAGGATGCCCAGGGAGCCTGCGTGGTGCTTGGTTTCCCATCCTGGGAGAGCGAGAGGTCTTCAGCGGGACATGTGACTGTTGCGGTCTTGACCCGTCCTTTTTCCTCCTCACCTCGCGCAGTTGGCCAGTTAATGAGTTGCGTCTGTCTCCCTCCTAGGAGAGAAATGTGGGCGATTACTTTTTCCTACCGCTTTTCCTCCTTAAAGGGAAGGAACACAGTAAGAAAAAAAACTGAAAACGAATGCAGATGGCCTTAAGTAGCTTCTTTAGGTCATAGTGTACGTGTACTTGTGTGTGTCTGTGTGTGTAAGAATTTTCACATGGATCACTTAAAACACTACCGTAGCGTACACTGCAGAAGGTGAGGCAGGTTATGTGCACTGTGTAAATGTGCGGTGATGGAAGGCCCTACAGTACACTGCGTAAGTGCCAGGTTTCTTTTCTAAAGTAACTCCTAATGAACTTTATGATTTGATTAACCAGGCTGACTCATTAGCTTATTTTTTGCAATTAGAATTCTTTTTTGTTTCCATTTTATCAGTACATGCTTGTGGTACATACTGGTTGCATTTTGGGGAGTTGGTATATGTACATACCACATTTAATTGTTTTTGTAGAATTCTTTTTTTTCAGTTTTTGTATTAAAATGGTCATAGAGTGAAAACTATATTTTTGTTATCGGACAACTTAGACACACAGCATTCTTTCATTTGGCTTCTTCTCTAGAAAACAGATTTCTCCTATCAGCCTGGTGATGCCTTCAATGTAATCTGTCCAAACAGTGACTCGGAGGTGCAAGGCCTGCTCCAAAGACTGCGGCTCACTAACGAGCGAGACCACTGCGTCCTCTTGCAAATCAAGGCCGACACCAAGAAGAAAGGTATGCAGGTGCTGGGCGTGGCGGGGCACAGGTCCCTGCCCTGGAGCTTCCTAGCGTGAGCGCCCCAGGCTGTCTCAGTCGCAGGCGAGTTGTTTGTGCAGACGCTGGGCTCACCCACCTGTGGGGTGTTGGAGGCACCCACTGGCGTTGCCAGGTAACTGCACTGAGGAAGATAACTGCACTATTAGATACCTATGGATGTGTGAAGAGAATAGAAACAACCTTTGAGCACCGGTGGGCCAGGACCATTTTAGAAAATGATTTTCCTGTTGTGTTTACTTCTTACCCCCATAACTGCTTTTAGATATAAAAATAATTGCTTTCCCCATAATTAAAATCAGTTATTTATTTTTAAAAATAGTCAAGCATATTGGTTATTTTTCTTACAGTCTTGAACTTGAGTTCAGTCCTGAAATACTTTTTGAGAATATTTTGAGTGTATATTCTAATGGAACACTGCCATTTTTTAAAGATAATTTTCCATTCTTTTATTTGGCATATCTTGAATTTATAATTCTTTCATTTCTTAGTGACGTAGAGTTTTTCTGCTGTATTCATAATGGGGGAATTTTTTGGCTGATGAAGTATTGTCACAAATCATTATACTTTAATAAGCATTATAACATGAAGTGTTCATAGTGTTTTGGGGGGTGTAGAACATGTTCCCCAGATATGTTTTGTGCTAATTCTTCATTGTTTATGTGTCATGAACATCTTTCCTGTGTTTTCCTGGAAAGGAGCTGCCCTACCCCAGCATATACCTGAAAGGTGTTCTCTCCAGTTCATTTTTACCTGGTGTCTTGACATACGAGCAATTCCAAAAAAGGTATTTTCCTGTTTTCTGTGTGTAACTATTTTAAAGTATGCTTATCTCTGTTTAGGATTTCTTTTAAATAGACCTAGAAATTGCCTTTTGAATCCTTAGAAGGTAACATCTTTATAGCATATTTTAAAAATTAGTTCCCTGGGCCAGGGATATAGCTCAGTGGCACAGTGCCTGCCTGGCAAGTGTGGGGTCATGAGTTCGATTTCCGGTACCAAAAAAAAAAAAAAACCCAAAAAATTAGTTCCCAGGGATATGTGGTATCTTTATAATTGTCATAATCAAATAGTTTTATGTTGTGTTTATATTGAAATTTTTGTTTTCCATTAAAATGAAATTTATAAAGTCGATCCTTCTCTTAGTCTTTTTTGCCCAGACATTGACTTTACATAGCCCATTAAACAGTGATGGAATCCTGTGGTGTCCAAGGATACATTGCCAGCTTTTATCTCATTGATGACCGGAAGATTAGGAGACTTTGGGGTCCCCCATGCACACATACGCTTGGCCACTTTCTAAGTTATTTAGATCACTTTTATGTAATGCTGTATAATTCCTTAATGATGAATAAGAATTCTTTAGGAAAAATTGAAGGTTTTGGTGGATTATATTGATATTTAGATGAATTCAGAGATTCAGCAATCCACTAGAGGTCAGTATTATCCCGGGGAGAATATTTTCTTGAAACTGATTTCTTTTAACAATCTCCCTCAAGTGGACACTAGCGGATACATTTTCCAAGCGGTGCCTTGCCAAACTTGGGTTGTCACTGAGCAGGGAGAGTGCTGTATTTAGGCTGCCCTCTCCTTAATGTAGTTTTCATTCTTTTTTTTTTTTTTTTTTTAATGTGGGTACCAAGAGTCGAACTCAGGACCTCACGTTTGCCAGGCAGGTGCTTATGCCACTGAGCCATCTCACCAGCCCTCTTTTTTTGTATTATTATTATTATTTTTTGTATTTCTAGTTTTGGGAACACAAACTAAGTCCTAGATATAATTTGAGTAATTTTAGAATTAATTCACTGTGATGAGGTCTTTTGATGAAATTTAATAAATTCACAGTTTTGGTTTAACTGTCTTTTTAAAACATATATATATTTCTCTTTCTACTACAAAAATAATATGCTCATTGTAGAAATTATACATATAAAAAAATAAGTAACCCAGAAAGTAGTTTTTGATGCTCAAACCCTGAGTTTATATTATAAATCCTATAGTATGTGTTCTATTTTATAATTTGTCCTTTTTACTTAAAATAAAATCAAATCTGTATATTTCAGTATGGAAAGATTTAAGATATTTTAATGGATGCACCATGGTTAATTTATTAATTTAATCATGGACAATGGTGTTGAGTTTTTTTTTTTTTTTTTGTGGGTACCAGGAGTCGACCTCAGGACCTCGCGCGCCAGCAGGCGCCCGTGCCGCTGAGCGATATCACCGGCCCCTTTTTCGTATGTGGATTCCGGGAGTCGAACCCGGGCCCTTGCGCTTGCCAGGCAGGCGCTTAAGCCGCTGAGCCATCTCACCGGCCCTGGTGTTGAGTTTTACACTATGGAACAAATGTCTAGATGAACATTCTTATATTAATCTTTGCACTAGTTTGAAGTTGTTTAAAGTAGTTTAGTAAATTCCTTGGGCTGGAATTGCTTCTTAAAAAATATTTACAGTTTAAAGTATAGTAATGTTCATGTTCTCTGTCAGGTTGTTCTCTAAAAATGAGTGTTTTCTATTTTAGGATCATATACTTTCTATACTTATAAAGTAAAAATTATCTTAAAGTATTTATAATTGCCATTGTTTTAACCTGTAATTGAAGAAACACTGACTTTAGAATTTACAAATTGTTATTTGTAAGCTCTTTGTTACCTTGCATAGATCCGTGCCATGATTTGGGCACTGATTGATTGGTCGATTGATTGAGTTCCTTAGTGCTCGATCTGCTCAGCACTGAGTTGGACATTGGAGAAATACATATAATTTGTTGGTCTCCAGATATTTTAGGGAGAGGTTCTTAGGCTTGTAGTTGCATTGCAAGCAAAATGATTAGCTAGTTTGATGTTTTATCCAGGAGTTTGGACTTGGTTCAGTTTTTAAGACTTGGGACTTGGGACTTTGTTGATTTTCTTCCTTTGTTTCTATTGCGCTCTTTCCACCCTGAGTCTGAGATGAGTAAGAATCCAGGCGCAGGTGGATCCTTCGTGTCCTGGGCCCTGGCTGTCCCTTCAGCCTTCTGTCCCTCCGTCCCTGTCTCTGTTCAGCTGCACGCGTCCCGGGAGCACTGTCCCGTGCCGCCTCCCCTGCCTTCGTGCCACTGCTGCGCCGTCTGTGTGGACGGCTACTTCCTGCTTCCAGGTGGCCAGCTGCCAACTCAGCTTGCGTCCTGGGAAGCCTTGGGCTTGCTGGGAAGCCCCTTTGTCCTGCTGCGCCCGGCGCACACTGGTTACTCATTTACTCCTGTTGCTGCCCCCAGCCTGTGAACCTTTATGGACGAACGTGGGGGCCGTCTGGTCCCCAGCGCCTCATCTGCCCAGTGTCCGGCTTATAGAAAGCACTTCACAGTTTCCGGATCATGCTGAGAGGGCAGATGGTACCGCCTGGTGAGACGGACAGTGTGTATTCAGAGTGCAGCTGTGCGACCTTGTGATCATGCCTCATCTACCTGCTGTGTCACTCGAGACCATACTTGCGACTGATGAGCTTGCTTAGATTAGGAGAAAAGGGATTGAAGCTAGAACATAAAAGCAGAATTTCCCTAGCAGGCCAACAGTGACGCAGGTAGAAAATCGCATTCGTTTTACTGGCAGCACTTGTGGCCGCCCTCTCCCTATTCCTGTGGGTAACTGAGCGCTGTCCCCAGGCAGATTCTAACCACATGTTCTCTCTGTTTATTTTGTTTTTTGCTCTCAGTGGTGGGGACTGGACTCAGGGCCCTGTGCATGCTAGGCTGGTGCTCTACCCCCGAGCTACACCCCAACCCCCTAACTCAATAGCGCTGACCACCAAGCGGGGTTGTCATTGAAGGTCCCTGAAGTCAGCTTCCTTTCCAGGCATTTGTGCGAGCCCTTGTGGACTATACCAGTGATGG
This sequence comes from Erethizon dorsatum, assembly GCA_028451465.1. Classification (NCBI taxonomy): domain Eukaryota; kingdom Metazoa; phylum Chordata; class Mammalia; order Rodentia; family Erethizontidae; genus Erethizon; species Erethizon dorsatum. The sequence goes on from CM051833.1 coordinate 58,738,086, forward strand.
TCCTGAAAAGCGGCGGCTGCAGGAGCTGTGCAGTAAACAAGGAGCGGCAGATTACGGCCGGTTCATCCGGGATGCCTGTGTCTGCCTGTTGGACCTGCTCCTGGCCTTCCCGTCCTGTCAGCCACCCCTCGGCGTCCTGCTCGGTGAGTCGTCCCTTCCGCAATCACCTCCGTTCTTCACGCAGTGATACGCGAACATCCGAATCAGGGCAGCTTGCTCACTCTCTGCATCCCATGCAGGTGTAGCAGGCACATGTACAAAGGAATGGTGATCGCCTAGGAAACATTTTGAATCCTGTCTTCTAGATGCAGTGACATCCGGGTTGTGCTCTAGAAGCCAAAGAATCCCTTTTAAGCTTTTTGATTTTTCTCAAGAGGTCCTTTGGCCAAGTTTAGTCTGAATATGCGAGCTTTCTAAGGAAGAACGATCTTTGTGAGAGAGAGTATCAGCTCTAATTGACAGAGGTAACCAAAGCGTTCAGAAATACCTCCATCCAGGCAAGTCCACACTGAGGACCCTTCAGGGCCAAGAGCGGCCTCTTGGTGTCACACTGGTACCAGTTGACGAACATGGGGTATTTGGAGGCAGAACCCCACCCCAAAATACTGCGAATGAAAGGAAATCCAGTGCAGTACCCACACTGACCCTTGGGATGCGCACGTCCCAACAGAAGAGACGCTGGCACCCTCCCCGAGCAGTCTTTGATGACACTTAGGCGTGTAGTTTCCTCAGCTCCTCTTTTCCTGTAGTGTAAGGAGTCAAGGTTTTGATGCTCGCGTGTGTCTGTGGTGACACTGAAATGTTTCTCTTTCTTTTTAGGTCAGTAGGACTGTCTTGATGCCCATACACTGCCGGGCACACTCCTTTGAAAGCTGGGTCCTTATTTGTCCTCCTCATTATTTCTTAATGTTCTTTTCTCTTTTTTCCTCCCCCAAATGGCAAAAAAAGCATCGTGGGTGAACCTCTTTTTCCCCCCTTTGGTCCTTGCCTCGCCCGGCACCCTAGGCTTTTCAGTTCAGTTGTTTAGTGGGTGGGGCTGGGATAACAATCAGAGCACAGTTCGGGAAGCTAAAACGAATCTTGAAAAGTTCTTGAATGTATGTGAATGTTTCAGGGTTTTGGTTTATTTATTTATTTTTTTTTGTAGATTCCTGTTATCTTTTTAAGCATTTACAAAAATAGCATTTGTTACGTGGTTATATAAAAAAAGGCATTGGGACCTATAAAAATTTAAATTATTAATGTGAACCCTTTACTAAACCTTATTCAAATACATATTAAAACTCTTAAGCTAGTTTAGATAGTTTCAAAATTTTGCTTAAATAACTATTGGAAATATACTACATATAAAAATTCCAAAGTTTGTTAATGGGTGATTCAAATATGGTTTACTTAAATTGTTTCTACAAGAGCTCCTATGTATTTTGGAAACCAGTAGGTTTCAGGATAATTTGGTTTAGAAATCACTACCACCAGCCACGTTTTTTAACTTATTAAATACAAGAAGAAAAAATATTTTATCCCCTGTGTATTTCCAATAATCCTTAAAATAGTGGTCTTTAATCTTTTTAAGGTTGTGATTTTATTTCAAAACTCTGAACATTGCACAGAAAGTTGCACACCCATGTAAAGGTTGAATGAGTGCCCTGACTGAAGTCCGTGCATGAGCCCTGTTCTTAGTGTCTTGGTTTATGAAACTCAGTGTTTAGGTAGAAGTTCTGATTTCAGAATAAGACAATGCATGTCTCGCTTTTAACTTTAGGAAATGGAGGAAAAAATCATAAATATTTTGTTTAGACACGAATTCATATGTAGCATGAAAAGCAGGATTAAAAACTAGAAGATAAGCTAATTTAGATATTCTAAATAAGAGACAAGGTCAAATTTAGGCCTTGAAGTTTTTTACCTTTATATATAAAGTTTTTTTCAGTAGTAAATTAATACTTGTTTTTTTTTTTTTTTTGTTTTTTGTTTTTCCCTAGAACATCTCCCTAAACTCCAACCCAGGCCATATTCTTGTGCAAGGTACTGCTGTTTACTAACGTAACATAAAGCATCTTTTCCCCGCAAATCTTAAGAAAGTCTGATTCTGGGTCCTTCATAGCCGCTCATTCATCAGTGGAAACATCTGTGATTTGTGGAAGGTGCCAGGCGTGATCAGGTGTGAAGAAGAGAAGCTGTGAGGACCGTGTCCTCCAGCATGTCCTAGAGTTGGGGTCCTGGATGGCTCCCCTCTTCCAGAACTGGTCCCCCACTCCAGGCAGACTGGCCTCAAGGTCATTCACTGCCCTGGATGGTGAGGAGGGCGTGGAGCAGAGAGACTCCCCCGCGGAAGACCCGGGCACTCTGCTGAGAGGACCAGGCTCGCCCTGACGCGGGTCTTCCTGCACCGTGCGGCGACCACCCTGTCCCAGCTCACGGTCTTGTCTTTCTTGCTTTCCACAGCGATAGAGCCAGGAAGTACGCTTGGGGGACTGAGTGTGCCTTATGGAGCTCTTTACCTTTATGGAGCATGTAAAAAAAAGAAAAATAGGTAGAAACGTCTTCTAAAGATGTCTTCTCTTGGTGAATTTTTACTTTTCTGGGTACACATACTTCAGTTACTTGCAAATTTTAACTTAATAACTACTATATGGGATATTTCACGAGATTTATTTCTATTCTTTCACGGGATGAAAGGTCTTTATAAATATTTAGTCTTTTACATGGAGACCCTTAGGGCACCTCAGTTTTTATAAATCTTATCTAGTATTGAAGCAAATAAAACCGGACATTTTCCTGAATGATATCACGAAATGGGAGGGGAGGAGGGGTAGAGTAAGTAAGTTTGCTTTTCTCTGAGGAGTGGGAAGGTGGATGAGCGCCATCAGGAGCGGTTTCCTCACTGCAGTAGAGAAGGGATTCTTTAGCCCCTGTGTGTTGGTTCTAATGCAGAACTCAAAATGTACCCACCTGTGTGTCTTTGCAGCTCGAGTTTGTTCCACCCAGACAAGCTTCATTTTGTCTTTAATGTCGTGGAGTTCTTGTCGCACACCCCGGCGGAGGTGACGCTGCGGAAGGGCGTGTGCACGGGTTGGCTGGCTGGCTTGGTCGCCTCATCTCTTCAGCCAGAGTCACAGGCGTCCCGTGCAGACGGCGGGACAGCCCCGGTTCCTGAGGTACTAAGGGCGTGCGCTGCTCAGCTTTGTCAGTACTGCTGTCTGCCTGAGGGGAGAAGCAGTGTCATCTGCACTGCGCATTGCAGTTACAGTTACATTATTCCAAAGACAGTGCACGCCGCACTTGGATTTCTGCAATCCCTGTGGGAAGGTCAGAGAAGCATTATTTCCTTTCAATTACTGGAAAACAGCCCATACGCCCTGACTGTGTGGAACGTCAGCTTTCTACAGTCAGTCTTTCCTTGCTGTCCCGTTCCTAGGAAAGCCTTTCCTGTGCATATTCTTGGTAGACTGGTCCAGGGAGGGGCGGAGGAAGCTCCGGGGCTGCAGTGTTTTAGGGTGAGGCCGAGCCCTCTGTCCCACACAGTAGTCGTACCTTGGCGGTCTGCCAGCGTTCAGTCCTAAGAGGTCTCGTCCAGGCTCTGGGCCTGTTCTGACATTGTTGTCTGGGGACGCTCTCTGCTTACCCATCATTTCCTTGCCTGCTTAATTTTGCCCCGCAGGACTCACAGTTACGCATCACTCTGGGGGCATCTGTCGCCTTTTACATTTCCTCCACTAGAACGTAAGCTTCCTAAAGACAGGGACTTTGATTTGTTCATTTCTGTCCCCAGGGTTGGCCACACTGAGACCTCTCAGTAGAACTGTTAAATGAGTGACTGAGGTGAGGCAGGCTAATGTAATATTAATCACAGTTTCACCCAAACAGGGACAGTAGTTAGACACATTGAGAAAGTTTAATATTCAGTCTCCTCACGGACATCTTGAATTTTCCTTGAATTAAAAGTTAACACTGAACGCATACACAGTTCTGCCACCATGCCGGGTGGATGGAATCCTGTTATTCCTGACCCTTAGTGAGCTGCAGCGTGACTTAGGCATAGGATGGAGTGAAACTGGAAGTGAGACACACAGATTAATTCTTTTGTGAGTATCCTTGGCACATGATTTGAAGGAAAAATCTTTGGAAATTTTAACAAAAAGATCTTCACTACCTCACTTACGCATCTGGCTTTACACAAGCAATTCTGGATATTACACACAGAATGGCGAGGGTGACACAGCTCTCCAGAATCTCTGGAGCAGCCCCTCAGTCTCTGTTTTTGGTTCCCTTATTTTCATTTAAAACTTTCAGCCCCTCCTTGGTGTTCATCTTCATTGGCTGTTTGTGTACTGACATGAAGAACTGTGTCTTTTTTTGTGCATTTCTTCATACTGTATATGATTTGTTGCCTACTAGGAAGCAAATATTATCCTTGCACCTAGAAAAATAATTTATGATTTATTCATTGTTCTCAATAATACCATACCTGTTATTTAAAAAACTTTTTGTAAGGGCAGAAAAAAAATTTTCAAGACAAACATCTTTCTCTGTAGTGACAAATGTGTCCATAGTTTCTGTAAGATCTAATGCTGCTGTTTCATTCAGTGCTGGTTCTCTGACCAGCATTTATATTTTTCTGTTCTTAGCAGATCTCAGCTTGGGTCTATGCTCTTGCGTAGGTTTTCTCTCAGACTTATCACAAATGGCTTCACATTTCAGATATCAATCTCTCCTCGATCAACCAATTCTTTCCACCTACCAGATGACCCCTCAGCCCCCATCATAATGGTGGGTCCAGGAACTGGCATTGCGCCCTTTATTGGCTTCCTGCAACATAGGTATGTGCTTGTTTTGGTTAGTAGGGAAAATACCGCTTGCAATCCCAAGTGGAAATGTAATAGCCTTTTCTGTTTCCTCAGTAGTTTTTAGAATAATTGGTCTTTGGTTGTAAAATTTTTATTTGAAAAAATTGTTATCAAACATCACCCTGGGAAAAATAGACATAATATGTTTCCAATACTGTGCTTTATACTGGAGCTTCTTTATTTGCTATGGCGTGTTCCTCAGCAGCACTGTGGTTTATAGCATGTATAACTGGGGACAGATTTCAGGCCCATGGTCATGCTGTGATGAGGTACAGCTACTTCATTTATTACTTAAGTGGATAAAGTTGGTAGTAACAGAGATCGAGTTATACCAAAAGGTTCAAAATGAAAACCCAGACTTCACTAATTTGAACATGATATTAACATAAATGATAATAATGATATTAACAGATATAACAGTGTCAGGACAGAACCGCTGGATGTAAAATAAATCAATCATGCTTCTCTCCATGTTTGTGAATGAATCTTACACGGTTTCCCAGATAGTGGGGTCTTCTGTTTCTTTTCATATTTTTCTTAAGAAAGCAAAAGCACAGTGGTGGATGAACTCTGTCTCATCGGTGTGTTTATTATTCATAAATACTGTCATGCAGTCCACCTATTACAGCCCGTGCTACTTCTCCAGTTCTATGCATAGATGTTACCTTGTTCATAAAATTGTTGCCAGTATTACTTGACATAGAAATCACTCTAGGTTTTACAACGTGATGTTTTTATTGTATATTTTATATGAAACTCAGGGAAGTCCACAGCTCCCAGATGTGCCTACTGATTATATTGTGTGCGGAGGGATCGTCACGGCCTGTGCAGCTATAGTAAACTGTTGTGCTGGTCGTCTCTCCACAACCGTGACGGAGCTCACAGCTCTCCACAACCGTGAGGGACCTCACAGCTCTCCACGACCGTGAGGAAATACCTGAGCTCAGTTATTACGGCTCACAGCTTTGGAGGTTCCGGTTCATGACCAGTTGGCGCCATTGCTTTGGGCCACGATGAGCCCGTGTATTGTGGCAGAAGACTGTGGCAAAGCACTTACCTCATGCCCAGGAAGCAGATGAAGAGGAAGGGGCCAGGACCCCCAGTCCCCCTGAGGGGCAAACCTCCCAGCCACCCAGCTATTCCCTACGAGGCCCCACCCCATGAAAGTTATACTGCCTTTCAATAATGCCACCCTGGGGTGTGAGCCTTTAAGTGCAGGGCCGTTGGAGGATATTCAAGATCCTTACCAGCTCGGGGGTAGAGTGCTTGCTTGCTTTGCATGTGCCAGGCCCTGGTTCCATCCCCAGTCTCACACACACATGCACACACACACACACATGCACACACAAGTAAAAAGGATTCTAATATTAGCAAATGTTAACTACTTGCATGAACTTTCAAGGACTGTAAAGATGGATTCTACAAACCTTAGTTTATTGGTGGTTTCCTGATGAAAGAGGTTTGCTTTACATTGCTTTAACATATTCTCTATAGCAAACATATCTCCCTTCTGTTTCTCTAGAGAGAAACTCCAAGAGCAGCACCCAGATGGAAATTTTGGAGCGATGTGGTTGTTTTTTGGCTGTAGACATAAGGAGAGGGACTACTTATTCAGGTACCATACAGGGCTGCTGTTGTACTACTGCAGACCACTGAGTGTGCGGTTCTAATTTTCAGACTTTTTCACCTTTAACGACAACCTTCCCATGACCCACGGTGTGTTATGTTTCAGAGAAGAGCTCAGGCATTTCGTTGAGCATGGGATCCTGACTCACCTAAAGGTCTCCTTTTCAAGAGACGCCCCTTTGAGGGAGGAGAAGGCCCCACCGAAGTATGTGCAAGACAGCCTCCAGCTGCACGGCCAGCAGGTGGCGAGGGTCCTCCTCCATGAGAACGGCTGCATTTATGTGTGTGGGTGAGTGGCCTCCTGCTTCAGTGCCTGTGCGAGAAGGCAGTTGGCGATGTTTATAAAAGAAACAAAAGACTGACAGACCGGTAATCTAGTTGCGCAGGAAGAGCCAAGGTGGCGAATCACAGGGAGCTAGATTTGTGCACTAAAGATTTGGAAAAATTCCTGTTTTGTAAAGGGTGATCTTATTTTGTTTTTTAGAGATGCAAAGAATATGGCCAAGGATGTCAATGACAGCCTTGTGGAAATAGTAAGCAAAGAGCTTGGAGTTGACAAACTAGAAGCAATGAAAACATTGGCTACTTTAAAAGAAGAAAAACGTTATCTTCAGGATATTTGGTCATAAAACCAGAAAATAAAGGAAAAGAAATAAGCCTTTTTTGCTGAAAATATTAAACAACAATTTTAATGAAGCTGAGATTTAAATCTTTTTAAATATTTTTTTAAACATCTTTTGGGGGGCCCAGAAAGGAGTCGGTCACTTAACAGTATAGCGAACTTCCTGATACGATTTCACTTGCCTCATCCTCTCCCTTCCTGTGCCTGCGACCCTCGCCAGAATGCCTGCACGTGGCTCCCGAGCTCAGGGGCGGCAGTACTCAGGTCTGGAGGACTTGGGAGACCTCGCCCAGTTCTGTGTGTGCTACGTTGCCTGTGGAGACTTCCGGTAGGATACTCGTGCGGGTGCCAGATGGGCTGGAATGGGCTGAGTATGCAGCTCTTGTGACCTTATCTCGCCAATATTTTTCAAAAAATAATGTGAAGGTCATATGTCTTTGTATGATGTATATTTATAAAGAATATCCACATTGATGTATTTAAATTGTGCATGTAGAACCTACCTGTTGCATATTTATATAACTATCAAATGGTTATTACCAAAACTATTTCTGATAAAGATATTTTAATTTTAAATTGATCTGTAAGAGTTTTTATGAGATTAAAACTGTGAAATATATTTTGAAATTCTGCTCTGGCCTATTTTTTTTTAATCACTTTTTTAATATCACAATCCCAGAATTTAAGAACACTTCCATTTAGTTGCAGATACCAGGATGTACATGTTCTACTAAAGTTACAAGTGTTTCTTCTCATTCCGCACCAGCTCCTTTCATTTCTGCTCCTCCTTAGCAAATCTCTTCCTCTCAAAGGCTTCTGGTCATTTTGAGAAATAAAGATCTGGAAAAAAAATTGACACAATTTAAGATTTGATAAGGCTTTTTGGCCATTTATTCTCCAATTAATGTATTTTATCCTTGTTGTTGCAATATAATAGAACTAATCTAAAAATGGATGAGGTAAACATACCCAGCAAATACTATGTTACATATATAATTACATGCGTAGGTTGTATATAACAAAGAGAAACGAGACAAAACATTATAAGGGACACCCAACAGTTTTCTATAGCAATGACTATAGCAAGAATATAAAACAATCAGGAATTCTTGCCCACTTGCCAATATTGTCTATAGATGCATGGCCTAAAACAGATCCATAAGGAGAAGCCGACAAGTAGCCAATCATAGTGGAGACTGCCACAAGCCATTTCTTCGTACACAGCATCCGGGTTATTTGTAGATCCTGTTGGATAACACGCTGTGGATGGTATTGACCAATAGGTTCCTGTAGTCTTACCAGCTGGTGACAGTGAAAATAGATTTTAGTTGGACTGTTACCACATCGATGTTTTGCAATATTTGTTCAAGACTGACTGACTATTCTAGGGCAAGGTTTTGTTCCTGTTACCACAGTGCACCTGCCCTTGGCTCTCCAGTGTGGTGGCTGGACAGTGCTGTTGCAGAGGTAAGATTCAGGCACCACCCTGGGTCCTTGTAGACCTCGTCTATGTAAGCTTGGGGACTGCTTTAAATTCTGTCCAACTTACCTATGTTAAACACCACATTTGTTAGAAGTGAGCTATTCTAATAAGCCACCATTGCATCCATGGTTTTCAGTAATTTTCGTAAGAGAATTTAGGTTTCATTGTGAGCAAACCAGATGATACGGCTGTACATCCAACAAACTGGGCACCATTGTGATTTCTCAAGCCCTTGAAACAGTTTTAAAAGTTGATCATGAAGTAAACCATAAAGGCCAACTCAACAAATTACATTAATAAGGCATTTTTCACTGACTCTAATAAGTCAACCATAGAAGATCCACAAAGCCCACAATGAAGAATTTTAAACATCTAAAACTGATTAAAATTTGAAAGACACCATAAAACCAGGCTTTTATCGATATCTTTAGGCAAAGGGAGAACTCAGAAGAAAAGCCCTGAGACGAGTTAGAACAGCAGGTGAAGGAGCAGTGGGTCTAGAGCAGAGGCACAGAAGGAGAGAAGAAAGAGTAGAGCGCCACTGGATCACAAGAGTGGAGTGATCTACCCTTACATTCTTAAGGGCTTGCCGTGGCTGTAAAGAGTTGAGACTAAAGGGAAGGAGCCGAGGAGAGAAGCAGGGAAACCACTTAGAGGACAGAGGTAATACTAAAGAGTAGATCATCCAGTCCAACTCACAAGAGCTAGACATGAGCCAGGATCCAACTTGACTAATTATCGAAGGTGCAGGGCATTTCTCAGCAATGCCTGTGTCACTTGTGTTAGTAACCTTTCTGTGGCTGTGATAAAATACCCAAGAATCACAAGAGGAAAGATTTATTTTGGCTCACAGTTTCAGACATTTCATTCCATGGTCAACTGGTTCCACTGATTTTAGGCGTGTGGCAAGGCAAAAAACACAACGGTAGAAGGGCATGGTGACGGAATGCTGATCACCTTGTGGCAGCCCGGAGGCAGAGAGAAGCAGAGAGGAAACAGCCAGGCACAAGGTGCAGTCCACAGGAGCACGCCCCCAGGACCATACCCTGCAAGTAGATCCCACTCCTCCATTTCCATCAGCTCCCTGCAGCCTATCAGATTATGAACCCATCTGTGGGTTAACCCACAGATGAGGCCAGAGCCATCACGATCCAATTACTCCCCTGAAGCCCCACAACTGAACATTGCTGCTTTGGGGACGAAGCTTTCTGTGCATAAACCTTTTGGGAGACACTTCCTATCCAACTGTAACACTCCTCCAGTGCTCTGTACTGCATTACCATTCCTCTCTGCCCCAGCTGAGCTTTAATATATGCATATCGCATTTGGGGCATCACTTATTTAAAAAATGGTGCTATGTCATGAAATGTCCACATTTTATCCCAAACGGTGTCTACACTATAAGCCAAAACATAGACAGCTAATGTACCATTTTCTGGAGAGCCATGCTCCATTAAACTGTATCGCAGGTTTATTTAGTGAACACACTAAAGAAACCAAGTACTCTTGTCAAAAGTACTTCGTGTTTATGTTGAATGTCAGTATACTAAGCAATTCAAGTGAAAGATTATTAAGCAAACCTACTAATATGTTTGCAAGAGGCCCATTTTAAGATACAGAAAGTTTGAGAATGTGAAAAAGGCTATATCCAAACCAAAAGAAAGTAGGTATTAGTTAATATAAAAAGGAGACTAAGCCAGGCATGGTGGTATACACCTATAATTCCAACACTTTGGTAAGCCAAAGTGAGATAACAAATTTGAGCCCAGCCTTGCCAATTTAGTGACTTAGTGATACCCTGTCTCAAAATAAGAAATGAAAGGGGCTGGGTATGTAGCTCAGTACAAAGGTGCTGTGTTCAATCCCCAGTGTCATAAAAATATCAAAAAGACAAAGTGAGAAATATTGCTGGAGATATTTTCATAGTGATTAAAGAGTCAATTGAGAAAAACCTAAAAACCATAATATGTGTGCACTTAAAAAAGTTTCACAATACATAGAGCAAAAGTTGCCAGAACTAAAAGGAGAAAAAAGCCAAATCCAAAACCACAGTTAAAAAATTTAACATATTTTTACTAGCAGAAAAAAAAAAATTTAACATATTTTTACTAGCAGAAAAAAAAAGCATACATAATATTCAGTAAGCATTTAAAAGATTTTTCTTTTCAGTACTAGGGATTGAACCCGGAGCAGTATACCACTGAGCTACATCCTCATTCCTTTTTTTATTTTAATACTAAATTTATTGAGACAAGATCAATACAAGTTACCTTTGGCCTCTACAAGTACAAGATGTACTCAAAGTGGTGGCCTCATTCCTTTTTATTATTTTATTTTGAGACAGAGTCTTGCTAAATTGCCCAGGCTGACCTTGTACTTGTGATCCTCCTGCCTCAGCCTCCCATGAACCTGTGATTACAGGCATGCATCACTGTGCCCAGCCATTTAAAAGATTTTAACATCATAATTAACATAGTTGGTCTAATTCACACACACACAGACACACACAACATCCACATGCTCGTGCACGCATGCATGAACATTCTAAAGCCAACAACTTTAGAAATTCTCTTCTAATTTGTATTGACTATTTGTCAGTGTATACCAACTTTCAAAAAAAGTGTTTTTTTGAAAATTAAACCAAAAGACAGCAGCTATTTGAAAGTAGAATAATCCCTAAATATTTCTAGAATAAATAACACAAAAAAAAATTCACCATGAACCAAAAACCAAAACCAAAAACAAACAAAAAAACCAGAAACCTCACTGAGGAAGTCAGAAAACATTTTGATGAAAAAGGACATAGCAAAAATTGCAGATGCAGGTAAAGTGGAGTTTTGAGGGAAATGTCTGAGCCTGCATCTCACATTATAAATACAAAAGCTGAAAAGCCAAGGATACTAGATTCCATCTTGAGGAATCAGAAGAAACAGGGAAGCTATAGCAATGGTGAAAAAAAAATTCAATAAAATTGGAAAATTAAAATTCAATAGAGAAAACTAGCATCACAAAAATTAGTTGCTTAGGATTAATACAATTGATAATAGCACAAAGTTGGGGGAGAAAGGTGTGTTTCCAATAAGAAAAGTGAAAGACAGAACATTATTTCACGTCCTACAAACTTACAAATAATCGTAGGGGAATCTGATGAACGTTCTTCTGTCCATAATTTAAAAATTTAGATGAATCACACAAATTTTCTTAAAAATTCATTTACCAAAACTGACAAATAAGAAATACTTGTTGTGTTAGTTTCTATTACTGTAACGAATGACTGAGAGAATCGGTCTGTAAAGAGAAAGTGGTCTTGGGCTTACGGTTTCAGAGGTGTCAGTCCATGGTTGACTGCCCCATTATCTGGGGACTGTGGTGATGCAGCACTTCATGGCAGGAAGTGTGAGTTGGAGCAAAACCATGCACCTCATGGCTAGGAAATGAAAGAGAGAAAAGACCAGGTCACACAGTTACCTTCAAGAGAACACCAACCATGTCATGAAAACTTACCTCTGGTTCACACCTATTAAAGGTTTCACAGTCTCCCAGTAGCACCATAGTCTAGGGACCAAGCTTTAACACATGGGCCTATTGAAGACATTGCAGATCCAAACTCTTGCACATATAATTTCTATACCTACTTAAAAGTCGAATCTCTAATTAAAACCTTCCTAACAAGACCCCAGGGCAGATGTCATCAGTGGTCACCTTCAGATACTTAGTAAAGAAATAGGACTGGCCTTAGCAAACTCTTAGCAAAATAAAACAAATTTCCATACAAAACTTTTAGATGAGGTAACACATATATTAAATAGCTTGACTTAGGTATCCCATAATGTAGACATATATTCAAATATCATGTCACACATAGTAAATATAGACAGTGTTAACTTGTCAAATTAAAAAAAAGGCACAGAGACACTATGAGAAAGGTAAAATACAGATCATTTACCATCTCTCATGATCAAAGATGTGAAAATTCAAATCTAGGCATTAGCAAATTCAATCAAGTAGTATATAAACAACAATGCATGTAAGAAGTTTTTTCTTCGAATGTTAGGTTGATTTAACATTCAGAAACCAATCAGTTTAATACATATTTATAGGATAAAGAGGAAAAATAATCCTACAAATCAGGAGCCCACATACTTTCTGTGAAGTGGCTGAAAGCAAATATTTTACATTCTTCAAGTCCTGTGCTCTCTGTCACAGCTGTTCAAATGCCAGTTTAGCAGGAAAGTAGCTGTAGAAAATATATAAGCAAAGGGATATAGTTGTTTTTCAATAAAACTTTAACAATGTCCATTGTTTAAAGACGATCTAAATAAATGCTGAAAAAAGTACTTGATAAAATTCAGCATCCATTCTTTATAGAAAAGTTTTAGTTAACTAAGAACTTCCTTAATTTGGTAAAGGAGATCTATAGAAATCTTACAGCTAACCTCATATTAGTGCATGCTCACCCCTGAGGTCTGCACACAAGAATGTCTACTGTCATGGCTTTAGAAATTAGGGTATAGGCTGTTGCCAGTAGGATAAGTCAAGAAAAAGAAATAAAATATATTAGAATTAGAAAAGGAAACAAAATTGTCATTATTTGTTATTATTTATAGAATTGATTATATAGAAAATACAACCTATAAGAAAAGTATTGCTCTTAATAAGTGAATTTAGCAAGATGGTTGTTTGCAAGGTCAATATGCAAAACTTCACTAGCAACAAATAATCAAAATAAAATACTATTTATAATAAGCACTGTATTACAGTTCTGCACAGAACCCATGGGGATATATTCGTTATGATTGGCTCACGCAATATGGGGGCCGCAAAGTCCTGCAGTCTGCCACGTGCAAGCCAGAAAAACCAGTAATGTGGATCGAGCTTGAGGTAGGACCCGAGAACCAGGAGGAGTGTCAATACCCTAATATCCAAGGGCGGGACATGGCTGACTCTACTCAAGCAGAAAGCATATTCGCCTTTCCTCTGTCTTTTTTGTTCTATTTGGGTCCTTGGTGGATTGGAAAATGGCCTCACAGACTGGTGAGGTCAATCTTTGCTCAGTCTATGTAATCAAATGCTAATCTTTTCTGGAAATATCCTCCAAGACACACCCAGAATAATGTCTTGTCAGCTATCTGGGCAAGTCCTAACTCAGTCAAACTGACACACATGATTAACCGTCACAATCACCAAAGAATCAACTATCCACAAATACGTCTTAACAAAAGCTGTGCAGGAACTCCCCATGGAAAGGTATAAAATAATGGTGATAGAAGTGAAAGAAACCTGAAATAAATGGAATAAAACCATGCTCATGAATTGGAAAACTGTGGAGTTAAGATACCAACTTTCTCAAATGGATCTACAAATTCAGTGCAACCCCAATCAAATCTCAGTAGGTAATTTCCTACGTGGTAGAAGCATCTTTCATTTGAATGGAGGCACTCTTGGTGGCCTCTACACAGCTTCAGGATGACAATTTGTCTCCAGAAACACCAAGTCTTGATTTGATATTCAGAATTTGAGCTCCAGTCCTAAACCTCTAGGTAGAGAGAGGGGCTGGAGATCCCGGCCAGTGATTTCTTCAACCATGTCTGTGTAACATAGCCTCCATACCCCCCACCCCAAGACCCAGCATTGGAGAGCTTTCTGGCTGGTGAGGCATGGAGGTGTTGGGCAGGGGGTGCCCTCTGAGACAGCATGGAGGCCCTGAGCTAATCCTTCCCAACCCACCACTCACAGCGCTTCCATTTAGCTGTATTCTCTATGATAAGCCAGTGATCATAAGTAAAGGGCTTTACTGAGTTCTGTGAGCTGTCCTAGCAGATTACTAAACAGATTACTACGAAGATTACTAAACTGGGAGGTGGATCATGGAAACCCCTGATTCGTAATTGGCTGACCCAAAGTACATGTGACAACCTGGTAATGGTGTCTGAAGTGGGGACAGTCCTGTGGGTCCAAACTCAACCTATGAGGTCTGCAATAACTGTGTGAGTGTTAAAATTGAATTGAGTTATAGGGCACTCCATTGGTGTCTAGAAAATTGTCTGAAAGGAAAATCCCACATATTTACTCAGAAGTGTGAATAAAAATGGCTTGGTTACCAATCCTGGATCAAGAGACTTCCATGTAACCTTTAATCGGTCAGATGGATAAGATGAAATACTTGAAGATATGCTCACGTTAGTAAATTTAAGCCTTAAATTCTATAATCACAGTACTTATACTTTAATGTCATTTTGTCTAGGTATTGTATTTTTCTATGAGTAGATATTTTACTATTCATTTATTTATTTACTTACTTCTTCGTTTAGTTATCTACTTCAATCAGTTTCCCCCCAATTACATAGACTTGATTTTCTTTTCTGGTTTGGGGTGGTGGAAAGTTTCATTCTGCTTCCAGAGGTGCTTGAAAAGCAGTGTGGTAGAGATGAGAGGGAAGCTTACAGTGTCTGGAATCAGATACTTCAATGCACAGCTCCTTGGAGAGATGGGAAGCACAGGGGTTAAAAGTGTAGAGAAGGACTCAGCCACATGTTCGTACCTTGCTTGTGTCCCTGGTCAAGTTACTGAATCTTTCTGTGCAGTGGTCTGTTACAGGGGAGTATGACATAGGTAGTTACAGTAATTCGTGAAAAGCGTTTAGAAGAGCTCCTGGCATTCAATGAGCCCTACATAGAGATGAGCCACTCTTATTCTTGATGATGACTTCATATATAATTTGTGTTTCCTGAATGCTATATGTAATTTCTTTTTCTTTCTTTCTTTCTTTCTTTCTTTCTTTCTTTCTTTCTTTCTTTCTTTCTTTCTTTCTTTCTTTCTTTCATCTTTCTTTCTTTTTTTTGACAAAATGTAGCCAATGGATCACCTTTGGTCCCATAAAATTTCTCATTTTATTTTGCTTTTTAGGTATGAATTATAAATATTTTAAATGTTCAAACATAAAAATCAGCATTCATGCATACAGACATCTTATACTGGATCCACCAGAAGTAGAGATGAGTGATTAAATGTTTCAGCGAGCTGAATGCCTGGAAGGCAGGCTGCAGGCCATGCACACAGTCCTCAGCTTTGAGACCCAGTCCAATCCCATATCCCTCCTGTCTTGTGAGTCACCCTACTTCTCCTTCTGCCTCATCCAGGTGGTCTGGTTTGCCTAATGAATGCAGACATCAAAGTGACTTATTTCCTTCAAAGTTGAAAACTGACATAATTTAAATATATTTACAATATTTGAATGGATAAGATAAGCCTTCTCCACTTGGAAAGGAGCATTAATTCAAAGGCTAATAAAAGTGATGTTACTTATGCTGACACTAAATCAATTCTTCTAGGCTTTATGTTTTATTTAATGCTAACATTCTTCTTTTTAAATGTGGCGGGTTGACATTTCATGGAAATCCAAACACTGCTTTTGACACCCATTAAATTTTCATGTCTAGGGTTTCTGATATGTTTCCTGAAGTTAGGACTATTTTTGTCTTCAAGAATATCTGTTTAGTGTGAGAGAGAATAAGCTAGAGTTCGGTGAAGTATACTGAGTGTATTTTAGTGTGTCTGATCAGTTTCTCTTCCAGCCTTTATTTATATTGGGTGTAGCAGTGCATGTAACCTGCTATTCTATGGAATGGCAGGGTAAGTGCCTTCGTTACTTTTCTCTCGTTGCTGAGACAAAATACCTGACATCCAAAGGTTAAAGGAGGAAAGGTTTATTTAGCTCACAGTTTGTAGAGGTTTCAGTCTGTAATTGGCTGGTTCCAAGGCAGGGTGGCATGGCAGAGGGGCCACAGTTCATGGTGGCAGAAGACAGCAAAAGCAACAAGAGAGAAAGAGACAAGCCTCTTTCTGTCCCTTATATTATATGCAGGCTATCTGCCCTAAGGCCATGTAACACTCACATCCTTAATCCCAGCCCTGGACCATGACTCAATCACAAACTCTAGATTCACCCACCTCTGAAGAGCCTGTCCCCCACTCCATGACTGCATGAGGGTTTGAGAAGGCATCTAGACACAAACCATAACAGGAAGGGTTAGCCCATTTCAGAACCAGGGGTCCCCGGGACAGCCCACGTCACCATGCTTCTGCCAACGGAGCTAGGGATGTTTGTCAATGAACTAAAGCTCAATGATGAGGATTCCTCTTCGTCCACTGGCTTCTCATGTGTAAGACAGTCTGTGTCATTTTGCTTATTTTGAGAGAATAATTAAATTTTCATCAATATTGCCAATTGAGGAGTTTTAACTTAAATGAATAGGAATTTTGGCGATTGTTCACTAGATGACTTGACACAGGTAAAGCGCATAAGGCTACGCCTGTCACAACACACCTGTTTAAAATGCATAGTGTCTGCAAGCTTTTTCCACCGTCACTACTACTACCACTTGGCAGCAATCCCCGGAGAAACTCCCTTTTGTTGATAGGTGTGCTCTGAATTTTGGAGGAGCATTTGATGCACAGCAAGGTCATTTTGATTTTTTTTTTTTTTTTAATTCTCCTGGCAAGTGCCCAGCCGCTGCACGGTTCCTGAACAGACATTTGTCTCCATGGTCCCTGATTCAATAGAAGTTAACTCAGCACCTTTCAGTAGCTTTAATTCACTTTCCAAAGGTTAACAGGTGAAAGAAAAGGTTCAGAAAGGGTCTAAATCGTGTTTCTATTTTTCCAGATGGATAGCTTTAACGAAAGACCATGACTCCATTGTGTGTAAGAGCACTTAAATGCTACCTTTGTTTCACAACATATCTGGACTATTATGTTTTTTTTTTTTTTTTTTTTTTTTGCTTCAGTATTTTCAAAGGGAAGGGAGAAGGTTGTGTGTTTTTGGTAAGGGCTTTCTCAAGAAAATGTGTGAAATATTGTCCCAAGACATACTCCAGCTGAGGGACTTTGCCACATTCACTAATTGTTTTCTCATTTGCATACTTATTTAATAGCAACTACAGATAAATAAGCTAGCACTGTAGCACATTATCGCTCACCTACATTTTCTCCTTATTATGGTCAAAAGAGATTGACTAGGGTAGGGGGGATTTCTTTCCCATGGAGCTGGACTAGAAAAAGCCAGACGATGAACGTGGGTTGGTTTGATAAGGTTTGCGAGTGTGCTGCTGACTGTGTGGGTAATAATTGCAGACTATGCCTAGCATGGGTCACAATTCCTTGGAATAGAGGCAGAATATTAAATATAAAAGATAAGGGAAAAGTGAGTGGGATTCACTACTTGCCCACTTGTCCCTCGAAGATGAGACTTGAAGCTCCCTTGTTGGCTAAGGGAAGCCCTGTAACTGAGAAACTCGAAGCAGTCCTCACTGAGTGGTAAACTCTGTTTCTGTGAAAGGAACTTAAATGATGCCCGAGAGGGGCTCATTTCCACCTTCCCATGCCCCAGAGCTGACCTGAGCCGAAGCTCCAAGTCAGTTCTGCATTACACTCCTCAATCCCTGTGTTACTCACTTGCTTTGTCACTGATCCTGAATCCCTGCATTAGTCTCTTTCCTCTTCACTGATCTGATACCTGCAACGTAAAGAAGGGGTTTATTTTGACTCACATTTTCAGTCCATGGTCCGCTGGCTGCAAGGCAAGAAAGCCAAGGTGGAAAGGTCTGGCTGAGGAGCGCTGCTCCTGTCACGGCAGCCAGGAAGCAGGGAGAGACGGGAGGAACCGGGGACGGAGGGAGATCCATCCAGGCCATGGTCCCAGGGACCCAGCTCTCCTGTCTCTACCCCACCTCCTAACACACATTCAGCACTGAACTTGTTAGTGGATGAATCCACTGGTGAATACGGCGCCCCGTGATCCAATCACGTTCCAAAAGCCCAATCTGAACACATGAGCCTTTTCAGGGACATCCTAGGTCTAAAACAGAACAGTCTCCCAGTTTTCCCTCTTGATAAAGCGTGGCGGCCATCTGGGAAATACATCCTTCGTGGGAGAAAATCAGCCAGAGCCCACGAAACTTAGCTCAGGATGTCGGCCCTCGCAGCTACTCTGTAGAAATGTTCTGCTTTGGAGCAGGGGGTGGGAATTCTTTGAGAACATTAGTAAACTGGTCAGCATAATTTTAGCTACTATCTGTAATGTCAAAGATAGTGCTTGGAAATGAGTAAAAGGTAGATATAATTACTATAAGATATATAAAATCTATAGTTAGAAATTAAACTGTCAAAATATTCAGTATTTCCTATTTCAATGAATTCTTTATAAGTCTAGTTCAAGACAAAAAAAAATGGCAGGTTGTTCTTAGAAGAAGGGAGACATTTTCTGGGGTTTATTGGCCTTTTATTTGGGTAATTCATGTTTAGCAGGTAGAAGTAGAAAGCAACCGCTATACGACTAAGATACTCAAGGCTACATACAATCCATCTACCCTGACTGTTACGTGGACAGAAGCAACCAGCTGATGATTTCAGTGGGATTTCTCTGAAACACACAGAGACCCTTTGAATTTGGGGACTAGGGCAGCATCCAAGCATCTGGAGGAAACCAAATGTTCTATGATGCCCACAGGGAATCCGGGTCCGGAGCCAGGGTGCCTGGCATCCCCATGACGCTCTCCCTTGCTTCCCTTCACAGCACTAAATCGAATCTAGCGATATCATCCACAGCTTCCTCCCAGCACCCAGGGAAAAAGTCCTTCCAGCAGGGGTGTGGGAAAGAGCAGCTCAGTGACTTTGGCAAAGCTTGGTGGTCAGGGAGGAGTCTCCCAAGGCTGGAGAAATTCCAGCAGAGATGTCCTAGGAGGAGGGCACAGCTGTGAGAGCAGGGACATCACTGGGAGACTCAGCCACAGGCTGTGAACTGTGTGTTTTCAGTTTTATCCACATCTTATCCACCTACCATCTAACTATCCACCCATCCAGCCATCCAACAAATGGTCACAGAGCACCTGCTACAAATCTCTTCCCTCTTCTCATGCTCTCTAAAGAATGCAAAGTGAGTCACAATATAGATGTAGTAAGAATGCATGTCCTCTGTCCTGTCAGTCGCTTGTACCACTACATCCAAGTCTTAATTTGTTGAGACTCCAGCAATGCAAAACTGTGGGCACGTGCAGGCCTCTGTCCCTTCACAACAACAGTACTCAGTGCTTAGAACGATTCCAATTCCTCACCCCTGCTTGTCCACCTGGCCAACTCCTGTCCTTCGACACTCAGCTCAGGGGCAGCCTGGTTGGTATAGTAGTCAAGATTACAGCTCAGTAAGTCCTTGGGTGTTGTAGCCACTGCATCCTTTCACGGCAGCAGCTGCTGGTCACAGGGCTTGGTACTATTCAGAGGCTGCCTCCTCCCTGAGCCTCCCATTCCTTTTTGACCCCGATCACAACGCTGCATCTTTTTATTCCTGTAAGTAGCAAGAGTGTGCTGTCCAAAAATGTTTGCTGAGAAATGAGATGATGAACAACCAAACAGAGGGCTCTGAGAGAAAGGGACATCAACTAACAACTCTTTGTTTCCTCCCCCTTCAGCAAACCAATGCCAGCAGAGATTCCTAAGCATGCCCCGTGTGTGCTAGAAGCTGAGGTTACTCTGCTGAGTGAGAGATCACAGGAGTCCCCTCTCTCCTAGGGCTTTCGCTCAGGCAAAAGTCAAAGGTAGCTCCTGCGGTAACAGACTTGCTGTGGGGTGTCCGTGTGGCACTGGCATCATTGGGGTAAAGAGCTGTAACTTTGGGAATGGAATTCGTGTAGCAATTAAAGTGACAGGGCCATTAGAGACATGGTGGGAGGAAGGCAAAGGCAGGGCTCAGAATAAAGGGAGACAGAGGAGGTTTCAGGAGGTGGCAGCCTAATAAAGCCTTATGCCCAAAGAGGGAGGTGCTTTTTGCTGGTTATAATTACACAGCAGGAGTCTGGGAATGATAAGCCAGCCTCCAGACAAATGGAAATAATTGCTGAGTGAAGGAGGCAGAAACAAGTGAAAAGGAGCCCAAAGCAGGCAGCTCTGAAAAGAGAACGAGCCTAAAATTGAACTATTTGACGGTCTCCTTCAATTTGCCTTGATACTGGCTGCATCTATGTCTTTGGCTTTTAGAACCGAGCCCCAAAGTCAAGGAAGTGGAAACTGATAGCAGGAGAGTGGAACGCTTACTTTAAACATTGCATGTGAGAATAATTTAGGAACTGGATTCTGTTACAAAGGCCCACATCCCTTCCAGGGCCCCCTCATGCTGCTCACATTTCAAGAGGCTTTATTCTTTCCACGTCTCTGGAAAGCTGCTTTGTGTGGGGGAATTTATTGAGAAGCAGGAAAGACAGATGGTGGAGGGGACATATCAGGTCAGATGCCTTACGAATTGGTGTGCGTATTGAATGACAGGGTGGAATAAAGACTGTTTCAAATATCACAGAGGCCGTCACGTGCATCAGCTTCCTGGTGTGAGAACCTTAGTGCACATGTTTAAGGGATGAATTGTGAGCCTGCACAGGTAGGCTTAGATCTGTAGATGTCACGGGCCGCCACCACCAAGGGACCTGGAATCGCAGGGGTGGTTCTGAGGTGGTCCTCCTGGCATCGCACCAACACTCGGTCCTGCATGCATTTGGCAGATAAGCTATATGATATCTTTTGTAATTAAGTCTGGTTTTTCTGTTTCCTTATATGTCGGTTATGTGAGCTTAAACAAGTATTACGGACACAGCAAAATAAAAACTACCTGGAAATGTTCTATGGACAGAAAAATATTTCTGAAAGTGTTTTTTGAAAATTATGAAGTTCCCAACAAGCACCCAGAGGGAGAACCTTGGTTGTTTTCCTTGTGATCATGGGGCTGGTCGGGATCCTGGCCTCCCTGCTGAGGCCCAGCGTCACAAGGAAAGATCAGAGCAAATTGGTTTCCACTGAACACATAGAACTTTCATACCATTGTAAAGTCAAAAATTAAGTTGAATCATTATAAGTCTGGGACCATTAGTACACATATGTTATTTCCTGTGGACTACAAGGGGGTGTTTTGTTCAGACTCTGGTTGGAAGCAAGGCAAAGGTCAATCTATGAAAATGATCAAGGGCTGGCATTGCTCAGTGATAGAGCACTTGCCTAGTGTGCATAACGCCTTGAGTTCATCCTCCAAGAGAACCAAAAAGAAAAATAAAAAGCTTCAATTCCATTCCTCATGTTTACTCACAGCTCTTTTCTTGTGTTGAAGATACTATTCTAGAGAGAATTATTAGCTTCACATAATCAACACCTCAACTGGATATGGCGATCGAATTGTGAGAGTGTGTTTCTTTTTTGTTTAACCCTGGCCTTCTTTTTTTTTTTTTTTTTAAATCAGTACAAGAGAGAAAAAATTCCTGGAGTCCTGAATCAATGCTGTATCACTGGGGTCTAAAGCACTTTGGCTTCTGTCCTCTTTTTTGCTTTCTGTATGTGGATTTCACATGCATGATACGAAAGAGTATAAATGGGGTCCTGAATACTGACTTTGTTTGTCCTGGTGAATTCTCTTTGGCTCTCATGGCTTGCTCCTGTCCACAAGGAATGTGACAACACCGCTTTAATAATGTCACAAAAGAGCCAAGGCAGGGGCACGGCAGGCCTAGGGCAAGCTGGAAGTGTACATTTTACCAGGAAATTGGGGCACAAGCTGAGGCTAGTGCAGTGGTTTCAGACTTAGGGTCAGGGCTGGCCCATGTCCTCCCGCCATGTCCTCCTCTTAATGTGACCGCTGATTTAAAAAAAAAGCCGTATAAACAAGCGTAGGAGAAAAAAAATCAACACATGCAGGTTTTAATTTTGAATCCAAAAACAAGCTCCTGGAACTTCACATCCTGCAAAAATACAAACTAGCTAGGTATTTTTGAAGAGAAGTATTCATGTGATTGTCCTTCCATACCCTTCGCTTTGCAGCAAATTCCAGGAGGGGGAAGAGAAGAGGAGTGGAGGTAGCATTTCCCTTCAGCTGCCTACTTACATCTGACATTTTCTGGTTCCTCTTCCTTCTTTATAAATTGTTTCTTCTTCTAGTGGCCAAGATTAACAGACTGGATACACAGCATGTTTATGCTTATGAGCATGATTATGTGCACTATACATATATGATATAAAGTAGTCTATTAAGATGCCTAGGTAGCTTCTAGGCTAAATATGCCAAGAGAAAGACAGAGCTCACACAGTGACATACAGCATGGCATAGGTCCCTGGCCATCAACACCATGTCTCTAGCTCTCTGGGATGACTCAATCGCACTGAAGCATGAAGTTTTACTGACATCCAAGAGGCAGTCTACAACCCTGGATGACACAAACCACATTCTCTGTTTCAAGTCTATGAAAAATCTGGATGTTGCCATCGGTGCCATCTGTGTGCAGTGAGGGTTTTTATCCCTGTTGCCCGCGAGCCTGGAGGGGAGAGTTTACCAAGAGCAGCATCTCCTCCCCACGCAGGCAGTGGCTGGACCAGAATGTGGGGAGCCTTCAAGGGCCCAGAGGGTCAGGAGCTGATGAAGTGAAGCCCATTTCTGCCCTCAGATGTGTATCAGAGGCAGATTCCAAGGTAAGGAATCACAGCCTATGGTGATGTGCATCAAACTAACAGAAATGCCACCTCTACAAGCCTGGGGCCGAGGTTTCAATGCATTATCTGCCGGCGATGTCGATTCCCCAGCACTGGCAGGTGAGAGATTGCATGGGTCTTATTTTAGAACTGGCAGGTAAAAACAAGCAGTGTAGCTAATGATAGTGCTTTAGGATACTTAGAAAGTCAATATAGACAACTTTCTTCTTTTTGTTGAGAATCTAATCAGACTTTGCACAGAAAATCAGCCACTTTAATCAAAAGGGTGGTCAGTGCTCTTAGAATATATCCAAAGGAAAGAGCCATATTAAGCAGATTCAAAACAGAGCTAACAGGCACTATTTCTCCCTCTACAGAAAATGTGC
This sequence comes from Erethizon dorsatum, assembly GCA_028451465.1. Classification (NCBI taxonomy): domain Eukaryota; kingdom Metazoa; phylum Chordata; class Mammalia; order Rodentia; family Erethizontidae; genus Erethizon; species Erethizon dorsatum. The sequence continues at coordinate 58,761,543 of CM051833.1, forward strand.
TCTTATGGAGATTTTTCAACTGAGCTATTTTTAGTGGCATGAGACACAGACTCCATAATCCTCGTAAAGATGTCAGCTGGCCGCAGCCTTCCCCAGGCACCTACAGGGATGATTCATTCGACTAATGACAAACTATCTGCATGTGGGGACCATCGTACATCTTCTGTGTGTCATGAAATATGAGTTACAGTGCAGCAGAAAATATTTTTATCAGTATGTGACACTGACCCTAGGGAGTTCTAAGCTAAAATATAGAGAAAGAAGAGCCTGCGTGATCTCCGCACTTGCTTATCTTAAGGCCGACCTCAGTGTTACAGTAAAATTCTGGTGGTGGTCGTGGAACGGCCCTGGGATGCTTTATCCAACTTTTCCCGGCTGGGAGCCCACCAGCTCCGGGGGCTTTGCAACAAAACCAGGAAAGACCAAAGGTTCGTGAAGTCTTCTGTGGTCCCATGTCATAGGCCAAGTGAGCCAGGCGTGGAGACCCGAGGTGGCTGTCCAGGGACGGGGCAGTTGTGCAAAGCGCCTGTGCCATCTGCCTTGACTGTCTGGCCATCAGAGCTGAATATTCCAACTCCTGTGTCAGGAGCTGCACTCTCATCTGGGATTGCAGGGCATCTAGCAGAGTGATGTTGGCCAGGGCTGACCCTGATCCCAAGAGGAAGTGGCCTTGGGTCACTGGGTCCCTTCACCGCAAGTCTGTCTGCTCCCTGCAGCAGAATACACAGGTCAGGATCGGATGGCAGGTCCGTCACTCAGGGTCCCTGGAGCATGGTGTCCAGGAGCAGAGGGGAGCACAAGGTAGGGAAAGCTCGGGCAGCTGAGGGGTACTGAACTTCTAACATGCATTGCAGGGGGCCCTGGGCTTCTCCCATCCGGAGTCTCAGCTTCCCCCAGGGCTCTCTCCAGCTTGGGGCTCAATGGGGAGCAGGAAGGACTCAGTGAGAGTCCTGGGGTCCTGGTGTCTGGCAGGCGGTTGGAGAACACAGTAGTAACTCAGTGACTATTTGACAACACGTGTCAGAGTGGGCTGGGGCTGGTGGGGTGGAACCCTGCTGAGTAGTAAGTGTGGGAAAAGGGCATGCGGATCCTGGAGCACAGGGAGGCCAAGAGAGGGTGGGGAAGAGGGAGAGAGGGAAGCAGAAGAAAAGGGAGCTCTGTCCTCCAAGGTCTCCCTACACTGCTCCTCTGCACCCGCTGCCAGCAGGATCAGCAGCAACCTTAGGCTGTCACTGTCACTCTCACCCTCCCAGCACCAGCATACCAACCACCTCAACAAACTGTACAAGTATGACTCGGTGGAGGCCGTCAAGGTAAAGCTTCAGCAGTGACAGCTGCATCCAGATGTGCAAAGAGGGCCGGTGGGCCTCAGTGACAGAATTGGTGACAGCTAAGGGGACCCCATTGTGATGACCTGTGGGTTTTTTGCTTTGTTTTGCTTGAGAAACTGTGGTGTGTCATCGTGAATACACACACTGTAAAGGAACATGGGACAGCTCTGGGTTGGGCAGCTGTCCCGAGTCGTGTCCTGCCTCAGCCCCTACTGTGTGGCTTTCTGTCCCAAGGGCCTGAGGCAGGAGGGCGGGAGCCCAGACTGGGGAAAACCGGCGTCGCTTTAGAAGCTGCCCCTAGGTGGCGCCCTGAGACAAGTTTTGCGTGGTTTTCAATTACTCCTTCCAATGATTTTCAAGTGCAGAAAAAGTTCTCAGCATAATATAAAGCATTTCTTCAAATTTCTAGTGTGAGATAACGTACTTAAATTTGCTCCCCAATGGAGAGTTAAACGGCTAGCTTTTAGAGGAGAGATTCTGTGTGGATGACCTGTCTCCTGGTCCCCAGGATAAAGGGATGGGCAGGACGTTAGCTTTGCTGACCCATGTATGCTTGGGCCAATTACTCACCCTGCATCCTCCACGACTTCATCTACAAATTAGAGGTAATAGTGTCTCACTTCCAGCCATGTTGGAGGGAGTAAGTGAGGCAATTTCTAAAAGGCCTTGAACAGTGCGTGGTAACTAAGTGCTCATTAAATTGGGATCTTTCTCGGAGGGGTTTTGCAAGTGGTCAGAACACGAAGCTTAGAACTAGACATCCTGAAATAATACTTACCAGCTAAGTGGTCCTGGGTGGTGACTTAGCTTCTTTGTGTCTCAGTTTCTTCATTTTAAAATGAACACAACACTAGGAATTTCCATATTGCCGGAAGGTGTAAATGGGGGATGAGCCCAGAGCCCAGTGCCGGGCAGAGTAGCGGGCATTCTTGTTGTGCCTACATGAAAGGCTGCAGGTTCCCAGAGATACGCGAGAGCTGCCTCCGACCTCCCAGTCACATCCACAGATAAAGGGAATTCTTCTTAATGACGTAAATGAAACACGATGGTCTCCTTCATCGGATGATTTCCCTTATGATTCTTAGAAAAGGGTTTGATCCCTTATCTGTTCCATCTATGTCATTTGCCTTAGTATTTAATGATCCTCCCACCTGGCTTGCTTTTCCTGATGGGTCCGATTAAACTTGGATCCAGAATCTATCAGCTCCTCCCCTGAGCCAGGGAATGAAGCATCATGAGCTAAAAGCACAACCCCTTCGAGTGTGAAGAGGAGGAAAATTCATCTAGTTATTGGAGACCATTGATCTATTTTTCCAGTCTATTTTTGTGCTTTTGTCATAAGATTCCCAAGGGAAGCCAAGTATCATTTATTATGATAGCAGAATGAAAAACTCATCAAACTACTGATCTTTCTTTACGTGGAAATCCACGTTCCCGTGTATGGAGAATGCTTAAGCATGCTCAAGTGACTTTCTAGAACAGGAAAAATGGGGTCACCAGGACTATATGGTCAGAGGTACTGCAGCCTTCTAGACCAGTATTTTACTGGTTCTCAGTCCTCTCTTGGGGTGCAGAAGCTGTTTTGGGGAGTCAGGAATCTTTCTCCCACATGAGCAGAGGAAGATGGTGGCATCAACCCATCCCCTGATCGTTCATGACTCTCTCGGAACTGTCCTGACCAGGAAGCCAGAGTCAGCCTGAGCCATCCTTCATCTTCCTGATTAGGGTCAGGGTCAGGGTCAGGGCTAGGGTCAGGGTCAGGGTCAAGGTTAGGGTCAGGATCAGGGTTAGGGCTAGGGTCAGGGTCAGGGTCAGGGTCAGGTTTAGGGCTAGGGTTAGGGTTAGTACCTTTCCTCTGCTGTGAAAAGTTTGAAATTCCAGCTAGCTGTTGTGGTCACAGATGAAGGTCGTAGCCAGGTATAGCTACAGTAGTTATCGAATAAACAGCACATACACATGTAAATGTGAATAGAAATTCAGCCATTTGAAATATGACAAATTTATTTGAAGAAAACTCTGTTAGGTCTTATGAATGTACTTTTTGTGGATATTACAAGTCTATTTCTATGCTTACTCACCTTTGTGGTGTATCGCATCATCATATGTATCTCTTAACTTGTAATCAACAGTTTGCAGAGTTTCTTGAGTTTATATTAAACTCATGGGAATTTTATGACAAAAGTATAAAAATGCCTGGAGAAAGAGACAGATATTTTTGAATTTGGCAACTAAGTGTAAATTCAAAACAGAGAGACTAATCTGGGGTGAAACAAAGTGAGAAGAGATTTTTCCATGAGGAGACCTTCAGAGAGAAGCCCAATTCCATGGCAATCTAGCCTAGTGATGACGGAACTTTTAGAGACGAGCACCTAAACTGCAACCCAAAACCCATTTAATTATTGCAAAGTGCCAACACTGCAATTAAATACTGAGGTTTTAGTTTAGAAAAAATAAGTCATACGTTAACATCTTTTTTCATATAAGACAAACAAATAACATGCATGTCGTAGGTTCGCCACCACTGTCCTAGCCTCTACTTATTGATATCTGCTAGTCTCCCAGGAATTTGACTATGAAACTTTATTTTAGAGGACGGATATAAACACTTCCATCCACATCTCAGAGAGAGGACTTTTCCAATGCCGACTTTATAGACCTTAATCATTCTGAGCAAATTGAGTGGATTTTAGGTTTTCGGTTTCATATTCCCCAGTGCCCCAAGGCCTGACCTCCGTGACTCCTCAAGTTTCTGAAATTTCAGAAATGAAGTGTGGTACCCTGCAAGCGTGCTTCAGTCAGGAGTTTCCATCCTTGCCAAAAATCACAACTCTTAAAAACAACAAAATCTACATCCTCCGGAGGAAAAACAGGCTGCCATGAAGGACTGTGGTCCAAGGAGCTGTGGAAGGCATTGTTGGCCACAGTGTGAGCTGGTAACTTGTTCAGTCCACCGCCTCTAACATGTGGCTTATTACCCAGGGCTTTTTAAAAGTTAGAGTGCCAGTCACACTGGGAGAGGTCTGTGGACATGAACAGCTTCCTGCTTTTAGGTGAAGGTTCATGGGACTGGGGGTGTGGCGCAGGGTGCTTAGCATGTACAAGTCCCTAGGTTTCATCCCAGCACTGCACGAAAAATAAGAAAGAAAGAGCATCCAAATGCTTTAATAGGTGCTGTATCTGACAGCCCAATACCTCCACCACGGGTGCTTAGCCCATGATATTGACAGACTGAAACAATGAATGTGACCATCACAGGTTCTCACCGTTGGCTTCACAGCTTCTGTAATCTGGAAAACACTGTGGGTTCTCAGAAGCAGCTGTGTTTGGACTTGGAAAGCTTCTTGCCTGGGGAAGCCCAGGGATCCCACCTACCCTGCACCTGCCCAGGCAACGGTCAGCTGAGATGCCCACCGGGGTCTGCAGACCATGACTGCTCCACTGTGGAATAAGCGTACAGAGCAGATGCACAGACACAGGGACATGGGACAGCGCTCCGCAGCTCGCTACAAAACCAGCCTTACTGTGACTTCTGGATTTCGTGTTGGCCTGAAGCCCACCAGGAACGTCCCACAGAGCAGCCTGTAGAGTAACCACTCGTCAGCAGGTGGATTCTCCACACTCTTCTCCCTGCATAGAAAAATCTTGGGGGCCAGTGAGATGGCTCAGCGGCATAAGCGCCTGCCTGGCAAGCACGAGGGCCCAAGTTCGACTCCCGGAACCCACATACGAAAAAAGGGCCGGTGATATCGCTCAGCGGCACAGGCGCCTGCTGGCGCGCGAGGTCCTGAGGCCGACCCCCGGTACCCACAAAAAAAAAAAAATCTTGAACATTGATGTATTGATGTTAATTAGAGAAAATGCTGCAGGTACTGAAGTACAATCAGAACAAATTATTTTTTATTTTTTTTATTTTAAAGAGAAAAAACAATGATACAATATTTCAAAACAAGGTAATAGGAGAGTAACAATGGTTAATACATTATGTATTGTTATCTTCAAAGTAGTTGCTCAGATTATAAGATATAGGCATGAAAAATTGATCAAACAATATAAGAACAGACCTTTCTTTTCAATGAACTAATAGAAATTAGTAATATAACTATCTTAACTATCTTGTGTGTATATATATATGTATATATGTATATGTATATATACATCTATATGTATATATGTACATATATGTATATGTATGTGTATATATAAATATATATATATTTCCTTTTCCTTTCCTTCTTTTCTCCTTTCCCCCATCCCAGTTTCTTTTTCCTTTCGAAGTTTCTTCCCATTTCCCAATATCTATTGTACATTTTGGATCTTATTTACTCTTTCAGCTTCCTACACCAGGGAGACAATATGATGTTTACACATGTGGGTCTGATTTATTTCACTTATGAGAATGGTCTCAAGTTGCATCCATTTACCTATAAAAGTCTCAAGTTTATCCTTCTTTATAGCTGAGTAGTACTCCATTGTATAAGAATACCACATCTTTTTTATCCATTCTTTTGTTGATGGGCATTTGGGTTGTTTCCAAGATTTAGCTATTACAAATTGTGCTGCTATAAACATGGGTGCACGTATATTGCTGTGGTAAGATGTTTTTAATTCTTCTGGGAAGATACCCAGAAAGGGAATAGCTGGATGGAATGGGACCTCTAATGCTAGTTTTTTGAGGAATCTCCACACTGATTTCCACAGTGGTTGCACCAATCTACACTCCCACCAAGAGTGGAGAAGGGTTCCTTTTTCCCCACACCCCCTCCAGCATTTGTTATTGGTTGATTTCTTGATAATAGCCATTCTTTCTGGGGTGAGATGGAATCTTAGTGTTGTTTCAATTTGCATCTCTTGAATGACCAATGAAGTTGAACATTTTTCATATATTTATTTGCTATTTGTATTTCTTCATATGAGAAGTGTGTATTCATCTCAGATGCCCATTTCTGGATTGAGTCTTTGAATTTGGGAAGTTTGATTTTTTCCAATTCTTTATATTTTCTAGATATAAGTCTTTCATCTGAGGGACTGTTGGCTAAAATTTTTTCCCACTCTGTGGGTTGTCTCTTCACTCTGATTTCTTTTGACGTGCAAAAGCTTTTTAATATGATGAGATCGCAGTTGTTGATTCTTTGAAGAGTTTCCCGTGCAGTTTGGGTTTTAGAACAAATTATTTTTCATGTTACAGAAAATGTTGAAAGAACTGATGTTTAATGACAAGCATCTTTTTGTTTCCCATCTCCCTGATACAACTAATGCATGGCCTTTGGCCCCAACCAAGAACATTAATGATGTGCAAATCTGGCTTTCTGGACCTATCACAGTGCACAGGGAGGTGACACCCCTGTACCAGGCTGTCACTTGCAGTCCCCAGGCTGGGAGAGGGGATGTTCGGCTCCGGTGCTGTCTCCCTGTCCCCCTGACCCAGACTCTCCCTGCACTGAGGCAAGGGTGGTGCAAAGGGCACCTGGGGCATCAGGGGCTGAAGGAAGGAGAGGAAGGAGGGCTCTGACCATCCCTGTGGTCACAGCCTCTGCCATTCTTAGAGGTCCTCAGAAGAGAAAAAGTTAAGTAGGTGCAAACAACTGATACATGTGGCCCATGGCAGCTGGCTGAATGATTATTGAAAGTAAAAATAGGATAGAAATTGTCATCCAAAGGCTCTGGGCATGTGATAAAAGGCCTGGACAGACACTAATACACATTTTTATGATAAATGAAACTTATGATCTGGGAAAATATATAGATACTGAGAAACAGACTTATTAGCGTATGTTTTCTATTCTATACAATTTGAAGAAACAATTTAAGTGCCGGGATAGTGCATGAATCTTGTGTTTAGTAGTGAATTTTGTTGATTTTATATACCAAAACTTACAAGTAAAATTCTGTACTAAAATTAAAACTAAAATGACTGTTGGGCTGCAGAAAGGTCTGTCAGATTGCGAAGCAGTGTCTGCCCAAAGCCTTCCTGGTGCAGAGCTCGTGTCGCACCGCACCGGTTCCTCATGTGTGGTGTGCGCTTCCTGTCAAATGCACACACTCAAAATTCACACTCAGAAAGTGCCTGGTGTTTTCCAGATTGGTACTAGACTGGATTTTCACTGGATACTTCAGCTCATCTCATCTCTTCTCTGGAAACGAAGCCAAACCGAAGAATCCATGTCCTCCCTATGTAGCATACCGTGGCTGTTACGTTACTCCCCACCCCACCCACGAATAAGTGATAATATTATTTTTTCTGGGAAAGAGGACAGTACTAGTTCAAAAAAGCTTTACTGGATTTGACCAGAAAGGTTTTCTAAATGACATCCAAACTGCTGTTCAATAAATTTCATGTAATGAATTTGGCAAAACAGCCCCATCCCCAACACACAGATTTTTTACGTTGAAAATATAAATCTTCAAGACTGTAAAGTATTTTCTCACTTTTTTCTTGACATTCTACTCAAAGGAAATTATTCAGATTCTCTCTCTTTTGTAAGTCCATACTTTATTCAAGTTTGCATAGTTTTTCCCCTTTTTTTTCCTTTTTCTCTTCCAGGGTCCCATCCAGGGCCACACATGACATTTCTTCATCATGTCTCCTTAGGTTGTCTGTGGTTCTGATTATGATTGGAGTGGGGGCTATGAGCTGTACTCTAAGTATCTGTCCACCAGTGGACTCACTTCTGCTTTCCCATCACAGTGCTGCTGTTGCTGATGGGTACCATGCGTGCTTCCAGATGTCCCTGAGCCCCTGACTCCAGGTGTGGCTTACATGGTGGTGTCCGTCATCTGCACTGGAGCCTCCTTCATAGAACAGCTCTTCTCTTTTTTTTTTTTTTTGTGGGTACCAGGGGTCCACCTCAGGACCTCGTGCGCCAGGAGGTGCCCGTGCCGCTGAGCGATATCACCGGCCCTTTTTTCGTATGTGGGTTCCAGGAGTCAAACTTGGGCCCTCGCGCTTGCCAGGCAGGCGCTTATGCCGCTGAGCCATCTCACCGGCCCAGAACAGCTCTTCTTTAGTGGCCAGAACATGTGTGATTCCTGCTGAAACCTCCTGGGGACACTTGTCGGTTTTAATTATTTCTGTACAATTTTTTGATTCTGTCTTTATTTCTCTCTTTTTTTCTACAAGAAGAACAATTAAAAACTAATACTTTTAAGCTGCAATAAGTAATTTAATCTCTCTAAAAGGAACTGTCAAATGACACTAATTAGTTTTATATCTAGGGTTATTTCTGGATGCACTTGAAGTTTGTCTGGTTTTCACTAGGAGGCTGGCTACAGATTTGCACTGAAGTTCTGGGAAAGCGAGTTCCAGTGTCGTTCGGGTGCTTTCTCTCGTGTAGGCTAATCTCTAGATCTTGCAGTGCCCTGACCCAGGAGGAGGACAGAGCCCCTGCAGGAAACCTTCCCAAACTTCTCTGGGGACTTTGACGAGTGACCTGGCCTCAGTGAGTTCTAAGGATCTCGGTGTGCTGGATCAGGCTCAGCAATGCAGAAGAGTCACAGTAGCCAGACGGTGGCCATTTCCTCCAAACTTCTTATTTCTCTCTAGGCATATTTCTATGCTGCAGCCCTTTAAAATGTACAAAAAATGATCAGAAATCCCCACTCCTATGATGATGCTTTGCTACACCCATTGAAGTAGCTTCTGACTGGAATTAGCTTTAATATTAGGGGAAGAAACAAAACTAGAGTTTCTCATGTGCATGGAGGGGTGGGCAGGGATTCTAAAGGAATGAGGAGGAATTACAAGGAACAGGTAGGAGGACATCCCAGCCATGGAGACATCTCTGAACAGTGGCTGTAAAATGGGCAAAGGTAGAGTAATAGTCACCTTGATCCGAGAAACTCACGGGAGATCATACACCCTACATTGTGATGTATGATAAAATATTAGCAGGGCAGGTGCCATTTTGGAATTTATTTCTGCTGTTTGCCCCTGTGGGCTTATTTAGTAACTGATTTATAGTTGATTTAAGGATGTTTTGTAACTTAATAAATACTGAACCAAAGCTTTCACGTTATCTATTTCAAAACTACAAAACCAAAAATAAAATATTGCTCTAATTCTGCTTCTTTTCTCTTTTGGATACTAAAAACAATAAATGAAAGATAGTTTCCTAACCTGATTGCCTTTTTGAATATTGAAGTTTTGGTAGTGATTTCTAAAATGACATTATTCCACACTATTTTCAATGGGCCTATATTAAAAATGAATTATACATTTCTTTTAGCAGATGGAAGCAGAGTTTTATTCATTTTAATATAGTTTATTATCAGAAATTTCATACCAGATGTATTAGGAACAAGAACTGTTCTTTTCTGGAAATACAAGAGCTGATCAAAAATATGCTGTGTGCTTATATATAAATTATTACAGTAAAAGACATGTTGCCATTAATGCCCCTCAAAATTCCTTGCTTTGACTATATACTTCCATCACTCTTGCAACTTTCTGAAGCAGTTCTGGAAGACCTCTTTCATGAGAGTCTTTGTGAGGTATGATCAGAAATGCAGCGAATGCTACTGCCCTGCATGCCACCCAACAGAGAGGCAGCCTCTTAAAAAATCCCAGTGTGTTCTCTTCACTGGAATGAGACTGGATCTGATGAGACTTCCAGCTCTTCTCAGAGTGAAAATGACCATAAAACGTAAACCTTTTTAATCGATTCAGGACACTGAAGCAGCCACAACGATGCAACCAGAGACATGCAGGAAAAAGGACTTCCGGAACTGCTTCAGAACATGTAAGAATGATGGGATGAGCATGTTGGGGGTGAATGGGAGTATTCTAGGTGGATTCATGGAAATATGCCTTTTACTGTAGTAAATTTTAAAAATTTAAACATTCACCATATTTGTCATTCACACCTCATACAGCTGACATAGAAAATTGACTCTGAGCACCATAAAGACTCAATTCAGAGCCCAATTCTCACAGCTGCACGGTTCCTAGGAGAGGTTATCTCAGACAGGCTTTTCTGAGGCCCACGGTAGCTGTGCCAGTGGAAAAACTCATGCTTATCACCCCTGATAAGAGTTGATTTCATATGTAGTTCAGACAAACCTATTGTATTGTACACTGTGACAAGATAAACCCAACCAGTCAAGAACACTTTCACACTGGGAAGAACAAAAGTAGTGTAAAATTCTTTATACATCGCTAGTGGCAGGAAATCAGTTCATGCATGGTATTTCTTAAAATGTAGGTCAAACAAGAAATTGTATTGCACCTCTTCTTATTATAGTAGCACTCAGTGACCAATAGTTCAAATATGCTCCCTTTCCTTCTCACCTTCTTGGCAATTTAACGCTATGCAGCTTATTAAAATGCTCAGCATTAAAGACTTACAAGCTGGGAGGGAGATCTGGAGCCTGCAAAATCCAACTCCTGCTTCTCCTATGTTGCGAAGAAGAACACATTGTTAGCTGCCATTCCTGCAATGACAGATAGTTTAATTTCCTATAAAACTCTGTTAGGAGCTTGTTTAATATAAATGATGGCTTATCATTTCACCCAGGTAGAATTGGCTCCAATTAGAAGAAGAGAATTTAGTCCATAGACTTTAAGAAAATTCCTCTTATGACTCTTTCAATCAGATATAGGACATGACCAATAAAACCTCCCATATCCCCGGTATGGCTTGTGTCTAGCTGTCCCTCCAAAGCCTCACACGGTCATAGGTGAGGCTTTACAAAGACGGCTGGGCCTAGGGTGTGTGTATGTGGATTAAGACTGTGATAACTGGATTGGCCCACTGATTGGTTTAGCATTGTTCTGGGTGTGGGTAATGGGAAGGTCTACCCTCTTTGTGGGCGGCACTACCCCACAGGCTGGTAGCCCGGATGAGGTAAAAGTGGAAGGCTTGCTGACCGCGCCTGCTGCTTGGTGCTTCCCTCCTGCGTGGACTTTTTCTCCTCTGCCACTCCGCCCTGCCTTGCAACCAGCCGATTATGGACTGAAACCTCTACAGACTGTAAACCAAAATAAACCTTGCCTCCTTCGATTTGTGAGTGTTGGATATTTTCTGTCTGCAACAAGAAAAGGAACTAAATGCAGCCCCCACTGGGGGTACAACACTTATGTAGGTGTGTTTGGAATTTAGGTTAACCCAGCCTCAGACTCTCATAATCTGACATCACTGTAGTTTTCACATCTTCCAAAAACAAGCAAACAAATTCCAACCTAAAATCATTGTAGCATTTTGTATGTGTGTGTGTGTGTGTGTGTGTGTGTGTTCTAGGATATCAGTTACAATTTGATATAGGAAAATCAGAAACAAGCTGGTGACAGCTGGCATGGTTATGGCAAGTGGCCAAATGAAAGCACTTAGAAAATCACCTACCTTTTAAAAGTCAATTTCAAAACGCTCCACGAGCTTACAGAAGATGTCACACTTATCTTTGGCTAAGAAAGTTAGCACCGTAGTTCCAGCTAAAGCCTGCACTGTATCATGAGTCTGACACTGGACTTGAACCACAGCACCTCAAAGGCAAGCGCAGTGTGACCATCCACTTGCACATCTAGACTCGGTGCTGAGACGGCTTCACCTCTGAAGACAGCAAACTCATTACAGTGTAGATTTCTTCTAAGCTGCATGGCAGAGCTTGCAGAGCAGGTAGTTGGCCAGAAATGCGTTGGAGCTGGGAAATGGGTACCAGGGCCCTGAGAGGATTCTAAGACAGGGCGGAATTCTAACATTTCCAGTGTCTGTGGTCCCCAGACTTCCTGCAAAGAGCACTTCATGCCCCCTTGCAATTTTCCCTTCGTACCCAGCCTGACACTGTTCGATCCGGCACAGTCACACCTTGGGCCGTGAGCCCCAAGTTAAACTCTGGTGACCCCACCAACCCACTAACCCACCTAAACCTCACTGACATGCGTCTGCAGTGTGTTTTGACCCCCTTAAGGATCTTTGGCTGCCAAGCCAGTCCCCATGAAGTCTGCATAAGATCAGAAACTCCTCCTCCCGAAGTGAGGGTAGAGACTCAGGGTTGATTCCAAAGAGGCCCCATTAGTTACCATCCCCAGCCGCCCCCTACATTGTACAAAAACTGGCCCTGGAACTCCCTGCGGTTGCCATCACTGGCACTGCCCGCCCAGCCTTCTCAAGGGTGTACTTTCCTTTCTGACAGTTGCCGCCTCTGGCTCTGCCAGCTTGGCACTCTCCCGAATGTCCTGTGCTTGCTATTATTATTATTTAGCCTTGATTAGGGTGTACTGTGCTTGTCTTTCCATAAACATGCTTGCTTCAAACTACTTCTGTCTGACCGAGTCCTGCCTCTGGTCCTCCCAAAGCTCCTACCACACAGAAAATTCTCCGTGCATCATTCAGTGTTGAATTCTTCTTGCCTGTTTTGTGATTTAGAAAACCAGATCTATTTGGAATTTTTAAAAACTTGAATACTCTGTAAAGCTAAGTTCAATCCTTGATAAACAGGCAGGAAGTTACCGACTTCACTTCTCCCACAAAGTGCATTTTAGAAGTACGGCTTATGCGGATCCCATGAGATGTGTGTGCGATGAGATGGTGCCGCCCTCCCCTTCACCTGAGTGAAGAAATGGAATTTCTGCCTGCCCTGCAAGGAGGCAGTTTTACTGACCTTCTTGGCAAGTTCACTGAGTACACTATATGCTTTTTCAGTCTTCATAACCTTAATTTTTATACTTATTCAAAATCTTGGTAGACAGGAGCAGTATAAACTTCCAGTGGTCATTGCTTCTTTTCTCTTTTCTGATCATCAGTTCCCTAGTGTTAAATTCTCTGAGAGCTGAGAATCCTCCAGGGCTCAGATTGTGGTTTTAGACACATGACGGCTTTGTTGTTTTCAGAAATCAGTTTAGGATGCCAGCAGTGGTGACTCAGAGAGCGTGCTCATCTCTCCTGCCCTGGATCATCACGGAAGTTCAGAAGGGATTGGGGGGAGGCAAGGGCAGGGGTTTACCAGCCATTCAGGGGACAATACCACACGGTAATGACACTGTCCAATTCGTGTGCGTGTCTTTGAGGACTGTAAGTACTAGAGGTGGACTCACTGCAGTTGAAGGTGTCATTGAAGAGGCGGGAATGGGAGGCTTAGTGACTGGTGAGAACAAAGGAGGAGGCAGAGTTCCTGAAGGAGAGAGGGGCCCCCAGCAGTGCATGAGAGACAGGGCTGTACCATGCAGCATGGAAGTCCCCACGGAAGGAGGAAAGAGTTTGGTGCAGTGTTGCCAGGTGTGTTCCCGGGGAGCCACGGGGAAGGAACCATGGCCTCTGGCTGATCCCTGGTGGCTGGGGTACTGTGGGAAGAGTGACAGGGCTCAGGAGCTTTCTGGGTAGCATGGCCATGGACTCAGAGAGGGGGCAGGTCCCACAGAAGGCGAGGACTCCCAGCCCTGGGAGACAGGTGGGAAGGAATGGACAAGGTCCAAGCCAGCCCGAAGGACCACCCTACTATGGCATTTGTTGCACGGGGACTTCTAGTAATTCTGTTTTCCTTATGAAAAATGCAAGACCTTCTTCCGAGCTCTTCAGGAAACAAAGAGTTTCATTTTTCTAATGAACGGGTGGGGGTCCAAAATGTTTCTCACATGCGAGACCGTGGACACTAGAGACTGTACCTGTATTCTCAAAGGAAGATGTGGGTTTTCTGTATACATTTTTCTCCTGAAGAGTTTAAAATACTACATGATCTATCAAAAAGATTGAAAAAAACCAAACAAAACAACAACGACAAAAAACAAATTGAGAGATTTTTATGCCTGTTTTACACAAGAAAGCACAAAAACGGTTAAGAGCTTTTCCATACTTAACTCTAGGTTGATACCACAAACTGGAGTTGTAGCATCGTACTAGTGTTTGTCGTTGTTTGCTCTAAATGAAGTAGTTGTGTTTGGAGACTTGATTCTGAATGTTTTATATCATACGAGAGGCTGTAACACCTGCTAATTTCTATAATAAAAAGCCTCAATTTGTTAATTTTAAAATACTGTGCACTTTGAACTCTTGATTAAGTAAATAACAAGAAGCAAGCTTCTGCATTAAAATTTAAATATCTCATCTTTTTTCTACTTTGGCGATTGAGTCTAGCTGTGGAAAACAGTTTCATTGCTTCCACTTAATGTTTCTAATATCAATTCCTGGTTGAAAACTGCTAAAGAACAGTCTGTGTGTTCCACGAATATGTCAAAACCCATGCCAGTATTTCCCCTTTTTCTAAACGGTAATTCAAAAATATTTATATTCTTCTTCCCTCCCTCCTTTCCTTTTTCTATTTGTCCCTTCCTTCCATTCTTCCTGGCTTCCTTCCTTTTTCTCTTCCTTCCTTTCTGTCACTCTTCCTTTTTCCATTTATCCCCTCCCCCTTTCTCACCTTACCTATTGTATTTTATAGAGTTGTAGTGTTCGATGCTGAAATATTCCCTGTCGGGGTTTGGGCCGGGAGGGGAGGATGAGAGAGGGTGCTGATCCTGGCAGGCTATGGAGCGATGGGCAGGGCTTCTGAGGTGTGTAGGGTAGAAGGCAGCCACAGGTGGGAGCTGATGGGGTGAAATATAAACCCAGCAAGTCCTCGGAGCTGAGGGCCTCCATATCACCTCGTGCGTTCTACTCCACAGCACCCACGTGCCCATTGGGAATTGTCTACTCATTAAACCTCACCGTCCTCACCGCCTCGACCCTGCTGTCCTCCCCCGTCTCCTCCTCTCCCTGCCCTGCTCCTCATCATGGCATTTCCGGTGTGGAAAGGAGCACATGGACTTGCACCAGGTCTTTTCAGTCTAGGAGCTGTCTCAGGGTCATCACAACGGGGGTGATGTGAGGACGCATTATCTGCTTCGGAAGGCTCCTCTGACTGGAGTCAGAAGATGCTGTCCAGCATCACATCTGGTCCTCCTGGAGCTGCCCCTCTCTCAGAGACCTTCCAGGGAAGAACATGTTCCTTCTGTTGTTCTCGGTTTGCTCTCAAGGTCCTTCCCCAGTCCACCAGCCCCAGGGCAGTCAGTGGCCTATACACTTCTGGGAAATCTTATGTGGGAAGATGAGAAGGCGCAGGTGACTCACCCAAGCCATGCAGGACTTGTGGGACCTGTGTCCAGGTGCGGTCAAGACAGACAGTATGCGCAGAGCAGCTGTCACCCATGGGGCAATGGCACACAGGCGCGAGCCTCCCTTTCTACAAGCTTCAGTCACGGACAGCGGCTCCCTTTGGTGCCGTCTGCATGCACGAGTCTAATCCTGAGCCTCATCAGCTGTGGTAGCACGGTGTGCAATCAGCCACACTAACGCTGTCAGAGACAGACCCTGGTGAGGGAATGTCCTCATTCCAGCTGTCCTAGGAGCAGCTTCAAGAAGGACTTACTGCCCGCTGGACACATTTGTGTGACATGTGGGCCAGAGAGAAGGTAATTTGAGTTTGGCTTGATGGGTATTTCCTAATTTAATAGCCCTCAGTACTGATTCCAATGTCCTTGGGTGGGAAATTGCATGGGGCTACTTAGATTTCACCCATTCATCCTTGTAAACATGATGAGGCTTCAGAGCAGGCCTGTGAAACTTTCAGATCTATGTGTTGAGGTGACCGGATGTCTATGGACAGTGCAGGTGAGAAAGGTCTAGAGCATCCCAGGGACATCCTGTAATTAACCTACAGAGCCTGACACACGATATAGAAAGATGCCATGCACTGGTTTCCTTTATGACAACTAAAAATTCAGTAAAGAATGAAATTGCTTTTAAAAAAAAGAAAATCTATGAACAGTGTGATTCCAGTGGATATGGTTAGTTTATATTTATAATATGGGGAGACAAGAGAAAGAGAATTGAAAAGAAAACAAAATAAACTTTAAGCAAATGAGTTTAATAAAAATTAAAAAATTGAGAATGCTGATTTTTTAATATAATGAACAGACTCCTGAACTTATGAAATTGGCAGTAGCAGCCAACAGAAGCTCAAGAGACACAATTTATTTAGACATGCAACATTTTCTAGATTTGCAAGCTTTTGTCAATTCTCTCATAAGAGACCAGAGATGCAGTTGAGAGTGATTGGCAAGAACAGCCAGACCTTTGGACAAGGTCTATGGGGATGGAGAGCAATGTCTGATGAAATAGCCAACTTCCAGAGTAAGAAAGGCAATAGAGCGACTGCGGTCCACAGGCCTGGTGGGATCAGAGCGCTTTTTAATGACCTGAGAGAGTGGACAAGTTTCAGAGAGGCCAGACCCGCTGAAGGTGCAGCTGTGTTTATGCCAGAGGGGATGAAGAGAAGAGCAGAAATGCTCCCCGAAACCCGATCTTTACCTAGGGGATGGGTAGGTGCGCACATTAAGCGAGGGTGCGTGGACGCACATGCGAAGGGATGCTTCGCGCTGTGGGCCGTGCTGGACATCCCCCACCAGCTCACCCTGCACTGGAAGCCCTGGGCCTCCCTGGGTCAGTGCATGGCAGAGCCTGGAAAATGTGCATCTATCCTTAGAGACTGGAAGAAGAGCTGAGGTCATCTTAACAAAAGAAGAATATAGAAACAAACGCCGACTGCTCAGAGCAACTCCAGCCCCATCAGTTATGAAGCCCGTTCTGGCTCTGCTTCTGAGTGGCCATGAAGAACTTGGAAGAAACTCGGAAACGAGCTTATGCAGCCCTGTGCCTGGAGCAGTGGAAGTGGAGAAACACACCCGTCTCAGCTTCCAGACAAACTAGAAATCTGTGTCTGATTCTGCTGACCTAATCATGCCAATAGATGCTGGGAAGCTCACTACTCCTCGCCTGGGACGTGCCAAGGAATGGCAGAGTCAGTTCAAACCCACACACTTTGAACTCAGGAGATGCGGTGCTGATGCGGAGAAGTCTGGTTTCCAGCTCTGTCCTCAGGGAGTTCGTGGTGTGGTTAGAGAAGCAGAGATGCTGCCAACCTGGGCCTGGCAGTGTAGTTTTTGTGAACTATTTGTTGTTTGAGAAGAGTTCAGGTCTTTGAGATAGTTTGCAACTTAAAAGTTCAAGAAGATTATAATCGCACATCCTGAAACATCCTTTTCCAAACTTTCGGTTCAGATTTTTTTTTTTTTTTGTGGGTACCAGGGGTCGACCTCAGGACCTCGCATGCCAGCAGGCACCCGTGCCTCTGAGCGATATCACCGGCCCCTTTTTCGTATGTGGGTTCCGGGAGTCGAACTCGGGCCCTCGCGCTTGCCAGGCAGGCGCTTAAGCCGCTGAGCCATCTCACCGGCCCCAGATTTTTCTTTCTAAAAATTATTTAACGTATCATTTGCCATATAGACATCTGAAGAGAAAAAAAAATGAAACCCTTAATTGCACTAAATGCAAGAGTAAGATTTGTATATTTGTATACAAATATTGTATATTTGCTTTTATTTTTAATTTTTTCTTTTTTACTAATAATGTCTATTAATTTTATAAAATGCTGGTTCCAATGTATATAACATATTTTGATCATATCCGTTTACCTCTATTATCTCCATCTTTCAAAGGTCATCTTTCCCTCTTATGAAATGGAATTTTCAAAATAATCAAAATAATTTGGCAAGTGTTCAAGAAGATATAATTGAAAGCTCATAGGAATGAAGGTAGTTCAACTCTTTAGATGTTAAAAGGAGTCTACTGGCCTGCTACTTTCTGTGACAGCAGGATGAGAATTAACCTCAGCCTCATTTTTTCCATCTGTAAGATGGAATAACACCTCTCTTATAAAAGCTTTGGGATGCTTCATTGAGTTAATAAGTATAAAGCACTTAGAAAGATTCTTGTCTAGATGGGAATGTTAAGGTCAACCAACATAGGTCATTGTTATCACTAGTTATTAGGTGGAGTGTAAAACTTAATACTTGAAGGAGTAATATTTTATCAGATCTTCTTGTGGTAGCTGGGATGCAGAAATTGAAGACCTGACAGCTACATCAACACACATTTCTATGACTGGAAAAGAGTCCTGTGGTTTGAGATACAGTCTAGAGCTCCCTTAAAGGTTCAGCAAAATCATAAGCAAGTAACAATCATCCATTGCCAATGAGAAGTAAACAATTTACATTCCTGTTGGTAGGTTCTGTGGGATACAGAATAACCTGTTGAACCAAGGTTTTTCCTGCCCTCAAATGGTGATGGAAAGAGTAACTCCAACATCTATATCTTAGGAAGAAGAGCATCTTCTACAGTTAAGAGAATGAGGTCCTGTTAGTAGGTGATCTTCAATGGAAGAGTCCAAGATGCTCCGATTCACTGATAAACATGGAGAATATGGACCCCCTGTGCTCGGTGAGTGTCACCAACTATGTTGGCCTCTCTGTGCACTTGACGTAATCAGAAAAAGACAAGCGTAATCAAGGTCAGGTAGCTCTTAATTTCATCACTATTATTATTTTTTCTCAATTTTCTTTTTGGTAAAAGAAACAACAGTGGCTTTTAGGGAGACAAATGACCTTCATAAACATCTATTTTCATGTCTGTAGGCTTTTTATGGCTTTTGAAGGGAAGGAAGACAGTGTGGGGCCTCTGGGACACATGTGGGCAGTATGGATGTGGAATCCAGCAAGAAGAGCTGACATGGTAGTGAGTCTCTCTCACGTGACCCTGAAGGACAGTTCAGACGGCACAGGCTTCAGTGCAAAGGTGCAGGGGGCTCTTCCCATGAGTGATCTACGAATCTGTGAGGGAAACTAGAGTAGGTTGGGATGACAGTGAGGAGTGCAGTGAGTTGTGGGGCAGGCTGTCCCCACTTTGCATGGAACCACAGCTCTCTGTTCACTGGAACCTTGTGGTCTCGACAGCATGGGCAGCACCCTTGTGACACACTGGCTTTTCACAGGGGTGCATGAGTGTCACGCCTCCAGGCAGAAGCAGAAGCAGCAGTTACAGATGGAGGGCAGAGGACCCAGGTGAGAACAGCGTCTTCCTGTGGTGTGGCTGAGTCAGGCTCCTGCCCATGGATCCTGGAGGCACATGGCAGAGGGCAGGTGGGGCAGAGAGGTGAGCCTGCTGTATGCCCTGGGTGGCACGAGCTCACCTGCTCCCACCCCGCTACACCCACCTCTCAGGAGGGGCCCAGGTTGGAGATGCTGATGGGTGCATCACACGTGAAAGTGCACCTGTGCAGGAGGAAGCTGGTCATGCATGGGAGAAGAACATCATACAACCTGTGTGTGTGGACGTAAGATTTGTCCTTGAATAGGAAAAAAAAATCCCTGCGTGTGTAGGGAGCAGTTCTGAAACCCTTCATAGAAGCTGAGCCCACATGAGAAAAGACTGATGAGGACCTGATGAGGACCAGCGTGACAAAATGTTTAGAGGACTTTTAATAAGTTTAACAAATGCTTACGCCAAACTGTGAGTGGCATTCACTAAGGGATGCCTAAGAGAAGTTCCTTCTCATTCTTTCCCGCTCATTTGTTCATATTTCCCTTTCTTCCCAAACTGAGGCCACTGTCACATTAGGTGGACTGATGGCATCCAGGCCTCTCACTCCCGGAAAGGGACTGGAGTCTACTTGGATAAACATCAGTTAGCGAGCATCAGTCCTTTCACAGCAGCTGAATCTAAATACAGATATTTCGGTAGGGGCAAGCGGAGCAAGGTGCCTCCCTGTAATTCAAATATTCATTGAAAATTGTGTGAAAGGTGAGACTTTGCAAGGCTCAAATAAACGTGCTAACCACTGGTCACAACCCACTGTGTGCTGAGCGTCCTCGGGCGTGCAGGGCGAGGTGGGGCGTCACAGTGGGGAGCCCTGGCCCCTGTGCACACATCTGGAGACTGATGCAGGGTGTCCCGGAGGCTCTGCCTTGGAGCTGCTGTGGGTGTCATGGAGACGCAAGAGAGCGGACACCTGGCCGCTCAGCAGCAAAGGCAGGGATGAGCATCCTGAAGGCCGGATGTCCACCGTCAGTGCTGTGTGTTCTAGGCAGAGGAAAGAGTATTGGTCAGCGACAAAATGTGGGAAGCACTTGTGGGGAGGCTGGTCACTCAGAGAAAGAGTGGAGCTTGTCTGTAGAGAGTGAGACGAGAGGGTCAGATGGACAGGATGAGCCTGCATGGAGGGCTGGGGCCTCTGTCCCCACACACACGTGACCCTCACTCCCAAGTGGCATGGAGTCCTTTTCTATTAACTTGAGGAGCTCTTCTCTCTTGACAATGAAGAGGGTTCATGTAGAGTCGCTGGAGGTGGAGCTGGTCTGTCTGTGGAGAGCAGAGATTTGCTTTTCCTGAGCTACCCTGGGCTCATGGCTGCTGGCACTAATCTACCCTCCAGCTCCCTCCTGCTTTGGGAGAGTTAGTGCCCTGCAGACATGGCTGGGAGAGGAGTGCCTAGACCTGGGGGCATCAACTGCCCACAACCGGAAGAAACAGGACCTGCCATTGCAAAGCAAGAGAGAAGAGAGGGGACAAGTGCTCGGAGAATGGAGCCTTGCTTGGGAGCTGGGACTGTGGCTCAGGATGAGCCTCAGTTGTTGGCAGTCAACAAATGTCAACTTGCTGAGCCTGGAGATGCAGAAGTAGGGGTGAGCGCTCAGAGCTCAGAATGGAGCCGACTATGCTGAAAGAAAAGGAAGAGAATTGTGATGGTTGATTGATCGTGTCAACTTGAGTAAGAGAAGCTCAAACAAATTGGCTCAGCAATTCCACACCTGAGGGCATGGAAGACCCACCCTAGGGCGGCTTGTTGCCTGGATGGTATAAAGGGGAGATGAAGAGGATGGGTCTGCTTCTGTTTCTTCAGAGGAGCTCCAGTCTTTACCTTCACCTTGGACGTCATCTCCTGGCTTCCAGAGCAGACTCTTCAGCTTCCGGCCCAGATCCTTCAGCCTTCCGGTGTAGACTCTTCAGCCTTCCATCACAGACCCATGGGCCTCTTGATGTGGACTTGCTCGAGACACTGCAGTGAGCTCCAGACCTTGGATTCAATCCTTCAGTCTCCAGTGTGCAGACTCATCCAACTCCATGGGTGACCATCATAAGCCAATCTTGTAAATTCTTATACATTTGTATATCTTGTGTTATATCTGTTTCTTTAGTAAACACTGACTGATACAAGGATCAACAGATGGTGGAGAGAGGAGGGAGGAAAGGAAAGGGGATTAAAAAAAGGAATTAAGATGTGTTATATACATGTACCAACTCCTCAAAGAAATGTAAACATTATATAGTACAAACATGTACTTAAAAACACTGTTAACTTTATAATTAGCTTCTATTTTCTAGAAGCTTCTCTAGAAACTTTCACCATGATAATAAAATTAAAACAGGACCTATTGTTAGACTGTAAAAGATGTTTGGGAGCTTGTGAAAGTCATCATTTGTGAGAAAATACAAAGCTTTCTGAACCAACAATGAGATAATACCCAACTTAGGAGGAGACAGGACTTTGCTCATCTTGCCTGAGTCTAATTCTGCAAATAGAAAGAAAAAATTAGATTTTGGAAACAATGGAGAAGGGAATGAGGGAACAAATTCAGGACTTGTTCAATTCTGCACTTATACTGCCAGACCTGGACACTGATGTTTACACAAATTTAGTCTAAAGTAGCAATCCAGTTTAATATGTTGTCTTAGTCACTTTCTCTTTGCTGAGCAGACTACCTGATACCTGCAATTTAAAGGAGGAGTTAATTTTGACTCCCATTTCTAGTCCATAGTTGGGTGACTCCAAGGCAGGAAGGCATGATGGAGGAAACTGCTCACCTCATGGCAGCCAGGAAGCAGAAAGCAAAGGGAGGGGCCTCGGAGACAGATACACCTTCCAGATCACACCCCCAGTGTCCTGCCTTTTCCAACCAAGCCCCATCCCCCGACAGCAGGTCATCTAGTGTGCCAATGGTTCTAGCACCTTCCAAAAGCCCCACCAATGAACTGGCCATTGGAGGACATTCCCAACCTAAACCACAACATACAGTCTACAATCAATGTATTGTAAAGAAGGTGGGCAAGTTTGGTCTGTTTTGGGTAGAAAGTTATTGTTTCTGTTAAATTATATCAGATTTTTCTCTTTTGTGGTAAGAATGGATTTTGCGAAGAAAATCATGTCCTCTGGAAAAATGGTCTATATTGCTTTTATGTCACCTCCAAATTGCTGTGACCATGTATCCTACACCCAAGCTTTCCATTTTGGTGCAGGCCACTCTACTAATACTTAAAGAATTATTCTAAGAAGAAAAAAATTTACAGAAAGTTGTGAGAATCAACACATTGCCACCAAAGAATTACTCTGTGAAAAAAATGCCTAAAAGCCTTAAGCCACATGTTTTATTAAAACAAGATTTTTCTACTTAGAATGAAGGCAGAGAGGCTATGTTGAGGAACTAGTTTTGTTTCCCACATTTAGTTTGCTACTGCTTTATTGAACTACATAGTTAAAATGAAGGGTAAGGAGAATCCCAGGAGGGCCACCTGAGGTGAGCACTGATTAGCACTTATTCACGTGGAACTTGTGAGTTTCCTGTGTGTTGTGTTTTCTGGACATAGCAGATACTAACTTTTACTATAAAGAGAGGCAGTGTTTCTTTTAGATGCTGAGAAAAATAACCCTTTCCAATAGATGCACGCTAAGGCTCACGTACAGTCCCGGGTGTCTTGGTCAATGGAAAGTCCAGTAACCTGGCATCCAGGAGTTCTTGGGACCATCTCCCTTGGGCAGTGCCATGAGAATTCCTGTCCAGGACATTGCATAGATAGGAATGCTGTCCTGCAACCTCTCTTGCATATATGCATACCAAAAAAGAGGTAAATGCTGAATAATCTATGGTCAATGTAAAATTAAAATGCATAGCTGAGGTTCCAAGAGAGAAAAATAAAATGCCCAGTGCCTGAAATGAGGTGAGATTTAAATCCAAACATGGGGTGGGTACTGAGCATGTTGAACATGGAGCTAAACACCTCTTGAGAGGATTTCCAGCATAGACATTGCCTTAGGTGCCAGGTGTTCAATGTTGCTTCAAGAACAGTATCATCTTGAACTGGTGGGGTAGGAATGGACTAGAAAATCTTGCTCATGAAAACCTCTGCCTATGCTTTAGGAACAGACAGCCTATGTGGACTCTACTTGTGAACTATATTTAGGAAATGAAAACTCATGAAAAGGCAGAGCCTCCAGCTTTTGACAGGCATTAGCTTAGGGTTCTTATTCACACCATACATACATCATGAAGAATTTAGGGTTAAACTATGGGTTGAAAACAAATCTATACCGAACCAAGGATGCCATAGATCCATCAAAATAAGGCTTAAAAGCAAAGCTAAGAACTCAGATTGATCAAAAGTAACTTACCTGGATACCGTAACAAAGACTGCCACACTGTAAAGGAGTATGAAATACGGCATCTAGTCAACACAAAACTCAGAACCTCTAGAACACATTCATGCCTATCAAAAATACCAATAAGCCTGGGGATATAGCTCAATGGCACAGCACCTGCCTGGCAAGCGTGAGGTCATGAGTTCGATTCCCAGTACCAAAAAAAAAAAAAATGCGAACAAGTAGGAAATATAACTCCAAACCAGGAAATACAGCAATAATTAGAAATGACAGATGATGGCATTGTCAGATTAAGATGTTAAAGGGCTATTTTAAATTCTCTATGCCCAAGGTTAGAAAGAAAAAAAATGAGTATTTTGGGGGAAGAAATGTCTTTTTTTAAAAAAGTGAAATGGAATCAGAGAAAAGTAAGCTCTGTATCTGAAATTAAAATTTTATTTGGAGATCACACACTGATGAAATAACATAATATCAATAAAAATGATCCAAAATGAAACAGACAGAAGACTGGAAAATGATTCAAACAGAACATCAGAGGCTCTGGGATGTGATTGTATAGAGTTGGAGTCTCAGAGAAAGGAACCAAAAGGGAAAGGTAAAAATATTTGAAGAAATAAATCACTAAAAATGCCCCAAGTTTAGTATAAATGATAAACATCCAAGGATGTTGTCAAAATCCAAGCAAATGAAAATGAAGAAAATCACACCAAGGATCATTATCAAATTTCTGAAAATTAGTGATAAAGAAAATATCTGAAAGCAGCTATAAGACGAGACAAACAAGACATGACATGCAAAGAAGCAAAAATGAGATCACTTATCTATGAACTAAATATTTCATCAGAAATTTCTTATCAGAGAAGCAAACTTCTTATCAGAAACTAGGTAAGGGGGAAGAGGGGTGAGCATTTTTAAACTATTGGAAGGAAATGCTATCAAGAAAGAATTCTAATTTTAGCAAAACATATTTTACAAAAAGACAAAATAATCTCTCTCTCACTCATCAAAATTTAGGAGAATTCATTTCCTGTAGACCTATACTAAAAATTTGTAAATTAAAGTTTTTAGGAAGAAAAAATAATACCACTTGGAAATATAGATCTACACAAAGAATGACAGTTAGTATGTTAGTATGTGGATAACAAAGAAATACTGTTGCCAGGTTTTAAATGCTGCAAAACTTGAGTGTTTGGTTAATAGTAACACGTTTTGAGGTTGTAATGTGCCACACTGAACACATATGAGGACAGGAGACACCAGTCCCGAACTTCTGTGTCACATGTGGAGCAGAGCGTCTCAGGTGACTCAGAGGGGACAGTCGTCTTTCCAACACCTGGTGCTGGGACAGGTGGATGTCTACATGGACAAAGAAGAACCTTGATGCCTCCTTCATGCTATAAAAAAAAATTTTAACTTAAAATAGATTGCAAACTGGAATTCAAGAGCAAAAATATAATAAAGCATAGAAAACTTCTTTGTGATCTTGGTTTAGGTACTTATTGCTTAAATAGGACACAAAGAGCACAAGCAATAAAGAAAAAAAGATGAGTCAGACTTGACTAAATGAAAAGCCTTTTGATATGATGATAAACCACTGCTAAAATCACAAGGGCTTTCCAATGTATAGTGATCCCATAAAGGTAACAAACTCTTCCGTTTCTTTGGATATTAATCATCTCTTTGTGTTGGGAACTTTTGTGCTCTTCTAGTTATTTCAAGATATATCCTAGATTGTTGTAAATAATAGCTAACCTGCTGGGCTACAGAAAGCCAGAACTAGTTCCTCCTATCTACCTGTGTTTTGCTGTCCTTTTATTTAACATCCCATCTCCCCTCATTTGCCATTTCCAGTCTCTAGTGACCACTGTTCCGCTGAGATCTTCTACGAGGTGACTTACTAACTTCCACAACTGAGTGAGATCGCGTCATATTTGTCTTTATGTGCCTGCCTTATTTCACTTAACATAATAGCCGCTACTTTCATCTATGTTGCTGCAAAAGAAAAGACTTTGTTTATTATGGCTGAATAAAATTCCATCATGTTTATGTACAACATTTTCCTTATCCATTCAACTACTGATGGGCACCTTGGTAGATTTCAGATCATGGCTATTGTGAATAGCCCTGAAAAAAACATGGGAGGAGTGGAGGTTTTTCTTTGATGTAATGATTTCATTTCCCTTGAACATATAGTAATAAGATTGTTTATCATACACCTAGACCAAATTATTGTACTGTACTCCATAGAGATGTACAAATATTATGTCTCAATTTAAAAAACAACAAAAAAAAAACCCAAATCATCAACAGGGAAAGTACTTCCAAAATGCACCCACAAAAAGAACTGCATCCAGAATAAATGTAAGAAACAACTCTATAGCATGAGGACAAAAACCCCATTAAAATGGGTACAGGATGGACCAGGTTCTGGTTGCAGGGGCATGTGTGGGTGGTGTGAGGCAAAAGTTTAATAAATGGGCAAAGTATTTGGGCCACCAAAGAATAGACACAAATGTCAAACAAGCAAATGAAAAAATGATGTCATTAGTTTTTAAATAAGTGCAAATTTCATGTGCAAAAAGCTAGTATGACACAACTATCAAATTAACTAAACCTAAAAATACTTGCAATGGCATGTCTTGGCAAAGACTCAGAGTAAGGTAAAATCATAAGTTGCTAATGATGATGTAAGATAGCATAACCACCTTGAAACCATGTTGGCAGTCTTCTAGGCAGGGCAACATGCACTTCTCATGCCATCTGGGTCCAACAAAAGACTCTCCATGAACATGGATAGCATTTTCTTCATAGCCACCCCAAACTGGAAACAATCCAGATGGTTCCAATAGGTAAATGGATTTATAAATTGTTATATATTCATACCATTGAAGACAGACAAATAAAAAAATGGCACACATACACAACATCACACGTAAATCTCAAAACCTCATATGAAATGAAAGAAACAAGATATACAGCAATTACAAAACACATAATTTCACTTATATGAAGTTCTAGAAAGGGCAAATTTATGGTGACAGATATCAGGGCAGTATTTGATGGAAGAGAAGATATTGATCACAAAAGAGCTCAAGGAAATTATTTTGGGGGGGCAATGTTTTATCATTATGGTGCTTACAAAAATGTGAATGATATAAGTCGATCAAATTGTACACTTAAATTGTTGAATTTTATTTTTGTAAGTTGTTGCTCATTAAAGCTGATTTAAAAAATAATTCCAGTCTAGAACTGGTACCAGGAGCATGGGGCAGAGACAAATCTGATATTAGCATGTAATGAGTACTTCACCAAAGGAGCAGAAGTGCTTCCAATGGAAAACCAGCATACTGACAGGGGCTGAGACCCTGTGGACGGAACTCCCAAATGACTCACTGGAATGAGTCCTCTCTGCTCTCCCTTCACTGCTCTAAAAGGCTTTCTCTGAGTAAATAAGCAAAATATAATTTAGATGGGGCTTGAATCATCATATATGCACTTGTGTGCATAAAATGTGTGTGCACAGTGTTTGTGTGTATACATACATGTAGATTTATTGAAGCATAGTTGATATATGAAGAATGAAAAGAATTGAATGTGCTTAATGTGTACAATTTATTAGTCTTAGGTATATGGAAACACCCATGATACTATCACGGCAATCAAGGCAATAAACTTATCCAATACCTCCTTCAGTTTCCTTGTATCTTGTAGCACTCACACAAGAGTGTCACTTTTGTGTCAGTCATAATTATTGTTCACTTGATCTTGCACCACTTGTATGAGTGATCTTGTATTACTCATAAATATTGATGTTGATCATATTTTCATATGCCTCCTGGCCATTTGCATGTCTTCTTTGGAGAAATGTCTGGTAAAGTCCAATTTTTTATAATTGGGTTATCTATTTCTTGCTGTTGATTTGGAGGACTTATTTTTGAAAATAACCCCATATTCTCAACCTACCTTACATGGTTAATACATCTTCAACAAGGGTGACAAGAGTACTCGATTAGGACAGGATAGTCTTTTCAAATGCAGTGTTGGGAAACTGGATAACTACATGCAAAAAATTAAATTGGACCTCTAATTCACACCATACCAAGTAAACTCAAAATGGGTTAAAGACTTACATGGAAGACCTGAAACAACAAAACTGCTAGGAGAAAATATAGAGGAAACTCTTCTTGATGTTGGTTTTGGTAATGGTTCCATGGATTTGACACTAAAATCAAGTATATCAAGAGCCAAAATAGACAATAGGGACTACACCAAATTAAAGAACTTCTGCATAGCAAAGAAAACAATGAACAGAATGAAAAGGCAAACTTTAAAATTGCAGAAACTATTCACAAATTACTTATTTGAACAATTTTTAAAGCAATTAATTTGCCTTAACTCTCTTTGAAACATCTTTTTCTAGTAGTTCTATGGAAATATATATCATGTACTAGACATTTGAACATTGAATTCTTTTAAACAAGAACTAAAAAAATAAAGTATTTTTGATACTATTGTTTGTTCAGTAAGTGCCTTTTCATATCAGTAGGGATGCATAATTTCTAAAATAACTGACTTTTATAGAAGATTTTGAGCTTACAGAACATGGCTTCCAATAATAGAAAAAGTACTTTAAAAGAAAATGCATATTATTTTTTGAAAAAAACAAACATTATTGTGATTCTGAGCTCTCAAAATTACAGAATCTATGAAGAATTATAGCACCTTTAATGTCAAGCCCTTGAGAAAATCACTTTTGGCTTCAAAGATTATGACATGATGGATTTATAGAAATTTTGCATTTATAAAAACATAAAAAATGTAAGTTCTCAGGATTTTCTGAGTATATTTCTTAAACACACCACACCAAACTGAGTGACCAAAGAATAAAGCCTTCTGAAGACTAAAACCATGACCTGGAGCTTACAAACATCAATTATCGGTCTTTACATGGGTTTGTAAATCAGCCAGACCCTACCCCAGGGGCTTGGATATTGCACAGCAGCCAGTTGAGAAAAAAATAGAACTGAAATTAGTCACTATTTCTGGGGTAAAAAGGTTTGCATGGAGGTGACTGATGCCCACATGTGGAAAAACATTAAAATCATACAAAATGTACCACTTTTTCTGACATTCACTTAGTGCAGTTACATTAAAATAAATATGGAAATAAAGGAAATTTGGGACAGGGTAATTTTGAATAAAGTTTTGGATTAGAAATTAGCAGATCCAGCATTATCTCTAGACCTTGGACTAATACTTTGTTTTTATTTTTGCAAGTTCTTTGTTATTTTCTTTTAAAGAATTTCTTTTATTTTTTAAGCAGCCTTTTTTTTTATGATATCCTATCTTTCATTATCTCTCTGAGGCAGTTATTTGTTTTTACATAATTCTGCTGTGTTCCATTAATTGTCTCTGTGTTTTCTGTTTTCTTTTTGTTATTTTATCCTTCTTCTTTTTTTTTTTTTGTGGGTACGGGGGGTCGACCTCAGGACCTCACGCACCAGCAGGCGCCTATGCCACTGAGTGATATCACCGGCCCTTTTTTCGTATGCGGGTTCCGGGAGTCGAACTCAGGACTTCGCGCTTGCCAGGCAGGCGCTTATGCCGCTGAGCTATCTCACCGGCCCTATTTTATCCTTCTTGCATGGTACATTTCCTTCCAATCTATTCATATGCAAGGTAAACATAAATAGCTACTGGGAAGTTTAGTGAGTAAGGACAGGGATGGTAGAGTGGTTACTTTGTCAGGCCTGACCTGGGGAAGACCTTCCCAATTAACACGGTGACCTCCACAAACAACGGGAATCCATGCTGCCCTCAGCAAACAGAACTGATGGCCATAAAGAAATTTAGGACCTGCGGTCTCCCTGGTGCTGGGAGACCCAGCTTTATATGCACACCTGTGCTGATTGACCTTGTAGCTTTGACCTCTAACATTCCATCCAGATTCCTTGGGACTTCAACCCCTAACTCCAAACCCTATATATACTTAGCCTCCCCTGCAGATATTCATGGATATCACTTCAATTTCAGCCTGCCTGTACTGAGACGAAATTAAATCTAGTCTTTCCCACAGTCTCAGTTGCCAGGTGTTTCCTCATGTGTCATTAATTAACAAACTTCACCACAGGATAATCATGTAGGGGCCCAAACCTTTTACTGTTAATGCAAAAAACCAAAACAGAACAAAAAACAAAAAACCAAAAAACAAAACCCCTACTGTGAACATGTAGGGCTTTTACTTGAGCAGATGTTCCCCTAGTGAGAGTTCTCCCATCTCCTGCCTGGGGCCAGATGGATGAGGGGATTAAAAGCTGGTTCCGGTGTTTTCAGAGTTGAGACAGGAAGTGGGTCTGGGATGACTCAGCACTTAATGGGTAGGTTTTCATCAGTTACCCTCTTTTCACAGTGACCCTCATTCTTGGTCCCTGAGTCCAGGGCCTTTCTTGAGCGGTTGCTCAAGGGATTGAATCCCAGTCTCGGACTGGTTTGGAGCCTTGGTGCAAGGAAGGTGATGTGGAATCTGTATCTTGTACAGACTTTCAACCCCCCTCTGTCAAAGATCACAGGCTCACATTCTGAGAGTGACCAAGGCCGGCAGAGCTGGATGATGGCTCATCCTGCTTCGGCCTATGAATCTGAACCCTGTGGGGAGGCAGGTGGCAGGGCCCTGGTGAACAGAGATAGCTAGGAAACCAAGAAGACGGGTAGTGAAAAATCCAGAGTGGCCTTGGTAACCAGAGCCTCAAGAATTGATGGGCCAGGGCCATGTGACACAAGCAACAAAGCTAAAAGCTATCACCATCTGAGGCAATGACATCATCGCTCTGAACTTTGGAAGGAAAAGCTATAAGACATCAAGAGTAAGAGAGCAGCAGTTAAAGGAAGCAGGGGGTTTCAGCAAACCAATATTGTCAACTAGTTCAAGAATTTGAAACAGATAAATGCATATGTACTGACAGCCATCACTTTTTATATGTGACTTCCTTTTGTGAGCAGCCATTAATTTTACAATCAGAAAAATAAAGCTATTTCTGTTGAAACCAAAGTCGCAAATGAGAAAAAGAACCTAATTCTAAGAAGCAAATGCATGAGCTGCAGAAAGACAACAAGCAAGCATTTCAAAATTAAGAGCAGGCATCAGAAATTTCAGCAAGTTGCATAGAATACAGAAAAGCATGATGACTTTCTCGGGGAAGGTTTAATAGACTTCTGTAGGGATTAATAATACTGCAGGAGGATGAGAGTGCCTCAAGTTTCATGAGACTTTTACATGTCCTTTCTGTCTGACTGCTGAAGCTCTGAATAGGCAAAAACACACAAGTCAGTTGTTTGTGAACCGTTTGTTTGAAACTGGCATTGGTACGTGATACACACTTACATACTGGTCAGGGGAAATGTCTGAAACGAACGCTGCCAACATCTCTGCCTATTATCATGCCTTCCTTCTCACCGGCTTGGGCCAGCAGCCGACTTGAACGGTAGATGGGCTGTAGAGTGTACAGGTGGGTGCCAAGCATGTAGACATCAAGCGCATGATACCCGGGCACAATTCTGTGCAGTTTCACTGACATCTTTCTTCTCCAGTAAGTAGGAAGGGGTTTAGAACATTTCCCTCTGCAGATTGCATTTGTGGCTGTGACCTAAAAGTAACCAGATCGGGGAATATAAATACCGCTCAACTGCTGCCCAGGGAAATCTGGGGGAGATTCTCCATTTGCAATTTGACACACAACTTCTCCTTAGGATCTGGAGACCAGGACAAACAAGGCTACCTCACTGCAAAGTATTCCTTTAGGGTCATTTAGGTGATCCCGATGTTTATGACTCTGAACATCATTTTGCCAACCACATTTTTAAGTGGCTTTGCATGTAGCTTTCTATTTGGCATTGGGGAGATTTTTCTTGTATATTTTTTGTGTCAATTCAGGAATTAACCTATTAAAGTGTAGGGGCTAATGTCTATTAATCTATTACATTTAATAGACCATTTGTACAATTATTCAAAATGCCTGTTAGATGGGATCTTATTTTTGCTCATTGTAGGGTGCCTATCTCAGACCGGTGAGAAGAGATCTGTCATCCTTAAAGGTTAATTGCAGGAGTCTCTGCCCCAGGAACACATGCGCCTGCAAAAAGCATGTGTCACCAGCCTTGCTGTCCCCATTTAGCACTGTGCTTTCTGTGTTGCTCCCATTCCCAGCCCAACATCCACACCCGGGGACACTGGACCTAGGCAGCATCCCCAGTGACTATGCCCTCATTGGTGCCAGTGGAGGGAGATGTACCTACTTTATCATTAAAGCCCTGCAGTTCCATCCTATTTTGTGTTCCCTGAACAGTCCGTGGAATATGTGACACCATCGTCAGAAAAATGAGACAGAGGATTGGTTGGCAGGCAAAGAAAGTTGTCCACATCAAAAGCAATGAAATTTTTTTTAATTCTCTAGTTCTTAAAGATATAACATGGATACATTTGATTTTAAATGTCTACCTTTGTTTTCTAACCTAATTATGCTTGTGCATCAGCATTTGTATGTTGGACATAAAATACACATGTTTAAAGAAAAAGACCAAAGGGATCTTAATAGTCCCACTTTATATGAGCAGCACGCTTTATATTTTAAGATCTTTCCACATCATTTTACATTAGCTTCAAAATATCCTGCTGATTAAACATTATAACAGATACTCTTTTCTTCTCAATTTTACAAACAAACCAGCAAAGCAAACTAATTTTTCTTACCCAGGCCCCCTAGAAAGTGACTAGAATTATTAGAACTTAACACAGAGATATTTCTGTCTGCTGAACCCAAAGTACAAATAGAAAATTTGTAATTTTTTAAATACTTGAATTAAGTCTTTAGAATATTGGTAGTTTGTTTAGTCTAAATGACTTCAAACTCAAAACATTTAACTGAGCTATATTGAAAAGCTCATACACGCAGTTTAAACTTAAACACACAGATAAGTCAGATTATTATTTTAAGTGGCACATGTACTGCATATATTTATTTGTTTACTGTTTATTCATGTTTTGAAGAATATCCGTGCAGCAGGTTATATGGAATGTTAAGAGTGAAGGAAGGGAAGGGTTAATTAATGCTAGTTCTAACTGTTGAAAAATGGGTGATGGACAAATATGAAAAATTAATCATGCCTAAAGGTATATTACTAAATATGTAGAAATAGTAAAGGATCAAAAATGATGGTCATGGATGTTACAGTTATAGACTTGTTGAAGTAACATTCGGAATGAAATTATTTGGGATATATATGTTTAAAATTTATTGAATAATTAAGGTAGAAAAAAATTTCCCAAGCATCTTTATAAATATTTATAAGACATCCCTGATTATTTTCCTTGTTGCGTGCCCTCCCCGCCATTCTCCCCGGGCCGGGATCAGATCCTGTCCTGCTTTTGGCCTTTTGTCTTAAAGGAGCCGAAGCCCAGGAGAGCCCAAGTGCCCTGTGCAGACTGTGATGTGCAGTCCCAGGAGATGACAGGGACACATACAAATGTTCCCTCTCCACCACTCTGTGCACAGCTCCGAGCCCTGAGCAGTCACAATGTGACTGGCTGATATGCAAGATCCACTGTCCCACGCAGGGAGAAACGTGGCTGGAGACCAACTTCACAGTTTTGGTTTTTGAAAGTGGCTGGACACAGAGTGCTGGCAAGGCAAGGAGAAAGCCGAGGAGGAAGAGATCTGCGGGGAAATCAATGAGAAGGCAAAAATGCTTTTTGTTCTTAAAGACTTTTTTTGTCTTGGACTTATGGAGTTCTGAGTTTGGGGGGAACTGATGTTAAACAGAGAAATCAGTTCCCTTAAGCCTGCTGGGGGTCCAGCAGCGCTTTACCTAATTGCACAGTCTATAGCTCTGTCGACACAAGAAAAGCTGAAGGAACCAAAGCTTAGAAGGGGTAGCAGGTAAAGGTGCTACAGGTCATGAATGCACTTTTAGCCTTTTTTGAACCAAGACTGTATGTTTTCCAGCTTTTCAGATGTTGTTTTTCACATTGCTGATGCAGTGCTGTTGCCTGTGGGCTGGCTCGGAAAGCTGTGCTGACAGTGGGTTTGTCCCCAGGACAAGCAGTTGAGCATGCGCAGAGTGCACGGTTGTTTTCAGCCTTGCTGACATCTTGCACACCTGCAAACAGCAAATCTCTCCATTCCTAACTCACAGAACTGCCCGTCTTCATTTCCAACACCACTGTGTGCTCTCGCCAGTTGTTTAAAAACACGAGGTTCTTTAACATGAGTGAAATTTGATGAAAAGGATGTTTAAGCACACAATGTATTTTAACACTATTATGAAAATAATTTTAGTAGATCCCTATTTTGCAGGCCTTTTTATTCATCTATATCTACAGCTATATACACATTGTGGCAAATATTTTTTAAGTTTTTTGTGACTACACACAGGTCAAGTTACATTTCTTGGAATGCTTGTACATGTATATAAAATACTTTGATTATATGCATCCCCTCTTGTCCCTCCATTTTCCTTCTTCTCTCCCAAAAAATCCCTTCTCTTTTCCAGTAGTCTCCTTTCTACTCCCAACCTCTCTCTTTTTTTTAATTTTATTTTTAGATTCCACATGTAAGGGAAAATTGAGATATTTGACTTTCTGAACCTGGCATATTTTATTTACAAAATGATCTTCAGTTCTATCCACTGTCCTGCGGATGACATCATTTTCTTTTTCTTGATGACCAAATTAATATTCCATTGTTTATTATACCACATTTTCTTTATACACTTTGTTCTGATGATGGGCACTGAGGCTATTTCCATAGTGTAGCTACTGTGAATTGCATAGCAATAAAGATGGGTATGTAGGTATTAGTAGAGTACGCTGACTTGAATTCTTTTGGGAATATACTAAGGATTGTGTAGCTGGATCAAATGGTAACTCTGTTTTCAGTTTTTGGAGCGACCTTGTCTTAGTTACTTTTTTCTCATTGCTGAGACAAAATACGCAATATCCATAGTTAAGGAAGGAAAAGTTTATTTAGCTCACAGTTTGTGGAGGTTTCAGTCCATAATCAACTGCCTCCAAAGCAGGGTGGCATGACACAGGGGCAACACTTCAAGGTGGCAGAAGACAGGAAAAGCAACAAGAGCAAAAAGTGGGGAGAGCAAGCCTCTTTTCCTCCCTTATATTGTGTGCAGGCTACTGGCCCTGAGGCTGGTGTAGTACTCATATCATGTTCATGCCCTCCTCCTGCACAGGCTCAGGATGTTTACAAAGTGAGGACCCTGGCCCCCTGCTGAGTTGCTTAAACTTCTAAACTTCTGAAGTTGACACAATGTATCAACCATTACAGACCCCACACTAATTTTCCTGGGGTTGTCTTGGGTCACATTCCCAACAACAGTGTAGATGATTTCCACCACCGCATTCTTCCCAGAATTTATTATTTTCTGTGTTCTTGATGAAAGCCATTCTGATTGGGGTGAGATGGAGTCTTAGTAGTTTTGATTTGTATTTCCCTAATGGCTGAAGATATTGAATATTTTTCATATACCTATTGGCCATTTGTTCCTTTATTTTTAAGAAAACTGAAAAATAAATAAAAAAAAGTAGAGATGACAAAACTAGAAGGTAGACTCGGGAAGAACATTAGGAAGAGGGGAAGGAAGGAGAAGGATTGCAAATGATCAAGATATGTTAAATGCAAAAATCAACCTCCCAAAATGAACCTCACCATTCTGTAATATTAACACATTCTAATAAAAAATAATTAAGTCACTATTTCATACATTGTGGCAAGTACTTTTAAAAGATATAGCTGTGCAAGTGTGTTTGTAATACCAGTGTAGAGCAAGTGTGTATGTGTAGGGGAGTAAAGAATTACATGTTTAGAAGACACTACCAGGGACATACAGGTGGGTTCTTACCCAAAAAGTGGTCCAGCCTATAGAACATGAATAGAGCCAGAGAAGCTGAAAATAACAAGATCAGCAAGTTGGCAGGTAAATGGGGTTAATGATGGAATAATATAGGACAGTGCTTTGTTAACATAAGATATGCGACCATTTGCTATCAGGAAAATTATATGTTACAGTTCTAAAAAGTGGCTTCTCTACATGATCTGGACATCTTCACAACACAGTGCCTGGAATCCAAGAGTGAGCATCCACAAAAGGAGTAAGCCAGGTCCAGGAGCCACACAGGCCCCTCCTGCGTATTCCATTCATCGGCATAGTCAGCATATCCGCCCAGGACTAAAGGAAGGGGAAATTGCGCAGCTTTGGATGGAGGAGTGTATTCCAGAACAGTACACATGGGACCACTAACACTGCTGCAGCTTTTCTGAAGAAGCCCATCTGCGACATGGATGGGAGTCATTGGTGTGACTTGTGTGTCATCCCCAATCCGCCACACTGCAGGGGACTCCTTATGTGTTCTTCTGATCAGCAATTTTCCACCCCCTTTTTTCTTCAAAGTACAGGTTATAGAATATGAGTTACTTATGGGGTGAGGACAAACGAGGAGGGCCAATGAGCTTCAGGGAGACGTTGCTGAAGCTTTGACTTGAAAATGACCTCAGACGACCTGGATTGTCTCTGGGAATGCACAAACTGTATCTGCAGAAGATCATGAGCTCATCTCAAACTGCAAACTGGCCCAACTTGTGTGATTCCAGGAGCTGTGTCGAGGTCACTAGTGATTTTCACAGACTATCTCCTGGCTCCTTTTGGGAACGTGCATAGATTCCAATTTCCGCCTCTTGGAAGTGAGTGTGATTTTGCGACTTGCTTTAACAAAAGAAAGTGGGAGTAAAGCTACTTCTTGGTGGAAATTTGAAGAACCAGCAGCACTTCTCTGTTCCTCTGTTGTGGCGGCTGGTCAGAATCCCACAGGTGCCTGCTGCCACAGCCTGAGTGCCCAGGGCATCCCTCTATGTACTGTACAATTTGGGCCGGGAACGAGCCTTTGCTGCGTGAAGTCACTGTCGTCAGGATGGTTTGCAGCCTGAGCATGTCCCCGCCTGACCTACTTGAAACAGACTGCCTGGCATGGCCCTCACTGCAGAGGTGCAAGGAAGCCAAGCCCACCGATCAATCCCCTCTCTTCACCAGGACCTGGGAGACCTGAGTCCCTAGTGAGGGCAGTCTGGATCCTTTCTCAGAAGTGCAAAGCTGTACAAGGAGAGGGCCCATGCTTTGCTTTCTGAGTTCCCAGCTGGCAAGTAGCACATAAGCTTAGTCACCAGGACCTTCTTAATGCCCCTTGAAGAAAGTGTGCACAAGAGGGGAAACACTGTAGAGGAAACCAGGACCAAGACAGGAAGGAGGGAGCAGGTTCTGGGCATGCAGCTTTAGTCCCTGGGCTCAGAAATCATCACCCCTGGACGTGTGCATGAGTGTGTGTGTGTGTGTGTGCGTGTGTATGTGAAGTGATAAGACTTCTTTGTGCTTAAAAGTTAGAACTGAGTTTCCCTCCTTCCCTCCCCCCTTCCCTCCCTCCCTCTCTCTCTCTCTTGCTCCATGGCTACATTGATTCTCTCTTCCAGCCTCCAGCCAGTTAGTCTTTCAAGGTAAGCCTATAGGACTCTGATAGGCTGCTTTTCTAAATTACCAATTTCATCTGTAACTTTTGGTTTAAATATTTCCAATGATTTAATTTTTTTTCCCAGAAGAAATGGCAAAGTTCACGCTCCAGAGGGTGCTGCAGAACAGATACTGCTGCTCTGCTGTACATGCTCGCCTCCTTGGGGGAACTCACCCTTGGTCACAGCACACTGCTTCTAAGTAACCGAGCATCTCTTATGCGGTGGCCTCTCTGTGCCTCTGCACAGGCTCTTGCCTCCATCAGAAATGCTGTACACCCTCAGCTCCATCGAGGGAATTCAGACCTGTTCTTCCCGACTGTGATCAATACCCAAATGCTCGATATGCTTCCTTTAGCTCCAGTCTTGACACTTGGAAATGGGGTGCCTCTGCCATCAATGTTGTGAACAGCTTCATGTGTCAGGAAGAAGAGGTGGCTTTGCTTCTCGACTGCTGACTCTGGCTTTGGGGACTCGAGTTGTGTCTTCATTGTTAATTTTGGGCAACATCACTCTCTCTTTGTGTTCTGCTCACTTGTTGTGAAAATAACCAAGAATTAATATTTAAGAATAACCCATGTACACCAAAAAGAACTTTCAGTACTTTCAGTACTAAGTATTTTAGTGGTCCTCATAGCTCACCGTGTTGTTTTGTGCATTCTTTTAGCTGCATCATCTCTTAAAGATTTACCTCAAAGGAGAACTGAGGTGACAGTCACCTTTAAAGTGCTTTGCAGAGTGGTGTCTTGTACTCAGTGTAGTCCACCGCTTCAATGAGTGAGTCACAGGAAACTGTGATTAATAGATGCATCTAAACCCTAAAAGCACCTGTTTTATTTAGGTAAAGAAAGGCTCCTAAAGTCTCATGTGTGTGGAAGGTGGTTGGATCATGGGGCGCTGTATTCACCAGTGAGCCCATCCATGGATGAGTTCATGGTTGAGGTGCTGTAGGAGGTGGGGCCTGGCTGAAGGCAGTCACTGAAGACGTGACACAGAAGGGTGGATTCTTGTCTCTGACTTCTCTTCTCTCTGTGCTTCCTGACCACCATGGGATGAGCAGTTTTCCCCTGCCAGGCCCATCCTCCATGCATACCTGCTTTGGAGCCACTCAACCATGGACTGAACCCACTGGAAACCATGAGCCAAATAAACCTTTCCTCCTTCAAGTTATAGGTGTTGGGTATTTTGCTTCAGTGATAGGAAAGTGACTAATATAATACTTACTTAGATGTGGTGAATTTTAGAAATTTCTATCATTAAAGCAAACTTTATTCCATGTTTTAATATTGCTTCTTCGATTTCTGTCACCTAATGGCTTTTCTCCAGCATTCAAAAGTAACATAGTTGATAAAAACCAAAAATATTTGTTTCTTTGTAAAATAAAAACAGGCAAAAATTGCATTCACAGCTATTCCAACAACTACTTGGTACCTCTGAGTATGCTGCATGGGGGCATCCTTCACTTTTGTCTTTTTCCACAATAAAATATATGGGAGCCAAGTGCTGTGGTTACATCTGTCACTTCAATATTTAGGGATGCTGAAGCAGGAGGATACCACAAGCTGCAGTCCCACCTGTGCAATTTGAAAACTCTTGTCTCAAAATAAAAAAAAAATTTAAAAGCCTGTGGTTGTAGCTCAGTGATAGACAGCCCCTAATTTGATTCCCAATACCACATGTGCACATAAAAAAAGAAAGAAAGAAGGAGAGAAAGACAGAAAGAAAGAAAGAGAAAGAAAGAAACAGAAAAATCTTTGGGCATTGACTTCTATAAACTCTGGAGAAAAACAGAACATCATACACTTCCCATTCCTCAGTCTATAAGTGCTGAGATCTCAGGAAATTTCTGGCTTGAGCTAAAACATCTCATTTTAACTTTTTCCCAAAAAAAACACACATCCTTTATCATATTATGAAGCTTTCTGATGCCTTTGCAATCACAGAAATCTCAGCGAGGCCTGTGTTTGTCCTGAATGTTTTGCATGCACAGAGTACCGAAGCTCAAGTTGTCTTTGGTGCTCTTCTACTCATCTCCACCATTCCATCCTTGAGGAAACTGAGGCAGGACTGGCCTGGTGACTTTCCAGGTCACAGGTCATGCTGAGCAGAGTCAGTGCTGGCACCTTATCTTCTTAAATCCTGCTCTGGGCCCCTCTCTCTCCTGCACAGTGTCCTGGGTGGAGTCTCCTGGGTGTGTGTTTGTCCTCATGCACACTGTAGCTTGTGGGGGGGGGCATGAGGACTCACTCTCTTCCACTGTGTCACAGGTCCTAGGTGCTTCTCCTCGAGGTTGGCCTGGCAAAGGGGTTGAAGAACTCTGAATTACGTGGATCTTCTCAATCCATTGGTCATGCCCTGCTTGGCACAGGCTTCCCTTGTATACCAGCTTTCTACAGACAATGTGGACCCGTCTGCTGAATTAAGGGGAGCTATCTGTACACCTGCATTCTGGGGTTGTGCACAGGGCACAAGGGGAGTTCAACTGCACCTGATGTCGACTTGGGGCTGTCCTAGGGAACCAGGAGAGCTGAATAGCAAGATGTCCCCAGTTAGAGCTGCTAGACCAGGCCCAGTGCACTTTAGCAACAAAGCGGAATGCACAATTCTGTATTATGAAAAGTGAGAAGTAATAGCATTTTTTTCATGTTCTGGAAGAATTTCTCTCTAAATACAAGGGAATCCTTCATAGACTGTTACTGTCCTGCTGAGGACTGCTGTGGGGATTAAAAGCTGACCTTTTCATATTCACAGGCCTCTGTGGAGGAGGGACAGAGCGAAGCATTGTCCATGGAGTTGCTTGGGATGCAGAGATGATAACAAAACCATGCCCTCCAGGAACTCAGTGTTCATTCTGTGTCTGTGTAAAGACGGGAGAGAGACACTTGGGAAGTTCCGGGAGAGTGGGAAAATGTTAACCCAAATCAGAGCAGCAGCAGCCTGCTTCCCACTGGCCGCACAGGAGGAAGAGCTTCACACTTTCTTCTGAGTTCAGCAAAGTGGTTTACATGGCTCCTGAGAAGGAGTTTACTCCACACCGTGTGCCTTCCTGCCACTCACGGGGACAAAAGTTTCACCTGTGGATTCTGATTCCAAATGTGGGTGCTCGGCACAGCGATGGAGGGTCAGTGCTTCACTTCAGTATAGATCCTGTCCATCTTGTAAGTCCTGTGTGAGCCAGCACATTGGAATCTAGTGAAGTAGGTAACAGCTGATCCTTGAACTTGGGGAGTTCGTCATACCTCAGTGTATTTAAGAGATTTATAAAACTTTATGAAACCACAAAAATGATGTTACTTAAAGCTGCTTTTTTAAAACAATACTTTTGTTCTTGGGTTCTTCATGTTCAAACAGAAACCAACTTCTTGTCAGGCCACACAGACAAGAAGGGTACATTGTGTCACCAGTCTTAACCATCCAGACTTTTGACTACAGCTTTGAAGAAAGTGGGAATGTCTTGGGTAAATGTGAGGTGCCGTCATCCTACTGATTAGGTTCATTTCTCTTTTCCCCTCTTCCCTTTCCTGAAGAAATCAGAGGCCCTAAACCCAGCAGACTTGGCTCCTGTCGAGAAGAGTTCCGCTCGATGAATCCCATCCCACTGCCGATGTGAAATTTGCCCTCTCTTGCCTTCGCCATACGATGGACTTCTGGGGCCGGAGTCTACACAGATCTGCTGACCACTTTCTTATGATTTTCCCTACAAAACTTACAAGAATTCCTTGCAGCAGCGTAGCTTCCTGAAGACTTGAATGTAATGCTGTCTTCCCTTTGCACATTCTCTCCTAAACATTCAGTGGGGACAGTGGTGTATGTCATGTCTTTAATATGAGCAGTGACCTGAGACTTAAATAACAGCTGCGGGGGACCACTGCACCTCTTAGTCACGGATCTGCGCACACTGGACCTTAATTCTCCAACACCGTGGGATGTAATTCTCAGACATATTCAGTGCAGCCTGGAATATTTTCCATTTTAAGCAAAGAAAAATCATTCCCCAATTCTGTTCT
This sequence comes from Erethizon dorsatum, assembly GCA_028451465.1. Taxonomy (NCBI): domain Eukaryota; kingdom Metazoa; phylum Chordata; class Mammalia; order Rodentia; family Erethizontidae; genus Erethizon; species Erethizon dorsatum. Next base: position 58,802,673 of record CM051833.1, read on the forward strand.
CTATACACACAGCCAAATGGAATATAATGTTTAAATACCTTGCATAAATTAGTAATTCCACTTGGCAGCTTATCTTCCCGTTATGGTGACGGCAGATCCACCGCAGCAGAAGAGAACAAAAAACTTTAACCTTTGAAAGTGTAGAATCCTATAATAGTTACAAACTTCAAAAATGCATCTAATTAGATTTTATACCGACCAAGTTTTATTCCACTCCTGTTCTGTATGATTTCCCAATTATGCTGTTTCATTCAAATTATTTAACTTTTTAATTTAATTTAATTTAATTGTTATTTATTTATTTTTTTTGTGGATACCGGGGATCGACCTCAGGACCTCGCGCACTGTGCTGCTGAGCGATATCACCGGCCCTTTCTTTATATGTGGGTACTGAAAGTCGAACTCAGGACCTCGCGCTTGCCAGGCAGGCACTTATGCTGCTGAGCTATCTCACCAGCCCGCACTTTTTAATTTTAAAAAGAATACCAAGTTAAGATTTATTTAGAAGGTGCAGGAAAAAGGCTCCAGATTATTCTTCAACGAGTACACTTTTGACCAAACTTTTAATTGAGCATCTTTCTCCCTATGTTTACTGCAGGTGTTAGAATTGGGGTCATGAGTTCCTGCCCAGAAAGTTCTGTTTGTTCAGTCAGCATCAGTAAAATAAATTGAAAGCCTTGACTGGGGATGGACCATTGCTTCTCCAGGCATAGATGGGCCCCTCTTCTCCCCTCCATGGCTTTGTACATAGGTGATTCACACATGCAGGCCACCCACTAGGACCTGTGGAGTTTTAGCTGAACCCTTTGCTTTAAAAGTTAATTTAAAATTCTGGAGAGAAAGACACATTCAGAGGGAGAGTTTTCTAAGTCTATATGATAAAATCAAGGAACCAAAAAAAAAAAAAAAAAAAAAAAAAACCTGAGCAGAGAAACAGGTGTCAAAGTGCTCCTTTACTTCTAAGTCCCACAATGGTCACCAGTCTTACGAAGGACAATTTGGGAGGCAGGGACATGTAGCCTTATGTGTCAGGGCAGACGACCTGACAGAGGTCAGGGATTCCAGCAGGTACTCTTTGTGGACACACCATGTGAGCTGCTCAAGCCACAGGTAATTCCTCCGCAAAAAGATATTCTCAGAACTTCATTTGGGTTACACGAGACTAACTGAAATAATGCATGGTACCTGTCAATTCTGGCCATACAGGAGTAAGAGACAATATGCAAAGGGACAGTGATCAGGAGATATATAAAAATAGAACAATGACTTATGATCCAGAGCTGCAGCAACCATCCCAGAAAAACAACTCATTATCTAGAATAACCAGGGTAGGAAGCCAGCTTGCTCTCTACAAACCAAACTTGTAGGAAGTCAGACCGATGTCTCTAGCAAACAATCAAGGAAGCCAAAAATCAAACCCTGTAATAGGCTCTAAATAGCCAGGACTTGAATAATAACTGCCAGTTTCCATAGTTCTGGTCCTTTCTTTCAATTTAGAACCAATCAGAATAAACGAAACACACTCTATAAACCATCATCACGCAGGGTTCCCTGTTTCCAGTTAACCTCACTGCACCCTCGAGTGCCACAGGCTCCAGTCAGGGCACACCCGAAGCCTTCTCCTTCTCCCACTCCACACCTCACCACTTCTTCGCTCCTCTACCTGCCCCCAAGTCTCCACCAAACACAAGAGACAAGGCTGACTCTGGCTACTGCCAGGTCAGGAAAAATAGCCTCTATTTTCATTTGCTTGTCTTCATTTATTTTCACAATATCATTCAATAAATATTACAAATCAAAATGAGGATAAAGTAATTGTTGAGTTAAATATCAAATGAATGAATCATGAATCAAATGTCTCCAGAGGATTTAGGCTTATATTCATATAGCTCCATTTCTGTTCCTATTGTTTAAGTGAATGATTTTAATTGAATCATTATTGGTACCTTTTTTTTTTTATGTGGGTACCGGGGGCCAAACTCAGGACCTCGCACTTGCCAGGCAGGTGCTTATGCCGCTGAGCCATCTCACCGGCCCTATTGGTAGCTTTTAAAATGTGTTTTATTTTGCCTAAGCTTGATTTTCTTAGTAAATTATTGCTGGGAATGATGTCGAGTTTATAGACCCATGTTACTGGCTTGCTGGTTAAGTGCACAGTGGATCTGTTTCTCTTCCAAGTTCCCAAGGGTCAAACTTTTTTAATTTACTGTTGGAAATCGCCACAGGCAGGAACAGTGGCTCTCGTGACAGACAGAGGTGTCTGTGGCCGCCCTGACCCTTCTGGCTGTCACAACACACAGGGAAATTGGCTCTGGCTCTTGAATTCATTCTTCACAAAGCCATACAGCTTCTCTGCTGAGGTTTCCGTGGTTGTATAAGTGGGTAAAAATTGATTTTTTTGACAATTCACTCCAGTATTGTAATAGGTATTGAATTTGAGCTATGCGTATCTAGATTTCTGAAGGATTTTCTTTCAGTCTATTTTTCCTCTTATGTGAAAAATGCATGATTTTTTTCTATGCTTTTTCAGTTGCTTGGATGTCACCTGCTTTTACAATAATTATACTTGTAGGCTCACAATTCATAGGGGACCTAAGAATTCCCCAGCCCACAACTGTGCACCTGCCTCTCCCAGAGGCTTCTCAGTGACGCTGTGCAGGTGAAATGCAGATTCACCAATTCCACACGAAGCCCCACACAGAACACTTTTGACTCTGAATATCTTCCTGTTATTTTCCTTGCACCTGAGAAACAATCAGAAATGGTCTGACTAGACTGCTGGCCTCTGACTGGTGACAGTGCACAATCCCTGCTAGAGTTTGAATGTTTTATCCCTTCCAAGATTCAGGTTGAAATGCAGTTGCCAATGCAACAGTACTGGGAGGGGGAAGCCTTGGGAGCCCTCGTGAATGGGATTATGCAGCGTTAAAACGGGCTGGTACCAAGAGCTCACCCCAGTGTGCCCTTCTGCCTCCTACCATGTGAGGACAGAGCAAGAAGCCCTCATGAGACACCAGATGTGGAGCTTTGATTCAGCATCCAGCGCTATAGAACATAAATTTCTGTTTTTTAGAAGTTACCCAGTCTATAGTGCATTGTTATAGCAGACTAAGACAATCCAGGATGGGATAGAAAAGCAAAGGACAATTTGGTTATCGTGTAATAACTTACATGAACCTCTACTCCAAGCCCAGAGGAAAATAAGAGAAAACAAAGCTCATCTCTGAATGTGGTTTTCATAGTGTCAGTGAAGCAACAGTAATTTAATTAACCGGTTGCTCTTAACAAGGGGCGGTCTGGCACAGAGGTAGTTATAAGTGAAAATAACAGAGCCTGTACGTTTGCTCTTCATTTCAACCTCGATGTGCTAAGTTTTAGCAGAGGGAGTCCCGTCCTGGAGGAAGAGGGATGATGCACTTCAGTTTCCAGGAAAAGCAGTGACACATTGTGATGATTAAGGAGAAGAGAAGCTGTGTGTTTCTTTCATGTGTTCATAAATAAAGGGGAGGTGAGGAGCAGAGGTGAGCTACCTGCCATCAGGTTGCAGGTTCTGCGACTTGCGGAAAATAACACTGTAGGACTTGTTCTGGGGAGAAAGAACTCGGCACGAACTGCTGCATGTGTCAATCTACTTAGTCTGGGCCTCGCTGGCAAACTACCTGCACAAGACCTAAGACTTGCTATCGTTTGTGTTTGGGATATGGGCTCCACCTGGACATCAGGTGATTTCCGTCTCCACATGAAGACGTGCCCAGTCAGACAATCCCCAGAGTCCTCTGCGTTTCCAAGTGGTCTTTTTAAAGAGAAGGAATTGGCCATCAGGTGACTGTGTGAGAGACACTGGAGGTGCGAGTCTGTGGCCACACTGTGTGTGATAGAGAGGAAGGAATGGGCTTCACTGGGAAGCAAAGGCAAAATTTTCTCAGTGCCACCAGGGGAAAGTGCCGCTCTGGATTGGTCCCTACAGCAGTTCACAGGATGGAGTAAGCACGAGCTCATCTGATCCCACCAGGAATGCGCCTTGGAAGAAAAGTGGGTATCATCAGGGCCTGAACACATTTCTTTTCCTGATGCAAGGCAGTGTAATATGACCTGGAATGGCCTTTTAAAAATTCAAATTTGCTCTGCATTGGCAGGAACACAAAGCTGATGAATATCATAAAAGAAAGTGAGCAGATTTATTCTGCATGTACAGGGAATAGTCATGCATTTTCCCAAATCATGACCTCAAATTGTCAGTGTTTTTGCACACATTTTATTTTTTATGTTAGCCGCCCATGTCTCTTTCCCCCAAACTGAGGATGGCTTGTAGCGCACATTAACTCTCTAAGGAATCCTCTGCAAAGAGGATTCCTGCATTTGGATGCCAGGGTGTCAGTCACGGGGGAGCAGACACATGGTGCATGTGAACATTTACCTTTCAGGGTCATTTTGGGGAAGAGCTCGAAGTCACACGGTGCCAGTGAATAAGGTGGGTGAGGACATGGTGTCAAGCTTTCACGGGCCTGCCTTCTGTGGGTGGCACTTAGCAGCAACAGTCCCTGTTCGTCACTGAGCCTTAGCAGTGCACATCAAAACGTCTGAGTAAAATATTAAGCACACTTTTCTTCTTTTTCTATTTTTTGTGGGGATGGGAAGGAAAAGGAGATACAGCAGTGAAGTTGTCCTAGAAAATTAGTGCAAGTGGCCCAGTTAGAAAGAACCCTACCCCTGTGGGTTTTTTTTATTCTTGTTCTATGGCTGGACCAACTGACTTTCTATCTTGCTCTGTTTTTGTAAAACTGCAAGGATTGGTGAGTGTTGATAACTGAAGCATGAAACAGAGGTCAATTTTACCTGAAATACAAATTTGGGCAATTCCCATTGGAGATTACACAGGTAGTGGCCAGCCTTCTTCTGCAATGGGAACCGGGTATGAGATTTCATAGCAAATAAATGAGATGGTGTATAATAATGTAACACTTTATACATATTTGTCTTGTTACTTTACACCACCCTTGAAAATACTTATAATAACTGGTCATGCTGCAATTACAGAAGATTGTGCAAGCATGTCTCCTACATAAGCGCAGTTCCATAAGAAATGGGTGATGGAGTCACACTTTGCTATGGGACTCCCAGGCCAGTGCTGTTCTTGCTCAGCTTTTGTCACAAACAACTGGGCAGAAAGTGGTGACATTTATGTATTGACATTGTGGATGAGGGAGCAGGATCCACGTTGGAGGGGAGATGCAGAAACATCGCCTGGTACAGCTACAGGAGGGATATCAGCGTGCCTCCCACAGCGGACTTTCAGCTTCCTGTAGGGGGAGAAACAGGAGAGAGGTGGGCAGTAAGCAGGTGGGGGTGGGAGGAAGAGTGAGCAAAGAAACAGAGTTTAAAGGAGCTTATTGTAGGAGAAAATCTCACAAGGGAATTGGGAGGGATATGCTAGGGGTGACCAAAAAATATAGTGGATCTTTGCTTTGATTGCAGTAAAAGACACATTGGCATTAATCCCCCTCACAACACACCTTCTCACTCAGAACACACTTATCCAACATTCTTGGCACTTTCTGAGGCAGTTCTGGAAGTCCTTTTCATGGCTGCTTTTATGTCCGGAATAGATTCAAAACGTTTGCAGCAATGTCTGTCAAACAAAAACATGATGATGTGTCCTCATTCATCTTATTCACTGTGTCTGGCACCATGCGACTTCTGGCTCTTTCCCAAAGTCAAAGTGACCACAGAAAGGAAATGTTTTGAAGCAATTCAGGACGTTGAGGCAGCCAGGACAACGCAACTGAAGACACTCAGGAAAGAGGACGTCCAGAACTGCTTCGGAAAATGGCAAGGATGACGGGATGAGTGTATTTGAAGTGAGGGGGAGTATTTTGGGGGAGATTAATGGCAATGTGTCTTTTACTGTAATAAATTCATTTAATTTAAAAATCTGTATGTAGGGCTCTTAGAAAGATTAAAGGTTGTTCAGAAGTTTTTAATGTGATGAGTTGACACAGAAGGCGGGGTTGAATACAGGACAAAAGGAAGTTGGTGGATAGAACAGGGGGGCTTGTGGTGAATCCCAGGCACTTGGGGAGAAGTTGGGCTGGGGCAACACAGGGACATTTGCTCCTGATTAAGAGAAGGGAGGGAAAATGAGGAATGACAGTGCCAGAGACTTTGTAGAACTGGTGCTTCAAGTCTGAGGTAGGTCAGTGTTTAATCTATCAGACAAGGGCTTCTGTTGAAAAACACATGGGGCTTTCAAGAAAAGTGGAAATGTTTGAAAAAATCGTTGTAAGAGAATGGGAAAATGAGTTGGTTATAGCTCACAGACATTAATGGATCAGAAGAGAATGCAGTCTACCTCCTTTTTGGTTTGTTTCAATCTAGAGAGATTTTCTCTGGAACATATATTTACTGTAAAAGCATGTCATTTTTTTTGCATTATTTTAGTAATGGTTGTGAATGAAAATCAAAGAAACACCCCTCAGAATATGATGTGGCTTATCTGTCTACAGGATATTGCTTTTCCCATTTCCCTTTTCAAATGAAGCTGGAAGTGTCTGACATAAAGCCCCAAAGCTTCATAAATCAATGTCACAGACATGAAAAGGGACAAAAAAGGATCAGATAAACTAATAATAATGGAGTCCAACCTCCCTAATTTTGTTTTGCAATAAAAATGGCTGAAAAAGTCATTTTTGTTCTGTGTAATCCAATTAAAAAATAGAGGCTAATTCAAGCTAATAAAAAGCAAGTTACATTTCTTAACTTCAGTTTCAGTGAAAAATATTGTAACTGTCATGGTTTTATTTTACTACAGTCACAATTGTTGATTTCTGATCATTTGGTTCAGATGTGGGGGAAACTTTTGTAAATTCACGTTAATCCAGTCTTCTACTGTGGGGTTCCTGCATTTCCTCATCAATTTGTAAGGCTTGAAATAATTCTGGATGTAAAATTTTGTTGCATACATGTATTGAAAGCATATTTCTACTCTGGCTTGTGGTTTTACTTTCTCATATTCAACAGAAATTCATAATTTTACTGTAAACTAAATTATAACTGTCTTTCTTTATAGGTCATGTTTATTGTGCTGTTTAGGAAAGTTTTGATTATTCCTGAGGTCAAACATATTCTCATACATTGTCCTTTAGAAACTTCATTGTTCTTTTATTCCTTAGGTCTAAAATCCACTTGGGATTGATTTTTACCAATGCATGAAGTTGAGGTCAATATGTTTTTGCCATGTTTGTATCCATTCGATCTCTCATGACTTATTCAAGGACTGTCCTTTCCTCCATGGTGCTACACTACCAGCTTCCACATAAATTCCACGTCCATTAATGCATGGGTTTGCTTCTAGATTCCATAAATATCCTGTGCTCTATTTACCTCCGTCAGTCTCCACCTTTATAAAAAATTCTTCCAACATGTTATTGTTGTTCACATTTATCTTGGCTATGCTTAGTCACTAGTGTTTCTGCATGGATTTTAGCTTCATCATTTAAATTTCTACATAAAAACCTGCTAGGATTTTAATCCAGATTACATGTACTAGTTTGGTGAACATTGGTGTCTTTAAAGTATTGGAGGTTCCAATATATTTGCATGGCACATTCCTGCTTTTACTAAGTTTCTTTCAATAATTTTACAGTTTTCTATACAGAGGTCTTGCAAAATGCCTTTTATAGTTACTCTTAAAATTTCATGTTTTTATAGTTATGTATAATATTTTTAAAATGTATCTTCTAACCATTGTGAGTTGTTCTTTGTCGTGAGTGTATATATATATATACATATATATATACACACACACACTCATACACACACACACACACATATATATATATATATATATAGACTTCTAAAATTGATAGCGTTCTCCAAAATTTGTATGTGGATGTGCTGATTCTAAGTACCTCAAAATAGTACTGTATTTGAAGATAGGGCTTTAAAGAGGTCATTGAGGTTAAATGAGGTCAGAGCCTTGGACCTCATCTGTGTAAGATGGGCATCCTTATAAGAACAGGAAGTTTGGGCATGAAAGGAGACACCGTACATGAGCACACACATGGGGATGACCATGTTGTGGGCAGCAAGACCATCTTCAAGCCATGGAGAGAAATCTCTAGGAAAACGAACTCAGCCGAAGCTTTCATCTTGAACTTCATGCCTTTGGAATTGCCAGACTGTAAACTTCTGTTACTTAAGCCACTGGGCTGGTTTTGTTCTGGTACTTCTAGCTAGCTAGCATAACTTCTGTCCACAAGCCTTGCTAAATTTACTTACTAATAGTTTGCCTGAACTTCGGTTCATTAAATGTATGTTGTGGTATTTGCAAGTAATGATGAATTTATTTCTTCTTTCCCTCTTTCAGCCTGGTTTTTAAATTTTTACATTATTGCTCTGTCCAGAAGCACCAGTACATTGTTAAAGAAAGGGACTTCTTGACCTTGGGGGCAAAGTTTCAATACTTCACCATATGTACGCTTCCCCCTGCAAGTTCTTCGATGACACTCTTTAACATATAAAATTCCATTGTATATCTATTTTATAAAGCATTTTTTCCATAAAGTTTGTAGAGATTTTCCAAATGATTTGGTCTGAATCTATTGGCTTGACTACAAGGCTTCCTACACTTGTGTTTGTGTAACACTTGGCAAACATTTTATTTGGAGTATTTAGTGGGTTTAGATTCAATGCAATCATTTTATCATTTGCTTTGTATTTCTCCTTTTATTCTTTCTTGACTAATTTGTGTTAAATATTTCCATTGCTTCATTTCTCCAAAGTAATATCTTGTCATTTATACAGTATCTTGCTATATTTCAGTAGTTATTCTATAATTTGCAGCAGGAGTCCCTGGTGTGTAAAGTTTACTACAAGTTCCTACATTTACATTCTGTGATCCTACCACAGGTTAACTCTGTCTACTCTCTCCTCACCTTTTGTGCTTTTGTTGCTCTGTATTTTCATTTTCTAGACAGTGTACAGCCATATGTATTATTGTTTTACACAGCCTATGTTATTTTAGGTTTACCCCCAAATCTGCCATTATTCTTGCTTTTCATCGCTGATTTTATCTTTTTCTTCCTTCTGGGATAATTTTCTTTAGGATGTGTATTTTGGTTATGAATTCTACCAGGCTTTCTTGATCTGAAAATGTCTCTATTTTGAGTTTGTCTATAAATGATGTTTTTAGTTACTGTAGAAGTCTAAATTGACATTTATTTTCTTTCCACACTCTGAATATTTCATGTTATACTTGTTTCTAATACAATGTCTCCTTGAAAATACAGATATGAGCCTGGGAAATAGGTGGGAAGAGGTTTAGCAGATGTGGAATTGGAACATTTGAGAGAAGGGAAAAGGGGGAAGAGGCAATATTTAAAAAATTAAAGCCTAAAAGTTTAATAAACGTTGAGAAATATGAAATTACAGATGAAGATAAATAATCAATCTTACATATAGAGACAAACACACCAAGGCCATCACAACACAATTGGTAAGAACTAAACATGAGAGAAAATAATAAAATGGACTTTGTTTTGAAGTCATCACCACCACAAACAACTTCCTTTTATTTTTCAGGGTATTTCTAGTTGTTCTTGGTGAAAGAGGTGGTCTACAACAAGCACAAGCCCAAAATTACCAAAAATAAACAAATCTACCCACAGTTTTAACAAAGAGAACCAGGACAACATGAAGCCATGTAACAGAAAGAGAAGCCAAGACCTTACAATGCATGAATCTCTGTCCTTTATCCCACAGAACCTAGTCCTGGCTGGGAAGGACAGTGGGCCAGTGGCCAGCAGGGGGCAGACAGGAGACCCCGTGAAAGAGCTGGAGTGGGCGTCAGACCCTTGCCTGCAATATGACTATGCAAGTGTAAAGGCAAACTGATAGAAATTTCATAGCAGAAATTAGAAACCAGTTGGTAGCCTCTGCCTAAGCTCATGCTGCCTGTCACATAGTTAGACTCGGCTCGCCTTGACCACCACGCCAGCTATAACTCACAGTTTGACTCAGCCTTATCTGACTGAGTCCAGCTGCATTTCCCGTACTTTCCAGTCTATAAACATATTCTGTTTTGCTTACTTATTCTAGGAACTTTCCACCTAGGACAGAATAACCCAGTCAAAGACATGTTTGCCTGATTTCACCCACCCACTCAGACAGCCCCCTCCCTAGCAGAGCCCGCCCAGAAAAAATCTGCCTGACAACATATGCCTTAGCCTATGTAACCTAGCATATAATAACCTGCAATCAGCTTTGTATTTCTGGCTTGCAAAATGTATTTAAGCTAAACTCTAAGCTGACTCGGGACTAGTGATTTGGACTTGGTTTCCACTAGCCTGCTGGCGTCACAGTAAAGGTTGCCTTCCAACTCCTCAGGTGCAAAGAGCCTTTCATTTGGTTTGATATCAGATTTCTGCAACACAGGTGTGAACTTGATACCCTGGAGAATCATCTTTTTTTTTTTTTTTTTTCCCTCACTCACTTTTCTCCTCATCTGTGAAACGGAACCAGTGTTATAGTTTGGATCTTGAATAACCCCTCAAAGGTCATGAGTTGAAGGTGTGGTCTCCATCCTGTGGTGCTTGCTATTAGGTTAAGAGGTGGAGTCCAGTGGCAGAAGTCAGGCCCTGGGGACATGCCCTTGAGGGGATATTGGGACTCCGCCCCTTCCTCTCTCTCCCTTTTTTTACTTCCCTGCTTCTGTAAAGTGAACAGACCTCTTCTGCTGTGGTACCTGCCCTTCCAGTCCTGTGTCACCACAGGGCCAGAGTGACAGGCCCAAGTGACCATGGACTGAAACCTCAGAAACCATGAACCAAAAGAATGCTTTCCTCCTCATAAGTTGATTGTCTCGGAGATTTGCCACAGCAACTGAAAGCTGATGAACACAGTCCATGCCTGCTGCTCCTTCCCCATGATACTGAAGTGTAGATCAAAGTCAGAATGAAATACATACTAATATAAACCTCAATAAACTTTATCATAGAAACAAGATTTGTAAGTATGTTTTTCCCCTTATAATTGTGCTATTCCATATAGTAGACAGAAATTTCTAGATGAGAAAACAAAATCAAATTTGTTGCCTTGCTAATTTTATGTAATCTATGGAACTGAGGCTAATTAGCACTTTAAAAAAATTCTGGGGCCAGTGAGATGGCTCAGCAGCGTACGTGCCTGCCTGGCAAGTGCAAGGGCCCAAGGTCAACTCCCAGAACCCACATACGAGAAAAGGGCCAGTGATATCGCTCAGCAGCACAAACGCCTGCTGGTGTGCGAGGTCCTGAGGTCGACCCCTGGTACCCACACACATACACACAAAAATTCTGTCTTCAAAGTTTCATGAGCTTTCAGGCTTTGAGAGAGGAGAAATTATCTTGGCACCATTGACCCACACAAATAGCTTAAAGTACTGTTGGCTCTGATCAATCTAAAGTGTGAGACACAAGGTCAGACTGTGCCCAGGGCTTTCCTAGAGAGAGAGCCTGCGGGAAGAGCTGGTCCCAGCACAGGCTTTGCCAAAGCTTTTGGGAAGTCGGAAGCACCTCCTTTCCACTTGTACAGTAATTCATGGGAGTACGAAGTTGAACATCACCTACATCCCAGGAAAAAATGGACTTTTAATTACTTCTGGCTTTGGTTGTATTTCAAGAGGAGAACTAATGCAGATATATGAGACTATTGTTGCTGTCATTATCAGTCTGTTTCCTATAGATTTGGTAGAAATGGCATCTTTAATACCAGCCAAAAATAGTGGCACTACTGTCTTGATGGTATAGTGTGAATTATAATTTATTTTTATATTCAAGTGGGTGAGTGAAAGACACACTAAAATGAATCAATCACTTTGTAAATTGAAAAGAAAGGAGTTTATGGAAATATTTGCTGTGAGAAAATCACTTCCTGGATGAGGAATTGTGGGGGCCAATGAGCAGCTTGTGAGAACCAGTGTGTTCCCTGCCTGGTGGCTCCCGGGAATAGAGCATTACAAGAGCAAATAAAATGGAAGGGGAAATATTTTAGGGGACATTAATTATTAAGAGGAGATGACAAGTTGAAATGTGGTGATGATCAAAGCCCGAAAGCACGGTAACTCAAAATTCTGATGCCTGGCATTTTATTGGGAGCTCTGTCTGCTTTTATTGATGTATCCACAGCGTAAGGTCTCCTCTCAGAACTGCAACCCTTGGAAAAGTGGCCAAAATGCTGCTTTTTATGTTGTGTTTGTGGAAACCTACATTTTATGTAAATGAATAATGTACTTCTCAGAAAGGGAAATGAAAAAAAAAAAAAGAAAGGAGAAAATAGTCTATGAAATAGGAGCAATGTGTAATGAAGATAATTATGGCAACTTGAATTGAAGGAATGAAATATAAATCCCTGTAGGGAAGACACATGTAAGGAAACCTTAGAAAAATATGGAAGACAAATAAGCATTTGTGATATGGAGCCTAAAGTGTAAGCATATCCCATTTGATTCATATAAGAGAAATCCAAAGGATAAATTGACTGATTAATGTTGAGTAAAATCATAATCAGTATTCTCTCCGATCCCCAAGCAATACCTTGCTTTCATTTGTTCTTGTGAAACAGGAGGAATTACATTATTCCTGCAGTGAGAAAGTGACTTACCAAAACATTTCTAATTAGCCTGGATAATAATTCTCAAAACCTATTAGTCTAGCACAAGCTTTTATTAAAAGATTCATGTTATGTCCTACTGCATATGCTATTTCCTTCCCACACAGGGAGGTAAAGCTGCTGCCTATTACCATGTAAAATCCCACCTTCCAATTCTACCCAAAAATATAATCTGACCTCATACACATCCTTCTCTCCTTCCAGAGCTAGTTTTCCATACATATCCGATGGCTTAGGAGGTGTTCTCCTCCCTCATCCTGGGGTGAGATGCCCCCTTCCCTCTCTCACATCCGGCAGCTGGCACACAGTCCTGCTCATCCACTTGTGCCCACCTGCTCTTCCTGGTGCTCCATGCCACAGAGCGGCTAGGGCGGCCTTCTCAAACTGCACCTGGATCTGAGCCTGGATCACCTATTCATAGCCCTCCAAAGATGCCTGTCGTATGCAGATTAAACAATCCCTCATGTGCCTTTGGAGGACCCCACGACCTGGATCTAGTGCTCTTTCTGTCCCCAACTCCTTACATACCACCCTTCTGTCCCGAAAAGCCCAGCCACTGTGGCTTCTGGCCCATTTGAAGAAGCCGACACTTTTAGTTCTCCCAGCCTCAGCCACCCCTCCCAATTCACCTGTCTCAATTCCACCCGTCTGCCCATCTCTGCATAAACATCACCTGAACAGGCAACCTCGGCCATAGGCCCAATCATCTCCTCCCCAGGTATTCTTTTCATGGCTTCATTTATGTGACTCACCACAAATTACATTTACTTTATTAATATTCTTGTGTGTTTAATTCTGTCTTCCCTCTTTAATAGAGTTTCTTTGAAGGCAGGGATCCACTTCTTTTCGATCATTAAGGATGGACTTTCGGCCACATACAGGGCCCAGTATAATTCCTCTAAATACTGCTTGAAAGAATCCATGGTGCACAGTGATGCTCATTTAACCTTAATTAGCTCCTCAAAGGCGCTGTCTCCATGTGCAGCCACATTAGAGCTCAGAGCTTCAGCATGTGAATGTAGGGGGCACAGGTCAGTCCACAGTGTTTTCCATTTTCCATAGATGTGACAATTGTCTTTGAAGGTCTGCCTGTGGCATTAGGGCTGATCTTAGAGCAAGCACAGGATAAATGGGTACTTTCTGGATGTTCGTGTAAACACCAGTGAGCTTTAGGGTCTCTCTCATGTTTAAACCGTGAGAATTCTTTGTCCACTATTGTTTTGGGGAAGCATTAGTATTAACCTTTCTTCAGCACTGGGCTACTCAATATCCGTTTCATCACATTGAATATGTTGATTTGATAAAATAACATCTTTAAGGTTGATTTAATTTTGAACACCTTATGGTATCATTAAGAAATACTTTTTCTGTCTTCAATTACAATAATCAATGTTTAAAATTTTAAAACATGTTTAAGTTAGATTCTCTAAATTTAGGTCATTTTCTTTTCAATGTGAAATATTATTGATGGTCTGTGATGGTTTTTAATTTGCACCCCAAAAATGAGATGATTATTTAAATATCTTTCCTAGATTAATTTAGCAGGGCAGGTTCTGAGGAATGCAACAGAAGGCCACCAGGAGCATTACTGGTTCTGGGAAGGTCAGTTATTAAATTTCCACATCATGCAGGAATGGTTTGGTTGAAGCAGATAGTCCCCACCTTGAGGGGCTACCTTCTCATGAGGGAGGCACGATGTAAACGGATAGAGATCGCAGACCGGTGCAACTCCGGACACGTGTCAAGTGTTGAGAGAGCCACAGAGAAGCTTCCAAGGAAGTTAGAAGAATCTTTCCTGGTGAATCGTATCAACAGTCACAGGTCTGTTGGAGAAGCAGAGCACCTTTCCTACCAATAGATCTTTATTCATTCATGTGTTGATGGACATACAGGCTGCATTTCTCTTTTTAGAAAAACTAATGCATCTCTTTCAAATAAATAAAAATTGTGTACGTTTACTGTGGAAAACATATTGTTTTGAAATATGTATACATTGTGGAAAGGCAAAATTGAGATTATTAACACGTGCACTAGCTCATGTACTTATGTTTTCAGTGATAACACACTTAGTGATTTTTAAGATTATAATGTATTATTATTTATAGTTACTATGCTGTCCAATAGATCTCTTGAACTCATTCCTCCTGTCAGGCTGAAATTTTGTATCAATAAATATCTCCTCCACTTCTTCCACCAACTCCTGGTCACCTCTTTGTTTCTCTGAGTTCAACTCCAGGGGGGAGGTGTTTTCTTGTATGTTTTTGCAGCACAGTGCGCACGGGAAGGCCTCTTATGTCATCTCACTGACGTCCAACCTCGCCTCTTTCTTGTAAGGCCTCCTAAGAGTACGTTGGGCCTCATGGGTAATCCAGGGTAATGTCTCCACGTCAAGATCCTTCTCATGATCACATCTCAAGCTTCCTTTTGCCACGCAAGGTTGCCTTCGGATGGGTTTCAGGGAGAAGGATGTAGCATCTACTTCCACACACAGAAAAGCCGTAGAACAGTTCCGGTGTGTGCCGAGTACTCTCTTCTCATATGGCCTTATTGCATCCTTTTTATTACAACACGAAAGTTTTATTTTCTCCAACAGAATTAGTGGGATTTCTGCCAGACCCCAAGAAAGGGGATTTCATAATTTCTGTACTGTGGTTATTTAGCCGAAGATATACCTTCCTGTCACCACAGTCATGTAATTAGATTAATATTTAAGTTTAAAATCTCAGTGTCACCCATCAAACTGTACTGTATTCAGAATTCATTTTAAGCTACAAATGTCACCTCTATGAGATGACTGTATTTAAAAATGTATTAATGCCATAGTGTCTGTGTTATTTTTATTTTTTTTCTTTGTTATGAGAAGTGTCCTTCAGTGTAAGCAGCTGAAATGCATTAAATAAATATTTAATTATAAATATTTGATAATAACAATACCTAGATGAGACAATTGATTGTCATTTTGGTTTGTCGACCATCTTGCTGCACAGCATCTGACAAAAATCTGGACTTTGACTGCATTCTACTAAGTCAGGACTCCTCAGTTTGGCTCTTACAAATTATTGTATTCCTGAATTCTCAGATTTTCCTGCCAACAAGGTCACGCTATATAAATGATAATTGTAACTATACAATGAATTCTCTCATAATTACTTTCTCTTGCAGCATAGAGAGTAAATTTAATTCCTCTGAGATAAATGTCAAATTAAATATCTTCAAATTGGGTTGCTTTGCTTTCCATTTTTTATAGTTTTATATTCATTAAATGACTTTCTTTCGTTCCTTTCCAACAGTAACAAAAGAGCCTCCGAAGCAAAGATTTACACTTGCGTTGGACGTAAATGTTTGGCCAAGGCTAAGGGGCGGTGCGTGGTGGGGAGACGGCGTTGTGGGAGTCCCCGTGGCCCCTCTCACCTCCGCTCACCCTGTGAGTGGGTGGGAGCCGCAGTGCCCTAGCTCTTCTTCCACCTGGGCCCCTTCCCTGCATTCTGGAAAGCGAGAACGTGCAGCAAAGCGGGTACCATGCGGCTCCTGCCGCACCCCGGCTTCCTCTGGACACGGGTCAGCAGGACCAGCGGGCACTGCGGGACTCAGGGATTCCACAGCTCGAGCTTCCTCCTGCCCCGCACCCCGGCACCTGCGGCCTCCACCTGGACTTCTGTGTCTGACCTGGGGGTTGAGCATTTCCTGTCAGCATCGAAGAATATGGCAGATTAACTTGCTGTCCCCCGCACTGCCAGGTGACCACAGTGGGAAAGCAGCTTTGTAGACGATGCGCTTGTCCCGCATCAACCTTCCCTTCTACCGAGGGCTTGCGCTGTCCGCCTGGACTGCAGCCCAGAGCGGTGGGTTCCGATTCATCCCGGGTTAGACACAGTGAGGGAAAAGATTCATGGTTCATTTATTTCATCCTTATCGTCCATAAATACACATATCTAGATTTTAAAATTTTCAACTATGACCTGTCCTTTTACTCTCTCTTTTACCTAAAAACAGAAAGTGTGATCCGAAGCACAGGCGGGTAAATGGAAGGCGAGACATAACGTTAATTTCAGTGAGGAAATAAATCACTCGTACAACGGTAGAAAATGCTAAAACCACCAATTTCTCTGGCTCATTTATAGGATAATTTATGTTTTGAAAATGATAAAATGGAAGAGAATTAATAATTTTGATTTGAGAATTTCAGTGTTGTGGTTCATAAATATAAATACCCCAATTTTAAAAGTTTCTTCTTTTCCAGTTATGCCCTGTTTAATAAAGAATGTCTTGCTCAATCATCAAAATAAATAGGCAGATCAAAAATATAGTGTGTTTAAAGAAAAAAATTATGGTAAAAGATCTATTTCCATTAACCTCTCTTCATTTCAAAACACTTTGATGAGAACACATTTATCCCACCGTTAGTGCCACTTTCTGCTGCAGTTCTGGAAGTCCCCTTTCATGAGTGTTTTTGTGATAAAAAAATGAATGTGAATGTTGCTGTGGAGTGACATCTAACAGAAAGGCAGCTCCTAAAAACATGATGCCCTGTCCTCATCCACCTTATTCACAAGATCAGGCGTGGTCTAACTTCTGGCTCATCCCCAAAATCAAAATGACCAGGAAAGTAAATGTTTTGAATTGATTCAGGGCGTGGAGGCAGCCAGGATGGCAAAGCTAAAGACACTCTCGAAAGAGGACTTCCAGAACTGCTTCAGAAAGTAGCAAGAATGACAGGATGAGTGTGTTCAAAGTGAGGGAGAGGATTTTGAGGGCATCCATGGCAATGTGTCCTTTACTGTAATATAGATTTTTAATTCTAAACATTCACTGTACCTTTTGACCACACCTCATGAATAGAGAGAAAATGAACAAATTCGCCCTGGCACTAACTGGAGAATAGATGAGTAGTGAAAAAATCAAGGAGCAGAGAGGGGCTGCCAAGCTTCTGCGGCGCTGTGTGAGAGAGCGTTCTCCCGAGTCTCCTGCAGGCTGGTTGGTGGGAAATCAGACACCCAAGGCTGAGCAGCCAGGTGGGCAGCAGGTGCAGCCAGCGCTCAGCACTGAGGTGGAACCCGTGTGTGCAGCTGCAGAAGGGACCTTCTCAAAGAAGCCAGGGTCTGGGTAGGAGCAAAGGAGGGACAGCCTGCCAGGGAGGGACAGCAGCGATGGCAGAGCTGCTGATGGGGTGGCAGCAGTGCACGGTGATTGGACGACGGCTCAGAGATAATGGTTCCACAAAGAAAGGAGGACATTTTAGGAGAAAAATGAAAGATGAGGTTAAAGGTTAAATTGGAACCCAGTTGTGATGGTTTGAATATTTTTGTCCCTTCCACAAATTACTATGTTAAATTCAAACCCCTAATGTGGAGTGGTAGTAAGCGGGGCCCTTGGAGGTGAGCATCTCAGGGAAGGAGACCTCAGGGAGCCGGCTCGCTCTCCATCCTCCACGGAGACACACCTGGTGTCCGCTGCAGACTGCAGCCTGAAACGACACCCTCACCGGAACCTCACCTCGCTGCCATCCTCCTCATCTTGGACTCGCAGCCTCCAAAAGGATGAGGCGCTGACGCCTGTTGTTCAAAGCCATGCAGTCTGCGGTTCTTTCTTGTAGTGCCCCTCGCTGACCAGCACACAAGTTGGATGGGAACTTGAATACTGGCTAAGGGGATATTACTTTTTGAAGAATTGGAAGGGAAAAGAGAGAAAAAATGGGAAACAAAAATTGCACAGGCACTATGCATTAGTCATGGGGCTAGGTAGATGTGCCTAATTAGACTCACAATTTATGAGCAGGTCTGTTGTATCCCTTTTTACAGAAAAAGAGACTGAGGCTCAAATGCATGCTCACTGGTGAGGCCCGTGTTTACAGCTCTGTTTATGCTTGAGTTTTCACTGCTGGAAGTTGCAGGCCCAAATTGTAAAGCAAACCTGTCCAGCTTCAAAATGTAAACGTCCACCACCATGCTGTTCTGAGGAAAGGTGGTTTGATTTCAGTCCCTCTGGCATTTGTGTGAAGCAAGGTGAGAGAGGGAGAGGTCAGAGGAAGCAGCATTGGGGATGAGGATGAGGATGATAGCTGCTGTTATAGTGCACATTGATGGGCTGGCTGCTACCTCTAGCATTTCTCATCCACCCAATAATATGATAATTAGACAATGTTTATTTATTTGCGGTGCTAGAGGTAGAACCCAGGGCTTCATGTATGTTTGGCAAGTACTCCCGCACAGAGCCATACACTCAGCACCTACACATTTTAAAGAATTGAGAATCAGAGCTGTTAAGGATGTACAACTACCGAAGGCAAGAGTTTAAATTCAAACTGGAATCCGACTGGCTCCAAACCTTAGGTTTGAATCTCAGTGCTACATTCTTGGACACTCTTGAAATGCTCAGGAGAGAGGTCACAGAAACAGGGCACAGTGGAAATGCTGGGGCTGAGAGTAACAATCTTTCCCAGTAAGATATAGAAGAATCAACTCACCTTGCCGTGATTCTCCTTGGATGCGGTCATCACATACCTTTTTTCCCCCTCTCTCTTCCCTCCCATTACTGTATGGGAAAATACTGGAGCCCACAGTCCCCAACAGAACAATGATACTCTCTGAGAGTGTGAAGGAGGAAGAAGACTGAATTCTTGTAGGAATCACAGTTCTCATTACTAGTGGAAGAGTGGGATTCTTGCCATCTTAATCAAAGATGGAATTTCCTGGAATCCCATCAGAGAAAAGCCTGAAGTTCAAGGCTTGGGATCAGGACAGGCATTGTGGTGGGTTGGGCAGACCGGAAGCCATCACATGGGAAGAGAAGTGGGAAAAACATCACTGCTTCTAGGAATGATGTGGTCACCAACTGTCCACACCACCTGACATCACCTGTTCAGGACATAGATTCTGGGAGAGAACATTTGATTTTCTGCCCTAGAGTCAATTGCTTCAAACAGGCTTACAAAACCATATTTTAACTGGTGCTTCTTCTGTCAATGGAGAGCTTTCACTAGTGTTTTTGGAAGCTGTGTATTTCTCTGTCTCTTGGAATCCTGCCCAGAATAGACTCAACATATTACCATGTCTGATTATAAACATATTCATCTAGGAACTTTGCTGGCATGCAGTTTAAAAGAGGGCTATAAGTACATCAAGCTATTTCATTTTCGTTCACTTCTGTAGGGGCATTCCTGTAGCTGAGTTTCAAATGGAATGGATTTTAAATCACCACCATGGGCTGACTACTAATAGTGCTTCAAGGGGAGGAACTGGAGATAGCTATGTTATTTTAGCATTAATTCAAAGTCATCTGAAGGTTCCCTTCCTCATAATGAAGGACACCAAGCTGGAAGCATGATAAATTTAATTATAATTGACTTTGTGTGGGTATTGCCAGTCATTTACATATTTGCTGAGTCCCATGGGATTATTTATTTATTTATTTTTACCAATTTAGTCTCTGGACAAGGCGCTGTAGATTAACATCCTGGACTTAGTTCACTGGGCACTTCTCCTTAGTCACGTACATTGTCCACTTAATTAAAGACAGCCTGATCCTCTCTTCTGTGAAACCTTGGTGGTGCTCTCCACTGCATGCAGCTATCCCGGAGTGTTTCGAACAGTAAGGGCTCCCCAGTGCCTGTGCCCTGGTGGTGCAAAGTGCTGCTGGCCTTAGCCCTGTTCCATGGAGTTATGGGGGACCCAGGCTCTCTATTTCTCTCCAGGCTTTCTGGTTTACACTCCAGCTCCTCCCAGGGCTGGGTCCCTGAGGATGGGAACTGCTGGGACCTGAGATTCCAGGACACCTCATTAACCCTTGGTTATGGGGAAGACTGCTCCTGGGCACTTCCCTGGGAAAAATGAGAAAGAATTTCAGCTTGGGCCAGTGGAAACCTGCCTTTATATCCCATTAGCCCAAGCTATGTCATTTTCACTCTGGGTCTGATTTGCTTAAATGACCGGAGGTGAGGGACGGTGAGATGGCTCAGCGGCGTAAGCGCCTGCCTTGCAAGCGCGAGGGCCTGAGTTCAACTCCCGGATCCCACATACGAAAAAGGGGCCGGTGATATCGCTCAGCGGCACGGGTGCCTGTTGGCGCGTGAGGTCCTGAGGTCGACCCCCCGGTACCCACAAAAAAAAAAAAAAATGACCGGAGGCCAAAAATGAAATTAGAGATATTACTGAGTTAACATTGAAATAGTATTTGGAAGCATATTGATGTCTGGAGTGTACTAGATGAGCAAATGGAAGAAGGGAGGAAAGAAGAAAGGAAGGGAGAGAGGAAGGAAGAAAGAAAGAATCGAATCAGCATGTGTGTACATTTCTCTTTCTGTGGTTAGGTCTCAGCGTTTCACTGAGGACCCTCACAGGAACTTCCCAGTATTCTCAGGCCTGTGGGTGACTGCGAGGAGTCAGAGCTGGGTATCCCCTGCCTCCCACCCGGGTCAGTTAGTCCCAGCGGGTTGGGCTCTGCTGAAACAGTTTCTCTTGAAGAATAATGCTCTGGAGTATTTCCTGTGGTTCCTGTCTTCTCCCCCTGCTGGAGGCCTGAGCAGATCCCCCATCTTTACTATGAGAAAGTGGAAGAGCTTTTGAAAGTAAAACTTATGAAAGTGTGGGAATCGCGAGTAACTGTGTACCTCAGGACTTCTTATCTTTCAGCCGTGTTCACGCGGAGTCTCCAGCAACTTCTCAGTTAAACCCAAGTCCTACTTCTAGTATTAGGGCAAGAGTATTTTCATTTTGTTCCTTAAACCTCTGAATTTAACTAATAGGTAGAAATCTTTAGTTGAACTTTAGTCCCACTGCCCTTTCTGTAGCAATAAACTTCAAAGAGGAGAAATGGATGGTACTATCACAAACAAATGGGTTTTCCTTATCACTATCTTAAGGTCATATAACCACAAAAAGGGAGACAAATGGTTTTAGCACAGGTGGTACCTGCTACCCCATCCCCAGTGTTAATTGGCCAGATGTTTGAAGAACCTTGAAAACTTTCCCGAGAGGTGATATAGTAAAAAATACAGTTTCCATGGCAACCAAGGACTTTGTAAGGCCTCCAAAAGTGTATTTAAGGAGGAGGACACAAAAGCTTGGTGTCAGCTTCTGCTGTCCCTGGCCGGCATCAATTAAAGAATTCATTTGTTTCTCGAATCTCGTCTTCCTGTGAGTGAATCTATCTTGTGATTTTGCTGTAACATTTTGGAGGCCCCAGCGAGATTCTCACAGAGAGATCCTCATTTGAGGGGGCTTCGGTGCCTCTTGCCTGGCAGCTAACCCTTGGGGGGCCGAGGCGCCAAAAAGCTGATCTTCAGCTGGCCCCCCCAGATGAGCTGCAAGGCAGGACGCAAGGCTACGAGACAGAGACAACTGAATTCCCACCTCCCAACCAAGGTAAGCGCGCTTGTAATTCGGTTTTTGGTTTGGCAATTTGCCCAAGGCTCCTCCAGGTATCTGTTCTGTGCTAGCGTCTGTTCTGTTTAAACCTGTGAGAGCTAGGCCACCGGACGCGGTGTTTTGCCATCTGTCAGAGGTCGTCCTCTGAATCTGTTCTAAATTTGAGGTCGGGAGCGGTGTGGCTATTCCCGGGATTGTCTGTTTTTGTCTGTGTGTGCGTGTTCCTCCCCTGTGTTGCATCTGTTATCCCCCCTGTGCCTGCGCTTCCAAGTCACTGTTACCAGAGGAATTCAACCTGCCAGCAGGAGACCATTTGCTAGTTTTGGATTTTTGTTTGCATTTCTGATTGAGTGGAGGGGACAGGACTTGCTTAGATAAATTGTAATTGTGGGTTACTGTATTGTCCAAGTCATTGACATAGAGAGTTCCGCTGGTAGTAAGTCAACTGTTTTGAAATGTATGCTTAACAATTTTGATATGTTCAAAGGGGATTATGGAGTTAAGATAAAAAAGTGAAGCTCTAAAACTTCTGTGAGCTTGAATGACCCACATTCAATGTGGGACGATTAGCTAAAGGGTCGCTCGACCCCCAGGTAATCAATGGAGTATGAAATATTGTCACCAGAAAGCCTGAGCACCCAAATTAGTTTCCATATATAAACTCCTGGTTGTATGTGGTGCGAATGCTGCCCCAATGGCCAGCCTGGCGCTGCCTGCAAGCATCTAGGAAAGTTTTACAGGAGAAATCTAATTACAAATTTTGACTAATTGGCACTTATACTTTTGGTTTTCAGTTTAAACTGATGTGCATAAAACTTGTCTTGTGCACTACAAACTCCTGAGTGATGATTAATCAAAATTACTATCTAAAAGGAAAAATGTAAATGCCTGCTTTGTCAAAACATCAAGTAAGCTGAGTAAGCCACAGCGGGAAGCACAAGCTGGGTGCCCTGGCTCAAAACACCTGGGACAAAAACCTTATCCTGAAGCATGCTTTTCTCTTTCTCCGCACACAAAGAGGGTCTCTGCTCTTAAATCACAAATGGCTGCAACATTTGCAGCTAGCGGGAAACTGGGCGTCATTGTAACAACCCAGGAACAAGGGGTCAAAATAAGTTTTGACAAAGATATATCAAAGGAAATTTATATAAATGATATTCTTACAGAGAGAATGCTAAGAGAGTAAAAGAAAGGTTTGAGTATGTGACAGAGGGTATGGAGATGACTGAGCTGGAAGCTACATAGAAGGAAAACATGAAAGTTGTCAGTATTTTTATGAAGGAATTTATTTTTTGTTTCTTCCAAGTTCTTATAAGAGATCTCTGCTATTGACCTACAAATAATTCTGACTAGTCTATTTGTAATTTCAAACTTCTAAAATTATAAGAGTTACTATAATCTAATTTGGCCAATATATATGAGTGCACTCTGATTTTTTAAATTTGTCTGTATGTTTTATTTTTCTGTGTGCCCAACCTGTAAACAGCTGTTTTATTTGAGCTCAATGAATTTTCTTTTTGCATTTTTGGATTTTTGAAACGTTTGTCTGGTGTGCTTTCACCAAAAGTTGCCAGATGGCCAAAATGATGTTAAAATTGGTTTTATAAATGTAATGCATGTTTTGTTTATTGTTTATTGTTATATTATGATTTGAGAGTTTCTTATTTGTTCAAAATAATGTGTTGAGTGATCTGGTTTTCATAAGTCATCAAAAATTGTTAGACAAAATGTATTACTGTGATATGTTTACATTGGTCATCATCAACAGGTTAAATTTTCTAAAGCAGGACAATGAGGTTTTCTGATTTAAAGATGCTCTAGTACAAAACTAAATTAAGAAACAAAAGTTTTCATATGGCTATGACAATTCAGTGTTGCTAATCTCATAACATATTAAGTGTATTCATACCTTCCAATGTACAGATCTTCTAAAATATAAAACTGGGATTGTTTATACAGATAAACATTTTCTTTCTTTCAGATTCAGACACCTGCCTTTGCTTGTGCTCCAGATATTTATGATAAGAGGTTCATACTGATAAAAGGTCACCAATCAAATGATAATTTTTAACAAAAACCTATGTGATGTATATGCTATATACATGCCACAGTACTTAGAGATGCCTAGATATTAAACAGTCCAGATAATGTCATAAAATATCTTCAGTGATGTCCTATTGAAAGACAAGTTAGGTAAAAGCTTCTTATGTACTAGATAGAGATAATTGACTAAAAGGCTCAAATCTGTATGCTGACTGTACAGTTTTTAGGGTTTGTGTTACAAGACGGGACACACGTGCTGTCAGTCTCACATATCCAGGCCCTTTGGGGCCTAAAAGGAGGCTGCAACTAAAATGAACTTAAGGAAATTCCTGGGAAATGGTTGGATACTCCTGTCTTTGGGTTCCAAGTTTTGCAGCCATTGCAAAACCCCTATATGAGGCCTTAAAGGAAAAAAACAACCCCTTCGCTCAAATGGAGTCCTGAGTACCAGACAGCCTTCGGAATCCTAAAAGAAAGATTGGTGACAGCCCAACTGGATTTACAGGACACTCCCGTCCAGAACCCTGGCCTGACCCTGTTTTCGGATGACAACAGCATGGTAAATGATGGGGTTTGGAGGGTGGGAGCAGCGGTTGTCACCTCGGAGTAAACCATCCAGACAGAGGCTCTGCCTCCTGGGATATTTTGTAATACAAGACTCACATAGCCACAGCAGCTTGGGAAAGACTCTATGGCAATGTTGCTTGGCTGTTAATTCTTTATTTCCAGATATGGACTTTATGTGCTTCAGTGACTGAGAGGTGCACTAACTGAGCCCACAACAACCCTGTCTCCTGACAACACAATGACTAGGTGTCCGGAGACAAGGAACTCTGCATTTAAAGATGTTAAAGTGGATTTTACTAAAATTAAACCCACCAACAGAAATAAGAGACACTTATTCGTTTTGATTTGTACCTATTCAGGATGGATGGAGGCCTCCCCACTAAGATTGAAACATCAAGAGAGATAAAGGCACTGCACCAGACGCTTCAGAAACTTCAGCAGACTGTTATGGAGACATCTGAGCCCCATGCCCATGCCAGCCCACTCCTTCAACTGGAAGACCAAGTCCTGATTAGAGCCTAAAAGAGGAGCCTCTCCAACCAAAGTGGGAGGGACCCCCACGAGGTAATCCTAACCACGCCCACTGCTCTTAAACTTTCAGGTTGTGCTCCATGGATTCATCACTCGAGAGTCAAAAAGTGGGCCCCTGAGGAGCCAGCGCCACCACCGCCACCACCTGTGCCAGGGACCTGCTCACTGCGTCGCTCTCAAAGACTCCAGCAGAGACTAACTGCGACTGGGCCCACGTCATGACTCCTGTTACTGTCCTGCTTCCAGCTCTGCTGCTGTTTCTTCTGCTACCCCTGGGGAAAGCCAGTTCGCAGATAAGAACAATTGGCCCTGACAGATTTGGGGAACATCTCTGCAATTATACAGTTAAACGCCTGCAGGTTGACTCTATTAGACTTAAGCAGGCTGTGATGGCATCACAACATATCCCCTGTGACCAGTAGACTGTTGTCTTTGTCATCCCCATGTGCTACTTTTGGAACCCCCACTGGTGGCGGGACAAAGGGCCCACAGACTTCTTCCTTGCGTGTGAAGTCCAGAAAAAGACAATTGGCAAAGAAAGTTCAAACATAGACCTGGCAACTTTTGGGCTATATATGTTCCCAAAAGTAAAAGGGGGAGGCTGTGACAATGAAAGGGCAGCATACTGCCCACACTGGGGTTGTGAAACCATAGGGCTCTGGGGGGGCCAATTTGACAGGGCCCCAGTGTCACGAGACCCAGATCCTCTGACCCATTGGTGGGCCCAAAATGATAAATACATCCAAGTATATAGAGAGAAGTGGGAAAGCTGCAAAACTGGGTACTCGGGCCAGTTTTGTTTACAGGTCAGGATTATCCTCAAGGATGTCTATGATCCAATCTGGGCAACGGGGCTTAGTTGGGGAGTCCATATGAGGTTACAAAGGATGGGGGATGGACAGATCTGGGGATCCTTATCCACATATCAAGGGTGGAGGTGATGCCCCAAAAACCTGCTGCCCCATTTCCTGCTCTTTTTGGTGAGTTACATTGCCCTGAGAGTTCCAAGCCAAAGGTGCTGCCCAAGATCCTTTCAAAAGATAATGTCTCAAGCCCGGAAGTTGTCTGAGCCAACACAGACAAGGTGAGCATACAATCTGAGATTTACCAAATGCTCAATGAGACTCACCTACTCCTCAAAATGTCAAACCCTGGTTCAGCCAAAAGCTGTTGGATGTGTATCAGGCTGAGTCCACCCTTTTATGAAGCTATAGCTTCCGTGGTTGAGGTCACGCCCAGTCACATAATCTGCACCCCAGAGGAGGAAGAGCCGCTGCCCTTACTCATGATAGAAAATGTTTATGGGCAGGGATTCTGTGTTGGGGAAGGTCTTAACCAGGTTGTCTGCAACAAGACCCTGCCACAAGACTCTACCTACCGGGCATCTCCAGGATCCTGGTTTTTCTGTTCTAATGGACTGTTTAAGTGTCTAGATCATAGGCAAGAGTTTACACAGACAGGCCCCTGCCTTTTAACAATGCTTGTCCCCCGAGTAACAGCTCTCCAAGGAGATCCTGGGCTCCAAAGTCTGCCTGCCAACCATCAGACATGATATAAATGAGAGGCAATTGTGTCGGTGCTAGTCGGGGCGAGCATAGCTGGAGCTCTTGGAATGGGAGCAAGAGCAATAGCCCATTCAGAAACGGGTCTCCAGAGGCTCAACAGAATAACTCACAGCATAGAACAAAGTGTGGCAGGAGTACGAAATGTGGTTAAATAATTGCATGACCAGCTAAACTCCCTGGCAGAAGTGGTTCTGCAAAACAGGAGAGGTCTTAACCTGCTCTTTATGAAACAAGGGGGACTCTGCACCGCTCTGAGAGAGGAGTGTTGCTTCTATGCAAATAATTCAGGGGTCATAACAGAAACCCTAGACAAATTAGAATGGGAGGCCAAAGAACGAGAAAGAACATATTACAACAATCAGGGGTGGTATGAGACACTGCTTAATTGAAACCCTGGACTGGCCTCCATTATTGTCAGGATCACAGGGCCAATAGTTATTTTAATACTGATCCTGACTTTTGGACCGTGTTTGATTAACTGGGTAAAAGAAAAATTCAAAGCAGCATAAATCAGGTTCAGATGATGGTATTGGCCGATATCTCTACAAATCAGCCTGGTTATGAACCGCCGCCTCATGAAGGACTATATATGTCCTAAAGAGGAAAATATGTCCTCGAGGGGGGAATATTAGGGCAAGAGTATTTTCATTTTGTTCCTTAAACCTCTGAATTTAACTAATAGGTAGAAATCTTTAGTTGAACTTTAGTCCCACTGCCCTTTCTGTAGCAATAAACTTCAAAGAGGAGAAATGGATGGTACTATCACAAACAAATGGGTTTTCCTTATCACTATCTTAAGGTCATATAACCACAAAAAGGGAGACAAATGGTTTTAGCACAGGTGGTACCTGCTACCCCATCCCCAGTGTTAATTGGCCAGATGTTTGAAGAACCTTGAAAACTTTCCCGAGAGGTGATATAGTAAAAAATACAGTTTCCATGGCAACCAAGGACTTTGTAAGGCCTCCAAAAGTGTATTTAAGGAGGAGGACACAAAAGCTTGGTGTCAGCTTCTGCTGTCCCTGGCCGGCATCAATTAAAGAATTCATTTGTTTCTCGAATCTCGTCTTCCTGTGAGTGAATCTATCTTGTGATTTTGCAGTAACACTAGTCCAGTACTGGCCCCCACCGCAGTGCCTGAGAAGGAGTGTACCCCTGTGAACTTTTGATTCTCTGCATCCAAATATTTGCTCCCCAGTTTCACAGACACAGTTTTCCCTGTAACCTCACCTGACGGATCTAAGAAAAACTGCTCATCTTCTACTTTGTTCTGCTTTATACTCATTGTTAGAATGGAGTGACCATTTCCCAGCTCCATTTTTACATGCCAGACAGCACTTTATTTATTTTTCTCTTTGTTTCAATGTTTGTTGTTTCTGTTCTTATATTTCTGGTTTTCTTCTTTCCACTTACTTGGCATTCAGTTTACTCTTTGTTTTACAGGCTATTAAGGTGGAAATTTAGGTCATTGCTTTGACTTTTTTATTTTTCCCTCATATAAGCAGATATTAAATGTGTGCTTTTCTTCTAAGCTCTGCTCTAGTAACATTCCCTACAGTTGATACATGTTATTTTATTCACCACTTATTGAACTATTCATAATGTTTCTTGAAATTTCTTCTTAAACCCATGTGTAGTTTGGAGTTATGTTGTTTGGTTTCCAGCTCTGGGGAGGACTTTGAGATACTTTTGGTTTCAGTGTAATACTGTTGTTGTCAGCAAATGTCATTATATAATATAATTTTATTTATTTATACTTTGGACATATGTACAACACATAATGATTATATTTATCATGGGGAGTTGGTACAGGCACATAATACATTTTATGTATTGGTCCCCTTGCTGTTTGCAAAAGCTCTATTTTCGTCATTTTTCCCCTTCAATATTTTCCACCCCTTTTCTCTCTCTTCCTGCTCCCTCCCTTTCTTATTCCCCTATCCACTAGAAAAAGATTTCTAAGAGCATCTCCCTACTTTCTATTTGTCTATCTTTTCTTCTGTTTGCTCTCACTCTTTCCATATATATACATATATTTTTTTCTTATATAAGAGAAACTATGTGATATTTAAGCTTGTGTGTTGTCGACTTTCTTTATTTAATATTATGGTCTCAAGTTGCATCCATTTACCTATGAATCCCTCAAGTTGATCTTTCTTTACAGTATAGAACTCCATTGTTTATTTTAATCTTTTAAACTGATTAAAAGACATGTTATTTTCCAGTAACCCCACTCCGGGGTATATATTCAAAGCAAGTGAAGTCAACATATTGAAGGGACACCTGCACTCCCTTGTTTATTGGGGCACTATTCACAAGAGCCAGGAGATGTGATCAGTCAATGAAAGGAGAAAGAAAATGTGGTATGCATAAGCTGTAGAATAATATTCACTCATAAAAAGAACAGAATACTATCATTTGGGACAAAGTAGATTGAACTTTATGTTCAGTGAAGTAAGAAAGACTGCTACTACATGATCTCACTCTCGTGTGGAATTTGAGTTTAATCTCATGGAAATCGAAAGGAGAATGTGGTTTCCAGGGGCCCAGGACTGTGGGGAGCCAGGATCAATGGGTACTAAGCATAGAAATTCTGATGTGTTGTTGTTCAGTGCAACGACCTTAGATGACAATAACGTGCTTTACGTTTCAAAGAGCTAGAAGGATTTTGAATGTTTGTACCATGAGGAGAAGCATACATTTAACTTGACTTAAACATTACACAATGCGTACGTGTCCTGGCACATCACATGGTACTCCATTAACGTGTACATTTTTTGTTTTCATGTAGTATCAGTAAGGAAATTTAATTAATAAAAAGTCTGCTACAGGGAGATGGAAAAAAAGATGGCGGATGAGTAAGAAGCACGCAGAGAAACTCTCTAAAAGTTGCCATTGGACTACGGGAATATAGTGACCGGGAGAGTGCAGGAGGGGGGCAGATGCCCCCCCCAGGACCCAGAAAAGTTCTGAAGCGTAGCTTGGAACCCCCGGCACCAGTGAAGGGTACTTTTCAACAAAGAAGGAAAAGACCGCGCACGCACCTTCTGCCATCCCAGAAATCACGGCGGGACGGAAGCTCAAAGCTGCGGACACACGGTGACAGCTGGCGCCCAGGGAGCCCCCACGGAGGATCGCGGGACAGCGGTGGGGCAGGGGAGTGGCGGAGAACGGCGCTGGCTGGCGGTGAGTGAGTGTCTCTCAGCCACAGCTGTCCCGCGCGAGAGAGCGACTAGCCAGGCGCCATTGTGGGGGGTGCGGCGAAAATCATAACGGCTCGAAAACTGCTCTGGAAACTTGTGCTCCGGACAGGGCAGCACGGTGCCTCTCAGCCCCACGAAAGTGTGCTGAGGGCGGCAGGTGAAGGAGACTGGTCTCTCAGCCACACCTGTCCTGTGCCAGAGAGCGACTGGCCGGGCGCCATTGTGGGGGGTGCGGTGAAAATCAGAGTGGCTCGAAAACTGCTCTGGGAACCTGTGCTCCGGACAGGGCAGCGCGGCGCCTCTCAGCCCCACAAAAGTGTGCTGAGGGCGGCGGGTGAACGAGACTGGTCTCTCAGCCACACCTGTCCCGCTCCAGAGAGCGACTGGCCGGGCGCCATTGTGGGGGGCGTGGCGAAAATCAGAGCGTCGCGAAAGCAGTGCGCTGACAGCGGCAGGCGAAGGAGACCGGTCTCCACCTGAATGTCCACGCTCTGCTCACTGCCCGCCAGAGGGCGCTCCTGGCTCGCTGGGACGGACCTGCATGGAACAAGACTCTGTCATCACACGGTGCCTGCCTACAGCAGAGTCAACACCTGGAACTGATTATTTTTATTTTTTTTATATTTCTTTATTTATTTTTTTTTCTCTCTCATTAGTTTTTTGTTCTGGTGAAGGGGTTTTTATTTTTGTTTTTATTTTTGTTTTATTTTTATTTTGTTTTTATTTTTTTCTTTTGTGGGGTTTTATCTCTTTGCTTTGTTGTTTTTGTCTTCATTTTTGTTTCTGTTTGTCTATTTGCTCTTTCCTTCATTATTCTCTCTGGCTTTTATATGAATGTAAACAGCGCCTCTAACCTCTTTGTGATTGTGGTTGTGATCTGTTCTTCCTTTTATCCTTTCCTTCTCTTTTTCCCACCAGTCCTCTGCACCAGGATCCACCAGGGATCCCTCTTGGTCCTCTAACCTTACATCTAATTCCTTCCTCTTCTCACAATACTCTATTTCCTCCTTAACTCATTTTAAATTTAAACTCCTGAGGGGAAAAATTGACATACTAAGGACTTGTATACTGCATATAATTTTTCTGGTGTGTTTTAGATTTTGTTATATAACCGCAACTCTACTTTATACAGCTAAAAGTGGTAAATAACTGGTTAGCTCAGTCTGTCATTTTCTAGGCTGTGTTTGATGCTTCAGTTACCATTATAGCCAAATGTAAAATAATTGTTCTAAACAGCTTTCCTTCCTGATATTTCATGATTGATATTGACTAAGGGACACAGAAAATACAGTGGCACAGTACCAAAGAATCAAGGACTGGGCCAAACAGGTAGCAAATTCTCACATCCAACGAATTGAAGAGGTAGGATCTGGCAGAAAGCTCAAAACCCAAAAGCAAGCTCCACTTGGAAGATACTGCAGAGAAATAGTCATCTTCTAAGGATCTTGAACACTAGCAATAAAGTAACCTATCATAGGTAATTTACAAACATCACCCCAGGAATTAAAGAAAGAAAAGATGAGACGACACTTAAACAAGATGCAACCCCACACATCCAATTCACCAAAGACAAACCTAGGGGGCAACGAAGTGGGACAATCTGAAAGCCACCCACCTGGCATATCTGAAGGGGTAACAACAAAACAATTGAATGAGGCTCTGGAAGAAATTAAAACAGAAATAATTTCACAGATAACTGCAGAGATAATGTCCACAATGAAGACTATGCTTAAGGACACTATAGCTGATACAGACAAAAAAAATAGATGAGCTTAAGAAAACTATAGAAACCATGAATGCTCAGCATAGGAAAGAAATGGAATCTATAAAGCAGATTCAAGCAGATACCCAAGAGAACAAAAATTCCATTGAAAGTATTTGTAGCAGATTAAGCCAATGTGAGGACAGGATATCAGATATAGAAGACAGGCTTGCAATTAGTGATCATGAAAAGAAAGAATTCTTAAAAACAGCAAGGGACCATTAAAAATCAATTCAGCAGCTGCTAGATGACTCAAAGATAAACAACTTAAGAATAATTGGAATAAATGAAAAAGCAGGAGATAGCATAAATGACATTAAAACCTTGTTCAAAGACATTATTAGGGAGAACTTTCCTGGAAGAGAAAAAAAATTTGACCCCCCAATAAGTGAAGCTTTTAGAACACCAACTAGACATGATCAAAAAAAAACTTCAGCCAGACATATCATAGTCAAGATCCCAGAAATTCAACAGAAGGGCAGAATCTTAAAAGCTGTTAGGGAGAAGAGACAAATCACCTATGAAGGAAAACCCATCAGAATAACAGCTGACTTTTCAGCACAAACCCTCAATTCAAGAAGAGCTTGGACTGACGTATTTCAAGCTCTAAAGGAAAATAATTTTCAACCCAGATTGATGTACCCCGCAAAACTATCTTTCAAAATTGATGGAGAAATAAAATACTTTCATGACAAAGAACATCTAAGAAAATTTATGACCACCAAACCAGCACTCCAAAATGTTCTGAAAGACATTCTAGAAAGAGATAGGAACCCCAACAGAAGGAATCCACCAGGCAGGGCAGATAATTAAATAGCAGGAAAGGGGAAAAACAAAGAGTGGGAACCAACAACAGGAAAATATCATGACAAGTATAAGTCAATACATATCAGTTTTAACCATCAATGTTAACGGTCTCAATTCACCAATCAAAAGGCACCGACTGGCAAAATGGATCAAGAAGCAAGATCCAACAATATGCTGTATACAAGAAACACATTTAATTCAGAAAGAAATTCATAGACTGAAAGTCAAAGGATGGAAAACAATACTCCACACCACAGGAACCCAGAAAAAAGCAGGGGTAGCTATTCTTTTTGCAGACAAAGTGAACTTCAAGCCAAGAAGGATTCAGAGAGATAAAGACGGTCATTACATCCTTGTAAAGGGAACAATCCAAGAGGAAGAGATAACGATCATAAATATATATGCGTCAAATACCAATGCACCCAACTATATAAAACAAGTACTAAAGGACATGAAAAATCAAATAAGCACTAATACAATTATATTGGGAGATCTCAATACTCCACTGTCACAAAAGGACAGATCAACTAGACGGAAAATCAATAATGAAATAATAGAACTGAACCAAACTTTGGAACAAATGGACTTAGTAGATGTCTACAGAGTGTTCCACCACAAAACATCAGAATACACATTCTTCTCAGCTGCACATGGGACGTTCTCCAAAATAGACCACATACTAGCTCATAAAACCTGCTTAAGTAAATGCAAAGGAATTGAAATTATCCCATGCATATTATCAGACCATAGTGCAATGAAATTGGAAATCAATGGCAAAAGAAATGACAAATACTCCCTAAACACATGGAAATTTAACAGCACCCTCCTGAACAACCAATGGGTCACCGATGAAATTAAAGAAGAAATTAGACAATTTCTAGAACTGAATGATAATGACAGTACAACATACCAAAACTTATGGGATACAATGAAAGCAGTCCTAAGAGGGAAATTTATAGCATTAAATACTTATATTAGGAAAATAGAGCAAGCGCAAATAAACAACTTAATGGCGAACCTCGAACTTCTAGAAAAAGAAGAGCAGGTTAAGCCAAAAGCCCGTACAAGGGAGGAAATTACAAAGATCAGAGCAGAAATTAATGTATTGGAGACTAAAAAAACAATACAAAGAATCAATGAAGCAAAAAGTTGGTTCTTTGAAAGAATAAATAAGATTGACAAACCCTTATCCAACCTTATTAAAGAAAAGAAAAGAAAAGACTCAAATTCATGCAATTGAAAATGAAAAGGGTGATATCACGACGGACCCTGCAGAAATCCAGAAGATCAACTATACCTATTTTAAAAATCTATATTCTACTAAGATGGAAAATGCAGAAGAAATGGACAGATTCCTAGATTCGTATGAATTACCAAAGCTGAATCAAGAAGATTTAAAAATCCTAAATAAACCAATATCAACCAATGAAATTGAAGATGTAATTAAAAACCTCCCAACAAAGAAAAGTCCAGGCCCTGATGGATTCACTGCCGAATTCTACAAGAAATTTAGAGAAGACCTAACGCCACTACTTCTCAAACTTTTTAATGAAATTGAAAGAGAAGCAATACTCCCAAATTCATTCCTGGAAGCAAGCATTACCCTGATACCAAAACCAGAGAAGGACCCAACTAAGAAAGAGAACTACAGGCCAATCTCCCTAATGAACATAGATGCAAAAATCCTTAATAAGATACTGGCAAACAGAATCCAACAAATCATCAAGAAGATTATACACCATGACCAAGTTGGATTCATCCCAGGGATGCAGGGATGGTTCAACATACGTAAATCAATAAATGTAATACACCATATTAACAGAACCAAAGACAAAAATCACATGATCATCTCAATAGATGCAGAAAAAGCTTTTGACAAAGTCCAGCACCTTTTCATGATAAAAACCCTACAGAAAATTGGAATAGAGGGTCTTTATCTCAACCTGGTAAAAGCTATCTATGACAAACCAACAGCCAATATTATACTAAATGGCCAAAAACTGAAAGCCTTCCCTCTAAAATCAGGAACAAGACAAGGATGTCCACTGTCCCCACTCTTATTCAACATAGTTCTGGAAACTTTAGCCAGAGCAATTAGACAAGAGAAAGAAATAAAGGGAATAATGATTGGAAAGGAAGAAGTTAAATTATCATTATTTGCAGATGATATGATACTCTACACAGAAGACCCCAAAAACTCCACTAAAAAACTGCTAGATTTAATAAGCAAATTCAGTAGTGTAGCTGGATACAAAGTCAATACTCAGAAGTCAATAGCCTTCCTGTACACAAATAACAAACTTACTGAAAGAGAAATTAGGGAAACAATACCTTTCACAATAACATCCAAAAAAATGAAATACCTAGGAATCAACCTCACAAAGGATGTAAAAAACCTATACACTGAAAACTACAGTACTCTGAAAAAGGAGATTGAAGAGGATATCAGAAAATGGAAAGATATCCCTTGCTCCTGGATAGGAAGAACCAATATAGTGAAAATGGCCATACTTCCAAAATTGTTATACAGA
Source organism: Erethizon dorsatum (assembly GCA_028451465.1). Classification (NCBI taxonomy): domain Eukaryota; kingdom Metazoa; phylum Chordata; class Mammalia; order Rodentia; family Erethizontidae; genus Erethizon; species Erethizon dorsatum. The sequence goes on from CM051833.1 coordinate 58,837,689, forward strand.
TTTAATGCAATTCCAATCAAAATTCCAACAGCATATCTCACAGAACTAGAGAAAACAATCCTAAAATTCATTTGGAATCAGAAGAGACCTAGAATAGCAAAGGCAATTCTGGGCAACAAAGGCAAGGTAGGGGGCATCACAATCCCCGACTTGAAATTATACTATAAAGCTACTGTGATAAAAACAGTGTGGTACTGGCAAAAAAAACAGACCTGAAGATCAATGGAACAGATTAGAAGATGCTGAAACAACCCCAGACATACTAAGCCACCTTATCTTTGACAAAGGTGCCAAACACATTCGCTGGAAGAAAGATAGCCTCTTTAATAAATGGTGCTGGAAAAACTGGCTCTACACATGCCGAAGATTAAAACTAGACCCATATCTTTCACCATGCACTAAACTAAATTCAAAATGGATCAGAGATCTAAATATTAAAACAGAAACATTAAATCTGCTGGAAGGTAGGATAGGTAAAACCCTTGGAGACATTGGTGTAGGCAAAGACTTTATGAATAAAAACTCAACCGCACGGGAACTATCCCAAAGAATCAATAACTGGGATCTCATCTTATTAAAAAGCTTTTGCACAGCAAGAGAAACCACCAACAGAGTGAAGAGACAACCCACAATGTGGGAAAAAATGTTTGCCAGCTGTTCCTCAGACAAAGGATTACTATCGAGAACATATAAAGAACTCAAAAAAATCAGACCTCCCAAATTTAAAGACCCACTCCAAAAATGGGCATCTGAGATGAATACACATTTCTCAGATGAAGAAATACTAATGGCAAATAAATATACAAAAAAATGTGCAACATCACTAGTCATTCGAGAGATGCAAATTAAAACAACACTGAGATACCATCTCACCCCAGAAAGAATGGCTGCTATAAAGAAATCAACTAATAACAAATGCTGGAGGGGATGTGGGGAAAAAGGAACCCTTCTTCACTGTTGGTGGGAGTGTCGACTGGTACAGCCACTGTGGAAGTCAGTGTGGAGATTCCTCAGAAAACTAGGGTTGGAGGTCCCATTTGACCCAGCTATTCCCCTTCTGGGCATCTTCCCAGAAGAATTAAAAACATCGTACCACAGCGATATATGTGCACCCATGTTTATAGCAGCACAATTTGTAATAGCTAGATCTTGGAAACAACCCAAATGCCCATCAACTGAGGAATGGATAAGAAAGATGTGGTATTTTTATACAATGGAGTACTATTCAGCCATAAAGAAGGATAAACTGGAGACTTTTATAGGTAAATGGATGAAACTCGAGAAAATACTCATAAGTGAAATAAACCAGAAGCACATGTGTAAGCATCGTATTGTCTCTCTAGTATGAGAAACTGAAAGAGTAAATAAGATCCAAAATGTACAATAGACATGGTGAATCAAAAAGAAACTGGTCAAAAGGAAAGAAAGACTAGAATAGGGAAAAGAAAGAAGGGAAAGGGAAAAAAAATTGTATATATATATATATATATATATATATATATATATATATATATGATGGTTAAGATTGATACACTACCAATTTTACTTAGTTCATTGAAGAGTAAGGTTTGTGCCAATAATGTTTGGACAATTGAATGCTAATGTCTGGTATCCTGTATAACTAACTTAATGATAGTAATACGTAATGTATTAACCATTGTTACCCTCCTATTATGTTGTTTTGAAAATTTGTTCTTCTTTTGATTTGTTTTGTTTTTTCTTCTCTTTAAAATAAAAAAAAAAAGAAAGATGTGGTATTTTTATACAATGGAGTACTATTCAGCCATAAAGAAGGATAAACTGGAGACTTTTATAGGTAAATGGATGCAACTCGAGAAAATACTCATAAGTGAAATAAACCGGAAGCACATGTGTAAGCATCGTATTGTCTTTCTAGTATGAGAAACTGAAAGAGTAAATAAGATCCAAAATGTACAATAGACATGATGAATCAAAAAGAAACTGGTCAAAAGGAAAGAGAGACTGGAATAGGGAAAAGAAAGAAGGGAAAGGGAAAAAAAATTGTTTATATATATAAGATGGTTAAGATAGATACACTACCAATTTTACTTAGTTCATTGAAGAGTAAGGTTTGTGCCAATAATGTTTGGACAATTGAATGCTAATGTCTGATATCCTGAATAACTAACTTAAAGATAATAATACGTAATGCATTAACCATTGTTACCCTCATATTATGTTGTTTTGAAAATTTGTTCTTTTTTTGATTTGTTTTGTTTTTTCTTCTCTTTAAAAAAAAGATATGAATTGAAAGTACATTTGTGCACTTTAAAAGAATGTGTACTTTGAAGATGAAGTGTTTTATAAATGTCAGTTAGGTCAAGTTGGTTAATGGTGTTATTTGGTTTTTCGAGAGTGTTGTATCCTTATTTATTTATTTTTTCTTTTTTGTCTAACGTGCTCTGACACCTGAGATACAGCTGTCAGAATCCTCCATGGCATTTCAGGATTGTTTCTTCATTAGTCTTAATTCTGCCTTCATGTAGTGGAAGCTCTCTAATAGTTATATACCTACACAGACGGAGATGTCGCTGTTAAATCTTCTGGATTTATTCACTGTATCACTACTTAATGCCTTTCTTTCTTCATTGTCTTGAGGCTGTTTTATTCATTTGGGTGAATCTTTTGCAGTGTGTTACGGTTAGCATTTGCAGGGGGAGGACTTTTCATAGTTTTGCTGTGTCTTTATGTTTAAAGCACATCCCTTGTACTCAACATACATTTTTAGTGTGCTAGTTTTTAAATAAAAATTCTGAGTTATTGTCTGTGGTTTGAATTGGGCCTTTTGGATAACTTCATGCAATGCAATTTCTACGATTCTAGAATCTAACTTTCCTTCCAACATGTACTTACTGTTTACCTCATCTATTTATTGTTTCTTTCTTCCTTTTTTCCTACCTTGATGGGAAAGAAGTGATTAACTTTACATACTCAGTTTTATCTCCACTCTCAGCTTATTAGCTATAAAATGTCCCCGTTTCTTTCTATGGCTACTTTAGGGTTTTAATATACAATTTTGACTTCTAATGGTTAAGCTTTAAATCGTATTATAATGCTTTGGTGGAGTGTAATAACCTTGTGAAAGTAAACTTCCATTTTTCTCCTTCACATTCTATGTGCTATTTTGTCAATATATGAGTCAAGCTCGAAAGTACATTATTATTATTTTTGTTCTGAACCATTTCATTTCAAATTGTGATAATCGAAATCCTTAAACTCTTCTAGGTTGTTCATGAGTTTGAAACTATTTTCAGAGTAATTCTAAAAATCTATCTTTTTAGTCTCATTCTATCATAAACATATCTGCATTTTCACAAGTGACAAATATGATATTATTACAGAATGAATGCAAAAACACCTTGAGAATCTAGCTGTTTTAAGTCAGAGAGTAATGACATTTGCAAAAATACAAAAATGAACACTTCATATTAAGGCTTTTTTAATTTCAAAAGATAGTTTTTTTAACATATATCATCTTTGCTCATATGTTTGGGATCATTCTTATTATAATATGTATGGAATATGTGAGATATATAAACATTTGACTTTTCAGTTTTAGTTTCTAATGTGTTAAATGTAGTAGTAACTATGGTTTGTATAAATAAAAGGTCGTTGGGATTTCTGAAAGGATAGATTTAATATGAATTTTTAAAATTCTGATTTACTTATGTCATGACTGCTGCCTCTCTTCCACCTTGCTTCACATAGATACCCAGTTCTATAAAGTATCATTTTCCTTAAAATTGAAGAAACATGTTTAACTATTTTTGTGCAGTCTGCTACCAAGAACTGCCTTTTTTTTTCTCTAAAAATGTATTTATATCATCTTCACGTTAAAACAGGATTCTAGATTTGGTCATCCTTTTTGCTGAGCCTGGGTGCTCTTTTCTCCACTGTCAGCCTCATTGTCGAAGCTGCTAGCCCCGACTCTAAGGGTGGAAAATTGAGAGCCAGTCAGTTGTGTATTAAGCAAATGAAGCAGTTGGAATGAGTGCTGAAAACGAACATTGCATCCATCTTTAATTTAATGTGCTAAATATGCCCTTTTTACCAATTCATGCTCCAAAAGCAGAAATTAATATTTCAACTTGAGATCTCTAGTAAAATTTATATTTTGGTATCGACCTCAAATCTTTTAAGATCTCTTTTCTTGAAAACCTACAGATACCAACATCTGACAGCTGGAATATTTTGTTAAATTTAAAATTTTAACTTATGTAAATGGTATTCTAGGTTTTTTGAGAAAAAGATTTATAGTAGTTGGGTGACCTTCTATATGTTTTTCCTGGTATTTATGCTACTAACAGCAATATCAATAAACCTTAGTAGAAAATTCCATTTTTTATGGTCTGCCTTAAAGAGATGATATATTACCTTGTTTAAATACAGACGTTTTCTTAGAAATTTTAAAGGGGCTTCATTTTTTCCTCTTTAATCCTAATGATTTAGACCTATTTTTAACAACAAATTCAAGTCCTAAAACAACAGAAGATAAAGCACAAATCTAAGTCTTAGAAGACAAGTAAGTTCTACCCAAAATCATCCAATACCCAACAAATTTTAGTAAATTTTAGTAAAATGTATCCAATTTAGTACATTTTAGTAAAATGTATCCAAATGTATTTTAGTAAAATGTATCCCTTGAGAAAAGTAGATGCTATCAGAATGTCTGCTATGTGTAGGAACTAGAGGTGGTCTCCTGGAGAAGGAGGGAGGAAAATGATTCTGAACAGAGGAAATGTTCTCACAGACCACAGACCCATTTCCACTCCATATTCTAGGATTTCCTATTGCTAGCTCTCCTCTTGATGTGGGTCTTCTTAGCCAGCCATGGCATAACCAGGACTTCACTCCATGTGCCCTTTGCTTTCTGCAGGATTTCTCAGGACCTGCCTCAGTCTATTTGTGCTCCCCATGGGTGGTGCGCTGAGGCGTCCTTCTGTGGTAGAAGAGAGGAAATGTTGAACAGCTCCCCTGAACCTGTTTCATAAGTCACTTATCCCATTCCCCTTCCTCCTAAAGGCCTCCCCTCTTAATACCATCAACATACGAATTCTGGGAGACATTCAGCCACAACACTACTCAAGTACACGGTATCTTTCCACATCCCTGCTTTCTCTCTCATGATTTCCTTCTGGCCCCGTGCAGTTCTACTCAGCCTTCAAGACATCCCAATGACTGACCACACGCTCCTTGAAGCCATCTCCTGGATTGTAGCTGGAATTAGTGTCCTTTTATTTTGTGCAGTGGGAGAGAGCATTGTTGTTATTCCAATTCAACACCAACTTGCTTGGTTGTTTACTTCCCTGTGCCCCCCCCCAAGCTGTGCAGAAGGTTACTGTCAGCACCACTCGTGTGTGCTGCACACACAAGTAGAGCGTGAGGTTACAGGGGCCGATCCGAGGAGCAGGAAGTAGGACAGCGCACACCTCTGAGATCTCACCACACTCACCCTCCATCCCCCTGGCCAACCTGCCAGGATGCAGAGCCTGCACGGTTCTGCTGCTGTCCCTGTTCATGGCATCAGGGAGCAGGGACACTTGGACGGCTCCTACCGATGGGGCCTCGCTGACATGAGAAGTAGCCTTGTCTGTCTGAATTCTGTTGAGAGACTCTTGCATGTGAAGCCTCTTCTCCGCTAAGCTATCACAAGGGTAGAATTAATTTAGGGAAAAATTGTCTGGTCTCTCAGTAGTACGCTGTAAGGAAAGGTCATGTCTGGCTGGGCTTTTTCTCCTGGGGCCTCGCACACAGGTGGTCTGGTGGCGCAATAAGAGCTAACATGTTACCAAAGGGGGCTGACAGGGACAGAAGAGTGAGTTACGAAACTCAGGACGTGCCTGGGAGTTTGTGCAAAATCCATGGCCCAGCATTCACAGGATTAGAGCATGGAAATTCCTTTTGGGTTGTCACTAAGATATCAATGATTGAACAACAACTCAGTATGCATTATTTCAACCTCCCACTAAGGACGGATATTCCCAGCCAACTGTCCTTGGGACAAAGAAAGGCTCCTTGTACTTTAGCCTTGAAGGTCCTGTCAGTATGCCCTCATTTTGTTCACATGGCTTTCTGACCTTGCCCACAATAGAAACTTCACATCTGGCAGCTGTTACTTTTGGTATTCCCAAATGCATTCTCAAAAAAAATATTTTAAAGGTTTTTAACATCTGTTTTACTGGCTAATTCTCCAATGTAAATATATGTTGCTGACACTAAGAAAAAACAAAGATACAATTATCAGACAAGTTATAAGTCCTGACTTGGCTCTGCAGGTAGCAAAATTTTAGTATTCTAAAGACGAGCAGAAAAGAGGGTACACTGGGTTGCTGCTGTCACTGCAGTTATTGTAAAATTCAGCTGAGGACCTATTGTTATGTCATCGCTCTACTTGATAATGCATGAACGGAGGGCACAGTATGAGAAACCATGCTGGAAGTGACAGGGTTCTATGTAGCTCTCTGTTTGAAAGACTTCTCCAGACAAGACATTTGTGACTTCAATTCCAATTAGTCCAAGGTGACAGCAGCCAGAAGACACCCTCAGGAGGGACTTTGGTTTTTCATTTATGAAGACTGGAAGTGACTGCCAGTTTCCAGTGTTCAATAGCTTAAGTTTTCTATGATTTCAGCAACTGTTTGGGAATAATTCCTCAGGGTTTTTTCTGTCTTAGTTTACTTCTGCCTTTTTGATGGATGCTATGCTCCTGGGCTTAAAGGGAGTTACGTGAATCTCCTTCTTATAGGATAACCATCTTCATTAGCAATGAGTTTTTATGAGCAAGCAGCTGTCTTAAACAACCTTGCTATTTTATTTTTTCATGGAATTTTTTGCATATTATTTCAGTTGAATACCATCTACCTTGTTCATGCCAATAGACATTATGAATAACAAGCATCAAATACAAAAGCTGAACCTAATGAAATATAATCTGAAGGAAGAAAACTGACTCTATTATATTTCTTGAAACTTCTCTTCCTTGAATTCTTCCCTCGAAGTCTCATTCACTGACCACTGAATTGCAAAATTAGCTCTTACTATGGATAGGGCCATATGGTATTAAAAAAAAAAAAAAGAAAGAAAGAAAGAAAAAAAGAAAGTTGCTAGTTCTCAGCCTCAGAATCAGAAAACTTGGGAACACGTGGAAATTTATAAATCACTGAGACCAAATAGAGTCATAAATGTGTTTTACAGTTGTCATACATTAAAAACCTAGTTTATAAATAAAACATATTTATACTATCATAGTCATCATTATTACCACCACCATTATCATCGTCACATACTACCTAAATCACTCCAAGTTAGGCACAAGCTATTGGAAGTTTTCTGAAGTTGGGCTATTGGGTGTCAGTCAGGATAAATGACGTTTTGCTGCAGTAACAAAATGATTCTAAAAACCTCAATGGCTAAAGTTAACAATGATTTATTTCTTATTCATAACACTTTTCCAAGAGTGGATAGGCAGGGATGGTGTGTGCTTCACAGTTACCCAAGCTTCAGACTGACGACAGCCTCAGATCAGCACATGGTTTTGCAGTTACCCCCACAGACAAAAGGAATTATGGGAAGTCCTGCACTTGCTCTGAGAGGTGGCAACCGTAGTAACACATCCCACTTTCACCCACAGATCTATGACCAAAGCAAATGATGCATTACAGCCACTTTTTGGAGGGGATACTCAGCCGAGCTGTGTGCAGGGAAAAGGGTGGAGAAGATGCGCAGTTGTTGTCTTTACTGATCATGACACAGATACCCTGGTGGTAGAGAATGCCGAATGAACTACATAGTAACCACATCTTATATTAGTTTACAAGCTGAAAACCTGTGCATGGTTAAGGGCTTGGGCCATCTGAGTCTACCCATGGATGGTTCCAGGGCTCTTAGTGAAACAATTAGCTCTTCAGGGCTCTGAAATGTAATTTCATGTAGTTATCAACATATTATACAATTATTAATATGTTATCAGTTAAGTATTGCATTTTACTTTATTTTTTCCACTTGTTCTCTATTCTTCCTTTTTCTGTTCTCTTCTTTATATCTTCTTGTGTATTATCTGAACACTTTAAATTCCCCATGCTTTATTTTTACTGTGGTCCTTCTTCCTTTCTGATATTCCAAGAGTGTTTCTTTTATAATTTTTCTTTCTAGAGATTTCTTTCAGCCATTGGTTTAGAATAAGTCTGATGGTGAGAAATTTTTTCACCTAAAAATACCTTGATTTCCTCTTCATATTCAAGGTAGTTTTGGACACCAGAGAATTTTACATTGACAGTTTTTTTTTTTATGCAACTGCAAAAATATACTGCATTCTTCTGACATCCATAGATTTTGATTAAAAAATTCAATTTTATTTGAAATAACTCCCCTTTGAGAAATGAATTCTTTCTGTCTGCTTTTAAGATATTTTAAAAATTAGTTTTTAGAAGTTTGATTATAATATACCTTGGCGCACTCATTTAGTCATTCAGTTTGAGGTTAACTTCTTGAATCTGTGTATATTCTTTTCCAGAGTTGGGAACTTTAATCCTTTATTTCTTTAAATGCTTGTTTGAGTCCCATGCCTTCTCCTTTCCCAGAGCTCCATGACAGAGTTCTGGGGTTCTTCTCATAGTGCAATGTGTTCCTGAGGCTAAGCTCTTTTTTTTTCAGTCTATTTTCTCTCTGTTATTCAGACTGGGGCTTTTCTACTGTCCCATGCTCATGCTCATTAATTTTTCCTCTGTTCCTTCCATCCTGCTTTCAGATCCATTCATTATTTATTTTAAAAACCCAGTCCAAAATTTTGTAATTGTAAATTTTAGTTCTAAAACTTTCTTTGGTTATTTATAGCTTCTGTTTCTTTCCTGAAGTTTCGTATTTTTGTGGGTTTCAAGCAGGTTTGCTGTAGTCTGCTGGAACATTTTTATGTTGGCTGGTTTACAATGCTCATCAGATAATTCTAATGCTCATTCAGATAATTCTATGTCACACCAGCCTTTGCATCTGTAATTTGTCATTTCTTATTTAAATTTCGATATCCCTGGTTCTTGGAGTGATGAGTCATTTTCAACTGGAATCTTAATATTTGGGTATCATGTTAGATGACACTGGATCTTAAATAGTTTTCTGACAGCATTCCAGCAGGGAACTGGGTTTTCCACTTGGCCTCTGTTGCCATGATGGGTGGTGAGGTAAGAGGAGTTCAGCTAAAGCTCTGCTGGCCGGGGGCAGGAAAGGTGTTTCATCACAGCACCCGTGTGGTCTCTACAGACACCAGCAGGGTGGATGCATGGCCTCATCACTGTTGATCAGAGGTGAAACTCCTGACTCTCTGCTCAACTTCTAAGGCGACTTCAAAGAGGTGGAGCATCTTGGTAACACCAGGTGGGATGGAGGTCTGGTTCCTCCGTGATCTATGCTGCTACTGTGGTGAGGGCTTCTCAATGTCCAGCAGGATCTCTGCACTCCCCGCTCTGCCTACTCTGATGTCCCCCACGCTGGGTGGGGCACTCATTATAACCTGGCAAGGGGAGAAATCCAGGCCTTTGCTGGAGGGATTGGTGCAGGGCCACAGATTTTTCCTGTGATTTCTGCAGTCTAAAAGTTCTTGATCTTGCTAGGCTGCCCCTTTTCTGGTTGTTTGGCCAAACTGAGCAGGCTTTGTTTGTTTTTTTTTGTGCCTGTTACATTTTGTTTCTGGGTTGCTGGCTCCTCTACTGAGCAATCTAGGATATGACGGTAAAAAGAAAACCCAGGGACTCATGTCTGTGTCTTCTCATGGTGAATCTCTCTGCCCTGTCTTAACAATCCAGTTGAGACTGATACCTCCCTCTCACCCAGCCAAATCTTCTTCGGCATTTGTTTGCTGTTCAGTAAACAGCAAACCACGTTAAACCAGGAATTCATAAACGTGGCTGAACTTGGTTGCCACCTGAAGAGCTTTAAAAAATTCTAATGTCCAGAACTGATCACAAAGCCAGGGAACCTAAATCTGGGGCTGAGAAATCCAGGCCTTTAAACACCTCATCCCAATATAAATTTTCTTTAAAAATTTAAGAACATATGTTCTCTGTGGTATCTATCTAGGGACCCAAGTACAGAAATAATGGTTCCTCCTAATTGTCGCTAATGTACCAGAGGTGAGAGGTGGCTGATCTCCATGGTAACAGAGCCCCAAATTTGTGACTTCCAGGGTAGCATCATATTAGTACTTGGTGATCATATGCATTTCTGCCCTCTGTAAATGCTAGTTATCTTCCTCAGTGGACAAAGAAGAAAGCTTTGCTTAGGAGAAAACTGCTTTCCTAGAATGCTATTTAGATTCTTGCAAGCAAAGGACTAAAAATACTCAAATAGATGAGGCTGCTCTCAGCATGTCCCTTTGTAAGTCTTTGGCTTCTAATGGCCACATTCAGAACAGATGCTCACAAAACCAGAGAACTGCAAGGTTTTCCAATCTACTTAAATGCTAGGATTTTATTTCTTCTACTTTTTAAAAGGTAAAAGAAAAGAAAAAACAGAGCAAATGAGAAAAGAGAACAGTACTATTGCCCAGGCATTGTGAGGAAGCAAAGCTTGCTGACTTCAATTTTTCTCTGGCTATGTTATCATCTGTGACAAGCGAATGGGGTGTCTTGGTCCGTACAAGGTGGAAATGCTCTCATTTGTTTTCTCATTAAGAAATGTATCAGAAGCAGCTCCTTTGGCAATGCCAAGAGGGCAGGAACACCTGGACACCAAATGTCACTGGATGAGGAACCTGTTGTAGATGTGACAGATTAGCATGGGGTCCAGCAGCTCTGCCTGAAGTGGGACCAGCAGCAGGCAGCTGGCACAGAAGCTGCAGGTTACCTGAGGTCCCAGCTAATATCTGTGCATGATGAGTCTTCCGGCCAGGTTTGTGGCTGCTGAGCCTGACAGTGATGTGGGGAGGTTTCAGAAGGTATGGACCCAATGCCAATGTCTGGATCTGCAGTGAGTCCTCTAAATTCCAGGCAGCCCACCTAGTTCTCATCTGAGCTCTTCTCCATGGTTAGTCTTCTAGATCATCCTATTCCAAACCCCTTTCCTGTAGCTTTTAGGCACATGGCAACTGTGCCATCGAGTTGACAATAAATACACCTCCATGATCGCAGACCTGAGCTTTCTCCTGACCTGCCTGCTATAGGGAGAGTCGTCGTCAGCTCTGGGCTCTGCAGCCAGACCTGGAGCAGGAAGACCCTTCTTGGGATGTTGTGGGCCCCTGAGCTGGCATGTGCTTTGGGTGAGACTTAGATGTGTACTTCTGGGAAAGGGGATGGTTTACAGAGCAAACCCACCTCTGTGAATTGTGGCCTTTCCCATCAAAGGCTTGAGGATTGTTGATAGCTGTGGCACGCAAGGAGGAGAATCTAGTAGGAACTCAGGATTTTCTCAAAAGATGATGTCTTTCAAGGGTTTGGCTTTTGGAGACATTGCTATGGGCTCTGGGTGTTGTTCTGAGTCATAACACCATTACAGGCCCCACATTTCAGGAGTGCTGACCCGCAGGAGGAAGTCCTACCACAGGGAATAAAGGAAGAACAGTGGAGGCAGGTGAGTCCCAGCCTTGCCAAGAGGAGCAGAGCCTGTGCAGCAGTGTCCCCAGGAGGAGATGTCACCTGGGACCAGCAGAGGTTTGTGGGCCTGTGGAGCAGGAGCAGAGGGGAGACTGTGATGCAGAGGGCCAAAGAATAAACTCTATCTTCTTCCTATGTGTCACCAAGGAGTTGGTTCCTGACAAGAGGTAAGGAGGGCACTTAGGTCACGTACCTGTTGCCTGGTGTGGTCTCCTTGGTTGGGCCGCTAGGGTATCTACAGCCTCCTTTCAATAGATCTATTTAGTTTCTACTGTTCACTTGATTCTGCATCTCTTCATGTCCACTCCTGGCACTGATCACAGGTGACCCAGAGGCCAAAGTGATTACAGGTGATCCAGAGGCCACAGCACACTTTGGGTAGGAAACTTGCCTGATTCCTTAATGCCGGCTGTAGTTTGGGCTTTATTGTGCAAATTTAAAGACCACTGGCATGGGAGTGTGAACTCATCACCTCTAACCTTAGAGCCCATTTTGGCAACCCTGGTCCTGCTTCCTCAAGCAAGGTTATCTCCTGTTTGCAATCCCTCAGTGTCTCTCCTCTGGCTGCACAATCAAGCTAAAATTGTTAACTCTGTATTTAGGATTCTTGATAATGGGTTTCCCAGCTTTCTTTTTCTTCCCCTTCACCCTTGCACACTCCACACTCAGCATCCAACAAGTGAATAACCTGGAACAGAGCTGCTCCCGTCTGCCCTGAGCTGTGCCTGGAGGGCTGTGTCTATGAGCATGGAGAAGGCACCTCACAAAGGATGGCCAGCCCTGTGCTCCTCGGCAACACCCTCTCCTTATGCCTTGGATTTTGAGATTTCTTTGCTCCTCCTTCATGCCTGTGTGGGTGCCTTCTAGTCTGCGTAGCACCTCCATAATCCACCCTGCTGTCATCCATGGGGCTGCTATCCCTGCTGGCCCCTGTGATAAACTGCAGCTCTCCTTTAGGGAAGGATGTGTTCTCCATTGGCCCTTTGCAAGCAAAGTTATTAGGATGGCAAAGACTTGATGGAACCAGGCTATCTCATACTGGTGGCATGGAATGAGTAAACAAGGGCAAAGATTGATCACACACTCCAGTGCCACCTGTTAAAGAGTAGACATTCCAGAAAACAATTTACGTGCCTATTTTGTAACATGGTATTGGTGTTTTTTTGTGCAGGTGATAGTGGCTTAAATGTTCAAAGGAATTATTGATTCAATTGATTATCAAATATTTAAAAAATCTTTGTATCACTAAAAATTAATAGGGAAATCAAGACAATTATCTGACATACCATATAAATACTTCTTCCAAATTAAAAAACAAAAATATTGGCAGGAGGATTGCAGGTTCAAGCCCTGCCTGGGGAATTTAGCCACTTAGCAACATCCTGTGTGAAAATAAATAAAATAAAGAAAGGGCCAGGGATGTAGCTCAGTGCAAAGGCCTAGTGTCCAATCCCATTAAAATCAATCAATCAATCAATCAATGCAAATGGCATACATGGGAAATACATAAAAGAAGACATAAAAGGTGACATTCAGAGAAGTCATAAGAATAATGAAAGCATTGGCAAGGAGGTGTTTCAACTGCCACCTTCGTATGAGGATTTCTGTTATGGTTTGTGTCCAGATGACCCCCAAAGCCTCATGGAGTCATGGGTCATGGGCTTTTCAGAGGTGGCTGGATCTAGAGTTTGTGATTGATTCATTGTGTCAATTTGAGAAGTTTAGAAGCTTAGCTAAGTGACTCAGCAATTCTACATCCTAGGGTCTAGAGGACCTGCCCTAGGCAGCTGTTTGCACCCTAGTATGTAGAGGACCCACCCTAGAGCAGATAGTCTGCATACAATGTAAGGGAAGAAAAGAGGCTTGCCCCCCCCGCTTTTTTCTCTTGTTGCTTTTGCTACCTTCTGTTGCCATGAACTGTTGTCCCTCTACCATGCCACCCTGCTTTGGAGCCAGCTGACTATGGGCTGAAACCTCTACAAACTGTGAGCTAAATAAACCTTTTCTTCCTTAATTTTGGGCATCGGGTATTTTGTCTTAGCAATGACAGAAAAGTAACTAACACAGAATTTGGTACCAGGAGGGGGATTGTTGCTGTGGCTATACCTGACCATGTGGTACAAGAGCCTTTGGAAATGGCTTGTGAGATAAGTTTGGAAAGGTTCAGAGATGTCGCCTGAAAGAGTACAGCTGGAACATCTTAGGCTGTTCTGTATGGGAGATTCTGATCAGAGTTCAGAAGACCAGAAGGCTGGTAGAAATACTGCTGGTAAAGACCAGGTTCGGGAGGTTTCTGCTGGGAAGAAGGATTACATTAGCTATTGGCATCCAGACGATGTGTGTTATGCCTTGGCAGAAAGTTTGCTGCATTTTGCTTATGTCCAGAGACTTCGCCTGAGATTGAGATTAAGGGGGGCAGACTAACTAATCTTGTAGAAGAAATTTCAAGGCTGTCGAATGTTGAGGTGGTGGCATGACTGCTGCTGGGGCTTTTAGCCAGATCCATGTTGAGAATCAAGAGCAAAGAGCCCAGCAGGAGGATTTAAAACATTGTGAGTTGGGCCAGACAGGAAGCTCCAGTAAAGCTGTGGACTGCAAAAATAGAGCAGAGGAAGTCTCGATTGCTGAGAAGGAACAGGAGAATATAAAAGATGGCCTGAGGACATCACAATAAGTAGCAAGTCTCCACCCTTTGCAGCTTCCAAATTGCAAAACTGAAATTTGGAAATTTGCTCTGAGAAGAAAGCCACAGAGTGCCATGTTCCAGAATGGCGGCAGCTGCACCATGTTCCAGAATGGCAGAAGCATAGAGAATATGTTGCTCAGAATTGGATTCAGAGTGCTTAGTGTTCCAGGCACTCAACTCCTACAGCCAAGAGAGAAGAAAGCCTGGCTACTGCTCTAGCTGGCAGCAGACATTGGCAGCATCCATGTGGTGCTAGTTTTAAGTGCATGTAGAATGCAAGAGTTGCAGGGTTAAAAAGGCTTCCACCCTGATTTCAGAAGGCATGGGAGGCCAGGCCATATGCCCCTGAGAGGGCAGTGTGTGAAACTGTGAGTGTGAAGCTGAAAGTGCAGTGGAGACCTCAGAAGTTTGGAGAAGCCAGGAACGTGGATCATCTAAGGAAAGCTGCAAGGAGGGAGCAAAGTGGGCCTAAGAGAGAAGCTGTGGGAGCTATAACCACCAGAAGTGACATGGGGTGGAGCCACACAAGCCCTTTGGAGCTCAGAACTTGCCACAGATTGCCTCAGATGCTGTACACGGAACTGCAGGACTTGATGTTTGCCCTGCTGGATTTTGGACTTGCTTTGATACCATTCCTTTGTGTCCCCCATTTGTAACTTTTGGAATGGAAATGTTTATCTTTTGCCATTGAGTGTTGGAAGTGTTTAACTTTTCATTTGTACAGAAGCTCAGGGCTAAGAGTTCACCTTACATCTCGGAGGAGACTTGGGACTTGGACTTTTCAGCAATGCTGAAGCTGCTAGGACTTCGGCAACTCTTAGAGATGGACTAAATGCAGTGTGCATAAAGGGATGTGCATGAGTCTTTGGGGGATGAGAGGTAGAATGTTATGGTTTGTCTCTGGATGTCTCCCCAAAGCTTCATGCAGTCATGGGGGGGAGGGCTTTTGGGAAGTGGTTGAATCTAGAGTTTGTGATTGATTCATTGTGTCAACTTGAGCAGTTTAGAAGCTTAACTAAGTGACTCAGCAATTCTACATCCTAGGGTGTAGAGGACCTACCCTAGGACAGCTGTTTACACTGTAGGATGTAGAGAACCCACCCTAGAGTGGATAGCCTGCATATAATATAAGGGAGGAAAAGAGGCTTGCCCCCCTTTTTTGCTCTTGTTGCTTTTGCTGCCTTCTGCCACCATGAACTGTTGTCCTTCTGCTGTGCCACCCTGCTTTGGAGCCAGGTGATTATGGACTGAAACCTCTACAAACTGTGAGCTAAATAAACCTCCTCTCCCTTAATTTCAGGCATCAGGTATTTTGTCTCAGCAAAGAGAGTAAAGTAACTAACACAACTTCCATATCTCTCATCAAACCTCTTTGCTTGTGAATATTCTGTCTCCTAGAAAAGTTATCCAAGTGCTCAGAGATGTGTAAGAAATTATTACTTATTTGTTTATTCCACAGAGAATTATCTGTCCACAAATAAATGACTGGCTGAATGAATTACA
Organism: Erethizon dorsatum; assembly: GCA_028451465.1. Lineage (NCBI taxonomy): Eukaryota > Metazoa > Chordata > Mammalia > Rodentia > Erethizontidae > Erethizon > Erethizon dorsatum. Next base: position 58,853,478 of record CM051833.1, read on the forward strand.
GACTGGGCTGTTTTCCAGAGTGAGTGGTAAATCAATCAGTCAGTCAAAATGTGTTGAGTGTGTAGTAGGCTCTGCCCCATGTCTGGAGCTCCAGGAGTTATGGGGTGATGTTTGTGCATAAGGGACCAGCAGTCCCCTCTTGCACCTGATGTGTTTGTAGGAGAAAGGCCTTGGCTGTAGGACAAGCCCCAGCACTGGGGGTGCACCCTGGTGAGCCAGCACTAAGTTTCCTGTGGAATGACTGGTAATTCAGTCTACACAAAGTGAAGTGTTTCTCACACGTGGGAGTCTGAGATTTCTGTCAGGTATGGGGGCAGGTTGGCATGGTATAGACCTAAGCAAGGTACTGTTGGAATTCCCAGGTGGGAAAGCTGCCCTAATTTGATTCACAGGGTGACAATTTCGACAGAGTAGTTGTTAGGCTTACCTTGCATGTAAGCAGTAAGAATGTAAGATGTCATATTATAATCATTATTGTAGATGTTCATATAAGGTTGGTTTATTGAATCTTTCCCTCTATCAACAAATACAAATGTATTCAAGAGGAATTTTAATGATATTTGGAAAGAAATCTCATTAAGCTGATATATTCTAGATCCTGGAGACTCAAAACATAGTCCTTCGACCATCAGACTGGGCATACTGTGGGAGGTGGTTAGCCCTGCTGAACTGTGGGCTCCCTGATGTCTAGAATCAGAATCAGCACATCCTCAGCTGATTCCCAGGCCACACAGGAGTGAGAAGATGTACTCTGGACAACTCCTCTCTGCCAGCATGCAAGTCTTAAATGACAGTTGCATTTGGGATTTGGCATTGGAACAAGAAAGCAAACAGGGATTGTGACTCCTTAGATTAAATGAATGGAAACAAACAGAACTCTCAATTCTTGCAGCCCACTGAGCTTCTCCAGGGAGATTTTTACTGATACCACCTCTCAGGCTTCCCTGGAAGTGGCCCTTCAATGCCTCCAAGGTAGGATCCATTGGATGTGTGTGTTACAACTGTCCAGGTGACACAGACATGCAGCCAGAATTAAGAGCCTCAGACCCCACTGTCAGCTCCTCCTCCTCCTCCTAAGATGCTCTCTACATCACTGGGACACAAGTTCCAGCACTAGGCCTTCCTTTGTTCTGTAATGACTCGGGCCTCATGGTGTATGCAGTATCTGGAAGGAAACAGATTTTTAAATCTCCCTCTGGTTATACCAGCCAGGTTATAAACACCTATGGACTTTGATGTCAAAAACTCGTCATATAGTTTCATCCTCTAGTTATTCCTTAACACAATTCTGAAGGCAGACCTCTCCATTTAGGAATCATTGCCATGAAGATAGGTGCCATTCAAACTTTTCATGGTATATAATGTTTTTAATCCCATTCCTCCTGCTTCAAGACCCACCACTCTCAGAGCCCATGACTTTTTAAAAAATCCATACACCGTATCTGGAAATATAGGAGGTACTTGAAGGGATAGAGTGTTGCTAACCCTGTACTTGGTAATGGCCAAACCATTTTGCTAATAAGAATTTAGGGTAATGGGGGAAGGGGTGTCGATTTGAGTGAAGACACAAGAACAATTTAATGGAGTTTGATTTAAGCAAATGAACAAAGAGCAAAAACAAATTTAAGTACAAAGAATTAATGTAGTCTGACCTTGGTAAGCTAGCTTGTGATTCTGCTGAAAAATTTGATAGCCCTATTTGTACCAGGTTTTTTGTATTAGTGAAAACCCATGAAATATGCAAATTACCTGAAATGTTTTCGTAGCTGGAATGTATTATAATTGGATTCAAAACATAGAGAAAATTGTTCAATTAAATAACCAGAACAATATAGACATAAAAGAAACATGAAAATAAAATTTGTAGAAAGGATTCAGTGGGTTTTATGTAATGGAAATTATCTAATGCAGGAAATGAGTGTCCATCAAACATTGACTTTGTAGACTTTTGTCATCAGGACTCCTTCCAAATGAGCAGATTAGTGCTCATTCTTACCTAAAGTTTCTTAATTTCTTCTTGCCTTATGTGCCATGTGTTCTGTTTAATTGAAACCTTACAACAAATACAAGCTTCAAAAATATAAATGTAATTAATATTGGATAAATGAACAACTTCCTGTGGCTACTGCTCTTGACTGTAAGCCCAACCCACCTTGTACCTCAACCCAATAAAATTACAGGCAAGAGTGTTGATAATCACTCAATGCTTTCAGATTTTTATGAGTTTAGTTTGTGTGAAAATCAGTTTCTAACATGAAAATCTCTACTGCCCATCTCTCTCTCTATATATATATGTTAGAAACTGATTTTCCTTTCCATTCCTGGGACAAAATACCTGGTACTCACACATAACTTAAGGGACAGAAGGCTTATTTTGGCTAAGATCTCAGTCTGATTTTGAACCTCATAACCATCTATGATTTGAGATGTCAGCTTGGCTTGTGGGTGTGTAGTAGAGGAGGAGGAGGAGGGTACATGGGGCCCTCATGCAGCTGCGGCACAGAGAGTGGAGAACCACATGGGTTTTCATGAACTCAGAGCTGTCCACTCTCAGAAGAGTGAGGCAGGACTCATCCTTAGTTCTAAACAGAAGAAAAAAAAAAAAAAGAAAGAAAAAAGAAAAAAGAAAGAAAGAGAATTCAGGAACGCAGCGGGCACATACCGAGGGTGGGGAGCTGAGTAATCCCAACAGCTCACTTCTGTCAGCTCCACCAGGCTCCTTCATCAGTAATATCTTCTCCAGCTTGAACGACTGTTTTGCCCATTAGGATGATGATCATCATAGCACTGTTTATGTTTTCTCTTTGCTTCCGAATTTAAGCCAATGCTTTAACATTATTTATATCTCCGAGTCTCTTAATTCCAAATAAAATTCTTTCTGACATCAGCTCGAGGTAATGTTGGAGATGTGGTGGTCCAGGCTCTCTGCAGAATGAGACAACACTGCAGAATGGGCAAGTGGGCCCCCTCCGGTTAACAGAGGTCTTTACCCTGCCCGCGGTGATGGCGAAGGAAAAGGGCAGGTTACCAGGACTTAAAGGACTCCTGGCCAAAACCCCTTGAGGTGGATTTTAAGCTTATTCTGGCACAGGGTATGAATAAGCCCATTTTGTGATACCTTCACTTCCTCTCTGGAACATGAAATTTCCTAAGTCCCTCTGACGAGAGGATTCTTCTCAAGCTGTTGGCTTGACGATCGTACTTCCAGGTTAATAATTCTGAGCTTTGTTGCTTTCTTCGTTTCCCCATCACTTGTGTGTGTGTACGTGTGTGTGTGTGTGAGAGAGAGAGAGAGAGAGAGGAAGTTGTCCTATGTTGCGGGACCTGTTTTCTCAGTCATGCCTCATCCCAGTGGCCTCCTCTGTGCTTGGTGTCTGATGAGCAGACATCACAGGAGATGGAGGAGCCTCCTGGGTCTTCTGATTCCTATTCACTTCCTTGCAGGTCAAAGGCTCCGAGTAGCATTTAATCCATTTTAGTTTTGTTGCCCTCAACTGCAGCTACCTAAAAGGGCTGTCACTAGCTCAAAAATAAAGACTACAGAGCAATGGCTCTTGACCACATAAAGGATTCTTACTTCTACTCTGTGGCAGTTTTTATGATTCCAAAGGCTGAGGCCAGGAAGGTGTAAACTCCTGCAGGATTTCCTCTCACCTTAGTCAGTGTCCACCACCTCTTGTGGGCTGGTGGACCTCACCCTTCTCTGAGCAGCGCAGTGTGTGACAGGAGTGGATGGGGGAGGGAGCTCTGGGGTTGTTGCTGCACACCAGCACTTTCACTTCCTCAGAGAGTGCTGCAAAACAGTGCAGTGCCCCCCTTCCTGGCCACCCTGTCGTATGGTAGCTAGCTTCCTGATCCCAGATTATCTGGGATAGCGTTAAGTAGGAAAAAAGAAACAAGGAATTCAGAAGCTGGATGCATTTAAAGATTGCTGTGCTGATCCATCCCCTTCAGGAACTTGCTGTCCAAATTTCCGTGTAAGGAAAGCGATGGCCTGTGACCGCCTAAGATTGCTGTACAGGTGTTTAAGCATCTAAGGAACAAGTAGGAGGGATGAACAAGTGTCCTCCTGACTGCAGCGCTGCAAAAGGCCACTGTGGAAACCTTGCACTGCAGTACTAGACAGCTGATTTTCACTCACATTTTTCTCACCTGCAGAATTGGCTTCATAATTGCAGGATTTGGTGCAAAATAGAACACAATTCCTTTGTTAAAAAAATATTAAAATTTTCAAGAGAATGACAGCATAACATTAAAGCAAGTGCAAGGCCACTTGGAAGCATATGCTGCCCACCCATGGGGCTTATCTTCTCCATCAGTCATCAGTCAGTACCAGAGCAGCCCAGAACCAAGCATGGATATTTCCGGTAGTGAAACTACTCCGTGCGGGGCTACAATGTGGATACACGTGAACAAAGATTCAGTCAAACCCATAGAATGCCCAGCACCAAAAACAGTTCTAATGTAAATAGTGGCACTGGGGTGATAATGGGGTGCCAGTGTGGGTTTACAGATGGTAATGAATGTGCTGCTCTGTGGAGGATGCTGGTAAGAGAGAAGCTCACATTGATTAGGTGTACACGGGAAATCCCTGTACCTTCTGCACAATTGTGTTGTGAACCTAAAACTAGTCTAAACAATTACACTACATTGAAATAAAGGTTTTCTTTTTTTTTTTTTTTGTGGGTACCGGGGGTCGACCTCAGGACATCACGCGCCAGCAGGCGCCCATGCCGCTGAGTGATATCACTGGCCCCTTTTTCGTATGTGGGTTCCGGGAGTCAAACTCGGGCCCTCGCGCTTGCCAGGCAGGCGCGTACGCCGCTGAGCCATCTCACTGGCCCTAAAATAAAGTTTTGAAATTTTACAGGATCAAGTTTCTTGGTTTCTCATAGTAGGAAAGTATTTCCTGAGTGACAGGTCAAAGATCCACTTAACAGTCACTTGCATGTTAGGAGGAATAAGCTTGTAGAACCGTCGCTCCTAAGCAAAGATGGAGGTAAAAAAAGAAAGTAGCACAATTAGGGTATGCTGGTGACCTGATAGGGGAAGGGGTTTCCCACTGAGTGATAAAGTGACACAGAGTTGGGCAGGTGAAACCCTGCATGTCAAATAGTCTCTCATATTTCTACGCTGACAAGGGGTTAGAGGGAGGGATGTTACGTGTATTTTTAGGATGGGTGGTTCTGTAGCAGATGCAGAATTCCATTTCCTGTGGTCCAAGATTTAAAGAAAACTGAACATTTTTTTTCCAACAGACAACATTGCAACTCTGTACTTAAAACTTTTAAAAATTATTCAGGTAGTGCTATTATATCATATAAGTAAAAATGAGACCCATATCTCCTTGCTAAAAGTGATAAAAGGTGGGTGTCATGGCACATACCTGTAATCCTAGCACTTGGGAAGCTGAGGCAGGAGGACTGTGAGGAGTTCAAGGCCAGCCTGAATGACATAAGATACCCTATCTCAAAAAAGCAAAGCAAAGCAAAGCAAAGCAAAGCAAAGCAAAGCAAAGCAAACCAAACCAAACCAAACCAGTGACAGAAGGTCACAGTGAAGAGCAAAACATGAGTAGACAAATCAACAGTTGAGCAGGCATTCGTATGTCCCTGGAGGGGGAGATGGGGGGGTTAGGGGACCATCTTCATCCCACAGGAGGGGTGAAAGAGGCCACTAAAAAATGACCACGGCTAACTAGGCAATCAGAGCAATTACAAATTCCCATTTTTGGAACATTTCTGATTTTGAAATATATTCTTCTTTTTAAAAAGCTTATTAACAAAGTGTGCTGATAATGGCTTAAATTACAGCATTATATAAAGTAGCGAGTATCCAGTGTAGACATTTTAAAAGCTTATTTGCATGAAATAGTTGCAACTATAAAACAGCAACAGATTCTCAAAGCATATTTCTCAGAATATTCACATTCTCTGCCCTTATTTTTCATTTTGAAATACTTATTAGGGCAACCAAAACAAAAGATAAAAAGATTAATCAGAACAAAACACAACAAAACTCTGATATTTCATTTTGGGTGAAAAAATTTGTGATGTTGAAATAGTAAAATATGTGTTGCATCTAGTTCTTTATTTTATTTTACTTTACTTTATTTTATTGTTTTTCTGAGACAGGATCTCACTATGTAGTTCAGGCTGCTTTGAACTCACTGTGTAGCCCAGGCTGGCCTTGAACATCTGCGATCCTCCCTCCTCAGCCTCCTGAGTGCTGCAATTACAGGTGTGCGCTACCACACCCAGCTAGTTTTTCATTAAAAAACAAACAAACAAAACCCCCCCCCAAAATCTTGATCATCTTTAAGTCACTGGATTCTCACATAAATTTCAGAATAAGTTCAAGTTTAAAACAAAAGAAGCCTGTTCTTATTTTGACAGAAAATTTCTCAAATTTATAAATCATTTGGAAAGAATTGATATCATAACACTGTAGGTTCTTTTGATCTATGATCATGGTTTTTAAAAAGTTTATTTAGGTTTTCTTTAACTTCACATGTGATATTATGTGGTTTCTCAGCTTACAGGTTCTACAGAAGGATTGTTTAAATATGAAGAATTTTATGTTTTTATTCTATTCTTAATGTTTATTTCCATTTAAAATTGTCAGTATATAGACACTGAACTGGTATTGGCACATTCAGTGACCTTGCAAAGCTGTGTACTAATTCTAGGATCCCTTTCATAGATTCCTTAGTTTCTTTCAACAGAGATCATGTCTTTTGAAAATAAAGATGGCTTCTGTTTCACTTATCGATTCTGCAGAACAAACTGACTCAAAGCTTAGTGGGATAATGTTTACTACCTCACAGCTTCTGTGGGTGAGGCTTAGAGCCGCCGAGAGGTTGAGGGAAGGCTGTCGGGCAGGACTGTGGTGTAGAAGCCTGAACAGGGTCCCTGCCATGTGGATTTCTCCATAGAGTTCCCAGGTAACCCAGTGACAAAGAAGCGAGGGATCTGAAAGAGACTGCAACGGACCGCACAGCCAACGCCAGGCTCTTTAGTAATTTACGTCAGGAGTACTACCTCATCTCCCCACCTGTATTCTATTCATTAAAACCAGACTGTCCAGCCCTCACTCCGGAGGGAGGTAAATAATTTTATGAGCAGGAGGCATCAGAGATCTCCGTTGATGGGTGTCTCTAAGAGGCTTCCTGCTGCATTTGCTGATCTGTAGGGTTTTTGTTTCATTTCCTTGACTTACTAAGTTGGCCAGCTCTTCTGAGACTGTATTTAATAAATGCAGTGAGAACAGAGATCCTTGCTTCTGATTCCACCCTTAGGAAGAAGGCAGAGTCTCCCCATTCGCCAGAGTGTTAAGTGTCGGTTTATCATAGAAGCACTGAATTAAATTGTAGAGGCTCAGTTGTATTCCTATCCTACTGAGTATTTACAAATTATGAGCAGGTGCTAAACTTTATCAAATGCTTCTCACTAAGCTATTGAGATGTTGCCCTTATTTTTTAGTCTGTTACTGAATAATTTAGTTTACTTAGCAAATCATGCTGATGGCATTTCAAAGTTAAACTGATTTTAAATTACTACAATATGTGTATAGCTATGTCTTATCAATATAAGACCATATAACTATACTTATCAATCGATGGATAGATGGAAATAAGTGGCTAAAAGAAATCAATATGAGCACTAGATTTCCCTCCCAAGTTTGAAGTGCTATATGTCCATGAAAGTAAGATTCTGTGACAAGGAGTAAGAAAGATGCTGAGACAGTAATGACCAATAGGAGCTGTTCTGTTATAGAAGGACGTGTTGCGAGGGGCAGGACGCATTCTGACGTGAGGGACTCACTTGGCAGAGGCAGTGTATCATCCCACTTGCCAAGAAGTGTAGGGTGCGCTTCAGGCTGTAGTGTGGCTGGATCCAGGGACTCAAGCCAGACTTGCAGGATTCTTCTGCCTCTTGTTTATTTATTTATTTATTTCATATAATAAGTTCTCATTGTTTCTGCACAGCTTTTTTCTGCTGATGGACTTTCTCCACATTGAGTGCAAAACCCAATTAGTAGCACAGATCTCTTCTTTTCAAAGAAGAGACAACTTGTCTGTCCCTATGTTCATAGCTATCCCGGGATAGACACAGATATGGCATTTGGATCATTTCTCTGCATCATCTACCATCATGGCCACAAGACAGGTCACCATGATTGGCAGCCCCACCCCAGCCAATGTGCAGGTGGGAAGAACACACTAATGGGGTCAGAGAAAGCAGATGTAGTGTGATGCTAGAACCATCACTACCACTCTTTATTCTTCTCATGACTATGAAGAAGCAAGCGTCTCATAAGATGATTTAGCTCTCTGAAAATTCCAGAAGCAGGAGGTGTTATTACAGATGATGTATGATCTGCTACTCTAATTTACTAACTCCTCGTCCTACCTATCCCTGCTCCCTCACCTGTACATAGCCAAATCCTCAGCCCGAGACTCATGGTGGATGGTCAATGAGAATCTTTGAACCCAGTTCACTCTCAATAATGAAGGCTCAGAGATGAGAGAATGCATTGAACTCCAGTGACATGTTAAAGCAGTGTGATTTTCTATCTGCCTTACAGCTACTTATGCATTGTTTTCCCAACTAAAATAGAGGCTCCTTAGGAAGGAGTCATAATTGGTGCACTATGGTGTTTTTCATGTCCTAAGCACAGAGGAGGTACTTGTGAATTTTTAAAAAATTAATAACATCTTGGTGCTGGTATTAGTTTCCCAGCATTGTTATAAAAATTTTTACTACAAACCAGGTACTTGAAATAAACAAGAATTCACTTTTTTCATAGTCCAAATGCCTGAAGTCCAGGCCCAAAGTATTAGCAGAGCTATGCTCTCTCCAAGGGCCTAAGGGAGGACTCTTATTTGATTTAACTAGCTGGTGCTGGATGCCAGCAATCCTTGGTGTTCCCTAGCTTGCAGAGGAATCACTCTTGTGTCAGTCAGTTTTATCAATGCTAGGATCAAATACTAGACACCCAGATTAAAGGAGGACAAGTTTATTTGGCTCATGGTTTCAGAGGATTCAGTCCATGGTTTCCTGACTCCAAGGCAGAAGCATTGTGACAGAAGGGCTTGGCAGAGAAAAGATGCTTAGTTCATGGCAACCAGGAAACAGAGAAGGGGAACAGTGATGGAGAAGAAGGGGTGAGGGACCAGATAAGTATCCAAGGTCACACCTCCACTACCTATCTGGACACACCAGAAGTGTGCCTTGTTGATGCCCTAGGCAGCTCCAAAGCCAAGCAAGTTCACCATTAAACTTAGCCCTCATAACTCCAACTTCTGCCTGTCATGACGGAGTGTTCTTCCCTCCGTATCTGACTCTGTGTCTTCACATGGCTTTGATCCCTCTGTTTCTGTGCCCAAGTTTCCTTGTTTTAGAAAAACAAGAATCCTAAGGTTAGTGCCTATTTTTATCCAGGATGCCCTCATCCTGATTGCATCTGCAAAAACCCTATTCCAAAAAAAAGGTCACACTCAGAGGTACTGAGGGATAAGACTTCAACATTATTTTGGGGAACACAGTTCAACCCATCATAGTGCCTTATGCTCTATCCCTGAGTACTAGGAAAAAAATGGTACAATTTTTAAAATGCTTGCATTTTCGTTAAAACTTCCCTTGAAGAGCTAAGACTGTAGTGAAACAAGACACCCCCTCTCTTCACAACATCCTAGAAATATGGTCTGTTCCTCTCAGCGTCTAAAAGCGGAAATGCCAGTGTAAAGAGGTTGCCTTTGCTGAGTGGTAACAGAAACAAAGACAGAATTATGAGCCCTGGCCTCCTGGGCTGCTGATCCAAGCAATTAGCCAGAGCTTCCTGTGGCCTGAACAATTTGTGCAGATGTCTCCCTGCCCACTCAGACACGGCTGAGCACGACGAATGGCGAGGAGCACAGACAGTGCCTAATGAATCCAGTCTCTTCAGGAGACCCACATTAATTCTCAGTTGCACATTCTGCTCAGCGCCCCATTGCTGCCAAGTGAGGAGTAGCTGCTCTGCACGTGGAGTCAAGGAAAGTAGAGCATGGCAATCACCCAGCTCTCAGGCCGCAGAGCTGTGCAGACTGCATTTAGATGGGGTTGTACAGTGACTGTGGACGGTCACCTCGTGGGACAGGAACACACGGATTTTGAGAGCACATTCTCCCAGCCTTGTAGCTGCAGTGCATTGAGAGCGAGTCTTCCTTGGTGTGTGGAATATGGACTTGATTTGATGAGGTCTGAAATGACCTGAAGGTTCAAATGCCATATCTGTGATGGGTTAATCACAAATGCCAAGGGATGTATACCCTGATAAGATTCTCCCTGCCTCAGGTCCGAAATGTGTCAGGATGGAGGCTGAGACAAGCTGCCTTGAGCAAAAGGAAAGGCCCCATTTTGCTGATAAAAATCCTTGGAGGTAAATTCAGACTTCCGAGCTTGGAGGAGCTTGAGCAGGAGGTATGTTGAAGTTCTGATTCTGGCACCTGGAATGTGAACTTACTTGGAGAAATTCTTTACAGAGGAAATAAAGTTAAAATGAGATCATTAGGGTGGGACAGAATGGATAAAAAAAAATGTAGTATCTATACCCAGTGGAGTAGTATTCTGCCATGAAGAGACAAATTTAAATCATTTGTAGAAAAACGAATGCACCTTGAGACTATAATGGTAAGTGAAATAAATCAGAAACACAAGCTTAAATATTGTGTAGTTTCTCTTATATGAGAAATCCAAAGTATAAATAAATCAAAGAGCATAATAAAAGATAGACAACAGGAAATAGGGAGATCTTTTGAAAATGGGAAGGGGGAATAAAAAGAATTAAGATATATTAAGTACATGTACCTATTCCCTAAGGTGAATGTAAACAACATGTACTGCAAACATAAAGAAAAATTTAAAAAATACCACTACAAAGAAAGAGGGAAAGCTGGACACAGACGAATGTCAATGAGAAGAGACATGGAGAAAGAATGGCATCCACGAGAGAGGCTGGGACAGGTTCTTCCCCAGCCCCGGAAGGAGCCCATCCTGCCCATGTGTTCGTGTGAGTCTCACAAACTCCTGAACTTCGAGACAACACATTTCTGTTGTTTAAACCATCAGTCTGTGGAACTGTGACGTAAAGGAGGCGAACGGCTTATCCAGAACACTGAGAACCTGGGCCTAAGGACCAGCTTGTCGCCAACATTTAGGATGGTTTTAGCACAGTTTTCTCAACTCTAAAAAGAAAATTTAGTATAGAAATTGTCCTTTCTGTGACTGCCCAAGGCTTCACGTCACTACTTTGCTCACGACTTTAATTTTTAAAATGTAGGCTAGGCTGTAGGTTATACAGAGATCTCCTAACAAAAAGGCGGAATGTCTGTATTCAGAAATATCTTTTTTATGATTTTTATGTATCAAAATATTTAAAGTGACAGCTCCTTTTTGAAAAAGTATAGTTTGGGAAGTTATTGATCATACGAGTTGTCTATATCCTCTATTTTTGCTAGCTTTTTTCTTTACTTCTCATGTTGAGCCCTTAATGAGGCTTTGTCAGTGATCGATAAGGATTGTTTCATGTTGCATCTTGTGGAGGAGAACATAGAGCTTTTGATGTGGTGAAGTCTGCTGACGTCAGGTTTTGCTTTACCTTCACCCTAGAGCAGTGATTGTGAACATTTTAGAGCTCTCAGTGGTACAAACAGCCAGCTACGGCGTGTGTGCCATAGGTTCGCCACCACTGCCCTAAATAATTGAATGTGGTTCATGGTAATTAACTAAAAACATGCCTTTATTTGATTGCTTATTATTATGAGTGTTCACTCAGTGGACAGAGTGCCATGAAGCTTAAATTCTCTCTCTTATTTACAAAGGGAATCTAAAATTTCTAAATATGTCACCTCAATTTTAAAGCCCGGGGAAAGCCTCAGTAGGGAAGGCCCAGGACAAAACCATCCAATTATTTTAACTTGACAGTGCTAATTTCGTATTTACTCAAAAGCCTAAGTGAAAGGAAAACTTCAAAGGCAGCCAGTTGCGTTACTAGACAACTCTAATTTCTATGAAGTTCACCTTACATTGAGATGTACTTGCCTCTGTGGCATTTCAGATAGCCACCATGCATATAATAAAACACATTTCCCATGAAAGTTCAGCAGAAACTTATAACGAGGGGAAGATCTCTTAGTTCTCTACTTTTAATAATAAACGTGATGCTGGCTTCTTTCAGCATTTCCTCAGGTGTCACACTGCCTTGGTCGCCATAGTTGGTCTTGGGGAATGTTCTTCAGTGTTCCCCCTTGCGGACCTCTCCAGTGTGGGAGAACCCAGAAAGAATATGTGTTTTTGACTGGTGGTTCTGAGCACAACGTAAGTGACGGTCACCCATCAGACCTGGACCTTGAGCATCCCTGGAAGTCACACCCACATAGGGGTGGTGAGTTAGAATGTCCCCAAATAGAATTAGACTTGGGACCTGCTGAAAATCACAGAAAGTTTAGAATATAGTTTTGCACTACAGAACAGCACTGACAAACTAGCCTACAAGCTAAATCTGGCTCGCCACCTGTTCCCGTGAATAAGGTTTTACTGGAACACGGCCACACCCATTTATGTGTCACTTGTGGTTGTGCTCCAGCTGCAGTGGTAGAGTCCTCCAGTTCTAACAGACACTAAATGACCTGCGGACACTAAAATACTTACTATCTGGCCCTTTGCAAAAAAGGTTTGTCAAGCCCTTGTTATACAATATCAATTCTGTACTCTCTTCCCTCCAACTGCCCCCCAACAAAATAATTGGGTATTTTCTTATCTTCTTGCAAAATTATAGTTGGATAGAATCATAAAATCTTGGTGACCCATGGGGTCATAGACATGATTTAGGCTAGTGTCTGTACAAAAATGAAAAAACAAGATATGGAAAGAGTTTTAAGAGATGCATTTATTTAAATGAATTCTTACTCCACTAAAGTTAAATTTATTTTGCAATTTGAAAAGACCAAAATAATTCACCTCCCTCTTCCACTGGACACCTTCAAATCTGTAACAAGCTGCTAGGTTTTTCTCTAGAGCCCTCCGTGAGTGCACTGTGTCCTGCCGGAAAGAGATACTCTACAAAGATCCCTAGACCCTTACCAGGCCCTGGCTTCTCGAAGGCTCCCACTTGCCTGGCGGATTTGTTTGTGGGTACATTCCACTCGGGCGCAGACCTCAGAAGGGTTCTCATTTCGTACTTTAGGGTTTTTAGAAGCACAGACTTTGCAGGTGAGACGAGCTCCCTTGGAAGAGGCTTCTGAAGCTCTCTGGTCACTAACCCGGATGTTCAACATGATCGTGTCTTTCACCACAGCATTTTTATTCCACTAATAAAGTTGTGTCCTACGAATGCTCCAGTTCACAGAACAAATGCTTGTGAAAAGAGAAATCACACAAATGAAAACTGCTGTAAGCATAGTCTCCGTCTGTCTGTCAGTCTCTATTTCTGCCTGTCTGTGAGTCTGTCTCTTTCTGTCTGTCTGCCTCTCTCTGTCTCTGTTTCTCTTTCTGTCCCTCTCTGTCTTTATCTGTTGTTCTGTCTCTCCCTGTCTCTGTCTCGGTGTCTGTCTGGTCTTCATTTCTACTTTTGGAGCTGGAGCTTAGGGTGGGGGTAGGGGTGGGGTGTCCTAGCTCTCCAGTGTCACTCTGATTCAGAGTGGCCACACAAAATCATGCATAAGCTGTGATGCTTACAGGTTTCCTTCATGCCCTAACAATTTATAAAAGATGTGGGTTACAGCTTAGATTGCAGCCCAATTTTAAATTAAATGAAGTAGGGCATTTTGGTGGTATATAGATTATTCTGAGAAATAATCACATTTACATTTATTTTTACTCTGGGAAATATTCAGTGAATTGGAAACAAATAAACAAACCATGATGCAGTGAATTTTAAACTAGGTCTTGCTAGAGGAATATCCTGATACTCCTGGCATTGCACACGCTCCTCTCCTGCCTGATAATTGTGAATTAATACAAACACATGGACTCAGTCCCCTGACAACTATGGGAACACAGGGCTTATAGGACTTGTCGCTTGAGCATCAAGCTGGGTGTGGGAAGCCAAACAGAATATGCATATAGAGGAATTGCCATCAGGATAAATACACAAGAATCCAGAAGTCATTACACCTCAGGGCCAGCAGCTTGTCAGGACATTAAGCCACTGGCCTCATTGACTGCCTTCCCCTCGCTGGCTGCGTCTGCTCTTCCATATGAGGACCTCGTGGGAGTTGGGGTCATGGATTGTTTACCCTTTGGTTCTACAGTCAACTGTTTGCTCCTCAGAGGCAGAAACAGGTCATTTGGTACTATAAATTTCCCACTTACCATTTATCCCAAATCCTCCTCTGGAGAAATAGCCTAGTAATAACAACCTAGTATAACTAGATTAGTGAGTGTCTTCTGAATGAAAGAGAAGCCCAAGAAGGGTGGTGATTAATAGGTAGCACATGATCATTTTAGGATTGATTGCAGGAGACAGAGGGTATGAAAGGATTTGTCCATTGTCCAATGACAGGAAGACGAGGAAATTGCTACTGTAACTATAGATGACCTTAGGAATTTGACAGAAAGGAAGGAGAGAAATAGACCAATGGTATAGGAGGAGACAGGAGGATACAACTTAGGAAATTATTATTTTAAAGATAGTAAGAAACTGAGGATGTTTTATACTCATTGAAAGAGGCAATGGAGTGGGAGAAGCAGATGACACAGCTGTACAAGCTTGTCACATAAAATGAGGTCAAAGACAGGAAGAGCCTTTGTCAAGAGAAGAGAGGTAGGAGATGGGAGCTTGTGAGAGATACGTGAGGCTCAGAAACTGGGCAAGGTCCTTCAGCTGCCTGTGGACACAGGTAGGGACCTGAGTGAAGCAGGCCTGGAAGGTCCAGCAAATGCAAGTTTAGTTCATTGTTTTCAGTATGGCCTAAAAGGCCCATGTGAGAGCAGTGGGCCTGGAGGATTGGTCTGGACCAGGAAGGAGACAAAAAACTGGGCTCTGAATGATACAGGAATGGCAAAACACCTGTGAGCTTGGTTTGAGTCTTATCCTGACTACTCTAGATAAAGTATGGAGAGTGCCTCTAGTTAACTTGAGGCAGGGGACTTACAGGATTGTAACAGCCGATCTGCAGGATGGGAAATGCAGTGACAAGGACAAGGAAACACTGAAAGGGAACAGCAGAGAGCCATAGACATAAAGTCACAGATTTGCATTGTAATTTGTTCATTCATAGTGGGGAGAACTGAGGAAATGTTTATTCTAGTCATACCATGTGCATGTCCCTGTGCCTAGAGCAAGGACGCCCGTTCAGTGACTTTCTGTGTTCTCTGGTCTGGTGAGAGGGTTGGGTGAAGCTACTTTGTGACCCAGAGTAATAGGAGATTATTATTTGAACACAAGTGCTTTCTTCAACCTCAGGAGGCCCAGAGCAGCTTTTTAGAGAATATCAGTTTCCCGAGAACTGACCACCTGGCTTGTTAACAAACTACTTAAAGTACTTCCTGTTGGGAGCGAGGGCAGGCTGTAGGTGGAGGAGTTTGTACCGGGGAAACCAGCCCACTGGAAGGCAAGAATGGCTGGATCCCAGGATCCCAGGTGGTGCCTCAGTCTGATGCAGGTACAGAGGAAGCAGTGCTAACCTTGTGTCTTGGGGGGGGTGGAAATCCTTGAACTGCTGGCAGTTTAGAAGAATGTCTAAGCACTCCTTGAGTGGAGACTGCAGGCAGTAATCAGTGAGCATAGACTTTTCAGGAGGACGAGGAGAGTGTCTACTCTTTCCTGTACCCTGGAAGGTGGAGAAAGGTAAATACATATGGGCACATCAAGAAGGATTGGCAGGAGGAATTTGGGGGAGAGTCTGGTTACAGCTTGGGTTCACTTGCATGTATTTGACTGCAGATACTGTACCATCCCTGTCCAAGATGTTTTGATTTCTATCGGTACAAATCAGAAAGAGCGCCTGGTGTGGCAGTGTGGTGGCAACTGTAGCCAGCAGATGTTTACACAAGAGTAACAAACACAACTGACTAAATACAGACATGGTTTTAATGACTGAGTTCTGGTCCTGTGACTGGGTCGTTAGATGAATTATCACTAAATGAGGAATTTTATGTCGTATGTACATGACAATATTCAGAACACAGAAATGGTCAAAGGAAACGCCAACTAGATGACTTTGCTTTTATTTGCATAACTCTGACATGCAGCACTGTAATGTGTAACGGAACATAAGACTACCGTGCTGTGCTGTACAGTACCATCAGCAGAAATCACAGTGCTGTACTACAGAAGAAGCCACCATAAGGCCACACTGCTGCTCACGTTCCTGTGTCATAAGTCCCAGTGTGCGCCCAAAGTTGGAGCAGCGGGTCAAAAGTCCCAACAGAAAGCCTCAGTTATAAATCCTAACAATTGTTAAACAGGTAAGTCATTAAATAAGGAATATCTGCACACATTTGATCAGAGGGATAATTTTTATTTTAGCTGTAATTTATTAAGAACCTGCTAAGCATTTCACATAATTGATCTACTGCTCCTTAATCTACATATTGAACTATGTTCCCAATTTATGAATGAGAAAAAAGAATTTGTGGGAAACAAGCAACTTTTGCTTTTCAATATTTTAAATCTGATGATCATATTATATAAAAATAAATGGTCTGGTGGTAGGGGCAGCTGAATTAAAATAAAATTGTATTAGCATATTAAAGAGGTACCATGTCAACTTCATCTTGAGGTGGTTGTAATTCATGATTTGGGAGTCAAAATGAGGGGCAGAGAGTACCTAACCCTATGCTGGGGTGTGTGTACGTGTGTGTGTGTGTGTGTGTGTGTGTGTGTGTGTGCATGAATCACTTCGGGTCATCCTAATGTTCCCCTGTTTTGCAGTACCGGGGAGCGAACCTGAGTCCAGGGGTGCTCTACCATTGAGCTACATCCCTGGCCTTTATTTCTAATTTTTATTTTGAGACAGGGTCTCACTAAGTTGCGCAGAGTAGGCTCAAACTTGCGATCCTCCTGCCTCAGCCCCGCTATGTGCTGGGATCACAGGTGTGTGCCCATCCTGGTCTTTCATCTCTAGGTGGGAGCTCCATGAACGTGGCTCCTGGCTTCTCACTGAGTCCGAGCAGGCACTCTGGGAAGATGAGCTGGCCATGCTCTGCTCTGTCTTGTCCCCTGTCTCCTTTGGGACCCCTGCCTGCCTGAGTATCTTTGCCCTGTGGCCCTGCCCTTGGCCTGGCTTGAGGAGGGACCGTCACTGGGTCCTGAGTTTCCGCCCTGATTGATGTGCAGACCCAGAGAGGTAGTGGGGGGTTGTGTCCTGGGTGCCCTTCTGAGACCCACCACCTGGATCCCCAATCACCCCACTGTCTGTCACGTATGGTGGGACACCCTATACCATGGACGTTTACTGGTTTGCTTATCTTTATCCATGAAGGTGACACTGGTGTGAATGGCCGGTCTCATCTTGCCCTGCGTGACATCACTGGCCCGTGGTGACTGCAGCCCCTGACGTCCTGCCCTTGGGTGAGTGCACAGGCATGCGAGCTCCCTGAGACACCTGGGTTTGTCTTTGATGCTACTTTTGACCCCTGAGCCAAGGGCACTCCTGGATGTTCCTCTCCACTTTGCCTGAACTCTTTAAAAATGTCTTTAAAAAAATTAAAGGCAATCTGCAGAGCATTTTCACAATTGCCTTTAAAATCAGCTGGTGGGGTAGGCAAGCCCGTAATCCTACCACTGCAGGAGGCTGAACTAGGACAATCTCAAGTCTGAGCCCAGCCTGGACAACTTAGCGACCACTGAGACCCTGCCTCAAAATTAAAAATAAAGAGGGCTAGGGTTGCAGGTCAGTGTGAAGGCCTTGGGTTCCATCCCCAGTACTACCAAAAAGAAAAAAATCAAGACTTCAATACAGTGTTCATTCAGAGCATCTTTCCTTATATTTACTATATTCTTTCTGCCATTTGCTTTTCATTTTCCCTCTCATGTAAGACATTTATCATTGTAATTTTCATTTGTGGAAATTTTTGCCTCACTAAGCGATGGATTAGAATACATTCAATTCAATTATTTTACTCTGAATTTACCTTACATAAGAAATTTTCTGCAGCCTATGGGTAAAGTCAGCATTTTATTTTGAACAAAAATCACAAACAATTGTGAAAGACAAATTTCCTAAAGAAAATAAAACAGTGGTGTAAGAGGTATTAGGAATATTTTGATCTGAATTCCAGAGCTTTGTCTAGCCATGAGAACTATCTTGCAGAGAACGTCCCCTCTCTGGTGGGACCTCTCAGCATACAACTGGCAAATTAACATCTTGTAGGCTCTTAGGGTTTTTATGTTTTTAAAATATTTTCTTTGTGGACTGAGGAAACCCAAGGTCATCCTGTGAAGGGCAGGCATGGTGTTTGCTTTCTCCTTTTTTAATCTTTGATTTGGAATGAGGATTTCTGAAGCATCAGCCCTAACACTGAACTTCCTGACTTACGTGGGACCGCGTCAGCTGTGCTTCTTAGAAATCGATCTGGTGCAGAAGAATCACTGATAGCGCCATAGGGCGTCATCCAGATTTGATTCTGGACAACTAGCAATGCAAAATGGTTTCTGCCTTTAAAAAGTAAAGTAGCCCACTATGAGAAAATAAGACAGAAACTAATAATTTGTTTTCCTTCATTTGTTTTAAAATAGAAGTCAGACAAGCTATCGTGGTTCTGTTTTTTGTTTGACTTTTCCCCAAATCTCTTTATTAGTACAAGTTTCCAGTCCTAATGTTCCCGCTCCTTGTGTAGAGCTGGTCCACATAACACATCTTCATTTCTTTTTTCTTCCTCTTTGCCTCCTCTCCATCCCCCATCCCTGAATCTCTTGATCCCCTTCCCATCTGAGAAAGATCTATATCCCTACTTCTTATTATCCTTTATTTTGCTCTTTATTTATACTTTGGGTTTCTCATATAAAAGAAATCATGTGATATTTAAGCTTGTGTGTCTGATTTATTTCACTTAACATTATGGTCTCAAAATGCATCCATTTCCTACAAATGATTCCAGTTTATCTCTTTTTATGGCAGAGTGGTACTCCATTGTTTATAAATACCACATTTTCTTTATCCGTTCATTTGTTGATGGATATATAAGCTGCTTCCAGGCTTTAGCTACTATGAATTGTGCTGCTATAAACGTGGGTACACATGGATCACTGTAATGTGATGTATTCAACTTTTTCCAGAAGGTAGGTCGAATGGAATTTCTAATTTTAGTTTTTTGAGGAATCTTCATGTTGATTTCTGTAGTGGTTGTACCAGTTTACATTCCCACCAATAATGTAGAACCCCACACCCCCAAACAACCTTGCCAGCATTTGTTATTATTTGATTTCTTGATGATGGCCATTCTTTCTGGGATGACCTGGCATCTTGATGTTGTTTTAACTTGCATTTCTCTAATGGCCATGAACGCTGAACATTTCTTTCCGTATTTATTGGCCGTTTGTACTTCTTCTGTGACATGTTTATTCATTTCATTTGCTCATCTTTTGGATTAGGTCTTGTATTTTGAAGGAGTCTAATTTTCTTGAGTTCTTTATATAGTCTAGATACTAGTTTTTAAAAGCTCCAGCATGGTATATTATGCAGTAGAGACATGTATTTAGAAAGGAACCAGATCCGTTCACACCTATTGAATAAGTACATTGTTTTCTTCAATGACAGTGTCTAACATTTTCCCTTGACACAGATAGTCCATGATCATTGTACAAAGACATATCAGAAAGCAGCACAAAGAAGAAACAAATTTAGAAATTTTTATGTTTCTGTACACAGGAACATTTAGTGCCTGCTCTTTCTGACTGTTGCATATGGAGGCACATCCATGCACAGTGCCTACGTGATTTGTAAATGTCCATAAGAGGTCGATTTAATATTTTATGTTATACATGCACACATGAAACCATGCTTAGGAAAGGGTTAGGGAGTAGAGCACATCAAAATGCAGAGACTCAAGATGGAACATGGACCCCCCCACAAATGCACTGTGAAAAATAGCTCAGTGTTAAGCAACTCCCAATTTAAACCCAAAATTCTATTTTCCCCAAATGGAAGACGCACTTTGCAGGAAAAACAAAGGTTAAATCTTTGTGTCGTTCAGAGTTACTACTTACGATTATTTTTCTTCCCTAGTTATTCCAGAGCAGTTGGAGGATCTAAGCTTTGTTGTCCATTTCATTCTCCACTAAGCAATATCTTCCTCTTAGCTAAAAAATACAGCAGCAAGAAGATACTTTTTAGGAGTGGCAGATTTCCCCCCAGAAATCATAGTTTTCTTCGTTTAGTACAAGGAGGCAATGTTGCCCACAATCTGCAGACAGGGCTGCTCGTTTCAGAACAGAGAGAGCAACAGCAAGCTGTCCAAAGTCACAAGGGGCCAGTGAATATAAAAGGAAATTAAATGGCTGTGGTACATCTACAGCAACATAAGAAACACTCTTATTCGTACTGAAATAAAAGAGTTTTTGTTTATGGGAATTATCATTTTTTAGTCATTGGTGGGGAATTAGCTTGTTTGCTCTAATCTTGTATCTCCTGGTTTCTAGTTCAATTTGATACATCTGAACTGGATTCTTTTCCTTCTTTTTTTAGCCTTTGTGATAAAAACCTTCATACACCCAAGAAATAAAACCTTTGTGAAACTTTCAGTGCTTTAGTGAAAACACTTCTTCTGTATTCTGAGTCCTGAGTGGACTATTTCGAAAGTCTGTGTCTTAGTTACTTTTCTGTCATTGCTGAGACAAAATACCCAACACCCACATTTAAAGGGGGAAAGGTTTATTTAGCTCACAATTTGTATGGCTTGGCTGGGTCCAAGGCAGGGTGGCTTGGCAGAGGGGGGATCACAGAGGAGAACAAGTTCATGGCAAGTAGAGGACAGCAAAAGCAACAAGCAAGGGGGAGACCAGTATCCGGTTCCAGTCTACCGGGATTAGGGTGGTGCCAATCCAATTGGCTGACTGATCCAGTGATCACCCACCCTTAATCCCAGCACCCTTAATCCTAGCATCGCAGCACTAATCAATCACACACTGTAGATTCAGCCACCTCCGAAAAAGGCCCCTCTAAAACTGCATGAGGGGCTGGGGATGTAGCTCGGTGGTAGAGCACTTGCTGAGTACGCACAAGGGCTTGAGTTTAATCCCCAGTAACATGCAAAAAATGAGGATTTTAAAAACTGCATGAGGCTTTGGGGGGACATCTAGACACAAACCATAGCAGTCTGACTTATTTATTTATCCAGAGATAACATTTATTGACTGATTTTAGCATTTATCAAGAGCCAGGTCCCTAGTTTCTTTTCAATGAATAATAAATCATAACCAATTTAATGGAGATATTTGTTCTCATCTCTAACAAAGGCGAAGGGGCTGCACTTCTCATTGTACACGAAGCATGGTCCCCATAAAACAATGCAAGGATTTGATAGCCTGAACATACTTGACTTAATAACTAACAACTCCAGTCATCTGTGTGAGATCTCATTTTTATCTTTTTCCCCTCTCGGTACCATATTCCTAACAGTAGAAGATGCTGGGCTGCCTTTCCAGGGCCTGAGTGAATTTAGTCCAGTTAGGGCTGATGGTGAGGAAATCAAGGCAGGTAATTTTCTGGTGCGGCCATTGATATGTGGAAGGTTCCTCCCTCCATACACACACATTCTACAATTAAGATGTTTTAAAATCTGTGTCACTTTTAGCTAGTGAAGAAAAACTCAGGACAAGAGTGTCTGCTGCAGGAGACATTCTTTATGGATGAAAATGTCTTGGCCACTTAACAGCTAGAAATCACAGCAAAATCCTTTTTACAGCATTCCCAGAGGCTTCTCTTTGCTTCTGGGTTTAATTTTAATGTAAGGGAGGTCACAAAAACAATAATGCATAAAGAAAAAACAACAGAAAAGTTTTTCAACGTGCACAATCATATATCAGTGTCTTTGTGCACATATATTGGTACTGGAAAGCAAAAGACAAGTGTTATTTCATTCTTTTTTTTTTTTAAGACAAGGAAGGGCAGTTACATGACACGGTGTAGTTATTGTTTAGGAGTGACAACATTCCTTGTCTCAGTTCTGATTCTTTTCCTCGTAGGCCATCTCCCAGCACAAGGGCAGCAGCAGCCACTTCACAGAGCTGCAGAACAGACTGAAGACAGAGGACAGGGCCAGGGATGGAGTAGCCTCCGGTGGCCTCCGTCTCAGGTCAGGGTAGAGCTCAGCATCACCGGCACGGGATCGCCACTGCCAGACTTGGTCATGGTCGAGTCTTTAGGAATCAAGCTTTCTAACACAAGCCGTGGTGCTCTTAGAATAAGGGAGACATCTCGCAAGGAGAACAGTAAGTGTTTCCATGTGGGGTTTTCAATAGTTTAAAGCTTGAACATTTGAACTTGAAAGTCTGAAGATGAAGCTTGGAGTTGCGACTGCCTGCCTGAGGTTCTCATCCCTAGAACATCCCAGCAGGACCTCGGTTTTCTTATCACAGTGGCCAAGCTTAGTGAGTGCATTTTCCTTTTCTGCAAGAAGTCCTGGGTTGAAAGATGCTGCCTTGGGGACTGGCAGCTGTCACCGCTGGTTTCTCAGGGAGATTTGGCAGAAGAGGCAGATGTGGTGGCCGGTCCTCCCCTGCTCCGTGAAGGTCCTTAAAGCCTCCTGTGAAAGGAGGGCTCCCAGGGGAGGAGGGATGAGCTTCCTGTGAGGACAAAGTGCTGAAGATGGGACCCCTGGCTCCCCGTGCCCAGTTATGGGCGGCTCTGCTGGGCAAAGTGGAGACAGAGGTTAAGGAGCCCTTGTGTTCCTTTGTGCTGAATCATTGCTGCAGTTGTTTGAATGGATTTATGGGAGCTGAGTTTGAAATTAGTAGGTGTTTCCAAACCATTTATTTCAAAGTTATTAGCCCGAAGAGCTCAGTGTCGTTTGTTCTAAGCGTATGGAGGGCCCGAGGGACAGGCTGAGAGTGGAGGAAGAAGGAAGGATGGGCGGGGCCGATTCCAGCTGTCTTTCCTTTCGCGAGGGCCCTCACCAGAGAATCAGTCAGGAGCAGCTGCGAGATCCCGGTGCAGATCCTGCAGGGCAAGAATGAGAAGGAGGCGTCAAGGCTTTGAGCTAAAATGTCCCTCAGCGTCCAGAAGTGGGGCTTTGGGGGTGTTGGGTCATGGGGGCGCTGTACTCACAAGAGGATTTCTCCTCTACTGAGGAGTTTATCGCTGACCGCGCAGTTAGGAGGTGGGGTCGGGTTGGAGGCGGGTCCCTGGGGTGTGACCTGGGAGGTTGTGTCTCCCTCCCTCACTCCTAATATCTGTTTTCTGGCCACCAAGAGTTGAGCACAGCTTCCTCTGCCAGGCGCCTCTGCCCTGGTGCTGCTGCCCTGGAGCCGGAGGACCAAGGACTGAAGTCATGAGCCAAAATAAACCTCTCCTCCTTTGAGTTGTGGGTGTTGGGTATTTTGTCCCAACAATAAGAAAATGATTAAGACAGCTTTTTCCACTTTGCAGGGCTGCAACAGCAAGATTCCAGGCTCCTGGGGGCAGAGTGAGGGTTCAGCAAGACACGCGCACAGGTACTGGGCGAACTACACGGTCCATGTTTCCCCGGGAAGGTGCTGGAGGTGATCTCCGTCTCCCTTCTTTCTGCAACTCCTCTGTCCCCAGCTCACAGCAACGCAGCCATCTCATACACACTGTCACAATCACACTCACATGGGTAACACATCCACTCAGCTGTGCTCTCACACCCCCACACCCACCACGGACGCACACCTACACATCTGCAAATGCACTCACACTCTTGGACACACCCACACACACTCTCAACCCATTGTCCCCTCAATGCACACTCACAGGCACACTTCAGACATGCTGTACAAGTGCACACACTCTCACACCCAGGTTCTTGTAATTGCACACACACACACACACACACACACACACACTTCCCTGCTCTGAGGACTCATCAGCCATGGGTCACAGCCCCAGCTGGTGGGGACTGAGCCTGTCAGACGCTGTTGACCCAAGGGCAGCTGAAGTCCCACTCTGCTTCCCCACCACCATGGTTATTGTGTGTAGCATCGTTCATTAGCACAGGAGCAGGGGACTAGAGAAGACATGGGTCAGCCATGTGTGTGCAGCTTCTCACTGTGATGCTTGTTCAACCGCAATCGTCTTGGGGCTCAACGACTGTATTTGTTGGGACACTCGGGAATTAAATGGCTTCAGCGATTTAGTGTCCTGTCAGTCTTCAGGTGCAAGCTCCAGGCGGTCCTGCCCTTGCAAGAAGTTTTTTTTTTTTTTTTTTTTTGTGGGTACCGGGGGGTCGACCTCAGGACCTCGCGCGCCAGCAGGCGCCCGTGCCGCTGAGCGATATCACCGGCCCCTTTTTCGTATGTGGGTTCCGGGAGTCGAACTTGGGCCCTCGCGCTTGCCGGGCAGGCGCTTAAGCCGCTGAGCCATCTCACCGGCCCGCAAGAAGCATTAATTACACGTGGAGAAGAGCTTTCTTCAAGTACCTCTGAAAGCTGTGCAAGCCCCAGTCTTGGGAAATGTTCTTGTTCCCACCCATGGAAGGAGAAACCAGGCACAGGGTTCCAGGGAGGGAAGGGGCCACCGCGGGGAATTAGTAGTTGTGCCTTAAAGGCCCTGCTGCACTCCACCAGCTGGGTGGATGCAAGGACAGCATCCACTAGACTTTCCCCAGCTCCCGGGTTTTTCTTCACTGGTGTAAATGAGGTTGAGGGCCCTGCCCGTCTTTGGCTACAGGACACTAAATCACACCAGCTGCTTGCAGGAGAATCAGACAAAGCAAACGTCCTCCTGCATTGAGCACCTGGTGTTTACGGCAACCTGCAGTTCCCAAGTCTGAGCTGCGGGCACTCACAATTGTCCTTGATTTCCAAGTTCTTGCCCCGGTCGCCTGATAACTGCTCAGTGTGGGATCTTCTCTGCAAAGTGAGGTCCCTCTGTGACACTTGCCTTTGGAGTCCAGTGGTGGACGCCCTGAGCTCACTCTGTGCAGAGAGCTGCTGTCTCTCATGGCAGAGAAAGCAGCAAAGTCACCACCAGATGACAGCCTAAACTCTAGAAGCAAAGGCAACAGAAGTCAAAGCACGCAATAGGAGGAAACCGGATGTGACTTCTGAAGCAGCCACATGAGGGCGTGGGCTGCAGTTTTTCACAAGAACCTGTTCTGTTGTGACTGCGGTCGGTAGGATGTGGGACTCCTCCGATGTAATGTGCCTAGGTGCACAAGCCATGGTGGAGCTGGTGGTCTTTGTTTCAAAAAAGCAGACCACGGATTCAGCCTGAAAGACCAGAGTGGGATTTTCACAGATGCCATTTGCCAGCTGGGAAAACTTGAGAAAATGAGCTAAATTCCAGAACATCAGTTGCTGTCACTTGGGCCCCTCACAGGTTTTTGAGGTGATGAAAGATGGCATTGCACATGAGAGCGGTAAGGGAGATGTCATGTGTCACGTAGAGTGTTTGTCATGCTTTTGTTAAAGACCCAGGTTTGGGAGTACGATTTGATTCTGAACTGGATCCTACAGTTGTCTGAGGGTTTTATAACTTGCTCACATGATGAACTGTTCTACTGATTCCTACACAAAAGGTCGTATTAAGGGATACTTCAGCACATGCAGGGATGATGTGTGAAAAATGGTTTATGGCCACAGTGGTTTAGACACTGGGTGGTCCTCACCGCCCCGTGTTGAAGGCCTGGTGTCACTGTGAGGTGGGTTTAGCGCAGGGTCTTCCAGGAATCGGGGTGTACCACAGCCCCTTCCCTTGCTCCCTCTGCTTCCTGGCTGCAATGAAGTGAGCAGTTTCCTCAGCCTTTGTCTGGAAACCAAGTCTTGAGGTCACTAGTGCGGTGGTCTGTGTCGCACCCCACCAACACTAATTTGGAAGTCCTGGGAATACACCTGGAGTGAAATAAGGAACAAAAGGGTCTTTCTGCTAAGCTACCAGGAACCATGATCACTGTTTCCCAAGAGCCTCACACAGATGCCGTGGTCAGGAACGCCATGCCAGCCTTAGATGTGTTCTTGGAGGCTGGTGGTGGGTAAAGAGGTTGGGTTTTGCCAGAATGTGCTGTTTATCTGTGATGCCACTGGTTGAAGGAGGAGGGTGGCTGGCCCTAAAAGAGTGTCAAGACCCCAAAGCATCCTTCCTTCCTAGGTGATGCAGGATTTAGCCAACAGAGAGACTTTTGCACAAAGAGAAATGAGCCTTTGGCAGATTTCCTGTCTTTCAACTGAAGCTGTGCTGACCCACCTTCAGTTCTTGGTTGCTAAACTACACTAAGATGGTCACCTTCAGCTGAAGCATAAGTTATGCCCTTTGATCCCTTCAGATTTATAAGACCTTTGCAAAAACAAAAAGCCAGGTCTGGGCACGTGGCAAGTGGTAGAGAGCTTGCCTAGCATGTACTATGCCTTGAGTTCAGTCTCCAGCAACACACCAAGAGAAAAGCAGACCCCTTAAATACATGGCAGTGCACATTGTGGTGACTTCATTAGCCCATCCTGGGCATCCAAATCCCTGAGAACAGGGCTCTGAGTAACCGCACGCTTGCCTGGTTTCCCCTCCTCTGTGAATCTGTAACTGTCCTCTTGTCCTGATCCTCATGGCCTTCACAGGACCAGCAGGTGACAACACGTGTCCTCCTTAGCCACAGGCTGGCTGGCCGATGTCAGGGCCTCACCTCACCCAATCTCCCCTGCTTCCTGCCGTGCGTGGGGCCTCGGGCGTCTGTAGCTCTTCTCCAGTGTGATGTTGTCCCTGCAGCCCTGGACAGTCCCCTTCCTGTGATTCCAATCGGACAGGGCCCTTTTCTTCCCAGCTCAAACTATCGCATAGAGTTTCTCTGTGTTAGGCAGCAGCAGCTGCCGGTTTTCCTGAAAAGGAGCCTCAGTCCTGCTGCAGATAAACCATTTGTCTTGTCCGGCAGCCAAGTTAAACACAGAGATACTTTTAGACCATTTCTTGGAGTTGCTCTTTTTCTCTTGACATTGAGCTTTGTAATCATGGGGCGGTAGATTCTTGGGGGTTTAAAGCAGGCATTGGGGCTTCTGAGGTTCCAAAGAGATTCCTGTGTCCAGTTGTGAGCAGAGATCTGGGTCAAAGGACGGAACAGACCCGTGCATTGTGGGTAATTTACACCAGGCAGTGTGCTTTGCAGCATTTCAAGGAGACGACTCCTCGTTTGTGAAATTGTTAAATCGATTTCTAGTTTCCAGATAAGTAAGGCCTTATCTGCCCCACTGTCCAGGACAATTCAAGGGTCTTGTTGCCTCTGAGCACCAGTCTGGCCCCTCATTTCCTGGTACGATCACGATCTACCCTTATTCCATTTACTGTTGACTAAACCTCCCAGAACTGAGGGAACATTTAGGTGTTTAGTCCTTTACCGGTGACCAGTTTATAGTGTTTCCTCAAAGAAAAATAGCAATGCTCAGTGTCTGTTTTCTTCTCTTCCCCAATCCAGTATTATCGAATACTACAAAAATAGCTGAATTTCCTCTTTACACTAAACTGGGTTTTTACATTTAGGATGTAGCATCTTTCTGAAACTTGAAGAGGCAGTTATTCCTGTTTTCTTTTATTTGTCATTGACTGCTACTCAAGATTATTCAAGCAGATGTAGTTCTCTCTCCTGTATGGGTTTGTACTATAAGAGATGCTCTGAAGGGAAACTGTGTGGACAGAGGAGGCAGCTGGTGCAGGGTGTACTGTCACATCTGTTCCAGAGCAGTGGGCCAGGCTGGATGTGGCTTCACACCTTCCGTCCACCTCTGCTCCCATCCTGGAACTCCACGACCAGTGTGAACTCTTGGAGGGAATTATTTCAAAGCTTGCATTGAAAAGTGAATGGGGTGAGAAACACTGGAAAATTAACATTACCTCACTCCAGATTATTCTTTTTTTTGTTGTTTTTTGAAAGTACATTGTAAATGCAGGAAAAAGTAGTGTAGAAAAAACTCATTTATATATTATACTTTTACCAGGATACTTATCTCACTAGTATTAAGCTTCCTTAAATATGGATTAAATAACATAGTCCTTTTGAAAGTTTCATTTAAAACCTGAACAGCTTAAAAACTAATATAGCTATGATTTCTAGGTAACCAGTCTACCATGTGCTGAGAAATGGAGAGCAATGGGCAAGTGTGTCATTATACAAAGAAAATAATCACCCGCTCACAGTATCCCATTAGCTTATTGTTACCCTGAGTGTCTTGCTGACTTGTCTCTTTTTATCCCCCATCCCCACAGCTATAGTAACTCACCCCATCATATCTCATTTAAAGAGATGGCACCAGGGATCGCCGTGGTGAAATTTAATCTCATCTCCCTCCAATACACCTTCCAATCAAGGGGTGATCGATCTTTTCTAAACTCATATGACGATGTAATGTGTACTCAACAGTGCTCAGGTGGTTCCTCAGAAACATAGCAAAAGGTGCAAATCCCACAGCGCACATCTAAGTCTATCACTGAGAAACTCAGCTGACCTTCGGCAGGCTCCTCCATTCCCTTCCCCAACCGCACACTCTGCGCGCTCTGTCCGCAGGGGAGCCCTCTCCCGCCTCACGCGCCATTCATGCTCCTCCGTCCAAGCTTTCTCCACGGGCCCTCTGGTCTGAAACACGCACTACTTCCTTTGTAAATCTTACTGTCTTCGTGTTTCAGATTAAGTTCGAACACTACCTTGCAAAGCTTTAAAGCCCCGATTTCATGGGATGAAGTTAGTCTTCCATGTCCTGGATGTTCCCACAGCAATTTGAACAAACTTCTTAGCCTGTGTGGTGGAAGACATCTGGTTGTTGGGCTTCGTCCTAAAAAACTCCAAGGTGGGAACAGAGCCAGGCCGTCCCTGAGACTGTGGCTTCTCTCCTGCGTGGTAGCAGACTCAGAAAAATGTTCTCTGATTGTTCCTGTTTCCATTACGTGGAAAGTGGTACTTAAAGGCAGGGAACACGCCACAGATAGGTGCTCAGTAAGTATCTGCTGAACTCTTTATTTTTATTTTAATAGCTTTGACCTCATCATTAGACTATTATTCTGTGTATGTTTGTTTTAGGCCCCCGCTCTTGCATTAGTATCATTTTACCAGGTTGCAGTCGTGTGAGGGCTTCACTAAGCTGGGGAACTTGCCTTCTGGGAGTTCTGTGTCCATGGCTGGCAAACTGCTGATAGGAAGCCTCAGTTCCTCAGTGGAACAGTTTGAGCAGCCATGCCTCTAATTTCCTCTAGAGAAAGCAATTTAAAGTGCAAGGCAGAATCCATAATATCTTCTACAATCTGGCCTTAAAAACTATACATTGTCACTTACAGTACTCTCCAACAGGTGAGTCCTGATTATACATGTGAAGGGACCTCACAGGACACAAAGCCCCAGAGGGAAAGGTCATTGGGAGCTATTTTGGAGCTGGTTACCACCTCCCAACCTCTGACCCCCAATTATTCATATCCTTCTAAAGCTGAAATGCACTCAGCCCAGTTCCCCGAAGTCTCAACCCATTAGAGCATGAGCTTTAAACCCAGGATCTAACCATCTAACTCCAGGGCAGGTGTGCCTAGAGGCTGAAGGTTGGTTCTTTAATGTAGCCCTGTAAGCAGTGCCTCTGTCCTAGCAGACCTGTGTGCTGGAGAGAAGACTTACCTCGTCCTCCCTTCCCCTATGCCCCATTCAACATACAACTGTAGAACAAGAGTAGGAAAACTGCTATGGGCTCTGTCTTTTACAAAGGGATAAAGTAGGAGACATGCAGGACCCAATGGCCTGTGATACCTCTGAAATCAAGCGAGACCATGGGTAGGGCCGTGCCCAAAATTTAAAAAGCAAGAACTAACTTCAAAGACTATGATTTTAGTTATTACTCCATCCAGCTCTTAAGACTTTATACAGCTTCATACATTTTCATGGAAGACCTGAATCTTCAAATCCTTTGCAATTATTTGTTGCTTTTGGTTGTTTTTCAATATCACTGCCACTAGCATACTTAATAGAAGCTTCCTTTTTAGATGCTGGCTTCAGATTTACCTCTGTTTTATTTTAATCAGGTAGCAGGACTATTTCAGACAATATACAGATGAAACCTTCATTGATCCAAGACAATTGGCTATAAAATACCGCCAGATGTATTTTGAGAACAGTGATACATTCTGTTGATCAACTATACACAGTGACTATTAATCAAGAAAAGGATGAAGTGCTGAATAATAGAAACCATGCCATGTTTGATGCATTATTTGCTCAAATATTTGCTTCTTACCTGTCTTCTCTTTAGAATTCCTTACATAATATTAGTGAAGGTGGTATTCAAAATTGTTGTCAAATATCTGAAAGAAGAGAAGTTAAGCATGTTTTAAATGGATATATTAGTTGTACCTATAAATACTAGATCAGAGATAAATATGATGGATTTTACCCAATAATGTGCCAACAGATTCTTTAAGGGTGGAATGGATTAGCTAATAAGGTACTTAATATCGATTATCTGAGGGGGTGGAGTACAAGCAGCATGATGATGACAGTGTGGTATGGACCAATTGATTACCTAAGCAAATGTTTACTAAGTGCTTTCTGCATGCCAGGCTGTACTCAGCACCAACAATTCAGTAGTAAACAAATCAGACTAAAATCCATTTGGATTACATTCTAGTGGAGGAGAAACAAATTCTAATGAGGGGAGACTAAAATAAAAATATTGGATTCTATATCTACATGGATAATGGTAAGTGAAATGGAAAGAAATAAGAGGTACAGGGGTGACAGGCAGTATGAGAAAAGTAGGAGTTGTTACTGACATTATGTGGAGAAGTCCATGCTCCTAAGTGACCACAGCAAACACCTGGGGAAAATAGGGGCCAGGGCATGCAGAGAAGACTGCAGACCGTGTCCTGGAAGAGGACACAGTGGCACACAGGTCGAGGAAAGGGCAGGCTCATTTCTTCCATTGGGGCAAGGAGCCAGTGGGCCTTGGAGGGCAAATCTAGGGGAGGGTGAGAGCAGATATGAGCAGAGAGGTAACGGGAAAGATGGTGGAGGCCATGGAAGTTGCTGAGCTGGGCGTGGAGGTGTTGGCAGGAAGGCTGTGACCACCTGACCTGCTCCCTGGAGGATCAGCCAGTGCTGTGCGGAGAAAAGCAGGAAAGGGCCAGTGTGGCAGAGGACCTGCCATGACCCAGAGGAGACACTGGGGACTGGTGGCCCTGGCTGGGGTGAGATCTTGGCTATGTTCATAATTTAAAGCCGAAAAGATTTGCTGATGGTGAATGTAGGTGGAAAAATGGTTCAAAGATTATCCCAAGGCTTTAACTTAGCCAGTTTAGGGGACAGAATTTTCTTTTACTGAACTAAGAATTCTGAAGAAACGCGTTTGTCTGCGGGGAGGTCAGGTGCTCTGCTCGATGCTCGTCCGTGCTTGAGATGCTCATTAGACCCCTCGGGGCAGATGCTCAGGCGACTGCTGAAAGTTGGGTTGTGGTCTTCCCTGGAGAGAGACCCGGGCTGGAGAGAAATGCAGTAGTCATCAGCGAACAGGCAGTCATCGAAGGCTTGGGTGGGAAGGGGACCCAGGGTGAATGAGTGCAGACAGAAAAAATAAGAGGCCCAACGAGAGCTTGCAGGGACTTCGAGTTAGGCTTTGTGGAAGTGAAAAGAAGCCAGCGAAGAAAAGGTTTCCAAGCAAGATGTAACAGAGGAAATGCAGCTATGTGGGAATCCGGGAAGACAAGGGAGATGGTTTTTAAGAAAGGGTGAGTGATAAACTGTATCAAGTACAATTAAATAAAGAGAGGTTTCACATTACATTTCTGGATTTAGCAATAAGAAGTTCACTGGTGACCTCAGAAAGAGCAGATTTGATAGAGCACCGGTGGCATAAAAAACTTGACAAGTTGGCTCAGAAAACAGAGAAAGGAAGGCTTTAGAGACAGTGAGCAGAGGAGTTTGCCTCAGGGTGGGGCAGAGGGATGCCATGGTTCCTAGAGGTGACTGTGGAGTCCGGTGACCACGGTACAGTTTTTAGAGGTGTGAGAAATCAGAAATTGTTTCTGTTGTAATGGGAGTGGCCTGAGAGAGAAAGAGAGAGAGAGAGAGAGAGAGAGAGAGAGGGAGAGAGAGAGGCGGGGAATTGGTGAAGAAGAGGAGATGGGGAGAATTGCTGGGATAATAACGCACAGTTAGGAAAGAGGAGTTGGGACTGCATCTGCAGTCCCAGGGGAGGGCAGAGCCTGGGCCAGAGATGCACAGGATGAGCAAGCGGTGAGGATGGGGCTTTGTGGGGCTCTTTCCAGCGCTTCAGATTTTTGAGTGAAATGGGAAGCAGGTCGGCAGATGGGAGAGAGGGTAGGAAGGGGCTAAGTGTGAAATTTTGAGGAAAGAGGAGAGAAGGGAAAGAGTAAGAGAATGAAAGAGAGACAGCCTGGAAATACCAGGCAGCATTATGGCCATTTGGTATTTGAAGTCCTAAACTGCAAGCGAGAGGAGCCAACGTGTTTTGTGTTTTTGCCCAGTGAACACTGGTGCAGGGTCAGGCAGGAAGTTGTATTTTCAGTTTATGTCATGGTTGTTTTTCTTTTGAGCAAGCAAGAGCAGACAGAGCTTGGGGTGATGTGTACGCAAGACCTCGATCAAAGCAATAGATCATAGGATTTAAAATACAAAGGTTGTGAGGGTATTCAACTGGTGTTGTAGCACAGTGAAAAAAATAGATTTTAGGTTCTGGTGGTAAGTCAAAGGATTTTTGGAGTGGGGCCACAGAGGGAGTAAGCTGCTAATTTAGGGAAGGGGTTGGTAGAGATGAGCATTCTTTTTTTTTTTTTAATGTGGTTACCAGGAGTCGACCTCAGGACCTCGTGCTTGCCAGCAAGCACTTGTGCCGCTGAGCGATATCACCGGCCCTTTTTTTCCTTTATGTGGGTTCTGGGAGTTGAACTCAGGACCTCGCGCTTGCCAGGCAGGTGCTTATGCCGCTGAACTATCACCGGCCCCGAGATTAGCATTCTTGACCTCGTGATTACGAAGGTGTTGCAGGAGTTGGTACCAAGATCAAGAGCGTGACCGTGTTACCTGAGGCACTGAGTTAATTTAGAAGAGGAGATCAAGGGTCTGAGTGACCAGTGTACCTAAGAACCCTCTTTGTAGATTTTGAAGAGATATGGTGGGGGTGGTGCTGGGAAGAGCAATGGTGTGTAGTTGTGGAGTTAAGTCCTTAGTGAATAGAGGGTTGGTCCAGACCTGTTAGAATAGTGTATTCCAATATGTAAGGGTCAAAGTTAAAGGAGCCCAGAAAGGAGGGAAGGGCGGGATCTGGAAAAGAGTAATGAGGAACAAAAAACGCAGCGCTGGCACCTTCAGTCTAGGCCTAATAGTACTCTGTGGGGATGTGGACGTGCTTATGGGTGCCTGGCCTTACGGGGGCCTGGCCTCATCCGATATGATACATTTGAGGGTGGGTTGAGTGCCCGTGGCTCTGCTCTTGGGAATATATAACCTGCAAACCAGTGCTATTCACTCAGTGTGGCTCCCCACATCCCACAGCAACTCCAGCGGGACGCTGGCCCAATCCCTCTAGTTTATCACCCAGTGAAGAGCCTTATCCCAATGGAAACTCCTCTCTCTCTCCCTCCGCTCCCTTCCTCTCCCTCTCTCTCTCTCTCTCTCTCTCATATAAATTCATCTTTTCTATCCAATGCATTTTTCACCTGCACACAGAATTTGTATTTAATCACAATGTATGTAAGTTTTGTGCATATCCATCTGAAATCCCCACAGTAGATGATAAATACATGCTGATAAGTTGATATATGAAGAATTTGAAATCCAGTGGACAACTTGTGGCCACACAGAATCAGGGAAAAATGGATGATATGATTTTGAGAGAACTGCAAATTCACAGGATTTTGTTCCTGGACTGCAGCCAGATATTTGCAGAGCTTTGCAACCTTTAGGTTCAAGGAATGGTTTACCTTATGTGGTTGGATAATGTTTCTCTCAGCTGACACAGAATGATAGCTCCACTAAGGACACTGGAAAGGGAATTGACCCAAAGGAATGGACTGGACAGTTGGCTGACCCTCAAATAATTCATCAAGATTCACATTTTGGGGTCGGGGATATAGCTCAGCAGCACGGTGCCTTCCTGGCAAGTGTGAGGTCCTGAGTTGGATTCCCGCTACCACCCCCCACCAAAAGATTCATATTTTGATTGCCCCTGGCCTCTGTTGCTTCTTCTGAAGCACATTCTCAAAAGGCCAAGGGACCCTGGGGCCATGTGCAGGGTAAATGTGGGTCCTGTGTTTCTGCGGCACCTTCCTGCTGCTGACCTACGTGTGATATGGTCATCACAGTGCCTGCAGCCCACTGGCCATGTCCTAACTGCTTCTTGGCTGTTCCCTGGCTCAGCAGGAGCTTACTGGGAGGAACACTTCAGCCAGAAGTATGTGGATCTGAGCGACACCCCAGAGGCCGGGATGACCCCCACATCCCTGGGTCCCCAACTAGAGACTGGCCCAGCCCTTCTGGTTTATCACCCAGCCAGGAACCTTCTCCTGCTGCAGACCCTCCCATGGCCCCTCCTCCTGCTTCTGCAGAGGTCTTTGTTTCAGACTCTGGACACTGATCATCCGGGTGCCTATGATCTGGCCAGCTGTCCACCCATTTGAGCTCAGCCCTGGATTCACAACCTTAGATGGCCAGTCACAGATGAATTCCCTCCTTCCTCCTACCCTCTACCTTTAGGGGCCCACAAATATACAGTTATCTCTCTGGAAACAGAGAAGTCACTGACTTTAAAAAGCCCAGTTAATTCTGAACAGTTAAGGCTAAATTGGGTGCTTTGCATGTCCCACGGAGTAGGTATTTGCATATTCTATTTGCATCATTTTTGGCGTGTTCCCAGACTGAGAACAAGGGCATCCAATCACAGATACTTGCATGCAGGGATTGTCTTTGTGTGTGTCCAGGTGTTGGGGAGATATTTTAAAATTTCTTCATTATCTGAAGAGTTCAGGGTCTGTTGAGCCTAATAACAGGAACCTCTTTCTCGAGCTGCTCATTTATAGACAGGTCACAACTTGGTGTGCTGCAGAGTAACAACTTTGACAATAAAAAGGTTAGACAGTCTCTTTTTATTTAAGCTGAGATTCAAAAGACATTTATAGAAAATTCAATGTCTTTTGAAAGTGTGGCATGGTGGATAATGACTATTTCTTCCTGCCTTCCAAAGCACATAGGAAATGAGAAATTAAAAACTGAGTTATAAGAGAGAAGAACAACCAAGAACATCCAGTGAGAAAATACACGTTAAATGTGGTCTTGTCTGCTGACTAGTTTTCATTGTTTGCAGATAATTTTTTTTGGATTCTGGAAAAAGATTTCTGTAGATAGAGGACACAGTTGTAATAGAAGACACCATGACCTGCCACTCGTGTTATCAGTTCCAGCCGGACCCTGCGACACCACGGCCGACTTCTGACACAAGCACATTATTTTACTCCTTGTTTTCTATTCTGTGAAACAGGGACATTCACTTAGATTGTTGTGGCCCAAAAGGAATACAGTGGAAACATTATATTTTGAATACAGCTTTAAAATTTTTAAATTGTCTCATTAAAAGAAGTAAAAAGAAATAGGTGGACTTAATTTTAACAACATCTTTTATTTAGCTCAATATATCTAAGATATCTTTCCAACCTACAATCAATATAAAAATAACTACTAAACAGTTATTTTCTGTTTTTTGGCTTGTACTGCTTCTTCAAAATATGGTGGATACTGACACTTGCAGTATATCTCTTTTGGATCAGCCACATTTCGAAGGCTCAGTGACTACATGGAACTTGCGGCCACTGTACTGACAAGGAGGGACAGAGAGCGTACAGATCTTTTCTGGCCTGACATTGTGGGTACGTAAATCATCGCCTTTGGAAGGACTGCTTTTGCTTACCTTCTTAGTTATCTTTTTTCAGGTAAAGCATCAGGAGATATAATAGCCTTGGAAAATTAACTGTAATCGTTTACTAGTCCTAACTATACACCAAATGTAGTTCTTGGCATTTGAACATGTTATGTATTTAATCCTCATTGGAACATGAGAAAGTGGGTGGTTTTTATTGTGCCCATCTTAGAGATGACAAAGCCGAGGCACAGGGAGCCTCTGTGAATTGTTCAAGGTCACTTGCAAGGTGATAAGCAGAGATTTCAACCTGGCATCAGCCCCCGAGCCTGTGTGGGGGGCCTCAGCACTCCTGATTCTGCAGCCTGGGAAGGACCGTGACACGGGCAGAGTCCAGTTAGCATCTCGGGGTGGGAGTGGCACGAGCTGTGAAACTTCTTCCTGGAGGCTACGCACTGCAGACATTCCTTCCGTCCTTTTTCTTTTTCTTTTCTTTTCTTTCTTTCTTTCTTTTTTTTTTTTTTTTTTTGTCTTTCTGAGACAGGATCTCACTATGCAGTTCAGGCTGGCCTCGAACTCACAGCAATCCTCCTGCCTCAGCCTCCCAAGTGCTGGGATTACCGGCATGTGCCACCACACCCAGCCATGCAGACCTTCCTTTTGGCAAAGCCGACTTTCCCCACACATGCTGGCATCCCGTGGGCAACATTTGAGCCATGTCTCTGTAGAAACTTCCCTCTCCTTATCTGAACATTTTCTTCTCTGAAATTGAAGTTGCTGCTTCTGATACTCACTGTCCCCTTGCAAAAATTAAACAGCGTGACCCATGGAGAAGAAATGCTGGTTAATTCTTGTTTATAATTTGAAGGTTAATAGTTGCAGCCTTGGACCGGTGAGATGGCTCAGCGGCATAAGCACCTGCCTGGCAAGCCTGAGGCCCCGAGTTCGACTCCTGGAACCCACATACGAAAAAAGGGCCGGTGATATCGCTCAGTGGCACGGGCGCCTGCTGGTGTGTGAGGTCCTGAGGTCGACCCCCAGTACCCAGAAAAAAAAAAATAGTTGCAGCCTTGGTGGATCTGGAGTTCCTCCTGGAAGCTGGTTTTCAGGTAACAGCAGAGTCCCTTCCTCAGGACAGCAACATTCCCTGAATGTCGCACTCCACCATACTAGGTTATGACACCGGCCTTGGAGGTGACACTGCACATTTTGGCTTCCGCTTCTTACCGTTCAGTATGGTATTCCTGCATCATAAGTCTTCATGGCTTCAGGATGGGACTGGGTTCGTTTCCATAGAGCACAGGTCCGAGGTTTGGCTCAGTTCTGGGATTAGCATCCCTGGGGGTTGGGCTGCGATTTAGCTCTGTCTTAAAGTAGAAGGAACACCCAAAGATTTCGAGGAAAAGTTGAGTGGACAGACTCAGTGTAGCTGAAAAAGGAACGAGATCTAAAAAAGGAAGAATGAAACAAGCAAATTATATCCACTAAAGCCAACACAAATATTACAGAATTAATATGCACAAAAATGTTGAGAAAGCTGACTTTAAAGAGACTATTTACCAAAGATCACAAAGGCTAAAATCTCTTTTCATCCCAAACCCTTGACTACAAACCTCCTAGCTCTTCCTTCTTTGATAGGTGCCCAGCAAAGAGGGGACCATGGGTGGGGACCAACACCATCCGCTCCCTCACTCTCTCCTACAGCCCAACACACTGCCTTTATAATGCGCCCAACATACCCATATTTATTACCATTTTGTGGGTGACCTTCTCTAGCACACCTTGAGTTTCATGAGGACTGATGAATCCTGCAGTCATGCTATGTGCTGCTCACCTGGGGCTACCCACAGGTCCATCGCTGGAACCTGAAGAGAAACTTGTGGACCACAGATGAGATGAACAAATACGGCAGAGAACACACATTCTGGGCTATGTTCGTGGGGTCTGAGAAACCCCCAGGCTTCTGTCATCCTATCAACCAGGGGAAAAATCTGATTTGACAACAACGCATGTTTTTATCTCTTAAAATTTTTTCTTTTATCTCATGTTTTAGAGGAAGTGTAATACTACCTGGTTAAAAAGCATATAAAGAGAATTACGATGTGTTATGTACATGTACCGACTCCCCACGATAAGTGTAATCATTGTGTAAGGCAAACACAGTAATAAAAAAGAAAATTTAAAACTAATAGAATTTAAGAAATAATATTAATGTTATAATACAAACACTTTTAAACTATAGCTGCATTGGGTTTAATTTGAAATATTTCCAAGTAGGTCAGATGAAGGCGTTGTTTATAGTCACAATTTACCCTTCCAGGAGGCGCGGTGGCTTATTTTTCAGAAGTGTGTAGGGAGTGGCTCGCTGCAGAACGATGTAGACGAGGGGCCCTGTTTCAAATGATGACTGGTGAAGATGCTCCTGTCCTGAGCCCAGACAGATCATTTGTGTGCTTGTGATTTTATGAGAAAATGTTCTTAATGAGCTGTGCTTTATCATGAGTTTCTATTTGATAATATACAGCTACTCCTCAGTTAAAGATGGGATCCTGTTCTGATGAACCCACTGTACCCTGAAAATATCACTCAGCCAGAAATGCCCCTGACACACCTGCTCTCCTCGCTGCACTCCTCAGCAGCCCTGCACCCTGCAGAGCGCTGCTTTTCTCCCCCAAAAGAGTGGAGGCCACGGGAGCCACAACCCCACACTCAGAGGAGGATCACGTCACACATCACTAGTTTCAGAAGACACCAAAACACAAATCGGAAGTGTGGTTTCTACCGAACTCGTATCGTTTCATTAGCACTGCACGACCAGAAAATCACGAGTCAAATCAGCATAAGTCTGGGACTGCCCACACTTCTTTTAAGTACTATTGTTACTAAGAGCACCATTTTCAATAAAATAAAAACAGAGCTGAATCTAGGAAAAGCTTTAAAACTACTAAGTGAGCTACTATGTTTGCTCCATCTAGTATTAAGTTTTCTGTTATAGTCCCCAGTGAATACCATACAATAGAAAGATAATCTTTTCCAGGTCTTGTTTTATGGCCTATTTGCAATCTTAATTTCAGAATTTCATACTGATCTTCCTCTACTCACCTTTTACCTATGGTTACCTATGGTGAATAAATGATTACCTTTTTATCTCAAACTCAATTTCAGATAAAGTATCAGATTACTTTAATTTCTCATTCCTCTTCCTTTTCATCCTCCCCTTCCTCCCCCCACCCCTTTTTTTTGAGACTAGGTCTCATTATACCATTTAGGTTCATCTTGAACATATTATGTAGGCCACGCTAGCCTTGAACGTACAGCAATCATCCTGCCTCAGCCTCTGGAGTGCTGGGATTACAGGTATACGCCACCACACTTGGCAATTTTTTATTTTGAAGTGAAAATAAGATATTTGATTGTTAGTTAATGCAAGCAAAAACAACTTGAAAGTTTACATTTCTGTCTTTTTCTAAATGAAGGATAAAATTAAGGACTTCTAAATTGAAACCTATGTATTTCATATGTAATCTGTCATGTCTTTTATAGTCTGTCCTATGCTACCAAAAATTCATTAAGAGAACATATAAGATAAATTTATAGGCCAGTAAAATACATTCATGATCTCCCAATAAGCTTTGCTGAAACTTCTGTTCAATTGCACACCTGTTTAAGGTGAAGTTTGACAAATAAGTTTAGATATCTCCTAGAGAGGTCAACAGCATAAATTCTATGCATAATCCCAGGTTTCACTTATTTACAATTTTTTTCCTATTTTAAACCTAAGACAGTATAAGTGAGCTAGATTAATTCAACATAAAATGTACTTGGTATTGTATTTTTAGATTTTTATTGTTATTAGCATGTGTTTTCAGTACATAATGATTATATTCATGCTGTGGAGTTCGTACATAACATGTCTTCATTCTTTTTCCATTCCCTCCCCTCCCTGTCTCTTGGTCCCCTTCCCATTTGCAAATGAGTCATCTCCCTGTCCCCTGTTATCCTGTATTTCCTTATATCACACTTGTGATGTGAGAGCCACGAGGGCAGGTGTCTTGCTGTACTGTTCACTGAAGTGCCTGAGTTTCTAAAAGAGTGGGCCCTCAGCAGGTGTTTGTTGAATGAACAAATGACTACATAGGAGAAATATTTGTTCTTATGGTATTTCTGCATCTACCTCCATACTCCCTCCATACATCCTGAGTCCCAGCCACAACCCTCAACATTTTAAAATCAATCTTCACCTTCTCACAGTAAATCAAACATCACATTCTTAGTCTTATTCATAACACGTTATCCAGGAAAAAAACAAAGTGCAAATTTATCCCCTGAATCAAAATTCTTCCCTTCATTAGAACTGCATTACAAAAATCCACTCAATCATTGTTTTACTATTTCTAATTTCATCAGTAGAAATCTGTGAGTAATGATTTTTCTCTTGTGATGTAAGTACTTACAGAATATTCATAGTGTTGCCTTTTGGCCTAACAATTCCAAAATATTTAATATCTGGCCCTTTATGGAACATTTTGACACCCTTTGCAGAAAGAAAAATCAAAATGTGTGAAGTCTGGGCCGGTGAGATGGCTCAGTGGCATAAGCGCCTGCCTGGCAAGCGCGAGGTCCTGAGGTCGACTCCCGGTACCCACATATGAAAAAAAGGCCGGTGATGTTGCTCAGCGGCACGGGCGCCTACTGGTGCGCGAGGTCC
Organism: Erethizon dorsatum; assembly: GCA_028451465.1. Lineage (NCBI taxonomy): Eukaryota > Metazoa > Chordata > Mammalia > Rodentia > Erethizontidae > Erethizon > Erethizon dorsatum. The sequence continues at coordinate 58,894,165 of CM051833.1, forward strand.
TGAGGCTGACCCCCGGTACCCACAAAAAAAAAAAAAAAGTGTGAAGTCCTGCTAGAGCAAGGTATAAAAGAGTGTTATTTCTTTAATGCTTATTTTAGAAAGGAAATATTTGAAGAGAGTAACTCAAAATTCCATTTTAAGAAGCTAGAAGAATATGGGATATAATGGCGCATGCTTGTAACCCAAGCAGTCTGGGATTCTGAAGCATTCGGATCACAAGTTTGAGCCCATCGTGGAGAAATTAGGAATTAATGAGAATCTGTCTCTAAATGAAAAATGATAAAAAATAAAAGGCTTTGTGTTTTGGCTGCAGTATGAAAAAAACACATAGAAAAAGAAGGGTGAATTATGACAAATAATGGTAGAAAGATGGGAAGATCAGAATTTAGGATCAAACATAATATTCAAAATGGACAAAGAATAAAAAATTAACTTAAATGACTTAAATTTATAAATTTTGGATCATGCAGCCATGATGTAAATGACAGTTGATAAGAAATGATTTCCAAGAATCGAGAAGCATGAGGCTAATAACTTAAAATTAAGATTTTAGGTGATTTTTAAAAACACATGTAAAGTGAGAAGAAATCATTGGACATGAGGATGTGACTGAGATGTCCAAGTTAGAGTTCAGAAAAGGTTTTGTTATTGATGTTAAGTAATGAATGTATGTAAGTAAATGTATTTTGCGATACATTTAAATGAATCAAATAGAAGAGACTAAAATACTAGTTTTCACAATCAATTTGAATGGGATATATTTATTCCCAGTTCTGACAACATGAAAATCCAGCTAAAAGCCACTTACAAGGACACACACTGAAAATTAAACAATGAAACGCTACTTGCTGAGTATGTTGGAGGCACTGGGCCATTTTTTTGCACCGATCACCTCCTTTTGTCCTCAGAATGACGTTAGGAGAAAGCACGATTGCTGACCCATGCTTCTGACTGCAGAGATTGTACTTTCCATGGCTACACTACCTAAAAGTAGAAAGCAAATGCACAGTACAGACCCACCAGGGATAGATTAACGAAAGGGTTGATAGCCTGTCAGCTGTGAAATCAGAATTCTAGCTGAAAATCATTAAATGGGATGAGTGAAGTAAAACATTACAGTCCACGAAGAGCACAGACAACTCATCTACCACTCCTAATACAGTCCGAATGGACAAAACGACAATTTTGTAACATAAAAGGAGAAAATTATAACCCAGTCTACATATCATAACCTTTGGCTTTCAGAAATCAAAAGAAGTAATTTGAAAAAAATTAAAAATATAAGGACGGGTGTAATCAAATGAGTTCACAAGCCATCATAGGAAAGGATTAACATCAATAACATATGAGAAACACTTAATATTTAATAAAATAGACAAATAACAGCATAGAAAGGTGTACAAAGTAAAAATAAGCACACTAACAAAATACTAATATGAAGCAATGCCTCAGTAATCAGGGAAAAATTATAAAATCAATAACATGTGTCATCTATGTATCTATCTATCATCTATCTGTCTATCTAGTCAGCCTTTTGTGTCTATGGATTCTGCATCCATGTAGTCAAAAAGTCTTGGAACAAAAATATTTGAGAATAAACTTGCTCCTGTACCCAACATATAGACAATTTTCCTCATCCTTACTCCCTTCACAATATAGTACAACTGCTATTTATATAGCGTTTAGCTTGCATTGGGTACCATAAGTAATCTAGTGATCATTTAAAATATATGAGAGGTTGTGCATAAGCTCTATGCAAATACTATGACAATATTTAATAAGAGACTCAAGTGTTTGTAGAGTCTGGTGGCCTGGGGCAAGGAGAGTCCTGGAACCGCTCCCCATGATTACCGAGGAGTAACTATCTGTCCATCACATTGCTGAAGATAAACAGGTTGATGGCATGAAGACATGGCAGTGCAGAACTGGGCAGTTTCATTTGTGAATAGAGAGCGTTTTGTAGACCATTTAAAGAACAATTTGCTAGTGCCTCGCCTCTCAAGTATTAGATGTGCATGCCCTGTGACCAGAACATCTACTTTTAGTATCCATCACACAGAACAAATAGACCACGTACCCCAAGCATATGTACAAAAAGTCCGTTATGAACTTGTTGTATTAATGACAAATTGGTCTGCTGAGAAGGGCAGTGTTACAAAGATGAGAACATCGGTGTTGTGCTATACCATACAGATACTTAAGGGAACAAAGTATAGGTGAGTGTACTATTATGCACTGCTGTAGTTGAAAGATTTTTGTTGTTGACAAAGTTTGCATACATCCTTGTATGTGTATATAAAGATGTTTATCTTTCTTTTTTAAACATTTACTTATTAATTTATTTTTAGTAGTACATGTTTGCCATACATAATGATCTCATTTATCCTGGGGAATTTGTATCTTAATTCTTTTCTTCCCTCTCCCCTCCCCACCTTTCAGCCCTTCTTCCTCTCCCCATTTACACAAGCTCTGTTTCCATTTTTTCCTTCAAGTCTACTTTTTAAAAAAACATCATTTTCCCCTTCCTTCCTTTCTCCCTCCTCCACTTTTTTCCCCTTCCTATTTGAATAAGTTCTTGCTTCCCAGTATCTATCTTCCATTCTGCCCCTTATGTACACTTCAGGTTTCTCAGACAAGAGAAACAATGCAATATTTAATCTGATTTATTTAATTTAAGATTATGCTCTCAAGAAGCATCCATTTACCTAAAAATGTCTCAAGTTTATCCTTTTTTATGGCAGAGGGGTGCTCCATTGCAAATAAACACATTTTCTTTATGCGGTCATCTGTTAATAGGCATATGGGCTGTTTTCCAAGATTTAGCTATTACAAATTGTGCTGCTATGAACATGCTGGTCATTCAAGAAATGCAGATTAAAACAACTCTGGCATTCCCTTTCACTCCAGAAAGAATGGCTGTCATCAAGAATGGTTATCATTTCTTGATAACAAGTATTGGCAAGGCTGCAGGGAAAGAGTAACACTTTTTTATGGTGATTGGGAGAGTAAACTGGTACAACCACTGTGAAAATCAGTATGGAGATTCCTCAAAAAACTAAAGCTAAGGATATCTACAGTAATACCTTGGGTCACAAATACTTCTCTCTGCAAACAATTCAGTTCACCAACACAGTGTCCCAAACTCCTCACTGGGTGACAAACACGACCATAGCCGTCTTCCTCACACAAACACAAGCTCAGTCATCTTCCCTAAAATGGGAAAACAATTAAGTTCATGAACCAAGATGCCGCTGCATCTCTTCACATATACATAACGTATGTTAATATCACGGAAACATATGTTAATATTCTAATGCTCAGAGTGGTTCTTCTGGAGAGACCACAGGTCACCAGTGCTGTGAAGCAGAAGTCGAGATCTGTTTCAACTTCAGACTTTCACGAACAGCAAGTCATCCCATAGCACGTATTTTTATAAGTCAAATAAAACAGGAATTGTTTCCAAAGCCCATAAAATACTACTGTATCAAGTTAAAACTCTTTTATATTACCTTCAATGTTGCATTTTTAAGGAAATGCTATCTTTAATATTTATTTTAAAGCCTTTAACAATCTTAGGAATGTTTAAGTTTATTTCACCACTGAATTCACTTGTCCAAATAGATTTTAAATTCTTTTGGATACTGGACTATTATTTGCCTTCCACTTTTGAGAATTTGTTTTCGATTTCACTACACAAAGCCCATCTATTTTTATCACATCTGGCCACAAATGTATGGAGTGAGTTGTCATGGTAACAAGATCAAGATCTAAGGAGGAAAAGTGGAGTTAGATTTGTTCCTCTTGTGACGACGTACTGCGCAGAGTGCAGAACTAACCTTAGAACATGAAGCAGCACTTCAGCAGGTGACCGGCCCTGCGTCTATTTCACCTGGTGCATATTCGCATGAAAAGACTGGGGACAATGGTGGCTCATGTGCTGCTCTGCATTGCAAGACAGCTTCAAAACAGAACTAGTGGGCCCTTCCTAAACTCCTTTGTTTTCAAATTTTCCCTTTTAATTAGTTATGTTTGCAGCACATATTGATGACATTCATCATGGGGAGGGGGTACATGCTCATAATAATTCTCTTTTTATCCCCTGGCTTTCCTTCCCTTCCCCTTCCCTCCATCTCTTAGTCACGGTCCCTTTTGTGAAAGACCTGGTGCCCTGTGTCCTGGGAAAGTGCTACTTTGGTTCACAAACTTAATTCTTTCCACCATTCTGGCTGCAAACTAAATTGGATGAGCACCGAAGCAAATTTCCCCAGAAGGTCATCATTGAACCTAACGTTTGAATTTGGTTCAGTTCTCATCCAATTCGTTTTGCCACCAGAACCATGGAAAGAATTGTTTGTGAACAGAGGTACCCCTGTACCTATCCTTAATTTTTCTCTTTAATTTATTTATACTTTGGGTTTCTCGCTTAAGAGAAACCATCAATATTTAAGCTTGTGTGTCGGCTTATTTCACTTTAGCTTTGGTCTCAGGATGCATCAATTTTCCAACAAGTGACTCAAGTTTCTCCTTCTCTGTAGCAGAGTAATACTCCACTGGGTTTAAATACCACACTTTCTTTACCCATTCATCTGTTGGTGGACATGGGCTGCTTCCAAATTTAGCTACTATGAGTTGTGCTGCTATAAACATAGGAATGTGTGCATCAGGTAATACGACATCTTTAACTCTTTGCGGAAGGCACTGAGAAAGAACTCTCCCTAAACTTTTGCAGATTCTCTTTCAAGTTTGCCTGGAGCCACTGAGCTAGGTACCTGGACACAGTTTCATCATCAGCTTCAAACACAGCCTCCACCTTCCTCGGCATCTCTGTCTCACCCCTGGTGTCGGTGACCACCATTTAGTATTATTCTTCCTTTCGTGCATTTATTCGTCCATTCAACCCACCTCTAGTGCATGCACACTGTGTGCCAGTGGCTCTGAGTTCTGGGGACAGACTTTGCATCTCAGGCCCTTCTTGGAAGCTCTCGCTCCTGGGAGTCAGGCACTTGAGTGGGTTTAGCACTTCCATCTTCCATGGTCTCAGCCCTTGGGGACTTGCACTTTATACTAAAGTGTGTGGGATTAGGAAGGTGCCTTGGATCCCTACACACAGCCTGAGTGCAGAGATGACCCGATCTTCCAGGGACTGTGCCAGCACTGTCCTTGTGGTCACAGAACCCAGCCAGGTCTCCAGCTTGCTCCTTGTCCCCAGGCTGTGGGCTCAGCAGGGCAGCTGTTCCCTTTGTGCACCCCATGTTTATCTTGCTTCCAGGTGTCAAGGCTGCTGCCCCAGCTCACATCTCTTGCAGAGACCTTGCTCCTCTGGATCCACCAAATGTGGCGTTCTATTTGATTTGCCCGACTTGTTCGTTTTCTTCTTACCTTTGTTTCCAGTGCTGAAAAGAATCATTGTACTTTCCATAATTAGTCCCCCAGAGGCATCTCTTTCTATTCAGTTCTCCCAATTATTTGCTTCATGCTTCATTATTATATGGTGGAAATTCAGAAGCACAAGAAGGAGCAGCCACCCTGTCCCTAATGCTGGAAGAGGATGCCCTGAGCAGAAGTACAGAAGCAGAAGTGGGGATTTCAGGCCAAGGTACAGCTTTCCATGCATGGGGTTGGTAGGAGACAGCCCTATCTGTGTTCCTTGGCATTCTGCAATCTCCTCCTCTCCGGTCTCCACCTATCCCACATTTTCCTGGAGACCTGCCAGACAAGGATGGGTGATCATGTATCTCCCCCGCCTTAGTCCCATCCACTCCTGTGCTTCAGTAATTTCCAGACTCCTTAGCAGGCCGTTCCGTGTTGGCAGGTACACCTGCTTCTTATGTGTGCCCACATGTGAATAAAATGTAGAATAGGCCTGTGATGGTGAGCAATAGATTTGCAAAGAGTAAAAGAATATATTTTAATACAGTGACCCATGCACACCCGTATTTATAGCAGCACAACTCATAGAAGCTAAATCTTGGAAGCAGCCTGTATGTCCATCAGCAGATGAGTGGATAGAGAACGTGGTGTTTACACACAATGGTGTACAACTCTGCCATAAAGGGAGACAAACTTGACTCCTTTGTGGTAAAATGGATGCACCTTGAGGCCTTAATTTTAAGTGAAATAAACCAGACATATAAGCTTAAATATAGCATGATTTCTCTTACATGAAAAACCCAAACTATAAATAAAGAGCAGAATAAAAGATAGATAATGGGAAGTAGGGAAAGAGTTCTTCTCAAAGGGGAAGGGGATTGAAAGACAGAGGAGGGGAAGGGAGGGAAGGGAAAGGGGATAAAAAAGGAATGAAGGTGTGGTATGTTCATGCACCAACTCCACACAAGGGATGTGAACGTCATGTACAGCAAACATGGACTAACGCAAATATACATCTTAACATATAACTGGATCTATATTCTCTAAAGCACTTTAGTGGGTAAACTGAGAACATAAATTACAGTGATAGATTGATCATCTACCTATTTCCCTATCCTAACTCGTAAGTCAGGGTTATGGAAGAATTTAGTGGACAGTCTGAACTGTTAGAGGTTGACCATGGTGTCGCTCTGTTTCTCTCCGTGGCTGCTGGTAACATTGCTATGCCCAACCCTTCTTCACTGCTTTGTAGCAGTTCCTCTAATATCTGGACTGTACACATTAGCTTTTAAACATCCCTTCAGTTTAAAAGTCCACTCTTAATTCAGCCTTCAGTTTCTCTCTCCATCGTGGACGACCAGCCTGGTGGCTCCAGGGACCTGCAATGAGGATGGATCTGCTCCTCTTCTAACCCCCTCTCCTTCCTTCTCCAGTGCTGTGCATGGAGGAAGGGGCACGGCGTGGTCTGGATAATCTCTTCCCCTTACCTTTGCAGAACCTGACCCCTTGGTTGGAGGTTCGGGGGAATGATCGGTGGGATATCAAGTGCATCCCTATTTTGTTGATGTGGTACTCTCCTGCCTCTAAGGCGCTCATCTTCTGCTGCCTTGGAGGGTAACGGGAAGGTCGGCAGAGATCTCAGGATGAGCACTCCCGCACAAGCACAAAGGGCAGTTCATCCAGACTTTACAGTGTACAAAATATGATGAGGTCCACTTAAGTCTCAGTGCCCACGGCCACCTTTCCTTCCAGAGTGAACAGAGAGGTTCAGTGAAAGCCAGCAAAGCTGCCCTCTCTGTTGAGGGGTGTCATGGTGATGGCATGTGGCTGAGCTGACGGATGAGATAATAAACGGACCCACGGTCCTGGGTGGTGACGGATACATGGAGCCTCTTTTCCCTGACATTGCGGCAAGAGCCCCCTGACCCAGCAGGACTGCAATGCAGAATACAGACGAATCCACCTACCGGGAAGTCTAGGTGCATGCGCACATGTGCTTTCCCGTGGAGGATTCTCTGGAAGGACATCACAGCCGTTCGTCTTGTCCCAGTCATAGGACTCTCAGGAGGCTGAGCTGGGGGACAGGCAGTGGAGGAGACTAATTTTCATTATTTGACCTTTAATTTCATTGGAATTTTTTGCCCTGTGTGTATGCAAATTATACAAAACCAAATAAAACCAAATAAAAGGCAGAGAGAGAGAGAGATAGAAACAGAGATAGATATGATAGAGAGAGAGAGACAGAGAGAGACAGAGAGAGACAGAGACAGAGAGAGAGAGCAAATGCCACATTGACCTGCTGGTATAATTAGAAACAAATAAGCAAACAGACACTAGAGGAATAGCATTTGCATTTGAACGGACTCACACTGTGGCAGGTCCATAGATCACAAAGGTGTTAATGCTTCAGTTACTGCTGTTGTATTTTGCTTACCAGCAACCATACCAAGTGTAGGAGTGTTTAATGCAAACCCTTTCAGGTTGAACATAAATAAAATTTTATAGGAATGTTATTTTTTTTTTTCTTTCACTGCACTAAAAATTCTTGATTTATGCATATATAGCTAACAGGGCCTAAGGGGAGTTTTCCCTCTAAGCTTTTCTAACAGGAGTTATCTTGGTAGAAGGACTGTAGGTGAATATTTTCAAGAAGTTAGAAGTGGCAAAGAATAAGAGTTGAGCACGAAGGTGGCTCAGCAGCCATGGCTAATGGTATTCCACAAATCTTTCACGCAATTCAGAAGTAAAATGCAGGCAGAAAATTAGACTAGAGAACAGCCCAGGGGAGAAAATGGGCCATTTTTAGTGCAAGATGGCTTTCTAATTCTAACCCAGTATTTCAGATTTATTGACTGATAGACCTCAACTCACATAAACCTTTTTTCTCCAGAGCTGAAATATACTTTTGAAAAGTATGTGTTCTTGGTTTTAAAATATCCTAAATAACTCAGAAAAGATTACAACCTGTAGGAAGCAACTTTCTGGGGTACACATACCCACTGCATGCTCTTTAACAATGTGTGTTTGCACCTAACTCTATCACAGATAAGTCTGCCAGCTGCATAGCACTAGGTTTTGTTTTACAGAGGTAAACAACTTCAAAATCAATCTCTCATGTAAAGCCATTTAGGATGTTTCCAATTTTTCTTGTGATGTATTGGAATGAAATGATTGTCTATGTATCTTCTGGGAATATTTTTGTTGAAATAAATGCTTTTTATACAAGATTAATATGTGTTTCTACCTGCTATCCTGTCCTAATAAACCCTGTATTTTCTAATTTTGGTTGTCAATATATAGGATCAGAATCACACTTCAAGCATGTCACTTAGGCTGAATATATTTAAGATTACTGTAAACTATACAAATTTAAGAATAACTTTAGACTGCAAATGTAAGAGTACTTGAGTATTTTTAATCATGACAAGCTATTCTTCAGATGCTATATGCAACTTCTAAGAATTCTATTTTAGGAATACTTCCAGACTACACATCTGAATCCAAAGAAAAGTAAGTACATAATTCAGGTGAGTCGGGAGGATATTCTGTGTGCAAGCATCTCCTGTATTTATGCTGAACTGGAGGAGGACATAGCAAAACCACTAATTTTCCTTTTCTTCCAATAGTGCTACTGTATGTCCACATTCCCTTTCAAGTATTTGTCCATTTCTGGCCCAGCTAGGAGCACAGACCTGAGAACTCTGTGGAATTCAGACAGAGATTCTTCTGTTTAAGGCTACGAACAAGGGCTGTAGAGAAAGGTTACTCTGGGGCAGACTAATGTTAGTAATGTACATGGATATTCAGTTTTGTTCTTGTGAGATCTATAAACGTAAAACAGATGAGAGAGAGAGAGAGAATGAGAGCGATGTCAATGTGTTCCTTCATACATTGTCCTTTTTATAATACAGTAGGCCTTCCAAATTAGGGCAAGGAAATCTTTTGTGTAAAGGCCAAAGAGTATGTATTTTAGATTTTTGGACTTTCAAAGACCATTGATAACAGGAAACAAGGAGATAGACCTTTTGCGAATGGGAAGGGGACCAGGAGATGGAGGGAGGGGGGAAAGAAGGGAAGGGAAGGGGATGTAAAAAAAGTGAAGATGTGTGATGTACACATGCCACCTCCCCACCATGAATGTAATCATTATGTGCTGGAAACATGCACTAATAAACATGACAAATAAAAAAATAAATGATAGTCTTGCTGTTAACTCTAAAAAATAAAAACCAGTTAAAAATTTAAAACAACTTTAGTCAAGGGTTATACAAAATCTGGCTTCAGTTTGCCAACCCCTGCTCTAATGCAAAGCTTGGGCAGGCATCCCTCTAGATGGGAATGCATGTCTGGAACCTTTAGAAATCTAATGTGGGTGTGGTCATAATATACTGACTTTGACTTTTTGGGGGCATCATACACCAAAATGTAACCATTATTGAGAATAACTAATTTTTTTATTTTAAATAATATGAATTAATCATAAAGTGCTGAATCCTGTCTCCTGCAAATCTAATGTGAGAGTTATTTTACCCAAAATAATTTATGAATAGTTTCTTATAATTACTATTATCATGAGATTTTGTTCTCACTTTTTTCATAGTTCATAATACTAACCTTTGAAACAGTGCACTAGAGAACATTTTTCTAAGCTAACGAACTACTTCTTAGAGCAGTTTTAGGCTAAGAAAGAGAACAGAGAGCTCACGTATACTGCCTCCCCACCCCCCATTTTCTTCTGTAAGCACCAGCTTTCCTTGCTAGGGTACATTTGTTATAATTGATGAATGAGTGTTTATACATCGTTCTTAACTAAAGACCGTGATTTACACTCGGGTTCACTTTTTGCGTACTACAGTCCCATTAGAAAGTGTGGAAAGGAACGCACCAGAGAGGTATCAGTGTATGCAATAGCCCCGCTCAAGAATAACATTGAAGCTTTAGATCAGGGGTTGGCAAACTGTTTTTCCGTAAAGCTCCAGAGAGTAAATATTGTAGGCTTTGTGGGCCACATGGACATCATCATTGTAAAGCGAAGGCTGCCGCAGACGATGTACAAGCAAAGGTGTATGGCTGTCTTAGGGGAACTCTGCTTATAAAAATAAACTGTGTTGCAGAAGTGTCTACCATAGCAGTTACGTCCAGGGTCTGGTGTGTGTGTGTATGTGTGTGTGTGTATGATCAGAAAATACAGTGAATGTTTACATTTTTAAATCGTTACAGTAAAAGATGCATTTGCATTAACCCCCCTCAAAATAATTCCCTCACTTTGAACACACTTATCCCACAGTTCCTGGCACTTTCGGAAACAGCTCTAGAGTCCTCTTTCCTGAATGTCTTTAGTTGCAGTGCTGTGGCTGCCTTGATGCCTTGCATCAATTCACACCTTTTGCCTATCATGGTGATTTTGACTTCAGGGAAGAGCCAGAAGTTGCACGATGCCAGATCCTGCGACTAAGGTGGCCGAGACCACTCTGCCATGTCTTGTGATCCTGCTGCTCTGTTGGATGATGCTCAGAGGCAGCGTACACTGCAGTTTTGATCATAGCTTGTAAAGACAGCCACATTCAGCTCTTATTCTGATCACACCTCTACTCTCCACAGCTCCTGGTAACCACCTCTCTGCTCTTGACTTCTTTGAGATAAGCTTTTCATATTCTGCTGACTTTAACGAGTGAGATCACATGGCACTTGCTTTTGTGTGCCTGGCTTATTTCTCTTAACTTAATGATATTCAGTTCCATCTATGTTTTTGCAGATGGCAGGATGTCGTTCTTGTTTTGTAGTGGATAATATTTCATCGAATGCATGTGCCACATTTTCTTCAACCATCCGTCGGTTGTGGACACTCAGGTTATCTCCATTCACCACCTCTTCTGCGTAGTGCTGCAGTGAGCATGAAGTGCAGATGTCACTTTAACACGCTGATTTCTTTTTCGCTCCCAGAGGTGGGATTGCTTCACCATATTGTTCTATTTTTAATTTTTTGAGGAAAAGCCATACTGTCTTCCAAATATTTATTAATTTAATTCCCACCAAACTTCCTTCTCTTTTCTCCACTTCCTTGCCAGCATTTGTTACCATCTGTCTTTTAGATAGTAGCCATTCTCTTTATTTCTTCTGGATTAACACGTACTATTTGCACACATTAATGGGGCTCAGGGTGTTATTTCAATGTACGCACACGTCGCACTTGGATCGAATCCAGCTTTCCCTTTCCACCTTTCCTCTGCCTTACTCAACTGCTGTCAATCTGTTCTTAGTGGGTGAGGTGATCAGTCATTGTGGTTTTCACTTGCAGTTCACTGATGACCAGTGATGTATTTTTCATAAGCCCAGTGTCTATTTGCATGTCTCTTTTTGAGACATGTATATTTATGTCTATTACTTATTTTTAATTTTTGTTTTTGTTTGTTGTGATGTTGAATTGAGTTCCTTATAAACTCTGATTTTTTTTTTATATGCGGGTACTGGGAGTCTAACTCAGGACCTCACGCTTGCCAGGCAGGTGGTTATGCCGCTGAGCTATATCACCAGCCCTAAACTCTGAATATTAACCTATTGTCAGATGTATAGCTTGCAAATAGTTCCCTCCATTCTCAGGTGGTCTTTCACTCTAATGAGCATTGCCTCTACTCTATAATGCCTTTTATTTTGATGAAATTTCATTTGTGTGTTGTTTCCTCTGTATGTGGGGTCTTATCCAAAAACTCCCTGCTCATTCCCTGTCCTGAAGCATTTTATGTATTTTTTTCTAGTTGTTTCATAGTTTCAGATTCTACCTTTAGATTTGCAATCCATTCTGAGCTGATTTTTTAACTGGTGAGATGTAGGGAGCTAGTTTCATTTCATCTGCTTGTGAACATCCAATTTTTCCACCAACATTTGTGGAAAGAAATGTCCTTTCCCCAATGCATGTTTTTAGTAACTTTTAAAAAATAAGTTAGGGCTGGTGAGATGGCTCAGTGGCGTAAGCGCCTGCCTGGCAAGCACAACCACCCGAATTTGACTCCCAGAACCCACATACGAAAAAAGGACCGGTGATATCGTTCAGCGGCATGGGCGCCTGCTGGCGCGCTAGGTCCTGAGGTCGACTCCCAGCACCCACACACACACAAAAAAAATGTCAGCTTTTAATCAGGTTACATCAGTCAGGTTCACATCTAGGCTCAATAATCTCTTGTATTACTCTGTGAGTCTGCGTTTATGCCAATTCCATTCTGCTTTGTTTACTACAGCTTTGTAACATACTTTGAAATCAGGTAGTATAATGTCTCCTTCTTTGTTCTTTTAATTCAAGATTGATTTGATCATTTGGGCTTTTAAAAATGTTTAAAACAAATTTTAGGATTCTTCTAGTTTCTGTGAATAATACCTTTAGTATTTTGACAGGAATTAAAGCAAATCTGTAGACTCTTTTGGGTGTTTGGACATTTTTCTAATCCATGAACACAGTATGTCTTTCTATTGTTTTCCTCTTAAATTTTTTAAATCAATGACTTATAATTTTCATTGTAGAGCTCTTTCATCTTTTTTGTTAAGTTTATTTACAGTTTTTTTTTTAAAAAAACTATTGTAGATGGGATTGCTCTTTTGATTTCCTTTGAAGCCTTTTGATGGATGTTGGTGTGTGATGTTGTCTATCTATTAAGTTATTTATTCAAGTCTTAATAATCTGGCTTCTTTTTGTGCTGATCTTTTCAGAAATTGTAACCAGGCTGCTTACTTTCTCTGAACCCATACTCACATCTGCTATTTCAGTTCTAGATGGTGCCCTAAATCCAGGCTTGCCACGAGTCAGCTGTTGGTGTATTGTTGCTGTTTCAGCACTAGAGGACTATCCAAGCCTAGGTTTGTCCCAGAACTGCAACTGGCCTGTTGTTCAGCATGCACTTGTGTGCTAGAAAGCATAGTCTGTTCCTACAAACCTTTCCTGGGGCTAGATAGGTACAGATGCCTCATCAGTAGTCATTGGCCTGATGTCATTGGCCTGCCTAGTTCTGGGAACAATCGCTGTAGAGAGACCAGCCTCAGGTAGCTATAGCATGATTTGGTGTCCACCTCTTTTTTCTTCTTCCAAGCAGTTATGCTGTCTGTGTTGTGCTGTCTGGGAGGGTAGAAATAGGCAGGCCATCCTGTAACCACCACCGCCTCCACCGTACTTAGCCCACAGCCCAGCAGCACTGGGAGAGGCCAAGGCCCACACTGCTATGGGCAGGCTGTCTTCTGTTGAGGTGAACTCCTGAGCCAACACTACTGAAGCAGCCGCAAGTGATGTTGCCAGAAACCTGACAAACGGGAGCTGTGTGTCTCCACCTGGCACCAGGGCTGTTCCCAAGGAGCTAAGGACACTGTTAGTATCTGCTCAGTATTAGGTTTCACTGGCCAGGCACTGTGTTTCAAGGCAAAGTCCTATGCTAACTGCCTTATTTACCCCGGGGAATGAAGTCTTGCTCTATGCTCTGCTATCTGAAGTTGGGGTACTGTTGGTGAAAACAGCTTTTTGGCCACAGAAGCTGACATAAAGTTGGTCCCACGGAGTCTCACAGCAAGGACCTGCACAGTCTTAAGGATACACAGCAGCTCATGCCCAGAAGCTAAGGCACAAGTCCATCTGACCACGGCACCTGGTGCCAGGGCAGGTCCGGAGGCGCTATCGGGGGGCTCTGGCCTGCGTCTTGGGCCCTTTGATTTCTGCTTGGTGTTGGGTTTCACCTCGAAGCTGACACTAAGCTCCAAGGCAAACCTTAGCTAACCATCCAGCCCTGCTCCCCAGTGGGTGGAGTCTTACTTCCCTCTTTGTTGCTCAAGGTTAGGAGAAGGGTGGTAGAGAAAGGACCTTGGCTACTTGGCTAATGCAGTTCCAGAGGCTCAGTCCACAAGTCCTGGGCTTTGCCAGGGGTCATGGGGCTCTGCCTCGCCCTGGGTTTCTTCACAGTGGGACTGGTAATGGTTTCCAAGGATTAAGTCTGACTCAATTCCTTCTCCCTCCACCATGTGGGAGGAATGTCTCTGGTTCCTGGATTTGGGGAAGGTGATGCAAGACTCTTTGTTTCCCACCTTTTTCTATGTGTCAGTTCTTGTTATAGTAAAATAGGGCACTACTGTCTCCCACCTGGCTTCCTTCGCTCTTGTGAAGGTGGTTTGGTGTGGAGAGCTGCTCACACTTGTGTCTGTGGGACAGGGTTGTTGAAGGAGCGGACTCAGCCACCATCTTGCTCCACCTCCTCCTCACTAATATTCTTGGTTCTCCTCTCAGTTCTTTTTATCTTAAATTTTGTTATCAACACGACAACAAGATTGTCCTGTAAAAGCATAATTCAGGCTAGGACTAGAAAAGGAAATATTGCGGAAAAACAACAAAAAATTTATTAAATGAAGAATTTAAATAGTTACGTGTAATGGATTATAATGAAGCTATAGTAATTAAGACTGATAGGCCAACAGAACAGAATAGAGAACCTAGAAGTATCCTATCCATATAACACCATGTGGCTTACGATGGAACTCTACTGTTGGGAAAAGAAGGTATTTTAAAAAAATAGATGTGAGGTAATTGGATATCCATATGGATAAACACATTGACCATATGGTTGAGTATGTACACAAATATCAATTTTGGATATATTATAGCCTTAAAAAGTGAAGAAGAAAATAGAGTATCTTCAGAACAGTGAAGTTGGTAAGAAAACACATATACAAAAATACCAATATAGAAAAAACCGTAAATCGGACTATGTTAAAATTATAAACTTATTTTCACCAACATATATTATGTGGAATGCTTATCAAGTCAGAAACTGGGAGAAGATATTTATTATAAATGTTTGGAAAAGGACTCATATATTATTCTAAAAATCAAAGAAAAATGCATAGCTGTAATAGAAAATCTGGCAGAAGACTTTAATAGATACTTCAACAAAAAGATTAGCCAAGGGACCAAAAGACATATGGAATACATGGTCATCAGTAGAAACAAAATTAAAACGCACAATTCACAATTCCTAATGTGAATAAAATAGACAATATCCAATTCTAATAAGATGCAGAGCAAGTGGTATTCTTGTGTATAGTTAGTAGGATAAAAATGTCTTGAAATTTTTGGAAAATTGGTATTATGTACTGTGTGGGTCACCTTTCCATTAGTGTAAGGAAAGGCTTGAGACACTTCACTTAAAAGGAAGAAAGATTTGTTTTGGATGACAGGTGTGAAGGTTCAGGCCCTGTTTGGTTGGCCCTCCTGCTGTCATGCCTGTAGTGAGGTGGTGCCTCATGGTGGGCAGCATGGTGGAGAAGGCGTCCACTCCATCGCGGCTGGGAAGTGAAAGAGAGAACAAGACAAACCAGGATCTCAGTATGACCTTCTTCAAGGTCATGCTCCCATACAACTCCAAGACTTCCAACAAGGTCACAGCTCTTAATGGTTCTACCTCCCTTCCAGTATCACCGCAGGTGAGGACCAAGCCTTTAACACAGGAGCCTTCGGGGGTATTCATCCAAAGCATAGCACGTACTGTACCTGAGTGAATGAAGAGTGTAGTGTGGGATGCAGCTGTTCTCCTACTAGGAATTTTTTTTTTTTTTGTGGGTACCGGGGGTCGACCTCAGGACCTCGCAAGCCAGCAGGCACCCGTGCCACTGAGCGATATCACCAGCCCTTTTTTCATATGTGGGTTCCAGGAGTCGAACTCGGGTCATAGCACTCTTAGGCAGGCATTTACGCTGCTGAGCCATCTCACCGGCCCCTCCTACTAGGAATTATATATTCCAAGAAAATGAGCAAAGGTCTTTACAAAAGAGATGCACTAGAAAGTCAGAATAGTGTCTTTTAAAAACTTCAAGTAGGGAAAAATTAAGCGATCATCTTCAGTGAAATACATATTTAAGCTGTGGCACATTCCACCACTGAATGGTGCACAGCAGTGGTCGTGGACGTGGACATTCAACACGTGAAAACATTCACACATCTCACAGACCAAATGCTGAGTGGAAGAAGCCAAACGAAACGAGCAGATGAAATCTGATTCCACTTTGTGACCTCAGAAATCCTCACAAGACCAACACATACAGGTACACAAATCTATGCAGTGGGAAGTCAGGATGGGCTCATCCTTCAGGGATATATGACATTGACGGGGGGGTGGGCACTGGCTATTGAAGTAAGGAAATGCATCAGGTTGTACACTCATAACTTAGGAATTTTGCAATATATTTCTTTAATAATTCCTTAGTCAGGGACTTCCTCTTCCAGCCTAGACGGAACCGCAGAGATCAGGTTTACCTTCACACCTGACACCAGCAGATCACTCGAGGAAATACTCATTCCTACTTTTTCTGAGTAGGTATGGGTTTCCTCCTATCTGTCAGGGTCTGTTCTCAGTGTGGAAGGGAAAGCAGTGAACAGATTCCACCAGGTCCCTTGCCTCACCAGATTACACTGTGGCGGGTGGACAGCATGAATAGATATGAGAGTAATAATATCTGATATTCTCAGTACTATTCAACCACAGCCTGTGGGCTGTAATAGCTAATGCTTTTGGGTGCCTCTGTCCTCAAGATGGTCACAGAAGGCCTTTCTGAGGAGGATATATTTGCACTAAGAACAATGGTGAGAAAAATCTAGACACTGGGACAAAATTAGAGAGGGTGAGGTGCATGGGTCCTGAGGAAGGCTCAAGCTGGCAGGCATGTTGCAAGCTCCGGCAAGATTTCTACCTCACCATCTTGAGGAAAATGTCTCCCTTTCTAGGAAGCCTCAGTGTTTGTTCTTAAGAACTTCAACCGATTGGGTGAGGCCCACCTGCACTGTGGAGGGTCATATGCTGTCATCAGCCTTCGTTGCTTGTTGATGTTAATCATATCTGCAAAATACCTCACCTCCACATCTAGCCTGGCATTCAATAAAACACCTGGGCACCAGACAGATTGACACAGCTATCATATCCAAAAGAAGATGCTGAAGATGATCAGAGGTCATAAAATGCTCATTAAAGACTTGACTTGAAAAGTGTGGTTGCACTTCTTGGAATAAATAACCAAATATGTTCAGATAACACTGCCACTGTCACATTCACCAACTGTTGACTTGATTCTTCCTGGTCTGTCCCATGAGTTTGAGATGAATTAAAGGAAATATGACCCACAGGTGGAGCAACCGGGGAAAAGACTGTCAAGACACGATTTTCGACAGGTCTTTCTGGAGGAGACACAGGTTGGAGCAGAACATAGACCTCAGATTGGACACGTGTTTTGTCAAGTCGCACTCTCAGGGTGTCTGCTCCTCTGTGAGCGTGGGTGTTGTACACTTCTCAGGACTGCAGTGAGGGTGAAGTGGAGGGTGGTCCTCTTGGTGTCTTTTGGCTTCTGAAACATGGTGGAATGGATTTTGTTCTAGCTTCCTGTCTCCCTGTGGGGCAAATCCACCTTAGTCACTGAAGATCTTGAGCTGCCTGAGGACTGATGGCCTTTCACCTCCAAGTACGGTCAGCAGAGCTGCAGACATAGACTGGTATAGGGAGCCGGATCCAGACCTCATCGTGGTCTGGATGAGTTTATATTTATAATCCCAAGGAAAAGTTACTGGAATTCTAGTAAGTAAATTGCAGTATATCACTTCCAGTGCAACCCATGGCAAGAGTAAAGAGACTGCCAGTTATATCACTCAGTGGCACGGGCGCCTGCTGGAGCATGAGGTCCTGAGGCTGACCCCTGGTACCCACCAAAAAAAAAAAAAAAAAAAAAAAAAGAGTAAAGAGACAAACACATATTTGCAGTTGTGGGGAGCCTAAGGGGTCCTAAGTCCTGTCAGAACAATGGCTAGGGGATGGTGAGATGGCTCAAGAGCATAAGCGCCTGCCTGGGAAGCGCGAGGTCCTGAGTTCGACTCCCAGAACCCACATACGAAAAGAGGGCCAGTGATTTGCTCAGCGGCACGGGCGCCTGCTGGTGCGCAAAGTCCTGAGGTCAGCCCCTGGTACCCACAAAAAAAAAAAAAAAAAAAGGAACAATGGCTAATGGGAACAAAAGCCTCACACCAGGGCCAAACCTGGGTTTTATTAATTCATGCAGAGGGGAGTGACTCGGGGTTGAGCGACTGTGAGAATGGTGGGAAATACGTGAGTACTGTGAGCTGGGCTAGGTAGAGGACACAATGGCACCTCTGCAATATGCAGGGAGAGGTCTGCAGAAAGAGTACCGGATTCTGGTAACAGGTAGCCTCTAATTTTGGAGGAATCTGCACAACACATTTTGAGGAAGTATCTTGTGTTTTTGGCCAGTTGCCTCGGCTTTGATGTCTGGCCTTCCTGCCCTGAGATGTCAGGGCCTCTTTCTTGAGGCTCAATCCTAGCTGATAGCACGGCATCTCTCGGCCTAGCTCACGCTTAGTAGTAGGGAGCTGTAGGCGGGGTATCGCTGACCTGTCCCATTGCTTCAACGGCTACACATCAGTACCTTGGCTACACCCATTTGCATTGCTTAAAGCCAGTTGAATGGGTAGAGTATTTTCCTAGCCAGCTCTGTACATATCAATACACAGAATTAGGGAAAGGTTTAGCCAAAATGGAGACAAATGGTCTTTCAGGATGAGCCATCTTGGTGGTCCTCCACAGACCACCAGGGTCCCTTTCCTTGGAAGGGAGTCTGGATACCACTGGGTGCTTTGAGGTGGGTGCAGACATCAAGGCATGGTGAGCTCCAACACTGTATCCTGCCCTTCTGTGATTCTTGGGGCTCTCTTGGTTTATTCATGTGATCCTGGAGTCCATGATGAACACAATGTGATTGCATTATCACTGCAGATTCAAGCAAGAGTGCCCCTGTTGGTGCTCTGTCAGCTTCTGTGTGAACATTCCCATGCTGGCTACTAGGATGTTGCAATCTTTGGGATTCTCTGCGAGTGGAAAAGCTCCAGATCTTACCATCCTGCAGTGGTCCTGAAAGGATCCAGGATGGGTCCGGCTCCCTTCTATGGGAGGAGCCCCAGCATAGGACAGAGCTGCAGGAGCATGCTCCCTCCCTCCAGGGACAAAGCAGGCTAGATGACCAGTTACTCAGAACAGTTTGTCCTTTGTGACATTTGTACCTAGGTTGAGTTCCTAAGAATACTGATTCCAGTCAGGTTGTCTCCTCCCTTTACAAGAAGGATAAAGTGGAATTTTAGCTGAAACTCTTGGGGAATTCCTTTTTATTGGTTGTTATCTTTTGACAACTTCCAGTCATCAGAATTGGTAACTTGCAGACTAATTATTTGGATATTTTAAAGTGTTTTTTTTTATCATCTGTGAATTATTTTTCATGATGATATGAAATGTTTGGTTATAACATATCTGCAAATTAGTTGAGGTAACACATCAGTCCGGTGAAAATCATGGACTTGAATACCAGTCACAACAATGACTAATTAACTCCTACTAATGCTTTCAACAAAGGTGGTGAAGTTATGAGACTCCGCCAACACTCAGAGTTGGTGGCATTTTCCCCATCGTCTTTCCGTTTCTATTTCTAAATATTCAAGTGGCACCTGCTCAAAATGCATCCACCCCAGGCTTCACTGGGGCGAATCTGGGAACTGCATGGGGAGCAGCAAGCTCCTGAACAGATGTTCATTGTCAGAGAATGATCAACATGAGAACCGAAGATAAATTAGGGAGAGGAGCTCACACTTCACAGCCCTCTGATTTTAATGGTCTGCAGAGAACCACTGCAGCATACAGCATTTCCAAATTAAACAAAGAGAAAACTCCGCCCCACACACAAGCATGACACGTTTTCTCCAGACAGTTTACGAGCAAAGCACTCAAGGCATGAGAGTGTCCCTCTGTGGAAGAAGGGATATATCTTAAAGACACTGTGACAGGCTTCCCTTCCCTTCACCTAAATTGTGACACTTGCAAACTGGACAGATTTGGGCAATTTTGTTATTCCCTATTCTCATGTGGCCACATGTTCTTTGTGTTGCCAAACCAGTCAATTGCAGCAGAAAGAAAAGTTGGCTCTGGGAAATAGGGAAGCTTTGACTTGTATTAAATATTTCCAGCTCTAGCTACATAGGCAATAATTTCAAAGGAAAATGCAGTGTGATTGTGTGTAAGGGATCTATCAAAGACACAAAGAAAAGAACTTTCAGAACTCCCCTAAGGTAAAGCATGAAAGTGACTTAATAACAACACAGAACAAATTCCCAAGGTTAATAATCTCATTTCCCATTATTGTACAAATTTACCACCTGGAGGATTCATAGAAAAACTCAAAGCATCTCAGTGAGTAACTAAGTAAACTTCTTGACTACAGAGCAGGAAAATGTGAAATTCTCACTCTCTGCACAGCAATCTCTTCTGGATTTGCTTAAATGTATCTAAGCCACCTTAATATGATATGTACAGCTGGAGAGTGACTTCTGATTCAATTTGCTGTGCAGAAGCCACACTCTGGCCTCAGCTCTGTGGGATCCTAATGTGTCACTTCCTGCTGTCTTCCATGTGCATTTTGCCCCTCCAAGAAATAAGGAGCAGCCAAGTTTGGATCATCAGTATCACTTGGACTTGATGAACCTCTCTATTGGCTTCTTCCTCATTAAAGCTCCCAGAGCCCCATCTCTAGAGGCTGTTGATGTCATCTTTCTAAAGAGAATCACAAAGAAGTGGGACACAGAAGATGCATCAGGTGAGAGGACCCAAATGGTGCTTTTCTTTCTTTACTTCGAATGCGCAGCTACAATGTTAGGTTTAACATTTAAACCATAGAGAACGGATTTCCACAACCCACTTATAGGACACGTGCCTACCAGTAAGGTGAGCTTCAGCTGCCATGAAGGTTATGAGGATTATCAGCACTGAGGCAGCTTCAGAATTTATTTTAACAAAGCTGAGACTCCTGAAAAAAACTGCACATTGTTAAGGAGGTAGATTACCAAGATGGCCAGGTCTGGGCTCAAATTCATCTAGCTTGTAAATTAGCTTGCAGAAATTACCATAGTCAATAGTTACTTCTGTCAAAAAATGAGATATATTGTAATTCAGAATTGTGTAAGGAATAAATGTGATAATGCATGCAAAATATTGTATATGCTGCCTGGTAAATATCAAACTCATTGAAAGTTATTAACTTTACAGTTCCACTCACTGTAGCAGTTCTGGAGAAAATAGCAGGTGTTATAGAATTCAACACTGCTTCAATTATATAATTCGGTTATATAATTATATAATATCAGGTAAGATATTCAACACTATAGAATTTCCTTCCTTCAAAAGGCAAACTCTGAGTAATAGAAAATTAGTCCAAAATATGTATGGACACACCTGGGAGTTTAGAATCTTTCTATAGCAAGCCTGTAGTCTTTCTTTAATAAAGTTAGAGCTAGTTCCTGGTATATAAAAATACTTCCTTTAAATGCAAAACATTAAAATTGATGGAAGTTCTGGAGATCAGTCTACTTCATAGACTGTCATATGAATAGGACTGAAGGAATTGAGGTGTTCAGCCAAAGGGAGAACATGGTTTATGGTGTACAGGTATAGAAGAGCTGTGATGTCCAAGATGTCGCAAGGCAGAGTGACAACGATGGAGGAGGAAGAGGTGCTAGAGGGGAACATGGACAGTACCAGATATTATGCAGGTAAGTGGTGGCATCACTGGGGCAACTTATAAGAATAAAGTGAGGCTCCTTTTCATCCAACAGCTCTTTTCTAAATATGCTCCAATTAGACTATTTCCTGTGTTGCTTCAAATTCAGTTATCAATCCAAACTGATCTTGATTGCATATATTTTCCTGCGTGTCAAATCTAAAATCCCATTAGCTGCCCCTTATGAGCCTCCTGACTGTTCACATTTAGAGTGAAGATCAACTGTGATATTATATCCCAAGCATCTGGCAGGTATTCAAGAAACATTGCCTAAAATCTTTTTAAAAATCACTGTTTAAAAATGCTGATTTCCACAAGTATTTTGAAAATTGCTCACACAGTGAAGGATTCAGATAAACTAGATATTTGGGGTGCCATGACCAGGTAAAGGGAAAACCAGAGAGCTCTGGACATGCAGCAGATGTGGAA
Source organism: Erethizon dorsatum (assembly GCA_028451465.1). Lineage (NCBI taxonomy): Eukaryota > Metazoa > Chordata > Mammalia > Rodentia > Erethizontidae > Erethizon > Erethizon dorsatum. The sequence continues at coordinate 58,916,584 of CM051833.1, forward strand.
AGTGGTAACAGGGCACTTACAAGTTTTCGTAGGACTTTACACTACATACATGTTACAGAGAGCTAGGAGGTAATGGGAAAATAACACTTCTTTAATTTTAATTTTAGAGATATGAGATAGAATAGGATTTTTATACACATTTACTTACCTCAAAATCATAGAATTTATTCAAAAATTTTCCACTCAAATATTCCTCAATACAGGTGCCCAGAAGCAGCCATCATGGTGACTTCATAGTACCTGGGTCCTGTTTTTACAGCACAGGACCGTATCAATGTAGACGCCGTGGCTTCCTCCAGTGCATTTCCTCTCTGTCCTGTCTTTAGGTCTTCCTGCTGGAGGTCCTGGCGCTGGACTCGGAGCGCCCTTGGCGCGATGCTGCTTTCTGCCCACTCTCGCTGCAGGTCAGCCGGGTGCTCCGGCTTCTTTATTTCTAACAGGGTGGCAGCTGAGTGCAGAGATTGCTCCATCCCTTTGATGAGGTTGCTGGGGGAGCTGTGTTTTCTCTTCAGCATGTGGTTTGTATCCCATTGCTTCTCTCTGGATGCCGGCACCATTGCTGTTCAGTGCCTATATTCATTAATCTGCTGGGCTTGCACAATGGAGAGACTGCAATTCTATTATTTCTTTGTACTCATTGTGATACTATCATTATTTATTCCCTTGATCTTTTTATTGTTGAAAAATTACAACTGCATACATGTATGAGGTACAACACAAGGTGCTGTTAAGATGTAACTTATATATGATACACCACGTAAGATGTACCTCTATATGATGTGGAATGATTAAAGCAAATTAACATAGCCACTACCTCAATACTTATCATATTTTTATGATGAAAAAACATTTAAAATTTACTCTGTTAGCAATGTTGAAATGTGCAATATATTATTATTCACTATAGGCACTGTATCTCACACACACACACACACACACACACACACACACACACACACACATGAACTTACTCCTCTGATCTCCATGGAGGTTTATATCTTTTGACCATCATGACCCCATTTCCTGAAACTCTGCCCCAGTTCCTGGTAGCACCCTTTCCACTCTGTGCTTTCATGAGTTGCTTTGTTCTAGATTCCACTTTTAGATTTTTCTCATCTTTGAGATATTTACCCGATGGCGCCATTGACATAGGAAAGGCAGGATAAAAGCTTGATTATTTCTTGCTATTTTATTCTGTGTATTATAAATTGGTTTCTAAAATCCTCTGAAGATGGTATAGTTTTGAGGCTTTTTCTGATATATTTTTGGAAGAATAATTTACACAAAGTAAAATCCATGGTTTTTAGATATGTGGTGTTATGAATTCTGACAAACATACAGTGAAGTAATTCCGAGGACAATGAAAACACATAACTATGACAGTCAAGTGGTTTTTCATGTGCTTTATTACCATCCATATGCCAGAGTTTTTGGGAAGTGTCTGTTCAAATTTTGTGTTCATTGGAAAATACCAGGGTTTATAAATATGCTTTTTGACAGTTTGTTCTGAATATGGGTGCTTCAAAAAATTACTAAGATGTTTCTATTTCCTCTTATTGAAATTCTAAGGTGAATGGTGTTCATTCTGTTCAATGTTAAAATAAAATTCTTAAAATAATTTTAAGCAATAAATTCTTTACAATAAAGTTTTGAAGTAATTTTTCCTTAGATTTAATTTTGGAAAAAAATAACTGTTGCTACACCAACACACAGACTAGAGTAGAAGGCAAAGTATATGGCCAGAAAAATGTTGCATCTGTGTTGTAGGATTGCAAAGCACATAGCAGAAATTTGCCCATTATTTTAAAATTTCACTCTTTTGATGTCTATATTAAGGCCTTTTGAAAATTAGACTTACCAAGATGCAATCTACACTGCATAAAATTCATGCATTTTGTATACAGTTGAATGAATGTTCCTATTTGCGAGTTGTACAGCCACAGTCATAATCTAATTTTAGGATATATTCATTGGATCTGTTAGTTTCTCTAGACTGCTTTAATAAATGACAGAAACGTGACAGTTTAAGATAATTGCAATTTATCTCCTTGCAGTTTTGGAGGCCGGAAGCCCAAGTCCGTTTCCAAGGGGCCCAGTGGGGGAGCAGGCAGGGCTTCGCTCTTTCTCCTTGGGAGTGGTAGAGGACCAGTGGTTTGTTGCTTCTTCTGGCTCCTGCTCTTGTCAGCTTTCCATGGCTCGAGGTGACATCAGTCCAGTGGGCAAAGCCCTACGGATGAGTCTTCCCACTCTGTCTTCCCATCAACTTCCTCTTTGGGAATCGAATCTACCTCAGTCTCCCTTTCACGAAGACAATGCCTTGGCATTTAGGATATGCCAGGAGAGCCTAGGATAATCCCTCAGCTCAACATCCTTAATTTAGTCGCATAAGGTACAATTTTGCCAGCTCAGGTAGAATTCACAAGCTCTGTGGGTTAAGAAGTTGTATTTTGGCTCTACAAAGCCATCTTGTGACCAATTACAGTCATCCCAGCTCCCAGTCCCAGCCCAAGGCAATTACTTTCTCTGTCTCTGCACAAAATGTTAGCTTTGAATGGTCTTATTAGTAATGATTCTGATACATGGACTTGTACCATCTGTATATTTCAGCTATGGATTTTCATCCATTTAAATTAATTAGTCAGAGATAAACCTTATAAGATTGGGAAGTTACTAGATGACATACAAAACTACAAATGTTAAACTATAGCAGACTTAATCTAAAATTTTCCTAATGAATAAAATTTACCATGCATCACAATAGAATGAAGAAGTTTTCCATGTCTCCAAATATAGATATATACTATTTTCTATATCTCGAAATATACAAAAATAGAGACCAATAATTTAGGGTGTAAACAGCAATTTTCATTTAGCTTGTAGGACAGTGCTATTTTCTCCTCTGAGATTGCATGTGATTATTTATATTTCCTTTACCTTTCATCCAAAATGACCATCACTATCAAAAACATTTCAATCAGAGCAACAACATAATGTCTTTAGCTATGCAGGCAAATACTTCCAAATTTAGACTACAAAACTACCAAAGATTAAAAAACATTTCAGCAAAGTTCAGGAGCAATGTATGTATTTTAAAAATTGTTTTCTTTTTATTTATTTTTTATTAGTGCCTGTTTGCAATAATGCACTTTATAACCATTGTGGGGAGTGGGTACATGTACATAGTAGAACTTGGTTTGTTTTTTAATCCCCTTCCCTCCCACCTCCCTCTCTCCTCCTCTAAATCCCCCTCCCCCATTTTCATTCTTTTGATATTATTAATCTTAGCTTATGTTTACGACATGCAATGTTTACATTCATTGATGTTATTAGGTTCTTGTACATGACATATCTTTATTCTATTTATTTCTCTTTCCCCTCTCCCTCTCTCATTTGAGTAAGGCAAAGTATAAACAATGATAATAATAAAGGATGGATAGAAGGAGACAAGGGGATGGATCTCTTGTAAATGGCAAGAGGTCCAAGAGAACAACATACATATTTTTATATGGAACTTTTTTCACAATTTACTCAGAAAAAGAAAGAAAAAGAAAAGAAAATTTCATTTTCTAGTAAAATAAACCATATGCAAAGGCCTTTTTTGATGAAAATATAAATTATTAATAAGTACGATGCTCTTATAGAATACTCTTTACAATTCTATTTATGTTTGCTTTCATTTTCCATGATTTAGTCTTTAAAAGCTTCACTATCTAGGAATTAAGAGTGTAAGACTTAGATATTATTACTTTCCAAAATTATTTATCTTTCTATAATTCACCAAGAAAAAGTAGAAACACTTGAAAAGTGTATGGAATTTCACTGCTTTGTATTCATGAAGGCTTAGTGCCTAATTAAAATCTGTGGGCCACTGCCAGAAACCTTTATTAAGCAAACTTTAGCTTAAGGACAAATAGCGTCTAATTCTGCGCAGGTACAGTTTCATCTACGTGGTCATGCTCATTTGAAGGAGCAGTCTTTTCTTGAAATAACACCAGGTCCAGCAATGCTGCTGTATTAATTTTCTAAGGCTTCTATAACTAACCACCACATGCTGATCAGCTTAAAGAACAAAAACATGTGGTCTCGCAATTCAGAAGCCTGCATGCATAAGAGCAAGATGTCCTTATCTTTGCTTCTCCTTGAGGTTGTGAGGAGGAAGCCACTCTGTGTTCTCTGAGCTTCTAGTTGCTTGCTGGCAATCTTTGCTTTTGGAGGCATCACCTGCTGTCCCCTACAGTCATGTGGCATCTTGTGTGTGTGTGTGTGTGTGTGTGTGTGTGTGTGCATACGTATCTCCATAATTTTCCTTTCCATAAGGACTCCAGACACATTGAATTAGGGCCCACTACTCCAGTATGGACACATATTAATCAGTTACATTTGGAATGACCTTTGTTCCAAATTAGTCACACTCCGAGGTATTGCTATTAGGATGCCAACATCAGTTTTGGATGAATACAACACAATTCAACCCATTAAACAATTACAAATGATGCAAAATATCCTGGAAATCTGACTTTGTGGAACAACTGACAGCAAGTTAGGAAGTGACAGTACATCCATGAAGGAGTGTCAGCAGCCCAAGAACATGCATGATGTCACATGTTTTTATCAGTCTATACATTTACAGGAAAAATTCTCAAGACAGTCTCAGGCCCCACTTTGAACAGTGCACTTGGGTTCTTCACTTCTGTCATTTATGGCTCTCTCCTTTGAAACACCAAGTGCTGGATTCCATAATTCTTCCCAGTTTCCCAATTTCTTATAAGGCCAGATTGTGCCTGACATGATTACTCAGAAATCCTACATGTGCCATTTTATTCGGCATTTGGAATTGTATCTCACAATTACATGCTTGAAAACTCCATGTATGGAATGTTGCTTTGCGGAAATTAAATTATAATACCATAGTAAATCTCTAATTATGTGAAAATGTGCTATTTTTATCATCAGCTGGTTTTATGAACTTTTAAATACACTCTGTCTAAAATTTTATGGTAATGCTGTCTACATCATAAGCCCTTTTATGACAAGCTTAGTTTAGAATGAAAAAAATTGTGTGGTAATATATGATCTACAAAATATCTTTGTCCCAGGTGTAACTACTGCCTCAGACTAGTGCTAAAATTCTGACTGAAGATATTAAAACCTCAAGCACATCGAAGGCAAGTCTATTTAGGTAATAGCACAATGAAAACAGAGATATATAATAAAACTAATTAACCTTTAACCAGTAATGCCTCTTTGGGGAAACATAATACATGCATCTCTGTAACATATTTTCCTGCTGTAACACTCCATGTTATTTTCAGGCTTAATAAATTAAAATACATTCTGTAGGTGACTGGATAATGTGACATGGGTAGAATTTCAGGGCAAAGTAGGCACCCACATTTTTCCGATGAATATCTGTGTCTGATCCCTTTGATCAAGAGCATAGGTCAGCAATCCTGCTGCAAACAACCTCTCTCCTTTTTAAAAATTCATTTCAATCAATGTACCAGATGTTCAGGGCAAGAGATAAAAATATCTGGCTCTGTCCACCCTAGGCCAAAAGCAGTGAAGTAAACATTTATTCGTTTAGTGTTCGGTTAAACTGCTTTTGGTGATAAAAAGTTATATCGTTTTCCTAGTTTAAGTCAACTTCTAACAATCTCTTGGCTTGCTGACCTAAATAGAAGTTGGCTCAGAAAAGGGTTTGCTTATTTTCTCCTTAATGACTAAATCTCCCAGCAGAACACAGGGTAAACTGAACTATTTCATAGTGAAAGCAAGATTCATTTCCTTTAGTAGCCAAAACCAGGGATATAAGGTACACATATTTGTGGAACTTAAATAAATACTACTATATGTGATGAAATTAAATTAGAAGTGTCTACCTTCATATAATAACTATGTTTCATCAGGGGCTTCAAAACCTTTTTTTGTCATTTTTATGGGATTAAACTCTCCAAAAGTTCCAGAACGAGATGTTCATTCCTTGTAGACTAATGGCCAGGGCGAATAATAACAATAGTAGGTAAAAGATACTATATTAGTTCAACATGAAAGTACAATAAAATTAAGAACTTTTTTTTAAGCTAATATTTTTGTTTTGGAAAAATTATAGTATATTCATATGTATAGAACATTTTAAAGATTAAGGAAAATCCGAAGTGTTAAGCTTATTAACCGTATTGAAGAATTTAGTTCATGTTGCATACTGATCCTTGCATGAATTATTTTAATGATGAAAGTAGATTTGAATTTTTAGATACTTATAATTTAAATTCTAGTCACTGATATTATTGTCCCATTTTCTGTCATATGCAATGGTCTCTGGGGAATACCTTCCTATCAAGGACTATATATACCCTGACCCTCTTGCGGTCGGGTGGTGAGGTGAATCTGCCCCTGCCTGTTAGACGTCAGCGGCCGTGATGTAGTTCCTTTTAGTGAAAGAGGGGAAGAAGCAGGCATATTATAGGGTGGGTCTGGAATGTTCTTCAATGGCCCATATGTTAAAGGCTAGGTCTCGAATCCATAGCACTCTTGGGAGTGGGTAGAATCCCTAAGAGGTGGGATGTAGCAAAAGAAAGTTCAATCATTTGGAGTGTACTTTTGAAGACTATTGGGACCATGGATATTTCTTCTTTCTGTTTTGCTTTCTGGTTGCCATGAGGTGGGCAGTTCCTCTCCCACACATCCCCACCTGGATGTGCTGTCTCACTACCTGCCCAAAGCAATTGGCCAATTGGTCCTGGACTGAGACCTCTGAAGCTATGAACCAGAATAAGCTTTTAAAACCATATAATTTGATTTTCTCAGGAATATTGTCATAGTGATAAAAACACAACTGACTCAAGGCATATCATGCTAACTGTCCCAATAGCTATCTGCAGAACAGTGGGGATGACTCAGGGCCCAAGTGGACAGTGGAGGTCAAAGATGGAAGAACCAAGGACAAACGAGCCCTTATGTCCAGTAAAGCAGCACACCAACTGGACCCACTCACATTATACTCTTAGGTGAGCTGACTTCCTTGTTGTTGGTATCTCACCTGTTCCACTGCCCTTCTTGCAAACACCTGTGTTGCCAGCAAGGCCAAGAGATGCAATGGTTAGAATAGTGCTGGTGAACCTGTGGCTCACATGATGCACTGGACTGTATGTATCACTGAAAGCTCTAAAATGTTTGCCATCAATGGCCTACACTCCCTTTTCTCATATAGCTCTAGGTTGGAATTTGTCAAAGAGGAATTTAATTGCAGCTAGGCTCCTGGACAGACACCGTGGTTTCCACAGATTCCTGAGGGGTCTTTGGGAACCACTCACTTTGCTATAGGAAAACAGTAAGTGGAGCTTCCCAGGGATTCCTAAGTACTGAGTCATCTTCTCAGTGAGATTTCCAGGATCTTCCTGTTCAGAGCCTCAAGATGGAATAAACAAGGCCAGGCCCACTGACATTTGTGACAGCATTCTGATTTTCAGCAGTCATGTGAGATTTAAATCTTTAATGAAATTCTTTATAGCTGAATGGATTAAAGTGACCTCTGCTAGCCTTATTCAAATCTGGAAACCATTAATACATTCTATGAGTCAAGATACTGAAATTTGAGGTTTATTGATAAATATTCATTCTTACATGACTCCTTTTGGTAATGTTCTTATTTTTTCAAAATATAGCCTTTGTTAATGCATATTATTTGGCTTTTCCTCAAAGCTACATCTTTACATTTGCTATCTTGATCTCCATTTCATAGGTGCTAGATCAATTTTTGAAACACACAGGTCTTATTACCATTCTTAGTTTGGAATGTTGTAATGTTTAAGTGGCTTGAGATCTTCTCAGGGGATTAGTAAAGCACACTTATGGTCATGGCTGTGTAGGTGATAGGGGTATAACTTTGGAGTCTATATCTGGTCCCTTTCCTCTTCCTCTCTAGTGCTGTTTCCCTTCTCTGCTTCTTTTGTTGCCAAGGCATAAGCAACTTTGATGCTTCTGCATTACAGCCAGCTGACCATTGACCAAATCCTCTGAAATCATAAGCCAAATTACATCTCTCTTTTAAATTGTTGGTGTTGGTTATTATATCCCAGTGAAAACAGCTCATTAATACAGAAAATTGGTACAAGAAGTAGGATCATTGCTTTGACTATACCTGATCATGTAGTTCAGAAACTCTTGGAACTGGTTTGTGTGAGCAGTTTGGAAAGGGTTGAAGATGTGGGTTAGAGAAGCCCTAGAATATTGTAATTCTGCTTTGAGCTCAGGGGACAGAATGCTGGTAAGTATACTGACTGTAATGGGCAGCCTCGAGAGCTTTTAGTTGGGAACAAGAACTTTCTTGGCAATTGGACTAAAGCCAAGAAAAAAAGTATGTTACACTTTGGCAAAAAGTATATCTATATTTTGCTCATGGCCTGAGACTTTGCAGAAGACACTGCTTAAAGGCAGTGTACCAATGTGGTGGAGGAAATTTCAAGGCAACCCAATGTTCAGGATGTGGCATGGAGACTGCTGGCTAATTTTTAGCACAATTTATAATGATAATAGGGGTAAAATGCTAAGCAAGAAAATTTGAAGTTCTTAAATTTTGGTCCAAATGGAACCATGTATAAAGCTGAATCCAAAAGAGGTATAGTTGCTGAAGAGATTAGTGCCATTAAAAACAAAACAAACAAACAAACAAACAAACAAACAAACAAAAAACAAGTATTTTGTACAGGAAGAAGAAGAAATATGCCTGGAAGTTATCTTAAGAATCATAAAGGCCCCATCCATTCAAGGGTGCAAAGTTTCAATCTTTCATTAGGGAAGAGAATCCTTGGATCCCCTCCTTGAGAATTAGTTCCCAGGTACTCATCTCACTGTACTCAGCCATCCAGACACTCAGAAATCACTGCTGCCATGGCCTAAGGGATCTAGGCACTGCTTCCACTGACAGCAGACCTGGGTATCATACACATGATGCTTGTTTTACTGGCATGCAAAATGTAGGAGTTGCAGGGTCATGGAGGCTTCCACCAGATTTCAAGGGAATGCCTTGGAGACCAGGCAAGAACCCCTGAGAGGGCAGTGCATGAATATATAGCAATGAAGACAAAGATGAAATGAATACCCCAAGAATCAATATATCTAATGAAATTATAGCTACTAGAAATAAAGAAATATGTATAGATATAGATAGATGATATAGATATATGAAAATACAAAAATTAATAGTGGTCTTCAGGTTTGAAGCTGAGAGGTGCAGTGCTGAGAGACAGTCAATATAAGAACATGAGGTAAAAGTGAATTACAGAATTCACCAGGATACTGAACACAAAAATAATGTAAAATTCAATAGCTGGGCTAAACACAAGGAATAGTTTGTAAATATAATGTAAAATATCCTATTTATAAGAATAACACAAGCAGATAAAATAATTCGATATAAACTTTACAAAGTATGTATACTGTGTGGAAGAATAAGACCTTATAATAATGAGGAACAAAGCAGAAGATTAATGGAAGTGCATATGTTACTCTTGGATTGAAAATTAAAAATAGTATCAATAAACCTGCCAAGAAGCCAATATTCATAAATTAGCCCATATGAGGTATTCAATGGACACAAAATGTATGATTAATATTATTTTCTATACAAATAAGCTGATTCTGATATTTTTGGGAAAAAAATTGTGCAAGAATATATAGGACAGTTCCAAAAGGAAAAATTAATGAGTTGAACTAGTTTTATAAGACATTAAGAACATAATGGAGGACCGGTGAGTTAGCTCAGCAGCATAAGCGCCTGCCTGGCAAGAGCAAGGTCCTGAGTTCAACTCCCTGCACCCACATACAAAAAAAGGGCCGGTGATATCACTCAGCGGCACAGGCGCCTGCTGGCACACGAGGTCCTGAGTTTGACCCTGGTACCCACAAAAAAAAAAAAAAAAAAGAACATAATGGAAAGCAACACTAGTTAAAATAATGGGACACCAGACACATGAAGAGCTGAATATTCAGTAGACTATAATTCAGAATCCAAAAGTAAACTTAAAAACATGTGAACATTTACCAAAACCATAGATTTGCCCTTTTAAATCAGTGGAAATATATGGATGCTGAAATATAATGAAGACAACTTTCTAGTAATCTGCAAATACAAATTGGATCCCCTCTAATTACTTATACTGTACTAAAATAAGCTTTGGGTATGTCAAAATTCTCTTTAAAACATAAAATCATTAAACTATGAGAACAAATATATGAGGTAGTTAAAAATGATCTTGAAGTAAGAAAGGTCTTTCTATTCTTGGTAAGAAGCCAGTTGGATTTAGCTATGATTAGAAAAATCTGCACAACCAGCAAACGTATAATAACAGAAAAAAGTCAAGAACGAGTAATGGGAAAAGGATAATATGAAACTTAGACAAGGAGAAAGATGTTCTGTTTTTGCTTATTCCCTCTATTCTTTCACGGACAGACTCCAGGGTACAGAATGTGCACAAAGACCTCAGCTTTGCAACATCAGCATCCAACAGGACCACAAATGGGAGTAGCAGGCTTACTAACAACAAGGAAGACCAGGAGATGGCAGGTACCAGGGACAGTGAGACTGTATCAGAAGAGGGCAGGGATTTCCAGCAATAAACAATGTTAATGATTGGAAGTAAAGAATTCTCCCCAGAGGGTAGGACTCTGGAGAGTTGGAGCCTGTGTAGTTCACAGTGCATGTGTGTAAACTATGGGAGAACATCTGGAGCTCTCTACCCACCAGCCAGCAAGTTCTGGCTGTGAAGAAACATGTGGACATTTGTTCTGAGCTAAAGAGCACTTCCGAGAACCTGAGCTGGTCAGGGTGTCCCCTCTGTCAACCCCAGAGCTTTGTCAGCCTTGGTCACTGACTAAAGGCTCCGTTCCTTCCAAGTTAAACACAAGGGTTCTTGGGTTGGTAGTTTCATTTCCCTTTCACCTGTTTCCCTTGTAGGAGTTACTACCTGTAACTTATACTTAACAAGTAAACTGCAAGGTTTCTCATTCCATCAGTCTTTCCTAAGGACCTTGCTAGTCCTCAATGATGTCTCCAAAGGAAGAATTGTATCGCATAAGAAATGACGCAATTAGAAATAATTCATGAATGTTCCCCAGAACATTCACATCTTACTTCCCTGATATAAGCCTTTACTGGATGAATATGAGCCTTTCCGTCTTTGTGGTACCACTATTAACCTTTTCACAACCTATGATTAGCGTTTAAAATGCACAAAAATGCCAAAGAGTGGTGAGGCATATGTTGGAGATTTGCACTCTCTGAAACCTCCAGTGAGACCACATAAGTGCTGAAACAAATTTTTCACATCACAACTCCATGAATACCTGGTTTGAGGAGCTCTGGAGCCCAGGGTTACCAAGGTATGACTGTAAATGGTAATTCTGTCAAGTATAATAAAATCTGATTATGTTTCATTCAGGAGTCCAATTAAACCATGTATTTCTAAAACATAATTTGCACCTGAAAAACCAATCCTTCACCCTCTGAGTAAAAAAAGCCAGGTACAACACCTCAAGTCAATCTCTTTGTCTCCAAATAAAGTCACTGCTTCCTATTCAGCTGGAGCTATTCCTGTCCAACCAGTCCATGCGAGCAAATGAACAGAATGACAGAGAACCAAAGCTTTTGATGCAGCAAGAAGTTCAGCAATTATAGATGCTGAATTCCAAGGGATAACGTCATAATTTCAGAATAAAGGCCACTAGTTATTAAAAGTATTATTCCACCAGGATTTTACATCTATCCTGTGGAAATATTACTATTAAGGTAGCAGCATACCATTCTTCACTGGACTATAATAACCGAAGTGCTCTTCCTGCACTCCATGCCTACATCCTGGATGATAAGGACTGAATGTTAATGTGTGAGAAGCACTGTGGAACAGAGCCCTCCATCTGTGAGAGCTGTGAGGACGCCACTGCTTCCTAATGAGGCCGGGATGGTGTCTGAATAGCAATTGCTGCAGCATCACATGCATCTTCCCCCTCTCCGTGTCCCTTCCCTTCATAACAAGCTTCAGAGCCACTGTAGCGGGGAGGACAGAGAGAGCAGAGATTGGGTACAAGCAATACAAGAAATACCACCAGCTGCATTTCAGAGATAAATTACATTCTAATATATGTTGACATGTTGATTAAAGTGGCCACAAAGAGGGTCCTCGGATGTACTATCTATCAGATGTATCAGTTCTGACCGGAGAGGTAGGAACATTCTAGGGGAAACATGTATCTGTAATCACGATCTTTATCCAATGGGTAGGAAATGGTTACCTAATGAAATAGTAGATAATATAAACACAATATTTGAAGACGTTTTGTGAGGATGAAGAAAAAAATCTATTGTTCAACAATTATTGATAAAGAAGGCAATACTTATACTTCGCTTTATTATTTTTTTTTTTTTTATTTATTTTTTTTTTTGTGGGTACCAGGGGGTCGACCTCAGGACCTCGCGCGCCAGCAGGCGCCCGTGCCGCTGAGCGATATCACCGGCCCCTTTTTCGTATGTGGGTTCCGGGAGTCGAACTCGGGCCCTCGCGCTTGCAAGGCAGGCGCTTACGCCGCTGAGCCATTTCACCGGCCCATACTTCGCTTTATTATAAGGAGAAGTAGATTTATGTATTTCTCCTTAAAGGAAAATAAACAAGAATTAAATTTATTATATAACTTTAGGGTTTGAGGCCCAGATTTAAAAATCTTCTGTAATGATTGCTCTTATTTTTTTCAGTTTTTATTTTGTATTAGTTCACGTTTGCAGTACATAATATTTACATTCCTTGTGGGGAGTTGGTCCATGTGTACACCACATCTAAATTCCCTTTTTCACCCCCTCCTCTGCCCTCTCCCTCCATCTCTTGATCCCCTTCCAATCTGAAAGCTGTCTATCTCCCTGTTTTCTGTTTTTATGGTACTTTAATAAAACACATGCACTAAAATCAGCTTTTCTAATTTTTCTAAAATAGGATTTGGCTGGTGTCTGAGTTACTTTTCTCATTGCTAAGACAAAATACCTGACACCCAAAGATAACAGGGGAAAAGTTTATTTAGCTCACAGTTTATAGAGGGTTCAGTCCATAATCGGCTGGCTCCAAGACAGGGTGGCACATGGCAGAGGGCAACAGTTCATGGCAGCGGAAGACAGCAAAGTCAACAACTGAAACTTAACAGTGTCTTTCTGCCCATTTTATACTCTATCCAGGGTGCTGGGATTAGGGCGGTGCCAGTCCAATCAGTGGACTGATCCAGCAATCACCCACCCTTAGTCCCAGCATTGCACCACCAGTCAGTCACACACTCTTGATTCAGCCACCTCTGACAAAAACACTGTGACCACATGAGGCTTTGGGGGGACATGTAGACACAAACCGTAACAGCTGGTGACTTGGCCAGACCCTGCATCTGTAAGAAAAAGTAGCCCGTGGTGATCCCAGTATCCTAAAGAGTATCTAAGTCGGGCAAAGTCATGGGAGTGGTGTAATAGTGGGAGGACAGAGATGGAGGAGCCTGAAATGACTGACAGAGAGGCTTCACATCCACTCTGATGAGGCTGGAGGACAGAGGTGAGAAGCCTGACCAAAGCTGCATGGCAAATGTGGACGTCCCATCACAATTTAATGAGCTGCCCATTTTATTGCCCATTGATGCTATCACATATTCATTCATATGCAAGGTGAGATTCAGTGCACACATAACAATGTCAACTTAGGAAAAGATTGCAAAGGATGGAGTGAACTGGATGCAGGAGCTGGGGTAGCAACTGCATGCCAGGGATGCGTTAAGTAGGGGTCATACATCCTGGTCCTTTGCCTCCTTCTCAGCACATTTAAGAGGATTAATATTCTCATGATGAACTGAGTATGTCAGAGAAATTGTCTACATTAACTAATTTAGTATGAAAACTCTATTCCCAGCAGTGGAAGAGTCACCAGTGAGAAGTCTTTCTGACTTTTATTCTGCTTACATAGTTTATTTATTTACCCCAGATGATTCTATCATGGGATAGAATGCCAAATTAATAGGCATTTTCAGCATCATTCTTTGGCAAAGTCAAAAGTGCAAAGGAAACTTTACACATTTAGCCTCACTCTGAATTAGTGTTAGGATTGATGCACTCAGTTGCTTACATATAAATGTCCCCTAGGTCAAAATTATTATACTAAAGGTAAATCACCCAATTTGTTTCCACTCAAAGAAGGTACATCTGTTCACTTATACTGTGTATTGATTGGAATTTGGTCTTCCAAAGCAAAAAAGGTAGCATTTAGAATTGCTTACCCTCTTGCTTTTTATTGACCTCTACATTTATTTGTTTTATGAAGATCATACACGACAGGAGTGTGACCCTGCAGAGCCACGGGGAGATAAAGTACAGCACTGTCATCCATAAAGTCTTTGGATGAAGTTAGGAAAGTACAGTATGTGCAGGCAGAATCATGGTTCAGATATCCTGGGATGCCGTTTACTGCCATGTGAGCAAACGTGGGGGGATAGTGTCAGAGGCTAGAGGTTAAAGGACATGCCTCAGCCTCCCTCACGTTCTCCCACTGCTCTTGGGTCTTTCTTTCAGGGTGGGGAAATTTTAGGACCAGAACATTTTACTGGGTCATGGCATGATCTGATTATCCTGAGATCTGCTCTAGTGCAGTGGGGATTATTTTGTCTTCTAAATGGCCCCATGGGACTTTTAGAGGCAGGGCAGTGTGTCAGCAGATGACTGTCAGCTCTGCTCTGTGTGTGTGTTTGTGTATGGCTGTCCTCTGTTACCCCGGTCATTGCGCTGCTGCTCATATGTTGGATTCTTCTTGATACTGGGCTGCATTCCCAGGCCTGACATTTTAGAATAATAAACTGTTTTGAAATGCCATTTGTATTTACAGAAAAATTTCCAAAAATAGTATGGAGTTTCCATTTGTCTCTGTGAAGCCCAGTCTTGATTGTCAAATTGATTGGCTTGAGCGACACCTAGGTTAGTAAAGCACACTTCTGGGTGTCTCCAGGTGTGTCATGAAGGTGTGACCTTGGGAAATATGTATCTGGTACCCACCCATTCTTTTTTAGCCTCTTTCCCTGCTCTCTGCTTCCCGATGCCATGAGTTGAGCAGTTTTGCTCCACCTGATGCTCCCACTGTGGAAAGAACCAGCCCACCAGGAGCCAAAATATACATCTCCTTCTTTAAGTTATGTGCGTCGGTATTTTGTAGCAGCAACAGGAGAGCTGACAAATACAGTCCTTCTCCAAGTTACCTTTATTATTCATCTCTTACCTTAGTATGGTATGTTTCTCATAGCTAATGGAATAATATTGGCACAGTATTTAACCAAGTCTGTTCTTTATTCCAACACCCTTGGTTTTCCCACTAATGTCCTTTCTGCTCCAGAATCCCACCCAGGATGCTGCAGTGCGTTTAGTCGTGTTTCCTCAGAGTCTCTGACTGTGGCGGTTTCTCAGACTTTCCTGGCTTTGATGACGTTGACAGTTTTGAGGAGAACTGGTCTGGTGTTTTGCTGGCTGTCCCTGCTTTGGTATCGTTCTGCTGCTGAGCTTATAACTAGACAGGAGGTGCGGGTGTTCGAGGGAAGACAACAGAGAGGAAGTGCCATTCTCATCCCACCATGTCAGAGGTATGCACCATCAGTGTGCCTTGTCACTGGTGACCATGACCTGGATCGTCTGGCTGCCGTTGCATTCATACAGTTTCACTGCTGCGAAATTACCCCTTTCCTGCCTTCTGTTCTGTGTTCCCATGAAGGAGTAACCACGTACAGCCCACACCTAAGCAGTGGCAAGTTAAGCACCACTGCTTTGAGGACAGAGTGTTTGAATTTCATCTGCCCACTCACACACAAAAAGGACAAAACAAGAGATTCGTTTCTTCTCGCCACTTATTTAATTATTTTATCAGTAGAGATAAATAGATACTAACTTTATATACTGCATTATAAATCAATACCATTTTATGGCTCAGATTTTGCAGTTTTGCCCCCTGGGAACTCCCTACATTGGCTCTTGTGCTTGAGACCGGCTCTCTACCACTATCGCAGCACATAGGGAAATCCCAGTTGCAGGGGCCAGTCCACCAGGAAAGTTGGAAAAGAAGCAGCTTGGACTTCCCTGGGCTGCCTCCACCCTGGGCACATGCATTACCATCGTGGTCCAGTCTAGTGTCGCAGGAGGTGTCCCTGAAGCCGGGGGCGTTGGTTTAGTGCGATAACATGTGTTCCGTCGCCAGCCTGTCCTCTGTGGACTTCCCAGAGAAGCGGATAGGATTCGGGAGTTGAAGGTTGCCCTGACCAAGAGCACCTTGCATGGTTTCACCCACAGAGAATTCACTCGTGGCTGCAGGTGTACAGGACACAGATGAACTCACCCACTTATACTGTCCACAGTATAAGTGTGTTTTCTGAAGAAACACAAAGTGAACAGGGCTCATTAGGACCTTCAGAACCCTTGGGACAAAATGATGTTCTATTAATTTTGTTTGAGTAGATTTTGGATTCATTCTTTTTCATAGAAGAAAAGTAAAAGTGAAATCCTACATTATATAAAAATACATTGCTCTCGCAGCTCTTTTTATATCGATGATTAGATCTTTCTGATTTCTTTTAGCAATGCTTTTATTATAGAATAAATTCAGAAATGGAAAGCTTAAATTTAGTAGCTGAAGCCATAATAGCTAAGTTTTCATAAGACAGTTTACAATGGAATGGGCTTGCTACAAACCTTGCCTCCAGAGGCTAGGATTCTATTCACTGGCTGCAATTCAACAGTTCAGAAACTGCTCCACTCGTTGGCTTGCGATACTTTTCTGCCTATTTCTTACAGCAGCTCTAATGTAGCAAGCCACAAGAAATGGTGCTGGATCTTGACATTTTTAATAAATTGGGAGAACTTTTCTAAAATGCATTTGGATCCAGATTTAATTAATCACGTAAATAGCCTAAATGTGAAAATAATTTCCTACTCTTGGTATATTACAAAGAGTAGAAAAATCCTACCAAGAGAAATAGAATGAAACTAGGTCCACATTATTATTTTTGAAAGGCTGATTTACTCTGACCTTTTTTAACCCAATCACTGAAACTGTGCTGATACCCGTTCATCTGACATGGCTTTATTCATAGAAGCATCATGTATGTGGGAAATGCCTCTTTCAGTAAATTTTCCCTAAATAAAAAAATGTTAGTTTTATAATTGCTACAATGCTAAATTTTTTTGTTGTTGTTGTTGGTACCAGGGATTGAACTCAGGACCTCGTGTGCCAACAGGCACCCATGCCACCGAGCAGTATCACTGGCCCTTTTTTCATGTGTGGGTACCGGGAGTCAAACTCAGGACCTCGCACTTGCCAGGCAGACGCTTATGCCACTGAGCTATCTCACCGGCCCTGCTAAAATTTTAATACTACTAATAACTATAGGTAAAGTACAGATAATATATGTACAAATAAGTGTAACATTTTATTTATTGTATTGTGCTTATGTTTTTTAGCAAATTGTACATATGTTTTAGTATGTGCTGCCAAATCAAGCACTGTACATATGTTATATCATATTTAATACATAAAATGATATATTATTTCACAAACTAAATGTCAATCAGCAGTAATGCAAAGTTTCTAAAGATAATTTTTTTTTATGTGGGTACCGAGAGTTGAACTCAGGACCTCGCGCTTGCCAGGCAGGCACTTATGCCGCTGAGCTATATCACCAGCCCCTCTAAAGGTAATTTTAACTAAACAAGTAGTTATAAATCCATGAATATTTCTGCCATTAAGTGATTAAAAGAGAAAAAATTTAAGCATTATCCACTTATAGCATTTGACAGTTGTGAAATACTATATTATGAATGTAAATGTGAGATAAAATGTATATTATGAATGGGAAAATATAAATAAGTATTAATAAATTACTACTCATATTTTTGTGCTACTTGGAAAGACCTTAAAACATACATAATGTATAAAAGTTATATAATAAAATTATACATAAGCTTGATAAATTTATGATAATTCAAAATCATGTAATATATTCTATAACTACAGGTGGGCATAGGGTGATTATACCTTCCCCATACTCTAGCAAAAGGTTGAAATGTGATGTGAAATTTGCCTAACTTATGTCTGCATTTTCTGCTGATAGAAATCAGCATCTACATACACAGCTACAAATCTTACAACCCTACTTTGTGAAGTTTGGTAAAGCTGTCATTTGTGACAACTGGAAAGCAATATATAGAACCGAATGAACCCGAGGTTCTGGTATAGGTGTCAAATCTGGACCTTCATTTAACTTCAATTTCAAATAAACAATATTTAATTTTTCATGTCAGTATGTCTCATGCAGCATTTGGGACAAATTAATACTAAAAACCTCATTTATCTGCAATTTAGATTTAACTGGACTTCCTGTGTTTTCTCCGACAACCCTAGTGTCTGGGTAATGTCCTCTCACAGATAATGTCATTTGTGGCCATTATGAACTCTTTTAACTAATGCTACAAAAAAGAGATAAACCCATAAAGAGACCCAAGTGGAATTGCAAAGAAAATTGGAAAGCACAAGATTTGGAAATTTGGAAAATGGAAAATAGTCTTGGGAGAGAGAAAAAATTAAGCTTGTGTCCAACATACATTTTCTTGAATATACTGATTAGATTAGAGCAGCTTCAGGTAAATTATTTACAAAATGGCACCAAAAAAGACAAATGTGAGTAGGCCAAAATAACTCCTCAAGTTATACCCCTTAGTACTGTTAAACAAAAACACTTCAAAGAAAAAGTTTAACTTGGTCACATTCTTCTAAACCAGTTATACATAACCATCATTGCTGAAGGCCTAGAATTTTATCATTAATTTCACTTACTAATATCTGAACGTGACATAGAAATGCCAGCAAGGTGTGCAGAGTCAGCTTTCTTAAGGTAAAAAGAAGTGCCTCAAATTCTCAATGACTCCTGTCACGGGTTCTGTAGGAAAGACCCTACATTCTGCATGAATTAGAGGAACAATCACCTTAGTGTTAACGAAGTCAACTTCTGTAGATTTATGAGAAGGCTGTACAGTGTTCTGGACATGCCTTACCCTGTCCGTCGTTTTCCTGCCCGGCTTTGGAGCTGACAGTGCCAGCTCACAGTCTCAGTCAAATTGGAATATGCGCTGACTCTAAGGTCGCATCTGTACGTTGCTCCTTCCAACACACTGTTCATGCGGGCTTCCCTGTGCTGCTAGGAGCAAAGCCCACTTCTGCTCAGGTCAGTCCTCTGCCTCACACATTGTTCAGCCAAGACCAGGCTCAGGAAATGCGCCAGACCAGGGAATGAGGGCTCACAGCTTCCAACTGGAAAGACCGCCAGTTCACCATTGACTGTGTCTATGTGTAAACGTTGGTACCCCTCCGGGCCAACTCTGGCCCTATTTTCCTGGTAAATCTCTCAAAAATCATCTCCATCTTTAGGAGTGTTACTGTGCTGTGACTTTACGTTTGTTTTCATTCTGGGATACATGATTACTGAAGTAAATAGTTTCGTGCAGACCTTAGATTTTAATTGAACTGTTTTACCATCTAACTCAAATTCTTTTTCTTATCCCAAATTTCACAGAGAATATGGGAAAGGATTATTATTTTTAATATTTTAAATAATAATTAAGATTTATTTAAAATTCAATATGAATTGATTTATCAAAACTTTAATTAATATTGCATAAATAAACATATATACACATATATTTCTTAATCAGCCAATGGTTAAATCATAGGAACAAACTGAAAAGTCCCTGATTTTATACACTAGATTAGGTTAATAGCAAGATAATTTTTTGTAGGGGTATGATAAAATTAACACTAACACAAAAATTGTGCAGAAGTTGTTTAAAAAAGCAGTAAAATAAGGGAAAGACTCTGGGATTTAGGAGGCTGTGTGTGTGTTAGATAAGGTAGTGACACTTGTTCTGCTGACAGAACCTCTCCTACAGGCTTGTAGAAGCAGGCACCCAGTGGGGAGCTGCCTCTAGGGCCACATGACAAAGCAAGGAGGTGACCTCCAGCAAGCAGCCACAGGAACTGAATGTTCCAGAGAGCACAGAGCAAGGAAGCAGGTCCTGCCCTGTGTGTGCTTTCGGTGAGGCCACGGCATCAACAGACGGCACAATGGAGGCTTTGAGAGACGCTGAAGCAGAGGACCTGGCCGAGTCATGCCCAGAAGCTATGGATGCCCGTGTGTTGTTTCTACATCAGAACTAGCAGACATACACACAGACACACAGACACACAGACACACACACACACACACAGACACACAGACAGACAGACAGACACACACACACACACACACACACACACACACACACACACACACACACACACACAGAGTCACTTCTTGGTATTCATGGGGATTTGTCCCAGGACCTCCGAAGATAACAAAATCTTAAGTCTCATATATAAAATGTTCAAGTTATGACAAAATATGATGAATGTTTAAATTTAAAAAAAAATTTCACAATAAAAGGCACATTGCCTTTAATCCCCCTCAAAATACTCCTCCTTACTTTGAACACACTTATTGCAGGGTTCTTGTCATTTTCTAAAGTGTTCTGGGAGTCCTCTTTCGTGAGTTCTTTAGTTGCAGTCTGGTGGCTGCCTTGATGTCCTGAATCTATTTAAAACGTTTCCCTCTCACAGTCGTTTAGGCTTTGAGGGACTGCCAGAAGTTCCTCGGTGCCAGATCTGGTGATGCGGTGGATGAGGACATGCTGTGATGTTTTTATGAGCCGCCTTTCTGTTGGGCGGCACTCAGCAATGGCTTTCACCCTAATTTTTATCACACCTCATAAAGACACTCATAATGGGGGACTTCTAGAATTGCTTCAGAAAGTCTCAAGAATGATGGAATAAGTATGTTTAAAGCAAGGAGGAGTATTTGGGGGGGATTTATAGCAATGCGTCTTTTCCTGTAATACATTTTTTAAAATTTAAACATTTGCTATATTTTTAATCACATCTCATGGTATTTGCACATAACCTACATAGGTCCTTGCATGTACTTTACATGATCTTCAGATTACTTATATTATCCAATATAATATAAATGCTAGGTAAGTAGTTTTTGTAGTGTATTGTCTAGGGAACAATGGTTACAGAAATAAATACGAACCTGTTCAGTACTGGAGCGATCTTCATTTAATATTTTCAACCTGAGGCCCGTTGAACCTGCAGATACTGAGGGCTGACTGTGTATGCATTTGAAACCTGGATAGGGGATCATTACCAGCTGAGAAACTCTCAAGCCACAGATAACGTGCATGTTCAGGCAGAATTTCTTCTTCCTTAGGGAAATCTCCACGTTGCTCTCAGTACCTTCAGTAGATTGGATAAGGAACACCCCTGTTATTGAGATAACCCCTGTTATGCTCTTCCAGGTTCCTGACTGTAGGTGCTAACCATCTACATGTGTTCCTATGTTATTACAGCGACTCCTAGATTCATCTTCCATCATTTTATTTGGTTTTTGTAAGAGACTGGACTTACTGACCCATAACACCATCACTGACTTTCACATGGTTTCTTCTGTTGACAGTTAGATTTGCGAATTCCACAGTGTGTCTGAGTGTGCATGCATATGTTTTGTCAAAAGGCTATAAGAATATTTCTTGGGGGCCGGTGAGATAGCTCAGTGGCATAAGTGCCTGCCTGGCAAGTGCGAGGTCCTGAGTTCGGCTCCTGGTACCCACATAAAGGAAAAAAAGGGCCGCTGATATCACTCAGTGGCACAAGCACCTGCTCGCAAGCATGAAGTCCTGAGTTTGACTCCCAATACCCACAGAAAAAGAATATTTCTTTTAAAATTTTCTTTAAAATGTTAGAAATCTATGACAGTACTAAGTACTCATCCATTTCAATGATGGTAAAATCTTCCCCAAATGGCAGAGCCAAAACAAATTTCGTTATTCTAAGATGACCTGTTTCGGCATGGATTACACACGTCATAATGGTGATAGTTACAGCAGTAACTATCAGTGCAGACTCATAACAGGAGTGAGAAGAGCAAGCAGCAGGCCTACACCATCTGATCTTGAATAAGGAAAGTGACACTTAAGAAAGAGTAACTTTTGAGGATAACTGGGCTTGTTACTAACTTAGTCACAAGGGGTCAGGGGAGCGAGCACTATGTATACTTTAGCTCTAACTCTTCTGCCAGAAGACATTGTTTCTTTGAGCTTTAAAGGCCAAGGTCTCAAAATTAACATTTGTGTTTTGGTGGCACTGGGGATTGATTGAACCCAGGGCCTTCACAACGAGCTACATCCCCACTCATTTGTTTACTTTTTATTTTTGAGACAGGATCTTGCTAAGGCACTAAACTGCTCAGGCTGGGCTCAAACTTGCCATCCTCCTGCCTCAGCCCATGGAGTACTAGGATTACAGGAGAGTGCTGCTTCAAATTTACAGGGCCGCTACTATCTTGCTGACTCATTCATCTGTCCTTCATTGATTGGTTTTCTACTTATAGTTTTAAAAGAACATTTTATGTCACTGAGCCCAAAGGACAGAGAGTGAAATTGAATAGGAGACCCAGTTCTGTGCTCGGGCAAGGGCCCCAGTGAGGGAGGTCTTAATGGAGCAGGCCCTGGGGGCAGAGTCAGAGGGGCAGCAGAGAGGAGCAAGGTGTGCAGGGGATGGGAGAGAATGCATGATGCTTCACTTCCACCTAGCATCCGTCTGGGTGGGGAGCAGGCGGGCTTCCTGGAGGCGGTAACACATTTATCTGTGTGACGCAGCCTCAGACCTGAATTCTCCCTGGATTCTAGTAGGAAGATCGAGGAGAGACTCCAGGACATGAGCAATCACCACAGGAAAGCTACTGCCCGGTTATTACCCATTCCATTGTTTCCTGGCCCTCTTTCCATGTATTATGGTCACTAAATGAAATGACCATTATCTGTGTCCAGCGATCTGAAAGGTCTGACACAAATCCAAGTTTCCAGTTGATTGCAGCAAAAGTCCCTGAGACGATCCACGTGGACTTAGCCCTGCGATTTCAGTTTTGCGTGGTTCTGTCCAAGTAGGCTCTAGGATAAGCGGCCCAGCAGATTCTCCCTGACTACTGTGTTTGTGGCTGTGCTTGCCTGAGAAAGGTCTTGTGACTTCGCACGTGATCATGTGGAGAAGGAATGCAAGTTTAGGAAATGCGCCAGTCACAAGGTCTGTCGCGGAGACGTCACCGTAAATCTCTGGGTTGGTTCCAGAGGAAGCAAATGCTCATTTTTGCCTTGAAACCGTTGTCCAGATAGAAGCGGGAGGTGCACGCTGCCATCTGTAGGTAGCGCCATGTGCCTCAGCTGCCGCGGTCTCTGCCGTTCCTCCTCGACGGCTCCGCTGTCCTGGGAGTACTACCAGGGAAGACCGAATGGCTTTTCTTTCCTTTTAAAATAAGCAAGAATTATAATGAGCAATTGTACATGATGTTAGTTTTAAAAAATCTTTCTGTCAACATTAAAAAGAATTCAATCTATTTGTCTATCCATAGACAAATGTCTATATATATTATTATTTTATAGTTTTATTGCAGAATTTTTTTTTTAAATCTCGGTTTATTTTTATGTGTGACTTTGAAGACTGCCAGAAAATCTTAACAAACCTTAGTAAATATCTCTGTTTACATCCGAGGACTATAGGGAATTATTTCCCAAAGCAAAAAGATGACATACAATTGTGTACAAGTTAAATTTTCAAATAATAGAAAACATTTGCAAAATGGAGGAAAGCCAAGATTGATGCAAGGATCTTACAGTGGGAGACTAGTAAGCCAGGCTTTGCCAAAGCCGACAGAAGGAACTGAGGTGCCTGACCTTTTACTGTGTCCATTAGAAAGGGGTTTGCCACAGGAATAAATGATCACGTGGAGACCTCTCAGCTGGCATCTTCTCTGGGCTGCTCTTGGGGTTGAGGAAAACGTGGGGGATAACAGTCTTGTTGAATCTGATGCTGTTATTAAGTCTGATCCCACCCTATCAACAATTCTACTCTCTCCTCCCCACTTGCCCTACTAGGTCTGTATGCATGGGAAAAAAGAGAATAACAGTATCACATTATTAATGTGTGGATAATACGTAATCCAGCACGGAACTGCGGTAAACACAGAGGATTCATGGTTTAAGATCAATGATTAGCCGGGGTATTTATCTCTTTCCCCTCTACTAACTTTAGGGAACGTACCACTTTCTGGATGGCTGAAGTGTAGAACTGGGAGTGGGGCAGAGGTGAGCCCATTCTTACCAAGCTCTTTGAGCCCACTGACCCTCCAGAGAGATCAAAATGGATGAGACCTGGATGTATACATGCAGCTCTCAGTGACAGCCCCATTAGAAATCGTGTCACAATAACAGTTTTAGAGTCAAATTAATCAGATTATAAATAACAGCAAGATAAAGTATGTATGTTATCTACATTTTTGTTAGAAATTATCTATATGCATGTACAAAATATACACATAATTTATCATCTATAACTACTGTATCTATGGAAAAATTCTAACATGTAAGAATAAAACCTAAACTGTCTTGTTTTGTTTTCAAAGGGGAGAGAATGTATGATGGGGAATTGTTATGTTTAGATCTAAAATATTCTCCAGGTGTCACCTGTGTTCAGAGGGGGAGCTTTTGGAAAGTAATTGGATCATGAAGGCTGTAGCTTATGGATTAATCCATTGATGACATTGCAATTTGATGATATTATTGGGAGGTGATGGAACTTACTTAGAATGGGGCCAAGTTGAAGAGAGTATGTCATGGAGACATGACCACGGGAACTCTACTTCATCCCTAGTCCCTTCCTTTCTAGCTCTTTCCTTTCATCTCTGCTTTCTGGCTGCCATGAGGTGAGCAGTTTTCCTCTGCTGCCCACTTCCGTTCTGATGGTTCTACCTCACCTCAGACTCAAAGCAATGGAACTGGCAGACTGTGTACTAAACCTCTGAAACCATGAGCCGAAATGAATCTTTCCTTCTTTAGGTTGTTCATGTAGTTATTTTGTGACAGCAAAAATAATTTGATGAATAATAATACAGGGACTCTCCATTTCTGCTTTGTTTTATACTGTATCATTTGAATGTTGAAAGATTCATATCTATGACTTTATGAAAAGATAATATATTATAATATAGATCTATAATATCCAAAACTTCATTAAATGTGTTAAATATTAAAAATATTCTCTCCTCCTACATTATTTAACCTGATAGATGCTTTTTTTATTTATTCATTAATTTATCCTTTAAAGAACTTTTGTCCCCAAAGCAACCTAGAAGCATAGATATAGCAGTCAAGGTACAGCTCTTCAAGCCATGGTGAGCTGTTGTACACCTGGGAAGCTGGCCACAAAGTTGAGATGCAGATTAACATAACATTTTCAGTTTATCTCTACTTTTAAGAACAAAATGGCAGTGAAAATTCAGTAATACAAAGCAGACAAAAATTTTAAGATTGTGTGGCTGATTTTCATGGTGGATATACAGAAATTAATTTTAGACATTATGGTGTCTGATCTATTTAACTCTTTCAATAAAAATTTCACATTACTTCAACTATCCCTTATTCATAAAATGTACTGCATTCTCTCAGTTGTGTGGCTCTGTGAAAGGGAGGATTAAAAAAGGAGACATCCGGTGGCTAGTGCCTGGTTACGTTACTAGAAATTTTACTGTACAGATTAGAACAGTAAAGACCTCAGCAATTCATAGATGTTGAAGCAAAGATAAATGTAATCAGTACAGGCTGGGTATGTCCTAACACAGGCTGGACATGGTATTTTGTTCAATTGCATTTACTCTCTGTTTTAGGTAAATTACCAGTGTTCTTTGAATTTTTTCCCTGCCATAAAGTCATTTTATGAGTGAGATAAATCTGATGTCATGGAAACTAAGCACTTAATATCCTCAAGTTGAGGGGGAAAAAAGGCCACTTATCATTATGCTACTGTTTACTTTTTCAATTTGTTGTGAATTCCTCTGTTGATTTTCTTTTCTGAATAAATTAATATTTTAACAATATAAGATGTGTGGCTAAAATATAATATAAAATATTTTGTATTTTATTTCTCCAATGAAGTCATCTTAATCATAAACAAAAATCGGTATTTCCTCCCTCCCACCTTCTTTCCCACCCATTCTTATTTTCTACTTCCTCTCTCTCTCCTTACCTTCCAATTTTCCCTTCCTATCACTTTATTTCTGAAATTCTATGTTTTCCTGGGGTTGTAACAGCGACGCTAATGGGTTTCTTTCCTTACTTTTCATGAGAGTTTTATTTTCATGATAGCTGGTGAAAGTGGCATTTTTTCTTTATTTTGTGAGCATGTTGCTGACATCTGTTCTGTAATAAATGGATCTGAGTGCAGCAATTAAATTAAGCAGCCTGCTGTGTTGCCCATTGCTGTCTGGGGCACCAACAGGTATGTGATGTCCTCTGCTGCCGGAGCTGGGATGCTTAGTGTGATAGGTCAACTATTTAGTATTCTTCATTTCACTCACGTGGGTGATAACCATAATATAGCTGGTTTTGACAGCAGTGCATTACACTTTGTGAAATACACTGAAAATGATAACAAAGGACACAAAGAAAAATATTACATAAAGTTGAACATAAGGAAGAAAATGATGGGAAATTTGAATGATATTTTAAGTTTCTTTCCTTCCCTTCAAAAGACAAAGTGATCTCTTATATGAGATTAGTGTATTGGAGTTAAAAGCTTATATTCTAAGCTTTATCAAATTGAAATTTAAGAATTTCGTACACCTTTAAAAACTTCTGCATCAAATATCCTGCTACTCTATTAAGTAATGTATATATTAAATACTCAAAACAACTACCAAAAATGAAAGACGTGAAGGGAATTAAAAGTAAAAAGATCATTTGTGGTACTATGCTCAGTTAGGAGACAAGATGAAAAGAATAGGCTTATGCTGCAAAAGAGAGAGGCTTTCAAAATTTTACCAAGAAAAAGTTGATAGGAATCACTCTTCCCATTTAAAAGTCTTTATGTTAGAGGTAAAGGCCACTTGATTGTATAAGCTGAGTAGTATCAAAGTCTCTTTAATAAGCATTTAATATTAATTGTCCTTTTAAAGAAGTATTGACTAGTTTAATAAACATTAATAGTGTTTGTAATGATGTGGAATAAGACCCATAAATCAAACGATGTGGGCAGCAAGCTGATTTTCTCAACATGTTTTGAGACCTTTGTTTTTAATCATTTCATTTTACTGGTGTCCTCTGTACCTATTTGTAGACTGTAACCAAATGCAGAGTGGATTTTTCTTTTTCTGCAGTTTTGGAATTGGTGATGTTTATGTTATTCATTTAATGAACCACTAGCTTCCATTTATCTAATAAATTCTTGTTTTCTGTTTTGTGTATCATTTCTCGATAGTATCAGTGAGGGGCCATAGTGAATACTAGCCAATCTTGGATTTTAGTAACATCACATCTATTGCAGCTGATACAGCGATGAATTCACCATCATGAACTAGATGTTTGGCCCACTGTAAATTCTTATTAAACTTAGGAAACATGTGCTGATATAGTTTTAGTTATTATCATATTTTCAACATTCTCTATCCATTTTTACTGACGTTAAATTTTGGGAAATTGACTCAAGAAATAGGACATAGCGGAGAGGAATACTGTCTTCCCTGGACCAGAAATGATGCCGTGATTCTGTGTACTGCTCTTTCACCCAGCTCTCCTGGACAGAAAATTATTACTGAAATGTGGACTGCAGTAGCAGATAATTTTAATTGCATAGGTCATGATATTTCAACAAAAATAATGAAAATATGTTGGATTGAACAAAGAAATATCTCAAAAAATGAGATATTCCTAAGTATAACAATGCAGTAACATTCAATTTACATTATAATACATGTCAAAGATTCCTACTGAATTCTAATTTAGTGAAAACTCTGCTCCACATAGAATAGGAAAACAGTATTAACTACATGCTTAACCTCTCTAAAGTTCTGCCATCACCAGTTTTTGTTAAAGCACACTCAACTAAACAAGAGAGTATAATCATTTTAAAACATTTCAGTAAATTCTCATGTATGTATCAGTAGTCATGAAAGTAAATCATTAAAATCAGTTTTGTGGTATTTATTTTACATAAATAAATGTCATTCAAAATAATGAGATTTCTGTTTAGTAGCTTAATGAAAGAGAATTTTCAAATTCTAGATGCATGTTACACAAATGATTGCTGTCAGTTCGGTGGATAAGTCAGAGGTTTACATAAAGATGGGATTCTCACATTTGAAGATTTAATTCAAGCCCTTTTTGACACTGGCTTGGTAATTGTCCTCAGGAAAATAAGTTCTTTGGCTGTTTCTGACAGGTTATATGAGTGAAAGTTTGCAAATACTAATAGCTCTAATTTTTTTAAACTTTTAATTTTTTTTTATTTTAAAGAGAAAAAAGAATATAGAACAAAATTTCAAGACAAGGTAATGGGAGGGTAACAATGGTTAACACATTGCATATTGTTACCTTTAAATTAGTTACTCAGAGTACAAGATATAGGCATTCAATTGTCCAAACAATATTAGCATGAATCTTTCTTTTCAATGAACTAAGAGAAATTAGTAGTGTATCTATCTTAACTATCTTTTGTATATATATATATTTTTTTTCATTTCCCTTTCTTCTTTTCTCCATTCCCCCATCCTAGTTTCTCTTTCCTTTTGAACAGTTTCTTCCTATTTTACAATACCTATTTTGGATCTTATTTACCCTGTCAGCTTCTCATACTAGGGAGATAACGTGATGTTTACACATGTGTGTCTTGTTTATTTCACTTATGAGTATGGTCTTGAGTTGCATCCATTTACCTATAAAAGTCCCCAGTTTATCCTTCTTTATGGCTGAGTAGTACTACATTGCATAAAAATACCACATCTTTTTTTATCCATTCCTTTGTTGATGGGCATTTGGGTTGTTTCCAAGATCTAGCTATTACAAATTGTGCTTCTATAAACATGGGTGCACATATATCCCTGTGGTACGATGTTTTTAATTCTTCTGGGAAGATACCCAGAAGGGGAATAGCTGGATCAAATGGGACCTCCAATCCTAGTTTTTGAGGAATCTCCACACTGATTTCCACAGTGGTTGCACCAGTCTACACTCCCACCAACAGTGGAGAAGTGTTCCTTTTTCCCCGCACCCCTCCAGCATTTGTTATTCGTTGATTTCTTGATAATAGCCATTCTTTCCGGAGTGAGATGGAGTCTGTGTTGTTTAATTTGTATCTCTCGAATGACCAGTGATGTTGAACATTTTGTCATATATTTATTTGCTGTCTGTATTTCTTCATCTGAGAAGTGTGTATTCATCTCAGATGCCCATTTTTGGATTGGGTCTTTAAATTTGGGAGGTCTGATTTTTTTGAGTTCTTTATATGTTCTTGATAGTAATCTTTTGTCTAAGGAACAGCTGGCAAACATTTTTTTCCCACATTGTGTGTTATTTCTCCACTCTGTTGGTGGTTTCTCTTGCTGTGCAAAAACTTTTTAATAAGATGAGATCCCAGTTGTTGATTCTTTGTAATAGTTCCTGTGCGGTTGATCTTTTATTCATAAAGTCCTTGCCTACACCAATGTCTTCAAGAGTTTTACCTATTCTATCTTCCAGCAGATTTAGTGTTTCTGCTTTAATATTTAGATCTTTGATCCATTTTGAATTTAGTTTAGTGCATGATGAAAGATATGGGTCTAATTTCAATCTTCAGCATGTGAAGAGCCAGTTTTTCCAGCACCATTTATTAAAGAGGCTATCTTTCTCCCAGTGAATGTGTTTGGCACCTTTGTCAGCGATAAGGTGGCTTAGTATATCTGGAGTTGTTTCTGCATCTTCTAATCTGTTCTGTTGATTGGGTCTGTTTTTTTTGGCAATACCACACTGTTTTTATCACAGTAGCTTTATAGTATAATTTCAAGTCCTGAATTGTGATGCCCCTTGCCTTGCCTTTGTTGCCCAGAACTACCTTTGCTATTCTAGGTCTCTTCTGGTTCCAAATGAACTTCAGGATTGTTTTCTCTAATTCTGTGAGATATGCTGTTGGAATTTTGAGTGGAATTGTACTAAATCTGTATAACAATTTTGGAAGTATGGCCATTTTCACTATATTGGTTTTTCCTACCCAAGAGCAAGGGATATCTTTCCATTTTCTGATATCCTCTTCAATCTCCTTTTTTAGAGTACTGTAGTTTTCAATGTAGAGGTCTTTTACATCTTTTGTTAGATCGATTCCTAGGTATTTCATTTTTTGTATGCTATTGTGAAAGGTGTTGTTACCCTAATTTCTCTTTCAGTGAATTTGTTATTTGTGTACAGGAAGGCTACTGATTTTTGAGTGTTGACTTTGTATCCAGCTACACTACTGAATTTGCTTATTAAATCTAGCATTTTTTAAGTGGAGTTTTTGGGGTCTTCTATGTAGAGTATCATGCCATCTGCAAATAATGATAATTTAACTTCTTCCTTTCCTATTATTATTCCTTTTATTTCTTTCTCTTGTCTAATTGCTCTGGCTATAGTTTCCAGGACTATGTTGAATGAGAGTGGAGACAGTGGACATCCTTGTCTTGTTCCTGATTTTAGAGAGAAAGCTTTCAGTTTTTGTCCATGTAGTATGATATTGGCTGTTGGTTTGTCATAGATGGCTTTTATCAGATTGAGATAAAGACCATCTATTCCAATTTTCTGTGGGGTTTTTATCATGAATGAGTGTTGGACTTTGTCAGAAGTTTTCCTGCATCTATTGAGATGATCAAATGATTTTTGTCCTTGGTTCTGTTAATATGGTATATTACATTTATTGATTTACTTATGTTGAACCATCCCTGTACCCCTGGGATGAATCCAACTTGGTAGTGGTTTGTAATCTTCTTGATGATTTCCTGATTTCTGTTTGCCAGTATCTTACTGAGGATTTTTCATCTATGTTCATTAGGGAGATTGGTCTGTAGTTCTCTTTTTCAGTTGGGTCTTTCTCTGATTTTGGTATCAGGGTAATACTTGCCTCCAGGAATGAGTTAGACAGGATTGCTTCCCTTTCAATTTCATTAAAGAGTTTGAGAAATAGTGGTGTTAGGTCTTCTCTAAATTTCTTGTAGAATTTAGCAGTGAATCCGTCAGGGCCTGGGCTGTTCTTTGTTGGAAGGTTTTTAATTACATCTTCGATTTCATTGACTGATATTGGTTTATTTAGGATTTTTATATCTTCTTGATTCAGCTTTGGTAATTCATATGTATCTATGAATCTGTCCATTTCTTCTGCATTTTCCATCTTATTAGAATACGAGTTTTCAAAGTAGGTGTAGATGATCTTAATAGCTCTATTTTGCCTTATAGTTCAAATCAGATTAAGAAAGTGGGTCAAAGGGTTTCTATTTAAAGCATGCATTCAAACTTTCAAAACAATAGGTAAAATAGAAGATTACATGAAGAATTCATGAGCTCACTGAAAGAAGTGGTTTTAATGTGTTGATAATGCTGAGGTATTTACCGGATAACTATTCTACTCCAGACATGATGACTTGTGGTCCCTGGCCTGACATCATCCTTCATGAATAAAGGTGATTCCTGAACTCAAGCTCAGAGAAAACAAGCTACTTGCTAGAATATTTTGAGTCATTTTCCACCCAGGGTTTTATGGAGTCTGCAGAACCACCCCGGGAGACAGTGGCATTAGAAGCTCCTTTTCAACAGGTTAATGGGGCTGACACTTTTGAAGATGACAAACCTGGAAACCCATATTTGTGAACCGACAGATTTGTCAACTGCATCAATTCACACATATTTTGCTCTCTTCTTTCTAAGAAAAAGGATATATCTCCAAAAGATAGGTAGTTTGCTAAAAAAAAAAAAAGAATATGTAAAATCAAATTTCAAAGAGAAATAAAATCACAAGGCAACTGTTCATGTGCCAGGAAATTTGGACTTTACCTCTCACGCCCTGGCGAGGGCTGACCAAGTGTCCTCCTGGATAGCACCCGTGGAAAGGCAAAGGCAAGTGAAAAGCAAGAGCCTTAACTCTCCCTGTGGAAAATAAGGGGAAAGAATTACCCCTACATCTTTTTCTTAGAGCATTTACTTAACAAAACTTTATATGTGTGTTTTATCTCTTTGAAGTGTTTGTAACTCTTTTTAAAGTTAAATAAACCTCTCGATGGCTTTGTAGCCCAGGAAGCACCTTGGGTCCATCTTTTTGAAATGTAATCATCAAAGAAGATAGTATGCCCATCTCCCAGTTTCTTTGGGAGGACTGGAGCTTAACTTGGGTGGGTGCCTTGCTCTGAAGCTACCTTTTATCAGAAAGATGATAGAAGTTTATTTTTCCTTTGGGGAAAGCTAATTATCTAGCACAGATGGCCACCCCAATTACCAAGTGTACTTAGAATGTACTGCACGTGACAAATGTGCTGTCAAGTCCTCTTACTTGAGGACTAATTACTGTTTATCTTGAGAACATGTACCGAATGGGTTGCATCTGCCGGGCTGTATAGAAGTGTGAAATTCTTTCTCTCTTTGTAATCAGTTTAGCCAATTTTCTGTGATACACATCACATTCTGAATCAATGTTATTCATTAATAAAATTGTTTTGGTTTGTTTTCTGCTTTTGTGAAGAGGTTTTTTGGGTTAGCTGATTTTATTTTTAATTATATTTAATTATATTTCTGTAACACCTACTTCTCCATTCTTCTACTAAATCTCTCTAGGTAAAAATTCACCTGACCAGTAAGCAAATAAAAGCAAATATAGACTCTAAAGTATAAGTAAAAGATTTCTCATGATGAAGGTGGTATTAATTCTGTTATTCTTTTACATGGGCAACAAGATAGCTTCAGTACCTTGAAGGGAACTCTTTGTCTTGGTAGCAATATTCTCTTGCATTAAAAAAAAAAAAATCATAATGGTTTTCCATTATTACTTTCATGGGCATGAGGATTTTTCTGAATTGAATTATGTCCTTTCAAAAAGATGTGTTGAAGTCCTACCCCCTAGCACCTTAGAATACAAGCTCATTTATAAACAAGGCCAATGCAGATGGAACTATTTAAGACTGGGTCGAGCTGCAGGAGGTAGGTCCTTGATCTGGAAAGCAGCACGTGGTGACAGAGGTGGCTGTTACTAAGGAGATGCAGTGTGAGCCAAGGCATGCCAAGGACCCGGAGCCGTGGACACACAGCTTTCAGGGAAGCCAGTCAGTCCTAAGGGAGGATTCCCTTAAACTTCACAGGGGGAAGGGGGCCATGAGCTTCCCCCAACTTGATTTTGGATTTCTATCTTCCAGGATTGTGAGCATTAATTTCTTCTGTCTTCAGCTTCCCAGTTGGTGTTACTTTGTAGGACAACCCTAGGAAACAAATGAAACCCTGGGAAACTAACACAGTGACATCACAAAATAAGTTCATTGATTTGAAATCATTTTTATTTAACTTCCAATTCAAACACTCTCACACACATTTATATTCTTAGCTAAATAAGAAATAGCTCTAATGCAGTTCTTTGCTTGAAGCTTCCGTTATTTAAAGACTTTTTTCAGTTCACTCTATTTTTTTCTTGCTTTCTGATGCCAGTGCCTCTCTCCTGCATTCACATCAGAATCTTTCTGTGCATAAAAATGTCATCTTTACTGCTACTCAAATCGTCCATGTGTGTCCATCACTGATTAGAGGAGGACCCTTGTGGTGATTGCTTCTTTCCCTCGCTGTGTCCTCCATAAGAACTCAGCACACAGCTTTTTCATGAATCTCTTTTTGATGTGGCTGATCTCGATCAGCAGTGTGGTCTGTGGGTTATAATGGTAGCGCAACTATTTCAAAAATCCCACACAGAGGACTCTCTTTCATGAATGGAGCTTACCTGTTGTTCGCTTTCTGCTACCAGAAAGCTCCTTGCCCTGGAAATCCTTAGTCAGCTTTGTGCTCTTATATCAGGATGCCACAGACAAGATATTTTAAAATAAACAGAAATTTACCATTTCACAGTTTCAGTGGCTGAGAATGCTCAGCTCCAGGGTGTGGCCTCTGGTGAGATTCCCAGGATAAGGAAACTGCTCTCAGGACAAAGTCAGTGTCCCCATGATCCAAACATTTCTCTTTAGCTCTTACCTCATAGCAGTGCTTCCTTCGGGATCAGGTTTCTAACACAGGATGTTTGGGAGAGACTTTCAAACCACAGCAGTGGAGAACTGATATTTTCATTAATTGATTTCCACACTGTGATAGCAAAATCAACCCATGGAATGCTTTCAGAGTTCATACACATTATTCACTTAATGAGAAATACTTTATCCCGCATTCTGAATTAGTAAATATATCACATACATATATAATTTAGGGGTGTAAAATAAAAATTTCATAATTTTTAATTGCAGTTATATTTTTTAAAGAAACAAAATTATGTAAACAACAGTTTGGCTTCTCGAGGTTTCATTAATATAATTCGACAGCCCACTGACCCAGTCACCACCGTGTCCAGCCACCCCTGGCACAGTACTTTTGACTCAGCAGGAGAATTGCCAGGCTGCGCTCCAGGGCCCAGCCACGGAAAATCAAAGGCCTCCTGTGATCACAAAAACCAGCTCAAAAAGTTCAATTCTATAGGCAAGCTCAGAAAGCATCAGAATTTAGTCGGGAGTGATCCAAAGAACTGAGCTTGCTGGATTTTCTGTAACACTGTGCTTAATTTGCCAGCATTTCTGAAATCAGACAAGAAATCTATAATATGAAGTTGGAGTTTTTCAAGATGATCCAGTATGCAGACCCTTAGGGGAAGATTCTAAAAAGTTTCACCTACTGGACGCATCTTTTAAAATCACAACTGAACTTGAGAAATGTTCCCTCTTCAGTGATTGAGACCAAGGAAACATTTAGGTTCTGGAGAAGTTGAGTACACTGGCAATAGCCCATTTGTTCATCAAGATGAGAAAGAAGACTGAAGCAGCCGATGTCAGGGAACCCATGACTGTGGTGAACTCTGTATCATCTAACCAGGCAGAATCTTCTAATCCATGTGGCAGAGTCTTCTAAACCAGTGCTGCTTAGAGTCTGGTCATAAAACACAGCATGAAGAGAGGAAGGACTTGAGAACTTGAGCCAGAAAGGAGAACCAAGCAAGAGCAGAATGCATTAAAATAGAAAGAAGCAAAGAAACAATCTCCCAACATTGTGCCAGTTCATCTTGCTTGTCAACCTGACTAGGACACTCTCGAAGAAGTGATGGTATTGTGACGGCTCCACCATCAGCAAGAATTCAACCCACTGGTGAGTTGATAGGTGACTGGGGTACTGGTGGGGCACAGCTGGAGGGAGTGGGTCATAGGACCTTGAGGGCTATAGATGATTGTCTGCCTTTCTTCTCAGTCCCCTCCTTTGCTCTCTGCTTTTTGGATACTGTGAGCGGAGCAGCTTTCTGCCCTCATGCCATTTCTGCCTTGGAGCTAGCTGACCACA
The DNA here is from genome assembly GCA_028451465.1 of Erethizon dorsatum. Lineage (NCBI taxonomy): Eukaryota > Metazoa > Chordata > Mammalia > Rodentia > Erethizontidae > Erethizon > Erethizon dorsatum. The sequence goes on from CM051833.1 coordinate 58,952,105, forward strand.
GCCTGAAACCTCTGAATCCAGGAGCCAAAATAACTCTTTTTCCTTTTAAAGCACAATAAACCTCTTCATGAGTTCAAGTGCATTAATAGAAACTCTTGGATGCTTATTTTGGCATGTAAATGCTTGAATCATCATCAGAACAAATTATTCCCAGAAATAACAAAATAAGTTAAGATGCTTAGATGCATTATTTGGCTACTGGCATTACTTTGTTTTCTACGTTTTGATGAGTTTTTTTTTTTTCCACAGATTCTCAGAAAGGTATATAAAGCTTTAAACCTAGAATCTTTGGGTTGTGCTTTCCCTGGGGGAAGGCAATGGGTCCTTGGGAAATAGACACAATCCCCGTGTGTCCTGAGATCTCAGACAATCCCAAGAGATACCATAGAGGCTGGCCTCCCTCTTCCACAAATGATCTATCAGTTCCAACAGGGAAAACATAAATAGCACAGTAAACCCCGCAAAATATAACCTACACTAGATTGCATTCGGTGGGATGTATTTCTGGAATAACCCTATACAATGAACCTACAGGTTGCATGCACAACTTTAAATTTTCTAGAGCAAGTAAAATTTTCTTGAATAACTAGAAAGAAGCATATGGAATTAATTTTAATAACATGATCTATTTAGTCCTATATATCTAAAATACTATCCTTTCAACATACAATGCATCAGTTGTCTTTACTTTTTTTTCTCTAATGACGTCCTCTCACCTATATGTACATGCCAAGGTTGTGTTGGATGTTGGGGATATTCTAGGGGAAGAGAATCCCTATGTTGCTGGGATTCAGGCAATGAAACATGTACTCACTGCACAGATCAATCATGTTATAGCGAGGGGAGCTAAGGCACTGGGAACGTAAGCAGGGCAGACTCTGCCCAATGTGACAGGGATGCACTGGGGACCTTGCTAAAGAGATGGTCAACCTGGGATCTGCACCTAGGGCGAAGGATGCTGGGCCCTGTTGGTTCTGAGAAAAGAGTGCATGTGACAGACAGCTTGAGGTCTTTGGATAAATGAAGGCAGTCAGCAAGTCCTGACCATGCAGGGAGAAGGGAGGAGAGGCAAGATTTGGAGGAATTGAGAGTCGGGTGGTTCATTGATTATCTACAGGGTCATGGAGATGAGTAAAGAGTTTATGAACATTATTTTGACTACAGAGATATCAACAGTAGTTCAAGGATGGGGACAAAAAAGTCAGGAACTGGATCCACACTTGAAAAAGATGACCATAGGCTCCACTACCAATTGAATGGGAAAATGGAGAAATGCATGAGATACTCCAGACACAAAGCTTAATATGTTTGGGAATTGTTGGAATGTTGGTGATGAGCAAGGAGAGTGTCAGCGCCCATGTTAACTGTGCAGGCTGTGCACTGAGCAACTGAGACAGCCCTTGCTTTCACATCTGCATGACGTCTCCTGATGCAGTTGTGCAATAAAGCAGAACGTGGGCAGATGAGGAAACAATGTCTCAGCCACTTCTTTAGGCTGATGGGAAATTGTCAGTGTAAAGTAGGATTGAGGTAGGATTGGGAAGAGAAGGTAGCAACGTTGCAAGGAAATGATAAGGTGAGTGTCAAACAGTTTGAGTTTGAAAAGAGATGGGCAGAGAAAAGTAAATGAGTCTGCAGTCAGGATATTGGTCTACACAACAACAGATATTTGAAAAACTAAACCACTCTTGTGCTAAAGGAAGTTGCATGTTTAAACAGACAGTGTGTAGGGACAGAAGAAAAGAGGCCATTATCAAAGTCTGGAAACCCAACATCTACCAAGGGAGATGTGCAAAGGAGGCTAATGCAAAACCAGGGATGGCAGAAGGGAGCCCAAGGTAGATGTCATCTAGTACCCATAGAGCAGTGCGAGAAAGGGCACGGTAAGTGAGGTTGCAACAGGGGCAGCGTCCCCAGGGTTTAATGACACGTGAATCATAGGTGCCCTCTATTTGAAGGATCTCATGAAAGGAGGAGCACAAACCAGACTGCAGTATGTTGAGGATGGAGAAAAAGCACAGAAATAGAAGCAAAACGTGTAGATGGCTCTTTGGTGCAATTCCGTTGTGAATATTAAGCTCACCAAGGGGGAATTAGAATACTAGGATGAGCTGAAGATTCAAAAAAAATTATTTAGTTTTTTCAAGGAATATGCAATGGGCTCAAGAACAGAGCTGGCAGGTGGCTTCCTGTCAGAAGAGGCACACCTTGTCATTGGAAGAAGAAGGTGTGGGTGACGTGAAATATTTCCAATGCATTTTTTCATTTCAAATAGCATGGAACTGAAAAAGATTTAACTAACAAAGCCTGACATTCAGAGAAGGAATTTTTCAGAGACCATCTTGAAATTTCATATGTCCTCACACACAATTTGAAGAAATTCTCTTTCCTTTTTCATTTTACCTGTTCAGTGGCTTATAAATGTTTTAATGCTAGTGGTACAGGAATTCAAGTAGTGACATAGATGTAGAAGAGAAAGAACATAAATCTTTACCTAAGTAAGCTATGGGAATCAGTGAAGCAGAGGTTGGTGCTGGTGATTAGATTCTTGAAATAAGAGCCCTTGGAAATGTTCATTGGTAGGCATGGAATCCTGGTTCAAGTTAGTACCAGTTTGATTCAAACTTAACCTCTCATACCTCTACCATTTGACCAGCTGGCTAGAATGTTTACTTTCTTCTCAGTGAGTTTATCGATGTCTTGGGACATTGCCTAACCCAGGACAATTTCAGCACATGTTCATGGCCAATGAACTGGCATCACACTGGCTCCCGTTGAGAAGGAACACTCCACACACCAAGAGAAGATGGCCAATGTGGCTAAGGGACACAGGGTCTGCTTGCTGAGTTAATCTCCCTCTGTGATGTCCTTTCCTGACTCAACCTGTCACTCCAGACACCCCCAGGGACCCTTCTTTTATCATACCTTATGATATGCCCCTGTCCTCAGCCATCCTAAGGGAGAGGTGTCCATCCTAGTCTGGTGTTTTCTTCTGTGTTTTTAATCTGTTCTAGGACATGTGTTAGTCTCATATGTGTTGCTGCAGCAAAATACCTGACATATACTCCTTAAAGCACAAAAACTGTATTTTTACTCATAGTTTCAGAGGTTTCAGTCCATGGTTGGCTGGCTTCAAGGCAAAGCTGTATGGTGGAGAAAAGCTGCTCTACTGCCAGCCAGGAAGCAATGAGAGCAAGGAAGAGCCAGAGAGAGAGAGGAATGGGCTAGGGACAAGAATATATCCTTCTAATCCTGGTGAACAACTTCCCCCCACCAGGCCCCATCTCCTAAGAGCTCAGCAACAGATTCATCTTCTGTTGAGTATCATTCCCATCATTCAGTCACCTTACAAAAATCCCACCTCTGAATATATGCACCTTTTGGGGGACATTTTTAATACAGGATCCTTTTTATTGTTCCCAGCATCTAAAATATTGAAGATTACAATTCCACAAATGATTCTGTTCTCCTTTATTTCCTGTTGTCACAGCTTTCATTCAGATAAAACTTCGCATGAGAGCAAAGAAGAAAAGGAATATTGAGAAAATGATCTGCAGCAAAATGAATTCAATCAGGGGACAACATGTTATGAAAAATAAGCCAAACATAGGAAAAAAAAAAAGCTCCACATATTGTGTTCCAGATGTGGAAACAAAAAATAACATCAACCTGAACATAGAACATCAATTCTAGGCACTGGGAAGAGTGCTAGGGGTATGGTGTGGTCAGGGGTAAAAGCAAAGTGGTTGGATGTAAACAATTTGCACTGTATACACATATGAAAAGGTTACACTGAATCCTATTAATATATACAATTAATATTTTTTAAAAAGAGAAGGCATAAAAGAGAATGAAACAAAACCCCCTGTCCCAATAGCAAGCTCTTGTGTCCTTAGATCAACAGGGAGTGTGAACTTAGAAACCATCCCTCACTTTGCCTTGGATCCTTGAGGTCATGAAGATCCTCCAAAGTACAGAGCTGCTTGGAGACAAAAGTGTAGAATCTGTAACCACCACAGGCTGCATCTGGTCTCTACCTTTCCCAGGGCTGCTGACGCCCATGACTTTCCAGAGAGCAAAAGAAAGACCCCACAAGACCATGGACTCTGCCTCTGACCTTTGTTTTCACAGGGACTTCCACAGGTGGAATTTGGGCTGCAGGGAATCTCAAGACAATCACTGCCTTTCAGAGCCTCCAGCCCAGGGTGGAAAGGTCAGTACTAGATAACTGCACAAACTCCTAACCTGTGATAACAGTGGTGGTGCAGTGAGGAAGTGTGGGTTATATCACCTCGTGTGGAAGAAGAAGAAAGGGCCTCAGAGATGCAGGAGATCAGCAAGAGTTGACTACACAAGAAGGATGAAGGAAAAAAGAATACAAAGGGGTCCTGGAGCAGAAGTTACAAAACCAAACACCTGGAAGATACATTGGAAAAAGCTGGATACCTGGACATGGATTTGTATCTCATCTTAAATACTTTGGGATGTATTTCATATTAATGGGAACCCACTTTGGGAACCTCGTTCAGTCTTCTGTTTAAAAGGCCATAGTGGGGAGGGGCTTGAGTGGCCTGCAAGAGGCACATGAGGAAGTCGTCAGCTTGACTTCAAGTAGCCACACAGCAAACACATACTTGCACTTTCAAAAGCTAAAGATCATTTCCTTTCTGTGTAGTTTCTAACAAAACCTGAAGTGACTGGTAGTTTTGAAGTTTTGAAGTGAACTTCCATAGTGTTATAATATTCTAAACAATTTTACCATAAGGGAATCAAATGTACCTACTCCCATCATCTCACATCCCACTGGGGACCTAGGCACAGGACAGCACTTAATGGCAAGAGGTCCAGGTACTGCTCTCTAGCCCCATGGTCAAGAGTAGATAGTAGATTTTAGGGGTGAGCTCCACAGCGTTTAGAGAACTTGTAGATATTTTACCTTTGGAAATGTTCTTCAATGTTTAGTTTTCATATTAGGCTAGTTGGATTCTATCACTGCCACACAGCTCTGTGCTTCCAAATAATAAGAACCAATTTTTCCACTCTCTGATCTTATGAGTTCCTCAATGAGTGTCTTGGCTCTGTAGAAACAAATAACTGCTAAAGGTTGCTATGGGCATTGTGGGCCTCACGTATATGCCCAATTACATGGCATGCTCCATTTTCCTTCTAAATCCTAGGTATAAAAACAGTTAACACATTCAGCTTAAGAAGCACATCGTATCTGACAACAATTAACTTCGGTTCATCTCACCTGCTCTCCACTTACTGGTCTTGTTCTATCATCCCCAGATACCATGAGCTTTAAATCAGAAAGTCACACCACATTACTCTATGTAAAAATTATTCATTAAAATATTCCTACGGCTCTGTATTGGCTCCATGAACCTATGAAACAAGGGTAATTTTTAGTGTAAATATGATTTTCTAATGGAAAACTACAAAGCATTAAACTGTCATTAATGAGAACTTCTGTCTCTTCCTAAGATAATTTACTCAATCTCAAATTAAATCAGCCAACACTGTGTAAAATCTTTATAATATTAATGTCCTGAGACTGATATGATCTATTCCTGAATACATTAAACACAGAGTTTTGTGTTTCAAACTACAAAAACATGCTTCTCTTTTTTTATTTGAATAGGTGTTCAATTTAGCAAAGCTGTCCTCTTAATTTGAGATTAAATAAGTGTGTAAATACCTCTGTATCTGAGTTTAATCCTGTCGAGCCTAAGTGTTAAACTGTGTTAACGGAAAAGTGGAGACAAAGCAATGCCTCTTGCGGAACTCCTTACTCACTTAATCATATTAAAAAATGATGAATTCAAATCTGTTTCTTTACTGAAAAGGAAAAAGTGTTTGTGAGAACATACTTAACTGATGAGATCAAGAGCAAACTAAAGATGGGCTTTGCAAGATAGTTCAACCTGAGCAACGTTACTCACAAGTGTCTGTGGTTTGAACTGAGAGGAAACTGTTGAAGGTGAAAGGTGTTTGTAATGCTTCAAACCACTGTACCTTGGAAAGCCCCAGAGCATAATTCCATAGAAATTTCATAACCAGTACCTACTGATGTTAACATTTTAATTTTTTCTATATGATAGCAGAGAGAAGGGTAAGTGTAAATAATACTTAAAAGTTGAACTATTCTTTTCCCATTGGGAACGATAAGTTTAGTATCTACGAGTGCTGTAAAAAATGAAGATTATCAATTTTATGTGTTTATCTTCTCGATAAATAATTCAGGAAAAGATCGTTTCCAGGGAAAGGTAGTTTAAAAAAGCTTTGCTGAATGTTTTATGAAAACGGTGTTTGCAAAACTTTTGAAAACAGTTATTTTAATCAGTTACAGTTTTGTAAAATACAATACATTTTTGTATTAGAAGACAAGACTCAGCTATCTAAGTTGTTATTGTCGGATTCTGAAGTAGGGTTCCACATAACAAAATGCTCCTATAATATTGGCTTTATGTTTTCAAGCTGTTTCCTTACATTAGAAGATTTCACAATACTCTGTCTCACCCTCAGATGTATGTCTTTAGTATTTCTATCAAGGCTTCCCTACTGAAACAGCCAGGGTGCATGGCATCTTCTGAGTGCCTCACTGCTTATGGCTGCGTGCTGTGCATCTGCCTGATGGCTGTTAGCTGGGACCACACACCTGCCTTGCCATCTGCAGCACCCTGCCACACTGGCATCCTCCTGCCCTAACCTCCTGCTCTTCCTGAAGGTGGATTCATATATTTCTCAAGACGCAAAATCTGTGGGACCCATGTTAGACCACCTCAGGGGCTTGAAGTGGTACTGGAGCTTCATAGGATAGATCAGAATCAAGGGGCCTGAAGGGGCACCTAGGGGGTTCTCTTGAAGAACAGAAGCAGTAGAAAATATATCCATATATAACCATGAAAGGGGATTTATTAGATGGGATTGCAGGGCAAGAGGCAGAGTGGTCCGCAGTGTCTGCACCCTGGAGAGGAGTAGGATCCAGGAAGAGCTCATTCCAAGAAGTTGGGAGCCTCAGAACCATGGGGATCAGAGGGGCAGGGCCAGTCTGAGACTGAAGGCCTAGAGAGTTACTGGTGTGAGTCTACATAGAAAGGCTGAAGAAGTTGGAGTCTGATGTCCACAGTCAGTGGCAGCAGCAGAAGATGCACTGCTCAAGCAAAATGGAGCTTATACATGCAGACTGACTTCCACTTCTTCCCTATTTCACCCCACGGGGCTGCAAGCCTACAGGACGGTGCCACCTACGATCAAGGCAGGTCTTCACCACTCGGTTTGCTGGCCTACATGCCTATCGTTTCAGGACCCCCACTCCACAAACGTACCCAAAATTCTGCTTAACCAATCTGCATGGCAGTGCTTCATCTAGTCAAGCTGACAACCACAGGGATGATGCCATCAGCGGTTCTCACACCGTGAGTGGAGGAATGCTGGAGGCTGCGGTGGGAAGGGCAAGGTTGGACCAGCTGGGGTAGAGGACCAAGCCCCTGGAGACTCACCCACTTTTCACACAGGAGTCACAGTCACCCAGTTAGGTGGCCACAGTGAGCAGGTGAAGATGCACCTAGAGGAAGTGGCGAGGGCTGGGAAAGAGGCCCCGAAAGACAGCTCAGTATGCACATGGTGAAGCATTCATGGGAGCCCTGTGACAGGGGTTTTTAGAAATCCTTTTGCCTTTCAGTCAGAAAGTAAAATGTCAAAAATAATACTCTTATATGCTCTGAAGAGAATGTGTAAGGGAAACAAAGAATGAGAAAGTAGGACAATAAATTGCAACTGTAAACCATAGCTAGATGACAGCGCAGCTCACTGCTCTGGGGGAATCTTGCTGATCTGCACAGTGTGGGCCGTTTTCCTTCTCACAAGCACCTCTGCCATCTCCTCCCTCAGAAAGAAGTTCTCAATTTCCTCTTTACGTCAATTCTTGACATTTCTTTAACTTTCCTCATCATTCCTGATTACCTCAAGTTCAGGACTGATGGGAAAACATTCTTAATTCTCCCAGGATGAAATTTAAAAAGACGTCAGTAAACTCCCTAAGACTTCTCTCCAAGTCCCAATCGTGATTAATGTCTATGAAGTTTTAGTCTCTGAAGATCATACAGATCATGATTTGGAAAAGTTTGCTTGTTCACAGTTGCCGACGGAAATATGAAAAGCTGAACGTTAACCCCCTTTGCACAGCCTCCTGAGAGCTCCCCCCCAGGTTGATGTATTCTGGGTAGAAAACTGTGGGAAAGTAGAAAGATCTCAGCTTCGGGATGGGAAAGCTCTCTGTTGAACATGTCCAGCATCATTTATCCTAATAGATAGATACTGCTCTTCTTACTACAATGTGAATCAGCATCACATCTAAAACATAGAATGAAAAGCAGCCTAGCATTCCCAAACAATTAACTGCTAGTGGTAATCACGTGGTTAGTACTCTCTACTACAGGGACACCATGCAATGGCAGCATTGACTCCATGGGTACAGAATTTAAAGCTGTATTTTATAAGATTAGCTAGTGACATAAGTTAAAAATACGTATGAAAAAGAGAAGGCAGAATCCTAAAAACTCAGCTGTAGTCCACATGGGTGGATGGCAGCCCAACTGATCCAATTGTAAATGGGTGAATCCATGCTGGATATATGCAGAAAGGACAGAGGTTCTAAATGGATCAAACATCAACAAATATTTTCCCCCTTACAAGAGGAAAAGTGGACACTTTGTCGGCTTATTTATTTACTTATTTATTTTTGAGACAGAGTCCCACTATGTAGTTCAGGCTGGCCTTGAACTGACTGTGTAGCACAGGCTGGCCTTGAACTCACGGCAATCCTCCTGCCTCAGTCTCTTGAGTGCTGGGATTATAGGTGTGCACCACCATGCCCAGCTGTTTTTTTTTTTTTTAATATATACTGATGATAAATTTCTTAAAGAGTAACTTGGAATAAGTTAACTTATTTACAATGAACTGCTTCTATTAGAGTCAAAGCCAAGAAGAGCATTTATTCAAGAAGTAAATGATATCTTTTTCCTCTTGGATTTGTCAACAAATGTAGATAAAATAAATTTTCTTTTAAAAAGAGACCCATGTGTCTTGGTATCTGTTAGCCAGCACATATGAAAAACATGAATTGCTTATTTGCTCCCAGTCATAGGGATTATTCACAGCGGTTGCATTTAAGGTAGATAGATAACTATTAAGATGTTTGTTTATTGATGATAAATTCTGAGAATTCTTATGGAACTTCATTTTTTTGGTATGGTGGATTGAACCCAGGGCCTTTGCACTGAACTACATGCCTGGTCTTTTTTAATTTATTTTGTTTTTTGAGAAGAGTATCACTAAGTTTCTATTTTGCCCAAGCTGGGCTTGAACTTGTCATACCGCTGCCTCAGCCTCCCAGAGTAGTGGGATTACAGGCACGCACGACCATACTGGCTTTTTCATGCTACTTTAATTAGGGATACTTTCAAATTAAGGACAGATCTGTGTTTTGCAGTTTTCTATTAGTGTGGAAAAGTACTCTAGACAATCAGTTCATAATAAGGAAAGTTTTATTCTGACTCACATTTTCAGAGTTCTAGTCCATGGTCATTTGCTCTTGTTGTTTGGGCCTGTGGCAGGATGGTACATAATGATGGGAGTAGATGGTGGGAAAGGCCTGTTCATATCATGGCAGCAGGAAAGATAAAAGAAAGCAGGAGGCAGGACCCTATATCTTCTTCAAGGGCATGCTCCCAAAAACCTAACTCCCATGTCCTTCTTGACCTAACTTCCTCCCACTAGGTTTGCATGTCCTAAAGGTTCCAGCACCTCCCAGTCACTATATACACGGGTGCCCAAGCTTTCCACACATAAGCCTTGGAGCGAAACCCAAGATACCAACTGTAGTGAGCAAACCAAAGGATAAACCTGTGCTATATTGCACAATGAACTGAGTTTCTGAACAATATTGTCATCCCAGGAGCCTTTGCCAGTCTTTTGGGATATGGTATGTATGCCCTATACATAGCCATTGTTTTTATTGGTCCAATATTAAAATCATGATTTATGGAATTAAGTGTAGTCAAAACTGTTGACATTCTTTAGAGCCTTAAAGCATGTCTAACTAATCTAAGTTTTAGTAGTATTGTACAGACTAAATACATTGACTAACTGATAGATAAATCAAATTAATAACCTTATCTTTTCCATATGGAATTTCAGTTACAATATAAGTCATCACATTTATTATCTTAATGAAGAAACAGATGAAAAAATATGAGCCCTGTTGGCTTTTTTAAATTACTGAGTTTTACACATATTTTTCTCTGATATTGATTGTAGCTTTCCCTGCTGGCTTTGCCTTATGTCTGTGTGCAATTATCTGTGACTTAATATAAACCATGGCACTGGTAATGAATTCCAGTGTCTCAGTATCCTATTGGGTCTAATTAATGTTTCCTCAGATGCAACAATTTGTCAAAATTCAGCAAATATATGATTGAGATTTGCACATTTCATTGCACATAAACTTTACATGAAACCATAAATAAATATTGAAATCCAGCTAATAATGTGCATGAACAAGTATTTGCACAAATATTTAGGAAGATACACTTTGTTTTCTGTTTACTGAAAAATACATAAAAAATTAAGTAAAGGGATGTGTGTGTATAAATATAACAAATACTGCACATTAATGGCAGAAGCCTGGTTTAGGCTACAAGGAAATTTATAAGAAAATTATTTCCTCTTTGCTCAATGTTTCAAAAATTTCACAATAAAGTATAAGTGGAGGAAACCCAATGTGGCTCTATTGTCTCTCTCAGGTGAGGTACCCGGTTTTCCCTGGGCAACCCCACTTCTTTCTTTTTTAGAGAACTCATGGTTTTACATTACCCTTTTAGGTCTATAACCACTTAGAATTTATTTTTCTATGGTATGAGAGAGACCAAGATTATTGAGGGGGTTACTTATGTCCAATTGACAAGGATCTATGCACCAAGAGGAGTATCCTCTATCTGTAGATTTCATGTGTTCCCCCTTGTTATAAGTCAAGTGTGTGTGTGTATGTGTGTGTGTGTGACAGAGAGAGAGAGAGAGAGACAGAGAAAGAGACAGAGAAGAGAGACACAGAGAGACAGCGAGACAGAAAAAGACAGAGAGACAGAGAGACACAGAGAGACACACAGACAGAGACAGAGACAAAGAGACAGAGAGAGAATGAGATAGATCATGGTTTCTATTCTCCTCAGTTGGTCTGTTTGCACCAATACCATATTGTTTTATTTTTTCTTGGTATTCATTTTTAGTATATTGTAATGTTATTTTTATTTGTTGAAAGGCATCATGGCTCTTTTAGATCCATTGCTTTTCCACATTAATTTAAAATAAATTATACGCAAAAATAAGAAAATTGATTAAGATTTCTGTGAATCTATAAATAAACCTGAGAATTGTCTTCATTGCAAAATTTGTCTTCGATCTATGAACATTGAATATCTCTCTGTATTTGAGTCTTTAAAAATCTTATCTCAAGTTTACTAATTTTCTGTGCAGCAGCCTCACATAACTTTCATTAGATTTAATTATAGGTTTTTAATGTCTCAATAATATATTACATCTTAACTTTTTAAGAGTTAATCTCATAAGTAGTATTTGGTAGTATGTCAGATACAAATGATATTTGTATATGTACTGTTATTTAAGTAAAGTTACAAACTTCACTTATTACTTCAAATAGTCTATTGTAGAATCCTTTGAGTTTTCTCATTGCTCAATTCAGCCATCTTTATATACTGACAGTATTATTTCCTTCTTTCTGATCTTTGTGCTTCTATTATTTTCTTACACTAGTACACTGGTCTTCCTCATTTCTTGGGTTTTTCTTTCAATGTGTCACGATTATGTAAGATGTTCTCTCTAGATTTTAAAAAGATGCCCTTTATGCAATTCTTCAAGTTGGCTTCTTTTCTAATTTTCTAGACATTTCATTATGAATGAGCATTAATTTTTATCCAATTCATTTTTCTGCATCTGTTGAGCTGACCACATAAATTTACTAATTTATTAGTATTATTAGTGCTCAGGTTTACTGAGCACTTAACTATGTTTTCAAATAGGCTGTGCCAAGACTTGGGGCAGCGAGAGATGGGCAGTAGACCATCTTCCTCTTCTTCTTTTTCTTTCTTTTTTTTTCTTTTCTTTGAAACATAGTCTTGCTGTGTAGCCTAGGCTGGCCTCAAACTTGCAGTGATCCTCCTGCCTCAGCCTCCCGAGTGCTGGGATTACAAGCATGTGTCACTATGCCTGGCTTGACCATCTTCTTAAAAGAAGTCTGGTGGAAAAATAAATTTAGAATATCTTCATGTTTGTTTACTCTAATTCATTTCTTCAAGACATTTTAGAGTTTAAATATTAATTATACCATGCCTACCTATTTTACTTTCTTACATTTTATTACATTAATTTTTGGTATTATAAATGAGGTTTTTGTTTTCTATTTGATTTACTGATATGTAATGCATATATTATTAAAATTGAGTATCAATTACATAATCTATTTTACTAAATTCTATTATTTATAGCAATTTTTTGTGGATTCTTACACGTTTTAAAATACAGAAATGTATTACCTGCAATATATTTTGCCCCTTTGATTCTAATTCTTTTGCCTTCACTTTCTTTGGTCTAATTTTACATGTGTGTACATATATCTGTTTATAAATACATATATACATATACTTTTTAATAGGATAAAAGAATATAGATGTATTTTATAAATGTGTTTTAAAATTAATTTTATTGGTACATTTTAAATATACATAATTATCACATAGGGAATTTCTAGCTGTACATAATATATCTTGATTCTTCTTTTTCCCCAATCCTCTTCCTTCCCTTCAATGCCTCTACCCCTCATGTACAAAAGCTTTGTTTCCATTTTTCTTTCAATGCTCTTTCTTTCTTTTCCCTTGGTTCTCTTCCCCTTCCTCCCTCCCTTGTTCCCCTTCCCATTTGAACATTCTCATATCATTTCCCAATATCTATTATACTTTATGGTCCTTATTTATACTTTTGGTTTCTCATGCTAGAGAAAGAATGCAATATTAAAACATGTGTGTCCAATTTATTGCACTTAAAACTATTGTCTTAAGGTGCGTCCATTTACCTAGAAATGTCTCCAGTTTATCCTTCTTTATGGCTGAGGAGTACTCCACACCACATCTTCTTTATCCATTCATTGGTTGATGAGCATTTGGGTTGTTTCCAAGATTTAGCTATTACAAACTGTTCTGCTATAAACATGGGTATGCATATATCGCTCTGGTATGATGCTTTTAACAAGAAGGATGATAACAAGAAGGGAATAGCTGAGCCAAATGGAACATCTAGTTTCAGTTTTCTGAGGAATCTCCACACACATTTTTTGAGGAATTTCCACAGTGGTCACACCAGTCTACACTCCCACCAACAGTGGATAAGTATTTCTTTTTCCCCACTGCCCCACTGACATTAGTTATTGGTTGATTTCTTGATAATAGCAATACAATCCCAATCAAAATATTAACAGCATACCTAACAGAATGAGAGAAAACAATCCTAAAATTCATTTGGAACCACAGGAGACCTAGAATGGCCTAAGCAATTCTAGGCAACAAAGGCAAGGCAGGGCATCCCAATCCCTGACTTGAAATTATACTATAAAGCTACTGTGGTAAAAACAGAATGATTCTGGTGAAAAAAAAAAACAGACCTAAGGATCAATGGAATAGATTAGAGGAAACAACAAAAACAACAAACAAACTCACGCTAAGCACAAAAATAACTCCAAACACACCCAGCTACTTATCTTTGACAAAGGATCCAAACACCTTCACTGGAAGAAAGATAGTCTCTTTGATAAATGATGCTTGACAAACTGGCTTTCCACATGCTGAAGATTAAACCTAAACCCATATCTCTCACCATGCACTAAACTAAAATAAAAATTGATCAAAGATCTAAATATTGAAACAAAAACCCTAAATTTATTGGAAGACAGAATAGGTAGAATTCTTGAAGACATAGGTGTAGGCAAAGATTTTATGAACAAAACCCCAAGCACACAGGAACTGTTACAAAGAATCAACAACTGGGATCTCACCTTATTAAAAAGCTTTGTGCAGCAAAAGAAACCACCAACAGACTGAAGAGACAACCCATATAGTGGGAAAAATTTTGCCAGCTGTTCCTCAGACAAAGGACTAATATCTAAAATATGTAAAGAATTCAAAAAAATCACATACCCCAAATTTAAATACCCAATCCAAAAATGGGCATCTGATGTGAATAGAAAATTTTCAGACAAAGAAGTACAAAAGGCAACTAAATATATGAAAAAAATTTCAATATCACTGGTCATTCAAGAGATGTAAATTAAAGCAACACTAAGATTTCATCTCATTCCAGAAGGAATGGCTACCATCAAGAAATACATATACTTTATATAGAGATAGATAATAGGAACTGGTATATATATATATATATATATATATATATATATATACACCAATTTTTGTTTATTATATCAATGTTTGTTGAAATTTGGACAATCTCAAGTGTACTTGATGTATCCTTATGAAAGTTATGACGAGATTTTTCTCTTAAGATCTATTTATATAATGAAATCTATTAATGAATTCTTAACATTGTCTCTCTCCCACATTCCTGAAATTTGTAAAAATGAATTGTGATTTCTGATGTTCCTCAATGTATTACTGAATATAAATTTACTCCTGTAATATATTGAGAAAATTTGTTCCCCTTTTCTCAAGTTTATATATAAAAGATTGGCTTCCACTAAACTTGACAGGAATTGCAATATGAGGGCTCATATTCTTGCTTTTTATTTCTTTACTATTTACTTTCTAAAATATAAAAAACAAATAGTCTATTAAGCAGATTAAGTTCCTCCAAAAGTAACAAGTTGTCTCCCTAATAAAACATTCCTTGTATTAGTAAAATTTGCATCACAGGGACAAAATACCTGACATTGACAACTTAAAAGAAGGGACATTTAATATGGCTCACACTTTCAGAGATTTAGTCCATAGTCAATTGGCTCCAATGCAAGAGCATCACAGGTGAAGAGCAAGGCAAAGGAAAGCTCCTCACTTCATGATGGCCAGAAAACAGCACAGGAGAATAGCTCCAGTGAAAGATAAATTACTCTCCAAAGCCATAAAACAACAACATTCAGTTATAGCACCACTGGATTAACTCATGATCTAATAACTTCTCCAGGAATCTCTTAATCAACTCACATTTCCCTAAACAATATTCACTCACCAAATGAAGACAATCAAATATTTATAATTCTACCTGTACTACATTCAAAAACACAGTAATCTTTTCCCCAAAATTTCAAGAATTCCAGTGTTGCTCAATAGTCCAAATCAAAATCTACTCCTATCAAGTCAAACTCTTAGCTGTAAACCTCTATAAAACTCAAAAAGAAAGTTATATATTCCCACTATACAATGGTATAGGGTAAAATATTACCATTTCAAAAAGAAGGAATGGAGGATAGAAAAGAATAAAACCAAGACAAGACTGAAATGCAGGAAAGCCAGCATGAAGCCCCCTACTTCATATTTGGCATTCAGAGCACATGGTGGTGAGATATGTGTTCCAAAGGGGTTGGAAAGTCCCGCCACTATTGCTTTGCTGGGTGCAGCCTACATGGACTCTCTCTTGGGCTGGATCCAAATCTCAAGAAAAGTTTTCCAGTTTTCTTAGAAGATGTTTCACATTCCTGCATCTCTGACTTCCTAGTGTCCTCTTTGCAACTTCTACTTCATTCATACCCTCCCATCCAGCTCCAATTCTTCCTATAAAATCTGGGTGGAAGACTCCATGACCCCACAACTCTTGCATTCTGCCTGCCTTAAAAAACAACAATGTGTATGTGACACCAAGGTCTGATGTCATCTTGAGCCTTTGGGCTATGGCTGCAGCAGCCTTGGAGTACCCAGAGGGTTAAGCATGATGAAATAAATCCTGAGGAACCAATTCCTTAGACAGGCTTTCTTAAGCAGGGCTCCCAAGGACTCTCTCTTTAACTGAAAGGTTGACACTTTTGCACCATCTAGCCTGTAATGGGTGGAGAATCATACTGATTCCTAAGATGCCCTCAGGCTATCTTTGTTCTAGTCCTAGTTCAAAGTACTGGTTTCTTTTTAATGGTATTGATTTCTTTTTTTTCTTTTTTTTTTGTGGGTACCGGGGGTTGAACTCAGGACCTCATGCGCCAGCAGGTGCCCGTGCCACTGAGCGATATCACTGGCCCTTTTTTCATATGTGAGTACCAGGAGTTGAACTCAGGACCTCGCGCTTGCCAGGCAGGTGCTTATGCTACTGAGCTACCTCACTGGCCCCTGGTATTGATTTCTTTAGCAACCACATGGCTTTTAGTACCAACTCACAACTGGTTCTTTTTGAGCTGAAATTTAAAATTTTCAGACATTTCTACTCTGCCTTTTGCTCTCCATTTTCTTACAAGCAGCCAACAATACCCATGCCATAGCTTAAATATTAAGCTGCTTTGAAATTCCTCTGCCAGAACAATTAGTCCACTGCTCTTAAACTCAGCCTTTGAAAATTCTCAGGACATGACCAAAATGTAGACAGTGATTTTCAGATTATAATATGCATGTTCTCTCATCCAATTCCTAATGGAGTCCTTATCCCCCACTGAAATCTCCTGAGCTTGGGCTTTACTGTCAGCATTCCTATCAGCATTCTCGTTTGCTAAGCTCTAAGTAGAATCACCATCAGCATCTGCCAACAAGTCTTCTCTAACCTGTACCTCCAAAACTTTACAAATTCCTCCCACAAACCAGTTCTAAAGGCTTTTGAACTGCATAGTCAGCCACAATCACAGTAACAACTCCCGTTCAGTCAGCTTTCCCATTTCTGGGATAAAATAGCAGCCATTTACAACTTTGAAAAGTAGAGGCCGACTTGGCTCGCAGATCCAGAGATTCCAGTCCATGGTTGACTGGTTCCCAGAAAGTAAATCACAGAAGAAGCACATGGTGAAGAAAAGTTGCTCACTTCATGAATGCCTAGAATGAGAGCAGGGAAGTGTACTAGAGAGGAAAGGCGAAGGGCTGACATTAGACATCTCTGTGTCACATCTCTATGATGCACACACACACACACACACACTCATACTCAGAAATACACATTACTAATGTTCTGTGTGGTTCTCAAGCCAACCGAGTTGATAACCCATTCCTTTGCAGCCTGTTTTAAGGATAAGAAAGACTGCACTCTTGTCTCTTTCTGCTTGCAATTCATGCCTGGCAAGGAACATCATAAGCAACCTTAGTTAGGAGTCAATATCAGGAAGAAATTTGCTGCTACATAACTTTCCCTTTCTCCATTTTTTATCATGCTCTTTCTACTGGGCATCAGCAGTAGACCTACCCAGCCTTTGATCATAGCTTTGCCAAAGAAGTTAGAGGACATAAGTAGGAAATAATATTAATATTGCTCTTAAAGGTTTAATTGTTAGACATAAATAAGGACAAACATGTTTTGATCTTCTTTTCACTCTCTTTGCAATGGCATTTCATAGGAGCTTTTGTAATTGATCATTAAAAGCCTTGAGAGAAGGGGCATCCCAGAATAGGATAATAATGCAAACTTTTCATTGACATAGTAAGAAGAAAAATAGAGAAGATATTGTGACCTTTTGAGCAACAGTGACTTTCAGAGCCTAAGTGAAAAATTCTCAAAATAGCTCTAGAAGAGCATTTTTATGAAGCATTTTATGGATGGACTTTCAGTGTCAGGAGAAGGGAATTGATGTGTCCCCACACAAAGAGGTTATGTGGGGCTGCCATTGAGGTATTTCTGTGCTAAAACCATGCAACAGTTGGAGCCCACTTAGGATTCTCTGGTGCTGGAGAAGAAAACACACAGTTGTATAATTTGAAGAGTACACGGTTGCAGGTATGTAGAATCATGAATTAGTTTTGTTGCAACATTTCATACTTTGGATGGAATCAGACTCTAATTGTGGAAAGATAAGGAAGTAAGACAGATTTATTGAAACTTGTTCTGATAGAGAAAAACCATTACAATAGGCTTTGCATATCTACAGACTCTTTGTACAATTGTCAAAGGCATTGTGTCTGCTTCTAGAACCATTCATTTTATTTTTGGATACCATTAGTGCTTGCCTAGTTTTCTTACCTGACGTTTTAAGTATTCTAGCTGTGTTAGCTTTTCTTTTATAAGTCAACTTTTGTTCTATATGCCTGCCTTTCCCTAGAGGAGAAAAATGTGATTTAATTGATCACTACAGTAAGCATAGATTTTGTATCCTCTGATGTTTAAACCAAAATTCTAAATTATTCATACCTTGAGGCTCAATAGCAAAGGAACTCTTGGACTTGGACTCTGAAAATTTTATGCAAATTGAAATATTTTAAATTGATTTATATTTTAATATAATAAAGAAGTAGACCACGTGAAAAAAGCCAACATACTTGTGGTTTTGGTTTGCATTTTTCAGATATCTTTAGTCATTTGTATTCTTTGTGTTTCTGTATATGTGGTCTATGTCTTCTGTTGAGAAATGTCTATTAAGATCTTTTGCTCATTATTAATTAAATTTTGTCTTTGTTTTGTTTGGCTGTTGACTTGTTTAATTTCCTTCTTTGTTCTGGTTGTAAACCCCTTGTCAAATGCATAGTTTACAAATATTTTTTCTCATTCCATAGGGTGTCTTTGTTCTATTGCTTCCTTTGCTGTGCAGAAGTGTTTTAGTTTGGTATACAGTAGTACCTTGATTTACAATCTTAATTTGTTTTACAATTTTGGGGAAGACTGCTGTGTTTGTGTTTGTATGGGGAAGGTGGCCATGGTTGTGTTTGTCATCTGATGCAGAGTTTGCAAATGGAAGCAAATTTTGATTACTTTTGCTTTCATTACTTGTACTTTCGCAGTCATATCCAAAAATGTTTGTCCAGACGAATGTCATGAAGTTTTTCCATATTTTCTTCTAGTGGTTCCATAGTTTCTCCCCCTTAAATTCAGATTTTTCATCTATTTTGAGTTAATTTTCATAACTGGTGCAAATTAGGGTTTTAGTTTTATTCTTCTGCATTAGCATATTCTGTTTTCCCAGCATCATTTATTTAAGAGATTGTCTATTCTCTATTGTGTGTTTTCATTACTTTTATCAAAAATCAGTTGCCTGTTAATGTGTTATTTATTCTGGGTTTTCTACTGTGTTGCATTGGTCCATATATGTGTTTTTATTCCAGTACCATGCTGTTTTAATTACTATAACTTTATAATATAACTTGATATCAGGTACTGTGATGCCTCCAGCTTTGCTCTTTTTGTTAAGGATTGTTTTGACTACTCAGGGTCTTTTGAAGTAATAAAATGAAGAAGATTGTTTTAGTTTCTATGAAGAATGTCACTGGTGCTTTGGAGAGATTGTGTTGCATCTGTAGGTTACTTTGGGTAGACTGGATATTTAAAAATTATTGATTATTTTCTTCACATAAACACAGGGTATCTTTCCATTTATTTGAAACTTCTTTAATTTTTTAATCAATATTTATAGTTTTCAGTATATGAACTTTTCATCTCATTGCTTAAATTTTTTCTAAATATTTTATTTTTGAAACTACTATAAATGAAATTGTTTTCTTGATTTTTTTTCCCAGATAGCTCACTGTTAGCAGATAAGAATGTTACTATGTCTGAACCTCATTGCCATTTCACACCTCAAATGTCAAAACTAACTTTAGGCAGCATGTTCCTTCCAGCGTAGTTTTCCTGCATCCATCCTTCCCCCTTGTTATCCTTACCAACACTCAATCTTTGTCCACAGACCACACTTCTTGCCAACTAATGATTATTGGCAATACCTCCCAATGCATCTGCATTGATTAACTCATAAATTATATGCAAATGCTACTATTAAGAAATAGGTACTAAAATGAGTTTTGAAAACATGATATGAAAATGATGCATACCAACTAGAAAATATTCCCCATCTCGATAGGCCCATGCACCTCAATTTGGAGACCAGTGCAGTTATGGTTTGCTTCTGGATGTCCCTCCAAAGCCTCATGCAGTCTTTGGGGGGTTACTTTTCAGAGGCAGCTGAATCTAGAGTTTGTGACTGATTCATTGTCTAGTGCTGGGATTATGGGTGTGAGTGCTACACCCACCCTAGGGTGGGTAACCTACATACAATATAAAGGACAGAAAGAGTCTTCTCTCCTGCTCCTCTCTTTTTGCTCTTGTTGCTTTTGCTGTCTTCTGCCACCATGAACTGTTGCTCTCTGCTACACCACCCTGTCTTGGAGCCAGCCGAGTATGGACTGAAACCTCCACAAACTGTGAGCTAAATAAACTTTTCCTTCCTTAATTTTGGGTGTCAGGTATTTTGTCTCAGCAACGAGAAAAGTAACTAAGACAACTGCCCAAGATAAGCATGGAATACCTCATTGTGCAGGCCCAATGCTCTGCTTTCTCTCCTGCTTCAGAACCTACCACACACTGCCCGGCCTTTCTGGTGTGTAGACTTAATGATACCATTTTACTGCTTTTGGTTAGATCAACTGATAAATCTCACACTTCTAAGCTTGAATTTCAATTTCTTTTTTTTTTTTGTGGGTACCAGGGGTCGAACTCAGGACCTCGCATGCCACCAGGTGCCCGTGCCGCTGAGCAATATCACCAGCCCTTTTTTCGTATGTGGGTTCCGGGAGTCGAACTCAGGACCTCGCGCTTGCCAGGCAGGCGCTTACGCCGCTGAGCCATCTCACCGGCCCTTGAATTTCAATTTCTAAAATGAGGTCCTTCCTTCATTCCCATCTCCTCCTGCACTTTCTCCTGGGCTGCAAACAACCTTTGTGTATAACTTTTTCCCAGACAAGCAGGGCCCACACTGGTTCTGAGACTTCTCTACTGAATTTAGCTTCTAGTCTGTGCTCTGCAATCAATGATGTGCAAGAGTGGAAGGATCCAGAGAAAAGTCGAAGGCCTGGAGCTCACTATAAACTCCTGTGTGGGTCCTATTCAGGAAGCTGAAGAATCTGCACTGGAGCCTGGAGACAGACATTCAAAGGGAATGGCAAAGACTGGAGCTCTTCTGAAGAAGTGACACTTCCTTCTTTCCTTTTTTATTCCATCCGAGCTACAAGCCTGTTGTTTGCTGTCACCCACATTCACAGTGGATCTTCTCTCTTCAGTAAGTCAATCATCCAACACACCCAGAACCATGCTAAAACAATCTGCTAGGCATTTCTTATTCAAGGTAACAGCACAATTAACTACCACAATAATACAATCATAGCAAATAACATTTAACATTAATTTTCCAGGAAGTCTTACCATTTTTTCCCAGGGAGAGATTACAATATTTTGTACTTCAGATGTACCCAGGGTAGGCTAATACTTCAACATGTATGCCTCCACATGCACAATCACTATAGATCAATATATTCTTAAATTTATTGAACAACTGTGGGAGAGGGAGGAGGAAGAGCAGCCCCAGTGGTCAAATGAGACCCTACTGTGCACAGGGGGCCAAGTATATGTGCTGATGTTTCTCTGTGAGTGTGGTGTAAAATAACTCTCAGGTTCCCCACAAACTCATACAGGAAGTCCACTTGGTTAGTGTCACCCTTCGTTTGCGGGAACTCCTGGCCATTTGCTGGGGTGTTGAGGCTCACACCTGCATCACCCACATCTGCATCATAATGGACAGCTTATTTACAGCAATGGGAAAGAGCAGAGCCCAGAAACACATAGTCATGGGAAGGGGGGTCCTCGGAAGTCTGAGGAAATTGTGGAGGCTCTGGGCTTCCCAAGGCATGGATTTAACGATGGAGACATTCCTCTGTCTCATGGAAAGATGACAACACATTAGCATCCGAAGGCACTCACTGCTTCAGCATGCCCTTGCACATGCTGGGTGACCCTGGCCTTGCCTTCACAGACATAATCTCAGTTTCAAGAAATCCCCCAAATAAAGCCCATAAAATCTGTCGCCTTGTGCTGCAGAAATTACCAATGTTGAGCCATTTAATATTTTTATATTTTTATCTGTGGCCAGATATTTATTATGGTTATGTTTCTAACTATCATGATACAGAAGTTATGTTTACCAAAAGAAGAGATTCCCTTCTTGTCTGTAGAGTAAGGAATGGCGTCTATCACCTGAATGGAATCTGACCAAGTTTAAGAACCTCTGAGGTATCTCAAAAGTGGCAGTCTGCGTTCTATTACATCTTTCCATGTGCCTAGGTTTTGGCAAGCTGTCACACACATAGCAAATCTCTTTGTGATCATCTTAATTTCCTAAAAAATAGAGTACAAACATATCTACCCTGAA
Organism: Erethizon dorsatum; assembly: GCA_028451465.1. Classification (NCBI taxonomy): domain Eukaryota; kingdom Metazoa; phylum Chordata; class Mammalia; order Rodentia; family Erethizontidae; genus Erethizon; species Erethizon dorsatum. The sequence goes on from CM051833.1 coordinate 58,974,492, forward strand.
ATTTTGAACTCTGAACTCCCCAACCCTCAACCAGCTGGATTTGCACCTGCAGGGAGAAGTTGTCTTTGACCCCAGTGTGGCTCAGCTGTCTGAGGCCTGAGTGCCCAGGGGGCTACCCAGGGGCTCACCCTGTGGGCTCCAGAGCTACAGCATGGCTTGGTCACCACATACTAACATATTACACCTAGGGAAATGTAAAACAAAAATATATTAGAAGTAATAGCACAAATCCATGGTAACTATAATTTTATTAATGTTATAGTGTCAAGCAATGTTTCCCATTTCAGTAGTTGAAATAAATTTAAATTCTCATTAAATAACTTGGCAGTATAAATTCTCACACAGAGAAAAAGTAGAAAAGGGCATCACTAAAATATCTGCATAAATATACATATACACCTATAATATAAATACAAAGATGTTATATTACTATTTTTCTTCAATAGCATTTTACTTCATCATTTCTTCTCATTTTGAAGGAGTACATAAAAGTATGGGAAAAATATCTTGATTTTTGAGAACTGCTCTGAATTTGTTTAAAAAATTTTTTTTTGATTAAGTGTAATAGAAAAAAGCAAATGGCATGCAAAGTAATCAAAATCAGTTAGGAAGATAACCCACAGGAGAACTATTGGATAGAGTGCACTGAACTATGTAGCTGAACGCAGAGTTTAAGGTTGAGTGTCTGGGGAAATATATCAGAACACACAATTCTCAAAGTCCGCTAAAGATTTGCAAGTAGGGCACAGTCTATGGACTCCCACACAATCCACCCAGATTGTGGGACCCCACATTCCTTGGTCAGCCCTCTGAGAAGACATGGACCCTGGAATGGGACTGGAATCATAATACGAGACATTTATCAAATAGCTTATCAACTAAAAGTTATCTGTGCAATTCCACAATGGATATAGTAGTTCCTTTTATGGTTTCTAGGAGGATTAAGGGAGTCACAATAATCAAGAATCACTGTGAGGAGGGAGTATAAATAAAACCTAAAGCACAGAGGCTGACATGGAAAGGAGACACTTTTCTGGAACTGAAATCATAAAAAGAAACATAAAATGGGAAATCGTAATTAATTAACTGTAACTGACCCTGTGCTCTCCACAAATACTCTGACCTCCTTTAGGACGTAGTGGGTCCCGGGGGTTTGTGTTTGAACCATCCAGCCCTTCTCACTTACTGACTCACACATCAGATAGATTTGCAGCCATTGTGTTGCTGTATTGATTTCAGGAGCAATTGAAGAAATAAGGACTTATGTGTACAGAAGGACTCTGTGACCAGTTGCCCCATTACACACTCAGATGTTACCTTATGTAATTGAATAATCACCACAAGCTCATGAGAAATACATTATTCCATTCTATAGCTAAAAATAGGCAAGAGATTTTGCTGTTGTTGTTGTTGTACTGGGGATCAAACTCACGACCTCGCGCTTGCCAGTCAGGCACTGTACCGCTGAGCTATATATATCCCCTGCTGGGCAAGAGAGTTTAATAGCTGTTCAACATCAGACTTCTCATAAGCTGATCAACAGCAGCCTTTTATCATCCAAACTAACGTATATGTATGGGGTACATATATGTGTGTGGAGGTGGCTGTTTATATGTTGTTCCTTGAATCTACAGCCTACACTGACAATTATCCCATTTATCTGCTCCATTTATTATGAAATCCCTCCAAAGAATCATCACATTGAGGCCTCCACTTTTTCTTCTCTTACTATCACCTTAAAAACTAGTCTAAATATGGTCGTTATTCTCAATCCCGTTGTGACAATGTTTTCCATAAGTTCTATCTTTTACCTCTTATGTACTTTTTGTATTTATAGGAAAATATTGAGATTCATTTTTTCCAAATATAAATCCAGCTTTCCTAGAACTATTTTTTGAAAATATTATTCTTTCTCTACTGGATTATCTGGGCACCATTGCTGAAAATCAACTGACCACATGGGCATGTCTGTTTGTAAATTTGTTTAAAAAGACAGCAAAGATGTCGATTGGGATTGTGTTGTATCTATGGAGAAAATTACCATGTTTATACTATCGATTATTCTGATCCATAAAATTGTGTATTTCTATGGTTATTATGACTCTTTAAATTTCATTCTGTAGCATTTTTCAGTCTTTAGTGCCCAAGCTTTTCACAGTTTTCATTAAATTTATCTCTACATGTTCTATTTGAAATGTTAAAACTTCCTTCAGACATTCGTTTGAATGGAATGAAAATTATGTTATTTTTCTCTGTGATGCTATGTCTTCAGAATAAATGAACTCATATGAAATCTGGAGTTATTAAGAAGCCAATGAAGAATAAGAAATTGACTGTAAATACTAAGTGTTCTTTAAAGTTATGCTGGCTTTAATACTCACGAGAACATTACGAGTGAGGTAGGTATTATTCTTATTCTACTGGCACAAAAAATTGATCTCAGAGCAACCATATAATGACCCAAGGTTGTTTCTTGGAGTTTAGTCCTTGAACAACAGAAGTAACAAATACCTATCTATATTGTCTATTTATGAACCTATCTCCCTGTGAATTCCCTGTGAATCTATTTGTCTATCAGTCAATTAACTAATCAACCTATGAATCCATTCATTTGTCTAGTAATCTTTCTATCTCTATATATCTATATATAGAGAGAAAATGTCTGAGTGTGTGTGTGTGTGTGTGTGAGAGAGAGAGAGAGAGATAGACAGAGAGAGACAGAGAGAGACAGAGAGACAGAGAAAACGTCTAGGTTTTACATGTTTTCTCTACTATTTAGTTGGCTTTAGAAGTGATACAAACAATTTAGCGCCACAGGAAAATTCTCATTATTGCCTGTTTCTTGTAACTAACACTTCTGAAAGGATCAAGGTCTTCTATAAGAGTCTCTTTTCATGACATTATAATGTCTTTATCCAAAAATAAATACTTTTTGATGATGTTTATACACAAGGAAAAACATTCACTTTTTACAATTTTTACTATATTGATACTATCTTTAAAAACATGTAAAAAGCTAAAGATTTCTAGATTCTCAAAACAGTATAATATTCTCAGATATTTTATTTTTATAAATGAGCCTTTCTTCTTTCACCAGTTGTGACTGTTTAATTGTGATAGGTCAAGCTGATTAAATTAGAACCACCTAGCCTATTAGCCAGGCACAGTTCTGGGTGTGTCTGTGGATGACTGACATATAGGCCAGCAAACCGAGAGGAGGAGGCCCACCCGTTTGTAGGTGGCACCAACCAATAGGCTTGTAGCTTGGAGAGAATTACAAAGGGAAAACAGAAGGACGTGTTCCTGAATTGGAAGCGCTCCAGTCACCTGGGTAGGGTTGGTTCATTTTTTCCTGCTATAACCTTCGGATATCAGTCTCCAGTTTCTTCCCTTCCAACACAGACTCATGCCAGCAACTCTTCATGGTGTTTCCAGGTCTTCTACCTGGGAATGGCGCTGCATCCGTGGTCCCCTTTGTCCCGAGGCTTCCTGCTTCTTGGACTGCGCAGCTTCTGGATCCTCTGCCTCTCCAGAGTGCAGACAGCCGTGGTGGACTCTCCGCCCCATCCTGTGAGCTGACCTCATAAACCCCTCAAGTAATCACGCATACATTTTTAATTGATTCTGCTCCTCTACAGAACCCTAATACACCACTGCATTAATAGTACCCTCTCTTGGAACATTATCATCTCATGAAAATATAGAAAAATTAAAGTGCCTTTTGAACAATGGATAGTTCCAATCTGTGTATAAACATAGCAGACTTTCATGCAGCAACTATTCTGAGTCAATTCAATCTCCATCTCAGGAGGAAAAAAGGAAACTTTCTTTTGGTGACATCACACATCTATTCACTTATTCCCTTTGTGCTCCGTGACTAGTGGACATGGTTCTTTCCTGTGGCCACCCCTCTGCTCTGCCTCCTGTATTTTCCATATCTTGGAGGGTGCATCACATGCCAGTGGACCCTATTCAGGAAAGTCATGTCATCAATCAATAGCCTTGGCGGCGATGCTGCTATCCATGGAAGGTGGGTATGTGGGCAGCTTTCCCACTGCTGGGGCCAAATTCCTGACTATGCAACTTAAGGTATACATTTTGCTCTCGAAAACTGTAATCGAACAGCAAGTATGCAACTTTCTATATGGTCATGGATAGATCCTAGACATAATTTATGAAGGGAAATGAGAAAGATAAATGATAGGAAATTATAAACCATTCCCTTGGTACGGGAAAACAGAACAAACAAAACAAAACAACCATAGGATCATAGTTCCTATTTCTATTGTGTTAGGTCTTTGGACTGTTTAACAGTTTATGGTAACAACATGATAAAATTCATAGAGTTAGTAAATGACGAGTCTTTTTCGTTACAATCTGGTTCCTTTGTTTTCCACATGGGAATTAAGTCTCAAGGATCTCAATGAGAATTAATTCTGAATAAAAGCATAAAACATGTTCTCTTCCTCTGGAAAGGAGTAACAGAATATTCTGCTTGAAAAACAACGCTTATTATAAATTTGAATTTGGAGGTTGTTAAACTTAATATTTTAAAAATTTGAGGCTTTTGGTTTTTATTTACACTTTCAAAACTCATTTTTTCAGACTTAGTAGAAAAGGAGACAATCTGAATATCTAATTTGCATTTCAGAAGTCATAGTATTCTAAGAGATGGAGTTTCTTTTGTAGTTTCTTCTTTGTACATATATATATGTGTGTGTGTGCACGTATATATATTATTCTTTATTGTTATTGAAACACAATAATTGTACATATTTGTGGAGTATAATATATTTTGATTTATATGTATTTTGAGTAATGATACAAATCAAGATAGTTAGCTTATACATCATATATTTGAAATTTTCAGGATATAAGAAAACATATCCATTCTACAGCAGCAATTTATTATGTATGCTGTGTCAAGTGCTGTGTAGCATGTGGTTTCCTGTGGTGAGAACATTTGACAGAGATTCTTTTGTCAATATGAAAATATACAATGTATTATTTTAACTGAGGTCCCCATGCAGTATGATTAATTAATAAAACATACTCCTCTAATCTAACTGAAACTTTGTACCCTTTAACCAATATCTGCCCTTTCTTCATTTCTCTTCTTCCCCCAATATCTACCTTACTGTTCTGTTTGTATATGATTGACTTTTTAAGATTCCATGTAGAAGCAAGATCATACAGGATTTATCTTTCTACACTCGGCTATTTCAGTTAGCATCCTATTGTCCAGTTCTGCTCAGACAGAATTTTCTGCTTTTTATAATTTCTGTAGTATTCCATTTTTGTATATGAGCCACGTTTTCTTTATTCATTTGTTGATAAACAATTCAGTTGTTTCCATATCATGGCTATTGTGTATAATGCTAGAATAAACATGGTAGTTCGGGTGTCTCTTCTCAACTCTTCTGATATTATTGACTTCTCTTCTTCCGATATTATATAAAGTATAAAATATTTCTTTTTATGTGTCTACTTGTATACCTTATATGCGTACATTTTTACTCACGAATTATACTTTAATAAAGATGGGGAAAATGTTCAATATTTTAGCAGGAATACAGATAGGTCCCTACCAATGAAATAATGAATTAAAGCTCATGTGTGAATAATGTGTAGAGTGGGAGGTAATTGCTGGCTTTTGGAAATACTGTTTTTTGAGTTACTGCTGAGGTAATGAGTGACCTGACTAGTACAATTATTGTGCTACAGTTTCAGTCATTTGGGAAAAAACCTAAGCATCAGTATTTGTATCACCCATTTTTCAAACCATTGAAAACAACCCTGTGAAGTAAAAATGAAACGAAATGAAATCATGCGATGATGTAAGACAGAAGGCTTACTACAAAACCAACGAACCAAAAGTACCTATGACACTGATAAAAGATTGGCTTTCTTCCCATTCATTGCATCAGAAATTTCACCAGTATCTGCATGGAGTAGAGCAGAAACTATGTTTCAGTATCCTTATTCCTATAGCTAAGTTATTTGTGGATTCTAATTTTTGTGGAATGACCATTAACTACTCCAACACTCACATATTTTCATTATAGGTGGAAAGTTCTATATGCTCACTACCCTAGACTTTACATTGCCCTCTTAAAAATTCTCAACACAGGTTTCTTAAAATGGACAAAGTTACTCCCTGATCACACAATAATTTTACATTTTTATTTTTTAGACATGAAAAGTATAGGAAAATCCAAATAGATGAAAACACATTTTATTTATTTTTTTTTTGTGGGTACCGGGGGTCGACCTTAGGACCTGTGTGCCAGCAGGCGCCCCTGCCACTGAGCGATATCACAGGCCCTTTTTTCGTATGTGGGATCTGGGAGTCGAACTCAGACCCTTGCGCTTGCCAGGCAGGCACATACACCGCTGAGCCATCTCACCGGCCCTGAAAACACATTTTAAAAAACATCTTCTATATCTAGAATTAATCTTCAATATTTTGGCATGTCAGCTTCTGTTTTTCTCTTTTAATTACTATTAATTATTGAAGTAATCTGTAATGATCACAGAGTACTCACTTTCTATAGCTACAATTTCACAAGCTTTTAAAATATACTGCCAGTATATTATTATTGTTAATTTTTTTATTAGATTTAAAAATATTCTGGGAATCTATTTTTAGTGCCATTGGTAAATGGATGCTCTTTGTTTTTTTTTTAATGTTTGTTTATTCCTGAGTCATTTATTTGGATTTGTTCCCTAATTAATTATGGTTAATTATTGAATATTTTTTCCTAAAAAGGGATTCCAGGGAAAGTATTCCTGAAAAATTACAAGATGGTGAATGTTTGATATGTGTCTGCTATTCCACTCACACATGTATATTTATTTATATACAATACATAATTTTGTTTGCAATTAATAAGTTTTATACTATTACATAATCTTATATTTCAAATCTGCTTATTTTTTCCCTCAAAAATTTGCTTTGGAGATCTGCTCATATTTGTATATAGGCAACAGATAGGCTAGATTGAACTTTTGTATGGTATCCATGGTACTTCTCCACCAAGATTTATTTATTCACATTTTTTACTGATGAAGAGATAAGCTGGTTTGCTTTTTAATTACTGTTAGAAACAGTTCAGAAGAAACACTCTTCAACATCTCTTTGCATACCTTTGTGAACTTCATTTGGACAGAGTGACAATACATCCCATTTCAATCGACCAAGCCTGATTTTCACCTGTTGTAGAGCCATCTATACCTCTTCTTTTTCAGCATCTTTGTTCACACAACAGTGGAGTTTGGAGCATAATCCAAGGTGTTAACCACTGGATTTGTGTCATGCACATATCCGATTTCAATAAATACTCTAAAATGCTCTTCAGAACTGCTGCATTAATTTATACTCCCACTAACATTTTTGTTTCGATAACTGTCTTGGCAGAATCTAATACATGACCTTTAATGCAGGGGTCTGAAGTGGAATCTCTGTATCAAATAAACTCTTCTTTTAGAAATATGCACATGTAACAACTCCACACAAGGAATGTAAACATTATGATCTGTAAGCACATATGAATAAAAAAATAAAAACATAATAGAAAATAGTTTGAGCCTGTATACCTACATTGATAAAAATTCAGGATTCTATGCCTTGCAAATTTCCTTTTTGGGGCTTCTGCTGATTAATCTTCTTGCCTATGATCGCTTTTCAGGTGGATGTTGTACTGGTCATTAACATATTCCAGATTGTGGTTCAGAGACTACGGCTTGTAAACCAAATTGATCCATGTCTAGTTTAAAAAAAAAAGTATTGAAACCCAACCACATCCATTCATATACATATTGTCCATATTTAGGTGTCTCAGGTAAGAGAAACCATGTGACATTCAACCTTACGTGTCTGGTTTATTTCACTTGAATTATGGTCTCAAGGTGCATCCATTTTCCTACAAATTATTCAAGTTTACCTTTCTTTCTGTCAGGGTAGTACTCCGTTGTGTATCAGTACTGCATTTTCTTTATCTAGTTATCTGCTGATGGGTATATAGACTGCTTCCAAGAGTTAGCTATTGTGAGTTATGTTGCTATAAACATTGGTGTGCATGGATCACTGTAATATGATGTCTTCAACTCTTTCAGGAACCTACCTGAGATTTTCCCCTAATCATTGGCAAAACGAGTTCCACAGTAATCATTTGATGATGAACATTCACATTTATGTGATTGTTTCTTTGAGTAAAATTCATCGTAAGTATTTCAATGCCTACTAGATAAAGTTTAAAATTTTAGTCTAGTGCTACCTGATGAAACATTGCTAATGCTTTCTCACACATCGAGACAGATATATACTTGTGACTGAATGACTTGATTGGCAAGTAATAATTTTTCTCACACTCTCTGAGTTTGCATAGGATGAGTTATTGTAATCAATTCAACAACTGCATATTCAGATATATTAAATAAGAGTTTATTTCTCCTTCTCAATTCTCAGAGACTATGATAAGATTTACTAAAAATTAAAAAGAGAAGACTTCTGATATAAATGCAATTCAATAATGTAACTTAGAAACTAGTACTCCTGTAATCACATGGATAACCTAGTATATTACGTATCATTTAAATTCTTACAAAATAGTTAATAGCATGGCACAATCCCAAGTGAAAAACATTTTATTCTCATATGGATTTATCATATTGATTTATTTGTACTTTGAGCCACCATGTTCATTTTTATTTATTTATTTATTTATCTATCTATTTATATGTGGGTACCAGGAGTTGAACTCAGGACCTCGCACTTGCCAAGCAGGTGCTTATGCTGCTGAGCCATCTCACCAGCCCTCATCTTTATTTTAATCAGAGACAATTATTCAGTACCCTGTCTGCCTTTGAAGCAAAGTCATTGAAGAGTAAATATTTGTATTAGTCAGTTTCCCTTTGCTGGGACATAGTACTCTGACACCCACAATTTAAAGGAGGAGATGTTTAATTTGTCTCATGATTTGGGGGATTCAGTCCATGGTCAGCTGACTCCAAGACAGAAACATCACAGTGGAAAAGCATGGCAGGGGAGAACTTCTTACCTCATGGCAGCCAGGAAGCGAAGCGCAAAGGGAAGAACTGGGAACAAAAATCCACCCTTGCAGGACATCTCCCCAGGGACCCACCTCCCTCCAGAGGACAGCGACTAGCAACATGTGAATTCCTCAGTGGATGAATTCACTGATGAGTCTGGTTCCCCTATGACCCAGTCACCTTTCTAAAGTCTCCCCTCTGAACACATGAGACTTTGAGCGAACATTTTATATTTAAATCATAACAATATTAATTATCCCATATACATGTTCAACAGTGTGCACAGCAAAATAAGAGTACATTTGAAACATAGTGGGGTTCATATTAGTTTTTATGCTTAGAATCTCCAGTAGTTCTTATAAACACAAACTTGATTTTCTAGCTCTGGGAAGCTTAAAGACTTGTGCCATTCACATGTGGTGAGTGGTGTATGCTCCTGGGGTGGCCGAAAATCAATCTTTGTGACTCAATTACACGATGATTGGCCTCACTGGCTAAGCAAAAACTCAGGGTGCTACTAGCCAACCACTATATCCTGTTATTTTCAGAATACCCAATCTCTTGCTGCCCATGTGGCATTTCATAAGCACATTTTCAGACATAAATGCAAAGAGTACATTTAGAGAACTCAGGGTGAACATACAATTCACAAAACTCAGGTGGGATTTCCTGACATAGAACCACATCAGGCTCCCAGCTGATTGTCCAGGGGAGAAGTGAAGTCATTGGCAATCCCACTATCGAGCAGAAAGAGAGATAGCAGAAATTCCAAATGGTTAAAGGCCAGTAAGTCAAATTATGTGCTATAACTTTGCATTTATGTCTGAAAATGTGCTTATGAAATGCCACATAGGCCAGCACGCACATCTAATTTGTTCTCCATTTTAAAATAAAATGTTAGTTATAATAGCTCATGGATCTCACTGTGCGTTTATAATAGAATTAGGTTTGCCAGAGGAAAGCATGTAAAAGAAAGGTCTTTAACTCTCCAATATCAAATTGGATCAACATTACCAATACATTAGTAAATTATTCTGGATATTAGTTCTCATATTCCAATTAATGATAATTTACTTTTCAACCACAGTTTTCCTTTAAACTATGATTTAAAATGAATCTCTTTGTAAATGTATGGCTCCTAAGATTTTGGATCTGCCAGTAGCACTAGAGAGGCAGGAACGAGTCCACAGATTGTACTTTAAAATTTATTTTGTTGTTGAGTAAATATGACTTGGCATTTTGATGATGACTTTTGGCAAATACAGTTGTCCTGATAACTTGAGCCTGCTATGCAAGGCAGAACGCAGTTCAGCTATAGAGAACTGAGATTTGTATGAGAGGGTGTAGGGGAGATGAGACCTGTCTAACTGTGTTAAGGGGAAGGGGAAGAGGAGCTAAAGAAAGTTCCCTGCACTGAGGAAGTAGATGTCTCATGTGGCTTTACACTGACCCATCAACCATTGCTCCAGCTATAAAAGGGGATCTGTCATGCTTAGCATCTGAACCAGTGCACACCCAAACTCCCCCAGGGGACAGACTTTCACACACTTATACACTCAAACCCAAAGTGCAGGTGTCCCGTGCAGTGTCAGAACAAAGACAGTAACAGGAAACAGTGTCACCACCATTCACTTTCAGGAGTGTAACCTTAACGGGAAATCATTTACCTTTTAGGCTGCAATCTACAGTGTCTCTCCTGTTCAAATGGCTATAGCAAAATAAATGAGGTTGAGGATGATCACAGTGAGGGTGCCTCACTCATATTCTACCAGTTTCTTCAAAGCAGGGAGCCCAAGTGTGACACAACTGAGGCAGATCTAGATGTAGCCTTTAGCAAAAGGCATCAGCTCTCTGATGTTACCTTTGTCTCTCCTTGCTCCTGCTACCTATCCTGTATCTAGAATCACCTCTCTAAAATCCTAATTGTGCTCAGGTACTTCAGGCAAAAGCATACACATCTGGCTTGGCAAAGTTAGCCTTCTGTGTGGTAACACTCTCCAGCCAGCTGGTCTAATCTGCATGGATGAAATGAAATTTGAGAAAATAACCAGCATGTTTGTTTCTGGTCCATGCCTACCTCAGTTCATGAAAAGACAAAGCCTGCCATTTACCCCATGCTCTAGTTGGTGTCCACTGGCAGGGCAGAAGGAACTGAGAAGCAATCCAGGCAGACAGGAGGCATCTTCACCCGCTGAGGGGAATTAAGGGTTAAGGAGGAAATAGAGAAGTTTGGAGGAGATAAGAGTTAGAGTTGAGTGAATTTGGAGAGATCTATCTTTTAGTCACCAGAGTTCTGGGGAAGACACAGGGAAGCTGCATTGAGATTGAAGCCCTGGGAGTAGAGATCCATGATGCACATCCCAGCAAGAGGTCCAGAGAAGGAGGCAAGGCTCAGAGGTGGGCCACCTTACAATTGCAGATTAGGACATGATGGCTCCACAAAATCCCCAGGGGTCTCAGAAGGACAAGGGCATTAGATGAGGGGAAATGCAGAACATGCATGGGCCTCAGCGTCTACACTGCCAGAGACAGTGTTGGGAGGAAGCAGGTTTGAGACAACATTGCCTGCATTGTAGAAACGGCCTGCAGGAGACTGGTGGGTGACGTAGCAGCTGAAACAAAGACCAAGATGGAGGAGTCACCACCGGGATGGTCACCAAGCAAAAGGCCTGATCTGGAGCATGGTGTGTGAGGTGAGGCGACATCCCCTGTCCTCATTGTGGAAGGGTCTCTGGAGTCTCAGCTTCCATCCTTCCCCTCCCAGCTCAGCTCCTCCCTCAGAGTAAGAGATCACTCTGAACACTGGGGCTGTTCCTAAGCAGTTCCTCCCCTTCTGCAGTGACCCTCATATTTCAGTGTGCACAGCAAATGTTCTCAGCCCCTTACAAGGGGTGAAAGAAAAACATGGTGAGTGTTTAAACACTTATTACACATTAGACACATTGTCCCCAATCCCCTCAAAACACTCCTCTAACACACTCGCCTCATTGTTCTTTTCACTTTCTGGAGCAGTTCTAGAAGTCCTCTTTCATGAGTGTCATTATGAGGTATGATGAAAAATATGGTGAGTGCTGCTGTTAGGTGCCGTTCAATAGAAAGGCAGGCTCGTGAAAAACCTGACACTGTGTCCTCATCCACCTTATTCACTGGATCTGGCATCATGTGACTCTGGCTCTTCCCCAGAGTCAAAATGACATGAAGGTAAACATTTTGAATTGGTTCAGGACATTGAGGCAGCAATGACAGTGCAACCAAAGACACTCAAGAAAGAGACTTCCAGACCTGCTTCAGAAAGTGGCAAGGATGATAGGAAGAGTATGCTCAAAGCAAGAGGGAGTATTTTGAGGGAGGGTCATGGCAATGTGTTTTTTACTGTGATCATTTAAAAAAATTTAAGCGCACACATTTTTTTCTACCATGCCTTGTATATAATGCGGAGTCTAACTTAGTCCATTGGGGCTGGGCATGCTCATTTACCTAATCACGCACATGGCACATTTGCTGTAGGTCCCCAGGCCTCTCTGTGAGTATCTTATGCTGTACCCCTAGGGGCAAGACCCCACTCTCACATCTGTCCTGTGCTGGACGCAGTTAGAGGTTTTCTGGGGCAGCCCACCCTGGGCGTCTCTGACAGAGAAATTCTTTGTCCTGTTGGGTCGGAGATTGTGCAGTCCCTGACTTAGCAGCCTGTCCGTATGAAAGGTATGAGAGACTTGTACTCTTCTGGGGCTTCAGGAGAGCAAGCAGCTGGGGACCTATGTTGGCTCTTCACCTGTTAACTTAGGGAGCAGATATAGCAGGTCTTACTAATCCCCCCTTCAAATTTGAGGAAGCCCAAGGGCTGCGTACCTTGTGACAAGCTACCCTGGGCATTCTGCCTGGCACGAGGACTCTTCATAGAATTAAGGTTCTTAATCTGCTGAAGAATCAGAAAGATTCTGAATGTCTGCAAAGAGCAGACATTATACCTTCCCCTCTCATAGACCCCCAGGACTGGCGCGAGCTGCATTGGATTCTGGTTCCTTCCAATCAGCTCATCTGAAGATGAGCAGGTAGAGGCCTCGGCAGACTCAGGAGTTTCCTCTTGGTTTACAGGTTGAGTTCAGGCTTGCACCAAGGCTAGTGCCCCAGAGTGTGTCTTTGTCTTCTTTCTTAAGTCATCCCTTGAGCCCTTACCGTTGATGCATACTCCGGATTCGGTAAGATGCACTTAGGCCATCATAAAAATATTAAAGCAGTGTTTCATACAGATTACAATGCCAGGACAAACTTGAATCTTGTAGAATAATAGGCGTTATGTACAAAGTGTAGGAATAAAAAGCAGGTACTCCAGGAGAAGAAGTAAATTGCCCATAGTCTGACCACGGTGAAACAACTGGAGCTTGTATGGGCTGAGTATTAGTGTTTCCCACACATGCAAATATTGGAATCTAATCCCCAAGGTGACGGTATCTGGACATGGGGCTTTGGGCAATGATTAGGTTGTGAGGATGACACCCTCCTGAATGGGATTAACACCCATGGAAGAAGAAGAAGCCGGAGAACCAGCTCACTCTTTCCACCATGCGAGGATACGAGAAGTCAGCCATCTGCCGACTGGACGAGAATGTACCCCAGAACCCACACTGCACTGAGAATTACAGCCTCAAGAAGCTTAAAAAATAAATGTTTGTTGTTTAAGCCACTGCCCGTGGTGCTTCCCTACAGCATCCAGAGCTACTAACTAAGCTATGGTTGGGAAAGAAGCTAAGCATCATGGTGGCCAGTGCCCTCCTCCTCTTGGAGCCTCTCTCTGCTTTGTTTATGGGGCAGATGGCAGTCAATGCCCTTCTGCCATCACACTCCACACTTACTAAAGCAAATCGATCCACCTATCACGTCCACATGGGCTTACTCTAAAGAGACCTATTACTCTTTTTTTGAAACTCATCAACCTTAAGTGTGATGTAAAATAAGGAGGTAGTCCATTCTCTCCTCGCAGCACTCAGCCAAGAAGCATCAATGTACGATGGGAAAATCTGCAGAAAAGCTCAAGGATTTGACCCGATTTCAGAAAGAATGAGCTCACTACACACTTGAAACGCTGAGCCTAGAAGCATTATTTCTACACAGAGCCGGTTTCTGTATTCCCTTAAACATATGCTCACTTCTTAACAACTATCTTGTGAGCGGTTGTCAGGAATTAAGATTTGCTAAATTTGTTTACTTTTGCTTTTCTCTCAGCTCAAAATTGGAAACATATGTTCATCATCTCTGCATATAAACTGTCCTCATTTAATTCAGAGCAGATCAGTCAAAACTGTTACCATCTCAAAGTTCGGCCTGCAAAAATTATAAGACATGCATGGTTTATTTTATTAATTGTGTTTTTGTACAAACTAGCAAATAGAGCTCAAGTAACAGAAACATGGCCTTGCCTCTTAATGTTGTATTAGTGAGTCCTTCAGGTAGGAGATTTTAATGGCATCACTCAGCTTTTGGAGGCAACAGGAAGAGCATAGCAGATCTGCTAAGTCCCAGAGTTCATGTTTGAAGTAGAAATTGCTAAGGGTATCCAGAACTTTCCATCCCTAGGGTTCTGCCTTGAATGTGTTCTGGGCTGCAGCTAAGAATGATTACTATTTGAAGATACTTCCTGGGACGGTCTGTAGAGGTCTGAATCTGCTGACATAACATTTGCTGCTGGGTCAGGCTGGTGGGCACTGGCCACTGAGTGTGCCAGGATTTCTCTGCAGGGAGGGAGATCATGATCATGGCATAGATCAGAACACTCAGGGGTCATGTAGGGACATTTAGGAAGGCAAATGGCCATATCCTGCTCAAAGCTGATTTCATAGGCTGGGGGCTTTTTATAAAGAAAGTGATGACTCAGACAACATAAAGAGATAAACTGATTATCCCTGAACCAAATTCTAGGAGCTAAGAAGAAAAAGACAATTTACGTATCTGTACTAAGCCCACTTGTGCTACCTCCTAGCTTCCTTCTCTGTCTCTGTGTCTTTCTATATATATAGTGGCACACATACACAAGATTTGCTATTCATGAGATAACTCTCTGAATAACTTGATTTTGTCCAGAAATGAAATCATAGAGTATTGTTATAATACATGCAAGTTTATACAGATATTATATGGCAGAATGAAAATTAAATCCTTCTGTCTCTCTCTCCCTCCCTCCCTCCATCCATCCATCTTTTTCTATGTATGTCAAGCTTTCATCATCATTTGTCTTGCTTCCATAATCCAGTGTAGTGCTCAACACAGATCGCAAATCCCATAATTTGTGTTTACAAAAAACCACCTTTTGACCAGCACCAAAATCCCCATATTATTTCCACAATACCACATTCCTCCCCTGAACATCTGTTTTCATCTTCTTGCCCCATGGTCTTCAATCTAATGTGAGACTCTCTATCGAAGCTAGGAGGTGAGAAGGTGATAGGCTCTTTTCCTGGAGAAGTGAGGATCTGTATAAGTCCATTCTCACTGATTTCTGCTGACCTTGCCCTTGAGGGGCAGGATCAGTGAGAATGATGGACCACAGAGGAAAGCTAAAATAGATAGACACCAGGCATGTGGGGTACAAATATCTATGATCACAGAAGAGCGTGTGATGTACAATTCAAGGATTTGCATAACCGAATTCCTGTGTGTGGCTTGAGCTTGTTCTTTGGAGAAGCAGGGATTAGTGAGAAATGGATTACAGAAGAAGTGATCATTTTAGGGATCAAAACTATAATTTTATGCACTTTCATTCAGTCTACACAGACTCACTAAGAAAGTACCTTCTGGTAGACATCACATTGTGTGTTGGTGATGATTTTGTAAAGCATATTTGCTGACTTTGGTAGCTTCCATTCTAGTAGCCCTGGTGCCTGACCACAGATAGCAATTCTAGGTGCCACATTTGGGAGCCCATAACAGCCAGTTATTCCTGGAATTGGTTAAGGACCTATCCCAGCTGAGTCTTGACATGAAGATCTTCATTCTAATATTAATACCAGTGATTCAAGTTGTAGCAGCTTTCCACATGCTGGGGTCTGTAATGCATTACCTCACAATAACTGTAGTAAAGTTATCCTATTGCCCACATTTTACAGATAAAGAAACTGAGGCCCAGAAATAATAACTGCTTTGTCAAGAAAATGGTTAAGCATGTAAACTGAACAAGGAATGTTTCCACTGGGTCAAGCGCAGCTTCAACATGGTCAGCTAAGGGACTCTGGGAAGATCGTTAATCTTTCTTCTCCGCAGATTCCTGTTTGTAAAACGATCATGTTATTAGCTGTGCTTCAGAGGCCAGTATAAGAATTAAGTAAGTTAGTAGGTGTTTAGAACAGTGTCTTCCGCAGAGTAATTGTATTGGGTTTCATGATAGCTCTCCAAAGCAGTGCATCAAAGCCCCAACCGCCAGAGTTTGTGGAGGCAACTTCAGAAAAAGTATGTTTGCAGGAGTAATTAAGAATTTTGAGGGCCGGTGAGATAGCTCAGCAACATATGCACCTGCCTGGCAAGCGTGAGGTCCTGAGTTCGACTCCCAGTACCCACATACAAAGGAAAAAAGGGCCGGTGATATTGCTCAGCGGCACAAGTGCCTGCTCACAAGCATGAGGTCCTGAGTTCTACACCCGGTACCCACAAAAAAAAAAAAAAAGAGAGAATTTTGAGATGAGAGATCTTGAGAGGAGGGTGCCCTAAGTCCACTGATAGGTGACATATAAAAAGAGGAGAGGACACAGAGATTGAGAGACGGAGGCCCTGTGAAGATACATATGGGAGCGATGAATTTGTAAGCCAAGGAATGCTCAGATTTACAGAGGCATGGACCACGTTCTCCTTCAGGGTCTCCAGCAAGGTCTGAACCTGCCAGCACTTTGATTGCTGGCTTCTGCTCCCCGGAACTGTGAGAAAATAAATTTCTGCTGTTTTAAGTTGTAGAAAGTTATTATGGAAGTCACAAGGGAAAAAATACACAACGAATGCACCAACATGCCTGATTTTTGCTGTTCAACTGCCTCACAGGTGTGATATCCAGAATTCTTAACTCAGTCACCTGACTTCAAATTATGCATCATTCTTGGGCTCTCTCAAATTTCCACTCATGGTTTTGCCTTCAGCTTCCCTTCATGTTAGTGACCCTTCATACTTCTTTCTGATTTTAATGAGCTCAGCGCCCTGTGTGGTGTTCCCTTCTCTGTATATCCCTGCTTTGGATTTTTCCCGGAACCTTCAGGTGAAAACGTACCTTTGCCTCACCCCTCACTGGAATGTGGTCATTGACTAGCGATTGCCAATACTGGATGGGCAGAAGTGCTTGGTGATGACTTTGCCCTCTCTTCTTTTTCTTTCCCTTACTTTCAGTTGTAAGTGCAGGACGCAGATACCACATGGGTGGCCACTTTCTAGACAGAAACCTGGTCTAAAATGGAGGAAAACCTCCTGCTGACCGTAAATATCCACTGGATACCTGTGTATGGGAGAAAAGGACATTTCTATTGTGTTAATATTCCAAAATGTGAAGGATTACACTGACTAAGCTACTAAAATTATTACTGTTTCCCCAACTAATCATATGATTATGCCATTCCTTTTTGAAACAAAGACTTCAGTCAATATTTTTTCATTTTGTTGACAAATGGTAGGACTGTGGGTTTGGGCCTCATCAGCATGGTGAAATGTTAATTAACACACACTGTGAAAAACAGTGTCTGATCAAGTAATATGCAATAAACCTAATCCTCTAAGGCAGAAGTCAAGAAATTCTTTTTTTTTTTTAAATGTGGGTACCAGGAGTCGACCTCAGGACCTCGCACTTGCCAGCAAGTTCTTGTGCCGCTGAGTGATATCACTGGCCCTTTTTTCATATGTGGGTACCGGGAATCGAACTCAGGACCTTGTGCTTGCCAGGCAGGCGCTTACGCCACTGAGCCATCTCATCTGCCCAAGAAATTTTTTTGTATAAAGTATAAAATAGTAAATATTTTCAGCTTCCAGGCCATGTAAGTCTCTGCTATATTCCTCTGCTTTTTCTTAAAGAACTCATTAAAAATATAAAAATGGTTTCCTAGCACAATAATAGATCTTAGATAGAATTTGGCCCCAAGGCTTAGGTTTACCTATCTCTGCTTCGAGTGACTGGAGGTCGCAGGAAATGAATCTTGTACCGATGAGGAAGCCCCCTGCCAGGACATGATGGATGCCTTCCACGTGAAGGTTATGAGCTCCTCAAAGGCAGGTATCATGTTTTATTGCTTCCATCTCAAGCATTCCTTCACTGAATATGGATCTTTTAATTACATTCTCTTCTGACTTTTTCAGTGCCCTGTCCAAAGTTCTGTGCAAAGCATTACAAAGGTAAGAATAAAGCAGGTGCCCCTCCCCCAAACAAAACTACGCAGAACGAAATCAAATCTAGGTAGCTCATTTAAATTATACCAGAAAAATTTAATAACAGTTCCAGAACTGTGTACTAAGCTTTGTATTAAACAGAGCTCTGCTGTAAGCCTCTTTCTGCTGACAAGAGCTGTGGCTGCCACTGAATACCTACATCACTCTCAATTATTGATACTCACATGTGAAATTTAATGGAGAAGATTCTTGCTTGTGACCTTGACATATACAGAAACAGGACAACTATTTGTAAATTTCCTATGAGGTTTATATTTGATAGAAATAAAGAATATCATGAGTCATGTGCGATGGGATTATGGTGATCTCCCCAGGGATTTGCTACTATGGATTATTTTCATCTTCTTAAGTTCTTTCTAGTGCACAGTTGTTTATCTAATGATTCTTCCTATACGGATTCCTTCACCGACATCATAGATTAAGTAATTCTGAGTTCCAGGACTAAGCAAGAAGCAGGAGGATCCAGCTTCTCTGGTCCCTCGGGTTGTGATTAACTCCACTGCACCTGTGCTGTGATATCCCTGCAAGAACGAACATATTGGAATTACCTTCTACGAGCCAATGAACAGCATCGCAGTGGGGTGAAATGCACGGCATAAAATGCTACCTAGCAAATGCAATTAGTGCTCATACCTACACCTACACTAACATACAGGTAGGTTCGTAACTGGGACTCATGTAATTCATGTGGATTTAGGACACCATAGTGTAATATGAATCTGTATAATTTATAAATGAATACAGAGCAGATGTGTATGGCGAATTAAGCTACCTATTTTATTTTTCTATTTTAATCTATGCATGATGTCTCTGGTTTCCTCAGACTGGGGCAGTAGCTGACTTTGAGTTGCCACCTCTGCCCCCAAAGAGCTCCTCTCTTGATGGTAATGTTAAGTTGAATCCAAGCTTTTCCTTGAATAAATACAATTGGATATATCCACAGTGAAGAAAATTATGATTACAGCAAAGAAACCCAGTAAAGGAAATCAACAGCAGCTCTGTAACCTACATGTTATTCAGCTTTCTTAATTATAACAGAATGGGTCCAGAGTCCACACTGGGAAGTTCTGTGAAGATCATCTATCTTTCTGTAGATCTGTACATTTTCATGTATCTACTCTGTCCATGATATTTATATTTTGGTCTGGAAAATTTCTCTCTAACCTCCATAGCTGACTCACATAGAACATAATTTTCTAGAATGCACTGTGGTTGGGCAGAATTCTTTTCACCCAGCATGACAGCTGCGAGTAGTACCAGTGTGTGGAGCAAAAACATCTTACATTCGCAACAGGCTCTGAACTCTGACAGCTTTCCACAGACATTGCCACTATGGATAAACAAAGGGTATTTTAAAGGAGAAATCCTGCTTATTAAGAGCTCCAATATTACAGTGATAATCACAAATGTGTTTAGTACTAGTCACTAGGATGATTTGACAAAAACAATTCCACTACCTTGAGGGCCACTTTATTATGAAAATCTAGGGAAAAACTTCACATTTCTTTTTAAAATATATATAAAGAATGGTGATGTTCATTCTGGGGAATTGGCACATGCATATAACATACTGTGGTCATTTTCAACTCCTTTATGCCCCTCTCCCTCCTCTTGGCCTCGATTCCCTTCCCCATCTCCAAGAGTGTGCCTTCTAATTTCCTATCATCTCTCCTTTATTTTATTAATTCTTGTATTTATATGTTAGGTTTTTCATCTAAGAAAAAACATGCGCCATTTAACCACTGAGTCTAATGTCACCTAACATGATGGTCTCCAGTTTCATGCATTTCCCTACAAATGAGATAATTTAATTCTTCTTTGTGACTGAATAATGTTCCATTGTGTATTTGCACCATGTTCTCTTTCCAGTCGTCTGTTGACAGGCATCTAGGCTGTTTCCCAGCTCCGCTGCTGTGAACTGATTTGCTATAAACATGGGTCTGTATGTATCATTCATGTTCTCGTTTTATACCCACGAGTGGTATAGCTGGATCAAATAGTATTTTTATTTTTACTGTCTCAAGGAACTTTCACACTGCATTCCATCGAGGCTTTACTAGTTTACACTCCTATCCGCAGTGTAGGAAGTTCCTTTTTCCCTGAAATCCTCACCAGTATTCACTGTTTTTTTGTAATCTTGATTATAGCCATTCTGGCTGGGGTGAGATGGAAACTCAGTGTAAAACATCACACTTCAAATGGCTACTGATTAGCTATTTTTGAAGGATAATAGAGTATTATTTTAGAAAAATAACCATTGCTAGTCTTTTAAATCTCATTAGCTAAAACAGAGTTACCCTGTGGCCACCACCAGCCTAGCAATATGCTTTCGATAACTCTCTTTACCTCCACACAGCACGCTGCCGAATTGAACTTCCTCCACAGACAACACTGTGGATGTCAACCCTGTGGCTGAAATATAAACCATTGACCTTCTTAGGCACAAAAAGTGAGCCACTCAGAGGCTACCCATTCACTCAGCCACTGACGTATCCTCCCTCCACCCATGGACCAATCAAAGATGCTCTGTCTTAGAAAGAGGCTGATCCTTCCAACAAAACAGCATCCAGGACGTGGTCTTAGGAAGGTGGTCCTGCAAAGCAGGTTGAGGAGCACTGCTGTGGTGCTGTCTGAATCCAGTGAGGCTACCTGCGTGGGCTTTCATCCCACGGCGCACTGAGCATGGGCATCACATCCATCGAGATCCAAGCAAAATAGGTACTTTATCCCAGCTGCAGTACTGGGCCACTGACAGGAGAAAGCTAGCATCCTGTATCACTACATTATACATCAGAATGTCCAGCAGTTTTTAAGAATTTTATTCATAAATAGGATTGAAATTCAGTGCTGCCATCAAAATGACTAATAATGGCTAGCACTCCTCTTCAAGTTTTTCATTTTTCAAGAAAGAAATACTAATCAATGAATACATACTACAATAATTAATTAATGAAAGAATACTTAACTAACATTAATGGTAGTTACTGTTTCAACTTCAATTATGGATCTGTCATAAAGATGAAATTCTTTTTTTTATTTTAAAGAGAAAAAAATAGAACAAAATTTCAAAACAACATAGTAGGAGGGTAAAAATGGTTAATACATTGTGTGTTGTTATCTTTAAATTAGTTACTCAGGGTACAAGATATTGGCATTGAATTGTCCAAACAATATTAGCACAAACCTTTCTTTTCAATGAACAAAGTGAAATTAGTAGTGTATCTATTTAATTATCTTGTATATATATATATATATATATATATATATATATATATATATATCTTTTTTTCTTTTCCCTTCTTTTTTCCATTCTCCCATCTCAGTTTCTCTTTCCTTTTGAACAGTTTCTTCCTGTTTTACAATATCTATTGTATAATTTGGATTTTATTTAGTCTTTCATCTTCTCACAATAGGGAGACAATACAGTGTTTACACATGTGCGTCCAGTTTATTTCACTTATGAGTGTGGTCTTGAGTTGCATCCATTTACCTATAAAAGTCTCCAGTTTATCTTTCTTTATGGCTGAGTAGTACTCCATTGTATAAAAATACCACATCTTTTTCATCCATTCCTCGGTTGATGGGCATTTGGGTTGTTTCCAAGATCTGGCTATTACAAATTGTGCTGCTATAAACATGAGTGCAGGCCGGTGAGACGGCTCAGCGGCTTAAGCACCTGGCCGGCAAGCGCGAGGGCCCGAGTTCTACTCCCGGAACCCACATACAAAAAAGGGGCCGGTGATATCGCTCAGCGGCACGGGTGCCTGCTGGCGCGCGAGGTCCTGAGGTCGACCCCCCGGTACCCACAAGAAAAAAAAAAAAACATGGGTGCACATATAACCCTGTGGTATGATGTTTTTAATTCTTCTGGGAAGATACCCAGAAAGGGAATAGCTAGGTCAAATGGGACCTCCAATCCTAGGTTTTTGTGGAATCTCCACACTGATTTCCACAATGGTTGCACCAGTCTACATGCCCACCAACAGGGGAGAAGGGTTCCTTTGAAGATGAAATTCTTAACTCTACTTTTCTAAGTACAAAACAACCTTATAAGTACGAGTTATTATTACCATTTTATAGTTGATGAAACTAAAACTTGGAAAGCCCAAGTGATTTATTGATGGTCAAAAAGTTAGAGTTTGAAAGTTAAGATGTAAACTTGAGTCTCTGTGATAAGAAATCCTACAATATTACCCCCTGATACACCAGAAAAATAATTCATTAAATCCCTGTAACTACAGCCTGGGAATTGATGGTCTGTGTAAATCCACAGACATCTGGAATTGGGGGCCACGAGGTATGGGGTGGGGAGGGGAAGTATCAAAGAGCTTCTCATAGGTGCTTATTTGTAATGAAGGTGATATTATGGATAATTATTTCAGCATAGTCTGAAGTTGAACTATAAAGACAAGGAGGGGTTTGTTTTCAAGAGCTACAAAGTCTGCAAACTACCCAATCATATATCTCCTTAATGCCAATGATGGTGAATCAACCATGTCTAATTTAATGGATACTGATTCACCAAGTAAATGCTCTCATTAGCTCCTTGTTAGCTTGGCAGACACCAAAAAACTCTGGTATGTTTGTGTTAGTCCAGCACAAACCTTACTGTGCTTGGAGTGAGTCATTTACCTAAACCCACCCAAAGGTAGTGCAGGAATGATTGCAGGTGAGCAAGGGAACAGGAGGGAACCAATAAACAACGTGTGAAATTGCACTGTTAATTCATCCCTTAGGGAATTGTTACTGAGAAGGAAACTCTGCACGTGTATTCTCTGGGACACAGCCCACAGGGTTCCTACACGTGTTGATAGGATAATCCACAATGACAAAGGGGAGAAGCTTGAAAAAAATCCCCAAATCAGAGGGAGGGACCACGGGAGCTTAAAGAGCCAAGCACGCTGTAAAGTCACAAAGCCAGGCTTTCTCTAGTTGCACATTTTGGTCAATGCCAATAGTAGGACAACATTCTATAGTGACTGCAGCTAATAGACTTGTGACCCTGTCACATAAGCTTATGACTCTGTGCTCCTGACTCTTCCAACCTAAGACTTGCTGAGGGTATTGGGAGGGCTGCCAGGGAGTCACCATCTTCCTCCCAAGGAGCCACCATAGTCACATCTCCTACCTGATACCTGAGGAGAAAATGTTCTTCTCCCAGGGTCAGCTAGAAGTAGAAACCCAATTTCCCAGCTTTATAAGAAAGCCCAGTGGTTACTTTGTGGACAGCAATTCACGGGCCAGTGGGCAACTGTGTATGCTGATCCCCAGAGGACAACACACTGGGTTAGCATGTTTTATTTATTTATTTATTTTTATAAATACACATGTCGAATAATTCTTTAAAGCATGTATGAATTCTCTTCTGAAGTTTGCAGAGAGAGAAAAAATCATATATACTTGCAGTAAAATTATATAAATATTTAATATGATGAAAATTTACCTAACCTTAGAGATCTTGTAATATTTTCTCTCTGTGTCTCTCCCTTCCAGTTCTGTTATTACTGCAACAGCAAGCAGAAACACCGAAATGACACCCAGGATTTGGAGGCAGATTTATTTTACAATGACGGGCACTGATTGGGATCATTCTCATGATATCAGGCCCCGATTACTGGTGGTCTAGGGCTTATCTGAGATAAGCAAGCAGGAAGTGTAGAGGCAGAATGGCTTGTGAGTTGGGGATTGGTTCTTACAATATGCATCGAAGTGACCAGCTATGCATCACAGTGACCAGCTGTTTATGAGACAGGGGCGACCGGAACTGGAACAGGAACTACTACTTGGGCAACTAAGAAACTGAAGTATACTGGCTGGGGGGCCTTTTCTGCTACGTTACTAATTGAGATTTCTTAGTCAAGAAATTGAGCACAGACAATCCTTCCCTTGGGAAAGACAGTAAACAGTGACCATGGGGAGTGAGCCTCCAAAAGTTTATGAAAACATTTTACAAAAATTCAGTGCATGAACTGGAAGAGACTGAGACTCCCAGTGCCCTGGCCTCAGGCTCAGTGCCCCCAACCACCATGTTCAGCATTATCCCCCCAAATCAACAGCATGATCCTGAGAGGGCATCACACTGAATCCTGGCTACCGTCTAATTAAAATTATGAGTAGTCACAGTTTGTGGAAAACTCTATATTGAAGACCCTGTCACAACAGATTGGTAATTTTCCCTACTCAGAAGGAGGAATTATCTCAAAAAGGTCAAAGGCACACATTGCAAGAATCGACGTGACCAGCTGAGTCCTTCACCGCAGGACTCTGTATTTGCATCATCCTGCTGCTCCTACTGGACTGGTTCCTGCATTGCGGCATTGCCCCGCTCCATGCTTTTCTTGCCAGCAAGGCCTTTAGAACAAGGTCTGCAGGCAAGGAGAGGCTGTGGTGAAGTTTCCAGTGTCAGGAACCCTCAGGCAAGGAGGCCTGGAGAAGGTTTCTGATTTCTCCGGTTCGTCAGTAAGATGTCGTGATACGCTGTCTCCTCACTTGGATCCTGTCTTTGCTTGTAACATATTCAGAGTAGTTTTGCTCAGAAAACTCTGCAAATACAACTGCAAATGTCTGTATTGTGCTCCTGTAATGTTTGAATTAACTTTTCTCCCCCTTAGAATTCGTAGAGCATCTGTTATACTTATCTTGATGGCTTAAGGCTATTTGAAGTACAAACAGCTTTCAATGTGACAACTATCCCATGGAAATATTATCACTTTAAGGAGTCACAAGAAAAGTTACCTAAAGAATAACCTGATTATATACTGTATTCTCGAAAACTCTTGATAGTGGATAGCACATCCTCCCATCACAAAAGTGATGACTATGTGAGTGATGTATTTGTTAATTAACTAGGTTTGGCCATTCTACAATGAACATATACATTAAAACATCATCTTGTGCTCAACAAATGCACACAAATTTGTCAGTTTAAAAATAAATAAATAAGAGATAAACTGGACCGAAAGCCACATCTCTCTTTTTTGGAAAATCAGGAGAAGGGGGGGTGTTACATTGACACAAGAATGCTTATTTACAAGTCTGTCTTTCCTTTATTATTGTAATTTCTTAGTTGTAACATTGGCATTTAGTTTTTTCTAAGTTAACACATTAGCATTTAGTTTTTTCTAAGTTAATTAATAAAACATGAGGACATGGTTACATGCTTCTTCAAAAATGTTTCTGGCTTTGAGTTTATATAGGATCCCCATTAAAAGAAAGTACTTAGCATTCTAAAGGATTAAAAAAAGCTTAGTGATTAAAGTATAGACAAGTGCATGTGAGCACTTTCTTTTCCTCTCAAGTTCATTTTCCACTCTTTCCAGATTAGGGTGGGGTAAATTAATTAAATCTATTTCCTGCTGGGCAAAGTCCTCTCCTCATTACTCTGTTCCTGCTCCTCTCTCTCTTCCTATTGACACTGATAGAGCGTGAGACCTAAAAAGGATTCTCATTATTTTCCTCCT
The DNA here is from genome assembly GCA_028451465.1 of Erethizon dorsatum. Lineage (NCBI taxonomy): Eukaryota > Metazoa > Chordata > Mammalia > Rodentia > Erethizontidae > Erethizon > Erethizon dorsatum. The sequence goes on from CM051833.1 coordinate 59,000,411, forward strand.
TTACCCCTCCCTGTTCAAAGCAGTGCACGGCTGTTTCGACTGTTTGACCCCATTAACACAGACCTCATTAAAGCCACAGGGATGGAGCGGCCTACGAGAACAGAGATAGCATAAGGCACAAACAGGAAAGCAAGTGTCACGTAGGAAATTTTGCATATTTTATTTTTAATTATAGAAGAACAAAATTAATATGGATGTGCATCATACAGTGGGCAGCACCTGTCCTAGTGATTATAGGAATTCTATCCATTGTTGCTTTTTTATAGGAATCAGCACAATTAGTAATCACTCAACTCCTGGGTCTCACAGTGCATTTGCTTTGCTGCAAAAGAAATTAAACATCAGTGAAATTATGTAGAAACTGTACAGGATTTTGTGGGATATGTATTGATGGAATTTGGTGAAGATTTGTGACTTTGGAAGTATATGCTACCCAAATTGTAAGTAAAATCTTTGCCTCTACTTTGAGAAGTTTGGGACTATCATACTGTACTCATTGAATAAAAAAGGAGTTCTCAACAAAATACTCCCTATCTCAAAAATGAGAGAAAATTAGAAAACAGTCAAAAGCAATTTCCCACAATATTGAAAAAGGGACATCAGTTAACTCTCTTGTGACAAGAAGTATCCTAAGGTCTGAGATTATGAGACATTCTTGTCTACATGGCGTTAACATGCAGATTGTGAACTCGTTAGAGTATGTCCTAAATAACCAATTATAATCTATCGTTATTTTTATGATAGAATTTGCAAAGCAATTTTCATCCAATCTCTGTATAAGACTCCTATGGGTCAGAAAAGACAAGCATTTCATTTCTAATATATAGAGAGAAACCACAGATTGGAGAAATTCAGTGATTATACAAGGTCATTGCTCAGGAATGACTGAAAAGGAGCAGAACATCAGGTGTGCTGACTTTTCCCTGTGTTCTTCTGATACTTTAGTGTTCGTTGTGCCAGTGTCGAATAGTATGATGATGGATTTCATAGACTGATTTGCTTGGGATGCAAAGTTTCTATTCATTTGGTTCAATATTATTCTGGGTGTTTTTATGGGAATGTTTTTGGATGGTGTTAGTATTTAAATGAGTGAACTGAGTAGATTGTCTTACGTAACATGGATTGGTCTCATTTCCATTAGTAGAAAACCAGAATATAGAATTCTGTCTCGTGACATTCTATCAATTCTTCTCATTTCTATAGCGGCCTGCCTGCCTCTGGACTTGAACTGGGACGTTGATTCTGCAGAGTTGGGACTCGCCAGTCTCCATAATCATATGCCAGTATTCTTTACAATCAATCTGTCTCGCTCTCCATCTGTCTGTGTCTGTGTCTGTCTCTTTATTTGTGTCTCTGTCTCTCTATATGTATATGTATATGTATATGTATATATATATATATATATAATATGTACATACGTATACACTGAAGATATATACATATGTATGTTCCACCAAAAATCTATATTCACTTCAGCAGTTCACTGTACTAATACACGTCTGGAAGCTCATGGCCACCACTTTGAGCACCTCTTGTAATTGTAGAGGCTAAAGGTAACTTGTACCAATCTCATGATGTCTCAATAAATTTGGTATTAAAATATTTATAAAAGTTTTTGTTTTCCTGAGGTACACTTTTTTTTGGCAGACTCCGCATATACAAAATCACACAGCTGGAGTGTCTGTGTGCATATAGATGTACATATAGAAGCACTTATATGCTATCTATCTAACCCATTAGCTTCTCAGAATTAGCAAAGTTCTGATTGTCACACTAAAATTTCAGCATTTGGGTTTGTGAAACCTAAAACACCATTGGTTGGTTTTAATGAATGAAAGAATAATTATATATAATTTATTATATAACCACTGTCATTTATAAAAGCAGTAACCAGGGACTTGCAATATTTTTTCGTAGCTTCTAAATTTAGAAAAACTATTGCCCTTTCAAACATTTCTGTATAAACATCTAAAATTTATTATAATTTTAAATATTTTCAAAGAGTATATATTTATTGTATCAATACTGTATGTAAGGATTAAATCTCTTTTCACCAAATGTTTGAAGCTACAGGCTTTTTACCTTTCTTTAAAGAAGTTCTCCACTGCCTACACTGACAGTGTAATCACATTTACCTAATAGAGTTACATTCTTCCATGTTTCTTTCACTTTTATCACTTCTGAAATTTATTTCTAAGATATAAACTTAGGGGAGGAGGAGAAGGGGAAGCAACTGAAAAAGAATTAAGATGTGCTATGTTCTTGTACTAACTTTGCATGATGAATGTAATCATTATGTACTGCAAACATGTACTAATAAAAAGATAAATAAATGAAATTTTAAAAGTTCATATAATTCAACAAACAGGTAATCCATGTATTGCACTTTGAGACCATACTTTTAAATGAAATAATCAGATACACAAGCTTAAATATTGCATTGTTTCTCTAATATGGGAAACCTAGAGTAAAAAATAAAGAGAATATAAATGATAGATAATAGGAAGTAGGAAGATAAATGGTCCACAAAGGGGAAGGGGATCAAGATATAGAGAGAGGGGAGAGAAAATAAATAAAAGCAAATCTATAGGCTATTTTTGTGGATAAACATAGAATTAAAAATGTTTAATAAAATATTTGTGAACTAAATTTAGGAACATTTGTAAAATAAGGTAAGTTAGGCTTTTCAAAGAATCTTAGACTGCTTTAACATTAAACAAAAATTTAATATTATGTTTCATATTAAGTAATTAAAAAAATATATATAATCCTATAAAAGATATGAAAGCTGTGTTTTGGGTGAGAAAACCCATATTCAAACCATACCAAATGTGCAGAGAAAAATAAATTTCATGTGTTATTTGTGAAAAAATAAGAAGGTAAAGACAAATTTTGGAGTGATTTGTCAATCTCTAAAAACACTGCCATGCATTTTAGGTTTAATCAAGTATTATTCAAAAATTTTAGCGTAATAAATACATCCTTATAAGGAAGATAGATGCAAATAAAATCATTATCACTGAGCTAGTTGTTAAATACATGTGGCTTAATAACCTATTCTCTCTACTACTGTATATGTTTGCTTTTCCATAATAAAAATAATTTTTAAAATGAAAACAACGACGTTTTATGACATTAGGGAAAAAATTCTCCTCTTTTTGTATATCCAAATTAAAAGCACAATGTTAGGTAAAACACAAATTAGTAGCAATGAGTATATGCTTTTTTTTCTTAATCACTCTTGAGAATTTTTATAAAGATGTTTGAAAGTTGGATGCTACACATATCACCAAAACATATTTCTTTAGAATTGATTGTGTTTCTTTGGTACCGAAATTTGAAGGCTACAAATTTCTTTCGGCGGGCCACTCCTGCTTGCGAGGAATGTCAATGGAAAGACATTTTCTGAGTAAGGCTTGAGCCCAAAGCTCCATTTCTGAAACTTCTCCTGTGGCGCTTTGCTGGCTGGAGGCAGCATCCGTGCTGCTTTGTTTGCTGTCCCTGGTCTGGCCAGATGCCGCCTTGTATGTAGCATCGTCTCCGGAAAGGCAAGTGAAATGAAAAATTAAAGAACTCAGCATTCCCCGGCCATTATGAATGACACAGTTTCCTGTGTACTACGCTATATATATAAATGCATTTCAAGTATAATAATAATTAATAATAGTAAAAACACCTCTTTTACTAAGAACACTTAAAATCCTCTTTCCCCTAGCTTCTCAGATGGGGACACTCGCTTTGTCTGCGCTCTCCTGAGAAGCAGAGATGCCTCCCATAATTGCCTATCAAAGGCAGCAGGCTGGAGACTTTCTGCTGGCTCCACTGGGCAGAGGTTGAAGTTTATCCTAGGAGGCTTCAGTCTCCGGAAACTTTGAGCAGAATTTGCACGTGGGCAGAGCAGACACAGTATCCTCACGGATGAGCACGGAAACGGACAAGTAAGGGTGCAGTGCGCCTGAGGCGAGTCTGAACTTGCATCCAGCTGCCTGACTGTGGTTGTGGGTGAAATCACAGGTTGCTACAGACAGTGATGCTGGAGACCCAGGGGACCTGCTACAGCTCACCTGTTGCACCATTTAGATCTGTTCACCACCAGCATCAAGCCTTCAAACTGTAACTGGTTGCAATGCTTATAAAGGAGAGTTTAGGAATATGTAACGTGTACTGCCTTTAGTTCCTGAAGGATCAATGTTAATTCTGAGTTCAAATAGGTGCAGGTTGCAATTACTGGTATTTTAAATTAGAGAGGTTTTCCTAAACTGTGCCTGGAAGCGTAACCATGTGGCAGATCTCTGAGACGTGCGATGTTCTCTCGGTTTTGGCATGCAACTTATAACATACAGCACCTCTGTTCCCCTTCTGACTACCCGATAAAGGCATCATTGCTGTCCAGCAAGGGAACTTGAACAGGAACAAAGTGCATCTGAAGACAGTTATTATACTGTTTTTCTTTTTTTTTTTTTTGTGGGTACCGGGGGTCGACCTCAGGACCTCGCATGCCAGCAGGCGCCCGTGCCGCTGAGTGATATCACCGGCCCTTTTTTCATATGTGGGTTCCGGGAGTCAAACTCAGGCCCTTGCTCTTGCCAGGCAGGCGCTTACGCCACTGAGCCATCTCACCGGCCCTATTATACTGTTTTTCATCCACAGGAATAAATTAAATATACCATACCCACCTGCTTCTACGCTGAATACAAAGAGAAAAATGAGAGACCCTCAGGCATAGAATGAGAGACCAGAACCCATACTGTATACGCTCCCTGCATGAAGTCACCCTTAGAACCAGGATAGTTCTTGAAATCTGTGTCTACTACTTCAGGTTTCCTCCAAAAGCTGAAGAAGTCGTGGTGCTATGGGAGGTGGTGATGCTGGGGATGCATCTTCATGGCGAAAGAGAAATTCATGCTCCTCCTCACTGCATAGGGGCTGCTGCTGCCTCTGGGTACCAACTCCCACAGATAGCTTTCAGCTCTTCTACAGGCCTTCTGCCCCAAGAGCAAAATGATAACAAAGAAGGAAAGTTCCCCAGGGATCCTCCTCTCCAAAATCACATATATGTTTGGGATGCCCATTCTCACCTGCCAGAGTCTTCTGGTAAAATTTGGGGTCCCCTTCCTTATCAACAACATACAAGCTGTGAGAATTCTCAGGGGATAGGACAGAGTTTTTTATGTACTTTTAAGAGTTTCATAAATGTAGTTTAGAACTCTTTCTGATGGACTGATGGATTGATTGGGAAGGATTTTCACAAAGGTCAGTGGCAGGAAACGTCATCACATAGCCCTCCTAGCACATTGCCACACTCACTGCAACCCTGAGCTCTGGGGATAGCACAATTCCCCCTCAAGCCCTTTCTCTCAGCAACAACATCTGATAATTCAGTATCACTTCTACTCAGAGTCCCAGGAGGAAAAAGAACCCTGGCCTGGAAAGAATTATTGAATAATTTCCTTTGTCCCCAGATTTGAGAGAGACAGATCTTATTTGTGGTGGCTGTGTCATCACCTACCCAGCAGCTGGATTTGAAATGTGGCATGCTTCAGTTGTGAGTTCTGGAGAAGAGAAACATGGCATAGATCTTTAAATAAAAATATAGATTTTTGAAAATCTTTATGGGACCATAACAGATAGATTCCAAACTGCATATAATTAATGTACATGATTTGGGGAATTTGGATATATGCATGCACCACTGAAACTATCCTCACAGTTGAGGTAAGAGATGTGCCCCATCACCCTCCAAAACTTCCTTGCGTCCCTTTTTATGGAAAGATGGTATTGAGGCAATGTATACTTTTAATACACTAGGTTCACAATACTTTATCGTGAACTATAGACACTAATTTAACTAACAGACCTCTAGAATTTGTCCATCTTCATCTTGCAAATTGAAACTTTACACCCATAAAAAACAATTCTCTTCTTCTCTTCCCATTAATTGCTTGGTAACTACCAATGTATTCTCTATTTCTATGAGTTTGTCAATTATAGATATCTCATACAAGCAGAATTGTGTAGTATATATTCTTCTGTGATTGGATTATTTCACTTAACATAGCTTTTTCCAAGTTCATTCATGTTGTCAGAATGACAACAGTTGGCACAATTTCCTATTTCATAAAACCGAATGATATGTATAAACTACATTTTCTGATCATTCGTCAGTCAGTATTCAGGCCACATCTGGTTTTCCAGTTCTTGTCTATGGTGATTAATGTCGCAGTGAACATGAGTTCAGATGTCTCTGAGATACTAATTTCATCTTCTTTGGGTGTATACAGAGAAGTGGAATTGCTGGGTCATATGGTAGTTCTATTTTTTATTTTTTCAGGAACCTCCATACTATTTTCCAAAGTGGCTGCCTGCTTTGGCTGAAGGAAATGCTTTCGTCATGTGACATGCAAGGAAGACAACTTCCCTTTCCTGTGTGACCTTCTTAAATCACAGTTGCACCTTCAATTTTTCCATGTCATTTGTGATAATTCTTGGAAAGAAAGGCTTGTTCTGAAATACTATTACAGGGCTGTGGAGTATTTCGCACTAAGTCTACGTGGAAGTTCAGCTGATTTCCCATTTGGATCCGAGGTGAAAACCTGGTCTTAGCTTATTCACTCATTGCATCTTTGCCAAGAAGCTGTGTTTAGGAGTCTGTGCATGTGAGATGTGGGTGTGTGTGCACACTTCTCTGTGGTAGGGGCTAGTGCTGTGTGCACATGTGTAATTTTGATGTGTGTGCATGTGTACGTATGTTTCTATGTGGGGTGTATGTGGAATGGTGTGTGTTGTGTCCAGCGTATGGACTGCTTGGTGTGTGTGAATGTGTGTCTGTGATATGTATGTGCTCACACTTGTGTGCATTGCCTTTCTTTCTAATCAGGAGAGGTTCCCACCTGAGTTTCGAGCGGAGACTGAGAGTCTCTGTGATCAAAGTGTGGCTCACGCCCCTTCCTGGGAACCCACAGAATTGCGTCTTTGCTGCTGACATTCAGAAGACCAGCCCCGAGGTTCTGAGACACAACAATGTGAACACATCCTGGGGGCTGGTCCCACTGCATCTTCACCACCCGAGCATCTGGGGACGGGGAGGGACCGGCCTGAGAAGCCCTGGTCTCGGTGGGGCAGTTTCTCCCCAGGGAACGTGGCTGATTGGGCTGCAATTTACGGCAGTTTTGCTGTTTGTCTCTGCTTGTTTGTTAATTTTTAAGCTTCTTTAGAAGATGAACCGATGGGAAAGAGAGACCTAGAGTCTCAGACTGGTGCTGCATCCTTGATCCCCTATTTTTTTTTTTTTTTTTTCTCTTTTGTTGGTACCGGGAGCCGAACACAGGACCTAGCGCTTGCCAAGTAGGCGCTTATGCTGCTGAGCTATATCACTGGCCAGATCCCTCTTTTCTATGGCTTTCAGCTTCTTGCGCTAAGCAGCGCAGCACACAGATGGTCACTGTGGACTCTCCTCCCCCTGGTCCTGTAAGTCCATCCAAAAAATCACCTTGCATACATATGTTTCTATTGACTTAGTTCCCCTAGAGAATCCTAGCCAATATAGATAGTGAATTTGTATTGTTTAAGTCACTGAGTTTGTAGAATTGGTGAGGGCAGCCATGAAAAACCAATGCACCCTTCCTACCCCCTGACAGAAGGCATTTTTTCCTTGTGGTTTATGACAAGGAAGAGGTGAATCCTTCATCTCCTCTCCTTTCCCAGCCCCGACTCCTGCTGGTGTCATCTGTCCTGATCTGCCCTCACTCTCATCTGCCCCTCTAGGAGCATTCACTGGAGTCCACACTCACAGTCACAATTCCTTGTGAAATGGTGTCGCATTCTGAGCCTGAAATTGCCTCCGCCTCAGACCCTGGGCAGGTCTGAGCTGGCCTCTTCCGCCTGCATCATCCCACCAGCCAGGGCCCCCCCAGGAGGGCAGGAGCTCACTGGCTTCCCACTTGATAGACAGGGAGGGCACGGAGGAGGGTGTCTTTGTGTGTGCACCCATTCATTCGCTCACTTGAAAAGAGCTCTTGACTCTCAGCAATGTCTCAGGAAAGTGCAGACAAATAGGTGGGAAGGAGCTGGCTCTGATCTCAAAGGGTAACGGCCCCAAAAAGCTTTAGAGCACCTGACCAAGGTGGGTTAAGACCTCCCGGGAATGAATCAATAGGGGTGTGTGTGTGTGTGTGTGTGTTTTCAACTGATGAGGGTTAAAATTCCCCTAATGAGCCTCTGAGTCTTACGAATAGTGAGTTGTTACCAAGTACTTCCGAATGAGAAAACTTTGCTTGCTTGTTCTCTGTGGGATTGCTGATTATTTTTGGCCTGGGGAAAGATCTGAGAATAGTTCTTTCTATTTCTCTTCCTCTCTCCTTCTCTCTCTCTCTCTTTCTCCCTCTCCCTTTCTCTCTCTCTTCTTTCCTATTCTCCAAGGGATTCGGATGAATGGCCTGCACTGGGGATCCCTGGGGTTGACTGATTAATTTTTAGCTTCAGGTCCAGGAAGAGGCAGATTCTATAAAGAAACAACAGCGATGTGAAGAAACCACCTCAGGAAGGGCTGGGAGATGTAAGAGCCTGTGAGAGTGAAGGGAAAAGGTGAAATTTACAAATCCTCCTGGGTCTATCAGGCTCTTGGTGTCTGGACACAGCCCTGCCCTTAGCGGGAAATCTGCTGCCCTGAGCTCCTCCTTGCTCACTGGCTCAGACTCGGGGACCTTGCTGCGTGTCCTGGCCACCCTTACCGGGCTCTTGTCACAAGTCCACTGTGTGTCCTCAGCCTTGTCTAATACTTTGCAGTCTACCCGCCCTGTCAGTAGTCAAGATTTTGCGTGGAATCACCAGTATTTTTAAAGATCAAACAGCTACAGCAAGTCATTATCACTAGGATTCTTAGAGGTCAAGAATCTGAGAACCCATAATGTTACCAGTCTTTAGAAACATTTTTATCATGATGCACAGATACAAGTCATTATCTTGTTTTCCACAGTGTAAAACTGTAAATGCAATATAAAGTCCATTCTGCAACTTCTGTAATATCTTTAATTTTTGTTAAGCTCTAGCTGATGTCCAAAATTCTCAGTAATTTCAAACACAATTTATTAGCTTATATAAATAGGAAATTTGTAATTTAGTAATTAAGAGAACTGTGAAATGATACTTTATATTGCTATAACAATAAAGTCTCTTATGGTCTGTTTTTTTTTAAAGACAAAAACCAAAGACCTTACTTTTCCACCTGTCCTCCTAGCTGTACCACGGCACCATTCTGCTCTCCACCCACCCCTTTGCCTTCTGTCTTCAACCAGCTTTTCCACGGGGTGTACCCTTGACCTAATACAAAAAGTAATTGAAAATACAGTATGGTTTAAATTTTTCAAATTATTACAGTAAAGGCATTTACTGTTACCATTAATCCCTATCTTAGTTACTTATCAGTCCATAATCGGCTGTCTCCAAGGCAGGGTGGCACGGCAGACAGGCACTGCAGAGGCGAACAGTTCACGGTGCCCAAAAGGTAGCAAAGCAACAAGGGACGACCACAGCTCTTCCTGTTCCTTATATCTTATCCAGGCTACTTAGGGCAGGCAGCACTCACACCCTTAATCCTAGTGCCCTTGATCTTAGCACTGCACCATGAATCAATTCCAGCATCACACACTCTAGATCCAGCCACCTCTGAAAAAGCCCCACCTATGACCACATGAGGCTTTGGGAGGACATCTAAATACAAGCCATAACAATCCCCCTCAGAGTACTGCCCCTTGTTTCAAAATCACTTATCCCATCATTCCTGCCCTTTCTGAGCAGTTCTGGAAGTCCTTTTACCTGAGTGTCTTTGGCTGCACTGTCATGGCTACCTGGATGCCCTGAATCAATTCAAAGCATTTACCTTTCCTGGTCATTTTGACTTTGGGGAGGAGCCAGAAGCCTTAGGGTACCATATATGGTGCATAAGGTGGATAAGTTCACACCATCACATTTCTTACGAGAGTGTTTTTCCATTGCATGGCATTCAGAAGTAGCATTCCCTGTATTTTTTATCACACTTTGTGAAGACACTCATGGAAGAGGATGTCCAGAATTGCTTCAGAAAGTGGCAAGAATGATGGGATAAGTGTGTTCAAAGCAAGGGTTGCATTTCAATGGGGGATATTTGGCAAGGCATCTTTTACCATAATAAATTTTTAAGATGTAGGTATTCGCCTTCTATGTTGAGTATGCTTTGTACAATACCAGTTGAAGTGATGACCTGAGATCTTTTCTCTAGGGCCAGTGATTGAGGAGCTCCTATCCCCTCCTGGTGACAAAATGACCAGAGCTGTATTTGTAAACCTCAGGATGAGCTTATGTCTTAGTTGCAAATGCCCTTGCAGCAGAGAGAAGGGAAGGTGACCTGTGGGTGTGATGCACTCTTTGCAGAAGCATGAGCTCAGGTTTACCAAAAGTTTCAATCATAAGTTTCCATCTACAGAAACAGAAGTTGTGCTCTTTCTTTAATATAGACATTTTAATTAATTTAATGTAAATATCAATATTTAAAATATATTCTCAAATATTTCCCCAACTCAGCCCCGGAAAGCGCAACTGCTAGAATATTGACAAAGAATTCTTTGAAGCAACCTTCCTAAACCTAACTACATGGATGTTCACAGTTTTTTTTCCTTTTCCAGCTTAAGTCAGAACCTGTGAAGTTCTACCCAGCAGATTCCCACTTGTAGAACTCTTACTTTATGACGAGCTCATACAAGATAGAACAGAAACCAGAGTAACTACATACAGGAACTTCTCCATTAGTATAAATAACTGCAAAATTGTGCTTCTCCATTGGCTTAACAAAGAGTTACGCAGGTGGTGGGTTTCTGAGAAAAGGACCCTGGAAGATATGAAAATGTAGCCAAACTAATAAAAATATTCACAAAATGAGAGAAAGTTTAGAAAGAGCATATGCTAAAGTTTTTTTTTTTTTTTTGTGGGTACCGGGGGGACGACCTCAGGACCTCGCGCGCCAACAGGCACCCGTGCCACTGAGCGATATCACCGGCCCCTTTTTCGTATGTGGGTTCCGGGAGTCGAACTCCGGCCTTCGCGCTTGCAAAACAGGCGCTTACGCCACTGAGCCATCTCACCGGCCCTATGCTAAAGTTTTTACAACTAGTATTTTCTTTGAAGCCAATTATATGCCATTCTATTATGGGGAGTTGATATTTATGCAGTTGTTCAAGCAGATATTGGCTTTTACACATCCTGCTTAGGTTCAGTTGAAAGCTGAAACAAAGATACACATTCTATGAAATGACTGAGAATGGAAACTCTCTTTTAATCTGTACAGGCTGGATACATGTGGTTTTTCAAAAAGAATGTTCAAACTCTCTTAATTATAGAATCTAATTGGTATCTTAAGTGTTTTCCAACCAGGAGTTTGTTATCCCAGGCTGGAATTTTCAATGCAGCCTGCATAGAGCGAGCCGGATTGAGCTGGGCCACGTGTTGTATGGTCTGACTTCCTTTTCCCAAGGGCTGCTCCCGCAGTCCCATCTCTGGCAGCCATGCCAATCACTGAGAAACAGTGCTGGACAAGGAGCCTGATCTTTCAGAGTTTCTCATTGCACATCTGTCACGTGGAGATAATGGAACACTGTCTCTGGTAGGAGAGTTCTCGGGAATAAATAACATAAATTTGGAACAGGTGTTTTGCAAACTCAACTTCTTACTCCAGACCCGTGTGCCGTATGTTTGCTCTCTGATCCAACACCCACTCTCTGCAGCAATCCTAGGTCTCAGTAATTGAAGTTACACTTTTAAAAGAACATAATCAATTTCTGACCCATATGACTCCCTCTCCACCATAAATACATTCTCCCTCTAAGAACTCCAGATTTTTTTAAGCAGATGGGCCCCATAAGTGACTTGGTTAAAAAACAATGTTCATCTTCCCAATCAGTTTGACTTTCATTTTCTCCAGAATGTCACAGAAGAAAAAAAGTGGTGTAGGTAGTTTAAAAATTCAACACCTAATCTGACAATAATTTTTTATTTTCTTTACTATCTTCAGGAAATTGGTGATCTAAGATATGTGGCCTTAAAAAATGTGAAGTAGCTTTACTCACACTGCTTAAAGGTGCACTTTAGAATCAAAGGCTTCTGGATGCACATAAGGTAAAATTTTGTGCGGTTCACTCAACATTTAATATTGAATAAAAATCAGAAGGAACATTGTGAGGCTCTGGGGTCTACTGCATACATTATGCATTAGCAATCCATCTGGGTCTTTAGTGTATGATTCTGTGCAAGTCACTGACCTCTCTGTACCATTCCTTCACCTCTAGGATGAGGGGCACAGGGCTCTGTGTCATGGGTGCATAACGTGTGGAGGCTGGATGGGTCATGTGAAGCAACAGACAGGGCCTTCCAACAGACAGCACTGGCCACATGACATCAGGATGAACCACTGGTGAGTTCATTCCCATCTGCCTTATGTTCCCATTTATATCTCATATAACCCTGGACACATGAATGTCAATGATTTTTCCAATGTATTAGTCAGCTTTCATGTTGCTGGGACAAAATACCAAACATCCACAATTTAGAGGAGAAGATACTTAATTTGGCTCACTGACACAGAAGATTCAGTTCATGGTCAGTGGCTCCAAGGCAGGTGGAAGTGCAAGGGGGAACAAAGCTTCTTGGCTCATGGTAGCGAGGAAGTAGAGGAGGGAAATTACTGAGAAACAGACAAGGGACCATATGTATTACCCAAATTCTCAACTCCGTGGCCCACCTAGACACACAGCCAGGAGTTTACTAATCAATGAAGTTGGCATATCAAGATAAACTGTCACAATCCACCCCTTGTCAAATTCATACCCAAACATATCTGCTTAAAGTATACTTAATCTCAAAATAAAGGCAATAGTAAGTTCATAATTCTCCCTAATATATAACTATCCTGCATAGAACTTGAAACATAATAATCCCTTCCCCAAGCTTGCAGCGGTTCCAGCATTTTTCAAGGTCCAAGTCTCTTCAAAGACTCAAGGTAAACTCCTCACTGTGAACCTCTATAAAAATCAAAAACAAGTTATATAACCCCAAGGTAAAATGGCACAGGGAAAACATTCCTATAATGAAATGGAGGGGTAGGAAATAGAAAAGAATTAGACCAAAGCAAGACCGAAGCTCAGTGGGGCAAACATTAAGTCCTGTAGCTCCGTGTCTGGAATCCTGGGCACACAGTTCCAGATGGATTAGGAGGCCTGAACATAATAGCTTGCTGATTGTAGCCCATGTGCCTCTCTCTTAGACTGGCTGTGCTTATGGCCTGCAGCTTTCCTCAGTAGACATTCCAAATTAAGTTCTTGGCATTTCCAATTTCCTGGAGTCTCCACAGCACTTTGTGTTCCTTCTCATAGCTTCATGTACTGACCTCTCAGGAACTCCTTGCCTGGATTCCCAGGCCTCATTTTGACATCTGGGTCAAAGTCTCCCTGACTCCACAATTCTTCAATATCACATAGATGGTTCCAAGGTCTGCACCAGCTCAAGCAGTAGCCAACCACTCTTTGCCTATGGCAGTAGCATTCTCTGCATGCCTGGATTGTTGATGAGGTTGAAATGACTCCTAGGAAACCAATTCCCTAGTCAGCCCTTCTTGAACAGGTGTCCCTTGGATTCTCTTCTCAAACGAAATGTTGATGCTTTTGTAACCTTGAGTCTTTGATAGGTGGTGTCTTGCTGATTCCTGAGATGCCTTCAAGAGCTTTATTCTTTTTTTTAATTTTTTATTTTATGGGGAAAAAGGTAAAACAAAATTTCATAACAAGATGACAGGAGAATAACAATACTCAATACATTGCATGTTATTATCTTTAAAGTAGTTACTCAGAGTACAAGAGATGAGCATAAAAATTCTCCAATCAATGTTAGCACAAACCTTCCTTTTTTATGAACTAAGAGACACTAATAGTATAACTAACTTGCATTTTTTCGCCCTTTTCCCCATCTTAGTTCCTTTTACTTTTTAAACAATTTCTTCCCATTTCACAATATCTGCTATACATTTTAGACCTTATTTACTCTTTCAGTTTCTCAAATGCCCATCAACTAAGGAATGGATAAAAAAGATGTGGTATTTTTATATACTGGAGTACTACTCAGCCATAAAGAAGGATAAGCTTGGGACTTTTATAAGAGGTTTATTCTTGTCCCTGTGCAAAATACTTGGTTTCTTTTTAATGGTTAATGGTGCTAATCTTTGTAGCAGCCACACTTTCTTTGGCTCCAATTTTACACATGGCTCCTTTTGGACCAAAATTTAAGTGTTTTCAAATTTTTCTGCTTTCTGCCTTTTGCTCCAGATCCTCACTATGAATCTGGCTAAAAGCAGTCAATAGTACATACGTTACAGCCTGAAGACTTGACTGTCTTGAAATTTCCTCCACCAGAATAATTAGCCCACTGTCTTTAATCTCAGTCTCCTGCAAATTCTGCCATCATGGGGAAAATGTAGACAAAGTTTCTCCTAGAGAGTAACACACATGACCTCTAGTACAAATGCCAACGGAGCCCCCATGCCAAACTGAAAACTTGTGAGTCTGGCTTTTACTGTCTTCATTCTTATCAGCATTCTGATCTTTTGAGCTCTGATCAGAGTCACCCATTGGGCTATCTACATTCTTAGTCTTCTCTACCCCCTGTCTTCAAACCTTTCCAAACTCCTCCCACACACCAGTTCCGAAGGCTTCGAAACCACATGATCAGATACAGTCTCAGGAATGACCCCACTTCTCTGGTACCAATTTTCTGTATTTGTCAGTTTTCCCATTCTTATAATTTAAAGCAAAAGAGATTTAATTTGGCTTCTCGTCCAGAAGTTTCCGTGCATGGTCAGCTGGCTCCAAGGCAGAAACATCTTTGCAGAAGGACATGGTGAGACAGAGCTGCTTAGTTCAAGATGGCCAGGACGAAGAGCAAGGGAATGGTGTCAGAGAGGTATGGATGAGGGACATACACAGCACCTGAGGTCCCACCTCCAGGACCCAACCAGGGTTTTGCTAATTTGCTAGGTATTTCTAAATCCAATGAAGTTGATATATCAGGGTTATAGTTAAAAGGTATGTATCAAGATTACAGATCTTCTTTTCTAGGCTCTGCGTTTCGTGGCTGCTAGAGAGGTGACATCATTGCTTTGGTTGCATGGCACGTAGTGCAAGAGATGCTCAGAAGATGTTGGTCAAGGTTATAACCTTTTAGTTAGGAAGAATTTTGTTAGTACATTGATCTACTGTACGGTGTGGTGACTATAGTTAATAACAGTACCTATGTCCTCAAAACTTGCTGAGAGTGGATTATAACTGTTCTTTTCCCCCAAAATAAGTATATGGGGCAATGCATGTGTCAATTAGGTTCATTTAGGCATTCTACAATGTAGGCATAGTTCAAAATAGCATGCTGTACATGATAATTATATGCAGTTGTTATTTGTCAACTTAACATAAATGTTATTTGTCAATTTAACAATAAATTAACAAATTATTATTTGTCAATTTAACAATAAATGTCAACAATGTTCTGTGAATGGTTGTTGAATGAATCAAGGAATGGTGTTCAACCAGTCAAAACTCCTAGTGGACCCAACATTGAAAATAAACTTACTACCTAATGTGAAAAATTCTGCACACTTTTTCCGCATCTCAAATTAGATGGCCCCTCCAGTGATGTCTCCGGGTACTTATTCCTAACACTAACTGAGCTGTTATCTGCTCCCAAGGAATGACTCATATTTTCCTGTTTGGGGTTATTCTTTTTTCTGCATTGTCAGAGAGGTCACTAAAATTTTGTATAAATATTACAAAAAAACTGTAAAGTAATGGATATTTTAAATCATAATTTACCAAACATGGTTAACATCTTATTTATAAAATTTATAAATATGTGCTCTGAACACTGTTTGCAACTTATTCAAAATTAGTTGAAACACTTTAAACAATATACAGGCACGTGTAGATACGTTCAAACAAATGTGTCTTTTGGTAATTTTGTCATGGTGGGAACATCAGAGTGTTTTAAAATAAACCTAGATGGCACTGCCTGCTGCACATGTAAGCCAGATGGTTTATATGAATACACAGTACAGTCTATTGTTCCTAGGGCTGTGATAAACAAGATGAGAGATTTAATCAAGCACAAGAGAAAATAATACAATCAAGAGACACATAAAAATGAGGTATGTGAAACTGCTGTGGTGTAACACAGCATATTGTTTTACAATAAGTGATTTTTTAATATGAGTAGAAGGAGTACACTGTAAATGTATAGTATGGTAAATATATAATCTAGTAGCACATTTATTATTATATATGCTATGCTTTTATATGACCAACACTGCAGTAGGATTTATTTGAAGGAGCACTTCTATAAACACACGAAGAATGCATTGTGCTACCAATGACTTTACTAGCTGATAGGCTATGACTTTACTAGCTGATAGGAATTTGTTATGGTTTAGGTTTAAAATGTCCCCCAAAGTCTCATGTGTTCAGAAGCAGGGCTTTTGGAAGGTGATTGGATCTTGGGCACTATATTCATTCATTGGCGGATGAATCCATTGATGAACGGGCTGTTAAGCGACAGTTGGTCAAAAGGTGTGTGTCCCGGGGATGTGATGTGGCGGCATAGTCTTGTCCCAGACACACCCTTCTCTCTGCTTCCTGGTCACCATGGGTTGAGCAGCTTCCTTCTCTCTGCCATGTTGTTTCTGTCTTGGAGTCAGACAACCATGGACTGAAACTTCTGAAACTATGAGCTAAATAAACTTTTCCTCTTTTAAGCTGAAGGGTGTTAGGTACTTTGTCCCCTGGATGGGAAAGTGACTAATACAGAATTTCTGCCCCCTCTTAAAATCTTATGGTGCTAAGTTTGTACGCATGGTCTGTAACTGAGCAAAATGTCTTTATGTGGTACAGATATATGCCTATATTCACAAAATGGAGCTCTTCAGTAGATTTAGGTTTTAAAGCTTTAATTACAGTGTTTATTGAAATCAAAATTTGCAATCCAGGTGAAATTGGAGTTTATTACTGTGAAAGCAAGGGAGAAATGTTTTTATAAGACAATTCTATCATTACATTTTTTAATACACCAACTTAAGTGAAGGTTTTGATGTAGTTTCAGTTTTTTTTTTTTTTGTGGGTACTGGGGGGTCGACCTCAGGACCTCGCGCACCAGCAGGCGCCCGTGCCGCTGAGCGATATCACTGGCCCCTTTTTCATATGTGGGATCTGGGAGTCGAACTCGGGCCCTCGCACTTGCCGGGCAGGCGCTTAAGTCGCTGAGCCATCTCACCGGCCCGTCAGTTTTTTAATTATGTACATGAATTGATACTTTCTATCAACATACATTAAAATTTACATGTTTCAGCATCTGGCCGCACACAAATGAATACATTTCCAAACAAGTTTATAAGAACATATTTCAAACATACACATATAGAAAATCTACTTCTATGTCATTTGCAGATATAAAACAAAAAGTTACATTTCAGACTTTTATACAGATGACTCATATTAAGACTCTCTGTTCCATCCCCAACTTTACATCTATTACAAGCACTGGACCTTAGTCAACTTACAACAATAAATGGGAGGCAGCTCATTGTTAGCAGAAAGGACTGGTTTAATCATAAGTCCCCTTTTTCCAGGAGTCTTTGTCTTGCTAATTTTCTCATAAAGATACTGGCCAATATCTATCATAAATATTTATGCATAGTTATTATTAACACTATTCACAAAAAGCCAGGAAAGAAAAAGATTACATAAGGTGATAGAATTTTGGCAAATTGGATGTGGCCAATTCCTAATGTAGGAAAAGAGGATAAAAGAAGTAAAAATTGAAAAAACCTGTGCTGCTGCCACCAGAGGCTTTTCTTGAATCTCTCTCTCTCTCTTTTTCCCTCTTTCTCTCTCACTCTCTCTTCTCTCCCTTGTCCACCACCAATTTGTTCCCAGGCTTAGAGAGAAGTTTGTTAGGGTGAAGTGATAAATAGCATGTAGTGGGAAAAATAAAATATGTGTAGATGATGAATAAGGGCAGCGGAGACATAGATAAGTCAGAAAACTTTGGAGATAGAGAAAAAGTTAAAATTAGTTCTATTTGATTTTTCAAAAAACAGAGGAAGCAAATAATAGCAAAAACCCATTGTTGTTTATTATATTTATTGGCAAAATAAAATATAGCTAGTGTCTCATTGGGTGCAATTTATTCCACTGAGAAGAAATAAATAAGGCAGCTGTTATGACCTTTTTCTCACCATCTCCCTCTAAGAGTCCTTTTATTCTGTCCTCCAAATGAATTTACAAAGGGGAAGAAAAATGTGCAAAAAGGAAATGTCTCAATGCAAAACAAGAGTATAAATTCTGCATGAATAAACGCAGCATTTCACCTAAAAGCTAACCCTTGGGGTCACCCGTCCTTCTCCTCCATCCCTTACCATGTGACGCTGGACTCCCGGGTACAGACAAGGCCATTGTGATGAGGCCCTGAGGGTCTCTCCAGGGTTTCCCGAGGAGGTGGGTACATGCTTCATTAGAGCTGCTCTGTCACTGTCGCTGGGGAGCACAGCGCCACCGTTTGAAGACACAGTGGAAAAGTCTCACGTAGAGGCTAAAGTGAGAGGCTCAGGAGACACCATCCCTACCCAGCCTTGACTTTGAACTCTGTGGTGCTGGCATTGGGTTCTGAAATGTCCCCCAGGGGCCTGCATATTAAAGGGTCCCCCAGTTAGCACCACTGGGAGGTGGTGGGAACTCTGAGGCATGGAGCCTGGTGGGAAGTCTTGTGGTCATCTAGAGAGTGCCCTGCAATGGGACAGGAGGACCCTGAATGTGCCTTGGTTCTGCATCCGACCATGATGTGACTGTGCCTCTTGCACCAGGCACATGCACCACGACGTACGGGGCCACCACAGGCCAAAGCAACAGACCGCTTGGTTATAGACTAAAACCTCCATGCCTACGAGCAAAAATAAGTGTTTCCTCCTTATAAGTTGATAATCTCAGTTATTTTCTTATAATAATGAAAGGCTAACACATAAATTTCTGTCATTTAAGCCACCTAGACTGTTTGTTTTAATGACACTAGCAAATCAATATAAATGCAAATCATATAACTGTTAGTATTGATTTGAAAAATATAAATATCTTGCATCTTCTGACAAGCTATTTACTTTATAGCAATGATTAGGTAGCCTTCCACCTCACCATCAGGCTCCTTTCCTGGAGAAACAAACAAGGTTTGCTTTAAAGAGAACCGTACTTTTCCACCTTTCATTTTCAGGTTTCTTACATCCACACACCATTGAATAGCATGACCTGGTCCCCAATTACCAAACCACAATTTTATATTCTCTAGCCTTGTGATGTGAAGGAGATGAAGAAGAAATGAATATTTATGAAAGAAAAGGGCAGAACTCTGCAATGCAGTGTAATGAAATCTTTTTTTCTACAAAGCATCGCATATTTTGCAGGTATTTTACACTTTCAAAAAATGAGAAAAATACTATGATTTATGTTATGTGAAGCTAGAAAAGAAACACAAAGTTATGATTTTCACTGTATAATACTAACTGTTATGGCTTGTGTTTAGATGCCCCCCAAAACCTCTTATGATCATAGGTGGGGCTTTTCAGAGGTGGCTGGATCTAGGGTGTGTGACACTGGGATTAATTCATGGTGCAATGCTAGGATCAAGGGCACTAGGATTAAGGGTGTGAATGCTGCCTGCCCTAAGTAGCCTGGATAAGATATAAGGAATAGGATGAGCTGTGGTTGTCCCTTGTTTGCTGCCTTTTGGGCACCGTGAACTGTTTTCCCTCTGTCACGCCACCCTGCCTTGGAGCCAGCTGCCTATGGACTGAAACCCTTCACTTTGGGTGTTGGGTATTTTGTTTCGGCAACAAGAGAAAAGTAACCTAGATGCTAACTTAAAAACAATGCCCATGTAAACCCCTAAGTACTTGGACACAAAAATGGCTTTGTCCCTCAGACTCTCAAGCCCCAAAATGTGATTTATTTTTCATTTTTCTTGCTCTCTAAAATCCTTTTAAAATTTAACCTCTGTAGTTTTTTCAGAAGATGGATTGCTTGTGCAGAGGACTGTGATCAGGAAAATAAGCCCCTCACTTCTCCTTTCTATATTTCATTTCCACCTGGATTGCCACCAACACCTGCCCCTTTCAATAAACACCAAAATTAATTATTTTGAGTCCTCCAGAGCAGAGGTTTGTGTTTAAATTCTGAGCCAAGTCCGGAAAGTCTCCAAAGATTCCCTTCAGCCTCAAAACTTTCACTGTACCCAAAGGCAGCGAGTTTGTTTATGTCCTCTTTCCACATCACCCCTCAGGAGATGCCCTCAGGAATTAATCTACATTCGAGTTAGTTCTGACCCCACTGCCAAAATTCCAAATATCACAGGTGTCCAAGGCTCCCTGGTAAATGATTTAGTAATTAAAATAAACAACACAAAAGAAAAGCTCAGATTGCTGCAAGCAGCTAAATGGTTGCTACAATTCTCTATTGGGGACTCTTTCCTTCTTCTGTTGGGCCCTCATATCAAGAGGTTGGTGTCTCAGGCTGCCTTGATTCACAGCCATGTAGGATGATTCTTTCTGCCTGGAGATGCTGGGATATGGAGGCCTCGGACCATCACATTTGCCTGTGGAGCTGCCCTGGGACACTGTCACTTCTGGGCATGAGAGAGGCATTTCCATGGCCAGGTGGTGGTGGAGAGGAGGGTTACGGTGGTGAAAGGATTAGAAATGACTGCTAAAGGTTGTGGACTTCCTTCCTTAAGAGATGAAAATGACCTAAAATAGATTTATATCTTTATTCAAGGATACAAATTGATAAAAAAGAAAACGTTAAAAAGAAAAACCTGAACCAGCAACAGCTGAATCAGATGTTCAACTGCAATAAAATCTAATATTTTTGTTGTTTGAAAATATTATCTGGGAAATTTCTGCCTTTAAAAGCCAGAGTTACTAGAATTCTGATAGCAGCAGAAGAAATAATTGAACATGGCAGGATTTTTGTAAATGAGAGACGAGAGCTGCTTTATTCACATGAATAATCCTATTAGAAAGTAATGGGGTATCTTTCCTAAAGTATCCCATGAAGCATGTTGAATACATGAAGATGGACATGAATTAACAGACCCTGTTGGAATATCGTTCCTGAGTATATAAGATGGAAGTGTAATACTCATCTTCTGCTTTTCACTGCTGAGTGTCATGAAGACCAGGTCACTGGTGCCAGTTCTACAAAGGGCCATCCTGGGGAAGCACAGGTAAGGAAAGTTCCCCTTTCTTGCCCTCAGTCATGAGTAAAATTATGTTGTAAACACTAAGGTCTTTTCTGGTATGTTTGGGACACTGCACTGACATTTTAGAATCCTTTGGTTTGGTGTGAAGTTTGTAAAAGTCATACACTTAAGTTCATTGCGTGTTCATCCCTAAGAAATATTAACTGATATTCACGTTGTACTTAATGAAAATGGTGGAAGGACGGCTTTGCTCACCATGAGGGCTGTTCTCCGACGATGCTGGCTGGGCACCTGCAGTGTTGGGATGCAGTTACAATGCTTGCTGCATCATTAAAATCTGTACTCTAGAGGCTCTATTTGAGTTGGACAGTGCAAGAAGAAAACTAATGCAACAGGGCTTGTCCCTTTTGTCTTATGCAGTCTTTGCTTTTCATCTCTCTAGGCCCAGTAAATTGCACATGGCCTGGTCTATAACAAACAATAAATATTTGAAAATAAAGTCAGTGAATGCTTCACCTTAGAGAAAACTGTGTAGTGAATTAAGATGTTCTATAGACCAAGCACCTGCAGGTAATTTTCAGTGGAATAAGATTGGTCTATACCATAGCTTGGTAACTCTATTTTTAAAAATATAATCTCACTCTCCATTTGTTTTAGAAATGGGGAAACTGAGCACTTGAGAGGCTCATTGACCTGCCCAAGGTGACACATATACTTCACTATTTCTAACTGAATCCTCGCTGTGTGACAGCAGAATGCTCTCCAACGTGATGTGTGTTGTGCTGACAATTGCTACCCCAGCCGTGCAGTGATGCACATCCTTCTTTTTTCTCCTATCATGTATTTATCACTTTATATCATTTTGATGAACATGTATTAGCTGCACCCGTCAATGGGTAGTGTCATATTTCAACACATGTGCACAATATGCTCTGATGAAATCCATGTCACTGGCAATGGAGTGTTTGAGTTTCTTCTAAATCTTCATCATACAGATAATAACTGCATGTATTATTGTAGGTGGTAGTCATCCCATTGTGCTGAAGAACACCTGTGAATAAAAACTGATATGAAACACACCTGGCTTTGTCTTGGCTGTGCATTGTACCTGGTGACTGTTACAACAATCTTCCCGTGTATATTCGAAAACATTCATGTCTACATTTCTGCGCTGCAAAAGGTATCTCCTCCCTAGCACAGGAACTTGGAAAAGTGGGACAGCAATCTTTCAAATCAGTATGATTGCTTTTCAACTGCGAAATACTATGCAGGCTTATAAATTCTTTGGATAGTAGGAAATAGCTCAGAGTCACTGGGGTAGATCAAAGGCATCACTCTGTTATGTCTTCAAATTAGAGAAGGCTGCTTCTTAGTGCCATATGAGGCCACACCTGGTGACAGGGTGACGGCAAGCTGTAGTCACAGCTGGCTTCGGTATGACCAGCATGCTGGAGAGGTCTAGGTTTCAGAACTTCCCGTGAACAGGCCAACTCGAATAAGGCCTTCTGCTCAGGCCCACAGGGCTCTTCCCAATTGCTTGGCTGAATCGCAACTCTAGAGTGTGCGATCCCATAGGAAAGTGTTTGGGGGTGAACTTAATCAGGTGTTCAGAAGGGGCAATGGATCATATCCTAGGCAGGGCCTCCAAACTGGTCAAAGCAACCTTAAGAATAAGATCTCTACATTATAATAACTTCATATAGGTCTTCAAACTGAAGTCAAAGGATGGCAAAACCAGTTTCCAAGATTTTTCTTGTGTCCTCTAGAAATGTGACTTGCAATATTGTTGTGACGGGGTAGAGAAAGAACACAACCACAGATGCTCTTTGAAGACATTTTAAACAGTCTTACTGGTGTAAAAACTAAAGGCATGCTCAGAGTTGGAACAGGATAAACGAAGCAAACTGCCCTGAAGGTGTCTGTTGACAAATTTCTATGAAGCCCTAGTCAAGGACTGAAGAAGTGAGTCCCCTTTAGGGATATTTGAGGTCTTGGCATGCCACACGCGCAGGCCAGACTGTGGCCTTGGGGCAGGTGGTGTTTCGTGATGGAATTACAGGGGCTGTGTTGTCACCTTTTCCATCAAGGACGGCTTGCCATCTTCCCTGGCTCGCCTGCCTGAGTTCTGTGTCTGCAGCCTACTGCAAAGTCACTGGTATTTGAGTGAATGTTGACTGGGAATTTAGGAGAGGAATGACACCACAGATTTGATGCTGTCTAGTTAATGTTAAACTCTATTCACTTCTTAAAAGTGTGGATTTAATTGGAGATGAAACTATGAAATTTTTTGCACCTAAATACTAAATTTTCTTCTTAGGAAACTATATTACTTTCCAAATTATGTTATATTTTATATCATGTGTTACATCAAATAAATACAGGATTACTCAGCACCATACAAATATTTTATATATATACACATATGTATAGCATATACATGCACATATTTATGTCTGTATGTATAGGTATGATATGTGCATATGTATTTTGTCACACATTAATTCTGTCATTAAAGGAAATTCACTTTAATAACCTGAGACCTGATTTATTTTTTCTAATGCAAGGAGTTAGATAGGATGATCTATCAAATTTATATTCAGGCTTTACATCTTTGTTTACATTAAAAGGAAAAAGTAAAAATAGGAAAGGGGCTTAGTACCTGGTGGTCACTGAACACTTGTTACATTTTAATTTGTTCAGTGAAAAAGACAGTGCTATAGTTCATTTCATGTCCTTGCTCTTTCTTTTTTTTTTTTTTTTACAGAGCTTATAATTTAATATAATTGCATAAAATGAGGTGGGGAAAAGAGGCTAATCTCCCTTTATTTGCAATATATACCTTCAGGAAATTTTTGATAGCACTACAAGACCCTAGGGCAAGTGTTGATACTAAATAATGAAAGCACATGGCAGAAGGGCAGATTCATTTGTAGTCTACCATTTCTATTTCCCTTGCGGGGAAAAAAAAATAAAGAATCCATGCAACAATGTAAAAATAATCCCTAACAGTGCCTAAATCTCTTAAGCCTTCCTCTATTTACTTTGATTTATCATTAAAATCACTTTCCAATTACACATGCAAATACTTGGAATTAAATTAAAGCCTTGGGAGGTAGGCAGTGCCTTTGATTTAACATAATTTGAAATACACGTGCCCTGACTCACCAGCAGAATGTGAGAATTTCTAAAGAGATGTAATTCCAGCAAGAAGCACAGAACGGAGCCTGGACAGCAGCAGGGTAGAAGGAGCACACAGATGTCCTTCTTTGGAGACCTACAGGAGATTCAAAGCAGTGCACACAGAAGCAGTGTCTCAGGACATCTTTCAGCTGCTTCTCCAAAGAAAAGTATCCCAAGAAAGGGTAGAGGAACTGAACACTTCCCTTTGCATAGCAGTCTCTTACTAGCTTCTATCATTGCCAATCTACATCTCCGGGAAATATTCCTCAGCTCTGAGAAGAAATTTACAATTCCAACACTATTTTGTAACATAGTATTCTAGTAGCAGAGTGAAATCATGCTCTTCAGGGTCTCTATCTGCTTTCAAGTTTAATTCCACCAAAACAGCCAAATAGTACACGATATACACGATATACACGCTTCTCCAGAAAAGCAAACGCATTGTTCAGAGAAAACAGTGCATGGTTCCTCCTTTTCCCTGATCATTAAATCTGCTCTTTCTATTTGCATTCAGACTGAAGTCTGGACTCCCTGGCTTCTTGGTTAGAAGGGACATAATTGAAGTGCTGCCCCGTTTCACAACACAACACAAAACAACAAAACAAATAAAGGTAATTCCGTAGCAAATAACTTTGTGCCTCTTACTTTTTCCTGATTGAAAATGGTAATTTTTGTCACTGTCTTTATGCTTCTTGGGAGGTTTTTAAGGTAGCTTTAGTGATAAGGCTTAGACAGACATCAATGAGAGGACAATGCAAATTGATTACAGGCAATACAAGGTAACCCGCTGCTGAGTTGTGTTCAGAACACCACAAACAATAAGATCAAGTTAAGGGCAGATACAGGAGAATGAATGGAGGTCTATGCAGGTATGGGTCATCCAATGAACATGAAAGATCACAGGAATTTGAAAATGAATTCCAGTGCGTGGGCGGCTGACCTACAGGAAGCATTTATGTCATAGGAAAGCCTCAGCCAGTCGTGTTTAGGTTCTCGGTTAGTCTCCTTGGCTACTCTTTGGTGCAAAAATTTCTCTGTTGTGTGGAAACATTGTGGGAGAAAGTTGATACTCAAGTGTCTGGTTTTTGTGTCATTGTGGGCAGTCTAACTAAGTCTCATATTTCAGATGCCTTGTCTTTTAAGAGTATGAACATAAATAAAGACCCCTTTCCCTGATGAGAACAAGCCAAGGCTACGGATTCAGTTCTAAGTGTGCCTCCTTTCTGTAAAGTAAATAATGTGCTCAAAGCACCTTTGCCTGGACAACAATTTCATGTCCTTTGTTACCATCATTTTTTAAAATATGAAAGACAACCTAGGGACTTCTTATTACACTGTGCAACATAGGATTTACCATAAGAAATTAAGGGCTGACTCCCAGTCTGCTATGGCTACCCAGAGATCCCCTGTAAACTCTCAAGCTTAGAAGCGAGAGAACCCGGATTTAGCTCCAGCTCTGCTTAGGACTGGTACAGACAGACAGTGCTCCCTTGTAAGGGATCAACTGTCCCACACATAAGATAGGAACTGCAAAATCTGTTGAATATATTTGTATTGTTGTCCAGTATTGGTATTACTATGAAACATAGAAAGGGAAATGGAGAGAAGTTAAACAATTTTTCTGGAGGCCCTGGACCTAGGAAGAAGTGGGCTGGGGCCTAGGTCTCTCTGCAGTCAAGGATGTCCTAGTCCACCAGATGTGAAGATAAAATAAAAAGACAGAAGGAAGAGCTCGCTCTGCAGAGCTGAAGACCATGAGTCTGGGTTGCTGTTGGTGCAGTCAATGGAAACAGCACAGAGTTAAGGAAGATATGAAGTTTATAGGACAACAAAGTAAAATAAAATTTGTGAAAATCTTCACTGTGTTGGGTGAGGGAATTAAATTGAAGAAGATTTGTAGTTAAGAGCAGGTTTAATCCCATTCAAACTTCTGTAGCTGACTCCTTTTTACTCCTGCAGGTTTGATCTATGTTCAAGAGTTTTACTTAGATTCAGTCACAGTAAATATTATTGAAGTGTGGAGGCTAAATTTATTTGTAAAAGAACATTTACATCTAGGGGAACAAGAATATAGCATACTGTGTAACACGAGTAAGCTGCTGCAGGAATCCACGAAATTCTGAAAACCCCATGGAACAGAAATCATTGCCTTGGGGTGAACCTCAGCCCTGCACAGCCCCAGGCAGCAGCTCCTTCCTCCCTGAGTGGTGTTTCAGGCATGGGTGGTTCCTGAGCACATGCAGGGGTGACAGAATGAACAGGGACACCTGGGCTGTGGACCCTGTGCAGGTAGAAAAGTGACCCAGGCTGAAATCAGGCTCAGTCATGGCATGTGAGGACAAAAGAGGGGACAGGGGGCTGGTCCATCCCCAAAGCTTATCCACAAATAAAAGAGGGACCTGTGTCCATCTGTCACAGGCCTTGCTAGCTGCCAGCTCCCAGACGACCTTGCATTTATCAGTACAGCAGCATAAAGAGACCTCCCAGAGGACAGAAATGACCATAGCCCAAGAGGAAAGACAGTTGGCTTGGTGTTGCATCCAGTTGCCAAGGCAGAACTCTGTGCCACACACTTTATGCTCACTGAATCCCAGCCACCAAAGGGAGAGCTATGACTAATTACACTGCCAAAAGAGAATGCTTAATACACAGACAGAAAGTAAATTTCCCAAGTCAAATGGCTATAGAGAAATAGAAAAAAACAATTAAGAACTATAAGTACAACACAATAAGACCATATTTCAAAAGGATATAATGTACTTTTTGTAATGAATTTGAAAATCTTTAAGAAATGCACTTTATGAGAGTATATACGAATATATGTTAAAATGCATGTATACATATGCATATGCCACACACAAAGAATTGTATGAAGATATGAATGACTTCTTTACAGCCATGAAAAAACATGGAAATGTTATCAATGTCACTTGTGAAAATAGATTTCAGATGCATAAATAAAATAGTTCCAAATCTGATTAGAAGATACAATAAAATAAATGAGAATATATATATATATTATATTATTTATATATATTATATATATAATATATTTATATTATATTATATATATTTATATATATGTATATATAAATGAGAACTATATATTTTTGATGCAGAGATATTTCAAAATGGGAACATCCATTAATATAATTCTCCTATTTTTCTGTCATTGTTTCCTTCAAAAACACAGTATGTACAAGGCAGTTATAATGCCCACTTTATTGACAAGTATCATTATTCTTGTGTTAAATACCATATGTTTAGATTTGTGTGGTACTCAGCTTAGTTTTTCTTTGGGTAAAAGTTCTTCTTTTTCATGGCTATAGTTCAGAGTCTTTGAATGAGAACTTCTGAAGGTTGAGTTCCAGTAACAGCTTTGCATAGTCCTGGTCACACTGTTTCATGTAGAAGAATGCTGCTTGTACTTGCACTTTTCCTCTGATAGTCAACACCCATCCATGCAAAGGAACAGAAAAGCTCAGTGAGCAGATGCCCTCCTCTAAGTTGAGCTGATTAAATGATCTGCAGAATGTGCCCTTAAATAAGTGAGTGCCCTAGGAAAATATATGTATTGTGGAATATGAATAATTATTTGATATCAGATCAGAGAAGAAAATATCACAGTTTTGGAAGTACAAATTAAAATTAAGATGGATGATGACATATTTTGAAACACACCAGTCACACAGAGGATGGAAAATAACATGAAACTGAAGTCCAAATACTGGTGTTTTAACACTGTCTAATTTACAGAGAGGAGGAAGTGTTTACCAAGCATGAATGAGGACCAGCATGGGGGGTTTGGGGTGGGGCTCATGTCTAAACTAAGATCCCGAGACATTAGCACTCTTAACCACTTTCCTCAGACATTGAAAGAAAAAAAGTAAAACATAACCTAGCAATGGAGATAAAGTATATAAAGCACTTAGTACAAACCAGACATTTAAGTGATGAATACAACCAAAATGATTATTAGAGACTACAGTGAAATTTTTACCCAACGATCTATCAAGATGTAAAGGCACAGAGGAATACCATGAAACAAGAGATTTTTTATTGCAAATTCCATCTGATGACTATGACTATTAACCACTAACCTCAGAATAGATGATATTGTAATTTAAAAAGATAAAATATAAACTAAGTTACATTTTCAAATAAAGTAAGACCTGAAATCCCTACTTGGAAATACTATGATTCTATGTAATCATTCTACTCTCTTTTTGACAGTGAATTCAGGAGCCCTCAAAATACATTTTTAATTTCATAAAAAAGCTAAGGAAAGAAAAGAAAGTATAGTTTCCTCAGGAATAATTTTATTTCACGTACATAGTCATAGCAGTGGAACAATAAAATTTGATTATGTAAAATGAGTTGTGCAACTTTAAAGAAAGCCTGTGGAAGAGATTATAGAACATAATGTGATTCTTTTTCTGTGGTACACACACTACTTGGGTCAATTTATTCAGTCTCCTCAAGCCTAAGTTTGGAACAAATGATGCAGAGGCCTAAGTCATTAGCTTAAAATGAAGTAATTTTGAAGACAAAGGCAAATTCATTCATTTTGCATAGAAATACTTAGAAAGGTATTATGTGACTACAACACCACAGTCCAGGTGTTGCAAAATGCCAATTTTCAATTTTAACTCCCTTTATCATATGAGAAATCTTTAAGGAGTGATTAAAGTGAATCTATTAATTTATTTTCCCTAGGAACTGCATTAAGAATCTAATACATGTATAGCCCAGCATGGAGGTACGAGTTTCTGAATAATATTCTCTGCTGGATGGAATTAAGAAGCCTTAGAAAAATGGTTGATTCGAGAACTAGGACAGGAAAGCACAAGGTGCTTATTAATTAAGCACAAACATCTTATTAATCCAGAGAGCACAATTCCTAAAAGATTTAAGGAACATATCAGAAAAGGCCAGGAACCAGGGTAAAGAGCTGCCTTAGGTCCAAACTGTGAAATTTTAGGCATCAAAATAAGTATTTAATTATTGTAAATGGCAGTGACTCACTGATAAGTCTGCCCTGATATAAATAAACATATTAATAGTGGAAGAGAAAGCTCTTTCTAGCAGTATGATGTCAACAAATACAGAAAGAACGATGAGGTCAGAAAATCATCATGGGATGCTGATAACTAAATAGCACCATGCTCTGGATATTCAATGATGTAGATATTTTACACCATAAAATATCTACCCACAAATGGCTTCTCAAGTGTTGTGATTTTACAGTGAAGAATCATGGCTAGCGACACTTTAACTAAGTTTTTAAAACTAACTTAACTAATTTTACTACAAATTGTATTATACCTCCTTAAATGATATGTACTAAGATGTCAGCAATTCCTGAATACATCAAATCAAATGTATCAAGCATATAAAATTGAAATAAATATCTATTTCACCCTGTTGTTATGAAACTGTACTGCCAAGTTTATGGACCCAATTAGAATGGCCATGGTGGCCTAAATGACAAATGAATTTTAAGTGGGTTTGGTGAGTTCTCTCAGATGATCTGTTTGTCAGACTGTTGTTAAAGAAACTTTTATGAACAGAAGCAGTTATATGGTATTGAGACTAATTTCTGAAAGTAGTAATGGGGGAAAGGCTGGTGCAACTGGAAGAGTTTTCAATGATAAATCCTAACTGCAACCAATTGCATTGACTATCAAGGTTGGCACATTTTACTGTAGTAGCTGTGATGACCATGGATGTGTATTGTTTCACGCTGACCACAAATTTACTTGTTTACAGCAAAGGATACTGTCAGGTTTCATATAAAGTCAAATCATTTTTTCTGGCAAGACACATGGGAAAGGCAGCATCAACAGGAAGTTTAGGTGGTAGGACGAGGGGAGCCCAGTGATTCAGCGCTGTCTGCGGCCACCTCTACCAGGGTCACTGGCTGTGGGTTTCTAGGGAAATGGAGGAGGAGGCTGAGTGGGCTGAGTGACTCAGTTTCCTGGGGTGGGAATGTATTCTATCTGAACTATCTTGTAGTACAAGTTATTCCTGTTCAACTACTGGCCAACTCTATCCACTGTGCTTGCACAATTGAATGCATGTAATCTTAGCACTCTGGAATGTTGAGGCAAGAGGACTGCATGTTCAAGCCCAACCTGGGGAGTTTAGTTACTAAGCAAGACCTCATCACAAAATCAAAAAAGGGCTAGAGCTGGAGTCAAGGTGAATGTCCTGGGTTCAATGTCCAGTACTGCAAAAAAAAAAAGAGGGAAACAATATGATAAATACAAGGATGTGTTTTGGTGGAAATTTTAATATTCCATGCCCCCTGGTAAGGAAACTGAGATGGTAGAGATCTAATACACATTCATGGTGGAAATTCAGCTGTTACTGAACAAGGTGATTATTTCCTATACATTTAATGGGATGTTATATTTTCTAAAATAAATTTAAATTACATAATGCCCTTTGTTGCAAATGGAAATCTATTTGCTTTGCCAGAAATACTTCCTGATTATTTGTCAAGCAAATGAAAATAGATGCAGACAGTGTAAGCCATATCATATAATTGCACCACACAATTGCAATGGGTACAAAGTACACTAGTACAAAAAATAATGAGTTAGTAGGCTGATTCCTTTTATTTTTTAATTTTTTTTTATTTTTATTTTTTTGTGGGTACCGGAGGGTCGACCTCAGGACCTCACACGCCAGCAGGCACCCGTACCGCTGAGCGATATCACCGGCCCCTTTTTCGTATGTGGGTTCCGGGAGTCGAACTTGGGCCCTCGCGCTTGCAAGGCAGGCGCTTAAGCCACTAAGCCATCTCACCGGCCCTGATTCCTTTTTATTTAACATTCATGTTTAAATGTGCAGCATCAGGAGTCTCTAAATCACCTTGGCTAGGATCCAATTTCTGGGATATATAGAAATAGACATCCTCATTCTTACTGTGCACATTTACACATGTATTACATGAAACTTCTAAGTAACTTACTCTATTAATAAATGCATGAATCTAGAGAGATTTCCCATTGGTAACCATTATATTAGCTTCTCCTCAAAAGCGAAGTATATGTAGAGGTGGGGAGTGAGAGAGGATAACTGATTATTCCTCGAAGTGGTGATCTACAAGCAGCTGAGTAAAGTGTCCCCATCAGAGGCTGGCCTGCCGAATCCCTGTCTTCCATGTTAAAGCTGGGACACAAAGACCTTACTCTGGGCGTGCAAGTACACTTGAAATTTTACTCTTAAATTACTTAGTCGCCAACCACAGGCTTAAATACACAGAGATCAAACCACCCAGTTGCTCAAGGGTGGCTCTAGTAGAAAGAAATTACATAATTTATGAACTTCTATAGTAAATTGTTGACTGAGTGGCCTAACCACTTCAGACTAAGTAATTGATTAAAATTTCATCAATAATACATGACATAGACTGACCAATTGCTCAACAATGTATTTCTAAATGTTGAATTCGAAGGACTTTAAAGATAAGCAGTACTAAGAGAAGAGGTAGAGTAGAGACGCTTTCTGTGTTGGACACCCATTGTTAATTGTTTTAGAGAGTTTCAATATTCTCACATAATTTTTTTTAGCTACTGGTAGGACGGTACCAGAAATTTAACATTATGTTGTTTACCAACCCACTTTTATATAATGCAGAACAATGAAATGTGTTTTGCTGGCTTGAGGAATTAATGATTCTTTAGGCATATATTTTGGGGTAAAATAAGTGCTTCATCCTGGGGAGCCTTGAGTTCACAGACTTGCTGGAGAGACCCCATGGTTTACCTGAAGAGAGACTATTTCTAGGAGTGGCGTAAGCAATGAAGTTCCCAGTGTGTCTCTAATTGCGTGTGTGAACTTAGCAAAGCCATGTCAAAGTGTTACTTTCCGGTTCCTTGTCAGTAAGAGGAGGGTAGCATGGTCAGTTCCTTACATCACAGAAGGGAAGGTACCATTCCCATTTCCATGGGATTAGCAAAGACCAGATAAACGTCAGTACTATGTGTTGATCCATAAAAGGAGAGCCAGGCTGAGAAACTGGTGAAGGGAGGAATTCGGGGTCCCAGAGTGGCAAACTGAACAGACAGTACAAGTAGAGGGTTGGTAATGGTAGGCAGGAGACAGGCTGGAGCCAAGAAAGCCTGAGACAGGAATGAAAATGTTTTCCAGTGTTAGTTATCTGCAGTCCCCTCCTCTTCCATCCCAGCCCTGGCACCCACTCTCTCAGGCACTGGGTAGGCAGTGGAGCAGGTAGATGTGAGGGACAAGCTCTTACTACCCTACACATTAAGGACAACCCACTGCGCATAGAATACATAATAACATTTAAATGTTTCCTTATTTAAACTAAACATGTGTAACTATGTGGAAGTGGACTTGTTAAAAACAAATAACAGTCAATATTCCTTAGTGAACAAATATTTGTCAGGTAAAAAATGGTCAAAAGTTTTCTAGCCTAGAGCATCTATGAAGTTGGCCACTCCCTCCTTCTGGAAGTGAGTTCTTCTTCTTCCCTCCAAGATCACCATGGTGATCACTCAGGCTGAGGGCGCTCTTCTGCTGCCAGAGATGGAACTCAGATGTCCTGTTGAGTTTTTCAGTGCCATGACTACTCACTATTGCTAGTCTGGGAGCTCACTGTCTTCCATGACTTCTTCTTTCCTTCTGTCTGTCCTGTCTTCTATACTTCACCCTCATTGATCCACTGGTCAGATATTAACTGATGGTCTGTGTGACATTAGACCTAGAGGGAGGCTCTGCACCTTCACAGGTAAGCAAAGCACAGTTCCCTTCTGGAGGTGGCCATTCATAGGCCAGGACCCTTTGCTGGGACTCTATTTTCCAGGCACATACAGCAGGTGCTGTGGCAAAGCATGGGGTGACCCCATCTGATCCTGGGGTGATCCAGGACACCTCTGAGTTCCATCTTAAGAATAAGAACAGGCTGCCCAGGTGAAAGAGGAGCGTGATGAGGCAGAGGGAGGAGAAGGCTGGTACCCAAGGAGGGGAGAGAGTCCTAAGCCATCTGAATCAGGGCCTGACTGGAACCATCACCTGAAAACAGTCACCCATCTCCAACATTTCTCAGCTGGTTTTTGTCAGAACACACTCCAGTGGGCTCCCAGTGATGGCATTTCTGGCCCTCTGGCTGATAGGGCAATGTGGGGGCTTCCAGGACTGGGGCCTCTTTGCTCACCCCCTGTGCATGGAGACGCAAGTGTGTGGAGGGTGGTAGGATCTAAACACGTGCACTGCAAAACCTGTTGCCCAGTGTTGACCAGAGAAAGAGAGGGAAGTAGCAGAAGCAGGGAGTGAGGAAGCCAGCTGGCCGAGGATGGAAAAGGTTAGCGCGGATGTCATGGGAGGAAGCAGGTCCTGCTGCATCCTTCTGGGAACACTGTGCCATGGGCACTACGAGTGATTTCAGTGTCTACCATTTTACAGCAAAGGAAAGTACAGATGGGAGGAGAAAAAGAGAGAAGGGAACGAGGAAGAGGGAACAAAGGCTGCTCAGTGCACATGGCGTGGGAGGTTACGTGTTTAATTAACCTCAGGGACCTTGAGAGGACAGCGTTGCAATCCACTGTTGACAGCCGAGGACTCTCACACCGCGGTGGGGAACCACGAGTCGCCACTCCATTGCAGTCTGGTTTCTCATCATCGCGCTTTAAAAGATGATCATTAGCAGTAAAACAAAGCGGAAGAGGCAGATGCAATTTCTACCACATACATGAGCAATGTTCCAATGGACACATTATAACAAAAAGGCCCACGTGGGCTTAGAAGCATGAGGAAAGCTAACGTTAATCTTGGAACCCATTGTACTCACGTTGCAAAATGATGGAAAAGTGTGGAGCCCTAGAGATACTTAATTTTTGTGGTAATCACAAGTTGCATAGAGTCTGATATTTGTTGCTGTATTTAAATTTTAGATTAATTCTTCTGAGTGTTTAATACAAAATTAAAAATTTTCTACAGAAGTTAGAAATTATTGTGACCTCGGGCTAAATATCATGATTTTCCAAAACCTTTCTTTATTCTATCTGTGGTAATCATTTAAAACTGAGAATATATGCAAAAGGACATCTCAGATTTCAGATGTGTAACGCATGATTCTTGTTATTAGCATTGTATATTCAAACCTCCGCATTGGCTCAGAAACATGGGCAAAAGTGACAGCACACTTGTTTTGTGTGCGTAGTGCTGGGAGTCGAACCCATGGTGTTCACACTGAGCCCCAGCCCCAGCCTTTTAAATTTACTTAAGTTCTTTATGAGACAAGGTCTCTTTAACTTGTTAAGTTACTCAGGCTGGACTCTAACTTGCGATCCTCCTCCCTCAGCCTCCCAGAGTGCCGGGATTACAGGCATGTGCCACCACGCCCAGGTCTCAGTAACAGCACTCTAAAGCCATTGGACCTCTGTTCCCAACACAATGAAAGCTGTGGAAACACAAATACCTTTAAGCTATTCTTCTGAAGCTCATCTTTTTCATTGTTTATTCTCCCCTTTTTCTTGAATTTAATTTTTTCAACTGATACAAAAAAACATAAAAATTGTACATAGTTGTGGGGTTCCGTGTGACACTCTGATATATGCATATATCGTGTGATGTTTAAATCAGGGTAAATACATCTATTTCTTTTTGCTTTTGCACTGTCATGAAATCCACATATAAGCCAGCTAATCCATGAACTGTAGATTTAGATTTTTAGAATGCTTAATATAGGCTGGGCTTTGTACAGAAGTGAGAAACCCTGGGCATTTCTTGGGCACTGTCATAAGGTGGAAGAGAGGTCATACTTTGCATAAGGTCAGCTTGTTCCTTCCCAGCACCCCCTTCATTCTTTCGCATATGAATATCCAGTTTCATCAACAACATTTATTAAAGTGATTGCCCTTCCTTCATGTGTCTTCTTAGCTGGACTGTCAAAAATTAGCTAACAGTACATTTTATCTCTCAGTTTTGTATTCTGTTTACTTTGAGGTTAGTTTCTTGGCTCTATTTTCTACCATCTCATTTTGATTGCTATAGTTTTATAGTATAATTTGAAATCAGGAAATGTGATATATCCAACTTTAATTTTCTTTCATAATATTGTTTTAGCTATTCATGGTCTTTTGACCATTTCAGGACTATCCACTCTTTCATACAAATTTTAGAAAAAATTTTTCAGGTTATGTGAAAAGTGTCACTGGAATTTTCATAAGGACTGTACTGAATTTGTAACAGTATTCATCCTTACAACCCAACAGCATGGGATATCTTTCAATTTACTTGTGTCTTCTTCAATTTCTTTAATCACTTTTTCATAGTTTCCAATGTATTGCTCTTTTATTTCCTCAGCCAAATTTACCCCAAGGATTTTGTTTTTCTTGATGTTGTTTTAAAGGGGATTGTCTTCTTGATTTCTTTGTCAGATAGATCACTGTCGATGTCAGGAAATGCAACCAATTTTCTTGTGTTAGTTTTGCATTCTGCTACTTTACTGAATTAGTTCATCTCTACAGGTTTTTCTGCAGAGTCTCAAGTTTTCTACCTAAGAGATAAAGTCATCCGTAAACAGGAATAACTTTCTTCTTTCTTTCTGACTTGGATGCCTTCTATTTCTTTTTCTTGTCTGATTTTCCCTGCTAGGACTTCCATTACTATCCATGTAAAATAGGAGCGGGGAGAAGGGGCACCTGTACTTTGTTCCTGTTCTTGGACGTAAGTTTTCGTTTTCATTCATTGGTTATAATGTTAGCTGTGGGATTTTCACAGGATCTTTGCTAGTTTTGAATTCCCCCAAATTTAATTGCTAGCCCATGATACTTTGTGAGGTGGTGGAACATTGGCGGGAGGGTGGTTGTGCAAGAAAGTTAGGTCTTGGAGGTGAGCCCTTGAAGGGGATTTTGGAACACTGGTCCCTTGCTCTCTCTGTTTCTTCTCTCCAGCTTCCACAAGCTGAATAGACCTCCTCTGCCACACACCTTTACCATGATGTGCTGTTGCCACCACAGTTCCAAAGCAACAGAGCCAGAGGCTATGGACTGAAACCATGAGCCAAAACAAACCTTTTCTTCTTATAATCTCATTGTCTCAGGCACTTTGTTGTAATAAGAGAACCACATCTAACATAGTCTTTATTTTTACATGCCATGATCAAATGGGATTTATTCCTGAGATGCAAAGCTGTTTTATCATATGCAAATCACTCAGTGTGACATATCACATTAATGGAATGAAGGACATAAACCACATTATCATCTTGACAGATGCAGCAAAAGCGTTTGACAAAGTGTAATATGCTTTCATGATTAAAACTCTCAACTAAATAGGTATAGAAGAATTTTTCTTATCCTACTGAAGCCCATGATTAATATCATCAGTGGGTAAAAGCTGAAAGCTTTTCCTCTGAGATCTGGAACGAGGCAAGGATGTCAATCTTGTCATTGTCCAATTCACATTTTCTGCGTTGTACATTCTCGCTGGTGCAAAGCAACATGTAACCCCGGGGATTAGGGAAAGGGTGGGCCACTGATCCCCAGGCCCTGCTGTTGTTTAATACTCATACACAGTAAACCTGGTTTTGGCTACAATCACTCCTCTAGGACTTTTCAGTTCCATGCAAGTAGATTTTTGAACAGATAGGAAAAAACAACGAGGAGGTCATTAAAAAATGTCTGTTTTAAAAACTTGAAACTACAGTGCAATTTGACAACTGAACTTTACAGAAAAAAATGAGCTTCATTTACCTGGTGAAGTTATTACATGGTAAAGGTTGATTCTACTAAAAATCTTTAATCAAAATGGCAGTCGGTAAGGTTGTAATATTAAAAATAAATCGAGCGGCATCTGTGCTCTTTAACTGAAATGACTGCACCAGAAAGAAAGCCCAGTGTGACTGAGATTCTGCTTGAGGTTGTGCAGATCCTGTGTTTTCCTACATCTTATTGGAAGATCATCCTCCATGGAGCAACCTCACTGCAGAGTGGCCAGGTGGGAGACACTGCAGGTCTGAGGCCAGCCGGATCCTCATGGGAACCTCAAGGAGGAAGGAAAAGGGCTTAGAAGGATCAGGCATGCATTTGGACTCTGAGGGCACGATTTTATTCACACAGGTAGATACATAAAATGAACCTAAGGTGGAGTTCCCTTACATAAAACATCACAAAGGAATTTTCCATTTTCTACTTCTGAACACACCTTCGAGAAGGCAAGACGCAGCAGCCACAGCAGCGAGAGAAAGGTGCACACTGGGCCTAGGTGGCCGTGCTGAGCGTGAGATCCTTAGCATGGAACCCTGCAGTGTACACAGGGTACACAGGGTACAACTTGTGCCATTTTGAATACTTAAAACCAACTTGTAAATATCTGGTCTGTTGCACCAGATGAGGCCTAGGGTATTTCAAGCCAATAACAAAATTTCAGCGTTTATATTCTTGTCTACAGGTGCAGAACTGGAATTCTTCATCTACAGTCTTGAGCATGTGACACAGCGAAGCCTGCACCGGTGTCAGTAAATGTTGTAATATTCAACGTGCCCTGCAGGGGTGCAGGCCCCCAGGAGCCGTGTTAGGATGTAAAACATTTGATTTTTTAAAATTTGTATACATTCAAGGGGTACAGTATAATATTTTGATAAATACATACATATTGAAATCATTACCATTTTCAAGAATATTAATGTTTTCATTAAGCTTAATTAATATTTTTTAAGCTTCTTTAGACACTACCTTTAGATACTAATTTGCTCACTTTTGTCCTAAATAAACAACGTTTTTTGAGTGAGTACTGCTTTCATATATAACCTATAATTCAGTTGATAAGACAATTGGGCCATGCCAAGAGCACAGGTGTCCCCTTGGAGCTGCAGACCCCCTGAAGTGAATCTCTGCTACTGAGACACATTTGCTTCTGAGAGCTAGTGTGGCTTCAATTAGCATGAGATTCAAGGCTTTTCCAAGGACCCCAGAGCAGTGCATTGTAGTGATCATTAAAGAAAAGGTTATTAACATCCCTGGAAGGGATTCCAGAGTACCAGCTTACAGAAGACCTAGGGAATTTTATGCTAGGTTTATTTGAAATTACTCAAATTTCAACACTTCTGAAGATCAGGAAACAAATTGGCAAAATTATGAGTGGTATATTCTAATTGCTACTCTGATATTATAACCACCAATACCAACAGGTGGAGTAGTTGCTACATAGTCACTGATTTTTAGAGTCAAGAGAGTAAGAACATTATATTGCTGTTTGTAATATGGCCAGGGGAACTGTAGCAAGTGGGCAATAGTGACAATTCGTTGATATGATCATTTTTCTACATTCTGAGAAAGCGGATTCAGTCTTAGCTCTACCCCTACAGCTGTCTTGAGGCACTGCCCAGCAGTGACATTGCCTTCCGGGAGGTGCCTCAAGTGGGACCTCAGCAGCTGCCTTTCTTCTTAGCTAGGTCACAGGTAACTGCTGGTGGTACTACAACAAAAACCAGCTCAGAATGGCTGTGAGCATCTCAGTGAAACAAACCTTTTCTTATCAAATTTTACAGTAATTCTCCTAAAATCCAATTCAGTCCATTTTTATACCTGTGGTTTGAGGAAATAATAATACAAACCCGTGAATTCTCAGTTTAAGTGAGAACTATAAAACTCCTTCACTTCTCATATCAGATGCTATCTGAGGTCTTATAAATCACTTGTATTTAGATATCATGCAATGTGAAAGCCTTGTGTGTTTTCTGAATACTCATGCTTTCTTATCTGATAATATTCACCTTAATTCCCTCTTCTATGAAGCTGTAAAATTCCTTGGAAAAATTCATTCAGTATTTCCAGTAATTCTACCAGCTCTTAAAGTCCAGCTGCAAGAGGGGCTCACTGTAGATTAATCATACTCTGCTATGTGCAATAACTTGTAGCAATATGCAAGTGGGAAACCTGCTCGAGCAAACCAGATGTTGGGGTTTTGAGACTGCACCTCCGACTTTGCAGCCTTTGCCATGACGAAGACAGAGGCTGTGTCCTGCTACAGAGTGGAGTAAGGCATTTGTCAACCCTGAGGCAGCTTTCCTTGGGGTCTGGCGTCATGCTGGAGAATGAACCTCATGTGACAGCAAAACACAATGGCCACTGTCACACGGCCAGCTCAGGCAGTGTCCTGCCCCGGCCTGGATGGAGCTCAGGCAACACAGGACTTCTGGTGCAAAGCAGAAAGGGGCCTGAATAGGGTACAACAGAAGAGAACAGGTGCGCTGTGCAGGCAGCAGACACCAAGGGAAAGAGAAGCACACAGGTCTGATTTTCCTCTCATGCGTCAAAAAATTTCTTCTACTCTTCCGTCAACTGAATTTATGAAGGGAGCAGGGAGACCAGTAGCCTTGCTACAAAGCAAACACCAAGGTTGAGTAAAAAGTAATAACTGCTCCTTCCAATATGTTTCCTAACGTGCTGCAGGCTCCTGTTCTCCCAGCTTACTGGGGCTACAGCAAAGGCCTTCCGTGGCCCAGAGCCACTAGGGTGTGGCCTTCTCCATTCAGGTGAAGGCAAGAAGGTGAAATCCCAATTCTGCAGAAATACAATCACAACATCAAGAAATTATACCAATAAATTGCATAAAGATATTTCAGTGATAAAATCCCAACTCCTATTTGAATATTCATCACGCCCCACTATTAAAATTTCACAAAGATGTTAAAATTCAATGATTAAATACCCATGAAAGTTAATTTTAGTTTAAGTTTCAAACATCTTGCTCCTGCAAGTTACAAGTCCAAAGGAATTAAAGTCTACTTTCTTATTCTACTTAGTTTGATATGTAGGGCTTTTTTGGCCTTTAAAAAGTTTGGAATTTCTAATGGTAGAAGTTTGAACTGCTAGGTCTGATTTGAGATTCTTATATCAAACTACATTTTAAGAAAGAAAGCACCAGCCTTAGATGACTTTGCTGATAAATTGAACCAACTAAATAAAAAAGAAATGATACCAATTCTCCACAATATTCTTCAGAAAATAGAAGCAGAAGAGACATATTTTTAACTCCCTTTGTGATGTCAGCACTATACTTACAGCCAAACCAGACAACGAGATTACAAGAAATGAGTACCATAAACCAATATAGCTCATGAACATATAGTCCAAACTTCTCAAAAATATTATCAGAATGAATATTGCAATGTGAATATTAACTATATGCCTCAGCTAGGTGGTATTTTTCCCAGGTAAGAAGACTGACTAAATTCATATATTTATATAAATTGATGTAAAAAAAGCATTTGATAAAATCTATCATTCATCTAAAAAGTCTTTATAAAATAGAATAGTAGGGAAATTCCATGATTTGTTATGACATCTCTCCAAAAACTACAGCTACAGTTCTATCAAACAGTAGTGAGGTGTTAGACCCCATTGCACAATGTAGCCCTAAGTTTAGGAACGAGGCGAGGATATTCACTCTTAATACTCTCAGTCACCTAGCTCAATAAAAGAAGAAAAAGGAAATAAGAGGTTTACAGCTTTTGAAAATTGGGAGAGCACTGAATTTGTTCACAAATGGCATGACTACAAGAATGGACAAAAAACACACATGTAAACCAAAGCCCTGGAACTACTAAGTGAGTATAGTAAGGTAACAAGATATAAGAATAAGATATGAGGGCCGGTGATATAGCTCAGCTGCATAAGCGCCTGCCTGGCAGGTGCGAGGTCCTGAGTTCGACTCCCGGTACCCGCATATTAAAAAAAATAAAAGAATAAGATATGAAAATCAATTACTTCCCTGTATACCAATGGTGAACAATTGGAATTTGAATATTAAAAAGTAACTTCAATATTATCAAAACAAATGAAACACTTAGATATAAATCTAATAAAATATGTATAGGACTTTTGTGAAAAATCTGCAAATGCTAATGAAAGAAATCAAAGATATAAATAAATGAAAATTGCATTTCATGAGTGGAGGGCTGATTATGGTTAAGTTGTCACTGTGTCAGCTTGATATATAGATTCAATGCAACCTGAGTAGCAATCTTATCTATTTTGTAGACTTCGATGACTCTTTCTAAATTTTATTTGGAAAGGCAAAAAATTCATACAATCTCTGCTTCGAAGTTCACATCACCATCTGTGGTCAGATCTCTCCCTTCCTCATATTATAAGGGTATAACAAAGGCATTCAGGGCCTACTTGGATAACTCAGAATAATATCCTCATCTCGAGGTCCTGAACTTAATGACATCTGCAAAGTGATTTATCCATGTAAGATAGCATTCACAGGTTTGGGGATGAACCGCTGGATGTCTCAGAAAGCTACTACATAGTCATACAGGGCATACAAGGCTTTTGATAATCACTCAAAATTGGAAACAACAAAGTTGCCTTCAATAAGTGAATGATTAAGCATACAGTTATAGCTTCATGCAATGGAATATTATTCCATTAAATAAAAGGAAATAAACTATCAAACCACAAAAAGGCATAGATCAATCATAATATTATGAAGTGAAAGAAGCCAATATGAAAAGTTTGTGTTCTATGATTCCAACTACATGATATTCTTAAAAAAAAAGCAAAACTGCAGCAATTGTAAAAGATCACTATTTTTCAGTGGTTTAGGAGGAGACGGGAAGG
Organism: Erethizon dorsatum; assembly: GCA_028451465.1. Taxonomy (NCBI): domain Eukaryota; kingdom Metazoa; phylum Chordata; class Mammalia; order Rodentia; family Erethizontidae; genus Erethizon; species Erethizon dorsatum. The sequence goes on from CM051833.1 coordinate 59,042,491, forward strand.
ATTCAGTGGCTGCTTTACTGGGTATATTTTAGGGCAGTGATGCTATTCTGTGTGATCTTGCAATGGTGGGAGCTGTAACAGAGCACAGTCCTATGCTCAAAGTTAGAAAAATTCAAACATCAAGATAAATAACACAGCATTAAATTATAGCCAAAAGTAGGAAATAAATATTCAAGAGTCTTTACTGATACAAATAATTGAATACATAAATAAATAAATAAATCTGAAATAGACAAATCTCCCTTGTACAATAATTCCAAATAATTTAAAAAAATACTTTGTCTTCAAAGAAGCAAGGCACAACTATTCACGCTACCATGCATAATGATTTTCTTCCAGAGAGTGCAGTAACTGTGTCATGAAACTAACCTGACAGACACAACCTTAGCCAGGTGACCGAGACCAATGTCAACAGGGACTGGGCATGTTGATAAAGGGTACAGCTGATATGATGTGAGAGAATGGTAGCTTATTCCAAGGTGTGACTCCTCAAATCACATAATACAGGACTCAAAATGGCAAAAACAGACAAACCCTAAGTGAGAGACATTCAGCAAATGTACCTGAACTGCATTCCTCAAAACTGTCAAGGTCATCAGAAACAAGGGAAGCCTGTGAAATGGCCACAGCCAAGACAAGTAGACATGATGACCGATGTACTGTGATGTCCAGGATGGAAACCTGAGGGCAAAAGAGGGGCAAGAGGAGAAGCTAAAAAATTTTAATCATGATGTATATTATGCATGTATTATCCATGTATTTTGATGATCAGTATGAGTGAATCAATACTGGTTTACTACTTTTTATGAATATACAGACTAATGTAAGATATTAATAACATGGGAATTGGATGTCGGATGTATGGGAACTCTGTACTCTCTTTGCAGTTTTTCTGTAAACAAAAAAAATTCTAAGATTAATTAAAAATTCAGTTAAAAATATATATCCCATAAAGATACTATTTTTTATGAATGTAGCTTATCATATACAAACCAAACTTAAGACATAATCAAGTTCAATATGATCAGGAGTTCTACCATGAAAAGCGAAACATTCTAAACATCAAAACTGTGCATCAGTCTGTGGGGTTGAGCCTTTTCTCTTCTTACTGACTTCTCTGTGAAGATCCTAGATGCTGAGCACTGAGGGGTCCCTGGCAAGGCCTCAGTTGCTGCAATGTGTCGAAGGAAGATAAACAGCAGAAACCCCTGTCATGGAAGGCCAATAACTTCTTAAAAGCCACGTGTGGCTTTGATCATACAATGCCCGTTCTACGCAGCCATTCTTATACACACTCACGGATGGCACATGCATGGTGTGACCTTCTACAGAATTTTCTCTGGTTGCAAAACAGTTGAAAGGAGCAGCCAGATTGCATTAGTTAGGTAAACCTAACAAACACTGGAGGGCCACAATCTACAAAAAAAAGAATTGTTCATGCTGAGTGCATATCCACGTGTCTTTGTGTGTACATGTGTGTCACCCGAACGTTTTACCAAAAATGAATTAATCTAATCAATGACCTTGTATCCTGCAAGAGTAAGAAGAGGCAAGTACAAGTTATGTGTGTGAGGGGGAAACAATGTGAAAGTGCCACACTTTAAAAATAGAACTCTTTTCAAGATATATGAGATAGTGTGGAAAATTCTTATTTAAATCACATTTCTAGTTGCATTAATCGAAATAAGGATAGTAGATATACTTGAATTTACTTCAGTGCCTTTCCAACACTTATTTTCCACTTTTCATATTGCCATGAAAAATGACTTGAATTCTTCCTTCTCTACCTGGATAACAGTTAAGAAATATAACATCCTCATCGACTCTTCGTCAGGGTATTCTTACACCAACTCTGGGTGAAGAAGTATTCAAATTCTTTATAGGGATTAATAAATGGTTAAAAAGAGTACAAAAATTCATTTATAGAAATGTTAAAATTCCTGGAATAAGTAATTGTGTGAAAAATAGAGGGATGATATATAACTTTAACGATACTGTTAGGGTTTTAAATAACCTTGGAGAGAACATAAATATCTCCACTTTCTATAAGTAGATAATGAAAAAAGAAAACATGAAAACTATTAAATCATAAGCCTTTTAGTATCTTTAGGGGGTAATGTAACAAGAAAATGAACCTAGCACTAGCTAATTCCAATGATGTATTGGTGGGGCATAAAGGATTATCAAAACAATATTTTACACAGGTCTTCATAAATGTTTTCTCTGAAAGAATGCACTTTTAAGATTAGTTTTTCTAATTAAAAAAAAAGAAAAACAGTGCTCCAAGTACAACCTAGAGTGAGGTAAGCTGGTAAATTCTGCATGGGAATACTAATATTAACCTGTTGATTGGAAGTCAGATCAGAAGAAATATACCTTAGTGAGAGCAAACAGGTAAGTTGACTTGAGTTAAAATAGAAAGCACGACATGAAACACAGGTCCGGCTTTGATCCCAGCCTTACTGTGCTACATACAGATGGGAGAGGAACTGAGCCCTGTCACCCCACACAGCCTCCGTCCCAACACGCCACACAGGGAGCTGCAAGGTTTATTTTCAGTACAGCGAATCAAAACATCAGAAATCCCAGAGTCGATGGCTCCAAATATATCAAGTTGAAGACAATTTTGATTAAGTACTTTGTGAAGCCACCTATAATCTAAAACACATTATGTGTGAATTGCTTGCCCAGGAAATCAATAAAATATCAGATTAACAAATGGCCATTTGTGTAGGAGGAAGGTAAGAAGCAAGGAAGTTATGCTTACCATACATAGATTAATTAGCACGCTTACAGATACACACATCTATAATAAAACTTTCAGACTCCAAGTACTCCATTTTGACCATTATCAAATGGTCTGTTCATGGACTCTAGGGCTAATCTTCCTTTTCGTTTGTACATCATTTTCTTGCACAAATGCCCACAATTAAAATATGTTCAAAAGTGAACTTAGCATATTTGGAGATTGTTGGAGTAATGAACCCATATAAATATGATCCTGTATTTTTAATGAGCTTTGTTAATTAACCATTTGTTAATTATGTCACTCATCGATATCTACTGAGACATTCTGGACATTGAATTATATACCAGGAATATAAAATGGATGGCAGCATACTTGCTTTCAAATAACTCATCACCTAGTTACGTGAATGAAAAAGTAATCTAGTAATTGCAGATTGGCTGGGACTGCCAAGGGGGTAACACGTGAGAGTTCTTTTACACAAGAACCATAGTGATTCAGGTGAAGATTGGAGAAGCAAAAATCTTTTCCATGCAGAAACACAATGTACACAAAGGCTGCAGAAGAAAGAAATCCTTAACTCTTGGAGAAGCTTCCAATATTGATATAACTAAGAACAAGTGTTTTAAAGAGTAGAGAGAGGAGAGGTTAGCCTTGCATTCCGTTAGTATTTGTAATTTTCATTAAAGCAAGTTCTTATTTTAATTGTCAGAAAGCTGATGGGGTTGAATCAGCTAGGTTACAAAAGGAAGAACTGAAACCAATAAAAAACTGTAATAAATTCAAGCTGTGATATAGTGAGGGACAGAGACAAAGCCGTCTAATAAAAATAAGCAGGGAGATGTTTTGAGAGATACATAGAAGGTTTAAACATCAGGAATTGGAGACCAATTTGGCTGGGAATGTGCAGAAGTGGAGGTATCCAGGAGCAGGTCCCCAGACTGGGTGACTGGCTAGTGCCAGATACCGAGGCAGGTGATGCAGAGTAGCAGGTCAGAATGGTTTGCAACATTCATCATTGGTGCATTACCGCCCATGCACTTGTGTTGACAGGTGGCACCTTTGAGAAGTGGTTAAGAAATGAGGACTCTGGAATGAATGGATTAATGCCATTATTGTGGATGGGGATTGGTTATCATGGGATTGGGTTGCTGAGGAAAGCTGAGGTCAGCCCCCTTCCTCGTACATATACACACGCTCTCTGTCCCTTCTGACTGCACCAGATACTCCAGATGCCTTCCAGGCTACAGAACTGTAAGAAATACATCTCTGTTCTTCATAAATTACTCAGTCTTGAGTGTTCTGTGATAGCACCACAAAGTAGACTAATACAGGGATAATGTGTGGAGTGGTGAAGGGTGGATGGTGATCATGTGGGTCATGTGGGGGGATGGATTGTCCAGGATGCAGGAAAGGGTAGAAATTTAGAAATTTAGTTTTAGATTTCTTTGGTTTCACCTTCCTATGACACACTGATGTAGAAACTATGAAATAATCTGGAAGATATTTCAACCTGGAGCCAGAGAATGATAGTTTGGAAAAAGAAGTATGAGATCATTTATTTAAAATAAGAAGAGCGATGAGGAAGGAATGTAGGATAGAACCCCAAGAATTTCCTATATCAAAAAATATGGATGGAGAGGCAACTTTACAGGGACTGGGAAGAAGGCTCAGAAAAGAAAAGGAAGACCATGAGTGGGGAAGAGAGAGAGAGAGGGAGAGAGGTTTTAAAGCTGAAAGAGAAAGTAATTTGCGGAGAGGAGTCAGGTCATAAGGTCAATTTCTGTCATAGGTTCAGTGAAACAAGTAATAAAAGCCAGGGGCATTTGACAATCCAAAGATTCCAGGAGGCTGAGGAGTTGGAAGTCACTGCATCTGGAAATTGAAGCAAATGCTTTGAGCAATAGGCAAAAGAGAATTAGAACAGAAAGAAATGTTTCTGAGATGCAGACCCCACAAGGACCTAAGCAAAGGCTGAAGTAGAAGGGAGGAGAGGTTGAAAACACAGGCAGTGTGAGGGGAGTTGCAGGCGTCAGTCACTGACAAGCCAGAAGGAGAGTTCGTCTCAAGAGAATTTTAGCCCCTGGGCTGGGGGAGAGGCTCATCCACTGAGCAAGCGGAATGGAATGGCAAAAGCAGGTGCCAGGAAGTGTGACGTTAATAGGGGTGGGGATGGAGGTCTCAGATTTGGGAAGAGCTTGTTAATTCCTTTATATTCTTTGTGACATTGTAAGTGAGGAAACTTTACAACCAGGTGTCTGGGGTGGGATATAATATGAAAAATCACAAGATAGGAACACAGTTTTGGAACTGTTACTAATGAGAAATCATGGAGCACACCTTAAGGACACAGATGAGGAATTTCAGGTAGCAAAAAGGAAACTGTAGTTAGATACTGGGAATTTTTAAGAGTTCGGATCTGCAAGTATATGTGATATTTCTCAGTGATGGGTAAAGATCAGAAAGTAGAGATGGAAGATGTGGAAACATTAAACTATCCAGGCACTGGCGATTGGACCAGGGCTGGACACAGGTCCCAGGGTTGTTCTACTGATGGTTAATCACATTCCAGTCCCAAGATTGACAAAGAGTCACAGGTCACAGTCAGGGATAAATGCTGGAGCTGGAAGGTGGTGTAGCATCATCTCCTGCTGTAGTAATTGAAGCAATGGGTAGCAGGTGCAGCAGGGAACTCGGTTATGTGACCCACAGACAGAGGATAGGTGTTAGTGATCCTTCACCCCAGCTCCAGCCTCCACAGAGCCACACAGAGTCAGATTTAGCATGAGACGTCTGAAGCTTTTGGTATGAGTCCCTCACATATCCCAGCTTCTTCCTTGACCTAACGGTGTGTTCATGTAGGAATATGTTTAAGTAAAATTCATACAACAACGTATTACTACGGCAGTTGGTTAAAGCGGGAGTCACATTCTGAATGTCTCTGCTGCACTTCTCCACAGCTTATTTGTCACAGACTTTAAGGAATCAGCTTTGGGGAATATAAACTGTTGAGTAGGAGTTGCATTTGGTCTGAGCGTGTGGCACACACCTCTGGGATTCTCAGTCATGTCGGTGTGCAGGTCAGCAATTGTCAGCCATGATGTGTATGAAGCAAGCACAGGAACATGTTTCCTGCATCATGACATGAAAGTACAGGCCAGAGGCTAAACGATGGTATGAACTTGGCCAGTAGCTCCAACATCCAGAAGGTTGCCATTGCTGAGGAAGACAGAAGGCTTGAAACGCACGGACCCAGCAGATAGTCCAGGAACATTCTCCACCCATCATACGGCTGAAGACCGGAGTCTCAGTCTGGCCTATTCAGAGGCGAAGTTTTCTCTTCTCAGGAATAAATTCAAGAACACAACATGTAGAAAAGCAAATGCACGGTAGATATTTTTTATTCTTAATAGAAATTGCACAAACTAGAATTTACCAGAAACTCACTTTTATATAGCACAAAATGATATTGCTTTACTAACTTTATTAACTCATATATGAAAGATTGACAGAAATTTGGATATTTAACAACACAAAAAGACCTGATATTACCAATAAGCCGTGAAGCTGAAATGAAAAACTTAAATTATCGATGACATATTTCAGCCATTCAAGAGGAAAGACTGAATTATTTTTTCATACACTCTAGAGAAAATGTTACAAAATGGTTATCACATGAAAAAGTGATTAAGAACATATGGTCAAAGATCACATGAAAAATATTATGGATTCCTGCCAGGTAGTTTTAATCAAATAGTATGTTATTGTCCTAGATCTTTTGGCATTTTTATACTCATTAACATTTTAATATTTGTACTTTCTTATTCAGTTCCATAGAAATGTCTATTTTTGTTTCTATTTTCAAATTCTTCATTGTGGATGATTTTTCTTTTGAAGGATCCCTGGAATGAGTCAGCTGCAGGCCCCACACACCTGATCCACCCTGATTCCTGACTACACCTGTCAGTTACCCTATGCCCTTCCAAGGAGAGAGGGTCTGATGAAAGCCAAGCATTCACACAAAGGATTCTGGGTAATACAGGGCCCAGGATAGCCATGGTAACAGGAAGTAGAAACAGAGCTGGAGGTCCACAGGAGAAGAAGGGCTCAAGATGCAGGGGTAGCCGGGGATGTAGCTCAGTAGCACAGTACCTGCCTGGCAAGTGAGAGGACATGAGTTCGATTCCCAATACCTAAAAAAAAAAAAAAAAAGAAAAGAAAAGAAAAGAAAAATGACTCAGAGGTAGAATATGTGGCTGAAAGGTACTAAGTAATTATCAGTAAAGCAAGACTGTCAGATGATCACAGTCAAAAATTATTACTGGAGCTATGAACTTTTAAATCTTATGGTTTGGTTATTCATTTGACAATAGATAGATGTCTAACATATGCTAAGTACTGTATTTGAGTATGGGTATGTGTCTGTGTGTATGTGTAGGAGAATAGCTGTGCTATGTGTTGTATATTTTTTAGTCATCTTAATTCATTTTAACTTTGCTAATATGGTGGCTTAAAAGTTTGAGAGAAGATTGATTAAGGCAGGAAAATATTAATATGAATTTAAACTTCATTTTTGGATTGCGTCTTTAAATTTGGGGGTGTCTGCTTCTTTTCAGTTTTTTATATTTTCTAGATATTAGTCCTTTGTCTGAGGAACAACTGGCTAAGATTATTTCCCACTCTGTGTGTTGTTTTTTCACTCTGTTGGTGATTTCTTTTGCTGTGCAAAAGCTTTTTAATAAGATGAGACCCCAGTTGTTGATTCTTTGTAGTATTTCTCATGCAGTCGGGGTTTTGTTTGTGAAGTCATGGCCTACATCTATGTCTTAAAGAGTTCTATCTATTCTCTCTTCCAGCAGATTTAGTGTTTCTGTTTTAATATTTAAATCTTCAGTCCATTTCAATTTTAGTTTAGTTCACAGTGAGAGACATGCATCTAGTTTTAGTATTTGGCATGTGGAAAGCCAGTTTTTCCAGAACCATTTATTTTTAGTATTTTCCCAATTTATTTCCCTTAGCATTATGTTTTCAAGGAGCACCCATTTTCCTATAAAGGTCTCAAATTTATCCTTCTTTATAGCCATGTATTATTCTTTGTACAGATACCATATATTCTTTACCTATTTATCTGTTGATAGACATATAGGCTCCTTCCAAGATTTAGTTATTATGAATTTTAAAAGACCCAGTCAAAAAATGAGCAACTGAAATGAAAAGACACTTCTCAGAAGAAGTACAAATGACTAATAAATACATGAAAAAATGTTCCACTTTGTTGACTATTAGAGAAATGCAAATTAAAACAACACTGAGATTTCATGTTACTCCAGAAAGAATGGCAGTTATGAAGAAATCAAATAATAACAAATGCTGGCATGGTTGAGGTGAAAAAAGAGCCCTTCTATGTTGTTGGTAGAACTGTAAAGTAGTGCAACCATTATGCAAATCATTGTGGAGATTTTTCAAAAAGTAAAAAATAGAAATTCCATTCGACCTAGTTATTCCCCTTCTAGATATCTTTTTGAAAGGGTTAAAGACTTCATATTCCAGCACCATTTATTAAAGAGACTATCTTTCTTCCAGTGAATGTGCTTGGCCACTTTGTCAAAGGTCAGGTGGCTGAGTGTGTTTGGAGTTGTTTCTGCATGGACATCTGAGATGAATACACACTTCACAGATGAAAGAGTAAAAACAGTAAACATATGAAAAAATGTTCACCATCACTGGTCATTTGAGAGATGCAAATGAAAACAATGATGAGATTCCATCTCTTTCCAGGAAGAATGGCTATCATCAAGAAATCAACCAATAAAAAATTCAGGCAGGGATGTGAGGAAAAAGGGACCCTTCTCCACTGTTGGTGGGAGTTTAGACTGGTGCGACCACTGTGGAAATCAGTGTGGAGATTGCTCAAAAAGACTAGGACTAGAGGTTCCATTCGACTCACCTATTCCCCTTCTTAGGATCTTCCCAAAAGAATTAAAAGCATCATACCACAGCAATATATGTGCAACTATTTTTATAGCAGCAGAGTTTGTAATAGCTAAATCTTGGAGACAACCCAAATGTTCATCAACCAATGAATGGGTAAAAAAATGTGTTTTTTTAATATCATGGAGTACTACTCAGTCATAAAGAAGGATAAACTTGAGATATTTATAGGTAAATGTATGGAGACCATACTTGAGACCATACTTTTAAGTGAAAAAAATTGGAGACACATGTGTAAATATCACATTGTCTCTCTGGTGTGAGAAAGTGTAAATAAGAACCAAAATGTATAATAGATATTGTGAAATAGAAAGAAATTATTCAAAAGGAAATGGAACTGGGGAGGAGGAAGGAAGGAAAGGAAAAGAAAAAAATGAGAAAAGAAGGAAAACATGGAAACAAAATTTTGTAAATAAGGAGGGGAAGTGGGGTTGAAGGGAGGAGAGGGGGATGGGAAAAAAGAGGAATCAAGATAATTCATGTAGGGGGCTGGTGAGATGGCTCAGCTACTTAAGCGCCTGCCCGGCAAGCGCGAGGGCCCGAGTTCAACTCCTGGAACCCACATACGAAAAAAGGGCCGGTGATATTGCTCAGCAGCACGGGTGCCTGCTGGCACGCGAGGTCCTGAGGTCAACCCCCCGGTACCCACACAAAAAAAAAAAAAGATAATTCATGTAGAGGTACAAATTTCTATCATGAGTGTGATCATTATGTATATCTAAATTGTACCAATAAACTTGAAAATAATAATAATAATAAAAGAAGAAGGCAAATTCTACCTTTAAAAAAATAAATTAAGCCAGAGCACTATAATTGAATGTAAAGTTAGAAATATATTGGGATTCCTTCAAATTGTAAATTAGAGTTACCAGTGTTTAAGTCCTTTCTGATTCCTCACTTTCTCACCCACTACAGCAAATCAGTTCCTCTATAATTTCTTTGAAACATGCTTTGGATTGATTCACTACTATTCATTTTCAATTCTAGCAATAAATATCTATTTTATCATATCTAACTTCATCATTCAAGCCTCCAGAACTACACAACCACACATCGCATCACTATTCTCAACTGTATCAGTCATTATACTCGCCACTATTCCTCAATTAAAATCAAGATCACCTCCTCAAAATGGTTACACCCACTACAATAATCACTCCCTGTAACTACGTTATCTACCTCATCAGTGTAAGCCAGAGTTTTCCCAAAACCTATTTCTACAGTGAAAATTTCCTAGAGTCTCTCCAAAAGTAAGTCTTTTCAGATTCCTATCCACTCCTGTTTTCCCTCACTTGGCACATCTTCCACTCATGGAGGTTATTTTATGTACAATGACATGTCATCTTCAGTCTTGACTGTATGAGTGTGTGTTGCATGTATTTCAATATACTCACAAATAAAGAAGAATCCTTAATATTGCAAAAAATGAGTTTAAACTTCAGCAACTTTAAATATTATGGAGAAAACTAAATATGGCAACAAGAATACAATTAATGTTTCCCATTATTGGTACATTGTTAGGGATTTAACATAAAGCTAAATTTCTGGATAGCTGCATATAGACTTTTCACTTTTAGGTTTATGGCATTAGAGGAAATTTTTTAGGATATGCCTACAAGCTACACCTTTCTGCAAATATTTATCTTGCCTGAGAGAATGCAATATCCCCACACCACACACAAGTGCCTGCACAGATCCACTCACACATTCCTTATAAAACACAGATCCTAGCAGACCTAAGCAGCATGAAGCTCTCAGGAAGGCTGGGGGTGGGAGCCCATCAGAACCTAAGAACCGGCAAAGCAAAAACAGACCTTTCGTGAGCACGTAGTTTGGAGTCTGAAAGAAGGGCATTTCATGTTAAAGTACTGCTTCTGCCCTCATGGTCCACATGGAATCCTGATCCATCACCCGAATCATGAGCTCATCTGTACAAACAGTGTCAGGTCAACAAGGAGCGGGGATGAGAATTACTCTCAGTGAACTCTTCCTCCAGTGGCTTATATTTGTTCTTTATTTTAAATCCAGTGTTCGTCCAGCTCAAAAATATCCAGAGGAGAGTCCAGGGATGCAGAGTCAGGCACAGATGGTTTCATTCTGTATATGATGGAGCAGTCAATGTTTACCAACTCAAGTGCATTTCTTTGCATGTAAATATATTTATATGTGTCCTCATAATTCACTGAGCTTTCCCGATTTATTGCACCATAGCAACAGTTTTCTGACACTGTTCCTGTTAGCAAAGTTGGCTACAAATGCAATCAAGTGGTTCAATTTATCCTGAAAATGTAATTCAGTTTGCTGAAAGACCATACTCCCATCAGAGACAAAGGGTATCAGAAAACCTGATGAAACAGATCCAGGTTCGCCTGAAGGGTTTTGCTTGGTATAGTTTGGATATCATCTTAGTGGATAAAACATTTATCTCTGCATGTCCCACACTGATAGCTGGAACTTAGTCAGTTGGAGACACCTGGTAGAGCAGTGTAGACATGGTTCACTGCCTAATACCTGCCATAGTCACCGTTTGCAGCTTGCCTTTAACTGCGAAGCTGCTACTCACAGAGCAGCACTGGGAGGGCTTTCAAACTGAGCAGCCGTGAAAGGTCTTGGCGATAAGGACAACTTTATATACTCACAAAAATGCTTAATTGAATTAGAATCTCAGGCAGACAATTTTCATCAATAATTAATATGTTGTCAGGTCAATGAGCTAGCTGGCTTGTGATCAATATTACATCATGAGGCAGTAATTGCCAAGTGCTTCAATACAATTTTGAAGATCCAAAAATGGATTGTAATATTTTATTTCTCAAAACAGTTAGGTCAGCATATTGCTGAAAGATGAAGCTGTGTATAGAATGCTAAGTTACTCGCTAAGAACACTAGAAAAAATCAAAGACACAACTGGGAAAACAGTTTCCATCTTCTGGAATCTATGCTGCCTGTGTTCCTCCAGCACGGTTATTACTGGTAACCCTCTCAGCTTAAGTATGGCTGTGGAAAAGCTGACAAAATGACCTTGTAGCGATGATTACCAAGGTGGGGTTCCCAGAACAGTGCCGTCAACAGCCCCTAGAACACGTCAGATATACAAACCCAGGGGACAGTCCTGGGTCTACCAAATGGGAAGCTGTGCAATAGTCCCCAAATCTTTGTCACAAGCCCTTTATGAGGTGGTTAAACCTCCTAATATTTGAGAATAAATGATGCATAGGAAATAGTGAATAAATTTGAGAAAAAGGGTATATGTGGTCATGTTTGGCTAATTCTTCTGTCATCCACCCAAAAAGATTGAGATTTCTAAAGATCAAAAGAACCAAGACATGTGCTCATAGTCTAGAAAGGAAGACAGATAAGCATGTAATTACACAGATTTTACATGGGAAAAGTAGGGGGTTGGGTACTGTAAGATCGTAAGAGAATTCAATTGTGGATAAATCAAAGGATCAACACATAGTTGAGACCCGAGAGATGAAAATGGAGATACCCAGGGGAAACTTGCCAAGGAGCCATCCAGGGAAGGATGGTCATGAGGCCTGAGGTGTTGGGAGGAAATGTTAGGAGTTCTAGGAAGTAGAATAAGGAAGACAAATGGGGCTTCAGGAGTGGATGTGAGCAAGAAGAGAGGGAGCTACAAGGAAAACAGAGGCCAGGTAGTAGGGCCGACCGGACCTTAACATTTCTGTCATTGAAAATTTGAGTGTAAATTTTTGGTTGCCTTTAGGTTTTGGTTTTTTGACATCATTTGGCTGTTGCATACCATATATGCAGAGGAATAAAAATAAAGGTGGGAGAAGTGGTGGGGAACCAGGTGAGGGCTAACAGTGGTTTGAACCAGCTGGTGGTGTTTCAAAAGGAGGCAACACACAGCCAAAATATCCACGAAGTGATGGGGTGACCTACTGGGTTTGTGAGATGAAGAAGGAAATGAGCAAATTCAAATTTTCTAGCAGTAGACACCAGGTGGATGGTAAGGCCATTTACCTGTGTGAAAATATGATTGTGGAGACTTTGTCTGTGAGGTAGAAACACAGAATAAGTTTTATTCGAATAACCACTCTCAACTTTTCTCTTTTTAAATTAGAAGCTCATCTTCATCTCTGTTCGCTACCGTGTTAGTTACTTTTCTCTCGTTGCTGAGACAAAATCTCCAACACCCAAAGTTAGGGTGGAAAGGTTTATTTAGCTCACAGTTTGTGGAGGTTTCAGTCCATAATCTGCTGGCTCCAAGGCAGGGTGGCATGGCTGAGGGGCAACCATTCATGGCAGTAGAAAACAGCAAAAGCAACAAGAGCAAAAGGGAGGAACAAGCCTCTTTTCCTCCCTTATGTTGTATGCAGGCTACCCGCCCTAGGGAGGGTGTAGCACTCACACCCCCAGTCCCAGCACTAGACAATGAACCAATCACAAACTCTAGATTGAGCTGCCTCTGAAAAGCCTGCCCCCCATGACCACATGAGGCTTTGGGGGGACATCCAGACACAAACCATAGCAACTACTATATTACACTCAAGAGAGAAGTTGTTAATAAATAGCGTCTTGATTACCTCCTCCTAAACATCAGCTTTACCCTGTGTCTGGCCCACTCGGTAAGACTTATCTTCAGGTGGTTAAATGTTCATCACATTTGAAGACCACTAGGCCCTCTTACTGTGTTCTGTGCAGGGAGGCTTGGGTTGGGATCCACTCTTGTGGCTGCCTGAGTTTGGGTAGAGGGGTCACCCCCTTACTGACAAAGGCTGCTTCTGATTCTGGAGTCAGTGTCCCCGTGACCAGTTTCACATGGGATTTCATAATGTGGATGTCTGACTGTGCTCTCGCCTTGGCTTACGTGACCCCCCTTTAGTCTCTCCTCTTGTCTTCTGATTTTCAAATTCTTATGCTGAAGTCTAATCAACATATGATAGTACTAGAAAGTGGGGCCATTTGGAGCTTATTAGGTCATGGTCAGAGCCCTCATGAATGGGATTAATATTCTTACAAAATGGCCCCAGAGCTCTGAGGACAGAGCAAGGCCTCATCTGTACACAAGGCAGAAGACCTGCATTAGACACTGAACCCACCAGTGTTTTGGACTGGGACTTCTCTCTAAGAAATACATTTCTATTGCTAGGAAGCCACACAGTTTATGACTTCTTTGTTACAGCAGTTTGAGCTGATCAAGAGAGCAGGGTTGATCCACAGAATCAGGAGGTACTTTTTCCCTAGATGACTGAATTTGGTAAATTTTACTTTGAACCCTTGCACTGAATGAAAAGCCTTACTCTGAAGTGTCTGACTTTCTGTTGGAAGCCTCTGATGGCACTTGTGTTAAACTGGCATCATCAATTCTTTGTGACATATTTTCTGTTCATGGAGACAACACATGAAAAATAGTTTCACTGTGTTTATGTAAAAGAAAAATTGGAATAAAACTTGAACAAAGAAGATCAATCATGTAGCTTAAATAAAAAGTCATATTCTAAATATTGTACACACCTAACCATGACAGTGTCGCATACGTGACAGATCCAGTATTTTTGGCACACATTTCTCACAAAACCTGCAGATCCTAGAACAGATCCTAAAGCATCTTGAGCAGATTTGTATCATCCAGTTCCTGTGCACTCAGAAATATTGGGGCCCCAGGATGAATGGGAATATAATTTGTGAAATTTTCACTTTTCGTTTTCTTGAAATACGGACATTCAATACTGAATTCTCATTGAGCGTATATTTTCAATTTTTAAGCTCATTGATAACGGGGGAGTTCTTTGCAAAATAAGTTGTTAACAAAGATTAAAAATAAATAAATGCTAAATCCATTGAATCAGTAGTATTCAGCTTATGCTCCATCTGTTTTTGAATATATATGATAACGTAGGACAGTGACGGTGAATGTACGGCACGTGTGCCACAGCAGGCACGCAAACCCTTCTCCGTTGACACGAGTCAAGTTGCCCAGCATGGTCCCAGCTGCCAAGCATCAAATAACAGCACATCGGGGCCACACCCCTGCTAGGAAAGGTGTAGTGGCGCCAGGCGATGATGTCATGAACAGTCTGGGTACCCGTCTCTACAAGGTTCACCATTATTGATGTAGGGTCATTTTCTGAGAGTGTAATCTCTTTAGGTAAAGGGAAGAGAGGACCCAGAAGAGGGTCAGCTGGGGCAGCTGTCCTCTAAATAACCAGTTGAAAACATTGTGTGCATCTTCATGTTAATGAGGATGAAGCTGTAAAACAAGTATGTTTTATAATCACTTTAGATGATGCTAATGAAGATGATTTAAGGCTTTGGAGAGTAAAGACTGAAACTTACAATTATTATTGTTTGTCTAGTTAGTTAGTATTCCCTATTGCAGATGATGGGTAACAAAAAGGCATAGGCTTTGTTTTTCCCCCGTTCAGAATAGAATAGCACTTTTCTTTCCAACTGCTAGAGGAGGCTTCTGTTTCTGGTGGGACAGGAGTAGTGACTGAGAGCAAAGAACTTTTGCTTTCCCTGTAATAGCCACAGAACATTCCAGTGACCTTAAAATAACTTTCAATGTCACAACATAGTCCCGGAGCTCAAGGAAATTGCTCTGGAGTACACCGAAATTGTAGACAAAAAAGCTGTCATTGAAAAGTCATTTGTAAAATGTTTTGCAACAGTGTAGTGTAAATTTTTAGCATTCTACCACCAAGTTGGATTTTATTTCCAAATAGCACTGAAAGTCCACATCCTCTCTCAATCTAATTCTATTCAAGTGGGACCTTGTGCCTGACTAAAAGGAGAGAAAGAGCTTTGATTGAAAGCTGTCTTCCTATCGGTACTGACATTTTCTAGCCCCCAAGCTATAACCAAGATCCAAAGTTATGATTAGGGTCTTTGTCACTTTCATCCTCGAGGTAGATGTAGAAAGAGATGCTAGAATTCAAAGACTCCATTGAATTTGTCCCCTAAAGGCGCTGACAACTATTTCCAATCTAAAAGGAGCCCTGCGTGAGGTCAAGTGTAGAGCACAGTTTAAGTTTTCTTTAGGGATTTAAACCTTCTAAAAAGTCTCCTGGTCTTTTCGTGTTTAAGCTAAGTGTGTGTGTGGCATATTTATTTGCCAAGAACTCCTAAGGGAGAACAGCATTCCAATATTTAATAAAAAATCTTCAAAATAGTCAATAGATTATAACTCATGTACTTTCTAAATAGTTTGCACTTCCCAAAAGTTGATCAAATTTTTTCCTTAAAAAGGAACTACAGGGCTGGTGAGACGGCTCAGGGGCATACGTGCCTGCCTGGCAAGCATGAGGGCCCGAGTTCGACTCCCGGAGCCCACATACGAATAAAGGGCTGGTGATATCGCTCAGCGGCATGGGCGCCTGCTGGCACACGAGGTCCTGAGGTCGACCCCCGGTACCCACAAAAAAAAAGGAACTACATCATATACTTGCCTTGGTGACATTAGAGAAACTAAGATAGAGATGGTTTTCTACAAAAGACTGAATTCAGAAGATTTGTCTGTGATTGATGACAAGTATCCAAAACCTAACTTTCTCATTCAAAGCTAATATCTATTAAGTGTTGCATTTTTCTATGTCATCAAAATGGTACTGAATGTTTTAACAGTATCGTCATTTATTTTGACAACAATAATATAAACTATATATTATTTTCCTCCTTTTCACATGTGAGGGAATTGAAATTTAAAAGATGAGTATTTTGCCTAGTTTTGTACTGCCAGTAGTGTGACCTACTACAATATAGAATGCTACCTTTGGTCCTATTTTAGATTTCTTTTCATTTGATTTTTACTCAATAACTCAGCATTTCAGAGTTAAAAATTCTGATCATGATCAGGGAAAGACAGTGGCCATTAGAGTTTTAGACATCCAATGTTGCTACCTGAATCAATATTCATAAAGCTGGATTTAAAAAAAAAATCATTGAGTTTTCATGCCCAACTGCTGAAACCATTCCATGGTGGGCTGAAAAATGTATTTATTCAAGACAATTAAATGTCCTTGTTCTACTCCAGCAAAACAGGCTCTCTTTTCATTCTCAAATAAGTTTGCCTTGATAAGAGATTTTTTTTGTTGGATATTTTGGTTGTGTGCTGTCAAATGAACAGATATCAATTGTCAATATATATTTTTTGACTATGATTTTGTTTTCTGTGGAAGAGAATGTGATGATACCATGGCCACGTGATTTCCAATCTGCACATGATTAGGTAGCATTGCAGGGCATGAACAGGAATTCTCTGTCCACTCAAGTGGTGTTCAGTGTGCAAGAGTCAGACACTTGCAGCCTCCTGCAGCTCATGTTCTTGGGTACCAACAAAAGGGGGTCCACGTGGTTGGCTTTTGCTAAATGACACATTTGAACTCCTGGTGGCCCTAAGCCTTGTACATTATTCACTTCTAGTATATATACGGGACTAACACCTACAATGTATGCAACATAGCCTATGTTATTGAGTCTTTCAGGCAAATAGAGCCTGGATCTCCTCCATTTACACACGGGGACATGGAGGCTCCTGGAGGTGAGGGCATCCAGGTAAGACCCACATTGTGACAGCATCTGGAACAGAAACCTGTGTGCTGAGGAAGAGCACTTTTGCCAATTCCTCGTGGTCCTTCATGTCGTTATATACATTAATCAGCTTTCTGATGCTGTGACAAAATCTACTTATAAAGAGGAACAATTTATTTTGGCTCTGAATTTCAGAGGTTTCTGTCCGTGCTTACTTAGCCCTGTTGCTTTGGACTGATGGTGAGGCAATACTTACTGGCAAGGTGTGCATAGTAGAGGAAATTGCTCACCTCACGGCAGCCAGGAAGCAAAGAAAGAGCAAGGGAAGGGCTTGGTGCCCAATTTTTCTTCTCGTCATATTCATTCCCTGTTTAAGAAATTGGGGTAATTTTAACTACTTTGAGCCTTGATTTTCTTATATTTAAAATGTGCCTCTATCACCCTCTTTGCTGTGTTTCCATGAAAATCACAGATCATTTGCATGAAGCATCTGGAATTTTTCATAGCTCATGGGATGTAATTATTAAACAAAAATCACCATTATTGCAGCAGCCCTGTGATTATTTTGTAATCATCATTATATCTCATCCATATACATTCTGTTCTCTATGGAGCTTCACACACGAGTAGAAATATAATAGGTATTTAATGATAAGAACTCAGTAAACACATGTTAGTGTATTAACTAACTGGCAAGGAATGCAGGCTGAAGAAGAAAACCACTAGAGGAACCTCTGACAGAAACTTCCCACTCCACGCCATCTACTAAAGTATCCTGTCCATCCAAGGCCACGATTCCTACTTCCTCAGCACATGACTGATTCCCTCCCCCTTTGCAAGAGCTGTTCAGAAATCATCACAGAATTCCCCACTGCAGAGCCTGCCTGTGTCAACTCCAAAGACGGGAAACAAAATCTGAATTTGGTCCCCACTGCAGGTAGGTGGCATTTCAATTCTCAGGCAAAGCAGCGGGAGACTGTGTTAAAGCTGTTCCCAAGCTCGGCTTTACTGGGGGTGTGTTAACACTGGCTGGGGTTTCCAAGGATACCTGGGGGGAGAAGAGTTCAGGCACAGTGGAGTTGTCCGTGGTGTTTTCCAGGAAGTCTCCTGCACCAGTGCTACCATTTTGGAGGCAGGTACAGAGGTGGCACAAAGGCTGCTGGTCACTGAAGTTGGCCCTAACTTGTCTGTTTCATGTCATTCCCCTTAAGTGCAGTTCAATGCAGGTAGAGAAATGTCCACTTTTTTTGTGAAGTGTGTGTGTGGGGGGGTTCGTGTAAGGTGTTTTATCTTGTTATAATGAAATAAGAGAATAATCTTTTATAGCTGTCACTTTTTAAAATATCCTCTACTTACTTCCCTCATTTGGTCCCACATGATTTTCATTAAGCTTTGTGTTTTGCTGTTAGAATTGGATATTTTTGTCTTATTAAGGTTTTCATTGGGACACTAAAGTCTTAGAAAATCTACATGATAGAGGAATCATTTCATGAATTTTCAGGGATGTGATAGTTTTCTTCATCTTACCATAGGAAAAATAATCTCTTTCTTGTAAATAGACAAAAATGTAGACATTTACAGGTTCTTAAAGTTGGAGCTATTTCTCAGGTATCTTAATTGGGAGAATAGTTGATATTTGAAATCATATTTATGGTGGGCATGTTGGTGGACTCCTGCAAAAACAGTACTGGGGGAGGCTGAGGCAGCAGGATTATAGGTTTGACTCCAGCTTGGCAATTTAATGATTTAGCAAGAGCGTGTCTCAAAATTTAAAGAAAATATGGGCTGGGGATGTAGCTTAGAGTGAAGGCCCAGTGTTCAATCCCCAGGATTACAAAAAAAAAAAAAAAAAAAATTAGGCAACATATGAGTGATCACTCACTGTGATATGCCAACTTGACTTGAGTAAGAACTGTTAAGCAAATTAGTAAATTCCAGGTATGTCTGTGGATGATGAACAAGTCAGTCAGCAAACTGATAGGAAGATCCATGCTGGATGTGGGTGGCACCAACCAGTAAGCTCTTAGCTTGGATAGAATAAAGGGGAAAGAAGGAGGTTTGTTTTCAGAAGGGCTGTGATCTTCACCATTGCATTTGGGCTCCGGTCTCTATTCCCTTCAGCCCCTCAGTGCAAACTCTTTAGCTGTCTCACACAGACTCTGAGATTTTGACGCAGGCTCCCACGGTAACTCTGCAGTGAGCTTCTAGGCCTGCAGCCCTCAGCTGCTACTGGATTTTCCAGCTCTCCAACAGGCAGGGGGCCATGTTGGATTCTTCCATCTCTGATCCTGCAGACGGCCACTGGGACACTTCTGCTTCTGACCCCGTGAGCCCACTGAATAAATCAATCCCTTGCATAAACGTACGTATACTTTATATTGAATCTGTTCCTTGACAGAACCCTAAATAGTACAATACACAGAATCTGAAACGCAGTGACATCCTCTTGATATTCTGAACAGCTTGAATATTAAAAACTTCACCCCTCTGGCTGGGGACTCTTAGTTCTGTTCTTTTCATGGAAAAAGAGAAATGTGGAATTCATTTAGTGTAAAGAGAGAACTATGATAAAAATGACGTGACAGGAAGTCAGCAAGCAGCCTGAAGAAATAGGAAGTGGAAAGATGGCCTCATATAACACAGCTGGCCCAATTTGCCATGCCTCAAGGATGTGCCCAGGAGAGAGACCAGAAAGGGTGGCGATAATGCAAATTTTCACAGCCTCAAAAGGAATATACCGAAGCAGGCTAAGCAGAAGTGACATCAATGAGTTTGCGTCAAAATGACTTGCCTTTATTACTAAGAAATCCAAGGCCAAATGAAGTTGGACGTGGAGATAAGGAGGACACAAAGGCTGCAGAGGACCACAAGGTCCAGGGCTCTGCGCCATAGAAGTCAATGTGTTGGTGAAACCCAGATATGGCCCTCACCACTGCACATCATAGCCAATGAGGAAAGAGGGGACAACTGGGCCTGAGCCTATGATAAACATGATATGCCGGTTATCTCGGGGATGGTTGGGCTGCTTCATACTTGTTCTTAAAGAGACTGTGCCACAGGGTAAGAAAAACACTCCTCTGGGTCCTCACACTGTGTGTGTTCTGGGGGATGCGGAGGGGAATCTTTTTTGATTCCGAAGACAGACTCAGGAGCAGTTCTTCCACAGGCAGCTGCTTCCGGGAAAGCTGCTCTTTTCTACCACCGAAGAACTCCTACCATCACAAGGGTGTACTTGCTAAGAAGAAAACCCAAGAAGGCAGTGCTGGTGCAAAAGGAGAACTGCAGATTGAGAGGTGCTGAAGAGTCAATCCATCGGCCATGTCAAACAGCACTGCCACAGTATATATCACATTGGGGCTCCATGGAAAACTACAGTATTGTTTGTCCACATCAAGGTAATCAGATCTGGGGGAAAGCCAGCATGAAAATCCAGAGACCCACAACAATGAGGTTAAAGGTGATAGTGTTACTAGGACCATGCATTTTCTCAGAACTCTCCCTCCTGTGGTCCAAGTTCCCTCGTGAGATCACCAACTCTTCTAGAACGTTTTCATGGGCAGAACTGGTTAGAATGAAGGAATTTGAATGGTTCACAAAAGACATTTCCACCAATCCATAGAAGCTTTACAGACAGCCATCTTTCTAGATACCTCATACTAATATCCTAGAATCAAAGTGCCCCTTCTGTGGAGGGGACTGGGTAAACCTGACAAATCACTTAAGGATTTTTAAAAACCTTTACAATCTTCATACTTTTCTCACTCTCACCTTTTGACAACAGAATTCCTTTTGCAATACATTATGTCATTAGAATGTTTCAGGATAATTTTCCCCAAGTTGCCTTCTGTTTCACACTACGGACACCCTTGCCCAATGAAACCACATCTCAAGGAAAGTTCCTTCTACTTCCAGTAGGGTAAATTAACTGATTTCAGTTTCAGATGTGAGCTGCACCTCACACAGAAGCCACCAAACCCAGGAGCACCTTTGAAGCCCCATCTCTGTGAATTTCTAAGTGAAGCTTATTCTCAGAGTTAGAACAGTATAATGAGGTATCCAGACACAAGCCAGAGTCAACACGGGTCTTCATTTCAACAGTTGGATCTTTCTTGAGATCATTCATAATCCCCTGTGATGCTATCACCTGCTCTGCATTTGCATGAGACAGAGTTTTACTAAAAACACTGAAATGAGCAGAATGCGATGTCTGTGTTCACACAGTTAGGGAGGTCTTTATTGGTGATAAAGTGAGGCTCTTCATAGCCCAGGGATCGTCTGCCCATTAGGAAGGTCTTTGGACTTTCTGTATGAGGATCCCCAAAAGCAGGAAGGACTCAGAGGGATCATGACAGGATTTCAAAACTGCTCCTTCCCCAAGGAAGTGCTACCCTCTGCCTCTCTTTAAAGATGAATTAACCTTAGCAGTAGCCTAAGGGGTTCCGGGAGATATGTGTAAATTACATTCCCCTTTTCTTTGCCCTTGAGAAAACTGAGCATTTGAAGGTCAAGAAAACCTTGCTGTGAAAGAAGGAACCATGTTACTCAATGGCGGATGGATCAGAAGATTCAGTTGCGTTAACAGAACCGTCTGTGTTGGGGTGTTCAGTGAGCACTTACAACCCACCAATGAATTGAAAAAGAAAGGAAGCCACAGAAGGGCTATCATAGGTGAAGGAAAACGGGGGATACCACTTAGTCTAAGAGTTCAGGGATGGGGCCGGTGATACCGCTCAGCGCCACAAGCGCTTGCTGGAAGCGAGAGGTCCTGAGGTCGACTCCCGGTGCCCACATAAAAAAAAAAAGAGTTCAGGGAGACAGTTCACTGAATCCCAGAGTTAGACTGACTTTCCCATCCAGTACCAGGCAGCGCTGCACTGCAGCGGTCCCGGCTGCTGGACACTGTAGAAGACTTGTGCCATAAAGGAGTCTAGGTGACATTGTCCTCCTGCATGGTCCCACTCTCAAGACAGAAAGGGCAGCGTCCAGCTGAGCATGCCCAGTTACTCTCCCCGAATTGGTCAGTGTCATTCATCTCTGGCAAAGACAGATCATAGTTACATCCACTGGGCTCTGAACTCTCAAGAATAAACAACAGGAAGCAGAAGCAGGTCCCCTGTAACCTTCCACAGACACGATTTGATGAATATTCTTATAAACCCCTGAGCCTTAATACATCATTGAACAGTGAGATTCCATACCACATCGGAAGGATAAGGTGCGAATGTCATGGTACCTGTCAAATGTCAAGGCTAAGGCCATGATGAGGAGGAGAGTAGAGACAGTGTGAGCTTTCTGTTTAAATAAACTATGTATTAAGAGTAGCCAGAAGAAGGCATGGTGCTCGCTGGCTAAAATCTAGAATGAATGGCGGAGAACAGAGCAGCAGTTCTATCTTGCAGGTGAAGGAAAGCGAGCAGACTGCTGAATCTGCTTGCCCAGTGGCGAGGCTGGGCACACGCCACCCCAGAGAAGCGGGCTCCTAAAAATGGCCAAATCCAGACAATGCCCTTAAGGAGCAGATTGGTCCTGCAGGCCAGGCAGCCCTGTGAGGGAAACTTGGTGGCCTCACAGTTATAGCCTACTTTGCTGGGAGAAGCAGCTTTCTCTGAGCGTGGCCCATCAACTCTCCAAACTAACAAACGCCAGCGACCTAGACTTCCCTGGGGACAGTGCCACCCTTCTGCAGCCCACACATGAGTATCTCAGTTTCTGCATCGCAGGGGCTCAGGGGTGGCGGTGTGAACACAAGAAGCCAGGCTGGAGTTCTGATTCTTTGTTTTGAGACTAATTTTTTGAGTTCTTTATGTATTCTAGTTGTTAGTCCTTTGTCAGAAGAGTGTTTTTTTTTTTTTTTCTCTTTTCTGTAGGTAGTTTCTTCACTCTCTTGATTGTTTCCTTTGCTGTGCAGAAGCTTTTTAATTTGATGAATTCCCTTTTGTTGATTCTTGATATTATTTCTTGCACTACTGGGGTTCTGTTCGGGAAATCTTTGTCTGTGCCTATGGATTTAAGAGCTTCCCCTGTGCTCTCTTCCAAGAGTTTCAATGTTTCTCTATTTATATCCAGGTCTTTGATCTCGTTTGATTTGATTTTAGTACAAGGTGAGAGATATGGATCTAGATTCGTTCTTCTGCAGGTGGATAGCCAGTTTCCCAGCACCACTTGGTACAGATCCTATCTTTTCTTCAGGGAATATTTTTGGCCCCTTTGTCAAATATTAGATGGCTGAAGGTAAATAGGTTTCTTTTTCTGT
Organism: Erethizon dorsatum; assembly: GCA_028451465.1. Taxonomy (NCBI): domain Eukaryota; kingdom Metazoa; phylum Chordata; class Mammalia; order Rodentia; family Erethizontidae; genus Erethizon; species Erethizon dorsatum. The sequence continues at coordinate 59,065,977 of CM051833.1, forward strand.
GTCTTCTATTTGATTCTGTTGGTCTACTCGTCTACTTTTGTGTTGGTATCAAGAGAGCTTTGTCACTATACCTCTGTAATATAACTTGAAATCCAGGATTATGAAGCCTCCCACTTTCCTCTTTTTACTCAGGATTGCTTTGCCTACTCTGTGTCTCTTCTATGCTGGAAATAGCCTAAGTGCCCATCAACAGACAAATGGATAAAGAAAATGGAATTTTCTTTACACAGTGGAATTTTATTCAGCCATAAAGATGAATAAATTTATGTAATTTGCAGGAAAATAGATGGACATTGAAACTATAATTTTAAGTGAAAAAAGTCAGAAACAGAAAGTTAAATAGTTTCTCTTATAAAAGAGGACATAATAGGAATAAAGATGTGTCACATATATGTACCAGCTCCCAACAATGAATGTAATCATGATACACTACAAATATGTAGTAATAAAAATTAAAAATGCAAATAAAAATAGAAAAATGAAACCCAAAATAAAAATAAATTAGAGAGTAAAATAAAAGAGAGATGTTAGGAAACAGGGAGACAGACTTTTTGGAGAGGAGGAAGAGGATCTCATGAAGTGAGAAGAGAGGAGGTTGAGGAAGGGGATTGAAAATGATGAAGGCATGATATGTATCGCGTCCCCAAAAGGAATGTAACTATTATATGTCACAAACACACACCAGTGAAAAAGAAAGTGTTTTTGCCCAAGCCCTTTTATATTGTAGACTTATTTGGCTTGGTTTGTCTTTATATGGGAGGATTTTTCTTGATTTTCGCAAGCTAAATACCACAAGGAAAACACTTCTGGCCATACAAAGACAATCTATTATTTTCTTACAACAAAAAAGATAATACAACAATACGTACAACCTCAGAGCAGCTCAGTGAGGGGAGCTAGGTAAAGGGCTTGGATTTGAAAATGTGATTTTATAAATGAATAAAGAAACCACAGTTTGCTCCAGATTAGCACTGTCAGAAAGTAGAAGGATTGTGTGACAGGTTCACCATGAATCTTATGCACCAGGGTGTGGAAGCAGCTATCCCCATATTAGCTGGGGGAGGGTGAATTTGGGCCGTATTCCATGCCTTGCCCAATGGGCTTGTTTATTATATCTGTGCTCAGATGTGGTTGCAGAGCTGTGTCATTTCTTTTCCCCAACATGGTCACCGAGTAGCTTTGTCTGCTGCTTGTGTTTTATGAAATTGTTTACATTCAACAGGAGAGCCTCTTGGCTTTGCTAAAAAACAAAACAAAACACCTGGTCTCAAGAAAAACCCCTTGGGGTGTTTCCTAGTGGTTATGGAAAAACTGAAATCCTTCTTATCCACCCGGGGAAACTCTACTGGTCTTCCAACCAGGCTGCGTAGCGTATGACATAGCACACCTCTTCATATCTGAAAATAAGAATTGCTAGTGACAGTTAAGTCAATTTTATCCCCACAGGGGGGTTAGAGCCATGTCCAGCACTCTGCAAAGTGCACCCAACACATCCCTTTGCTGGGCAGCCTGTGGTACAGTCCCTTTTGTGAAGAGCCAGTGAGGCCAGGTTCCGAGGATCATGAACGCCTGGAGTTATGTGCATAGCCTGCTGAGGGAGGAGGTAATTAGGGGACAGGTAGAGTTTAAGAAGTTTACATGTCGCAGACTGAGGAGGGAATGTTCATCAGTCCCAAGTGACTTGATATATCCTCCTGGACTGCCTTAAATGTTATTTCTTAAATCATAAGGGATGCGTCTTTTGTTAATTTCGATTTCTAGGGTGCGTACTCTAAGCCCAGGCCTGGAGAAGTCACAGTAAAGCAATATTACATAAGGTGCATCTGGCTCTTTTTAAATTTCAAAACTGGATGGGTAGGGGCAGAAATAAAAGATTAAAATCTCAGCCAAGAACCCAGAGTGAAACAGGAAGATGCTGAGAGCAACTTTGTATGACCCTCACTCTGATGTAGTCATTAAAATGTGCTTTGTAGTGATGGATTATTGATACTTTCATTCTCCATTCATCATATGCAGTAATCACTTTACACAAAAATATAGGCCAGTCAATAATAGGAGCCTTTTCAAACAATTAAATGTGCCAGTCTCCTGTCTATTGGGATATTGGAATCTTTAGGAATGCGTGAGCAATTCCATTATTGGATCATAATGGTAAAGGATATAAAGTTTTGAATGAAAATGCAAGTGGTGGATTATGGAATTAGTAACCTCAATAAGGCATAGATCTTTTGCAAAAAGGAAGGGAACAAGAAATGGAGGGAGGTGAGTAGAAGGAGAGGGGATAAAAAAGAATTAAGATATGCTATATTCATGAACCAATGAATGCAATCATTATGTCCTGCGAATCATGTACAAATAACACCTTAAAAATAAAGCAACTTCTGCATTATCATAGATTTATTTTTCAGTGAGAAACTGGTTTTTGTCTAAGATATTTTGTGGTATAATTTTTAAAAGTCAAGCATCTTTATCCAGAGAAATGTAGAAATTTTTTGTAGTAAAAATATGTTTTGTTAATGAAGCCAAAACTGACACATTTATTTCAGAACTGATATGTGCCTCGGGTTCTGAAAGTACCATATCTGACCACTCTACCATATCCAGGACACGGCTGTGAAGAGAAGGAAAGGAGTGGCATAAACTGTCACCACACTCCAGGCCACACTTTGGGAGGAAGCACAGCTATTGGTGTTGTGTACCTTCAATCTGATTTCCCTACTTCATTATTGTTTTTATTGGTTTTTTATTTTTAAGAAAAAAAAATAAAAACAATGGTATAAAATTTCAAAACAAGATTGCAGGAGAATAACAATAGTACTTTGCATATTGTTATCTTTAAAGTAGTCACTCATATTGCAAGATATAGGCATGAAAAATTGATCAAACAATATAGGCACAAACCTTTCTTTTCAATGAACTAATAGCGATTAGTAGTATAACTATCTTGACTACCTTGTATATATACATATTTTTTTTTCCTTTCCCCTTCCTTCTTTTCTCCTTTCCCGCATCCCAGTTTATCTTTCAGTGACTGAGGAAGGAATGACGAAGGGGAAGTCTGGAATGCTCACCCTCTGTTTGCAACATCAATACTCCTGTAGAGTGTTTAAGAATAAAAAAATCTCAAACTATCTGCCTAGTCCTCCCAGTCCTTTTAGACACACTATGATATTGTATTCTCAAGGTAGCACCACTGCCCCTTCCCACCACCACAGAACACTCTACACTGTCCAGTACAAAGGACATAATTGAGAGGCAGAAGACCCTGGGTAGACAGGAAGCACGGAATCAATGGCCCCGCATCAGCCCGTGCATGCATGGTTTTCTCTGATAGTGATAGAAAGCATTTCATTTCATAGCATGACTGGTGGATATAGTAATAGTTCTATGGTTTTGATAGATTACTCCAGTTTTGAGCCTTGGCCACAGTTATGGTTTCATCTAAAGTGTCCCCCGAATGTCTCATTTGTTGGGAGATGAGGCCTGATGATGGTGCTGTCAACTCAAACTTCCATGTAATTCGGAACTGGGACCTGATATTCTTTTCAAGCTTGAGTTCTGGAAGCAGCTTGTGGCAACTCTTGTTTCCACGGAATTACAAAAAATCCAAAGGTAATCACGTGTGTCAAATATAAAAGAAGCAGATGAAACATTCATCTCAAATTTGACTACAATAATTGCCTAAAGGAAAGCAAAAAGCTAATTCCCTCTGAAAATGACTGAGCCTTGGTTTCTCAGATATCCATAAATATTGTAAAGAAACATCATTAAAAATAATTCACAGGGCTTGACAGCAATATCTGCACTCCACAGAGGAGTTTTCCTGAGATACTCTTTGCTTCCCAGTGACTTGGGCTTCAGCTCACAAAGGATTAACAGCATCATTGGAAAACCAATTTCAAGGTCTCAATTGTTTCTCTAGCTATGATGTTTTATAAGTTACGTCTCCAAAAGAAAGAAATATCCGTATTTTTTAAATGCAGTTCACTCTATGAAAAGGCATATATAATGTATGTGCAAGTGTGAAAATTATTTGGGGGCTATTTTTTCAAATGAGAAGAAAGTTCTGTAGAACATTTTGCAGTTCACCTCTCCTTACCTGGCTGCCACCTGCTGCTCTTCTGCAACTCTGCAGCAGCTCTTGGTGCAGAGAGCACCCTGGATGATCGCCTCATGTCATCGTGATGTTTCAGGGTCCCATTTCTACAGATCTCCTGATTTGATCAAAAATTGTTTATAATTTACCTATAATGCCTATCTATTAATTTGTCTACAACTGACTTTTGTTATTTTAGAAAAAACATTGGTTTGTTCTGGAAGTAGATCAATGTCTAAAACAGAGACAGCTTCTGTGATTCTCTTGTCACATTTTAACTGGAAGAAAAATTCAGGAAACAAAAGATCATGCACCTATACACCACCGAAAGATTCATGCCTCCACTTCCTCATGGCTCAGGAGCTGGAATTCAATCCCATCCCCATATGAGTGAAAGACTTCATGCATTGAGGGCGTGCTCCATGAATCCTGAGAAGCTCATCCGCATATGACTTGTACGGCCTTGAATAAAATTTCTCTACAGACTCAAAGTATAATATCTGTGTCTCTTTATAAAACTTTGGCTTACTTAGTTACCTTGTTTTTCATAAATAATACAATTCAATAGACTATAATTTGGCCAGTTTTAAGAGCAAATACACTTGAAAACTCTCAAACCTTTTGGGAAAGTGTACTAGTTACATATTTCCTCCATTTCATGTAGCTTATTTTTTACTTACAATATTTACTAAAATGTTTAAAATAACATGCTCCAGTGACTGAAGTACACATGTATAATAGTTATAGAAATGGATTTTGGTAAGGATTTTCTTCTAAGAAACTACAATGCATCACACATGACTTTATATCAATTTTTAGGAGCCATATCTTCATTTTTCTTTAGCATTTGCTTTGAGGTTGTTGGGACTAATAATGTATAGATGATCAAGTATAGAAGTATAGGCATTCAGTATAGACATTCAGCAAACTCATGACAAGTCAAATCTGGGAAAATTTCACTTAGTAATTTTATCAGCTAAAAAGAACTATGTGTAAAAGTATATAAAATCAACTTACATTAAATACCACAGCTACATATTACTTATTGTGGTAAAAGCTATAGAAAATAACTCATGTCCCTTTGATAGCACTTTAAACAGTATTAATTTTTTGCTAGTATGCAAATATGCAAGCACAATAGTTTCATACAAACATATCAGCTAATGAGGAAAGAACACAAGGTTAAAAGAAACATAAAAATCACCACCCAGAAATTCTATTATCTTGAATTTCTATGCTATACCTTGCAGAATGTGTTTTATGATGCTAATATATGTCACAATATATATGCTGATAGATCTAAAATGGATAGGATCTATTTGTCAAAGCCTGACAGTGATTTATATATGAATTGCATATAGTTAAATATAGAAATAATGCTAAGCAGCAATGGGCCATTTAAAAAAAATCAAACCTTTCCCTTTTGTTGACATGAGGTAATTTACTACACAAGAGACATTAACCCTCAGGAGGAATTGTACACCTTTAGGAGTAAATAGTGGTTGGGCTACAACTGACGACACAGTGAATGTTCTACAAGGATTATGAATCATTGCTGGCATTCACTGGGCAGAGAGGATGGGAAAAGGATGCAGTAAAGCCTGGCATCTGTGGACGAGGAGAGAGGGTGCTCAGCTGCAGGGCAGCTCTAAGAAAGCCAGAGCCGCCAATGGGCACTGTGAGAGGAGTCTGCACGAGGCAGCCAGGCCCTTCCCTAGCAATCCTGCCTTGTCCATGGCTGGGAGGAGCAGAGGGAGCAGAGGGAGCTCAGCCTCACTGTGGACTCAGGGTGAGTCTCAGGTTTGGAAGCTGGGGGCTGTCAGACAGCTGTGCTCCTCGTAGCGTGTTTTCTTAAAGCAAGGTCTGAACAGCAGGTCCCATGGTAATGGTGAAAAGTGAATGTACGCTTGAAGTAACAGATAATGGAATTATAAATTATATAAATAGCATACATTTCAAATTTGAAGTAAATATAAATCCTGTGTTAACCCAACTAACAACCAAGTGAAAGAAATTAACAGCTAAGTATTAATCAATCAAGGTAAGATAATTCACTACTAAACACACACATTAGCATTACTCACTTATTTTTGTATAGTTAAAAACACTTGTCTTAAAGCAGAATTTACAGAGTGGGCTTAAAAGTTCTTTCCAGGAATCTCTTTTGTAAGTATAGAATTTTAAAATGGCATTTTTATTTTCTTTTCTGCAAAAATTACTTCTGAGCATATTTGCAAATCATTTGTTTGAAATCATTGGCCCCCTTCACCAGAGTCTGAAATTTCAAATAAAATCCACACTTCTTTTTGGTTTGAGGATTTGCAATTCAGATGTTCACCCTTTGAGGTATTGCTTTATGATAACATATTCTCTTGGCAAATGAAATGACCATCTGTAGCTATAGAAAAAGTGGTTCTTAATAAATAAAGGCTGATCCATCCTCACTATGTAATAACTTCAAGTTGCATAATTGAATGACAGTGAGGAGTGGGGAGAGATTTTGACAGATGGTTCTGCAAACCCTAATAAACCTGAAATGTCATGGAAGGTAGCTCTGTGCTGGATGCATTAATGCCACTAAATATTTTGTTTTTCAAACCGTGTTCTTTCAGGTAATCATTCCTGGCTTCACTTTGAATTGTATCATAAGGGAAAAAAAAAGATACCAACTTTAATAAAACTGAGGAACTCTGTTATTTAAAAGCTTTGGGTAGTCACAGAAAGGCTAAGGACGGCTTACCCAGAAGAGTCCGAAAGCCCCACCCCTAGGACTCCAGGCTCTGCTCAGCCCTGCTCTATAGAATCTAAGTGTAGTAGATTTCTAGTAGCTTCCATCCCCTCAGCCGAAGCCAGAGGACCTCTAAGTGAGTGGGTTTGCTGCTTTCAACATTTCAATAATCATAATATACTTCAGCAACCAAGTTTAAAACACAGATAAGGGCCGGTGAGATAGCTCAGCGGTGTAAGCGCCTGCCTGGCAAGTGCAAGGGCCCGAGTTCGACTCCTGGAACCCACATACGAAAAAAGGGCCGGTGATATCGCTCAGCGGCACGGGCGCCTGCTGGTGAGCGAGGTCCTGAGGTCGACCCCCGGTACCCCGCCCCCCCCAAAAAAAACAGAGATAAAGCAATAAATAGATGAATAAATCAATAGATAAGTGTGAAAACTGGAAAATAAGTGATATAGATAGATCACACACTCTATGTGTATTTATGAACATATACTCTTTTCTCTCTTTCTATAATTTTAAGAAACAATACATCCTTAGTATCCAAGCCAGACTACACATATTCTCATTCCAAAACATACACATATAGGGATTTGTGCCACTTTACTTCATGCTGCTCTTATCTTAACTAATTCCAGGAAAAATGGTTATTTAAAACACCCAAATTGTTTTCAGATTCATTAACTGTCCTTGATTTGTAACCTGAATTTTAATTTTTTTATTATTTTTCTTGAAGAGGTTCCCTAGAACAGTATGAAGTCTAGGGTCCAGTACCTGTATTTCTCCTTCGATCATTTCTCCCTCTGATAGTTTCTGAAGTCCTGCTGACCAGTGTGACCAATGGGCTTTATTTACTTCTTTTTTTGTGGGTACCTGGGGTTGACCTCAGGACCTCATGTGCCAGCAGGCGCCCGTGCCTCTGAGAGGTATCACCAGCCCTTTTTTCGTATGTGGGTTCCAAGAGTCGAACTTGGGCCTTCGCACTTGCCAGTCAGGCACTTACACCGCTAAGCCATCTCACCGGCCCCGACCAATGGGCTTTAAAAACTCTCTCAACTTTGTGGTCAGTGCCATCAGTGTTCATCAGACTAAGGAAACCAAGACTTGAGTTAGGGTAAACCAAAAAGCAACCCTGTTTATATCACAGAACTTCCAGGACCATGAAGCTGGGATTTGTAGCCTCACTATCTGCAAAGGTAGAGGTACACGCGGAACTGAGATCAGAAAGCATGCTGAAACTTCTCCTTTACTAAAATCTTTACCTCTTTAAGATTTATCCTGAAGCAGATATCTATTCCCTATGCTGTCTAGAGGTTTTATTACAAGTGTACCTTTCCATAATTGATGGTTAACCTTGATTGTCAACCTCATTGGCTTGAGATACCTGGGACATTCTGCCCCAGGGCACTGTATGACCTGGGGACTATATTCAGTCCCCTGTACCTTCTTCTCTGATGATCTTCCCTGCTCTTTGCTTTCTTGCTCCTGTGAACTGAGCAGCTTTCCTCCACTCTACCCTTCTGCCATCCTGTTTCTGCTTTGCAGCCAGCTAACCAAGGACTGAAAGTTCTGAAACCATGAGCCAAACTAAACCTATCCTCCTTGTGTTGAGGGTGTCAGGTATTTTTCCCAATCATGGAAATCCCGACCCTGACCATTACACCATACGAAGCATATCATCTCTATAGTATACATCGAGTTCTTTCCATGGAAGTCTCAGCATCCTCAGAAATAGAACCAACCACAGTGGCCTGTATGAGCCTTTAGGTTTGGCATGACACCTTCAGTTTGCTGACCACCATCATGACTCAAATAAATGTTTGTTTTCCATAGCTTGCTGGCGCTCAGATTTATCAAAAGAACTCCTGATGGACAAAGTCTCTGCCAGAGGATTACTCTGAAATGAATGTATTATAGGAAAATATTCACATAGAACTGCCAATGCCCATGAACCACCTCTAAACACTTTTATTGTGAGCTGTAATCATAGCCCCTAAAAGCAAAATTGTGTTTGTATTAAGTACGTGCTGTAAGTATCCAAGAGCACTATCCTTTCCCAAACTTCCTTACAGAACATTAATGAGTATACTCCTACATCAAAAGTCTGAGAATATAAATTTTTGCATATTAATAACTTTAGAATTTATCACATTTGTACTTCTGCATGAATCGGTATTTCTAAAAGCTAAATTCCCATAATGAGATCGCTGTTTTGTGTTCGAATTCCTCAACTATTTCTTAAAGGTATATTTGAGTGATTCTGGCTAGCTCCAGGATTCTTTCTGTATCTTGATCCTGCAAAGAGATGGTGAGAAAAGTCTACATTTTACTGAAAACAATAGTTTTATATTAGCACTTTTAATATCTGCCTATTACTGGGCATCCATACAAAACATCTTCCCTAAGCCTCCTTCATTGGATGAGATCAACCTAAAAGAGGAGGACGCACTTACTCAGAAAAAGAGAACACAGAAAAATACACACATGGGCTTCAATTGATTGAGCTGTGTGCACAAACGCAGAGGTTTCCCAGACCCCCTCCTTGCCTGGTCTCCAGCAGGGCAGGTAAGTGCACCTGTGAATGGGGACCCCCTCACCGGAGCTGTACAAGGGCTCTCTCCTGAAAGTAGGAGTGAAGGGTACTTGGCCAGGTGAGGGAGGCACTAGGAGGATGTGTCCCCCACTTTGAGGCCCACCTGGAGAAGGAGTCTCAGGGGTTCATACTCTGTTTGACTTTGACCTCTGGATGCAAACAAGGCACAGCCACTTTAATGCACCTGAGAGAGTGGATTTCTTCCAAGTCAAGAGCACCTGGACTCCCTCCCTTACTGACCACGGAAGACAGATGGCACAGATATTCGGAGACACTACCAAGCTTGACGAGTCCAACCAATGACTTTAACATCCTTTTCCTAACCTCCTGGCCCAACTAAGACTCTTTAGCACTACTTTTCCTTTTCTTAAATCATAAATTTAACTTAAAATGAAAGCTTTACTGTTTTACTGGACAATAAGCTGGAGAAATTACCATTAGGAGTAAAAGATTCCTTGATGTTTATAAACTTTGAATTTCCAGTTTAGGTTAAAGAAGCAAGATGAGTATTGACCATAAGCAACTTACCTCAATATGACCATTTTCTAAATATAAGGAGAGTCAAACACACACACACACACACACACACACACACACACACACACAGACAATTGCACATGGAGAGCAGTGGAAAATTCTTTTTTTTGGTACTGGGAATCAAACTCAGGACCTTGTGCTTGCCAGGCAGGTGCTGTGCTGCTGAGCTGTATCCTCAGCCCAGAAAATTCTTGAAAGTAAAACAACCCAGGGTATTATTTATGGACTATGTCAACAAATCAAAACTTACTGCATCTAGAAACTGCTTCTCTCTCCCTCCTCTAAATCTGTTAGTGTGAAATCATCCCTACGCCTCATCCACTTTAACACCAGTGCTGATCTCCACGCTCTCCCGCTGCAGTTCGAGGGCCACATTATTGCCTGTCATGGGAATCCTCATTGCCCTCCTTGCCCGCATTGTTTATCTGAACATTGGTCACATGTTCTTGTTACCTGTGGGCCTAGCCTTATTCCCCAAAAGCCAACATTGCTTGATAATGATTTCAAAGTTTTCATCAATTCACCAACAGGTGGTTCATCTGTAGGATCCTTTGATTTTTCTTTCATCTTTGGTAAGTTCTTATTTAATATCTGCATCCTTTAGCCATCTTAGGAATATTTTAAATAATTAGAGTACTTTCTCCATTTTTTAATTTTAGAAAATTATTAAATTTGCCACATAATCGTGTTTTGGTTTTTTTCTCCAACATGGGCCATTTGCATCAAACCAGCAAAGACAACGTTTTCCTAAAGGAGGCCCACTCACTTGATTTAAAGTTCTTTAACCTGGTTAAGTCATGCCTGCTCGGATAAACTTGCCTTCAACTAAGCAGAAATCAACTGACTTGGGCTTCGATTACATCTGCAAAATCCATACACACACACACACACACAGACACACACACACACACACTCACAGATAGAGAGAAAGAGAGAGAGAGAGAGAAGGAAACAAGAGTATGGTCATATTGAAGGGCCACAGTCTTCCCTCTGGCCTCAGGAATTCCTGTCCCTTCCATATGTAAAACACTTCCATTACCAGCATCTCATCATCTAAATCAAGATGAAGCTACTACCTGAAATCTGCTGGTACAGCCCCTTTGGACCCATGGAACTAGTGGACAGTGGCTGTGGGGCCAGTGGAGGATAGCAGTTGTGTACTGTGGCAGGTGTGAACATTGGTGGGAGAATGGAAGGTGTGAACCAATCGGTAACCTATAGCAGTTCTGACATCCAGACAGGCAAATCCTTGCAGGGGCTGGATCAGGTCTAATTAGGTTGCAAAGCCTGAGAATACATCTGTGCAATTCTAAGCTTTACCTTTACACGTGTGCATGCATGTGTGTGCATGTGCACATGTATAAGTGTGTATGTCCTACTCTTGGCTCTATTTCTGGAATTACCCATCCTTTTTGTGAAAATTACTGTATTTGCAGCTGCATGAATGAAACTCAGACACTCTTAAGAGTGGGTTTTCCGTCCATCTTTTGCAAGTTTTCTTTGATAAGAAGGCGCTTGCCTTTCTGCACACGAATGGTAGCATTAGTTAATTCTTTTAATTACAATAAATGCAATTAAAATATTGAAAAAATGCAATAAAGATAAAAAATTCCACCAGTTTCATTTATTAAGAGATAAAATTTTAAATAAATTTCTATGTAAATATAGTACACTATGTAATAATAATAATAATACAAAATATCTATCTAGCATTTATTCTATGAATGTGAGAATGATATAACATCATATTATCCAGTAAAAGGAGCAAATCTAGGAAACCATTTAAATGCATTTTAGAAAATGGATATTCATTCCTGTTTTTTGTTTTAAAGTAAAATAAGAATAGAAAGATAACTGTGTCTCTATGATTTTAGTTTTTTGTTTCATACCAATACTGTCAATATGTTTTTCTGGAAATATAAGCCAATGTGATTAGATGTGAAATGAATTATGAAGTACCATTTTGGAAAGAATGTGCTGAAATTATCAGTGTGTGCAGATGGCATTTTGGTGATCCAATAAGCAAAAGACTCTAATACAAAACCACTGGGGACAAGAAGTGAATTGAATGAGATAGATGGTTTTTTCAAGTCACACATATCAAAAGCCACAGCTTTTCTATTTTAGTTTGAGTAGGTGGGCAGAAAACATGCAAGTTCCACCTTTTATCCAAAAATCCCACTTTGTGTGTGCAAAATCCAGAATCTCACTGGGGGAAAAGAATGAGACTGTGGGGAGTTTTTTGAGTACTGTTTTTCAGTAATGTTTGAGAGCAAATGGGACCAGAGAGGTGAGTACAGAGCCAGCATAGCACAGGCCAGGGCCCCTGCTGGCTGGAGGAGCTCCTCTTTCCTCCAAGCTCCTGGGCAGTGTCTCTGCAAGTCACACAGATCCCAGGACAGGTGTGAGCCACGTGCAGTGAGTGTAATTATCACACAGTGGTAGACATCTGAGCTGGGGTATGGGATGTGAGGATGGGATCATTTCACGTTTCCCTAACTCAAGCTCAGTATGCAGAACATAGAGGCCAAGTTATTGCTGTGTTTGACTGGATTGATCAACCGAACAAGCAATAATGTGAGATAATGGTGATGACTGCCACTGCAGCTCCTGATGAAACATTCTCTCGTCCAGCCGGACACAGGAACATGCTAATGCTCACCTCACCAGCACCCAGCTTCATGGTACCTCCTCCAGGAAGCAATCTATCTTCACTTTCCTTCCCCCAGCTCCCTTCCACTCCGCCTCTCCAAATGGCTTGTTAAGCGTGCAGTTATCAAAAAGCCAATGCATTTCTGTCACTGACACTGCACCATGTGTGTGGAACGGAGGGATACACAGTAGTTATTTTCCACACAAAGGTTTGCTTACATGAGTTTTTAAAGGACTGAAAGTAGACTTTGACCTTACCCTGAGTTCTCATACACAGAACTGAAATTATGGATTTTTGATTCTCTCTCAGGTCAAGCAATAATTCTTTGTCCTTGACATAACAGTGAATGACTTTGCGAGGATTACAGAATAGAAAGAGCAATAAAGAAAAAGAGCAATTAAGAAAGTCAAAGACATATGCCTCTAGAGTAAAATTCCTGACTACCTATGCTGACTTTTTAATTTTTGTAGAATCTCACTGGGTGACTCGGACATAGGACACAGTATACATAAAGTACTTTGCAGCTTTCATTAAGATTGTTCTGCAAAGCACCAAAGGACAAAAGTTTACTTTTAAATATTTGTCATTAAAAACCTTTAACCTGTGACAGGAAAGGATAGTTAATGGGACTTAGAATTCAGTGCAGGGAAGGAAGGGATAAGATAGCGAAAAGAAAAAGTCAAGATTCAAGTGGAAATTGCAAGACAGTAAGGACAAAACAGCTGCCTTTACATTGGGAATGTTACCAACAGAATGTTTGTATTTTGTAAAAAACTTGTACTCCAATACATATGCGATTAGGCACAAATCACTAAGTTTTATTTTGTTCATTTTCAAGGATAGGCTAGGTTGCATTGGACTGACACTTATTTGTTTCTGGGTTTTAAAAGGGTTTTGGTAACTTTACTCAAATTAAAATGTCTTTGGATTAACAAAATTAGGCTAATAAAATATGTAGGTAAAGAAAACAAATATATTAGTAGAGAGTGTCCAGCAGATCTTATCCAATTATAGTGGCTTTCATTTTGAGGGGTGACTTGTTTTTGGTTTTTGCAATGTTAGGAATCAAACCCAGGACCCTCTACCACTGAGCTATACCACACCAGAACTATTACACTGTTGCTGTGAAGATACTGAAGAAAATGCCAGCTACAATTTGCCAACATGACAATTACTAAGCTTATGGTTCCTGCAGTATGATGTGACTTTTTTTAGGCATAGAGGACTGAAAATTTGACTGTGAAGTGTTCCTTCAGGTTCCTGCTTGTTTATTTTCATTGAGAGAATTCACAGGTAAAGAGAACCAACAGGAGAAGGTTGACTAGCTTCGATAATGTGACAGTTCTAATTATGATTAAGAATAAAGAACAAGTCGTGTATTTAGCTTGCCACCAACAAAGTCCATTCCAGATAAAATAGGAAATTTTAAATGATTGGTCAGCTGTTTCAGGCTCGGCACAGTTTGAGAGCAGCGTTGCACCCACATGAGCACTGTGCTTAGCAATATTGCTTCTTCGGAAACTAATTTGGTTCATCGTGTACTCAGCATTGTTTCAGAGCTGTACACACATTTTGACTTCACTAACATAACAAGCAATGGAAGGATGATGGCACTGTTGATGTTAAGTACCTGAGAACGTGAGGCTTAGGGTGGTGACTTAATTTGTCAAGGGCTTCATTTAGTTGGTAGCAGAACCTGGTCATCATGAGAGCGCAAAACACCAGTTCTTGTTCTTCCCTCTACTTTGCACCTACTTGAGCCACACTACATATAGACCACTTCTATAATCTCCCATTGTTCTTGGAATAAGGAAAAATCTCACTAAGGATTTCTCTCTAAAGGAGAAATCACTAATCATTACCCTGATGTTCTCTCCAGTTCCTGCATCTTGATCTCTCTGCCCTGTCAGTCTTCCAGTTCCCAGGCCTTTCCACATGCTGTTGCTTCTAACTAAGATTTATTTTCTCTTCCCACTTTGTCTCTGCTTAATTTTAACTTACTGTTGATGTTTTTGCCCAACTGCAGCTTCCTCAGAAGGACTTCCAAGACTTCTACCCATGTCAGTATTTATACTGTGGTTTCTTGGAGTATCACATAGCAACCCTTCACCTCTCATTTCCTAGTTATAATTTCCATGTATTTGTGTAAGAGCCACATTGTGCCCTCTGCCTGGCAACAGAGATTGCACCGTGAGGCTGGGCACCTTTCCTTCTCCAGCACAAACCTCGGAGAGAGGACACGGTCGCTATGGACATGTGCCCATCTAGTGAATGAATAAATGAGAGTGTGTCATGGGAAAGAGAGTTCACTTCACTTATGGAAGGTAATGGTTCTGCCAAAAATAAAACGCTAGAAAGAATGGGTGGGCAATTAATCTAAGAAGAGGGAAGAAAAGACCATTTCATGATAATTACATAGTGGAAGCATTTGGAGAGTGGGGCCCCTCAGATTCCAGTGAAAGAACAGTATGAAACTTCTGTTGCTAATCACAGTATCATTCATGGTAACCTTGGTGAAAGAGCAACCTGCCTAATTACCTAGGAGACCATGCTGCACACTGTAATAAATCCAATAAGTGTACTAAGCCCTTCCCTTACACCCCAACATTTCATTCGTCTCATCTTCCAACCAAATCAAACAACCTGCCCATGGCATTCGGCAACTCTTGTGAGAACAGTGAATTTTGAAAAAATACGTTGACACAAGAAGGTACTTGAACTGCTGATGTTGCCTTAGAGAAGAATGTGACAATGGTGAGTATGTTTATACATTTGTACCCACAGATTGCTGACCAGGATCTACCTCTATAAGATTGAGATTAGCTTCCACAGTAGATGGCCAATGTACTTAGCAACTATGCTACAAAAAGCCAGTTTCAGTATTAGATGGGATACTGGTTTACAAGAGAAAAGAAATCTAGAAACTACTATGATAATGAATTATAGAATCCCACATTGCTCATATATAAATTAAACTATTGAAAAAAGCTGGGACTATAAGACTTTGGTAATTGAATTTCCTTTTGTCATTTATTTGTTGTCTGCATTGGTTAATATTACATCTTCACACCCAATGATATACTCTTCTTATGTAGGAGACAACGGCTTTAAAATATATTAATATGAAAAGCTATATATTCAGTTTAGCTAGATACAGACTTTCCATAACAACTTGCCTGACCAAAAATTTTCATAACATTTTTTTAAGAAATGTAAACTGACACAAATATTAGAAGAAATATTTTACTTTCATTTGAACATTCAAAATTGGCCTACAGTGAATCCTAGTAACAGAGTTACATATTTTTATTGCTTTTTTTGTTTGTTTGTTTGTTTGTTTGTACCGGGGGTTGACCTCAGGACCTCGCACACCAGCAGGCACCCGTGCCGCTGAGTGATATCACTGGTCCTTTTTTTTCATATGTGGGTAACAGGAGTCGAACTCAGGACCTTGCGCTTGCCAGGCAGGCGCTTATGCCACTGAGCTATCTCACCAGCCCCTTTTATTGCTTTTTAAGTTCGTTTCTTAAGAGAATAGTTTAACAACTAAAATCTAAAAGATTTTTCCACAGGTTTCATTCATGTGAGATTCACTTTTTTAAATAAGTGTTCAGCTTAATACATCCTTGCTATAGTGTTTTGTTTATTTGTTATCTATTTTGAAAACCTCATTTGCTTAGGTTTACTCAGTGCAGGTCATGAGGAGTTTCCAACCAGTGGGGAGGACTCTTGGCCTGGGTCCCAGAGCACTGCCGGGAACAAGTCAGAAGTCAGCTGCAGAATGAATGCCGTTCTTGCCAGTTCATCTAAGGAGCCTGCTCTTGATGTGAAAGGGCCTGAGAGAAACTCATGAATGAACACAAAATCCACTTATTCATAGATCACACTGTTCTGCCTGCAAACACAGTCATTCTTGTCCAGAAGCCCATAGCGGTGGCTTCGAGACACAAATCTTGAGAAACTTGGAGCAGACAATTGTTTACTCGCTTAGGTTCTGAGAGGCTTTGTGAACTTGAAGCCAGGGGCAGGTGGGAAGAAGACTGAAGTCTGTCCCCTGCTAGGGTGATGCAGGAAAGAGAATAGGGACAAGCAGGGCTCCATTTTCCCAAGTTAAGCAGTCAGGATTATTCTCTATTCTCACTGGTCCTTCCCTCTGGCTTGCCCCTCTCCTCACTTTTCTTCTGTTTTTGCTCCATCTTTCTTTCTGCTTTCCAAGTCATTTCCTGTTACCACTGCTACAAGGTCATGATCTCTTGAATTTCTTCCTTCTTTTTGTGTTGACACTACAGTATCACAAGTGTTACTTACAGCTCCATATGCAGTCATAAATCACAAACTTGCCCCTCGCATATCCTGAAAACCTTCTTTGAATACACCTTTTAAAAGGTTACAGTTGTTATGTGGTTTAGACTGATTTTTAACTGTGCGGAACATCAAAATCCTGGAGAAGGTGTTTATAATCTATAATTTCTCCATCCTTCAGATGTAATATGGGTTAACATAAAACAACAGTAGGACAGTAGCTATTCTTTTCCAGTAAATCATAAGAAAAACAAAACTAGCCAAAACATTGCAAGTTATGAGATCTATTAAAAAGAACTCTATATAGACAATACTTTCCCACTTCGAAGTAATTAAAAAGACCCATCAATCTATTCCCTTAAATAATGCACTGTGATACAAAAATGAAATCCTTAGATCATTACATCAAAATAATTCGGGTGGGTGTGCCTTAGCTCATTTTGTGCTGCTGTATCAGAATACTTGAGATTGGATAATAAAAAATAATAGATTTATTTGTTACAGTTTTGGAAACTGGGAAGTCCAAGATCAAAAGTCCCTGAATCTGGCCATCTGGTGAGAGCATTGTTACTACATCAGCTCACAGAAGAGAGCTGAAAGAAAAGAGAGAGGGAGGAGGGAGGAAGGGAGGGCAGAGAGAGGGAGAGAGAGAGAGAGACAAGCATGAGAGATCCAAACTCATTTTTATAGCAAAGTTGAAATAATAATAAATTGAAATAATAAATAATAGTAAGTTGTGATAGCAAACTAACCCTGATAACAACCTATCTTCCCTTAAAGGATTCACTTCACTATACCCCATGCTTTGGGGTCTGAGTTTCTAGCACGTGAACTTTGGGGACATCTTCAGACACAGCAGGGTTCCAGGTCAGTTTTGCCACAGGAAAAGAGCATGCACCCTTTAATGCATCCCTGCTGCTCTCTCAACTTTGCCCATGAAATATACCGGTGGTGAGGTTTGTGCAAGAGCTCAAAATCTCTTTAAAGATACCACTGTAAGATTTTAAATGGCTACTAATAAATTTACTGAGTTATAAATACATTATCATTTACAATTATAGCTCTCAGGAAATATAAGGAAAAAATTGCAACATTTTCAATGAATTCACAATATTTGAAGTGCTTTAAACCTACTCTATGGCGTCTAACAAGTTTCCTAGACTCTCATAAAGCTGATGGGTTAACATATATTTTGAATTTGGTAGAATCTATTTTAAGACCTGCCAGCAATATCAAGAAATCATCAGTTTCTCTGTTGTAATTATAGAATTCATTTAATAACAGGAAATTTTATGTTATCTTATTTACATAGTGAATTATGTGTTATCTGTAATGTACCTTACAAAGTATATTTAAAAATTAGAATTGTCTTGCCGGCTTCCATAGTGGTATTCTTGAGGACATTAAGCATAGAAATCCACATTGAGCTGAAAAAGACTGTGATATTTCCAAAACCTATAACCGCAATTTATTTTTCATTGCCCATAGTTCATCCTATGGTGGGGGCCCAAACACAGAGAATACATCGGAAATAGAAAATTGTCTTTTTTTAAACATGTCCCACAACAAGCATTTAAGTTAAATCACTTACTCAGGTGTGAGTTCGTATGTTAGGAACTTATAAAGTTGTACTTCTTATTCAGTTATTATTTTTCTTTTCCTAAATGATAATAAAAAATTATTTTACTTATTGAAATTTACAAATAAAATTCTATAAATTTGTAGTATGCAACATGTTGCTTAAAGCACATACACACTATTATAGAATGCTTAAAACTAGCCAACACATGCATCACCTCACATAGCTGTTATTTTGCCAAGAGAACATTTAGCTTCTCTTTTTCCGGCATTCGGTAAGAATATGGCATCTTAGCAGTAACTGCAGTCAGTGTACCACCCTCTGTTCTTCCCATCTAACTATAATTTTGCATTCATTGATCAACATCTTCCCAGCCCTCTGCCTGGACTACACCAGACTCTGAGTAATAACTAATCTACTTTCCAATTCTATGAGATCAACATTTTTACAGCCTCCATATGAATAAGATTATGCAGCATTTGTCTTTCAATGTGTGCCTTTTTTTCACATCATATTATGTTCTCTAGATTCATCCATGCTTTTGCAAATGGCAGGACTTCCTTTTCTGTTATGGCTGAATAGCATTCCACTGTGTAGAAGTACACATTTTCTTTGGATGCACATCCAGTAGTGGGATTGCTGGGTCATATTGCATTTTTATTTTTAATATTTTGAATACTTATATTCTTTTCCTAATGGTTATAATAATTTACATTCCCACCAGCAGGGTAAAGAAGTTTCCTTTTCTCCTCATACTCACCAGCATTTATTATCTTTTGTGTGTTCGTTTTAGTAAAAGACCTTCTTACTGAGGTGAGGCAATATCACATTGTGGCTTTGATTTGCATTTCCCTGATGATTACTAGTGTTGAGTATTTTTGCATGTACGTGTTGGTCATTTATATGTCTTCTTTTAGAAATGTCAGTGAAGGCCTTTGGCCCAGTTTTAAATTCAGTTATTTTCATTGCCCAGACCAATGTGTTGGAGGTTTGCCACATATGCTTCTTTATTTTTAGTTATTTCATAGTTCCAGGTCTTACATGTAAATATTTAATCCATTTTGATAAGTAAGGGAGTCCAATTTCATCCTTATGCATGTGGATATACAGTGTTCCCAATGTCATTTATTGAAGACTCTCCTTTTTCCTTTTTGTGCTCTTGGCACCATCATCAAAAGTCAGTTGGCTGCAACATGTGGATATTTTCTAGGCTCTCTGTTCTGTTGCCTTTGTGCAGGTGTTTGTGCTTGCATATAGCTTTCCATGTAGAAATCTTTCACCTCTTTGCCCAAATTAATCTCTAGGACTTTTTGTATTTATTGTAAACAGGATTGGGTTTTTGATTTCTAACCAGATAATTTGCAGTCAGTAAAGTTTTTCTGTGAACTCCATTAACCTAAAATAATGACAAAAACTGTGAGCCAGGCCAGTGCTGTGAGAGAAAGCACAAAAACTCCCAATAGGTCTGACCCGCTTGGTCGCCATGGTTGTGTTTCTCTTAGAGAAGTAGTTTTAGATCCTGGCCTGTGTCAGAGTCTGAGGAACTTAGAATATCTCATGAATTCCTGAACTCATCTGGGAATTTCTATACTCACAAAACAGATCAGATTCTCTGAAACGAATGTTTCTCTGTTAAGAGTGTTATAGACATATCCTGCTTATAGCCAGAATGCTAATTTACATCAAAGTTTTATTTGTCTCCTTAAAATTAATTCTGTAAGAATTGTTAGAAACTTCAGCAATACTTTTCTAATGCGGCAATGCTTTATAGCAGCTGTGGATTTCAATTGTATGTGTAATGTGGTGTTATGTGCTTAGAATAAAGAACAACCTAGAATATATCCAAAATTCCTCTTCATCCTGGTGGAAAATTGCCCAGCTACCTAGTACTCAAAAAATTACCGTACCTCGGAGAGTGCGAACTTTGGAGCAAGGCCCACCTAATTCTTTTCTTTCTTTCTTTCTCTTTCTCTTTCTCTCTCTCTCTTTTTCTTTCTTTCTTTCTTTCTTTCTTTCTTTCTTTCTTTCTTTCTTCTCTTTCTTTCTTCTTTCTTTTCCTTCCTTCCTTTCTTTCTTCCTTCTTTCCCTCCTTGCTTCCTTCCTTCCCTCCGTCCCTCCTTCCTTTTTCATTCTCTTTCTTCTTTTTTTTTTTTTTTTTTGTTTTGTGCCAGGAATTGAATTCAGGACCTTGCATTTGCTAGGCAGGTGCTGTGCCACTGAGCTATATCACCAGCTCTCTTTCTCTTTTTTCTTTCTTTACTTCTTTCTTTCTCCTCTTTTTATCTTCCCTCTCCCTTTTTCCTTCTTTTCTTTTCTTTTCCCAAGGTGGCAAAGAACATATAATATGGGATCAACCCTATTAACAGACTTTTAGATTTATAGTACAGTGCTGATTACTGTCAGCCCAGTGCCATGCATCAGGTATCTAGAATTTTCATCTAGCATGACTGAAACTTTATGCTTATTACATGTTCACAGTATGTACCTTGGCAAGTCTCTTATGTTGCCAACTCTCCATTTTATCACCAGCAAGATAAAAGTGACTGTTACCTCACAGGACCATTGTGAGGAATAAGAAAAAGTGTTTATATATTTATTTGCCATTTGTATTTCTTCATCTGAGAAGTGCGTATTCATCTCAGATGCCCATTTCTGGATTGGGTCTTTGAATCTGGGGGGTCTGATTCTTTTCAATTCTTTATATGTTGTAGATATAAGTCCTTTGTCTCAGGGACAACTGGCTATAATATTTTCCCACTCTGTGTGTTGTCTTTTCACTCTGTTGGTGATTTATTTTGTTGTGCAAAACTTTTTAGTAAGGTGAGATCCCACTTATTGATTCTTTGTAGTATTTTCTGTGTGGTCTGGGTTTATTCATGAAGTTTCTTCCTGCACCTGTGTCTTCAAGATTTCAATATCACTGGTCATGCTCTTGGGGCTGTGGGGAAAATGGAACCCTTCTCCACTGTTGGTGGGACCATAGACTGGTGCAACCATTGTGGAAACCGGTATGGAAACTTCTCAATAAACTGAGATTAGAGGTCCTATTCCACACAATTATTCCAATTCTGGGTATCTTCCCAGAATAATTAAAAACATCATACCACAGCAATATATCTGCACCCATGTTTATAGCAGCACAATTTGTAATAGCTAAATCTTGGAAACAACCCAAATGCCCATCAACTGAGGAATGGATAAAAAAGATGTGTTTTTTTTAATATAATGGAGTAGTACTTAGCCATAAAGAAGGATAAACTTGAGACTTTTATAGGTAAATGGATGCAACTCGAGACCATACTCATAAGTGAAATAAATCAGACCCACATGTGTAAACATTGTATAGTCTCACTAGTGTAAATAGGACCCAACATGTACAATAGATATTGTGAGTTGGGAAGAAACTGTTCAAAAGAAAATAGAAACTGTGATGGGGGAAAGGGGAAAGGAAGGAAGGGAAAAGGAAGAAAATATATAAACAAGATAGTTAAGATATACTGCTAGCTTCTCTTAGTTCATTGACAAGAAATGTTTGTGCTAGCATTGTTTGTGCACTATCTCTTGCCTGTATCTTATACTCTGAGTAATGACTCAGAAGATAACCATATGCAATGTATTAATTATTGTTACTCTCCTATTATCCTGTTTTTAAATTGGTTTTTCTTTTTAAAATAAAAAAATGAAAAAAAGAAAAAAATGTTTAAAAGATGGTACATAGAATACATACTCAAATTATCCAGGTTTCTAATTCTATTTAGTAGAATTAAATTCAGAAAATTCCTAATCTTTCATCCCCTAAATGGTCGTTCATTTTCAGTGATGTAAAATCTTGTCAGCTGCTTAATTCCTCAAACTTATTCTAGTTAGTCTCAAATGTTATGGCTTTTATATTATTACCATTTTTAAAAGACAATAGAGGGCTGGTGAGATAGCTCAGCAGCATAAGTGCCTGCCTGGCAAGCGCGAGGTCCTGAGTTCGACTCCCGGAACCCACACATAAAAAAAAAGTAAAAGACAATAGATTATTCTGCTGGGCTCCATAGGTTGTCTGTCCAGCAGTCCTTCCCACCTCCTTATCATGGATAATCCCCTAGATTAGGGGGTAGGAGGTCCACAAAAGAGACAGCATGAGAGGTACGGGCAGCTGCAATTCCATTAAGGCAGTGAGATTCATGCAAAGCAGATCCCTACATCAGGAAAGGAGGATGATGAACAGCCAAAGACCCCAAACACAAGCAGTCAAGAGAAGTATAATGGCACATTAGAAGTGATGGACATCTGTTATTTAATCTTACACTAACCCTACAAGGTAGTTATTACTTTGCTGCTAAGTATTATTTCTTTCAAAATGAATATTTGAAACTAAGGCTTAGCCTATATATTCAGTCTTCTTCTAATTGGCAAATGATGTCTATGCAGCCAGGTTTTCCCTTAGCTTGCTGTATATGACATATATAGATAGAAGCATAAAATGTTATCTATCTGGAGCACACAGAAGGCTTTTAAACTGGCAATCAGAAGTCATGGATTCTCTGCTTCAAATCTCACACATGAATTTTCAGCTTTAATTCCATTCAACTCCAATCTCCCAGATTTGGTGATACACAATGTTATGTTGGCTGGAAGGAGAAAGCAGAGTTAAATGAGGGACTTTAGAGGACACATGTGGAATTCGAGTTCTCAGAAGTAATGGCCAATATTCAAACCATTAAAAAAAAAAAAAGCAAAGGCAGGACTTCAAAAAGCATAATATTTTGGATCAGTTGATGCAGAGGCAAAGAAATGCATTTACATAATACTTGAGGGTTTTGTGCATGAAGGGCCACAGTAGTAACCTAGAAATATATTGTGTAGAAACTACTTTTTTTTTTTTAATGTGGGTACCAGGGGTCGAACTCAGGACCTTGCGCTTGCTAGCAGGCACTTATGCCGCTGAGCCATCTCACCGGCCCTTCATCACATTTTTAAGATGATTTTTACAGATATGTAGGAAGATATCTCTCTACCTTGTGGATATTCTTTTTGTCTTTCTCTACCCAAACTTTCAACTAGAAATAAAGACACTGGTGTGAGCAATCTCATAAAATTTGATGTCGCACCCTTGCAACGCACTGTACCAGCTCTAGAATGGAAACATGTGATGGAATAAGATTTATGGGCTTCAGCACATCACGTGGGGGCCTCTGGATATGTTTGTTGCTTTATTATCTGTCCTGTACTTTACATGAACAACCCCAGCCCTTACATTCACCTCTTAGTGAGGTTTTACAATTTAATTTTAATTTTTTTCTAGATGGACTTTTACAATCAACATGAATTCAATAATTTTGATGAAAACCAAACCAGGCTCTTAATCTACCTTTCATCTACCCTAAGATCTTATGCCTAGTATTAGAATTTTATTCTCCCAAGCCCTAAAGTACAGGTAAAACAATCTACTCATCTGTGAACACATTCCGAATGAAATTATAAATGAGCATTTATTAATAGTAAAGGAAATGGGAATAAGTACCTGGGCTAGGAAAACTGTAACCAGATGGTCCTTCTACCCATCAGCATTATCTCAATGATATAAAGGAAGTCTTGATTACTTTTATCCCTGTCCTCCAGTACTTTCCCCTCTTCCATCTGTAGTTGCCCCTGTTCCTTAAGAAGAATTATGTAAGGATTTTCACTAGTGGGATATATCTCTTTTAAACTAAAATGGTTAAAAACATGCCTATTTTTCTGTGTTCTTTTCTCCCACACCCTGGTCTGACGTAATGCCCAATAGAAATAGTAGGATGCACATATTAAAGATGTGTCCATTGACTTTGCTCCATCAACACTCATGAAGGTCCACACAGGATTGTTATAGAGTTAAAACATATACTTTTATTGTGTTAAACCAATGGAGTTTGGGGTTCATCTGTTACAATAGCTGATGCTACCTGTCTAACAGTGATTGACATTCAAATCCTATCTGGAAACCTCCCTAAGTAGATACAAGAAGAGTTTCAGGGATATTGTAGGAATCCAGAAGTTACTATCAGCTCCACAGAAAACTTATCATTCAATGTATATGTTTTTCCATCTCATTTTTCATGTTTATCTGGCATGGGAGCTTTCTTCATAGAATCTTCCTTTTCTTCTCCTTCGTGCTGCTAAACGGCAGCAGGGATTTGTAAATTCGCTACTGGCAAGAAATATATTGAGAGCAAAATGATGCACAGACAGACACAGTTGCCATTTCACAAGAGTATATGTTCAACAAAGAAATCTATTTCCAACCCTACCACCCTGCAAGTAGGTTTGTGTGAATGAAAGATGATATTTTTCCCATTAACATTTCTAGAATATATCTGTTTTTCTGAAGACTTCCCATTAGTAAAGGAGAGTGTAAAGATTTTAAAATGTATCTCAGTCTCTTAGGTTCATTTATGCAGAGAATTCTCTGCTGAGGAGGGACACCTGCCTGAACAGCCTAGAGCTGGTCCCTCAGGTACCATGGTCAGCTCCCCTCGCCGGGCGGAAGGAACTCCCTCTGCACGTGCGGGGCTGAGCCGGGTGAGGCTGGGCCAGGTCGCTGGCTGGTGGGAGGGAAATTCCACTCCTGAACCCTGACATCTGCCCTAGAGGGTCTGGGACTTACAGCCAGTCAGACAAGGCCCAGGAGCTGCACTGCAAGACATAAACAACAATTAATGCGTTTAGATGTAATACAACTTCATGCTGAGGTCAGTGAATTCCAACTCCCTATCATGCCACATTTGCTTCTGGGCTGATCCCAATCCAGCCTCTGGAGCAGCCTGCCCTAAATGTGACTCTCTCCACTAACCTAAGCTTCAGAGAATATTGGAAAATAGTATTTTGCAAATCTTCAGCTCTTCTGGATCCTTTGGTTAGATCCCTGCATGCCTCTCCTGGAAGAATGACAGCTTCACAGTCGAGGTGCATACATCAGAAACCTTGCTGTCGTTCTTCACATTGACTTTTTTCTTAGAGCCAATATTCAATCTGCTTATCCAACCCCATCCTCACTACCTTCCAAAGACAGCCAGAACCTCATCCCTTCTCATCGTCTCCTCTGTAAACACCCTGCTCCAAGATGCCAGCGCTTCTTATCTGGAATATTACAAGAGATTTTGAGGTTCATTAGCATCTTCACTTTAGCTCTGCCTTCTTCAAGTCTGTGCCCAATAAAATCAGAAATCTGTTAAATTTAAGAAAATGCTCTTTTCAGATCAGTTCTTTTCACTGGTCTCATTTCATGCAAGAAAAAGAGGAAGTCCTTAGGACGTTCTCTGAGTCCCCATCCTGTCTGGGGTACCCCTGTTCTACTGCTCTCCCTGAACTCACTCCGCTGTCCTCCCCCACCCTCCCCCGACTCTCCTGGTGGACACCTGCCATGGGCCTGGCCTGGAAATGCCCTTTCCCCAGCCTCCCTGTCCTCTTCCCTACCTCTCCCTCCAGAGTCTCCCACCCACAGTCTGCTTCATTTCTCCCTTGGGACTTGCCACCTTTTTGCATGTGGCATATCACAGGCTTTTACATTCATTTATTTGCATCCTCTTGTTTGTCAGGCCATTAATGAGATCCAGATGTCGATCAGGCAATGGAGGATGCCAGGGTCACTGACTTCCTAGTTGGTAAATGGCCACCATGCGTTACACACCATGGCTCTGTCGTCTAAGATCAGTGCAGTTCTGATTAGGGAAGACAATTTGGAAGAATGGGTCCCTTGAAAGGAGGAGGTTGTCATGGAACAAATAATTACTTTTCTTGGTAGAATTATCTACAAATAAAAATTCTCTTTGCATTTATCAGTAAACTGTCTGTGGAAAGTGGCCCAAGGAGGATAGATACTAGGTAACATCAGGTCACTAAACAGGTAGATCATGGAAACAGAGCTCTGCTCCAGCAAGCCTCCCACTGACAATGTAGATGCCCTTAGTCCATTAGCATGAATTATTCATCAAGATCTTTATGGAAAGCCTCGGGTTCCATGGAACTGAAACTGCACAGGGAAGAATTTAGAACAAAAGAAGAGCTTCTTCTCTCCAAGAGGAGTGGCTCTGGGAAACTGTACTGCTACCTCAGAATGTAACTTTTAGAAAATAGAAAGCCCATGCTTCAGCTGTCAGAGCCAGTGGTTTATGGGTGTCCCTAGGTGTCATTCCTCTCACACAACAGAGAAGGGAGGGTTCACTTGTGAGTCAGAAGTGCAAAGCCGATGGTTCAGTAGGTCCTGCATGGGAACCCAGGTCAAACACAAAGATTCTGTTGACTTTGCCCTGGGGGAAATACAGCTGGGGCTCCTCTCTCTCGGGAGCAAGGCTATGGTGACTGATAGTTCAGTGTGTGTATGACACTTTGACACTGAGGACCGGGGCCTGGCAAGACACAGAATGCATATCCTGCGTGTTCCATGCATGTGGTGTCCTGCCCAGCCACCTGGCGACTTCAGAGAAAGATGCCATGGTATGTGTCATACGAATACCTACCATAGAGTGTCGCCACAGTTCACGAACTTAATTCTTTGCATGATTCTTGTTGCAAACTGAACTGGATGAGAACCAAATCAAATTAATTGGTTAGGTTCAACACTGAGCTTATGGGGAAATTTGATTGAGTTCTCGTCCAATTCTTTTTTTTTTTTAAGGTGGGTACCAGGAGTCGAACTCAGGACCTCGTGCTTGCCAGGTAGGTGCTTACACCACTGAGCTATCTCACTGGCCCCCATCGTCCAATTCTTTTGTGACCAGAATTCTAGAAAAAATGAAGGTTGTGAACTGCGGCACTGTACCACTATAAAACCCCTCTGCTCAACTTTGCCATTTCTACACAGGCTGGAAGAGGAAGAGTTGAGAGCAGTTATAGCATGTTCATCCAAAACGTAAAAACAGGATTTGTACTATGATTGCTCATCAGGAATATGCTGACTTTTGGGACAGGAATTCAATACTTCATCTGCTAAAACAAAAAGAAGGGTTTTAGATTAATTTTCAGCATTCAAATGTGTAATAGCTGAAGATCTCTGAGGAATTTCAAGATGCCAAAAAGTGCTAATATTTTCCCCAAGCCTTGGGTTTTGGTTAATTTCCATAAAAAAAAATCTATTTAAATCATTTTTTTCCTGAAAGCGGTTAAAACAGTATTGTTTCAAAAGGCTTTGGTTTTTCAATCTAGTAGAGACATTCAGATTTCTGCTGCAAAGGAACATGAATGCAAACATTAAATATTACAGAAACAATGTATAGTCCTAAACATTTTCATCCGTTAACTTCAATCAGTGATTCCCAGACAATCTGACCTCTTTTCAGCTCTTGCAACATCTGCTGGGGCATAAACCTGCAAAGGAAATCGCAGCCCCACACACCTTTTCCCTCACAGGCTCCTCTGCAAGGCTGTCCTCTGCAGGGGCCTGGACTATTTGTTTCCTTTCCAAAGGCAAGTCTTAGAGTCATGATTAGTGATTTCTCTGTCTGCAAATGCCAGCCACTCATTACTATCACAGCTTGACAGGCGGCTTTCTGAAAGTCCTGTCTGCCTGTCTCTGGGCCAATTGCTCTGAGAATTCCATTATCCTTGTGGTTAGCACACTTGCCTTACATTTTGTTTGACCTTACAGAGTAAGAGGCATTCATTCAACACTGACCCACTATTCAGGATAATTTCACCTGGGCTCAAGTACATCTGGCTTCACTCTGGGAGTGAAACTCTCAACTTAAGGGGTGAGAATTCCTGGGATGGACAGCAAGACCTAGGCAATTCTAAATTTACTATCTGTGGGCCGAATAAAGCAGGATGTCCAAAGACAGACAGAAGATGTCCATGCCAATTCTAAGACCAGAGGTGAATTCAGGCTTGGCCAAACACCTAGAGACAAGGCCAACTCCATCCTCAGTGGGCTTGAGGCCACTGTAGCAGCAACAACCAGTTGTGTCTTGCTGTGGATGTATCTAGATGTCCCCCTAAAGCCTCATGTGCTCATAGGTGGATCTTTTCAGAGGTGCCTGGATCTAGGGCGTGTGATATTGGGATTAAAGTTGTGTGATAACTAAATTGGTTTAACATAGTTCTGGGTGAGGATAATGGAAGCCCCACCCTGGGTGTGTGTGGCACCAATCAATAGGCTTGTATCCTGGATGGAATATAAAGGGAAAGAAAGAAGGCAGGCTTGCTGCTTGCTGCTTCCTGGCTGCCATGCCATGGACTGTTTCTCCTCTGCCATGCCCCTCTGCCATGCCACCCTGTGTTGGAAACAGCTGGCAGAGACTGAAATCTCTACAAACTGTGAGCTAAAATAAACTTTTCCTCCTTTAACTTGTGGATGTCTGGTATTTTGTCCCAGCAATGAGCAAAGTAGCTATGACACCAGTATCTTTCTGTACTTCTTCCATGGAAATGAGTTTGTTAAAGACAATGACGAAAGCAAGCTGAAAGAGATTAATTTCTAGTCAGTGATTTATATTGGTGACACCTGAGAATGTGTCAAAAATGGGACCAGAAATCTACTTTATTTTGTGTTTCCTCCCTTCCTCTTTGCTTGGAACACAAAGGAGAAGGCTAGGACTCCAACTGTCATCATGGAGCTCAGGTTTATAAGGTTAAAATGGAAAGAAGGGATGAGACTGATTCCCTAGTGGTGCAAAAGATGGCAAAACAATTCAGGACTTTTTCCTTCCATAATTCTTTTACATGACAGAACATACAGCATTTTCATTCCTTGTCCATGTAACCAGCAGACAGGAATCCTATATGATACAGTTACACAAAAATGACACTTAATCCCCATGGGCACACACACTGTCATGGACACACACATAAAGTTGTGTGTCTGTGTATGTCATGGATGGAGGATTTATAAAGTTTTCATATATGACTTATTTTACCCACAAATAGAACTTGGAGAGAAGAAATACATAGGGAACAAGAGATATCAAACATAGGGAAGAAGGAGCCATGAGTAATGGGATCAGAAGGGTATCTAGAAAAATCAGAATTGCAAACTGCATGTAGCCAATAATTTGAAAACATGTAAACTATGCATATTATTATTAATCTTGTATGGAAGTAAGATTAAAAGAATAAATACAACTTCTTCAGACTCTGGACTCAGTGTCTATAGTAGAATATTTTAAATTTTCATTTATACTATTTTAAACACTGAGTTAATAAAATCAAAATATATTTTAGAAGGGAGAATGAGCCCATTGGTTGTTTTCCACTTCTAAGTTCTGGTCAGTTCCTGTCACCATCCATATATAACTCATGTAATTCATATTTGATCACAGACTGAACTCCAGAGGTAATAAGTATAATCACCTGCATTTCTTTTCCATCAGTACCAGATGCACTTTGTTAATTCATATTTAAAAGGTTGGAATGGATTTTGCAGTGCTTCAGAAGCGAAGATTGTCTGATATGCTAGACATGCAATTCTTGTCCTTACCAGGTCTTCCAAGGAGTAAATGTCTGGCAGGTACTTTGTCCTACACTTTAGGAGAGTTACCAAGAGCTGAACTCCAAAACCATTCTGTTTTTACCCCCTGACTTAGAGGACGCTTGTGGTTTGATGCTGACTATCTGTATAACTGGATTGGCCTTAGGAGTAAAGACTTGTCTGCTTGCAAGAGAAGTTTTCCCACAAAGTACAGAGGAGTACCTACAAGGGCCGTGAACTGGAGGGTACTGAGTTTAAGAACAGTATGCATGACTATTTTACCTGTTTACTAGATTAAACATTTACATAGTACATGTGACTCTGTGTGCCACAGCTCAGTTTATGACCTGCTTTCTCCTGCAATGTCAAGGTTGTGTAGAAGACCTGTAGACCTCACCAATACCTAACTGTGAATAGCTACACACTTACTGAAAAGATCAGGGTATGCATGATAGATCTACTTAATTAGTTATAACAGACATGCATCACAGGTATCACCAACATCATAATTTTTTAGACCTATGAGGTGTGATTGAAAAATAGGATGGATGTTTAGTTTAAATGACTTATTACAGTGAAAATCACATTGCCATTAATCCCTGTCAAAATATTCCTCCTCTCTTTGAACACTATTATCTCATTGCTTTTGCTACTTTCTGAAGCAGTTCTGGAAATCCTCTTTCATGAGTGTCTTTAATTGAACATCTGGCAGCTGCCTTGATGTTCTGAATTTATTTAAAACCTTTACCTTTCCTATCATGTTGACTTGGGGATCAGCCAGAGGTTGCATGGTGTTGAATCTGGTGAATGAAGACACAATGTAGTGTTTTTATGAGCCTACTTTCCCATCAGATGGCACTGGCCCACAGCATTCACCTCACATTTTTTGAAAATCACATCTTGTAGTGCTAATGTAACTTTCAGTGTAACACATTTAAACATTCACTGTATATTTTGACCACTCCTGTATCTCCAGCACAGTTTCTCAAATTATACTTCTCAAGACTGAATCAGAATTGGAGTAATTCAAGTATTCTGCCATCCCAGGCTCACCTGATGATAACAGCTTTACCATTAATATTAATTTTTTCAGGGTAAGACCACCCTGTATGTGACGCCAAGCTGCTACCTAAGTTAAAGCCTGTCTTGCCCTGCTCTTGCCTCTTTGCACCATTCAATGAGGCATACTCAAAGTAACAACTACATTTATTAAGTACAATCTATTTTCAATCAATCGATTATCATGCTTCATCATCGGTCACAAAATGGCTAACGAGCCACTTTTGGGAGATTTGAACAATGCCCAAAAAAGATTCTAGTTTCTTCCATTTGGGATAAATAAATATGTCTTTTCAACAAGCAGAGACTGTTCCCTATCAGTAGCCTAAAGCAGCTCTAACCAGAGTGAAATACTAAGGAAAATTCAAATACCACCACCCTCAGGAAGCTAGAAAAAGACACTGAAGGCAGGATTTGTTGTTAATTTAAATTATGTTCAATTCCAGCTACTCCAGCTCTTACTAGAAAGTTGCAAAGCTGGTTTCAGTCTTCTTAGCAGATCTATTAAATCAAAGCTTCTGGACTCAGGCACCTAAGTCACTCAGAGTGCTTGACTTGAATGAAGGAAAAGCTTAGAGCATGAATATGCTTGTGCTAAGTGTTACCAACATCCTACCGCAGGGCAGAGGCTGAGAGTCTGCCCCGCCCCAGGGCCCTCCTGGTATCAGAGCCAATGTGGCCCGAGCCTAAGAGCGCGGCTAGAAAGCCCCTCTCCACTTCATGGGAGAGCTTTTAGCATCCTCCCCACGGCCACTGCTCTTACCCAGTGATTTAGGGAGGTTTAGGGAAACAAATTTCTGAGTTTTACTACTCTCCAGAGGACTAGAATTTGTAAGAACTATCGTTCAACTAGTTGGGGGCATTTGTTCCACACCAGCTTCCTGAATCTGTCCTGCATTTTCCAAGGGACAGAAAAACAGTTATCAGGAGTCAGGAGTTGCGGCAAATGGATTAGAAACACTTCAGTCAGGGGAGGGAAAGGAAGCCAGCAGGGGAGAGAAAGCACGATCCCACTCAAAAGTGGATCTGAAAACACTGACCTCATAGACGTAGACCTCATAGACCTCAAGGGTAGAAGAGTGTTTAAAAGAGACAGGGAGCACAGCGTGAAGGAAGGTTGAGGAGAGGCCAGTCAATGGCGTCCACGCCTTGGTTTGATCGGGGCTGCTCTGGCACAGCAGGGTGAAAGTAATTAGCAGTAATGCAATCTGTGCCTCAGAATGGTCAGAAGAGAGGATTTCTAATACACTCAATATTAAGAAATGATAGAACTTCCAGGTGATGAATACACTGTGCAGAGTTTACCACTACTAGTATATACATGAATCAAAACATCACATTATACCTCATAAATACAAGGTACAAGTAGAAAATACATGTCAATCAAAAACCAAGACATTTTAAAAGTTGAGTAAGTTGCTTATAAAACTATACCTTGGGAGGCTAAGGCATGAAGATTGCAAGTTTGAGCTCAGCCTGGGCAACTTAGCAAGGCTCTGTCTTGAAATATAAAAAGGGTGTGGCTGGCGATGTAGCTTAGTGCAAAGAGTACCATCACCTATACTGAAAAAAATGCTAAACTAGTAGAGAAATATTTGTAAAGGGCACAGGTCTGGACCCCAGGCTGACTAAAGCTGACAGTAATTATAGGATTATAGAGAAACCCTCTTCCCCCAATAACCACCCATATTACAATCTCTCTGAGAGGATTCCGGCATAATCATATTTATAGATACCTCCATCCAACAACAGCAGAAAACACACCCTGTTTACACCTGTACCATCACCAAGGTAGGCCACAATTGGAACTGCAAAACTACACAACAGAAGTGGAAAGAATAGAAAATACGCAGAAATGTTGTCAAATTACACTCACACTAAAAACCAAGAATAAAAAGGTAGTTATAAATCCTCCAAATGAACAATACACTTCTTCATTAACATATAAAAACATAAAAATTATAGCCATTAATGGGGTGCCATGTAATATACTGTTACGTGTACACATTGCATAATGTTCAAAATAAGTTAGACATATCTATTTCCTCAAAGACTTATCACTTTTTCACTGTGAAAACAGTTTGAATCCTTTCTTATGATAGCCATTATGTGGCTTCCCTCGGAGTTAGGTATCAAAATACTCTACACAATATTAGCAAATTGAATCCAACAATGTCTAAAATGAGCCATACATCTTGACCAGTGGAATTTAGTCCTGATTCGATATTCATGTATTAACCAATGTAACAAAGGACATCAACCAACTAAAGAAAAACATTATATAATCATATAATTGGCTGCAAGAAAAGTATTCAATAAAACGTAATACCCAATCATGACAACTCTGAGAAAACTAAAACTACCTGACAACTTCCACAAACAATTTATGTATGTAAAATATCTTCAGATAATGCCATTGTTCATGATGAGAGACAACTGACTTCCCTCCTAATACAGGGAACAAGGTGGCGGTCCCAACTGACAACTTCTGTTCAGCGTGGTGGCAGAAGTCATAGCTGGTTCAATAGCATACAACAAATTAAAATGTACTTAAGTTGCAAAGAAAGAAAACTGCCTGTATATGTAGATGACATGATTGTCTATGCTTAAATTCCAGATATGCTAAAAGAACAACATCAAAAACAAACAACAATACCTGGAATGAATAAGCAAATATATCATCATCAATTTTGCAGAAAAATACTGCAAATGTGCCAAATCCACAATGCTTTGTTGGCAGTAAAGTCAGCCATGAAATGCTAGGGAAGTGGAAGGCCTGTTTATGCTTGAGTGACTGGTAATTCTGGAGTCACGGAAGGAGGTAACCTCGTGGTAGGCTATTTCTAAGTAAGCAGGTGTGAATATCTTTGTTGCAATCTGAGCCCATGGAATGGGGTAGGTTAGATGTTTAAAACTGTGAAGCTGCTAGGTATATATTCATTTATTAGGCAGCATCAGGCAGCTGTAGCAGAACGAGCCATTGGTTCATGACTACAGCTGAAGTTAACCAATGGCTGTATTTCTCCAATTTCAGAAGAGATTATTGCTTTTTCTAGAGATACAATGTCGCGCGCTTCTGCTCTTCCAGCGAGAAGAATCACACAACACGGGTCGGTGAAAGCTTGCTTTAATCGTTCACAGCTCCAGAGCCTCTACAAGCGTCCGCCCTGTGGCGGCTCCGTCCGTGCT
The DNA here is from genome assembly GCA_028451465.1 of Erethizon dorsatum. Classification (NCBI taxonomy): domain Eukaryota; kingdom Metazoa; phylum Chordata; class Mammalia; order Rodentia; family Erethizontidae; genus Erethizon; species Erethizon dorsatum. The sequence goes on from CM051833.1 coordinate 59,100,138, forward strand.
CTGCCCCTAAAGGGCAGCTTTGCATGTTTTTATAAGGATAGGGGTGCCAATAGCAATACAGCAGGAAATGAAAGCTCATAGGCTATACTCATCAGTCTCTAGGCAGACTCACACATTTACAGGGCGCGAGCAGCAATGACCGCAACCAGGAAGCAGGAACCAGGCGCCATCTTGCCCAGGTCGATGGGAGGGGTAATTTAGCGCAGGCTTTGAGTCAGAAATACAGGCCGCACCCGAGGCCTAACTGTGATGTTGGCCCCCAACATTTCCCCCTTAAAAATCACATAATAAGGCAGACGTAGCCCGTCTCGAGTGAATGTATTGGCCTGCACCCCACTATTAGCCCGGTGGTCGTTTGCGCCGGCTGCAGTCCAGCATCGACCATCCTGGGCCTCATCCTTTTTTGTGGGGCTAGGAAGTAACTGGATGGAACCTAGATGCATGCAGGCATGCATTAGGTGTTCCGCCATGAACCCCCCTGCGGAGCACCTCGTGACTTTCCTAGTCACACACTCGACGGCGGTCGCCACGCAATGGGATGGGGCCTGTCTTAGGTTGAGTCAAGGCTGGGGATCCTTGCTCTTACCCGTCTTTGGCTCACCCACCCAGCTAAAAGCGATGTTCTGCGACCCTGAGCAGGTAGGCAGCCGCTGGCCTGGCTGTAGGGCCTCCATCCACCAACTGCATGGCAGCCATTGCTGTCAAGCGCACCTGTTGTTGAGTCTGCATTAATCTATCCAGCAGGCACTTGATAACAACCAAGACAACAAGAATACCGACTCCGATTGCAACCCAAGTTGCCAGACTGGGCCAGCTAAACCAGGAGGTGACCTTTTCCCACAATTTTGTGATGACAGTTCCCAAACTGGACAGGTCAAAAGTAACAGGCTGTAGTTGTATCTTTTTTACATTATCTAAGCCAATAGAGACCTGCTCTGAGAGATTTTTGAATGAGGGCAAGTATGTATTTTTGAGCCAGTCAGACATCTTGGACAAGGTCCGTGACCTATTAGTCTTAAAGGGTCGGAGGTCTACACATCCTCCTAGGGGGTTGCAAGCTTGATATTGGCTGAAAACCTGGACCCCCCAATTAAGGTAATGAAGCTGGATCTCTCTACATACCATAAAATGCCCCCATACGTCCCCCGATGAACTGCAGTTTTTTATCTTGGTGACATTGGGTGGCCTTACGGGCCCGGTTGTCCATACCCCCCACCCCGAAGGAGAGTTTATCCTAGCGGTGCCATAGCACGAGTGTCAGGTTTGATTAACAAATTCTAAGAAAGGCAGAGAAGAGTTGTTAGGCTGACACTGTGCAGTAATGTTAGCATAAGAAAACACTAAGGTATCTGGAGTAACTGGGAAGCTGGTATTAAAGGCAATGGAAAGGGGCTAAACTGGGTGGATGGTGCCACAAAGCCCACAGGTACTCATCTGTGCCCTCACTCCGACTCTGGAGGGTCAGAGATGACGAGGTGCCGAGCAGGAGCCAGACAATCACCATCGGTGGTGGTGGAATACCCATCTTCCTTGGTGGTCTGGTCTTGGTGGGTTTTTGGTATATTTGCGGTCCTCGTCAGTCTTTCGGGGACCCACACCGGCTCCCGTCCAGGATCCTGTGGGAAGACACAAACCGCACCTCGGACCCAGCTGACCACCGGGTCCGGGCCCATCCACTGCCCCGTGATGACATCCTTCCAAGTGACCATCCCCTTATTTTGGGGGGAAGGATTGCAATGATCCATCGCAGGGGAGCGGTTGTCCGAATTTAAGCTCAAAAAATTGATGGTAAATAGAGCAAGGGAGAGCTTCCTTTTTGATGAGAGGCCACGGCCTATCCCCTCCTTTTGTTTATTTAGAGTATCTTTAAGCGTTCGGTGTGTTCTTTCAATAACAGCCTGGCCCATTGGGTTGTATGGAATGCCATGTTTAAGGACTATTTCCATGGTTGCACAGAAGCTTTTGAAGGCCACACCTGTATACGCGGGCCCATTATCTGTTTTTAGTATTTTAGGCTTTCCCCATGCAGCCCAAGCCGCAAGGCAGTGATTGATAACATTAGATGTCTTTTCTCCCGTTTCTGCCGTGGCAAAAACAATTTGAGAACAAGTATCTACTGAGACATGGACATATTTGACAGACCCAAATTCTGGGATGTGTGTTACATCCATTTGCCAGATATGATCCGGTCTGAGTCCTCGCGGGTTAATCCCATCGGACCGCTGGGGGCGCATCACGGTGCAGGTACCGCAATGCTGGACAATGTCTCGAGCCTGGGCCCTGGGGATCTTAAAGTGAGCTGCCAAGGTCTGAGCATTGACATGAAATTTTTTGTGAAACTGTTGGGCTCTCTCAGCCGGGGATGAGAGCGTACATATCCATATTGGGCGCGTGGCTGCATCTACCATTGCATTGCCCTCCGAGAGCGGGCCTGGGAGCTGGGTATGTGCTCTGATATGAGCCACATAAATTTTGTGGGTTCTATTTTGTAATTGTGTCTGGATAGTTTGGAGTATAGTGAACACTGAAGAGGTGGAATTTATCGGGCCAGTGGTTTCCAGAATCTGTAAAGCATTGACTACATATTTGGAATCTGAGAGGATATTAATATCCGTGGGGAATCTTGTAAGCACCACTGATACAATTTGTAATTCCACTAGTTGGGGCTGGTCTGGTTGGCTGAATTCCACCGCCTATTACCTTCCCTGTTGTTGCGATCAGATTCCATGCTTTCCAATCAATAAACTGCCCAGGGGAGAGACACGCCCTTGCAAGCTGTGTCCAGTCCCCAGGGGTCATAGGAGCAGTCGCTATAGTCTCCAATACAGCGAGTGTGAAAGGGGCATTAGGGCCATAGGAAGAGACTGCTTCCTTTAGTTGCTTAATAAGCTTAAGGTCAAGGGGTTGATGGTATGGTTGCCCTCCCTGGCCGGCGAGGACCGGATAGATCCCATACGGGCCCCAGTCAATGCCGGGGACATCTCTGGTCCCTGTTGTCTTTATGACCTCCCACGTGGGGCTGTGGAAGGTACGGCAAGCGGAGGGCAAAGGGCCATCTTGGAATGGGGGAGGCGGCTCCCAGGGCGGGGCACTGGGCATAGGTCCGCCCCCCCCGCCGCCCCCCCTGATGGGGGCCGGCCTATATTTAGCTCTTTAAAGTCACCGCACAAATCCCGGAAAGGATTGGAAGTCTGCCACGTAGCAGCCGTAGCGCCACGTCTCGGGGAGGGGAGGCTCTTCGTTGGCGCCGAGTCTTTATTGACAGCAGCCTGAGGCCCCCGCTCTAACCCTTCTGTCCCTTCCGCCTCTGAATCTGAAGAGGAAGAATCCGACCCCGCCCTAGAATTAGCCCTCGAGCTCTCCGAGCGAGCCCTCTCAAAAGCCTTGTGCACCTCTGAAAGTGGTACAGACCCGCCTGGGCTGTCCTCTACCTTAAGGCAATATCTAACCATCTCCCAGAGGGGGCGCACGGAGGGGTCAATGACTCCCTCTTCCTCAGCAAAGCTGATATCATGTCCTAACTTTTCCCAGCAGGGTAAAGTAAGGTGCCCAGTGGGCCAAAACCACGGGGCGATCTCATGTATATTTTTAAAAAAATTTTGAACAGTTTTAGAACTCACCTTAATGCCTCGCGCTTTCAATAAGTCTCGCATCAGCTTGTGCATCGGGGCACTGTCGGAGTTCCCCATTGTGAAAACGAAACTGCTCCAGCGACACCGTCCCCACCGTGAGCACGCCCGATATATGGGCAACCCCCGCCTCAGCAATTGAGAGCGGAATTTCCCTGAAAGTGTGTCCACCCAGGGCCAGGTTAAGCCTCCCGCTTACCTGAAGGTACGTACCGTCCTGTGACTCGATGCAGCTCCACCAGACCCCGCACGAAGGGTGATCAGTTCCCCGTACGGGCCACCAAATGTCGCGCGCTTCTGCTCGTCCAGCGAGAAGAATCACACAACACGGGTCGGTGAAAGCTTGCTTTAATCGTTCACAGCTCCAGAGCCTCTACAAGCATCCGCCCTGTGGCGGCTCCATCCGTGCTCTGCCCCTAAAGGGCAGCTTTGCATGTTTTTATAAGGATAGGGGCGCCAATAGCAATACAGCAGGAAATGAAAGCTCATAGGCTATACTCATCAGTCTCTAGGCAGACTCACACATTTACAGGGCGCGAGCAGCAATGACCACAACCAGGAAGCAGGAACCAGGCGCCATCTTGCCCAGGTCGATGGGAGGGGTAATTTAGCGCAGGCTTTGAGTCAGAAATACAGGCCGCGCCCGAGGCCTAACTGTGATGTTGGCCCCCAACAATACAATTCTTCTACTTTATTTTTAATTGTAAAAATAGAGGGATTGTATTTCACCTTTGAGCATTTTAATTAGAAACTACTAGAATGCAGTCATTTTCAATGATATCTGAGTGAACCACCAGAGTAATCTGGGTTACAGGCAGCTTCTTCCATTCTTAAAATTAAATAAAGTGGTAAACACACAGTCTAGGTGGGAACAGAGGAAATATCTTTTTTTTTTTTTTTGTGGGTACCGGGGGTCGACCTCAGGACCTCACGCGCCAACAGGCACCCGTGCCGCTGAGCGATATCACCGGCCCCTTTTTCATATGTGGGATCCGGGAGTTGAACTCGGGCCCTCGTGCTTGCAAGGCAGGCACTTATGCCGCTGAGCCATCTCACCGGCCCCAGAGGAAATATCTTGAGACCTGTGCTAAAATGGAATCCATCCTTGCTCAAAACACCACAGTTCCCTACACAAAAGGAGGGGCACATTTAAACAATGTTCAAAAATATGGAAAGGAGAAATGATGTGAAATTAGACAGGAGACTACTAGAGAAACAGGATTGGGGGAAGGAAAAAAAGAGGGGGAAGAGGGAAATGATCAAAGGGCAAGGCATGCGCAAAACATAAGGGGAATGTTAAATTCGAAAAAATATTATAGTAAAAGATGTGTTGGCATTAATACATCTCAAAAACACGCTGGCATTCATAGCTCTCAAAATCCTTCCCCTCCCTTGGAACACTCATCCTGTCACCCTTCCGACTTTCTGAAGGAGCTTTGGAAGTCCTCTTTCGTGAATGTCTTTATAACTTGTATTTTAAAAAACTACAGTGACCGCTGCTGTGGAGTGGCATCCAGTGGAAGGGAAGTCACCTAACGACACGATGCTGTGTCCTCCCCCACCTTACTCACCTGCTCTGGCACCATGTGATCTGTGGCTCTTCCTCACAGTCAAAGGGGCCACGACACATAAACAATTTACAAGGACTCAGGAATGGACGCAGCCATGACAGTGAAACTGAAAACCTTCCAGAGCTGCTTCAGAAAGTGGCAAGAACGAAGGGTAAAGCATGTTCAAAGAGGGGGTTAATCTGAGCAGGAATAGTGTCAGTATGTCTTTTAGTGCAATAATTTTTAAAAATTTAAACATATATGGTATTTTCCCAGCATAGCTCGTGTGTTATACGCATATAAGGACACGTCAGAAAGACACCCTCTGTTCTGTATGACCAATGCAAATGGTGAAAAAAAAAAAAAAAAAAAAGACCGGAGAGAAATATGGAAGGACAGAGGAAATGGAGACAGGGAGAATAGGGCGGTGATTGCTTTCCAAGTGGGAAGGAGGGGGTGACGGAGGCTTCTCAAGCCAGGGTCACCTCTCACCAAGGTTCTCCTCTTTCCACTGCTGTGTGGGCTGATGCTACCTAGGGCTTTGCTATTTTATCGTCCCTCATTTGACCCAGTGCCTCCTTAAATATGTGTTCGGCTGGGAATGGGAAGAGGGAGATAGAGAGAGAGAGTGGGCAGAGAGAGACAGAGATAGAGACTGACAGAGAGAGAGACCTGATTTATAGAGCTAAGCTGTATTTTGCAGGGTGGTTTTAGCAGCAAATACTGTGGATAATTTTCTCTCTCTTTCTTTCTTTTTCTTTCTTTCTTTCTTTTTTTCTCTTTCTTTCTTTTCTTTCTTTCTTTCTTCTCTTTCTTTCTTTCTTTCTTTCTTTCTTCTTTCTTTCTTTCTTTCTTCTTTCTTTCTTTCTTTCTTTCTTCTTTCTTTCTTTCTTTCTTTTCTTTCTTTCTTTTTTTCTCTTTCTTTCTTTCTCTCTTTTTTCTTTCTTTCTTCTTTCTTTCTTTCTCTCTTTCTTTCTCTCTTTCTTTCTTCTTTCTTTCTTTCTTCTTTCTTTCTTCTTTCTTTTCTTTCTTTCTTTCTTTCTTTCTTTCTTTCTTCTTTCTTTCTTTCTCTCTCTCTTTCTTTCTTCTTTCTTTCTTCTTTCTTTCTTTCTTTCTTTCTTTCTTTCTTTCTTTCTTTCTTTCTTCTTTCTTTCTTTCTTTCTTTCTTTCTTTCTTTCTTTCTTTCATCTTTCTCTCTTTCTGCTATAGAAACAAAAAATTTAAAAAACCCAAACAACTGGGTCTGAAAACCTAAACACGCTGGACCTGAGCTCTCAGGAGTCACTGTACTTGAGGGGCCCCTTTCCTGCGGTGGGAGGGATAGCACCTTAGGCAAGGAGCCCGTCCATGAGAGGATCTCATCTGTCTTAAGTTTTTGTGGGTCAGTGCTGCCTAAGGAATAAGACGCTACTATTAGTGAGGGAGTGGATAATCTGAAACTTTAGGGACACCGAAGGAAACCAGAGGTAAAAGAATGATTAGGTGTCACTTAGAGCCTTATTGGCAAGGTTTCCTTGGCCTGACCCCAAGACCTTCCTCTAAGTAATCAGGTGGGGAAGGAGGAGACTTAATGAGAGCATAAGGCTGCAGACAAGCAAGGCGGGGAACACCAAGGTAGCCCCTCAGCCTTGCTTTAATGCCCTCTATAAATCCAACCTCCCACCAAGAACTCTCCATTTCCTCTCCTAATGTGAAAGCTGACTGAGATTAACTTTCCCAAGGTGAGAGAATCGTTCCTTACAGTAAGGTTAATCTCAAAAGGCAAACATCATTAACCTGGCTGCCTGAGGACAGTAAACTACAGCGCACTTAAGGAAAGGGAACACATAGCAAAGAAATTAAATAACAATAATTACTAGCCCCTGTAACCTACGGACATCTCAGTGGATTCATAAGCTCTTCAATGGGACATATTTTATGAAAGATGTGGAATTCTATGCAAGCCTCACTCTTCAAAGAACAAATTTAATTGCTTAATAACTTCTTAAAAGATGTAAAACTGAAGCAAATGAATTAGTTTCCTATGAAAACAGTGTTAAATTTTATCACATGTGAAATTGCTATAATTATGGAATTTAATCATTTAGACTTTTCCTGCAGTAACTGCATAACCGACCTCCACAAAATCCTGACTATTCGAGGCTCTGAGCTGGGTGGCTCCAGGTTCCTCCTGGGCTCCATGCTCAGATCATCATGACGTCTTCCAGAGCAGGTATCATGTGGGCAGTGCTCAGCCAGTGAGCTCATTTTGTAGCACTGTGAGGTTTGAGAAAGGCGCTATCTGATGACTGACATGTTGTGAGATAACTTGGTGTGTCTGCTCTTTTGGAATATTTAGAGAATGTTTAATAAATATGCCAAAGTATATAGAATGATATTTAACAGAACAGAGCACAATGTAGACGATGTGGTGTAAATTCTGAAACAAAGATATGCACGTGCATATATGAAGCGGATTTTGAGGTGCTATTCAATATCCCCTCCAAGGACACATTGGGTATCTACAGAGGGTCTCTTCTTGTTGCAGATAAGCCTTCTGTGGTAATTATTGGGGGGCCTGAGGTTTACAAAAGCATTTACAATCTATTCAAATACAATAGAGCTCAATATTTTAATTAGAATGGATGACAGTGAACGTGTCAACAAAAACAGGCATTGGTTGGAACCAAAAAGCTCACATTGGTGGAGGGAAAAATATAATTTTCTATGTCCTAATTCTTACCTCTTCACTAGTTACATAAGTGGGCTAGACTCTGGGACTTTTTCTCATCAATTTTTGATTTGTGTACTATATGTCATCCTTTGTTCCTTCCATGAGTTCATAAGAAGCAGTATAAAATCATACTTCCTTAGGTACAATTTCCTCTAACAAGGAGGTTGGGGGCAGTTTTAATAAAACATTCATTCAGGTCAGTGAGCTGCATGGGTCACTGAAGCAGTTGGCATGCCCAGGGACAGGTGCTAAAGATCTTAAGTGAGGCCCTCTCCGTGTGCTGTAATTCTGGAAGAGTCTCGAAAGACTTATCCAGCTCAGATCTAAAACCAGGCAGGACGAATAAAGACCCATTTTCTTCTGGCTTATGCTAACTAGCCATCCACCTTGATACACAGTAAGTTCTTCCTTAGTGAAAGGTCAGGCTCTTAGACCCCACCTCAAGATAGGTCAAATCATTTGAACAGAGTCTCCATTCCTGACCCTGTTTTCATCATTTTTCTGCCCTTATTTTTGCCAGAAAAGACAACATCTCACCAGATTCTAAAGTGCTGGGACAGGTTGTCCTAAGCTAGAAATGGCAGCTGTCATTTATTGAGTTCCTAACATAGACCAAGTACCATTCAGGAAAACTCCACTAGATTTTCTGCTGCATTCAGAACTGTTTTGCAAAGTACATACTGTTAGACCCATTTTTCCAAATAGGAAACCCAAAACATCACCTTGACAGCGACTCAGTTTCTCCTGTGGATTTCTTCCCTTGAAGGTTGCTGTAGTTTGTAAGTCAATAAATCATTTCCTTTTGCAAATGATTTTCTGCAGGAAACTGGATATGTGAATAGTGAAGATTTTGTGGAGGTTGGTTATGCGGTTCCTGCAGGAGAAGTCTGGAGTCATTCCATCACCTTTCCTCCTGTTCTCGGGACATTGTCCAGCTTGCCCAATTTGTCAGCCGGCCTCTGCAGCATCTGCTCATCAGCATGTCCTCCAGCAGGGCAAAGGACCCAGCCTTAGTGGCAGCACTGTCCCAGGTGCTCACGGTTCTGCTCAGTCCTCAGCAGTCCTGGCCTAGATTGCAGGTTCAGGTTCCTAACCTGTGCTACGGTTGAACCCCAGACACGGGTGCTCAGATCTTCCCTGAGAGGCATGCCCTTGCCCCCTTCTGTGCTAAGCTGGTGGGCACTGCTCCATCCACTAACTCCAACCATCCTCTTCTCGCCCAGGTGCTGCTAGCTGGGCCATACCTGCCTGCTTCTCAGCCCCTCTCCACTCCCTGCTCATCCAACTGGGAGCCTGGCATCCTCAAAGTGACACCCCCTTGCCAGGCCTCAAGACTCCATCCCTGACATCAGGGCCAGGGTGGCTATGCAGTCACCGAGAAGCCCAGTCATGACTTTCGAAGGGCAGTGGCTGCTGAGGCAGGCAGAGGTTGCATGGGGAGCTCATAGGTGGCCCCTTGCCCCCACACCTGGCTTCCCCTCCCCTTGTGCCTTTGCCCTGAATTCTGCCTGTGTGTAAATCTAACCAGCACCCCCCACTGCCATTTGCTTCCTGAAAACTGAGATAACCCTCAGACTCGGTCTGTCTGGTGTCAGCTTAGCCCAGGTTGCACTCTTCATGCCCATGCTTTCTCCTCAGTCTCACCACCACCGACACATCGCCTCCAGACCTGTGTCCTCCATGGGGCGAAACTTCAAAAACAAACCTCGCTCTACCTCTGGTGGGAAGCGGGGGCTGTGGATCCATGGAAATCTAGTATTCACCTTTTCTGATGACTCCTCATTTATAGCCCACTCACCTGCAAGCGTGCTGAGTGCAGGGGGGCACCGGCTGTGTTTGCGTCTCAGGTGCCCGGCCCGGGGTTCAAAGGCTCCATCTCGTGGGAATCATTCCTGGGGGACTGTAAGCCAGCTGTCACCTCTGCAGAGACTCAGTGAAAGCACCACTCCATGGGGTGCAGAACTGATCATGTGCAGGCCGCAGAGGGAGGAGAACCTTCCCACGTAGTGTGGAGTCCAGAAAGACAGAACACGCTGGAAGTGTCACTGGAAGGACCTGAAAAATCAGAATAGGGAACTGGGCAGAAAAGTCCTGTAACGACCAGCCAGGCTGAGACCCAGCATGAGGGAGAGGCAAGGGGTCTCTAAGAACCCTGTGAGGTCACAGCCCAGGCAAGCAGGACCAAGGCACGACACAATGCAGCGTGGGAGGCCAGGCACAGTGCAAAACAAGGAGGGTGGTCAACACCAGAGGACCTCCTGCTGGGTCTCAGAGAAGGGATGGTGTGGGTTTTGATGGCAATCAACAAACTTCTTTCCCTGAGACACAGCAGAAAGCACAGCGGAATGAAGACGAGTGGTGTGACCAATGTGGAAGATAGAAGTCCAGCAGCCCCGTGCAGGAAAGACACGGAGTGGCCTGTCTGGCTCAGGGTCAGCTGTGAATGCAGAGTGCAGGTTCTCAAGAGGAATCCATAGCAGGCACATCCACTCCATGAGTGACGAGGGTTCATGTCTGAACCTCTAGCTCCAGGGACAGCATGTGACTCGGTGGCTGGGTGGCTGGGGTGCCAGTTTTGGCAGCGAAGGATATTCACTTCAATCCGCTGTCACCAGACACATGGACCTGGGGCTGTGCAGGACCCGGAGCCAACACAAGGCACTTCTCCCAGGAGACCCTCAGCAGGGGACATGTCCTCTGCTCCCTGCAGGTGGGCAGAAGCTGAGCTGAGAGGGAAGGAGCTGCCTGGGGAGGGCCGGGTGAGTACAGAGCCAGAGGACGGCAAGCAGGACAGTGACCAGCTCACTGGGCGGAGAAGGCAGAAGGGGCTGAAGGGTAAAGTGAGTCAGAACCTGAAAATCAACCTGGGAGACTCACAAAGAACTGGAGATGTATACTACACTCTGTACCACCCAAGGAGAGGGCCAGCTGTGACTGAAAGTCATTTTGATGGATCGCTGAAGGAAGTAAGGGTTGGTTACAAGGAGACCCATTAGAGACAGTGGCAGTGCTCAAGAAAGATGCAGTTAATGCTGTGGGAAGGAGATAATGCCGAAAATAAATGTTTTTTCCAAAGGTAAATTTACAATGTAGTTTTTCAAATGAATCCACTCTGTTCTCCAAATTCAGTGCTGCTGTCACATCTGGATGCACAGGCTGAGTCTGGCACACGGAAATGAATGAGTCCCCTGAAGCCTTGCAGAGCAACACACCTCCCTAGCTTCTGACACAGGCAGGTGAATAAACGTCCCCTGCTTTCTCCTGCGGATCTCCAGGGGTGGGGTAAATCACACCGTCCCGGAAAAGCAAGGGAGGCAAACAGAAAACACTGGGAGCCAGCAACCAGGGACCGGCACAGAGGGACAAATAAAATAAGGATTTTATGGTCTGAGGGTGTCTACAGACAGCTCCGGAGAGATGGAGTAGAAGGAGCAGAGCAGCTGCAGAAAGAGGAGGTCAGCTCTGCATGTTTCATTGAGCAGTTAAGCACACTCCAGAAATTATTCCATGTAAAGTGTCCTGTGCTGATCACATTGCTGTATGAATGGTGACAGGGACCCATATCTCTGTCATGTGGCAGGTGAGGCACAGACAGAGTGCTGGGCCTGGGGAAAGTGACTTCCTTCTCTGTAAAACAGACACGCTTCTTGCTGTGGGATAGACACAGCAAGGATGTGATGGCTGGAGTCATGAGAGCCACTTTGTGAACATGAGAGGAAAGCAAGCGGATCCAACTATGGTCCTCCTATCAGGGGGCTGCTGAGCCAACTGCCCTCTCTGTAGGAGAACAATATGCACACTGGTGGTTTAGGCTGCAGCTTCCTGGGGTTCCATTGCCTTCAGGGAAGTATATGCTGAATTCATACCTCACAACTGAGGGGTATGAAACACATATCATTTGTATTATAAGTACTCGAATCTGAGCTGGTCCTATCAGTCATGTAAGGCGTATGACGTACTCAGGTGTGGAGGAATATTATCCATGGGTCCTTCTGCACTGTTGTTTCCTGGGAACAACAGTTCTGTGTGCAGAATTGAAGAGTAAGTATAGTAATATTTATTTTCAACATCTATGTAGATACTACTCTCTCCCTTTGATTTTTAACCAACTATACAACATGCTGATCTTAATAAAACAAACACATTTTAATGATTAAATTTCTTTTTTTTTTTTTTTTTTTTGTGGGTACCGGGGGGACGACCTCAGGACCTCGCGCACCAACAGGCACCCGTGCCTCTGAGCGATATCACCGGCCCCTTTTTCGTATGTGGGTTCCGGGAGTCGAACTCGGGCCTTCGCGCTTGCAAGGCAGGCGCTTAAGCCGCTGAGCCGTCTCACCGGCCCAATGATTAAATTTCAATTGTAGTTTACTCACCAGTTGATGATCTTTCCATTTCTTCATGTATGAAGTGATCTGCTTCAGGAATTTATATGTAAATCTTTTTTTTTATTATTATTTTTTCTTACTCCAGCAATAAAACTACTCAGAACCGGCATGATGAGATATTCTGATCCTAAACAATGAGATAAACTAATTGCACTTAAGTTTTGAATAGAGAGGGTTTTTAATTTCTCCCTACCATATGCCTGTAACTTTCGGGTCATGTCATTAGCAGGAATATACACCCCGAGATCCAATCTCTAAGACATCTTAGACTGGGATGCATTGGGATGGATGAATCTTTCTTTGTGAAATGCGGTTCTGCAACTAAAATGTGAATTCACTTTGAATTCCATTGATCTTTCAGCTTACGGCTCATTCATCTCATGAAAATTTTAGTTATCAAGAGGGTAAAAGTGTTTTTAGGTCTTTGAATAAGTAGATCCTAAGTCAAAAAACAAACTGTCAGATTTCTTCTTTAGCATTGTGACTAGTTCTACCAGACGGAAGAAATAAATTGAAGCGACTGAATTTAAATTTGCTACATGGTCTCTTGAACTTGCCATACGAGATGTAGCTCTTATAAAAGTGCTCTTTACAGAAAGATAGAAAACAAAACAAAACAGAAATCTCAGAGCGCAGTTTTCCTTCTTCGTCTATCTCTACAGGTGACAGTTTCCCAGAGAACAGTGACGCCTTACATCTGCATCTCTAGGAGAAGGGAGCTGAGGTCCCTGCATTCGGCGCATTATCTGGTCCTAGTGAGTCTGCATGTGGTCGTATCTGTGTCGATGTTGATTCAATTAAAATTAATTTTAAAAATACCGACCAGATAAAATAAAAATATTCAGCTATTTGTAAGGGACCAACCACCATAGCAGAAATAGCAGAAATTTACATACTCAGCATTCTTTAAACTATGAGTCTGTTATGTAAAATTGTCTTACCTTTGATCAAAACTAAATAACTCATAAGTTCCCAATTCATGGTAAAAATTAGGTTTTACCAGACCAAATTTTAACAGGTATTAAAGGCTAATTTTCTTGACACTGAATGCTGTTCAAATTAAGTAGCCCAATCTTGACCACAAATTGACCACTGGCTGTGTCAGAGAAAGTGTGCCCCAAAGAAGGAAGGGAGAGCCTGCTGCTGATGCGCTGTGCGCCCGCGGCCGTTGTGTCCCTGGCTGGGCCAGCTCCTGTGCACTGCCGTCACTGACGACCGTCGGTCAGCGCAGACACATCCTCAAGTGTCAAAGAAGGAACTCAGTTGTTTCCAGAAAAACAAAAGTCAAGCTCCTCAGTGCTACTCTGTCTCATTTCAGTTCATGTAAGTGTGCTTTGTGTGATGCATTATTAAACTAAGAGCCGTAATTGAAATAAAACAGTGCTGATGTAGAGTAGGGACACTGAGAGGGAAGGACTCTGACGTGAATTACTCCTTTGAGAGAGGGAGAAGAATCTCCCATGGAATCTGAAGAGCAATTTGCTCACTCTGCTTACATTAAAAAACAAAATTAAACAAAACAAAAACAACTCATCCTATGTCAGGATTTGTAAAATTCCCCTCCACATCCGGATTCTGCATGTGCTGACTACTCACCGAAGTCAGGTGCTACCCAGCTGGCTTCCAGCAAAGACGGAAGGGATCGGTGCTCACTCTCAAGTGTCAAAGGCAGCGAAGGGCAGGGGCCTCAGAGTTCTTCCTGTTTCTATGACATGAAAAGCTAAAATGCGCGTACATCGTGGACCCGGAACTGCCAGCCCGGCCAGGGACGTCAGCAGCCCAGGTGAAGGACTTGGAGAAGGAGCCCCTCCTCCAGGCTCCTCCCTTCACTAAATTGTGGGGTGGTGGGGTGTTCTGCCTGGCAGAGCCTGTTTCGCTGGCCTGACTGCAGGTACCTGTGTCTATGAGGGCCAACTGCCAAAAACAATCAAATGTCAAATATGATTTCTGGCACGTAGTGTGAATAAAAATTATTTTATTACCATTTACTAGTTTTAACACTGTATTTCATTTTCAATTAAAAGGGATATCCTACTTAGGACCATTTTTCCTTTGATTGGCCCTTCATGATTTGCAGGATAAAAGGTCTGGTTTTGTGTGTACTTCTATCTGCTCTGATGCTGTCCAGTCTCGCAACCCAGCAGGGGTGATTTTAGGTCCGACCGAGCTCTCAGAGCCATCACAAGCCACACTTGGCCCCCGATGTGCTCAGCTTTATCCACTGCGGGGGCCGTCACTGTTGGAGGAAGAGACAGCTCTCCAGGGAGTTTCAGCACATCTCACACACCTCCTAGGAGTCTCTTCCCGGGTGATGTCCCGGGCCTCAGCTCTCTATGGCCTCAGAGCTCTGATTTGCCCTCCGGTCCTGCTCTGGGATGAAGCGAGTTTCCTCAGCCTTTCTCCTTTAAAGCGTGTGCCATGCTTCGGCTTTCAGCAGAGGGCGCTTGGGGAACACTGCAGGAGGAAGAGGCGTCCTAAAGTTTCAGTGCTGAGAGATGGGGAGGACACGTGTGTGAAGACCTCAGGAGAGCCACCCCAGCCACAGGTTCATGGCGCTGTGCCTCTGCAGCCTTGCCTGGTCATAGCTTTTGCACAAGTGTCTTCATGAAGAAACCAGAGCCCCCATAGCTCTGCCCCTTCCAAAGGCCTCTGCCCATGCTCGTGCCAGGACTCTGCTGGCTCTTGTGTGGCATGAGCACAGACATCTCTGCCTGGATGTCACGCCCACCACCCTGTGCAGTGGAGTATTCAGAAAGCCCTGTGTCTGCCCCAGGGCCCTGGCTCCCTCTGCCCGCCTGTATGAGTGCCGGTCACGTGTTCCCCCTCTGCATGTGGAGAGGCCCTGTTAGCTCCCCAACTCCAGCCTAGCTCCAGCCTGACCACACTAAAAATGGCTCTGCTTATCTACTAGCCAATGTGCAGGCTTTCTAAGGTACACTAAGCTTCTGAAGTCTTTCCATATACAAAAGTTAACCAAAAACCACAGTGAATGTTTAAATGGAAAACATATCACAGTAAAAGATACATGGGCAGTAATCCCTCTCAAATCACTCTCTCTCACTTTAGACACACTTATGCATCCTGTATTTCTTGACACTTGCTGCAGTAGGTCGGAAGTGCTATTCTGTGAGTGTTTTTAAGAGGTGTGATCAAAAATATGGTGAATGCTGCTATCCAGTGTCATCCAACAAAAAGCCAGCCTTCTAATAACATTGCAGTGTGTCCTTATCCATCTTAATTATCAGATCTGGCACAATGCAACTTCTGGCTCTTCCCCCAAATCAGAATAGATAAACACAAAAGGTAAACATTGTTAATCAATTCAGTACACAGAGGCAGCCACAATGGCACAACTAAAGATACTCGAGAAAGAGGTCTTCCAATACTGTTGCAGAAAGCAGTAAGAACAATGGGATAAATGTGTTCCAAGTGAGGGGAAATAGTTTGAGGGGGATTAAGGGCAATGGTATTTTTTTTTTTTTGTGGGTACCGGGGGGTCGACCTCAGGACCTCGTGCGCCAACAGGCACCCATGCCGCTGAGCGATATCACCGGCCCCTTTTTCGTATGTGGGATCCGGGAGTCGAACTCGGGCCTTCGCGCTTGCCAGGCAGGCGCTTACACCGCTGAGCCATCTCACCGGCCCGGTATTTTTTTTTTTACTATAATCATTTTTTAAAAATGTAATGCATAGTATTTTTATCACACTTCATAGTGTCCTGATACTAAGTTGTGTTGTATCAAATGTAATAATTGGTTTTGATAGACACCACTTTTTAAACAGGTGGTATGATTTCTAGCTCTATATTGGACCCAAACAACCAAAAATAGCAGAGTGGAAACTATAGTCATCTGGAGCAGAGGGCTGGGTTGCTTGGTGCCTCGTATAGGAGGTAATGTCTTCCTCTGGCATAAGGGTTGGACAGATTTGCTTGCTGCTTGCTATAAAACACTAGGGTTTCCTAAGTGCTGGCATACTTGGATGTGACGTAAACATTCTATCTCTGCATCACAGCATACACCTTTGTCACCCTGGGGAGGAGATTCAAAACCTGTCAGAGTAGGAAGGTTAAGCTTCCTACTGTGCCTGGAGTAATAAATTTCCTTGTTTCCAATGCAGCATTCTTATATCTTCTGCCAATATGTACAAACTGTTTCAGGCTAACTTGTTAGTTGGGAAGTAGAGAAAAACTTCAGATACTTGGCAGTTCTTGACAGGTAGCAGGAGGATTCAGGGGTCCTATGGGGGCCTTGCAGCAGTATATGCATCTGTTCATGAAGTCACTGGGAGGGGGAAGGTACTGATTACCTTTATAAGCTTCAATCCCCTACCTATATTAGAGTCCAGGTGCAAGGAGATGAGATTAATACATGGCGGTTCAAGTGTCCTTCCTAGATTAACAATTTTATGTCCTGCAGTAGCCAATATTTTGTGAAGAAACTTCATACAGTCACGACTCCCAGGATCCCTGCAGAACACGCCAGTTCCATGACATTCTGAGAAGAGCAGAGTTACAGCTTCTTAGCAGGTATTTCTACAGCCCTCCTAAGAAAACTGAATTTTCCAGGCAGGAGCCATTTCCCCCTCCCCTTAATCAATATTACCTAACAACAGCATTGAGATTCTCTCATCCTCTAATTTCTAGTTGATACAACTACAAAATTCATGAAAGTTCAAATTGTCATCCTGCAGAGGAAAATATTTTGCTGACCCATACTCAAATTACTTATCTTCCATCATTTTCCTCAAGTTCAGCACATGTAATTCCAAGTTCTACTTTGTCTGCCTTTCTGTAAGGTGCATAGGACAGATTTTCTCAAACCTCTGATTTTGTACAAGGATTTCTTTTTCCTTGAAACACATGTCTTACTGGCCCTTTCCTTTCTTAGCTGAACTATCGTTTCTCTTCCAGAATCACCATTTGCTAAATGAGAACAATCTGAAGGAATGAAAGGACCCTTTTTCAGATTGATAGACACCAGGAAAGATACACTCCACGGGAATTTCATCAAAGTGACTGAGCAGGAGAGGGATTTTTTAGAGTTTTGGAAAGTGAAATTTTCTGTAATATGACCTTCCAACCACACAACACGCATGCCGGTTAAAGCAAGTACAAAGGGCCCCATATCATTTCTTTAAGAAGTGTGCTGTTCTTTGATGTAGCTCTGTCTAGGGTCTGTTGGATTTTTCTAGAAATGGAGAACAGAGTAGTAGAAAATGAAATGTGTGGAAAGAGAGAAAAGTAAAGTATTGCATTTTCACCTAGAATGTTTTGGCCAGATTTCACCAAATGAGTGGTGATGATATTCAAATTGTTAGAGCATCATAGTGTATTCTTAAGAAGGATTCCAGCATTTGTTTAGTTTTAGGGTTTTGGATTTTTACCTTGATCATCTGTTGTGTGCACAGCCTCACATAAGCACATATGACTTTGGGCAGAAACAATATGGAACTGGAATTAAAACAACCCCCAAAGGAGTCTTAATGACCCCTATGAAATGCTCATGGACCAGAATCCAAGTCTTCCAGAAACCAGCCTAAAATCCCAACTCTAGAGACTTTGATTAAAGATATCAGTTTGTTTTAAAAGTTAACCAATTTACTTTTTCATTATCTGAATCTTTTCATTAATCCTAAATTTTCATGAGAGCTCTCTGTGAATGCAGACATAGCATTTTTCTTTGGCCTAAGTTTCTTCAAAAAGCAAAGATAACATCTAGCACTGCCTAGATTTGGACCATAGACATTCTCATTTCGATTTATTCTTTTAACAATAGATCAGCTATTTTAGTGAAATTATCTCTACTTTTCAAAATAAATATATACAACACCAGCCTATGTTTTGGCTGATGTTGTCTTAGGTAGCACAACGTTTTCTACTTATTGATAAATTGTCTGAATGTACACCTAATGCTTTGTCTTCCTCTTTGCAAGTGGAATGGTTTTTATTAAAGAGATATTTATTTAATATGCTATAATTGAAATCCCACATCAAAATATAGCTCTAAAGAGATATTTATTTAATATGTTATAATTGAAATCCCACATCAAAATATAGCTCAAGGAAAAAGAGAAAGCCTTTTGAGGTACTGTGGACTAAATGTATTCCAACAAAATTCATACAAGGTGTGTTGAAATCAAGTGCTCAGTGTAATGGTGTTATGAGGGACCTCTGGCAGGCAACTCTGTTATGAGTCTGGAACAGTCATGAATGGAATTGGTGTCCTTTTAAAAGTGGCAACAGAAAGCTTTTCTGTCTTTCCCACCATGTAAAGATGCAATGAGAAAATGGCTGAGTTAGTTTTCTGTTTCCAGGACAAAATACTTGACACTTGCAACTTAAAGGAGGAGAAACCATTTTACCTTATGGTTTCAGAAGATTCACTCCGTGTTGGCTGTTGGTTGGCTCCAAGGTAGAAACATGGTGGGAGGGTATGGCAGAGGACAGGTGCTCACCTCGTGGGACCCTAGAAGTAAAAAAGAGGGGAAGAGCCATAGAGGATTGGGAAATGGACCAGATATAGTCCTCAAGTCTACAGCCATGCCACCCTGAACGTGCCCGATCTCATCAGATATAGTCCCCAAGATCATGCTCTCTTGACCCACTTCTTCCACATGGGCCCCAACTTTTAATAAACTATTGAGCTATGAACTCAACACTGAGTTAGTGCATTGATGAAGTTAGAGCCCTCATAATCCAGTCATCTCTCCAGAAATTTTTTAGTCAAGTTGAAAATCAAGATTAACCAACATGCCTGTTCCAGGAAGCTGGACCTTCTCATTATCTTACCAGACAGTGAATCTGCCAGTGCTCTGATCTGTGACTTTCAGCTTCCAGAACTGTGAGAAATAAATTACTGTTGGTTAAACCATTGAGTCCGTATAATTATGTTATGGCAGCTTGAGGAAACTAATAGTTCTTCTATCTTCAGCAACTAGAAAGAAGGACAAAATTTATGAAATAATGGTTTGCAACATTGCCTAATATTCACCACAGGACATGGGGCATGAGAGGTAGAAAGCAATTGGTGAGCTCTCCACTCTCACCTCATTCCTGCCTCCAGAATGGACAGCCCACAGAAAAGGAAAGAGCAACCCAAACCAAGCCCAGGGATCTTGCTCAGATGACATACAAATAAGGGTTTGAGAGGCCAAGGCCAGTAGACTTTGTAGAAAAGACTTCCAAATAAAAGTAATGTTTGCAAAGAGAGGGCTTCAGGGGACTGCACTGAGGCCCCTTCATGTTGGGATGGATACTAGCTGTGCATGGTAGACAAAAATTAAAGTTGGGAAAAATAAAACAGTGGGAAGGAGTAGGCAGAACAACTCCAAGAACTCACGTGGGCTGAGGTCCCTTGTGTTCCCATCAGCCAGTGGGGAAATCTGCTTAATGCACATGGTATTGGGTAGAATCCTTAGAGCACTACACGGGTATTGGCTCTGAGACAAGACCAAGTCAGCCTACAACAAACAATTATTTAAACAGGCTTTAATAAAACCTAAAAACCAACTTCAAAATGATCAAAAGGGAAAAAGTCAATAATATTTAATAGAATATGAAAATATGTAGCGCCCAACAAATGTAAAATTCTCAATGGGTTTGTTTTTCAAATAAATAGGAAGCATCATCGATACTCAGGAAAAATAATAAGAAAAAAACAGAAGTGAGGGATAAGAGACAATTGTAAAGAGTTATTATAAATGTATTACATATATTTGAATGAATAAAGAAATGAAGGAAATATTTCACTGATGATCAGTTAGTGTCAAAGAGTCAGATCAGATTAAAATTAATTCTCATGTGTATGTTGTGGAAATTCGTGGCTAGCATGATTTATTTGTTTCCTTTCAAGTAGTGTTGATCAGTTGTGACACTGGTTGAACTTACATTGCTAAGATCTCTTCGTAATAAGCCACACATTATATTTAGACAGTATTAAGGGACGTTGGTTTTCTTCTAGATAGCAGCTATCCCAAAGAACGTACATATTTCTTTTTTGCCTGTTAAGATTTAGCAGTTACCTGCCAGTTGTTAAGAAGTTTTGGTTCCAAGCTCAACCAGCAGTGTTGTAAGCTGAATTTAAGATAGCCGTTGTACTTTCAGCTTTTAATCTGTTACCGTCCTGTATTATTGACTCCCTGCTATTTACACACAGCTGCCACAAAGGAGAAAAGTTGAAAAATAGTAAGTTTAAATTAAAAAAAAATGAAAAGAAAATTGAAGTTTTAGGATTTTTGTTGTAACAAGCCTGTATAAGCTGAGAATGACGAGTTCAGACCCCAGAATATTACCTGATCTTACTTTGGATACTTTTGAAAAAAAGTTAAGAATATTTGAAGGTAAATTAGAAATAAGTATGAATATTAATAAAGTTTTATTTATCTTCTCTAAAAAAAATGAAGGAAATTAAGGGAGAATTAGAAAATATACAAAGACTCCAAAGGAAATTTTAGAATAGAAAATGTAGAATATCTGTAATGAAAACAAAGATGGTTATTATTAATAACAGATTAGGGATTATAGAAGAAAAGGGTCAAGGAATATAAGAATTTTTCTATAAAAATCATCACAAAGAAAGTATAGAGAGAAAATGAGTTGACATAAAATGAGCAGAATCCAGGTTGTGGCACATGCCTGTAGTTCTAGCTTCTTAGGAAGCTGAGTCAGGAGGATCTCAAGTTCAAAACATCCTGGCCAACTTAGTGAGACTATGTCTCAAAAAAATAAGTGAATAGAAAGAGCAGGATATATAGCTCCGTGTAGACTGCCCTCAATCCCTAGTAACCCACACACACACACACACATATGCAAAGAATGGAGAACCAGGGTGCTACTAGATTGGTCATCTTTCCCATTGTTGGGACCAAATACTTGACACCCACAACTTAAAGAATGAAATGGTTTATCTTATGCGGGATTCAGTTCAGGGTAAGCTGGCTCCAAGGCAGAAATATCATGGCGGAAGGGTGCGGTAGAGCAAAGCTGCTCAGTTCGTGGAGACTAGAAAGCAAAGTGCAGGAGAAGAGCCCCAACCTGAGATTCACCCTCCACAAGCGATGCCCCCCATGACCCACCTCCAACTAGGTCCTGCCTCCTAACCGTGCGTTCACCGGTGAACATCAGTGAGTAGAACAATCACGTCTCCAGGAATCCGGTAACCCAGTCAAGCTGGCAATAAAGCTTAACTGTCACACACCCAATCACAACTGCAAAGCAAGAGGGGATGAGGGGAAAGGGAAGGAAATGTATTCAAAGAAATGATAGGTGAAATGTTTCCAAGTTTGAGGCAAATTGCAAGGCCAAACATCTAAGAAGCTCAATTACTGTCAAAAAGAAAAGAAACAAACAAACAAAAAAAAACCCGTGAAAACCATGCCAAGGGACATCACAACTGAAAACCAAAAATAAAAAGAAAATCTTAAAAGTAACCAGAGTGGAAAAAAAAGATACATTCATGCAAAGAAAATAATGACATAATATTTCTTTTTTTTTTTTTTGGTGATAGCATACACAAATAAGAAAATGAGGGTCATTTTTAAGGAGCTGAAAGAGGTAGTGTCAACACAGAATTATTTATCAGAACAACACTTTTTAAAATTAAAGGCAAAAAATTAGGCAGAAAAATGAAGGAAAATAACCCAGAATTCATCACCAGATAAATTTATCTATGAGAAATATTAAAGGAAATGAAGGAAGGGAGAAAATGGAATCAGAGATTTGGATTTAGACAAAGGAATAAAGAATATTGGCCGTGGTAAATGCAGGAATAAATGTGGATGATTTCTTTTCTCAGTTTAAAATGTGTTCATCTTTAGGGACAGTTGACCACTGAAAGCAAAAACAGTAACAATTTTAATGATTTTCATGGCATATGCACAAATAAAATATAAAGTCACAAAGAATGATTAGGGAGAAATGGAACTGTTCTTTAATAATATTTTTAAACTATAGGAATAATGATACAGTGTTTTTTGAAGGTAGATTGCAGAAAATTAAAAATCTTTATTGTAAAACTTGATAAAATCATTAAAAATTTTAAAAGAACTAGCTAAAATAAAATTATGGCACTAAAATGAAATTGTATAATTATACAAGCATTGCAAAAGAATCTCATATCAGAAAAATGGGGGGGGAAATCCCACATGCACAAAATAGAAAACAAATACCAACAAGGTAGGTTTAAATTTAAGTCAAGAATTACAGTAAAGTGGGCCGGTGAGGTGGCTCAGCGGCATAAGTGCCTGCTTGGCAAGCGCGAGGGCCCGAGTTCGACTCCCGGAATCCACATACGAAAAAAGGGCCAGTGATATCGCTCAGCGGCACAGGCACCTGCTGGCACGCGAGGGACCCCCGGTACCCACCAAAAAAAAAAAAAAAAGAATTACAGTAATGTTGCTCTAACACACTGACTAAGATTTTCATATTACATGACAACGTGGATGCAACTGTATGCTTTCCATAAGAGACTCAACTTAAATATAAGGACATAAATAGAAAGAAATAAAGGATAAATTTATATATAATGCAAATACTAATTAAAAGATATCTGGCAATATTAATATCAACATGACTATATTATTATCACTGTGCCTTTTAGAAAAAGAATTCTATTACTGAGAATGAAAAGAATAATTATGTAAGCTCAAAACATCAATTCGATATGGGCTATAGCATTATAAATGTGTGTGCAGAACGTTATGGTACTTTGAAGTACAGAAATAAAATAGAACAAAAAGGACACATGGACACAATTATACTGTAGTTGCAGACATTAACAGTCCTTTTTCAAGAATTGATAAAACAATCAGGCAGACAGTAAGGATATAAGGGACACGAGCAATACCATCAACAAATTTGATCTCAGTAACAGTAGAGAAAATTCCATCCAACAACAGCAAAATAGACCTTATTTTTAAATGTCTGGGGCCATCATCTGAAATGAAAAATAGGTACAAATAATGTCAAGACAATAAAAATCAGACAGTTATATCTCTCACCCAATTAATTGCCAATAATTGATTGTACTGATCAGTCAAAAATTTGATTGTTTTCAATTAAACTATTAAATAGAAATCAATAACAGAAAATCCACAAATATTTTGAAATATTCTGAAATTAAACAACATGCTTATCAATATCACTTGGGATGAAGAAGACATGATAGTATATGGTCCTTAGGCTAAACGTTTGGCATAGCGTGTGCTATGGTTTGCATGTGTGTGTCCCTTCAAAATTCACACGCTGAAAAGCATCCACAGAATGACATTATTGGCAGGCAGACACTCTGGGAGATGGTGAAGTCACGAAGACTCCGCCCTTCTGAGTGGGGTTGGCGCCCTTTTAGAAAGGTTGGAGGGAACTCTCTAGGCCCTTGTGCCTCCATCTCTTGCTTTGTGAAGACACAGCACCATTGCACCATCGCTGAAGTGCGGAGGAGCTCTCTTCAGACTCCAGATGTACTGCTCTCCCTTATTTTGGGTGTCCCAGCCTCTAAAAATTTGAGAAATAAGGTTCTGATATTTTTACCCAGTCTCATATCTTAGGAAATAGTGAGATAGATCTTGTGCAAAAGGGAAAGGGATCAAGGGATGGAGGTAGAGGAGAGGGAGGGGAGGGAAAGGAGATGAAGAAAGGAATTAAGATGTCTTATGTACATGTGCCAACTCCACACAAGAATGTAATCATTATATACTGCAAACATGTACTAACAAAATTAAGAAAAAGAAAAGGGGAAATGTTTCACGGGAATGATATGTTTCCATTGCAAATAATAGAAAGCAAAAATTAAATAGAAGGTAAATGAGAAAATACTATTGAAAAGATAAATTGATTAAAACTTTTCTAAGTATGAACTAGCAATATTTCTGTGGAGAACTTGTTCTTTTCATCAAAGAACCTGATTCAATCATAAATGAACTAGGTGAGCTTCAAAATCATTCAAACATAAGTGCCCAATTTAGAAGGGACATGAAATCATCAAAATGGCTCATCAAATGTTCTTGGGTGATCCATAATTAGCCCACCGCTCTCAGAAGTGGCACAATAAAGTCCCGAAGTTTTCTTTAGGTGCATTTTGTAGGTATACTTGGAAGAACATTCCATAACTTGTTCAACTTCAGTGAGAGCCTACATTTTAGGAAAGTGAATTTAATTAATAATTTATAATGGCTAAAAATTTGGCTCCTGTAGTTAAAAACTAAGACTGTTATGTATGTTGCTTAATCTCACATCAGCCTGTGAAACAAAATTTATAACTCATGACCATTCAACTGGAACTCTTACAGCTGTAAAGACAATCTGGGTTGCACCCTTAGATTAATTTTGAAGATTGTAGCTGTTGATACAGAGAATGTTTTCTGGTTTTGGGGTTTTTTTTAAATAAAATACACTCTCACAGATGGAATTTATTAAGTATACACTCTTTTCACTTCTGCAACAGGAATCCTCTGTTTTATGTGAAAATAACTTAATTTTGCAACTCTGTATTTGTACTATTCTAAACAGATATAAAACAGTAGGCTGGTGAGATGGCTCAGTGGCATAAGCACCTGCCTGGCAAGCCCAAGGTCCTGAGTTCAACACCAGGTACCCACGTACGAAAAAAGGGCAGGTGATATCGCTCAGCGGCTAGGGCGCCTGCTGGTGCGTGAGGTCCTGAATTCGACCCCCGGTATCCACACACACACAAAAAAAAACAGTAATTATAATCTTTTTCTAAAATAAAATTTGCATTGGAAGCACTCCCTATATGATAAACTAACATTAAAAAAAAAAAAAGTCTCCAGTTCTCAGCCTGCAGTTGCAATTCCCAGAGACCGGAGAAGATTATTTACATCTCCTAGAGGGCGAATTGTGATGGATTAATTCCTATAATCCATCATCGTTCTTTTTTCCCCATCTGTGTCATGCATCATTTTTACACTTGATTGCAGAACTCGTGATGCTAAATTTTAAAAAATATATAGTTTTGTGGCCATCTACTATAACACATGTTTATGTGTACCGATATTTTCTCTTTTCCAAGATACTCAAAGTCTTTTAACAAAATTTGACATCTCCACTCAGCCAAGTCCTGTTTACCAGCATTTCACAGTTACTTTCAGACACCAAGAGCAACTTCACATTTTGATTCTTGTAACGATGTGGCACCATGCTTCAGTTAGGTAATCAGGGATGGTTTCCTTGCACAGGAATAGCTGGAAAATAAAGACATGGGTTTAAAAAAAAAACAATTGTGCAATTAAAGAATTCATACTGTGACCTTTTAGAGGGATGTCAATGTAATTTGTTGTTTTAGTGGTGACTTTTCCCATAAAAATCCTTCAGTCCTCTCCATCTTGAATTGCATAAGAGCAAGAAGCACGAAGACTGAACACTGGCTATGCAGTATGCTTAAAAGACTGTGAGTGACTATCCCACAGATATGAATCTTATAATGATCAGAAGGAAGGGAGAGTCCTGGGGTAGGTCTTGCACCTGTCTCCAAACCTTGAGATTCCGGGAACTCAGTTGCTACTGAGGAGGAGAAGGCTCAGGGCTTGGACAGTGGATATAACAGTTAAGATGCCTAGGGCAAGAGTATTTTTGGAAGAAGTAAATCAGGGAAACTGTTTAACTTCAGAACTCTCTGCATTTAGTTCCAGATATCCCTGTGTAATTTCCTTCCCTATAGGCACAACGGGAAGTTAAAAACCACCTAATATTTAAAAGCAGAGATTTTGAGGTTCCCTGACTCTAAATTTAGCTTCCATGAGAGAAGGAGAAGGAAGGCAGGGAAAAATGTTATTTTAAATTGCTCGGACAATTCTTGACTTTTAATGAAAACAAGGTGATGACCTCCCATTGTCCCATAGAAAAATAAACTATACTGCAGTTTCCTTCTCATATTTGCCCATGTAGGACCCTTGTTAACATATAGGGCATATTTCTACAGTTTAACAGAGGACAAAATGAAGCAAAATCAAAGCTGTAAGATAACCCAGAAATGTGCATGCAGCATGGATGTTCAAAGAGTTTTATGAGTCTGCCAGACTACATTTCAAGGTTCTCAAAAACTTGCCTTCCATTTTGTTTTTCTTTTTTAAATCTGTTTTTCCTTCAGTGCATCCTTTTGTAGCCATCCTCTGAATATATGGTAAGCAGGTGTCGCACTCTGAAATTGCAGCATTTGTAAGAAAAAAGGACAGAGGGACAGAGAAATTAGTACATTAACTTGGTCCCTTGGTGGATGGTTTTCATGGAGAAATCTATGTAGAGGCCAAGCCCTACAAACCCCGCACTCTCATTTTCTGCACCTGGGAGGAGAGTTTCCCATTCTCTGCTCATGGCTACTGGAGCAGCCCCCTGTCGTTCTCCTGGGCACGGGGCGCAGTGCACAGGGAAAGATAGTGACTTGGTAACTCTGGCTGCTCAGTGTATTTTTTTAAATAGACAAATATCAACATATTTACAAGTTCTAGGGATTTCAGTCCACAAATCTACACACCTCTGACTTTTGTAGGTACCTTATCAAATACATTCATTCTGAATCTATTGGATTTCTAGTATTTCAAAGCACAGATTCAGTTCAGG
This sequence comes from Erethizon dorsatum, assembly GCA_028451465.1. NCBI lineage: Eukaryota > Metazoa > Chordata > Mammalia > Rodentia > Erethizontidae > Erethizon > Erethizon dorsatum. Next base: position 59,126,990 of record CM051833.1, read on the forward strand.
ATACATTAAAAACTGAAATCCTATTGATGGCTTCTTCTCACTTTGCACTGAAAAGCAATCATTGTTTCACTAAGAATCATCCATTTTCTATAATCTTAATCTCTACGAAGAGAAATCTCTCTTATAACCTCATCTGAATGAGATCATGCACACTATATCACGTTGGATTTCATGTTCCTTTATGTTCTAAATTGTGTTTAGTTGTGTCCTTCTCATCTCTTAATTTAGTTCTCATGCTTGCTCATCAATCAAATTAACAATGAGTGCTACTTCTGTAAACATTTCAAAGATATAAGTTCGCTTGCCTTTTAATGAAAATAGGGCAATGACTTATGATCATTCCCATGGAAAAGTAAACCAGAGTATCTGGGTACCTTCTTATACTTTGCCCATCTCAATTTCCCCCATGGAGGAAACTTCATGCAGAGTTGAACTATGCATATGAACAGATTCAAGGAACTTGTCCTCAAGTTCACGTGAGCATTCAACCTGGGAAAGGTGAATACAGGTATGTTGGTACCAGGAAGGGTACTCTGCTCTAGAGGCAGCACAGTGGAGCAGAACCTGGTGCCCGAATCATCCGTCACTGTGGAGTGATTAATAACTTCCAACCAACCTTAAAATGTGGAAGGCTCTGAAATGGCAGGGAGTCAGTTCAGTTTATGAATGCCTTTCCACTCTATCAGCGGGGGCTAAGCAGGCTGCCTGTGGGACGGCCTCATAAACAGCACCCGCTGCTGTGCCAGCGCCGACCTTTGGTTTACCCTTTCCTAACAAGGGGATGGCATCTCCCCTGGTGCCTGGAGCAGGTGAGGAAGGGAAGGGCCAATCCTCTCTGGTTTCTAGGCTGCAGTACACACCTGGTAATGCTCTGAGTGACTCTTACGTTGTAATACACACCTGCTAATGCTATCAGTAACCTCTGATTCTTATGTTTTGTAATTTAAATCACTAACCAAATACTTGGTTTCAGTATTTTTTGTTAGAGACTCCCTTAATAAAATGCTGTTTGACTTGATATCACTTAATATAACCTTAAAATAATTTACTTCAAAGATCATTGTAAATCATCTACTTTTCCATTAAACAAAGCAATAAAGAAAGATATGCCAAAGTGTCGGAACAAGAATCTCAAGGTAATGTAGAATTTATCTGATTTGATCTTGCCTGATAGCCATAAGCCAGAATATTCTTTGTATATACAGGAAAGAAAGATCAAAACTGCACATTTTTTGAAGTTGAAATGAAATATCTTAATCCACATGAGGCAAACAACAGTTAAATCCAGCAGGGAGCTAAAATGTTATCATGATAAACTGAAAAACACATAAAACACAATCTTCCAATTTTGTTTATACTTCAGCTTTACTGAGGGTATTTTTAGCCAGAATGCTAGGTCGTAATAAAATTTAACCGAAACCCTGAAAATGTTCCCAGATGTGGTGTCACTTCTTATTTTGTGTTAGAGAGGAAGCTTGCCCTCATCTGACAATATCAGGAACCGGGAATCTCCCTAGGTCCTTATGGCAGGCTTTGGGACAGTTCCACATGACCTCTAAGGAGCACAGCCTGGTTTCCATCAAACTGTCAGACTGCCAGGGGCGCTGGTGCAACCCCACTTTTGGGAGGAAAAAGCCCAGCCTAGCAAATACAGAAGGAACCAAGGAGGGCCAGTGATGCCGTGCAGTGAAGCTGGAATAAAAGGACATTAGAGCAACAACAGGCTGTGGCAGAGAGAAAGAGGTCGCCACAGATAAGCCAGGTCCAGAATACAGCTGCGAGGAAACCAGCACCCTGGGGTGTGAGGACGCTGAAGCTCTGCCCCTATGTACTGGGCCACTGGGAGCGGATCCCACCAGTGGTGCTTTAAGACTCCATCCTCCATTTCTGGAGGTAGGAGAGAAATAACGAGATCACCGTGTGTTAGTTAGCTTTGTCTCTATGACAAAACATCTGAGAGAAATCACCTTACAGAAGGAAAGGTTTATTTTGGCTCCTGGTTTCACAGGTTTCAGTCCATGGTTGGCCCAGTTGCTTTTGACCCACAGGGAGGCAGAGCTTCATGGAACATGTGGCAGAGGAGGCTGTTGGGAAACAGAGCTTACTCCCCAAACCCACTAAGCTATGAATCCATAAGCACCTTAACTCACCAATAGGGTTTCACCCTCATGATCCAGGCACTTCACCAAAGGCCTCAGATCCTCATGTGGGGACTAAGCTTTTGACACATGCGCTTTGGGAGACATTTCAGTACAATCGTAACACTGGTCATATGTGGCTCAGATGCCAACCCTCGCTGTTCCCCCAAATGCATGTGTCCCTGCACGGCTCGTTAGGGAAAGCGACTTACAACAAGGTAAGTGAGCCAGGGACTAAGAGGTCCCGTCCTCTCAGTTACCCAGTGGTTATGTGACATAGCTGCTTTCAGAGACAAGAGCACATTAGGATAGTATTTTAAATGGATTATGCATAAATCGAAGCGGGCATAAAACAAACTTTTAATACAGTTTAATCATAAAAAATGTAAAAATGCATTTTTTCAGTGCAGGAAATCAAATCCAGGGCTTTACAGATGCTGAGCAAGTGCTGTAACATGGAACAATACCTCAGCTCAATAATTCCTTAATTTTTATTTTTATCAGTACCTGTTTGGAGCACATAATGATTACATTCATCATGGGGAGTTCGTGCATGTACATAATACATCTTCATTCTTTTTACATTCCTTTCCTCTCTCCTCCTTCTCCTCTCCATCTCTTGGGCCCCTTCCCATTTCTAAAAGATCTATCTCCCTGTTTCCTATTATCTACCTTTTATTTTGCTCTTTAATTTATTTATACATTGTTCTCTCTCTCCCTCTCTCTCTCTCCTCCTCTATCTCTGTCTGTCTCTCTCTTCCTCTATTTAAAACAAAATCTCAGTATGTAATCAGTGCTGGCTTCAAAGTCTTGGACTCTTGGCTATTCGCCTACCTCCTTCTCCCTAGTGCCAAGATTACAAGCATGCACCACAATACCTGGCTTAACTTTGATTTTTCATATAAGACAAACCACGTGATGCTTAAGCTTGTGTGTCTGATTTATCTCACTTAACATTATGGTATCAAGGCCCATTCATTTTCCACCAAATGACTCAAATTTATCCTTTTTTATAGCAGAGTAGTACTCCACTGTATATAAATACACAATAATGTTTCTTAGCTGAAGTACATTAGAGGTGATCCTCCCAAACATCAGAAATTGTATCAATTCCATTCTGGTTATACAGCATGTGACAAAAATCACATTAACCAATTAAACAAAAATAACCCACAAAAATAATCTAAACCCATAAGTGCCTGCCTGGCAAGTGCGAGGTCCTGAGTTCGATTCCCGGTACCTGCATATAAAAAAATTATAATAATCTAAATCTACACACATTCATTGTTTTAAAATCACTTAGAGTCCACTGTAAATCTTTTTTATTTTTTATTTTTTTTTGGTGGGTACCGGGGGTTGACCTCAGGACCTTGAGCGCCAGCAGGCGTCTGTGCTGCTGAACAATATCACCGGCCCTTTTTTCGTATGTGGGTTCTGGGAGTCAAACACAGGCCCTTGCACTTGCCAGGCAGGCGCTTACGCCACTGAGCCATCTCACCGGCTCCTATCCACTGTAAATCTTGATAGCATTCATGTAATAAAATTGTAACACTTGAGACAAAACAAAACTTTACTAACAAGGAAGGGAATATTTATATTTAGCTTCCTAATTATTTGCTTCAAACTTATAATGATTCAAAGAAAAGAATGTAAGAATTCAAATTGTCCATATATTTATATTGGTATAATGTAAATGATGTTATAAGATATATATTGATATAAAATAAGCCATTACTAGCTGCTGTAGAAAGTTGGCTAATATGGCATTTCTCTAATACTTAAATTTAGAATATTTTAGAATTTAAAGTTATCCTCTCAGTTGAAAGGCTTTATTTAAATCTGTTTCACTCTTCTACTAAAAAATCATGTACAAATGACTGTAAGAATTTTAAATATTAAGGCCAGTGAGATGGCTCAGAGGCATAAGTGCTTGCCTGGCAAACGTGAGGTCCTAAGTTCGACTCCCGGTACCCACATAAAGGAAGAAAAGGGCCGGTGATATCGCTCAGCGGCACAAGCACCTGCTGGCAAGCATGAGGTCCTGAGTTCAGCTCCTAGTACCCACATTAAAAAAAAAAAAAAGAATTTTAAATATTAGGATAATTGTCAAATACAGGGTTGAAACTACCATGTTTTTCTAGTTCACATAAAAATAATCGTTTTACAAAATAACAGCTTTATTGAACTAAAATTTGCATACTATATAATTTACAAATGTGAAGTGTAAGATACAGTAGATTTTAGCACATTGACAAAGTTGTACACCCATGACCACAATCAAATTGAGATAATTTTTGTATTCCCAAAACGAAAGACTCTGCCCACCAGCTATCCTCTTCCAATCCCTCCCCTCTAAATATAGGCACATACTGAGCTTCTATCTTCCTAGATTTTCCTATACTGGGAATTTCTTTAAATTGTATTCAAAGTAGACAATGCTCATAGCAACAATAAAGAACATATCCAAAGTAATGGAAATCCTGCAAAGTGAGCTCTCACACCATATCGGAGTGGAACTAGATACTGACAGCAGAAACATACTTAGAATAAAAATAATTTTTTATATGTGAATCACATCAATATTCTGTTATCTTCATCTCCATGTAAAGGATCCAGGTCCTTGCTGAGTATCAGTGGACATTAATTGCCATTTTAATTTCAGATATACATAAATACGCTAGCGTACACCTGCACAGGTAAAACTCCCAGCACGATTACATTAAACACATAATTGTTAAATGAATTTTGCATGAAAAATTTTCTGAGATAGTACTAAGTAGGTATTTCACATTTATCCACTTTCTTTTCTTTTCTTTTTTTTTTTTGTGGGTACCGGGGTGGTCGACCTCAGGAACTCGTGCACCAGCAGGCGCCCGTGCCACTGAGCGATATTACTGGCCCTTTTTCCATATGTGGGTTCCGGGAGTCGAACTCGGGCCCTCGCGCTTGCCAGGCAGGCGCTTAGGCTGCTGAGCCATCTCACTGGCCCCCATTTTATTTTCTGAAAAATTGCAGTAAAATTTTTTTAATTATTTTGTATATGTGATGAAATCTGTCTGTCTTTTCAAAATTAAAGCTAAATAATTGCAAAATCCATCTGAGATATCCTCAATTCTTGACAAAGTTAGTCATTTGGTTTCTTCTACTTTGCTAGCTGTTATTATTTCAAAATTATCCAAGTCATTCTTTAAAACACATGAAAAAGTAAGTACTATTTCCAATATAAATAAGATAATGCTTTTACTTTTTAAAAAAGTCCTTAAATATGACTGAAATTCTACTGTGGGAAGATGTGAAAATTTCTTCAAAGTGCTTTCAAGTGAGTTTGGTGTGCACAACTTTAACAAAATCATTTCACAAATATTTTATTATTATGTGACTTATAGATAAGAGTTTTGTACATACAAAATCTGCCAAAAAAATGTATATGCACTTCAAGGAAAGAAAAATGGTATGATGTTGTTTCAACAGATGGCATTACCCTAGTATGGGGGACCCTAGAGGATGTCATATATTGCAGAAAATCCACTACACTGCCAGCCCTTAGAGAAGAAATTGAAAATGCATGTGCAGCAATCTCAATGACCAAGGATGCCCAAGCAGCAGTTCGTCGTACTAATAAAAGTCTGGAAGCTAAAAGCTCTCTGAGGGAGAGAGAATACAAAATAAGAATATAACATGCAAAAAAATTATGTGCAGAGTTTTACTTATTTTTAAATTTTATTGTATTGGTACATGTTTGCAGTACATAATGATTGCATCCATCATGGGGAGTTGATACATGTACGTAACACATCTAAATTCTTTTTTATCCTTTCTACTCCCTCCATCTCTTGGCCCCCTTCCATTTTGCAAAAGATCTGTCTCCCTGTTTCCTATTGTCTTTTATTTTGCTCTTTAATTTATTTATACTTTGGGTTTCTCATATAAGACAAATCATGCGATATTTAATATAGTGTGTCTGATTGATTTCACTGACCACTACAGTCTCAAGGTGCACTCAGTTTTAAATAGAAGTGTTTATTATGCACCCCTGACTTTATATGCTTTTAAACATTGTTCAGAGGCAGATACGGTTGCAAGCAACCAAAGAAGAACCATGTTTTTGTGTGTGTGTGTGTGTGTGTGTGTGTGTGTGTGTGTGTGCACCGGGGGTGGACCTCAGGACCTCAGGCTTGCCAGGCAGGCGCTTATGCCGCTGAGCCATCTCACCAGCACCGAAGAACCATGTTTATGCACACATAGGCAGGCGAAAATTTCAACAATGAATCCAGAACCAAATAATGCATGGTGATATACATGGAATTGCATTCCACGCTTCATGCCAGCATTTTACACCTAATAGTGCATCAGGATAGCATTTTAATCGGTAAATATAGAATCTGTAACTGAATGCAGTGGGCTCTCTGCTTGGTGCAGCAAAACTCAGAAGCGAGAAATTAAAAAGGGAAGAAAAGTTTATTACTTGCTGCATGAAGAGGACACTGTAGATAATTTTTTTGTGGGTACCGGGGGTCGACCTCAGGACCTCATGCGCCAGCAGGCTCCCGCGCCGCTGAGCGATATCACTGGCCCCCTTTTTCGTATGTGGGTTCCGGGAGTCGAACTCGGGCCCTCGCGCTTGCCAGGCAGGCGCTTAGGCCACTGAGCCATCTCACTGGCTCTGGAGGGTCTTAACTGAAAGGAAGAGAACAACTTGGAAGGAGTATTGAAGTCTTTGAAAGGCATAGAGCAGGGCCCTCCAGATCCCCAAGCATTCGCGATCATCCCTGAAGGTACCCACTGAGTGGCTAGCGAGCCTACCTCACTCCTCTTTAAAGCCCTGGAATGTGAGATTATAGGAGTGAGCCTCAGTTTGTTTAGCTAATCACCTATTGAAGGAAGTTTAGACTACTTCCAAAGTTTAATTATTAAAAACAGGCTGGGGCCGGTGAGATGGCTCAGTGGCATAAGCACCTGCCTGGCAAGTGCGAGGCCCCGAGTTCGACTCCCATAACCCACATACGAAAAAAGAGCCGGTGATATCGCTCAGCGGCACGGGTGCCTGCTGGCGTGCGAGGTGCTGAGGTCCACACCCAGTACCCACAAAAAATAAAAAAATAAAAAAAAACAATAAAAACAGGCTGCACTGCACAACTTTGCATAAACTAGCTGCGATCTTGGAGAAACAAACAGCATTCTGTATTAAAAATTAGGGATACAATATCCATTTCTCACCAGCGAGCAACATATTGGCACCTCCTATAATGCTGAGTATTAGAATATTTTAAAACTATTGCCCTCTCTGATAAGTGTGGAAAGAGAATTTCCTGAATGTTCTGCCTGCCTGCTCCTGGCCAAACTGCCTGAACCTCTGAGAAAACAGCTCAGTTCTAAAGGGAAACAGTTTAAACTGTTTCAAATGAAAGTCTGCCTGCAACAATGTTTCTTTCTTCTGAATGTCAGCAGTTGTTCATGTTTTTAAAGTTCCACTCAAAGCTTTAAAACTCTGTGCATTTTTTTTCTATTCAAGCACAAAAGCCCATTCTATAAAATAATCTGATGGATATTTCCTTGTGCAAAATATTTTATACTGTTAGCATAATTTTGATGATGTTGATCTTTATTCTAAATTATACATAAATAAAATGTGGCTAATTACTCTCTTACTCCAACAAAATTATTATTTTTGGAAGATATATTTTTGATGTGAATGTATGGAAATTCGTAGACTACTATTACAATAGACATTAAGAAAGCGAGGGCCATGAATTTCATTTATTTCACTTTGTTTACCTTCTGTGATGAAATTAGATAATTAAGTTCTTATTAAGCTGGAGAATAATGACCATTCTTGTTTTATATATTGTCTTTTTTTTAATATCAAACTTCAGAGAATGTTTTCGTTTAGGAAATTAACATTAAGTTTAAAGCATTTACTGGGATTATGTTTTAGAACCAAAGATGTATTTAAAGGCACAAGTGATAGTAGAAGGAGGATATAATTCTATTCTTGTGTGTATATGTTAGGGTCGGGACGCCCGCCGCATGAAGGAAGACTCCAAGAAGCGTTCTCTCATGCAAAGGGCAAGGGGTTTTATTATCCAAGCATGCGTGGGGCTCATTGAACACACAGGAACAGTGGGCCCCGAGGTTTGTCTGTGCAGGGCTTATATGTCTATAGAACAAAGGGAGGAGGGGTCTTTGCAAGCGCGGTTACAGAAGCAGATAGCATTGGTTAGTTTAAACAGCTTTTTACATTCATTGGGAGAAGACACTCATACGGGAGTTTTTAGGCTGGCCCACCGAGCGGGGAGGATGTTTTCTAATATGGGCAGCAGGTGGCCCGGAACAGCACAATCTGCAATCCTTGCAAATTTCTTAGCCCAGGGTCAGTCGTTATCTTGCAGCCCAGTTCCCTGGTCTGTGGTCAGCTTTGTTTTGTTTTTATCTACTTTAGGTAGCTTTGTAACAGCTCAATTCCCGGAACATTGGGAGGAGGGGGACAGTATAGACTGTGCATTCCCAGAAGGGAAAATTTCCCTTACATTCCCCCCTTTTTGTTTTTGGGAATCTCTAATCTTAGAGATCGGAGTGTCCGTTTTTAGGATCATCTAGAAATGTATACTGTTGTCTGATGAGCATTAGTTTTACAATGTCAATCTGGTTATATATTTGAAGCTAGGAATAGGTATGGGTTTGTTTCTTGAAATAATGTCTAAATAACCCAGTCCAGTTTATAGGAAGGAGAGTGAAAGCCAGATTTTTGGCTTTCAGGCCATTTATCACAGGTGGGGGCAGCAATATTAATAACATCAGTGACATTAACACATACGTGGTCAAGCAGAACATTTTTTAGCTTAATCTTTAGGGTGTTGGTTCCCCTTTTTATCATTTACTTATCTGGTTCTGTGGGTGGAGAGACTGAGGTCGGCAGCATTTTGAAGTGGCTATGGTGGATCCAGGCGGTCTTTCCAGAAATCGCCTGAAGAGTACCTGGGTACTTGGCTCCACCGCTTGAGCAGGTTCTGTGGTCGGAGGGTCAGGTGGTGGGTGTTTTTGGTGGAACACCCGATGGATGGAGGAGAGCACGGGCTGTAGAGCCTGAAGGGACTTAACGAGATCCTGATTAGTAAGATCTGTAATCTCTAGTTTAGGTAACGGAGGGGTAGGTCAGCCAAACATGGCTTCAAAGGGGAAATTTTCGATACATAGTGAGTGCATCTGGCCCGGAGGAGAGCAAAGGGGAGGAGGCTACACAGGGTGATGGCGGTGACCAGAGTCATGTTGGTGTTTAGCTGCAGCAGCTTTTGCTGAAGTCTCTTGGTGCATCGAGGTCTGAAGGTCTCTGGGGCAGACGGTCGCACTTCTGCAAGCTCAGGTGTCCATATCTTGATTCGGGAGCATTGAATCCGTGGAGCACAGCCTGTAACTTTAAGAGCAGTGGGAATGGTTAGGATCACCTCATTGGGTCCCTCCCACTTTGGTTGGAGAGGCTCCTCTTTTTTTTTTTTTTTTTTGTGGGTACCAGGGGGATGACCTCAGGACCTCACACGCCAACAGGCACCCATGCCACTGAGCGATATCACCGGCCCCTTTTTCGTATGTGGGTTCCGGGAGTCGAACTTGGGCCCTCGCGCTTGCAAGGCAGGCGCTTACGCCGCTGAGCCATCTCATCGGCCCGAGGCTCCTCTTTTAGGCTGTAATCAGGACTTGGTCTCCTGGATTTGAAGGAGTGGACTGGCGTGGGCATGGGGATCAGATGTCTCCATAACAGTCTGTTGAAGTTTCTGAAGCATCTGGTGCAGCGCCTTTATCTGTTGGTGCAAGTTCAAAGTTCCCATCTCCTATAATCTATTCAAAACAGGTATCAGTGGGGGAGGCTCTCAAACATTATCTCAAATGGAGTTAGTCCACCTCAGTACAGTGTACACTGCAACTGCAAGAGGGCTGACGGGGAGCACAGTAACCCAGTTAGCCCCAGTCTCTTGGCACAACTTTGTCAGGGTGGTTTTTAAAGTACAGTTTTGTCTTTTTACTTGGCTTGAGCTTTGTGGCCAATATATAGTATGGAGTTTTTATTTTAGCCCCAGCACTGCTGTAAGGCCTTTGACCATTTTACCCACAAAAGCAGGTCCATTATCTGAACCTACCGTTATGGGGAGCCCATTTCATAGAATGATCAGCTCCATCAAAGCTTTTATCATCTTTTTTGATGTTTCAGTCTTAGTGGGGAGGCCTCCACCCATCCTGAATAGGTACAAATCAAAACTACTAAGTATCTCTTATTTACGCTGGTGGGTTTAATTTTAGTAAAATCCACTTTAACATCTTTAGATGGCACAGTTCCTTGTCTCCGGACACCTAGTCGTTGTGTTGCCAGGAGACAGGGTTGTTGTGGGATCAGTTAGTGCCCCTCTCAGTCATCAAAGCACATCAGGTCCATATCATAAACTGTCTCAGGAAGCAGAGCCTGTCTGGATGGTTCGCTCTAAGGTGACAACCATTGTTCTCACCCTCTAAACCCCATCGATTACCATGTTGCTGCCATCTGAAAAGAGGGTCAGGTCCGGGTCCTGAAGGGGCACATCCTGTAAGTCTGGTCGGGCTGAGTACACCATCTCAATGGCTTCAGCACTGTCATGTTCAGGTGGCTCCAGGGAAGTGGGCAAAAGAGAGGCAGGATTAATAGCTTGCACAGTCTTGATAATTAACCTGGGGTCTTTTAGCAAGGTCCCTTGGTACTGGGCCAACCTGGTTCCTGAGAGCCATTTACCTCCAGGTCCTTTCAATAAAGTCTCTATTGCATGGGGCACAAACATACTTAGCTTTTGTCCCAAAGTCAATTTGTCAGCTTCTTTTACTAGAATGGCTGTGGTGGCAGTCAAATGCAGGCAGGAAGGCCATCCTGCTGCCACAGAGTCCAGTCTCTTAGCTAAATATGCCACAGGGCGTTTCCAGGGTCCCAGTGTTTGTGTAAGAACACCCCGAGCAATGCCGTCCTTTTCATGGACAAACAGCTGGAAGGATTTCGTGATGTCAGGTAGTGCCAAGGCGGGGGCGCTTACCAGTCTGTCTTTCAAATCCTTAAAAGCAGCCTGTTGTTTAGGATTTTACTCCAACAGAGGACTATTTTCTCCTTTTAAAGCCTCATAGAGGGGCTTCGCTATTGCTGCAAAATTAGGGACCCAAAGGCGACATTACCCAAAGGCGACAGTACCCAATGGTTCCCAGAAATTTCCTCAACTCCTTTCTGGTCATCGGCACTTGGAGGCCCTGAATGGCCTGAGTGCATAAGATTGGCAGAGAGCGTGTTCCATCCTTTAATATAAATCCTAGAAACTTAGCAGTCTGCACACAAATTTGAGCTTTTTAGTCAATTATCTTTATCTAGTACATAGGATGCTTTTATCTAATTTGTCTTTTAATAGGACATCACTGAAGAAATTTTATGACATTATCTGTACTGTTTAATATCTAGGCATCTCTAAGTACTGTGGCATATATAGCATATACATCACATAGGTCTTTTTGTTAAAAAATTATCATTTGACTGGTGACCTTATATTAGTATGAACCTCTTATCATAAATATCTGGAGCACAAGCAAAGGCAGGTGTCTGAATCTGAAAGAAAGAAAGAAAATGTTATCTCTGTAAACAATCCCAGTTTTTATATTTCAGAAGACCTGTACATCTGGAAGGTATGAATACACTTAATATACTATGAGATCAGCAACACTGAATTGTCATTGCCATATAAAAACTTTTGTTTCTTAATTTAGTTTTGTAGCAGAACATCTTTAAATCAGAAAACCTCATTGTCCTGTTTTAGAAAATTTAACCTGTTGATGATGACCAATGTAAACATATCACAATAATACATTTTGTCTAACAATTTTTGATGACTTATGAAAACCAGATCACTTAACACATTATTTTGAACAACAAGAAACTCTCAAATTATAATATAACAATAAACAATAAACAATAAACAAAACATGTATTACATTTATAAAACCAATTTTAATATCATTTTGGCCAGCTGGCAACTTTTGGTGGAAGCATACCAGACAAACATTTCAAAAATCCAAAAATGTAAAAAGAAAATTCGTTGAGCTCAAATAAAACAGCTGTTTACAGGTTGGGCACACAGAAAAACAAAACATACAGACAAATTTAAAAAATCAGAGTGTACTCATATATATTGGCCAAATTAAATTATAGTAACTCTTATAATTTTAGAAGTTTGAAATTACAAATAGACTAGTCAGAATTATTTGTAGGTCAATAGCAGAGATCTCTCATAAGAATTTGGAAGAAACAAAAAATAAATTCCTTCATAAAAATACTGACAACTTTCATGTTTTCCTTCTGTGTAGCTTCCAGCTCAGTCATCTTCATACCCTCTGTCACACATTCAAACCTTTTTTTTTATTCTCTTAGCATTTTCTCTGTAAGAATATCATTTATATAAATTTTCTTGATATATCTTTGTCAAAACTTATTTTGACCCCTTGTTCCTGGGTTGTTACAATTATGCCCAGTTTCCCACTAGCTGCAAATGCTGCAGCCATTTGTGATTTAAGAGCAGAGACCCTCTTTGTGTGCAGAGAAAGAGAAAAGCACGCTTCAGGATAAGGTTTTTGTCCCAGGTGTTTTGACCCAGGGCATCCAGCTTGTGTTTCCCATTGTGGCTTACTCAGCTTACTTGATGTTTTGACAAAGCAGGCATTTATATTTCTCCTTTTAGATAGTAATTTTGATTAATCATCACTCAGGAGTTTGTAGTGCACAAGAAATGTTTTATGCACATCAGTTTAAACTGAAAACCAAAAGTATAAGTGCCAATTAGTCAAAATTTGCAATTAGATTTCTCCTGTAAAACTTTCTTAGATGCTTGCAGGCAGCGCCAGGCTGGTGATGTCCAGGCTGGCCATTGGGGCAGCACTTGCACCACGCACAACCAGTTTATATATGGAAACTAATTTGGGGGCTCAGGCTTTCCGGTGACAATATTTCATACTCCATTGATTATCTGGGGGGTCAAGAGACCCTTTAGCTAATCATCCCACATTGAATGTGGGCCACTCAAGCTCACAGAAGTTTTGGAGCTTTACTTTTTATCTTAACTCTATAATCCACTTTGAACTTATCAAAATTGTTAAGCATACATTTTAAAAGAGTTGACTTACTACCAGCAGAACCCATTATGTCAATGACTTGGACAACACAGTAACCCACAATTACAATTTATCTAAGCAAGTCCTGTCCCCTCCACTTAATCTGAAATGTAAATAAAATTTTGAGACTAACAAATGGTCTCCTGCCAGCAGGTTGAATTCCTCTGGTAACAGTGACTTGGAAGCGCAGGTGCAGGGGGGATAACAGATGTAACACAGGGGAGGAACACGCACACACACACAAAAACAGATAATCCCGGGAACAATAACCATATCGCTCCCGACCTCAAATTTAGAACAGATTCAGAGGATGACCTCTGATAGACGGCAAAACATCATATCCGGTGGCCTAGCTCTCACAGGTTTAAACAGAACAGACGCTAGCACAGAACAGATACCTGGATGAGCCTTGGGCAAATTGCCAAACCAGAAACCCAATTACAAGCGCGCTTATCTTGGTTGGGAGGCGGGAATTCAGTTGTCTCTGTCTCGTAGCCTTGCATCTTGCCTTGCAGCTGATCTGGGGGGGCCAGCTGAAGATCAGCTTTTTGGCGCCTTGGCCCCCCAAGGGTTAGCTGCCAGGCAAGGAGGCATTGAGGTCCCCTCCTTATTGCCCATGGTGGGTGTTGTGGAACAAAAGAGGTTAGTGGCACCAAACAAACAAAGACAGACAAACACTAAGACCAAGATAATAGACAAATGCCGGCGTACACAACTTCCCCAGAAGAGGAAGTGAAAGAGTTACAACCGGGGAATCCCCCGCTGAACAGACCCTCAGGAGCCCACGAGGTAGGCTCCAGGAGTCTATGTAGAAACACGACCAGGGAATCCCCCGCTGAATAGGCCCTATGGACCTATAATCCCCGAGGTGTCCCCCGGGGAAGTGACTTGTGACCCAGAAGCCCAGAGGCAAGTCACTTGGACCAAGAGCTCATGCGTCTTGGTGCCAGTCACAACAAAAACTAGGCGACCACAAAGTGAAGGTAAGACAAAGAGAGGCAAAGAGAGAGAGAGAGAAACGGCCGTACTTACCCCAAGAGGTGGCTGTTGAAGTCTTCCGATGCAGGGGGCAATCCCCGATCTCGCTGGGGCCTCCAAAATGTTAGGGTCGGGACGCCCGCCGCGTGAAGGAAGACTCCAAGAAGCATTCTCTCATGCAAAGGGCAAGGGGTTTTATTATCCAAGCATGCGTGGGGCTCACTGAACACGCAGGAACAGTGGGCCCCGAGGTTTGTCTGTGCAGGGCTTATATGTCTATAGAACAAAGGGAGGAGGAGTCTTTGCAAGCACGGTTACAGAAGCAGATAGCATTGGTTAGTTTAAACAGCTTTTTACATTCATTGGGAGAAGACACTCATACGGGAGTTTTTAGGCTGGCCCACCGAGCGGGGAGGATGTTTTCTAATATGGGCAGCAGGTGGTCCGGAACAGCACAATCTGCAATCCTTGCAAATTTCTTAGCCCAGGGTCAGTCGTTATCTTGCAGCCCAGTTCCCTGGTCTGTGGTCAGCTTTGTTTTGTTTTTATCTACTTTAGGTAGCTTTGTAACAGCTCAATTCCCAGAACATTGGGAGGAGGGGGACAGTATAGACTGTGCATTCCCAGAAGGGAAAATTTCTCATATATATATATATATATATATATATATATATATATATATACACACACTTTTTTTTTTCTTTTATGTGGGTACCCAGAACCAAACTCAGGACCTCACGTTTGCCAGGCAGGTGCTTATGCCGCTGAGCTATCTCACCTGCCCTGTCGTGTATATTTTTAACGTAACACTATTTTTTAGTCTGGGCCTTAGCTTTACATTTAAAAATATCTAATTAATTTTGTCAACTTGAACACATTGAGAAAACTGCTACAGCTTAAAGAAAAAATAATGATTTTTCACGGTATCCTTAGAAAGTATGTGATTCCTTTAGATATTGTGTTAACAGCATAGTTCACTCTCTAACTTGTTTTCTACTGTGGGAAGCTGGTAGGCAGATTGTCTTTGTTACTTTTTTCTCCTTGATGAGACAAACTACCCCGACACCCAAAATTAAGGAAGGAGAGGTTAATTTAGCTTACAGTTTGTGGAGGTTTCAGCCCATAATCAGCTGGCTCCAAGGCAGGGTGGCATGGCACATGGGCAACAGTTCAAGGCAGCAAAAGATAGCAAAAGCAACAAGAGCAAAAGGGGCGGAGAACAAGCCTCTTTTCCTCCCTTCTGTTGTAAGCAGGCTACCCCACACACACCCAGGGCAGGTGTAGCACCCGCACTACCTCTGTGCCCTCCTCTTGCACAGCCTCAGGATGTTTACAAAGTGAGAACCCTGGCCCCCAGCTGAGTCAATTAAACTTGTAAACTTCTCAAGTTGACACAATGTATCAACCATTACACAGCTACTACTAAACATCTTATAAGAGGCAAGCCTGAAGGATGAAGAATTGTTTGACCCAGATGTCAATAGTGCCTTGGGTTGAGAAAATATGGTCTATAAAATGTTGAGTCTCTATATAAATATTTTCAGTGGTAATTTGTTGTGTTGCTCCCCAGTCCCACTGATACTTAAAATACATACCATGGATGAGCTCTTTTGGAAGAGAGACACTAGAAGTAGCAGGCTGAGTAAAATGCTTGTCATCTTTTGCACTAGGAAGGCATCACTGACGGTAGAGAGCCATCCATGGGGAAACTGTCCTTTGTCATTGGGATCAGAGGCAGGCAGGGTAAAGGCCATTGCCAGGTGCCATCACCCGAGGAAGCAGGTGATGCTGACATGCCCTTGTGTCATTCTTTTCCCTGACGTGGGTGGTAATCCCCTCACCTCCAGAGAGCAGTATTCACCCTGTCTTGGGAGGGTGAAGGCCCAGGACCACCACGAGTGAAAACCCTCTAGTCACCCTGACATTTTAGTCACTAAAAAAACAAAATAGTAACTGATAGGTTCTTAGAGCTTTGCACCCATGAATGTGAAAATAATGGTGAAAACGCTGACTGCATGATTCATTTATAATGCACAGGCTTTCTCAGAAATATGACTTTTGGTAGTGTGGCAAAACTGACACGTATCCAGTCCCCATATGGGAATAATAAGAAGAAATATGATGCAGAAATGACACATTACCTACATCCATGCAAGGAAAACATTTCAGTAAATTGAAAAACAATTCAACACAGATACGAGTATTGTGCACCTAGAACTTCTCTGGCAATATTATAAATACACAGAGTTTAAAATAACACAGCCGTCTTAAGGACAGAAGTGGGCCATTATAGGAATTGAAGTAGGCATTTTGTTTGAATATTAAATTACAGTAGTTCTTTCTTTACATAGTAATGATCATGATAAAATGCTGATTTATATGTGAGAGTAATTTTTATGAGAATAAGATAATTTTAGGCAACTTGTGAAGACCGAATTAATATGAATAGAATTATGAAAAGATAAAATGATTGAAAGTGATACTTTTACTCAAATATAACTCTCTATATATCTATGAGCAGGCTTATTTTAAGGGAAATAAATCTTATCACTCCTCAGGCTTCTTTATTCTCATCAATAACCTAATGTTTAGGTATAAAGATGAAAAAGCACAAATTTATCCAGCACTACATTAGTAGAAATCTGAAAAATTAAGAAAACTGAAAAATAGGGACAAAAGAGAAAGACAAAGCAGCATTACAAACACGAAAAGGCCAACTTTCATGGTATTGGGGTTCATCAATCATGTATCATGTTGTTATCTACAAAAAAGTGGTTCAAAGGGTAGGATTTGATTTACTTTGCTTTTTGATTTTGTAAACAAATGTGACCCTTCAAGCTTGATGATTTATTAAGGTTGAGGATCAAATAGTTATCAGAAGGTGTAAAAAGCTGAAATGAGGTTATCTGTGGTGGGTGATGGATAGTCTTGTCCTTGAAGAGTAAAGACTTTAGAGAGGACTTTAATGTGAAATGCTGATCCCTGCACCCTAGTAGCAATGGAAGCAATGTGTGGAGTGGCCCTTTGGAACCCCCAGGGTCCAAATCCTAGATGGGTATCCCTGCCCAGTGTCCTCACTCTCTCCTCTCTACATCCTTTCCCAGTCCAAATACCCTTCCAGCCAGGAGAAAAACGAGATGTGCCCCAGCCTTTTCAGACTCTTGCAAAGGAGCTGTGGTGACTGGCTAGAATTCAACAATGCACTTAGCACTGAAGGGTGGCAAGGCCACAGAAGCAGTGGCAAGACAACTCAAAAGAGGATGATAGGAGAAAAGAACACTCAGAAATTCCAGCAACTTGAGTACTGTGCCTCCAGTCTAGGATCAACTATAATAAAAAGTCTGTAGAATCAGCCCATGATTCAAACCATCATTCATAGGGCCTGGGGCTGTAGCTCAGTGGTAGAGCACATGCTTGGCCCGCACAAGGCCTTGAGTTCACTCTGCAGCACTGCAAGAATTAATAAGCAATTAAATAAATAGGTTAAAGCAACATTCAGTATATCAATATTTTTCCACAATAAAATGTCTCCCAGAGCAAAAAAATGACTTCATAATAAAGCAGAAAATAACACTTGTTCCTAGACATGAGCACCCCCCCCCCCAGCATCCCTCTTCCTGGCCTTTTGTTCTCTGTTAAGTTTCTGTTTCCCCCCCCAGAATGATGTAACCTCTTGTCCCTGTCTCTGCTGTATGCAAAGAAGATGGAATTCAGTGTAACTTTATTGGCCAATCATGTAACCTGTAGTTTATCTTAGTTATATGCAAAGAAGATGAAATTCAGTGTAACCTTCTGTCCAATCAACTAATGACAAACATTCTGTTCTTGTACCTCCTACTTAGTTGCAAATCCTATGAAAATCCTGCTCCCTGAGAGTTGGGGGCTTGGCTTTTTGGTGAAGGATCCCAGCCAAGCCCACTGGTGTGAATAAAGCTGTACACCTGCCTCCAAAACCCTGGATGCCGCTTTGTTTGTTGGTCTCAATCTGCTGCAATGCTTATTGGGAGCTGTAAACACCTTCCAGGAGTTGTAAACATTTTTTTATGAGCTGTAACACTGCTACAACAATAACAGAGTGCGTCATTCAATCCTGCACATCTACACACTCCTTTCTCCAGCAGGTGTCTCTCAGGAGGGGCTTTTATCCCTTGGCTACAAGGTGAATGATGAGAACAAGAGCTTTTGCCCTCTGCATCTGGCTTCAGGTACTGCACTAAGATGATGGATGTGTCACTGAAGGCTCTCTGTCCACCTTCCAGAGCTGTGTGGGATGCTGCAGATGCTTCTGGGACCAGAGCCCTCCCAAGAAAGAGGGGAACACATGAGAAATGATTTCCCCCCTCACTAATCAAAGACAACAGAATAATGTCACTAGTGTGTTACTGACACAATTTAAGAAAATGTCCCAACTCCCCAAAGCCATTGAAGATTTTCTGAAACGCGTATTCTGGTGTATTTAAATTAGCAGCTCCCTTTAATTTGGTGACTGGAAGGAAGTATCGAGAGTCAGGAAATTGTGAATACTTGTTGACTTGCTTGACTTGTTGACTTGTTGACAGGCTTTTATCCTGAATAAAAACTTTGAAGGCAAAAAAGAAAAGAAAAAAAACCTTTAAACACAAATATATTCTCGTTAGCATTCCTTACAATGATTAGTAACTGAACCATGCAACATCCAAAGAGAAAAATGCTGAAGTGAGTCGCAGTTTATCCGCAGGATGCCACTGAATGGATAGCTCTCTTTCATTACACTTACGAGATCGTGTCGGGAATTTGAAAAGGAAGAAAACAGTGGTTATAGTTGGATCACAACTATATAAGCATGCATTTTGAAGAGCAGTAATAGCTACTGCATAAACATAAAGTGGTGTTAGATTTTTTCCACTTTTTCAGTGTAATTAGGTTTGATTCTGAGAAGGAGAAGCAGCCATCTGCATATGAGTGTTGGTGTTTACAACCTTTAAGGAACACACACTTTTCAGGAGTGGTAACTTCCACGAGAACCAATAATACTCTTTCTTTCCTCTGTGCATTACATTCAAATTACATTTTATCAAGCAACTTTGCTTTAACTTTACTAAAATTCAGTTTAGATTTAAAATTTGCAATATATTTTAAATTTTGACTATGAAAAATCCCTAGGAACCCGTCACTGTAAGAGCCTCATTTTGGTATTCTATGCAGTATTTTCATTGCATCTCTTCAGTCTTTTCTGCTGCCATATACGTGTGCAGGACACACGATAACTCACACAAGACTGGAAAATGGGAGGAATCAGGGAAAACTGTGCTCCTCATCGCACTCTTCTGGTACACGGAATTGCTAGAATAGGGAAAGTAGAATTACAGCTTTTAGAAGGAGAAGAGAAGTCTTCAGCTCAGGCAGGAAGCATTTCCATTTTATTTGAAGAAAATTAACAGAGTGTCTGCACCCAGGTGATCCCCCAGGGAGGCTGCCTCCATCCTGGGATGATGTTCAGGTCCGAGCAGGTCCGAGCAGGTCCAGTGATGTCCAGTTCAACAGCACACTGCCGGCTCAGGGCTCTGCTTCAGACTGCGCCGTCTCCAAACCAGCAGATCAGCACCCCCTGTCCACTGTTTCCATGCATTTTAAATACATCCAGTGTAAACCTCCCGCTGTGCTGAGCTACTGAACGCCGCATCATCCCCCAGGTAGTAATTGTGTGCTCATTAGCAGCCCGGTTCAAGGTTGCATAGGTAGGTTTTGAGTGGTTTACTGTTTCCATGATCATGCTATTTTCAGTGTGAGGTCTTTCAGAATAGGACGTTTTTCAATCACCATTTATGGCTTCATTATATAAACACCTATGTGTAGTTGTGTGTATGTGTGACACGTACACGTGTAATTAGCTGCAAACAGCAAAGATACTAATTTGAATATAGAAACTTCTAGCTTTAAATTACCAGTAAACATTTTTAAAGTTTGGGTATGAACTTCATACTTGTTTTCATGTGTTTCCTGTGTTAAAACTGGCAACATGACTTATTGAACGCCTCCATGCTTTTAGATGTTGTAGCTATCTTTACTTATTTGTTACTTTAAAGAAAGTAATATACACCTTCATATAAATGGTCGTGTGACTATGCAATTCTTTTCTCAGGAAAATTCCAAAGGTAGGAACTGTCTATCGCTATACATCTTTGCAGGAGCTCTGTGTCAACATTTTCCCCCATGGGCCTGTGGTGTCTCTTGCATTACTGTTGAGGGGAGACACCAATTTCTGGATCCACAGGAGGAAATAGGTTAATTGGTCTTTACAGGAAGAAACTTTGGGCACAGCACCCCTCCCAATAAACTTTTATCCAATGAATGAAACCGAGCAGTTCAAACACAGTAACAAATATTTTAAATCCAGCTTAGGTGTCAAGATTTTAAAAGCTAAGTCTTAAAACGATGTTTCATTTCACTGGGGTTATGATTATGCATGTTGCCATTGCAAACCTATTAAATAAATGAATTTGCTCTTACCACTGAAACCTGCAGTTATATCTGAGGTGGTTCAGTGGGAATAAAATGCACAAAATTATTACTAAAAGATGTAGTACTAATTCCAAGGAAAATCTAAAGTGTCATTCTTTTGTCCATGAAAACATGTCCTTTGGAGTCTGTTTCTTCTGTTACCTACATTATTGAAATCAGCTTGCTAGAAATGTTTGAAAATACCAAGATAGAAGACTAACAATATTTTATTGTTTTATTGAATAACCTCAAGTTATTTGCAAGTTACTAATTTGAATGTCCACCTGGAGAGCTTATTTTCTTTGGATACCTCTACTTCTCTGAAACTGGGATAACGATGTCCATGTCACAGGTCTGCTTTCAGGATCCAGTTGGGCTACACATCAAAGTAGATCAAGTTTCTTTGAGACGGACACATATGGTTATTCTAATTTATATGTCAATGTAATTAGAAATTCCTACACGTGATGGACCTTCAGCGGTGCTTACAAACATTTCGTACGAAAAATGGTAAATTTGAAAGTGCCACAGGCTCATTACTTCATTAAACAACGTGAAGTGCTTCGACGTTTTCCACTAAATTGTCCAAAATGGTTCAGCTACATGTCTGAATCCCTCCATAATAATTTTTGACTATTTGCATATTCAAAGCAGTGGCGCATGGAGAGGATACAAGCGTGTACGTGACCTGGCCCTCTCGGAAGCAAGGAAGAACACATTTGTGAAATGGAGAAGCATAATGTAGCAAGGAATGCACGCTGCAGGAGAGTTCAGGGAAGTCAGAGGGGAGAGCAGAGGCACCTCATGGGGAGATGCAGCTTTGCTGGCTGTAAATAGGTTAAGGTTTAGCTGAGCACGATGAACAACACTAGTGCTGTGAAACTCTGGGACCACAGGAGCCAGAGGCCTTCAGCACAATGAGGCATTGGGGCGCAGCATTGAGAGGCTCTGTGCATTCTCCAGGTATCCAAGATGCACAGCGATGTGAAAAAATGCTGGGGGAGGCCTCAAGAAATGAAAGGTTTGAGTGTAGTGTACGGGATGCTTGATACGCCACAGCTAAAGGCGGGAGAACCTAAGGGAAGATCAATGCATGATCCTATAAATATGTAATAGAAATGGTTTAACTACAATTGGTATTAGAGTATTCTAAATAAAGGTACTTAATGTAGGAATAAAATATATATTAACATTGAAATGCTTATTTATGCTCATTATATATCTTCCTAAAGACATCAAGAATTCATTTTACTTGCTATGATGTTTAGGTTATGTTGATAAATTATATTTTAATGACTGACTTACTTTTATTATATTAAAATCTATGCACCATTGACATCTTTAAATGATGTGGTTTAAAATTTAATGAAAAATTGTTTCAATTTTCTTTTAATAATTAATTTCATAATTGTTATAATTATCCTTTCTATGATATGTATTCTGCCAGAAATGCTAAGCAAATGACTTTTAGTTAAAATATTAATAGGTGGTTACACTCTCTGATTTTCCTGAAAAATATGTTTTTTAAGCTGAATCCTTTTAAAGTTTATAGTGATGTCTTTGGGGGGAAATTAATAGGAAGATAAAGGCAGCAGGAGAAAGAAAGGGCATCTGAAGTCACTGACCCAAATTCGCTTTTGGGGATCTGATAATAGCGATCACTGACACCAGCTCTGGGTTCTGATCAGTGCCAATAGCAGGCTTCACTCCTGGTGTGTGCAGACCCCAAGCTGAGTACCTTGGCCTCCTGTGGGCTACCATCTCCTGATCATGATCTTTGTGTGGACTTTTTTCAAGAACAAATATTAGCACTCTCTGGGGAGGGCAAATCTGCTCCCAGATGAAGCTTTTCAAAGATGCAGCCTCAGCACTGACAAAGGACAGAAACCAGACAAAGAGGGTCATGGGGGTTATCAAATCCCTATGGGATTTGATAGTGTCCCCTTATGGGCCAGGGACACTAAAGTGAGTGAGGAACATAGGAAGCTGTGTCCATGTGTCTGAGAAGGAAAGAAGAGAAACACTGGTCACTTCCTGCAGGGAAAAGCTCAGACTTCAGATATTCTTTTTACCCTGTAGGATATAGGTGATGACTAGGCCCTTCAAAGTCCTTCTACCCGTGTTTCCTCCATTAACCAAGGAAAAATATGAAGATACAGTTACTTCTTTGTCCATCTTTTCTTTACAGAGAGTGTTCCTATGAAAGAGGGCTTAACAGGCAGAATTAGAAAATACAGGAGTCTGGGAGGATCAAGTCACAGCTGAAGAAATCACCAAGGTGAAGTGTCTAGTGATGTGCTCTAAGTCTCACGTATGGGCCTCTTCAGTGCCTGCAGACTTGAATGTATTAACTTGAGTATGTTGCATTCCAAAGGTTGAAAGCAGATAGCAAATGTACACTAATAACAGGGAAAGAAAGCAGATGACAAACCACAAATACTCCAACATGCACATCTGTATGCATTCAGATTCTATTAAAGCTTATTACACAGAAAAAAGCTTTCAATTTTTAAAAATCTCTGTAATGAATAAAAATTGCACTTCACATAGCAACAGATACACATATGTTCCCTCAGAAACCAAACTTTCGAGGACCACTGTTAGCTTCCATATGTGAAACCTACCCTCAAGTGTTCTATGCTGTTTATTCTCATATTTATTCTATTAGGCATGGTATATTTTAAAATGTTTTCTTAAACTCAATGAATTAATTCTTGATTATGGATCTTAATTCATTATTTGAAAATTGTTGAATTAAATATCTCTGAAAGTCTAAAATAGTTTAGTTGAATAGTGTGATATGAGATAAACATTTACAAACAGTATTCTCCCTAGGTCATGGTCAGACTCGGAACCTGCGTCCATATAGCTCAGGCTGCAACCATATCAGCTCCTGAGGTCATACACTGGGGTGGCTATCTCCAGACTGCTAGAAGAAGGCGCTTTCACTTTTCTCTAGTTATTGTTACTACCTCAGGGGAAATAGGGGAGGAGGTATTTTTGGAAGTGCAATTATGAGCTCTTTGCACTGGATACTGCAAATACACTTGTAATTTTTTTAATGGAACAAATGTGGTTCAATATCATGAACCCTGACTTCATGAGCCCTTGCAAAGCTTTGGGCACAGATCTAGCAATTTTTATTCATAATTTAGTATTTTCCTTAAAAAGTAAATTATACAATACCAAAGGCATGACCCATGATATAAATAATTGATGCACTAGACTTGGTTAAAAACTTGGTTCAAAAACTCTGCTCTGTGAAAGACACTGTCCAGGAGATGAAAATACAAGCCACAGGTTGGGAGAAAATATTTGTCCATTTTTTTCTTTACAGGAAAGACACATCTGCTAAGGGAAGTTTAACCAAAATACACAAATAACTTTTAAAGTTCAACAATAAGAAAATAACAACTTGGTTAAAAAATGAGCAGAGATATCTATCAGATATCTCATCAGAGAAAACCATGCTCATGGCTAAATATAAACATGAAAAGATTCTCAATATTACATGCCATTAGGGAATTGCAAACTGGAGCAATGAAATACATACCCCTACACATTCACTAGAACAGCCTAACCCTAAACCACTGACATCACCCAAACTGACAAGAATATGGAGTAACAGATAGCTCATTCATTTGCACTGGTAGTAATGCAAAAGGGTACACCTGTTTTGGAGGACAGTTTGGCAATTCCTTACACAACTAAATATTCTCTTACCATATAATAAATAAATATATTCCTTGCTATTTATCCAAATTAGTTATAAAACTTATGTCTATACAATAAACCTGCACACAGATGATTGCAGCAGCTTTATCGATAAATTTCTGAACTTGGAAGCAACCAATATATCCTCCAGTAGGTGAACTGGTAAATAAGCTGTGGTACATCCAGACAATGGAATATTATTTGATGATAAAAAGAAATGAGCTATACAATCAGAAATGGAGGAACTTTCAATGAATATTACTAAATGAAAGAAGCCAGTCTGAAAAGGAAACAAATGATACGTTTCCACCATGTATGACTATGAAAAAGACAAAACTATGGTTATGGTAAGAAGATAAGTGTTTGCCAGGGACTGGAGCAGAGGAGGGGATGGATAGGCAGAGCTCTGATGGTTTTAGGGAAATGCAACTATTTTGTGTGATACTATGATGATGGATACATACCACTATAAATTTGTGCAATACCAAAATCAGTATAATGCCAAAAATAAACTGTAACATAAATTAAAGACTTTGGGTAATAAAGATGAGTAAATGTAGATTCATCGGTTGTAACATTACCATTCTGATGGGGGATGCTGAGGTTATGTGGGTGTGGGAAGCAGGGGCTATAAGGAAATACCTGTACTTTCCTTTTAACTTTGCTGCAAGCCTAAAACAGTCTTTAAAAATAAAAACTTAAAGAAATTCGACAGGAATATTAGGACAGTGGATCACTTTGGGAGCTATTGCAGAATCTGATTTTAACAACAAATCTATCTGAGGACAACATTAATGTTAACTCCAAACATCTTTAACTCAGACGCATAATACACACTAAGTGTGTTTTGTTCATGCCAAAATTTCACATTAAATTGTCACCTCTGTGAGAGCAGCGCCACCATGTTCCACATTACTGTACATCAGGCCCAGGCCCAGTGCTTGGCAGGTATTAGGCTTAATAGAATTAATTATTAGGTATTAGGTTTGATAGAATTTAACAGAAAGCAGAATTTAATAGAATTTAACAGAATGATTTAACGGAAAGCATCATAATCATTAGAGCTTAAATGAAAAACCATAAGAGGCTACCACAAACAAAAACGCAATCTATCAAGGATTGGGAAATATTTATATTCATTTTGAAGGGAGAAGACGGATTGTGTAAAATGCACGCGTGTCAAAATACCATTAACATGACTCATGATGAATGACGAATCCTGTGGAGTGGCAGGCATGGAGGGCCTTGTGGGGATCCTGGGATTTCTTCTCCATCTAGTGTTTCCCTGATCCAATGGATGCTGCCTTTGGAAAAGATTTAATTAATAAAAATGGCAACTTACTCCACCTTTTAAGACTTTACCCTTTCAGACAATAATTCCTCTGCAGCTACTTCATTTCCGAACTAACTTCGTTAAAGGGTTGTTAATTCTGTGATCTAGTGGTCGCTATTAACAGCTACCGGAATTAATGAGGTCCAGATACTTGCTCACACAAATGGAGGAAAAGAAATTTTTTTAAATGGTACTAGTTTTTCTTCTAGGTTTTTAAAGGAAAATTTCAATCACATGGCTCACTCATTCCTATTCAGGAGAGGCTCTTCCCATTGTCTAATTTCTTCTCTTCCCAGCTAATTAATAAAACGAGTAGAAGAATCACCCAAGGATTAAGAGCTGCCGTCCATTTGCTACTGTTTTATGTCCCTGCACTTCTCAGGAGGAGAGGAAAGGATGTCAGAAGAATGTCATGTTCTTTCCAGGTTATAAAATAAAAAGTGGTGACGGGTGGGGAAAAGGTCCATCTGTTTATCCAACAAAGTTTGCTGAGCCTTTCTTGAGCCTGGCACCATAGTGCATCTAAGTAGGGGCTGGAAAACGGAGAGCCTGAGTCCGGGGAATTGTGTTTCCACAGGCTGAATACAAATAGCCTCAACTCACACACAGTGCTCAGAATTCGGGCTTGTGCTTTCCAAACCACTCAGCAGATCTTCCGGCCCCTCTGCTTGATCCAACTCCACACAGGATTCTTCCCTAGCCTAGACCCTGGAGTTCCTTTTCTTGGAACATTTACTTTTGAAAACTTGCAACTGAAATTTTCTCTGCTCTCTGAAATGTAAGTTGGTTTAAAAGCATCTCGCCAGTTTTACTACCCAGGATCCGAGTTCAGTGGACGCCAATCAGCGCAGGCTGCTGGCCTTTCAGTCCCAGAGGAAAATGTTCCAGACTCAGGACTAATTCCATGGGCTGGACACTCCCACTGACCATCCAAGCCTTTAATGCCCTTAGATCCTCTCAGCTGTTGAAACTTCCATCACTCTGTTTTGGCAGACGTGAGTTTAGATTCGGTTCTGGCCCTTGTTCCCACTGCAAAAGCCTTGGATAAATTCTTCCCTGTTTCATGTTGACTGGTGCAAGTTTTGCTTTGAAAGGACTGATGATTCTTGGGGCAAATTGCTCTTGCTCTCTGATTCAGATTCCACATCTCTAAAATGTTGAGCCTAAAACCAGACCTATGTATTTCATTGTGAGTAAACAGGAGAAAATATAAATATACCTGTAAGGATTTGAAAAGTACAAAACACTATGTTGTACGGGAAGTATTAGTGTGTGTAGTTAATTTACATAATTAATGGTTAATAGCTACTTTAGTAAACTTAAGAGTTTATTTTAGGGTCGGTGAGATGGCTCAGTGGCATAAGCGCCTGCCCTGCAAGCGCAAGGGCCTGAGTTCAACACCCGGATCCCACATATGAAAAAATGGCCGGTGATATCGCTCAGCGGCACTGGCGCCTGCTGGTGCGCGAGGTCCTGAGGTCGACCCCCGGTACCCACAAAAAAAAAAAAAAAGAGTATTTTATAAGCCAATGCATATCATGATTTAAGCCATATTTATCTGCTAAAATACACAAACATTTAATACAAACCATCAATCTAAATCATTTTAAAGTGAGATGTCAGTAGCCAACCCACCATGTTGACCTCAAGCTTTTCTCTTTTTTTACAACAGAAGAAAGGTGGTAAGTAATGCAAATTAGAAAGCTGCCACATTTTCTGAAAGGTGGGAGAGCATGCGGTCTTAGAGACATCAGTATTGAAGTCCTGGAATCCACCTTTACCTCCTGAATGTATGAAATAGGCACTGGGACTGCCTGCCAGGGCTGGCCTTTCTTTTGCACAGCAGCTCAGGATGATAGATGAGTAAGTGGTCATCCTTAGCCACTGGATCCTGAGCCTCCTTCTCTACTCTGCTTGGCTCCCCTGCCTTCCCGACATGCACCGGACAGCTGACACACACAGACATGAGCGCTCACTCTGCCTTCCCTGGGGCTCAGGGGTGGGGTGTGTCCTAACACTGGCAAAATGCAGACCTACCTTAGAATGATCCAAGAGGCACACAGCCTGCTCTGGCTGAGACACAAAGTAAAATGGAAATGATTTATTAATTATGATAAAGCATCATAAGAAGCTCACAGGAGCGAGTATGGACTGGCTGTCAATAGACCTGACTTCCACTGGTCCAAAAAATAAATACTGTAGTTCTCTTTCAGGAATCAGCCCCACATGCCAAGTGAGAATTGGCAGCCTTTCTCTGAAATCAGGCACTGTCACACAGTCCTGTCAGAACCCCTGGTAGGCTCCCAGCTGCTCTTGAGATAAGGCTGAGTGATGCTAACAAGCTTTAGGACCCAGATCTCGGCCTCCGCTTCCCCACCACATTTTACACTGCACCTCCGGGTATTATTGTTCTCACCCAGGCCCTGTTCCCAGCTCCCCAGTGCTGTTCCCTTGGTCTGTACTCTGCGGCGCCCCAGGCCCACATCTTGGTCAGCGAGCTCCTTCTCCGTCTCACTCACTGGAGCACGCTTTCTGATAATTCCTGCTCCCGCAAAGTGCGTTATTTTCCCCAACATCTCTTCCGAAGCGCTTTGTCACAGGTGCAGTTTTATATTGATTTGTGTAATTATTTGATCAACTCCTCAGCTGGACCTTATGGTCTCCCAAACCCCTGCACGCATTCCCCAAAGGTAAAAACCTTTTGCACTTTTACCCACTGTCCTTTCCCCTATGCTCTGGATGGAAATGTGAGACTAATGAAGTCAGACAAGCACCCTCGTGCTTCTCGAAGGAAAAGATGGACCTGTTGACACCTCTGTGGCCTCTGTGGCTGGTGGCTCTGGGCCCTGTGGATTCATGATCAATCAGCCTGAAGTACAGCTGCAGGAGAGATCAGTGACACCATTCCTTCTCTGTGACCTCAGGTAGGACTAAAGTTCCCATAACTGTGTGTCCAAGGAGCTGAGCTGTTGTAACCCAGACTCTGTGAAGCAATGTGCAAAGGATGAGGGGTCTCAGGCTTTGCAAGCCACACACTCCCGTTCTGGCACCAGAAGCATCCTGCACAGGGCTGTGCCCTCCCTTGTGCTATCCTGCATCAACTCCACTCCACACACCCCACCGCCGCCACGAAACTCATTCTTAGAACTCGGAGCCCCAGGTTTCAGTTATTTTGTCCAAACATGAGAAAAGATGGAGGAAAAAGGCCCTCATACAGGAGTATGACTCATGCGAACGTGGGCCGGAGATAGGGTGATCTTGCAGATAGCTGTGAGAACCTCAGAAGAACCTGGATGATGAGTGTTGAAAGGCTGTATTTGCCATCCCGATGGGACAGACAAGATGTGATGAGGAAGCACAAACAGACAGGAAGTAAAGTGCTCCTTCCTCCTGCCCCATGAATGTACATTTCCCTGTGTCTCATCTCTTTTCATAACTTTCCTTCTATCTAATGCTTGCTTTTTGAGATGATTTTTTATCTTAACTTGTTTAACTTTTCTAAATTTTAATTAAAAGTGTCTACATTTAAGATATACAACATAATGGTTTGATATACATATACATAGTAAACTGACTACTTCATTAGCTAATTAACATACCCATTTCCTCACCTAGTTAACATGTGTGTGATGAAAAATTTTAAGATCTACTCTTTGAGCATATTCAAGTACACATTATAGTATTGCTAGCTACAGTTCCCAGGCTGCACATCAGATATTTAGAAATTACTCATCCTACGTAACCAAAACATTGTGTTCTTTGACCAACATCTCTCCTTTTTTCTCTCCCATCCTGCTTGTGACCACCATTCTACTCTGTTTCTATGAATTTACCTTTTTTCTGTGAGATCATTCAGTACTTATACAATTCTGCCTGACTTATTTCACTTGACATAATGTCCTACAGACTCATCCATGCCGTTGGCAAATGGCAAGGTTTCCTTTTCTAAGTTTGAATAATAGTACATTGCCTCCCTCACCATCACAATTTCTTTATCATTCATACATCAGTGGACATGGATACTGATTCCACACCTTCGCTCTGGGGCTTAATGTTGCAGTGAACGAGGGCGTGTAGATAACTTCTCAAGACACCGTTGGCCATGTTCCTCCACATTTACTTCTGACCTGATCCAAACCATCCCCCTTCAAGAATTCTGTTACTGGGGGCCGGTGAGATGGCTCAGCGGCGTAAGCGCCTGCCTGGCAAGCGCCTGCCTGGCAAGCACGAGGGCCCGAGTTCGACTCCTGGAACCCACATATGAAAAAAAGGGGCCGGTGATATCGCTTAGCGGCATGGGCGCCTGCTGGCGTGCGAGGTCCTGAGGTCGACCCCCGGTACCCACAAAAAAAAAAAAAAAAAAAAGAATTCTGTTACTGGGTGTGGATGTGCTCTGATTTATAAACATTAAACTTAGGGCTGATAAATGTGTCCTTCAAAAATCACGAGTTAGAAACACATGTGATTGTCCCTCACCCTGTATGGGAAGTTGCGTTCCCTGGGAAGAGGTAGATGGCTGAGGAGGCTTCCCAGGGAGCGCAGCTTCCCATACAGGGTAACACCTGCATCATTGCTGACCTTGCTCAGAGAGTGGGCCCCATCTCCATGTCTCTCCACAAACTGCCAAGAAGAGTCTCCCTCCAGGTGTATGGTTACCTGAGCCACAACATTCTTTGTATATTTATCTTTCTGTCCTTATAGGGTGAAATCCCTTGTGGGCAGAAAAAGATCTTGTTCTATCTCTAAGACCTGACCTCATGTTCTGCACATAGTAGGTATCAAATTTTTAAATGAATTACCGAGTTTCATAATCATATAGCAAATTTATTTCAGACAGATACATTTGAAATATAAGGTAACAATTAGGAACATTTTCCCCTTCAAGTAGAAAATTAAACCACCAGGAAGAAAACCTGAGGATTTTGGTAACATTCCTAACCCTATAATGGTAACATTATGTTTGAACAGAGTTAAATTAGGGCTTTTTTGAGGAGGGCCCCCAGAATCTCCTCCTACCGGGCAATGGCAACTCAGATCATCTTTGCTCCACTGAGCTCTGGTTGGATGACTTCTCCTAGATAGGATGTGACACTGTAATTTGTTTCTCTCAGTGACAAAGGGTAGAGCCTGACCCATAACAGAGACCCAAAACTCAAGTGTGTACCTAATATGAGAGAACTCCATAGCATGATAACCTCCTGATACCTACAATGTTTTTTTTTAATTGATTTTTTCTTACAACATTCATCATAATTTTAAATACTGATTTACTTGTTCTGTGGCTTCTGCCCTTGATCCTAGGTGCCACAGGGCACATCGGTCGGTCCTCTGACATTTGCAGAGGAGCCATCTCTGTGGCTTATAGAGATCAGGTGCTTAACATACAGGAGCTAGGGAAAGATTTGGAAAAGAGTGTCCACACGTGAAGAAATGAATGGGGGCCTGGGATGGGGCAGTTGCAGTGATCACTAAAGTAATTTCTAAAAGGAATTCTTCCAAATAATTTTTACATTCTGATCTCAAATTAGAGTTATGGTATTAGTCATGGAGAAGCTAAATGAACTTATACGTATTTTTTCAAACTTCTAATTTGGATAGACTTCAAATCTTTCACAAGTAAAAGAAGTTTTGCTTGAATGCAACTACTTTGATACCACATAATCTGATAACTGAGATAGCTACTAAGTGTCTAGTGGTTGGGTAGCATATATAGTGTGTATCTCCTGGACAAAGGAATGGTTCCATTCCCAGGCAGGATGGGTTTCATTGTAATACTCAGTATAGTGCATGTCATTGAAAACTTATGAAATGTTTATTTCTGGAATTTTCCACTTTGAGGTGGATCACAGGTAACTGAATCCATGGAAAGCTAATGGACCAAGCTAACACTAGTCAAGAGGTTCCTGGAGTGGCTTAATAAACAGCAAAGTACTTTTCAAGGCAAAGAGTATTTCCAGAAATGGAAAGTGTCATTTCATAGTACATTGACATCATAGCAATCTTAAACAGGAGCAACTAACCACAGAACTACAAATTACAACAGGATACACAATTAGAACCACAATTAGAAAGAGTAGGGTGTTTCAACACCCCTTCCTCTACAATTAATATAACAATACTACAGAAATATATGCTACAATATTATAAAATATCAGTAAGAAAACTTGAAATGTAGGTTTTCTTATTGAATTTATATAACTGAGATTTATAAAATGTTCCATGGCACAACTGCAGAATACACATGCATTTCAATGTATACCAAGCCTTCACCAAGACAGACCTTATCCTGGTCCATAAAAATAAATACAATAGCAACAAATTTAAAAATATTCAAATCACAAAGTGTATTTTCTGGGCTCAAGACAATTAATAACAGGAAGATGTGGAAAATTCCCATGTACTTAGAAACCAGTACATTTCTCAACAAACCACTTTGCACCACATGGTGGTAGGAATAAAGAGCAAATAGAATGTTCACACAATTGTAGTGTGAAAAAATGATGCAGTCAGTTTGGAAATTTGCATTTTCTAAAAATCTGAATACAAAAGTACCATGACTCAGATGCTACACACTTAGGTATGTACCCAAGATTAATGTCCCTACAAAAGCTTGCATACTAATCTTCAGGGTAGGCTTATTAGTCATTATTGCAAGAATGGAAACTGTCCAAATATGCATAAGTAGGTTACTGAATAGATGCATTTCAGTATAACCTCACAAAAATAGTATGTAGCACTGAAAACAATTAATTATTGATAATACAAATACATAGATAAATACTGAAAAAATTGAGTAAATGAAGCCTGACAAAAAGACTATGTAACATACAATTCCATTTATATAAGATATACTCTGACCTGACAGAAAACTGACCAGTGGCTACTTTGGGGAATAGTGGCAGGAGGTGAGGGGGAAAGATTTAGAACAAGGGTTTCATATATGTTCAGTGTTCTGATTGTGTCAATGGTTTCCTGGTGTATACATCTGCCAAAACATATCAAAGTGTCCATTCTGAAAACATCCATGTAAGACTGCTATACCGCAGTAAAATTTAATAAAACATATTTAATAAATACAAACCCTACCTGGTACCAGGTGCTGGGGTTCTGAGGTCTCCTTACAGAGGTGTTTTCTAGGTTCTTTCTGTTCTGAACAAAAAAATTGGTCAAGACAAGCACAAAAAGTAACAAACTTTTGTATTTATTAAAGATAGAAAAAAATATGTTTTTCAGAGCAAGTGCCGGTGAGTTAAAAGCAGGAAAAGAAGTACAATGTACAGGGCAAGAGTGATCCATTGTGAAAGAGTGTGCACAGTGGCCAAGAGCTCAATGGCAGCCACCTTCTGTACCCTTCCCTCCTCAGGGTGACGTCAGGTCTAGGCCACCCTATCAAAAACCTGCTTGAGCTCCTGTGAGAAGAACTGAAGATAGCAGTCCCTGATTGGCCCCAGGTGCTGGGCTTTGAGAACTGTTTTTCTGTGCATTTCCTGGATCTCCATTATGGACAGGTTATACCTACTTTCTCAGCTGGTTTGCCAAGACCTAATCTGCTTCAAACCCACAGTGTTTAGGGATGCCCAATTACTTAGAAAATCTACAGTGGCAAGTAAAGAAATGAAAATGGTTGATTACTAGTAGTTCATTAAATTGGATGCTTGTTTTATGTAATATTTTTGCACCTTCTGACTTATTTCATAATTGAATATCTAAAATTAAAAAAATTATGTTATAGCCAATCTTTTTATTCACTTTTTCCAAACAAAAACATGTGGTTAGTAGGCAAAATTTGATTTTTTTAATAAATTTCATATTCAGCCCAATCATTCAAACCTATGTGTTTTACCATTACTGGATTATGGGTTCAGCAATTCCTGTAAATAGTTTTTGCTGGTGACAAGTGAAATTATGAAAGACCAAGAATAAAGCTGATGACAGGTAGAAAATGCATTGGTGAAACTGAATTACTATAATGACAGAGATAGTAATTTCAACTTTAACTTTCTGTGCCATTTGGAAAATGGTCAAAGCAAAAGGCAGAAATCATAAATGAAAATGTTTTATAGAGGTAAAGTTTGCAATTTGCCCCATGAAATAGTATAAATTCAGTGTTCAAAGTGACTACTGGGGAAGAAATATTTATGCAGTATTTATCAAGAGACTGGACTATAACTTGCAAACAACAAAAAGTAATGCCCCTAACCATTCCAGCCACAAGAAATGACCCATGAAATACTCAGGTTTGTTCTGTAATCTCCACCCAAAGGAAAACAGGTCTGGGTCCTGGGACAAATGAATTACTATGCGAACTGTGGGAAGAGTAACTGAAAAGAAAAATATGTTCTTCAGCAGGAAATAAGAAAAGTACTGGGATTTAAATGAAAAGGTATTCTGAGAGCACAGTGTGGTTGTAAAGCTGCCAGGACAAGCGCTTAGCATTCTCACAGGACAGTGTGATGCCCACATAGATCCTGGGAAGCAGTGATGAGAACCGCAAAAGCTTCCAGCATCGGTGCCAGAGGTGGGGGCTGAGAAGGTTTATCCAGACCAGCAACATCCAATGCAGACACATTCATTACAATTCTCAAGTAATTTTGAATTTCCTAGTAGTTGTGCTTAGAAAGTAAAGAACAGGTTGTATTAATTTTAATTTGTATTAAATTCAAAAGGTACAAGCTATTAGCATTTGAACGTATAACCAATATAAAAAGACAAATAAAATAACTTATGTTCATTTATTTCATGCCAAACTTTTTTTTTTAATGTGGGTACCGAGAGTCGACCTCAGGACCTTGTGCTTGCCAGCAAGGGTTTGTGCTGCTAAGCGATATCACCAGCCCAATTTTTTCCTTTATGTGGGTTCTGGGAGTCGAACTCAGGACCTCGTGCTCACCAGGCAGGCACTTATGCCACTGAGCTATCTCACCTGCCCCAAATCTTTGGAATCAGATAAAATTCATACTATTTACAGAGCATCTGAATTTAATGTAGCCAAATTACATAGAAGAACTGCACCACCAAGGGGCACTCTGGGCTTCACAGATAGTTGTCTTCTGTAGGGAAACCCAGACCGAGTGAGGAGAATCTGAGTTCTCATCACTATCCACCTAATAACCAGCAGCTTGGGAAGGAGCCCATTTCTTCCATCCCCTCTGAAAAATGATGGTGCTTGTCAGAGAGTGTTATGGATTTGTTAGCAAAAGGGACAGTGTCTGAGAAGAACTGACAGTCAGAAAGCAGCTGCATGTGGCCCAAAAGGAAATGCACACTATACTCTATAGGTAGGATTCAGTGAAGGATGAAGGATGAAGGATGATGAAGGAGGCATGAGGTCCCTATAATGAACAACTTCAAGGAGACTAATCGCTGACTACAGAGGAAAGCACTATGGTCATTCACAAGTGATGGAAGTATGGGAATCTTCCCAAATGAACAGCACAGAAGATCTGCAGAGAAAGATGATCATGGGATTTTAAAAAACTTTCAAAGGAAAGCTCATCATTATGTTTTCCAAACTAAAGTTTCAACATGTCATAAATCATTTCAGCTGTAAGGAGTCAATATGCAGATGGTATTTTATGAACCACATGAGGAAATTGAATACTGTGAAGTTCAATGAGACACTTTGTTGGTTAAGCTTGGTTGTCAACTTGACTGAATTAAGAGTCTCCTGGAGAGGAGATTGGATGAGACACTAACTTCATTAGGGTCAACCCTAATAGGTGAATGGGCTCTTAGTTGGATGTAGTGGGCAATGGGAATGTGACCTGAGGGAATATTATATCTG
Organism: Erethizon dorsatum; assembly: GCA_028451465.1. NCBI lineage: Eukaryota > Metazoa > Chordata > Mammalia > Rodentia > Erethizontidae > Erethizon > Erethizon dorsatum. The sequence goes on from CM051833.1 coordinate 59,162,577, forward strand.
CTGCCTGGACCCTTTCTTTCAGCTCTTCCCCTGCTCTCCACTTCCAGATGCCATGAGGCGGGCAGCTTTCCTCTGACATCCCCTTCCACCATGATGTTTCTACTATGGACTGAAACCTCTTAAACTGTGGGCCAAAAACAATCATTTCTTCTTTAATTTACGTATGTCAGGCGTTTTGTCCCAGCAATGAAAACCTGACTAATACGGACACCATGATTGACTATAACTTAGATTTAATTTTCAAAGGTGTTTTACTATAAAAACCTGAAAATTTTTACATGCAATCCCCTAAAAATACATCATTAGCAGGATGGTTTATGAGTTCTTAAAAGGCCATGAAGCTAGCAAAACAGTGTGTTAACCAAGAATTTTTATCTGAAATAAATACTAAAGAATGACATATAGACGTGTATTTGCTAGGTAATTCACTGTACAGTTAACCAGTTTAGAAACAGAGCCAAGAGCAGGAGAGCTCTGATAGCTTCAGCAGGCTTTGGGGTCTCATTTCCATGAGATAGGGAAACAAGAGAATAAATTGATAGAGAGAAGTGGTTACTCTGGTTTATTGGAATAATGCCGAGACTTTGCTCATGATAATACAGAGTTTCTTTAAGGAAAACTACTTAAGATATTTAAAAGACTCTGATATCTCGATTTAGGGAAGCTATGATAGAGAGAAAGAGCAGTCACTAATGGCTAGAGTTGACTTCGCTTTAACTTTAGAGGAAAATAGCTCATATATTTCTAGTTTTCAATGTTCATAATGCTAGCAGAGGACTAATAATATAAAGATCTCATTTTGCAATCTTTTTTCCAGTTTAGTCAATAGAAATAAATGCAAGTGTAAGAATTTTCCATTTATACATGAAGTCAATTTAAATCGAGAAAGAGAAATATAAGAATATATTTTGTTACTGAACTTTTGTTCAGGTCAGGGTCATAGTGGTATGGGAAAGTAATTTGTTTTCTATTTTTTCCCTAAGATAACATGGAAATTTCTAAAATGATAGTAGTATATTTTAAATTATTTGTTGGAGACTGTATACAAGGGAGTACTACTCTGCCATGAAGAAGGAGAAACTTGAGTTATTTGTAGGAAAGTGGAGGTACCTCAAGACTATAATATGAAGTGAAATAAATCAGACACACAAACTTAAACATTGCATGATTTCTTTTACACAAGAAACCTAAAATACAAATAAAGAGCAAAATAAAAGATAATAGATAATAGGAAATAGATAATAGGAAAGAGGACAATAGATCTTTTTCAAATGAGAAGGATACAAAGAAATGGAGGGAGGAGAGAAGGAGAGAGGAAAGAATTAAGATGTGTTTTGTGCATGTACCAACTCTCCATGATGAACGTAATCATTACCTACAGCAAACATCCACTATAAAAATAAAATTATTTTACATTCAAGAATTTTTGTTTTTTATTATCACCAAGGTAGACTAATATTATTAAAACACTTATTTTCAAATGTTTTAATTTACTTCATTTATTGCAATAGATATTTCTGATCTTTAAAATGGTGACAATAATCTAAAATTTGTTCATTTTTAAAAACCAAAATTAGGGCTGGTGATACAGCTCAGCGGCATAAGTGTCTGCCTGGCAAGCACGAGGTCCTGAGTTCGACTCCTGGTACCCGCATATTAAAAAAAAGAAAACGAAATTAATTTATATAGATGGTATTGCTGACAACCTTTGTGTTGATGCATCTGGTGCTACTTGGGGAGAATTAGAAATAACAAAACAGCTACTTTAAAATGAAGCTTCAGGATCACAGGAAAGGTCTGTGGTGAACAGCATGAGTTAATATTTTCCTTACTAACATCTTGCATTTTCAGCCACTGCCAAGTTTCAAGAAAATGTGAAAATGATTCTGTTTTTAGAAATTAAGAAATAGAGACAAAAAGACAAAAGAGAAATGTGACTCATTCCAACAGACGTTCACTATCATTAGGTTAAAAACAATTTCAAATGACTGCTTTCAGATTCCGTACTTTCATATGACCAAGCACTCTGCTATACTTCCTTATAGGTCGAAAAATGCAAAAAAAAAAAAAAAAAAAGGCTTCAGAAGTATCCACGGTAAAATCACCATCCCGTATGTTTATCTGCCTCAAATACAGATAAAGACTAAAACTCTGAGAAAAATTCAGGTAAAGTAATTCTTAATGTCAGAATTTAAGAGCCTTTCCAGAGACGAGCCATGTTTCTTTCCTCGAAGCTTCTCCGCACACGCGCACAAAACGGAGATGGGTATCCTAAAACATTCAGAATAGATCAAATCCACTGACTTATTTTTATTTCTTCTCCTTCTATCCTAGCAATTTGAAGGAACATTTTTGTCGTGTGCACTGACCGTGCAGAAATTACACCTGGATAGGAGGTAAAAGGCCACTGACAATGGTTCTCTTCGACAGGGCGTGGTGATTATCGTGGACACCGAGGCTGCTAACCCAGAAAGCCAAATTGCTTTATTTCAAATTGCATAGGCTCTGGGTAGGTATTATTTGTGTCTCCATTTGATGCTCCACTACTGTATCTGAAACATTTTTCGTGTCTGCCTCATTGACCCAGTTACTGCAAAGCAAAAGAAAACCTCTTGTATTTGCATCTCCTCCTACTCCAAGCTTTATCAGTGCAGTAATGATGAAATACCCGCTTCCACTCACTGGGCAGCTCATTGCCATAGCAACGGATCATTATATAAAGTTCATCAATTCAGCTGGTCATTATCCCAAAGCAGCAGACAGCTAATACATTGTGAAAGTTCTTTCTCTTAACTTGTAATTAATTGAGCAAATGAGTTAAATTGGCCCTGGCACTGGGAGCTCAGCATTACATTTAGACAGCAAGGGGGAATTCAGAGAGAAAAAAAAATGTCTTCGTGGCTGGTGTGTGGCTGAAAAGGAGATTTTAAATTAAGTCAGTTATCAGATTAAACTAATAGTTTTTTCCAGAAAAAAAAAAAGAAATATTAGTCAGATTAACCATTCCATCAAAAATTAAATGTAACATCCTTTTATCACAAAGTATTATTTTAAATCGTATCTCTCGTCCCTTGCCCTTGTGGAAGTCTCATCCGCTGTGATCTTGCTGGCTTCCACAAATGTCCCGAGCACACAAGAGGTGCTCGAGCAGTGCCGGTGGTTCAGTATGTGGACCCCGAAGACTCCTGGCCCGACCACTTGTAGGTTATGTGGGCAGTGACAAAGCACCAACCTCTCTTGCCTCCTTCACTCTGGTATCCAGTGCATAGCACCAGCGCCACTAAGCGAAGTTATCAGTGTGAGTGTCACAAAGGACATGCTTTGTAAGAATCATCTCTTATTTTCTTGCTGTTGTTTGGCTGGCAGGTGAAAAGTCCCACTCAAGTTCCTTCTGAAATCAGCCAGCTCTGCCTCCATCAGTACTCGCTACAGGTAGGAGAGGAGGGGAACTAATGTCTCTTTTACAGGGGACTCTACTGCTTTGCTGAAAAACAAAACAAAATTGCCCTTTAAGTGCGCTAGATCATAAGCTGACAGCTTAAAAGAAATTTGCCACTACATTTCCTGTGAATGGAAACCAAATGGTATTTAAAACAAGAGTGCAATCGATCCAGTCCTTGGGGTATTCTTTCTAAGCTCTCATCCAGCCCTGTCTTTACCAGCAGCTCCAGCCAGACTGAAAATCATTGTTAGGGAGGCAACGCAGTTTTGAAAGGTAATTACTTGCCTTAGATTTATTATATCTGAATTACAAACAACCGTTCAATTGGTGACTTGGCAGCCTGTCTCTGCCCCTCATCAGGTAGGAATGCAGAGACCAAGCTATTCTAGCCCTTTGTTTTGACATCTGTTTTTTCTGGTCCCATTAGCATGAGTGGGGATGGCTGAGAAGTCTATGAAAAAGCACTTTTACACACCATTAACTTGACATAAGAAGGGAGCTGTTTACTTGATGGAATAAGAAAGTTATCATTTTTGAGTCGCTACACTATACTAATAATAAATTAGTGACTGATATTCCAAGATGTTAGGTGGCTGGGGTTTTCTCATACTTCCTGCAAACATGACCTTATTTTGCTTTGGCTTCAGAGATCACCCAAAACCTTGATTACTGGCCCTAACCTTTCTCTCTCGACTCAAAGAAGGATCTGAGACCTATCACTCAGGACTAGAACACAGTGGACCCAAAAATGCAACTCAGCATCTTGTCTTTGAACTAAGTCTGTCCCTGAAACCCCAGATTCAATTTGTAGGGTTCAAATACTCAATCTGGCTCATCCCACTGTCCAGATCCCTCTCCTGCCTTCCTGCCCACAACTCCAGCTAACTGAAATGTTTCACCATTTCTACCCTAGAACATTAGTGAGTAGCAATATTTACACATTTTCTAGTTTAAGAAAGAAGTCTTCTTGCTTACCCAAATTTTCTTTTCCTTTTTCTCTCTCAATTTAATTTTAATCATAAAAGAGTTCCCTACTTAGTGAGGGCAAAACTTTTAGAGCTTTCAGTGATACAAACAGCCCACCGCAGCACCACCATATGCCATTTTTTTTCCAGCAAATCTTGTATGTTCTATGCATTCTTTTAGGAAATTTCCTCCCTCCCTGCTCGACCAGGTAGCATCTCTGCACTTTCTGACCTCCCCGGCAAGCCCAGAGCTGTCCAAATCTGTCTTTGCGGAAGGTTATTCTTCCTTTAGTTAAGGTATGGTGTAGGATTGATTGAACTGTAGGAGAAACGTCTGTCTCTTCTGGTGTGATGTCAGTTTCCCTTGGCATCAACGACTAAGGCTTATCCTCATCTGTGATATTTTCATTTTTTTTAGGAAATAGGTTGTCAACCAGGGTTTATTGAATGAATCCATGAATATTTCACGATGTTAAAATATTCCTTGAAATTAATCTTTAAGATCTGGGTAAAAATGTGTCTTTTAGTTTTGCTGGTTATCACTAAGCGATAGCAGAAGAATAATTGCATTAAATAATCTTATCATTTATTTTGACAAGTTGAGATGTGTGGAGTATAGACATTGTCCCCAGATTTCTGTTTGCCTCTCTTGTTTAATCTATTGAAAGTTACCTGAGAGGTAAGGCGGTATGGCAAAAGGAAGGTGTCTTAGTTACTTCTCTCTCATTGCTGAGACAAAATACCCAGCACCCATAGTTAAAGGGAAGAAAGGTTTATTTAGCTCACAGTTTGTAGAGGTTTCAGTCTGTAACTGACTGGCTCCAAGGCAGGGTGACATGGCAGACAGAGTTAGCAGAGGAGAAACAGTTCATGGCTGGCAGGAGGTAGCAAAGCAACAAGGGACCTTAACAGCATCTTTCAGCCCCTTTTATATTGTATCCAGGCTGCCAGGATTAGGGCAGTGTCAAGCCAATCAGTGGACAGATTCAGTAATTACCCATCCTTAATCCCAGCATCACACACTCTAGATCCAGCCACCTCTGAAAGAGCCCCCATGAGGATTTAGGGGGACATCTAGACACAGCCATAACAGAAGGTGTGGCAAGAGGAGAGCTCTAAGTACCACATCCTGCTCTCCAAACTTTGCAAGTATAGCAGCCAATCAGGGAGATTGCAGGGCATTCCAGGCCTAGCCTCTGAGACTGGGATCCAGGAGGTCTGTGGCACACCCGAGAAGGCGCATCATTGGTACGAATAACAGGTGAATATAACTCAAGATGTCTAAGACAATTTATCCATTTAGTGGATTTTTAATGAGACCTTACTTTGGGTTGTATTCCTATTTTGGAGAAACTGCTGTTAGCAGTAACTTGCTACTAAAACATGAAATTAGAAAGGTTTCTTGATACTAGGACTGGACTCTGTGTCCACTGATTTCTTCTCACTTAAAGAATATGTTACCCAAAGCAATTCATTTTCTCTTGGGAGTCATCTATGTGCGAGCTGAGCACTGCAGTAAGTGATGTGATGTGTACCTATTTACATGTCTGGAATTACCGTGGCCATGTTCTTCTAGCCACGCACAAACAGAGTCCATGCGGAGAAGTTCTAAGTGCTTTAGTGCCCTTCAGTGTATGAGGAGAGTGTCACATAAGGCACTGTTCTGTCAGGAAAGTGGAGAAGAGACAGAGCTTCCAGGTTTGGAAATATAAACCAATGTCTGGGGAAAGGATGGGGTAGGGAAAGCCTACACTTTTCACCTGGACTTTGAAAGATGAGGAGGTATCCACCAGGAAGAAGAGAACATGAGGACATGTTCTCAGGGAAGGGGATTGGGCAGACGTGTGGAAAATTAGGGACCACTGATAAAAAGGAAGCTCACTGGATTAGAGCCAGGGAATTATAACCCTCCCTGCCTGCCTCTGCCATAGAGGTGAAAATGCTCCAATCTCATTTATGGCTCAAGCCTTCAGCATTTGATACAAAACATATGAAATTATGATGGGCAATGTCAACCTCTTGCTTTGAATAAACACGTCCATCTGACAGTACTGATAATATAACTAGCTGGCCCAGGTGGATTTAAATACTAAGATCTACAAAAATTATTTGAGCAACAACTGAGAAAACGGTAGAGACTTGAAGATTCATATAGGTAGTGGACCAACTGCTGCACTCCTGGAGCTCAGCTTCTCAGCCGTTGGGCCATTAACAGGTTACAGGTGCTCCAGGTGCTGATTCCTCCCCCCTCTAAGGAAGCTTCTGTTTAGTCCTATGCCACCACGAGGAGCTGCATTTGTTTCCCAATATGCCCTAAAAATAGGATCACTCTCTACCATTGCCATGACGGGGAAGCTCTGACCTGGAGAAATCTCTACACCAGGATATGTGGACAGAGAGGCCGGAATTGGCGAACACTGGAAACTGCTCACACGTCAGTTGATGGGATCACAGGAATTCAGTGTTACAAAGCAACACCATATGAGGCGAAAGTGAAGAAACTGTAGTTCCCTGCATGAACGTAAGTAACCCTCTCAGAAGGAGGGACGATGGAAGTCACAGAATGCACTGCTTTCTGTCGCACTCCAGGTCAAAGCACACAGAGCTGAAGAAACATGTGACTGGTGGTGGGAGCACTGTGGAAAGGTCACGCAGAGCCAACATTGCAAGTGCAAGGGAAGCTCCGGTGCTCCAGCTGCGTGGTGGGTAACAGGCTGCTTACGCTTCATGCTCAATGCCTCTGTTCACTGCAATACTATTTATGTTTTCAATATTCAATGCAAATAACTTTTCTAAAAGTGGAAAGATACAAATAAGAAAATGTTGAGTCTTGCCAAGTTACATTTAACATAGCTGGAGCCTACTCTTGAGTCATGTTCTATATATAGTTGCAAATGCACACATGGTCACCAGACAGGAGGCTACACTTAAATGTAAGTGTATTAAAATAGGAGGGTGTATCTCACTTGAGAGCAGTTCTCTGGAGGAATCCATCAATACATAGCTACATCTCTAGCTGCTTATCTGTCTAATTATAATAGGGGGTTCATTACATTAGCTTACAGGATTGAAGGATGAATAATCCAGTCTGCATGCTGGAAATCAAGGGTTCAGTAACTGCTCAGTTAAAAAGTTGGAAGCCACAGAATAAAAGACCAAGGGTGCAGCCCAAGTCTGAAGCTGAAGACCTAGAAACTCCCTGGACAGTTGCTGCTGTGAATCAGTGTCGGAAGCCTGAAGAAGCTGCAGTCTACTGTTCACAGGTAAAAAGTGGAATTAAAATACTGAGATCTTCAAAACATGTTTGGCAGCAATTGAAAAAACTGTAGTAAAGTTGGATTCACCCTTGCAAGCAGGCTCTATCTTGCAAGTGCAGCTGATTTCTTCCTCCTTCCCCTTTCTGTTCCATCTGGGCTGCAATCCTATTGAATGGGGCCACCCAACATCTGAGTGGTTCTTCCTCCTCATTTTGATGCGCTACATACAGATTACCTCTAAAAATGCCCCACAGATACACCCAGGAGTGCTTTACTAATATCCTAGGCATCTCAATCCAATCAAGTTAGTGATCAAGATTAACCATCACAGTATCTGCGACAATAACAGACAGAGAGTTTTGCGTCATTTAAAGATGGGCACATACTATGTGCGTTGTGTTATCATGATATTTTCACATGCAAACATCATAGAGAGTGCCCCCACGAATGGAGATGGCTCTGGTGTCACGAGGGGATGTAATTTCACAGGTCCACCATCTTAGCCACAGGCCCACGATGGGCTGATGTGGTGTGCGCACTGTGAAGGAGACCTGCTGTGGCTCACAGAAGAGCTCTTTGGAAGCGGGCAAGCTTTCATGGGTAGTGACTTAAGCAGTGTTTGATATGCTAAGCCTCCGACCAGGGATTGAATACTGGTCGGATTAGGGGATGAGAGAAGAGAAGAGGAGGCTCTGCATAAGATGAGGCGTGGTTTGGGTGGCTTCAGATAAAAGGAACCAGAAGAGTGAAAAACAGATAGAGAGGAACCCAGGGAAAGGGCAAAAGTCATGCAAGTCTCAATAAACTCTTCCCCTGTGGCCAGCAAGCCTTCACTTTTCTTCTAGTTCATGCAATGTTTGCTATAATTTATTCTTTAAATAAAAAAAAAAGAGAGAGAGAAAGGGGACTATGTGTTTATTTGACATCAAGAGAGATATTCCACCTAAGTAAACAGGACTTAGCACAAGCCCAGAGAGTAGTTAACAGAAATTAGGAGGAGGGACTTTGGCTTCCTAGGGCACCCAATCAGGAATCCAAAATGAGCATCTGAGAAGCAGAAAAGCCCAGCTAGTGTCTGAGGGGCAGGCATTGTTACAGTCGAATGGGCCACAGTAGTCCAGGTTCCTGGGGGAGGACAAGGAAAGAATTACCAAGCATGCTCCTCACAGTAAGTAGTAAGCAGCTGTGTTTATTGAAGAACATGGGATGGCAGCAGCAGGAACAGGCAGAAGGGCAAAGAGGAGAAGGAGGAGGAAGAGGTGAAGCTGCTGCTGGTGCTGCTGCTGTTGGTGGTGGAGAACTCTGGGCAAAGGAGCTGAGGAGCCTTGGATGAGTACCAACACACCTCAGTTTTCCAGCATTTAATGGGTCAAACACCTCTGGCACCAGGTGCCTCCCATTCGGTTTCTCACTAGTGTCAGAACTAATGGTTTGCCTCCCCCAGCATCACGACTTCCTGAGTTTAAATATGGATAATCGCCAGAGCAGTGCCATGCCCACAGCTGCACGAAGGGCAGGCAGTGGCTCACTCAACTCCTCCCTTCCTAACTCCATCAGCATGACAAGTGCTCTTACATGCTCACCTGGAGGGAAAGAGGTCTAAATTGTGACACACTACTGAGATGCAAAGCTGTCATATTCAACCACTAACTATGCCTCGTGTAATGGATGTAGATGCCAGGACCTCTCTGTTCAGCTGGCTTTTCAGTGTGGCTTTTCATAAGTGCAGATTTGCTTGTGATCTACACCAGGTGGCTTCCCATCCCAAGACAGGGCAGAAGGCAAATTATGAGTCTGAACCAAATTCACTGTTATCCCTAACTGGAATGTGGGTGGCTGAGGGGCATCCTGCTCTCAACACTAGTTACATATCCTCCAACCATGAAGGTTCTGGTCAGTGGTCCAGTCAGGTGGCAGCAGATCAAAGGCCAGGGCATGAGAGATCCAGCCCTGGAGATGGAACAGGGCAGAGTGGTCACAACCCAGGGAATTGTTTCTTGCTTCTCAAAGTGTGCATATGTTGTAGAACACAAGATGATACTTAAATACTGGAGTGAATGACTGACCACAGGTCACGAGAGACTTCAAATATCAGTTTATTAAAATTGGGCGGGAGGTGGGAGCTAAACCAGGACAAAGAGGAGCTGGCCCTGAGCCTAGGACCTGGCATCTCTGACACACTCTGTGCTCAAGCAGGAGTCCCCAGACTCTGAAGAACCCTTAGGTGCAGGTTACAGGGACCCATGGGGGCGGGGGTGGAGTCCTGAAAGCAGCCAGGTGCACCACCATAGGTCAGCAGTGCATGAACCTGCAAGGCAATGGTTTCTTTTCCAACCCATGAAGGGAGAAATGCACACTGCGGAGAGATATTCAAAAACCCCAACACTGTTTAATCAATGTGACTTCTAATTGAAAGAAAAAGTTATATTTTAACTCAAAGAGCAGCAGTTCATTATCAAGATTGCCTTTTAAAAACCTAATTTACAAAGGACAAGTCGAGGCCTGTGTGGTTGAAGCTATTTTTCACTTCGACCAGTGTTCTTTTGCTAAGGCCAAGGTCAGACTTTAAACATTAATTAAATGTTCATATCGAGGCTCCAAATGCAACTCCAAATCTCACTAATTAAGCTTAGAGAATATGCACGACACCAAGGGTTAGATTGCACCCCCCAACAGATTCTAGGCTATTTAGGGATTCAGAGATAACTGTTGGTGATTTTAGCCTTGGCAAAAATACATGAAAATGTTATCTGCAAAAGTCTTTAAATTAATTTTTAATAATTAAAACCAGCCTCTCCTAGGATCAATCCAGTATCATTTGTGTGTGTGTGTGTGTGGGTACTGGGGGTCAACCTCAGGACCTCACATGCCAGTAGGCGCCCATGCCGCTGAGTGATATCACCGGCCCCTTTTTTGTATGTGGGTTCCAGGAGTTGAACTCAGGACCTCGCGCTTGCCAGGCAGGTGCTTATGCCGCTGAGCTGTCTCACCGGCTCTCCAGTATCATTTTAAGTGCCTCTTATACTAATTGTTGAAATGTTCAATATTTTATCCTCACAATGTAGCAATATTTACACATTTTCTAGTTTAAGAAAGAAGTCTTCTTGCTTACCCAAATTTTCTTTTCCTTTTTCTCTCTCAATTTAATTTTAATCATAAAAGAGTTCCCTACTTAACTGATTTTATTATATTTTCCTGGGTTTTACAATTTAGGCTCAAAGCAGGTCATTGGGGCTATAATCTGAACCTTACCTTAATCTCAAAATTGCTTCCAAATATTAAATAGGTTCTATGAATTCCAGAAATAAAAAAAAATGTTCTCAGTGCACTTAAATATCAAGTTTTATCTGATTCTTGGGTTTAGCTGAAATAATGCCGGTGAGGATGATAATAACAGACACCAAATGGATGAACTAATAGCTGCTTTCCATCCATCCCAACCATTGGGCATTACTGAGCACTTGCTAAGCGGGGCCAACAAGTAAAGGAACAAAACGCCTTCTCCCCTTCATCCTGACTTTTATTTCATCTCCAAGGATCAGTTCCTACATAATTATTTCTTCAGGTGTTCTTATCTCCGGGTAGGTGGTAAAGTGAAAACTGCGTTGATTTCTCATGAATGTCCTAGCAAAGCTCATGTCCCCAGGTTCCTGAAGTCTTATCTAGAGGGTGAGCCAGAGCCTGTCAGATGAGAGCCTCTCCCAGGGACATGAGCTCCACCCCCCCTCAGCATTGTTCTAGTCTCTTCTAAGGTCCATGACAACCATGCTGTTACCTTGCTTCATAACAAGATCCTGAGCAATGCCCTTTAGTGAGGGTCACTCTACTTAAAAATCATAAAATAGAAATTGTGAGAAGTAAAAGTTGGCTTATTGCATGTTTAATAAAAAGAGAATAAAGATATTACAAACAAACGAAGAAAGTCTGATTATTCCCTACTTGTAGGATTATTCTGCTGTTAGTTTTAAACTAACCAAGATGAAATGAAGGAAGGAGGGGGAAAAGAGAGAAAAATACAAAAGGAAAAGATATGAATTTTTATACTGATATATACTTAAGGTGTAAATACTGTTTTCTGTGTGACCCAGAAATGTTTATTTTTAGAACTGGGTGCTGTTAATCACTGCACCACTATGAAGCTGTTTTGTCAAAACTGTAGTTTTATTTCAGGCATCCCAGTGGAAACAAGACTGGAAATGTACTAATTGATGATGTGGAAAAAGGCCATTGACTCTAATGAATTTCAAGTGGGCAGTACAATACTAACAGTTGCTCATCACTCTTTTATTCTGGGGCCTGTCAAATCTTTTACTTTTATTATTTAAGGGAGCTTGCCACTCCCATGTCCTCTGCAAAGCCTCATTTAAAATAAAGTAATAGCTGATACAAAAATCAGAACAGAAACACTGGAAGGGAAAAAAGTCTCTTTTAAATATGTATATAAAAATTCTGAAAAAATACTAAAAAGTCAATTACAGCAACAGGTCCTGAGTTCGACTCCTGGTACCCACATAAAGGAGAAAAAAAAAAAAAGGGCCAGTGATATTGCTCAGTGGTACAAGTGCCTGCGGGCAAGCGCAAGGTCCTGAGTTCGACTCCTGGTACCCACATAAAACAAGGTGGAATTTAGCGTAGAAATAGAAGGTAAGGGCCGGTGAGATGGTTCAGCGGCGTAAGCATCTGCCTGGCAAGTGTGAGGACCCGAGTTCGACTCCCGGAACCCACATACGAAAAAGGGCCGGTGATATCGCTCAGCAGCATGGGCGCCTGTTGGCACGCGAGGTCCTGAGGTCGACCCCCGGTACCCACAAAAAAAAAAAAAAAGAAATAGAAGGTAAGCATACATCAAAATTAATGTCCTATATCAGTGATGGTGAACCTTTTAGAGACTGAGTGCCCAAACTGCAGCCCCAAACCCACTTATTTATCACAAAGTGCCAGTGCTGCGATTGAACCTGAGTACTGAGAGTTAGTTTAGAAAAAGCAGCTCAGACACTTGGCTCGTGTGCGGAGAGAGAGGGCTTTGTGTGCCCGCTGAGACACACACGCCATTGGTTCCTCACCACTGTTCTCTAGCAACAGACATGAGAACAAGAGAAATCAGCATCAACTGTTACAAGAAATTTGTCTGACAATACCCACCTACCATTCTTTCATGAAAAACACTAGGGAAAAAGAACAGAAAAAAAAATCTTCCTTAATCTGAAATAAGGTATCTATTAAAAAATCAGAGGTAATGTCAGGTTGAATGGTGAAAGACTGGATGCTTCTCCCCTAATATTAGGAATAAGATAACATGTCCATCCACATTACTTCTACCCAGAACTGTTTTGGAGGTTCTAGCGGGAAACTGGGGAAGTAAATTGCTACAAGAAATTCAGGTATAAAAGAAGTGAAATAACCTGTATAGCCACTAAAAAATTGTTGGACTTAATAAAACAGAATAGCATGGTTGCAGGATGTGAAATCAGTTTTAAAACTCAGCTTAATATCAAGACATTTGCAATAAATAGTAAATTAAAATTAAATAAGCTTCATTTATATGTTGTTCAAAAGCAACAAAATTCTGAGAAGTAAATGTGTCAAAGGAAGTGTAAAATTCATACTCAGAAAACTAGAGAACACTGTTGAAAGAATATCTAAATAAGTGGAAAGCAATCCAATGTTCATGGGTGATATTTAAAAATATTAAGGTAGAAATACTCCCTAAATTTATCTACAGATTCAATACAATCCCTATAAAATTTTCAAATTTCATTTTTCAACAATTGACAAGCTGATCATAAATTCTTAAAGGACCCAAGTAAAAAAATAACCTTAAAAAAAGAACAAAGTTGGAGGGCTCAAGCTTCCCAATTTGAAGACTTACTAGAAAGTGTAGTAATTAAAAAAGTGTGGTAATGGCAAACAAACAGGCATATAGGTTAATAGGTAAAATGAGATTTCAGAAATGAACTCTCATAATCAACTGATTTTCAAAATGCAGACAAGATAATTCATTGGGTTTGATAATAATTTTATCAAACAGCATCGGGATTACTGGATACTCGTGGGTGAAGGATTGAAGTTGGATTACTAGTTTACCACCCATTCAAAAATTAGCTCAAAATATGTCATCCATCTAAATATAAGAGTGAAAACAATATAAAGTTGTCCTGGAATAACTGGCTGCCAGACACAGAGGCCTGTGGGCGAGAGATGGAGTCATCTCAACACCTGTAGATGACTTCAGAAGGATTCCCTTCGAAGGATTCACCCACAGGGCATAAAACAAGGAAAGAAGGAGAGAGGGGCGATGGTTGCAGGAGTGAAAACAAAGATGGTGACAGCGTGAGGACACGAGGTAGGCACTGTGTTTGTTCATTTGGTTTCAGTTGATGGGGGAATTAGCCATAAAATTTCATAAAAATATATATTTTACCCCTGCCTTCCACTTCTACATTATAGTTTTTCAGTGCTGATATTTGTTTATGCAGCAGTGGAAAAAATGTAAAGTAACTGCCATCAGATCTCGAGAACCAGACATATAACAAAAAACCCAATCCAATTATTATAGGAGAACAAATGAGAGAAAGAACTATTTTCCTTCTATAAACATGAAAATCACTAACAATTGAGCAGTACTAGATGCATCTTATTTTTAATTTTAAACTGTCAGGCTTGAATTCTGTTTTAGAGGTTTGCGGAGAGAGGTCTGAGTGTCAGGTTGAGGTGGGGAAGGACCTCCAATGCTGCTGAAAGGGTCATTATATAATACTTTCTGAGGTTGTTTTCCCTGGGCCTGTTGAAGAAATGGTGTCATCTATGTGACCCTGTTTCTAATTCCTACAGTTCGTGGTAGAACTCTCATGCAAAAATGGCCACAAGCTGACCAGCAGCCTCTGCATAACACGGGTACCAGTAGTCAGGTGGACAATAAAGATTCTCTTTTAGGAAGGGAAATTAAGAAACAGAGGTGTCTGATCATGGTCTGTGGGAGCAAGACCTTGTTTCTCCATGTTACACCCTTCTTAACAACAAGCAAAAAAATCTAAAATGAAAATGATAATCAGACAAAGGTTCTAACAAGGATCTGACTTACCCAACACACGGGTTCTGGCTTAGTTTCCTGTGTCAACAACTGAATAAGTCACAGAGTAAGAGCAGCTATGCTTTCTGATTGAAACAGTAGATTACAATATTTAAATTCTAGGTGAGCAAAGAGACAGTTGGAAATTGTAAGGGGCTGTAACTGCAAGAGGCAGTTCCAGCACAACTAATCTTTCTCTAGATTCTTATTCCTTCTTTCAAACTGAGTGAGAGATACAGAGTATAAGGATGAAGTCAAAGAGAAAGGAAAGATGACTCCTCCAGCTGTATGAAGCCTCCCAATTTGTTCAGTAATTGAAACTGTGAGGAACTGGGGAAGATGGCAGTTTCCCAACTTGCCCTAGGTTCTCACACAGGTTGAATTTTCTCCTGATATTCTCAACCTAAAGAGTTGGAAGCATTCTTTCTGAAGGAACTGTGTTTGGGTTCCCACTATGTGCTTTCTAAAACAGGTGCCTTGATGTAACCCTCAGTGGTGACTGAGGGCTTGGGGCTGTCACATCTATTCTGTAACCATAGTGAAGGGCAACACTGTGCCCCAAACCAGGCACCAAACCGGTTCCTTTGAGGCCTGGGGTTTTCATCTCCTGTTTCTTCATGAAGGCCAATATCACCCATCATGCATGTCCTCAGTCATTGGCTCCGTAAGACATGTTGACCTGGGCTTCCTCTTCCTCCTGACCACTAAAGGTCATAAAACTTCTGATTCTAATGCTGTTAAGGCACCATACTGAAACGAAGGCACAACTCATGACATTTATTTGGTTACTGAATACTGCCGTTGCAAGTATAAATTATTATACTTGCCATTCTAGCTTCAGTATTTGTACTTTGCCAAAAAAAGTCATATTGAACTGGAGTTTATATGAAGACAAAAGAGGTAAGGTTGAAGGTCGCACAGCATCATAACTACAGTTTGTTTCTGTCAAATATAATTTTATTTTATTATATGCATCCCCACTATGTAGAAAATTGGCCTGCCACGAAAATCCAATCACTGATAGCATTTTCTTTCCTAGATTTTATTTTTAAAACTATGATCTCATCTTTTAATAGATATAAGAAGCACAGTTTTGTTCAATCTCACACCAGGATCTTGCCATATTGACTTTTCAGTTATAAAAATACAATGGGATAAAACCCCTCTGAAGACGGGCCCAGCGCTTCTGTGGGGAGAAAAAATTGACAACCATTAGCAATAGTTGTGAAGTGTGTTTAACCACAGCAAGTACAATGTAATGAGATGAAAAATAGTTTAATTAGAAGTCTTTATTACCAGCAGATCCATTAAAAGTCCTTCTAGAATAAGGTTTGCAAATTCGTCTTCAAATTAGAAGATAAGTGGGTCGTCTCGTAAGTGAATTATCTTGGGTAACCAAGGGAGTCTTGACTCTGTTTCTAAATTGCCCACTTCAACAACGTATACCTCCACTAGACGGCTTTGCAAATGTTCTGAGGGACAGACACTCAAGGGTTCTTCTGCAGGTGTGAAGACCGTGGCTTACAGGAGCCTTAAGACTTGGGCACTAGAAACGTGCAGTGAGCAGTACTAAAACTTCTCTGTAATGTGGCATTATCACCAGAACAGAAACAATAATGCACTGGCCTGTCTGGGTGAGCTAGTAGGGTTGGAAAAAGAAAAGTATGCAAATATCATCAAACCTAAATTAGTTATGTCAAAATTTACATCAGAATTTATAGAAAAAAAGTGAAACCAAGAGCTTCTGGGTTTTTTGTTTGTTTTGTTTTGTCTACCTGCGAAAACTTCTAGCAATGCTGATCATGTAAAACAGGAGAGAGGCGGCTGGAAATCTGAGGATGTAAACAAGGAAAGGCAGAGAGAAGAAAGCTGACCAAATGTGATGGAAGTTGACTGTATTCCATTTAGAATAAACTGGGATATTGACAGCCGTACAGAGTATGCCTTCTGTTATTTGATGGATTGGAAAGTAGACATATAGGCTACTAGATCAAATGGAAAGTAAACTTAAATACAAAACATTAAAATTCAAGAGTGAATTTTCCTGATGTAATCAAACAACATAAATGTTTAATACAATTTAAGTGGTAGGCATATATTAAATTTTTATTAGTAAATTTTTCTCTTATATCTGACAAAAATAATAAAAAGCTAATTTTACTCTTTGAATTCAGGTTAATCAGGCATGTCAGAAGAAATGGATGAAAGCTAGATTTTATTTTAAATTTGCCAATAAGGTACTATATAGCCAGGAAAATTGAAACAGATAATTTAGATTTGACATCATTAGTATTACTCACTAGAATTACTTAATTCAACATACATTAAATTCTTAAACTAAGAATAAACGTTATGAAATTCACTCTTCATTTCCACTTTTGTTTTTATGTATAGCTTCTGACATATATTAAACCATTTAAATCAAGTTCTAAATTATGCTTAGATTTATAAAGAAAGAATCATTTATAAAGAAGAAATCATTCAAATACCACACAACCTTTCTCATGAAAGAATTTTCATAATGTAAGCCTTGCTCCTGACATTGCTATAGTTGCAAATTACTTATGGGTGATGAGGAAAATAACTGTTCACAGTGACGTAAATCTGTTTCTTAATTTTTCATTGTCTGAAAGGGTTTCATTGGGTTTACGGTAACATGGTTTCCTCTCAAGTCTTATGTACCTAAGCCAAAGAGAATGTTCCAGCCAGACCCTTGCTTGACGTCTTCACTCTCCCCGTCCCTGAAAATGGAGGTAAATGACTTGAAAAACAGGCAGTGGAAGAAATTTCACAAGTAGACAATATCAGAAATAGAACTTCATTATTTGCTGAACCAGCTGTTAAAGTATGAGTAATGCCCATCTTACAGCCAACTGTCTAGGGTACATTTATTTGTTTTTTTCTCCAATTTCATTTTCAGTCTTACGAATTTCCTGATTTTAGTAATGATTAGTAACAAGTAGCCAAGTCAACTGCATTTAAAATATGTATGGAAGGGAGAAGAGGAAGGTGGGGGAATGGTCCCTGATTTTATTTCTTTCATGGTGCTCATAGAAAAACCACAGGAGGGACACAGGGCGAGCCTGAGCGTCATCTGCATTGAGTCAACTTCTCCTTCCCCCCGAGGTCTTAGTCACTTTCCAGTCTCAGATGCCAGCACCTTAAGGAGAAAAGGTTTCTTTGGGCTCACAGTTCAGAAGTTTCAGCCCGTGATCATCAGGCTCAAACACACAAATGTAGGCCGAAGGGCCTGGGTGAAGGGAATCAGCTCACACCACAGGCTACTGAAGCAGAGAAAGAAGGCCTGAGCTGGAGAGCGAGGTCTGCTCCCGGTGACTAGTCTCCCCGGGCCAGCCTCCATCTCCTATCAGTAATCAGCTATAAGCCCCCATGGTCAATTCCTGTGCCCCAGTCCTTCCATATCAGCACATGAGGCTTCAGGGGAGACATCTAGATATAAACCACAAGAGGTCGCGAGGCTCCCACCACTCACAGTCCTCAGAAATTCAGCCACTGTGACCTCTTCTCTCTCACTCCTTCATTCTTCCTTCTCAGTAAGACGACGTCCACCTGCACTTGTAAACTGTAGAAGCTATCTATGTTCATAGGCCATAAATCACTCTGCAAATGATCAAGGTTGCACATTCCCCAAAGCCAGTGTTTAACACACCTCTCCTCTTAAAAAACATGAAGTATGATGTATCTCAGATGTTGTGCTTAGAAACGCTTCTGTCATCGCTTTTCTTATCAATCTGATGGTTGGCTTTTCTCACAGAATCCCCTCTGTGCTCTGCCAAGTAAATGCAACCCCATTTCCTACATCCCACCCTCTCCCAACCTCCTCTAGGTCTTCATTCTGTGGACTGACTCAGACTCTCAGCTGAGTCCTCTCTTTTCCCTTGGCCTCTCTGCCTGGCTCTAGGTCTGCATCTTGGAAGACCAAGGATGAGACTGATAGTAACAGGCTCTGCTCCCAGGCCTGGGGATGGGTGTGAGGTTGGGCACAAGGAATGGGGGTGAGGAGAGCACGAGGTAAAATATCTATAGGGGTGTGTCCCTGCAGCAGGTACAATACGTCTGATGACATCCTATGTCCCAGCCCTACTTCCTCCTCCCTCTTGTTCCATGTCCTTGTCCAACCTCAGATGCCAGCCCCTTATAAGGAATTGCCCAGGCAGGTCTCAATGACCTGACTGCTATCTCAATCTTGGCTCACCCTAGCCTGTCTCTGCTCCAGTTATGCCACAGGACATAGTTTTCCAGTGTGACCACAACTTCTGAATTTAGTGGATCCATTTCCCTTCTCATCATGCAGTTTTCATTTGGTGAAAAATGCCATTTGAATTTTGATGGCATTGCATTGTATGTATAGATTATTTTTGGTAGATGGACATTTTAACAATAATAATTGTTTCAATATACAAAGATGGGATGCTTATTTATATCTTTTTAAATTTCTTTCATCAAGGTTTTATAGTTTTTGTTTACCAATTTTTCACTTTCTTGTTTTCATTTATTCATGAGTATTTTATTCTTTTTGCTGCTATTATAAATGGGGTTATTTTCTTGATTTCTTTTTCAGACAGATTGTTATTGGTGTTAAGAATGCAACTAATTATTGTGTGTTGATTTTAATATCTTGAAACTACACTGAATTCGTTAGTTCTAAATTTCTTGATATTCACAGTTTTAATGACATCTGCGAGTGGAAATAAATGACTTTCTTCTCTTCTAATTCAGGATGCCCTTTATTTCCTTGTCATGATAGTGCATCCAGTATTTGTTGAGTACAAGTGTGAGAAAAGCATTCTCACATTTTACTGGGTCTTTGAGGAAAATATTAGAGCTTTATATGGCTAGTCATGATGTTAGCTGCAGACTTTTCATGTGTCAAGTTTTCTTCTACTCTTGTATTTTTCTTGAGAATTTTAATCATGAAAAGATGTTGAACTTTATCAAGTGTCATTCCCGGATCTGTTGAGATGATCATGTGACTTTCATCTTTCATGCTTTTAATGAGATGTGTCACATTGATTGATTTGCATATGCTAAATTAAACTTGAATCCCATGGATAAAGTCCCATAGTGTTGTGGCATTCAATTTTTTGGGTAAGCTGTTGAATTTGCTAGTATAATATTTTATTAAGGATATTTGTATCTGTGTTCATGAGTCATATTCACCTATAGATTTATTTTTGGTAGTGTGCTTTTCCGGCTTTGACGCCAGGGTTGTGATGGCTGCTAATAAAGATAGAAAGTATTTCCTTTATTTCTATTTTTTTGGTACATTCTGCGAAGGACTGATATTAGTTAGCTCTTTAAATTTGTGATTCTATACACCCAAGAAGCCATCTGGTCTTGAGTGTTTTTCTTTGCTGGGAAGGTTTTGATTACTATTTAAACGTCTTCCTTTTTTATATCTTACCTGTCAAAACTAGTACTTTAGTATTTATAAAATTCCTGTGAATATTCTCAGTTATTTTCTATTCCAAGATGTTTCAGTCATTTGTATGCATTTAGAAAATAAAAATGGCTACTTATACTTTAGGTTCTATAAAAACTAATTTTGATATATTTTTATCAACCTATCCAGTTTTGTTCTACACTTTGATAGTAAGCCCAACAAAGGTTGGTAGGTGGGAGAGTTGGTAGGTAAAACAAATAATGGAGCAGAACAAAATATAAAGAACTAATTTGATTTTCATTTCACAGACAGTATACATTTCCCCCAGTTTTTCCACAGAGTTCTCCAGCATCTGAGAACTCCTAAGGCCTCCATAACATGAGCACAAGAAACTTCTAAGTAGAAGCGACTGTAATGAAATGAAACGACTGTGTTCTTATTTCCAAGTACTTCTAAGAGTCTAGGTTTTGTTGATTTGCTGCTGATGAACATGCAATTTCTCCCAGACATGGATAGCTAGCTATATTCCCACCTTTGCTTGTTATTATTTGTTTTCTTGTTTTCATTTGTTTTCTTTTGTTTCCATGTGGTTTCATTAGCATTCTGCATCATGATTGTTAATTCATACAGTGGTGCCTACCTCCTGCTAGTCAATAAAAATTTGAAACTTAAAAGAGAGCCAGAGCTTACAAAACAGCACAATTTTATTTTAAATATTTATTGAACGTATAAACTACACTGCAATAACACAGAAATCCATATTTAAGGTCACTGCATAACTGTGACCCTTTTTTACTTTATTAATTAAACTCCTTGTCTGGAGTTTAACGAAATTATATCTCAGGCTGAACTCTACTGTAGGGCAGATATTCTTAGAGAAGAGTTTTCCTAGCATTTACAATGTGCAGTGATTTAATTGAGGAACTTTATTCAGTTATATTCAAAATTCAGAATTTCATATATCAAATTAAAATAAAACTACATTATTACCTCTCTTCTCACAAAGCAAAATCTACCGTAATTCATATCGTCTTTGATTGGGTACAATGGAGTTCACAAAGAAAAGTGGGACTGGGGATCTTCAGCGCTGTGACAAGAAAAACTTAAAATTTAACACTTCTAGGCCAGTGAGATGGCTCAGCAGCGTAAGGGCCTGCCTGGCAAGCGCGAGGGCCCAAGTTCGACTCCCAGAACCCACATGTGAAAAAAGGGCCGGTGATATTGCTCAGCGGCATGGGTGCCTGCTGCTGTGCGAGGTCCTGAGGTCGACCCCCGGTACCCACAAAAAAACAAAAACAAAAAAAACAAAAAAAAATCTATTTTCCCTAATAGAAGTTTATACATTCAATAAATATTAAAAATAAAATGATGCAGTATTTATAAACTTTGGCTCTCTTTAAGACTTCCAACAAGATGCACAGAGGGTAATAAGGAGAGAAAGGAGCACCATGGGTTTTGCTGGTTGTGACCAAAGACAGACCTGAAGCTTAGATTGAATATCTAGATTTTAAAACACAAAATCAGGAGATGGAGAAGATGGAGAAAACTGCTCAGAGAGGACAGAGGTCGCACCTGTGGCCAGGTACATGATGTGGACGAGCGTGTCTCTGCCCTGTACCACGTCCACCACCACATGGGAGAAGCGGCTGTTGCCCTCCGTGATGGAGGGCGCTGTGGTCACCGGCTGAGCCACCTCCTGCATCAGCATGAACTTCTGAGAGTCCTGCAGGTTCTTTTCTGTTAGGTCCATGTATAGGCCCTGGTTCACGGTGCCGCACTGCAAGGGAAGATGGGCTGTAATACTGGAACCAGCCTCCTGGACACCCACACCTGATGTGATCGCCGCAGCCAGAGGTTGGGTTGGAAAGGAAATAAGCTACAGTGTGTAACTGAATGTGCAAACAAGTTCACTTTCCATCTTTCTGAGAGTCCCCATTCTTATTTTCCATCTGGTTATAGATTGGAAATCATCGCATTTGAGGAGTGTCTCCACTACATCACGATGAGCTGACCAGCAGTGAAAAAGTATGAAGTAGTTGTCGCTGACCTTAATTTGACAGCAGATGCATAGAAAATCCTCAGCATATCTGAGGTCATGTGGAAGCCAGCAGCCCAAACGCATATTATTATTCCTGACTGATAAATTCTATAGCCACATTGAAGAGGCAGCAGTCAAGAACATGATTTAGGCTTATTGCCTTTCCTGCTGGAGCAATGAGTCTACAAAGAGAAATTTCAAAGACTTCTATGAAGAGAGACTTATGTAAGTTTTATCTGGAAAGCATATGATATGTAAATATCATTCACATGGATGATACAAACGGTTTACTTGCCCTATCATATAATATTATTACTAAAAGTTAAATACATAATAAACTTATTTAAAGAGTAATCTTAGTGGAATCCTTAAAAAATATTCTGCCAGATTTTGTATTGTGATAAGAATGAGGAAATGTGAGGGGGGTGAAGGAGGGAGAAAAAGATGAAATATAAAAAAGAGAGCAAAAGATAAATGTTGATTTTCAAGATGGGAGAAAGCATGAATAGAAAATGGCATCTTGAAGGGAAAGAAAGGAGCCCAGAGAGTTTAACTTGGAGCTGTGGGCAGATATTACAGCTCCTGTAGGAAGGGAAGGCTGAGAGGCCCAGAAGAGAAGGCTGAGCTTTCCTGGAGCAGAGGATGCAACCAGAAAGCCTCAAACCTTTTAAAATTTATTTTCTTCAAGTTTAAATTGATTAATAATGATTGATTCTCTTCGGTGTTCTTTTATAAGTAAGTTTGACAGAAATGAATTCCCATGTCTATGACAATAGGGAGCTACTATTTATAAATTGCCAGTCTAATGCCCAGATTTCTTGCAAAAATTGATGGGTGCATGATTGACATATAAAAAGGTACAAATTTAGTGTTTTCAATCAGATTAGTTTAGTGTTAAGTATACATCTGTGAAATCATCACAATATAGGCCACAAATCTATTCATGGTTTCCACAGATTCCTCTTGCCTTCTTTGTTGTTATTGCCATTATTGCCTGTGATAAGGACATTTGGCATAGGACCCACCCTCTTAGTAGTCACCAGAGCCAGGCACAGGGTAATACCTTAGACCTCACTCTGGCAGCCTTTCACCTAACCTGCCACAGAAAGGTCCTGATGTAAAAGCAGGTGCTGGGCCCGACATGTAAAATCGGCTTACCCTCAACACTATACAATTATTTAGGGGTTTGTTTTCTTTCATTTTTTGTAGCATAGAAGCGATTTTATCAAGTGCTGCACATATATTTTCTATTTTTAAAAAATCTGTAGATTTTTGCCTCTAAAGTCTGGCTTACCAAACAGATAAATCAATGTGATATATCACATTAGCAGAAGGAAAGATAAAAACCGCATTATCATCTCAATCGATGCAAGAAGATGCACTTCACAGAACAGTATGCTTTCTCATGTATGTAAATAAAGAGCTAAAAAGAAGAGAGATAAATAGGAAGCAGGGAGAAGCTCAAATCCTCCCCCAAATTACAAATTCCGTTGTTTTAGAAATATTTCAATGTATATGCTAGTTGGTTTCATTTATGCTACTAGCTTGTCTCAGTTTGTTGCAAAGAAAGTTCTGTGTGCTTATCTGTTTGATTCTTTTTGTATGATTCCATCCACCCATGCATCCATCTATCTGAAGATAAACACAGACAAGTGTGCGGGCACAGAGCTTGGTATGCACACACAGATTTCCAAGCTCAGTCCAGTTAAAGGAACTAGAATGGCTGACACCCAGTCCCAGTGAGCATAGAATCCAGTTCTTGGTTTCTTTTTATTTTTTTTTTTTTATGTGGGTACCGGGAGTCGACCTCAGGACCTTGCACTTGCCAGCAGGCGCTTAAGCCACTGAGCGATATCACCAGCCCCTTTTTTCCTTTATGTGGGTTCCAGGAGTAGAACTCAGGACCTGCATTTGCCAGGCAGGCGCTTATGCCATTGAGCTATCTCACCAGCTCTTGGTTTCTAAGCATTATTCTTCAATAAAAGGAACCAGGTTCCTTAGAAAAAGGGCTGCTTCTAGGACTTTAACAGGAAAACTAAAATAATTATCCTGAATTGTCTTGTGGATCCAAAAAGAAAGTGCTAAAAAAAAAAAAAAAAAAAAGAGGAAGAAAAATTGTGAATGGGGGTGATGGTATGTCTAAAGGACACAGGTTCTATTCAAAGAGCACTTAGTGACCAAAGCTGTGACAATTTAAATTTAGGCCACAAAATCAATAACAAATAACTGGATTATAACACTATAAATAAAATAATTATTCATGCATCCATTCT
Source organism: Erethizon dorsatum (assembly GCA_028451465.1). NCBI lineage: Eukaryota > Metazoa > Chordata > Mammalia > Rodentia > Erethizontidae > Erethizon > Erethizon dorsatum. The sequence goes on from CM051833.1 coordinate 59,187,025, forward strand.
GATATAGCACACACAAACATATATATATATGCATATATATATATATGCATAATTATTTAAATGATATAATGTGTTAAGGAATATGCTCCGTTGATAAATGTTAAGATATTAATGATGTATTGGGGATAAAGGGCAAGGAATATGGCAGCTCTGGTACGATTATTCCCTTTTAAGTATTTCTGTCTAATGCTAGGTTCAGTATTTTTAAAATATCCCCTTCAGATCCATCCATGTAGTCAAATTTATCAGCAGCTGGTGCCTTTTTATTGCTTCAGAGTGTTCACAGGAAAAAGTCTCCAAGCAAACAGTTGCTGGGTTGTGTGGCGGATGTTCAGGGGTTTTTTTACGAGGTGGCATAATTTTTAATGTTTTAAAAGTAATGTTTTTCTTGTAAATTGATCATACATCTTTTTAAAAAAATTTTATTAGTACAGGTTTCCAATTCATGCAGCTCAACAAAGAAAATGACAAAGGATGGACAGAAGGGGACAAGGAGACAGATCTCTTGCAATAGGAAGTGGCCCAAGGGAAGAAGGGTGAGGGATGGGGAGGAGGGGAAGAGAAAGTAAGAAAAATAAAGATATGCTATGTATAGGAACCTAATAACCGCAATTAATGTAAATACTATCTGCCATAACATGAGATAAGACAAATAATATCAACATGTTCAGTTTTATAAGCATCTGCCAGAACTGACTTCCAGCGTGTCTGCACTCCCACCAGCTTGTGTGTGCGATCCGGTTTCTCTGAATCCTCACAAACTCTGTTTTACTCATTCTTATTGCCGTGCAGTGATATTGCATTATGTTTTTAGTTTGTATTTCCCAAATTGTTAGACTTTGGGACTCTTTTCTGTGCTTGTTTACCATTGAGGGTGGCAAAATATCTTTGGTGAAATTTCTCGTTACATCTTTTGCCCATTTGATGATTGGATTGATTTTCCTCTAGTATGTTTTATTTCCTTTTATTGTATTGGTACATTTTAGATTTACACAGTGACAACATTCATCATGGGGAATTTGTACTTGTACATGGTACTTCTTGCTTCTTTTTTTTCCCATTCCCCTCCCCTCCCTTCAGCCCCTCCTCTTTTCTTTATTTGAAAAACTTTGTTTCCATTTTTTCCTCCATTCTTTTTCTTTTCTTGTCCCTTCTTTCCTCCCCTTGTGCCACCCTTTGTTCCCCTTCTCATCTGAACATTTTCTTCTAATTTCCTAATATCCATTACACATTTTGGTCCTTACTTACACTTTTGTTTTCTCACACCACATGTTTCATCAATGTAGTATGTTAAGACTTTCATGTACATTCTACACAGTGTTCCTTTATTGATTGCATGGTTCAGAAATATTTTCCCCCAGGATGTAACTTGCTTTTTAAATTCTCTTATCAGTGTCATTTTCATAGAAAATATTTTTAATTTTGGTGAATACAATTTACTTTTTGTTTCTTTTGACAGATTGTGATTTTAATATCAAAGCTAAGACCTTTTGCCAGAACTTTTTACTAGATGAAGAGCGCTGCACTGCACAGGGTCATCAATAAAGGAGAGGTCACAGGGGATGAATTCAAGGACAGATGATTAGAATTTGCTCTATAAGCAACAGAGAGGAAATCACCTGGAGAAAAAAACAAAAAGATGAGCCAAGTCTCTGAAAAATGTGGTACAATAATAAAAAACATTTATTATTGGAATCCCTGAAGGAAGGGGGAAAGAAAGTGGAACTAAAAGGGTATTTGAAGAAGCGACACCTGAAAACTTACAAAGGTGGGAAAACATACAGCGCTGCAGGTTGAAAAAGTTGAGAAAATCTAAATTGGATAAACTGAAAGAAATCTATAATAACACATTATAATTAAACTTCTGAAAACTAAAATTAAAGGAAAAAATCTCGGAGGGAGCCAGAGAGAAATAATGTGTTACCTACAGAAATATACCTGGGTTTTCCATGTGAATTTGTGAATCCAGGAGGAAAGAAGACCATTTCTTTCCAAACTAAGAGCAGGATGAGACTCCGCAGGGAACACTCTGCCCCCACCATATTCCTGGGTCTCCGATCTGGTTTGCATTCCCCTCCTGCCTCCGAAAGTCCTCCTTTCCTAGTGTTCTCAGTTACTTTCTGGGTTTATAGTTTCCCTTCATGGGGAGGAGCAGGGAGAGAAAGAATATGCTACCAGCTCCACACCAGGAGACTGTGGCCTTGATTTTAATACTATGTTTTATTCTTTAATTTGTTAATCTTGGAGGAAGAGTAGCCCGGGACGCTCTTGTTATCTCAGCAACAGGGGTAGTTAAAATTCATTTTGTGGGCTCCCTTGAACTCATTTTTGGTAGAAAAGTATAGAAGTTCTGCCTGGTGTGGTGCTGCAAGCCTAATTTGCATCCCTTCAGAGTCAAAGAAATCATAAAGTAGACATCATTTTTCAAATTTTAATAAATAATATTAAAGGTCTAAAGAGGAGTTTGTACATAATCTTATAGCTACACATGAGTAGATTTGCTGACTAAACATGGGTGGAAATAGACATAAACATGTCGATCTGTATGATGTTTGCATGTGTGTGTGCCTGGATATATGTATGGAGATGTGGCATTTATCACAGTGCATAGATGACATAAAATTCATAAAAGAAATTATAGGTTCTTATAACAATTCATATAGAAAAATAATTTCTAATTTCAGAATTTTATTTTATACTTTGTTTCCCAAATGCTGATGTAAAATAAAGTCTCTGAGATTACTCAGAAAAAATCCTAAATTTACAGAAACATTTAACAGTAAAAAGATGCACTGTGGGACGGTGATATAGCTCAGCAGCATAAGTGCCTGCCTGGCAAGAGCGAGGTCCTGAGTTCAACTCCCAGTACCCACATATTAAAAAAAAAAAAAAAAAGAAAGTAAAAAGGGCCAGTGATATAGCTCAGCAGCATAAGCGCCTGCCTGGCAAGCACGATGGTCCTGAGTTCAACTCCAGGTACCCTCATTAAAAAAAAAAAACAAAAGAGACACTGTAAAATGCGTAAAGGATCTAGTGCTCTTGTATGTAAGCTTCTTTACAGCATGTTTTTATGAGCAGTTTATGAAAATTATGTTATTTAGTTTAAACTATATTCAATGATTTTATTTTTCATTAGAAATTATTTTTAAGTAAGTTAAGCTGGAGGACCATAAACAGCACTTAAATGTATAGAAAACATTTGAAATGACAGGTTAAAAGATAAATTTGAAGGCAGGAGGATCGCCATGAGTTTGAGGCCAGCTTGGGCTACATAGTGAGTTCAAGGTCAGCATGAACTGCATAATGAGCCCTGTCTCAAAAAAAAAAAAAAAAAAGGGAAAGATAAATTTGAACACTTTGATTAGAATTCAAAGATTCTGGACGTGTTTTACAGGTGTCAATTCAGTTCAAAGGTTTAATATTTTTTAAATACTAAAGCTTAACTGATACAGTAATGCGCTGGTCTACCACATTACAGGTTCCTTGTCAAATGCCTTCTCTAGCATTCAGCTAGAGAAAAATCCCTTGTATTTAGGCTTTCAGTCTCAGCTCTTGGAGGAAGAAACTGGTTTTGAGAAACACAGGGGAAGGGGCTGATCAAGGACAGGATACAGAGAAGGCAGGAGCACCTAGAGATGATTCCTAAAAGTACTGTGTTCAAAGGTTAAATGTGATAGGATATTTACTGAGGAAAAAAGTGAATGTGGAACAAATTCGTGAAGGCATCCAGATCTGAGCATGATATAAATAGGATGACAATGCAACTTATAACCCAACCAGAATACTCAAAATGGAACGTGATAATTGTGCCTAGAAAGTTAAAAATGTAAACTCAAACTTACTATTAGAATTAATCTTCAGAAGTTGATGCTTAACCATTTCCCTGAGGTGACACGTCAATGAAAGCACATTTCTGTGCAATGCCTTGAAGATTTTTAGAATGACACATCTCGTATGTATGTGGGATTATGGTCCATTCAGGCTTAATGCTACAGATTTTCTCCTGATTGAGTGGACATGAGTTTGTCTCCTTGCCTTCATGATGTTACTCTGGGAAAAAGGAGATAGCTACTAAACAAGAAGGACTCGTTAAGCCATTCTAATTTGAATATATGCACTGCTGAAGCAAGCACAAGACATTCTAATTTGAAATGCAAAGTTTAACTCAGTCTTCACCATGACTTACAGGTAAGAAGCTCTCACTTGTTAAATATGAAGCATCTCCCAAAGGATCATGTTTTCAGGGGTTTGGTCCGCAATGTAGCCAATCAGAGTTGATTCCAGAAAGGTGATCAGATCTATAATCACATCAGTGGATCCACATCTGAGCTCAGAGCTGAATTGGCTGTTAGGAGATGGGGCCCAGTTGGATGGAGTAGGTCACTGAAAATGAGCCTTTGAAAGGTGTATCTGTCCTCAGCCCTTCTTCTGTCTTCCTGGCTGGAATGAGGTGAGCCACTGTGCTCTGCCACATCCTTCCACCATGGTGTTCTGCCTCACCCAGGCCCACAGTGATGAAACCAGCAGACCATGAACTGAAACCTCTAAAACCATAAGCCAAAGTAGGCCTTTCTTCCTAAGTTTTTGTATGGCTTATACCTAGATGTCCTCTCCAAGCCTCATGTGCTCATACATGGAGTTTCAGGAGGTTACTGGTCATGGACGTTTGATACTGGATTAGTCCACTGATGGATTATATCTGGGTGTGATGCTGCGAGGTAAAGTCTGGTGGGAGGAGGTGGGTAAGAATATCAGCAAGCTCCGGAGTCAGCTGTTTTCAAACCCTTGCTCACAGTGGGCTCCCTTGGGTATTTAGATCTCTTTGAACCTCAGTTTTCTTGTCCATACAGTGAGGGTGACACTATTGATCTTGGAGAAATGTGGAGAGGACAGCAGATGACATGTATGTTCTGTGTCTTGTATACCTGGCACACTGAATGGTGGAGGGATGCTTTTATTCTAAAATGACTTCTGACACTGTGACACAAAATTTCTAAAATGCATCTGTCCCACCCACAAAGAGAATTTCTCTATTACCCTATGGTGAGGCCAAATCAGGCCTAAAAGTTAGAAGGGGTGATTCAGTGAGTAGCATCAGATACCACATTGCTTCCCAGATACACTTTAAATTCATGTCTCTCTCTCCTCACCAGTTTAACCTGTGAATCAGGAATCTCCCGACCCTGGACTCATGGACTCTGCAGAGCGGAGCATTCGTGCTTCACAGTGCCCCCTTCTGTGCATGTTTCCTGGGGATGCAGCAGACACCCAGCCTGCTCTTGGTCTTTGTTTTGATGCTGTGGTCCTTCTTCACTTCTGCATGAAAGTCTGAGGATTTCCTACACAAATACGTTTAATTCCTAATCTCCATTTGTCTCTCTTTGGCTTGTTCTGCAATCTCCACTTCTATTTATGAATCTAGGTATCAGCAGATGTCCCTGGGCTGAGAACGCCCAGCACAAAGAGTTCACACCCCTGGGCGCTTGTCTGTGTGGGGTCTGCCCGGGCTCTCCAGGTCCCGCTCTCACCCCAGCCACCCGTCCTGGCTGTGGTCGGTGCTCAAAGTGAGTTTTTCTCAGGAAGCGCCCAGCTCCACAGAGCGCCTTTCTTCACAGGAAGCAGGAATGGTTTTGCTGTGAGTGCAGAGAGGATTTTTTTCCTCCGAGTAAGTCAAATTTAACCACTAGAAAGCTAATTATTGTTATCTTTAAACCGTAAAGGAGTCTATTTCATTCTTAGCTCATGTCTTCAAAGCACTTCAAATGTGGATATATTTAGCAGGTTTAAGAATCTCCTTTACTAAAAATCACAATAGCTCATAATGTAATTTTGTTGAAATAAGAGTACTTTCAGCTAGGTGGTAAATGGATTTCCACAAGATCTCAAGATGAGATCAGGACTCTCAAAAGAGAAAAAGCAGAAGCTCATTATGACAACTACGGACAAGTTAATAATGGTTCTTCTAGAATTGGAAAACAAATTTATGATTGTTTAATGTAGATAATAAAACCAATGTCCTCACTGAGTTATTAAAGACTTGTGAAGCATTTTTTAAGTTTCCACAGATTTTCACTCTGTCTACAAGCATGTAATTCATTATGAACTCAGGAGCTGAACTTCACTTTCTTATTTGGAAATCTCGCTTCCTGAATTTCCATCTGTTTGAAGGCAAATTTCACATGTCTTTTAAGCACTATCAATTAAATGTTTACTTCTGTTCAGTAATCCTGGCATAAAGAATCATTTACAGGAGCTATTACCTGATTGACAGGTAAAGGCATTGGAGCAGTACAAGTACATCTCTAAGCACATGCATTTGTTTTTAAGAGTGATTTTGTCGCAGAGAGGATTTGATTTTGAGGCTCCTATTAACTACCAACCACATAACTTGGTATTGCTACTTCCTTTACTACTATCCCTGGGTAATCCCACCATTCTTAATATGTAACTGGTAAGAAGCACCTGAAAATATGGCTTAGAAAGAATGGTGCAATAGTATTTGTTAAATTTTTCATCTCTGATTCATTTAAAATGGGTTAATCTTCCATTTTCTTTGGGGTTATTAATAATAGAGAACATTAAACAACATTTTTTACTGTTAAACAACATTTTTCACATTTCTGCAGATTTTCAAGATAATTTTTTTCTCACTTATCCTAAAATTATCGATTAAGATTTCAAGTTTTAAGTAAGGTGCTAGGTATACAAATGAGTAACATGTCACTCTGATCTTCAAGGAGTTCATAAAATGGTCATTAATTCATCCTGTGTTGGTCAACTTTTTGTCACTCTGACAAAATACAGAAGATAATCAACTTATAAAGAGGAAAGATGCATTTTGCCTCCATGTTTCAGAGGTTTCCACCCATGGATGACTAACCTGTTGCTTTCGGGCTTGGGGTGCGGCAGCAATCGGGGTGGGGTGCATGTGGTAAAGCAAGGTGCTTGCCTTATGGGAGCTGGGAAGAGAAAGACAAGACAGGGAGCCTCCTGGGTTTAAATATCCACTCTACAGCCGTGTCCCCAATGATGTCTTTCCATCAGGCCCCATCCCTTAAAGGTCCACCATCTCCCAGGAGCACCAAGCTGAGGTCCAAGCTTTTAACACATGAGCCTTTGGGGGACATTTCAGATTCAAATTATAGCAATTCAGAAAATAGCAGCACTCAACACTGTTTTAAAGCAGTTAGGATAGTTCAATGAAGAAAAGAGAGGCAAAAAACTGATCCCATGGCATTGGCATTGGAGAAGTGGGAGAAACAATCACAGTGGCAATAGTCATAAGAGTTGGTAAATTACATGGCATGCTAGGAAGTGGTGAGAACTGTGAGAAAACATAGGGGCATCATGGATGCTTGATGACAAATAAGGTTGCCAAGGCAGGCATCATCTGGAAAGTGACATATGAGCAAAGAAATAAAGGGGATAAAGAGGTTGGTCAGCTGAGCACAGAAAGGAGCACTTTACAATCAGAGGGGACAGCAAATACTAATGTCTGGCACTTTGAGGAAAGAGTCAGGAGGCCAGGGTGGCTGCAGCTGAGTGGCCAAGGAAAGAGTTACTAAGGGGAGATGACAGAGAGGAAAAGGGAGGCCAAAGTTAGGATTTTGGCTTTTGCCAAACTTGAAGTGGAGATTGTTTTCGGTTTTGAACAGAGGATTGACCAAGACCGAGCAGGTAAGTGTCACAATCTAGGGTACTGATATGAAGGGGAGAGGGGGCTGCCAGATGCTGGAGAAGAATGAAAATGTATTGAAGCATTAGAAGAGAAGCAGGCATTCTCCAAGAGGCACAAGAAGGAATCAAAGTCAGAAGTGACACGATTGGCAAGGAAACAGCCAAGCATGTGCACAATGCATCCAGGAGACCTGGGCTCCTTCAAGGAAAACAAGGGACACGTGTGTGAGACTGGTGAGCACTGAACCTAAAGAAAAGCAGGCTGATCCTCGGGTGGAAAGGCCAGTAGAGGGAAGAAGGAAATACAGCTGCAGAAGCGAGGCTGGCACTGCTGGGCTGCGTGCTCACGCCTGTCTAGTGTTCCAGCTGACCAGACTCAGGACAGCTGTGCATGCATGGGGCACAGTATGTTAGCAAATGACCTTCAGTCAGCTAGCAAGACAGCAATGTCATGCAGTAAACTTTGTACCCAAGACTCAGGTGTTAGACAAAATGGTCCGTCTTCCAAAAGCAATGTCTCTGCACCCATGAAAACACACTTGTGCTGCACTTTCAGGGTAACACAACTGGGATTTTAAGAAGCCTCGTAAATACCCAGAATTTCCTCCATTTGGATGGGCACATGACCTTCCCTGCCAAAAGTGCTGTGAGGAAGAAGACCATCTCGAGGACCTGCAACCCACAAGCACCCCCAGACCAAAGTACTCTGTCAACATCAGAAGACCATCTCTGCGTCCGTAGCCGTGGCTGTAACTTCTCTAAGCCTGTGGCATCAGAGCTCCCGTTTTGTTATTCTTTCAGTCCAATATTTTGAAGAATTTAATCAGAACGCCATCTCAACCAATCAATATTTTGCCTAAGGAACAAGAAGAGATTCAAAAGAAAGCCCTTAAGTCAAATGTGGGGCCCCCATACCCCTAAGACCATTGGTCAAAAGGAGTATGCATGTGGATGTAGGCGATGGTTTTAACTGGGTTGTGGTGCTACGGCAAACAGAAACACCGAAATAACACCTAGGATTTGGAGGCAGATTTATTTACATCGATGGACCCTGACCTCAATAAAAAAAAAAAATCAGGCCCCGAAGGCTCAGGAAGGAGGTTTTTATGGGGTTGCAAAGGTTTTTATGGGGAAGTACAAAGGCACAGTTCTTGGCTGTCTTTGATTGGTTCTTACAACATGCATCAGAGTGAGCAGATATGCATCACAGTGACCAGCCGTTTCTAAGCAACAGAAGTAACAAGAACTGTAACAAGAACTGCTACCTGGGCTACTAACAGAAACTGAAGTAAACTGGCTGGGGGGGCATTTTCTGCTATAGTGTTGTACACTGATTGCACTAGTGTCCTGATTCTCGCTTTGTCCCTATAACAATGACTCCTTTGCCACATTGCTGCCCAAAGCCCTTACGCCCTGACTTTGGTGATGGAATTTGCCTCAGTTAACAGGATGTCAGCAGTGTTGACATAGATTTTGAAAACTTGTTGGTTATACTCATTGTCTCATGTCTCTTCCTTCACCAGGGGACATGCCAAAACTAGCTGCATGAATCAAGGTAGAGCCATCTTAGTTGATCCAAACAAGGCCAGCCCAGGTCAGCCTATCTGGGCCTCGCAGACACATGAGTAAACAAAGCCAGGGTCTTCTGACTCACTGCAGATTAGATGAATCCCTCAAATCCATGACCACAGCCAGTGCTTGTTGATGGATACCGTTGAGCTTATGGTTGTTTTTTATGCAGTGTTCTGGGGTGGATATTTTCCAGGAGAAGAGTGAACTGTATGCGTTCTTTACTTGGAGGTAAACATAATTGATGTGCTATCCAGGACACTCTGGAGAATGAAAGAGACAGTGTTGATAATCACTGTAAACAGAAACAAGACTTTCAGGGGATGCTATAATGACTAGAGAAGAAAGACAAATCCTGTGATGAAAATAAGAACGATAAGCCTAAGATTGAAAGTCTTAAAGACCTGACACTTGAAATTCAAAAATGAAAGAATAAGTTCAGATAGTGAGACGCTGCAATGGTAGATGTCAGAGTTATAGAACCATACTAAGAACTGTGACGGAAGATGGCCAGATTGCAAGTGGGCGGGTGGACGGAGGACAGAAGGAAGACTGAAGGCCTGGGTAGGTAAGGTGCCAAGCACACTGCCTGGCACGGGAGATTTTTGGGAGAAGCGTGGAGCATAATTCACCTCAAAACACTGGATAATGCCCAATACTAAGAGTTCTCTCCCTCACAATTTGTCATGAGCAGCTGCGGTGATAGTGTGATGACTCTCCAGAAGCTCTGAATCCTGTTATCATCTATGCACTGGTTCCATTAGATTCTCCTGGAGGAAATATTACATTGGAAATGATGCCTGCTGGCCCACAGTTATACATGTTGGGGAAGAAGGAAAAGCCACAGCAGATGTGAAGAACTCAAGAAAAGCTTCCCAAGTGAGAAGAATGGAAGAGAAGTTCAGGCAAAAGCAAATGGAACGTTCAGAAAGCAAATGTTTACAGGGATGGTAAAAAAAAAGGGTGGTAAACTGAGGAAGTAGTGAAAGGCAGGACATGAGTCAGGTGTGACAGGTATTGTGGTGCTATCTTAGTGAGAAGCTACAAGGCACAGATTCCAAATCCTTCCAAAAAGCCAACTAAGATAGAAGCTGAGAAGTCATTTTTCCAGCATTCTGGTTGGACACTGTTCTCACAGGGAAGATATGTTCAGCTAAGTGCTGAGAATCTAATGAGAAATGCAGTGGTAATGGCAGCACCTGGGTGTTCAGAAGGCGTTAAAAGAAATATACTTAGATCAATGTCTTTTGAGAAATTTTCATGAGAACAGAAGACAGGTGCCAGGTGTGGTGATGGCCAGAGATGGGCCAGGTGTGGTGAATCTAAATGCCCACATTCTAGCAGGCTAATGCAAGAGGATTGTAAGTGGAATCCTGTCTGGGCAACTTAGGGAAACCCTGTCTCAAAACAAAAAGAGTGTAGGATGTAGCTCTGTGTGAAAGCTCTGGGTTCAATCCTCAAACCACAAAGAAGAAGGAGGAGAAGGAAAATAAGGACAAGAAAGTGGCAGGTGATGGCAGTGAATACTTACTCCTTTTCTTGAGGTTTGAGTAGAAAAGACATATTTATTCCACTCTCCATGAAGAAAGGGGGGAAGGCTGGAAGCTGCTACTGCTTCTCATAGTACTTGATGAACCCATTTTTCTCTAAGCAGCTCAGTACACAACAGGTCTGCTGTGATCTCCATCTGTCACATCTTATGCCTTGTTGCTGATCTGGTTGAATACTCACAGAAAATGTAAGTTTTATCTACTGGGTTCACAAAAGCAAGGAACAAGTGAGATGCTTGCAGCTTGTTTGTCTTGCTCCTTGTATTGCTAAAGAACCAAGGAGCTTGAGCATGTTTTTAAATTAATTGATGAGCAGTACTCATGAGAGGGCAAGTAAACATAAGTGCAGCAGCAAGAAGAAACAAGATCCTTGAATAAATGACAGCACAGAGAGAAAAGGATCAGCCATGGTCCAACAATACCCTTTTTCTGCACCAATAGATACAGAACTTCTGCAGATGAAGCAGGTGGTGATGTTGCAGGTGGGTACTGCATATGTTTGCAAGTGTCTCTGTAAGTACAAAGCAGGAAGAGCAGCTGAAAATCAAAGGGGCAGGACAGTGGCAGGGAACTCAGTCTTTCTTCTGTCCTCTTGCTCTTGTAGCTGCCTACACTTTTCCATGTGGGTAGTCAGTCCTTACGTAGCAAAGCCTGGAAGCCACAGTCATTGGTTGCTACCCCAAATGGATTTTCCTTTCTCTCTTTTTTGCAGGCAGATCAGTCCCTGATTTTTTATGCATCTACTTCTCCTATGGATCTGGGCTAAATTCAGTTCTAATTCTGTTATGGGTTCAAACTCATAATAGAAGGCCAGGCAGCCAATTTAAAAGTTTAATGAGCCTTTATTAAGCCGGCCAGCAACTGACCTGTGCACTCCATGCAGAGGTATTACAAATCAGCCCTGGGCCTGTTTAACACACAGAATTTAAAGCAAAAACCACATCCTGATTGGAACAGAAATCAACTATTCTTGGAACAGCGCATAAAGGTTATGGTACATTGGCTTTTGCATAAGGAACTTACAAAGATACCTAGCAATTACAAAAGAATAGAACAGCAAGTTTTTTGTCCACTTTTAGTATGCAGTTTAGATACACTTCCTCAATGGTATTTTTCTATTGTCTAGTATCTATGTAGCTAGTAACTATGCAGCTAGTAACTATGTAGCTATGGGAGCCATCACAATTCAATGTAAGGATCCCTTTTTATGACAATGACTTATGTAAGAATGGCACGTGATGCTTCTACCCAAGGAGATGTGAAGGATGGTCTGCTGCGACATTGTGGTAAAGGATTTTTTTAATTAAAAAGAGATCCACAAAAGAAAGTTCCTGTTGATTTGTCGGCTGTGCTCCCTGGAAGTACAGTCATTTTCGACTCACAGAGAGAGCCGGTTCCCGGACCAACAGGAAGACCACAGAGAAGACACTGAAAGGATTCAGGATCCTTACTGACTTCTTTGAGCCAGTGAATTACAGAGAAAATGAACCTCCAGAAATGTAAATAATTATATTCTATCTCAAACATTTTGTATCACCTACCGCCAAAAGTATATTAAGGGATAGGATGACATCTGAATATTAAAATATTGTTTATATAAGGGGGATAAAAAGGATAAAAGAATGCATTGCACATCTTGATTTTTACACATTTCAAACAACATATGTAGTATGTGATAGTTTAAAAAATGAAGGCTGAAGAGAGAAAAAATAGAACTTAAGTCTATGAGAACTTAACACTTAACTTTAACTTGTTATAATTTCCAAAGTTGTCACTTCTATGACATCGAAGCTGTTGTATTCCTTATACAAAAAGCCCATGTGGTACATATATTTTTTCTCAGTATTAAACATGGGTAATTTAGAATTTTTAGGGGTCCTTTCTTTAGAAATTTGAAATTATGTCTCTAAACACTAAAAACTGGCATTATAGTAATATCAGGTAGAAAACTTAAAATGCTTTTTCATAGAGCTATTGGGAGTTCTCCTAGGCAAAAGAGAAAGGAGGTAAGGAGCCCAGACTTTGGGAAATAGTCTCTCTACTGTTGTTGCCCATTCGTGCTTCATAATTAAAGAGGTATAACATTTTATAAATGATCTTAGAGATCAAGATCAACTAACCTAACTCTACCTGCCCTGGGTTTTGTTAATGAAGTAATAAGCCCAATATGTAAAATGAGATGCCAGGATGATGTCTGAATATCTGGCATAGAAATAAAAATGATATAAGTAATGTTTAGAGACACTATGACACATTATGACAGACACTATTCCAACCACCCTACATGAATTAAATAACTTAATTCTCATGCAAGCCTATTAGTTCCATCTCTAATAAAACCAAGGTTTGCAAAGTCAGTTAACATCCCAAACCTCATGGCTGGCAAATGAGGGAAGCATTAGGCACAGGGTCTAACATATGTAGGGGTTAAGTGCATAATTCGTAGGTGCTTCTTATCCTTCTTCCTTCTCTAAAGAAATGTTTGATGATGGACAGAACAGAATCCAACTTTTCTAACTCCATAATCTCTTCTACCATTGGGTTCTTTCTTTGCTTCTTCCCCTACCGTTCCTCACCCTGACCAGAGTCAGACAACGAAGCATCTGTATTTGACTAAATACATCTTATCTTTCTTATGATCAGAAGATTCTTTTCCATGTATCCCCATAAGAAAAGTTTACTTGAATTAAATCCCTTTTCATTTCTTTGTGGCTTTACCACCCCTCCCCCAAATTTTACAGTAATATACATGGTTCTTTTCTTACTAGTTTAAATAATTTTCTGCTAATCCAACAGCTATTTTTATCTCCAAAGTATTACTTTCTACCTGTTTTTTCAGTGTACTCTTTTACTGAGGTCCAGATATCTGGTACATTTACATGGACTTCTATTGATGGGAATACATGTATCCTCTAAAGCAAAGAGTACCATTTGTTCTTCCAGGAGATTGTAACCTAAATTACAGTTACTGTCATCAGCATTCCCTCTCAATTTCAACTGTTCAGGCGGTTATAGACTCTAAAACATCAAAATTTCTTTCTTTTTTTTTTTTGTGGGTACCGGGGGTCGGCCTCAGGACCTCACGTGCCAGCAGGCGCCTGTGCCACTGAGCGATATCACCGGCCCCTTTTTTGTATGTGGGTTCTGGGAGTTGAACTCGGGCCCTCACGCTTGCCAGGCAGGCGCTTAAGCCTCTGAGCCATCTCACCGGCCCTAAAACATCAAAATTTCAAACACCAACTTTGTGTACTCTCAGAAGTTATAACAAGATCATCTTGAAATTAATGACAAAATTAAGAGCTAAATATACCCAACAAAGTTAAACAGATGACATTGGATCTGTGACTATTAGTTAAGACACTTCAACAATATTAAGGGTGAAAAAGAAAATGAAGGAATATCCCATATTCTAGTTTCCTAAACAAAGTATAGGTTTTGGTGGCTAGTATTTGACTTTATTTATTTATTTATTTATTTATTTATTTATTTATTTATTTTAGACAGGGTGTCACTTTGTAGGTCAGGCTGACTTGAACTCTCAATGTATCCCAGGCTGGCCTTGAATTCATGATAATCCTCCTGCCTCAGCCTCCCGAGTGCTGGGATTACAGGCATGCGCCACCACTCCAGGCTTGACTTTTTGTTTTCTTTTTTTTTTTTTTTTTTTTTTTGTGGGTACCGGGGGTCAACCTCAGGACCTTGCGTGCCTACAGGCGCCTGTGCCAATGAGCGATATCTCTGGCCCTTTTTCGTATGTGGGTTCCGGGAGTTGAACTCAGGGCCTTGCGCTTGCCAGGCAGGTGCTTATGCCGCTCTCTGGCCCTTGACTTTTTCAAATAACTTAATTACCTGAAAAACAAACTAGGTAAAAGATTTTATTTAACAAGGAAGAAACAACTTCTCCACTGCATTCAGTGTGGGTTTTTAAAGAATCAATTTCTAATGGTGATTTCCAACGACTTTGGTCCCAAATTCCAACAACTTTTGCTGGGACTTAAAAAAAAGAGCTGGTGTGACTGCTATGTGTGAAAGCCTCTGAGATTTATGTAGTCCTTCATTAGAAAATGCAGGATGTGCTTCTTACCACAGGTACATGTGTAATACTCAGAGTAGTTTCTGATAAGAACTGCTAGAACACTGCTAACTCTGAGTTATCAATTCAGTACTCGGGTTACAATCAACAGAGAAATGTGGATTACCTTATTTTTAATTTTATAGTAAATTAAAAAAAGGAGCTTGTTGATACACTTTTCAGCAAAGCATATTCTATTACATGACTCAGCAGCCTTTGGGGTAAGTTCTTGAGATTTTTCATATTGCTTCCCAGTGCTGGACACTGGACTTGGAGAGTTGAATAACGCTTTCTTCAGGACTAAGTCTGAATTTGCGTGAGTTCTCTGGAGCCACTTCTGGCCTCCTGCCACCAGACTCCCTAAGTTACTTGGGGAATCCACATGCAACCAAGGGAGAGCCTACAAAGCCGTCACAAATGAGTATTTGACAGACTTTAGGATTAAAAATGAGAAAAATTGAATGTCATTCTCTACTATTACTCTTGTCAGTCTTCCATCATCTTTTCCTTCCATTTCAAAAGTACGTGGCAAAACTTGCTGCAGAGTACCAGGCAGCTCCTCAAATGAAGTGAATTATTTTAGTTTACTGCAAGGCATCTATTCACCTATATTTTTGTTCATTTTTTTGTTCACTCTATACCACCTAGGTTCTTAGAAAAACAAGACAATTGACATTTTCTACACAGAAACTTTTTTATATCAAGTGTAAGCTATGAAAAATCTAAATGTTTCTATTCTTTGGGGGTTTGTGGGGGGAGAAGATGGTCTTGCTGTGTAGTCCAAGATGACTTCAAACTTACAGTGATCCTCCTGCCTCAGCCTCCCAAGTGCTATGATTACAGGCATGCAGCACTACACCTGGCCAGAAAAATCTAACCATGAAAGATGCTGGATTTAGCAAAAGTTTTTTTTTTAAAAGGTCTCTTCTCATCAAGGTACACAAATAGGGGCTGGTGATATGGTTCAGCGGCATAAGCGCCTTCCTGGCAAGCGTGAGCTCCTAAGTTCAACTCCCCATACCCACATTTAAAAAAAAAAAAAAAAAAAGATACACAAACAACCCAGAACTCTACATGAGGCAAGACCAGATTAGGAAAGAAAAAAAAAAAAAAAAAAAGATCCTGTACAACATTACCAAAATCATGTCATTCTCATTTTCCCTAAATGAAACCAAAGTTTTAAAGAATACAAGTAAAATGGCTTAGCCACTATACTAGAAGAAAGTCTCATTTTAGAACGTGCATTACTCGGCAAAAATTATGTTCACAAAAATAAAGGTCTGTGTCCCCCCCAAAAGTAGAAAAGCATCCACATTAAATTATTCACAGCAGAAAATGAAGGTCTTTGACCCCTGTGTTCTAAACCTGGGTCAGCTGTAACAAGAAGAGCTCTCCCTCACCACAGCAGCACTGGCTAACTAGTGTGCATGGCCTTCACCTCCTTAGTTTTTGAGGGTCAGCGTGCTATGGTTTATTTAGCAAGTAAATGTATTTTCAGTGCCTGCTGTTTGCCTTGGACAGTTCTGATCCGTCCAGTTGTAGAAGTGATTTCATTTTTACTGGGTTGCCAACATCATTATTTTACCATTTATTTTCTTTAACGTTTAATTTCCCCCTAAACCTTACAGGTGGCCAAAGAACCATAAACTTACTTGTAGCTATAAATTAATTCCAAATTCAAAAGTGTAAATTATGTGTTGAGTTTCAGTGTTTCCTAACAAATATTTCCTGTCCGTGACGCAGATTTCAACAGAGACTGAACGACCTTCTGCGGAAATGCAGACATCAACCAGTGAAGTGTTTCAGTGTGTTGGAAATGTTTTCTGTTTGTTTTTTAGTGATAAAATATGCCTTCCCCCCGTCCCCTGATCCGAGGAATTGGACACAGGGACTTCACACTGACCAATATCTTCAGAATTCTCTCTTTTTTTTTTTTTTTTCAAATTTTGAGACAAGGTCTAGTTGAATTGCTAAATTGCTGTGTATGGGTTTGAATTTGCAATCATCCTGCATCAGCCTTCCATAGTTCTGGGAGTGTGGGAATGCACTACTGTGCCCAACTAATATACACTTTTTGAGTGCATAGGCTAGTTCAAGGCTTAGCATGAAATAGCCATGAAAAAAACCTTGCACTTTTAATCAAAATATTTTTGATATTCATTATCTACCATCACAACAACAAAAGACCGTTTAATGAATACTACAACATGATGAGCACTGTCTTAGTACATTTATCATATAGATATTGGTATCTCCATTTTATAGTTAAGGAATCTAAGAGCAGATTAGTTAAATAGTTTGCTGAAAGTTATCCATCTATTAAATGGAGCATTCTCATATTCAAATCTTTGTAATCTCTGTATTCTGACTTTGAACTGCTCTCTTTCTGAATTCAGGTTTGATTTCTCTATGCAGGTTTGATATCTTCAGTAAAACAGGCAACAATTTATCCTACTGTATAATTTTTATGCTACAATGTGTTTTAACTGACTTCTTTGGTAAGCGAAGGAACACCTTCCTATTTAACATGTGGGAACACTGTATAATCTTTGAAGGGACAAAAGTATGCACAGAAGAGATAGTAAACCTTACGTATTTTTAAAGCAATTTTTTGCCGATGCTGTGTGAGTCTAAGATTTGGAAAATTTGTTATCTTACAGGCTTGCTATGGCAAATTAGCAATCTTATTTATTTATTTATTTATTTATTTATTTATTTATTGGTACTCTGTAAACTGATAGCAACTAAAGTCTTCTTGTCACATCCTATATCTGTGACAATTCTGAAACCTTCCTTAAAGGAACGGACATTTGTGGCCTTGTGTTTATGTCCTTTGCTGCAGTGAAACTGTTTCTCCAGGCTTTGTACATCCCCAGATTTCACATGACATCTTCACTGGGTGTTCTCAACCCTCACCACTCACCAGCTTTTATGCACTGTGAGGTTTAAGCTTCACTTTCCTACGGAGTCTCCTTCAGTAACTTTGCTGTGGGATGGGTTAGTAATTTGGGGTTGAGAACTATTGCTGTCGGTCCACACAGGTAAAGAACTTCATTCTTTCTTCGTTTTCCTTTCGTGCCAATCACATGACTTGGAGACTGTGTTTGCTTTTACAAGTTTTGTGAAGCAGCATAAATAAGATATTGGCTCACTAAGGAAGATAGGCATGGGACTTAAACTGCTTATGACCTCACAAATTTATTGACAAAGGTGTGAGTGGGGATATGCCTTGAAGGGGAGTATGCAGTAATAAATTTGGGTTCAAAAGTAGAGATACACATGGTGCTGTGGTGTTCTGGTACATCCGCCCCCCACACACTTGGCCAGTGTGGCTTCTGCAAGTTACTGCCTAAGACACAGGGGACCCAGAGCATTTTATCCTCTAAGATAAGCTAATTTGCATTTAGACTTCTTGTTTCACTGTTTCAAACAGTCAACCTGCAGTATAGTGCCTGGTAGAGCCTTTCTTACCACAAGATGATCTATGGGCTACTAAGTTAGCAACCATGCTACTTCAAAACTTTCCCCCTAGTATTTCTTACAACTTAAAGCCAAGAGAAGAGAGTCTAAACAGACAGTAAAGAGTCAGCTGGGTTGGATTCTGCCAAGACATTGGACTTATATTTTTACTGGATAGATGAAAGATAACAGAAAGGCACTGCCACTAAAATCCCATCAGCAAGTACAGTTAGAAGGGTTAAGGAAAATGAAAAACAACATTTTCAAAATACTGTGCTATGAGGTGCCAGGCTAAAGCCAAGCTCATTTATTTAATGTATACTAAGTACGGGGCACCTTTTAATGTGGGGAGGTCAGCGTGGCACATGGCCTGGTGCATCAGGGAATTCATTAGTTAGTGGGGAAGCGACTGTGACAACACAGGGCATGTGATGTGGGGGCTGCCTGGGCACAACTTCACCCTGTTGTGTAAATTAAATGAGCTAAGGTTATTAAAACTCTTAAAAAATGAACAGGCACGTGATAAATGCAACACTTTAATAATAGCAGCACTTACAGCACATTTTGCAGGTTAAGCATTGACTCATTTTATACCATCGGTGTCTTTGTATAAGGAAAATGCAGGTTTGCAAAGTACTGTGATGAAGATCTCATAGCCTGACGTGGCAAAGCTCGTACTTGTATCCGCATTTATTTTGGTCTGTGTAAGTTAACACTAAGCTATGTCTTTCTCCATGTTTTCCCTTTTTCTTTTTTCTTCTCTTTTGGTTTTTCTAATGAGTGTATGTGGGCAATTATTGAAAGCTCTTTTTTTTGGAGATATATCCAAGTTGAAGCCATGTGAAATGCCAGTGCTGAGGCAGGGAGAATATTCCCTGCTGAGGGATAAGAGCGGAAAGGACAGAGTCATCAGGAAGCTTAGTTACTTCAAGGATCGTGGAGTCTGCCAGTGTGCCTGAGGAGATGCAGGCGGCGGTGAACTGTGAGCAGAGCAGGTTCAGGTTCTGAAAGCCCTTAGCCTGCTGTTAGTTCAGATTTCACCCCAGAGGCAGTGGGAAGCTGCACTGACTTTCAATTCTAAAAGGAGAAAATCCCTTTAGAGAATTAGAGCTCTGTCTGGCTGGAGCCTCAGGGAAGTTGGGAGGATGGGTAGGTGGAAAGAAAGGTTAAAGAAGCTAAGTTTTTCAGAAAAGTGTGGAGAAAACCAAAGTGGCAATGTTGAAGCCAGCACAAGTAGAGAATCTAAGGAATTAGGGAGGCCTTGATAAGGGAATTGTGGCAAATTTCTATACCCAAGACATTAATCTTTCCTTTTTTTTTTTTTCCTAGAGGTGATAAACACCTAAGGTGTAAGTGATGCTCTTGTGGAAATACTAAAAATAGTTTGGAGTTAAAGAACTAAAAGCAGTGAAAATATTGACTATTTTAAATGAAAAAAAAAAAAAAACAAAACAGTACCTTCAGGATACCTGGTCATGAAACCAAAAATTCAAGGAAAAAAGAAGGTCTCTTAGACTAAAAAAATCATTTTTTAAGCTCAGATATTAAAAAAAATTTCTTGGAGGGCATATTTGTATGGAGGGGATATGTAAACGCTAAAAAGGAAAAGAAAGAAAGAGATAAAGAACCCTTTTTATTTGATATCATTTCTTCTGCATCTGTTGCCTACTTCCTTTCTTTGCCAGGAACTCACCCAAATTGTCCTATTGCTTGTAGGCTCCCCGCAGACAAGATAGACAAACACAGTGGATGTTTAATTTTCTAAAAAATTACAGTAAAGACACATTTTTATTAATCTTCTTCAAAATATTCCCTTTTTCTTTGAACACACTTACTTACCTCATCCTTCTTGCCACTTTCTGAAGCAGTTCTGGAAGTCCTCTTTCCTGAGTGTCATTGGTTGCATGGTCATTAATTTGATGTCTGGAATCTTGTAAAAGTGATTTAGAATTTAATAATGTTCAGAGCCCTTTGCTTTATCTGTAATGCTGAACTTTAAATGGTTAATGGAGAAAAACATTAATATATGGAAAAATAGGGAATAAAGAGTCTGGAAATTCAGGTTACTGTCGATCAGGAATGAGTTTGTCAGCCCTTGAACGATGGTTGACTTTTATTCAGAAAAATTCAGATATTGAAGGACATAGAACATAAGGGCAATGATGTTGCAGGGTGAGTAGGGCTATTAGAGTAATCAAGGTAAGATGTTAGTACTGCACTTGAACTAAGTAGTGGCTGTAGAAATAGATAACAGGGTAGAATTTTGATACTTAGAATATGTAAGTTACAGCTCTGGTGTGATGGTTTACTAAAAATAAATAGCAGGCAACCAAAATGTTTGTCAGAATCATAAATGTCAAATATTGCCTCTGCGTATTGGCGTATCTTCTTCCTTCATTCTTTCATTGCTAAGATTTTGCCGTGTCACCGAAGACTCCCTGAACATCAGTGACAGAGTCATAGATTCCTAACAGGACACCCATGAGCCACCCTTGTGTCTCAGTCCTCTGACATTTGGTGTGGGCGGACATGAACATAGTGACGGGCTCTTGGTAATGAGCATGCACAGGCCGAGTGTCGCCCTCCAGCTTCTGCTCTGTGCCACAGCTGCTGTGGATGGACTGAGGAGCTCTTGTGCTGTAGCGGCTGGTGCGGCCTCCGTCTACCTGTGTCCTAGAATGAGGCGCAGAGCCGCTGCTGACCTGTGGTGGGTGGAGAGTGTGGAGGGAGTAAACTTATGCTCGGCTGCTGAGAATCAGGGGCTGATTAGTTAGCATGACACATTCAGCCTAAACCAGTGCCCCTCTAAGCGCACAACCCTAGCTCACGGCAGCCGTGCTGTCGCTGTCCCTCTGCCCTGCTGCAGCATTTGGCCTTGTAGCTCCTGTGTTTGTTCTACTTTCTCCTCCCATCACGTGACCTCCTCCTGCTCCCTCTGACATGCTAAAAGGTAAGCACCATGCCAGCCAAAATAAATGAAGTCTTCCACTTCTATCTGCAATTTATCAGAAACACAGAAATACTGTATTGCGTTTATCTGTGTTTTGGCAATTCTCGTTTGGGGTGATTTGGTAACTTTTTAAAAATGGCTTTGCATTTTCTAAGTGCTAAAGTATTTAGCGGAAATGTTTTGTTAAAATCATTCAGTTTGTGGGATGCATCTGGTATTTTGTATGAAACATTGTACTGGAAAGTCACTGTCTGGCCAGGTATAATCTGTATTATACTGAACTCTTAGAATTCTATTGGAAATTCATGCAGAAATTTGAAAAAATGGGACGTCTTTCAGTATCTTTCTAGGTTTTAGCATAAATTGTTTTCTGTCTTTTGCCCTCCCTTGATCCTGGGCATTAAATTCTATTCTCTCCCACAGGGCCTCCAAATAGATGTATGAACACCTGGGTCCTAGGAGGAGTCAAAAGTGTGGTCACTTTATGTTGAAAATGTGCAAGTAAACAATATTCAACCAGAACCAAAGACCTGTGGCATCCCAACAATGTCATTCTTGAGGAAGACAGGACAGCCTGGTCTCCTCCTCACTGCTGTGGGAGATGGGTGTGTGACAGCAGAGTTGTGGGGGTGGAAACCAGATATAAACTACTTTGATGGCTTTCTAGGTGACAGCTTAAAATTTGTATCAGTTTTTAAATTTTTAAACAATACAACAGTATAAACTGCAAGTGATAAATTTTTGCTTAGAAAACACAAAAATTTAGTTCAAATATGGATGCTTCGAATAAAATTTTAAATGGGAACTTACTCTTCAGTTAACTGTTTAAAACAATAACAAATGAAACAGGAAAATCGTGATTATCAACAATGACTACATGGTGACTGTCAGTTATTACATGACCATACTTTTACACATGCTTCAGGGATGCTAAAATGAATGTTGCTGTAGGAGATTTTCCATTGAGAAGCGAGAGACTACAAAAATTAGCAAATGAGGCGGAGACAAGTAGCTAGTTGGGAAACTCAAGTGGCCGGAGCAACGTAGTGTTTCAAGGAAGATGCAGGAGTCAAGTATTGATAAACTAAGATAAGAACTGAAAAATGCCCAGGTTGTTTCATGTGGTGACTGACGAGTGCAGTTTCAATGGAGTGGTTGTAAAATGAAGGATGTGAGGTGGATACTGGAGTCCACAATTACTAAATTACAATAGACTCAAATGCATGAATTGGAGGTTAAGGTACATCAAAAGTAAATTATGTAAAGCAATATCTTTAAATGGAGAGAAGTAGAAAAAGGACCAATGAAATAAGTAGAAGGAAGGAAATGATGAGGAAAAAAAACCCTCAGTAGTGAAAAGCAGAAAATGTTTTTAAAAGTAGAATAAGCCGAAGTCTGTTTTCTTGGAGATAGCTAATAAAAACAGTGAGGAAAGTGTACACACAGGCATCATCATCAGAATAAGGACGTAATTCTAGATACAGGAGTTTATTTTCAATCTAAAAGAATATGCGAGGTATGCTCTGGTCCTGGTTCTTGGGCTCTATTTCTTCTTCCCTGACATAGGGGGAAAGATGAGGTCTGGAGTTTGTTACAGGACCTGCAGCTCCTGGGATTGGTGCCAGCGCTTAGTGGTTGAAAGCACAGCCTAGAGCCAGATGAAACGGGTTCAGAAATGGGACCTGACACTCACTAGCTGTGAGATGACAAGTGCCTCAGTTCCCCAGCTTTAAATGAGGATGTTGGAGGTCCTTACTTCATAGATGGTCATGTAAATAAGTGAGTTTGTGAAGGAGTATAATAGTTCCTGGCACATAACCAGCACTGCCTTGCATGGATATTACTGAGTAATAACAACATTACATAACACCTACGTCTACTGGTAGTACACCTCCACTTGCCCTCTTTGAAACCCAACACAGATGAAATTAACATCATGTGTCACACCATAATCTTATTTTGATGCTGATATATTAACAAATCCTTTATTTTAGATTTTAAGTGTTAAATTAAGTGACCATCAATAAACGTGAACAATTTTTCAGCTACATCTACTGTCCTGAGCTGAAGAGGTGAGAGCTCGACACCGCAGGCTGCTTGCTGACAGCCCTGTCATTCTGCATGCTCGGGCCAGGCAATCCAAGGTCCCTTCTGCTCATAAGCCCTTCAGTTGGTATAATTTTTGCAAAATACAATATAATATAATATATATATATATATATATGAATATATCAAGTTGGTGAATTACTTCAAAACCATAAATATATAATTTGTATGTAGTTAAAATGCTTGGACTAGTGCAATAAACTTTTCTCACCTGCATAGGAGCATTAACTCAAATCCTTACAAAAGTCTTGATATGTATACTATTGTTAAGTCAGTTCTCTTGTTTAATTAATTAAGTTGATTGGTATGTTTTTGATATATATAATGATCACATTCATCATAGAGAATTTGTACCTGTACATGATATATCTTGATTCTTTTTCCCATTCCCCTCCCCTCCCTTAACCTTTCTCCTCATTTACAAAATCTTGTGTCCATGTTTTCTTTTTCTTGTTTTTTTCTTTTCCCTTCCTTCCCTGCCCCCTGCCCCCTTCCTAGTTCCCATTCCTTCTACTTATTTCATCGCTCCTTTTTCTACTTCTCTCAATTTAAAGATACTGCTTTACATAATTTACTTTAGATGTGTCTTAAACTCCAATTCATGCATTTGAGTCTATTGTAACATTCTTTTCCTATTTCACAAAATCTGAGGACAGAATATGAGACGTAGAAGACAGCCTTGGCATTAGCAATCATGAAAAGAAAGATTTCTTAAAAAATAGCAAAGGACCATGAAAAATCAATCCAACTGCTCCAAGATGATGCAAAGAAGAACATAAGATTGAACGGAATCAATCAAAAAGTAAATTTTTACAGATATTCCTCCACATTTATTTACTACACACAATTTTATTTTAAAAATAAATAGTTGATACTTAAAGGAAACCTAGATACTATTTTTGACATCCTTTGATGTCTAGCATTTACGATGGCTTTTCCTTAGCTGAATTGCCATTCAAACAGTTTATCCAAATGTTAATGTAAATGATTTAATTAAATCTGGCCAATCTCTTCAGCATGTATTGCTTTCTTTTTGTGTCTGTGTGATCTATTAGTGTGATCAGTCACAGAGCCAAGAGGTTAAGACACAGCTCAGGTGCTGCAGTGGGAACAGCTACTGATGTTTGGTTGATCTGCCCATATCAACAATTTTCTTTTTTCTTTCTTTTTTTTTTTTTTTTTTTCTGAGACAGGGTTTCACTATGTAGGTCAGGCTGGCCTTGAACTCACTATGTAGCCTAGGATGGCTTCAAACTCCCACGATCTTCCTGCCTCAGCCTCTGAGTGCTGGGGTTACCGGCATGCACCACCACATCCAGCAACAATTCTTAACCATGGAGGCTAAAAGTACTAATCACTGTGCCAAATATTTCTGTTAAGAACAAACAAATACTACTACAAGCCAGCCTGAATTTTACAGAACACGCCCTTGGATGTGAATGCTCTCACACAATACTCAATGATGCCAGTCTGAGACAAAGATAAAATGAAACAGAAACAAGGTCATTCTGCAGCATAAAGTAGCAAACATGCTTGTCACTAGATGAGTGCCTGCCTCTTTACCAGCCATGGCTTTATATCCCCACCTCCCTATATACAGGATCTATTGAGCTTCCAATTATAGCACCACCCCTAGCTTTCTGACACCAGCCAGTATGGAGCAGACCCCTGCTTTCTTAGATGCTTCTGCAAACCAGACAACTACACCCCAGATCTTGTAGCAGGTTCATTAGCGCACTCCCTGAGGTACCCCATGGTTCCCCATATGTGTGTTTGCTCACATTGCAAGGAATAATGAACCCAACCTGTTCAACTACAATATCCTGGTGGGCTATGGACAAAAGGCCCTGCCAAAGTATATTGTCTATTGAATCCACACAGCTTTTGGGTAACAGTTATCCTCATTTTCATTCTCCACAGGAGGAACCTGAAATTCCAAAGGAGTAATCATCTTGCCCAAGTTTATGTGGGTAACAAATGGCGGAACAAAGCCTCAAAGATAGTTCTATTGTGTTCCTGATATATGATCTTCAAATTATAAGTGCTTATACCAGCAGAATAATAGATGTAACTTAAATGTAAGTTTTGACACATAATAAAATGAACATCTGTGTTTTAACTACCCAGCTAAGGAAAGGTAGGCGTGTTAGAGATCTAGAATTCTGTCTGTCTGAAGCCTCCTTCTTATCCCGTCCTCCCACTTTTATCTCCGAGGAAGTCAGTACCCACGTACATTATATTTGTCATTGCCTACCTCTTTTTTTTTTGTTTCTTTTTTTTTTCTTTTCTTTCATTCCTTTTTTCTTTCTCAATGTTGAAGGCTTACAACTTTATGAAAAATGCGGGTACAACACAAAGAGCTTTTTTCTAAACAATGTGAGAATAAGTTGCCAGCCTGATGCCAGATCACCCGGGATCTTTCAGTGTGTTTCCTACAGACAGAATATCCCACGCCTGGCAGGCTATGGATACAAAGCATTAACAGAGTATATTTTCTGTTGAATCTTCACAACTAACTGCAGTGGGACCATCAAAATGATGATGTTATTTCTGATGCATTATTAACATCTAATCTGTGATTTCCATTTAGTTTTTATGAATTGTTCTAATAATGCCCTTGTAGCAAAAATGAGGGTGCTCAGCATCATGCATCGTGCTTAGTTGCTGCACCCCATTGGTCTGGAATTGTTCCACAGCCTTCCCTTGATGTTCGTGATGGAGCTTAATGAAGAATCCAGAGCCTGTCATTTTCAGGAAAACGTATGGAACTTGAGACCACAATGTTAAGGGAAATAAGTCAGGCACAGAAAGTTAACTATCACATAGGTTTCCTTATATGAGAAACCTAAAATATAAATAAATAAAAGAGTGAGCGAGACAAAAACAGTCTTTTGGAGATGGCGAAGGGGACAGAGGCAAGTAGAGGAAGGCATCAAAGATGATCAAGTCATATACACGTACCAAAACAAACATCATTATTATCTATTGCAAATATGCAGTAATTAAAAAAGTAGACAGTGTGGATACAAAAGAACCCAGATCAGGTTGTGCGGAAGCTTTTCTGTTTATTTTTCTTCCTGATTAGGTTTAGGTTATGGACCTTTGGTAGAGATGCCACAAAATGATTGCTGTGATCTAGCAGGTTTCTATCAGATGCAAATGACTTCAATTTGCTCTGGTGCTGGTGATGTTTGTCTTGATTACATGATTGGGTTGGAGGCCCCCAGCTTTCTCCCCTGAGAACTTACTGGGTTTTCCTTTGTAAGAAGCATTCTGTGCAGAAGGTTTTGGAAACTACTTATAGAGCGTGTTGCTCATGAAACTTTATATTAATTAATTATATCTCTATGGGGGCATGGAGTTTTACTTTATTCCTGGCATTATAATCCAATACTGTTGCTAATTTGATGCTTAAGTTATTCTAGATTTTTCCAGTGGGAGATGCGTCATCCCAGCTGTCTTGTCTTTTTGACACATTTCTACCATCTTTCAGCTCCTTCCTTCCTTGATTTTTGGCCCAAGGTATTCCAAACTCATCTTGAATTTATACCCTAACCTCACCCAGCTACTAGCCATATCTTCAAGGAAACATGGTACCTCTTATTAGAAGTGATTATTAGAAGCAAGGAGCTGGGCTCCAGGTGTGGCCCAAGCTATTGAACGGTCACTGTTCTGTGGCCATTGCAGTGAACAGAGCTGGGAAACATAGACAGGCCCCTCTTCATTGTGCTCAGGTTCTCAGGCACACAAATCAGTCCTATGTCCACATCCACGACCCCTCGAGTCCCAGCTTCCCACGCCAATGGATCTTTCACATGGACACTCTTCTGACTTAGCTTGATTTTTGATGCACATCACTGGACTGGCACCCTCCCTTGTGTGGACATCATCCCACCTGCTGAAGGCTTTGACACACAGGCCACGCGGCTCCTTCTCAGGGATGTGGTCCTCATCCTTCTGGGTGGCACTGTCCCACAGCAGGGTGGGACGCTCTCCAAATGGATTCACACCGGGCTACCTGATGGTTCATGCTCTCTCCACATGCGTCTCCTAGGCTGTTGCCTGTAACGATTACTTGATTTATCTTCACTGCTATATGTATCCCAGGTGCAAGTAGGTTCACATTTGAATATCTGTTCTTTTCACTATGCACATTTGGATTATTCCACACCTCTCCCTTTTGTAGACCATGTTGCTTCATTGTGCATTTGTCTACACATAGGAAAATTTATAAACTGTGTACAAATATTATAAATACAAGCAAAAAAAATTTTTTTTGAGACAGGATCTCACTTTCTAGTTCAGGCTGGCCTAGACTCACTGCGTAGCCCAGGCTGGCCTCAAATTAGTGGCAATCCTCCTGCCTCAGCCTCCCGAGTGCTGGGATTACAGGCCTGCACCACCACATCCAGCTGTATTTTGAAAACTACAAATCTATACATTTATACTACATATATGTAAACCAGAAAACATAATTTCTTTAGACTGTTCCTCAGAGCAGAATTTCTGACCCAGTAGTTTGCTAAAGTTTGCCTTTATAAAAGGATATGATGTTTTTGTCAAATGCCTCCACCAATTTACACTCCAAATAGCTTTGTGTAAAAGTTCTTATTGATTTCGTCAGTCAGTAATATCTTGACGTTGTGAGATTATTTATGTTTTGTTACACAAGATGCTAAACTATCTAATTGTGAAGATAATTAGCATTTTCTTTACTTGTTAATGTTTAAGCATCTTTTCTAAATTATAACAGGGAAAACATTTTTAGTTTTTCAGAAATATTTTAGCTATTCTTGGTTCTTTGTTCTTTATGATGTCAAATTTCCTCCTCAAGTCTCCTGAAAAACACTTTTGGGATTTTGACTGTTATTCTATTGAGTCAATTTTTGTAGAATTAAAATTTTTATCATGTTACAGTTTTCTGTCCTTGAGCAAGATTCTGCTTACCTTTTATATAGATATTTTAAATGGCTTTCAATAAAATTTTATATTTTATATAGGCTTTGGATATCTTTGGTTAACTTTATTACTAGATATAAAATGTTTTAAAATTGTCTTTTGAAAAGAGAGTCCTAAATCACAGTTACTAGTGTGTATAAATATGATTGGTTTTTCTGCATTACTCTTGTGTGTCTAGTAATCTTGCTACACTTGCTCATAAATTCTAACACTTTAATTAGAAAGTATTTAGATTTAATCCATAAAAATTACATTGTCTATAAATATGAGTTGTATTTCTAGCTTTCCAATATTCCTATGAATTTCTTTATTTTGTTTTTTGTTGTTATTTTGATTTTCACACTATAATTTTGTATAGTACTTCTACTGTGACAATGCCTATAAGTGGTGATAGTGAGTATGTCTGTCTTACCTTTGGCTTTAAGGATGTTTATAATACTGCACCTACTAAATATAATGCTTTTAATATATTTCTGGTAGATTTTATTAGACAAATAGAGTACTTTCTTTTCCTCAGGTGCTAAAATTATGTATCTTAATACATGTATATAATATTTCAAATAAAATGCTGTTTTTGCATCTGTTGTTATAATGTTTTTCTTAATTTGGCCATGTGGGACTGACATTTATATATATTTCTAAGAATAAACTTGAATTCCAAGGGAAAAAAACTCAACTTATTTATTAGGGTTTTAAAAAATACACTGTACTGTTCATTTTGATCATTTCATTTTGAATGGTGACACATTTATTAAAAATGAAATTAGGCTATTTTTTGCCACTTGGATCATACCTTTATCAAATTTACTTGTGCTTCATGTGCTGATGTAGGGAGCATTAAGTGTTGGGGAGGGTTGTAGATCATCTGAGTGATCTACTATTTAAAGTGATGGGAGAACTCAGCATGAAACCACCTTGACGTGGTATTATGTTTCTGAAATATGGTAGACAGCACTTTCCTGGTACTTCATACTTTGCATGTCCTATCACAGTTCATCCCTGGAGCCACTGACCATGTGCTGTGGGCTTGGGAAAGAGCCCTTGGAAGCTTATGCCTGGCTTTCTCTGAACTCTGCTTCTTGCACCTGTTACCTCTGCTGATTTGGCTCGGTGGCCTCTTGCTATGGTTAAACCATGGCCAGGAGGGGACCCTATTGGAGTCCTGCTCGTCCTCCACCAAATCACAAAACCTGTAAGTCGTCTCAGGGAACTCCGGGGACTGAGATTCTCCTAGAAAATTTCTGTTTACTCTCCAGTTTCTAGTGTATCACCATAAATGTGTTCATAGTGCTTGCATTATCTTTAAGAACTCTGTTATGAGCAGTTACTGTGCTTCTCCTTCATTAGTCAATGACGTTTATTCTGGTTCTTTAGTCTCTCTGAAGAAACTTCTTCAGATCTGTTGCTCCTCTCTAACATGTCTTTCTGTCCTAGTTCATTGTTATTTGCCCTTTCTTCATTATCTTCCATTCCCTTTGGCCTCATTCACTTTATTTTTAATTTGATTTAAAACTTAAATGTTTTAATTATCATCTCTTTCTTTTCTAACACAAATTTCAAACTGTACATTTTTCCATGCTTCTTCATGCTTTTTTTCTTCTTCTTCTTCTTTTTTTTTTTTTTTTTTTTTTTTTGGTTTATTTTGGTTTTCGGAGACAAGGTCTCACTCCGTAATTCAGACTGGCCTTGAACTCACTGTGTAGCCCAGGCTGACCTTGAACTCACATTGATCCTCCTGCCTCAGCCTCCAGAGTGCTGGGATTACAAGCATGCACCATGCCCAGCTTCTTCATGATTCTTTTAAGATCTTCTACCAGATTTTATTTGTGATATTTTTATTACCGTTGAGTTCTATCTGTAGTAAAATTTTTATTTATTATTTCTTCCTGGACCCATTAAATATTAAAAAGTGTTTCCACACATGTGGGATAGTTTTGTTTATTTTGTTAATAACTTCTAATTTAATTTCTTTTAAATTTTCAGAAAGTCATTAAAAATTCATTGTAATTTTATTTAGGCCTAGTTTATGTTCAATCTTTTTTAGGTCTGTGTGTATTTATGAAAAATATTTGTTCATTATTTGTAAGATGAACAATTTTATATATGCCTATTACGACAGAATTGTGTTTTTGAAAGAAGCATTTTGTCTAATTTGGGGATTATCATCTTGTCAATCATTAAAATGTATGTTATATTCCTCACTATAATGATGAGTGTATTTTTGTAGTTTGGTGATTTTTTTTTCTGTATGGAATTTAAATCCACCTAAATGGGTGCTAGCTCATCAAAAAGTTTTCTCTTTCTAATGAATTGGATTGTCTATATAGTATTTTTCCTATTCCCAAAACGTTGTGTCTAAAAACCTATTTTGTTTGAAATTAAATAACTATTTCACTTTTTTTTTTTTTTATATTTGCTAGTATAACTTTTAGTGTTTCTTCTGGAATGATTTAGCTGGGTTTTTTAAAAATTCTGATAGTTTTCTCAGGACCTCTGATCCTACAGAGGTTTATGTTTCTATAGGTTATATCTAGAAATTGAAACTGAGAAATCAGTTTTATAATTTTTTAAAATTTTTAAATTAATTTTTATTTATGTTAACATAGAATAAATTGCATGTTAATATAAACATTAAATGTGTTAGGTTTCTGTCACTATAACAAAATAGCTCAGTACTATATATCAACTTACAGGAAGAAAGATTTATTTGGGTTCAAAATTCAGAGAGTTCAGTCCATGTTTACATAGTTCATTGTTTCTGGGCCTTAAGTGAAGTAGATCGTCATGGTGGAGGCTGTGGCGGAGCAGAGCTGCTCACTTTATGGCAGCCTGGAAGCAGAGAAAGGGAAAGAGCTGAAGACATGTGCCCTTGAAAAAATGCCTCCAACGACCCACTTCTATCAGCTAGGTTCTAGCTCCTGAAGTTTTCACCACCTCTCAACACCATCAACTGTACACTATCTTTCAACCTGTGAGCTTTTGGGGAGCATGGAAGAGCCAAACTATAACAATATTTTTATTAAACGTAACTTTGATTCCATTTTTGTAAATCTCTTTAATGATTGGCTTACTATAAAAAGAAACGAAAGTAGAAAATATGAAAAGATGTCAGATGTGATGAAAGATAAAATGAAAACATATACCATGTGTTTAACCTGGTCTCAGAGAGAAAAAAGTACATAGTGGAGGATGGTGCTTTCCAAACATAATGAAATTTCCAAAATTAATGCAATTCAAAAACTGATTAATTATTAATAAATATAAAAGTAAAATATATATCAAGGAGAATTTAGAAAAACATAAGTAATGTAGTAAAACTACAACTCAGTGAATGATGGTATTTTCTCCTATATTTCTTTTGGGGCACATGTGTCATGTCTTTGGAAAACTTTGACTGTATTCTCATTAGAAATGGGAGAGGAAGAGGTGGTTCACATTTTGGAATTATTATGCACATACCCAGTGAATTTTTCATCCAGTGACTTCCTACATTGGGAATCCAGTGGTCAGCCTCTGGTCTACCAGTTGGTGACTGCTAATCTCATCCAACATAGCTGCCTTTATGTAAAAGTTCATATGATTTATATTAATTATGAACTTCAATATATTCTTTTTGTTTCAACACTTTTTCTTTGTACTTTCTATTTGTTCCATTATTTTGCCAATTCTTCTATACCCAACTGATTATTTTCAGGATTGACCTTTTAAAAAAAATTATATGCCTGCATATATCATGCCTCCCCCACAACTAGTTTGGAAAACATACACTCTACACATTAATTTAATTAAAAAATGTAATATTTTAGTTATCTTCCCAGAACCAAGAATCCTAGATTCCAGTAAGTTAGTTTCCCCCTTCCTAGTTTATGTGCCATTGTTGTTCATTATTTTAGTTCATTTTTAACCTCACCCAATCAAAATTACATCATATGGGATTAATTACTGATGTTTTATGCAATGTTACAGATATACTAACATTTATTTACTGTATTAACATAACAGTTACACATATAACATACTTAGCAGTCCTCTTGTATCTCACTAAGGCTGTTCTTGGAACATTTTCCTTCTTTCTAATGAACATCATTTAGAATTTCCACTGTTGAAGAAGGTTTTTGATTATTTGCAAGTATTTGTTCTTAAATTTGAGAAATACTATTTCTGGACACCAACTTCTAGGTTTGTGTTCACATCGTGCACTGCTTTGATCTTATTATTCCATGTATGGAATCAACAGCTGCCTCATTACAGTTCCTTCATTGGTGACCAATATTTTGTCTTTTTATGCATTCAAAATGTCTCCATTTGAATGTTCTGTAGTTTTACTATAATATATTACTTATATTTTTAGAAAATCTAAATCTAAATCCTCCTTGATATATATTTTACTTTTTATATCTGTTCATAATTAATCAATTCTTGACTTTCATTAATTTGAGTAATTCCATGAAGTTTGGAAATCACCCTCCTCCACTATGTACCTTTTTCTCTCTGAGACCAGGTTAAACATCTGGTATATGTTTTCATTTTATCTTTCATTACACCTGACATCTGTTAATATTTTCTACTTTCATTTCTTTTTCTCCTCTATTTGGATATGTTTTGATTTATTCATTCTCTCTTGGTGGTATCTAATCATTTATCACATGCAGTGAAAGTGTAACTCCAATGAATATGTATGTATAATCATTTTTATTCGTTGATCTTTAAAATTTACTCTTTTCATTTTGATATTTTAATGCTGCATATTTTTGTGATTCTAATTCTTATTTCTTTAAATATTTTAGACTTTCACAATTTCAAGTCTTGAAACAGTTGAGTCTGATTCTGTTTATTTCTGCTGAGTTTAATTCATAAGGTGTCTTGCTTTCGTTTGCTAGCTTTCATTGTGCATTCACATTTATCTGACTTTTTATTTTTTTATTAGCATATGTTGTGAAACATAATAATTACATCTGTCTTGGGATTTGCTTCTAGAGGCTGTGGTTTGCCACTGAAATGGAGCCAGTTTAGCCCCATTTAGATAGTTGCTGCTTTAGTGTAGACCCCCCATCCTCAGCCCCCACTGGCCTCTTCTTCCTGCAGATCATTGACCCTGGACTCGCCCCAGGTAAACAATGCATTTTCCTTATTCACTCGCATCTATTATTCTCATGTTTAACCTCACATTCCTTTTTTCTTTCTTTTCTGAAAGTGAAAGAGCCCATAGCTGGGCCCATTTCCTTACTTATGTCAAACGTGGTGTGGCATAGGGAATTACTGTTTCCAATTCTTCACTCTGAACAGTGGCCCCACAATAGGCAAAGTTCACTTCCACACTCCTTGAGTTTGAGTTTGGCCATGTGACTTGCTTGAACTGCAGACAAGTCGTGGATATGATGTACATGAAGCTTTGCAAGGCACTCGTGTGGTTAGGCTTTCCCTCTTATACCCAGTGATCTGCCATAACAAAAGCAGACCCCAGGTAGCCTCCGCTCTTTCCGTGTACACCCCAGGGTGGGACACATGCCACAGACCGCATGCTGCCAGCAAAAACTGCTCCAAGGAGGATGAAAGCCATGAGAACAAAAGCTGAACCTTACCTGCAGCCTGTAACCCCATACCCAGAAGCTGAAATCCAGTCTTCCCTGGACAATTTGAAATCAACTCCTTTCCATGAGCATGAGAGTAAATAATTCTGTAAAGCCACTGAAATTGGACACAATGCTCTTGTATCTATACCTCATTGTTAGTCATGATTACAGAGATTTCTGGATATTCACCATGTAGACTACTACTGCATGTTCTGATTTTCTACTGTTTTTGATATAACTGGTTATTGTTCACAGATCTCCTTAAGTGCACAGCCAATGTGTCTTAGTTACTTTTTTCTAGTCACTGAGACAAAATACCCAATGCCCAAAATTATGGAAGGAAAGGTTTATTTAGCTCACAGTTTGTAGAGATTTCAGCTGGATCCAAAGCAGGGTGGCATAGCAGAGGGGCAACAATTCATGGAGGCTGAAGACAGCAAAAGCAACAAGAGCAAAAAGGCGGAGAGCAAGGCTCTTTTTCCCCCCCTTATATTGTGTGCAGGCTGCCCTCCTTAGGGTGGATATAGCCCTCACACCATCTCCGTGCTCTCCTTTTGCACAAACTCAGAATACTTACAAAATGAGGACTCCAGCCTCCTGCTGAGTCACTTAGTTAAACTTCTAAACTTCTCAAGTTGACACAACAAATCAACCTTTACAACATCCTAGGACATAAACAGCCACCCCAGGGCATGTCCTCTACACCCTAGGATGTAGAACTGCTGAGTCACTTAGTTAAGCTTCTAAACTTCTCACTTTTCAAGTTGACACATTGTATCAACCTTTACACAGTGTATTGGGCTTTGGAACCCTTTATGAAACTTGGCACAATAAATATTATCTTTCTCTCTAGAATGTGCTTGGAATGCTCTCTGCTTTCTTTGATTTAAATTATAAAACTCATGGCAGAAAAATAGAAAAGCATAGTCACATAAATGTGGATTAATGTTCCAGATCTACGATTAATAATTTCTTGTTAATGTAAACTACACAACCACTGTGAAAGTCAGTATGGAGATTGCTTAAAAAACATAAAATAGAAATTCCATTTGACTTAACTGTTCCTTTTCTAGGTATCTTTCAGAAGAGTTATAGATATTGTATTACAGTGATACACACATATCCATGTTTGTAGGAGCTCAAC
Source organism: Erethizon dorsatum (assembly GCA_028451465.1). Taxonomy (NCBI): domain Eukaryota; kingdom Metazoa; phylum Chordata; class Mammalia; order Rodentia; family Erethizontidae; genus Erethizon; species Erethizon dorsatum. Next base: position 59,222,084 of record CM051833.1, read on the forward strand.
ACCTAATAGCTAAATATTGAAAGTGGACTATATGTTCATCAACAGATGAATGGATAAAGAAAATCTGGTATTTTTACTTAGTGGACTACTATTCTGCTATAAAGAAGGATAAATTTGGGTCATTTGAAGGAAAATGGATGCACTCTGAGACCATAATGTTCAGTGAAATAAATCAGACACACAGCTTAAATATTGTATGTTTTTCTCTTATGTTAGAAACCCGAAGTATAAATAAAAGAGCAAAATAAAAGGTAGATAATAGAAAACAGGGTGATAGGTCTTTGTAAATGGGGAGGGGATGAAGAAATAGAGGGAGGAGGGGAAGGAGGGGAAGGGGGAAAGATAAAAAGAACTAAGATGTGTTATATGCATGTACGAACTCCCTGCAATGAATGTAATCATTATGTATCACAAACACACACTAATAAAAACGGAATGAGATTTTCAAAAAAATTCTTTTTTACATCTCACAGCTGCCCTCTGAAGCAGCTGCTACAAAAAACCCCCAAACCCATGAACTTTGGCTTTTTCCTCTCATTCTGAGACAGGGCTCAGGGCTTTTCCCATGCACTGCTCATGTCTACAGCCCATGGGCTTCAATGGAGACTGGCTGATCTGCTAAGTGGATGTGTTTTCGAAAGTGCTCCAGACAAATTTTGGTTTAGAGGAGAGAACAGTGTTTTGGTGAACTGAGAACTTAATCCCATCCCTCTTATGGCAGATTGACGGAAGATGACTGCCTAGGAGAATATGTTCATCAGCACTGCCAGCCTTATGGAGACCGTGGGAGCGGCAGGAAGATGGTCCAGGTAAGCGCTGACTTTTAAGTCTTCCTGCAGGATATGAGGTTCGTAGAGTTTTCTTCTGAGCACATCTCCTGGCTTGTGGTACTGTTACAGAACTCTGATATCAAACCAAACGGAAGACTCTTTGCCTGAGGAGTTGGAAGGCAACTTTATTGTGACACCCATGGGCTAGTGGGAACCAAGTCCAAATCACTAGCCCTGAGTAAGTTTAGAGTGCAGTTTAAATACATTCTAGCAAGCAGGAAGTACAAGCTGATTGCAGGTTATTACATGATTGGTTACATGAATGACATCATAGGTTACCAGGTAAGCTTATTCTAAGTAATCTTACTTACAAGGAATTGTTTATAACATTCTGGGTAGGAAAGGAGGGGGTCTGACCCGAGCAGGTAAAGTTCAATGTGTCCTTGAGCAGGCGGGTCTGCTCCAGGCCCAAAGTCCTTGAAGCGTGCTGGAAGCTCTCAACATATCCTTTTGGGGAGGAAAATAGAGACATCACAACCAGACTCAGGCTGACCCCACACGTTATCTAGAAACTGCAGCTGGACACAGACAGTCAAGGCAAGCTGAGTCTAATTATATGACAGGCAGAAGCTACTAATTGATTTTTAATTTTTGCTATGAAATTTCTATAAGTTTGCTATTTGGTAACTTTACTCTTACAGTACTGGCTCCAGAAGATACAGTTTAGAGATAAAATTTCACCACTCTCTTTTCATGCAGTTACCATCTACAAAATGTTTTCTATATATCCTTAAGACCATACCATTTTCTTCTTTTTTAAAAAATGTCTTTAATTTTTGTGACTCACATTCTCAATCATACTTATTTTTTCCTTCTCTGAAAATTAGAAGGTACTTATTTTTGCCTTCTCATAAAATTTTATTTCTAAAGATTAATTTGTCACATACGTCTCCCTTTTTAGTGTATTTTCATTTTTTCACCATTATTACCATTATCATCATTCTTAAATGCCTACATAATTAACATACAAAACTTTGATAATTAAGAAGCACATGGGCTGGTGAGATGGCTCAGCGGCTTAAGCTCCTGCCTGGCAAGCGCGAGGTCCTGAGTTCGACTCCCAGAACCCACATAAAGGAAAAAAGGGCTGGTGATATCAATCAGCGGCACAAGCACTTGCTGGCAAGTGAGAGGTACTGAGGTCGACTTCTGGTACCCACATTAAAAAAAAAAAAAAAAAAAAAAAGCACATTACTTAATTCAGCTTGGTGTAGTGGAACGAGAACATGGAATCACATGAATTACATTTAAATCCCAGCTCTGTCATGTCAACAGCTTCTGTCACATCAGACAAGAGATTTGTTTGTTTTGTGCTTTGGTTTCAAATTTTTCATTTGTGAAACTATCTCTCACTGTTCTTCCGGCACTACTAACTCAAAATCCAGCTTACACACAAGATGACAGTATCTCACACAGTGATTCAATTTTCCCGTTCATGTCTACCTTCTTTCAAAAATTATTTGAAGGTGTCTGTGAAGGGTACAGAAGAAATCAATGAAATGAGTCATATGCTGGGTGAAGAATATCATGACTGGGAGGCAGGAGGTGAATGGAGATGTAAACCTTCTAGATTTCAACTATGTGGACACACTATCAATTCCAACAGACAAACCACAACATTGTAGCTAGAGAAAATGACCACGGGGGTGAATCTGGGTCTATTCTATGATTAGGGCAATTCGAAATGATACTAAAGTTGTAGGAGTAGCAAAATATAATTAAAGTTTTGCCTTTTTTCTTTATTATTGCTTTAGAAAGAATAAAAGCTCATTAGCAATAAATACCCAGAATAAAAACTAAAAAATTTGAATAATATTTATGAGCCCTGAAGCACTGGAAACTTGCGTTTATTCAATATTTGTTGGGTCTATGTATGTGTTATGGCTTGCATTTAGATGTTCTCCCAAAGCCTCATTCAGTCATAGGTGGGGCTTCTTCGGAGGTGGGTGAATCTAGAGTGTGCGATTAAAGGTGTGTGAGTACTAAATAAGCACACTGCTTGGTTTGACACCGCCCTAATCCCAGTAGCCTGGATATGATATAAAGGACAGAAAGAGTCTTTTCTTCTCCCTTGCTTGCTTTTGCTGTCTTCTGCTTGCCATGAACTGGTTCTCCTCTGCAATCCCCCTCTGCCAAACCGCCCTGCCTTGGAGCCAGCTGGTTATGGACTGAAACCTCTACAAACTGAGCTAGATAAATCTTTCCTCTCTTAACTCGTGGGTGTTGGTTATTTTGTCATAGCAATGAGAAAAGTAGCTAAGACAATATGCATTTCAGTAGGAATACAGATGAATCTGGAGCTAATTAATAAGAAGTGAAAATTCTTTACATACACAGGCCTAAGGAGTATGTTTCACAGAAGCTTCGCTCTGTTATCATAGCTTATCATAATTTGTAAACATTGAGCCCTTACCACACCACTGCACACTTTGCCAATAAGGACATTAAAACATTTTTTAATAAGATTTTAAGGCAGGAAATGAGAGAAGGTACGTTCAGTTCTGGAAACAAATCAAACACCAATGTTTTTTATTGCCTTAAGTGAATAGACACTTTTAAGCATTTTGTGTATTTCTATTAAATAATCATGATCTTTTTCTTAAGTATGTTGGAGAAAAGTAGTGTTAGTGTGGAATTAACAGATTTTAGTGTAGCATAAATATTTTATGTAATGATAAACTTATCCTGGCACACAGTCTGAGGAGCATTTTGTTTAGCTAATGCTAGTTAATGTGTACTGTTTCTTTACAGAGCAGTAAATATTAAAAAAAAAAAAACTATTTAAGGGTGTACTTTAGTTCCTGAAAAAATACATCCTTTGCTCTATAATGTTAACTATATGTTTATGTAAGCAGAAATGGTACAAAAAATACATAGCATGAATTATACTCAATGACATTTTCTTACTCGCTTATACTTAGATTTGAAAATCAACAATAGCAATCAAAAAAATTAAAAAGCCAAACAATAACAACTACCCCATCTCATTATGGCACATAAATTCCACTTTATGGTCTGGAATCTCAGGACCTGCCTTGGATTCCTGAAAGCCCTCTGCACTCTCTGGAAGTAGGAAGTATCCGCAATTGTTCAGCCCAGACGAGACGGTGAAATGGATCATAATTTATGTTTGAAGAACAGATATTCATGGGCTTATGTTTTACATAATATTTGTAAGAAAATGATTCAAAAATTAGTTAATAAATCGTACTAAATGTTCATCTTTCTTTTTTTTATCCTTGCCCATGCTCTGGCTCAGCTGGGGACTCTCATGTTAATGAAGCGATATTGTATTCAGAGCAGCAGACCCTGCTATGAAACACTTCCTATTATCTTTCAAAAGCTCAAAACTGCTTTCATCCGAGCACTGTTGATTGATAAATTATTCCTTCAAATATAGAAAGAAGAAAGGAAAGAAAACGAAAAAAGAGAGCGCAATATTGAGAAAGTTTGATTTTAAAAGGGAAATCTCCCAACCTGGGTTTCCTAACCGTTAAGCTAATTCCAATAACAGCGACCATTGTTCTTTGCTTTACTATCAATCACCATCACATTTTTCTGAACCTGTAATTTGCATTGCATAGTGATAACAGGCAAAGGACATTTTGGGCCCTCTGAATAATTAATCATAACTTTCTAGTGATACATTTAAAAATGCCAGGAGGGAACGGTACTCACCATAAAAACCAAGCAGTAGGGATTTGACTCTGAATTGTCTGTTATTCAAACACATTCATGCATTGCCTGAGCTTGAAAGTTCACCCACAGAACTTGGTTTCATAGTTATGAACTTGGATAATATCTGTCTTTTGTACCTGCTCAGCAGAGCAATGGCATAGGTTGTTTTAAAATGCTTTTCATAGTATAATTTTTATTGGCCAAATGTTAACGTTGGCTCATCCCAAGGACAGCCCCAACAAAAATGTCACAAGCCTTTCAAGTTCTATTCCACACTGGTCTCTCCATTACTTTCAAATTCTAGTTACCAAATAAACTATGGGATGTTTATGAGTATTTTTGAAGTGCTTCCTAGAGCAAATGGTTAATTTTTTTTTTTTTTTTGTGGGTACCGGGGGGTCGACCTCAGGACCTCGTGCGCCAACAGGCACCCGTGCCGCTGAGCGATATCACTGGCCCCTTTTTTGTATGTGGGTTCCGGGAGTCGAACTCCGGCCCTTGCGCTTGCAAGGCAGGCACTTACGCCGCTGAGCCATCTCACCGGCCCGCAAATGGTTAATTTTAAATATATTACATTTATAAAAGATTTAATTCCAATTTAAATTGTAAGCATCTTTAAAATATCTTTGTTAAGCTGAAATAAAACTAAATTCAGTACTGTAAGTTGCATTTTGTTGTGTCTACCAGTTTCTCAATGTGAGTACAAATGCAAGTTTAGAATAAGAGGCTTAGTTCTCCCTATTGAAAATATAGGAAAGAATAGTGTCCTTCTTCCATTTCTCAGACTATTTTTTATTTTTTTTTATTTTTATTTTTTTTTTTTGGTGGGTACCGGGGGGTCGACGTCAGGACCTCGCGCGCCAACAGGCACCCGTGCTGCTGAGAGATATCACCGGCCCCTTTTTTCGTATGTGGGTTCCGGGAGTCGAACTCGGGCCCTCGTGCTTGCCAGGCAGGCGCTTATGCCGCTGAGCCATCTCACCAGCCCCTCAGACTATTTTTTAAAATCTTGTAGCTGCAAGTTCTTTCTTGTCTCTTTGAAATGTGTTTACATCTTTCTAGAAGAGAAATAAGCCTTTTTGGCAACTCTGTGTCCAGCAGTGTCTCAGTCCAGGAACAGAGAGCCATCCACTGGACATGTACCCATCACAGAAGATGATGTGTTAATTACTTGCCTGGTTACTTGGGCATCTTCAGTGAGGCCCACCATTATCCCTGGAAGAGAAAAGTTCCACTTGGTGCCCCCAACACCTCTCAGGAAATAAGTGTTGATTTTATGAAGGCAAACTGAAGTAAGAATATATCCTGGAGATTTATAGGAAATCAGTGGTAAAATTTATTTCTTTTTCTCATTTCTGGAACACTAAATGGGAACAGGACCTCTCAGTGCCACAATGAGTCAATTAAATACATGTACTCTTATGTACCTACTTTTTCTTAAACTCACTGACCTTTTTCTTTTCGTGTAAAATAATGTAACCATTTCTTTGCAATAAACACACACACACAGAAAGAGATAGCCAAATTCATTCTCTTCCTAAGATTTATGTTGGGAAGTGAGTCTCCTTTGGACATGCATTTCTTGTGAAATCCCAACAAAAGTATTGTGTGAACCTAAAATGTGATATCTGCTTTTTAAGTCAAAATGGTAGCACTTCTTGCCAATAACCTGAATGTGCTAAGATTTGAGTAAACTTTCTTTATTCACTGAGAATAGAAGGAGGTGGCATCTTACACCAAGCTGTCAGTGTAGGAAGTGTTGGAAAAGCAAACGTAGTCATTAAGCATGGTTAGCAACAGTTTTCCTCTATTGTGTATGTAATAAATTTGTTTTCTTTCTGTTTCTTTTCACAGAAGTCAATAATCTTGAAACTTATTTTTTGCATTCAGTTTCAAATAATTGTATCCCGTTGTAAGCACTTGAAAGAAAACTTAATTATTAAAGATACCGAGTGTTCTAGGAGATTGTGAAATGGAATTTATTTAAAGAAAAATAACCCGTGGTGAGCGCCACTCCAGGTATGAAAACTTCTGGGATCATGCCTCACACTAGCTGCTAATGTACACTGTTATCCAACTAAATAAAACATATTTTTTTAGATTTAACTTTCAATTATTATCAATTCACATATGAAGGTTATTCTGAAAAGAGTGATCACGAACATTTACCATGAAGTACTTTATCCAAGAGAAGCCAATTAGCTATCATTTGGCTTTTAAAATACCTCCGTCATAATAAATTCTAGCATATGTACTCCTAGAAGAATAAGGGTGTTGAAACTTTCCTACTTTGACCAAATCATCTGGGTCTTATTTTCCCATAGAATTTGAATAGAAATAAAGAAATCTGAACATTATATCAAATATGAGCAATTCTATTTTCCCAAATGTTTAAAGTTTGTTAGCAAGTTGGCTCCTTAAAATAATTTTAAAATAGTTACATAATCTTTCCATATCAAAAATATTTTCTCAGCAACATTTCACACAAATTTCAATCCTTAATTAAACCCTGATTTAGTATTATTATTTTAGCAATAAACTAATCAGATATTTCTTATAAAATGATGAGGTTTAATTTAAACCTTGTAACTATAAGTTCAAGATTAGTTTTGTTGTCAGAGTTTTAACTATTGTTTTTTAATGAAAAGAGAGAGGAACAAGGTCTGGATACTTCTGTCTCTATTTATTCCACTCCCCAGCATTAATGTGATAGATTTCATATTACATATGAAAACCAACATGTCCTTTAACGAACAGCTGCTGTGTATCCATTGGTTCATTCCATAAGTAACGAAGAAGTTGTGTCTTGTGACTTGTCCTAGTGCAGAGGCTGGGCATACAGAAACGCATAGCATCATAGACCTTGAGAACACAGTGAAGGACATAGAGGCAGAGTGCTGTGGGAACCAAGGGCAAGGGTACACAGAAGGGCCACAGAGAGGCAAGGGTAGAAAATCAGGTAATCAGAAGGACAGATCATTACGCACAAGAAAGGATCAACTTGAACACAGGTCATTTGAAATAAACAGAGGGATATGAATGAAAAAGAGTGAATAAAACTGTGTGACTTACAGGACATCATTAAGTGAACCAGTAGTGTCAGTGCATATTTTGGGTGTGGCAGAGAGCTCAGAGGAAGATATTTGGGATGAAATCTTAATCAAAGATATATTGACTGAAAATTTCTCAAATCTGGAGAGGGAAATAAACATTCAGATACCTGCATCTCAAAGGACATCAAGTGGATTAAACATAAAGTGATCTCCACCAAAGCACATTATCATCAAGTTCTCAGACTTAGATAATTTTAAAAACAGCCAAAAAAAAAAAAAAGCATTTGATCATGAACAAGAGAACCTTCAAGAGTCTACCAGGAGTGAATGGGAGGATACAGTGCTGAATAGAAGCACTGCCAGTCAAGAGCACCATCCCCCAAAGCTGTCCTTCGGAAAAGAAAAGCAGATAAACACTTTTCCCGATGACAAAGCTAAGGGAGTTTATTAACACTACTCCTGTTTTACAAGGAATAGCAAATAGAATCCTGCACATCGAAACAAAATCATTGTATCTGTCATTACTTTTACCTTGCTGAGACAAAATACACAACACTCAAATTTAAAGGAGGAAAGGTTTATTTTGGCTCACAATTTGTAGAGGTTTCAGTTCATAGTTGGCTGGCTCCAAGGCAGGGTAGCACAGCAGAGTGTCATCCCAGGAGAAACAGTTCATGGTGGGCAGAAGACAGCAGAGTAGCAAAGAAGCAGCAAGCAGCAGGTGATGACTACAGCAGCCCTCTTTCTGTCCCTTATATTCCATCCAGGCTGGAAATGACAGGCACCCTTAATCCTAGCATCACCCATGAATCAATCCCAGCATCACATTTCAATCCCAGCATCACACACTCTAGATCCACCTATAATCACATGAGGCTTTGGGGGAACATCTAAATACAAGCAGTAATGGTAACTAGCAGCATGAAAACATATAGCAACATGCAACTTACCATAAAGATAAAGATATTGTCAAGTGCAGGATACTGTAAGCATAGGGCATAACTTATGTTAACGTTATTATAAAAATTGAAAGAAAAATATATTAAAATGTCTGTAGCTATAATAATTTGATAATGGGCAATCAATATTTAAAAGATATTAATTATGACATCGATAACAGAAAGTGGGAAAGGGAGAAAAATTCATGTGTAGAATTTTTGCAGGTAGCTGAAGTTAAATTATATCATGCAGATAAAATATACCACTTGCAGTTTGGTACACAGAAGACAAAGACAAATGTATCAAAGAATACTACTTCAAAAATAAAAAAAAGAGAAAGATGGCAAGAAGGAAGGAACAAAGAGCTACAAAATGAGTCAGAAAACAACAAAAGGGCAATTGTAATCATTATCTATTATTAATTAATTTAAATGCATATTTAATTCTGGGTTGAATTCTTAGTCAAAAATAACAGAAAGGCTCAATGGAAAAGGAGATAAGGAGGAAGAGAGAATATGTTTATTTATTTATTTATTTTTTTTGTGGGTACCGGGGGAATGACCTCAGGACCTCGCGCGCCAACAGGCGCCCGTACCGCTGAGCGATATCACCGGCCCCTTTTTCGTATGTGTGTTCCGGGAGTCGAACTCGGGCCCTCGCGCTTGCAAGGCAGGCGCTTACGCCGCTGAGCCATCTCACCGGCCCCGAGAGAATATGTTGTTTACAAGAAAACTCTTTCAAAATTAAGGGTGTACATAGGCTGAAAGTAAAGAGATAGAAAAAGACACGTCATGAAAATGAGCCAGCATTAACCCAAAAAGAGCAGGTTAAATAAACTTTCTAACAAAATTATCACAAAGGGCAAATACAGTTATATGATGCAAAGAATTAGGAAATCAAAAGAATATTACAATTTTTAAATTATATGCATCCAACCTCAGAGAACATAAATATTAAAGAAAAACAATTACTAACAGAACTTAATGGACAGATCCATAGCAATACAGTAACATTAAAGAACTTCAGTGTTCCATTTTTTAAAAATGGATAGATCAGCCAGACAAATCATCAGTAAGGAAAATGTGAACTTAAAGAACATTATAGATCAAACAGACCTAATTTAGACAGAATATGCCATCCAAAAACTGCTGGAAAGTGCATAATATTTTCAAGCACTGCTGGAATATTCTCCAGGACATATCATTTGTTAGTCTACAAATATATTTTTAAAATGCAAGAACATTGAATTGTATCAATTATCTTTTCTGATTACATAAGACTAGAAATCGGTAAGAAGAAATTTGAAAAATATGTGAAGGTGAACATTAAATAGCATACTCCCACACAGCCAAAACATCAAAGAAGAAATCAGAAAGGAAATTTAAAAGCACCTTGAACATAAGAGTGCAGATATCTCAACACATTCATTTCAAATTTTTGCATATATGCACAGCCTATTTTTAGGTTTTTATTCTTTGAGGAATTTCCATACTGTTTTCCAAAATGGGTGTGCTACTCTGCATTGCCAATGGTGTGCAATGATTGCCTTTCTCCACATTCACACCAACTCTTGTTTATCATCTTTCTCTAGTCTAATAGATGTGATGTGATATCTATTTATAGCTTTAATTTGCACTTAATCGGTGACTCGCAATGTTGAATATTTTCTCATGCATATATTAGCCATTTGTCTTTCTTCTTTTGATAAATGCCTGTTATCATTTACCCATTTTTAATAGGTTATTTGTTTTCTTAGGTGATGGATAGCCTCTTTGGCAATGCACACATGTATCAAACCATCACAGTGTAGCCTATGCATATATACATTATTTGTCTATTAAACTTGAAATAAGTTTAAAAATACTGTATCTTGAAGCCAGGTATGATGGTGCATGCTTATAACCCCAGCACTTGAGGAAGCTGAAGCAGGATAACTGCAAGTTCAAACCCAGCATGGGCAACTTACAGACTCAGAGAGAACCTGTCTTAACAAATAAAAGGGACTGGAAATGTAGCTTAATCAAAGGCCCTGGGTTCATTCCCAAGTAACCACCACCACTACATCAATAACAATCTTGAGACAAATGAAAACACACACCAATACTCAGGGGATGCTTCAAAAGCATTTCTAAGAGGGCAACAGATACCAATAAATGGTTATGTTAAGAGAAAATGAAGTGCTTAAATAAACAATCTACCTCTTAGATGAGAAAAATAAAATACTAAGGCTATGTTTAGTAGGAAAAAAGGAAATAAAAAGATCAGAAACAAATGAGAGGCTAGAAAGGTCTTGCCTTGTGTGTCAGACACGGAGCTATGGGATTTAATGTTTGTCCTGCTGGGTTTGGTCTTGCTTTGGTGTCATTCATTTCTATGCCTCTATTTCTCCCTTTTGTAATGGGAATGTTTACCCTGTGCCACTGTATCTTGGCAGTGTTAAGCTTTCTTCTTTATTTTTACAGGGGCTCATGACTAAGAATTTGCCTTGAGTCTCAGAAGAGACATAAGACTTGAACTTTTCAGCAGTGCTGACACTTAAAATTTTGGCAACTCTTAGAAGATCGGCCAAATGTATTTTACACAGAGATGCACATGAGTCTTTTTGGGGTCAGGGATAGGATGTTAGAGTTTAGACCTAGAATGCCCCACAAAAGCCTGATGTGTTCCGAGATGGGGCTTCTGTAAGGTGATTGGATCATGGGGCACTATAACCATCGATGGATTAATCCAACAATGAAGCCACAGCTAAATGTGCCATGAGAAGATTGAAGAGGTCAGAAGTGGCAGGTCAGTGTGAAAATGACTTGGAAGGGTGAATCTCCCTCTCCTGGCTGCACCTTTCTCTCTGTGCTTCCTGGCTGCCATGGATGCATAGCTGTTCCCCACCCAAGCCTTTCCACCATGTCATTTCTGCCTTGGAGCCAGAACCATGGACTGAAACCATGAGCCAAGGTAAACCTCTTCTCCTTTAATTTGTGGGTGTTTGGTATTGCGTCTCCATGATAGAAAAGTAACTAAGACAGTTTGACATTTTCCTCAAGGTAAAGTCATATCCTCTTTTCAGACATTGATATTCTTTCTTTGTACTTTGGCTTGAGACTGTGACTTCAGCCCATCTCCCATCACATCCTAGTGAACCTCATCTTCTCACCATTCACCTGTCCCCTGGGATTGCCCATCTGTTCCTTTGCACATTCTATTTCTGCTTCCTGGACCAGCACTACCCAAAGACTGTATGAGAGTCTCATTCTCAGCTCACTTCCCGTGGGTAGATGCCATTTTTGCATGTCTAGGATGCATTTTTTACTTTGCAAAAGAAAACATCCAGTTTTGATCTGGAAATATTCAGCTCCAGCTGTGTACAGCTCTGGTGATTGATCAAGGTGTGATACCCTCCCTTCGTATATTCGTCAGCTCTCCATCACCATAACAAAATACCTGTGAAAATCAGCTTATGAAAAAAAGGTTTATTTTGGCTCACAGCTGTGGAGAATCTAGTCTACGACTGTTTGGCCTCATTGCTTCGAACTTGTGGGAACGCAGCTCTTCACAGCAAGAGCAGGCGCCAAACCACTCTCACCACATCCAGGAAGCAAAATAAAGAGGAAAGGGCTAGGGCCCCACAGTCCGCTTTGAGAGCATACCCCATGACCTAGGGACCTACCACTGGGCCTCGCCTTCTAAAATTTCTACCACTTCCCAATTTTGCCTCTCTGTGGACCGAACTTTTTAGACATGTTGCAAAGGGGACCTTCAACATCAAAACTATCACACCTGGCAACAACTGAGCATGGGACCCAAGAAGAACCATGGATTTTTTCTGAAAATTACGCGTCAAGCAGGTAGCACTAGGAAGAGGCTGAGTTTACCCACCAAATTGAGTCAACCCAACAGTGACACCCTGATGAGGTTCTATTCATTTTCCTTGCGCTAATGACCACTGAACCCAGGCCTGGAGCTGCCTCAGTTAATGCCTCAGGCATTTCTGGGCCAGGTGGTTCCACCCCATTTTCTGAGCTGCCTCACTCCCTTATGAACATCGCCTTTGCTGATGGAGTAACAAAGACAGGCTTTTCTCAGCACATGCAAAGCAGGAGAAAGGCGAGTGAGACTCTGGGAAAAGCCAAAAGGTTTCTCAAACAGGCTATTAGAAATACTGTACGCAGTGTCAGTTATATTTCTTCATCAAGGGTTTAGTGCCATGGCCACAGCATCCTCATAAAACAAGTTGTATTTTTATCAGCATTTCACAAATGTCAAAAATTACATGCAAATATGTTACCCCAGATCTTACAGCCAGTGCTCTACATTACTTCAACATTAGTGCCTTCCCACTAAATGATCCTTCAATCTATGGCTCATAAAATTATGTGTCCTGCTGTTTTGTTAAGTATCTGATTTTGTAAGAGAACTTTTGAGAACAAACAGACACCATTTACTTTGTAATCCTCTTGTCCAACCCAGATGTGTATTTGTATCCTAGGAAATGTACTTTCTGATGTTACTGTCAAGAACACAGCTCTTTCGCTCCAAAACAGTGGCTTCTCAACCATCGTGCTGCATGGAAGGCAGATGTTTAGGCTAAGGCAACTGTACTCGTCTTGGACGATGAATTTTAGATACAAATCCTTCAGAGACAGATCCTTGAGTGTAAAGGAACCTGAAGATTTTATGGAGTGGGGATGTTCTAACAGCCTGGTATCGCCTGCTTTGAGCCACTTAAGCATGAGAGAAATAGCTGTCTTTTTGAAGCTGCTTGACTTGTACTCTCTCTTCCTTGCAGAGGAGCCTAATCTTAACTATCATGGTGAATGGGGTAGGAGAGTGGAGTGTGTTATGAACAAAACTATAAGCCAAGTTATGGAGATGCTGTTTTGGTCATTTGGAGGCATATTAATCTTAACTCATGGCCAAAAAATATTTTCATGGTGGGCTTAGAACTAGCCTGAATGACTAGATTTGGGGGGAATATAACTTTAGGACATTTTAGAAAAGGGGCAGCCACTGGCGTGATCTTTTATAGCAATATGAATGAGGCAGGGAGGGCTAGTGAGCCCAAAATTTATGACGAGAGAAAGTGTACATGAGATTCAAGTAAATTCGGATGTAAAATCCTGGGATGAAGAGCCTATTACCATAAAACGTAAAGGAAAAAAGAGGAATCAGCTGTAAAGTTGCTGTTTGCATTGTGGTCACCAAGAAAGGACTGGCTAGAAGTTCGCTGCATGAAAATGAAGGACTGGCCTTGGGAGGCCCCTTTACTCACTGTGGAGCTATTAGGGCATGAATTGTGTCTTCTTTCCAAATTCATATGATGGCGCCCTAACTCCCAGGACCTCTGAATGTGACTGCATTTGGAGACAAAGCCTTTACAGATGTGGTTAATGTAGAATCAATTCACCAGGGCAGGTGCAACTCCCCCTGACTGGGGGGTCTTATAAGAGGAAGTTTGAACACAGACAGACAGAAAAGGAAGGCCAGGTAAAGACACAGGAAGAACACGGCACCTATAAGCCAAGGAGCAAAAACTCAGGAGAAACCAAACCTGCCAACCTTTGATCTTGGATTTCCAGGCTCCAGAACTTTGATACAATGATTTTCTATTGTCAAGCCACCCAGCCCGAGTAGTTTGTTACAGCCACCCATGCAAATCAACTGAGGGGCATAATGTTGCCCAGAGAAAGCTCAGCTGAGGCCCAGGATCTCCAGGGTCACACTGAAGCCTGGGCTCATGCACCCAAGAGTTTCCAAGCCTTGGTCAGTGTTGACTCACAATGGGTTTGGGCTCAGCCCACAGATAAAATTCCTGTAGCTTGTAGAACTGTAAAGGTTGCTTAGTAACAAATAAAAAATACTGTTTTTGCTTTACAGTTTCAAGAAGATATTTAATAACAATTGACAGAGTTCTTGTAAAGCATGAGTACAAAAGCCATTGCTCAAAATTATATAATCTATTAAAGTGCATTTCAACTGTATAAGATGGTATTTTAAGCCCTCTGCAATTTCTCTCCTACTTGCTTCTGGGGGTATTTGTTATGCATTTGCTAACACTTCTAGAAGAGTATGCAGTTTACAAAAATACTCAAAGTTCAAGGCACTATTTAATTATAAATTCATAATTTTTAAAAAATGTAGTATAGATAACTATGTGAATGTTAAGATGAGGAAAGAAAAGAGCCCTCCTGGCTGGAAAATAGAATAGCATCTCTTAAATGCCGAGTGTTGTCTCTTTACGTCTCTGTGCATTCTCAGGAGAGATTTTCGCATTTTTTTCTAATAAATGTTTGAGTTGTGCACTATACATCACCCTTTGCTCCTTTTGTGAGTTTATCATTAAAAGTATGCAGCCGTGGTTCCTTGGACACAATTTCTTCCAGCCCAGAGGTGTAGGTTTGAGTAAAGCATTCATTCAGGTCCATGAGTGGAATGTGGTGCTGGCAGCCCTTCTTGGACTGGATGCTTCGCAGATGTGGCACTGACATCAGGACTGAGATGCTGAGTGGCACGGGCTGTGCACTGTGCCCGGATACTGGAAACCACTGATTCTCTGAAGGTTCATGTGTGACACTGTGCAGTACAAATATGAACACATTCGCTTGATGATACTGGTAGGTAGAAACTAATCAGCCTTTCTGTTGGTCATCACTCCAGGGCTCACATTCTTCCTGAAATAAGATTCCACTTTTCCAGCTCAGGCTAGTAGATATCTTGATGTTAAGAGATATATAAAAACATGACCCATAACCGACCCTTTTTGTCATTCCTTGATCTCTGGTCTGTTGCTGGAGACAGGTTTGGAAAACGTGCCAAACATTGCAGGATACAACAATGGAACAAAGATAAAACTCCCTGGGTGATAACAGGTATGATTTACTGAATAAGAGCCATGGATAAGATGTGTTTATGGACACTTTCCATATGCTTTGTTTTTATAGGAGTCCAGCAAATTATGAATAGTACCATGTTACAGGAGAGAAAAGAGAAACTGAAACAAGTTAGGAAAACTGGCAAAGACACCTGATTTAATATGCTTTTTTCTGTAATGGAATCTAATCCCCCTTGTGCTGGAGACAGAGGATGAAGTGCTGAGGAATGAAGTAGCTAGTGCATATTGTACCCATGAATCAAACTTATGAAGACATTCTGCATACCTGCAGTCTCTGATTATGTAGAAGTGTCTGTTGAATTAATCATCTTCCCAGTAAGGAAGCTCCATGAAGGTGGGATTGTGAATTTCATCACCACAGTCCTGACCTATGGCAAAAGTTCTGGGACTTAACAGAGGCTCATTCTGAGCTTAGGAATCAATGAATATGTTGACTTTTGCTTTCTTGCATATCTCTATGAGAAGAGTGCCTTTAATAGGAATGTCTGTCACTAAAGACGTGCTACTCTTTTGCATGGTTTACAGTATTTCCCAATTGAGTGTCTCAGTTGGTTGCTGTGTCTCTATTCCAGAGCCTTATCTCAACCTAAACCTTGCTATAGCCTTGGGGAGAGAAGAGAGTTTAATCTCACATTTGCTTTCACCTCACAGCCCTTTCCACAGCTCACTGGGTGTGGGTTCCGTGACAGAGCTTACACTCAGTACTTCTGTAAATACCTGCAGCCACCAGCTTCCACATGGCCGGCCATGCTGAGCATCATGAGACCTGTCTCCTCCCTGTGCTGCTGCACACTTGAAAACAGACACCAGTGTTGCAGAGGGGTGTATATAGGGTCCCACTGTGCACCTCTCGCCAAAGGAAGTAGTGCCTTTTGCTCAGTGTCCAGAGGATAATTCACAGGTAAAACATACATGTTATCTGTGGGCAGATTTGGGTACAGCAAGAGAACTGACCACGAGAGAGAGGAGCATCTCCCCCAGGATCCAAGACGGACAAGAGCCCCCCTCACAAGGGCAGAACCCCTCAGTGGGCAAAGCGACTCCTTCATTCATCCCATCCCCTTCCAGATCCCATCCCATGGAATTCCCTGGAGAACAGCAACACGGCTCTTCTCTGAAAACCAGTGGCATGTGCCTGACTCTGACAACAAACAATGGCAAGGTAAGAATGCAAAATTGACCAGTTAAGAAGCTGAGGCAGGAGGGTTGCAAGTTAATGTCCCACCTGGGCAGTTTAGCTAGAACCTGTCTGAAAAACTAAAATATAAAAAGGGATGGAGATGTAGCTCAGTGGGAAGGCCCTGGATTCAATTTCCATTACACCCCCACTCCAAAGGAATGTAAATTGAGTAATATTAATTCCAGATTCAGGTTTAGGCTTGCTTACCACCATTGATCGACTTTTTCTAATGGGGAGAATATGCTGTGCCAGTCATCTTTGCCAGTGTCACTGGAAAAATAGCCTTTTTTAAGGGTAAGAAAAATAAGTAATGCCAAAATGTCCTGAGTACTTTCATTTTATAATCAAAAGGCTGGAAAATTGACCAGATCGCTAATTTTGGATTATATAAGGAGCCAGTGAATTATCCACCCTATCATTTCATAAGCCATTTGTCTGTAGAACATTGGAATTGTAACAGGAGGGTAGGGTGCTAGTTAGGGAGACGCTGAAATGGCCGGGTTATATAACTATAGCATTTACAGTAATTACAGTTGACTTTTCAATTGAAAATAAGTTCTTTGTTAGAATTTTGCATCTTTTCCTTCAAATATTGTCTAGGGCATTAAATTCACTTGTTGAAGTTTTCCACTTATAGAATCCCTTACCTCTCATGTATATGTCCTACAACAATATCATGTCCCTTATGACTTATGTCCAGATGCTACCCAGCACTCCGACTGAGCTCCATCCCTAGCCTTTATTTTTTCCTTCTTTCTCTCTCTCTTTCTTTCTTTCTTGTTTTCTTGCTTTCTTGCTCTTTCTCTATCTCTGTCTCTCCCTTTCTCTCTCTCTCTCCCTCCTCCTCTCTCTCTTTCTCTCTCCCTCTCTCTCTCTCTCTTCTTTCCTTTTGAGACACATTCCCCCTAATTTGCTAAGATGCTCAGGCTGGACTTAGCATCCCTCAGCCTCCAGAGTGCTAGGATGACGGGCTTAATGCCTGGTCACATGCCCAGCCTTCCAGCCTCTCATGAGCAGCTGTGTAGATGTGGTGCTCTGCCTTCTGAGGTAACTTGTTGGAAAGAGTAATTCTCTCACTTTGGTGGGGTTTAACCTCCAGGTCGTCTCTCACATCACAGTAGAAAAGGCTGGTAGTTTCTCCCAGGACCTCTCAAACTGCGTAGAGCATTGGAGCAATAGTAGGGCTTTTGCTGGATGTTGCCTCTGTGTTGTCTCAAAGCTGGTGTCACCTGTGTGTTCTGACCATGCCTCCCAAGGCTCTCTTTAGATATTTACAGGAAGGTCCTGGAGTCAGGGAGGCTGTGAGCCTGTGACATGGCAGCTGCCCAGAGCCACATTCCTAGGACTCCAGGTTTGGTGACTGGGGGGTCTTCCACTGCCATTTTAAATCCTACATTTTAAAGAAGAGCCTGTACATTTTCATTTTGTACTGGGCCCCACAGGATCTGCAGTGCTTCTGCTTGGAATGGGGGGCCCCGGAATCTTCTGAAGCAGGCTTAGAGAGGATTCTAGTTTCTGCCACACTGACTGAGGAAATCTTTCAGTTTCTCAATAATTCCCTCTCTGCAGTCTGCATCTTATATTCTTGGGACTCCTGCCTTCTTCAGGTGGCAGCGAGCTGGGAAGGTTTTAGTAGGACAGAATAATGTTAGGAAAGGGCCTATTGGCCAACATACAGGGAATGATCAGAAAAGACAGGGAATGTTCAAATTTTCAAAAATTTCTTACAGTAAAAGAAACATTGTCATTAATCTCCTCAAAATTCTCCCACTTGCTTCAAATGCATTTATCCCATTTTTCTTGCCACTTTCTGAAGCAGTTCTGGAAGTCCTCTTTCTTCAATATCATTTAGCTACATTGCCATGGCTACCCTGATGTCCTGAATCTATTCAAAACATTTACCTTTCATAGTCACATTGTGCCTGATCTGGCGAATAAAGTGGGTGAGGACACACCTTAATGTTTTTAATTGACAGAAATTGCTAAATTTTTTGAAGGATTCAGGACATTGAGGCAGCTATGAAAAGACACTCATGAAAGATGCTTCCAGAACTGTTTCAGAAAGTGGCAAGAATGACGGGATACGAGTGGTTGAAGTGAGGGGGAGTAGTTAGATAAGGGCGGCTAAATGCCAATGTGTCTTTCATTGGAATAATTATTTTTAATTGAAATATTCCCTGTAGCTCTTTTTTTTTTTTTTTTTTTTTTTTTTTTTGTGGGTACCGGGGGTCGACCTCAGGACCTTTCATGAAAGCCAGCAGGCACCCAGCTGCAGGCAAGCCAGCAGGCTGAACGATATCACCGGCCCTTTTTTTTTCGTATGTGGGTTCCGAGAGTTGAACTCGGGCCCTCGCGCTTGCCAGGCAGGCACTTATGCCGCTGAGCCATCTCACTGGCCCCCCCTGTAGCTCTTAATCCCATCTGTATGATGCTCTTCTGGAAAGATCAATGAATACTAATAACTAGTTCTAGAACTTGCGGTGTCCCACATGAATGAGTTAATCTGTGGCCTAGAGAAATATTGGGGAGTCAGCAGTAGTGACTGCCAAAGGCATCTGCAAGGGCCCTCTTTTGGTAAATATTTCTCCCTCGTTGCACTAATTCTCTTCTAGTCTCTTCTTGTTGCCCTCACTGCCATATATGGTGAGCATTCAGGGAGTACTGGACTATTTTTTAAAAAGAAATAAATAAGATGTTGACATGTTCAGACTCTTCTGCAGAGAAAAGTGGGTTTGAGTCTTAGCTGTACAATTTTAGTGAGAGAGCAGAACAGCTGCTCTGCTTCCTAACTACTTATTCATCTTCCCATTTAGAAGTACCCCCCCACCTGTATCTTCTCTCTTGTTTCTCCTTCCTACACCCAGGCCTTGTCCCTCCGGTGAGCCTCTATCCAGGATCCCTTCAGTGGTGTTGCTCTCAAGAAACCCACCCCTTTCAGATTTCCTGGAAGGAGGAAGTTGCTGCCGTCCTGCACCATCTACTTGCAAATGTGGCTTTGGGCTTCTCACTGAGATGTTTGGTTACGATCACTCAGCTTCTGCACATTGTTCTGGCCAAACAGCTCCCGGTCCCCTGAGGTTACCTTTGCCTTGGAACAGCCGTCAGATGACGCTTTCCTCTGAATCTTATGTCTACATGGCTCATGCATGGCCAGGATGTGTCTCCTGTCAGCCAGGGCATGTCATGTCTTGATCATTTTCTTTTTCTTTTTTTTTTTTTTTTTTATGTGGGTACCAGGAGTTGACCTCAGGACCTTGAGCTTGCCAGCAAGCGCTTGTGCTGCTGAGCTATCTCACCGGCCATGTCTTGATCATTTTCAATCCCTTTCCCTGGCTCCACAGCTTCTCCCCTCCCCTGTCCCCTGACTCCCCTCTCCATTGTCAAAAGTCTGTCTCCATGATTCCTACCGTCTCTTGTTTATTTTACTCTTTCATTCATCTTTTGAATTTCTCATGTAAGAGAAACCATGCAATATTTATCTTTCTGTGTCTGATTTATTTTATTAACCATTGTGAGCTCAGGATCCATCCATTTTCCTGCAAATGACATGAATTTGTTCTTCTTCATGAGGCTCGGCCACCTTGATGAAGGTTCTGTGATCTGGGCCACATGGGTCTCTCACACCAGGGGCAGCAGTGAAGACGCGGGAGAGCCAGGCTGAGCTTGTACTGCTTTATCCAAGCCTGAAGCTTCTGCTCAAGTTCATTGCTCAGCACTGGCCCCAAGGCCCTGCCCAATGTGAAGCGAGCTCATGGTTGTGAGCTTTCACCCCAGTGGCACAGGAAGAGAGACACGGTGTTAGAGACACTACTGCCTGAACACATAAGAAGGGGACACTTCCTGAGACTGTGGCATGTACCATGATGTTCCTGAGGACCAGCTCTCACAGCTAGTGCCTGGCCATTTCCTGCTATTCAACTCTTCTGTGCACTATGCCCTGTTGACTAATGTCACTGGGGATGCATTCACTCGTCACAGGTTGGGATCTTTATGGCTGCAAGATGACCACCACATCTCCTGCTAACATGTCTTCCTGAAACTCCATGAAAAGTCAAGAAGCAAAGAGATTTTACTTACTGATTCCTCTTTATCAGCATGTTAAGATTAAGGTTAAATTCTCTGCATCTAATTCCTAAATTTCATAGTTGAGTCAGTATAGAAACCATAGAAATATTAGATTGATGGGAGCAGAGTTGTTCTGACACATTTATGAATCAATCAGTCATGGTTCCAGGTTCCTTCTGTTATCACACTTTGCTAATCCTAGGGTTTGGCCTGCACTGAATAGTTCACAGTAGTCACTGGAGGCCCAGAAATTACATTTGCTTGCATAAAACCAAAAAAAAAAGAAGCATGATAAATAGGTCTATGTTTAGTCTTTTATGTCTTTGATGAAGGTTCCCAAGAAGCTGCCACTGGCTATTTGCTTACCTACCATCATTCAAATCTTGGTGGTATCATCTTACCTACCTGAGAGATTAGCTGATAAATATTGTCCATATCATAGGGCCATGATCCCAGATAAAAATTCTATTGCTAAAGAGAGAGAGGAGAGTGGATATTAGGATTACTAGAAATTTCTGTCATGATCACCAAGGAAAGCCTTTTCTAAATGTCCCAGTAAATTTTCCTTCTGATCCCACAGTCAGGACTGAATTATCCCTGTGATCTGTCATGCACATATGCAAGGATTATAAGATACAATGCAAGATGTCCAATTAAATTAGAATTTCAGATAAACTGTATATTCTTTTTTATTATAATTTGCCCTACGTAAAATTCCTTATTGTTTATCTGAAATTCCAATTTAACACAGCATCTCACATTTTTATGCTAAAGCTGGCAGCATGGCTAAGCTGTACATACAAGGGATTTTGAGGAAACGAGTGTGCAGTGTATTCAGGCTGTGCTGTGTTTAAAGAAAATGGAAAGAAATGAGAGAAGACATGTTAATTTGCTCAGGTCACACGTAAGAAGCAATTGGGAAGCTGTGGTTTGAAGCCAGGTGGTGCAATCCCAGGGCTATTGTTCAAGAAATAGGATTCGGTTTACTCACCTCCTAGAACTTGGGATTTGCCAGATCAGCACCTGTTTGTTTAGAGGCCCATTACACAGTATCCAATCTTCATTTAGTCAAATAAAAATGGCATTTCTGACCTTCATCCTTGTATTGTGGCTCCCCCAGCTCCTGACCCTCGCCTTCTCCTTGTCCAGACACATCCAGATCTAAATATCTATTTTGAATTGCGTATGTGTATAGGCTTTGTAGGATGATTAAGAAGTATTCTTATTTTAGAGTCACTATATAATGTACCTTTCAAAGCACAAACCCTTATTGGGCAAGTCCAATGCTATTAGTAATTAATTCCAGTAACAGTTACATACTGCGTCTGCCTCAGATGCACTGAGGTACATGGACACCCAGTGTATTGCTACTGTAGACAACCACAATCTATTATACACCTAGCCACATGAGGCGCTGTCTATAGTAAAGAATATTACCCATGTCAGTCATGAATTGTTGTGCTGTCTTTTTGTTTTACCAATAATATCCTCATTAATAGCCCAAGAGTGGAGACAACCCAAATGTCTACAAATTGCCAAATGCTCTAACAATGGAATAGGTAACACTTGGGGGGAAAAAAAAAGAACAGAATGCTAATACAAGATGTGATTGAAAAGTATGGGGAATATTTAAATTTAGAATATTCATTGCAGTAAAAGACACATTAGCACTAATCCCTCTCATTTCCCCTTCACATTAAATGCACTTATTTCATCATTCGTGCCAGTTTTTGAAGTCCTCTTTCCTGACGTCCTTAGTTACATTGTCATGGCTGCCTCAGAACATTTACCTCTTATGGTCATTTTGACTTTGGGGAAGAGCCAGAAGTTAACCAGTGCCAGATTTAGTGACTAACGGGGAGAAGGACATATTGTAATGCTTTTATGAGCCTTTCTGTTGGATGTCACTCAGCAGCAGTGTTCACCAGCTTTTTGATCATGACTCATAAAGACACAGATAGGACTTCCAGAACTGCTTCAGAAAGTGTTGAGAATGCTTGGATAAGGGTGTTGGAAGTGAAGTGGAGTGTTTTGAGGGAGATGATGGCAATGTGTCTTTTTCTTTAATAATTCTCTTAAATGTAAACATTCGCTGTATATTTTGATCACACCTCATGCCTTTTACAATATGAATGAAACTTCAAAAACATAATACTAAAGGAATGAAGCTAGACATAAAAGACAACATACTGTATTATTCCATTTATATAGAATGTCCAGAAAAGATAAATATATAGGGACAAAGAGTAGACTAGTAATTTTCTTGACTAAAGATGAAAATGCAAATTAAGTAGACACGAGGGATCTTAATGAGATGATGAAAAACTAAAAACTAGTGAAGTCTGGTGGTTGCATAATTTGATGAACTTATAAAATTAGTGTGTATTTAGGCTGAGTGAATTTTATGATATTTAAATTATACCTTAGTAAATTATTAAAAGTAATAATAGTGGTTGATGATCTTTATTTACCCACACAAAATTGTATCACTATAAAAGCATAAATAACCTTCCAGGTTTTTTTGAGACAAGGTCTCACTCCAGTCCGGGCTGGACTTGGACTTGCCTGGGCTGTTCTACAACTCACAGCCTCCTGCCTCAGTCTCCTGAGTACTAGGCTTAGAAGGCTATGCCACCATTCCTATCTAAAACTAAAATGCTAAAGAATTTTGATAATGAAGATTATCTCATTATACCCACAACTTACCAAGAAGACATAAAGCAGTATATTTAGGAAAAAAATGTCCCAATGGAAGAGAAGGTCATACCATGTGGTTGGTAGCATTGTTTCAATGAAGATCAAATCACATGCTATGTGACCTTGTTATATACACATTATTCTCAGTATGGTATTGAAAATCCTTTAACATAAATTTAGTTATGATATTGTAGTTCACTTTGTATTTAATCATACTAATATAGAAGGCAGAATGATTTACACACAGATCCTTGGTAACTTTAAAAAAAAAAAAACAAAAAAAACCCAGTATTTAGAGCCGAGGCAGTTAGTTCTAGAAACTTCTGATAACCAAATCACCTCAAAAGAGCATTTTGCTGAATACACCAAAGGCAGCATCAATACACAAGCAACAAATGCCAAGAGGATAAAAGTTCCAGTACATTTACTTCATGCTTCCAGTAACCTCTATTTTTTCTTTTAACTTACAATGTCAAGGTGTTTGGAATCAGCCCTCCCTCCTGTTTAAGCTTTTTATCTTATTCTGGAGTTTTCATCCAATTCCACTGAGAACCAAAGGCAGTAAAGAGACTGAAACTTAACAAATGTTTGTCATTATATGCTCACTCATTTTTAAGATTATTGTGCCTAATTAAACCCATTTATTGATTGTCCCAGTGGTCCTGGATCACCATGCTCTTCCATCCACAAATTGTTAATAAAATCAGGGAATTCTGTTTTTATTTTAGTTTTTGAAATAAAATTAAGCATAACTGAAAGTGATTTATCCTTTAGACTGAAATGTCTACATTCCACTTTGTTTTTAATTCTGGGGAAAAAGGAGATTTAGTGCATGTCACTCAGCCCAAATTTTGTTACTTTTCCAGCAGTTTAGATTGAGCAGAACCTAGATATTTATGGCAGTTGACTAAGATCAGAGTCACAAATTGAGCCCAGAAAAAGACAAGTCAGCATCAATTGGAATAAGCTGAGCTTCACAAAGGAGTTTATGGGTAATACTCAAAAGATGAAGTAAATAGGCAAAGAAGGGATCGCAGAAAGAGAAAGTCGTAATTTTGAAGACGCTAATAAAATAAGTTACACAAATGATGACCGTGAGTGGCTGCTATAGTGTGCTATAAAATTTGGAGGTTATCTCTGTAATGGACACACCAGTGGATAGCATACAAAGTCACCAGTCATTTGTAAAGTCATTAATCTAGAGACAGAGAGGAATTGTTTATCTCCTGTTAATGATACAACTGAGAAACAGCAACCAAAGGGAGGCATGGGGATATCTCTGCCTGAGATGCACGGGCCAAAAACAGGGAAGGGATGATTTCCTGAAGGGCCGCTGAGCAGACCAAGGATCCAGTCTCTCCAGAATCCCACATGGGCAGGAACTGGGAGGAGCTCATGTTGTGTTAACACGGAACACTTTTCCATGCCTATTCTCATCAGGTGCCAAGCACTTCCACCTTCTAACCTGAGCCTTCATCTTTGCACCAGTGCAGCCATGTTTTTTTTTTTTTCTTTATATGCTGGTACTGGGAGTCGAACTCAGGACCTCACGCTTGCCAGGCAGGCGCTTATACCTCTGAGCTATATCACTGGCCCCAGTCATGGTTTAAACAAACAAACAACCAAAAAAGCTAGAGAAGGGCATGTGGAGATATAAACCCAACCATGTTAGCTTGAGGTAAGATAGAATGCAAAATGTTAAATGCCTGGAGTTGATATTAATAGATCATAAAACATTATTGAAAGGCCGTCGTTTTATTTTTTTTATTTTATTTTATTTTTTTTTTTTGTGGGTACCGGGGGGTCGACCTCAGGACCTCGTGCGCCAACAGGCCCCCGTGCCACTGAGCGATATCACCGGCCCCTTTTCCGTATGTGGGATCCGGGAGTCGAACTCGGGCCCTCGTGCTTGCAAGGCAGGCGCTTACGCCGCTGAGCCATCTCACCGGCCCAAGGCCGTCGTTTTAAAAACACATCTATTCTCCATTTAGACTGGCTAAGGGACAGAGAAAAGGAACTGAGGTAGAGAAAAAAAGTAATGAAGAAGAGAAAAGAAGAAAGTAGTAGAGACAGCTTGGATGGAGAAAATGGGAAGATGAGAAAACAAGACAGAACCAAAATCAGAAATGGAGCCATCTAAAAAGGAGATGACAAAATAAGAATGACTTGCATATTAGAGAACAGTGTTTTTCCTTCTTAGTTAATTTAGGGGAGAAGAGAGAAAATGTACATGAATTCCATTTTTTACTTATCTGCAGAAAGCGCTAAATATATTTTGACCAGGCTGCATGGCACAGAAGGAACAGTGTTAAGTGTCTGTATGCTATCCACTCCCACAAGATATCTTTTATGATTTTCATGTTTACATTGACTTGATATCTAGTCTTAATATCTCTCAGCAGATTATTTATTTACTTTTGTCCTTTATGGGGTTTAAAATGAAAAGTAACTCAGGGAGATATTTACTTTGTGCTTTTGAATATTAAAATGAATAGTATAAATTGGTATCTGCAGGTACATTTTCTCTTAACCCTGGAAGGCAGTGAAAAATAGAAGGTGAAAATCAAAGATTCAGAAATTGTGAGTATCTCCATTGTAAATATATCCAAAACTTCAGGACGTTTGTGTTTAGATTAGAATTGCCTGGGCCAGGTTCCCATTGCGGTGGGGAGTGGTTGTCATTTTCTCTGTGTTTTGTTTTCTTTAACTGCTCACTGGCTTTACACTTGCAATGTGACCTTGGGCTTCTGAATCATTCATTGTTCCAGAACATAGACCTTCTAAAAATTACCCCAAGTATATGAAAATCAAATGAGAAAGCCTAAGAAGTATTTTGAAAAGTAGACATTAAGATTTACAATATCTGATCATGATTATCAGCTGGAATAATACAGTTACCTCCTTGTACTTGTTTTTGTACATCTATTACAGTGTTCCAACCAGCTCTAGGTGAGTAATGTATTTCTTGGGCACACCTTGATTCTAGAGTCTTTAGGAAGGAACTGAAGTTTGGAATCATAGGTCCTCTTGTTCTTTCTTGTGTCTTGAGCACCTTAAATAAGGCTCAGATTCATTTTAGTAAATATGTTTAGTCAGTGAGTTTGTGCAGATTTCACATGGCGCCTCTTTAAAATAGCATTCAACACCTCACACAGTTCCCACCTAAGAGGAAAACATATTCTCAGGTAGTGGTAACTGAAAGATATGGGGTATACTGAGAAGGTTCTCTGGATAACTCTGAAATTTAATGTATTAATAGGTTAGTCTAGAATCTTATTTCCAGGTTACACATATTCTTCCAGAATATAGCACTTCTAAGTACAACTCCTTCTTTCTATGCAATTTGAGAAACTTATACAACAAAACCAAGCCATACCTACACTCAGTTCCCAAGCCTTTCACTGCTTCCCCCGCAAGTTCTCACTCCCCAGGGCCTGCACACTCAGCCTCCTTCCAGCCTCATGGTCACTGGTGTCAATTAATTCAATTTACTGGCTTCATTCTTATCTGTCCTGATGCCCGAGCCTTTCTCACTGGGTTAAAAGATGCTCTTTAGGGTCAGGGTTTGTAGAAGTTCTTGTTTTTTCTTAAAATGGACCTGAAACTGGACAAAGAATTTTGTGAACCAGCCTGCTTTGAGTAAGGTTTACCCACGGTTACTTTCCATTCTTGTTTAATGACTCCCAAACTACAAGTTTCTCATTCTGAAGGATCTCTAAATTTCTCCTGCTCAGCAATAAGTTGGCTTGCTAAAAACCATGGATAGTAGAGCGTTTTGCAACATAGGATTGTTACTGGGCTCCATCACCAGGAATAAAGCCCTAGATCACTTTCATAAGGCTGCAATAATTGAAATCTAAAGGAGGGGAATAGCTTTAACCACATAAACTCCATGTGATTAAATGAGCTTGGCCCAGTTTACTCCAGAGGAGAATCTCCTAAGGAAAGGGACATACAGCAAAAGTAAAAAAGCAGAGTTGGATTCACTGCAATATTCTCTGAGCTGAAGTGTCTAGTGTTAATAACTAAATTACCCACTTAGATATATTTACACTTGTAGCAAAAACCATTGCTGTTTTCTAAAGGACTAGTGAATATAGTATCAAAATCCATGAAAGCTTCCTTTGCACCACCAGAGGTGGTGACTGATGGACTCTGCCTTCCTCCTGCAGGGCTCCAGGTGAGAGTTCACACCACTGGCTGGAGCAGAGGCAGCATTATGACCCGCTGTGATGGTTCTGAGCCCTCGTTGGTGATGGCAATGGTGGTGGTGGTAGTTGGTGGTTGATACTGGCAATTGTGGGCTATTTTTATTGGTGGTGCAAGACTCTGGTGAAGCTGGTAGTGGGATTAGCTCAGTTTTACTCCTGGTGTTGTATATCTGCATCTACTAGATTCGTTATGGTTGGAAGTCATTGCATCTCCTTTGGAATATCTAAAACAAAGGCAGGGTTCTGAGAAAAGCTGAGAAGGGTGAATGTTGTCGGTAATTAATGTAAAAATAGAAGAGAAATCAAGAAACCTTGACCTCGTGCCTATACCTCTTGGAAACCCACACACAGTTGGATAAGCAGCTTTTCTGAGATGCTGCTCAGTCGTGCAGATAGCTGTAGGAAACTGAGTAAGGAGGCTTGGCCAGTGGGAATCTCCTAGTGACCACCCATTCTGCTTATGATGAAATCTTAGAACTTCACACCACCTCCTAGCCCTATGCAACCTGTGGTGATCCCATCTCAGGCTCCTTTCAGTCCCCTGGATCCCTTCTCACTCTACTGGAGCCTGTGGGCCCTCTCTGTTTTATGTCGTCCCTCAGGGGCTTGCTCTGGCCACTCTTTCTGCTGTAAGCATTGCTCCCAAGTCTTCGCTGTACAGCCTCACTTGGGCCTTGTTTTGCCCATCTCCTTCCCAGAGTCCTGCATGTTCTCGCTAACATCTCCCTTGTCTGAGGCACTCACTATTCTCATCTAGAGTTAGCGTGAGTTTTTCTTCTTAATGAACCCGAGCCCATGTCATCTGTAAGCGCAGGCATTTCACGACTTTAATAAAAAAATAAATAAATACAAGGCTCATTAACTAAGGAGGCAGATTTTACACTGCTGGGTGTAGCGTGACCGAAGAGTGTGTGTTTAGCTGATGAGAGTAAACGAAACTTGACATGTGCCTGATAGGTGTTTTTTGTGAGTGGCATTTGGCTGGATCACAAAAGTGTAAAAGCAAAAAATGTCACCAGAAGTAACAGTTATGCAGTGACTGAGAGAAAGGCTGTGCCAGCCACCACATCCAGTGAAGGCTGGATTCATAAAATCCACTTGCGTCCAGGAGCAGTTGAGTTTATAGTTCTGCATTTACAGCTACTACAAACATTATCAAGTAATTTCCCATGGAAAACAATTTTGTTTCTGATTGAAATTCTCCCCAAACTCCCTTTTCCTCCATTAAAACCACTGTGTTATTTCACTTTTGTAATTTTTAAATTTTGTTATAATTTCAAGATTTGCATTGAAAACCTTCTGATGCCCTGTAAAACCATGTTGATGAATTGTCATTTTGTCCCACTTTCTCTTTCACATGAATATCCATATAAATATTTGTGTTTATTACTTTAATAACCACTTGAGACAAAATGGGATACATTATACCATTCTACCCTTAAATACCTGAGTGTGTAGTACATAACTATAGCACAAGGGTCAAAATCAGAAAATCTAGTTTTGATAAAATTATTATCTTATTCATAACTACTCATATTCACATTCTTAAGTGTCTTAGCAATGGCATTTTTTTTTTTGCTTAATCTATCCAGTGCAAATTGAGTTGTTTCTAGTCTTATTCAAACTCCCTGGCTTTTCTGACTTTCTTAACCTTATTATATTTGACTAGTGCACTGCCATTATTTTGTTCAGTGTTTTTTTTTTTTTTTTTAAACAGGGTTTTGCTATGTAGTTCAGGCTGGTCTTGAACTCACTGTGTAGCCCAGGCTGACCTTTTGATGATCCTCCTGCCTCAGCCCCCCAAATGCTGGGATTATAGATGTGTACACCACCATGCCTGGCTTTTGTTGAATGTTTTTATGTCTGATAATTGCTCATGACCTGTTTCAGTATTCTGACATATGTTACTATACATAATGCGTAGTGAACAGAGAACAATATCTTTGCAATATTTTAGGTAAATTTTACATGCAAAAAAATAAATTTTACATGCTTGTGCAATACAATGCATTTTGACAAACACATAAATCTGTTTAACCTATGCTCCAATCAAGACACAGAATATTTCTCTTTCTAAAAGATCCTTTGTGCTTCCTAGTGAATTCCTCCACCCTACAGTTAATCTATCTACGGATTTTTTCTGACACGGATTATTTTCTTCTGTTCAAAATTTTTATAGGAATCATTTTTTAAATCCGGATCCTTATACATAGCCTCAAAGAGACTACAGGGGCAGCTGCTTAATTTAGAGGTCTGGATTGACAAAACACAAAAGCCTCTGACACCAATTAAAAGCCATAAAACACAATTATTAGATTGTCAATTAACACACACATGATTACACAGAAGAAAGAGGAAGTACAGAAAGAAATTTACATCACAAGACCAACAGAGCTTCAACACCTGAAATGTCAATGCTGAGGAGTCCTGTCACCTGGCTCTCGGGGTTTTAAGTGGGAAGGAAGTGTCCAGCAAAGCATCCTCTCCATGGATGAGACTCCAATGCCCCCTGCCAGTGAGGGACTTAAATAACAGTTGGGACCAAAGTGGCCTTGTACAAACTGTGCACATGACTAAGAGCAAGGAGTATGTGGCCCTGAAGAACTGGCCAAGTGCCCAAGGGGACAAACATCTGCGTTTTCTAGATAGGCAAGTAAAAGACTATCCTTGGGAGTGGGCCAGACTCATAGGAGTTCCTGCTCATGTCGGGATGCCCTGCCAAGCATCCTACCATTTAATCTTTAGAACAAGATCACGACACTGCTATAAACAAGAAAGATTTTTCTATATTTAACTTTAACCCTTCAGTATAGTGTCTGTAAGAGTTACTTATGTTGTGCATATCAAAGATGTGGTCCTTCCTGATTGTTAGGCAATATTCTATGTGTGAATATATTAGTTTATCTATTATTTTATGATGATATTGGTAATTGAGTGGTGTGCCATTTTGTATTCATCAAAATTGAACCAAAGTAGCAAAACCAGTAGAAGATGTATAAAGGAGTTCGCTATAGAGGACTGGCTTGCAAAATTGTGGTGGCTGATTAATTAGTCCATACAGCTATGATTTCTTCATTGAATGATGGAACTTGAAGTCCATAGTGCATGGATTCAGAAAGTACGTATCACAGTTATGCTGGGACCCATAAGCATTAACTGGAATCCATGAGCAAGAACTGAATATAATGTCCATCTCTCCTACCTTACGTTCATGGTGAACAAGGTATCCTGCAAAATCCAGAGCCTGTCATTGAAATGATAAGTGCACACACACACACACACACACACACACACCTGGCCCAGGAACAGAAGAAGTTGTAGGAAGATCCAAGGGAATCTAGAGAAATTGCAAGTACGGCTGCAGCTCCATTTCGATAAGGTAAATCCCCAGATCAATCCCAACAACCCAGTGTATGAGTTACAAGATGGCTGTCACCTCCTTCCCCTCCACCTCTCTCCAGAATATCTATGTTTCACCCTAACTGTGAATGTACGGAAAAGTGAGTTCTGATAAACATAGCTCAGTCTAAGCAACTGGGCACTCAAAGCCACTGGGACCCATTCCTTGACACGTTGGCACCCACAGAGTTCACTCCCAACATTCCTTAGTCTCTAAATAAAGACACTCTCAAGTCATACTTTTTTCTATCACCCACCTCCCTTGAGAACAGGCTCACTGTTTTCACACAAGAATTTAAGAGTTGTTGTTCGCAGGTAATTTCTTCTCCCAGCTGATTCACACCCCTCCTTTGATGCCCTGCATCTTAAATACTGAGATATAAATTCATCTGTTAGTAGTATATTTGTGGAAAGGGATGAGAGAGGAAAGGAAACAAAGATGTTTGACTTGATTTATGCACATACGAGCATATTTATACCAAAATAAAACATAGTCATAACATATGGTTCTTATTTTTTAACTAGTTACATAGTCATAGCTGGTATTTATAACTATAGTCTTTGCACTTTATGCAGGAGGTGTGGATTGCAGGACACCCTCACTGGTACTGAAATTTTAAAATAAAACTCCATTAAATAAAATGACATAGTATTTGCTTAAAACCTATACACATCCTCCTATATTCCTTAAGCCATCTCTAGATTACGTACAGTACCTAATACAATGTCAATAGTATTAAATAGCTATGTAAATAGTTGTTATATTTATTATTTAGGGATAATGACAAGAAAAAAACCTATACGTGTTCAATACAGAAAAAACAACCATCATAGGTCTACCTACATAACAGATCAGCAATAACAAAGCTTTTCTTTTCAATTGAGACTTTTCTTTAAGTATAATTTATTCATATTAATTTATTTTAAAATATTATACAATGAAACTATTTAAAAATAGCTCCACATTTTATCCAAGCAGTTGTTATTTTTTGAATTATTTCCAATCTTTTATAAATTAAAAAAGAATGATTAATACTGCATATTGGTACATCACATCATGAACTTGAAAACTGGGTTTTTTCCTATTTTTGCTCTTTGCTTCCTTTACTAATAGTTCTTTTTTCACGCTTATTATCTCATTTCTTCATTTTGGATGACTCATTTGATTGGTGGGAGATATTAACTTTATTCACCTGGTAAATATATTAATGACAAACAAACAGAACTAGAAACTTCATGAGTCATTTTTTCAGGAGTATTCAAAGAGAAAAAGGAACATAAGATGTCTGTGAATAAATGCTGGTGACCTGTCATCTATGTGTGTGTGCACAGTCAGGGTGAGTGTCATATTTGGGAGGCTATTTCACTTAGGAGATCTATTTGACTACTAGTTACAGAGGTAACAAAGAACAGAGGCAAATTTTTACTTTCAGAAAAGAATCCTGAAGGGAGATGGTCCAGGCCTGTATCTTCAAGATCTTTGGCAAGTCCAAAATTTCCATTTCTAGGACCTTTGAAGATCCAGGCCATTCTTCTTACTTTTGCATCTTAGCATGAAACTGCCATTCTTGTAACCCGGGACGGCTACTGGTCTGTAGCCATCAAAGCAGTGATCCAGGCAGGAGGCGGGAAGAAGGACAGGCCTTCATTGCCATCAATCACCTTTAAGGATGATTATTTTGTTTTACTAAAATTTTCTGCTCGTACTTTATTACCTAGAATTCAGTTTCAAGGGACACTGGAAATTTTGTTGCCTTTTGTCTGGGCACACTGCTGCCTGAAACAAATTCAGAATCTCATTGCTGGGGAAGAATAAGAGAAGGATCGTTTTAGGTGTCTAATGGATACCTAATATGGCTCCCGGTGTGAAGATCTGACTCCCAAGTTTGCGGGCCTCGCCTGTGGTGGGCTGTCTTTGTCCTCAGGTGTCTCATCCAACCTTAGGATGCTCCCATTCTTCTCTCAGGAAATCATATGTGATTCTGGTGCCTCTTTGGGCTTTGGCATTTGTTCTGAGGTCTTTCCACAAAGAACTGTGTGTGCACTTGTATGTGCCCTGATCTTCCCAAAATCCTGGAAAACCAAGATGTTTCGGGCCATCTCCTTTGTCCCAAGCCATCTCTTCTGGGAAAACTCAGTTCTCCTTCATTGTGTTCTTTATTCCCACGGATGAAACTGGATCTATTGCCCAAATTGAAACTATCTTCAGCAGAAAGTCAGGCAAATTAACCAATGCCAAAATCATATTAAAGAGTACTTTTTCCTATTTAAAGTAAAGTAATATGTCGGGGTGTGCTGATGTATAATGGTGGTGAAATTCTGAGCAGTGACCCAAAGAAAAGCTGCCCTGAATTATAAAGAGCTACATGTCGAGCAGTGATTAGAATAAGCAACAGCCTCTTCCAGACAGACACATCAGTGTTAATGTGCTTAAGCCTGGCCTCCCGGAGGGAGCATGAGGTCCAGGCCCCCGCAGAGGCTGCCCTGGGCTGCACCGAGCCCACACGTGGTGAGTCCCTGCATTGTTTTCTGGGTGTTTTTGCCCCAGAGGACATCTCTGGAATTCAAACTGAACACACAATCCCACAAATAAGCGATAGGACATTTAAAAGATTTTTTTTTCTATTTTTTAATCCTTCCATTCACTTTCATTTCTAACAAGAACTTGTATGTTTTACTTTCCAGAAAGAATAGCCAAATATAACTGAGAACTTCAGAACTAGCTTTACTCTCTGAGCTTTAAACAAATAAAGCCTACTGCACCACAAAAGCA
The DNA here is from genome assembly GCA_028451465.1 of Erethizon dorsatum. Taxonomy (NCBI): domain Eukaryota; kingdom Metazoa; phylum Chordata; class Mammalia; order Rodentia; family Erethizontidae; genus Erethizon; species Erethizon dorsatum. The sequence continues at coordinate 59,255,795 of CM051833.1, forward strand.
AATCCTTGGGGAGCATGGTGATGTCAATTGGGAGCCTTGAAAGAGAGAAGCACAAGCTCACATGATTTAGAAAATGCACGTAGAGGTTTTAAGAATTGTTATTTCTTACCTTGAAGTTTTTATTTAGACAATTGTGGATTTGCATGCAGTTGTGAGAAATAATACAGAGATATCTCACGAACACTCTGCAAGTTTCTCCTGATGCTAAAGCCTTGAATACTATAGCATAATATCACAACCAAATTACTAACATTAATTCACTGATCTTATTCAACTTTCCTCAGGTTACCTGTGTGTGTGCATATGTATTTAGCTTTATACAATTTTAGCACATGTGACAGTTTGAGTCTCTGTATCGTAAGGTGGAGAGAGCTCTCATTTGAATATATGAATTTGGGAATCCTTAGAGAATGATATAAATAACACACACCATATTTTCTGTAAATTTCTTAATGGGCTGGCATGGATGATGGCGTAGCTTCAGGAAGGAGGGTGTAGCAGGTTAGCAGGAAATATCATGACACATATGTGATCTGTGTGGCATCTTCCCCAGCAACCTTGGGGTGAGTCAGAATTCAGGAGCCATGTCACCGGAAACTGCATGAAAGCCCGTCTCCTTGTTAAATGGTCCTGATGCACATTTTTGAGTGACTTAAAAAAGTGTTCCAAATTTTTAGTGCTCCAAAATTTTTTATTTATGAAATGAGAGAGGTGATTTTTAATCTATCTTTTTGAAAGCTGCCTTCTATCATAAGAACATCGCTGGGAGCTCTCTTTAGATGATTTTCTTCTAATTGAGGTGCCACACTGGAGAGAAACGGTTCTCAGAATCAGCAGCAGAGGCTCTGGGATGGAAATCCCCTATGTTATCATCGAGTTTGCTGAAGCTCTGGACATGACTTGATCAAGATGCAATTTGTTCCAGTTTTCCTATGTATAAGATTGAAAGTGCTGATGGTGTCTACCGCATAGAGTTGTTGCGAAAATCAGTGATTTGGTACCTATGAACTGTTCCACACTGCACAGAATACTGGTAATGAGTGCTGTTTACTCTGCTGTTATTACGGTTGTTATATCCTATTTAATGTTTGGCTCTGGGGACTGGGGCTGTATCTGTAAACAAGGCAGGACAATGAGGTTAGGGCGCCCTCTAGAATCCAGAGGTCGAGTCCCGGAGAAGTGGCACTGTTCCTGTGACTGTCCCGATGAGACTTCTCTGTTGTCCGGGCCTCTCTTTCTGCTTCCGAAGGCTGTCTGTATTCCCTAACATGTGAGCCCTTCTCTATCTCCAGAAAACCTCACTACACCCTCTATTTTCATAATCACATCACCTGTTGCCTCTCTGATTCTTCCTGTTTCCCCTTGTAAGGATCACTGCGACTACACCAGGTTCCCTCTCATTCCGTGTTATACTCTCACCAATGACAACCAAAGTGTTTGTGTGTGTGTGCGTGTGTGTGTGTGCGTCATACAAAGTAGTATTTGTGTTTTGGGAGACTAAGGGCATAATTGGGAAGGTTTTATTCAACACCACATAATTCTTTCCATCATTTTGTTGTTATTCTGAATTCATTTTATTTTTTGTTCTTTTTATGTTTCAAAGTCTTTTCTTTGAAAAGTTACTGTTTGGTTACTGTTATTGTTACCTTCTCCCTTTTTTGATATTTGTTTGTGATACTCTTGCTGTCTTACACCGAGAAGCCAGTGGCACCCAGGAACCTCTGTGATGGACAGAGAGCGCCAGGAGTCGTGTTGAGATGGTTTCCATGTTGCTTTCTCCCCTCCAGTCCCTCTGCTGATCCTCGGTTCTTCCAGCACTACCTCTGAGCAAACCCCCAGCATTCTGGGTAGGCCAGGCAGAGGTCTTAGCAACCTGTTACCCGTCTGTGGTGCCTGAGCCCCTCCTTCCCTCACTGAAGGATGGACGGTGACCAGGGACATATTCTCTTCTTTCAGCACACAAGCACTCCACACTCCTCCACCCTGAATGCTGGCTCTGTGACCAGTGCCCAGTGTCACACCCAGTGACGGGCACACAGATAAGCATGCAGATGTATTCTCAAGAACAGGTCACACCCCAAGGGCAACTCAGCAACACAAATGCTACGCCTTCTTCTCTGTACTTAAACTTTCTTCAAACAAGAAGGAAGCCTTCTTCTCCTTATAATTGTTCTCCAACAAACTAAAGATTGAGATCACACAAGAAAAAGTATGGAGGGGCCAGTGAGATGGTTCGGGCCGGTGAGATGGCTCAGCGGCGTAAGCACTTGCCTGGCAAGCGCGAGGGCCGGAGTTCGACTCCCGGAACCCACATACGAAAAAGGGGCCGGTGATATCGCTCAGCGGCACGGGTGCCTGCTGGCACGCGAGGTCCTGAGGTCGACCCCCCGGAACCCACAAAAAAAAAAAAAAAAGTATGGAGATGACAGTGACCACTCAAAATATGTTGCTCTTTTCCCTGTGGTTTTTATTTTTTCTGATGTGGCTATGGAAGAGGAGGAGCAGGAGTCCTGACAACTTCTCTGCAGAACTGGCAGCCCCGTTTGACAGAGAGCAAGAGGCTTTGTCCCAACTGTAACTGTGCACATCTCTGCAGTTAAAACCACACCTTAATTTGGGGCTCTGTGAATTCTTAAAATATTAAACTTTATCAATGTAAAATGCGGATATGATTGTAAATTTTTTTTTAAAAAGTGAATAATTAAAAGCAAGTGTCTCTGACCCCACACCCCCATGTTACATCTCAGACTTCATGCTTCAAATTTTTTTCACTTTCTCCGATGGTTGTCTGAACATTTTTAAATAATATGCCTATGTAAACCTTGGTACAGTTTTATTTTCAGATAATGTCTGTATTTTATCCTTGGAGACTCTAGTTACCACTATTATTTTGGTTCCTCTATATATTGCTATTCAACTGAGGGTTTTTTTCCTCAAAGTTTCACTCTGTCTCTGCCATGTGCCATGGTCGTGCACTGAAGTGAACGGCGTATTTTCCCAACCAAATAGTATTGGCCTCACCCATGAGACTCACTTCGTACAATAAGATATTGTTAGGCAAGATGTTAGTAAAGCGTTGAAAAATGCTCCTGCAATTGGTCTTATCCTCTTCTGCCTCCATCACTAGCATAAGCATTTTCTAGGGAGCCCTTGCCTTTTTACAGGGAAGAATGCACGTGGAACCAGCTCGCAGCCGCGGACCGGAAGTGGAGCCTCGGACCGGAAGTGGAGCCCCCCAGCTGAGCAGCCGACCTGGTGCCCCCCACAGGTGATGTGCAGCCTGTCAAGTTGAGATGTGAGTGTTTGGTGTGAGCTTTGGGGTAGGGTGTCACTCAGAATTACTGAAGCAGCAAATAACTAAGAGTTCTGTAATTTTTAGATAAAATATAATATATATATATATTATATATATATATATGCCATGTCTCTTCTGCTGCTTTGTTGATCATGAACTCTGTCCTTTACTCATGTCTTTCTGTAGTTTGTGGAAGTTGTAATCCGTGATTGCTTTATTCCCTATTGTATGCTCAGCTTCTTCCTCCTATCTTTTTTGTTGACAGGGTTGATAGAATGAACATTTGGTTCTAAGACCATGATTAATTCCACTGTGCTTCACTGGTTGATGATAAGCTAAAAATCAATTGATCATGAAAATTTTTATAAGTCAAATTGTTACAATCCAAGTTCTATGTGATGAGTATCTTTACTTTTAATGCAACTTTAATGCTTGTATTTTTGTAAATTTCTTTGAGGATGCTCAATAGAGGATTATGTCTATTTTTAAAAACTTAATTGTAGAATATTCTTTTGCATTTTCCTCTAAAATAGTTACTGTTTAAAATTTAAATCTTAGTTTCATGTAGGATTAATTTTTTGACGTGTACTTTTGCTTTCTTTTTGGTGAGTAGTTGACTATTCCAGAATCCATTTCAAGTAAGACACAACTTACCCACTGATTCTGAAAATAGTTATGTTAACATACACAGTTAACATACGCACTTTAATCTCTTGGTACCTGTATTATTCTTTCTTTTATTTTTCCTTCTCTCCCTCCCTCTCCCTTTCCCCCTCCCTCCCTCCCCCCGGACTCTTTTGAGACAAGGTCTTACTTGTGTTACTCTTTCTGCACTAGGAATCTGGCATGGAAAAATATCCAACAGATGTTTTAAAAATTTTATGTTTACTCATGGGTTAATGTAGACTTAATTTCAAATCAATTACTGAAGTATAAAAATAATTCAAATGATCTTAAAATTTCATGAAAAATAAAACATTTGCAGGGAAAGCTAATATCTCTGTAACATTTTCTTCCCCGAGGCAAGTTTTATGAACTTTGTGAAATGGAAGACTTTTCTTTGAACATTTCTGTACCTTCTTGGTTATATTTTTGTCTATGAATTTCATACCTTTATTATGATGATGATTTGGAATATTTTGTCCATTTCTGCTTCTAAATGTTTGCAGTATAAATAAAGGAAAACTACTGGTCTATGTATATTTTTCTTGTACCCAATTATCCTATTAAAGACCACTGTTTCATCAGCTATTCCTAGTTGTTTCATTTAGATTTTTCATTTAAATGTGATAGTTTTCTACTTTTAAACATAGAGGATTGTCCCCATTTTTAAAAGTTTAGTTATAAAATATTCTTCTCCATTTTCTTAGCACATACTTCATGTTTTATTTGTACTGAATTTGGTGAAACAATGTCATCCCTGTTCTTCAGCTCCTTCAAATCAGTGCCATTCTTCCGGACCACAGGGCCTTTTCAAAGGGAATGGAATGCTGGCCTCTTATTTTTCTTATCTCCATAATTCATGGGAATTTGTCACATGTAGGAATTATTTTATAAATATAGGTTTTATCATATAGATATAAGTATTTTGGTTTGATATTAAATTCAATTCAGCCTGAGGAAGAAAGAAAAAGAGGAAGGAAGAGAAAACAAAGAATAAAGAGGAGTGGAAGTTGAAGAAGGAGAAGAAGAAGATGATGGAGAGGAGGAGAGGAAGAGAATGGAGAAGAGGAAGAAGGAGGAGGTGGAGAAGAAAGGGGGGAGACAAACAGACAGATTAACTCTAAACCAGCGATAGAAATATCTGTTACTCTTCCTCACAGCTGGCTTATTCCATGACCTTTAGAATGAAATTCTCATGGCGTAGACTCCAAAACCTGCAGTTGGAACCAGGTTCCCAGGTATTTCTGGCATGAAGTGAAATTAAAAATATCTACTCTAAACCCATGGGAATAAATAGCACTTTTTATAGAGTCTGTAAGATTTTCAGTAAATGGAATAAGCAAGTGCAGTACTCATGATGCTGTAGGCACTTGTATGTGGTACTCATAGAAAAGTTAGATTCACATACAAAAAAACCTAACAACTTTCAGAGGCCAGGATTGGATAAGGTGAGAAGCAAAATAAGAGCAGGAAGGCTGGGAGAGGGACCAAAGACAGGAGCAACACAAACGAGAAGAAACTGTAAAAGAGAAGACGAGCTAGAAAGAGAGAAGATGCGTTTGGGACCCAGTTAACCTGTTTAGCATGCAGTCCTCACACATTTTCTTGCAGGGAGCAGACTGCGGTCTTATTTCCTGCCCCATTTTCAAGTTCACAAAGCTTTTCAGAACCTGCATTATTCTGCAGTTGTCTACCTTTTTCAAAGGTTTTGATTAGAATCCAGCTGTCACTGGCCTTACACAAAGATGAATGACCCAATTGTAGGCAGTGATCTGTGGCTTATGCAGAAGTGGATGCTGCACATTTAGAAGATGCTATTTTTCCCTGGAGCACTAACAGCAGGCTTTTTGAGTTGAGCCTGGAGAAGTTGACGAGCATTCATGTCTGTAGCTGATTCTGAACATATCCCAGGCTATGTTCTAAGACCCAGGTAAAGAACCCTTTCTCTTTGAGGACAGTATCTAGGAGGTTAACTGGGTCAAATGAAATTTCTAGTTTTAGTTTTTTGAGGAATCTTCATACTGATTTCCATAGTGGTTGTACTAGTTTACATTCCCACCAACTGCATAGAGTATTACAGTGATCCACACATACCCAGATGTATAACAGCAAAATTCATAATAGCTAAATGTTGGAAGAGGCCTATATGCCCACAGACAGATGAATGAATCAAGAAAATACGCTGTTTACACTGAATGGAGTACTAATCTGCCATAAAGAAGGATAAACGTGAGTCATTTGCAGGAAAATAACATTAAATGAAATAAATCAGACACACAAGCTTAAATATCCCATGGTTTCTCTTATATGAGAAACCCAGAGTAAAATAAAGAGCAAAATAAAATACAGATAATAGGAAGTAGGGAGATAGATCTTTCTCAGTTGGGAAGGAGATCAAGAGATAGAGGGAAGAGGGACGAGGAGAGGGATAGGGGCTGAAAAAATGAATTGAAATGTGTTATGCACATGTACCAACCTCACACAAGGAATGTAGACGTTATGTACTGCAAACATATACTAATAATCTAAAATAAAATTTAAAAAGAATCCTCTTTGCCCTCTGAAGAGGCTTGCTGAGCTGGACTGAGTAACGGGGAGAAAAAAAAGGAAAAAGAAATACTTTATGGAGAATGCATGAGTAAGTTGAGCAGTCTCAAAAAAAACTAAATGTTGTGTTGATAGATTTTATAGAAAAGATTTAAGATAAGTTAAACAAGTCTCTTAAGCAAATAGCAATAACATATGAGAGATGGTTGCAAAAATGTAAATATAAAATTAAAAAACAGTAAAATACTGAATTTTCTTCTTTCAGTAATAATATTAGAATGAAAATAATGAAACCTCCAAATCTCCAAATGGCAATTTAGCAGTGTCATGGAAAGAGAGAAGACTACAGGGAAAACGATTCCAAAGCAGATTTGAGAAGGTGATCACTAAAATGTTGTCTTTCCCAGTTGGCATTTAGAATGAGGCTGAAGCAAATTTGCAAGCAAATGACAAGCTTATCCTTGGGGTTGGTTTCATAATCTATGTAAACCTAAAATAAGCCCTGGACTAATGATAAAAATTCGAGAGGGAACAAGATACGGTTCCTTATTCATTGAGTACAGTCATCTTTCTCTGTGTGGTAGGATCATTTTCTCCACTGAGAAGTAAGAACTAGGGTAGATCATTTTAATCTAAGACAGAATAAAGTGACAAAAATTCAAGGAAGATTAGTACTCTGGTCGACAGGCTTGGGACGTAATTGGTACTCATGGACTAATATTTGCCACCGTGGTTTTAAATAAATTCACTAATCTCATTCTCAAGATTTTTCCCCTTAATTTTCTGTCTACTAGGAATTTGAAGAGTGGGGGCCCTAGCCCTGGGTTTAATCATCAGCACTGCAAGATAGATAGATAGATGATAGACAGACAGACACAGACAGACAGACACACACAGACAGACAGACAGGCTGGGTAGCCAAATCATATTTTAGATCTGTTTTAAGCTCCTGAGGAATGACCCTGATGTTTTTCCACTGTGGCTTTTCTAATTTACATCCCCATCAACAGTATGTAGGGTCCCTTTTTCTCCACATTCTCGTCATGCTTGTTATTTTTCGTTTCTTTGGTAATAGCCATTCTAATTGTGGCTGAGACAATTGAGCTGTCCCACTCTTGAGTACACATACAAAAGAAAAGAACTCAGCATGCAAAGAGGTACCTGCACGCCCGTGTTTACTGTAGCACTGTTCGCAATAGCCAAGATATGGATCAGCTTGGGTGGCCACCAACCGAAGAATATGCTGTGTGCATACACAACAGGGTATTTTTTACCCATAAAGAGTCATATGAAATCTTGTCATTTGCAGGAAAATGGTTGGAATCAGAGGACATCATAAGTGAAGTAAGCCAGACAGAGAAACAAATATTCTGTGTTTTTTCTCATATGTGGGGGTAAGGGGGGTGGTCTGAAAGTAGGAGAGGAATTATAGGGACCTGGAAGGATTCTGGGGGAAGGATGAGGGTAGAAGTGTGGATAGATAGATGTGATCAATATACAACTATGCATATATGGAATTACCAGTGTGAATCCTATTGATTTGTATAATTTATATATAATTTAGCTTATTTGAAAATGAAAAATACGGGCATGGTGGCACAAGCCTGTAATCCCAGCACTTGGGAGGCTGAGACAGGAAGATTGCTGCAAGTTTGAGACCAATCTGGATTACATAGTGAGTTCAAGACCAACCTGAACTACATAGTGAGACCCTGTTTCAACACTCACCACCCCAAAAAAAGAAAATTTAAAAAGACAAACAGCTTTTTTTTGCATTTGGTAAGAGGAATATAATAGAGATTTAAAATTGAGATATGTACCATAAAATTATCCTTCGAAAGTGCACAATTGAGTGGATTTTTTTTTCACAAAGTTGTGCACCCATCACCACTTTCCAGTTCTGGAGATGGAATGGAATGGATTCCCTCTGCTTCATTCCTGTGGAGCAGGCTACTTTTCCTTAGAATCCTCGTGAAGGGCTCCATGCCTGAGGGGCTGGAGAGGGGAGGAACAAAGGGGACTTAGGACAGCAGGTGCTGAAGTATGAGAACCACTGCTGACCACATAAGAGGCACCAGGAAGCAGCCCGCCTGGGGAGGGGAAGTGTGCTGGGCACAAGGTTGGGGAAAGGAGATGAGTGGTCTCTGTCCTTCCCGCTCCTCGGGAAAGCGGTGCTGTGAATCAGGGTTTACGTCTGTTCGCGTTCACATCTGTGATCCTGATAAGACTCATTTGACCCAATTATTGGTGGCTTTGAATGCTGCACTAGTGAGTCTTTTCTCCAAATGCAGATCAGAGGAGCCACTTGGAAGGATCCTGCAAACGTCGTCAAACTTCTGACCATCCCCAGTCCTCCCAGAGGTCCTCCAGCCAGACACCGCACTTGGCAGACCACAGCAGAGTGGGCGTCCATTTGGATCGAACAAAGAGCAGGGCGTTTTGATGTCCATAAACATGAATATGAGAGACAGAAACCTCTCTGAACTCATCTGTCTTGCAGGCATAAGTCAGAGCAGCTATTTCAAGGTGCTTGCTCAATGTCCTGAGCTTCACGGTCACTTTAGACTTCAGTGAGGGCCACGGCTTCTGATGGAGGATTGGGGCACTCAGCACCAGCACCTCATTTCATTTTAAAACCATGTAGAACCCTGGATGCTGCTTCAATGGTGCTCTCTAGGGACCGTGTGTCCTGTCCATGTTTCTCTTGAATGGGAAGTGAGAAACAAGGGCCCTAAATTTTTGCACAATTCAGGGACTCTAAGGCCATGCCAGGGACCTGGGTCCTCTGTCTCTAGGGAAGAAGAGGTTTCTAAGGGCTTTGGATCATGACAACAGTGGATGTCATTATCTAGATGACAGTCAATCAAAAGACAACATCCGTTGCCTGGCTTTTAAACTTGACAAAGAGTAAAAGTAGCATGAATGAAAGAGCTCATATTTAAAAGTACAGAGTCTAACACAAGAGCTAGAGGCCATAAAATACTCCCAAATTCACATCTTAAAAGTATGACTGATTAAAGTTCTGATTAAGATGAGTTTTCCTATGTGATTTTTGTTCAGAAAGAGGATCCTAAGAACTAACTGGAAGGTATTCATTGGGTATCCAAGAGTTATCATTAGTGTCTCTTGAATGATTCATGCATTTATTTATGCATTTATTTGTACATCCATCAAGTGTCATGAAGTTGCTGCCTTGTTCTCTCTCCGGCCCTGCTCCTGGGAGGTGAGGAGCCGTAACCCACGGCTTCCTGTGTGGATGTCCATGAACTGAAGTTCCAGCATCACTTTCAGGAAAGACGAGCGGATGCTAAGGTTCCAGGGGAGGCCTTTGGGCTTACACATTTCCCTGACCTGTTTTGCTGCTTATTCACTTTTCTACCCTAAATGAATGACGTATTAGTCGTTGATTCTCTCTGACAAAAAGTAATAATGATGGACTCCATTTTCCTCAGTCCACAGAGCCACTACATTCTATATAAAATTTCCATTGCTGTTTAAAAGTAAAAAGATTGACTAAATAAAAGTATATTCCCACAGCTCTAAGTTCTCAAATATTTTGTTGAGCTCACGAGACAGGAAAATGTAATTCAGATAGAATTTGAAAAATAGATACATCATTGTTAACATCACTCTGAAATTGTCAAATTCAGATAAAACAAAGTTCTCTTTTGAAAATTTAAGAGTTTGAACCTGGGCAATAAAAGATTTAAATATTAAAATGCAGAGTTGTCATTATTACACATTTCTCTTTTTAAATGAGTGGGATACACTTTACAAGTTGAAAGATTGCGAATGAAAGGCAACGACACCAGATCGTATTCTAATCTTGTGCTTTGTGACAGGAGAACACACAAACTGTTATCTTATTTACACTGCTTTACTGCTTTCGGAGCCCACCGCAGAACCGTGGGCCCTCTCTGTGTCACGCTGATGAAGAAGCTTTGCCTTCATCCCCAGTCTTGTGCAACAGCTTCCTGTCGTATAGGACCCTCTGGTCTATACTAAAACTGGCGGATTTTTAGTTTGTCCTTTTGAACAGTTGGATTCGGTGTTTTTTGGGTTTTTTTTGTGGGTACCCGGGGTCGACCTCAGGACCTTGTGCGCCAGCAGGTGCCCATGCCGCTGAGCGATATCACAGGCCCTTTTATCTTATGTGGGTTCCGGGAGTCGAACTTGGGACCTTGCGCTTGCCAGGCAGGAGCTTATGCTGCTGAGCTAGCTCACTGGCCCGGACTTGGTGTTTTTAAAGCCCCTCTCCACTGCTACCATGCCTGGACTAACGTTTCTCAGGGTGAAGATAGTCATTCATTTAGTCTGAGTGTGTGAAGATCCCCAACAGCACAAGCAGGTGAGTTTATTTCTCCCTTAGGACAGCACACCCACCCCGGGAAGCAAGACACGAGCAAGGCATGAAGCAGAGAGTAGCTGGAAGGCCAGATGCTGCCAGTTTGGATATATGAACATCCCTCAGTGATGTGTGCAAATGACATCCTAAACCCCTAGTGTGCCTGCAGGAATCATTGATAATGGACATAATAAAACTTGAAAATGATATGAGACTCAAGTTTTGAAAGATCAAGCTGAAAATGCTGGGTGTGGACAGAACCCCAGCATCAATGCTGATATTATATTGCCATGGCAAGCAGAAACACCAAAACAACACCCAGGATTTGGAGGCAGATTTATTTACATCTGTGGACACTGATCGGGATCATTTCCAGAATATCAGGCCCTGATCTCTGGTGGTCTAAGGCTTATATGAGATAAGCAAGCAGGAAGTACAGAGGTAGAATGGCTTGTCAATTGGGGATTGGTTTATACAATGTGCATCATAGTGACCAGCTATGCATCACGGGGACCACCTGTTTCTGAGAAACAGAAGCAATGGGATTTGGAGCAGGAATTATTACCTGGGCAACTAAGAAACTGAAGTATACTGGCTTGGGTGTGGGCATTTTCTGCTACAATATGGGACTGGCTGTATGTGTCAAAAAACCACTGGCTAAAAGGAAACTTAATGTCGGTGTTCTAGAGATGCAAAGTGAGTCGGGAAGTTTATAGTTTGGACTATAAGTAAGCAGGTTTGGACTGAAAGTAAGCAGGTTACCCAGGGCTAGCCTCAGAGTTAGGATGTGTTGTATGAACCATGGGAAAGTTCATTCTGTGCTATTTTGTACTATACTGTACCATATTGAATTGGTTTGTCTAGTGTTTTCATTCTAATTTATTTCTTAAGTTTTAAAATGCATTACATTTAAGGGAAAAAAGCAAAAATTGTTTGTGGCCTATAACTACTGAGAATTAATCTCAGCTATTCCTTTGTAAACCTACGCACATGGTGAGGGCTTGCGGAGATTCAGTCATGTAGCAGATGTTGTAAGGTCTCCAGTGTGCCTCACGGGGTCCCCAGCTCAGCGCCCCCACCGCGCTAGATATTCAGTGGGTATGGGGTCTTCGTAAGACTTGCCAGGTACCAGGGAGTCATCACACTGACCATGAAAAAAGATACTTTGATTTTTCTGCTGCGGGTTAGTTCATTTAACTGACAGCGGATGCACGATGAAAGAAAAGTGCCTTTCAAAAACTGGAAAGTTAATAAGAAATTTTATTAAGTATATCATTTTGATTTTCAACGTTATTATGAAATTTAAAAACTTTATATTCTACCTTTGGATGGTCCATATGCTTCCTTAATAAGCTGCAATAAAAATATAATGTACAAAGTTTGCAGTGCACCGCAAGTTTTATCTTTAATTTAATTAAGCCTCTCTGGCTTGCTAACTCATATAATCCTGTTAATAACGATCGTGTTATGTGTTTCTTTCTTAGATATTTGATGAATTCTGTTGCATTTCTGGTATAGGTTCTTGTTCCTTCAGCTACTTAAGTGTCTCTTTTCATTCTATTTATGTTTTAAATACTCTGTTATTGTTTTGTGATCAAGAAAAAAATAAATTGTTGCTATCAGTGGGAGATACTGTACTCTCCTATTAGTAGGAGAGAATGGTTTGAATTGACTATGAAACATACAACCCTCCTAGACATCTAGTTCTGACCTGGGCTGGCTGGTATTAGAGCTGAGATGGCGCTGAGATGCAGACTGCAATTCTCTTCTGCGGTCGACATTTTCCTGCAGCGAGGGCAGGAGGGGCGGTAAAGGAGACACAAAAGTCTTTACAGTCCCGAAAGCCTGCACTCACCTGGTTGAGAAGCACGACATGCTTTTCTTTGGATTTAAATTTGTCAATATATATTCTGTGTAAGTGATGTAATTATTTTTGATAATTAGACTTCTCTACTTTTTCTATTTGCTGTGTGTGTGTGTGTGTGTATGAAAGCAAATGAAAACCTTTGGGTTTAGAGAATGTATTTTTATATTTATTTATAAATTGCCTTTACTTTATATAAACTGCATAAATTGAGATGAGCTGTTTGTCCAAAATACTGTTTTTGTTTTCTTTATCCTGCCGAAAATTCAAAAGCTTATACAATGTCAAGGAAACTAGTTTGCCTAAAGAGACTTTCCTCTGCTTGGATTCTAGTAAAACAGCAAGGTGTTCATTTTAAGTTGAATTTGTTCTTTAAGAAAAAGAAAAGAAGTAGCATTAAGGAGTCCTAGCTGGCCTAGGAGGTGAGCAAGGGCATGGTAAAGTCATTGATTTGACTCGATTCATGCTGACTGCTTCTCAGAACGTCTGCTGTCTGATCTCTCTTCAGTGGTCGGCCAGTGAGGGAATCCAGGTGTCTAAGCTCAGTGGAAATCCATTATCTGGGACGTGCAGTGATGCCTGTGCTGCTTTTGTACCAGAGGTCCCACTCAAATGCATCGAGAATCCCTCAGAACCCTTTCTCCCAAGTTGGTTTCAAAGGGGTGGACATATCCCCCTAGTTCCTCCCTTATCTGGCCAGGTGGTGACAAGCCGCACCTCTACCTCATGAGACTCAGCCTGGTACTGCTCTGGGGGGTGGGGTGTCACCATTCATGTGTGCAGCTCCCTGCCCTGCGAGAGACCAGGTGAGGCAGGTTTCTCTGTTTTTATTCACACAGATTAGTCAGTCCAAGCACATCTGGATATTTCTCTATGTTCATTTCTTCCAATCAAATGTTTTCTCTGCAGGTTACTTATTCTTTAATGCTTATCTCACCCAGGGCAGGAAATTGCATTCTAGTCACTCTAGATAGGCAGGTCAGCCGCCCTCCCCAAAATTTGGTTCACATGTCAAATTGATGATGCTGTCTGTTTACCAAGGGGGTCTAAAAAGATTCGCTACTCACAGAACGGTGCTTTCTGGTAGCGAGCAGGACAGGTATGAAGTTGCTTGCAAAAGAAAGAAGGGGCAGCATGGGGCCTTGAGATTTACTGTGATTATGAAATAGGGCTGGAACCCAGGTCTGTTCAGCGTGGACTTACTGGTAATGCCAGGGAGGTGGGGTGGGCTCCCTCACTGTTTTGTCCAGATGTAGGGGAAGAGGAAGAAAAGGTCTGGAGTAAGGACCTGTAAGCAGTCAAACATCTCCCAAGAAGAGTCAGACTCTATAAGGATATTTAAGGGGGGGTTCCCACTATTTGTTGATGGATGTTAAAAGGCATCAAGTCTAAATCTATCCTGTTTTCTTCCTAAAGCAGATTTTATTATGATCATTTTGCAAAGGGAATGATCTAGCCATGTTCACTCTCACCCAAAACCCACAGAAAATAGCGTAGGAGCCACAAAGGAACGGTGTTGCATATGAAAAACGAACTTGACTTTACACACACATTAATTCATACAGGGATAATAATATCAAAATCTAAAAACTTTCACATATGTAGAAGCCAATTATTCTTATTCCAAGGATGCAGGTCTCTGTGATATTCTGCATTCAGTTCCGAGAAAGGAGGTCCTTTCAGATGGCTATGCAACTCGCCAAACACAGGCAGGGATATGTAAAGCTTATTCTTTTCTGTTTTGGATACATAGACTGTGGTTCCATTTGTAAAAGTAATAGGAGGCTTTTTGCCCAGCACTCCTTTGTGGACACTTTTCCATATGCACTTCCTGGTAGCATTTGTGGGAAGTCCCTTCCTAAACACCCAGGATGTTCGCCTGTAAGTCAGAGTGGCAGCAGCAGACCGAAAAATCAGCATCCATGTGGATCTGGACTGTGCCCTGGCCACTTGGGGGCTGGGAGGCTAAAAGGACAGCTCAGGACATGACAGCTAAGGAGGAAGCTCAAAGCTCTGTGAGGCTCTACTGGGTCTCCAAGGAAGCCAAAGTGCCTGTGAAGGGCGGCGCGATCACCAAGTTTGAGTAAGGAGACGCGCTGTGGTTACAGCGGGTACCGGATGCTTCCGGGGTGCTGTGTCCAAGTGGAATGTGCAGGCCGCTGAGGGACGCAGAGAACGCTTCGAATCTGCTGGGATTGGCTCACTTTCTGATGAAGGCCAAGGTGCAGAAAACGGTAAAACCAACTCTGCTGTGAAAGGCATAGCACGCGCCCTTCTCCCCTCTCCCGTCTCTCCTTCTTGCCCAAAGCTCTGGAGTCCTGTGGAATTGTGTTTCCTTCCCCTTCCTACTCTTACGCTTTTAAATCATGCATATCACCACTCAGGGGGGTGTGTGTGTGTGTGTGGTTGTGTGTGCACTTGCAGGCTCAATCATTTTTATATTTACTTTTTAAAATTAAACTTTATGCATCGAACTTTTAGATTCATTTTTAATTTTACTTGTATGAGTGTAAAATACATCTTAATATTTAAATTTATTTTAAAATTTTATTATATATACTATGAGATACTGTTAATATTTGAACTTATTTTTAATATTTAAAATTGATGGGGCCAGTGAGATGGCTCAGCGGCGTAAGCGCCTGCCTGGCAAGCGCGAGGGCCCAGTTTCGACTCCCGGAACCCACATATGAAAAATGGGCCGGTGATATCGCTCAGCAGCACAGGCACCTGCTGGCGCGCGAGGTCCTGAGGTCGACCCCCAGTACCCACAAAAAATAAATAAATAAATAAATAAATAAATAAAATTGTTATACTGCCCGACACTTAATAAATCTGATACAAAATATGGGAGGGCTCTAGCACAACATACATCCCCTCCCCTGGTCCCCAGAGGCAAATACTTGTTTTGTCTTTTTTTTTTTTTTTTTCTTTTCTTTTCTTGAGACAAGGTCTCTCTGTGTAGTCCAGGCTAGCCTTGAGTACACTGTGTAGCCCAGGCTGGCTTTGAACTCTTGGCAATCCTCCTGCCTCAGCCTCCCAAGTGCTGGGATTACAAGTGTGTGCCACCATGCCGAGCAAGGCAAATACTTTGAATTTTTGAGTGGATTTCTTTGGTGTTTACTTCCACATCTCTAAGAATTATGCTTATAGTGTTGTCTTGCTATGATGAAAGGTAATTTAGCAATCTTGTATGCATCCATTTACCTGACCCCACTTACATATTATCTTACCTTAATCTTCTAAATACACACAGTGTGATTTTGTTTAGATGGATATTTATCATTTATACCACTATTACTATATACAAGCTGTTCACATGTGTTTGTGCAGAATACTACAATAATTTTTCTGCATTGGTTAGGATTTGGTTGTCCTTTGTCACTATTCCCACACCCAGACCCTTCTTCAGTCAGGCACATCTTCTCCCCCACGTTCAGGTACCCTGGGCCTTGTTTCCTTGTGCACATCCCTCCCACCAGGACTGTGATAGGCCTGGGCTGCTTTCCTCCTGGGGCTGCTGCCTGACCACCGACTGGGGATCCCACCCTCATTCTTGTCCTAAGAATGGCCTCACCTCTCATTAATGACGAGTACCCAGTTTTCTGAATTTCCTTTGTCTTTATTTCTTTTTTCTTGGATCACTCCATGGATTCTGTTAGGGCTGTTTTATAATGGCTTCTCAAGGCAGGGTAAAGCAGATGTAAGACTTTGAGAATTTGGTTGTCCAAAAGCCTTTTTTAGACACTTCAATTTGATTTATAATTTGACTTGCTTTTGAATTCTAAGGTGAAAAGTGTTTTTCCTCAGAATCTGGAAAGCACTGTTTTCTGTATTTTCTAGGGTCTTTCAATCCTTTATATAAAAACTGTTAATCTTTTTGGAAGCTTGTTGAATTTGCCCTTTGTTACACTCAGTGTTCTGAAAATTTACAAATGTATCCCTTTCTGTGGCTCAAAATTCACTGACTATGCAGGGCAGCCAGGGAAATAGCTCAGCTGCACAGTGCCTGCCCTGCAAGTGCAAAGTCATGAGTTTGATTCCCGGTACCAAGAAAAAAAAAAAAAAAAAAAAAGCCAGTGCACTATGCAGGGCAACCATTCCTTCTACCCCATCTAATTTTGTAAGTGCCTTTCTGACAATTTTCTCTTCTGTTTTCTCTGTTCATTCAGTCATCTTTAATTGAAAATCTATAATCCATTTGATTCTAATAATATTTTGAGGATCTATTTTTGTTGATACACTTAGAACTATTTAATTTATTTTAACTACATTATGGCGTAGCACTGTAGAAATGTATCTTAACTCAATAATACATCAATGGGTATTAAGGTGGTTTCTCTTTTGAGTTTGTAAAACATAATCTACTTCAACAAGTATTTCTTGCATGCATGTTTGTGCATATGTATGGAATTTATATAAAGTAGAGAATGAAGAGGAGAGAGAGAAATGTACATTTTAACTTTAGTAAACAGTGTTACTTGTTTGCCTCAGTGGTAATACCAATTTACACTCCTACTGGCATTTCTCTACATCCTCATCAATGCTTGATATCATCAGATCCTTAAAAGTTTGCCAAAGTTGTGATGAGAAATTGTTTCTCAGTTGATTTACAAATACAAGGTGAATATCTTTCCATATATTAATTATATATGAAAATTTCCTATTTTGTGAAGTATTTTCTATGTAATTTGTCCATAAATTCCATACTAAACCAAATCTCTAGATACAATAAAATGCATATCTCAAAATATAAAAATGAAGCAAAACCTAAACTGCACAAGAATTGTAATTTATTTCTAATAAGGTTCCAAAATTAAAACTAAAATATATGGATTTGTGGGATACATTTAAATAAATTTATTTATAATTTCTATCTCACTCCATTATTTCAAATGAGCTGTTCTTTCCTTTTTTAAATTAAAGTGGCAAATGAGCCATAAGCACTGATTTACTTTTACATATTAATCTTGTTGGCTAAGTCTTCATTTATGGAACATTGCTAAAGTGTCTCATTAGGAGGCTGATTCATTTTCAAAATTACAAACAAGAATATATATTAAATATTTTTCTATGTTCAAGACAAAGAGAAGAAAAATTAAAGAAACTCCTCAAAGTATAAATAATAAGCATTAATTTTTACAGACATTTTCACTCTTCTCTTTATGGATATATGAAAGTTTTATATTTTAAGTGTGAATACTATGTATGGTTGGCATTTTTTCCACTCAGTATCATATGATGAACATTTCTCTCTACACTATAGAAGAATTTTACAATATTTTAAATTGCCCAGTAACACTCTGTTATAGAAGTATAGGACAATTTATTGAAATAGTTTCTCATTTTTCTATAAACATTTCTTATACCTGGATGACCACTTTCAGAAGTATAAAAAAGTCGTATCTTCATTCCTTATTGAAAAGTTTAAAATGGAAACAGTAAAAGTCCATGACACATTCCTAGTATACACTGTGTTTTCAAACCTACTTTTCCTAAGCATCATTTTTATTTCCCATTCTCAAATTATTACAATTACCATATGTTTCTTTTGCTACAGATAGCATGCTTGTGTTCATACGTGTACATGTACACACACAAGTATTTTCCATTTACTTTGGCAGGACCATTGCTACCCTAATGGGTGAGGTCAAATTTTCTGTTACAGAAATATATAGACTTTTAGATAGATGCTTTGTTTGGCTAATTCTGAGGTCATTCAGGAAAGTGTTAGCTTAGTTTAACTTCCTTTTAGTTGTTTTGTAAATGTTTAATATTTATACTGATGTCCAGTTGCAGAGAATGGTATGCTAATAAATAAATTATCGAACTCATTACACGTCATAGGACATCCAGATTAATACCCCTGACTTACATGATTGATATGCCATCATTAATGAATAAGGACATTAAACACTTTTTTCCAGAGATACTGCAAAAATGATTACTGAAAAACTCAAGTACTATATTTCTGTCTGTATAGAAAATAAATATATTCTCAACATTTTAACATTTTCAGTGAAGATGATCTTATAATCAATTGTGTCTTAGAAGATACTTGACGGCAATTTGCCTTTTTAGTACTATATACAATAATACCACAGCTCTTACATGATGCCTTTTTATGCTCTTGACCTACTGTCTAGCGATGTTGTGGTATACAGTGAGAGGAAAATGTGAAAGTTAGTTAGCTTAGGAACAGGCAGTCAGTAAGGGGCTGCATGGGCCTGAGATCCAGTGAGTTAGATTCAAAGCTAGTGGTACATGTACCCAGTTAAGAGCCAATTGCAGCCATGCAGCTAGTAAAGCTTAGAAATATAGAAGCAAACATAGGAAAAAGGATAAGAAGATAAGGTAAGAATGGGCAAATAAGAATCCTTCCTCCCAATAAAAGACTTGTTGTGCAGGAAATGCTAAATTAGTTGACAGCTCCTCCATTGGATTAACTTAAAAATGTGGAGTAACTCATTTCCTTTGAACTCAGTTTCCTTTGAACTTGGCTGGATGAGTAACTAATTTTCTTTAGACCCACAGAGCCACCAGTTTAAAACCAGTTCCCATGCATTGCTTGTCTATATAATACCAACATGAACAAAATGAGGAATGCACTTTGGAAACTTCACATTTAGAGTCCCTTCCTGGAACACAGGAGCTTTTTTTCCTCATTATTATTTCCACTAAACACTGGGCGAACTTCCTTCTTTTGTCCAAGATTTCATTCTTTGATGCTGTGAGACAGTGAGCTCAGGTTTATGTGGTTTTTACAGGGTTAACAGTTTCAATAGGATCTTTAGGTGGGTCCAGCTAGCCAGGTAGGTCTTTGTTACAAAGGTAAGATTTTAGGTTTGTAACTATGAGAACAAATTATGCCAGAAAGATAGGAAGAGAGACAAGGAAGAAAATGCTTTTTGTGAGAAATGCATGGTGTGAATGGGAGATTGCTTAGTAGCTTGGGACTGTGGGATGTGACAGTGTGAGGGACTCTGTGTAGGACATAAGGTTTGCAAACAGGACTGTCCACCCATGACAGACACTCAATCATCAAAAGACAAATGAAATTATCCAGAAGTTGGGCTATGGCTGGGGTATTAGTTGATCTTTCTGTTGCTGGGACACAATACTATACACTCATAACTCAAAAGAGAAGAGCTTCAATATAGTTCATGGTTTCAGGGGCTTCAGTCCATGGTCAGCTGGGTCCAAGGCAGAAATGTGATGGCAGAAGGATGTGGTAGAAGGAAATTGCCTTAGTTCTTGGTGACCAAGAAACAGAGCAGGGGAACCGTGTAGAGAGGAAAGACTGAGGGACCAAACATAGACCACTAAGCGACCCCTCCATGACCCAACTAGACACAAGAAGAAATGTTCTCTACCAATCCCCTGGACAGATTTCAAAGGTAATCAAGTTGGCACCACAGGGAAGAAATGTGGGAGATAATTCAAAAACATATTCCATTGTGAGGTGAGAGAGAGAATTAAGGGATGAGACAGAGCTCTGACTTAAACAAGTGGGCACCCTCAACAGAAAGAAGGAGCAATGGTGTTGCTTTAGGTTATGGCATTTTGGATGCACTCTTTCCAAGGTGCCTAGGAAACATTTTATGAGAAAGTCCAAATTGTTTCTTCTCAGTAACAGTTTGCACATTTCTTACATTCTTATTCTCTATATTGTTAAGTCTTCCTTGCTTTTTTGTTCTTTTCTACATAGAGGAAGAATTCAGGTGGGAATTTATTAAAATATCTCAAAACTACAGATTCACTGCTATGACCTTGTTGACTTGGAAGGCTTCCTGGAGGTATTACAATGGAATTAATTAGTGAAAATGGTCAGGGAAACTGTCATCTTATTAAAGTTTGTATCTTGTTTTCAGTGTTAGGCTTTTTCTCCCCTTAAGCTCTCAATAATAAAACTAGTAAAAAATGACAAATTGATTTGCCAGGTTCTTGTTTGTTTTTATCTTTGCATTTTAATAGGATTATTGAGATATACATGATGACATACAATTCAATCATTTAAAATATACATTCATTTGGCTGTTAAAACACCAAGTTATGTAATCACCATAAAAGCCTAATTTCAGGATATTTTTATCACTCCAAAAGCCATCTTGTATTCATCAGCAGCTTATCAGTTTATTGTTAATGTTGTATTTAAATTGTACTCATTACAAAACATTTGCTGCATTTCTAACATATGTATCTTAAGATCAAACGTCATATTAGATTAGGGCTGAACCTCCGATATAAAAACAAATAGCTCTTTTCCTTTGCTCTCCATTTTCCAAGCTTAACCACTTAATGGTTTTTTACTTATTTTATTTTCTAAATAATACTTTAAAGCCGAGGCCCACAGTCTGGCAGTGGTGATGTCCCTAATCCAGTTGATGTCCAGGTGATGTCCCTAAGCCCGTTTTCCTGCTGGACCCTCTTGTCCTCTTCTGGCCCAGCCTGCCCAGTGTGGGCCCTCACTGCCTGTTCAACAGCGCTTCCCTGATTTTGAGGATTTAGCAGTCAGTTCTTTCCCCCCTTAATCCATAATTTATTTTTAATTGACACCAAATTGTACACACTCAAATGTTACCTTGTGATGTTTGAACTCATGTATAGATTTTGTAAAGTTCGAATCAGGTTAAGCATAGCTACCTTCTCATTTGTCACTTCTTTGTGGTGAAAACATTAAAATTCCTTGCTTCCAAGTTTTTGAAATATACAGTACATTATTGTTATCCACAATCACCTTAAAATGCAATAGAACATCAGAACTTTTGCTTAGCTATGACTTTAGCACTTGTCAAATAACCTTCCCTATCGCCCCACCACTCATCCCTCTGTCCCTGGTAACCACCATTCTGTACCCCCCACCCCAAGACCAACTCTTAGCGTCTACATATGAGCATATGAATGAGATCACTGCAGTGCTTGTCTTTCTGTGCCTAGCTTATTTCATTTAACAATGATCTCTGTTCCATCCAAGTTTTGAAAAATAACAGGATTTCATCTTCTGTATGGCTGAGTAGTATTTCATTATGTTTATGTAGCAAATACTCTTTATCTGTACATCAGCTGATAGACTCTTAGATTGCTTCCATTTCTCGGTTACTGTGAATAGAGTCTCCGTAAGCATGGAAGTGCAGGTGTCCCTTTGACATATTGATTTCACTTCTTTTGGATATATGCATCGGAGTGTGATTGCTGGGTCATGTAGTGGTTAATTTTTAAATTTTTTAGAATGTTCTATTCCATTATATGCCTTTTATTATCTGAGTGAGCCTCGGGTTTGGATCTGTAGTTTTCAGTTTTCTTCTGAAATATATTTTTACAGAGACTAAATCTGAAGTCTTCCTAAAATCTAAATATGTAGTGCTGATTTATCACACTGAGAATGGAATACAAGGAATGAGAGTTGCAACTAAATTACGGAAGTAAAATAATGTCAGACTAGGGGATATATGATGGCAAGATGTGGTAAAAAAGAAGAAAAATCTATGTAAGCTTGGTCATAGGCCGAGCAAGTTTGGGGTAAAAAATGAGGCTGCTCTATTTCCTGCCAAAATTATTATAGAATGGGTAGGGTAGTTGCTTTGAACTTGGGAGGTGTCTGAGCCAATAATTGCGGTGTGTGGGGCCTCGGACCTGAGACTTTTGCACCCAGCATATGAGACAGAACATGAAGAGACCAGAAGGTTTCGGATAGATTTCCCAGAAGTGGCAGACAACACACTGGATCTTCAGGGTTTTCTCGAGCACTGTGAGGGCGGCTGGTTCCTGGGGGAGTGGGACCAGCAGCACCTGCAACACAGAGGGAGCACCATCTGGTAAGAAGTGGTGATAACTGCGTATGCTGGAAGCATGAGATGCATGGACTCGAGAGGAGGGAATGAGACTGGGGCTCACACCTCTCTCCATCACGATAGGTGAGACCTCTGGCCACTCTGGAAGAGAAAACCTGTGAGGAAAACAAGGTTCAAATAATACTGGGATTAGCATCCAGGGTGGAATGGAGGAAAATGAGTTATTGGACTAGTTTCATTTTTGCTGAGGACAATGGCAGAGCAGAGGTGACCTTCACCGTCAGATTCCTGACAGCCCCAACTTATCCTCTGAGAGAGGAGAGCCTAACAGCGACCCTGGAACAAAAGCACACCAGGCACTCCTCCCACTCCAGAGTGCTTGGAAAGAGAAGACACGGGAGAGTGGCAATTAGCTGGACAAGAACAAAAGGCCCTTGTAGGTGCCTACGGTGGCAGCAGAAGCAGCAACATCAATGACAGTGGCACCAGGTGGAGAAGAGAAGAAGGTCCCTATGAGGGGCAGGGCTGAGCTCTGTATTGGACCCAGCTGGCCCGCCCATCCCAGAGTCCCTGTGAGCTGGAACAGCATAAGCATTATTCTCCAGCCTGAGCAAGGGGGTGGATATTTCAAGATCTCAGGCAGGAGATTTTCACAAAATCATTGTAAAAATTTCTTTAGAGGTAAATAATTTTATGCAGTAAATGATTGCAAAATAAAGACACAAACCTGGACATAGTGATTGAGCACATCAGGGGTGTTATGGCTTATACCTAGATGTCCCCACAGTCTCCTGGGGTCATAGACAGGGCTCGTGGGAGGTGACTGCATCATGCATGTGTGGTACTCAGTTAGTACACTGGAAGGTTTGTAGCCGGGTGTGATGCTGAGAGGCGAAGCCTGGTGGGAGGAGGTGGGTCACTGTGGGCGTGGCCTGCAGATATATACATATATTTATATATCTCTCCCTCACCCTGCCTTGAGTGCTTGCTTATTCCTGTCTGCCACCCCCCGAACTGTTTCTCCTCTCCCACGCCCACTCATGGACTGAAACCTCTACAAACTGTGCTTTAGAATAAACCTTTCCTCCTTTAACTTGTGAGTGTCAGGTGTTTTGTCCCAGAAACGAGAAAGGGACTAAGACAAAGGTTCACTAGGAATCATCACAGAGTCAGAGAATGTTGCTCAGAAGTTGCTGCAAAACAGCAAAGTAGAGCCGGTGAGATGGCTCAGCAGCATGAGCGCCTGCCTGGCACACGCGAGTGCCCTACTTCAGCTCCCCGAACCCACATACGAAAAAAGGGCTGGCGATATCACTCAGAGGCACAGGCGCCTGCTGGCGCGCGAGGTCCTGAGGTCGACCCCCCATACCCACAAAAAAAAAAAAAAAAACAGCAAAGTAAATATCCACAGGCTTAGCAATGGACATCAAATTTAAGCATCATCATGTTTGATAATGAAGAACACTCTATGCAAATGAAGCTTTGCATGAACCAGATATTAATGGGGAAGATAATTTCAAAATTAATTACATTGCTATCAAAGATAAAGTGATGGCATGCAGGGTACAAATAGTGAATCCGCTTTGGTTTATCGTACTGCTCCCACAAGTTGCAGGACATGCCAGAGGAATCACTAAAATATAATTGCATAGATTTAGGTTTGAAATTAAATTCAGGTGAAACAAAGTTTATGTGGATGAAGAGGTCAGTCTTTTCAGGAAAATTGTTCTGTAGGAACCAGCATCTATAAGGAAGTAAAATGTGTATTTTAAAGCAATTTATCAGATACTTACCTTAAAGTTGTTACAACCTAGTTATACTCTTTCACAACATTTCAATCAGAAAAGATTCTATTCCAAACTAAAATGCCTCAAAAATATTTGCAGTCTTACATGTGCAAGAGGAAGTGATATTGCTTTCAATTATACAAAAAATAAAATTGCTAAAAGTATACGTTTTGATGACTTAGTGTGTTTGCAAAAAAGTAAGCCTTAGAAATCTTATGTCAATGACAGTATCACATTAATGTTTTATTTATTTATGTACTTATTTATTTATTACATATATTTTTTACCCCCAAAAAATAATTTTTGCAATTTATATTGTATTGTTACTTATGTATAAAGATGATTCCTAATAAATTTATTACTAATAAAATGTCTTTTAAAAAGATCTATATTACAGTTCCCTCAATTGGACATTTTTCCCACTCTTTGAAGAAGGGGACTATTTTCAATTTTTAAGAAAAATATTGAAATTGTATGTATGTAAGGCGAACAGCATGATGTTCAGATATATGAGAATGTAATGAACAATGGTGAAAAGTCAAGATATTTAATGTATTCATCGCCTCACACAGTTACAACTTGTGTTTGATGAAACTGTTTAAGGTCTCCTCCCTTAGCAAAATTTAAGAACAAAACAGCATTATTAACTATGCACTCCACGCTCCATGTAAGAGCTCCAGTTCTTATCAATCCTGCATAAATCAAAACCACAACGAGACATTACCGCACAGCTATGAAAATCGCCACTATAAAAAAATGTTTTACGCGTTTGTAAAGAGAAGCCCTGCACACTGTTGGTGGGAATGCAAATTATTGGTGTCACTGTGGAAATAGCATCCAGGTCCCTCTATAAGGAAAATGGAACTCTTTTATGAAAAGGCATCGCACTTCTTACCCTCCACTTCTGAAGGAAGCAAAGTCAGCACCTACACTAACACTCCTGTGTTTATTGCCGTGCTATTCACAACAAGGAAAGGGGAGGGGATGTTGGTCAATGGCCCTGTGAATCATATAGCTCATTCGCTTGTATGCGTGTTAATCTATAGATACGGTAATCTCTTGGTTCACGAATGTTTCTGTTGGTGAACAGTTCCATTCACCAGAAGAAGCTTTAGGCCAAATTTTGCTTCCCTTCACAAACTCCACATCTGGCGATGAACATGAGCACAGCCATCTTCTCCAGAATCATGGAACGAATTAAGTTCGCAAACCAAGGCACTGCTGTATTTTCATCTCAAGTATTTTCCTTTCCTTTTTGAGATACTTTTGTGGAGCTAGAGATTGAATTCAGGGTTTTCACACTGAGCTGCATTCCCTATCTTTTTTGAAATGTTTATTTTGAGACAGGGTCTCAGTAAGTCACTAAGTTGCCTCAGCCTTCCACAGTGTGGGGATTACAGGTGTGCACCACTGCCTCTGACTTTACTTTTGGTGATATATATATATATATATATTTTTTTTTTTTTTTTTTTTTTTTTTTTTTTTGAGACAGGGTCTTGCTTTGCAGTCCAGGCTGGCCTCAATCTCAAGGTGCTCCTCTTGCCTCAGCCTCCCAAGTGCTGGGGTTACAGGTGTGTGCCATCACACCTGGCTTCTTTTAGTGATATTTTTAAACAGTGTTTCACTACCTTAATATTGCTGATGTATTCTACTTCATAGTCTTTCAGATTAATTACATTGACTAAATTAAACAGGCAGACAGGGCAAACAAGGTTAGTGATTTGTAAGCTTCCCTACACTTCCATGTGTTTTACTGTTTCTACCTGAATCCATCACTATTTTATTTGATGTTTGTGAACATTTCTCCCTCCCAGTGAATAGACACAAGCTCCCTGAAGGGGGTTCTAGGTTCTCCAACTGTCACTTCCAGCACTGGCTCTTGGGCACTCAGAATGAGTTAGCTTCTCAAGTGTGTGGGCCAAGATACTGAGAACTTCCTTAAATTCTCCTTTGATCCCAGCTCTCCCCTGTCATTTAATCAAGTGCCTACCAATGCCACAGCAGGCCTCCAAGAGCCTTCAGCTTCAGCCCATGGTCTTTCCAACCGCAGGCTGGACCCCAGAATGGCTGTTTAGAGAGAGAATTCTACAGAATATGGAGAGAGTTCTACATCCCACCTCCCAGTGTGTGTGTTCATACAAACCTTCATTGTTATTATTACTGCTTTTTAAAAGGAGAGATTCTCTGATCGCGGCGTCCCACTTTCCGAGTAGACAGGCCATCTGATCTAAGCCAGACTGTTGGAGGGGGAAGGGAGCTGACACTGCGGAATCCTGGGGAGACTGAGTCACTCCACGACCTCATGCTCCTAACCTGCAACATGAGACAAGTAGATCTACCCATGAGTCAAATGAAAGAGCAGAGTGGTTCTCAGACACCACACAGCCCGTTCAGCCCACCCAGACTGCTGCCCTAACTCCACCCTCGGTGAGAATTCTAGAACGTCTCATGGGGACGAAGACTGATGGAAGGGATGGGCGTGGAGGTGCTGTTACCATGAGAAGCACAGGTCCCTGGTGTCCGGGCCTGTTGAAGCTTCTGGGGCCGGGGGCAGCAGAGGCCGTTTTCTCCCTGCAAGGTGACCTGGTGGCTCCCCAGTGTTCCAGGACAGAGGAGACTGTGGCAGGAGGAGACCAAGTTTGCCCAGCATGGGGCTGGCCTTTCTCCCAGATAAGACCCAGCAGTCTGTGCACAATTTTCTGTGTTCTTAAGAAACAGAACTTCTGCTCTGCACTGAACAATTAACCCCAGAGTTTTAGCTAAGAAATGCTAATACCGTCATCGGATGACTCGCTATGCATAATTTATTTTGAACAAATCTATTATAGCATCCCTTATTACTTGGCTTAGCTTTGATCTATGAGATAAGACAAATGCCAGTGTCTTGTCCTCAGCTTTCTAAAGTGATGTAGAGTATCTCTATTTAGTCATACATTAAGCTGTTTTTTAAAGAAAGAAAATAAACATGATTTTAAAGATGGGGGTTCCTGGGGGACCTGTTTTCTTCTTGTGGAGGATGGGCCTCAGCGTTCTGCCTCCAGGGAGAGAGGACTGGTCAGTGGGGGAAAGTAACTGCGCATGTGCTGGAGTCCGCCTTTCTTGGCTTGTCCCCCGTCCTGTCCCGGGGTGACCTCTACTCCAGCACCTGGGAGTCTTACTGTGCGGCTCCTCACTGTAGCAACACCAATCCAGTGCTAAGTCTGGACTGGATGGAAAATTATGCCTAATTTGGAATTCAGTGACACTCACATAAGCTACATTTTACCCCTTTTAGAATACAAGTTATGTACGCTGGATACCATCTTTCTTTCATTGAACTTTCTTTACTGAGATGTAGTATACAGGCAGAAGAGTACACAGATCATGAGCACACACTTTGATACTTCTGTATAAAAAGAATTCTACTGTGTAACTGAAACTAGCTCCAACTCTGCAGGATACTCCCTTGCGTGTTTTCAATTGTTACTCAATTCTCTAAACCTGACCACGGTCCTGATAGAACCACACGATGTGATGTGGACACTGAGGGGCTGTGTTTTTGCCAAATATTATGGGATTCTTTCACTGCCTTTGGAGACAGCAGTCCTTCTTTCGTTTTCACTGCTCTGTCACTGTCCGTTGTGTGATGTGAGAAGTATTACTTAGGTGCATCCCAAGAAACTCTTTGGGGTGCTTCTAAGTCTGGTTAGCACTGGAAGATAAAGAATGAGCTCTTGTATTATATCTTTCCAGTTCAATTAGGAAAGATCTCATCTCAGAAGTCACGGGGTCCTTTCTGCTTTCCCAGATTCTGGCAGAACTGTGCAATGAAAGAACTTCTGTTGGTGGACTGGTAATTGCTGGCTTCAAGTGCGTGTGGCGGCCCATACATCCTCCTTACAGACAGCTGCTTGGCCACCTGGAGATTGTCTTTATTGTTTTTTTGTTTATTCCAGTATCTCAGAACAAATCCAACCCTCATCTAAATGCAAAATAAGTGGTAGTGTTGCAAATGAGCAGAAAGCTGAAAAGGAAATAAATGACGAGCTTAAGAAAGGATAGGGAGTAAGATGAGATTTTGATGAGCTGTGGTGCCCTCTTGGCAGTAAAGCCATGGTCAATGAGTTGCACTGCTTTTCCTCTGAAAATGTAGTTGATACATTTGCAGTAAAATTTATCCCATATTCTGTACAGAAGCTCTCCTAGGGAGCTGGTAGATTAGGGGGAATTTTAGATGAGGAAAAACTCAACAATGTAATTGAAGCAAGTAAAATCTTACACTTTTTGAATGAGATCTACTAATGGTTAGAAGAAATTTCCCGGAAAGATCGTTTTTTTTCTATCAGCTAATGAAACAAGGATGTTTTGTATTTCAATCAGGAATATAATACACAATTTTTATACAGACTCGTGTCCCCTGTTCAGAGTCTCCCCCTTGTGCAATTATGATGTCAGTGGAACTACAGTCACACCTGGAGGTTTTCCTAGGGAAGAGTTGCTATGGATCCCATTCGGACGGGCAGAAGTCACCTCCTAGGACTGGAACACTGAGGACCCTGGCTTCCTGCTGGTTGTTGGCTGGAGTCTGCCCTTTGGTGCTGGAAGCCACCCTGTTCTTAGCCACGTGACCCACTCCTCCGTGACAGGGTGATTTGCTTCTCCCTGGCCAGCGAGGAAACTTCTCTTCTTCACACATCTCCAGTTCACTTTCCAGAGTGTTCACTTGACAAAGGGAGGCCTATGCAGGATAATCTTTTTGCTTGACTCAAGAATTCAGCAAACTTGAGCCGGGGACATAGCTCAGCGGCACAGTGCCTGCCTGGCGAGTGCAAGGTCCTAAGTTCGACTTCAAGTACCAAAAAAAAAAAAAAAAAAAAAAAAAAATCAGCAAAACTGCACATTAGCTACCTATAAAAGCTATCACTTTGCCTTTGGTAACTGAGTAAATGGAGAGAAATTTGTCAATTTTGTCAAACACTGTACCCTACTCAAATGAGTATCACCCTTCACATTGTCATGTTCTGTTGATCAGAACCAAATCACAGGTTCTGCTCAGGTAGGGCATCACCCAAGGTCATGAATCCTTGAGGGGCACTATACAGTATATCTGCCAGTTTTTAACACTTTGCTATTTGCTATACTTTTAATGTGTGAAATTACATAGATTTTGTTTGTTTCTTTCTATGAATTTCAGGGTAGCCTTGAAATCGCTAGGTAGCCTGGGCTGTGGCAATCCTCATGCCTCAGCCTGCTGAGTGCCAGGATTACCTGCACACTGGGCAATTTGCATAGATTTTATAAAAGAAGAATCAAGGGTTCAGATATAGTTAGTCCATTGTGGAGAAATAGGAACTTGATTATAGGAACTTTCATATTGTTACCTGGATAGATAAATTTCTTGGATTAATGAAAAATCCCGTAAGAAAGTCTCCTGTAAGAAAGTCACTTCTCACCATCCTATTTTTTCTGCTCGCCAATGACCTTGTGATGTACATCTTGTTTTGCTGAGTGAATGTCCCCATCACAAGAGGGTGTTCTGAGAAAACTGATAACACTACCAGTTCTAATCCTGTTTCAAATGACAAAACTTCACTCCGACTTCCCACTCCCTTCAGATTCTGCTGAGACAGTTTTTCCGTGTTTGATCCACTGTGGAGAAGTATTGTTTTCCATAGAAACCCATGCAAATTACATGTTTGTTGGGCAGCTGCCTCAGGTGGCCAGTGGGTTTTCGCCTGTGGCATCTCTCCATCTGTAGTACTGCTCTGATGCACTGAGGAGATCGTCATAGTTTTGTCAACACTGATCCAAAGCCCATATTCTTCTGTTACTACAACAGGTTTTCAAAAGTGGCTTTTAGCAATGGAAACATCGCCCATGTGGAATGCTTCTAGGCTGCAACAAATGAAAGCATTTGGCATGGAGGCTTTGTAAGGGCAGTGATAAGACATGGATGGAGTGCTTCTCTCTGCTCTTGTCTGCTGTCCCTCTAAGAACAAGAAGGACACCATTTTGCTCCCTCCACCCAGGGGCAATCACCAGGTCAGTCAGTTGTCCTGATATGTGGCTACTTATCCTTGCTGCTGTTGCACATAGTAGGCCTCCGTCTGGAATTCACGGGCATTCGGGTCCTGCACTCCTCCCATGCATGACCTCTCCCTGCTACTCTCTTTTGACATAACAATTATGAGTGACCAGCTCTAAAATTAAAATGTGCTTGGAAATAGTTTGAACTTAATCTCAGCACACTCAGCATTGAATGTGTAACTCTAACTACTCTTCTGAATTCAGGTTCTGTTTTATGTCTTTGAGTCTGACAGCGAAGTGCTGTCTGGTGTAGATGCTGTGATTGCTCATGTCTGGCTGAGGCATCCATAATCAACTAAGTATGCTACATGGAATGAGGGTCAGGCGCCAACCCAGGAGAGACAGTAGAATTTGTTAGACGAAATAGAGACTGAAGATTCTGTCAAAGGCTCCTCGTGATTTTTCTTCTTCACCCTTCATTCTTGACAGTTAATTATTCAACAAATGAATATAGGTATTGAATCACCATTATCAAATCTCTCTTAGAGTCTTGATTGTATTTGAGGCTCCATAGGAAACAGAAGACACTGATGAGTAACGCATAACGATGATTGTAAAACACACCCAGGCTGGTACAGTACGGGTAACCCTGCATATTTTTTTCTTTCCATGTGATAGAAACTGTTTTAGGTGCTTGGCATAAATTATCAAAAACACTTTTACTGGAGAAACTGTAAGGTGGGTAAAATTAGCCTCTGTTAAAAATAAGGGAACAAAAGCT
Organism: Erethizon dorsatum; assembly: GCA_028451465.1. Lineage (NCBI taxonomy): Eukaryota > Metazoa > Chordata > Mammalia > Rodentia > Erethizontidae > Erethizon > Erethizon dorsatum. Next base: position 59,286,874 of record CM051833.1, read on the forward strand.
CAAAGTAAATTGCCCAATACCCACATAAATAATGTACGAACAGGAAAGCATCACAATTATATTAATTATCATAATGATATTAAGTTATCAGATATTTGGTATGGATTCTCTTGTGGGTAGAATGAACCCAGAATGAAAGAGTACTTGGTGAATTGGAGTGAGGATAGAGGAATATGGTTAAATTGAATGCTGCATTTTTTTTTCAGATTAAGATGGGATATTTTTATTTCTGGGACCTGAAAATTAGAAAATCCTTCCCTATTCACACAAAAATGGTCTTGGTTGTGAAGATAGGATATGCAGTATCTACTAGCCAAATTGCTTTTCCACGATATGCAGCATTTACTAGCCAAATTGCTTTTTCACTGAAATAAATGAGAATATCCAATTTTACATTGTGGTTATGCTGTCTACCTGTAATTTATGGTACTCTTACTATTTGGAGTTAATGATTGCAAAGTAAATTTTTTTAAAGAAATGACAAAATACAGGGCCCATTGTATATGCTTTGCTAAGGGTATAAACATTAATGAGGGAGTCATCCTTTTCAAACTTCAATTTCTCCTCATGATAAAGAGAAACTAATATTATTCATTATTATTTTAAGAAATATTAATTGTTTTCAATCATTGCTACCATACATGATTGCTATGAAAATGAATGAAATAATATACATATGCTGTACCAGTGACTAGATATTATCTCTTCCTTAAAATAATTGGGTGAGAAAATTAGTTTTGGACTAGCTGCCCACAAATTCAGCCTTGAAAACAAAATTGATACTTTCTTAATTCATTGTACTAAAGAGCAATCTCTAAAGTAACTCCACCAATTTCCGAAAGATTTGTTTTATTATGTCATCAGCTTTTCATTTCGTTCAAAGTTCAGCAAATTCAAAACTCTCTAAGAATTTCCAGCACCATAAACTATTCGTGATATTGAGAAGTTTATTTAATGCTCTTCAAGTTTAAGTATTCTTGACAAACAATATGTCCTACATACACACCTAAAAAATAAAAATCAACTAAGTTTTTTTATGAATTCTAAAAAATAAAAAAGAACTAAGATTTTTTTATGAATTCTAAGGACCCAAAGAAATATTAAAATTTCCTCTGTATTCTAACACCTCAGGGGGGCCTTTTAGATTGGAAATAATTTCTACTTCTTTGGTGGAGAAATGGAATAAGATCTTTGCTATCTGGCATCTCTTTCTGCTTACTAGAGGATAACACGGGAATCTTGGTTAGTGGTTGAAGGATGTACGGCTTCGGCAGTGAGGCAGACTGAGGCCACTGCCAGTTAAATCTCTTCCTCACTTAGTCAGATACAAGGTCCTGCTGGAGTACAGTTAGATTCAGACAGCGATTGGGATTGAATTTTCAGCCAACACAATTCCGCTTGATGTCATGATACAAGATTAACAACCCTGCAAAATCCATTTAACAAATAATTTTTTGGTGACAGATTTCTAAACAATTTTTAATCTTGCAGAGCTCTTCCACTGATGTACTGGAATATTTTATTACTTTGAAAACACTTTGACAGTCTTTGGGATATTCTGTTCCAATTCTAGAAAAAATAGGAAGTTCTCTGCTTTCAGCTATACATGATGGCAGTGAGCTATTCAATTCAGCACATACGTATTAAGCTCAGACCACATAAGGGGCTGGAGCAGCATAAAAATGAATTAAACACGGCCCTCGCCTTCTAAAGCTTGTAGGGAAGTGGCTTCTGCTGCTCATTAGGATTTAAAACCTTGGTTGTTTTTTCAGTGATGGCTTTTAGAATAAATTACTGTTTTCGGTTTAGTGTTACGTAGTTGGAATATATTACTGTTCCTGCTTGCTTTCCATATATTTTACAATAATGAGTGTCTTTTAAGAGAGTTGTTAATTTAACATTACCAGGTAACATAACTAGATAAGATATAATATATTAGTGATTGAAATTTTAAAAGTTATTACATTTTTCACTACTGGAGGATTAGTAGTAAGTAAAGAAATTTTCTATCAAGGAGACTGAATATAACCATAGCCAAATAAGGAAGATAAGACTATAAACCAATAAATAAAAATTCTTGCTGAATATGACTTCACAAGGGGGATCTTCTCTACAATGGGAGATGAAGACCCCAATTGCATAAGTTAAACATACACCCAACAGAAGAATACAGAATCCGAGATGTAGGTAGATCTACAGCATGTTCTCGATATTCCTGCAAGAATTCACGCTCTCTATTTCCTCCCCACTGCTGGCTGCTTGGGAAATGTCATAGTTAATGCATGTGGATGGAGTAGTAACCTTTGTCCAAAGCAGATGAGCTCTGATCCCTATACTTCTTTGAACGCTTGCTGCCCACTTGCCCACTGAGGGTTAAGAAGCTAAACAGAGTGTAGAATGCTTAAAATGTAAATTATGGCAAAGGATAATTACATTTCTTTTAAAAACTGATGATGCACAATTATATTTCTTTTGAGAAATATATCTAGATATTGCATTGTTGTCCCTGACCTAACAGAATGAGAATGCAATAGATTCCATTTCAATTCTGAGAATTTGTAGCTTCAAGACAGACAGTGCATTCGAAACTCTGTCCATGTAAGTGCTATCAACTGACATTCGCTGAAGTAGTTTGTCCTAGGTCACACCTTTTAAATTCTGTCTGTATTTGCTCAATTTCTCTGAGATACTGAGAAATCAGAATTCATCCCTCTCAAAACAACAACATTTTATTTTCTATACAGTTGCCAAACCAGAGTAGACTCCCTACCAAGTGAATAAGATTTCTCAGGAGGATGAAGTAGTTGACTTAATAGTGCACATTTTAAATTGCTGATTTAATAGAATGTTGTTCCAATATGTGTAATATTTTTCTAATTTTAAAACTGTAGAAGGCATTAAGGAGAATGCTTTATATTGTACTGCATGTACAATTTTCACCTCTCAGCTGACCCTTCTTGATTGGTTTGCACAATACTTTCCTTGCTCTCTTGAAGAACTCAGCCTCGGAGTCCTGTAAACAACGGCAGCTCGTGGGGAAGTGGACTTCTTTACAATTCTGGTGGGAAAAAAATCACTTCCATCTTTATCTCATTCAACATTATATTTTGGAAATTGAAACAATAACAATAAAAAGGTTGAAATAACAATAAATAATCAGAAAAGCCAAAACTACGATCATACGAATTTGGAAGCTGACTGGCCCTTTCTGCACATTTGCTTGTTTCTTCCTATTAAAGTCATCACTTCGAGTTGTCAGGAAGAACAAAGCTGCCTCTAACCCCATTTTTAACACACTTTTATAAAATATAGTTTTGTTTGAAAACCTGTGAAGATGGGGCCAGACTTCCCATATGCTCTCTGCCATTTTTGCTACTGATATCTTACAGTATTTACATACGGTTGCCATGATTAATAAAATAATGCTGATATATTTCTGTCTATACGTTATTTGGATTTCCTTGGTTTTGCCTGGTGCCGTATTTCTGGTCCAGGACCACACTGATCACGCCACATCGCATCTAGTCATCGTCACTCTCCAGCTGCTGTCCTTGAGCATCCCAGCACTTACCTTGTGACAGATCTAGGTGACGCCTGTTCCCATCACTGACCACAGTGATGCTTGTAATCACCTGCCAGAGGTAAAGCTTCCCAGGTTTCCCTGCTGCTAAAGTTCTTCCTCTCCCATCCTTGGGATTGAAGTGTCTCCATAATTTTTTTAGAATGCTTCTCCAAAGAAAGTTTGCACATTTTCCATTTTTTGTCTTCCTGCACAATCATTCATTTATATTAGCATGGACTGATTGAGATTAGAATTGTACTTTGGATTATATTATTCATTAATTAATTTTGTTGCTTCAGTTGCTCCTGCTTTGGTTTCTTAGAGCACTTTCAATGGCTTCCCACATCGCTTAGATCTACCCTCAAGATTGTGGGCTAAATCCTGGTGTTGGGGGCTGGCAAGAGAAACTGTGACTCTCCCGTCTTGTGTGCAACATTCTTTTGAACATGAAAGAAGAAAGCAGATTGAGAAGGGATTGCTCAAATCAAGGCATAGAGGGATGATCAGGGATCATATCATGGAGCCATATTTGAAGCAAGCAGACCAAGAGGAGGAAGCAGACAGGTTCATGATTTCACCGTCTCCAGCATCAGGGTTAACTGAAGGAGATCCACACCACCGCCTCTTCCCTCCTGGGTAAGGCACTGTCACCCAAAGGAAAGCCTTGCTCATCCTCTACTCATCCCTGCCCCCTGCAGCAGAAAGCAGATGAGGGTTTGCCTGGCTTAATGTGATTTTCCCTCAACTCATCTTCTGCCCCGTGATGGCTCCTCCAGCTCACATTCCAAATAACACCCAAAATAACATTGAAAAGCAAAGTGACAAACACGTGAATAATCAGCCTCACTAACTACAGTAACTGGCTTCTTCAAAAAATAAAATCCAAAATCATTTGCATGATCTAATTAGCCCATTAGTGACATCTAGTCACAGCTTTAGCATTTGTCCCTACATTATTTGCTCAAAATACCATAGGTGTACCCATGTCTTCTGTTTCCTGAAAACCCAATATTACCTCTACCTCTTAGTACTTTCATACCTGCCTGCTTCCTGGATTCTCCCTCTGGTATGCTTCCCCTAGATAGGGCCTATCAACCCTCATATATTCGCTAGTTTCACTTCCACCACTTCCTACATTTGAATTCCCACAGCCATAAGTTTTTTCTGACACAACTTGCTGTTTCCTTTGCAAAATCTATTGTGATTTTAATTAAATGCATTGTGTCATTATGTGTCTTATATCTGTCTTGCCTCTAGACCATAAGAAGCTCCGTGACACCGTGACGCTTCCATGAGACAGAGTAGGGAGAGAATAGGTGAACCTTGTTGACTGAATATTTAGAAAGCCCTGAAATAGATAGCGTTATCAAAACTGTTATTTGTGAAAGAAAACTCTGTGTTTCAAGTAATGGTAGCTGCAATGATCATTCAAACCCTTGGGGGAGTCCCCTTCTTCCCTCTTGATTTCATCACTTCCTATACGTCATCTTTGTCCCTATCCCCAAGCCAGATATCGGCCGCTAAAGTCATGAACCTAAAAATACGGGAAAAGTGAGTGTCTTACTTATTCCCGAAGAATATGGGAAAAGTGAGTACTTTTCTCTCATTGCTGAGACAAAATATTTGACACCCAAAGTTAAAGGAGGAAAGGTTTATTCAGCTCACAGTTTGTAGAGGTTGCAGTCCACGCCGGTTCCAAGGCAGGGTGGCACATGGTAAAGGGGCAACAGTTCATAGCTGCGGATGACAGCAAAAGCAACAAGAACAAAAGAGAGAAGAATCTTTCTGTCCCTTATATTTTATCCATTGTGCTAGGATTAGGGCAGTGCCAATCCTATCAGCGGACTGATGCAGCAGTCACCCACCCTTAATCCCAGCACCCTTAATCCTAGCACTGAACCATGAATCAATCACAAACTCTAGATTCAGCTACCTCCAAAAAAGCCCCATCTAACAGTGCATTGGGCTTTGGGGAGACACAAACCATAACAGTGACACTCTGTAGACTGAGAAAAGAAAAACCTACATTCTCGAAGATGAGGACAATATTCCCACTTTTGCTATTAAAATTCTCTCTGATCTGAACAAAACACTGAGAATTTCCGTGTACAACTTCAGCCCTCCTGCAAAATGCTGACTTGGCTCCTTAGGGAAATAAAGTTTTTAAACTCATTTTGGATTTTAAAAGATGGTATTGAAATGCTAAGCAGTTGCTTTTTTAAGATGTAATATTGATCACAATCCAGCTATCTCATTGACTCGATAACATATTCATTATTGATGAGCATCATGTGAGGTTGCAAATCAATTAAACATTATGGTCATCGTCCTCACAGTGATGTTGCATTTGTAATCAGGGCTGCTTGCTGTTGGATAATGTGAGCGTCTTCCACCATGCTGCTCTGACAGTTGGTTTCTTCACAGCCCTGGAGGATGATGGGCTTGATTTTATTAGGAAGTAACCACACACTCAAGTGCTTCACTAGGCTGTTCGTGGGATGTGGCATGAACTGTAAACCATTTAAACTACCAAAGTGGCTTCTTCAAATGTCCCAAGGAGGAAAACCCCACTTTGCTCAAGATAGTCCTTCTGCCTCCCCAAGTCCCTTCAGGTGCACATGCTGCTGAAATTTAAGAGAGTATGAATACACACTGCACGCTAAGTGGATTCAGCTGATAACCTGGACCACCTGATTTTCTTTCTATCTCCTCATTTATCCAAGTTTGTTAACCAAGAATGCCAGATATAAGAAAGGAATATAAGAAAGGAAGACAATCCAATACTTTCATGTGTATATAGCCAAGGCCCCACCTCCTGACAGCGTATTCAACTTTGAACTCATTGGTGGGATTAATCTAGTGATCAGTACAGTGTCACCGTGATCCAGTCACCTTCTAAAAGCCACACCTCTGCATGATAACACTTTGAGGGCGCATTAGATCTAACCTATAGTGAAAGCTGGTGCCGTCTCACATATTTCTGAGATCATCAAAAAAGATTTCACAGCAACACATTTGACCTAACCTGTGGACCGTGTTTTATGACAGCCTCCTAGGTTTGACCTATGTCTGAATCCTTTTTAAAATTATAAGCTCTTTTACCACGTGGATTTCACAAGTTTTTCCATGAAGGCCTTTTTCTGTTCTGGGATCCAGTCCAGTGGACCTCATTACATTTAGTTAGCAGAGTTTTAAGTGCATTATCGCACTCCTAAACCACAGTCTTCTCTATCCCCAGCTCTCTTGTGCATCTCCTGGGTTGGAAAATCATTCCTGCAACCCTACCTTCCATTTGCCTACTTCCCATGGCCTTTTATCCCATTTTTAGGTTCCATACCAAACATACACATAGTGGCTTCCCTTTTAAACATTCTTTCCTGACCCTTATTCCAAGGGGCTGGTCTTCCCAAGGACATTAGCAATGACCACACTGGTGCATGCCACTGAATTTCATCACTGCAAGATTGAGTTTGAATGACTTCACCTTCCTTCCGAAGTGCTTCCATCTCTGGAGACCAAACTAACAAGGATTCCATGCTCTGCAAGCTTCTCCTTCTTCAGTTTTAATATTGAGGTTTCATCCTAGCTTTCTTTCCCTATTCTTTCTTTCTCTTTTCATAATTAATGAAATGATCACTTAGACCCCCTTCTACAAATTCTCACCCTCCTAACTCCATATATATATATATATATATATATATATATATATATGCATATATATATATGAATTCAGTTGTCTTCTTGCCTAATTTATTCCTAAAGCATAAATACTAAAATAATCTTTTAAAGCATCATCTCTGAAAACACATATGTCAAGGTTAGTGACAAATGTTCAAAGATTCTTAAAATGTATTCGTATACTCTCAAACTGGTTGATCATAGTTTTACATTATTTGAATTTTTTTCCTAAAGACACACATTGAGTGATGAAGAAATCAAACAATAACACATGCTGATGAGGTTGGAGAGAGAAAGGGACTCTTCATTGTCAGTGGGAGTGTAAACTGATAAAACCACTGTGGAACCTCCTCAAAAAACTGCAAATAGAAATTCCATTTGACCCAGCCATTCTGCTTAGGTATCTTCCCAAAAGAGTTAAAAATGTCATACTACATACCCATGTTTATAGCAGCATAATTTTAAATAGCTAAATCTTGGAAGTGGCCTATATGCCCATCAACAGATGAATGGATTAAGAAAATGTGGTATTTACACACAATGGCATACTACCCTGCTGTAAAGAAAGATAAACTCCAGGCATTTGTAGGAAAGTGGATGCACGTTGAGACCATAATGTTAAGTAAAGTAAATCAAATACACAAGCTTGAACATCACATGATTTATCTTACATGAATAGTTAAAAGGAAAAAAGAGAGAGGAGAAAAAAGGTTATTGTATTCTAAGTATGTTTCTGCTGTTCATTTATGCTGTTACTCCAATATGGTGTGAGAGCTCACTTTGCAGGATTTCCATTACTTTGGATATGTTAAGGCCTTTATTATTGCTATCAGCATGGTCTATTTTGAATTTAAGAAAGATAAAAAGAGAAAAAAACTTCCCTTAATAAGAAAATCTATGAAGACAGAGAGTAGTTCAGTGCTTGGCCAGATTTAGGGAGGAGAGATTGGGAGATGATAGCGAGTGGGTAGAGTGTTTTGTTTTGGGAGAGGAAAAATTATCTAAATTTTATTGTGGTCATGATTGCACAACTTTTTCAATGTATTAAGCCTACTGAATCTTAGACTTTAAGTTTGTAAATCGTGTGATATCCAAATTTTAGTTCGATAAAGCTGTTATTTCAAAAACAGTGCACATTGGGTGAATGCTTTAATACTCATCTTTTCTTCTTCTTTTCTATTTTCACTATTTCTTCTGGAAATGGAAGATATTTTTTCTTAAATATGTTCTTCCCAGTGAGACTGCAAATCAAATGTATCATTATAATTATTCAAGAACCTTAAACTTTCCACATAATTCCTACATTGGAAATATTAGAATTTTCATAATTTAATACTCTATGCTTCTTACTAATTATATAAAAATATTTTAACTCTCTTTTGACTTGAAGTTACTCTAAACAAATAGATACTAAAGATATATTTTATTTATGCTTGTTTATAACATAGTAGTATTCCATTCTGTAGAAATACCACAATTTCTTTATCCATTTGTCTGTGGAGATTGATGGATATACAGGCCACTTCCGTGATTTACCTATCATGAAGTGTGCTGCTCTAAATAATAGATAATAGGAAGTAGAGAGATAGAAAATTCTCAAGGGGAAGGGAATCAAGAGATAAAAGTAGGGGAATGGGAGGGAAGTGATAAGGAATGAAAAAAAGGAGTTGGAATGTGCTATATACATGGACCATCACCACAAAAGGAATGTAAAGATTATGTACTGGACACATGTACTAATAAATTAAAAACTGAATAAGATTAAATTACAGAGTGGCATATTGGGAAATTAAAGAATGACATGTCTGTATGTGTACAAAAAAATGTGTATGCATGTAACACTGTAGTGTGAGGTCTTTAACTGTTTTGAAAAGATTCCTAGAAGGGGAATAGCTGGGTAGAGTGGAATTTCTATTTTCAGGTTTTTGACGAATCGCATACTGATTTCATAGCGCTTGTATCAGTTTACATTTTCACCAACAATGTAAAAGGGTTCCTTTTCCCTCACAGCCTTGCCAGCATTTATTTTATTATTTGATTTTTTGATGATAGCCATTCTTTCTGGAGTAAGAGGGAATAAAGAAGGGTAAATCTGTGTCATTTGTAGGGAAATGGATGCTCCTTGAAACAAAACAGACGTATAAGCTTAAATATTGTATGAGTTCTCTTATGTGACAAATCCAAAGTGTAAATAAACCAAAGACCAAAATAAAAGATAGACAATTAGAAATAGGGAGATAGATCTTTGACAAATGGAAAGAGGACCAAGAGATGCCAGGAGGGTTAAGCAGGGAGGAGAAGGGGATAAAAAAAGAATTAAGATGTGTCATATACATGTACCAACTACACACAATGAATGAATTTATTTATCTATTTATTTATTTTTTTTATATGAGGGTACTGGGAGTCGAACTCAGGACCTTGCACTTGCCAGGCAGGCACTTATGTTGCTGAGCTATATCACCGGCCCTGAATGGATTTATTATGTACCACAAATATGTACCAATGAATAAAAAGTGGAAAGAATGACGGGATGAGTACATTTGAAGCAAGAGGGAGTGTACTGAGAAGGGATAAATGGTAATGTGTCTTTTACTGCAGTAGATTTTTAAAAATTTAATAAAAAAGACGTGATGTTTTAATTGACACTGAGGCAGAGGAAAAGTACCGAAGTTATTATTTACAGAATAGGATGAAAATAGAATAGAAAGTAAGTATTAGAATCTCATTGCTATGGCTTCATGTTTTTTCACTTGTATTTTGCTTAAGCCCAGTAGCAATGTTGATCAAAAAAGCATTTTGCATTCTATTGAACATATTTTGAAGAATGTTTTCTATTCATAATGTTGCCAATGGTAACAGGGCTTTTATTATATAAGTCTGTATTCTTTTTTACCCTTGGAGGGCACTGACATTTCTTTCTATTTCTTTTTTGTATGTGTGATATATAGTCACAAAATATAAATGGGCATATGCTAAACTTCTCCTTGTACAGCTTCATTATAGGGATATGTTTACTTAAACAGTTACTGTAACAAATGCTTAGGTTAGTACATTTTATTATATTTTATTATCACAAAGCTTCGGTGAGAAAACATGTATAGCATTTCACATGTGTATAAGCACATAGGTCATATATTCTTAGCGGGTTATCAAATAAAATGGCATACTTTCTTTTATTCTGATATATGCATTCCCAAATTGCTCTTGGTAGATGTTCCAACTTGTGTTTTATCAGCAGTACATGGAACCTGGCTTACTTTGAAAACAATCTTTGACCTTGTATGGCAAGTCATCGTTCTTCACTTCCTGAAGATTGCAGCAAACTTAATTCATGTCACAAAAACCTATTACTGTTTGTGTAGAGATTCTATGAAGGGACAAGAAGACAAACTCAGTATGATGGCTTTGAAATTCTTAAATACTCCACCACGAGGCATCGTGTTCCCACCATAATGGCATTGGGGAATTTCCCTCAGCTTGTTATATTTCTATCATGTGGTGAAATGTGAGCCTCTCTGGAGAAGAACCTGATTTTCACTTATTTACATGCAGAGGAAGTAGGAAGGAGATGAATAAGAGAATGTTGCTTGAGGTGTAAGGATTCACGAGTTAGCCTTCCTGTTGGCTTTCCAAAAAACTTTTTCCTTCTGCTATCTCATTTCCTTTGTGAACACATTGGTAATTCATTCCTAAAGAAACTTGATGTACTTTAAAATGAAATATAGAAAAGAGGGGGAAAAGTTAGAACAGGAAAATAAAAACAAGGCTTAGCCATGTTGTAAAGTTCATATGCAAATATAATTTATCGAAGGTATGTTGAGAATATCGTTCTGAGCTTCTTAGCACCTTAAGCAGAGAAAGAAGTAAGATCAGTTTTATAGTGCTTAGTGGCTATGAGAAAGGTAATTTATTCAATGGAAGCACATCTATTTCTGGCTCTTAATTCTGAGAATCTTTCTCCAAAGTGTTCTCAGTGGTGAATAAAGTGCTCAGCAAGATTTCCTCCCCAAATTCTTATTGTGGCTCACATGCCAATTTCTTGTTTGTCCTTAATACAGGACAAAAGCAGTGTACGTCTCCGTGTAAATGGCACTAAGGAGGGCCTAGGCAAGAAATTAGGTAGGAAAAGGCTCCCTGGTCATCTTACCTAACCCAAATTCACCTTCAGATCTGAGCTTAAGTGTCAGTCATTCTGCCTCCTGGAATCAGCTCGTATAAGCCTGTTAAAACATGTGAGCCTCAGTGTTCTCATCTGATGGTAATAATAAACTACCCTGGATGGTTATTTAGCAGTTTTGAATCACACGCCCCCTTCCAAGTGTGTTAATCTACACTTAAGGTGGTGGTGGAAAAAGTCTTGATAATGATAACAATGGAGATCTTAGCTCTGTCAGTGAGTTCAAGGTTTTGCTCTCTGACACACAACGGACAGCAGATAGTCTAATCTCTCTAATCGCAGGACTCTACAGATGGCCTGGATGCTCACTAGAAAGCAAAGAACCCCAGGCAGGAAAGGTGCCCACCCACCATGGTGAACAGGCACAAGCCTGGCTATGCTCCAGAGTGCAGGAAATTGATGGAGACCCCTACGAAGCAGCAATGAGCAGGATTTAAAATTAATCAATTGGCTTTCTATATTGCTTGGAGAAGGGCAGCAGATTCATAGTAAGTGAACATCTAGGAATCACTGCTCCTGGCTGAGGCCTGTAGTGGCCTGTGATGCCGGGACGCCTCAAAGGGCAAGACAAGTTTACAGCTGAGGATACCTGGCTCCAACCCCAATTAACTAGAAAGAGACTGCAGCTGCAGGCATTTTACTCTTGCCGTAACTGTCAACATGGAGATAAGACAATTCTCCTAATTGGCAAAATTTACTAGTTGGGAAAGTCTTTGTACTCATTCCCAAAGTCCTGCTCAGTCTCCCATGCTTTCCTCAGTATCTCTCTCCTTTGTTTGAAAACCAAATAAATACAGGCAGCCCAGAGAAGTTCTTTGTCTCAACCCCCAGAGAATCTTGAATTCTGCTAGAGGGTTTTGATCCTCTTGGAGCCCTAAAATCATATAACTTGTCTCTTTTATTTAAACCTTTGCCTTCCACTTGTTTGGGAGATTGCAGGCTTGATTAGTCCACGATAGGCAACCATTATCCTATTGGTGATCACTAGCTGCTCATTAACTGATGACTCAGGCATGTGCTCCTAACCATGTGGTACTGTTACAGTTCAGGTTTGGCTAAAGGCTCCCAAATAAGTTAGCCATTGTAATAGTTAACTTTGTGTAAGTATGGCCTACTGAATGTTTCAAAGAGTTAGAAGAAAAAGCATTTGTAAGTTTTTACCATGAAGAAAATGACAAAATTTTAAAGAGGGAAATACATTTAATGTGAATTAAACATTATATAATGTACATAAGTATCAAAATCTTATAGGTTACCCCACTATTAGCTACATTTTTAATGATGTTATGTGACAGTTAAAATAAATTTAACAGAAAAGAAACAACCTAAAAATACCAGTGCTTGGGCCGGTGAGATGGCTCAGCGCATAAGCGCCTGCCTGGCAAGCGCGAGGGCCCGAGTTCGACTCCCAGAACCCACATACGAAAAAGGGGCCGGTGATATCGCTCAGCGGCACGGGCGCCTGCTGGCGCGTGAGGTCCTGAGGTCGACCCCTGGTACCCAAAAAAAAAAAAAAAATACCAGTGCTTTCCAAGGCCCATGGGTCTGCCAGTCACCCATGGTCCAGCTGATAGCCCAAGCTCAAATGATCATGAAATCCAGACTTCCGGAATATTTCTGGTTTCCTCCCATGTCTTCATTCTGGATCACAAGCTGAATGGGGCAGGAACACCTGAATGATTAATGAGAGAGTGAGGAATGGGAACAATCCTCCAATCTATGAACACCACCATGTGGCTATTAGATTTCATCCTGCATGCCTATTCTGATCAAATTTTGTAAATAAGTGCTTGGGTTTCTTTGATTATAAGCATCACATTTATATGCAAGATAATCACCCATCTCCAGGATAATTTTTTATCAGCTTGAGAGAAGTCCTCTACAATATGTATCATGTTCCAATTTATTTTAGACATCAAAACTTACCCAATAATATTTCAACTTTTTAGTGTTTGGAGATTCATCTTCTCAGTTTAACTTCCTATGATTTCTTTCTGCTCTGTCATGCGCACGTGCCTGTGTGTGCACGCGCACATGCGTTGGTGTAGAGAGACACGGTGCTGGGGAAACACCTTACTCTGTCAAGGTCGGCACTAACAGTTTGACTCTCATGGTTTGGGAACTCTAATTTATCAGCAGTTGAAAGACAGTGAAAATCACTAGTAGAGTATGAAAGATTCTCAGGACATGGACCTAGTGTTACACCTTGATCTCACAACCTTGCACAAAGATAAAACCCAGAATACTATGCTAGGGAAAACAAAGGAGAATGATTACTCCACCTAGTTCTTAAAACACATAGTTGTTAGTACATGTGGAGTGACTTTCTATAAAGTGATCTGTAACATCCGCCATGTGAAAAGGAGTTTGGGCTGCTCTGTATCCAGTCCTCGGGGTTCCATTCTGCAGAATAAATTCATTTGGTCAGGGCTTTCCACTTATAACATTATTCCCCGTATCAGTTCTACAAAATGCTACTTTCTTAGAGCACTGTGAATATTATGTACCCCTCCCAAATGCCAAACTCATTTGGGAAATTATTTAAACAAGTTATTTATTGTGAGTTCTGTCAGAGCTTTGTAAATTAATGGGCTTTCAGTGTTCCAGAAACAGCCCAGGTGTTGGCGATTTTGCATACTCATTGGACCCCATTTCTTTATGGAGCATCTTGGGCAACAGTTTCCTGTAGAGCAAGATAAGAGAAAAATAAGATACAAGTGTCACTAGGGCCTGGCATCTGAGAGCCCAATCAGTCCCTGTGGCCTAGCCTTCCATGGGGCTAGGTCAGTGGTCTCTCCCCAGCAGGGCTTCCTGCTGGTAAAGCAATAGCTGTTTGAGTAAAGCATGAGGCCCAGCTTGCTGAGATTAGTAGGAGGCTATTTCAAGAGAAAGCAAAAAGGCTCTGGACCAGCCTGCCCAAGCACTGCACATGCCAGCTGCAGCCCATCCTGGCACCATTTGGCCCTCACTGGGCCAAATGCATCTGCTTATGCTTTCAATAGATTTTGAAAATATAAGGATAAGCTTCTTCCCTCTTCTAGACAAGTCACATCCCATCACAGACCGAGTGACTCTGCTAACAGAGTAGAAGCCTTGCACTTCTCCCCTAAATTCAATGGGAGATCCAGGCAGTACTACTGTGTATAAGACAGGCATTATGGGTGCAAAGATTAGCTTTATTTCTTTACATACGTTATTACCACAGATGTAAACAACAGGAAAATTTAAAGAGAGGGCAGGGAATATTTAAATAGGTAAATTTGTTGAAACATTCCTGGTAGACAGCAGGAGTTGCTTAGGAAGTGAAAGGACAAAGGAAAGACCAGATCACTGCAAGACCAGAGATGCAGGAAGGCAGCAAACGTGCCAGGCTTCCTCACGGCTTGCCCTGGGTGGTGCAGTCTCCGCACTCCGTGAATAAGTGACGAAGACACAGTGTTGTGCATCCTGCTAACCTTAGGCCTACCAACTACTGCATTTTGTGTGAGACAAAAGAGTTCTGTTTTTAAATAAAATTTGTAGAACAAGTATTAGGTGGTTTGTGGAAAAAAATTATATTTTATTTTTGATCAGCAGTAGTGTCATTAAAAAAAAGCAAAAAAAGATATGGCTGTCATGATTGTTTCCCACATGATCAATGCATAGAGAAAGAGAGGTTGCTGAGCTAAGAAATCACGAAACTTGTACAGTCACGTAAAAACACTGGCAATCGTCTGGCTTCAGTTATCATAGTTTTGCAAGCAATTAAATTAAAAGAGAAAAATTTACTCAATTAGAACTGCCCTTGTCATGGCCTGGGGACATTTTAAAATGACAAAATATGCAAAAATATGCCAATGAGAAATCATACCCTCAGAAAGAACAACCTGCTATTACAAAATATGTTTAATTGGCTAAAATTCAAACCATATATCAGAATTTAAAATGAAAAGGTTTCCACATGTGTTTGACCACCTGGATTATTCCACCTTGATGGCCCCCAGTTACACTGCCTGCAGGTAACCACTTTAAACAGATTTTGCTGTTTTTGCAGCTTTATTGGAACTTTAAATGTCATAAAAATAAATTAATACTTTATGCTGACATATTTACATATTCTTAGGTATTTATATCAGATGATTATCTCATAACAGAAACCACTTCTTATACTGGATGAGAAGGGCAGGGATTGAATAATATGTATGAAATTTATAGCATTACAAACATTCCCCAGTGTGCCTGAATACACATGCCAAGTAAATTATGAATTACAAGTAAGAGTGACTCTAGTCTTTATCAAATCGGGAATTTAACACAGAGGTTAACAAATACTATTCTTCTCAGAAAGTAAGGTCTAGATTACACAAAATCTTCCTCTCTTCTGCCTGATGCAAATGAAAATATTACAAATCAAGGACTAGGAGGTTTAATCTTGCAAATTCATAACTGTAAATAAAATGCATCCCCAAAACTTTTTTTTATTCTTTTCTTTCTTTAGCTGCAATGATACATTCTGCAGAAATTTAGGATTGATATTACCTTGCAAACGTGGCTACCAAGAATGACTCTCCTGCCAGCCGGCACCCATCCGTGGGGGAAGGAAACGCGCGCCCTGTAACGATTTCCAAATGCGGCCACGTGGAATCCATTTCCTGCTTTACCCCAGCCGTGCTTTAGCAGCGGTGGAGACTGATGGGGCTCATGCTCGTGCTTCTAAGGAATGTCATGCTTCGAGTCCGGGCTGGCGCTGTGCCCAGCACCTACCCCGTCGGTGCGTCCAGGGCTCCTGAAAAGGTTGTGTTGTTCTCTCTTAGTCGCCCTCTTTCTTGATGCCCTGAATCTCTCACCATTTCAGCCCCATAATTTACAAAAAAAAAAAAAAAAAAGAAGAAGAAGAAGAAGAAAGGCGTTGTATGGATTATTTGCAAGAGTTAGGGTGGAAACCAGTACTTTTTAATAAATTTTAGGGTAATTGGGCATTTTCCATCTCTCTGAGATCTCATTTTCAATAGAATCAGAGTGGAAGAGGAGCCAGACCCTTTCTCGAAGTTTGTCAGGAAGGTGGAGTAGGGAGGGGAGGAAAAAATGGGCATAAGAAGGACAGGACAAGATTCATTTTCTTTAATTTTTTTCTAAATCCTATGTCTGGACACTTCTAAAATGTCATGGAGGAAAATAATTAAATCTATTCATAAATTAGACTAAAAGTCAATCTCATCATTTTCAGAAAGGGGTCAAATCTCTTTGGAGCACCACGCTTTGGAAGGAACAGTTGTCCTTTTGGTCCGCAAAGCTCACTCTGCAGACAGTTTGAATGGCATAAAGTTGTTGGCCCTCACATGGTCTTGATGAGTCTCAGGCAGGCTTGGGTGCCATTGTGGCAGGGTGGAGTAAAAAAACTGCACTGTTGATCTTAGGTATTGAAGTTTCTTTTATTCATTTGGATTTAGAAGTGATTGGGCATGCTTTCTTTTTTAATTAAATACCATCTGATGCTGCTGAAGCCAATACTTGAAAAAATTCTCAATAAGCAAATTCGATACAGCAATTCTTAATGATTACTTGTTCAGAATTCACATTAAAATGAATTAAAATGGAAAGAACAGAACATCAATGGTAATTACAGTCAGTGTTAAATGCCACTAATCCAAAAAGAAAACAAACAATGGATTTAGTAAGAGATTGTAAGTGCAAAGAACAGGCCCAAATTGTAGAATATTTTTTTAAAGGCACTTTACATTCCCTAGAGATTGCTAAGTCATAAGATTCACCCTTTAGCCTCAGACTCATGGTTTTTCTATTTGGGGATTTTCTAAAAATGTATTTTATGTTCTTAAACTTCCCTAGATGATTTCATAGCTGTTTCAGTTATGCCTATACTTTCAAGTGAAGCAAACCTTTGCTCTGTTGCTCTAGGATTTGATTTAGACTAGGTGGTTTCTTAAATCCATCAAGAGTACTGGGGCAAGGAATACGTTTAGTTATTTTCTCCTCTGGGAGAATAGAGCATGCTGAGGTGATAATTGGATATCTCCAGTCTTGAATGGTCCTTACTTTCTATGCTAAAAGAATACCACTTTTTTTTTTTATTCCAAATATTTATTAGTGCATTTTAGTCGTACAGATCAACGGATGTCATTTTGGCAGATTTGTACTTGCATATAACATACTTCAATCAGTCTCCTTTATTTTTGATAATTGACTTACATCACTCTCTAGAAAAGGCTTCCCTGACACGAGACCAGTGTCATAGACAAGATGCTGCAGTGACGAATACCGAGAGGAGACTGATGACCTGAAGGAAGAGGATTTTGCATCAAAAGTGCCATTGTTGAAGGAGATTTCCTTATTGCCTTTAAATATTTTTGTTTTTACTATTTCTGAAGTTTCATTGTATGCCATGAAAATAAATGAGGTGAATTCTGCTTTCAACATCTGTGAATTTTACTCAGAGAGTTTATGCATCCCAGGAGAAAGAATTATTGCAACATTTTAGTGTTGGGAGGTATTTCTGCCAGTCAATAAAGCAGGTCAACTTTATGATCCTAGGATCCACTGAACACTCTTGGAGATTACAAATCCCTTGTTAGTCGAACGCTTTGCTGCGTTTGTCAGTTCTCCAGCACAGTTTCCCAGGCTGAGCAGACTGCTTTGGAAGCTCCACTTGTGAATCCTAGACAGGAAGAAGAATGGGTGAGAAGTTGGCCTGAGAAACTGACCTTGGGACATCATGGAATTGTGCAAAGCAGGACCCCAGACAGGGATGATTGGGGAGCACAGTGAGTCATGAGGACCACACTCTTGGGTGAGAGAACGATTCCTAGGAGGAAAAAAAAGAAATCTTGTCATTTGCAGCAAAATGGATAGAACTGTTAGGTGAAATAGAGCAGAGACAGAAAGACAAGCTGGGAGTGGTGGCAAATGCCTGTAATCCCAGCACTCCTGGAGGATGAGGCAGGGGGATCACAAGGTCCAACCATGTCTTAGTGACGTTGTGAAAACTTGTCCCCAAATTTTAAAAATTTAAGAAGAGAAAGAAGGAGGAGCAGTGGGTGCGGGGAGAAGAGGAGGAAGAGGAGGAGGAGGAGGAGGAGGAGGAGGAGGGGATGTTTTCTCTCATATTTGAGAGTATATAAAAAAGAGGAGCTAAAAAATCAACCTCCACATAGAATGGAAAATAACAGAATCTGAGATGAATGTGGGGGATAGGTGGATAAAGAGAAGTTGGATTTGGTGATTGCACAATATATGCATGTGTAGAGATATCATATTGATGCAATTAATACATGTTTATCAAAATTTTTAATAAACCCTTTAAATCCTCAAAAATAAATTGGTACAGCTCCAGGTCAAACCCCTTCGCTGGTAGAGAACTGCTAATCACTGGTCTCATAAGAACCTAGGTGAAGACAATATTCAGGTATGTATTCCAAAACTGGTTTTCTTGATGTTTCATCTGTATTTCTCTTTCTTTATAAATATTTCATCAAAACTTTTAATGGAGGAAGTTGAGACCATGAGTTATATTTTTACATAGGGTGTGGTCTATGTTTTAAAGTAAAATGAGTAAACATTTTGTAGTTGAAGTAACACTTTGAATGGATTTTAATACTATTACTTCTACAGTGAAAGCTATGTGCTCTGAAAATAATAAAAATAAACTCAGATTAATGTATTTTTAAATGACCACTTAATTTCACTTACTCAGACAACCATGAAGAGACTGGGAATATGCCAAGTTGATCACTTTTCTGTTGAATATGTCTATCATTCAAAATAAATGTCTGGGGTTCGGTTAAGGTTGAGATGGAGGTTGTCTGGAAAGACAGCAGAACAAATACTTTGTGAAAGTAACAGATGGCTCTAATCCTGGCTGAAGAAGCTGGGCCACTCTAGCATAGGAAGCCTCTAGCTGGTTTCAGGTAAAGCTCCATGTGGAAGAAGGCCAGTCGGGCACTGCAGTGAAACATAACAAAACGAAAGCAGCAGGTGAAGCCAGAGGGGCTTCAGAGTTGCAAAGACCCTGTCAAGCACCTTGGAAGTAGAAAAATCTGAAGAGTATCATGTGCCCGGGGGGGTCTGCTCCAGAGAAGGGGCCTTAGGGTGTCCCATCCCTCTCAACACCCCGAGGCTGCTCCCAGGGGATCAGTAGACCCGGGCCCCCAGGTGACTCAGACCATCACCCATTCCCCTGGAAGTGACTGCAAAGCTGTCACAAAGCTACCTATGTGAATGTATGCAGTTTTTCTGTGTGGAATTCTAATACTTTTCATTAACTTTTTTAAAAGGCCTGAGAAATCACATTTTAAATTCTAGAACAACGCTAGGTTGTTTTCAAAATTTTTTGAGTAAGCGTTTGTAGGGCGCAAGTCTTAGAGATGGGGATTCAATTGGTTTGCTGTTGGCTCTTGGGCCACACTGTGCGTGCTGCCCTTGGGCAGCTGGAGAAAGGCCCACCTAAGCAGCTCCAAGCTGTCAGCACATGAGATGTGCATGGTACAAAGGTCAACCTTACATTCTTTGGCAAAGAGTATTTTTGTATCAACTCAACTCTGCTTGCTAACAAGTGCTTCCATTGTGTCTCACATCCTTCTCCACCTGAGTACCATAGCCTGGCTCCCGAATCTCCAATGTAAACCATCTTCTGATATTTCTACCTCCGCACTTTCCTGTGTCACAGAACTACCAGTTTCATGTTTTCTGCCCTTCTTAAGTAAAACAAGACAGACAAAATACTACAACCACCTTTGACTGTTTATCCCCTCATGCTTCCTCCCAAAGCAACTCTTTCTAAGTAGTTGGCTACTCGTTAACCCCTTCACTTTCTTGTCTTCTATTTGTTCCTCAAATCACCCAAATCTGGTTAATCTACTAATTCACCAAAATGTCCCAAAATCTCCAATGGTTTCCATAATGCTAAGTGCAGTATCACTTCTTGGTTTTCTCATTGCAGCTTTTTTGGCGTATTAGATGCCCCTGACCTCCCTATGCATTCTCTCAGCAACACCACCCCTCTGTGTGTTTGCCTCCCTCCCACTCTGCAGCCATCCCCTCTGCTGCAAGTCACAATGATGAATTTGAAGAGCTCTCTCCTGGTTATTCTAATATTTCCTCTTGGTGTTCTATTCTTAGGTATTATCATCTCCTTATATGAGTTTAAATCCCATTCATATGGTACTGGCCCCCAAATTTAATGACTAATCAGCTGCCTCTCTGATGTGTCCACTTGGGTATTTCACAGGAATTACTAACTGAAAATATTTCAGTTAGAAATATGCTCCTGACTTCTCTTCCCAGCACCCTCCAGAACCCACCGCCTGCCTCCCCAGCACTGGGAATGGCAGGAAAGTCTACCTAGCTGCTCTCTAGGCAGCATTTGGGAGGGCAGAGGGAAATGAGGGACAGTAACTTTCCATTCTTCCATCCGTCTTGTCTCTCACATTTATTACTCCTTTCATTTCTACTCTCTCCTTAAATCTCAGTTCTCTCCACTTCTGTCCATACATCTCACATGAGTTTGATTTTCCCAAGACCATATGGACAGTGCAGTGGCTTCCTTGCTGGTCTGCCGATGGCCACTTTCATTCCATTTAGTCTATTTTTTCACTTATAAATTTACATATATATGTAAATATATATATGTAATAATATATATTATATAAATATATATTGTATATATAAATATATATTATATATATATATATATATATATATATATATATATGTCTGAAGGTGTCACTTTTCTACTTGAATCTATGCAATATCCCACTATGATTATTTAAAGAGTACCACACTCTTCAGCAGACTCCAGCCAGCTTCCTGGTTTTGCCTCTGGGTGACATCCCTCCCTGAGTGCACGTCCTGCCCCATTTTCCCTCAGGTGGACACACTTACCTCAGGTCATTCTCTCTGAAGAGCACTTCAGGACCACAATGAAACGCCCTGTCCTTGTCTCTGGATGATCTTCTGCTCTCCTAGTCACTGGTGCCTCTAGTCCGATATTAGGACTTAAAACCTAGAGATGAATTTACTGGGATTTACATTGCATCGTTTAAGTGTAGCAAAACATAGTCATCCTTTCACTTGACTATGGACAAGCAGGTGGGGGAGGCATTAGTTAAGGAAATACTTGGAACTTGGGAAGGGAGATATTTCAGTTTGCAGGGGTGCCAGGATATAATTGTAATCAGTAGAAGTGCTACTGGCACATTTTGGGAAGCGCATTCTTCATTGTAGGTCATTATCTCTCACACTGAAGACTTGTAGCAAACCTATTCCTCTCACCTTAATACCACACTTGTTCCCACTTTTGTTTGTATTCTAACAAGCGAAATATCTCTAAACATTCCCAGCATCCTCCAGAGGAATACTATTAACCATGGATGTGATTGAAGTTCTTGACAGGAACAAGCCATATAAATGTTTTATACCTGGTGGTTTGGAGCCTCTAAGAAGGAAGCTTGGAACCACTGCCCCTCTGATATTTTACTCCAATAGGTTCCTGTGGCTTCTGACTCAGAGCCATGGCTCACATGCAGCACCTTCACTGTGGAGGCCTAGCTGCCCTGGTCTAAGCCAAGGCCACTTACAGTCAGGAAAACCAAAACAGCAGCTGGGTATTAGCAAATGGCTGTGTCCCCAGGATGGCTGACGCTAATTGTAGAAACAGTTTGTGATTTGCTGCTCAATTTTGCACTACATGAGTAAAGTTATTAGAGAACACAAGATCTGAATAGACATGGGGCTTACAGGGCTTTCTGGTTGAAATTTAGGTTAGGCAGCCCTTTGTTTCCAATTTACACCATGAGGAAGCCCGGCTTTGCTCATGACTCTGTGGAAAATTCTACCTAAGTCAGGAGTTCAATATTAGGAATCCATCTGGCTGTGAAGTCTAAATTATGTTCTCCAGCTGTTCCCCATTCCACTCTGACCAGGAGCAAGCTGCCTGTAGAGATGGTTCCTTACCTTTATTCCTAGCTCACATTGTGACAGGGTACAGACTTCGTGCTCCTTGGTGGGAGGACTACAGAGCAGGGTGTGATGTTAAAACCTTAGCCTTATACTGGGTCGGTAGAGGTTCATACTCTCTGATTCCTACAAGCTTTTTCACATATTGTATCAAACAACTAATCCACACACACTTAGGTTTGGGTACTGGTAGGACTGCTGGAAATATTGAGTAAATTATTTTAAGGGTCATCATGGCTTTATGAAGGGATAATTAAAACTAATGGCATTACGTAAGAAAGCATGAGAGCTTAGACAGAAAGTGCCAATGGTTTTATATTATGTTATTTCCACATAACAGTGATTTCAGGAACTACAGAAAGCATCTGACATGAGAAGTAAAAAGGAGTTGTGTGTCAAAATAAGATTTTGCAAAGCAAATGAAGCAATCAACAGAGTGATGAGACAACCTGAAGAATGGGAGAAAATTATAATTTATCCAGTAGGCATCAGACAAAAGGCTGATATCTACAGTGTATAAAGAAATCAAACAACTCAATAGAATAAAGCAACAAACTGATTTTTAAAAATGGGCATACTAGTTGAATAGAGAGTTCTCAAATAAAACTTTTAAACAGGTTAATGAGAAAACAGATATACCAACATATATATGAAAAAATGCTCAAAATCACTAATTATCAAAGAATGAAAATCAAAACCAGAATGAGCTATTACATCACTCCATTTAGAATGCTTATTATCGAAACGACAAAGCATAATGAATGCTGGGTTGGGTATGGACAAAGCGGAACTGATGACATATACTGTTGGTAGGAATGTAAGTTAGCATAACACTGCAGAAAACAGTGTGCATGTTCCTCAAATAAAGTAAAATATAAAATAGAAATACCATATGATCCAGCAATCCCACTGCTGGGCATATATCCAGAAAAAAAAAAAAAAAAAAGAAATCAGTGTGTGAAAGAGCTGCCTGCATTCCTTTGTTTATTGTAGCACTATTCAGCATAGTTAAGATATATGGAGTCAACCCAAGTGTCTATCAGTGGGTAAATCGATAAAGAAAAATATGATATATTTACACATTGGAACACATTCGGCCACAAATAAGAATGAAATTCTGTCATCTGAGGCAGTGAGGATGAGACTGGAAGACCTTATGCTGAGTGAAATAAGCCAGGCACCAGAAAGCAAATACTACATTATCTCACTCATGTGTGAAATCAAAACAAAGCCGATCATTTAGAAGTTAAGAGCAGAACTGTGGGTACCAGAGGCTGGGAGGGGCCAGAGGGGGTGTGAGAAGAACAACAGCATTGGTACTAAGTCACGGTTAGGGGGAATAAATTCTTGTGTTGTAATGCACATAGGGTGACTATAGATGATAATAATAATATAGTATATATTTCAAAATAGCTAGATGATAGGAATCTGAGTGTTTTCACAACAATAAATGTTTAAGTTGTTGGTAAAATTAATAACCCAGTTTGATCATTATACATGATATACATGCACCAAAACATCACCCTGTTCTCCATAAGTATGTCCAATTATTATACATCACCTAAAAGTAAAATAAAACAGTAAAAGAAAATGAGACTTCTTCTGTTCATGTTTTCCTACATAGCAGAATCAAGAAACAACTGAATCATATTTTGAGAGTTGCTGTAAAATTTGGTAATAAAAAGATTTTGTGCCACTGAACTAACTGCCCAAAGCTACTTGGAGATGATTTTTGCTGAAATATCATCAGCAGTCACCTGCGATCCGACTAAAAATAGAGACCTGTGAGCCCCACCTGAGGGCAAGTCAGGTAACTTCTGGAAAGGGTTTCATTCCTGGACAATGGCTTTGTTTGAGGGCGCAGATTTTTGTGTCTCTGAATTTGCCTCAGAATATGGAAACAATTTCCTTTCAATACGTTACCATCAATTTCCCAATTGTTCATGTCATGTTATAGCAACAGTGATATAAACATTCTTATTTTGTTAATGTTAACAATCAACTAGCAGTAACTAGTCTACGTGTTGATATTTGTATTCATAATTCTTGAGTAGCAATCATGATATCCAACCCAAATGATTTTTTTTCCTAAGTTTCAGAAGTATTAAAATTTGAGTAATTCCAAATAAAGTCGAGGTAAAATTTCTGTTTGTCTCCTAAGCTAATACTCTGCAATCCCTCTAGGGAAGGAACTCTTTTCTTTAGTAACCATTACATGGGGCTGTGCTGAGCCATATCCACCACACTACTGCAGCCATCCTGGAACTCGGGCAGGGAGAGACTGACACCGGGGTGCCCCAGTTTCAAGGAAACACCTGTGCTCTGGGAATGACTTGGGGCCCTAAGGATTATTGCCAGTCACATTTTTAGGTCAGCAGAATGATTCCTGGCCATGGAGATTGCCTCTCACTACTGTTCTCCAGAGGATGTAATTTCTAACCAAAACCTCAGGATACATTAAATGCTTTGGGAAAAGCTAAGGCAGAGATAGTTATAGTCTTCACAAACCATAGCTTCAATATGACCAGGAATGCACGAGACATTCCAGGGATTTCTTTATGGAACACCTCTTGACAAAACGTACACTAAGCAGAATTTCTGCCTCAGGTATATACAGACCACTCACAAAAGTGGAGAAATGTCTATTAATTTCTATACATTGATAAAATGAGGAGGACCACATTGTATATGAAGCCTACTTATGATGGCCCTTCGACCCAAGACCTTTCAGTCTGCGCAATACGCTCTCCTCACACTGTAAAACAGGCCAAAGATTCACTCTATTTGAGCTCATAGAGTAACAAATGCCTGAGAAGCATCAGATTAATACGTTTATTTTTTCTATAGGCTTCAGATCACCTGAATTGGATAGGCAGCGAGTAGCAATGTAACTAAAGAGATAAAGGAGAAAACTCCAAGTACATTCTAAAGTGAGTTTAAATCAACTGCATGGTTAACTTCATAGGTCAGAGCCTGGAACTGACAAGGCTCTGAAATTTGATCCCATATGGATCAATTAACTACTCAGAGCTGTGAATGCTGATACATGTTCCTAGAAGGCAGAATAAATCCAGGCCATCCTTCCCAGAAATGCCTCCACAAATCTACTGGGTAAATGTAGTTATTCTATCCCCACTTCACTGATAGGAAGCTCAGGTATAATGCCTTGAATTGATATTAGTAATATTACATTTTTCTTCTGGAGGATTTTTCTTTGACCCCATCAAATGGAGCAAGTCTGTGAAATAAACAAACAAGGTGCCCTGCCTTTTCCTTTCTTGTAATTCTGAGCTCTAATAGTAACCTGGAATCACAGTTTCCTGCCTGGAGACTTTCAGGGTTTCCTTCTAGGCTGGATAAAGTAGGCCGCATATGGTGACAACAGGATGTGCTTTGTATTAACAATCACTGATATCACTTATTTACTTTTATGCCATGGAAAAAAAAGTGTGTCAAAGATGATACCTTTCCTATAGCCTAAATGTCATCCTCCTCAAAAGAGGGAATGATTTAGGGAGAGAAGCCCTGCAGTTTTAGCTCCATGACATCATCACTTTGACTCCTCCTGGGAATGCATTTGCGTCCCCACTTCCACGGCCACATTTTGCCAGGCAGCATCTGCGATCCGTGAAGATCATGGCAATGAAGACGGTCGCTCTCATCCTGAAGGTTGGACAGGACCTCAGTGCCACAGCTTCTTTTTCTGAACAGTTCACTTGTCCTGCTTCTGTCCGTAGCTCAGTCCTTGAAACTCACAGTGGCCTTGAGCCCTTGGCTCATACCTTGGCCTCATTCTGTTCCATATCATTCCTCAGTAGGTCCACTTCATTCTGGCTTCCTCGGACTCCATGTCCGGCCCTTTAGTCATGCAGGTGTCAACATCCCAGGAACCAGTGGCTACCACCCTTTGGAGATGCCTGCCTGACAGCATCCTAAACTTGGAGGAGCCCCTTTCTCTCCCAACACTTGGACTACTGAGCGTTCTGTGAGAAGTCTCCATAGCTGGCATAAAGGTGCTAAGAAGCAATCTCTGCTACCCCACACAAATTACCCAACTCAGTGGGCATAACACATCGACTTGGTCTTCTCTTCCACACACAGAGGCTATGTCACAGGGCCTGTAATTCTTCCAAATTCTCATCCTCTCTGTCCCCTCACCCTGAGCCCCAGGGGAAGATAAAGTCCATCAGAAGTGAACACCTTCAGCTTTCTGAGACCGACTGCACCCAGCCTCACCTGGACCTCTCTCTCTTTTGATGCTGGGACTCATACCACATACCATCCTGCAGACAATCTCTCCTTAAGACTCCAAATACCATAATCTCTTATTTTTTAGAAAGGTGGATGAACACAATATTTTTTAAACTTCTTAATAATTTTCTCAGAATAAATGATTAGCATTTGAATGGCAGAATCAGAAATAGGTACCATTTATAAATTTTGGTATATGGTAGTGAATGGTGGTGAGTGGCCGCCAGGTATCTGGGCCCTTTCACTTCCTACCAACTTTGCACTCACGTATAGAGAGCTCTCCTTCCCTAACTCACTCCCTAGTTCATTCCGGGTGTCACGAATTTTAAAAAGTGCTCACCTAGCAAGACAGAAGTGATATTTTATTTAAATTTATAGCATTCATTAAATTTACAACATTTGATAACAAGAAAAGCAAGTTGGAAAAGATAATTCAGGAAAGTTAACATTTTTTCAAGTGGTTATTGGCTTTTATTTTGTTGCTATCCCTTTTCCAGAACATTTAAAAAATTTTCCTATAAAAACTATTTAATATTTTAGGCAGATAGAAAACATTGAAAAATATTCAGTGCTTACTTATTCATGGGTTGTACTTTGTGTTTTTTTGTTAACTTCTTAACCTAGTAAAATGAACAGTCGGTATTTTTAATTCTATTTGGTTTTCCATATATATGTATGCAAAAACAAACACACATATGTATTTATTTACATGTATACACATGTGTGTATATATGAGTGCTTAATGTATGTGAATATATATGTATATATACACACATGTATATATGTAATTACCCAATACTAACCAATACATCCTCTTGTAAGTTAATTTATACTAAATCTGTTTCATGAATGCCATAGAAAATTCTAATAATGGATAGAATTTTATATGTGACTGTTAGTCCTGATTTGATTATATTTAGTCAACCTTTGTATGCATATTAGAAATAAAATTCACGAGAGGCCATTGATTCGAACTAAGCTTCTGCACTGGACCCACTGAACCAAAATGCATTTTCTCTTGCTGAATTTTCATGCCACCAAGCCAAAACTAACTCATTTACCCAGTCTCTCAGAAATCAGGAGAGAAAGACAATATCCAAATCCCCAAAGGGGCGAAGATACAGAGGGAGTT
The DNA here is from genome assembly GCA_028451465.1 of Erethizon dorsatum. NCBI lineage: Eukaryota > Metazoa > Chordata > Mammalia > Rodentia > Erethizontidae > Erethizon > Erethizon dorsatum. The sequence continues at coordinate 59,314,624 of CM051833.1, forward strand.
TCTCCTGCATTGACCTTGAAGTGAAAATTTGGAAAAGACAAATCCACTTTTTATTCTCCTCTTCTGCTTTCTTCCTCTATTTTCTGTCTACAGTGATAACTTCCTATGCTCAGCCCAGTGGAGCACGCAGTTTTAAGGAATGTGGAGTTGCCCAGTGAAAACCAGTTCAAATCTTTACACTTAGTATTTTGGTAATTAAGTCCTTTGACCCTTGTCTTGGCCGCATTACAGTAGTAAGTAGCAGTCACACAAGTTCTCCTTTTGTTTCAAATAGCACAAAATATATAGGTAGATTTCTGAAGGAAGCAAGTAGAGCTCCTAAGATCAAAATTCCCTGAACAGCAGCCGGTTCTTGGAGGCGTACGCCGCGGCAGGAATAGTAGCCTCACTTGTTCCCTGAAACCAGCAGAGCCTTTGCTCCGTGTGTACTCAGGGCAAAGATCTCAGGCTTCCTACCTCTAGAGGAGCGTATGCACAAACGCCAAGTGTTTGTTGTTGTTGGTTTGAAGTATACTGACCCTCCTTTGGTTAAATAGGACAGCAGATATATACAGTCTGCTTTAAATACTTCTGAAATCATGGACTTCATGACAAATGCATGTTTGCAGAGTTCCGTACTAATGATTCCACACTCAGCACCTTCTCATCCACCTGGCCGAGGGTGTGTCCTGCCTCTGCTGTGGCTGCAGGGCCCCCCTGCTCTCAAAGGCGTCACGAGAACTAAAGACTAGAAAATGTTTTTGTAACGACTTCAGGCGCAGGAATACTGTCCTGGGGTCATTTTATACACCTAACTCTGTGGACAAATTGTGCCAGTAAAGTCCAAGTGCGTGCCTGTGCTTCTGTGGTCGAGACCCTGCTCCGTCTGAGCCCCCTTCCCTCCATCCTGAGGTTCCACCAGGGCCCGGCTGTCCTCGCATCTGCAGTTTCTCGCACCTGGCCAGCCTGTGGTGAGGTCGCTCCACCAAGAGGGGAGCCCCTCTTCTAAGATTTAGGAAAGGACAGGAGCTTTGAAACATCGTGCAGAATCTCAGTCACTCTGGGCTTTGTGTCTGCTGCTGATGTTTTAGACAAAAATGTCACCTGATTTATTCTCAGTATTACAACTTTACTGACTGCCAATTTGATAAAGGACTTTTAGCTAAATCAAACTTTACTTATCAACTTTCATGTATAATCAACATCCCCAGATAAAATTAGCTCATTTTTTTCTATAAAGTTCAGTTGTCAAAGTCCATTGCAGATTTAGTTTGAAAATAGAGATTACAAAAGACTTTTTAGTTGTTTCATTCTTCATATCTTTCCAAAAATTTCCTTGTGTGGGACTGAAAAGTCCTAGAGCAGTGGTCATAGCCAAGCCAGCTTTGCTGTATGTAAGCGTACTGAACAATGGCAGGGGATTGGAGGTCAGTGGTTCAGTCCTCTTCTTAATTGCTGAGGGTCTGGGTTGAAAAACATATGAGCAGAATGCATGACTTTACATCACCAATAACCTCCATAATTTATAAGTCATGTATAGAAAACTACAAGTGATATAACTGCACCCAACACTGTCCTTTTCCATAACTATAAGAGGGGGAAAACCCAATAGCCCTATCCAATGTAGACCTATTTAAACCTTACAGAATAAGAGACCTTGAATTTAGAAATAATTATATATATATATATGTCATTTTGTAAAAGTTATTTAACACTTATGATGTGCAGTTGCACATTTTCATTGTCCATACCATACAGTTTGCCCATGTTCACAGCATGGCGGGGTCCAGACATCCCTAACCCAGCCTGAACCAGCTCTGACCTACAAGGCTCAGACCCCAGGACCACCACCCTTTCCTCCCGTCCAGTGTTTAGCCATTGTCTTCCACCAGCCCCAGGTCCTTAATGGAGAATTTTTGCCATTGCTGCTAGGATTTTGAACATTCCTGGGATTTGCTTTCTTGGGAGTCACTTTTGACTCAGCATCTCCCTGCACTTCCCACCTCCCAGATCCAGAGAATTCTTCGTGTGCTCCTTGCCTTTTGACTGTTGCTTCCACTCCCACCACCTGGTAACCATATTATTGCAAGAGTCCCTAACTCGCCCTCAGTGTGACTCTTAGTCTTCCTGCTTCCTTCCCAGCCTCCTCGTTCCTCCCTCCCTTCTTTCCTCCAGTTCATGCTTACCTGACCTTTGCAACAAGTTTTGAATTCCATTTTAGTCCCGTGTCCCCAAGGTACCAAAATGTCAAAGGATTTGGGACCATTTGTTGTATCACTACAAAATTTATCTCTGTCTTTCCTGACTCTTCCTCCCAACATATTTGGGCCTCAGGTGCATTGATTAAGCTGTGGTGCTGTAAGTTGCCAAGTGGCTTTTGTTTGTCCCAGTCTCTATTCTTTGTGTCTTTCCCTTCCTATTATTGCTTAACCTATCTTTTTCACAGCTTTCAAGTCTATCCATCATGCATAGCCCTGTTTTCCTCAGCCCTCCTCATCCCCCTCTTCTGAACTCTGCATCTCTGCCTGCTTCACTTCATGAGCTTTCCACCCACCCTTGGGCTCCTAAGAAAGCTAAGGATAGGGATTTTCTGCATCGTCAGGGGATTCAGATGCCCTAACCCAATCCAGGGATGGGGCATTATGGTCCTCTCTCTTCATCATCATCCATCTGTGTTTCAGTTCGTTAGTTTAACATGTGCTTATTAGGTTCCTAATATGGGGTAGGCACTCTGCTAGGTACTGGAGTTGTAAAGTAAATAATTTAGATGCCTTGCCCCAGAACACTCACGATACTAAATCAACTGACGAGATCATGGAACAGAGTGGGCACGGGCTGCTGTGATATTGGATTTGAGCCAGACATCTCCGGTTCAGCTCCCTGCCTTATCACTTACTATTTCTGCCACAGTTGTTATCTGTGCCCAGCTCTCCCTCTGGAAAGGGAAATTAGTAATCGCTCTGTCTCAGGAAAGTTGCGAGAATAAATGTCCAGTACCTGGCACCGCATCAGCACAGAAGTGGCCTAGGGGGTGCTGTCACTCAGTCCCCAGGGACAGAGAGTTGCCGGTGACTGCTCAGGACTCAGAGGAGGGCAGAGGGGGTCTTTGCCATGTGGGGGTAAAAGCGTTGGGGAAATAGAGGAAGATTTGAAAGCTGCTTTCTCCTTGTCGCCATTGTGAACACTTGTTTTCCTGAAAAAAATCAACTTATGAAGGATTTGATACTAAATAGAAGAGAGGGAACATAAGGAATCAATATTCACCTTGAGAGCATAGTGTATTTAGGCAGCAGCATTATAGCCTGACAGTGCTGTTTTAAGAAAAAAATATTCCGTATCCTTGTGTAACCCCTGTTTCTAAATTTTAAGGAATAAATGTAGAGCATCCAGTCTATAGAAATCCCTTCTATGTTAAAAATACACTCACTCCCCTCCAAAGTTATGACATGAAAACTGTTACACATCAGCACAGCGGGAGTCAGAGACAACGCCATTCTCCTGCGGACGCAAGAACTGTGGGAAGGAGGAGAGAAGAGGACATTGGCCCTGCTTGTCCCACTCCTGCCAAAGCCAGGAGCCCCTGTCCTACAGTCATGTATGAGCTGAATATTCTGACGCTGGGACCTGGGCTCCTGCCTCGAGAGAAGTGGAGCAGGAGCAGCCCTCTGAGAGACAGCAAGTTCTCACTGAATGCACTCAATTATTGATAAGATGATGGTTTAAGCTGTTTGGTCACAGCGTCTTTTCCTAGTCCCCAATGGACAAGAGCTCAGAAGGGTGCAAAGTTAGGTTCTGACTTGAATTTAGTGGTCAGGAGTCTGGCTGGTTGAGTTATCCGTCATATGATTGTGACAAACTTGTAAATCTCCAACCAGTGACAAGAACAAGAGAGAATGTGTGATTTGTGCACCCAAATGCTATGCTGAGTTGTATTTCTTTTATTTTATAACTTCTACTGACAACCAGATAGCCTCTCTAAAGTAAAAATAACCTCCTTTGTCATATTATCATAGTTTGTTTCTTTTGTTGGATAGTTTTGTTGCTGACATGATGTATTTGGAAGCATGACACAGTAGTTCAGGAGACACAGATTCTAAGAAGAAAAGGATCCTTTCAGAAAGAGAGGAGAACGGGGGGAAGCAGAGACAGCTCCAGTTGTTACTCTTATCTTGTGAGTTATGTGACCATTAGTTATGATACATCAACTTGACTGGATTAGAAAATGCCTAGCAGATGAGTAAAGCACACCTCTGTGCGTGTCTGCAGATGATTCCAGAGATGATCGGCATGTAGATCAGCAAGCCGAGGGGTGAGGACATCCCGATTGTGGGTGGCACCAACCAATAGGCTTGAAAACTATTGGAATGAAAGGGGAAGAAGGAAGAAGCACCATGCTGCGTGAGCAGGTGCATCGTTGGCTATTGTTATCGCCTGTGCACATCAGTTTCCCATTTTGTCAGGTTTTCAGCACAGACTCACACCAGCGACTCTCCAAGGAGCTTCCAGGTCTTCAGTCTTAGACTAGTGCCGCACTCTTGATCTCTCTTGTTCTGTGGCTTCTTGTTCTTCTCCTTGGACTGGGCATCTACTAGATCCTCAGATCTTCAGAGCGCAGACAGCTATCGTGGACTCTCCTACCTGTGATCCTGTGAGCCTATCTAACAACCCGTGCGTGTGTGTGTTTCTGTTGATTCTATTTCTGTAGAGAACCTTCACCAATGCAAATTACAAATATTCTAAGTTAAGTGTTCTGCACTCTTGCTGTGCATTATTCTCATGGGCTCCGCAAGTCCAAGAAAAGCTAGAGAAGGAAGCGTGGGAATACGAAGCAGGGATGACGTTCCAGTTCAGCCAGCGTTCTCCTGAGTCTTCCATGTGTTCAGCACACATATTGCTGTGAGTCCTGGATCGAAAACCCACTGTAAACACATTTTTCAAAGATGGTTCACCAATGACAGTGTGGATGAAGGAATTTATCTCCTGTTAAGTAGATCATATTGTGGTTCCTGGACACAAGGTTGGTAGGTGGTCACTGAGGGTCACAGAGGACATTATGTGGCTGGGGGTCTCCTGAGCACAGGCAGGCAAGGTGGAGCCTGGATACCTTAAGACCCTGCCCACCATCTGCCCAGCCACCCTTCCAAGATCCTGGCCTCTCCAAGCTTAAACTGATTCAAAATTTCCAAGGTTAGAATGAGTGTTGGTCAGACTACAGCGGTAGGAGGAGAAAACAATCTCAGCGTGGAAAAGAATGAAGATTCGTTTACACAGGTGATGGGAGATGGGAGGAACCAAGAGGGAATGGTGAGGAGCCCCAGATCCATGGCAGAAGGAACACCCACACATGACGGGGTTGAGGACAGAGAAGACGTGAGTTTCTGGAGCTCAGAACCTGGGTTTGCCAAGCAGAGGCAGAAAATCTGGCAATTCTGTCTGGTGAAACTGGAGCCAGGAGGAGATCCCACTACAAGCGGTGACACCTGCAGCAGAAGGAAAGGATGATAACACCTTGGCTTCTCCCTTTTCCCCGCTCTGCAGCCCATCAGCCAAAGCAGGCCAGAAGCCTGGGGAAAGGGTTGATCTCTAACAACAGAGCCCACATACCAGCCCAGAGGAGGAACTGTTTCCTGAGTGTTAGCCAGGTCCAAAGCAAGGGACAAGTGCCACCTGGAGCCCACCTTAGAGTGAGACTGTAAGGAGCCTAAGTCCAGAGAAGAAAATGAGTCATGCACAGAAAATCACACAGGAAGCTCGTAAACCACAGAAGAGATGCCAGATTCAGTGCCACAGAAACTTAAATACACAAGAATTTGAGGTGTGTCTTAAAAGATTGGCTGGGTTTTGTGTGTGAACATGGAGAATACCCCTACCCCATACTGAGTAAATGGAAGATGAGAAGGCAGAGATCTGTTGAAGGAACTCTGGGTGAGTTGCTTTGGCCAAAGCCTTGGGATGTGAGGACAGAGACCAGCAAAGTGCCTGGCTCTGAGAAGCAGGCGAGGGTGTTTGAAGTTTATCTGCAAAGTGGTGAGAAGGCACTGAAGGTTTTGGATGGAGAAGCGCCATCAATTCCCTGGGTGAGAACAGGCCTTGGAATCAGCAGTAGGGTACCCTGGGGAAAGAGCTGTGTATGCACCCTGTTTCAGTGCAGACAAAAAGATGTAAGTCAGTCCAGCAAGGAGGCAGGGAGACTGGGCCGAGGGTACCTGTCTTAGTCACTTCCCTGGTATCTGGAACCAAGCACCCAGGATCTACATGTTAAAGGAGGAGAGGTCTATTTGAGCTTACATTTTGAGCCCATAGTTAGCCAGCTCCAAGGCAAGAAGGCACGGTGGGAGGACCTGGGGTCAGGAAAGCTACTTACCCCATGGCTGCCAGGAAGCAGAGAGAGAGCAGCCTGGGAGGGAGATAGATCCTTTCAGGTCGAGGCCCAGTGACCTGTCTTTCCAATAACACCCCACTTCCTAACATCACACTTAGCTATAGAACCCCCATGACTCAATCACGTTTCAAAAGTCCTGCCCATGAGCCCTTGAGGGTTTGCCTAGGTATAAACTATAACAGCGCTCCAAGATGAGGGCACAGTGGGGTGTGCTAACAGAGAAGTGTGCTGGAAAGGGGAGGCCAAATTCAGAATGTTTCCTGCAAAACCCCTCCCATAAAACTGGAATTTTATGGAACCTCCTATTCCACAGGATAGGACTACAATACTGTCCTTCCTGGGTGGCCATCAAGGGATTAGAGGAGTTAATGTGCAAAGGCCTTGTGCAGCTCTGGTCACAGTGGGCACCAGACCCCTGACCATGTTATTCTTCCTTGGTAAGTGGCAGATTTGAGGGGCAGCGACTGCATGTTTCTGGGACAATAATGAAAGGAGGGGGGTGGTTCTGTCCACCACCTCCTGGGCTGACATCATTGCAAAACGAGCTGTGAGTCCACTGGGTGTTTGTGTCAGTCTCAGTGACCAGGAAGGTGCACATGTCCAGCACCTGATGTGTGTGGACAAGCTGGCCCTCCTGCTGGGTGAGATCTGGTCCCATTACCTTTGGGGCTGCCAAGACTCGGTCACAGCTGGGATTTGGATGCACCTTCATTTTCTGCAGCTCAGGGGGACAGGACCTGTTAAGAACCAACACCATCAGCTGGGCAGGGGGCCCCTCAGCTGATCCACACGTGGTTGTCTGCTTGTGCCAGCACCCCTCTATCACACCAAGGCACATACAGTGGGCTTGTGCCTCCTGGACAGGGGCTCTCGGGAGGGGCAAACAAGACTGGTACAAAGTGTGGCCTCTCTCCTCCCCGCGACTTTGTTTTTCATTGCTGGAAAGACTTCAGCTATGGGTATAATACATATCCATATGTATTTCTAACTTCTGTAAGAAATTTCTAACTTCCGTAAGAAATTTCTAACTTCCGTAAGAAATCAAGCCTATATTAAATACTCAAAAGAATCTAAAGCTAGCATTTAAATGGATCAGCTTCTACTGAGATTCTGTGGTCCATGCAAAGGCGAGAAGAGCTTGATCAGAGTCAATTAAACTTCCTTGTCTTTCAGGAATTTTTCATTATTTTAGGAATATGAGTTCAGTGGATTAAAGAGTGATGGCACAGTTGCCCATGGTTCTAAGCCAACATGGAATTTTGTTTACGCTGTGTGCATCTTAATCTGGACCTGTTATGTAGGAAAATCAGAGTTGTCCTTCATATATTTCCAGCCTTAAGTGACTGCAGTCTAAGCATTCAAAGATGAAATAAACAGGAGTTTAAGAAGCAGGTATCATTTTTCTCTATTTTATCAAGTCTGCTTTTTCAGTGCTGTAAAATGAATTTCAACATTTTCTTCAAGGACACTTGAAATGAATGAATGATGTTAATACTTGCAAGAGCCTCCAGCAGGCTTCTGGGCACCCATCAGCCTTCCTTCCATTCTTTTCCATTGTTTTCTTTCACCCTTTCTTCCTTCTTTCATTCCTTCTTGGGTAAAATAGTAGATAGCCAAATAGTTTATAAAGGTTGACATTCATTAAAGCTCCCTAAGTGAACAAAACCTCCATGGGAAGATGCATTTCCCTGCTAGGTTTTATGGGTACATTCACTAAGATTTAGTCACTCTTTTTAGGTCATTTTGCTTGGCAGTCCTGCCATATACAAGAACAAAATGTGAATCCTCCCGAAGGCAGCACAACCTCCCTCATGAGGTCTGATGACCGGGAGGGATGTAAACACTGACAAATGCCAAAAGAGGCAACTCGAGAGTCGTGTAAACTCATATAAATTCAGTAGGTGATTTTAGCACTCAGAGATAGCAAATTGAGAAATTATAATCCTGTTGAAGGCTAGAGTTACAAGGTTTTCTATGTACCTCACCATGAATGAATTGATGGGAGAAGAAAATAAAAACACATTTTCTAATGTATTATACAGTTGTTCTTCAGAGAATTTAGCTCTGTTAAAAACTGGTTTCTCCTGGTCCCTGTCTGTTTTCACACACACCCACCCCCCACCCTCCTGCTGTGCTACTTCCTGCAACCAGTTGCCTTGTTTTGGTCTCATGGGCTAAAACAGCCTCTAATTATACACAGGGGATATTTCAGAATATAAATACAGCTGTCATTGCCAAAGTTGACTCAGGTATTTTTGTTTATACATTGTGCATAGTGTTTTGGTGATGTGTTTTTGTGGTACCGGATATTAAAGACTTTTTTTTTTTTAATTTTGAGAGAGGGTCTCCTTAAATTCCTAAATTGTTTGGATTGATTTTAAATTTGTATCTTCTTGCCACAGCTTTCCAGAGTTCTGGGATTACAGGCATGGGCCACACTGCACGGCTCAAGTATATATTTTAAAATTCTTCATTGAGCAACTCTAAGGCCTTGTCTCCAGTTCTCCATAACCTCCCAGGGTACACAAAGCAGAATTACATGATGTTACACTTTTACACATTTTCTTCAAGCTAATTACTCAACACCATTACCTTGAAAGAGCTTCCTTTTCTTTGGTCTCACATTTCCCAAGTCCCAAGTTGTCCATATTGCCTATGTTTTAACTTTTAAGGTCCTGCATGGAAATTAGATTTTGATGATTAACTTAATATGTTAATTTAGCTGTGGCCCACACAGTATTCTGGAGGTCTTGGTGAAGGTTTTGTTGTTTGTTGTTTCTTTAGATTTTGGGGATGTGGTTCACACGTGAATTGGTAGGGCTGGAGGAAATCACAATTCTCCCCATTGTGTGGGTGAGCCTCATCCAATCAGTTGAAAGCCTTTGCCAGAGTGAAGAGTGCCTCCCTGAGCCAGGGAGATCTGGGGGCATATGCCTGTGCAGTCCAGGTGTGACACCTCCTGAGGTTTCCAGCCTGGGCTTCCCTGTCACAGCTGGCACTCCCTAAATCTCCAAAGTCACAGAAGCCAATTTTTCAAATATAGCAACCCCCATCTAGCTATTTCTAGCTATCTCTGTAGTTACCTACCTTCCATATATTTCTCTATCTTTAAAAATTTATTACAGTAAAATACACCTTGTCATTAGTTCCCCTTGAAGCACTCCTTAATACTTCAAACACACTTATCCTATCATTCTTGTAACTCTCTGAAGCAGTTCTGGAAGTCCACTTGTCACAGAAATCTGATACTGAATGGAAGACACTTCACACCGAGGAGTTAGAAGGCAACTTTCTATGAATGCCAGTGGGCTGGTGGAAACTAAGTGCAAATCACCAGCCCTGGGTCAGAGCAGAACAAAGACTTACATAGAAAATATAAGAGCTGATAACAGGTTATTTTACAATTGGTTACACACATTTGGTGTACCCAGTTTTGTTCTGGGTAGGTTTTGTTGGGGGTGTTGTTTACCATAAGATGGGAAAGTCTAGGGAGGGAGCTGGGCTGAGCAGGTGAGTAAAACCAAGCGAGTCCTTGGCTGGGCCAGTCTGTCCCAAGAAGAAAGTGTTTGAAACAAGATACATTTACAGGCTGGTAGTGCATCTAGGTTAAGTTATCTCTGAGTTGTAAAAATGACATAGTGTTCCATGGCTGACTGAGTCTGACAGTCCAACCCTGAGATAGGCTGAGCCTGCATATCCCGTCTTAACATAATTTCAGGCTGTTAACCCCAAAACTTCCATCACACACTTACATGAATGTCTTTAGTTGCCCTGCTGTCACTGCCTCAGTATCCTCAATCAGTTCAAAACATCTACCTTTCACTGTCATTTTGACTTTAGGGGACAGCCAGAATTCACAGTGCCAGGTACACTGAAAAAGGTGGGTGAAGACACACCATAATGTTTGACAGAAATTGCCTTAAACATTTTAAACCAATTTTGGACCTTGAAGAAGCCACAAAAAGACACTCATGAAAGAGAATGTCCAGAACTGCTTCAGAAAGTGGCAAGAATGATGGGATAAGTGTGTTTCAAGCTAGTGGAAATATTTTAAAAAGATGAATAGTGATGTGTCTTTTATAGTATTTACTTTTTATTTAAACACAAACTGTATTTTTTGACTACACCATGTATTTCTCTCTCCATGTGGTTTGCTGTTTCTCTAAGAATCCTAGCTAGTACACATAACAGTGGCTTTTCCTGGCCCTTTGTCTTGTCCCTGCCTCCCATGATATCTTCCAGGGCCTGTTTCTGCCCCATTTTCTCTCTGAGCCCAGGAAGCACCATTTCCCTCTCAGACTGAGGGTTTCAAATTACAGGCCCCACATTCAGCTTCCCTGTTCAGAAACAGCTTCTCTCTGCTACTCCATCCTGCACCCCCTCCTTCGCCACCTGGAATCCGTCTTCTTTAGAGCCCTCTCTCCTGACTTTCTTGGGTGTGTACTGTTCAGCTGGTTCCCTGCCTCTGCTTACTCGGGTTGGCTTTAAGACATCCAGGTGTGTATTCTATGTGCCTCTTTGGAGGCGTTCATATCCTTGCTTGGGGTTACAGCCAATGTACCACCTTCCTCTTCACAGGTGGCTTGGTGGGTCCCCATGACCGTGTGTTCAATCCATATAACACATTCATGCTTTTCAACCTGTTTCCAGCTTGTCCTCATCCAAGCAGGATCACAGCTCTAACACACCCCTGTTTCCACCTGGAAAACACATGAGAAGTCATAGCCATGTGCTCCTTCGCCCATTTTACAAACTTTCTAGCCCAAACCCTATTGTAATCCTGGAGCTGTTTCCTCTCCTCTGGCATAAATAATTTTCACAGTTGACTTCTGCATTGAGAGACCAGGGACTTGAGGCCTCGATATGAAATCACCAGCACCATGTTTTGGCCCCTAATTATCTCAGAATCCTTAGGCTTAATGTAGATTCTTTGCAGGTGCAATTCTCAGTTCAGATATCTTGTTCCCAAGAATAAGATTTACAGTAATTAGGTTCTCAGGGATTAATTAATCAAGCAGATAATCTGGCCTTCCTTCCCTGCATGTAGGTTTTGGAAGCCGCCTCATGTTATGCCTGCAGTCTCCTCTGCCCTGGTCTTCTCTGGGCAGGATTTCTGTGCTGCTTCTCCACTGTCCTGTGGCCTCCAGGACTTGGAGGCACCTGTCACAGAGGATGGATCTGCTGTCTTCTGCACCTCTTCTCCCCAGCCCATGTTCTCCTCCTCTTCACTGTTCCTGTTAGCATCATAATTCCTCTCACCAAAGCAAGGAACAGGGATGGCTGTGTGTGCATCCAAATGCTACACCCGCACATCCTCCACCATCCCAATTGCTGCACAGCCTCCACCATCCTCAGTCACGCAGGCAGGCGGGAACACCAAAAGACGGAAGTGATGGCAGCCAGGGACTGCTGCAGAGGGCACCCAAGAGAAGGCGCTGAGACATGCTGGAGACAGGACCTTGTTTCTCTGCTTGAGAGGTGCTTGTCCTGGGGCAGTGATGGGCCAGGGCTATCCAACGCTGGCTCAGCAAACTGATCTGTAACACTGCAGAATTTTGTAGGCCAGTTGCTAAGCAAACAGTAGCTTGAAATCACCACAGAAAGTGGCAAAGCTGCAAACCAGTTTGTGTTCCTGTTGTGTTCTAAAGACCCAGTTTGCCAGCATACCACTGGGTGTGAGTGTCGTTCTGGTTGCTAGTTGTTTCCACAGAGGCAATAGCTTTAGGTTCTTCGTGTGAGGCAGAGATACAAAAACAAAGAGAGAGGAATAAAAATTCCAGTCTCTAGGATGTACAGCACCCTCTTTCTCCCTTCCTAGCCAGAGATGTGCCCTCTACTGGGCACCCTTCTTCCTTCTCCCAGACAACCACTTCCCTCAAAAGTTAGATCTCAAGGCCTTTCCAACCAAGCCTCATATGGAGTCCCCTTCCAGTTATAGAATAGCGTCCTCTGCATGTGTCTGTCACCATATAGCTCCCGAGATTGAAAAGCTGATTAGTTTGTCTGCTTTTGTATTTTTTCTTCTTTCGTAGACTGTAGCCACCTAGAAGATAGAAACCCAGGTTTCCTCACCCTTGGATATGCACAACCTCACTCTGTATCTAAATATCATAGACCATCATTAAATCTTCCATTATTCCTATAAAAAGAAGAGGAAGAGAAAAAAGAAAAAGAAAGAAAAATGTAGCAAAAGGGGCATGCATCTTAGGAAATAACCAAATACTGAGGACCTTCCACAGCAATGAGAACCACAGCTACTTCATTAAGAAAGAAAAGAATGGAACCGCAAGAAAAGGCAGAAGACCTCTGCCCATCTCTGGGATCAGGACCACGGAGAGACAAACTGCACAGGCTATTTAAATTCTAACTTAACTAACTTAAATTAGAAAATTTTCAAGCCCCATGTGTAAGAGGAAATTGTTGATTTAAGTGAAGTTCACCTTAGTTTGTGTAAGTGGTTATTTTATATTGACTATGTATGTTTGCTTGCAAGGAATAAATTATTTCTAAATCTCTTAATACTCTCTGTAAGCTAAACTGTCTCCGAGTGATCCCATTAGTAGCAAGTTGGCGGGATCCTGGCAGCCACCTGGCCATTACCTTCATGCGCAGACAGAAAGAAATGCCTTTCTTGAGGCTGAGTGGATTGTAAGAGAAACATTTCCACAAATATTGTGTTTTTACTTTGTGAAAGAATACTAAATGAAATGTATTATGAGAAACTAAAAAGGATATCAACAATGAAATACCAAATAGAACAGTAACACAGCTTGAAACTCAGTCCAGTGCAATGTATACGCCCTGCTTTAACACTACTGGAGCCAGACACGGGGCAGACCTGTCTGCTGGAGTGTGCTCCGGCACCGCTGTACCTCTCAGGCCCCTTGGGGACCAGTCAGAAGTATTTTCTTTCCATTCTTTCCCTTTTTATCTGAATTCTACATTTCACATTGCAGAATAATCCAACCTAATGGCTGCCCATGGGAAATAGCTCTTGATTTATGCATTTGCTGATAGAATAGGTCAAATGAAAATTTAGTCTAATATACATTTAAGTGGGAAGAATAAAAGCAGGCATATTCATTATTTCTATACATCTCCAAGCCAGACAAGCTCACGTTATTTTGAGATCTCGGCAACGGGATTTTTTTTTTTCAAATGAGCATTAAGTAAAATGGAGCCTGCATCATAATTTAATGTTTCTGCTAATGCGCTTCTTGATTCTAATCTGCTATAAATTCATTGCAATTATGTAGTAGAATTATTTAATGTGATTTTGCCTGTCGGAATCTATTATCATTTGTTCACAAGAAGCCGTCTGGCAATACCAATAATGGGTATCCCTGACAGGCAAATAGATTTCCTTCCTCAGCACAGTAAAATATGTAATTTAAATTCATTTTCTGAGAATATATGATAACATGAAATATATAGAAAATTATCTTCCTGATCAGGAGCAGCTGAATTTCCACTCTTAAAATATATCAGATCTCTTATATCTCTCATATTAACAATTTTACTATTTTGGAAAAAAAGAAGAAAAATTGTTGTTTTAATCCTATTTGACCATTGTATTTGTTTTGATTCTTGTATGTGTCTCATTCTCCACAACTGTTTCGCATTTAAGCCAATAGAGCTGACAAAATGGCTCTAACATTTTTTGTTGTTGCTATAATCTCTGACACTTATTTGGCATGGGGACTAAACCCAGGGTTTGTGCATACTGGTCAACTGCTCTACCACTGAGCTACACCCTTAGCTCTCTGGTATTTTATAATTGCTAAGACAGTGGCCCTAATCCCGGCGTCCCCTTAAAACTCATTGACTGGAACCTAATGCACAATGACCCTATATTAAGGGGGTGGGCTGTGGGAAGCCATTGAGTCTTTTTTTTTTTTTGTGGGTACCGGGGGGTCGACCTCAGGACCTCGTGAGCCAACAGGCACCCGTGCCACTGAGCGATATCACCGGCCCCTTTTTCGTATGTGGGATCCGGGAGTCGAACTCGGGCCCTTGCGCTTGCAAGGCAGGCGCTTGCGCTGCTGAGCCATCTCACCGGCCCCGCCATTGAGTCTTGAGAGCTCCACCTTTATGAATGGGATCAGTGTCTTTATGAAAGAGGCTTAAGCTGCTTCTTTGCAACCATCCACTAGGTGAGGACACAGCAAGAGGACAGGATCTCTGAAGCAGAGTAAGAACCTCTGGGAGATCCCCCATGTGACAATACCTTGATCTTGGACTTTTCAGCCTCCAAAACCTTGAGCCACAAACTTCTTATAAACTACCCAGTCTTAGACATTTCGAGACAGCAGCTGGAATGGACTAAGACACTGGTGTTTTAATACCAGAGCTCCATTTGGACTGTAATCACATTTCTTTAGAGTGTGCAAACAGAAAGAGGGCTACAAAACATGTGCACTTCCCCATTTTCTAAGGCTCAGAGTTAGTAAGTGGCATGTAGAAACATAATAGATTTGAATATTTTGTAAGATTTCTTTCCCTAAGTCTTCCTCTAATATGGTTTGATCGAAATTGTCCCTCAAAAGGTTCAAGTGCTCACTGGTTGGACTTTGGCAAAGTGATCGGATTATGATGGCACCAACCTCAACTGGTTAATTGCTGAGCTCCTAACTGAATGGGCTCTCAGGGAGTAGGGCCCCGTGGAAGGAAGTAGGTCACTGGGAGGGGTGCTTTTGAAGGGTATTTCTCATTGCAAGCCTCTTCCTCTCTTCCTCTCTGGTTCTTCCTTGCTCTCTCTTCTTCCTGGCACAGGAAGAGCAGCTTCCTTCCACCATGATATTTCTGCCTTGGAGCCAGCCAACCACAGACTGAATCTTCTGAAACCATGACCCAAAGACCCAAAGAAAATCTTTTGTCCTTGGCTCTTGCCCCCCCACAACAGATAATTTACACAGTTCTTTCCCTGAGGGCTGCTTACCTGGCTTAGACCTGTAGACCTCAGAGGGCTTTGGCCAGTATACATGTGTAACCCTCAGCAGCGACTGGACTTGGAGGTAACCTTCTCATGATGTCCCCATCTTGGCTCCTTCCATGTCCCCCCAGCTTGGACAGTTCCTGTGCCTCACCCTATTGACTGCTCACCCCATGCCCAGGGATATACCCAAGGTGGGTCACAGGAGCATGCTGCTGAGTCTCCCACTGACAACTGCAGAGCCACACCCAGCTCCTGGAAACCAACCCTTCTGGAAGGAGCTCATCCAGAGCTCTGCACAACTCTTTCCCAACACCTGGAATCAAATGAAAGACCCAGTACCCCAAGTGATGGAGGAGCACTGAAGAACTCCAGGTGTGGCTCTGAGTAACCCCAGGTGTTAGTATAGCTGGGTGTTGGCCACTAGTGTGCAAAAGAGCAAAGCCTCTGGCCCATCTGCCTTGCCACTATGTAGACAGCCCAAGAGCCTGGTACCTCTGCACAAGGGCTCCATGCAAAATGCTCATAATATCCTCAGGGTAGCAAAGGAAATCTGACATAGGAAAGAGTTTCAATTGTATGGGTAAAACAGAAAAATAAATAGTGTTCCTTATTTCTTCATGTAAGAAATTCTGTACAGGAGTGATGATAGCTACCCGCATAAACATGACTAATATGGAATGAATAAAGCAAATCCCAGAAAAAAATGCATGCAAATTTCGAAAGAAGCACTTCCGCACATTTTGTTGAGCTATATAAACCCACATAGATACGTACATCATATAACTGCTATGTATTGACAAGAAAATGACATGAGAGATATAAAATCTGGATGCTGGCTCCCTCTTGGCCCAGGAAAGGAATAAGAATAGGACGGAGCACAGGAAATGTCCAAAGCGCTGGGGAATTTGCACACATTAGGCTGAGTGCGTGGTACATCACAGGTGTGTGTTGTATTACAGCATTAGCTAAATATGTAGGTTATATAAATTCATTCACATCTGAAACACTTCAAATGGAAATGGGCACTAGAAAAAAGAATAAATCAAAGGGCTTTAATGATACAAAGCACTGTGTTTGTCATTACATTTATATAGATGAGAAAATATAGTGACCATGAATGTATTGGTTCTCATAACAGAATTAGTTAAATCTCTACTTGCTCTGCACTTTGTCGTTTTGTTGCTGTATTTTATTTTTGTTTTAGTTTTTATTAGTACATTTTTGCAGTGCATAATGTTTATACTCCTTATTGAGAGTTGAAAAATTCATATCTTAATTCTTTTTTATCCCCTCCCCCACCCTGTCCCCTTCCCTCCCCCTTTCTCTGTCTCTAAGTTCCCCTCCCTTGTGATAATGTTGAATTTCCCTCCAAATCTGTCATAAAGAGATAAATGAATTCCCTATTTTTAGTAGTTCTGAAGACTTAAACTGTTGCTTTGTAAATCCAAGTTACCAAACAAACTTGCCAGGACCTTTGTCATAGAGAATTGTGTTCTTTCTCTTAAGTTTATAAGGGAAGTTATATTTGAAGTTTATTTTGATCACCAACCTTCTGTAATTAATCAGAAATAATGACTTCACCATTCTAATTATAATGAGGTAAACCCGTTTATTAAATAGGTAAATATATCTAAAATATTTACTTTTTCAAAGTGTTATTTTCCCAAATTAAATAGCTAACTATTAAGCTAGCTGCAGTGTTGAATACTGTTCTAGATCTCTACCCAATGCAGTGGCACATGGTTGAAAAACTTAATTCCTTCCATGATTCTAGGTAAATGGCCACTTTCATGTTCCTCACCCAATGCAGAGTTCAAGAACAGAAGCAAAATTTTGCCAAATGCTTATATTTGGGAACTGAATTGTTTGCCAGCGAAGTGTACATGAACCAATGCAGTACTGCATTTTCCTGGTTAGCGGTTTGATTATTTGTTTTCACCATCCCATCTCCACAGAACCCAGGCATCTTGAGGGAAGGTTTCAGCTGTGACACAGCTCTCAGAAAGGGCCAGCTCCTGGAGAGCCTGAATATGTGTTTGTTGACTAAATGAATGCAAATCTCTTGGGAAGCTTTATTGGCACAGGACACGCATGACAAGAGAGACAGGTGAAGCCCTATAATGAGCTTCATACACAGATTTTGCAAAATTTTATTAGCTAAAATTACAGTAAGTTCAATGATTCTGCTTGTAAAAGTTTTAAAAATTTTCATTCTTAGATAAAATTGCATGTATTTATCATGTACAATATGATGCTTTGAAGTCTATATATATGTATGTGTATATATATATAACAGAATGTTTAATTCTAACTAATTAACATGTATATTCCATCGCTTTTGTGGCGAGGTTACCTGATCCTTCTATGCCTAGAAGACAATATTTCTGATATTGTTAATTTGGGAAACTATAATATTTCCATTGACTCTAAATAGTCAGTGATCACTATCTTCGGTGCCAAATAGCAAACACTGTATTTTTGTAGACATCACTGCAGTGATTGTAGAGTTCTTCAGTCATGAATATTCATAGTTTTTTCTCAACATTCTCCACACACTTCTACCGAATTTTCTTTCATGAATGTCTGTTAATGTTGTATAGCTGGATTTGAACGAGGTGGCAGCTCCTGAGCCACACATCTGAGCATGGGGTGTCTACCTGGACTCAGCCTCCCCCCATGCAGCTGCTCACCAAAGACCCATGAGAACTTTGCAAGGAAAAGTAGTAGCTGCAGACCTGGGAGAAATCACAGAAGGCCACCACAGAGGGCATTAGAATGAATCCAACCAGACAAGTTAAAATGCTGCTGTTGGATGACATGGCCAGAGTCACTACGGCTGAGATAGCAGCTGCCCGAGGCTCTGAATCCGTTGAACAGGAATATGAGCAGCATGAAGGTGAAACTGTCAGAAAGTGGGAAGCTGAGCTCTTAAAATAGCAAGTTTAGGTGGTCCAAGACAAGAAAGCAGATGATGGATAAACAGGAAGGGAAAAAGAACTTGCTAAAATGTTCTAACTCTGGAGAAAGTTGAGTTGTATAAAACAGACATCATTTTTTTGGTGTGAAGATGGACAGGTAATATATAATACTAACTACCAAACCTGAAGAGAGGTTGGGCAGTGTTAAGAAATGTAACATTAATGATTAAGCATGGAATAAAGAATAAAGGGAGAAATATTCAAAATATTTGACAGCGTTTAGCATTAATTTTGGCTTTCCTGTATTTCCATAACTCTAATGTATGTGCCCACAAGTTAATCATAAATTTATTCATTCCTCCATATAGTAAACAATGGTGTATTGAAAGTCAACTATGTGTTAAAAGTTGCATAAGATCTCACCTATTACCCCAAGGAATTAATGGTGTCATTTGAATAATATTTTTGTATTATATTCTTCTTTCACCATTAGGTATTTATACTTGCAGTTCATAATGATTACATTCATCAAGGGAACTTGGTTCATGTACATAACACATCTTAATTCTTTTTATGTCCCATTTCCCTCCACTCCCTACCCCTTCCTCCATCTCTTGGTCCTCTTACAATTTGCAAAACATCTATGTCCCTGTTCCAGGTAGTGGTCACTAGAGAAAGAGATTTAATATCAGATAGATAGATAGATAGATAGATAGATAGATAGATAGATAGATAGATGATAGATAATAGGGATTTACAAGATAGGGTTACAATGGCTTCCTGCAGAGTCAGGTATGGAAAAGTGCACTACACTGCAAGGCTGAAGAGTCTGTGCT
Organism: Erethizon dorsatum; assembly: GCA_028451465.1. Taxonomy (NCBI): domain Eukaryota; kingdom Metazoa; phylum Chordata; class Mammalia; order Rodentia; family Erethizontidae; genus Erethizon; species Erethizon dorsatum. The sequence continues at coordinate 59,333,674 of CM051833.1, forward strand.
GGAAGTGAAGACTGAGACTCCTCCGAAGCAAAAGAAGCAAGTCTTCCTTCTTTGCCTTTTTATTCTATTCAAGCTACAAGCTTATTGGTTGGTGCCACTCTCACCCAGGATGGGTCTTCCATCGTCAGTAAATTCATTCAGTCACACTCAAAACTATGCTAAGCCAAGCAGTTGGGTATTTCTTTCTCAAACTGACAACACAGTTGACTATCACAGTCCCCATTTCCTATTATCTATCTTTTATTTTGCTCTTTAACTTATTTATACTTTGGATTTTTCATATAAGTGTAACATGAAATATTTAAGCTTCTGTGTCCTACAAATGACTCCAATTTATCCTTCTTTATAGCAGAGTAGTAGTCGATTGTGTGTAAATACCGCCTTTTCTTCTCCATTTTAAGTGGAATTTTTGAAGAGTTGGAATACTAGTAGTCTTTGTATGAAAGCTAGCATTGGAAACTCAATTAGATACACTTTTAGCCAGTTCTGGAAAGTACATTTAAAAATAATAAGTATTGGGGCCGGTGAGATGGCTCAGTGGCGTAAGCGCCTGCCTTGCAAGCGCAAGGGCCCGAGTTCGACTCCCGGATCCCACATACGAAAAAGGGGCCGGTGATATCGCTCAGTGGCACGGGTGCCTGTTGGCGCACGAGGTCCTGAGGTCGACCCCCCGGTACCCACAAAAAAAAATAAATAAAAAAATAAATAAATAAAAATAATAAGTATTGTCAACATCATTCTGTAGCACATTTGTTGGGAGTGATGGAGCAGAGGAAGAGAGAAAGTTTTGGTTGTCTCTAGGAAGAAGGGCAGAGGCCCCACCAGGTAGGAGGAGCTACATGTAAATATCCACAGGAAAGGATACCTCATATTCAGAGATGTCCTTAACATTGACAATAAGCATAAGTCCTCAAACAATACCAGAATATAAAAATTCTATAGTTTGATTATAGAATATTTATACCACTTGACTTTATAAGTATATATGGAGATAGATGTGTAGAAAGATATGTAGACAAATATTCATTTTTAATTAATTTTAAATCCCTTACAAAAAGTAATATTTTGAAAATTTTCTTATCATTCCTTTAGTCTTATTTTTTCTAACCCTTTTTCTTCATAGCCAATAACTTTGGGGAAATTTTTTTTTTTTGTGGGTACCGGGGGGTCGACCTCAGGACCTCGCGCACCAACAGGCACCCGTGCCGCTGAGCGATATCACTGGCCCCTTTTTCATATGTGGGTTCCAGGAGTCGAACTCGGGCCCTCGCGCTTGCAAGGCAGGCACTTACGCTGCTGAGCCATCTCACCGGCCCAACTTTGGGGAAATTTATTTAAATATTCTAAGCCTTGGTATTCTTATTAACAAAAAAACCCTGTAATACTTAATCTGTTAAGTTTCTCTTGCTGTGCAGCATGTCACCACAACTTAGTGGTCTAAAGCACCCACTGATGATCTCACTGTTTCCACAGATGAGGGGTCTGCGCTCCGCTTACCTACTAGGCCCTGTGCTCAGGACCTCAGCAGGCTGTGGTCATGGTGATAGCCAGGGCAGACTTCTCATCAGAGGCTCAACACCTAAGCTCATTGGCTGATGGTACAATTCCATAATTAGCCTGGTTCATCCAAGATGATCTGCCCTTCTGCTGACATCAATGTCAACTGATCACAGATGATAATCACATCGCTAATACAGCTTCAATTTTACCATACAAGGACAGTGACATCTCATCCCATCAATGGGTTCTGCACATGATCAAGGGTCAGGAACTACAGAGGGCACGTACATCGGGAGCGAGAACTTTAAGAGCCATCTTGGAATTTTACCTACCACAACCACCCAACAGGTATGGTGATATTTAAAAGTGATTACATGTGATTATATTCGTAACATTTGTGGTTCCTTACTTTGGTGAATTGGCGGTAACTACCAAGTCTATACACTTCCTCTCAGGTTCTGGCCATTTCTGAGAGATCATGCGGACCATAGCATGGTTGTCTGAGTGCTGGCTGAGTGCAAATCTTGTCATGGAGGGACACAGGGCTGTCCCCTGTCTCTATTGCTGTTCTGTGGAATAGTCTTTGGGATGGATCAGGGCCTGGTCACTCATCTATGTTCAAATACAGGGCACTTGAGCCTGGATCACTTTTCAGTTAGCCCACGCAGATCACCAAAACCCAGTACCAGCCACTCCCCAAGGCAGGATGGAGCCACCCGGAGCTCTGAAGGGGGTCAACCCAAGGAGACAATATCTGATCTACTGGATTTCAAGAATTTTGACATACACCTTTCCTGCAGCAGCTTGCTGGGGTTATGTAGCATGTTACTAAGTCTCTTTTTCTAGACATAAGTGGTCTTCAAATAAATTCTAGCACAGCCCTTTCAATCAAACCACTACAGTCATTTGAAAACATGTAAAACTCTTGAATTTAAATCAGACTTGCAGAAATGCAAAAAAGGAACCAACTACAGGAGTGTGAATGGAGATAACCCTGATCTTAACTACAAACGCTTTTGAATTTTATTTCCTTGCCCAACACAGATCGGCCTTCTACATAGATGCACAAATCTTATTCTTAATTTCTTTTCATGTTCGCATTCTATGAACTTTGCATCATCCTGAACACTGTGTTGTTTCCACTGACTGAACTGTCTCGTAGCAGTACAGCACACTGGCCCAGAGCTTACAGTTCTGCAGAGTCCTCTCCACTCTTTGGTCTTACTTAATTTGATACACCTGGTAGGAGGGAAAAACCAACAGGTAGTCCTAAGTCAAGGTAGCTTCTTCCTAGTTACAAGGCTTCCTACAAATGTTTTGATTCCTCTGAAACGAGGTGTCTAAATATGTGCAATAATACAAGTGTTTGGTGGCATTATAACTATGTGATAATAATAAAACCATTCCCTGTATGTTTTACAATTCTCCTCTTGTAGGTTAGGCCCCTTCATCCCTGAGAGAGGAAATAGCATGCAGAGGAGGCCATTGCAGGTGGAGCTGGGAATCCAGATCCCCCTTCTCCTGAGCTAGGAGTTTCACAGGGACTGTCAAGTTCTCCAAGACTAATAGAATTGGGACTGAGCTTGAAATTTCTTAAGTTTGGTGTACAAAGTGCAGCCATGCAGTGGATAATCTGGAAGGTTGAGGCCTGCCTAGTCTGACACAAGCAACCAGACTGTTGGCCAGAAGCTTCCCTATCTTGTCTACTCAACACAGTGCAATTTCTGTACTCGAGATCTACTAGCCAATGTTTTTCTGTAAGTAAATAGAAGTTTTCTCTCTATTTTCACCCAACCCAAAGTGTGTCGGGCACCCATGCATTAGAAATGCATTTACAAATCTTTTGGATTCTTTACGCTAATGAAATTGATAACTTTGCCTGGTCTGTGTGGTCTTGGAAACGTCCTCAGGCACCTTGGCTCTTGGCTATTGTAGCGTCCTTTGGTTTTTACTGTCATCCACACAATTAACCAGTGGGTTATTTTGTATTATTTCATAACTGATTTGCATTGTTCTATAATTGATTTATCTGTGCCTTTTCACTAAAACAATGTTGAAAATATCTCCAGAAGCTTAAAGAAAAGGAAAGGAAAGAAAAGGGAAGGGAAAGGGAAGGAAGGGAAGGGAAGGGAATGAAAGGGAAAAGAAGAAAAGAAAAGAAATGAAACAAAAAAAGAAAAGAAAAGAAAAGGAAAAGGAAAAAAATTAACCATAATTAGGAAAGGCTTAGAAGCAATGCTACTGACTGCTGACATCTTGCTTCTGTCACCCAGAAAGGGGAAGAGGAAGAGCCTGGAGCAAGCCCATGACCCACGGCCTAAGTTTCCTTTTTCTAATTATTGTTCAGTGAATTTTTGGATTAGTAGTGTTAGATAGCTATATTATGATTATACAATAAGATATTAGTGTGCATTTACATCAATACAGTTACTGTCTTGTTACTGTTTACCAGAAATGGAGGTTGTTGTTCTGAGTGGAAGGAAGGGGATGTAAAAAGACATGATAGGGCCAGGGATATAGCTCAGCAGCACAGCGCCTGCCTGGCAAACGCGAGGTCCTGAGTTCGATTCCCCGTACCAAAGAAAAAAAAAGACTTATGATGTTGCATGTTTATGTACAAACTACCCACAATGAATAGAATCATTATGTTTCACAGACATGTACTTATTTAAAGAAAGAACAAACTCAGATCTTCCCTTCAATCAGAGTGATCATTCCAGGCAGAAAGGGAAATCACCAGTACCGTGGAGGACTGGGGTGCATCGCTGATAATTAAGACTGGCCTTGTGCCCCAGCCACCACTTAACTAAATTTCAGATGGGTTTCTTCCTAACTTCAAATCCCTGAACTCCCTTTTCTTTTTTTTTTTTTTAATGTGGGTACTGGGGGTTGACCTTAGGACCTCACACTTGTAAGCAGACACTTGTGCCGCTGAGCAATATCACCGACCCTAGAGCATTTACTTTAAAATCTTCTAGTTATGACTTCTTTCTCTGTCCCTTTGAAATGTAAAAAATTTTAAGTGTTCTGCCAGTTTTACAGCCCAGGAACTTCTTTGACTTCCTTCACCAAAAAAAAAAAAAAAAAAAAAAAAAAAAAAGGAGAATTTTCAGGATGCATTGGTAAGAGGGATAAAGACATTGAATAAGGCAGATTTTAAAATACACATTCAAAGAAAATAGAATGTGGGCCCTCAAAAGAGGTGTGCATTATTTTCTGGAAATGGAAAAGTGTATTTTTTCTGGAGGAGGTAGAAGCTATGGAATTTGTAAGTCTACAGGAAGTTCTGTCTTGGTCTTAGCTTTCAGGACAAAAAAGGTCGGCCAATTTACAAGTGAAAGGCACAAAATCTGTTTTATAATTTTTTTTAAATGGATAATCTAAGCATACTTTGAATTCTCTCAATCTGTTCCTTTATCTTGAGATCACATTTCTACCCTTTTCTTTACCAACTAATCTAATTCGTGGACTTACAGTTTCCTTAAGGGATTTTGGGAGAGAAGGATCTGGAAGGAAAGAAGGATAAATTAATCCAGGAAATGTGGATCTGAATAGCCTTGGGTAACTTAGTATTCCAGAAGTTGCAATTGTTTTAAAAGTACAATTCTTAAATTATGATTTTCTTTGTCTCTTTTCTACCTGTCTTTATTTCTTCTATCCTATTTCAGTCCCAACTTAATGCCAGGTGCTATTTTCTGGACAAGTGGAGGGTTTTTGGTGTAAGTGACCCAATCCCACTATGCTTAATTAGAGAAAGGCAGAATGTGCTGAACTGACCCAGGTGGCTGCAGTCCACACAAGGTCAGGAATCTGACACCAGTGGACAGTCCCTCAGGTGCAGCTTCAAGGATTTGTACCCTTGACTCCATCTCATAATCAATATTCAATTTCTACAAGAGGAAGATTCAGATGGGCCTATTTTTGGTCACATAGTCACTTCTGCAGTGGGCAGGGAGCAGCTGGATGTACATTTCATTGGGTAAAATTTGGGGCAAAAGGAATTACCAGTGTGACCCCCCATCTCATCCTGGGAAGTGCTGAGTAGTAGCACTGAAAGCCTTGTACAATGGGAAGCCCCTCAGCGCCATGAAGAGTGAGATGTTTATTCTCTCTAAGGAGGGCTCCTTCCTCCAAGGAAGACTGAGTGTAATCATCAAAGGCAGGAGATTTGACTTGGCAAAGAAGCAATAAATACTCAGGAGAGAAAACATTTAGGTTTATTACCTAACAAAATATGAATGCTAGGCAGGCCAGTAACATGAATGTTGATAACTGTATCTCTTATTCCAGTTTTGACACATTATTTTCTACATTCTGTTCACTGGACCATTGCATTGGGAAACAAGAGAGGGAATGAAAGTTCTGCTGTGGGCTTAATTTTCACTATTTCCTAGGAGTGCTGGGCTCATTTTTAAGCCAGGGGATTCATTAGTTACCCAAGAATGTCAAATAACTCTAATTGCCTCTTTTCTTGATCTTTCATTATGTGTTGCTCTGATTTCAAAAAAAATTTCCTTTCAAAACATGGATTTTGCAAGACAATAGATACACGTTTTATATTAACCTCAAATATTATTAATGAATTCAAGTTATACAAAGTCTGATTGTGTATTGAGGCTGTATAAGGGGCAGAAAATTTTCTGAAGTTACAGACCTGACCAAGACCATGACCATGCTTCCATGGGCATGTGATCCTGTGGCCCAAGTCAGGGGACCAATTTCCTTTGGTATTCATCACAAATGCTGAGTTCCATGGCCACAGCGTGTACCTCACTCCTCCTGTGAACTACGTCAGCAGGTCTCCAGGAGTGCAGAGAACAGAGACCCTCTGGCCATTGAGAAAAAGTTTTCATTCCTCTGGGTTTTATAGACCATGCTCATTCCCCTGGCTGTAAGCTATTGGGATAGCCTGTGAACGTGGAGAGATCCACCCATGCTGAATTATAATTTCTGTGCAAGGATTAAATGTGCTTAATGCTATATTATCTTCCTATTTCATCATTATCCTATTCTAAGTCTATCTCCTTTCTCATTAGAAAACATACTTGAATATATACATCCAACATAGCCACACTAGGAACACCTAGAAAGGGAGACTTCTCAATACCAAATTGTGTTTCTTTCCAATGGTTATTGGTTTGTGTTTTAATGAAACTATTTTGATTAATAAAACTGTCTTAATTCTTCCTCATAGGCTTACACAAACTTACTGATTTTTACTTCAAGTTTTGATTTGTTTATAGATTAGCCTAATCCTCACGCCTCTCAATTGTCACAAAATAGGTCTCTTTATATGATAATAATCTTTTTATTACCTAACCCAAACCCAGACACATTCCGAATATTTAGAAAATACCGCAGTTTAACTTGTTTTTCTATTTTATGTATCAATAAAATGTAGCTTATATTTCAGTGTTCAGCATTCAAAGTTTACCCCATGAATAGACTTTTGCAGTGGAAATAACACAAAGATGATCTGCTGTATGAGTGTCCCAATTTCTGTTTTGGGGAATATGATAAGATTGCATCTTATTAGAGTACAGGTTATCAAAGTAGGCATTGATGATCTGGATTTCTGCAAGATCCATTGTGATTTTACCCATTTTGTTTCTAATTGCATGAATTTGAGTCTTGTCTTTTCCTTTTTTGATAAGGTTGGCTAAGGGTTTATCAATTTTATTTAATCTTTCAAAGAACAACTCTTCGATTCATTGATTCTTTGTATTATTTTCTTAGTCTCAGTTGCATTAATTTCTACTCTTACCTTTATAATTTCCTCTCTTGTACGAGCTTTGTGTTTGATTCATTTTTCTTGTTCTAGAAGTTTGAGGTTCAACATTAAGTTGCTTATTTGAGCTCATTCTGTTTTTCTGATGTGAGAATTCACCACTATCAATTTCCCTCTTTCGATTGCTTTCATTGTGTCCCAAAAACTACTGGAAGAGAGAACAGAAAGAACTCTTAAAAACAGGTGTAGGCAAAGATTCTGTGAACAAAACCCTGATCGCATGGGAAATAATACAAAGAATCAACAACTGGGATCTCATCCTATTAAAAAGCCTTGGGCCGGTGAGATGGCTCAGTGGCTTAAGCGCCTGCCCGGCAAACGCAAGGGTCTGAGTTCGACTCCCAGAACCCACATACAAAACAGGGGCCGGTGATATCGCTCAGCGGCACGGGTGCCTACTGGCGCACGAGGTCCTGAGGTCGACCCCCCAGTACCCACAAAAAAAAAAAAGCCTTTGCACAGCAAAATAAATCACCAACTGAGTGAAGATACAACCCAAATAGTGGGAAAAAAGTCTTAGGCAGTTTTCCCTCAGACAAAGGAATTATATCTAGAACATACAAAGAACTTAAAAACATCAGACTCCCTAAATTTAAAGACCCAATTCAAAAATGGGCATCAAGATGAATACACAATTTTCACAGGAAGAAATACAAATGGCAAATAAATACATGAAAAAATGTTCAGCATCACTGGTCATTCAAGAGATGAAAATTAAAACAACACTGAGATTCTATATCACTCCACAAAGAATGGCTGTCATCAAGAAATCAACCAATAACAAATGCTGCTGGGCCTGTGGGGAAAAGGAACCCTTCTCCACTGTTGGTGAGAATGTAGACTGGTATTCCAACCACTGTGGAAATCAGTGTGGAAATTCCTCAAAAAACTAGAATTAGAGGTCCCATTTGACCCAGCTATTCCCCTTGTGGGTATCTCCCTGGGAAGAATTAAAAACATCATACCACAGTGATATATGTGCACCCATGTTTATAGCAGCATAGTTTGTAATAGATAATCTTGGTAACAACCCAAATGTACATCGTTTGAGGAATGGATAAAAAAGATGAGGTTTTTTAATACAAGGGAGTACTACTCAGCTATAAAGAAGGATAAACTTGAAACATTTCTAGGTAAATGGATGCACATTGAGACCATACTTTTTAAGTGAAATAAATGGGACACATACGTGTAAACATGGCATTGTCTCCTTAGTGCAAGAAACTGAAAGAGTAAATAAGGACCAAAACGTACAATAGATACCATGAAATGGGAAGAAATTGTTCAAAAGGAAAGAAGAACTAGGGAGGAGGAGTTGGGAAAAGAGAGAAGGGAAAAAGGAAAAAAATGATAAGAAAAAGGATAAAATAGAAACAAAGCTTTGTAAATAGGGAAGGAAAGAGGGCTTGAAGGGAGGAGAGGGGACTGGGAAAAAAAGAGGAATCAAAATATATCATATATGGGTACAAATTGCCTATGATGAGCATGATCTTTATGTATATCTAAACTGTATCAATAAACTTAAAAGATAGATTGCATATGTGTTTTGGAGAAACCAAGGCTGCATTCCAGACTTGCCTTGGACACACCATCCATAAGAACAGCTTTGAGGAATAACGAGTATGGACAGCAGTGACTACATTTTCCCTGCATTTTAGTTAGCAAAGATTCATAGCTTAAAAGGAATTGCAAAAATCTAGCAATTAGCCATCAATTTCCTGTGAATCAGGTAATTGTGGGGCACATTACTATGTGCAAAGGAGATAGAACAAAATTATGGGACACAATGCCCCATGTTATGAGTTAAATTGTGTCCTTCAGAAAGAAAATCTAAATTCCAGTATCTATAAATGTTAATTTATTGGAAAGAGAGTCTTTGCAGATATAATGGAGTTCCAATGGTGCAACAGAAGGGGCTTTCATCCAACATGACTAGATCCTTATAAGAAGAGTAAGATTTGGATGCACACAGGGGGGACGTCCCAGGAGCTACAATACACTTTAAAATAATATTTGAATTGTAAGCATCCTTCTAGAGATGTAAGATATTTTTAAAAGATGTAGATTTAGAGTGATAAAAACCTAACAAGAGACAGTTATGCAAATTGCAGTTTTTAGGTCCTTAAAGACTGCCTCTGCAGGTGTGATGACTGCGGGGCGAGTTGTAACCCTTTCCTTCTCTGTACACTACTTTGACATCTCACATGGGACTCAGAAAGAAAAATCTGTGCATTTTACTGATCTGTAGTCTGGAATTGTATTCTTTGTGGGTAATTGTTATTGAGTTTTATGCAACAGTACAATTCCATCTCTTTCAAGCTTGTGATGTGTTTGATTTCAGGAAAACATTAGTGGCAACTGGTAAATCTGGGATGTCTGCATTTGAAAGGCTTGTCCTCCAAGCCTTTTATTTAATTCCAGCTATCACTGTGTTTACTTGGAAAGAGAATTTGTAGAAGGCTTTAGAGATTCCGGCACCATTGCGAGTATTAGCTTAAATACAATGGCATTATGACTTGTAAGTTACAATGAATCAGTCTTCTTATCATACCTTGTCAATATATAATATTAACCCTTGCCCTACTGGCTTATAAGCTAGCCACAAAGTTTGCCTAATGGGTACTACAAATTAAAGAGGGTTTAGCCATCATTTCTCTCCTCGTTTAAAGCAAATTTACTAAATTATGCACTCTGAAAATATCAAGAATGACTTGGAATCGTTTATTTTTCAATGAGTAAATTACAATTTAATAATTAGAGATACAACTCATGGTAGATAAAAATTTCCTCTCTTTGAAACAGAAGAATTTCATTAAAATGCTTTAGCTCAAAACAATAAGGTCTCATTTTTCAGTCATTGTAAAGCAGACTCTTTTCATTTCTAGTGTAATAAAAGTTGATTTATGAGTTCAAATTGACACTCACCCCCGGAAAGTTTTAATCCATTACATTTTTCATTAAATTATTTTTCCTTACTGCAGAAATAGGTCAGTGTTCATCTTGCCAGATGTCATAGCAATGTGCTTTGTCTACATCATAGATACACTGAGGCTCACAACTGCGGCATTTTTGACAAGACATTTGACCCCAAGTCTTGGTGGTGCTCATTACTGGCTTGTTTTGCCTGTGTTTTGATGAGCTGGATCATAAGAGAATGTGCTGGGGCTTTTCTAAGCCTGTGCAGTAAGATCAGGCAGTGACCTTGATTTGACCTCCCTGAGCTAGCATCTTGCCTTTAGGGATGTGATCAGAGGTAACATATCCTACCTGCATTCCAAACTTCTAACAAACACCAGGCTAGATTTTGTGTTTTATTTTCACAATCTGGCCTCAAATTTGTGGTGATCTCTAATCCATGTTGCTCTTTTATCTAGCACACAGTGTGTGTCACTGTAATAGTCACACGCTGAAACAGGCAACTTGTGTTTTCTAAGCTCCAAGGGAATAATTCATGGTGGTATTCTGTGAGGTGGATAAAGTCAGGTGTGTTGGGGTTTTCCTCTGGGCAACCGCTCAAACTCACATTTTTCTCTGAGTTGTAAGGCTGGAAATTGATTTATCTGTTATTTGTTCATCCAGTTGGAAACCTCTGTACAGGGATTTTTCTCTGCTCAGAATAACAATATATTGAATATTCAGAAAGAAAGCAGGTGTGCGAGGTGACACGGGCACCACCGGAAACAGCAGGGAGGAGAGTCACACGGAGGACCAGGCAGGAGTCAGGCGACAAACTCAGGGACTACCATGAGTAAATGACAGACATGAAGTGAGTGCAGTGACTCAGCAAGTGTGACACGTGACAAAACACATCTTAACAAATAACCACGGAAAATTAGCAGAACAGCTTATTGCATTTATTTGGCTTATTCAGAAAATGTTTGTCTCAAGTTTCTATCATGCATTAATTCCTCAAAGCACCGTGAGGAATATAGGCAGAGAAAAGACACAAGCCAATGACAGGAACGTGCACACTTCCAAAGTAACAAAGGACACAATGCATGTAATCATTATGTAATGCAAACTTGTGCTAATAAAAATGGAAAAAGAAAATTGCAGCTTTTTAAAAATAAAATGGATATATGAGTAGTACCTATACCATAAATAGTTTTTGCATTAAATAGCTTTTAGTACATGGCCAGCCTCAATAAATTAGCCATTTTATTAACAAGAACAACAACAACAAAGTAACAAAAGAGAAAGTCGGATCCAAACACCTTCTTTGAGGATAAATACTGGACAGTGGATGGTAATACGTGCTTCAGAGTTCATCAGGACACGAATCTGAGAACGGTCTGGGAGAGGTATTTGAAGCAGGTCTTGAGGAAGTGGATCTGGATGGACAGGAGGAAGGCAACAAGCAGCATTCCAAAGAGAAGGAATGGAGTGGGCAGAGGCAAAGAGGTGGAGGTGGAGATGGACCGAGTTTACCACAGTCCAGGAAAGGCAGAGGGGGTCCGTGTAGGAAGACGCTCACTTACCAAGGACTTTTGGTGGCACCAATGTTCGAATATTCCACACATGCTGTTACAGCCAAACAAAAGCAGTGCTATTATTGTTCTCTCAATCTTTGCAACCTGACTCATATTCTTTATACTTCCTTTGTTGAAGTAAAAACTTAATACACAAAAGTGGACTCGTCTAAGTGCACACGTTAGCAAGAAGATGCTGAAACATTCCCCCACCCCGCTCCTCTATCCTAAGGAACTTCTCTATCTTCACACAAATTTCTCTCTGGTTTCTTCCCACCCACACCCACAACCAGAAACAGCCACTAATTTCATTCTAAATTGGTTCTATATAAGTGAAATCATACAACATGAATTTCTTCGTGTTTGGAACTTTTTATTTAATATTTTTCTATGAAATGTATCCATGTTGCTTCAAATATGAGAAAATTTATCTTTTGAAACTTCTAAGTAATCCATTGAATTTATAGGTCACAATTTGTTTATCCATTCTCTTGTGGATGGTATTAGGGTAGTTTTCAGGTTTCGGCTATTCTGACATAATCTGATGATTATTACCATGCAAATCACCTTGTGAAATATTCTTCAAATATTAATGCAATGATTGTGAAACCCACCCATGCTTTGACAAGTATCAGTAGTAGGTTTTTACTGCTGAGTAGATTACTGTATGAATATACCAAAATCTACTTATCAGTTGATGGACATTGTAATTGTTTCATTTTCTAGACTGCAATAAAGAAATGTATTATGAATATTTACCTACAGGTGTTTCATGGCCATATGTTTTTGTTTCTTCTGAATAAATAACACTGAGGAGTGGGATATAGTGAACATGTGGAACATACAGTTTTAACTTTGCAAGAAACTTCCGAACTGTTTTCCAAACTGACAGTATCAGTACATTCCCATCAGCAACGCATGAGAATTCCATTTGTTTCTTATCATCACCAACATATGAACACGTGTCAGTCTTTTTAATTTTAGCTACTCTAATGAGCTATATAATGACACTTTATTATTGTGGTTTTTATTTGTATTTGCCAGTAAAGATGCTAAGAATCATTTCATACTATTATTGGCTACTATATATATATATATATATATATATATATATATATATATGGAATGTATTGTCCAAATATCTTGCTCACGTTGTGTAAATAGAGTAGGTTGTTTTCTTTCCATTTTTGAATAGTCAAAATCATTTCAGTATACTGGACTTATATTATTTACCCAAGATGTGCTTTGTGCAAATATTTTCTGCCCAATGACTGACTTGTCTTTATTATGTTAAATTTTTTTCAAAGACAAACAGTGCTTAATTTTTATAAAATCCAATTATCCCTTCTCCAAAAATTTACATTTAGTAGCTTTTGTAAGAAAACATTGTCTACTCCCTTGTTCAAAAATGGTCATATATGCTTTCTTATAAAAGGTTTTAATTTTTACTTCTTATGTCTAGGTTGACTTGATCCACTTAATGTTGATTTTGTGTATACGGTGTGAGGTAGACTTTGAGGTTAATTTCATCTGCACAGATGGCTGTTTTTCTTGTACCATTTTAAAAAGACTTGCCTCTTTATTGAATATCTTTGGATCTTCATTAAAAGCCAATTGTCAAAGGTAAGTGATTCTACTTTAGGACACTGACCTGCTTCTTTGATTTTTCTCTATTCTTTACCTCAGTACTTTCAAGGTGTTATTCATCAGAGTTACTTAAGATTCTATTTCCCCTCACAGTTAATTCCTGAAATGTCTAAACTGGACTCAGTGGGAATCTGAAGGCTGGGGACATCATGGAGGGGGGTGTTTTAAGCCCAGACTCTAAATGCAAGCCTGTGACTTTCAGGGACTCAGTAATTAATTTTAGTGGTCACTGAAAGGGGCAGGTGTCAGTAGCTATCCAGGTTGAAAATAAGTGTAGACAGGCGAAGTGAAGGGCTCCTTTTCCTCACCCAAATCCACTCTCCAAGCAATCTATCTTAGGAAAAAGCAACAGATTAAATGCAAAAGGCTGTTAGGCAGGAAGAAAAATGAAAAATCATATTTTAGTAGTTTAGGAAGTTTGAAGGGGAAAGTTTTTTCTAGATTTATAAAATTATTTCCTAATTCACATATTTTTTAAAAAATTAGTCCAGAGTACTGGAAATCATTTTATATCTCTCTCTATTTATTTTGAGTATTATATGGCATAGATGTTGACATTTTTTACAATTTCAGCTGTAACTAATTACTTGAAAATATGTAGTGTTTTGCAAAGATAAATTTAATTAGACTGCAATGTACACCTAACTCCTGCTCTTCTTGCTTATACTCATTTCCTCTTACCCACAGAAGAGGAAGAAAATAAATCTGCATTGTTCTAAATTCCCAAATTTGTGGCAATTTGTCAAGCAACCACAGGAAAACCATCCAACAAAGAAGCTAAAGACACGGGGAAATGGCGATGGTCATTAAAATTCCTGGTACCAGGCTGGCTCCACTCACTGAATGCATTCTGGGGAGATGGCGACAGTGTAGGGCCTGTGGGTCAGAAGCAGGCTGGAGGGAGGTCATCCAGGAAGATGTGTGCAACTCCTAAGTTTTCTCCAAATAATACCTAGTGATTCTATTTGTGTGTATACTTAGGCATGTTCTGTTCTGGAACCTTTTTTTGCACTCATTTTTTCTCCTACATGTGCCAGTGTTTAAAAACTTGGCACAGGAATCCCTGTGCCGCCTGTCTGAACAGGTCTGGCTGTCTACAGCCCCCGAACTTCCAGTCGTCACTCCTGTGCATCTTATCACCTTGACTTTGCCGTCGACAACTTTCTTCTTGTCTTTGATTTTTTTTTTTTTATGCTTTTAACTGTACACAGAAACACAAAGCTCCAGGTTCCTTTTTATGTTTTCCATATATATATCTTCAATCTTTCTTCTTTTTGCAGAAATGATGAAGACTTAAGAAATAAACAAAAGAGATATAATCACAGGAACAACATAAAATGTAAGTGACAAATCAATTGCTTCTTCAAGTGATAAACCATATGATTACTAGAAGAGTTCCTTGGTATTTTAAACTGTTATGTAGAATTAAACCAGTAAAAATATTTTCCTGCCATAGTATGGATTGAACTGAGAAAGTAAAAATAAATAATACTGTGTTTATAAATATTGATAAAAAGCAAAAGTGGTTGGCATCAAATCTATGAAAATATTGAAACAAAATCTATTTTGATGGGGTGCTAGGTATCCAAACAGAGCCACTTTCATGCTTAGCACAAGCTCTACCATTGTGCTACATTGCCAGCCCCAACAAATTCTATTTTAAATATTTATTATCCTTATGAAAATTATTGCATAGCCCTATCAGTGCAGTTTGTAGTTTTGCAGTTTTCTTTTAAATAATTTACTGGTTCTATGTTTAGTTTTACTTTCATCATGTTAAAATTAACAAATTAAATTTTCACAAATGTATATGCCTAGTGATGGAGATAAAGGAAATAAATGTTCTAGGGAGAGTGGAAAGGCAGTTAGCAGGGGTGAGGGCATGGACAAGATGGAGTCAGGAAACTCAAAGAGGAAAAACTTGCAGTTGTGTAGGATGCTTGAGTCTAAAGACCTAATTCTCCGGTGTGGATTGTGGTTAATGATATTGTATTCTTGTGGAAAACAGACCAAACAGGAAGAAATGGCATAAAGGAAGTTTAGGAGGCAGTTTATTACACCCATGGGCTTGACCTAGACCCCTCCCAAAGAGTCAGCTCTGCCCAGAGGGGTTTGGGAACTTTTATAGGGAGGGAAAGGGGGAGGTACAAAGGTAGATTTGGCCCACTGTGACTGGAGGGTTGGGTGGACATCATGGGTTGCTAAGGGAGTTTAAACATCTCAAGTTTCATTGTAAGGCTATCAGTTACACAAAGGCAGTAAAGACAGGGGTCATAAAGACAGTAAAGACATAAAGGAAGGTGTGTCCTGTTATTGGGCCTGCCAGACATGTGCACTTGGTTCCAGTGGGCATTCTTGGCAGGTTTTATTTAAAGTTTTAATTTCCCCTTCAATATCACACACTGGAAGTTTACTGAGAGTAGATATATAGGTGATCTAATCTCCAAAAATTAAGGTAACAACAAGGTGATGGATAAATTACTATGTTTGACTATACCGCTCATTTCTCTATGCATACTTAAACATCGCTTTGTATATCTTAAACATGTACTATGTTAAGGAAAAAAATTAGAAATTATGATCTTACTAAATGTCATAGGGTGAGTTATTCTCTCTAAAATTTATATATGGAAGTCTTAACAGCCAGTATCACAGACTGTGAATATATTTGGAGAAAGGGTCATTAAAGAGATAATTAAAGGATGTCAGTAGGGTGGGTCCTAATCCAATGTGTCTGTTATCTTAAAAGAAGAGAAAGTTGGAATATGGAGACACACACACACACACACACACACACACACACGGAAGACCGCGTGGAGACAGGGAGAGCAGACAGCAATCTATGAACCTAGGAGAGGGGCCTCAGAAAGAACCAACTGGCCAGGAACTTGACCTCAGACTTCTATCCTCTAGAGCTGGAAGAAAATTAATTCCTGTTCTTAAAGTCACCTAATCTGTGATACTCTGATGGCCACCCTAGCAAACCAAGGCAGTAGAAAAAGTCTTTAAAACCAGCTCCCAAACACTAAGCAGAAAACGCAATATGCGTATAGTCTCAACAACTGTCATTTACTGCTTCCAGATATTTCATTAGGAAAATTGACAATAAAAAAACTTACAACCTGCATACTAAATTATCACACAAGATATTTTAGAATTTTTAACTTGTTCATACTTTGATGACTCTATCCCTTAAATACACTCAGAAGTAATCTAGAACTTTAAAGGTTAAAACTGTACAGATTTTTCGTAATTTATTTTACTATCATTTCCTTTAATTATTGTATTATATTTTCTTAATCTGATCTGTTCTATATATTCTAGTTTGCAAATTTACATATTTTGCCTAACCTTTGAATTTCAGAAATGCTTAAGCAAGAATATGCTGGAGAAATCAGTTTCTGCTACCAATACATTTAAAATTATTACACACTTGTTTATAAGGAATGGTTGCATTCAAGGTGGCCATTGGTGATGACATTTATTGTTTTCCTGCACTCTTTTTAAAGATAGAAAATTTAAATTAGCCGCAGAAAGCAAGACCTCACTTTGAAATTAAATAAGGAAAGCAATAATTTGGAAAATGCCAGAGGTAGAATGAAGAAAAGTGCTTGGGCATGTGGATTTCAAAACAAAGGCAAGTCAAGGTAACTATTTTTAAAGTTACTTTCATATTGTAGGGGAGAGAGGGCAGCAGCCTAGAAATTTTTGGCTTTCACCTTTTTAAAAGTCGCTACAACATTGTTTATGTAGATTATTTTACCTACTGGGGAAGGTTCTGTAAAAAGTTGTTCCCTGTATCTGTCCCAACTACTTTTTAATCATGCAGACGCTTTTGAGTAAAAATCCAATAAATATGGGCCGGTGAGATGGCTCAGCGGCGTAAGCGCCTGCCTTACAAGCGCGAGGGCCCGAGTTCGACTCCCGGAACCCACATACGAAAAAGGGGCCGGTGATGTCGCTCAGCGGCACGGGTGCCTGTTGGCGCGCGAGGTCCTGAGGTCGTCCCCCTGGTACCCACCAAAAAAAAAAAAAAAAAATCCAATAAATAGAGGCAAGATTGATTTTCAAACAACATATGCTGCAAACATGAAAAGCATGGCTCACTGATTTCTTGCTAGTAATTTGCAGATTGTATGTTTGTTTTTGCTTGTGGAATAAGAAGCACATGTGCTATTGATTACTTTTTCAAGGTTGTTAAATTCAGTCACCTCTGAGTTATACTCTTTTTTTGACCTTGAAAGTAATTTATAATCAATGCCTATTTAGAAGCAAACCAAAAAAAAAAAAAAAGAAAAAACCTGGATATTTAGTGAATAATAACTTCAGTGTTGAGAGTGAACTAACCTTTATAACTTGACCTGAGGATCAATAAATTGCTAAAAAGAAGAATGCTAATCCTGGTTGCTGGTTGTGTGAGCGTGAGCTGCTTGCCCCCTTATGTGGTTCTGTGACCTTTGAAAATATGAAAGCTGCAACCTGCCCTTTTTTTTTTCCCAATAGCTGTCTTTTTGGACTAATAATGACTGATCCTGTAGGTTCCCTTAGTATCATAAAGCACTGGTGTCACCAGAAAATAATTGCATTGGAAAAGTAGGTGAAAATTGACAAAATTTTAAATATATGGGTTATTCCAAAAATTAAATACATTATACTTTTTCTAGGTTTTCAAGAATAAAAGGAAATTTCAAGTATCTATTTCAATATGTGACAATATGCTTTTTTTTTTTTTGTGGGTACCGGGGGGGTCGACCTCAGGACCTCGTGCGCCAGCAGGCACCCGTGCCGCTGAGCGATATCACCGGCCCCTTTTTCGTATGTGGGTTCCCGGAGTCGAACTCGGGCCCTTGCGCTTGCAGGGCAGGCGCTTAAGCTGCTGAGCCATCTCACCAGCCTCAACAATATGCTTTTAAAGTTCCACATTTGTCTTTAAAATGTGTCTTCTGGAATTTTCGAGATAATTTTATCTTATTTGCATCATTCATTTGATAATTTGTTTTGAACATGTGTCTGGCTGTCTTCCAGGCTCTAATATTTGCTTTAAATGTACTAAGTCTCATTGAAGATGATTCAAGTAGAATTAAAAGGAGTAGTCAATCATCTGTTTAAACTTATTAGACTCCCGGGGTTCGCCCAGTGGGGTAGTGGGGTTACTGACTGCTCAACTAATTTGGTTCGTTTTTGTTTCTGTCACAGGCATGCACTATCCCTGCTATTGATTACAAATTAACATGGTGAATTACAGGAGGAGATCCAAATTCAGGAACAGTACTGCAAAGGGCCTCAATCCATACAAGCATGTGAGGAATTTTTCCCCCAGAAAACCATCAGTACCTAGGGAATGAAAGAGACTTTTTTCTCTAAAATTTATGTAGAATGCTTTAGGAACTGGAGACAGCAACCAGAAAAAAAAAAAAAAAAAGTTAAAGAAATAGATGTTATTTGCATAGATGTATTTTACTAAACTAAGTAACTATTTTGGAAGAAGACATATAATAGCGATACGAAAATATAAGCAAATGTACAAAAGGGGGGCAGACAAATGGGAAGCTTAAAACAGGTCAATTGGTCTTGAAACAAAACACAGATCATTGTCCCTGAGGAGTCCTTGACTGTGTTGTGGGTGGCAGGAAGTGTGGTGCGTGGTCCAGATAAGGTTCATGAGTTTGTTCTGGATCATGAAGCCAGTGACAGTTTCAACTGAGAGGACACCATTCATCAGTCCCTTCACTAAACAGCCATCGGCTCAGCGTCTTGAACCACATGCACCCGGGAAAAAATGATGAACATCACAGTTTTGGCCCTTGGGAAGCTGAACCTAGAAAAGGAGACAGGAGGGTTAACAAATAATGGGCATCCACATGATGAAGCAGAAGCTGGCCAGTCCATGAAGCTGGAAGCTACAGGAAAAAAAAAAAGAATCAAGGTTACAGGGCCAATCCAAGATGGGAGGTCTGGAAGCTCACTGGAGAGTTGCTGGGATGAGTCTGCATTGAGAGTCTAAGAAGCAGGGGTCTGATGTGCACAGGCAATAGCAGTAGGAAAAGATAGCCCTGCTCAAGCAGAGTAGAACTTTTCAAACATAGGCTGATTTACCCCTTCTTTCCCTCTCATTCCATCTGTACTGCAAGCCTATTGTGTGGTGCCATCCATAATCAGGGTAGGTCTTCTCCCTCAGTTTGCATTATCTTTGGGAAAAAAAAAAATACAGACACATGCAGCAGTGTGCTTTACTAAAATGCTAGGCATTTATTAATCCAGTGAAGTTGACATATCAGGATTAATGGTCTCAGCAGTTCTGGTGGGAGCTAAGATCAGAGTGACAGTAGGAATATGTATAGTAAAGGCTACGCTCATGAGGTTTCATTTGGGAATGAGTACTCAATTGGGAATTAAACTAGAGGTCATGCATGTTTCCCTCCCGCCAAAAGTTTGTCTGCATTTCATCATAGGCTGAGACTCTGTTGGAGGATGACGTTAGGGGCAGTGAAGCAACTGATATGACAGAGGACATTTCAAGGCAGCCCAACGTTCAGGCAGTGGAATGGGTGCTGCTGGCTGTTCATAGTCAGATGACAATTGGGAGGGAAGAGTAGAATTAAAAGGTTTCAAAATCTTAAACTTTGGTATGAAAAGTACCACATATAAAGTTGGAGCCAAAGAAAGTGTGGATGTTAGAGATTATAAAGCAATGAAAATTTGAATGAGGACAAGAATAAAGATGCCTGAGTGAATCTCCAAAATGGGCAAGGACCCACCGATCACAGGCTCAAAGATACAGAAGTGTAAACCTTTCATTTGAGGACTCTTGGGCCTCCTCCTCAAGAAAGGATGGCCAGGGAACTGACTCCCAAAATTCATTTCACTGTGCTCAGCCATCTAGATACTCAGAGGCCATGGCAGGTGTGGGTTAAGTGGTTCTAGCTACTGCCCGTGCTGGCACCAGCATCCTCCAAATGATGGTGCTTTTCAAGGATGCTACAACATGTAGCAGGGTTGTTGGGGTTCCTCCCAGGAGCCCCTGAGAGTTAGGTGTGTGGAGGTGTGGGGTTGGAGCTAGAGGTGCAATGGCATAGGAAGTCAGAAATGCCAGGAATGTGTGATATCTACTGAGGGAAGCAGCGGGTGAGGACAACGGTCAGACTAAGAAGAGGCTATGTGGGCTGGAATCAGCACGGCAATAGGAGTGGAGCTGCCCAAGGCCCTTGGAACGTGTATCTCACCACCACATGCTCTGAACGCTGGACATGGAGCTCCAGGACTTAATGTTTGTCCTGCTGGGTTTGGGTCTTACTGTGGTCCAATTTTTTCTAGCCCTCTATGCCTCTACTCTGGAAAGGGAAAGTTTACCCTGTGCCACTGTATTTTGGGAATAAGTAACTTAACTTCTGAATTTTACAGAGGTCCCAAGTACACATTTGCCTTGAGTATCAGAGGAGACTCTGATCTGGAATTTTTCAGAAATGCTGGAACTGTTGAGACTTTGGGGATTGGATTAGGTTCTTTTCAGTTGTATGAAGGATTGTTACATCATGTAAGCCAGAATTATGACCTTATTGCTGTCTGTATCTGAGGATTAAATGTGGTTTAAGGAGATGTGTTTTGGTGTCAAGTTGGCAAGAATTGCATTGTGATCATTAATTGTGATTGTCAGCTATGGACTATGAGTCTCATAGAAAGGTGATTGGATCACAGGGACATTTTACTCATCAGTGGATTAATCCACTTGTGTTCACAGCCAATTGTGCTGTTAGAAGATGAGGCCCAGCTGGAAGTGGGTTGCTGAGGGCATGCCTCTGTAAGGTATATCTCTTGCCAGTACTGTTCTCCTGCTATGCTACTCATCCACCATGAAGTGAGTAACTCTGGTCCACTACACCCTTAGGCACGATCTTTCTCTCTTGGAGCCAGCAAACCATGGAGTGAAACCTGTGAGACCTTGAACCAAATAAACTGCTCCTGCTTTAAATTGTGGAAGTCAGGTATTTTGTCCAGCAATGGGAAAGCTAACTCTTACAGAGAATATAAGGTGGGAGGATGGACTTGTGAAGGGCTCGTCCTGATGATATGCATCGTCTGTCTACTCTGCTTCATTTGCCCTAACACTCCATGATGCAAAAGGGCCTGGGATGCAGATAACTTGCCGTGTAGATGCGGCACAGAGGTCTGATGCACTGCTCCACATCAAATGGCTAATCAGCAGCATGGATGCAGAGAGACCATGAGCACACCAGGAAGCCACAGATTTGTGTTTCTTCTGTTTTATACTCTGTATTACCTGATGGATAAACTTCAGAAATTTAGCTCACATTCATATGGAGGCCATTGATTCTAAGTTTGAGAAGTGCCAATATTGTACAATCTTTTGAAGCAGATCTCTTAAAGCAGAGGCCCACACTAATTCTTTAAGGAAAATATTATAGAAATGGAAAATTATCAGTGTAGGTGTTGAGTTTTTTCTGTAATATTCAATGCATCTTTTGTTTCTGCTTTGTTGTTTTGGAGACTTGAAATTCAAAGACACTGGAAAGATAAAAATTGCTTTTATAAAAAAGCCAAGTGTATTGATATTTCTATCTGAAGTGCCTGTTTTTTTTTAAGCATACATATAGGTGGCAGAGGAGATAGACATGTAGATCACAAACTGGTTATACTTCTTTTAACAAATGTCAACATGTTCACGGCTGAGAGCCAGAGTTTGTCCAAAGCATAGATGCTGAATTAAGGACAAACACATGTCTTAAATGTCTGGGGAGAAAAGTCCTTGGGTTTACAAAGCTTCAGCTCCCAAGTTATCTTATTTCCTTTTCATGACAATTCCACATGATATGGAATTTCATTGTTTTCATGTGACGGATGAGCAACCAGAAATTCTGAATGATCTGGGTCCTTGCCCAGGGGTGTGTTTCTCAGTAATTGCATGGCTGCCAGAGACAAGGGTGTGGAAAGGAGCCCCCGAAAAAGAGGTTAGCTCCATAGAGACAGTGGTAGGCTCAGTCTGGCTTACTCTATGCAGGCCCCATTGGAAATCTACTGTATCTTAAAGAATTTCCAGCTGGAGAACGTTTCCATTCTGAGATACCAGTTAGGTTTTGTATCGATAAAAGTTTAATCATTCTTTTTAAAGAGAAATTTATGGATTGCTACCACTCAAATCTCATAATACATTATGTCCAGAACCATGTGTCTGTCCATTTTGAATTATGGGTTTAAAGTTTCCAATCTCAGCAACAAAGTAGAAAGTGTTTTTTGTTTCAGCCAATATTAGAGTTAAGCACAACAGTTCAAATGTTTTTAAAATTCCATGAATATAAACTCACAAATAAGTAACATGTTGGCTTTGAGGGAAACAATAGCATGCAGTAACTTTGGCACATTTTATTTTTAAAAATCCGTGTCTATCAACTTGGCCAAGCTTTCTTTATCTGGAATATTTTTTAGGGACCGGCTACCTGTACAATTCTTTGTTTGGCAGTTGTAGAATCAAAATGGGGTGGACAACAGTACAGGAATTTCTGCTACAGGAGAGATTTCTGTGGGCTCAGTAAGATTTTCTACCATGGAGATCTTGGGTGGGGGTAATCTACATTATCACAGGAAGTCACTTTCATGGTTATCATTTTGGCTGGATTTTTCAAGGTGTCCCTTGTTATCATTGTATTCCAAACTGGGGACACATTTGAGAATATATTTTATCTCAACATTAAGGATATTTTGAAAGTGAAGTTTTCTGTATTAAGGTAAAGAACTGTAGAAGTATTGCACCACTAAGTTGAAAGTGATCAGAGATGAAACAGTAGCTAAATTGGAAGTCAAATTTCTGCCCAAACCTTGGGGCTTGGGAAGCTCATCTCGGTCCTTTCTGCTTTAGGGACATCTGAAGGAGAGTCCCAGGAAGGGTGTGAGGTTTGTAATCCTCATATGGAAATCTGCTGTCTGGCATGGGACAGCAGAGCGATGGCACATCTCTGGGGAATTTCATTTTCAAATAGGTCTTAGCTCGCACAAGGCTGCCATTTGTTGTTCTCCCCTAGATGTCTACAGAGCAATGAACTTCGGGATAATTTAATGAGCTGAATATAACTTATGCCTGAATTACTTTGAACAAAAGCTGGGGGATTTTTGAGGCGGATGGCATACTTGTTTGGAGATGGACAAGGACTAGCTCTGCATCTTTTTGGTGGTCTGGGATCAAGGATTTACACAGTCAGCTAAGGAGTATATCCGTTGTCATTATGTTGTCTTTTCTTCAACAGAGTGCTTTGTTCTCTACCATCCTCCCCTTAAAAATCGTGTCATAAGACCAGCAGTGTGCTTTGTGTTTAAGTCAATCTTTCTGAACATTTCCCTTGAAGTGAATTTCTATTCTTCCAATGGGTGAAAAGTAACACAAGTGCTAGAACATTTTCTATCTTTAGCATTATTTTCCCATTTCTTTCTTAGCCATATTTTTCCCTTCTGGAGCTGCACATAGAGATGCCCCTTTGAGTAAAGCTAATTCTTATTGAAGTCATAAAATCTTGTCATCCCTGTGTGTCCCAGTCACGGGGAGTGGAGGCTAGATCAGAGATGGATGTGACTTACTACTAAGACATGGCAGGTCGAGGCAAAATGGGCAGCCAGGGAGGTCCCAGGGCAGGCAGTGGGATGGCACTTTTTTGGATCAGCAGAGGATGCCTAGGCAGAGGAGAGATAAGAAAGGCTTACATGATGAGATCATGACTCAGGAAAGTAGGAGTTTTTTGTTTGTTTGTTTGTTTTGTTTTTATTTGGGCAAAGGCTTATGCAAAATATTGAGGATAATATTTTTTCTCTGTATCAGATAATCTATTGGGTAGCCTTACGAGATTTCCCCACCCCCTCCTGGCCTTCATTCTGAAACATTTTCTCCTATTTTACAAACCTGTCTGAGATCTATCTGCATCTACTAACCTGGCCAAGCTTTCCCTCCATCCAAGATATTTTCTCCAGGAAAGGCCACCTGCATTCCTTCACACTGTGATTTTCATATTCAGAGTTGGGTGATCACTTCTCGTAAATCACTCTACTCAGAGTAGAGAGTGGATGCAACTAAACGAACCTATGGCAAGAACAACACAAAGTTCTGTGGGAATTAGAATCCATTTCCTTCCATGGAAATAACAATCACATCAACTACCGCGGTGTCAAAATATAGCCGTGTGTGGGGCATCTTATGGGACAAGAATTATGACAAATACCAATTGGCATATGACTCGGAAAGTTTTGGGCAAGATTGATGGCATCAGCATTATCTGTCCACTGGAAAGCATGTTCATTCTGCTATTTGCCAATGATAAGCTGCTTTGCATTAGGGAAACAGGTCTTTACCTACCTGCAGAGCTCTACCTCTGTTCTGTGCACTTCTGCTTCTAAAACCACCTGTGCTGGGTAAAAAATGGTATGCTGCCTCTTACCCAGCTGTATAATGAAAACTTGGCAAAAGCACAAAGAATCATTTTAAAAGGCAGGATGGTCAGTCTTCTGTGACTTCTCAGCCCGCAGAAGATGGCTTATATTGCACCAAATTCTCTGTTGGAAAATCTCAAAGCAGCTGAGCACTTTCTTTCCTCACACCTGCTGCTCACTCTCCTCCAGACCTCCTGCTCCCACAGTCCATCTTCTCTCTCAAAAGAAGCTTAAAAACTCACAAGCAAATAAACAAAAACAACAAAACACTTCATTCAATGTGGGTGTTAAAAGCACAATTACAGTTTTCTCTTGAGAGAGGGGGCCCCAGCTGAGACTGCAGCTTCTCTGGCTGGTCCCTCACCATCCCTGAGATAAACATAGAAATGGAAATGCAGAGGGACCCACAACAGCCAGCTCCCCATGTCTCCCAGGTCTCTGTGCCTTGGGCTGGCCTCCCAAACGTGACCACCAAAGATAAAATCTGTGAACTCCAAGGAAAGTGCAGCAGCTACACTTTGGCCAGTGCTATGGTTTGTGTCTAGATGTCCCCGCAAAGCTTCATGTGGTCATGGGGGCAGGCTTTTCAGAAGTGGCTGAATCTAGAGTTTGTGATTGGTTCATTGTCTAATGCTGGGGTTGGCAGTGTGAGTGCTACACCTACCCTAGGGCAGGTAGCCTGCATATAATATAAAGAAGGGAAAGAGGCTTGCTCCTCCCCTTTTCCACTTTTGCTCTTGATGCTTTTGCTGTCTTCCACTACTTCCACCACTTTATGAAGGGTTGCCCCTCTGCCACGCCACCCTGCCTTGGAGCCAGCTGATTACAGACTGAAACCTCCACAAACTGTGAGCTAAATAAACTTTTCCTTCCTTAATTCTGGGTGTCAGGTATTTTGTCTCAGCAAGGAGAGAAAAGTAGCTAACACAGCCAAGAAGGCGTCTTCCTGTAAATTTGAATAGAGAAATTGAAATAATATACTTATCTATACTAGAGGGTAAAATATATGTGTAAACACACACACACACAAAGATTCTTTGGACTGATACTGTCAGTAGAGTGAGGGAAGACCATGTTTTAATTCTAAATTCACATCTGAAATTACTGACACTTTTCTAAGTCGACTTTAGTGTTGAACTATTTGACACCCCTCTACAAGTTTACCTCAGGAAACATTTTCATTACCAAAATTGCCACAAATTACACAAAATAATAATGGGTAGCTGCAATGTTGATCAGACCAAAAATTTAAATCTTTCCATAGGAAACATGTATTTTGTGCCACAGGAAGTCATGATCTCTATTCAGCACCTTTTGAACTGTTGAATTTGAAAAGAATAAAGACTCATGTTACTTAAAGTTGCCCTGTGTGAATGTAACTTTGCCTTTATAGATGTTAAGTCTACTCCTGCTTTCTGAAAATATTAAAATACTACATGGAACTTTCTTTTCTTCATAATTTAGACATTTTGCAAAATTTTTGACAAAAAGATTTCCTCAGCTAAGGAGAAAATAAAGCACGGATTGGAGAAATAATTACAGAGACTTTTACCCTAATGGAGAGAGCTAAAGATTACTGACTAAAAATCTCCCGCCTAAAAGTAATTATGGATTATTAGAGATTGGGAAGGATGGGAGAGGTGACTGGATTTGTTCAGGGCATGTTATGTGCATGTATAGAAATATTATACTGAACTCCATAAATATGTACAGTTAATATGCATTAATAAAAAATGAAAAAACTTTCAAAAATATTTGATGTTTTTCTCATATTTTCAACATTTTCTAGAGGAGAAGCACCTCTGTCTACACAAGTCATTGATGTTCCGCCTGTCAGCATTCAGATAAGGACAGTACGTACAACCATACTGGAAAGGATTTTCCTCTGTACTCTTCATCTGATGGATCGATTGTCTTGAGCGAGTGACCCACAAAAGAGGTAACACTGAGGTACTGAGTTATCCCATGTTTGAAAGCCAGCTACTCAGAGTCTGTTTCGGAGAGCAAAGTAATGAGCCTCCGAAATCTGTTTCTCCATGTAAGTAATGTGAAAACTGGCAAAAATGGTCACAATTAATATATTAAAATTATTAAAATGAAGAATGAGAGCCGGTGAGACGGCTCAGCGGCTTAAGCGCCTGCCTTACAAGCGCGAAGGCCCGAGTTCGACTCCCGGATCCCACATACGAAAAAGGGGCCGGTGATATCGCTCAGCGGCACGGGTGCCTGTTGGTGCGCGAGGTCCTGAGGTCGTCCCCCCGGTACCCACAAAAAAAAAAAAAAAAAAAAATGAAGAATGAAATGGGATGTTTCTAGTGACTTTTCAAATATTAAAAAAGATTATAAGGAAATATTTTGTATAATCATATGCCAACACATTTGATCACCTAAACAAAATGGGCAGATTCCTATAAAGACAGTGCTGGTGTGCTGATATCTGATGTAGTGTATTGCTCATGGCACCCAAGCATACATACACATTGTAATCACCAGAACATGACTATCACCGTACCTGGAGAAGTCAAGCCAATTTCATTAAGAATTTGAAGGTAGTTAGGTCATTATCCTCAGGGGTCCCAAGCATCACCAGTGTCTTTATGAGAGAGACAGAGAGAAAGAGAGAGAGATCACACCCACAGGCATGCGTAACCACAGAGGAAAAGATGGACTGATGTTGCTGACAGGCAATAAATGCTGGCAGTTGCCACTAAAAAATGGCCTGAAAATTCCACAAAAATTATAAATACAATTGTGGTAAGACTGAGAAATGCTGCAGTTACTTATATATGCAAGATAGGAGAAAACATAGGCCTAAACAAAAAAGTGTATACAAATATCCATAGCATTATTTACAATAACCTCAAAATGGGAAAAAATCTCAAATACCCATAAACTGACAAAGAAATAAAATATGGTGTATATATATAAGGAAATGTTATTCAGCCATAAAAACAATGTAATACTTACCTATACAACTACATGGAAGAATCTTGAAAATATTATGTTGAATAAAAGAAGTCAGACAAAAAGGTCATGTATTGCATGTATCCAGTTACATGGAATGTCCAGAAAAGGAGAATCCAGAATGAAATAAGTTGGTGTTTAAAGGAGGTGGCGGGGGTCAGTGGGCTTAGTGGCTCCTGAAAGGCATGAGGCTTCTTTCCGGAGACAGAAAAATACTCTGGAATTACGTAGTGGAAATTGCTGCAAAGCATTGTAACCATCCCTGAAGTATACAGTCCTAAAGATTACAATTTTTAAACTAAAAAAGAACCTGGTTGGTTTTAAGCTGGTTTGGTTTTAAACTAAAAAGACATCTGGTTGATGAATGGTGATTTAACAACTGCAAGCAGAATCTGTCCTTCTTAGCCTTGGGGAAAAAGAAAGTATTCTACAACTAAGTCCGGGCACGACTTCTTTCCCCTTCTGGAGTCCAGAGCTCAAGAAACGCTGAAGCATCAGATTTGATGCTGCAGAGGAGAGCGTCGCGGAGAGCCTGTCCTCCTCCCAGCAGGGATGCCCTGGCCACATGCCCCGACACCAGCATTTGTTGAAGTTTCATTTAAACAGAAAATAAGACAAGCACAGTAATAAAACACAATTTCAATTCATTTTCTGTTGCTAATAACACTGTATCACAGACTGGTTAAGTTATAAAGAAATATACTTATTTGGGCTCACGGTCCTGGTGCACAACCAAGTGGCACAGCTGGGGGTGAACTTCTCCCAGGAAGAGGCCCAGAGAAGCAGCTGAGGGCATTGCGTCGCACAAGACAAAGCCAGCAAGAGTCCTGGCCAGACAGGCTTTCACACCAGAAGCCCTCCTAGGACAGCGGATTAGCTCGTTCATCGCATGCGTGTCTGGATGTCTTTCTGAGTGCAGAGTCCTAGTAGCCACCTGAAGACCCACTTGGTCCCATTTCTGAGTATCTTTCTAGCTAAATTTCAATGATTCTCAGGGAGGACAAACTACATTCAAATGAGAGCACACACTTATCTACTCACCAACTGCATTTTTAAATTTTCCAAATGACCCTAACCAAGACTCTGCTCTGTCCTGTAAAGATCTCAGCACGCTGATATACGCGTCTGCCTGCCTGTGACCCTGTGCGGGAGGCCTGCAGAGGGTGCGCTCTCCTGAAGCCCCTGGAGGATCCGAGAGGCAGAAAGCCCAGCTGCCTGTGACCTTGGGAAGGAAGGTCCTCTCGCAGTCCTCCTTCCTGACATTTCCTTCTTCCTCGACAAGGACAAGGAAAAGCACACTTAGAGAAGTAAGGGAAAGGCTGAGAGCTGCTGTGCTGGGGGCACACTTCACTTTTTTCTACTTTCTCATGCTCATGACTCCAGAAGGGGAAGAAGCTTGTTCAGTTCTACATCAGATATGCATTCTGGGTACTACACAGACTGGACACTTGCCCTTAGTGAGTAGAGACTGTGTCTGAACCTCAGAGCAGACCGGGGCCAGGGAATGGCATTGTTGGTTTCATGGTCAGGGCTTGGGGCCGATCCAAGCGGGTGGAAGAGCTTTCGCAGAACAGCCCAAAAGCTGTGCATCTCCAGAGTGGCCTCATCCCATCTCCAGCGTCATCTTGTCACGTGTCCTGGGATTCCCGGACAGTTCTGTTCACATAAAGTCTAGGAAGACTTTACTAAGCCAGTAACTTTTGATGAAAGAAGGTATTCCTCTCTCTATGAAGAGGGATAGTAAACAAAATATGATTATATAATTATATATTAGAATATATACTTATGTATAAATACACAAAATTTCTTCATGCTTTTTTCTGAGTAACAGCTGTATTTCCATCTTAATAACATGGCTTAATCCAATGTAAGACTCTGAAAGAACAGTATCAGATGTCCTTTCTCGTATGTGGAATCCAGAGGTAAGAACAGATGCCATGAAAGTGGAAGACAGTTTATTACAGCAGAGGGAGGTGCTCAAGGAGACCAGAAGGACAAAGGATGGTGAAGAGGAGAGGGTACGGCCAAAGTATGCTACATACGTGAATGAGAATGTCACGAGATCCATTGTGCTGTATATTAGTATAC
This sequence comes from Erethizon dorsatum, assembly GCA_028451465.1. Classification (NCBI taxonomy): domain Eukaryota; kingdom Metazoa; phylum Chordata; class Mammalia; order Rodentia; family Erethizontidae; genus Erethizon; species Erethizon dorsatum. The sequence continues at coordinate 59,363,557 of CM051833.1, forward strand.
ACTTTAAAAAGAAAAAAAATAAAACCTGCATGAGTTGCCAGCTTGCTTCCTTCAAGCATCAGAGGCGAAGCATCCACGTGAACTCCTTGAACTTCCAGTCTGCTGTCCTTCTGCACAGATTTCAGTCTTGCCAACCCTCCAGTCACTTGAGTCAATTCCTTAAAAATATATCTGCATGTTTTTCTCTCTGACATTTACAAATATATACCTGTACGTGTGTGTGTGTATGTGTGTGTGTGTTTGGAATAATGTTTAGGATATAGCTAAGAAAACTATTAACCCCTGTGTATTAGTTTTCTATGGATGCTGCAAAAAATTACCACAAACTGGTTGGCTTAAAGCAGCAGGAACTTTTTTTCCCCAAGTTTTAGAGGCCAGAAGATAAGTCAGGACACCAGCAGGGACGCACACCTTCCAAGGGCTGCAGGACAGGGTCCTTCCACCTCCTTCAGCCCTGGGAGCCTCGTGTTCTGTGCTTGTGGCTGCAACCCCTCCATCCCTCCTGAGTCCTCACAGAGCTCCCCTTCTAGTTGAATATTCTTTTCCTGGTGAGGAACTTGACACTTGAATTAGGACCTACCTGTACAATCCAGGAAATTTCATTTCAAGGTTCCTAACTTAATCACATGTGCAAAACTCGTTTTCAGTAAATGAGTTGACTCTCAGTAGTGACAGTCTTATTTTTCTCAGCTGAGGAACATGGTTCTCATTTCCATCTTTCGTCCACATGTAGTTTTGTGTTTGTCCACACTTCTTTACTTTTTCAGACTTACACATCACCCATCTTCTCCAGTAGATGGAGAGGATAGGATGAACAGTCAAGTGGGAATGCACGCATGGACAACTCCTTTAGAAAGTCATGCTCTTGAGTCACGTGCTGACTTTGTTAGCTGGTAAAGGGAAGCAAAAGAGTTAAAACAATTCAATTCTACTTTAAATTCAGGAATAAACAGGAAAGACAGTGCTAAGAACATCCGCGTCTCTGTGCAGGGCACCTAGACTTAGTGAGCTCAGCCTCTGTGGCCTCAGGAGGTCTCAGTGTTTGCAAACTTTCTTTTAAGTCAAGAGCATGGCTGGTCTGTGGATTTTACTCCTCAGTGGACAGAGAAGGCCTGAATAAAAGCAAAAGTGCAACACCAAGACCTGCATTTCCCAGCCGTCCTAGAGCCTTCCTGTCCTCCCTGGGTCCCTGCTAAGTGCCCCCATCCCAGGGTAGCTAAATAATTCTATAGCAAGAGTGTCATTTATAGTCAACAATCCATGACTACTTCAGGGTTTCACACATAAAAATTATGGTTGATTTTTTTTTATTAGCTTCTGCTTTTCTGGATCCTTATTTCCCATGTGTTAGTATTTATGCATAAGGAATAAATTGGTGTAACACTTTGACAAAAGCAAAGAATCCTTCCTGTGCTTGTGAAAATAACAGGAGTGACTATTGCAGGAAAAAGAGTTCAAATTCAAATGTGAAAATTACAGTGTGTTCGAATCGTATCTTTCAAAACATGATGGGTGTTACAGTGGTGCCTCAGTTCATGAACTTCATTTATTCCACGAGTCTGAGGAAGATGTCTGAGGTCGTGTTCATCTTCCCATGCAGAGTTCAGGAATGGAAGGAAAATTTTGCCAAACACTTCTGTTTGTGAACTGAATTGTTCACAAACAGAAGCATTTGTAAACTGGGGCTTTACTGTTCCAGATAAGGTAACAATTTATTAGGGCATCACTATTTTTGAACATTCTTCAGTGATCCTATTCATGGTGTGGCAGTATACTCCAAAATTTATTGTTTTATGTCGAACTTCGTTGTTTGTTTTGAGTCTGTAAGCATAACTATTACAAGTTTTATTCAAAGCAGCTCAGTGCAGAATTTTCAATCAAATATATTTCATGAAACTCTTGTTAACATTTCAAAGGGTAAATGCACTCAAAGAGGCAAATTCAAAATCCTCTGTTATTATGTTTAAATTTTGAGATTAAATAATAATAAATTGAAATTTGAGTTTCTACTTACAGATCAAAACAATGAAAATAAATAATATTTTGAAACATGGACTGTTTAAAATATTATGACCAGAGTAGCTAATGTTTTAAAAATGATTCTTCTAAATATTAGCTGAAGTATGGAAATGTTTAATGTTAAGGATAATTTACATGAATGTGATCTCTTTGTGTAGCTTATGTAGATGTAATTTGGTATAAATATGTTTAAAATGTATTTTAGATAGTTTTGACAACATTTTCCAAAGTTAAAAATTCATATACTCTATGGCCCTGAAATTACACTCAAATAATCAGCCTCATCTCACTAAGAGTTAAGAGTTTTCAAGGGCTGTTTGTAAGAGAAGACTCGAACGAACCAGATCTACAGCATGATGGATTCACATTGTGTGGAATTTAGCAATCCTGAAGAGAAAATTAACATAGCTATAAACAATATTGTGAATTAGAGCCTTTTAACAATACTGAGGAAAGAAAAAGCAAGTACAGGGAGACTTCATATAGTGTAATATACTCACAATAAAAGTAAAATAAATTAAGAATACTGCAGGATATTCTTTGAGGCATACACATGGTTTATGTGTAACCAAAGAACACACAGAGTTTTTGAAATTAGTTGCTAATTTCAAAAGGAAGTGAAATGCCTTTGGTGCCCAAATAGTACACTTCTCAGCCTTGGTCTACCACATCTGTATGAAATTAGTGTCCTGTAATTTAGAAGAGAGTAACAGGAGACTTTCCGCCTCCATTTCATAGTCCCCTACGTAGTCAAGTGCCTGTGACCTAGAGTAGTGAGTTTGATAATCTCCCCAGAGAATCAGAGCTAAGATTTGCGACTGTGGATGAGCGTGAATTGGGAGTGGAAGAGGTGTACTCTGTAATAAATGATGATTCAGATACAGTGGTACCTCCATTCATGAACTTCATTATTTCCATGATTCTGGTCACAAACTGAATTGGATAAACACTGAATCAAATTCAGTGCTTAAGATCAATGTTCGCCTTATGGGGAAACATGATTCTGTTCTCGTCTAGTTTGGTTTGTGACCAGAATCATGGAAAGAATTAAGTTCGTGAACCGAGGCACCAATGTAGTACAAGTAGAAAACAAGTCTATAACCATACCTATCTGCGTGCTGGAAAATATCTAAAAGAAACTTTGGATAGGAAGTGTTGATATGTTTTTCTTAAAAATACTAAACAATGTAAAAGCTATCTGCACTGAGAACGGATGGAGAGATATTTGGTCTTCCCATGTGGGCAGATTCAAGTGTGAAGAGAGTAACCCCGCCATGATTATAAGATCGATAAATTTTGCTAAAATTTTTTTCCAAGGACCTCTTGCATTTATCCTAGTAATATCATTATAGAATCATATAGAAAAAAACTTCAATAATAATGACACATGTAAATCACAAAAGGGGGATTTGCCATATCAAATAGCAATATATATTATATACGCCCAGGGTAACTAAAACACTATCATCTTGACATAGAAATAGGCAAGTCAGTCACTGAAATGCATGAGACAATATTAAAGGAGAATATGAAAATCTCTTATTGGAAAGGTAAAGACATTTATAACAAAAGGTATTTCAAATCAGTAATGAATAAAGGAATTATAAAAATAAATTCCACAAATACCTAAGCGATAAACATGAAAAAAATAAGCTATAAATATAAGATAATGAAAGGAATTTATTTTGGGCCTTGAGTTAGAAAAGATCCTTGAAATCAAAACGCAAAGAGCATTTTTCCTTTCGTAGTGAAATCATAAAGGAAGCAAGTTAATTTGACAACATAAAAACATGTTTAAATGTGACAAAATCACCACAAAATTAAAATATGAGCAGAAGACTTTGCAAATGTTTGCAGCATGCATAAAGGAAAGGGATTAATACATACAGTATACTAGAAACATATAAATGGATTTTTAAAGCCATACAAATCTGATGGGCCATGGGGACCAAGGGTGAAAACAGGGGATCTGAAAGGAAACCCAGGAATCCGAACTGCTGGCAGGATACAGCCTTCTCCCTCATAGCTTCCTGGAATTCAAGCACAGGGTATCATTTTCCCCATACGATTTGCAAAAATGAAAACTACAAGAATCACACGTCTAGTTTTGTTGACAAAGTAGGGAAACAGGTGCTGTCATTCTTAAGAAGATAAACTGGCCCAGGCTTCCAAGGACTACTTAGTGGTATTTGCAGACATGAAGAATATACTTATATTTTGACCCATAAATTATACTTCTCCTTATCAAATATTAAATTGTATTTGAAGTGGAAAGAAATTAAAATGTCTTATTATACTTTTGATGTTAAATTATATGGGGAAGTTCCTTGCCAATCATCTTCAAGGAATGGGGACACTACCCCACAGTCATGGTGGGAGTCCTGGCGCCAGGGCCGTCCCATGGGCCAACCTCCTTTCAAATTCAGGCTCCTCAAAGGTAGCAATGCTAAAGTACAGTGGATGGCCTTCCAGACTCTAAGACAATACTCTAAGACAGTATTCCTGGGTGCATGGAAATTATACATACATATTTATGTATTTGTATATGCATATTTACAAATTTATGCACAACAGCTGTGGTCAAAATCCCCCTCAAAATACTCCCTCCAGTTTTAACACACTTATCCCATCATTCTGGCACTTTCTAAAGCAGTTCTAGAAGTCCTCTTTGGTGGGTGTCTTCAAAAGGTATGATTAAAAAACAATACAGGGAATACTGCTACCCAGTACCATCCAAGGGGAAGGCAGGCTCATGCGAACATTCCAGGGGCTCCTTATCCACTTCACTCACCAGATCTGGCACCATAAATTCTGGCTTTTCCCCACAGTCAAATTGACCATGAAAGGGAAATGCTTTGAGTTGATTCAGGACATCAAAGTAGCCATGAAAATGCAGCTAAAGGCACTCAGGAAAGAGCACTTTCAGAACGGCAGCAGAAAGTGGCAAGAGCAACAGGATGAGTGTTAGAATCAAGGGGAAGGTTTTGGGGGTGGTTAATGGCAATGCATCTTTTACTGTAATAAAATTCTTAAATTTAAACATGTACTGTATTTCCTGACAGTACCTCATACATACTAATATACATATTAATATATACATATACAAGTTTATATATGCAAATGTTGCATGAATAATGTTGCTTGCATATGTTTTTCTAAATGAGATATTTTACTAGATATATTGGTATTTTAGATTTTAATACATTTGTAAAGATATCGCATTTACGGGGCCGGTGAGATAGCTCAGCAGCATAAGCGCGAGGTCCTGAGTTTGGTTCCCGGTACCCACATAAAGGAAAAAAAAAAGATATCGCATTTGCTATAGAGTTTATATTAATCTATTTAAAAATATTTATGGACTGTAAGACACAGGACAATGACACACGTGTAAACGTGTATCTGTGCGTGCATGCACGTGTCGTGGGTGTGCATCTGTTTATGAGTGCCTGTGTGTATGTGTGTGTACGTGTCTTTGTGCAGGAAATTATGTGGGCTCCTGTCTGTGTGACATTTTTTAAACTGTTAAGCCAAACCTAAATTCCTCGGAAAAGTCCAAACTGGTCTTACATGTTTTAATTTCTGTTTATTTTTAACTTCCTGACTCATATTGCTAATATTTTGTTTAGAATTTGTTGACTCAGTTTTTTAAATATTTTGTTTTTCACATTTAATACTGTGGCTTTCTTTTCTTGCCCCATCCTTTTTTGAATCAGTATCCATAATTTACAAGTTATCTTTTTGTGTGTGATATAACAGACATTCCTGTGTTTACTTGCTACTTCACATGCCTATTTGATCATGCCTCTTATTTGTTATATAATATTAATATATGTTTTTAGATTGTATTGTTGATATCAATAATGATATGCTCACATTGGCTCTGAACCATTTATTTAGTGGTGATAGTATTATTTATTCATCTTTACTCTGAGCACAAAAGTCTTTGTTCCTATACTTTCATTCATTCCATGTGACTTTAATCAGCTCTGCATTAATAGGTCTCATCATGTGCTGCTTTGAACAGTAAGGGGTAAAGGTGCAAAATAATTAGTGACACCTTTAGATTTCAAGATCTTTCAGTGACAATCACAAGGAGACAGTGGAAAAACAGAGTAATGAGGAAAGGACTTTGCCCGTTATGGTTTCTGGCTTAATTAATTTACCCGAGCTATTCTGAAAAGAGTAGTAGAGGGATTTAGAATGTTTTTATCTTTTACCTTTACGATACTGTCTTGCCTTGCTATATTTTCAATAATTAAGTGTTTTATCAGACATTTTGCTTATCCTCATAAAGAACTAATGAATTTATTTTTACTGAAGATGCTCTGTAAACTTGAAGCCAAAAAAAAAAAAAATCCACACATTCTTTACTTAATTAAATGATAAGCATTGGCAAAAAGATGTAAAATGTAAACAGACATTGTTCCAGCAATAATAACTTGGTTATGCTTTGCCGAGATGCTTCATATGTACTTTTCAATTAAGCTTATTTTAAACTAGCGTCTGTGCCTCTTTAAAGAAGCATTTTCAATGCCATAGTGCACTGCTATAATGAGGGCATCACTTTGACCCAGGCAAGATCCAGAAGTGTCACAAGATCTCCCACACTGTCCTTTTTTAGCTCTAACCGCTTGCCTTCTGTCTCCAACCCCTCATTAGCCCTGTTCTCCATTTCTATCATTTTTGTTCTTTTCAGAATTTCATAGAAATGGAATTATTCAGTACACAGGATTTGGAGACTGACATCTTTTTCTCCTTTAACATACAAGGTGCAATAAAAAATACAGTGAATGTTAATTTTAAAAAAATTAAATTATCACAGTAAAAGACATTGCCATTAACTTCTCTCAAAATTCTCTTCCTCACTTTGAGCACACTTATCCTGTCATGCCTGCCACTTTCTGAAGCAGTTAGAGGAGTCCTCTCTCATGAGTGTCTTTTCATGGCTGGCTTTATGTGCTGATTTGATTCAAGATGCTTACAAGAATTTCTGTCAAAGAAAAACATGATGGTGTCTCTTTAGCCTCCTCATTCACCAGATCTGGCACTGTGTGACTTCTGGCTCTTCCCTAAAATCAAAATGAACATAAAAAATAAACATTTTCAACCAAATCAGAACATTGAGGTATCCATAACAGTGCCACTAAGGACACTCACTAAAGAGGACTCCCAGAACTGCTTCAAAAAGCGCAAGAACAATGGGATAAGTGTGCCTGAAGTGAGGGGAGGATTTTGAAGGAGATCAATGGCAAAGCAACTTTTACTTGTATAACTTTCTTAAATTTAATCATTCACTATAGTTTTTTTTTTTTTATCACACTTTGTAATTCTCCAGACCTTTATCCAGGTAGTTGCCTATATCAATGGTATGTTACATGTTTTTGTTGAGTGGTATCCCATAGTACAGCTGTGCTGTATTTCAACATTTGCACATCAGAGGACAAGGCAATTAGAAGGCTAAACTTGTTATTCTTTCTCTCTGTATGGGGGTTTATTTAATTGCAGTGGAAAGGGAAATTTAGTCCAAGATGGTCTTCCGCAGCCATCTCCACCTTGTTCTTCTCCTACTCATCTTCGAAACTTACAATTTTGTTTCTTTCTGACAACATTGTATTTCCCTCTTTGTTGCTTAGTCTATCCACCATACATAGTATCTCAAATCCACCAGGATTCTGGATCAGAATATTAGCATCCCTAATTTTCCTACAGCCTTTTCTCTTATGCTACATTCCAACATCATTCATATCTCTATTAAGATTTCTAAAACTTAAATGTACTAATCACTATAATTAAGTATTAGAATTTTTTCTGTGTGTTATTCCTAGACTTTGAAGGAAATAGCTACTGCATACATGTTTTGATGTTTGGAGACTAGTTTTTACGGGTTGCTCTAATCATAAATCTAATAATTTCTAGTATCATGAACCTTGTATGAGAGAATTAACACTATTTGGTACACATTAGTTATTAAAAATTAAGTCAGAATTTGATTTTTAAATGTTTGGTTTATCATTATCTTGTGCTTTGTGTATGTGGATGGGCTCCTGCAGCCTAATTTTTGTTTTTTACAAAAAATAATATATGCCCTCTTTGCCATATTGCTGACGTCTTCCAGCCCACTCTACTCATTTTTTTAGTTGCATGGACCTAGTTCCTGTCTTCCCCTGGAGACTGACTTCGCACGCATATGCCACTGTCTCAATCTCATTTGGGCCACTTGCTTTTTTGTTCAACTCATGGTTGTCAATTTGATTTTTTTCCACATTGAACTTCTAGATTCTTGCATTCTTCTTGCATTCTTCTACAAGAGAAGATAAATATCCTGACTTTAAGTTTTGTGAGTCAGAAGACAGTGATTCAGAGATCAAAACTGAAAAGTACTTGCTCTGTGTGTGAAGTTCAATATCTATTTCCAAGGACTTCACAAAACTAGCTAATTCAACCTTTATTCTGAGCCTTTGAAGTATTTGCCATTGTTCCCCCTATTTTACCAATGAGAATCTCGGGGGCTGAGGCTTAACTAATTTGCCTAAGGTCCTGTCACTATTAAATATTAGAGTTGCATTTGAATTAAGCAATGTAATTCCAAATATTATTCTCTTACTGACTATACCACAGCAAGTTCTAAGGATTTTTTGTATCATTTCATTCAGAAAAAGTTGCAATGATGATTACTGATGTTAATATTAAAGTGGAAAGCCACAGATCAGGAACTAACAGAGAACAGGTCCTGAACATACCAGAAACTACTGAATTTTGTGTTTAACAAAATGAGGTCCCCTGCAGAGCTGCTCTGAAATAGCCCAGTGCAGGCATGGATGGGATGGAAGCTCTGGGAGGGGCTGGGCTGCTCTTGTGCCCCAGCTCCAGCTCCAGCACCTTGCATGGCTGTCTGTACTTGCCTGATAAATGCAGGACCTTAAGGAAAAGCCCTGTGGCTGAGTTCTGTCTACTTCTAGATGCAGGATGGTGCCACGCACTGCTGTGGTCCATATTCCTTATTATCTTCTCTTCCTAGCACAGTGCTGGTCAGAATGTGGACTCTTTAAGTAGATACCTGACCTCTGTCACAGGGAACTGGCAACCCACTGTACCACAGCAGCAGGAAAAACCCCTCCTTAGAATGTGTAGCCTGATGAGGCAGGTAAGTGTGCTGGACATAGTACAGAATTCACTGTTGGAGTTGCTGAGTTAGCCAGACATGGTGGTGCAAGCTTCCAATCCTAGAGCTCTGGGAGGCTGAGGCAAGAGGATTCCAAATTCCAGCCCATCCTGGACAACTTTGCAACTCAGGGAAACCAAAACTCTGACTATAAATTTAAAGCATTTAAAAAGGGCTGTGTGTATAGCTCGGTGGGAAGACTCTGAGTTAAAAGTTCCCCAGTTAACATTGTTAGTTAAGTCCTTTTCCTATGCTGGGTACTGCTCTACATCCAGCTTACCTTTCTTTTCTGTCTGACACTCATTTGATTGCTTGTTTAAAATTCTAGCTCTGTCACTAATTGTACAATCTCATGTAAGGAATACTATCACTCTAAGCCTCAGTTTACATGTAAAATTAAGATAGAGAAACAGTTTCAAATGAGAAGAGAATCAAGAGATGGAGAGAGGGGCAAGGAGGTGAAGGAAGGGGATGAAAAAAGGAATGAAGATGTGTGATGTGCATGCACCAGCTCCGCTCAAGGAATGTAAATTTATGTACAGCAAACATGTACTAATAGAAACAACAAAAAACATTTTTCTGAAAGAGTTCTGGTGAGCACTAGTGAAATTATATATGGATAAATGAGAAAGGGAGAGAGAGAGAGAGAGACAGAGATAGAGAGACAGAAGAGACAGAGCCAAAGAGAGGAGTTGGTTCCCACTGTGGCTTCACTTTTGCTTCTTCTCAGCTCCTGCGCAGTACCTGTCACTGCACTGCTTATCGCTTTTGCCATCTAAGTTCCAGATTTCTTTAAAGACAACTGTTGACCTACAGAATCATATGCGGAGCAGGATGTGGCCATACACCTTATTGAGTGCCTCCAAATGACATCTGAAACTTTTGATAATCTTTCTTGTTCCTGAACTCCCACCTCTGTGGAGAAGCACCTCATATCACACGTAATGCCCAATGCCCACTGGCTGAAATGAGGGTGATTTTATGTCATCTAATCCGTGTTTCCATGGGCCATCCTGGATACTGTCTTCAGAAGATACTTATTCTTAGGTGCAGGCTTAGCCTCATTAAAAGGAAGAACCCTGAAGATGAAAAGTTCCAGATCCTATCAAAAGTCCCTACTTCACACACAAAGTCCGGGAGTTGGCGACTCTGCCGTGCTCTTCCTGTTGCCTACACAACCTTAATGATGTCATTAGCGTCTCCTACCTGAAGGACTCAGGGAAACAGCATTAAGATGCATTGCTGCATTTCAGTTGATTGAGCTCATTTGCTAGTTTGTAAAGAAACACAATTAATAAATTAGGTCATGTGTGTCTTAATTTTTGGCAGTCAATTTTGAAATGATACTCTTTCTTGACTGTTCTTCTCTGAACAAAATGAAGAAAACAATTTATGCTGAACTTGTCATATGTGGAGGTGGTGAACATATGTTTCTAATTTTGAGCTAAGAGGAATGCAAAATACACAATTTTAGCAAATCTTATTCTTGACAACCACTCAGGGTATTTCAGTGAAGAAATGTGCAAATTGCTTAGGGAATTAAAGATTCTCTGGTTTGGTGTGAAAATAATAGCTGTACGCTTAGAGTTTTATGACTCTGGTGTGCTTATTTCTCTGTGATCAAGTTCAAGTCTTGAACTTTTGCTTATATTTTCCCACCAGGATGTTGATGCTGCTTGCCCAAGTGGGTGAGCACGGTGGGGACGGAGTGGGCTCCCTCTTTTTTTTATATCACATTTTAACTTGGAGGCCTAAGGCCTCCTCCAAGCCACCCCATCTGGATGTGATCTGTGGATCGATTTGCTTCAATGAGTATGGAATGTTTGGGAGAGGGATTTTGGTTGCCATCTGCCCCATAAATATGAAGCACGGGCTCCATGTGAGGAAGAGCTTGGCCACCGCGATGCTGGGCTTCTTTTCGTGCTACAATTATTTACTCTGGTCAGAGTATGGACAATTACTTTTGTTTCTTGGTACATCTGTTAATTCTTTTATTCCTAAGCATGTGTACAAAATATTTATCATGTCATGAAGATAAAGCTTGAATTTGTATTGCAATTGATAAAAATTTATGGTTGGATATGATCTGCCCCACAAATTCTCATTGCGTTGAAAGCTTGGTTGCTGATGGGGTTTGGGGAAGTGATTATCCAATGAGGCTCCAATTTGATCAATGGATTGGTCTATTGATGAGATCATAATCTTGTGACATTATTGGAAGGTACTGGAAACACGAGGTGGAGCTGCCTTGAAGGGAGTGGATCATGGGGTGTGAGCTTGGGCTCTGTTTCTGTTTCCCGGCCTCCCCCTCTTCTACTCAGGCTCTTCCCTTCACTCTCTGCTTCCTGGCTGCCATGAGGTGAGCAGCTTTCTTCCATCACACCTTTCTATCATGTGTTTCTGCCTCCACAAAGACCTGAGAGCAGTGGAGCCAGCTAAATGGCCTGAAACCTCTGAAACCTTCTCTCCTTTAGTTTATCTCAGGCATTTTATTACAGCAATGAAAAACAGATTACCACAAAAACACTTCTCATGGGATTTCTTCAATGACTGAGTCATCCTGCATTTTAAGGCCCTCAGATGATTCCTGTGCATACAAAAGTTTGAGAAGTGCTGGGGGTGGGGAATTGCGCAGTGATTGTCCCTGGGTCTGTCACCTAATTTTTTGCTGCAGAGCTGAACGGGGAGAGGAGGGGTTGGAACTGAGACCTCCAGATTTACATCGGCAGAGGGAACGTGGTTGTGTTACTTCATGTTGCACACCATGTTCTGCTTTACCCTAGCCAAGCTTTCGCTTGGTGAACCATGCCATCCATGCTGCCTCTACCTTAACCTTAGCCTCAAGTGTGGCCTCAGTGTGCACCAGGCTCCTGCAGTCCCAGCTCATTCTAATGCAAGCGCTGTCCTCACAAGCCCGCTTCCTCCTGGTGCCCTCTCTGTGGGAAGCCATCTTGCCCTGGTCTGCAGCTGCAAGGCGACTCTCCTCTGAGGCTTGCCTGCTGCTTGGAAACTTGCTGAGATGTAGACCATGGACCTCTGCTCCCATGGGACCTCCACTGAGTCTTAAAGGAGACTCCATCATGCCTTGTCTAGGAGGCTGGAGATGAAATGAGAGATCTCAAGTTCACATAGTTCTAGCTCTTCTCCAAACATCTCCATTTCTCTCTAAACCTGAAATCCCGTTCAGGCAGGAGGGTCACGATAGGTCACCTCTGGACACCTGGTGGACACCAGCGGAAGCTGAGTTCACTCTGAGCCTGGAGTGAGTGCAGTCTAGTTTTACCCTTCCGTCTCCTGCAAATAGAATGGGAGCTCTTACTTTCTGAAGGGGACCTCAGCTATGCACATAAGTATGTTCTTTCTGATAAATCCCCTAAGCACGCTGTCTATCTTTACTCCCATCTGTCCAGAGTTCTCTTTACATCTTTTCCCAGCTTTGCTAAATATCTGTGAGGTACAGCTGAATTATTTATTACAATTGGCTAAGTAGAGTCTCCACAACCTAAATCAACTAGGCTGATCTTCCAGTCCATTCACCCAGCCTGCAGATTATTCTAGTTGAAAGATCTTCTTTGGGAAATCTAATACAATTCTCAAGGTACTGTCTCTGAAAAATAAGTGAGAAAGAAAACTTTTACGGGAATTTGGTCTTTAGAGGGATGATTTAAAGATGGTTAGCTGTGTCTCTCATCCCTCCCCACCAATAAAATTGGCCCATGTGATCTGTCACATTTATTCCTTAGACAGTAGACTGCTTCTGACAGTGGTAAAGTACTCAATCATGGGAGTATAAAGGATTGCTGGTTTCTAAATGAGCGCCTCTGAAAAGAACCTGTACGTTTGAAAATAATAAGAGTTGATGGCTAACTAGTAGCCTTGGCGTTTTTGTCATTATCCCAGTAAAACCAATCATTGAGTTATTGAGCCACAAAGATTGCTTTCAAGTCATTAGGAAGGCTGTCACCTATTACCATGCAGTGAGAGAAAAACTTGTAGAAAAACAAACTTGCAAAAACTACTGGAAATTCTGCATGTAAAAATAAACTTCCACTATACATTTTGTATAACAAATATGTTCTTACTTTCCTCTGTAAGAAAGTGTGAAAGTGATTTTTAATATCTATTTCTTATATTTAATATAGGTAATGCCCTGAAAAATAAATTCTGATAAAGAAATTATTGTGGAGATTTATTTAGGTATCAGTTTTGAATAAGTAAACCTATGAAATAACTAGATTGCTTTCCCCTATGGATATATCTTGAGTTCAGCTTTTTGTAGGGCATATTTAAAGCTGTACAAGGTATTAATATTTTATTTGATGGTAAGATTGTTACATTAAAGTTGTATTCCAAAATCACCAGCACTTCACAATGGTTCTCCTGCCATTTACTAGAACGCCAATATTAACAGATGTTCCTAATAGAATGACAATGTTACACAAACTGGTAATTTAGAACTAGCAATGAGCTTCCATGCAATCCATCTGAGGCTGATGTTTTGTGTGATTGTAGCAGCAGATCCTGTGAGGGGAGTAAAAGAATGAGAAAAATATTGTTGCATTCCACTGTCAGTAATAAACCCATGGAGTGGGTAATTAGTTCAATCAAATACACTTGTGTTCCAACTCTGTCTTAACTCCTGTGCTCGCTGCCAGGGGTAAAACTTTGGACACCACGACCAGCGCCTACAAGGGGCTCTTTGTCCAGTGTGGAGCTACTCAACTTAGCACTCTTGATATTTTGGGCCAGATAATAATAATGGTGGTGTGGATAGTCATCTGTGCACTGTAGGATGTTTGATGACATTGCTGGCCTCCAACTAGTAGGTGTTCTTAGAATCTCCCCTCTTTGTTGTGGCAACCAAACTGCCTTCAGCATTTGCCAAAGGAACACTGGGAAGGAAAATCATGCTTAAGAAGCCATATCCTAGTAAGACAGAAGGATCTCTGAAAACAGTGAGATGTGGAACATTCTGGAATGTTCAAGGTGTGTCAGGAAAGCTGTGGAGAGAGTGACTCCACACCAGGGACAAGAGAGGTAGAGGCCAGGAGGGTTTCTTTTGATGTTGCTTCATTCAGTGGAATTAGGCTAAACTGTTTGACTTAATCTGGTGGGAAATCAGATATGTCTAAGACAATATTCTCAATGAAAGGACAAGATAAGCAACATTCTCATAATCTATCAACTAATATGTTCCGAGATCTCAGGCATTTCATAGTTTTGCCTTTTATATCCATGCAGTGTAATCAACCTTGAGGCTTTTCTAAGAAATTTCAACTAAGATACTACTCTGATTTTATTTCTTACATGGTAAGCAAGTTGTTCCAATGTGTGGGCTACTTTCATGCTATCCAGCCAAGCATGGTTTGCAATCTAGGCTCTCTTCATTCATGATCATCCATTTCTCTACACCTTCAAAAGTCCTAGAAGTTAATGTTGTAATATCATATTTTATATAGTAGAATAAGTCTCTTTTTCAGAATTGGTTTATAAATCTAAGGAATTGTGTACTATAATATAAAGTTTGAAAATTGTTCAATTTTCCACAAGTCTTTTAGGTGTCTATTAGAATCATAAGATACTATAATAGAGGATGTGGATGTGTTAACAATATTAAGTTGATGCATCACTTACTTTGCCTTTTATTTCACTCAGTTGACTTTTAAAAATTACACTCTGACTAGCTACCATACCTAGGATAATTGCTAACTATGTGTAATATGCAAGCTTTATCTTATTGTATTTTCTACTTACATTTTCTGAATTACTGTAGATGTGTGTTTTGAGCTTTATAGACACTGTAGTTACATTTTATAATTAGTCTTTCTGTCGCTTAGTCTGGTTTTATATGTATATTTTAAAATCCCCTGCAGAAAGTGACATTGTTTGCCTTTTTCCCTTTAACTTTACACTGTATATTTTCTTTTTTTTGCAAAAATATTGGGAGAAAGATTTCCAAAATGGAAATCTTCATAGATTCAGCTACACTATAATTGAAAACATTACCAGAAACAAGAGACAAATGGTCAACCCAGAGTTTATATATTTTTCTTTAATTAACCAATGAATGCCCTCAAGATATCTCATTAACTCCTAAAATCAATGTGGAAAAATATACATGACAAGTAGACACATTATCAGTGAATCAGAGAAGACAACCATAGAGAAAAAAAAAACCTAACAATACATTTCAGTCTCTATTCACGTGTTTATTAATGAATACATGACCATAAATTAAAAATTCAAATGCCACTTCATGTGTCCTTATTGACAAACTTAAAAACTTAGACTCACTATTATTGTCAACACAACGTGTAAATAAAAAGTTTTATGGAGAGCCCAGTGCATTTTGGAAGAGAAAGTTCAATAAATTGGGATATATTTTTAACTTAAAACTCAGTGGGTATCCCCAATATTTTCACCATGATCAGTAAAACTCACTGCAGCTGAGATGCAGTTATGGAATTATGAAGTTATGGTCTGCTACTGCCCACTCGGCTGCCTAGATACACACAATGTACTATAATCTTAAAATCTAGAAGAAAAGACTTTGAATACATTCACCACAACAAAATGGTAAATACTTGAGGAAAATAAATATGTTTAACCTGATTGAAACATCATATACTGTGTATACATGTATCAAAATATCGTATGGTACTCCATTAGTGTTCATAATTTTTACATTTTTGCGAATCAGTTAAAGAAAATTGAGGGAAAAGCAAATCCCTACTATGCATTATTACTTAAAAAAAGTGATTCTGTCCCCATGGCAAGTCCAAACTGGGGCTGAGTAAATAATTCATTGTGTGCAGTGGGACGGAAATCTCTGTGGATAGCAATGCACGGGCTACAGCACGTGTAACTCGTCACTGCAGCCCCCGATCCTGGATGTCTGGTCACCCTCCGGAAGTGTCAAGTGTACTCAAAACGCAAAAAAGGCATTGAAACAAAGTTTATTCCATTGGTTTGTAATAATGAAAAATAAAAAAGTCTAAATCGATCAATAAAAAAGAAATATCAAAAATAGTCCAAACTTGCACATTGTCTACATATAAATGTAGATTTATCCTTAAAATAAACTTAGAATTAAAAAGTAATATCTGAAACATGAATGTACACATGTTCATACATGTTCATAAAAACAGCACTAGTAACTCACTCTCATTTTAATTATTCTTATAAAAAGGAGCTGAGATGAAGGATGATAAGAAAATGATGTGCAAAAGGAGATGTCCTTGCTGTAAAGCACATTTCTTGACATTTACTCTCTGTGTCTAAGAATAATTATTGATCCTTTGACCAGTATTTCCCTGTCGCTCCCTGGTCATCTTTGGTGACAAGTCTACCCTCTGTTTCTTTTGTTTGTTTCACATCCTTTATACTAGTGCGTTTTTGCTACTCAGATAATTTTTTTAATTTTTATTTTTATTCATACCTGTTTGCAGTGCTCAGCAATTTCATCTGCCTTGGTGAGCTGGTCTGTGTACAGAACCCCTTTTAATTCTTTTTATGCCTCCTTACTCCTCTCCTCCCTCCCTCCATGTCTTGGTCCCCTTCCCTCCGTTTCTATGAGACCAACTTTCTCAGAGTCCACATAGGAGTGGCTTTATGTGGTCTTTGTCTTCTTATGCCTGGCTTGTTTCTCTAACATAATTTCCTCAACATCACCCATGTTGCTAGAAATGGCAGGACTTCAAAGCTGAATAGTATTCCTCCAAGTATTCCCACTCCCTCTAGTGATCCCGTACCCACGCTCCACACCCAGGCTGGAATCTCCTCTTGGTTTTGTTCAGCTACACTCCTACTCCAAAGCAGTTGCCTGAAAATGTGCTGCTCTTGGAGACCTAAGTCAAATACAGCAGACTAAAGAGTCTCCTCTTTCAAAATCCTTTCCTTCTTTGTTCCAGCCCCAAACATCTTCCTGTTTAAGGAATTTCTAGACCATCTGCAGTCACCTTGATGCAACACAGCCCTAACTACACTACATCTTAGGCTCCACTATTTCTAGCGGATCGTCTATAAAAGGTCTAAATAGTTGATCTGTAACTAGAGCAGTGCAGGGCTAGCGTCTCTGTGCCTCATGGTTATCTTCGTCCCTAAACTCCGAGCTGCAGACTACGCTAGCCTGTCTCTACCGTACAATATCACAGCCCAGAGTGATATGAACTAAGATATCCTATCAAGTGTGACCATCTAAGAAGATTAATTAAAAATTTATGAGATAAAGTAATGTTAAAACCAAACTAAAGCATCTATCTATCTATCTATCTATCTATCTATCTATCTATCTATACGCTTATTTTAAATAACATATTATGGGCTCTCATCTAGGCTCACAAATCTGCCTCACAATAATTACCCAAGAGTTTGGAATGAAGCATTCTGATTTGAGAAAAGTTTTATTATATTTTAAGGCAGGCACATTATTTCTCTATAAACTTTGGCAGTCAGCAATTATGCATTTTTATACTTGGTCATGTAGAAATCCTAGACATGGTCTATGAAAGAAGTAAGAGAGAGGTGTTGGAAAGTACAACTCCCTTTAGACATGAAAAAGAAGAACAAATCCCGATGAATATGCCATCTCTGTCACCATAATATTTCATGTCTACTGTCTACAGTGAAAACATGTTAAAATTCACAAAGTCTATAAATGATGAGTCCTTTCTCTTATGAATCAAGATTTTCTTTCCTTTGGGAAATTTAATCTCCTAGATTGCAATGGAAAACACATTTTGAAATAAAAAAAGATATCACTTTATCTTCATCAGAAATGTGACACTTTTCTCTCCAAAAGCAAGAATACTAATATTACTACATGCTTGCATTTGAAGGTTGTGAAAATTAACTTCTAAAAAATAAGATATTTTTAATTGTTAAAGATATTCTTCTGGAATTCATTCATTCCTAAGAAAAGACAATTTAAGCATTCTGAAAAATGTTTGGAAAATTAGTTTATGTAGTTTGTATTTGTGTGTGTGTATACTACCTTTTATTTTTTAGAGACAGGATCTTTTTTTTTTTAAGTTACACATGTTTGGGATTCTAAAGAAATGATATAACACATTGAATTGCCAGTAGCAATGTTTAAACTACCTACTATATGTGAAGTGTTGTGTTGGATTCTATGGGTACACTAGTAAAAAAATCTGTATCTTTCAAGAAAACAGTGGCACTCACGTATTACCCAGCTTTTGTTACTCTAACCAAGTACCTGAGATAAGTAACTTGTAAGTAGGAAATAGTTATTTTGGCTCATGGTTTCAGATGCTTCGCTGCATGGGTGCTTGACCCTGTTGCTTTGGGACTGTGCTGTGTGATACCTCATGGTGGATTTGCATAGTGGAGGAAGACTTTTTACCTCATGGCAGCTGGGAAGCAAAGAGAGAGGGATAGGAAGCATCGGGGTCCTGATATCCCCTTCAAGGGTACACACCCAATGACCTAACTTCCTTCCATTAGGCCTCACCCCTGTAGTTTCCATCATCTCCTAATAGTGCCACAGACTGGGAACTAAGTCTTCAAAACATGGGCATTCAGGGAACATTCAAGATCCAAATTATAGCAGCATGTAATCACCATAAAGCTCCACCATGCTACAATGGGGGAGTGCCAGGCACCGAGAAGGTAAGCTGAGCAAATTCTACCTGCTTTTGGTGTCAGAGAAGGGATCAGTAATAAAGAGGCATCTAAGCTGTGATCCGATCCTTGGGTAAAGGGTGTGGGTACGCCAGACTGCAGGTGAGATCCAACACGATGCCCCTAGGACAAAGAAGGAGGTCTGCCAATCCTGACCCTGGAAGAAGTGCAGGATAATGAGGTAAGGGGGGCCAGATCTGGAACATTTGCCTGCCAGGTGCTTTATTTATTATCTACAAGTCGATGAGAGGGTATTAAGAAATTTAAGTAACAGAACTGTGTTTATAAATGTTACTGTGACTATTGAGCCTGGAGGGGTAGCAAGAGAGGCAAAAGTTAAGTAAGAAAGCTGATCCATAGTCTAGGAAAAAGAGCATCATGGGCTCTAGTAGGAGCTGGATGGGAAAAAATTGATAGAAGCAAGCAAAGCTAAACAGGTTTGGTGATTGTTGGAATGTCGGTGATGAGGACGGAGTACCAGCAGCCCAGGTAACTGTGCAGGCTGTGCACTGAGCAACCCCAGGGTACTCTTGCTAGAAAGCTGCCTGACGAAGTTGTGCAGTGTGGTGGAAAATATGAGCCCTATTATGAAAAAGCGCACTGGGAATCTACCTCAGGTAAGTGGAGGAATGGGAATTCCATTCATTATAAAGTAAGAGGGGAGAGTCAGGGATCACGATTTGGGCAGGAGTTGTAGCAGCGACTAGGGGAAATCACCAGGTGAATGAAAGCAGTTTGTGTTTCAACAGAAATAGGCAAGAAGGAAGTGAGTATGGGCCTGGTGTGCAGTATATTCGTGTAACTGCATGTTTGAGAAACCACATTCAGAGGATAACTAAAGCAAGGGAGTTGATGAGATGAGGTACTGAGAATGTACAGGAGCCAGGGAAACTACAGAACTTCAGAACTTCAGGGTGTTGACATTTATTGGTGAAGAAGCAGCAAAGAATGAGGAACTAGGGAGACAGTGAAGGGTGGTGACATAGCAGGTAGAGACAAGAGTGAGGAATGTTGAAGTAGCTGATACTAAGAACAGGAGGTGTCTATGGGTGCTCCTGACTCCCCGGCAGCCTTTACTACAGGGGTTTCCATTGGGAGGGGGACCAAGTCTAGTAAAGACCGGAACATGAAGCTGAAAACACATAGAGACAGGAGCTGTGGGCAGATCTTTCATTCAGCATAGTTGAAGGCATCAGGGCAAGTAGGGTGGTAGCAGAGTTAAGATAAAGTAAAGGGAGACATAAAAGATACCGAACAGGGCAGTATTTTTAGAAGGTTAAGCAAGCGGTGCTGAAGCAATTAGCTTCTTGGAGTAGCAGATACGTACCATTCATCGTAACGAGTGTGCCACTCCATGTGCCCATTTATTTTTGTTTCACTTGAGCTAGCTCAAATCAAAAGGACATGAACTGACACAGAAAGATGTTCAGAGAAGAAATTTTCAAGAACCATCTTGAAAATACATATGTTACCTAATGCAGCTACTATTTTATAGCTTTCTAGAGCATTTTTCTTTCTATTTTCAATTTACCTGTTCACTGGCTTATAAAATTTTAATGTTAGTGGTACAGGAAAGTCAAATAGTGACACATATATAGAAGGAAAAGAACATCAGTCTTACCCTAAATAACTCGGAATGATCTGGAAGCCAAATTTACAACTTGTAGATGGATTCCTCTACAGTCCATGGCTCAGCACCAGCAGTCCAAGTTGGAAAAAAGCATGTGTATAGGATATCCAAGTGTACGGCTTGTTTCAAATCTCTAAATTACATAGAAAATTTGTTGTTATTAAATGCACCCATATTTTTTAGGGTCCTTATGTTAGTCAACTTTTAGGACATATTTTAAAAGTGAAATCAACTTTTCTGTCATATTAAATAATTGATTACATCAAAGACTGGAAATGTAATCTATTTTTAATAAGATTAATGTATCCTATTTATACTTGAATTTAAAGTGCTGGTATTTATTAGGTTTCATTATTCTTGACATTATTTTCAAGGCAGTTTTGATTAATTTACCAATTTGCTTGAATTTATTATGCTGTTACTGATATTAATATATATTTTAAAATTACTGCTATATATTGTTATCACTCCCTAATGTAATAGTATTGAAAGGTGGGGCTTTTGGTATGAGTGCCCTAATAATAAGACAAATGAGTCTCTCTCATTCTTGTTCTTGCTCTGTCTCTTTCCCTCCCTCCCTCTCTCTCTCTGTTTCTCTTCCCCACCCCTCTTCCTCCTCTTTTCCTTAAGATTCATAAAGGCAGAAGAAATTTCCATGCTACAGTGACTGGTACATAACATATGCTCAATAAATGCTCATTATATAAATTTATTCTCCTTTTCTACATTTAAAGGAAGATTCTCTTTTCTAGGCAAACAGAGAACTCAGCCTGGAGTCAAATGAGGCTTACTTTCCCTAAATACATATAATCATCTACATGTAACTCTCTTCTATGAAATCAGGACCTAGTGCCTTCAAGCTGGAATATTATGAGGGCTTAAAAGCAGCCGTCAACGTTTTAGGCAAGTAGAGAATTTGAATCACATAAGTATTACTGATACACTGTGACATATGCAACAACTTGTTATGCCAGTGTACACAACTACATTAGATCCCATGGGCATTAGGTTGGGCTGGTGCCCAGTGAGGATGGCTTACATAATGTGAGACTCTATTTATCTAGCATTCTTGATGGGACAAAAGAAGAGATGGCAGCTGGTGAGATAGCTCAGTGGCATAAGCACCTGCCTGGCAAGCACGAGGTCCTGAGTTCGACTCCTGGAACCCTCATAAAGGAAAAAAGGGCCGGCGATATCGCTCAGTGGCAAAAGCGCTTGCTGGCAAGCGCGAGGTCCTGAGGTCGACTCCCGGTACCCACATTAAAAAAAAAGAGAGAGAGAAGAGATGGAGAACAACAGTAACCCCGAGGGTGCAGAGCCTAGAAGCTTGTGGCTATTGAGGGAGTTTCTTGGAGGTGATCTACAGGCGTGGCTTTGAGTGATGATTACTCAAATACAAACAAATGCTAAAATCTACTGTTTATCCTCCCTCCACCAAAAAAACAAAAAATGAGGGCATTATACTGGTATAGTTTTCTAAGGTCTGACTGATGTTAGTAGTACACCAATATTGTTTTTATAATTTTGACAATGTGTTGTGTGTTGTGATTGCATAACAGATTATTTTTATGGGCAGATGGATGAAGGTTACAGACGAACTGTCTACATTAATTTTTCATACTGTAATGAGTCTTAAATTATTTCAAACTAAAAACTTACTTAAAAATGTCCCAGAACATAGTAATGTCATTAAATGTAATAGTATCTTGTGTCTGATTTCAAGGTTCTAATAATAAAGTCTTTATGATATTTCAGTAAAAGGTAAAAATGAGTTATAAAGAGAAATAATTTTGTGATTGGGAAATAAGATTTGAGCACTGACAAGTATGTAAAAGGAGGAAGATTATAAACATTATGTTTGTCAAGAAATTTTACAGGAAAGCAATTCCCAAGGGAAAGTAGTTGAAAAAGCTTTATAAATATCTTTCAAAACACGAGCAACATATTTTTGAAAATAGTAATTTTAAATGAAGAGTGAGCTTCCACTACAGTAACATGCAAGAAATTTTCATTCTAGAATCCGAGAAACTTTATCTGACTACCCATCACAGACTCTAATGCAATATTTCCACATAACTAAATAGTACTAGATTACATATTTTCATTTCTCAGGCCACGTTCTTCCTCTTCAAGATTTCCTGTAATTCTTTCATAAGAGGACGCCTTCATGATTTAGAAGCAAGCTGCTGTATTAAATCAGACTGGGAAGCCTTCTGTGAGGTTCATTTTCAATGTTTCCATGTTGTTTCAACTTGCCTCATTCCACTCTTAGATGTATTTCCCCATACCTTAGGGATGCTTATGGACACATGTCTACACACCCCACATTTAATATGATATTTATTTTGCATATATGTGATGTATAGAAATAGAAGTATTTTATGATGCTTTTGTCTTGTTTACCACATATTACATGTTTATAGGCAAATACTACATTCCATTTGTGTTCCTTCTAACAGCTTTCTAGTTTTTCTCTTATACACAATAGAGACCTGTTTTGGTGGGATGATTAGTCTCAGTGAAAATGTTCTCCCATGTCCTTCCCATGTTCAGCTGTTTCTTGGGTAACCCACACCCTGACCCACATCCAGAATGGGCTTCTGAACCATCTATGGGTGCTCCAGGCTTTTCTGTCCCATCACTTTCCAGCTTGAGTTCCGTTGTAGGATTTCTATATTTTGCTACAGTTCCTATTATCACACAACCTACTTTTACATTTCAACAAATTAACCCCTCTTTAGCATCAAATGTACACTGCTGGCCACAAGGACAGAGATAACATAAACACAACCTCTACTCTTCTAACCTGGGATCTAAGGGCACACATTTTTATGACCTCTGTGCATTTCCTGGTAATGGTGGGCACGCCCAGAGACATACCCGATAGCATATGACCCTTCTTGAAATACGATTTGACTGCCCCATTACCAGGGTTCAGTTTGCTTGTTACTCATTCAGAGAGAGTTGCAGGGCAGTCTGTCCTCAGTACATCATCTGAACAAACAGGAAGCAGCTCCACTCCCACACTGCGTCACTCCCTGGTCCTGGAAGACCTCTCCTCCTCCATCCCAGAATTCCCCAGGAGTCCAGGCCTTTGGAGCGAAGCTTGACTCTGTTCTGGTCCTGCTTTGAGTCTTCTTTTCGCAGCTGTGGTGTGAAGGGAAGGACTGGGGAATGACCCCATTCCCTACTATCTCTGACATATAGTATTTGTACCTTCAGCACAGTTAGCGGCATCACATGATTATCCTGGCTCGGCTACTTTGTCTAACTTAAATAGATGAGTTAAGTAACACCGATTTTCTTGTGTCGAAGATTAGTTTAAGGAGCCACCCTAATTTAATCAGTCTTTTCTCCAGGGAAGAAATATATCACAAATAATACTGTACAATTATTAGGTAATGTCTTAATTTTGCTTTGCAACTGAGTCTTAAGGTGTATGTAGTAATAAAATTACGTCTTACTTTTATTCTAGACACATAAGCTAACCATCTAGGTTGTGAATATCATAGAATATTAGAGAATGGGTACAAAAGAATAGCAACATTTGCTCAGGACTGGCTTCCTAACTTGTAGGACCAAGTCAGAAACAGAAATGTATTCTCATACAAACAGCAGGTAAAAAAAGCATAGTTAAAAGTACTAAAATGCAGGGCCGGTGAGACGGCTCAGCGGCTTAAGCGCCTGCCTTGCAAGCGCGAAGGCCCGAGTTCGACTCCCGGATCCCACATACGAAAAAGGGGCCGGTGATATCGCTCAGCGGCACGGGTGCCTGTTGGCGCGCGAGGTCCTGAGGTCGTCCCCCCGGTACCCACAAAAAAAAAAAAAAAAAAAAAAAAAATTAAAAAAATGCAAAGTTTTTATCTTTTTTTGGGGGGGGGCAACATCTTTACCTGTTATGGCACTTGTTGGTTCAGGTCAACCTAAGTAAAGCCAATTGAAATTAAAACTCATTTAGCAGAAATTTCACCAGTTATGTTCATAACTCTAGTAACAGTTTCAAGAAAATATATGAGCATTTAATTCATTTTCCAAATCAGCAATATTACACAAATCGTGTTTTGTAACACCTATACGCATACAGGTACGTTTTGTTCTCATGAGAGCCATGTAACGCTGACTCACCTGATTTTACCTGTTTGCTTTCACTGATTTATGCCTGTCCTTCTTAGCTGTGTCCTCTACCTCCGCCTTACTCCACGTTGCCATTATTCCATCTCCCCCTTGCCTTGTTTTTATCAGAAGTGATTGACAGAAACGGGGCTTTAACATAATCTAAAAAAGCAGATATAACAGGGCTCCTTGATCAATTTTGTTCCTTACAATGTCACCACTGTTCTGTGTTTGAAACAAGGTCTTGCTCAAAGCCAGGTCTAGTTTGAAGGAAAAAACCACTGCTCAGGCTTCAGGGCCCTGCTGGACCTCCTATGCTTATGCTGCGCTCACTTTGGTCCCATCCGAGATTGCAGCATCACTGACCCAGGGAACCTGTGCTCCTGCAGCGTCAGGAGGGCTGCACGTGAGCCGGGTGGTGAGGAGCAGCACAGGCGCACACTGCGGTCCCCTGTGCTCTTCTGTTCCGTGCTGCGCTGCACAAGATCCTTTGCCCATCAGATTGCCTTAAGAAACATAAGTTCATACATCTTAAAATATTTTTTAAACAGCAGAATAGGTAATTTGGGAAATAATTTGAACTTCTCCCTACTTCTTATGTTTCTATCTTCTATTGTGCTCCTTATTTGTATATAAAATTTATTTCATTTACTATTACTTTCTCTTAGTTTATTGAAAAGAAAGTTTTGTGCTATTACCATTTTGTTTCTTCTTGATAAGAGTCTTTTTGTCTATGTCTTATACTCTGCATAACTACTTTTAAAATTATGATACAAGAGAGAAAAAGTTGGCGGATGTGTAAGAAGCAGGAAGCGAAACTCTCCAAACGTTGCCATTGGACCGCAGAAATATAGTGACCGGGAGAGTGCAGGAGGGAGGGAGATGCCTCACTTGGACCCAGGAAAGTTCTGAAGTGCAGCTTGGGATGCTCGGCAATAGTGAAGGGTACTTTCAACAAAGAAGAAGGAGCAGACCACATGCACCGTCTCTCTGTCCCTGGAACCATGGCGTGACAGAAGCTCAATTCTGCGGACACATGGTGACAGCTGGCGCCCCGTGAGCCCCCACAGAGGATCGCGAGACAGCAGCGGGGCAGGGGAGCGGCAGAGGACTGCGCTGGCCAGCAGTGAGTGTCTCTCAGGCACAGCTGTCCCGCGCCAGAGAGCGACTGGCCCAGCGCCATTGTGGGGGGTGCGGAGAAAATCAGATCGGCGCGAAAACATAACGCTCAGGACTGGCACTCGGGGCAACGCAGCGCCACGCCTGGCTCCTAGGCCCGGGGAAAGTGCGCTGACAGCGGCAGGCCAAGGAGAACGGTCTCCGCCTGAAAGTAAGCGCTTCTGCTCACCGCCCCGCCAAAGGGCATCCTGGCTTACTGGGACCAACCTGCACAGAATAGGACTCTGTCATCACATGGTGCCTGCCTACAGCAGAGTCAACACCTGGAACTAATTCTTTTTATTTATTTATTTATTTATTTATTTATTTTAATTATTTAATTTTCTTTTCTCGCTCTCATTTTCTTTTTTTTTTTTTTTGTTTTGGTGAAGGTTTTTTTTTTTTTTTTTGGTGGGGTTCTATTTTTATTTTGTCTGTTTGTTTTGTTGTTTTTGTCTTCATTTTTGTTTCTGTTTGTCTATTTGTTCTTCCCTTCATTATTCTCTCTGGTTTTTATATGAGTGTGAACAGCGCCTCTAACCTCTTTGTGACTGTGATTGTGATCTGTTCTTCCTTTTATCCCTTCCTTCTCTTTTTCCCACCAGTCCTCTGCACCAATTTCCCAATGTTAGTGGGACTCCTCTTGGTCCTCTAACCTTACATCTAATCCCTTCCTCTTCTCCCAATACTCTATTTCTTCCTTAACTAATTTTAAATTTAAACTCCTGAGGGGAAAATAGACATATTAAGGACTTGTATACTGCATATAATTTTTCTGGTGTGTTTTAGATTTTGTTATATAATCACAACTCTATACGGTTAAAAGTGGCAAATAACTGGTTAGCTCAGTCTGTCATTTTCTAGGCTGTGTTTGATGCTTTAAGTACCATTATAGCGAAATGTGATATAATTGTTCTAAACAGCTTTCCTTCCTGATATTTCATGATTGAAATTGACTAAGGGTCACAGAAAATACAGTGGCACAGAACCAAAGAACCAAGGACTGGGCCAAACAGGTAGCAACTACACATATCCAAAAAATTGAAGAGGTAGGATCTGGCAGAAAGCTGAAAACCCCAAAACAAGCTCCACTTGGAAGATACTGCAGAGAAGTAGTCATCTCCTAAGTATCTTGAACACTAGCAATAAAGTAACCTACCATAGGTAATTTACAAACATCACCCCAGGAATTAAGCTAAAGAAAGAAAAGAAAATGAGATGACACTTAAACAAGATGCAACCCCACACATCCAATTCACCAAAGTCAAACCTAGGGGGCAATGAGGTGGGACAATCCGAAAGCCACCCACCAGGCCTATCTGAAGTGGTAACAACAAAGCAATTGAATGAGGCTCTGGAAAAAATTAAAACAGAAATAATTTCTCAGATAACTGCAGAGATAATGTCCACAATGAAGACCATGCTTAAGGACACTATAGCTGATACAGACAAAAAAATAGATGAGCTTAAGAAAATTATAGAAAACATGAATGCTCAGCATAGGAAAGAAATGGAATCCATAAGGCAGATTCAAGCAGATATCCAGGAGAACAAAAATTCCATTGAAAGTATTTGTAGCAGATTAAGCCAATGTGAGGACAGGATCTCAGATATAGAAGATAGGCTTGCAATTAGTGATCATGAAAAGGAAGAATTCTTAAAAACAGCAAGGGACCATGAAAAATCAATTCAACAGCTACTAGATGACTCAAAGATAAACAACTTAAGAATAATTGGAATAAACAAAAAAGCAGGAGATAGCATCAATGACATTAAAACATTGTTCACAGACATTATCAGGGAGAACTTCAGGAAGTTCTTCATTATCAGGAAGAGAAAAAGAATTTGACACCCATATAAAAGAGGCTTATAGAACTCCAACTAGACATGATCAAAAAAAAGAACTTCAGCCAGACATATCATAGTCAAGATCCCAGAAATTCAACAAAAGGGCAGACTCTTAAAAGCTGTTAGGGAGAAGAGACAAATCACCTATAAAGGAAAACCCATCAGAATCACAACTGACTTTTCAGCACAAACCCTCAAGGCAAGAAGAGCTTGGAATGACGCATTTCAAGCTCTAAAGGAAAATAATTTTCAACCCAGATTGATGTACCCCACAAAACTATCTTTCAAAATTGATGGAGAAATAAAATACTTTCATGACAAAGAACATTTGAGAAAATTTATGACCACCAAACCAGCACTCCAGAATATTCTGAAGAACATTCTAGGAAGAGATAACAAGGACTGTTATTGTAACTCCAGGAACCCCAACAGAAGGAATCCACCAGGCAGGGCAGATAATTAAATAGAGGGAATGGGGAAAAACAAACAAAGAGTGGGAACCAACAGCAGGAAAATATCATGACAAGTATAAGTCAATACATATCAGTTTTAACCATCAATGTTAACGGTCTCAATTCACCAATCAAAAGGCACAGACTGGTGAATTGGATCAAGAAGCAAGATCCAAAAATATGCTGTATACAAGAAACACATTTAATTCAGAAAGAAATTCATAGACTGAAAGTCAAAGGATGGAAAACAATACTCCATGCAACAGGAACCCAGAAAAAAGCAGGGGTAGCTATTCTTTTTGCAGACAAAGTGAATTTCAAGCCAATAATGATTCAGAGAGATAAAGACGGTCATTACATCCTTGTAAAGGGAACAATCCAAGAGGAAGAGATAACGATCATAAATATATATGCATCAAATACCAATGCACCCAACTATATAAAACAAGTACTAAAGGACGTGAAAAATCAAATAAGCACTAATACAGTTATATTGGGGGATATCAATACTCCACTGTCACAAAAAGATAGATCAACTAGACAAAAAATCAATAAGGAAATAGTAGAACAGAACCAAACTTTTGAACAAATGGACTTAGTAGATGTCTACAGAGTGTTCCACCCCACAACATCAGAATACACATTCTTCTCAGTTGCACATGGGACATTCTCTAAAATAGACCACATACTAGCCCATAAAACATGCTTAAGTAAATGCAAAGGAATTGAAATTATCCCATGCATATTATCAGACCATAGTGCAATGAAATTGGAAATTAATGGCAAAAGAAGTCACAAAAACTCCCTAAACACATGGAAATTAAACAGCACCCTCCTGAACAACCAATGGGTCACAGAAGAAATTAGACACTTTCTACAACTGAATGATAATGACAGTACAACATACTGGAACTTATGGGATACAATGAAAGCAGTCCTAAGAGGGAAATTTATAACATTAAATACCTATATCAGAAAAATAGAGCAAGTGCAAATAAACAACTTAATGGCAAACCTCGAACTTCTAGAAAAAGAAGACCAAGCTAGGCCGTACAAGGGAGGAAATTATAAAGATTAGGGCAGAAATTAACGTATTGGAGACTAAAAAAACAATACAAAGAATCAATGAAGCACAGAGTTGGTTCTTTGAAAGAATAAATAAGATTGACAAACCCTTATCCAACCTTATTAAAAAAAAGAAAAGAAAAGACTCAAATCCATGCAGTTGAAAATGAAAAGGGTGATATCATGACGGACCCTGCAGAAATCCAGAAGATCATCTATACCTATTTTGAAAACTTACATTCTACTAAGATGGAAAATGCACAAGAAATGGACAGATTCCTAGATACGTATGAATTATCAAAGCTGAATCAAGAAGATTTAAAAATCCTAAATAAACTAATATCAACCAATGAAATCGAAGATGTAATTAAAAACCTCCCTACAGGTCCGGTGAGATGGCTCAGCGGTGTAAGCACCTGCCTTGCAAGCGTGAGGACTCGAGTTCGACTCCCGGGACCCACATACGAAAAAGGGGCCAGTGATATCGCTCAGCAGCACGGGTGCCTGTTGGCACGCAAGGTCCTGAGGTCGACCCCCCGATACCCACAAAAAAAAAAACCTCCCCACAAAGAAAAGCCCAGGCCCTGATGGATTCACTGCTGAATTCTACAAGAAATTTAGAGAAGACCTAACACCACTACTTCTCAAACTTTTTAATGAAATTGAAAGGGAAGCAATACTCCCAAATTCATTCCTGGAAGCAAGCATTACCCTGATACCAAAACCAGAGAAGGACCCAACTAAGAAAGAGAACTACAGGCCAATCTCCCTAATGAACATAGATGCAAAAATCCTTAATAAGATACTGGCAAACAGAATCCAACAAATCATCAAGAAGATTATACACCATGACCAAGTTGGATTCATCCCAGGGATGCAGGGATGGTTCAACATACATACGTAAATCAATAAATGTAATACACCATATTAACAGAACCAAAGACAAAAACCACATGATCATCTCAATAGATGAAGAAAAAGCTTTTGACAAAGTCCAGCACCTTTTCATGATAAAAACCCTACAGAAAATTGGAATAGAGGGTCTTTATCTCAATCTGGTAAAAGCTATCTATGAAAAACCAACAGCCAATTTTATACTAAATGGACAAAAACTGAAAGCCTTCCCTCTAAAATCAGGAACAAGACAAGGATGTCCACTGTCCCCACTCTTATTCAACATAGTTCTGGAAACTTTAGCCAGAGCAATTAGACAAGAGAAAGAAATAAAGGCAATAATGATTGGAAAGGAAGAAGTTAAATTATCATTATTTGCAGATGACATGATACTCTACACAGAAACCCCAAAAACTCCACTAAAAAACTGCTAGATTTAATAAGCAAATTCAGTAGTGTAGCTGGATACAAAGTCAATACTCAAAAGTCAATAGCCTTCCTGTACACAAATAACAAACTTACTGAAAGAGAAATTAGGGAAACAATACCTTTCACAATAACATCCAAAAAAATGAAATACCTAGGAATCAACCTCACAAAGGATGTAAAAGACCTATACACTGAAAACTACAATACTCTGAGAAAGGAGATTGAAGAGGATATCAGAAAATGGAAAGATATCCCTTGCTCCTGGATAGGAAGAACGAATATAGTGAAAATGGCCATACTTCCAAAATTGTTATACAGATTTAATGCAATTCCAATCAAAATTCCAACAGCATATCTCACAGAATTAGAGAAAACAATCCTAAAATTCATTTGGAATCAGAAGAGACCTAGAATAGCAAAGGCAATTCTGGGCAACAAAGGCAAGGCAGGGGGCATCACAATCCCCGACTTGAAATTATACTATAAAGCTACTGTGATAAAAAACAGTGTGGTACTGGCAAAAAAACAGACCTGAAGATCAATGGAACAGATTAGAAGATGCTGAAACAACCCCAGACATACTAAGCCACCTTATCTTTGACAAAGGTGCCAAACACATTCGCTGGAAGAAAGATAGCCTCTTTAATAAATGGTACTGGAAAAACTGACTCTACACATGCCGAAGATTAAAACTAGACCCATATCTTTCACCATGCGCTAAACTAAATTCAAAATGGATCAGAGATCTAAATATTAAAACAGAAACATTAAATCTGCTGTAAGGTACAATAGGTAAAACCCTTGAAGATTTTGGTGTAGGCAAAGACTTTATGAATAAAACCTCAACCGCACAGGAACTATCACAAAGAATCAACAACTGAGATCTCATCTTATTAAAAAGCTTTTGCACACAAGAGAAACCACCAACAGAGTGAAGAGACAACCCACAACATGGGAAAAAATGTTTGACAGCTGTTCCTCAGACAAAGGATTACTATCGAGAACATATAAAGAACTCAAAAAAATCAGACCTCCCAAATTTAAAGACCCACTCCAAAAATGGGCATCTGAGATGAATACACATTTCTCAGATGAAGAAATACTAATGGCAAATAAATATACAAAAAAATGTTCAACATCAGTAGTAATTCGAGAGATGCAAAGTAAAACAACACTGAGATACCATCTCACCCCAGAAAGAATGGCTATTATTAAGAAATCAACTAATAACAAATGCTGGAGGGGCTGTGGGGAAAAAGGAACCCTTCTTCACTGTTGGTGGGAGTGTCGACTGGTACAGCCACTGTGGAAATCAGTGTGGAGATTCCTCAAAAAACTAGGGTTGGAGGTCCCATTTGACCCAGCTATTCCCCTTCTGGGTATCTTCCCAGAAGAATTAAAAACATCGTACCACAAAGATGTATGTGCATCCATGTTTATAGCAGCACAATTTGTAATAGCCAGATCTTGGAAACAACCCAAATGCTCATTAACTAAGGAATGGATAAGAAAGATGTGGTATTTTTATACAATGGAGTACTATTCAGCCATAAAGAAAGATAAACTGGAGACTTTTATAGGTAAATGGATGCAACTCGAGAAAATACTCATAAGTGAAATAAACCGGACGCATATGTGTAAGCATCGTATTGTCTCTCTAGTATGACAAACTGAAAGAGTAAATAAGATCCAAAATGTACAATAGACATGGTGAATCAAAAAGAAACTGGTCAAAAGGAAAGAGCGACTGGAATAGGGGAGTAGGGAAAAGAAAAAAGGGAAAGGAAAAAAATTGTATATATATATAAGATGGTTAAGATAGATACACTACCAACTTTACTTAGTTCATTGAAGAGTAAGGTTTGTGCCAATAAGGTTTGGACAATTGAATGCTAATATCTGGTATCCTGAATAACTAACTTAAAAATAATAATATGTAATGCATTAACCATTGTTACCCTCCTATTATGTTGTTTTGAAAATTTGTTCTTTTTTGATTTGTTTTGTTTTTTCTTCTCTTAAAAAAAAAACTATGTACAAGATGTAAGATTTTACAGATTTAATTTAATTTTTAAAGTAAGAATTCACAGGTTTTAAAATTACTTTTTTAAAAAAATAAAGCTTATGGAAAAGCAAAAAAAAAAAAAAAAAAGAATTTTTCCCAGGCCGGTGATATAGCTCAGTGGCACAAGCACCTGCCTGGCAAGTGCAAGTTCCTGAGTTAGACTCCTGGTACCCACATATTTAAAAAAAAAAAAAAAAAGAATATTTTTTCCCTTACCTCTCTTGTTTTTTTGTATACAAACATATAATGCAAATTTGCCATTTAAATAATTCACAAATGCAAAATTCATTACTGTTAATTACACATAATGTTGCACAACTATCATCATTATTTTCAAAGCTTTTTCATCACTTCAAACAGAAACTCTAGCCATTAGCAATGACTCCCCATTCTTTCCTCCTCTTGTAGTAGAAAATGCCCCCCAGCCAGTCTGTTAGTTGCCCAGGTAACAGTTCCTGTTACAAGTTCCTGTTACTTCTGTCTCTTAGAAACAGCTGGTCACTGTTTTGCATAGCTGGTCATTATGATGCCTATTGTAAAAACCAATCGAAGACAGCCAAGTACTCTGCCTCTGTACTTTCCCTTTCAACTCCATAAAAACCTCCCTCCCTCGGCCTTTGGGGCCTGATATTTTGGGAATGATCCCAATCAGTACCCATCGAAATAAAATAAATCTGCCTCCAAAAAAAAAATTATGATACACAGTGTATTGACTGTTATTATTTTATTATTTTGTTGCAAATGTTTTTTCATAAAAAGGTGTAGATAAACTCACTCCCATACGCGAACAAATTCAAAAATAAAATTATTAAGAATTTTAAGACTGAGACACCAGAGCCTGACCCCAAGTGTGTGGCCCCTCTGGATGTGAACATCTGTGCAATTGCACTGGGGCACATCCTTGAACTGACCCCAGGAAAAATATTCAGTACACAGCAGGGCACCTTGGTCAACATAAGCATAACCATAACCATAAATAGATACTGAAGCAAGAGCCCATTGTTTGATATGAAAAGCAATGAATGTATGTTCTTTTTTTTTTTTTTTTTTGTGGGTACCGGGGGTCGACCTCAGGACCTCGCGCGCCAGCAGGCGGCTGTGCCGCTGAGCGATATCACCAGCCCTTTTTTCGTATGTGGGTTCTGGGAGGTGAACTCAGGCCCTTGCGCTTGCCAGGCAGGCGTTTACGCCACTGAGCCATCTCACCGGCCCCTGAACCTAGCTTCTTGATTGACAGTCTTTCTCGTGGAAGCTGGCTGTAATCACAGAAGTCTGTAATCCCAGCAGACTGGAGGCTGAGGCAGGAGGATTGTGAGTTCGAGCCCAGCCTTGACTATGTATTGAGACCTTGTCTCAAACAAAACAAAGTCATAATGATTATTTCCCATGCCCACTGACAAACCAAAAGGAAACATTCTCCCTGAAACATAACTGAATTCTTCCAATTTTCCACTGTATCCTGAATTCTTGCTTCAAGGAAGACTTTACATCAACTCGGGTTCCAAATTACCTTCTTCCCAAAGCGTTTTTGAGTAAGAAATCTTAAAGTGGACTGAACTTGTTTGGCTTCGATACCTGTAAGAACTTTGGTGATCTCAAGCGAGTGTAAGATAGTGATAGCCTTCTGCCTTACACATACGCTTAGTTTTGTTTGGTTCATAATCTAAGGCCAGATGGAACTGTTAAAATGTCTTCTTCATTTTGTGGGTTTTAATGTACTTCCTGTTTCTCAGTCATGAGGGAACCGAGCAAATCTAATATGTGAATGTGCACGCATCTGATTTTACTCTGCCCTCGGCCTGTTACTCTGTCTGGAACCTCAAAGGCTCTTTTCAGTATGTCATAAAACCAGTCTGTTGCTGGGATAATTGGCACCAATTATACAATCTAAACGAGAACATCAAAACAAACCTAAGTGTACTCAAATAGTATTAATGAGAGGATGTAAACAGAAACATTGCCTTCCTGCAAATCAGCATTGGTCCCCTGGATCTCACCCTAGTGATGGCTGCTGTTGGATCCCATGCCCCGTCCTTTCTCACACCAAAGCTGTATCTCCCATGCTGCATATGCACACTAAGGCTTGCCATCCTCAACTTAGTTCAGTAAACTCAAAACCGGATTCCTCATCTCATGCCTTTCTTTGACTCTTCCTTTTCCCAGTGACAACTTTTTCAGTATGTCTCCCTTGGTCGAAGTATTAACATCATTTTTTTGTTTTGTTTTGTTTTAAAATAATTAATTAATGCATTTATTTTTATTAGTAAATGTTTACAGTACATGATGTCCACATTCCTTGCATGGAGCTGGTGTATGCCCATCACACATCTTCCTTCCTTTTTCATCACCTCTCCCTCCCATTTCCCTCCCTCGATCCCCTTCCCTTTTGAGAAAGATCTATCTCCCTATTTCCTGTTATCTAATTTTTATTTTGCTCTTTTTTGAAATTTTGGGTTTGTCATATAAAAGACACCATGTGATATTTAAACTTGTGTGTCTGATTTATTTTACTTAACATCATGGTCTCAAGGGGCACCCATTTTCCTACAAATGACTCAAGTTTATTCTTCTTTATGACAAAGTAGTACTCCATTGTGTGTAAATGCCACATTTTGTTTATCCACTCATCTCTTGATGGACACAAAAACTGCTTCCAAGGCTTAGATATTATGAGTTGTGCTGCTATAAACATGGGTGTGCATGGGTCGCTGTAATATGTTGCCTTTAAATCTTTGGAGAAGATACCTAGAAGGGGGGTACCTGGGTCAAATGGAACTTCGGGTTTCACTTCTTTGAGGATATGTGCTGGTTTCCATTGTGGTTGTGATATGACTGCCATCATTTGTGATTTATCAGTGTTCTTCATCCCCTGCAGCCAGACAACCACCAAAATATTTTTTCCTTCCATTTTACAGTTATCAACATAATAGACTGTAGACTGCTTATTTTTTATACAATGATGCCAATTTATTTTCAGTATAGGCCCTGTATTACAGATTCATCCTCATTTTATGTTGGTATTGTAACAACTGATACCTTTATACCAAGAGTATATGTTAATATAGCTCTGTAAGAATTGCTTCATGCATGTGTCTTTGAGTCATATAGGGAAAACTAGGTGAGCAAAAGGAATGCAATTGTTTTGTATCATAAACATGTACTAATAAAAATAAATCAATGAAATAAAAATAATAAAGAACAAAGTCAAATGAAACTACACAGGTAAATATGAAAGCAGGGCTGCTATCCTTAAAAGGCTTTCATGCAATGATAGTTTTTGGCTGGCATCTGAAAACTTTGCCAATAAATAGGTCCCTACACTGATTTATAATTTCCCTAAGTGATAATTAGCTCTTTGTGCTACAGTGCAACTGCTTTCCTTGATGAGTGTGGGCTGTTTGTACCTGTGTGGCAGAAAGTGTCCATGACAGCCCCTCACAAAAGAGCCAGGCCCCGATCCCCTCACAAGGCCCTGGTAGACCAGACATCTCACACACTACCCAACTCCTCCCTAGAGGAAGTGTGCACAGCTGCTTGCCTGTAGCTGAGTTTGCTGCTTTTTCTGTCTGTCCTTCATCTTATCAGTGAACGCAGTTAATTCTGTGCTGAGCCGTGGGGTCTTCCTAGTGAATCAGCGCACCTGCTGTGGTTTTGGAGACTACCTGCTCACTCTCCTTCTACTAATTTTAACCCACTCATTCCCACTGTTCCACTCTGCTTCAGATCTTTATTTACCCTCACATGTAATTATTTTAGAAACAAGTCCTAAAATGTGTCCCCCTTGCTCTCCTCTTTCCACCTCCAAAATAACTCCATAGATTATTCCAATTTTAAATATAGCTCTCTTTTGTCTTCACCACTTTTTTCCTTATTGTTTCAGCTTGGTCACTCATTTTCTTACTGGGGTCATCATAGGAATGTCCTCCTGCAATTATCTTGTGCTAGTCTTGCATCTAACTCATGGTCCACATTCTCTCTATAGTTACCCTGGTGAGACAAAATTGTGACTATGGCTGCCCCCGTTACAGCCTTCCACAAGCCCCTGGTGACAGGCCCCTCACCATAGGTCACTGGAGTCCCTGTCTCTCAAGTCCCATTTCTTACTGACTCTAACCTCCGCCCTGTGACCCACCCATAGGCACCTGTCTCATCAAACTGCTCCTGTTTCTTGGACACACCAAGAGTTTAGTGTTTCAGGTTTTGTGAAAAGTGTTCCCTCTTATATGAATACCTTTCCCATGTAGCAAAGAATGAGTTTTCAAGATCCATTTCAGCAGTTTCTTCCTGCAAGAAGCCATTCTGGTTTCTCATTGTGCTCAGGAGGAATGGACTGTTTTCTGTCTATTATGCATTTATTGCATATCATTGATTCTCTCTGCTATAAGTTTTGTGTGTGTGTATGTGTGTGTGCCTCTGTGTCCAAGCACATACAGGCTCTCCTTCACACTATTTCATTGAGGGCCTCATGCTAGCCCAGCTATCTTTGACTAGACAATTTTGCATACACCTTTCATAGTAGATTTATTAATACTCAGAAAACAAAGACCATAGGTCATCAATCTCCAGAATAAATTCAAACTGTGAAATAAATTATGTGCATTGTAGTGTATACAAGGTTTTGTTTTCATTTCTTTTTGATGGAGATAACCAGTCAAATCTTGCAGAGTAATTTTCTGTAGTCAGATAAATATGAAAGGTAAATGATTCATATTTGGTGCCAGTGTTGCTGTTATGATAGCATTTTCATATTATCTTTCATTGTTCTGAGCACAGTTCCAAAATATCTATTGGTACGTATTTCTGTGGTTGAATTGGAGTAAATCCACTATATATTGCAATGGAGAATAATAAAAAATAGGGCTTAACTTGTGTGATTGCCTACAAATTTCATAAGGTAAAATAATTTTTTTTAATTTAAAAAGAATAAAAAGTACAATTTTGAACCAATAATAAAACAACACCAGGACTGACAAAGAGGTACTTTTAGCCAGATCAATATGAAAAATGAAGTGATAAAATAATTATAAAAACTTTGAATTTTTAAAAGTAAACTTAATACAAGCTGAAACCTTTATTCATCACATCAACCTCTTGACAAAATAAAATCCTGGATGATCGGCAGTGGACATTGAATTTAAGTAGCATTCAAGTTTTCACCAATGTGTTAAATGCCAGTATATACAGATAAATAATGAAGGGCTAAAAAAAAAAATCACTGAATCCATTGAGCACCTGGAAGTGAGCATCAATCCTTTGAGATTTCATAAATGTTATGGTTATAGTAGAGCTTGCAAACAATCAAGAGTAATTCTCATAGGTCCTGCCCAACATTTAATGTACACAAGACACTTGTGTTCCTGCCCTTTAAATTTAGACCAGTGCCGAGCACTAGCAGGACACGTGAGTCTCTATTCCTCCCTGGTATAGCTCCAGAGGAACACTCCCTGCCAGTCTCTCCTGGGTCAGATCAGCAGGTTTGGGTTGCTGCACTGTCAGGTAGGGTTGAGATTTCCATTCAGGACCCATGGGAGATTTGGTCATCACTTAAAATGGGGGAGAGCTGGGAACAGCTGTCGACCATGTCCCTGGCATCCCTGCTCCAGGTGTGAAGTCTTTGAAGACAGACTTTGTTAATCTTTGTATCTACATTATCTAGCACAGTACATAAAGCAAGCATTCTAATAGCAAATGTTTGTAGACTGTTGAATAAAATAATGAAAATTAACTTTATACTGAGACAGATGCTTCCAGTATAGTGTAGGTCCTCTCATAACCATGACGATGCCTGGGGACGCCTGTGCATGCATCACAGCCCATTCTCAATGCTCTTGTAAAGTTTTCATGAGGGAAACCTGAGAATTTCCATCTCAGTGTCTTAGAATTTCTGTCTTAGCATCTTAGACCTCCAAGTATTTTGGTGAATTTACAAAAATAAGCAAGCCACTCTGATAAATCCAGAAAAACTAGTATAAATTGGTGTAATGGGTGATACATTGTGTCAACTTGAGAAGTTTAGAAGCTTAACTAAGTAACTCAGCATTTCTACATCCTAGGGTGTAGAGGATATGCCCTAGGGTGGCTGTTTAAGCTCCAGGATGTTGTAATCATTGATTCATTGTAACAACTTGAAAAGTTTAGAAATTTAACTAAGTGACTCAGCAGGGGGCTAGGGTCCTAACTTTGTAAATATCCTCAGCCTGTGCAAGAGGAGGGCACAGAGATGGTGTGAGTGCTACACCTACCCTAGGGGAGTAGCCTGCTTACAATATAAGGGAGGAAAAGAGGCTTGTCCCCCCCTTTTTGCTCTTGTTGCTTTTATTGTCTGCTGCTGCCTTGAACTGTTGCCCCTCAGCCATGCCCCCCTGCCTCAGAACCAGCTGATTATGGGCTGAAACCTCCACAAACTGTGAGCTAAATAAACCTTTCCTTCCTTAATTTTGGGCATTGGGTATTTTGTCTCAGCAATTAGAGAAAATAATTAAGACAATTGGGTTTAGCTTTCTGTCTCATTTAGTTGATATTTTCACTTTTCAAGGTAGTTTACTATTTAATGGAAATTTATTGTGCAGCTATAACATGAAATTAATATTTGAACCAATCTATCTTTTCTTTTTAATATGACTTATATTATATAATATATGCTTTATATATTACTGTTTATAATCAGAAGTTAAGTTAGAGTACTGAGGACAAGGAGATTAAATAATAGCTTGTAGCAAGACATTGTGCTTTTAACTTGAGCAAAATTCAGGCTTTGGAGGGTTTTGAGCAGAACCCTTGTATGATATCATTTATGATGGTTCAGGATCATTCTGGCTGCTTCCCTGAAGGCAAGAAATAAGAGGTCATGTTCATAAACAGTAAAACCATTACATATTTTGTGTAGTATTTCAGTGATTCATGTATGAAATGAAAGTAGATTGAACATAAATGAGGGTGGGGAAAGTGCTAAGAACAGTCAAATCAAAGATTTGTTTTGAAGGTAGAGCTACCAAGTAATATTTCCTAAGAGATTAGATATGTAATGCTTGATAAAAAAAAAGGTCAAACATGCACACCGGATCTTTGTCTGAGCAAATAGAAGAAGGGAGTTACCATCCTTAGAAACAGGGAAGTGAGGACAGATATGAGAAACAGTCCAATTCTGCTTCATCCACTTTAAGGTTAAAATGTACCTTAGATGTTCCTGGGGAATGGTGAGCAGGAGTCACTGATATGATCCTGGGAATCAAGTGATCTAGTGATATCAATCTCAGCCTCTCTCTCTCTCTCTCTCTCTAGATATATCTATATCTATATCTATATCTATATCTATATCTATATCTATATATAGATATATATACCATTAAAGTCATGAACATACAGGAAAGAAGCCATGGAGAATATTTACTATATTTATTATATTTTTACTATATTTTTGTTGCTATGGTCAAATTACTAAGTTATAGAATATAATGCTAGCAGTTCTTTCTGCCCAAGTCTTTTACACATCTTTTGATCAAATGGCTGAATTATCTGTTGCTTTTCATTATGCAGCATAATTTTGTTATTAAATAGAGGATGCCTTTGGCAGGATTATTATGAAATTGCCAAGAGGATTTTAAGAATTTTTTTTATTTTTTTGTTTTTGTTTTTTATGTGGGAACTGGGAGTCGACCTCAGGACCTCACACTTGCCAGCAAGTGCTTGTGCCACTGAATGATATCACCTGTCCTTTTTTCCTTTATGTGGATTCCGGGAGTCGAACTCAGGACCTCGCGCTTGCTGGGCAGGCGCTTATGCCACTGAGCCATCTCACTGGCCATAAGGTTTTTTTTTTAAAGAGGGTGTTTATTCGGAAGCAACTAGAGTAGGAAGGTAGTGTTTTTATAAATATTGTGTTTTATTGTTACTTGCTTTAGATACATGATAATTACATTGGTTTTGTAAACTGGTACATATAAGATTTGAGTAGGTATCAATAGGTTCATTTTTCCCCAATATTTTGAGATTGTGAGAAGGATACATGGTTAATTGGCACATATAACCAAACATAGGTATAAACTGAAACTTAAGGTGAAGAGAAATGATCTTTAATTCTGAAGACCAAGCTTGACATGTCACCCAATACTCTATGTGTGATGCTAAAAAGTTAAGTCATGAATTGAAATAAAGCACAATAATATGTACTGTTCATATTTCATTGGTTATTTTTAGAAACTCTTCATCAATTATGAATTCTAATTATTTGGCTAAATTATATGAGTCTGAATCTGTCTATCGGACTTTTTTATTTATGTATGTTATTTTGGTGGTAACAAAAGATTTTTTCCCTGTAGTTGAAAATGTCACTTTTTTCCTTCTTATATTTCAATTTTGAAACATAGTAAAAACTTTCCCATTCCTAGGTTTAACATTTTGCCTGTGTTTTCTTCTGGCAATTATACAGCTACAGTTTTACATGTAAATCTATGATTCATGTGGAATTTGTCCTCGGAAATACTCTGGGGAACTGCTTTGTTCTACTTTCAATTGTTACGATGGATTTCTTAAGTTTGACCATTACTGTATTGTTGGAAAATAGTTGACTTGTGAATAATGTATTGCTTTCTTTAATATGCTGTTTTATACTTCTTTGCCAAGCAGTGTAGAGGGTGATGAATTAATTAGTCTTCACTAATTTTTAGTTGTGTTGGAATGGTTTCCACTAACGCACCAGGACAACCAGTACTAGGATGAGAGTTTCTGGATTTATTCTTTACATTGTATTATCTGTTCGATTAAAGAAGAGGGATTGTATACCAGCTGAAGTTTCATTGCCAGTAATTAAGCAAGAAATGGTTCCAAAAAACATGTCCGTCTTGCTGTCTCCTGGACCGGTGACAACTGCTGGGACATTTCTATTCCCTTCTGTTGTTGCATTTCAGAAACTGTGGCACAGTATTACCAGTTCACCATGCAGAAAATAGGGTCTGTTGGAGAGATAGTTTGAATGAAATTGAGGTGCTCTTCCTCAACTGTGCACTCTGCAATTTCCAAGAGCTTCAAAAGTAGACTCGCCTCAAAAGTAGACTTGCTCAATTTCTCAAAGAAAGCCAAGCACTTAGATAAATTTGCATTAATAATATCAACTAATTACTAGATAATTCACAGGGCATATTTTGGCCTTTCAATCTTCCCTTTACAACAGCACTTCATTATGGCCCTTTGAAATTAATTTTTAAAATCTTCAAGAAAGATTCTATAATATGAGAATATTGCAAATCATTTGTCACTGTGATGTGAAAAGAGAGAACATGCCTTATAGTATTAGTGACATTTCAAACCCAGTTAGAGAAGCTTCAAAATAACTTTTGTGTGAACTTCTTAGGAAGTGTTTTAGTGGTGGACTTTATTATTAGGTGTAGGAAAGTGATGTTTTTCATTCCAAGTGGTCACTGGGTGATACTAACTATCCGCACCACCTCACGTGGTGAAACCGGGCTGCTATTTTAGCTCTACCAGTATTCACAAGAATTATAGAAAAAATGAATTCTCATAGAAACTAATAAGTACAAATGTATGGTGAGGAACTGGTTAGTTGTATGTTTACTCTGCAGTGCTTTTTCATATTTTAGAAGAAATCAGAATGAGATTACAGAGAAACAAACATGGCAGATTTGATAGGAAATGTTTTGGTAGTTAATGGAGAACTATTGTGGCAGACTTTTTTCTGTTGTCAGAAATGATGAAATATTTTGGTGTTTCTAGAAATAATGAGGATTTTTCTCTGTTCTTGCTTGTATTCACCTTATTCTTTCAATAAAAGTTTTAAAGAGTTAATCGCTGTTAGTTTTCCCTTTTAAATTGCAGTTTTGTAATTAAAAAATAGCTTCCATTACTTAGAGGAAAAGAAGCAGATCCAGTTAGTC
This sequence comes from Erethizon dorsatum, assembly GCA_028451465.1. Lineage (NCBI taxonomy): Eukaryota > Metazoa > Chordata > Mammalia > Rodentia > Erethizontidae > Erethizon > Erethizon dorsatum. Next base: position 59,405,924 of record CM051833.1, read on the forward strand.
CCTGCAGTGTGCATTTGTTTTAGTGGATTCGATAGTTTCGTTTGAATCTTGAAATACTCATATTTTGAAGTTCCGTCTGAAATGTGCATTTAGTTTATATTTCTTAAAATTTATCATGAAAGTTACAGTATAATAATTCAAAATGTATAGTAATACAATAGAAATGTCAATATTTGAAAAAGACAAGATCAAACACCTAATTTAAATTGAAATTTTAGTTCATCCTTTCATTAACTGCCCATTAACTACCCATGATGTGGCACTTGCCATACCATAAGAACAATTTCTGACTCACCTAATTTACCTAGACTTCATCTGTCAGCAAGCAATTTGGAATCTACTTTCTTCAGTATCTAAGGCTGTATTTCAAATTTAAATTATGATTAAATAGTTCTTATACAATTAATGTGTGTCCATTAACATCATTATTTACTTGTCATATAAAAAGTCAAATACATGAAATAAAAAACATAATCTATTTTATAAAATACAGAGGTTTGAAATTCGTCATGTAGAAAGCTGCTGATTCTGTCATCCATTATATAACTATGTACTGTATGTGTGTATACATGATATAACAGTTTAGTGTGTGTGTGTGTGTGTGTGTGTATATCAATGTCAAATGCAGATCAGAACTGTCAGCAAGTAAGCTGCTCTGGCCCCTACCTGATCCTACCCCCTCTTATGAACCTAACAGTTTAGGCCTTAACAGTATGAACCCATCAGAAATCATGTGCCGAGAAACTGATGGAGTCAAAATGCACCTACCATTTATTTGTATATTATTTATAAACATGCTTTACTATAGCACCTACATTGTAAAAACAAATTTACAAAAATAAACTGTAAAAGGGTGTTCTCAAACTAAACCCATAGGCTATTGACAGCAGACAGGCCAAGCATCTATTTTCCTGGGATAAACAATGGTGCTAGAACTGAATTGTGATGATTTCATAACGCTGAAAATTTAGTATAAATGAAAGAACTTTATCCTAAAGGGATGCCTTCATGATTTCTACATACGGTGCAGTAATGCTGTCAAAATAAAAGTAAATGCAAGTAACAGGCCCTGCCTGCATGTCGGCGGGTTGTGTTGGCCCTGTGGCTGGGGAGCACTTTTGTCAGCAGAGTTTGTCACTTTACTTCACCCACAGTCCTTGCACATTTTCTCTCTGGCTCCTCCCCATCCCCTGCACACACCCCTGAGTCATATTCCTGTGTGGCTTGGTAGATTTTATTGTATTACTTTCCTGCTCCAAGCTTTGAAAAACAATTAATCACAATTGATAAATGATGTTCAAATTTCCAAAACTGAAATTCAAGAATTTATGAAAGGATGCCTGACTACATCTCCAGCTCATGCTCGTGTCTCTTGCCCACTGCAGGTGACAGGATTGTCCCATCTCCACCCGGTGCCTCTCTGTCTTTCCTACCTGACCTGCTGCAGGCTCCAGACGGCCATGGTCATATTTAATGCATGGGCTTCCAGATGCACAGTTTATAAATGACCTTCTGTTTCCTAAGCTGTGTATGAAGGTACTTTTGTGTCATTTTTTTTTTGTTTTTTGTCTGATGAAGAAACTTCTGGATCAAAAAGAAAATGAGTGAAAGAGCAGAAAGACTGAGAAAACAAAGCATCAAGCATGGGAAATGGCTTCTATTTGGCTCCACCACATTCAAATTGAGTGGCTATTCCTGCAGAGTCCTAGAGCAGAGAGAGAAGTTACTGGTCCATTAGGTAAAAGTACAACCACCATCTTCCCAGATGAGAAAATCAGGTCTAGATGTTTGCAGCTTTCTGTAGGCAGAGGCCGTAGATTTGTAGAATAGGCTCACGTATATTGCATTGCAATGTACAAATAAAATATATTGGCAGACAGTTTCATGTAGGAGCACTGAAGATAATGAGGTCTTGTATAACGTAAGTCCTACCAAGAAGCAGTCCCCAGCTAATTAGGACTTGGCCGTACACGAGAAATGCAGTTCACGGCACTTTCTGTCACTGTGCTGTGACAGAAGCCATCCAAACTCTCTCAGTTGATAACATGAGCACCTCATTTTTCTGAGCAAAATTTTCAGCACATACACCCAAGTACTTTACCTTTCTTGAAATACAGCTTGGACAATGCTGTTTATGATGATTTTTTAAAACTTTATTCCTTTTAATTGTCAGACACTTTGCCCTGGAGATAAACGAAATTCATTTAATTAGGCTTTTTGCTTCTGTGTACCCATTCAAATAAGCGAAGTAACAATGTATTTTTCTGACATGGAACAAAGGCTTCTACCTCTTTTCTGTTAGGTTAATAAGCCTTGCTACACTCCAAGGCATTCAGTGACTTTTTCGAAAATCATTATGTCTACTTTTACAGCAACTATTAATTGGGTCTGAAAAAAACTCTATCCTCAACTGATGTATCTGTGTTTTACTACAGAAATAGTCAAGACCCAGAAATGCCTTATCACTGACTTACTATCATTTTATCATCACCATGGGATTCTTTCAAAATCTTTAGTAACCAAATTGGCATTCTGAAAAAATAATCATTTGAACAAGTAAAATTTGCGAAGGGCTTATACTAAGATACAGAAGAATGTGAGATCAAGAAATAGAAAGGATGGTGCTCCCAATGCCAGCCCTTCAAGAAAAGACAAATACCTGCCGTCTTTTAGAGGAACACTCTCCACCACCACCCCGAAGGTCTTCCGGCAAAAAGGCCCACTAGATGTCCTGCTTCCTGTTCTCCTCCAAAAGACAGAAAAATGATATTGTTGTATTGTAATGAATTTATATCCCTTAGTTCCTACAGTATATCCTTGTATTCTTGATAATATTTTATATTTTTGGTGTGACGCAAGTACATCTTCTACATGATGACATTTACTGATGCCTTTAGTCAAAGCATGTATAGAGAAGTCATATTAAATGTTATTTTAGACTTTCAATCATCTATTTTGTAGCTGCAAAGTGTATATTCTGTGTATCTGCTTACAGATATAAGAATAAATATAAAATAAAGTATACACCCAACATTGTCACTTATGTGTCCAATTGCTTTGCCAATGGAAGATAATGGTTTAGGTTAAAATTCCAAAGAAAGCTTGTGACAGCAGAGGACTGTGAGGATGGACCCTCGTAGTGCCGAGTGCACGGCCCTGCCCTGCACTGGTTTAGTCATTTATTCCCAGACCTGATTTGCCCGAGCTGAAGATCATGGACTATTTGAGGTTCAAGAACATCTTCTTTCCACCTTTATGTGCATAATTATTGTCTCAATGTCTTTTTTCTTTTTGAGGAAGGGTCTTAGGTTGTACCCTTGAACTCACATTCCTCTTCTTGCCTCAGCCTCCTGAGTGCTGAGGTTACAGGCATGTGCCACCATGCCCACCAGGCACCAATTTTGTAATTTACATTGTTCCACCAAAATATGTTCCACCAAAACCCATTTGGACATTTTTATGTAATATGTATATATATAATTCATCCAAGGAGTCTTTATTACTTTTCAGTCATGAAGAACTTCAATACATTTTTTCTGATGGTCCTTTTCATTACTACCTTTTATTCTGAGTGTGAGTAACTGGAATCAATGAAGATCTAGCACATGGTCTACACTAAAATTCATAACTACAGAAACATATAAATTTGGTTATCAGTATTTATCTTTCAATACTTTTCCCCCCAACACACACATAAAATGCACAAGGAAAAAAAAAAACATATAAAACTGTTTGTCAAGAAAAGAACTCAAGTGAAAGGGGGCGTCAGAATCTTAAGGGTCCCAGGAGACACACACAGTCCAGTTGCAGAGACAGAAAACCATGGCAAAGTCATGTGAAGTGAGCACCGGCCAGTGGAGAAGCAGGGACTGCTGGGTGGGAGCTGAAGGTGACCAGCCAGTCTGCAGGTGACAGGGCAGACAAGGCTCACTTATCTGTAGAAAATGCCATTATTGGAAGGGCTTCCAACAACCAGCACTTCACTTATGCCCTGGAAATTCATCTTTCATTAGTAGAACACCTTGTCTGATGAAGTGCCGTAGAAGTCCCTATGTAAATACGGAACCCCATGGTAATAGCACAGGGACGTGAGCTCAAGGAGTACGAGCCCTGGCAACCTTAACTCTGCCTCATCTGCTTCTCTCCAGAATTCAATTCTAGGAAGTATCCGCCATGTGTAAATATGTGTGCAGACACACAAACAAAATCACACATACACACACACATCATACACATGCACAGACAAATCTACGTTCATGGGCACAGTGTTCATATGGGACATGGGCCAGGAGGTCAGTAGTTTTTTTTCTGAATTGCTTTTCCAGCTTTAGTATCAGGGTAGTGGCATCATGTATTAAGTTGAGAATTATTCCCACCATTTCAATTTTCTAGAATACTTTGTGTAAATTTGGGATTATTCCTTCTTTAAATGCTTCTGAGAACTCTCAGGGAAGTCACCTGGACCTGAAGTTTACTTTATGGAAATTATTTTAGCTAAAAATCCAATTCCTTTGGCAAATACCGTTTTCTTCAGTATTTTGTTTCTTCTTGACTAGGTTTTGCAGTTTAGTTATTTCAAGGAATTGCTCTATTTAGTCTGTTTATTCTCACAGAAGTCATAAAGTTTCCTTATTATTCTTTTAATATCTAAATATTATACAGTTATATTCTCTTTTGGATTGAGTATATTGATAATTTTGATCTTCTCCTTTTCCCTAATTTCTTTAGCTAGATATCAATTTTATTGATCTTAATGGACTGGGATTTTATCCCATTGATATTTTCTTTTGTACTTTAGCTATCACTTTTATTGATTTGTGGTTATATCTTTATTATTTTTCTGCTTTACTTTAATTTTATATTATTTTCTAGTTTCTTAAGATAGAAGAAAAGTCATAGATTTTAGATGTTTCTTTCTGCCAATAGTTTATCACACATTACAAAATTTCCAACATATAACACATTAAATGTAGTACACAAATTTTGATATGCTGTATAATCATTTTCTGTCCATATACATAATTTTTAATTTTCCCTTTCATTAATTTATTTCTGAACAAGTTACTTAACAATGTATTATTCCATTTCCAAATGTTTGGGGCTTGTTTTCAGATGTTTGTTTGTTACTGCTTTACGATTTTATTTCATTTGGGTCATAAAAAATACTTTGCATCAATGAAAGCCTTACAAGTTTATTGAAGCTTGTTAAGTGGCTTACAACATATTCTGTACTGGTAAACATTTTATGTTCAATAAGGTTGTATTGTGATGTTGTTTTGTGAAGTGTTCTAGAAATATCAGTTTGATCAAATTTGTTGATAGCTTTCGAATTGTTTAAGATTTCTCTCTCCTTATTGATTTTCTGTTTAGCTGTTTTATCATTTACTGGGAGGTAGGTGTTGAAGTCTCTGACTATAATTGTGGATTTTTCTGTTTCTCCTTTTTAAAGCTCTGTAATTAGGTGGATAAATGTTTAAATCATTGTGTCATCTTGTTAATTGGACATCTGGGGGTAATTAGGAAAAGTGAACAAAAGCCTATTATCTGAATGGTCCTAGAATAAAGTTGAAGGTATTTAAAAAGAATGTTTTTTCTGCTTAAGAACTTAATGAGTTATGTCAGAAACCTGGTGGCCGAGAGCTTGAAGCGTGGAGAATCAGTTTGAGTCCCTGCAGACAGGTCATGGCGGGGGATGGACGAGTCAGCCTATCAGGATGGGCTTTGCTGAAAGAAGGACCAAGGAAATATCCAGGGGGAAGTTGGCCCACATGGAGCCCAGCAGGTCTGAATCATCTTATATGGGCTGATGTTTCTGTGAGGTACATGGCATGCACCTTGCCTGTAGGTGACCCACAACATTTTCTATTAAAGTTTATTTTTTCACAAATGCTCTTTGTTCAGGAAGAACCTTCTGCCCAACTCATAAAAGCTCTGAGATTCAAGTCTTAGTCACCCTGTGTCATGGTTTAGGTCTAAATATCCCTCCAAAATGTCATGTATTCAGAGGCGGGGCTTTTTGAGGTGATCAGGTCATGAGGGCTGCAACCTCATCAGTGGTAACAATTCGGTGACATTATTGGGAGGAGATGGAAACAGGAGGTGGGGACTACTTGAAAGGAGTGGACCATGGGGCCTTGGCCTTGGGAAGGATGTCTGGTCCCCAGAACCATCTTTGGAGGCTTTTTTCCTCCCTCTCTTTCTCTCTTCTTCCTCTCTCACTCTTTCTCTCTCTCTCCCCCTCCTTCCTTCCCTGCTGCCATAAGGTGAGCAGATTTCTTCCCCTCTATGTGTTCCTGCCTCTCTAGAGGCCTTCCAAGCAATGAGGCCAGCTGATCGTAGATTGAACCTTTGAATACCAAAAGAGCCCTCTCCTCTTCTGAGTCGAACGTGTCAGCATTTTTTCTCACAGGAGGGGAAAACTGGCTAACACTAACCCTGGTAAGGCCCAGAGAGCAGGAGTGGCAGAGCATCTGGTCAGTTTTGGCCATCAAAATGGGGATGCCTGAGAGTTTGAGGGAATTTGGAAAGCATTGGACTTTCCCAAACTGTGGAATGTAGGGCTGGATGTATGAATGAGTAGGTAACTATAATTCTTACTAAACTCATTAAGAAGTTTAATTTGCAAGACTGTATTCTTCCGACAGAGATCATATAAAAGCCTTTGGCTTTTAAATACAGTTCAGCCATTAGGCAATAAATGAGAACCAAAAAAACGCAGTTGTGTAAAATGCAGATTATATTTTTACGAGATTAAAGAGAAATACATTGTTAGTATAGATTGCCACAAATATTTCAAAAGAATAGAAAGTGAAACACACAGTAGCCAATGAACTTACTCTGAACTGAGAGAATCCACAAGTTTGGGAGGCATTCAATTTCTTACCAATTTCTCTGAAAATAAGAGCTCCTGCCCAACCACATCTGACACTGGGGGGAAAAGGCAAAGGCAGGTGGGGTGCTGCTTTTTTGTTTTTCTGTGGTGCTGGATATTGAACTCAAGGCTTCTGCGTGGGGCTGGTGGTACATACTCTCCCATCAGACGTTGCCTTTTGGTGACCTTCTTGTGAACTTAAATGCCACCCTTCATGCCAGGCTGCCTGCAGCAAGTCTCATCCCTGGAATGGATGCTCAGACACGAAGCTGTCTTCGGCGTTACTTTGGGATATGCTTCTCCCTGCAAGGACCCGCTCCTGGTTCCCAGTGAGAAAGCTAAATGACACAATAAACCGCCATTTCCATGCGAGGGTAAATTATGTGTAAAGTCCAACATTCGTTTAACTTGGTTATGGATAAATGTCCATGTTCTGGATTCCACCAGTCCTTAGAAGCCACCCTGTTCCAGGAGCTACCCTGACCTCACACGACCTGAAAGGACGGCCCGGATCTTGGTGATGCTGGTTCTGCTCCATGGCTCCAGCAGAGTCAGGGCTTGGCTGCAGTTCCCTTCTCTGCGGGCCAGGGGGACCCTGGCCTCTCTGTCCTGGGCAGCCCAAACAGTGTTGGGGTGAGACACGGACTGGGCATATGGACTTCCTCTCAGACCAAGAGTGATTTAGGAGTCAGATTCCTACTCTCTCATTTGCACAGGGCTGGGGGGGGCGCTACAGGAACGGCGAGCACCTGTTCCATACCAGGACCCCTGCCACATCCTCCAGGAATGGATTCTCACCACGCTGACCCTCAGCCAGGGGGACGAGCTCCCCATGCATAATTCTCCCTGTCTACAGAGGAAATGTACAATGAGGGAAGGAAGAATGTTTGGAATTTACACTTTACTAAATTCCAAATTAACTAATTAATAAAAATGCACCTCTCTCTTTGTGAACAGGCCTCTGCCCAGGTCTCCCTTCTCAGTCAGTTCCCCTGACAACTGACTTAAAACAGGCTTCAGTGGCTCTCTGAGAAAAGATGAGGGCTTCCTTCAGAGCCCACATCTCTACCTAATGTACGGCAGGTTAATGGACATCATAAGAGTTTTTCTGTCTTCCTCCCCAAAGTGGTAATCCCTCAAAGATAATGCTGTGTCTCTCTCATCCACCATCACCATTTTCAGGGTCTGAGATAGGGCCTGGCACAAGGAACAAGCTCAAAAATATTAATTGAATGAATCACAATTCTATAATTTGAGCACAAACTTCAGAATGACTCTGAGGGCCGGTGAGATGGCTCAGCGGCTTAAGCGCCTGCCCGGCAAGCGCGAGGGCCCGAGTTTGACTCCCGGAACCCACATACGAAAAAAGGGCCGGTGATATTGCTCAGCAGCACGGGCGCCTGCTGGCGCACAAGGTCCTGAGGTCGACCCCCTGGTACCCACAAAAAAAAAAAAAAAAAAAAGAATGACTCTGAAACCTCCACTTCCTCACTGGGGCTGTGCTGTGAGGGACACAAAGGTGACTAAGACGGGATTCCTCTGTCAGGTAATTAATTCTGAGTCAAATTGTCCCTCATTACAACTTCGTTGAGTTCAATTCGCATATCAAAGTGCACCCCCTGAAAACATATCATTCATTGATTTTTAGGAAAATTTATATAATCATGTCACGATCACCACAATTCAGTTTCAGAACAATTCCTTCAAAACCCAAAGATCCTTGTTTCTGTTTTATTGTTAAACACTACTTCTAATCTCTATTTCAGGCAACAAGTAATCTTATTCCTCTCTATATAACTGTGCCTCTTGTAGAAAATTCATATAAATGGAGTCATAACATAACTTGCCTTTGTGTGAGGGTACTTTCAAGTAGCATAATATTCTTGGTTCATCCATATGTTTACATATATCAATAGTTTATTCCTTTTAACATGGATAGAGTTAGTATCGCTCATCCGTTCAGGAATGCATAGATATGTTTTTGGTGATTATAAATAATGCCGTTGTGAACATTTTACAAAAGACTTTGAGGGGACAGAAGTTTTCATTCCTCTTGTGTGGACACCTCAGATGGACTTATTGGATATCCCAATAAGTCGATGTCCAACATTTGCAAAAGCTGACAAACTTTTCCCAAGGGTCACAGCATTGCCACGAGCAAGGCATGATAGATTCAGTTTTTCTATTTCCTTGTAACTCTTGGCATTTTCCAGTATTAACATGTGTAGGTAGTGATATCTTGCTGATATATTTAATGAAATTCTCTCTCTCGCTCTCTCTCTTTCTCTCTCCCTCCTTCTCTCTTTCTAGATAGATAGGTAGATAGATAGATGTTCATGTTCTGGATTCCACCAGTCCTTAGGAGAAGATTCCAGAAGCCACCCCGACCTCACATGACCTGAAAGGATGGCCCTGATCTCAGGTTAGTTCTGTTCCATAGGGATTTTGGGGACTGAACTAAGGGCTTTCTCACTGAACTACATATCCAATTGTCTTTATTTTATTTTATTTTATTTTATTAAAATTTTGAATCAGGGTCTCACCAAGTTGCTCAGACTGGGTTCGAATTTGGAACACTCCTGCCTCGACCTGACAGGGTGCTGGGATTACAGGCATATGTTTTTTTTTCCCACTACTGAACTGTCACAGTATGTTGTATTTTCTGGTTTGAATTCTTTCCAAGACATGACATTTACAAGTGTTTTCTCCCAATTTGATGAAGTCCAAGTTATCAACATTATCTTTTTTTTAGTAAGTTTATTGGTACAATTTATGTATACATAATGATCACATTCGTTATAGGGAATTTGTATCTGTACATGATATATTTGATTCCTCTTTTTTTCCCCCATTCTCATCCCCTCCTTTCAAACCTTTTTCCCCTCCCCATTCACAAAGCTCTATTTTCATTTTTTCCTTCTTTTCTAATTTTTTCTTTCCCTTCCTTCCTTCACCCTGCCCCCGCCCCAGTTCCCTTTTCCTTTTGCACAGTTTCTTCCTATTTCACAATATCTATTGTACATTTTTGTTCTTATTTACATTTTCAGTTTCTCACACCACAGAGATAATATGATATTTACACTTGTTTGTCCAATTTATTTCACTTATGATGACGGTCTCAAGTTTCATCCATTTAGCTATAAATGTCTTAATTTTATATTTCCTTACGGCTGAGTAATATTCCATTATATTAAAAAGCCACATATTTTTTATCCATTCATTGGTTGATGGGCATTTGGGTTGCTTCCAAAATTTAGCTATTACAAATTGTGCTGCTATAAACATTGGTGCACATACATCTTTGTGGTATGATGTTTTTAATTCTTCTGGGAAGATACCCAGAAGGGGAATAGCTGAGTCAAGTGGGACCTCTAATCCTAGTTGTTGAGGAATCTGCACACTGATTTCCACAGCAGTTGCACCAGCCTTCACTCCCAACAGTGGAGAAGGGTTTCTTTTGCCCCACAGCCTTGCCAGCAAACACACCAAAGGCCATGGGGCCTGAGTCCTCGGCTGCTGCTTTGTCCAGAGGGTGCAGTGCCTTGGCTGTGTACCAAGTCTGGGGCAGTGAGAGAAGCTTCCTCCATGAACCTGCCAGATAAGACCCTTGCAACTGCCCTTGCTCACAGGAAAGTTTAAAACCGAGATCCAGGGCCGGGGATATAGCTCAGCAGCACAGAGCCTGCCTGGCAAGCATGAGGTCATGAGTTCAATTCCCAGTACAAAAAAAAAAAAAAAACCAAAAGCCAGATTTCCCATAGGAAAGGACCACATATCTTGTATCCTGCAATTTGCAATGTTCCTTTGGTATAGCTTCCCATTCCCCACAGCTGCCTCCCTTGCTGGTGTGGTTCTGGTTGACCAAGTGAGTCAGCAAAGGGAAGGACCCTGTGACCATCATTGCACTGTGCTATCACACATATGTCAGGCAGAAAACCACAGACTCATCAGTACCGGGCTGAGCAGTCATGGGCTTTATCAAGCACTGGACACATGCAGCCAGCTGGATCCCAGTAGTGGGCAGCCAGTTTAAGACTGGGATAACTTTCAGTCTGGAGCTAAAAAGATTGGTGCCTTATAGAGTTATTGAGTACTTGGTCTTTCTCACTGAAAATGAGCAAAGATCTATCATATCTAACTAAGAAGGAATCTGTCTCTATTCTTTTAGCAGAATGGAATACTGCATCATTTTAAGATTTCAGAAATTCCACTGTTGACCTGAAATATGAACAGACTCACAAAGTGTAGTTAAATGCCTTTGACAGTGTACAAGAAGTGCTTCAAAAACTTTGACTTTTATTAATATTGCAATATATAAATAAATTTAAAAGCAGAAGTAGTTATACATCAGCCCACATAAACAATCAAAAGGGATTGGAATTTTTAAAACAATGAAATGAGGAAAAATGTAAGCTATCGTATAGACTTTCTAATTAGAAACTGCTTTGTTAAACAAAATGAGGGTTTTTTTAATTAAACTAGGTTGAAAATAAATTTTCAGCGACATGAAATGAAAAAGAAAGATTTAGGGCCGGTGAGATAGCTCAGTGGCATAAGTGCCTGCCTGGCAAGCATGAGGTCCTGAGTTCGACTGCTGGTACCCACATATTAAAAAAAAAAAAAAAAGAAAGAAAGATTTAAACAAGTGTTGAAAGAGAATAGACACATATAGTAGTATCTTTGGGTAGCTTGGGTTTATTGCAATCTTCTTAAAGTAAATTTTAAGCTACCATAGATGATAAGAAAAAAATAGGGCCGGTGAGATGGCTCAGCGGCGTAAGCGCCTGCCTGGCAAGCGCGAGGGCCCGAGTTCGACTCCCGGATCCCACATATGAAAAAGGGGCCGGTGATATCGCTCAGCGGCATGGGTGCCTTTTGGCACGCGAGGTCCTGAGGTCGACCCCCCGGTACCCACAAAAAAAAAAAAAAAAAAAGAAAAAAATAATAAACTCATGGCAATACATGATTATGTGATTCATTTGGGCCTATATATAACTCACGTTCCCTTTTACTAGAGAATTAAGATAGAGTTCAAGTGAGACTTTTCCAAATGGCACATCTATCTCCAAACCTAAATATCTTTTCATGTAATTTCTTGTGTTCTTTCTAGGATATATATATAATAAATTACTTTCCCCAAAGTAGTACAAGCATAAATGTGGTAATTAGAGTGAAACAAATTGCAGTGGTCATTTAGTAGAATGATAAATGGCTTAGAATCAGTGGAAGAAAGCTTAACAAGACTGTGACGAATGGGTGAATGGTGGAGGAACTGGACCGAGGGGGAGCTGGGAAGGAAGGAGCCTTCCACGCTCACCAGTGAGCACCTCCTGGTCCATTTGGGAAATGCATGGAAGAGGAAATGAGATAACTTTATATCATACCACGTTCTTCATTTTATGGCCAAATTAATTTTTCTCTTCATACATAGAAATATCTGTATTCCTTTCTGATCTTGTTCATGGATTCCCTGCATATCTTTTTTAAAAAATTATATAATCCTTTAATTTTTCCAAGAAACTACTGTCTACTTTTATGGCAACACGACAATTCTTGTATTCTTATTTTCTTCTCTAGTACCTTAATCTGTTGACCTACCCCATCAAATTACTTTTAGTTGTTTTTTTTTTTTTTTTTTTTCTTTACGTAGGTACTGGGAATTGAACTCAGGACCTTGCGCTTGCCAGGCAGGCGCTTATGCCGCTGAGCTATATCACCAGCCCTGCTTTTAGTTTTATACAGTGGAAACTGTATTAAAGCTATCAAAGGAACATAAAGCTCAAATTTCAAATATATTCTGAATCTTAGAAAAATGGGCAATGAATGTGATTGCAAAAAAGAGCAAAATGTTATTTTAAAAGTAATCATTAATTATAATCGTAAAAGATTTTTTTTATATTGACTCACACCCTTGTTTAATGGACAGAAAAAATCAGATGTTAATAAAAAGTTTAATTAAAATTTGACAGTTCTTGAAGGTAGCTTGATGCAGACAAATTAGAGGCTTTTATAGGTTGCAACATTCGGATTGTCTATATTGTTACCTTGACACACTCCCTGGTGTTCATACTAGTTGTATCAGTGTACTCCTGTTTCATGTTTCCCAGCCTTACTCTCTGAAGCCAGTGTCCCTGAAGCTCACTTCCTCAATTAATAATCAACTAGCTTAATATATATGGTGATAAATCAGAAAAATATTGACCACACAGTGTGTGCCGTATATTATGAAAGATACAAAGCAGCAAAAAAACTCTCCCTGGCCTTTGTTCACTTTGAATTGGTGGTGGCAGTAGCAGTCAGCAACGTCATAATTCAATTTTAGTCTAAGGCAGCTGATACTAAACTTCTTTAAAAGCCCAGCTAGTAAATATCTTAGACATTGGAGGCTGCATCCAGTCTCTATTGCAACTACTCAGCTCTGGCCCTGTGCCATGAAAGCAGCTATAAAAGATGTGTAGAGGAAACGGAGCTTGATTTGGCCTTGGGCCACAACCTGCCTCACCTGGTACAGGAAAACATACAAAACTGGACGCTATGTGGACAATAATTTAAAACATCCTTCAGTCAAATGTGGTCAAACAAAAGCAGATAAGATCTTTGTCAGAATGATTTCTGAAAGGTTCTTAAAAAAAGTGTCATAATTACTGCTCTGGAAATACTTAGAGAATTTAATAGGAATTGGAGAAAGGATAGTTATTCAAAATACAGTTTCAGTTGTTTACCAAATAATTCCAAAGCCTAGTATGAACCAGAATGCTACGAAATAAGCAAGACTTAAGGGAATCTGTGCTTCTAGTTGTCAGAGTCAAAGAGGAGAGGCACAACATAGTCCCTCCTTCACCTACGGGCCCGGTTTGGTAGAGGTGAAGTTGGAGCTGAGAATGGACAATGAGTGCATCATGGCATAAAAAAGTAAAAGCCATTATTCATTAACTCCTGCCAGGACTTTGTGAAACTTCCTCAGGACTTCTGGGTCTGTGAGTTCAGATATTCAGAATTTCCTTTTCAATTTTGAAAGAGCATTTGCTTTACGTAACAACTCAATTATCCCTCTAAACTCTTTATGGCATTTGTGGTTATTCACATGTAATTAATTATCATATTCTGGGCATTAAGCAACATCAGAGATCTGTAATTAACTTAGAAGTATTTGTAAACTCCCATGGTGTTTCTACTGCAGTTATCTTTCCATCTATATAGAATTATCACCTTAACTAGAAGTCTAGTACATGCAGAGGTGTGCTATGAATGCTACCGATTCTCAACTGTTTTTATGTTTATTATTTTTTAAAATCTCTACAAAAAGTCTTCAACTATGACTCTTCTGCAGCCTGCATCTCCTCTTTCCCCTTACTGGTTGTGCCAAATTCTAAGTCCTGATGTCCTTTGTATGACAAATAGCAGAATCATTTGTTTAGATGTTGCCCTAACAGATTCAGCCCTTCCTTTTCAACACATTGACCTAGCAAGCAGAAGCCACACTTCAAATTTTGTCCTCTAAACCATGAGAATAAATGCTTAAGGACTTTATTATTATCTTAACAATAATTATGACTATATCCTTGCTATTTTTCATAATTCTCCTACTAAAAGCTGCCATGTTCCAATACAGTATTATCTTTTTAAGATGCAAAACTACCTGTATCCTTTTGCAATGAAAATTAGCATTTATTATCAAGAGTAACTTCTGGGACTGAGAGAGATTTAAATTGATCTACATTCATTTATTTTACTTTTAACTACTTAAAACCATATAAGTATCTATTAATAAAATCATCCACGGAAGTGACATATTACTAATGATTAATTTTGAAAAATACATGATAAACTAATGTATTTTCAATACTCATTATTGATGTAACTGACAGTAAATTACATCAGCTGTGCATCCAATATAAAAAGGTCCCTAGCTTACAGGATAGCTACAAGGACACCCAATGCAGTGAATGTCAGTGCAATCTCAGTGATTGAACAAAAGGGTCAAAATAATTCCATTTTATGAAATTGGGTATACAGACTCAATTTCATTCTATTTTTCTCACTGAGATTTTTATCCTGCACTTGTCATATCAAGAACAGAAAATTATATTCACATTTAGTATATATTCACTTACTTAATTACATCTACGTATGGGTACCTTTTAGATAAGTCCTCTAGAAACATAGAAAATGTCAAGATATACCACCATTTCTCAGAGATTATGCTATAAGAGTTCATATAATGAGTAATTAAAAGGTAATTCCATAAGAATAATTTTAAACTATTATACTCACAAATGGGATATTGGCTGATGACTCTTGGCAAGGTTAAAGCAAGGCAGGTTCACTGTGGCCTTGCTCATGAATACTTAGTCTTCCTGGAGTCATATTCTAAATTTAAACTTGCCATATCAGATATTTGTCTATTACACATTAGGAGCAGCTCTGAAAAGATAAGTTATAGATGAACACCACATGAAAGATAAAAATGAGCTGAGACAGCAGGGTACAGTTCTGACAATCCGCTGGCATTTCAATTTCACTACTTTTCTATGAAAAGGACTGAATAGTTAATTAAAACTCTTTTCCAACAATATTGCCAGCTTGTAGAGTTTCAGTTTTGCTCCAGATGATGTGTAGGAACTTTAAGCACTTGAGTTTTGTTGTTCACTTTCCTATTCTTAATTCTAATGAGATAAGCTGAGGGCTTAAGCATCCACAGTAAAAACAAAAATGAGACCGTGTGACCTCTAGGCCACATGAGTTAAAGACCTCAGAGGATTAGGGTGGTGATATCCACAGTATTTGTCTTAATTTCTTATTAACCATAGGCTTTTTAGGTTCCTGTCCTTAGAAGGGGTGCCCAGGTGAGGGACACCTGAGCTCATCTGTTCATTGTTCACCTGCTGCAGTGAGGGAAAGTGCTGTGGGTGGGAATGACAGATGTGGATGACAACGGCCAGGGAGACCTTTAATTACTAAATCCCATCCTCTCCTCTTATAGCAATGTGGAGAAAATACAGACAGCTGTGAGCCTACAAAGGATGGGGCTGGGAAGGGGACCTGTGTTATCTCACTAGTCCAATCCCCCAGGCCCCAGGATCATCGCCTAGGAAACAGGCTGGACCATGTGGATAACGTATGTGTAGAGATGGGGGCAGTCCAGGGAAGGGTGAGCTGCTTCTTTCTCACCTGAACCCTGAGCAAGGGGTCTTTCTGCCCACTCTGATGTGATAGAGAATCAGTCCCAGGAAGGCACAGTCATCATGAAGCCAGCTAAGACAGAAGGGCTGCGTCTGCCCTTGCCTATGAAACCACCTTTCCTGACTCCTTTCCTGAAAAGCCCTTGTGCTTAGGAGATCTTCATCTCCGTAGAGACAGGAAGATCATTTTCCAGTTGGGTATAATCTTGCAGAGCAAATGTATAAGTATGGAGTGTAGTATCAAGCAAGAAAGGAAATGGAGTTCAGCCACTATTCTTTTTATACTGTGAGACCAAATTCCTACTCCAGTACAACTAGAGACACATGAGTTCACTGAGTGCAGCCAAATTATGTAAACTGCGGAGCAATTTTTTACAAGAAGCTGAGAGCACTGATTCTAAACTAAGCTGGGATGCAAAATCTCTTTCACACTTTTGACTTTGCTGGAAAGATTTTGCTTAGAATGCTCTATTAACTTGAAGTTCTACCCTAAGATTAAGTCATCTGGGGTAAATAAATAAACCATCTATGCAGAATAATGCTCAGAATCACTACTCACTAGTGATTCTGTCTCACTGATGAGAGAGACATTTTCTAATAAAAAGCAGAGTTAAGGGGATACCGGGCTCATTTTGATGATATTAATTCTCGAGTGAGCTGAGCGGGAGGTAGTTAACCAGGCACATTATCCCAACTTTACCTCATCACTAACCCTCAACAGCCTGCCTCAGGCTCTGCATTTCTTTCCTCCATCCTGGCAGTTTGTCTTCTCTACATTTTCCCTGGGCACACCGCTGGGTCCCCCCAGGTGTGCGAGAGCAATAGATATCACTCGTTAAAAATGGGTGGCATCCAATGGGCAGCTCGTTAAACAGTGATGCGATTTCCGTGTTATCTCCTGCTTTCCACGGTCCTGACCTCCAGTCTTACAGTGTGAAGATGGAGCCTCTGTCGGTCACTCCAGGCTCCCCCAACTGTGTCCTCTCATTGTCCTCATTGTCACCACTCCCATGACTGCCAAACCTGACAGCTGTGGAGGATGTTGGTAGGACTGTGTGCTACTTTTTCTGCCATGCAAGTTGTGGCCCAATCACCAGCTGTGTGACCTTGGGCGAGACAGTTAACCGCTCCTATCTTCTTTTGTTTTTGTATCATTATCTTGGGTGTAAAATTCGTGGCGTGCAGCGTGATGATCTGACCCACGTTCACAGTGTAGTGATCAAGCTCAGTGAAGTCTCAGCTGTCTCGGGACATGATAGCTCCTGCCTCGAAGTCTTGCTGCAAAGGTGAAATGAGCTCCTGGGTGCGAAGAACTTACTTCTGTCTCCGCTTCTTCACTGTCATTAAGTTTTTTCACGAGCCCCACCAAACTAATTTTGTTTTTACCTTTTGGGGGGCATATTCAACACATTCATCCTCCAGGTTCATCTGTCTTCTTTTCTAAGCTTTTTTTAGAAATTCCCGTTCCTAGCCTCTCTCACTTCTTTGAAATTTGAAGAGGTGGTGGTGGCTCCTTGGTCCTATCTTCCCCCCAAAACCAGAGGCTCTGCATTGGCAGATTTGACCAACCACAAATAGAAGATATTTTTAAAAATTGCACCTGTAGTGAACACATGCCGACCTTCTTTCTTGTTGTTATTACCCAGACAATAAATACAACTATGTAATAGTGTTGACATTGTAGTAGCTATTATACATAATCTAGAGAGTACTTAAAGTATATGGGAAGATGCATGTAGGTTATATAGAAAACACTAAACCATTTTAGATACAAGTCTTGAACATCTGAGGGTTTAGGTATCCACATAAGGTCTTGGGAGGAATCCTCCTTGGATACCGTTCTATTCTTCCCAGCATTACTATTTTACTAAGTCATAGATCTGCACTGTTTCCACTCAGGGATGGTTCTAGGCAAAGGCAACATCTATGTTAGTTTTCATTGGCCTAAACAGGTCCAGATATGTACAGGATTCCCCAGTCCCCTGCTTTGTTGTTTCAGACTCTCCAGGCGGTGAGCGTGAACAAGCATGTTTTATTTTCTCCTTATTAAAAATCTGTTCATAGCAGATATCAGAAGCCCTCTTGGCTTCACGGATGAATATTGCTTAGAAGATGAGATGAAATGCAATTTGGCAGATAAGTCATGCTTTAGCATTAATAACAGATAAACTTTTGAGAAAGATCAGAAAACTAAACCTTAGTGTAACCAGTGTTGTGAGTGGCAGCTAATCAGAATTTTATTCTTACAGGTCCGTTGGATGTACTGAATCATATTTGATGAGACACGGGCTTTGTATGATATCACTTCTCATAATATTTTCTTTCATTCTATGAGAATCTCATCTCATTGTCATGTTCTATTCCTACGAATCGAGTGGAAGTCACCCTTTAGGGATGAACTAAAATTGCAGAAATGGCTCCAAGTTTCAAAAATGTCTCCTATTATTTACTAAATATATGTATGCCAAGAATGCTGTCAGACAGTTGCTAAATTAGACCACAAAGAAATTAACTACATTTGAAAACTCTGAGATAGACAGTGTATCCAGACATAAGCATTTTTTAAAAGCAAAGTTATTGCTACAGACCAAAAGCTTTTTGCTAATTTTTCTGCCACTCTGCAAAGGGCTTTCGATAAATCATGTTCAACAGTCATAAAACCCCAGGAATTAACAATACTCACACCATCTCCCATAAAAGGATATGACAGGGCTTAGGCTGAGAGAGGGGCTAGTGTGGCTGAAAGTTGGTTGTGCTTCTCAGTAGATTGGTTTGGGAAATTTGGGACTTTTTGTGGGAATTGCTAAGATATTTCTAGTCTTTAAAATCACATTATTTAGGGCCGGTGAGATGGCTCAGCGGCGTATGCGCCTGCCTGGCAAGTGCGAGGGCCTGAGTTCGACTCCTGGAACACACATACGAAAAAAGGGCCAGTG
The DNA here is from genome assembly GCA_028451465.1 of Erethizon dorsatum. Classification (NCBI taxonomy): domain Eukaryota; kingdom Metazoa; phylum Chordata; class Mammalia; order Rodentia; family Erethizontidae; genus Erethizon; species Erethizon dorsatum. The sequence goes on from CM051833.1 coordinate 59,424,913, forward strand.
ATATTGCTTTGCAGCACGGGCGCCTGCTGGCGTGCAAGGTCCTGAGGTCAACCCCCGGTACCCACACACAAAAAAAAAATCACGTCATTTAAATTATTGTATTCTTTCTTGACCGAATTATGAACCTCAAAATTATATGTATAAGATTATATAAATCTTACCTTAGTAAATAGGAAATATCCTATATAATAATATTTATTATATAGGATAAAAGTACTCATTACAGAAAACAAAACTGTATAGCACTATTTTTAACCACTCGGTACAATAAATATTTTTCTGTATATTTTCTCCATTTTATACATACATTGATAGAATTTGTTATCACAATCAAGTGACAAAGAGAATTGTGGCTTCTATTTTCAATATCTATTATTTCATAGACAATTTTTATATCACTCTGTAACCTTGGATGGTACCAATTTCAGACAAATGGTTCATTCAGACTTACTGAATACTTCCCTCTTAATGGGATAACGATTCTAACTTTTTTGTGTGTGTGTGTGGGTACCGGGGGGTGGACCTCTGGACCTCGCGCGCCAGCAGGCGCCCGTGCCGCTGAGCGATATCACCGGCCCCTTTTTTCGTATGTGGGATCCAGGAGTCGAACTCGGGCCCTCGCGCTTGCCGGGCAGGCGCTTATGCCGCTGAGCCATCTCACCGGCCCACGATTCTAACTTTTGAGGAAGTAATTTTCTCCAAATTCTTTACATCTCTGTTGCATTTTTTTTTGACAGCTAGTACTGGCACAACAGGTGGACAGTGTCACATAGAGCCTCCTGCATGTGCATTGCCACCGCCATGTTTGAGATCTAAAATATCCTGCAAATGCTATGTGCTAGGAGCCATGATGCCAGTGATGGGCTTTTGGCACATATCTGGATCACGAGGGATTTAACTTCATCAGTGGATTAATCCATTTGATGGCATTATTGCGAGGTGTGAAAACTTAGGAGGTGGTGACTAGTTGAGGGCGTGGGTCGTCCAGATGGAGCCTTGGGGACTATAATGTTTCCCAGTCTCTCTCTCCCTCTCTCCCTCTCTCCCTCTCTCCCTCTCTCTCTCTTTTTCTTCCTTCTGGCTGCCCATGAGGTAAGCAGCTTTGTTCCTCCACACCCTTCTGCCATAATCTTCTGCTTTGCCACAGGCCCAGAAATAATGGAGCCAAGGGACCATGGACTGAAGTCTCTGAAACTGTAAGCCCTGTAAGTTGGTTTTGCCACAGCAATGGAAAGCTAAATAGCTACTTTAAACAAAATTTCCAAATATATTAGGGTGTGAGTTTTCTCTGAAACTAGGTCAATCATATAGATTGTACCACATGAATATTTCCAGTCTCCTTTCTTCCGCCTGAGACTTTAAATTCCAATGACACGGGAGAGAGGAACATGGCCATAAAGAAAGGCATATTGGCAAATAAGGCAAAAGCCATCACAGTGCATCAAACCATTCTGTCAAGTTTTCTTTTGAGGACAGCTGTGAGTTCTGTAGCGCATAGACTTAGTGTGCACGAGGCCCTGGGTTCAATCCACAGCACCAAAAAGAAAAAAGTAGTTCTGCCCCAAAGCAGGTGATTTTTCTATAACATGGCTCTCAGGATAATGTTCAGTCATTAACAATCCAGGGAGTTGCAATTAACTTGAAGCTCCTTCAGCTAATGGGGCTCTGTGCCACATTATTAGAAGTTCAGGAAATTTATCTAGGGTATTGTGATTCCCTTTTTTCTTTCTTTTTTTTTTTTTGTGGGTACCGGGGGGTCGACCTCAGGACCTCACACGCCAGCAGGCACCCGTGCCGCTGAGCGATATCACCGGCCCCTTTTCCGTATGTGGGTTCCAGGAGTCGAATTGGGGCCCTCTCGCTTGCCAGGCAGGTGCTTATGCCACTGAGCCATTTCACCGGCCCCCACCTTTTTTCTTTCTTAAATTTTATTTTATTAATATTTGTTTGCAGTGTATAATAACATTCATTGTGTGGAGTTGGTACATGCACACCACACATCTTGATTCTTTTTACATTTTTTATTGGTGTGCGATGTGAAGCAGTTCATTTTTCCTATGCTATCATTTTCTATAAACTCATAGTTTATTTGCATTCATTAATGTCTATATTTTACATACTTTATTGATCAACTTCTGTAGTTTAAACTACTCTTCCTGATAATGAATTGCAAAATTCCTTTGAATTGCAAAATTCCTTTGAAGTGACTGGGCATAGGAAATATTCACTTTATTACATTTTTAGACTCAATGATAACAAATAATAAAATGTAAAGGAAGAAAATAACAATTACTAAGAGAAATGTTGAGTATGGTGATTCACTCCTGTAATCCCAGCACTCTGGGAGGCTGAGGCAGGGGATCCCAATTTCAATCCCAGCAAAGGCAACATATCAAGATCCTATCTCAAAAAAAAAACAAACAATAGGAAATAGGCTGAAGATGTAGCACAGTGCAAAGGCCTTGAGTTCAATCCTTAGCACTCCTAAATCAATAAATGGGCAAAAACAAAAGTTAGCAAATTAGTAATCTGAAAACTATTGTATATCTACATGATGCAGAGCAGCCTTGATATCTTAATCAATGAATGATGTTAACAGAGGCCTGCAGTTGGAAAAAGTGGCATTTCCTCCCATTCAGAGTTTCAAGTGCCCTGTGGCCACAAAACATTCCTGCCCAAGACACTGGCCAGTGTGAAGACGTATCCGGGCATCCTTCTGAAGTGCACACAGGTTCATTCATAAATAAACAGAATCCCACGGTCCTCTGTCCTCCCTCTGAGGCAGGATTCCTTACGTGCAAAGATTCAAGTTTGTGGCTAGGAATTCTCAGCTTGGCTTGCTCTGACCAGCTTGCTCAAGGTACCTTTTGGTTTATCTTTATCAACCAAGCCTCTCACGTTTGTAGTCCAGATATAGCAAAGCTGGGATCTGAAACTGCATTTTCTTTCTTCTGAATTATCATGGTCTTGAATTGAGACAGTGGGCAAATGGAAAGATTCCCCCACCCTTTGTTTACCAGACACACTGCAAATGTTTATCTAGTTGTGTGATTTTAGCTGCACTTTTATTTATCTGATCCTCCTTTTAAAAAAAATATGCTTGAATCCAACTGTGTTTTTCTTTAAGGATTTAACTAATGATTAGATACCTTCCTCCTATGCATTCTTATAGACATTCTTGAGTTTACCTTCGGGACACAGTTAAATTGCTTGGAAAACTTACAGTATGGATACTTAGTTTACAGTTGCAAAACAAGCTGTGACCTGCCATTGCACAGCAGGGCAACTGTGGATAACAAAAATAAATTGTACATTTCAAAAAGCCAGAAGAAAGGATTTTGAATATTTACACCATAAATAAATGATTAGCACTAGAGGAGATAGATACGTTTAACCTGATTTAAACATTATACAGTGTATTCCTGTGTTGAAACATCACATGGTACCTCAATAATTTATAGAATTTTTATATTTTAGGCATGTTAAAAATAAATTCCATTTAAACTAAAAATAGCTAAATACTTAAACATTTAAAAAGTAGAATGTTATGTTACGTTTATTAACTTTAATTTCTATTTAAAGCAGTAATTAAGTTTTGCTTATTAATTTTGTATTCATTTAGTAAGGTTTTAGAATTTTATATATGTTCTTTAGAATCTATGTATAGACAAACTGTTTTGTACCTCTATTTGAAAAGTTTTAACTTTTGAAATGTTATTTGAAATCTTTTTCTATTATTTATTTAGACTTTTTTCTTCTTGAATACCTTTTATATTCATCTATGCATTCGTGTTTTATGGATACCATGTCCCTCAAAAAAATAACAGTTTATTTGTATTCTCTTAGTATTTGTCCAATACAACTTTTGTTTTCTTGTGAGAACCATTACTTTAAAAGATTAATCAGATTTTCATTTCTACTTATTTTCCCATGACAATTAGAAAATTAAAATTTGAGAAAATCTAATTGAAAATCATTCACTACTCTAGTTTCTTTATTACATTAAAATTCACAAAAATTGTAAGAGAATTTCTTTTAAATTAACCTAGACTGGTCATGAAAGAAATTTCACATCAGTGTTCAGATTTAGCATATGTAGTGATTTTTCTTATTGCTATGCAGAAAATAATAAAATGTCATTACATAAGCATGCTGAGTGGATTGTATGTGGTAAGAATTTACATGTGCATAAATTAAAGATATGGGCTTAACATATGTTATTTTCTTTGGCACAACAAGTTTAAATACATGTCTTGGAGAAATATTTAAGTTCAGATATCTGCTAGTACTTAAACTTGAAATTGGGAACAACTGGAAGAAAAATGTGGTGAGTACTACGAGGGTGAATGTTTTCTTTTGCTTTTAAATCATTTATTGAATTTTTTAAAAATGTTGCAATAGTTATTAATTAGGTTATTTCTAGTGGTAGTAACCAATACAACTAAGATTTTAGGAGCTTAACACATACAAATGTATTCATGCTTTGCAAGGACAAGTCAGGATAACAGAGGCCACTGTAAACATTTTAGAAATAAAGTAATCTGGGAAGAACATGCTATGTGACTCCTTCACATAAGGACACTGACTCCCATGCTCTGGGGAGTGGCCACTGACCATCTGGCCATTGTGTCAGCCCAGGCCCCAAAGTGGTGCTTCTCAGCATTCTTAAACTATGTATTGGTTAAGCTTGCCTTTTACACCCATATCAACTGTGGCAGCCCCTGGTAGAGCAACAGGACTGGCTCCAGGCCAACTCCTGTGCAGACCGAGTTCACGCTGGCTGCACAGGGCACTCTGACCTGTCCCTCCTCACAGCCACTGAGGAGGCACCTAAGGGAGGGGCTCAGAGACCACTGAGCTCTGCAGCTTCCTGCCCACCCAGCTATCACCACAGTCGATAAGGGTGGGAAGCGGGCCTAAAAATAAAGAATTTAATACTAAGATTCAAATTGACCTTTACGGTTGCAAAAGAAGATACTGAGTCTCAACCTGTGATACAAAATAATAGTTTATCAACATAAATTAACCTAGCACTTTCAATTTTCTTCTTCAATGTTCACTTTCAGTACCTTTGAAACATGCTAGGACTTTTTCTAGCAAACAAATATTAGTGCAAAAATAACCTCTAATTTTATTTTATGTGAGTGTCAAAGCAATGTTTTACCTCCTCTCTGAAGACAGTCACATTGCTCCTTGCCCTGAAGGGAAAGGTGTCATTGCTGCACCATTGCAAAGAACTGATCTGTACTCACTAAAAATTGAGAAAGGAGGATCTGCATTTTGACGGTAAAACACAATTTTTAAAGTAAGAACAGAGGGGATACCCTTTTGAGTTCCACTCTATCACACATTGTAAAATCTATCTGAAATTTCACAAGTATCTTCATTAACCTATAATCTTGGCTTAGTTAGAAAATGGTCTTATTATGCATTCATTATTGTGAAAAAATAGGCATCACCTGAACTTCTACTAGGAGCTTTTAGTAATCATTGAGAAAATATTTTTCTTAAATACTTCCTGTACGTTCAGTTTTGAATATTTGAGGAAATTACTTAATTAGGAACAATCTGTACATTTTTAAACCTAAATAAGTCTCATTGGATAGTTTCTACATGAATGAATTAATTAAATGATTGACTTATGCAATGTGTTTGCTTTTCTGTCTCTATATCAGGATCTCAAAAATCAGATATTTGTGTTGCTTGCACAAAATGATATTTACCACATTGTTTTGTGAATGAATTGAAGTAGAAATTACCTTCAAATATGCCTGAGCAACCCTTTTCCTCTCAACTGGAAATGCTAATGTTTCTCTATGTAAAGAAATCTTAACTGCGCATTCCTGTCACACCAAATTATTTCCCTACATTTCATCTCATGCTATTGAAATTCTAATGAAATTCACACCATTAGTATTATCTATTCATCTACCTAGTATTTAGCTTGCAATGTTACATATATTTTTCTCACAGACAAAAGGATGCTACAGAGTTAGATATGCTGTGTTTCCCAAAAGAGACATTACTGCTTAAAGGCATAAGAAGTGTTTTACTGTATCTCTCCAGGTCATCTACAGTGTTACCTAAAATGATTTAACCACTAGCAACTGCCTAAATTATAGCTTCTTCAGTGCTTATCCAAAATTTGTTTAAAATTCAAGAACCATTAAGAGAAATACTGCATAATGTTAGGCAGCAATTATAGCCCTGACAAATGTGTTTTACAGATCATATATTTCCAAACAATTCTGTTGTTCTAAATTAGGCTTAGCACAAAAGGTCTCAGCTTGTAGCTACATATCTAAAATTTAGGCAAAGTGGATTTGAAAGTGACAGAAACCACGAGATGATAACAAGCAGAATTCTGTATAATCTAAGATTTAAAGTGGTATTATAATTTAATTTCTGTAAAGCCCCTTCACATGCATGAGTTTCTCAAGCATGTAATTATAAAATATAATTCACAATTCTAAACAGAAGAGGCACATGGAAAACTGTGAGTGCTAGGAACAATAGTAATTTATGGGACACTGAAAGTGCTGAGTTCTTGCTGCTTTTATTTTCATAAAGGAAATCTGGAATGATGGGCAGTAAAAGAAATGAAGTGGAACTCCCCAAAAAAGAATATGTGTCTGGGGAGAGAGATGCACAGGCCTTGAAAACAGTGCATCCTTCAGCCATCTCAAAGAGCATGCAAGCCCTGGTATACTTTCCACTGTGACGTCTTCAGCTCTCCCAAGAGACGGTAATATTCTCGGCTTTACTGCCACTGAGCCTCATCAGCTTTTACAGTTTTATTAGAGCATGGTTAGGTTGGGCCATTAAACCAATACTGTATTTTAAAATGAATGTGATATATTAAGTAATGCAAATGTATTTAAGTAGAATCAATATTGTTATTTTAATCTAAACTCTAAATTGTAACGTTTATCACTGGAACATATTTAATTTGATATGAGGTCACTAAGATGATAGGAAAATAAAATTGCTTGTTCTGGGGATATTTATATATCTTTCCAATTAACTGTAGAGAGCTAAATTATTATAAAGGATACAGAGCAATAATTTCTGTAATTTTTCAAAGAAGATAAATTACATATTAATAAAAAATATCACTTTGGATGAAAAGGGTATTATAATACTATTTTACCTGTTAATTGAGATTTGTTCACCAAGGAATATAGCTAACATTTATACATTTTTATATAAAATAGTATAAAATTAACATTATCTTTATGACTAAGTGAAAATTGATGCTTTGTACCTTAAATAATCATATATTTTATTTACATTACATAATATTTATAATATAAATGAAAACTATTTCACATTGTTGTTATACTAAAAGTTAGTATGTCAACTTTATGTTCTTTGACAGATTTTTAAATTAATTAATAGCAGCTTAGCATTGACTATGATTTTGTTGTTTTATAGTCATCTCACAAACTAGTGAAGTTGCTTCCATTGTTCCTGATATTATATTCAATCAAAACCATTTCAGATGATTGAAAATCTACAAAACTCTCCAGAGAGATGTAATGCTCAGATATTAAATAAGCCATGAGAATCAACTTCAATGTATTCTACATGTGCATGAAATCCTTACAAACAAAAACTGAAAAATGACAAGCAAAAGGCTGAACTATTCAGTGTTTAATTATTCCCTCCTCATTATTTCTACTAACCTGATATAATTATGGTCAATTTCCAGCTTTATTTCTCTAGGAATGCTTTATTTTTTTATAAGCTGCATCAAATTTTATGTAGTATGAGTGTGGTGAGATGCAATATTTGAAGATTACAGTTTTGGTTTTGGTGAATGCATGAATCAGCTGAGGTTTCCAGAAGCCTAACTTGAAGAGTGGAGAGAGGGCTGAGACGTAGCCGTTATTTAATACACAGTGTGTCTGGGTGCTTATGAAACATCAAAGTGACAAAGCCCAGGAGAAAACTACTCTGAAACACGAGGTGGTGGTGAGCTGAATTATAAATTTTAAAATAATCAGTAAACAGCTGGGTAAAACTTCTGAGATGAGCACGGTGTGTATAGTAAGACAGAGGGGAGAGATTAAGGAAAGGAAATCATATGGGAAATAGGCATTAATGGAAACACACGGGGAAGAGGAGAGATGTTTCAATTCCTTGTCAATAAAAAAACTATTCGAACATTGTAGGAAAAGTTAATTCACTTAAATTAAAAAAACCCTAAGAATGAGCTTAATTTTCTTCCCCCCCATATTATGCATCTTCTTGAAAATTGCTTGTGAAAGTTACTTTGATAGTTTCCTCTAAGCTGCTTCACGTTACTTAATTAAGAATGATATCACTATATGAAGCTGACTAATACCTGAATATGATGTGAGTCAGATTGGATTTTGAATTTGTTAATGCATTGTCTCATTAGTGGCAATTTGTAACTTAACTTTGTCAGCTGAGTAATGTCCAATACTCACTCTGGGCACTCCTCATTCTGTGTGCTGTCATAGGTTTGGTCTTTCCTTTAGCCCTCTTCATGGAGAAATGATAAAGGCCATGGAATGGATAGAAATAATTTGTCTCTAAGATTTCCAAAGAAAACCTTTCTTTATTCTATATACTTTTGATACTAGAGCAATGTCGAGTTGCCATCTGCCTTTCTTCTCTAGGAGCAGCTTGGATAAGAGCGTATCCACTGGGCGCATCCTCCTGGGAATGGGACTTAGACCACATCTTTAGTAAGAATGTAAACACCCTCAATATCACCCTCTAGTGAATGTTTTCAAGGGATCGTTAATGCCGAATGCTCATTCTGTATATTTTTCCCAGGAAGCACCTTGGCCATGGTAACTAATGAATGTGTAATGGTTCTTTGAACATACACAGTTTCCCAATATAATGTTTGGAAAGTAACTGACAAGTGCACAATGCGAACATCATACTTTATAAATTTGGAGGAAAAGTGCTTTTCAGGGACACTTATTCAAGGCTTGTCATGAGATTCCATAGTAAACAAGACAATGTTTTAGTTTAATGATTTAAGTGACTTATGGCCAATTATGCCAGTGATTTATATGGTCTTACATGATTAGCTTCCAGTTTTTCTTTCCCTTTTTCAAATTACAAAAGCATTTTTAATTAATCTCAGACATGCTCATATTTCATATGAATTTCTATATTCAATATTCTAATCCGCCACTGTCAGGACTTAATTTCAGCTCTCAGTAACTAAATCTAATAGCAGAGGTCTGTACACCTGAGGATTCGATCTCTTAGAGCAAAGAGCTGCGGGGTTGGTGCGGGGCTCAGACACCTTCTCCGCACTCAGAGGCCTCTAGGGAACTTGCGTCTTCTATATATATTGTCAAGGTCAGCTCAAAGCTTCCAACCATAAGACCAAGAGTATGAAGAACTACAGGGGTGATCGAAAAACAGAGTGTGTATATTTAAATAAAAAATCTCTTGCTACTTTCTGAAGCAGCCCTGGAAGTCCTCTTTCACCTGTGTCTTTATGAGGTGTGATTAAAAAAAAAAAACATAGCCTTTGCTCCTTCTGAATGCCATCCAATGGAAAGGCAGGGTCATAAACACATTATGGCATGTCCTCACCCACTTCATTCACCAAGTCTGGTACCATGTGACTTCTAGCTCTTCCCCATAGCCAAAATGACCACGAAAGAGAAACATTTTGAATCAGTTCGGGACCCAGAGGCAGCCACACAGGACAACTGAAGATACTGTAGAAACACAATCTTCATGTCCATCAGATCAACATTCCTGGCAGAAAGAACCTAAGAGAGTGTACCGCACATAGACACCGAAGTTAGAGAGATAAAGACAGTTCTTCAATAGTGACAACAAGCACAATGTGGAAAATATATGTTTTATTCACAAAAGTTTTTAAACAGAGTAATAAGATAGAAGATGTTTATAAAACATCAAGTTCCCCAAACATAATTTCCTCAAAATTTTAGAACTTCGTTTGTAATCCTGGTCATGTATAATTGTGTTTTAACAAAACAAAAGATCGTTCCATTGTTTTTATTTTATGTACATCCAACCTCACATATCACTGTTGCTGAAAATTGAAATGAGCCAAGAATGGCAACAGTATCAAGTATCTTTACTTGTACACCCTCCTGTTACCAATCTATTGATCACTTGTCAATGTGTTAATACTCAACAAAGATTTATGATAGAGTTTTCTGTAATTAGACACAACAACCATAGTAAACTGATGTTTCTAAAATTATATAGTCAATCATAAGATTTATTAAAATATCCATACCTATCTATATGAAAGCCATAAAATCTATAACAACTGGACTATTAAAGAGTTGTAGATTGTCAACAACTCATGGAAATGAGTTTTCTTGAATGGCCAATGATTTCCCGCTAAATGGCTTAGGATGCACTTCATGATCTTTGCCAAGTGTGGATGCTCTGGTCAGGGAGGTGACGCTGGGTTCGGTAGCAGCTTTAGCCATTACTCCTGACTTGCAACCATGCTTCCACCCTGTGTGCCTGCCAAAAGTAAATGATGAGTGCATTGAATCTGTCATCAAAATAAGGTGATGTGAATACCTCAAACAGTAATATCCACTTACGTTATTCATCCCATTTGAATATTTTATGCCAAGGGGAAAAGTTAAAATTAACATTCTGAGACATATAAAACCAAAGCCCACAATGTTTTCTATTGCTTTATATTGAAAATACCATGATACTGAGTTGATGTTTTATTTGGTTATACAAGGCTTACTCTGAAGGTTTCAAGGTGCCTATGGCTGCCTTGAGCCAAGTAATATGCATTGCTCATCTCAATATTTTCTTTAAAAATAACAGATAGAAATCTGGGAGTTGTCTCCTCAAATGTGTTTGGTATGTTAGTGTACTGGTAATGCATCTGCTAGTGAAGTTATCAATTGGGAAAATCCTGCTCTTAGCTTGTCGTGCCTATATAAGCATATTCCATTTCAGTAGTTATGTTTGTAGATGGTTTTTATATGACTTGCATCACATTCACTTAATTAAGTATTGATTCTGTGTCTGCTACGTAGGAGGCAGGGCACTCAATTCTGAAACTGTCTTGCGCTGAAATATGTATTTGAACGACTCTGGTAGTTTCCTGCTAGATTGGACCGTGTCTTAGTTACTTGTCTTGTTGCTGCAGCAGAGTACCTGATACTCAAAGTTAAAGGGGGAAAAGTTTATTTAGCTCATAGTTTGTACAGGTTTCAGTCCATAATTGGCTGGCTCCAAGGCAGGGCGGTGCAGCATGGCAGAGGGGCAGCAGTTCATGGTGGCAGAAGAGAGCAAAAGCAGAGAGAGACAGAGAGAGAGAGACGGAGAGAGAGACGGAGACAGCGAGAGACAGAAAAAGAAAAAGAAAGAGAGAAAAAGAAAGAGAGAACAAGCCTCTTATAAGCATCTTTCTGTCCTTTATATTGTATGCAGGTACCCACCCTAGGGCAGGTATAGCACTCGCACCTTTAATCCCAGCATTGCACTACGAATCAATCACACTCTCCAGATTTAGCCACCTCCAAACAAACCCTATGACCGCACGAGACTTTGGGGGACCTCTACACACAAGCTATAACAGACCATCAGGACCTTCACATCCAGCGGGCTCTAGAACATCATCACCTCGGGAAAACCCACATGGCTCTAGGAACTCCACCCCCGTCCTTTAGTTCAGCAGCTTCCATCACACCTCTGATAATTCCTTAAATTACTCTTAAACAAGTTTATCCAACTTTGCCATTGTGTGGAAATAAATTCACATATAAAGTTTGAGTTGACTGTGTAAAAGAATCATCTGTAAAGGTAAGAAGTAGGATTTTACTGTAGCATTTAAAATTGAGACCCTAATACATTTCTGGAAAGTATTTGATAGTTTATAAAACAGATCATCTTGCTTAATTCATGGTGTTCTTTTTTTTTTTTTTTTTTTTTAATGTGGGTACCAGGAGTTGACCTCAGGACCTCGAGCTTGCCGGCAGGCACTTGTGCCGCTGAGCGGTATCACTGGCCCTCTTTTTCCTTTATGTGGGTTCCGGGAATCGAACTCAGGTCCTTGCACTTGCCAGGCAGGCGTTTCTGTCGCTGAGCTATCTCACCGGCCCCCAATTTATGGTGTTCTTGAAGTTTTCACACAATTTTATGTCACATGAAAGCCAATGCTTGTTTTCTTTTCATATTTTGTGTATTTCTCTTCAACAAAAACCAGCAGCCTTCAGACAAAGCATATAATATACATTTGTGAAAAGAAAAAATGAGCAAATATTTTAAGTGCTGAACCATAACTTGTCATTTTCCCTCATTTCATTCCCAGTTTTGTCTTGAGCACTGGTCATATTGATTGAAGGTATTTGACATCGATTAAACATTTTTGACTTTTGACTACTCTTTTTGAAAAAGCCAAGCAGTTCTGAGTAAAACTGCCCTCAGAAAAGCCTCTCTTCTCTCTAGTGCTATCAACTCAAGTTCTGGTTCCTTTGAGATTTTGTTAAAACCAAGGTCACTGTCAATTTATTGGAAGGATGCTGAAAGGCAACTCTCAGTTCAAAGGTAACACAAGAAATGAGAATGTGTGTGTCATGTTTAATCATGTTTAACATTCTCTTCCAGGGGAACTCACACCTCTGCTTTGGAGGTGCTTTCAACATTCCTCCAGGGGACCATCCTGTTGTGATTATTTAGTTTGGTATCTAATTTATAATCAAGGTTCTAATTTATTTAAGATATATATATATATATATATATATCCAGCAATAATCAATGTATAGAAATGATTAACACATTTCATGTGTAAGGAAATATTATTATACAGTATATTTTATACTTGGTTTTGATATTATAAAGCACATATATATGTGTATACACATATAGTCTGCCAAAAAATGTATACATCAGGAAAATAAAAAACTTGTATAAAATATTTTAATACTAAGTTTACTGAGACATCATGAGACTCATACAAGTTACCTTTGGCCTCTGCAATGACAAGAGGTGCTCAAAGTGGTGGCCATGAGCTTCCAGACATTTATTAGTAGAGCAAACTGCTGAGGTGGGTTTTTTTTTTTTTTTTGGTAGACTATGTATCTATGTCCAGCAATAATCAATTTATAAAAAGTGATGAACACATGTTTCACGAGAAAGGAAACAGTTTTTATACATTGTTTTGATTAATATGCTAGATGTATTTTTCAAATTTCATTTTGGTGAGGTTAGTATTTTCTCTCACTTTTGGTTGGTGCAAACTTGTGCTTTTATGCTGATATTTGGTGTGCTTTTTAACTTATGTGGCTGAGATCAGATACTGATTTCGCTTAGCTGTTTATTTATATGCAATGTGCAGCTCAGTAGCTCCACCCCAGCAGCTCCCAATCAGTGACCAAATGTCCTCAAAAAGGAGATGGAAATGAGATATGTTTTGGTGTAGCACTCTTGTCTTCTTAGTACAGTTGGTGCTTTCTGAGAATTGTTTTTTATTGTTTATAGAATGCCACAAAGGGCATGAGGTTCAACAAAATACCTTTCTATGTAAGCTATTAAATATCTCCTTCCTTGTGTGCTTTTAAGTAACACTGCTTTATCTGCAGGGCCTTACTTTTAGTAACCTACTAGATTCAAATTTTTAGATTTAAAGGAATCATTCATGTATTCCTACATTCCTCTGTAGATTTCTTTCCTGTGGTACAAATTCAGATATGAATGTGAGCTGAGTGTGGATAAGCTAAACTATGCTGAAATAATGAATAAACCCCCAAATCTCTCTTGCTTAACCAAGAAAGGTCTATTTTTAAGGTAATGGCATAGATGCAAGGCTGCTGAGCCGAGGCTCTGCTTGGGAAAATCCTCAGGGACTTCGGTCCAAACCGTCACTGATCTTCACCATCTCTGGCCACGTGAAATTGTCACAGTCATTGAGACATTGAGGAGATCTTACCTTGGCCAAGGCTCTCCTGATAAATGCTGCATCTTGCTACCTGCTGTCTAGAATGAGACATATGATTGGCTGGGTTGTGTAGCCTCTTGTGTGCCTGAGTGGAAAATCGCAGTTGGTCACCTGTAGCAACGTTTAACATAGTTCCATTACCTATTATGCTCTATAAGAGCTGTAGTAATTTATAGTGCCAACCTCCTCGGATTCTGTAAAATCAAATGAATATATATTTATACCGTGGTTCATGCACTCAGTTCTTTCCACAATTCTGGTAACAATCCGAATTGGATGTGAACCAAATCAAATTTCCCCATAAGGACAACATTGAATTTAACCACTGAATTTGATTTGGTTCTCACCCAATTTAGTTTTTGACCAGAATTGTGGAATGAATTAAGTTTCTGAACCTAGGTACCACTGTATATATGTAAAGTAGACAGGATCCGACCCAAAATAAGGATGGAAACCTGTCTGATTTTTAAATTATTTTGCTAATTACTAGTAATGATAGTGACGATAGTAGCAGAACTAGGAGTAATAGCCATCTATATGCAATGGGAGCAATGGAACCAGGGACAAAATTGGTAATCACAGTAGCAGCCCCATCAGCAGTAGTAATAGCAGGGATGGAGGAGTATTGGCAGTATTAACTGTAGCACTATATCAGCAGTGGCCCCAACAGTTGTCGTAGTAGATGCAGCAGTAGTTGTAGTACTGTTAGCAGCAGCAGCAGAGGCAGTGGCAGTAACACCAGTGGTGGCCGCAGTCATCCAGTGCTTGGCAGAATTCACATATAAGTGCATGAGTGAATATGTGGAATATGTGACTATATGTACTCATACATATGTACAGTTTTACCTTTTCAGCATGTAGCTTTCATTTCGTTTTTCAGCTTTGTCTTTTTATTCTTTTATTCACAATCTCTTTAAATAGTTAGTAGAGTACTGTTATTTTTTTTTTTTTTTTTTTTTATGTGGGTACCGGGAGTCAAAACTCAGGACCTCGTGCTTGCCAGCAGGCGCTTATGCCGCTGAGCCATCTCACCGGCCCAGTACTGTTATTTTTACCTTGATTTATTTTGAGGAAAAAGTGTTGGTACTTCCTGTTTGTGTGACTATTTTCATTCTCTCAGGGTGGCTAATATCTTGGGCATTGAACCAGAGGTTTTGAACTTTGTGGCCTTCACCCCTCCTGTGTTTTCTGTTTCTTGGGCTGTAAAATGCGATCACCCTAGCGCCACCTGCAGGGTTGTTTCTAGGATGGAGTTCGTGTGTGTAAAGTACTCAGGGCCACAGGCTGCTGGGAGTCTCTGTCACTGTCGTATGGGTCTTGTGATTCTTCCTGTGATGTTTATTTCCATCTTCTGTCTTCGTCTTAATCAGATTTTCAAAGATCTCTCTGTCTTTGTCTTGCTGTGTTGCTCTTATATTTTGGCTGTTATATTTTATAATCCTTTTCCTAGGATTTTTTTTTGCCAAAGTCTTTCAGTTGGACAATTACTGACTATTTTTCTTAATACATTTATTTTGAGCTCTGTTTCCTCCCTAATAATCTGATTTGTGTTTACTTAATAGCTAATAATGTGGTATATGTTTTCATGCCCTATTGACTACCCATATGTCTTCTTTATAATGTCTTTGTAAATTGTTTTTCATTTTTATTGACTTTCACTGTTATTCCTTGTAGGTATCCTTTGTACATTCTGTGTACTATGAATATCTTCTCTGAGTGTCTGGCTTGCTTTTTCACTTTACTTTTGGTATATTTAGAAGTGCACACATTTTTCACTTATTTTCCTTTCACCACTATTATTTTATACACGCTAAGAAAATTCTGTGTGTCTGAAGGACATAGGGGTTTACATCTACATCACCCTTTAGCAGTTCTAAAGTTTTTGGGTTACATTCAGGCCTCTGACTCATTAAAGTGAATGCGACATAGAGTTTCCGTCTCCCACCCTCACATGCAGACTATACCTACATCTGTTAAATTTACTACTTGCTTTATTTTTATTTCATTTTTTTCATTTTTTCCTGTTGGTTCCTTTGGGCTTAATTGATTCATTATAAATTTTTGCTTTTCTCTTGTGAATTTTTTTTAACACACCATTAGGACTTATTTAGACATTTCTGCACACTTCCATATGTTATTTCATCCTCAAAAATATTACTTTCATTTACATCATCCTATCCTACTTAAGGCACTTTAACTGCACTTATGTTTATATATTTTGAAATATTTTGTTTTTATACTTGTTTTATATTTCTATATATTATATATGTATAAAAAATATATATATATATACTTTATGACCTTATCAGTATTGTTTCTAAAGTTACTTCTATTTATGATTAGCAATGAATCTTTTACTTCTGTTACTTTTTATTATTCTATTATAAATTTGTTTATTCGATTATTTTACTTTTGTGAGAAAACTACATTCAACATTTCTTTTTTTAATTAAGTTTATTGGTACAATTTGGATATACATAATGATAACATTCATCATTGGGAACTTGTACCTGTACATGATACATCTTAGTTCCTCTTTTTCTATCCCATTCCCCTCCCCTCCCTTCAACCCCTCTTCCTCTCCTTATTTACAAAGCTTTGTTTTCATTTTATCCTACTTTTCTCATTTTTTTTCCTTCCTTTCCCACTTTCTTTTTGAACAATTTCTTCCTATTTCACAATATCTACTGCACATTTGGGTTCTTATTTACACTTTCAGTTTCTCACACCAGAGAGTCAAGGTGATATTTACACATGTGTGTCTGATTTATTTCATTTATGATTATGGTCTCAAGGTTCATCCACTTAGCTATAAATGTCTGAAGTTTATATTTCTTTATGGCCAAGTAGTACTCCACTATATTAAAAAACAACACATCTTTTTTATCCATTCCTCAGGTGATGGGCATTTGGGTCAAGATCTAGCTATTACAAACCGTGCTGCTATAAACATGGGTGTGCACATATCACTGTGATGTGATGTTTTTAATTCTTCTGGGAAGATACCCAGAAAGGGAATAGCTGGGTCAAATGGGACCTCTAATACTAGTTTTTTGAGGAATCGCCACACTGATTTGCACAATGGATCCACCAATATATATTCCCACCAACAGTGGAGAAGGGTTCCTTTTGCCCCACAGCCCTGCCAGCATTAGTTATTATTTATTTTTCTGATAATAACCATTCTTTCTGGAGTGAGATGGAATCTCAGCATCATTTTAATTTGCTTTCCTTGAATGGTTAGTGATGTTGAACATTTTTTCATATATTTATTTGCTGTTTGTATTTCTTCATCTGAGAATTGTGTATTCATCTCAGATGTCCATTTTTGATTGGGTCTTTAAATTGGGGGGGTCCGATATTTTTCAATTCTTTATATATTCTTGATATTAGTCCTTTGTCTGAGGAACAACTGGCAAAATTTTTTTCCCACTCTAGGTTGTCTTTTCACTCACTGGTGATTTCTTTTGCTGTGCAAAAGCTTTTTAACAGGATGAGATCCCAGTTGTTGATTCTCTTCGATATTTCCAGTGCGTTCGGTGTTTTGTGGATGAAGTCTTTGCCTACACCTACCTCTTCAAGAATTCTACCTATTCTCTTTTCCAGCAGATTTAGTGTTTCTGTTTTAATATTTAAACATTTGATCCATTTTGATTTTAGTTTAGTGCATAGACATGGGTCTAGTTTTAGTCTTTGGCATGTGGAAAGCCAGTTTTTGCAGCACTATTTATTAAAGAGCCTATCTTTCCCCAGGGGAAGAGTTTGTGCTTTTGTCAAAGATAAGATGGCTGAGTGTGTTTGGAGTTATTTCTGCATCTTCTAATTTGTTCCTTTGATCCTCAAGTCCATCTTTTTGCCAGTATCATGCTGTTTTTGTCACAGAAGCTCTGTAGTATAATTTAGGGATTGTGATGCCCCCTGCCTCGCCTTTGCTGCCCAGAATTGTTTTTGCTATTATGGTTCTGTGGTTCCAAATGAATCTTAGGAATGTTTTCTCTAGTTCTGTGAGGCATGCTAATGGTATTTTATTGGGATTGCATTAAATCTGTATAATAATTTTGGTAGTATGGCCATTTTTACTATGTTGGTTCTTCCTACCCAAAAGCAAGGGCTATCTTTCAATTTTCTGATATCCTCTTCGATTTCCTTTTTCAGGATACTGTATTTTTTAATGTAGAAACCTTTTACTTCCTTTGTTAGATTGATTCCTAAGTATTTCATTGTTTTCAATGGTATTCTGAAAGGCCCAGTTTCCCTATTTCTCTCTCAGTGAGTTTATCATTTGTGTACATGAATGCTATTGATTTCTGAGTTTTGACATTATATTCAGCTATGCAACTGAATGTGCTTATTAAATCTAGAATTTTTTTGGTGGAGTTTTTGGGGTCTTCTATGTAAAATATCATGTCATCTGCAAATAATGATATTTTAACTTCTTTTCCTGTCTTTATTCTTTTTGTTTGTTTCTCTTGTCAAATTGCTCTGACTAATGTTTCCAGAACTATACTGTGTAGAAGAGATGGTGGACATCCTTGTCTTGCTCCAGATTTTAGATTTAAAGCTTTCAGTGTTTGACCATTTAGTATGGTGTTGGCTATTTGTTTGTCATAGGTTTTTGTTTGTTTGTTTGTTTTTATCAGATTGAGGTAAAGACCATCTATTCCGATTTTCTGTAGGGTTTTTAACATGAATGGGTGTTGGACTTTGTCAAATACTTTTTCTGGGTCTATTGAGATGATCATGTGATTTTTGTCTTTGGCTCTGTTGATATGGTATTTTACATTTATTAATTTGCATATACTGAAGCATCGCTGCATCCCTAGGATGAATCCTGCTTTGTCATGGTGTATAATCTTATTGATGATTTGCTGCATTCTGTTTGCCAGTATCTTATTGAGGTTTTTTGTGTCTACGTTCATTAGGGAGATTGGCCTGTAATTCTCTTTTTTGGGTTGGGCCTTTCTCTGGTTTTGGTATAAAGGTAATACTTGCTTCCAGGAACGACTTTGGGAGTATTGCTTCCCTTTCAATTTCATTTAAATTGTTTGATGGCATTAGAGATTGCCTAAATTTCTTGTAGAATTCAGTAGTGAATTCATCAGGACCTGGGATTTTCTTCATTGGTAACGTTTAATTACGTTTTTTGTTTCATTGATTGATATTAGGTATTTAGAAATTTTATATCTTCTTGATTCAACTTTGTTAATTCATATGCACCTAGGAATCCGTGCATTCCTTCTATGTTTTCCATCTTATTAGAGTAAAGGTTCTTGAAGTAGGTATTGGTGATCTTCTAGATATCTGCAGGATCCATTATGATTTCACCCTTTTTGTTCCTAATTGCATGAATTTGAGTCTTTTCTTTCCTTTTTTTTTTTTTTTTTGATAAGTTTGGCTAACAGTTTGTTAATTTTATTTAATCTTTCAAAGAACCAACTCTTTGATTCATTTTTTTTGTTATTGTTTTCTTAGTCTCAATTGTGTTAATTTCTACTCTTCTCTTTATAATTTCCTCCCTCATCAGATCTTTGGGCTTGACTTGTTCTTATCTTTTCAGAAGTTTGGGGTTCAACATAAGGTTGTTCATTTGAGCTTGTTCTGTTTTCCTGATGTGAGAATTCACTGCTTTAAGTTCCAGTATGTTGTATTGCATTATCATTTAATTGTAGATACTGTCTAATTTCCTCTTTAATTTCATCTGTGACCCACTGGTTGTTCAGTAAGATACTATTTAATTTCCATGTGTTTATGGAGTTTTTGTACTTTCTTTTGTCATTGATTTCCAGTTTCATTTCAGTGTGGTCAGATAATAAGCATTGGATAATTTCAATTCCTTTGCATTTACTTAGCCATGTTCTATGGACTAATATGTGGTCTATTTTGGGGACTGACACATGGGCTGCTGAGAAGAATGTGTATTCTGATGTCGTGGAGTGAAACACTCTGTAGACGTCTACTAAGTGCATTTGTTCACAAGTTTGGTTCGGTTCTGATATTTCTTTGTTGATTTTATATCTAGCTCATCTATCTATTTGTGTCAGTGCAATGTTAATTTCCCCCATTATGACTGTGTTAGTGCTTAATTGATTTTTCATTTCTGTTAATATTTGTTTTATATTCTTAGGTGTACCTGTATTTGGTGCAGATATATTTGTGATCATTATCTTTTTTTTTAAACTATGTTTACTCTAGATTTACTGAGCAAGTCCTTCATTATGGTGGTCATCTCTTTTTTTACCTGAGAAATTATTTTTGTTTTGATTTGCTCTATAGTCTCATATACATATTTTTTTACTTCTGCTGCTGTCATTACAGAAAATTCAGGTTGGTGGCTTCTGATTTCCTCTATCTTGTTGTCCCCTAGAATTTTCCTGGGTGGGCTGGAAGTCTGGGGTTGCATTTTGCTCCTGCATCTTGTCATTTTCTATTTTTTTATTATTTTAATTTATTTTCTGTGTTGTTGCTTGTATTTTCCTAATGTTAGGTGGCTTTTTCACTGGTATTGAGGCTTCCCTAGGAAAAGTCTATTCCTCAGAGTTTTCTTCTAGATGTACCTGGCTGTTGGTCTTAGTGTCTGTCCCAAGATCCTATCTTCCCACTTTATTAGGGATGATGAGTTGCTATCTATTTGGCTCACACCCAGTCATTTGGTACTGGCTGTGAGGATGGTTATGACCCCTGATTATCACAGTGTTGTCATACAAGGGTGAACACCTGATTATAACAAGTATGGCATCCTGGGTAAAGTAGGACAATTAGCAATAACAATATCATCAAGCACAGCCTAGAAACCAACAATCTGTGGTAACTGCTAATTTTGTATCTCTAACCATAGGAGTAAGACACATAGTTATATAACAATATCTAACAAACCAGGAGCTTGTATGTAGTGAGTTTCCCCTTGGTAGAGTGATTTTATCCTGTGGGAAGGGTATTTAAGATGGATAAGGGCCAGAACAGAGTGTTAACTGAAGAGAAATATAGCAGAAGCAAGGCTGAAGGACAAAGGATGATCACCCAAACTTTGGGAAGCTGGAGAAGAGGACAGGAGAGAAAGAATGAAGGAGAAAGCAAAAGGATATCAAGGCAAACCAAAAAGACTAGAGATAATGTTCATTCACATGAAAATATCATAAAATCAAAATCAAGAATGACCATTGAGGAAAGAGAGAGACAGGACAGAGAAAACAAACCAAACAATAGAAGTCAAAACCTAAACAATCCCCTCCCCTCCCAAAAAAAAAAAAAGAAAGCAAAATTTAAAAAAGAAATTCCTCTGGCGTCCCCAGTTCTGTGTTAGTTCCCTGGTCAGAGCCAGAATCTGTACTGAGAAATCCCACCAAGACTGCAGTAGGATTGTTTCTGGGTGCGGAGCTGATCTTGGGCACACCACTGACCACTGACTCCTCTCATGTGTTGTTTTTAGGGTCGGGGTGGGTGCTCTTGTCTTGCAGGCAGCCAAGGCCATTTGCCTCCTTGCACTGTTGGTCACAAAGCAGAGGGGTTCTTCCAGTCCTTTGTACCTAGGGCTAAGAGTGCTTCTGGCTGCTGCTGGGCTGGAGTCTGGGTGGTCCCAGCTTCTACTTGGCAGAGTTCCCTCCATTCTGTGTCCAACTGCGGGCTGTGTACTGCGACCGGATGACCCTTCCCTCATTCCACTCCGGGACGTTGGCAGTGAAGCTCTCAGGGGCTGTTCAACTGTTGGAGTTCGAGCCCCAAGCCCTTTGAAATAAAATGGCGATGCCGCCCACCCACCACGGCTCCTTCATGTGACTGTGTGCTGGGCGCCGTTCTAGGTGCTTTCGCTGCCTCCCTGCCCACCAGGTCAGCTACACAGCTGCTCTAACCGCATTGCTTGGTCTCCAGTCTGCAGGTGGTGAGCCATTTCTTCGTAGCAATGAATCCTGTTTTCTTCTTCTCCTCCGTCAGTTCCCTCATGATTCCCTTGTACCCTGCATTCTCTTTGGTTCCTGTTTTCCAGACACTGGGCAATTTCTCCTGGAGAAACAGTTTCAGACACTTAGCACTCTGCCACCTCCCAGCATTCCATTTAGTGTGTGTCAATAGGTGGTAATTTTCTGACTTGTTTTTGTGAGTTTCACTTTCACATTTGCAACAGACTGTGACTTGGTACACAATTCCAGATTGAAGATTTTGTAGCTACCTTGTGTTCTAACTCTCATTATGTCCTTGGCAATACCAGCTGTCAGTCTTATTCTTGCTCCTTATAAGTTGCACATATTTTTTTTTTACTTTTAGCTACTTTCAAACTAACTATTTGCCTACATTTTTAGTGTTTTCACTGTAACTTGTCCAGGTGTTGCTGTTTGGTATGTCAGCTACCTGCGTTCATGAAGTTTCTTGAATCTGTGGGTTGATTTATTTATTGGTCTTCCGAAATTATATTATTTCATTCTTATTTTCTCTTTTTCTTCTAGAGTTGTAAGCATATAAGTCAGGTCTTTTGACCAAGCCTGCAATCTTGATACTTTTGATACTAATTTCAGGGACAGCGCACCATATCCCATGGTAGACAGCTGTAGTTGTACAAATCACTTTATCACTGTCTAGGTCTGAATTGATCTAATTCGGGGTGAACTTTTGAAAGCACTTGGCTTCAATTCTTCCCTGTACCCTCTGCATAGTTCTCCAAATGTGAAACTTAGGGTCCGTGGTCTCAGAAGATTCCAAATCCATTCAGATGCTTAGCTTCGATTCCTATCGTTCTACAGTGGAAGCTGCCTGAAAGCAACATTCCAACCGGCAGCTTCTGTTGCCTTAGCTCCCATGTGCTTGACCTGTGCAGGTGAAGAATTTGGAAAATGCTAAGAGGAAGAATTCAACAAACAAAAGATCAGTGAGCAAAAATTTTTCTTGTTTCTAGGATTCTGGCTTTCCAGGCACACATTACCTATCATTTTCATTCCAATCATGCTTGTGGTATAAAAATCCTAGAAGAGGCATTTTGCATAAAATAGTTTTAGCATCAGTAAATTTTGATACATATTTCTAAATAGTCTTTCACAAAATTTAATCAGTTCACTGTCACCAAAGTGCATATCAGAAAGTGCGTTTACTTCTAAATTGTTTATTTTTTACAGTCCCTTGCATCAATATAGACAATAAATGAAGATGAGCAAAATTGAAGGAGTGGTTTTGTCTACAAGAAAATTCTCCTATAAATAAGAGAGAAAAATGTAGTGGCAGAGAATCTCCTTTAACTATATAAGAGAAGATAAACTAATGGCTTTCTCTTGATGAACTCTAAGCATTGTAGCAAAATCACAATAAATTTGACATAAGGATGGTATATCAGAGAATAATGTTGGAGGGAATTTATATCTTCACTCACATTGCTTGGCTGTGAAAAGAGATAAGCTTTGCTTTGTGGCTATCCCCATTTGCCCTTCAGGACACAAATAATAGCTTATGTGTTTTAATAGATTATATATGATGTGAGTTTGAGACGGCCTGTTCTTATTCACCGGTAACAGCTCTGGGTGCATTGTGGTGCTTAATAAGGGTCTGTTGAATGAGGTTTCTTGACGAATGTGGACAGCATCGGCCAAAATGTCTTTCACCTAAAACATATCCTCAGGATTGCTTTTTGTCTAAAAAGCCTTTGAGGAGTGGGAATGGGTTCCTTTTCTGTTGATCAAAAGATGTTATTTGTGCATCCAAACCACGGAGAGGGCTGAACCAGGTACCATGGACCGATCCTTATTAGAGAGAGTCGTATAAATTGTCATTTTGATTATCCTGTTAAAAATACTTTCTTATATTTCTTAATTTCTGAATATTTTCTTTCCAATCTATCCCATGTCCAAGTAAGAAAGAATTATGGTTTTTGCAATATTAACATTAAGACAAAAAAGAAATTCAGGCTTCATGATTTTTGCACCCAGGCTACAGAGATCTGAAGGAATGGATGTGGGAGGCTGAAGACAATTCATGGTTCCTGAAAGCTAAGAGGAGAGGACTCGGACTGAACCTCTCTAGAAGGCAGAAGAGAAGCCTGAGGAGTTATGTAAATAGACTTCCCCCCCCTCACCAAGATCCCATTCTTTCCTAAGAGCCTCCTGGCCTTGTTGGCCCTGCAGGATCAAATCTCTCTGCAGGGCTCCAGGCAGCTCTTACAGATGCTCTCTCCAAGCCTACATTCTGCAGGGCAGCGGAGCCCCACTTCCTAATGAAACTATCCACCAAAATGTCATTCCTTCAAATCTTTAAATTACAGCATTTAATATTCTTGTGACAATCAGGATTTTGAACATCCTTGACTTCAATATTTTACTAAGAAGTCTCCCAAATTCTCAACAACTTAATATTTTAAGTGATAGTGATTCTGGGAAAATACAGGCATTCTGTAGAGTTAAGGTAAAACAATGCCATGATTCCAAGGAAGATTCTTGGCCGGTAACTGTCTCAATGAGGTTGGGGTGTGACTGTTTCTGCCTCAATAATTTTGTCTCCATTACTCCTTTGCTAACCCAAGTACAAGTATAGCTAAATTAAACAACTGTATTAAACAACTGTATAAAACAACTGTATTATGCAATTGTATACAATATAACTGTATTAAACAACTGTATTATACAACAGTATAAAAAATAACATAGTGGACATGTAGCAAAAGTAATATTTGGACCCATTAAATGCAAAGCTATTTGTGTAGAGGGAATGGGATAACAAGAAGTGAAGGACAGGTGGCGCATAAAACAGTGTTATTTTTGTGTTTATTCATTTTCTAATTTAGTAATTTTAGTTATGCACAATTGGTACACTTTAAAGCATGAAATAATCCTGTTAATTTTTAGTATGAAGTTTCTTTGTGCACCAGTGCTAAGGGATAGTTGGAATAGTTCTATAAAGATCAATTTTCCTTTTGTCTAACATTTGTCATTCATTTACTCATTGTCCTTAGTCAACTTTACCTTTACTGAAACAACACACCATACCCTACACCCAAGACTTAAAGGAGAAGATACCTAATTTGGCTCATGTTTTAAGGGGATTCAGTCCATGGTCAGCTGGCTCCAAGACAGGAACATCATGGCAGAAGGGCATGGCAGAGCAATGATGTTTAGTTCAGGCCAGGAAGCAGAGTGCAGGAACTGTGCCAGAAAGAAAGGGGTCCTGGACCAGATATACTATTGTACTCAATGTCACACCTCCATGACCAATCCAGACATACTCAGAAGTATGCCTCACCAATTCGCTAGACAACTCCTAAGCCAATGAAGGTGACACAATCAAGCTTAACCATCACACTCATACTATTAGGTATATATTATTTCTTTTCTGAGTCATTTGAGGATGACTTCAATATCATGTCTTTCCCTTTCCCTTACTGTTTAAGTGTGTATTTCCTAAGGAGAAAATGTTCTCACACTTAACCACAGTATGGTTTTCAAGTTTTCAAGAATATAAATTTTTTTAAAATATTACAAGGCCGGTGAGATGGCTTAGCGGCGTACACGCCTGCCTGGCAAGCGTGAGGGCCCGAGTTCAACTCCCAAATCCCACATACGAAAAAAGGGCTGGTGATATCGCTCAGTGGCATGGGCGCCTCCTGGTGCATGAGGTCCTGAAGTGGACCCCCAGTACCCACAAAAAAAAAAATTACAAATATATATTATGAACATATATTATAAATATGTAACTTTGAAAAATATATAATAGATTAGCGATTTTCATCTAATTTATATTTTATATTCTAGTTCATTTGCTCTAATGGTATTTTTTAGTGTTTAAATTTTTCTCTAATACAAATCTGCTTTAGGATTATATATGGCTTTTGTTAGTTCTCTTAAGTCTCCTTTACTTCTTTATATTGTTATTGTCCATTGACTGATATTTTGAGTGTAGGCCAGGTATTTTGTCAATTGTCCCCAATTTGAATTTCTCCAGTCATCACCATTACCTGACCTAAGAGAAAAATTTGAATATGAGTCATGTGAAAGAATTAGATCTTGGCTCTTACCTACTAGGTCACATTTGTAATTCTGATAATATCTTTCAAATTTAAAGACTATTTATGTAAATTTTATGACATAGATTCCACAAGTAACCTTACCACTCATTACTGATTTTTTGAAGACATCACCTCATTGCACTCATGCATTTTTGTAAATAGGTCAAATGGACACCTCTGTGTAACAACCCATTGAAACAACATTAACTTAGCTCATGCTTTTGTGGATAGAAAACAGCCTTGGCTCTGTCCGGTGGTTTGGTTGATCTGTGCTCAACTCCCTCGCACATCTGTGTTCAGCTTGGAGGAGGCATGGCAGTGACTGGTCCAGGCAGTCTTGTTTCTAGATTTGGCAGCTGCCTGACTGTTGGCTGGGGCATAAAGGGGTGCCTGGATTATGCATTCTTACCATCCACCACTATAGACAGCGTCTGTTGATATGGAAGTGGCTGTTTCCAGGACAGCCAGCAGAGCATACAAATCTCTTTGAATCTTTGCTTGGAATTGACTTAGCATCATTCTAAATTGTTCCATTAGCTAAAGCAAATCAAGACAAGATCAAATTTCAGGGTTGGAGAATTGAACGTTGAAGAGGATATGGAAGGCTGTATTTAAAAAGTGCCTGAATATAAGGAGAAGTGAAGAATTGTGTCTGATTTCACAATCTACCAGGGGTTCCTTAAATCTTTCGGGGAAAGGGTATGGCTTTAAAATGTCAAATACAAAACAGAAATAAAAAGGAAATTTTATGCACTAGTGAAGTAAATTCATTGGTGTTGATGAAAATTGCATGAAAACCCGCATGTGAGTTCCATATTATTTTGCTTTATTATAGCTTCATTGGTTGCTGGTTTATCTTCCCAATTATGTAACACAAGCATCAAAATGACTTATATCTCCTAGTGGAGTGTTTTTGAAGATGATGGAAATAGGAAATGACAAAGACTTAACTCTGAGTTTACCCACATGACACAAAGTAAAGAAATTGTCATTATTTTATCGATGTGAATATTTAATTTAAAAGTCCTTGGGATGATTGCACAAGATATCCTGATACTGAAAATATCTAGTACTGTATCAAATACAAACATTAACCTCATGAGTTGCTTCTCATAGTTTGACAGATTGCTTGACACTGTCATGGGTTGCTTTATCTAATAAAGTTTTGTCCTTTATATTATAGGAATAATTTTATATCATGCTCACATTCAAAGGCTACTATAATATTCTTTAATATTTGAGGGAAATCTATTTTAACTAAGTTAAAATTATTTAGTAGAATTTCATGATCATTCACTGTGCATTTGGTGTTAAAATGAATCCAGACATCCTCCGCTCATGCCCAAACTACAGTACCCTTGTGAAGATTATTTTCTTTTTCCAAATTAATTGCATTGTTAAATACTGCAAATCAAAAGCTACTGAAGAAAGCTCACTGCATAACAACCTCACTGTCCCAAGTCACATTGCTGATGGAATTGACACACAACTTCCCGTCAACTAGACAGTTTCACTGCTGTACTTGCTCTGAAGAACAGCCTCTCCTCATTGGGTCCCAAACTTCCTGCCTAGCAGCCCGTCCCCACACACGACCAGTGTTCACTTAGCAAAAATCCTCCCTCTTTGTACACATGGAACAAACCATTTCACATTGTCTACTGTTATGGTTTCTATCTAGATGTCCTCCAAGAGCTTCATGTGCTCATAGATGGGGTTTTACGAAGAAGATTGGATTATGGGGGCACTGTAGCTGACTTGCTGTTAGGAAGTGGGGTCTGGCCAAAAGAGGTGGGTCACTGGGTTGTGACCTGGAAGACCACAACTCCCAGGTGTGACCTACAACTCCTTTCTGGTTTCCTCCCTTACTCACTTTCCTGGCTGCCATAATGTGAGCAACTTCCCTCTGCCTAGGGCATTCCATCATGCTGACTCTTCCTGGAGCCAGCTGATCACACAAGGAGTGAGACTTCTGAAAATGTGAGACAAAAGAATCCTTCCTCCTTCAAATTGTGGGTGTTGGATATTGTGTCTCAGCACTGCGAAAGTGACTGATGAGACCTTATCGTGTTTTATGTTTTTAATTGTGTTTTTGCTGTGAGGGTGTTACCACGAAGAGAGTGCACACTCAAATTGTTCCCATGAAGAGGGCTTACTGAATGAACTCAAATTTTCTACAAAGGTATCAGTGGAAGATATGAGAAACCATAATACATTAGGGTCTAGAAACCGAGGTGTGTTAGTCATCTTCCCTGTCACTTGGACACAATACCTGACACTCGCAATTTAAAGGAGGAGAGGTTTAATTTGGCTAATGATTTAAGGAGATTCAATCCATGGTCACCTGGCTCCAAGGCAGGAATGGCATGGTGGATGGACTGGGAAGGGCAAAGGTGGTTAGTTCATGGTGGCTGGGAAGCAAAAAGAGGTAATAACTGCAGAAAGGAAAGGGTGAGGGACTGATTGCAGACCCCATGACCTCCACGGCCTCCATAACCCACCCAGACACACCTAGAAATGTGCTCCACCAATCCTCCTAGGAGATCCTTAAGCCAATCAAGTTGACATTGTGCCCTAACCTCCACAGGAAGGAATTGCAGTTCTTACACCCGAAAGGAGAAGGGTAAATGAAGAAAATTGCAGTCACAGGGGAATAGCTTTCCAGGACAGCAGCTGAGGGTGAACATGGAAAAATGAAGCCACTGTCCAAGAGTAGGTAGGAAGGGAAGGAATGGGAAATGGCTAGAGCTGCAAAAGAAATGTCCATTGATTGTTGTCAGTTTTTGCAAACCCAAATACTAGCAAAGAGCTAAGAGTTCTAGGTGATGCAATCAATAGAAGTCAGCCTCAGGGGGATAGGACAGAAGACAGAAGGGCAGAAAGTGTTCTACTTTCCTAGAATGCACATAGCAAATACTCATCAGAGTAACACAAGGAAATATCTCTTCTTACCGAACATAGTGGAACAAAGCAGAGAAAGTTTTGGTGCCAGCCAGGTTGTAGAATGTTGGAGAAATGCAGGGTTTGTGTTCTAGTTAGTTGTGGTAATTCAAGTATGGGGAGCAAAGTTTGTTTAAAAAATTAAATCTAGGGCTGGTGAGATGGCTCAGCGGCATAAGCACCTGCCTGGCAAGCGCGAGGTCCTGAGTTCGACTCCCAGTACCCACATACGAAAAAAGTGCTGGTGATATCGCTCAGTGGCACGGGCAACTGCTGGCAAGTAAGGTCCTGAGTTCGACCCCCGGTACCCACAAAAAAAAATTAAATCTAATCTCTGTTACATGACTAAATTCGAATACTTTTACCCTCATTGCTCTGTTTTCTCCTCCTTCCTAAACTTAATAGGAAACATTGAGTCTAGAATTATTTTCTAAGGAGATATTGACTAGTCCATAAGGGATCACTTTTTCAGTGATTTCTTACACTTTTAAAGGACAATTTAATAAAAGAAGGTTCTAAGGTGGAAAATGTGGCTTTTGGGAAGGGAACGTTATAAAATATTTGAAGAGCTTAAAATACGTCTTAGTCTACTTAGGTTCCAGTTCAAGTTAAACAAGAGAAATTTATTTCTTACAATCCAGAGGCTCAGAAGTCCACTGCTGAAGTTTGAGAAGAGTTTGATCCCTGGTGAGGGGACTCCAGATTTCCTGGCCTGTAGGGTAAATGTCATCCTGAATAATAAATGCAGAACAATTGTATTTGTTTAATATTACCTATTTATGCTCAGATGTGTGAGGACTGGATTTTCTAATGAAATTATTCAGGTCGTTATGAAGTCCCTGTGACATTTCTATGAAAAAGTATGCACAAAGTCTTATAAGTAAGAAAAAAATTGTAACATTCCATCTATCTAGTGTGAGGTTATTTGGAGCGACCGAGTTCAACTCTATCCCTATACCTGGAGATAAAACATTTTGTTGTATTCACAGTGAAAAAAATTGAGCTGGCTTTCAGTATATTTGAAGGCTAAATAATCATGGTATTTGCTTAGCTCAAAGTAGATCATAAGAAAAGCTTGTCAAGCTTTGTTCCATGACTGCGTTTATCTCCTTTAATAGAAATTGCATAAATTCATAATGAGGAAATTCCATGTACTCATAGGAACCTTATAAAGAGGATGCACTGTTCCAACCAAGTAACAAAAATTTATAGCCCATGTGCAATTGCAGATTGATTTTATAGCAGCTGTCTTTCACCTGGCCATTCAACTCTGAGTAGTCACCTTGGACATAAAGAGAACGAGCCCATCTCTCCATCTCTCTGCTCATCACCCTCAGAGCCAGAGTGTTGCTGCCTGGCAAGTTTCCAGCCGATATTCTTGGAAAAGAGCAGTTGCTTCTAGGTAACAAAGTTGGATTAGTGAGACCAGGGGGCATAGGGAAAAAATCTTGCTTCAACCAGCTAGGATTCATATACAGGTGTATTTATTGAAATATATCTCTTCTGACAAACTGCCTGGATGATAGCCAAAACTAAGCATGTAGATCATAAATTAGTCCTGGATGCTTGCCTTACAGTGTCATCATCAGGAATATCCAGGTAGTTCAGTTAATTTATGGTACAGGTGAAAACAAACTATAGAAGTTGGAAACATGCTTGAAAGTGTAAAAGAAGAATTCTGACCCAGTGTTGACTTTGGCAGCCCATAAAATTCTGAAGGAAGCCAATCGGGAGGAAAGGGCTGGAATGAAGTTCAAGGTGGCAACCTGAGGCTTCACAAGGGAGGTGAGTGAGATTTAAGGTAAAGTTGCTATTGAAGTATGTAAAATGTAACTCCCTGAAAGGACTGTTCTTCAGACATTGTTATAAACCTGATACAAGGCTGCAACGTTCTCTAGATTCTTTTGGATTTCATTTCTGTTATCTCTTTCTCTTTTTTAACTCATGCTTTTCTTCTGTTTTGTTCCACTGTGACATCTTTTCAGTTTTGTTACTATTTCTCTTTTTTAGAAGCAGGTCATAGAGAAGATTACAAATACCAAACGCAGAGGAGGCAAGATTTGTCAGGTGCAGTTTCAAGTAATCAACCCAGTAACTAGGCCACTGTAGAGTACTCTTGACCTGAAAACTTGTCTCTTGTAAATACATTAGGTTTTCATATGGTTCTTATTCTTATGTATATTTTCTCCACTAATGTAAGAGAACTTTTTAAAATGCTTACTAAATGCAAAATATTTCCTCTACTTGAATAGGTAAGCAATTGTTAATATTTTCTAGATAATAACATATTAAATGCATTGATAAAAACTGGATAAGGTGATCAGTGTATGATGCCACTTTCAGTGGATATATAATCTACTACAGTTTTATTAAAAATCTATACACTTCCTAATGTTGCCTCTTAGTCCCTTTGAAGAAACTTTATAAATCAGTGCCTGAAAATTATGAATCAAAACTATCTATTTAATATACCAGGTCTTTTTTTTTTTCAAATATACCAGTTCTGTTCTGACTCCATTAATAAACTCCTTCAGAAAGTTAATAAGACAAAATACATTTTCTGTCCATAATGTATTTTATTTACATATTACTATTAATAATTAACTTTAGATACCTAGACAAAATATTAATTTTTAAAAGTTTTGATTGGCACGACAATTCTATATGTGTATAGGACAGTGTGATAGCTGGGTGTATTTATAAGTATGATCTCATCAGAATAATTAGCATTACCACATTTTTAAATACATTTATCATATTTCGTGCTGAGAATCTTCAAGCTCCTATTTCATAGTTCATTATAAAATATATAGCAAATGGTAAACCAAAGACACACTGTTGTGTATAAAACACTGTAACTCATATTTCCTGTCTGCCTTCTGCTCCCCGTTGTCTGGTCTGAGCTCCCTCTATCTCCTTCCTCATTAACCTCCAATGCACATTTTTCTCCTCTCTACTTCTATGAAATCAAATTATTAAGCTTCTACCTATGAATGCAAATGTGCAGTTTTTCTTTCACGCCTGACTCATTTGACAGTATGCTCCCAGTTCCATCCGTGTTGCCACAAGTGATAAAACTTCATTCTTCTCGCAGCTGCTGACTAATATTCACTTACGTGTATGTACCACATTTTATTTACTCATTTGTCCACTGATGGAGACCTCAGTTGATTCTGTATCTCCTCTAAGGTGAATAGTGCTGAAACAAGCACGAGAGCATGGGTATCGCTTTGCTAAGCTGATTTCATTTCCTTCCCGGATGTATTTGAGACATCAGTGCATACACAATGTAACTACATGTTTTATTGTTAGTAACTTAAAATATTAATAGCACATATTTAAATAGTGCTACACATCACCCCTACCTTGATGATAACTCCAAGAAAAATCTTAATTTTGCTCAAATATAGTAAACATAGTCATCACTTCACAATCTCATTTATAAGATCAAATTGTCTAAAATCCCTAGACTTATGTACAACCCTGGCGACTTCTCAGTCTACAGAGTCTTTGACTCCGTAACCAAGGGGATGGAAGTACTTGCTCCGATGACACTGCACGTAGAAAGATGGGACAGGCATATGGACTCCTAGGGGGCAGACAGCAGATTTGTCTTTCTTCGATGATAAAAGGTAATAACTCTGGATGCTAGATAATTTTTGTTAGAGCCACCAGCCCTGAGAAATCTATGAAGCCTGGCCCACTGGGCGAGTTGCAGTAGTTCCTCAGCCAGATCCAGAGAAATGTCTAATGGGCTGGGCATTCCCCGGCATGTTCCTTTGTGGGGCGACATGGGTTTGAATTCCCATGGATCCGGTCCCACTGATGGTCTCTCAATTCCCCTTGTCTGGCACAGCTGGTAGGTGGTGCTCTGAGGCTTGCTGCTCCTCGAGTTCCTACTGTGCCTCTGATTAGTGTGAAAGGAGCAGTGGGCGTCTATGCAAGAGTAGCATAGGGTGGTTTATAGATTCCACGTGGAAAGTGTACAGATTCAAGAAAGGTGTGGTACAGCTCATGTTCTTCCTGGTCACTGCTTCAGCAAAGTGACTGGAGAAGTTTTCGAGGGTGGATATAAAATATGTATGCCTTCTATGCATGGAGTAGTCTGAATAAAAACGAATCAGCTGATCATAACAAAATTTACACTCGAATATTTTATTAGGAATTTTTTCTTTTGTTACTTAAATACTTGGTTTGGTACATTTGTACCAATATAAATTACATTAACTTGTGACTAATTTTTTAAAAAAAATCACTATTTACAATACAGAAAAGAAAAAGGGAGAAGACAGTGGTAGGGAGGGAAAAGAGGAAAAATATGGTTATAACCCCCAAAAGGGCATGTAGTAATCAGACTCCTCCAAAGAGACTGGTTTTGCTCCAACTGACGGAGAAAATGTGAGAGACTTAGTTGCTTTATAGTTCACATAATTAATTTGTTGCTAAATAAAACACAAATAAAAACAGTGATGTTTTATGTTGATTTTTATATGCTAAGGTGTTCTACATAAGTTTAAATAGAGCAAAAAACTTACACATTTTCACAATTGAAAAATCAAGTGTTGAAAGCATTGTGAGATAAATTGCTTAAATTAAATACAGCAAATTCTACTGGCCCTTTTCTTAATGACTTGAGGTTACTACTGTGATTTAAGTTCTGTAATATCCTGAGAGGCATAGGCTTTTTATGTGGCACAATTCTCATCAGACATAAAATGATAGCACTTGAGTGCCACGAGTGTGGCACTCGTGGTCCAGAGTCTGAATCCACCTCAGCCTCCACGATGAGTCCCCCAGCTGTGTGCCTTTCTCGAATTGCTCTACTAGGCGTATCTTCATCAAATACAGATTGACACGATCTTCCCTGTCTGATTGTTTGCTGTATTCCAATTTCACTGACTCTCATCTTTGGCCCTCAATACTCCAATCAACTCATCTACAACACATTATGGTTGAGTTACCAAGGGCAGCAGAATTCATAGAAGTCAAGCCTGGAGATTTGCATTCAGGAGTCACTAATAAGAATGAGATGTTGGCTCTGGCTTGGGATATGGTGTGAGTGTGTCCTCCAAGTCATCGGTATGCCAATACTGGGAGATGGTGGGACCTTTAAGATCTAAAAGGGCCTAATAGATCTCTTAATAGATCTCGGTCCTCAGCTTCAGCTCCCAAAACATGCACAGCAGCCCCCTCTTGCCAACTGCTCTTGTTCGTCTTCTGATTTTTTCTCCCACCCCGCAACCCTCTCTGTCAGGGTCTCAGCATCGTAGAAGGCCCTGTTAGGTCTATTGGGCAGGAGTAGAAAGGGCTTTAAACTAAAATAGAAAATAGTGTTTGGTTTTTTTTATTTATATGTGCGGGTACCAGGAGTCGAACTCAGGACCTTGCGCTTGCCAGGCAGGCGCTTATGCCACTGAGCTATATCACCGGCCCCTAGAAAATAGTTTTTAAATATTCTCCTGTAAGTATGGAGGGATCAACCCTTTGGGGGATCAATTCGTTTGCACACAATGAAAATATATGTAGTTGCATTATAAAACACACAGCACCATTTTTTCACTAATTTATATAAACTTAAACCATTACTTATTTGAATATTTAGAAAATATTAGCCTATACACTACTTGGTACATTTTTGAATCTAGATGATAGATTTGAAAAAAATTTATTTTTATCCAACCATCTTAAATGCTAAATGGTTTAAAAAAAAAAAAAGCTGGTGTTGATCCAGAACCAATGAAAATTAAAGTGAAGGCAATAAAAACGTGCATAAGCCAGGCACATGACTGTAATATCAGCACTTTGGGAGGCTGAGGCAGGAGGATGGAAATGTTTAAGTCCATCCTGCACAACTTAGGGAATTAGTGCATCTCTGTCTCAAGATAAAATAAAAAGTGGCTTCATATGTCAGTCTAGTGCTGTAGTGGAAAAGATGGGAGTAGAAGTCGATCAACCATCTTTCCAGTAACTGGCTTGAGTCCAGTCCTACCATGTACCTTTTGATATTAGCCATACAGTCCAAGTTCTAAATCTTCTTAATTTCTCCTGCACCTTACGATGTTGGCCAAGCAGTCTTACCTTCTCTCACCCTGTTTTCATGTCTATAGATGAGGAAAGTTATACCTATTTCACAGAATTCGTATGAGGACTACAGCTACTCCTATAAAAAACCTTCAGGGGTGTGCTGGTCAACTTCTGATCACTGTGAGGAAAACAGCTTAGAGGAGGAAGATTTACTTTGACTCATGATCGTAAAGGGTCCACTGCTTGTAGGCAGGAGTACCATGGTGGAAGGGCTTGGCAGAGGAAAGCTGCTCACCTCATGGCTGCCAGGGAGCAGGGAGAGAGAAGAGACAGAAAGGAAGGGGCTGCAGACAAAACAGAGTCCCCAAGGGCATGTCCCCAGGACATGCTCCCTTCAACTGGGCACAGTCTTCTAAACGTCTGTCACTTCCCAAGAATAGCATCAAATCATGAATTCAACAGTGGGTCGATGCACTGTTAAATTTAGAGCTCTCATGACCCAGTCACGCTGCACAAGCCCCACCTCTGAACACATGAGACTTTCGGGTAATTTTTGTTCCAAATCACAACAAAGAGAATTCACCTGTCCATTGATAAGTGCTCCCACACCAACCAATAACACATGCAAGGTACAAGTCATCTTGGTAATAATGAAGTATGGGCATCTCTTTAGATGCATAAGTAAAGTAAATTTCTCTAGGTGTTTATTAACTTTTCTCATACTCCCACAAACATTTTAAATAT
Organism: Erethizon dorsatum; assembly: GCA_028451465.1. Lineage (NCBI taxonomy): Eukaryota > Metazoa > Chordata > Mammalia > Rodentia > Erethizontidae > Erethizon > Erethizon dorsatum. The sequence goes on from CM051833.1 coordinate 59,460,531, forward strand.
CAATGGAAAGGTATTTTCTTCTGTGCTTCCTTACTACATCAATTTCTTTTCTTTCCTTTTTAAATTCTTGTATTTCTAAAGATTAAATTAATTGGGTATGCCCAATTTTAAAACAGTGCTCCTTCATGTGTTTAAATTGTTTACACCAGCTTCTAAAACAAAACATGGGAGAGTAAACCAATGGCCTTAGAAAACATAATTATTTCTTACTTGTTGAATATTGTCTGTTTGTCACATATTATCTTTCTTAAACTGTAGATGATCATTTTGTACCCATTTCTTCTTTTTAAGAAGTGGACAGTTACAAAGAGAGGAGGAGGCAACTGTTCAGGGGCATATGAACAGTAGGAAATGAGGAAATTTAAGTTCATCATGCTATGTTGTCTTAGGCTGTTCAGGCTGCTACAGCAAAATACCATAAACTGAGTGCTTATAGAAAACAGAAATTTATTTTTCACAATTCTGCAGCCAGGGTAGTCAAGATCAAGGCAGATTTAGTGTCTAGTGAGGGCCAACTTCCTGTCACATAGGCAGAACTTTCTTGCTCTGGCCTCAACTGGTAGAAGGAGAAATAGATCTCTCTGGGGTCTCTTATGCGAACACTAATCCCATTTGTGCTCCAAGACCTAGTTATTTCTTACAGGCCCTACTGCCCAGTGCCATGACATTGGGAGTTAGGATTTCAGCATAAACTTTATTTAGGCAGACACAAAAATTCAGAGGATAGCCCTTGTATGGCTTACACTGTACAGAAAGTCTAAGAAATAAAATATTACATTGGAGTAGCTCAAAAATGCTCAGACCTCTTGTTATATTTATAATTCAAAGGTTCGTGTTTTTAGTTTTTAAAAATACTGAATCTGTGGTTTAGTTCTAAACAGTTTGATAATCTTTCTAAAGTGCCCCATAGTGCACTGGGGTTCACTCCTCACGTAGTACATTCTGTGGGTTTGGACAAGTGTGTAATGGTGGCCTTTATCTACTCTAGTTTTACCATATAGAAGAGTTTCACGGCCCCAAACACCCTCTGTTCTCCTCTTGTTCATCTCTCTGCTTTTGTTTTTTATTGAAGATAGTACAATTTCAGACCTCTTTAATTTTTGCTTGGTAATGATTATCAAATATTTTAATGGCAAATACTGCTTTCACCTATGCATAATTAATAATCACAGACAGACCCCATAAGGCCATACATGACGTTATTCACATAAGCTTGTGGAAGAGGTAAATACTCCATAACTGTAGCTACTTATCTTGTTCAGCACACAGAAATGAAGTTTTTTTCAGTTTTGGTGTATCTTAGAATATAAAAATTTATCTTGGTTGATAACAATTCATCACTGCAAAGAATCAGCTTTTGCTGTCATATTTCTATCAATTCACAGCTAAAAGGCAACTAGGTTTTTTTCAACATGAAATATTAAGTGAAGAGTTTAAATTAGTTTTAACCATGAGCCTTCAAACTATTGGCATTTTAAAAAAATTGTCTATATTTAAAAATTTACCATAATTTCATTAGAAAAGGTTTCAGACAAAAAGCATTTCACATAAATCGAAGAAACACTTCTGCTCCAGGTGTGCTTAAAATTCAACTGATCAAAAATTAACATTATCACTGCAAGATACAATGACCATTATCCATCTGAATGGAAGGCTTGGCTCCGCCCTGAAAGTACTCTGCTATCCATACAGGTTCCTCTCAAACTAGAGCTAAAGGGAATATATATGCTTTTCTAATATAGACTATTTCATAGCAATTTATGGTTCATACCAAAATTGAGCAGAAAGGACGGAGACCTCTTGTGTTCCCCCACCATCATACACACAATCTGCTCCCCCACCAACATCTCCTACAGAGTGGTGCATTTGTTGCTATGGGAGAGCCCTGATTGTTACGTCATTAACACCCAGGCCCCATAGTGCACTGGGGTTCACTCCTCATGTAGTACATTCTATGGGCTTGGACAAGTGTGTAATGGTGGCCTTTATCTACTCTAGTTTTACCATATAGAAGAGTTTCACGGCCCCAAACACCCTCTGTTCTCCTCTTGTTCATCTTTCTGCTTTTGTTTTTTATTGAAGATAGTACAATTTCAAACCTCTTTAATTTTTGCTTGGTAATGATTATCAAATATTTTAATGGCAAATACTGCTTTCACCTATGCATAATTAATAATCACAGAGGATTAACCTCTTCTGATAATAACCTCTCAACTAGTTGATGTGAAGGGAGGTTCCATTTCTTAATTCATTGTTAACCTTAGAAAATTAGCTGTTTGCTAGTTCCTACAGGGATGATGCTGTCATCTATATACCTGAGATTTAAGTTAATAAATGTGATCCAGATTCACAGCTGAGGGGTGTAGTGATTGCCTACTGTGTGCGAGACCCCTGGTTCAATACGCAGCACCAAGAAAAGAGAGAGAGGGAGATGGAGTGGGACAGAGAAGGGCCATATATACGTGTGAAAATTTATGCAAACCTAAAAGGATGCTCTCAAATGTATAAGGTTATATTTACTCATTCTTTATGCTATGTTATAATGTTCTATCAAGTGTTCCTATCAGATTTTTTTCTAAATAACCATTTGTGTCTCTGTCGGAGTTAAGTAGAAATATCAGGCTGCACACGAACCCATAGGGCTCTTCAGCGACTGGCTTCTGTCCTGCGGGGAAACCTGCAGGGTCTCAAGTGCACATTACAAACTTGGCTTTCACTTCTGTGCAACAGTGACATTATGCACATCTTGCAGCGTATTTCATTGAACACATGAACAGATCGGCCCTGCTTTCTAAGGGTATATATTAAATACACATATACATGTTTAATATATATACCTAATCTTTAAAAAAAAAAGCAAGTTATTTTTATGAGTGTTAAATGCTTTCTTCTCTGATTGGTTTCCCAGTGTAAAGTGGTCAAAGAGAAAGATCCAAGTGAAATACTCGCCTTGTGGGATCTTACCTCTGACCAGCCAGCACATGTGAGCAAGCAAGAAGATATTCAGGATGCTAATAACTCGGGAACAGAACGGCTCATTAATAATATGAGAACTACCCCTGACTTCTAGCTCTAAATATTATTATTATTTTGCATGCCTCAAGTGATCAACTGTTGTACAAACGTTGGAGTTTTTCATTGGAAATCTCTGTTTTGTTATTCACTGGCACAGCAATCTCTTTGCTCCATTAATACTATATTTGGTATAAATTTAATTTTCCCTCTGCCTAGCTTCCATCTCCTTCTCTCCCCTCTCTCTCCTTGCTCTGACCTTTCAAGTGTTTCCTGCATCTAGCTAATTCTAATACTGTGCCCTTGGACATTAAATATTCCTGGGCTGGGCCTAAGGAAATAAATCTTTCCACCTCAGTAGACAACAGCTATAAAAGAACAGTTCTGGAACAGGGCAGAGAAGAGAGTGAGTTGAGTAATTGAACAAGGAAGAGCATGAAGCCCTTGCTCTCAGTCTGTGCAGACATTGAGAGCTCTGTCTCTCAGCAAAATGTTGGACACAGGCCACACCACAATGAGGTCAGTCTTCAGCAGATACGATTCCCAAAAGATAAAGTACAACTTTGCAACTTCTCCAAGGTTAAAAATAGAGGAAAGAGAGAAAATGAAATGAGTCAGTTTGAACAGGAACAAGAAGAGTGAAATAATGATTTTACAAGCTAAATGCTTATGACATAAAAATTGAATAAGATTTAAAACATATTGGAAGAAAAGTTTAAGAAATATTCAAGGTGATGAGGCACATTTGCACACATTTGCAATATTTTTGTAGATAACGACTACAAATAATAAACCATTATGTATGTATATATGACACTAATCACATTTTTAAATGCTTCTATCTTGTAAAGCAATCTCAGTGTTTTGCGTTCTGCAGTGTATGCAGCTCATACAGAGAGGCTATGAGAACTGTGAATTGTGTTCTGGTCCCAGTTCAAGAGCATTGACATTGCTTTAGATACACTAAATTCTCTTCTCATATTTGACGTTACCATAAGTTAATTGTAAAATTTGGAAAAATGTGTATTAAGTTCTCACATGGGTAGATACTTGAACATGTGTTCACACTTTTATCCAAAATAAAGTTTGTATGTAATATGTCACATAAGTGTTGCTGGGATTTTTTTTAATGAACCTTTTTTTTTTAACAGTAAACTTTATAATGTAGAGGGAGGTTAATAGAGGTAATATCATTCCAGAAAAGTAAATTTTCTCTTTAAAAATTCCTAGTTACTGTTCTCATTGCTGAGACATAATACCCAAGACTCAAAGTTAAAGGAGGAAAGGTTTATTGTAGCTCACAGTTTGTGAGCTTTCAGCTCATAGTTGGCTGGCTCCATGGGCAGCATGGCAGAGGGACGTCACAGAGCAGGCAGGCAGAAGGCAGAAAGCAGCCAGCCGTAAGTGACAAGTGGTATTCTTCTTTTAGTCCCTTATCTTTTATCCACTCACACTTTAAGCGCTCACACTCAGGGAGGGCAGCTTTAATCCTAGCATAGCATTGAGAGTCATTCCCAGCATCAGATACCCTAGATCCAGCCACCCTGCCACCTCCAAAAAGCCCCACTTATGACTGCATGAGGCTTTAAGTGTACATCTACATAAGAGCCATAGCTAAAACTTGTAATGAATACTTCAAAAATTTTTATAGCTTTCCTTTTTCTGTGTACAAACCCATGCATATATAAGTAGTAGAAGCAATTAAATGATTCTGTTTTGAAACCTTTGACAGCTTCAAAATATAAAGACAGATGTCAAAGATTTAACTGTTTCATGATCAAAATAACCTTAGAGACTGTGGAAATAGACTTTTGGCTCCATGCAGAAGTGTCCCAAGCCGTAGTGCTCTTGGGGTTGTGATATTTGCTTTGTGTGTGGGTTTTCCTTTTATTCTCCATTGACATTTCTTGATGCCATGTGGGTTCCTCCATTCAGGAACCTTTTCAATGCTGTATGGGACCTGTGCTGGCCTGGAAATCTGCAAAAGTGTACCAAAAGTGCAAGAAAGGAGTAAATGAAGAAAATCTCATGTATGAGAAGAGGAACAGCCGGGAATATCCTGTAGTTGGAAAACAAGAACAGGTTAAAAAGAAGGAAGAGGCAGAGGAGGAGAAGAGGAAGAAGAGGAAGAAAGGGAGAAGTAGGAGGAGAAGAAGGCAAGGAGGAAGAAGAGGAAGAGAAAGAAGACGAGGAACAAGAGGAGGAAGAATGAAAATGAGGGGCAGGGGAGGAGAGGAGGGGGAGAAGGAGGGAGAGGAAACAGAAGGAGGAAGAAGAGGAGGAGGAGAAAGAGGAGGAAGGAGGAAGAGAAGAAGGGACAAGAACAAGGAGAAGAAAGAGGGAGAGGAAGGAAGAGAAGGAGAAAGAAGAAGAGGTGGAGAAAGAGCAACACTTTCTCAAAGGTGCACAGGAACAAAATGGAAGAGTGTCCAATGAGAAAAATTGAAACAATTTGAGCAACAAAATAAATAAACCCTTGGATTATAACCCAAAATATAAGACAAGTGTCTACAAATGTATACTGATGTAAATAAATTATTGAATAAATGAAAAACTCAGAGGGAAAGACAGATCATCCATGCAGAAAAATGTCAAAAGATTCATGTTTATGCTTTGTCTCAAGGAAAGCAATACAACTCCTCTATGCTACACACAGTAACTCCTTCCAGAGAGTACGGGACAGAAGGGGAGAAAAAACGGCAACGCTGCAGTGCAGAATCCTGAGGTGCTGTACCTCAGCCACTCAGGGTCAACATCGGCAGCTCTGAGTCATCTGGTATCAGGTACCCTTGATAAGTGCGCCGACAATGGCATTTTACCACTGTGGTCTTCACCCAAAGAACCCCTCTAACCTTGAGATAAAAGCCAGGCAAACCCAAGCTGTGGGACATTTTACAAACGACCTGACCAGCGCTCCAGAAAACTGTCAAAGTCATGAACAAACAAAGATCTGAGAAGCAGCCCCAATACGGAGCGGTAAGAAGCCCTGACGACTAACGCAATGTGGGGCCCTGTGTGGGGTCCTGGGAATAGAAAGAGACATTGGATAAAAACTAAGAAAAGTTACCTAAAAATTTAAGATATTTCACAGGATAACTTCAGCTAAGTACATTCTATTAATGCTTATTCACTAGAGTAGCTAATGTGTCATCCCTTACAAACTGCAAGAAAAACTGAATTGAGAGTATAGAAAAAGCACGTAAGCTATCTTTGCAACTTTTCTGTAAGCCTAAAACTACCCAAAATAAAAAAAGAGTGTCTTTTGAAATATTTGAGTGTGTTAAAAATCTCATTATTTTTTACTGCGTGTGCTACAAGATTTGTTTGTTTTTTAGATCAGTGGTTATTCAATTTGTGAACTGCTAACATCCTCCTTAGTACCTCATGGGAATTACCTGTATGTTGGATTCCCTTATAAAACTACGTATCCCCTGATTTTCTTTTCTTCTTTTTTCATTTTGCTCTTGTGTGCACCTGAACAACAAAACAAATGCACCTAGAGATTTCAGTATACAGCTGAGGTGGAAAGTCCTGCTTTTAATTTTCTACATTGCAGATATTAGTAATGTTCTCACCTCGCTCAAAATGTGAAGAGCTGACCTCTTACATCAGTCTCTCTAGAGAAGCTTGCTGCATGTGCAGCTTTCTGCTTCATCCTCCAGTCATAAGGATCCTCTTCAAGGAGGCCTGGGCCTCAGGAATCCCAAATTTATCAGGAACAGTGACAAATTGCACCAAGCTATATGCAGAGTTCAGATGCCTGGTGGTGTCAGCACGTGAGAAAGAAAGGAAAGAGGCATGGAAGGTAAAATGTTGGAGGACAGTGGCCAGCAGGGATCCTCTAGGGGAAGAAATATTTACAACAGGAGAAGAGAAAAGGGGCAGAGCACTAGAAGCGTAGAAAGTTAACTAGGGACTACAAGGTACTAGGTTTGTGATTACCCATTCAGCATACGTGTTATCAATATTTGGTTGTATAAATTTTTCACAATTTTCCCTGAGAGTTAGTATTGTAATTCTTATTTTCCAAAAGAGGAAAAAGACTCCGAGGTGACAGTAAGTTGCCCCGAGTTACCCAGATAGAGGGTGCAATGAGCCAGAAGGCAGCTCACTCGCTGGGAGCAGGCGGGGGGGAGAGGCTCCACACCGTCTCCCCCTGGGCTGGCTCAGAGAGGGGTGACAATGTAGCTGAAAAGTCTATGGAACAGAAAAAATAGTCCACCACAGGGAACCCCTGTGTCTGATTCAGTGTTTCTCTAGCGAACTGCTTCTCTAAAATCAATATGCCCGCGAAAAGTTTAATGTCGGAGCAACAAGCCTCGATGTGGCCTGCGCTTATCTTGGCCTAGCGTGTTGCTTGAGTTAAGTCTCTGTCTGATATAATGTTCCACTTAATGAAACCATAACGAATGTGGGGGTTCACTGTGAATTCTCCAGCTGTTGATGTTTCCTCTCCTTGGCCAGAATTTTCTCTAGTACATCATAAAGAAGGACCTGAGCCATCGGCACTTGTACACAGAGAATGGGACCTGCCTATGTGGGGTCTCACTGTGGCCCCCATCTCCATGGTGATGAGCAAGGCAGGAGGTGTGGGGAGAGGTGCAGATGCGTATTTCAGATTTGAGTATTGAGCTCTGAAAAGTGACTGGGAAATGTAAGGGAAAATGCTGATCTCCCCAGTATGCACTGGGAACATTCAGTTGTGCTGTAGAATAGGTGGATACTTCTTACAAATGCGAAACATCAGGAAAAGGTGTACGATACTATCTGGAAGTAGCACAGCGGTACTTGGGCTAGTCAGGGAGAAGGATACTGTATCATTAGTTTAACTGTATGCAGAACCTGAAGAGAAATTTGTACTAAGAACTAAGAGGCATTCCTGGAGACTGAAGGGCCACACACCTTATGTTGAAGGGAGAAGCTCTTTCATCAATGGGTTCTCCTTGTGTTGCTGATTAAAATGAGATGGGGGTCTTGACTGCAGATGGCAGAAGAAAATGAGTAAGCTGACTGCATAAATGATTGGAGCTATGTCAAAGATGACAAAAGGGAAAGCAAAATCCTAGGGTGGGTACTAAGGTATAATTCACACATCTCTCTGAAATTACTAATTGTTTATGTGGAAAGAAAATAGCCTCCAAATGACTGAAAAGACAAAAAATTGGGGATAGGGATAGTTAGGTAGAAAGTTAAGAGAAAAAGGAAACTTCCTAAAGACAGGAAATTTGCATTTGTGGAACTGTTTTCAGGAGAAAATAGATACAGGGGTGATTTCATTTTTATTTTCATTTCTATGCTTTTCAAATTTTATACTTTATTATTTTAACTGAAAATAATAATTATGTATTTATGGATGCAATGTGATATTTTGATCATGCAGTCACACAATGTGGAATTATTAAATCAGGCTAATTGGCAGATCCATTACCCTAAATACTTACCAACTGCAAAACCAGATGCTTTCGGTCCACTCCCTTAATGTGTGACCTTGATCTAGAATTGAAACTCTGGGAGCAAATGACAAATATTGACAGCCACCTGCAGACTACAGAGCTGGGAATTGGTTTTTCATTAATAGTTCAAGACAGTAACTTCCACTAGCTTATCTCCAGGGCCTGGATGAGGTGGGAGATAAGGGTCGATGTTAGTGTCCCCTCTCCAGGGGTCTGGCGTCACGGGGGTGTGGCCTTTGACAGGTAACTCCAGGACACCTCATTCTGTGCCCATGGGCAGAGTACTATCGGGCTGTCTTCCAAACCTCGGATGCTGTGGATCTGTGCGTGTGTGTGTGTGTGTGTGTGTGTGTGTGTATCTTAAAAGTGTATGTACGTCTGCTTTGAGAATACAATTTGACTTCTTTACAGAAAAATGGATGCACCTTGAGATCAGGTTAAGTGAAGTAAACCCGACATACAGACTTATATATTATGTGACTTCTCTTATATAAGAAACCCAAAGCATAAATAATTAAGTATATACATAATGGGAAATGCAAAGATAGATTTTTTACAGATGGGAAGGGGATCAAGACATGGAAGGAGGGAAGGAGGGACTGGAGGGAAGGGGACGTTAAGAGAATTAAGACGTGTTATGTGCATGTACCAACTCCCCACGAGGAATTATCATTATGTAGTGCATACATGGACTAATAAAAATAAAAATTTGAAAAAACAAAAAAGTAATAAAAAAGAGAGTTCTTGTATGTGAGTTTGAATATTTATTAGTGTGTTTATGGGTGAAAGAAAGAGCAGAGGCAAGAGAGACTGACTCCATTTAGTCTTCTGGGGCCACAACCTTTCAGGAGGGCGAAAATTGCTTTGTGACCCGCAGGTTACCTTGACAGCCTTGGAGTAGGCAGGGGGACGGCCAACCTCATACAGTGTCCCTGCAGCTCCCTCTCCTGACACTGTGCAACATCCCCCCACTGTAAATGGGGAAATGGTCAGCTCAGCGTCATGACACTGTAAGCAGTGAGTGTGAATCAGAAGAGGAGAAACAATCAACTTATAGCAGCACAACTGATTTCCTGGCATCGTCTGTGGTATGTTTGAAGGCTCAAACGTTTCCATTCTGTGCTTTCTGCCTCCCAGTATGCTTAAGTCTAACAACTGGTGGTGTGCCTGAGCCCTGAATTCCTGAGGAGTACCCAGCAAAAAGCCACTTCCAACAGCATGCAGTGTAGTGATTCCTCGGGAAGAAGTGAGGGTGCAGGAGGAACCTGCCATTAAGAGCTCAGCCACGCCAGCTCAGCTGCTCAGCAGCATCTGAGTGTGCAGTAGGGTATCCGACAGTAGCAGAAGAAATGAGCATCTTACTCTGTATGAAGGGAATCACGCATTAAAAATAGTTTGTTTTTGTTTTTGTTTTTGTTTGTGGGTACCGGGAGTCGACCTCAGGACCTCGCGCGCCAGCAGGTGCCCGTGCCGCTGAGGGATATCACAGGCCCTTTTTCCGTATGTGGGTTCCGGGAGTCGAACTCAAGACCTTGTGCTTGCTAGGCAGGCGCTTACGCCACTGAGCCATCTCACCGACCCTAAAAATAGTTTTTAAACAATTAATAGAAATGTGTAAAAAGATATTTACACGTAGGAAGTTGGCAATGATCACAATGAATAGATTTTAGAATTGCGCTGGGGAGCACCTTATTGTAAGGCAAATCTCTAAGAAAGTTTTCTTATAATATGAAGAAGGCTTTAAAATATTTTTATAAATTCAAAATTATAATACCAACTTACTTTCAAAAAACTCTAAGTGATCACAGAACTGGTTGTGCCAAATAAACTGAGTGTGGCCCATCTGTGTCTCTGTGAGGATGACAAACCCTTCCATTTGTCACTGATAGGGCCAGGACATTATCTTGGTACAGTTATCATTCCCTGCCTAGCAAGGACAGGATGAGGAACAGCTTTACCTTTACCTGGAAGGATCGATGCTACAGTTGTTGAGATAAGCTCGCCAAACAGGCCAGTGATTCTTTATCCAAACACAGGCTTGGAGTGCAGTCCTCTGAAAATGTCCCAAAGGGGAGAAGAACTGCTATGATCAATGTGATGAACTGGACTTGTGCATCATTTCGAGTAAGGCTGCCTCCTACTTTGCATCCAATGAGGTTTTTATTTTGATAGTGTCATGTGTAATAAATAAACAGCTAAAATATGAATAAGGGGAAATAGAGGGAAGAGATTAAGAGCTGCATGGGAAGAGTGTGGGTCTTTTTTGTTTGGCTTGGTTTGATTTTTGTTGTTTGTTTGTTTGTTTGTTTGTTTTTATTTTGAGACAGGGTCTCACAATGTAGTTCAGACTGGCCTTGAACTCACTATGTAGCCCAGGCTGGTCTTAAGTTTGTGGCAATCCTCCTGCCTCTGCCTCCCAAGTGCTGGGATTATAGGCGTGCACCACCACACCAGGCTCGAGAGTGTGGGTCTCGGAAACATGGCAGCCACTCATTCTGCCTTTGAGTTGTTTCATTTGTCCTAACACTTATTTGTGGAAAGTGAACAAACTATTGCAATGATCGGCCTTGTTTTTAGGTATGACTAATGCTTAATGACAAACATAAATCAAGTAAAATAAGTTATTTTGTTTAAAATAGGGGAAACATGTTATATGATTCTCTTTCCCATAGCGATGTAAAAGAACTATTTATTCATACCTCTGGCCTTAATGAGATGCCAGTGGACCTCCCGCGTAGAGACGTCCAGCTCTAAATGGTGCTGGAGCAACTCTGAATGCAGAGACCCGCCTGTTAGTTTTATTAGCCCTGCAGAAGCACAGTGAAGGCAGGAATCTGTGGCCTGAAACACTGAAGTGGAATCAAATTCCATGCGTAAGACTTTCTTCTTGGCGCAGGATTGCTGCACACACTGGTCCTGAATGTCCAGGAACCCCTCCGGGGAGACTTCATTGTCCAGAGAGGATTACTGACATTTCCAATAGAGTATAGGTTAAAAGGCCCTCGCAAGAAAGTAGCATGCAGTAGCCTGGGCCCCAGGACCCCTGCTGGATGCCAGGCCAGAGTGAGTTATTGGAAAAATGTAAGGCAAATACCACACAGCCAATAAGGACAAGCTCTTTCACTCTTTTGGAAGATGAGTTCTGGGAGAATGAATCATAAGTAGGTCTTCAGTGTCAGTCAGGAAATAAGCTATTACTTTGTCCAAGGGAAGCATCTGGGGAAAGCAGAGCAGAATATGGCGTGTCTGGATGCCTCAGTGAGCTCTGGGTACCATGGCAACTGGTTCAGGTCTGGAACCAATCATCACTCTGAAAGGCAAATGGATTGCAATGGGCTTCTTTCCTCCTGAACTCAGAGGCTAAAGGTGTAAATGGAAAGTTCATTTCACCGTTCCCTGCATGGGGATCCTGAGAGCATGCAGACTTCTGGGGACAGGTGAGCTGGTCAGAGTCACAGGTGGAATCCACAGAGATCCTGCTTCCAGCCACGTCTATTCCTGTTTTTGCTGTGTGACACTTGACAATTTCTCATTTTTGCTCTGTGAAAAGCAGCACTACTCAGTCTTTGCCAACTGCTGCTGTAAAGCAAAAAATTAAGAGAATGAAATAATGTTTGAAAATAACACTTGGGGGAGGTCCTATTTTGAATACAATATAGAATGACATTTATCCAAACATGGACCTGGATTATACCCTTTGACATTGCTATTGTGGACTGCAATTTTTTGAAACTGTAAAACATTAAAAACACACCGATTCTGTGACCTTAGTCATAAAAGGCTATGGGTAATATCAAGCTGAGTGTCCCACTTTAGTTAGTTCTTTGGTTCTTATTTATGGATGTGATTTCTTTTATAAAAAATCATACACAAAAAATACATCTGAGCTGGTTGCTGGTCCTGGTGGCACACATCTGTAATCCCCAGCACTCAGGAGGCTGAGGCAGGAGGATCACCAGGAGTTCAAGGCCAGCCTGGGCTACACAGTGAGTTTAAGGCCAGTCTGAACTACAGAGTGAGACCCTGTCTCAAAAAAACAAAACAAACAAACAACAAACAAACAAACTTATCTGGATTTATGCAAACATGAGTGGACTAACTTTGGAATATGTCACAGAAACCAACCTCAGACACAGTGATTTGAAACACTGCCATGTTATTTGCCATCTTCCTTCTATCATAATTTATGTGAAACCAGCAATCTGTTTGCTAACAGTTAAGACAACTAGTTTCAGATATACTCAGGTTACCTCACATTCCATTAAAACACACTTTTGAATTCCTTTCCAGAACTCCGCAAGCTGTAGCTTATGTGTGTTTGTGGGTGCAGGCATATTCTCAGGTACAATAACTCTATTACACATTGATTATATTGTATTTTTATCTCAGTGAAGATCCTAATTTATTTTTATACATTAAGCAAAACTTTCCTCTTATAATCTGTGATGAAAGATCTTTCCAAAGAATAAGCCTTCAGATTCTTCAAAGAGTCTTGAAAATTGGAATTGCACGTCTTCACTATTTTGTTTTAACTTTCAAGAAGGCACTTTATTACTCAAGATTGGAGAATTCTGCACAACATCCATGTATATCACAACTTGTTCCCAGAATTTTTGGGTATAAAGCAGTAAAACCAAGCAACTTGCTTATATCTAGGCACTCATCTTAACTGTCTTGTTTGCCTGATCTTTTAAGTTTCTCTTGATAATACTAAAATTTAACAATAAAATCTATCTGGAGCTTGTAAAGTATCACCCTTTTGTGTTTAAAGCAAAGATAAATAATTTCAGAGTTTTTACTTTCAGTTTCATCGCTGAGAACTGAGGACAGCGAAATTGATGAATTCACGGTAAAGGTGCCCGGAGGCTCAGTTTTAACAATATATGTCTGTTGTTTAGTTGGAAAACCATGTCAACATTTGAATTAAATCAGTGTTTGGAGACAATTTTCCATGTGTTTCTTGAGGTTTTTCAATTCTTGTGAACAAAGAATAATTGACTTACCCTGCACTATCAATTCGAGAATATTTATATAACAAACTGCTTCAGAAAATGGTGATAGAGGACAAGTTTACTTAGTGCTTCCTAAACAGTGTTTGCTCTGAGCAGGCATGCTGGCTGACTATTATAAAAGATTCGGCCTCCCTACATTCTGGCTTTCTCTTTGTGATGCAAACCACTGTGCGTACAGATGCTACCCCATCTAGCCCTCTTTATGTCTCCAAGGGACAAGTGAAAAATATGTGCTTGAGAAGACTTAATGTGAATAGATTTTTAAAAACTGGAAATATAGAACACAGAAATCAAACTATGAAATTAGCTAATGATAGATTAATGCAGACATACTCCGATTCCAAAGACAGGGCTGGAGACAGCCAGAAGAGATTGTAGAAAGGCAGGTTTCAGGTCACTGTGTTGTGATATTCTGAGTTAACTGACAATGAATCGACTCCTTCTAGATAAAATGTGTCTCCAGCCCTTCATGCAAAGATGCACTGGCTAAATGACGTCTAAAGGCCTTCTTATAACCTTTACTCTGCAGCTGGAGGGCCTGGGAATTGAGGGAATTCCTATTGCTAAATCGTCAGTGGACATCATGGTGGTCGTTCTCTGATGGAGAACATCTGTTGGAAGCTCGCTGGATCCTCCCTTGTGGGAGGGGACCGACCTGCCTTGAGGCACCCAAATGACACCCAGTGTGGTCGCTTTTTCAGCAAGTGCCACCCGACAACTATGACAGAAAAAAGACAAAGAGGAAAATGCCACCAACCATGAGGATTGCTGAATCTCCTGACTCATAAGCAAACCACATCAAGAGCATTAATGGGGAGTTAATTAGTCATTGTTGTGACTAATACTCAAGTACATGATTTTTCTTTCTGGTGGGAATGATGTGTGTAGAAATTTAATTACCAGAGGTTTCAGAGGAGCATGAAAAATAAATCACATGTGATGAAAGCCTATTTATAACATCTAAATAATCAGTCCTCAAACTGCCACTTCTGATCACTGCACGTCGTCAAAAGATAACTAAAAAAGAAATCTTCCAAGAGCTTTGGCTAAAATTATTATTTGCAGTGTGCTGGTAGCCAGCTCAGAGCATCTCACACAGAAGTAACAGGAGTACAGACACAATTTTGGTGGCGTAATCTGTGCAATGACCATGAACAAAGCAATCACACAGTGCCCAGAGTGCTCCCCAGGCTCATGTGAATTAGGTAAGCACCGCCAGGGGACACAGAGAAGCTCAACCCCAGATGCTGTGTCAGAGCTAACCTTGCCTTGGTATCTGCCTACTGAGGTGGAAGGGGAGCTGCCTTTCAAGGAGGGGGTCCCAGGCCCTGTGTCTGCAGCTCTGCCAGCTGCCAAGAGACCAGCGATCTGCACGAAATTCATGATCTGCAGTGACTAAGAGATGGGTTCACCCCACTGAAGGGAGGAAGTAGAATGAAATTCATTCCACCATGTTTCAGAAAGTGAAAGGCACCATGAGTATCATTCTGTATTTACCTTCCCTGCAGGCCTGGGAAGCTGTCTTTGCTACCTACCCCTCACCACACAGAGAAAACTGAGATATTGTGAAACTAAGAAATGTGCTCCACATCACCTAGCAAACAGCTGACAGAGGACAGCACCCAAATCAGGATGTTCCTGATCCCGGAGTATAAACTTGGCCACCTCCCGTGATGCTCTCTAGAACAGCTCAGCTAAGGTCATGCCTTTCTGAGTCTTTCCCCCAGTTGTCCAGCACTGGACTTTCTCCACCTTTATTTAGAAACTTGATCTTTCCATTCACAAGGTAGTCAAGTTACAAAAAAATGAAAATCTGTGTTGATGGATGGACAAAAGCTACTGCACTTCAGCATGCTTATTTAAGCACTCCAAGGTTGAAGGACATCGGGAAGTCACAACTCACAAGGTAGATATCAAGCATTTCATTTGGGCTCTAAGAACTACTGGGCTTAAGTAATTCTGCTGTACTATTAAAGGAAGGCAGTGCAGAAGTAATAGGGCGTGGAAGGACCCAGGATGTATGTTGGAAGTAATGTCAACTGGACTTGCACAAGGAAGAAGTTTCATTGTTTACTCCTGCTCAGCCATGCACAGGCACAAATCAGCTTCCTCCAAAGCCTTCTCCATATCTCCAGCTGCTAGCATCAAAGCCAACATCCCATATCACACCATAGCTCTGTGTTAAAGGCAAAATACATTGCTATGACTAAATCCCTTAGAATCATCTAGTTCTTACTCTCTAGGTATTGAAATAGTACATCAAAGAGTTAGTCACAGGGATTTGAGGCCAGCTCCAAGCAAAGCAAAGAAAGAACACTCACTTTGGTGATCACCATGGGCAGTGGGGCAGGCAGATAGATGCTCCAGCAAGGTCACTTGGGGGAAGACCTGTCTGAGAGAGGGACCTTTGCGTTGCCATGTGACTGGTAGAGACGCTAGCTCTGAAGGTTCGGGGAAAGGTCTTCATCAGAAGGAATAGCCAGTGCAAAGGGCTCTGGACAGGATGGAGCTGGCATGATTTAAGACAGGAAGGAAATCGGCCCAGCTGGCATGAAATGACAAGCAGGAGGATGGACAGAAATTAGCAGAAAGACAGGCAAAGTCTCTGTGGATCCTTTTAAACCACGGAAAGAAGTTTGGCTTCCGTACAACCTGTAACAGGAAATTACAGTGGCGTGCCAGTTTTCATTCAAATTTTGTAAAGATAATGCTGTTTCTGAGGTTAGAAATGACAGTAGTGAGGTGAGAAGGGGGAACAGACAGACCCCAGGAAGCCACAGTGAGATCCAGGTGCCACATGACACTGGTTTGGATCCTGTAATTAGTACTTGGGAATGGACAATGGGCACGCGTTGACTGTAGGGTTGACCAGATGCAGCCCTGGCTCAGGCAGGTGCTGTGCAGGAAGTGGAGGAAACAGGATCACTGAGGTGTTGGCTTTGGTGTTAGTAGCTAAGGTTAGGAAAGGCTTTGGAGGAAGTCGATTTGTGTGTGCGTACGGCCAAGCAGGAGTAAGGAGTGAACCTTCCCTGGGCAAGTCTAGGTGACAGTACTTCCAGCATACTTCTCGGTCCATCCACGTTTCCCTGCTGCTGCAGGCACTTGCATGTGACCCTCATCCCCATCTAAATGCCCACACTCACTCTCATGTACTCCATGCCCTATTTTGCATGGAGCATTTATAATCTTTTGAAAATGCAAATCGAATCCTATCCCATCGCTGCCTAAATTCTGCCAGCAGATGTCTTCAGGCCACAGCAAACATCAAACCCTAGCTTGCCAAGGTTCTGTGAGTCTCAACCTGCTACCCCTCCATCTTCTGACCACACCACGCTGTCTCCCACTGCGACATAGCATGAGAGCCTCTTGGTGTTCCACAGGCTCGCTAAACTCCAGCCCCTTCTTAGGACTTTGGAAACAACTTTTATCCCTCTTTGGTCTCTACAAAGCCTTCCCGTCCCCATAACTCATATCTCAATACAAATGCCACTCTTGAGAGACTTTCTGTTCCCATCCATCCCCTCTTCATCACATGACTCTGCTGAAATTCTCACCGTTGCTGTCATGACCCGGATTGTCCTGTAGATTTGTCAGCTCTTTCACAGAGTCTGCCTCAAACGGAAGTAAGATACACAAAAGAGGGCCGTGTTGTCTCTGTTCAAGTTGGACAAAACCTTACGCTCAGAAACACAAACACTGTCAGGATGAATAAGCTATTATTTTCCTCACATTTCACACCTGTATCTGCCATGAACCGGAGGCTCAGCAGTGTTGTTTTAAATGTGCTGTTTGTTAAAAAGCAAATTTGGTGAGAGGAAAAAAAAAAGCCCAAGAATTATCCCTGTGTCTCATTTCTCTCTTGCTACTACTATTAATTTTTCTAATCTTTGACTCAAAATACTGTTGTGAGATCTGTGTGCTCAAGACTCTGATGCAGCGGTATTTTCCTTCTGTTTTGGATTAAGAAGCATCATCTTGTCATGCATTGCTAAAAATAGGCACTAAGTGTATCATCCCCTGTATCAGTCAGGATTTTACTAGAGAAACGAATATAATGCAAGATATACAAATGTATAAGAAGTTACAAGACTGGCTTATGATGGTCAGATGCAGAGTTGGATGAGGAAGCGTGCAGAGGGCGTCTGCACACTAGAGACTGAAGGATTCAGTCTCAGGTCTGGAGTTCAGTGCAGTGCTCCATGCAAGTCCGTATCAGGAGGCCGATGGGTCTGCGACGGAATACTGAAGAGTCTATGCCGGGAGGCTGAAAGATCCACGGTGGGAGCTGAAGAGTCTGTGATGAAGGCGAAGACTAGAGCTCCTCTGAAGAACTGGAACCAGCAGAACATAAGGTCGTGGGGACAGGAAACAAAAATTTTGCTAGTGGATCACTAGGGGTAATGGTGAGTGGTACCATTCCTACTTCCACCCATTGATTCCTGGACCCATGAATCCTAGCTATGGGAGACACAGTACCATATAATGGACGCTGATTTAAAGCATATACAGGGCCGGTGAGATGGCTCAGCGGCTTAAGCGCCTGCCTGGCAAGCGCGAGGGCCCGAGTTCAACTCCCGGAACCCACATACGAAAAAGGGGCCGGTGATATCGCTCAGCGGCACGGGCGCCTGCTGGCACGCGAGGTCCTGAGGTCGACCCCCCGGTACCCACAAAAAAAAAAAATAAAATAAAGCATATACAGCCTTTTGAATTACCTTACCACAGCCCTGCAAGCTATTGCCACCTAGCTGGCACTGTAACTGTGTCTTCAAGAGACCATTCCACCTTTCTATCAATCCGGCTGCTTCTGGATGGTGAGGAACATGGTAAGACCAGTGAATTCCATGAGCATGAGCCCATTGCCTCACTTCTTTGGCTGTAAAATGTGTTCCTTGGTCAGAGGCAATGCTGTGTGGAATACCATGACGGTGGATGAGGCATTCTGTGAGTCCGTGGGTGGTAGTTTTGGCAGAAGCATTACGTGCAGCGAAGGCAAATCCATATACTGAATATGTGTCTGGAGATGGGAATTTGAATTTTTGAGCTCCTTATTTTCCTTTATTAATTTGTCCAGGGAGGCTAAGACCAACCATCCAGCATCATTATATTTCCTACTCTTCCAAAGAAATTCAAAGTTTCCATGTACGGAGTCACTAAAATCCTAACATCTCACAAGTGGCGAATTAGGATAATTAAATGGATCAACATGGTGTATTAGTTTAAACAGTTCATGCCAAGGATTATCAGTATACCCCACTCCTGGTACCAATTTTGTTGTAGTCAGGGTTTGCAAGGGAAACAATACAATACAGGGCACACAATTTATAGTTATTTTGTAATAGTCACCCAAAGAGTCATATACAAAAAGTGCAGGAAATCTGTCCACATACTAAAGACCCAAAGAACCCAGCTGAGGGCCTGGATCCTACAGCAGTGTCCTGCATGAGTCCAGCTGAAGACCTAGAGCCCATGGTAATGCCTCCACGAATCCAACTGAAGGCCTAGGGCCCACAACAATGTCTCATGCAAGTATATTTCACGGATCTGCATCGGGAAGGCCCAAAGGTCAGTGGTGGAAGCTAGAAAGTCTGCACCAGCAGGATGAAGGATCTGTGCCAGCAGGCTGAGGGATCTACCCCGGAGCCAGGAAGCAATGCTCAGAGTAAGGACCAGAGCTCCCCCGAAAGTCACCACAGCCATCCTCAGTGACAACGAGGTCCCGAGCTCCTCCGACGATGAGAACAGCCAAGTTCCTATCAGGAAAGCCAGCATGACAAGCTCCTCAAGGAGAACCAAGAGCGGCAACTCTTCCTCTCCAGTTCTCCTTTCTATGTTGTTGGCAACAGTCCTCAGGTGGGCCCTCTACACCCAGCACCACGCTGATTCAGTTCAGCTGGGTGTTACAAGTTGACCACCAGTTGTCAATCCACCACATCCCCATTGAATCAAGACTATTCATCCCTTTGCTTCAAGTAGAAATAGTGCACATGCTGAAATCTTGAAATCATGGAATCTTACGTGACTCCTGTTCACATAAGGGTGTCCTTTCTTTCTGCTGGGGAACATTTTACTCACAATGGTAAGGTCTAATTAGAAAGCCAGCAATACATTTGCAAGTGGGCTGCATGCTAATTCATTTCAGAATAAAGAAGGAAATCAAGTAGCTCACATTCCTTTACTTCCCCAAGGAAAGAAAAGTTAGTTCATGCACTGGGGATGAAACAGCGGTAGAGTATTTTCCCAACACACATGATGCCTGGAGTTTGATCTGCAGCATTGCAAGAAGAAGCAGAATCAACAGGAGAAAGGGTACAGAGAGGGGAAAGTTAATTCATTTTGAATAATAAAAAGAATGAGGTCTTCCTAAACCAGCCACTTACCAAATTGATTCTGCTGCACTGACACCCCAGGTGATCCCCATACAATTAACTCAACTTAAATACATTGCCAGAGTTTGGGAAAAATTGAATAGAAAGGAAGCAGTACAGAAAACACCATTACCCGCTGGGGGATACGTGCCCAAGAAGGCAATGAGCAGCTAGCAGCCTCACTATGAGCATGGTTTATTACACTTGAGCATTGATTAACCTCAAAAACTTGGAGAAAATATTAGGCAACTAAATTTAAAAATATTAAGAAACCTCTTTTTAAAAATTAACAAAATGCCGAGCATTCCAAGAACCTGAGTGAACGTTCCCATGAACACATGTGATAAACAGTAGCATAAAGGAAGGTCCTTTAGGCAGAGGAACTACTTAGGTTATTTAATCAGAGTCTCTAGGGTGTCCCTACTGTCACTGGGGACTTGAGCCGAAGAACTTGAGAAACTCAAGTGAGAATAAGACCAGCTTCTTTCTCCTCACACTCCAAGCTCCAACACACATCCATCCCCCCAGCCGGCCTTGCCATAACCTGCTTGTGGGAACCCCCTAAAGAAAATCTTCCCAGAGTGAACCCAAGCGTGGTGGCCCTCACAGTTTATAGGCATCTGAGACTCAGCCCTCTGCCCCTTTCCGTGTCTGCTCCTCAGCAGGTTACAAGCTACTCCCCCCTTTCTTCTCTGTCTTCCTGGTTTCTGGCACCATCTCAACTCAATAAAGACCCAGAGAATTCATTGGCTTCCTTTTCTTCTTGGATAATTGTGTGGGGCTTAATGACAGAATGGTGCACAAGAAACCAACATGAACAAGGAAAGAAGGACGCAGAGGATTGGGAGTGAGGGAGATGGTGAAGAACGTGAGGTTTTAGAGGTGAGCAAGAAGCAGATCATGCAGTGTCTCATAGATCGAGGTAAGAGACTGGAATCCAGAAAAAGTGCAGTGAGAAGTCTTGAGAGTTCCCATGGGGACACTCGTAAGTCAGCGAGTTACGTGATTTGTATATGGTAGCTGAAGGATATTCTGCAGAATACTCATAAATCTTAAACTTGCATACTCTAAAATACTCTAAATAATAACAACTCTATGTGCTAACACTGGTAATAATTTCATTATTAAACTGTTTAATGAGTTAATTTAATTTTTGTTACATAAAACTTTGACATGAACTTGAGTGATTTTGCATAAAATTTATGTTCAATAAGTATATGTATATTACCTTTTAATTTTAATGTACACACTTTAATATTTGAGAAATATGTTTAACACAAGTGGTAGGTATTACTAGTTTTTTATTTTTGTTACATTTACTTTGCTTTAAATATTTGTGGAATATATATCCAATTTTCTATACTTCAAATACAATTACATTATTTAATCAGTGTAGGTCATTAAAATCAATACAGCACAAATATGATTTTGTCATACAAAACATGATTTTCATATGCTGATATGAAAATCCTGACTTTATAAGTTATTTTGTTGTTATTTATCCATACATTGTCAGCCTATTAATAGAATACCCAGATATGGGTGATAATAATTTAATTCCATGGTTTTTATATTTTTTCTGACCTTCAAAAATGTAAGAACTTAGCACATTAATTCATTCGTGCCTCTGTAACAAAATACCACAAATTGTGTATCTTGCAGAAAACACAAATTTATTTTTCATAGTTCTGGGGCTGAGAAGTCTTAAGTCAAGGTATGGAGCATGCAGCACCTGGCAAGGGGCTGCTCTCTGCTTGAGAGCCAGTGCCTTTCCTGGGTGTCCTCACTGGATGGAGTAAGAGAGATCTCTCTGGCGTCTCTTATGAGAGCACCAATCCCATTCCTGCAGCCTCCACCATCATGGCCCAATCTGTACCAGATGGCCCTACCTCTTAATACCATCACTCAGGGGGTCAGGAGTTCCAGATATAAGTTTGTCAGGGAAGCGAATATTCAAACTATAGCACACAAATTGTATATATATTTTAAATTTTGTCACTTTAACATAATCTTTGGAAAGGCAGGATGACGGAACGTATGTATTGAATAAATTCTTAGCTTGCTGTGTAGATATTGCCTATGCCGTATTTTTTGGATATTTATTTGTACCTTGCCGGGGTCCAGTGATGTTAGGTGGATCCGTTGGACTCGTGATGCAGCAGGGTCAGCACACTCACTCAAATCGAGGCTTCCTTCGTCTTTGCCTTTTCACTTCACTTTGTTATGTCCTTAGCTTACAAGGACAGAGCCCATAAATGGGATTAGTGCCCTCCCCGAAGAGACCCTGCCAGGCTCCCTTGCCCCTGCTGCCATGTGACGACACAGGAAAATGCAGCCTCCTCTGGAACGTGAGGTTGATGCTCTCCAAACACTGTACCTGCTGGCGCCTGGATCTTGGGCTTCTCCATCTCCAAACTGAGAGAAATGAATTTCTGTGTTAATAAGCCACCCAGTCTCTGATGTTCTGCTATAGCAGCCCGAGCGGACTAGGACACACATAACCGTGTGTTTTCTTCTCTTTGAGCCCAGCAATTTATTAAGGCCATTTCTATTGCACAGTACTGGGTCTATCCTGGGTCCATCCATTTTTATGATATTTTATTGAGTCCACTGTCTGGAAATTTAGAATATTTTTTCAGGTAGAAGATGTCCTAGATATTTGTCTGCATGTGAGTTTGTGCTTCAGGACTTTACAGACACACCCGACCGAGGGGCTTTGAAGAAGGGTCTGCTCTTTGACTGCGGAAGTCTGACAGCACCATGAATGGGAAGAACCGGTAACCTGCTCTACCTAATCCTTCTCCAGCTTCACACCCACCACTGTCTCCCCGATCCCACTGCTGTTCTCCCGGGCTGTGCCTCACCGACACTGTCTCCTTTACTAAATACATTTCCTTCAGAAATGGGACTTTTGAGCATGTGAATTCTCTTTTTTTCTTCTTGTCACCATAATGGTTGTTTCTAAAGAGGTTTGGTAAGGCTGGGACAGCAGAGGGGAAAAAGACAACAAGATAAATATTGTATCAGTTAGGGTTCTTCAGAGGAACAGATTTAATATAAAATATATATTATATATATGACATATGACATAAAACCATTTACAAGGTAGGCTTACAGTGGCCACACTCAGAGTCAGCTGTAGAAGAATGTCGTCTGCCTGCACACCAGAGAGCCGGGGGATCCAGTGAAAAGTCAAAGGCCTGGAGCTCACTGCAGAGTCCAGTGCAATCCCACATCAGGAAACCAAAGGGACTGCGCTGGAAGGCTGGACAGTCTGCGGCCCAGGACGGCTGCGGAGGGAAATCCAAAGGTGATGGCGATGAGTGGAGCTCCACTGGAGAAGCAAAAGCAGCTCTTCCTTCTTCTTTCTCCTTTTATTCCATCCATGCCACAGGCATATTGGTGGGTGCCACCCATATGTAGAGATTCTTCCCTCTTCCTCTTCAGTAAGTAAATCCTCCAGACAGTCCCATAACTGCTAAATCTACCAGGTGTTTCTTATTCAAGTTGATACCACAATTAATTATCACAAATATTAATCCTGTAGAAATACGCACTAATCCTTTAACTCAAAAATTCTACTTCCGGGCAGGTGAGATGGCTCAACGGCATAAGAGCCTGCCTGGCAAGCGCAAGGGCCCAAGTTGGGCTCCTGGAACCCACATATGAAAAAAGGGCCAGTGATATCGCTCAGTGGCACAGGTGCCCGCTGGCACGCCAGGTCCTGAGGTCGACCCCTGGTACCCACAAAAAAAAAAAAAAATTCTACTTCCAATCACTTATTAGAAACTAGTGTTCAAAGATGCTTCAAGATCCATTAATTGCAACATTGTAAACATATTTTGCCTCATAAATACATAATATATATAATTATTATTTGTCAATTGAAAACAAAATTTCTAAAGCAACATCTTTGAATATAAATGGTTTTCCTTTAGAAACAGGTTAAGCAATGTTCTAAACAGCTATGCATTGAAACATAATAGGAGGCACCAGCTAAATCCCTATATAATGGCAGGAAGAGAGCAATCATTATCAAAGAGCAGGAGGAAGGGGAGGGGCTGACCATCTGGGAGCAGTGCTTACCAGAGGCCCACTTAGTCTGTGTTGATTAGAATCTTATTACTTTTATGACAAAAAGTGTACTTTGCTTTAGGAACACAGAAATAGGTATCAGTTTACATGTATCAGTAAATAAATCTCAAATTTTAGGTTAACGATAATATTTTTCACCTCGCAATAAAAATGACTTATTTTCTTCTTTCCACTGCATATTACTTTCAATATCTTTGTCTGCATTATGCTGCTAAAGAGCAAGACAGATCTGTAGAGCACAATTAGCTCTGCTTGAGGAGCTGCTTTTATGCCTAATCCTTTCACATCGTCATTTACAATCTCTTAGAAGCAACCTTTGGCCTACAATTTCTGTAGCTGCTTTCAAGCCAACCATGATTTTATTTGGAAAATTTGAGGGGAGGAAGAGATGTAATTCCTTTTGGTAATGAATATTCGAACCAATGTTGCCCCTAATTTGCTAAGAGAAAAATTAACATTCAAACACTTTTTGTTCATGAGTGACATGAAAATGTTTCCATCAAATTGCCTTCAAGTCACTGTCTGAATTTTTAAAACAGCAAAATTTGTTTTTCTGTACCCATAGCAGCCTCTGGGTGAGTGAAACACAAGGCCAGTGACTGACTCGCCATGCCCTTCGGGCCTCTCTAGGTAGGACAGTTTCCAGGTGACCCAGACAGGTAACAGGTCTCTTCCCGGAACAAGACCGTAGCGTACGTCTCTCCTCATGCAAGTGCACTTTTTGATTAAACCCAGGGCTTCACACTGAGATACCTCCCATCACCAGTTGTTTGTTTTTTTTTTTGTTTTGTTTTTTGTTTTTTTTCCATTTTGAAACAGGTCTCACAAGTTTTCCAGGCTGGACTGGAACTTGTGATCCTCCTGCCTCGGACTTCCAGAGTGCTCTGACTACTACAGACATGCTCAAATAATGCATTTCCAACATGTGTTTAATTATGGTACTAAATCAATATGACACCTTTTTTAGTTTGACATTACATTTTCTCTCTTTCCCACCCCTCCTCGCTCAGTGTAGAGCTTCTGCTCCTTCATCCCAGAAGAATTGATCATTTATCTTA
Organism: Erethizon dorsatum; assembly: GCA_028451465.1. NCBI lineage: Eukaryota > Metazoa > Chordata > Mammalia > Rodentia > Erethizontidae > Erethizon > Erethizon dorsatum. The sequence continues at coordinate 59,485,529 of CM051833.1, forward strand.
AAGCAATGGTCATAGGCATGTGCAGATAAATTTTATAAGATGCTATTTTTAAAAAACCCTCCACCCTCCCTGTTTTACCCCACCTCCACCCTGTATTCTAAGATTCCTGTTGGTGCCAATTTTGATCCATTTTGAGAATCCGCCTGTAAACTGGGTAGATCCCCATCCTCTCTCACACCACTCTTCCGGTGGTGGAAGAATATTCTTCAGTTTCAGGCATCCCAGGTCAGTTTACATCTCTTTCAGCATCCCAGAACCCATTATGATTGTCATTGTCTTGTTCTCACAGCAGGGTCTTTTTAAAATGGGGTCTAGTGTTGACTTCTGAAGAGGAGCTTAATTCTTAGAGCTTGAATTCATTTGTTTTATTTTCTAAACGCTATACCTTATTTTTGATGTGAGTGCAAAGTATTTCTTTGTAAATAGCCATAGAAGGCAATGGGAAAAAAACAAAACAAAACAAAACAAAAGAAAACACCTAACTATGATCACCACAGCTCATTGTTTTTAGAAAAAAAGAAAAAACAAAAACCAAAAACCAAAAAAAAAAAAAAAAACCTGAGCTATTCAGAGATACATGTCATGGGTAGAATAGTGCTTTAAATAACAAACTAAACATATCCCCAAACAGAACTGCTGATGCATTTACATTCCTGTGTATTGAAAATGTTAAAGACTCACTTAACCTCATGCATATACAGATGCACAGTTAAAAGCTACCCCTAATATACAAATAAATTTAAAAGAGAATTATCTAACACCTCTGTGTGCAAAAGATAATTTTTGATAACTTCACAGTTCTAAAGTATTTATGTTTTAAACCATGAAGTAGAGGAACATTTGAAGTGAAGTTTATAATCCATTTTTTATTACCCAATTTAACTTCTCCTAAAAGTACAATTAGAAATTTAAGAGGAAATAAGAAATCATTAGGAGTAAAGTTGATATCAAATTTCTAATTTATGAACTTTCAAACTTTTAGCCTTATGCCCTTTTTATTGATTAAAACTCCTGTTCTTTACTAATCCACCTGAAGAAACACTTGAACTCTAAGTTATTGTCATTGCAAAATTCATTCAAAATTCTTCTGCTTGTTCCTTGTTGATATAAGGATGCGATTCAAGCTAAACAACACATTTTTATAGACTATGAATTAAATATTTTTATATTTTTGTGGACTATGAATTAAATATCTCTATATACAACTATAAGGGAGATATATATCTACATTTATATTTAATGATGTCTTTAGACTTCTATTGCCAGCCATATGGCAGAGTAAAAAAAACCAGCACAATTAGGTCTTGGATGAATTTGAACAAACACACTGAAGATGTAATATGGATTCCTACATGCAGAACAAATATGTAAAGAAGAGAAGAAAAAATTTTTTTAAAATTGTGAGGAAAACATAAAACCTGAAATTCCCCAGGGAAAAGGCCAACCGCCCCCCCCAGGGCTATCATTAGGAAACTAAGATCAGTGCATGTGAAATTTGGAGACCCTAATATGAGGCTTTGTTATGGCTTGTTTAGATGTCCCCTCAAAGCCTCATGTGGTCATGGGGGGGGCGCTTTTCAGAGGTGGCAGGATCTAGAGTGTGTAGTACTGGGATCAAGGCTATGTGATTACTAAATCAGTCCACTGATTGGTTTGAAATAGTTCTGGCTAGGATTAAGGATATGAGTGCTACACCTGCCCTAGGGCAGGTAGCCTGCATAAAATATAAGGAACAGAAAGAGGGCTAATGAGCTTTGCCTGTCTACCCATACTATTTCTCCACTGAGATGCCACTCTGCCATGCCACCCTGCCTTGGAGCCAGCCAACTATGGACTGGAACCTCTACAAGCTGTGAGCCAAATAAACCTTTCCTCCTTTAACTTTGGGTGTTGGGTATTTTGTCTTAGCAATGAGAAAAGTAACTAAGACAGTTAAAGTCTTGACACTTTAAAAATTTTAGCATATCTGTGATTAAATTTAGTGAATGGGAGAAAACCTTTACATCAACAACTGCAAAAGCAAATAAGCTTCTAATGGGTATGGTTAGTAGAAACAATTTAAAGCAAATAAAATCTCAGAGGCTTCAGATATTGAGATTATAAACATAATGGAAATTGTTATGCATAACATACCTGAAAAATATGAAATCAAATATTAAGCAGCAACGTACTATCAGATCTAGCAAGACAGATTGAAAATGTAACTAAATCAAGCATGGCATTAAAATATCTAGTCAGTAGTAATAAAATATTAATTGGTGCATTTAATGTCAGTAGGACATATTCTGGAAAATTATTGGTGGCACTGCCGCCGATATAACCGAAGAAATTAGGCAGAAGTTAGTTAACAGATGTAATAAGATTCACTCCTTATTGTATTGTACCATTAACAATCTAACTCAAAATTCAAAGCTTAAACCAAGAAATATTTCCATATATGCATGGGTTCGAAGGTTAGTAGTTCTTTTAGGGAACAACTATGTTATGATTTAGATCTAGGATTTCCTCCCAAAGTCTCACGTGTTCAGAGGTGGGGCTCTTCAAAAGTGACTGGACAATGGATGTGCTATACTCATTAGTGGGTTGATCCACTGATGAGTTCAATGCTAACTGTGCTGTTAGGAGTTGGGGCCTGGTTGTAAGAGGTGTGTTATTGGGTGTGTGACCTGGAAAAATGCATCTCGCTGCTACTTTCTTCCCTTCTTTCTCTGCTTCCTGGGTCCCACAAAGTGAGCATCTTTACTCTGTCATGCTGTTCCACCATGGCATTTCTGCCTTAAGAAGGCAGACCATGAACTGAATCTCCTTAACCATGAGCCAATTTAAAACTTTCTTTGTTTAATATAGGGTATTGTGTCCCAGCAGTGGGAAAGCTGACTACTACCAACTACAAATAAGAATGGTTTGCATCTGATCAGTGATGTTAGGGGTCTCAAAAGCCAATGATAACATCTCCAGCTGGTGACCAAAATTGTACTGATAGCATCTACACTCAAGTGTCTGATGGATGCTGTTGGCTATCATCTGATACCTACATCAAACTCTCAGCCAGAACAATACATATGGCCTCTGCACCTGCAGTTCCACTTCTGCAACCAATGGAGGAGATTAGTTGGGTGCTGGCCTGGAAGAGCAGGTATCCCTGAAACTAACTTATGATGGAACCTCAGAATTCAGATAGAATCACATGTGCTACCCTCTATTGGCTGAGATGGCCACAAAGATCCACCCAATCTCAGTGTCACGGAGCACAGGTACATCCCACTACTCCTTGGGGCAGATGTCAAGATCACTTTGGGAGAAAATCATATTCCCTCTTTGGAAAACACACACTGCCACCATGGACTAAAAATCCATGGCAGAAAAAGGGAAGGCCTAGCATGGATAATTAGAATCCCAGAAAAGGAGAGGAAACAGCAGAGAAGCAATTTTCAAAAAGAAAGTTCTGACAATTTTTCACAAGGACAGAAGACAGAAATCCACCAACACAGAAGTCACACCTATAGCAATCTATATAAGTGAAAGAGAATATACCTTCTGCATACTGTAATGGAGTATATAAACCAACAAACAAAACTATAGAGAAAACTCTTAGAATAAAAGAAAAAGAGCTTGCCAGAGACAGTGGCATGTACTTGTAGCCCCAACTAATGAGGAAGCTGAGGTAGGAGGCTCACTTGGGTACACAAGTTTAAGGAAATGTGCAATGGGGTGGCTCACCACTGTACCACAAAATAGCTCCCTCATGTGCCCTTTGTGAGAGACAGCACAAGGACCCTCACACACAGCCCATATCATAGGGGTGAGCCAGAGAGGACCAAGATCTCTTACCACAGCTAGGACACGTAGGAAGCACCTTCTTGCTGTAAGTATACAGAAAAGCCATCTGCTCCTCAGAACAAAGCGACCAGAACATTCTGGAAAGACATGGTGGCTCTAGGGGGAGGGGTGCTCAAAAAACACAGATGCTCAACAAGCTTGAGAATGAGTGCCCTGCAACAATGATTTGATTTCTAAAAGGTGAAGGAGCTATGCCAGTTTTGTTTCAGTAGATTACTAAATAATAGTTAAGACTAATATTTACAATGTTATTTAGAATCGACTTGATCTCAGAATACAGTGATTGGAAGCAGTGGGTAGCTGCAGATTAAGGGACCTAACCAACCCAAACTATGAAAGAGCCTGTAGCAGTCTACCTCTGCTAGCAATGTCCAGCTTCCTCTAGTCTCACCTCACCAGCAGTTATGTGGGGGGATGGCCCTTAGGAAGGGGACTTGGCTCAGTTACTTTCTCCTTGCTGGGATGAACTATCCAACACCCACAGGTTAAAAGAGGAGAGGTTTATTTGGGCTCATATTTCCAGTCCTTTGTCAACTGACCCCAAGGCAGAAATGGCATAGTGGAAGGGTCGTCCATGGAAGAAAGCTGCTCACGTCAGGGTCATGGCAGCCATTAAGCACAGAGGAAAAGGAAGAGCCAGGGAGAGAGATGCACCCCTCCAGGTCACGCCCCAGTGATCCACCTCTTCCACCCAGACCCCATCTCCTAAGAGCACATTCGGCTCTGATGAGTACAGCATTTGCCTAATTCAATAATCTTCCGAAAGCTTCATGTCTGAACCCATGGGAGTGTGTATGGGGTCATTCTTGATCTAAACCATAACAACAGTGAATACGGCTAAAAAGTGCTACTAACCCACTGGGAGAAGAGGTTCCATTGGTCGTGGTGGTGCGAGTGCTTATTCTAATGAATCCACAACCTCAGAAGAGAACAAAACCTGACCCAGTGGCAATAGGAAATATGTAGAAGTAGTCAGCCAGTTTGAAAGAGTCCAAAAGGGACATTCCTCATTAGATCTAGTCTCATTCGCATGTAATTTCTTTTAGTAGCAGAAGTCTGTCTTCTGTCTGTTTTTTTTTTTTTTTTTGTACCGGGAATTGAACTCAGGACCTCACACTTGCCAGGCAGGCACTGTGCCACTCTGACTGTGTTTTGAATTAGGCATTAGGGAGTAGCTCAGAACAAAACTTCAGCGTGATGGTTCTTCAGATGGACACACACTGCCCAGTGGATCTGACCCACCCGTCCTGCTAGCTCCATCCCCCAGCCCCCAGGGACCCCAAGCCCACACCTTCATACTGGTTCAGGCACCTTGCTATCCAGCTCTGATTACCTGGGTAAAATTCTGTATCACGAGGAACCATGGAGAGAAATAAATTGGGGCGACAAGGAAAGAGACTCCTCTGAGGAGTAATTATGGGAAATAAAGTGTGATGACTGCCTGTCAGCACCCGAGAAAGGGTAGAGTTGAATACCACGAATGACAGGCACCTCCAGGGAAGCAAATCGGATCCCTGCCTGGAGGAGTCACGGAGGAAGACCTCTGTAGTGTCCACAGAGGCCTGGAAGTGAGGTGGATGGGGTCAGAGGGACAAACTGGCCTTGCCGGCCGCACAGCCTTGGGACACAGAGCAAGCTGAATACCTGGCTGGCTTCTGTGATGGCAAGGATAGTACAGGCAGAGTACCTATAAGTTCGGGTCCGTGGCCATCTCTGCACTCAGGGTGTGTGCTGCGGTCCAAGGCCCCATCCCCCCTCCATGCATGTCACTGTAAGTGCAAGTCTCTGCACGCTGAGACCATGCAAATGGAAGAGCTAAAGCCACCCAACTGCCTGACTCCCAGGGCTGGGAGCTTCCGAGAGGGGCCCGAGATGTAATTTCTGTCCCCAGAACTCAGAGCCACTGGCACACGGTGGGCACGCTCTAGAGGTGTGTTGCATGGGAGAACACATGCATGAGAGAAAGAATAATAGTGAATGGTGGCCAGCACACCATGGGGTAAGATGTTGCTGCAGTGCTGTGCACGGGGGCCTGGGCATAGATGCTGCCAGAGCCTGTTTGCAGCTAATGATGAAACTGCACCCAGGTCGGTGGCCCCAGGCAAACACGAAGGAACAGGGAGAGTTTCCGAAGGGATGACTGGCTCTGCTCTGAGGTGCAGTAAGCATCATCCGGAGGGTGTCTACAATGCAGAGAAGAACCTTTCCATTTTCTTATCCTGCACACGTGACTATGCCCCCAGATAAATTAGACCCAGGTACAAATTAGACCCTGTCGAAGGGCTGCTTGCTTCATATTCTAAGGTTAACCCTGCACTCAGTGTGTTGAAAACAAAACAGAATTAAATCTCTTGTCCTTTCCCTCGATGGAGTCTAAGTTGTTACCATGGCAACTCAGCCTACAATTTTAATATTTAAATAATTTAACAAAAACTAAAAACAAAACAGGAAAGCACCCTTACCTACTGAAATCAGGAAACAAATCTTCAAAAATACAAAGAAAAGCCAGTGCCCACAAGAAATAAATCACAATTGGCAGCTTTTTGAGCTAGAGAAATATGTGAAGGTTAACCAAAAGTTAAATTAAAAATTAATAGTTGATGCTGAAAAAAAAAGTTCTTTAACCATAGTATGCATTTTAAAATTATGTTTTATGTGGATCAACAATACTGTGTGGGCTTTGGGGTGTGTATTAGTCCAAATATTTCAGAGAAACAGATCCCATATGATATACAGCTATGTAGCTATACCTAGAGAAAGAGAAACAGACAGATTTGCCATAAGGAATTTATTCATGTAATTATGGAGACTGATAAGTTTCAAAATCTTCAGTTGGAAATCTGGCAGACCAATTTCCCAACTTAATCATAAGTAGAGAGAGGAAATTCTTTTACTACTTTCTTGTTCTGTTCAGGCCTTCAGTGGCTTTTATAAAGCCCACTACATTATGAAAGACATATGTTTTACTCAGTCTATAAGTTCAAATGTTAATCTTATCCAGGAACACCCTTCTACACACCCAGAATAATGCTACCACATATCTGACCACTTCCGTGAGTGCAAAATTATCCTTCACACAGCATGTCAGACAAAACTGGTTCTAGACATTGTCAGCTGAAATGACTATCCTAGAAAAACAATCTTTTCCTTAATTTTTCTTATCCACCACTTACACTTCAGTGCGCAATGACAACATTGGTCTCCTGCAAAACTATTCACAATTCATCTCACAGCTGTGATGGTATCAAGCCAGGAAAACTCCCCCAGTACCATACTGCTTGGAAACAATGCCTCACAGTGAAATAGCCAAGGATTTCAAGGCAGTCACACTGGGTTGGCTGTATGACCCCCAAACCCACCTCTAGCATCTCTACACATACCTTGTAGTCAGGGTTTACAAGGGAAAAGATTTAATACAGGACACGTAATTTATAGGATTATTTTATAATATTTACCCAAAGAGTCAAATGAAAAAAAATGTGGGAGATCTGTCCACACACTAGAGACCCAAAGAATCCAGCTGAAGGCCTGAATCCCATGGCAGTGTCCTACACGAGTCCAGCTGGAGGCCTAGAGACCACATCAATGTCTTATGCAAGTCTGTATGAAGGATCTGCACGGGGAAGGCCCAAAGGTCAGTGGCGGAGGCTAGAAAGTCTGTGCTAGCAAGATGAAGGATCTGTGCCAGCAGGCTGAGGGATCTGCACTGGAGCCAGGAAGCGACACTCAAGGTAAGGACCAGAGCCCCCCAGAAATGAACCACAACCATCCTCAATGACAGTGAGGACCCGAGCTCCTCCAACAATGAGAACAGCTGAGTTCATCTCAGCAAAGCCAGTGCGACAAGCTTCTCCAGGAGAACCAACAGTGCACCATCTTCCGCTCCAGTTCTCTTTCCATGCTATTGGCAACAATCCTCAGGCAACAATCCACACCCAGAACCATGCCGATTCAGTTCAGCTGGGTGTTACAGGTCGACCATTAGTTAATCCACCACACATCTGGTGAGTTGAAATTTGTCAATACCTGGACTGAATTTGCTGTGATCTCTTGAAAGTGAAAAATGACATAAGTTCTTCCTATGGAAGATAACCCCCAAACCAAGCCAGCCTGGTACACTGCTGGTAAGCATGTGAACTAATAAAGCCTTAAGGGAGGTAGTTTGCAGTCGTAAGTGCAAAAGTACTTGTATCTAACAAAAGACACATGCAAGACATACTGTTGATATTCTTTCACTCATGTAAAATGTTGTACCTACAAATAGTCTCGATGAAGCACTGTTCATGATAGAAGTCTGGGGAAGGCACGCTAAATGTTCTCAGTAAGACTGTCAGAGTCAACAGATTCCATCTGTGAAATGGAGCAGTAATAAGATAACACATTCTGTGAACGTTAAATTCTGTGAATATATCACTCACACACAGATAAACGGCATACTCCGCTGGAGCGTTCCCGTTCCCTCTTTCTATACTGTGGCTTACAAACTCTAAGGCAGTAAACTAGAGCAGGTGTAGGTTCCATTGAATTTGTTTTCTAGCCTCAGCTCCCTTTTTATTGTTTGTGGGGTAAAAGGACATCCAATCTGTGTTACTACATCTTAGCTGGAAGGAAAGCCTCCATTTACATAACAGCAAGACGTGCCTCTGGAGAAAGCCCACGCTGGTAGCCCACCGGCCTGAGGGAAACCACCGTCCTGAATTGGCCGAGGCCACAGATCACACACGTCCTTTTCTGTTTCTCAGGCAAGTGGAACTGACCTCCCGGAAATATGGACTCTTCCCTCCCACACGTATGGATTTTCTGTTCATTTAGTACTTCTTGATTTCTGTTGTTAGAGTTTTGTGGTTTTCTTCATATAGATCATTACACCCAAAAGGTGATCAAAATATTTGGTGAATGCTTAAACTTCAAAAAATTGTTACAGTAAAAAACATATTGCTGTCAATTCCCTTCAACATATCTCCCTTTCCTTTAATATACTTATCCCATTGTTTTTGCCACTTTATGAACAGCTCTGGAAGTCCTCTTTCGTGAGTCTCTTTATGAGGTGTGATAAAAAGTACTGTGAATGCTGTTGCTGAGTTCCATCCACCTGACCAACAGGCTCTTAAAATGTAAGGGTGTGTCCTCATCCACCTTGTTCACCGGATCGAGCACCGTGTGACTGCTGGCTCTTCCCCAAAGCCAAAATGAGCATGAAAAGTAAATATTTTGAATTGAATCAGGACATTGAGGTAGCCACAACAGTGCAAGTTTTGTTAGATTTATATCTAAGTTATTTGGGAAGATGTAAATATAAATGGCAGTTTATTTTTAATATAAGATACCACTTGCTGACTGCTAATATAAAGGCAAGTATTTTCTTGTGTGTATTAACCTTTTATCCTGCAGCCTTGTTTTAATTGCTTATTTTTTCTATGTTAATTTATCTATTGCTTCAGATTTTCTGCACAATCATGTAATCCATAAGCAAAATTTTTATTTTTTTCCTTCTCAGTCTGTATACCTTTGATTTCTTATTTCATCTTATTGTGTTGGCTAAAACTTCCAGTATGACATTGAAATGCTGTGGTGAGGATAGATATCTTTGCCTTATTCCTTAGCAAAGAAAAATTCTAGTTTCTCAAGATTAAGTTCAATGTTAGCTGTGAGGATTTAAATTTTTTATCAAGAGTTCTATTCCTAATTTGCTGTATAAATAAGTGTTGGGTTTTATCAAATGCTTTTTCTATATTGATACGATAATGTAATTTTTCTTTTTCAAGTTATTGATGTGGTGGAGTACAATATTTTCATATATTAAACCAGCCCTGCATGCCTATAAGAAATCCATCTTGCTCATATGGCATGGACTTTTGCTTACATATTGTTGGATTCGATTGCTAATATGTTGGTTAGGTCCTTACATTTACCTATGATCATGAGTATTACAGGTTTGGAGTTTTTCCTTTTTTTTTTTTTGCAATATCTTTTAATGATGATAATATTAAGGAACTATGGTCATGTAGAATGAGTTAGGGAGCATTTCCTCTGATTCTTTGTTCAGCCGAGATTGTAGATAATTGGTTTAAGTCTTCCTTAAATGTCTAATAGAATTCCCTGGTGAAACCAGCTGGCCCAGTGCTATTTTGGATGGTTATTCATTTTTGACAAAATTTATTTAATAGACATTGTCCTCTTCAGATTATTTATTTTTTGGGTGATATCTGCAGATTATGTCTTTCACAGAACTAGTCCATGTTATGAAAGTCATCAAATGTATGGGTATAGAATTGCTTATATTTTATTTTTCTTTCCCTTAATTAGCCTGTCTAGAGATATCAATTTCATTGATCTTTACCAAGAAACTGCTTTGGGCTTTGTTGATTTTTTTTCATTCCTTTTCCTGTTTTCCACTTCATCTCTGACACTGTATCCCACAAAGTTTGGTGAGTTCTACTTTTACTTAAATCACTTCAAAATATTTTAAAATTTCCTTTGAGATGAATTACTTGAACTTTATGTGTTATTTAGATGTATGTTGTTTAATGGTCACATGTTTGGGGCTGATTCATTTATATTTCTGATATTTATCTCTAGTTTAATATTATTAAGGTTTGAAAGTACATATTGTATTATTCACGTTCTCTTAAATTTAACCATATGTGTTTATGTGCAAGAATGTGATCCATCTTGGTGAATGTTACACGTGAGCTCAGAACCACGTGTACTCTGGATGCAGTAGTCAGTAGATGTCAAATGTGTCCAGTTGACCAATGGCGCTGTTGAGCTCACCTATGTCTGTACTGATTTTCTGCCTCTTGGCTGGATCTGTGCATGTCTAGTGGAGGACTATTTGAGTCACCAACTACAAGAGTAAATCATCTATTTCTCATTGCAGTTCTTTCACTTTGCTTCAGATATTCTGATGCTTTGTTGTTAGGCACATGAACAGTAAGTATTGTTATATCCTTTTGAAGAATTGAACCCTTTATCGTTGTGTAATCCCTACTTTCTTGCTGATAACTTTGCTTGCTCTGAAATCTGCTCTTTCTGAAATCATATAGCTATTTCTGTTGTTGATAAGGATTAGAATGCCATATTTTCTCCATCCCTTTACTTTTAATCATTGTGTGTGTTCACATTTAAAGGAGTTTTCTTAGACACAGTAACCCAACTGGGTTTTGATTTTGATCCACACTGGCAATCTCTGCTCCTAAATCCATATGTGTGGACAATTGGCATTTAAAGTGACTCTATGGTTAGATGAATGCCTACCACATGTTAAGTTTTCTATTTGCTGCCCTTGTGCTTTGTTCATAGATTTTTCTTCACTTTTATGGTTTTAGTTCAGTATTTTATATGGTTTCATTTTCTCTCCTTTATAGCATATCAGTTATAAAACTTTTTTGACTTTCTTATAGTAGATACTATAGAACAGTGATAGCAAACATTTTAGAGATTGAGTGCCAGAATGCAACCCAAAACCCACTTAATATATCACAAAGTGCCAACACTGTAATTAAACATGAATGCTGAGGTTTTAGTTTAGAAAAAAAATACTCTACATGAACACCTCTTGTCTTAAAAAAAAATCACAGTAACACGCGTGCCATAGGTTCACCACCACTGCTCTAGAGTTCCAGTATGTATTCACAGTGAACCCAAGTGTACTTTCAAATAATACTAAATGACTCCATAATTAGTGGAAATAACTTCTAATAATATATTAGAATTTAAGTCTAATCTTAAATCTTCCTTCTCTGCTGACATTCATTGAACCTGTACATCAGTATGCAGAAGCAGGTCCAAGTGATTTTTTCCTGACCTTTACTATGAGAACTCACAAAAGCAGGGGGCCTCCCTGTGCCTGGGTTCTCCTTCAGTTTTTCACACAAACTCCTCCAGTTTGCCCACATGGAGCCTCCAGGAATTTGTCAGTTATAGTTAACATTTCTCTTCCTGCTTGTTCCTGCAAAGCATCAGTTCGTTAGTTTCTACTTGGTATATTGTGATTCCTTTATCTGTCAGTCTGCCTCTCCAATCTGGGGGGGGGCAGCACTTATGTGCCCTGTGATCCCACTTCTTTGAAGAATTTATGAGTTATTTTTTTTTTAATTTGTTCAGCTCTTTAACAACTGTTAGAATAGAGTGGTGATTTCTAAACTCTTTGCATGTCATACTGGAAAGCTAAAGCTTCTGATTCAGTACTCATTTTTAAACTAGTCATAGATTAAACTGCACACAAGTAAATAAATGAATGAAATTTTGGGCCAGGAATATAGCTCAGCTGCACAGTGCCTGCCTGGCAAGCTCAAGGTCCTGAGTTTGATTCCTGGTACAAAAACAAAACACAACACGAAATTTTAAAATAGGAACTCTACTTTAAAATATTGCCATTAAAGAGCTATAAACTGGATGTACAGTTTACTTAGTTGTTATTATTTTGTTTTTCTGGTGTAACATGATTTGAAAGAGTAAAAACAGTCTACACAATTTAATATCTCTCAATATTAGTATTGAATATATGGTCTATTGGACTGTACACTACATAGCAAATACCTAAGGGTAGTTTCTAGGACATTATCCAGCACCATGCTATGAGACGCTTATGAAATGTACAGTTTGTAGGTTTGCAATCTCCGCATCCCCTGAGCAGGTGTGGAGGATGCAATCTCTGGATCCTTTGTGAAACTTGGCATCTTGTCAACAAGAAGCCAGTCTTCAAATTAGACATCTGATCAATTATCAGAAACATTTACAAACAGTACTTTGTAAATTTCAAGAAGCAGCTTAGGAAAGAAGGACACTTTTCATATTGAGGAAATGGTATGTTTTGTGTGTCACGGCACCTTAAATGCTGCTGGCCAGAGAAAAGGGAGAATGTTCTCACTCAAGACCTCCCTTGGCTCTGGGCTCAAGTTAGGTCATAGGAATGTCTCCAGGAAGGAATTTCCCTCTCTTTGAGATGTCTTGTCAGCTTTAGCCAGTGTGATTTGAATTTATGTATTTAAGAGAAAAAACAGTTTTTAAAAATTTAAATCAAAAATTTTGATGCAGAATGTAAAGAAATCAGACCAATGTTTTATTTAGAGTCTTTTAAAAGTGGGGCACATCAATATTTATTCTCCACAGAACATCTTTGCACTTAAGATATGCAAAGAATACATCTTCAGCTTTCAACTACTGTCTCTTTCCTTAATATTCTCCTCTCTCTTTCTCTCTCTTGCACACATGAATTCACATATATAATAGCGACCCTAAAATTTAATAATTAATCCCCAAGTGCATTCTATATTAATATTTCAGAAGTGTTAAAGAAAGTTCACAAGTTCATTAATAAGCTGCTCTGATAAAAACACCAATCATTTTCTAATTATATTGTGTCCAATTAAATTAATTTAATAATGTAATTTAATTACATTGTGTTGCTGTATAGTTGACTATACAAGGTAACTGCAATGCATTGATTTATACGCAAAACCTTCAATTTTCTCTTCATATGATAGTAAGTATAAAATGGGGCTTTACAGTGTTTAGGGGACAGGGATGTAGCTAGCTCAGTGATAGTGCATTTTGCCTAGTGTACAAGAGACCCCGGCTCTGATATCCGGTACCACGCAAAAAAAGTTCATACATGCAATATCAAAAAAATAGTTTTTTAAAAAATATAATAACATGACAAACTTGAAAATAGACTGAGCTGGTATTTTGACTGGAATTACAATCCAGAGTGGAGATAGAAAGTTGTACACACAAAATGTAGGAAGTTGAGACATAATTTCCTGCTATTATTGAAACTAGAAAATTTTATATCACAGAGTATTATTTACTAAAATATGAAGGGTAAAATTATCATTCTACTTATATTGGTCTCTGATTAATAGACTACAACATGTAAATGCAATTTAATATACAATAAAATCAGCTACAATATTAATTCATTCAAATTTGTTAACATTTTAAACAGAGACCATTTTCTAAATTTAATTATATTTTTATTTTATTTTCAGCTATAAAGTCATCGTAACAATATGACTTTGAAACACAACATAAAACTACAGTTTTTAAGATAGAAACATTTTCTCCTTAAAAAGAATGTTGGCAGAAAATCATGTATTATACCAAAATACACATTTAGGCACATGATATAGACAGCATGTATAACAGGGAAAAAATTCAGAACGTTCTTGCCGTGTGATTTTTCTCCGCTCATTAATTATAGAATTAAATGCTGATGCTGATGCGCTGAAATGTTTCCCACCCCTCCTGAATGTAGCGTGACAATATTTACAGTTCAATGTTTATTTAAACAGATCTGTAGCACCAAAAATTCAAATTCAGGCAGGACACATTGGCCTACTAGTTTCTAGTTTACACGTGGATTGATTGGTCGATCGGTTGCTGGATAAAATATCTACCTTCGGAAAGGCTCTAGGGATGCTCAGATTCACACAGACAGTGCCATAAGATCAAATATGATTGAGAGATTCAAGCAGACTTGAAGAGGGGCTCTTCTTTCACTTGTGTGGTCCTGTACAGTAACGTATTCCCTGACAGGATCACATAGTTTCATTCAAACATCCTCATTCTTTGAAAACCAAGGTGTGATTTTAAGCCACTTCACACAGTAAGGTGAAATGAAATTTTTCAAAGGATAAAAATTGTCCACCCTGACCAACAGGTGCTTTACCCTTATCTTTCTCGAAACTGATGGGATGGAGAAAGCCTAGAGAATTTCATTAAATCTCTGTTTTACCCTGCTTCTCTCCCGTCTTTTTTTTCACCATCACTAACGATGTGCTAAGCTGTGCTGCATCCCACAGTGACTAACGCTCACAGGGCTTGGTCCACCATGGAAGATCATCTAAATAAGTCAATATGTAGAAGCATAATTAGAAACTGCGATGTGTGTTGAAAAGGAGCCCCAGGATGGAGAATATGGGAAGGGTGGGAACCAGACAAACAAGGGCCTTATAGGTTGGGCTCTGGGAAGGGCTGGGCTGGGATCCCAGCACCCAAAGAAGCCAGAGGCAAGAGATTGGAACTGAGAAATTAAAAATGACTTCTTACTCTGTGATCCTGGGCTAATAGCCTCCCCGTCTCCTCACACTGTGGATAGCAAGCCTGAAATATAGAGCTGGAAGGGTTAGTAGATAACAAATGTGTTCACCTCTCTTTTCTGTCCTCTAAATTTGCAAGATGCTTCTCCCCAAATTATAGTGTGTCCAATTAAATTTAAACTTGTCATATGTATGCATTCTAGAAGAATTCACTGAGTCTCACCCAAGAGCCATTCTACTTTCCATTTCCTTTTCCTGCTCTAAATGTAGATGGAGGTCAGAACACTTAACTTGAGATCTGCCTTCTTGATGAATGTGTAAGCACACACACAGTCAACACAGTATTGTAACATAGAGGCAAAATGTCTCCTAGCACATCTCAAGAGCTTATTCATCTTACATAATTGAAAACTATGCCTGTTGAACAGCATTCTACTTTTTAAGTCCTTTGAAATTTTCTTCCCAGAGAGGCCTACAGGCGAGTTACTAACACAGGAGGAATAAAGATCTCAGCTCGCCCTCCCCTCACCAATGACACAGGGGTTGGACATACGAGCTGAGAAGTGTGGCAGTCTCCCAAAACACTCTCACGAAGCCAGAGTAACAAACTGAAAAAGGTGCATCATTACTCACTGAGGACTGACCACCTACGCTTCCAATCACCAACAGATCCAGGGTCACACAGTCTGCTGTTATAGACAATCGTGTCCTCATAAAGACACTTATCTCCACCACTGGTAAGGGCTGCTTTACTTTCACTGTGATTCTGTGTCATAAGACAAATAAGACCCCACAAAATGTCCATCTCCTAATCTCTGGATTCTGAGAATGATTCCTTACACGAAGATGAAGGAGGGGCTCAGGAGCCGGGAAATGTGCCTCTAGAATCTAGAAGAGAAAAAGAAGTAGATTCTCCCGTAGAGGATCCTGGAGGTTCACGGCCAAGAGAAGACCTTAACTTCAGCCCAATGAGACCCGTTTTGGACTCCTCACATCTAGTCCCATGAGACAATAGATAAAAATTGTTTTAAACCACTAAGGTTGTGGTCATGTGTTTAAACATCATTTGGAAGCCCAGACAATCTGCAAAGAGAGAGGACTATGAAGCTACAATGTCAATTTCAAAGCTAAGGGGAGGAATTAGAAGAAAAAGAAAAGTTTGGAAGATATATATAGGATCATATCTATACCTCTTCATGAAGAGGCACGCAGATGGGAAAGGAGAGGATGTGTTCACAGGCCCCGTATCCCTGTCTCTCGTGTGGACCTTGGCATGTGTGGGAACAAGCCTGACCACAGATATCCCATGGATACGTCGACCTCCTATGCCAGCATGGCATTCCCATCTACAGGCCCCTCCCATGCTACAGACCCTGGAGCTGCAGAGGGTCACTGCCCGGGCACTAGGGCCACACTCTGCTCTTCACCTTGAATGTGACCTTGGACGATTAGCTGAGAATTCCTTTGCCTCGGCTTTGTCATCTCTAGTATGGACACAATGAAAAGTATTCACCTTCTCATGTTCCCAGGAGGATTGTTAATGTACACAACTGCTTAGAATAACAGTGGTCATATAATTAGACCAGTGAGTCATCGTAACTATTATTCTTCTCCTATGGGAAACACAGCTCCTGACATTTATTTTAAAGGAGAGAGGGCCAGTGAGATAGATCAGTGGCCTAAGTGCCTGCCTGGCAAGCGTGAGGTCCTGAGTTCCAGTCCTGGAACCCACATACGAAAAAAGGGCCAGTGGTATCGCTCAGTGGCATGGGCGTCTGCTGGTGCACGAGGTCCTGAGGTCGACCCCCAGTACACACACAAAAAAATAAAATAAAATAAAGGAGAAAATATGGAGGAAAAATAAAAACAGCCAGTCAAAAAGTGTCGACATAGAGCACACAATTTTAGGACCCAAAAAACCCTACCTACCATCTGATCCAAACTCCTCTTTTTCTGAAATAAGGAGAGAAAATTGTTTGTATTGAGCTGAATGTGCTCAGTGAGTTAGTGGCCAGGACCCAGTGGAGTGGAAAATGTCCGATCGCCTGCCAGGTCAGGGACCTCTTGCTGCTCTGTGACCAAACACCACAGGATCGCCTTCCAGAATCCAAGTGGATAATTTATTTGAGAACTACTTGGGGAAGTCAGGAGCACAGACCAGGTTTACAGTACGTGCACTCTGCTGGGATAATTGTTGCTTGTTTTTCTCTCTTATAAATCACGTTTTATTTATCATTTTCTACCTACAATGGAGAGCAGGAAGAATTTCTCATTGTCAACTGTTCCATGGTGGGAAGAGACACTAAATTGTCTACCAGTGTCTGCTAAATCTCAACCTAGATGAAGAAAGACCATCGATTAATGGACATGAAAGCTGTTAGCTCCCAGCAACACACCAAGTGGTAACGAGTCTACAAATGCCACAGATGGACTTCCTTATTTCTACCCTCTGGCCTCAAGGGGTCCCTGGACTCCTTAGAAGCAAATAAAAGCTTTTTAAAAATTCTCTCAAAGCTCAGGACATGCAAAGACAATTACACCAAGCCTGATCCTCTTTCTGGCCACTAACCAGCTGTGTTCTAAATGTAATGGACGCATATTTATATGACGAGTACAGAGAGATGCATCAGAATTCCTTCAGAAAGCTCTATGCTTTAAAAGTCAAGGAACTCCTTCTACTTCCAAGGAAATAAAATTATATTTCATGTGTACCTAGAGACACAGGACTCAAGGAAGGATGAATACGTGGAGGGCTGGCATTCCTGCCGCAGGATTGCTGAGAACTCTTGGGACTGAATGGAAGTCTAGTTCTGACCTCAGACGTACATATCTTGAGTGTCCCGAATGCCACGGTGTCCAGAGTCCAGGAATACTTTGTTTCCCAGGCTCTTCCCAAGATGCTGTCGAGACCCCATGAACACGCTCCTGTGCCTCTCTCTCTCCTCCCCAGCCCAGTTCAGCCTGGCTCGTTCCTATTTATTTCCCAAGATCTAGTTCACTTTTCATTTCCTCCAAGACACCTGTGTTGACCTTCACTGGGGCAGGGTTGGGGGATCCCACATAAGCCTTGCCCACCCAGCTCTTACTGTGACTGTCAGGCTGTGTCCTTGTTGTCTCCTTTGTCTGCCCCTCTGAGCAGCAAATTCCTGGTGCTCAGTGGCTGAGACATCAATCTCCATCTGCTTAGCACAGCATATGACTCTTGGGCACAGTGGGTGTTTAGAGGACATCTAAGGAAATCTTAGAGTAGACAGACCGCAGCCTTTTCTCATCTGGAAGGGGAGTGCGATCACACACTCTTTCAAGGCCAGAAAGCAACTCTTATTATCCTCTCATGAATGAGTATTAGAATGTGAGCGAAGAAGCACTGCTTCTAACGATAACACTTCACTGTAGAGTAAATAAACAAAGGTTAACAGGTTATTCTAATTAGCAGCAAATGGCCAATAAATCACCCCATGCCAGATTAGAGGTGATTACTGACTGGAATGACTAACCAGTATCCCAGGATCGGGAGAAAGTCGAAAAGATGTCCTCCCAACTGACACAAAGATCCAAAGACAACCCTGTCTTCTCTAAATGACAACAGTCATCCTTGTCACTGACATCTGATGCTTCCCCCTACTACCCATGTCACACACAGAGATGGCTAGAAACCCAAGAAAATGTTACTTTACAATAACGCGAAAACATTATTAGTCTTGCAAGTAAAAATAAATCACACCTTCATACAAGGCATCCACTAAAATGATTTAGAATATAACAAAGAAGACAAAATTCTGCACATAATGGAACAAACATCAGCATCCTAAGTAACACAGAGACTATCTCTGAAAGAGCATATTTCACTTTGCAACCCTGGTTAAAAACTGAAAGCAAACAAGGGGAGAAAAGAAAGTAATGATAGAATACCACATTAAAAAAAAATCCCTAGCTGGAAGAATTGGAGACAAGCCCAGAATCAAGAAGAGAGTTGAGGAATTCAGAGCCTTTCCCGCCCCTGCTCTCAGCAGATGGCAGCTCTAGAGAAAGCAAATGAGAAGACTGCAGGACTCCCACTGGGAGAATGGGGCAGGGGAGAAAGCTGGAGGAAGCAGCACCTGCAGGGAGCTGATGGTCCTCTAAGGGCTAGACTCCGTGGGTGGAGGAAGAAAAGTGGGATGTTGTGTACGGGGGAGGCCTCCTCCCAGGAGCCTTAGAGGGTGGCCCCTGCTCCCTCTGAGGGCCACAGCTGCAATTGCTCCGGGATGGACAGGGAGCCAGGCTGCTTGCTTTGGGAGGCAGATGCCACAGTGAACGCTCCTGCTGGTGTTGTCTCTAATTACAATGAACCTGATGAGACCCCCAGATAGCTGATGCTTGTGGATGAGTCTGAACCCAAGGTGTTCAAAAATCCACTCCCTGTTTCTCTAATGAACACAGGGCACCAAGAGTCTCCCAGACTTTTTATCATCTCTCCTCTGCCTCCAATATTAGAACCAAAATTGGAGCACTCTTTGAACTTCTGTGTTCCTGTAAATGTAAAGGAAGTAGGGAATCCTGAATCAGGAAGGAATTCTTAGAAGATATCCAGTCCCAGACTTAGGGAACAATAATTATGGGGCTGTTTTAAGATTCTAATGCTCTTGTTTTAAACCCCAACAAAGCGTAGGCAACACTGAGTTATCAGATATGGAGAATCACAGAAGCAGAGTAAATATCAATTAAAAGATTTTTCTTTGATGGGAGACCAACAGGAATCAAGTTCTGCTTTGGTCTCACATGAGTTTTATGACCCTGTGGAGTTTGGTTTTCCATATCTAAAGGTCTTTCTGTGCTTTAATTATGCAAAATAATAAAAATTAAAATGATACACATTTGCTATTTTCAAAAAGTCAAACAATAAAAAGTATGGGAAATGTTAGAATCCTTCTTTGCCACCTTCCCTGATCTTTCCAAAAACCCTTTCAGAGAAGATCGCCAACGCTGCTGTGTGTTACGAACCACCTGTTGAGTTATGCTGGTAGCGATTGGGTGGGGAGGGCTGTCGCCTAGGACACTGTCACTACCGAGTTTGCAAGGTAATTTTGTTTGTGGGTTTTGACTTTTTTTCAGTCTGATCAAGAGGTGTGAGAAAATGGCTCATTCAATTTTCATGTTTCTGCCGACTGGAGAGGCTTATAACATTTTCCATTTTTGCCCTTTCCTATGTAATTTATGAATGCCTATTCATACCTATCTATTAGGTACTTTTGCTACTTTTTCTGTATCAGCTTTGAGAATTATGTATTAGGTCGCATATTTTAAATATTTCCTTTCAATTTTTTACTTCACTTTATTCATCTATTTTAAGTACTTCTTAGAGTAATAAATCATTTTATGAAGTCAAATTTATGTCATTCTTCCTTTCATCTTTCTCTTTTGATGTTCAAATGGATGGTTATTATTCCACAGTTATAAATTATATTGTCTTCAGTATTCAGTGTGTCTATAATTGTTTTGAAATAAAGATATATATATATATCTTTATATATATAAAGATATATATATCTTTATATATATCTTTATATATATATACATATATATATATATATATGTATTTGTTGGACTTTGGAATTGACCTAATTTTTTATTGAATAGTAGATATATTAAGAAACCACATATACATTAAAAACTTTGGTCTATGTCACTGAAAAACCATTGGAGATTTTTATTAAGAGCCAGATATAACTAAATTTCCTTCTAATTCTAAAATATCACTCTACACAGTACCAGAGATGGGTTGCAGGGTCAAGAATGCTCTAGATGGAACAATCTCCATGCTGCCTTTTTTTGTTTTGTTTTGTTTTGTGGGTACCGGGGGTCGACCTCAGGACCTTGCGCACCAGCAGACGCCTGTGCTGCTGAAAGATATCACCGGCCCTTTTTTAGTATGTGGGTTCCGGGAGTCGAACTCAGGCCCTCATGCTTTCCCGGGCAGGCGCTTAGGCCACTGAGCCATCTCACCAGCCCTCCATGCTGCCTTTTGATGTTGACTGCCATGACTCTAAGTTGACAGTATCAAAACACCGCCTTCTTTTGTTTTGGTGTGAGTCACATGAAGGTAGTAAAAAATTATGTCCTATGAAGCAATTCAAAGATGCAAAGAACACATCTAAGTTTGTAAGGAATACAAAAGTATAAGATGCTAACAATTTAGGACAAATTCAAAATTGGGTTCTGGGAGCAAAATGATATTTTAATTCTGCTGTTACACTTTTCAGAATGGTGAGATTTCAAGAAAGCTCATGTGACAAATGCAAGGATCATGTTGGATTGTAGGTCAACTTAGGAAAATTATGACCCCATTTACATGTGTATATGCCAAAACTAAAAGCTTAAAGAGCACTTACTAAAATGTTGACAAAGTGTATGTATGAATACAGTATTTTCACTAAACCAGATTCAAAGTGACCTTGATAATCCTCAGACAAATGTTCTCCTACTAGAACCTTTATGAAGTGGTGTCTCATCGTCTTTTACTGGGTAACAAACTATCCCTAAAGTAGGAGGATTGATACAATTCATTATCACTTGCGAGCTTTCTGGCACTCATTCCTTGGAGGCAATCCTATGTGCTGGAAGGTAGATAGGTTGTGTGGTATTAAGGGGGTGTAAGGTTTTCTTTCAGTCCTTATTGCTCCGGATAAGATAGCTGGCACACCACACAAGGAGCCAGTGAACGAGGGAATCTGTTCAGTACTTTGAAATATTTGATAATATTTTTGGAGGAAGCAGGAAGAAAGATGGGAACTGAGCATTACTATCTTTTTGCTTCTAGTAAAAAATTAAATACCTAAAATGTTTCTAAGCACTGGCAAGCTAAATTTCATACTACATGAAAATTAGGAACTATTATTTTATTGACAGAAAATGAGTGGCCAGACCAGTGCTCAGAATCCACCAGATCCTAAATAAAATAACCATCAAGGAAACAAGCAACTTATCTAGAAACTAGAAACCGATTTAACAATTTCACAAATGAGGAGTTGTCTCCTTGAAATGCTGCAAAGCACACTGCCTGGTGTAAATTACCCACAATGCATGGGTTTGTTCCGTCCTTTGACCTGGATCTCTGCTCACAACTGGACACAGGAATCTCTTTGGAACCTCAGAAGCCCCAGCGCCTATGTTAAACCCCCAAGTATCTACCTCCTCATGATTACAAAGCTCAATGTCAAGAGAAAAAGAGCAACTCCAAGAAATGGTCTAAAAGTATCTCTTTGTTTAACTTGGCTGCCGGACAAGACAAATGGTTTATCTGCAGCAGGACTGAGGCTCCTTTTCAGGAAAACCGGCAGCTGCTGCTGCCTAACACAGAGAAACTCTATGCGACAGTTTGAGCCAGGAAGAAAAGGGCCCTGTCCGATTGGAATCACAGGAAGGGGACTGTCCAGGGCTGCAGGGACAACATCACACTGGAGAAGAGCCACAGACGCCCGAGGCCCCACGCACGGCAGGAAGCAGGTGAGATCGGGTGAGGTGAGGCCCTGACATCGCCCAGCCAGCCTGTGGCTAAGGAGGACATGTGTTGTCACCTGCTGGTCCCATGAAGGCCATGAGGATCAGGACAAGAGGACAGTTACAGATTCACAGAGGAGGGGAAGCCAGGCAAGCGTGCGGTTACTCAGAGCCCTGTTCTCAGGGGAAGGCGCTGCATGGATTTGGATGACCTAATGAAGTTGCCACACTGTTCACTACCATGTATTTAAGGGGTATGATATTCTTTACAGAGAGGGAAATCTGAAGTGATTCGTGTTTATAATTTGTGTTTTCAGCTGAATGTGGTCATCTCTGTGTATTTTAGCAACCATGAACTGAAGGTGGGTCAGCACATCTCCAGCTGAAAGACAGGAAACCTGACAAAGGCTCGCTCTTCTTTGTGCAAAGGTCTCTCTGTGGGCTGAGGGGACACCTGTGTCACTTCAGGAGGAAAGGTCCTCTGGGGTGCTGATACTCCTTCAGGGCCATCCATCGTCTCCTCAGCCAAGGGCAGCAGGCACCTCAGCTAAATGACACATTTGGGCAAAACCCAGCCTCTCAGGTTTTGAGGAACAATGCCCAGGCTGGCCTAGCATTCCCTCTGTAACCACAGGTACTGTCCAGGGCCTCCATGGAAGATATTAGTATATGCCGTCATCCAGGGGTGGGAGGGATGCAGAGCACTGTGCCAGTGGCCTCAGTACTTGGTTTCTGTCTTGTAAAACATTGCCTTTGATTATCTTGTAAATGTGTTTGGTACATAAGTAAGAACAACTGTTTTTATGGAAAATTTATTAATCTCTTCAAGTTTCAACAGCTGGGAAAGACAGCTGTCAACATCATATTCTGGCCTTTTAGGCTAAAATCTTCTTCCCTTTTTGAAAGAAATGATCTGGACCCCAGCATGGTCTTTTTTCAGCTAATGATGTCACACCGCCGCACACTGTATTGTGAATCTCAGCGGTGGTAAGAAACCACCCAACAGCTTCTTGCGATAAACTTCAGCCAGCACCCTTGACTGCGGTCCCTCCAGCACTCACATCCAAGCTTCTTTCCACTGCAGCCTTTGCCTCCTGGTGCGTTTGCTTCACCTCTACAGCTTACACTCTTCTCTGCTGGATTTTCTTGCTGCTTGTTCAACTGTATGAAGTGTCAGCTCTCTCTGCATACCGCGAGCCCAGGATGCCCTTCCCTGGAACCAAGGGGCAAAGGCCAAGGGAGTGCCCCACCCTGTGGAAAAGATTGACACACAGAACTGGTATCAGAGGACTCACAGTAAAAAGGCAATTGCAATGCGCCACAAAGTGAGACTTGAGATCTGGAGATTGCAGTAAACAGGGAGGCACTTGGAGCAGGAGGACAATTGCTCTGCCTGATTTCCTGCAGGCAGCTGGTGTAATTTAGTGTCCTGGAGCCTGAGATTTGGGCAGGGGTTTCAACTACTGTTAGCATCTGTGTGAAAAGGTAAAGTGAAGCAAGGGGGTGAAGATAGGACCATCCCTGTGTCCACCCAGCTGGGGGGGAAAAGCAAGGTTCTGTAGTTATACGTCCAAATTCCCAGTGGAGACCCCTCCCCTCCCTGGGACCTGCTGCCTGGTTTCTCCTTCAACGGGTGGAAACAAAAGCATTTACCCAAGACTAGGGCTTGCACAGCTATCAGAGGATTTGGGGAAAAAGCTCTTCTCCATGTGTAATTAATACTTCTTGCAAGGGCAGGACCGCCTGGAGCTTACACCTGAAGACTGACAGGAGACTAAATCGCTGAAGCCATTTAATTCCCGAGTGTCCCAACAAATACAGTTGTTGAGCCCCAAGACGATTGCGGTTGAACAAGCATCACAGTGAGAAGCTGCACACACATGGCTGACCCGTGTCCTCTCTAGTCCCCTGCTCCTGTGCTAACAAACGATGTTACACGCAATAACCATGGTGGTGGGGAAGCAGAGTGGGACTTCAGCTGCCCTTGAGTCAACAGCGTGTGACAGGCTCAGTCCCCACCAGCTGGGGCTGCGACCCATGGCTGATGAGTCCTCAGAGCAGGGAAGTGTGTGTGTGTGTGTGTGTGTGTGTGCATTTATGAGAAGTGGGGTGTCAGAGTTTGTACGTTTATAGAACAATTCTCAAAAAAGTGATACTAGAAATTCCATTCCACCCAGCTCTTCTCCTTCTAGGAATCTTCCTCAAAGAGTTAAATCGATCATATTTACAGAGATCCATGCATACCCATTTTATAACAGCACAATTTATAATAGCTAAATTTTGGGAATGGCCTGTATGTCCAGCAAGAGATGAATGGATAAAGAAAATGTGGTATTTAGACACCATGAAGGACTACTGTGCCATAAGGAAAGAAAATCTTGAATCATTTGTAGAAAAATGTATGCACCTGAAGACCATAACATTAAGTGAAATAAATCAGACACACATACTACATACTTTCTCTTATATGAGAAACCCAAATTATAAACAAGGAGTCAAAGAAAAGATAGATAGATGATAGGAAGTATGTGAGAAATCTTTCTCAAATAGGAAGGGGATCGAGAAATGGAGGGGAGTGGGAAAGGGGATGAATAAAGGAATGAGATGTGTTATGTATGTGTACCAATCTACAGAAGGAATGTAAACATTATGTACTACAAACATGTATTAAGACAAAAGAAAAGTCTGAAATGTGTCTGAGTGTGCATTGAGGGGACAAGTTGAGAGTGTGTGTGGGTGTGTCCGAGAGTGAGAATGCATTTGCGAATGTGTAGGTGTGCGTCCGTGGTGGGTGTGGGGGTGTGAGAGCACAACTGAGTGGATGTGTTACCCATGTGAGTGTGACTGTGACAGTGTGTATGAGATGGTTGCGTTGCTGTGAGCTGGGGATGGAGGAGTTGCAGCAAGAAGGGAGATGGAGATCCCCTCCAGCGCCTTCCCGGGGAAACATGGACCCTGCAGTTTGGCCAGTACCTGTGTGCATGTCTTGCTGAACCTTCACTCTGTCCCAGGTGCCTGGAAACTTGCTGTGGCAGCCCTGCAAAGTGGAAAGGGCATCCCTTGTCAATGTGGGGTTCCCTTTGCTTGCTCTCATCCTCTTTCTGCATCATCTGTATTTCTGCCGCAGCTCCCAATCTCCCCTGGGAGTCTGTGGTGTTAAAACTTAATTGTGTCAAATTGATTGGCTTTGCAGACACCCTGGGCATTAGTAAAGCATACATCTGAGTGTGTATGTGCAGGCCGTGGAGGTGTGACTGTGGGAACTGTGGGGATGGACCATGACACCATCCATTCTGGCACTGTTCCACCGCTCTGCTTCCCAGCCACTATGAAGGAAGCATCTTTCCTCCATTATGCCCTTCCACCAAGCTTCTGCCCTAGAGCAGACAACCATGAAGTGAATCCCCTTAAAGTGTGAGCCCAATTAAACCTCTCCTCCTTTAAGTTGTAGATGTCAGCATTGTGTCTCAGCCTCAGGAAAGCTGAGCACTACAGGTCCCTTGTCAATGGAAAGACAGGTGAAATTGGCCCTGCCCATCTTCTCTCCTTCCTCCACTCTCAGCCTGTCCCCAAGGGCCCTCCATACTCTCATATGACACTGAGCTCTTCAGGTTAATAACTTTGAAAAGAAATGACTTGGAGAAGCCTGTTAATTTTAGACTCTGCTTCCATGAACCTATTCCAACAACTGGAGCAACAATTAAGCATGAAGTAACAGAAAGACTGTTCAATTTGCTGCTTCCACTTTGCCCTGCAGAGCTGCCCATAACTGGGCATAGGCGGCAGGTCTGAAAGCTCTAGCCATGGAGCCCAACTGCAATACTTTGTCCTCACAGGTAGCTCATCCCTCTTCACCTGTGAGTCCTCCTTTCACAGGAGGCTTTGTGGACCTGCATGGAGCAGGGGAGGACTGGCCACCACAGCTGCCTCTTTTGCTAAATCTCCCTGAAAAAGAAGCAGCAATAACTGCCAGCCCCCACGTCATCATCTTTCAGTCCAGGATTTAATGTAGAGAAGGAAATGTACTCACTTAGGAGAGGGCACAGATATGTAAGAAGAAAGTAAACCAACCATTGAGACATTTCAGGGAGGAGAACCTCAGGCAAGGAGTCAGGACTCAAAGCTTCCTCTCCAGGATTTCAGCCTGCAATGCTCAAGTTTTAAAATATCAAATACTATATGGAACTGTTTATTGTTAGCATTTTGAGACATCTTCCCTTATTCTAGCAGCATCGTGGCTCATGTTAAAATGTTGGTTTGCTGCCCTCTCAGCCAAGCCCAAGAGCTGCCAGTGGTGGCACCACAGGTGTGGGTCCTGTGACAATGACACTGAGCTGCAGCCCCAGGCTTCAGGGAGGAGGACACTCCCTCTGTGACCCTGCCCTCTGCCACTGGTCTGTTGTGCAGCTCTGTACAGGGACCATTGCTGCCCTTGGGAAAAGGGGACCAAGAGATTAAGGATGGGGGGAGGGGAAGGGAAATAAGTAGAATAAAGATAAGCCATATAAAAGAACTTAATAACCTCCATGAATGCAAACATCACGTGCCATAAACATGAGCTAAGATTAGTAATATCAACAAAAATGAAAAAGGGGAAAAGGAAAATAAAGGAGAAGGGGGATGGGGGAGGGAAGGAGATTAAAACAAGAAACAAACTGCATTACGTACATGTACCCACTCCCCAAGATGATTGTAAACTGCATATACTGCAAGCATGTACCAATGAAAGTACATTAAAAATAAAAAAGCAAATAATACCTGTTTGTCATTTATTAGCACTAATATAATGCAATATACATTAATTTAGTTGAGTCTATGGAAGAATATTGCTTGTGATTTCTTAGCTGAATTTTCATTTTGTGATTTCCACAGTTTCAAGATTCAAGCCAGAGCCAAAGAGAAAATACCTGTAATATTGTAAAAAACTTTTGGTGTCATGTCTAGTATTTCAGGTGGCCAATACATTTTCTTTTCCACAAAGGACAACACCTGCAGCAGAGATTCTTACTCTGAGTTTCTCTGACTGATTTAAAATAGAGAACAGGGATTTTTTTAAGCCTCTACTGAGTAATGAATGTGGGGGTGTGGCCTTCAACATAGTAGTGGCACCTCTGGAAGGTCACCTGGGTCACCTGTCTTCATCTTCGCACACCTCCTCCTATGGACACACACTGGCCGCCACCCCAGAAAAGCAACTCAGAATCCTCCACTGTCAGATTGGTCCTAATAAGAATTGAGAAGGAAAGAAGGAAGGAAATCCAAGAAGAAGGAAAGAAGGAAGGAAGGAAACACCAGGCATGGGGGAAGTTTGTGCTGTTATGTCAACTGTATCCAAATGACGACGATGCCGATGATGTCCTATGATGGCAGTGCTAATGACTCACCTTCCATGAAGCCGAGAACAAAAATTTCACTTCAAGCGGCACTGATCGTTTTATTCATTAAAGAGAAATTAAGTTGTTGGTTCTGAGCAAATGCTGAAAACTAACCAAAAATGTCACTTGTAGAAAAAAATACCAGACTACCAAAATTGTGTATATTCAGCATTCATGGAATTTAGAGGAAGTAAGGTGCTTTTAGGGAACTTTAGAAATAAATTTATAAACGTGTGTCCTGATATGTTCAAAAATATTTCCTTTCTGGAAATATATGAAAACTATAATTATACTATTGGGTTATGTTACCAATACAGAGGGTAGAAAAAAGGAGAAAGATTAAACTCAGATTTATCAATTCAGATAGTAAGAAAGGCAATTCATTGCAGGAAAACAAAGCAACCTAGTTGCTAATCAATGAACTATAAATTAAAACAGGGATATATTTAAGAAGAGCTTAAAGTGCGAATATCTACTATAGTCTCCCAAATGTACACAGTCATTTTAGGTTTACACTCAGCGGCTCCGTATTTTAGGCAGCTCAGTGGTGTCTTTCCATACTGTGAAACAAGCACCTGGATTTGAAGCTTGTGAAGCTTGTATATTCCCTACACTCGGAAGCTTGTATCCTTCCCAACACTCAGAAAATCCACTGCCACTGCAGCCTCTCCATTATTCCTAACAAAACCTTTCATGGCTGAGTTTTGTTTTAGCAAAGAATATAAGATCGCTTAGTGGAAGGCAAACAACACTGCTTAGATATTCCGACTGCTTTGAAAGAAATGAAGTATAAAATCAATACTGGTAGCGTATTATTTGTTTTGCTCTTAACTCCCTGAGAAATCACCAAAAACTTGGAGACTTAAAATACCAAATATATTACCATGTAGAGTTACTCTGTAGGGCAGAGATCCGGGTGGGTTGGCTGAGGGAGCGTCCTCATCAGGGTTGTTCTGGTTGTTGTCAGAAATGATTTTCAGGTGGCTGCAGCAAGGAAGTCTTCATTTCCGTGCTAGATTTTGGGTGGGAGTTGTTCTCAGCTTCTAAAGGACACCTGAATGCCTTGGCTCGTGATTCTCTTGTCATCAAAGCCAAAGTCAAGTCTCTCTCTCGTTTCCTGTCTCTCGGGTGTTCCCATCTGCCTCATCTGCCTGCCCCAGATGGAGAAAGTTCTCACTTGTAAGGGCTCGTGGGATTTGACAAGAACCATCTGGATAATCCAGGACAAATCACCCACAACAAGTTCTATACATTTAATTACATCTGCGAGATCCCTCTTGCCATGTAACAGAACAATTTCACAGGTCCCAGGGACTTAGGTATGGTCACTTTGGAGAGTTGCTATTTTTCTTAACTCTGGCACATTGTAAAATAACCCAGGAGGTCGAACATCTGTCCCACGATAGGTATCTATCATTTTGCAATAAATATTAGGGGGTTCAATTATGTGCAGTCAGTTATTACGGGATTCTATTTTTAAAATATTTTGGAAAGGATATAGCTCTCATATTGGTTCTATTAACTTAGACTCCTTGCTCTATGCATACACATATTTTCAATGTTTCTGTTACGCACAAAACACATTATATAGATATATATTTATAAATAGCATGTATGTACATGTACATGATGAGCATGTGCATATTAAAGGTATGGAATAACGGTCACTGAAATTGCTGTCTTTGTTGAATATTTAAATCCCCGGCAATTCATTGCATTCTTCTCTACATAGATCTTTGATGTTTGTATTTAGTTATTTTTATTTACTGTTACGGAGTACCTTTTATTATCCAAGTCATTAATATTTTTAAAAGCAGTTTTGTTCGAAGGGAAAATAGCTTCTTCACCAATATGAAGCAGATTTGGCTGTCTTCCACATACATTTTTCTAAAATACAGAGGACTACATAGGGCTCTTACAAAGTGTAACACAATATACCTCAACACACTATAACTATTTGAAACACAAACAGGGAACTAAAATGCTAGTAGTTTTCATTTTATTTATTTTATAATGACTCATTTTACTTTTTAAGGGCACAAATTTTTATAAACCTTTTTGTGTACATATTTACTAGAGTAAGATATTTAATTTCAAATTGCAAAATTTTTTCTGCCATGCTAGGGGTAAAAAGTGGGACCTTGCATTTGATAGGCAAGCACTCTACAACTGATCTCTTCTTTAACAACCATTTTATAAACATATGATTGTCATACCGAAACTCTACACTCATTTCATGTATACAAGTTGATGACTTTGAGGATAAGTACACCCATGAGAGTATCCCTGGATTCTGTACCATAAACATACCTACTACCTCGTCAAAGTTTCCTCCTGCTATCTTTATTAGTATTCCCCCACAGCCTTGCCTGCCCAATGCAGGTTGCTATCTTTTAAAAATAAAAAGCATATTTCAGTATGATTTCACAGAAGATGGGTTGTTGCAAAGCCAGGGCAACCTGATAATCTTTCTTGCCTCAGACATCTTCCCAAGTCAATGACTAACAAGTGAGAAATCACCCAGCACACTTCTACACATTGGCTTTTCTCAGACCACGGAGAAAATACACAGAAACCATAGGGGCCAGAGTAATTTTCATTGCTCTAATAGTTTTTCACTGTTAACATGTCAGTCCCACATTCTAAAGAAAGCAATGAAAATGAGGTCACAGTACTACCAGTATTAGCTATGTTCTTCATTTCTTTTTAAAAAATCAATTCTTTTGTTCACAGCAGCAGGCTATTTCTAACCAAAATAAAATGTTGATTTTATCTCATGAAGTTTCTGATGTAACATAAATTCAGAGTAAAATAAATTGATTACAATTTCTTCTAATGCACTGTTTAGTGCAGGCAAAGATTCTGCAAAAGAAGAAAATTACAGAGCTAAAGGTTATATGAAAGGAAAATGACAGAGAGGAAATATTAAACATAAGAAAACCTGCCCTGAGCAAATATTGTACACGGAAGTCTTGGTCTCACAGTGTTTCCAATATCACTTGTAAAAATGTTCTGCAAATTGCCTTTAATATTTTAATAGTAATGTAGAGACTCGGGCAAAGTGGAGAGGGCCATCCACCAGTGGAGGCTGTCGCCCTTGGCTTGGACACCAAGAGTGATCGTGGACCAGTGCAAGCGTCTCAGTGAATCCCCCAGATGGTCCTCTGCACTCACCCAAGTGACATCAGGGAGCTTCATTCCCAGGCGAATGACATCACCCAAGGCAATGTGAGGCCGACCTTCCATACCAGTGTCACTTATGGGACTGAAGACACACAAATCACTATGTATTCATGGCACGCAATATCCCACTTCACTACGGCATGGAGTGGAGTGATGGGGGGACCCAAGTGTTGGATCTCAGAGTGGCCCCCAATTCTGTCCACTCATTGGTCCTTCCAAGCCTCTGTACAAAGGGAAGAGGAAGGGTACAGACAATCATTGGAGCCTCACTGTCCTCTTTGATAAAGGCCAGAAGAAAAGGAAAGATGTTCAGCTGACCTGGGACCTAGTAAAACTCTCCCATCTACCCAGGGCAAGGCCAGGACCTGCAGGGCAAAGATGCCCAGACAGGCAGATGTGTCCAAAAGGACAGGGGACAGGATGAAGCTAAGGATGCCAAACGCATTCTTCCTATAGTTTCTCCTCTCAGAAGAAGTGAGAGAGAAACTAGGAATCACACTAATAGAGCTCTATTATCTTTGAGATCTATAATGGCTTCCGGAGTCACATTTATGGAAGATGAGTGAATCATGGGGTGCTATACTCATCTGTGGATTCATCCATCGATGAATTCATGACTGAATATGGTGTTAGCAGGTGGGGTCTGGTTGGAGACTGACCACTAATGTTGTGACCTCTAAGGGTGTATTCTTACCTTACCTCCTCTTCCTTTCTCTCTTTGCTTCCTGGCCTCCATGAGATGAGTGGTTTTGCTCCACCAGGCCTTTCCACCATATTGTTTCTGCCTTGCAGCCAATCAACTGTGGACTGAATCCTCTAAAATCTCTGAGCCAAAATAATCCTCTCCTCCTTTAAATTGTGAGCATTTTATCCTAGCAATGACAAAGGGACTTACATAAGCTTTCACCAAAGGATGAAAGAATCAGGAAGGCCTCAATATTTGCCCCTCAGACATGGGCTTTGGGATTAGTTTCCCCTGGACTTCACTCTTGACCCAGGACTTAAATCCATTTAAAAGGCAAGTTGCCTAATTCTCATAAACCATGTTCTTTCATAGGTAAGTTAGGAACATAAGTAAATCCATAGTTTAAAGAACAGGAGAGAAAATATATAAAATGTTCATCAGTTGTTTAGTCAGCAGAAGCAATTATAGAAATTATCCCTCAGAACTAAATCTGTATTTAGTCAATTGTGTCTAATTTATAGTTATTAACATAGAAACATCTGTTATTCTCACACAGCCATACCACTCCCTCTATTTGTACTTATTCTGACAGAAATCAAAATATCCTGGAAGAAGATAATGGAATGTCTTCAATCAAATACGTATAAACAAACCTAGGCTATATCTAGATTCTCCCCCAATCCCTCCTGCCAATCCTTTTTCCACATTCTGGGGTGCCGCTGTGGAGTGAACACTCTCACTTGCCCTCCTGAACAGTCTCTGGTTGCTGATTGCTTCCTGAAATCTGCACCCCAGAATCCCCAAGAGATTCTTCTAACACTGTCAACAGTTCAGAAATTTCCACCCACCTCTGAACACAAAGTCAGCATTGCTTCTTCTGCACCCACATCAGACTCAGGCACCTCCTGGGACCCTGGGATTCAGCTGTCCTTGCCTTCCTACTGGGCCCATATCCCCAGTGCATGTTTTTATGTACACTTCCCTCTCTTTTTAGGGGGGATTTACTGGGAGTTGAACCCAGGGCCTACTCACTGAGCTAAATCCCCAATCCTTTTTATTTTCTATTTCAAAACAGGGTCTCACTAAGTTGCCCAGGCTGGGTTTAAATTTGTGATGCTACTGTCTCAGACCCCCGAGCCACCCAGTGCTGAGATTACAGGCAAGTGTCATCCTGCCAGGCACAGCCTCTTCTTCTGACCTGGTGCACTTCCACTAAGCTTTAAGCCAAGTGGCATTTTCATTCCTAAGGGACAATGACAGGAAAGCCTTTCCTGGCCTCCTGCAACCAGAGTAAGCTCTTGCGTTCAAGCCATAGTCTTACGTTACTCCGTGTCCTGACTTAGTTTTCAGCTGCCCTTCCCCACAGACTAGACACAGAGGGAGGCATTGTGTGTGTGTCTTCTCTGCAGGCACAGGGTCACAAGCACGGTGTGTCTGGAAGAAATATCTCTCCAGTTCTCCCAGCAATGAATGAGTGAGACTCTAATCTGTGATTTTACGTCAGTGACTTTCTACTTGTCTTTATTGTTAGTGTCCTGCAAATACTTTTAGAAAGGCAGGCGGGGGGCCGGTGAGATGGCTCAGCGGCCTAAGTGCCTGCCTGGCAAGCGCGAGGGGGCCTGAGTTCGACTCCCGGAACCCACATATGAAAAAAGGGCCGGTGATATCGCTCAGCGGCATGGGTGCCCGCTGGCACGTGAGGTCTTGAGGTCGACCCCCGGTACACACCAAAAAAAAAGAAAGAAAGAAAGAAAGAAAGAAAGGCAGGCAGGGAACCAGCAGAGGTTTTAAAGATCTTCCATCCCAGCCATTTATCAGCATCATTCTCCTGGACAGTAAGACACCTTCCATCCTAATAAAGACAGTCAGTTCCTCTCCTCATGCCTTTGACCTTCTCTGATCTTATCCCACGCAGCATGGTTTCTGCCTCTGATATCTCCTTTCTCTCCCCTCTGGCTGCCTCCTTTGCTGAGCATAAAGCAGGTTCAATCTCTCCTAAATCTTCTCATCACTTCTCCCTCTCACACAGTTGAATGATCTCTACCCTTTCCTTTACTTCCAGGATTCTGTAAACTTCTATCAAACTTCTACAAAGAGCTACTGGCTCTACCTTTTTACCTGTCATTCATTGACCAAGAGGTACCTTTGTTAATTCCTTGAATTCAATTTGATTTCTTTGTTACTTTCTTGAAATTGCATTTGGCGAGGTCCACAGTGGTCCATGTTTGCCAGTGGGACTTTTTCATGCCAGACACATCTTATAAATAGGCTGTTAGAGTAATGTTGGAATTCTTTGGACTTTGACAAGTTTCAGCCTCACTGACAGCTCTCACTGACAGCTGTGCTCAGCTCAACCTCAATCATTTCTACTGGCCAAACTTCCTCCACTCTTCCCCACTATTAAAGCATCCTCAGGAAACTGAATCTTAAACTTGTAAAACATTATTTTACTATCTACCCTTAAACACTCTCTACTTTTCCTCAATGGAACTAAGATTTTTTATTAATAATTATCTGTTAACTATTTAAAATCAATACTCTTTCCCACAGAGAAGTTCCCATAACAGTAAAATCCTTGTTGATTTTTTTTTTTTTGTGGGTACCGGGGGGTCGACCTCAGGACCTCGCATGCCAACAGGCACCCGTGCCGCTGAGCGATATCACCGGCCCCTTTTTCGTATGTGGGATCTGGGAGTCGAACTCAGGCCCTCGCGCTTGCAAGGCAGGCCATCTCACCAGCCCCCTTGTTGATTTTTGAGATAGTTGAGGTGGGTGTATTAACAACAGTTTGGGGTCAGTAAATGCTTGACAAAAATAAGAATTTTGAGAACCTGGATACTACCCAGAACAAGGAAAATGAAAAGTTAATATAAGAGTAAGGAAGATAAGGACCTGGAGTGTAAATGGGTACACAGGACTTAGGGAAAGACTAGCAGTGTCCGTCTTGCTGAAAAGAGACCCAAGTCATTGTAAGTGCCACCTCATGCGATATGAAAGTGACTCCGTGTTCCCAGTAAAGTGTCTTCTACCTAAGTTAGCCTTAGATGAGGAGAATGAAGCAAAACCCATTTATTGGGTCTAGAATACCAGAGTAATGATGTAAGATACTCTGAGAGCTCCAACACACACAAATCAAATTTATAGAGGTATTATATTGACAAAAAGGTAAAAGAAAGAAATATACACCTGCTAAAATGTTGCAAAGATTTGGGAGGTGTCTTCAAATTTCTGTGGTTATTGGAAAGAGAGTTGAAACCATGCTTTTCAGCAGAGGCAGCCAGGAAGCCTCTACTGGCAATGGACTTCCTCACCTCGGTTAGTAACTTGATCCACTCAGCTGCCTAAATCATGCTTGACCTAGGGCGGTCACCTAAGCTTCTCACGCTCCTTCATCCTGAGCTGTTGCTGGCACTCTTGGTTGGAACCTCATTCTTCAATCTTTCTTGCCCTCTCCACCACAAGGTTGATTCCTACAAGCTGCCCTCCCTATCCTCCCATGACACCATCACTCAGTCCCTGACAGATTCCAGTGAGAAAGGGAAGGGAGAAGAGACATCCCTTCCCCGCGCTCTGCCTTTGTTGGAGCTTGGTGGTGGCTGGCTGTCTTCTGTACCCGGACAGAATTCTGTGCTTTCCCTTAACAGTGGCTGTGGACTCTGGTCACCGCCTTCTTCCTTTGATTCGCCAACCCAGGGGAGCCATAGCAGTAGCAGTTCCCTGCCAGGGCTCTCTCTGGGTGGCCTCCCCAAGTCCACTCTGGATTCTAAACTTTTCCATCCTGTATACAAACAACGCTGCTCAAATTTTTTCTGTTTAAATTTGTCTGCTTAAACACACTTAAAATGGCATCCTTTTTCTTGGTTAGATCCTCACTGATAAATTACTTATGCCCCAAAGTACCCAACAATTCCTAATGAGAAATACATATGCTTGTGTTTCACTTTAGATACTGTACTCCATCAATATCATTCCTAAATTTAACACGAGAAAAATATCTGGAGTATTGAGTACACAATGCATTCTAAACATGTCAAGGATAGAAAAGTGATGGAAT
This sequence comes from Erethizon dorsatum, assembly GCA_028451465.1. Classification (NCBI taxonomy): domain Eukaryota; kingdom Metazoa; phylum Chordata; class Mammalia; order Rodentia; family Erethizontidae; genus Erethizon; species Erethizon dorsatum. The sequence continues at coordinate 59,521,187 of CM051833.1, forward strand.
GTAAAATGTTTTATTTAGTGGTTGAAACAAACAGGAGAAAGGCAATCAAGTCAACCCGTCGCTCTTCCTTTCTTCACTTCATTTCCACCCATTTATTTAACAAACATTTACTAGCACCTTCCATGAATCAGAAATTCCTTATTTATTGTTCCACAGAGGAAAGATTAGGGAATCTGTGCAAAGGGACAGATGATAATAAAATACAAACAAACAAAACTGGTTTCTGCCTCTGAGGAGTTCACATTCAATTGCAGAAGAGAACAAATAATTTCTATCACTCCCAATCTTCCACCTGGTTCTGTGCCCCATAAACATTAGTGCCTACTTAAGAAGGAAGGCCCCAAAAGTCATTTTTCATCAGAGACACAGAAATGCAATTTCAAATAAATATTGATTATTTTCTGTGTGTTTACTCTGACTGCAAGTCTGGTTGTTGTCTGTTCTGTTTGACTTTGCTAAGTCTGTTTGCTGTCCTGCAGACTCGGCCTCGCCACAGCTGCTGAGGGACTGAAGTGTAAGTTTTTGTGTTAATGTCGTTTACCATAGAGAGATAGATGTGTGCTCAGCAAAAGTACCAGGGCTTCCACAGAGCAGAATCTGTTTTTAAACCTACTGCATCTTGTGTTTTTTCCTTGTGTACTGGATATTTCCAAGAACACAAAAATCTTCAAATTTGATATTTCACAGATTTATCTGTGTACCACCAAACACACTACCTCATTTAATTTAAAATTAATTACAGTCTATATTGTAACCCTCAATTTTTATGAAGTGATAAGGAATGAAGCAAACTTTAGAGAATCTCAGATTTTGAATGATGCTGGGTGATTATCTTCATATCTGAGGGACATGGGAGAGCCAGGTAAACAAAACAAAACAAAACAAAACAACAACAAAACTATGATCTGCAGCTCTGAGCACAATTTAAAAGAAGGTGGCACACAGACATTTTAGGAATCAATTATGGGGGACATTGAATGTCCAAATGGATCATACCCAGACCATAGACAAAAATAAAAATCTGACCCACGGTCTAGAGCAACAGAGCAATACTCTAAACCCGAACGCCTCTAATAAGCCCCACAAAATCAAACAGTGGTTCCCTACTGGGGTGTGTGGCATCTAGGCTAAGAGGAAATGTACATCCTTGTGGGGACAAGAGCTACTGGGAGAATTTAGAATGTGCCCAGAGAACACTCTGCCACAGGAGATGATCACCAACAAATACAATACCTCTGTAGAAACTAGCCCAAGAATCCATCCTGCTCTCCATACGTCAAAACTGTATGAAATGAAATCACTGTCTGTGGAAAAGAATCCAGGAAGCCAAACAATAATCCTACAGTGAGTGTCCCCAAATGGCCAGGACTTGCATCATAATTGACAATTTCCAAATTTGCATTCCTATTTCCAGTTAGGACCAACAAGAGAAAGCCAGATGTGCACCCCTAACCAATCTCACAGTGTGCCCTATCCAGTTACCCCATTTGCAGCTTCCCACCACCAGTAGCTCCCAATCGGAGAACCCTGGAGCCTTCTCTTTTCTGCAGCGTGAAGCCTTCCCACCCCTCTGCCTGCCTGTGAGTCTCTCCAAAGTTCAATGAGAGTGGCTGCCCAGCTTACTCTACAAAATGAGTGGGAGTAACTTTTGCTTTCTCATTTGTTCTTCTTTCCTTTTCACTATGATTTATCTGCTTTCTGTTTCCACACTCACCTAGTTTTCCAGACATATCTCTCACTGTTGTGAAAGAGGCACTAAGGGTTTTAAACCCAGATTAATTATTAGAGCTTCAATAAGCTGCTTCTGAGAGAGGCCGTGGAGCCTCTTGTGAGGGCATTTGCTCTAAATCGGAACTCCTGTAATAAGCCCAATAAAAGCAAACAGTGGTTCCCTAGTGGAGACATTCTTGTGGGGACAAGAGCTACAGGGAGAATTTAGAACGTGCCCAGAGAAAACTCTGCCATAGGAGATGATCACCAACAAATACAACGCGTCCAACAGAGAAAGGACAGAGCTTGTCAGAGAGGAGCAGCTACAACAGAAGTCACTGCTCTGGGCAGCGGGGTGAAGGAAGAATTTCACAGCCTGCACCCAGACGTAAAGGGGTCTGTGCTGTGGCTACTGGGGGACACGCTGACCAACTTCCCAGTGTGGGTGAGGCCTCGGGGCAGCTCGGCGTCCACCTCAGGTGTCTGGCACCCTTCTTAGCCTGCCCAGCACCAGGCAGGACCATGGTCAGAGCCACACGGCCAGTCTTGTGTTCTCCCTGCACAAGGCCACTTGGGGGGCTCAGGGGACCAGTGAGACCAGCCATGGACCGCACTGGAAAACAGAAGGAAACTGCATGCTGAGAGGCAGAATGCAGTTCTGAATCCAGCTTTTGGAAGTTGTCGTGTGAAATACAACTCTCTTGATTTTATGCAGTTCCACAGATCAAACTCAGGCAGTGCTGGGACTCAGAGGGGAAGGCTGACTTTCAAAAATAGGAAGAGAGTTCCAAGAAAGTCTCTGTGTTTCCTATAAGCTTTATAGGACGATGAGCAAATCTTATGTTTCATCCCAGATGAGATCCTGGAACACTGGAGAAAAACAAAGAAATCACCCAATAAAACATGAAGTTTAGTTAACAATAGTGCATCAGTTCATTAGCTGTGACAAACACTTCACAGGAGTTAGAATGTTAGTTTTCAGGCAATTGAAGTGTAGTGTATACAGAGCTTTCTAAAATACTTGGCAACTTTTCTGTAAATTTAAAATTATTATAAAACTAATCATTTAGTTAAAAAATAATGCTCCCTAAAAATGAGATGACCAATGATGACTAGATTTTGATTTTGCTCTCATTAGAAATTTTTAAGTAAAAATATTGTCAAAAGTATAAGATATCCTCTAAATTCTAATCTAAATGTGAGTTGAGAGATACAAATAAAGTGGGGCTAAGTCGTAATATATGCATAATGCATCCACAATAGCTGTTTTCAAAGTGTTTATTATCAATAATTGCTAGGGTTAAGACCCTGAACCATTGTTATTTATTTTTTTTCCAATGTTCATGATAAATGTTAAGGTAGCAAAGTGGAAACATTTGTTAAAAAATGTATAAAATATTATAAATTGGGTCAAATTTTAAAATTTCACTTTAAATTTGGATTTCATTTCTCAGTGTTGTTGGCTTTAACTTCATCTCTACAAAGTAAACTATTTTAACCAAAGAGTGTAGATTAAAGTGTGTTCTTTAATATATAACTACTAGCAACTTGCAGTTACCTAGAGAAATCACCAAGTCATGCAGAACATATGTAGCTCCAGTAGATCAAACACCCATGTTCTCAGCAAGACATTACTGTGAATGATGAGTTGTCCACCATAAATCAAACCCCATTGACTGCTAAACATGAGAGAGAAAGAAAACAATTAGCAAAATGTATTTGTAAGCAATCAAGCAATCATTTATGCCAAGTTCCAGTTTTCATTAGAAATCTACCATAGACATACTTTGATATGACAAAACTAATACAAAGAAAAGATCTAAAGAAAAGTAACTTTCACATTCTCATATAGAGCTTTAAAAAGCTTAAGGAGATATAATTTACATAAAACAGCCACAGGCATAGAAGCTGTAAGAAGATGTGCATAAACACACAACCATGGCCACCGTCTAGATGGTCAAGGTATTGTCAGTCCTCCGGGGTCCTGGTGCCCTTCGGTAATTCTTCCCTCTCTTGCGTGATTTCTTCTTGAGCAAACACTGTTCTGCTTCCTCAATTTTCTAGAATTTTAGACGTAAGAATGCATTTGCAGATACACATACACAATCAGAGACTATAATCCTTCCACTCAATGTATTTCATGGCATACTCATGTTTTATATTAATATAATATTTTGTGCTTTTTAGTGGCTGAGTAATATTCCAGCTATGTCATAGTATAGATCATACATCATCTTATTCTGTCAATCTCTGTCTTACCCAGACTCGCCTTCCCTCTTCAAAAAGGTGGAGTTTATCTGCTCACGCTTTTAGAGTGGGGCCTCGTTCTACAGTATAATTCGGAAAAAGCAAAAGCAGTCAGCTCCCCATAGCAACATGTGCTAAACACTCATCCAGTCCATCAGAGTTAATCTCAGTGGCATTAGTTATGACAGGGTGCATCCACAATATAATAACATGAAATGGGACTTTACTTCTGTGCCATTCCTTCCAAATACCAACAATTCTATCCTAATACACAGAAAAACAGCCAACAAGTCCCAGCAGAGGGGATCCTGCAAAATCAGCACTCGTAGAATCCTCAAGGTCATCAAAAGCAAGCAAAGTCTGAGGAAATGTGAAGGCCAGCTACAGTCTGAAGGCGGCCTAGTGACTGAACATAACAGTAGCCAGGATGGGATCCTGGAACAGAAAATAAGACACTGGGTGGAGGCGAGGGAAAGTGGAATCTAGTGTGGGCTTTCAGTGATGCACCAATGTTGGTACACTGGTTGCAATAAATATACCAACTAATGTCAAACGCCAAAGATGGAGAAAAGTGGGAGACAAAAGTACTGTTTTCCCAATTATTCTTTGTATTTAAAAGCTTTCCATTTTTAAATGTTAAAAATACAGAAATAGTTTGTCAAAGTGCTTGAATTCATATAATTTGTTTAAGCTTCTCCTTGGATGTAGTAGGTGTTGCAAATTTAAAGATCATATTCTAAACATCTTATAGTACAGATTTCTTATCAACTACAATAAATCTTCTGATTATCTACTTATAAGAGGGCATGTGTTCCCTCTACTGCTGTTTTGGCCCAAATGTGTAACTCTTATGAGAAGTCACTGCCTGTCATTCACAAAATGTAAGTATCATTGCCCATCAGGGTCTCCCCTAGCTTATAGAATCCTCTCCCCTTCAGTGGTTTCTGAAACTGAAATTCAAACTGCAATGAATATTATTGTAAAGCCTTCATAGATTTTGGAAGATTCCGTAGAACTGAAAATGCTTAATCAAACAAACAAAAAAAATCACTTCTTTTCATAGACAGTGCTGAATTAAATACAGTGAAATTGAATGTTCTACCAAACCCCTTCAGTGACAGTTTGTATTTTGACTGTTCCATGTTCTCCACACGCACGTACTGGAGAATTTGATTACACAAATGTAAAACGTTACTGAGGAAGGCGGCAGTCACGGTGAGAAACTGCAGGGTGGGAGAACAGATTCTTTCTTTTTTTTTTTTTGTGGGTACCGGGGGGTCGACCTCAGGACCTCGCGCGCCAGCAGGCGCCCGTGCCACTGAGCGATATCACCGGCCCCTTTTTTGTGTGTGGGATCCGGGAGTCGAACTCGGGCCCTCGCGCTTGCAAGGCAGGCGCTTAAACCGCTGAGCCATCTCACCGGCCCCCCAGATTCTTTTTTTTTAAGGAGAAAAGGTGGAACAAAATTTCATAACAAAATAACAGGGGAATAACAAGAGTTAATACGCTGTATATGGTTATCTTTAGTTATTCAGGGTACAAGATACGGGCATAGAAATTTCTCCAATCGATATTAGCACAAAACTTCCTTTTTGATGAACTAAGAGACACTAGCAGTATGACTTGCATTTTTTTCCCTTTTCCCTACATTCCTGTCCCCTTTCCCCCATCCTAGTTCCTTTATCCTTTTGAAAAACTTCTTCCCATTTCACAATATCTATTGTACATTTTAGACCTTATTTACTCTTTCAGTTTCTCACACCAAGGAGGCAATATGATGTTTACACATGTGAGTCTGATTTATTTCACTTATGAGTATGGTCTCAAGTTGCATCTATTTACCTGTAAAAGTCTCAAGTTTTTCCTTCTTTATGGCTGAGTAGTACTCCATTGTATAAAAATACCACATCTTTTTATCCATTCCTCAGTTGATGGGTGTTTGGGTTTCCAAGATTTAGCTAGCTGTTGCTTTTTTCCAAGATTTAACTATTATGAATTGTGCTGCTATAAACATGGGTGCACATATATCGCTGTGGTACGATGTTTTTAATTCTTCTGGGAAGATACCCAGATTCTGACCAGTGCTCTCCTTACTGGCCATGTGATCTTAGGTCAGCTATTTAACCCACAACACAGATTTATTCCTTCTGTTAAACAGGGATAGTCAAGGACCTGCCTCATTGGACTGTTAACTGTTGCTATTTTGTCATACATTTTAATTCTAAATAGATCTAAAGCCTACTATACAGTGTTACTATTTATTTTAAAATTCAGTGGTCTTTTAAGTAAATCACCAGCACAAAGAATGCCCTATCTTTTGTTGTTAGCCAATCATTTGTTATTTATGTTGCTCACTGTCCTTGCTTGGAAACTGAAGCTTGCAATTGAGTTCATTTCTTTTTAGTCTGAGAAACAGCCATTAACCTCTCCTCTAGTGCACAAGAGCTGGTGGCCCATGGACTCAGCTGCTGGTAGCACCTTGCTTGTCTTCATTTGTCAAGGCTGTTGGGATGGTTCAAACGTGGTTTGCTTCCCAATGGTTTATGTGCTGGGAACTTGGTCCCCAGTTGCAGTTAGGAAGTGGTGGGACCTTTAACAAGTGCAATCATTAGAACACTGGGCACTGTCCTTGGAAGGAATTGATGTAGTTTCCGTGAGACTCCTGTTAATTCTCACGAACATTTTGTTATAAAGACTGATCCCTTTCCAGCCTCTGGATTCCTGTCTCACAATGTGACCTCCCATTCTACCACGATGCTGTTTGTGGTAATGTGATGGAGCCAGTGGGACCCTCACTAGAGGTCAGACAGATGGGACCACCTGATCTTACACTTGCAGTATCTGAAACTGTTGACTTAATAAACCTCATTTCCTCATGTATTACCCAGCCTTGGGCATCTTGTGATAGCGTTGGATTAATACTGCTACCATGTTAAAAAATATTTTGTTCTGTACCAGTGTTATACTGTTATCCTTTGGGGGACTAATTGCATGTGTGCTGGATCATTTGATATTGTTCACAACCCAAAATATCTGGTCATTTTTTCTAATTTGCCTCTTTTTATTCTGAAGACTACATAATTTCTATTATCTGTCTTCAAGTTCACTGACAATTTAATCTTCTAAGTCCAATTTACTGATAAGCAATCCAATAAATATTTCCTTTGTGCTACTAAAATTTCCACTTTCATAATATCCATTTGATTTTTTTTTATACTTGCCTTTCTGGTTTCCTCAATAAAAACACAAAGAAACAAAAGCATCAAAGCAATCCTGAGCAAGAACAAAGCTGGAAACACAGCATTTCTTGATTTTAAACTGTAAAGCCACAGAATCAAACTACTATGACAAAGGCATAAAAGCAATTAAACAAAACATAGAACATTTAAACAAAACAAAGAACCCAGAAATAAATCTGCATATTTATGATCAACTGATCTTCAGCAAGGATGCCAAGAACACACAAAGAGGAAAATAAATAAATGCTGCTAGGAAAACTGTATATCTACATTTAGGAAAAATAAAATTGGACTGCTATTTAACATCATATATAAAAATAAGCTCAAAATGGATGAAATACGTTAGCACAGGGCCTAAAACTGTAAAATCATTAGAAGAAAACAGAGGAAAAAATCTTGACATTGGTCAGGGCAATGATATTTTGGATATGACACCAAAAACACAGGTAGCAAAAGGAAAAATAGACAGTTAAGATTGCAATAAAATCAAAAGCTTCTACACAGCAAAGGAAACACTCAGCAAGCTGAAGAAACACCTACAGAAGGAGGGAATATAATTCCAAATCATATATGTAATTAGTGTTTAAGATCTAAACTATTTAAGAAACTCATATAGCCCAATAGCAAACAAACAAACAACCCAATTTTGAAATAGGAAAAAGTCTGAGTAGACATTTTTAAAAAGAAGACAGAGAAAAGGATAGCATCCATATAAAAAGGCACTCAGTATCACTAATCAGTTGGTAAATGCAAATCAAAACCACAATGAGATATCACCTCCTTGCTGTTGGCTATTATGAAAAAGATTAAAGGGGGTTGCAAGGATGCGGAATAAAGATAAACCTTGCTTTTGTTTCTTTGTGTTTTTATGGACATGGACACTGATATAGACATTACAGAAAATGCAGTGGAGATTCCTCCAAGAATTAGAACAGGTGTGGCAGCTAAAGTGGAGTTCAGCTTGGTTTGAGGCTCCACCTGCAGGATTGATGAGGCACACTTCTGGGTGTATCTGGTTGGGTCATGGAGGAGGGCTTAGAGTCAATGTCTAGTCCCTCACTTCTTCATCTCTGGCACTGATTGCACACTCTGCTTCCTGATTTCCATGAACTGAACAACTTTGCTGCACTAATACCTTCTACCATGATGTTTTTTTCTTGGGTCTAGCTGACCATGGACTGAATCCCCATAAAACCTGAGCCAAATTAAACCTCTTTTCCTTTAAACTATGGCAGATATAGTGTCCTAGAAAAAGGAAAGTTGTCTAATACAGAAAATTGGCACCAGAGAAATGGGGTTGTGGCTGTTCCTGTATCTGACTATGTGGTTTAAAAACTTTTGAAACAAACATGCAGGAGGAGTTTAGAAATGTTTGGAGATTTGGGATAAAGAAGCCTTATAATACTATGAGTAGAGCCTGATTCTGGTCAGAGTTCAGAGAAACAGAATGTTGATAAAAACCCAGACAGTAAAACCCAGACTATGGAGATTTAAGTTAGGACCAGTGGCTACCTTGACAGTAGACTACAGGTTACGTGCATTTCACACTGTCAGAAAATTTATCTATATTTTGCCCATGTCCTGAGACATTTTAGGAGACTAAGGTTAAGGGTGGTGAACAAATTGACCTGGTGGATAAAATTTTGAAACATTCCAACATTCACCTGTGGCATGGGTACTGCCAGGTGCTTTTAGCTTGATTTATAGAGAGAATCCTAGGCAAGAAACAGAGTAAACAAATCCAAAAAACTTAAATTTGAAAAATTTAAATCCCAAAGGAACCATGTGGCAATGGGAGGCGAAGAAGTCAGGGTTGCTGGAACGTTTGGTGCCATTAAAAAGAAACCATGTCCTTTGTATGTGGACGAGATGAAAGATACCTTTAAGGCATCTCAGAAATCAGCAGACCCCACCCTTTCAGGCTCATGTATGCAAAAGTGTAAACCTTTCATTTGGGAAGACAGCCTTTATGCCCCCTGTTCCAGAAAGGACTACTATGGAATTGGGTCCACAGAATTCTTTTTACCATGTTTTGTCATCCAGATACTCAGGACCACTGCAGCCATGTTCCAAGGGGGCCTGGCTATTGCTCATAGAGGCAACAAACTTTGCTTTCATTTGCTTGATACTGGATTTACCAGCATGCAGAATGCAAGAGTTGTGGACAGTATCTTAGTAACTTTCCCATTGCTGAGACAAAATACCCAGCAGTTACAACTTAAAGGAGGAGAAATTTATTTTGGCTCATAGTTTTAGTCCATGATCCAAGGCAAAAAAATGATGGCAGAGGGGTATGGTGAAGAAAATGGTGCTCAACCCATGGCAGCCAGGAAGCATAGATGGAGGGTAAGAATGAACAATAAAAATATACCCTTCCAGGCCAGGTCCACAAGGACCCACTACTTCTAACCAGGCCCCACCTCCTAACAGTACATTTAGCTATGAAATCTTCAGTGGATTAACCTGTTGATGAGTATAGTGCCACCACAATGCAGTCACCCCCCCCCCAAACACATGAGATTGTTGGAGTACACTTGAGCTCCAAACCACAATTGAAGGCCTGGAAGGCCAGCAAAGAGAAGCCAAGAAGGCAGCGTGGGAAGCTGTGGAAATGAAGTGAAAGGTGCAGTGTAGACTCAAGAATGTCAGAAATGCCAGGAATGTTGAACATCAGCTGAAGAAAGCTGTGAGTGGAGCAGCTCAAGAGATTCACATGCATCTCTTAAGAGTACGTGTTGTTAGGAAATACTAGGCACACACAGATTTGTGATATCCTCTTCTTGCTTTAAATAATGTAAATCCACATGTTTTAATATATTGCAGACTTATTCTCCCTATTTCTCTTTTTACAGACTAATTCAATGGGATCGTACTTTCCTAATATTCTGCCTACATGCTGCAACACGTCTTGCTGTCCTGAGTGAAATGTGAGCGGAAGGGACAGGCAGGTGGCACTCCCAGGATTTGCCATGTGACCAATGGGTCCTTTGCATGTTCATTGTTCCCTCTGTATTGGCACCCACTGGCATTTAGCTGAGTGAGGTCTCATCAGGTGAATGTGTCATGCAAATGACAACCATACAAGCAAAGATCTACAATAAGCTGAGTGAGGAATAAACATTTGTTGTTTAAACTAAGCTGCAGTTGTCACTTACTACTGGACTAAAGGATAGTGTATCCATTCTGACAGCATGGTTCATATATGTATTTACTCACTAGAATTTTAGAATATCTTCCCAGCTTTCAATATTTTCCTTTAGATGTGGGCAAGCAGCTTATTAATCACATAGAGTAATTCAAAATAATAGACACATTAGGTTATCAGAATTTCTTTTTTGAGAAGGTAATGTGTCTTTCCATTTATGTGTTTCTACTATGCCACAAAGGGCCATTTTTTTGTCATGCTATAATTTATTCCAACATGCCCCTAATGAGCAGTTTGTAATTACTTTTGTCTTTAGTCTATTAATAGTGGTATAATGAAAATATTTTACATAAATATTTGACATGATTTCTAATTAAGTCCTCATCATAAATTCATGAAGCAGGACTACTAAATTAAAAATAATAATGATCTGGAGCCTCTATTATTATCTAATAATATATTAGAAACACTGCATGAATTTATTCTCCCCTAACTGTGTTATATATGTTGGCATTTTAATGCTATTTTACTATTATTAAATCTTATCTCTAGTAACACATTCAGATGAATAGATAGAGACAGAGATAGGTAAAGATAATACTTATTTTTAATTAATTTATACAGTAAAATATACATATACACTTAAACATACACTCACATTGACATATATGGGCATACACATATTTTTGGGCTGTTGATTCCTAAGTGAGATAGAAATCATTATCCTGCCAGTTCTATTATATTTGTTCTTTCTTACTGCCTATACTACTTAATCCACTGGTGCACTTCAGTGCAAACCCCAGACAACCTATCATTTTACCCATAAGTTCACTACAAATCTCTAATGATTAAGGAAGCGATGCCATCACTCCAAATATCAGAACGGCAATACTTCCTTAATGCCATATAATATTCCCTTGTTCAAATTTTGTCACCTGTATCACAAATATTTAATTGGTTTTAGATATTTTTCAGGTCCCTTGTTTGTTTTTCTTCTCGTTTATTAATTGTAGGAATCCAAGATATTGTTTTATTTTAATTTGCCAAACTCACAGTAATTAACAATAAATAGTTAATTAACCTTCAAGCTCTCTTTGTCTTTGTGTCCAATACCCTGATTCTCAGTGTAAAAGCATGATCAGGTTCCTGTAATGCCTTATTGAAACCAAGGATATCTTAGTGGGGATGCGGCTCTTCTTCCTAACTGACCTCTAAGGCTCTACTGGGGTACCGTCATTGGTGTGTCACTTTTATGGCCAGACATTAAAGCATATTAGGACACACATTAAATAATTTTATAGGTGTAGGTACCATCTGAGAAAAATACAGCAAGTTTTATCATTTTAACTTTAATGTAAGCAGTGTCATACTACATGTATACCTATGTTTTTGTAGCAGAATTTTAATTCGACATTTTTCTCAGATTTATGAACACACATACATATATATTTCTTTCCTTATAGGAATGGATTGTAAGTTATTTATCCATCATTCTATCATGGCTTTTTAGATTTTTATAAAGTTATAATTACAGATTAGACTAAAACTAACATGTCAGTGCATGTGTCTGTCCAAATGTGTGATCCTTTTTATCTTTGTCAATCATGGGACAAGAGCATCTTTATTTTTTAATTGGATAGTGCTAAGTAATTTTCAAAAGCATTTATACCTCCTTATCTGACCAGAAACAGTATTTGATGACTCTTCTTAATCAGCATCCTAGTAAGAATTTAGTTTTATTAAACCATTATCTCCTTTTTTTGTTGTTGTTGTTTTTGTTTTTTCCTTTATGTGGTTACCAGGAGTCAAAATCAGAACCTCGCACTTGCCAGACAGGCACTTATGCCCCTGAGCCATATCACCGGCCCCCCCATTATCTCCTTGTTGTGTCTGCTTTCCCAATTGTTAGTGGAACTGAGGATGAGTTCATTCTGTTAACAATTTTGTGTTCTACCTTGCTTTTTTGTTAAGATCTTTTGCCTCCTTTTTCTGATATAAAATTCTGTATTCTTTTATTAATTCATAAGATAGCCATCTTGTTGTGAATATAAATTGTAATAGACCTTGCAATTTTGTCCTTCTAATCTGTAGACTGACTTTTACTAAGGCTTGGATGTCATAGAAAAGTTTTACATCTTAATTAAATCTAACTTTTTCTTTAAGATTTATGCTCTTTATTTTCCATAGGAAACAGTATCCCCCATTACAAAGGTAATGAGTATAGATAAATATAGATATAGATAGATATAGATATAGATACAGATATATGTATATAGATGTGGATATATGTAGATATAGATGTAGGTATCTATAAATTTGTATAAACATTTAAAACAGTGCTCTAATGTGTATGTTTAGAGTCTATTTAAGTGCATTTGGGGTTTTTCCCACCTGAATCAAAACAGTTTTTCTCCTGTTATCCCAACATTCATGTCATTCTTAGGTTTCTTACACTCATGTTTGCATTCTTGCCTCCATTTTATTCCTTTTAGATTCATTTATCTCTCCCTGAAGAAATGTCAAAGTTGGTACACCGTTATGACAGGTCATGATGTTCTGATTAGGGGTGTGCTATTTCTCTTTCTCCTTCAATATTCTTTGTTGCTCTTAGCATTTTATTTCCCCACATGAATTTTAGAATTAGCTTATCAGCTTTCATTTTAAAATGCTTATCAGGATATGGATGGAACTATTTTAAATATATAGATTAATTCTGACATACTTAAATTTTTATTTTGGTTATCCCCATATCCCTCCATGGTGTTAATCTTCTTTCCTTTCTTACTGACATTTTTCAATTTTCTTCACACATAGCTTTCACCTTTGTGGTTCTTTTCTTATTCCTAGGTGGCTGCAGTAAAATTTCTACTTCTTACCCATCTTCCTAGTCATTCTTCCAGGTCTGTGGAGGTTAGATGTTGACATGTGACTTGGTCCAATTGACGAAATGCAGAAAAAGTGATGCTTGTCACTCTGGAAGGCACCACTTGAGAACGAGGATCCCATCACTCCAGATCCTATAAAAACTCTCACGGCAACAGATGGTGGAGCCGGTTTTAGAAGCCAGCTCCAGGGCAGTTTTGCCTTCACCCTCATTTGGGGAAGATGGGCTTGGTGGACCGCTGACCTCAAGACATAACCAGACTTACAGTGGACACTGAATCAGCAAGAAAAGGGGCTTTTCCTTTTTCAGTTTTATTTTTATTAGTACATGTTTGCAGTACATAATGATCACATTCATGTTGGGGAGCTGGCACATGTACATAAAACATCTTAATTCTTTTTATGTCCCCCTCCATCTTCAGAGAATTGAGCATTTTGCAGCATCATTTATTTTAACCTGCTTGATTGAGACAGTGTATTCCTGACTTGTGAATGAAATCTAAATATATCAACCTTGTTATTGTGTGATCTACTATAACACAGTTACTAATACTACATAGGAAAATCACTGCTTAGGTGGATTGATCTTTTAGTAAGCACTTTACGGAAGTGTTTTATTAATACTAATAATGTGTTTATAGGTTCTAGTAGACTTTCTGTGTGGATTGTCATAGTTATATTTCTTCTTTTGTGGTTGCCTTACTACTTACACTGTTTTCTCCTCTTTTTGCATTGGAAAAAATGTTTCATGAAATAATTCATGTCCATTAAACATTCACTCAGCAATAATGGAATAGTGATATGTGTATCTTGATATTTTGTTGATAGAATAGCTACCAATATATCTTCCAAAATTATGACATTAAGTGTGGGTCCCTGATAACTAATCTGTAAACTATTCTGGTAGTAGAATTTCTATTTAATTCTATTTTATTTATAAGATTTTAAAAATCATGAATGATACTACATTTTATCAAATATTCTTTATAGATTGATCATAAAGATACAGCCTTATAATGGCTCATTTTAGGGGAAAAGGGGAGTTTAATACAGGGTCTCACAATGTAGCACAGGCTGGCTTGTTACTCGCAATTCTCCTGCCTCACTCTGGAGTTCTGGAATTCTAGGAATGTGTCATCATGTTCTGTTCTTAGAGTGTTTCCTAACCCAGGTAGTTTCATGTTGTAGACGCTTTGCATTTCCACATACAATTTAAAATGTACTTTTAACTTTCAACAACAAAATATAAATAACATGAAGGTCCTATTATAACTTTGAATGCACAAATCCACAAGGGAGGAATCAATGAAGTATGTTATTTATACCTTTTCCCAGGGGTGATTCTTCCACTGTTGTCAGGAAGATGTGATGAGGGACTGATCTCCTCAGGAGCTGAAGATGTCCCTGGACGACGGCAGATCCAGGCTTCTCTGGTTTCTAATGTCTGTGGTGTGAGCTGCCATGCTGGCCACTGGCCCCTCTAGAGAAACCTTGTCTGCAAGACAAGACACCAAGAGAACCCAGCTGTGCTCCTGAGACAGAACCTGCCAGCCCAGTGCTCAGCAAGTACTGCATAGAGGAAACAGAACTCCTCCTAGATGGGTCCCCTTGACATCGGTTCCGACGCCCCATGCAGGCAGATTCATACTGCAGCGTCCTGGGGCCTCAGCCTCGATTGTCTTCCTGCCAGAACTGTGAACTCTCCGTGGGAAGACAGTATCCAGTGTGTTGGCAAAGTGAGTGGAAGTTCTTTTCTATACAGAGGTTCACTTCGACTGTGGACCGCCCTTTCTCTACAAATTTCTTCCTTTCTATGATCTTTCACTTTCTTTTGACTTACGTGGTAGGGATGGGGCAGCATAATTTGTTACTATCTACTTCATGCTGTCCAGAAGAGGAAGTTCTTATAGCCTTTTGGAATTAGTTCTTTGGAAACTTTCAAGAAATCTCTTTATGGTTATTGGTGTTTTGCGGTTTCCTATTCCTTTATCTAATAAATATGGTGATTTGTTTTATCAGAGACCCATATATTGCATTGACTTTTTCAACATTATCACCCAGATTTTTTAAAGTGCATAATTATCTAGTATAATGTCATCTTACAAATTTAATTCACATTTTCATTATTTTAGTTCAATAATTTATTATTTTTGTTTAAATATACAAGCCTTTATCTTATTTTCAATTCACATTTACTTTCTAAGTTTCATTTATCTCTCTGCTTTAATGCCTTTGGTGTTACTTTCCACTTAAATATCCTTCACACAATATAACAATCCCTGCCCAAAATACCTTTTTAAGCACGAAATGAGATTAAACTGAAAAACGATTGGCCTAGTGCTTAGTTCATTTTAAGGTGTCAGTACTGAAATAACTATAAAGTTTCATTTAATTATATATTTGACAGGCTACATTTTGGTACATATCACTCTCATCTGTATTCATATTTTACACTGTCAATTAAATCTATGGATAACTTCTGTTAGAAATTCTGAAAGAAAACATATTTATAACATCTATATGAACCATAAAAATGTGGCTGGGGATATAGCTCAGCGGTAGAGCACTTGCCTACCATGTGTGAGGTTCTAGGTTCAATCCTTAGTACCTCAAAATAAACCATACAATTAATACATAAAAATAATATACCTATATGAGTGAAAGGCAAGTTAAAAATAAGGGAAGAGTTAGGGTTGTAACATAAAATATCCCCCAAATTTCTCACGTGTGTAGAAGGTGACTGGTGGGGCCCGGTTGGGAGCAGGTCACTGATGTGAGACCCAGAAGAGTGGATTCTTGTCTCCAGGTCCTCCTTTCTCTCTCTGCTTCCTGGATGCGATGGGATGAGCAGCTGTCCTCTGCTCCATGCCTTTCTGCCTTACAGACACCCAAGTTTGCACTGAACGTGCTGAAAACTGTAAGCCAAATAAACCTCTTCTCCTTAACTACAGGAGTTGGGTATTGTGTCCCAGCAACAAAAAAGTGACTAGTACAGGAAGCTTATACTTACATGCTTTTCTTGCTACGTTCTAACCATAAGCATCTTTTAGGGTTCTCCTACTTCAGATCTTCCAAGCTCTTTCTTCCCAAGTGGGCTGGAGACCCCCCATCTCCCTAATGCTCAGCAAATGGTTATCTGTTCTTCAGGTTTTTTGCTCTTAAGGTTCTGAGTCTTTTTCTCCCATTTCTCAAAAGGAAGCTAGGATTCTTGTCTTTAACTGTATTAAATGACATCTCTATTTGAATTACAAAAAATGTATAAAATTTTAGGTAGTGTGATTTTTCTGATCTTACAATTAATTATAAAACTTGATTTAGTCTTTCACAGGGTAGGACTTAGGAAATGGAAATCTGAATCCTTTATTGAAGCTCTAATCCCTAACTTCGTTAACCCTGACAGAGCTATTCTGTGGCCCTTCCTTACCATGTCTTTGGGGAAGGTTTGAATGTCTGATAAATTAATCTCTATGATAAATTAACTCTATTTTTAAGCTGCCAGCCGAGCAAACTGAAATGCGCTCTGAGTTCTGTTGCTTTCTTTCTTCCTCCTTTACTTTTGTTTCCACATGCAGGTTGGGGCAATCACAGCATTTGATATCCCGCAGCCACCATCACTACAAGGGACACAGCTATCACTCCCATGTAAGCACTCCCCTCCCTTAGGCAGACATCTCCATGAGCAAGAACCAGCCAGCTCCCAGGTTACACGGCCACTTGAGAAGAAAAGGTGAAGGTTTAATTCCCCCTCTTCTTCCATGGGATGCAGGGCCCAGGCACCATCAATCCCTGCTTCTCCATAACTGTGATTCCCCAGCAGAGTTGCCATCAAGGCAGGACAAATAAAACTGGGTCTGACCTTGTGTGTGTATGTGTGTGTGTGCGGGGGGTGCTACTAGGTATGAGCCCAGGACCTTTGCACTGAGCTACATCCCTACCTCTTTTCTATTTTTTATTTTGAGACAAGAACCCACTGAGTGGCCACTGAGTGGCCAGGCTGGGCCCAAACTTTTATCATCCCGCCTCAGCCTCCCATAGTGTCAGGATTACGGATGTGAGTCACTGCACCCAAACTTGACCTCTTAAGCCCAGTTTCTTCAGGTATTTTTCCATGTTTCCCAGCACCCAGCCTACTGGAAGACAGCCTCCTGGGGGTGACACCTCTTCTCCCACACACAGCTGCTCTGCAGCTCCCACAGCTGGTGACCTTTCACCTCTTTCTTCTCTGTATCTGCAACAGGAAGTGGACACATGCCCTTTGAGACACTGCATCATTAGTAGCAAACTGCTGTGTTTAAGGCAGCATTTACTTTCCCTACAGTGACTACTGAGGGATACGGCAGGTGTTCTGGGTTCTAAGCAAAAGGAAAATCCGTACCTCTTTTCTTCTCTGTAGGGAACACAGTGTCCTTATGACAGACAGCTTCCCAACAGGTCAGAGAATCAAGCTGGTCTCTACGTTACACATTTTTTAAAGAATTCAGAAGTTGAATTCAGTTCAAAACTGGCATGTCAGCCAGCGGCTTTCAGACACTCACTAATCAATCTTTGTAAGGAGCACTTCTCAGCCCCCAGGACCTTGAACAATATCTTCCTACAAATTACTCAACCTAGAAGACTGAGAGTACCATCAGTAACCACAGATCCTTCCCCAAATGCACAGGATTATCACTATGGATTGCCAGCCGCAGGCATCCTCTTCAGCTATTGAAACGTGGTGCCTCCCAAGCGCAGCCCGCTTTTCTCTGAGAGTTTGGAGACAGCAAACCGCTCTGTCCTCAGCTGTCCCATCACGGTCATCACAGCTCGGTGGACTGCTGTCTCTCTGAGGTCTCCTCAGTCCTCAGCTGACTCATGAGGGTGTGGGGATTTTGTATGTCAACCTGAATGTCAACCCCCATTCTACTTGTGAAAGAATAAGCCTTACTTTATCACAAATTGGGATTAGAAATTTGTGGACAAAATTTTAAACCCCACAGTCAGAGAATAAGCACTGGTTGCTGTGCATGCGTTTGCTTAATGCAACCGTGGTAAATTGATCATTGCAGAGCAGCCTTCCTCTCTTTAACATGAGTCAGTGGGGTCCTTTCCCCATCCACTCTGAATTCTTACTAGCAAAGTGGCTTGCCAATTATTAAGTGCACAAAGAGAAGCCTATCCACTCATATACTTCTGATTTTCTCCAGACACTGTGTATGGTAAAAATGTATTGACTCTGACAAGGATCTTCCAATAAATTCAGAACACAGTAGAAATATAGCTTTAAATATTAAATGCTTTTGATAGGTTGGTTAGTACATATCTCAATGAAAATTATTCATAAGATCTAATGAAGATAGTTTAGAATTGTTTGTCAGGAGGAAAAACTAAGGGAGTCCAATATAAGATAACAATGGCCAATTGCCAGCAAATGACTGGTATGACCAAAACAAAGTAAGATGTTAGTTTATACATGGATGTAGCATATTGCATGTGATTGTTTTCCTTTTAGGATTTCGGACAAAAATTTATTATAGGAGACTTTTATTTTCTAATGATTGTAGGGATGAATCAGGAGAGACCAAAGCAATCAATTGTAGGTTAGAATGATCTGGAGCATTAAAAAAAAAAATCACTGTTAGGATAGCACCACAGAGCTCTGGTTGGCTGGGAGGCTGAGTATTGCATTTTCAAGGAAGCTCCCAAGTAACTTTGTCAATGTGCAGGAAAACACTGAGACTCACTATATACTGCTCGGCTCACGTAAGTTGAGGAGTAGCCTTCTTGCTCCAAGGCTGTCTCAAGTGGAACTGCGGTTCAGGTCTTCGGTATCCCTCATCCGCTCTCTCACCTGGTGGAGAAGGGCTCCCCAGTTCTCCAGACCAAACTTTTGCACATTCTGTAGGCTTAGGAATCACTGCGACGTGCAGATTCTAATTCTAGAGACCTGGAATATGGACCACAGTTCACCAAGTCTGACCAGTTCCTAGGGATGCCAGATCTGGTCATCCAGGAATGACATTCTCAGTAGCCAGGACCTAGAATTCAACTGCTTAGTGATTAATTTTCCAAACATTATTAAAATTTCTCTTGAAGACATTCATCTTTATGGTGAGAGGCAAAAGATTCAATAAACTATTATTGTATAAACCAGCACACTAAGTATTATACCATGGATATCTTACTTCCTCAGTGCTTATGTACAATATAAGCATAACAACTATTCTGATGAGATTCTGCCATTCTATGCATCAAATTCACAGGGCAGCTTTCTCTCCTGCTAATTCTGGAATTATCCACTCCTTAGGTATATCAAGGTTCACTAGGAGAACAGGTATGTAGCATAATATAATATAATGTGATATAATGTAATACATAAGATACAGAAGGATTTATAAAGTAGGATTACAACGACTATCTGCAGAATATCTTACAATAACGGGAAAGAACACAACACAGCTGTGTTCTGGAGAACCAAAGGATCCAGTAAAAACGTGAAGGCTTGGAGCTTACTGCGGGGTCTGGTGTGAGTCCTTTTCAGAAAGCCAACATGTCTGATTTGGAAGGTTGAAGAATCTGTGTGAGAAACCTGAAGAGTCCACACTCACAGACTGAAGAAACTGGGGACAGATTTTTAAAAGCAATGGCAAAGACTGGAGCACCTCCAAAGGAGCAAAAATGGCATATTCCTCCTTCTTTCCCTTTTTATTCCATCCAGGCTACAAGCCTATTGGTTGGTGCCACCCGCACCGAGGGTGGCTCTGACTGCTTCAGTTTGCGGCTTCCAAAGCAATCATCCAGACACACCCAGAACTGTGCTCCATGGATCCACTAGGTATTTCCTATGCAAGTTGACACCACAATTATCTATCACACTGGGTCCACCTGACAGCTCCCTGCACTGACACCTGTTATTCTAGCCTCTTTGGATTGCTTTAACAAAATGCACCAAGTGGGCGGCTGGCTTATATCAACACGCTAACTTTGTTTCACACAGTTACGGAAGTTAGAAAGCCAAAGATCAAGTCTACGGCAGATTAATGTCTGGCGAGGCTGTGCTACCTGTAGATTCCCACCTCTGCACTGAATCTCCCATGGCAGAGGGACAGGGCTTTCTCTGTGACCCTTAGTATTAGGGATGTCATCACTGCATCCATTCATGAGGGCTCCACCCTCACATCCTAGATCACATCTCAAAGGCTCCATCTCTAGGGCCAGTGAGATGGCTCAGCAGCATACGTGCCTGCCTGGCAAACGCGAGGGCCCGAGTTTGACTCCCGGAACCCACATATGAAAAAAGGGCCGGTGATATTGCTGAGCGGCATGGGCGCCTGCTGGTTTGCGAGGTCCTGAGGTCGGCCCCCGGTACCCACAAAAAAAAAAAAAAAAGGGCTCCATCTCTAAAAATTGGAGCTGGGTTTCCAGATGTGGCTTTTGGAGGAAATAGACATACTGCCTGTAGACTTATTATAAATCTCGGTCTACAGGTTCATGTAATGAGAAATAGAACTTCATTTTCTGTAATGGCATTTAGTGTAAGGAGACCCAGGAGCTACAAGCACAAGTCAGAAGGTAAATACCTAATTTATACATGTTGATAAGTTGATTGATTTATAATTTTCACTGTACAGAATTCTCTACATTCTTAATCTCCCAGCATGTATACACACAGTTGATTCCAAATAAAATAAACACTCAAACTGTCACAATGACCATCTCTTCAAGTGATTTTTTTCCCTTTGGAAGGTAGAATATCTGAGGCAGAGGATGAGCATGCAGGCTTTTGATAGGATATATAAGAGAGGCTTCCAAGAGGCTTCCAAAATACTTTCATCAAGTATTTTCCCAACTTACCTCGATATTTTCTTGGTGTCAGTGCCAACAGTCTCTTGCTGTAACTTAAGGACTGGTAGGCTAACAGTGGGTGTTCCTTCTTATATATGTTCATTGGTTGCAGGAAGTGTTTGGGGCTTCAGAATGACTATGCACAAAGGCCAGCTTGGCTCATTGCCAAAATCCCCTTAATAGTCTCAACCACTCCCAAAGAAGAGGAAGAAGCATCTTTACCTTTCTTGTGATATGTAGTTGGAAGCCAATGCAAGTTTCTGACCAGGGAAACAGCATTATCAGATAGGCGTCTACTCCCCATTTCAGATATGCATAAGAGGCTGTAGGAAGGGGAGTTTACAATGATAAAGTTTAGGAGGCTACAACTGTGGGGTGGAGGTAGAGTGGGAGCTAGAGGGCCCACCTGAAATGTGTGGGTCGTAGTGTAGCTTCAGATGCAGGTATTGAGGTGGCACACTCCAAGGAATTTGCAGCTCACTGTCAGGTACAGCAACCACACACTTATGCTTGGAAATTCATCCTGCAAGGATCGGCTCCTGACCCTAGTGCCCTGGCAGCCTATTTGGCCACCTGAGGGCTGCTGTTCTCAATCCAGGCAAAGGTTGAGACCCCCACATCCATCTTCTGCATCTGCCACAGGCTCCTTATCCAGTGACACTCAGTGTCCAGGTGCTTACCCCTTTCTGGCATCGCTAGTAGCAGAGCCTCTTATATCTGTTAGTCAGTGTAAAAGCAAAAGTCAACATGCCCGATTTTGACTTGTCTGGACCTGGAGACCCCATTGGCTTGTTAGAGATAATGATGCGGCCGGAGAGTAATTGAAGTCAGGAAGCTTCTCCTCTGTGCCTCTGCCCGCTATGTTTCTATCTTAGTTGTAAATTTTAGCCTCGAAGAAGTCACAGCAGTAACTGATCACACTGGAAAAAGTCCACAATATTTTGATTTTGCTCCAGATCGTAGGTCACTGGTAAACACTGGCATATTTGAAGACCTGTGAGAAGGACCTAATATGATCGAACGGGTGAGGAATTTTGTTTCAAGTGGCTAAATCGCATTCTTTGGGGAGGATACCTTTTCTAAAAGCAGGGATTTCTTCCAGTTCGTGAACTAAGGGAGATTGCTCGTATTTCACTGTGGGTAGAACTGCATAGGAGACAGCACGCTGCACTCAAAGTCAGAGCTTGAGGCTCAGTGACCGTGATCCGCTCACTGGGAGTGCGTTTGTGACAATTAACATTAACTGTGTACTCTGTTTCTGTTATGGTTTGAATCAAAAATGTGCCCCAAGAGTCTCATGCACTCATGGGTGGGGCTTTTAGTAGGTGACTGGGCAATGTAGCTGACTTCCTGTTAGCAGGTAGGGTCTGATCAGAACAGACAGGTCCCCTGGGCATGACCCGGAAGGGTGCAGCTCCCTCCCTGGGCTTCCCTTCAAGCTCTGCTTCCTGGCCTCCATGGCAGGAGCCACTCTCCTCCACCAAGGTCCTTCCACTACGCTGCTTCTGTGTTTAAGCCTGCCGAACACGAACTTAAATTGTGAGGCAAAATAAACCTCTCCCCCCTCAAGTTGCAGGTGTCCTGTGTTTTGTTCCAGTGGTGAAAAAAAGTGACTAAGACAGCATCCTTGTGTTGATATCACAGAGATGGCGCGTTCAGCGAGGTACACCAAAAATCCCTATTGAGATAAAGCATTCTCAGACCTGTGTCCCAGCCCAAAATTTAATTTACTTGTTCTGTGACTGGGCTGTAGACATTGGAAGGTGGGAAGAGTTCATCCAGGGTTATGAATCCCTGATTTCATATAGAGTGGGTATTCAGTTCAGGCAATTGTTTCAAAGGCTCGTTTGGCTTTTCTGAGACTTACTTTGAAAGAGGATTTTAGAAATAGAAGTAGTAAGGCAACTGTGTCCCTACACACATTCCAGGTTTCCAGTTTTCTTTGGATACAAGTTTTCTGGGCTCAATGAGATGTCTGTCGAGCTCCAGCACTTTTTCCCTCCAGGAGTTCCCCACTCTCCTCAGATAAGAAGCAGAACTTACAGGGAAGAGACAGAACACTGAAAAATTAATTATTTCTCCAGAACCTGAGGCCATCCAGGGGCTAACCCACAGACCAAGGTCCACCCATACACGGCTCGCGGGTTTTCCCTTGAGACGTGAAAGAGTTACTGTGGGTCACTGTGAAGTTCTCTTCTCCAGGCTGTCTGTGTCATGCTCATTGCAGACTTTCACAAGTCCTTCCACACAGAGCATGGCAGGGATGGACACCTTTCCGCTTTAAGTGGGCTGGCTCCTGACTCCATCTGGCCAATGAAATGTGAGCATGAAATATGTAACTGCAGCAATGAACTAGGTACAGGGCATCCAGCTGAAATCATAGGCACAGAAGTACATGAAGAATTATAGCAGCAAGGTTCATTTACCACAGCTGCTTGCTAATGAAGATCTATTACCAATGAGGAGGCTTATTCTGTGACAGGAGCTCCCACCTCCGTGTGTGAAAATGCAGGGGAGATGGGTAAACTAACGCAGAGGTGAGGAATCATTCCCAATTAAATACCCATCAGGTATTTGCTGAGCCTCGCATACTACTCAGGTTCTACGATGAGGAGTTCTCTGGTTTTGTAATGGGAGAACATGGGCTCAACTTCTGCAAAAAAAAAAAAAAAAAAAAAAAAAGTCATTCTGGACTAATGTTAATTTGGAATTACCATGTTTTTAAATCTTTAAAATGGAATTCCTTCTGTCTTTGTTCATAACTTCCACATTCCAAAACAGGGCAATTGCTGTGCTTTGAATGTGTCCTCCAAAATTCGTGTGCTGGAAACGTAAACCCCAGTGCAATCGTGACAATGCGTGGGACTTTTAAGAGATGAGTAGCTCATGAGGACTGCGCCTCACTAAGTACAGTAGATGAGTGCTGTTAGCACAGAAGTGAGTTGGAGATCTCAGCAGTGGCTCCTGATAAAAGGGTAAGTTTGCTCCTGCCCACCCCCCTGCCATCCGTCTCTCACTGTGCAAAAATTTCCACCATGTTATTATGTAACAAGAAAGCCCTCAAGAGCTGTGGGCTCCTCAACCTTGGACTTCCCAGCTTCTGGAATTATAAGAAGTAAATCTATGTTCTTTACAAATTACTCTGTCTCAGTTATTCTAATATAGCAAAAAATACCTATGAGTATTCAAACTTTAGAACAGGAGCTGTAACACCCACCCTGCATTTGTTTTCTTTCCTCTGCTGAAGATCGTGAAATACCTGACTTTCCAGAGGCAACGCAAAGCCTGTCACTTGTCTGATAACTAGACTCACATCTTTTTGCTTAACACGTTTCACTCTGTCCTTTCTTCGAAGAAACACATGGTAACATTGAGCAAGAAACCAAATCTTTGAGATTTGTAGGGATGCTTTTGCAATGAAATACAGCCTAAAAAGTCATAAAATGGCAGTCACGAAGTCATTAAGTTGGAAGGGATGGTGTGCAATGTGGCGGGACTTAGTGCACCAGGCAGGCGATGCCACCCTGACAGTTTCAGCCCCAAGACTGCTTGATCACTGGCTTGATCTGCTTGCCCATGTGCTTGCAGCTCAGGCAACGTGTCTTGGAAAGCCCAGAAGGGAATCTGGTGGACCATTCTCATGATGTTTGTAAAAGGTTTTTTACAGACCTGCAAAAGGACCCGAAGTGTGGTGTCATGTGCAGGGTTCTTCTGTCCCGGTGGAGTTTATAATCTCCAGGGATACTCCTGGCAGAGTATAAATGATATTTGGGTGTTGATGTTCTCCCAGTCCATGGAGGGTATTTATTGGGTGCTTATGTGCTAAACAGAGAATAGAAAACTAAACAAAGTTGAGACTCTTTTTTCTAGGAGGAAATATGGTTAGTCCTGCAGATTTAGGTTCGCTTTTCTTGTAGGAACTCAGAGAGAAGTGGCCGAGCACTGCAGAGTAAGCTCAATAGAAGAGCAGGCTGATAACAAGCCCTGTTCGCCCTTATTAAACTAGGCCACTTCAGGGAGTCCCAACTGGTAGTAAGCACACAAGTATTCCCCGATGCCATAAATATGTGGATCTCCAAAACATGCTAGTGCAGCACCCTGGCAGATTAGCTCTGGATATGGAGACTATGATGCAGGATACTGAGGGCTAAGAGATGTGTGTATGGTTTCCTTTTTCTCTGCTGCTAAAATTTTCTAGACCCAGCATACCTCAGGTTCTACCTGCAGCATGGGCACCCAGTGTCTGACAGCAACCCTTTGTACAAAGAGATCAGAGGGGCATAGACGACTAAACAACCAACCTAGATGCTGTTAGGCTGAAATAGAGCAATGTTCCTTTGCACTGCAGAGAAAAGAGCAGTAATTCCGCCTGCAGTCTATGGGGCAGTTTCATGAAGGATGCGGTAGTAAGGTTGGCCCTAGGGCTGGATAGATGCTGAGGAAAAGTATTTGGGGTGAAGGCAGGACTTAGGAGGGGCGTGTGGTGCTCGGGTAGACAGAAGTCCTTCTCTCAGTAAACAGAAGTTGCCCAGATAGCAATGGGCACATGGAGCAAAGTTTGCATTGGTTTATGACTCCGCCCCCGCAGGAATCCCCACTTCAGTAGGACAGTTATCAGTGAGTCTAGAACGTGGGGCTGAAATAGATACAAGAATATTTTTCTCTCCATCCTGGTTTTCATCTCCCTTTCAGGTGCTTCTAAATGAAGCAGTCTTCGGCGCCTATGTACAGCACACATCCTGTTATATAGGCATCAATTTTAAAAGTTTGTGTTTTAATAAATGTCATTTATAATTTTTGTTTGGTATGTAGTGGTATTAGATAGGTCCTGCTTCTGCTTCTGACCTAGCATGTAGATTTGTGGGGTTTTTCTTTCTAAAAGCTTTGTGGTTTGAATTTGTTGCTAAAATGGATTCATTGTTGTCAGTATCAAAGAAGAAAAGATTAGGGTCCTATAATTTTCTAAGACAACACCTATGCTCAAATGCCAAGTAAACCAGGTAATAATAAAGTAACATTCTATGCAGAATTGTCATTTTCCAGTAAAGCTTCCTAAGTTACCTTAGCAGAATAAATACTGGGGAGAAAATTGAAAAGGTCACCCACTGCTGCTTCTGTCTTTTTCTCAAAAATATAAAATATCACAGACCTAAAGTAAGATATTTTAATTAAACTAAATATGCCTATACTGCTTAGCAAAGATTTTAAAGACTTGAGTTTAGGTGAAAATTATAACTCAGTTTGAAACATTCTTGCTTCTGCCTGTAGACCATGAATTTGTAAAAAAAAATAAAAAAAAAAATAAAAGGCAGGGTTTTACATTGCATTAAACACAGAGTTAATACTTCTTATCTATCTTCTTTCTCCAACGCCTTCTTTTCTTAATATGAAGCTCACTTTGACCTTCTAAAATAACCATTGCCAGTAACTGGAGAGGTCTGGGGCATGATACAATGATCACCAGCAAGTACTGGGAAAGTTGTCTACCTAGAATTCTGAGTTAGCTAAATTTCCATCATGAATGAGAAATGAAGGCATAATTTTTCCTCAAAACTATAGATTTTTTTTGAGCTGGTCTTCTCTACTAATAAGGAATTTTCTTCAATTTAAAGAAAAATCATACTACACTGAAATTTGTATTTACATAAATGAATGAGAAGCCTCAGAAATGGTAAGTATATGAGCAAATGAGACAGATATTTCTATACTTTATTATAAACATACTTACTAGCTTTAAAAAGCAGTTCTCAAACAATTCCATTCCATCCTAACATATCTGTACAGTCATAATAAACATTGAAATCTTATAGAGAATGTTTTGATGTGAGTTATACATATTAGCTGGCCATTCGTGTCTCCTTTTTTGTGAAATGTCTATTCAGGTCTTCTGACCATTTTTAATTAGGTTATTAGATTTTTTTACTATTGAGTTGTTCTTTTTGCTCAAGACTCCTTCAGCTATTCAATGTCCTTTATAGTTCCATGTGAATCTGATAATATTTTTCCTGTTTCTGTGCAGAATGCCATTAGTATTTTGGTAGGGATTTGTATTGGATCTGTAAATCACTGTGGGTGTTATGGAATTTTAACAATGTTAATTCTTTCAATCCTTCAGCATGAAATCTTTCTGTTTATTGGTGCCTTCTTCAGTGTCTTCCATCAACTTTTTTAGTTTGCACTGTAGAGCTTCCTGACTCCTATCTTCAATTTGTTGCTAAATATTTTATATTTCTGTATCCATTATGTATGGAATTTTTTAACTTTCTTTTTCAGTTAGTTCACTAGTAGTACATCGGAATGCCGCTAATTTTCAATTACATGGTTTTGTATCATGCAACTTAACTCATTAATTAGTTCTAATAATTTTTGGCAGCATCTTCAAACTCCTCTATGTAACTTCATGTCATCTGTACATAAAGGTGGTTTAATGCACTCCTTTCCAGTCTGGATGATGTTTCTTCGTTTCTTTCACCTAACTGCTCAAAACCCCAGGGAGGTATCACCTTACCCCACTGAGAATGGCTATTGTCAAAAAGACAAAGCATTACCCATGTTGGCAAAGATGTGAATAATAGGGAATCATTATACACTCTCGGTAGGAATGTAAATTGTATTGCCACTGTGATGGAAAACAGTATAAGTTTTCTCAAAAGATTAAAAAAATGGAATTACTGTATGATCCAGCAATCTGACTACTGTATGTACCCTACAGAAGTATACTGTAATCACTATGTCGAAAAAGTATCTGTACTTCTATGTTTATCTCAGGAATATTCACAACAGCCCAAATATGGAATTAACCTAAGTGCCCATCAGGGATAAACAGACAAAGAAAAGATGGTGCACATCCAGCATTATGCTACAGCTGCAAGAAGAAGGGAACCCTGCCATGTGCAGCAGCATGGAAGAGCCTAAAGAACATCACGTTAAGTGAAATGAGCCAATGCAGAAATAATACATAATTTCTTTCACATGTGGAATCAAAGAAATTAATGTCATAGACGTAGAAAGTAAAACGGCGATTATCAGGAAATGAGGTGGTTAAGGGGAAGAAGTGGGGAGATGTGACAATCAATGCTTTCACACTCTCATAAACCCATCCAGATGCAGCATGAAATGGTCAGCACCATGGGGGTTTCCCTCTGAGAGCTAAGAAATGGGAAAAAGAATACTGTCTCCTTGAGGATGTTCCTTGTACTCTTATTTGGCAGCCTGAAAAATCACTTTTTGTCTTCCACATGCCACTCACAAGATATCAACAGATTTAAATCAGAAATTTCTTGGAAAATGTGTCAGTCAGGTCATCTCAGTAAACACATCACGCTGAGTTTGACTGTTCTGCTAAAGCGAGGAAAAAGGGTCAGGCAGACACATTTCTGGTTTCACCTTTGTAGGTGACTCACACTGTGATTTTATTGACCATTTTAAGACTATGCTTCGCAAAACTGCTGGGCGCCCTTTAAATTGTCAAGCAATTACACAAAAGGACCCTGTGTAGGAAAAATGTCTCCTATAAAAAGGGAACATGATGAAAACAAGATAACTTGTGAACCTAATGTCTCTTAAAAAAGCTAATCAAAAAAATAAAACATCAATGTACTGCATTCATGTTTCCCTCAATGAAACAGAACGAGACAGTATGGAAGGATTTACTTTGTTGCATATGCTAACTGAGAGGGAATGCAAAATGAAATTTGGAAATACTGTATTGTCTTTTAAGAAGCAGTCCTTTCTGAAATAGATCTAAAACCAATTGGAGTAAGAAGAGAGCCAGTTTTGTTTAATCACAGAGTTCAGGGGTTGGTGGGATCCAATTTAATGAGCAGGAATAAAGTCATTTTCCATTACTGAAAGTCCTCACCAAGCAGCCCTGGAGTTCTGCCAAAAGGCATAGCAACCTCCTGCTGAGTCCGCAGCAGGACATCTTCATGTGCCACAGTTACACCCCATGTCCGGGCAGAAGGCACCACTTGCCACAGGTATCCCACGAGGAGGTTGTATGTGCT
This sequence comes from Erethizon dorsatum, assembly GCA_028451465.1. Taxonomy (NCBI): domain Eukaryota; kingdom Metazoa; phylum Chordata; class Mammalia; order Rodentia; family Erethizontidae; genus Erethizon; species Erethizon dorsatum. The sequence goes on from CM051833.1 coordinate 59,550,238, forward strand.
GGCAGATTCTTAATTAGCAGGACACAATTGATCTTGCAGCCACTCGGAGGCCAATTCTTTTTCTGAGACCTGTCAGTCTTCTGCTTTCATCTGCATCTGATGCTGAATTCAAAAGAAAGATGCAAAGTAGTGGCAAATGAAGCGGGACCAACTCTGAACCCCTGGCAGTCTCTGTGTACTCAGGTGGGTTTCTTTGTTCTCCTACACAGTGAGATAATGAAGAACTTTTAACTAAGTGGGCAGATACTGATGTTCTTGTAGAATGTAAGGACTAACTGCACTGTGGAATATTGAAGTCCCAGGCAGTATGTACCGCTGGGAGAATGGGCTTAAGGTTCTGAAGCAGCAATTTTCAACTACTGCAAGGAAGATGAGATTAAGAGTTAGGGGAGGAACAGAGGAACCTGGAATCTCGTGACTAAACACAATTGAAAACTATTTCTTTCTCCTATAAAGTACAATGGTACCTTGGTCCCAAACTCAATTCTTTCCACAATTCTGGTTGCAAACTGAACTGGACAAGGACTAAATCAAATTTCCCCATAAGGTCAACATTGAACCTAACCACTGAACTAGATTCGGTGCTCATCCAACTCAGTTTGTGACCAGAATCATGGAAAGGATCAAGTTTGTGCACTGAGGTACTACTATAAACTGGGCGGGGTCATGGGCTCATCCAGGAGCCTGTGCCCTTGGAAACTTGATCAGGTACGACATCTGGCTCTCTGGGTCACCCATGTCCTGATTACCTTCCACCCGGCAAGCAGAGAGATGGAGATCTGGCTGGTGGCATTTAAGGGCCAGGCCCAGAAGCAGCATGAGTTACATCTGTCCACATCCAGTCGACTAGAAGTCAAGCACATGGCCACATCTCCAAAAAATTAATGTCCGGCAAAATAGTTGCATTTTGGAAGAGATGCCTGAGTCCCTGGTGGTTCAAGAGCTGTCTTTACCACAGACACCAAAGTATTGTTTAAGAAGGATTCTCAAGATCATTAACGGAATAAGTCATTTTGAGGGATCAAAATTGGAAAATGTTTGTCTTGGATATGGAAATATCCAAAACAAGTAGATTCATTTATTGAAAAATAATCTGCTAGAAAGACTTGCCTTTGGGATAAAATAATACTTATTTTAATATAAAGCAACCTCTTCACTTTAAGGAAAGAGCAATAAGCTAGATTTAATAGGATGTGAATATATATTAAATGGGTGTACAGGTCAATATTTCTTAATAGAAAGAGTTCTTAACTAGGTTATGATAAATTAATCTCTCTACTAGAATACATGAGTGAAAATTTTGCAATATTTAAAGTTTGTTTTGAAGTAGCTCTTTCTCTGAAATGCAATATACAAAAGTTGGACAAATAAAATTCATTTCAATTAATCGTCACAAAAGCAAAAGGGCCTCAAAACCAGCACTAGATCAAGAAAAAGAACATGTGTCAAATAAAATCAACTGCTGTCTTGGCTACCAATATTTTAGGCCAATTTTATCAAATTGCAAATATTATATCAATGGTCATTTGCCACATTTATTCCTGCCATTGCCTAGTAGTAGTGTATACATTTTGTTCCTGAATAATCAATTGCTCCTTCTGAAACTTTAATCATTTCCAGAAGTTTACGCACAGCCCTCTCCTTCTTTGGGACTTTATTTCCAACTTCTGAATAACGCTGTACAGTATTCTGACAAATTACACATTGGTTAAGACCCATCTTTTAATAATAATAGTGACGTTATTTGCAGAGACATTAAGTATAGGGTCTTGAGTTAGGGGGATTGATAAATATAATTTTTACATGCTGAATTCCCAGCCTCCTTTGCAGTTAGGTGTGGCCATATAACTAAATTTATAGGCAATGGTACAGGAGACTGTGTTGTGTCCGAAACTTTCAGAAATGGTCAAACTTCTTTCACTTGGCTGTGCTTCTCCTTTCCCTCCTATCACCAAGCTCAGAGATCTTGGAAACCACATCTGCAATATGAGAGAAGCCCAGGCAAGCAGGAGGCTGGGCTCCTGTGTGCCTGCTTCTAAGACAGCCCCCTGCCAATCAGAAACACCACCTCTGGGATGCGTGTGAGCATGTGGCAATAGTTCCCTACTTGTGTTTGAGATGTTATGCAAATGCGCTCTTTTTTTGCTTTGTTTGACATATACATTATGTGCCTTTTGTTAGCCGGAGAAGCTAAAGCTACCCTAACTAGTACATCTGCTGCAGGTCCATTGGTATCTCCTCTGAAGGTTTCACAGGGCCCTCAAGCCGAGCCTGTCCTGCACTGACCATATTTCTCTCACCCATCACCTATCTATTTGATTCCCTTGATTCCGTCGTCTGCAAGTTATCCTGAACCCACCAACATACCAGAGAAGTCCACCTCATCACACCCATTTTAAACTTTTTCTTCCCAAATGGATCCTGTGCTGAGCTTCTCTCATGGATTGCTGACATTGTACAATTTGAGATTTTCTTATTTTTCCACTTGATCCTTGAAATTTTTGCCTGGAATTTTTTTTGGTCAGAGAGAACTGTTTTTCTATACTGACAATCTTAAACATCTTTCCAAACCCAAAGTCCTTTTAATGGTCTTTAATTCTACATTAAAAGCCCAATGATAAAGGCTGTGATACATGGTAACTCTCCACCTTCAGCTCTTAACACTGATCTCAGCCAACTTACCAGTACGCCTCCCTGTAAAACCCCGGATCCAATCGTGTAGCCCTGCTATGCATTTGACTTCCTGTGATATGCCCCATGTGCTTTACCTGAGGTGTACTCATTCTTTGTTCTCTGCCTGGTACACCGACATCTTTTCATCAACCTCTGGGGAATCAGCTCAAAGACACCAATTACAAAGTTTTCCCTTATACAGAAGGCAGATGCCCTTCCAAATTCATAGTTGAAAGCCTATCCCAGAAATGATCAGATTTGGAGATAGGCCCTTTAGTAGGTAAAAACTTTTAGATGAGCTTAGGGGGCGTTCCGTGATGAGATCTGTGTCCTTACAAGAGGAGAAGACACAAGAGAGCTCACTCTTTCATTATTTGAAAATATAGTGAGAAAAATGTGCAAACCAGGAAACAGTTCTCACCAGGAAACACCCACCCATGCCAGCTCTCCAACCTCAGATATCCAGCCCCAGCGCTTGAAATATAAATCCATGTCGTTTGAGCACCCAATCTGTGACAGTTTGTATGGCAGCCTGAGCTGAGACACTCTCTATTGTATCCCCAGGTCCTAGTATGGTGCACGTTATGCCGAATTCTTCATAAACATTTGACTAAATCTTTGGGTAGATACAAATTCTTTGTAAACATCGGGTACTTATATTGTAGCATGTGTTACACTCTCATATGGGAATCTGAGACACTATTAAAGAAGAAAAAGGAAAATTTATATAATATTGGAGAATAACAACACATTTATTAAGTTAGAAGAAATACTCTTTGTTTGTATTATTAGTTTTTCAAGGCCTCCTTTTCTCACAGAGGCTGTGGAGGTGATGTTCAGCACAGCATGCCTGACTACTGTGAAATCTGAGTTAATGGACATTAAATGCGACTTTAGTACACGAATTACTTTCTGCCCTGGAACAAGATGATTGACGTATTAATAGCACATGTACAGCGCTTGAAGTTGAGGATTTGAGTCAAGTTAATTGCTTTAAAACTTAGTAACTTAACCTGTAGGAAAACAATGACATTGGCAATAGCGGTCTTAAATACCGTTTTGTGTACTTTAAATGAAGTCTTCAGATAATGTATTAATCCAAGACAAATGGAGCACATGATAAATACAATGACTGTGAGGGTTAATCAGCAGTAAAAAGGAGCAAAAACAGTGATTAATTCAATCTCATGGGAAAACCAGATGTACATTCTTGCAAAGACTAACAGGAAAATCTGGAGATGATATAATGAATTCAAGGAATAGTCAATAATTGAAGTCATCCTAGGATATCTGCAAAACCAGGACCCTCGGCCACAGGAGAATTGAGATGCTGTTTCTACACTAACCCCAAGGAATGAAAGGGAACCAGCTGGGTCACAAGACCTTATCCTTAAGAAGGCACTGGAGGGGAACACAGGCTTAGCCTGCCTGGAAATCATCAGTACTTACTCTACTTCAAGTACTTACAAAAGTGGAATTCTGCCAGGGAATTTCTGAACCAGAGATGTCAAACATGTTTAGCCTCTGGGTAGCCTGCATTAGAAAGGACAAATCTGCACCTCATCATGTTGCTTACTCAACAAAAATAGAGCCTTACGAAAGAAGTAATGATAAAATTCTCCATGCTGAGACTTCACATTACTTTTATTTTCTCTCTGTTTCTTTTAATTTTTTTCCATTCCAATTTCAACAAGAGTAACATTCCTTTCCCTCTGCAGGGCTTGGACAACCCTCTTCCAGAATCATCGGTCTTCCGTGATTCTCTAACGTAGGTGGGTATCTCGCTATGAGCCACTTCTTCCTGGGAGTTGCCAAAGGGCAAGTTCTGCCCAGGAAATCTAACTTCCATGGCTTCAAGCAGCCCTTTGATTGCCAGTGGTCCTTGCGCATTCTTACTGTAGAATCATCTCTTCCTCCAAATGTCCCTGGTCACAGTGCTGTCAGCACCTAGATGTGTAGAATAAAAGGAAAATATTTTATGGTATATATTTGTGACACATAATAGTTACATTCATTTTGGGGAATTAGAACATATATATAATTCTTTTTAATTGATGTGACCATGACTACATGAATTCATTTATTTACTATTTGTATGTTTGTGATATATAATGAATACATTTCATCATGGGGAATGGGTACATAGACATACTGCATCTTAATTCTTGTCACTTCCCTGTCTCTTCCCCTCTACTCTCTATCCTGTCTCCCCCATCCTCAGGTTCTCTTCCCATTTCCACAAAGTCTACTCCCTGTTTCCTATCATCTATCTTTTACTCTTTATTTATATATTGGGTTTCTCATATGAGAGACGTTCCGGGTCTCCATAAGGTCTCCCTCATTCTTTCCTACAATCTCTCCTTTGTTTTACTCTTTACTTTGTTTACAGTCTGGGTTTCTCATATAAGAGAAACAATGTGCTATTTAATTTTCTGTGCCTGATTAATTTTACTTAACATTATAGACTCAAGAACTACCCATTTTTCTGCAGATGGCATGATTTCATCATTCTTCTTTATGGCTGATATATATCACATTTTCTTCATCCATACATCTGTTGATGGTTTGTAGGAATAGAACAGAGGACACAGGAACAGCCCACAAACCTTCGCTCATCTGATCTTTGGTAAAGGGCCCAAAAAGATGTGCTGGAGAAGACAGCCTCTTGAACAAATATTGCTGGGAAAACTGGTTATCAACATGCAGAAGAATGGAAGGAGAACAGTATCTCTTGCCCTGTCCTAAACTCAAATCAAAATGGATCAAAGACCTAGACATGAAACAGAATGTTTGAAACTACTGGAAAATAACCTGAGAGATACACTGAAGGCACTGGCACAGGCAAGGACTTCCTGAACAGAATGCCAAAAGCACGAGAAATAGTAACAAGAATCAACAAGTGGGATTATATTAAATTAAATGAAAAAGCTTCTGCAGAGCAAAGGAAACAATCAACAGGGTGAAAAAACAAACTGTATAATGGGAAAAATGGTCAGCTACACTTCTGATAGAGGACAGAGACCTAGAATATATATAAAAAAAAAATTTAAACCCTCAGAACAAATGATCTATTTAAAAAATGAGCAAGTAGATAAGTACATGAAAAATGCTCATCATTTTAGCCAATAAGAAAAGGCAAACCAAACCAACTCTGAGATTCTACCTTCCTCAGGGCAGAATGGCTATTATCAAGAAAAAACAAAACAAACAAACAAAAAAAAAAACAGCAAATGCTGGTGCAAACGTGGGAGAAATGCACACTTCTCCTTGGTTGGTGGGAATGTAAACTACTACAACTGCTGTGGAAGCGAATACCAAGAATCCTCAAAAACTAAGAATAAAAATTCTTTTTGATCCAGCTACTCTCCTGGGTATCTTCCTGAAAGAGTTAAAGATGTACTAATGTGATAGGTGCATACCCAAATTTAAAGCAGCACAATTGATGATGGATAAGCTTGGGAAGAATCTTCTACAGATGAGAAGAGGTGTGCATTTTTTTCTACTCTTAAACTTTTCTCTTTGGTTGGTTTAACAATTAGAGACAGGCTTTAAACTTAATGAGCCTTTTATTCAATATAAGTAATGTTTCATTTTTATATGATTCATATAGACTCAGATTAATGAAATAAGTATAATAATTTTTTCTACTTCACTACTGGGTTTATTTAGGTGATTAGTTTCAAAGAGAACTGGTTTTATGTAGGCATCTGTAATTCATTTTTATAAATGGACCTGAGATGTTTTGTTTACTCTTTAGACTGCAGAATGATCTACATAATTTTCATGATCGTGATTTTCTGAAATGTATTTTTACAGTAGCTTTGCCCCACGAGCGGGTGGCTCAGAATCCGTCACCACTGATTCTGTCACACAGTGTCCTTTTCCTCAATCCATTCCTATGGAATTCCTTACCAATGGAGTGGTGGACCAATGAGTCTGCATGGTAATCCGGTAACGCTTGAGAGTGGATAGCTGGAGCACTCCAGGTCCACCTGCAGGATCTTATGTCACCATTGGCCTTCAGGCCACCCATGAGGGTTGGGGAAGGCTCACTTTCCCTCTTCACCTCTGCTCAGCACCAGCCTACAGCATGCAAGCCCAGAAGCCCTAAGACCTGCTGTGGGTCATCGGTGTTTTGATGAGGCTGGGGCAGCAGAAGAGTGTCCCAAGGGCTTTGCAGGCGGTGCTCATGTGCCTGCATGAATGCAGCCAAATAGAAGGAAAAAGAAGTAGCTTTGTGGGTTTTTGGGGACACCCAGGCACCCTCTAAGAATTTCCATAAGTAACTGGGGGAGGGACCCTGGGAGAAGGACAGATGATCCATCACCAACACAGAAGGAATTTATCAGTGCTACTGACTACATCCTCATTGTGCACAGCCAGGGCACTGCCCCAGGAACAGTTCATGTTTTCTGGTTCCTGCATTCCTACAGATGGGCCTCACCTTCTCCTAAGTCAAGCACGCTGTCAGTATTCCACACAATTCCAGAAGAGTTTCACCTCTAAAACCAACAAATGTTAGAAAAAAACCAACATGGAATTCCCCCTAGCATCTGTGACGATATTTGGAAATGGGGTGGAAATATAAACTGACATAAAGTCTCCAAAGAGTAATTTGGCAATCAAATCAAAAACTTTAATCCAGTCAGTTTATTTACAGGAAATATTTTAAGCCACTTTACCATTGTAATAATAAGCACTTGGAAACCACCAAATTTCCCATAAGCAAGAATCATACATTCCCAAAATGGAAACTACCGGCCTCAGATTCAGGATGCTTACATCTAAGAATCATCAAGGCTCCTCTCAAGATTATTTCTAATAGTGAACTCACAAGTGTTTTGCTGTCCCTGAAGCATTGAGCTCTACTCTTTTGAGGTCTTATTTTCCAAGGGCAATGGTCATACCAGGAGATACAACCATGACTCACTGGAGAATAAGACAAGTATATGGTCATTCGGGACTTCTTATGCCATAGAATCAAGAGAGAAAATAAAGTGACGCCTAGCTGGAGTGACTGATCCTCATTTTTGAGGGAAAATCCAATTGCTGCTCACACCATGAACAGCAAGGGAGACTCTGCCTAGAACCTGGAAGTGTTTTCAGGGTTGATACTTACAACATCCATAGCCAATGTGAAAATTTAATGGAAAACTATAGTAGTTGAAATGTAGAACTCTTCAGTGTCACTACTGTGCAGGAACGAGGTTTTGAGCCACATCACTAAGTATGAAATTCTGAAAAACATTTGTAGTAGATGAGGAGGGGGAAACTGTGAAGTTTATTCTGTTTTTGAAAAAATGGGGAGAACTAACAAATTTTTACTAGACTAACCAAGAAACAGAGCATATGTTCCAAATACACAATTAGGAATGAAAGCAGAGATTCACTGCTGACTTGGCAGAAATTTTTGAAAAAAGGATTACAATGGATTCCTGTGAATAAGTATCTGCCATAACCTTAGATAATGAAGATTAAATACATAAATTCCCATAAATACACAAACTACCAAGAAGAACCCATGAAGAAAAGGAAAATCTGGTAACATGTAATTTATAATACATGAAAAGATTGGATTAGTTAATTTAAAAAAAAAGATTGTCATAAAGAAAAATGCATGATCAGATGACTTTACTGTTAAATTCTATCAAACATTTAAGAACAATTAACTCCAATATTTCATTAAATCTATGAACAATGAAAACAATATTTTCTACCTCACTATGAGGCCAGTCTTACCAGGCACAAAATCATGTATCTCAGGAAAGGAAAAGTACAGTTGAGCATTCCAAATTAATGAATGGAGAAAAGATACAAATCTCTGGTGCAAAAATCCAAATAAATTATGTACATACTCCACACTGAAGGAGGACAATCCTGATTCCATGTTGTTTAAGTCTGATTTGCAAACAGTGACTTCCTTCCAAAGACTAAGTATGGAAAATGGGAGAAAGAGTGCCCTCACCATGGAGAAACTTACCAATACTCCTTCAGCCTGGTGATCCAGGCCAGTATCAAGAGTCACGAAGCCTGTTTACAGTAGGCAACCTTAATGCCACCTTACTTCTGTGTCGTTCTCCCCAAAGCCAGTAAGTCTAATCTAACCATGAAAATCCATCAGACAAACTTAAAAAAAAGGGCAACACTAATACACTTGGGCAATATTCCTCAAATCTGTCAAGGTCAGTAAGTGCAATGAAAATCTGAAAAATTGTCAAACTCAAAAAGAAGCTCAAAAAGACATAACTGCTGTCTTAGATAGTTTCTCATTGCTAGGACAAAATACCTGACCCACAAGTTAAAAGAGGAAAGATTTATTTTAGCTCACACTTTGTAGAGGTTTCGGTCCATAGGTGGCTGGCTCCAAGGCAGGGCAGAATGCCATGTGAGACTTGCAGAGGACAAACAGTCCCTGATCAGGCAGACAGTGAGGTTTCCTTTCCTCTTTCTTCCATTCAGGCTACGAACTTATTGGTTGTGCCAATCACACCCAGGTGACCCTTGACATTTTCCACACCTAGAATTATGCTGAACCAGTCACTAGAGTATTCAGTTATTACACACCGATAATCCAGCAGCACATATTCATGATCTAGCCACCTCCCAGAATCCCCCATATGAGCACAGGAGGCTTCATGGAGACATCAATATATAAGTCATAACAAGCACTAAATGTTACATGGCATTCGGATCTTGGAACAGAAAACAGGACACTAGATAAAAACTAAGGAAACCTGAGGAACTATGGACTTTACATGATAATAAAATAGCAAATTTAATTAGTGTTTTAAAATGTATCATACTAATGTAAGATTTTATGAGAGATTATTGTATGCATGACAAGACTGGGGGAGGTGTGTGGGGACTTTCCGTGTTAGCTGCTCAATTTTTCTCTAAATATAAAATACAGAATTCCTGGGCCGGTGAGATTGCTCAGCAGCTTAAGCACCTGCCCGGCAAGCGCGAGGGCCCGAGTTCGACTCCCAGAACCCACATACGAAAAAGGGGCCGGTGATATCGCTCAGCTGCACGGGCGCCTGCTGGCGTGCGAGGAGCTGAGATCGACCCCCCGTTACCCACACACACACAAAAAAAAAAATACAGAATTCCCCCCAGTATGTATACAAACTTCAGGAAAAAAAAAATAGTATGATGTTTCAACAGATGGCATTACCCTAGTATGGGGGACCCTACAAGATGTCGTATATCACAGAAAACCCACTACACTGCCAGCCATTTGGGAAGACATTGAAAATGTGTGTGCAGCAATCTGAATAACCAAGGTTACCCAAGCAGCAGTTCACTGTACTAGTAAATGTTTGCAAGCTAATGGCCACAACACTGAGTGCCTCTTGCAATTACAGAGGCCAAAGATAACTTGTGTTAATCTCGTGATATCTCAACAAATTTAGTATTAAAATGTTCATACAAGTTTTTCTTTTCCTGAAGTATGCATTCATTTTTTGGTGGGCCCTGTAGTTGCCTAAAAGTAACTCTACTAATAAAATTAATTAAAATATTTTTAAAAGGACAAAATACTTGAATAGGCATTTCTCCTTAGATACAAAACTGGATCATGAAAGGATGTTCAGTATCATTAATCATTAGGTAAATGCAAATCCAAACTGTAATGAAATACCAGTTCATATATACTGGGCTGAAATAATCTTTTTAAAATAGAAAATAAGAAGTATTTGGCAAGGATGTGGAAAAATTAGAACCCTCATGTATTGCTGTGGTAATGTAAATGGTGCAGTTTCTGGGAAGCACAGCAAGCCATTTCTGAAGAATTTAAACATAGTTACCATGTGACCCAGCAATTCCAGTCTAGGATATACCCAAGTGAACTCAACATAGACATTCATAAAAAAATATATATATGCTCAAAATAGAATTATCAATATTAGTGAAAAAATGAAAACATGCAAAATGTCTATAAATGGAATAATAAAGCACTTCTTAATATGTGTTCTTCCATACCAAGGAATATTATTGAGGTGTTAACATGAATAAAGTGTTAACACATGCTATGACGGAAATGAACCTTGAAAACTTCACATTCAGTGAAAAAAGGAAGACGCACAATGCCATGTATGTACTATGTTTTGCTTTGGCTCTCAAATGTCCTCCAAAGCTCCAGGTGTAGGAAGCTTGACCCCAGCCTGTGGTCTGTGGGCAGGTGGTTGCGGAACCTTCAGGAGCCAGGGCCTAGTGGGAGGAAGTGAGCTCCCTGGAGGCTGCTCCAGGAGGGGTTCCAGGCCCAGGCTGTCCTGTCTCCCTTTTGGCTTCCTGCTGTGCCGAGGTGTGTAGGAGGAAACCAGCGATTACACCACGGAGATGAGGTCAGACCAGGTCATATAAAGGCTATACCTGTCACACTGAACTACAATTCTGCATTGTAAATTTAGAGATATATATTAAGAAGGAGGGCAGGATGTTGAGGACGGAGTTGTAGATGCTCCTTGCACAAGGTAGAGAGCCAGACCGGAAGCAGAGAGAGCAGTTGAGAGCCTATTGCAGTAGTCACAGTGGGAGACAATGAAATGACAGCCTGAACAAAGAGAGGGTAAGAACTGTGCTGAAGAAAGGAGAGGTTGAAAGATGCGGAAAATAGGGTCAATTCGCCTGCTGATTCGCTGTGCCTCTAAGAAAAGAGAACAAAAGATTTCCAGAAATTCCTGTGCAAAGCGCAGAAGATGGGGTGAATGGAGTTTCCTTATCCCAGGAAGGACTTAGAAAAAGAAGAATTATTTGGGTGGGGAAGAGGAGAGATACATTTTGGAGATACTGAGACTGAGGTATTTCATACTGCATCAGGGTGGAGATACCAAGTAGTAGTCAAGTATTTCTGTTTATGTTAAAGTTAAGCTATCTAAAGCTGGAGATTTGATCTTATATCCACAGTTATATAATTATACTTTATATCTGTAGTCTATTATATAATTTTATACCTATAACTATAACTGGTAATTAAAACCACCAGATTCCTTCTCCTCACCAATTGAGTCCTTCAACCTGAGACAAGCTATAAGTGTAGACATGCAGGAAATTGGGAGAAAATAAACACTAACATTGAGAACCCAGTAAAACAAAACACACGAGCTGAGGTGTCCCATGCTAACCCCGAATCCACTGTGTATTTGTATCATAGTTGTCTCTATACCATATAATCTACAAAGTAGTCTACAGGCTGATGCATAGTAAACAATAGCAAATTTAAAATATTGTTGGGCCCTGCAGCAATTTGCCAGCATAGGTATCACTGATATTAACTGGGTGTCCTGATGAGAACTGAAAACTGTGATTACTTTACAACATATAAAATCTTCCACAGCAAGGCAACCCTTGTGACAAGCACATCCCTTATATTACCAGTAGGTAGGGTCCAATTCCTTCTACCAGCAGGTAATGAAATCGTCTTGCAGCTGTCTGTGTTCACCAAGTAAACAGTCTGGATGCATATTTGTGGGTGGTGGGGTCAGAGAATTGCTTTAATGTTGTTCTACTTCATTTGTTGCTTTCTCTATGTTGGGTATCGTTATGTAAATTATTAGGTAATCCTGTAACAACACATTGAATAACAAACACCATGGAATGAATTTTTTCTGTTTTCTTTTTAATTTTTGTGGGTACCGGGGGTCGACCTCAGGACCTCGTGCACCAGCAGGTGTCTGTGCCACTGAGCGATATCACCGGCCCTTTTTTTGTATGTGGGTTCTGGGCATCGAACTCAGGACCTCGTGCTTGCCAGGCAGGCATTTATGCTGCTGAGCTATCTCACCGGCCCTGGAATGAATATTTTTAAAATTATTTTTGTCATGTAATTATATGTAAGAGGTTAAATTACTTGCATCTTATACAGTGAGAAAAATGGGCAAAATATATTTCAGACCAACTTGCACTCATAAATCTAGGAAAAAATAAGATAATGACGCTTTCAGAAATAAGCACCTAATTCTTTATACTATAGAAAGATGGACTGCTCATTAAAATAAATATTACTAACGTACAAATGAAAAGTACATACAGGGCTGGGCCAGGGATATAGCTCAGCAGCACAGCGCCTGCTTGGCAAGCACGAGGTCTTGAGTTCAATTTTTACTGAAAAAAAAGAAAAGAAAAGTATATACAGGGATTAAAAAACTATGAGGAAAACAGCCAATTTGAGTGGAAATAAAGGTCACCAATCTTTCTTCTTCCAAAAGGTCATTGTATTTCACACACCTGGGTTTTATCAACAATAAATGTAAAATTTTCAATTAGAGTTTGGAAGTGGCACATCTGGGGAGTCATAAGAATAGAGCCATTTATTACAGTTAAACAAGAAATAAAAATAAATCTTCCAAATTTGTGTTTGGAAATCTATTGTTTTATGTTAGAAATAACAAAGAAACTCACAGCGGGGAAATACACCAGGGAGAAGAGACCACTGACTTGGGATTCAATGATCTGAGCTCCAGTCTCCACTCTGAGTGGTACAAATCACTTAAGAATAATCACAATTTTCTCATCCTTAAAATGGGTATAAAACTGGTAAATTCTGAGGAGCCACCTTTAATCTAAACATTTAAAAATGGGTATAATCATCTTTTCCTGATTCCATAAAAATTATTTTGATAATAGCATAAAATGCTGTGCTACTTTGAAAATAATAAAGTTCTTTAAATTGAAAGTCAAAAGACAAGGCCTGAACCAAGCAACCACTGACACCTGCATTTCCAGCACTGCGCATGTATGTCCTACATCAAGAATGCAGTCACTCACGTGTGGGTCTTGTCTCGCAACACATGGAATGGCAGAAGTCACATTGCTTGATTTCACTTACATCTGCTCTGATCTCAACCACATGGTAATTGGGAAATTCTACCTTGTGCTGTCCTAAATCCAGACTTGGGGACAGATCTAACCAAGCCACGATAGTATCTTGGAGGTAGACACGGGTGGAGAATCAGGGCTTTCATGCCTCGGTGCTGACCATGATAGCTCTCAGACCCTTTAAAGCCATCTGCCTGATTGTGCCCACTCCATCTACTCAGAACAACCCACGACGTTCAGAATCCCCAGCCATCGTGTGTTCCACATTCAGGGATAGTCACCCATCCTATCCTGAGTCAGGGCCACTTGCACAGCCTCCGGTACTCACCTCAGAAAGCCTATGATGACCGTGCACACAGAAATTGTTCTCCCCACCAACACCCACCTTCCAAAGCTCAGACGATAAGGAATCAAACGACAGTCACAAAGTCATAAGGGAGGAATCACGAATAGCTCCACTCTATTCCTTCCTGGTGATGCCCTGGTTTTCCCACCACTACCAACAGCTCTTAAATAAGCAGGCATGGGTTAGTTTCTTTTCTACTAACTCATTTACTCACACACATACAGAGACAGACTCATGTCTATGTGAGGTGTGATTAAAAATAGAGTGTATATTTAAATTAAAAATATTACAATAAAAGACACATTGCCATGAATCCCCCTCAAGACATTCCCCCTGACTTTGAACACACTTATCCCATCATTCTTGCCACTTTCTGAAGCAGTTCTGGACCTCCTCATTTGTGAATGTCTTTTCATGGCTGCCTCTAAACCAGAATTGATTCAAAATACTTACAGCAATTTCTGTCACAGGAAGTACAAACATTACAGTGTGTCCTCATCCATCTTCTTTTTTTTTTTTTTTTTTTTTTGTGGGTACCGGGGGGTCGACCTCAGTACCTCGCGCGCCAACAGGCACCCGTGCCGCTGAGCGATATCACCGGCCCCTTTTTCGTATGTGGGATCCGGGAGTCGAACTCCGGCCGTCGCGCTTGCAAGGCAGGCGCTTACGCCGCTGAGCCATCTCACCGGCCCCATCCTCATCCATCTTATTCACTGGAACTGGCACTGTGAGGCTTCTGCCTCCTCTGCCAAGTCAAAGTGACCGTGAAAAGTAAAGATTTTGAATCAATGCAGTACACTGAGGCACCAGGAGAGCAAAACTAAAGACACTCATGAAAGAGGACTCCAGAGCTGTTTCAGAAAGTGGTAAGAATAATGGGATAGAAGTATTTTGAGGGGGCTAATACCAATATGTTTTTTACTGTAAGAAACTGTTTCCATTTAAATATCACCATATTTTGTGATCACACTTCATATATTTAATGTATTACTTATCCAGCATCCGTTCCTTCATTTATTCCTCCTAGAAGATCTCTAATTTTCTAGAGTGGTCATTATATTCATGTGCTTTATCAAGACCTGATTCTATCCACTCCTACATCATTCACTCATTCACTCACTTATCACTCCTCCCACTATTCCAGATATTATTTAATATTTATTCAAAAGTCGACTCCCATTTGCAAGCAGGCACCCCAAATAATTGAAGGCCATCAGGCTCAGTCCAACCTCATGGCCAGTGTTTGGGAGAAGAACAGATCACAGCTCTGTCTGCCCAATACAGAAAGCTTTGGAAGCCATCTAAAAGCTTTGTTCATTGAAGTCTTGATGCTTTCCTGAGGCAACACCTTGGGGCGGCTCCCTTCATTTCCAGATGCAAAAGGAGGAATCACTGAGCCCAGGTTTTGGTAGTTCTTCCCTCAGGAAACCAGCTCTGGGATGTCCTTACGGAATAGAAAGCCTGAGTCTCCCGTTATTCAACTGAGTAATGGGACCCATCAGCACCAAGGCCAGAGGCATCTTGGATCTTCAGGTCAGAAGGTGGGGAGTTCCTCACTTCCTTGCTATATGAGTCAACGCTTACTAGAGTCAGATGTAGAAAAGAGCAAAATGTCTGTCTGTCTGCTGGAGACTTGAAGGATCTAGTTAAGGGCCTGGAGCCACGACAATGTCCTTTGCGAGTATCAAGAGTCCAAGGAATCTGCAATGGGAGACCAAAGGATCTGGGCCCGAAAGAGCCAAGGGTCAGTGCTGGAAGCCGAAGTGTCCCTGTCGAAAGGCTGAAGGATCTGTGCCAGAAGACTGACGGATCTGCACTGGAAGCCAGGAAATGATGTCCAAGATGAAGACGAGGACTGAAGCTCCCCCGAAGAAAGAAAACAGCCAAAGCTCAAAGAAAATCTTCTGAAACTCCTCTGAAGATAAGCAGTCAAAACAAAGCACCTCCAAGAAGATCATCAGAAATCCTCTCCCATTTTCCTTTTTATACTCTTCCGACCACAGTCCTCCCTAAAGTGGGCCTTCCATGCCCAGAACCGTACTGATTCAGTTCAGCTGGGCATTCCCATTCAACTTGACAATCAATCAGTTAATCACCGCACTCACTAAGCACTTACGTGTGGTTTCTGTCTTCCAGCCTGTATGTTTCATAAGCCCTGAAATCTGAAGGAATTAAATGGTTTTAAATTATGTGAACAGTGTGCACTGAGAAAGAAAAGTGCCCAGTGGAGTAAGTCCAAAAAGTTGACTCTAATAAGAGACCTGGACCCAGTAGCATCTTGCCTTTTAATTACAGACACATTTGTTATTTTCTATTTCTATGCTTTTGCCCTTCCTTAGTCTAAACACTCAAGTAGGTAAGAAAAATTATTCCACAGAACTCGATGAATATGCAAATGATTAGCAATACCCACACAAAGTCAATTATAATTAAATTTATCATGCTTCTAGCTTGGTCTGATTCATTATAGGAAGGTAATTTCTCAGACAACGTTGAATTAATTCTGGAATAAAATTTTGTCCTCTGGTTCCTTCCCTGGAAGCTCTATTTACAGTTAGCCCATGGCTGTGATTTAAAATGCACTCCATCTGGAAGCCCACCAGAGGAGCTATCTTACAGAAGGAAGAGGAAATGAAATCACTTGGCATTTTCATAGGCCTTGTCCAAATTGTGGATGAGCAAAATTCCTCGAAAATGCACATAAAATTCAGCTTCCAAATCAGCAGATACTTGCATAGTGAACATTTCCAAGGAACTTATAAATAATATACATCTTAATATGCATCTGCCCAAAGTCACACACAAGTTTCTAAACTTCCAACAGTGCAAACAGCAATGCAGCAGTGGAGCTCAAGATATACGTCCCTGGGCCAGTGAGATGGCTCAGCGGCGTAAGCGCCTGCTGGCAAGCGTGAGGTCCTGAGTTCGACTCCTGGTCCCACAGGGAAAAAAAAAAGATATACGTCCCTTTTGAATTCACGAGAACCAGGGGCAAGTTTATTATCATCTTTGAGCCTCAGTTTTCTCTTCTGCAAAAGAGCAATAAACTTGCTATGGAAGTTAAATGCGTGGGCGCTAAACGAGGTCATTACTGACACTACCTGATACAATGACTGTCTCACAGTGAGAGCGCAATGGCTATTTGTGTTCTCATCTTTTTCTACTCCCAAGATTCAGAAAATAACATCCACTCAGTGAAGTATTCAATGTCCTTCCCAACCTGGCTCCAGGTTAACCTTAAACTTCCTCCTAATGAGTCCTCCTTTCTCACTGGCATGAACTCCGTCATCGCTGAATCCCTCCATGGCTTCTCCCCAGGGTGATGGCCTGGCCCCTGGCTGCGTACTACGCATGAGGCCCCACTGCACTGCTGAGCATCCTCTGTCCCCTACTGCTCTTCCCAGAGGCTGCCTGGCTGCACCTGCGGCCCACCTGGCTGCGCCTCAGGTGACGGATTTGCCATCAACCGGACTCCCGAGGTACATACTTCAGTCTCGGGGGTGGGAGACTCAGGACAGCGCTCTCCCGCACCTGGCCACAGAAGCTTCGGGGCGCTTCTCTACTCCTAATGTTTTCATTTCCCATCTGTTCGTCACGTGGAAACTGACAAAGGCATTCATGTTCTTTTTGTACCTTGATAATTAAATGAGACATTCTTTATTAAATATGATATAACTAAATAAGAGAATGCATTTCTTAATTCTGCACATGTATATTTATGAAACATAAAAGTAAATTCCATGATCAAAATTGATATAGAAAACTATTATCCGGAGGACAAGAGGAAGTGGCTCTTGGTGGAGGTTCAGCATTTCCGTGGGCGGACTCAGGCGAGGTGAAGCTTGCAGCACTGAAGTTAGCTCGGTGGGCGGTGCATGGCGAGCATCTGAGAGGAAATCCAAGCTCTGTTCCCTATGAGTCCTGCGACTTGAGTGAAAGCTTTAGTTAAACTGAAAGAGCCTCAGACCCCTACCAACAAAATATAACAATACTGTCTAGTTCACAGGTTTACTGGGCATGAAAATCCAATGAGAAAATTCATCTGAAGCCCTCAGAAAGGAGCCCTGTGCATGGCGCCTGCTCATTAGCGTGTGCTGTGCATTGTGCGGTGACACAGATCAACCAGTAGGGGGCGAGCGCTTTCCAACAGGGAAACAGGAAGTGGAAAGATCTGAAGTGGACGCTTGCAGGTGTAAGCAAAAACCGTAGCTGCCCACTATGGACAACAGATAGATTTACAAAATAATAGGGATTAAGAATAGGCATTATAATTTCTAGATTTCATGTGATATGACTTAATTCCTTCAAGTTTATATTTTAAGCAGTTACATAATTCCTTTAGGAAAATAGGAAACTGGTAACTAATAAAAAAGTAAAGCGTCTACTATCAATTTTAATTACATTACCAAGTATATACATCGTGATGAAAAAAATATTAACCTAGACCCTGAATTCTGTATGAAAAATTACTGGCCACATGTCCTTAGAATAGGTCATTTCCCTTCAAAAACCTCATTACCTTTATTTAAAACAACACAAATTAACTTCAGTACTTAATGCATTTATTAAAACTTTGGATTTAAATAAGTTATAAGAAAGATGGGTAAAAACTTTGAACTACTAGAGAAGCACACATTCCTACCAGGAAGCTGATCTTACACCAATGTGTTTAACTTAAAATCTTCCAAGTTACAATACTCAGTATATCAACTGTTCAAAGTCAAGAGGTTGGTTTTGTTTTGTTTTGTTTTGTTTTGTTAGGCAGGGTCTTGCCATGTAGTTCAGGCTGGCCTTGAACCCATTATGTAGCCTAAGCTGGCCTTGAACTCTGAGCAATCCTCCTGCCTCAGCTTCCCGAGTACTGGGATTACAGGCATGTACCATCAACCTTGGCTTGTTACTTTAGTTATGAAGTTAGCTTTTTTGTAATTCATATTTTAATCAAAATGGGCAGTAAGATAAAATGTGGACTTTTTTCAACTCTCCTTTAATTATTAATGAAACACATAACCATGTATGTGGATAAACCATACCTAAAACCACACTTAAAAGACATTGCTACTGCTGGAAGACTGTGATTGAACAATTTCTAAAAGAAAGGAAGAACACACATGGTTTCAGAACATGAACTTTTCTTAGTGCTCTCAGGGACCTGCACCCACTTAGATTTTCCTGGAGTAACAGGAGTGTCAGGCATCTGTCCGGTTTAGCTGCTGCACCCAGGCCAACTGACAGGAGACAGGGGAATCCCAGGTCTGAACCCCGCTGCTTCTTTCTGTTACTCATGTGCTGTGTGACCAAAAGTGGAGGAGGTAAAGGGCTATTTAACCACGCAGACCTTCATTTCCTTAACTCTGCAATGAGGGTAGTGGTGCCAGCCCTCACAGTACAGAGGTAAGGATTCACTGTAACTGGGGATAGTGTCCTTGAATGCCCAAGTTCCTCTTCCGTCTGTTCCTCCTATGAACTGGGCC
Organism: Erethizon dorsatum; assembly: GCA_028451465.1. NCBI lineage: Eukaryota > Metazoa > Chordata > Mammalia > Rodentia > Erethizontidae > Erethizon > Erethizon dorsatum. The sequence continues at coordinate 59,569,546 of CM051833.1, forward strand.
CCTGACTGCAGGGAGCAGGACTCTGATGGATGTGCTGTGCTAGCAGAGAAGGCATCGAAAGGCACGTGGATCCTGAGAAAGCTTTCAGTATAGTCCATGTTTTCTGTAACAGCTTCTGAGCCTCCAAGGCCTAAATCCTCCCTGGGGTATTCCAGAGATGTGGGAGCAATTCAGCCATCTGGGGGCAGAAGAGTCAGAGAAGGGAAGGGAAGGGGAGGGGAAAAGCAGGGAAGGGAGGGGAGGATGAATGCCACATTCTGAAGCAGGTCCAGAAGTCCTCTTTCATGAGTGTCTTTACAAAGTGTGATCAAAAAAATAGTGAATGCTGCTGCCAAGTGCTATCTGAGGGAAAGGCAGGCTTATATGAGCATTATCGTGGCTCCTTATCCACCTTACTCACCAGATCTGGCACCATGTGACTTCTGACTCCTCCCCAAAGTCAAAATCTCCATGAAAGGTAAATGTTTTGAATTGAGTCAGGATGCCAAGGCAGCCATGACAGCACAGCTAAAGACACTCGGAAAGAGAAGGTCAAGAACTGCTTCAGAAAGTGACAAGAGCGATGGAATAAGTGAGTATTTTGAGGGGGATTCATGGCAACATATCTGTTACTGTAATGATTTTTTTTAAAAAAACTTAAACATTCACAGACTTTTTCTATCACACCTCATATTGCTGGGCCCCTCAAACCTCCCTGCAGGGGCCGAGAATACAGCTCAGTGGCACAGCACCTGCCTGGCAAGCACGAGGTCCTGAGTTCGATTCCTGGTACCAAAAGAAAAAAAAGTAAAAAACTTCCCCTGCAGCACTCTGACATGAGCTTGCTTTGCCTGTAAGGAGCAAAGTGACTTCCTCGGACTCACAGAGAATGCACACCGCTTGCATTCAGCTAGGTTCAGACTAGAGCTCCCTGGAGACCCTGAAGAGGTGGGAACCTGGCAGTGAGATGCAAAAGGCACCTGAAGGGTTGCTGCATGAGCCCCATAGTGTGTGCCTGTTCGAATACGGTCAAAGTGTGTCCCGCACCACCAGAGCTGGTGGTGTCCTGGTCCCTGGGGCGGGGGACGGTAGTGGAAGGGTGGTCGAAGCTTTAAGCAGTGGGTCCTTGTGGAAGGCCCTCAAGTCCTTGGGGGTGTGCCCTCAGAAGGGAGTACTGGTCCCCAGGAGTGAGTTCTTCTGGTGCAAGTTGTTACTAAACCTGAGTTGTCTCACAGTCACTCCTGTGTGGCTGTGTGACTTCTTGTGTGGTTGCGTGATTACTCTCTCTCAGGATCCTGACTGTTCTACTGTGGAGCCTTGTCAGAGCCTGTACCATGCTGTTTTGACTTTCAGCATCCAAAACTGTAAGCCAAGTGAACCTTTTTTTTTTACTTACTAAGATAGATTGCTTCAGACATTTTGTGTTAGTGACAAAAAGCTGACTGATGCAAGAGAGTGTCTCCTTTCTTGGAACATGCAGAGAAAGTCTCCCTTTGCTCCTGTCAACTTGGACCTAGCAGAGGAATCAGTGATCTGGGGAGGAGCAGGATCCTACAACTCAGAGTAACTCGACAGTTGGCCCCTTGGCGGAGACAGTTTTGATGCAGCCACCTCTCAGCCAGACCGATGCTCCTTCCCCACCACACACCGTCCCTTAGTTACACCTAACATTTCCCAATCAAAGCAAGTGCATGTCCTCCTGGGAAGACTCTTTCACATTGTTGGGAGGAATCAAAAGGAATATTCGTTTAGTAAATTTAATGGGCCAAAACAGGACAAAAATGGCCAATTTAGCCATATTCACTTCAACATTCATCATAAGACAAGTAAACTTATTCTGGATGTTGAATATAATACTATCAGGGGGAAAGCATGCTGTCTGGTGTAAAGTATCTTCTTTATAGCATGCATTTTTTTTTGGCAACAGTGGAAATCTTTTAAACCAAGAATATAAAAATTGTTAATTAGCCAAGGGCAGAAGTACTAGTTTAACAATATGCAAAGTCTGGATTGCTGTGAGATATTGTATCTCCAAATGGCTTACAAGTCACATTTGCGAGTCAATTCTTTTATTCATCTATTGTGATTAAATATTTATAATGAACTGTTGCTTTAAATGCATTTCAGTTGCATGCATTAAGGAACATTTCTCATAACCGGGGAAAATAAACTCTACATGACTTAGAAAGCATAGCATAAATGTTTTAATAGATTTTTGTAATATCATGATTTCAGGGGTGACTTTTTATGGCTTGATATAAATTCTGAATATAGTACATCAGATGTGTTACACTAGTATATGTACTTAAATGTACTGTAATGTGTGAAACCAGATAACCGAAAGTGTAGATAAAGGTATGTCCAGGGCAGAAAAGTCAGGACCCAGGGAACAGGAAACCCCTTCTGCAGAAGTCAAGCAGAAATCATGCCGACCCTTTGGAGAAGAGAGCTCTAGCCCTTGTATTCTCATGGAGAGGAGGTAGTAATACAGCACAAACACTGTGCACTTAGCACATGCCATGCACTGTGCTGAAGATTTCCCATGACCTTCTCATTCATGCTTGAAGCCCTTTCAAGGGAAAGCAAGATAAGGCTCAGCAACAGAGAAGAGCAGTTGGCTTAGCTTGATGGGTAGAGTTTGAAATTCCCATGTTATGATAGGCAAGAAGTATTTTCCATTCAGGAAGTATTTTCTGAGAAATGAGACTCTCCAACTCTGCTCTATCTCTGTCTCTGTCTCTGTCTCTCTCTTTTGGTGCTAGAGATGGAACTCAGGGCTTCACTCATACTAGACCAAGAATCTATCACTGAGCTACTCCCCAGTCTAGTGAAAGTCTCTTGATATGCAAAACACACCTTTCAGAGTTTTCATTATCCTGTAGAACCTGTAAATTAGAATGATGTGAGGATAATGTGTAAATAGAGAAATATACCCAGGAGGAGGGATTAAACAGGACTGGATCCTAACACCCAGCTGAGGACTTCCTGCCCTGCACTCCGTCCCCCAGACCTGAGGTCAGGCCACATGCATGAAGGTGTTTTTTGCTCTTTCTTCATCATATGTTTAACTGGATCAATGGTTAATTGAGATAAAGCTGAGGATTTTCTTTTTTAACCTTAGGTTATACAATGCTCATATGCATAGCAAATAGAGATTATGACCAGAAGGATAAATTGCATATAATTCTTTGATTTGCACACTAAAAGAACTTGAAAAGAACTTTATACTGCAGGCAGAATCATGAATATGTTTTCAAGGTTTTTTTCATGCTATGAATAATACATACCGTGAAAAAATGAATTAGGAGCATCATCTCACCTCACTCATCTACCTTTGACTCTGGGATGGTCCATTTTGCTTGTTTGTTGATATTTGTGGGAATTCTCTCAATTTTTTCTTTTTCTGTGAACTATTGTATCCTTTAAGGAAGAGCTCATGAACCTGAAGCCAGTATTCCTTGTCAAGGAACTATATAGTACTATTATACTCAATATCCATGTTTTCTGATCAACAGGTGACTTGTATTTTCGTTTTGGATGACAGCCTTCCCAGCAAAAAGAGGTTGACATACTTAGCCCTCAACAGAGGTAGTCAAAAATAGTAGTGTAGAGTTGAGTATCAAAATGGGCTCTGGGACCACAGGGATTTCCTGGGTCCCCTTGAGGCTGTGTGCAAGGTCCAGAGCATCTTTATAGCATCTAAGACATTACTTGTCTTTCATTCTTGTTCTCTCTTAATATCGAGTTGAGTTTTCTGGTAGCCACATGAAGACATCATCACTCAGATGCGTAACAGATAGGTGTGTGTGTACTTGTGTGTTCTCAGCGGTTTTCTAGCATAGGGCATTTGGAGTATGCACGTGTGCATTTCAGAGAGCAACTCCGTTTGTTCGCAGCCCTCCCTCTGTCTGGTGCTAGCACCCTCAGCTACACCCCCAACATTTTCTTTGCTCCATTACTGTTCCATAAATAAGTTCCCTTTGTTTTATTCCTGGAACACAAAAAGCAAGAACAATGTTTTGTCTTCCCTTCTAATATATTTTTGGAAAACATTTCTAGGGTTTTAAAATATTAACTAGACTTTTTTTATTTTAGGAGTTAGTGCTGTATTATTCTAAAATAGAAGATAATTTATTTGTATCCCATTTTCTTTATTTTTTAGAATTGATCATTGAATTTAGAAGTGATTCCAAGACTTGCTTTTTCAGTTCTGCTGTGTTAAAGATGCTCAGGAAGGTGCAGCTGGCTCCTCCGAGTTCTCTGACTCACGAAAGGAAGATCCCAAACAAAGTGGGTAAAGATGTATGCATGAAATTAAATTATGATGAAAACCATCTTTCTGCTAGCAATGTCAGGTTAGCAAGTTGTATTAAATCTTATGCAATAAAACATTTAAAAAAATATTATAGTACCAGGTCAATTGCAGCATCATTTAGAGACCAGTCATTTGAATTTTAAAGAAAAGGGAATTGAATACGCTAAACAGAAATGTGATGTGCTCTTGAAGACCCATGATCTGTTGGCTACAGACTTTCACCCCAGAAGTGATTGGCCAGGGCTGCATCTTCCGGGGCAGTTAGTACACGGCAGCAGCTGGAGGACCCACAGACAGACAAGGTGCACACGGACCATTGCCCGCTGGCTAAAAATGCAGCATATGAAGCAGTGCCACTTTCCAGCAATACAGGGACTTTCAATTTTTTAAAAATGCACTTCAAATTAAAGCATCAAATTAACAACTCAAATATCAAGAACTTTGCCTTGCAAATGGCTAAACCTATGCATATACTAGGACTTGCTACTTTGCTTGAACTCCTCCAATATGAGCACCAAATAATTATTGGAAAACATTTCCTCCTGTGTGGCTACTTAACACAAAAATCAAGCGGCACTGAAATCTTCAATGATTGAATAACTATTTGAATCCAGTGGTTTGTCCCGGAACAACTGTGCCAACAATTTCCCTGGTGTTGCAGAAACAAATGGTAGCTGATGAGTCAGGCAGCAGAATGAGACCAGGCTCGCAGTGGGTGCATTCCAGCTGACCACATATTTTCATTTAAAATAAAAACAAACAAAATGGTAAACTTAGCATATCCTTGATGAAGCAGCAAAACACATGACATCTCAACCTTTCATTACTCATCTGTTTTCAAGATATTTTCTGTTAAAATGAGATGCAATGGTTAGCTCAAGAGAAATCACTTCTGTGGTTATTTGAGTTGCAAACTCTATCCACTTTTTCCCCAACTGAACACCTTTATGGTTGAAAGAATGACAGAGTTTGGTTATTCAAAAATAGGTATTTGGCAAATATTTCTTTTAAAATGAATAAAGTGAACCATCAGTACCAAAGGAAATAGCTGAAAACATTTGTTTTCAGTGATAAAAATCTTGAGCTTTCAAGTGAAACTTGGGATTTCAGAAAATGTGTCTACCACTGTGAACTGGAGAGCTTCCTAAGACTCGAACAATATTTCTTATGAGATTAGAGGTCATATTAAATAACATCACTGCTTTTCGTGTGTTGTTTTTATAATATGGCATATATCAGTAGATTCACTTTGAAATAAAATCTCATTTGGAAGATTCATTAATTTTTTAAAGTATAAAGTGGCTCAGAAACCAAATCATTGGAAAACATAAGTAGTACAGTATTTCAGGAAAACAAAAAAGAAGTAAAAAATAATTCCAACTCATGACAGCAAGAATAGAGACAATATTCTCACTTAAACCTTGCTGAGGATTTTCCCCAGCACATCAGAGAACAGCAATTTGTACTCAAACCAACATTATTTCTATACAGAGCCATTTTAACCTGAGTGTGATTGAACAGGGAGTTGTGCATCACGTCTGGAAAAAACCAGTCCCTGATGAATGGCTGTGGGCCCCACCTGGCTTGGATGACACATGCTGCCCAGGGACATGGGTGTCATCATAGCTGAAAGCACAGCCACAGTGACAGCTACAAGTATCCTCACGTTTCATGTTGGAAGAGTAATGGCACCTAATTCATAGGTTGTTAAAACAATGTAAATGCCTGCAATATCCTGAACATAATATTCAAGATAAAGTAACATTTTATTTTAATGAATGTTCTTGGTCAGCATTGTTTGGGTGCCCACAGTGAATAAAAATCCAAACTCTCCTATTTGCAGCCGTGGCTCTCAAATTTGATGTGTTTGGGAACCCTCAGCAGGCCCTTAGCCATCTGGTCTCCACCTCTTTTCCAGCGTCAGCTCCCTGTACCTCTTCAAGAGCAGAACTGGGATCTTGGTAGATTCCCTCCGTGGCTGTTACCCTTCTGGGCCTCATTCCTTCCCCCTTGCCCGGTCCACCCAGTCAGAATGGAGCAACCTTTCTGTACCTGGCTCATTTCACTTAATATTATAGCCTTCAAGTTCATCCACCTTGTCATGAAAGCCATGACTTTCTTCCTCTGAAGGCCTCATAGTATCCCACTGTGTGTATACACCACGTTTCCTTTATCTACTCCTCCACTGATAGACCCTTGACTGTTTCCACTTTTTGGCTATTGTGAACCTACCACAATGAATTTGGGAATGCAGATGCCTCTTCAACATACAGATTTCCTTTGCTCTTGATATATACGCAGAAATAGGATTGCAGGCTCAGGTATAGATTTAACTCTCTGACGAACTTCCATCCTGTTTTCCACAGTGGCTGGACTGCTCTGCTTTTTCACCACTGTGTGCAGGGCTCATGTTTGTTCATGTCCTCTCCAACATTTGCTGTCTCTTGACATTTTCATTACAGCCACTCTACCTAGCATGATGTGGTTCGTGTTGTGAGGAGCAGGGAAGTGAAAACATGTTGGTCATAGGTACAAACTTTGAGTTAAAAGGTAAACAAGGGCCGGTGAGATGGCTCAGCGGCTTAAGCGCCTGCCCGGCAAGCGTGAGGGCCCGAGTTCGACTCCTGGAACCCACATACGAAAAAAGGGGCCGGTGATATCGCTCAGCGGCACGGGCGCCTGCTGGCGCGCAAGGTCCTGAGGTCGACCCCCCGGTACCTACAAAAAAAAAAAAAAAATTAAAAGGTAAACAAGTTCTAGGGTTCTAATGTAGAGCACAGGTGATGTCAAATTTGCTAAATAATTTGCGCTAGTCATTGCATAAGGTATATGTGCATCCAATCATCATGCTGCATACCTTGAATGTACTAGATCTTTATTTTTTAATTACATGGTTCAAGTAAGTGATGCACAAATGAACAATAAAATAAATAAACAGAGCATCTCTGTTACTTCCATCAGGAAGCATCACTCACAGCTAGCATCCGAGTTCACATCTCTTGATTCATCACCAATCGCCCTGAGGTCTCCACCGCAGAATTATTTGTTACAATGCGTCTCTTTCTTATGCATGAACATGTCCACAGCAATGACACAAAGCTACCATGCTAAGAACTATATCCTGAATATAACTGAGAAAAAAATGTCCTCAATGAGGGCATATATGATCAGTGAATAAAAACCAGATAATCTCCCTGCTACTGGCTTCCTTGGTATTTCAAAGTACCTTAACAAAAAAAGATTAAGACATCGCATTCAGGTGCTTCTCCTACTGAGCTAATGTGGGAAAATATTTAATCGCAGTGTCACATCCCTTTTCTTTCTTTCTTTTGTTGTGGTGGCAGGGGTTGAACCCAGGGCTTTGTGAATACTATACACACACTGTTCCTCTGATCTACAACTCCATCCTATGTCACTGCAAGTTCAATATAAGGACAGAAAGTTCGGCACAAATAGATTTCTTAGAGGAGTAATAAATTTTATGTACATGTAAACATTCAGGAAGCAGCTCCTGAACATACCTTAGTGCATACGACTATCAGATTGTGTCCAGGACCTGGTAACACGGCAGTGACGGGGATGCCAATCTCATACATAAGGAAGATAAAACAAATCACTGAGGGCCTACCTGAGTGCCTTATTTCAAGCTTATTTCAATCACATCAGAGAGATGGATCTTCCTCTCTTCAGTAAAATACCAATCCATCCATACTTAATATGTAGAAACCTGTAGGCAGTCCTAAAAATTTACTGTGGAATACTACATGTGGAAATTAAGTGTGCTTTATGACTCACTTCACATCAAATGATTTGCAGGCGTTAGAGTTCATTAGTGAAGGCCTAACATCTTACTGTAACTTTAGGCTACTTCACAGAGTTGGCTTCAAATTCTCCTTTCGTAAATCATTTACATGGTGATAGGTAATTTCTGCAGCTTCTCTGAACCTCAAACTTCCTCACCTCTACTGGGAGATGTGTATTCCCTCTTCTCTGCATTGTTGAGGGAATATAGTGTAATATAATTCTCAATTTGCTTGACAAAGGAATTATCATCTCTCTCATACTGTCTTGTTTTCTTTTGTTTTGGGAAAGTCATAGACTTCTAGGATTCCAAACTTTATAGAAGCTATGTGGATAATCTCACTTCTGTAAGTATTAGAGTATTTAGAATGTTGTACTCATGTTAGGGTCAAAGGATGAATTAAAACTGACCAATATTTAATCAAAATATGTCATTGCTGTAAAGAAAATTACAAGACACAAAATAATTGGGTTTTAGGTATCTGCAAAGTAGGCATAATTATCCATTTCTGCTCCCACAGATGTTCATAAGATTCAAGTGCAATAAATAAAAGCAAGTTGAAACACACACCTACACATAAACAAATGCAAACAAACATGTTGATTTTACTTTGAGTATTACAGAAAAGGTATGACAATATGATATTTAAATGTTTCATTACATTCACTGTATTCTCTTAAAGAACTTAGAATATAGTGATTGAGGACTCCATGTCATGTATTCTTTCAATTATTTAACAGACTATGTATTTTGAACTCTATGACAGGCAGAGTGTCTACCTTCATGAATAAAAAAAACATTTCCTTGCCCTGAGAGAAGACAAACATCAACCAGACAAGGTAATGAGTAAAAGTTGACTGTAAGCAGTGATATAAACGAAAACAACAATGGGCAATTGTTATCAAGAACACATAGTGCAGTACTGACTTATACTGGCAGAGAACCACGCCTTTATAAGTGACGTTTGGTCTGAGATGCACAGGGGAGGGAGGTGGAGCAGGGAAGGGGGAGTTGGGAGAAAGCAGCACAGCCAGTATCCTTTGGTGGGATAGGAGGTTGTTATGGCTGAGTGTCAGAGAAGTGGACAAGTGAGAGGAGTTGGTGGCAGAAAGGGGACTGGACCCAGGTCATGCAGGACCTCCAAGGTCAGGTGAAGGATTATTTATTTTAAATCACATGCAATGGAATCTGTGAGGTGGCTTCAACTGGTGAATGGCAGGGTCTTGGCACAGTGTGCTGAGGTCACTGTGTGCTCTGCACAGGGCACACGTGGAGGAGCAGGTGGGAGCAGGTGGATCAGCGAGGTTGACATCCTGGCCAGCAGATATGAGGATGAGAGAGGAGGACAGCATCTCATCATTAGGACAGCATCCTACTCACCTCAATGGGAAGGGGAGGACTAGCCTTGGAGGGAGGGAGGAGGTTGGCCAAATCAAGTTGCATTTTGCAGATAGAATAAATTTTCAGGTGAATTTGCTCAAATAGAAACAGGCACCATCATCACCATGCTGGACGGAGAAGGAAACTCTATGAGAAGGAGGAAAAACAAATGCTGATTTTAATAGAGACAAAAATGTGCTGGACCAATGGTTTTTGAAAATGACTTGCAAATATGATTTTAAAAATTTAGATAGCTCTTTCTTTTTCTCATAGAAAAAGATAACATTCTAGAAATTTCTCAAAAAATAAACAAGTATTCAACGATATTATAAATTACCATAAGTATTGGATTACTCTACATTATCATTTCATTTACCCAAAGATTGCATTTCTAGCATCATAATTCTATCATAATGATTTTTATAAGTATAAGGTTTATGATTATACTTCAGCAGCAATATCGTACATTTTTATTTGACAGTACTATTTTCTAAAATTTACCTACATTTACTTTTTATAGAGGCATTTAAATGTTAATTGCTTCAATGTATTAATTCTTTCATAATTATATTACCCGCACTTCTAACTTTTCACCCTATTTTTTTTCTTCTATTTGTTTTCATGAGAATGATAAGAAACAAAAAGTTTTCATTATCATTTTAAAATGCAGAATGATATTTCTATATAACTTTGATATAGTAAAAGTAGCATAGTCCTAGTTCGCTGAGGAAGAATTTTTACAGATAAATGTATAAAATCCCATAGAATTTTACAGTAAACTGTCCAGCCAGTGGCATGTGAATAAAACGTCTTCAGAATTCCATCATTACCATATTCAAATTTTGTGTCATTAACTTGCACTGAATAATCTTTCCTCTGGCGCCTGTCCTCATGGTACGCTCTTCTGGATAGACAGGCAAGCAGGATGCACATTCTCTCACATCTGTACTTAAGCCACCTGTAATTCCTCACTCTCTCAAAGATTTCTCACAGTAAATATTTTTATATACTCCTTCCTTTCCAACTCACCTGGTGAATGATTTTCTCCGTAATGCATCTTTCATTCACCTGGGCGCACATAAAGATAACTTACAGTTTGTTCCGTGACATCAGTAATGGGAGTGATGCTATTGCTGTTGGCTGGTCCTGAAGATGCTGCATATGAGCATATTCCTGTGAAATGCATTGGGAGTCAGCAACGCTGATGAAATTTTATAACGGCTTCATGTGTCTTGGGATCTTGACAATAAATAAGAATCATTTTACTCTGTAGAGATGAATGATTTTCTACATACCAGAGATCACCTTAGGTTTAGGGAAAGAAAGCTTCTACACTTGCAGGTTCCTCAGCCCACCACTTTTGGGGACAACAAGCCCTTCCAAGGAGCATTCTTAAGAAAAAGAATCATAGTATAAAGTATTTTAGTTTCCCTAGATTTTTTTCAGATTGGTCAGACCAACTGAATCTTAGACCAGCAGGCTTAGGATCAGGGTGGGAAATGGGTTTGTCTTTCTTTTGAGTCTTTAAAATCCATGTAACTTCCAATAATAGGGATGCAAATCGCTGTTAAGTAGACATGGTAATACAAAATCACAAAAGAAAAGAATCTGATTTTGTTTCCTCTGATACTTCTTCTGTTCTCTTTGTTGAATAATGCAATTATAAGGAGAAATTATGTGTAGTTTATCATCTCCTAAAGGTATAGATCTAACAAGGATACAAAGGTTAAAATGTCCTCCTTGTAATTCTAGAAAGTTGAAATAAGCCTCGTGTCATCTTCTTGTTTTTATTTTATTGTTCCCACACACCAGTGTTATGGGGAGGGCAGCACAGATATTAACTAGTTTCACAAATGAGAAAAATCAGACAAAACTTTGTGTGATTTTTCTAAAGGTCTTGAAACCATGGAAATGGCAGTGAGGTTCCTGATCCCACATTCTGATCTCTGCCACAGTGACATGAGCCTTCTCGCTGCCCATTGCCCTAAAATGCTCTGAGGAAGGGGATTAACATGGGTTGTTTTTTGTTTGTTTGTTTTGTTTTGTGGGTACCGGGGGTCGAACTTAGGACCTAGCACTTGCCAGCAAGCGCTTGTGCCGCTGAGCAATATCACTGGCCCTTTTTTCCTTTGTATGTGAGTACCAGGAGTCGAACTCAGGACCTCGTGCTTGCCAGGCAGGCACTTACGCCACTGAACTATCTCACCGGCCCCCATGGGTTGGGTTTTAACAAGTTAGCAGTGGATTTTCAGTTTTTGGATGATTGTAGATTAGCATGTTGCAGTTCAACTCACCCACAAAGGACAATTAGAGACCCTGGCAGGGGATATCAATTTGATCTATTTGAAGGTTCAGAATTACCAAGAGAGTGGAAGTCAAGACCCCAGAGATCAAGTATAGAGAAGCCAATTTATCACTAAGCATTCGTTTCTTCTTGAGTCACTTATATGTTACAAAGCCCATTCCCAGTGACTCAGACTACCAGCAAGCTAACGCTGAGGAGGGAAAAAGAGAAACAGAACTTTCAGAAGTCCAACTGCACTAAGAGAACAAAAATGGAGTTAAGGACCCAGAGAAGAGGAGGATGCTGAACAATTAACACAGGCTTTCAGGGGTGATCATTGTATTCTAGGAATGTGCAAACAGAAATGGACCAACCCTCAAGAATGAAAAAGCCCAGCCACTCATCAGTCAGTCCTGATCAGATTAATCTGTCATTGGCTCGTGAGCCACAGGCTCAGACTTTTTAGTTTATAAATATCACAGGGGAAAAACAATGCTTGCTGCTTAAATATCTACTTGCAAAAATTGTCTTTACAACTTTAAAAAATATGAGTGTGGCATTAAATCAAACTTCTGAAGACACCAAAAGTAAGATGAAATGGCAGAAAACAAAGAAAAACAAAGCAGAAACAGGCTAGGCCTGTAAAAAATGCAGATAGTGTTATTAAAATCATTAAATAAAAAATTAGATGGTAAAATCGAGATTATCAACAGAGACATTACAAATATTAATACGACTCAAATGGAGATATAAAATTAAGACTATTCTAAAAATCAGTAGGAACATATTAGATTGATTTAACAACAGAATATTGAAACCTAAAGAGGAATATTTAAACCAGAAGACAAGTAAAAAAAAACTCAGACAAGAGTGAGGTGGGGGAGAGTGAAGGGCTCAAAAGGTATATTATATATGATGGTTCTTCTATCCATGAGCAAGGGTTGTCTTTCATTTTCTGATATCCTCTTCGATCTCCTTTTTCAGAGTACCATAATTTTCAATGTGTAGACCTTCTACTTCCTTTTTTAGATTGATTCCTAAGTATTTCAGCTTTTTGGATGTTATTGTAAAGGGTGTGGTTTCTCTAATTTCTCTGTGAGTTTGTTGTTTGTGTACGGGAACACTATTGATTTTTTAATGTTCACTTTGTATCCAGATATGCTGCTGAATTAGTTATATCACATGTGTCATTGCAGTCCCAGAAGTAGAGGTGAAGAGAGAAGGAAGAAAAGCAATATGGGATAAAATAAATGCCAAGAACTTTCAAAACATATATCCACATGGAATAATATATGCTAATAAATCTAAGAAAACTGCACTCACTGTGGTAAAATTTCTTTAAATTTAAGACAAAATAATCCTAAGTGCTATCAGAGAGAAAAATGCATCAACCTTTTAAAAGGAAGAAAATTTTCACAGAAAACTTCTCAACCAAAACAATGCAAGCTAGAAGGCTAGAAAATAAGACCTTCAACATTTTAAAAATAAATGTCAACCTAAAAATCTACATCCAACAAAATTCATTTTAAAGAGGTTAAATAAAGTAATTTTCCAAAAAACAAATAATGGTAGAATTTGTTACCTCCATACTAAGTAATAACTGATCACAAAATGATGCATTGAGATATCAGGAAATATAATTCATTTTTAAAAGGTAAAGAAATTTTCCAACAAATGGAACATGTGAGACATTCTAACATCCATACTAAATAAAATGATCTCAGAAAAAGCAGAGATAGCAGGATGAATAAGAGCATGGAAAGAATAAGCAGAAAAGTACAATGATTATTGACTTTCTGAAAAAGTAGAATTTTAAACACCGAGATTACATGACATGGAAGTAATAGCACAAATTATGAAAAAAGAATAGAGGTAAAGTGTTCTAAGATCCTTGAAATGGTAAAACTAGAAATCACTGAATCGTGTTGTAAACTCTACCTATGATTTCTTCACTTATCTTCGCATATTACGGTGTACTGTAATAAAGAAGAAAAATAGGCATTTAAAAATTAGCAAGAAATGAAAATCTGAGTCCTATAGTAAAATCAGGTCCCAGAACCAGGATTTCTACCGGCCTGGAAACTGCTGAGCAACATTGTTTGATTTTGCTAAATGCATGCTAGCACATTTGCCTGATTTCTAGATGCAGATAGCTTACATTTCACCACCGGGTGGACATAAAAAGGGAGAGGGTGGATAGGACATGCCAGGCTTCGTGTGGGAAGGCTTGGGCGTGAGGAAACCTCCCACTTCACTAACCTATAGCTGTATTTATAAAGCAGTACATCTACTGTAGAGTAGATTTGATATTTGATAAGTAAAATGCCTCAGAATTTAATTTGAAAAATTGAAGAGTATCATTTGTATTTTTAACACTATAAACATTATTAAATTACGAATTTACTTTGCCTGAAACAATATCCCAAAGGGTTTCTCTTCTTTTTTTTTTTTAGGTAACACATAATAATTGTGCATATTTATAGGGTACCACGTGATCTTTCATTGCATATTTACAGGTTGTAATTTTCAGATAGGATAAGCATATCTTCTCTAGTACTTCCCATTTCTTTCTAGTGAAAACATTCATCTTTCTTTCTTCTAGCTATTTGAAATAAACAGTATTTTAGCATTACAAATATTCACTGTACTGTGTTAAAATGCCAAAATTTATTTTTCCTATCTAAATATAACTTAGTCCCCATTTGTTTGGGTATTGGGAATTTCTGTGATATTTGTGTACCTTTTGTAAACGGGATTGCTTTCTTGATTTCTCCTTCAATTTACTCGTGGCAGATACCAACGCTACTGATTTGCGCATGTCGATTTTGTATCCTGCAACGTTGCTTAATTCATTTGCCTAATAGTTTTTGAATGAAGCCATTGCGTTTTCTTTATACAATATCATGTCATCCACACCAGTGACAGTTAACTTCTTCCTTCCAACTCGAATGCCTTTATTTTTTTCTCTTGCTCAATTGCTGAGGCACAGACTTTCAGAACTGTGTTGAAGAAAAGTGGCAGAAGTTAGCCTTTGTTTTGGGCTAGATTTCAGAGTGAAATATTTCCACTTTTCCCCCTCAGTGTGATGTGAGCTGTGGGCTTCTTACTCTACTGTGTTGAAGTGCCTTCCTTTTATACTTAATTCTTTCAGAGTATTTACTATGAATGGAGGTTCGGTTTTATCAAATGATTTTTCTGTATCTATGGACATGATCATGTGTTTCTGCCCTTCTTCCTGTTGATGTGGTATATAGCTTTAATGCTTTATGTATGTTGAACCATTCCTGCATCCTTGGGTAAATTCTATTTGACCATGGTGAAGGATCTTTTTAATGTGTTAGATTCAGGTTACTAGTATTTTGTTGAGGACTTTTGCTCCTATGTTCATCAAGGATATTATCCTGTGACCTTTTATTTGGCCTGTCCTTTTCTGATTTTGGCATTATTGTGTTGCTGGCCTCACAGCCTAAGTATGCTAGAATCCACTTCTTTTCAATGTATTGGAATAACTTGGAAAGAATTGATATTAGTTCTTCTTTAAATATTTAGTAGATTTCATCAGTGAACCCAATTGATGAGAGTTTTCCTTTGATGGGAAATTTTAATTGCTGATTCAACCTCATTATTTATTATTATTCATTTTCAGTGTTCTGCTTCTTCATGATTCTACTTAGTAAGGTATGTATCCATTTCTTGTAGGTTATCAAATTTATGGGGATATAGCTGTTCATAAGTGTGTTTAATGATTCTTTCTATTTCTGTGGTGTCGATTGTAATGTCTCCTTTTATACCTAAGGTTTTATTTGAATCCTCTCTTATTATTTCTTAGTCTAATTGAAGGTTTGTAAATTATTTTTTGTATTTTTAGTCATTTATTTCTGTTCCACTCTTTTTTATTTCTATTAGTATTACATTTGTTAGTTTCTTGAGAAGCCATAAAATGTTATTTAGAATCTTTTATTTTTTTGATATAAGCATTGATTGCTAAACACTTCCCTCTCAATACTGCTTTTTCTGTACCCTGTACATTTTGGTATGTTGTGTTTCCATGTTTTAAAACTTTTCCACTGATCCATTGATAGATCAGGAGTGTGTTATCTAATTTACAGGTACTTGTATAGTTTCTAGTATTTTTATTACTTATTTCCATTTGTATTGCCTCATGGCTATAAATGACACTTGGTATGATTTCAACTTTTAAAAATTTTTTTAAACTTGTTTTGTGGGCTACCATATATTCTAGCCTGGAGAATGTTTCACATTCTGTTGGAAGTATGTGTATCTTACAGATATTTTGTAGTTGTCTATTAGGTCTTTTTAATTTAACATAGAGCTTAACTCAGTTGTATCTTTATTGACTTTTTTATTGACTTTTTCTGCATGACTTGTGCATTGCTGAAATGGAATTATGTATCATATTCCATTCTTCCTTTTAGGTCTATTAATGTTTGCTTTACATATTTAAGACCCCGAATATGGAGTTATATATATATATTTATTTATTTATAAATTATTATTTCTCTTGCTGAACTGACACATTTGTCATTATATAATGATCTTACAAGTGTCTTTTTACTGCTTTTGACTTACAGTTAATTTTATCTGCTATAAGAATGATTACTCTGGCTTTCTTTTAGATTCCATTTGCATGGAATATCCTTTTCTCATCCCTCCACTTTTAGTCAAAGCATGTCACTACATGTGAGCTGAGTTTCTTGTATATGCCATATACTTGGGTATTGTGTATTTCAGTCCTTCCAGTCCCTACATATCTTTTAAATGATTATTTAATTCATTTACATTTAAAATAATTATATAGTAAGGGCTTCCTACCACTTTTTTAATTACCTTATAATTTCTATAGTTGCTCCTTTTTCTTTCTCTTAATAATTTTCTTTGTGTCTAAATAATTTTTAATAGTGTGTTTTGGTTCCTTATTAGATTTGTCTATTATAGATTTTTGCTTATGGTTACCATGTGGTTTACGAAAGTATTTTAATTAAAAGAAGCCATTTTGAAGTGATAATAAATTACTATTGATTATAATGTTTAGAAAATAAACAAAAATAGAGAGGTAAAAATTTTCCTAATGTTTTCACCACAAAGAAATTATTTGTGTCTGAGATGATAGATGTAACTACTCAGATATATATATATATATATAGATATAGATATAGATATATAGATATTTCACAATGTTCCCCATAAATGTGTATAATTTTTATGGGTCATTTATAAAATAAATGGAAAAAACCCATACATGCATTCCAATCTTCCCCCATTTTGAGTTTCTGATGTTTAATTTTACATTTTTATATGGCCTGTATCTTAAGATATTAATGTAGATATATTTTTAAATATTTCATTTGAAATCTTTATAGTAAAAATATAAATGGTTTAGGCATCATATTTAGAATATTACAGAATTCTTTATTTCTCTGTATAGTTACCCTTGCAAATGACTTTTATGTATCCTAATGTTTCCTTTTATTTTTTAGAATCTCTTTCAATTTGAAAAATTCCTCTTAGTATGTCTAGTAGGAGAGGGCACATGGTGATAAATTCTCTGTGGTTAATGTTTTATCTCTTTGTTGTTTCTCAAAAATTGCTTTGCTGGATACAATATTTTTGTGTTGGTAATTTTGGAGTTTTGGCTTCCTTCACCACTATAAAAATCTCATCTTATTTCCTCTTGGCCACATAAGATTTTAGCTGAGAAATCTGTTGTTAGTACAATTGAAACACACTTTTGTGTTATTGTATTGGGGATTATTTTTTCTTTTCTTTGTATTGCTTTGAGAATTTTTTGTCTTTAACCTTTGAGATTCTGAATATAACATGTTTTGGGGAAAGCCTTGGGTTAGTTAAGTCTGACTGATGACCTTTCAACTTCCTGTACCTGTACCTATTTGCATCCTTCTCTAGTTTGAAAAAGTTTCCATTATTATCTCTTTGAATAATTTTTCTGTCCATTTGTCTTCCTCAAGTCGCTCTCCATTACCAATAATCTCAAGATTTGTTCTTTTAATGCTGCCTCCATTTCCCATGCCCTTTTTCACTCCTTTTCTTTTTTTTCCACTCTCTCCTCTATATATTTTCAAATCACCTGTCCTTGAACTCATTGATGCTTTACTCTTGATGCCCTCTGTCACATTTTTACTTCATTTAGTGTATTTCTCAGCCCAAGAATTTGTTTGGTTTCTAAAAATTACTTCAGTGTCTCCAAGTTTCTCTGATAAATTACTAAATTTTATCTCTATGTTTTCTTAAAGGTCACTGAGTTTACTTAAGATAGCCATTATAAATTCTCTGAGAGTTCATACATATCAACAGTTTGATAGTTAGTTTTGGCACTTTATTTTACCCACAGTTTGCTTTAAGGCCCCTTCATATTCTGGCTGTTAACCCCTTGTCAGATTATAATTTGCAATATCACCTCATGGTACTGATCATGGTCCCCGACATTCTCGGTGCCTGTGGACCAAAGTCGCCATCTTCCTGTTGAAGGATTAGGTATTTATTTCAATCATCATACTCTGGCTTTGTTGGGCCTGTCCTCCCAGAAATTCTGAGCAGGCTCCTGATGTTCTCTGAGGTGGCTATTTCAAGTCTAGGTATAGCACGTGTCCCTACAGCGAGTGTGCTGCCACCATTGTACCCATAGTGGATGCCTCAAGCCCGTTATTTGCAAATACATAGTTGGTGTGAAGTTCAGGATACACAGCTGCAGTGCCTACAGTGGACAGTCTGCTCCCCACAGGCAACTGCCTTGGGCTAGGTTTGGCCAAGACACCTAGGTCACCACAGTAATTGGCCGATGGTCAGGTGCTTTGGGATTCTGCCTGCTACAGAGCTGTAATACAGCAGGACAAATCCCGGTTCCCATACAGCTCCTTGGAAGCTTATCACCCTCCACTTTCCCCATGTTGAAAATAATTGTCTCTGTGTTGTGTTCCTCGGGGCTGTGGGAGGGGTAGGATGGGCAATCCCCAGGCCACCAAGGCTGTGATGCTGGATCACAAGAAGACCAGTGCAGCGCAGGGCCGAACTAAGCTCACGCTGCTGTATCCTCCCTGCTGCTCTGTGCCCATGTAGCTTGAGACCAGTGCTGGCATGAATACAAGTCCACTCCACTGGGGTTCTAGATCACTGCCTGACATGGGACCACTCCAGTGACTCCATCTTTGGACACTGACCTGGGAACAGGGGCCTTTGGAATCCATGTGCTCTTAGGTTTCACTGGCCTGGCACTGAGGTCCAAAGCAAAGTCTTGCACTTACTTCACTGTCTTAATCCCCACTCAAGCAAATGGAGTATTTCTCTGCAGAGCGATGTCATCTACTTCCTACCTAAAGAGACTGTGGAAGAGAGGGTAGAAGCAGACTTCTGGGCTTCAGGCTAACACCTGTCTAGAGGCTCCGTCTCAGACAGTGACCAGGGGTAGGAGGGCAGAGATCACTGTGTTTGGCCCAGTGAGTTTGACAGTGGTGAGCTGGTACTGGGATCCAAGCCAAAGATAAGGATTTAATTCCTTCTCCTTCCCCAAGTGGGTGGCTTTTCTGTATTGCTTGGAGTTGAAGAAGAGATGGTACAGACAACTCCTTCCTTCTTGCTTTCTACAATACATCTTATTATTTTTTTTTTTGTGGGTACCGGGGGTCGACCTCAGGACCTCGCATGCCAGCAGGCACCTGTGCCGCTCAGCGATATCACCGGCCTTTTTTTCGTATGTGGGTTCCGGGAGTTGAACTCAGGAACTTGCGCTTGCCAGGCAGGTGCTTATGCCACTGAGCCATCTCACCGGCCCCCAATACATCTTATTTTTTAGAACCAAGTACCACGATCTTTTATCTGGGGTCCTTACCTCTTGTGAAGATAGTTTCATGCATGAAAAACTCTTCAAAATGATGTTTCTGTGGGGAGAAAATCATTCCATGCTCTTAATGCTACCAACATCCCAATGCATCTCATTGTCTGAGAATTTCAAGATGGTTTAAAGGAGTTCACTAGAGGCTTATTAGCCATTTTATTAAAAGAATAAAACTCAACAATTGGTATCATTTCTAGTAAATGTAAAACAAAGAATACATGTAAGTTCTATACATTACATTAAATTGTTATCATTAATATTTTCACAGTGAATTCCTTATTCTTTTAAACATTCTACCCTTTTTAAAATGCAGAATGATGAGGAATAAAAATAACATACAAACTTTCACTCCAAGTCAAAACTAGGATTGAACTATTGAACTATTATTCTTCATTTGCTCTTTTGTTCAGATTTATTTCCTTATAGATTCATCTGCTGAAGCCCTGCGATTACAGGTCAGGAAAGAAATCAAACACTGCCAGATTCTTTTAGAAATGGTAAATGGGATAATATACAACTACTAGATGCATAAGCAACCTCATGTCAAGAAGGAAATCACAGGAGAAAAGAAGGAAGGGAAAAGAATATATATATATATATATATATATATATATATATATATATATATATATATCTCGTATATATATATATACAAGATAGCTAAGATAATTATACTACTAATTTCTTTTAGTTCATAGAAAAGAACAGTTTGTGCTTACATGGTTTGGTCAGTTTTGCATGCCTGTATCTTGTAATCTGAGCAACTACTTTGAAGATAAACATATGCAACATATTAACCATTGTTAATTTTCTATTATATCGTTATGAAATTCTGTATCATTGTCTTTATTGTTTTTTCTCTTTAAAATAAAAAAGAAGGAAATCGCTATTGTCATCAAAAGTATTGCTAAAACTTTGTAAATTTTTTAAAAATTTATTTCGTAGTAAAGATAGCAAGTGTGCAGATCTTTTTTTAGATTAAAATAACATCCCAGAATGGAATGAAAATTTATTCTTTTCCATTCTATTTGAGTCTCTAAACTATAACCAACTTACTTTTCCGTTCTCTATACAATTTACAAATATTTTCCATCCTCCTAAAATTCTATCTTTGTTTCTATAGAAATCTTTATGTCTACCATCTTTGGGCATTTAGCCATTCCTGGATCTATCACAGACTTATTCACCAGTGACCCAAACCTAGACCATCTGTGTCCGCCCCATCTTTCTTCCCTCCTATCAGTTGGGAGTAGGTGCTCCTGAGTTAAGGCCCTCTCTTCCCCAGGCACAAGGGGACACATTTGCCCCACCACCTCCTCATTTCTCAGGAAACATCTAGAAATTTTATTCTTCCTGCTGAATGTTCAGCCTCACTTTCTTTGTCTCCTATTCAGCATTTTTAAATGTCCAAGCACATTCTATCACTCAAAAATTAGTTTTTTAATATCTCAAAAAATATTCCTCATTGACCACATGTCTCTTATCAAGATTATTTGTGTACCATCAAAAGTTTTTGTTTTGATGTTTCTCATCAAGAACATTTTTGTTCCATCAAAAACTCCCTGAAAACATGCCTACATTTGTTCTCTCCATTTCCTCACCATTATTTATGTTAGGTTTTCTCATCACTGAGACAAAATACTCAGCATGTACAACTTGAAGCAAGAGAGGTTTAATTTGCTCAAGGTTTCAGTCCATGATTGGCTGGCTCCAAGGCCAAGCCATCATGGACAAAGGGTGTGGCAGAGCAAAGCTGCTTACTTATGGTGGCCAAGAAGCAGAGAGGGAAAACATGCCAGCATGGAAGAGGTGGGGCTCACAACACTGACCCCACGGCCATTGCTCAGTGATCCTCCCAGACACAACTACAAGTATGCTCCATGAAAGCCAATCGTGATGAAACTCCACCCTACCACTGCAACTTCCCAACTCACTCCGCTCTGACTTCCCCCAGGACAAAGTTCAAACTGCTATATAAGTCACCAGTGACTCTTTTTACCTTGTGCTATTAGCTTTCCATTGCTATAACAGAATACCTGACAAATTCAATTCGTAAAGAAAAAAAAGACTTATTTTAGCTTATGGTTTCAGATGTCTCAGTTGCTAGTTTCTTGGTTCTGTTGCCTTCAGGCCAGTGGTGAGACAACATGTCATGGAAGAAAACAAGTGGCTGAAAAATCTGTTCACCTCATGGCAACTGGGAAGCACAGGGAAGAGGGGGCAGAGGAACTTTTTAAATTATGCTCCACTTCCTGAAGGTTCTACTTCCTCCCAATAAAACTATTCCAGGGACCAAGTCTTCAACACAGGTGCTTTTTGGGGACATTCTATATCCAAATTACAGCATAGGTCTGTCCAACAAATGTTCCCCTGTCTTTCTGCCCACCAGGCTTGGTCCTTCTTTTCCAGTGGCACCCTTTTCTACTCAGTTGTTGGAACCAGAAACCAAGCAAGGCTGCCATTCCCATGCGAGTAACTATTGCCTGGAATTTGGCTACACATAGTGCCAATCAAATTTTTAAAGTTTAAAGTATTTTGTCAATTTTCCCAGAAAAAAGAATCTATGTTCACTTATAATAGTACCACAGATACAAAAAGGGCTGAATAGGGCATTGGATTCTTTTCGTTCTTTTTTGCCTTTACCAATTTGGTGACCGAGAATTAGTGTTTTGCGATTTTTAAAGCCAGTAGCACTTGACTCTTCCTCCACATGAGTACTGACACTTTGTTTATATTGAGAATTGCATTTCCACCCTTGGCTCATTTCTGTATCAGGTTAACCTCTTTTTGTTCAGTAAACAGTCTAGAAAAGGGTGCAAATCCTTTAGAAAATTTTTGTTCAACAGTGGAAAATAATAAATACATATGTTTTTAGAAACCAACATGGTAATCAAATAAAATAACTCAGAGTATGAGAGAAGATTGCTAAATTGTCATTAATAAAATTTCAACATTATTGGCTTTTAGGCTAGATAACAAAAATGGGGGCCAATGAAATATGGCCCTTCTCAGGCTAAAGTAGAACCACGAGTGTTTGCTGAGTTTGTTCCTCAGCAGACATTACATAGCTCCCAGGTGAAGCTCAGAGTTACTGATTTTAGATTATCTTCAAAGCAACTTGACCATTGTCTCACTTTAAAGTGAGTCGGGGGTGCCTCCAATCTCCCCTATTTGAGCGGATCTGTCATTGTGCTGAGTCCTCTCTGCTCCTGCTGAGCTCTGTTGTGACAGTACTGCACGGCATGGGGGTTGCAGAGATGAGCTGTAGGGCTCTCTCATAAATTCCATTACCCACTAGAAGGCAGCCTATATTCTTTCTTTGCAAATATATAACTAAGTGCCAGAAAAGAGTTATCTAGACTGAAGAAGGGATGTTTTTCTGCTGTGGTCAGATGGAATGGGGCAGTTTCCTAGGCAGGTCTCCCTGACAGCCTGGCCCACCCATTTCTTAGAAAGTGCAGTGCACCGCACATCATCCACCCCCAGCCTCCAGTCCTCCAACCACTCTTTCACAACTCTAATTACAAAATCACCTGGTAAGTTGTCTTAATTTTAGCTTCATTACTGTCTTTATACCACAAAGGCTAAGAAGAGTAGGTTTAGGGTCCCTGACTCAAAGCCAGGCAATTACCACATAAAGGATGAGTATCAGCTACTTTGGCAAATTCTAAAGACAATAAAAATTCAATGACTCCTACTCTTATAAATGGGGTCGAACATCTCGGCACAGGCTGAATACCTCCATCGTAGTGATACTTCAGTGTCCTCTTTCTTCAGATTCTTTCTCCAACTTCTGCCCCAAGTAATGGTTTAAGTCTGAAATGTCACCGAAAAGCTTCATGTGTTCAGAGGTGGCGCTTTTGGCAGGTGATTGAGTCAATGGGCGTTATACTCATCAGTGGGTTCACCCACTCATACATTCACAGCAGACCTGCTATTAGGTCGTTGAACCTGGTTGGTGGTGGGTCACTGGGAGCTTTATCTGGAAGGGTGTCTCTCCCTCTCCAGCTCCTCCCTTCTTTCCCTCATTCCTGGCCACCATGACATGAACAGCTGTCCTCCATCAGAGGCTTCACCAGGGTCTTTGTGCCCTGAGTCAGCCAACCAGGAACTGAAACTGTGAGGCAATGTCGGACATTATGTCCAGCAGGGAAGGAAGTGACTAAGACACTCCCCGCCCTGCTCCTCACCAACACCAGGAGCTCACACAACTCCTTCCTTCCTTTCCTGTCTCTTCACTGGACTCCTAGCTCGGGCTGCAAAATCCCTGGTCTCTTGGGCCGGTGAGATGGCTCAGCAGCGTAAGCGCCTGCTGGTGCGCGAGGTCCTGAGGTCAACCCCCGGTACCCACAAAAAAAAAAAAAAAAAAAAATCCCTGGTCTCACAGGCTTTTTCTTCTGTTGCCTGAACGCCCCTAGCACTCAGCCTCGGAGCACGGTAGGTGGTAATCACGCGGTATCCCTGAGGCTGGCAGGAAATGTAGGATCACAGCCCGAGTCAGAGTTTCACCCCCACGCTGGGACACATGCAGTGCACTGCTAGTGGTCTAGAGGCTTCAGACCCGCTCGCCTGGAATTCACGCTGACACAGGCCTGCATCGCTGTGGTCCCACTGGATTCTCTCGCAACCCCCTGGGTCCAGGAGGCTGCACCTCAGCGGGGTCCTTGGCTCAGTCACACCTGGCCTCGATCTGACCTGATGATCTGATCTCTCCGCGGTGATAAGCAAATGGGGACCCCGCCCTCATCTCCCTGGAGGCAGGACCGCCACCCACATGGTCACTGAGACTGCTGGGAAGGAGGAGGCTCCGGCGGAGGGCCACCTGCCCTCCCTGGGCACCTCAGGAAGTAGGCAGCGACACAGAGAAGTACAAATCCCAGAAGCATCATTTCCCAGGCTCCTCCCACTAGACAATGTCAGTAAAATGGAGTTTGACAGCGGGGAGCTCTAAGCTTTCACCTGAATTCACAATGGACTCACAGTGACTTCTATGGGTGAGGGAAATATCCCTTCCAGTTCCTGGGTGGATCTAGGCACCTCCAGGCATATTACTGTCCCCAGCCCCACATCCCCTAAGACTGACCTGAGCACATTAGGCTTTACTTTCCTCAAAGAATCAGAAATCCAGGGAGGTAGCCCAGGTCCTCAGCACCCAGGTCTTTTGACTTCCTCCTTCAGCAGGTGGCTCTGAGGTTCTGGGTCACAGGAGGGCTGCTGGTCCATATCCCAGACAAATGACACAGCGAGTGGAGAAGAGGCTTCCGTCCATAGGCCTTGTGGCTACATCTGGGTACAAATGTGCATCTAAGCCATCTCAGATCTGCACCAGAGGGATGGCTGAGTACTTCTAATTAGAAACATGTAACCCACCCCTCAAAGCAAAGAGACACATTCATAAGAGAAAAAAAAAATGGAGAAATCAGGTGGGCAACAGGTAGTGACTACCACAAAATGTTCACTTCCTCACTTCTATTAGAAAGATAAGTATATGCTGTTGTGAATCTTATATTACCTAAACACTATTTTTAAAACTATGAATCCAGTGGTAGTATTTGGGTACCATGACTCTATGTCAGGTAATGTGGCAAATCTCCATGCTTTATAATTAGTCAATGGTAACCGCGTAAGAAATGATATTCCTGTTTTTAGACACTCAGTGTATGAAACATTTTTAGAGGAAGCGATATGCTTCATTCTTGTTGTTCAGTGAAATCTTGTCAACTTCGACCCTTATGTATCTTATTCCACATGTTTTTTCCTGTGATGCTAAGGGCTAACAATCCCCTACTTTGCTGTTCTACATTCTGCCTGCTTTACCAACACAAAGCATACCCTTGGAAAAGGGCATGGGATAAATAAAAGGAAATGGAGAAAATTTATTAATGTCTGAGGTCTAGGTTTTTGGAATGGTGAAAATTACTTAATTCATTTAAATACAGGAACCATTCTGATGAAATTCTATGTGACTCTAGCCATTAGAACTGATAAAATACTTGATGGATGCTTTAAGGAGCGCTATGAAACATTTATAAAGATTTATATTCATACAGATCAATTCATATTGATTTCCCATAAAATCTGATTACCTAGATCAAATTGAGGAGGGAATGTTTTAATCATGCAGTTACTGCCAAAGATGATAATTACCAAAATGGATAATTCAGGCAAAAACGGCCTCCATTTCATGCCTCAATTATCAGTGTTCACTGATCCTTGCAATTTTCCTATCAGGGAGAAAATAGAAAATCATTCCGTCTAGTCATTTGACAATTAATAAGTCTACTAAGAATGTTAGTTCTTTCTAATTTTGGCAAAAATACAAAATTACTCAAGAGGCTTTTGGTGTTATTTCTTCATTGATTTCTCTAAGAAGAGAACAGGGAGAAAAGTTTGCAATCATAATGACCAGCAAAGTATGTTAAGACTATTAAAGCAATAGGAAACAGGAGAAAGATCTGTCACGATTCATAGTGTGTGTGTGTGTTATGTGTGTGTGTGATATGTGTAAATTTCACTGCCTTCAGGGAGAGTTTAAAAGCCAAAACGTGCAGTGACTACTTCCTGTCTGCTGACCTGTGCATTTCCTTCCAGTTTTATCTTGTAAAATGTGCTGGGGTCACATCTGGTCATTTTGCATCGACAAAGAGCACCAAAATGAGACACTGAAGAGAAAGTAAACAAACATTTTATATCCAAAAAGAGTACAAATCCATGTTTCCAAAGCATGAGTTCAAAGTGCACCTTGCAGACCACCTCGGGGACAGTTATTTGACAAGTAGAACCTGTGTGTTGGTCTATTTGGGTATGCTCCACTTTCAGTTGTAAACACATCTTATTTGTTCCTTTTCTTCAGGCCAGGATGCCCCAGCTTGGCTGGAAAAGAGAATGCAAAGGGCTATGGGGCCAGGAGAAAGCTCCTTGAATGTAATTAGAAGGATTCTTTCTCAAAGAGAAACGCAAACCAAACTAGCTGTATGTAAATTAGGAATTTGAAGGCTCCCAGAGAGGGAATCTTCAGGCAGAGCTTGATGTAGGAGTGCAAACATTGTCACCGAGAGGCTCTGTCCCCTGGTCTCTCCACTCCCAGTCTCTGAATGGGCATCATCCTCAGCCCTACTCTCTCTATGCTGATGGAGGTGAATTTTATATGTGAACTTGGTTAGAACTGATACCCAGCTTTGGGTCAAATACCAGTCTAGATGTGCCTAGAAAGGTGTTATTTAAAGGTGTTATTTAAATGTGTTATTAAGATGGATTAATGTTTAAATCAGAGGCCTTACAGTGAAGCCAATTACATCTCATATGGAAATACACATGTATATACTGGATATGGTACATGTGTATTTGCTTAGTCTCTTCATTGCATCTTCTGTAGGTGCTCTTTTTCAGTGTACAATCAAGGTTCTTCAAATATGTTTGATACTCTCAGATCCCGTTTAATTGCTTTGTTTCAGGAAAATAAACCAATTCTGTACCTACAGCCCACATCGTCTTTCCCTCCTGTGCCGTCTTGATGAGACCAGGTCAGTTCTCACCTGTTCTCTCCCGTGGCTGCTATGGAGAGGACTTCCTGCAGGAAACGTACACCCCGCCCCACTGAGCTCACCAGAAGCCCCCCCTTTCCTATCCCTCCACCAGCACGAACTCGACTTTCCCAGCACTTTCTTTCATACAGTCACTTTAAAATACAACAGATTTATTCTCTCCTTAAAATACCCACTTAGAAACCCCCATACTTCTGGGCCTCACTTCATGATTTATATACACAATTTACATTCCATGCACAAATAGCCAGTCTTCTTCTTCAGAAGGTAATTTAGAAGCATAAATTGGGAGCAAGTGAATATACACTCTTAGAAATAGATGTGGAGGTCTTTTATTCCTTGACTAACTTTCCCAAATTACTTTCTCCACATTCCAGAAGTTTAAATTTGATGAAATGGGCCTCTTCTCCTTTCCTTCTCACTCCTTTGTTTGCCGGGGAGAGGAGCACAAAGCTGAAATCCCACTTTTCCTATCACCAGTGTCACCGCCTCTTACAGCGTCACCTTTTGAACATCCTCACCCTGGACACACTTCCATGGTCTGGCCCTTAACACACCTCAAGTCCAAAAGCAGCAGTTGATTCACAGGCCCACCATACAAATCCACTTCTAACTCGTTCTGCAGACAGATTGTCACAAACCAGTAAACTAAATTACTGTCATCAATTGATGCAGGTAAAACTGATGATTAAAATCACATTCAGAGGTTTGTTTTGCTTTCTTTTGTTTTCCTTTAGGCTTTAAAAGAGTAGAAAAAATTGTGGGTTAAATTAAATGGTACCCAAATGTCCCTTGGCTGGTGATGAGTGGTGTCATGGGGTCAGAGGTCTGGTCGCACAAATGTTTGTGAGCTGGAAGGTCACTTTAACACAGGTGTAGGTGGTCACATTGAGGGTGGAAATGGCCACGGAGGACATTGTCCGGGATGTGCACCTCAGCCCTTTACCTTCACAAGATACTGAGGAATCTCAGCGATGTCCAAGGAAACATTTATTGGTGGCTCTAAAGATGTAGTTGTAAAGTCTCCAGCAATTATCTTTGAGAAGGAAGGTAGGTCCATGAGAGTGCTAAAGCATAGCAAAAACATGCATGTTTTTCATAAGAGAAAAACTTACCTGAGAGGAAATCGTTCAAAAAATCTAGGCATGCATAGTCACACTCAACATACAACAATACTGAGATGGATCGCCAAACCGTCATTTTTATGTACTGTTCCTCCACAAGCAGAGGGACTTGGTCAAGAAACCCACAGCGCTGTCCGAGCAGCCTGATCAAAAGCCCAATCCAGTTTCCCCCATCATCTCGTGGAAAGCGAGGATGACCAGCGGAGGCAGAGAGAGGACCTTCTCTTGTGAAAGCTACTGTCCCGTCCCCTGGCTCTCTGTGCAGAAGTCAGAAAGTCTCACCCAAGGGAACTTTGAAGAGAAATGTGAATCCGTTGTGGAATTCCATGGCAGCACACAGCAATAAGCTGGTGATATAAACCAGATGAAATTCCCAGCGATTAGCAGGAAAATCAAAGCTGGGCAAAATAGAATGGATTTAAGAAGAGACAATAAATAATTATTATAATGAAATCATGCAAAAGAGAGAACATAAATTGGTTGTGCTATAAGTCCAGTAGGACGTTGTCTCCGAGAACTTAAGTATTCAATCATTTTCATTCATCTTGTATTTTATTTAATACTTTGATATTCATGGTTTGCAACTTCACGTAGAATGTCCAACTCACGCACAGTGATGGTGGACTCAGCAACTACGATGGGGTTGTCTGACCCCAGAGCCAAGCTCTGAACAACTCCAAGCCACTGCCTCCAAATTTCCATTCTGTATGACCCGGGTTTTAAATATTGAGAAGGTTTTTGGAAACAAAATCTCTAATCCCACCAGCACCGGAGACTTCACCGCTCAGACAGTGCAGTATCCTCCCTCAGGATGTCTTCATCCTGAGATGCTGGGATCCCAACAGCTCTTATAGCAGGGACAGAAACTAAACGTTCACAGGACAGGGCAGGCAATCCCAGTGTGGGGGCTCCTGGAGGACATGAAGACATAAGAGTGGGGAGGCCTGTACACCACACACACACACACACACACACACACACCCCACCACCACCACCACACCAGCCCAGGAATCCAAACTCACATTAAATAACACTCTTCTAACGGGGAAAAACAAAAAAAAAACAAGCAAACGACAAAAAAGCCCACCTGCAGTCCAGATGGTACCCGGGTTCAGGAACCTGTGGCTCTGGTTCTCATATCTCCGGTAAAATCAAGAGAGATAAACAGTTAAAATTTTTGCTCAGAGCACAGTTTAAGAAGATCCAGATGCAGATGCATTTTGGTGACCCTTCTGCATGAGTAGGTTGCAGCTGAGAATTATTTTACAAGACTGAAAAGGAAAACTATTGGGAGAAAGTAATAAAAGTGGACTTCCGTACTGAGCAGCAGTGTAATAAAATGTGAGCAATATGAACATTCTAATGAGATGCGTTTTTTAATGTACTTTTTGTCATAGAATTCTAGTTTTTCAAAGGTTAAAGTCCTTTGTTCTTGTCTGATATGAAAACTTTGCAATTGTTATGAGATTTAGTTATTCCAAACTATGCCACCATAAACATGGATGTGCATATGTCACTGTGGTATGATGCTTTTAATTCCTTCTGGAAGATACCAAGAAGGGGAGAAGCTGGGTCAAATGGGAACTCTAGTTTTACTTCCTTGAGGAATCTCCACACTGATTTTTACAGTGATTGCACCAGTCTACACTCCCAACTAAAGTGGAGAAGGGTTCCTTTTTCCCCACAGCCCTGGCAGCATTTGTTATTGATGGATTTCTTGATAATAGCCATTTTCTCTGGAGTGAGAGGGAATCTCAGTATTATTTTAATTTGTATCTCTCAAATGACCAGTGATGTTGAAAAAAATTAATGATTTCATAATGGAATATCTAATCTATACTAATGACTTAGCCATTTCAATGTATTCTGCAGTATGTTTACTAAAGAAGATTAAGAAATTACACACCTTATTAATCTTTATTTAAATGAAAAATATTCTGGTGATGAATTGAAGATAACTGGGAATTATATTTGACAGGATTGAAGAATATTAATATGTAACATATATGTGGACCTGTAATTGGTATGTATCACAATCACCAGACTATCTTAACAGTCATCATATAATCGCCCCTGAGAATAACTGTCTTTGGAAAGAATAATCATTTTAATTTAGAATGTAGTTTCACTTTGTTGTCTTTGCCTTGTACTAACAAAACATGTTGACTACTTGATTCACACAGTTTCCTATTGAAAATTTTTTAGAAGCATCATAAAAAGAGGTAAAGTTTTTTATTTTTCAAAAATGTCCATGTGAAGAAAGAGAAACATGGAGAAAATCACAGGTAAAAGGAAGATTGGAGTGGATGTTTTCTATGAACCAGGGAATGCCGAACATTGCCAACGACCACCCCACAAGCTAAGAAAAGGGAAGGAAAAGGTCCCTATAGTTTTTAACAGGGGACCTGGAGCTGCCAACATCCTGATCTTAGACTTCCAGCCTCCACAATTATTAGATAAATTATTTCTGTTGTTCTAAGTCACTCAGTTTGTGGCTGTCATTGCAACCGCAGAACACTAATGTAGTGGAGAAACAGAAATAAACCTAACCAGCACAATAATCACGCCTTCCATTTGCCCAAGCCACTGCCAGTTTACAGTGAGTCTCTTGCTGTGTATAAAAATAGCTTCCCTTCATGCTCAAAAGTGTTCTAACTTGGATTAGAACTATTAGACCCTCACTGTCTGCCTCTTGGTAAATCCACGTATTCCTCACTTATTTTTAATATGTGTGACAGTAGGATACAGAGAATTAAAGGTAAAGTGAAGGGCATCTTAGTAGGAGGTGATAATTTTTTAAAAATCTGTGATATAAAAAAGAACTATAGAACATGAATACCTAGGAGAAACACACACACACACAGGTTGCTTTAATTCTTAGTTCAACTAGTTTGTGAATGGCCAAGGTTTCAAATGACCCAGGAACAGCAAATAAAAACTCAAACAAACCAGTTTTTTTCCTGTGATCTCCACCTTTCATCCGAGGCAGACTTCAGTCAGGGCCGTGGCTGAAACTGACACACGCAAGGTCTCTCTGGCTTGAGAAATGACGGCACAGGGTTCCCGGTGGGCACATGAGCTGGAAAGTGAGGCGGGAAGTCCTGACATGGAGGCAGCCAACCCGGAAGGCACCACATTCTGTGCCTGAACTCTGCCTCTGCCTCCGCTGACTCCTGAGGTACCTGCATACAGGACAAACTAATTAAACTCAGCTAAGGCTAAAAGAAGAGGAATTTTAGTTGTTTTCTATTTTTAGGGAAATAGATTAGGGAATTTGGGTGTGGTCAAATTAACTGCCTGCCCAAAAAACAAAAACAAATAAAAAAAATTGACTATAATGTCTCAGTCACAATGTTTAAAATACACTTTCAAAATGCAAGGAATAAAAGTCGCATGGAGTAAGAATCCATACTCTAGAGAAAAATAAATCAACAGGATCCCATTCCTTGCAGATTTCATCCAATAGAGTGGAAAGAGGCAAATGCTGTCAGCTAAAACCATGGAACTCCCTGCACAGAGCAGCATAGAAACTTCTCTCACATTCGCTTTTCATTGTCTCAAGTCCACTGCTCAAGAGCTGTTACTTCAAGCCTTCATCAGTTAACACATTATCTTTGGGTATCAGAATGGATGACAAGTAGACCACGTGGGAAAAAATGGAAAAGACAAAGGAAAGAAGTTTTGTTATCCTAGTTAGGTGAATTTGTTTTACCTTTCTAAGGCTTAATGACAAACCCCTTATTTGAGCCGTTGGGGAGCAATATCTGAGCTTTGGTGATTCTGCAGCTCATGTGCTAGACTTTAGCAGGACTGAGGTAAGCATTCAACTGTGTACCAAAGATTGTACATTTCCCCCTTATTCTCTGATTCCTTCATTAATGAGGCTCCATAGGATCTGAAAGGGACCCTGGAGGTCATCTAATTTATCCTCATCTTCTAAGAATTAGTTTGAGAAGGTTCAGTTTATAGTAAGTAATACCTCAGTTCACAAATGCTTCTATTCACGAATGAAGTGTTAGGCAAAATTTTGCTTCCATTTGCTAACTCCGCATCAGGTGACTAACATGACCATGGGCATCTTTCCCAGAATCTTGGAACAAATTAAGTTTGTGAACCAAGGTACCATTGTATACACAAGATTAAGCACCTGGTTGATATCTGGATTATACTGTGTCTTGGTCCCCAAATTTCTGCATTGTTCCATTAATCAGTTGCTTAGAATTCCTAAGGTGCAATCTTTATCACATGCTCACCGGGGACCAGTAATTGCCCTAGGAAATAAAGATAAATTGATGAGCAAGACAGAAAATCATCTCTGCCTTCAGTGTATGTATGCCTTGTTCTGATCTTGAAGCTGTATGTTCCCTGACTTAGGGTTTTAACCAACTAATGTGTACATTATTATAATTTTAGCTTCTAATAAAGGAGTTCCATAAGTTGATTTTCCTAACTTATTTTATTCCTGTTCCCATTTAGCCATAAGTGGTTAAATGAAACCATACATTTCAAAACAAAATGATGTTTTCTTTGATTATAGGGAGAATTGCATCCAAGCATTACTACCCTCAGCTGTGGTGTGTCTATCAGTCACTCATTTGTGTGACAACTGGTTCACTGAAACCATTTGAGACGATGCAAGTTAGAGTCACAAAATATTTTGTGTTCCAGAATCATTCAAATATCTTTTACTTGCTATCCACGTGCTGTTTTGTGCATTGCAGAGAACAAAGAAAACAGTTGAACTGAGATTCTTGCTACTTTTTTGTAATTGTATATCTTCTCGGTTTTCAAACTTAAATCATAATGCTTAACCTACATTTTATGTTTATTGAAGTTAAATCCAGCTAAATTGCATGCACAGTTCAAGCATAAAGTCATTGTCCTTATCTTGTTGATCTACGATGAGTATGTGTAAGTTGTATGCGAGGGGGTTGTGACCTTTAATTATGATCTGTCAACTTGACTTGAGTAAGAAATGTCTCGCAGATTAGTAAAGCACAGCTGGGAATGTGTTGGTGGATGATTGCCACTGCAACTGAACACGGAGGACCCACTCCAGTTGTGGGTGGCACCAGACAATAAGCTTGTATCCTGGATGGGATTTAAAAAAAAGGATAAAAAGAAAGAAGTTGGTGCATTTTTTGATGAGCTCCAATCTGTTGGGGTGGGTGTGCCTTTTACAATTGCCTTTGGACGACATCCTCCAGTTTTTCAGCCTTTTGACACAGATTCAGGTCTTCCACCTCAGACTGGTGCTGCATGCACCCCTGGCCTGTCTTGTTCTGTGGCTTCCAGCTTCTTGGGCTAAAAAGCTGTGGGAACCTCTGGTTCTCCAGCATGCAGATGGCTACTGTGGATTCTCCCAAATCTGACTCTCAAAGCCTACCTAATAAATCTCCTCAATTATACATATATTTTTGGTTGATTCTGTTCCTCTAGATAATCTTAAACAATAGAGGAGGGGTATTTTGTTATGACTATGTCAGCAAAACATAAAAAGTACCAGAAGTATTACAATGAACATATGGATCATCATTTATAATACACTGGAGTATGATTATTTCTTATTTTTATATATCAAATGATCATATATCTAAATTGGAACTGTTATACTATTCAAAATCTGACATCCAAATATAAAATGAATTGCCCAATAATTTAAATGCTTATTCATTATTCACTTTACTTAGTGAAAGAGTTTTGATTTCCTAGTAAAGCATTGCAGAATGTTCTAATCCAGTGATGGTGAATATTTTAGAGACAAGTGCACAAACTGCAAGTCAAAACCCACTTATTTATCACAAAATGCCTACACTGCCATTAAACCTGAATACAGTACAGAGGTTTTAGTTCACAAAAAACAACTCATACATTAACATCGCTTGTCTTAAAAGAAAAACAAATAAAATGTGTACCATAGGTTCACCACCACTGTTCTAGTCCCTTAAGCTGTACCTGTTACTCATATCATAACAAAAACAAAAAATTTCCTAGAGGATATAGTCAAACCCAACAGTATTTTTCAGTTTGTCTTCAAAAGAATTTTTTTGCTGCCTCTACATCCCAGAAGTGTCAGTATTTTTGATAAGATCAGACTTCTAGCCAAAAAAAGCAGAGTACAGTCAAATAACTACCACCCATTCATGATAGAGAAAAGGTGGAGACACACGCATTCAAAAGTATACTTATAATATTATTGAATGGAGCAAAATCATGGGCTTAAAGAACGCTAGAATTGAAGGCAGAAGTTGAAGTTCAAATGTAATTTGACTCACAAAAATGGCAACCGAATGCATCTATTTCTGCAGGAGATCATAAAACAGCTCCCTATATAAATTGGGCTTGGAGTCTGAGTGCCTAAGAGTAGAACATGAAAACGCTCTGCCCTGTTCTTAAGGTTTCATCTGGAAACACTTTGCTTATCAATGGTGTGGGATGATTCAGAGACACCTACAATAGGACTGACATTCAGCCTAAGAGCTGCCTCTGAACAGAGCAGAGTCATCCCATGGTGGAACCTGAGTTGTTGAAACTACGCCTATTCTACTTCTGAGGAGAGATCCCTCACAACTTCAGTCAGCTGGCAGTGAATGTGTGAGAGAAAGTGAAAGAAAGTCTGAGCAAAATGAGAACACACCGCAGCTCTAGAGACAGAAGATGCATAGTTGAAGACACATCAATGAACTGGAAAGACTCCCAGGCCACAGCAAAGAGGGATAGAGATGAGGAAAAAGGGAAAGAGAGTGAGAAAGGTGGAGAAGTAGAGGCACTTGAAGGATTGAATGAGATAAGTTTCAACTGTGTCCCTGAGTAGTTCTAGAAGAAAGGAAATGGAGACAGAGGATGGCTGAGAAATTTTTCAAAATTAGAAAAGAAAATGTTTCTTGGGCTGGTGAGATGGCTCAGCGGCTTAAGCGCCTGCCCTGCAAGCGCGAGGGCCTGAGTTCGACTCCCGGAACCCACATACGAAAAAGGGGCCGGTGATATCGCTCAGCGGCACGGGCGCATGCTGGCGCGCAAGGTCCTGAGGTCGACCCCCCGGTACCCACAAAAAAAAAAAAAAAAAAAAAATATATATATATATATATATATATATATATATATATATATATTATCAACAGTTACAGACCTCATCTCTTTAGGAGTTTATCGCCTCTTAGACTTTTTAATGCAGCTAGATTTTTCAACATAGCATATTTCTTATTGTCTTTCATTTCTTCTTCCACCCTCACTTTCCCCTGGGATTTTTGCCTAATTACCATTTCTTATTTAGCAAGTGAGGCACATTTCATTTTTGAAAATGAGCAGACCCCCACGTTCACTGCTGTGTGCTGTTTTTACAATATTACTGACGTTCTTTCTTGGAGACACCTGTAGGGTTTACGGAGCTGCAAACAATGGAATACACAGAAGCAATAATTTGGGATCTGGAAGGCTAGGTCATTCTCTGCCTCTCTCTCTCCCTCTCTCTCTCTGTTTCTGACACATTAGGCTTGCCCTTAGAAGCCAGCTACCATGTAATGTTAGTCCAAACTAGCCCCACTCACCAAAAAAAGTCCAAAGGAAAGGTTCATCTTCAGTGAGCTTACATTGACCCAGCCAAAAGCCACTGACCAGCTCACAGAGAAGCAAACAAATTCTCAGAAGGCTGTAGCCCTTGGGTCTTCCATATAAGAACTTGGACTTGTAGAGTGGAGACCAGTTGTCCCTAATGTGCCCCATTTGAATTTTATACCCATGGCATCTGTGATTATTATGAATGTTTGCTTTATGACATGGAGTATTAAGGTGTCACGTAGCTTCAATAACTATTCATTCTTTATCTCTTTATAATTTACCTAACCTTGATTATTTTGGCCTCTGGAGCATAGGACAGTCCTATGATTTATTAGTCTTCCCCTAACATTTTTTTTTTTCATTGCAAAATAACACAAATAGAGACATACCATCATTTCACTATTGACCTTTCTCTTTGGTGTCTTTGTCAAACTACATCTGCCCTTTACCTGTATGTAAATAAGTAAGAGGTATTTTTCATATCCAGGGTTATGCAGGACAAGTTTTCATTAAGATTTATTGTATCTATTAGGTGTAGGAGAGGTAGAGAGTGTTTCTTCCCGTACCAATTTCCAAAGACCAAGGTTTAATCAGCTTTTGCTTTCTAATCTTAGCTGTGTGAGCCCTCTTACAGCAACATGTCCTGGCTGCAGCAATGCTCCACCACTACCCACACATGAAGTCCAGCTTTTAAAAGAAGAAAATGTCTAAGACCAAGTCTAAGTCCTTTCCCTATCAGCCAGAAATTAGAAGGTATATGGGTAGGAACTTCAGCTTGATTACATAAACACATTTTTTAAATGTTACATTATTTGCAGGTAGGTTCATTTACAAATTCTGCAGTCTTATAGTCTATTTTAGGCTATTTGGTGTTATTTCTTTTAATAAGTTAATATTGGTGTAACTTAGCATTGTCATTATGCCCATTTTCCTGAAGCCAATACACAGATGTAGTTGTCTAAATGCAGTACAAGCCACAATTCTTGTGGCTGTTGTTTGTGGCTATATCTTTACATTATTTCCTTTAAAACCCAGAGTTCTCTCCAGATCACTGTTGTCAAGTATTGGAAAGATCTGATTTTTTTAACTGATCTCTCAAGTACTTGTTTCATAGGTGACAGTCTGAGATTCAGACTCTTCTGGAGTTGACTTCATGGAGTACATTTTAGTGCTGTGCTCAAATTGTGGTTCCTACCAGTTTTGCTAAGGCCAACTTAATTTCTCTGCATCACAATTTACTAGAGACATAAAATAAAATATAAAATAAGATCTGACTGAATGCCTGGCATGTCTAATCAGGTAGATGAAGATGGAGTAAACGTCAAAAGACCCTTGGCATAAGAAAACCTGGGCATTTCATCCCCCAAACTATGTGATGAAAAGATTTTCCTCATACTTATTAGTACTCTTCCTTTGTGAATATTTACTTTCTTTTCAGTGCTGGCCACTGAATCCCATGCATCTACAGTGTGTTGAGTTAGATATTGCAGCAAACTACCAACCTGCGTGTTGTACACAGTTCAAATTAGGTGCAGTGAAGAATTCTCCAATTACAACTCCAACACATTGAGGACTCTGTTGTTAAAAGGCTGAAGAACATCCTATTAAGTTTTTCACTCACTTATTGTTTTATTTTGAATCAGGCTGGTAAAGATCTCTTGTGTGTCTCATATCATATTAGATGTGACAGATAAGAAAACAAGATGAAATCTTTTCATTCATAACGAGTACAGTCTAAAGGAGGAAAAAGTAGGTGTCAACTAGAGAGAAAATAATCTACAGGCTGAAGCCACTTTGTGCCATTCCCTTTCTTCACATAGTCCCTTTATTTTTCTAAATTCCACAGTAACATTAGCCCCTGATCTAATGTGATGAGCCTCCAAAGCAGAAGTGGGATTTAAAAAACTCACAGACACTTAAGACAAAGACAGTTTATGGGTGAAAATGGAAGAAGCCAAATCAAAGCCATTATTTCAAAATCTTAAAAATTAAAAATCTACTAAATCTATTAAAAAAGGCTCCATAATTTTAAAAATCGGTTTTGTCTCCTACCAGATAGTTTAACCTAATCTTATCACGTCTTCCATTTATTTTCAGATGAGGAGGAGTGACCACATTTAAGTGTAGCGATAATTGTTTAGAAATGTGATCATTTCACATTTGAGACTGGAAGGTGCAAGTGAAATTCTCTTCCTCTCTTTGAGTCACAGAAAAGCCCACAGTGTGGAGTTGGCCCCATTCAGTAAACCACTTACTTCAATTGTTGGAGTCAAAAGAGGTGAATGAAACACTTTTGTTCAAAGATGTGAATTGTTGAATTTAAAAAGTTTCCTTTCTTTTCTTCTGCACTCTCTGAGTGAGAATGGTTTCCTCTCTTCTGAGTTAGGTCATTACCTTTTGCCAATCTTCTGGAACTTGTCAGATGTCTCCTTTGCATCCTTACTAAAATGCACAGTGAATTGTGAAATCTTCCAGACATAGGCAATGATCATGGATGAATGCTGTTGGGCCTCGTATATCCTTACAGTGGCTTCCGGGAATGGAAGAATTTGCACCAGAGTCCCAGGGATGCTTTTAATGCCACCCATCCTCAGCAGAGTAAGCACAGCATGTGAGTGGGGGGCCCTTGTATTTAGGACAGGAAATTTTCCAGAACATGAAAAGCTATAAGTTTTACTTGTCAAAATACACAATTGTACACTGCAGATCTTCTGTTTCATTGATAAAATATGCTTGGAAGATCTATTTCCCTTTAGATGGCTTCTCTTTATTCCAGCACTCCTGAATCGTATATATATATATATTATATATACATATATTCAACAACATGGAATTCTGCTTCTGACTATGTTTTTGAAATGTGAGATGTATTCATTCCTATAATCAATGCATTAGATATTTAAACACAAAGTTTAATTTAGCATTATTTGTTTATGATTATTAGCTTAAAAATGAGAAAGAGAACAAAATGTAATTTCTTTATCATTATTAGCTTAAAAATGAGAAAGAAAACAAAATGTAAAAGGTAGTATCAGACACATTCCATAATGATAATGTAGGTTCCCTTGTGGAATCAGATGGCAAATCATTTGCCTTACCAGACGGCAAATCACTTCGAATGGCTGGATTTATAGCCTTCTCTGGGGCATAGTAAATTGCTAAAAATTAAAATGGTAAATACGTCCACTTAGAGTTGATTTTTTTGAGTAAATCATGACTTCAGAATGCTACAGAAACAGTGTTCTTGCTTAGGCATCCCTAAGAAAATGATGAAAAAAAAAAAGTAGTACTTGATGTGTAGATGCTATTAAAAAAACCTGTCATCCAAAGCATTTTAAAGTTAGAGATCCAGAATTTTAAAAAGGGGGAATAATTTACTAAACTTTTCTCTTACACACTGTGTTCTAATTAAATGACTTTTTAATAGAAGAGAAAGATAAACTCCTGAAGAAATTATGAAGGTAAGGCACTGATTAGAAGAACTTATGCTGAAATTTCTTAAGGAATCTTTTCTGCAGTTCCAAGTAGATTGTACACAATTGCTTCCTTCCATGGGTGACAGACATAGACTAGGTATGGTAAATTTATTTTTCAAGTAATCAGTTAAAAAAAAATACTTTATAATTCAGAGTGTTTTAAAAGTAACTTTGTGTTTTCTACTTAGAGAGTTCCAGTGTTATCCCGGAGTGATTGAGGAAAATACTAGAAAATGTATTTGTAATTTATTCAAGTTTTTCTCCCTTAATCAGAATATTCCTCATTCTTTTTTAACATGCACTGAGTAAATAGAATACTGAAATAAAAATTATGTAAAATATCAGATATCTTTAAAATCTCATGGCCTAAAATGTCATATTTAATTTTCATGGTCCAAACTCATAGAACTTTCTCCCTCAGGAACTTAGAAAACTACACATTTTTTTTTTTCCTTTAGAATTTGTTATTTGGAGGTCCAGGTCATGAAAAATACCTCCTCTGACTCTCTCTGTCTATATATGTTTTTAAAATTTTTTCCTCCCATCCAATATTTTTTTGCAAATGAATAACAGCACATTCAGACCTATCATGAAGATGAGCTTGTACAAGATATTGTACTCAACAATCATCTAATAACTCACTAATTCATCTAAAACTATAAGATTTGATGTTCTGAAAGGCCATCAGAAAGACATCTTCCCATTTCACTGGCGAGGGCTATCCTGGTATTTAAACGGCAGAAATTGACATTTATGTGCATGTTTCCCAACCTAAACAATATCACTCATTCTTAAATGACAAAAATGGGAAGTTTACAGCAATAAAAATATTAACTGGAGTTCTTCAAGAAATTCTGAAAGTAAGTAGCTATTGCAAATTGAAAAATGTCATCAGGTTTTGAGAACAAGCAGACAAATGCATGAAATAACTTTGTCCCAAGACTGCCAAAGCAAGATTCTCTCAGAGCCCTAGAACATTCTCCTTTACTTACTTTTTTCAGCCACATTTTTAACAGTCGGTATTATGCAATTCCGTCTTCACCCATCATGTTTCTATACATAATACTAACGACTTGCTTAAGTCTATGTTTTTCCATAAGGCAATCACAATCCCAAGTTTACACTTGAGATTTCATAAGCTATTACAAGTAGAAAAATTAAAGAAAATTAAATTAAAACTTTAAGAATTATCAAGCATATTATCCTTTGCCAATTAGGAAAACTCAAATTATGAAAACAACAGCAAGTAATGTTATTAAAATACATCTTTACCAAGGTCATTCTTATCATTACTTACCTTTAACAAATGGCAGGCTAATAAATATTCAGGATGAGGTGCTCTAATTTTGCTGTATAACAACTACAACTCAACCTGATCCTGTGATTTGATTTATTCCTAACCATACTTTCACTGTGATAGCTGTTTATAGTATTTCTTTTGTAATAATACTACAAATCAAATCCCCTAAGGGACTCAAGCATTTGAAACTATATTATTACAAAATGACAGAAAGTTCAAAACATTCATTCCTATACAAATAAAGAATGAACCTAGGATGTGTTACACCAAATCACCTAGTCATGATTCAAAGACAGACATAAAATAAAACATTAACATTCAAGCTATAAATCAAACTTATAAAAGAAATTGTAGCATTGAGGAAAATCTACATCGTTGGCTGCACCTTTGGATAAGGAATAACCAAAAGGGTAGATTCTGAGTAAAAGTTTCCTCATTCTCAGGAAAAGATGGATTGTCCTAAAATCATAACAAATAGACCCTGGAATCAGTTCTAATCACATCTAATGAATGGGTCAATGGAAACTCAGTTCCTTGACTTCTCTTTTTAAAGCCAAACGAACTTCTGTAAATGTCCCATTTGTCAGCATAAATGTGTGAGAAACCGCCTTTGTGAAGCTAGAAAGTCACCACTGTACCGATACTGGTGACAGTGGTCACCCAGGAAACTAACAAACTCTCAACCCCTCCACCAGTGAGTTCACTACCCACTTCTCAGAGTCCCATAGAGACCCCTGCTTTGCTGGGAGAGCTTGTCCCTGCATG
The DNA here is from genome assembly GCA_028451465.1 of Erethizon dorsatum. Lineage (NCBI taxonomy): Eukaryota > Metazoa > Chordata > Mammalia > Rodentia > Erethizontidae > Erethizon > Erethizon dorsatum. The sequence goes on from CM051833.1 coordinate 59,610,942, forward strand.
CATAGCTCTCTTTGATTTAGGCATGTGGTATGCACTACTCTGTTTAGTGGGGTTTCCTTCTTTGACAATCTAATATTTTAAAATCCCAAAGATTAATTCAGTATTACATAGTGATGGCATTGCTTTCTTTAAAAAGGGTGAAAATTAATGCAGGGGATAGTAGAGAACATGCCTGCAAACTAGTGGAAAGATCCATCAAGTCTCCTGAATTTCACCAAAGGGAAAACTCCAGTGCTTTATAAATAAATAAAAAGACAACAATTTTGTTGCAGAAGATTTAGGAGCACTTGACTGGGCTTATTTTAGGAAAAATAAGGAAGCAGATATTTCTCTAGCAGTCCTGTCTTCAGGGAGTACTCAATTTAAAGTGCTATCAGTCAAGAGTCCATTTTGATACCTTGTCTTGCTCTGCTTTCTGCACCAGAAAGGTCTTTGTGGGGTCAGAATTCATTTTAGTTATTTTACAGCCTTGCTTGAGTTTATATGTGAGAAAAGCAAATAATCACCTTCTATAGAAGATGTTGATTATAGGTAACATCCTATGTCCTATATATGTTTCCTTAGAACAACCACTTCCTTTTTGACTTGGTTGAACATGAAACACACTGTCATCTTCCTCCCACTCCTCCAACAAGCACATTATAGAAGCATCATTCATTAAACCTCTTGCAGAGAAGAAAAACTGTCATAACACTTAGTCTTCTTTTAAAAGAGCAAGTGGTCCTCGGAAGGTCACATTTATATACTCTTACCTCAACCCATTTGCTGCTTGCAAACACATACCCATCTCTATAAAATACGAAAACATCAAAGGTGAAAGACATGATCTTATATTCAAAAGTGCATAAAATTTGATTTCTCCCTTGGTGAGAAAACTGGGAGTCATCCAGATGAGATACAAATTAAGATGTACTAACACGCTCTTGGGACTAAAAATAGTATGGTCACAAATGTAAAATATCTCCTTAAGTGCTATTTGAATTTAATTTCAGTTTTAATAATGACTGCTTTTCCCTGATCTTTAATTGATTTATAATTACTGATTATCTTACCTAAGAACCACTGAGTCAGCTTTTTTATATTGGTCGTATTTAAAAGATAGTAAATGCACTTAATAATTTGAAATGTTTCTTCAGTACCTTAGTTAACATTCTTGTTGATAATGAGCTGCTTTTAAATTACATTACTCCTTAGGGAATATGCTTAAATATATTCTTTCCTTTAAACTCTTTAGCATGACATTTCACTTAGCCACAAATAGAGCACTAATGATTATTTCTAAAACTCTACAAAGAGTAGGAAAATCAGAGTTGGAATAAAAGAAAAAAGAGGCCATATATTTCCTAGTTTATTTGAGGTTCACCTTTTGTAGGACCCTAAATCATGATTAACACTTAGTGCAATATAGAGTGAGTTCTGTGAAACTTTACAATTGCTGTCATCCTAGGGCACCTGAATAAGGAAACTAGCGAGGTACATTTGTAAGCTGTAAATTTCAGAAACAGGACGGGTACTTGCTACATCGGTCAGAGCCCCAAGGGGAATTAGACAGCACACCCAGCTGGAATTTGTATAATGATGTCCATGAGGTTAAATAAGCCAAAGAAGAACGTTTTAGCCCCCAAAATCTAGGACCAGCAAAGGCCTGTTGCCAAACACAGGTATATCCTGGGAGGAGGAAGCCACCTCTAAATCCTAAAGAGTCTTATTTACGGAAACAGGTCACTAAAAGTGAGCCAAGACTTTCAGTGAATCAATCACTACCAGTCCGTGGTCCAGCAAGCAAGGAACCTTAGGAGTAAATACTCAAACTTCATTCTCCGCCCATTTCCAAAGCTCAGTTAGAAGCCTGGAGTCAATAGAGCCCAAAGAAAGAGTGCAGTGAGGTCAGCCTGGAGGGCGCAGCAGAAGGCCAACAGCACACGGACATGCAGAGCAGGCGGAGCACCAGCATGCTTGCTCTGCTGCAGTTCTCTCTCAAAAGGATTCTTCTGCAGCAGGCAGTGGGAACATCTCTTTCCTGTGGAGGCTGTTGGCTCTCCAGCCCTATCTACTGGCCATGCTGTGCGGATTCTCTCTTGGAGACCTGCTCAGTGTGGTTTCAGAGGAGCAGAAACTCTGTCTCCTTAATCAGCGTCTCCCCAGCACCTGGCAGGGCACCTGGCAGGACACCTGGCATTAAAAGTGTATACTGGAAATGCTTATCCATAGAGCTTTCAGAATATTGCATTCCATGGGCCGGTGAGATGGCTCAGTGGCGTAAGCGCCTGCCTTGCAAGCGCGAAGGCCCGAGTTCGACTCCCGGAGCCCACATACGAAAAAGGGGCCGGTGATATCGCTCAGCGGCATGGGTGCCTGTTGGCGCACGAGGTCCTGAGGTCGTCCCCCCGGTACCCACAAAAAAAAAAAAAAAAAAAAAAAAAAAAGAATATTGCATTCCTCTGGAGTTTATGATTGTTACATAACTTCTATCAGTAACAGATTCCTACAGAGCAATTGATCTTTTAAGAAAAGCCCTGAGCACCCCGTTTCCCCCTGATTCCTGCTCCTTTGACACTTGACTGGAGAGATGGCACTGATTCATCTCCAAACATGGGAAATCTCTTTTGATAGACCTGAATCCACTTTGATCAATCTCTCTAAACCAAACTGAGATTTGGGAAGATTTATATCTTGTTTCCTAAACAAATATTGGAGTATTCCAGCCTGCTTTCCTTATTTTCAATTCTATAATTGAAAGTTCCATAATTTTATTTTATTTATTTATTTTTTTGTGTGGGTACCGGGGGTCAAACTCAGGACCTCACGCGCCAGCAGGCACCCACGCCGCTGAGTGATATCACCGGCCCTTTTCTCGTATGTGGGTTCTGGGAGTCGAACTCGGGCCCTCGCGCTTGCCAGGCAGGCACTTATGCCACTGAGCCATCTCACCGGCCCTGAAAGTTCCATAATTTTAGCTGTGACACTCCTGTAGACCTCTTTCTGGCTTTTCTCCTCCCTTTCTGTGTTTTGTCTGGAGAACATCAATTTCCTTGCTCCTTTATGCCTTCCCTTACCCGAGCAAGTCTCACAAGTCCTTGCTAGTGCATACAGTTGAAGTGGCTTTTTAAAAAAATCAAAATATTTCTTTCAAATAAATTCAGTACAACAAGGAGATCAGCCCAGTGTAATTGTCAACAAATGGCCCTTTGCTTGAGAAATGATGCATAACATTCGTCTAGAATGAGTTCTCTTTCTCTGTTGACTTATTTAACCCCTATAAGCAGGTCTGCACATTAGCTTTACTTACTACCCCCATTTTTTGTGGTGGAAGACTGCATTTAATCGATTCACTTCTTTCAGGACAAGGACTCTATTGCCTGGTCCAGCCTGAAAAAGAAGATGGACATGTGCCCTCTGCCCCGACCGAGTCCATTTGGGTTGTCTGGACACGAAAAACAGGCCTTTCCTGCCCTGGGGAGAAGGGCAGCTGACGCCGAGGAAGACAGGGAAATGTGAGCTTGTAGGTATCGAAGCTCACATCTAAACTCTGGCTGTGAACAGCCCTGCTGCAGTGCAAGTTCTTGCTGCTACTGCCTGCCGCACGTGCACTTTAGGGTTGCTATTTAACCTCTTGATCGTCAATGTCCTCAACTGAAAGTGAGAGTCCCCAGGGAACCTCCCTCAGTAGGTGTGATGCGAGGATTAAATCAGCTCAGGTGAGCTAACATTCACAACTTACAGCCTGCTACGCCATCATTCTCCAACTATATTTTATTTACCAACTACTTATACAACATCTGCAGTCTCCATGTGTTGGATGCTAGGAAGTATTTGAGCTGGCAGTGAAGTTTCCCCAACTCTTGGAGTTTAGGAACCTCGCACAGAGAGAGGAAACTCGAATGGAGGTCTTCGGCAGCCTAGTGAAAGGTAGATGGTGATGAGGTGCTTTAAGCTCACGAAAAATGTAACAAATTTTTAAATTTAAAATGACAAATGTGGGCCAGTGAGATGGCTCAGCAGCGTAAGCGCCTGGCTGGCGAGCGCGAGGGCCTGAGTTCCACTCCCGGAATCCACATACGAAAAAAGGGCCAGTGATATTGCTCAGCGGCACGGGCGTCTGCTGGCTCGCAAGGTCCTGAGGTCGACCCCCAGTACCCACAAAAAATAAATAAATAAATAAATAAAATAAAATAAAATAAAATGACAAATGTAATACACTGAAAACTTTTTATGCCCTTTGCTGTTGTTTTTTGAGTGTAAGTTGAATTTTCTTACCCGAGCCAGGCTTAGTCAGCTTGGCATATTTTCTAGATCTCTGCATCCCCCCAGATCCCTGAGGCAGTCAGCCTGGGCATGACCTATGCTCGTGCCACCACATGCTGGTGACCACTTGTCTGTGGGAGAGAAACTTACAACCTGTGTGACTCTCTGCACTGACCCGCATACCCTACCTGGATCTTCAGATGCCCCATGGTAACCCCTCTCTGTCTCAGCGGCCGCCGCATACTTGTGTCTGCTTGCTGTGAACCCACCAGTTTGAACTCCAAGTGGGAAACCTGCTTGGGTAAAGCTCCAGACCCCAATAAAGTCCTCACCCCGTGGGTCCCTCTCTCTCCTGCTCCCCACCCTCTGGTTGAGTGTGAAAGTCCCAGATGCCTTCCCTTCTGATTAGCCCTGCAAGGCACGCTGTCCTTTCTTTCCAGAAACCATGAGAGATATGCTGCTGCTGTAATTTCCTGTGTTTGGTCGAGCTGCCTCCTCTATGTTTACCTGAAAAACACATTTAAACTTAATTTCTTTTTTGTTGCAGGCTTTGCTAGAGGTTGATTAATTTGTAGGAATAAGCTAGACACAGTTCAGATGTGAACCACAAGGGTGCTGCCAGTGTAAAGGAGTTTCTGTGAGAGGGCGCCTGGTCACGGGTGAGACACAGGCATCTCACATCGCCCAAATGTGAAGAAAGGCATATCATAAATGCCGACCAAATCTCCTGGAGCCTTGTCAGGGCAGGGCTAGAGTTTATACCCAGAACCATGAGAAAAACCACAATACCAAAATTGGATTGACAAAAACAAACAAGAAAATTGACAGTGCTGGTACATCATAAACTTCAACTATTAGATAAAAGGAAAACTTGCTGTATATATTCTATTATTGCTACAAACAGACTACCAAATGCTTAGTGTCTTAGCCTCAAAAACTTTTCTCACTGTCTTAGAAATTATCTCAGTTACTTTTTTCTCATTGCTGAGACAAAAATACCCGATATCCAAAGTTAAAGGGGTAAAGGTTTATTTAGCTCACAGTTTGTGGAGGTTTCAGTCCATAATCGGCTGGCTCCAAGGCAGGGTGGCACATGGCAGAGGGGCAACAGTTCATGGTGGCAGAAGAAGCAAAAGCAACAAGAGAGGAGAGAGAGAGAGACAGGGCCCTTTCTGTCCCTTATACTGTATGCAGGCTATCCTCCCTCGGACAGGTGTAGCACTCACACCCTTAATACCAACATTGGACTATGAATCAGTCACAAACTCTAGATTCAGCTGCCTCCAAAAACCTGCACCCCATGATTGCACGAGGCTTTGGAGGGACATCCAGACACAAATCATAAGAGAAATCTGAAGTGCAACGTGGACCTCGTGTGGCTAAAATCGGGGTGTCCAAAGAGCTACCTTTTCTTCTGGAGGCTCCTAGAGCTGCTGCAGGCTGCCCACATTCCTAGGATCTTGGATCCTTCCTCTATCATCAGAGCCACAGCTGGTTGCATCTCCTGACATCCCATCACATTGACTCTGGCCCTTCTGTCTCCCTCTTCCTCTTGTAAGCGTCCTTGTGATGACCTGGATGGCCAAGCACCGCTGACGAATAACCTTAACTCTGCCTGCAGCCTCCATTCACCTTTGTCGTGTACCATAACCTCTTCACAGGCTTTGGAGCTTGGGATGTGGATCTGGGGTGGGAAACTATTCTGTCTAGCACATCTGAAGCTACATAATACAATCTAAAAATTATAATGCTGCTCAACCAAAGCTATTGTGAAAATATGTTTAATATCTTTGATTAAAAATTACACCTTATGATGATGATTTTAAAATTCGCCTGTGTATTTTCCCAATTGTAACCAAATGACTAATTAGATAACCCCAAGGGATATCACTAGCATTTTCTTGCTGAACCCAGGAACAGAAAACAGCCAGCAAAGCACATCTCATGAGGTGTTGCTGAGCCCCTGCTCTGCCCCCGTCTCTAGCAGAGAGGGGCTGAGCAGGGGACACATCTCAGTCCTCAATCACATCTTGCAAAGGACATGAGATTACAGCACAGAGAAGTGGATTACTTTTTAGGGGATAATGACAAATAAATCTGTATGTGTTCAGGATAAATATAATTTTTGAACATTTTCATTCACCGAAATTTTGGCTGAATTTTCAGGTATGGAGCCCATAGATGTGGAGGGACAACTGTGCATCTTTGCTTCAGGAGCTTGGCACTGCCCTATGAGCAGGTCGCCTGAGGATCTCACTGCTGAGATGTCTACGGGATTCGTACAGATGGGCCTTACCTACTCCTAATTGTCTGCATCTTCTTAGTGCCCCTCCAAATTCTAGAAAGCTTTTGCCAAAGATTACAAAAGAGATAATTCCACTCTCATCAGTGAAGATACTTGGAAAGAGAGTGAAACTATAAAGAGTGGAACTATAAACTTTATAGTGGAACTATAAAGTCTGATAACCTTTCCAAAAAGCAATTTAGCAACCAAAAGATTCATTCAAATATGTCCCTTAACTTCAACCCAGTAACTTCGTTTACAAGAACTATCCTAACATGTCCTTTCAAATACATTCATTCCAGCCGTGGCTGCAATACTGACACTAGGAAACCACCTAACTTCCCTCAAACAGGGAAAGCCCATCCCTGACAGGGAAACGCAGAGACACTCAACATGAGAAAGAGAAATATTAACAGTTTATTGTGTAGGACATATTCATGTGTAATGTTCGAAGGGAAAACAAGCTAAACAGTGTCTGACTCCATGCTGTTAAATTATCTGTACATTCCTAATAAAACAAACACCAAATATTTCAAATGAAATGGTACAGAAACCCATCCCCAGGTTTTAGAACATTTTTTTCTGTTTGTAGGATCCTTCTAGACCCCACACACCCACAAACCTTGCTTTGTCTCTGTTTCCTGACCATAAACCACAGAGCCCCTGGACAGCTCTCTGACCTGGCTTGCTGCAGGATTTTCCAAGCCAGCTTAAGCCCAATAAGAGCCTTGGACATCGATAAAAGTGAGCTGGGCTTTTGCCCAAAATACCGCAGGAAACTGAGCCTGGCCCTGGGCAAAGTTCCTTTAACCCTCATATAGGTATCACATACCACAGGCACGCCTAGGTAGAACATCCCTTTCTCTCCACTGGGAGAACACGAGGAGTGCTCTGCAAGCACGTGTCCCTAAAAATGCTTTGAACTGATAGCTATGAGGACTAGTGTTTTCTTCTTCCCCCTCCTCCTCCTCCTCTTCCTCCTCCTTTTCTTCTTCTTCTTCTTCTTCCCCTTCTCCTTCTTCTTCCTCTTCTTCTTGGAATCCTAACTGGCCCCATCTTGGGATGGTTTGGGGTACACTCCTGTGGGAATTCCAAGGTGCCACATTGGGGTGATTCCAGTCATAGTTTAGGGGAGAAGAAACACTACTATAAGACCACCATCTCCTACAAACTGTTTGCTGTAACAGGAAGGAAAAGATCACTAAGAGGAGCAGAGTCAAAAGCCTGAAGGACTCTTTGCCCTTAGGATCTTGGTGACCCTTTAATAATCATATGTGTGTCTGCAATAAAATATTTTAAAGCATATGAGCAAGAACAGAGTATCTTTGGAGAGTCCTTGCGTGTCATGACCAATAGGCTTGGCCAGGTCTCACCTTCAATAGATCAGATTGAGTTACATTTCTTCCCCTCTCTAATAAAATCAGTGAAATAAAATAAGTGATCCAGATTAAATATTCTCTCCTGTTAGAACTCACTTCATTTTGACATCTCCATTTTTGTCTATATTCTTCATGAGTCCTATTTATTTGACAAAACACAACCCCATGATTTTCACAATGTGACACATGGATGCACCTCGCTCTGCTCAAATCCCAGCATAACAAGCTTCATCCCATCCCCCTACTGACCTTCTCCCTTTCGCTGGCCTTTTTTATCCACTTTTTCATTCTGTCTACACCCTAGAGGCCGGCTGCCCTCCCAGGTGCAGAACAAACCTTCCTGGGTCCTTTCTGTCCTATTTGTGAACACGTTCTTCCCCAGCCATCTCCTTCTCGGAGTCCCCATTATCTTCTCTCCATTATCTAATGTATTTGTCACAACCAGGGTATGAACACAGATACTTTATTAGAGTGCTTTTTGTTGCTGTGGCAAAATACCTGACACGAATGGCTTAAAGCAGCAAAGGTCTTTTCTAGCTCCGGGTTTCAGAAGCTTCAGCATGTGGCCAGGTGGCTCCAATGCAGCTTCCCAGAGTTCTCTTGGGGTGGAGGAGGGAGTCCTCCCTCCTGCAGCTTACACGCTGGCCTTGTCTCTGACACACTTCAGACTGAGATCCTGGGCTTCTGGGCACTTTACCTTCTGCTGGAATCTCAGAACCAGACAGGCCCACCTGCGGCTTCAGATCTCTCCAGATAAAGAATCTAATACAAGCAAGCTGCAGATCCCTAGGAATGTGCTGGGCATTACCACTCGGAAGACACCTCAGTGGCCCTTAAAATGTGGCTCACTGGTGACTCACAGGGCGATGGATATATTTAGAGGATGCTTCCCACATTGCCACAAGACTAAGAAATTGATTATTTGAAGTATGTTTAGCAGACATAGATGCAATGATGTTCACCTAGGAATTTAACTAACAAAGGAGATTATAATTTCAGTGTATAAATCAGTCATTTCAGAAATATTGATATTTCTGAAAATCTAGTTATAGGTCTAGTTCACATTTATTTTATGTAATCTTTCCCACTTTCTACATTTATCTTTTGTTTTTATTAAATTTACATAAATAAAATTAACATATTTTTGATGTACTGAAAGTTTTAGCATATATGGAGTTGTGCAAACAGCTTGACCCCAAAGATTCAGAAGTTTCTGCCCCAAAACTCTCTCAGGTAGCCCTGTTGTGTTTAAATTCTCTCTAAGATCCTGCCTATGACAACCACCGGTCTACTCTGTCTCTGTAGGTTTTCCTTTTTTAAAATGTCACATGGGTGGAATCATTCAGTATGTCTGACCTTTGGAGATTTTTTTCTTTCACCCAGCATAATTACTTTGAGATTCATCTGTGTGCTGGCATGTCTCACTACTTATTCTCTCTGTGATAATTCATATTCCACTAGAAGGATGCAACTTTTTTTTATCTGTATGCACATTGGTGAGCATTTGACTTTTTTTAAATTGGAGGAAATTTTGCATAGAACTGCTGGCAACATCTATGTACAGGTGTTTGTGTGAATATAAAATTTCATACATTTAAGAGTGAAATCATTGGGCCATATGGAAAATATATATGTCATTTATAACAAAAGGTAAACTTTCCTCCAAAGTGGTTGTTCCACTTTGCATTCCCACATCACAAGAGCTGGTAAAGGAATGGAGCTGGACTTGCTAATTTCTAGACTGAAGCCCTTTCTTCAAGATTGCTCTCTTCTAAATTTGTCTTTTAACATTTTTATTCTTACTTTAATTCAGTATTTTAATATAACAACTGAAGGGATGTCATAAAGTGACTTCCTTAACATGTATTATTATTTTTTATATTTTCACATATGAGGGTGAAAAAGCATGCTCCTCCTCTAAAACTATGGGAGAATAATTTCTACTTTGTCTAAGGAAAGGGAAACCCAATGAGATGGAGAAGGAGAGGCCACAATTTCACAGCCACTGGACAGTGGAAAGGGAAGGGTTCATGCGCCTCTGCAAGTGCTGGAAATTGAAGTTTCTAGAACTATAAACTGTGGCTTCAATCTTTAAGAGGAAGCTTTTCTTCTTGAAGAAATTTAAAATATCTATTCTTGTTAGAAAATGCTGAAAACTTATTTTCCATTTCTCATCAACGCAGAGTTTCTGAGAAACCAACCATGTTTTCCACAGGGTCTTGACATGAAAGGTCCTGGAAATCTTTGTAAAGTCAATCACCTTGAGCAGTTTCAAAATATAATGTAGAATCTGTCTCTTCAAGAAAATAGCATCTACTTTTTAGTTGAGTTCTTTAATTCTTTGGAAAAACATAATGTGTAAGTTCATGGTCTTCCTCTGAATAGGAGCTGTTTTCACCTCAGTTATCCTTGGTGATATAGCAGAACCAACTTTCTAAAGAAACAATCTTGAAGGATACAAGGGTTATCTTTTAAAAACATTAAAGGGTTTATACCCCTAATTTAACAGCTTGCTTCTGTAGATTTATAGAACCATTCTAACTGATGTTTTGGTGGTAGTTAGGTAAGTGTAGCTAAGGTACATTAACTGGTTTAACAAAGACCTCAAATTTTATAATGGTTCTAACATCACCAAAGTTTGGCTGCTGTTGAACTATATCCTTTCAAATCACTGAGCAGGCAACGAATTATTAATACATCAACAATACACAGTAATCTTAAAAGAATGATGCTGAGTAGTTGGGGGCCCTTAGAGCACAGTGGCAAATCTTTTGTCAACACATGGCTTCCAAAAACTCACTGGGCACCTTTAGCCAGCACGTAAGCAAGGCCGAAAGGCTCACATCAGAGGAAGGGATCGTTTTCTACTGCCCCCATCCCACTGCCCAGAGTCACTTGTCTGGACTCGCCTACGAATTCTGGGGCGAGGAACTAAGTCCCAGCTTGGTAACTGCTTCCCAATAGAAAAACTCCACCTACAGGTGAAACAGAAATCTTTGATGCAAAGGAAACTGTCTTTCACAAATCAATTTTCAGAGTATTCATCATTCGTTTCATTGATTCATATATGGCCTATCATGAGACATCAAGACGTGTCTTAGGTTTTTCCCCCCCAAATATTTTCCTCTCTATTTGTATTGTGCCTAATCCTTTTCTTTCTATCAACAGCACTACATATATAAAAGACAGTGTAAGATGGTGTCTGACAGTATTTTAGAATTTTGTTTCTTATATTTCTGTGCTTTCATTTAAGCCTTACATGTGTATTAAAACTTCTCATCTTTGCCTTGACTCTTTTTTTTCATGTGGGTACCGGGAGTCGACCTCAGGACCTCGTGCACCAGCAAGCACTTGTGCCGCTGAGCGATATCACCAGCCCTTTTTTTGTATGTGGGTACCGGGATTTGAACTTAGGACCTCGCGCTTGCTGGGCAGCCACTTATGCCACTGAGCTCTCTCACTGGCCCCCTTTTCCTTGACTCTTAAGTTCTATTTTATATTTCATATCTGTGGTGTATCTTGGCTTTCTTTCTCTCTTCTAATCACCATCTCTTTCTTAGTAGTGTCTAATTCATCATTTAGCCTTTTTCAATGATGATAGTTTTCTTGGAATTTCGATGGTTTTCTGAGTATCACTTTCATTTGTGTGCTATTTCTTATTCTTGCCTTCTTGGTTCTACCCATTCTCCTATCACTTTGAACGTCTCAACCATCTTTATGTTTTAAAGATGGTCTCTGTCCCTCCAGGGTTCATGTGATTAAGGTCTTGGCCCCAGGGTGACCCTGTTGGAAAGTGGTGAAACCTTCGGTAGGTGGGAGGATCATCGAGGCTCTGAGGTAGTTTGTGTGAAGGTCCTTGAGTTCTCACAAGGGCGTTGTTATGAAAGGAGCGAGTCTGGCCCAGCCCATCCTGCCTCTTTGCTTCTGTTCCAGATGGAACCACCTGGCCCTACACATAACCCTGCCACGATGGGCTCCACCCATGGACCTCATCAGAATATCAGTGGGGCTGCCTGATCTTGGATTTTGAATCTCCAACACTGTATTCTAAATAAATCTCTTCTTTTTATAAGTTTGCTGCTTTGACTTTTTTGTTGTAGTTGTACAATGCTAATATGTTTATTGTCAAAATTTTCCATAAAAATAAATATTTTCAAACTAAACGTAACCCAGATGATCACCAACCAGAAGTGTCTGGATCTCTCTCCAGGCGGGATGCTTTTTCCTGTGTGTTTACTTTCTCCAGGGACACTACCCCTTTGTTGAAGACTTGTCATTAAGCTAGTTTCAAATTGGCCTTGGTCTAATTCATAGTACTTTTTCAGTTCTAGACAAACTTTTTCCCCATAAGCATTAATGAAACGTACAAATAACACGAGCCAAATTTTAAACTTAAAATATTTACAATTTTGACAAATGTATAAATTCGTGTAACCACAACAGTCTTTCTATCACACATAAACGTTAGCTCTACCTCCTTTGTAGAGATATATTTTTCCTCCCACTCTCAGCTGCAGGCAAACCCGTCTCCTGTCACTCTGATTTTGTCTTTTCCAGAATTTCAAATAAATGTGATTACAGAAAATGCAGTTTCTTTTGTACATGTCTGTCTTGTTTCACTCAGCGTAATGCTCTTGAGATCCGTTTATGTTTCTGTGTGTGCCAGAAGTTTATCCCTTTTTATTATGGAGCTGTATTCTATTTTTTGAGTACACCAAATTTGTCTATTTATTCACTAATTGCTGGACTCTTTTAGAGCTCTTTTTGCCCTTTTGTTACTATGAATTTTAATCTACGAATCTTACACATAAATCTTGTGTGGACACATGTTCTCATTTCTCTTCAAAGATATGTCAAGGAGAGATTGCTGCATTACATAATAAACATATGTTTGGCTTTAAAAGAAACTGTCAAATTATTTTTAATTATGGCCATTCCATTTTGTATTGTTATCAACTATGTATAGGAGTTCTTTTTGTTCCAAATTCTCACTGATGCATCATATTTTCTGTGTTTTTAAATTTAGTCATTATAGAGGGTCCATAGCGATATCTCAGTGTGGATTTCATTGATAGTCCCCTGATGATTAGTGATATCAACCACTTTTCTAGTGGTTATTTACATCTGTATCTCTTCTTTGGTAAAGTAAATTATAGCTTAACTTTCAACATGTGTTTCTATTCTAGATTCTTCCACATCATGTGCACCACAGATTCTTTTTCTCATGAGGTATTCTTTTCTAATCATCAGAAATAGTTTCTAGGTGAGGTTGGGACTTCCAAGTAAGTAGTGACCACAGGTTGTTCACCCTTATGACATGGATGAGACTATTCCCAGTTCTTGACTGTGTGGAAGAATGAAATTCAGCTCCAGTCTCCCGGGTACAAGAGAACGCGATCCTTGCAGAGGTTTTGTGGTTCCCACTGTATCCTCCACCTCTCCATCGAGATTTCTACAGCTCAACTCTAATGTGTACAGTCTTTTCTGTAATGAAATATTCAGTTTAAACAACATTAGACATTTCTGGTAGAACTTTCTGGGTTGTAAAGACCTTGTTAATACAATTTTTCCCGTAAATGCATTTCCTGAGAGGCAGCTTTGAGTCTGACTGGGGACAGGGCACTGCAGGGCCATGGGAGTTTGCTTCTAGGACACCCTGGCCACAGTGTTTTACAAGTGACACAAAAGCAATGGAGACTAGGAGAATAGTTTTCTTCAAAACATCTAATCAGTAAAGGAAACATCCAAGGCAATGTATCAGCTATAATTATCTTCCCAGTGAGACTAAAAAAATTGTCAATATTCTCTCCAATTACTGAGTTATATGTGTTAACATGCATTTCGCTTTAGACTGTTAAAATTTTGTGAATAACAATGCCCAGATCTGCCAGTGTAGATGGAGACTTGCCCTGGATTTTTCCCCTAAATGCCTTCGTCTCCATTGCTGCCAGCATTTGATCCATTTTTTTTTTCCAATAGCCACATTAAACCTGGCAGGGTAGGTGAGCTGTCACCCTCGGGTACCAGAAACAGACTCACAGGGCATTTCCATAGCAGCGGGGTGAGATTCATTGTCTCACAAAAGATTCCCTTCAGAAGCCCAACTCTTATTATCCAGTTCAACAATAAGGGTTATTGTCACCTGAGACCCATTTTTCTTTTATTACGCTGCTGAAACTTGTTTCTGCAAAAGTTGCCAGAAACATAATCTGTCTAAATTGTAAAGTTAGCAGTGATGGTTTTTAAGATAAACAACACAGTCAGCTCTATTCTGAGCTCTGAGCGCTCACCCTTTTCTGCGTCTCCAGGCTTAGCAAGATGATGTTTGTTGACTGCCAACGACAGAGGCCTGTCCTGAGCCACAGCCCTGGCTCCCAAGCAAGGCCCCATTCTCCGAGCACTTATCCCCTCTCCTCTCTCTTGCTCTACAATGGCAGGCCCTGTTTCTCCTGGCTGTGGGCACTTGATGCCTCTGGGTTTAGGAGTGGCCGACCTCTCCCAGCCATGTCTGCAGGGCACCGACTCTCCCAAAGCAGGAGGGAGCTGGAGGGTAGATTAGTGCCAGCAGCCATGAGCCCAGGGTAGCTCAGGAAAAGCGTATCTCTGCTCTCCACAGCCAGACCAGCTCCACCTCCAGCGACTCCACATGAACCCTCTTCATTGTCAAGAGAGAGGAGCTCCTAAAGTTAATAGAAAAGGACTCCATGCCACTTGGGAGTAAGGGTCACATGTGTATGGGGACAGAGGCCCCAGCCCTCCATGCAGGCTCATCCTGTCCGTCTGACCCTCTCTTCTCACTCTCTACAGACAAGCTCCACTCTTTCTCTGAGTGACCAGCCTCCCCACACAGCACTGACGGGGGACATCCGGCCTTCAGGACGCTCATCCCTGCCTTTGCTGCTGAGCGGCCAGGTGTCCGTTCTCCTGGGTCTCCATGACGCCCACAGCAGCTCCAAGGCAGAGCCTCCAGGACACCCTGCATCGGCCTCCAGACTTGTGCACAGGGGTCAGGGCTCCCCACTGTGACGCCCCACCTCGCCCTGCACGCCTGAGGACACTCAGCACACAGTGGGTTGTGACCAGTGGTTAGCACGTTTATTTGAGCCTTGCAGAATCTCACTTTCCACACAATTTTCAATGAATATTTGAATTACAGGGAGGCATCTTGCTCCGCTTGCCCCTACCGAAAGATCTGTATTTATTTATTTATTTTTTTTTGTGTGTGTGTGTGTGTGGGTACCGGGGGTCAACCTCAGGACCTCATGTGCCAGCAGGCACCCGTGCCGCTGAGTGATATCACCGGCCCTTTTTTCGTATGTGGGTTCCGGGAGTTGAACTCGGGCTCTCGCGCTTGCCGGGCAGGCGCTTATACCGCTGAGCCATCTCACCGGCCCCCAAGATCTGTATTTAGATTCAGCTGCTGTGAAAGGACTGATGCTCGCTAACTGATGTTTATCCAAGTAGACTCCAGTCCCTTCCCGGGAGTGAGAGGCCTGGATGCCATCAGTCCACCTAATGTGACAGTGGCCTTAGCTTTGGGAGATAAACAAGATGAGGATGTTTGAGTAGGAAGGAATGAGAAGGAACTTCTCTCGGGCATCCCTTAGTGAGTACCAGTCACAGCTTGGCGTAGGCATTTGTTAAACTTATTAAAATTCCACTAAACATCTGTCACGCTGGTCCTCATCATTCCAGACTTTTCTCATGTGGTCTCAGCTTCTGTGAAGGGTTTCAGAACTGCCCCCTACACACCCAGGGATTGCTTTTTGCTGCTCAAGAACAAATTCTCCCATGTTGCTTCCACACAAGGCAGTTGCGCACTGCTGTTCTCCCACACATGCCCAGCTTCCTCCCATACGTGCACACATCATGTTCAGGGCACATGTTGCCATCACTGACCTGAGTGTGGGCAGGTGGGACCAGGTGAGCTTGTGCAGCCCAGGGTGTTGCACGCTCACCTCTTTGCCCCACCTTCAACACAGCAGAATTGGTGGGTGCCCTCACCCCATTGCCATGGGCTTCCAGGGTCCATGGGCAGAAACTAGACTCAGCCACACCACATGAGGGAGCTGTTCTCACCTGCGTCCTCTGCCCTCCATCTGTAACTGCTGCCTCTGCCTGGAGTTGCCACAGTCGCCTGTCCCTGGCCTCAGCCCTGCTCCCGGAGAAGTCCAGTGTCTCACAAGGTTGCTGCCCACACTCTCAAGACCAGGGGAAGGAGAGCTCTGGGTTCACCTCAGAAGTGGAGACAGCCTGCTCCCCAAATCTTCACTTTAATTTTAGCTTGCTCTACTTTCACGAGCAATTCACAGATCTCTCATGCAGAAGCATTCTCAGAACCTGGTTGGGTGGCTTCATCCTCCCAGGCTCTTCTGTTCTGGAACTTGGCTGAAAATGCTAGAGCCATTCCTGTGCCAGCTCTGCCTGCTCCTTGGCCAACACCCTCATCAATCACTGCACACATGGCCAAGATTCCCCAGATACCTGCCTTCTCTTACGACCTTTAAAAAGCATATGGATGCACAAACATTGAGAACAAAAGAGCCATCATTTACCTCTGCTGTGACCTCTATTCCCACTGCATCTGATGTGAGACTCAGGGCCAGTGTTCCTCATTCCACACTGTCCCTCACCAACCTTTCCTGCTCACCCAGCCACACTCAGGCCCACTTGATCTACAGATTCTCAGGGGCCCTGCCCTGGCTTGGCTGTCCCCAGCAAAGTGTCACCTTGCATCTTACCAGGACAGTGCCTCCCCCACTTTCTGCATCAGGAGACAGTTTGGGGGCCTCAGTGTCCCTGGACACTTGGAATATGAGCAGGATTTCTGCTTCCTCTAGCATCTTGTTGTGGCAACATACTCTGCCTGGAGACCAGGCTAACAAAGCTCAAATGATAGATCACACGTTAGAAAATAAAGAACTGAAAAAAGAAATGTGTGTTAAATTATATCAAAAATATAATCTCTATTACATTTTCCCTTCAAAGGACTCACTGAGCCTTTTCCTTTACCAAGGGCTTTCACGAAATTTGTATTAGTCAGCTTTTTGTTACTGTTACAAAATACCTGCCATCCACAACCTAAAGGAGGAAAGGTTTATTTTAACTCACAGTTTCAGAGGATTCAGTCCTCTGATTCCAAGGGAGAAACAGCACCACAGAAGGGCATGGTGAAGGAAAGCTGCTTACTACATGGCAGCCAGGAAGCAGTGTGGGGAGAGCCAGGGAGGAAGAAGCCAAGGACTAGATACACTCCCTGCGTCACACTCCCACAATCTACTCCCTTCAACTAGGTCCCACCTCCGGTGTCCATCCTCCCTTACTAATGCCATCAAATTAGGAGCTCATTGATGGATTTATTCTACACTGATCTCCCACAACCTGGTGGCTTGGATACCGTCACCTTCATTTTTGAGAAGTCTCATCTCACAGCTGCTGGTCTTTTGCTGAAGTCCTGCTGTTGAAGGGCAGAGGCTGGACAGGCCATGGCTCTGGTGCCCCACAGCTGGCATTGCCCCTGTTCACGCAAGTGGGTCTAGACATCGCTCTGTCTTCTGGGAAGAAAGTCACCAATGCAGTGAGCTCCTCTGTGCTTTCACCTGGCCTGGCTACAAATTTCTATTTTTGATTCCTTTGTTGGTACCTCTTGGTTTGGACTGAATCACAGTGGGTAAAAATACATGTTTACATTTTTTTTGTTTTCTACATTTTCTTTTCCTATGACTTTCAAAGACCACAACTGGCTTTGCAGCTGTGTTGGAGTGTGCAATTAGAGTCTTGCCAGATGGTTTCAGAGCCCTGCTGTGAATCAACCTAGCACCTTCCATGGCAGGTGACTTCTCTCTTTCATATGTTGTCCTCTTACAAGTGGACCTGATGCCCCATAAAACACTTCTGGGATTCTCCATGATCTGCATTATCTGAATTTTGAAATTCAATTTTGAAAGTCTACAAACTTTGCCAATTCCAGTTTTTGTAAAACTTATAAAAATATGAAGCAGTGAAAAAAATCACTAAGAGATCAAATGGAAAAAGCATATGCTGGTCCGAAGATACTTCTCCAGCTTTGATGATGACCTTAATCTCCACCTTCTGAAGACAAGTTCAGAGTTTAGATGCTCGTTCTTTTTAACCCTGAGAGCTTTCTAATATGATTTCTTTTACCAAAAGAAAAACAGAACAGAAACAACACCAGCGGAAAAAATACCAGAAAGCCGTTTGCCTTTTAAAAGTGTTTTCTTTCTCTGAGACTACGTTAAGAGCAAAGAGACCAACTATCTTATTCTGATTTCTGTTGCTAGCAGAATACCACAGACTGGGTCTCATAAACAACAGAAGTTTTTTGTGCTCAGTTCTGGAAGCTGGGTCATCCAACAAAGAGGGGCCAGATCTCCAAGGGCCTTCACGCCGGTTAGAGCTTGGCAGAGAGTAAGGAAGCACACTGAAGAGACGGGGCGGGGCGCGGAAGGCTAGCACATCCTTTTGGTAACAATTAGCGTATGCCTGCCGTAATGAGCTGATCCGTGAAAGAGGACAGGGTCCTTGTGACAAACTAACTCCTGAAGTCTTTTGTCCTAATCTGTTGTTACAATGACAATTGAATTTCAATATAAATCTTGGAGGAGATACTCAAATCATGCCCCTAAGATAATTAGCAACCTTAGCTAGTGACGCCAGAACATCTGTCTTGTCCATAATTCTTGAAAACTTATAGTATTTTATACTCTGTTTAAATATTACATGCTAATAATGCCAATAGCATCTAGATGGATGGAATGGCTCTCCTCCTTAGGGCTGTGAGAATATTTGGTGTTTGAAGGAGTCCTTTCATCTTCACAGAGGATAGGAGGCCGCTTTGCTCTGATGGATTCATTGCTCCACATTCCATAGAACACAGCAATGGAGAATCCAAAAGTTTCCCTCCCCTTGGCATCTCTGTTATAGATGGATGTAACTTGTTTGTGTTTTGTTCAGCACCATGTCAGTTGATAGAGGTGTTAAAACTTGACAAATATGCTACACATTGACCTGAGACTACATATAAATTTTATCGATATCGTAAGTCAACCTCTGTTAACAATTATTTTCTATTCTTACCGTAGAAAATGTCACAAAAAATGTTCTCATCTACCCAGTCCAAGCATACAGAAGCAAGAAATATGGAGGAGGGATATTGAAGATGTGTCTCACAGCTAATTAACACAAATGCTTTTAGAAATTTATTAGATATGTATTTTCTATCAGGTATTTTAAAATTTGAAGTCTACAGTAATTTCTTTTCTACAGGTAAGTACCCTAAATATTTACACTCAAATTTGATTTTTTTTTTTTTTTTTTTTTTTTTTTGTGGGTACCGGGGGGTCGACCTCAGGACCTCGCGCGCCAGCAGGCGCCCGTGCCGCTGAGCGATATCACCGGCCCCTTTTTCATATGTGGGTTCCGGGAGTCGAACTCGGGCCCTCGCGCTTGCCGGGCAGGCGCTTAAGCCGCTGAGCCATCTCACCGGCCTCAAATTTGATTTTTAAAGGTGAATTTTATATTTTTCTTTCAAATTCTATAATCCTTATAGGATTATATAAGCTTCAGACTCTTTGAAGATGAGATTTATGCCTGAGTATGTGCTAAAAAAGTGTATGCCACAAAGATTTGAGTCAAAATTGACTAGAAATTCATGAAAATTACCTTAATTCATTATGGGACTATCATAGCCAGTTCAAGCAGCTGTAACAAAATTTCGTAGACTTAACATATGATGGCTTAACACTTATTCTCCCTGTTTGGAGATGGAGGAGTCCAAGCTTTAAATGTTGGCAGACTTGTTTTCCACTGAGGGTTCACTTCCTGGGTCAGAGAGGGTCATCTCACTGCATCCTCACATGATGGGCAGAGAGCTCTCTGTAGCCTTTTTGTAAGGGCACTAATCCCACTTATGAGGGCCCCACCCTCATGAACTAATCACCTCCCAAAGGCCTTACTTCCTAATACTGTCATCTTGGAGTGAGGATTTCAACACATGAATTGGCTAAGCATGGTTAGAGTTTAGAATTAAAACAGCCCCAAAGCCTCTTTTGTTTGAAAGTGACTAGATCGTGAGGATATTATAGCTGATTGCTGTTAGAGGTGGAGTCCACGGTCCAGAGGAGACAGGAAACGCAGACCAGGAAGAGAGATGCTAATGCAATTGAGAAAACTGCTGGGAAGGAAAGGCACCAGGTGCTCCACTGGTGTGTGTGTGGGGGGCCGGTCCCTTTCTTAGTCCCTGTGCCTCTCCCTCACTCCCACCCTTTCTCGCTTGCTCTTGCACTCAGTTGCTTGAGACCAGTGTGTCTGGATCTCTGTGTTTCCATCCGTCTGCTTCTGTCTCCCTGCGTCTCTGTCTTTGCTTTTCTCCCCCTCCGCGTCCTCTGTTCTCTCCCTCAGGCTGACAGTCTGAGCACCACCGGTGACTTTAAACATTTTAGGGCACAGATGCTGAGACAGTGGCAGGACAGTTTTGATCACGCCACAGTTGTCCTTGACTTTGCTGTGTGACCAGAGGGATGTCACTGAGGTGTCTTCATTCATAAAGGAACAATCACATTTCACTTCATGAAACACCAGGTATATACGTCAAGGTCACAGGGACAGCTTTCTTTTTATTTCTTCTCAAATGGTTTAAATAGACAATGATGAGTGAAATATTTTGGGAAAATGAATATATATATATCACAACAGTTTGGAAGAAATTTTTCAGAACATGTGATATTAATTATCCTAAATTGTTAAAGTGGAAATGGCTCACAGACCTAAGAACATTTTCGGGAGAAAATTGTTTCTAGCAAATTGATGTCTGCACCCAGACAGCGCCATAACTCCCGCTCCAGCCTCCTGGGGTGGTCAAATGCTGTCCACCCTGCATCGTATTTAGTTGCCTGGGTCTTTCCTTTTCTCTTCCCCAATTGTGAACCTCCAGGGAGCAGAGCACTGCTTCCTGTGTTTCTTCTTCATGTCGTCCTTTATCTCTTGAAGCACTAAACATTTGCAGATCTGAGCTGACTGTGCCTGCTACTCTGTCATACTCGACGCTCAGAGCAGAGAGCTACAGCATCTTTTTCCAGCACAGCCGATACAGTAACGTGCTCGAGTCGCCATAATCAAACACTCTGGACAGAGTGGATTAAACCATAGACATTAATTTTCTTACAGTTCTAGAGGCTAGATGTCGATGATCACGATGCCAGTGCATTCAGTGTCTAGTGTGGTCACTCCGACGGCTCATGGAAGTCCGCCTTCTGAGTCCCCACGTGATCTTTCCTCAGTATGGAGAGGGAGAGAGAAGAACTCTTCCTCGTCCCTTCTTCTAGGGGCTCCACCCTCTGATCCCATTTACTGTAATGACGCCCTAGAAGCCCCCCTACCCATGCAGCCACACTGAGAATCAAAGCATCCTGTGAACTGCGTGGGGGGGCAAAGGACACAAACTTTCAGTTCATGGCAGCCAAGGAGGCAGAGTCAGAGAGAAAGTTGTAGTTTCTCACAAATTGAGACTTCTGCCTGCTTCTCCGTTTTTATTGCTCCAGGCACTTGCTGTCATGGGTTATTTTCCAAATTTTTTCATATTTATTCTGGTCAAAAAGCCACTCAGCAGCAGAACCAGACATGGACCTCATAATTTATGCAGGCTGGTTTTGATCCAAGCATTTTGCCTTTTCTTTTTCTATATTATTATTTTCTTAAAGCAACCTTAGTTCCTCTTCTTGCCTGTGACAATAGATGCACATTTCCCAGGCACTGCTGTCTGCAGTGAGGCCATAGCTTCTCAGGAGAGGGTGAACTGATGTAGTTTTCTGCGTAAAACTACACATTCATATACAAAGAAGTGAAGCTGGACCCATAGCTCACATATATACAAGAACAACTATAATAGCTAAAACATGAACCTCTTGAAAGAAAGCATAGGTATAAATCTTCATCATCTTCCACTGGGCAATGAGTTCTTAGACATGACATTTAAAGTACAAACAGCCAAAGAATAAATAAATAAATAGGATTTACTGAGACTGAAAATTTTTGTTTTTCAAAGGAAAATTTTACTTAGGTGACCAAGATATCATCTGCTTAATAGATGAAAGTATTTGCAAACTATGTATCCAGCAATGGTCTGGTGTCCAGAATATATAAAATGTTACTATTCAACAATAGAGATAAATTTTAAAATGGGTAAATGATTGAGCTAGAAATCACTCTAAATTCTACAGAACAAAATGGAAAATAAGCGCATGAAAAGATGTTAAGCATCAACTGTCATTAGGAAAATGTAAATCAAAACCACAGTGATAACAACTTACATCCAACAACTAACTTTGCCAAGGATGTGAGAAAATTAAAGCCCCGTAAATTGCTGGTAGCAATTCAAAATGGTCCAGTCACTTTAGAAAACAGTTTGGAAGTTCTTTATAATGGTATTCCATATAGTTTATCAACTCTACTCCTATGTACATAGCAAAAGTAGTGAAACACATAGTTCTACATAAAAGTTATACATAAATGTTCACTATTATTCATAATAATAAAAAGGTAGAACTACCCAAATGTCAATCAACTCATGAGTGGATCAAAAAATATGGTACATCCATACAATGGAATATCTTTATATCACTAAAAAGAGAATTAAGTAATGATTCAAGGTGAACATGAATAAATCTTCAAAACATACCAAGTGAAACAATAATGCAAAATGTCACATATAGTATGCTTCAGTTTATATGAAAAATCCAGAATAGATAAGTTCACAGAGACCTATTTTCCATTTATAGCTGCCAGAGGCTGAGAGGATGAAGGAGAAGGACTCTCAAGGGATAGGGACTTTCTTTTCCCTTGCTGAAACTGTTCTGGAATTAGTGGTGATGGTTGCATGATCTTGTGGATATATTGACAGGAATAAAGTTATGCAGAAAAATGATGAATTTAAAAAATTAATTTAAAAGGTGTCCTAGCTGATATGAAGAGTATGTATCAGGATTTTCATGGACAATAGCATGCTATGTTTTGCTGGTGCTGTATAGCGGGTCCAGGCTTCATGGCGGTGGCCCCTGTGCTCCTTGGGATGACAGAGCCAGCTCAGTGTTCCCTAGCTTCATCAAATATCTCTCATATTCTAGGTTGATCCGGTGATACTGAAGGGACCATGGAGCCTTGGCCTTAAGTGTCTTGTTAGGAATCAGTGTAAGCCAATGAGCAATGCCAGCAGTGTCCCCAATTCCCAATGGCCTTGTCTCCTTCGCACCATAGATGTTTTGCATCATCATGGAGACAGTGTCTTAGTTACTTCCTCATTGCTGGAACAAAATATCTGATACCCACAGTTGGAGAAAAGGTTTACTGCAGGTCACACTTTGTAGAGCTTTCAGTTCATAGTTGAGTGGCTCCAAGGGTAGCATGGCAGAGGAGAAACAGTCCATGACAAGGCAGACAGAAAAAGCCATGAGCAGTGAGCATTCCTTTCTAGTTTTATTCCATTCAGGCTACGAGCTTATTGGTTGGTGCCACTCACACCCAGGGTGGATCTTCTGTCTGCAATAAATGCATTTGGCCACACCTAGAACCAATTAGTAGACTAATCCAATTATCATGCACCCTTAATCCAGTATCACATGCCCACCATCCATCCACCTCCCCAACCCCCCCTCATGTGTGTATATGGTTTTGAGAAGACAATCTAGATACAAGCCATAACAGATACGGATTGTGGAGAAAGCTCTGAGAGTAACAGATTCAGTTTTTCACCATTTAAGGTATCATTTAAAAGAGATTAAAAATTATTTTTTGTTTATCTGAGTTTGTGAACTAAAAATCATACTTTATACTTTAAACAGGATACGTACTTTCTTTCTTTAGAAAGTTACTAAGCATGCATAAAAGCTTATATAAATTATTTTCTTTTGCACTTATAGCTACAACAGTAGTACAAAAGAAAACAAAATATAAGGACTTTTTATGATTGCTTTAATCAAATTGCCAGTTCTCTAACAGGTTGTCAACCAGTTTAAATTAAATTATATTGTATGCATTGTCTTAGAGCAGAGAGAAAGAACTCAAGTGTGCCAAGAGAGAATTTTATGAAACAATCAGGGCTATATGGTGTAGTGTTCAGGCTTGCACTCCTCTGTCCTACACAGAGATTTCTGTCATCGAGGAACAGATAATCCATTTCTGTATTTTCTGCTTTTAACCAGATGACCTTCAACATGTACAAGCCAATTCCAGTCATACAGGTCATCAACTAAAGCTCACAAATTTCAGTGTTTACTAGGTTTCATAAGTTGTAGTTAAACATGAAATATTTGCAGCCATTGGACACTTGTATTTATGATCTTTTGTTACATTTTTCCATTTTATCAATAATCATTGTTTCAATATTAAGATTTGAATATGTGACAGAGAGGAAGTTAAACACTCAGCCCCCTCGCTGACAAACACATTAGTCTTTCCTGTACATCAGTGAAGCTCCAGGGCTTGACAGGCTGCTGCATTCCATTTCTCAAATCTGCAATTGCCCAGAAGTGACACAAAATAATGCTGCAAAGATGCTTCTACTTTCCTCACCTGAGCAGGTTGTTTTGAAACAAAGCAAAACCAAAGCTAGCAGCAAGAATTCAGCAAAGGTCTAATCCACTTTCCTGTAAAGAAATGATCCTTCTGTCTTCAGAAATGAAGCATGTTTTACACATCTACACATTTGCATGGGCTACTTGCTTCAGTTACAGGTAACATATTCAATTACAAAAATTTGAAAGTCCCAAACTTGGTTAGTGATTTTTCTTTCCAGAGAGTATCTCCAACCTCCATATCTGTTCATCACAGTCATATATTTATTCTTGACCTCCCACCAATCTTATCCTTATTGTATGGTGCACATATTCCATTAATGGCTCCAGTGCTTCTATAGTCACTGCAAATAATTTGCAAAATTAGTTCATTTACTACTTCTGAGTCTAATGAGGGAAAGAGGCCAGCACTTCTACCTTGAAAAAAAGAACACTGATGGAGTGAAGCACTGAGTGATAGTAATGACAGTCACCTCTATCACTTATAGGCAACCAAGTATGCAGGAAGCATCAAAGGTATATTTTTCAAATTTATTTTCATATACATACTTCCTAGGTGATATTGCCACATTTAAGTGATGAGAAGTTTGTGGTTCAAAGGTGGAGGTAAGGAAGGGAGGTGACTGAATCTCTGATCATTTTCTCAATCCCCAAGCTTAGTCAAACCCATCTGGGTTTCAGGTCAAGCCCTGTCCTGTCTCCCTTCTCCACATGTCGTCTGAAAATTGAGGCTAGATAGAGGGAAGTCCGTCTTGATAAGTCAGAATCTTCGTTATATGATAAGTTCATGAGATAGCAGATATTTAAGCAAAACTTAGCAAAATCATGGCAAATAATCCAAATTTTTCAAAATAGTTGAAACATATGATTTAGTGAACTTTCCCAAAACAATTTGGTTTTGTTTCAAGTACAAGCAATAGCATCACTTAGAGAAAAAGAATGACAATGTCCAGATTGTATGTCTTATTATTAAAAACTAAATGTGTTCATACCTGACAGTGCTTAGTTGAAATGGGCTTATTCTCTGTATACTAACTTCTGCTGAGATAGTCTTTTTTTCAAACAAGATCTCAACCTCAATTATTTCCAAATCTCACAGGTGGAATGTGTGTTAATGAATTGTGTTGTTGAATTACAACTGCCGCTATTTGTGAAAGGACATTTAGAGGAGCAATTCTCTTTTTCTGAGAAAGGCTGACCAAGCCTGGGTCATATAACATATTCTGGTCTCCAGAAACTACAGCAGCCGGGAGCAGAGATTCCCCCTCCTTTGGGGATGGTTAAAGATGACCTGTGAGGGACTGGGTGGGGAGAAGTAATCTGGGGAGCCGAGCGAGTCATTTTATAACTTGAGGCCATAATTGGGGCCACAGGTGATCTTCATTTAAAATGATCGAAGATCTTTTAGGAATTTTGTATTTGCTACGTGCTCGCCAAACTCATGCATTCACTTCCTTAAACCTCTGTCTTCATGGAATACTCAAGCAACTGAAGGGACAGGCATTTAGATGGCATGGACCATGTTACCCATTCGTTTTTATCCCCACTTCATAGCATCGTGATGAATATCACCTGTGAACACGTGTCTTATTTAAATTTAGATTATCTCTACATTCTACAATCAGAATGGAAAGACCTCTTAAATACAAATTCGGGACTCAAGTATGAGCAGAGGGAGTTGACAATTGTATTATGGTGCATTTTCAATAGAACTCAGAGATGTCCCTCATCTTTTAAATATGCCAGGGACATTCTCACATGGGGAGCTGAAGTTCACTTAATTCTTTCCAGGGAAGGGAAATCACAGAGACAGAGACTGGAGAACAAAGCACACTTGTTGGGGAATTGCCAGGCTGGGTTGGCACTAGGTCAGTACTTGCTCACAGTGCTTAAGGTGTCCATCCCTCCTCTGTGAAATAAAAGGATTTAACCACTGTGACTTCATCTTAAAATAACTTCACGTTCCAAGAAAGCCCCATTGTTTTACAAAACCCAGTTTCTTGGAACTTCTAGCTAGAAATGATGCTAAATATGTTGAGGTGGTCAAGAGGAAAGATGGTGTGTTAATCAGCTTTTTGTCTCCAGGACAAAGTACCTGACATCTACAACTTAAGTAAGAGAGGTTTACTTGGTTTTATATTTCTGTCTACAGTCAGCTGGCTTCAGGGCAGAAATATGGCAGAAATTCATGCCAAAGGAAAATTACTCAACTCATACCCAGGAAGGCAGAGAGAGAGAGATGGAGGGAGGGAGGTAGAGAGAAGAGGAGGAGTGGCTGGGGACAGGACCTAGTCTTCAATGGCATGCCCCCAGTGACCTACTTCCTCCAACCAGGCCGTCAACCCATTGATGAGGTCAGTGCCCTGTGATCCTATCACCTCTTTAAGCCTCACTTCCGAACACTGCTACACTGGGGATCCAAGCCCTCAATACAGGAGTCTTTGAAGGATACTTCATATTGAAACTATAACTGTGTTTGTGATACTAGGCGAAGAAGGCCCTGTAATCTGTGGCGTTGCTCAAATATCCTTCACTCATGGCTCTTCCATCATGGCAGTACACTAATCATTCGACGGGGACTTTCTGGGCAACTGGCGTGTTGCTATTGTCAAGGAAGTGTGAGGTGTGGCCTCCAGGGCACATGCTGACTCTGAAGACACACAAAAAGGATCACATAACCTGCAACTTCTGGAAGGAAAGAAGTGACTCAGAGCAGTTCTGAGGTGAAAGTGAAGGAGGAAAGTGAAAAGAAAGAAAACTAGAACTTAATTGTCTCCATTTTGCCTCACTTTCAAGAAAGGATGGGAGGTGAAACCAGGGCCACGTTGAACAACTGACCTTCAGAAAAGCCGTCACAAATGCCTGACAAGATCACACCCACCTAAAGAATTTTAAAAAGCATAATTCAGCCCTTTCATTTTCAAAACATTAGCAACATTTCTTCAAACTAGAGACAAACTCACAGTTCCTGCGTATCGCATGATGAATACATTTTAAGAGGATCGTGCTTGAGCTTCCTTTCCCTACGTATGTGTTGATTCTGAAGATCCCTGCATCATGCAGAACTGTATTTCCAAGTGCGATTTTGAACTCAGCCTTGAGTTTCCCACTGTGAATGCGAGGCTGGGGCAAGAACAACACTGGTTCCCAGGGAAGTGGACACAAACAGATTAATGAGAGAAACACATTTTCTAACACTGCTTTCAAAAGCATATGTACTTAAGAAAAACAAGAGTAACTTCAGGAAAAAAGTGCTGTTTCAAATATTGTTTAAGGAGTTTCTTCTAATATTGAATATTTATAGTTATGTAGTTGGCGCCTTCAATCATTTCTGCTATTCTTTATAAACTGGGCCTGAAGAGACACTTTAAACAGAAAATTACATTATATATGTCAGAGAGGTACGGAAAAATATTTTAAATCTGTCTCAACTATTTTTTGGTGTGAAGGAAAATTCTAATAAAAAGATTTGGACACAGGAATATTGTGTGACACCACCTAAATTTTAGAATAGTATTATGATCACAAAGGCTCAGAAAAAATTGCAGAAAAGAGAATTTTGGGACAGCATTTATTTATTCTATTTATTTTCTAAACTAGCAGCTAAATATAGGTTTTTTCATGGAGTGTTCTAAAATTTTAATATTTCATTATTTGGGGATAAAATAATCTTTATAATATGCTTTACTAGTTTAAATTTATATAGTTTCATTGTGTCACTATGTAGCCTCAAAATTCAGTGAGATTTTTCAGCTTTTGGGCACTTGAAAAAATATGTGTTTGCATATATATATGCTTATATATATGTATACATTGTCTTTTCTTCTTAAGTGAGATCACGAATAGTGAAATATAGTTCTCGGTTCACAGAGTGATTTCCCAAAGGTCAAGCATCTTCTAAGTGTGTTCATAGTGATAGATTATCAGCAGTTAATTCCAAAAAACCTTATTTTCTGCAGAACTGTGTTTTCCAAGTGCAAAACGCTGGAGAAAGCATGACACTACTCAACATATCCATCAGCAGAAGGACCTGACGTCCACTTCCAGTAAATGGAGACCTCGATTGCCTTTCCTTGTCACACGTCCCTGTTGTCCATGGAAATATTTCTAAAAACTCTTCACTACATCGTCATAAATCTGGGAATCCTGAGAGGGACCCCACTCCAGGAGCCTCAGGACCTGAAGCTCAGAGCCGAGTGTGTTCTGTGATTTACCAAGGAGGTCGCCCAGTCTTGCTCTGAGCAAACCTGGTCCTTCAGGAAGCCTTAGCACGAGCTCCAGTGCTGCAACCGGTTAGAGCACGGTACTTATACAGGAAGCCTTACCATACCTTATGAGACAGTGTGTTCTGAGGCTCTGCAAAGAAAGATACTACTAATTTTTTCCTAAATGGAAGGATTTATTTCAATGCTCACATACAATTAAATGAGACAACCTATTTACATAAAACATAAGTACAAAAAATATAATACAATTTATACTGTACATAATCAGGGTTCTCTTTATTTTGCTCCCTCCCCAATCTTTGCAGTTAGGATTGACGAGGGTGAGAAAGGCGTTGCTACAAAAGGAGGATTGCTGCACTCTTGGCAGTATTCAGGACCGTTGTTCAGGAATTTGTTGTTTAAAAAAAGATGAATCAGGTTGAGATACTGAAGACAGCAATCACCAAGGGCAGTGAGGGAGCAAGGCATTTTTACTGTTGTAACGATAGCTAGTTTTATCTTACAAATGTGTTTGTGTTCCTCAGAGGTGAGGCTGGGAGAAGTTGGAGAAGTTGAGTTAATTTCCACTGATTGCCTGGGTAATGCCCCTTCTCGCCCTTTTCTGAACTTCCACAGTTGATCCAATGTAAGACAAATGAGCTCCCTGCCTTAAACTGATTTCAGAAGACAATGTGTCTGTCAGGTATCATTACACAGCAGTGTGAGACCAAACCTACACAGCTCCAGTGGGAACCAAAGACCAGTGAGTTGGTGGACAGAAAACAAAAAGTAATGACCGTAAGAAATTGCTGTTGCATATGTCTAACAAGAGCTCAAAAGAAATCTTGTGAACAAAATGTAAGGATTGAAAAGAAGTGTGGCATGCCCAAGAATTCCTTGAAAAACATATTCTGCAACTCATGGCCATTCCAACAGAACAGCCAACATTCCATTTTCTCATTCAAAGGTAGGAGAAATGACAAATGATTTCATTCTTGAAAAAGCTCTGTGATTATACATAAGGATCAATTAAATCAAAATCAATTTTAGGATTAGTAACTGTTTCCAAGTTTACCAAGGACCGAAGTTGGCTTTGAAGAATTACCAGTGAAAAAAAGTAAATAATCCCAAATAAGTTTATTTTGTATCACAAAACAGGCAATAGCAAATGAACACAAAATGAGGCATAACATGTTTAAAGTTAAATCAAGTGGAATAAAACACAATTTCGTTACACAGTTTTGAAGAATCTTACACTGGACCAAGCTTGTGCATTTTCTCGGCAGACAGAGCTGATGTGATTTTGGATGATCGGGTGGAAAGTTCCTACCGTGCTTTCTTTCAAAGTGCAAGAGTTCAAGCTTGAGTTCATCACACAGTCATGGTTATAAGGGAAAGCAATCAACTTTAGCAGACAGAACACTTAAGTTTTTAAAA
Organism: Erethizon dorsatum; assembly: GCA_028451465.1. Classification (NCBI taxonomy): domain Eukaryota; kingdom Metazoa; phylum Chordata; class Mammalia; order Rodentia; family Erethizontidae; genus Erethizon; species Erethizon dorsatum. The sequence goes on from CM051833.1 coordinate 59,641,078, forward strand.
TCCAAATTGAGAGTAACATCTTTTGTAAATTTGTGAAGCAGTTTTGACAGTGAATTCAAAAATAAAATAAACCAGGCAATGATCTAGGTGGTTCTCATCCCACACATCCCATACCCGTTCCACCATTGGCAGCCCGGGTCTGGCTATGGACTTGGCTATGCTTATGGACTTGGCTGAAGAGGAAAAGAAAGACACACCTCGAACATCCACAGGCATCACATGGACATTTCTATTACAGAACAGACATGAAGGTGTTTCTGGAAGGTGCAAAAATTAGAGTGATGTCCGTTTGTGGGAGTTGAGACTAGCTGAACCTTAATTCTCAAAATACCACTGCCCAGTGGGAGCCAGGCCACATCTGATGCTAGGCTTCTTGGCCATTTTCTATTCCTGAGTTTAAAGAGGCATGGAAGGATGATTTTCTTCTAAGGGTATCCAGTCAACTCTCTGCTTCTAAGTGGAACCAACAACATCCAGGTATAATGATGAAACATCATCTTAAACAAGGCACTAGCAACTTTTTACAAGAAAATGAACTATTCACACTTACAGAGAGGGCAGCTAACGCTGCTCTTCTCAGCATCATTAGAACATAAAAGAATAGTTCCCACTTTTCAGAATCCAGACCTGGCTCTCCACTTGGATTTATCTAACATTTGAATCATTTGGCATTCAATTGTCAAAAGACTGAGAAAGAAGAGGATCATGAACTACTGGCCTCATATTTCTGACTAAATACTAAGAGGTGGAATAAATTTTCCTGCCTGGCTTCACATTTTAGTTTAAGAAATGTCATTGGGTACATTTCTACCTCTGCATTCTCCTTCTAGAACTGGGAATGTCTTCGACTAGTAAGCGTCACTGTGTCCACACAGTAAAACCCTGCTGCTCGGCCAAGAGCTGACACTGGCCCTGTTCATGGGCAATAAGCTAGAGGGTTTTCTATGGCAGAACTAATATGCTTTTTCACAAAGTGTGTTTTTTTTTTTTTTTTTTTAAAGAGTACCAGGTTCGGAAAGTAGTTTTGTGGAAGCTCTAAGCACACTGCATTGTGAACTATATTTTAAAAGAGAAAAGGTCTCCATTTCTGATACCTCAGTAATGCATACTAAATTTTTAATGATGCAACATGTGAAAACTGAATAAAACACTTTGATTTATCTGCTAAAAATGTGAATAATGCATCTTAATATAAGTCCATAAAAAAGAGTCATTTTAGAAATTGCTGCCAATAGTCCAGTATCCCATCTATTTTTCAACTTTCCAAAGAGAAAAGAGTAAGTATAAAAGCAATATTTATTCCTTTGTTTTATCACGTTATCAAAGCAGACAACCTGACTCTGAATGCCTTGGCTCAGTATCTGTAGTATTATGAAATATCTTTGAATAAAATTTAATTAATAACCACAACAGGAGAGAACAGCAGAAGTAAATTCCACAATGTTTCCTGTGCTTCACATATTTTATCTTACATGGCAATGCAGTGTGCCTAGAATTTCCTTTTGTGCATTTCTTTTTTTTTTTTTCTTTTTTGTGGGTAGTGGGGGGTCGACCTCAGGACCTCACATGCCAGCAGGCACCCGTGCCGCTGAGCGATATCACCGGCCCCTTTTTCATATGTGGGTTCCGGGAGTCGAACTCGGGCCCTCGCGCTTGCTGGGCAGGCGCTTAAGCCGCTGAGCCATCTCACCGGCCCTTTTTGTGCATTTCTTAGGTGGAAATGAATATTACTTTGCCTTTTTTGATTTTATGCTCATTCCCCAAAGAAGCAGTGGGCTCTAGTGGCTTCTAGTATCTGATGTAGATAACCATAGACAATCTATCACAGATGAAAATAAATAATCAAGTATTGGCAATGTCATCACAACATAAAACGCCAAGTGCACCACTCAGTAAAAGACAGTCAGCGTAAACGGATGGCTGGACGTGGCCAATGCCATGTGTGAACTCCCAATGTAGCATATTAAAAAGAAGGGCAGAACTTGTTCATGAGTTGATTTAAGGTTGTTGTCTTGACAACTTCATGAAAATTCATTATTGGAGCCATGCGACATACGCAACCCTGTCACTTGGAGAATTGATGCTGATGCCGCTCCTTGTATGGCCATTGGTACACAATGCCTTTGCCGAGGTGCTCCAGTGTGATCTCTTTTTTTTTTGAGACAAAAATGATAAATTCAATGACGATAGCCCAAAACATCACTCAAAACAAGAAAGCCTCACTGAAATGTAAAGGATGCTTTGAAGTTAAAGAAAGTTGATGGCCAGGGGAAAAAGTCGACAAGGAAAGTGGCCAGACAACGTTGAGAAATATTTTATTTACTCTAAAAGTAAGAAAAATAAAGAAGCAGAAGGATAGCTGCAAATCCAATGCTATCAAAGCAATATTTAGAAAAAATAATTAGCTGAGTGCATACTTAATGTATTTTAGAATAAAATTTCCTGTGATATTCAACTATACTGCAATGTGTCCTTTAGGTGGCATGCTGGGGACGTGGAGCTTCCTTTCCCATACCTTCGAAGTCAGCCCCGTTAATTCTACAGAGATTCAGGTGGAAACATTCACTGAAATAGGTTTTGTCCCCCATGATTTTCATCCCCTTGCTGAGTGACCTGTCTCTCATTTTCTTTGCCATCTACTTATCCGATTATTTGCCACATTTGTTTCTTTTCTTTCTAGCATCCCCCACGAGTCAAATGGAGCAGACCCTCAGTTCACCCCAGTCCACGTGGACTGACGTTCCTGGGGACAGAAGCGTTTCCATGGCAGGGACAGCCTCACATCCATTCACTGTGTGTAATTCTTCAGTTCTTGTAGAATCAACGCCTATGTGCACAAGAACCCTGCTCTTCCCCTCATATCAGGGCTAATCCCAGTCCCAGTGTACTTGATCAAGCTACTCCAGCCGGGAAGTTCAGATTCCTCCTTTAAGTTTTGAGGGAGGGGGCAGAGAAACGTGCCTTGGGGAAGTTTTGAAGGAAATGCCTGGGAGTCTGGTAACAGTGGCTCTTCTGTGTAGCTGAGCCTCATCCAGCACTAAAGCTCCTCAGAACTCACCGTTCAAGTCATCGAGAGATGATAAAGCCCACAGTTTCACCAAAGTCCCCAGATATTTAGGGAGGACCCACTGTGCCCCATGCAGGGATTCTGTTGTCCCTTCCACAGAACATCAGTGCCCTATAGGATCGGTGGTGATTAGTCTACTTCAGAGAAAGGACCCTGAATAGCATTGGGCCTTGCTTTCAAAGAATTTAAATGTGTGACTAAAGCCAATTTCCTAATGAAAAATCAGCCAAACTTCAATGGTACCTGGAAATAGCCCTAGAAATTAAATTTTGATTAATGTCATTTGACAACAGGTTCAAACATATGCAGCTTAAAAATATAAGTCTCTATTTGTACTGCTTAATTACTAAAAAAAGGAGGAAAGAAGGAAGGAGAGGAGGAAGGATAGATAAAATGCAAATGTCTGTCAGAATTTAAATCTTGATGCAGTTTTCAGCAGGAATCCTAGACCTAGAGTTCCAGCCTACAGAAGAGCTGCTCCATGCAGGAGGCAGCACTGCAGATGGTGGACACCAATGCATGAGCGTCACACGAGGCTCAGGGCCAGGAGAGGTAAAGCGTGCACAGTGCCCACGAGCAACAGCAGCACGACAATGGAACACTTGATTGGCTGGATTACTTAGAACACAGCTCGGATTATTCTGAATGAAGTGCTTTTCTGTTAAAAGAGCGAGAAGTTGGGGGCACACTTTCCTTTGAATAGAGTATGAGGGAGCAAAATGTGAGGGGGTTTCTTTTTGCAGTGCTAATCTTGAAGGCTTGCATGATCCAAAACATGAGACTCTGGGGTGGAGGGAGGGTGTTTTTCCTGATCGTTGCATATGATTGCTTAAAGACCAGCTTGGATGCCATTTAGAAAGTATTTCAAATCAAGTCCAGTGACAAGTCCATAAAATATTAATGTCCTCCTTCTTAGGGGAGATAAAATGACCTCTTAAGCTTAGAAAATACTTAGGAGAGGGTGATTAAAAGAAAAAAAGCTAAGATGTGCTACATGGTGAGGATTTCTTTTTCTTGAAGAGATGAGTCAAAGCATCCAGTGAAAATCCAACCTGGAAGCAATCAGGAAACCTTCTGCTCTGCTTCCTCTACTGAGTGACGCTGGGCAGGTGTGTACAACAGAGGATGCTAACACCACATACACGAGGTGCAAGCAACGCCACGAGGTCCCGCTGGAAAATCCCTGTACTTCCCTTTACAATCTAACAGACCTCGAGAGCCCAAGCATCAGACCCACAGAACTGTGGGTTGAATTGAGCAGAGAGCCATTGCTGCCAATTTAGGTATTTCAGAATATTTAGAACTCAGGAATATTCATTATTTATTAGTCGTAAGGTCTTCCCAACACTCTCTGAGACTGACTGCTGTTTCAAATTGGATAAGATAAAAACACATATGCTAATAATTCTGTGTTCCTCACTACCCACACTGTACATTTTCATAAATCTGAAGGTTCCTCTATCAATAAGTATGTGGATTAATATCTGCTCAGGCCTTTATCATAATGCCCTGAGGCATCAGATGACCTGTTTCAATTTTGTTCTTATTTTTGATTCCAACAACTGCCATATGCTATATGGATCCATTGTTTTCAAGTAATTTATCTTTTCTCTTCTGGAGACTTCTATGAATGGTCTTGTAACACCCTGAAATGCTAATCAACCATGGAGGCTGAGACCACAGGGATGTCAGAACTCTCCCTTCCTCTCCTTCCTTTAGCCCCTGCCCCATCAGGTACCCCTTTGCACAACCCTAGCCTCAGTGCAGAGAGAGGCTGGGTCAGGGGGATGGGTGGACAGGGAGATAGCGTTGAGATAAAGAAAAGCACTGGAGCTGAACATCTGCTCTCCCTGGCCTGGGGGCTGCAAGTGACAGCCTGGTACTGGGCTGTCACCTCTGTGTACATTGTGACAGGTCCAGAAAGCCAGCTTTACACATCATTAATGTTCTTGGTTGGGGCCAAATGCCGTGCATTAGTTATATCAAGGAGATGGAAAACAAAAAGACGCTTGTCATTAAGCATCAGTTCTTCCAATACTCTGAATAATACGTTAAAAAAATTTTTTAAAGTTATTTTCAGTTGCAGATGTGAATTTTCAATACTTTCCTTAATTGGCAATAACAATGTGCAGGGAGAAGAGTGGAGTCGATCCACCAGCTGACGAGTGGTTACTCTACAGGCTGCTCTGTGGGACGTTCCTGGTGGGCTTCAGGCCAACATGAAATCCAGAAGTCACAGTAAGGCTGGTTTTGTAGAGAGCTGCAGAGCGCTGTCCCACGTCCCTGTCTGTGCTTCTGCTCCGTATGCTTATTCCATAGTGGAGCAGTCATGGTCTCCAGGCCCCAGTGGGCATCTCAGCTGACCATCGCCTGGGCAGGTGCAGGGTAGGTGGGATCCTTGGGCTTCTCCAGGAAAGAAGCTTTCCAAGTCCAAACACAGCTGCTTCTGAGAACCCATAGTATTTTCCAGATTGTGAAAATTGGGAGATCCATGGCAAACACTTCTTAGGCCAAATTCTTTTTCTTTATTTTATCAGATAATATGGGCCTTGTGGATAGAGGGGCTCTCAGATAAGGTGCTTATTTTCTTGAATTAAAACCTCATGAAGACCTATGCTCAAAATGAAGAAATTTGTATTTCTAATACTCCTTCCAACATGGGTGGCACATATATAAAATAAAGCTCATGAAACAATGGACTTACTAGAGAAATAGGCTGAACACTATAAAAAGCTTCACACCATGGCTCATTTAACAATGATCAAGTGTTTGCTGTAGACTAGATTTTCACTGTGTCGTATGTAGTTTTTTGTGGCTGTTAAGGATGTGTATTTTGGGCAGGAATGGGACACTCTTGGCTTGAAATGCATTTGAAATAGACCCAAACTTCTTCTCAGAAGCCTCAGAAACATGGAAGTCATGGAGCACAGGCTTTGAGGAACTGAGGATTTACAAGAAGCCAAAAATATAAGAGCTATTAGTACTCGTCGTAATTATTGAGTTCCGTGAAGTAGGCGTTAGAATAGGTCTTCCCAGTGAGGTGGGGGTTGAAGTACTTGTTTCTTTCCTCTAGAATCAGGTTGTTTTTGTTAAATGCCTGTAAAATATATATATTGAAAAGATGTAAGAATACTCGGTAAATAATATTCTAGACTGAATATAACCAGGAGCCCAGGATGTTGAATTTGAGCTCGCTCTTATGGTTCCATTATTTCGGAAAGTATTTTCTCACATGCTGGCTTCCCCAGATTATTTGCCTCATGGAAGACTTGCCTCATAACTACACTGAGTTTGGCCATCTTTTGTATATTTGGTTCTATTTTTGAACTTTAGTAAGGAAGTTACCAAGAGAAGCAGGGCGTCTGAAAATCTAAATCGAACCTTCTAAAAAAACTTGAATGATTTCCAGCTAAGAGACACTTTAAATATTACCACACATATCAAGAATATATTTAAGAAGCTTTCAGATTTCACTGGACAGGTACATTTATCAGTGATCTTGACAGAACTTATTTACGTAAATGCTTTGGATTCAAATGCCTTGATTTGTTTTCAAGCTGCACTTAGTATGTTGAGGTGCCATCTCTGATACAAGGCCCTTCGATAGCCATGAAAGTCACTTGCAACTTCGAAGAAACCAACTATGCCAAGTAGAGAGTACATAAAGACAAAATAAAGATGAAGCCAAGTAGGCAGAGACCAATTGTTCAGGACTAGCCTAGACAAGTACAGATGAAAGTTCTAGAAGGATTCACTGATGACGAGGCAGACATTCTTGTACTCAGTGTCCTTGGCCTTCATGGCAGCACCATTTCTGGCCATCTTAGAAGTGGACACCAAATGGTGATGGGAGCACAGACCAACTGAGTTACACAGATCAGTCCATGCACGTGAATCATGCTGAGAGGAGCCCCTTTCTTGGGTTCCTGGCATTGGTCTGGAAGCTCCCTGCTCATAGGAGCTCCCGTTCCTCTGCGCACTCTAGGAGATCATTTCTGGGAGGATGTAAGGGCCTGCCCTTAACTCCTGGAGCTCCATTCCCTTGGTTCATCACCTGACCAGGGCAGTCCTGACGGATTCTGGATCATGGCTCAAGCAGAGGCCATGGGTCAAGGTAAACTGGCTGCATCTCTGCCCAGGTAATGGAGAAAGGCGGGCACGTGGCAGCAAGTGGTCAAGTTAGGACACCGAGACTCCAGGGACCACTTGAAGCTATAAGAGCTGAAGACACTCCCCATGTTCACATAGGAAACCATGAGAGCAGCGGGAGGCTATCAAAACCCTCCCCAACAGTGTTAAGCCACCAACTTTAAGAGGAATATGGCACTTTAGTCAGACTTAGCTCAGAGAATGCCCTTGACATCTTTCCAGCTACACGCTGACCTGACATCCCACATAGACACAAGAATAGCAGTTACTATTTGCTGGGTGCTGAGTCCTGGGTGATTAGGTCATTAAAACCTCACAACAGAATGCGAGTATGCACTGTTATACCCATTTCAAGGATGAAGATACTGAAGTTCAAAGGTCAGCTCCACTCGTGCATTAGATGTGGATACCTCATCACCACAGTGCGGCCCGCATCACTGCTGCTCAGTCATGTACTCGTTCTCCGTGGGGAGCTCTTCTCATTGCATGACCTCTCTTCTCACACACAAAGCACAGATGGGGCTGAGTTAGACAGAAGCCAGAGACCCACCATCGGCCAGCATTTCAGTTGCCGCTGATCTCATGTCTCTTTGTAACTGTACTTCCAGTAGGAGATGTCATCTTTGCATAGGCAAATCAAAGCTAACAAGGCAGCTCATTATCGAGGGGGCCTCTTCCCATGTCACCTACGTGCGGTGACACCACCGAGCTTTGCTAACACTCCCAGGGTCCACTGACCTTTGCACATCTGGCTGCAGCTGTCACTGTCGACTGCTTACCTTGATGGCCTCCACTGAGTCGTACTTGTCCAGTTTGTTGATGTGGTTGGTTATGCTGGTGTTGAGAGGGGCGGGCGACACGGGGTGGATGACAGTTGCGTCATGGGATTGCTGCTGGTAGCGCTGGCAGTAGGTGTAGACGAGCAGGGTGAGGAGGCAGCCGAGGATGGAGCTGCTCAGGCCCACGGCGATCATGTGGAACATGTTGAACTCTGGAGGACAGAAGCAACGTGACGCTACACTTGAGAAGACCATGCTACTGAACTGCTCAAAGCACTCCGATAAAAAGAGAAAGAGGAAATGAGAAGCCACATGCCCATTCTCAAATGAAAGAAAGCACTATTCTTTCCTTTAAAGTGTCATGGGCAATAGAAAGCTTCTCCAGAGGGAGCATAGAGTATTTTAAATTCGTGCTTATCTGGATTATAATTAGACGCATCTTAAAACTTAGTACGCTAGAAGGAGTGTCTACATTGTTCTTTCCTTTGAAGCCTGTACAACGCGGTTCTTCTGTTCCACGTTCATGACCATCTCTGGCCTGTGGGGTTTTGGGGAGCGGTGCATACCTGCTCCTTCACGGACATCCGACATGGTATGTCCACAGCCCAAGGGGGTGTGCTCTGATCCCTACACACCTGCAGGCAGCACTGCTTCCCCCCTTTCCTTATTATTTCATTTCATTTAAAAATGTTTTCTATTTATGCAAATTCTCATGTTTTCCATTATATTTCTGAATACAAATATAAACACATTTGCATATTAGAAGCTTCCAAAGGCTCTAAAGGAAAAATATGTCTCCCTTCTTTATGAAAGGCAACTATTATAACCACGCCTTCCAGGGTCCTTCCGTGTGCTCTGCACACATGTGTATAGATGGGATCCCGTAGACTACTTTTTTCTTTTATATTATATTTCAATGATCTTATCAGGAAAGCGGTTTACTCCAAAGAAATGAAGGATTTGTGCTAAAGGAATAAAATATGACATTTTAGGAGGCCATGAATTGACTCTTTTTTCACCTATTGTTTTTCTATTCAATAAGCATCTCCTCATTTGAGTTTCTTTTCCTTGAGGCAGGAGTATAAAATATTCAAAAGGTGAGCTGGGACGGACTTACATCTCTGAAACAGGAGTGGTTTGGGTGACAGGAGGCCTACATGATGCCCAGCATAAAAAAGAAAAAACCAGGCATCCACTGTGAGTTTCCAAAACACTACTATCAAATTTACAAGCCCTTCTGGGCACAAAAGTAACATCTAGGCAGCGGTTACAGATCTGAAGTTGGAGAAAGTCACGTAAGACAGAACAGGACCTTCCTTCTCCCACCTTGCATTGGCGCTCTGTGCCTAACCACCTGTGGGCTACTGGGCTCATGTCGTCCCCGCTCGGAACACATCCCAAGGACCACCTTTCCCCCAGGTGTCCCCGCTGTGCACCACAGAAGTGTACACGCCCACCTGCTGTCCTTCTGTGATCTGTCAGCCCTGGACCAAGTGGACTATGTGGATCCCTGCTGGGTACAAGCTCAGACACCAGATGAGCCTGTCCAGCTGCAGAGCAAAGCCTCCAGGGCTCTGGTGGCAGCATGATCTTGCAGGTCTACCCCTCATCTCTGTGGCCAGGCGTGTCTGCACCTTAACCTTCAGGACCTCCTGCCCTCCCTTCTTCCTCAAGGAAAGAAACTCTCCTCCACAGAGCTTCCTCCCTGTGCTCCGTGACCCATGCTCGGAAGGCTTCCATTTCTCCAGTGCAGGCCCAGAGCTGACACGCGGTGTCAAAGAATCAGTCTGTGTCCTCCAGGGGACATCTGGGGGAAAGTTTTAGCAGGATGCCAGGACTCTGGCTGAGTCCTTCCTGCTCCCCACAGAGCCCCATGGTGGGAAGAGCTGAGCCTTCAGGAGAAGCCTTCAGGAGAAACCGAGCCTCAGGAAGTGGGGGAACCCCCAGGGCCCCCTGCAATATGTGATGTCAGAAGCTCAATACCCCCTCATCTGCCCCTAAATCCCAGCTTGCCCCATATACTGTGCTCTTCTCTGCTTCAGGATACCATGTTCTAGGGACCCTGAGAGATGGACCTGCCACTGAGATGGAGGGACACAGTGACCCAAGGCCACTTCCTCTTGGGATCAGGGTCAGCTCTGGCCAACATCACACTGTTACACACCCTGGAATTCCAGATGAGAGTGCAGCTCCTGACACGGGAGTTGGAATATTCAGTGCTGATGGCCAGACAGTTGAGGCAGACGGCACGGGAGCTTTGCACAACTGCCCCATCCCCAAACAGCCACCTAGGGTCTCCACGCCTGATTCATTTGGCCAATGACGTGGGACCACAGAAGACTTCGCGAACCTTCAGCCTTTCCTGGTTTTGTCGCGAAGCCTGGGAACTGGAGGGTTCCCAGCCTGGAAGAGTTCGGTAAAGCATCCCAGGGCTGTTCCGGGACCACCAGCAGAATTTTACTGTAACACTGGGGTTGGCCTTAAGATAAGCAAGTGCGGAGATCACGCAGGCTCTTGTTTCTCTATATTTTAGCTTAGAACTCCCTAGGGTCAGTGTCACATACTGATAAAAATATTTTCTGCTGCACTGTAACTCATATTTCATGACACACAGGAGATGTATGATGGTCCCCACATGCAGATAGTTTGTCATTAGTCAAATGAATTGTCCCTGTAGGTGCTTGGGGAAGGCTGCAGCCAGCTGACATCTTTATGAGGATTATGGAGTCTGTGTCTCATGCAACTAAAAATAGCTCAGTTGAAAAATCTCCATAAGAGCACATTTTCTGTAGAGGGAAAATGCAGTGCCTGTTAAATCTTTTTTGAAGTTGCTTACTTTGACCCTTTCCTTTGAATATGTGTCCTTCTTTGTTTATTATTATTATTATTATTATTATTATTTTGGTCAATAAAGCTGGAATAGAGACCAACTCTCCAGTTGGTTTAACTGGATGATTTTCTGTGCAGAGTTTGACTGCTTTGTCACAGAGAAAATGCATCTGCGTTGTCTTGCTAAATCTCCCCAGACATCCTTGCCATGTGATGGTTTTCACCAATTAGCCCTTCCCTAAGGTCCATCTCATCTCTTTCCATGTATGTCAATACCAGCAACCTACAGATCTAAGACAATCAGGTCCAAAGTATGCAGAGTAACTGATGTTCCCGTGATTTAGCCAGCAGCATCTCCAGGGTTGGCTCTGGTGTGTCCAGTTGTACTTCACAGCTGGTTCAGCTGCCAGACATCACTCGAAGATGGAGGTGGCTTTGCATTGTGTCTCCTGGGTGCTCAAAGCCTTGAAGGATTTGCACACAGTGACCCAGGCAGGGAGGTCGGCCTGGGGAAATGGATTGTGAGCTTGGATGGCTCCAGTCAACTCCGCTGAGCTACCAGCGATGTGGCCCCTGGTTCTCTTGTGGTCTCCCTGAGGCTGGCAGAACATTTCATAAACTGCTCCCCTCCTGACTTGCATGTTCTCCTTCAGGCAGCAGACAGACCTGAGCCATGGTGCTGACAAAAAACATCACCTAACCAGGGCTGCTGTGGCTCGAGGCCTCTACACGCCGTCCTTCTAGACATGTACTACAAAGACCCTTTCCTGGGGGCTTTTGGGTTATTATCTACGTAGACATGGGCCAGCAACCTTACCTCTCTGAGCCTTGCAGTCCCCACGGGACACACAGATAAAGACAGCTGTTATCTCTCTGTTCTACAACTTCCAAATATGAAATCTCTGGGAACAGAGTTTTCAGCACTCATCTGGCAGCAAAACCTGACCTGACGTGACTCATCCTGCTGCACTAATATCTCGCTTTGCCCACATTTCATGGGAGCACCCCTGAAAAGATTGTTTCTGGAGTTCACCTCCAGACTCTAAAGGTGTCATGTAATGTGCAGTATGAGCTCCAAATCACTCTTTTGGGATCTGTGAAAGCCCAGTTGCAAAACTCTTCTCTGTTTTCGAGACTTACATAAAAAGCTGTGGGCCATGGTGCCCACGTGAATGCTCTTTGTGAGGACCACGTAGAACACTGACTGCACAACGCATTTACTACAGTGTCTGCACACACTGGCCAGTCAAAAAATACCGAGGGGAATTTACTGATACGATTCTTTTTATGAGAACTGCTGCATGCTCACCTTGCAGCTGGATCCTACATTAGCAACTGCCAGTCAATGAACTTACTGCAGCGACTTAGGTCAGACCCTGGATATTGCCTCCTTCATGTGCTTGCATCTCTTACCACATGCTTGTTCCAAAGACTCTGGGGCTATACAGGTCTCCAGTGTAAGCTTACAAAACGGATACAGATTACTGCGTAAAAGGGTGGATCAACAGATGGCTGACTAAACAGAGAGGATGCAACCAGTGAGCTCCTAAGCAATGCAGTTAACAATGATAAGCACATTCCTAAAAGATTCCTGTGAAGCTCTGGAGTCCACAGCAGTATAAACAGAGACCAAAACCTGTTGGGCTGAGCTCTCTGGATCACCCTGGTAAGATGGATTATGGTAGGAATGAGCATGTGTCATCAGCCACACATGTGAGAACAAACATCTTAGGATGGACATTAGTTAAAATTATTAAAGGCGGATATGTTGATTGGATTCAGAGATTGGACAGTCGGTCCTTCATTCAGACATGTTTAAAGTCCACATTTAGTAAAGCTCTGAACCAAAGAACATGGCCCTTTGACATTCATTGTTGTAGAAAGTTTGAAAAATTCCTTGGTGACATAGGTATCATGTTATGCCCCATTACAACGTAGTCATTCCAGTTATCTGGAGATTTGAAAGCGGCTGCCATGGATTTGCATGAAAATGTAAATAATTGTTTGGATTCCGTTTTACTCATGGAAGATCTACCTGTGGCTCACGTCAATATCTCTGACTAGTAAGGCTTACACACCTCAGAAGCACCTGCAGAGCTTAGTAAGCCACAGACGGCTGGACCCCAGGAGAGATGCTGGTTCTGTAGGTGGGGGTGGGGCCTGAGAATCTGCATTTCCATCAAGTCCCCAGGGGACGCTGAGGATGCTGACCTGGGGACTCCACTGTGGGAACCCCTGATCCACATGTTAAATTCAACTGTTCCCATTTATACACCAATGTAACATTTTGGGATCCATGAGTTCCCCCACTGTGTCAACAGCAAAAACACAGAAAACATATAGGGGTGAGAAATGATCAGAAGATATTAGGATACCAATCAGAAATTTGTTAAGAGGAAGAACTTACCTCCACATCTTTTCTCTTCTACACTACTGGATCTTGCCACAGATACTTCTGGAAAAACAAAAATCCAATCACAATGTATAAAGGGTATTGGAAGGACATTCACACTCATGCTGCATTTACAAAATGTCTAATGATTTTGAATCTAATGTGCGTCTCAGTTCCAAAACCTTGATTAATTATAAGAAGTGTATTTATTTCTTGTTTTAATCAACCTGAGACTGACTGGGTTAAGTCACCTTTAGTAGGAAAGGATGAGACTCAATAGGACAGAAAGTAAGTGCTGCAGCCCCTCAGGCTAAATCCAGAGCACACTGACTCCCTGTTAAAATGCGGTGTTTCTGTTACATCCACCAGCTCTGGGCTCCCCACAGTGTCTGTCTGCGTGGAGACACATCACAGCCTGTGTTGTCACATTCTTTTTGGTAAGAAACAATTTACCAGAGCTCAAAGAAATCCCCTTAAAATCCAAGTAACTATTCTGGAGCCCACTCATGACTTTTGTCATGCCACTCCACAAGTGAGACGCCAGGAGAGGTCAGATCTTCTAAGTGTTTTAAACCCTGAGGAAAAATATCCTTTCAGGAGTCTGGAAATGCCACTCCCTTCTTTTTTTTTTTTTTTTTTTTGTCGGTACCAGGGGTCTACCTCAGGACGTCGCGCGCCAGCAGGCGCCCATTCCGCTGAGCAATATCACCGGCCCTTTATTCGTATGTGGGTACCGGGAATCGAAGTCGGGCCCTCGCGCTTGCCAGGCAGGCGCTTAGGCCGCTGAGCTGGTGCCACTCCCTTCTGTATTGATTTTTCATATTAAATATGTCCCTGTGGTTAAAGCAACAAACTCTTACATGTCTATGAAGTGTGATCAACTATGGTGAATGTTTACATTTAAAAAATATTACAGTAAAAGACACATTGCCATAATCCCCGTTAAAACCTTCTTTCTTTAAACATACTTATCCCTTCATTCTTGTCACTTTCTGAAGCAATTTTCAAAGTTCTCTTTCATGAGTGTCCTTTAGCTGTGCTGTCACGGCTGCCTCAGTCTCCTGTATTGATTCAAAATGTTTACCTTTCATGATCACTTTGACTTTGAGGAAGAGCCAGAAGTCACATAGGGCTGAATTCAGTGAAAAAGGTGGTTGAGAACACACTGTAATGTTTTCATGAGCCTACTTTTCCCTTGGATGGCATTCAGCAGCAGCATTCACTGTATTTTTGCTTATAACTTAATGAAAATATTCATGAAAGTGAACTTCCAGAACTGCTTCAGAATGCAGCGAGTACAATAGGACAAGAACGTTCAAACTGAGGGAAAGAATTTTGATTAATAATAATGTGTAATAAATTTTTATTACAAGAATGGTCTAATTTAAATATTCATCATATATTTTGATCACACCTCATAATTAAAGTGCCTTATGAGGCTAATACCAGTAATTTTCTTTAAGATATTATGTTTCTACAAATGGAAGGAATCAAAGACAATCTGGTTTGTAATATCAACCTTACTATTTCTTATAATGAATTGGTCTTTGCTTTGATTCCCAACGTAGGCTTCAGTTGCATAGCAGGTAGATGTTGATAGTTTATACATGTACAGAGAGCACTGTGCCCACAGTGAGAATGCAATGAGTGACTTGTCACTTATGAAAACTGAACTCTGATTTCACAATGAAAAGGTGGCTGGCAAGAGGACAAACCAACCTCTCCTCCAGGATGAGAATAATGATAAACATGCATTTCCCCCAATATCATAAGGGTCGCTTAAACAGAATGGATCTTTTTCTCTCTGTACACACACACACACACACACACACACACACACACACACACACAGCATTGGCAAAGTATTTAACCCAGTATTAAAATAATCAAATAACCTATTTTTTGAAGCAAAATCTCCTGAATATATTAGAATCAATAAATTACAGAAAACGTTGTGTTCAAGAACTTTGAAATTCATAAACTGCATTCTAGTCTAAATCTACAGTTATTGATAAAGCTGCATTTAAGTCATCTCAAAACTAGAAAATTTGACAGGATCACTCTCTCTTTCACCAAATTCAAAAAACAGACACAACTCTGACTACCGACTCGTTTCCTCTCGAGATGCTGGAATGATTCTGTTCACACCGACGAACACCTCTGCCCTTCATCTCTCACCTGGGATGAAGTTGGAGTCGAAAATGCAAGGCCGACTCTCTGTGTTGTTCCCGGAGCACTGGCCGCCCACCGGGAACAGAGGGATGCACTGGCGGACACGGATCTGGATGCCAGATGGGTCACACACAGACCAGTCGGACCACTCTGACCAGCTCTCTGCAGTGGGCAGAAGAGGAGAGCCCGCCAGGGTTACGCACTGAGATCAGTCAACGCGCGAAAACTGTCAAGTTGCGAATGTTAGTCTAGGCTTTCATGTTACACTTCTAACAGCTCTACCCATAAATATGATATCATTGTATGTTCTGAACAGTCCAGTAAATAAAATACACAAGTATGAATAAAATTAATCACATTTTTTATTCAGATAGAGACCTGTAAAATAAATTTTCCAACTCCCACGTGACTTCATGTAGTTGCAGGCAAACAGTGGACAAGCTAATCTGTGAGACATAGCTGTGTACAAACTGCAAGCATGGGTGGACAGAAGTGACCAAGGCAGGCAGCACTTCTCCAAGGCGGTGCTCCATTCCAGAGAGCAGCCCTCAAGCGCGTTCCTGGACTACTCCTGAACATGCTGCACAGCCCGTGTGCTCGGGCAAGAGAAGAAGCTGTGTTCCTGAGAATTTCCTGTATGCTGAATTGGAGTTTAAAGCACTTTCTCCTCTGTTGTGAAACAATTTTGCAGAATCCGTCTACCAAGTCCATGAGGTAGAATTCATTCTGGCCCAGGGCTACTGAAGAGCACAAGGGCAATTCCCACATCCTGGGTCCAGGACAAAAGACAAGGGATTGAAGGACAATCTGCCCTCGAGTGGAAGATCTGCTGGGATGTGCACAGTTCTCCCAGGTGCTAAGAGAAGAGCTTCTATATTCATGTAAAAAAGCTCAAAAAGATGAACTTTTATTATTTATGGGCTGCTAATCAATACAAAATGACATTTTTGGGTATGCAGATTGGAAGGAAAATTTGGAATTTTAACTTATGCTTTGACCCAGGTAAAAGCAGCATTTTTCCTTCCAAATGAATAAAGTGCCAGTTTTGGGGATGACCGTGAGATTTGGTTTCTAGGCCCTATTCAATATCATTATCACCAGGAGGGCAAGCTGTTTCAGTGTCAAAGTCAGACCCAGAGAATTCCCTGTGGTTCAGAAAACCAAGCTCCTTCTTGTGTGTGCATGGGGAGGAAGTGCTCTGTAGCATCTCCGGAGATGCTGCACCCATGGAGATGCAGTCCCCAGAATTCTGACAACCAGAGTCCTGAGGCAGGTTCAAGGTCCTCTGGATTAGTCTTTCGGCTGCTGAGCATGGCTGCTCTTTCTACATCACCTTCAAGAACTTGTGCCTGGAACACTACTTAAGGGATCCCATGAGAGTGGAGTATGAAAACAAGGAACTATGGGGGATTCCCCTGACTCACCCCTCCAGACTTGGGTGGGAGCTCTACAACTGTTCTTCCCTATGTCTTTTCCCCAACTTTCTCTCTCCCTTAAGGCACAGCCTGTGAGTCACTAGCAAGGCTCAAGGTCAAATTGGCATGTATTTCCCAATAGTGTACGTTTGATAATGACATGTGCACATTATATCACCGAGGTGCTAAAGGCTTATAAGACTAGGCAAAGTGAAAATTATTTTAGTGTGGAACAACATGTTATGAAATCACATTAAGGGTAATTGTGTAGGGTTGATTTGTCACCCTTTCTGGTACTAACTTTGGCAGGGTACCCTCAACTTCACACTTAGATGTCACGGAAAGAGACTGCTTCCCCACAGTCACGCTGGCGTCACAGCACTGCTTACCTGGGCAGGGCTGTGTGTTGCAGAGAGCCTCTTCAGTGTGAAGCCCAAGGCAGATGTCCCCTCCGTAGGCCGGGGCAGGGTTTGTGCATGAGCGTGTCCTCATGTAGTGTCCACCACCACATGTTGCTGAGCACTGTGACCAGGATGACCAGCAAGACCACATACCATCCACTAGGAAGGAAACAAAGTCACCCTCTCTGAAATCCAGAGTTGAGCAACCAACACAGCTGCAGCTAGAACCTGAATCACTGGGCACATCAGTGAGCATGGTGACATGGCTACTGACCACCCATTGGGTGGAGGGTGTTGAGGGCTGCCTCTTGCTCATGGATCCCAGTTTGGATAATCTTCACTATACTTTTTCAGTTTTCTGTACATGTTCTTTCAGAAAATTTCTAAATACATACTATCTAAGCATGAGGATGACAAAGGAGTGAAATAGGTATAATAAAAATGTTCCAGATCCTGAGAAGGACCATGAACCATAATGTGAGCTAATTAATGTGAACCCCTCAGCTAGTTCTCACTTTTGGTATCTGAATCAGGTACTTGGCCAGACAAGACTTAAACCGAAGGATCAGTGGTTCAAGCCACAGCTTTCTTTACTAACTTGACTGCAATTTCCTCCTCAACGGTTGAATAGAGAAAAGCCAATAGTCCCACTACAAAGTGGGACTGTGAAGGCTGCCTCCTAAATTCAGGCACTAAACAACCAAAGGTAGTGCAACCACACAAACTTCAACTAAGAAGAGGAATCCAAATGTTTGCAGCCAGTCTCACAAGGGGAATGTTGGGCAGAACTGGTTTCTTGATCAAACCTTTCCACAACTGCCTGAGGCACAGAGAACCTCTCTGTCTGCTCACATTATCTCTGATGCCTGCAGAACAGTGTCCTGAACTCTGGAGCCTGCCAGAGCCTCTGGATCTGAGGGACCTCAGTTCAGAGATAGGTTATATTTCCAAAGCTGAGACCTCCCATTGGCTTGGGTGTGTGACAATGTCAGGTATAACCTGTTGCTTGGATAACTCCAGACTGAGGCTCCCTCTGAGTAGCCAACCATACTCTGCTTAGACTTAGTCAAAGAAGGCATGACACCATAGTCACAGTGCAAAAGACAATCATAACCAGTGCGGGGGACCACCAAGCCACATTCCCCTGAGAAATGAAGCCCCTTGCACCTATTCTTTTTAGACTTCATCTTTGCCCTGCTCACCTGTATGTGCAGAGGTAAATGTTGCCTTAATTGGCTAAAAAGAATGTGACCCAGTCCAGCCAAGGCACCAATGTTTCTCATTGCAGCGAAGCGGCACAATTGCCTCTCACTACTAACGGCTGGAATGAAGGCTTGAGCAAGACCCTGGTGAAATTCCAGGGCTAAATCATGAGATAATGTGTTTGCTGAGGCCATAAGACTCAAAATGAAATGTACCCCCCCAGCACTAAAGGTGTTGGCTTTCCAAACATCGAGTTATTTGTTAAGCCACTATCTAATTGGGGAGCCTCTGCGCCTGGCACAAGAGTGCTTGCTCCTCCTTTACAAGCCATGCCTGCACATTATTCCTGAGCACCCAATCACAACCTTTACCCTACTTTCTTGCGGGTGAGGTAAGCAATAAAAGTTGTGGTCACTCTAACTCTTCACCCTTTGTTCCACTGAGAGCAATTGGTCATCCCAGAGTCCCTTGAAACTGCAGATGTCTCTTTGTCTTTCTTCAGCCATTATTATTGAGTGGGAGACTGAACCCTCCAGAGGGGTCTCAATAAACCAGGGCTCACCAAATTAAAAACCTGATGAGAGGAATTCACCAGTGCTATATACATATAGTTATTATCATATTTTAGTTTCTCTGTTTCCTAAATAAACAGAAGCAACCACAACTGAGACTGCTGGAATAATTCAGGACACAAAGTTGTTTGCACTAGAATGACTTATATTGCATTGTATTACAACCATCATCATATACTACATCTTTTTTTTTTTTTGTGGGTACCAGGGGTCGAACTCAGGAGCTCGCACGCCAGCAGGCACCTGTGCTGCTGAGCGATATCACCAGCCCTTTCTTTGTATGTGGGTATCGGGAGTCGAACTCAGGACTTCGCACTTGCCAGGCAGGCACTTATGCCGCTGAGCTATCTCACCAGCTCCATATACTACATCTTAATGGAGTAACATTTACCTTTAGCTATAAGCACAGGGGAAAAAAAAACGTTTTTGAACAAGGCATGGTGGCGCATGCCTGTAATTTCAGCACTTAGGAGGCTGAGGCAGGAGGATCACCACCAGTTTAAGGCCAGCCTGGGCTACAAAGTGAGTTCCAGGCCTGCCTGGGATATATAGTGAGACTCTGTCTCAAAAAGAAAAAAAAAAGCATTTTTGAGAAGTACAAACAAAAATGTCTTCATGATGACATTAATAAGTAAAAATAAAACAAATACATTTGAAGCCAATTAAAAATAAGTTTGGAACATAACGAGAAAATTTGTGACTTAATAGTTTATACAAATTTGCAGAATTTAACATTTGCCCTAATAGTTAATAAGATATATGGGAAAGGACAAATTAATAAAATATGTGATACTGCCCATAATGCCAATAGTAAGAAGGCAGGCATGTGTTTGCCAAGATCTGGGAAATTTTCAAAAACCCTCTCTCACACCTGTCCTCACCAGGGCACACTTTCTGGCAGTATTTCGCTGTCTGTAAGCCAAGTAGAAGCCTGGTATCTGGTGGGTGTCCTTGCATACAGCACACTCCAGGGCAAAGTTAAGTCTCAGAGCCATAGAATTCTGGGTGTCATGAAGTTTAGCCATCTCAGAACTCACCTGGCAGCACTGGCTCAAGGGGTTGGATGTGTCCGCTAGATGGTGTCACAGGTACACACTAAGCAAGCCACATTTTCTGCAAAGCCCTGGCTTTTGCAGCACTTGATGAGCTTGCAGATGGGCGGCCAGCAGGTACACAAAAAGGTGCTAATCCTCAGGGAAAAGCAAATCAAACCCACTATGAGCTTTCATTGCTTGCCTGCTAGGATGGCTATGATTATTTAAGAGAAAGTATTGGTAAGGGTTCATAAAAATTGCGGTCATTAGATGCTGTTGGTGGGACTGTAAAATGCTGCACGTGCTGAGGAAAACAGTATGGCAATTCTTCAAAAATTTAAGAATTGAGTTACCATATGATCCAGCAACCCCACTTCTGGGTACACATCCAGAAATTGAAATCAAACAAATTGAAATCGAGAACATAGCATTCCCTAGTTCCTTACAGTACTTACAGTACACAATAGATAAAATATACAAACAGCCAAAACATTGAAGGGAATGGAGAAAGAAAATGTGGTGTGCAGACACAAGGGAATGTTCTCAGCCTTTAAAAAGATCTTGCCACGTGCCAGAATATGGACAAGCCTGGAAGAGACGCTAAATGCAATAAGCCAGATAGAGAAAGGTAAGTGCTCGTAAGCCCACTCACATATGGTATTTAACGTAGTCAAACTAATACAAGCAGAGAGTAAAACGGTGTTTTCCAGAGCTGGGGGATATGAAGTTTCAGTTATCTGACACGAGCAAGTTCTGGAGATCGACTGTACCATGCTGGACCTTGGCTAACCACACTGCATCGTGCACTTCAGCATTCATTCAGAGAGCAGATCTCGTGTTAAGTGATCTTAGCTTAGTTAAAAAAAAAAGAAAAAAAACCCTAAGGATTGATGTGCTTATTTGCCAACTTTTCATAATCGCGCAACGTTAACGATCTCATCCAGGAAGCTGATGGCCACCTCTCTCTGAGTATTCTGAAGAGAATCTGTTGCTATTTGTGCCGGTTCACATCTGAGCGAGTCTGATATCCCTCCCCTCAACACACACTCCAGCCATCCTGGTGCCATGATGGCCTTCCTCAGCATAGGTGGTTTATCTCTGAAGAGACAGACTGAAAGCAATGTTTGAAGAGTGCACAATTTGAAGGTCCATACGAGCAGAAGCCAGTTGCTGAGAAGTCCCAATGGGGGATCAAACATCATGTGCTCACACTATTTCCATCAAATTCACTGCCCTCAGGGATACACTTGAAGAGCTGGGAAATAGACGTTTCCGCTATCAAAGGCATTCGAAGGGGGAATTTCAACCACCTCTTCACTCTCTCAGGCAGTTTTGCGATCTATAATTGCTCTATGCCCTGAACAATTCTAAACCCAGCTTCACTTCCTGTCCTCTTGGCGCTGTCCGCACATCACAGGCTTGAACCTGCACCTTGGAGCACTGTGTCAGAGATGTGGGCGTGGTGGTTTGTACAGGGTAGAAAAGGATATTAAATACTGCAGTATCCATTTGTGTCAGGAAGGCTGATGTATTTCTAAAATAGAAACTACAGAAAACGAAGCTTAATGAAATAGTTTTCACTGGGAGGGGGCATTTAGAACTCTAACTGGGGAAGCAAGGGCTGTGGGACCAAGGATGCAAAGCAAACATGAGTAACTGAGCAAGAGATAGCACTTCAGGGGTGGAATGGGGCTGGGGATAATAATAGGGAATAATAATAATAGTAATAATGAGGAGGAGGAACAGGAGGGGGAAGAGAAGGAGGAACAGAAGAAGGGAGCAGAAACTCAGTAAGTTTTCCACTTACAATGGCCCTCAGGAATGTTCTAGAAATCTGTGAGGTGAGGCACAGAGAAGTTAGGTCACAGAGACCATGAATGGGGAGCTGAGAAGGGCAGTGGCCTGCTGAACACAGACCCATGCCCGTCACTAGAGTTTGGAATTCGCATGATCCCTGCCATTCCCACACCAAAGTCTCCTGAGAATCACTTCATGGCTTGACTCACCATCTGATTTAGCCTATGAAAGCCTGGCTCATGGGAATTCAGAAAAACACTCAAGCTTAGATCCATGTTCCTCTCAAGGAATTAAAACAAGTAATTATGGGGAATTATTTCTGGTCAAATAAAATTTATGATTTAAGTCAACAGAAGAGGATAAAAATTCTTATTCCAGGAATTCTAGCTAAATATTCCATCACTACAGTAAAATAAAACAAACAGCACAGTTACCAGTGATCAAAGAGAGTAGAGTCAAACTGAATACACCTGTGCTGGGCATGCTGCGCACACTCAGGGATACAAAGTCTGTCCCTGACGGTCTCTCGGGGCACGTGCACGTGTGTATTGATTCCTCTCCACGCTGCGTGCAGCACGGGCCACGTGGCTTCCCACCGAAGGACAGCAGGGCTCTCTGCTTCTCTAAGGATCTCTGAAATAAAGTCTCCTGCACCAAGCACCCAGCCACCCACAGAATGAGGACTCAAGCATTCCGCAAACAGTGTCCTCGCACACCAGGAGTATCAAACGTTATCCCGAGAACACACACTTGTCAGCGTTCCTTAATTCAGTTCAAAAAGTTGGCCCCTCCAGTAATCTTCCAGGGTTCCATCTCCCTCACGTCTACTGTTTGCAGAACAAAGAAAAAATGGGACCATTTCAGTTAAGTTTGCTCAAAAGAGTTTAGTTTACTGTGGTAGGTTTTCTGGGGCCTAAAGAAAACTCTAAGGTTGTTTCCATCTTATTTAAATATTGCATAGCACTAAACAACCATCTATTGTCTTTACCTTTGTAGGTCAAGATTTGGATTCTTCAGCACTGATTCAAACATGCCAAGGAAAAGGCATGATGGAGAATCAGCTATTTCTCAACACTGAAAGCAACTGATGTACAGAAGGTGCTAGTTAGATAAACCTGCAGAAGGTAAAAAAAAATGATCATTTGATCCTTGCATCATCTTTAAAATCTTATTATAATTTACTATACATATGAGAATTGGAGAAGGAAATTTTCATTCATTAACTTAAAGAGTATTTTACATTCCTCTATTTTAAGATTTATTTACATTCTAAGTCACGATGAGAAACTTTACTTTCAATGGAACACAATATCCACTTGTAATTGTTCACTAGGATCCAACAGGGTTAAACAAGAGAATGTCTTAAATGAGGTAAAAATAGCCCTACAACCGCCTCTTCATGACTGTGCAGCTAAGCATCTGGAGCCGTGGGGCTTCTCACTTTCCTCCTTGCTGAACTAGATTCTGGTGTATTTATAGGAGGTTGGAAAGAGAGCTGACATTTGCACTATTCAGCCTTGAACTTGTCCACTCCCTGGTGG
The DNA here is from genome assembly GCA_028451465.1 of Erethizon dorsatum. Lineage (NCBI taxonomy): Eukaryota > Metazoa > Chordata > Mammalia > Rodentia > Erethizontidae > Erethizon > Erethizon dorsatum. The sequence continues at coordinate 59,664,429 of CM051833.1, forward strand.
AAAGTGACATGGGTATTCTGACTAATTCCACAACATTTTTTGGAATCTTGGCCTTTACTGGAAAATGGGGGCAGAGCTATTTTGAGATATTCAGGTCATGTATACATAGTCCTGGCTTGGCCAGCAAGTCAACTAAGACAAACACGGAGAGACGGTGGGCCGAAGTGTCTCTGCGACAGACGGGACTCTTTGCACTTAGGGACTGGGGCAGTGTCCAAACATCTGCAGGAATCCGCACACTCTGCTGATGGCCAGAAGGAGTCTGGAGGCCGAGGAGGGGTGGGGCGTGGAGGGATCGTGCCATTCCCACGACACACTCCCCGGGTCCACTTTACAGCGCTGACTCGAATCTAGCACTATCGCCCACAGGCTTCCTCCCAGCACCGAGGGAGGAATCTTCTCACTGGGGTTGTGGGAAAGAAAGGCTCTGTGACCTTTCCCAGCCTCAGCATCAACTCGTCTGGGAAAGCCGGATGTACAGAAGGGGAGTCCCCCGAGGCTGCAGAAATTCAGACAGAGAAGCCCTAAGTCGAGGGGTACAGCTGTAAGAGCAGGGGTATCATTGCAAGCCTCAGACACAGGGCTTGGGATGGTGTCATTTTCACTTTTACCTGCATCACATCCATCCATCATCTGCGTATCCATCCATCTCATCATTCATCCACACATCCAGTCACTCAACAAATGCTTGTTAAGCACCTACTATAAGTCAGTTTCTCACTCGAGGAACTCAGAAAGTTGTGTCTACCAATGGAAAAAGATGCTAAGATCTACGCCTTTAAATGGGTTGTGCCCAGTGTTTGGAATGACCCCCGACATACACACACAACCCCCACATCCCATCCCTGCTTGTGGATGTGACTAACTCCCGTGAGTCCCTCAAGACTCAGTTCAGGAACAGCCTGGTTGGTGGTGTTGTCATCATTCGAGGGCAGCACCTTTGGTTGATGTGGCCGCTACACTGTGCCGCCAGCTTAGTAGTTGGGTTGACATTATTCACAGGGAGCCTGTAAGTTCCTTTCTGACCTGGACCGCACCGCTGTGTCTCTGCATATATCCTGAGAGTAGCACATAATGGGTCACCCAAAAATGACTGCTGAAACTGGAATGAACAAAGTACGGAAGGATGATGAGGAGCAGTGCTTGTTTCCTCGTTATTCAACAATGGCCAGTAGATATTTGTGGGTGTGCTGGACCTGTGCAGAAAGCTGAGGGTGCGGTGATGAGTGACATGTCATAAGAGCCCCCCACCTCCTAGGGTTCAATCAGAAAAGAGTCAGAGGCAACACCCTCAGTGACAGATGGTGTCTGGTGGTTGTGAGGTACTGGCGTAAAGAGCCTATGCAAAGGGCAGGTGGAAGCAATGGAGGTGACAGAGGCCCAGCAGGGAAGTGGCAGGAGGAAGCAAAGCAGACACAGGATCGGAATATCAAAGGAGAAAGAGAGAGGGACTGTAAGGCCAGCGTCTCATCAAAAGCCCTGAGCTCCTAGGGTTCATTTTCATGTCTCCGTGCTTGTTTGGGAATTTGGTGGCATGAAAATCTGGGCTCAGAAAATCCAAACTCCCAGCCCTGCCAACCGCCAGGAAAGAAGTGTCTGTAGAGCACCGGTCTCAGGGGACGATACAGGAAACAGTGGCACTGGGAATGGCTCAGTGCTCGCACTCCACCATTGGACCCTGGAGGAGGACTTGGTGGGGTCTCCTCAAGGTCTGGGTCCACTGGGGTCCAGAAAGTGGCTGGCGTTTACTTCAGGGACACCACGCATTCTCCAGACCATCAGGCACAGGGGCTCCGGCCCACAGTCCTTGCAGTGACTCATGGGAATGCTTTAATTTATTTCAGAATCAGTGGAAATAGTGAACACAATCCAGCCCGGACTGTATTTATCTTTCTACCAGAGGAATCTGGAAAGAGGAGGCCCTTGCTAGGCCCATGAAAGGCCACAATCTTCAGATTTTTTCACACAAAGAATTGAGACTCCTTGCTTGCCTGAAAAAGGGCTGAATGGCAAGTTTAATATGCAGTGAAATGGCCGGATTTGGCTTCAGGTCAGCTGGACAGGGTGCGGAACTGAGGACTCCTCTATTAGTCTCCCCGTCACCCTTCTTTTTTCCTTTTTGGTGACACGGTTAATCCAACAGGGGCCGACATTACCTAAGAATGCCTTTAAAAGGTGCATCCCAAACAAAAAGCTGGGGAGCCGAGCGCCCTTTGGCGGATGAGAAGACCTCACAAGGCACCTGACTGTTCAGCTCTTCTCCAGAGGACGCAGCCCACTCACCTGGGCAGGGCAGGATGTTGCACTCCTGGTACTCCAGGGACGGGCCCAGGCACGGCATCCCTCCATACTTGGGTTCCGGGTTGTTGCAAACGCGCTTCCGGTTCCGAATGCCCCTGCTGCAGTCTCGGCTGCACTGGGACCAGGATGTCCAGGCTGACCAAGCGCCGTTGACAGTGTGGGCCGAGTACCTCCCGGCACGCAGGAAGTCCCCAGAAAGTCCTGTAGAGGGAGGAAAGGCCAAGGAGTGACTCTGCGCGCGTTTCCGGAGGGACTGCGGCCCAGCCTGGCTTCTTCCGGTCTCAGTTGTATGCTTTATGTCTGGAATTACCTTCTCAAATTCAGTGAAACTCTTTTCACACTTCAGAAGCCAAAAAAATAGTACAGCTGGGCGACAACCTGCTAAAACTGAGGCTTCTTTCCCACAGCTGCTATTCACAAAGCATGGCAAATTCCTCACACAGTTATTGGGTCCTATATTGGCAGTCCATTTATTTTTTGTACAAACTTCTAAAGAAAATTCACCTTTCTCACTTCCCATAGAAATTCTACAACAAACTGGCCTCAGGAACCACGGGTCAGAGTTTCATACATTTCCTGAGCCTGTTCCTTCAGCAACTGATGCTGAGAAAAGGGGCTACATTAACTGCTCCTGGGTCACAGGCCGCAGAAACACCTCTCTGCTCTAGAGAACACACATTCTGGCACCAAACACACCCCTGAACAACTCTGCCAAATGTCGCACAGTCCCATTAGGTTTTGAGCACACTTGCTAACAACTGTGTTTTCCAGGAACCAACGGACCAGTGGCAATAGTAGCAGCTGGAGTCTGGGGTAGGTGGGAAAAGCGGTCTTCCTAATATTGCAGCCAACACTCTTTGCACACTTACTATGTATTAGGTCCCCTGGGAGCCCTTTAATCTGACAATCGCTTAAAGAGTCTTCGTCAAAATTTGTGTTTGGTTTGATGAAAATGCCTCTCCAATTACAAGAAAAAATATTCAATAATTTTCTTAGCCGTAGGTCGTGGGACACAAGTTTTAACAAACGCTTCTCAAAGGGTGCAGGGAAGTTCTGAGGAATCACAGTTGGAAGAAAACAAACACGACCACAGTTCTATACACCGTGGAGTAACTTTGTTGTTTACTTGGAAACTCTGCCTGTGAAATGCAGGCCAGCTACTCCTCAGAGAAAATGAATTAGAAGTGCTTTTCTGTGATGAACCAGTATTTTGTAGGTAATCAATAAAGGGCAACTCTGCACAATTAAGCCTCATTTTGTGTGGTCAGAGGCAAAAGAGTCCAATTTTATGGTCTCAAGATGTCAATACCAAAATGAGAGGATGGTCATTAGAATTTAAAGCCATTAGGACACAGGAAGCTCTTCCCAAGCCATGCCCACAATAGACTTCTGGAGAAAATACAGATGTCATTTATAAATGTGTTTTAAATGTTTCCTTAGTTTATATTATTAACATTTAACCCACACATTAGCTTTGGTTTTATCTGCATCTAAGAATAGAAAGAACAAAGAATGTAAGTTTGAAAAAGGAAGCAAATAGAGAGTAAGCATTATTCATTTGCTCCCTTTCACTTAATGGCATAAGAAATGATACAGTTCACAGTCTGTTTTGAAATCAGGGATTAAGTGAGCAAACTGAACACAGGATTGCCAGAGGAGCAATAAACTAAAAGAAGATCAGTTAAATATAACCTTCAGATAAACAACTAATAACTCCTTAGGATAAGTATGTCCCAAATCATATACACATACACTTACAAAAATTTGCATGGGGCATAGTTATATTATAAAGAGTGTATGGGACATAGTTATCTTTAAAAAAATTCATGGTACCTATTTATACCAGAAAAAAAATTCTGAAAATATCTGAAATATGTATGTAAATTCTTGTATTTTATATCACAACTCTAAAGAGATTACAGGTTCATCTCTTACAGAATGTAGACCTTTAAGTTAGGTCTTCAGTTGTCTTTCGCCTAGAATTTCATCGTATATGCATCCTGCTAATCACGCTGGATTTTACACAGTGAATAGGAGCAACTGTCAATTGGTTGCTTGTTTTTCTAGGTGGGGGTCTAGGTTTTATTTATGTTGTACACTTGTTTTCATAAAAACCTTCCTCCATGTGATTCATGGTAGTCTTTTAAGAAACAATACGTGTGTGTAATCATTCAACCACAGCGAGCAGAGGTCTGAGTTAAGCAGGGAGTAAATGTCAGTAAGGGCAGTACAAGCAGATCAGGAAGCGCGCTTTGAAAGCAAAAGGTGTTTGACAAGAACATTCCAGGCTGCCTGTCAGCTCCCAGAAGAAGGCTTGGGGACCTTTGATGTAAGAACAGCCGGTGGCCATCATTCAGAGCCTTCCATAGCAGCGCAGGGAGATTTAGTGTGCACAAACTACTCTGGATCTATGATAAGCAGAGTGTTATTTTGGGGATAGAATTCATAGAACCACCTAAACACAGGGTTCTTCTTTATAACCGTTTCATGCTCCGTGGTTTCAGTTACCTGTGGTCAACCACAAGCCAAAAATATTGGTATTTGTCTTGACTCTTTCAAGGAGAAGACCACATAACTTTTATTATGCTATATTTGTATAGTTGTTCTATTTTATTTATGACTTAGTGCTGCTAACCTCCTCCTGTCTCTTACTGTGCCTAATTTAGAATCAGTGGGAGCCTCCCAATTATCCCTCACAGATAAAGGACTACTGTATGTAAGTAATTTCTTATACTAAAGGTCTTTCCTTCAATTTTCTGTATAAACTTAATTCTGCTTTGCAAGATCATTGTGACAAGAAATGCTAAGCCATAATCCCAGAGAACCTCTTCCCCCTGTGCGTCTACGACCTTCGAGATATCAGGCCTTTGTATGGGAGTGGTCAGTCCCTGTGACATGGCTTCTCACCATCTGTGGAGCAGCCGCTGGTTCCATCGCTAGAACAGTACCGCATTTCGATTCTCTGCCTTCCCACTTCCAGCAAATTGGGATCCGGCAGGCGGGCTTTGCAGGTGTACCGGAACCTCTGCTCATAGTGGCCACCATTGTCAGAGATGTTGACGGGCGTCCACGGTGTCCAGGGCGTGGTCTTCTTCAGCTCGGGACACGTGTTGGTGTTACAAGGCTGGTACTCCTGGGAGAGAAAATGCACAGCATTTCTTACCCTATGGCATAAATCTCAGGGGGAATTCCTTGCTTTTAGAGAAAGGAAAGGTCATCCAAAATTTCAAATCTTCAGATGCTCAAAGCCACTCTAAAAAATTAAAGACATATTTATGTTAAAATAGGCATTTTGCAGAATGGTCAGTACTCTAGTCATCTCCAAAAAGAATTGGCAGTTTCCCTGGCATAAACATTGACTTTAAATAAATAAACAACCTCACACATGAAAAAGTGGTGATTCTGTATAAACCATCTTAATTTCATTTGATAGGTAACTCAGGAAGCTAATTATTTTGATGGTAAATTTAGGTGTTTTCTTTAGACGATTAAAGTTAAAATGACAGCAATGTATTCTGTTTACTAGACTACATAATATTTGTTTAAGATCCATGGATATTACAAGCTTTGGAATCACAGATTTGGAGTGTTGAAGTTTCTAAGTATCACATGGAAACAGAGCAATCATACTTTAATCCACACAATTTTCACCATTTCCTCTATCAACACAACAGTGGCATTTCTCAGTTTTTCTTCCCTTCTCTCACCCCAGACACCTTCCTTATATCCAGAAATGGGAGGGTCCTAGGCAGCCGAGAGAGCAGATCTGAAGGTCTGCCGAGTGGGAGATGCTATGGGACTTGTGTGGTGGCAGAACTTTGGACTAGGATGATGAAAATCTGCCTGGGACACTCACTGATTTATTTGACCATAGTTCTAAACACTGTGGCTTCACAGTAAGAAATAAAGAGGTTAATCTTTAATGCAGTACTACATCACAAGTCTTCCACTTGACAACAAATGATGTTCTACTAGAGGGAAAACCAACGGTACATAACACACTCATGCCGATAATGTAAGATATTTTTATCAATGTTAACTACACACATAAAACAAGAGTGAAATCACTCTCTAAGTTTTAATATAAATAAGAAAACTGCTGTTCTTTCCCTATGTCTTTCAGTTAAATTTTGGTATTTACCTCCACAGAGCTAACTTGAATTTTCCAAGGTTACGCACTGTAGATTAACTATGCACCATGGAAAAGCAGGATTTGGCCTTTTGCTCTCTGACACGCTTCCTGTGTTGTACCGTAAATTATTGCAGTCTTCCCATTGCCCGCCATCTTAATACAGTTATGCCATAATTTTGGTTAGATCAAATCCAGAGTTTTACTAATGACTAGGTGGGGACTATTCATGCCAGAGTGATACAGTAAATTGTGATTGCTTTATATTTCCTGTCTAGTTCTCTTCCAGTCCAACTCAGTGGTTCTCATGTTTTTTGTTTTTTTTTTTTTTGGAGGTTGTTTACTTTCTGTAAACTTGTCACTAATTCACCAGTTACTCCGTCAGGTATTCAAACACAGCAGTGACGGCACAAACCGCATGACCACGGTGTGACCTGGTTGGGTCACTGGATGGGGGAAGTGGTCAGAATCTTCACCCTTCCTCACTGGGTTCGTCAGGGACTCCTCCAGCGTCCTGCTCTGCCTCATGATGGAGGCCTGGTCTGCAGGTGAAAGGGAGAGGAGTGGAGGGAGGATGCTGGGCTTTTGGTATCTCGCCATAGTCATTCTCCGCATCAGCCTTTTCCCAGCTCCAGACCCAGTGCCCAGAGGTCCCGGAGCTCTTCTATTCTCTCTCCAGAGTATCACCTCCCTGTTCTTCGACCCTGTTCTTCGATGGACAGAATAGGTCTAGGCTTCTTCTCAAAAAGGAAGGAAGATCTGCAGATCTGTAACTTCTTAAACCCAAACTACTGTGCCACTAGCAAAGAAGGTGAGGCTGCTCACTCCTGAGCTCTCTGGAGTCCAGGCTATGATCCTTGTCGCCGACAAGCTAGGCACTGCTAAGACAATTCTAGCTTCTACGACTAAGTAGTAGCATTCGTCAGACTCTGTATGTGCACAGTGCCAGCCGTAATGTATTACACCGAGAAGCTACAAAGCAAACCCAGTAAAGAGAAAAGGCTGTGAGAGTCTCCACAAAACCAAACACCAACATGAGCTGCTCCCAGTGTGGTCACACATGTGCTTAACGCCCCCAAAAGTGGTTGTGACACCACGCGTGAAATTGTGTCTCAGTGAGGGGCGCTCATTGGAGAGCCAGTGCGCAGGGGTTCTCCTGGGGCCTGGCACATTGACCTCTCTGCCTGTCATGTACCAAAATACATATATCGCACCTTTTGCACAAAGTGCTCAGCCATGGAGAGCCCCTCATCACCCTGGGAATGGTGGGAATTCTTCCGAAATCCAAATTTCCAGATGCCAGCCAAAGCCGACCTTAGAGCAGGTTGGTGCAGTCTCGGTTGGAGGCTGTGTCTTGCCTTTCTGCAGTTCCCCTCTGCCAGTCTCGGATTCATTTATCTTGGATATGTTTCCAAATTCCATTTAAAAAAATAAAATCTGGCACTTCTTATTTCTTTTTTTCTGACTTTGGAGAATCATTTGAGGGTTGACAAAACTATCTCTTTCATATTTAATTAGTGAATTTCCAGTAGAAAGGTAGCAGTTCCTGTATGTCCACACCACTAGCTTTAGCTGCAAGCATGGTCGCTATTTCGTCACTATTCTAATAATTCCAATTAGGTTTCTTTTCTTGTAATCCATCTTTTGTATTTTTTTTACAATGTACACTGCTCAGGAGTTAACAGGAGATTTGTAAAGCATTAGGGTTGCTTCTTTAACACCAGCTCCCCATTCCTCCTGGTGAATGCCATCTCCCTATCACTCAAACTAGAAAGATAGACGACTTCATTTTCCTCTGTGGACAGCATCTTCATTACAAAATCTTTTGGATGCTGTCTCCTAAATGAAAACACAGCCCCAGCAAATGCCACGAACCCAATCCTGTGAAAAGCTTGCTGCAGTGTGTGTGTGTGCGTGTGTGTGTGTGTGTCCCACTTGGCAAGAAGGCCACATGACAAGAATTCAGTAAACCCTCATCTTAGCTCTTCCGTGCCCACGGTGAAGGGTGCTGTTACCCCTGGACTGGGACACTCCATGATCCTTGCTCCCGTCACTCCATGCCAAAGTGGCCAGGCAAGTGTGCAAGACTTCCTTGCCAAAATGGACTCAGCGTAAAATGTGCAGGTTTGAGGCATTGGTAAGTCTTATATTACTTATAAAAGAGTAAAATCCAACAGTTTGGTGAACACAAAACATCCTCTCAAAAGCCCTAGCTACCTCACACTAGAAGTTTCATCTTTTCTATGGAGATGAGGTTAACTTTTGCAATCTATAGTGTTAAATATTCTTGAGAGCTGGCGCCCATGTCTAGGTTAGCATCTTTGAGCTGGTCTGGGAGGGACAGGACGCCACATGTCCCAGTGGTGGGCACAGCCCATGGCTGGAGAGATCAGTTCAGGTTCATCAGATCTAAGCCTCCAAAATCTACATCTGTTTTTAGGTTTTTATTTTCACATAGAAAAAAATTTTAACCTGAATCTTGGGATTTCTTTCAGCTGGTTGTTGAGGTTTGATTATGATGCATCCATTTGAAGTATCAAATCACAAAAAGGTTGAGAATTGGTGAGGTTGCTCTCTTTCATATTAATACAGTAACTAAAATTATGAAGTAATTCAATTCAGTTGTGATCACTTAGATGCATTAACTGAATTTGTGTGCTACAATTTAGTGGTTTACTGCTGCTATAACTATCCAAATTTGAATGGAACTTAAACAGCATTACATTTAATACTAAAGAAAAATGGCTTTTAAAAGCTATTTTAGGGAGCTAATTACTATTATTTGCTACTTAGGATTCTTAACAGTCTGGTGCAAATTATAAGATAAGAATGGTTACTAAACCAATTTTAAACAATTCCTCCTAATATGTTCCCCCATGAATTCTCCATCCCAGGCAACAGTGATAAGCCATCCATTTAGAAATTTAATCTGGAAACCTGTGAGCCACTGGGCTGGTTCTCCCTGGCTGCTATGCCAAGCCCTTCAGACGTGGCCTCTTGTGCTCATTCGCTTCTCGCCATCTCAGTGGCCTCTCTTGTTTTGCAGGCCACCACCACTGCAAGCCTATTTTACAGACTCAAAACATATATTTCGCTGAAGCTTAACTGTCTATTTATAATTCTGCCTCTACCAGTAGCCTTCAAGTTGTGAAGAGCACAAGGTTTGTCATATTTATTTTGTAACGCCCATCTTGAACACATTTGCCCTATTAACTTGATGAATAGATAAATCACTTTGATCAAGTTCCAGATAAACTTTTATTTAAGTGGAATTTGCATACATTTGGGGAGGAAATTTAGGCAGCTTAGTGGAGCCTCCTGGTTTGATTTTATTATTCTGTGATCTTGTTTATTTTTTTCTTGAAAAGTCTAAGTTATTTTATATATTATAGATTAAAATAAAGAGGAGAGATGGAGACAATCTAAGCAGAGTTTTGATACCATAAAGATTACGCAAAGTAAAAAGATTACTCTGTGCCAAGTAAAAAGATTACTCTTAAAGTCAACATCTGAAAATATAAACAAAATGTATTCTTAAGTGGAATACTTAAGGTTTCCATGTGCATTTATAAAGCTCTCTTTCAGTGACTGAGCTAGACATGCTGAGACAGAAGGCCATTTGGCCTAAAAGAAATAACAAATTTGTTCATTTGTGTTTGCAAAGGGCCGAGGTACTCAAGAAGTTCAGGGAAGTAGATCCATGTCCCAGAGGATTGTGACAAAAAGAGCAAAGACTGACAGGAAGTTCTCGGAATTAGTTTAGCGGTACCAGGGAAGGGAGACAGGTAAAGGAAGGTAGTGGGTTCAAGATCATATGATCAGAGAGGGACTTCTGCATCCCACCAAGAAGGAGAAACAGAAATAGTATTAACCGTTTCGCCCAAACAACTAAGTTACAGGAAAAGAACAGTTAAGAGGCTGGACGTCAGGCAATGAAGCTCAGTGTTCACTAGGCGATGGGAAACAAATGAGGGGAGCTGAGGGAGGGTCAGAGCCCACAGATCGCAGAAGGTTTTCAGGTGGTGGCATAGGGAATGGAAACCCAGGATAGGACTAGGGAAGAGAAGGAGGAGACAGAGACCGGATCCTGGGAGTCCAGGCAGCTGCAATACTCAGAAAGGGAGAGAGCCATGGTAAGAAATTCCAGAGATACACAGAGAGGCAATTGAGAAGAAACCCAGCAAATACATAGAGAAAAAAGGGGTACAAAAAGACCCACACGAGGGCCGGTGAGATGGCTCAGCGGCTTAAGCGCCTGCCCGGCAAGCGCGAGGGCCCGAGTTCAACTCCCAGAACCCATATACGAAAAAGGGGCCGGTGATATCGCTCAGCGGCACGGGTGCCTGTTGGTGCGCGAGGTCCTGAGGTCGAGCCCCCGGTACCCACAAAAAAAAAAAAAAAAAGACCCACATGAAAAGATTAGCCCCGCAGGGCTCAGGATAGTGCTTGCTCCCAAGAGCTAAGGTGGAAAAGCTGAGAATTCTTAGGGCATCAGTTGGTACTAAGGATGGTCTTGCCTAGGCAGCAGGGAAGAATTACTGGAGATGAAATGCCGCTCTGATCCTGACTCACAGAGCCTAAAGGCAAGAACCCAAACCACCAAGCTGGTTTTACGTAACTTAATGCCATCCCAGGAAAGACATTTGGCTTTCTTTTGGAGCAACAAAACTGTTGTGCACACAACCAGGTAAAATTACAACCTCATGCATATGATCTAAAATTATCAAGTGCACAAACAGGCCAAAAGCCACAACCTTTTATGAGGAGAAAAATGAATCCATCGAAACGAATGCAGAAAAGACACGGAGAACATTATCTGTAGTTCAGATCTTTAAAAGACGTATTATAATTGTGTTAAGACAGTCAAGAAGCTGGAGGAAAGACTGAACACATTAGGTAGAGACATGGGAGGTATGAGGAAGAAATAACTGTAACATATTACCGCACACAGCGTTTGCAGGTGGCAGCAGAGGAGAGAGAATATCCCACGTCATTTCGTGAGGTCAACTTTAATCTGATATTAAACCAGACAGGCTTTAGAAGAAAGAAAATTACACATGACTGGAACACGGATGCTAAAATTCTTAATAAGATTTCAGTAAATCAAACCAAAATGTAGACCTGCATATATTCTGGGCACATACATACTTGCACACATTGATTATCAGGGTAGTTTTTCATGTCATTACTGTTTGGGTATTTGGGACTGAATTTAACCACTATGTACTTGTTGACAAAGTGGTTTACAAAGACAAAAGGTCCATCATGAACACTGATTTTGCTTGTAATTGTATGTGCCTGCCCATGTATCAAGTGCATGTCACAGCTTGTGTGTTTGTGCGTGTGTGTATGTGTACACTGCTTATGGTCTTCACCCATTTATAATCACTCATTTTCCTTTTAATCACTTATTTGCCGTGGGATTTGAGGAAGTCTGGGTCACGAGGCAGCCTGGAAGGAGAACTCAATCTCAGGACACTTCTTACCTGTACGGAACCCTCAGCAAATCACCAGTAATGCTTGGAACACATCTGAGTGTTTGCTAGAAGAGAAGCTAGACAAGAGGATCTCCTAAAGTCAAAAAATCATTTGCAATTCGCAATATTACTTTAGATTTGGTCAGTGGCCCAAATAAGGACCCTTGCATGCATTTACGTTAGGTTCAGAGATGGTGAAAAGATTTTCAAAATACTAAATGACAAACTCACTAATTACTCTGAAGAGAGGCTGATAATTTAAAAAATTTTAAAAGAACATTCCTGCTTCCTTTTCACTTACATTGCTAGTCATAAAAACACAATAGGATGCAGTAGGAATGCCCTGTATACTATAACAGAAAAGTGAACATTTTAAGTAAAATGTCACCCAGTTTCACCGTTCTATTTAGTAACTGCATTTCCGCAGGTTTCCTGGGAGTGGCTACACAGCTGGCTCATCATCCCACTTTCACAAGCCTTTATTACACCTCCGCTTGCACAGGGGTCTGCGGCGCCTGTGAGCCTCTCCAGGGCAAAAGCAAGAGTGATACAACTTCTTACACACACTGGGCAGTGGGCACCAAGGCTGCTCCAAAGCCCGGCATCTTAGGGTCTTCCAAAAATATGCATTCACTTCAAACAGCAGCCAGTCTGGATTCTTTTAAGTGCAGAAAAAGCAAACAAATACATCTAAAAAATGGCTATGGCGTGTGTGTGTGTCTTGTGTGTCCGTGTGTGTATTAGATTATATAAATGTGTATATAAAAATGGAGCTGAATTTCTTCCTTAGGCATTCTTTTTTATAACACTGTAGACAGCTCAAGAGAATAAGAAAATCAGTGCTGTTGCTAGAAATCTTCTTTATTACAGAGGCTGTGATTTGTAGGCAATTTTCCCTCTATAAACTTACATCTCAAATGAGATGATCCATATATTTACTTTATTTCCTCACTACAGTGCCTTTAAATTCTTACTCTCTCAGTGGAAATCAAGAATTCAGACATCTTTTTCTGGCAAACATCTTGCAATGTGAGGAGAAAGTTCTCTTCAGTAGAAATGAATACCTATTATTGTGGGAATTTAAGTGGTGACCTTGAGCAAAAACAGCCACCATTTATTGCTATTCCTTCATTTTTAAGGGAGAAAATGTTTAAATATCACATGCCTGCTTGAGAACTTGTAATAATTTCTATGGGTTTTAAGAGTTTCTATGAGAAATTTCAAGAGAACTAAAATAAATAAGATAAACCAAAGTGGGATCAAACCATTAAGATAAAGATTTTGGCAGGACTGCTCATGGGACTTGCTTTTAAAATAGTACATGGAGGGGGCCGGTGAGATGGCTCAGCGGCGTAAGCGCCTGTCTTACAAGCGCGAGGGCCCGAGCTCGACTCCCGGAACCCACATACAAAAAAGGGGCTGGTGATATCGCTCAGCAGCACGGGTGCCTGTTGGCGTGCGAGGTCCTGAGGTCGACCCCCCGGTACCCACAAAAAAAATAAAATAAAATAAAGTAAAATAGTACATGGAACACCTAGCCCAGATTCTAAGGCAAAAAAGCAACAAATATTCTGTAGTTTCTTACTAGAAAATATGCATATATTTAAAACCATGAGAAAAACAAGGTTTAAGCAGTGAAACACTGCCTTAATCATAGGATTTGGATATGATGGGTACACTAACACATATCTTATTTCTGTCACTGAAGAAGCTCTATTTCTTTGCAAGAAAATACAAAATAGAGTTATAATAATACAATCATTATGGAGAATTCAGTCATGATGACACAGGTTGAAATCACATTTTTACACTCTTTACACAAAATTTGTTGAAAAATATATATATTGAATTGAAAGCTATTATTTAGCAAAATAAGTCACTAATGATAAGTTTTACAAGTACCTTATGATTAGTTTAGGTTTGATGATTTAATATTTATTTTATATATAAAGTAATTTCTAAAAAAAATAAACTTTTGATCTTTTGAGAAATACTTTAAGAAATGTGAGACATATGGTGGGTTTGTTGTTGTTGTAGTCATTGTCATTTTTTTGTGTGTGTGGGTACCGGGGGTCAACCTCAGGACCTCGCGCGCCAGCAGGCGCCCATGCCGCTGAGCGATATCACCGGCCCTTTTTTTCGTATGTGGGTTCCGGGAGTCGAACTCGGGCCCTCGCGCTTGCCAGGCAGGCGCTTACGCTGCTGAGCCATCTCACTGGCCCTGTTGTTTGGTTTTTTGAGACAAGGTTTCACTATGGAATTCAGGCTGGCCTCAAACTCACAGCACTCCTCCTGCCTCAGCCTCCTGAGTGCTGAGATTACAGGCGTGTACGACAGCACCCAGGATATCGTGTTTTCAAATGCATGACAACTTGATTTTAGCTGCCTATTGACTATAGAGGATTAAAATAGCATTTTCCTCTCTTCAATCATTTAAAAAAAGAGTGATGCCATTTAAAATAATTCTCGTAATTGGAGACTAAAGGAACTTAGGGTAAAATAGGTGTAGCACCTTTTATTGGCCTATTCAATTGTAATATTCATAAGGATATCTCACAACGAACCAGGCTTGATGACGCTGTTTGTACTACTCAGTTTTCTTCTGCATTTTATCACACACGCGGGGCTGTGCATCCCCAGCTGCCATGCCTGAGAAAGGCCTCCTTGGAGCCTTCAGAGCATCTGGTTTATGGCCCATCCCCTGCCTGCACCCCGACTCCTTGACTGTGGCACTGCAGCTCTGATCTTTGCAGCGTTTTCACAGTAAGTACCCCTCACATGCTGCAGGAGGCAGGAGCCTAAGACGTCACCGATTTCTCCCAACCTGGGTGCCACATCCTGCATGAACCTTTCTCTTGGAGAACTGCTGTGTTCCATGGAATAGATGCTCTCTTGATGAGCTGCCATGGTTTACAACCTTCTCTTGGCAGATTACAGTGAGGTCCTTCTGCCAGCTTTGAGCAACTGACCTACCATGGTGTGAGAGGGCCACAAAGCTGCCGTTAAGGGCAGCCCTAGTTGCTGAGAACAACCTCCAGGAAGCCAGAGACCTTGGTCCTCCATCCTCAAGGAACTCAATTCTGCCAACGTCCACTGAGTTTGAAAAAGAACCCTGAGCTTCCAAAAAGATGACAACTCCAACCCACACCTGATTTCAGACTGTGACACACAAAGCAGAGAAGCCAGTCAAGTTCTACCTGGACTTCTGACCCACAGAACTGTGAGATAATCACTGCGTATTTTTTAGAATCACTAGTTGGTGCTATTTTGTTACACACTGATACAAAGGTAATACACAGCTATGTAACAAAATATGTATTTCAGCCCATAAAATAGAATCTATAATCATTTTTCCCCAGTATTCCAAGGATTCAATATACTAGATGGCTGAAAAAAGCTAGATTTTCTGACCTAATGTCCCTTTTGTTTCTATAATCTCACCTCCAAGTGCAAGGAACTTTTCATCATGGAAAACTCATTATCCTCTTGCTATGCTATTTTCCAAGTTCTTTCTCATGAGAAAGTTTTAGTTAAAGTTTAAAAAAGAAAGACAAGTACTTGTTAATAATACATAGGAAATTCAAGGTGTTGATGAGAGTTCTAGAGGTAAAGTGAGTTGTTACAATTAATATTTTATTAAGGTTCCTAATACTATTCACAGTTAATGCTTTTGAATCGAACTTTATAGAATAGAGACAAAATAGTAAATGTTTTGACCACTGATTTGTATTTCACTAGTTTCATCAAAGTTGTAGATTTGACTTCATTGGGCTTGGTTGAAACATAGTTACCTTTTACTGTAAGGGCATAAATAGCATTTAAAATGGTGTTCTGCTCATTCCATGAAAGAGCTTTTCCTACTGTGAGTGTCCTAGGATGATAGAAATACTACAAGGGAAGCAGCTGTTGTCAGGAAAGGTCGAGAAGCTCTGGGTTAAACAAAGTTAAGTTGGTTTCTTCAATTGAAAAGTCGCAGAGCTGATCCAGGAGTTCTTTGTTCTCAGAACTTCTTGTGGACCTGGAACTGAGCAGTACTGAGAAAATTATGAAATGGAGCCAGAAAGGAACCCAGCAAACAAGTTCTCAAAAGGGAGAGCAATTTTGTTGTTGTATAACTGATTCTACAATGCACTTCATTGATTCAAAACCGAACATGCGGTGTATCCCTGCAGATTTGAGGTTGCACAGAGCTAACCCTCTTCTGCCAAATCTACCTAGACTCTGAAGGACTGAGGATGAGGTCTCCCATCTGTAAAACCTTGGGCAACTGACTCCATGTTCTAGTGGGGAAAACCATAAAAATATCTGCCACCTTCAAAATTTCCCACTGGGTGTGTGATGTATAGAGAATTGGCTCTTCATTAGTCCTGATATTCTGCAAATGATTTTAGCTTCTAATTTCACTCAAAAGTGGGATGGTAAGTCCTTCCTCTGAAGCTCTCTGTCCACTCCCAGATTCATGGCCATTTGCGATAACCAGGAGAACCCAGTAGGTTCTGTCCAGAGATTCAGTTCCCTTCAAGCTCTTAACATAGTGCCTTGGCTTTGTCACCTGTGAAACACAGTTATAAAGTACGTCCTCATGACAGTTTGGAGCTGCTAAGGAAGATAATGTGCTCACAGTGCTTAGCAGACTGCCTGGCACATTGTGGCTCTTCTGGTCTGCACAGAGGCCTGGAAGGAGAGACCGGATGTAGCACATGAAAGTGTTAGGCATTCTCCAAGTGTGATAACTGGAGAAAAAATCCTCATTCCCAGAAAATGCAGATGGTCACAGCGACACAATTTCCCCACCACGATACATAGAGTAGAATAGATTTATTTAACTGGTGAAAAAAGTTTAAATTTAACTGGCACCCAGAATTTTTGTGTATGATTTTACTTCCTCCATGATGTGATCATCTAGCAGAAAATCATTATCTTCTAAATTTATTCTTATCTGAGTATACGCAAAGCTGTGTTTTTATCAGTTTCATGCCCTGACAAATATTAGTAGGGACGTTTATTTAATCTAAAATCCTCACATCATGAATGATGTATTTGGAACATACAGAACTAAGGTCAAAGTTTTAGTGACATTCATTTCTTTGTTTGGAAAAATTTGAAAGTCTTGGGTGCTTTTGTCTCACTCTGCAGGATTTAATGGATCTGGGAAATGAAAACCATGTACATTTTATCAACATCTTTTTGCTATAAAGAATATCCTATAGGATTTTTTTTTTGTTCTTTTGGAAAAATTACTATGGGAAATTAATTATATCCCCTTAAGTAAGAATACTTAAATGACTTTCTTTTTATAACTCAGATTGATTCATTAGATTATTATTAGGCATGAATGTTTCCTGCCAGAACTTATGGATAATGATGTAAATATCATAATGTAAATATTCATATTTGTGAAAAAAGACAGAAAGTATTATTGCCTCAGTGATGCTCCCTGTAGAAACACACTTTTGAAAACAGATGCTCGTGTTTTCCATCCATCCATGTGTCTTTCAGTGATCACTGCTGAGGCATCTACACCGTGTGCAAAACACTAGCTACATCCTCAGGGGATCTTAGATACAAACAGTGAAAAAGAACATGAAAAGTTCAAGGAGACCTGAGAACATGCAGTACGCTCCACCAACACAGGAGTTAAGGTGCAAGAAGGATTTGCTGTTAAATAACATGAAGAAATAGCAACTGACACTCTGGCCAGTTCCATGGAGTGCTTGGACAAGGATTCCCTGTCTGACAGGCTGACCCACCTAATACAAGGGTGACGCTGTCCTCCTTGGTCCCAGAGCCAGAGGGACCAAGGGATGCGTCTGGTATTTAGATGCGTTGAACAAACAATTCTGGCTATATTATCCATGTCATAATTATAGAATATCATACTTCATAGAAATCAAAAGGAAAATCCTCATGCATCTCGAGAAAATTCCCGTCTTAAGAAAAGTTAAGTCTTGATCAGAAAATAAGTCAGTAATTAAAACACTAAGTGGGCCGGTGAGATGGCTCAGTGGCGTAAGCGCCTGCCTTGCAAGCGCGAGGGCCCGAGTTCGACTCCCAGAACCCACATACGAAAAAGGGGCCGGTGATATCGCTCAGCGGCACGGGTGCCTGTTGGCGCGCGAGGTCCTGAGGTCGACCCCCCGGTACCCACCAAAAAAAACAAACAAACAAAAAAAAAACACTAAGTTTTCAAAATACTTGGATAGAGCTGTTGTTTTCTTCTTAATAATGGATAAAAGCCTTTGGGTCTTCATTGCATAAGTGTTTGAGACGTGTGCGTAATGTCCCTGCAATAATCCAGATGCAAAGAGTAAGCCTGAGGGCGCCCTCCCCAGAATGCGCCGTCACTGCTGACAGCCAAGATTAATTCCACCGCCCGTGGCCAGGTGGGATTCCTGACCTCCGCCACCATTCTACCCGCTCTCCTCCCTGTGCTGGGAGCCACGTTAACCGGAAACTCCCCAGTCTGCCGGCAAAAGAGATTTGTTTTGTTCACACAAAAAATATTCTGTCTAAATGAAGTCACAACATCATAACAATTTGTTTATGACTACTGTTGATGAGTTTCTTTATCAGACTAACGGACTTCTCTCTCATAACTTAATTTAATGATTTGTTGATGTCTTGGAGTTAAAATTCAGATTATTTATTACAGTTGGTCCTCCACATCCACGGGTTCTATGTGGTGCGGATCAAACATATTTAAAAAGACAAAGCTTGTGTACTGAACATGGACAGACCTTTCTTAAAAATTAATTTTATTGGTACTTTTTTGATATATGTAATGATTACATTCATCATAGGGAATTTTTACCTGTCCATAAGATATCTTGATTCTTCTTTTTCCCCCCATTCACCTCCCCTCCCTTTAACCCCTCTTCCCCTCCTTATTTACAAAAGCTCTCTTTCCATATTTTTTCAATTCCCTTTTGTTTCCTTTTCCCTTCCTTTACTCCCCCACCATTCCCCTTCCCATTTGAACATTTTCTTCCTACTTCCCAATATCTACCATCCATTTTAGTCCTTATTTACGTTGTTTTATGCTTCATTCTTGTCATTATTTCCCTAAACAATACAGAACAACTATTTACATAGCATTTGTGTTATATTAGGTATGGTAAGAAATTTAGAGGTAATTGAGAGTTTGTTGGAGGATGTAAATAGGGTATGTGGAAATACTGTGCACCTTCCAGAGAGAACTTGAGCCTGTGTGGATTTTGTTATCTGAGGGGAGTCCGGAACTCATCTGTATCAGGTTTGGAGAGATGGCTCAACTGAAAACACTAGTGATGCATTAGGTTTGTTCTTTGTTTTGTTTTGTTTTTTGACATAACACACTCCCCGTATCTGCTTTTATTTTTTAGCTTAAGTGTCTGTTTGTCGGGCTGCAGTTCTACTGCTTTCTGGGTGCCCACTTCTCTTGGTCTCCCCTCTACTCCCACTTGGGTGACACTCTGGGAAATAGAGGATTAAGCTTAGGAAAGCAAGATTCAGAGACAACGGCCAGGCACAGTCAGATGTAGGGGAGCATCTGCGTCTGCCCCAAGGTTGTGATAACCCTGCCAGCCAGCCGCCCCCTCCACCTGACCCCGGTGCCCGCTGTTGTCACTGCTGTTGTTGTTTTCTGTGAGTGTCAGCTGAAGTCCAATTAAAATAGTCAAGATATTTCAGTCAGACTTGGATGGGAAACATTTCTAGACTTTAAGATCCTTAACATATGGCAATGATAAAACAGAGGTCATTAATCTTAAAGTAGCTGATAAGATAAAAAATGGCCCAAGTTAATTTTTAACGATTCCTCCACATTATAGATTTTTATCTGCTTACGTATGATTTGGAAATCACTCTGCTGTACACCCCTAAAAATACAAGATGATGATTAAATAATGAAGGAGGTAAACTGCATGCAAATACATGTTTTATCCCAGGTATTTTTTCATCATAACGCTAGCCACACACATTCCTTTTTTTTAGCTATACAAACTATCCCTTATCTCCACTCTGCACACACTCACTTTTATATATGAAAACATAAAAACCTGTAACAAAGGTCACTTATCTGGAACTCCCCATATAAGATTATCTAAACCAGCAAATGTAGCTACAGATCTTCTGTTGCAGAATGTTGTTTCTTTAAAAATGTTGGAGCATGTTCTACCCAAAGCCATCCTTCAGGCTCATAGAAAATGCCCCACTAAATACTTAGAATTCTGCACTGTGAGTGACTTTTTGATTTATTTTCCCTTCAACAGAAACACTGCAAAGTTGAAGCAAGAATTTGACTGCTTTTTGTTTCGATTCTTATTTCTTTAGACAAAAACATTTCACAGCGAGGCTGCATAAAAATGTCTGCCTTTCAATGATATCACTAAACTATCTACAAGTTGCTTAATTTTCCTCTAAATATGTGTATATGTAATAAAAATAAATGATGTTAGGGTGACTGTAGAAAGCTGAATTTTCCCTTGTACTGTGCCAGAAAAATAATTTGTTTTGTTATTTTAGAATGTTTTTCAGAATTTAAGGTCATTTGGCTTTATTATATATACCATGAAACATTCTAACCCACATTTATATTACATTACGCAAGGGGAGAAATTACATTATCTCAAACAGGAGTCTATATGGGCAGGTGCAAATGAAACCAGTAGTGGGCAGCTTCAATGTATACGTATTTTATACACAAAAATAGTTATATAAATAGATAGCTATACATAGTTATATAATTATAGAAAAATCTATCTTATATATAAAAATAGTTATGTATTTATAGTAATAAGGCTATACAAACAGTTTTGTAAGTATAAATAGATTTACACTATTTATGTAATGGTTTGGATCGGAAATGTCCCCCAGAGGCCAGTCGATGGGCTTTTGGGCAGTGGTCATTCACGAGGACATTAACCCCCACTGTGGATTAATCCTTTGATGAGTTCCTGGCTAAATGGGCCACGTGAGGAAGCCTGGTCTAGCAGAAGGGAGTAGGTCATGGAGGCATGACCTGGGACCATATCTTGTTCCGGCCCCTTTCCCTCTGGTCATTCCACCTCCCTGCTTCCAGTGCTATGAGCTGAGCAGCTTTTCTCTGCCATATTTTGCGCTGCCACAGCCTAAAGTCATACAGCCACATGGCACAGAATTGCCTTAAAGACCTGTGTAGATTGTGGCTTCAGGCCCATGTGGTTTTGCTGAGCTGCTGCCTTCTCTTTAATACATCATTCTCCTAAATGTACCTGAAACTCTTACTTCCTCCGCGGTGCTGTCACTGTCCCCTAGAACTGAGTAAGGATGTGATACCCAGTGAGTGCTCTGTACAGGGGTCCCTCACATAGACTGTGAAATTCACAAAGACTGCAGCCACCTAGCTCCCACTTCTGCATTTCTAAGCAAGCCCTGGAGCCTTGCTCTTGGTCACACAGCAGGCAAGCATTGGTCCTCACAGCACTGCCTCCATCAAACTGGGCACTGACGAGGTCTTGCCATCAGAAAACAAGCCATGGCTTGGGATGATGTGTGACAACTTCTCCTCAACAATGTCCAACATCTTGGGTAGCTCTTCAATGAGCAGACAAAAAGAAGACAAAAAGATCAAGCTCCTGTTGTTTAAGTGGGAAGCGGTCCAGGAGCCCGTCCAGTGGAGAACGCCCCATCAGTTGCCTCCTGCCTTTTCCAGAGACTGCAAGCCTGAAATGGCATGGGACACTTCCTGACCAGTCACTAAGTGGCAGGAGAGCTGGAAGGAATCTTTGGAGTACATGACTCCCACCCTTTGTCCTTCTCGCTCTTATTTCTTATTTCTTTGCCTTGCTGGTTGTGAACCCCAGTACAATATTGAATGCTAGCACTGGAAGTGGGAATCTTCGGCTTTTCTTGATGTTAATGAAAACATTTCTAATGTATCACCATCAGATATGATGATGCTTGCTATAAGATTTTAGTATATATCATTCATAAGGTTAAAGGAGCTCCATTCACTCGTTGCATATTTCTTACCTATTATGAATGAGTGTCGAGTGTTATCAAATGTTTCTTCTGTATTTACAGAAATGACTACAACATTACTTCCCTCTTAGTCTTAATATCACATGTATTATTTATAATATTCTCCACTTGATCATCACAAGTATATTGTGAATATGAATACACAAATATAAGTAAAATGTAAATATATGCATGTGTCCACTGCTCAGTATCCTGCTGCTATCTCCGCTCCTTAGCACTACTAGTTCTTTTAACTCTTGATGCTTTTTCCCTAGAACAAGAAGAAGCCATGGACGAAGACGGTGATAAGTTCAAACGGGAGAGGTAGACAAATACAACTTGAAGTGTTGAAAGAACTCTGCTCTGCCTGCTTCCGTGTAAATATGACAACTATCTGGGGACCCTGGACAGACCATTTGATCTGCACCACTGGCTTCCAAAACTGACAGTTCTCCCCTAGCTGGGATGGTGGTGATCCTTTCCTCTTTAGCCTCATAAACTCTTCAGTGAGCAGCTACCCTGTGCCAGGCAGTAAGAAGTGCTGTGGACGCAGAGGTCAGCAGAGATGCAGCCCCGTGCCCGGAACCTTGCACTCTCACCATGTTCAGCCCGTATCTCCAGAGCTCCCGTGCAGAGTGCAAGGATGCCCTGGCCTCACCCAGCTTCCTCTATCATCATGGGAGCCAGTGACTTGACCCTAACACAGTTATGAGGACATGATTCATGATTTAGAGTTGTGCCAAGTAAATGTCTGTCCTCTGGGGAGAGGTAAATAAAAGGCCTGCAAAGAGCCAAGCTTGTAAAACATCCTTTTGTAATACTAGCTGCACTGTAAATAGTTGCGTGGAAAGGTTTTTTTTTTTTTTTTTTTTTTCACCTTAAATACTTATGCTGGAAGTCAATTCAGTTTCCTTTCAAAGGTGGTAAATATCAAGAAGCTCCTAACAAACACTGAGCCATCCTTACCCAGAGGATTCCTTCGGCCAAATAACAGAGCCAAAGCAATGAAAGGGAAATTGCCAATTCCTCTATGCAGTAAGGACCGGTGGTTACTTAGAAAAACAATGTGATGGCCATAGTTACTTTATTTTGTTAAAAAAAAAAAAAAACAGTTAACAGGTAGAAGGCAATTGCCTGAATTTTATAGATTAAAATTTAGAATGAGGAGATGAAATTGCATTTCCCTTGCCCAGAGTCCTCTGGCTATGCTGTGACCCATAGGGCACATCTAAGAGGGATAGGACTTCCTGCGAGCTGAGAATGACAGAGGGGACCACGGAGAGCAGGAGAGGTCCTGGGAAGACTGAGCAAGAGATGTGGCCCAAAGGGAAAGGAAAAAGCCATCCAAATCCCTCAGGACAACACCCACGTAGACACACATCTCCTTACAACCTGAGGAACTGTGGTTTGCAAACTTTAACATCAATCCCAGTGGATCAGAAATGTTTGTACTCCCAAGTTAAAGACCCATTTGTTAAATTCTGGCTAAAAGACGCATTTTTTTCAATGAGACTCATAGTGCATGTGAAAACATATGGAAGTACTGGAGCCCCTCATGCAAATGCTTGTTCTGTAGAATAAACCAGGAGGGAGTGGACGTAGAGGGGCACCCCTGCAGCTCCCCAGGCAGAAGCACGCTACCCCCACGTAGCCTTCCAGTGAAACCCCAGAGCTCCCGCTAACCCAGCTCCAACCCCTCTTCGAGCAAATAGCAGGCAACACAATTTGCGTGAAGAGTTCCAGAGAGCACTTGTCTCTCAAAGTCTCAGTGCCACTCAACACCCAAGGGATGACCCAGGTCTTCTGCAGAGAAGCCTGATTTGTGTACCAGGGGTTTGAAGTTCTCAGTGTGACTTCTATCCCATAGCAGCTGCAGCTTGTGTTCACCCACAGCATTCCTACCAGGAATCTGCATACACTGGTCTTTGGCATTCTCTCTCCTCTCACGGCGAAGGCTCCTTGGAATCAGGAATAGCAGCCCAACAGATTCAGATTCCATCCAACCATATCCTGGGCTGTGGCTCAAATTCACAGATGGCCAAGGTATCCTTGTTCAAGGAACTGAGCAGCGCTAGACTTGGGTGCAGGTGCACAAGGTGCATCATGGGAAATAAGACAACAGTGGATGAACACGCAGCCACGGTCCACAAAGGGCTCAGGCCAGTATGCTTCACATTTTATTGAAAAGGAGGAATTCAAATGTTGAAATTTATGCCACTGTAAAATACGAAATTCTTATTTTATTTTTTTTAGTTAGGTACTCAGCATTAGTACTGTGTACTCAAATCTTGCCTATGGGGACCTGGGAGGTCACTGCCAAGTACAAACCATTATCAAAACCAATTTTAATGAACTCCGTACACCATCACTGAAGGCATACTGGTTTTCAGTGCTAATTTTGTGTCATTTGGAGCAGCCTTGTGATGCTAATTAGAAAGAATTTGAAATAATTTAAGAATATGAACACCAAAATGAAATGTCCATGAGCAAATACCATGGGAAGAAAAATTATACATGAAATAAAGACAGCTCCATCTGGGAATGAAGAATCTCTAGGAGAGCAAACACCAGCCACAAGATATGTGTCACTGTAAGAGATGAAGAAGGAACAAAGAGCAGGCGAGAACAAGAGAACAGACACCATCACTTCATTCAAAGAGATGGGGACAATAATACCCCTCACCATTTTTTAAAATTAATACTTGCATTCAATAATTAGGTTGTCTTATTCACTGTCCTTCACTCTGCTGGATGTGAATGAAATACGGTCCTTGATTTTAAATTTTGAAAATATGCTTATGTTTTTGGTATTAAAGTTATAAAAATCAAATTAGTGCATATAATATCAGTTTGACAGAACTCTTTTTTTTTTTTTTTTGAAACAAGACTGAGTTCAAGGGCATGCAACATATCTTGTGGAAACATTAACCTTAATTTTTTCCAGTTTAGAGGAGCATTTCCAGAGGGAAATAAAGTATGATAATGCTAGAATTTGTGACTAAAGTTGAAGTAATAACTGAGGGAAAGCAACATATGTTCATACACACACACACACACACACACTTGGCTGCACAACATGACATATATATATATATATACAATTAGATCATTTATGCCTTTCAGATAGTAAATTAACATAGCTTTTCTCCCAGTAAGGGAAGATAATTCAAAATGTGATAGAACCTACATTTGGTGAAATCATTCATGAAAATGTGGAAATAGCCCAAGAGAGGTAGAAATATTAGCCCTGCAGCTCAAAATATGTAACTACAAGAGCAAGTCAGGAGAGAGCAGAGGGCCGTGTGCCTCTTAGTCTGGAACTCAAGACCTGCCGTGAAGGGTGAGGACTGAGTTTGTGTCTTGTCACACTCCTTTATGCATCCCCGAGCCACACAGGGATGCTGCTGCTGGCTGCCAGGGTGAAGCCCTCATCCTGTGCTCCGCAGCTGTCACTGCGTTCTGGCACAAGAGCTGCTTCTCCAATTAACCAATCCTGGTCACACCGGGAGGTGGGGGACCCCTGACTCCTCACGGGGAAGGAACCGCTTCCTCCAGGGTTTCCCTGTTTTGTCCAAATTGCATTCATGACTTCTCCTTTGTTTCCTAGTCCTTTTTCCTCCTCAGCTAGAATGTGAGCTCCTTGAAGGTGGGAATTTGGCTGTTTCCACCTGCCTGGCTCTCAGAGCACCCCTTCATTAAATACCACAGCCACCCAAAGCTTTTGTGTGACTAAGTACATACACGAATGGTCTGAATATTCTGCATGGCATAGAGCCACAGCCATGAATCAGTCATTAAAGTCATTGAGAATTTCCTTTCCTTCCACTTACAAAACTTATACAGATGAACAGTATATCATGTGAGACCACACCAAGCATTTCAGAAATTAACTCTCAAAGAAAGTGCAGAAACAGGCAGAGTTCTTTCCCTCCTCTTCATTTGCAGATGTCAAGACTTCATCACTCAGCACATTAGCAGTCGCAAGATGATAAGAGAAAGAAATCCATTAAATAAGCTTCATAAAAACAAAAAACCTGCCTGGTGAACGTCAGAGGGCTCCCTTTGATGTCTGGATTCCATCTGTTTGCCTTGCTATTTTTGTCTCTCTTAAATTTGAGAGGCTTATGGTTCATGTGCTTCTGGTTTCAGAGCCTCCATGGTTTTATAGGGCAGATGCCGCAGCTTCCTTCTCACCACCATTGCTATTTCTTTCTCCCACGTGATGACACTAGAGTTCCTTTGAGGACTGGTTTCTAATAGTATCAAACTGGGCAATTTCATAGCATTAGGATAGACTTGGACAGATGTGGAACATGCCTCCCACCATAATAGAGCAAGATGCCAAGTAACAGTACGTGAATGTTCTTTCTCACACAGCATGGCTTATAAAATAATGCAAGGCTGTGCACGGTCTGAGTCAGTTCCTTCTGCAAGGTGTTCACTGCAGCAGTGTCTTCCAAAGTAGATCCTCAGAAGATTTGGCCAGTCAGACAGATCTAGGAAAATAAATTTCCACCAAGTGAAATGTTGTCTCCTGAGGGGCATCTTCAGACCACAGAGCAAAGCACGTATGTATTTTGCTTTTTGCTGACAAGCTTGGAAGGCTTCTATATGTAACCTTGTATTCCAATCTAAAAAAAAATTATTAAAAACCTAAATATAGCAGTAGCTGGCTGTATTCTTTCTTGTGCTCACATGGAAGTGTTTGGAACCAGGTGTTGGTTCCTACAAAGTTTTAGGATTATTAAAAGGAAGCACTGGGGAAGAAAGAAACCATGGCATCTGTGAAAAGTATTCAATGCTTTAAAACAATTTTTTCATGCTCCAACATCTGTTGCTTCCTTCTTTAGTTAATTATAAGTTGCTTGCAAAATTATTGTGTATGTGAATTACTTTAACAACTGAAATTATACACGTTCAATAATACCACTGGAGGCAATGAGATGAAATAATTAAAAAATGGGAAAATGCAAATCTTAAGCAAAACACCAATTTAAACATATTGTTGATATAATTAAATATTTACTTTCCTTCTACAAAAGGAAGAACTGTCTGCCATGATCTAAACCAAAGGACAAGTGTGATGTGATCAAAACTCAGAATCTGCTGGTTGCATTTGTACACCTGTGAACAATTTCTTTGGCACATCTATCCTTGCTAATTAAAAAGTCAGTGTCACGAGTGCATTGCGAATAGCGGAACCAACACAAACACTGTTAAGGAGAGGCCACAAACACTGCCCCTGAGAGGCAGGACACTGGGGCTGAGGCTGAGTCAGAGGCTGAGTCACTGAGAGACACCCAAGTGAAAGCTCCTTCCTCAGTTTTAAGCAGAGATTGTGCTGCCCTTCTTACCCTGATGTCCCCAGAGCCCATCACGGGGTTATAGGTCATATTTATTAAATAAATGATAGAATGAGAATGGAAACAAAATGGGGATGCTCAGATTCTAGGTACAGAAGTGTGCATTCAGGCAACATCTGTTTGGCAAGATGGTGAGTCATGCAGTGTTCCAACCTATATAAGGCAAGTGAAGACCGCAGCATAGGAAGCCATGACAAAGCTTCTAATTAGAAGGACATTGGCAGGCTTGCATTTGATGGCTGACACA
Source organism: Erethizon dorsatum (assembly GCA_028451465.1). Classification (NCBI taxonomy): domain Eukaryota; kingdom Metazoa; phylum Chordata; class Mammalia; order Rodentia; family Erethizontidae; genus Erethizon; species Erethizon dorsatum. Next base: position 59,691,924 of record CM051833.1, read on the forward strand.
TCTCTATTTAGAAAGGGTTTGAGGGGCGGGCTGCTGTGGTGATATGCTGGTCTCTGCATCGCCAAGCTTGGAAGCTGTCGCAGCACTGCCTGACTGCCGGGTGCGCAGAGCTCAGAGCAGTGAGGAGTCGCAGGTCTCTCTGAGACAGTGGGGTGAGGACGGTGTTGTCCGGGCTGCTGTAAAGTGAGAAAATGACTTCTGCAGCCATGGCCCCAGTGTGCACACTCATGTGCTGAACTGAAATATGACTTCTCAAAAGCGGAAGGGAGCATGCACTGCCCGAAGATGCAGTTCATTGCAGATAAAAGCAGGAACCCAGCTTTGATGCTGCAGACCGTGCCCCAGTGCAGGGGTCCTCAGATGCAGGTGAGTGGGGCGACATCAGAGTCCGTCATTTTAAAAATGTGAACAAGAAACACTACTCCGAGAGTATTCCCTTAATTTCAGCGACAAGCACCTTGTACAACCAGGGGACAAGGTGTGCCACAGACACTGATGAAAAGTAAGTGCTCAACTAAGAAGGGACATGAAATTGACTAAAAGGCCCACTAAATGTTCTCTATGGATATCCATAACTAACCACAACTGTGAGCAGGGATACAACCAAACTCAAGACACACTTGGAAAATAATATCCTCTGATTGCTTTTAAAAGAACTTCTATTAAGTCTTTAAATTTAGAACACTACACTTAACTGCTCATTTTTAACATTTAATAATCAGATTAAGAAAGATGCATTTTTTCTTTGAGTACTATGTTATGCATGTAAAATAATCTATTTGTTCTCTGAATAATATGCATTTTATTAGAACTAAAAAAGATTTGTAAACTCATGGCCATTTAGTGGAAATACTATTATTGTGTTCCTGCAAGTAAATTGTAGGTATTTAATATTAGGCATCAGAGAACATTTCTGCTCTTTTTTATTGGTTGTACAGATTAATGGACTTCTTGTGGGCAGATCTGTACATGCACAGAGCATGCTTGGAACCTTCTTACCTTTCTTTGCTGCCCTTGCCCCACCCTCCACCCAGTTTCACACTTTTGGGGGGCTCAATGCATTTATTTGCTCATATACAGATCCCCTGCTATCTGCATTTACACCCCTCTCCCTTCTCTTCCCCTTATTAGACAAGTGAAAGGGAATCAAAGAATCGTCAACATGAGATGGATTAATAAATGATAAAGGAAAAATATGTGCATGCATATGTTTGTATGTGACTTAAGTCACTTTTACAGCAGAAAATCATCTTTCATAAAAACTTTCTTCAATGAATTTTGCAATTACATTATTTGAATTATTGTAGGCAGAAAAAACTAGTTTTTTTGTGAAGTCAAAGAAATCTGTGCAACAGATCCTTCCAACTTTATAAATAAAACATTTTGTGAAATATTCCAGATCTCTATACCAATTGCAATTTCCAGAGACTGTAGATGATTATTCATATGTCCTAGAGGTAGACTTTTGATGGATTAATTCCTATAATCCATCATTTTCCTTTTCTCGCCATCTGCATCATGCATCATTCTTAAACTTGATTGCCAAACTTTGAATGCTAAATTTTAGAAAACTTATACATCTGTGGTCATCCACCAAACCACTCAATTTTGTGTACTGATATTAACTTTTCCAAAATGCTCGAGTCTCTTTTAACAAAATATGGCAGTTTTACTCTGACAATCTTTCATATTTGCAAGCTCTTCACTGAGATATTTCATAACAAAAGAAAGCAAATTTTGCATTCCCATGCTTATGAAGATGTAATTTCAAGTTTCAGCTAAGAACATCAATCATTTCCCTTGGAGGAGATTATTTGAAAGTATAAATGAATGCATCACAGTGCCAGCAGCCTTTAATTCCAACTGTTGGACTGAAACTGCAGAAACTCTCTCCTTGATCTGTTAGTGTTTTCCTGAAGGCAGACGTCGCAAGTACTTTGGCAAGGTCATTGGTGGGAAGTTCCCTACCAGCATTGTCTACTTGAGGCACAGGGGACTCTTCATGCTGGGGTCTTCTCTGAAGCCCCTAGCGACTGCTAGATGCTTGAGGCTGCAGCACGGGAGTATCCCTTACCAAGGGAGCCATGAAGATCAGGCACTTTTAAGAGGCATCTGCAGTCTTCTTGGTCTGCCTCAGGATGGAATCAGGCCTGCTGCCCACAGCAATGACCTTGAAACAAACCTGAGGAGAGGCTTTCCCTTCTCCCTTCTTCCTCCCTGTCCTCTCCCCACTGCTGCTGAAGTTTCATCCTTTTAAACTGTCTAACTGCCCTCATCTTGTCTCAAGCTCTACTTTAAACAGAGCTCAAGCTAAGATGCAAGAATTGTATCTCTCAGCATCTGCCCCTATGACATAGAATGTGGTCCAGAATGAGGCACGGGACCTATATGTTTCTGTGTGCATCTGAAGAACTCACTGAACACTCAGACCAGGGCTGGGGTGGCACCCAGGTTGCACTTTCCATCTATCGACATGGTGTATAACACCTCTTTGGAATCTGCAGTGCACAGCTGTCTGATTGTATGCACTGGCTTAGCAGGAGAAAGATTGAAGGAAGCATCCCTTCTCGGGTGTATCTGATATCTGGTGCTTCCCTGAGGGTCCTCTTATCTCTCCAAACCCGCAGTTGTAGGTCCATTTTGAGGCCATCAGGAGTGGCTTTAAAACCAATTTCCATAAGAAATCCAGTTCTATTAGGAAATCTGCAGTTTTTATTCTGATTATTTTTCAAACATTAGTTTAGAATATAGAGTGAGGAGATAGGTAGACTACCAATATGAATGTCATTGACTTCTCTGGGCCTACTTTCCACATATGTCAGACAGTTATTCCAGTAATAATGCTGCATCACTGGATCACTGAAATAAAAAATAAATTCCCTAAGAATTACTTCGATCAATGCCTAGCATGTGGTAATTATAATGACATGATAACAGGAAAGAACAATATTATTTTTATCTATAAAAATTTTAAAAGAATTAGAATAAACTCTTCCATTATATTTACCAAATCTTACTTAGGAAACTTGCACTTGTAGGATTATAACAAGGTATTTTATGCAGCAATGGGTATGATTTGTTGTATCTAAATCAGAAAGGTGGACCGGCTTGCTAATGTAAGGAAAGCTATCAGACGAACCCATAAGCAGCCCTGAGAATAGCCTAAAGGGCAGCAAACAAAGATTTGGAAATGAGACCTAGGCCCAAAGCATTGTAACAATACTTCAACCAATATAGAAAATTTAATGTAAATTGGCAATGGCCAAGTACCTGCAGTCCAACACGTGTTGAAATGTACAAATGTAGCCAATGCAAACAAAAATGCATGCATAAGGAGCAAATTTGGTATGAATCTGCTCATGAAAATCTGCCTGTCGTCCATGCAAGCAGGACTATAGACCTCTGGGAAACCACTATTCAGAATATGCAAACACCAAATATGAGTACAAAGGGAACTGAGTTAGTCAGCTTTCCTTACTGTAGCAGATACCCAAGATAACCAACTTAGAAAGAGAAAAAGGGCTTCTTTGGTTCAGTTTCAGTCCATGGTTGGTTGGCCCTATAACTTCTGGGCTGGTGGTAAGACAGCACATCATGGTGGTGAGTGCATGGTGGAGGAAGTTGTTCACCCAATGACCAGAAAGTGAGGGGGACAGGTAAAGAGTTCCACATCCCCTTCCAGGGCATGACCCCAATGACCTCACTTACTCCCACTAGGCCCTACCTCTTAAAGAGCCCCACGACATCCTAAAAGTGCCATGTGCTAGGGACCAAGCCTCTCACACCTGGGTCTTTGGGAGACATTTAAGATACAAGCTATAACACAAATCATTACAAACAAGCAAGCAGCCAATTTTAAAACCATTTGTTCAATTGTAAAAACTTCAGTCTCTCCCAAGTTACTTTTATATTATTTCAAAGGCACAGCCAGCTGTCCTGTTTGAATAAAAGTCAATGGCACTACAAAGAAGGTTGTTAGATCTTGAAGATATTTTAGTAGTAAAACTTAAGTAGGGACCTGGGGATCATTCTAGCAATCTAGGAAGAAATGGAATGGGTCTTTCTTTAAACTGCAGGTATAAATTGTCCAGAGAGCATTGAAATTTTGCACACCTGATCAAGGCAAGATAGGATATTGAATGATGGACATCATTATCTCAGAGGGTGAAATTCTATCAGAGTCTCATAAATTATGCAAAATATTTACCAGGATAAATTCATAAATTGCTTTTGTATATTCATACTATTAGATTATTCATACTTCACATAAAATTAGCATTGTCAGAATTCAAGATGAAAACATATCTTGAAATAAAACTACAAAAATTGTTTATAGTGTCTTTTAAAATACTGCCAAAGAAGAATATAATTACTTTCTATTTTTAAAAATCTTAAAAAAAGCAAGTGCCTTACAGGAAAACCCTGAACTTTGTTTCTGAACCCTAATTCAGAGTAAGAGCAGGAAGATTAAGCAGACAAAACCGTATGTAGCTAGAGTTTTGTTCTATTTGTTTCTGGAGTTTTGTAAATTCAACTGAGACTTTTTAGAGAAAAATAAAATTCAAGATAAAACAAATACACAGTGTTCCCACTCAGGCTTTTTGATGGATCTAACATTGTGGGTACAGGATCTGAGCCCGTTCCCCTTCACCCCACTGTTCTTGCCACTGTGTTTGTGAGGGGAACCCAGCACCCTGGAGAACTTTGGGCCATGGAGCAAGAAGACCTGACCCTGCATCTTCCTCTCCCATCTGAGGCCTTGGGTACCTAATTAGTTAGCCGTGTGTTGGGGGGAGCGTGTGTGTCTCAATTTTCTCACACGAATAACTGGGAACACATGAGATGACATTCCCTAAAGCATTCTGAAAACCCTACTGCACCATAATACAAAATGAGTTCTATGGAACACTCATTATTTTCTCACATCACAGCCCACTTAAGCTTCCATTTGTCAGGTTTCACTTGTTCCCAAATTTATCCAGAGTGCCATTATTTGACACAGACACATTTGAGTGTCCAACATCAGCTCTGATTAACTTCACAGAATCCCTTTTGACAATTGCTTTTGATTGTGATGTCTTTCTTCTTGACTTTTCTGGGCCTTCTGTGGCCCGACTCATTTGTATCCAGGAAATAAATATCTGTCCTGTGTTCCCTGTTGATATCGTAAATCATAGCCTTTGGTCAAGTGCTTTATGTTCTGTGATGTCTCTGTAAGAAATGTACTGCTGGCAATTCTAAGTCTGCTTCTCTTTTAAAATTATTTTTGCCACATGTGGCATTGACTTTAGCTCTACACCTACACATCTACCCTCCTTTGAGGGAATTTTGGGTTACATTAAGGTAGGAAGCACTCCTGCTCCTACAACATAACATTTTATATCTTTCCTCCTTTCATGTGCTGCAACTTTCAGCCAACACATAGGATTATGCTTTATGCCATGAGTTTATCTTCAATTAATTCCCATGCTTATGATAATCTACTAATGGTTCTCTCATGGTTGGCTGCAAGAAAATAATCACAAAATTATGAAAATGAAGAGCACTAATTAGTGAAAGAAGTGTTATGAAAAGATAAATACCTCTTCTTTCTTTTAATACATACTTCACACTCAATAGAAGTAAAGTAAGGTATTGTTCATTTTTCTGAAAAATTATGAAAATAGAGTCATGTCTTTAAATTCTGTTTGTGCTCAGAGAATCATGTCTGTGCTAGTCACCAGCTGGTGACTGGTTATTGGGAAAGTTCATTAATCTTTCTCAAGGTAAGTTTTCCTATCTTCAAGTGGATATAGTAATGAAAACTTGGTATGTTTTAATTTCTCTCAGTGTAGGGCATATTATATAGCACGAGGCTAATAAAAGGTAATTATGTTATTATGTAGCACAGGATTTCTGATTATCATTACATGCTTACTAATAACTCAATACACATTAATTAATTTTCATGGTGCCAGAACACTTTATCTAACACCTACAATTCAAAGGAAGAGAATTTTAAATGTGGCTCAAAGTTTCAGTGGATTCCATCCATGGTTAACTGGCTCCAAGGCAGGAATGTCATGGCGGAAGGCCACTGTGGAGCAAAGCTGCTTAGTTCATGGTAGCTGGGAAGCAGAATAGGGAATCAGCACCAGAGAGGACGGCCTTAGGAAAACATGTAGACCCCAAGGCCATACCTCTATGACTCACCCTGATACATCTGGAAAAGTGCTCCAGAAATCCCCAGGCAGATACCAAAGCCAATCTAGTTGACACTGCACTCTAGCACCACATTCCAGCATGTAGAGTTGTCATTTAATTTCACTATGTGACATTACTCAGTAAGTTGTAAACTTAAACATTTGATTAGACAAGTATTGTTATGGTTACTAGCTATTATCAAAACTTGTTAAAATGAAACAGATATATATGCCAATATCATAGCCAATATAAAATATTAGTAGTATCTATACATTAATGAAAATTTAACATTTATGCTAATATATATGTTAATATACAATATTGGTATAATTTAGTATGTAATAAAATATAAGCATTTTGTTGTTAAATCATTAAAAGGTACCACTTTTTCCTCTGAAACTGTGTAGATGCCAAAAATGTGATCGTGTTAATAATTTCTATTTGATGGATACCCATGTTCAGTTTGGTACTGGGCAGAATATACATAAATATCATGTATTACACTAACTTCCAAACAGCTGTGTTGGTCAGGTGTCACAGCTCCACATCTCAGTGAAAACACCTCCCTGGAGCAGTGGAACAGAGGTCAGGTGCCTCAGAGGAAAAGCCGAGAGTTGGGCAGGGCTTCCTAAACCTGCATCCCGCTCTGTGCCTGCTCTATGATGCAGGGTGACCAGAGGACTTAATGGAAGTGTGGAGTAAATGTATCTTTCAGCATCCCAATGCATCTCATTCTGGGCTTATCCAGCACCCAGGGAGGGATATTGGTGGAGCTGGTCACTCAGTTACCTGGACATATGTGTCTCAGGGTCCTGAGAGGGATGCAGGGAGTCACAGAAACATTGTGCTCAGCCCCTGGCTCTGCCCTTTGTGGAGGAGAATGCAGGAGCCCAGAGGCACTGAGCAGGGTACAGATGCACACAAAGAAGTGGCCGTGTGGGATTCAGGCCCTTCCTCTGTGTCTGTGGCCCCATCCCCCAAACTAGCATGGGGCCCAGAGTTTCAAAACTGGACCTTTACAAGCACCTCTCCGTGAGGGTCTTGAGGATGTGAACTGACCCTCTTCGCTGAGACGAAATGAAGGTTTGTTGATGTTCTCAAAGACAAGGGCATGTGGGTTTCAAAGCAGCACCGAGCAAATCTTTGTGTGAAATTAAGTTTTAAAATGTTGGATGGAGCAAAGAAAGATGCTTCAGTCTTTTACAACTTGTGTATTTGAATATGAAACATCAGCTCTCATTTGTCAATTAACTCAGGTTCTTACACTTTTCACAAACACATCCTTTACTGGTAAATAACATTTCATTAGCACACCACCAATTTTAACAAGCTGGAGCCTTGAGAAGCAGCTGCGACCCAGGGATAGCAATTAAAGAAATGAGAGCAAAAACCAGAACTCAAACATGCGACCTCTGCTAGAACCAGTCAGACATCACTGCCTTTGATCCAGCGGCTGTGGGTGGGGGGGACCGTCACCCTCCTCTCACAGCAGGAGACTGAGACTCCCAACTGTCACCTCACTTGACATCCAGCTCGATATTGGCAAAAGATGATCACTTCAAGACTCGAACAAATTAGCTATGCTTACAGCTCCCATCTTGATAAAAGACCTCCTTCAAAAACAAACACTGTTGGAGGCTGAAGATTTATAAACTCAGCTAGAATATAAAGACCAAGTATGTTGCTTTAGGCAAATAGCTGTGACTTTAAAATAAACTTCTTAGCAATGTAATGGATAGGATACATTTTCCAAGCAATCCAAAGACAGCAAGCCTGTGTCCGTTCACGGACTAGGGCTGAACTCTGACCAAGGAGGGCAGAAAGCTGGGTGCATGGGAAAGCCAGGTGAGAAGGAAAACAAACTCTGCTTCTCCCAGGAAGAAGCAGGTTGATCCCTTCGAACATCCTAACACCTGCCTGGAGGAAAACTGCCAGGAGGTGAAGTTTGGCGGGAAAAACAAAAGCAAATACAAATCACTGAAGTACCTAAAAAAATTAATCTCCTTGAAGATATCAATGGCATGTTTCTAGATTTGAAAGCTGAAGTTACATTTGTTTCATAAACTGTATTCCTGTAACAAGGCAACAAAAACATTGACATTCAGGAAGTCCCTCCAATTCCACATTTATAATCGGATGTATATAACACACACAACACTCCAATAACTTCTTAAGAGATACACTCTATTTTTAGCTTAATATATTTTTCTTTCATTAGCCTGTTTTTAACGTAATTACGGAAGACAGTTCACAGTAAGAAAGTGGATGATGTGCATTATTTTCTGAATTCTTCGGATCACAGTGTTTAAAATCTCAGCTACAAGATCATCTCAGGTCACCCTCCCTGTGATCTCCTGAGCAGAAGTGAACTTTGATGTAGAAGTGCAGACCCCAGCACTCAGACACTAAGATAGTAGGAACAGATGAGAGAGTTCAACATAGGATAAAAGTATCCCATTGCAGTGGTTTTCCAAGAACATGCAAGTGTTTAAAGATTTAGCCTTCTCATATTAATAAATAATTTTGAATTTTAGCATCTGAAATAGCCATCTATATTTATTTATTTATAAAAATAAATTTTTTATGTACCCTGCACACTGGAGTTTTCATGGCTCAGAGTTAGTTCAGAATCACCTGGGAGGAACTGTCACTATGCTCAGTAATATTCAATTAGAATTACTAGGATACCTCTGTCAGCTGGGAGGGGGAAATTATATTTGCAAATTCCGATACACGTGCTCCATAGGTCTGGTATAAAAGATACGGCAAAGCACGTCATAATCCTCATCCACTCCTTGAAATCCCCAGGCCATCAGGGGTGTGGATTTTAGCGTCCCACAAAAGCAGGCTTTACGGGGGCACAGAGAATCCTGGCTCAGCCTCACAAACTGAGGGATGGAAGCGCTGCAGAGACCAACCACAAAGGCCAGTAGGGAGATGCCAAGCTTCTCCACCAAGCGCTCGCTCTCTCTGGTCTGCACTGTGGAGCTGGAACCAGTGGAGGCGGGTGAGGTGAGTGCCCCGCAGGCGCCAGGGCTGTCATCCCCACAGGAGAATGAGGACAAGAAACAATGGGGTCTGAGGAAAGAGTTCACATAAGCGAAATTTTCTTTGACAGTTTCAAGTGTTAAAAGAAACATGGCCTACTAAGGTGAGAGAAAAGCAAAATCATAAATTGTTTTGTCTTCCTTCTGAAATGGCACCAACCTGTTCTAACAATGGACCTACATTTCCTGCGTCCCCAGAGTGTGTGGGATTCACCCCTCATTCTGTGCTTTGGCAAAAGCCAGGCATAGGGCATCATCCCACTTCTCAAACCAAACATGGAGGTCAGAGTTAGCTGGCTGAAGTTGTTGTCATAGCTCAGAACTCAGAACTGGAAAAGTCTTGGGGAAGTTTATCCCATATGGGAATACTTGATTCAAGTGTCCCGAATTTTCAGAGTTCCATACAGACATTCTCACTAACCAGAGAAACTTGTGTGGTGGGCAGCTTTTCGTGCATGCAGAGCGCCTGTACCTGAACATGTTGTGTCCACAGAGAATGAAAATCCTCAGAACACAGTGTCTGCCAGGGGTCAATGACTGCAGAAGACCTGGTACGTGACAGCACCTGGTATCTAGAGCCAGCCGGCATCTGCACATGTGGGGTCTGTGGAGCATTTAAGACTCATGGAATACAAAGGGTTTGCAGAGCGCCTTGTGCGTGCGGTGTATCAAGTGTGCATACAGCATCTAGGGTGTGTGGGGTGTCTTGTGTATTAAAAACACCCAGCGTGTGCAGAGCACTTAGTGACTGTCAAGCCCGCACACCCAGCTCTGGACTGCGGGCTGGCCAGGAGGAGGAGGCTACTTACCACATTGCAGCCTGCACAGTCGGGCCCATTCTCACAGGTCCTGCGGCGAGCCTGAATGCCACCCCCGCACTGGGCAGTGCACCTTTCCCAAGGCCCCCAGCCTGTCCAGAACACGTGCGGTGGGCACAGCAAGTGCTCATTGCAGTATCTGCAACAGGGAAACCAAGAGGAAGGGGAGACTGTTCAGTATCACGTGAAGCCACGGGCGTGTCCGCTCTCCGTCCCTGTGCCGGATGTGGAGACATGGGCATGCTCTGCGTGAGGGGCTTTCTGTGTTTGGACAGGTTGCACCGTACAGGAGGCAGATGTGGCGCTGGCCATGCTGTGTGGGCACAGACAATGGGATGCACGGCAGACAATGAAGAAAATGCTGAACTCACAATGCAGGATGGATCTTCCTGTGCAGCCAATTAAAGGAGAAACAAGACAAAACAAAACCCTTCAAATAGACACCCAGAAATAAGAGGTACAGAAAATATCCAGGTAGGGCATTTATCTTCTAAACATAAACAGTGAAAGAGAAGGTGTGTTACAAATACAAAGTCAGCATAGCTTTATTCGGAGTTTATTTCTCACTCTTGAATCAAATAAGTCCCATAATTTTTTTAGGATAAGTTAAAGAAAAGTTAAAGCATGAGTTCGCCATGCCACTGACTGCTTAAATTATGGTATTTTTATTTCTAGGCTCTCGGAATGATGCCAAATGACTCTGCATTTAAAGGCTACCAGATATTTTTCCAAAAAATGGAATTACCATACAATTTTATGAACATTAGTGCTATGTTGCAGGATTACACTCTATACTTCTATACACACATCCATTTTGCCAATTTTTAGCCAAAAACCCAAAGCCTCCTTCAGCTCTACGATGAGCCACATTTCTCTGCAATCTTTAATACTGCAAGTGAAATGAAGTGAGGAAAACAAACAAAAAAACAAACAAACAAACAAGAAAATAACAGGCTGGCATTCTTCAGTCACAGCACGTGGGGGGAGGATGCTACTCCGAATACAGCCAGATTCTGTGCCACACAGTTGGTGATTTAAAGGACTATTTCAGTTCATTCGTCTACCTACTGATCCCAAATTTGGCTTCTGTAGAATATTACGATGGAACACTTTCTCCTATGTCTTTCTCCCTTCCCAGGTCACCAGACTTAAAAAAGAAGCAAAGCCTCAACTCATCTGGCCTAAATCAGTCACTTATGTCATTGTTCTTCACAATAGCATTGTCCTGCAGGACACTGTGCAGAGGGAATCACTGAGCGCTTCCTGATCACAGGTGTCTGCAGCCTCAGACGGACACAGGAAGTGGACACAAGGTCAGTCATGCAGGACAGAGCAAACCTGTCATACACAGAGGGTTTCACATCACTTAATGTACAGAGATGGACACTGCGCTTGCTACAGGCCACAGGAAGTGCATTTCAGGAGTAGAAAATGAGGGCTGATGGCAGAGAGCAACCAAGGAAAAGATTTGGGAAGTATACTTCCCTGACAGAGAGTGCTTGAAAGGTCCAGCTGCTTTTCCAGCAAACCAGAAACCACAGAGAAGGCAAAGCTTTGAGGATGGAGTGCAGCTCAAGGAGCGGACAGCGGGGCAAGGGAAAGGGGCCAGTGGGGTGAGGAGGACTGAGCACCTGCTGGTGTTTTAAAAGATAAGGAAAGGAGGAAGTGGAGAGTGAGGTAAAAGGTGTTGGGGACGAGAAGAAGAGAAAAAGGGGACAGGAAGTGGAATGATCACCCTATAAATACAGTGGAAGAGCCTGGATTTTATTTGTATGGAGGCCAGAATTCTCTCAGAGCTCCACAGACAAACTAGCAGTCAGTGAGGCTGGAGCCCCACCTTGGGCTGGGGTCTCCTCACAGTGGTGGCAGCCAGGAGCCACTGAGGCTGGAGGAGCTCCCTGAATTTGGAGGGTGAGCCGCCAAAGACAGGGGAGGTCATAGCAGGAGGAACCAAGGGGCACAAACCAACCACAGGCTCTGGACTGACAATGCAGAGGAAAGAGGTGTTCCTGGACGGTGTCCTGGTGACGGGAGGAGAGAAAGGAGGGGACCTCCTTGGGAGAGTGGAGAGAAGTCAGGCTGCAGCTGAAGGTGGGAGGCAGCGCTTCCTCCAGGGAGAGGAGGCTGAAGTGCTGCAGCTGAAAGAGCCGCCCAGAAGCAGTTTAGCTCAGAGAAGGAGTTTAGTTCCTCTAAACTTCCACATGTAAGAATAGCCAAGGCACATGGGTAGTCACCGATCTTTATCTTTTCAGTGTTGGGACACTAGGAATGCCAGATCTCCCTCTTAGGGTAGTAGCACAGTGGGACCCCCTGGATGGTCTATGTGCCCTAGCGAGAGGGAAGAGGCTTCCAACTAGGGGAACAGAGCCTGGCCTGGAGTTGAAAGAGGCAAGAACAAAGTGGGAGCCAACTGACTAAGTCTTTGCCCTTAGAAAGCCTGCATGAACATGCAGAGTTCCCGTAGGTAAATACTAACCTACGTGTTGGTACTTTGGGGATTCCAGAAGGAAACTGCCATTCATTTTGAGATTTGGCTTTGAGGAAGTTGAGAAAACTCAGAATATGAGAAAACTGTGCACTTAATTCAAAATATATGCATGCAGCTCACTGTAGGTAGAAGAAAAAAACAGAAGGTCGTCTCCCTTTTCTGAGATGATTCACAGATATTTGAAAGGAAGGACTCCCTTAGACTCCTTGGCCCTAATCTTACTTTTCAACACACACCACACATGCCCACACACACACAGCAGGGAGGGCAAAGGAAAGTCTTACCAAAAAAATGCTTATAAAACCCCTGCCTTTTAATTAAAAAACCATAACAACTGAGCTACAGTATCCGCAGAGCAAAATAAATGGCAGTGCACAAATGTTTTGTCATATTTGCCCACAGCAGTCCACTTCTGAAGCTGCTCAGCATGTTGTAGTTAAAATTCTTCTGTCAGGTAATTGGACACATAGCCTGGAATGTTTATCCAGCATTAATAAATCACCCCTTGAGCTACATTTTGAGGTTGTCAATAACTTGCCTTCCTGTGTTTCCTCTTCATCCCTCTACAGTAGCCCTGGAAAACAACAACTCACGACCTTGAGAAGTGTCACCCTCTGGAACTGCAGGATCTACGAGGGAGGTCAGAGGAAAAGAGAAATGGCTGGGCTCTCTCTTCCCTTTGTGTCCAGATTTTCATTCAGGAACCCAGCATGGAAGAGACTGCTCAGAGGCCAAACTCCTCCCAACCCCTCAGTCTGGATTCTGTCGAGGCTGGGAGGAAGGAGCTTCTTTCTGACAGTCACCTCACACCCACTGCCACTGACTCACACTCCCGAGAGCAGCCCCTCTCATTAAACCCCAGGAGCACAGTGGGGATGGGGGATCATTACCTGCCCCCTCCGCTTCCCATTAGAGGGGGCATAAAATGCTTACAAGTTGGGCCAGCACTTGGCTCCTGCCATCTCCAGGCCTCACCATGAGGATCATTTTTACCAACTAATGAGCTAAATACTTAAAATGTATTACTGGCTCTGTTGGGTTTCTAGTATTTTAAAGCACTGAAAATCACGGATGCATTTCATTCATTAAGATTTTAATTTTGCCCATGACTGCTTATTCTTATTTCACATTTAAAATCTAACTAATGACCCAGCTTTGGTTCTCCATAAATTATCCCTTTTTTCATAAACCTAGTCTCTGAAAAGAATGGCCTTTCAAAATCCCATATTGGCTAGATTGTCAACATTCTCTCTCTCTCTCTCTCTCTCTCTGTCTCTCTCTCTCCCTCTCTCTCTGTCTGTCTCTGTCTCTCTGTCTCTTTCTCTCAGCAGTACTAGGTTTGAACCCAGGGTCCCATGGATGTTAAGCAAGTGCTTCACCACTAAGCTATACCCCCAGCTCACTTTTTATGTCTTTATACTATGAATTGTTTTCCCTTCTGTTTTTTTCCTTGCGAGTTCTTCACTGAGCCAATTAGGACTCTTTCAAGAACAGTTTTCTCCTTGGTCCACTCTAAGTAATCATCCCTTTACTGGGCCATACTGGAAAATACATACTCTTTATGGCACCAAGAAACTGTACATACATTAAGTCCACCATAATACTGATGATAACACATTAGAGGAGAACAATATTACACAGAGCATCACTTTTGCTCATCACAGGATGAAGCAAACATACTGAAAAGACAGAAATAATTGTAATAAATTCCTATTGGTTCCTGGGACCCCTAAGTTTACAAATGCTTTGGGCAGACTCTAATGTGGTCCCCTAGATCCCTGTCTCCTGGGTGGAATCCCACACCTCGGGGAACTCCCCTCACTGAGTATAAATGAGACTTAGCATTGGCTCCAAATCAACAGAATAAATCCAAGATGACAGGACGTCACTTCTGTGATCATGTCACAAGATTGCACTGCTGGTATTTCTAGAAAACTCTCTTTCTTGCTGGCCTTCAGGGAGCAAACAGTATGATCAGGAAATCTCAGGTCTCAAGGAATTGAAGGTGGCCTGTGGCCAACAGCCGGCAAGGACCGAGGCTGCCAACAAGTACGTGAAGTAGGAGGCAGATCCTCTCCACACCAAGATCCAGATGGGGCCGCAGCCAATGCCTGCCCTTCACGGCAGCCTTGTTCCGGCCTGCAGCCAAGGTGAGCTGCGTCCAGGCTACAAGCCCACAGAAGCCACAAGCAAATAAATGCATGGTGCTTTGAACAGCTGTGTTTGTGGTGACACTGTCACAGGACGAGGACTAAAACAGATTTGGGGCCATGAAGTATGATGCTAACGTAAGAAATACCTAAAAATGTGAACGTGCTTTGGTGACCAGGGAATGAGGAGAAGCAAAAGTTTTGAGGAGCATAGTAGAGAAAACTTTAATCATTTTGTACAGAATATTAGTTGGATTTATTTTGGTCTTTGACGGCACAGCCAGTGAAAGTTTAGAAGGAAATAGGATAAAGAATGCAATAGCAACACAAAAGACAACCAGATTATAAAATGGATAAAGAACTTCAATAGGCTTTTTTTTTTTTTTAAATAAAACTGACAATTAGCCCAGGTGAACAAGCTCACCAACATTTAGACGTGAAGGAGACTGCATCAAAAACACAGTGAGAGCCACTTCATACCTTCTACAATGGCTACAAACAAGACCAAGAACACAATAATACAGAGACTGTGGGAAACAGGAACTCTCACACACTGCTGAGTCATTCACAAGAGACACAAGGTAGAAATAACCTGAGTCCACTGGTGGGTAAACGAATACGCAAAATGCAACTGCAGCCCTACAATGGAGTATTATTATTATTATTATTTTTTTTGTGGGTACTGGGGCTCGACCTCAGGACCTTGTGCGCCACCAGGCGCCCGTGCCACTGAGCGATATCACTGGCCCTTTTTTTGTATGTGGGTTCCAGGAGTCGAACTCAGGCCCTCGCGCTTGCCAGGCAGGTGCTTATGCTGCTGAGCTACCTCACCGGCACCGAGTATTATTAAGTCTTTTCTTTTTTTTTTTTTTTTTTGTGGGTACCGGGGGGTCGACCTCAGGACCTCGCGCACCAGCAGGCGCCCGTGCCACTGAGAGATATCACCAGCCCCTTTTTCGTATGTGGGTTCCGGGAGTCGAACTCGGGCCCTCGTGCTTGCCGGGCAGGCGCTTAAGCCGCTGAACCATCTCACTGGCCCCTATTAAGTCTTAAGAAAGGAAAGAAAGTCTGATGCAAGCTACAGCATTGATGAATCTTGAAAGCATTATACCTACTGCAATACAAGAAGTAGAGGGCCGGTGAGATGGCTCAGCGGCATAAGCGCCTGCCTGGCAAGCGCGAGGGCCCGAGTTCGACTCCCGGAACCCACTTACGAAAAAGGGCCGGTGATATCGCTCAGTGGCACGGGCACCTGCTGGCGCCTGAGGTCCTGAGGTCGACCCCTGGTACCCACAAAAAAAAAAAAAAATGTGGAACATGTAAGTGTGAAGTGAATTATATAGCTAAGAAAGTTTCCAATAAAAGTGTTGAAGGTATTGCCTGATATCTTCTTGCTGGTCACAGTAAGATGCAGGAGTAAAGAGCAAAACTGATGATTAACTTTTAAACAAAAGGAACAGGGGCCGGATCATTTTGGAAATTGACTTCTGCTGATTGCAAAAGATGCTAAAATTCAGAAACACCTCCCAAGCACTCTTAGGAAAAGTTGGCATAGAATAAAAGCCATGGGTATGGTTATACAATATTTTGTTTAAACTTCAGGAGGACAAAGCATCGAAGAGTAATGTGTAGGCATTCAAGTTTCCTCCAAGAGTCCAGAGCAAGCATATCTCCCACATCCTCTTCACAGCAGAGCGCTCTGCAAAGGTTGGAGGGGTTGTCTCTCAACCACCTCCGCAGGATCAGGCACCATGTGACTTCTGGCTCTTCCCCAAAGTCAGAATAACCAGGAAAGGTAAATGATTTGAATGAATTCTAGACACTGAGGCAGCCATGGCAGTGCAACTAAAGACATCTATGAATGCCAGAGAAATCTGAGGAAGACCCATAATGTATTTCAGTAAAAATACTACAAGCTTAGAGCAAAAGGGACAGAGAAAGTACAAATGAAAGGCTGCTGGCAAGCCAATGTTCTAATGCAGGAAGAAGCTGGACAGGGAGATAAAACCATCCAGCTGCGAGCACCCGGGCACCTGCTGCTTTGTGACAAAGCAAGGCTGATTCAGGGAGCAGAGCTAAGCCCAGAGGAAGATCCCAGGACTGCAAGGCATCATGGCCAGACCTCAGTCGAGTGACTCTGACACTCACCTGGCTAGATATCACAATTTCTAAGAAGCAGCCATTCCTCAGTAACTTCCCCTTTCCCTGTTTTTGCACGGGAATGGCTATCACCATCATCATTCTCCTGCCTCACCGCTGTACACTGAGTGCTGGTGGCTGATAATGTGTCTCTTTTGTTTTATAGAGCAACAACCAAGAGGCACTTCACCCGAGGAGCCTCGTGCACATCTCAGTCTGATTTAAATGGCAGGATTCTGGGCTACGGCAGGAGGCGAAAAGGGATTTTGCATGTGGGAGACATGAGTGACTGGGAAACGGCATCATCAGTGGCAGACAGACTGTCGTGTGGAGTCAGTGCTGTGTGCCCCCTGGTATCCACATCCTGTGTAAGCTCCTCCTACTGAGTGTGGGCAGGGCCTGCGAGTGACTTTTAACTAATAAAATGTGGAGTATTTGTCAAGAAACTGTTGCAATGCCTGGCTAAAAAGGAAGAAACCTTGGTTTGAATTCCTTGATATGGTCATCACAAATACTGACAACCACGCGACCCTGGAAGAGATCCTTTCCTGATCCAGTCCCAGCTGAGACCAGGACCCAACTAAGGCCTTGACTGCTACCTGCTGAGTCGGAGGAGAGGCTGCAGTGTCCACACAGAACACGTGACCTTGGAGACTACAAGGCAGTAAATGCACGTTGCTTCAGTTTGTGGAACTACTGTTACACAGCAGGGGAGAAAAACAACATAAATCATCAGATTTGCACTTGGAGAACATTTACACCACGGTCCAATTCTTCCACCTCACTCAGAGCCTAAAGGGGAATGGG
This sequence comes from Erethizon dorsatum, assembly GCA_028451465.1. Lineage (NCBI taxonomy): Eukaryota > Metazoa > Chordata > Mammalia > Rodentia > Erethizontidae > Erethizon > Erethizon dorsatum. The sequence continues at coordinate 59,709,556 of CM051833.1, forward strand.
TATTTCTACTCCATCCTTAACACTGAAGAAAACTGTTTCCAAGGAAATTTTAAAAAAGAGTAGTGTTCATGCATTGGAAAATACACGTACAAATTAAATGAGATATTTTCTATCCTTTCGGGGAAAAAAGTGTATTTTGAAAATTTTGAGATTTTTGTTGCAAATAAGCTCCCACTGAATTATCTCTTGAACTGGAGATTTTCTTCCAGATGAAGTCACTAACTATAATTCTAGCATGAACGTAGGGATTGTGTTGGAGAATCAGTTTGTTCCCTTGGGATCACACAGAGCTTCTTTAGGTTTGATGACATTTAAATAAGCATGATGTACGTAACCCTTTCCTATCATGGCTTCCTTTAATTTAATTCTCAAATATATTCATCGTCAGAACCAGGATGGCCTTTCTTCGGTACAACTTAGGTGAAGAGGACTCCCATACAGCATAGCAAGGAATGTAAAATGTTTTTGCTTTTGAAAACCAAGTTCTATTAAAGCGAAGGTTTTCATGAACCTGCTGGTAAACCTTTAGAAAGGTAATTCAGTAAAGGCATCAATATAAAATTTTATATGGTCCTCATTCTTACCATTCATCTTTTTATTACTCAAACTCAAATTTCCTCCATTAAACAAATACAGAACCCTAATAAAGTTGTCTTCTGTAAATGAGGAACATTCTAGGTATAAAAAGTCTCCAAACGCACTAGCCATCTTTCCCCGCAATCTCCTTCTGAAAATGTAGCTTTTTGAACCAGCCTGCACAGACACAGAACATGGTGTACTTTAGCTAGAGCAGAGCAGCTCTTCCTTCAGGTGCTCAGGCTGGGAGACGGGATGGCACCTGTCAGGCTTGTGGCAGTGCCTGAGTGACTTTGCCCAAGGGGGCTGCATGATGTGACAGCTTCCAGCATTTAAAAACTTCTGAGCAATTTTTAATCTTACATAACTTGGAAATGACAAGGAGACAATTCCTCTATAATTGGCTTTCCCACATATCAAATGGTGTTAGATGGAAAATGACAGCCTGAATAAGACTGTCTCAGGGGACTACTTCAACATGACAAACTGCAAGTAAAAACCATCTTCCTTTCCCTATTCGTCAAAAGGAATAAAATCGTAATTGGTAAATGAAAGAAAGAAAGGAATCATTCTGCCTAGTTGATTTCAACTTGTAATAAATGCCTAATAGTAAACTATCTGTACAGTAAACTTGTTGGCTTTGTTGCTATATTGTGAGTGCTACCTACATCACAAAGAACTGTATACAGCATTTTTATAAAAGACTCTGCTAAACTCATCACCAAATAAAAGTCTACTACCTTTTCAGTAAAAAGCACTGAAAGCCATTCAATAAGTTGATGTCAGTAAGGCAGACCTCGAATTATAAAAGCTTTGTGGAAATTCACCTCCTTAGATTCTCTCCCCATAGTGCCAAACTAAACAGCCAAGAAAGTCATTGATCACACATGTAGATTCTGAGGCCAAAAACCAGATGTCTGATTCTATACAAAGAAATAGATTGCTAGATCTAAGACTAAGCTGATACGTGGCTGTGATGTGCTGAAAGGGTAAAATCCACACGGGAAGGCTCTCACTGTGGGCTGCACTGCCGCTGCAGGGAGAGAGTCCAACAGCAGAGCCCAGTGTGGGCATAAGCACCGCCAGGCATTGAGTACGGTCTCACCTGCACTCCAGCCACTGCGTTAGGTTCTGATGGAACCCTTACCCTACCTGCCCAACAGCACCTGGACTTCACCTTTCAAGCCCTCCTGGGAATTGTAGCTTTTGGTATTAGTGTAGCTGAAATCTCGGAAAATCCTTCTCTAGTGGACTCACTGTCTCCAAGAGCCTAGCGCAGAGGTGCCTGCAGTCCCTCGTTCCTGGTGCCTTGGGACTGCCCAGCTGAGACAATCAACAGTGGACTCCACGCAGCAGTGGTGTTGTTAAAAAGAAGAGGACAACTCCGCTGAGTCAAAAGAGATGCCATGGACAGGCTAACCTAGATACAAAACCACAGCTGACCACACTAGGATGGAAGAAGCGTGAGGACGGCAATGCGGGGGGGCAAGCAGGCACGTACCTTTCCTCGCGGTTCTGTCCCACGCACACCCGGCCCCCGTGCCTTGGCGTGGGGTTGCTGCAGGACCGCTGCCGCACCTGGAAGCCAATGCCACAGGTTGTGCTGCAGGGCGACCAGGATGTCCAGGGGGTCCAGCCTCCATTCCTGGGGGAGAGGAGCAAAATGTCTCTCTGTGACACCGATTTAGAGTACAAGCCCTGTCTGGACCCAAGGCACACGCACAGGACCTTGGGTGGAACATCTGATTGAAACGCCAGCTTTGGGACAGAACAGACCGGGCCACTATTGACTTCATTTCAATCACTGAGAGTCCCTGCACCCAGCCCCTCTCCCCCAGCATTTGATTTTAAAGTCAAGACAGGAAATTTGAGAATCTAATTTGAAGTGTATTATAAATCATTTAAAATGTGCTATATCAGACACTCTTAAAATACTTTTGTTATAAAAATGCTAAACCATTATAGAATAATATTAGTTTGCAAGAAAGCATTTAGAAATGAATCCCTAAGCCTCTAGAGTTTGTGGGTTTATTTGACTTGTATTATATCCATTATAATCTGTGCAAAGTACACCTCTGTACAAAATAACCATCTAAAGCTATATACAACATTCTTTCAAATCCATTAACATCAGCAACTCTCCGGGTAACATTCATTTTGATGAGTACTACCATGTTCCAGCTTAAAAGCAAACCTAGTTTAAAATGAACGGACTATTTAAATTCAGATTCTTGGCTATTTTCTTGAGAACTGGCCAAGATTACCAAGACCACAAATAAGGAGTATAAATTCCATAAGTCTATATGTATGTATGTTATTACAGAAATATAATAATGTTGACATATGAGTGTAAAATAAAAAGAAAATAAATAAATTTTATAGTAGTTATAAAAGAAACCACTATTGACAGCTAGAGGGAAAGTACTGTATTTTTTTCTTAAAATGCCTATATTCAGACTGTTTATAATTTAAATATCTTCCTTAGCAGTTTTTCTGGCTATTAAAAATAAATTGTTGATATTTTAGAATTTTCAGTGTTAAAATATTCTATTTAAGGCAGTCTCTAAATTCCCACGGAGATGGCCTACCACATATGGAATGTTTTTCTACTTCTGCTGTCATATATGCATTCCCATGGGTATGTGGTATTTCCATCCATAGGATTCGCATTTTACATGAAAAAAAAATCAGTGCATGCTGTCTCACTTTTATTTATATATTCTTTTAAAGACATGAAAATCCACAACAATGTCACTGAAGATATGGCTATAAATAAGTTGAGTTGATATCTTTAAAATAAGAAATGAAAATACTTCTGAGAAAATTCTTAGTATACTTAATATTTCACCATTTTATTTACCAAAACTTAGTGCTATAAATAAACTATATAGTGATAGCTTTATGCATATTATAATAAAGTTACTTTATGACAATTTCATCAAAATAAGAGATCCCCCCGTGTTTCTCACAAAAGTAATCTAGTTTCTCATACTCTTTTATCTACAATCTTACAGATTATCTAAGTAATAAAAGGAATTAACCAAGGACTAAAATTATTAAATAATACAGAAAAAAGATTGCTTTCAAAATTGCTTGGAAATTCTTAATTTCTGAAAGCTTTTAAAAACATAAAATTTTATGACATAGTTTACTTACAACATTTTATACAGGACCGTAAGTAAATAAAGGTATATAAGTGGTATATAGTAAGTGAGGGAATAATTGAGTGCAATTTTATATATATGTGCTCACTGTGTGGACCTGGGTTTACATACTTTTAAATGCTTCGTAGAGGCAGCTGAGATAGCTGGCAAAGAAAAAAGTAGCATCAAGCAAGTATCTACCATGAGATGCATTCTGAGAATTAAGTCGGTATGAAGCAACTCACCTATGCATTTAGAGCATTGCTCTAATGCTCAAAGTGCCCATCTAGCATTGTTCAGTTATTAGATCTTTAATTTCAAAATAATGGTTGGTTGTATTGCAAGGCTGTATACACAATGAACTCCTAACTAGAACACGAACTGGAGACTTGACAATAAGCAAGTCACAGTAATGAACTTGATGTGTCCTTTTGTATTTAAATAATACACAAAATATCAGCTATTTATTGTGATCTTCAAACAATAAAAGTCTGCCCAACACCTGCTGAAGACCCTGTTGCACAGAAAGCGTGCTCTGTGTGACTCCTTTTGCTTGTGTCTTCTGTCAGACAAAGCAGCTGCATCTCTGCAGCCCTAACTGGCTCCTTTCAGCTCTGTGGAGCACCCTGTGCGCACTGAGAACAGCTCTTCTTGGGCAGGAGGACTCCCCTGCCTTGGGCTCTCGGAGCAGGAGCATCAGTGTGATTTTGCCTCTCAATCAATGACTTCACAGACGACTGCCCTGGTGGCTTGTGCATTTTAGGCTCAGGAAAGGGAAGCAATGCTTTTTAAAATACCCTAAATTACTAAATGGGAGAGGAGGGAGACTGCAGTCTGATCGCTGTGATGCTTGTGGCCAGGGCAGAGGATGGAGAGATTAATCCAGCATAGTTGTTAAAAAAAAAAAAAAAATCAGAGACGAGCACGACAGACAGAGAAACTCTTCAGTGGGTCATGCGGGTTGCTGTGTCTGCTGGTCACCCTGATTCCATCAGGGTCTCTGGTTCTGATCCACCACAGAGAGCAGCAGAGATCGCCCAGCAAGACTCGGCTTCTCCCATCTCCAGCTAAGGTGCTGTGTTCTGCAGCAATGACTTTATACACATTCTGGAAAGAGATTCCTGAGCAACATGGACATTTCCCTCCAACAAGCCAATCGTTTTGCATAAATTAGCAGCATTTTTCTTCATCTAATGAGGAACATACGAGCAGGTTTAGAGTTATTATCTCATTTGTAGTTTAACAGTTCCTTCCATAGATCCTGTAATATTTCAGGGATGAGTGTCCTTGTCTTTTTTGCCACCTCTGATTACAACAGGGAAGGCAGGCATTAGGAATGATTTCCCACACCCCTGGGCGCCCTGAGCCCAGCACATCACCATGTGCTGGGGTGTTCTGAGGACCCACCTGGAGCAGTTGGCGATCTCCATGCTGGGGCCCTCGCACTGCCAGCCACCACACTGTGGGGCTGGGCTGTCACAGGAGCGAGACCGACAGAGGCAGGATCCCACGGCACTGCCATCTGTGTGTGTGCAGGGCGTCCACAGAGACCACGGGCCAAAGTGCCCATCCACAGTGAGATTCCTGGTCTAGAAAGTAGATATAAGGAGAGGTGTCAGAAAGGGTTAAAGCTGCAAATAAAATGGACTGAAAATGAAAGGCTGCTCACAAGGCCATCAGAACCCCCTTAGAATATTTTTAAAATTAGAGTTAGTAAGGGATTTGTGAAGAAGTACTTTAAGAGGTCAGTGGTAGAGGAAGGAGGAATGGAAGAGGACAAGGAGGGAAGGTTACTAGGAACTTTGCAATCAGGTTTTGGCAGAATCGTCCTCCAATGCTAGAAACCCACAGGCCAAGAACTGCAGAGAAAAATTATAGATGTACAATTATGTTGCATGTATATATATATATATATATATATATATATATACACATATGAGTATGTATATATATAGAATATGTATAGAGTATGTATAGAGTATGTATAGAGTATGTATAGAGTATATATATATATATATATATATATATTTAAAAAATGGAACATTGGTAAAGTAGTTATTAAATTAGGCCTGGCTCTAATATCTCGTCAACTGACAACATTTGATTCATATGTGTCCTGCCGCCCGCTGAGCAGCCGGAGCTCCCCTAGGTATTCGGCAAATCCCATGGAACCTCTGCTACATCTGCCCTCTGAGGGTCTTTGGGCCAGTAGGGAGGGGCTGGCACGCAATCGTGACCACAGTGAAGTCCAGTGAGTGTCACAATGAGGACTTTGGGAGCTAAGGAACCTTCAATAAACCGGCAGGGTCTGGGAAGAACCATCCTGGGCCTGTTTTGAGTCTTAAAGGATGAAGAAGGACTAGGGAAGAGAGCTGGCGAGGACAGTGAAGCTGGAGTGGTGACCAACAGGAACACAGCTGCCCAATGCCGAGGGTCCCAGGGGCCAGGCCTTGTCACTGCGAGGTGAGCAGGACATCAGGGGAGCGACATGTGGGACTGAAGGACCAGTGAAGATCATGTCAGTGTTGGTGTCCATTTTCCCCGGTCACAGGCAAGCTGGGGGTGGACACACACCAACACTACTTGGCACATGGTGACGTGTGCTGTGTGTTCAGGGCTCAGTGTGTGCTTGGAGCACTGAGGACTGGACAATTTCCTGCCGAATCTCACACACAGCTCTTTGTGGGAGCTAGGGAGCTCTAGGGAGGGGACTCATGAGGACAACCTTTAGGTCACCCTGTCCGAAGAGAACTTCTTTTCAAAGGGGGCAAGAAGAAGGCCTAGAGCCCAAGCCTCCATGCTTTAATATAAGGATGTAAGCATAGCTTAGCAAATCAGACAAAGGAAGATATGCGATGATGAATAAATTGCATGCTTTCCTCTTACTGTCTGCTGCCTGCTGCACCCCATCTTTGGCCAGAGATTGGCACTTGATGTATTCATCCCCTATGCAAAGACTCACCATATTCACCAGAAATGTGAGTGACACAATTAACTTTTGAGGGGCTCCAAATCATTTCCATATTCACCATTTCAGGATAATGCCAACGCTGTTTGTGTGTGAACACTTTTGATCCATCCTTCTCCAAACAGTTGCACAATAAATGTCTCAAAGTTCTGATATGGTTCTTTGGCCATACCCAACTGCTACGGCTATGACTCTAGCCTTCCTCCTGCCTAATCAACACTAATGCTTTCTACCCACTAAGGCTGGTGAAATCGTGAACTCTGCACCACACCTGGCTACTTCTATAACAGCTGTAGCCAGAGGGAGGGAATGGAGCTGGCTCATCAGAGAGCAATCCAGAGAGAAAGTGAACCCTCAAATGCAGTTTGTTCTCCTGAGAGTAAAAGATCTCTATTTCCTAGGTCCCATAACCCCCGTGTGCATCGCCCTCTCAGACCATGAGCATCCCTGGAGAGCACAGCTACTTCCTGGTGCACCAGTCCTTGCCTGACGAGGTGATTGGAGCCACCACCTTGGCAGATTCTCTTGCTAAAGCATCAAAGGCCCTGGCATTTGAGATTTCCCACACTCGTCTTCCACGCACTGACCTCCCTCCTCTTTCCCTCTCCAAAGGACTCCCGTGTACTGAAGTGTCCACAGTTGCTTTCTCCGTTTAACCAGGCAGATACTACCGAATACTTTATGTTCTTACATCCAAACACTTGTGCACTACACAAACACCATTGTTATTGTTATCACTGTAAAAAGGATGAGTTTTTGTTCAAAGAACTATTAATGGTGATCAGAGAGAACATTTGTATAAGGTTCGCGCAATCCAGAGCCATGTTATTTTGACTACTCAACTGGTCATTGTGGTCATTCCTAGAACTTGCTGTCTGCCTGGGACAGGGAAGGGTACACTAGGGAACCCTTCAGAGCTAGGTGCCCTCCACTGCTGTGCCTGCAGGGTGTGAGTAGGCTCGGGAATGGGCTCTGGCCCCACCACATACCTGCCCAAACAGGAAGATACCTCCAGGGTAAGAAGGGTGTTAAGACTTTCTACCTTTCAGGTGTGCTGTAGGCTAAAGAAAATGGCACTTGAATACCTGGCAAGTCCCTAGCCTAAAGGTCCTCTAGAAGGTGAAAGTGTTATGCGGATTAGGCTCACACAGGCTGAATTCCAGTTGGATTTCACAGTGTGCCTCCATCATGGCATTGAAATGATGCCTCAGCTCAGACAAGACCAGGATCTGGATGGTGAGAAACTCAGTTCTCAATGGCTACAGAACTGCAGCCTCACCCATGCCCATATACCTCTGGCATGAAGGTGTCTTTCTGGGAGGGGAAGTGGGAACAGGAATTCTTGCTAGGGCTAAAAAGACAAAAAGAATGTCTACTGTTGCCATGATGGTGAAGCTCCTAGAGCTTTCCATGACACAAACAGCCCACTGCGTCATGAGTGCCACTGGTGTAGGGTATTTTCACAGGGAAAGCACTTTACATGTTTTTAGAAGTACTGACAGGTTTGTATCATGGGCTGGATTGGCACAGGAACAAGGGTATTTCCCACAGATCTCTCTGTTGCTGAGTGGATGAACTGTGGAAAGAAGAGAGATTGTGAGGAACCCTGAAATTCAGCGCAGTAGAGAGAAAATACTAAGATCATGAAGCCAGGAGGAAATACAATAGAATGGTGACAAACTGATGAAGATGGGCAAAGAGATCACCCAAAGCTCTAGTCCATGTGCTTCCTTAAAAGAAATCTCTTCTCTTGGAAGTAACCTGAAGACCTCAGAGTTTGTAACCCAAAAAGCCTATGCAGGGACACCGGTCACAGTGGATGGGCTGTTATGAGGAAGCGCTGATCGGAAGGGGGTTGTGCTCATTATGGAATTTCTCCTCCCCATTCCAGGGTAGATTAGAATCCATGCCCCCTGAACAGGACGTACGGAAGACCGGGGGTGACTCCCAAATGGTCTTAGCCGGTCACAGCAACCTCATTTGGGCCATGTTGGGTCTAGAAGTGGATATGTGACCCAATCCTGGCCAATGAAATGCAAGAGGGGACTGCAAGAGGATTCCACATATTTCTTTCCGCGGATAAGAGAAGACTCCTCTCCCCCATGTTATTCTTCGGGTTCGGATTCTGGTATGTGAAGATGTAACATTTGACACATCTGTTGCCATTTTGTGAGTCCAGGGAATCAGGAACCTGCTCACCCAGTGCCTTCTCAATGCGACAGCAGAATCAGCCCTGAAAGCATCATCTTCAATGTATCTCAGGATGACAGTAGTCTCTGCTAAGGTTCTGTGCACTGGGAATTCAATTCTCATAGGTACACTAGTACTGTGTTAACTGAAAAGCAAACTAAGATTCAAAGCAACTTTATTACTTTCCAAAGGTTATGCAACTAGCATTGGGAAAGAGGTAATTTGAAATGTCAGTCAGCCTGTTTTTCTTTACTGTTCAGGGTTTTTCAATCTTGGCGCTATTGACATTTGGCAGGGATAATTCTTTTCTGTGGGAACCACCCTGCACATTATAGGATGCTTAGTGACATCCATGTCACTGCCCACTAGATGCCAGTAGCACACAATTCCCAGTCTAGACGACCCAGAACATCTCCAGGCACTGCTAGATGTCCCTGAGGGCAATAATCTCCCATCACCCTCCCTGTTGAGAATCGCTGCATTGGGATTCTTTGCTTTTTCCTTTGGTGTGGTCTGAGATAAGAGGTTTTAGATAAAGAGATGTTATCAATGTTCCCTTGTCAGTTATATGCACGGGAAAATGATGAGCTAATAAGGACACACATGAAGAGAGGAAGGAAGAACTTGGAATAAGCGATAGTGATGAAGAGGAATGAGGCAGATAAAATAGAACAGTAACATTCATACAGTACTGGAGGGAAAGCACTGCATTGGCACATGACTAAGGGGAGCACGAAGTGACTGTAATTCTGCCGACAAGAATGTGGCTTCGGTCCTGGCCAGGGGTGGGGCAGCTGCAGACTTTGCAGGGCAGTGTCTTCACTCCAGCAGGGCAGCTGGTTCCTTTCCATTTAGGGGCGAACTGAATGTGCAGTTCTCAGAGAAGCTTGAAAGCGTGGGAAAAGGGCTCTGGATTTCATTTAGCCATGTGCTTGCTTTGACCCTGAATATATTAGTTTGAGACTCTGCCTAGAAAATAGGACTATGAATTATGGAGTAAGTTCTGTGGCTTTACTTTTTCATATGAACAGGTATTTTTATAGTTTCTTAACTGTCCTTAAACAGACATCAGAGATAAAGTTATATGGGCTGGGGTTGCGGGGCAGTGGTAGAGTACTTGTGTAGCATGCATGAGGCCTTGGGTTCAATCCCCAGCACTAAGGGAAAAGGAAGAGGAAATAAAGCAATTTAGAATAAGTTTCCTATATTTGTTCTTTCTTCCAGGTTTCTGCCAAGTGACCATCTGTTTGGGGTATGTGCTTTACAGTATTAAATATTAATACACAGTAAAAGATTTTATCAGTGTCACACATGCCATTGTAGGATATGCCAAGTACCATTGTTTATGCATATTAACTTCTTCAGTTTTTATCACGTCCAAGGAACTATATCTCATTTTGCAGATGTGAGACCTGAGTCCAGATGGGATGTGCAATTTTCTCTAAGACACTTGGTTGTAAAAGACCCAAGAATCAGCTCAAACCAGTGGAGTCCAGAACTTGTGATCTCAGCTAGGTCATTCAGTAAAGTAATTCTTTAGGTCTTTCTATCCAAGAATCTCAAAGAAGTCAGAATCATATAATTTAACCCTAACTGTGTAATAGCTAATTTCCCTCCACCTAGGAAATAATGAATTGCTCAGTGCTGCCTAAGGGAGATCCGTTTTTGTTAACAAGCATAACTCCTAACCCTGTTTTGATTCATTCCTATTCAGATAAATGTCGACTGACCAAAGTTGTATACGCATTGGTGAGTACAAAGGCCCCTAGAACACACCTGTATTTTCTTACTGTAATCTAACCATTATTCTCTTATGAATAAATTGAGATCTTATATTTTCTATTTGGACTTTTTTTCCCAGGATTAACAGATATCTATTTTCCAAGTTTCTTATACCTTCTACCAGAGATCGTCACAAAACAGAACACTGAACATGCCCCTCAGAAAGACTTTTTTCATGCTATGTTCATTACTATCATCCCAAAGCCTAGCTTTACAAATGAGCCACAAAGAAAGACAGCAGCTCTACGAATGAAGCTGGAGTGCTCTCTGGCCTCTGATGGCACTGGTAAATGGGGGAAAACTTATTTAATGTTTCTGAGCCCCAGTTCTTTCATCAACAAAATGGAAGCAATAGTGACCATCCTTGAGGCTCGCCATGAACATCCAATGAGCTAATTCCTGGAAAGCTGCCTAATGTGGCACTGGAACACAATGGTCGAGGCAAAATTTCTTCTTAGCTCCCTTTACTTTCTATATAATAGATTTCATCACAAAATGCAGAAATATTGTCTTTTCTGCTCTCTGAGCATTACATGCGTGTGACAAACTGGGTCAGTCATCCATTTATCAGCCGCTGCTTTGGGGGATACTGGGAACTGGGAGTAGCATTATCCTGAAGATGAAAGGAAGTCAGATATACTGGATTTAAACCTTGGCTTCTTTCCCAGTGAAGCTCTAGAGCTTCCAGGAAACCCTTTAGATTCCAATCTATGGTGTTGACATGTAAATGAGGGCTTTGAGTTTGATCACTGACAAATTCTCCTTTCACCTAAAGACGCTCATTATACAGAGGTCTGAGACAAGTCCTGCTATTGGGAGACTTTAGGTATTTATTTGGTCTATGCATTTTGCTCACTATTGTATGATGTATTTTGGATCAGGGACTCATCATATGGTATAGTATACCAGTAATCCCATACCTCTAAAGGATTTGGATGGCATTCATGCATAAATAAAACCCAAATAGATTCTTAAGACTATACCACACTTGTTAAATAATGTTCACATTACAAGTTATGCAGGACACATACATTACTCTCATTGGTCTACATATACTAATTTAGATCTTGCTCCTGCATTTCAAATCCTTTAAACTGAGAGTAATGTTTTCAATTACTATTTCATAAGCAAATACAATGTTCTTCAATATGCCAGTGAACTATTGTCCTGGCCTCTGGACTACAGGAACTTATGAATATTTTAAACAGGGTTCTCCTCACATAAAACACGATATAAATAATTTTTAAAAATAGGGGTTTCCTACTGGAAAATAATCTTTAAATCTCCAGGAAGGTTTCTTGGGGGATTTCCTCTCCAACCTTAATTCTCAGGGAGGCAGAAGCACAGGTCTGGACAGAATGTGTTTCCTCTAAACTTCAAGATTAACATGGAAGTAAATTACATTTTTTTTTTTTTTTGTGGGTACCGGGGGGTCGACCTCAGGACCTCGTGCGCCAGCAGGCGCCCGTGCCGCTGAGCGATATCACCGGCCCCTTTTTCGTATGTGGGTTCCGGAAGTCGAACTCGGGCCCTCGCGCTTGCAAGGCAGGCGCTTAAACCGCTGAGCCATCTCACCGGCCCTACATTTTTAAATGATTATTAAGAATATCTAAGTTAAGACTCTTCTACATTAGTACCAATAATTTTCAGCTAGCTCATCTAAGAGATTTTTACAAAAAGCTGTGTAATGGCTGGTACATGGTGTCAACTTGAGAAGTCTAGAAGCTTAATGAAGTAACTCAGCAGTTCCACATCCCGGGGTGCAGAGGACGTGCCCTTATGCTCTAGAATGTTGTTCATTGTGTCAACTGGAGAAGTTTAGAAGTTTCACTAAGTGACTCAGCAGGGGGCCAGGGTCCTCACTTTGTAAACATCCTGAGGCTGTGCAGGAGGGCACAGGAGATGGTGTGAGTGCTACACCCACCCAAGGGTGGGTAGCCTGCTTACAATATAAGAGAGAAAAAGAGGCTTGCTGTCCCCCTTGTTTGCTTTTGTTGCTTTTGCTGTCTTCTGCTGCCTTGAACTGTTGCCCCTGTGTCATGCCACCCTGCCTTGAGCCAAATGATTATGGACTGAAACCTCCACAAACTGTGAGCTAAATAAACCTTTCCTTCCTTAATTTTGGGTATTGGGTATTTTGTCCCAGCAACAAGAGAAATTTAACTGAGACAAGCTGTATAATTAAAATAGTAGTGATTTTATTACTACTGTTACTACCACTAGTATTGTTATTACTAGTAATAATTGCAACAATAATATTTTATTTCCCTTTTTATAGTAGTAATTTTAATAATAATATTTCTAATTTTCTAGATGGGAGTCCATATAAATCAGAAAAGTATGTGGTTTTTTTCTTTGTTTCGCCCCCAATGGTGTAGTTTTTTAATTACTGTTGACTTCTTCATATAGTCTTACCTTATGAATACGTATTTTGATATGAGGCCAGATCCCCTGCGTCAGAAGACAGGGTCAGGGCTCTGTGTAATGAAATCACCTTCTATCAAATGAAATAGACTTTGATATGAGTGCCAGACACAGAGTCAGAAGGCACCTCTCAGCTCTATTTTTAAAGCACCAGGCCAAATCCACACGCTTCTGACTTTAATAGAAGCTGCCCTCTTTTCATCCGAACAACTCTCCGGTCACTTCTAAACATTAGATTCCCCCTATTTTTCTTTTTTACTATAGAAATATACAAGACGTAATATATAAGACATGGCTCTATCTTTTGCCAAGTGGATGAGCATAAATTTCCCTTTAGGTCAGTAGCATATCTCAGATAGTCACTCAAATAACTCCGAGTGCCTAGGATCAACGATTTCATGCCTTAAGAACTGATTTTTTACGACTAAAAGTGCAAGTCCGTCTGCAAGAAGATATGCTCATTCTTCTAAAGGCCCTTTCTGTATTTGGAGCCACATGTAGATCGTACACATTGTGTTTTATTTCCTGCAAAGGTACAACCTTTGTGCTCTGAAAGGGCTCACACACAGGAAGTGAATTAGCACACACACCAGAAGTTTTCCAGCTTTCCAAGAGACATGGCAGAAAAGTTTCCTTTTAGAAGCAAAGACCTGGCGGCCGGTGAGATGGCTCAGCGGCTTAAGCGCCTGCCTTGCAAGCGCGAGGGCCCGAGTTCGACTCCCGGAACCCACATACAAAAAAGGGGCCGGTGATATCGCTCAGCGGCACGGGCGCCTGCTGGCGCGTGAGGTCCTGAGGTCGACCCCCCGGTACCCACAAAAAAAAAAAAAAAAAAAGAAGCAAAGACCTGGAGTTACATAATCAAAGGTTCTCACAGTCACTGCATTTGGAAGCCTTCGGAGCCTGGAAATGTGGGTGCCTACACACACACACACACACACGCACACACACACACAAGCCCCCTTTGCAGGAAGGAAGACCTCCAGCCTGTGCCTCCCTCTGCAGAAAGACCCTGCTCTTCCCAGCTCCTGCCTTCCTCTCTTCAGTCTTCTGCTTTCCCAATTTCTAGTTCAAGGATAAGCTTCAGGACCACATGGTTCAGATCAAGGAAAGGGCAGGTTCCCCAAGAGGACACACTGCTCAGATGTCTCAGGCAATACTAATGCATTGGGAAAAGCAAGTGCTTCATTCAAGGATGTGTGGCTTCTCCTCCCACCCGTCCTGCAGAGCTCTGCCCATTCTGACTGGTAGAGGTCCCAGCTATGGGCTGGCGAAGCGACTTTGAAACTTTTCAAATACACGCAAGTTAGTAGCTGTTGTTCCTATGCTGCAAGGACAGATGGCAGAACTGGAGATCACTGGATGAGGGGTTTTAAAGGCAAACAGAAATTGGTTCCTACAAATGAGGACCCAAAAAAAGAGATAAAGGAAACTGTAGAATTTGCTTTGCTTGGATTAAGGGTCTGGCTCAAAGTTCAGGCAAGTTTCTCCTCACTACTCCAGGTTCACCGTGGGAACGCACATCAGGCCGTTTCTCCCACGCCTGCCTGTGACCCACAGCAGGGTCTGTGAGTCTGTCCCACATGGGTCAAACTAATATCCTTTCATTTACCCTTTCAAGTCTTTCTTTATATCAACTTCTGGAGTCATAGCACCCAAGGGAAATGTACGGGTGTGGAAGTTCCCATTTTATTAGTGCTAAAAGGGCCAAAGAGTCCCCACTAACTCTGCAGGGAAAAAATTCCAAGAATCAGACAGAGATATCATGTTGCAAGATCAAATCAGCAATGGTTCTCTTTTAAGACAGTTCAAGCAGACACAAAGTGTGTGACAGCATCCTGGGTGGCCTTGGACAAGCCAAGTGTCAAAAGACTTTTGAAAAGGCAGCCTGGATTTGCAAGGCTGGGGAAAAGGGGTAGGGTGCGGGGGGGTGGTCAGGAGGACCTGGCCCCTGTGAGTGGTATGTCAGGAACCTGGACAGGGTGGGCATGTACCGGGCAGGCGGAGACGCTCTGTTCCCACTGCGTCATGCTGAGGCTCTCCTCCAGGCTGGTGCACTTGTTCATCACGACGTCCCAGCCACAGTAAGGGTCCTGGGCCCCGATGCAGGTGCTGGAAACACACGGCAAAGGGTCAAAAGAGGCAGCTTTAACTATCCAATGACATGCAAGCCAATGCCAGCCTGGGTCTCGTGTGGCAGCTTTTATCCCTAGCGATACTCATTTAGATCTCTGCACGCTCTAGTGTCTAATTAACGGTCAATTGCTTGTTTTGCTTGAATGACCTATATTGTATCTAACACACAGGACAGACGACCAAATGTGCTGACAGGAACATTTAGACGACATGAATCGAACTAGAGTCAATTTTGCGAAGCTCAAAAACGATAACGTAGTTATCATCACCATCGCCCCCACCACTCCCATGATCTTCTCATCTCCTTAGTAACAGTAAAGTAAAATTTGTTGAACTTTCATGGATAAAACCAACTGTGATATTATCTAGACACATAACCATGATAGGCAGATATTAGTATTTTCACTTTCTTTTTCATATCAGCAGCACAATCATAACTATCATCAGCACTTTATTGATGAGATAACCAAGGTTCAGAAAATTTGAAAAAGTGCCTTAAGGACAAGAAAGTGCATCCAATATGTAGTTAGCTCTAATTCACTACAATAGGGACACCTTGCTTTTGAATAGTGTAGCTTTAAATGTATTGAAAATTTTAGGGCCAGGGATGCAGCTCAGTGGCACAGTGCCTGCCTGGCAAGTGCAAAGCCCTGAGTTCAATTTCTGGTACCAAAACAAACAAAAAGGAAAAAAAAAAAAAAACAGAAAAAAGAAAATTTTAATTTAATAGCAGATTCATGCAGCTACATCTAGATTATTATATCAGAACTTGCACATGGTGATTATTTCATAGACAAAATGAACAATGCTATGTGAAGATGCTTGTTGGCCCCTACCTCACAAACAGCAGAGGTGAACAGGGAAAGGGGAAGAAGGCAGAGATCATAGAGACGGAGCCCAAAATGCATAGGAGACAACATCACAGACAAAGAGGACAGTGAACATCTGGAAACTCTCTGAAGGGGCCAGCAAGTCAGACTGTGGGAAATGGACATGAGAAATGGGAAGCGATGCCCGTGTGGAGGAGTTAATGGCCTCTGCTTAGAGGTGGGATGCCAATCACAGGAGGAAATCCATTATAGAGCTACCAGTTCACCAGGAGGAAGACGAGAATCACAGCTAAGTACCACACAGTGGCATGGGAAGGTAGTATAAATAAGTTGTCAATATTAATAATATAAAAGTCACACTTAACACATTAATAGGTTAACCACATATAAAGCACTGTTCTAGGAACTCGACCTATGTCAGGTCGTTTAATCCCCATAATAAATTTATAAATACAGTACTTCAGTTAAATACTATATTTATTCTCATTTTAAGATGAGGAAACCATAGTAGGGAATCTATATCTCTCTTATACAGCTAAGGGAGATACAGATTAGAGAGAGAGAAAGAGGTTTAAGACTATCATTTATTAAATTATTATATTATTATTATTTATTAACTACCTAAAGAAATTCAAACAAAAAAGGTTAAAAAAAAGGCTGTTTTCCAGTAGTAGAACTAGGCTAGCGTGCAAAGGCATATTAAGCAATCTGATGCCAACAGAACCTCTGGTCTCTGATATGGCCATGTGCATCCACCTTTTTTCTGGTCAAATTACAAATAAGACAGTTATAAAGGGCAAAGTAAAAACCTTTCTTCTCCAGTAGTAGATACTGTTCTTGTTGACCTAAATATTCTAGAGATATTTCTCTATACACATACAAAGTTGCATGTTTCTACTATGTACATATCTACACACACAATGTATAACTTTTTATTATTGTTCACATGTGACTTTATGACGTATCATAGATAATATATCACTATGTGTAATATGCACAGTGTGCTTATATATACTGCATTATGTTCTGTTTACATCTAATTATGCATCAATACACTATTCTCATCAATAAACATGGCTCTTCCTTATTCTGTTCATTAGTTATACAGTCTCCATTTTCTGCATGAAACAATACTTATTTAAATTTCTTCTTTTTAAAAGCAAGGTAGCAATGTTCACTTTGGTATGGGTGTAATATATGATAAAATCCTGCCAGAGGAACTGATGAGTTAGGAGTTTTGGGTTTTATTAATTTTGCACCAAGCATCATGGTGGGGGTGCTTCTCTTAACTCACTGTATTTCACACTGAGTATTGTCAAATATTTTTTAATGTGCCTCTTTGTGGTGGAAGAGAGAACAGAATTTCCTAGTTGTCTGTTTTCATTTCCTGAAGCTCTGAGTGAGGGCAAAACAGGGCAGCATGTGTGGGTGCACTTACTTATCTGTCATTTGTCATTTTGTTGTAACCTTCTCTCTGTATCCAGTTCTTATTGCTTTTCCTCACTGGTCATTGGCTTTTCACATGTCCAACGAAAGGGTCAATTTTTGTATTAAAAATTAGCCCTCTGAATAATGTGCTTTGTGTCATCAAAAGCTTTTTCCTTGGGATACCACTGTCATAAAATTCCATGGATTAAAACTTGTAAATATTTTCTTTTATAGCATCTAGATTTTGTGTGCCATATTTAGAAAGATATTCCCCACTTAAAAATTATAGAGAAGTTTTTTTTAGCATTTTCTATTGTACCACTTTATTTTCCTATTTGGGGTCCATCTGAAATCTATCTTAATAGACTTCCTTTCTTCCTCACCCCAGAAAAAAAATACATACATATTTTAAAATCTAAAATTCTCATACTTCCACCAACACAAATAAACTCATGATGTCAAGAATAAAAACAAGGGATATAAGGATAATTTCTTCTTCCCTTTTCTCTTAAATTCAGATACCATATGCTTCACGTGCAGTTTTATAACAGAGAGTGTGAAGATCAGTTTTTAAGATTCTCTAGTTTTTGAAACATGCAGATACAATTTCTGTAATTTAAATAAAAATTAATTTCAGGGACAATTCCACTGCAAAAATTTAATGTTTTACTATTTATAAAACCTAATCAAAACTTCCCAGTTTTAAGATATCCAAGTGATTTAGTAACATCTTTTATGTGGTGGTATGTGATGTGAAAATAAACTATCATAACCAAAGACTTGTAAGACTATGAGAAGTGTACATTCTGGAATCCATAAAACATGGGAAAGGCTAGAACAGTGGTAGTGAACATATGGTGCATGTGTTAATTGCTTTTCTTTTCCTAAAGAGTATAACACTGGGTTCCACAAACACATCCCTACTTTTCTACTGTAAATTTTTACTTTAGTGTAATAGTTGGCTGTGTGTCTCGATACCTTTGCCAGAGGCATACAGGAAGCAATCTCTATGTGTCCACAAGGTAAGACATGTGCATCTGTACAAAAGTGTGTCAAACCAGGATTTTCATCAGCATTATGCTCCACCTAACAGGTTTGGTATATGTTTACCTGAGCATCACAAGGAGTGTAATATACCCACACCACTGTAGGATTTGTTTTTAAAAAGTTTTCTTTTGACTTTTCTGGTAGAAGTAGGCCAGTTCAGTACAATGGCACATGAAAAATCAGATCTGCAGGTTCTGAAGAAGGTCAAAAGTGAATCATCAGATTATTCATGCATGGATGATGAAGATGATTCATTATGGTAAAATACATGTTTTCATAACAGAGGAATGGTGTAGATGTATGATGATGATGACGATGATGATGATGACTCTGATGTTGGCCATGTGAGCCAAAGTTCCTATCTATGACAGTGAAATGGAGCAAGAATCTACTGATACAGACACAGAAGCAAGGCAGACCTCCTTGATTCAGATGATGAAGAAAACAGCAATGTGAGTACATATATGATTAGTTAAATGTTGCAAAATGGTCATACAACCAAATGGAATAATCAAATGTTAGAACTAGGTCCAAACATATAATGAGGGTCTTGGCAGGAGTGAAATGTATTGGACAGAATGCCAGAACTGCCATTTAATGTTGGAAATTGTGAAAGACGAAATGCTACAAGATGCTGTGAAATACACAAAGGCTGAAATACAAGTAAAACTTACTGTATGCACTAATAGCCATATTCAAAAATGTATTTATTATGGCACCTCACTAGCTGAACTGAAAGCATTCACAGGTCTACTGTACTTAGCAGGGATTTCTCATGGTAAACGCAAGAATGTAAAAGACTTACAGAAAAGTGATGGGTCAAAATATGGCATAAAAATTGATCCCCTTGTAGATGCAAAGACTTATTATGCTTTCGATTTAGAAATTTATCCTGGAACTCAGCCTTCGGGTCCTTATTCATATGGTCATAAACCGGATGATGTTGTGAACGGACTGTTGCTCCCATCTCCCACATTAATCTGAATGTGACATCTAACATTTGATTTAACAGTTTCCAAATAATGTTACACTTGCTAACAGAGTGCCAGTTGACCAGCACAGGAACTGTATGCAGGAGCAAAGCATAAATTCCAAATGAAATGTTGCAATTTCAAAACAGAGAAATGTGTAGTACAATCTCTGGATTTCAGAGAGATTTACATTGGCCTTGTATATGGAAAAGAAAAGCCAACTGATACTGCTGATGTCAACATTGCACCATGATGGAAATATTGATAGGGAAACCTCAACAAAATGAAACTTTCCACAACAAGACAAAAGGTGGAGTAGATGTTGTTAATGAATTATGCAGCAACTACAATGTCAAGCAAAACACAAAGCACTGGGCCAGTGAGATAGCTCAGCAGCTTAAGCGCCTGCCTGGCAAGCACAAGGTCCTGAGTTTGACTCCCGGAACCCACATAAAGGAAAAAAGGGCCAGTGATATCGCTCAGTGGCACAAGTGCTTGCCGGCAAGTGCAAGGTCCTGAGGTCAACTCCCGGTACCCACATTAAAAAAAAAAAAAAAAAGAAAGAAAAAAAAAAACACACACACAAAGCATTGAGCAATGGTTGTATTTTACTTGATCCTAAACATGTGTGGCATAAATAGTTTGATAGTTTACAAAGAAAATAAGTGCAAAATGCCAAAGAAATTTTCATAGAGCGTTGGGACTGGAACTCATAAAAGATCATTTACAGCAGAGGAAAAATAAAATATGTTTGCCCAGGGAACTATGCAAAAAAACTGTGGAGCACACTGGCTGAATAGGCAAGCACAGCATCCCAAATACCTATTATGACAACAAGAAAACCAAAGAGATGTCAACTGTTCCCTACAAGAAAAGACAGGAAAACCATACATGCTATCAGTGTAAGTGATACTTGTGTATGGAACATGCAATTTTCATGTGTGATAACTGCCTTGGTGTGACAGTTGAAGCAAAGATCATTTTTGTTGTAGAGTTATATTGGTAATTTCATTGTAGTTCACATAGGTTTTTTTTATTTCTGATGTTATTTCTTAGGTTTTGTAAGTAAACAGCTGATGTGAAAATGTTGATGTCTAAGCACTCATTAACCATTTGATATTTTATTTTATTTTATTTTATTTTATTGATATCTTCTTTCCCTGTTAAGTGCACGTTGTACAACATAGGTGGAAGCTCCTGACAAAGCAGGAAAAGAGAAGTGACAAGAATGGCCTGCAACATAGTAAAGAATAGCTAAGCACATGTACTGTCAGTATAGGCCAGACATGTGTGTGAAACATGTAGTTTTCATGTGTGAAGATTGCCTTGGGTGTGACAGTTGAAGCAAAGATTATTTCTGTGATAGAGTTTTGTTTGTATTTACACTGTAGTCCACATAGGTTTTTATTTCTGATGTTATCTCTTAGGTTTTGTAACCAGGTACATAGCTGATGTGAAAATGTTGATGCTTATTCTAAATGTGCAATACATATTAAGAATTTAATACTTTATTTTGTTGATATTTTATGTTCCTGTTAACTGCACATTGCATAATATAATAAGAACCTCCTGACAAAATAGCAAGACCAGTGAGATGTCAAGTATGTCCAACAAAAAGGCCAGGAAAGCAAAACACATGTGCTGTCAGTGTAAGAGATATGTGTGTATGGAATGTGCTGTTGTCATGTCTGAAGAGTGCCTTAGGTGTTGATATTTGAAGTAAAGATTTTTTTTTTGTACAGTGCTATTGGTATTTTCATTAGAGTTCATATAAGAATGTATTTCTGTTCTTCTTTTTTAGACTTTGTACACCAAAAACCAGTTGATGTTGAAAATTTTGATGCTTTACTATAAACAATAAATATTAAAAATTCAGGACTTTATTTTGTGACATTTTTCCTGTTAAGCACTCATTGTGTAATATAATAAAATGCATAAAATTAAAATTAATAATTTATCAATAGAAATATTCTAAAGAATAAAAGGGTTTGACATAGCCATTTTTATGAGATTTTATGACAAATGTGTGTTAGCTCTTAAGACAAAAGTTGTTAATGTATGAGTTGTTCTTTCTAAACTAAAACCTCAGTACTCAGGTTTAATTGCAGTGTTGGCATTTCATGATAAATAAGTGGGTTTTGGGCTGCACTTGGCACTCATCTCTAAAAGCTCTGCCATCGCTGGGCTAGAGGATTTTCCCTGAATATCAACTTTGCACGTGTGGATGTTTTTCTGATGGAAAATACCCAGGTGAAGATATACCTGGGTGGAGTGGGGACTCAGGTGCACATCCAGCTGTGACCACACTTGACTGTGACAGTGAGATCGGACTTCAGGCCATCCTGGTACTGACACATCCGGTAGCTATCCTCAGGTGACACCAGGGAGTGGCCCCTTACAAACAAAATGACCATGTGCCATATCTTAGGGATTGCTCTGTGCATGGCCCTGCTTTCACATTGGTAGCATATACTGTGAAATTGCTTATAGAATCATTCCAAAAGCCTGAATTCCTTTTTATGTTTCTGATTAAAGCAACATGATCACTAGGAAAAATTAAAATTTCAAAAAGGGAACATTCCAGGCTCCCTCTTTGCTCTAGCCTCCTCCTGAATGGCCCAGGAAACCTGAAACAAAGCCACTGTGTTAGAGGAAATGATGTTAAGCTGTTTTAATGAAAATCTGCCTGTAATAACAGGTCCTTCTTCCTATAATACTGATGGTTCTGAATGCTCTTAACATTCCACTTATTGCTTAAATATTACGATCTCTGTTCAAACACAAATGCCTCTTCCATGAAAACCCCATGCATATATGAATATACTTTACTCATATAAAATATCTCACACCATGGGCAAAGTTCTGATGATCTCTACATTTAATGCAAATTGTGCTCTAAGAAAAGCCATTCAAGGCTGGTGATATCGCTCAGCGGCATGGGCGCCTGCTGGCAAGCTTGAGATCCTGAGTTCAACCCTCGGTACCCACAAAAAAAAAAAAAAAGAAAAGAAAAGCCATTCATCACATTATTTTTGGAAATTGGTCCTTTTAAATTGGTCATGGTCAGAAACCATGAGTTTCTGATGAATGTGGCCATCATGACGGTGATCTTTCTTTACCCATTTTGAAAAGGTCTTTCCTTATGTGAGGAATATTTTAATAAAAATTTTACCTTGATTCAATCATTCCCCATTCTATAAATATATCATAGTATCATAAGTACCCTACGATGATATCCAATTATAATTTGGCAATAGTCAATAAAAATTCCCCTTAATTTATTAAGAACCTTATACTATTCTCATTTAATATATTTCCCTGGTATCTAAAAGTTTCTGATTTCAGGGAGTGATGTTGGTCAGAATCCATAGGTTTAATTTTGAAAATATATTTACTGAGAGTATGATTTAGAGTGAAATATATTTAGAGGAAGGCCTTAAATTCTAGAAGATTTTTATTTTCAAATGTAATTTGAATTTATTTTTAACTGATGCATAAAGACATGAAAATTGTACATATTAAGGGAGTAATGTGATGTTTGGGTATGTGTTAATAGCTAAATCAGGCTAAACATTATTGTCTTGTCCGACATTTATAATTTGTTTACAGTAAAAATTTTTAAACTCCTTGCTTCTAGCCTTATTGTGGTACTGAAGATTGAATCCAGGGCCTTCATACTGAGCTATATCTCCAGCCCTTTAAAAAAAAATATTTTGAGACAGGATCTCACTAAGTCACCCAAGATGGCCTTAAACTCATGATCCTCCCAGTTTAGCCTCGTAAGTAGCCAGGATTAAGGACGTGTAGCACCATACACAGCCCTTCCAGTTGCTGGAAGTGTACGCTTCTGTACCGTTATCTAGCACAACAGAAATTCTTGCTCCTATCCAGCTGTAACTTAGTACTATCTAATTGTCACTTAGCACCCAAGGGTCAACCTTTCCCTCTCCCTCCTTCCTCTCTACTCTCCCACACCTCTGGTAACCACCATTCTACTCTCAAATTCTGTTACTTCAACATTTTAGATTCCAGAATAAGTTAGGTCTTGTGGTTTTTACCATTCTGTGTCTGGCTTATTTCACTTAACATAATACCTTCCAGTTCCATTCCTGTTCCTACAGATGACAGGAATTGATTCCTCTTATGGTGGAACGGTGTCCACATTTTGTTATCCATTCATCAGTTGGTGGAGCAGGCAGCTCCCATGCCTTGGCTGCCGTGAACAGTGCTACAGTGAACACGGTAAACGCGACGGTGCACACGTCTCTTGAACGTGTTTGAGTTCACGTTCTTTGAACATACAACCCAGCACTGAGGTTGTCGTATTACATAGTATTTCTATTTTTAACTTTTGAGGAGCTTTCACACCATTTTCTACAGCGGATGTACTAATTACTTCCCATCTCCAGTGTGAAGGGGTCCCCTCTTCTCCACATCCTTACCAACTCTTCTTATCTTCAGCCATCTTGCTAGTAGCCATGCTTATCGGGGCGAGGTGACATCTCACCGTGGTCTTTACTGGGGCGAGGTGACATCTCACCGTGGTCTTTACTGGGGTGAGGTGACATCTCACCGTGGTCTTTACTGGGGCGAGGTGACATCTCACCGTGGTCTTTACTGGGGCGAGGTGACATCTCACCGTGGTTTTTACTGGGGTGAGGTGACATCTCACTGTGGTTTTGATTTGGATTCCCCGGATCATTTGTGATGTGGAACACCTGTTCATATACCTGTTGGCCATTTGTAAGTCTGGTTTGGAGAAATATCTATTTAGGTGTACTGCCCATTTTAAAATCAGGTCATTTGGAGGTTTTTTCCTATTGAGGTTTAGAAGTTCCTTAGATAAAAATTCTATTTCCTTTTTTAATAGATATCTAAGTTCTTCCTGTACATTTTAAAATTTGCAGTTATGTTGTCTGTTAGTTTCAAATTTTCACATATAAATTTGGGGTTGTATCACTAAGTATGGCGCCTATACTTATTAGATTACCTGCCTTTTTAACCTCAGGCTGTCTCCATATCACTTTACTTCTGATATCAAGAATTTTTGCCACATTGACAGAAGGTATTCAATAATTATAGGACTCTATAAGGTTTCAACTGCTCACTCACTCACCACATACATACGAGTGCCTGATTGAACTAGGTGCAGAAAATGCTGGTTGTGCCATGGCAAACAAAACGGTGACTGAACTTTAAGAACCTGGCAGTCAGTAAGGAAACAAACATTAAACAATTACACTCATAAATATCAACTGCCAGTCACAAAAGACAATGCCAAAGGGTCTCTGAAGTCTGGAGCATCTCCACACTTAGACGGATGGGGCTGGGAAAGGTAGCACATGGGGGTGACTTTTAAACTGGGATCAAGGAGATAAATAGATGTGGTCCATTTGATAGCTGTTAGCAGAACCAGGCCACTCTAACAGAGGTCAGCAGGGGGAGGTACTTGAGTGGGGGAGATCTTAGAGAGTCTGGACAACTGATTAGGAGAGGCTGGGCTTTGAAGCTTGAGGAGGGAAAGAGGCCTCCAGCCCTATTAAAGACTTGGGTTTCCTTGTCAGTGCTGCACACTGAAAAATGTATCCCAAATACTGGGCAGAAAACACATTTCAAATAATGTGGTATTTTTTATTAGCATTATGGTGATAATCAATGTATTTGCTTTGGAATAATCTTTTTCCTAATTCCCAAGAAGATCCAAGTTTCTTTTCCTAAGCACCACTGTTATCATACATTTCAGAATCCACTTTTTTAAGATTTGCGATTAAGCACAGAATCTTTCTAGGAATAAGATAAAGTTCCAGGTAGGCAATCCCATCCCTGAAGAATGTCTTCTGAGACATCGATAAATCCCTCAAGGGGTAAATCTAACTGGAACATATATTTTCTTAGGTTTTCTCATCTGCAAAACTGGGATAATATCTATTTCCCACAGCAGTTTTGAGGGTCATATATCATGCAATTAAAAGAAAATGTTTTGGGGGGTATAAGTATAGATGCAGATATTTCAGTTATCTCTTATACATAATTATAAGTTATTATATGCTATGAATTTCTAGGGTGCTAAAAACAACTGATAGTAAAATTATTAAATCCACTAATAAAGCAAAGTGAGACACCACAGTGAATTCCCTTAAGTTATGTGAAGTATTTAAATGACATATTTAGGTCAATTAATGATGATTTTTGACTACTTGTACGTAGAAGGCAAAATGTCATGGGCTGAAGACATAAAGAACACAAAAGAACTTGAAGTCCAGCAAGAGAAAAAGAACACATTTGTGCATGTCAGCTAATTCCACCATCACAGGGGACAACTATGCAGCGAGAAGCTGAGACACCTGTGCTCCTGGAAGCGGGGGAGAGAACAGTGGGCTAGGGCAGCTACCGGAATGGGTGCGTCAGGCTGGCTTTGAATACAGGTTGGGGATCAACTGAGTGAGAGAGGCTTTGCTGGTCGTGATGACCTCTGAGGGATGGCATGGGGTCACATGCAGGTGGCATGATTAGGAGGTAACCAGAGCGCCTTGGCCTGGCTGTGGTTTCCTTAGGGTTTAAAAGAAGTGTAACAATGTTAACAAAATGCTGGGGTTTTGCTTAAACAATGAAATATGGCTGTGGTATACAGGATGTATCAGTGAAGGAACTCGAAATTTATAACTCCCAAGAACAACCAAAGTACAACCATAATTGTAATAGTATTCTTAAACTAGGATGCATTCCAAATAAATAAAAGTATGATTACTAGTAAAAATATGTCTGTACTCATTATACATATATTGCTAATACATGCCATAATAATTCATTATATATTCCATGATTTATAAATGAATTTAGTGAACTAAATATCGATCAGTGACTGTGATGGCTGATTGATTGATTGGATTGAGAAACATCTAGAAAATTTGTGAAGTCCACTTCTATATGCCTGCCTATCAGGCGTGTGGGGCAGTAAACCAAAAGTGGAGACCAGCTCTGAACGTGGGGTGTTTTGTCCAACAATTTAGAGGCCTGGGTGCAAAAAAGCAGAAGGAAGAAGCCCCCTAGTGCAGGTTCTCTTCTCTTTCTGTGCTTCCTGGCTGCCATGAGGTGAGCAGAGTTTCTCCACCACACCCTTCCACCATGATGCTTCTGTCTCACTACAGGCATAAAAGCCATGGTGCCAACACACATCCGACTGAAATCCTTACATCAGGTATTTTGTCACAAATTTTCACATATTTTTATTTATTTATTTTTATTTTTTATTTTTTTGTGGGTACCGGGGGTCGACCTCAGGACCTCAAGTGCCAGCAGGCGCCCATGCCGCTGAGCGATATCACCGGCCCCTTTTTTCGTATGTGGGTTCCAGGAGTCGAACTCGGGACCTCGCGCTTGCCAGGCAGGCGCTTATGCCGCTGAGCCATCTCACCGGCCCTCACATATTTTTAATGTTAAATTTAAACAACTGATATGTCAATAACACAACAAACAGTTCTAGTTAAAATATGAATAGGCAGATATAACTCTCAAATTTTCCCAAAAAATATCAATTCAAAATAGATTACCCATATGATCCAGCTATCTGACTTTTACATATAGATCCAAAGGAAAAGAAATGTGTTTCCCAAAGACACAGGAGCTTGCCCAAATTCACTGCAGCACTTTCCACAGAAGCTAATATAAAAACTCAATCTGGTGCCCATCAATGAGAGAATAAAGAGAATATCATCCACAAAGACAATGGAATCATATTCAGCCACAGAGAAGAGTGAAATACTGTTGTTTGCAGCAAAATAAATGGAACTAAAACACATTATATTAAGTAAAATAAGCCAGACACAGAAAGACAAGACACGTGTTCTCTCATTATGTGAAAGTTAACAAACAAAAGTCAACTGAAATATGAATGTGATTACTAGAGGCTGAGAAGGGTCGAGGGAGTCTGGATTTGATCAGTCCAATCTTCGTGTGTGTATCCACATAGCACACTGCATTCCATTAACACGTACAATTAATACACGTTTTTTAAAATGTTTGAGAAGCAGAAAAGATTAAACACATAAAGTTGGTATAAATTTCATAGCAAATAAATTTGGAAAAGCTGGTAAGTTAAAAAAAATACTGAAAAAAGTAGAGGACATTTGAAATAAGCAAACCAAAATTGCTTTGTGGAATTTAGTAATCAGGGCAGCTTCTTGGGTTTCTGTCTTCCTGTACACTGTTGATGGCTAGTTTCACCCTCTCATCAGGCACTGAGCCCTGAGCTGCTTAACTCAGCCTCCTCATGGGTTTCAATCATCATCAACTTCTCTCTGAAACAAATATAATCTTTCTCAATTGGCCAAGTCAGCCCTAGGATGCAGCTCTCCAAGGAAGGCTGCCTGAGCTACGGCCAGTGTTGTACTCTACGATCAAACACAGGACAAAGGGGAGCCCTGAGAGTATCGATGCCTGACATATGGTTTCACAGCTCAGAGAAGGGAAGTAATCACCATGAGTGATGACCTGAAAAAGCTGTGTCCATGTGTTTGAGAAGGGAAAAGAAAGAATCACTGGCCACTTCCTTAGGGAATAGCTCAGGCTTTGTGTTCTATATCCTCTTCTCCACAAACTGGAGAGACCGTGCTTCTAATGCATGGAAAAGAACCTGGGCTGACAGGCCCAGCACTTCTCGAAGAGCTTCAACATCTTTAAAGGAAGAACAGCGAGTCTTTGCCAGGCTAACGTGCCGTCAGTTTGGTCCGGAGGTAATGTGAGGCACATCTGGCAAGGAGGGCAAACTCAAGGAAAGGAGCAGTTTCCCTTATCTTCCCTTTAATGTTTTCTGTCTTATTTTGATTTTGTTTTGCTTTAGGTTTTAGTTCATGTTTTATGTTTGATTATGATTCACATCTGGGAAAGAGGAAAGTTTTAAATGCAACCTTTGACAGAATAAATGAGACTGAGGAGGACCACTCATGGGCAGCACTAGCTCTGAAACAGACAAGTCAGGCAGAAGAGGAAAGGAACCATCTTGTATCGAACTTCTATTATGTGCTGACCTATTACATAGTCTCCGAGTCTTTGCCTCTGGTAGCACACTCCTACAGACCATACGCCTATAGAAAGAAATTCAGAGAACCTGAGTATTACAGGTAAGATCTAAAATGCACTCCCCAATGCTTGGAAGGTGACTGGATCATGGGGATGCTATACTCATCGGGGGATTTGCTGAGTGGGATGCTAGGAGGCAGGGACTGGTTAGAAGCTGGTCACTGGGGCATAACATGGGAGGGTGTATTCTTCTTCCCAGCTCATCCTTCTCTCTCTGCTTCCTTTCTGCCATGGGATGACAAACTCTCCTCTACCACACTTTTGCGCCATGACCTTTTTGCCTTGGAACTAACTAACCACGGACTGAATCCTCTGAAAACCGTGAGCTAACTAAAACTCTCCTCCTTTAAGTTTTGGGTGTTGTGTACTTTGTCTCAGCAATGGTTGAGATGTATTTTTGAGCTGTATTTTTTTTTTTTTTTTTTTGTATGCAGGTACCAGGAGTCAAACTCAGGACCTCGCGCTTCCCAGGCAGGCGCTTATGCCACTGAGCTATATCACCGGCCCCTGTCTCAGCAATGGAAAAGTAACTACAATGAGTAGCTTGCTTAATCCAAATGCCTATGCCAATTCAATAGTTCATGATCTTTCCATATGTATGATATTTTGCAGACACATGGAAACAATCATTTCCTTAATGTTCATTATTATGTTGGATTAGGCAGCAAATAAAACCTTGGAAAGATCACGTGCTGCTACTTTACATAATTCAGGTATGGGGGCTTGAAGCCTGTAAAACTGCTGCAGCCCAAGCTTTCCCATGGGGTTGTTTACATAGCTTTGAACTTGGGAGCTCAAAAGTAAGATGCCTGAGGTGTAGATATTCAATAATAAAACATTTACACTGTGAGCTCTTTAAGTTGCACTTCTCAATGAAAGTATAAAATGCTGGTAATTACATGGATTTTCAAATTTTATTCAACTGATTGTTTAGAACACGAATTGCCATTTAGGGGCCGGTATAAACTGTCTTAAGAAAGTAAGCAGAATGTCAAACCCAAAACTGTTGGATAGTTAATGCAGCACTAAGGAAAACTAGGAGCCTACAGGAGTGGATGTGATGTATGGAATGTTTTCAGTACATTTTCTTGCTCTTACAAATCGATTACCTATAAAAACAATAATATGTGAACATTAAAATATTTGACAAAAGAAGAAAACTCACCCATAGTCCAGAAGTGTAGTGAGGGGGTTGGGCATAGCGGAAGGCACAGGGAGCCCAATGCATTTGTACATGAAGGTCTACAAATATTTCCTTTGCTTTTATTGTCTACCTGGACTGAAATGTATGTTTATATCATTGCCAGAGATGGATTTAACATGAAACAAGGAAGCTTAAACTTCTTCACTTCAGGAACCTCTTTACTGCCCTGCAATTGTTCCCAAAGATTTCCCACTTGTAACTTGATGTTCTTTTCTTTAGTGAGATCCCCCCCAAATTGTACAAGCTTTAGACCTCAAAAATCTATGTCTCCTCCTAGTTATAACCCAACAAATAATAGAATGCCTTACGCTTCTTAATTTACTAGTTGTGCATGTTCTTGTTGTGTCTTCTGGCACATGTCAAGGGGCTCTTTCTCCCTCTGCCAAGGGCCTGGCAATATCACCTCCTGACACAGCAGAATGGCGCTGTTTTCCAGCCCAAGTCCAGCTGGGGACCCCTCTTAGAGTAAGCTCCTCACAGCTGTGATTGGCATGTCAGTACAGGTACTTTCAGTCTTTCCTTCTTCCTGTTTTCTGAGTACTTACAATGACTGTGTGCACATAACGTTGCCTTATTTTTTTCAATTTCTGCTCTATCATACAGATGTTTTCACAGTCATCTTTTAATGGCCTCAGAATAATCCACTCAATGACTAATCCACTGAGTATGTGTCGTAACCTGGTGATAAATTCCCTTAGAATTGTAAATTGGGGATTAGAATCCTAGCTATGATTCAGGTTCAGCTTTAGAAATCTCTGGATAGGAATGGTAGGTGGGGAGATCAGGTCCCATGGTGCTCCAGGATAAGACTTTAATGATAAATCCATTTGGGAACAGGCTTAAGGTAAATCCAAGGCCCTTTGGCTTATTTCCACAATGGGTATTCAGGCAATTTTACTTACGACAGCATTTCTTATTAGACTCCCAGCCCCATGAGGGCAGGGTCAGGGTGTCTCATCTGTCATCACACTCAGGGCCTAGCTTCGTGTTTGGCATGTATTAAATTCAATAAAAACACTATGAATGAATTCGCCAAGGGAAATACAGTCTTTGGTGGCTTAGACAAAAATTCAAGACACTGAGCACTGGAGAATAACAAATTCAATTAGAAGGGAAAATTTTACTTTGTAAAATGAGCCCACGCCCGTGATCTGCTGCATGTTTATGAGATTCATGACTGAAAGGTCGAAGTTGTCTTGCTGGGGCCATGTGGGGATACTGCAAGTTCTCTCTACACCTTGTGTGATTTTCCTATAGGCAGATGCTATTTGTAGAGAATATTTAATTATTAGAGATGCCAGTCTATTAACCCCACCTTTAAAACTTTGTCCTTCAAAGCAATAAATGTCCTGCAGTCACCTAATTTCCATGTTAATTCCCTTAATGAAGTGTTAATTCCTTTAACTAAATGACATGATGATAGGCTAACGAATGAGGAGTGACTCAGGCCAATGGAGCTAACTTCTTCCCTAAAGGTCACATCTTTCCCTTGAGTTTTATAAAGCACGGTGTGAAAGATGTGGCCCCCCTATTTTATATATGGGCTATGATTTTTCCTGTTCTTAGATTTTCTTTTCCAGCTATCTCAGAAAGCGAAATGAAATACAATGCACACCTAAATCCCGAGAATTTTCAATGTTTTCCACTGTGGAATATGACTACACATTTCAGTAAAAAAGAGCTTTACTTTTGCACAGAAATTTCGGCTTTATTTTCAATTTACAAGTAAAACAGCAGAGGACAGAAGCAGAGTGTCCATTTGTTAATTCCACAAATATCTGCCGAGCCTGTCTTAAGTGGTTCGCCATGCTGAGGCCAAGAGGAACTGGAGAGCACAGAGCTGGTCTAGCCTTCCGGCCCCAGGTTCCTGCAGCTGAGTTGGCACTGCCTGGTCATATGGGACCTGGAATCCGTCTTTCTCTTTATGAATGATGATTCCTCGTGCATTCTCTGGTTCAGATAAGTCCTTCATTTACAAAGCCCTTAACGCTACAGCCCAATAGCCTATCTCATCTCACAAATCATGATGTCAAATGTGAAATAAAGAAGAGATGAGTCAGTGTACACAGTGTAAGTGATATTTACAAATATCAGGGTAGAGAGTAAATCTAAGTTCTCTGCTTCGTAATACACTTAGTTTATGAATTGGCACATATGTAATGGAAATCCATGCATTCAAAAGGCATATGATAATTATCTAATTCAGGAGTCAGTGACTACCACTCATGGGCCACAACCAGCTGGTCACCTAAGGCCACAAGGCAAAGCTTAACCACAGCTGACCACGGTAAGCTTTGCAGGACCCCCATGGTCCTCCCAATCCGGGACATGGGCAGAAACCAGAGGCTGCTAATGGATCGTGGCCCACACAGTCACCTGTGTTCCTGGAGGGACTATTACAAGGCAGTCTCCCGTCATCTCTGGGTTCTCAGATAGTACCAGCTTCTTGCCTCCAAGCCAGCCCCACCGAGGAAGAGAGCTGCAGGCTCACAAACTGCTCAGCTGTGTGCAGAGTCGCCTCCTGAGCACAGGGTGCACTGGTTCCCCTGTTGCGTGGTCACCTGGTTGTTTATGTCCCGGTGGGGCAAGGGACGTGGGAACTGACATCTTTCCTTCTTTTATTTGGCTGTCTGTGCAAGAAACAAACTGGATATAAAGCAGATCATAGTTTTCTTGCTGCGGAACCTGTCAGCCTTGCTTGAGCCACAGCCTCGCCCATTCACTGTGGTCACCCCCCAGGGCAGAGCTGAGACCCAGCAGCAGAAGACTTCTACCTGGCAGGCCTCAAGGATTTTCTTTCCCTCTGCAGAGAAAGCTCCCTACGCCATGGATCTAATAAGTGCACCATCCTTAAAATGGCCAAGTCTGTGTCATAAGCCCTCCCATTCCTTTTCTACCACTTGAAGAGCTGTGATCCTCATAGTACTAGGAAGCTTGCCATGTTTCCTCAAAGGGAAATAATAATCTGATTTCTGAACATGACCATGGAAGCCCAAGTGCTGTGGCTGGCCTTTGCTTTCTAAACCAGTGAAATGGGAAGTCGGAGAGGTAGTCAGAGAGCCTGTCTTTGCAAATGAGAATTAAGTTATCAACTGTTCTGGCTTTTCCACCCTGTCCCTCCCTGAGGTGACCTTTTTCTACTCTAAGAGCAAATGCTGCTGCTGCAGTGCCCCCACCATGAGCCAGGTACCCATGAGTGGGGCTTTCAGGGAGTCTCAGCTTCCAGGCTTTCCTCATACTGTACTCAGAGCTTGGCCCTCCAGGTTCTAGGGTCCTCAAAAATTACTAAACATTAATGCATTTTATGAGACTTGTGTGTGGTCAGTCAATCCTAGCATGAAAAAGGAAGTGGGTCGTTCGTAAAGCTTCTTCCGCATTCCATCTTCAGAAGTGAGAGTCCATTCTTGGGAGCTGGCTTTCCTTCACATCATTTTCCCATGCTATTTATTAAGTGCCCCAAAATACTAACATTAAAACAAGTATTTTCTACTCAAAGTTATCATCAAACTCAACTAAAATACAAATTTTAAAATATTGTTCTATTAAGATAACCTACCTAGCAGAAATGAAAGTTTTGAATCACAATGCATGCCAGATGTGGACAGGGCAGGAAGGGCTTTGTCAGTACCCCCCACCCCTCGCCCGGAACAGGATGCGACCCCAAAATGAATGGGAGTGGAGATGCACCTTAGAATCCTTAGGAAAAACAGGACACCAAACCTGCTTCATGTTTCTTTGATCTGCCTGACCCCAAGTACAAAAATGAAGTTAGTGGAAAAAACCTTGGGTAGCTGAGTTCTGACTTTCCTGAGGAGCTCAAAAGCTCCTCCTGTGAAATCTGATCACTGCCCTCATTGCACAGAAGCAGAGAGCAAGCCAGAAACACAGCATAAACCACAGGGTCAGACAGACCAGCTCTGACCAAGGTGGCACACTGCAGGAGCTACATGACCTCATGCAGGACACCAAAGCTCTGAGCCGTCACCTTGTCATCTGAATAATGTGGTGACATGCTCCTTCACTGTAAGCGCGGTTGTGATCATTAAGGAAAATGGTGATAAAACCTAGCACTGTGCCAGATAGATAAGAGAAATTTGTGAAATGTATGACTCATGATCACTTATAAATGTTTCAGTAGACATTATTGTGCGTTGTCTTTGAAAAACAAACACTCAACAAAATGAAATCTGTAAATAAGATTTTGAAAGACCAAATGATCCTTCAACGGTTATATTTACATTTGAGGACACTGATCATTGAGCCAAGCTCAATTTCTCTTTTTAAATACTTCAAGAATTCATTTATAAACTGGATTTTGCAATACCAAAAGAAAAAAAATTTCCCAATATCCTACAGTGAAAAGTACTTTTCAAAGACTTTAGTATTCAACTGTTACCCAACTCTTTTTCTACTGGTATTCAGTGTGTAGTTTTGGAATATTTTTGGAAAATTAAAATTACTTTTGTTTTTTAAAAAAAGCCACCATTTTCCTCCTTGACTAGCAGACCACACAAACAAAACTACCTGACTGTGTAGACATAAGTGTATTAAAAATAGATTCTTTTCTTTAGTGAGTATGAACTGAGAAGGTTTCTTGTCTCTCTAGGAGGAAGATAGTGAAGAAACATTTGAGGAGAAACCCAGAAGGATTCCATTCTCAAGTGGAATATTAGGGGCCAATCACGAGCCCACCCACTCCGAGCGGAAAACTTCAGACTTGCTGGTTCACAGTGGAGTCATCACCCCTTGCTCTGAGTGAGTGGAAAGTCAACAGCAGGGAGACCCAGCTCTAGACTGAAATGGAAACTCTGCTCTTCCAGGAGTCTGATGGAGACCCACAAGTAGCCCCATTCTCCTTGGAAGAAACGGGAAACCCATGAACGCCTCCCTCGCCTCTGTGGCTGGCAGCTCCAGCCCCTGTGGATTCAGCACTGGCTTGAAATGCAGTTGTGGGAGATCAGTGACATCATGTCGTCTTTGTGGCCTCATGTGGGAATTAGGTTCCTGAGTTGCATGTTTAACCTGGACTCAATGGAGCAAAGCCATCTGAAAAGGAAGAGTGAGTGGCCTCGTGGTTTGCAAGCCATACATTCCTGCTCTGGCAACGGAATCATCCTACAGAAAGCTCAGACCTGTGTCTTCCTGTGTGTTATCCTGTATGAGCCCTCTCCCCAAATTCATCATTAGGCCTGGAAGTCACTGAGCGCAGTCAGAAGCCTGGTGGCCTTCTAGCCATTTTCAATGTGTGACAAGCCTGGTGAGTGGACATTAAACCTCCTGTCACCCACGGAACTATCAACTGCTATGGAAGAGTCATCCCTGCTCTCAGCTTGTTCTGCAGGGAACTTAACACAGAACAAATTTCCAACAACCACTGGTTACACGAATAACAAATGGTTGTTAATAAATATCACTATCTTATTAAAGTTCCCCAAAGCATTATAATCCACTGGGAGGATCCTGACAGTATTCTTTAATTCTCTGATGCCAAAGGAGGCACTGTATGTTAGATTTCATTTTCTAGAATGGTCTTGAAAGGAATATTATAATGACTATACATAAAACCTTCCTGCTATATAAGAATATGCCTTTGCAGAAAGCTTTTCATTTTACACCATACATATTATCTCATTTGATTTTTTTTTTTTTTTGGTGGGTACCGGGGGTCGACCTCAGGACCTCGCGCGCCAGCAGGCGCCCGTGCCGCTGAGTGATATCACCGGCCCTTTTTCATATGTGGGTACCGGGAGTTGAACTCGGGTCCTCGCGCTTGCCAGGCAGGCGCTTACGCCGCTGAGCCATCTCACTGGCCCTATCTCATTTGATTTTACACCAGTTCACATTGTTAGGAGAGAATGTGAGGTCTGAAGTAGTTTAGGAAACAGGGTCAAGAAACAGCAAGGACAGGTGTCTCCCATGAAATCTTAGCCTCTATTTCCCTAAGCTACTGCCCCCATGCACCTTGTTTAGAAAGAGAATGGCCTGTATGCAGTAGGTGTTTTGAATGATATAGCAAAGACCATTTCTACACCAAATCTGCAATTATGTATTGCTTTGGGGAATGGAACTGAACAAGAGTAATGGTCCCTAAGTACCCTGGAACTCTGATTTCCCAAGGGCATCTTTTGGCAGGGGTCAGAATACACACACGATTTTCAATATTAAAATACTGGTCATGTTTTTGATGTGTAAAGCCCTTTTCCATTTCCTAGGTACCTGGGCCTGCATTTTCCACATTAAAGTCCAAAGATCTCCATGGTCAAGAGTAACATCCATGGAAGATGAGAAGACAGCCTGGTGGTGGGGAAAGGAGCAATGGCACTTGGGATTCCTGTGCCTACAGGACATCCTCCCTGTCCTCCTGCAGCCACCTGCAAAATCTAGAGTCTCACAAGTGAGAGAGCAGCCAAGGAAGAAAATGCCCAGGGCAACACCGCGTGGAGCTCTCCAGGGAGGATGGCACAGCATCCACATTGGTTCTTCTTCTCAGGGTTATCAGAATAAGAGCTTTGACCTAGGAGTACACACATGATAATATTCTCTGTCCAGAGTGTGTGTTTGTGTGTGTGTTTACATTCAAATAAAATACAAACACATAGTAGGATAACACTAACTATTAACATAATCACTGAGTGTTATAATGCAATGAGTAACTCATTTTCACCGTGACAACTGCTCACAGACATTATACTGTCTATGGATATCGTGCGGGTTAGTCTCATCACAGTCAATCCGTTTGTATAAAAACGCTGCATTCGGGGATGCAGGAGGTACATGGGCCTCAAGGTCCCGGGCCCAGTGGACCACAGGGAGGTTGGAAGCCTTCGCTCCTGTGCCCTCCCTCGGGGTGGGCCTGTCTAATGCACCAGTGCCGCGCACTAGCCTACCTGCGCGTGTGGTAGAACTGGCACCGCTTCAGGGGGATCTTGAGCACGTGCTCCCGCAGACCCACAAACAAGACGCTCTGGCTGTGGAGGATCTGCAGGCTCCGGATGGGCTCTTTCCTCCTCTCTGGGAAGAGCTCAATCTCTTCCAGCAAACAGCTGTTTGTGGTCTGATTCAGGGGTGCCCGTACTTTCTTAATGGTGCCATAATCTGTGAAGGTGATGGGTGGGAAGAAAGCAAGGTCAGCAAGTTTCACAGCCGCTTCCCAATTAACCAGAGTATACAGTGCACACAGCCCTGGTGGAGCCGTCAGCAGAGTTATCCAAGCATTCTTCAAAAATGCAGGCACTCAGGTCACCTCCAGACCCATTCAGGTGTCCACCCTGGATGTGGGGCTCAGGCACTGCAGTTTTAAAGCTTTCCAGTGATGCTAACAAGTAGCCAAGGGTCAGGGATGCTCCTTTACCATTTGCCTCCAGAGTACTCTATCGTCCAGTTGCACGACCAGGCACTGAGAGCATACTGTGCCTCGAAATATCAGGCTTTCTGTGGAGAACATCAGGACAGAGAAATGCCCAAGGGACAATCTTGGCTCCCTCGTGTCAGAGGTGGGGACTTTGCTGACAGGCCAGGGAAGACACAATGTGACTGACAACTGCAAATACACAGGACAGCAAATGACCTTCCCCTGGGGAAGTACGTACACCCTTCTCTGTCTGCCTTCCTCCTCTGTTCTCATCATCTCCCTCCTCTTTCTCTTTAGGAATTTTTTTTTGCGGGGGTACCGGGGGTCCAACTCAGGACCTCACGTGCCAGCAGGCGCCCGTGCCACTGAGCGATATCACCGGCCCTTTTTTTGTATGTGGGTACCGGGAGTCAAACTCGGGACCTCACACTTGCCAGGCAGGCGCTTATGCTGCTGAGCTATCTCACCAGCCCTGGAATGCTTTTCTTGATCTTAACTTTCTTAGTTCTTTTTTGTGCTTCAAGAATCCATTTCTGCCCTGATCCTGCTCTCCTGGTCCCAGGTTTTCTGCTCCCTGGTGTCTACGTGTGCTTATTTATGAGCTTGGCTACTTGCACTGCCTGAGGGTGAGGGAGCCTGAACCACACAGGCTCCCTGCTCAGGCTACGAGGGGCACAGAGCAGTGACCTTTCAGCCTCCCAGTGAAGAACTTGGTGTGGCAAACACCTGTGTCTGGGGTATACTCGCTTGAAGCCCATGTGTCACTCTCCGGTGACCTGCAGTGTAACTTCCACTGCTATTAGCCTGCAAATCCAGAGCCAGAAATCCCACACCCAAGGTCCATTACCCATACAGGATGTCCATCTCCTATGCTGGACGTCATCCTGTATACACAAAATGAATAAAACCCAACATCAGCCTGAGTTTCGAAACAGCAGAATTCTTGATTTGCAAACACTGAATAAGAGTAAGAAGTTATTCTAAAGCCAGAAGTAAAATCAAGAACTTTTGGCTTGAAAAGGCTTTGGACAGAAAATACCTTACATTTTTCTATCTCTAGGTAAGTCCTTAGAGACCGAGGATATTTACATTTAAAGAAAAAATATGTATGCATATATGCGTAAGTCTGAATTTACTTGACATGTATGTAAGAAACCTTCCATGAACGGATTATGAAGTGGCTACATAGTATGCAGCATTAGTAAACATGGCTTAGTTTTATTTCAAGCTAGCTGGTTCAGTATATTGCTTTTGAAAAAGATCAAGAATATATTGGCATTTGCGGTGTGCTGGGAAGCCTAAAAACACAGTGCTGGAATTGGAGGGAAGAGATTGTGTGAGTGGAGGAGGCAAACCAAGAGAGTGAGAAGGAGAAAGGAGAGGGGTTGGGGACGGAGAAAAAGAGGGGGAGAGAGGAAGACAGAGAGGGGGGACTAAGAGAGGAAAGATAAAGGGCCCACCACAGAACAGGCTGAAAATGCAGGTGGGGCCAGCTGGAGAAACTCACTTTGTGACTTTCATGGTATTTTCTCACCGTCTTGGCACAGCACAGGAAACACGGGCTCTGGAACTAAACCCTGTCCAATGGTTTAACAAAGACTCCTGATGCATGACTGTTTTTTGGTAGGGGAATGATCACTTGCAGGAACCCATCCAAATTAATCATAGGCCAGTGTCAATGTCACATGCATTTCAAATCCTTAGGCAACTAAAAAGGATTCGGTTTTCAAAGATCTTTAATAATTTGACTTGAAATAGTCATCACTGATCAAAAACTTACAGTGCACATTCTGCATCTGATTTTCCAGCTGGGGGTCTAAGGAAACTACAGGGCTCCGCACTTTCAGAGAAAGCTGCACAGCATGGTCCAGTCCCGCTGTGCCTCCCTCACCTGTGGGTGTCTGCTTACTTGTGGGGTCCCCTCTGAAGTACCCCCTTCCCTCAGCCACTGCCATAGCCACTTCCTACTTCCTGTGTCTGTGCTCACTTGGGTCAGTCACAGTCTTGTCTCCTGTGGTGACCCATGGGATACTAACTGACTGTTTTCCCGGCTGGGACCCCACTATCAAATGCTGGTCCTGTCCCTGCAGCTGAGGCTCAAGGGTCAGAGATCCCACAAGGTCCCACTCTCCAGGCCACCACCATCTTGTCACACCTCCTACAGCCTGGTCCCAAAGACGATGCTCCATTCACCCCAATGCCACACCACAGACTGAGCCCCAGTCCCCCTGCTGGACTCCCCACTCCTCACCAGGCTCACCTGGTCCACATCCGACGACTCCTTGCCACCCTTCACCTCCACTACCTGCATTTAGAACACGTTTCTCACCTGCCTTTCCCCCGGACATGCTCCATTCTCCTCCCTGCATTAACAGCCAGGCACTCGCTGGGGACCCAGCTCTCCTGCCTCCATCCCTCGGCATAAGGTCACCGTGCAGTGGGTGTCATCATGGACCTTGCTGCCCTGGATGCTCCTGACATCTGGCTCCACACCCACCTCTGCCACCTGTGCTCCAGTCACCAGCCTTCGGGACTGGTGTGCAGCACTCAGGCCCTCGGTTGTGCTAACCCGGTAATGTGGTTACTCTGCCCGAGGTTGACAACTGGCAGGGTCGTTTTCATTCCGTTGAAGAAAGATAAGCCCGCTTTATAAAACAGACCCTCTCTCAAAACAAACAGCTGTTTGATGTGAGAGGACAGGATCATCCTCTGGGGCGCTGTATTTCGTTGCTGTTTTTATTTTTACAACGTTTATCACAGATCCGGGGTAGCTGACTTGTTCTGTGGCTTCTGCATTCCATCTTAAACTCCACAGGGCAGGGGACAGGGCAGCTTCGTATAGTGGCTACTACTGTGGCTGTAGGTTGGGAGCATCATGAGTATGTGCTGGAAAAGAGTGAGCAAATGTGAGAGGGAAGGAGAAAAGGAAGGAAAGGAGGAAGGAATGAAGGAAGGAATGAAGGAACAAAGGTAGGAAGGAAGAAAGGAAGGCAGGAATGAAGGTAAGAAGGTAGGAAGGAAGGCAAGAAGGAAGGTAGGAAGGTAGGAAGGAAGGCAGGAAGTAAGGTAGGAAGGGAGGGAGAAAAAAGGAAGGAAGAAGGAAGGAGGGAAAAATTGTACTACAATGAAGACATCATTATTACTTCTGTATTTGCTATAACATTTTTCTCATTATGAGCTTCGGTGAGAGTTATATTGGTCAGTGTGGAGAGGAAACGAGAAACCTGTATTTCCCCAATCTGGAGGGATTCCAAACTAAAGGGTCATAAAAATATCAATAAAAATCATTGTAATTGGTTTCATCTGATCAAATATTAACTCCAAAAAATTGCCATAGGGAATAAAACCATACATGTCTTCTACATATCTCAAATTCAGTGTTATAATCAAAGTCATCTGCAAGATAAAAACACATGCAAAGCTTCTAATCATTTTGTTCTCTGTACTAGGAACTGAACCCAGGGCCCGTACACTGAGCTATGATTCAGCCTTACTTTAAAAAATTATCATCATTATCAGTATTATTATTATTGACACGGATTC
Source organism: Erethizon dorsatum (assembly GCA_028451465.1). Taxonomy (NCBI): domain Eukaryota; kingdom Metazoa; phylum Chordata; class Mammalia; order Rodentia; family Erethizontidae; genus Erethizon; species Erethizon dorsatum. The sequence goes on from CM051833.1 coordinate 59,750,227, forward strand.
TCACTAAGTTCCTAAGTTGCCCAGGCTGGGCTCAAACTCGTGATCCCCCCGAATTCCACTTACAATTCCACTATGCCCAGCTGCTGGAAGACTCCTAAGAGGGACCGAGCTGATGGGATAGCTGTGATCTGAAAGCAGGGATGACAGTTACTGCATGAGACTTCCAGTCAATATTACGCTGAATAGCATATGTGTCTCATCTTAGCAGAACAGTAAGCGTGTTTATGTCCTGGGTTTACTAGATTAAACACATAATGTCCCTTTAAATTTAAATTCCACATAAGCCCTGAGCGACGTTTGAACATTTGAGTATTACTATATCCTGTTCAACATTCTTTGTGCTGTAAGTGGAATTCAGGTTTAAGTGGGTGTCCAGGATTCTGCTTTGATAGCCAGCATGGCATCACACTGCATCCCAGTCGTACATCTCAGCAGGCTGGTGAGGACGGAACTCATGCATGTCTGGGGCTTCACTGTGCAGATGAGGAACTCGAGTTGCGGGAGTAGAAGCGGTAGGTATTTCCTACAGACTGCATGCTCAGATACTAAATGATTTTTCACTTTGCTGTCGAGCAATGAGGTAAAAGATAAAAACAATCTCCAAGTACACACTAACAGGCCAAGGCCAGGGAAGCGGCACAGTGCAGGGCAGGGTTCTACCCAGATCATCTGCATTTCCCCCTATCCCATGGACTCTTCCAGAAGTCATAAAACTGAACCAGCTTGCGGGGTGGGGGGTTAGGGAGAAGGAAGTGAGCATTCTGGTCCACAGAAGCTGCCATCTGCTACCCACCTGGGCACAAGCCCAGGCAGCATCTGCTCCAACAGATGCCGCATTCCCCCAGTCATGGGGACACAGCCCCTCTCTAGGCACAGCGTCTACTCGGGAATTCTCAGGCACACACACAGTGTGACACTCCTGTTCCCTGACACACTCTGTTTCAAAAAGGAGACCAGCAAAGACAAAGACAAACTCAAATAAGTCTGGATGCGTGCAAGTTGTGTGTTCACTCAAAAGTATTTCTGGGAATAAAAATAACAATGGACAATGGCCCAAAGAGACAAAGACCATATGACGCATCAAAAGCACATGAGCCTTCAGGTGAGCAAAGGGTTTGCTGGCTAAGAGCAGAATTCTCCTGGCAGAAGTCACTAGAGACAGGGTCCAAACAACTCCTTAGCTTGGTTTTTGCTGGTGACCAATGAAGTCATGGAAGAGCGAAGGTAAACCCTAGGGTGAGTAGAAACTCACGGGTGAAAACGAATTATGGTAAGAACAGAGGCAGTGACCTCGACTCCAACAATCTGAGCCGTAGGAAAATGACCAAAGGGAAAAGCAAAAGTTGGAAATGGAAATGGTTTATGAAGATAAAGTTTGCACATTGTCACAAACTGTAAATTCAATTTTCCATGTGACTACCGGGGAAGATACACTTACACAATGCTTATCAAGAGAGTGGGGCATAACTTAAAAAAGAAAAATCAGAAGAAATCTGAAAGCATCCCAGCCCCAAGAAAGGATCCATGAAAAGTGGAGGGTTGTTCCTCCAACCTCCACCTGCCAGAAAGTAGGTCTGGAGGTCATGACAAACCAGCAACTCAGCAAACTGCAGGAAGAGCGACCGAAAAGGCAAATGTGTTCATCGGCAGGAAATGAAAGAGAAAGTGGGCTTCAATGAAAACACACTAGAACAGAGTGTGGCTGTGAAGGACAGAGGTTTCATAGGACAGGGTGATGAGCCCTCTGGAGGGGCAGCAGTGACTGACGGAGGTGAGACCCCCATCACTTTCCAGCACCTGTGTCCAGAGGTGGGGGCCGAGGGTTCATGGAGATCAGCACCATCCCCTGCAGACAGTGCAATACACGCAAGTAATTTTGAGTTTTTCTAGTGGCCACATTTAAGGAGGGGTGAAGGGAAGAGATGAATTAATTTTAATTATATATTTCTTTAACCCAATGGACAGAATATTAGGATTTGTGATATTTTGGCATATAATCACTATAAAATTATATGCAATTATTGTTGGGTCAGTTGGGAACCTGACACAGTAAACAAGCAATGATAATCAAGCGAGAGGGGTCTTCCTATCGTTTGTTTTGCAGAATTTCCATTCACTTACAGGTCAAGCTACTGCCTACTTTTCTTTGGAGTGTGGCTTCTCTATCACTTTCCGAATTACTCTGACCAATCTCCCCAACAGATACAGTGTAGCTGACGTGCTTTTCATCACCCCAACCTGAATAATGCATGCACACTACCATTTAGATCTTCAATGTCCCCAGAGGCTCAGGCCCAGACCGGTGCTCCTGGGGGTGATGGAGTCTTTAGAAGCGAGGAGTAGAAGGAGGTTTTCAAAGTCGTTGGGGGTGTGTCCTTGTAGCAGACTGTGGGACCCTGGTCCCCTCCTTTCTCTTTTACATCCTGGTCATAAGGAGAACATTTTCCTTCCACTACACAGTCCTCTCAACGGTGTGCTGCTCTGTCACAGAAGAGTAACGGGGCCAACAAACGTAAACTGGAAATCTCCAAAACTGTGAGTGAAAATAAAGCTTTCCTTCTTATCAACTGATTACATGAGGTGTTACCCTAACAGAACGCTGCCTAACAGAACATGTTAAAGCAAACGCATATTAAAAAAAAAATTGATACTCTTATTCCTACATGAAGCTATGAATGAAAGACAAGTACAGCTGTACTGCATGACGTGCAAACAAGTTATAGAAAACACTGGTCATCTTTCTTTCCCGTATGGTAAGAAACACACCAGTTTTCTTAATCCAACAAGATAAATCTTTGGAAGATAATATGATCGATGTTGCATGTTATGGCTATCTCTAAATGCAACTTTTCATCCATCCTTATGTTTCCTAAATTAAACTTTCAAGCAGACATAGGACATTGGAGCTGACAAGGGCCCTAACAATGTGGTGAACTCTGCAGCTAAGGAAAGCAAGGTGCAGAAAGGTTAAATGAGTTTCAAAGATCAGACTACTGGGCCAGAGTTTAGGACTTCTTCATATGCAGTCAGTGCTTTCTTCTGAATTTTCAGAGGTTTTATTGTTTTGAAAACATAAAAGTGGTCAGGTACAATCCCTGTAATAGTGGATCAGAAGTAGGATGGCTGCTGAGATCCCAAAAAAGTCAGCTGAACTGGTAGAAGAGTATATTAAGTAGAGATTGTTACTCAAGATAAAAGATGAAGCTATGATTTATAGATGTGTGCTTGTCTTATCGTGGAATTCACTCCATGGACAACTAACGGAGAAGCCCCAGACAGGTCTGACTCTTCCGTTAGGCTTAGGCTCTATCTCTGTGAGCTCACGAAGCAAATAGAAGGATAAACTGACAGTGAAATATAATAGAAAAACAAAAGCCGTCTATTTCAGTTTCATTTTTTTTTAAAAAAAGAACATTTAAAGAAAAAAAAATCCGTTTAAATATTAAAATTTGAAATAAAAATAACAGCCTTGTGTTACTACATACTCTATGTTGTATAAGATGTGATGTGCAAAATTCAGTTATTAGCGGTTGAAATTATACTTTTAGACTTTGGGGAAAATAGATGATATTTTCTAATTTTCAATATTGAAGAGGCTCAAGTGGATTTAATCATCTCAACAAGATTCTATTTTTCATTTTGACAGTAAAGGTCAATTTAAACAAATTCAAGTGCTGGAGTCTCTCATTTGGCATATAATTGTGCGATGCAGTAAGACAGGGGCAGCTACAAGCTCCACTGTGTTCCCCCAATGTCCCTATGCTGAGGTCTGAGTCCTCAGTACCCCAGGATGTGGCCACATTTGGCCATAATAATTAGGTGAAAAGAGGTCAGCCGAGTTGTCCGTACAGGAACAGCAGATTAGGAGACCGGCATGCGCAGGCGCAGAGGGAAGACCACGTGAGGACATAGCTAGGCCTCCACAGGCCCAGGGGAGGGGCTGCAGCAGCGGCCACCCGCTGACGCCCTGACCTTGGACTTCAGCCACCGGAGTTACAAGACATAACTTTCTGCTCTTCAGCCACCCAGCCCATGGTGCTTTGTATGGTCCCACCACACTACTATCGGTATTCTACATACAAAAGAGAACATGTACAAAATAGATTTGGTCATACAGATAATTTGTTCAGAGCCAACTCAATCATAAATTATTTTTCTATTTCTCTCAAACTGTAATGCAATTAGATATAACTCAAATTCTGATGTAAAGACATTAGAACTTATATTTTAGATTGTTTTTAATCTTGTGTGATCACAAGACTATTATTTCAAAATATTTTCATAATTTTACCTAAACTTTTAAAACATATGGGTCTAATTGATAAAATTATCAGAGAATCCTAAATGACATGCAAAATTCTGCAAACAATGGATTTTGGTAAACATTATATAAATGGTGCTATTGTCCAATACGTTTATTTGAATGTCTCTGATGAACTTCGGGGGAAAATTAGAATGAAATCAACTTTCAAGAAGGAATTTCACATATCTGTGAAAAAGGTCTGTGATTACAACAAATTTCTGGAATTGTGGAACTTCTGAAATTTTAGTTCTATAAACATTTCAAAAATTTATGAAAACAAAACTTTTACAAGAAGGAAGGAAGGCGATGGGGGGGTGGAGAGAGGAAGGGAGAAGAAACGCAGCCAACCTGATATAACGTTCACTATCACTAGAGGTACGAATAGGTTTGATTTGTCATAGTTGTAGATGACCAGATAGGCTTCTGCAGCTTACCAAAGTTTATCACTGACAAAATTAACGCTTAAGCAACACTCACATGAAAGTCGTTTTATCATAATGCATCACAGTTTAAACCCAGATATACGTGAGAACCCAGAGCAAGGCAAAAAGACTCAGAAGTAAATGTGTGTTGAGAACAGCAAACCGATGCACTTCTGAAACATGGGATACTTACGCCTCTTTTAAAATGTAATAAACAACTTAGAGGGGGGAGGTACACCACACTTGACATGTAAAAATATTCATTTTGTAAGAAAAGAAAAAAATACAAACCAATGAATAAAAACATGTCTAGGAGCTGCGTGTGGTGGCACACGCCTGTAATCCCAGCACTTGGGAGGCTGAGGCAGGAGGATCACCCTGAGTTCGAGGCCAGCCTGGTCTACAAAGTGAGTTCAAGGCCAGTCTGAACTGCATAGTGAAACCCTGTCACAAAAACACAAAAAAAAAAAAAAAAAAAAAGAAGAAAGAAAAGTTTAAGATAATATAGTATAAAAATGAAAGGGATTATCAAAAACATTTGAGGACTAAATCTGTTATCTGTACTTGATTCTTAATTTTAATTGCTCCTTTACTTACATTTTCAGGGAAAGTTTATTATTCAGCCTTCTGTGTGCTGAATGCAAGACAGGAATCTCACTTTTGAAAAGGACAAGTGGCACCTGCGACAGTGTGCCCCTGGGACAGTGCTGGACTCCATGGTGGACCCTAAGACCACTAGCCAGAAAGCTAAATGACTTTATTTCCAATTGTGCATTCAACTCGATTTGATTCTGTGCCACTGTATCCGAGTAGCATTTTTCGTGTCTGTCTCATCAACCCAGTTACTGCAGAGCAAAAGAAAACCTTCTGTATTTGCATCTGCTCCTACTCCAAGCTTTACCAGTGCAGTAATGATGAAATTAAATACCCACTTCCACTCACTGGGCAGCTCATCGCCATAGCAACAGATCATTATATAAAGTTCATCAATTCAGCGGGTCATTATCCCAAAGCAGCAGACAGCTAATACTTTGCGAAAGTTCTTTCTCTTAACTTGTAATTGAGCAAATGAGTTAAATTGGTCCTGGCACTGGGGGCTCAGCATTACATTTATATAGCAAAGGGGAATTCAGAAAAAAAAATCGGTCTTCTTGGCTAGTACATGCCTGAAAAAGAGATTTTAATTAACTCAACTGTCAGAGCCAAAGAAAGACTTATTTTTCCTAGAAAGAATATTTTAGCCAATTTAAACATTCCCAGTCATAAATTCAAGGTAACAATTTTTTAAAATCCCAAAGTATCATTTTAAACCTGCCATCATTTAAACCCCTGCCATCACCACATATATTCCAGAGTCAAGAACCAGGGCACATGGTCAGTCTTGTTCCTAGTGATCTTGCTGGCTTCCAGAACAATGCCTGGCATATAGTAGGTGCTCAAGCCATGCACATAGTTCCCTGACTGCATCCTATAGCCCTGTGGCCCAGTTTAGATTCCCAGCTCCAACACTTACAGGCTGTGTAGACAAGAGAAGGTTACCAAGCTCCCTGTGTCTTTTTAACCCTGGTGCCTGGCTTGGAGCACTGGGGCACTGAATTTACAGGGCATGTCTATAAAGATCTACTATTAATATTGTCTTGCTGCTGTTTGGCATGCAGATGAAAAGACCTACACAAATTTTGTGTGAATTCAGCCAGCTCCCTGCCCCCATCGGCACTTGCCACACATAAGTAGGGGGAAATGATTTCTCTTTTATGGCGGCTTCACCTCCTTGTGAAACAAAACCTCCACAGCTTCTTTCAGTATGCTAAATTATAAGCTGGCACTTATAGGAAATTTACCACTGGAGTTTCCTGTGAATAAAAATCATATTACATTTAAAACAAGAGTGCAATTAATAGAGCCCTCTGGGATCCTTCCTAAAGCTCTCTTCTAACCCCACAGCTTAAATCTAACTCCAATCATTCTGCTAAGGAAACAATGCAAGTTTCTAAAAGGAAATTACTTGCCTTAGATTTATTGCATCTAAATTACAAAACAACCACCCAGTTGGCACCATTGGAGGCCTTCTCCGACAGTCACAAGGCAGGAACAGAGAGTAGATTACCCTCTCACCCCCAGCGGTGAAATTTATACTGTCTGCTTCCCATTAGTTGTTGATTGAGATGGTTGAGAAAAATCTATGCTAAGCACTTTTGCACTTTGGCAACTTTAATTTAAAAGAAGAAGGAGAGCTCTTTACTCATGGAATAGAAAAATGATTTTGTCATTTTTCTGAGTTACTGCATGATACCCATTCTGAGCCAGTGCCTGATGCCCCAAGAGGTACAGCAGTCCAGTATGAGTTTTCTCCAGGCATGATCCTGTCCATTCCTATGGCTTCAAAGAAGATCTGAGGTCTCTATTAGTGGCCCAAATGTTTCTAGAAAAAGATTTTCAATGCACTCTCAGACATATCACAAGCAACAGGAAATCAGTGTCCAAAACGGAATGTGCTCTCCTCTTTGGACTAAATCTGTATATGTATCTAAAATCCTGGTTCAGCCTGGCCCACCTCACTTTTCAGCTTCACTGCTACCCAGCACTCCAGCTATCTGAAAGGTTTCACCCTTTCCAGAACAACCCACGCCTCCCTGTATCTGATGTTTTGTATATTGTGTGTCTTCTCTCCAGAAAGTCCTCCTTCCCTTCCCTCCAGGCAGCATTCCTCATCTCCAAGACCCAGGACCCACATCTCTGCTCCAGAGCAATTTCTGACCTCCCTGGCCCAGCCAATGCTCCCCAAATCTGTGTGCTCCTGGAAGGTTATTCTTCCCTCAGTTAAACTGGATACTGGGTCAAACTATAGAGTAAACCTCTGTCCCTTCTGGCATGATGGGAACTTTCCTTGATACCAAGACTCACTCTCATCCATGATACTCATTGTGAGGGGCTGATGTGAGGAGAAGAATGGGGAAGAGGTCAGACAAGAGGAGAGCTCTAAGTTCCACAGACTGGTTCCCAAATCTTAGGACCGTGGAAAATACAAAGGGACGTTGGGAAGAGGACATTCAAGGTATTGCCCCTGGGACCCAAATTCAAGGGCTCCGCAGACAGCGTGCGGAGGAACGCCACTCCCAAGAGCTGTAGGCGAACTACGCTAAGAGTCCAAGGTGATCGCTGGGCCAATAGTTAGGGGCTGTTGATGTCAGTCAACATTATCAGAGAGGGCAACAGTGAGGAAAGTGGTGGGTGAGTTTTGAGATATGTTGACTATTTCTGAATCTCTTTAAGCCCCAAGAGATTCTTTCTGTAAAGTATCTGGCAATGTCTTTGTATCATGAGAAGCACTTCCGGTGCCTTAGTCATGATTCTGTAGAAAGGAAAGATGATGCCAGGGCCAAGCAGCCTCCCTCATCCCGAGCTCTTTATTCTGTTTGTCCGGGCTAGGCCAGTGGGCAGGGTGAGGTCAGTCACTTGTGAGTGACAGGGACAGGTTATGCATCTCCTCTCCTAATTCAACCAAAAAATTCTGTGTAATAGTCTGATTTTTTGATAGATGCTAAAACACACACAGAGTTTGCATCATTTTCTAAAGTCACCCAGTCCATAAGAGGTGAGGGACATTAGGTAACTCAAATAGAACTCAAAAGGGGTTTAAATGTCCCCCAGGCCATGCTGTCTGATTCTTTCATATTTCCTCTCATATTAGTTTCATTCTTGTTCTGAACTTCCAGGGCCTTGGCCAACGTATGAAGATTTCCATTCAGCACAAATTTACACAGTTCTTCAATGGCTTCATGTCCTATCCATCAATGACTCATTCCCTTCTGCAACACTGTAAACTCCTTAAAGTTATTCCAAATGAAAAAGTCTTGGCATTCTAATATAAACATAGTGACAATTGTTGACAATAATATATTGTATCCTTGAAATTTGCCAAGACAGTAGAGGTTAAGTGTCCTCATCTCCCTGGCCATCTCCCCAAAAAAGAAAGGAAGATATACATCATAAAGTGATGGACACATTAATTATGCTAATTAGTTTGATTGCATGATCATTTTGCAATGTACATGTACATTACCTTGTTATACAATTTGGGGCCAGTGAGATGGCTCAGCGGCACAAGTGCTCACCCGGCAAGCACGAGGTTCTGAGGTCCTGGTACCCACAAAAAAAAAAAAAAAATTTTTTTTGAAGATTTGCACCTTTTTTTTTTTTTTTTTTTTTTTTTGGCGGTTCTGGGAATCAGATCCAGGGCCTTGTGCACACTAGGCAAATACTCTATGAATGAGTGATACCCTCAGCCCAATGTATAAAGTTTTATTCGGGAAAAAATCTTTAAGGAGCATCTCATAAGTTTCTTGTGCATCCTAAACTTCACATAGTAAACTATGTGCTCTCTCTCCAGCATGCTTATGAACCCTGCTTGTTTACTAACATATGAAAAAAGATCGGCCTTGTTAGGAGAACTGGATGAGATGACGACCATGACAGGCAAACATGCTGAAGCTATCATCCCACTGTTTAATATTTAGTACCTGGATTCCCCCCCACAGAAACGAAACTACATAATGTGCCTGGGATGCAAACTACACACCTGCTGGGTTGGGCTTGGTCACCTGACCTTTTTCTCCTGTTTTCAGTCTGTCCCTGGTTTGCACACAAGAAACCTGGCACTGTCAAAGGCTCTCTCCCCCACTCTGGCTGGCAGCAGCAGGCCCCTCACCTGGTGGAAAAGCATGGACATTGTCTCTCATCTGGATGGACGACCTTCTCCTAGTTTCCCCACCTATTAGGGATAAGACAGCTTTTCGAGGAGGAGGAGTGCACGGGCTGCTCAGGCTTGCAGGGGCACCACTGTGAGGACACTGTCCTTCCTGCAACTCCTGACTCAGAACTGCAGACTATTTGCTCCAACACAAATGCAAATTCCTTCAACTTTCATTTATTGAGAACTCATCAGGGTCATGCACTGTTTAGATCTTGCTAAAAATATGAACTTCTGTCACTGTTTGGAACCTGGACTTTTGTCATTGTTTGTGCCCTGATTTCCTAGACTTGAGGGCAAACCTTACCTGGACAAATTCCTTTTCACCTACGGTTGTTCTGTTGCGGAGATGTGAGCCACAGAAAATAAAGTGTATCCATTCACAAGCCAGGAATCACAATGCCCACCTTTTTCAAGCTGAAGTCTGAACAGGGCCTGGCCTTCCTGAAAGGTTTCAAAAGCTTTAGTGCCCTGCTCTGTCCCAACCCAAGCTACTGGCAGGAGAAAGGCAGTCAGGTGGGACAGGCGTCAGGGGATCAGGCAGTGGCTCTGCAAACTAAGGGAAGGCACGTGGGGCCTTGGGTCCTAGATCATAGAGGAAGAAATGCTCAAGCAGATTTGGAGAGAGGATGAGGGAGGGAAACCCCTCAACTTTCAACTGACTCTGAAGCAGGAGCAGGTCTTCACCAGGCACAGTGAGAGCACGTGAACAGCACCCTGATCAGAGATGAGGGACTGCGGATGGGGCGTGTAAGATCCAGGGTCCCTTAGAAGGGCAGGGCCTGCAGCTAAGGAAATAGTTTGGTCCAGGTGCACTCTGCAACATCACACCTGGGACAAGTAGAATAAAATGCTGAGCTGTGGAAATACTGTGGGAAGAAATTCAAAACAAGGCAACAAAGTTGGCAATTTAAGTACATCAGTTCCGTGGCCCCCTCTCATGAATCTGTAACACATGCAGACCCCGCTGCACAACAGTGTTTTGGCCAATATCAGACTGATATACAACTGTGGTCCCACAAGATTATAATGGAGCTGAAAAGTGCCTCCTGCCTGGTGTTTTTCCTGTACCTTTTCTATGTTTGGATACACAAATATTCACCATTATGTTACAACTCTACAGCAACAGTCGCTGCTTTCCTTAACTGAGATTTGGATAGCAGTCTGGTTTTAACACCAGTTTACATCCACCTACACTGGCGGCCATGGTCAGGGGTCCAGTTAGACAGCAGGAAACGGAGGGGCAGGGGGTGAGGGGTTGGTGCATAGACATGAAACCACAGGAAGAAGTACCCAGCAAGGACAGAGGAGACAAGGAGGGCACGCGTCTTAGGACATAAGGCAAGGCTCAGACGCACAGCAAAGCACTGACCATGCTCCTAGGAGGAGATGTTAAAAATAGATGAAAATCAGAGCCCACTCAGGATGAAGGCAAGCCAGCATGGAACCTGGGCGCTGATGCACCTGGGAGGCTCTGTGCCCAAGGCCAGGAAGGACCCTGAGGGTCCCAGATGTACATTTAAGGTACCTCAGCAGGGAAAGTTAAGATGCTGAAGATGGAGCCCACAGGCATCACCACTGGTCAGCAATTCCATAAAGCACAATCAGCTTTTGCCCAGTCTCTGCAGACAGAAATCCGTGCTGCCCAGGGACAGTAAAAATGCCAACAATGTATAGCCAAGAGGATTTCAAATTGAACGAACAATTTACAGTTTAACTCAAAGAGCAGCAACTCATTATGGAGTCTTTCTTTTAGTGATTTAAGTCACCAAGGACCAATTGAGGCATCATTCATTGAAGCTATCTTTTCACATCAAGTTAGTCTTCTCTTCCTAAGGGCAAGGTCAGGTTTTTAAAATCAATTAAATGTCCCTATCACTGAGGACCTAAATCAAGCCCATATCCTAATAATCAAGAAGATCACTTTCAATACTAAAGGTAAGAATTTCCTTTCCAAAATCCTATAAATATATTTGGGTATTCAGATAATTATTGGCTTTTTAATCACCATCACAAATACAAGAAAATCAAGGCTGACAGAAACCTGTAAATGGTTCTGGTGCTTAAAACCTGCTTCTATTGGGCTTAAATAAACACCACTTTCAAGGACTTTAACTGCAGGCAATTCTCAATACTGTAGCCACTCATGCTCACATGCTTAACGCATATTTGCTGGTTATTAGAAGAAATTTTTATTGAACAAATTTCCTTTTCCTTTCTCCTAACTAAATTTTAACTCCTCAAATAAAACTATTATGTATTTAGCCAGTTTCATTTCAGTCAGCTGAATGCAGAAGTTAGAATAAAAATAGGCAACAAGAACTCCCTTCTGAGCATTACTTTAGCATCAAACTAGTTTAATAATTTCAAGCAGTTAAGATTTTGTAGTCTTTCGAAATGGAAAGAGGAGTGACAGTCATTTGCTTGCTCAGAAAGTTAGTTGATTTGCAGTACATTCTCTTAAACAGCAAAACAAAACCAAGCAATTCCTACTGTTGACTTTATATTTGGGTTTAGTTAATATAATGACTGTGGCACTGGTACAGCTTGGAAGGTGGACAGAAGGACGCACAGACAGGCGGCTCACTGCTTTCCATCAGTCCCTCCATTCAGAACTTATTTAGCATTTGCTAAGGTCACATAATGCAGAACAGGAAAACATAATGTTTGTTCTTTAAATATAATGTTTGTTCTTTGTTCTACAAGAATAGCTGATTCCACAACGATAATTTCAGTATCACCTACTTGAGGGGTGTCTTTAGCCCATGAAAGCTGTTATAACAAAATAGTCATGGGTGGTTCATAAGTAACATTTCTTGCTCACAGTCTGTAGATTGGAAAGTTCAAGATGAAGGCGTAGGCAGACGTGGTGCCTGGAGGGCCAGTTCCTTCTAGGTGGCCCCTTTTTTGTGTTCACACGTGATGGAAAGGTGGAGGGACCTGTGGTTTCTTTTGTAAGGGCACTGACTACTTTCATGAGGAGTCTGCCCTCATGTTCTTAGTCACTTCCCAAATGCCCCATCTCTAAATCCCTTCTGACTGGAGATTAGATTTCACAGTGTAGATGTAGGGTGCACATGATCATGCAGGCCATAGCGAGGAGGTGCAGGTTGGCTGGACTCTTCATATAAGGCCTCATTAATAAATGTCATGTCCTCAGCTACTCCAAGAAAATTCTCATTTGTTGGATGGATAAGTCCAACAGGATCAGGGAGGAACAGCATTTTCCTCCAGGGACGTAGCTTGAAATATCATTCCTTTCATAACAGGAAACTCCTACGGCTTTTTAGTAAGAACCTCCACAGTGTCTTTTAGAAAATATAATTCTGTTTAAAAACCATAAAGAAATACATGTAAGAAACATAATTTTAGCCACCTGGATGTTTCAAAAAGGACAGAAGGATGAAAATATCATAAAACAATAAATAATTGGACAGCTTTGTACCTCACTCTAGGATTCTGCTGCTTTTGGGAACAAATAAATTGTTAGAAATTCTGATGCTGATGTCTCTGGCACTCTTTCCACACGTCCAGCACAGGTTTGGTGCAAGAGCTGGGCACTGTCAATACGTGTGATGCCGCCAAATTGCTCTCCCAAGTCACAGCTCATGGCAGACATCCTAAGTGTTCCTTTGCTAGGGAACTTTGGGGCAGAGCCTATTTCCTGTAATGGGCTCCAGGTGGGACTGCAGTATTGACAAGTTTAACTCCTGGTCCATCTTTCTCCCAGGTCTGTCAAATGCCTTCCTGTTATTTTTCAAAGGGTCTTTCTACCCTCACCTCTTCAGCTAAGGCTTATTTGGGTAACAACTTCTGGAGGAAGCCTATACAGACTGCCCTCATTAGTGACATTCCTCCATGCGTTTTCCTGTCCTAGTCTTTCCAAGGGTACTGCTGTCTTCTTCAGAACTTAATTGCATAAGCCAAGGCCGAGACATACTTAGGAATGGTTGGCCATCACTGACACCAGGGACCACGTATACAAGTCAACAAGGTTGGCAGATTGTGCTTAAAATTGAAACAGCAGACATTCCAGACCAAGGCATGCAACACCCTACAGATAATTTGGTTGCTATGATTAGATGGGGCTCCACTTTGCACCAAGGAATAGAGTCCAAGAAACTTTAATCCTTTGGAGACCCCTCCTACTATGTCCTACAGAGTACACTAAATCATTGTAGAAAGAGTTACACTGAGAGTTACACTGCAGGCAGCTGTCCTTTCAAGGTGCAAGGGATGAAAGCACTGCAGTGACGTGAGAGGAGAATCAGTGCTTTTTTTTGAGTGAAGATTCAATTTGTTAACACATCATAACAGAATCAAATTATTCCAGATTTTATGGTGTAATGAAGAATTTTGTCTTCTATTTAACAGTTTAGGAACTGTGGCAGGCCAGCTGATAGCAATTTCATGAGTTTCTTTAATGTCCACCAGAAAGTGAAGGTGTGGTAGAGTTCTAAACTGCCGCCCCTTCCACTCGCAGTGGAATGAATGGACCTTGCCTGGATCCGGTGTGTTCACAGAGCTTCACATGAAACCTAAGAAGTGGATCATCTCTCCTTGGGGAATCCTTGATTCCCCTCAATGGTCCTGGATAATATGGCTGTATGAGAGGCAGCGCCCCCTAGAGGAGAGACATAGTCACCTCACCACCTGTGTATGTGAAGGATTAGCGCTACAGCACATGCTTATTTCCCCCCTGAGGAAACACATCTCGGCCACAGGACACAGAAAGGAGAGGACGAGAGATGGAGACAGCTGGAGTGGTGCAAACAGAGATGGCAACGGCTGTTAGGTTTTCAGTGCTAGTACATAAGGATTCTGTGTGTTCACTGCATTTTAGTTACTGGTGGAATTACACATTAAACACTGTAAAATAAATGGCATTTTTCCCTCGTCCTTTTCTACCGTCCAGTGTTTTTTTTTTGTTTTTGTTTTTGTTTTTGTTTTTTTTCTTCACTGCAGACATTTGGTCACAGAGGTCTGGAAAAAGTGGACAACAATTTCACTTGTCTCAAGTCCTTTATCAAATAACACAATTACTTATGCAGCTCAGCCCAAGGGACTGTTCCTTTTTTCAAATATGAACAGCTCTAATAATTGCAGTAGTAGTCGTTTGCCCCCAAGGAAAGCATTTTACAGCTGATTTCAAGCTTTCAAAACTGAAATGTACACTCGGGGGATTTTTTGGAGCTGGTATCTGTAGGGTTAGGGGCATCCAAGAGATCAATAGTCCAGCAGACAGTCAGATTGTCCCTCAGAAAACAGGAAAGGCAGGGATGGATGCCTAGTGATGGCTCGGCAGAAATGCAGACTGTTGGAATGTACCTCGTTACTTAGAGTACCCACAGATCACCTCACCACCAAAGGAACCCATTTCAAACTAAACAGAATGAGGACATAGGGACTATAATAAAGATCTTGCTTCCCAGGGTATGGGAAGGTTCCAGCAGCAACAAAACAATCACATCAGTGAACTTGGAGTAGCCGGAGCAGCAGAGATTGGAGATGATCCACTTGAGGAACAGGATTTAAATCCTCCCTATTCAAGCAAGCACACAGCCCTGTGGAATCTGGAAAATCTGGACAGTTATGTGCTGTTAATGTCACTGTGAAACCTCATTACCCCACAGAACTGAGTTCAGGGTGCAGTTTACAGACAATGAAGGCCAGATTAGAACACATAAAACCAAGGAGATTCATTTACAGTGCTCCTCTAGTTGTAGATGAAACTGTGCGAAACAGTGAAAACTGATCATTTCCCAGCTTACCTGAGTTCTTACGGGGTGAGCTGTGTTCCTGACATACCTCACCTGAGCATTTGCGGGGCCTCATTCAGGGGGAATTATGCTTGTACTTGCTTGTCTTATGTATTTCCTGATATTGGTTCCTTGCCTGTGCCTTTATTAACAACTGACGCATTTGTCTTTGCTCTAAGTCACTGGCTTAGTTATTTTTCTCATTGCTGAGACAAAATACCTGACACTCAAAATTAAGGAGGAGGGCTGGTGAGATAGCTCAGCGGTATAAGCGCCTGCCTGGCAAGCCTGAGGTCCTGAGTTCAACCCCCGGTGCCCACAAAAAACAAAACAAAACAAAACAAAAACAAAAACAAAATTGAGGAAAGATTTATTTCAGCTCACAGTTTGTAGAGGTTTCAATTCATAGTCAGGTGGCTCCAAGGGTGGCATAGCAGAGGGGCGTGGCAGGGGAGAAACAGTCCATGACAGAGCAGGCAGGCAGCAGCAAGCAACAACAGCAGTGAGTCTGCCTTTCCCTTTTATCCCATCCAGGCTACAAACCTTTTGGGTGGTGTCACTCACACCCACAATGGGGCTTTTGTCTGTAGTAAACCCATTCTGTTACACCCAGAACTATACTAACTCCAATCAGCGAACTAATTTAGTACCACACCCTTAATCCTAGTATCACACACCTTAGATCCAGCCAGTTATGAGCACATAAGGCTCTGGGGGAACATCTAGATATAAGCTGTAGCAGTCACATTGAGTTCCAACAACATTTCTATGGAGAAGGGGTCCTAAAGATCTACTGAGACTCATCCTCAGTTTGCTGTCTCTGGGTTTCCTTGGGCACTGGGCTTTCTTTGGGAGTCAGGCCTGAGCCTGCTGCTAGGTGGCCATAGGAGGCCTCCTCTGGCTCATAGGTCACAACAGATTATTTTGATACCCAGCCAAAGTATACTTTTAGAACTACTGAGCATGAGAACAATGGATAAGGCCACAGTGGACCACAAGTCAAATTTTATCAGCCAGCAGATGGGCTATGCTCAGTTTCTAAGTACTTAGTTTTTAAATATTAATCAATATAACTTTAGTTCCACCTCTGGTATCCATATGAAAGTTGAGTTTACATGAGAGTAAATCAGGTAAAGTGAAACTTGCAGGTAACTTCATTCAAAAGAACAAATTGTCTCACAGTAAAACATTTATTCCACTAAATAAATTTCTTCTAACAATTTAGTTGATAAATACTCATTATGGAGAAGAAAAGAAAAGAAAGCAAAGCACCAGGAAACTTATTCAAATTTAAATGCTGGTACAATCTCCTGTGTTGAATTTTTGTTTTAAAAAAATTCACAGCAGACTCTCCAGTGAACACAGGAAATATTTTCAGTTACACTCAGTTTTCACAATCAGATCTGACCAGAGTCACCCCCAAAGTGAAAACAAAATGGATAAAATCCCCTTAAGACATACAAGCATTTTCAGGGAAAGGAATAGCTAACAGGTGCTGGTAATAATTTTAGGATTTTCTCCACCAGGAGACATGGTCTGGATGAAAATGGAAGGGCATTTAATGGGAAGTCTTTATCACCTCTCAAGACCTGTCTTCTCAAGAGCAACCAGAAGAATATTTTCATAACACTTTCAAATTCCTCACCAAGCTAATAGTCATTTGGGTCTTTCCATTACTGAATTATCCAAAATACAAACACCTGCTCGGATTTCTTAAGTGTGTGACTAAATTATGGACTTCAGTCACTGGGGCTTTACCTTTGACCTGACTTAGAAGTTTTCATCTGGAAAGAGGTTTCAATGATCCTCTGTAGAAGTACAGATTTACACTTAGCAAAACAAGAAGACCTGGGGCACTGGATCAACATGACTAAAACCACCTTAGATCTGTGACATCATCATCTCGCACAGAAATAATAACTCATTAAGCAGATTTTCATATTAGCTAGAAGACAGCACATCTGGGAACTTGGAATCTATTGAGCTTAAACTCCATCAACAGCCGTGACACCTAAAGGAGTTATATAAGGAATTGTTATCAGGCAGGATCTGTATGAAAAGAGGGAAGGAGGGACGACGGATTTGTATTTTGTTGCTGTTATTATTGTTCAAAGATTGCAATTTTTATTGCCTGGGACTACTTTCAATCAGTACTGATCATGTGAACCACAAAAGGGGAAGAGTGCCTGCCTTCTGTGTGTCTAAAATAAAGAAAAGAAAAGAGAGAGAGAGAGGGAGAAGGAGAGGGAGAGGGAGAGAGAGGGAGGGAGGCAGACAGACAGACAGGGACAAACAACTGGGAAGAGAACAGTAAAATCACTGCTCCAAGATGGCAGGTGACTACATCCCCATCCTATTCAGATTTACTAATTCATAGCTTATAATTTCACATTATTTTTTGGTTAGAAAACTAGGCTTAAGCTACTAAAATTACTGAGAAAACAGGTTTTTTGAAAAACACATTAATACACAAGAACTATAGTTCCTACATTTAATCAAACAGAACAATTAGCTGTTTGTATGTCATTTTAAGAGGTTTGGCAGACACTGTTTGAACAGCAGTCTTCTCGCGTTCAGGGGGCCTGACATGAACTAATACTAAAGAGCTAAATTTGTTCATTGAGTTCAGGGCACTGAGCAGTGTTAGGGACAGAAGAAAGTCAGGATCCACTTTAACTGTGGCTGCAAGACCATATACAAAGCAGAAATGTCAGCATATGTACATTAGTGTCCTTGGACTGCTATAAAAAAAAAAAAAAAGCACAGTTTGGTGGGGTTGAAGCACGGGTTCATGTTCTCACAGTTTGGCTGCTGTAAGACTGAAATGAATGTATCCACAGAGCCACGTTCCCTGCAACTCTGCAGGGTGTCCTTCTTGTCTCATCCTAGCTGCACCTGTGGCTGTCCCAGGCTGGTGTTCCTTGGCTTGGACTCGCCACCCTAGTCTCTGCCTGTGCCACCACCTGGCCTTCATCTGTGTGCATCTCTCCTTTTCTCATAAGGGCTCCATTTAGACTGGATTTGGGTCAGCTCTACTCCAGTAGGACCTACTCTACCCTCACTCACGTCTTCAAAGACTCTATTTCCAAATAAGGCCACGTTTTAAGGTACTTCAGGGTTCGGAGCTTCAACTGACCTTTGGAGGGACAGAGTTTAACCCATAACACGATGTAACTGAATTTTTCCTACTTTACTCTGATTGTTGCAATTACTCTATCAATCTGAAGTTAATTAACATATTAAATAAGCACTCAAATTAAAAGTCCCCTCCTCAACCTATGGGAGCCTCTTACATAAATAAATATATGTAAAGGAAGCATGAAGTAGGTTGGACTTACAAATTTTGGGGCAGAGAGCAGAGTTTGGCATTAAAGTAAGAAATCTTTCCAGTATTTCTCCTATGTTAATAGTTATCTATGATCCTTTAGTATTGCAAATTGCTTTTGATTACTGAGAGAATTCTTAAGAGCGACAGCAGTGGTAAACGTTTCACTTGGTTTCTGGGACTCAAAGGGGCCTCCCTCCTTGAGATCTCTCAAGTCTTCTGCCTTTTAGTCAAAGGGAAGATCAAGCCCTTTCTGTGTCTTTGCAAAAGCAGCCAGAAGACTTGACGACAAGTGCTGGAAGAAACAACCCACGGAGCGTGCTACAGGCAGGAGTGAGGGTCTGTCATCTTGGAGTGTCTCTCTTGCAGAGGAAATTTCTAGCAAACATACAACGCTGTCTGTTGGTTTCTAATCTACAAGTTCATTTTGGGAGTCACCAATTTCTCGACTTTAATAGTGATGAGTAGCAAGTAATAATAAAAAACCACAGACTGTATTTAAAATATATTTGGATGGAAAGAGAGGGAGAGACTGGCAAGGCTGCTGCTTATATTTCCTCCACTGTCTTCATGGCAAAGCCAAGTAGAAGCCTCAAGGCGAGTCTGGGCCCCGTCTGCACCACGGCATTACCTTTGTCTCCCCTGAGCTTCCGACGACCCCGACCTCTTGTGCCTTTCAGGCCTGAGAGTGAGGACCCGCGCTCTTGTGTCTTCATTTTTCTTCTCACTCAGATGAGGCTCCCTTGGAGTTTTACTCCTTATGAAAGCCAGACGCACAGGCTCTGATCTCCACTGAGGACACCAAGGCCAACATTCCCCCAAAGCCACCCTCCTTGAACGTATAATTCCGTGCTTATCTCCCACCTCTGCAAATCAGTGGACACCGTGGATCCCAGCCGTTACCTCTAGAAACTCTGCTCGTTGTTTTTCTCGCCTCTCTGGTGGTTGGTTTTTCTCGTGTGTCAGCTCCCTGCACCCACCAACCCCCTTCCGTCCCGCGCACCCTGGCTGGAGTGCGCAGTGCTTACTGCTGTGGAAGGACCCCACCTCGGTGCTAACCCCTTTTTCCCGTGGCTTCTCTCCCCAGGCTCTCAGTCTGCATTCCAGAGGACCCGGGGTGGGACTGATAGAAACGGGCTGTTCTTCATGTCCCGAGAAGGATGTGACACAGGTCAGGCGAGGCTGGGGCTGGGAGGAAGTGGGGGAAGCATCCACAGGTGTGCTTACCTGGGAGAGGAACGGAATTGCCTGATGATGTCCCTCAGCGACAATTCTCTTGCCACCCCTCCTCTGTCCTCTATTCTGCTCCATGTCCCTGCCTGTTCACCTGGGCGAGGGATTGTTCACGCAGGTTTCCATGTCCTGACCTCTGTCTCCTCTTCAAGCCCTCAGGTCACCACAGGGAATGGACCTACTTCCCTCTTCCACATATGCACCGCCCAAATATTGAAACCCTCACCTCCTTGTTCTCTCTTCCTGCTTATCTTCCTTTCCTAATATTTAATGCCACTGTTTGCTTTGTGACTTACCTCTCCCTCTGGACTTTCGTATAAGTCTCTTGAAAGCAGAGTTCTTCCATTCTGTCTGGGGCTTAATCTTCTCTAGTGGACTTTGACACAAATGCTCCACTTGCTCCCTTCTAGGAAAGGTTTTTTGGGCAAGAATCTACTGCCCAAACCAAAAATCTCTGGGGTCTTTCTGGGTTGTTCCTATTCATTATAACTCCAAAATATCTCTAAAAATACCCTAAATATCTTCAAAACATGCTGCCAATGTCACCTTCTCTGCAGGGGTCTAACGTAGAGCAGTCCTTCTCCAACTGATGGGTGCTTCCTTATCACCCCACAGAAAGACTTCACATGGTTTTCCCATTGTTCTTTCATACTTGAAACTGTAATGCGACAGATAACGTGCAGTACATGCACCTTCAATTTGCACATAAAAATAAGAATCGGTGTTCCCCTGGCACTCTTGTTTTTATCTTCTTGGGCTGATATTTCCCTAGCTAAGGGTGCATCCTGTAGTCACGGCACCATTGCCTATCTGCTAACCCAGCCTGCCAGGCCCACCTTCCTGGACACTGCTTATGACTGAAATGACACTGAGAACATACTAGACTTCACTATTCAATTCAGGGCAATAACATCCACCGTGCCTACTTATTTTTACACAATCTGCTAATATTGCAGCAAAACCGTAGTGAGAAAACAGAAAAAAATATACCCCGATTTGTATTCTATCTCTGCACTTGCCGTTACCCTAATTCATTCTCCAGGAATTACAGCCAGTAATCTTTGAAAACATGTAGCATTTCATGTTATTTGCTCTCTTTATGATACTTTAATTATGATGATGTTAATGATGATGATGATGAGGAGGAGGAGGAGGAGGATGCCTGGACCAAAATGCAAACTTGCTAACATGAGTATAAGGCATGGATTTTCTATCATCTCCACATGTGGAGCAGCGCCCTCCTACAAAGCCGAGAGAATTCCAGCCATCACTGGATCCCTTAGGGTGCCTGCTTAAAAAGCAGAGTGTGAAGCAAGGCTGGAGAGCTGAGTCACTATTGCAGGTACAATCTCAGGCTGTGTGAGTGGGGAAAGGGGAAGCAGAGTGAGAAGGAATGGGAATTAACGCGATGGGGCTTGTCAGCCGGGAGCTACTTCTCCCGGATGAGCCACAAGGAGGTATCTGAGATGCTCAGGGTCATGCAGAACACGCCTGGCAAGGTCCACTGGAGGGAAGAGGGGTAGGGGACGTACCAGTTGGTTCTTTCCTGGCTCTGCCTCACAGGCAGAAAGTCACCTTGCTGGAAGTTATTCTGCCCCTACAATTCTGAGTTCCATGTCTCAACTCTTTAGCACCTGCCTGAGAAACCAGATCCCACACTCAGCAGTGCGGTCTTTCAGGCAAGCCTGGACATGACAGGAGTGGCCAGAGCTCCTTGGCCACCAGTGGGTTAGCATGGGTGGAGGAGTCTCATGGTCCTGCCCAGGAGGCAGGTGAGGCAGGACAAATGGTTGAGGATCCAGGATAGAGCAAAGTCAAGAGCCTGAGGAGGCCCCCATGACCTGTGCCATGAGCCACCCTTCTCCATGCTTCTGCACACAGTGTGTTCATCTCACGAGCCTTGGTTCAGGGTCACCTCCTAACACAATACCAACATTCTTCCTCATCTCCTAACACGATACCTTCATTCTTCCTCATCGGACATTGAAACAGACTCTCCGATCACTGCCCGTCTCTTTCCATGACTTCTTTTTTCCTGAGGTTTTGTTCTGATTTTCTTCTTCTGCTAGCACTCAAGCTTTCTGTTTATTATCACCAGTGCTGTAACACTAAATTTTCTATTTACCTTTATATTTGAAGGAAAGCTTGGTCTACAATAAAACTCCAGCTCACGCTTAATTTTCCTCCGTTTTTAAAATATATTGTTGTACTTGGAATCTAGTATTGAGTGTTGCTCTGCATTTTTTTCTTCCTTTTTGATTCTTCTCCAAATTTACTAGACTCAATTTAACCACTACTTAGCTTTATTTAATTCTTGTTAAAAAGATGCATGGTATTCTGTTGGCTTGAGATTTTCATTCTGGAGGATGTCTTCTTGTTTCATTTATTGTTAGGTGAGTATAACATTCTTGAATGACATTTGCTGTTCCTCAGAACTTTGTAGGTCAAGTTTCACAGACTAGGCACCTCAGAGAATTCCAAGACCACTAGATTTTTTCCACTTGTAGGTATTTTTCCCCAAAATGTTCATCTAATTCTTTCTTTATACCTGGAATATGAAAATTCTACATGGCTACAGCTAATGTGCATTTATTATTAAATAATATTGATGAAATATGGTGTGCAATGGCATCTATTGAGACCATTCATCCTTTATTTCTGGGAAATTTTCTGTAATTATTTCTCTTTTTTTTTGTTTGTTTTTTTTTAATATGCTGGTACCAGAAGTTGAACTCAGGACCTCGTGCTTGCCAGGCAGGCGCTTATGCTGCTGAGCTATCTCACTGGCCCCTTTGTAATTATTTTTGCAGGGTAACTGGTCATTGCCCTTTGTAATGGTCTCTGGTTCAACAACACCAACTATTCTGACGTTGCCTTAATTTTGTGCCCTTCATATCTAGAATATTTTTTATTAGTACTTTTGTCATTGCAACCATTACTAACTCTTATTCTGTTAACCTTCAGCATTGCTTCTGTTCCCATGAAGTTTCTAATTGAATGATTACCTTTGCAAGTTTTGATCTTCTATGCATTCGTTTATCTCTGTGAACTTCATTTTCATCTCACCTTGCATCTTTTGTCATTTCAACTTTGAGTACTTATTTTATTCATGATCTCCTTTTTAAAAAAAAAAAAGGGGGGGAGGAATTTGTGGCAGAAGTACTTTTGCTCCTTCAGTAAAGAATTATATTCGATCTGTTTTTCTAGAGATCGACCACAGCTGGGCTCCCTCTCATGTTAAACTTTAGATATTGCTGACGAACAAAATAGACCAGCCTCTCAAATGGCTATTGGCAGGTGTTATTCCATTTGCATTGACTTAAGCAAAATCAAAGTGGGAGAACATATGCTTATCACCACATCTGGATTCCCCAACCTGAGTTAGCAAACTGTTTCTCTGGGTAAGTTAGGAAGCACTATGGCTTCATGTTCACTGGCGATTTGAGTCATCCTTGTACTCTCTCAGCTGCGTAGGTATCAGTCCCTGGAAGGGGACAGCAAGGGACATCACCCCTTGAGGACTGCAGGCTGCATGCTTGATGCCAGCTCTCATATCCAAAGAGATGAAAGTCCTTGCTTTGCCTTCATGCAACCCAAGTGGAGTTAGATATAAATTAAAGAACAGATAAACAGCAGTTTTGTGAATTTGGAATGTCAAAACCTGTAATGTCTGTCATCCTTGTCAGAAGTCATTTCTTTGCTGATTTTTAGTTTAAAAAGATCTGCATTTTGGATACTGTTTCTCATATTCTGCTTTTCCATTTCAATTCACTGAACACTAAAAAAGGACAACGTGCTAGATCGCCAAAATAGTATCTATTAAAACTAATTTTTATTCCATGTTAGTTTGGAAAGGAAGATATTTCCCTCAAAATATATTAAATGACAATGTAAGGATTAAATGAAAACATCCAGAAGATAGTGGGAACATGAAGTTTGTAATTTATTGTGCTTCTAAAGCTAAAATTGCCAATCTAGCTAAAGAAGTGTGCACGCAGTCTGGGAATCCAGCTTCCAGCACAGCTTTCCTTTGCAGACTGAGTCATGGCTTATAATTTGGAGCTGGGCTCTCTGGAGGATTCTGTTTCCATTTTTACTTCCTGCAGGAAGGAATGTTTCACCCACTGCAAACTCCTCCTCCCACAGCCTTTAACACACTCACTAGTGAGAGAGGGATTCTGCAAAAGAGTTCTACATAATCTCAACCCAGGATTCAAATTATTTTTCTCTCAACACACACGACAGCTCAAGTCAAGCAAGTACACTACTCAGACAAGTAGATTAAAATGAAAACAAATTATCAGGTAAGTGAAAAAATGATTTAAGTTTGAGTAGGATGCACTTGGCAAGTGATGCATAGTACATCATGATCACAATCAGACTTATAAACCTGGAGACAAGATTAGAAAGCCTGGGACCCAAGGTCTGACCTAACACCCTCAGTGTAAGTCCTGTCTTGGAGACAGTGCGGGTTCGGCTCCAGACCAGTGTAATAAAGCAAAGTTCACAAAAAGTCAGGCACAGGAATGCTTTGGTTTTCCGGTATATAGGAAAGTAATGTTTATATTATGTTGCAGTTTACTAAATGTGTGGTGGCATTATGACTTAAAACAAAGATACATGGCTTAATGAAAAATATTTTATTAATAAAAACGCTAATAATTATCTGAGCTATCAGGAAAATGGCACCAATAGACTTGCTCCAGGTGGATTGCCACAAACCTTCAAGTTACAAAAAGTGCAGTATCTGTGAAGCGTAATCAAGTGAAGGACAGTAAAAGGAGGTACTGAGGTATGAGGTGATGCGGGAATGAAATATGCCTGCAGTGTGTGTTGGGAGGAGAGGGCTGGGGAGTGGTAGCCGGATCATTAGATCATCCAAATCAGACCCCTGAAAGTAAGTTTTTAGAAGTTGTACTAAGATGCAACACACATTGTCTATTATTTTATTAATAATTGGAAGTTGCTCTTTTTTGACTTGATTTTTCTCAAACATACTGTTTGTAATAAAGACCTTCAAGTATTTAACTACAGTGGCTGTGTTTTAAATAGTGTTCCTTTCCCCCACCCCGAATTCACTGGTTGAACCCTGGTTTCTGATACAAAGGTGTTAGGAAGCAGTGCCTTTTGCAGGGGACTGGGTCATGAGGTTGAAAGCTTCGCAACAGAACCAGTGCTTTTACAAGAAGAGACTCAAGACCACATCTCTGCATGCCCCTGTGAGGATGCAGGGGGGCAGCAGCTTAGTGCCAGGATGGGGCCCTCAGCAGGACACACTGGGCGGCACCTTCCTGAGGGACCCCAGCCACCAGAACCATGAGGACTAAATTTCCGTCATTTAAGCCACCTGGTCTGTGGTATTCAGTTAACAGCAATGACAAGCGATGAAGGAACTTACCAAAATTATACTACGAGAGTTTCACTAGAAATCCTCAGAGCTCACAATGGGTCATTCTGGGCACGAGGGAAGGAAACACCACCAAACCGTGCCCTCGGGTGGGGAGAGGGCAGAAGACAGGTCAGAGCCTCAGGCTGCTCTGTGCAGACCCACCCAGGCCTGGCCAGCACCAGCCCATCTCCTCAGCACTCCATCCCGGGTACTGATGAGGACTTCAGGTCCCCCTTCCAAGGGGATGACCCCATTCTGTGTGGCATTAACCTGAACACGTATGATAAAAATCCCTAAAAACTGCAAAGGTCCAGTTCATTCATTCTCTGAGCCTCACACATCTCAGGCATCCCGTGAGATATTAAGGATAAAAATGGCAGAAAAAAAGGTGCAATCCCTGTCTGTAGCCTGGTTAGCAAAACAGTACATTGGTAACTGAAACAAACAACATCCCTTCTTGACCACCCCTCTAGCTGCCTTGTTGGTCCTTGTTTCTCTTCACTGCGTAGCCTCTGAAAAGAGCTGTTCCCAGCTACTGCTGCATCTGACTCTCTCCCATGCTCCTCCCCTCCTCCCTGCTCCTTCCACGGACAGGACTTAAGGGACAGCTGTGGCCTCCAGCTGCCTACTCAGTGATCACATCCATCCTCATGTTCCTTGGCTCTCAGAAGCACTGCCCACAGCTGTCCAGACTCTGGGCGTGCAGCCTTTGCTACATCCTTTACGGGTGCAGGGCTGGCTCCTCTTCCGCGGGCAGTGCTCAGCTTACAGGCGTCTGCTTGCCATGGCAGACTCTGACCAGCCAGGCACCGCGGCCTCCCTGGGATTGCCTCAGCCACCACATCAGCTTATAACCACCGCTTTACTGCTGATGCATTCTACTTACTGGTTGGCTTGTCACCTCCCTGTTCCCTTAGAATATGAGCCTCAGGAGAGGAGGCCAGTACCAGGCTGTCCAGCACTGTACACAATGCTTCCAATGAATGCAACAAACAGTAAAAGTTACATAAATCTTAGTGGCTCCGTGAACAAAAATATAACAATGGATAAATGCATCATTAGAAATTGAGAAGATCTATCAAGGAAAGATAAATGATTCACAATGACAAGAAAGGTAATTGTGTTTTTTGGGAAAGTGCCGATTATATAGAAGAGTGTGGCAGAGCGGATTCTGCCACAAGGCTGCCCCGCCTGGGCACAAGGAGGTCGAGGCCCGAGGCTGGGCTGCGCCCTGAGCCAGCCGTGCACTTCCCGAAGATGGAGCGTGCCTTGCACACTCTAGTTGATTGCAATCTGAAGACATCTGGTTGTTATTCAGAATTTGATAAGCACTGCTGCTTACAATGGCTGTGAAATATTGTGTCATTTATGCCCCCAAATATATTCTTTGAATGCTTTAATTTGCCATTACAGGAATCATTTGCTATGAGCACTGTTTTCAAAACAACCAGAAATCACCATGAAAACCAAGGATATCTCACCCCGCAACACCTTCTAACAAAGTGTTCCATTGTCTTAAACTACCCAAATTACGTTGGTCTTGCCAAGAAAAGACTTATTTTATGAATAGTGGAAGAACAATAGTTAAGAAAGGAGGCATTCTTTGTCCAATTAAAATTATGACTATTTCATAAAAAGAGAATGAAGATTTCTGAAAATGACAAGAAGAAAGCATTGTGCGTTTTGTTGGTTGGTAAGACGGCAGGCCCAAAGCTTGAGATTGAAATGCCATGGTTAGCATTTAAAACATAAGGAGAAGTTGGTAGCAAACTATTGGGAGGAGGGCAGAACTCCTACCTGTGGCCAGGTACATGATGTGGACAAGCGTGTCTCTGCCCTGTACCACGTCCACCACCACGTGGGAGAAGCGGCTGTTGTCCTCCATGAAGGAGGGCGCTGTGGTCACCGGCTGTACCACCTCGTGCATTAGGATGAACTTCTGAGCGTCCTGCAGGTTCCTTTCTGTTAGGTTCACATACAGGCCCTGGTCCACGGTGCCACACTGCAAGGCAAGACAAGCATATTGGAAGTAGCCACTGACACCCTTATCTTTTGTGGCCCCCATAGCTGGAGAGTGACTTGGAAAATGAACAAGACACAGTGCATGGCTGACGCTGTGGACAGGTTTGCTTTCTTCACCTCCCCTGAAATTCTCGTCCTTCCCATCCTACCCATTACAGATGTGAAATCATCCTGTTTGGAGAATGTCTCAACTCCATCATGAGTGAACTGATCAGAAGTTTTAAAATATAAAATGGAAGTCAAGGCTGATTATAATTTGAGCAGCAGATGCGTAGAAACTCCTTGTCCCAGCCGGGGTAAACATGTACTAATGTATCTCTCCACTAAATCATGTGGCCATATTGAAAATGCAGCAATCTATAGGTTTATTGGTTTTCCCATAAGACCAGTGGGTTTATAAGCAAAAAAAAGATTCCATCTCAGTCATATTCCCATCATTCATACACAGTACCCACAATTTAAAACACTTATTTTGGTTCACAGTTTAGCCCATAGTCAGCTGGTTTCAAGGCAGGGCAGCATGGTAGAGGGGCACATTGTAGGAGAGCTGCTTACCTCATGGTGGCCAGGAAGCAGAGAGAGGAGGGAGGAGAGATACAATCTTCCAGGTCACGCCCTGGGTGGCCTCCCTCTAAGCAGCCCTCATTTCTTGACAGTACACTAAGCTACTAGACTCATGAGTGATGAGTACAGCACTCCCATGATCCAATCACTGTTCAAAACCCCTGCCTCGGGCCAAGAGACCCTGGAGGACATTCTAGAGCTAAACCATAACAATTTCCTTGGCAAGAGAATTATGTTTTAATCTATAAACCATATAACATGATTCATACATACTATGAAAGTATTATTACGGTCTGCTTATTTTATGCTTGTGTTCCAAGACAGAAGAAATTTTAAAAATTGGTGATAGTCTTGGAATCTGAGTGATGATACAGTAAATTTGCAGTAGGAAATGGAGGTAAGTAGATGAAGACAGCAAAGAGAGGAGGAAGGAGAAAGGGATGAAAAGGAAGAAAGGAAAAACAAGGGAGGAGGAAGGAAGAAACAATCTGCAGATAGAGGAAATATGAAACTAAATTTGAGACAGGCAGGGGAAAAAAATTAGGCTGGAAATTGCTGAGAATTACATTCTGAACCATGTGGGCAGAAGGCTGGCAGGTGTTACTTATGATGGTTTCTGGCAAGGACAAAGTACAAGGTGGTGTAGGAAAGAAAGCACCACATTCCTGGAACCGAGCACAGAATCAGAAAATTACTACCAATATTTCTCACTTCTTTTTTTTTTTTTTTCTGTGGGTACCGGGGGTCAAACTCAGGACCTCACGCGCCAGCAGGTGCCCGTGCCGCTGAGCGATATCACCGGCCCTTTTTTCTTATGTGGGTACCGAGAGTCAAACTCAGGACCTCACGCTAGCCTGGCAGGAGCTTATGCTGCTGAGCCATCTCACTGGCCCCCTCTCACTTCTTTTATAAACACTAAATCCTAATGCAAATAGTGCCTGGTTCTCAGCAGAACTTCATCTAAGTAAGTTTGATAGAAATAAATTGGGGGGCCCATGCCACATGCAACTACCATTCATAACATGCCATTTCTAATACCGGGTTTTATTAGAGGTTAGAGATGCACAGTATATGATGGAAATTGCTTTTTTGAAGTAGATGATATTTTTGTAGCACTTGATAAAATGTCCTATAAGCCATAAACTGATAGGCGAATTGCAGAATTAGAGAATCTTAAAGCTAAATGGATTCCATTCATTTAGTCCAATGGTCAATTTAATATCATCCTCTTGTAGGGGAACCTGGGCACCACATGTGGGACCCTGAGAATTCAGGTGAGGGTTCAGGCCTGCAAATGATGGGCTCTGTAGTTCAGGTGTGTCCTGGCTCCTGCCACACAGCTCAACGAAGGTCTTGCCTCTCAAACCTGGACTCTTCAACTATAAAGCAGGCAGGAAAATCTAGACTCTATGCACTTCTCAGGGCTGATGTGAGAGCAACTGAGATACTCAGCAGAAAGCAGGTGTAAAGGGCCCCACAGAACTGTGTGTGTGGCACTGAGAAGCCATTCAACCAGTGGCAAATAATAAGTGCTTTCATCTTGAAGCAGGACAGCGATACCATAGTCCATGGAGCTATGGTGGCCGGAGGAAAATGAGAGAATAAATGAAGTGACAAATGAATCAATTGCGAATACTACATAAGCAACTCCATTTGTGGGATGGGGAAAGGCTGTGCCAGAAGATTTTATATCATTACAGTATTTAATAATAGCGCTGGGAACATTTGCCTATCAGCAATTGTTTTAACAAATGACAAAGAGCTCCACCGGGCTTGGTCTTCATGCATGGGAGTCCTAGTTCTGAAGCTGTCCTTGTTTTTGTGGCATACTTTTCCCCAGACTGCTGTGACAGCTCAGGTGCAGGTGGCAGCTAGCTGTCTTCATGCTGGGTGAAGTTTACAGACACAATTTTGTATGCATGGTGTAAAACAAAGCAAAGCAAAACAAAATAAAACAACTAAAACCCAGGAGTCACAATCTAAAGACAAAAACCTCTCACTGTCCTTAGGAACCAGAAACTTGGGAGGCCCAGGGGTAATCAGAGACTGGGGCCTCCTGTCAGGACCACTTTCAACACCTGGTACTCTTTATTCCTGGACCCATGTCTTGTTTAAGTCATCAGCCTGCATTGTCAAGAACTGTATCTGAAGAGTTTTCTATGACTTCCTGGTTTCTTTTGCCAGCTTATAATAAAAGTCCCACCCAAGGATTCTGCCTCCAATATTTTGAAAGCTACTATTTGTATGTATAGAATCTATTTATGGGACCATAGACCATTCACCAAGCTTTCTAAAGGCTGTAAATTCTCTCACTCTGCCTTTCACACTGGTCTCCCTGCTGTCTGTGTCAGGCACGGTGGGACACCCTGGGGACTATGAAAGAGGAAAACAATAAAAATAGGAAAAGCACAGCCCTTGCCCTCATGTGGCGTACAGCCCACCACGGCTGTCATGTCAACACTGCCACAAGTAAGGAGGTCAGTAATTCTACACATTTTTAAAGAATGTAATAAACACTTAAATTTTGCTTTCTAATTTGTTTAAAAGACAAAAAACATCCAGCTTTGTCCCAGCACACCAGCACTTGGTGGCCAAGCCCACAGTCACAGCATCTAATCTTAACAGTGCACAATTTCCAGGTATCTTGGTCTGCATGCCGCTTTGCCCTTTCACATCTGGCTGCTGACATGAGCTGTGTATCCAAGGGCCCTAAGGGTGCAGCCAGGCTTTTCCTGCGCTCATGTAATCTGCCAGTTTCAGGCATCCATCTCTCATTGCAGATCAGTGGTGACCACACTGCAGCCTGTCACCCGATGGCTGTGCCATGGGGTCTGCCCAGGGCTTTGCTTCAGTGGCTGATGATTTTCCTATACAGCGCAGGGTTTGGATGACTTTAAAACCACCACCTCTATGCGGGCAGACACCTATGAGGGTGGGTTCTAGATTGCAACTGATAAAGTAACACATAGCTCTTGTCGTTTGTTACTGTTTTCAGTTGAACTTTCTCTTAAATTTTGAAATATAAGGTACTTTCTGTATTAACCCTTCTGCTTTCTGAACCTGTTTGCTAAATAATGAGCCATCTTTACTACATAAATGCTGCGTAAAACTTCAAATGTCAGCAGGAAAAACAAGAACAAAAACATCTAACACATCCCACTGTTGGTTACTGCAAACATCAGGACTTTTACACCTGCCTGGTGGAGGATCCGTAGGGCAAAGTGAATTCCTGCTCTATGCCAGCCTCCAAAGTTCATGAATGTCAGTCTGGTGCAACAATCAAATATGGTCAATAAAAAGAAAACACACATTTGTACTAGAAGTTACGCAAAGGATCACCATAGTCTGTAACTTTAGTTCACTGCAAATTTGGGACTCTACCCAACCAAAGAAGACAAGATTAGCTAAGCACAGTTCTTGCCTGAAATGCACACACTCTTTGGGATGCTTAATGCCTTATGCAGCATGCACCTACTCCCATCTCAGAAATGTGAGCAAGCCCTTCAGTGTGACGCTGGCATTATAAAACCAGAGACTGGTGAACTTAACAAATGAGAAGATTTGCTGTGTGCTACAAATGTATCCAAATGCATGGGCTAAGAGTTACCCAGTGCTGGAGGTGGTAAAGAATTACGAAGTCTAATAAGTCACTCTTTCATGGTGAAGACTTTTGCAATAGAAACACTATATAATGAAAGTACACTATAAATATAATAAGCATCTTTGTTAGTTTTTCGACCTTTAAAATTTTCAAAAGGACTTTCTTAAAAGTAATGATCTATTTTATGATCTATTTTGTCCTCCATAATACATTTAATACCCAACATGTATATATATGAGTACACACCACGGGGAAGACACCAACCAGATGGTCCCTCCAAATCCCCTTTATCAAATATTATACAGTAAATAACACATATTGATTGATATTACCTAAATTTATTCCTAAAATATTCCTATGCATTTGTATTTCTCCTTCCACATTTTCTTGATGGGACTATGAGGAGATGATGGATAACTTGTCCACAGAAAGCGGTGAGAGATAAAAGATCACATGTAAATCAGTTATCGTCTTCTCAACTCCATATGCTTGCAAAATTTAATGATAAGAACAAACAAAAAACTGAAAACAATTATAATCAAATAGTGTTTTCCAAAATCCAAGCAAAGTGTCAAGTGATTGAACATTTTTATCCTCCCAGTTTTCCCGAAAGCCAAAGGTTTTAGGCTTTGGATGACAGACTAACCAGAACTTGAACGACCCAGTTCTAACCCTAAGTAGTGTCAGCTACCATCAGTCATTTAGTTGGAATAGGTTGGGATCTGAGGGCAGAGGATGGGATTCCGCTGGACCACTCATCTGCTGTGGTCCTGGCCAGATCTCTGCCCTATGGCTCAGTGTCCTTCCCTGTATGTGGAAAAGTCTTTCTCATCATGGTACTGCAGCCAGCGTGTGAGAAGGCGCACCTGAAACATCCAGCACAGGGCTTGGATCTTGGGAGTGCGAAACTTTATGCTCCAAACAACGACTGTCCTAGGAGAGCTGACGTGCAAGGGGAGCCTGTGTTTGTGGACTACATATTTGCTCCCCACCCAGATTCATACATGGAAGCCCTCTCTCTCAGCTTGACTATATTTGGAGATAGAGTCTCCAAGGAAGTAACTAATGTTCAATGAGACCGTAAGGGTGGGGCTGTGACTCAGTAGACCTGGTGACCTTAAGAAAGAGGACGAGACAGGATAGATGTCTCTACCTTGCACAGAAGGACACAATGAGAAGATGACCATCTGCGAGCCAGGAAAACAGCCCTCACGAGAAAATGACCCTGCTTTCAGCTTGATCTTAAGCTTCCAGCCTCCAGAAGTGTGGGAAAATAAATGGCTCTTTTTTAAAACCATCCGATCTGTGCTAATCTGTTATAGCAGCCCAAGCAGACTAATACCCCTGCCAACTGACCAAAGGTAAGAAATGCTTCCTCTCTTTGAGTCTCAGCCTATTCTGAATATTGTGAGGTGAGGTGAGGTACAAATCTCCAGACAGTGCGGTTACACAGGAATTTTGTGATGGAAGAATGACTTTCAGCTCTGCTGCTTTTAGTCCTCCACATTTAGTCCTCCCATAGGAAATCTCGCCTATTTGCCAATTAGAGCTCTAATCCTGTTTGTGCGTCTGCACCACTCTGTGGCCTGGTCCCTATTCATCGGAGAGTCATTCATTAGGGATCAGAGGTCTGGGGACACCGAGTCCAACATCATTAGTACTAATTGAAGCGTGGATTCCTAATCCACTGCAGAAGGCTGG
The DNA here is from genome assembly GCA_028451465.1 of Erethizon dorsatum. Taxonomy (NCBI): domain Eukaryota; kingdom Metazoa; phylum Chordata; class Mammalia; order Rodentia; family Erethizontidae; genus Erethizon; species Erethizon dorsatum. The sequence goes on from CM051833.1 coordinate 59,783,296, forward strand.
CCTTTTTCAGCTTGGCGTCAGGCGCCGCAACTGACAAAAGGGCCTTTTGTGGTCCAGGCGCCATAGTTGACAAAAAGCTCCCATCTATTGACATGAGCCAAGCTGAGCACAGGGCTGTCCTTGAGGGATGGGGAGAGTGCAGCCGCTCTGGGCGTGCACCCTAGGTTCCCTGCCCCAGCGCATCTACCTGAGTTTCTGCATTTTTCAGGGGGGTGCTGCTTCCCTGAAATTACCTGGAAGTTGGGGTTGGGGTTGGGATAAGGTAGCCAGGCTGAGCGAGAGTTCTCCTGGAACTTGAAGGGCCCATTGAAGGCCTGCGAGATGGCGCTCAGGTTGAAGACACACACAGCCGAGGCGGCGATGCTGTTCCTGGAGAGTGGAGGAAGAGAAAAAGAGAAGGTCGGTCAGACAGCCCAGCCAGGAATGCTGGCCACCAGCCACGTGCAGCAGTGGTGACTCAGGAGCAGCTTCTAGACACCTGGAGACCACAGTCTCTCACACATCCCGAGGGGATGACACCAGAACAGTGCATGGGGCTCGCCTGTGAATTATTTGTAGAGAAATAAACATTTAAGTATCAAAACAAGGGTGGCTGACAATTAGCACACTTGTAATGCTGTCACGTGGGACTGGTTCACTCAGCCATAGGAAAACAGCAAGGGACTGCATGGAGCTGCATGTTCACCTTTTAAATTCTGGAAGAAAGATCTTCTCCTCTAGTGGACAGGGCCCTCCTTCGTCTTGCACAGCCCCTCCCCACTGTTGATCTGGCTACTCAGCTGGAAGCGGGTGAAGCTTTTTGTCTTTTAAATCTCTAGATATTTATGTTCATCCATCATCCTTCAAAAAATAATCAACTTAGAGTATTGTGCAAAGAATGCCTGTCAGACCCTTCATATATATATTTTTTAATTTAAAGAGGATTGTAAATTCAATGGGTCAAAACACTGACAAGAAATCTTGAAGCCTTAATTTAGAATTTGAGCTTTGCAGACAAAGCTGTAAATGGGAGGCTTTGGAAGGTCAGTACCCTTCAACTAAGCAAGGAAACAGCAAAATATTTTGGGTTAAGTTTGCATTTTAACTTCAGCTATGGTTCTAAAGAGAAAATGAAGATAAAAGAATATGTATGTATTTTCCATATTAATGCTCTGAGCCAGTAAATACTACATCTCCTCATATCAACTGTTTTTCTCACATCAAAGGAAAACCACAGAGACTTTGGGACTGTAATACTCAGCCGCATTTGTTTGGTAATGAATAGGTACCAGACACTGTCCCAGGGGCTTCCATAATTCCTGTCCATGTAGCCTTCATAAGGTAAGAGACGCTCACAGATGAAGAAATAATGCAGCCTCCATGAGGAGAAGTCTCTGGACCCAATTTGGGGAGCAGCGCTTGAACCCCATGGAAAGCCCCTAAGACCATGTGTTTCATTCTTTATGGGAGTTGAGTAAGAAGTGGACAGTATTTAGTATTTAAAAACTCCAGCAAAGTGCCCGGTTGGCACAGATATGTCTCCTCGGGGAGCCCTGCACCAGGAATGAGGTCAGGCATGGAGGCCATGTGCTCCCAGTGCCTAGAGCTGGGCAGTGAAAAGATTAGATGCTAAACATCAGTGTGTTCATGTAAAACTACTGCTGAGCTATCATTTTTAGATTCCAGCAAAACCTTTAGATACCAATGCAGGAGCAAACCATTTCTTGCAATGCAACTCCGTCCCAAGTAGTGCAGCAAACCACATGGTCCTAGTGACAGAACGAGCAAGAAAAGGTGCCTTTTTCCCCATTCTCCTAGTGCTAAGAACCCCACCAAAGTACAGAAGCAAATCCTACCCCAAGCCACAAAGTTACAGCCTCTATTTCAGAAGGGAAACTGCCAGGCTACCTACACCTCCTTTCCTTTCAGCGGGAAGCCAGTCTTCTCAAGCATGTGGTCCTAAAATCAAGGCTGAGACACACAAGGAAGAGGAGGTGGTGGGAGTCACTGTCGGATGAGAGAGGGACACGTCAGCAATCCATGCCGAAGACTTAGTGACCATATGCACTCAGCAGAGAAACAGCAGCAGTGACCACACTCGTGCAGCATAGAAGCTGCGTGCTGGATGGCTTCTGACGTGGGGGATGGACTACGCACTCAAACCATCTGTGATAGTTTGAAATACTTAAAGCGACTCTTAAAAAGGACTATTCACCATCTTGGAAGGGTTCAGAGAGGGTACTTGCATAACTTTTGAAATTGGGGTTTTTGTTGTTATTTTTGCCCAGTGCCAGGGGAACGAGCAGCCACGGAAGTCAAGCTCCCATTGTGTGCAAAATTGATCTCAGCCGAGCAACTCGAATCCATCTTGGGCAGGCTGCACTATTCCTAAAAGAAGGTTTTGGAAAGCAAATCAACTTCAGAAACGATAAATTGATTTTTTTTTTTAAAGAAACTCTCAAGGAAGGGACATAACCTCTGGGGTTAAGAAAAGCAGATTTATAAGAAAGAGGACAGTTGCAGAGGAGGGCGATGGGTGTGGGGACATTCACGCCACCCATTTTTCTAACATCATCTCGGCGAGAAGACTATGGAGTGTTACCATCAAGTGAATTTATCTCTCTCCAGCAGTGGAAAGAGCAAGAAATAATAGTTAACAAGGAAGTAAGTGACAGGTAAAGTAAATGACTGTAGAAATCAGATTCACGGGCAGGTTTCTGATGCCAAAGAGATAAAAAAATAAATTAGAAGTAAGTAGGAGCAGAGCAACTTCACAGGGCAAGCTCCTATTCAGTCCACACAGTACCAAACATCCCAGGATTCACGGCAGCCCTCGGCGCTGAAGCTCCTGTAATCCCCACGGACACTGTCACCCACCCTATGTATCAGCACTTTCCACACATCCAGTTTTAGATCCTTTGTCTTGGACACAAATGTTTGGCTTTTGTCATAAATGTTAGGTCTCCAGATTAGAGATTCCAAAGGTGAAGAACCCAAACAATCAGGACCACTGCCAGTGTAAAAGGGAGTGTAGCTCAGGGTCCACACTGCTGTTTCCGGGGGAGGGGACAATGCTCTTGTTGAGTCCATGCACAGCACACCGGCTAAGGACAGGAAGTGACGGCGGGATTATGTGTGACTCCGCTAGCTAACTACAGTGAGAGCAAACGACAGCCCAGGAAGGTTCTCAGGCTTCGCCCAGTCCAAATACTGTCTCTCTGACATTATGAGTATCTTTAAAAAAGAAAAACAAATGATTTCAGAAATATTTAAAAAGCATAATCAGCATTTAAGAAATATGTGCCCGAGTTAGCCATCTTCTAGATCGCCTGTTCAAAGAACAGCTATGAAGAAACGAGAATGTGCACCTCACAGAACAGCACGTATAAGCAGAGGCTCAAGCAAGAATCATGTTATCTCAAAGACCAGACTTTCCAGAAGATACTGCTCTCGTTACGCACAAATACATGACTTGCGTACAGAAAAATGTACGTCTACTATGCACCAGCGTTTCAGGAAGTGCCCGGAACACACTCAAAAATCAGGAAGTAGTGATTTATAACAGAACAATTTCATATTATTATTACCTAAAAACATATTAAAACTTTTTGGATTAATTTTATTTTCCTAAGGCCAGTTTCACAAAACATATATCTTTGCCTATTGTTTAATTCATAGTGAAAATATTCTTTTTGTTATTTTTTGGCGGTAAGCCCAGGAAAATAAGAAAGATTCCCTTTAAAGCAACTTGAAACCTTCAGAGGTCAAAGGACAAAAAGGCCCATTCGAAATGAGTGAAAGAGAAGAGAAAGACGTTATTTCAAGCTGCGTACACGTTGGTGGTGAAGATGCCGTAGATCAAGTCCAGCTCGGGCAGGAGGAAAGTGCTCTGCAGCTCGTTGTAGTAGAAGGGGACCTCCCCAGGCCGGGAGCAGTTTAGGCGTGCCTTCATGAAGGTGGTCCAGGTGTCCTCCAGCAGGAAGCGCCCCCCGATGTCGTTCTTGCAGACCCGAGCAGCCCTGGAGAACACTGTCTTCCCACAGTCATGCTCCACAGCATTTTCTCGGAAAAAGAAGTAGGTGAAGTTTCCGATGTCATATGAGGACACGAAGTTTGGTTCTGGAAACAACAGGAGATGAGAAAAAACTCAGCAGCCATATACTATTATTTTTCCACATCACCTTGCTCAGCCTTTCTTCCAGAAGGCATGGTTTGGTTTAGACATCACCTGGCTCCCACAGGACAGATGGAGGCCCGGAGTGCTGGTTACTATCGACATTGGGAGCCCCAGGTCACACACAAGTTCTAAGAAATGGAAAATCTACAGCAAGATTCCACATTCAAGCATCCTGAGCTATAAATTGGCACTCAAGTTAACATGACACTCACATCATCAAATGTGGGCAGAACAAATTAGAGTAATACCCCTGACTTCATTTGCAAACTCTTACACCATATCCAGAAATAGAGGGAGAAAATAAGATTAAAAAAGATAAAATATGGGGCCGGTGAGAGAGCTCAGCGGCATAAGCGCCTGCCTGGCAAGCGCAAGGTCCTGAGTTCGACTCCCAGTACCCACATACGAAAAAGGGCCAGTGATATCGCTCAGCAGCAAGGGCGCCTGCTGGTGCGCGGAGTCCTGAGTTCAACCCCTGGTACCCCCCCAAAAAAAAGATAAAATATGATTTAGAATATAAAGAGTCTGCAGTTATGTTTGCGTGTAACCCTATCAAATTCTCTGACTTTTACACATGCATACGACTGTGGTATAATTCATATGCTTTTAGGGGTCTGGGATATAGCTCAGTGGTGCAGCGCCTGCCTGGCAAGTACGAGGTCCTGAGTTCGATTCCCAGTACCCCCCAAAAAAAAAGAATTTTAAAAATGTTTAAAACTGAATCAAAAACTCAAACTGTAAGGTTAGTGCCTCCAAATTAGCTTTCACAATTTCTGTTACTATGGTGATGGTGTAACTGTGAAAATCAAGCTTTATTTTCTTATATCTGGGTCATTAGGGGAATCCATTGAGATGAGGAAAGAGTGCTGAGGATGGATCCATTGCCTGGATACTTTTTGGTTTCATAATTATCTTAAATATAGGATTAAGAAACATGAAATTTATGGTGAAGTCTTTGTTTAATTGCCAAGCTCATTAAGAAATAGAGACTACCAACTGAATTTTACATATAGCACGTGTTATCTTTTTAACTTCCTGTTTGGGTTCTTGGGTATTAGAGTTTATACCCTACCAAACTCTTGAGATATCCTCATTTATTTTTAAAAATCCCTAATAACCAGGTTTCTCTCAAAGTATTCCATTCAATCAGCAAGTGTCTGAATTTTGTGGTGCAGTTAGGATAATAATGGCAATAACATGGTGTTCCAAATTAATGGAAAGATAGAGACAACAGCTATATCTGCAAGGACACATTTTCAAGGACAAACACATTCTTAGAACACTACTGCTTTAACCTGAGCAATTTTTTTTTTAAATGAGCAACTTTTTAAAAATTCCACTAAAATGGATGAGGTGAACATCAGAAAGATTTGCTGTCACTATGTGCTTCAGAATCCTGGAGAGACACTCAGGACACGATGAGTGGCATATCTGAAAAGTGTGTTTTAAGAACATAAAGAAAATATTGAGAAAATTTTGAGTCCTGTTCTCCATGAATCTCCAAGAGAATTACCTATAGAAGCAGATCTTAAGAGCAAAGACATGAAACATCTACAAAACTACATTTAGTGCCTAAAAAACAGTCACTTGTATGTCCGTTTCTAAAGAGAAGGCCAAACTGTTTCAGAAGAGACTCTACCCAGGCTCACATTCGCAAATTATAGTTTGACCATTGTGCTAAAACCAAACCAAAAATCCTCATTATCATAAACCACAGCAGCAAATTGTCTAAAATGGAGAGAATACAAAACAACATGGGGATAGGGTGTGTCCAGCACAGGGCTACAGTCACCCACACACATTCACGAGGCAGGAGGCGCGGTCCACCCAGCCATCTCAAATACGCACGCGAGTGTCTGCTCTGCAAGTAATCTGGGCACAAAGAGCATGAAAGTCACATGGTAAACAGCTCTAGCACCTTCAAGAAGTCTTGAGCAAGAAAACACACACACACACACACACACACACCAAACCAAAGATTTGCCATGGCTTCTTCCAGTCAGGTGTATAACAAAACAGTTAATATTTACAGATTAATGATCCTATTGTGTTAAGCTCTACTTGGTGCTCAATATCCGTGTGCTCACTAAATTCATAAAAGCTTGAGAGGTAATGAGGTGTATTCCTTAGCTATGTGTCTCTGGGAACAAACACCCAACATCTGCAAATTAAGGGAGGAGTGTGCATTTGCTGATGGTTTCAGAGGTTTCAGTCCATGGTCAGCTGGCCCCAAACCAGGAGCATCATGGTGGAAGGGTCTAGAGGAGGAAAGCTGCTCACATCATGGTGCAAGAAGCAGAGCATGTGAGAAGAGAATCCTCTGCAGCATGCCACCTCTGACTCCCCTACTCCAACCGGGCCTCACCCCCAACAGCCCATTCAGCTATGAACATTAGTAGATGCATCAACTGATGTGTACAGAGCCCCTATGATCTAATCGCCTCTCTAGGTGTCTCTTAATCCAGTCTAATTGACAAAGAAAGATTAACTCGTGCAGGTAGTATTTTCTTCCCATTTCATAGATGAGGACCCTAAAGCTGACAGGCTTAATAACTTGCTCAAGTTCACACAAGTGAGTGAGGTAGAGTGGAGTGAGGTAGAGAAAGTCCTAAACCCAGACAGTAAGACCTCAGAGCCTATGAGCTTACCATCACCTTACAGTGAAAACAGCCTACAAGGGAACATCTAGTATGCTAACAACGCTTACAAGTGGGATTGGGTTTCTGGACAATGCCCTTGGATGGGGAGTCATCATACTCCATTGGGAGCGATAAACACTTTTACCTGGGCAGAAGTTGAGAAGAACTAGCTAGAGGGCAACATAAATGTGTGCAAAAAACTTTAATCACAACCAGTAGACACATTGTTTCACAAAAGGAGGAAGACGAGGCCAACGATTCAAGGACTTACTACACAAGAAGACAGTTGGAAAATGTTTGACCAGCCCCAGAGCTGGTATTTCAAATGGCATCACGATAGCCTCAGTGTGCCAACAAGTGAACTTTGGGCAGTCTATTCCATGTCCATTATCCACTGCTCTGAAACGTATCCCATGCTGATTTCTAACACAAGGAGAATACTGAGGAATAGTAAGCAGATTGCCCCACAGCTGCCTCTTCCCACAGAGAACCTCCATCATCTCTCCAAACCTCCCAAAGCAATTGTATAAGGTTAACAGTGTGGATTTCAGATAGCAATGCTCAAATGCTTTTTTTTTTTGGTACCGGGAATTGAACTCAGGATCTTGCGCTTGCCAGGCAGGCACTGTGCCACTGAGCTATATCCCCGGCCCCTCAAATGAATTTTTTGTTCTTGTATGAGAAAAAATTTTTGAGTGTGTAGGGTGTGTTGTTCTCTGATTCACCACACACCACAAGCCATGTGGCCAGGGAGTTAAAGTACATTTGGAAACATGCTCTGCTGTCCTACGTTGACCCTTCAGGATGCGTATGGGTCCCTGACTGTGTGAGCTGCTGTTAAGGCAAAACGTTCCATTTCTTGGAAAGCAGATCCTGTTGAAATTCAGCCAGCATCCTGTTCCTTTTCCAGAAACAGTAAAAATGTAGGAATAATTGTTAAACAGACAGTCAACTATCTTTTGCATTTATAGATATAAAGATAGAAGGGGATTCTGAATCTCACCAGGCAGAGAAGTGAGGCATATGTTGTTTTCCTTCCATTATTTAAGTTCTGTCTCCTTTTAAAATGAAATTCACTCAAACTAGGATTTGTCACCCCTAAGTGAACTGAGTAAGTCATAAATCAGCCATTGCCATCTTGATTGTAGTAGATATGAATAAGTGATGGAAATCTGAAAGATCCTTTACATGTCATCATCATCACAGCTACAAATGAGTAGAGCATGTGCTGCTGCCTCATTCACAATAAAAACAGGCACGAGTCTATGTCAGCTTATATATAAATATATGCAACTAGAAGCTGTATTTTCTCATATTTGTAAATCATATTGAGTTGTAGATTGCAGAGTGGCCTATAAAATATAAGATTCAGATTAATAAGAACTGTAGTATAAGAATTTTTATTTTACATCTTATATAAGAGACCACGCTGATGGGAGTACAGGGAAGAGACATTATAAACAAACACGAGCGATGAAAAAAGCATCAAGAATTTTGGCCATGTAAAGCCAAATGCTGACTACATGAGCGAAGCCTTCCATTCTGTACTTTTTCTATCTCAGTGCTTAAAGCATCAGTATGGCGATGATCACTCATAGGTTGCTATAGAAATATTTGTCTGATCAATAAGAATGGATATTAAAGACATGAAAAAATGTCAGTTTTCCAACTCTATAGACATCTTACTATATTCTTACAATCTACCAAAAGTTATCATATACTCCGAAGGCCACACTGTGACACACGTGCCAAGAGCAGGCTGGAAAACAGCCACGCGTGAGCCATGTGCAGTAGCGCTTGCCTGGACTGGACTGGTGACCTCTGACCCGCTCTGTCTTCGCTAAAGACATTGGGGAGCACTGGAGGCCTCTTTCACAAGGCTGTAAGGATGCAAAGGGCTGGACCTCAGTAAATGATGGCCATCATCACTGTTTCACAATTTGCTCCTGATGTCTCTTTGAATACTGCAATTTTATAGCTAACAGAACTTCACATGAGACAGTGAATGATGGAACATACACATAACCACTGACAAGTGACTAGTATTCGAGGGGCATAAACACAGCTATGCTGAGTTTTCAAAAGAACAAGGCTTTCACCAAAAGAAAGAAAATGAATTCATAAAACCAGTCTTTATACATGAGACAGAGCAAGTGAGGGCTTTTCTGTTCCTTCACTTGCTGGTGTCCATCACTGTAAAACCACTTCCGTTCGCATCTGTAGATCTTAGAACCTCTCTACTGCATACATTGTTTCCTTTGTCACAGCTACAGCAGCAAAATGTGCTATAGAGTCTTCCAAAAGAAACCAAATTTCACTAAGGTATTTAGCAGCATAGATAATTCAACTAAAATGAAATTAAAAAAAGTCATGAGTGGACTGAAGTTTTTTTCCCGTGAGATTTCAACAAAATGACAGCTATAGGTAGAGAGATGGATAGATATTCAATAGGTATACGTGTGTGTAGACACGTGTGTGTGTGTGTGTGTGTGTATGTGCATGTATCACACATATGCATTACTAAAGTTCATGTATATGGCTCAATACTTCCATCTACTGGCTGTATGAACTTAGTCCTGTTATTGAACAGCATATTTTCTATTTTCTTTCATATTAGAATAGCAACAACAACACGCCACAGGAAATATCATCCTGGGAGTCAAAGGCAATGGATGTCAGGTGCCTAGCATTCGGCTGGTAAGCATCAAAATGTAAATTACAATGTGTTTACAGTAATTGTTTTACTATATAGATTAATATCACCGCACATCAGTAAACAGATTATCCATGTTTATATAACAAGCTAACCCATTAATTATCCATTCCATATATCAGATTTGAGTGCGTTGCTTCTTTCAGAGAGTCTGGGACCAAGTATGGTGGCATGGGCGGTGCTCTAGATTGAGCCTTGGCTGCCAACCAGAGTGGGCACCAACACCAGAGCTTCACTGACCGGATCCTGTGGGGCCGTCCTGGTACCCGAGTGCCCCTTGGTAAACTGATGGATACAGCTCATGTCCTCAAGAACAATGTGAAGGAAAAAAAACAAGACGCAGAACAATTGGTGTTTACTCAGACGACCAGGCACGCATGGCCAGCTCAGAGAGGTGATTTTGAGAATAAGAAACAAGGCGGTTGGGGAACAGCAGGTGTGAAGTTGGAAAGGGCCACCAGGTCAGGAGGGGGTAAGAGCAGCCCTGCAGGAGGGAGCAGCTGAGAGAAGATGCCCAGGACGGCCAGGGATGGAATGAAGCCACTCGAGAGAGGAGGGAGCCCAGGACAGGAGGCTTAAGTCACGCCAGGCCAGCGAGTTTGGATTTAGTGCTCACTGGGAGATTCGGATTCCTGTGTGTCGTGGTGGTGGTGGCAGAGGACTGAGCAGGGGATGGAAGACGGAGCCACACACACCCTTGGCTATCAGTTACTCAGCGGCATGGTGAGCCTTGTGTCCCCAGTGCTCTGCCCGGGAGGAAGGAAGGCATTGCTGAAGTGTGTGCAGTAGCACAGACACCCGGTTCCAGAACACGATTTTCTCTTCCTTTTTTGAGGGGAATACAACTTGTTGAAAAGGTGTTATTTATGTCGATTTGCTTAAGAAGGAACAATTTGTATCATGTGCTGCTTTCTCCCTAAAGGAGAATTACCACCTTCATATTAGCATACGTCCTACAGGGCCAGCCCTCCCACTAGTGAGACTTGTCCAGTGTTCCAGCTGTAAGCGACAAGCTCTTGGGCGACCACCCTGCTGACGTATCCCATCCCCAGCACAGAGCTTCTGGCTGACTTTCCACGCTGCTTGGAAGACGCCAACTCACATGTTCCCGGGCTCACTTAGTCACAAAGGATTTCACCAATCGTCCTGAACATTTTACAACAGGAAATTTCCGCTTGGCGGAAATTTCATTCTTTCTGATACTATTTTAAATGTATAGATCCACTTATTTTAGGAATTAATAATTTATTCTGGAGAATCACTTCTTTTTTTTTTTTTTTTTTGTGGGTACCGGGGGGTCGACCTCAGGACCTCGCGCACCAACAGGTGCCCGTGCCGCTGAGCGATATCACCGGCCCCTTTTTCGTATGTGGGATTCGGGAGTTGAACTCGGGCCCTCGCGCTTGCAAGGCAGGTGCTTACGCCGCTGAGCCATCTCACCGGCCCGAGAATCACTTCTTATAAGTTTTGTTTTTAATTGGAATGTTGACTTGAGTGACAAGATACAAGGAATATTTTAGTGCCTGTAACGTATTTTAAACGATTACAAGTGAAAGGTGATCAGTTTGAAAGGAAATATTGAGGTACAACATTATTCAGTCTTTATCAAGCTCCTCCCAAGAAACTACAACAGAAGAAATGAACCCATGTTCAGGTACTGCTTTATTTACTGAGTTCAAGGAGTCCTGGGTGAAAACAAACATCACACACATGGAAAGCCACAATCCAGTGCGTATTTGTCAGGGGCCACTGACTAGGGACACAAAATGTTGCACTGGATAACATGAGACAAGACGACTTACTGAAGCTCACAGAACTGGACAGCTTATAAGCAGGATCTTACGACTTGGACCAAGAGGATGGTCCAAAAAGGGATATTTTTGAGAGGGAAACGCAGCATATCAATAATCAAGTAGGACATCAGGCAGAGCGCAGGGGTATTACTAGGAAACTGCTGTGATCTCTAGACAATGAACACTGAGCAGTTTTCCTGATTGTTTGTATCAGTACTAGTAAATGTCTACACATTCTATTCTTCAAGGAATACCTTCTTTGCTTGGTATTGTTTAAATGTTTAAATGCAATCTCCCTGGGGCTTAGGATACAGATTTATTGCCTTTATCCCTCAAATATTTTGGTGTGAAAGGAAGGGCTCGTTCATCCCTTCTCCTTTGAAATGTGCACATGAACACCCACGGGTTGTAGGTGGATTCCTGGGGAGTACAGAAGCTCTGTCCAAGACTGCAGCTGCCCTACCTTTACACACTCAGTGCTCAAGGAACACCACGCTGTTTTCAAAGACCATGTAGGAATTGATGGTCTCCTGTCCCTTACCAAACTTTTGTAGCCATAACGGGCTCTATTAAATCACCTCACAAGCTTGTTTTCACTTGGTATAATAATTACAGTTCATCATTGTCTTCATGGAATGCTTTAAAAATAATCAATAAAAAATCCCAATATTTCCAAAAGTCCTTGTATCTCTCTTCTATGGCATCTTGAGCTGAAATACATGCACCTCAGGAGAGAGATGGACGCTGGTGGTCCCTAAACAAAGGTGAGGCAGGACACATGTGACAGGGGCAGGATGCAAGCGCTGGGTGAGATCTATTTTCAAATCGTTGCTCAGGTTCACATCAGCTGTGGCTCTTGTTGAAATGATGAATTCATCTGAGTCCCAGAGTGCTCATGTAGAGAATGAGAACCACGAAATCAACCTTGGAAAGCTGCGTGGAGGTTGTAGATGATGCTTGTATGAAGTTTTCCATCTACCTGGCATGTGATAAGCAGCCCTTGGGACCTGGCATAATAACTAGAGATAATAAGACTCTCACAGGTGCACCAACAGGCGGATGATATGCAGGGAGGTCATTTATTTAAAAGAATTTCAAAACCTATGAAGATAATCAGATCTTATTTGCAGCATCGTGTCCAAAATATGTCCATCTATACAGCACAATCTGCCCTGTGCCGTGATAGGGTTGATCATGGCTGGGAGTTAGAAACAGTGGTTTGTTATCGCACAACTCCTCTGGCCATGTGTTAAATCCATGCCTGGTTACTCCAGCCAGCTTAAACTTCATGAGTTAGGTATCTAGTGAGAACCCACAGTCCACAGTGGTGCCCACTGTAAGCATCTCCCCAGGAGTCTATTTGGCAAAATACCATGCTAGCATTCTCTTCTTTCAAACAAACAATGGTCTTCCCGCCCAGATATGCTTCATTCCCAGCCACCACTTGTCTTTATTTCGCTTGTTCTCTGTCCTCCACCAACGAATTTCCAGCTACAGCAAATGTCAGTCCTGAGATCGCCAGGGAATTACACCTTCGGGGAACTTCGCTGTGTGAACTTGACTAAACTCTTCCTGTCCCCAGGATGGGGCCCAACAGAGTCACCACAGCCTGGCTGTGCTCAAGCTGATGAAAATCAGCATCTGCTCCCAGGGAGAAGCAGTGAACCCCACAGAGCTCCTCTCCACGGTGAGCAGGATATGATTCCGTCTTGAATTATACACAGAGGGGATTTTATTACACCAAGCAATTTATCTTTGATTATTTGAAGGTTAATAATTGCAATTAAAAACTTCAAAGAGTCTGCATTGGCTTAGGTAGCACCACCAGTGTACCTCAAACGAGGAGAACTAAAGATGGTTACCAAGTTTCCTTAACTAGACACATAAGATCTCAAAAATAATGATACTGTTAAATTGAGAAAGATGTGGACTTAAAGTGAGTCCCCCTCCATAGGAGGTCATGGCTGGCGTCTCAGGAGAACAGAGGAAGTTTTGCATTTTCTGGGTCAGTGCAGGTGGGCAAGCGTTCCCTCTCAGAAGGGAAGGGGCAGGACCCTGAGTGGTAACGATTATGTCCATGTAGAGCTCCTGCTGAGCTACTAAAACTCAGTGGGGAGTTACTTTTTGCAAGTTCCCACGGAGGCTTTACACTATGCCCAGGCACACACTTCCTTCAGAAAGCACAAATGTAATTTGCACAACATTAATTTCAATGTAGTATTTTTCCTCTTTCCCTGAGTTTATTGTTTCTCCAATTTGACTGCCAGTTTCTTGAAGGCAAGTTTTACAGCTACTCTATTTTAAGCATCGACCATTAAACTTTTATTATCCTGCCTTACAGTAATCATTTAATAAGGGTTATTAACGATAAATATTTTAATGCATTAAAGCTGTTAAGGAATTTCTCTAAACACATAAATTTGTTTTAAGAGCAATTTTGGCACAGGGGAAACTCTGATTTTGAAACATATTCATTATCAAACGCATAACTTAATGTGATAGATTCCTCCAGAATGTTACTCAATCAATCGTACTGCCTTTGATAGTTGAATAAATAATGGCTGAAAGGGGGGTGGATCCCAACGAGATGGGGAAATAAAAGGAATAGTTTTCAAATTTTAGATAAGTTGGGTTCAAACATATAAATCTGTTTGCTGGTGGGGTTTTCTGTTGACTTTTTAATTCTGGAATATGACTAAGATGTAGTCCCTTCACAAACCAGTATGGGAAACAGAAGTAAAACATCTGCCCATTGTCTTTGTCTGTTCAGGCTGCTGTAACAAAAATAAAGTAGTACCTTGGTTCACAAACTCGGTTCTGTCCGCAATTATGATTGAAAACCCAACTGGATAAGAACTGAATCAAATTTCCCCATAAGGTCAACATTGAACCTAACCATTGAATTTTATTTGGTTCTTGTCCAACTCGGTTTGCGACCAGAATCGTGAAAATGTTATGGCAAACAGAAACACCAAAATGACCCCCAGGATTTGGAGGCAGATTTATTTATGCCGACCGAGACTGATTGGGATCATTCCCAGAATATCAGGCCCTGATCTCTGGTGGTCTAGGGCTTTTATGGGATAAGCGAGCAGGAAGTGCACAGACAGAATGGTTTGTCAGTTGGGGGTTGGTTTATACAATGTGCATCATAGTGACCAGCTATGCGTCACAGTGTCCAGCTGTTTCTAGGAGACAGAAGTAACCAGAACTGGAACAGGAACTATTACCTGGGCAACTAAGAAACTGAAGTATACTGGCTGGGGGTGGGGCATTTTTTGTTACAAAAAGAATCAAGTTCCTGAACCAAGCTACCACTACACCAGGGTAGATTTAAAATGGCATAAATTCATTTTTCCAAGGTCTGGAGGCTGGGACACCTCCAGTTAAGGACCATCTCTGTGGTCCTTAATAAGAAAAGTCTGCTGAGCTGTGAAGGAGAGAGAAGAGCCAATGCCACAGTGCAGAGTTTTAGAGGCTGAAGCAGATGAAGCAAGGAGTCTGCTAAGGAGGGGAGGACAGGAAGGGGGTGGGCAGCCAGCTGGTAGCACTTTGGTTTTCTCTGCAGGAGAAATGCAGGATTTTGAAGGTTTGAGGCAGGGGAATCCCCAAGAGTTCTTGTGTTCTGGGAATAACAGGCAGTACCAAGAAGGGGACAAAAACATCCAACTGTGTCAGGGGGAAACATCTTCAGCAGAAGCTACAGAGGACCAGGAATGATCCAGGAGGCAAAAATCAAGAGAACTGAGGACAGGAAAGATACTGCCTGCAAAGGAATGAAGTGAGGAGGCACTGTGCTCCCAGGAAACTGCACAGCGGTCCTTATCGGACAACAGGCATGCACAAGGGGGTGGTAGCACAAGCCAGGGCTACATAAGCATGGAGAACGGATCGCACCAATCAGTCAAGAGGACACAGGCACAACTGAACAGGTTGTTCAGAACCGGGTCCAGCCCTACTCCACTTCTCTGTTCCATCCATGCCACAGTTGAGGCAGGTCCCACCACCTGGGTCTCCTTAAACAGGTACAAGTGGGACGCTACTCATCACAGTGGAAGCAGTAGTGCTGGTGGTATGTAAGAAGTTGTACTTGGAATTGTAGCACTGGTGGTATGATAAGAAGTTGTACTTGGAGCTGTGGTATTAGATCCAAGGGATACAGCCTGCTACCTGTAGGTTTGGGGAACCATACTCAATATTTAGGTGGGTTTCTGGGCAGTAAGTTTGAGAGATTAGAAGTTTAATAGGTCCTTACTCCAGGCTTTTGGGGTTCAGGAAGACATCACTTTGGACCAATCAATGCCGCGGTCTGCCTGAATATTAGCCTTAATGCACTGGGGATCCTGAAAGGCTTGGGTCACCAAAGGGCACACATCCTGAAAACGTATCCTTTGTTTTATTTTGGGTGTAGATGCCTTCACAGACCAGAGTGTCAGAGCATGCATCTCTGCCAAGCCTTCAGTGCAGTCCTTTGTAGGGGGAGGGGGCTGAGTAGAAGAAGTGAGACAAGGCCAATGCAGTTTTGCATGGGTGAGAGGTACCCTTCCCCGGAGATCTTGGGAAAGGGGTGCAGAGAGTGGGTAGAGCAGCCATTTCAGTGAATGTATTGTCCATTCTAGTGCTCTGGAGGAAAAAAAGAAGGAAGAAACAGATATACTCCGTCTCTGTCTTGGGCCAGGTAGACAGATGGTCACCTTCTCCCTATCTAGTGACCTCTGCTTCTCACTGGAAGCCAGAGAGCAACGTGGTCTGCTAAGGTCTTTGCTAAGAGGGAAGCCTGAGACATAAACAAACCCAATTTCAGCCCAGCTAGGAGGATAAAGGTTGCTGTTGGAGTTTCAGGTGCGTAGATGTGAGCATTCCCTGGTCAGCAGAGTATTACAGGTTGAATTGTATCCCCCAAAACTTATGCTGAGGTTTAAACTTCCCATTCTTCCAAATGCGACCTTATTTGGAAATAGGGTCTTTGCAGATGAAACCTAGTTAAGATGAAGTCGTAAAGTAGCATGAATCAGTTAAGACTTCTGACCTTATAAGCACAGAGTCATTTAGAAAAGAGACACAGGAAGACGGACAGCAACGTAGGCAGAGTCAGGAGTGACGCTACTGCAATGCAAGGGAAGCCCGGGAGAAGCAAGGCGGGGACCTCCTCTTGAGGCTTCAGTGGGCACGTGGTCCTCTCAGCACCTTGATTCAGGAGCGATAGCTCCCAGGGCTCTGAGAGAATATATTTCTGTTGTTTGGAGCCACCTAGTTAGTGCTACTTTGTTCGGCAAACCTTGGAGATAAAAAGGCACTGTCCCAAATGTCACAACTCGGCTCAGTGAAGCAAGCTGGCTGGTGGCTGCTGGAGGAGGGTGCCCGGTGCAGTCCTGGCATGGGGAGCTAAAAAGGATTAAGGGCTGCTCTGCGGGTCACTTCATCCACTCACCCGAAGTTGACTGAGAGAATTATGCGAAGGACTGACTCAGCGTGTGGGCTAATTGCCCCCGCATGATTGAGTCATCAGCAGTCATTCTGGACACAAACAGTTTGCTGCCCGTGGTGGGCAGGTGCTGTCCTCTACACTTCCCTGCTGAGACAGTTTTCTTCCCTCAACCCAAAAAGGTGGGGAAAATCTGGAAAGCATCAGAGACAACAGAGTGCGTTCTGTTTATCTGAGGACGTGAGCAGCTGTCAGTGGCATCTCCTAGAGGCTCCAAGTGCTGCTGACACCCCAGACATCGTTATAGGGGGGGCAGGCACTGAGTGTCCTGGGACCAGGATGATGTGGCAGCAGGGCAGAAATGTCAAAAGCAGCAGAAGAGCACTAAGGAGGCTGCCCAGGGTCAGTAAAGACAGCAAGAGAGAATATGGGTCAGTGTCAGCAACTTAGGAAGCAGCGCTCAGAGCACTCACTCACTTCCTTTCAACATTTACCATCTGCCTCCTATGCATCAGACAACAGATCAGCCTTGGGGGTTCATGGTAACTACCTTCATTTATTGGTAGCTGAGTAGGTGTCGGGCACTAATATCCATCATCCTTTCATGGCTGTGTTTTCTTCTCACAACAACAGGCGTGGGTGGTCTGCAATACCTGATTTATAGTGAAGGCCGGGCTCAGCTCTGTCTACCCCAAAGCCTCCAGCTCTGCCCATAGACGTAAACTGTACATTGGGAAACAAGCAGCTCATTATCCCAAACCACTGAGTCCAAAAAAAGTAAGGTCAGAGAAACACAAATGAGGAAGGGCAGGGGTCAAGGGAAAAGAAAGTGAGGAACGCACGCCATGAGTCCGGGAGAGGGGCCAGGAAAGTGTGCAAAGGGCTTCTTAGTGCATCACGTGATTCCTGAGGAAAGGTCCAGACCCCACAGCAGCTGATCAGGTTGGTGAGGAAGCTCAGATTTCATCCTGAAAATCTGCAGCCTGGCTGAATTCGCATCAAGAAATGGGCATTTCACCAGCTCTACTGTGTTGGCTCACACAATCACTAAGAATAGTTAGCTGTCAGCATTATAACACCAGAGATTTTACAAGAAAATCCAAATGTCTGACTCATTTAAAGAAATCAGAAGGCTTGACCACATGTTCTGACACTGCTCGAACAACACCGTTTACCACAGTCCCCAGCACCCCACATGTACACAGACCTGCTGCTCTCATTCACATTTACCAACAAGACCTGTGGTTGTCACACTTTCATACACAGTGGAATGCTCTGTAGAGACTTGAAGAATATGATAAGGTCCTAAGTATTCTGAAAAATCCATCTGCTCATACATAGCAGGGAACCTGCAATAGGTGAGAAGTTTCACTTTATTCATTCTTGTATTTATGCATTCACTTATTAAATATTTGTGAGCATTGTGGAGACAATGAGCAAGACTAATTTAATTGGATGTATCAGTCAGTTTTCCAATTGCTGGCACCAAATGCCTGACACTCACAGCTTTTAGAGAAGTTTAATTTGGCTCACAGTTTCAGAGGATTTCATCCATGGTTGGCTGGCACCAAAGCAGTGATGGCATAGAAGAAGGGTGTGGTATAATGAAGCTGATTAGTTCATGGCATCTGGGTAGCAGAGCAGAGGAACAGTGCCAAAGACGAGGGGATGGGGGTCATACATAGTACTGAAGGTCACACCTGCATGACTTAACAGGCACATGCAGATGCATGCTTTACTAAACTCCAGGGCATTTCTTAATCCAGTTAAGTCAACATATAATCATTATCTGTCACAATCCATCCTTGACCACTTGACAATGAGATGTATCTACTTAAGCCATAGATAATCTTCAAATAAAGATAATAGCAAGTTCATAATCCTGCCTAGCATGATACAACTATCTTGCACACAACTCGGAAATGCACAATTCCTTTCCTAAAGTCTCAACAGTTCCAGCATTTTTCAAAAGTCTAAGTCCAAGTCTTTTCTGAGACTCAAGGCAAACTTCTAGCTGTGAAAATCTGCAAAAAAAAAAAAAAAAAGAAAAAGAAAAAGAAAAAAAAAGTCACGTAATCCCAAGGTACAATGACATAGACAAACATTCTGATTCTAAAAAAGAGGGATGGGGGATAGGAAAGAATCAGACCAAATCAAGACCAAAACTCCATAGGGCAAACACTAAGTCGAGTACATCAATATCTACCATCTGGTCACATGGTGGTAAAATGTTAGTTCCAGAGGGCCTTGGCAGCCCTACCCCTATGGCTTTGCTGGGTGAAGCCCATAAAGCCTCTTTCTTGTGTTGGTTTCACTAATGGCCTGAAGTTTTCCTCGGTAGACATTCCAAATCTCTGACATATCTGATTTCTTGGTGTCTCTATTGCACCTTTGGCTTCATGCCCACAATTCATGCACTATCCTCTCAGGGGCCCTTGTCTGGCCTTCCAGGTCTTTTTTGAAATCCATGTGGAAGCTCCCTGATCCCACAACTCTTGCATTCTGAAGTCAGTGAAACCAGCATCTCCTTAATGACATTGAGCACAGTGAAATGAGTCCCAAAGAGGCCCTTCTGAAGCTGGGTAACAGTGACTCTCTTTTCAAATGAAAGGTTTACATGTTTGTACCCTTGAACCTGCCATGGGTGGAGTCTTGCTGATTTCTGAGATGCCTTCAAAGAATCTTTCTTCTTAAAAAAAAAAAAAAAAAGAACCTTTCTTCTTCTGCCAGAACAAAGTCCTTGGGTTTTATTCATGATACTAATCTCTTTATTGTCCCAATTTTATACATGGACTTTTTGGACCAAAATTTAAGTTTTTCAAAATTTTTTGCTAGGCTTTTTGTCCCAGTTCTCACTACAAATCTGGCTGAAAGCAGTTAGGAGTACCCATACTACAGCCTGAACTGCCTTGAGATTTCCTCTGCTGATTCAATTATTTCACTGCCCCTAATCTCAGTCCTTCACATAGTGTCAGGACAGAGGCAAAACACAAGCAATTTTATTTGTTTGTATGTTTGTTTTGTCAGAGTGTAACACACATGGACTCTAATCCAATTTCCAATGAAGTCCTTGCTCCTAACTGAGACCACCTGAGTTTGGTTTTGCTGTCTGCATTCCTATCAACATTCTGATTTTCTGAGCTCCCAACAGAGTCATCTATCACGGTCGGTCTGCTTACAGCATTCTAGAATTTCTCTAATCCACATCCCCAAATTTCCAAAGTCCTCCCACAAACCTATTCCAAATGCTTCTAAACCACTGGTCAAATGAAGACACAGAAATGACCCCACTTCTTTGGTAACAATTTTTTATATTAGTCCACTTTCCCACTGCCGGAAATAAATGGGCAGCACCCACAATTTAATGGAAGTAATGGTGGATCTGACTCAGGGTTTCAGAGGATTTAGTCCATAGTCAGCTGCCACCAAAATAGAAACATGGTGGCAGAAGGACCTGACATAATACAGCTGCTTAGGTCATGGCACCACAGGGCAACATTGCCAGAGAGAAAAGAACATGGGGTCCTAAACAGTACCCAAGGTCGGGTCTCAGTGACCCCCACACGCACACTCAGAAGTGTGCTTTACTAATTAATTGGGTGTTTCTTAATCCAGTAAAGTTGAAATATAATGGGAAATGGTTATATTTGGCATGGAACTAGCTTTCCAGAGACAATAAATATTCAAAAAGGTGATGTTGGAAAGGACATTGGAGGGTGGTAGGATAGTCACCTGGGAAGCTCCTCTGACAGATGTCCAGAGAAAATTCCAGGAGGGGTTGGGCACAAGCTGCGGCTGGAGGACAGAGGAGGAAGTGTCCAGAATCAGGGAAGGGACAACCTGGACAATGGGCCAGAGTAGGAGAGGATCTGGGTCATGTGAGGACATTAAGGAGTAGCTTGACTGAGTGATGGACAAATGGCAAGTAGGAAAGGAGATACGGCCAAGAGGTCGTGAAGCAAGCTGCCCAGTGCCAGAAAGAGCCACAGAAGGAGTGAGATTCTCTTTTCCAAACAAAGGAAGGCATTAAAAGGACTGAAACTGAAGTGACCTGGTTTACAAATTTGAAAGATCACCCTGGTTCATCCACGGAGAATGGGTCAGAGAGGGCCTCATGCTGCATTTCAGTGAAGAATAAAGGAAACAGGAAGAAGGACTGACATCTTCAAGCCAGTCTATCAGGGGTCCAGTCCATCTGGGAAGTGAGAAAAGGAACTGTCTGAGATGTGCAGGGGTACCGATCATGAGGAGCTGAATCATAAAGCCTGTTGGAGTTCAAATGTGTACCCCAAAAGTCATATGGTTAAGTGGCCAGAGGCCAGAATCCATCCTGGATGGAGGATCAATTAGAGAAGACACCAGGAGCAGTGGTAGAGGAAATGGCATCACAGGCTTCACTAGGAGAAGGAAGTATCCCAACAAACACAGGTGAGGTGCAAGACATGGATCCATGTCAGCTCTGAGGAGCTGAGCTATTCGGTTCTGAAGGTACCTTCCCACACTGCTGGGTATGAGCGGTAAGTTTTTTGACTGCCAAGTTACTTGGAGTTACCTGTAGCCAAATGCATTCTTTTACATACTGTCTGAAAATGTCATGAACTGCTACTAATTTGTTTCAAAATATACGATACAGAAGTTAAGAAGGAAAGCCCCTGAGTTCACACATACTTATGACTCAATGTCAGATCTCCTAGATTTCAATCAATAACACAGGGAAAAAACACCAAAACGTTGATGAATGTTCATAACAATAGCCTTGTTATCATGGTCCACAGTATTGGGAAGATCACACGCTAACACTAAAAAGCCATGCAACATTCTTCCAATCATTAATAGTCAACCAGTTACTTTTGATTTTTTTTTTAGAAAACGAAGATTTTGTTTCTCTTTAGCAAGTGTGACCATTTGTATGCCAGCAACAAATAACTAGGTATCACAAACACGGGGGCCACGACACTGGGTGTGACTGCAGGGCTTACCATTGAGCCACTTGGAGTTGTACTGTGCAGTGCGGAGCGGCGGTAAAACGCCCAGACTTCGGTAAATGGCAGGATCTCGCCCCGGAAAGTCCATGGCTGTCGCAGCGTAGAGCTCCCCACCGGCTGTGAGGAGGGCTGTGGAATTGTGCTGGGGACTGTAGGGACAGCGGGCCATGCCACTGATCTGATCATGGATCTCAGTCAGGTTACTCAGCTATGGGCCAAGAGGAGACGGAAATGAATTACCCTCTGATAAGCCCCTTTGAAGGCATTCATGGATTACATAGTCCACAATCACAGGAGAAGTGCAGGCCATCAACTCTCTAGGGCACGTAAGAGATGACAAACTTTCACACTCAGACTTTATGAAAACAGCCTGCTGTGGTCATGGCTAGAGAATCCATCAGTCACTCTGCCGGCCCCACCCCGAAGACTTAATGAATCTCATGCTACTGAATACTTACAAAGGATGAAGTAGGATTACTTTAGATATGGCTTTGATTTAGAATGCATGACTATTGCCTATTTTTCACTTTAGTAAAGAACCCAAGTTCGATATTTATAGATATATAAATCATAATAAAAATTGTACAACTTTATCAATATAAGTGAATCAGAAGATTATGAATAGCGTTAAATACTGAGCACACAGGTAAGGATGTGTGCACATTCAAAGGCACCGTAGTGTACACTGACTATGTGTACACACATATTTATTTTATTTCAGGTTTGAGAGAACCACATAACATTAAAGAGGCATGCAATGCTCTTTCTATCATTCGAATTAAACCAGTTACACTGGATTTGTTTAGAAAATGAAGATTTTGTTTCTCTTCAGCAAGTGTGACAGTTTAGCAGCAACAGATAACTAGGTCTCCTAAACACATGAGCCGCGACACTGGGTGTGACTGCAGGGCACTCGGGTGTCCCGTGGTCATCTTGTATGAATGCACTTCCTAAATGCGGGGTTCCCAACGGCTCATGCAATGAGAAAAGCTCTCTGGGTATTGGAAGATCTTGACCCAAATCAATTTGGTTCCCGACTTTCAGCAACGAGCAAATTGTGCAGACATCAGGCGGCTGGGTAGACCCTCTGTTCACTGTGTTGTTGGCTGCAGAGCCCAGGGAAGTGGCTTCAACTCCTCACATCTCAAGTTTTTCTTCTATTATAAGAAGGATCCCAAAGAGTAAGGCCCTCGTGGGCAGATGTTGAGGACTGAGTGACTGGGCTGATGTCACACAGTAAGAGCAGGGTCTGAACCCAGGAGCTGGCAGTGGCATCTCTCCTCCTCCTCTTCCTCCTCCGCCATCCCCTCCCCCTCTCCCCACCTTTGTTTCCAGTAACTGAGCATTAACTTGAAAATAATGAGTAGTAACAACAGATGATAAATTAAGGTTATGAGCCAAGTTGTACTACTAGGAAATTAGCATAATGGCATTTCCCCATTATATTCCCCAAGGCAAATTAAATTAATACCCTGAATTAGGAAGATTAGATAGGAGCCTGATGACCCTGGCGTGCTACTGCAATAGGATGTGCATGCTGAAAATTCCACTGTTTATGACGACAGGTTAAAGAAAAGAGCATCAGCTGTAGCTTTGCTTTGTTTATGGCTATATTTTGGGTTTTGTTTTTTTGTTTGTTTGTTTGTTTTTTTACATGCTTCTCATCCGATTTGCAGGTCACATTTTCTTTCATTGGACTGTGATTTTTGTACCATCTTAATACTTAATAGTAACTCTACCATAAAGCACAGTGTGAAAATATAATATGTTTATGATTAATGGTTGGGCTCACTAGGGAAAATGCTGATTGAAATAGTTTAGAAATGTTTAAATTTAATTATGTAAGCTATAATTATTTCCAGGTCCTTATATAAATGATCAGGGATGAACTAATAAATCAAATATTTATTCAATTTTATAAAAGTTGTTTTAAATTAAAGACCAACTCCTTGATATACACAGATGCTTTTTTTTTTTTTTTTTTTTTGTGGGTGCCGGGGGTCGACCTCAGGACCTCGCGCGCCAACAGGCGCCCGTGCCGCTGAGCGATATCACCGGCCCCTTTTTCGTATGTGGGATCCGGGAGTCGAACTCGGGCCCTCGCGCTTGCAAGGCAGGCGCTTATGCCGCTGAGCCATCTCACCAGCCCCACAGATGCATTTAAAACTAGGATTAAAAGAGAATATTTGGCTTCTCCTTATGTTAAATTTTGCCGAGGCTCAAAATGAAGCCATACCGATCGGTTGGTGCACACAGGTGTGAAAGCGTTGGTCCCACAGGTGAATAACCGGTCGCCACCCACCAAAAGCACCCGGATGTAGTTCTGACACTCCTCCTGGAAAAAAATAAAATCACAAGAAACAGGTTAACAAGACAAGAGGCATGATGAATCTCAGTACATTTTGTCTGGCTCATAAAAACTAAATAACGAAGCCTCCCTGATGTTGACCAAAAATAATCATAGAACTGTTAATTATGTTAAACTGACTTTCTGTAGCAGCACACTTGTTCAATAGAGCATATGTATATAGAAAACCTCACATTCAGATAAATTCTCATATGCCTTATTTTAACATGGGTTCATTTTGAATTGTAGAGCAAACTTTAAATTTTCTTGGACATGTATTAGGAAAATAAATAAAATGAACAAATTAGATGCTTCTCATGAAACAATGCCTTGGCAAACTTCCTAAGGACTTCATGAAAATGTTGCAAATACTCCACTAAGATCATCACGTGAAACTGTCTACAAATCGGAATTCATTTTTAAGGGCTCAAACTGCATTAGGTACAGAGGCAATATCTATAGATAATTCTCACTGTTGACTGAAAAGTGAAAATACAAGGACTAATATAAGGAAAAGTTTTCCAAGACATGTAAGACAAAGCCCAATACTGAGTGATGGCAAAGCATTCCAAGAAGATTGGAGATACGGCCATTGCAATGATGGGCTATGAGCTACATTAGAAAGCTCTTCATCAACAGGGCTTACGACTGGCTACTCTTTGGTAGGCAGTGATAGAAGTCACAATGTCGGCAGAAAAGTTAAAATTCAGGGTCAGGGCATTTACCATGGATCTGTCCATAGGCATAGCAAGGAGACATGGAGGAAGGACTTACAGCCCAGCTCCAAAGGGAAACGGAAGGGAAGAGGTGAGGGAGGGCATGGGATGAGCTGATGCTTCTGACTCTGATTCGCTTTCATGAGGCTTTCTGGAGCTGCTCATTGGATGCGTTCAGGACTTCACTGAGTAAAGGAGGGAAAAACAGCCTGGCACCGGAGGGGACCATACCAAGGCATGGTGGGCAGGGAAATCATGGCGCCTTCACTGAGCACAGAAGAGTCAAGGCATAAGCGGGGTGGCCCCAGGGAGCAAGTGTGCTCGGGGCTCTCAATGTGACGGGAAGGAACCAATAAATGTTTTCACTGCATGAAGTTTTAAGTCTATCTTGTGTTTGTCATGAATGGATCACTCAAGAAAGAATGTAGAAGATTAGCTGGACATGGGGAGAATGGAGTGCTGGAGGCAGGTAGGGAGGCCACTTTCATAATTCCAGTTCTTGGCATGCAGAGACCAGAGTCAAAGTCAGGTGTGAAAAGACAAAGCCAGAACCCAGCAAATTGGCAGGACCCAGTGAGTGGGCCTGAGCAAGGCCCCGTGGCGTTAGGGCTATTTGAAGCACAGCAAGCAGAAAATGTGGACAATCTGGGCTCAATGAGCCAGCAGCCCGCTCCACCTCCGGGGAAGTCCAGTCTTAATGGCAAAGCTGATGGGCACCGCTGAGTCTGCTGCACAGCCGGGCTCTGACCATGCAAAAGGCTCAGATGTCAGAATTTGCTTTCTAAATGAGAAATGAGACATCAAGGGTAGATACTTCTCCTAAGGGCATCACTAACCCTAACAGCAGCAGATCACTGTTGACTGCTGAAGTGAGAAAGCGAATACCCCGCATGATCTAAGTTAACTACCGGAAGAATTCAGAAATAAGTATAAACAGTGACAGTACATGGGTAAGTGAGGCAGGTACCACAGCTGAAGAAGCTCGTTTTGTTTTGTTTTGTCCTATGGTGTTTTTATAACTCAGGGGAAAAAGAATTAAATGAAAGACTTCCAAACCACATAGCTAGCCCTTCCCGGGAGGAGACCAAGGAGGGGTGGCAGAACCCCACTGTGGGGGCAGAGATGCAGGGGTCTGAAAGCTCGAGGTCAAAGTGATGAGGAGAGCAGGGTGTCTGTGCAGGCACAGGGATTGTGATGGGTGACACAGACATGATAATGACACGGTAATAAAGACGGGGTGGAAAATCACAAACAGTGCAGAGGGGAGGGCATTTTGTTGTTTTCTGTTGCTGCTTGTAGACCTTTTTCAAAAACAGGATAAAATGTACAAGAACTTGTTTTACTTTTTTTTTTTTTTTTTTTTTTTAAAGTCAGAGCCAGCCACAAGGTATAAATGCACCAGAAGCAGTCGCTTAACCATGAACAACATGGTCAAGGGTAAATTATTCCCTGAGAATCATCCGGATTGAAAAGATAGGATCAAAGCTGAGTTCTACAGACCTGGAGAAGAGAGAGCAAGGACCGCTGGTCAATTACACAAGGGGGAGCAATCAAGATAGCATAGGGGGTGCTTACCTTAATCTCCCAAAAGAAGAACAAAGTGCAAATGAGACAGTGGGTTGGAGCAGCCCTGAGGACCCATCATGCCTGATGGGGAACCAGAGAGCTGACTGGGTTGTGTGATAACTGGGATGTAGAAGCACGCATGCTGCAGAGGCAGGGTGAATGAAACTGGTAGTTTAAAAAAAAAAAATCAGAGAAAAGGGGAAATGAGAGGATGCAGAATTATTTGGATTACAATAAGAGGATGAAGGAGTGTGTTCTAATAATGAGGCCATCATGAGAATGATGCAGCTGCTTCCCCTGATCTGCTTTCACAAGCTGAGTGTTGAGAAAGAAGAAAAGTGATCAATGCTAGTGACCAGGGCAGCCAGACAAGGAGGCTGGCACAGGATCTTTCTAGAAGGATGGAGGACAGATGCATCTCTAAGGAACCCTGAGGAGTTTGTGAAGAATGGAACCTGACAAGAGTAAAGGTTCATGTTCTCCTCAAACTTGGTCACAGTGAATTCCAGGGGAAGACGGGTGGAGCAGCATGCGGAGGAGGGCTCAGTGTCACCAGTGAGGCCGGGCCAACATGTGCTCAAACACGTGTCCTTCCAGAACAACCCGTGGAGCAGCAGGGCAGCTGAAGGTCTTCAAGCTCAGTCCCCAAACTCACCCAGCTCTGTGGCCCAGCTCCACCCCTGGACATCCTGGGCTGACTCGAGGAAAGTTTCCTTGGGTTTAACTCACAAACTGCTTCCCTGGTTCTAGAAGAAGACTGAATATGAATCCCATACACACACATTTAAAATAATAACCAGGGCCGGTGAGATGGCTCAGCAGCATAAGTGCCTGCCTGGCAAGCGCGAGGGCCCGAGTTCGACTCCCGGATCCCACATACGAAAAAGGGGCCGGTGATATCACTCAGCGGCACGGGCGCCTGCGGGCGCGCGAGATCCTGAGGTCGACCCCCCGGTACCCACCAAAAAAAAAAAATAAATAAAAAAAATAAAATAAAATAATAACCAACTTGTTTTAAAGAGAGAATAATTCAAGCCAAACGGAATGCAAAGCTGAAAACGAAGGAAATGGAGGTACTTAGCTTTTCGGCACAAGATAAACTTAGGAATTGGAGAGCCAAAGTTAAGAATGAAAGAAAATGGCATAGAGTGCCAGACTTGTGTCCTAATTAATCTCCTTTTGATGGTGATTCTAAGACTCAAATTATCCTGTAGAAAATCAACTGGCAAATTGCTTTGTTAATCCCTGCTACAAACTCAGCCTTTTCTTGGCTTATCTGAACTTGCTTGAAGTACCACTTAGAATCACCACTTTGAAATAGGGGCCTGATCTCTATGGAAGTCCCCTTAGGGGAGTCTTCTAAAGGTTTCCCCTACAAATTGGCATATTTAAATGTCTGTGATTTCCCTTTTCTCATCTAAAACCTTTTCTTCTCTGCCATGTCTGCCCCTTGAAAATTGTGCTCAGGCACTGATTCTCCAGGAAGTCACAATGCACATCTCCAAGGCCTCACGCAGCCACTGCCTCGTGGTCGCTGCAGTTGCTGGGAGTTAATCTATCTGCATTTCGATGACACCGTTTGGACATTAAAATGACCCGTGTGCCTGTGACCCCTGGGGAGGCCAGCTTATCCTTGACTTGCACACACAGTCTATTTGAGTTGGTAGCCTCACAGCACGGTTCCAGACTCATAGAAAGGGCTTTCTGATGGGGCCAGCCAAGGTCCCCTTGGTTTCAAGGACACAGGGCCCCTAGGGCCAGCTCCAGGAAAGGAAGTATGTTTTAGGGCCATTTTCTTAATGAATTAACTGGTTTTCCCTGACAGCTTTTCACCTTTATTTATTTATTTTTTTCTTTTCTAAACAGGTCTCTTCCGTTTACAAAAAACAGTGCAACCGTACACAAAGATGGCAGGAGACACAACAGACTTTTCAGGGTCCTCTCGGTGGCTCTCTGGCCATCGCCCCACCTGTCCCTTCAGGGAGGAAGACAAGGGGCTGGCAGCTGGGCAGGCTTACGTTAACCACAGCTTCCTGCTGAAAGCAGGGTCTTCCTTACAATGATGCACTTATAACTGCGTGAGCCTTTAACCAAAATCACAGTTCCCAGCTGACACCTGAAAACCCGATCATCCGATCAGTTGTATGTGTGTGTGCAAAAATTACGTATGCATTTACATCCAAATGGCAAATGCAGTACTGTGTCCCTCAGCATCCATGGGGGACAATTCCAGGACTTCCTAACGCAACCGTATCTGAGGACGCCCAAGTCCGTCTATAGAATTTGCACACAACCTGCACACATCTTCCCATGTACTTTCAGTTACCTTTAGATAATTTCTAATACCTAAAACAATGTAAATGGTATGGCAGCAGTTGTATTCTTCAGGAAATAATGACTAGAGAAACTCTGTACATGTTTGGTACAGATATAGATTTATATTTATTTATATATAAATATACAGAGATAGGTAAATATGGACACACTTTTATATAATTGTTATACACTATGTAATATATAGTGAAATTATATATTAAATATACTATATTTATTTACATACTATTTTCAATCAAACTTACTTTGTGATAAAATTTGTTTGAGTACATTAGAAAAAAATTCAGTGTGCAAATCTGCATGGATGTTAGTATCAGACCTAAGTATGTTCAATTCTTAAAGCAATTATGTAGAATAAAGGTCCATAGTGTGTCCTATGCATTGAATAACTCACAGCTTTCAAACACTGACACTTCAGGTGGAAATGGCAGGATCTCGCCCTCCTCCACAAGGCACTAAGAGGTGCTAAGAGCTGCGCTCTTCTTTTCTTTGTCACTAAGCTCTTACCTCTTCCCTAGCACGCATGAACAACCTGGGCAGCAGGGCAGCAGGACCCGGCAGGAAGAGGAATACACAGAGCCCTGGATCCTAATCAAAACTCTCCCACTAACTAGCAAAATAATTCTAGGAACTTAGTGACCAAAATCCTAAAATGAGATCCTGAACAAGAGCCTTTTGAAAATTATAAAGGGTACGATAAGTATAAAGTAGCTTTTTCATTCCCTTTAATAAGCAGTTGTGCTTCCTTTGTAAAGTTTCTAAATGTCATGGTGGGAGGGGCTTCAGGCCGGAGGGAAGGACGCTGAATGGACAAGGAACTCTTGTTAGCTGCTGAGACAACTGACTATTTGTCTTTAAAATAATATTTGTGTGAAATACATGTAAGTAGTTCCACAGTTTTTTATAATTTCTCTCATGCTGTTTCAAAAGGACCTAAGTACAGCTCTCCCAAGGTTTTGAATCCATAAAAACAGATTATTCTCCATTCACTACATGGAATAAGACATCCGCAGCTACAGTGAACTGATAATTTTATCAGTAATTCAGAACTCGAACCTTGTGGTGAATTGGCAGTCTCAGTACTTAACTTTTTCCTCCCTTTTTCTTTTTCCTTTTGCGTTCTGGAGACTGAACCAAGGGAACACAGCTACATCTCCAGCCTTCTATAAAATTTTATTTTGAGACAGGATCTCACCAAATTGCCTAGTCTGGTCTCAAACTTGGGATCCTCCTGCCTCAGCCTCCCTAGGGGCTGGGATTACAGGAGTGTGTCACCACAGCCAGTACCTGCATTCTCCTGAGCCTGGCTCAAGTTGTAAATTTAATGTGCTGCACGTGAAATAATGCCTGTGCCCAGCCCCAGCGACACTAGAGAAACAAGAGGAAAGATATCATTTTTGTCCTCTGCAGCCAGTCGAGGAATGTTCTCATCAGAGGAGCAAGTGGGTGCGGGCTCGGCCACCTCCATCCACGCATGGCATTCAGGAAAACGCATTATGCAGCACAGCACAGGCTGCTTTTTTGGGAGCACAGGGGAAAAAAAAGGAGTTCAGTTAAAATGGCTGGGATTTTTCTCATTTTTGAGATGTCACATTTTGCATTATTCTTTGAGAGAAGGGAAACCTTGTCATCTGTGTAAGTTCTCCGAATGCTACAGCACAAGCAAAATTATAGAATAGTGAATTCTACTTCTAAACTCATGACCACTAAGAAAGCCTGCATTCCAGTCCTCCAAGGAGGAATTTTGTTTCTTTTGAATTGAGCGTGAAATGTTATCTGATTTGGCCCCTAAGAACCTTAGGGACAGGAGAATTATGGTGTTCGAAGTCTGAATTTGGGGACAACCCTGGAGAGGCTGTGCTTGGCATGGTTTTCCCTCTTTGGAGGGGCTGCCTGGCTTCTCTCCTCTGACCCTGGAGCTGGGCTTCAGGCCCTTGCCTGGTGGTTATCACTATTACCATTTTAAGCAAAAGAGATGAGTAAGGAAGGGACTTGCAAAGGCCACAGAGTCTTCTGCTCTCACCCCCAAGGACCAGGTGCATCGCTGCTAGACCAACATGTTTGAAAGCCCCTGTTTCATTTTGTACACGGGCGCTCCCCCTGCACACCGTTCTCTACATCCACTGAGTTCTACCTCACGGGACCACATGCAACTTAAAACTCCAGGAGCACTTATCAATGTATTTAATGCAAACGAAAAGAAAATGCGATCTTTCTCAAGAAAAGGATGTTTTTTTTACTAAACTAAAAATGTTTAGTACTTGGTACTAAACTAAAAATGTTTAGTACTTGATACTAAACATTCATCTTCATTTGCCTTTAGGTATTCGTCTTAAAAAATTTGGTCCACACACTTTGAATCAATTTATAATTACTAAGATTTGTTATTACTCTTAACATTAAAACCCAAACCATATGAATCATAAATGTATTTTATTTTACATTTGTTTCCCTCATTTTCTTTCTTTGTAGCGGGACGAACTCAATTAAGTGTAGTAACAATTGATCCTTTCAGTGAAATCAAGGGTATATTACACACCAGGCAGGAACAATGGTCTTTTCCTGTTCTATGGATTTTAGTTGCTTAATTTCTAACCGCCAGACAAGAAACGATCACAGGATAAAGTCAAATATGAGCCAGTTTTGATTCAGCAGGAGCAAACTTCCTCTTGAAATCAGAATAGTACCCTAGGAAAAGTAAACCACACAAATGCTGTAAAATTAGGGGCTCACAGAGCATGTGGAGGAAGAACCCCGGGCTAGATGAAGTAATCAGGTGTTTTCCTTTAATACCCAAGCAGCACAGAGAGACAGAAGCTCCCAGAGGGGAAGGGGTTAACTGTTAGTTCTGTAAATGCTGTGAAATAAATGTGTGATGCAGAAGAACCATGAAAACCGTCTGGAGAAGGACAAAAAGCAAAACGAACAATGCAAACCTTGCCTATACATGCACCATTTTAGAAACTAAAGCAGATTCTCATTCAGGTCAATGTCTGGGGATGCCTGGAGCCAAATCTGGTTGTGTGTGGTTGTCATGCCCGGGTGGATAGAGGCCAGAGAAGCTGCTATACTTCCCACAATGCACAGGGCAGCACATGGGACAGAGAACGGTCCTGCCACTGACATCAGCATTGTCCTGCTGTGGGATCCCGGTGTTTGCGCTCTCGTTCTGTGCTGGTGAGCCATCACCCTGCCCACCTGAGTTTAAGGGGAATGCAGGACGGGGAGCAACAAGGGACCATGCGGCATGGCTCCCAGCCCCCGGGTCCAGGGCTGGATAATTACCATGCAGTGTGACCGGGCAAGGACAAAGGGCTCCTGGGATCTGACTGATGCAATGTGGGTGTCCTGAGAGGTAGGTGAGGGAAGCGAGGAGAGCAATGAGGCAGAGGGGGAATGGTGGGGACTCAAGTAGACCCCATGGGAGGGAAGGAGGGTGCAGGCTACTCAGGTTTGGGACAAGCAACCAAATAATTCAGAAGAAGACACTGAGAATGGTGTCAACACACTGAGCTACAGGATGCCCCAAATAGAGCAGTGCTTATTGTGCACCCCTAAGGCCTAGGAAGGAAGGAAAAAGTGAAGGAAGGAAGGGCAAAGCACTAAAAGGCAGATGAAGACAAGTGGGGAAAGGAGAGAAAGGGAGGTGAGAAGTACAGTGAAGGAGAAAGCATAGCGAGGTCATGGTCAGTGCCAAGCTCCCCTAGAAGGTGCCAGTGTCACAGAGCCAGGCACCATGTGGGCGCTGCAGCCCGAGGATGAGGCCAGTGCACTGTACCAGTGAATCTTGCCAGAGTACAGGAAGAAAGGCTCTTTCCCATCACAATCTCATACAAATCTGCCTCCTCTGCCCACTGTTCCCTTCTCCACATCCCAGCCAAGGAGGCGAGGATCAGGGTGGCTCAAAATATTCTCCAAATTGAGGCTCAGACATTCCAGGCAGGAAAAAAGAGCCAGTCAGCGCACTTTTGAACATTTTATACGTACATGGTTGATCAAAAAACACAATGTTTAAATTTTAAAAAGATTTGTTGTAGTAAAGACACAACTGCCATTAATCCCCTTCAAAACACTCCTCACTTCCTATACACTTATCCCATCTGAAACAGTTTATCGCTTACATTTACAGCAATTTCTGTCAAATAAAAAATTATGGTGCCTTCATCCTCCTTATTCACCAAAACTGCCACTGTGCTTGTTATGGCTTGGGTCTAGATGTCCCCCCAAAGCCTCATGCGGTCATAGGTGGGGCTTTTTCAGAGGCGGCTGGATCTAGAGTGTGTGATGCTGGGATGGATTCATGGTGCAACGCTAGGCTTAAGGGCACTAGGATTAAGGGTGTGAGTGCTGCCCACCCTGAGTAGCCTGGATAAGATAAAAGGGGCAGAAAGACGCTGTTAAGGCCCCTTGCTTTTGCTGTCTTCTGCTTGCTGTGAGATGGTTCTACTCTTCGATGCCCCTCTGCCGTGCCACCCTGCCTTGGACCCAGCCACTTCTGGACTCAGCCAATTTTGGCCTGAAACCTCTACAAACTGTGAGCTAAATAAACTGGGTGTCAGGTATTTTGTCTCAGCAACGACAGAAAAACAACTAAAGACGTGGATCTTCCTCAAAATCAAAATGACTGTTAAAGATAAACATTTCTAATTGATTCAGGACATCGAGGCAGCTGTGACATCACAACTAAAGACACTCCTGCAAGAGGAATTCCAGCACCGCTTCAGAAAGTGGCAAGAACAATGGGATAATTGTGTTCAAAGTAAGGAGCGGGCTTTTGAGATACGTTAACAGCAACGTGTCTTTTACTGTAATACATTACTTTAAACTTAAACATACACTGTATTTCTTGATTGAGTAAGGTAAAACTTCCTGGAATGGTGAAGAAGGACCCCTGACTGAGCCCATCAGCTGTGTGAAAACGGGCCCGGTGTGTGCATGATGCTCGAAAACACATCCCCAACCCCCGTCACAGGGGCTCATTCTACAGAAACTTAGACATGCAGATTTTAGCATAAGAAAGGAAAAAAAGTGAATTAAAAGGATACATTAAGATAAAGTACAAAGGTTATATGTCAAATTATTTTGGTATAATAATTTTATTTATCATATAGTTACTTTTTGTAGTTAGCAATGAAGTATGAAAGGTGAGAATTTAAATATTATTTTTAAAATCCATGCCCATATTTTTTGAAATAATACCAAGGTCCGTTAATATCAGATCTGAGTCTGATGACTGAAAGCACAAATTCGATTTGATCTTATATTCCGATCCTCAGAGAGGATGCTTGATTGTTGGTTAATTTTCACTTAATGTTAAACACTTGAGTGTTTGCTGTGTGCACATTTTGAACAAGGCTTTTTCCTCTTTGCAAGGCATCATATGGTCAGGAACTAAAACGTTTCACGTATAGTCCTTCGACACCGTGTGGCGGTAACCATGCATCCCCGCGACCTTCTTACCTTTGATTTGCCTTTGCTGTAACAGGCCTTCTTGGTCGCCTCGTCACACTCCCACTCCACAGCCTGCACAAAACACCAAAGCGACACCAACCATTATGGCTTCGATGCATCAGAAGGGGAAACAACAGAACACTGTAAGCAGCTTGGGAAATATGGTACACCCGGGCACCAACGCTTTCATACCAATGCAGAGTTCACACCAGATGCATGAAATGTCAGGGCTTACATTTGGGTTTAAAGCCAAGGCATTTGAAAGATTCACCCCATGAGTACTTGCCTTTTATTAATAATAATACTAGGGCACTCAGATCTAGTCACTGCCAGTGGGCAGGTTGCTCCAGTGTGAAACCAAAAGGGCAGACCCAGTGGAGGTAGGTAGAAAGCAGGACCCTTGAAACAAAATGATCTAAATGTCCATTTAAACCCACGGAATTATAGTAATAGTGTGCCATTCATCAATATTCACAGACAACAACGTGAGAGTGACTCTGCATATTCCTACCACCCAGATGCGTATACACATGGCAGTCAATAAATAAATGGCGCGTGCAAAGAAAACATCTATCATGTCCCTCCATACCAGCAATTTTCATGCTATTCTCAGCTCTCACTAAATATTTATAGCCACAACTTTCAACTACTTTTCTCGGATTTTCTAAATCTAACTCATGCTGGCCAACTTGATATGTGTATTTTCACGTCAGAAATCACAAACAGATGTGTGATCAGTTAAGATAAGAGAGAGGGCTCCCTCCACAGGGATAAATGTTATCTGGGCACATTAACATATGGCAATGGTGAATCTTTCTGAATAAATGTAGACACCTGACTTGTTTTTCTTTTCTGTAATGGTATGCTATTTAGAATTTTACAGGACAAAATATTTTCTCCATGTCTTCACATGCAATTGCAATTATTTTTCATCTTACTACTAGAACTGCATTTCTGAACAATCTGAGATGTTTACCAGTTTAGTCATAATAGAAAAATGTTTAAGCTGGAGATAATTTTTATTAATCTGGAATACTGTCAATTAAAACCTGAAGGAAATACTGGTTTTACCCTTGTTACTAGTATGATTTCTTTTTCTAATTCTCCTAAATTTGGGAGAATAATAAAGACAGGCTAAAAAACATATCTAAAATCTTCAGTCCTCTAAAGAACGTTACATAACAGGTTAAATCGTAACATACTGCATAACTTGGCTAAATTATCTTACTTAGCAAACACAGGTCCTTAAGAAAAGTAACTGAGAAGGAACAACTTTATGTCTTTTAAAGAGAAACAATGTTGTAACTGTTTTCCCTTGTGCAGACTGGAAGGTTTTTATCTGATAAGAGAACTTGTTCTTTCTGTTCTGTTTTCCTGTACATAATTCTTGATGGCAACCGAGAAGGAACAGATAATCAGTATCTGAATTCCACCCAGGATGGCAAATACTTTAATGAAAAGTGATGACGCTCCAAAGAGGTGAAAGCGCCACATACAGTCGGGTCTCTAAATCCCATGAAGTGCACATAAATAAATGAAAATAGATGCATTGTGTTGATGTGGGTTGACCATCAGTACACTCCTTCCTTAAATCTTTTCATAAAAGCTCACTCTGTTGTTTTGGTTTAAATAAAGACATCCATCTCTTTGCCTTTACTTGAAGTAGGATTGATATATTCTATGATATATTCTCTTAGAAGAGTAGACCCAACTGTAACTTTAATTTTATATTCCAGAGGATTCAGTGCTACAGATCACAAAGAGGAATTAATGCGCTATCATTACTAGGAAAATTATACAGTGAAATACATTAGCTAAAGAGGCATTCCCAATGGTTCTCCATGGTGTAGAGATTTTGATAAAAGTTAAATATTAGGAGTCTGTTCAGTAAATATAAGAGCTCAGAGGAGCAGGGTTAGTCCCAGGATTGGGGAGAAGAATATTTATCACATGCTGTCAAAATTGTTTAGGTCCAGCTGCTGACAAGGCAAGCAAATAGCTTCACAAGTCTATCTAATGTGCAAGTAGCCTTTGTGTTCTCAAGATAAATGTTGGCAAAAGACTGGAAGAGCAAAGTAATTGAAAAGAGAATGTCAGAGTTTTTATAAATATTCCATTGTTTTATCAGTTTACTGAAAAACAGCAACTGCTCATCCAAATTTATTAGACAAACTGAAAACAGTTTTATCAAAGATAATTATTAAAAGTGAAAAGTTACTTTTCTGCAGCATTTTTATTATAGTATCACCAGCATGCCAGTAACAGTCAAACCCAGAGTTAATTAAAGACCATGATTGTATAAGCTTTTCTGTGGATTCACATTCTACTGGAATAAAAGACAGAATGAAGAAAAATTTTATATAAAGGATGGAATTTTACTGATTGTAGATAATAACAGGTTGAACACATAGCATATCATAAAATGGTAAATGGATCTAAGTGAGAGAAAGTGACTTCTCCAGATTCCCCAGTGTTTTTACTTTTTACCTTGTGCACTAGCCTTGGCCCATTGGGTTACTTGGCAGCTATGGGGCAAAAGTGCTTCCACAGAAGACAAACATAGACATGACCTGAACCTTCTCATATCTTCTATCCACTCTTCTGTATGAATTTAGCTGTTTTTGTAAATCTGTTCATAAATTTCTTTATTCCATTAGATCCATGTAAATCATCAAACACCTTTTAATCAAGCCATCCTGTTCTATTGTCACTGAAGACAGATTTTCTTTCCTATAGAATTATTTTGGAACAAAACCTAGTTATTGAATGGAGAAGTCATTTTTTGGCTTGTCTTCAAATTTATTTCGACACGTTTCTACCACCCACACCTATCTTTGCAACAGTCAACACAAGTACTAAGGTATTCTACATTTTAGATTTCAACTCAACTCGCACAGTTCTCATTCCTGTGTCTTCTTTTCTAAAGAAATCTTTAATGTTTGTCATCTTTTTTCTCTTTTCTGCTGCATGATAGTCCAGGAGAGAAAAGAGCTATTTATTCTCTATTCAATTGAACATTTACTGTTCATTACACATTTCAGCGGCAGACATGGGGCAGGAATAGTGTGTTTACCAGGGTATTCAAGAGTAAATGTAGTAGGTAAGAAGTCTGAAAAAACTATAGTTAAAGTGACACAAAGATTCCTGATCATAGCCCTTTTTTTCTGTAAATACAAGCCAAAACTCTCTGTGCTACTGAACAACTTACAGAAGATTTGATTTAGTCCCATGCATTTCTTCTCTCTTTCACTTAATGACTCTAAGGATCTTCCAAGTACAAGATATTCTCCTAGATAATGACTGATAGAAGGAAAAACAGACATAGACAAGTGTACAAATCAGATATTAATTTGCAATAAAATATATGAAGTAGCAAATGAGCCTAGCCAGCATCATGTGAACTCTAAGAAGGCAACAATGTTCATTTTCCTTGTTACATTGGCTACATGCTGCTTTATTTCCGAGGCAGTCCCACACTTGGACTTACAGCACCCCAATTTTCAGGAAGCAACACCTCTACAATCATTGCTACACAGTCACAGGCAGAGAAGGTTCACAGAAAAGCCCTGTTATATGTTCAGAAGTCCCAGCGATGTGAGGAAGTACCTGTCGTGTGTGTCGTTAAACAAGCCACACCCCACCATTCTGCCCATGGACACATTCTAGGTACAACAAACAGGGCTATCTCAGGAGTAATTCAGATGCTGGAAAGAAAAAGAGTTTGGATATCTTTATGTACATGGTACACACATATAAATCCACAGTTCTCAGATGTACATAAACAAAACTGTGTAATATCACATTCCACAGCAAGAGAAGTTAATTAGATAGGGACTAGTGATGGGAGATACTTTTCATAAAAATGAAGAGAACATTCTAGGCAGATGGGCCACTGCTCTTTCAGCAGATGGCTCTGCTAATTAGATACTGGCAAAAGATAACATTAAAAAGAACTAGTTTAATCACACAGTGCCAAAAATTAACAACCACCTGAGGGCTTTTTTGTTCATATATTTGCATTCATATTCTTATGTCATGTATTTGTGTGACACACTGGAGAATGTCACACTGTCATGACGATTAAAAGCAAATTGTCAGGGGTCAGGAGACCACATCTTTGTTCAAAACAGAAGCAAAACTCAAATGAGTTTGAGTCTGGAAAAAAAAAAAAACTGAATTGTATGTGACTGGAGTAAAACGTCAACCTAGTTAGCCTTTCACATGGACATCTTCACTGATTACCCCGGTGGTCACACATGTTAATTTCAAAGCAAGTGACAGTTGAGTTGAAATACCTTGAGTGCATTCAAAGTCACAAGACAGTAATATTTTAGTTACGTGGAGATTTGTCCCATATTTCTCTCTGCCTTTATTTCTTTGTAGGTATTGTGCATTTGTTCATTCTTCATATTAATTTGCAGTACACTCACATTTCTGTCCATGTCAAATACAAGCAAGTCCAATTCTCCTCTACTCCAGGTAGAGACCTCCGAACCAGGAAGCTGGACAGGAAGGTAGTCCCATCATCTAACATTACACTGACATCAACCGCAAGTTAGGGGAAAACATCTTAACCATAGCAATTCCCGCCAAAGTACATTATATGTTTTTAAAGCCCTATATTCAAACCCAAGAATTATTTTCACATAATATCAAATCAAACTTACTTTGGTTAGCTGCAAGTGGTTCCCAAGCTGTTGAATGTTTATTGGGCATACTGTTGTTGAACTGGAGTAGGCAATGTGTTAGTTCCCAAGGACGGAGTGACAAAGTAACCATAGACTGGGTAATTTGAATGAAAAAGATTTACTCTTAAAAGTTTTAGAGGTGTGAAATCAAAATGTTGACAGATGACTTCCTCTGGAAACATTGAAGGAGAATCCATCTCAGGCTCTCTCCTAACTCTGGTGGTCACTGTCCATCTTGGCATCAGTCCTATTTCTGCCTCAGTCACAACACAGCCTCTCCACGTGACTCCTTTTGTCCAAATGTCCCTCTTCTTGTAAGCGTACTGTTGTTTGGATTAAGGCCTTTTAAAGTCCAGTAACGGCCCTGTCATAAATACTTATGTCTGCAAACACCCTATTTCCAAACAAAGTCACCTTCTGAAACTCAAAGGCAGGATTTGGGGGAAGATAATTTAACCCAGTGTAAACAACATGACAAAGAAGAGTTTGGGATTGACAATAATGCATAAATCTGGAGCAAGCTAGTTACCGAATTAATGCAAAATAATAATAATAATTTATTGACATTGTGATATGATAGCCACAGTAGGAATGCTGTTTGTACATTTATCTTATATAAGTGTCTTTAATTTGAAGGTAGAAACACACTTAGTATAAGATTTGGATGAGAAAATTGGCTAAATAACTGTCCGTAGGCCAAGATACTAATGGCCCATGAAAGGCTGAAATATTATGACCCTCTTCTATCCTATTACTGAAATTATCAAATTCAGTACCCCTTATAATCTGATTCTCATGGTTTCTTTGTTTTTCTTTCTCATAATTCAGAAAAATACAAACAGCACAAATTTTTTTTTTCACATTTAAATTCAGAGCTGTTGGTATTCAGTAAATACTAATCGTAAAAGTCACCAATTCCCTTGTCGCAGAATTATTCATTTTTAAAGTTTCTGGACCCATCTACAGCTCTGGTATTGATTTTACATGTCACATGATTCATCCAGTGAAACTCTGTCCTCAATACCTGTACAGCCAGGATGAGATTTAAGAATCTTGTGGTAGTTTTGTGGAATTAAATATCTTGAATTTAAAAACACAGACTATGCTTGACACAGTGGCAGAATTCTACCTTTATAGCAGGCATTAAGGTCCTGTCACTCCTTTGCTAAACTCCCTTGGGCTTTGTTCCACCTGGAATAAAAGCTGAAGCCGCCTAATGTATTCTACCACGTGCAGTAATGTGTTTCCTAGTGTCCCCCTTTCTTCCGGGTAACAGGCATTTCTTTGGTGTAGTCCCTGAATGCTGCAGACGTATTCTACATGGCCTGGCATATGGCCTGTGGACCAGCCATCTCCATGTCCAGGAGTACTCCTCTTCCACATGTCCACCTAGCTAATGCCATGCCTCCCGCATACTTCTGCTCGTGTCCACAACTGTTTGTGTCCAACTGCGATCTCCCTCCCCTCCCCCACAAGAAAGCCAAGTGCACTTGGGCTGGGGACTCAGCTTCTTGCATCCACAGCATCTGGAGCAATGCCTAACACAAAATGCACACTCGATACATAGTTTCTGGACAAACAAATGGACGATGAGTACCCTATGTCCGCACTCTTTGCGAGTGGCTTCAGGATGTCCCTCCAGCCCTCCATGGAAAATGGGCACCTGGAGCTTCAAAAGTACAGCTTTTAATGAACATCATGCTTGAAGGTAAGGTTAGTAAGAGAACTGTTCTTGGGTATAGGTTCAAAGGGATATTATTAGCTCTAGAGTTTCAAATAAATTATTTTCATGGATACAAATAGTATTGCCTTAAAATTGGCAACTTCTCCAATGTGTAAGCCTAATTTTAGTAAAACATATCTGATTACTAAAGGAATGACTATTTTATATATGAATTTACTAAAATATTCTGAACTCAACTCAAAGCCAACAAAGCATGGATAAAAGTACTGATATCAGAGTTAATTGCTTTCTGGAGTACTATTTTGCCTACTTTAATACTTCCTGAATGCATTTGGTTGAAGAGCTACTATTTCTAATACTATATTTTCTCTTTTAAAATGCGTAATTATATCTTATGTTACACAAATGATGGCATTCAAAAACTACATTATCTATAATGTTCAACAAAAATTGTCATGTCTGTCAGAAGTTAAATAGACCTATCAAAAACAAATTAAAATTAGAAGTTTTATCCGAAGTTGACATTTACTCTGCATATGCTGAAGTACTCCATAAGCAGTAAGTAGATCATGGGAAGCTGACAGAGCTGAGCTTGTTAAAACTATTTGAGGATGTTATAGGATACTGACATTAAGTCTTACAAAATATAGTTTTACAAAATAAAAGAAGCAACTATTGGCATGAGAAGCTTTGTAGGGAGAAAGAACTTGGTATAACGAAGCCTGTCTTAGGAATGTCTTCGCAAAGGTAAGTTTGTGTATAGTACCATGGTGTGCAAAGAGTTTCTTACACATACCAAAAGACTACTGCCACTGATATCATCTAGCAGTACGGGGAAAACTGAAAACAAACCATCCTGGTCCCAATACAAGAATGAATTTCCTAGCCATATGATGACATTTCATCCAGGACTGTGTTAAAAAGCTCAAAAGGGACCACATCTAACAAGTAATATGAAGAGCTAAGGCTTTTATTTTGAGGTGACATGAAATACATGTAGAAAAAGATGCTGGCAACCATAGCATGAATACCGATGAAGGTTCAGAAGCCCTGTAAGTCTCTGTTTGTTTGGCTTACAATTTTGTTTTATAGATACGAATAAAATGTTTTTATGTTTTCAGGGGGAATATCTCATTTGTGGTTTTGTTTGTGAGATTTCTCTCTCTTGAAAGGTACAGTCATCCATATTGGGGTCACCACTTTGGGTCTTATTATTATTGTACATTCTGGATAAATCCTAATGAACACATTCTACATGAACTCCCAGTTTAATAGCCGATATAGATGTAAATATATGGGTTTTATTTTCAGTTATTTTCATAAATCTTTTCTGTGTTTTGATTCTTCAGCTGTCTGCTGCATGAAAACAAGCCACACTTCATCCTGGATTAACTCTTCTCCATAGATCTGAGTTAGAATGTCAGCTCCAGACTTGCTGCGTGCTGATGAAGCCCAAATTAATGATGTTTCCTGGGGAATGACTTTATGCTCACTGAGCCACTCAGAATTTATTTATTATTCGAGTTATAAATGCTCATTTTCTGAGATGTGTCCTATCTGTACAAAGATTGACTGTACTTCCAATTCGAGAATATATTGATCTATTTGCTGGATCTCAAGATATGTAGAAAACCATTTTGTGAACCTTATTGAGCATTATTTCTGTACATTTTTTTTGTTTGCAGCTAAGAGAAATGAACATTAAAACATGTTTCCTGAGATGTATTTGGACAGTCATATTTCACTCATTTTTAAAAATACTGTGTAATGATAAGATATATTTCTGCTCAAGAAATACATTATTTATAAGAGTATCACAGTGTTCAGTGAGAACTTAATGAACACTATTGATATATTCATTTTTGGGTTAATATTTAATACTCATAATTTTATGAATATCTACTTAAACTTAAGTCAAATAAATAATTTAACAGTAAACAGCAATTATCAGATTTCATCATTTATTTCTTCAAACATCTGTCTCTCTTCTGTAGTAGAGTTGGCTTCTTTAAATAACAGGAGGAATCCTAAAGTATTATTGCTATTTCTACTCTTTGTTGAGAAAGAGCTCTATCTACAAAAATAAAGATTATAAAAAGATAATCTTTTAAAAATCAAAGATGTTTTGTGTGGAAATAAAAACTGGTGAGTTTTTGATAACTGTAATAAGATATTATGATTGACAATACAAATTTTTTTGTAATAGTTTCACCATAAATATAACTGAACACCACTCAACCCCCTTTTGGTATATTCTCAGCAGCTCTTTTGTTATGTAATTAACAAGAGTTGGCAATTAACTGCCAAATTTTGGGGACTTCATCCAACTTCCTGTGGAAGGAATTTGATTTTTAAGTAAATGAATTGCATTTCCTACACAATTAGTTTTGCTCTGTGGCTCTAGGTTGAGGTTAGAAACACAAGTTTGTGTGGACCAGGGGGTGGGGCACTGTGGTAGGTTGAATAATAAC
Organism: Erethizon dorsatum; assembly: GCA_028451465.1. Classification (NCBI taxonomy): domain Eukaryota; kingdom Metazoa; phylum Chordata; class Mammalia; order Rodentia; family Erethizontidae; genus Erethizon; species Erethizon dorsatum. Next base: position 59,826,264 of record CM051833.1, read on the forward strand.
AGTCTCCCCCAAAAGCTACCCACATCATAAAGCCTGGAAGCTGTAAATGCTACTTAATGTGGCAAAGAGAAGACTGAAAATAATAATCAAATTAAATATTTTTAGACAGGGAAATAACTTGGGTTAGACAGGTGGGATCTCAAAATGAGTGAATGGATTATTATGAGGGAGGCATAGGAGATATGACACACACTAAGAAGACGATGTGACCACAGAGGCAGAGACTGGAATGAAGTAGCCGCAAGCTACAGAAGGCTGCGGCCACCCAGTGATAGAAGAGACAAGGAAGAGATTCCCCCAAGAATCTCTGGAGGAGAAGGTCCAGCTGACACCTTCCCTTCAGTAGCATAAGAATCAAATTTATTCTGTCCTGGAAAGAATACCTTTCTGTTGCTTTAAGCCAGCGAATGTACGGCCATTTGTTTCAGCAGCCACAAGACACTCACGCAGACATACAGACACAGGAGTTACACACCAGGGCACACTCACACACAAATGACCTCAGGGTCACAGAGTGGAGGTGTCTGCATGTTTCTGCCAAACATCAGTGTCATCCTCACTTCAGGAGATCAGAATATGGCCCCCCAAAATATGCCTCTTTGCAATATTCTAGTTTTGTCCATTTGTAGGGGGAATTTACAATTATAAAGGGAATCTTCATTTGTAAGGTTCTCTGTCTCTGTCTGTCTGTCTGTCTGTCTCTTTCTCTCTTTCTGTGTGTATGTGTGTGTCTCTGTCTGTCTCTCCTCTCCTCAGGCACTGACTTCAATCTGCATAACAAACTTTACCACCTTCACTCTCATTTACCTGCTTTTCTTTGTCCTATAATACATCTCCCTCCCCACCCCATTTTTCTTGGATGTAGCTGAAAATGGTATTGACTTTTGACTTGTAAGCTTCCACTTGAAGTTTACTCATTTCCCTGGGTATTTCCTAAGTATATATGAGAAATACATATTAGTAAACTTCTGTTTGTTTTTATCTTCTTACAATCTCTGTTTTGTTCCAGGGGTCCCAGGCAAGGACTAGAAGAGTAGAAGAAACATTATGTTCTCCTCCCCCACACCATAAATAGGAAAGGTGCAGTGGCTGGTCTTCAGGGGACCACAGAGGACATGTGCTGTGACATGGGGATGACTGAGGGCGTGCCTGACACAGTCGTGGAGATGCAGGAGATGGGGCAATCAAGGCCTGGGGCAATCAAGGCCTGAGTGAATCTTGAAGGAACTGGGACTGATTGAGATGAGGAGATGGAAGCCCTGGGGGTGAGGGATGGACTACTGTGTGTCCGTACAGGTAGGCATACAGCTCAGGATGGACCTCCAGACCACGTGGATGAGGTCAGGTGTGTGTGTGTGTGTGTGCATGTGTGTGTGTGCGTGATGAATAAGATTTTAAGCCAGATATTAGCAAAGTCAGACAGTAATTGAGAAAGAGCTCTCTGGGGACATCAGAAGGCCGGAGGCAGAATTAGGGGTGGGAGATAATAGGAGAGTGGTACAGAGAGCATCACAAACAATTAGCAGGAAGATGTGGAAAGCCTGAAATCTGCAGGGAGGACAGAAAGCAGAAGCAGTGGTAACCAGGTGATGACCAGCTCCTCAGTAAGGGGAAGGGAGCAGTCTGCTGAAAAGGTAGGTGCGGGTAGAGAGAGGCAGCTCAAGTTACACTGGTCTATAAGACCAATTCCCACCCCACTCCCATCTGGGCTTGGACTGCCTGACACCTACAATTCTGGGCTGGCTTCTTTCCACCTCCATGTGTAGTTCCAGCCTTAGCAAATAAAACTACCTTTACAATACTGTGTGAAGAAAAACATAATAGGAAAATAAATCTACTTCCAAAACAGAACAATAGATGTTGAAAAAAAGACTATATACATGCAGTGTTTTGCTTATCATGCTTTGGAATCAAACACACTTAAGTTCATTGCTAATAAATTCTTGCTTTTCAAAACAAATGAAAAAAGAATAAAAAAGCAAAAGTATATTAATCATACATTAGGTACATCATAGGAATTCAAAATAGTTCAGGACAAGAACATCTTTTAAAAGTCATGTGGTGATTTATTTGCTTGGAAATCCATGATTTTGAGTCAAGTAAATAAGAGGAATATATGTATATATATTCATATGAATATATGACACAAACAGAAATGATAAATGAGGAGAAATTTTTTACTTCTAGGAGATTTATCAGAGCTAAAAAAATTAAATTTACAAGTGGAAAAATAAAATACCACATTAAGTTTTTCATACCTATAAGTCTTTGTTTCTCTTTGATTCTCACGTATGTTATAAAAATCTGAAAAGAACCATTATTATAAGCTTCTATATTTTCTACCTCCAAACTAGACAAAGGACATTTTCTCTATAACCAATTTCAGCATTATTGTTAGAATTGTAGCCAACTACATCCCAATTAGAATTCTTAACATCAACAGCAAAAATCCAAAGCTAGTTTTAAGGAGCCCTTCGGGTGTCCGTCTTATTTCTCTAGTTTTGATGTCAAATCTGACTCCACACGACCAGCCTTCAGAGCAGCACTGAGACTTTAACCACATGCAACATGTGAACCTGTGCAGCAGGAAGCACTGGTCCAGCTGAGTCCACACAGTTCTCAGTGTAACTGATTTGTGGAGGGACAAAGGAGTAATAGAAACCAGAAATCAATGTGCAACAGTAAAATTCCCTACCAGGGCTGCAAGCAAGATACACAGTGGAAATTACTCAAGAAGAGCGCAGAAGAGAAGGAACCAATTCCCACTGGGAAAGATGCTGGTGTGTTTCCATCCGTCATAGCTTACTCTGTCCTCCCAGGGAGCTACAACACCTGCGCTAGTACAACATTCCTGTGACACAGGCAGGGGGGACAGTGTGCCACAGGTTGCCACGATATCACATTGAGGACCTGGGATTTGAACACAGGCTGTCTGGCTCCAGACCCTGTTAATGTCACCCTGTGCTGTGGCCTCTTCTTTCAGTGTGTGGGTTGCCTGACCCCTCATATTCCTAATTCTTTCCTGCCTCACCAGCGTCCTACTGCAAGATTGGATTTGCCTACTTTGAACTTGTTAAAATAAATAAATATGTTGCTTTTAATAAAAAGGAAAAAGACCCCGAGTAAGGGAATGGCGGGAGAGGTATATGCATCTTTGTGTCTTCCTTACTTAATTTTGATAAAATTATTATGATTCCAATGTTGATTCCACATATAGTCATCCATTTGATAATGGTAACTGGAGTTTCTTCCAGATTTGAGCTCTAAAAGTACATGAAAAACACCAAAGTAAACTTAATTTGGATAGCTTTATCCCTCAGGATTTTGTGTACCATCCAAACCTAGAAGAAACAATATGTAAGAACTAGACAAACGGCATACGAAAGTATTATTAAGAATAAATATAGTGTCTATTTAAATTAGAAATATATTACAGTAAAAGACAAATTGCCATTCACCCCCTCAAAATAATCCTCCTTTCTTTGAACACCTGTCCCCTAATTCTTGCCAATTTCTTTTTTTTTTTTTTTTGGGTACCGGGGTTGACCTCAGGACCTCACGCACCAGCAGGCACCCGTGCCGCTGAGCGACATCACCGGCCCTTTTTTCGTATGCAGGTTCTGGGAGTTGAACTTGGGCCTTCGCACTTGCCAGGCAGGCGCTTATGCCACTGAGCCATCTCACCGGCCCATTCTTGCCAATTTCTGAAGCAGTTCTGGAAGTACTCTTTCACTGGTTTCTATAGTTGTGCTCTCTCGGTTGTGGCCATGTTCTGAATCAATTCAAAATGTTTACCTTCCATGGTAATTTTGACTTTGGGAAAGAGCTAGAAGTTGCACGGTATCAGACCTGATGTCTATGGTGGATGAGGACAGACTGTATGTTTTCACTGTAGAAAATTGCCATAAATATTTTGAATCAATTCAGGACACTGAGGCAACCAACGAAGACAGTCAGAAAGAGGACTTCAGAACTGTTTCAGAAAGTGGCGAGGAAGACAGGACACCTGTGTTTGAAGCTGGGGGTGTATATTGAAGATGTCTAATGGCAATGTGTCTTCTACTGTGATAATATTTTTTAAATTTTTATTTAAACATTCATTGTATCGTTTGATACATTGTGTATATGCATGTGTGTACAAGTAAGTGTGAATACAGCCACACATTATGGCACATCACATTTTAGGTAAAGATTATTAAACTCTATACAAAAAAAATCCAAGCTAAGTGATATTCTAAACTCAAGTTGCTATGTTACATTCAGGAAATAAAGAAAAATGGCTCCACACAAACCACAAACTCTTGAAGACCTAGATCAACAAAGCTCCTATGTCCTAGAGATGGCAGGAAAGGCAAAACCAAGAGCATATCTGAAGTCCCAATTTGAGCCTCTGAGATTCTGTGTGCCTTTCTTGAGGATGACATGGAATATGGAGACCAGCCACATCCTCTCCTGCAGCAGAGAGCGGGAGTGTGATGTGATGGCCACTGGTGACTCCAGGGGGAAAGCCTGGTGTTGGTGAGCTCCTGCGTGCGCCCGATGTGTGCTGCGTCTCCTTGCTTTCTCATTTGCTCTCCCCAGAACGTCACTCTTTCCTGTCCCCAAACAACCTCCCCATCCCACTGCCGACCTCGTGCTGCAGTGACCAGCCTGCTAGAGTGTCCCAAAGGGGCCTCAGCGCTGACCATCATGCGACAGTTAACACGGGAGCTAAACAGCCCTCCCTAAACTATGGCCCAGGTGATAGTTAGGTGCTGAATTTAACAGTTAGTATTTTTTGGGGAAAATAATATGTTAAATTAGCTCTAATAGCTCTGGAATAAGGAACAATAACAGTTGTCTGCCTCATCTCCAAAGGCCTACAGGTCTAGCAAGGCTGAATTATAAAGAAAAGCTATTTTTCCTTCTTCGTTTTTCCAAATATAGTAACCTTCCTCTGTATACTTCTACATGCGTACTCACTGAAGACTTAATAAATTATGATGATGGATAATTAAGACTCTTAATTATTCCCTTAGGATTATTGGAGCTGTGAAATCAAGCCTCATGCACATACATTCAAACATTAATTACAAAATATTTAATTGCTTTTTCAGTTAGAACAGATTCCTACTTTTGAAAACTATCTCTGGCCCCAATATATTCACTGCTGTCTTTGCATATTGAAAGATTTTATAAATCTATCTATAACCATTTGGTCTACTTTCTATGTTGGTCAGATGAATATTTTAATCCATTAGACTTGTGTTCACAAAAATTCACAATCACAGTGATTTGATAAACACACAGTGGTTAATCTTCAAATTATATTTAAAGATATAAAGTATGGATGTAGCAAGTCCAAATGTTGTATAAAAAAAATCAGAATCTTATCTTTTATAGACATCTGACACAAGACCTTCTCAAAAGGACTTTTCCTGGGCTGTCCATGCCAACTTCTCCTCTTGCTTTAAAGAGCCATGAGTGTCAAAAGAAAGAAACTTCTACGGTTAGGAAGTAGTTTCTATATTGACTTTATCATCACAATAAACAAAACTATTTTAACATAATAACTCTAAGATGAGAAAGTAAAGTTTTCTCCTTCACATGCCAAACAACATTCCTTGAGACTCATTTATGCTTAATATTAAAATATACACAATACATGAAATACAAATAGAAACCTATGTCAGCTAATATAATCATTTGATTGGTTCTATGTCCAGAAAACACCTCGAAACAGGACAGCTAACTATTCCATCATAATTTTATGTATTCCAGTTTTAATTTGCAAATGTATTCAACTAGTACTTGCTGCACACCTCTCATTGACCAAACTTAGGATGCTATGCAGTTTTCTAAAGCCTCCTGCATTTCAGGAATTCTCAGCCCAGCAAAGGCAACAGAAAAATAATTACAAAAAAAATTGAGGGACAAAACATACAGTGTCCTTCGATATTCAAGGAAGATTGGTTTCAGGAACCCCTGTGGACAAATCTGCATATGTCCAAGTCCCTATAAAAATGTCATAATACTTGCATAGAGTCTACACATATTTTTCATATACTTTAAAAAATCTCTGTGTTGCTTATAATACCTACCACAATGCAAATATTATATAAGTAGATGTTACACTATACTGTCAAAGGAATAATGACGTGAGGATAATCTGTACATATTTTGTACTGCTGACTTTCCATCCCGAGTATTCCTGATCCTGAACACACTCATGTGCAACTGATGGACAGAGAAGCCAACTGTATTTGAACAACTTGGACAAAGGCACATAATGGTAGAGAAGATGGGAAGCCCACAAACATACTCGGCTCAGTAGCCATCTGAACAGGGAAGGAAGAAAAATGTAAGTTCTCCAGGTAGAAGAAAGACACAGACGCTTCCTGGGAAAAGGTACCAGTGTGTGTAAGCACCATGAGAACCAGAAACACACCTCGTGTTCAGGGAACTGCAAGAATCTGCATGAGAGAAGCAAATACAGCATAGCGGGGAAATAGGAAAGCTTGAAGCTTGAAAGGTAAAAATGTTCAGAACAGGAAGTCTTAAATCATGCGCTTTGAAAATAGGAGTTCTTTTTATTCCAGCATTTTAAGCAGTAAGGTAATTAATAGTTTCCACATATGAAGACATAGACCACAGTCTGAGGCAGGAGAAATTGAGGCACAGAGCACTGCAAATGACTGTCCAAGGTCAGAAAGCACTTGAAGGAGCTGAGGTTCTGGTAAGATTGGGTGTGCAGTTTGGAGGAAAAGGGATTAAATGCGAGTAGGAAACAATTCATGAAAGGGTATTAGGTACTTTAAGTCCCAGGGATAAAGCCATGAGGTTGGATTTAGAAAACCTGTATTGAGCTGAATCATTGTAGACTGGGAAGAACAGGACTGGTGTACATGCAGATGCCATTAACCTAGGAGGAAACTATAAAAGGCATCCATTACTCTGGAGCTACTGTCTTGAGACTCTGAGGCCAGTTAGAGGTGCCCTATCCAAATGCTAATGGTGATCTAAAAGTAAGCTCCTGTTCAAGAAAGAAGCTGATTTGGAGATAAAGACAAAGCATTGTTTATCTTTATCCTTGTATTTGCCCTTGCTTGAGAACAAGAGGGATATAGTGATGTAAGTGCAGCTGAAATGTTGTATTTATGTTGCCTTTTGTTTTATTCTTATGCAGGTGAGGGAATGCAATGCAAAGACACTCAATATTTCACACAATCATAAATCTGTATTTGATACCACTGGTCAACATACGGGGTCCCACAGGAAAGTGCTGATTACATTATTATAACTAAGGATAACATAAGACAGTTCTGGAAATCAATCTTGTTCAGAGTGAGAAATGCTTCAGTACCAACACAGATACACATGGCTTGAGCACTATTACATTAAGATCAAGAAAATACTATAATTAACTCTCCTAGAGAACAGCGCAAAGTATCTATCCCGGCATTTAACAATATAAGCATTTTACTAGTCTTCTCAGTAATAGTAGCCAGAACTGGACCTGTTCCTTCTAGAACTACCTCTTCCCATGGTTTACATCCATACTGTCCGGCATTATATCACCATCAGTAGCTGCTTGTATCAGTCAGCTTTCCCATCACTAGGACACAATACTCAACACCTACAACTTAAAGTAGAAGTTTAATTTGGCTTATGGTTTCAGGGGATTCATTCCATAGTCAGCTGGCTCCAAGACAGAAACCCCATGTGGAACAGCATGGCAAAGCAAAGCTCCTCAGTTCATGGCAGCCAGGAACAGACCAGCGATGAAGGGGCCAGCACCCACATACAGAACCCAAGGCCATGCCTTCCTAACCTACCCAGAGGTGCCCAGTATGTGCTTTACTAATCTCCCAGTGGCTCTCAGGCCAGTCAGAGGCACCACCTCCCACACTACTGCACCTGAATTCCTGGCAGCACACTTACTGTGTTTCAGTACTTTGCTTAATTATTAGTTGGTTAAATGTTTGTGTCTTCCAACTGTAACAAAATTTCTAAGAGAAGCAATTTTCTTCAGTTCAAGAATTTATTTCTTGCACTCAGGAGTCTGACTGTTCTGCAGGATCGTCTAATTAAATGTGTGTTGAATGAATGATGAATCTGGGAGCACCAAAAGACATAATGACTCTGCTCTTGGTAACTTTCTGACAGAAGATATGAATTTCAAGGCAAGAGCCTTAACTCATTTGCCATTAGGTATACCTGGTTTATAGATCATAGATTCAATAGTAGTGTTAAGTTTGGGCAAACCATCTTGCATTTCCAAAACATGTCTTTCACAGATCTATAATGGCAATAACAATCCCTTCCTTCTTGGCTTATAGGATTGTCATGAGTCAATGAGCTGGTTATGGTTGCACTCTATAAACGCAAGAGTGAGGTAAGCCAGGAGGAGCAATTGAGCCTGGAATCTTCTGTCTTCTTCAGTAATTGCAGAGTTCATTCTTGTCACTTGGGGATTTTCTTGTTCATTATGTGGGTGTCACATATGCAGGGTTGGAGCTGCCACCTGTCCGTGAAGAGTTTTGCATCTGGCAATAATCAAGAGAATGACTCTTTCTGCTGCATAATAAACCCTCCAGTCATCATCTCTGTCACCTCCTGACAGCAGCGCCTGTTGAGGACCTTTGGATGATGCCTGGACAGGAGTTGGCTCGCCTCTTGCTGTTAACAGGACACAGGGCACATGGATTGGTAGACAGGGAACGGTCGCATAACCATTCTACAGTGAAGAGTAAAACCCGCCCATTTGGCATAACAAATTATTTAAACTATTTATACATAGTCTTTTTCCATTCTATTTTAAATTTCACTGAAAGTGGATCAAATGAAATAAAAGCTTCCAGGTCATCTCTAACAATGTCAGAGATCAACTGGATTCTGTATGGTTCTAAACAACTGACTATAACTTCTCCTTGTGACAAATGGGGTCAGTGGGTGGTTTAAAGTATATGAAGCCTGTCACCTCATCCATCTTCGCTCTGGTCAAAAAACACTGCTAGGGATTCAGAGCCCAGCACAGGAACCGTCCAGCAAAGCCTCATGGTGCTGGGCATGGCTTCCGGATGTTTTGTAATGTCAATGTGAAGGGCATCCGTGGTGCACTGCATAGGATTTGGGGACAGGTCACGCACCATTGAGCAGGGTGAGCCAGCCCCGAGGTCACCCTCACCAAACTGGGTCTCAGGAAGCAGCAAGAAGCCCAGCCTGAGCTCAGGGCGCAACAAGGAGTTGCAGCTTCTGTAGCCAAGCAAAGAGCTGAAGCTCTGACCTACTGTTCCTCCCCGGGACAGAGTACTGAAAACTAGCTGAGAAAGGGCCCTAGGAGAAGAGCTGTCCAATGCCACGTTATGATGTCATGACACTAAATTCAAACAGCAATATCGCCCTTGATTTGGGAGAATATCAAGGGGAGAAGAGCTACACCTTACTCTCTTCCCTTCAAACATGTTCTTCAAATGCTGGTTTGATGCATAACTCCACATTTTAATGCAAGTTCTTAAACTAAAAGTCTCAGGGAGCCACAAAAGTCCTAGTTATTAGCTTTAAAAAGTATTGATCCAGTTCAGTCTCAGGATTAGTTTTATATTACTTAATGAAGACTGATAGCCAATCAGGGCTGCTGTCAATCAAGGAGGCAGGGAGAAGCAGCAGGCCTGTCAATCAATCTGTCTTCTACCATTCACGCGGGGGGCCAAGTCATTAATGTCCCTGGGTCCCTCTCTCCTCATTTATAAATGGCAACAGAAGATCCTGCTTCAACTGCCCTGGAATCTCTGGCTATGGAGAGCTCGGCTGAATCCTGGCCATGTGCTTTAGTCCAGTCTTTCTATTCTTCTTTCCCTCATTTTTTGCCCATTGGTTACTGACTATAAAAAATAGTAATGCCATCAAAGGGTCTTGTTGAGTACTAAAGAGAATTTATAAATGGCGTCTAATACAATGCCTACACACAATTAGCTTGCAAAATTGCTAACCATATAATTACTTTAATTATTTAGAAAGGTGGACTTTTTAAAACCATCTTAATCCTTCCATTATGTGTCTTTAGCTTAGAAACATGGCTATAATGGCAGGGAGAATTACGAACTTCTACTGGGCAAGATTTGTGTTTAATATTCTTAAAAGATCCATAGTAGCAAATATTTCCACATGTGTTCACTAGAAATTGTTCTTTGCTTTGAGGGAAATTTAAAAATAAAATTTCAACCAAATGCTTGTAGAATCCCAAATGATTTGAAGAGCTAAATCCATTCAGTCAGTAAAAGGAGGAAAACATACAGATGTCTGCCAACGAAAAATCTGTTTGGAATATTAAGTTGCTTATTGTAATATTTGGAGAAAGCTGGAATAATGCCATGCATTAAGAATTTCTGAATATTTGTTACCAATGGAAACAATATTCACACATGAATATTCTTCTCTGTCTCCCAAGGTTCATGGAAGTCATTAGGACGCTGTCCTAACCTTTGACATTCACCTGTGACTTTAATTCAGGTTCTTGCATAATGATAAGAGAACTGGTCCTTAATGACCATGATCTGTGCTACTACTTCAAGGGACAACACAGAGGGGTCAAGTTACCCCCACTGATCACATTAGAATTTTTAACCACATGGGCTTTTCTGAAAAAGAGGATTCTCATGCCCTAGGTTTTCCCATTTTCATGGTTATTTCTCAATGTGTACTCCTTTTAGAAAGCAATCCCAAAATGCTATGAAGATTTATTTTTTCTCAAACACATGTGCCTCATCTCATGCTATCTCTCCTGCAGAGATTGATAAGAAGCAAATTTAGCTGGTAAATCTATTTTTGTTGTTGCCATTAAGTTAAATTGAGAACTGGAAATTCTCAAGTGGTGGTAATGTGCCTACTTTCTTTTAAGGAAATACAGGCTTGTAAAGAAAGATATAAATGGATCGAAATTCAAGTCTACTTTGGGGAACTGTGTTGTAAGATACAAAGAGAGTAAAGCTCAGCATTAAGATAGATCACATTGGTTTTAGTTTAGGTCTACTATTTCTATTTCAGAATATGTCATATTGCCTGAACACATTTCTATAAGTGGATTGTGGAATGAGAATAAATAGAATAGCAAGAAATAGGAGTAAGAAAAGGAAAGAAAGGGAAGAAGCAGCCAGGAGAAGAGGAGAAATGAGCACAGTCCATGGAAAGAGGATGGTGAGAAGGGAGGGGAAGTGGGAAAACATCACACCACTTCTCTTCCGAGTAATATCACATTTTGTTTCAAAAATATTCAAGACAAATACCAGAATAATGTACCAGCACTTGCAATTGAAATAGGGCCATACAGTGAGGGAAGCATCTAATAAAGAATTGAAACCAGTGTTGATGTTGTTCGAATTCCTTGAGTAGAAAACACTCCAAAGCTCTCAGCTTTGCTCTTCCAGGGGCTAGGAGTGTGATGCCCTGGCATTGTCACCTCCCACCTGAGTTCCCTGTCTTCAGTGAGACCAGGAGTAGAAATACAAAGCAGAAAGCCCATCTCTAGGTTTATAACTTTGTATATCATATTCGAAGACAAAGAAAACTATCTTTTTCCAGATAAAGTACATAGCACTTCAGTAACAATCCAACCATTCAACACTACCACTGTGTGATCTGTTTCAGAGATTTCCTCATGATGGATGCGGAGAGGAGTGGAAGGGGAGATGGGACCGTGGCCAAGAATCTAGCACCTTTGCCTAGGAAGGAAGTTATCCCTTATTCCGAGCACCAAAGAGGTGAGCATAGGTTGTCTTTGTCTGAAATGCCTTCAAATCTGACTCCTGGGATTCTTCATTGTACTATGTGCATGCTAATATTTAGGAACAAAAAGTGGAGGAGAGTATTATATTTTGAGTTGAGTGATTGAAACTGAGTGGTCTCTTTTGAACACAATTAAGTGCATTTTTCTCCCAGGCATTGGGATGAGAGCCTAAAACTAAGGTCCAGTACCTCTCTTAACATCTGAGCAGAGCTGAGAGGGTCCTCAGTGGCTGGTCTGTGTGTTCCTTCTGTGCAGCTCTCCTACGTGAGGTCCCCTGGCCAAACAACCCTCCCTATCAACGGGACCAGGTGCAGTTTCTACTCATCCCCGAGAAGACTACTTGGGTTTCAGCTCCCCAAAAGCCCATGGAATTGATCCGAACAGGTCAGCTATGCCTTCCTGATGCTATGAAGCTTCCTGTGTCACTGTGTTCTTGAGAAGGATCCCAGTCCCATGTGACTGTGTGGTCCTCCCATTCCTGGCTGTGAGTATGTGTGACCCACAAACTGCTGTGGATCTCATCTGCCCTATGTTGCGTTTCCCTGCACAGCCTTCCCCCAAGCCCTGTGCAGGAGATTCCTGCTTCGCAAACGGGGTGCACTGAGGGCAAGTAAAGCAGGCATCATCTCCTGGGTTATGCTACACCACGTTCAAGTGAGCTGCCCTCTCCGCTTCTTTCTGGGCCATTGCAGGACTGCATTCTGCCCACACTGCAAGTCTGGGGTCCAGACACAGAGCCCATTGAGCGTTGCCTGGCTCTCCACCATGCTCCTGGGGAATGTCAAGAGCTTGACTGGAATGCCATGCTTTCATGTTGAGTAACTGGCATCTAAAAAATGCTGGGCGGAGAAGGGCAGTATTTTGTGGAGGAAGACCAAAGAGAAATTGCTAAATTTTAACATTCCTTGCCACATCCCTTCTGCTTCCATTCCTCTCCCACATCTTCTCCCACCACCACAAACAGATCCATTTATCTCACATTTCCTAATCTGTTCGTGGACAAAAAGCACCAGTGCTGGATGCCACCCTGCATGAGCTGCAAACATTGCTGGCTCTGTATCTGCCCTGAGGGCATTTGAGGATAACATGCCCAGTTCACATCTCTGAGTGCAGGTGATGAGGCCAAGGGTAGTTCTGTGCTGTACTTTGAGGTTGCAGGTGGCTTGAGATGTCAGAGTTAACCAGGGCGAGTTTTAGAGCACACTAGATTTTGTGTACATTCTAGGCATTCTATAAATAGATTATATTGGCAAACTTCTGTTTTTGCATCCTATTAATAAAGACAATTCATAGAAATATGACTTAGGGGTGTCCAGTCCTATTTCTTGATAATCTTTAGCTGTCTGTGGCTCCATAAATGACTAAATATTACACATCTTAAAAATGTGTACCATTATGATGATGTAATGCTTGGTTGAATAAGCCATTGTCGTTTGGAGTAATTTTAGACTAAAGTGGAAACTTTTATCAGGTTCCTTATGAGAATAGTAGAAAAAAATATTTTATATTGTAAGCAACATCTTCCCACACTTGCAAGGAAGAATGTAGGAAGAGGAAAGAAATAACTGTAATTTCTTTCTATTTTAAAAAGTAGGTAAGGTCAAATTATTTCTCTTAGTGTGATAAAAAAAGTTTAATGCCCATCGGACCACTGGCAACTTCTGAACAGATTCCAAGTTACTCATCCCTATATCCTCAGTACAGACTGCAGGAAAAATTCTTGCAGATTCAACTACCTCAAAGTAATATTAATGCAGAAGGTTTGGGAGGCCCCAGGCATTTGAACAACAATCTAAACACTTAATACCAAACACATATTTGAGTACAGAATAAAGGTGTGAGATTTAATTATGGACCTTAATTCAGTCCTTGGAAAACTCTGTAAGAACCTCATTTTAAAGACAAGGAAAGAGAGGCTCAGTGAGGGTTTATACCTCATTGGGTTCGGCCAAGCAGGTACGTGGCAGAGTCAAGGTGGGTCACTGGTTTGCTGTATCTTGCCACAAACCTCTGTGTCCACATTGCAAGTACTGAGGTTCTTAGTGGTTTCCTTATTTCATGTAAAAACTAAGAAGTTGATCTGAGAATCCAGCTATCCTTAGTGGCTTTTACATTTGGAAGGAACCATGTGACATCAAGTCTCAGCTAAATCTCCTCTATCTTCCTTTGCTTCTTATTGGAAGCTGGCATCTTGTCCACTCCAAAAACTGCTGTTGCTGCAGCATCTATTCTTAGGACTGTCCCTTGCATTTTGGCCCATTCTATGTCAGGAAGTCCTTGCTTACACTGAGCTGACATCCATCACCCCATAGCTTTTACTTATTACTCCAGTGCTAGGCGGGGAGTCACAGGGATAATTCTTTAATTGCAAATACATTTGAGTTCCTTCCATGTTAATGGACCTCCTGAGTTTTTCTTTCCAGACAAGTGTGCCTGACTTCCCTCTCTCAGTTCTTACCTCCTGGGGCATCTGACTTTTCTCACTAGCCTGGTCCCTTTCAGCTCTCATTCTAATTGGCTACACTTCCGATGGACAGAAACCTACTAAAGCATTAAAGTTAAAATGACATGCCATCTTAGATTTCTCAGAGTAATCTGGGGCTATCAGTGAAATAGGCTTGGAAAGAGGTAAGACTAGATTTGAATATTATGTGACAGTTTTAGTCACTTTGCTCCTTGATGGGACAAAATACCCAACACCCAAAACTTAAAGGAGGAGAGATTTATTTTGGCTCATGATTCAGAAGGTTGAGTCCATGTTCAGCAGGCTGAAACAAAAACAGTGTGGCAGAAGGACCTGGGAGGAGGAAAGCTACTCACATCACAGCAGCCAGGAAGCAGAGAGTGAAGGGAGGAGCCAGGGAGGGAGGGACATAGACCTGTCAATCATGGCCCCAGTGACCATTTTCAGGCCCCATCTTCCAACACCACATTTAGCTACTAGGCCCCCATGACTCAGTCACCTTTTGACAGCCCTACCTAAGAGTGCATTAGGATTTGCAGAGACACCCATATAAACCATAGAACCATATAAACCATAACAGTGGACAGACTTTTTAACCAGTTGCTGGGCATATATGGTTTCATGACATTATTCACTTTACCTTTATTGACATTTGAAATTTCCTAGAATAAAAATGGTTTTTGTTTGTTTTGTTTTTTGTATTTAGGTGTACCATCCTAGAACATGCATAACATTTCAGACATGACAGAATCCATTAGAGAAAGCTAAGCAATAGCATTTTATATGATAATATTATACACAGAATAATGAAAACTATGATTACCTCTTTTCAAGCCACTTAAATCTGTGGATTTGTGCCTGAAACATTTATATCATTACCCACTCTTGATAAATGTATTTGGTGATTGTTTATTTATTGGCAATAGATTTACCCCAAAAGGTAAGGTTTATTATTTGCCCTTTAAAATACCATATTGGTGGATTTTATTTGTTAGGAAGTGATGGACTCTAAGACTGTCTATCTACTGATTTACTTGGGATGATCCACAAATAATTCTAGCACATTTATAAAAATACTGAGGTTGGGGCTGGGCAATTAAAGAATGGGCTTTAAAAGCATGTTCTATGTTAGACGATGTGAAGAGGCAGCAATTCAGTCTAGAAGAATGATCAAACAAATAGAGATGAGACCACCCACTTATTGAAGGAAATACAGAAAATGGGGATTGAGACCCCCAGGAAGGAACATATAAAGCTTATTTTTTAATCCTCCTTTTTTAAAACAAAGTTCAGAATTTGTCAGTAAATAGTAATGTAGCACTGACCTGGAATTTGACTAAAGCTTAATCATGACAGAATAAAATGCACTTAATAAATATTATTTGTTAATTCCTCCCAGCAGTAGGAGCTGATACAGAAGCAAGGCATATGGAGCCCAGAAGTGAGACAAAAATAACTGGATGTTAAAGAATTTAATTTCCTTGCACTGTGGCAAATTTCATTTCTATCACACTTCATAATCACCTTCAACATTTCAACAGAATGCACTGATTCATCACTAATTTTTAAAATGCTACTTTGTGTATAGATAATTAATCAGCAAGAACTGTTTGATTTGTAATTACTTAATTTGTGGATAAATTTTATTTATCTGCACTTTAAACATAGTAATTCAACTTTGAATTAGGTACATTTCACTCTGTTTTAGAAATGATGAAAACTTCAAAATAACGAAGCTAGTAAGGAATACATTTATATCATGCAATTATCTTCTGGCATGCTAGGCAAAAACATTCTTTTTCCAAGTTGTAAGATCTTGAGACTAAAGGGACCACCAGAAATCCATCCCACTTTCACTGCACAGATGGAGAGGAATTCACTGAGAGAGAAACTATGGGATGAGGGCTGAGAGCCTTGTGCCTCATGCAAATGAATCGAAATCCTCACCTGCAACAAATTAATGAGAAGAGAACTCTCCTGTTTGCCTCTACGGATTCCCGCAAGACACCAGGAGACAGCCTTGTAGGGACACATGAGAGAAAGCCTACTACAGTCTACCCTCAGTAGCTGCAGGGACTGGTTCCACTACCCATTGGATACTGAAGCCCGTGGATACTCAAGTCCTTTATACGAAATGGAATAGTACTTGCACATAAATTGTGTACATTCTCATATATATTTTAAATTCTCTCTAGATGAGTCATATATAATACCTAGTACAATGCAGTGCTATATAATACTTGCTATACTGTTCGGTTTAAGGAACAATGACAAGGAAGAAAAAGCCTCTATACGTTAGGTTGAGATACGATATGTATTTTTACAAATATTTTCAGTCTGTGGTTGGTTAACAGACGTGGAACTTGCAGATAGGGAGGGTGACTGTATTACCTCTTATAGACAGGGAAAGAACTAAAGCAACATTAATGATGAAAACAACCTACTGTGTTGGGCCTGTGACTGGTATCTGACTCAGTAAGAAGATTCTAGAGATGACCACGGAATTCATAATGAAATAAAAGAACAGTATTTATGTTCTAGTAATACTTTCATTAGCTATGTGACCTTGGACAAATTAAACAATCTGTCTGACTTAGCTTGCTTACCTGAAAATATGAGGAAAAAATAAATTCCTTAATTATCAAAATATGGTGAGAATTCAAAAAAGGCAATGTTCTTGAAAATGCTGTTATCACTAAAGAAAAACAGAAACATTGTGAGTGAAATTCTTCTGTAACAAACAAAAGAGGCATAAATATAGAATGTAAGACTTTGTATTATACTGATCTTGAGGCTTCTATGCTATACTTCCACACAGATCATATTAAAGTATAAGGTGTAGGGCTGGTGAGATGGCTCAGCAGCATAAGCACCTGCCTGGCAAGCGTGAGGTCCTGAGTTCGACTCCCAGTACCCACATACAAAAAAAGGACCAGTGATATCGCTCAGTGGCACGGCCGCCTGCTGCTACGTGAGGTCCTGAGTTCGACACCCGGTACCCATAAAAAAAAAAAAAAGTATAAGGTGGAATCCAAAACTACACTGAATGCTTAGATTTCAAAACTCATTACAATAAAAGACACACTGCCATTAATTCCCCTCAAAATACTCTCCCTCACTTCAAAGATTTTGGTTTTCCTGGCAGAGAGGAGTGGGTACCAATGGTATCCCATGGGCAGAGCCAGGGAGGCTGCTCCCATCCTGCACTGCACGGGACAAACCCTACCCACAGAGCCATCCAGCTGCAGTGTCAGTGATAGATACCAAGGGTATGGAATTCTAGTTACGTGAGAAGCAAATCCTAGATTCAAGTGATTTTACTGATTACCTGTTAATTTATTGTTTGACAGGGTCCTTGAAGGATAATAAATAATATGTGGATTTTTATAGACTCTCAGATCACTCCACAGGGCAAGGAAATAAAGCCATGAAACCTGATTAAGAGGGACCAAGGTAAACTACTGTCCCAAACAGGGAAGTAGACAGCTGACTAACATTCATCAAGTCCCCAACCCCTGCAGATTACAGGAGCCTCTTAAGTGAAATATGGAGTGGACAGCTCATATCTCATTTCCTTCCAACACTAACACTTGAAAACTGTTGGCACTCGGGTCAAATGAGGTTCACTCCTTGATGCACACACACAGATGAATGTCAAACACATCTTGAAAACATAATGAGTACGAACAAAATTGCAAAGATTTGTCAAATAGAGGAAAGTAAAACAAAAGACAAGTAACTAAGAAAAATGAAGCAAAGTTGAAGTTAAGTTTGGACAAACATGAGGCCAGAGCCGCTCCAAGCAGTGAGGCCTATCACCACGTCAGCGGGCCACAAATTTGTCCCCGTGGTTTTCCGTAGTGCTAGTGAAGAGAGCAAAGGTCCTTCTACAGGAAGCCACTGGAAAAGCAGCAGCTGCATCATTTCAAAAGCTTCAGTCAAACTCATACAAAGTGACATAGCCTACTCTCTGCAAAATGGATATTAAAGGAAAATTAGCATCATGCAACATTATTAATAGCCAAATCAAATTACTTTAACATCATTTCTTGAAAATAAGAATAAAAATATTGCCATCTCAAGTGTCATTGTGCACTGAGACCTCCCCTACTTTCTAGCAGTCACAAATGGCCATGTAGAGAAAGGGACCCCCCTGCAGGGGCCGTATAATATCATCAGAATGTTCTTTTTTTCTAAAACACGTATTTTCCATCATGTCTCTTGAGTATGCCCCACTCTACATCAATAACAATAAAAACTGCTAAATTCCTAATGAAAGGCAGAAGATGGAAGGCCACACCCTGATCCTCAGAACCAGTGATTTTGTTACGCTTCACAGCAAGGGGAAAGCTGAGGCAGCAGGCAGAGTTAAGTTTCCTACCGAGCTGACTGACGAAAAAGGATGCTGCATTATTGAGTGAGAGCCCCGTAATGTGAAGTTCCTTCATGACGGAAAGAGGGAGGCAGGACAGAGAAGGTGCTATGATGAAGGAACCTGTATGGAACCTACAGGTCAGAGGAACCTGTAGTTGGCTTTGAAAATGGAAGGGGCCACAAGCTGTGAAATGCAGGCAACCTCTAGAAGCTGAAAAGGCAGCAAACAGATTCTCCTCCACGGTCACCAGAAGAACCAGCTTACCCCATGTACTGAGTTTAGAACAAGTGGGCCCCACTTTGAACTTATGACATTCACAATGGCAGTCAGTTTGCATAGCTTGAAGCCAGTAAATGTGGAGTCAGCAGTAAGAATTACTGCACTCCTCATCTTAGATTTCTACTGCTGTTTAACTGCCACAAACTTGAACATCTAACGCAACATCTGTTTGTTATTTTACAATTATGGATCAGGAAGCCAGATATGGATTTACTGGGCCCTCTGTTTGGGTTCTAACATCCTAGAACTGAGATTTCTCTGCAGGTTTGGTATCTTCTTCCCAACCCTACGTGATTGCAAAGTTAAGTTCCTTGTGCTACAGGGCTGAGGCTCTTAGCTACTGGAGGCTGCTCACTGTCCCCCGCCACACAGTCCTCTCTGCAACACAGAAATTTTCCTCTTCAAGGTTGCTGAGGTCATACCTGCTACAACCCTTTCTGAGGACGTGCATGGTGAGGTCAAATCCACCCAGGAGATTTTCCCTTCTGATTAACTTAGTCACATCTGATTGAAGTTCTTAATTACACCTGCAAGGTCCATTTTCTTTACCATATAAGCTAATCTAATTATAGACAGTGATATCCCATCATGTTTACAGGTCTGGCTCACATTGTAGGAGAGGGGATTATACAGGGCATGTCACCCAGGAGACAGAATCCTGGGCCACTGTGGAATTCTACGTAGCATATTCCATGGCCAGGGAAAGAAAGGAACTTTGCTAGCTGGGACATGCTTTCTTATCTTTAATCAGCTCCCCCAATGCAGGCAAATTAGTTTTGTGCTCTGCCCTAGACAGGCTCAAGTTTAGATGAAACATGTGCAAATGCGGGTATGTGGCTTTCTCTCCTCCAGGACCTTCCACAAGTTATTTCCCAGCTGCATCAGACATTCTCAGAGAGTGATCAAACAGTGCCTCATTTTCATGGTTACAGTAGATAACACAGAACATGGCGTGCATGGAATTGAATACTGTGTACCTCAATACACATGGTCCATGGTTTCACACTCGTGTGTATACATATCATGAGTGTGATATATATATATATATATAAAATGATTTTTGTCTGTTCCAAATTGATTCTCCTGATTCAATTCTCCAATTCCAAATGAAAGCACATTGTAATGAATACCTACCACAGCAGTAATTTTCAGTAGACTATAAAACAGTAGCTAATACAGAATTCTGAAAGAAACTAAGAGCGACGGGGGAAGGCAAAAGGCCTTCATTTTCATAATGTAAGCTCATACCCAGATTGGCTTGCATGAGAAGTACCAATGCAGACACATCCTGAATGAGTTACATAGAGAAAGCGATCATTTGGGAGTTAACAATGAACCAGTGAAAAAGGAAAGACGAGAATATAATTACTTCCATCCTTTTTCATAACAGCTTGGACCAATTCAAAGTCTACACTATTTATTAATTAGTTTTAACAATTGCCAGTGATAGGATATTTTCCCTTTATTTTTTAACTCAAGAACTCTTTCTTGGGGTAAAAGAGAAAATCACAAACTCAACAGATTCCCTGATCATGGGCTGGTGCAGACCTAGGGAGCTGATATGGAACATGAGGAACAGACGCCTTATTAGTTCTTACAGTTTTCAGCTGGAAGAAACCAATCAGTCCAGAAAAGATCAGCTTTCACACATGGCTCGCTTTGTGCCAATACTACACACATTGCTTCAATTACTGACCTCTTCTAGTACTGGGGAAGCAGGGGACAGACAAGCTCTCCAGCCAGGGCCTCCACAGGAAATGTGTTGATGGCACAGGAGGGGCCCTCCCTGAGCCTGCCAGATAAACTCTGCCAGTCGGGGGCACCATGCCCAGAAAGACAATGCCCATATCCTTCTATTCTAATAATAACTCCAAAGCAGAGGAAGCGAGGAGAAACATCTGCGGTTGATGCTAAATTCCTCACACCTCCAACACTTTTTGAGTCCCTTCCCTTTAATTAGAAGCATTTAGACACAATTCCATAGTCTCCTTTTCCTTCCAACTACTATCTAGGGTGCCTGCCAATTGAGAAGGCCTTTCTAACATCTCTTGTTAGAAAATGTTGCTGCCACAGATCGCCTTCTTGCCACGATGCAACTGACCTCAAGGGGTGGATTTTGTGAAACATTCTGGTATTTTTGATCAATAATTTCTGTTCTTGCTCTGAAGGGATATGGTGGTCTCTGTGCACGAGCTTGGAAGGCCAAAAGTGCCTAAGCCCTTGCTCCCCGAAGAAGCACAGTATCCACAAGAAACTCTTTAGTCTCTCAATAGCATGCAAGCTAAAAACACCACTCAACTCAAATCCTCCTTGTCCTGTTACAGCCACGAGTCATGAGATGCAAAACCAGACTTGTTCTTCACCAAGCCAAACTGCAACACCACTTGCAAATGGCCACAACAGCTGTTGCAGGATGCCTGATTCATTTCTCTGCCAGACACTCTTCCAAGGATGGGCAGCAGTGCCTTTGCCTGCTTGGAGGACCAGTCTCATCGCACAGTCCAGGGGCGCTCTCGGAGCAGAAAGGGAAACAGACCTTCCCAACCAGTGCAGGAGGCCTCTTATAAAACATCTTCTCTGGGAGGCTGAGGCAGGTGGATCACAAGTTGGAGCCAACCTGGGCAACTTAAATGCCATAGTGAGACTCAATCTCAAAATTAAAAAAAAAAAAATTAGAAAGACCCCAGGATGTATGTCTGTGTGAAGGTCCCGGGTTCAATCCTCAGTACCACTAAATAAATAAATATTTGTTAAAACCTCAATTCAAGTGTTCCTCTGAGGGCAGCTTCACAAGGAACAGAAGAAATACTGTTAAAAGTTCTGGGCACATGCCACAATCCCAGGATTGCAAGCTCCAGACCAGCCTGGAGACCTTAGAGAGAATCTATCTCAATCTAAAAAGTCACAAGGGGCTGGGGATACAGCTAGTGGTAGAGCACTTGCCTAGCACGCCCAAGGCCCTAGGTTCAATCTGCAATGCTGAAAAAACCAAAATACAGATGCTACCAGGGAAACTGAGGCAGGACTTACATATTTGAGGCAAACCTACTGGGTCAATCAAAATATACAGTGAAAGTTTGAATTTTTAAAAATCACTAATGTAAAGGGTATATTGCCATTAATCCTCCTTAAAATCTTCCCCCTCACTGCAAATACACTCATCCCATTCTTCTTGCCACTTTCTGAAGCAGTCCTGGAAGTCCTCTTTCCTAAGTGTCTTTAGTTCCATGTCCTGGCTGCCTGGATGTCCTCAGTCAGTTCAAAAGGTTAACTTTATGTGGCCATTATGATTTTTGGGACGAGCCAGGTGCAAAGAGCCAGAAGTCACACGGTGCCAGATCTGGTGAACAAGGTGGATGAGGACGCACTCTAATGTTTTTATGAGCTGCCTTTCCATTGGATGGCACTTGGCAGCAGCATTCATCATATTTTTTTTAATCACATCTCATAAAGACATTCATGAAAGAGGGCTTCCAGAACTGCTTCAGAAAGCAGCAAGAACCATGGGATAAATGTGCTTAACTCAGAAGGAGTATTTTGAGGGAGTTTAACAGCATTGTGTCTTTTACTGTATTGAACTTTTTAATTTAAACATTCATTCACCATATATTTTGATCACAGCTTATACACACTGAATATTTTTAATGAAGTGTACAAAGACTGAAAAATAGCAAGTTCATGTCAGCAGGTACCTGAAGCGAAGCTGGCCAGCAGTGCCCGGGAAGCGTCAGCTGACGACACTTAGACCACTCCTGAGACCCAGACCTGGACCAGGCTCCTCGTGCACCCGGGCACCGGGGCTGTGTTTGGACTCTTCAGTCTTTGAAACTACCCTCTTAGTTTAGTTGCAACCAAAAGACTGCAACAAATGATTGCTGCCTACTACTTTCTCTCTACAAGTCTCCAATACAGTGAAAGAGACAGCATGCAATTTTGATGGGCCAT
Organism: Erethizon dorsatum; assembly: GCA_028451465.1. Classification (NCBI taxonomy): domain Eukaryota; kingdom Metazoa; phylum Chordata; class Mammalia; order Rodentia; family Erethizontidae; genus Erethizon; species Erethizon dorsatum. The sequence continues at coordinate 59,849,091 of CM051833.1, forward strand.
AGTGCAGCGGATGAGGAACTACTGGGTCACTTAACCCATTTCCTTGTCCCTGCTTCTACCTGCCTCTCCTACAAAAAATGCAGGCAAGTAACACACATGAAAAGCACATGCGCACTCACGTGGAAGAGACAGGCATTCATTTTTCCATTTACCTGGGCATGAACATAATTTGCAGAATGGCTTCTCTGTCATCACCGGTGAAGGTTAATTAAATATCTGCTAAGTGGTGCCAGTGTCACCGATAGTATCAAGTCCTACTTGCAGGAACCACTAAATACAGTGAATATTACTCATTTCAAACAGAGTAGACATTTATTCAAGTTCTTTTAGACATATGTTAATTCTTTCAACCCAACATTTCTTTGTGCACTATAATTATTTGCAGAGGAATAGAACTGAGAGTTTATTTTAAACTATGATTTATATTTAAATGTCAAAGATTTTATTATTCCATCCATACAAAAGATTTATAACTTACACTCTTCTAAAAACTCCATACTTGAAAAAGAAATTATATCCACATTCAAGTGTTTTCTTACCTTCATATAAGACTTGGTAAGCTACAGGTAAGAGCCCCATTATGCTCCCCCATGATTATAAAGCAAAGCTTTATTGGAACCCAGGAATCTGTTCATATGCACATTATCTAAGGATGGTTTTGTACCATGATAGCAGTGTTCGGATACAACAGAGACCTCAAGGCCCACAAATCCTCAAAAGTTATTATCTTGTTCTTTATTTTTATTTATTTTTATTATTTTTTTTTGTGGGTACCCGGGGTCGACCTCAGGACCTCGCGCACCAGCAGGCGCCCATGCCGCTGAGTGATATCACCGGCCCTTTTTACGTGTGTGGGTTCCAGGAGTCGAATTCGGGCCCTTGAGCTTGCCAGGCAGGTGCTTATGCCGCTGAGCCAACTCACTGGCCCCTACCTTGTTCTTTATAAAGTTTGCCAATCCCTACTCAACCCAAAAATGGCAAAATACTTTGAAAACCTTTTTCCTGCAAACTCTAATATAAAGAAAATGAATGCCATCATGGTCAACCAATAAGATCATCTATTTCCAAATATCTCTCTCTCTTTGAAACCATCGATGGAAGAAAAGACTGTGTCATGGGTTTCTTTAAATGTCTTATATCACTTGTTCATTCTTTGCTTTCATCAAAGGTTTAGAATAGGCGTGCATGTGTCAATGTGGTACGATGTCTGTAGCTCTTTGGGGAAGATACCTAGCGGGGTCCCTTTGCACCACAGTCATGCCAGCATTTGCTCTTTGACTTCTTGATGATAGCCATTTTACCCAGTATAACATGAAATATTAGCATTGTATTAATTGCATTTCTCTAATGACCAGCTATGTGAAACATTTGTCCATATGTTTGTGGCCATTTGTACTTATTCCTCTTAGAAGTGTTTATTCATTTCACTTGCCCATTTCTTGATTAACTATTCTACTGTAGAGGTCTAGTATTTTGTGGGTTCTTTGGATATTATAGATGCTAGTGATCTGTTTGAGGAACAGCTGGCAATTTTTTTCTCATTCTGTAGGTTGCTTCTTTTTTAATTGTTTCCTTTGCTATGGAGAAGCTTTTCGATTTGATATGATCCCATTTGTTGATTCTTGCTGTTATTTCTTGTGCAACTGGAGTTCTGTTCAGAAAGTCCTCACTTAAACTCCTCTTTTCTTCCCCAGTACTATGGATTGAACCAATGACTTTGCACTGAGAAATGTTCCATCCCTGCCTGTAATTTTTGTTTGTTTGTTTGTTTGCTTTTAGTTTTGAGACAAGATCTCACTAAATTGCTAAATTGCCAAGGCTGGCATTAAATTTAGAATCCTCCTGGCTCAGCCTCCCAGAGTACTGGGATTACAAACATGTGCTAGCATGCTCAAGTCTGACTGCCATTTTCAACAGCAAATTCATATAAACATGAAAACCTCTGGGCCGGTGAGATGGCTCAGCGGCTTAAGCGCCTGCCCGGCAAGCGCGAGGGCCCGAGTTCGACTCCCGGAATCCACATACGAAAAAGGGGCCGGTGATATCGCTCAGCGGCACAGGCGCCTGCTGGCGCGCAAGGTCCTGAAGTCGACCCCCGGTACCCACAAAAAGAAAAAAAAAAGAAAAGCTCTTGGGGCTGCGAGCCTGCACCCAGGCTCTGTTAGCCCAGCTGTTTGGAACCATAACTGGGCCAAGGGCAGCAGGGTCATTTAGAAGATGCCAAGAGTCAAAATAATAATTTCTTAAACTTGTGAAAGTGTTGAAGCCTCCTTCCCCTTCCCAAATACCTCCCACATTTACAAATGCATTCTGTGAATCCCCAGTCCAGGGATGGGATTTAAATCACAACAGATGATTCCAGAACAGCAGTTACTGGTGTAGACTCCATGTATGAAATTTACAATTATGATAACACACAGCAAAACTGTGCGACAAAATCGTACAGAAAGCTTTATTATCCTCGAGAGGAAACTGAGACGTTAAGTGACGTTAAGTGACTTGCTCAAGGCCACATCCTCTGGATGGAGAGGGAACCCAGAGAATAGACCAAGCTCTCTTCCTTACTATCCCTTCTTATTAATACAGAATATGCAGGTGGAATGGCAGATCAATTAAGTTTGCTGAATTCCCATAAACCAAAGGGAATTTGCAAAATGATTAACTATTCTAGGATTCTTTCTTCGTTTGAACAATCCATTGTCATGGTGCTTTATTAAACAAAAGTTGATGTGGGGCCGGTGAGATGGCTCAGCGGCTTAAGTGCCTGCACGGCAAGCGCAAGGGCCCGAGTTCGACTCCCAGAACCCACATACAAAAAAGGGGCCGGTGATATCGCTCAGCGGCACGGGTGCCTGCTGGCGCGCGAGGTCCTGAGGTCGACCCCCGCTACCCACAAAAAAAAAAAAAAAAAAAAAAAATTCAATGGGCCGGTGAGATGGCTCAGCGGCGTAAGCGCCTGCCTTGCAAGCGCAAGGGCCCGAGTTCAACTCCCGGATCCCACATACGAAAAAGGGGCCGGTGATATCGCTCAGCGGCACGGGTGCCTGTTGGCGCACGAGGTCCTGAGGTTGACCCCCCGGTACCCACAAAAAAAAAAAAATAAAAAATAAAAGTTGATGTGGAAGATAATATTCATTTGAAATTACACACTCAGTCCTTGAGTGATACAAAGAGTGATCGCCTGTTTGAATTACATGGGTAATTGAAAATGAAGAGCACTGACTCCTGGTATAGATCAGTGTTTGTTCACCTGGGGACTTCTGCCCCTGGGCAACAGATAGAAAAGTCTGGAGACATCGCTGGTTGTCATCAGAAGTGTATGTATGCGTACTACTGGTGACTAATACGTAGAGGCCAGAGATGCTGCTAAATATTCTACAATACATGGGGCAGTCCTCCTGGCAAAGAATCAGCTGGCCCCAAACACTGAGGCTGCCCAGGCTGCAGAAAGTGCCTGAGCTGGGTCCTGACCCCCCTTGACCCTCCTTGCCTGTGGCTATCGTCCCTCTGTGTTCTGAGTCCCTGTAGCACTGCTTTATGTCACACACTAGTAATTAATCACACATTGCCTGTGACAGCACTAGCATCCTCACTATCAAATTTTCAGGAGCATAAATCTTATCTTGTCAACATTCTCCTTCTTGAGAGCTCTCGGGTCCATCTCTCTCGGCGGAATGCAGTGCATGAAGTCAGTACCAGCTATCTATTTCTCAATATGATTTACCTTATAATTTCTAATTTCTTGAATGCTTAAAATGAAATGAAAGACTCAGAGCAATCCAGGTAATTGCTTCCTTTTGAGAAATATGTCTTCATTAAATGTCTTTTACTTCTTAAAGGTTTAAGAAGCCATTCTATCTCCTCCTCCAGGGACATAGGAAAAACAAATTTTCCCTCATTTTGAACTGCAAGGGAAAGTTATCATGGGAGAAACACAAACTTGGACTTTTGCATACAAAGTTATCAACATTCCAGCTTTTACATCCACCGTGTGGATAATCAGTAATTGCTTCATTTTAGCAATAGTAACGAATCTAATGTGTGCTATTAAATCCTACCTAGTTGTTGATCTCAGTTTGTCACCATATACATTTATAGAATGTGTTCATGTCACCTCTCTTGTGTTATCTGATACTCTAACATCTTTTTTCACTTCCTTCCTTTCAAAACTTGAGACATTTAGATCAATTATTGATCTCCCATATGCCTTGTTTAGCATATACCCAGTATTTTGAGTTGAGGAAGTATTAACCCAAATACATAATGATACTCAGGTTAGAGGTGGAGGGAATATTGGGGGTTGTTTTGCAAAAATCAACAAATATTAAAAAAAGATTAATGCCACTAGCAGCTGTGTTCCTTGTCTAGTAACCCAAGGAGAAGAAACAATGAGAAATTGGTTTCTTTATTTGTAACATTACCACGGCAGTCCTGGGACCGGCTCTGTGCCTTACCCCAGGGTATCCCCTCTATGGACAGAGGGACCAGCGGGTTGAAAACACATTTAATTGATCATGTAATTGGAGGACGTGGAGAGATATGAAAATGAAATGGGGAACAAAAGCCGAGCTCACACAGAGCAATGGATGATCTCCAAAGCTTCTCAATTTGTCTCTCAAAAATGGCCAGACAGACCCTGGGCTTCCCGTCACACATCTGCCATGCGGGGGCTCCGCACACACAATCAGTTCCACTCAGTTCAGCCACAGCCACTCAGGGCCAGAGACTGAGAAGAGCCACATCTCCTCAGAGCATTAAAGCTGGAGGATGAGCCCCACGCCTGCCAACGGCGTCACTTCGTGACTGCACACACGACACAGCCTCCACCCATAGCCACAAAGCCCTCCATGGCCAGCACAGGGAACCATCTCTCTGGGCTCATCACTCTGCCAGACACCAGGAGATGGACGCTGAAACTCTGCTCTCCTCGTCCCCTCATGGGTTCCTCCTGGCCTGCATCTCACACAAGGATGAATGTCCTGCTTCAGTATCTGTTGTCCCAAGCTCCCCACTCAGAATACGTGGATACCCAGCACTGTCTCAGACTGGGACAGAGCCCCTCATGGAATCACCGAGCCCCTCCCTGATTAACCTCTCAGAACGCCAGGCTCCGTGCCCCTCCTCTGCTTCGTACAGGGACCTGGGCTCCGAAACCACCCCCCACAGCCATGAGCCCCTCTTTCACATTCACATATTTCACAGCAGAAGTGGTTCCCAAGCCAGCCAGTGATCCAACTTTATTCCCAGACACACTGGCTCCACAATTCATTCAACAATCGTCACAGTACAGGGATCCACACATACCCACGTTTATAGCAGCACAATTCATCAGCTGACACTGGGAGGCACCCTATATGTCCATCAACAGAAAATGGATAAAGGAAATGTGGTACATACACCATTCGGCCATAAAGAAGGATAACTTTGAGTCATTTTTTAGAAAACAGAGCCCTCATAAGACCATAATGCTAAGTGAAGTAAATCAGGCACATAAGGGTAAATATTGCATGGTTTTTCTTCTATGAGGAATCCAAGTATAAATAATTTAAAGGGCAAATTAAGACAGATGATAGGAAACAGGGAGACAGACTTTGTAGAGATGGAAGAGAATCTGGGGAGGTAGGAAGGGAAGGGGAAGAAAAAGAATCAAGGTGTGATATGTCTATGTACCGATTCCCCACAATGAATGTACTCATGTGTCACAAACATGTACTAATAAAGTCAGTCATATCTCTCGTTCTTTTACTTCCACAAATTTTCAGTTTCTTCCCCTTCCCTGTCCTCAATCTCTTTTCTCAGCAGGATTCTAAGCTGTCCTTTTAGATTTCCTTGGGACAGCCCAGCTGGATGCCTCAAGCATCACTTAAGGCCATTAGGGCCAAAGCAGAACTTCTTATCTTCTTTCCCCTCAACCAGACCAGATACACAGCTGACCTGTCATGGCTTTGATCTACCATTTCCCCGAATGCCTCATGCTCAGAGGTGGGTGCTGGAAGGTGTGTGGGTCACTGGGGCGGTATAATTGACATGCTGCTGGGCAATGGCGCCTGGCTGGAGGTGGCCATTTTTGTCATGTGAAAAGGTGCGTCTCCCTCCCTGGCTCCTCCCTTCTCTCTCTGCTTCCTGGCTGCCATGATGTGAGCAGTTCTCCTCCACCAGACCCTTCCGCCATGCTGTTTCTGCCTTGGGGTCACCTGACCATGGTGAGAAAGTGAGAGACTATCAAACCCTCCCAGGCCCCTGGAGTTAGACTATTTTTATAGACCATGTCTGATCCATCCTTGCACCCCACAAAGCACCGCTGAGACCAGGATTCTGCACTCAGGCTTGCAGGGTTCACATCTGAATCAGTGCTTCCCGTTACCTCCAATCCAAATTCAGTAGGCATGGAAAGGATTTGGGAATTCCCATTATTTAAAGTCTATTCTAGAGAATCTGATGGTCAACAGATTCCAGAATCACTATGTTCAAAAGGCTGTAGGCCTCTTGTCCTCTCTATCATTTGTCACACTGATTCTAGCAGAAAGCGCAGTATATACATAAAAACTTCCTTTTATGAGTTGGGGATTTCTAGTTTACAAATTCCATTTAATTTTCAGAATTAAGTGAGCAAAGAGAAAGAAAACAGACATTATTCACAGACAGTGCTTGGACCTCAGGCTTGGCAGTATTCTTAATGGCTTAGGAGGTACGGGTGTTACCGGGAGAGGGCAGTGAAGCAGTGATGGGGAAGGAGGAGAACCAGGAGGAATGGTTGCCACTCCTGTGCTGTTCTCCAGTATTCATGGTAGAAGGTTAAAAACACCAGGGCTGGAGCCAGGCGGCCCGAGATCTCATCTGGAATACACCAAGGCTAGGGATATGAGGGAATTTTCCTAAAACACAAAATCAGAGTAAAGATGATATCTATCAAATAAGATTAAATTAAATGGGGTATTCCTGTTCTTATCATACAGCCGGATGCAACATAACAACTCAATATTAGCTATAATTTCCTTTACATCCATAAGATTCAGGGAAGTCTGACCTCTATTTATTATTATTATTATTAAATATTATTATTATTAAATATTTCCAGAGAATTACATTGCATAAATCTGAGAAGACCTGAGTGGAAGTCTTTGCTTTCTTTTATTTAGGTAGAACCAGCAGAAACGATAGTCTTCCCTTTGCTAAACAGCAACCCTGACCAACCAGGTGAACAAAGAAATGATTACTTACTCTTAGTAAAGGATATTTTGAGGAGAAGAATGACAATTAAGGATTTAAACTCACAAAGGCTACTACCATATTTTAATAAGCGTGTGTAGAGCAAGGAGGTAGAGCATTAAGCTGTCCACAAGGAATGGAATAGTTTAAAAGCATAAAATGTTTTTAAAAGGTCAGGGAAAAGGTTATGAGTGTATAAAATGTATAATTAATTTATAACCTACACATCCATTTATAGGCTTATCAGGTATCTGAGGTTGGCCAATCAATCTTCAAATATATTGACTACATTTAACAGTTTCTATCAAACAGATTAGGCAAACACTGTTTGCTTTTCGAAACAGCAAAATGTGATATATTCACCCAGAGCCTTCCTCGCTTCATTCTGCATGTGTGTGATGTGACATAATCTGCTAGGAGATTCACAGATTCCATGCATGTGGTAAACTCTGTTCTAGTCAAACAATTATTCTTTCTATAAATGCACTTCTTAAGAATTAATGTACCTTTTGTGGTGGAATTCACTTCCATTTGGAATGTTATGAAAAATTATAATTTGGGGCCTATAATTTGACTGATGACAATAAGAAGTTAAAAAAAAAACACTAAAATTTAAAGCAAGACAACGCTACAGAATGAGACATTAGATTCTTTCACTACCATATGTACTAGATGGTTTTGTTAAGATGGAGCCCTCATTTCTCCTCCCTTCCGATTCATCTCCACCACATGTTGTCCTTTCAAGTTCATTGTTCCTGGTTCACACAACTTCTTTTGGTTTAAATGCTTCCTTTGTCCTTCACCATGAGCAATGAATCTCAGACTATGTGTATTTGTTTCGACTAGACTTCAAAATTGTAAGAGTTAATCGTGATTTTCTTAAAAATAACTATTAGTAAAACTATATCTTCATTCATTCATGTAAGATTAATTTTAAAAAGTCATCAGTATAAGATCTCTATATCTAAGGTATATAAACAACAAATTTTTATGGCATATTTACATTTAAGGCTACGTCTGATTCATAGCTGTATGTACATTCTTCGACTCTTCAACCTTTATCCTGACAAGGATTCCACATTACGCTAAGCTGCCACAGGGCATAGAACTGTTATGTATTTGGTCAGATTTTAAAATGCTTAAATGTCTTTCAATTATACTTTTTACCTTTTCTGCTTATGCTTAATTTGGCCACTTGTTTTTATTCTCTAACTACAAAAGTGAATTTTCATTTTACAAATTCTTGCATCAAATACAAATATATGTTATTCAGAAAGCAATCTGATCCAGAATGAATACCTTATGATTTTCAAATTTCAGAAATAGTTTTTGAAATAATATCTTCTATAAAATTAAATTTTAAATTTTAGTAATTGTATGGGCAATAGTAACAGTAGGTGGAGCAAAGAAATAAAGATAGGGAAAGAAAGAATATTTCTTATGTGCAAGACATTATACCCCATGCTTTGTTGCTAAAAGAGAAAAATGTGCAGCACTCTCCTCTGGGAGCCCGAACTGAATTACTGAGTTTTCAGCAGAATCTTCACGATCTTCTCTAGGAGACAACCACAGCAATGCGTGAGGGGAAAGCAAGAAAGGGCTGGGTTTGGGTTAGAGGACCAGTCTCACTGAAGGTCACCATGAAAAAATGAAAAAAAATACAGCAGTATGGTGGTTACCTTGGAAAAACCAGTAACACCCAAATGTTGGGAAGTGACAGATTCAACTTCAAAAAATCACACTTTTTCCTAGACTCCATACCATTAACTGAAATGTTCCATGAGGGAAGGAATTACACTTGGGTGTGGTCTGGGTGACTGTGTCCCTTCTAAACTCACATGTTGAAATCTTAAGCCTCAAGATGGTGCAATCAGGAAGCGATTAGGTATTGAAAGCAGAGTCCTCAAGACTGGAACCACTACCCTGATCACAGAGGGCCCGGAGAGTTCCTCTCCCCTTCCACCACGTGAGGACACAGCAAGAAAGCATCCTCTGTGGACCAGAAGTATCCTCTGCCTTGATCTTGGACTTTCTAGTCTACAAAACTGTGAAAAGTGAATTCCTGTGGTTTAGGAATTACCCTAAGGTACTTCATTAGAGCAGCCCAAATAAACTCAGATATGCAGAGCTGAAGAATATATCATTATGACCTTAGTGGACCAAATGCTACATGTTCACTAAAAACTGTTTTGATGTATTATGGATTGAAGTGTGTTCCCCCGAAAATAGATATGTGGAAGTCCTGTCCCCTATCACCTCCAAATGTGATCTCATTTGAAAGTGAGATTTACAGGGGCAGTTAAGTTACAATAAGCTCATGAGGGTGGGCCTAGCCCAGTGTGACCAGTGTTCTTATGCAAAGGGGAAAAATGGACACCGAGAGAGATAAACACAGAGGGAAGGCACTGTGAAGACGCAGAGAGGAGACCACCACGGGACCGGGGCTAGGAGTCTGTAAGCCAATGGAGGCCATGGGTTCCAACCATCTGAGCTCTGGAGGAGGCAGGAAGCTCCTATAGGGCAAACATAGGCATGGCAAGACCTTGATTTCTGATTTCTGGCCCCCAAACTGTGATATAATGAATTTCTACTGTTGTTTTGTTTTGTTTTGTCTTGTTTTTTGGTGGTGCTGGAGATCGAACCCAGGGCTTTGTGCATGCAAGGCAAGAGCTCTACCACTGAGTAGAAAACAGCCCCTGTTTTCTACTGTTTTAATCCTCCCAGTTTTACTACTTTATCCCTGCAGGCCTAGGAAAGGAACCCAGATGGGTAGAAAAAAGGAATCACAATAAAAGAATCACTATCTTTTTAAAATGTTTGAACAATGCTTTCATAAATAAAATATATGAATGATTAAAAAGTTTCTATAGGTTAATTTTCGAGTTCTGTGCCAAATGATTCCATTATTAAGAATATTAGGGACAGTGAGATAACTCAGCAGCATAAATGCCTGCCTGGCAAGTGCGAGGTCCTGAGTTTGACTCCCGGAGCCCACATAAATGAAAAAAAGGGCCGGTGATATCGCTCAGCAGCACAAGTGCTTGCTGGCAAGTGCGAGGTCCTGAGGTTAACTCCCAGTACCCACATAAAAAAAAAAAAAAAGATTATTAAATATGAAGTCTGTTCTCTGGCATAGAATTTTGAACAGAATTGGAAGGAAAGCATCTGTGGATTAAGGCTATTTTTCTAGATTTTAGAGATAGTAGTTGATATTTTTATAGCTTTAAATACATACAGAGTAACACCTTCAGTAAAGAAAGATGGTGATATTCAAATACTTTAAAATGATCCCATTGTTGTAAGATTTTCAAATATCATTATCATAATATTGTAGTAATAAACGCTCCCAGGCTTTGGCTCTGCTCGCCGTTGAATGGAAGCCATCAGGCTAGGTAACTACTTCCCTTACGGAGCTTTTAGGAGTGTGGGATCCATGCAGTTAGTCATTTGGACAAGCTTGATAAACCAAGCCCACAGTCAAGCAGCTGTTAGAAGCACACGGTGAGTTAGATTTGTTGCACCCTCAATATTAATTAAACACTAACAGTGAGCTTAACTGTTCAGAAGAAGAGGGCATCCATACCAACTGGATGTGCAAATCTCAACATTTTAGATCTGGAAGGTCCCTTAGAGATCATCTATCCATCTGGTTTAATCCTGCTGGGGTTGAGAAATGCAGATTAGAACAGGGGGAGGAGGAGAGCCCTGCGCGGAGGGGGCCAATTAAAATGGTACCTGCCAGGAGCTGACATGGGGAGGGAACAGACAGAAGTGCGGTGTCTGCGCTGGAGAAATAGCAAGGGGGACACAGACGAGTGGTGTGGACTCAGCTGGAGGAGATCAGGCTGACACCTGGGGGTGGGCAAGCTGGGGATGATTAAAGAACGGCATCTTGTCCAGGGACTGTCTCAGGGCTGAGCTGGCATTTTTAACAGCTTCCGGCCTTGGGTTCAAGGCTGACCACTGAAGTGGAGGACCAACAAGGGAGGAGGAGGAGTTAGCAGCAAAGTTCTGCCAAGAACCGCAGTCAGCTTGGGCAAGGCTGGCCTCAGATGTCCAAAAGAGCATCCTTTTAGGCAGAGTCTTAGCCAGAATTTCACTATGTGCAAACACCTGTCCTTTGAACAGTTCGGGGGACGGCAGCCATAGATGTGTAACACCTACTTCTGCAATCTCACCTCAAACCATAAGAAGTCACAGAGTATTTCCTGGGAAAATCTGCCAGCAATTCTTATGAACGGCAAGGACAGAAGCTAAAATGCCTGCCTGCCCCTTCCCTGTAGAGCTGGCTGTGGGGTCCACATGCAGCTGATCTGCAGCAGAAAGGCTCCTGAGGGGTTGCAGGGGCCCAAGACAGAGGCAACTCAGAGTCCCCATGCCTGCCACCCAGAGACATTCTCGCAGTATGGAAGTGACATCAAAAGTGTGAAGGAAGAATCCCACCCTGTCACTTCTTACTTCCACAGGCTCACAAGTTGCTGTACCCCTGTCCCTCCTTAGGGACACAGGGACATTGTGGAGCACCTGCTGTCCAGCTGGCTAAGCCCAGCTGTGGTCACGCCACAAGGTCCTTCAGACAGTCGCGCTGTGGGGTAGCTCTAAGATGAACACAGGGATAAATCTGCCCTTGGGCATCCTCAAGCCTGTGGTGACACTGAGGCACACAAGGACGAGAGGATCCCGGGAGAGTTACCGTCCCAGGCATGCTCCACAGCCTATTCATGTTTACAGACAAAATCCATTCCTCACACTTCAAGTATGGGAAGAGCAGAATTTATATTTGTATCTGCCTCTCCAGTCCCCTGCCTCTCTCATCTCTTTGCTTTTCTGCCAGAAAATGTTTAGTGCCACAGTTGCATAATATATGGGATGGAGCCCGTGTTTCTCTACCCGGGGCTTTTTGTCCCTTGGCAATGGCTGGAGACACTTCTGGTGTCATGCCTGGTGGGTGTTGCTACTGGCATCTAGTGAACAGAAATGAGAGATGCAGCCTTTACCCTTCATCCTATGTCCTACAGTGCCCAGGAGAAGTCCCCAAGACACACAATCATCTGACCTAATTGTCCATAGTGGTGATGTAAAGGAACCCTAGGATAGAGAGAAAAAGGCATATCTTTTAAATTGTAAACTATACCACATAGAGAATCCTCATCTCATCACAAGTAGGGAGGATCTCTCCCAAAGAAAGATGCATGAACAGGAAGATCTTCTAAAGATTCCCTGACTACTACTTGCACTGGGCTGAATGGCGCCTCTCAAAAGATGAATCTATTTGGTAACTGTATACATGGAACCTTATTTGAAGAAAGGGTCTTGGCAAATGTAACTAAGTTAAACATCTGGAGATGAGACCATCCTAGTTTCGTCTGGTGGATCTTAAATCCAATCACAAGTGTCTTTATGGGGAAAATGGCAAGGAGGTTTAAGATGCTTAGACACACAGAGGAGAGATTAAAGTTAGAAAACCAAAAGCCATGGGACACCTGGAGCCATAAGAAGCTGGAAAATCCAATGAAAGGGACTTCCCAGGAGCCTTCCATGGAAGCGTGACCTGCCAATGTCCACTTCAGCCTTCTAAGGTCCAGAGCAGTTAGAACAGACTTCTGTTGTTTTCAATTCGTGGTGACTTGTCAAGGAAGCCCTGAGAAACTAGCATGTGACCTAGTGGAGCGTGTGTCCAGACTTAATTCTCTTTGTTTCCAAGCCCAGAAGTGGCTGGTTTAAACATGACTTCCAAATGGACCTTTTGAGAACTGTATGGGTAAGTTTGGTATGCTTCTCATGAGCTAAATGACTCATTTAAGCAGCAACAGTGTTTATTTTCAACAGAAGAATATTGCATCTGGAATATGTATTAGACCTAACACTCTGAAGATAACTTCTCCCAAGAAGTTGATAAGTTTTAGCTAGCAAATTCATAAATATCAGAAGGATCAACATACATGCACAGTGCCTTTAATATCTATATTGAGAAGTTTTAAGTAGCAGACAGAAGTAAGATTATATTATCTAAGCCCTTAGGACTCTCTTTCTGGTAAGTAATTAAAAACTCAACTCCAACCAGCTTAAGCCAAAAATGCAAATATTTTGAATATTTTATAACTGAAAAGCACAGGTTGAGAAAGCAAGATTGAGGCACAAGCAAACCCACAGAATTTAAACTATGCCACCTGGATAGTAATGTACCAGTTCTAGATACAGTGGCCTCATTCCTGAACAGACTCCGTGTGGTGACAAGACAGCTGCAAGTAGCCTACAGTTGACATCATCCCTTGAGGTCACGGAAGCAAGGCAGTGACAGATCCCCTCCCAGGCCAACACAAGCTGAGTCCTGCATTTAACACTACTGCAGACTTCCAAAACAATGACCTCCACAAGAGCCAAACCAAACCTGAGACTGGCGTTCTCTCTCCAGTGAGGCTACGAAGCAGTTAGTGGTGGACATGGCCTCTTTGCTTTTCTAAGCGTTTCAGTGTTCATGTCCCTTACACCATGGACTTGGGGCATTCACAGTGGATTCCTCACACGGATGCCAAAGACCATCAAGGCGTGAGCTCAACAAAAGCATCACAGCAAATCTGCCACAACACTGGTACTGGACCCATCTAAACAAAGCCAGGCCTCCAGAAGGCCAAGCAGAACCAGCTGCTGCAAAGTTTAGAAATCTGAATTCACGTGGCAACACAGCAGGGAACATCCACTCCTTCAGCACTTTTTCCTAACTCCTAAGATGCAGGCAAAAGGAAAAGAAAGCCTTGACAAACTGTAATTATAATGTAGAAAGTTGAAAACTAGGTTTCAAAGTTTTACTTGCTTTTTATGAGTTTAAATTATGCAAATGTATGCCTATGTGCATATATAACAATGCATACATATGGCAGACAATGTGGGAAATTACAGTAAAGCATGAACGGGGAAATCCAAACACTCATCACATGGATATGACCATTTGCTAATTTTCTTGTTCCAAAGAGTAAATTTAACTTAGGTATAAAATAAAAAAAGAATTTGAGGTCAAACTGGAAAAAAAAAAAACGCTGAAATTCATATTTCTTCACCATACACATCAACTCCCAAAAAGTTTCCAGAAGCTACCACTAAATTGAAAGAAAAAAGTTTGAAAGATGTAGAGAACTAAGTCCTTAAAGATGTCCATTTTTAAAATCATATATTTCTTGGGCCGGTGAGCTGGCTCAGCAGCATAAGTGCCTATCTGGCAAGCGCGAGGTCCTGAGTTCGACTCCCAGTATTCACATAAAAAAAAAAATAATAAAATAAAGTAAAATAAAATCATATATTTCTTTATACAACATACTCATGGTTCCAGGTAGTACAACTTGAATGAAATATTTAATCAGAATCAGGAAACAAGAAGAAATCTTTGATAACTACAATGTTTAACAAATTCTATATATGTCTTGAAAGAGATCAATTTTTGAAATGTATGCTGCTTTTAGCATAATTTTCAAAGATGTGCATAAGAGAAAAGATGAGAATTTCTCAAGCAAAATATTTTATTTATAAGCGACAAATCACTTCTTGGGGAAAAATAAAATAGACATCATGGAAAATAGATTGTATCATGAACCATAATAAAGCCTAAGAAATTACACACAAATAAATACCAGAGTCATTATATTACACCCAAATTTGTTGTTCTCATTGCTTATACTCAAACAATTGCTAAAAGTCATCCCTTGTGTGCATTTGGAGCATAATTTTCTGGTGTATCTACTTTCTCTTGCGCACTTATTCATCTTTGTTTTCCCACTAGAACTTCTAATTGCATTTCTGTGTTTTTACTGATAAAAATAACCGTATAATTAACCACTTTCCAGTTATGAACCTTATGATTTGTGATAAAATATCTACTTTTTATAAAGCTATTTTTATGGAAAACTCTACTTTCCTTTTTCATAATTTGATGAACTGTGTACATGAGATGGCATTTTCTTACATTCTATGATCTCTATTCTACTTGATCTCTATTTCCTTTCCGCCTTGTCAGCCTTTCCTTGTCCTATGGACACATTATCCATCTTTGTATTATTGCTATAACCAAAGTTAACCCTGAACTCAATTTGTAACAAAATCTACAGGATTGAAAAACGAGTAAAGTAAGCCTTTTGTGTTGTAGCCCATAGACTATTTGTTCAAAGAAAGAACTTTCAGCCTTTTACTGGTTTTCTGATTTATTTCTCTCCAAATCTTTGTACAACAAGGTTCTACTGCTATTTCTGGATTTTTATTTTCAGTTAGAAACAGTATTTCTTGGCTCCTTTTAAGCCTATCCTTCTCTCAATCAGCACAGACACATTCTTACTTTCCCAACTTTCTCAATTTTTATTCATCATAATTCTACAGGGATACACAGTGTTTAAAGATTTATACCTATGTAAAGGCTATTCACAGATGGCCATGAAATAACACATGACTACATTTTGTTTCTTAAGATGATTTTCTTCTCCCTATAGTTAATAATCATCTCTTGTTTCCTTCCTATGGAGCTATTGCTATTTTGTCTCCCAATGCCCAACTGTCAGTCTCACTTTCTCTGAAGACAGGCAAAGGCCTCAGGTATTCCATTCTCATCTCCTTCCTGGAAAGACACAACCTGCACCTGCTCTGCTCTGTGCCAACCCGGCCTTGTTGGCCCTGGACGTGCAGGGCCCGGGGTCCATAGGCAGCTCCCTCTGTCCCCCTCCTGTGAGCACTTGTTCCCTTTTTCTTCTCTTGGGGTCTCTATTTCTTGGACCTAGTGTATAAATCATATATCCGTCATGTATTTGCCTTCATTTCCCATCTCTTAATCTTTATTCAATCTTATACGAGATTTTATCGTTTATTTTCTTATTTTCCATTAGTATTGCCAATCTTACTATCATATATTTAAAATTATCTATGAAGACCTTTAAAATAAACTGAATATTTTATCTTATTATTGTTTCGTGGGTACATTTGATTCCTTTTTTGGAGGGGTTGGAATTTTCTGGCCATTCTTTAATCAAATTGGTCCAAATTTACCTGTACTTTCTTGAATATATAAATCATAATTTTATTTATTTATTTATTTATTTGGATTTTTTGAGATAGAGTCTCGCTATGCAGTTCAGGCTGTCCTTGAACTCACTATGTACCCAGGCTGGCCTCAAACTCGCAGCAATCCACCTGCCTCAGCCTCCCGAGTGCTGGGATTACAGGCATGCGCCACCATGTCCGGCAATAGTAATTTTTTAAAGTCATT
The DNA here is from genome assembly GCA_028451465.1 of Erethizon dorsatum. Classification (NCBI taxonomy): domain Eukaryota; kingdom Metazoa; phylum Chordata; class Mammalia; order Rodentia; family Erethizontidae; genus Erethizon; species Erethizon dorsatum. The sequence goes on from CM051833.1 coordinate 59,865,544, forward strand.
TTTTTGTTAACTTCACTAATTGGATTCCCTCTGAGTTTAGTTCTATGGTCTACGTAAATCTAATTTAACTGTCATGAAGACCTACCTTTACTTGAGTCTAGAATATTTTACTGCACACTGGCAACTGTGTGTAAAAGAACTCTGGAGACTCCAAATTCTGCTATTTCCACCCAAGTTTTGCATCAGAGAGGGCATTTTCTTCGCAACAGACGGGGGGGGGGCAGTGGCATGGGAGAGTAGACGCTGGGCTCTGTCATCCCTGTTAGCGCAGGGACTGAGCAGAGTCGGGGAGGAGGTCCGGTCTGGGAAGCGTCAGCAGCCCCCTTACCTGTGCGCTCACTTCCAGAGGTTTCTGCTACCTGCAGTCAGCTGCAGTCTGGAAATACGAGATGGGAAAATTTGGAAACAAACCTTTCATAAGTTTTGAATTCTGCACCATTCTGCATAGCACGGTGAAATCATGCTGTCTAGATGGAGCCCAGTCAGGCCCTGAATTGTGCTTATTTCCGAGGCGCGCACACTCCTACACTGCCCACCCACTAGTCCCTTCCTGTGCCGCTTGGTTATCAGATATGCTGTGCTGCTTTGCAGAGCCTGTGATCAACTAACCTTTTAGAAGAAATGTCAGACACATGATAACAAACTGATTATCCCATGTCCACGTAATTTTTGCTACATCACTTTATTATAATGACATTATTTTCTTAGTTATTCTTAATTTATAAACTTTGATATACATAGATATATAATGGGAAAATAGAGATATACAAGGCTTGGCACACTATTCACTGTTAGGCATCTGCTGGAGGACCTGGACTGGATCCCCAGCAGATAAGAGGTAGAGAACTCTCTCACCGCTGCTTCCTAGTTCATGGCCCTTCAGAGTTTTCAACCAAGAACTTGCTGGGCATTTAACTCCTTAGTCCTATAAGAACTGGGAAATTCATCTCTCCCATCTAAGTGTAGAAATTCAACTGCATGACTCACACAACATGAAAGCCTAGCGAACAGCATCGGGGGAAATTCAGTCATGAACTTCAAGTCCAGGGAGACTTCAGTTTCCAAGTACACGTCACAGTGACTGCAAACGTATTTGCTGGTTTCCCATTCTGAATAGTGTATGTGTGTTAGAGAGATGGGTAAACATAAAGTAGTTTTATCTGATATTTTTATTTTCTTTGATGTGACTTTCTATACATTTGATTATTTCACCTGAAGTAATTAATTATGATAGTAATTTGGTTTTTATCACCATATTCTACTTTGTGATTTTGTTTTATTATTTTCCAATTTACTAAAGAAAAGATGTGTACTACCCTTCAAGAATTATGATATATACAATTATATACATCATCTTAATCATTAAATATATGATTCATATATATAGGATATATATATATCTCCATCTATATACATGGATATATAGATGGAGATATATATATATGAGTGATTGCCTTTCTTGTGTTCATGGAAATTTTTCTTTATATAATTTTGTCACTTAAATGACAAAGGAATAGGAAATCAGCATGAGGTTTCTTTCTCCTCTTTTGAACCAGAAACTGATGGCTATATTTTGAAACTACTTTTGATTCCAGTGCTCATTTAATCAAATGATTGACAATTTTTGGTCAAAGGGCTACATAAGTGTTTTGGATAGCAAATATTTACATAATTCCATAAATCATCATATTCATTATACTATGAAGTAGACTACTTAATAGAGAACTTTTCATGGGCAACTTGCTTTTGTGTGATCTAGAACACATTCAGTAAAAACTGAGTATTCCCTAAAAATTGAAAATAGGGCTGAATTTCAAAATGTTAATCTGTTTAGTCAACCCACAAAATATCACTGTAAGGGTTTTATGCTATTATTTGTCAAAGGCTAAATGGTCCCCGGGCCAGTGAGATTTGATGTACACGGATTAAACACTGTGATCTAATGAAGAACAAACCCTTCAAGTTCAGCCAGGAGAGCATGGCAGGAGAGCTTGGCAGATGCCTGCTCAGCAAGGGCAGTGCCCACTGCAGCTGTATCCATAGTTATTGTATCCAATTCTGTTGTGGTTATGAATAAACTCAAGATGACAAATGACTCACATATCCCCAAATCAAAGACTTTCAGTCTATCCACTGCAGAGAATAGTAGGGCAATGCGACTCATATTTTTTCATTTATAATTCTCCTTTACTTTTCATTTTTATTTAGACGCAAGGTAATTGGGAGACTTCAGCTCCCAGAACATGCATTCTCTTACTGAAGTAAACAGTCTGTTACTTAAATTTAAAACAAAGGGTTTTCCTGCTATGTCAGCTTCTCTATTAATGCCAGCACTTGGGGAGGGGCACACAAGTAAAGAAAATAAGAGTAGGGCAGAGAATTCTGAGCACATCACCCATCACTTTGCAGTTATGTCAGGTACTAGGGCCAGTTTTGAAATAGAAATAGAAATGCATTTTAGATAAATGAAATGAACCCCTCCATTTATCTAGCTTCTTGTGATTGTCAGACTGTGTTTGCTATTGGCTTAGAGAAATTTCCTGACCTCATTTCATGAAACTGAATGATATACACAGCAAGAAAAAATATTCATGCATCTTCAATCTAGTTTTTGAGGCTATGAGTGAAGCAGAAATTCAGAAATGGATAGGAACAATTATTAAAAAGCTGAAGCATGTATAACACAACAGAATGCATTCAGTAATACAGTACCTACTATATCTTTTTTTCAAAGACAGAAGAAGACTTTTCTTTGGTGACAGTGACTAGTGTCTGTCCAGTCAAAGTCTCAAATATCAGAACCAACCTCAGTAAGATGCCTAAAGATACAAAGCAATACCACGGAAGGTGCTACTGGCACCCTACCAGCTCTATTTACAGAACAGGGGACCCTGGTGCTGGCTGCTCTAGATCAGCTGGTACTGGCTCACAGTTGCCCACTTCTCTGGAGAAGTACTCTTGGCTGATGAGAATCGCTTCACTAGGAGGTCATGACAACACGTTCCTGAACACAGCAAGGCACAGCTGCTGACTAAGGGGGAACTGGGCATAGAACAGCATAGGCTCTTATCTCCATAGCATCAAGTGTGGGTCTGTTGGTGCTCCATAGCTCTTTGTGGGATCCAACTGAGGTTGTGTTCCCACTCAGAGCAAACCCTTCCCTACTTCCTTTCTCTTCAATATCCCCTATTCCACACTGTGGAGACCATGCCTTCAATAAATCACAGGCTCCTGATTCCCTTTCTCAGGGAACCTGACCTACAATTCATATGTAAAATCCAGTTACAAATGAGCAGCTAGAGAAACTCTAAACTAGTGGTTAACAACAGGTCATATGGCTGCATTATGAGTACCATAATGCAGTATACTGCTTGGTGATTAAGCCCACAGTTGACCTCTGCAGTCCTCCATACCCAGGTTCAAACACTAGTGCTACTGCACACCAACTGAGTGAGACTGATAAAATCAAACTTTCTGAGTTTCAACTCCTCTATAAAACGTGGAAAATAACACCTACACCTTAGTGCTACTGGATAATTAACTGGGATAATGAATGTAAAGAGTTCAGTATAAACTACAGATGCAGTAGAAACTGTTTTATAATTATTACTGCTGTTGTCATAAATATTTCATGACAAAATAGGTCATTACAGTTTTAATAAATAAACATAATGCCAAATTTTCCATTAGTACAGAGAGATTTTCTTAAAGAAATAAGAATCCAGGCATCATCTAAGCAATGACAAGAGAGAGTGAATTGAAGGATAATGCACATTAAACTTTTATTGATGCCGGGGACATTAGGGATAATCCAGTGTACACTTCTTCCTGACTCTCCTCTCCAAAATGTACCATGGGGAAAACTGGGGTCCGGAGAGATTAAGTGGATCGTTCAGAGTGTCCCTGGCTTGTTATTTACGGAAATGTTAGAAGTATGTCTAAAGCTGTTTGTGTAGAGTAGAAATTGGACAATGGGGTTTGGAAGGGGAGAACAGGGCACAATCCAGCGCGTTCCTGGGGTACTGCCCAGGAGAAGATGCTAATGGCTGACAATGTCTGAGTGCTCAGGGTTTCTGCCTCTTCCTGGGTCTGCAGACAAGCTACATCTCCCAGCCTGCCTTGCGGCTGGCCGAAGCCATGGCATAGAGTTATGGTCAATGGAATGTGGACAGCAGGCGTGTCTCGCTACTTGCTCTGGCCCACCGAGCTCTCCTCTGCAAGGTCCCCACTCCTTCCCTGTTTTGCCCCTGGAGGTGTGGCTCAAAGATGGGGACACCATAAAATAGAGCCTGAAGGTGTGAGTCAGCACAACATAAAACAGACCACACTGGACGGCTGAGTGGCAACACAGACCAGTGACCCACAGACTCTGCCCTGAACCGTAACAGACAGGAGCAATACCTCTTTTCTGTGTTTATCCTAATGGGGTTCAAGGCGCTCTATTACTGGCTATTAACTCAACTTGATGAATAATACTCTGAGACCAATAAATGCTCAGTTCTCACCTGCATAAGAAATGATCAGTCCTCTAGGAAGTTATGAAACAGTAAGAATAAACATGTCGACTAAGTTGGTAGATGTACCAAACGTGGAACAGAACTTGCACCAGAGAGCGAGACCTAAGAGACCAGGCCCTGGGAAGACAAGTGATGACACCTCCAGTCCTATGAATGGCAAGGCCTTCAAGGGCCCAAGCAATTATTGTGCCAAGAACGGAAATAAACTCATCAAGAAAATACTGCCTGATAAAGTAAAATAAATAAGAAATTTACACCATATCATATTGTGTTCACTCATTCATTCAGGAAATATACTCGGTATCATAATAGGTAACTCCTTTTCTTAAAGAATCAAATAGTAAACACTGTAGGTGGCTGTGTAGGCCTTATCATCTCTAGCCATAGCCATGGACAGTATGTAAAGGATCAAATGTGTTTTCCAATAAAACTTTATTAACCACGACAATATGCTGACAGTACCCAAGTGAATGGGCATGACTGTGTGCAATAAAACTTTAAATCTGATCTCAATGCTTTAGTTGGTTGACCCTTGAAAAATGTTAATAAATATAATCTTTTAGATCCTTCCACTTTTACAACACTATGATTAAAAACATAAAGAAATAAAGTTTGGAATCATTATTTTTGAGAGCTACAGGGGAGACCAGTATACCCTGCCCCATAAATACGTAACAGAATTTTAAAAAATTAATCAATATGAATTTCATTGAACTAGTTGTTCTAAATTATTAATTAGTATATCATTCTTTACATAGAAACTCTCCATCAGAGGGTAGCGACATCATAATATTATGACCCATTAGAGAGTATTATAAATTGACTCAATTTATTTTTAAATTTAATTTCATATTAATAAAAGGAAGTAATTTAAACTCAAGAATCCCAGCAGGTTCTTCAGAAATGGCCAGTAAGGATTCATGCATGTCTTGGGTTTTTATACAAATGAAGAAATACAAAGAAATAAATTCCCTAGCATATCAAAGATCTCACAGATTTAACCAAGTAATCTGAACGTTAAAGACAAGAAAAGGGACTTCTTCAGAGTACAGCTATGGAGGCATCAACCATCAATCATGGAGTTTCTCAACGTTGACACTAATGCCATTCAGAGCCAGATATTTCTTCGTGACAGTGAAGGGGTGGTGGCCTATGCCACCTGGGATGTTTAGAACCATCTCTGGTCTCTACCCAACAGCAGCAGTCTCCTCTCCAATTGTGACCATGAAAAATGTCCCTAGACATTGTCAAATGTCCCCAGCAGCTAAAATCGCTCCCATTTGAGAACAATTGGTTTAGATACTGACACAAGTTAAAACTCAATTCCCAAACCCAGATGTACAGCAAAGGAAGTTACTACCCTTTACCTTTTCAGAGAGTTCTTTGCCAATAATGATCCTGTAGTTACAGGGATTTAACAGTTTTCAACTTAGAAATCATAGAGAGGCAGGTGGCAAATTGGAACACAGATTTCAGTTTTTCTGCTTATTGCAGCAGTTGTGAGTGAGACACAGGCAGCGAATCCCTTTCCCTTAGTAACAAAACAATATGAAAATGGATTTTGAGCTATTTCCCCAAAGAATGTTAGGAAGATAGTGAGCGAAATGAGCTGAGGCCCTTTGTGTCCTTGGACTCTGTTCAGGGATATTCTACCATGGGCCATCCTGTACGACCCCAGATGGGCAAATGTGGTAATTAGTCTTGAGGCCAGCTGCATTTTTATATTTTCCAAAAAGCTTTATTCTTGTAAAATAACTGCCATGATCAAGGCAAGAACAAAAGTGATGCTGAAGATTTGAGTCTGTTATTACAGGAAGTAGGAGAGATGCAGGATGGTAAACTACCAGGAAGCCAGAGAATGAGGAGTCTTCAAAAGGCCACGATTGTTCAGTGCGGTGCAGAGAATTTATCACAGGCTCCACGAGGAGAGGAACCTTATAAATGATACCACCATAATGTTTGATTCTCTAGTCACTGATGAAAAACAGCTTTTATTTCCTTAAGTTAAAAAGCATCTCTTGGTTTTCCTCCTTAACATAGCTGTTTTTGTTTTTGTTTTTGTTTTTACGTGGGTACCAGGAGTCGACCTCAGGACCTCGCGCTTGCCAGCAAGCGCTTGTGCCACTGAGTGATATCACCGGCCCTTTTTTTTCCTTTATGTGAGTTCCAGGAGTTGAACTCAAGACCCCACGCTTGCCAGGCAGGTGCTTGCACTGCTGAGTCATTTCACCGGCCCCCTCCTCCTTAACATATTATTAACAGTTATCTGCTTCAAATTTATAACAAATACTCCAAATACAGCCATGTTACTTCATGTATATTTATTTGTGAATATTCTTGTGCTGATACCAAGAAATCTGCCCCAGACGGATCATGTTCACTTGGAGTAAGAGAGTAAGTACATCCCAGTCCTTGCTCAACTCTCTTTACTGTTTTAAGGACTCCACAGCTGATGTCTCTAGTGGACGAAAGAGATGAGCTTTTCTTGGGCAGAAGCACAGGGGCCTCTGATTAGGAGTCCACTTACTCCAGTGCCAACCCTCTACAGTGGTTCCTCAGGCAGATCCACTGGCAGTGAGATTTCTCATCCTGGAGCCACCCTGTAAAGGACCTTGAATGGCACCATGGTTCTTAATGTTGCACCACCATGAATGGCAACGTTTGCTAGACAACAGAAGATGGGTCCAGCCTGCCCCTTTGAAGGGGAAGTGGACAAGATGTGCATAGTGAATCCCACAGGACATAGCAGTGAGGCTTCATTGGGGTTTCTAGAATTCTGTGACGATTACTAAAAGAACAAAAGGAACAATATTCAATATCTGCTGCTCACCTCTGATGCTAACCCAACGTCAAGACAGAAGAGTCTAGAGGAGAGGAAATGTGTAGAAGGACACTGAGGAGTCGGGAGTGTATGTAGGGAGGAACAGGGCAGACTCAGGAAATGCCTGTGTGTCCTAGCGTCTTCCTCCGGGGTGAGTGTGTACACACGTGTGCTTCCAAATGCTTCTTATAGAAAGCGCTTCTTCTTGCTCTCATCTCTAGATCATCATTCTTTCTTCTTCTTAAATTCAGGGACAAAAATATGAAGCTTACCTCAAACCACAATAATATTAAATTTAAAAAGATTAAGAAAGGATAAAATAGATTATTATTATATATCAAAGAATTAAAATGTTTCTAGGCATGTGTTTTAACTCTACCACCTGTAAGGGGACCTAATCTAATAATTTACTCTAACGTAACACTGAGAATATCAAAAGAAATAAAACTGGTTTTTTCTGACATGGTGAATTTCACTACAAAGCACTAAATGCTAGTCAGAAATAAAGGTAATGAGGCTCTGGAATGCCTGCAGGGACCCCAGCCATCCATCCTCCAAGTGGGTTACACAGAGCTAGTGCCTAAAGTGACTCAGGGACGTGAGTCTTTTTCTAGACTAAGAAAATAGGGTAAAACAAGGACAACAAAAGAAAGTGTTCAATGCTGGGAAATAGCCTAAAGTTTGGGAAGCAACAAGCATCTCGACATTAGTAGGAAAGGTCCCACTGTGAAGCGGAAAGAGGTGGGTAAAGTGAGTCACCACCTGGAGGTGTGAGGCAGAAGGGTGAGTGGGGAGAGAGCCCCGCCTAGTGAGAATCAAGCCACTCCTGGGCCACACTCCATTCTCATTCCTTCCACTGCTGTTCAAAATAGATGTCCTCCCTGGTCCCCTGTTTCCATTATTCCATATTTAAGCATTACTTTTGTGTCTTTGGAAAGAGACAGAAGGAGAAAATGACTAGCCTGAGATATACAAATGAATCTAGGTGACCATGTACAAAAAATCGCATAAATGACTGAAGGCACACAAGTCAGAAATACTGTCTCACCTGCTATCTACGACTCTACTGTCCACCTGGCAGCGCTGTCCACCTGCACACCTGAACTCTGGCTAGGCCAAAGCAAAGCATGCTGGGACTAGAAACCACACGACCTAGACTCGCTGCTCACAACAACGATGAAAAAGAAATCTCATGATTCTATGCTGGAATAAGATTTTGGCTATAACGATATAACTAACATATATAACTAAAAATGATTGTCCTTGTTTCTTTGAACTTGTTTTCAATATGTCTACTAGAGAATCTTAAATTAATTCTGAAGCTCGAACACTTCTCTTTGACAGCCCCCTCTACAGGACCAGAACAGACCTTTGTTTGCCAACATGATTATTTCATTTTGTTATCTCTGGAAGTAGTCATTTAAATTAAAATAAGATATTCAGAGAAACCAACAAGACCTCTTCCCTCAAGAGCAGTAAGTAAAAACAGTGTTTTGAAGAACTGCTAGCTTTATCTCTCTCCACGCTAAGCAAACAGTAGGCTACAGAACCGCACACACGCTCACAGAACATGAAAAAGGAGAGTCGCTCTGCAGTGCCTGGCACCAATGGGACTCTGGCATTTGTCACGAAGGCTGCTTTTCAAAGCCACTACTCAGAATGTCACTGTCCTGCTTGCTCCTGTGTCGGTACAGGAAGCTGTCTCCAGGGGGTGAGGCTGATGGGTTTCCCTCGTACAGTGAGTGCATTTCAGATCCATCAGTAACTCCCACTGCATCCACCCAAGGCAGCCATGAAAAGGGAAGCCACGATAGGAAAAGGACAGTCAGTGTCCTTGCCCTCGCAAGGACATTGTATACGTGCATTAATGGCAAATGTATTTCCCAATTGTTGCATCTATTTATTTTAACATAATGTCAATGAAAGCTGTAAGGATAGCACAATGGACTCACATAAATTCTATACTTCAGTTCCATTATTCACATGTTAGCACGTTTGCTTTATCATTTTTCTCTGCATGCATGTGTACGTATCATGAATGTATGCATGCAATGCTGCTGGACCCTCTGAGCCATTGGGACTAAGAAACAAATGAGTATGTGTAGTCAGCATATGCTTGAGAACACACATATATCTACACAGCTCAGTTTTTACACATACAGGATGCCACAAAATATACGATGCCATGAGAACGAAAGGGAGCAGACTGTATGGTTCTTACAGTCCGCATGCCTATACAAAGCAATTTTCAAGTCACTTGAGAATAAGTTACAGAAATGACACTATATTGCTTGTATATTTTAGGAGTTTTTTCCAAAGAATAAGAGCATTCTCCTCCATGACAGCTGCCACTGCAGTTATCCAAATCAGAAAGTGAGTCCCATCTTATCTACAATCACATTTTGTAAGTTGTCCCAGTAATGTCACTACTACCAAGAAAAGACATATACCCAGAGATTAACTTCGGATCAAGCACTGCATTTGACAGTCACGTTTATTTTTCCTCTTTCATGATGTAACAACTCTTCATTCTTCTTAAAATATCTTTCATGACTCTGACACTTGAAGGGCAGAGGTCAGCATTTCTAGGATGTCCCTCACTGTGGGTTTGTCTGGCGGTTCCTCAAAGTAAGTAAGACTGGTTATAGTGTCGGGCTGGAATGTTACAGACACCTAGCTGCGTGCTTCTAGGGGCAGCAAGCACTGAGCCTTCCTCTCATTACTGGTGGAGTTACTGCGAACTGCTGGGTTGTGGGATATTCACCAGGTTTCTTCTTAATGTCAAGTTGAAAGATATTGCTTGTAATGAATAAGTAGTTTATAGGAAAGTACTAAGAAACTATAAATACCCTAGTTGTCATCAAACTCTGATTCATATATTTTAGCAACCATGGATCATTTTTGCTTAGATCAAATTTAGGGTGTCAGCCAGATCATAATTCTCTAATTAAACCAGTCCTTCAGTATTTAAAAGTTGGTATTTTATGATAAGAAAGGTCCATCCTTTCTATGTTACTTGTCTATTCATTCATTTCTTTTTAGGTTAGTATTTGCTCATGGATTGTTCTTTTATTTAATATATAATAATCTGCTACTATGATTATATATTTTCACTATCCAATTCTCCAGATTTTTTCAGTGAGCTTGCTTGAAGCTGGCTCCTAAGTCCCTTTCACACACCTTCAACATGCTTTGAGTATTTCTTTATCTTCTGGAACAAAAATTCTTTTGGCCTTATCTGCATTAAGAAACTCTGGGGCAGGTGATATGGCTCAGTGGTGTAAGCACCTGCCTGGCAAGCACGAGGTCCTGAGTTCAACTTCCGGAACCCACATAAAGGAAAAAAGGGCCAGTGATATTGCTCAGCGGCACAAGCGCTTGCTGGCAAGGGCGAGGTCCTGAGGTCGACTCCCGGTACCCACATAAAAAAATAAAATAAAAAAGAAATAAAAAAAAAGAAACTCTGGTTCCTTGTGTCAGAGAATTCTATTTAGAAACCAAGTGCTGTGAATTATGTGTGCTCATTACCAGCGGAATAGCCATGCTTCTAGAACCTCTGAACCTTCAGGAATAAGAAACAAATGAGTACTTATAGTCAATATCCTTGGGAGCACATGTATTTCTACACAGTCCACTATTTAATATGTAGTATTCTAGACAGTATATTATATTATGAGAATCAAAATGGGCATAAAATATCTTTCTTATCTGTGGAGAGTTCTGTATTTTATAAGATTATTTAAAATAATCTTTGAGATGGTATTTCGATTAAATTACTGATCATCATTTTGGATTGACAAATAAGAATTATACATAAAAATATAATAAAATAATTATATATATTTATGGTACACAACATGATATTATATGTATACACTGTGGAATGGCTAAGGCAAGCTGATTAACATACCTGTTACCTTACATATGTTTTGTGGTGAGAATATTTAAAATCTATTTTCAACAATTTTTTACTATATGGTATATTATTAACTGCAGTTAGAGTGCTATACAATACATCTCTACAACTTATTCTTCCTGCCTAGCTGAAATTTTGAACAACATGTTGACCATTTTTTCCCTATGCCCCAAGCTTCTGGGAATCACTATTTACTCTGTTTCCACCATTGCATTTTATATCTCTACATATAAGGGAGATCATGTGTCACTCATTTCTCTGTACCTGGCTTATTTCAGTTAACATAATGTTCTCAAATTGTTGATAATTCTAATTACTCAATAAGTTCATAATTTTAACAACCACTCCGTTCATTGAACGACTTGTAAAAAGTCAAGTCCTTGTCCAGAGTGCTGAAGCTATTATGACGAGTTGTTTTTATCATCACTTTTTTAACTTAATTTTTTTATTTATCAGTATGTTTGTGGTGTATAATGTTTACATTCTTTGTGGGAAGTTGGTGCATGCATATAATACATGTTAATTCCTTTCTTCATCCCTTTTCCCTTCCCTCCCTATCCCCCCATCCATCTCTTGATCCCCTTCCTTTTTTTAACATATTTGCAGCACATAATGTTTATGTTCCTTCTGTGGAGCTGGTACCGCATTATTCCTTTTGAACACACAGTTGTACACGTTGCTGGAGAAATTGCTGTCCTTTCTCTTTGGCACATCTTAGTTTATGTGTGTTATGATAGAACGGGGTTGGTAAACATTTGTGACCACTGACCAATTATTACTAAAAATCATGGAACTAGACCACAAATCCAGGTGTCATGCTCTTCAAAGCTCTTGCTTGCTACCCAATTTGAAGATCAGATTGTCTTAAGACTCTGATTAATAAAAGACAGATGTAACATCAAAACCTAGCTCTAGAGTTTCCTGAATACCAACAAGTACAGCACTACAGAGAGAATAAAATAATATAATCTCGTCAATCACTTCTTAGGGCCTTGGACAGGAGGCTGATACTAGTATTAGCTAGAGAATATTTTCCAAACTCTGCATAGCCCAGAGATTGCAGTTTGGTCCACAAATAGTTCCAGAATCTCAGCAAGGTAGGATATTGTGTTACAACCTTCTTTTCTAGGAGACTTGGATTATCACACCTTTCTAAAAGACTAGAGGGAGAAAGGGGGCATTTACAATTCAGACCGGCAGCAAATAAATATTTCAACATAAGGATGCAAGGCTCATTCTCCAAACTGTAATAACAGAAGTAGATAAATGCCATTTTATCTACTATTATTTATTCTTTCCTATATGTAACTTTAACCCCCATATTCAAATTTATGTAATTATGATCAAAAATGGGAAACAAAGATGTTTCATAAGAGTGCGATGACTGAATGCAACAAACGAAATAATCCCAGCTGGTCTGCTAGCAGACCTTGAGGTAGCGTGCCTTGCATTGTCTGTCACGGGACGCCGAGTGCATTAGGGACGCCGAGTGCATTAGGGCGACAGCCATGAAACCAAGAGCGGGCACGGCAGAAGGAAAGGCCAATTGGGAATTACAGAGGCGATGGTTCACATCACAGGGCACAGGTGAGCACCTGCAGCCTGGCCCGCTGAGGAAATGGCACCCTGCTTGGCTTTTGTGCCCTCCAACAGTGAGTTCATTTGGATTGCAAAAAAGCTTGAGAAAAACAAACTGCACCTACCTGGATGAGAGACAGATCCTCGAGCTGCAATCTGAAGAGGTAGTTTCTGCAAAATACAAAAAGAGAGTAGGCTTATTTTTATTAGATTCCAAAAAATTACAGTTCATAAACACCATAAGCACAAGGGACAGAAGCAGTGATTTTGGCTTGGACACATCCTTCTGCTCGGAACATGTACAGCACAGTTCTCAGTCCTCAGAGAAGAAACTGGCACTCAATATATCAGCAACACACATAAGAAATGGATGAGAGCTCTCACAAATCAGCGAGGTGGGTGGGTAACTGGGAAACATAAGTCCTTCTTGGCTCTTTTGATCTATTTGGATTAGAAAAAGGACATGGTCATTGGAACCTGAAACTGAGACTAACTTAAGTAAGATGGTGGACAGCTACGCTTTACAAGTTTTCATTCTTGCTCGACACCTACACTCTGTTTTATACTTAAGAGTTCGAATGCAACCTGTGATGTGAGTACCCCATACTCTATCTTGCCGGATGAGTTCACTTTAGAGATATAAACTTGTCAGTCTGCCCAAGGAAGCTGACACCACTGAAAGTCTTAGTCAGTTCTGCAGTCCATGGGTGATACAGGAAAACAGATAAATAAAAACTACCATTTTTTAACAAAGAATATGCAGTTGAGATCAGTGGCATGCAGGCAAAGGAAAAACAAAATATGAGGTGCATGAGGCTCTGCCCTATACTTTTGTAGCTTTGGGAAATGACCCATGTGCCTCCATCATCCTGTGATGCGCTGACCTCCAGATGAATCGCGGTTGCCTCCTTAGCACCACATGGAGAAGGAACTGAGACAACAGGAAGAGGAGAAGGTCAGTCCAGGTGCAAACAGGAAAAACGAACGTGGGCAGGGATCTCAGAGGAGATTTTTATAAAGGGTTGGTCCAAGGTTACTTCTATGGGACTAAGAGGGAAAATTCCCAACACCAGTCAGGAACAAATGTAAGTTCCTTTTACATCACTATCTTGGGAGGGGGTAGAGATAAAAGATGTAAGAACTAGACACGCTGTCTCAGGTCAAGTGACAAGCCAGGCCAAGGGGCATGCCCATGGCTGTGGACAGAGATGTGGAGGACAAGCCTCAGGATGCTGATGTTTGGTAGTCTTCCCTGCCGGAGGTCAGCGGGCACTCAGGCTCCTCTCTGGAGTCCCAGGCAGCACACTTGGAAACTGCTAGCAGACCTAGCAGTTTCTCACACCTGGCTCCCCATCGTGGAGTAACACTGTCCTACGCTGAATGAAAATCATCTCCTCCAAACCCCTTCAATATCCTTTTCACTATCCCCTTTCCAATTCAGCTTCTGATACACTGCCAGAAAAGCTCCTGGATTGCTTGGCACATCACCCCCACCACAGAGCTGTTTCCTGGAGACTTCCCCTGTTTATTACAGCTGAGTCATGGCACACTACACAAACCCAGGCTCAGGATGTCTTTGAGGCAGGAGAAGCTATGGTTATTTAGTTGAGCACCATGAAGAGGCCAGGCTTCCAACAGAAATGTCATCTGAAAAGGAAAGAGTGCGGCCCAGGTACCACCTGAGACTGCTGGTGGTTCCAGATTTGCCAAGCTCTTACCTGCTGTGGCACAGACAGGAACACCCCTCCTGTAAGGGAGGTTGGAATCCACACACACAGACAAGTCTTTCCGGCAAGGGGATTGTAAGAGGCCACTGCTGGCCAACATGCCCATCACACCCTTGCACACTGTCTGTGCACATGTCGGCTCCCTACCCTCATGCCATTTCCCAGGTGGCTTCTGGCCACAGGACCCTGCCCGTCCTTGAGGGGAGGCAGCACAGCCTAGTGGTCAAGAATATTCATCCAGTGCCTAGAGCCCCCCCACCACACAACCTCAGAAAGGAAGCTAGAGCATTCTGCATTAGTTTCCTCATCTCTAACATAGAGTGAATAATCATATCTACCCCCTAGTGTTGTTAAGGTTTAAATTCGAAGAGAACACTCAGAATGGCGCCTGGCCCACTGCAAATACTCAATGTACAGAAGCAACTTCTAGTTTGTTTATGAAAAATAGTGAAATTTCCAGACACATTGAAGCTTTCAGCATAGTCCTCATTGCACAGAGAAAGGAAGAGTGGAGATACCCTTTGGGGACGGCAGGTTCCAGACAGGAGCAGGACAGTTATTCCTGCTTGGGCACATGCTGGGCTGTTGTCATCAAGGATGAAAGTGGTGATATTGGGCTTTCAGAATTGTTTTTCTTATCAGTTCCAAGACCAAGGCAGCACACTATTTTCCAACTCACTGGCTATTTTACAAAAGACTTTTTTGTGTTAATATTTTCAATAAAAGGAACCATTCATATCTTAGGTCAAAATTACTTGAGAGTTTTGGAGGTAGCCTAAGGTGATTCTCTCTCTCTCTCTCTCTTACACACACACAGACATGTTCATGCTGTGTATTCGTCCCTGGGAATTTTCTGGAAAAGTAGCCCCACGCACACAGAAAGAGCTGAAAGGGACCTCAGGCCCCTGAGGAAAGAGAATGATATTATTCAAGATGCTCTGTAGAGCTCTGGGCAGGAAAACTAGAGAGAAAAGTTCAATGCTCTCTCTCTCTCTACTCATAGAAGGGCTTGGAAGAGGCACACTGATCATTCTCTGCAAGCCCTGGCTCCAGTTCTTGTGCACTTTCCATATCAGAATATACAGAGTACAGGTGATGAACATGCCAGACTCACCATCCACATCTCCCCAGCAAATATAACTCTTCTGAACTTTGTATTTTCTGCTCCCATGTGCTAACAGCCTATAAATTACCCATCCCCTCCAAAGACATTGCCGGGGGATTTCAACCATTTTCCCCACTATGCCTCCTTACCAACAATTGGGAATCCACATGGTAGAGGCATTCAGTAGGTGAAAGGGAGAACAGAGAGGAGGGTCATGCCTTCCAGGAAGCATCCCACCATATTTCTGAGATACCACCACCATCACCTCCACCACCACATTTACTACCACCATCTCCATCACCAGGACTTCCACCATCACATCCATGACCAACACCACCATGCAGAGACACACAAGAGAAGATGCACACTTTCCCTTTGGGTTACAAGATGCAAAGTGGTAATTTTTAACTCATTCTGAATTTTTTGGTCCAAAAAAGAATCAAAGAATCCAAGAACTCTAGGACTAAGCGGCCATTGAAGAATACATACCCTTCAATTTATAGATGAAGAAATGTCAACAAATTAAGAAATACAGGGTGACTTGTCCAAAAGTATAAGGTTTCAGAGAAAGACACAGGATTAGAAACAAGACCCATCTCATTGTGTCCTTTATCCTATGGTGTCTCCTGCACCCACTAATTAATCTCCCAAAGTCCCCTTCCTAAATTCACCTGCATGAAATATGCACACAGAGAGCCATGCAGACACAGGAATAGTTCTTATAGTACAAGTATTTCTTAGTATCAATGTTTATTCATAGGAGTGTTTACAGATCACTGTAAAACTTTTCAAGTCTTAGTGTTGCTAATAACAAGCTATAACTATCAGACCACCAATGCTTCCTTCTAAAACCGTGATCTGTTTATGATATGCCTACTTATTAAAAAAAAAGGTAGCTCTTACTAGTTTGCCTGATTAAATGCTACAAATCTTGCCCCTCGCTATTTCCTTAAATTCTTCCTGAAACTGTCTATACTGTATTTCATTTTAAGAGTGAACCAGTTTCTTAATGTATGAAATGAGAAAGCTAAGCTATACAATCTGTCCATGTGTTTAAATAGCACACATTCTCTTTATAAAAATGACCACTTTTAGATGTAAACAGCGTTCAGTGCAGTTGGATGAGTATCTGACCACAACTTGGTTCCAGCCTGTGGTGGTATCAGAAGCTGGTCAATCCTTAAAGAGGAGGAGCCCTAGTCAAAGGAAATTAGGGCACTGGAGACACACCTGTGAAGGGGATATTGATACCCTGACATCTCTACGTCTCCCCACTTTCCAGCCAACACATGGTTAACAGGCCTCCTCGGCCACCCACTCCACCATGATGAACTACGCCACCAGACACCAAAGCAACAGGGCCAAGTGACCATGGACTGAAACCTCTGAAACCATGAGTCAAAATAAAACTCTCCCATTAAAGTCGATTATCTCAGGTACTTTGTTTCAGTAAAAGAAAGGTGACTAACACAGCTATCTAACAAAAAACCTGTTTATCATGACAAATTTCAGTAAGTTCCTAACAAGGACTGGTATTTTTCTTACCTAACATTTCAAAATAATCTGAAATGATACTTCATCTCATAAAATACTTTTTAAAAATGCTTTATTCATGTACATTTATTTAATAAGTGCTTATGATAATATTTGTTAACCATAAAGACTTGAGAAAGCTTACTTGAAAGTGTTGAAAGGAGAGTTACCAGAATTATCTATAGTTGCATATAGTTTCAATAACTACTTCAGTCTATTTTCATGTCAGTTTGTAAGTCACATATTTGTGGCATTTTTTAAGGCACAGGGTTGACAGCTGCTTCTAAATATTTATTTGATGAACAACAATGGCATACACAAAACTGAACTAGTCCACGGACAGCTTGGGCCTTTTCTGTATTAGAAACATATTATGTTGCATATTATAATATTCACCTTATTTTGTTATAATTTCCAGCTATCTAAACGATGGCTCATAAGCCATAAATGAATCATTCATAGAATGCCCTAATCACTTCTATGGAGCCTAAGAATCTGGCAAAACACAGTGTGGATTCCACTAATCTCAAACGCTTTTCCTCAAACTATCCGGTTCCAAGTACAACTCCAAGACCATTTTTGCCCTAAGAAAATTTCCAATCCAGCTAGCACCATGAGGGACCTGAAATCTCTCAAGACAGCTTGATGCAACACTGTTTAAGTCAATGAACTATGAAGCTAAAGGTCACAAAAAGAAAGAAAATCTCCTAAAGGAAATAAGAAATGGAAGCTCCCAGATGCTGGGCCACTAACACAGGAAAGTGAGATCTACGTCCCCTGCAGGTGGCTGTTCTCCAGGGCACTGCAGGACAGGCCACCACTTTATCTTGTGACTGTGAGAGTGCAGAGGAGGAAAACCAATAAATGTGGGGTTCATGAGAAAGGCAAGCAGCCTTTCCAGCATGAAGGAGCGATGCTTCTGGCTCTTAGCCACACAGGAACACTGACCAAATGCCACCCTGGGGTTAGTTTCTCTAATGGGGCAATGCTATCGGCAACCCGAAGCTTGTAAGTGGTCTCATTAATCTTTCTAACACTCCTAGATGCAAATAGGTAGTAATAAGGACTGCGGTCATTCTGTAGGGGGAAGGCATTGGTACAAGACGTTAAGCGATTAGCTTCTTAGTGTCTTGATTGTATAGCTGAAGGTGGCCAACCCACGTTTCCATTTCCCCCCTTCTCATTACAGAAGTACAAAGCAAGAGTTTGCCAAGCGGCAAATTTGATTTGGTTTTATGGCTATGGTAAATAAAAATATGAACTTTTATTCCCTTTATATGCATCTACTTTTTTTTTTCAAATGTCTTGGAATAAGCTTAGACACTGCACATTCAAATGCAATAAACCGCATTACTTTTAGGAGTAATGATATATGAGGAGTACAAAGATCCAGCAGACTGAATTCTTCAAATCACAAAGCCATTAAATTTGGTGATGGAAAATGACAGTATTAAAGCCAGTCCATCCTTTCTCCACTAGACATGGGATTCAGTTTTCTCCCTCTTCACTGGAGTTTATTTCTTATTGACTCGTTGATACAAGAATTCATTCCTGGGTCCCACCTCATCCCCCCGTGGCCCATTAGCCACAAATCACTAAACACAACAAAATATTCTCAGAGGAAGCAATGTGGTCCTTAATAGATGGAGTTGAATTGTGTGTTCATGTAGAGTAATAAAATTCAGCCAGGATTAGAGAAAAGGTTGAGCCATCATGAGCATATTAACTGAATGAGTCATTTTATCTAGAGACACTATAAAACTTAACTGTGACCTCCATTAATTATGAAAGACACAGGTGTTTTAAAATGACATTCTCTTAGAATAACTCAGTTGGTCTCTGATGAATATGACTACAATCAAAGAAAAGAATTCCAAGTTCTTCTTTAACATGGAAGTCACAGGCTTGCTTAGAGCTGAGGGGAAGGCAGAATGATTGAAGGAAGCAGATTGTATTTTGCACTAAAGTAAGATAGAGACAGAAAAGCAAGTAAATCCATAGAAAACATTTTAGCAGTGATGTGAGAAAGGTTTAGAGCAAAGTTGGTGAGGAAACAACTTGAAGAAAACACACACATTTCATATACACTATCGCCATTTGGGCACACCTGAGAGGTGACATCAACTGAAAACTTAGTCTCTTCTGCACCTGTGTCACTGTCTTCCTCTCTGTACTTTCCTCACCGCAAGCTCCACCTGTCAATGTCTAAGTGGCACAGAGCTTGAAACAGTGACACCTTACATGATGTCCCTGTGATCAATAACAATAATAGGCCTGCAGACAAAAAAAGTGTCACCTCAGAGTAAAGGAAAACAGTGTATCTGTTAAAACAAAAAATGCTTTAGGAAACATTAGCTTAATTGTTTACATATAAATGTTTAATAATTCAATTATTTCAATAACCAAAGAATATGAAGACTGAGTTGGAAAGCTCAAATTTTAAAAATATAGAGCTGTTCCAAACATTATATAGCACTTTATTTAAATACATAACATTTCGATTACAATTTTTTTTTTTTTGTGGGTACCGGGGGGTCTACCTCAGGACCTCACGCGCCAGCAGGCGCCCGTGCCGCTGAGCGATATCACCGGCCCCTTTTTCGTATGTGGGATCCGGGAGTCGAACTCGGGCCCTTGCGCTTGTAAGGCAGGCGCTTACACTGCTGAGCCATCTCACCGGCCCTCGATTACAATTTTTGCATTACGTTTTTATAAAGGTTTGCTAATAAATTTCAAACTATGTTAACAAATGTATATAATGTTCAAAAATTAAGTCAGAATTTTTTTCTAACCTCTTCAAAAAATAATTACGATATGTTCTTGGAGCTGAAAAGTGTTTAAGCAATTCTGATTTTATTTCTGTTGTTATTTTATGTTTCCAGTGCTCACTCTCACAGAATATTCATGGTTCATTTCATTCCTTATTCTAAAAATGGTATTTCAAGCCCCTTAATTGCCAAAGAATACACAAATCTTACATCAACAGTTGCTACAAATGACATTATTGTACGTGTTTACACTGGTAGCCTCTTACTTATTAGCAAGAAAAATGAAATAAGAAAGACAGACTTAAATGCAATAATTAAATCAGTGCTGTTATCTCAGGGATAAAAATCAGAAAAAAACTTTACTCTTAAGTATATTTATGGCCAAAATTGTTAATTGATATTGTTAATAATCACCCTGATCATTTAAGTTTCATTAGCCTTTAAATATTACTTGCAAATTTCTAAGTGTGCTGGAGAATATGGATAATGATTTATTGCACTAAACTGAACTTTGTGACTTGCACTTTTGTGGGTCTATTGGGTGTGTGATTTGTTCTTTTTCATTTTTCAGTTAATTGGACATAATTTTCCACTTGAAAAAATGTCAACTATTTCTAAGATTCGTGTAACCTGTGATTTCCCTTCTAATTACTGCTATATAAAATTATATTTCTGGTTTATCATCAGAGTTAGTAAAGTGGGAGTTTTTCCTCATATGCCTTTAAATAATCAGAGAACGACAGCTCATTTTCCCATATGCGCCATCCTAGCTAAGGCCATAATGATCAGTCACACTCCCAAAACTCGCTGAGGCCACCTTTGGGCCCTGCCCTCAGTCACCCTGTGCTGTTAGTCCTCAGTCGCTGTGTAACATGTCTCAAAATTGGCTTCTCATTTCCATTTTCACCATGACTGGCTATGATTTACATCTCTCTACTCTTACTTGACCTCCAACCTCCACCTGTCCTTCCTACTTCCATTCTCCAGCACCTTATGCACACAACATGGCGGACACCACTCCTGGTGCAGACCTGAGCACATGAAGCCACAGCCTTGGAAAGCTCCTGGCTCCTCGCTGCATTTGGCAGAGGCTCGCTCATTCACCATGCAGTAGAGGATGGGGAGCTTGATTACACCACAAAGGCTGGCGTGGCTTCCAGAGGGTCTGACTGAGATCTCTCAGGGGCCTTTCCTGGCTGCTGAAATTGAAATCTACTCTAGAAGATGCAGTCTGAGCTTCAAATTTGGACCCTGACTGATGCTCAGGGGCCCCACAGACGATTACTTCCATCTGAGTCACCAACAGGTCCGAGTGCACTGAGCTCCTCTCAGCCCCACCAGAGTCTCTGACTCCAGCACAGTCTCTCTGGCCTCCAGGTATCTAGGGCATCTCCAAGCTTAACTAGAACAGCAACTTCTTGGAGCAGCCTTTTTGGCCTCCGGTCCCATCATATCCTTTTAGTCTTCATGTTTTCAGAGCCCTTTGCCCCAAACTATCTTGAAGAATTTAATTGCTTGTGTCCCTGTCACATCCACTGGGCTGGGAAACAGCAAACGTTTTGTTAAAAGGCAGGGAAGCAGCTGTTTCACCTCTTTTGCCTGTGTTAAGACTGCACATCTCCACAGTTACACTTCAGATATAGACATCGACAATGTGCAAATGAATGAATTTGTCTGTGTTCCAATAAAACTTTATTGGCCAAAGCAGGAAATCTATTCTGGGGTCCTAGCTTGCTGACCTGTGCACTCGGCTATAAACTCTTCATCATGTAGAGAATATGCTTCATCTTTGTTTTCACAATACCTACAGTATTTCCTAGCATTGGGTAGGTAAAATAAATATTTGATGAATGAGTAGTCCTGAAAGAAAAACTCCATTAACTAATAAATTATGATGGACCCTGGGTGGAACTTGGTAAGGGAAGAGCAATCAACACTCAAAATCTGTAGCACACACATACACACAAAGCAGAGGCTAATTAATCATTACCACACCATTTTGTTGGCTCATTCATGGAAAATGGAAAAGGGGGAGACTTTATTAATTTAAATAAATAAATATGTAACTACTGTGCTAGGCTTATCTTCTGCCAATTTAAGCAGGGAAAACAGTACAAAGTTTTTGTCATTTTCTCTTTTAACAATAGCAATTGGACCAAAATGGTTGGAATAAGTCTCTCCCAAAGGAGTTTCTTCCAGCCACCAATTTGGTATTATGCACATTCTCCAGAAACTCAATCTGCAGCACAGGAATAGTAGGCAAATGGATCTTAACTTTGAAGGAATAGCCCAGCTGATCCTTGGGTACTGATGTTTGCAAATACTAGAAAAAAAAATTTTTTTTTAAACCCAGCAGACAGAAATGACTTCGTTTTATAACATAGACCCATGGTAGCTCAGTGAGTACTAGCCAGAGTCCCTGACTAGTACTGACTGGGTTCAATCCCAACTCTGCAAAACAAATAAAAATATAACTAAAAAATAAACAAGATCAAGCTAATCTTTCCAATGGACTGAGGAGAAAAAACAGGAGACAAGGCAGAAGGAGGAGAAAGATGAACAAGAGAGTAATCTCAAGAGAAAAGACACCAATGCATCTATTCCCAGCCGTGGGAAAGAAAGGAATAAGACAGAGAAAGAATGTAAGACCGAAGGTGCCAGTTCACAGAAATTTCAGGTGAGGATTGCTAAAGACGAAGAGTAGGAAGGAAAAGCACCACCCCTCTTTCCGTCACCCACAGCTTTTCCTAAGTTATAATTAGGATAATAACAACAGCAACATCATCATTACCTCGGATCTCTCTGCTTGATGGTTCTACTGCTTTTGGATTCACTCCTAATTACTATTCCATACCACTCAGCACATATGAGCTTTAATTGTACAAACATGACTCAAACACATCCTTCCAAAAATGGGAATAAGTGTGCCTCCTGAAAGCACAGTTGTGGACTTCATAAGCAACTCATTATTCATTTAATTACAGATTGCTTCCAACAGGTTAATTCTAAGGTAAAACTTTAAAGTAAAAATAGAAATTAAAAACACTGAGAGAGAATTATACTGGCCAAGCTTAGAAAAATGAATTTTGTAAGACTCTAAAATTTAGACCCCTTTGCTTGGAACCAGTGTCAAAATCATTTTGAAGGGAAGACTTCATTCTAATTAAACAGAGGCCTGCCTCCTTACTCAGCATGATCTTTTTGAATACATGCTTTGTTAAAATAATCAATCAAAAGCCCATTAGTCTGAACTAGCTTTAGTGTCCTTCATTCCTATGTGAGCAAATCAATTTGGTATAAGCTGCAAAAGGAATCTTAAACCCAACCAATCAGAAACAACCAGCCAACCTCTATTTAGAGCCTTCACCAATCAGAAAACACCAGTTAACCTTCAACAAGGAAGTTTCCACTTTTAACCAATCAAATACCTTTATTTTGTCTTGCTTCCTGAGAGAACTTCCTGTTTCCTCCTTCACCACTATTCCCAAGAGCAAAGAGCCAAACTGATTGTGGTCTGGTGGTGCCTGATTCATGAATCAATGAATGGTCAAATAAACTGGTTAAAATTTTACTGTGCTTATTAAGTGCACCTTTTAGCAGTTCTACTAAATATGTAAAGCATATTTAATCTCAGGATGGCAAAAGTATGTTAATATTTCCTTTTTTATCCTCAGTTTTATAGACTCAAAACCGGAGTCAAATGGTTCAAAATATAAACTGAACTTTTCCAACCAGTTTGTTATGACTGTAAAGAAGACCAACTCTGCTCTGTCTTAGAAACACTCAGATTTTATCTTTGGTTGTTTGGTTTTTGCTTTCACAGTAAAGCTGATCAGCAACCTATACTATCTATTGTTGTACAGGCACACACACACATGCACAAGACATGATCCAAATATATGGTGAATGTTAAAATTAAAAATTTTCATTAGACTAAATTCACATTCCAATTAATTCCTGTCAAAATACTCTCTCTCTCCTTGAACACACTTATGACATTTTTCTTGCCATTTTCTGAAGCAGTGATGGAAATTTTCTTTCCTGCATATCTTTACAAAATGTGTTCAGAAACACAGTGAGTGCTCCCCCCAAGTGCCACCCAATGGAAAAACAGACTGATAAAGATATGATGGTGTGTTCTTATCCACCTTATTCACCAGATCTGGCACCCTGTAAATTCTGGATCTTCCCTAAAGTCAAAATGACCATGAAAGGTAAATATTTTTTATTGAATCAGGACATGGAGGTAGCCAGGACAGTGGAACCAAAGATACTCACAAAGAGGACTTCTGGACCTGCTTCAGAAAGTGGCAAGAATGATGAGATAAGTGTCTTCAAAGGGAGGGGGAGTATTTTGAGAAGCATTAATGGCATTGTGTCTTTTGCTGTAGCAAATACTTTTTATTTAAATATTCATGTCTGTTGATCACACTTTGTGTGTGTGTGTGTGTGTGTGTACATGCACACATGCCTGTGTGTGAAAGTGTGTGGCATCTGAAATCTAGGAACAGTCGATTGACAGTAATGGTGAGTCAGCACTTCTGTGCCAGGTGATGGATGGGGTATGATCTGGCTTCTATCCGGTCAGGTGTGCAAGGAGACTAGTGCATCTCCAGTAGCTCTTTAGCTGGTATATTGTTACCATTCTGTGATACAGTTTTAATAGAATTAAAATTTTTAAATTCTGAGTACATAAAGCATTGTATTTGTCATCAATATCATCACCACCTGACACAAGTGCTGGACCTGTGGGCTCTGATCCCACAGCCACACTCGTGGCAGAGGGTTGGGCGCTGTGCCCCTGCAGGTTCTTGTGTGAGAGTTCAGAGGGTCGCCCTCCCTGGACCCCATGGGCTGTAAGACAGTGCTCTTCAATGAAGTGTTTACACCAAAGCTTTTGTAAAGACTAAGAACCAGAAATCAAGTTATGAGAAGAAAAACAAGCAAGAAACATGTAAGATACAAACATAACTGAAGGGAAAATCATGTTTTAATGGACACAAAGATTATTTGCGTTGAGAAAATTCACATTTTGAAAAAAATTAAACACCCACAAAAAGTGCCTCAACATCTTCACCATGATTGGGTGGCAAAGACTTCTGCTATGGATAAACCGACAACACATTCTTTGTCATTACACTGTGTGGGTTTTTGCATTAGTAATTATGGTTACTTGTAAACACCCTCGCAATGAACACAGCACTGTGAGTGGAATCAGTTAGCTGCCACTTGGGACATCTTTTGAAATCAGCACACAATACATTACGAGAGTTATTTAGGGTTGAATCACTTGCCATCCTTGGAATGAACCTGAAACCTGTAGGCTAATTCACTTGGAAAATAAAAATGATATTGCCCCCTCTTGCATCGATTGCTACAATTCTGTCTACAGCAAAATTTGGACTTGTATCAAGTTCATGGAGTATTATTTTTGTCATTATTTTCCTAATTATCTGTACTAAGACTTTAAGTAAGCCATAACATATTTTGTTTTGATATTTTTTATGCTATGGAAACTGATTTTAGTAGATTTTGTGACAAAGAAGTACGCAGCTATTCCAAAAATATTATCCAAAGAATAGAAATAAATAGAAATCAAATAACACAAGGAAACTACAGAAAAAGGTTAATTGTGATTATTCCTGAAACTGTGTTTTTTAATTTATGCTTTACTGTATTCCACATTTTCTAAGACAAAGATGCCTAGGTTTGTTTAATCATTAAAAATACAAATTATTATTAATTTTTAAAGAGGGTGGGGTGAAACAAGTTATGAATGCCAATGCACTTAAAGTCATGTGCAAGATGTTATGAGCCCTGGAAATGGCAAATGTGTGAATCCTTCCACAAATTGCATGAATTCCAATTCAAATACTGTCTGGTGTTACACAACCACAACTCCCCTACAGAGAGGTCTTGCTTTTGCAGCACCATGAACCCCCTTTATCAAAGAGCACAGAGAATCTTCAACTGAATTCAATTTTAGGAATAAAAAATGTCACTGTTATACAGGGAAACCATCCAATTAATCGTTTCACAATGCCTAGTGCTCACTATGAAAAACTAGAATATCATTCTATTTTTTCACAGCTCATATTTTTAAACAATTACCGATTTGTAAAATATACACCTGTTATCTAAATTTCTCTTGCTAAGTCAAGCCTTCCCAAACAGGAATCTGAGGGCTGGGCTATTTTTACAGCTTTACAAGTGGTTCACACTCCCTCTCAAGCTTTCCGAGACTAATCCTACTGAATTTCCTGGACAGGATTCCTATTATCTTCCTTCAGTGACATCTTCCTGAAATGCACATGTACCTAAATGCCAATCTGCATGCGATCTACAGTGGTTCCCTCTCACTCCTTGTTTACCAAGTGCTTGTTCATGGAACAGTCATTTATCATGGACTATCTCACTTAATCCCTACAATAGCTCAAATAGGGCTGAAAACTATTACATGAAATTTTGTTTCTCAGTACTGGAGATTGAACTCTGAGCATTTGCATTGAACTACGTCCCCAGCCCCTTTTTTTATTTCTTCTTTTGAGACAGGGTCTTCCTAAATTGCTAAATTGCCCAGGCTGAGCTCAAACTTGTGATCCTCCTGCTCCAGCCTCCCACAGAGCCGGAATTGCAGGCATGGGCTGCCGTGCTCAACTTCTATCACCTCACTGATAAAGATGAGAAAACTGCCGATAAAGATGAGGCTTTAAAACTGCCTCAGGGTCACTCAGCTGGCAAGCCAAGCCCACATTTACTCTCATTTACTTTTCAAGTGTTTACAACGTATCACACATGGTTCTAGAGTAGAAAATGCAACTCATGCTCCTAAGGTCACCAGACATGCGGGACATACTTATGACAAAAAAAGTGTATGTTGCTTATTAGAAATTCAGACTTAAGAGGGCATTCTGCGCATTGTTGTTAATTCTAGCAGGCCCGCAGGGTTCTGGCCCACACACCATACCGCAAGCTCAGCTGACTGAGTGGCTGACCCAGTCCTTCCTGGCATGATTAGGCTGGCAATGGAATAAGATGGGGACATCCAGAAGTGCTTGGATGAAGACCACAAGGACACAGGGCAGAGAGACCACCAGGGGCAAGTTCCCTTCAGAACAATTCCCAGCTGCTGTTGCAGCCAGGGTAGGCCCAGGAGACAGCCATTCACAAACCCCAACATGCTCTGTGGCTTCTCTCCTCCCTTATGAGAAGCTTCTGTGTTTGACTTAAAACCAAGCACCTGAAGAGCTGAAGGTGCTCGCCTATTTACAGGAGGACTTCAAGAGGAAATAGGGCATCACTTGAGTCACGCTAATAGGAAAGCCAAGCTCTCTAAAGACGAATGAGGGACACAAGACTCAGTGGCACCAGTCTCAGGCAGGTCTGCACCTGATCCCCAAATAAGAGGCCTCTGCCCCTTGGCTGATGGTCAGAGCTCACTTCTCTAAAAGGAGACTTTGGGGAAACACCTACCAGTCCTTCGTGTCCCCTTCCACATGCTGCTCTCTGGAATCAACTTGCCACAGTCTCAACCTCTTTTATCCCCTTGTCCCACAGATGCAAAAAGGGACATGGACAAATCAAATCATGGAAAGAGGCACCTTGAGTCAACAGATATCTTTGAGTCTCTAAGAGGAGGAAGAGACTGTGCTCCATTTTGGAGAAATGAAGGGAAGTCTGCCACGTCCCTTACGGTCTGGGTGGGGTGCTGACACCTACCGAGGAACAATGCAACGCTCTCGGGGAGCGCGGCGATGAAACCGATGGCTGGTGTGCTGAGAGGACTGTGAAGCTCAGCGAATGGGGCAGCTCAGGCCCAAGGAGAGATCTTGAGCCAGATCCTCACAATGATGGAGGAGGTGGACAGCCAGTACTCAAAAAAAAAGGGAGACAAGGTCACCAAATCCCAGAGGCAAGAAAGAGCATCTTCTATAGTTGTGGGAAGCCCACATGAAAAAGCCCAAGTGATGGAATTTGATAAAGTCAGCACTGGAAATCCCCTAGTGTTCCCAGTGGACTAAAGTGAGGAAAGCTCACCAAGTAACCCTGTCCAGTCCGTATTTCAGTCTTCTCAGAACCATCAGAAGGGGCATGGGTGGCTTGCTCTGTGCCAGGTACTAAGCCAACTTCCTTTTATTCATTGAAAGCTGCAATCACGCATCATAATGGTGTCAGGTGGGGAGCTATGTGCAAGGACTCCTGCAGATCTGAAGGCAGAAGCAATGACTCTAGAAAGTGATCACGCTGCTCTGGAGTACCCTGGATGTAAGCTAGATTCAGCTTCTCTCTGGACTATGTAGGAATTGTATAGCCCCTGCAATTATAAAAGGCATGTATGATAATCTCGAAAACCTGGCTGAAAAAATTAAGTGCACTCTACTGCCAAATACGCCTTCCTTAGACGTCAGAAGAATCTAAATCTACACAGGGCATCCTTCTTCAAATTTAATGTCAATTTTCCTAAGAGACAAATGTAACATATTTTATGTACATCATCCTCAAAACATTCTGACATGATAGGTAATTTGAATGCAGGGACTACTTGTGTTTTCCAAAGAATTGATAGTAAATTTGAGGAAAAGGTACTCAAAAGTCTATCACAATTGTTCTCCACAGCCTCATCTTCCAACTGCATGGAGGCGTAGGCCTTGATAAAGGAACATGCACATCTTAAAAGACAGAAGATGAGGACAATTCCCTTGGATTCTCAATTTACTATGAAAGAGTTAAAAAAGGTCATGCAGAAAGCTAAGTAGGGGCTTAGGGTGTTCGGGAGGCTGCTTGACCTCTGATTCCACTGGAGAACACAGTGAAAAGATAGGAACATGCTTAATTTCTGGAGTCTGATGGCCTGGCTCTGAAACTCTGTTCCATCTTTTAATAGGAACTCTGTTCCATCTTTTAATAGTAACATCTCCTAAATAGAGATGTTACTGGTATTCATCTCTCACGGTGTGATGGGAGAAATAAATGAGTTAATTCAGGTTAGAAGGGATCTAGGCACACGGCGCGGACCACGCAGTGCTTGCTATGAGGGGGCACAGTCATCCTATTACCCGTACACTTCATGACACTCACACTGCATTTCATTCTTACATAAAGTCACCCAGCATGCTTCCATGTCAGCAGAGAGCTCATGTGTAGCTGCACAGACGTAAAATGAAGCCCGAAAACATCTGCGGTGGCAAAACATAACATCTCTCACCTTGCTCCTACCACAAGCTCTTTCTGTCCTGGGTCAAATGTTAACTGCGAGAAATCCACAGCATTCTTCGCTCTGAACTCCCGCAACCAGGGGCCAATTTCTAAACAGAAAAAATAAATACATGAAAAGATAAAAATGAATGATTTTCCCCCAGAGGACCACAGAGGGCACATCAGGTAGCAAACATTACACTTGAGGAGGATTTGTAGGTCCCCCAGTGAGGTCGTTGAGAGAATGTATGAAAACGCAGAGGGCAGACACCCAGTGAAAAGCGAGCAAGGCACTGAGGTGTGGTTGTGATTTACAAGCCAGATGTGCATTTTCCTTTTGGCTTTGGGCTGGGCAGAAAATAACACAGCACACACATGATTCATCAACACAGATGGAAACAAGACTGTTTCCTGTGCAAGCGGACTGGAAAGGGCCGAAGACTTTGCAAAATCACAAAAGCCCTCCTAGGAGCAAGGATAGAGCACAGGGGCACCACTTGCCATCTTTGAAATTGGACCTTCCATTCCCCTGTCCTTTGGGTTCCTATCTGGGCCTGATGATTAGACTTGTTAAACACATTTGGTCCTTTCTAGATGAGAAATACGCAGTTACTTCTGGACCTCATCTGAATTTTTTTCTAAGGGATATCAGGAAATAGCCACTCTATAGAGACGGACTTTTTACAAGCAGTGTTAACTCCTATTAGAAGGCCTCCAGCCCAGAGCCTGATGATTACAAAATGACAGTATTTGAAGGAGCTAGAATGTTGCTTCATGAGCCATTTTTGCAACTGTTAGTAGCTCATGTCTGGCAGCAAAAAACTATGCAGTGAGTTGCCTGCCAGTTTGGGGATACATTATTGTTATCCTTGGCAGTTAATCATGTTACTGGGTGGTCTTTATGCTTGTATTTCATATTTTGAATGATATCACACCAATTAAACAGGCATGTGACAGCTGTCAAATCAACAAAGTTATTTGTTTGAGGAAAAAGAATAATCACTTTCAACAAACGCTGACACCAGAAATAGGTCTAATATGGAAATATGCCCATGTCCCATAACATGCCCTATAGAAAGGGCTTTGTGGCTGTGAACAAGATAGAGTATTTTTGACTAATAACTCTGTTTATAAAATGTCCTTTCTCTTCTATCAATTATTTGGGAAAAAAACTAATATCAGTCACTAATATGAGTTATTTTCTCCTCACAGGAAACAAGAGCTGAAGGAGAAACCTGTATTCAGTTGTAAAATTTTAGTGTGTATTTTTTTAATATTTTATAAAAATTTGCTCATTTTTACAGTCAGGACAATTAAAACAAAATATTTACAACAAAGTATGTACTAGGCTCTGGAGCTATAAAAATATTATTAATGAACAACCCTTCAAGAGCTTATAATTCATTTGGGGGAAACAATACCTTCTTTAAAATGGCATTTATAAATACAAGGTGTTTATAAGGTTTTGTAGAGTTATAGGAATCATTCATAATATACAAAGGCAAGATGATTGGGAACTTAGGTACTGTGATAGGGGAGATTTGACCAGGGACTCACAGAAGAAACAGATGCCCTAGAGGAACAAGTAAGAGAGCAACACGGGAACACATTGTCCCCTCTGACCCCAGTTGGTATAACTTCTCTTTACTTAGCCAATTTCCCCTTTTCTGGGAAAGATGGTGCCCAAATGCCCCCATGCCTGTGTGGCTCACTCCATGCCTGCAGCAGAGAGCAGTACACTGAATGCGATGAGCAAATAGATGTGCAAAATGAAAGAGCAAGAGTGAGTGAATGGTTTCAAGAGCCGGAGAATTTAAAGGAAGGACAGGATATGGAAAAAATAACAGCAACTTAAGAAATTAGTAGGAAAGAGAATGGAAAGGCATACCTAAACTGTAGGAAAACTGACTTACAGGCTTAGAATTGATCTTGTACATGATATTATCAAAGATTTGACTCGTTTTCAAACAAACACCTGGCTCATTGAATCATATACCCTACAAATATGCAAATATGAATAAGCTATTGTTAGGCAAGGTGGTTTGAAAAGAGAGGTGAATGAAGGTAAAAACTAAAAAAAAAAATAGAATTTCAGATGTACCTATGAAAATACGATAGAAAGGGAAGATGTTCTGGGATAGTCTGATTAGGTGGATTGATGACTGAAGATGAAGTCAAGGGGAACAAATTAAAGAGAACAAAAGTTTCCACATTAAATGAAGAAGACAGGTATGATGTAGACATAGCCACGAGGAGTTCAGGCAGGATTTGGAGGAAGTAATGGACTCAGGTGCAAATATGAGGATATTTGACAAAAAAAAAAATCCCAATGGCAACTTACTCCCAGAGCCACTGCTAAACGTTACTCAAACCTAGAATGGTCCATAAAGACTTTTAAATTCAGAGCTTCGTCCTTCAGATAGGAAACCCATGAGCAAGGCGCTCTGCCAGGGCTGACGAGACTACACCCCACTCTGCTCACCGCAACCCCAGCCTCCAGAGCGGAGCGTCAGGCGCACTTCACATTGTGAGATGAAAAAAGAAGGGCCGACCTTCCTGCTGGGGACTGGAAAGATGAGCCATGTAAGGGGACAGAAGACTATGAAAATGCAAAAATGTCAGTTTATTTCCTATGCACCCAACTTTCATTTTAGTTAGAAGAACTGGAAGAGAGTGGGCAATAGGAACCAGGATGATCACACACATTTTAGGTTTAGGTTGTTATCCTGAATAACAAGAGAACAATATACTATTTCCTAAAATACCCTCAATTAATAAAAGGATTTGTGTACAGAGAGAAAAATGAATTAAAAGCAGAAAGCTCTGTCAGTACTGTTTGATTTTCCTTAGGTAATATCCTAATGCACTTCTCTAAGAAAACTGTTCACTTTTCAGGCCAGTACTCCATTAAAGTTGGATAATCTGCATAATCGCTTCTGGTTCCATTTTCCAGTGCATTTCTCCAGATCAGGCTATCTCTGTTTTTCATATGACATGGCCTTCTGTCTTGGATTTCATGAGGATCTTGGGAGAAAGTTTTTGTACCAACCCACTTCTCTAATTGAAAACGCATCCACACGATACCCATCCTTGCCATGCTCTCTGAAGGTGGGAGTCTAGATAGCTCCTTCTCTCTTGGAAGGCCAGTCCCTCCGACCTTGCTCCAATCCCATCTCTTCTCTCTTTTTCAGTTCCTTCTCTAAATGAACCCCTTTTTTCTCTCTAGTATCTCCAATGTTAGCCAACTTTTTCGCCCCTCCATATAAGTATATCCACATCCCCCCGTTTTTAAAAATCTTTTAAATTATATTTTATTACATTCATTTGTCATAAAAACACTCAAAATTGCATACTAAATACTTAAGTACAGTATGAGTATGCCAGAAAAGATAATAAGCTCAGTTTTACATATAAATATTACCAAATCCTTAAGGAGTATATGACCCCAACTTTACATAAGTTTTTCAGACACAGAGGTAAAACTTTGCAACTCAGTTTGAGGGATTATTATCCTTATAATCTTGAGAGTAAGTCTGGACCAAAGGCATTATGAGAATGGAATTTTATAGGCTAATTTCACTTAAAAACATGGCTGAAAACATCTCTAGTAGTATTAGCAAGTAAGATGCGTGTTTCCACATTCACAGATGTGCCCACAACACACACTATTTCATAGTGGCCAGGGCTCACCCAGAAACACAAGGATGGCTCAACAACGTTAGTGTCAGAAAATCCATCAGTGCAGTTCACCATCACGGTAACAGAGGTTAAAAAGAGCAGTAAGAGATTATCGCTATTGCTTTGTAAGGAATTGGAACATGAATGGTTACAAAACAGAAGCTCTAGGAAAGCTCAAGGTCAGGTAAGCAGGGGAGGAAAGGATCTAAACACTGGGCAATCGGTAGCAAGCAAGCCAGGTGTCACAAGAGGCCAGAGAGAGGAAGGAGATTAGGACAGGGCCCACAGCACATGGAGAATTGCGGGGATTCAACTTCCAATAATATTAATTTGCTCATTGCCCACAAGAAATTGCCCCCATCCCTCTCTTGTGATATCACTGAAAAAACTAATGATAAAATGAAAATTAAGCAGCCACTATGTCACTGATTGCAAGTAACAGAAAACTTGTAAATTCCAATTGAGCACTTTGTAAGTGATTTGTCATATTTGCTATTAACCATCCTAGATAATCCAATCTTTCCACAAATGTGATGATTTTTTCTACCACAAAATAGGTGCATTGACTTATATTTGCCTTTCTGTACTATAACTCAAGCTCCTACATGATTATTTTCTCAATATTTTAGCAAAAGTATAATGATGCCATTTTCAAAAGAATCCAGTCTTCCATCTTCAACTGAAAATATTTTTGTCAACATGCATCAGTATTAATAAATGCAGTCCAAGATATTTCACAAATATAGCCTACCTAGACAGAAGCAAATCAGTGCCCTCCCTCCAAAACAAAAAGAGAAAAGAAAAAAGAAGAAAGAAGAAATGAAAAAAGAAAAACAGGAACAAGAGTTGCTATTAAAAAAAAAAAAAGAAAGCAGCACTCTAAAGACAGCCAGGGGCCGGTGAGATGGCTCAGCGGCGTAAGCGCCTGCCTTGCAAGCGCGAGGGCCCGAGTTCGACTCCCGGAACCCACATACGAAAAAGGGGCCGGTGATATCGCTCAGTGGCACGGGTGCCTGTTGGCGCGCGAGGTCCTGAGGTCATCCCCCTGGTACCCACAAAAAAATAAATAAATAAATAAAGACAGCCAGGATAGTGATGTTTTTAAAGCCTGATAAATGAGGATCACAGGAGATATGGCTGCAGAAGAGCAGAGCTCATCCATAATGCAGCAGCACTCCAAAACCAGAGGGGCCACACAGTGAACCCTGCAGCACTGATCATCCACAGGCCAGCCTGACATGGGGAACATGGCGAAGAGACCTCCCAGGAAGAAACAGGGCATCCCCGGTATCTGCGTTCATCCCTCCCTCCTTCAAACTTCACTCTAGAAGTCAAGAAAGGATCATTTCAATACTTCTACAGGGACTTGAAATCTCCACCGGAAACTAAGTCACAGAGTGAACAGGACGGGGCCAGCAAATGGTGAGTGAAGACTTTTGTAAGCCAAGCAAGCACTCGGTCAACATACACGAGGACACAGAAACAGAAATGCAAACCGGTCGATGCCTTCTAATTCTCAAGCAATTACGCAATGAGTTTAATTGACATCATATATGACATATGGAAATAATAATAGTGCTAATAATATGATGGTCACTAAAGCAGCTCAAAAATAGCTAATATTTACATAGTGTATGACATAGCTAGGAGCTATTTCCCTCACTTCATACATATTAATCCCTGTATTTCTCAGACCTGTCATATTTATTCTAGGTGAGGAAGCTGAGGCATAGCAAGGTTTACTCTTGCCAAGGCTAACAGCTAGTAAAATATAAAGTCAGTCAATGATTTGGGTGATCTGAACCATGACACTATGTTATTAGACTATAGCAAATACAAAACGTAGCTTCCAATAGATCACGTTTGGAAAGTAACGGGAAGAAAAACAATCAGTAACTTCTTTGAGAGCGAGTTTATTCTCACTGATATACTGTTAAACAAAATTGCTACCCATTCAGTTTCCAACTACGGACTAGAGAAAAATTAATAAAGGCAGAAAGTCAGGCTCCCAAAGCCAGCTACTACTTCAGCTGTATACACAATGAGTATTCATTTTGTTGTTGTTAATATTAATGATGATATTCATAATATCTACAGGAAGATGCATTTACCATCCCCACTGTTTGTAGGACAAGTGTCTTATGTCAGTATAGAGGAAGAAAAGGGCAGCCATGTGCTCATCTATTTGATTGGAGTGCAGAATATTCTAGAATAAGAAGGCCGTGATGGTAGAAGCAGAGTGAAATTGCTGGGTTTCTAAGTAGCCAAGCCACTGTGTTATGATGGGGGGAAGGGGCAAGCACTGTTCTGAAAATGCTAGCACTCGGTCTCCGCCTCCTGAAGAGGCCATAACCACGATGAGGTGCAGAGTGGACTCCACGGAACATTCTGGAAGTTGTCTTCTTCTGATCTTTCCCTAAGCTGCGAAAAGAACCATCTTCCCTCCAGGACAGCTGTTACAGCCAGAACTCCTTAAAGTTGCCTTGCATCTCCCTTCTAGGGATTTCATTCTTGGCTTCGGTGCATTACATAAACCGTCCTATCAATGCAATCTCAGGTAAAACTGTGATTAAATCACAAGGGAGAGGAATTCTGAAAGACCTAACAAGGAGAAGAGCCCAGCAGGTCTGTACTGGTTTACGCCATGACCCAAGCCTGCTGTACTTTTCTTACCTTTCCTTGCCAGTCTGCTTCTCCAGGCCTGTTTCTCTAAGAATCACTCGGCAGAAGGCAAGTTCACTTTGGGCAGTAAGTCAGCAGCACCCCACGCCAAGTTTCACCCCTAAACTAAGACACATCAGGACCTCAGCCACCCGAGCTCTCTCTGAAATTCTTTAAGGGATTGGAATAAATTCGGTCTCAAAACTTCATGTGTGCGTCCAGCTAGTACAAAACACATCATCAGAGCAGAAACAACACATTCACAGTCATGTAAAACATGCTTGTGAAAAAAATACTTATCAGAATAACTGGCAGCGCTTATTTATACTTCTTATTTTACTATGTTTTCAGCACTTACTTGTTTTCAGGAACTATGTTAGACACTTTTACATGTTAACTATTTTTTCATAAATATGCCATAACACATGAAACTAGAGCTATACTTTATTATAAAGTAATTTGAAAAAAAAAAAAAACCCTGAGATTTTAACAGATTAAATATCTTGTCACACACAAGCTAAGTGGTTAAGTGGCTAAACTGGAATGTAAAACAAGGACAGGACTAAAAGAAAACATCTTCATAAGATCTAAATTGAGAATTTTGTAAGAAATGTATTAATACCTTGTAGTGTATCACCAAGTGATTAGTGATTCATTAATCAGAAATGGTAGTTTCCAACCACCAACGGGAAGCAAAAAAATTTTTTTTTTTCTTTTTTGAGACAGGGTTCAGGCTGGCCTCAAACTCAGCCTCCCACGTGCTGGGATTATAGGCATGCACCACCACGCCCAGCTGGGAAGCAAAGTTGTTAAGAAGGGAAGAGGGTCATTTCCAGAAGGTGGACAGGAATGTTCCAGGCCAGGATGCACGGGGAAGGGCACAGCTGTCAGGAGAACGGCCTCCAAGGAAAACACAAAGAAACCAGGATCCTTTCAAGGCAGCGAGCTGACCGGACAAGTATCCATGGTAGAGAGTTCACCATCATCATTTCTTCTTCCAAGACGTGTCCTGGTTACATTAGCTAACTGAGACATACGCAGCAGATACGCTATAATTTAGCATTGTGAGAAGGTTAGGATTAAGTTGAACTTTTCATTCCAAATGTATGGTCCTCAATAATTTTTAATAAAACTCCTACCTGGGATGTAGCGAATCTGAGCAGGGGACAGTGGGAGGTGACTTCCTGCAGTCCAGTCCCTGGTTTTAGGGTTGATGAAACTGTGGCCTGAGGAGTTGCATGACCCACCCCAGGTCATACACTGATAAGCAGAGGCCGAAAACTGCAGTTCTTATGACTCCTTTGCCAATCTATCCTTTTCCTTATCCCTGCAGCAGCAGACAATCCAAGTATGAATGCCATGGGTGATTAATTGCTGCCTGACTCATCTGAACACCTAAAGCTTTCTAAATAGTAATATTTTAAAGGACCAAAATTATCCTTATCTAGAGATAGATACAGATAGAGCCATAAATATTCTCATTAATACACATGTGTATGTGTTTATACATATTTTTGCAAAAATGTATATGAAAAGCTATTATATATTATCTACTTCAAAGAAGATAGTATGGCTTTAAAAATAGCATAAAATGGTCTCAAAACTTGCCATGGAAAATGATCAAATGTCCCATTTGTGCGACTTTTTTCTTTCAAATGAAACAAAAATGTTCAATCTTAACCAGTGATAGAAATTAAAACATTTTATATCAGTAAAAGACTCAACATAGCAAGAAAAGATAAAGCACCTTTCATTTGTACTTTATTTGCAAACTTGTTACATAAAACAGAGTATTTTAAAAATGCAAAAAGTCCTTTCTCATATGGTTTTGGTAGGAATCTATTGCTGCCTAAATTCATCAAATGCCCAATCAAATCTTCCTGCGATTGCACTGCACTGGCATACGATAACCCTGGTACCTGAGAATACAGTCCGCGGGAAAGCCTTCTAAGTAGGAAGCCCGCCCTTAGCTTGCTGGGGCAGCCACCTGCCTGCCCTGCCTCTGCTCTGCAACAGTACATGCGTGCTTCCCGACAGTGCTACAGATCACGGCCGTTATTGAAAGGCTGTATATATGTGTATATATAGAGTGAATGTAGATTGTGCTGTGGACTGCAGGCTATGAAGCAGTGCACCTTACAAGAATGCAGTTTCAGGGCCGGTGATATGGCTCAGTGGCATAAGTGCCTGCCTGGCAAGCGCGAGGTCCTGAGTTCGACTCCCGGTACCCACATAAAAAAAATAAAAAAGAAAGAAAGAATGCAGTTTCAGAAGGAGAATGTGGAAAGGTGTTAGGTTTATCATTTGTCAATGCAATGCAGTCATAGGAAGGTTTGGCAGGGCGCTTGACTGTTACTCCATATTTTCACTTCCTGCCTGAGTTTCTGGCCATATGACAAATACTTGTGCAGCTCAGGATCCAAATGCCAGCATTAGGCGATGTCCAGGCTACTCTGGCCAGTGCGATCCTGAGTTACTCCAGGTTCCTCGCCGCATCTGGCCAGGTGTGAAGAGGCACTAGGAAAGTTGTCAGTAAGCCGGGTTCCAAATCTGACTTGGGGCGGGAGGTGCCTTCCCTTGTGCTCATAAATATTAAGATCTTGGCAACTGTCTGCACTGGCTTTCCATCACTATAACAAAATACTTGAGAAAATGTACTCGAAAGGAGGAAATATTTATTTGGGCTCATGGTTTTGAAAGTTGTATGGTGCCAGTGCCACCCCCACACAAGGGCATACTCCTAGGGACCTAACTCCCTTCCACCGGGCTCACCTCCTCAAGTGTCCACTGCTCCCAATATCACCAACAGGCGGAGACCAAGCTGTCAACACATGATCCTTGCAGGACGCTTCAGTTTCAGCCACACTGCTTCCTATTTCATTAAACTATCTGAAGCAATTAATTAGGATAAGAATCATGGTGATCAGTGGCTGGTTTTTATTGCTGGATAATGCACACAAGAAGCACTTTCTACTCATCCATCAAGAAAGACAGACTTTTTTAAATTTAAATGATTATGCAAAAATCATATGCAAATTAAACAAGACCCTCAAGCTTCTGGACTCTGACCAGCTTGTCCTCCAGGCTGCGAGGCCAGTAGCCAGCCTGCCTCTGCCTTTAACTCTGCATGGCTCATAAGGACCCTGCATCATCTCCAGGGAACTCACCTCTGCAGAGGGGTCTTAATCTTGACTTGAGACCTGCAGCATATGACCTCAGGCTATAAAATCTAATTGCACAATCTTAATGTTGAGCCAGAGGACATTAAAAAGTAATTTACTTTTGATTTATAACATTAGCATTACAAAAGATGTTAACATGACTAAAATGGTAAAAAAGAACAATTTCTATTCAATGGGCACTCAGATTTTTCCAGGAGTGGCCAAAGGACCTGCTGTGTAAGCACTGATAACCAGATGTCCGCTAGGCTCAAATAAAGCCACTCACCACCAGGTGACTACAGGGGCTGCAGAGGATAGGTTCAGAGATCTCTTGGTGTAGTGCGGAGCATGATATTTGCTTCTACTACCTAATCGGGAAGTGCCAGACCTCAGTTTCAAGAAAATAAATAATTGGCTTAAGCTAATGTCTCCTTCTGTTCCACTTTCACAATTCGCAATGTTTCTTTTCTGTCTCCTTGATATTAAAAGCCTGTAAGTTGTAATGTAGTCCACTACCTCCACGGACCTCAGAGTTCAGAGGAAGGCAGCCACAGAAATCAAAAGACAAGCCAGAGTTGTGCAATGATCTTTCCTTGCTTGAAGAAAGGACTAATAAGTCCCAAGGAGGCCTCTTTGCAGAGGTAGAGAATGTATCTATACATCAGAGCCAGGCCATGTTTTCCAAGACAAACCCAGAGTTTTCCAGGAAATACATATCAGGGAGATGTGCACCAAAATGTTGGAACAGGACAATAATTCATTTATGTAACCAAAAAACATTTACTGAGCACCTGCTACTTAAAAGAACTTACTGTAGTTATTTACTGGCACACGAAGTCATGGAAGATATAACTCTGCCTTCAGGACACTTATAATTCAACTATGGAGTGACACAGACACTCGAGAAAACTAACACGAAGATAAATACTATCTGGAGAGCTCTGCTTGAGATAAATGCTCTAAAACAATGCTGTCCCATGAAAATATCATAGGAGGTGCATGTGTAACTTTAAATTTTCTAACAGCCAGGATGAAAAAACGAAAGAAAATGTCTTAGGTATGTGTACAAGCCCCTCAAATAAAGGTAATGATTATGTACTGCAAACATGTTCTAATAAAAATACTTTTAAAAAAGAAAGAATACATAGTTTCATTCAGTATATCCAAAATATTTCAACATGTTATCAAAATGAAAATTACTGAGATATTTTCACCACGTGGTTCTGTCTTCTACATCTCTGAAATCCGAAGTGTATCTTATGCTTATGTCACTTCTCAAACGAGCCTGGCCATGTTTCAACTGCTCAGTAGCTGGACATGGCCGGGGCCACCTGGTGCACAGTGACTACCCAAGATACTAGGGGCCGCATTCCTTGGTAACTAAGAGGCTTTGTTTTTTTATTCCAGAACTGGAAATCAAGTTAATTCTGAGTCTCGTCAGCTGCCACAGAATCCAGCAGAACTGAGTTAGGAGTAGATCCCAACAAAACTGTCTTCCCTTCTTCAAATTCATTAATGGAAATAACATGGTCCTTAAGCTTGGGCAGTTGGATTTGATTCTCAGGTGCAGAAGGGTTTACCTGGGGTTGGACTGATCAAGTGAGAGATGGTTCAGAAACAAGTCGAGGGCTGGTGAGATGGCTCAGCGGCGTAAGCGCCCGCCCGGCAAGCGTGAGGGCCCGAGTTCGACTCCCGGAACCCACATACGAAAAAGGGGCCGGTGATATCGCTCAGTGGCACGGGCGCCTGCTGGCACGCAAGGTCCTGAGGTCGACCCCCCCGGTACCCACAAAAAAAAAAAGAAACAAGTCGATTCAGTAGGTCTGGGGTACTCAAACCAAGCACACTCTGAAGGAAATATTTGCCTTCCACCTGCTTCTGCATGATACCTCTAAGCCCTTGCAATGGCCTGCCTGGTAAGAATGTCTTTCTTTGTCTGACAGCTGTGGAGGCCATACCAGACCTGTGCTTGCTCATGCTGTATCTGCAGGGCTAGACACTAAGTACCTGAGGTCAACTGGGCAGGTGCCCCATGCCACCTGCAATAGAAATCCTACACCCCAAAATGAAGGAATGCTTCTCTGTTTGCTAATATTGCATACATTTTGTAAACTGTCCTTTCTGGGAGAATTAATTACTGTCCAAATGACACTAGTTGAAGAGAAAAATAGAACTTTGTCTGCAGTCTCTCCTGGACTTTGTTTCAAGTGCCTTTTAAGCTTGCTAATTTTAATCTAACTGTAGTACTACCACTGCAACAAATCAAAACATTAAGAATATGGAGTAGCTTTCTTGAATACTATGGGTCCTTCTAGT
This sequence comes from Erethizon dorsatum, assembly GCA_028451465.1. NCBI lineage: Eukaryota > Metazoa > Chordata > Mammalia > Rodentia > Erethizontidae > Erethizon > Erethizon dorsatum. The sequence continues at coordinate 59,906,520 of CM051833.1, forward strand.
GAATTATCAAACCTGGGCGTAGTCACAAGGATCCCTGATTCAGAGATTATCTCTCTTTTGATGACAGTTACAGTAAATAAAATAATAAGCCCCACAAAATATCCCTGAAACATATTCAAATACATGCAGGTTGATTTTTTTGTAAGAGTCAGAAATACAAGAAAATCACTCTTGCACTTAGGGGTTTTATTAACTTGTTATTGGAGACCCTAGGTTCCCTTGAATAGCATCATAATCTCGTAGGGGACCACCCCATATCTTGTTCAAAAGTGAAGTCTTTTATAGGATCACATGTGCCAGATTCTTTACATGACTTGTAATAGGCACAGCTGGAAACCATACTGATGTAACACAGAATTAGCATTCTCTCCTCCCATATTCCACAACAACACCCCGCCCCACTTTTGTTGAAGGACACCATAAGAATTATCTTTCACTTACTTGTTTTTACTTTGGACTCTCCCGCAGAAACTGACACGTTACTAACAGACCACCAAAAATAATGACCATTCTATTCCATCATTCTTCATTCCATTGAGTAATTAAAAATGATTCAGTAAGGCAAGCCACATGCGGACTTCTTTGAATATGTGTTTAAGAGAATTGGAAAGAAGCACAGCCCGACCCCGTGCTGTGAGTGGCCCGGTTCACTGTGAAATCCGCACACACAGATGAGGACCTGGTCTTAGTCTCTGGAACCCCACGGCCCTCCCGACAAGCGGACTGGCTCTCACCAGGCCAACCTTGGTTAGCGACACTGCTTTCCCTGTGGCCTGGCTCTCTCCAACAGCAAGGCGCTGTGGACCGAGGCACCTTTGCTTGGCCTTTGTCCCTCTATAACATACCTGCTGTTCACTTCTTTCCCACTGTTGCCCAAAAGAGACTATCTGAGCCTCACCAAGTTCCCACTTGGCCACCCTGACTCTAGTCTATCTGAACTGCTTTCCTGTCTACTCATTTATTCAGATTCCAATGAAGGAAAGGGGTAGGAGCCGCGCTGGAGGACACGGGTTCTCTCACACCTGTAATCCTACAGTGCAATGGACCAACTGCACTGAACGTGGGCTCAGTGTGTTCCTGAAGCTACCTGTACCTGTCCCCATGCTCCTCAGCCCTGCTCCTTCCCCTTTGAGTCTATTCAGTGCTACTTATTTACCAGGTCTCCATTGGCGATTGTGTTCTGACGGCCTTTATGAACTAGAGCCTATCATTCCACTAACTATTTTACATGGGATTTCTTATATCCAAATAACACTGTGAACGTACTTGAAGTCACCCTTAACATTTAAAAAAAGAAGTAATGATGTGCGGGCTTTAGGACAGAGATCAGCCAACTATGGCCCATAGGTCGAATCCAATCCATCACTGCATTTGTAAATAAAGTTTTAAGGAAAAATAGCTGTGTATGGGGCTGGTGAGATGGCTCAGTGGCGTACGTGCCTGCCTGGCAAGCGCGAGGGCCCGAGTTCAACTCCCGGAACCCACATATGAAAAAAGGGCCAGTGATATCGCTCAGTGGCATGGGCGCCTGCTGGTGCACAAGGTCCTGAGGTCGACCCCCAGTACCCACACACACAAAAAAATAGCTGTGCACATCCATTTGCGTATATTCTACAGCTGCACTTGCACTGCATTGGCAAAGTGCTCTGACCTACAAGACCTAAAATATTTACCATTTTAACTTTTACAGAAAAAAGTATCAATACTTGCCCTAGAAGATCATAGACTAAAAAGCTCAATAATGATTTATTAGAGGTTACTCAACATATTCAGTTTACTTTTTCAGTAACACAGACCAAAAAGAGGAAACCTCTCCATCAGGGGTGGCGAACCTATGGCCGTGTTTACATTATTGAAAGATCTAAAAGGCTTGCCACCACTGCATTCTCACCTTCTCACCTACCATAATTAAGAGTCCTACAAGGCATGAGAAGTTGCTGAAGTTCACCCAGCGAGACAGAGACAACACCTAGGCTAGATATCTCCCACTGGACGTGAATTATCGCTAATCTTGTGGTAGTATTTTTTTGTATGTGGGTACTGGGAGTCGAACTCAGGACCTCAGGCTTGCCAGCAGGCGCTTGTGCTGCTGAGCGATATCAACGGCCCTTTTTTCCTTTATGTGGGTACAGGGAGTCGAACTCAGGACCTTGCGCTTGCCAGGCAGGCGCTTATACCATTGAGCGATATCACCGGCCCCTTATGGTAGTATTTGCACCATGTTTCATTCAATTGGTTTTATATGGCTTTTAATATCCTTCTTCATAAATGAGAAAGACATGGAGAAAATCATTATCCTTGCCATAAACAAAAGGTGAGTGCTTTCTACGCTTTTATACAAAAACATTTTGAAATTTTGACTTACTGTTCTGTCCTTCCATTTTCCTCTGAGAGGGAAGAGCGAATTTTACGGAGCTCCTAGCCTGGCCTTTTAGCTCATGTTATTGCACGCCTAACTCCCAGACCTGCAGAGTTATCAGCATGCCCAAGCCAAACACTCAAGATGTTAGACTTAAAAAAATAAATAAGTAAAGCACATATTTTAAACATGAAACAAAAGCTCACATTTATAGCCTCAGGGTTTTGATTTCCACAAAAGTGGATTTCTGCCATGGCCCAGCATCCCCCAGGGAGCTCTATGCCCGACACCCTCAAATCAGCCACCTCTCCAAAGACAGGTCTGCAAGGAAATGTGGGAAGTAAATGATATTTTGCTTTTTCTCTGTCTTTTGGTTTATTTTGGTGAACGTGTGGGTTGTTTTCATTCCGAGGTACTAACTGACACGATCCATAAGCCCAGTCACAAAACAGCCCCTCCTGTCTCCCAGCAGCCCGCAAAGCCATTGCGAAGACAAACTAACGGCTGTATTTATGGCCCCACTCAAAGCCCCTCACAGGGAGCTGTGAATTCAATGTCACAGGCCTAGTTCTCGTCTTGAGCTCAGTGCTTCTTGACACATTCCCATACTCATGGCCCAGTGTGATCCAAATGGCTCCAAAGAACCTTCCCTCCCCCAGCCCACTTTCCACGATGCGTCCTGCTCAAATCTAATCACTGCCGATCCCATTCACCTCAGACCAGGGCACCGCCCCTGCCAGGCACAGGAGCTGCCTGCCCCTTCAGCCCTTTCCTCGGCAGCCACTTGCCAACTCTGTGCCTGATCCTGCTTTGGAAGTTGGAGACACCGCAGGTAAACCAACAGCGGAGATTGTGCCTCTCACAGAACGTGAATCTGGTTGAGGGAGACAAAATCAATGCGATGTGTAATAACTGCCATGTTGTCAATACAACAGGGTGCCTTTTTAGAGTGCGAATGGGAGCGACATGTGCAGAGTTTGCAGAGGTGACATTTAAGCTGGCACTAGAATGACAAGGAGAGGCCATACAGAGAGATCTGTGAGAAGGATTCCAGGCGCAGCCCCAGGGAGGCCAAAGCACGGGTAATTGATAAGGGCGGAAGTTCAAGAGCTGAGACGGAGTGTGGCCGATCCACGTGTCATCTTCTAAGTCAAGTAAAACGCTTAAACTTTCATGGGAAGAATATTAACTCTTGCTGTGAAAGGCGCAGACTGTATCTTAGGCTTTGCAGGAATATGATCATTGTCCTAACTACTGAACTGCCGTTGTCGCCGTGGACATATCTAACTGAGAGGACATGGCTGTGTTCCCACAAGACAAGGTTCACAGTAGCAAGCAGGGGGCCAGATTCAGCCTGTGGCGGTGTTTTTTTTCCCAGGATCTATGCTATCATGGCACAGTGTGTGCACAGAAGTATGGGGTGGGGGCATGAGCTGCGCAGCATTTTCGAAAGCTCTGGTGGCTACTGAGCAAGGGATTCGCACAGAAGACATGAAATGAAGAAAGTGGGACAGCCCAGAGTCTGGGGGAGATGGACGGAAGAGGCCAGTTCTAGGCCAAGCTTTGGACTAACTGATGGGGGAAATAAGAAAATGTGAGAAATTATGGGTGATACCCATGTTTTCCACTAGGGCTACAATCTATGTGGCCATTCCTGACATGGGGGAAATGCAGGGAAAAGAGATTTGTGGAAGAATCCCACAGTTCCTCTCTGTACATCTAAGTAGAGTTCCCAACTAAAAACACCAATGGAGATGGGGAAAAGAGGTACAGGCTGTTCCTAAGCTCAGGAGTGGTTGGACATGAGATAAACAGTCGGTAGAACTGGACGCGTAGATTGTGTTTAATAAAGTGCTATACAGGATGTCGAGAAGAGTAGGACAGACTGAGAAAAGATGCCCCCCCCATGCTGAGAGTCAGAAAAAAGACATGGGCCATGTTAAGCAAAGGAATGAATTAACAAATTCCCAATTCTTCACGAGTAGGATCACCTTCCCTTTCTCAAGTTATCCACAACTCCTGTAGCTTACTGGAGAATTTCAGAGGGAAGAGGCATCATGGTATTGATCTTAGAATTAATTTAATTATTTGACCCCAACTCTAAGATGAGCAAACCATTTATCTTCATGTACACTTTTAAGTGCTTTAGAAGTGGACACTGTTTCCAAAGACACAGATATAAATTCTGTCCTGCTTTCTACCCCCAATTCTCTCCCAAGAGGTAAAGGCATATGGCCCCAGGTAAATGCCAGTCACCTTTATAAATGCATTTCTCCTCTGCGGGCTGCCTTAAAAAAGACAGGGGCTCCGCTGGTGGCAAGCAGATGGTCGCTAACATCCTGTGTGAAGCAGTTGCTAGATATTTGTTCTGATTTGTTTCTGTCTTCTAGTCACCAATTTTCTGTACACGAGAAGTACAAAGGGGGCGTGTATGAATGTTCAGTTCTGCCTCTCTGAGCCTCCGGCTATGGAATGTAACAGATGTTACAGTAACACAAGATTTTTATACTGTTAAGAAAAGGATGGAAGAGGTGACGTGGGCTGACTTGTAGGCACTTAGGACTCCAAACCAAAACAAAACAATAAAAATAAAAACTTTGCACACAGTTACAAGAAAGTGCAAGTGGAAAAGAACCCCCAAAGAGTTCAAAGGGACTTGTGTTTAATCAGACAAAAACAATTTCTATAGCCTCAGGAGCCCACATGGAGTGTGAGGAAGTTGAACAGCAGGATGGTATTAAGCACTCAAGCTGGCACTCATTTGGGTTGTTTTCTTCTTCTTTTTTTTTTTTTTTTTTTTTGCAAATAATGTTCAAAGAAATTCACTGTGCAAAACAGATACTGGGGAAGATCAGATCCACAAATTAACGTTGTCATGGAAAGCAGCTTCATGGAATGAGCCAGATTCTAAGTGACCCATCACGTAGAGGAGTCACTGTATATGCAGAACTCCTTTCTTACGAGGGCCCCGCCATGCTGCTTGCTTTGTCTCTTCCAATAAGGCTGTGACGCACACACACAGAGCCGGAATTTAAAAAGCCCTGGAAGATTGGGAGGCAGAGGCCTCCAGAACAGAGACTTCTTTTCTTCTTAAAAATCATTCTTCTCTTCAGCCCAATTCACACTGGGCTTCATCTGCTTCTACCTGAAGGTCAGATGCGTGGCCGAATTTCCATCTCATTAATTATAACTCCTGGCCAGCCATTAAAAATCTCATTTCACTTTACCGTTCATTCTCCTTTTAACTGACTTTCCATAATTATAATTCTATTTTTGATATACTAGCCCTATTAAATTTAATGCCATACAGGGATATTAGAACTCCTGAAGAAAAGAGGGATTCTGGACTGGCTCCACAGAAGGCTGTGTAGTCCTAGCTGAGGACAATGAAAGGAGGAGAAACTCCCGTGCATTCATTCTATTTCTACACACAGAGGAGGAAAAGTCAAGTTAATTGCATATGGTCAGTATAATAGCGCAGCTGGTCCAGAAGGGCTCTAATTAGCGAGAATCATTTTCACAAACAGGCCCAACCAAGCCGATGACTCCAGCCTACGTTCATTCTTTTCTCCTCCTAGTTATAAACATTTCTATTTTCGGTCTTCCCCAAACATAAACATTACTATATTAAAGATGCCCGGAAATAGCAGGTCCTGACACTATCTCCACAGACTCTGGCCATAAAGACAGGCCTCTCCTCAAAGGTTGAGTCTGTTAAAGGACGGGGGTGCCAAGAGAAGGGAGAAGGAGCTGTTACCCAAAAGGTCAATGTCTGTTTGATGACATCAAGATGAAAAGCCACAGCAAGGGCCCTCCCCAGACTACGCGAGCAGCCTGTTCCAAAAGCAAACACTCTGGGAGAATCCAATGTTCAATGTCTGAAAACAAGTAAGACAGAAGTAACTTAGTCCCATGTGTCACGCTGACGGATATTTATGAATAAAATTCTGATCCATCTTTTCAAACTAATGTTACTTCAGTAATGTCACTGGATAAGAATTACGAGTGGTGCCCTTTCTTGAAGGGTTTCGGTCAAACAGACCAGACACATGGATCATCCTGGAACATACTGCATTGAGCCTCCACCTAACACGTGTCCACAGAGACCTAACTATTCTTTAAAAACTCCAAAAATCAATGAATTCCAGCTTAGTCTGTCTTTATATTGTATACCACAGTATGCTGTGTTGTTAGGTGGTGAGATACCCATGTTAGCGTAACTCTCCTGTAACGATTTTTTCAAGGGCAAGAGAAAAAACAAACAAGGCACGGAGAAAACTACCCTGTAAGAGCAAAAAGTCCGCCCAATTTCAAAATTAAGGACCACCGGGGCAGGAGGAACAGCTGGCCCTGGAGTTGAGGGCTGAGATAATCTGAAGGTTATTTCTTTGACAACTCTGGGGGTTGGTCTTCCTAAGGTTGTGATAGAAGACTGTAGGACTTTTGTTATCTTCATTTAACATGATAATGAGAGATTGTTTTGTTTAGTTTTAAATCCAGGACAAACAAGAATTTCAACTGTGACATTGTTTCTCAGTAATGAACTTTGGGTCTTTCGTGTATTTCAAGGAATTGCCCATCAAAGGAACCACTTTCCAGCCCTGTGGTGGGGCGTTGTGTCTCGTCTGCACTATTTTATGTTAACCACACCTTAGCATCAGGTATCCACACAACGTGGGATGTTATCAGTGGGTGTTACCCAGAGGGATGAGATCTGATTCTATTACTGACACTGATAGAATATAGCGGGCGGGATCTTAAGAAATTGGACAGGCTGAATATGCTTCAAAGAAGTCACATTTTAGTCTTCGAAAAACAAGTAAAGGTATTTTTCAAAATATATATTTGAGAAAGTAAAAGCCATTCTAAAGAGAGGGTAGACCAAAGGGTAGAGACCTGAGAAGGAAGACACTGTCTTAATATGTTGCCCAAGACAAGCAAGTTTTTTTTCTAAGTCCTATGGTTTGCTCTTTACAACAAGACAACAGCTCCCAAGAGGAATGACGCTTTAGTGCATGCTCTTGGGGAACATTATTTCAAACAATGGTGAAAATAATAAAACCACAACTAAAGTAAGAGCACTAATAATAGTATGTATCGAGTATTCTGAGCACTAAGATCAACAATACAGCAGGTCACTTACATACATAGTCCTGAATGTTTGAGAAAGACCTGAAGCCAAATATTATTACTTACATTATCCAAGCAAGAAAACGCCAACTCTAAAAGACAGAAGTCAAAGAAGAACAATAAACACAGATGATACTTACATTTCATTTGATAATTTTTTCCAACGGTCCATAATATAACTTTTGAATGCCTAATTTTCTATTTTCCTCATCCGATTGGAGAGATTAATATAATCTTCAGCAGAAAAAAATAAACATACAGTCATTCTCTCAGCCAGTGTCTATGAAGTACTTGTTTTGAATTCAATAGATAAGCCAGGAATCTCACCCGTTAAAAACTCAAGCCTGTGTGATATTGCATTCTTTCCTTCTTCAAAATAAGAGACTGTATGTTTCTATTTATAGGAGAGAAACGATTTAAAGGAAACCATTTGAGCCTCTATATTTTCTGCTACGTAGGACTGAGTCATACACTCTTCACACATGATGAATTGTGGGTAAATCCTTAAGTTTCTTACCCTGCATTCGAATATGAGTTCATTCGTTATTCTCTACGCACGCCCCTTCGGAGACTCCCTGAGTGTTTTCTTCCAACTCGTAACACTCTTTTTTGCTACCCTTCTTCTCTTTTGCTCTATGTCATGATCCCTTGCTCTAACCATACTGATCCTGTGTGTGAATCTCTTTCACATTTTAAAGCCTCCTGGGCGCTGGTGCATGATGCAGAACGAGGAGACAAGTTCTGCCGCTGATTGTGTCTGCCAACTCTCCTTTAGAGTCACTGCCTCATTGGTGTGTTTCCTTTGACCCTGAGTCCAACTTTACCAAGAGCTGTGTTCACCAGACGCAGACCCAGAACTATGGAAACACCGCTGGAGGGAAGAACTCTAGGGGGCGCTCTCCAAGAGCTGGTGATAAGTGTCAACTGTAAATTTCTAGGCTTGGTCCTCCACCCTGGGAAGGACCCTACTCTTTTGGGTAGCTCGTGGGAGCCTATAGGGCACGCTTGGTGTTCCCATTTCTTCTTCATGAGATGTGTTCCAGTTACAGCCAGCTTCCTTCTCTCTAGGAGACCGATATGCAGTTCTAAATTTCCACACTGCAGGTAGAAAAACTAATAGTGGTTTAGAGGTTTTAACAGGCAGGTGAGTTCCTCTCCCCCTGTGCATCACGCGAACCCCACCCCATTCTCCCAGCTCTAAATATGTTTCAAAGCCCCAGGTCTTAAAGCCTTTGAACTTAGGCTCCTGTTGAGGAGTCTACAGTTCTTGAAGTGTCTTCTCTTTTTGATTTGCATCTACTGGGACTTTCCTTTTCATACTTTTGAGGAAGCTTCATATTTTTTAAGGCCATCATTTGAGGTGAGGATTTCTCCCATCAACTTAGTCCACTCTTCCACTGGAAATCTTGTATAAGAACAGTCACCTTTGCCCTCAGGTCAATTCCAAAACAACTAAGAACAGACCCCACATGGACAGAAGTAATTAGTCTGAATGCTACCCAAACATTTTCTGGTTAATAAACACTGATATGTAAACCTTAAGGAAAAAGATATGTAGTTTTAAGTCTCTACTTTCTGTTTTACATGATTCTTTTATAATAAAATTTAAACTACTAGTGCAAATCTCATTTAATAGTTAAGTAGATCCAAAAAGGAGAATTTAAAAACTCAAGTCAACACAATATTAACACACTCAACTCATAGTTTTGGGATCCTGCCCACACAGATTCCAACCCCTCTAGTATGTTCCTCTGCCAGATAAATTTAAAATGTGAGATAATTTCTGTGGTGCATAGCTAAGGTTAAGGCAGGAACTCTTTACTCTTCATCAAAGCTGAATTTTTATGTGCAAAAATCCCTGTAAATGTCCAGATGAGAAACAGCAGGCTACCTGAAAACTGTAGAGCACATCACCTGGACCCTAGGGGGCACTCTGTGGGATCGGACAGTGACAGTCTCCATTTGGGGATGATATCTACGAATGCATCTCATTATTTTAGTTTTGAGTTTTTATATCTCTTAGTATGATTAGGAAAACCCATTTGCTAAAGATTCCATGACTAAAACATACATTTCATAGGGCAGGATTATTTTTATAAATGCTTATAACCATGCTGGCTTCTTTGGATATCAGTTTCTTGGTGTGACTATGTAGCCAGAGGAGGCTGGTCTCAGACTATAAAAGGCATAAGTCCTTCTAATCTACATGGACAAATATAGCACATAGGAAATCATTGCAAAGTGCTGCTATTATCTTTTCTGCTTCAGTCTATGTGAAGATGGTTCCTGTCTAATCCATGCACACTGGTTGGTTAATGTTCTATAGAGGATAAAAACAAACAGCAGAGATGCAGATGTGGTTATGAATGGGATCTGCACTGTAACACAGTTAACACCTGCTATTCCACCTACCGCAGTAAGAAGGGCGCGGGGTCACAATTATACAGTAGGGCAGGAATAGGTCAGAAGCACATGGCCAGGATGGGAGAAGTTGTAGAAGTTCACATGGTAAAACTGGCTGAAATAACAGCTCCAGAACTAGCTAATGTTTATGCTTGGCTTGAAGTCACAGAGAAGCCATCGCTGCTCTGCAGTATTACACATCCTTTGGGAGGTATTCTTCTCTCACTTGGACAATTAAATTCTTGGTGTTATCAATTGGAGCTTCACATAGGTATGGATGTAGAAGAAACTGGAGGCTTCAAGAACTACCAAACAAACCGCAGACAGGATATTATCCAACTATACTTTTCCCTAGCCACCTCCACTCCAGGCAACAGTGCTGGCCAAGATATAGAGTCACAAAGGGTCAGCTGCTCCGTTGCAGCCAAAACTATTTTTAGTTCATCCAATGGGTGGTTGAATCAAAGAAAAATAAAAAAGGCATCTCAAGTGGCCAAAAAAAAAAGGGGGAGGGCATATGGAAGTAGGCAGGCAATGAGGCAGGATATAGCTGGAAGAAACACAGTATTTCACTGGTTGCCTTAAAAAGATGCTTAAAAAAAACCCAGGTGTCCAAGTATGGCTCAGGAGGAAGGGGAAGACTTAAATAAGAACAGTAATAATAACCACATGCAAAGTTCACTACAGTCTTCCTACTCTTTCTTTCAATGCTGTGTAAGTTAATTTTTCTCATAGCAGGCATCTTTAACAACCATCTATATAAATTTATTATTTCCATATGTTCTTCTCTTTTTTCCCCCTAAATTCTACACATTGCCCGTAAGAGCCTTCAAAGGCTGAATTAAATCATAGACGACACTGAATAATTTTGTGCAGACACCTTTGAGAGTGAAAAACTTATAAATGGTGTGAATAATCCATTTGGCCCTTAATACAAACTTACTTTATAGCCTTGCATGTAATTCCTACTATATATTTATATTAGTCTGACTTCAGGGGTCTAGATGAAAGTTTTTCATATAAAATTTTCACTGAAGGAACATCACTTATATTCACATGGAACATCCTAATAGAATATTAAAGCTTTCCCAATGAGAGGTGGCTTACTTTTATCTTGCCCCTTGAGGGAAGAAAATGCTGAAGATGTTTCAAACAAACAGCTTATCAACATCAAATAGTATTTAATCAGACCAAAGATATAGTGAGATTAAAATTATGGAAAGGGTAACTTTTTTGTACCACATCATTAAATTATAATTCCCTCAGTTTTATGGCATGAGTTCTTTAAAAACATACTTAACCATTCTCAAAGATAGTTGAATTCCCACAGTGCATCTCACAAGATATTGAAAGGCATCTATAGATCATTCTATTCTGCTAAATTTTTCAGGCCTTACCTTTGGCATGTCAAGTCAATCAATAATATTCTTTGAAAATATAAGAAAACATAAGAATGAGAAACTGTTGCTATTCTCCTTCGTATGTTGGATTCTGTAGGGAATCATCTGCTAGGGTTAAATTTTCTATTTCTTATCAGGAGAATGCCTGCTCAGTAATTAAAAATAAATAAATAATGTGCTGGGCAGTCACTGTACAGAAAGCATCCCTGTGCAAAGCGTAAGGTACAATATACACTGTAAGGACCCACTGGAGTTTCAGGATATAAAAGGAGAGGCAGAAATAGTCCATGAAACATATATTAAGACACACGCTGTGATTACTGATGGAGAAGATACAACAGAAAGAAACGAGTCCACAGTCCCAAGACAAGTGGAGCTGCCCTGGGGAAACTAATTCTCCTGTGTTACCAGAACCCAATTTTGGTAAACTGTGGCTAGAACAAGGCAAGACTTAACACGGAGTGTAAGATTTAAGAGTGCACTCAAAAAATTCACCAATCGGGCCGGTGAGATGACTCAGTGGCATAAGCACCTGCCTGGCAAGCGTGAGGTCCTTAGTTCAACTCCTGGTACCCGCATATAAAAAAAAAAATCACCAAACAAGATAAATGATACTTTAATGCAATGTTTTAAAGATCTAAATGAGTCCGAAAATATCCAGTCCGAGCAAACTATCGAGATATTTTAAATAGACATTAGAGCTCCAATAGGGCTCAGCAAGAGACTGTTCTAATCCTGTCTTTATTTAAAATCTGGAGAGAGGTTTCATCATGGATTTTCTCGCATTAATATTGATTGTATTCCAAACATTACATTAATATATTATTTAACTTGATTGCCGAGTGTCTCAGCAGCCTTTAATATGGTGCTGTGGGGACTCCCTCTCCCGCCTCCCCTCCACCCAGACCTGCTGGGCTCAGGAGTCAGAAAATTATTTCTCCCTCTACCCGTCCCAGACCAGAGGCATCCTTTCCACTTACACCGAAGGGCAGCAGAGCCACTCACGAGTGCACACCCCTGCACGTGCTTCTCTGAAAGCTTTGGCTTTCGCTGTTGATTTCCGATACGAAACAGATGAGGAAAGAAGTTAGTGATGCCCTAACCTCCCACTGTGGCTGCTCCAAAAGCTGCCAGCAGCCGTGCAAACAGAACTAACAAGAAGCAGAAGCCAGCTCCATGAGGACAAGTGAGCGAAGTGACAGCTTGGTCCTCATTGATGCAATTGAGCTTCTGCTCCAAACCTCGACAGACCAAGTCCTTATATCCATCCAGGGAACAACACATATCCTTAGGATTGAAATCACCAGTAGGTAAATTATCTTTACTTGCAGCTAAAATAAGTCTACAGTATAGTAGACTACAGTACAGTAGCTCAGTAGGCTGTAAACGTTCAGAGTAAAAATTTATATACTGCATTGATGACTTAAAAGATACGCTAATGTTTAACCTCTGAATTATTTGACGGTAGATAGCAAAAAAAGTGCTAAGTCTAAAGTGGAATGACTCATTTCTTTATATGGTAATTAATTGTGGAAATATATTCAAATGAAAGGTTAAACCACCCTTCACATATATTAATTTCTCATATTAAACCTCTGTGATAAAAATATCAACAATGTCAACAGAAAACTCAATTTCTATTTGTGCTTTAACAGTGCATAATTTTACTGCCCTAGTGTCTGATGATCACAAGAGAAGAGAATTTTCTTCAAGAGACAAACAATATCTCAAATATCCTTCAAACTACTTTATTTTCCTAGTTTCAATACTAATATAATGGTTAATGTGTTCTAGACTTTTGATACAGTAGCCCAGCCGTCTAACCCTAAGAAAATTGAGACCAAAAAGTCAATACAAGATTTTCTGTACATCAGTGAAGTCAGTAATAGCAAAAGCATAATAATTCCACAGTTTCTTGTTTCTGGTATCATTTAAATATGAATTATGATGCTTTCCAAAAAACAGAGAGAAGATGTCAGGCCACAAAAGCCTCTACACACACACACACACACACAGAACCAGCCAGCATCATTACTTATTACATAGCACTAAATAGCACTAGTAGATTTAGGTCCATATCTGCACTATCCAATATTGTAGCCAGTAACTGATGACAGCATTTTAATTTTACTAATTAAAGTTGAACAAAATTAAAAATCCATTACTTCACAGCTACGTTTCAGTCCTCAACAGCTGTGTGTGGTTAATGGTTACCATATTTCGGAGCACAGAATAGAAGCATTTCCATCGTTACAAAAAGTTCTATTGGCTAGGGCTGCTTTGTTCCAGTGAGTCCTCTTATTGATGTATTTCTAATTGTAGGAAGACAAAGATGTGAAGAAACAGCTACCGAAAATGTGCCCTTAAAAGGAAAAATGAGGTGCTGTGGCTGAATACATATTTGCTTCATTTTTTCTCTATGGCATTAAAAGCTACTAATTCCAAGAAGTATTCTTATTATTTAATCTGAAATGTAATCTGCAAATCATCAATTCTCAGATATAATGACAGCAAATGTTTTCTTTCAGAAACTACCGGTGGGTGGGAACAGTGTTTAAGAAACAAATTGGCCACAAAAGCTACCTCTATTATATCAAATTAATGAGGACTATCAAGCTCTTAGTCCTCACAATAACTTTGTGAACAACCCTTACTTAGGAAGGGGTCTTTATGGTAGGTTACTGCTAAAGACTGATTATCCTGGATTTCAAATAACTTTACTAATACACACACGCAGGCACACACACACACGCACATTCATTTTACTAAATGTTACATAACATTTATAATTACTTTTCTCATTGTAAAGTTTACGTGTAATGCTTGGTCTAAATGGCAAAGAAACATGGCATTACGTTTTGACAAACTCAGGCTATTTCTTAAGCAATTTGGTTACCGGATTCAACAAGTTCCATAAGTCTACGCTTCTCCCGTAGGGTTGAAACTTCATCATTTCTGAAATTAGCCATGTTAAGACAGAATTTAGACAGGATGATGTTCACTCCTTTAAATGTGAAATTCAGTGAGTTTTAACAAATGTGCAAACTCTGTCCATATTATCTCATCATGATATAAAAATCTGGTATCAACTCAAATGTTCTGTCATATACCTTTGCTTTCAATTCCTTTTCCCACCCTGTACCCTAAATCTGTAAGTATTCTGTCACTACAATTTTGACCTCTATTGAATTTTCAGTAATGTTACAGTATAGTTAGTGTTTTGTATCTGCAATCTTTCACTTAGCATAATGCTTCTGAGATCCATCTAGTGTGTCCTCTGTATATATTGTATACACTGTCCTCTTTTTATACCCCTATAGTACTGTTTATTTCCTTTTACAATTAACTTGTCCATTCCCATATATGAACTTTTAGGCTGTTTCCAGTTTGGGCTATTAAAATAAAGTTGCTCTGAACCTTTGGGTAGATAGCTTTCTATAGACATTATTCAACACTTCATTAATCTTGGACAAGTACATAAGACTGGGCTTTGGGAGACCCATATCAAGTGTTTAAGTTTTAAAGAAACAGAATGATTTCCAAATGGGCTGCAACACCTTGCATTATTAACAACAAACTCTCAGAAATTAAGTTCTGCCGTGTCCTTGCCAACACTTGGTACTTTCAGTCTTCTAATTTTAGTCCATCTTCTGAACATGTAGAAGTATTTCTCCATACTTGATGTTAATATTTGGCAAATGGCCTATCTAAATCTGTAGGTCACTGTATTTTAATTGGATGGACTTTTTCCTTATTAAGTTGAACAATTTATATATGCTGCACACAAGACCTTATTTGTCTATTTTTTTTTAAATGTTGTATCTGAAAAGCAAGAGTTTTAAATTTTTATGTGGCCCAATTTAACAATTTTTGGGGGTATACATTTTTATCCTAGCTAAGAAATCTTTTCCTAACCCAAAATTTTTAAAAATGTTCTTGTATGTATTTTAGCTCTCTAGATCTATGGCCCCTATTGTTTAATTTTATAGATTTTGTAAAGTAACATTTAGGATTCATTTTTTGCATAGAAATGTACAGTTTTTCCAGTACCATTTGCTAAAGATGACCATTTATTTCCTCACTGAATTGTCTGGCTCTTTCACTATAAATTAATTGACAATTTATGGTGGGTCCATTTCTCATCTCTGCTTTCTACGTGATAGTTTTCCAGGTGGAATTTAACAGTCTTGGGTTCAGATAGTGGAAGTTTCCCAACATTGCTCTATTTTCTCAAAATTACTTTAGCTATTCTGAATCCTTTGCATTTCCATATAAGTGTGAGAATCAACTTTTCAATTTCTACAATAAAAACATGAAAATATTTTATTCGATATGAATGAATCTGTAGATTGTAATGCATACAGTATTGCTGTAATGCATGTGGTATAAATTGTTGTCTTAAAATATTGAGTCTTGTGACTTATGAATATTTACCTCATTTATTTAGATTTTTTCTCTGTTCTGTATAATTTTTAGTGTGAGACTCTTGCCTATATTTTGCTAAGTGCACCCTTATTTCCTATTTTTGATACCACTATAAATGTCATTTCAATTTCAACTGCCAATTACTACTTGATAGTATATAGTAATGTAACTGAATTTTTATGTTCCCTATGCATATGAAATTACAAAAAACTTAGAACTTAGTTCTATAGTTCTAAAATGTTAATTAGGATGTTCCATGTACATAAGCTTCTTTAAAAAAAAAGGTAGATTTAATTCTTCCTTTCCAATCCATATGTCATTTATCTGTTTGTATAATATATTACATTTATGTTATATTTTTATTTATTGACTTTTCTAGTGGCAAGCATAATTGTAACAAAAACCACTAAAACATTGCAGAATAACTGTCCTCATGGGGAAAGCACTCATCATTTCATGATTATGCACTGTGGTAGGTTTAGACATCTTCAGATGATTCTTCTTATGTTGTGGCAATATTTTATGCTCCTTTATTATGAATGTAGGGTGAATTTCATCAGATTTTCATCTATTGAGTTTATGTTTTAAATTTTATTCAACATGACATTGATTTACATTGTTTATCAAATGTTAAATCTTTGAATTTGAACCATACAAACTTGCCTTTATGGGATAAAATGCACTTGGGCACACAATGTACCACCCTTTTTATAAATTGCTAGATTCAGTTGTTTAAATGGCATTAAGAATCTTTGTCCCTCTGTTTGTGAACAACTTGGGTGTGTAGTTTGGTTTGTTTTGTTTATTTTGTTTTGTTTTTTCCCCAGTGTCTTCTCTGGCTTTGATACCAGGGTAGTTCTGCCCTCTTGGATCAGTTGGAAAGTGTTTTGTCAGTGCTCCTTCTCACTTCCTATAAAATTGTTATCATTGTTTCCTTAAATAGCTTGCAGCATTCATGATTCTGGATTTGAACTTTTCTTTGTTGGGAGGTTTTTAATGATAAATTTAACCCTTTCATTGAACACTGAGTGAGGTTGCTTGTATGCTTGTTTGGTTTTTGGTGGTGGTGGTGTTGATGGTGACAGTGGTTGAAGGGGTCTTGTGACATCCCCCAGGCTGGCCTCGAACTCTGGCTCAGCCTCCTGAGTCTCTGGAACAATCGCTCCAAAGACCTGGGGGTGCCCGTCAATTAAGTAAACTTTGTTAGATTGTGTCCTGTAAATAATCTGTCCATTTCATCTAAGTTGTCAAGTTATAGTGTGAAATTGTCTGCTCACTGTTTTCTGTTTCTATTCTATCTGCTTCTATGGCAGTGTCTCCTCGTTCATTCCTAATATTGATAAACTGTGTCCCCTCTTTTTTTTTCCTGATCAATTTGGGTAGAGGTTTGTTGATTCTATTGGTCTCATCAAAGAGTTGGGTTTAGCTTTGTAGATTTTCATTAAAATCCTTCCACTGAACTGATTTATGCTCATTTTTTTCTTCCTTTGATTAAATTTGCTTTTCTTTCTACTTTCCTAAAAGAGACCCAAACCATTGAAAGTTGACCTTTATATAAGAATGCTATAAATTTTCCCTAATTTCTGCTTTAGATGCATAGCACCAAACTGGATATGATGCTTTATTGTCATTCAGATGAAATATTTTTATTTTCCCTTGAGATTTTTTTCAGGCCATGGGTTATTCAGAACTACACTGTTTCAGTTCCAGCATAAGTTTCATATACCACTCTGTTGCTGATTTTTTATTCTGATGTGCAGCGCTCACCCTGGCACAGTTTCAGTCCTTTTTGGGTCCCCATTACTGGGCAGTTCCTGAAAACTTTCAGTGACATGAAGCAACCTCCAGCCCATCTCATTCGTTCCCTTCTCCTGGCCACCTCTATCCTACTATGGCTTCTGCCTGGCTGTCATACTATTTAGTCTCTAACATATTGTCTGGTTTTCTTGATGATTAAAGCAAGAAAGTTAATCAAGTCTTTTTTTTTTCACTATAGCTGGATAGCAAAATCCTCTACAAAATTTTTCAGTTTAAAATTTAAAAAAAAAGTCATCTGTTTACCAGATCTTGGAAAAATCAGTGGCAAATACAAAGGAAGTTCTCTGACCATCTGTCCACAATTTCCAAAAGGAATATTAGATATTATACTTAAAAATTCTCCCATAAAGAATTCACACATTCACATATTCAACCATGGCTTGCATTTGTTTTATCAAAGCTAATTAACTTGGGTTTGGGATTTATTCCTTGATCCAAGGATTTATCATCTAAGATTCTGTTTCTTCGCTATGGAATTGAGGATTTATGATTCGCATGTTGAGCTTTGTAGATATGCCTTTTTTTTTTTTTTTTTTAGTAGAACTGACCCTTTGGAATTAAGAAATAAAAGAATTAAAATGAGTTTTAAATGAGAATGAATCATGCTTATATTATGCCTGTTCTTTTTTTTTTACTTCGGAAACAGATTTAAATCTGGCATGAACCATCTAGACCAGTGACGGCGAACCTCTTAGACTTTCAATGACATAAACAGCCTGCCT
The DNA here is from genome assembly GCA_028451465.1 of Erethizon dorsatum. NCBI lineage: Eukaryota > Metazoa > Chordata > Mammalia > Rodentia > Erethizontidae > Erethizon > Erethizon dorsatum. Next base: position 59,924,777 of record CM051833.1, read on the forward strand.
CGGCGTGCGTGCCACAGGTTCGCCACCACTAATCTAGATAATGGTTTTATACTTCCCTTCTGCTCCTAAATGAGAAATTTCCAGTACACTTTTGCACTATAAAATGATTAATATTAAAACCCAGAAGAAATTAATAAACAAAGACCAAATACTCTGACTTGTCTTTCTCATCATCCCTGCTACTTTCTCAAAACATTACTGTGTTTCACAGAGTTTTCAAAAAGCTCCCAATACGTATTATGATTTCATTTAAGCTGAAAGCTAGCTATTTTTAATGTTGGATATAAAGACACCTGTCCTTGTAGAACACTGCTATATTTTCATATACACACAAGCACACCAAAATTCTCATTTCCTCTCTATTATTCTACAAAGGTGGCAGCACCATGTTCATTTTTAAGTGTGAATGGATGCACAAAGTGATTCTGTAACTTGCACAAGCTCACACCACTACTAAGATATAGAACACACATTCAACACTTTCTCTCCTGACCACATTGTTCTTTCTCAACAAGTGACTGGAAATGACCTCAACTAAGAGACCAGACCAAATTCTGAGAGTTCTCCTTTTATATGCAGCAACCTCAGTACGACACCGTTTTCAATGATCACTGAGGCAACTCTCACATTGGCCGCTATTCAAGGGGTGCTGGTATTCTAAATCAATGGCCTGCACCACAGGAACCTGAACTAGTGGGCAGATACTCAACCCTAACCCTAATCCAAATGGATCCCAGTCCATTAGGCGGATCCCAGTCCAGATTTAGCGGCTCTAGGGCCCTTCAACGCCTTGGTATTCTTCTCCATCAAGTAAATCAACATTGACCTCCTGACTTCTGGCATTCAGAGGAACGGCTCCAGTCTTTAACACTGAAAGGTACACTTCATTCTCCTGGCTTCCAGGCTATCTCTGACTGCTTTTTCCTTCTGGTCTGTGGTCTTATCTCGGCAAACCCTACATACTGAACTGGTCCAGAGTTTGTTCGCTGCATGTCTGCTCTTTTGTATTTGCACTCTTCCCCCTCGGGTTCTCATCTACTCTTAACACCGAAAACGACAGCTCTGTGCCATCTATGACACCGGGATCTGTGTCTATCTCCTCTAAGACTGTTCACCAGTCTTTCATATGTCATCTAACACTGAACACGTCCAGAACTGTGACCTGACATCCCTCACATACAAGATGTCTTAGTCTTCCTCATCTCAGTCAGCCACACCTCTACTCTTTGATTGTTGAATTAAAAGCGTAGAGTCATTCTTGCCTTCCCTTTTCTCTCGGCAGACATGTAATCTGAAAGGAGACACTTTTAGCTCTGTCTCCAAAATAAGCTGCATCCAGAACATGACCACCACTCTGTCTCCTTCCATCAGCATCCCCATCCAACTCAGCCCCGTCTCCAGCTGGGATTACTCACCAGCCCAACTGGTCCCCTTCCTGCACCCCACCCACCCATCTCCAGTTCAGGCTGGCCTCAGCAGAGGAGCCAGAGCGATCCTTTTATGTCACGGAAGATGACGTCACTCTTCCACTCCAAAGCTTCCACTGGTTCCAGCTCAATAAAAATAAAAATAAAGATAAAAATAAAAATCCTTAATGGTCCTAAGACCCTCTACCCAGAAGGTCCTTCCCTCAGTTTTCCACTTGGCCTGCTCATTCACCTCCGTTCTATTTGGGCTCAGTGGTTCCTTACAAGTCAGCATCTTGTTAAGAAAACAGAGATCTCGCAGAATTGTTCACATAGAGAATATTTAACATAGGAAATGGCGGCAAAGGTGCTGTAAGAATTGAAAAAGCAAAAGAAAGCAGAAGAAAAAGGATGGGGCTGGAGGAGCTGAAAGGAAGGACACAGGACACAGAGAGATGAAAACCACTACCAGCCTAGGTGGCAACCATCGCCCGCCACTGCTGCCCAGGTCATTTCCAGCTTCCGTGACTCCGGCACCGCCTGCTGCTGTGCTGCGGAGCCTGGGATCCACAACTGCTGCCCCTGGAAGCACCCAGGTGACCTCTCTGTTCCTGCAGCCCCCAGCTCCCGCCGATTCCCCATCCACACATCCTGACAGGAATCCGGAGGATGCAGGAGCCTGAGCCAAGGGGCCCCGACAGCCCTCAGGAGCGGAACAAGACAGGGCACAACAACTTGCTGCATCTTTCATAAAAAACTGAAAGAGGGGAGGTCTAAAGTTTCCAGCACAGAGAAAGGATAACAGTTGAAAGAGAAGGAAAGGCTAGTCCCTCTGATTTCATCATTACGCTTTGTGTATAAATAATCACATTGCACCCTAAAGATATGTACAGTTATTATGCACCAATATTTGAAAATGAAAAAAGAAAGGGGGGAGGTGTGGGGCTGAGAGGCACCAGGTAAAAGTCAGGCACGCCAGTTACCTAATGACACACCCAAACCCCTCCGTCCCGTGACCCGTCCCCTGTTTTATATTTTCCCTCTGCCCTTCCTGTGGCGGAACCCACTCCGTAGCACATCACCTGTCTGCTTAGGACTTTCTGTTTCCTAAGACGACATAAATTCAGTGTGGGCCAGGATATATACCCGCTTTGCTTACTGGGGTAACCCCCGTGACTAAAACAATTTCCGACGCATAATATGCACTCAATAATATTGATTGAATTATTAATGAACCGGACCTCTTCTTTTATCTTCAAATGAGCAGAAGCTAAAAAGCTGTATGTGCTGAAGCCAGAGAATCGAGTGGGACAAAATCAAAACTACAAATGAGGTTGACAATCGTTAATCACCTTCTGAGACCTGCCTTGGGCACTCCGCTCTGTCATTCCTGGCATCACAGTCTCACTGCATTGATTTCGGTTAACAGAGTCTGTGTTCTGTTTAACTTGCTGTCCAGAGGTACTTTCAAGGTGCAATGGTCAAATAGTGTCACCTGGATTTGTTGTACCTGAGGTTGAAGAAATCTCTCCATTTTGGTGCTTTGATACACAATGTCGCTATGGATGACTCTATTGGCTGAGCCACGCTCGTGGCTGTGACAAGGAAAAAAATGCTCCTGCCTCCTGCCAGGCCTGTGATTGGCTTATACCCAAGCCTAAGAAAGGGAACCGGCTGAGGAAGAAATTAAAGAATAATTCATTCTAAAGTCAGAGTCCACCTTCTGGCTCTTTTTCACTCAATACTTAAAGTGATTTGGAGAAAAACAAAAATGTTATGTGTTGAGAAAATTAGAAAACATAAGAAAATTTACAAACCGCATTGTGATCTCTTTTTAGCCCTACTGGTAACAGAGATTTCAGCACTGCTGTCTCCAGAGTTGGCACAGAGCTTTGTCACTCAGATGTAACTACAGCTGCTTACGTTGCTCTGACATTGAAAGATAAGAGGACAGAATCCAAAAGAATGATTGCTTATTTAAAGTTTTATTCAACCTACATTTAATCTGCAACTTTTTTTTTCATACTTATCATGTAAAATAAGGATGGTTTAGGTTCTTATTTACCTTCACCTGGAGAAACAGGTGACCATCTATTTAATGTTTAAAAAGACTATGTTACAGCTTAACGATAAATAAAATACAATAATATAGCAACTGAGGCCAAATGAAATCACTGTTTTAAATCAGAATCCTTACAATAATTTATAAGGTCTTGCTCCCTGCTTTAATTTCATCACATCGAACTACTTCACTTACAAGGTAATCCATTTGCAGTCTTAAGTAATAAAGACCACTTTCTTATTGGGACACGTGAATCATAAAATAATGAAACCGTATCTGAAGATAAAACATATTTCATCAATTATTTCACTAGTGGCCCTATAATGCAAACATAACATGAAGATTGTTAATAACTGCCAAAAGTCAATATAACCTTTTTATCAGATCTTAATCATTGTTTACAAAAATGGACAAAGGTATCCTCTCTGCTCTGACCAAAGATCAATACCGACATAAAAGCACAATCATGGTGTGGAAACCAACTAGCTCAATGAATAACAAACAATAGCTTTATACTGTGTTTTTGTCTACACCTCTGTAGAACAGTCATATCTAGATTCCATGGTACAAAACATGTATTTTTTAATATTCCATTTCTCCAGAAAGAAAGCTAGCAAAAATACTTTAAAACCAGAAATATATCCCCAAACGCAGTTTTAATGTGAAATACAGGCAGCCTGCTTATTATATATTATTTGCTTCCTTTGCAAAGAGATGCAAGTATTTTGACTTGGTGATTGACATTATATATTGTATTGTATAAAACATTCGTGCATATACATGATAACAAAGACAAATCATTTATGGAATAGGGGGCTTTTTAAGGATCCATATCAACTCTTTCTGTCCCCAAGTAATCCCTTAGGAGGATCACTCCTCCTATAGAAAAACAAGAGAATACCTGCTTGCATAACTTGGTTTATGCAAATTTCATTATCTGCAAATAAAAGGGATTGCTTCAAGATAGTTCTCAAGTTTGTGGCATTTTGTTACACTTTAATCAGATTCATATGAAAATATTAAAACTAAATGTTAAAACTAATCTCATACAATCTATTTTTAATGAAAATGAATTTTCCTAACTGCTCCTTCAAGACTATGGGCAGCATCATGCAGGCACACACGTGTGTGACTTCTGAAGATCAAAACAGCAGGCCTGCGAGTTGATGAACGGAGCAAGTCTGTGCAAGGACTGTATTCATGGAGGCGGCATCTTGCAGGTACTCTGGGCATCATCAACTGAGAGCAGTGGGTCCGAGAAAAGAGGCAAAACCCAGACAGGGCCATGAGTCCATTTGTCCATGTGGCACAGTAGAGATCAGTGAGCCGAACCCCAGTGAGAACAGGGAGGGTTAAGGGACACACCTGGAGCCACAGGACACACATGGAGCCATGCGCAGAGCCCTTTTGGCTCTTCACGCTCCCTCCTCTCTTTCTCATAGGTAGGTTACAGCTTGCTGTGCTTTGCAGCCCGCTGAGGCTGCCTACCTGGATGTTGCCTTCTCTACCCGCAAGGGCAGCCATGGCAGGACATGCAGTGCCAGTGGCCAAGGGACTGTGCAGAAGTCCAGAGATTGGGCTAGAATGGGGTTGTCAGGGCACCAGCGTATGTGTGCAGGCGGTGGTCACGAAGGGCTCTCGGCACAGGAGAGGGGACTCCCAATCAACAGACATGATGAAGAGCCAGCACAGAGCTGCAAAACATGCCTTGTATTCCTGTTGTCAGCATTTAACAAAGCAATGCTTCTAGCACACATAAACATGATGTAATATAAATGTACTATTCAAAAGAAGAAAAGGGTCCATGAAAAACAATCACTCACGCTGTAGCACAGGAATGAAAACCAAGGTGAAAACGCCTTCCATCACCTAAGCCCACATGTAAGGATCAAGGCAGCTGATTCACCCCACGGCCCTTGGGAGATGCAACAGAGAGCTGAGACTGATTCTCAGCCCCGTCCCAGTGATGGCCCAGGCTGGGACAGACATTTTATTCCCCGTGACACCTCCTCAGGCTCTTGGGACCAGATACTGCTAATCCTCCATCAAGTCCTGGTAGCACTTCCATAAATTCTGAAACTATTCTGAGGTTAATCGGTGAACCCGTAAGTAGGAAGACACTCCACCAGAAGTGACGTGAGGATCAATCGATAGCACCTTGTCTCACCCTGCAGGCAGGAGTAATCCCCTAACACAAAGAAAGGGCCTCAAATTAGCCGTGACATTAAAGCTCCAAGGCAAAGGAAGCCAGAGTGTGGCAGGACTCACCCCACCTGTGGTCCTTCTCTGTGCATAATGTGAAATTGCTCCCACAAGTCAATTCCTCTCTCTGGAGCATGCTCTCTAAATAACCCAGCATGCCAGGGAAACTTTAATCAATAAACAAAAGCAGAATATGGCACTATTTCCTTGAGTACACATTAAACATTTAAAACTAATTTCAGAGATGGTTATGAGACTCAGTAAGCACACTGAGAAATAGGCTGCTTGAAGGGTCACCACTTTTCCCTGTTTATTGGAACAGGCATTAGGCAAATGACAAGGACAAGTGTGTGAGCGGTGCATTGGTAACGCATCGGGGTGTTTTAGCAGCTGCTGCACAATCAGGGATAAATATTCCAGAACACACAGTCAAGAGAACAACCTTGCAAACACAGCAAGCTGCTAGGTGTGTTGAGCAATGAACGGACTACACAGGAAGAGCCCATAGTGGCAAATATTTTACAGAGCCTGGGAAGAAAGATCCAGCCAGCATTTTCTGCCAGGCCAGGTACGTGGAATCCACAGGTTGGCAAAATGTGCTTAGTTGCATGGAAATGTTGCTTTAGTATCCGAACCACCACGCTAGTAGGCTCTTGTGCAGAATATCTCTAAAACATAACCCTAAACCATGATATCTTAAACATACGTGGTCACTGGTCACTGAGACTTTAAGAATCGCGACTATCTGGTGCTTGCTTTCTTTCTCCTCTGTCAATGTTTGGGCTTACTTTCTCAAACTCTCCTTCCTCACAGGCAAGTGGTCAAGTAACAAAGCAGTGGCCACCTGCTCGGCAGTAACACGAGCCATTTCAGGGACCAGCTGGGCTCCTGCCATCCACAGGGCAGCTTCAGTGTGTGCTTATCAACAGTCGCATCTCTTCTTTAGAGAGCGCTTCCTTCCTGAGCTTCCCACTCTGTCCCCGTGGCCTGCCATCCCCCTCTCCGCCATGATGGAGGTGCTCAGGAACACCCCGACTTCCTTCTACCCACTAACTGCCACGTCCTGGGCGCCCGGCCACCTGCCCAGCTCACTGGCAGTGGAGTCGGCTTCCTACGAGCTAACTCTTCACCTCTTCCCAGCATCCCACCAGCTCCCACAGCCCAGTGACTCTGCCTCATCAATCGTCTCCCCCCTCACTTCTCTCTTCAGCCTCTTCCTTCATCTGGCTCTTTCTCATCACCATTTAAGATAATCCAGTGCATTTTTAAAACCCCGTCCTGATCCCCTTTCTGGCTGAGACAGCACTTCTCTCCATTTCTATATAGTTTTATGCTGTCTGCTTCTCCTTACTGTGATTGTATCTATGGTGATCTCCCAGTTGCTGTGGCACCCTTGGGTAGGGACAGTGTGGAGTTGCTCCCAGACCCCTGTACAGTTGGCTTTTTCCTGACCTTGCACTGCATCTCATTCATCCCTGCACCTGTGACAATTTGGTTTCTTCACCAAGTACTGTCTTCAATCTACTGATAAAAACCATATATTATGGGTTGAATTATGTCACCAAAAAAGTTATACTGAAGTCCTAAACATGGCATTGTTTAGAAATAGGGCCGTTCTAGATGAATTGTTTGAGATGAGGTCCTACTGGATTAGGGGTAGCCCTAAATCCAATATGACAGGTGACCTTGTAAAAGAAGAAAAGACAGACACACATGGAAAGGGAGAACGTCATGGAACTATACACTCGGGGGCCAGATGATGTATCCACAAACCAAGGAAGGCCAAGGCCTGCTGACAAGCACGAGAAGCCAAGAAGAACCAAACACGGATTCTTCCCTGGAGGATCCAGAGACAGTGGCCCTGCCAGCACCTGCATTTGGGACTCCTGGCCTCCTGAGCAGTGAGAAGAAATTTGTTTTGCTTTGAGCCTTGCAGTTTGTGCTAACTGGCTACCGCAACCCTAGCAGATAATGCATCTTTACTGGCAGAATGTTTGGAAGGGAGGAACCATCCCGGTTTCTCAAGCACATAGGACTCACAATGCCAAGACCAGAAAGGTCCCAGGCAAAACAGCACAGGCTTGCCACTCTACCGTCCAGCCCCAATCTGCCTTGAGCCATCTGAGTCACCGGGTATTCTGATGGCCGCCTCACTCCTGAGAAGCTCCCCTTCCTTGGTTTGCATATGCCCTTTTCTCAAATAGCCAATTCCTTCTCATGGCTTAAAGAAATGCAGCTCCCCTCGCCACCTTCCAAATTGAAGATGAGCTTCCTCAGATGCCTCTCAATGCCACATGCTATCACATCCTCACGAACCATGCCAACCTCATCGGCTTCACCTCCTCCCTGGTTACTGAAGCTAAAAGGCCATGACTCACTCTGTGGAATATCTGCCAGAACCCACTATGCTCCTTCCCGTACCTCTGGCTTTAGCACTTGCTCTTTTCCTTCCCTGAGCACCTCTCCCTTCATAAACCCCACCCAGCAACCGGCTGGCCGTCAGTGTGGGCATGAGCCCCACTTCCTTAATTGCCCACCTCCTGCAGCCCAGGCTGCCTGGCTTCAACACTCCTCTCCTGTGTTCCAGGCACCCAGGGTAGGTGCTTGCCAGAATCTAATGCAGTTCATCTTCCTAAAAACAGTCGGAACTGCATTAACAGAAACTGTGCTTTTGGCCTCTATCACCTCAGTATTTATTAGCACAGAACTTGTTCATAACAGACACCTATTAAACCTCTGTTGAATGTTCACTCAAAATTAAAAACACACAAATTAAAAATACAGTGAAACGCCATTTATGAATGATGGTTTTGGCACAAATCCCAAAGCCTAGTGGCACACTCTGCTGGAAAGGCTATAGAGAAATAGGTATTTATACCCAAGCCAATGAGGTTATGAAATGGAGCAGCCCTCATTAAAGGGAATTGGGCAACATCTAGCAAAACCACCCATGCATTTACCCTTTGACCAAGAAATCCCAATCCTAGAAGTCTGTTCGAAGGGCACCCTTGCAAAAATAGGGAAATGATGTTTGCAGGAGGCCCTATTCACTGCAACACAATCTGCAGTTGCAAGGACAAAAAATAACAGAGCCTCTTTAGTAGGGTATTACTGAGGAAATGAGGGCTTACCATAGTGGACAGCCATGGAGCCACAAAGAAATAACTGTATGAACTGCTACACTCCACCGGAACTGGGCTCTATGATACATTGTTTTGTCAAAAAACATACTCCAAGCCAGGCATAGTGATGCATGCCTATAATCCCAGCACTCTGGGAGGCTGAGGCAGGATTGCAAATTTAGGCCTAGCTTGGACAATTTTAGCAACTTAGCAAGACCATGTCTCAAATTTTAAATACAAAATAAATAAAATGTTTGGGATGTAGCTCAGTGGGAAAGCCCTGGATTCAACTTCCAGTGTCATCAAAAAGAAAAAAGTACTCCATAAACACAAGTTGTATAGATGCCACATTTTATCTGATAGTACAGGCACACATTTGTGTGTATGTATGCGTGTACAGCTTTATTTAAATTACAAAAGAAGTATAAACCATGAAATATAAGTAGAGATTTAGTTAAATGAAGAGAGGAAAAACAGAGTGAAGAAAATGGGGAGAAAAGAAAGATTTCCAAACACCCTTCATTTCCTCCATTTCACTTTGAAACACAAACAGTTGGTAATAGATTCTAAGAATCAAAAGCAAATTTAAATAAAAGACATTAACTCACTTGGGATTGGCATGATCACATGGAAGGAAATTACTTCAAGTGATTTTAAAAGCAATAATTCTGCAAGAATTCCCCAGAAAACTATGTATACCACAGACCAAAAGAAGAGAAAAAAGTCACCTTAAAAGGTTTTCAATAATCAAAAACAAATAAGGTTGCACGAAGCTGTTATTCTGCAACAACAGAGTGTGTGCTGTGAGAAAAGGCAGCGGAATGCACATGCGAGTCTGCAGACGCAGGATTCTGAGTGGAGGAAAAAGAGAAAGACGTAGAGAGTTAAGGTCAAGAAAGGCCCTAGAGCCTGGAGAAGAGCTGGAAGTATCAGAGAAGCTTACGGTGCATTTTATTTTTGAAAGTGTTTTTCTTGGAATTGTACACTACGAAGAACTATCTGTAAGCATGGTTAGTGCTGGAAGCAGCAAGAAATTCCCAGAGCTGCGGAAGAAAACCGGTGAAAGGGGTGGGACCATCCTGGGATCCCAGAGAGCGGAAAAGCGATCAGAGAAGATTCGGGTGATGTCAGAAGAACTCGAGACACAAGCTCAAGGAGCTCTAGGTGTTTCCCTGGGCTAGAAGGTCACAATGTCACCACCTACCAGGGTAAAAGCTGGAAAGGATTAAAATACACCAAATACGTTGAAATCCATGTAGTAATGATTCTAGTAATCTCATGAGGGAAGGAGGAAAGCAAACAAAATATCTTACTGGGCCCCACGGAAGACCAAGGTATGACTAGTTGGATGTTAGAGGACCAACTTACTCATCACGAAAAACTTGTAGAAGGGGTGGAAAAGCATGTATTCTGCCTTTCCTAGCTGGACCTTCAAGATTAAGTAGTTGATGAAGGAAAGCTAGTTTGTAAGGGAGTATTCTACCCATGAGATGAAGAAAGAATAATAAAATTAGAAAATCCCAGATGGGATCCCAGGAATGAATCGGTACACTTGGCATGATGGTCAATGACGTGATTTCCCGAGTGGGTGTCACAAGGAGAGTGTACAGCATGTCATGTGCCACTAGCAGGACAGAGATGCGAGCCTGAACCTAATGGGGTACGTGGATAGCACTGCAGATTCAGAGAGATGTTCAGAACAGAAGAATATGTGCACTTTATGTGCAGAATCCAGACTGTGGGAAACGTCACAAGCCAAAGGGCTCGGTTTATTTAAAAATTATCTGCAGGAGGAACGAATAAAAGAGGCTCAAGACACAGGCCAACAAATCGCAATGGATGGACTTTACAGAGATCCTGATTTGATCCCACCATTAACCAAAAGTGCAAGGCATCATGAGAGCATCCAGGGTTTCTCCATGCTTGCTGGATAACCATTGATCTCATCAAATCACCTTTGAGGAATTTTGGTTTTTCTTATAATAATGGTATTGTAAAGTCTTTTTCTTTGAGAGTTATAAACTGAACTATGGTAGATAAAATTACATGATTTCTTAAATTTCCCGCAAAATAATTCAATGAGTATGAGATGGAGCTTGTGTGGGATTTAAATGGGGAAAAAAAAAAAAAAATGAGCCATGAATTGACAAGTATGAAGATGGCTCTTTCTTTAGCCCAGTCTTCTTGTTTTGGTATATGTTTAAAATGTATGATATAAAGTTTTTAAAATAATAAATTATAAAGCTTTTTGTTGAGTGAATTAATAAAATCCAAGGTCTGCTTTAGGCTGATAATATAACTCAACAAGTGTGGGGCAAAGAATCACTTTTTTCAACCTGAATGCTTCAAGTAACTATGTATAAAGACACTAAAATTTTTTTGATGAATGAAAGAAAAAATGAATGGATATAATGAAAGTTAATTAATTGTGCAGTTTCATGGAGATACCTGAAACATCAAACTAATTCTGCTGCCAAGCAATGCCAGATGGAGACAAAGGAGTGAGTTTTGTGGTAAGATGAAGGCTTTGCTGGAAAAAGGCAGAATGAAGAATTTTTTTTGGTTTAACTTTTTTTTTGTTATTTTTGTGAGTCATGTTTTTAATCCTTTGGCTCAAATGCCTAGGAGGCCAGCAGCATTTGTTAACCAAAGGTGGCCTCAAATGATGGGATTTTCTACCCATGGTAATCCCTTCTTGGAACCTTCATGAGGTAAGGATCACTTTTTGAGGGCTTTTTAAAATTTTTGCTTTTATTTTAAACAATGTCCAAATCAAGAGTGGAAGAATAATAGAGCAATATGCACTCTTGTTCTCTGCCAGTAAACACAGAATCTGCACTTAAGCAGTGGCTTAGCAATCAGAGCGCACCTGCTCCTTACCTTTGTAGGAAATGACCGGGTGCTCAGCTTTCTGGCACTGGGCATCCTGTGCCTCCAGCCGGGCAAGTCTCCACAGCCCCAGGCTTGAGAACAGCCATGCGAGGACGCAGGCTCTCTTCATGGTGGGCAAGGGGTCTCCGGTTCTAGGCACTTGTCTTCTATGAAGCTGGTCCTCCCCTCATGTGGGAAAAGTGCCTAAAACACACAAGAGAGAACCAGCCAGTGAGTATGAGCTCAGGTTTTCTGGAAGCTGGTGTTTGGAAGAGCCTAGCACTGAGTTCGATGTTTTAATTTGTGGAGTTGGAGAGACCTTAGAGAAAACAGACAATCTATTTTTTTCCAGGTGATGTTTCAGAGAGAGAGAGAGAGATTACAGATCTCTCTAATTTTATAAGATAACCCAAGTTTAAACACTACTGAGTCACCCCATCACTTCTAAGTAAAGCTGGTAAAGAGTTGTGGTAATTGAGTGGTTTTCCCTTGGAAGTTTATCATCATTTCCTGCACAAACATAGAGATCTAAATACGAAAACCTTAGGAATCTCTGCCCATCCCTTTTCACATCCCAAATGCCCTATACAATAAAGCCAGTGCCATTGTCTTAACAGAAACCTGATGAGTATCACGCTGCCTGACTCATAAAATATCCGTAATTGGTACATGTGTCAGCCTGCAAAAGTTCTGGCTAGAGACAAAATGAATCAAACAGACTCTAGATTCAGCAGCAACTGGGTGAAATGAAAGTACAGTGTCTGGTGCTGGAAAACTTTAATGATTATGAAAAATTTAAAAGATTAACAAGCTTTAAAGGAAGATAGGCTTGTAAAAATAACCAGAATCCAACTTCTTAGAATCCCACAAAAAGGATCAGGACTGCTTTGGGAGGTCAGGGAAAGTACTGCTGCCCTTTAGAGGGATCAAGGAGAAGCCCTGGGAGGAATTCATGTTTGCGTTTAATACTGAAGGATAAAAAGGATTTCCATAGGTGGAGATTTCTGGAAGGTCATTCCACGCCAAGGAAAGAGGATGAAAGGTACATCAGAGCATGCAACATGTTTGGGGATGTTGTGTTATACTTATCCAGAGGCCAGCAAGCACAAAGGGGAGCATATAAAGCTGAGAGAGTAGACTGAGTTGCCATTGGGAAGACAAATTATATTAAGGTGTGAGGTCTTTATTTCCAGGAAAGAAGCTACCATAATACATGTGTTGGTCAGCTTTACTGGGACAAAATATCTGACACCACAATTTAAGGGAGGAGAGGTTTACTGTAGCTCAAGTCCCAGAGGGTTTAGACCATGGTTAGATGGTTCCAAGGCAGCCTCTGCTGCTCAATTCATGGTTGCCAGAAAGCAGAGTACAAGGAGAAAGCACCTGAGAGGAGAGGAGTCAGGGACCAGATATAGTCCCCAAGGTCACACCTCCAGGACTCATGCAAACACACCAGGAAATGTGCTTTGCTAATCCACTAGGTGCCTCGCAAGCCAACAAAGTTGACACACAAGATTAACCGTCACAGTACATTAACTTCAGAAAAAATATTCATATGGTCATTCTCGCAATAGTGTACATAGGAAACTGCATAGAGTGTAGTGGATAAGTCATTTTGAAGCTACTACAATTGTTCAGAAAAGAAGCTATGATTTGAGGTGTTGCCAACAAGAATAAAAATAAAGGCAAAGAGAAAATGATAAAGAGAGGAGGTAAAGGCAAGTTTGGCAAATGGTCACAGATAAAAATGGCTACAGATTCTGACTTTGTTCCATTGAGACTCAGGTCAAAGTTCCTTCCCTTGTATCAGTTGGATCTATGGCAGCTTTGCTCAGTAATCAATGCATCAGGACTGGTGGGGAGCCTGTTCCCAAGATCAGGCTGAATGAGATGGCAGTTTCTACTTCCTGTCTCTGAGAACACATTCTTGGGGGATTGTGACCACGGGTCAGAAGTCCAACTACCTTGCAACTGTCACAGTACAGAAATCACAGTTAGGTGCGCTGGTCCACAGGTCCCACTGGACGTAGTTACCTAGTTATCCCTGCCAAAGCACTAAATATGGGACGAAAGCAGAAATCCACAGCCAAAGAGTCACACAAGTGAGCTCTGCCCAAATTCCGGATCCATAAAATATAAAATATAATGATTGTTGTTCTAATCTGCTAAATTTCCAACACGCACAGCAAACAGGCACAGATGGACTCCAAATTGATAATGGAAGTGACTCTGCAGACAGGAATGTCATTCATTTAAATACGATCATGAAAAGAAGGGTTTGGTTTAGATGAGACTATTATCATTTAGTCTCATATGTGTTGGGTTTCAGATGCTGAATGAATATTTAGGGAAATGCAGTAAACTTTTGAAACTCCAGGTTGGGTGATCAGAAAGAAAAAAATCACAGCATAGAAAATTCAGCATGGTTGAAATCATAAATTTGGTTGATATTTTCTGAGGGGAAGCATCAGGGAAATAAAGATTAAGAAAGTTGTTTGTTAAAAAGTAGTAATCAAAAGCAGTAACCACAGAAAGATGGGGAAAAAGAACAGAAAGGAGCATCAGGAGCTGCACCTCCTGAATGTCAAGCTAGGTCTTGGGCTTCCCGGGTACAGAGAGAAGTAACAAATTTAGCAAAGAGGACAGGTTGCCTGCATCTTAATAATGTCAAGCAATGATCACTGAGATCCCTGGCTCCAGCCGGGCCATGGTCAGTGGTCAGCAAGGAGGGAAGAGCTGCAGCAATAACAGAAGACAGGACCCACATGGCAAGGAACCAAGACAGGGAGAGGTGCAGGGGACCGCACCCCTTAATGCTCAGTGAACCAAAAAAAAAAAAGAAAGAAAGAAAATGCAATGAAATCAGGTAACATTAAAAGAAAAAAGTTTAGGAAAATTTTAGGATAGAGAAAACAGATAGGTACAATTTGACTATTTCCCCCAAAACTCATGTTCACATTTCTTTTTCAGTGGAATGATATCAGGAGCAAAGCCTTTAACAGATGCTGGATTAAAGTCTTCTAAAGGATAAGGAAATGATGAAGGAAATTTTATAGAGTGGAGGGGCTAGGGATGTGCCTAGAGACAGCACATGCACTTACTATGCTCAAGGCCCTGGGTTCAATCCAAATACCAAAAATTAATAAGTAAACATAAGAAAAAATTAGTGAATTTCATAGGAGTTGATCCAGTATCAAGAAACTAACTAGATATGATGATCCAGCTGTGTCTAGAGTCTCTCACCCACTCAATATTTATTGAGTGCCAACTGCATGCCCACTTCTCCATCTGTGTGTAGGAATTATGGGTATAAAGAAGTGTAGTACGGTGTTCACCAGAACTAAGATTGCCAGAGCAAGTAGACTTTGAGGTCCTTCAGAGTGGACCAGACCCTAGAATGATCCCACATTCAGACTGTGCAGAGAAGCAAATGAACATCCTGCAAACCAAGGCAAGGCAAGAGTCTGGGCTCTGCAGGAATAAGAGATGCTGAGAATGGTAGCAGCAGTGGAACAGACGAGAGAACGGGAATCCAGAGGCTCATCCGTCCAACAGTTAGCCCGGTGGTCCCCAGGCACGGGGCACTGGAATGGACAATGGATGGATAAGTGCTAATTTTCCTGGGTTACAAAATTAAAAGTATGATTTTCACCTTTGGGAAATGAGTCGTAGCCTTCAAAACTGGAGGCCACTCTATGACTCAGATCCAGAGGTAAAGATGTGAGGCAGCCCATTCTTCCCTATCCTCCTGACCTGAGACTTCAGACGTGGAATTTCCTCAAGTGGCGTGTCTTTAAATAGATTTGTTTTAGAGGAATGTATTTCTGTGAAGACCAAGGAGGTTTGGGGCACCACACCAGCCCACTCAGGAAAGGATCCGGGTAGATTTTCACAGCCCCGCATGGAAGCCAACCAGTAATGATAAAGTTAAATTAGGAGGAAGATGAAAGTAATAATAAACCCTCAGTGTGTGCTAGCTCTGTAGTAGGCAGAATGCCCATGCTTAAAGCAGTAGCAATAACACACGGACCCTCACCAAGCAGCGTTCCACACAGGGACACACTGACCTATGCCAGCCTCCAGGATGAAGCCCGAATTAATGAGCTGCTAAGAGCAAATTCTTCTCTTGTACATAGCTGGTCAGTGTCCCAGACCCAAGCCAACTTAGAAAACACCCCGTCAACTGTGATGTTAATCAGCATTCTATTACTGTGACAAAACACATGAGAAAATCAACAGAAAAGGAGGTGATATTTATTGTGCCTCGTGGTTTAAAGGACTCAGTCCATACTTCTTGGCCTTATTGCTTTGGCACAGTGGAGGTGCATAAATCACAGTGGGAGTGGGTGGCAGAGGTGGCTGGTTCTCCTCTTGGTGTCCAGGAAGCAAAGACAGAGACAGGAAGGGGCCTGACCCCATATATCCTCCAAGAGCAAACCCCCGATGACCTAACTTCCTTCTACTGAGCCCATTTCCTAAAGATTCCAGGAGTGCCATGGGCTGGGGCTAGGCCTTCCAAACATGGGGCTTGGGGGACACTGAAGATGCAAATTACAATTACGAAGCAAGTTACATACACCTATTTGCAAGCTGAGCCTTCCTTCCCTTACAGTGAGCCAACCCCTCCAATCCCAGCCCTAACAGCCTGGCCTCATGAATGAAAGGTAGGGAAACATAGCACCACAGTGCCTGAAATGTTCTTCCCTTGGGATTCAGAAAGGGATAATTAGAGAAGAGGGCAATACCGTGTCAAATGAAAGAGCAGCTAAAATGGACCACGGGGCCTATGGTGACCAGATGAAATTACATGTTTGCTGTGATAAACTTAGAGGAGCACATTTAACAAGGACAGGTAATCTTTAGAGGTTTATTATTTTCCAACTAAGACATGTTACCTTTTTTCTTAAACATTAAGTTGCTATAAACTGCCATCATGGCTAGGTGGCAGGGAAGGGCATTTGCAGTGTTCAGGGAGAGGCATGGGTTTTTCCGAGCATCCTTCCATATGAGACCATTGCTCTGCATGCTCCTCCCTGACTCTGCAGGTTCATCATCCACTGAATGACAGAGCTGTCACCTCTCGGTGGGGAACAGGGGCTGAACTTATACCAGGGCTTTTGTGCTCAACCTCAGCACTGCTGCCATTTCAGCACAATCACTCATTGTTCGAGGACCATTCTGTGCCTTCAGCAGCATCTCTGGCCTCTACACAGGAGATGCCAGTTGCACTGCTCTGTTTTTGTTTTCTGTTTTTGCTTTGGCAACCAAAAATGCCTCTAGACATTGCAAAACTATCTCTTGTTGAGAACGTCTGATTTACATGAAATTAAACTATTACTTTGAAAGATCACTCAAAATATGCTTCTATAAAGCAACCAACTGAATGTATTGAGTCATTTCAGCAGAATTTCAGTAAAAATGAAAGTCATGTTAATTATACTTATTTGCTACATGTGAAAAATATATTATGAAGGAATTTTCAACGGATCAATTTCAATAAAGCTTTTTGTAGTATCATCCTACCACCTCTGGAAAATTAAATCTATATTAGGCAAATCAATATAAATGACTTTGCTGGTGTAAAGATTTGTTACAGAGGACCAGTTTGGACCCCAAAATCTAAGGACTTCTGTAGCATCTACTTCAAACCCCCTGAAGCTTTCTTCTTAGTTTCCTGGCGTGGGAGAATCACTGTATAAGCTGGATCTAAATAAGTACAACTTTGTATAGAAGTGTTTGTGCAATAATAACATTTCCCATTCACACCCACACTGCAACTGAAAAGGCTTTGGGGACAGAAAATAACTGTTCCTTTTGGAAAATAAAAATGCTGTCAGATGGAAAAGAAATCAAAGGAATGAAAACATATACAAGGAGCTTTTCTGAGACAGCAGTGTCTAACTAGTTATTAATAAAAACAGATCCAACACAAGCAGAACGAACTCATTTTCGAGGCGAGGCTGAGCTGTTCGTGAGCTGCACTGTGAAGTTAGATGTAACCGGACCTTTGGTTCAATCAGAGACACAAGGCCCTCCTTGGTCTGCGTCCTACCTGACAGCGTCCAGCACCTCACAAGTGAGAGGACAAGGAAGGCAGGAGAGTGAGCCAAGCGGTGAGGTGGCCTTTGAGAGGGTGCAAGGAGCCACGTCTCTTGCTGCCAGGAGCAGAAGCGTCCTTGGTACCGCAGGGCTGGGGCCAGTGGGCAAGGTGATGGCTACACCCAGGGCCCCCTAAATTAGTTTCTTTTTACATCGTAAACACAAAGGGCCTGCGCTTGCGGAAGGAGATGCTCAATGTATTGCTTTCAATCCTTCTGTCTCTTGACTCTGTCTAAGCGATCAGATGAACTGCTCACCCAGACACTGAGTTCGACTTACAGTGAAAGCCACAGAAGCAAGAAGAATCACTCCACCATCAAAGCAAACTTCTCCATGCCTGCTCCCTGCACTCCAGCACAGCCAGGTACGAGGTCAGCTGCGCAACTCTCAGGAGAACAGCCCTGCCCTAATAAAAATAAAAGTTCACAATTTCTCCCCTGCTTTCCAAAGTCCATGCTGTACCCTTTCATCACTCAGCTACTCTAACTCATCCCCACCACACACACTGCAAAGCCAGGTGTCCAGCCTGCGTCCTCAGAGGAAGAATGCATGCTCCTTTGCACACTTGCTGATGCCATGGGTCCCCACCCACCCAGGCCGCCCAGGAGGCACGGTTCCAGCTGTCTTTTATCACCAGCCCTCAATGGCAGCTCCTGAACGCAAGACCACAGCTCCTGTCATGTTACCCTTCTCCAGGAGAGGCTGCCTTGTAGAGATGCATGGCTTTTCATGTTTGTAAATTTTGATCTCTTACACCGCAAGCAACTGTGTTTAACACGCAGTTCCAGTGCCAAGTGTACACACTCGAACATGCTGAATGGGCCACATGAATGAATCAGACATAACAGAGCCAACGTCCTGCGTAGCATTTATAATCATCCAGCCCTCGCCACTGAGCACACCCCATTGTGAGCTGGCTGAGCCCCCAGTACATATGAGACAAGAAAAGAGTAATGACTCCAGAATTTGGCAAGAACAAGGGGAGGTCAAAATCATTAGTCCCTCTCCTCACTTTGAAGCGGAGGAAGTTAAGGCTCGGGTAGATTAAATGCCACACAAAAGATCAAGCGTGGAGGGCAGGTCCTGCTCCCTTCGACTCTCTGTACTGCATCATTTGGCCTCCTGATCAGACTTTAAAACCACACACCTGACCGCAGGTGACAGGGCTTAAGTCACCCCCAGGAACCCTGTCATGCCTCCTGTAGTGAACACCAGGGGCATCTCAGGAGTGTTATTAGTCAAGCCAACTCTACCAAAGGGTGCCGTCTCTGGGTACAACACTCCAAAACAGGGAGGGGACCAGGTCGAGGAGGTCATTAGTTCCAGTGCTGCCAGTCACAGTCTACAGCTGTCCACCAAGTAAAAACCTATCTTTTGATAAATACAAAACAGAAGTGGGAACAAAGTTTTTGAAGAAGGAGAAATTCTCTGTGTATGGCAGGAGAAGATAAGAGCTGTGTTCTTTGATGGGGTTCAAATTAGAGTGTTCAAAGACGAATAAACCATCCAGGAGAATCGCAGCCCACCATGTGTCCAGGGTTAGAAGGAATACGCTGCCTGAGGCTACGTTGCTTCCTCCCAGCAGTGGCAGATATTCCAGGTACTGAGCAGGAAACAGGATTCAATGAAAAAAAATCAATAAAATAATAAAGCTAAGTTCATGCCAAGATGCTTAAGCAAATAGAGTCTTTTAACCATTTTCAAAACTAATACATGAACATTTTATTCTTGGGGAAATATAGTAAAATTAAAGTGTCCCTATTATATTGAATTTATGAGGGGAGTCATAAATATGTTAACCAACCATACCGCATCATCAATTGTTATGTACATCGTTTAAAAACTAGTTCCTTTTTGTATTAAATTAACCAGGTACCTTAATTGCCGAGTTTTCACCAAAATAAGTTTATGATAAGTCATCAAGTGAAACATTTTAGGAATGTGCTAAGGAAAACACGAATCACCCATAAGTAGAGAAACGGGGCTGGTTGGCACCTTCAAGGAGCCGAGTAAGTCAGCTTTGTTACCCACAGATTCTCATCATATCTGAACTAAGATGGGGAGAAATTTTATGGCTACATAAATTTCCCATGTTATAAAATGGGAAAAAGCACACATTAAACTATTTTACACATTTCAATAATGGTTCAGCTCCAGCGACCATACTTTATATCTCTCTTCCAAGGGAACTGTTACTACGCTTTTACCTTCTTCCCCTTGTTTAGCCCCGGATTGCCTGGAGGAATGATAAAAATAAATGAAGTCCATTAGATAAAATTATTATTTACACAGAGGCAATATTAATTTTATCTGTCAGCAGGTTTTAAAAGTAAATGAAAGTTCATTCACTCTACTTCTATGTTAGCTAAGCCTACAAGAGTACTTTCTAAGAAAGAAAAAGACACCTAAAAATACCTAAAGATACCTAAAAAAATACCTAAATCATGAGACCTCGAGGCAACATAACTGCATGGGCTGTTGCTGAAGGATTTATGTAGAAACATTTTTCTCAATGCAGGAGATTCATATAGACACAATAAAATAATCAGGTTATAAATAACACTCACAAGTGAAATTAGTAGTCACAGCCCTCATTTGTCTCACTTAAGATGGACAATAGTAGGAGGAGTAGTTTCCCTTTTGCTAATTGCATGATAGAGTGTCTTTGCCAACACACAAGAGCATGCTACCACATTGGTCATTATTCTGTCATCATCATTGGTCACTTCCTGATAGCCAAAACCAGTAAGGTAACACGAGCAAACACCTCCATGATATCAGACGAGACTTTCTCTCCTGACTACATCCCCAAATCCCTCTTCCCCTGGTTCCCGTAACACCCCAATCTCCTTGTGTTACTACCAGGTCCAGAACCCTTAGTTCCCAGTCTTCCTTTTAAATGGTACATTCCAGCATCTTCTCACTCTTCCTGGTTTTTCCTCAATCAACACATTGCCTATGATTTTACATATTTTCTAAAAACTGGCTACTCCAAAATCTACAACTCTCTTCCAGATGTCCATACAGAATACAGACTCATAAATCAAGAGATTGCTGTGGCTTATGTCTAGAGGTCCCCCCAAAGCTTCATGCGGATATAGGTGTGGCTTTTCAGAGGTGGCTGGATCTAGAGTGTGTGATGCTGGGATCAAGGGTGTGTGATTAATAAATTAGTCCACTGATTGTTTTGGCACAGTTCTGGGAGTGGAAAATGGGAAGGCCCACCCTGGCTGTGCATGCTGCCCACCCTAAGGGCGTGCAGTCTGGATAGAATATAATGGACAGAAAGAGGGCTGCTGGGATGGCTTGCTGCTTTCTGCTTGCTTCCTCGCTACTTTGCTGTTTTGCTACCTTTCTGCTTTCTGCCCGCCATGAAGTGTTTCTCCTCTGTGATGCCCCTCTTCCATACCACCCTGCCCTGGAGCCAGCCAACTATTGACTGTGAGCTACAAAACTACAAACAGTGAGTTAAAAAAACCTGTCTTCCTTTTACTTTGGGTGTTGGGTATTTTGTCTCAACAATGAGAATAGTAACCAAGACAGAGATGTTTTCAAGTAAATCAGGCAGAGACCTGCTCTCCTAGGGAACATCATGATCTGTCTTCACCAACTGTCCCCTTCGTGTCCACTCCTCTCGCAGCTGACGACATCACTTGCTCAGACATCTAGCTCACGACCACGGACTCAGCCACCTTTTCCCTCCTTCATCTTCCCAAACTCACCCCTCATGTCGTCCCTGTATCCTGATGACACTTCCCTGGCCCAGGCCTATTGTCTGCCCTGGTCAAGCCTTTTTATTTCTCACCACTTTTGGCTATTTATATAGGTTTTTCTCCTTCACCCTTTAGTCCTAACCCTGAAGCATCACCTCGAGACACCTTTCGATGAGTTTCTTTCTACTTTCCCCCCATTCCCACCTGGCCCCAGTGTGCACTGATGTTCATTTCTATTATAGCCTGCTTCGCCCTACAGTTAGCTGCATAGATGACTCATTCTACAAATGTCCATGGAATCTCAGTCTCTGGACAGTACTGGACACAGCACAGCCAAACCATCACTAGCTGAGAACTGAGTGGATGGAGGAAAGAACGCAAATCCACACACACACCTCCTCCCTTCCCGACAAGGCACTTACTGCCATTAAAATGCTATTCAGGTTTCCTTTTCTCCTATGACTCTGCCAGTCACTGTCACAGATGTTTCATCAACTCATTAAAATTCTCTTAACATCTGGTCTAAATACATGAATTCCCATGGTTTTGAGAAATGTCCTTTGTAAATGTCATAATTTTCCAATTACTGGTCAAAAGGATGAAGGGATTACTATAGGCAGGCAGGTTAAAAGGACACATTCTCTTGGGCCTGGAAACATGAAAACAGATGGAAGATAAAACCAAAAGTAGGAACCCCAAGGGGTCTCAGTAAGTTACTGCGGCACAAATCATCCACTGGAACCACACAAAACAAGGGACAAAAAAGGAGGATGTTCCCATTCACAGCAAAACTGTATTTACTATATACATTTTTCTAGGATGGAAACATAAATATCTCGAAGTGACTTCAGATAATTTTACAGATAATAGACTGCTCATACGCTTAGAAAAATGACACTATTTTGTGAAAAGGCCCCGGATCTGTTGTTTTCAGATTTTAGCTGAGAATAACCGTGTATATTTAATGATACCTTTTAGATAGAATGTACCAAACATGGCAAAATTAGTATATTTGAGTTCACTCAAATCTATCAGTCTTAAAAAATATAACAAGTCAGAATTTGAGGGCAGCAGTGATTTCCTTGGTGAGTATGCTGAAAACAAGAAGAAATTCATGCTAAATTAAAAATTACTGAGACATCTAAAACGAAATTTTCACTCATTGAGACAAAATAAAATACTAAGAAACCGCAAAATAGGTTATGTACCATAATCATACGTCTCTTATTTTCATGAAATAATCCTGTAACATATGTACGATCATCCTACATTTTGCAGATATGGAGACAAGGCTCAAAGAGTTCCCACAGCTAAATAGAAGAACTGAAAATTTTAATAAATAAGTCTGCAAAGGCCTCAAAACCAGGACCAGCTTGCTGTCCAGAGACACATCGCTTGTAACTACTCTTCGTTGTTAGGGATGGGAGGCCTAGCTAAACAAACGAATCATCCAGTTGAAGAAGCACCAATGATCTATTTCTATTTCTACCAACTGCTTTCCCATTGGGCCTGAACATGTTGCTCTGGGCATGGAAACTTCACTAAATAACCCTCTGCAGTAGCATTTGTCCACCCTGGAGCCAGAGACGTCACTGAGCAGGAGGGACTCCAGCAAAGCCCGCTAGCCCTTGCAGAACTCTGCCATGGTCACCCTGGTACGTGAGGCCTTTTCTGTTTACCTTCTTCACATCTTCCTTGGGGAGAGGAGATCTCAGTCCCAAGTGGTTGAATAGCATCAGTCAGCTGAATACAAATTTACACATCAACTTCCTTTGCCCCTACTTGAGACAAAGAGTCACCTCCAAATGGACACTGACCAAACTGCTGACTTGACCCTTCCTTGCATCTGCTACTTGCTAGAATCTTCCATCACAGTTAGGGTCACTTTTCATTTCTCTAATCCCCCCATGGTATTCCATGCCATCAGTAAACCCTGTTGTCCCTACCTCAAAATGTTTCACACTGCCACCTTTGCTCACCTCACTCCACAATCCCAATGCCAGTCCCCTCTCCTGTGGATTGGTAGAAGCTTTTCTTGTTGGACTGGTGCTTCACACACTTGAAAAGTCTCTTTTCTGTGCTGCAATAGAGTTAACTTTGTAAAGAAAGAATGTGATTTAGTGATTCTAGCCTTCTTAAAATCCTCCTCAGCTCCAGTGGCGAACCGCCCGAAACGGCAAATCCCTGACCCCAGTGAGCAAGCCCTGCCCAATGGCCAACCTGTCAATTTCTGCATGTTGTCCAGCCTTCGCATTCACTCTGCACAACCCATACATGTGCATACATGCACGCACGCACAAACACATCTGTGCATATGCATTCGTGCACACGTATATCATGCATGTGTGCACACATATGCATACCATGCATACACACACATACATACACACTTGCACCCATACAAGCACGTGGGACCTTCATTCAGGCCTCTGTCCCCACAGGGCTCAGCACCTCGCAGCCAGCGCTGGCTGGTCCTTAGGTCCTAGATATTTTTCCAGATTCCACCAAGGTGCAGCGTTCCAATTACCCAGGCTTCACTCAGATGTCAAGCCCCCAGGAAACCTTCCCAGCCAGGCAAGCTAAAGTATCTGTCTGTGCTGGGTGTGGTGATGCACACCTATAACCCCAGCACTCAGAAGGCTGAGGCAGGAGGATTACTGTGAGTTCAAGGCCAGCCTGGGCTACATAGTGAGTTCAGCACCAGCCTGAACTACATAGCAAGACCCTGTCTCAAAAAAAAAAAAAAAAAAAAAAAAAAAAAAATATATATATATATATATATATATATATATATATAATAAATAAATAAAAATATCTGTCTGTTACTTCTACCAGATTCATTATTTCTTCTTTTTTTGTAAAATAACTTGAAATTGCTCAGTTGATGTATTTGTGGGTTTTGTTCATTTTTACAGCCTGTAATATAAGATTTATTAAAAGACAGGATCATGATCCCCACAATTTGTTCTTTTTGTGCATATGTATACAAAACCTCATGCCATACACCTTCAATATACGCAGTAAACAATAAACACATAAAGCAATCGCATTGCCAAGTGGGCAAAGGCACATTTGGTACCTTCAAAGAAGGCAAATGAGGCCAGGAGGCTCAGGGATAGGAAGAGGATTGGACACAGACTGGATAAAAGACAGCAAAACATTCCCCAGGGCCGCTGTCCTCCGCCAGCTCACAGGTGTAGGGCATCAATGCTTTGAGGGGAGGAACTGCAGCATGTGGGTTATTATAATCAATGCGTGTATTCGCTTATGTCCTCATTAGCCCTTTAGAATACAAAAACGATGACAGACATTTCATTTTCTTTTCTGGCAATCCCCAGTGCCTACGACACAGTACAACGCATATAAATATTACTGAATATTACTGATCGATAGACAAGACCCTAAAGGGAACAGCAATTAACATGGTGTTTGTCCAAGTGACGGATAAGCTCTGTGAGAAGACCATGATTCTAGCTACTGCATAAAGGTAAAGAACACTGCCCACTTCCTGTGGCCGATGAGCAGCGACCTTCACAGAGCTTCTCAAGTTAGTTTGCAGGCGGCCTAGTAGATGAGGCTTCGGAAGAACAAGTCAATAAAGACCTTGAAATAGCTGCCTCAAAGGCATCTAATGATTAGCACATGACACGATGCTATGACATGAACACATGCTGGAAAAGGTGGCATTGTGGTCATCACTTCGTTAGCCTGGAATGTGGAAAGGTCACAGAGAACATTACACAAAGGGCATCGCAGCTGAAAAATTATCTTCAAGTGTTTTTACTTTTGTCTCTCAAAATATTAAAAGCTGTGTGGTTGTGGATAATGAAAATAGGAAAAAGAACAATGCCTAAATATAAATCCAGAAAAAGGAATGACACTATGGCATTCATTTTACAAGTTATCTTTAAACAACGGAGGAGTTACACAGTGGTGCAGGACATCACACCACCTGCTTGTGCAGTCCAAAGGTTAAGAACCATCCAGGGGCTTCCTCAATCTACAGAGCCCCAGGGACACCCAGGCTGCTGCACCCAGACTGCGTAGGCTCAAATCTTAGATTATTATGATCAATGCGTGTATTGCATGCACTGCTGTTAGGAATGCATTGAATGCACTGCCATTATGCTTTAGTTTCTGGAATGCAGAGATAAATATAATAGCTTAAAATCATCTGAATACCTGTAATCACAGCACTCCAGGTGGCTGGGGCAGGAGGACTGCAAGTTTGAGTCCAACCTGGGCAACTTAGTGAGACCAATCTCAAAAGTAAAATAAATACATGAAGGACCGAGAGTGTAGCTCAGTGCAAGTCTTGGATTCAGCTCAGTACCACAAAATAAATAAAAATAAAAACATATGAGTAAATTTGAAAGAACTTAGGCTACTTTCTAGCAATTAGGAAGCACTAAAGATTTGATAAATACAAACAAATAAGGATTAAGAAAAAATGCTTGAACAAAAGGAATTTCTAACAACCAAATTAGAGCCTTCTTAAAAAGAAACAAAAGCAGCTTGGTATTTAATAAAAGCTGTGAGAGTGTGTTGCCTTCCCGCTGGGACTTGTGATCCAGCATCCGTGTAGAGTAAGCATGCAGAGAAGAGCCTGTGGCCCTCACTCCCCACCACAGTGCCTTTTGCAACACTCTGACCTACTGTGTGTTGAATGAATCAGCCAACCAAGCAATAACAAAGAGTGGGAGAGGGTGGCAGGTAATATGGCAGGAGGCCATGAATCCAGAAAGTTATCCAAGTATGGAAATCATGTCAATGCACTGGGAATAAAAAGAACCCACTCCTGCAAAGAAATGCAATAGGGTGGGCGGACCAACCAGAACCCTGAGACCCAGGACCGGCTGGCGCCCGGCACGCGGACGCACACATGCTTTTGGTGGCCGCACCGAGCCGAACCCTGACACCCAGGACAGCCAGGGCCGGGCACGCAGGCGCACACACACGTTTGGCGGGCAGACCGACCGGAACCTGGAGACCCAGGACAGCTGGCCCTGGGCACATGGAGTAATCAGCGAGACCCACAACGTGGAAGTGTCAGAAACGGCAGCGAGGAGCCAGCAGCTGGGCTCTGGAGAGCTCCACCAACAGAAGACCAGTCCCAGCCCCCACTTCCAGAGGCCAAGATCAGCTCCACGCCCAGCACAGTTCCCATAGCAAATTCGGCTGGAGTACACAGTGCATCTCTGGGATCTGACATGGACACTGTCACAGAACCGTAAACACCAGAGGTATTTTACTACTTGTATTCTCCCTTGTTTGTCTGATTGGCTACCCCTTTCCTGTCTGGTTGAATTCATCTTGTTTTGTAATGTATTTTGTGGTTATTTTTGTTTTGGGTGTGTTTTTTTTTTTTTCCCTCTCCTCTCTTTCTTGGGTGTACTTTTTTTTCCTTTCTTTCTTTTCTTCTTTTCTTTCCAATTCTCCTTTTCTTTCTTCCTTTTTTTCACTGTTTATGTTTCTTACCTCCTTTTTTGTTTTCTTCTATCGATCTTCTTTCTCTCCTTCCTCAACTACTTTTTGAATTTAAACTTTCAAGTGAGTAAACACTGCCTCTTCCCTTTCTGATCACTCCTTCACATTCTATTTCATTCCTTCCCTCCTGTGTCCTCCAGTTTCCCAAAACTCAGCTGATCATCCTTTGACCTCCAGCCTTGACTCTACTATATTTGACCTCATTCATCACTTTATCCTGTCCCTTACCCATGTTAAAACCCCTGCCCCCGCAAAAGGGTAAAACTACTCCACTAAGGAGAAAATCACCGTGTGCAAGTACATGGCATATGTATGGTTTTGTTATACAACTTTAGAGTCTGCTCCTGTGGTTGGAGGTAGCAGGTTAATGGTTACCATAGTTTGTCAGTAGTTAAGTTGTACTTGAAACTATTGTTATTACTAACTGTACTACTTTAGCCAGGATGTCATACATGTTATAATCAGTTTTTCTCCCCTGTATGATAACACTGTGATTGTATGGGGTCATAATCACCACCACAGCCCAGTACCAAAGGATTGGGTGCTGAGCCAAATAGTAACTTTGCATCCTTTACAAATTGGGAAGGTAGGTTCTTGGGATAGCTATAAAGAACCACCTACATGTAGAGGACATCCCTGAAGAACAGACATCTCCTAGGGTAGAATACTAGGGTAGAATACTACTGATGAAGCTATCTATCATAAGAAATTGGCAAGCATCAACAGAGAAAATAAAATAAAATAAAATAAAATAAAATAAAATAAAAAGGAGAAAATAGAAAATGACAAGATACAGAAGCAAAATGCAACCCAAAACCCCCAGACCACCAGGACAAGCCTGGAACACAATCAGATAGAAGAAACTGGAAGTCAAACACTAGAACTTTCTGAAATGATAGGAACAGAAGTGAAAAAACAAGTGGAAAAGGCTACAGAGGAAATAATCTCTCAAGTACAAAAAGAAATTATGCTTAAAATCAAAGATATTAGAGAAGACACAGACAAAAGGATAGATGAGCTTAAAAAAATGATGGAAACAAAAGCTGCCCAATATAGGAAAGAAATAGAATCCTTGAAATGGATCCAAACAGAAGTCCAAGCGATTAAATCTCCATCAAAAGTATATGCAACAGATTGAATGACGGAGAGGATAGAATATCAGATCTTGAACACAGAATTGCAGCAAGTGATTATAAAAATAAAGATATTTTAAAAATAGCAAGAGACTATGCAAAATCAATCCAACAGCTATATAATGACACAAAGAATAACATAAGAATGACTGGGATCAATGAGAAAGCTGGAGACAGCACAAATGCAATAAAAACTCTTCACAGAAATAATGCCAAAAAACTTCCCAAGCATGGATAAAGAATTTGACATACAAATAAGTGAAGTCCATGGTACTCCAAACAGCCATGACCAAAATAAACTACACCAAGACATATAATAATCAAGATTCCAGAAATTCAGCACAAGAATGGAATATTAAAAGCCATTAAAGAAAAGAAGCAGATCATCTATAAGGGAAAGCCCATCAGAATCATGGCAGACTTCTCAACACAAACCCTCAAGTCAAGAAGAGCTTGGAGTGAAGTATTTCAAGTCCTGAAAGAAAACAACTTTCAACCCAGATTGATGTACCCTGCAAAACTATCTTTCAAAATTAATGGAGAAATAAGATATTTCCATGACAAAGAACAAATGAAGAAATTCATGACCACCAAACCAACCCTACAAGGATTACTGAAAGATATTCTACACAGAGGAAAAAAATGACCACAATTCCAAGAACAACAACAGAAAAAAACCATCCAGCAGGGCAAGCAATTAAACAGAGGGGAAAATAAAGGAACCAACAGTAGAAAAATATGACAAAGATAAGCCGATACATAGCAGTTATAACCATATAATGTAAATGTTCCTCAATTCACCAATCAAAAGAAGCAGACTGGCAGAATGGATCAAGAAACAAGATCCAATAATATGCTATTTACAAGAAACACATTTAACTCAAAAAGAAATTGATAGACTGAAAGTCAAAGGATGGGAGACAATCTTCCATGCTACAGGAACCCAGAAAAAAGCAGGGGTAGCTATTCTGTTTGCAGACAATGTGAACTTCAAACCAAGAATCATCAAAAGAGATCAAGAAGGTCACTACATACTTGTTAGGGGAAAACTTCAAGAGGAAGAGATAACAATCATAAATATGTATGCACCAACTACAGGAGCACCCAACTATATAAGACAAATATTAATATACATGAAAAATCAAATGAGTAGTAACACAATTGTAATGGGAGACCTTAATACCCCATTGTCACAAAGAGATAGATCAACTAGACAAAAAAATCAGCAAAGAAATAACAGAACTGAACCAAACCTGCGAACAAATAGACTTAATAGACATTTACAGAGTGTTCCACCCAACATCATCAGAATACACATTCTTCTTAGCTGCACGTGGGGCATTCTCTGAAATAGACTATATACTAGTGCACAGAATATGCTTCATTAAATGCACAGGAATTGAAATTATCCCATGCATATTATCTGATCATAGTGCAACAAAATTGGAAACTAATAGCAAAAGAAACTGCAAAAACTCCATAAACACATGGAAATTAAATAACACCCTCTTAAAAAACCAATGGGTCACAGATGAAATTACAGAAGAACTTAAACAATATCTACAACTAAACAAGAAGCAGTTACAACATACTGGAACTTATGGGATACAATGAAAGCATTCCTAAGAGGGAAATTTATAGTGGTGAATTCTCACATCAGGCAAACAGAATGAGCACACACACAAAAAAAACCTAATGTTGCACCTCAAGCTTCTAGAAAAAGAGCAAGACAAACCCAAAGCCAAAACAAGGGAGGAAATTATAAAGAGCAGAGCAGAAATTAATGAAATGGAGACTAAGAAAAAGTACAAAGAATTAATGAATCAAAGAGTTGGTTCTTTGAAAGAATACATAAAATTGATAAACCCCTAGTCAACCTTATCAAAAAATGGAAAGAAGAAACTCAAATTCATGCACTGAAGAATGAAAACAGTGAAATCACTACAGATCTTGTGGAAATTCGTATCATCAATACCTACTTCAGAAATCTTTACTCTCATAGGATGGATAACATAGAAGAAATGGACAGATTCCTAGATATGTATGAATTATCAAAGCTGAATCAAGAAGATATAAAAATTCTGAATAACCCAATATCAGTGAATGAAATTGAAAATGCAATAAAAACTTACCAACAAAGAAAAGCCCAGGTCCTGATGGATTCACTGCTGAATTCTACAAGACATTTAGAGAAGATTTAATGCCAATACTCCTCAAAATTCTTTCATGAAATTGGAAGGGAAGCAATCCTCCCTAACTCATTCCTGGAGGCAAGTATTACCCTGATACCAAAACTAGAGAAAGACCTAACCAAAAAAGAGAACTTCAGGCCAACATCCCTAATGAACATAGATGCAAACATCTTCAATAAGATACCAGCAAACAGAATGCAGCAAATCATCAAGAAGATTATACACCATGACCAAGTGGGATTCATCCCAGGAATGCAGGGATGGTTCAACGTATGCAAATCAATAAATGTGATACACCATATCAACAGAGCCAAAGGAAAAAAATCACATGATCATTTCAATAGATGCAGAAAAAGCTTCTGACAAAGTCCAACACTCACTCATGATAAAAAGCCTACAGAAAATTGGAATAGATGGTCTTTACCTCAATCTGATAAAAGCCATCTATGCCAAACCAACAGCCAACACCACATTAAATAAACAAAAACTGAAAGCTTTCACTCTAAAATCAAGAACAAGACAAGGATGTCCACTATCACCTCTCCTATTCAATATAGCTCTGGAAACATTAGGCAGAGCAATTATACAAGAGAGACAAATAAAAGGAATAAGTATAGGCCAGGAAGAAGGTAAAGTATCATTATTCACAGATGACAGAATACTCTACATAGAACACCCCAAAAACCACCAAAGACTTCTAGATTTTTTTGTGTGTGTGTGTGGGTACCGGGGGTCGACCTCAGGACCTCGCGCACCAACAGGCGCCTGTGCCGCTGAGCAATATCACCGGCCCCTTTTTCGTATGTGGGTTCCGGGAGTTGAACTCGGGCCCTTGCGCTTGCAAGGCAGGCGCTTACGCCGCTGAGCCATCTCACCGGCCCAGACTTCTAGATTTGATAACCAAATTCAGTAGCATAGCTGGATACAAAGTCAACACTCAAAAATCAATAGCATTCCTGAACACAAACATCAAACTCACTGAGAGAGAAATTAGGAAAACCACACCCTTCACAATAGTATCCAAAAAATGAAATACTTAGAAATCAATCTAACAAAGGAAGTAAAAGATCTATACACTGAAAATTACAGTACTCTGAAAAAGAGATCAAAGAGGATATCTGAAAATGGAAAGATATCCCTTGTTGATGGATAGGAAGCACCAACATAGTGAAAATGGCCACACTCCCAAAATTGTTGCACAGATTTAATGCAATCAAAATACAAAATACCATTAGCATACCACAGAGAACTATGGAAAACATTCCTAAAATTCATTTGGAACCAGAAGAGACCTAGAATAGCAAAAACAGTTCTGGACAACAAAGGCAAGGCAGGAGGCATCACACTCCCTGACTTGAAATTATACTACAAAGCTACTGTGATAAAATCGGCATGGTACTGGGAAAAAAAAAAGACCCAAGGTTCAGTGGAACAGATTAGAAGATGCAGACACAACTACAAACACACTCAGCCACCTTATCTTTGACAAAGGGGCCAAACATGTTCAGTGGAAGAAAGACAGCCTCTTTAATAAATGGTGCTGGAAAAACTGGCTGTCTACATGTTAAAGACTAAAACTAGACCCACGTCAGTCATCATACACTCAACTAAAGTCAAAATGGATCAAAGATATAATTATTAAAACAGAAACACTGAATCTAATGGAAGAAAAAGTAGGTAGAAATCTTGAAGGCATAGGTGTAGTCAGAGACTTCATGAACAAAACCCAAAATGCACAGGAAATACTCCATAGAATCAACAACTGGGATCTCATCTTATTAAGAAGCTTTTGCACATCAAAAGAAATCACCAAC
The DNA here is from genome assembly GCA_028451465.1 of Erethizon dorsatum. NCBI lineage: Eukaryota > Metazoa > Chordata > Mammalia > Rodentia > Erethizontidae > Erethizon > Erethizon dorsatum. The sequence goes on from CM051833.1 coordinate 59,956,878, forward strand.
AGAGTGAAAAGAAAACCCACAGAGTGGGAAAAATTTTAGGCAACAGTCCTTCAGACAAAGGACTTACATCTAGAACATATAAAGAATTGAAAAAAATCAGACCCCCCCAAATTTAAAGATCCAATCCAAAAATGGGCATCTGAGATGAATATGCACTTCTCAGATGAAGAAATACAGATAGCAAATAAATATATGAAAAAATGTTCAACATCATTGGTCATTCAAGAGATGCAAATTAAAACAACACTGAGATTCCATCTCACCCCAGAAAGAATGGCTGTCATCAAGAAATCAACCAGTATGCTGGAGGAGCTGTGGGGAAAAAGGAACCCTTCTCCACTCTTGGTGGGAGTGTAGATTGGTGCAACCACTGTGGAAATCAGTGTGGAGATTCCTCAAAAAACTAGGATTAGAGGTCCCATTTGACCCAGCTATTCCCCTTCTGGGTATTTTCCCAGAAGAATTAAAAACGTCATACCACAGCGATATAAGTGCACCCATGTTTATAGCAGCACAATTTGTAATAGCTAAATCTTGGAAACGACCCAAATGCCCATCAACCGAGGAATGGATTAAAAATATGTGGTATTTTTATACAATGGAATACTACTCAGCTATAAAGAAGGATAAACTTGAGACTTTTATGGGTAAATGGGTGTAACTTGAGACCATATTCATAAGTGAAATAAATCAGACTCACATGTGTATACATCATAATGTCTCCCTAGTGTAAGTAGCTGAAAGAGTAAGATCCAAAATGTACAATAGATATTGTGAAATGGGAAGAAACTGTTCAAAAGGAGAAAATCAGGAAAGAAAAAGAAAAAGTAAATATATATCTATGTATATCTACATATATCTATATATATCTATACACACACACAAGACAGTTAAGATAGCTACACTACTAATTTCTATAAGTCCATTGAACAGAAAGGTTTGTGCTTATATCATTTGACCAATTTTTCATGCCTATATGTTGTAATATGAGCAACTACTTTGAAGATAACATTAAGCAATGTACTAACCATTTTTACTTTCCTACTATCTTGTTTTGAAATTTTTTATCATTGCTTTTATTGTTTTTTCTCTTTAAAATAGAAAAAAAAGAAATGCAATAATGTCTTGGGGTGGAATTAGCTGAGAATGGGGCATTTACCTGGTGGAAATGAAAAAAACCAAAGTCGTAAGTAAGGAAATCAAATAAGTCATGGCATATCCATCCTATTAAATATTACGCAGTTGATAAGCCCAATGTAGTAAAATTCTATATACTGACATATAAATCCAATAATGATGTTGAATGAAAACAAAACGTAGACATTTATTTATCTACAGAGACATACAGAAAGAACAATCCAATTTTTGACTGAACTAAAACCAAATAATTTCTATTTTATGTTTATAGGTGCAGACAAAAGCAGGCTCATTCCTAGGTAGCAGGGGCCTTTTTTTTTTTTTTTTGTGGGTACCGGGGGTCGACCTTAGGACCTCGCATGTCACCAGGCGCCCGTGCCGCTGAGCGATATCACTGGCCCTTTTTTTGTATGTGGGTACCGGGAGTCGAACTCAGGCCCTCGCGCTTGCCAGGCAGGCGCTTATGCCGCTGAGCTATCTCACCGGGCTGCAGGGGCCTTTTTAAAAAAACATTCTTCTATATTGTTTAGATTTTCAATAAGCATTAATGAATTTTTAACTTCAAGCAGGTAAAAATATTGACTTTTAAAATAAATGAGTGAGGAGGAATTAGTTTTATGGATTAACTTACGAGCTAAATGAAAGATCCACACACACACACTCAGTATATGCTTGACACACTGGGTGTGAAAGAATCAAAAGCGTTGGAAAGCACAGTTGCTGCATGGAAGAGGAGAAAGTGGGACAGACTGGAAGAGAGAGTTGCTTGAAAATATGAACTTCAGTAGAGCAGGGGCCAACTTTTCTAAGTGTTCTCCACACAGAACGAGAAATTCCCAGTATCTTCACTAAACGCAGGAGAACAGTTACAAGGAAGACAGTGTGGCAGACAGGCGGAAATGAGTTACAGACAGACATCGCCACAAGCAGAACCTCCTTCTCCTGGCTCTCTGAACTCATGTTACCTGGGGAAAAGCGTCACTCTTCCCCGAGGAAATGGAATTGGGATTATCAGCCTTATCTGATACACTCCGTTATGCAAAGCTCTTGGTTTATATGAAGAAGAAATGCTCAAAGCCGCAGGCACTGACAAATACCCCCATCCTGGCATGGCCACACAGGGTTCTGTGTGGGGTAAGTAGCGCACACCTGGGAAGTTCTTATAGGAAGCACGGCACAAGTTTTTATTTCCTCTCTGAGCAGTAGCCTGTTTCCGGTGACAGAGTAGACGCAATGTCCCTTCTGCAACATCACGCATAGGAGGCAGAGTGTTACACTTAACCCTGCAGCCTGGGAAAATCCCTGCGGTTCCCTCTGATTGTGACCACAGTGATACAGGCAGCAGCCGCAGAGACAAAACGAAGCGATTGTCTCGCTGTGCTTTAAGGTATAAATGCCCCATTCTAAAAGGTCAGATGTTTCTCACTTGAGGGCAGCTCCTTGCACAGACAGGAGTATATGTGATGTGATCAAAAGATACAGTTGAATGTTTAAATTAAAAAATATATATATATTAGAGTAAATGACACTGGAATTAATCCTCCTGAAAATACTCCCCTTGCTTCAAACACACATCCCATCATTCTTGCCACTTTCTGAAGCAGTGCTACAATTGCTCTTTTATTATGGCTTTATCTAGATGTCCCCCAAGGCCCTCATGTGCATATAGGCAGGGCTTTTGGGAAGGTGATTGGATTATGGAGGTGGTATTGCTGGCTTGCTTTTAAGAGGTAAGGTGCGGTCCAAAGAGGGGGTCCCTGGGAGAATGACCCCAAAGGGTTTATCTCCCTCCCTGGTTTCTCTCTTCTCTCTCTGCTTGCTGGCTGCCATGAAGTAAGCAGCTTTTGCCCCCTCATGCCATCAAATAAAAGCTAAAATAAACCTCTCCTCTTTTAAGTTGAGGCTGTTGAGTATTCTGTGTCAGTGGTAAGAAAGTGACTAAAATATCTTCCATGAGCATCTTTATGAAGTGTGACCAAAAATATGGTGAATGTCATCCAACAGAAAGGCAGCCTCATAAAAACATTACAGTGTGTCCCCACCCACCTTATGCAGCTGATTTGGCACTGTGTGACTTCTGGCTCTTCCCCAAATCAAAATGACTACGAAAGGTAAACATTTTGAATTGATTCGAGACATCCAGGCAACCACAATAGCATAACTAAAGATACTCACAAAAGAGGACTTCTAGAACTGCTTCAGAAAGTGGCAAGAATGACGGGATAAGTGTGTGCGAAGCAAGATGGAGTATTGTGAAGGGGAGGAATGAAAATGTCTCTCATGCTACCGTACATTTTTTTAGTTTAAATATGAACAGTATTTTCTGAGCACACCTCATATCTAGTTTGGTCACTAATTTCATGGATCCAACTATCTCACCACTTCCCTCCCAAAAGAGCCCCATCAAAGCTCTGGGCCTGCCTTGCCCTCCCTCTCCCCTCTTCTCCTTCCTGATGGTCCCTGGTGCTTCCTCAAGTGGGTCCTGCACTTCCCATTCCCGAAACTTCTTTCATGACAGTCATTTGCCTTCTGCCCTACTCTACCTGACTAAAGCAAAGCCCAGGGACAGTTTTAACATAGATGGCACAGAAATTTACACTGAGATATATCCATCCGGCTCTGATCGTTGTGTTACATGCATGACTTGGAAGCATCTACAGATGGCCACTATTTAGAATGGTTTGACTTACAACATTTCAACTTTATGTGGTGCAAGAGAGACATGCACTCAGCAAAAACAAACAGTAACAAACAGTACTTTGAATCTGGAATTTGGATCTGTCCCCAGGCTGAAGATATTCAGCCTAATCCTCTCAGGAAATACTGAGCAGTGGCCAGGAGTCACAGGTCCCAGTAGGTCCCAAGATCACCTGGGAAAACCAGCTGGGCGCCAGTGTACTAAGCTATGGTGTGCAGTAACATAGGCTTCTTAAATGCATGTTCAGCCCATGATGTTTTCAATTTACAATGGATTTATGGAGACCTAATCTACTTTTAAGTAGAGGATCATGTGTACACATAGGAAAAACAGGACATTATTTTAAGAGAAATCTTAATGACATGTTCAAGATATATTAAGTATTTAGGCAGGACCCTAAAAGCTATATACATATAATATATAAATAAGTGCATATAAACAAGCACACACACACTCTCACAGTCTGCTAGGTGCACACCCACAAATGGGCACTTGTGTGCATGCACATACACAAACACTATCATACTGAAATACAGCTAAATCCACAGAGGGGCCTGGGTGCCAGCTGCAACAGTCAGGTGTACACTCCAGCTCAGCCACGCACCAAGTTGTATGTCTATTTCCAACTTCAAGTGTGAATAATCTTCATGCCTTTCCTTAAGGTTAGAAGGGCCCAATTAATTACCCAATACAAAACACTTAGAACAAAGTGGAGCCCACTGAATGTCCATAATAGTTGTTAGATATGACAGTGTGGGCATTTCCTCTTGTGATTAACACCTGGAGAAAAATAGATCCAACCTTAAACTCTGCAATACACGAGGGGTTTTAAATAAGTGTTAATAATATTTCAGGAGGTTATTTTTGCAAGATAACTGCAAATGAGCTTGTACAATTATTATGATCAAAAAATTTACACATTATTTTGCTAAGAAAATGCTGCAGAGAAGAATCAAAAGGTGGTAACATAAGCACCTTCTCTATTTCATATCCAGAGGGACCGACGTGCCTTTACTAAGTCCAGTCACAGTAAACTTTTCACCCGTGCTGCTTGAAGACAGCATCTAGAACATAGAACATGGTGTCAAAAATATTTTCATTAGTCTTTTTTTTTTTGTGTGGGTACCGGGGGGTTGACCTCAGGACCTCACGTGCCAGCAGGCGCCGGTGCTGCAGAGCCATCTCACCGGCCCCTTTCATTAGTTTTTAAAGGACCAGAATCCCTTTTTGTTGTCAGAGCTGGATCACCACCCAAATGACCTCCCATAACTCAGGAGCAGCTGATGCTCAAGATGCCCTAGAGCTTGGCACCTGTGAGGACCTGCTCTGACAGGGAGAGCTAATCCATCATCCACAGAAAGAAATAAAATAGAACTACACAATACACCCAACTTCTCCACATGAAATCCCACAGGGCCGAAGATTTTACTCCCAGTAGGAAACCGAAATTTAAATTAGATTTTTGTACCAAAGCAACATATTGGCCAAAGTCCTGCTAAGTAAAGTGAAAGCAAAAAAACAAATCAAGAAAAACACTATGATGTTCAGAAGCCTAGAGAAAATATGAGGCTCATGTGGCATCAAATTCCGGATCAAATTAAGTGCACTGGTGGTAGCCATCCATAACTTCCTAAATGGAAGTCAAGCTAATGTGCTCAAAAACACCATAGCTGGCATCTCCATTTATCTTGTTTCTCCCACATATCACACTGAAGATAAAATACAATGAGATCATAACCTTTCAAAACCCAGTTTATTGTGCAATATTTTTCTCCAGTGGTTAATGGTGATTCTCACAGATTACAGCAGGAAAGGTTATAGAAAGAATCGAGACTGTGCACACTGAGAAAACTATTACCTTAACAGAAGTGAGCCCTGCTGCTCCAGAGAGCAGTCCTACGTACCTTAGGAGGCCACAGAACTGCAAAGTGTGCCACCTACAAAAGCGTTCAGCCCTCCAGGTGAGCAGTGGGTTCCATTTCCCAAATTCACCCACACAAACATCACCATTGCTGCATGCAATGACATGAAAGACTTTGAGCGTTTGAGAATTACAGACTTACCTTTAATTTGGACAAGAAACAGATTTAGAGAAATCAACCTTCTAATCCCAGGTTATCAGCCTCTGTGAAAGTATAAGGACTTAAATCATGTGAGTCTGATTGCAAAACCACTGGGAAATTCTGTGTCACTCATGTTAGAAAGGTTTAGGGAGCAAATGCCTTAGGGAGTCTGATAATGCTGAAGAAATATCATATCATTACCACAGGAGAAGACCTTACCTTTCCTTTCCCTCCCTTTTTGATTAGTGTGTACTTGTGTTTTGTAATAAACACATTCATCCTGAGGAAATGGCACATGTTCATGGTACATCTTGATCCTTTTTACTCCTCCTACCCCGTCCCTCTCATCTCCCTCCATCCCTAAATTCTGTAAAATGTCAGCAGTGTTTCCAAGGTAAAACAGTACTAAAATATCTGTCCATGTAAAAGTGAATTCCAGTGACCCAGAAATCCCACCCTTAAAACACATCTAGTAAGGGTATATGTCCACACAAATGTTTTTATGTGAGTGTCCATAGCTGTGCTGTTCATAATCAGTCCAAAAAGGGGAAAAGATCCAAGTGTCCATCAACTGATGACTGGTGAACCGATGAGGAAAATGTGCTGCACTGTACAATGGAGTATCATTCCGCCAGAAAAAGAACGGAGTGCCGACCATGCTATGCTGCAGATAAACATTCAAAACATGCTAAATAATAGAAACCAGTCACAAAAGGCCACACATTTTATAATTCCACTTATATAAAATATCCAGGAAAGGCAAATTCATAAACACTGAGTGGAGATTAGCAATTGCCAGGGATTCAAGGGAGGAAGGGTGGGAAGGTCCTGTCAATGAGCACAGGTTTTTTTAAAGGATTAAAATAATCTGAAATTAGATGGTGGTAGTGGTTTCACAATGCTGTGCATATAAGAAAAATGCTGAAAATCTCAAAAGGGTGGATGTGTTGGCATGGGGCTTAATCTCAAGACAATGTTTTTTTTTAAAAAAAAAAGGCTTCAAAGCCAACTCAAGCAATCAGATTCTTGTGATGTTGGCTGCAGTAGAAGCAGGTGGGGATGGAAAGTTGGGCTATGGCTGATTATCAGGAGGGCCCTGGGGACTCTGCACTGTATGGAGGTAGGGACTTCAGCAGTGGCACCTAGAAGTGGCCGTGATGGTAAGGAGCCCCAAAATAAAGCAGAGAGCACCTCCTTTCAACGCCTAGGCTCCCCAAGGCCTGGCATAGATGGTATGGCGGGGAGAAGGTAAGTTAAACATATATGCAACAGTAAAAAGAGCTATATAAAAAGCAATGCGAAACTGACATTCTTTTCCAATAGTTTCAGCCATGGCACATGTTTGACTAAAATGCGCCAGCAATCCATATAGCTTCTTGCCGCATCCATATTCATGAAGCAGTGGATTCTACAATTAAATACTGTACATTATTTATAATTGCAAATTATTTCATAATTTACATGTCCTAGCATTAGAAAGTATTACATAATTCGTGTCACCTCTATTATTTACTTAATAACTGTGTTAGTAGAGCCCAGGCTCCAAACCTAAGAAGCCACTCTCATCTCCAAAATGCACGGCACATGCCCCTCTGTACAATTCTTCACCCAATCTCAAGTCACAGACATTTCCATTCTTCCCCAGCTTTTTTCCAATGTTAAAGCAATTAATGCAGGCAGGTCTTATAAACTTGTGTCACTATTAGTCACTGTCAACAGAAGAGCGAGATGGAAGAGGCAGTAGGTATAAAGGTGGATAGGTTGTGCTCATGGGCTTGGCCACATTATTTCAACTAGGTGTAAACTGCAAATGCTCTGGTATTTTACTATGCAGGGCACAATGTGCCATGTGTCAGGCAAAGAGAATGTGTCCTGCCGTGTGCGCCCTTGACGCAGGAAATGTTCTTCTGGAGTCTCAGAACCTTCTCGGGGCAACATGTTCCACCACCGAATGTGAGGCTCAGTGACGCAACACCCATGCAAGGCCGAGGACTAACGGTCCGTCAGGTACTCACCCTTCCTCCACTGTCCCCACCGCGCGAGGTTACAATGTGGGGCGAGCTGTCCAAAGAGCATTTCAGATCACAAAATACGGTGCGTCCCTCAGATTGCAATTCCATAAATCTTTATCTTCCTTATGGGGATTTTCTGGGAAAGAGTCCCATCCCATGGGAGTTTTCCTAAGGAATTTGAAGGATGAGAATTGGCCCAGGGTTGCTCTGAAAGCCAGTTCAAGTGACTGTTTTTCTTCTTTTCTTCCTACTTTGGAAACTCATCTGCAATGCACAGATGACAGCTGTGTTATTTTCTCCTACTCATCCCACAGGAGAATTAATTCTTCCTTCGACCTTACACTAAGAGCTGCTGCACAAACCCCTTGCTACTCCACTTCGACAGTGACGTCATCGCTGATGAACACAGTTCCCCCAACCAACACAACACTAGTCTGCGGCCAAGGGTGCTCTCGTTACTTCACCTTTTTACTGCAAAAGTCTGTTATGGGGACGTCGTCAATGCTTGTGGGACCAAGGAGGGAGTGTAAGGAGGGACTGAGAGGCCACGCTCCTCCATCCCTGTATGGGAATGATGAGCTTGGGTCCCTGCGCTGCCCCTGGCTGGAGGGAAAACTGGGGAGGTTAGTCCACGTCTCTAAGGTTCAACTGTCTGATGGTGAAACTAATGTGTTACTGTACTCTCCCTGTGGATTGCTGGGAAGATTATAAAATTGAATCCTTTACTTGCATCACCTCACAGTGACTGGCATGCATCTGCTGCACTATATAAGGAAGATCAAGACCCTTCGTTTTAAGCCACTGCATCTTCCACTGAACAGGTGGGCCAGTCCTCTGCTGAACACCCTTTGTCAGTGCTCAGAAGTGTGTGCACTGGAAACAACTTCATGAAACAGAAGAAGAAAATGAGAGAGAAGATCTACAGAAACCGGACACACCTCTCCTGCCACTGGAGCTGGTCAGAGACATGGCAGAGGTCTGGGTACAAAACTTCAGGGTGCTCGCATCCCTCTTCTGCTGTGAATCATCTTTAGAATGAGGCCTAGACTCATTTTCCCATCGACAAAATTCAAAGCTGTCACATGGCCCTGAACTGTGGTGATACACGCTTTCATTAGCGGCCTGCCGTGAGGTGAACCTAAGCAGAATACATCAGCGCTTTTTCCTCATCTAAGTCATAAAGTCAAGTGGTTGAAAATAGCACTCTCCACTATATGTATGTTAAAAACCAAGCCCAAATTGTAGCTTAGGTGCCCATAACCTTCTTATACCAGCAATAAATCTTCCCTCCAAGGGTAAACCACTTACAGGCTTGGTAATACAGCTGAATTCTCTAATGCCAAGCATTATATATTGTATATAATGCTATATGCATACATATATATATATATATATATATATATATATATATATATATATATAAAATATATGGCACTACATGCATATATAAGAGTAATCAAGCTATTTTGAAATGTATACTTGCAATCATTTGTGACTAAAAGCTCTTCTTATAAAAGCCCATTCCAGTGTTTGTCTGGACACAATTTGAAGACAATTTTCCCTTGTCAGGGGCAAAAAAGCCATGATTAGATTAATTTCTGGTAGCTAGTTATTGAGACCACAGAAAGAAAATGGTGACTGATTAATGAATAACCAAACACTAAGAATGTCCAGGTGAGCAATCTCACGTGACCCTTCAAAGAGAGCCAAAGGTTAATTTATATGACAAGGATGCTATGTTGTGACCATCACCGAGAAGCAGTGGACACTACACTGAGTCCCTCCCTTCTTGGAAGGGGTAATAGATTCCAGAAGAGATTGTCCAGCTACCCAAAAAAAAAAGTAAATGTAAGATAATCACTTTTCTGAGCATGTTCTCTCACCTCATTTAATGAGGAGCCATGTGATTTCAAAGCAATTTCTAGAGTTACAGAATATTAAGCAAGATATTTATTATTTTATCCCACCATGAAACAACAGGTCCAAGCAACCAACTCCAAGAATACTCTCAGAAACTGTGTTCATACATGTCAGGAAACAAAATAGGGTGAGTTCTGAGAACAGGGATAATAGAAATGGATTCATGGAAAAAGAGCCTTGACAGAGACTGAGAATTCCACGTGAACCCCATCATTTAGACTGCCCAAGTATTCTTGTAAAAACTATTCCTAACATCCAGGGACCATGAATTCTAACTCGGGGCTCTGCACACTCTCCCTTCATCAGAAAACACTTTTCTCCATTGAAAGCAAATATTTAAAATCTAGTTTCCAGAAGGCCCAGCACGTTTCCCCAGAGCCTGGTTTGCTTTCATTCACCCTCCTGGAACTGAACACCACAAATCAGAGCCAGTGTCTTTCTGGAGGAGACAACATGAAACAAATAGCATACCTGGAGCCGGACAGGCCTGGGTCAGACACGAAAGCAAAAGTCATGGTTAATTAACCCCAGCTCTGTGAGGTGCTGGGTCTCTGTTGGGACAACTAGGAAACACACACCAACCTCGCTGGCTGGTTATACTGTGAGAACGAGTTAAGTCATGGCCAGAGGGTGGCAGGGTGCACAGCCATTGGTCAATAACTGTGAATGGGCTGCCACCCTCCTTTAAAAGTGTGGACTTCAAATATGCTTGATTCTCTTCCAGGTCTCTTACTACTCCTTGTCATGGCACTGGCCATATGACATCTGCATGTGGGTGGCTTGGCCACCGTGAGCAGGCTCAGCCAGGTGGACTTTTACACATTCACAGCAGAGGCCAACCAGCGACAGGGGCCCACAGGCCAGCAGAAATGGCACAAATTGGTGAATATTTGGGACCACTCTTTACCCACCAGGAAGAAAAGGACCTCTGGCTTCCAGTTCCCATGAATGACAACGCTACCACGTGTCTTCTGCCTTGCATGGCCAGAAAAGTAGGAAAGCACTTGTCAGAAATAAATGGAACACGGTTAAAATGACACCACCAAATTAGTTCTGTCTCAAAGGACTCCGCATCCACAACAGCAGTATTTGCCCAAATATGAACATTTCCCAGTGGCAATTGCTTACTCACAGCTAAGTTCAGCAAAGGCATCAATGTTAGTTTAGAACATGATGCATAAAGATAAGATAAAACAGGCTTTCGAAAGGCTGGCTCATGGGAATAGTCTCATACAGAGCCTATCTAGATTTATCAAAAAATGAATTAAATAATTGAAGCCTAGAAAAGTCAAAAGCTAGAATTATTTTCTCATCAAATGTGAAACAAATAGCCCTCATGTCAGTAATCATATCCAGTGAGACTTGAATGTATTTCTGCTTTGGTGATAAAACAGAAGAAAAAGAAACAGTGATTTTTTTCTTCAAAGAGTTACAGATATCAAGAAAATATTTTGATTTGCATGCACAGGAAATATAAAGTTTAAGCATTACATATTTATTGGTACATAAAAAGTATGGTTAGCACTAGACTACATTTTAAAAATAATTCAAAAAATAAAATGAAAAATTTTTTAAAAGTTAAAAATAATTCAAAGAAATTTTACCAAGTATTAAGAAGCTTAACACAAAACTACAAGGAGAAGACAAACAAATGATGACCTATACAAACTGACAAAATATTATGTTGAAAATCATAACACGTAACTGGCAACATTTGAGCCAAGAGAATGTACAGAAAGATTCTTAGTAGAAATTAGTCCAACAGAAGTAGTTCTCCTAGTAGACGGAACTCAAACAAGTCTTTAAGCAAAAGTTAGATAATGTCATGGCATACGGAAAACAGAAAGGAAGAAATTCTAGAGCAAAGAATATACTCTATCAATATGTCATAGGATAAACACCATATCCTGGAGTTTCTTGGCCTCAGCACTGCTTTGATTTGGGATAAGACCAAGTTTTCCTTTTCAGGGTGGTGGTACTCTCCTGTATATATTGGAGGATTTAGCAGTACTGCTCTTCTCTACTCATGAGATGTCTGTGACACAAGACGACCACCTTCACAATCAAAATGATGTATCTAGGTTTTGACAAATGTTTACAGTATGTGGGGGGAGCAAAATCCTTATCTTTCAAATTGAGAATCACTGCTATATGCAAAGTTACAATCTAAAAAGCAAGGGCCGGTGAGATGGCTCAGCGGCGTAAGCGCCTGCCTTGCAAGCGCGAGGGCCCGAGTTCGACTCCCGGATCCCACATACGGAAAAGGGGCCGGTGATATCGCTCAGCGGCACGGGTGCCTGTTGGCGCGCGAGGTCCTGAGGTCGACCCCCCGGTACCCACAAAAAAAAAATAAAAAATAAATAAATAAATAAAAAGCAAAATGAGCCACATAAAAAATGAATGAGATATTCTTCAAGCCGACTAAACATAAAAAGGAATATTCTGATTTCATTTTCCATAGTCCAATTTTCTTCTTTGCTTACTATGCTAATATGATCTCATAGAAAATGGTACACATACTAATCGAAACTGTATCTTGAATCAGAGAAACACCCAATTTCACCACAATGAAATGTGGGTTTCACGAATCAGTTATATAATGGGAGCCAGATAAATGTGCCTCCATTACCACAGTAGCAAGGACAGTCTGTTTGGTAAAGGAAATGAACATTGTCAAAATTTACAAGCAAAGCCTTCATGCAACCCAGTTTAAAAACCTGAACAGAAACCATGAACCTCCCAGAGAAGATAGTCCCCTCAGCCACCTGACAGCTTTTATTTTGCTTTCCAGACGGCAATAGGATTACAAACCAAGCAAGCACTTTTGGAAAAAGGAATATGACCTCCACCGGGTCGTAGCAAAGAACAGAGGGAAAAACAACTTCTTTGGTGCCCAACAATTCTCCACGGCTCTTCACCTGTAAGCAATTTCTTAGTTGACACAGCAGCCTGCCAAATGCCTTTAAACCAAGGGTGGTGAGAATCCAGTCCAAAAGGTACTAGGGGAAAGAGGAGGAGAGTCCACAGTCCTGGGCCACCTCCACCATCATCACCATCAGCAATGTCAACAAAACTGTCACCACCACCATCTCCAACACTATTAGCGCCACAATCATCTCTACCACATGCTACCACCATCATCACCATTATTACCACTATCATCGTTATTACCACCATCCCTGCCAGGCAGAAGTCTTACCTGCCACACCGTGGAATTCTATACCCCTGACTAGGCTCTGCCACAATCAAACCTCCCCTTAACCCCTCCAGCACACACTTCCTAGCCACCGTATACTTTCTTACTTCTGGAATTTCTACATTTCCAAAACCTGCTCAAGTAGTTTTCTTGGTCTGGGATATCCCTCCACACAACTTTTTAGACTACCAACTTATTAGTCAAACTTCACACATATTGGCTATGCAGTCAATACTGAAATTGCTCACAAAGTGCAGAAATCCCCTCTATATTATGCTCAGAAACTAGTGTTCCAAGGGATGAGCAACTATTTATTTAACTCCTACACAGTGCCTAATAGCTGCTAGGCATGCTTTTAAGTACCTTATAATTATCAACAAATTTATCCTCCTAACAATGCAATTAAAGGGTTACTACTATTCTTATTCTCATTTTACAGATGAAGAAACTGGGGCATGGAGTTAAGAAATGAGCCCAAGATAATGGCTGGTAAACGGCAGAGCTGAGTTGCAAGCCCGTGCAGAAGTTTCTCCAGGATCTCTGAGCCACTTCACTGGTGACCACTCTAAACTAAAAAGTAGTTCCAAGGTGAATTTCGCAATTAAGTTATCTTTTTTAAAATAAATGCGATGGAGTCCAAAAGAACTTCAGGAACATTGAGTTGACTAATTTTCAACTTTTGAATGACAATAAAACCCTATTTTCAAAAGCCTTGAGCCTACCTTGCCTCTCCTCCTAGCAAAGTTTGAAAGAATCATAGGGCCATTTAAGTGTAGTTTTAAAACCACTAATTTTACTGCAACCTTCTCTGTTCAGAGACATGGCACCTGAGGCCCCAAGAAACGAAGTCATTTGCCTGAGATCCACCAAGCTAGTTGGCAGCAAAGCTAGAAATGGAAGACAAGAATCCCGAGGCCAGCTGGGCCTCAATTATCCTTGGCCGCCCTGGCCCATTGTCACGTAGGGTTTCTATACAAACATGCAGTGTCACACTTACCAGTTAGAAAAAGGCTGAAGATGCATGAAACTCACCAAGAAAGCCAAAGAACTAGCATTCATCCAACATGCATCTTTCTTGCTGTAAACCTACAGAGTCTAAGATTCTACAGCAAAATCTGAGATTCAGGTTGGGCCCTGCATATAAGGAGTCCAAACAAAGCCATTGGTAAGAAACCATGAACAACTAAGTGGTCCAGCTCATGAAGAAGAAACTGTGCAAAAAAAAAAAAACCATCACAGATCTACCAGGCTGAGTCCAAGGCTGAGCAAGAACTAAAACCCCAAATCTATCCCCTGGGTTCCAGTGCAGTCCCCACCCCCAGCTCTCCCTTCCACTACTCCTGTGAAGGGGTCTTTACCTGCACATGGAGGAGGCTTTCCAGCTGCAGCTCTGTAACTGAGTTCCTGGCTGACCTTCAGACCTTTGTACCTCAAAGCTTTCCATGACTACTGTTTCTCCCTGTGGAAAAGCATGCTTCACTCCTTGCAGAAGTGTTGAGAAATCATTTTGTGCACCTGGCTGCAGAGCAGGACTGCCTCAGACAGGAGATCAGACACATTAGAAGGGCTGTGCCACTACCAGGGTGGGTCCCGTCGCTTTCATGCCACTACCCACTCAATGCCTGGAGGCGGATGAGGAGACTTTAGAAGACTCCCTGGTTTTAACAACCAGGGAAGGTGCCCTGCTGATCTCCGGTTTCAAATGAAGATTAAGTATGCTACTGGATCCTCTACCTACAACTATTCCCCCAGCTCACATCCAGGCACAAGGCAATCCTGATTTAAAAAAAAATTATATATCTTCCTGTGAAAACACCTATAAAAATTAGCTCATAAATAAAATCTCTTTTAGCCTTTTTTTTTTTTTTTTTTTTTTTTTTTAGTGGGTACCGGGGGTCGAACTCAGGACCTCGCGCGCCAGCAGGCGCCCGCGCTGCTGAGCTATCTCACCGGCCCTAGCCTGACTTTTATCATGTGAAGTTCTACCTTTTTTAGAAACTGTAAGTTAAAAGTTAATCTTGTCCAATACCTTTAATTTATTTTTATTAAATAAATATGTAAATAACAAATAAACACACACCTATATTTATAATAATTAGACAAAACAAACTCTATGATCTTGTGGATCTATTAAGAAAGAAAAAATTAATAATAAGAATAATGCAATATATGCCAGAAAGTTTCTGAAATCTTATTAAAAATACAGAAATTATAACCAATAAATTTTCCTTGGTGCTACATAGGATCCAGAGTTAGGTCCCTTATTTATTCACCTTTTCAAAGTATTCTGTTCCATCTTGCTCTGTTTTACTGCCTGATTTCCCTGGGCATTTGGCAGTCAAACTCTCCAGATCAGGAATTTCATTTATCTTTAATCTTGCAAAGCATCGAGGCTACTCCTTTTGCTGATTATAAATAAGTAAACAAAACAACCTGGGAGTAAAGAAAAAAGACATACATGCTGCCTACATTCCCACTACAGAGCGTTCTCTACCTACTCACTATATTTATTCTTGAGTTGTGAAAATGACAATTTCCATCTGGACTTTTTTTTTTTTTTCACAAAGGCATTTCTCATTTCATCCTGTGATAATTTAAAAAACTATGTACACTGTGTAACCATAAATAAAATAGCTTACAGCACCACTCCAAAAATCATTCTCAACCTTCGTGCACACTACTTATTCCAGTCAGAGCAAAAGAAATAGGGTCCGATGGCTGCAGGATGCAAAGGCAGCAATCAAACGGCATGTTTTTAGCATGTTCTCTGCTGTGCTACTGATTATCCTCAGGGGCCTGGGGTTCAATAAATCTTAATTGGGCGTCATTTAGCTCAGCCATGAACAGAAAAACATGAGGAGGCAACTTCTGCATGTAGACCTTACCTGCACTGTGGTTGCTCTCTGTATTCGCTACTACAAGCTCAACTCATAGGCTAGTAACCTCGAGCGACCTCAAGTAGAAGCAAAGTGGGTCTCAGACTTCACGCCCATAAAGCACATGTGAGTCTCATTTACACGATCCCCCACCGAGGGGGCCCAGGTCTTCTCCCACATCACCTACGGACTGACAGTCAGTCAATAACACTACCACGCCTCATCCACAGCCATGAAGGAATTAAACTATGGCTGTGAATCACCGGTCAGGAAAGGATAGAAGAAGGAGGAAATAAAAATTAATCTTATATCCATCAAACAAGACTCACATTATATATGCCATCACGATTAAAAATATCACTAGTTACAACTCATAGGAAGACAACTTGAGGCTAGTTATGGCCAAAAATACTGTGACTGTCGGGACAAGAGCTGACCCTTAGAAAGAGACAGTGGGTTTTAGCAAAAACTATCCAAGGCGTTCCCTATTCCAAGAGGGCAGCAACCTGCCCCAGACAATGATGGGCAGAAAAGAAATGCTGTCACGGACTCCATGAGCCTTTTTTCTTTATTCCTCCCTCCTTCTAGTTATAGTTCAGCCTACAAAATTATTTCTGTGAAAATAAAATATTATCTACAACTTCTGATATGATCCTATACCTATAAGACTATGCATGGAGATCTCTGCAATGGTTGTCTTGACTTGTAATATTCTAAAGACTTTCAGATTAGGGGGTTCACAGAAAATATAACACTGTGAATTGATTTTATCATGATTCTTCTGCTACTTTTTTTTTCTACATGGAACACTCTCCACTTTTAATATCTTCTTCTACAAAGAGACTTAACTGCCATAGCAAAGCATTTGTAGATTCGTCCACCCAGTCATCCACCACTCCAGATAGATGACCAAATGGGATGTGTGTGGAATGAGTGTGGGCAGGAGGTGAAGCAAAATCTCACTCTCAGCTGAGGGGTGTAAGGTCACATGGCCAGCTTGTAGAAGTCAAGAGTGGAGGAGACCTTGGGAACAATGGACAGATGCTGGAAAATGAGAAATGAAACCACCCAGTGACAAAATCTACCCAGGACAGAGGGCAAAAAATTTTTCCAAAATTGTCAAGGGATGTCCTGGAGAAGTAAGAATGGAATTACTTAGACATACACCACCTGTGATAGCAAACTCAAACATCCATGCTGTGTACATATGGTGTCAACTAGAAACAAGGAAGTTAGAATATCAAGAGCAAGAAGGATTTCCAAACTTCTGAAGACTTACGAAGATTTTCAAGATTTAAGCAAAAAGAATCCAAGTACTGAGCAGAATGGAGCCAGAACTCCTGTAAAGAGGTGGAATACAGTGACTCGCCAGGCAATGCGTTCTGGGACAACCCAGTGGGACTTCTTATTGGAAGACGCACAGGAAAGAGTGATCAGGACCACTGGGGTGGAAAGGGGGTAGAAGAAGGCATGGAGAAGGAATGTTTGAGGTCACTGCATTGATGGGGGAAATTGCTGTGCACATTTACCCTGCTGAGTATCGACAGCTACAGGTGAGGGAATACAAGTGATACCAGAAACTGCCTCGTATGGACAACAAAAGCTCTATGCTTAATTAAAGGCAGATTTCCTAGCCATAATAATTTTTATGTTTCTGAATTTTTCCTGCACTCTGAGTTTTTCCAATAGCCAAGCCTTTATGAAGTTCACCACTCCTCCTTTAATTGAACTTCCGTTGAATGCAAGTAAAGTACATATTTAAATAGATGTATGAAAACTCATCAGAAAAAAATTGAAAGAGAGGATTTTTTAACTTCTTCAATATAAGAAGGTGTGATTCATAATTATCATCTACAGTCTTTCTTGTTTAACTGGGTGAGAGCTAAAAGAATACCCAACTCTTTCATTACTGTGAAATGAAAATGTATTACATAATTATCTTAGAAAAACATATGCACAAACAGACAGTATTATAATAATGGTATTTCACTTTAATAATATATAAGACTTTAAAGGATATCACTGACCAAAATTAATTTCATTTAAATAAGTGAGGCATAAGATATGGAAACCAGTCAGCTGCATTTAAGATCTAGTGATTCAGCTATATGTAAGAAAAATTTGCTGTCATCTAAAATGACAGTTTTTCTCTGGCTTTTTATATAAATGTCTTTCCAATATAGTTTCACTAAATGAACATAAAATAAAAAAATATCTCTTTGATTAGATTCGTCTACACTCAGTGCCATAAATATCACGGATGCTGCATAAACAGCAATAGATGGAGATAGGTCCACTTTTAAATGTTCAGTAGTCACTGTCTCAATTGAGGCTTCTTCTTTCTACCAATCATAGTATGAAAACATTGCTAATGTCCTGTACTAGAAATATGTCTACAAATACAACAAGAAGCTCATCAAAACCTTAACAAAATCTACCAGATCTACTCATTAGACAAAAAATATCAATCACTGGTTGAGAACTAAAACAATCATTTTCCCTGGTAAAGAGAACAGGATTTTGAGTTAGCAAATAAGGGGCTAAATCACAGCTTCATGAATCTACCTTGGGAAAATTACATAACTTCTGTGTGTAAGGTTTATCTACTAAAAAGGACAAAGATTCCTTTACCGCGCAGTATTTCCATCCTGACTGATTGAAATAACATACGAAAAACACCTGGAATGGCCTGCAGGTAGCAGACGAACTGTAAATATCACGTCCTTCATAGACGGCAGCTTTGTAGTTATTACACCACTGCTTGGCCGGCTCTCAATTTCTGTGTGACCCATTGCATCCCAAAGATCAGACCACTGGATCCAAGGGCTGATCACTAGGAGACAGGTTGGACACTGATGCAGATACACACTTGACTCAAATTACTTAGAAAGCTGTATATTTCAAATTATAAGTCAATGATTACCAAAGGGTTCTAACAAGAAACACAACTTTTGAAACACCACTTCCTTAAGCACTGTTTCACGCCACAAAGGAAAGCAAGCTTTGGACTGTACAGAAGAAACTTTGCATCTCTGCCAGGAACTTAACTGCTCAGCAGCTGCTACTCAGTTGGAAGACAGAGTTCTCCCACCTAATAAAGAGACTGTGATCAAACAGACACGTGTGGGACGCGTCAGGCCTCAAGACAAAAAATGAATAGCCCAAGGAAAGCCAGGAAGTCAATCACTTTGTCACAAACCAGAGAACAAATAATTTAAAAAAAGACATAGGAAATCTTACCTTAACTTTATATGTGTGCCTAAAGATGAAGATTAGCGTTTCCTTTAACATTAATGGCATTAAAATCAGTATTTTGTAGTTTTTTCATCCTCTATTTTTTTTCTTCCAGCTGGCAAAGTGTCAAAAGGCCATAAAGAGAAAAAGTGCTTCCAGATGGTTGGTCTAAGCAAATTGGGTAGAATTTTCCTTTAAATAAAATGGAAAATACATGTAATAGAAGCCCTGCCAAACACCTATCAAATAAAAATGACTACTGTCTGCATCATTATAATTCACTCGCTGGTTTATGGCCTCTCTCTGTTTCAAAGAGTTTCCCGAGTTCACATAATGTGCTGCAGTGCTGGGACTGGCATCAGAGCTTTGGTTCAGCTGAAAGACACTGACTGTGAAATCTTCCATTGCTGGACAACTTCCTTCCCTTAAGTACAGTTTTAAAAGTTGAGCTGGGGCTGGTGAGACAGCTCAGCGGCCTACGCGCCTACCTGGCAAGCGCGAGGGACCGAGTTCAACTCCCGGAATCCACATATAAAAAAAAGGACCGGTGATATCGCTCAGCGGCACAGGCGCCTGCTGGCACGTGAGGTCCTGAGGTCGACCCCTGGTACCCACAAAAAATACATAAATAAATAAATAAATAAATAAATAAATAAATAAATAAAATAGAAGTTGAGAAGCAATAAAAGAAAAAGTGTCCTTTCAAAGGCAATGTTGAGCTGTATTCTCTCAGCTCAATAAATGCTTTGGCTTTTGGGGTGACACTCAAAACACTATCACCTTGGTTTTCCAGGTATACATTTTATAGTAAAGTTTGTGCTATTTTGGAGAGATTTCTGTAAAAATAAGGAAGCAAATGAAATGATGGTGGTTCATCAGATCACAAATAAGATCGCAAAATGTTCTAGAGAAATTTACTCTCAATTTCTTCCACCTTTCACCGAGGGACTAGATTTTCGTAGTTCAAATCTCTCACTCTAAATTCCATTAGTATATGAGGGGGAAAGTGCTGGGAACTGGAGAGCTGAGGAACGGAAAGAGAGACAGTCACTGGGGACAGTGTATGATCCAGGCCAGTAACTCCAAATGGACCTCAAAGTCATCAGTCATCAAAAGGCAGCCTTGCCCGCTTCTCAGCAATGAGCACTAGGAGGAGGGGGGCTTCAGAAAAGGGAAGAGCAAACCTTCTCATGCTGTGCTACTTCCACTAGAGCTCCTTCCCCGGGGACTGGGTGCAAGCTCTTGGTGTAAGGTAGTAACACTGTCAAGGGCAACATGGAAATCGCATAGTATCGAGTCCAAGATCCAGCCTCCACAGATGCACAGCTACACAAGTACACACACTGCCTTCATGGCTTGTATTTGCCCTTGCTTTAAGTTAGTAAGGTGCATTTAGACTAGTAGTTCAAAACTACAGGTGACGCTACATCCTTGCCTCAGGAACATATTGCAATTCCTGCAAAAAACATTGACTGTCACAACTGGGGGTGCTATTGACAACTATTATTTTTTTTTGTGGGTACCAGGGGTAGAACTCAGGACCTCACGCGCTAGCAGGCGCCCGTGCCGCTGAGCGATATTACTGGCCCTTTTTCATATGTGGGTACTGGGAATCAAACTCAGGACCTCGCGCTTGCCAGGCAGGCGCTTATGCCACTGAGCTATCTCACTGGCCCTATTGGCATCTATTGAGTAGAGACCAGCGATGCAGATAAGCATTCTATAATGCACAGGAAAGGACCCCCTAAAAAATGCCAATGCTGTGCAAGTTAGAAACTACACACGTGCGCGCACACACACACACACACACACGAGCAATTTAAGTAAGATTATGCCCTATAAGGAAAAAAGGAATTGGAAAGACCAGAAGCTCTTAGCACTGAAACTTTTCAGTGCTACTAAAATAGGAAGCCTGGTACAGTCATCGGACAGCTTTCTAATTATCTTTTATACCCTATACAGATTCCCTTTTTATTCTGCTAGGCAAAAATAAGAGAGGCAATTTATAGCAAGCATTTGAATTCTCTGCTATATTAAGATGTGGTAGCTTATACATTTTATTCATAAGTTTCACTAGAATAAATGAAACATGGTAGACTCAATTCTTGGACAATTGTTTTTCAAAGGATACCTTTTAACATTATATGCTATAGCTTCTAATGAAATACATGGTCTCACTGGATATTATATACAAAATGTTTCCCATTTCTACTTATGCATGTCATCTGCTTTGCTAATTTTTTAAAAACTCACATTTTTAAACCTTAAATGGGATCCTACTTTGTGCATCTCTTAACTACCCATACCCTGAAACAAGGAACAGACCTGTCCCCAGGTATTCCTGACTCCAGCTACGATGTGCAAAGCAGGAATCTACTATTACTTCTGGTAGTTTGCAAAGTTGCCAGGGACCGGTAATGATCATGAAGGTTCAATTCCCTTGATTCCATCATTACTTTCTTTTCTCTTGACACAGTTTCCCTTCCACTTCTGAGCCTTGTCTCTACCACCAGGGATCTTGGGATCTGCACATCCCTTGCCCATCAGGCATTCCGTTTGACAACCTCGTGTTCACATTTATTAAACCCCTCCTGTTTTAGTTGAAGCTGCTATAACAGCTTACCATGGCTTGAGTGGCTTACACAATAGAAATTCATTTCTAACCCTTCTGAAAGCTGGCATGTCTGAGTTCGAGGTGCAGGCAGATTCCTGTGTGGAGAGATCGATCCCCTTCCTGGTTGGGAGACTGCCGTCTGCTCCTATATCCTCGTATGGTAAAGAGCTGAGAACAAGACCATGCCCTCTCCCATTCTTCCTCTAATAGCACTAATTGAGTCATAAGAGCTCTTGAAGACCCCATCTCCTTTTATAATCAAATGAGGTGTTGGGATTCCAATGTATAAATTTTTAGAGGACACAGACATGCCGTGCATCGTACTCCCTAGATTCGCAATGGAGCAGAGTCCAGGCGCACTCTCCACTTCCTGGGTTCTTTGCTTCAGCAGTAGTAGCAGCACTAGGTTTCAGCTGTGGTCATACGTTGTCCCCATGACTGCAGTCAGAGCCCTGAGTTTTGTGGCAATTCCTGCCACCACAGGAAGGTTCTTTGTCTCTGCACCTGACAACTACATCCCAGTCGGTTTACAAATACCGAAGAAGGCACACCAGCTTGCAAGCTCCTTAAGAACAGGACCTCTGACACATGTACTGCCAAGTAGGAAAAGTGTGCTAAATGTGTTGATAGCGCAAGTAATGGTGCAGAAGTTCCAGAGATACTTATTGGTGCTAAGGGCTCAGGCAAGTAACAAGAACCTTACCCATTAGAGCAAAGGGAAGGACACATAGAACACGTCCGGTCCAGGACACAGGCCTCACTTTGGAAGGAAGGGCAGGGGCAGAGGAAGGGGATGCAAAAGCACATTGATGAGCCATGTCAAGACCAAAGGGGACAAGGCAATGACAATCACGAAAGCTGACCACCCAGTGTCGCATCTTCCGAATACAGGTTTTAATCATGCAAACATCTGAGCAACCTCTTCTGATGGTGCAAAAGTAAGCATCACAGATGGGCCCTGCCAAGCGCTGACTGCAGTATAAGACAGGAAACTGCACCTCTTTCCCGGGGCCTGCACACACAGGCAGTACACAGCAGATTTAATGATTTTAGAGTGACACTTGCATGACTTTCGTTTGTTCGTTTAGGAAGCATTTCCTTTCTCAAACAACTCTGTGTGATGACATGGAAAAGCTCATCTAAATAAACACAAACCTGGCAAAAACAAATCAAGCTTAAGAAAGGCAAATTAGGGCTGGTGAGATGGTTCAGCGATGTAAGCGCCTGCCTTGCAAGCGCGAGGGCCCGAGTTCGACTCCCGGAACCCACATACGAAAAAGGGGCCGGTGATATCGCTCAGCAGCACGGGTGCCTGTTGGCGCGCGAGGTCCTGAGGTCGACCCCCCAGTATCCACAAAAAAAAAAAAAGAAAGGCAAATTAAGAATAACTTTCATTTGTTGCTGGTATTGCATAGAGAATAGTTATGTCTGAAGTAGACACATTTTGATGTGCATCCCAAAGGGTTACTGGTACCTCGAGAGTCACACCACCAGCTTCTGCTAGTCAGGGCCCCTGCCAGCCATACTGCTTCCAGATGCAGCTCAAATTGTGTAACGGGCTTTGTTGCAGGGCCAAGCCATTTCATTTCTCCTTTGTTACTTGCTGGTAACAGTGCACATATAGTGCTCCATCCTGAACCTCGTACAATGCACAGGAGCTCTTCAGAAGTGACACCAGAGTCCACTGAACTCAAGGAAACCTCCACTTTGTGACAGCAGCAACCTTTGCCAGCAGAGGAGAGCTGGGAGCTATGTTATATTCAATCTCTCTGTTGTACCTCTTGAGTAAAAAGCTAGACCTTTACCATTATAATTTACCTTAATTATAGTATTTGTCACCACCCATAATACACAAGAGAAGTGTGGTAGCTGCACTCAGAGAGGAGGAAAATGTGACACAGGAGCATTCTTGCCTTGCCCAGGGTTACTCATGGGCTGGCAAGAAGGGAAAATATCAAATATCTTCCATCAAATACCTAAGGGCAGACTTAAGGGATTTTAATCCTCTGCCGGTGACTGTTGATCTTCTACGAAGGGAACTTTCCAAGGAGAATGAATGCTGTGTGAAACATGATTCTTGACACAAGGAAGCAATAGTTGGAGAGTGGGGGAGATCCTATGTCCCGTGCAAAAGCATTTCAAGCCCTTGAAAGAAACAGCAAGGCTCTCTCACAACCTCTCTTGGAACTGAGCCTCTTCTATGCCCAAAACAGTCAAACCCCAACCCCCAAATTTCCGTACGGTTGCAAGCTCCCTATCTATTTCAGAGCCATTTCTTTAGACTTATTTCTCTCCCTGCCCACATAACTAGAGTTTACTGTCTAGTGTATTTCCAGATCCTTCTAAGATCTTTCTTCAAGTTCATGTAATCACATATAACAAGGGTATGTAGACTAGGGGAGGGAATTTTTGTGTTTTATAAAATGGATCTAGTCTCCTTACAGAATATCATGAAAACCTCTCCAGGTTAAGAGGAGTGATTTAAATTAATTGTTAAATTGTTGCATCACATCTGAAGCACTCTTTTTTTGGTACATGTTTGTGGTATACAATGAATACATTCATTGTGAGTAGTTGACACACGTTCACAACACATCTTAGTTCTTTTTATAGTCCCTTCCCCTCCCTCCCTCCCTCTCCTAATATCCCTTAGCCCCCTTCCCACTTGCCAAAGATCCATCTCTCTATTTTATATTATTTATCTTCTATTTTGATTTTTGATTTATTTATACTTTGGGTTTCTCATATAAGAGAAACCTTGCGATATTTAAGCTTGTGCATCTGATTTGTTTTGCCTAACATTATGGCTGCAGAGTGCATCCATGTTACTACAAATGGCTCAAATTTATCCTTCTTTATGGCAGAGTAGTTCTCTGTTGTGTGTAATACCACATTTGCTTTATCCATTCATCTGCTGATGGACATATAGGCCACTTCCAAGACTTAGCTACTATGAATTGTGCTGTTATGAATGAAGCATTGTCTTACTTTTCTATCATTGCTGAGACAACATACCCAACACTCAAAGTTAAAGAAGCAAAGGTTTATTTAGCTCACAGTTTGTGGCGGTTTCAGTTCATAGTCCGCTGGCTCCAAGGCAGGGTGGCACATGGCAGAGGGGCAACTGTTCATGGTGGCGGAAGACAGCAAAAGCAACAAGAGCAGAAAGGGGAAACAAGCCTCTTTCAGTATCTTTTATCTTATCCAGACTGCTGGGATTAGGTCAGTGCCAATCCTATCACTGGACTGATCCAGCAGTCACCCACCCTTAATCCCAACACCCTTAACCCTAGCACTGAACCACGAATCAATCACAAACTTTAGATTCAGCTACTTCCAAAAAAAAAGCCTCTATGACTGCATGAGGTGTTGGGGGGACATTTAGACTCAAACTATAACAAGCATTCCTATAAACAAATTTATATAGATCTGTAAATCATGGATACATGTTCAATATTTGAGATAGATTTTTTAGGAAAGATGATGCTACTATGCACACACGCATGAGAGAGAGGATATTTTATATCTATAATCTATTTTATTTGGTATATTCTATGTGCCCAGGATTAGTAGTACTTGGTGGAAGAGTTTGTATATTTTTAATAAGGATCATCAGAGTGCTTTGTCAAAACTGTAAGCACTTCCTATTTTCCATCTTTTAATTGCAAGAGGTTTTTATTAACATCCTTGCCCTCAGGAGTTATTTCTGTTTGTTTGTTTTTCTTTTTCTCATTGGCCAGTCAGAAAAATGGTATCACCTTTGCATTACCCTAATAGTAGTAGGCAGAGCATTATTTCACTGACTTCCTGGATATTAGAATTTACTCTAAGTGAATTCCCCATTCATATCTTTGCCTGTTTTATGAGACATTTGAATTTTTCTCGTCAATTTCTGAAAGCGTCTGTACTTTAGTGATTTTTGGAATGTGTATGTCTTATGCGTTACTGTCTGGTTCTAGATTTGTTAGACTGTCATGTCATCTCTTACCACACACACAGGTGTTTGTTTGTTGTTTTGTTGGCAAGTAAATTACATTCAAGTCCTAGGTTGCCAAAAAAGGGAGGGAATCACCAAAAAGAAAAAAAAAAAAAATCCTATTCTACAACTGCCAAAATTAAGAATTAAAAAGTTCAGTGAAATACAAACTTGGAACAGATCTAGTATGAATAAAAGGACAGACATAAAAACACAGTTCCCATGTTAGCCCTGGCCAGTAAGATTGTAGCTACACTGGAGGACAAGGACACACCTGGGCAGACCCTCCGTGGCTGTTCCACTGATGTGCTACTTCCGTGAGCTTCTAATCGGGCAAACCACTGGGATTGGGAGTTTTCAGGGACAAACACTGGTCTGCGCTGTCCGCAGGACGAACTCTGTGACTAAAACACAAACATAGATGCAGTAGGATGTCTGTGGCTCAGAAACTGTACAGAGCTCCTGCGCCTGAAGAATCCTGTAAGAGGAGCAGAGCAGTCCTATTTCCTGTTTACAAACCGGGATGAATCTGGAGGGAGGAACTTATTCTCCAATTCCTTAAAACCACTATAGAGCATCAGTATTTCTCTCCACTTTGGAGGCCCATAACGAGAGAGCTCATGAGGGGACACGATCTACCAGAAAACAATTCTTGGCATTTTCATGGAGGGTTGGCATTTTTCCAGTTCATCATCTCCCAGAATTCTGCAAAGGATGAACTCATAAACTTTTTGTTAGGTGATGAGAAAGTTGTAATGGTTGATACATTGTGTCAACTTGCGAAGTTTAGAAGTTTAACTAAGTGACTCAGCAGGGGACCAGGGTCCTCACTTGTAAACATCCTGAGCCTGTGCAAGAGGAGGGCAGGGAGATGGTGGGAGTGCTACACCCGCCCAAGGGTGGGTAGGCTGCTTACAATATAAGGGAGGAAAAGAGGCTTGCTCTTCCCGGCTTTTGCTTTTGTTGCTTTTGCTGTCTTCTGCTGTCTTGAACTGTTGCCCTTGTGCCATGCCACCCTGCCTTGGAGCCAGCTGATTATGCACTAAAACCTCCACAAACTGTGAGCTAAATATACCTTTCCTTCCTTAACTTTGGGCTTTGGGTATTTTGTCTCAGCAATGACAGAAAAGTAACCAAGACATGTATTTACCATTTCCCCAAGCACTTTTCTCTGGTGCTGTTTTTGCTGTTTTTATCTTGTTGAAGTTTCCTCAGACTACTAATGTCTGTATGGGTGATAGAGAGGCTATCCTCTGGAGTTTCTATTCTTGAAATAGTGGGATGAAATCTTAAAAAGTATAATGGAATACCCAATTCCCTCCCACCCCTGTCTAAAAGCATGAATCCACTGTAAAATCATAGTACAGAACTATATCATAGGGGATGTGTTCCCTGGGTCTTACAGAGAGCTTACAAGTAATTATTCAAAGTGCTGGAAACTGAGGCAAATTCTACCTTTATCTTTTATTATCTCCAACTAGTTCCCCATCAACATGTAAAAATGTATTATCTGAGATCTACACACCACCATTCATTAGACAAAAAGAAGAGTATAATTTTAAAACTCAGGCTGAGTTCCACTCGGAGTGCTAATGGTTGCCTTCTGATCACCTCACTAACTTCTTCCAAATGATTACTGGTAAGTGTTTCTCAGTCTTGAAAAATTCATGTATTTTTAAAATCAGATCTTTTGTATTATTTATAAACTACTTTCATAAGGACATTTTACCAAAGAAATGATCCTCTGGAAAAATAATAAGTTATCCTTAGTTACCAATTCTATTCCTGGACTTATCTATTATTTATTTATTTACTTAATTTTTTTTCTTTTTAATCGATACCCAATGATTATACACATTTATAAGATACAGTGTGATAGTTCAATTTATATGTAATCATGAAATCAAGGTGGAAATTGATCATCTCCATCTTGTTACGCATTTATTATGTCTTAGTGTTTAGTCTTCATGCTCCTGTCTTCTAGTTTTCCATAGATCAGTTGTAAACTTAGTTACCCTATGGTGCTGTAGAGCTAGAATTTATTCCTCTTATCTCACTGGATTTTGGTGGCTGTTATCTGACTTCCCTCTGCCTGCCCTTCCCCATCCTCTACAGCTTCTGCTGATCGCTACTGTACTCTCTTCTTCTGTGAGGTCCTTTTGTAAGAACACACATGGAGAACATGCTGTTTTTGTCTTTCTGTGCCTGGCTTATTTAACTTAACAGAATGTCATCCAGTGTGTCCTTGTTGCCATAAATGACCAGATTTCGTTCCTCTTTGCTTTTTGCGGTTAAAGAATATCCCATGATATATACGTATGTACCACATTTTCTTAATTCATTCATCTTCCAGTGACAACGCAGTTGATTCCATATCTTGACCTTTGTGAATAGCGCTGCAATAAACAAGGCAGCGCAGATGTCTCTCTGATGTATACCCCCAGAAGTGGGATTTCAGGATCACAGAGAACTGCTATTTTTAGTTTTTTGAGGAACCACCCTGTTGTTTTTCCATAATGACTAATTTACGTTGCCACCAAGAATACATAAGAGTTGTCTTTCTTTACATCCTCAGCGGCACTTGTTATTTTTACTTTTTTAATAATAGCCATTATGACTAGGGAGAAATAACTTCTCATAGTGATTTTGATTCATAGTTCTCTGATGATCTGATTTGTATTTCCATGATGCTGAGTAGTTTTTCATGTACCTGTTGGCTATTTTTATGTCATTTTCTGAAAAATGTCTATTCAGATACTTTGTCCATTTTTAACTGGGCTTTTTATATTGTTGAGTTTTTGAGTTCCTTATAGATTCTGGATATTATTCTCTTTTAAATTGAATAAATAATAAGTATTTTCTTTCATTCCATAGTTTATCTCTTCACTGTGTTGACTGTTACTTCCTCTGCTGTGTAGAAACTTCTTACATGGATATAATCCCATTTCTCTACTCTTGCTTTTTGTTCCCTGTTTTTCTGGGGTCCTATCCAAAAAATCATTGCCTATACCAATGTCTTAAAGTGTTTTTGTCTATGTTTTGAATTGGTAGTTTCATATCTTACCTTTAGATCTTTGATTGATTTTTAGTTGATTTTTATAACTGGTGAGAGATAGAATCTAGTTTCTTTTTTCCACATATAGATACCAGTTTCCCCAGCACCATTTATTGAAGAGGCTATTGATCACTGAGCCTTACAAATTAGGCATCTCCTTTCCCCAGTCTTACTGTGGATTCTGGAAGCTCACAACCTATTATTTCTCATCACACAGCCCTGTATCCTGCTTTAGAGTAAAATACCTCTGCCTCGGGGAATCTTAGTGCCAAGGCTGATTTTCATTAACTACGAGAAATGTGGGCCTTCAACTTTACATTAATAGGTGAGACGCATTTCTCTCTGATAGAAAATCAAATTTCAACCCCACTGATAAAACTCTGGTGAGGCAGTTTCATAGGATCGATCCTCTTACAAAAGCTGTTAACAATGCAAGTGGGGTCAACTAAAATCCTTGCAAAGGATCAAACACTGAGTGGCTCTCCAGGCCTGGATTACTAAGTGCTGCATTATATTAACAGCGCGTCACAGAGCCTCTGACCCACCACATCGCGCGTGTCCATACAGGTTCAATGAGTCAACAAGCAGGCCTGCTGCCAGCAACGACACAGAGTACACGAGCCATCCTGATAGCAGGGCTCAGAGGCCTCTCACATGTGGAAGCTCCACCATCCCAAGGTCCTTTAAAAAAGTGGAACAATTCAAAGAGCAGCGTGCAGGAAGGAAATGGCAGGGCAAATTTTCATTGTCCGAAAGTACCAACTAGGTAATGAGGAACACTGGAAAGATCTTCAAAGCGTATAGCTCCCCTTCCCCGGTGCTTCCCAGGTCAGCAGATTGAATCCAGGACCTTCACACTGAGCTACATTCCTAGCCCTATTTTTTTTTTTTTTTAATTTTGACCGAGGGTCTCACTAAGTCACTAAGTTACCCAGGCTGCTCTTGAACTTGTGATCCTCCTGCCTCAGGCTCCCAGAGTGCTCGGCTTACAGATGTGTGCCACCAAGCCCAGAGAAGAAGTTGCTTTTTGAGAACAATGAGAACGTGATAGGAGAAAAAAGCAAAATGAATGCTGAAAGGAGCTCACATCAAATGTTTTGCCAAAAGAGTCTGACCTTATTCCCTATAACCAGAATAGCATTTTATGTTACAACACTGGAGGATTTTGCTGCTGAGATGTTGAATGAAATCTCTCAAGAGAACTACCTTTGGGACTGCTTGTCACTTTTCAGATCACTTGCACGATATCAAAGCACTATGATATAAACAAAAATAGATGCCAGCACCCTACTCAGGTGTTCTGATGCCCACAGTTCTTCATGAGGCACTCATTTCCTCTCCACCGTCTCTCCTAGAGAAGCTGTCAATGAAGCAGTGAGCCCCAAGTATGGATCTCTAGTGATGACCATTCCCCCAAAGCTCAGACTCACATGGACAACTGGTTACTCTGTCTACCTGACGAGAAATAAACCTTCAACTGCTAAGTATCATGGCCCTTGGATAATTTGTGCTTTCCCTTGCAAAATCTATATACTACACCAGTGCTTCTTTCTCTTAGTAAGCGGCCCACACATAAACTTACTCAAGTCTACATTTCATCCTTAATTTATCTTCTGCCTCTCTCAGTGTTTAATCCATCAGAATACACAGTTTCTACCTCTAAAAATGTGAAATCCACCCACTTTCCTCTGCCTCCTCCAAAACACCCTCATCGTGGCCTCCTCAAGCCTTAGTCGGCACCCGTGACAGCCTTCTAACTGGTTTTCCTCCTCCTCTCCTTCCCTAGAGTCCATTCTCACAATGGTGACAATGACATACTGAAAGTCCCAACAAGTCCTGTTCTATCTCAGCTTCTCCACAGATCCCTCTGAGTCTATAGTAAACACTGAATTTTTTTTCTTTTGACACACCAAGGATTGAATCCAGGACCTTCACTGAGCTACATCCCCAGGATCCTGGCACCACCTTTTTTTGAAATAGAGTCTTACTAAGTCTCTAAGGCTGGGCTCTAGAGTGATCTGCTTGCCTCAGCCTCCAAGAATACTGGAAATACAGGCATGTGCCACAAAGCGTGGCTAACACTGAAGTGTCATGGCCTAGCTTATAAAGCCCGTCCACTCTAACTCTTCAACCCTCATTGGTTTCAACTCAACCCAGTGCCTCCATCTTCACTACGCACAAGCTGATCCAAAGTTGCTTCCTGTTCAGTCTCCATGACATGACTCCCTCTGAGGTCTTTGCAGGCACTTAACCAAGGTATGATACTACTCTTATTTATTGTGAAGGTTTATTACTTGAGGTCCAATCCTTTTGCCAAAAATGGATGCTCCCTAAGAGCAAGAAGCCAATCTGTGCTGTTTACCAGTTTATCCCCAATTCCTAAAACAGAATCTCATTCACTCTTTGTGCTCAAAAAACATCTGTGTGAGGAGAAGGGGGAACATAAGTTATTTCTTATTGTAGCTTGGCCTGCAATTTTCAAGAAAAGTAGTTAGTGGTCCACATCAATGATATAAACATGATTTCCAATCAGCCATTAATTGGGATGCCTCCAGGTCCTCGGTCACCCCCATGTACAGGAAGAGATGGGTCAGAGTGACCATTTGTTTATACAGATGTTTGTTCATGAGTAATTTTTGTTGGAAATCCACCACCAATCATGTGTTTTCGCCAAGAAAATTATAGTCAGGGTAAATTCCAACCCTCAAAATATTTGCTAGCCCAATGAAAAAAAACAAGATTCTATTTCTAGAAACCTGTAGCTGACTTATTTTGCAAAAACATTTAAAATAGATGAGCTTAAGCATTCATAATTCTTTTCCATAATATTCCCCCATTGGGGTACCCTTGCAAACTTTTGAAAAATACGAGGAGTTAAATACATGCTGTATTATGCATTTAGTGTTATGCCCTGGTCTCAGCCGTCTGGGTAATCTTAGACAAACTTTGGTGGAGTTTCTTAACCTCTCCAAATCGTGGTTCATTCATCTCTAAACTGGCTGGCATGTACAAAATATTCAAATGACTTAAGTCATTATTAAGAATAATAAGTCATTCTCAGTATTATAATAAATACTCCAGATTAGGAAATGGTGGAAAATCCTTGTTAAATTTATATTATCCTTACTAAATTACAAAGGAAAGTTCATTGCCTCCCATGGGTTAATCTGCCCAAGTCCTCTTTCAGATCCAAACTTGAATGACTACTGCAGGCAGGTGGAAGTGACCCAGATGTGTCTACACTCCATGCTTTCTGTACTCGAGGGACTGGCTGGGTTTGCCAAACAAAACACACTCCAAATCGATGACATCTTCACAAATAATGCACATTTCATTAGAAATGTTAATTTTAAGAGAGCCTGACCATTTAGGATTTGCTCCTGCAAACAAAAATTCACAGTTTGCCTAAGAAAATAAAAATCAAAGTCAAAATACGTACAAGACATTTAACATTATTATTGCAGAACTGAGTCAACAGTTATAACTCATTTTTATTGTTGATCTTATTATGCCATTGAAGAAGGAACATCTAAAACTGTGTTCCACATCTGGATAAGAAAATAATATTAAAATAATATTACATAATACCTAAAATACAAAGTTACAGAAAAAAAGAAAATCAATTCAGAAAATATAGAGTGATAAAGTTTATTGTGCAAATTGAGCTAAGAAAGAGAAAACTCCAGAAAAATATGTAAAAGTGATATTTATTTTGGATTTAAAAATAAAAGTCCTGCCTCCTTGGTTCAGTGGTTAGAATGAGCACTAAGAAAGGAGAGAGGTTGTCTTCTGTACACTTCCCTGATGCTCTCTTTGTGGTGCCTACTATGTGCCAAGCTGGTGCAGACATGGCACCTGCTGCTCACAGAGTGGACACGATAAAGGAGGCAGGTGACTGTGCAAGCTGTGTGCACGTATAGACATATGTGCGCATTCACAAATGTGTACATGCAGTACCATCAGTGAAAGGCATTTGTGGAAAAAGAGCTACATGGGTGTGACTGTCCTCTGTTCAGTAGATTTTTCAGTAGCCTACCAACTGATTTCTCAGGAATTGATAATAAGACTACATACTTAGGTGTCCATACACAATTTTATTTCACTGATTATAAACCTGACTTCTCTCTCTCTCTTTCTGTTTCTAAATATGTATCTATTTCTATGCATTTATAATCATAAATATTTATGTATACATACAGATAGCTATTCTATTGCTCTACTTCTCTCTCTTTGTGTATATAAAGCCCCACCTATTTACTTACTTATCTGTACATGTATGTATTCATCTATTATCTATTATCTATTATCTATTATCTATTATCTATCTATCTATCTATCTATCCATCCATCCATCCACTTGACGTAGAATTGTGGTTGCAATGTGATAAGTCTCTCACATATCACTGTTGTTCTCTAGCCATGAATAGCCAGGTAACTATGATACAGGAAATATAATTTCAGGGTTCTGAGCTTAGCTTACCCCAGGACCTGACAGTCATGCTGTGCTGGGCTATTTTTATGTGTCTTAAGATGTACTCCTTAAAGATGATACTGATGAAATTGCACCACGATGCTGACAGTCATCCAAACACTCAGTTTAGGAAATGTTACATGGCAGGAAGGAACTGACATCTGATCTTACAGTGCAGGTGAGGGGCCACACTGCTCTTGGTCTAGGTGACTCTTATTCCTCACCTTCGTTTTCAGTTCTCTTCTAAACTCATATACAGACACTAGCGAGAAAGAGACTTGGAAGGATTGTGCACCCTTCCCTCTCTTTGATACACTGAGGACAACAGTCACGTCTTCCAACAGTTGGGAAACAGCAAAGACTGTTCAGAAAAGCCCTAGTGGCCTTAGCTATACAATATGAGGATAGTCTGCAATGGCTACAACAAATCTAAGTATTTAATTGCTGTAAAATTATGTAATAAACATCTTAAATGTAGCATAATCAGAAGGCTAGAGGAGCACATTTTATCCCACACTTAAGGCCCGTTAGAGAAGTCATATTTTACAAAAATTTCATGCTGAATCAATTCATTTAATAACACACATATATTCCATAGTTATTATGTGCCAGAGTGGTATTGTGAAGATGAACGCAATAATCCAGCCAAGGCCCTTGCGGTCTACGGTGGAAGGATTTACGTACACACAAAATACTATAATGAATCCAACTTCAAATTCTCACTGCATAAACATGCAGGCAAGTGTGGGGAGCACAGAGGGCTCCCACTTAATAAATCTGGTCATGGAACGGGAAGAGGAGAGTTCATGGTGGAGGTGATGTGTGAGCTGAGAATTAATGAAGAAGCAAATGGCAACCCACTGGAAGTGATGGTGAAAATGGAACCAGACACAATAAACAACAGTTGGGCATCAGGAAGAACCCCACTCCTCCTCCTGCGAACAAAAGGACAGACTTCTAGCTCTGTGCTCCAATTAGAAACGTGAGTGCCTTATCCACGTCGGAAAATTTCAAAAGATCTCCCCATCGCGAATTCATCATTCTTTCCATCTTTCCATTAAAAAAAAACTATGGACAACCTCTTAAGCTTCTCTGCACCTAGGGATGGAGTAGTGAGAAACCAAAATATGTAAAAATCTCTGCCCCGGTGGAGCTTACATTAGAGCAAGAGCAGAAATTAGACAAAATGAAGAAACAAAATATCTAATGTGTCAGATAGCATTAACTTCGTTGAGAAAAAGCAATAAAGCTGAGGAGGAAAATAGAGACTATTAAGGGGGGTTGTTGGTCAGGAATGTCTCCTGAGAAGGTAATAGTTGGGTGAAGCTGTAGTAGGAGAAGAGCTGGCCCTCAGCGACAATCAGGGACAGAGTGCTGTAACCAGAGGAGTCAGCATAAAACCAGGCAGCAGCAACGTGGCCGCTATAGCAGAGGAAGATCCAGGGTCAGAGCCAGCGATATGGAAAGACTGTGTGCGAGAGGAAGAAAGTGCAAGTACACTGTAGACAGTACAAGGAGGCTGGCGTTCTACCTGAACAAGATGGCAGCCATGGGAGGCTTCTGAGCAGAAAGCCACTCTGGCCACTATGCAGGCACAAAGGCCGAGGCAAGGAGACCTTGGGAAGACTAGAGCAGTTATGGGGTCAGCGTGAAGGTAGCAGTGAAGGTGCTGAGAAGTGGTTAAGATTTCAGATAGGTTTTGAAAATACAAAAGAAAGACAAGATTGGTTGATAGCTGGGATGTGGTGTGAAATAAAAAGGAGAAGAGCCAAGTATTATCCCAACAGCGTGACTCTTAGCACTTGAATGAAGACACTTGCCTTTCATCTAATGGAGAACTCTACAGAGGGACATGTGCAGGGGCCAGGGAACTGAAAAAGAGTTCAGTGTAGACTGTTAATGTAAAGACAGAAATGAGATATCCACATTGTGCAATAAAATAGGCAGTTAAATGTACAGTTATGGTGCTTAGAGAATAGTTCAGGGCTGGATGGGAGCGATAATTTGTGTGAATGGTACCAACGCCTTAAAACTGGATGAGTCTCCCAAGCTGTGAGAATGGTGGAAAAAGACACAAAGACCAGGCTCTGAAGACCTCCAATGGATTGACAGCAAGGAGAGGAACAGCTGAGGCTTAGAATAGCCCGAGATTTCCCCTGACCGGCTGGGGAAATGCGGTGTCCTAAAAGTAGACGGAGAAAGTACTTAAAGGAAGTGCGGACACCAGTGGTCCAAGTATTGCTGATTGCTAAGTATGATGTGCTGATAGATGATTAAATGATCACAGTGGGCATGAAATGGAGGGGCAGAAATCAACAACAATATCAGAAAGTGCTTTTGGTGGACTTTTCTCCAAAGAGAAAGGGAAGTAAGAGAAGGCAAAGGGATGAGATAGAGTGGTCAAGTTTGGGTCACAGGCCTCAACCAAAATAAATCAGAGCATCCACCAGCTGGGGTTTTGTGACTGGCCAGCCTGCAGGTACCACATCTTCACAACAAACCTGAAGGAAGGAAACTTTATGCCATGGAAGGAGAAAGAACAGTTCTCAAGGGATGTGGAGTCCTGGCTGTGGGAAGGACAGTCACCCAATTTAGGTGCTCAAAAGAAAAATGTCAAGCCGTGGCAAATGTCTTAGGTCCACCCAAATACAGTAATTCCTCGTCTCTGGTAAAGAACTGTTCACTGCTCTGAGACACTGCCATATGAAAACACTTCCCAGAACCTCCCAACCATCTTTCCAATCTTTGCTTTTTCTGCTTTGGTTTAACCAAAAATGGTCACTGTTCAGGCTTTAGATGACTCTGACTCTTCTGTGGCCTGGAAAGCTAAACAAGACACAAACACACACGAAAGCCACATGAAAAGCTCCATGGACGAGCATGAAATGTTTGGATCTGCAGCCCTGGCAGGGAAAGGCCCCTCTAACACTCTGAAGTAGAGGTGATGCAGAAAAACCCCAAAGTCCCATGAAAGGCAAAGATCCAAACAAAGGGTCATGCGTATGCCCTCAGGAAAGTTCTGCACAAAAGGAACTTACGCCCAGTGTAATTGAGGAGGCGGTGTCCTTATGGTCACATGGAAATCTTCAAATCCCACACACATCTGCCCCTCTAAAGGGGTCTGAGAACAAACAGCACATGCACACTAATCCTAGCCTGATTTCTGCAGGAAACAAAGAAAGAAAATGGGTTCTGGCCTTCACCACACATCTGTGACTCACAAATATTTATAGTCATCGTAAAGCTGGTAACCTGCAGGACAAATTACACTTGGCAGACACTCGCCAAAACAGAGGAGGAAAAAGGAGCAATCCCAAACTGAAGAGAACAGAGGGAAGACAAAGTTTCCCAGGTCCATAATGGCGATTCCAACACATTCTACTGGGGATAACGGAAGCAGACGATCCTGTCCGTGAACTTCGGTAACACAGAGTGAAATGCTCGTGACAAAACAGATCAGATCTGCCCGGGCCTTTCCAGATGGCCTCAGAGAGACTTCCCATCAGGCTGACTGCACAACAGGACAGGAATGACAAGGGGTCTGGCCCCCCGCTTTAGTATTTCTGACATTATTAAGAATGACAGTCCAAAGCTTTACCCCAAAATACAACCAATCAGCATTTGTAAGCAAGCAGTGTATCTCATACCTACAATACACAGCAAAGTGTATTGCAAATAGCACAGTAAAATTCCTACTGGAGTAGTGATACCAAAAGGAATATTGCCAGTGACTCAGTAAGCACTTTGTTTTTCATAATCTCTTTGTCTCTAGAAAGTCAGTCTGGCTTAAACCTGTCATTACCTAAATAAAACCTGAGATCTGTGTCCATGGCCACATTAATGTGCATCTCGGAAAGAAAAATGTAGACTCGCTCTTACGGAAATTA
Organism: Erethizon dorsatum; assembly: GCA_028451465.1. Lineage (NCBI taxonomy): Eukaryota > Metazoa > Chordata > Mammalia > Rodentia > Erethizontidae > Erethizon > Erethizon dorsatum. Next base: position 59,994,017 of record CM051833.1, read on the forward strand.
TAAACTTATGAAACCATTATCGCAGGCATGTCACAAGTTAATATTATACAGGAATGCTCAAAACTCTCCAAGGAAGGAGACCGATCCATGTGCCTGAGATGTGACCAGCCTTACCTTGGTCTTTTACAACCACCCTTAAGCATTAACAGCAAACACCAATTAGGTCCAAGAATGAGAAAAGAAGTAAAGCACTATTAGAATGATGCTCAGCATGATGGGTTAAGTTCTACCAAATAAAACACTTCTAAAATACAGTTGTCGATAATACAGGGGAAGGCTGCAGGACACTTCAAAATGCAGAAGTTATCCATTCCCTACAAAAGAAAAATTGATAAAATAATGAAAGAATTTCCATTGTCTGGCTGTAAACTAGATGCCTCTGCAAGATGAAGGAATGTGCGGCTGGGTTCTTTTCCCATTCATCCAAATATTTTGATTGTCAAAACACTCCCATTGAACTAAAATTAGGGATTGATTTGTGTTAGTGAGGAAGAAGAGGCACGGAATAAAACTGTGTGCACAATTTTTAAAAGAACCTGTGTTTTTAAATAACTGTCCCTTGAACCAAAAAAGTGCATATTTTTAATAATGTGAAGAAACTGAAAGAAAACTTCTGTTAAATTTCTAATCACTGATTAAAACAATTTTAAGGAAAAATTCCGACATCATTAAGCTTCTGTAAATTTAACAGGATAAAGATAATGAGCACAGAAAATAGGGGGAAAAGACAACAAAGAATTAATATCCTCAAAAATCAAGTCTTAAACTTGTTAGAAAAATGTTGAGCTCAATAAATAAAGAAGTACAGGGGGGCCGGTAAGATGGCTCAGCAGCACAAGCACCTGCCTGGCAAGCGCGAGGTCCTGAGTTCGACTCCCAATACCTGCATATAAAAAATAATAAATAAATAAATAAATAAAGAAGTACAAAATATGGACATCTTCACACACACACATTTACCCCACCTGCTTCTTGGAGTAATAGCTAATTATTACTTGAAAAAAAATAAAAAAATATAACATAATGAATAAGCAATGAACTATATAAGGAAAATGCATATCATTATATTGACAAAAAATTTACTGATGATACTGTGAAAGTGAAAACAAGCTAACATATAATTCATGAAGCATAAATATTGATAACACTTTTATAAAGCCAACTTGCAGTCCTAATATAACCATTGGCTTTGAAACAGTAGATCAATTACCATCCTACCTAAAGAACTAACCCTCAATTAAAAGGAGGCTTCGCGATGATAGTAATTGTTCTTGTTTATGAAAAGTGTGCTTTATGCACCAAGTGTTTACTCTTCACAAGAGAGATGACCCTGTGATCTTCCGACAGCTCTAAAGGAGGATCAGAAGCGTTCAGCAAAAGAATCAATACATTACACATATTATAATGTCTATATGATGCAATATTGTGATTGCATTAAAATGAGGTTTAGGGCAGGTGAGATACCTCAGCGGCATAAGCGCCTGCCTAGAAAGCGTGCGGTCCTGAGTTCGACTCCTGGTACCCACATAAAGGTAAAAAAAGGGCCGGTGATATCACACAAGCGCCTGCTTGCAGCGCGAGGCCCTGAGTTCGACTTCCGGTACCCACATTTAAAAAAAAAAAAAAATGAGGTTTAGCAACAATTTGCAAACATGAGAAAGAACGTATACCAAGTGAAAGCGTGGTAATCAAAATTTTGTCTGATACTAGTTCAACTCCATAAACTACATATCATTAATATACTATAGAAGCCTACATTAAATACCTAGTGTGGTTATCTTCAGTGGAGGCACTGTCAGTGAACTCCCCCTACTTTCATATATTTTTCATAATAAGCATTCACTAGGTTGTCATTTATGTATTTTTCTTATTCTTTTAATTGCAATAATAATACTCCTCCTAAAAATTACATAGTGAAGTGTGACTAATAAAATACAAACTCAAGTCCAGAGATAATACGTTTCAAATAGGTAGGTACGCAAATGTACTGTAGCAGATTTTATTACACACATGAACTTATGTGTAGGGATTCTATGCATGAATGTGAATATATGTCTATGATGAATAGGATTCTATTAAATATATTTTCCTGTGATTTCATTTTCCAGTTTAAAAGTTACCCTAGATAGCTTTCCATTGCTTTTATAATCAGAATTTTATTTTTTATATCATTGTTATGAAACTGAAGAAATATTTTTCCATTACGCATGGAATGAGAATCTAGGAACCAGTGGCTTCTTGAGTGTCTCCAGAAGTTCTGCTACATCAGGCTCATGGGCTTGCTACGATTATTTATTTCCAAGAATGAGTGAGAGAATAAAACAGAGTGATTACTCAAACTTCTGAAATAAACACTAACTGGTTTTTTCAGTTTTCTTTGTACATTTTTTTACATGATAGCAAGTACAGTAGAGATATGCCTCGAGGTGTCACAGTATGCAAGAAAAATAAGGAAAAGCAAAACAAAAACAAAACAAAACAAAACAAAACGAAACAAAAAAAACTACACAGCACCTCATTTCATGTACATAGCACAGAGTTTAGGTCATATTATTTCACAACTTAAATGTCAATCTGTTTAACTTTTCCACTGCAGACCTCTGTCTTTGCTCTTAATAAAAGAGTAGTATTTGCTAGCAGAACTTTTTTGTTGAACGCAATTATCAGAGAGCCCAAGATAACTGCAAGTTTGTTCTACATGTATACATGCAGTGGTATATACAAAATAAAAATGTCCATTTAGAAACTGTATGAAGACCAAAGTAGGACATGCTTTCTAAACTTATTTCATAAATAAATCATACATTATAGATTAACAAAACACACCAAGAGATAATGTTCACTAGGTCCTACTTTGAACAAAGCTGTGGTGTAGACATTAGAACTTAGACTAATGCACTTCGATCATATCGACTACATCAAGCAATGAAATTGAAAATGTACTTATGCCCACAGGTAGGTCTTTGCAATTACTGTAGATTTCATTAAAAATTTGTTTATGATTAAATTTGATGCATCCAGGCTAAATTTTATTAAAGGACTTACTGACCCTTGATACACTCTCATTTGCTGCATAATGAAATATTTATGCATTGCAAGGGTCATATACATCAAAGCTCAGCAAACTACAGTCTGTGGGCCAAATCCAGTCTGCTATCTGTCTTTCTAAATAAAGTTTTATTGCAACACAGCCATGTTTATACATTGACATATTGTCTGTGACTGGTCTCATGGCAGTGTTAGACTGATGTTTCAGGGATTCTATGGCCATCAGATCCTAAAATACTATCTCAGCCTTTTCAGAAAAGAATGATCAATTCCTGATTTAGATTCTTGTTTGAAAAAAAATTGTAAACTTTTCTTTAAGGGTCTGGGTATCTCCAGTAAGGAAAAGATCAGTGTATAACTGTCCTTACTCTAGCAAGGTAATCCCAGGCCTGAGAGACAGAGCTATCTGTTAGGGTTGAAGACACAGATTCAAATCTCAGCTCTGCCTCTGGCAGGTTGGGCTGATTACTTAACCTCCCTGAGCCTCAGTTTCCTCATCTTTAAAACATGGGTTATAATAATACCTCCTTCAAAGGCTTGTCATGAGAGCTGAACGCGTGCCACTGCACATGGCCTGGTACTCAGTGAAAACGCACATCAGCTCATACTCTTCTTGTCCATTTCAGACCCAAATCAAACCAACACAGTCTCCATGGGGTCTCCACTGCTCTTCTGGCTCTTGGATTCTGTGCTGCCTCATGGAGATGAGACTGATGCCCCCAGTGCAGTGCATGTGTGAGCCTGAATCTATGCAGGGTAGGTAAAGACATGAGATGTGCAGCCTCAATTTCTCCTTCTGTGAAATGGGAACACAACCCAAGCCCTCCAGTCTCAGTTGAGCATTTTTATATGTCTCCGGGTGCAACCCTAAGTAAGATCCATTTAGCCGCTGTCACCACAGAAGTAACGAGGTTGGGAACACACAGTCCCAGAGCTAGAACCGTCATCAGTCACAGAGAATGCAGCTCTCATCAGCAGCAAGGCACCTGGTGAACTGGAAAGCAGTATAATTCTGTCCCCAATGAGATGTTAAGTTAATTAGGAGAGAAGCAGTTAATAAAATAGGTAGTGTATTTTCAATGGTTGGCACATGAAATAAAACTCTGTCCCTTATCCTTTCTCCACTTGTTCTCTCTTACACCACTATCCCACATTCTCTTCTATTGGTCTTATTTTTCCAATCTCTTGGAAAATTGGATGCAAGTGTCACAGGGGATGATAACACGCAGGTTGGAGACACTGATGAAGGTCTCCAGGAAGGGAGTGCCCCCGAACCAGCGTTTGGAAGGCTCAACAAGCCAAACGTGTAGACAGAGGCTGAGAACTGCCCAGTGATAGGCTATATACCCTCCAGGGCAGAGGAATCAGGACCACAGTTGCAGTCCTGACCAGGAGGATCCGCCAGGGCACCATGAGGACTCCAGTCCTTACCCAGAAGATAAAGTGGTCACACCAAGTCCCAGGACAGGAAAACGAGATGACAGTGGCACGCACCACAAAATAAACCAGGGCAGAGCACAGAAGTAACAGCAAGACAGACAAAACTGCACCCTTGCTGGGAACCACATCATGGCCAAAAGATGACTCACCAGTGCCCTTCCTGGCTTTGAGGTTCTGGAATGGGTTTAGCCCTGAACAATTCCGCCTTGAAGAATTCTCTTTCTCCAAGCTTGCTCATTCACTTCTATTTTTAACAGCAGAGATAAGTAAAACTTCTAAGCTATTAAAGCTATATCTATGGCAGTTTTTGTTTCAGTTCCCGTCCTCCCCCTCTGATGTCTGACTTACCGAGGAGAGAGCGGGAGGAGGCCTTGTGTCCTCGGTCATGAATCACACTGAACTCCACAGTCACTTGGGCACCGGCCCAGTTCTCACACACCAATGCTTGAAAAAGAAAAAGAGAGAGGTCTGTTCAGTCATTTGAAAAGACAGTGTGGCCACTGCTTGTCAATTCTAGAAAGTTCCATCAATACCCTGCTTTAGTAATGCAGGACTTATAGCAGAGTGACACAGGACAGCTTGGTGATCACCATTACGAGAGCCCTAAATTACTATCACACACATACACACATACACACACACGTGCGGAGACAGAGCAATGGATTTCTTTCTTCAAGAGAAAAGAGAAACAGATATTTTAATGTTGGTCAACACACAAAAGCAAAGAATTCTAAAGGATCATTACTTCAAACCCAATGTAATTACATTAAGCAGTTTAAAAATAAAAATATACTCATTTTATGAAAGTTCCTTCATTCCACTTTTGTAACCCACCTAGTGCCTAAAGAAATGTATTTCATGAAAGAAATAAAGGCAGTAGGTATAGGGTAAACTGTACCTGAATTTGAGATTTTTATTTTTTATGTACCTATTAATTTGTTTGCTGCAGTTCTGTGAGACCTCACAGGGAAAAAGAATACTATATCCTAAAAATAATTTACTTCACCAAAATGATTTCAATTCAATACCATTTAATGTATAAAAATCTGGAAAACTTGATATTGTAATGGGTTGGAGAGAATAAGGTGAGACCTCAACCTCCCTAGAAACATAAATGATAGCACTTGAAGAAACGAATGACTCCCCACTTACTACCCATACAGAAAAAGTGTCCGTTAGTAGTGGTTATGGTCTAAATATCAAGTGCCCCCTAAAGACTCATGTATTGAGGGCTTAATCCCCCATGCAGCAAGGTTCAGAGGTGCAGCCCAGAAAGGCGGCTGGATCATGAGGGCTCTAACTCCACCGATGGATTAATCCTTTCATGAGTTCACAGCTGCATGGGCTATGAGGAGGGGGATCCAGATGGAGGAGGCAAACACAGGGGCTTCCTTTTGAAAGGGATGTCTTGTCCTCAGCCCCTCTTCTCTCTCTGGATGTCCCCTGCCCTACTCTCTCTCTCTCTCTCCTGGCTGCCATGAGGTGTGCCACATCCTTCTACTACCATGTTCTGCTTCACCTCAGGCCCACATCAATGGAACCAGCCAATCATGGACTGAATCCTCTGAAACCAGGAGCTAAAATAAACCTCTGCTCCTAAAGTAATTCATACCAGGTACTTTGTCACTAAAAGTGAACACATTTGTGAATGATCCCTGCTACTCTAAGTGCTCCTCTTTCAGGCTGGTGATCTCTCTTCCCATTCTCTCTATTTGCCTAGCTTCTGTCTTTCTCTTCTTCCCAGTTGGCAGCTCTGGGTCCTGTGCACGTGAAGCAAGCTGCTGTGGATCATCCTCACCCACACACCTGGGGAGCAGGTAAGAATGGTGGAGGCAAAATTGGGAGAATGTCCCAGTGTGTTCTGGCTGCTCAATGAGCCCTACACGGTCCACTCAGTAATGATGAGAAGGTCACTGGGCTCCAGAAAATAACCTGAATTATAATAGTTGGAAATTTATAAAATTCTATATCTATTGAAAAGCCCTTTTGGAAGTCCTGGGGTTCAGAGGCCAGAGAGCAATGAAAACATGACAGTCCTTGGGAAGTATGGGGGACCCCAGGCTGCAAATTTGGAAGCGCCCACTGCAAAGGCACCTGAGCAGCCAGGTGCGCTCATGCTGTGCAGAATCACCAGTTCTAAGGTCCCAGTTCTAAGGTCTTTGAAAGCTCAGGACATCACCTTTTAGAAAGCAAAAGGTGCAGATGTAAGTCTTTGAGGCCAAAAGAGGAATTGAGGAGCTCTCGCCAAGGTAAGGAGGCACATTCAGTCCAGGAAAAATTCCCAAGAGCAGCCAACTTCTTTTTCATGATACCAATATTTCCTGAGTGTGGCAATGAAATACATTAGTTGGGATCTCTTCATTAACAGTATGTTTGAATACACTAATGTCCTCTCTTCAGCCCTAAAATATGTTTTACAATAAATCTGGCTAAAATTTCCTTCTATTTATTTAGATCATTATCCAAAGTCAACTAACACAAATGAATGGTGCCACTGGGTCCTGCCACGGATACCTGACAATGTCCACAAGCTTGGAATTAAATTAAACATGGATCTCCTGGCTCTCCCACTCCCCAGCCCACCACCCGGCAAGGTCACTCATTAGCTGAGGGGCCTCTCAGAGCCGTAACTACAGAATATGGGGCGTACCCTTAAATGGGGAAGGAGATGGGGCTGAGAACATCACAAGAATTCAGAAACAGTGACACGAACAGGAAGGGACTGTCCCTGCTGAATCCAGGCGCAGACGGTCCACAGTCTGAACAGACAACTAGTCAATCCCGGCTCCACCCTCAGGCTTCAAAATCCAGTCCAGTCTTCGGAAAAGCCAACGCCTAAGTGACACAGCTCAGTGGCTTGGAGACACCACGACTACTGACCTGAGGGTCAACCCTGGGGGAATGAGCCCCATTCACCCAGACGTACACCTGTGCCAAGGTGAAACAGAAACCACTGCAGCATAGCAGAGACCTTGAGTGAACTAAGCTGAAGAAGAAGAAAATGGTCCCCTGACACCCAGCAGTGGAGCTCACCTATCCTCCCCCAGCAAGGCCACAGACGTGCCACTGCATGTACACATACTGTCACTGGAGTAGTCGAAAGGTAAGGAAGCTACAAAGTTCCAGAGGCTCAGCCACATGTTTTATAACATATATGCTTCTCTATTTGGTGCAACTCTATATTATCCTCATTCTTTTCTCTTGCAGCTTAATATTAAACTTGGTACAAAGCACCGCCAAAGTCCTCTGTATTGTAATCCTCCATTTGTGCTCCACTCTGGGAAAAAAATAAACCCATTGTGAACAGGTGTATGCAGAACTAATACTGCAATGCTTTTTGATTTGCAAACAATCAAGCTTTCCCAGATGTGTTACCTCTATACTCACAGTCTCAAGCCCTTAAAATTGTCTCCAAATGAACATACAGAAGTAAAACTTAACATCATTTGCCCATCACTGCATGGCCTTCTGCTACAACATGCAACCTCTCCCCGGCCCCTGCTACACAGAATGACCTAAGATGGGGATCTGAACATTCTCGTGGAGATCACAGGTCAGCTGAGCAGCAGGCTTTATCCTACAGATGCGTGAAAGAAGTTAACATTTTGGGCCAAGAGCTCAACCTGAAGATCATATAACAGTAAAATTACACAAGAAATATAATAACAGTGGACAGGCCTACCTGGTATCATAAAATCCAGTGGAGTGAGAGAAAGAACCCCATGGGTACAAGTTCAGAAAACCTATAAACTGCTGGGTCAGGGCCTCTCAACTTCCAAGAATTTTACCCATGGCCATGGGGTTTAATTGACAGACATCTCGTCAGGGGGCTGCTAGACAGAAAATTACCACACACAGTACTTGCTTGTGGCCATGCATGGGAGGTTGTTAGAAGATAAAGCAAAACCTGATCATGCTCTCAGTTGCCCGAACAAGACAGTGTTTAATTATTCTGCTATTCAGTAGAGTAAATACTATGAAACTGAGGGAAGAAAGTTTACTTCCAAATAGGGCAGTCAGGAAAGTTTCTGAAAACAAAAGCAACATGTGATGTGGACTTTAAGGGATGAATAGGAGATGGATAGAATATCAAAAGGGAAGAAGTATGTTTGAGTAGAGACATTACAGGAAAAGCTAATGGCAGATTAGGCAGAAACACCTGGGGCTCATGGGATATAAATGAAGCCACTCTGGAGTGAGTATGCTGAGCTACAAAACGGGCATCTGGTGTCACCCCTAGGACGGGGTGAACTGATGGAAGCCCCTCTGTGAGGCGAGGTGGGATTGGAGTTTGCAGGAATGCAGACTGAACAGGACAGATGAAACAGCAATTCTGCTGCAGTGAAAAATTGGGACTACTAATTTAGGCACAAACAGAAAGCTGACTCCTCCTCGAGTCTGCAGAGGAAAGCAAAGAGGAGGAAAACAGATTCCTAGTGAGAGGCCAAGGAGCCCAAGGATGGGCACAGGAGCGTGGAGCAGCAGAATCAGGCCAAGCAGGGGAGTGTGTCACAGTGTCCACCTCAAGGCCACTCCAACATGGCCATATGGGCAGACAGAGGACATGGGAAAAGTAGATGACACACAGATTACAAGGAACATCACAGGACAGAGAGATGAGACTTCACCCAAAGAAGAGAGTCACCGAGGTTCGGCGGTATGTCAGGATGAGAGCGAAGTTTAAGGGAGCCAACATGGAAGCTCTGCAAGCACAGACAAGACAACAAGGGGAGCCACTAGGACCAGAAGCCAACAGCAGGGAACTGTCACCGTGAGAAGGTGCAGGGGAAAGGTGTAACCTCTCACAGCCCAAAGGAAAGCCTGCTCCTAGCCAGCTCAGGGAGGTAGCGTCCAATTCCTTAGAACGAGCAGCCTGAGGAGAGTTTCTCTGTTGGGTGCAGAGTAGGGCTTGGCAGATGGTCTGTGCCAATACTGTTGTCAAAGGTTAGAGTCTCAGACCACACTGCATCCATCTGGCTTCTGGCGGAGTTGGCAACTACGGTCAGCCACGCAGGCATTCAGCCACTTCTATGTGGTCAATTACCAGTTTTATGCTTATATCCCAGTGTGCCCCGAGAGCTCCATGTGCTCATAGCTGGGGCTTTTGGAAGATGACTGGACCTGGGACCTTGCAGCTGACTTGCTGTTGCAGGTGGGGTCTGCTCGAAGAGCCAGTCAGTCACTGGGGGCTCGGGCCGGAAGGGTGCATCTCCCTCCCTGGCTCCTCCCTTCAGTCTCTGCTTCCTGGCTGCCGTGCTGCGAGCTGCTCTCCTCCACCAGATCCTCTCACCGTGTCTTGCTGCCTTGGAGCAGTCACTTAGGGATGAAAACTGTGACCCAAAATCAACTTCTCCTCCGTTAAACTGCAGGTATCAGGTATTACATCTCAGCCATGAGGAGCAGTGACTAAGACACTGATAAAACACCTAACTGCAATACTCGGCATGTGTGGTCGCTCCACATGTGCTCTATGCTGTACTAGAAGAGTTAAGCTCTTTCCATTGACCCCACTGGGAGAAGACTCCAGAAGGCTCACGCCCAGGTCTCCTGGACTCCATCCTGTGCACCTTGTCCATGCTGGTTTTCACCTGGATCCTTTGGGCTGAAAGATGACAGCTTTCTAGGGTCTGTGACTTCTTCCCACAAATTATCGACCCCAAAGGTGGGCCTGGACACCCCCAAAACAGGACAAAACTGGAGAAGAAAGAATCCAACTCAAAGTTGGTATAATAAATGGGAAAGGGTGGCTGGGATTCCACAGGGAGATGGAAACTGAGAACACAAGGGAGAACAGCAGCATTCTTTAAAGGCTTTGGCCACAAGCTCCGCCACCGTGAACGTGGCTAAGGACGCAGCGTGGGGCCTAAAGACCGACACTTAAAACCCCGAAGCGATACATGGCATTTCACTGTGGAACCATTCACCAACAGAATATACTCCATCTCCCTGATATATATTAGCTCTCTAAAATAATTTTAAATATTTTAAACAAAAGGACTACGAACCACAGTCTACTTTTGCAAAACAGTAGCTGTTTAGAAACATCAGGCTAGAAACTCAGCATGTACTAAACGAGAAAAGAATGTCCTTGAATTTTAAAATGATGCAAACAAAGAGGATCCAACTCTTCTATCTAGGAATTAAAACACAAAGTAAGTAAGGCATATCATTCCTAGTGGCTCATTAGTCCAGGGCCACTAGTCTGGTTGCGAGGGACTATCTGGAAAACCCAGCACCCAGAGTAGGAGAAGGGTGAAGGAAAGCCATTCGCTCTATGTGTGCACCTGTGCCCTCCTGTCACTGCCACTTCCTACCCTGGCAGTTCAGGCCTGAGGAGGTCGCCTCGGCTCTTCAAATAAGTGTGCACATGAAGCAGTCAACAGCGGGTGTTAAGGGTAAGGAGGATGCCGACATCAGAATCCCCAGGCCACCAGGAAAAGAAAGAGAAGTGTTGGTAGCAGGAACAGAGACAGAGGCTTCAAGGCTAAAAGGAAAGAGGACAGCTGAGAGAGAGGGAAAGGGAGAGGAACAGGAGGAAGGAAGAGAGGGACAGACACATACACTGGGAACAGCCAACAGAGATAATCGGACACTCCAAAGTGGTGTGGCCTCTTTCTAATATCATTTACTTTATCATTATAAAATATGCTTTCTTTGTTTATTTTTATAAAACAAATTTTACTGTGTTGTTTGAAATTTACAATACAATATAATGAAATACATGGCGACGGTGCATGGCTGTTACACTAAAGAAAATTAAAACATCTACCATTGCACATAGTTACTTTTCCTAGTGACAAGAGCAGCTCAGATTTACTTATTTAACAAAATTCTTAAATTCTGCACAATCTTATGGACTATAGTCCCTGTGCTGTCTGCCTGATCTCTCCGAGTGACACAAAGAACGGCAGTCAGCTAGGCTTCTGTGCAAGGCAGGAGGCCTCCCTGGGCCTTCCGCTTTCCCTGGCAGGACTTCTGCTGCCGGCTGCCCTCACAATCCTAAGCAAATATCCCAGCATCCAAGAAAACAACCAAGGAGGGGTGTCAATCAGTAGTACAGCATATGCTAGCATGCACAGTGCCCTGGCGTCAATCCCAAGCACAAAAGGAAAAACAAATGGAAGGAAACAAGTTGCAAAGGAAAGGCACAGTGCACACCAAGTGCGAGGTGACAACGAAAGCCGACAGTATGAAGTGGCAGCTGTACTGCACGTTCCAAGGGTGTCACAAGGGGCTGCTGCCTCCCCGCCCCCTGTGCCAGAACCTGATGGTGTCAGAGGCTGTCCTGGAGCATTTCCTTTACACCCAAGACAGAGCAGTGTTGGGATTCAAACACGCAGTATTCTTGTCAAGATAAATCCCTTCATTTGGTCAATATGATCATCTAAACTTTTGACCATTGCCTGACACTACAATCTTTAAACGCTGACAGCAGAGTCAGAGGGGGATTGGACGGGGTGGGCTCAAGTATTAACGTTTTCCTCTGTCCTTGGTTGCCAGTGCACGGGATCTGAGCAGTGTCCTAGCCAGCTCTGCCCTGGTACCCAGCACCTCAGTGAGGGGGGATTTCCATATAAACAACACCACTACAAACAGCAGATGCTTTGGAAACTTAGAGATCTTATGCAAAACTCTGTGATACAACCAACGTACAGGATGAAACATTACAAATGAAGTCTTGAGAGTCTTGACAGTGCATCCCAAGAGGCGAATACATGTTTTGACTTTCTTTCCACATCAGCTTCTGTGTGCAATCAGACACCCTTTCCTGCATCCCTTTCGAGTACAGGATGAGACCAAGAATGATACGTAACGTACCAAATTTACACCAGATTTACATGGGAGTCTCTGCTACTCTCACTCACTCTCTGGAATAGCTTTTCCCAAAATCAGATATGATCTCATTAGTAGTTGGCATACTATATTCTCTAGAAATATTTCCACATATTGATCGAGAACATTTAATGAAGAATCTGCATGATAACTATCTCACGTATCTTTTTAGAAGTGTTGGAAGCTGAGATTTCCCACCACTGTCTCTTCAGTGTCTTGGGGCAAAAGAAGGAACACCTTGAGCCCCGCTCCCTGCAGAGCTGCCCCCTTGTCCCCTTGTGAGAATGCACGACCTTACGCCAGAGTCGTGTAATGGTGCAAACATCTGGCTCTGAGACCACAGAGGCAAATCCTACCTTCTGAAAAGATGAGACGGCACTTCTGAAAGATGTATCCAAAGAGTAAGAGGCTCTGGGAAAAGAAATAAGCTTCCTGCTGATGCCCTCATACCCAGGTCCAGCCTGATACCCAACTCTCCATCCAATAGGAATATCTAAAATGTAGTGGTTTACGAAGGTCAAACACAGCTGAAACCCAGAGAAAATGGAAGGCAGAAACTGGGAATTTCATTTCCCAGAGAACTGACCAATGCTAACAACATTTGGGAAGAAAGTAATCCAAATGTTTTTCATTTAGTCTTCTACTTTGGTGACTATTCAAAGCAAATAGTAAGTGCTGACCCTAGAACCAAAAGATGGCCTCAGTAACTGAAATCTAATGGAGAAAAAGACTTCCGGTCCCACAACTCTCGACGAGACAATGAGAGGTGTTCCGTGCTGCAGAGTCACAGGAGCAGAGCGAGAGAGGGCGAAAAGGGCTTTTTTATTAAAGCAAACAAGCTGTCAAAACCTAATCAACTGCTCAGAAAGGGTAATTTCTAAGATCGGCTAAGGACATCCAGGTTTCAGAAGAGTTCATTCATTCTGGTTTCAGCCACCACGTGCCAAGTATTCAAAGGCGAGCTTCCTTTTCATGTGTGCAGTTTTGAAGAGCTTGCATGAGTGGCTAATCTGCATGGGCAACTGGCCCCGCGGCTTTCATTTTGACAGCTAAATTGATCTGTCCTTTGTAGACCCGCATCTCAGGATCCAGAAAGGGAGGGGTGTCGGAGGCCCTTTCAAAAATGTGGCCTCTCAATCTCGACTTATTTAGAATAATACAGCCAAGGAGACCCACCCTGTATGCAGTAGCTTGCTCACACAAAGGAGAGTTGAGATTCGGCTCTGGATTTGAGTTTAAGGTGTAATTCTAATATCAAGATTTAATCCTTAAAAACACTTTGAGCTTAAGGTATAGCTCAGTGGCAGAGTGCTTGCCTACCATGCATGAGATCCTGGGTTCCATCCTCAGAACAGCAAAAATTAATGAATTATTATTGTTACTTAACTACCCTTGTTAGAGCAGAAAGGCAAGGCCCAGGTTGGTTCTCTTATCAGCCTTCTGGTCATTAGATAGGAAGAGAGAGATGTCCACCCCTGACTAGACCCACTAACGGCAGTAAAAATCTCCCCACAGCGATGCTGAGCAAAAGCAGACCGCTGCTAGAGTGAGAAGGAAGGCTTATTTGTCCCTGGAAAGTGAGCTGGCTGTCAAACACACAATGGATTGCCAGTAAAATGGCAACTGGTTAAATCATTCAAAACAATATTGTCCTAAAATTAAAAGTTCTTTTCAAAAGCTTCTTGCTGCAAATCAGTGAGAAGAAATGAAAAGATGCTCTTGACTACAGTCAGAGGAAAAACGGCCCAAACCCACTGAGGCCAGTTCAGCCTGTGTGTTGGCTGTGTCTACCCTGCGCTATCTGCAGCTTTGTTTATTTTCACACTTAAACCAGATGCTACCATTTTACATGGGACACAGTGACCTGTGCCAAGCAAGTTGCACTTTGCCTTAGGAGACAAACTAGGATGTTATTCTCTGGCTTAAAAGTAGCTAATGCTCTGAAGTCCCTTCAAAATGTCCACCTCTCCAAAGACTTGAAAAATTAAACACTTTAAATCCTTTTGAAATCCATCCCGAGGACCTGTCGGATCTTTCCTTGTCAAAGGCGGGCACCCATCCCGGAGAAGGAAAACAGGTCTCATGTTGATATTACGGCACAGGCAGGCTGCTCGGGGACGTGAGTCCTTTCACCTGAACATTTGTTTCATGTTTTATAGAGAATTTAACGTTAGATGAATCCCTGGGTGCCTTGCGTAACCAAAAAATCCAATTCTGTTCTATTTGTCATCCTCTCAGTACAAATTAGTGATAAAAATAAGAAATAGGGTACTACACAAGGGACCAGATGGTGTCTTACCTCCCTATAAATGTTGCTGTGTTTAGAGAGTTTCCACATGTAGGGGAATAAAAAGATATTTTTTTCAGATTTAGCAATGAGTCATGTCATCCATTTGAGCGTGAGTTGTACTGAAACTTCCTCCCGAATGAAGCAGCAGCGCACCTTTGCTGGTATTTTAAAGCAATCCTGTCAGCTGCCTTCAGGTCGTCACAATGCTGCTGGGCCTGCCCCCTACTAAGGAGACTGAGCATTCAGCCATCTAAGCGAAACCAGGCAGCCGCATGTCCTGATGCAAACCCGCCAGACAGACGGATGTGCCTTTGTAGAAGCCAAGATCGTGTCCTTTGCCGCGCTCACCCGTAAAAAAATCCAGCCTAGGTGCAGCCCTTATGGAGAACCCTAAGGAGAACCCTCCAAAAACTGAAAACTGAACTACCGTCTGAGCTGGCAGTGTCAATACTGGGTGTCCAGAGGAAAGGAAATTGGTGTATCGAAGAGACCCCAGCACTCCATGTTCATTGCAGTGGTATTCACGCTAGCCAAGAAATGGAAACCATAATCGGTGCAATACTATTCATCCACTAAAAAGAATGAAATCTTCCATTCATGGCAACATGGACGGAACTGGTGGACATCACATTGAGAGAAATAAGCTAAGAACAGAAAGACAAATATTACATGTTCCATTCACATGTGGGAGCTACAAGAAGAACCAGAGAACATCACGGTGGCTACCAGGGCCAGAAAGGAGGGGGAAAGAGGCTGGTGAACACCTCTCCTTGTGGACCTATGATGTTTATTTAAGAATCTCTCCAGAACTGTCGTTCTTTCCTCCTTGTTAGATTATTGGAATCTACCACCCACTGAAGCCATTCATCCCACAGCCCTTGCTGCTGGCTCTCTGAACGTCACTGACTCCAGCATCCCGATGTGATGCAGTGGCCTCCCCTTCGTGATCAGTGACACCAGGGCCTGCTGTCTGTTGGCTCTTTTCACCCTCTGCTGCCCTAGTCCCCTTTGAATCCTCAAGGCCAGGCCTAAGGAAATGAGCATCCTCAAGGACTGCAGCAGGAGGAGAGATCTTCACTTTCACCCCAGGATGTGTGTAACTATGCATAGACCAGGGCGCCCCGAGAGGTGCCCTCTCCAAGACTCCTCCAATCTGATGCAGTAACATCCATCCCGACGCTGGCTTTCTGTCACCAATCAGAATCACCCAGCAACGTGCCCTGCGGAGAAGCTAGAGATTGCCCAATCCTCCTGCAGAGAAAATTAACCTGCGGGGAATTCGGAGATTGCCATTCCTCACATGGATCTAGAACTTGCTCGGCACAAGGTGGGTGCCCAGGTAGAAGCTGGTGCACACTGGCTGAGCGCCAGCCTCTTTCTTATAGGCGAGGAGAGAAGAGCGCCTCTCACAGCTCCTAAGCTCTGAGCTTTCCTTGATCCCACCTTTGCTCAAAATAAAAATCTCAGCTAGGTGTGGGAGTGCAGGCCTGTAATCCCAGCACTCCAGGAAGCTGAAGCAAGAGGGTCACAAGTTGGAGCCCAGCTTAGACAACTTAGTGGTTTAGTGAGATCTTGTCTCAAAATATTAAAAAATAAAAAATAAAGAAGTACAAAAGCCCTGGGCTCAATCCCTAGTCCTGGAAAAGAAAAAATAAATAAATAAATAAATAAAAGAAGAAAAGGAGGAGAAAAGAGAAAAGACAAAAACCCCTTATCACCCTCCTTAAAAGGTTTTCCAGCCTGGGACTATTTATGAGGCCAGGACCCTTCCCGAGGATGCTGGGCTCTCTCTCACACCAAGCACACATTGATAAGCTGCTTGACAGCTGCTGGGTGCTTCTCCTGGATCCCCGGGGAAGCTGTCACTAGGGCCCCTGAAAGCTAGCTCAGAGCAGAGGCATCCCCAGGGAGAAGGGCTGCTGCCACAATGTCCACGGGAAAGACAAGGGCGACCTGATGGCCAAGAGCAGCCAGCAGGAAAATATTCTTCTGTGAGTCACATAAATGCGACCTTTGAAAACCTCATGCTTATACTGAAGACTCCTCGGCAAATCCACATTTTAAAGGTATCAGGCCAGTTGCTAAGTAAAATTTGTTCTGGTCTCTGAGTGAGTGCTATTCCGTGTGACAGGGCCGTTTCTGCATAGCTGCTGAGGACAGAACCTGCAGTTCGGGGACTCCCATGGCTGTAATCAGGGGCTTCCTGAAAGCCCCAACCTTGATGAGCCCCACACATACTGTCTTTTTCTCCTCCACCCCAATGCTCAATTAGCCCCAAAAAAAGAAAAATCCAAAGGTGCTCCCTTCCCACCATGTAATTTTCTATTTTACATACAACATTAGAAGATATATATGTGCTTTTTTTATTGGTTAAAATAAAGGTGAACTTGTGACATGACTTTCCAAATTTAAAAAAAAAAAAAAAACCTTAAAAGCGTCTTAGTCAATTCAGCACCAAAACCATGTTCGTGGTGCCCTTTTGTGCCTGGCTTTAACTGTGGATCCTACTCTTGATTTTTTTTGTTTTCTACTTGGCCAACTCACGTTCACAATCCTCATCAACTACTTTTTAGTTCCACAGAAGGGCTGATACCCTGCAGGAGTAACACACCCAATCGTGGAATCCAGAGTTGTAAAGAAAGGCTCACACTCTGGTGGAGAGGATGAAACAATGACAAAGAAATAAAGTCAAACTAGGGCCGTTCAAAGATGGTCCTTGCTCTGGACCGGTGGATTTTTTCACACCCTATGTATGCAAGGGCTAAGCTGCAATGCTCCTGCCACATTACACTCCCCATCCATCTCCTCTCTTGGACCACCAGACATGTACCTACACACGTCCTCTCTTGGACCACGGACATGTAGCTGAGGCCTAATGTAAAAGCTGTCTGCCTCGCCAAACACCTCCCATCAGAGAAACCATCTCAGCTCGGACTGGTCCTACAGATGCAGCCGTCACAGAGACAATGGGGAAATTAAACAATAAACCAAACCCCTGGTTACAGTGGAAAGCTGGGAGAGGGAGGGAAAGAGATGGGTGGGGAGAGAGAATTGTGGGAGGAAGGGATAAGACCCATCATTACACTTGAACAATATGTTGCATTTCCCTTTTTTGGAGCTTTGGATTGCCCTGAAAAGAAAGGGCATGCTATTCAGTACTGACAGAGTCACCTAAGCCATGCCCCATTTTTAAACATTACACAAGAGCTGCAAATTAGAACAGTGGCATGAATTTTTTGGTGACAGCTGCCAACTCCAAGACTCCTGAGGTAAACCACCAAAGCACAATTTGATGCACTGATAAGGTGTCTTTCACCGGTCCTCGATGCAGAGAAACTACCCCAGTCCTCCCAGTTAATCCTCTGCTGTTGTCATCCTCTGGAGAGCGAAGTCAGCTTTAAACAGCAGCTGAAAGCTGCAAACTGCGCAGCACCATTCTGAGTTGAGTGCGGACAGTCAGACGTGGCCCAAGTTCCTGACTCCGCTCTGCTGTGAACCTGGAGTGACGGCAGCGTCCCTCCTGTCTCTCCTCGGTTGGCCAAGGGTGGCAGACAGTCCTTCCCCGCAGCAGACAAGGTGCACCCATCCAGCAAGGTGTGAAGAGAGGTAAAGACAAGGGCTCTGTTGGATCCATCCAGCACGAGGGGAGGAAAAGAAGAATCATGGAGGAAATCTGAATAACACGGTGGTTTAGCCCTGCACATAATCTATCCAGCATCACACGATGAACTATTACTAGAAACAGTCTCTTCCTTCACCCCTTCCACGATCAACTCATCAACATTCTCCTATTTGTCACCTATACAACTCGGGATGGGGCTTGCGTCTCCATAAGCTATGACAAACCTGTAAAGAATGCAAGGACAGAGAAGTCACAATGACAAGAGCTTCGTGCCCCCAAAGACCTTCACTCTGGAAACTGTCACTGCTCAGAAGACATCTTCATTCTGGCTGAAATCACCGGAGGGGACCCCTTCCTCCAACTCCAATTTGCTTTGACAGACACATGGCCGTCAAGGAGAGGATGCTTCCCAAGGTGGGACGCGGCTTAGGATTCCACAGCTGTCCTCGCTGTCAACATGAGTCACCAGCCCGGGGAGAAGCTGCCGTCAGGTCGCAGCCGGCACTCCGAGGCCCACGATGCGACACCCTCTCCGAGCAAAGCCACCTCATCTCAGAGTCCCCAGCCTGGCCCCTGAGCGCTCCCCTGGGCAGAGAGGCTGGCCGCGCTGTGGAAGGAAGTCCCAGGGCCCCCAAGTAAGGCAGCGTTCCGCAGCACACACAATGACAACAGCTTTGTTCCTCCAAGTACATTCACTCCAGAAACTAGTAATTAAGGTTCATCAAAGAAAAAGAAAATACAGCTGTTTCTCCTTGTCCACAGATTCTGTATTTACAAATTCACCCCCTTGCAAAAATTTATGTGCAATTTCAAAGTCAATGCTACTTTTAAAAATTTATTACAATAAAAGACACATGCGCATTAAATCCCTCTCAGAATACTCCCACTGGCTTTGAACACAGTTATCCCACCATTCTTGACACTTTCTAAAGGAGCTGTGGAAGTCCCTTTGTGCGAGTGTCTTTGTGAGATGTGATCAAAAATACAGTGAATGCTGCTGCTGAGTGCCATACAATAGGAGTCAGGCTTGTAAAAACATGGTAAATCCTCATTCACCTTATTCACTGGATTTCGTACCATGAAACTTCCGGCTCTCTCCCAAAGTCAAAATGACAGATCATGAAACGTAAACATTTTGAATCAATTCAGGACATCAAGACAGCCAAGACACCACAAAGAGACACTCACGAAAGAGGACTTTTGGAACTGCTGCAGAAAGTGGAACAAATGTTGGGATAATTGTGTTCAAAACAATGGAAGTACCTTGAGGAGGGTTTGAGGAGGGTTGGCAATGTGTCTTTTACTGTAATAAAATTTTTGGACTGAAACATTCACCATATTTTTCAATCACAATAAGTACATCACCAGGGGCCTTTAACAAGAACGCCCATAAGACAAGGTTATTAACTGATCGGTTGACAAAAATATTATGACCAACCTAGCCTCATATTTCATCTGTTACCAGTGGCTCAGTATTTGCTAATTCGGTATTTGCAGCCACTGTAGAGTGCAATACAGAAATAGTAGGATTGGATCGAACATGATGAAGAACATGAGCAACAGATGAACCACAACTGTCCTCAGTTCCACACAGAACATCATGGGTGACAGAGATGGGCTGTGGGACCGTGCAGATGACACAGAAGGCTAGCCAGCTCCATGGTGGGAGAGCAGGGGTCAGGCAACAGAAACTCAAAGGACAGTGCCACATACTCATTCCTGAGAGCCAAGTGTGACCCCTTACTGCAGAGGGCCCCATAACTCATCTCGCTGTGAGCCGGGGAAGCCCAGAGTGCCTGCCAGCCTGGCGCCACCCACTGCAGGCAGAGACCTTCCTGAAGTCATCCTGGAGAGAAAATCAGACACCTCCAAAATAGAGGTAGGGACACGTGGCAGGCATCAGGGACAACAGGCTGGTGGCCAAGGTCTGCCGGAGCGGAGGCTGTGGTGTTGGGTCACAGGGTTCCTTGCTGCTCTAATTATATCCGGTAAACCAGGTCCTCGCCTTCTCCTCAGACAGGCTCCCTGGATGTAAGGATGATTGCAATCCACAGAGCTGACTGTGCCTCATTACGCTGGTGATGATACATTCCTGATGATCAAGGCTATTAACAGGAACCTCCAAATACCAAAGCAGGTCACGCGGAGCCCCTGCACCATTTCTCCGTTATGCATCTACTCAGAAAAGGTCTTCTTGACACGCAATGCATAAATGGTGACAGGTTCAGGACACCGAATACTGCTTTCTCCAATCCAGGGATGTCTTACATTAATTTAACTGAGTCACTTTTGGTACTCCACTGAGTCACTTTAGTACACTGAGATATTTAGCATTAAAAAGAAAAAAAGAAAAAAAAAAAAGCAAAGCCATCCATAAATGTCTCAGGAAAAAAAATCCAAAGCCCTTGCTTTATTGCTCCCTGATTGCCTTAAACTCTTCTCTTCCAGCTGTGTCTCCCCTGCATTACAATCCTGGGAATGCCAACCACTACTTTAGGGTGGAAGCAGCTTCCTTTCAAACCATTCTTCTCCCATTAGGATGACAAAAAAGTGGGTATCTTTCTCCACCTCCACTTTTTTTTTTTTAACATGCAGAGCGGGAGTCGAACTCAGGACCTCGTGCTTGCCAGGCAGGCGCTTATGCCGCAGAGCTATAACACTAGCCCCACTTTTACATTTTAACATGAAAAGAAAGTAAGCAAAAGTAAGAGCAATAGTTCCCAAGTGTCTCAGATAAAGAAAACACACGAATGAAGGATGTGCAGATTTTGTTTCAAAATTCAGGAACAATAGAACAGTAGTTTCTATTGTGGTCACAATGATTTAACTTCCTAGACTCCATAAATGCATTCATAAAGAAAATCAGAATTTGTCAAATACGTAAGAGTGCTAAAGGAACAGAAATCTGGCACCAGAACGTTCACTCCACCAGCATCAGATGGGGCTGCGATTACCGCAAACTAAACCCCTTCTCTGGGAGTTCCCTGGTTAGTTGTCGCAGTGCTGCCCATTTCTAAGGAAAGCTTCAAGGCTGGGACACAGCAGTGTGTCCCCAAGAACAGGATGGAAGAGCAAAAGGGTTTCAAACTAGGATCGAGCAATACTGTAATGAGAAATGGTGAACTTTTTAATGAACATTCATTCCGTTTAGCTTTTCAGCCAAAGCTGGCTCTAATGATTCCTTGATCACTAGAAATACTGGGTGCCAAGATAAGGTTGTGTGTGTATCTAAGTTTACAGACAGCTTTAGACAGACCCAACAGCAATGTGAAAGTAAGGCTTCAGCCCCACAAAATTGAGAACTGACAAGGAAAAAAAAAAAAAAATGGTTGATAATCTGGCTGAAACTGAAGAAATAACCCTTCCTTCCAGAAAGCAAGAGTGGATCAGCAAGAGACATGGTATCGGAGAGCATCCAGTGCCCAAGGCAGAAGGAGGGAGTGTGGGAACAGGAAGTGCTCACCCAGAAGGAGGCCTGTGCCAAGGACAGTGGGGTGGCAACTCTGCTTCACGGGACAGCAGTTTCAGGCTTAGATGGCCGCGGAAATTTTAATTCTCCTTCTGGGTTCCCTGCAGAATTTTCACTCTCCAGCTTCACCTTCCAGCAGGTTGGAGCTCCCTGCTACACAGCTCAATGCAGGACTGCTCTGTCCCTGGCCCAGCAGGGAGGGGACCATGCCACAAGGCCACACTGCCTTCTGGGGACCTTAATCTCTCTTTTGTTATTGGTTGCTAGTAATCACATGGGACAGACAAGCTACAGGCCCAAGGTACACGTGAGAATCAGGATTTGGCTAGGGAAGGGGAAGGAGTGATTGAAAGCAGAAAATTAAACAAGAAAAATAAAATTCAGACGAGGAGGAAGAGGCATGGGCATGTTTTGTGAGCAGGCCACTAACCAGCGAAGGACACCTGTGACTGCAAGCCTAACCCAAAGCAGATGCGTCTGCAGTCCTAGACTCCACCCCTCAGCCAAGTCTTGGACCCCAAACCACAAGGGGCTGGAGAAGAGGGATGTCTAGGTCAGGCAGTCAGCTGCAATAACAAAGGCAGAAGGCTCAAACCACAAAAGCTTTGAAAAACAAACACTGTAATTCAAGGCAAGGAGGTGAGGAGACCCAGCACTGGGAAAACTTCAAGAAGTGCTGGATCGCATCAGATGTCATTTTAAAAACTACTGGAAATTGCCATTCAAAGGAGTGCTTAAATGACAACAGAGGGGCCCGCCTTCCCTAAGGAGAACAGCATCAAACAGAGGTCTTCAAAAAGACTCTGTCCTGCTCAGACTCTTCTACAAAGGAACTAAACTCCCTTTCATCTCCCTGTGAATGCTTCCATCCCCAAAGCCCCAAGCTACGGTAAGCTCCTAGAGTTTTAATGCATTACCCTCCGAAAGTTCTGAATCCACCCTAGTGAATTAGCACATACATGCACCTATTTCAGAGCTTCTGGGAAATAACTGGTTTCCTTCTTTATGCTGAAATCCTACTGTTTTTAAATACAATTCCTAAATGTGCAAACTGGGGCCCAGAACATCCCAGGATACTTAAAAGAAAAGGAACATAGCTTCCATCCATAATGGCTGTGATTCCATCTACAACACCTCCTCTTGTGTAAGGTGTCTCGGAGGCTCCCCAGAAAAGTACAAATGCACCACGACCTGAGCCCAAGGTGTCACCGTGCTGCCTGAGTTGTGTGGATGTGTTTTGCTTTGTTTTGTTGACAATTTTGAGTTTCTTAATCTATAGAAAAGCCATAACTTCAACCCGGTTATAGG
The DNA here is from genome assembly GCA_028451465.1 of Erethizon dorsatum. Lineage (NCBI taxonomy): Eukaryota > Metazoa > Chordata > Mammalia > Rodentia > Erethizontidae > Erethizon > Erethizon dorsatum. The sequence goes on from CM051833.1 coordinate 60,017,027, forward strand.
TAAATATTAAGGTTTCAAAAGTATGAATGCCAAATTCCTGACTGCGCAATGTGCCTTCAATACTGTGATCGTCATCACGAGCCGAGCTGTTTCACATACCGAGAGGTGAGGGTCAAGCATGCGGATCTATTCAAACGGCCCAGGTCTAGACCTACCTCACCGAGCCTCATTGCTTAGTATAAAAAGCGAGATAGGTTAGTGTATTAGTCAGCTCTCTGTTACTGTGACAAAATGCCTGCAATAATCCATTTAAAAGGTGAATGAGTTTATTTTGGCTCATAGTTTCAGAGGTTTCAGTCCATAGCCAGCTGGTGCTGTTGCTTTGGGCCAGTAAAGCAGCACATCATGGCAGGAGTGTGTGGTAGAGAAAAGCTGTGTATTTCACAGAGGCCGCAAAGCAAAGAGAGAGAGACAAGAAGAGACCTGGATCCCAATATTCCCTTCCATTTTACACCCCAATGACCTAACTTTCCCCTCCTACATGCCAGCTCTTGAAGGTTCTACCACCTGCCAATAGCACCTCAGGTTACCCAGCCTTCAACACATGGACCTCTCAAGGATGCTCAACATCCAAACTGCAGCAGCTATATTAATCTCTTCAATGTCCACTTCAGGTCTAGAAAATCCAGTTGTCTGGGACCCTTATTTCTTCTACATTTTGCAACTGCAAAGATTCATTCTATTCCTACCAGGGACATTTTTTTTTCTCCTACTAACTTTTCAAGAAAAAAAAATTAAAAACATCCATTTGATGCTTTTTGGGTCATGTGTCTTTAAAGGATCACAGAATAAGATTTTGAAGTGAAGTACAAAAGGAAAGAAAAGTTATTCTAAAAATCAGCACTTCTTTTATATGAGATAGGGCAGAGCAGTTATGCTTCACAAAGTGTAAAGGCACAAAAAGCTGATGATGGAGGGTCCCATTTTTCTCCTAGTGAGAGCAGTTGCATGCTAAATCCTCAAGTCTGCAACCTTCCAGAGGTCTGACCAGTCCTGGGAACTTTCTTAAGGTTCAGGATATTGTAGAAAGAATAAGCCTAAAACTAAAACAAGCACTTGCCAGTGAAGCCCTTTCCCAATATTTCCCTTGCTCCTGCAAGGGAACACATCAGTAATAAACATGCCAGTGAAATGTGAATGTCAGGCCCTCATCCACACCTGGTCCAGCATCTACACACAGGTGGACTGTGGAGAGATTGCCCAGCAAGCCACAGAACGCAGCTGCAAACTGCTCCGGGGCTGCACGAAGCATCTACCCACAGCCCGAAGTGAACACTCGGGCAGGTCCTTTCCCGGCCTGGCATTCAGAGGAGACCCCAGCCCCAGTCAGTGGCCCTTGGGGGCTTCCTTGCAGAGAACCCAACTATGTCGGGTCCAGACCGTCAATCCTCATACTTGGTGAGATAATCAGTGTGAATTCACTTAAGTCACTAAACTTCTTCTAACAGTTTATGTATCCATAGATGACTAGTACAGATCATTAAAGCCCAAGCTGTTCATATAGAGTGAAATAAGTAATTTCATTTAAAATGTCTATATAATACTTCATTCAGTTGAGCTGTCCTATCATAAATTATAGAACATATCTTCAAGTGCCTGTTTTCTAAAAGAATATTTTTAATTACAACACAAAATTAGACCTGCAGATAGCCATTTACAATTCTCTGGTGGTTCTAAAGATAGCAAAGCCTTAGTCAAATAAAAGAAATAAAATAAGAAAGTCAAAACATCAACAGTTGATCAGTAGTTGCTAACTATGGAGTTCAAATTGACCTGTAACACTTATACGGTACTGTCAGCTACTGTTAGAGTTTATTTTCAAAATTCTGAGAGTTCACATAAACCACCAATTAAATAGGAGAATGTGAGTTTCAGTTTATCCACAGTAAAAATTAAAAATCTAACTCTATGGTCAGGTATGAGCAAGGTATTGCCGAAGTATGTAATGTTATTAGCTTAGGAATTAGAAAAACTGTCCATGAATTTATAAAAACACATGTTAACATTACAAACAGTGTGAAGTTCAAATATTTGCATAGAAAAAAAAGGGTTTTAACAAAACAGAATAACATATATTTAAGCAAAGATGCAGCAATTTATTTCAACACAGATTAAATATACTGTGCCCCCAAAACATGAAATATGTAGCTATGAAAGTATTTTTAAAAGCATGTTTATGGAACTAGTAAAGAAGATTTTGGTTGTTCCCAGCACACTAGAAAGATAAATGTCATCATGATACACAGTATGTATGTATGGATTCTACCCCAAAAATATGTTCAATTATTATGTGTCATATATTTTAAAGGATAAAAATGTGTTTATTACTTGATTTTAATATGCCAGTATGTTTACATCATTTCAGTGTACCTGCTAAGGATTCCAAACAGGTATTTAATAAAATATAATATGCTAGATGTCTAAGGAGGAGGAAAACTTCGCTATTTTGTCTAAGCAAAATGGTTTTGATCATACCTTCGCTTTGGAAGAAAAAGGAGAAAAACGGTTTCCTCCTGTTGAGATGTTCAGCAATTTGAAACTGAGCTAAATATTCCAAGTTTATATTTTCAAGCTCCAAGGTATTAGGAATTGTTGTCTTATAAAATGCATTCTCCTCACATTAATGATTGTATAGATACAATTAAATGAAAATACATACTATATAAAAGCTATGTGTTCCTGTACAGAATAACTATGATAATCTTTGTCAGTCTGTTTTGAAATTTGCACTTATTTCTTACTTTATGATTTAAATTTGGTGAATCTATTATCTTCTTTGTGACTTTTATAAAGAAGAAACTGCCAAATTTTCCCTCAGTTTCCTTAGATTTCCCTAAACCTTGCTTAACAAGTACGACATGACTTCTCACTGGATTTGACCCCAAAGATGGCTTATTTCAGTCTCAATGTAACCCTCATCATGCGCGGAGAGGCTAAATTCCTTCACGGAGGGCTTCTTTCACGCATGCGTTCAGCACAGAGATCTCCCCGCACAGCAGGGGTGGGAAGAGCTCCTACGTGAAGACGATCCAGTGCTTATGATCTGAATGCTTGTGTCTGCCCACTATTCATCCATCAATGCCCATTTCCCAGTGCAATAAACATTATTGAGAAGTTGGGCCTTTGGGAGGTGATGTGGTCTAAGGTAGAGCTCTCACAAATGAAATTAATGACCTTATAAAAAGGCCCAAGGGAACTTGTCTGCCCTTTCAGTCCTGTGAGGACACAGAGAGAAGGTGCCATCTGCGAAGCAGAGTGGGCCCTCACAGGACACCGGCATCTTGATTTTGGATGTCCCAGGGTCTAGAACTTTGGGAAACAAATCTCTTTTTTATAAGCTACCTTCCCTGTTTATGGTATTTTGCTACCACTGTCTAAACAGAGTAAGACAGGAAACTATTTTGGCAAAAGATAAAATATGGGAAGGCTGACTCCCAAAAATCACAGATATTATTTCAGATTTGGTTCTGCTTTCCTCAAAAGACTTATAGAGAACACTCACCAACCCCTCCAGTGTCCAGGCTCCTTAGGCTATCTACTGGGACAGCACAGATGAATGTCCAAGCCCTGGCTTAACTGACACCTCCTTGAAATATTACAGCAGGAGCAGTAACAGGTAAGAGAAAAGTAATTAGAAGCTAATGTATCAATTTTTGGCTGCTAAATAATGATGGATCTGACTGCAGAAAGCCATAGAGAATAGTGCTTTTCCAAGTAAAGTGTCATTGTCACCTGGGTTTTACAGCAGAATTAAATATGGGGCTATGAATCACCGCCACAGTAATACTCAGCATCCCGGCTACCTCCCCCTCTCTAAAGGATGCATCTGTAGAAAGATTAGCTGTGTAATTAGAGATACTTAACTGCAGGACTACACATAGGAGCAACAGTGCTGGTAAAATCCTTCAAAGACCACTATGCAAACCATAGGCAATTTTTTTTTTTAAAAGGATATAGTCTAAATAATTCGGTGTGTTCACGTACAAGTGCTTGGCAGTTACCATTGTGTATTCCTAGAAAGGGCCTGCTACTCTGTCCTGTAATCTCTAAGTTACCCTTTTGAAACGGGAAAATGATAGTGGAAATATGACACCGAACAACCAACGGCTTTGTGATTGCTCTGTGTAATTCCTTCCCAGTCAAGGCTGCATGACTACCAACCATCTGGGCTTAAAGGATGAAGGATGATCCCACCACGTTCAACCAGCAGACTCTCCCCGCTCCTCCCCCAGGAGTGCCTGCATCCCCTAAGCCTGGACAGAACATTCCATGAGGCTTCACCACAATGCAAGCCAAAGAAGGAAATGAAGGAAGCACCTTACATCTCACCACTCATCATGGCCCACACTGTGGGGAAACCCTCTTCATTTATTTTGGGCATAATATAAATGAAAGTTCACTGAAATAACTTAAGAAAGGGAGAGGGATTTTTGTGACAAAATGCATTGAAAGAGGCTGCTTTAGATTTAGAAACACACCCTATATACATTTATGGCACAGCACCTAAAAGCTAAAGGGTGTCCCAGGGTGGAGGTCGGAGAGTATTAATGCAGAATTCTTTTCCTATCATCTGAGCTTTTGTTTTTCCTAAATTTAGGTGCAATCCATCTATGAAGAAAGGAACTTCTATCCTGGGCCTGAGGTTGCTACAAAAATAAAGCAGCCAGAATGTAAACCATACAATACAAAACAGCACCACCAACAACAAAAATCCCTCAGGGGCTAAAACTGGATGCTCCGGTTTTGCTGCAAATTTATAGGCTCAGCAGGTGCTGCAGAGCCCCACAGCCTCCCCTGCCATGGCATCTGTCCCAGAGCAGCCCACTCTTCTCCAAGGACACCAATCAATGGCAACGCAAGGCATGCTGGATGTTCTGGTAGCAGATGCTGAGACCACCAAAGTTCGTCCAAACCAGCAGACACGGCAGCCAAACCTAGATGGGGATGTACTCCCATCTGGCTGTGGATGAAAACCCCAAAGCTGTGTGTGGGGCCTGTATCTGGGGGCATGGGAGAATGGTATCTATGTAGTGTTCCAGGTTGATAAGCTACACTCTAAAGGCAAAATCTATAGGAGCTTTTAAAGGCACTGATGCCACAGCAGCTTTTCTCAACCTCAGCACAGCCCCAGTGATGCGGAGCCAGATAATTCTGTTGTGAGTCTGTCCCATGCATCATAGGATGTTGAGCAGCATCCCTGGCCTCCACCCCTCTCTACCCTGAACTCTGACAACAAAAATATCATTACACAATGCCAAATGTCCCCTAGGAAGCAAAACGGCCCTCTTTTTAAAAGGCACTGTGCTAGATTCATACAAAGCAAACCTTTGTATGAACACAAGTATTAAAAGCACAACATAAATCTATTCACTGCCTGGACACTATGTGGAAGATAAACATAAAAAAGCAGAAGCAAGAACGTGTCTAATTTCCCATCCTTTGCAAAGAGCACACAAATTTATGTACAGGTTTCCAAATGCTTTGAAAATTTCTGCAAAAAAAAAAAAATAAATAAATAAATAAATAAATCAAAAGACACTGCTATTAATGCTCCACTCTGGAAAAGGACCCAACATTTACAATAGTCTACTTTTTGCATTGAGCCCCTTTTCAATCATTTAAAAAATCCTCTTAATAACTTTTCACCTTTTTAAGAGTCATATTCACTAGAGAGTTAAAGACATCATGTTACAGTGATCCATGCATGCCCATAGCAGCTCAACTCATAACAGCTAAATCTTAGATGCAGCCTATATGTCCGTCAACAGATGAATGGATTAAAAATGTGGCATTTACACCCAGTGGAGTTCTACTCTGGTATAAAGAAGGATAAATTTGAATCATTTGTAGAAAAATGGATGCAACTTGAGACCATAATGTTGAGTGAAATAAATCAGAAACTCAAGCTTAAATATCACTTGGTTTCTCTTAAGAGAAACCCAAAATATAAGTAAATTTCAAGAGTAAAATAAAAGATAGATAATAGAAAACAGGGAGATGGATCTTTTGCAAATAGGAATGGGACCAAGAGATGGAGGAAGGGAGGCGAAGGAGAAGAAGGGGACATAAAAAGCATTAAGATGTGTTATTTACACATACTTACTCCCAAGATGAATGTAATAAAAATTTTGAAAGGGGTCACATTCGTGTGTCCAGACACACATATCATCTCAAGGAAGATTTTAAAACAACACTGAACATTTTCTTTGGCTTTGTTTTTAGTGACAGTAGTGGTAAAATGGGGCTCCCCACCCTGTCCAAAGTTCCAAAGCCTGGGTGGAGGGGGTGGGGCTCACAGGCCAGGATGCCTTGTGGCCTGGCCTGCAGCAGCCTCAGCCCTGGCATTGCAGCACATCGATGCCCACTGCCTCCCATGAGTGCAGGCTGGGAGAAAGGGCGAGGAAATGCCACAGCACGGGCAGTGTGCTCACCAAAGCCATGCGGGAAAACCATTCACCCCGGTAGACTCAAGTTTCCTTTAAAAGGGATGCTGGCTGCAAGTCCCACCAGTCAGCCTGCATCTGTCTAGACCTGGATGGTCGAGCTAAGCGATCCACGTCGTATGTGCTTCCTAGGAATCCCCAGAAATGTCCCACTGTGTCGCTAAGTTCCAGTCATCCCAAAGGAGCTACAAAACCATGTGCACGGGTCAGTTAGTTCAGGGCTCTGGCTCCCATCAATAAGGAAACTTGAAAACTCAGAATCACAGCCCACCCTAGACCTGCTGCATTGGGATTCAGGGCCAGGGGCTTCAGGGTCACTGTGTTAGCAGGTTGCCAGGTGACCCGAGGACACTTGGCAGATCTGTCAGCATTTGAGAGGTTCTTTAAGCTTCAGGTTAAAATCAGAGTCCTATGCAAAACACAGTGACTCTCCCGAGGGCTGAAATTTAAGGACTTCCCCAAAAAGAGACTCTATGAATCAATCTTGAAACAGTTGGGAGAAATATATTCATAAAAGGTTTTTGGAAAGTGTTTTAAGCACCCATGATGTACTGAGGTACAGTAGATAAACTCAATGAGAGTCAGTTGGGCAGAGAGCGTTTTAAGCACCACTGATGTACCACAAGACACAGTTAACACAGGCAAAGACACCCCATTAGGTTGACTGCCATGTAAGCTTGCACTACTTTACCGCACTTTAGGTACTGGGGCAAAAGAACTGTCACTGCCTGAGTGACAAGGTGACATCTGACTGGTACTAGAAGGGGCAAGAGTGTGCCCACCACCACTGAAGTGACCAGAGGGCAAGAGCAGGACTTCAGTGAGAAGCTCAGAGTGGGTCAAACACAGGGCACCCAACAGAATTTGGAGAGGTTCAAGTCAGAGCTACAAGTTAGACTACGGGCCAAGGACATTCCTCTTAGCTTCACTAAAGTCTAGATAGAGGTCCTTCCTCTGGCCCATTGAAATAAAAATCTTCCCCCAGCTTCCTACCAGTTCTACAACCTTGTTCTGTCTTTCTCAAGGAACTGGGAGCCCCGCTAAATGTAATCATCAGGGAAGGTGTCATCGCCCAGTCTCCGTGAGAAGGCAGGAGCCTAACTTTGATAAGCATCAATTAACAAAAAAAACAAAACAAACAAAAAACAGATGGCCTAATCACATGGACCATCCCCCGTAACATCTCCTAGTAGTTTTCCACTAGCCCATCCCAGTGTCCATAATCCTGTTGCTTTGTTTCAGTGCAGCTTAATTTGATCCCCCCTATTGCAGTAGTCTTGAAAAACTCTTCACATCTCTCTCTGGTTTGCTTATTGCAATTTCCCTTGAACACAATTGGGAGGCCCTGCACGGAAGAGAAGTCTATTCCTTTACCTCAAAGGTGAAGGGCCAGGAGCTCAGATGCGAGGATCCCAGTGCAGGTACACAGAGTCACTGGACACCAGTGTGGACACCATTGGGGGACACGACTAAGCCAGTAAGAGTGAGAGAAGCCAGGAGGCCAGCGAGGGGAGTCAATGAGCTTGAAGAGAAGAAGGAGTGGGGAAGCTTGAGATGGATTCTGGCAGCTGACTATTAAGGAAAAAACTTAAAAGAAAAAGCAGAATTCAAAATATTCTGAGATTTCTAGCTTGGAAAACTAGACAAATGTATTTATAGACAAAGATACAGAGATTCCATTGCCACAGAGTCATTAAATAAATACAATCTGCTCTTGCATTATTACAGTTATTATTTTCAATGTTTATTGTAAATATTTCAGAGCTAATGACATAGGATTGGTTTCACCTGCGTAGCTGGCTGATTTCTCTCATTCTTCCTCTTCCCACTCAGCATTAAACACTTGGCATCTACTCCCCGGGCACACTTCTGAAACACTCTTCAAAGTTACTGCCAAGACAGAGGCAGGATTTTCAGTTCTGTGTGGCTCGGATTTGTCTCCAGAGTGGACACATGTGAGGGGAAAGAGGAAAAGACTTGGTAACAACAACGTAGAGACCTCTTTTATTACTTTCAGTGAGCACCTACCTAAAGACAAGAGGCAAAAGCATCTTCATAAATGATTGTCTAATTTTCTTGCCCCAGGAAATAGTTTCAGCCCTTCTCATCCCAGGAGCAAAAGGACCCATGGGCAGTGAAGGATTCCAAAGAGGCAAGCCTGGAAAAGTGTCTGTTTCCTGACCCAGACTAAAGAGCAGCAAGCCTGGGTGGCTTTGCACCACAACAGAATCTGGTAAATAAGCCCCAGGGGCCTGTGAGCCAGCCAGAGTCAAGCCAAGGCAGGTAGCAGCCACCCTGTGCCTGGAAGTGGGAGCCAGGGTGGGCGGAGGGTGACAGCAGGCCTCAACCCGCCCAGCCCAGCGTGGGTCTGGCATCCCGTCTTCACGAGGCCGGTTCCTGGAGAGGAATTACTAAATGCTACAAATAAGGCAACACTGCAGATGAAAGTTTTACAGGTTTATTAGTAATAACACCATTCAAGGAACTAAAACTTCAAAGTTCCTTGATGAGCAAAGTCTAACTAACCTTTGCAACACATCCGCAGTTAGATAAGTAGGTAAACAGGTATGAAGATCCCCATGTCAGGGCCAGCAGAGAGCAGTAAGAAGCTGCGTCCTTGCTCTGGGCTGCAGGAAGGTCAGTGTGACTCTAGTCTCAGGAACTACCGGGGCTTGGGAAGAGGCTGCCGCACACACTGCTGCTAGAGCCACAGGACGGGGGTCAGGCAACGGGTCACGCATGACTCAGGACGGAACTTGCGAGAGGAGCAGACAGTGGTTTTTGTTGTAGCTTTAATAAGAGCAAATGATAGTAATTTCGCCACATGAGACACATCTAACTTGAGATGTGGCGCAGACAATTCCATTACTTCATAGGGGCTGCATGATTTAGGAAAATCATAGGCAGAGATGCGGCAGCCTCCCCGGGCATCCCCCGATGGTGGTTCCTCCATCCTATGGCCTTTCAGGACCACATAAAAAAATTAAGACATGGGCACCAAATATTCCTTAGTGGGTTTTTCTTTTATTGCTGTTATTGTTGTTTTTTGGTATCTTCCTTTAACTAAATTACAATATTTTCTGAACACTTATTTATTGTAAGAAATTTTGGGTTATATAAAAAAATAAAAAGCAAATAGTGGTGAATAATACCTTTGTGGGGGTCATAAGTGATTTCAGGTTACATTTGAGAGTATGCCCTCCATTTAAATTTTTATGTATATAGATATATTTTTATCACATAAAATTTGAGGTACTCTATTTTTACCCAAATCCTTGAATATTATTTAAAAATTTTGTTTAAATGACTACATAAAAATCCGTCAAAAGGTGGTATCCATTTACTTAGCCAATCTCTAGTTATAGGAAGTTTTTGTGGTTTCCAATTACTCTTATCACAACACAAGACAAACATTCTACTTCATAAATCTTTTTGATTATTTCCTTAGACAAATTTTAGAAGATGAATCACTAAGTGAATGGATTCATACATATTTAAAGCCTTTCTACATACTGCTACATTGTTCTCCAGAATTTTCTATCAACTTCTATTTTCACCTACTTTAAGGAGCTAATTTTTCTGACCCCTCCAAAATTTCTAGATGGGTGAGGGTTAACACTAGCAGTAGGGTATACTTTGTGACTTAGGGCATTTGGCAAAAAGTAGTATTTAAGAGAAGCACAGATTCTGGTTAGATGTAGTGTTTACTGAGGGCAGGTAGGGAGGGCTGCCAGAGACAGAGAAAGCTAACATTTGCTTTTGCAAAAAAGCCACCAATATTCATTAAGCAACCATGTTAGTCAGCTTCATGATACTATAACAAAACACCTGGGGCAATTAATGTTGAAGGGAAAAGGTTTATTTTGGCTCAGTGTTTTAGAGGTTCCAGCCCAAGATCTGGTGGCTCCGTTGCTTGGAGCCTCTGGCAGGGCGGAACATCCCGGGGACAGTATGTGGCAGAACAATGTGCTTACACTGCAAGCCAAGACACAGAGAGACAGGAAGGGGTTGGTGTCCTGGAATTCCCTCAAGGGCGTGGCCAAGTGACCTGGAGACTTCCCAGCAGGCCCCACCTCCTAAAGGTACCCAGCACCACCCAACAGCACTACCTAGGGACCAAGCCTACATCATGCGCACTGTGGGAAGCACCCCCCACATTTGAACTACAGCAACAACTACTAAAACAGTGTGTGTGCCAGGCCTTGCCATGAAGGTGTCCTCAGTTCTCATTCCAGGAAAATGAGGCCAGAGAGACTCTAGCTTGCTCAACGTCATTGTGTGAAGTCAACTGGATGCTGTCTGCTCTATCCCGCTGGGCTATCAATGGGAATCTTGAAAGTGCAGGGTAGACCAGAGGCCCCTTTTGTTCATGACTTTTATTCTCTCCAAATTACAAAGGTGGAAAAGCCCTCAATGCCAGGTCCAAATCAACCTTCGTGCTGCAGTGAACCCCCACCTACCAGTGTGTACTGCAAGTGCTTTGTAAAAACCCTGGGTGTCTGGAACATTTTTATTTAAATACTGAGGCACCAATGGTTAAGAAAGCCAGCTTTGAGCCAGACAAAATCCTGACTCTGGAAATTACCATGTGGGTAACTTTGGGCCAGCCACTGGTCTTCTTTTGCAATCTGGGGTGAGAGAGAGTTAAAGAAGAAGGGTCCCCCAATGTCTGCATATGGTAAACCCTCAGAAATGGCAGCTCTTAGGATAAGCGTGTTAGGAAAATCATTGTTTCAAAGCAAGTAATGAAGACAAAGAGCAGGTAATCCATTCAGGAGGAGGTAACCTAGGTTCTGCAGACAGTCCATTCCATCCCTGTGAGGTCAGGGCACTTCCCCAGACTGTATGACCCCGGTAGGCACAAGGAGAGACATTTCAGGAGTTGCAAAATCATTGTGCTTACAGTGTTTGCCACAAATGACCAGGACATCAGTGTGGTGAAGTGGCCAGAGCTTCAGCTCAGGAGAAATGGGCAAAACTAGATTCCAACCTAACTCTGTCCAGCACTAGTGTACACCCTGAGCACTCAGCCGCCCTCTGTGAGCTGCATGTGTACAATCCGGGTCACTGTAGTCCTCCACGCTGCGGGGCTCTGAGAAGTAAAGGAGACAACACAGCAAATGCAAGGGTAAGGGTAGCACTGCCTGTCACATAGCACCCCTGCCCCAGCTTCCTATTACTGCTGAGTCAGTCAGGGAAAGAATGGTGTGGCCCCACCCCATTATCCAGAACCCACCAAGAAGGCTAGAAATTCTTCAATACCAATGTAAGGAAGTGCAGGAATCCTCAATTTAGCACTAGATGTGCCTTTGGAAAATTCAAAAAGATTGTTGCCAAATTAACTTGTCATAGATTTGCCTACAAGTGTAAGCAAGAAAGAGACTTCAAAATATCCAATATATGCATTATAAACTAAGTTTTATAAGTCAATATTTCTGTGTTAAATAACTGGTGCTATTAACAGTCTTCTCAACCAATCAGCCTGTATGTATCCCCTTTAACAAGATTCATTAAATACCTCTCTGAATGGTACTGTTACGAGCAAACTCATTTACTCAAAATTAAGTGCGCTGCACTAGGCTTTTATATCCACTACTGCTTGAAGGAAGAACACTGAAAAATAGAAAAAGTAACAGCCCACTACTCTGGTAAAATGACTGGATGCTACTCACAGTGTAGTATCTATAACGCAAATTAATAAGAACAAGGCTATACATTTCTTAATTAAAAACTATCAAGTCTTTGCTTTCATCTCTCAAAATACATAACAGCAAGCCCTACGTCCTCCAAAGGCACTGATCCTATGAGAATTCTCTGGTCCACTTTTTCTGTAAAAACTTGGCAGTGCCTGGTTCTGTTTTTGCTTTTGTTTTTCTTCCATCTGCCTTTTGACACTTTGAGGCATAGGAAAGACATCAGCTGATGTTCTGGAAGATTTTTCTGCTTTGATTTTTGTTCTTTTATGGCACCTCCTCCTGGCACTCCACACCTGTGAAAATCAGTTCTGTGCTGTGAGAATAAGGTAAGGAATGACAAGTTCCTGCCCTGTGTTCAAAGAACACAGTCCGTTCTCTGGAGCTGGGTCATCCTCTTTCCTGTGCGGCTCTGGACTCGCAGAAGAGTCCTCGGCTCAGCCTGGGGCGGCAGCCGATGAGAACAAACAGCAAGTCCCCAGGGCCCAGGAGGGCTGGAAGCGATGGCCACACAGCCCAAGAAAGCTGCATAATAATTTTTGTTCACTTCCAGATTTTTCTTAATGCCCTCATAAGTTTACTTACATCATTCGTAACCCGACACAACATAATCATAATTATCATTTTAGTACATTTCTTTCTTGGTTCTTGTTTATTCATATTTTTTGAAAAACAATACATAAATATCAAACAAAATTTAGCTAGGCAAGGTGGTGCACATCTGAGAGGCTGAGGCAGGAGAACTGCAAGTCAATGCCCAACTGGGCAATTTACTGACTTAGCAATACCCTATCTCAAATTTTAAAAGGTGGTAGAGGTGTAGCTCAGTGTGAAGGCCCTGGGTTCAATTTAAATAAATAAATAAGTTTATATGGAATTGATGCTAATTGAATAGATTTACATAAGATATATTACCCTGAATATAAAGTAAAATCCTGTAATGTAAGATTTCTTTTAAAACTGCGCAACACGCATGTGATTTGGGTAGCATCATTGATTTCATCAGTTCCTAATTGGAAGCTACTTCTTTGCACTTCAAGTTTTTTCAGTCTTTTGCTATTTTCATAAAAACAAGAATGATAACAGTCAGTAAGGAAAAGAACCACTAGGTCACCTGGTCACTTCAATAATCTAAAATGACAAAGAAGGGCAGGCAGGGGTGTGTGGCTAAGTGGTAGAGTGGGGAAGGGCCTGAATTCCATCCCCAGCACTGCAAAAATTAAATTAATTAATTAATTAGATAATTTTTCAAAGAACTTTAAGCTTTATGTGTAGGTAGTAGTTTTACTGGTGAAATACACAGCTTAAATTAAGATAACCTACTGGCCAAAGATGAAAATCAATGGTAAAAGTGAGGAAGACCCATGGGCACATGGGCCCAGTGAAGGTGGCTGGACAGCTGGGCACTGTGGCCCTGAGCTGAGGCTCCTGGGCAGATGGTGAAGGACGAGGCTGGCAAGACCAAGCTCAGCCCAAGACTAAGGGAGGGCAGGGCAAGAATACTGTACCCTGAAACACTGGCCCAATGGAGGGCTCAGGATATTAACTAAGGAGAAGAGAAGGGGGAGGAAAGACACAGGCAGGGAGATGGGCTGGGGCAGGTGGCCACATGGCCAGGTGGGCAGCAGAAGGGCTCCTAGAGAAAGCCCAGCCCTGCAAGCTGCCAGAGGACAGGCAAGTGAGCCACTGCACGGGTGTCCCGGGGATCAGCATCCAAGACTAACAGCAGCAGCATTCATGTATTTTTGATCACACTGAAAGAGGACTTGCAGAACTGCTTCAGGAAGTAGCAAGAACAATGCAATATGAATATCCTAACGATCAGGTTAGTCACTGAGCCAAAAGGACTGCAGGCCAAGTTGGAGCTTCTCAGGAAATGCCACCCCTGCACACCTGGCTGGGCCAAGAGTGCTCACTGCATGCAAGACTTTAGCTGACCCTGACGCCCAGGTTAAACCAAAACACCTGCCAGGGTAAGGAATTCTGGGAAAGGAGCCAGACACCATCCAGAGTCACAAGCTGAGAGAAACACGAACCAAACAAGGGACAGAACCCTCTACCAAGAAGCGGGAATCGGGCTTGAAAAAGACCAAGGAGTAAGTGGGCACATCAGAGAACACACTTTTTAAAAATGTTTAGGAAGTTTGGTATTCCATGGGAAAGAGTCTACATACATTTAAAAGATTTATCCATTCACTAAGAAATTGGGAAAGGAGTACCCACTGCATGCAAGGTGCCGCAGAATTCACCATTTTCTGTGTCAGGCTTACTTGGCTTTTGCTCATCATCTCAGAATGGAACCATTTCCATCCTGAGGGTGGAAACGGCTGCTTCCCCTCCGCACGTGGTAATGCAGTGGGCTTTCCCACATCCCCGGCCCTGCCGACTCTGCTGCCTTTGCCCAGGACAGCGTGGGTCACTGGTTTGTTAAATGGGGCGAGACTTCTCCTGCCCCTGGGACTTGATGACGTGGGAACTCACCTCATTCTTGTGCCACCCGCCCTTCCTTATCTTCTTACGTACTTTTAAATGTCAGGCGCTCTCAGGCCTTTGTGAACAAAGCTGGGAAATCTCCACACCCCTTACCTCAGTTTTAGTTGTTTGATGTCTCTTTCCTCAACTGGACTTTCAAAAAACAAGATCTCATCTTTCTCAGGCCTCCTTGGTCATCCGTCATGACTGTCAGCAGAGGGCAGCCATGCAGATGTATTCCAAACCAGGACACACGAGCAAGTTTTAATGAAAAACACAGCTTTAAAATAGCATTAATTTTCTATTTCATAATATTTAAATGAGTTTAGAAATATGCAAGAATAATTAACCTGCACATCACCCAATGATATCATTTCTATTCAACTTGTCAATGAAGTAACTCAGAACCCAAACTAGAAAATGTGTCAAGAAGTGTTAAAGTTCGCTATTGACAGCAGGAAAAACGCCTGAGTCACGTTTGCGCTATCAGTACCGAGCCGAGCACCTGACGATAGGTGCTCAATAACTGGGCTTTCAATTAAAAGTTTCTCCATCTTAAACTAACATATGGCAGTTATCTTTAAATGTATAAATTATACAAAGTGAAAATAAAACCTTCCTTCCACCCCCAAGGTTCTACTCCATTTCCATAGGCAGCCGATGGGAATAGCCTGGTGTTTATTCCCTCAAATTCGCTTGTAATTACAGCCCAAAATAGAGACGCCTGGCTGCAGATGCTGACCTACAACCTGCTTCATTCTCGTATTACACCTTCGATGTTTCGGGTCTGCAAAAACAGGTTAAGTCCGTTCCCATGAGAGGCCATACACCACTCCTTACTTTATTTAAACCATTTCCTACATGTAGACATTTAGGGCTTTTTCCCACTATTGAAAATTTTGAAAGCAATGACCATCTACACTGCACGATGAAGCGGACTTAAGTCCAGGGCAAATTCCTAGCAGTGGAGTCACCGGGTCAGTTTGTGCTGACAAAGAGAGACTTCCAATAGACACATCAATCTTAGCCACACTGGTAGCTTCTTCTTTATTTTTTTTTTAATTCTCAACCTTCGCTAATCTGATAGCAGAAAAATGGTTGATCATTCACATTTCATTAAGGAGGAGTAAGGCTGAGAAGCTTTGCTTACTATTCGCTGTCTTTTGTATTTCTTGATAAAAGCTAATGGAGGCAGATGCTTCCATGCCAGGCATCAGGGGGCTCTTGGGAGGGAAGCCTCCCCAGGGCAGAAGGCTCTACAGGGTCAGGATTTCCACTGACCCAGAATGAGCTCAAAGCATCCAGTCCCTGCCTCTCCAGAAAAACTGGCCCAGCTCACCCCAACCTTACCCCAGCTTCCTAATAATATGCTTATTATTTTTTAAATGCATGCTCGTTGCTTCAGTTGATATACTTCTTAATGGTTTTTTGCTGTAACTTTTAACAAGGCATAATAAAAACACCCATTATCATTAAAAATCCCAGAGCTACTCTGCAGTTACGAGTGGAGGACACAGCAGAGCCACGGGCAGTGGGACAAACCCAGGGCTTCAACTCCCGAGCCTCAGTCTCCTCCTCCGAAACAACGGGAGCCTCGAGAAAATGTGTGAGGAGAAAAAAAAATGTCTGGTATCCTGCACTTTAATTAATCAGAGAAAATGGAAGTAGTTATTGGTGGCCATAGTAACTGAGGCATTTGTTGTAAAGTGTAGAATTCCTCTTCTGGTATAGGTTGAGCATTTCTAATCCGAAAAGTTAAAATGCTCCAAAGCGTTTTGGGTGCCACCATGCATGACACTACAGATGGAAGACTCCACAGCTGCCCTCATGAGGCAGGTCCCAGTCAAAACCCACAAACGCCAAAAGTACCTTCAGGCTACATTTTTAAGGTGTACATGAAGCATACATGAATTTCATGTATAACCTTGGGCCCCACCCTCAAGATATCTCATAATGCATATACTAATATTCCCAAATTCAAAATACAATGCCAGAATCTGAAACCCTTCTGGCCCCAAGCATTTCCCATAAGGGATGCTCAGCCCGACTTTGCTGCATGTCCCCACCATGAGCCACAAATGGAATCCATTCACCTGGAGGAGCAGCTCAGGCTGGGAGCAACCTGGAGATGGCCACTCTGAGGCTAGTGCCGCCTCCACCAGATGGTGCTGGGAAGAAGACACTGAGGGCTGAGGACACTGATGCCCATGCACACCATTATGTACACCACCAGCACAGTGCATGATGGTAGCTTGCAAGATACTGTTTGAGTAAAAAATGAATGAAATACCCAAGAAGCCCTGTGATAAATGTTTTCTTTCTCTTTTCCTCCTTTAGAATCTGTTTAAGCCAGGGCTTTCCATTATAGCGTTACTGACATTTGAACAACATACTTCTCATGGTGGGGGCCTGCTCTGTGCATCACAGGACATTGACTGGTGTCCCCGATCTCTACCCACTGGACACCAAGAGCACACACACCCACCAGTTGTGACAGCTAAACCTGTCTCTAGATATTGCCAATGTTCTGTGGGGGAGGAAACCACCCCTGGTTAAGAACCATTGGTTTAGACTACTGGAAAATAACCAAATGTAGTTTTTGTTTCTTATGAAAAAAAAACAAAAATACAGTGCTGAAAATAGCTTAATGTTTACGACACTCTTGAATCCAAAGCTGTTCTGAAAATGGAGCCAGCAGCATATGTTATGAGTTAGCAAAGTAAGTCATCAGGACAATTTACAACTGACTGGAGGTTAGTCACCACCTGAGGCAAACCAGTCATTAGCTGCTGCTGATCTGGGGGAGACATGGCATTAACAATTCAATAAAAGAAAGGCTGCAGGCGAGGAAACCTTACAGTTATTTATTTAGCCAATTAGATTCATTTTTTTGGTGGCAACCCTGCTACAGTGAGTATGAATAAGCCATGCGTATTCTTCACTTAATCAGGAAAACTGTACATCGCAAATCTGCTCTTATTGCCTTTTAGCTGGAGGATGTGCAGAACGAGTGGTCCTCGAGCCTGTGGAGGTGGGAACCACGGGCTGGTGAGATCTGGAGCCTCGTAACTCACATGCCTCCCAGGACAGACTTACGCGAGGAGAGCCCTGAAATCAGACCACAGGCCACGGTCTTCACAGCTCCACTCCGTTCTCATTTTCTATCCTCGACCCAGGCCCAGACAAGGAGGAATTATATCAGATAAAATTTAGAGCCGCAGACACATGGACATGCAGAATTTAGTAACTGTTAGTGCTGAACAATCCTGTCCCAACCATGAACACCTAGAGGACGCAGTAGAAACACTCATCGGGTGTAACGCGGGCTGCTTAGCTCCTGTCTCAACTGGGCTCACAGTTCAGAGTTTGGAAACTTCTGTGGGTTCCTGATGCTGACCTCTCTGGTACCTTTTTTTGGTCTAGATCACAGTGTAGAATGTGTCCCTGTCATTGGTGGTCAATAGGAAGTCAACTCCAAGTCCTACAGACTGTGATGGCCAAACTGGGAAATGGGGGGGGTAACACTCAGAAGAATATCTGTAAGAGGCTTTCATCTTAAACAGAGGGGCTCTTCTGATCATTTATTCTAAGAAATTGAATGAAGCTCCACTCCTTTCTTGCTGTCCATCAGCTTTTTAAAATTCTTAGGAATTAAAAAGTTCATGAGGAGCACACAGTAACTTAAATCCAAATCCCAGAAGTTTGTTCATTTTTTCTCTTGTTGTGACCCTCTTATGTTAAATACTGCATGAAATTCCTGTGTCATGGATTTAGATTCAGAAGCGCTTGAATTTTGAATAGATTGCCTATTGATGGCTGTATTTGTCAGCTTTCCCACTGCTAAGACAAAATACCAGACACCAGCAACTTAAAGGAGAAGAAGTTTGGCTCACAGTTTCAGAGAGTTCAGTCCATGATTTGTTGGCTCCAAGGCAGGAACATCATGGCAGAAGGGCATGGTGGAGCAAAGCTGCTACTTTATGGTGGTCAGAAGCAGAGAGGAGGGAACGATATCAGAGTAGAAGTGGCTGGGACCAGAAAGTCCTCAAAGTCATGCCTCCACAACCCACCCAGACACTCAGAAGTGTGTTTGAGTAATCTCCTGGGTTGTTCTCTAGCCAATCAAGTTGAAAATCAAGATCAACCATCACATTGGCATTTAGTGTCACAGAATTTTCACCTTCTAGGTCCACTTTCTCCTCTCTCCCTTTTCCCTCATCATCATCTTCTTTCTTCTCCCACTGTGTTTGTTTTCTCTCTTTTGTGTTTCCCCATCTCTTCTTCATCTTGCCTTCTCAGCCTCTGTCCATACCTATCGCTCTCAACTTCTGCTCTCTTTTCTCTTGCCTGTCAATTTCTCAGTAAGGCAAATACTCCTAGATGTATCCTCAAAACACACGTACACATCCAGGCCCTAGTTTCCAGCCATGTTTAAAAGACAGACATATCAGACTGTAGAGCTCTCAAGGGAGACAAATGGGTACAAGCACTGCAAAATACTATCCCTAGCAAAAGCCTGAACAAGCTCTGGCTTTATGCACAAAAAGATTAGCATCACCTCTACAGACATATCATGCATCAAAAATAAGTACAACATGACAACACGAATGTTTAGGCATAGGGAGTAAATGACTAACCAATTAAAGTTAGATGACCTTATAACGAGAATTCTGAGTTTTACTTTATTTTCTGGTCACCCCTTTCCCTGGCTAATACATTCTAGCCAGGCCCCTGAATTATATATTTTTATATACCAAAAAGTACCAAATAGAAAAGCAAACCAAATCCAAATATGGAAATAGCTTAACTTATAAAATATGTGCAGTTAAAACAATTAATATGTAAATCCTTTTGGAGAGGGAAAAAGTAGTTCTAAAGAGATTAAGCAAAAAATTAAAAAAGAAACTACCATATAATCCAGCTCTCCTGCTATTGAGGACACGACAAAAGAAAAAGAAATCAGCGTATTGAAGGGACACCTGCCCCTCTCTGTTTACTGCAGCACTATTCACAAGAGCCAAAATAAAGAATCAAATATGGTGCCCATGGGCAGGTAAATGGATACAGAAAAAGTGACACATAGGTGCATACAGAGGAATATTATTCAATCATCAAAAAGACTGAAATCCTGTCGTTTGCAGCAATACTGTTAAAAGTAGTGACCATGTTGAGTGAAACAAGCTAGACACAGACAAGTATCCCATTCATATGTGGGAGCTAAAAAAGTATATTTCATAGATGTACGAAGACCAGAAGAGTGGTCACTAGAGGCTAGGAAGGGTAGAGGGGAGGGAGGATAAACGCACAGTGGATAAAATGCAGCTAGATAGGAAAAATAAGTACTAGTATTCTGCAACACAGTGGGAGGGCTACCGTTCACAGCAACTTAGTACGCATGTTATAAACAGCCTAAAGACAGTACAAAGGTTCTCAACACAAACAAATGACAACTGTTTCATGGGGCAGAAGTGCTAATTAACTTGATTTGATCATGACACATTATATCAGTGTATCAAACTGCACTGCACTCCATAAATATACACAATTATTATGTGCTATTTTTTAAAATCTATTAAAGACAGATAATATTAGGGTCAATTACCTTTTTCTGCCTGATACAGGCAACATGGGCAACATGAGCATAAACAAACAGAGTAAAGCGATTCCCATCTGACCACTCTTGGGAGCTCATTCTTTATTTGTAGGACCATATTCTCTAAGTGGGGGCCTTGGAAAGTGACAAATCAAATCCTGTCACTGGACAATGACAAAAGAAGGAGAAATAAATTGATGACAGCCAAGGTTTTCCAAAGGAAAAAGGAGCCGACTGCCACCCCGAAACCTTCAACATGTAAGCAACTTTTTAAAGAACTTCTTCCCCAAGATTAAAGCAAAAGGATACACTCCTGTTTCTCTGCTAAATAAAATCCAAAGCTGCCTTTCTAGTTCTTACAAACATTTGACAAAGATGCTAACAATAATTAACTGCTAACGTTGTTTCATTGGCCGCCCACAGTCAGGACAATGTAAAAATCCCTGACGCGATCTCTGTACTTCAGCACCCTGATTCGTATTTAGGGTGGCACTGCAAGGCTGTAAGCAAATAGCTATCGTGCTAGCTGTCACTGTCACCATCACCGTCCAATGTTTGTGAGGTTCATGACATTAAATGAAGACACTAGCAGTGTAATTAAAGAGCACACTTTAACAAAGCCACAGAAGAATTATGTTACACTGTAATCCAACTACCAGAAGTATCCCAGTATGCTTAATGGCAGCACATTAGAAGTGCTATTTATTGTGATTATCAGTAGATTCATCATTAGAAACCTATTCTCATTTGCACACAACGTGAGCAGTACACAGAGATGAGTTGGAAAGTGGCCTTAGGAAGGAGCCTGACTGATACCAGGCCTGCCAGTCTCCGCTGAATAAGGGTTTCCTGTGGCCAATCTCAGCATGGCGACTCCCATGGAGCTGCTATTCGGCAGTGACCGGAAATGTGGGCCTTCTCCTCCGCCCCACCCTCCACCACACCCGGTCCTCTGCAGTCAGAGTAGCATCTGTTCCACACTTGCCCCTGGGTGTAGCTGCCAGATTAGAGCAAACAGAAAAAAACTCAAGATTTCCGATTGAATTTGAGTTCCAGATAAACAATTGCTTTTTTTTTCAGGTGCAATGTAAATTCCAGAGAAATAGGTTTTTAGCATAAATACAAGTCTGACTTATACTAACACAATTACTCATTGTTTATTGGAAAGGCAAATCGAACTGAGGCCCTGAATTTTATGTAGGAACCACCAGGGGGGTCCTTGTGCACCTTTGTCATGCTGCAGAGACTTAGGGTGGGGGACACCACAAAGATCATCTGAGCACAGGACCTGCTCTTCGTCCACCCACAGGCCCTAAAAACAACAGGAAGGACAGATACATTGAGAAAGAAAGTCCGCAAAAGTACTAGAACACAAAGAGAAAGTGCTGTGTTGGTCAGAAGTCCAGAGGAAACCCTAGAAGACAGAATGGAGATCCACTCATCTCACGGAGAACCCCAGCCTGGATGGTGAGCTGCAGAGGTGTCCAGGAAGTGATGCAGAGCCTCCAGGGCTGCTCCTAGTTCAGAGGCAACAGAGGCAATGAGCACAGCAAACAGCAGCTACAGAGGTCCACTGGGTGACTGCACTCAGAACCACTGAACAAGGCCGCCCACCGTGCCCACCCCGTCCGTGTCAAGTAGCAGAAGCACCAACTGTCTACATGGAGCCACCATGCCATGCTTGGGCCCAAAAATCAGGGTGGGGACCCAAGGGCTGCTGACAGGCTGGAGACACCTGAGAACCAGAACCTGCTATGGACCCAACTTCATCACCCTCAGTCCATGAACACCAGCGTTAGAGAGATCAAAACTGCACCACAAATAGATCCATGCTCTCAGATCATCTCCACGCTGAGAATTTGAGGAACACCAACATCAACATAAAGAGACACTGAAGAGCTGACACCAGAGGAAACTGAGTTAATGCAGCAAGAATGAGACTCTAAATGCAGTATACTTAACATCCTTAGAGGACATGAAATGGGAGGAAAATGCTCTCATTCTGTTGAGGGGGAGACTGAGATAATCATTCCACATGTGAATGAAGAGGACAAAGTTCACATACATGTTAAAGTGTTAAGCATAATCTCTAACACAGAAATAAGATCTATAACTGCCAAAACACAGGACACCCTCTATTTCCTCCTGTCTTCTTTAATATCACTCACTTAAG
This sequence comes from Erethizon dorsatum, assembly GCA_028451465.1. Classification (NCBI taxonomy): domain Eukaryota; kingdom Metazoa; phylum Chordata; class Mammalia; order Rodentia; family Erethizontidae; genus Erethizon; species Erethizon dorsatum. The sequence continues at coordinate 60,039,401 of CM051833.1, forward strand.
TTTTATGTCTTCCCTCTTTGGGTCCTACACATTCTCTTAAGTTAATCCTTAGTTATTTTGTATATTTTCTGCCATCATGAATGGGATCCTATTGTATTGTTAGATATTAATCAGCTATTGTTGGTAAGCAGAAAATTGTTGACTGCTATATATTTATTTTATAAGGTAACCTTACTGAACTCTTATTTGTTCTAATACTTGTAATTCATTGTGTTGTCTTTAGAGGTCAAAAAGATAGAATAATTTTATATTTTCCTTTTCAACATGCATATGTTCTCATCTCCCTTATTATCCAAGTGCACTGCTTATAACTTTTCAAATAGCATTAAATCGCAGTGGATAATGGGCCTCCTTATCTTTTCTCCACCTTTAGCCAGAAGAAATAAGTTACCCACACAGTTCTCAGAGCCCAGCGTAGTTTGTGCTCTTCCTGTCTAAGTACTCAGAGCACATGCCCTCCAAGTGCTCCCCAAGGAGGCCATTGGGTCCCCACTTTGGCTTCTCCAGTTTCGCACTAGATCACCTACTCTTCCACTCTTCCCTGGAAAGGCCACATTTGTCCAGGTCAGTAGGTCCAGGTGCACATAAAACAAGATGAAGGCATTGCGTCTCGCATGATACATAAGCAACATTTATAAAAGGACTCCAAATGCAAAATTTGCTGGCTTGCACAGGAAAACTCTCTGTGAAGGAACACTGGGCCTTCATTTGGACCTTCCCTATTTTAAGATCACTCTGTTCTACTTTCTGTCCATGAGCATATTACCCGTTACTACCCTCAGGTCAGGAAAATCAGTGTTTAATCTGAACCCTGCACTGGAATACCAATGACATCTGGGTGAGGCATGTACCTGCCATACACCCGCATAAGAGTTTGTCCTCCAGTTAATAAATTCCTAAATTGATGTGTTCTGTGCTCTCTAACATGGCATGTGTGTGTCCCCAGATCAGAAGTATTTACTTACAACATTTACTTGTTATATTCCAGAATAAAATTTGCCTTTAAGAGATCTTTTCCAAAAACAAAAAGACATTCAGGCCTCCTGAAAAACCCACCATCAGGTTAAAAGATTATGGAAAGCAGAATCTTAGAAATCTATAAAGTTCCTTCTGAATTGAAAACATTTTAATATGAACTCTTTTCATGTATTCTTTTGTATTTTAAGGCCATTTAGTCTTGTTCTCAACATCGCGTTTTTAAAATGTTCACAGGTTGGTTGGTTTGATTGGTTTTGGTTTCTGGTTGTTATTTACTTTATGGTTAGTTCCAGGGGAAAACAGGTTAACATTTCCATGATTATCAGGCCTCTTTAATCAACATGAAACACGGGCAGGGCTGACACACCATTGTCTTCAAGATTTTGCTGATCTTCAAACAAGCAAGTAACACAAATGCCCTTCAATTCAAATGGCCTCCGCAGAAGCTCTGGTCCAGATGGAAGACTCCAGATTTGAAGGCAGAACTGAGCTATCAGTGGGTTCCATAAGTTCCAATGAAAATTGCTCAAAAGAATAAAACACTAGCATTTTCATGAAACCTGTTTTCAGAATGATGATGAGCAGGAGCTATGCTAGGCCTGGGGTATGAAGGCTTCTTTCATTCTAAGTAAAACTGTGCCAAAGAGAACATAATTTCAGCCTTACCATCAATCATCGACCCTTAGAGTCCCCCTGGCAGACAGAACTCAAGTCAGGCTATGAATGCAAGGTGGGGAAGAACCCAAGGGGATCCACAGAGATGGAGCAAATGTGGCCACAATTACTTGGAATGTGCCAAATACTGCAGGTTACATTGTGAATGTATCTGGTCATTAAAATTCACTTTTAAGTATCAGAAATTTTATGGAAAACCAGTCTTCAAACAGCTTTTTTCAAAAAAGATTCAAATTGAATTTTTAAAGTAAGCTAGGTATTTAACAGTTTAAAAAACTAGTGTTCTCGAAGTGGAACTCTGACGGTGCTAGGAGGAGCTCTGGATGGGTAGGGCTATGATCAACTATGCATCAGTGGGCACATTATGTCTAACATTGTCATCCATTACATTTCAAGTGCAAATTTCTAATAGGCTGCTCAAGTGAGTGTTTGCTTCAAGTGCACTATTTTTAAGAACCACTCAAAATTTCTAATTTTCAGCCATGTGATGTTGAATTTTCATTGGCACTGCCTTACTCCCACATGTTGGTGGCTTTGAGCTGTTGGTGGCGTCTTTCTTCTTGATACCTGATCCTCACTTGATACAAAAGTGAGCCCAGGGCCGGTGAGATGGCTCAGCGGCTTAAGCGCCTGCCCGGCAAGCGCAAGGGCCCGAGTTCGACTCCCGGAACCCACATACAAAAAAGGGGCCGGTGATATCGCTCAGCGGCACGGGCGCCTGCTGGCGCGCGAGGTCCTGAGGTCGACCCCCCGGTACCCACAACAAAAAAAAAAGTGAGCCCAGCAGCAGACTATTTGAAATAAATATCCTGGGCATTTATAATTAGAGAAGGGAATACGTCTATCTCCTCCCCAAACAAATTTTATTCCTTGGTGAAACAGTGTGCAGATAAAGTAATCAAAAATATGTAAAATGCCCGAGTAAATTACTTCAAAATAAAAATACTTAATAAATAAGATTGTCAACTTTCTTTTGCTCATTTGCTAAGGGAAAAAAAAGAGCCATGTTTGCAGTTTGAGAACATTAAAAAAGCCCAATTTGAATTCAAAAATGCCTCATACAGCAAAGACAACCAAAGGCAAAGGCAGTATGTCTTATTTAAATTGACACAAGCATTGTTGTGGCAAAACCCTTCCTTACATTGCAGCTTTTGGAGACTGTAAATCAAATTTTCCAAAATAAGAAAGAGGAAAAGAGAAGCTCATTTTCTTCTTCATATGTTCCTTCATTTATTTTTCTCTGTGCTAGAAAGAGAACCTCTTAAAATAATTTTATACTAAAACTCTACCTTGACCATCAGCAGTTTATGTCATATTAAAAGCACTTGTTAAAACAGATATATAGGGCCGGTGAGATGGCTCAGCGGTTTAAGCGCCTGCCTTGCAAGCGCGAGGGCCCGAGTTCGACTCCCGGAACCCACATACAAAAAAGGGGCCAGTGATATCGCTCAGCGGCACGGGCGCCTGCTGGCGCACGAGGTCCTGAGGTCGACCCCCCGGTACCCACAAAAAAAAAAAAAAAAAACAGATATATAATAAATAAATGGATGGACTCCTTTCAGTCCAGTACCCAGTTACTGAGCTCACAGGGGTGACATGGAAAGTTATGTGCAGCTCTCAAACTAACTTTTCTGCAAAGCACCGAGGCTGGCACCAAATCCCAGCCCTCACCCTGACAGCCGGGCCCTCTGTCCTGTGTGCACCCTGCAGCATCCTGGAACAAACCTCCTTAGAGAGGCTGAGGAGGCCTGCCCAGGGGACCATGTCCTTGGCAGTAACCTTGGATGCTTTTTGGGAACGTTGCTCCTGACTTTTTTTCAAATTCCCTCTCAGAGCTGATAAGTGGCAGTCAGTCCACAGCCAAGGCTGACATCATCCCCACGGTTGCACACGGACTGCCGCTGCCCTTCTAGATAAACAGAGATTACAGTAGATGCCCTGCCCATTCTTAATTTTTTTTTTTTTTTGTGGGTACCGGGGGGTCGACCTCAGGACCTCGCGCGCCAGAAGGCGCCCGTGCCGCTGAGCGATATCACCGGCCCCTTTTTCGTATGTGGGTTCCGGGAGTCGAACTCGGGCCCTCGCGCTTGCCGGACAGGCGCTTAAGCCTCTGAGCCATCTCACCGGCCCTCTGCCCATTCTTTTTCAGCCTCAAGGAGTGGTTTTCAAGCCAAAACAATGTTCAAGCCCCTTCGTAGATCAACAGGATGGAAACAAGGCGTTTCCACTCACAGTGACAAGCTGCCATCTGTAGATACCTATGGCAAAAGGCCAGCACCTCTCTTACAGTTGCCTCAAAGTCAGTGCTGCACAGGAGCCGTACGTATACCACACATGCCCCTGTGCCTCTGCGTCCACCACCAGACCTGACCTGGCATCAGGAACTCGTGTGCACGTCCCCAGGCCCACCCCGACACTCTGCTCCCATTAACTGTGAAACCCACATCAACACTGAAGTTATTTTACATTTATACAATTACACTGCACATACGATCAAAGCCTAGAGCACATGCCCATGTGTGAAATATTCAAGGCAATAAGAGATGGTGAACAGGCAGTGGACACGGGCAAAGTCCCTAACCAAAGTCAGGCTCGGGTGTCTAGATTCACTTTCATGTTCTATTTTAACCAGATGATCTTTAAGTTGCAACTGCCAAAATCATGTTAAAATAGAAAGAAAAAGTAAACACAAAAATAATAAAAATGGATTAGACAAAATGTTTTATCACCACTCTCATTTTACCCAGTGGAAAGGGACCTGGTGCCCAAGTGTCTTGGAGATTAACTAGGAAATCCTGCAGCAGAGTGGGTATCCCAATTCGATATCTTTATTGGCAGAAGGAACCCCCAGTCAATTAATTGACTTGCCAATAGTGGTCTTTGATTAGTAGATAAACACGACTTGCTACAATTCTGTCTTTCTGAAATACAACAGAAGGAACAGAGCAGCTTCTACGACGCCCATTAGTTCATTTGGAAAGTTTGTTCCTTCATTTGTTTGACTGCTATTTGTTAAGTGTCCCTCGCATGCCTGATACTTTTCTAGCACTGGTCATCCATTGGTAAACAAGTCAGATAAACATATCTCACAGGCTCAGACTTTTGTGGGGAAGAAAGACAGTTAACATCTCAGGATTTCAAATCACAATAACAAGTTAGGAAATGATAAATTCCATGCAGAACTGCAAACACTTTTAAGTTAGGATGACATGTTAGAAAGTGGTAAGTTCCATTACAGTAACAAGTTAGAAATCCCTAAGTTCCATGTAGAAGTACAATCACTTGTTGACTACTATGGCAGAAAAATACACATTACCAATAAGGCATTACTGAACCTTCTTCTAGAAGAGAAAACTGAAGTTCAGAGAGATTAAGAAATTTACGGGCCAGTGATATAGCTCAGCAGCATAAGCGCCTGCCTGGCAAGTGTGAAGTCCTGAGTTCGACTCCCGGTACCTCTATATAAAAAAAAAAATTTACTTACATCCACACACATGGGAAATGCTAATACACAAACCCTGTGTCATGGCAGAGTGTGTGTGTGGTTCATCTAGTCTACATGATTACTTTGGAGTAATCCAAGATGGAACCCATCAACTACCTGAACAGGGCCTCAAATACACTGCAGGCAAAGTAAGAGATGAACACAAAAGACCTGGACCCCAGATGGCCCAGGGCCCATGTACCACCCCAACTCTTCCTCGCTGTCTCTTGATGTCTGCAGCACCCCAGCGCTGTCTGGTTTTCATTTTTCAAAAGCTTTCATTTAAGAAGATGTCATACAAAGAAAAGATGTTATGTTTGAAAGCATAACATTTTTTGCATAATAGCCAAAATATAGAAATGATCAAGATGTCCTTCAGGAGATAAACAGATAAAATGTAGTCCATCCAGATAATAGAATATTCAGTGCTCTAAAAAATTAACTATCAAGACATGGTAAGACATGCAGTGACCTTCAGTGCTCATCACTAAGCCAATCTGAAAAGTTTACATACTATAAATGCAAAGGTATGACATTCTGGAAAAGGCAAAACCATGGAGACAGTAAGAAGATCCATGGTTGTCGGGGTTGGGAGAGAGAAGGAAGAGACAAAGCACAGAGGATCTCCAAGGCAGTGAGTCTGCTCTGCAGGATACTGTAGTAGTGGATGAATGCATTTGTCCAAACCCACAGAAGGAGCAGCTTCAAGGGGAGGCCTGATGCAAACCGTGGGTTCTGCGTGACAACGATGTCAGTGTGGGTTGCTCAACTGTGACAAATGTGTGACTGTGATGGCAGATGTGGATAACGAAAGGGGGTGGCTGTTGTCAAGAAGGGGGTACATGAAAATCTCTGTACTTTTCCCTCAATTGAGCTAGGAACGTGAAACTGCTCTAAGAATTTAAGCCAGTTAATACATAATATATATAATATATATAACTGAAAAGCAAAATGTCATCATCATGTATCCATGCATATCAGAAATGTTACAAAATCCAAAACTTACATGTTTTCACAATGTTTTCTGATCACTGCAAGACTCCTCAAACATGGTTCCCTGGTAACATTAATTATTAATTACTAACTTATCATTTCTATGGGGAAAGTATCAGTAGAGCCTTTCTATTTATAAAGCAGAAATGAAAGCCATGGGGCAGGAGAATGAGAAAAGAAAAATCTAATTAAGGCCTGGCAGCCTTGATAATAGGATTAAAAGTATTTTTCTCCTGTCCACAAATAGGCAACATCAGTACTGTTGTGTTTTGTCTCCCATAGAAATGTGGTCCGCACCCCTACAGGTTACTTTTCCCATGCACTGCCTGACTCCCAGGAAGTGAGCTGTCCTTTAACATCAGGGAGAAAGTGGGATTCCTTCCAGGACCCCCTAAGATAACAGACCCTATGTAGGCTCAAATCTGTTATAGAAAATGGTACCATATTTGCATATAACCTACACACATCTATCCATATATTGGATCATCCCCAGATGACTTATAACACCTAATACAATGTAAAGGCTGTGTCAGTAGTTGTTATACTGTATTGTTTAGGGAAGGACAAGGGAAAGTATCTGTGATTTTTTCCCCAAATACTTTCAATCTGCCATTGGTTGAATCCCAGGATGTTGAACCCACAGACACAAAGGGCTGACTGGAGGATGCTTTTGATGTGGTACCAGCAAGATGCCAGCATCACAAGTGACACAAGCCAGCAGTCACTCGAAAGTGACCTTTACTGAAGTGGAAACTTCTGAAAAAATTCTTTCTAGCAGTCAGCCAACAAATTATCTGTTTTATTTCATCACCCAAAATTTCCAGGTTCAAAGCAACAGGTATAAGATTACTATAGCCATAATGAGTAGAATCTATTCCTAGCATGTGCTAAATACTGTATTTTTAAAAATACACTTTTACAGTAAACTGTAAAAGGACTATACTTTTTCAGTGAATGGACTATTTTTTTCTGGAGCAGTACTTTCAACATTCTCCATAAACATCAGGCTTAATTATCCCTTTTTAATAAAACCAAATCAAGTCAGCAACTATCCATAGTGCCCTTTTCTTCTGCATAGTTAGCCAGGTGTTATGGGAATAATAATAACAGACTTTCAATATGCAGATCCTAGTCTCAAGGTACTTATTTATGGGGACAAACAAAATTATAAGACAAAGTTAATATTTCAATCTCAAGACAATCATAGAAAAGGAAGTGGTTAAGGCAGCGCAGTATCCTTTCTAAAACTGACTAGGCATTTAGCACGTTCCCGTCAGCTTGAACCAGCGGAAGCACCTGAAGGACTGAACCGTCTGGTGGCCTGTAGACTTACGGGACTGTCTCATCAGGGGGCTTGTAAGACCTGATGTGACTGTCCCACGCCACCACCCGATGGGACAATCATGCAGGTACCACAGGTGGTCTAGAGCTGCCTGTCAGCAAGACATACAAATTACAGCCCTGTCGTGAACGCGTTAATGGACAAAGTAGATCTACTTCTGCTTTTGAATATACTCTCTCCTTCCCAGTGAGTTTCCAAAGATCATACACTCGATCACCAGAGTCCATTCAGGACACATGTTGGTAACATTAGGCAAGTCAGCTCTGTCCCAACCCTGACCTTGAGCTTTCTAATCAACACTGCCCCGGCTCTAATCAGTCCTGCCCCCAGCCCTGACCTAATTTAGCACAGCATTGAAGAATCAGCTTTTGCTGGTTCCCCCTTCTTCAAAGCCCCCTTACTAACCTAACATTCATAGAGCATTTTAGAGTTTGCAAAATATCTCTGATCTTCCTAACTTTTGCTTCTGTGTAAGACCATGATTGCCATATTTTAGAAGAGAAAACTTAAATTTTATAACACCTTCCTGTTTGCAGCCAGTAAATAATAAACATCATGGTTAGATTTAACATTAGGCAAGACATATCCCCCAAACAAGTATTTGGTGCTATAGTCCAGCATATATATGTATCATGGATTCACACGGAAGAAGGTTTACTTTCCAAAATGTTGACTGAAGTGTGCGTGTTTCTAAGAAATAATAAATGCACACTTTGGCATTTTTTAATTGTAAAATTCTAATGAATGGGTCATATATATTAACATATTCATTTGGAAGTTAAACTGGTAATTTCAGCAAAATGGCAATATTTGTACAAATGTACATGAATCCACTTCAAAACCAAAGTAGTTGTATGAAGGAGTTGAAAAAGTGTTTAAGCTGTGTTTTTCCACCTTTGAGATTGCCATTACTTTAGGTAAAACAAAAATCTGTGTTCCTCCTAAACCAGGAGACTTCACTGCATTCTGTCACACGGGAGGGAGCTGGAGTCCCCACGTGATGAATAATAACCAAGTAGTGGATATGGTCTGCACACAGCAGCGGGGTATATGACCAAGCACAGGGGTCTCCAGGTAAGAACCTCACCAAGGCCAGATGCAAGTCTGATCCTGGGAGAGCGAGCAAGTAAATGAGCAAGAAGATGTTCGGAATAGGAGAAGTCTCTTCCAGGCAATCTTGTGCCTCTAATTTCACCATCCCATCGTGCAAGAAGACTCTGGCCTTCATATGCAGGAGAAACCGTACCTAGAAATAGGATCTGTGTGCCTCATGGTTAAATATGCATTTCCTGAGTCCCTACTGAGAATCAGAGCCTGAGGTTGGCACGGGGATCTGAAGGAACAAGACTGAGCTGAAGAAGAGCGAGGAGTTTACCAGCCCATCAACAGCACCACAGTGAAACACCAGGGCACTCAACGGGACGTGCTTTCTGGGGGACGAAGAGGGGAGAAGATCACCCAACCCCAGATACCCTGAAGATAATCATGTCTTTCTGATCCAGTTCTAAAGCAATATTTCTCTATATATGAAAGTAGACAGTATTATGTAAATAATAAACCAATCTAGGAATTTGTCATTCTTACCTAAACTCTTATTATTAAAAACTTGGAAACAAATGTTGAATATATTTACCTTAATTTGTATTTCCAAATATAATCTGTTCTTCAGTTAATAGAAGGTAACTGACTTATTTTTTTGTTAATTGAAATATAATAATTATTCCTTACTAAAACTTTCCAACTTGGCAATGCAAATAATCGGTATTCATGTTGCAAAGATTTTTCCAAGCATGTATGTATAGTTAGAGCTGAGAATTTATTCTCAGAGTAAAAGAAGGAGAAATGCATTTGAAATGTCAACTACAGAAGCAGGTGATGCGTAAATGAAAAGAAAGCATTTAGTCACTGCCTGACTCACTTGGGTACCACGGACACATCAGCGAGCCAGTGCAGAAATGACATCAAAGGTGTTTGCCTTTTGCATTGTTGGATAAGCTCATTGGTCAGCAGCACCTGGTGGCAACCGCTTCACACCCAACACCTCTGTCCCTCTCTGCTGCCAACTGGAAGAAAGCTGTTAGTCTCAGATGACACAATCTTCTAGGGCTGGGAAAAGCCATGGGACTTGACCAATTTGGATGAAAATTTAAAGGATGGAAGAAACAGAACCACTTCTTAAGCCTTACCGAATCTAACTTAAGTTTTGTGGTTGACATACATTTATAAGTGTTTTAGAATAACTTTCTGTTTATACTCCGGCTTTAATATTGTTTGAATCAATAATATAATTAAAGAGTGAGTATTCTAAATGTTTTATTTGCACTAATAAAAATCAAGAAAACATTTACTCACCAATTCAGTCAAAATAATTTGTCCCTAGAGGCCACTCAGTAGTAAGGTACTAGATATTGAACATGAATGCCCTTGGGATATTTGTTTGAAGAGAAAAATCAGAAAAATTCATTAATTGATATGAAGAATAAAAACATGCTTGATTCAGTGTGGGGGCAAGGAAAGGATGGTGAGCTACGTGGGAAGAAGAGAAAGAAGCAATTTATAAACGTTTAGTAGGGATCATTGGTTAGATTAGGGCAAAAATGGATGAAGTCACAAATCTTGAAGCTTCCAAGAACAGACGTCAATTCCTCTGTGTGTGTGTTGTTAATGGAGAATACGTCAAGGGTATCTTGCGCTGACCAGAGAACCCCACAGCCTGTGTGTCGACTATCCGAGCAAACAGTCTTGGACGATGCGGATGGAGCCTCCCTCCAGTGCAAAGGGCAGATCTACCCAGGATAATAAAGATAGGGTCTCATTTTGGGGCAGACAATGGGGCAGTTTGAGTTTGTTTGCAACCATTGTGAAAGACAGGTCCTTGAGACCAGGATTCCTCAATTTGTTGTGATGCATACCCACTGTGCACGCAGTGCCCACCTGGGTCACTCCAGGGGACACTTGGGGGGCAACGGGAGCCCACACAAGCATGAAGCTCATGCCACTTGCTGCACCGTGAGTAACAAAGCTCCCTGTCTCTGATGCAAGAATCTTGGGTCTTCTGTTCACATCCATGAAATCATGACAGGATAACTGTTAGTTTCTGAGTGGAGCAAAATTTCAAACCCTTCAGTTTTTAACAGTGATTGAAGAATCCCTTAAGCCAACATTTGCTACTCACAGAAACTAACTACAAGAGCAGCCCAATGGGCTCACATCCATGTGGTGGCTGGAATGGTCAGAGTACTCAGGCTGACTCTACTCGGTTCTCTAACCACTGGACTGTCGAATGTGTCTGAGAATTTACTTTTCTTTGATATTAATAATGGGTTTTAACATACAATGCTTGCTGAGGGGTGTCAAATTATTTAAAAGAGAGAAGAAATTGAAGATGAAAACAAATTATTATTCCTTCTTCAGGGCCCAGCACTATTTTGTACAGATAAAGTACACAGTAAGCCACTGGTGGACAAAAACATTGGGCTTCATTCTACACGCTATTCATTTGACACATTGCCATTGATACTTAAAAATGAAATAAGATGGGTGATTGCAAAACATTCTTTGTTTTCAAACCAAAATGCTAGAGTTGTAAAACTAGTTTTAAAGACATTCTTCACAAATGTGCTAATTTATAAACAAAGCTTTTTGTTTGGGAGCTTTTCAGGACAGAGCTTTCTATCATTGTTGTATCCCCAGCATGCCTGGTGTGTACTGGGCACTCAACATTCCATGAATGAACTTTTGAGTACATCCACAACCTAAATAAATGCACTTCTAATGAAGCTTAAGTACATACACTAATTGAAGTCTATTTCATAAGGAAACATCAGAAATTTCTATCTAGAACAGTCTATAAAAGCCATGAAAGTGTTTCAAAGTAGCTGACACTAACAGTGGAATTACACTGAACAGGCAAAAAGAATGACGACCATATCCATTTTTTAGAGGAGAAAACATGTCCAATTTAACCTAGCTAGTAAGCAGCAGGGTCAAAATTTGAAATTCAAAGTTGCTGGAATCTAAGACACATGTTCTGTGTCTTTAATAATGTGACTTCGTCCAGTCACTTCGTCCAGTCACCCAGTAGTAAAGTCGATGAAAACTCATCACCCTGAAATATGCAATCAATTACCTAAAGAAGACAGGGACTTTATAAGAATCTCCCTGATTCTTTGCTTTTTTTTAATTTTTAGATTCCCATTTCTATAATTTTCAGATAAGTCTATGAGACTATTTTTAAGGCCTATAAAACCACACACACAACCTGCTGCTAACAAAGCTGTGAGCAGGCCATTTGAGATAATCACTGTTCATTTGTGTTTTAATATGCATGAATAAAAAGGCCTTAAAATAGCCTTGCATATGAATCCAATATTTGTCTTTTAAATTGGTTAATTTGATGTGGTCTTCCAAAAGCAACACCTTATTAAAGAGAGTATCCTGTGGGAGCATTCCTCTTTCTCCCTTTAGATTAGTGCGCTGGGTACTTACAGGAACAGGACACTTCTCTTGGAAACATTTGAAAACTAGAGAAGCCACAAAAACTTGGGAGACGATCCGCTTTCATCACGGAAGAAGAATGATGAAGTTCTAAGGGTAACCAGTCTATGCATATCTACATCAGTGGCTTCTCAAGGAAAGTATCACAGAGGCCAGTGAGGTGGCTCAGTGGCATAAGTGCCTGCCTGGCAGGTGCGAGGTCCTAAGTTCGACTCCCAGTACCCACATAAAAAAAAAAAAAAGAAAAGTATCACCAGATCATCATTCATGTTGCTTCAAAAATTATGCACAAATATCTATTTAAAAAAAACCAAAAACTCTGTGCTTTTTATGCCCTCTGGCTTCCTGAGATCCTTTCCAATGTAGATTCCACGTGTGTGGATGCACGCACTTGAGAAAGAGACTGCTGCGGTGACAACGCTGGAGAACCAGCCAGAGCTGCCCGTGCTCACACGTCTCAGTCGCTGGGCACGCCCACAATGCCTGAGCCTTCCCGCCGGGGTTCCAGCATGCTCTGGAAACAAGTGCTCTAGAAAGCCTCTGCACAAAATTTTGCCAACAATTCACAAGAGGAGGCATCTAAGCCCATGGCAGACTGTGACTTCCATCTTCACCTCAGCCCTGTGGGGAAGCAGTCGTCCTGCCCTTACTTTACAGATGAGGAACGGGAAGCCCTGAGAAGTCAGTGTCACGCCCAGGGTCACACAGCAAGTCAGAGGTGGAACAGGGTTTCACATGAAGCCGTTTTTCATAACCACCAGCCTGATGTGCCTTCATCAATTTTTCAAAAAAACGACACATTTCGCACCACGCCCCTGGTACTCATCATCGGATGGCTGGGTAGCACTCAGAGGCGGGGGTGCTCTATTGTATTCCAAGATGGTAAATTATGTGCAATTACTTAGGGATAGGGTAGAGGCAGAGCTGTAGACAGAGGCATAAACAAGGCACCATTCCAGACTAGCCCCGTGCTATCCGTCTGACCCTGCTTGCAATGGTGTCTGCTAAATACCTCTCAACACCCTGCATAGCACGATGTTTTGACATCTTACAGACCCCTGCTCACTGGGTGGAGAATGCCCCTTCCTGGGCTTAACCAACTCCTAAAAGAAACCAAGGGCCCGACCTGGGTGGGTGATATGCAAAATCACTGTTCAGAGGCACAGCTTCCCGGTCTGGCCTGTGCTTCAGAGAACTACGTTCCTTTGCCTTCATCATCCCAGGGCTAGGCCACCAAAGACTCCCGCTGTAGTCCACATCCTGTCAAACTACTCTAACTGTGCAGTCCTAAGTGGTACCCCCGCCCTGTCCTGCCATCCCCCGAGAAACCCCATCCAGGCCTGAACCGCTCCTTGCTCCTGTCTTCGCCTCCTCACCACCTGGTGTCTTTCCACGGTGGCTCTGTCTGGGCGGCCATGCCTCCTGTCATTAGGACCTGTGAGTACAATGAGCTGTTTCCTGAGCTTCTCCTGTGCCTCAGTGACCATCTCATAAAAGACTACAAAGCCCCATAGTGCATTTAGACTCCACATGAATTGAAACGGCCCTTTATCCTTGTCCACGGAAAGATGACAGTTAATTTTAAAATTATTAAGTTTTTCAAAGTAACTACCATGCCTTTATTTTTATTGCACGTTTTCTATTTATTTCATTTTTTAAAGTCGTGTAAGTAAGATGGCTGGGAAGGATCATTTTTCACCACTAAGCTGGGACCCACCAAGAGCTTCCCAATTGCCATATGTGCCACAGGACCTCCTTGGGTCCAAGTCTTCAGACAGGAAAAGGCAGAGAGGAGCAACAGAAGTTGGACTCACATAGCTCCTCCCGCCACTGGTCCTCACCAGCCCAAGAATGTGCAGGTTCAACAGTGTTTTAAAGGGTGTCTTCCCAGGGACAGAGGCTCCCTGTGCTCTAGGAAGGTTCTTCTCTGCATGGAGTGAGAGACCTGAGGGGTGGGAGGCGAAGCAGGGACAGGGATGGCAGGACACTGCCTGCCTCCAGCTGCCAGGGAGAAAGAGCAAACTCGGGCTCTCTCTAGAGCCCAGTGGGCACCAGCAGTGACCAGAGCAGCTTGGTGTCCACCCTGGACCAGGGAAGTTCTAGGCAGTGGGAAGCTGCCAGCTTGTTTCCACCTTGGGCTCCCATCTTTCATGGAGGCTGAGATGATTATTTTTTCCTGAATTCCTCAAACACTGCGGAAGTAAGGTCAAGATTCGAGCAGAGGTTGGGAGGGAAATGAGGGAAGGAGGAGGTATGGTCTGTTTTAGGAGCACTCCCTTACATCTGATGGGGTAAGAAGAAGAGAGGCTGGACTGGGTTTGGGGTGAAGGCCTCGCAACTAGGAAAGTGCTGTTTTGCCTGGTCCTGACTCAGCTCTGGGCTCCTGTTTCCTTCCAGAACCTGGCAGATGGAAGATGCTGTGCAACAGAACTCAGGTCTACCTAAAGTCCCTCTATCATCCAACACCTCTAACAGTCGCTAGTATGGAACCAAGCCTGATGAAAGTCCTTACCCATTCATCTAGCATAGAAAAACCATTCCTGAAATTGCATGCAATCACTGCCCATGGAGCACAAATTCTGGGCGCACACTCAGACCTGCCTTCTATATCTACAGTACAAGAGAGTTCTTAGAATAGCAATGCATTCATGGCAATGTATTTCTGAGACCATCAGCTTCATAAATAAACCCAAAGAGTCTAAAAGCATGGCAATGCTACTGTGAGGGAAAATAGCCACCCTCCATCTAGCTCTTTGGAGAAAATTATATCAAACTTTGAAATATTTTTATTTCAGTTCAGGAACACATTTTAGAAACTTTAATATAAATTCCTGGAAGTTATGACAGTTTCAAAAGACAAAGACACAGGTATTCTTCAGCTCACACAGACACTGTGGATTCTACACGGAAGGTGTTTTGGCGCTGAGGTCCATGGTAATGAGTCCATGGGGTCTGTTTCCCCGCCCACAAAATGGCAGCAGGGAGCAAAAAAGCCTCATATCCCAACCAAGTGACAGACACCTTCTGTAGTTGCTTGTTTCTCAAGAGAATGTCATGCAAGGACTATGAAGACCAGTTCTGACCCAATAACCTTGTCTCACTGGTGTGATGATGATGTAGGACTGGAGACCTGGTGTTAAAGTTGAACCATGCGCCTATAAGGCATTAGTTAGCATGGTTTGGGCTCAAAATAGCATGCGTTTTTGTCTGTATTTATTTTACTCTGTGTATATGAATAACAATTACAGGATTCGCTCTATCAAACAGATATATTAGTTACTGCAAGCTGTAAGGAATGTAATGAGAATATATGCATGCTGCAATTATGGTAATGCCACACTAAATGAGTCGGCGCCAAGCAGTGCTATAAATATCTGCACAGAGAAGTCCCGCTGGGTGACAAGAAGGTGCTTGTACTTTTGTGGTGCCACCTGGTGGAGCAGGGGAGGCGGGAGTAGCAGATCCTAAACAAGTTGGCTGGCCCCAGCCACATGGCTTCAGGAGATGCCACAGCTTTGTGCTTTGAAAACTTCACAAACATTTATGGAGCCCATGAAAAACAATGATGTGAAGGGAAAACGTCAAATAATGTTGTCTCTTTTCTTTATCTCCTTTCTGTTATCACCTAAGTTGATTTTCCCACATTAAAAAAGGCACTGAGCACCAAATAAAGAAAAAAGTAGAGGATGGACAAGAGCGGTGGGTGCATCTGGATCATGGGAACTGCACTCTTGACGACAGCACGAAGAAGTGCTGCATCCGAGGAGAAGGAAGCACGCGTCTCAGTGGCCTAATTGTTTGGAGGCATCTTCTCCCACCGAAATGCAGGCTGGGTGACATCAGAGATGCGTCCTCTAAGTCTCTGAACACCAGACTGAGCCTTACACACAGAGTGGGCTCCACAAACAAGCTGACGGGGAGCATGAAACTTGGCAGTCACCACCTTCATCCATGGTCCATGTATCAGTCAGTGTTTTGGTCCAGGAGACACAATACCCATCACCCGCCACTTAAAGGAGGAGAAGTTAAACGTGGCTCATGGTTTCAGGAGATTCAGTCCATGGTCAGCTGGCCCCAAGGCAGGAACATCATGGTGGAAGGGCATGGTGGGGCAAAGCTGCTCAGTTCATGGGGGTCAGGAAGCGGAGCAGGGGAACAGTACCCAAGAGGCACGGCAAGAGACCATGTATGGTAGTACCCACGGTTACTCCTGCATGACCAGGACACACTCAGGAGCATGCTTTCTAATCTGCTAAGCACTTCTTAGTCCAATGAAGTTAACGTAATCAGGATTAAAAGTCACAGTCCAGAAATGCACACGTTGGTTCTTTCTACATTTTGTTATCACTTAACATAAGGAAACGACAAGCTGGGTGTGGTGGTGCAGACCTGCAATCCAACGTTCTGGGAGGGTGAAGCAGAAGGATAGCAAGCATAGATAATTTAGCAATTTAGAGGGACCCTGACTCAAAAAAATAAAAAAGGAAAGAAAGTCTGGGGATGTAGTGTAGTGTGAAGGCCCTCAACTCAAGGCTAAGTACCACAAAAAAGTTTTTTTAAAAAAACCTAAGGAAAATATAGCCACAGCAGAAGAATACGAACCATGACCATCAGTACGCAAACGCCGCCATCACCTGTCCTGTCCCAACCAGGCTGTGCACTATTAATTCCCATCCACAAGTAACAAATCCAAGTCTACATCGAAGGCAGACCACAGAAACTCTTCCTTCACACAGTGATGAAGCAAGAAGAAACTGAGGCAAGAAGATAGAGAGGGAAAGAAATGAAGAAAAAGCAGTCTGAAGCAATGCTACCCTGAAACAAGTGTTATTGTACAGAAATGTTTGTAAGTAAGTAGAAAACAATAATAAGAAAATAAATAGGATGGAAAACTCCATTAGCAAGCCTCCATCTGTGGCTCGTATTTTAGCGTCTTCCATATCACCCTAGAGCACAACATATGCAATTAAGAAGGAATGGCAGCGCAATTCTGGGGCATAAGTTATTGTCATCAGGCCGACCACAGAGAGCCAGACGTAAATCCCTAAGTCAATTCAGCACCATTTATAAAGGTTTGATTAATCCTCAGATCTTCATATGTCGTTATAACACATTATTAAATGCTGCACATGGTTCAGACTCATTCAGTTGTAAATTCACTACGTATTGATTGTGAAGGTGGGGTGGACAGCATTGCCACGGGGCTGATGGAGCACATTCTTTCCACATCACAAGAAAACTCATAAGTCACGAGTGAAGAGTCATAAGACAAAACAACAAACCGCCAAAGGTTAGCTGTTGATGTGTGTGTTTCTAATCAAAGTAGCGCTTATAAGAAAGTCACTCATTTTCTCCCAACTCATCCAAGCATCAATCACCTCCATCACTGCAGCCTATGCTGCGCAGATCCACATCGACAAGCACCATGGTCCACTGAAAGGCGCCCCGAGGCTGGGGCGCCTGATAAAATACAGGACCCAGTGCAACCTGCACTGCAGAGCGACATCGAAAGGTGTCTTGGTGTAAGTGCAGCCCAATCAAGCTATGAGGCACACACACCTATACCCTAAAGCGTGCCGTCTCCACGGCCGCCCACGCAGAGCCTCGGCTGTGTGGTCTGGGCTGAGCCCTCCTCCACACCACATTGGCTCCAGAGAGGGAACCCTGTAGGATGGAGCTCCAAGCTTCCCCTGCCCCCAACCTCCCTGGAGCTTGCCGACACCTCCCATCTAAAATCAGGCCTTCCCTCCCCAGGACTCTTTCATCAACATCTTCAGACCTACACTGTTAATCAAAGATCAAACTAAATTAATACCCCAGTGAAAGAATTAACTAATCCTGCCTTTCTTAAAAAAAAAAAAAAACTACACCCTTATATAATGGCCCTTACATGGGACTAGAGTTTATCACATAGATTTTCTTGATATTTATAATGATTTTTACAAAGACCATTGGAAAAACAACAATATTCTGAAAAATAACTGCTTTTCTCTAATTAAAATATACTTGACTCACAAAATACATCAGCAGTTTTACATGACTGTGTCAAAAGCGTAGCTAACACAACTTCATCCTTAACCTGTTGTTGGAATTTTAATATAGCATAGAAAACTAAAATCTACGTATATTTACATTTTTTACAATGTATAAGACAAAGACAAAAGAACCTATATTGCCAATAAATTATT
Organism: Erethizon dorsatum; assembly: GCA_028451465.1. NCBI lineage: Eukaryota > Metazoa > Chordata > Mammalia > Rodentia > Erethizontidae > Erethizon > Erethizon dorsatum. The sequence continues at coordinate 60,057,558 of CM051833.1, forward strand.
TTTACTTTGAAAAGTAACATGAAAACACATATGTGTGGTGTGTGTGTGTGTTTTGTGTGTGTATGGGAAGGTGTGTATATATATATATATATATATATATATATATATATATATACACACACATATAATACTCTGGTAAGTATACATACACAAGCACACACAATCTGCTGATGTTTTCCTATGCACACAATTTTAAAAAGAACTCAAAGCACGCAGAGGAGAGCATCCCAAAGCTAAGTCAGCAATGTGAGGAGTTCAGAGACCTTTAGCACATACTGCCGCTAAGGACGAATATTCCACCTCCCAGGGAGGAGGAAGGACCAGCCCTGTGAAGCCCCCTCAACTGCTGTCCTTCCTCTCTCTCAGCTGCTCTCAGCTGGAGGTGGAGCAGTTGGATTTCACCCTCTAACAGCCAAGCATGAAGACAAAAGCCACACACCAAGATGACACAGCAGAAAAGAAAGAAGCCTGAGTTCCAAAGGTCATCCCAAGGTCACTGGACCCACCGCTTGCTGTATGACAAAAACACAGGTGTTACTTGGCTGATCTCCCACAATATGAGTTTTCAGGTACACAGAAACATTTTCCCAACTGTTACAAAATGGAAAATAAAACTTAATCCACCATAGAAAATGTAACTTGTTCAATTTCTAGGTTCTTCCACAGTAATTACTAAACGTGAGATGGAATTGAGGTATTCACATGTTCTTTTCATGGCACCCAGACAATATTTAAAATGATTAAAGTTACCACAGACACTAAAACAGACAAGTACCTAATTAATAAGCACTTTGAGTCAACTCTCTATCCTGAAGTATTTTTTAAATAAAAAAGACAGAACTGAGGAAAGAGCTGAAGGATATAGATTAAGAGCGGAGGAGAAGCAACACATTCCTGTAGACACTGTGGATCATTTTTCCTTGAGAGAAGGATTCATTTCTCTGCAATTAACAGGGAAGGAACGGATAACATCCATGCGCAACTGGAATTTAGATAAAAGCAGAAAAAAGCAGCATGCAACATGGTCCAAATGCCCTTACATTAGAGAAATCATTGTCCCAATGACACACGGGCACATCAGAGGCACTACTTGGCCCAGGGTACAAATGCCTGGCCACGCCAGCCACCATTTGCACATGAGTGATTTGAAGTAACTGATACCCGTGGCAAGATCGACAGTATCCAGCACAACCTCATGCCAGAGAGACAGAGAGAGAGAGAGGGCATTGGCTTGGAGTCCTTTTCAGCCAGGGTACCTCTAAACATCCTGCGTCCCTGGCTTACGAAGTTTCCACAGGCTTCCTCAAGTGCCACATGTGCTGCGCTTGTCACTTGACACTTGGCATGCTCCCAGAGAAACCAGAGAACAGGATCCTGAAGAGAGGCCTTCAGCACCATGGACCTCAACTTCAAGGAGAAGAAGGAACCTTTGAAATCCATCAGATAAGATGCCTGGGAAGGCAGAGGTCACTCTGATTAAGGAGAAGACTGACGGAAGGGGCTGGGGAAAAGGCAGGAGGCAAAACAAAGTTAAGAGAGGCAGTGTCAGCACCAAAAGTTTGCTCTGTTCTTTGGTCCCCCAGGTCCTCTCTCAAGGGCACAAGAGAACACTGAACCTGAGGTCTCAGCGTCATAGTTCTATTCCACAAAGACATTTACGGGGTCATTCTGCACTGTGCTGTGTGTACAGTACATGTCCTAGTAATCCCAGTGTGCAGACTACATAAGTAATAAGAATAAAGCTGCCAGAGAAGGACACGGAACCTCTGTGCTGTCCAGTAGTTAAACAAAGGGAGGCAAGAAGCAAGAAAGAGTGCTCATCAGGTTCTATCATGGTGACAAAATACCTGAGAAAACAATTTAAAGGAGGGAAGATTTATTTTGGCTCCTGATCTCAGAGGTTTCAGTCCATGGCTGGCTGGCTCCATTGCCTTTGGACCTGTGGTCAGCCAGAAATATCATGGCAGAAGGGTGTGGTGGAGGAAAGCTGCTCACCTCATGGCAATCAGGAAGAGGAGAGAGAGAACCAGAGAAGAAGGGACTAGTGATAAGATATGGTCCCAAAGGGGTCTGTCCCATGACCTGTGCCCTTCAATTAGGCCCCGCCTCCTAAGTATCCCTCTATTCCCAATGAGACCCTCAAATTCTGACTTCACTGACTGATTGATCCATGGATGAAGTTAGAGCTCTCATGAGCCAATCGCCTCCCAAAAGCCTCGCCTTTAAACATTGCAGCACTAGGGACAAAGCCCTCAACTCGTGAGCCTTTGGGGTACATTCTGGATCCAAACCATAAGAGATGTGTATTCACAGCACACTGTGAAGCCCCACGTCCATTCGCTGATGAGGTATGCACGAGAGTGGCGCTTAGAGCTTTACCCTCCACAAAGAAAAACTTTTCTGACCCTTTCTTTTCCTGTAGGAACACGGGCCATGACTAAAGCAGAAGTGAGCATCTCTATGAAGAAGCCAAAAGAGCCTCAGGCCCCACCCAGGCCCAGGTGACTTCTTTGGTATCCAACCAGGAACCTGAGAAAATTCTGTGCACAGCTGAGCACCGGTGTCCTCAAAGATGACTTGCTCCCACACAAAGCTCTCAGCAAGTGGAGTTCAGAGCCAAACAGGAGCTGTGGACCACGGCAACTTCATCTATTCCACCACCATATGCTACCGAGTGGACGCCTCCATATGCTGGATTTGACCTTGAATGTTGGAAATTCACGTGGGGGCATCTCAGTGTATTTTAAATATCATCCTAAAGTTGAACACTTCCACTTTGGATACCGGTGATGGATAAAGGCCAGCATCACAGGCCACTCTTAAAATGACACCACTTTTGTCCCTAAGGATAGAGGAGCTCATTGAGCCAAACACCAGGTGCACTATAAACTGCTTGGTATAATGGGACAAAAATAAAATACAGTTTTTTTTTTAACCACTTGTCATCATTTAGGACATTAAATGTCTGGCACAGAGAAAGGGCTCAACAAATGACAGCTGACATTCACTCTTTCCTTTCAACATAATAAAGGATTTTTCACTGTTTACAGATTATAAATGACAGTTTTCTTATTCATATTATAAAACCAAGTGTGGTGGATCGACAACTGGTGGTCAACTTGTCACACCCAGCTGAACTGAATCAGCGTGGTGCTGGGTGTGGAGGGCCCACCTGAGGACTGTTGCCAACAACATAAAAAGGAGAACTGGTGAGGAAGAGTTGCTGCTGTCGGTTCTCTTTGAGGAGCTTGTCACGCTGGCTTTCCTGATAGGAACTTGGCTGTTCTCATCATCGGAGGAGCTCGGGACCTCATTGTCGCTGAGGATGGCTGTGGTGACTTTCGGGGGAGCTCTGGTCCTTACTCTGAGTGTCGCTTCCTGGCTCCGGGATAGATCCCTCAGCCTGCTGGCACAGATCCTTCATCCCGCTGGTGCAGACTTTCTAGCTTCCACCACTGACCTTTGGGCCTTCCCGGTGCAGATCCATGAAATATCCTTGCATGAGACATTGTTGTGGGCTCTGGGCCTCTAGTGGACTCGTGGAGGCATTGCCATGGGCTCTAGGTCTTCAGCTGGACTCATGCAGGACACTGCTGTAGGATCCAGGCCCTCAGCTGGATTCTTTGGGTCTTTAGTGTGTGGACAGATTTCCTGCACTCTTTTTGTATATGACTCTTTGGGTGACTATTACAAAATAACTCTATAAATTATGTGTCCTGTATTGTATTGTTTCCCTTGCAAACCCTGACTACAACAAAATTGGTACCAGGAGAGTGGGGTCATTACTGTGATGTTGCCTGACCATGTGGCTTAAGAGCCTTGGGAATTAATTTGGAAAGGTCTTGAGAGACTGGCCTAGGAGCAGCCCCAATATGCTGTAAACTATTTTGGAGACTCTGGTCGGAGCCTGGAAAATCAGAGTACTGATAGAAATGCTGCAGATTAAGATGAAACTCAGGAGGCTCCTATTGAGACGGACTGCATTGGCTGCTGGATCCCAGGTAGTATATTGTGCTTTGGCAGGAAGTTGTTCTGCAATTTGCTTGTGTTTAGAGATATTATCTGGGTGGCAGAAAAACTTCAATGTTGTCTACTGTTGGGATGGTGGCATGGTTACTGTTGAGAGCTTTTGGCCAGATCTATGTTTAAAATTAAGACTAAAGAGCCAACAAGGTGATTTGAAGCATTTGGCCAGATGGAAGACTCCATGGAACTGTGGGTTGCAAGGTTAAAAAAGAGAAAAACGTGGTTGTTGGAAAAAGAAAAAACAGGACAATGGAAAAATGAACTGAAACCTTCCACCTGAAGATAAGAGTGTATTTAAATTGCAGGAGATCCCCATTTTTTAGTCTTGACATGTCGTGTAGTTAAGTTACTGGATGCAAGGACTGTGATTGTAATAGTTCTTTTAATTTGATTTTAATGTAGTTTTTAGATATGTTTGTAATCAGGTTAATTTGTCAAAGTATTGTCGTTTTAACTTTGAGTTTTGATCACCCTTTGTATATTTTGTTTTTGGTGCAGAAATGAGTGCAATAAGAATTGTATATGTGTAATTGTTATATTAATGTAAATATGAATAGATCAACACATGTTAACTTTTCACAAATCTGCCACTAGAGACCATTGGTTTAAGGAAATGTGTGTGGTTATCAAGTTGACCAGGGGTGGATTGTGGTGGATCGACAACTGGTGGTCAACTTGTCACACCCAGCTGAACTGAATCAGCGTGGTGCTGGGTGTGGAGGGCCCACCTGAGGACTGTTGCCAACAACATAAAAAGGAGAACTGGTGAGGAAGAGTTGCTGCTGTCGGTTCTCTTTGAGGAGCTTGTCACGCTGGCTTTCCTGATAGGAACTTGGCTGTTCTCATCGTCGGAGGAGCTCGGGACCTCATTGTCGCTGAGGATGGCTGTGGTGACTTTCGGGGGAGCTCTGGTCCTTACTCTGAGTGTCGCTTCCTGGCTCCGGGATAGATCCCTCAGCCTGCTGGCACAGATCCTTCATCCCGCTGGTGCAGACTTTCTAGCTTCCACCACTGACCTTTGGGCCTTCCCGGTGCAGATCCGTGAAATATCCTTGCATGAGACATTGTTGTGGGCTCTGGGCCTCTAGTGGACTCGTGGAGGCATTGCCATGGGCTCTAGGTCTTCAGCTGGACTCATGCAGGACACTGCTGTAGGATCCAGGCCCTCAGCTGGATTCTTTGGGTCTTTAGTGTGTGGACAGATTTCCTGCACTCTTTTTGTATATGACTATTTGGGTGACTATTACAAAATAACTCTATAAATTATGTGTCCTGTATTGTATTGTTTCCCTTGCAAACCCTGACTACAACACCAAGAAAACATAAATGTGTACTTTCACGAAAGCACAACCTCAATTCTTTCTCTTTAAGTGTTTAGCAAATAGTGAGCATCTGCTGATTGGCAGAAACTGCTGCCAGCTCCAGGGATGCAGGAGAGAACAGGACAAAGCCCCATTCTCTGGAGATGCGTTCACAGGAGGGGAAGGAGAATACTCCAGTCAGTGCAGAGCACTATGATGTGACGGCAGGTGACAGCAAGCACTGTGGAGGCGGGCACAGCACAGTGAGGCACAGAGGGATGCTTGCTGTGGTACAGAGTGGCCAGTCAAGCTGCCCAGGAGGTGGCAACATTGAAGTGGACCCTCCTGGAAGGGAGGTCGGGCATGGGGACCACTAAGCATTGGAAGGGCAAGTGACAAGGCCATGCCTGGAAGCTCAGAGAAGAGCGCATCTGTAGGTGTGGCTGGAGATCCAGGAGAAATCAGTGAACGGAGGTCAAGAAGGAAACAAGGGCCAAAGAATGTGATACCACCGCGGAGCAGAGACACCATATTGACACTGATGACATCGGCAGATTACATCATGACATCAACTGAATAAGGAGCGGCAAAATGTTTAGCTCCTTTTATATCACATCCTCATTTTCAATCTGTTGTCTCCTCCAAAGGCTGCCACTTTCCCCTCTGTTCTCATGATCTCTATGCCTGACATAACAGCTGTCCAATCATCACTAGTGGGCCCATAATTGTATTTTTACTGAAATTGAAATCCCTCACCTAGTAATTTCTCCTGACCAAAAATTGCAACAAAATTTAGAACCTTGAACCAAATGCTATTTATCTTCTATTTGGACAAAAAATGCAACAATTTGGTGGAGAAGTTTCTGGAAGCATCTAGTGCTACCACGATAATGATGAACTGATTTCACATCAAAGAGATTACAGATGTGACCCTCGGTTTCTTCTGCCTATCCTAGATTTAACGTATGTCTTAGTTCATGAAAAGCAAAGCATGGGCCAGTGAGATGGCTCAGAGGCTTAAGCGCCTGCCCAGCAAGCGCAAGGGCCCGAGTTCGACTCCCGGAACCCACATACGAAAAAGGGGCTGGTGATATTGCTCAGCAGCACGGGCGCCTGCTGGCGCGCGAGGTCCTGAGGTCGACCCCCTGGTACCCACAAAAAAAAAAAAAAAAGAAAAGCAAGGCATTTCATTTCCAACAAAAAGGTCAGTTGGGCTTTGCTCATCCCATGAGGGAATCCATTTTGTATAATTTTTTAAAAATCATAATTCACATCTATGACTCAAACTTTCAATTCAAGCCCACACATCATTAGTTATTTTCACCAATTACCAGTGAGTGATCTCAGATACAGCTTGGTTGTCTTGGAAATAAAAAAAACTGTCATATTCCCCTCAGGACTGGGTCCATAGATTGTCTCAAAACCCTTATAAGTAGATGGTAGAGGTTATTAAACCTCCACTAGTACATCTGATTTCTCTAAAGCACTTGGAGGAGAGTTACTTGCTCTCCCTCTTCCAGAAGGAAGAGCAGCTGGTGCACCTGTAACCAAAGCACCCCAGTCCTTGAGACCTGAGTACTCTGGAGAAGCTGAGTCTTGGCAGATGGCACCCCAAGCTCTATGCCAGGAGCTTTCCCATGACGAAGACCAGATTTCTAAAGCTCAGTGAATTATTTCTAACTGCTGTTAAGGAGATATAGTGCTGGCTCATAAATCAATAGCTTGGTGTCTCTCCATTGTCTTCGACTTCCTGGTTTATAATAATTCCAGTGATCAATAATAAGAGTCTCAAATTGAGCAACTAGAAATTCATCCTGTTAGATTTACTATCACTCACTCAAGCAACTATTCTTCATATTCACCAAGGACAGAATTAGGTGAAAAAAAAAAAAAAAACTAACAAAAAGTAAGGAGAGAATTCAAGAGGAATGGTGCCTTCGATCGCTGGTCTTCAACATCATGTGAAACTTTCAAGTACACTTACATTAACACATCCACCCAGAATAATTCATGAGGCCTGCAGATGGATAAAAGAATAGAAAGAACCAGATAATTTCAGCTTCCTTTTTAATATCATTCAGAGATTGATTTGGCATTAGACAAGAACGAATCTGGTTGTAAAAGTTTCATTTCATAGTAGCTATATGAGGAATACTCTGTTAAAAGACTTCATACGGTATTTTAACCTCAAACCACTGCTTAGGAGCTAATAAAGTCAACTGATCTCTTATTTTGTTCACACTGGTACATTTAGCCGCTATAAAATGTTTTAATATATACTTGAGGTTCTATTGGACTGTTAAACAGCTCTGATAATTATGCTGACTTCCAAGTTGTTGTAAAAATAACTAATATAATGGGGATTTTCGGAAACCTTTTAGTTTGGGTTGCAATGCCAGGGGATCTGTCTTAAGGGAGAAGCCGTATTTAATGTGCAACTTCCACATCTCCGTGGGATGGGGTCAAAAGGAAAGGTACTGGGCCTCCGGCACCATCACAGTAAAGGGGGCAAGAGGCTGACTGGGATGGGAACTCTCCACGTGGCCTTATTAGGCAATTATTATTTGTGTCATGGGATCAGAAGGCGAAGGGGAGCTTCCAAAACAGCAGGTCCCAGACAGATCCCAGAATGCAATCAACATCCATTTCCACCATCACGGCCCCTCCACGTGCCACCTCAGGATCGCAGCTCCTCACAGGGAACCCAGCCCCACAACTGCCCCCAGGCATGAGCTTGTGCCAAGGAAACCTTCAAAATTAAATCATGAGAGAGTATTTGCTGAAAGCTGATCTTAAGTGTGCTACAACCAAAAACATAATAAAATCAAATGGATGTCAATTCTTACTAGATAAGCATGAAATTAGGAAGGTAGCTTAGGTACTTTTTACCTAGAAAGAAAATGATTTCAGTAAATTGCATGGCATGTTCCATCACAATTGGATCCGATTGTGTTTTATCACTGTAATGACAGAGCACTTGGCCCTACATAAAGGAAGAGAGGGAGTTTTCACTACTGCACCAAGGAGCAGGGCTCTGCATGGTCTTCACGACACTTTCAAATCAGAGCCATTGAGGAATATTTGGTGCAGATTTACATGCTAACTCCTCAGAGACGGGGGTGTGCACAGTCTTAGAAAGAATATCCATCTGGCACAGTATGGCTTCCCGTCAACAGTTTATCCAAATGCCATTGTCTTGCTTTTCCCACACAGGCCTTGTCTTAGTCACTTTCCTCATCACTGGGACACAATAGCCACCACTCACAACTTAAAGGAAGAGAGGTTTATTTTGACCCATATTCAGTCCACAGTCAGCCAGCTCCAAAAAGAAACAGCATGGCAGAGGGGCATGGCAGAGGAAAAGCTGCTCACGTCATGGTGGCCAAGAAGCAAAGGAAGCCAAGGGAGGAGCCAGGAAGGGGGATGCACCCTTCCAGGTCACACCACATGACCCACATCTTCCATTAAGACCCCACCTCCTAATACCAAGTGAGCCATAGCATGGCTTATTGAGCCCTGGCCCAATTCTCTTCCAAAAGTCCTGCCTGTGAGCGTATGTGGCTCCTGGGAACATCTAGATAAAAACAGTAACAGGCCTTAATCACACTCTTCAGGAATAATTGGCTGCCTTGTCAAACCTGCTGTTTCATGCCTTCCTCACAACATGGGTCTAAATGCTTACTACACTTTACAAGACATATTCCTGGGGTCTTTCCTTACTTCCAGTTTTCTATACATGACGCAACCTCATACACAGCCTGTGAGATAAATTCTCAGTCTACAAGGGAAGGAAATTGCAAATGCCAAGCAGTGACCCAGGCAGAACTCAGCTTCTTCCTCAGAAGTATCCAGCATGGATGACACTTCTGGCACAAACAGAGACTTCGGAAATACAGCACGAGGAGGAGTTTCCACACCATGATCATGAGGCTCATAGCAGCTGGGGAGAGATGAGTCACCGAGCTGAGGGTTAAGATACAAACGTGTGAATCCATCATCTCGTTCTCCACCATCAGGAACCACTAAACCGCCTTCGACACTGTCCTCACCTTTCAGATTGGAGTCCTGTTCTTCTCAGGAGCAAGCAGGAAACCAGTGTGTAGCATCTCTCATCATCATCACCATGAGACCTCCTCCCCTCACCTCATCTAGCTGTCACCAGATCTGATACACTGGGCCTCCTACATACCAGTTAGGCAGACTCACCTTTTTACCTACCGTGCCCCTTTTGCCACTGTAATAGCTGCCAGCCATCAAACGAGGGTTGTGCCATGGAAGAGCTTCCTCAATCAGTCACCCGTGTCTGATTTTGCCTTCTTTCCATCCACTTTCCAAGCTGCAGAAAGGTGGTTGGTATTGTCTGCATTGATGCATATGCTAGCTGGGAGGGTCACTAGGCAGACAGGATGTTTCCAGTCCTGCTGGAGACTCTCCAGTCTCTCACCTTTCAATCAGTAGTTCCCCCTACCGACACAGGTCTTCTGCTTTCCTTAGGTGTCCTTCTGTAAGACCCTGCATAAACCCCAACTGCCACCTTCACCTGCCTTATTCTGGGAGCCTTAGCTTGGAGCCTTCGCTGTTTTTCCTTCCACACCCCTCCTCCCACTCTACTGCAATTACTGTATGACTACTCATGTTCTTAGGCACCATGGAAGTTCTATAAGGTCTTTCAATCATGTCTATCTTGTCCACTACTACATTTGTGGTACTTATTACAGAGCATATGCTATAAACTACCCAGGCATGCTGGTGCAGCTCTATAATACCAGTACTCTGGGAAGCGGAGGCAGATGGACCAAAAGTTCAAGCCCAGCTTGGGCAACTTAGCAACTTAGTGGGAGCCTGTATCAAAATAAAAATAATAAGAAGCTAGGCCAGTGTGAAGACCCTGGGTTCAATCCCAATTAAATAAATAAATAAGATGAATGAAAAGTGATTTTGTAATGAGAAGCAAATTTCTAATGAAGCAGTCATGAGAATGTTTATCAGAGCCCTCCAGGTCTAGCAGTTAAAACTGAGCATTTGACAAATCAATGCCTCAAAACAACAAGAGACTAAGTCATCTGCAACCATGAACCAAATCCAGCCAAGCAATTGAGTGGGGCGGGTGCAAGGTAGTGCTTGCTCCCACCCTCCAGGGTTGCATTACTGAAAAGGGGAGGCAGGCAATCATAGGGCCGAGGACAGGAGAACCAGGAGGGGAGACAGGACTTGGGAAGTCCACTCTGACATTGCTTCTGTGATCCGCTGAGAACCCCTTGCCTGGCATTTAGTGGTCAGTCAACAAAAAATTCCCGAATGGATGAATGAATGAATGTGCAACAACCTTAGTGTGGGATCCGCCCATCCACATGGGTCCAAAGTTTTATCATTCTAATATTCTGCAGGAAGTCTCCAATTTTTAAAGTTCATAGGTAAGATCATAGGCAAATCAACTAATCTCTCATTAGATCATTTCTCTTTAAAGGATCCATGCATTCATTGAAAAAGTATTTATTCAGAACCTACTGCATTAGTCAGCTTCCTGTCATTATAACAAAATACCCAAGATAACCAACTTACAAGGAATGAAAAGTATATTTTGTTTCAGAGTTTTCAGTCTATGGTTCCTGGGTCCTGTTGCCTCTGAGCCAATGGCAGATCCATCATGTTGACATCGTGTAATTGAGGGGCTGCTCACCTCATAGCAGCCAGGAGGTGGGAGTGGAGGCAGGATCCCCTTCAATGACCTAACTTCCTTCCACTAACACGTCCACAGATTTTAGCCGCAGGGTCACTGCAATCCTACAGATTCCACCATTTCCCAATAGGGCCATGGACCATGGACCAAGACTTCAACATCCAAGATCCAAACTATAGCACTTGCCTTGTCCCTCCCTCTTCTAGGAACAGGAGACCTTATCAAGCAAGACAAAGTGCCTCTGCCATGAACCTTAGTGGAGAAGATAGGAAAACAAATCCAGAAATGGGAAAGCATATTATTTCAAAGAGTGATGAGAGGGAGGAAAGAACTAAAGGAGAAGGAGTGGACTGACAGTGAGGACAGCGATGGGTTACTCAGATTTGATGCCCAGAGGAGGACTCTCTGGCCACGTAACATGCCAGGGGCTAAGATGATAGGAAAACTAATTTCCAGGAATCTAGAAAGAACATTGAAAGAAAAGTCCCAATCACTGGAAGCCATGTCATTTCATCTACCACTATGGCCTAGCCCAGAGTTTGTGCTCTCTCATTCAGCCTTTTGTTCCCAGCCATCTCATTTGTTCCTCCTCCCAAGGTCAGTGAGAATTTACAGGACATTTAGCACTGCTGCAGACAGTAAGAACAGAATATCATGAAAATTTGCTTTTTCACAGGACAGTTAATGTGAATCTGAGCACATTAAAATCTCTAATACTTAACAGGTTTTGACCTAAAAATGGCAATTCCACATGATTAATGGTGGATGTTTTATTTCTGGATTGGTAAACATAAACTATTGGGAAGTAAGTAACACTTTTTAGACACTTGATTTTTCAGATCCTTTGTGTGTTCCTTTACACATCATTACAAGATGTATTTTTAGCTCATCTCTGCACTATGGGAAAAAACTGCTTTAATCATTTGTTAACCTTGTTCCATTTACAGTAAACTGTAAAAACAACCAAGTGTGTATGTTTTTAAAATATTTTATACTTCCAACTTGTTCCAGTTGATCTTAATTGTCAGCACCTAGACAGGTGACAGATCATGGGGATGCTACAATCATCCATGGACTGATTCATCAATGAACTGATAGCCAAAAGTGCTGTTGGGAGGTGGGGCCCAGCTGCAGGTCCCCTGCAGGGTGTATCTCTCACTGGCGCTCTTCCCCTATGCTCTGCTTCCCATGAAGTGAGCCGCTTAGCTCCACCACGCCCTCCCACTGTGCCATTTCAGCCTTGGAGCCAGCCAGCCATGGACAGAAGGCTTTGGTGCCAGGTATTTTGTCCCAGTGACAGTAAGGTTAACTAATACATAATCCTTCTCCCAAGTGCATGCAAGTTAACAATATCTTATATGTTGGTTTCCACTAGGCCTCCTTCCATGTTCCTTCCAACTTGGATTTCAACCTATTTTTCTAATCGCTCAGGAGAAAAATTTCAGGAACTGAATCCAACGAATTTGGAGCATAGTCTTGGTGACAACCATCCGACACACAGAAGATACCACAACTAAATCAAGATTTATTTAGCCTACCATGGAAATTCCAACACACATGTGATTAAATGATGTTATTGTCTTTGATCACTACAATTTTAGTCCATATTCTGCACCCATCAGTATCAACTGTTATTTTCCTGGTATTCGTCTTAGGAGTGAGGAATATTCTGAATCCTCTCAGTAGTCATTAATGGCTCCTTAATACATCATCTCATTTAAACCTTTATGAAATTCATGTCAGTGAATAATGATGATACACTCCATAATTCTTGGGCTGCTAAATTTTACAGTGTATTCCACACTGTGCCACACAGTCCTTCCACGGCTCATCAGAAGTGTATGACACTCAAGAGAATTAGTAACGCAGCAATACAAAGCTCCTTTCACTCTAGTAATTGTGATCTACAATTAAAATATGTCCTGTTCTTGTCTCAGACTACCTTAAGGAGACATATTCTCTTTACAACTCAGTCCAAGTTTTTCATCTGGCTAATTCAGGAGGCAATTACCAGCATGAAAACTATCTCACATTGTAATTACTTGTGTAATAACTTGCCGCATTACTCAAAACACAAGGGAAAGAATCTGGTATCCTGAAGACAGCAGTCCTGACTAAAGAACCTGAAAGCATCTTGCTCTTGAAGTCCTCTCTAACCTGGAAATATTTCAGTCTGATTCACCCAGTGCCTGTGCTCTAAGAAAAATGTACAAACAAAGCCACATTACCCTGTTCCTAACCTGAAAACAAACCACTTGAGGAGAAATGATGACCAACCCTGGCACGCAACATCAATCCCAACACCATCTGACAGAATGGGACTTCCCCCTCCCCCCGTTCTTTGCACAGACATCTTGTTCCCTCTTAGCCAGAGATTAAAGAAAACAATCTTGGAAACACCTTTCACAGTTGGGGGAATACTCATCAGACATTAGTTTCTAGTACCAGAAGTTAAAGCAAGTCACAACCGTGGCTTCCAGAAGACAGAGGAGATAAACTAGCCCCAGCTTCACTTCCTGTTTTGCAGAATGAGACCAGAACAGATTCATGTCAACCTGATCCAGACTGCACAAGCATCCAGGAAGTTCACCGTTCTTAACTCCAGCAGTGATCAAAATGCCTTCGTCATGAAGCACTCCCTTTTTATACAAAATATTCTCTAAACGTTTCCATCTAGCTAATTTTTCAATCCTCCAGAGACCCCTCAATGCAACGCAAAGTAGATACTGCTCTTCTGCAAGCAAAGAAACTAAAGCTCAGCCCGTTGAAGGGACAAAGTTACCTGGGCTGGAAGAGAGGAATCCAAAAGTAGAAATCCTGGTTTTCCAATTCATAATACATTGTTATTTTTCTTTGTGTTCTGTTTTTCTTTTTAATTGGGTGTTTGTAGTAACTGAGCTATGTCTTAGTGACACAGAATGATTTTTAAAGTCAACATTCAAGCTCAATTCCACAGCACTGTGTGGAATATTCTGGAAAGATCTCAAAAGGGTCTGGTCCTACGCCAGTCTCGAAGCTCTGCTATGCATCCTGCTTTTCCTTTTATGGCCTTTCAAATTAAAGGAAGCCTCAGATACCATATCTTTCTGTCCCACTGACAACCAAATCCTTTCAATGAAAGCATCAATTGGGTTTAGCTGCAGATTACTTTTATCTAATTTTGAAAGTATTATAAACTTAACCTGAGCAAATATGTTCAGCCACATGTTCTTCCTGAATTACAGTCAAAGTTTTTCAGTAATTAAGCTTTTTTCCTAGCATGCTGTACACCAAATAGTGTTAAATGCCAACAAGAAAAAGCATTAATGAAAATAAAGAATAAAATGCAGCCAAAACCAATAATAAAAAATGTTCTGCCTTATTTAATAGAGAGATAATCTAAAAGCCAGTTATCCAATGAGAAGATTAAAGTAGGTTCAATGTTGTTGATGTGAATCCTTACACCAAAATCTTTGAGGAAAATAAATCTCATATTTCAAGTAATTTTTAAAAATCACACAGCCATTTGGGTTATAGATGTGTCCTGGTAAATTTAAGAACTTTAATGATAACCTTTTTTTTTTTTTTGGCTCAAGTTGGGCTGAAATTTCAGATCCTTCTGCCTCTGCCTCCCAGAGTGCTACGATTACAGGCATGCAGCACTATACCTGGTTTCCTATAACATTATTAAACTAAGAAAATTTACCACCCTTAGAGTGCAAAAGTAATCATCAACAAAAAATTTTACCACTACATTTCATCACAAAATATATTGAATCCTTTAGATTCCACCAAATTTCTTTACAAAGAATTCTTTTTTTCTTATAAACATTCAATAAATCAAAAAATAACCACTGTCTATAGAGTGGTGTTTCAGAAAACTTCAGCTACTGGAACACAACATTCATATCTAGGAGAAAGAAAGAGGGAAGGGCAGGGAGGGCCAGAAAGGGGAAACCAGAACAGCTTATGATTCCACAAGATTCTCGATCGCTGACTGGTGGAGCTGTAGCAGCTCCTTGCACAAAACACATCTTTCAGTACAGAGCTGTACCATAAAATGCCCAGAAACTGGAAAAGCACTGATTCCCTATGCTTTCAAAGCTTCTCCAAACATTTTATGCCTGGGAGTCAACTTTAGAACTTTCTGGACTGGAATTCTCCCCTTATTTAACCTAGTAGCGATTACAGTTTCACACAGGCTCATTGCCTGTTTGAATATTAATTGTATTTTTTAAAACTCTACATCCTTAGGCCAAAGCTTACTGGATAGTACAGTGATGTATTAGCAAATTAACATTTACACTGTAATAAATTACCATAAACGCGGTGATTTAACACAACCCCAATGTATGCCCTTGCATTTCCGGAGCTCAGGAATCCAGGAAGCTGTGAAGTCAAAGCCTCTTCCTTTCCTCAGCGTTCAGAGCTGTGCTCCTGCACCTACTGGCTCAAGTCGTCCTCTCCATCCTAAAGATCAGAAGCAGCCTCCCTGATCCTTCTCCTCCCTGTGGCAAATCTTCCTCCACCTCCCTTGCAGGAGGACTCTGGTGATCCCATTCAGGACCACAGGAACAATCCAAGAAAATCTCCTACCTCTCCACCCTTAATTTAATCACACCTGCAGGATTCCTTTTGCCATATAAGGCAGCAGTCACAGGTTACAGGGATTAGGATATCTTTAGGGGCCATGTTTCTGCCCCCACAGTAGCATAGGTTTGCCTCCTACGGTCCTATGACAATCACTTAGAACTATTTCTTAGTAATCTTGGCAAAGGAAAATACGCTTTCTAAAATTCCTTCAAAAAAAATGAATTGTGTGTGTGTGTGTGTGTGTGTGTGTGTGTGTGTGTGTATGCGTGGTACTGGACACTGAACCTAGGGTCTTCGCTATGAAGTACATTCCAGCTCTTTTATTTTTGTATTTTATTTTGAGGCAGAATCTTCCTAAGTCCCTAAATTGTCCAGACTGGGCTAAAAGTTGCAATCCTCCTGCCTCAGCCTCAGTTCTGGGATTACAGGCATGTGCCACCACATCCTGCTAAAAGACGAGCCTTTGGTTAGTGTGGATTCTACAGAAACGGAAAACTTACCCACAGACATCATGAACATTTAGGAGCAAAATTTATGGAAAGGGACCCTCTGATTCTTTCATTTTGCCAACAGGGATGTTAGAAAGATTTTTTAAAATGTTTTTCTTTCCCATTCAAATCACATTTTTATAACAGCAGCCAAAATCCGAGTAGATGTTGGTCCTACTAGGTAATTTCTGTAGTGCGTGTTTAAATACTGGTTTGCAGCACCCTTACTAACCATCAATGGGTTAATTACCAGAGCACCTTCCTACCGAGGTCAGCATGTGAATCAGCAGCCTGAGGAGAGGCTTCTGATCTGCCCCTGGGCATCGTCCTGTCAGCTGAGGGCTCAAACGGACACAAACAGGGTAAAGGACCTCGCTGCCGCACTGGCTCATCCGGCCTCCCCTGCTCCTGGACACCCGTCAGCCTGAGGAGCCTGCAGCTAACAGAAGGACGTGTGCAATCTCAGCCCTGGCCAGGGCCAGGTGAGCCTTGGCCACCCCGGCAGGTACAGCTGCTGCTCAGCTCTGGCACCAGCTCCTAAGGAGTAACCAACGCGACCCAGAGAGGGAGAAGAAAGGGCGCGACGTCAGCATAAAAGCTGAATCCACCACTCAGTGATTTTAACTCCTAGGCCTCCCCAAATTAGAAATCGACCTGTGTTCCCGGGCAGAGGTGGGGACCCCAGCACGCCGCGCCTCCACACCAGCCCCGGTCACCGGTGCCGGTGAGATCTCCGCCCTTATCAAATCGCTGTTCGGTTCTGAAAGTGGAGCTTTGACATTTGTGAAATGAACACGAAAAGCTCTCTTTTTGCTGTCAAATGAAGCACTCTTATGCTCAATTCGATTTAATGAAACAAACATACTCTCAACTACTGTGTGCACTGTGCTTTACAATGACTGCAGGACACAGGCTGAATTCGGCCTGAACCCTGTCTTTATGGAGGTGCACAGACACGCACACACACACACACACACCAGGCACCACACATGTGCAAACAGACACACCATGTATGATACAGACAGGTAAAGACAACACACATAAATATACAGTACACGCACACGAACACATACGCCCCGCACACACAGGGTCCACCCGTGAAGAGCAAGAGCTGTCTCCCTGAGCAGGGGGACTGCAAGGGCTACACGTGTCAGGGTTTTGGGAGCACCACGGCTTAGGGGCAACACTTAGGAATCTCTAGAAAAAGAGATTGCTCCTACTTGCCATTGCTACACTTCCTCAAAGCGATCTATCCACACACTCAGCTTAGAGCTTTTAGACCCCATTGGGCAAATTTTAAAAACTTAGAAAAGTAGAGGAAGAGAATTCTTCCTCGTCCTTCCCAAGAGAATCCAGCGCTGAGGTTCGATGGCTCCCGTAGAGCAACGGCCCACCGTCTACAAGGAGCCCGGGCCACATCCAGCTGCAGCAGCATGACCGGCCTGGCACCCCTCCCAAGCAACCACAGACCTAAAAGCAGCAGCATGGGCAGCCACTGGAAAGTAGCACCTCAGGGAACAGCGGAAAGCACTGAAAGAGGTGGGGATCGTGAGCCGGGCACACCCTTACCCGGATCCCCACGTGGGCTAAGTCAGCACCACCCAGCGGAACAGAACCTGCAGTCCTACCAAATTCTGATACTGTCACCCAGTTCTTCTCAAAGAAAGAAGAGAAAGTGTCAACGTGAACGTATTCACATCACTCCTGTCACATCTGCTCTGGATCATCTGCTTTCATCTTAACAATGTTAACACAGGAACACCCATGTCAAGAAAGCACAACTGGTTCTGTTCAAAACAAAAAAGGCTCCACTCTGGGGTGGGTGGCAAAATGTCCATGAGCACGGCAGACTGCAGCCAGTAACACAGCAGTGGAAAAATCAGTTTTGTGAAGCCACCGATAATTGCCACCATTTTTCTAAATAATGAACCATGGATTAAGTTTAAATTTTGAGTAGCCTGAACACTGTCTATGCTGGCAGAAATAGGAACTCACTCTGAGGATTTTAGCTGCTCTGAATCCTTTCACAACCCCAGGTGCTCACAGGGGAGCCTGCAGGTCACATAGCACCAGGGCAACCTGGAAACTTGTGGGAAAGGCAGGACCTGGGCCCCAGCCCGACCCCTGGGTCAGGACCTGCATCTTCACAGCATCACTGGAGGCTCTGAACCTCAATGTGGGAGATGCAGTTGAATAAATACCCAAAGTCAAACAAGATCCAGAAAGTCACTTCCAGTCGTTCACTTCGTCAATCTATTGACTATAGGTTAACTTGTATAATTAATGAAGCTAGGGATGACTAGGACTCCCTTGGCTATCAGAAGGGTATTTTTAATGTAATTAATCTTCAAAATGATCACTAAACCTATAAAGTTCACAAAGACTACTTTCACTACTCATTATGAAGAAAACAATGTGACCAAAGAATCTTAGAGCTACATCTTACCCTTGAACTGACTCCTTCCAATCTGGTTTTCTGTAACCAAAGTAACTCAATTTCCAGATTTAGAATCCAGAAAGCAGCAAACCAACCTGAAGAATTCTTTCCCTTCTGCTCAGGGTTTATGGTAGCAACAGGTGAGAAAGGCCAAGAGAAGCAATGACTTGCATTGTCACATTTTAAAGAAGCATTTGCTGTTCCTTCCAAAGACATATGTAGTAACCACGCACACCAAACAAAAACTTTAAAAATGGCTTGCCAGGTATGAAAGGAAGAGCAACTTATTTCTCTTGCAAAAAATGAACCCAGGAAGAGCTGAATCTGCAGAAGAAAGTAGCATAAATGTTCACGCTGACCCCATCAGGGGCTGTGTGGTCTGATATGGGACTGTTAAATGATATGTTTGTACAATTGCGTTAATTAGGTGTGACTTAATCTCCATTTTCATGATTTCACATGAGAAAACGAAGCCTTTCCTTGAGTCATTTCTTTCCTCAAACGAAAAGCATGTTCTTTAGAGGTCAGCAGCATGGCCCATCACCAATTTTGAAGATTTAAGAAATTCGCATAGTTTCTAAAATACTTAATTTACACCTAAGGAAAATAAGTGATCTCAAGGATCCTGGCTATCGTATGTGTATTAAGCTGGTCCTCTAAGACATCTGCATATAGATCAATTTAAGTTATATAAACTTACATGTTGTTTACAGAGAAAATGAAGCAGAAGAACTTCAGCCAATGATGCCAACCTACCCAGTGCCCAGAGATTTCCATCTACTCCCTGTGCCAGCAACTTTTCCTTTGCGTCACAGATTCACTCTGTGGACCTATTTATCTGCCAGTTCTTGTGTCTCCCTGGCTTTCAGACCAGATTCCCCTCTATTTTCTGATGAGCCTGTACACTGTTGAATGTCTAATGGAGACCCAAAATGAAAAAACGACCATTTTATAAAAACTTTAAAATAAAATAAGGGAAGATACTAAATCACAACATTTTTTTTAAATGAGCCTCAGTGATATCTTCGTAGTCCAGAATGACACGTTTATCTTTTGCCTATTATTTTTTCATTTCACACTGAGCCAGAAAGTATTTGTAAAGCTTGATACATGAAGGCGCATTGGGGGACAACTGCTACTTGAATTACCACTACCGGGGTTAAATTAGTAACACTGGCATATTATAAAGCCGTAAGTATGATTTGAGCGCCACTCTTCCTGGCATATTTGTGTGACATTTTGGTCTCACTGTGTGTGTTTGTGTTGGGTTTTCTTCCATTCCCTGTGAAACTGCTGTGTCACTGCTAATCATCACTGTCATCCTACCCTGAGAGTGTGGAAATAAAAGCCGATGCTATGTGAAGCCACATGCTAGTTGCAACTTCTTTTTAATGTGAGTGTCCTGCTTTCAACTAAAATCCCAAAAAGGATCCTAAAACTTTTCAAAGTGAAATGTCAGCATTCCATTTTACACTAGCACACTGTTCATGAACTGATCAAAATTGTAAAAAACTAAGCTTAAAACTGTATAAAAAAGGAGAATGCCCCTAAACTTTCATTGTTCAACACTGGGTTGACAAAGTGAGAAAAAGTATTTCATCACAGAAATGCAAAAACAATCTGAAGCAGCTGCTGTGTCCATTCCAGCTTCAATTTAAATTGGTGTTAATTCTCTAATTTGCTCATTTATTTTCTCTAACTATTTAATTAATGCTGAAGGAGGCCTTTCATGAGCTTGCCACTGAGCACTCTGGGTTTAGTAGAAGGAAGAATTCCTCAGATATGTTTCCAATCACCATGCATGTACTGAAGCCAAGAACATGAAACCCAGCACTATGAACTATTACAAAATCCACACAATTAAGTACTAAAACCAGCACAGGCCCAGAGAGCGAGGACCAGGCCTGTCAGAGGGACTGCGGCCCAGTCCATTGGATTCCATCACCATTCTCCCGCTACCATTTGCTATCATGGTCTGCTCCTTGCCGATTCCCACACATCTCCCTACTGCACCCCCTGGGAATCCTCCTAGACAATTCGATTCTGCAGACAGTGCCACAACACTTCCAGTCACCAGAAGATCAGACCTTTAGGAAGAAAAGTGGAGGAAAAGCAAAATGTCCCTGAACCCCACAATTCTCACCAAGTCTGTGGGGAAAGATGGCCAAAAAGAGCCAAGTGACATGGGCTCCTAAGATGGCACCTCAGGAAAGCCCCTCAAGAAGGGCCTCATCTCAGCCTTTACCACCCCCAAAATAGACCCTCAGATGAGGAGAACCATGTTCTAAATGTAGAGACCTTATCTCCCACCAATCATCCATGTGCTCAATATTTTTGAGCCCCTACCATGTGCCAGGTGAACAGAAAATAAAGCAACTTCCTCAGCCTCTGAGGGCCCACACTCTAGACATAACAAAGAACCAAATGGGTGAGAAATGTTACAGGCAATGGGGTGATGGGGGTCGGTGCGGAGGAGGTACTGGAGACTGGGCGCCTGTGCAAGGGGACGATGAGCAAGTCCAGAAGTAGAGAGGCCTGGGGAGTGTAGGAAGGTGGAGGGCAGGAGCTGAGAGCAGACAGGAGGGAGGACAGGCGCTGCTCAGCTGGGCCTGGGTGGGAGCGGAGACTGAGGACTTGCACGTGATTCTGTTTTCATCCTACCTCTGCTAGGGACAAATGTCAGCAGCCTCAGTGAGAAGCCATGTCCATGGCATGTACCCCTGATGTGAGGGGATGATGGGGGCATCAACTGTAAAGCCAGTTCACGTATGAGAAAAGCCTCAAACTAACTCAGCTGAGGAGCATCCTGCAAGCTCCCAGACCAGTCCTCAAAACCGTCAAGGCCATCAGAAACAGGAAAAGTCTGAGAAGCCATCACAGGCATGAAGAGACGTGATGACTAAAAGTCACGTGGTGTCCATGATAGGGTCCGGGGACAGAAAAAGGGTGAGAAAACTGGGTAAGTCCAATGAATATGGCCGTTCATTAATAATAAAGCTCGAGTGTTGCCCACTATTTGTGATAACTGTGTCACAGTAGGGACTGACCCTACTTACCTGCTTACTTTTCTGTACATCTCTGTATTTTGTTAAAAAAAAAGAAAAGATGCTAAAGTCCTCACTTCCGAGATAATGATTTTAAAATAAAAATTTGCATACAAAAATTAAAAAGATGAGCAACAAACAGCTTTAGAGATTAATTATTAAGGATGCAATGCCACTTGGTGTGTTCCTGCTAAGTGGTTTATCAAGTCTATTCGAGCCCTCAAAGCCAGCAATTCCATTTCCTTCAGGCTCTAAATTATGCCCCCCGCCATTGATCCCAGCTGTTTCCTCGAGGGACACAAATTACAAGGAAAACTTCCTTTCCCATCAGCAATTCTTCAAGTTACTAGAGGGACATCTTCAGCTAAAGTGCTTCCTGTCTTACAAGGTGTCCCCAGCCTCCATTTACGCACCCCGTGAAGAGCCTGGCATGCTCACAGCTCCACCTCCAACTCCAGGGAGACCACTTGGGCACCTTCCATGGAGGTCGCTCAGAGGTCACCCCGGCTTGGTGTCCACACAGGTCACAGATCTGAGGAGATGCTGGGGACTGGCTGCCTGCCACACCTGTCTCCAGGCCCCTCCCTCACTGTGTCTATGGGTCCAGGTGCCACCAAGGGCTGCACCTGTTTCCTTGGGACTGAGATGGCCTTGGGCAGCCTCTCCATAGATGCCCAGTCTACGGGGCAGAAGCATATGAACACAACTCACTTCTTCCCTCCTCGGTCACCGCCACAACCTAAATAAATAAAGGATGTGGACAACTTCCAGGGAGGAAGACAAGATCAGGCTCGGGTAAGGTACAACTCATACCTTGGGACCAGCCAGGATATGGAGACCGGAGAGAAAAGCAGCAAAGGACAAGGAGAGAGAAGGCAGAAGGGCAGGCCTCTCCCTCCTGATGCTTCCCACAACCGGGCCTGTGAAAAAAACCTTTTCACCCGGCAGAGTTCACCCAAGCCTCTGAGGTCAGTGTTAACCATGCAATTAATAATATTTAATGCAAAGCAAAATTTCCTGAATTGGCCTCCAACACAAGCCTTAGTACAATTCAGCATCTCCCCTCTGCACTTTAGCTGTGGAACCTTTGGTCAGTTCCTGATCAAATCGGCTTTTGAGGAAAACTGAATCCACACAGCCTTTTGTATAGAACGAAGCCACTTCTCCTCTCAAAACCACCCATAACTGTATTTAAACAGTTTCTCTGCGGTTGTTTTTTTCTTTTCCAGACAACTCTGCACACGCATATTCAGAGCTTTAGTGTTTTTAACAAGATAAGCAGTAAGTGATGAAAGTGAATTGATGTAACTAATGTGTTTAATATCAGCTGAAGATATCTGTTCTTCATTTTGATGAATTGGGAGCTAACATGTCTAATCCAGAGAAAAATGAAATCAAGAAATCATAACATGCGTAGGAGAACTGTGCAAGGACCACACCAGGTCCCCACAGGAACAAGGTGATGGCAGTAGAAGAACTGAACACAGGGACATGTCCTAGCACACGTCCTGGTCTTCCAGAGTCTCCACACGGCCCCTGCAGGGATGTTAGCTCCTCTGATGCTACTGTCCTTCTTAGAGGGGTGGCTTCAGTTTCTTAAGAGACAGACCCCATGAAGCTCCTGAATCCTATAAAAACGTCAACTGAAAACCTTCAGGGCATTTGCAGCTGTAATTACAATCACTCCGTATTATGTAAGACAAAGGCTCAAAAAACAAAATAAGTGCAATCTAAATGACTCTGTATGAGGCGGAGGCATAGAAAGATCTGAGGAGGGACCACAGGGAAAGTGGGCTGGCTGGGTGCTCAGCAGGGAGTCATCAGTGACCACACACTACTCATCCTCTGGGGTGAGCTCCCTTTTGTCACAGTTGGTCTGGAAGAGGAGCTGGGGGTGCACAGCGAAAACAAATCAGCAGATGCCTATTGAGCAATCCAAAACTCCACTTGGCACCAGGTCCTATTCAAGCAAGTCAGGGTGATCCATGAGGCCAAAAAGGTCTCTGCAGCTCTCATGCCACAGGCACAAAAATGCCAGTCAGGTGCCAGCTTCAGCGGCAGCAGATGCCTTGATTCACACCCTTCTAGATGGTGCACTGAGATGCATAGATTTCCCCCAAAATTCAGGTCCACTCAGAGCCTCAGACATTATGCTATTTGTAATAGCATATTCTTACGGAACATCCAAATTGGTTAAATTAAGGTGAGGTCATACTGGACGAGGGTGAGCCCTAATCCAATGGCTGGTGTCCTTATAAGAAGGCCCCATGAAGACAGCCACAAGCCACACACAAAGGGAGAACTCCACGTGACCACTGAGGTCGATGCAAGTGAAGCTTCCAGACGCCAATGACGGCCAAGCACCCTGGTGACCAGCAGAAGCCAGGACAGGGCCAGAAGGCTCTTGGAAGCTAGAGCATTTTCAAAGGGAATCAACCCTCCAACACCTTGATTTGGAAGACGATTAGTCACAGTAGCCTTAGAAGAGCATAAAATAATGAAAATTATTGAAAAAAATAATGACAATAGTGACAAAAATAATGAAAATCCTTCGGTTAGAATGTAAGGACTGAAGAAATTCCCAACCATTATTCATGTGTACATATACATACATATACACATGCCCGTATACACAGTTTTAGGGTAACTTAGCAAACACTTATGAATTTTCTTCCTGTGAAGGGATTTGTGATTAAGCTTTTTACATGCCAGTCATGTACTAAATATATATTTACTGACTGCCCAAATTATTAAGGTCTTGACTTAAAAACCAAGGAAGGCTAAAAACAAGCCAACAAAACAGAAAGAGAAGAAAGATTGAAATATGTTGGGGATAGACATGATACATGTATTTCAGATGATAATGAGCTTTACAACAAAGAAATAATGTATTAGTGTGAACCGTATGACGCTATCAATAGGTGACCACTTTGTAACTACAAAAATGGCTTTTTCCACTGGTTTAAATGAGGAGTTGAAAAGTACTGCCTGTGGACCAAATCTAGCTCACTGCCTGTTGGTGTAAATAAAGTTTTATTGGAACACAGCCACACCCACATATTTGCATATTGCCAGGGGCTGCTTTCCTGCTACAAGAACACAATTGAGTAGTCGTGACAGAGACCATATGGTCCTCAAAGCTTAAAATATTTCCTACTTGCCAATCCCCAGTTTAACCCAATACTTATATCAAATGCCTGGCAGCAACAGTGAAACATCTCCAGAATTGGGTGAGGCCAGTGTAAAATGAGTCCCTAGCAGTGCACAGTATTCACTTGAGTACGCAGAGGCCATCCAGGACTTGAGAAAGAGGCCAGGGTCGGATGGAGAGAAACGGCTCTCAAACAGTTCGCACCAAGGCTGAGAGACAAGGATCCTTTAAGGGACAGCGGTGGGTGATATTGGCCATGTTGGTCCCTAGGTCCTAGAAGCCAGAACCTCCCGCCAGGTACTGGGACACCAAGAATGCTCCCACTTGCTTCCAGGTCCTGTCCCTGCTGAGCGTCGTGTGTGAAGGGAAAGGAGAATGAACACGTTTCAACAAGGTTTGAGAGCGGCCAGGATTGCTTGAACACCACATGGGGAGATGGTACATTTTTCCTTTAAGCATGAACCAATAGAAGGCCATGGCCACAGTACAATAGAAGTGGTATGTAAGGAATATCAATTTCTAACAGAGGTGAAATAATTGAGTCTAGAGCAAAAAAAAAAAAAATATGTTATTTGGAATGACTATTCTCGTGGCCCTTTAGAGGACTGTAATATGATGAATAGTTACTCTAATAATTGTAGCAATTATACTTCAGAGTTCTAGAGAAGATGGAACCCCTTTGGATTATTACCACACAGAAAGGTGATCAAAAATGCCTTTTCTTCCTCATTAAGCCATGCAATCCATCCAAAATATGACCTGCTAATATTGGTCACTGGGTAGCAAAGTCCTTGCTACCAAATGCTTCCCAGGGATACAGCAACACTGAAAGATACAGGAAACCTGCCAGAGTCAGGAGAGCTCCCCTCTTTCCCATTCACTTCAAATACCCCAAAGCATAATAAGAAGTGGTAATAAACATTTAAGGTTAAGATTACCCAGAAAGCCAAGAGGCATGTGTGTATAAAGTATAATCTAATAGATATTTGTATGTTTACATATCTGAGATTAATCATATCTTAGATCGCATGAGGGCTGCCCCAGGTGATATCATTTACGGATTTTATCAAAACTAATTCACGTGTGCCTTTACCATACAGACCAGCTGTCCACTGCTGAGTAGAGGCTTGGCTTGCAAAGTAAGAATTATCGAGCTTAGGGAGGCTGACTCACAGCGCAGTTGCTCCCGATTTTCTAGTGGAAATGGCACTGGCCTTGAGTTGCACCACAATGATTTCTCCTATGCTCTTTTCAGCAATGGACCCAGGAGGATCCGGACCTCCTGAAGGTCTCAAGAATCCATCTCGGCTGCAGACTGAATGTCAGGTTCTGGTGTCAGGACAAGATGCTGGTCCTGCCTTCTGCACGTGGTCATGTGGTCTGAGCCCCAGCTGGCTGCTCCACACCTGGGAAAGCCACCTGCCACACCAGGTGGTCAGTGACTTCAATATAATGGAGCCGCCGACTTCCTGACACAGATTGATAAAAGATATCGGAGGTTTGAACTCTCTTCCTTCCCCTTTGCTTGCTGGATCAGCTATCAGTAAACCTAGGGAGCATGGATGTTACCTTTTCACCTAGGGTTGAAAATGGTCAAGCTATGTTAGATGCGTGAACCAATTTCACAAAACAAACCCCATTATTCTGTATTATGAATACATTAATTAAAAAAAAATCATCCGAGTGGGTGGGATGCAGCAGGAGCATACAGCACTTTCCACACACATACGGTGCTGAGGGTGTGATACGGGAAGTGTCCATGAGGGCCACAGAAAGGAATGGCGCAGGGCCTGGGCAGGTGACAGAGGGCTCAGCTGCCACCTGGAGGCCTGGCCGAGCAGCAGGAGGAAGCATTCACCAGCTGCCTGGGAGGAAGGATGCAGCCAGCCCTTCGAGACCCCTGAAGGCACAATCCTGTCTGACGCCCTCTCTGCCATTCCCCCGAGAAAGCAAACCCCAGGAGAGGGCTGGCAAGCCTGTGATGTGGTGCAGAGACAGGGATGGTCCAGCACAAACAGACGGGAAACCACTAACCTGTCCTTTCTTCTCCCATCAGGACTTATTTGCTCTTGTGCAACGTGGAGCAACAATTCCCAGCCCTGTTTTTATTTTTAGCATTTGTGCTGCTTTTCCTCCTCCCTTGCTTCCTTCTCTCTGTGTGGCACTTCTACGCAGGGCCCCTCCCAGGAGGCAACTCAGCTGTGTCCTGCAGAGTGAACGTTTTTAAGTAGAGAACATTAAGCCACACCTTGGCGGTGAGGAGAATTTCTATGCACTGAGTCATCACAGCAGTCCTATCCCCTAACATGACAGAGTGTGCACCATGGGTCAGGCTAACCGGTGACATTCGCAAACCCCCATGGGGCAGGGGATACTGGGATCACTATGGAATCGAGGAAAGGGAGGCACAGGGGACTGAACACCTTCCTGAAGTTCTCAAAGCTAGTGAGGGCCAAGACGGAGCCACACATCCAGCAACCTGGATTCAAACTCCTCTCATAGCTGCCACATTTCTATTATCTCATTTCTACACTGAAAGTTGTAGAAGACAGTGAGAGTTATAGAAATCCTGCAACTAACCCTCACGGAGCGCAAACATCCTTCCGCATGAAAAGGATTCGCCCACTTTGTAATCTGTAAGTGTGACATTTGCATGTTGCCTATGCTTAGGTGCCCACGCATTGGCTCCCAAGTCTTGTCTGTACAGAGACAAAGGCGAGGACACGGATTGAGCAAGGGATTACACATCGTTGAACAGGCAGCATGGCGCAGCATATGGTGTTTGGCTGCCCCACGCAATCTCCCCACCCGCTTGTTCTTCTGCACGGAGCGTGCCACTCGCCATCTTGGAGCACTCTGCTTCTCCTGAATCCGGGAAAGCCCTAGAACTGCTGCAACCAGCAAAGTACAGCGGAAGTAGCCCAGGGCCACCTTCTAGGCATAGCCTTTAAGTGGCTGGAAACTTCCACATCCTGCCTCTTGCAGCCTAAGCCTTCGTGGAAGAGGAGGCAGAGCATAGATCAGGACCCTCCGCAGCAGATGTGTGAAGGAGGCTATCCAGTGCTTCCGGCTCTGAGGGGCTCACTAACTCTGGCCCCAGCTGCCAGCATAACTGCAAATACCTGCAAGAAGCCACCCTGCTGAACCCAGGCCACTCAAACACCATGATAGATCTTTCACAAATGGGAGGCGGACCGAGAGATGGAGGGAAGAGGAGGGAGGTGAGGGGATGTAAAAAATTAAGATGTGTTAGGTATATGCAGCAACTCCCCCTGATGAATGCAATCATTATGTACAATTGTGTACTAATAAAAATTAAAATTAAAAAAGACCCTGAGACACAGTAGCAAATTACTGTTTTAAACCAGTCTGTTCCGGGATAATCAGCTTCATAGCAACAGCTCCCTGAAACAAGCAAGTTTATCAATTTGTTTTCTTTTGAGAAGAGTGAAAAAATAAGAAGGCTCTGAGCTGGGAATAAGAGAACCACATTGTTTGCCCAAATTCCCAGGTAGAAAAGCAATTTCTCCTGGGAGCGAGGAGTCTAGAGCCAGGAGTCTAGAGGAGCCAGGAGTCTAGAGACTCCAGGACAGCCCGGCTCCTGGGGCCTGGCAAGCCTTTAGGGTTAGGTAGTTCTCAGGATATGACAATTTTATTTGCAAGCTTGGGGACTTATGGAAAATCCATAAAGTTCTGAGCCTGCGGTAGCACTATCCAGATGGTTCTAGTTATTGCCACAAGACACTGCTTCCCGTTTCGAAAGCACAAGCAGCTGCTGTCAGCTACATCATCGTTTCAGTAACCACCACCTGCCGATGGCCACGTGCCCCAGGGAAGGTGGCCAGGCCCTGGTGAGAAGGCCTGCACTCCTCAGCCTGCCAACCCTGCTCACACCACTTCCACCCTGCATTACTGAGGCAAAAGCCCCGCTGCCTCCTTCCTGGCTGCCAGACTTGTCAGCACCTTTCCAAGAGGTCAGGATGCCACGTGGCTGCCCCGTTGCATATCCTGCCTTCGCCTGCAAGCCATGAGCATGTCCAGCTCCTGTCCAGGGATCCCCTGCTAACTACACAGCTCCTGTGGTCTTTATTTTAAGCTGAGCTACTGAACCAATTGCTACTAATAAATTTCAATTAAAACAAAATAAAACGCAGAGACCTTTTATGCCTGGAATATTTCAAACACTGACCTACAGGCCTCTGCCAACAGTATTCGGATATCTACTGAACTGGGGCCAGAAATGTTTTTTTCACATCATAAACTAATAGCATGCTTCCAAATACTGTCTTCCGATTAGTACTATAATCCTTGTAAAATTCCATGTAACCATGAATTTAGCTTCCTGTTATTTATGCACTCTGTTTAAGGTCTTCAGGAGGAAGCTGGGGGCAGAGGTCAAGTGGAATAAAAATTGCCTTTGGTAACATGAGGTGGTGCCAGGTTCTCTGTCTGCTACGTAAATACCCAGATTCTTCCGTTGGCTGTCCCTTGCATCATTTGGGAGCGCAATGCCACAGTTTGCATGTGGTCTGCCCCCTCCAAAACTCACGGTGAAATTTAATTACCAATGTAACGGCACTGAGAGGTGATTAGATCTTTAAGAGGGATTATTAACCTAGCTCCCTGAGAGAGCTGGCTGTCAGCATCTGGCCCCCTCTGGCTCTTTCTCTCTCTCCTTTTCCACCTCAGGCTGCATCACCACAAGGCCCTTAGCAGAAGCAGAGCACATGCTGGGACCTCGCTCCTGGACTTCCAGCATGAGCCAGAATAAACCTCTTTCATCTATAATCAACCAGCCACGGGCGTCCTATGATAGCAACAGAAAGTGGACTAAAGCAGCCTTTTGAATAGCTATCTGAAACCAAATGTCCAAAAGGTGTCAGGACTGCTAACAAGGCTCAGCACACACTGTCACCTCCGAAAAGAGAACAAAGTTGAGGACATAGCTGAGGAGCCGGAGAGGGGCATGGGATGAGGCCTTTATTCCTAATCCCGTTCTCACTCTTGATCTCTGCCTTCTCAGCCTTGCTACACTTGAGTACTTCAGAGATGCATATCACAAGCGAAGCTAGCGACTCTGCTATGTTATGCATACCATGAAGGGACAGACCATGTGTTATTAAAAATAATCCCATTCACACACAGCTGCTGCTGGTAAGAGGAGAATTCTGATATTCCAATTTAGACTAACATCTACATATTTACATGCAGAGCCTTTAGAGATTGTACATAATTTGACAGATAACTGCAATTTAAATACATGTATCCAAGTTACACATCCAAAAAGAAACCATATACATAATTGATAAGCTCTTCATGCCTCAAACAACAATTTGGCCTTCCAAAATAAAAGCTCCTTTGTAGCATCCTGTTCTTTATTTTAAAAATATGTGCCAAAATTTGCCCCAAAACAAGTGCTTCTCTTTGGGTTTATATAAAAGAAAAGGAAAGGAGGGGATGTATGTTAATGAATTCTTCAGGTTCAGAAACATCCAAGTAATGAGATCTGACTACTCAGTTGCACTAACCCAGGACTTGAGAAACCGAAATGATCTTTGGTATTCTGATGTTATTGTATTCCACTGATCAGGGGACCCAGACACAAGTAGCACTTAGGATCCACACACAAGGAAGGACTGCAAAAGACAGAGCACTGAGTTTAATCGGGGAATCCTGACCAACTCACTGGAACCACTTTAAAAAGGAGTGTTCTGAGAAACCCAAGCTCCATGCTAAATAGCTGAGAAATGGATGGGAAATGGGGTGAGAGAGACCCAGTATGGTACAACCAGCAGGGAGGCTCTACAGAGGCTAGTTTTAAGCAGCTCAGTTACCCAACTTTACCCAGGCTCCAATCTTCCTTTTCATATCCTGAGGCTCTTCCATTTCTGGAAAGGTTGGTTTCCCTTGCCTTCCACTGACTGGAAAGTGTATTAGACACTGGAAGAGAGCACCCCTGAAGCAAAAGCGGATCATGCAGGTTTTGTCCCTGAAAACCCCAGGAAAGCCACTGCCCACGGGGGACTGTGTGATATCCAGTGCTCTCACCAAGAAGGACCCCCAAGTGATGTCGCAGAGACGTGGTGGACTCTGAAAGTCTCTGGGATCCCAAAGAGGATGCCGTGCCTGTGACTAGTTCAACATTTATTTAGTAATCCTGAAGCCATTCCTGATTTTCAGCCACCTCTGCTGGTAGAGAATTCCGTCTGCAGATGCACATTCTGGCTTTGCGTGCTGTCTGACAGATGCAGACATTAGAATGCCAGAGGATGGGTCAGGGCCCCTGAGCTAGAGCTCTGGGCAGGTATGAAGTGTGTGTCCCTGCCAGCTGGGCCCCTGGAGACCCCTGCAGCTCCCTTTAGCCCCAGCAGTAAGAAAACTCTGCCAGGGCACAGAGACATCGAAGACTGGGTCCATTTCATCTTCCCACTCCCAGCTCCTCCTCCCTCCCTGGATCACTGTGATCCTGGCTTGAGGTTTCCTGGGGATCCTCCTCAGCACCTGATGGAAGCTGAAGCCTCCATTCAGATTCTCAAGGGACACTAGAGACAAGTGCCATCCATGCCAGTGCAAGAAATGTAGAGCTGGAAAACAGGTGCGGAGGGAGCAAAACTATCTCCGGCTGCCACACAGTTCTCCCAGGACAGGGTCCAGAGCAAGGATCTTGGAAGATTGAAGGCTGTCTTTTATTCTAGTGGCTTCACTGCAACCAGACTGCAGGAAAAGCAAATGAGTGGACCCAGTGATAACAGGACCCTAATGTAAGCCTCCTTTAGGACAGGATGTACTACACCTCCCCAGGAAGGTGTAGAAAAGATCTTGCCTGGAGAAGCGTAAAGAGAAGAATCAGACAACCTCGGCAGTACCCTTCAGATTCTGGAGCTCTACAGAAGAACATCAACCAGGAGGCAGCGACATTCAACAAATATGATGCAACCATTCGGTCAAATGCATTTCTCTTCCTTCCATTCAAACCTACCCATCTTCCACGTCAATTTGAATTAGAGCAAATGAAAGAGTTTATCAAAATAAAGCTGTTAAACTCAGCCCCTCTCTTTGCAGTGGATAGATTACAAGCAAACAGAAAACCCTTAGGGAAACAGAGCAATCAATGGGTACTACATGGGACAGTTTGATTTGACGATGACACATTTCTCTACACACAGAAAAATGGAAATGTCACGCTTTCAAAGAGAAATGGTCATTTGTCTCTGGGATGATCAGGGGCAACGCATGCAACCACAGATCTCTGCCGAGGGTAACTGGATCCAGCTTCCTCCTTCCACAGATGAAAGACTATGACAACCAAGCCCTCCCCGCCCTGCAGACCATAACCCTTCTCCTTTGACCCTTTTATTTTTCTTGTAAGCAAAACAGAAGAAAATACATCTCAGCTGTTCTCCTTGGTGCTCCTGACCAACACACAAGAAAACAGCCCCGTGAGTTTTTTAACAGTCCTCATCCCCCAGACAGCCTCATCCTCTGGTAGACTGAGAATGCTCCCAATTTACGCAGCACCCACTCTGTCCAGGTCCTGATTCCAAAGCTTCCAATCTCTTTGCTTACAGTTAGAGGATCACCTTTTGTTTTCTCCAAAAAGTGACATATGATTTGACCAAAGCTAACAATTCCCATGTTGGAATGAGGCTGACAATTCAAAGACGTGGAACACGCTGCTTTATGAATCCTTAACATGGAGGTGTCCAAGACACCATGACTAATTTTGGATCACTGGAAATCATCCACCACAGGGTACACTGGATGAGTTAAAAATAGCCTGGCTCCCGCTCCAATCACTTCAACTCGCTGTGGCACCAACAGAGACTCGCTTTCAGTTTCAGAACTGGCTTCCCCTCTGGAATGCAGCAAAAGAATAGAGTTTCATGGCATGGAATTTTTAAGGTTATCTATCCATATGATTTCTTAAACAGATTTTTCACTTTAGGACTGAAGGTTAAGTACTAGAAGATTATTAATTCCCTAATTATAAGCAGGCCATCTATACATTTTAGGTACAAAATACGCATTGAAAATATTAAATATAAAACAATACTATTTCCGAATACCCCCTGAAACTCCAACCACTGAAATGTGGAGCATTTCACTAAATAAATCCAATTAGTCATCCGAAAGTTCATGTGGGGAAAGGAAACAGCTAGCAAACTCCCAATTTCTTAGAAGAGCAAACCATTTCAAACATGTATATGCTACAAGTTCCATGTATGCCTGTAACTATGTTTCTATACAAATTCCTTTAGCTTTCTATCAATTCTTAAAATTATGCAGAACTCTTTCACGCAAATGGATCTACTTTTTCTCCTTCCCACATTTAGAAAAGACAGAAAGGATGGATTTACCTGTCATTGATGCCCTCTTCTGATCTGGGGTTTTTAAATATTTGACATAAACTGTAACATATTTTGAGTCACACTGCAATTTTCAGGCTACATGGCTAGGTGACAGAAGTGCAAGTCCACCCCAATGGCGAGGATGGAAAGGACACACTGGCCCTGCGTGATGAGGAACAGAGAGAACTACGAGCAAGTCTATCAATTTTCAAGAAAGCAGCCTTTCCCAACCTAATGTGCTTTTGATTTGTTTTCTTAAGTTTAGCCCTGCAGGCTTCATTAAACCAGGTAGCCAACTCTGTGTTCATTCAAAAGTGCAATTAGAGAAGAATCCACAAAGGCCACGTGGCCCTGGGCACGTCCTATGTGAGTCTCCAATGTGAGCAATTCACTAACTGCACCTTTTGTCCAAGTCTCTTAAGGATGACCCTGCAGGGACCTTATCCTCCCCACTTGTAGCCATCTCCAACACCCCAAAGGCAGGAAGTTTGGGCCCAAAAGCCAAGTCCTCAGGAGGGCCTATACTTTTAATTAAAAAGCTAAAAACTAAAAGGCCATTGAAAGGCACTCAACAGCAAATCCAAAACTGCTTTTAAAGTGTATGTGTTACAACTACTAATTAAAGGGTCTCTTGATTGTAGGTTGGCTGTGAACTTGTAACCTCATTTGATGGGCCACAATGGAGCCACTCTGGGAAACAGGCCACCAGCATGCCAGTCCCCATGCCCAACTGGATGGTAAGGCTCCTAGGTCTCCAGTTCATTATAAGATCACTAATGACGAGACAGATCACACTTGGAATCACTTCTGCAAAAATCTTGCCACCTCAAAAGCAGACGGAAGGCAGAGAAAGCCATCATGGACTTTAAAAGGAAGCAAGATAGGACTCCGTGGAGCTAAGGTTCTCTGGAGCTCAGTGGGGCCCTCCCCAGTGGAGAGATCATTTCCTTCCCATGCCTGTCCCTCACGCTTACCCCAAACCACCCCACCCAGGTGTGGGTGCCCTGAGTGAGAGGGATCGCAGTGGTATGAGTGGGGGGGACTCTGGAGAAATATAAGACATGATCTGAACCTGATTTTCTCTCGAATTTATATCCACTTACTGGGGGGGGGTCATGATTATTCTATTCCTTCTAGAGAGAAAAGAGAAAAACTCAGGTTTTCTGGAAGGTATCAAGGCCTTCAAGGAGCAACAGCTCAAACGAAGAATGTTTGTCAGATCTTTTCTTCCCCAAACTCACTCCCTTCACCAACCAGAACTAATAAACCAAATAAAGCCATGGTGATTGAATCTGGAGTGTGTGATCTTCTGTTTTAATTTCTATATACAAAGAAAACCATCTGTTTAAGCACTTTATGAACACCATTAAGTGTCTTCTCCAGGGAAAACCTGGGGTATTGTTGGAGGCCAACATCACAATCAGGCCTCCGGCGCGGCCTTGTGCCTGACTCAAGGCCTGTGCTAAATTACCCCTCCCATCGACCTGGGCAAGATGGCGCCTATTTCCTGCTTCCTGGTTGCGGTCAGTGCTGTCCGCGCCCTGTAAATGTGTGAGTCTGCCTAGAGACTGATGAGTTTAGCCTATGAGCTTTCATTTCCTGCTGTATTGCTATTGGCGCCCCTCTCCTTATAAAAACATGTTACTCCGCCTTTTCGAGGGAGATCTCGGCAGAGCACGGACGAAGCCGCCACAGGGCGGACGTGTGTAAAGGCTCTGGAGCTGTGAACGATTAAAGCAAGCTTTCACCGACTCGTGTTGTGTGATTCTTCTCGCTGGACGAGCAGAAGCGCGCGGCATTTGGTGGCCCGTACGGGGACCCTGATCACCCTTCGTGCGGAGTCTGGTGGAGCTGCATCAAGTCACAGGACGGTACGTACCTTCAGGTAAGCGGGAGGCTTAACCTGGCCCTGGGTGGACGCACTTTCAGGGAAATTCCGCTCTCAATTGCTGAGGCGGGGGTTGCCCATATATCGGGCGGGCTCACAGCGGGGACGGTGTCGCTGGAGCAGTTTCATTTCACAATGGGGAACTCCGACAGTGCCCCGATGCACAAGCCGATGCGAGACTTGCTAAAAGCACGCGGCATTAAGGTGAGTTCTAAAATTGTTCAAAATTTTTTTAAAAATATACATGAGATCGCCCCGTGGTTTTGGCCCACTGGCACCTTACTCTACCCTGCTGGGAAAAGTTAGGACATGATATCAGTTTTGCTGAGGAAGAGGGAGTAATTGACCCCTCCGTACGCCCCCTCTGGGAGATGGTTAGATATTGCCTCAAAGTGGAGGAGGGCCCGAGCGGATCTCTTCCGCTTTCGGAGGCCCGTGAGGCTCTTGAAAAGGCGCTTGAGAAGGCTCGCTCAGAGAGCTCGAGGGCTAATTCTAGGGCGGGGGTCGGATTCTTCCTCTTCAGACTCAGAGGCGGAAGAGACAGAGGGGTTAGAGCGGGGGCCTCAGGCTGCTGTCAATAAAGGCTTGGCGCCAACAGAGGGCCTCCCCTCCCCGAGACGTGGCGCTACGGCTGCTACGTGGCAGACTTCTAATCCTTTCCGGAAATTGTATGATGACTTCAAAGAGTTAAGCCTAGGCCGGCCTCCGCTAGGGGAGGGCAACGGGGAGGGCGGACCTATGCCCAGTGCCCCGCCCTGGGAGCCGCCTCCCCCGTTCCAAGATGGCCCTTTGCCCTCTGCTTGCCGTACCTTCCACGGCCCCACATGGGAGGTCATAAAGAAAACAGGGACCAGAAATGTCCCCGGCATTGACCGAGGCCCATACGGGATTTATCCGGTTCTCACCAGCCAGGGAGGGCAACCATACCATCAACCCCTTGACCTTAAGCTTATAAAGCAACTAAAAGAAGCAGTCTCTTCCTATGGCCCCAATGCTCCTTTCACACTCGCTGTATTGGAGACTATAGCGACTGCTCCTATGACCCCTGGAGACTGGACGCAACTTGCAAGGGCATGTCTTTCCCCTGGGCAGTTTATTGATTGGAAAGCATGGAATACCGACCTTTGCATGGACCGGGCTGATCGCAACAATAGGGAAGGTAATAGGCGATAGAATGCAGACATGTTGCTCGGCAAAGGCCCTTATGCACAAAACCAATTACAATATCCTAATCCTGTCTATGACCAAATCACCCAGTGTGCCACCCAGGCGTGGCGACGCCTGGCTAACCAAGGGGAACACCAGGCTTGCCTCACCAAGATAGTTCAAACCCCGGGAGAGCCATTCTCAGATTTTGTGGCCAGAATGGAGGAGGCCGCCCAGAAGGTCTTTTATGATCCTGGCCTGGCAGGACCTCTTATTAAGCAGCTCATTTTCGAACAATGTACTGGGGAATGCCGCGTGGCCATTACACCACATAGAAATGAGGGGTTAGAAAAATGGATTAGAGTGTGCAGAGAAATTGGGGGCCCCTTGACAAATTCTGGATTAGCCGCCTTTGTTGGAGCGGCAGTCCAGGCTTCTCTGGAGCGCAATAAGCGCAAGGATCAAAAGGGCCCACAAAAGGGACTGTGCTATGGGTGTCATCAACCTGGCCATATTCGAAAGTACTGTCCACAGAAAAGTGGACAGGAGACTAAAAACCCAAAGCTTTGTCAACGGTGTCACAAAGGAAACCATGCAGCTAAAGATTGCCGCTCAGTGTTTGACAGCGAAGGCAATCGCCTAACAGGGAGAAAGGACGATGAGTCAAAAAACGGCCTGAGGGGGCCCATGCAGAGAGCGGGCCCCCTCCAGAACAATGCCACCCTCCTCAGAGCCAGCAGCCAGTCAGAGCAACCCCAGGGTCAGCAGGATTGGACCTCTGTGCCGCCTCCGAGCTCATATTGACGCCTGATATGGGTGTCCAGTTGGTAGAGACCCTATTTAAGGGCCCGTTACCCTCAGGGGCAGTAGGGCTTGTTCTGGGACGAGCCTCGTCTGCTTTAATGGGCCTAGAGGTTGTGCCCGGAGTTGTTGACTCTGACTTCACAGGATATGTTCAAATCATGGTCCAATGCCCAAAAGGCACTGCTGTCATAAATAAGGGAGACAGGATTGCTCAGCTTTTGCTTCTACCCAGCCTGCACTTGAATTTTCCTTCACGGGAGACACCCCGAGGAGACCTTGGATTCGGGTCTTCCGGAGACATTTTCGAGGGGCTCCATATGACGCTACAAGAGAGGCCCATACATACATTAATAGTTAATGGAAAGCCCATGAAGGGTCTGCTGGATACAGGGGCTGATCGCTCTATTATTTGTACTAAGGATTGGCCTAATACATGGCCCACAGATATGGCCCAGCAGACTCTTCAAGGGTTGGGTTTGGTGCATGCCCCCTTGGTCAGCGTGGCTCTCTTAAACTGGCAAGATACAGAAGGTCACACAGGAAAGTTCAAGCCTTTTGTCCTTCCACTCCCAGTCTCCTTGTGGGGTAGAGATGTCCTTATGGCAATGGATGTAACCCTCACTACATCCTGTTCAAAACAGTCCCAAAACATGATTAAAAGGCAGGGATACACGCCTGGGAAAGGCCTCGGTGCCCGCCTACAGGGCCGCGCCTCCCCCATTCAGATCGCCCCTAAAAACGACCATAAGGGGCTGGGTTTTTCCTAGGGGCCACTGAGGGCTTTTCTCCGCCCGAAACAATTAAACTTACGTGGAAGACCAATGACCCAATTTGGGTGCCTCAGTGGCCACTCCCTGAAGAGAAAGTACAAGCCGCGTTAGAGATTATAAAAGAACAATTACAGGCTGGACACCTTCGCCCCTCCACCTCCCCTTGGAATACCCCTATTTTTGTCATAAGAAAGGGGGCCACCAGGTGGCGCCTGCTCCAAGATTTACGCGCTGTCAATGCGCAGGTTCAGGTATTAGGGGCTGTTCAAAGGGGTCTTCCTTTGCTTTCTGCTCTCCCTCAACACTGGCCAATAGTGGTGATAGATCTTAAGGATTGCTTTTTCTCAGTCCCACTTCACCCGGAGGATAGTCCTCATTTTGCCTTCACTCTACCCACGGTCAATCAAGAAAAGCCAGACCTTCGATATGAGTGGACAGTCCTCCCCCAAGGAATGACTAATAGCCCAACCATATGCCAATTATACGTGGACAACGTATTAGCTCCCCTCCGGGAAGATTTTCCCAAAATAAAGTGTCTTCATTATATGGATGATATACTTATCACTGGTAAAAATGCTAATGAACTATATAAGATGTTAGGCCAATTAATTAAAGCGTTACGTTTGGCCAATCTTCACATTGCCCCAGACAAAGTTCAAAAGTCTCTGGTCTGTACCTATCTAGGACCCAGATTCGGTGGCCATCTTGGCCACTGAGGCTATATTAAAAACGACACAGCACTTCGGGGTACACCCCGGGGCCGTGCGGGTGCCCTATACTGCCCAACAGATTTTAGTATTGGCAGCCTGCCTGGATGCGTGGGCCATTCTCAAGTGTGTTTTCCAGGGCACGATCGACAATCAATACCCCAAGGATCCTATTTTACAATTTGTCACATCACATCCAATCATTTTTCCAAAATCCACTGTTCAAGAGCCCATCTTTGGGGCTCCCACGGTCTTTACAGATGGGTCCAAGACGGGAATTGGAGCATATATGATATCAGGCTCTAAACCTGTATTGGTACAGTTTCAACCAAATCAGCCCCAACTAGTGGAATTGCAAATTGTATCAGTGGTGCTTACAAGATTCCCCACGGATATTAATATCCTCTCAGATTCCAAATATGTGGTCAATGCTTTACAGATTCTGGAAACCGCGGGCCAGATAAATTCCACTTCTTCGGTGTTCACTATACTCCAAACTATCCAGACACAATTACAAAACAGGACCCACAAAGTTTATGTGGCTCATATCAGAGCACATACCCAGCTCCCAGGCCCGCTCTCGGAGGGCAATGCAATGGTAGATGCAGCCACGCGCCCAATATGGATATGTACGCTCTCATCCCCGGCTGAGAGAGCCCAACAGTTTCACAAAAAATTTCATGTCAATGCTCAGACCTTGGCAGCTCACTTTAAGATCCCCAGGGCCCAGGCTCGAGACATTGTCTGGCATTGCGGTACCTGCGCCATGATGTGCCCCCAGCGGTCCGATGGGATTAACCCGCGAGGACTCAGACCAGGTCATATCTGGCAAATGGATGTAACACACATCCCAGAATTTGGGTCTGTCAAATATGTCCATGTCTCAGTAGATACTTGTTCTCAAGTTGTTTTTGCCACGGCAGAGACGGGAGAAAAGACATCTAATGTTATCAATCACTGCCTTGCGGCTTGGGCTGCATGGGGAAAGCCTAAAATACTAAAAACAGATAATGGGCCCGCGTATACAGGTGCGGCCTTCAAAAGCTTCTGTGCAACCATGGAAATAGTCCTTAAACATGGCATTCCATACAACCCAATGGGCCAGGCTATTATTGAAAGAACACACCGAACGCTTAAAGATACTCTAAATAAACAAAAGGAGGGGATAGGTCGTGGCCTCTCACCAAAAGGAAAGCTCTCCCTTGCTCTATTTACCATCAATTTTTTAACTTTAAATTCGAACAACTGCTCCCCTGCGATGGAACATTGCAATCCTTCCCCCAAAAATAAGGGGATGGTCACTTGGAAGGATGTCATCACGGGACAGTGGATGGGCCCGGACCCGGTAGTCAGCTGGGTCCGAGGTGCGGTTTGTGTCTTCCCACAGGATCCTGGACGGGAACCGGTGTGGGTCCCCGAAAGACTGACGAGGACCGCAAATATATCAAAAACCCACCAAGACCCGACCACCAAGGAAGATGGGCACTCCACCGCCGCTGATGGTGATTGTCTGGCTCCTGCTCGGCACCTGGTCAGCTCTGACCCTCCAGAGTCAGAGTAAAGACGCAGATGAGTACCTGTGGGCTTTGTGGCACCATCCACCTAGTTTAGCCCCTTTCTCAGCCGCCTCTCCTGTCTCACCTGACTTTTATGTAACTGAAAACAATACTCTGGATCTCCCTTATTTAGGGGGAATCAATACCACTTCTATTAACTTTAATACTAGCTTCCCACTTTCTCCAGGCACCTTAGTGCTTTCTTTTGCCAACCTCATGGCAGAGTGTAATCCCACTCATCCCTCCATACCATTCTTGGAGTTTGTCAACGTGACTCGATACTCATGCTACGGCACTGCTAGGCTCAATTCCTCTGATGGTTTACCTTCCCCTAAGCGTTGCTTAGTGCTTAATGCTACTTGGCCGGTCCTCCCCAAGTGTACTGGGGATGTCACCCAAACTCATCCACATCTTGCTCCCTGCGATCATTCCCTGCCAGCCATGGTGACGCTCTCAGATTTTTTCTGGCGTCCCTGCCTGTCCACTGTCCACCCTTATGTTCTCTCCAATGAGGAGTGGTGGGTCTGGGCTACAGGACCGATGGTGCCACCTAAGGTCACCAAATTACGAAAGTGCAACTCCTCGAGTGAGGTTTGGCCCCACGTTACCAGGTGCAGAGAACAACAAGATAGCCCCTATAAATGGAGAGTTCAACTCTTTAGCCAATATCAGGCTTGCAACCCCCTGGGGGGATGTGTAGATCTCAGACCTCTAATGCTGATAAATGGGAGCGTGACTAACACCTCCACAGCGGCTAATGCTAATAATGTGACTTTCACGCTTCATACAAAGTCTGCGTCAAAGCTCCTTTCATGTTTTTGCTCTCTGACAATTCTTACTTCGACTGTAACGACTCAGACACCAGTTGTCGGCTGACTAATTGCTGGAATGGTTACCCTGCCTACGGCATCCTAGTATATAGCCCAAGTTACCTTTGGGTCCCCGTAAACACCAAAGAATGGGTGGGCCCTGTACTTTCCCAAATTAAACTTGATAGCCTCTCTTCAAGAGGTCCGCGTAGTATAAAAGATTGCCTACAAAATGTTTTGGGGATAGGGGCGTCTCTCTTTGTTCCTGCCGTAGGTCTCGCAGTGCTGCAGTCATGGACTTCAAACCAGCTGGCGCTAACCATGGAGGAGGTCAACAGAATAGCTAACACCACCCGTCGGATGATTGAAGCACAACAAGGCGTACCACAACTTACTAGCCAGGCCATTACTCAACTCCAAAAGGAAATAAAAGAAATAGGCCAAGAGATTGATGCCCTGTGACAAGTGGCTGGTCATCTTTGCGATCAAAGATGGGTACCCCACAAGATATGTGTCACCCCGGTCAGGGCTAATCTGACAGCTTCCATCCACACGGTGTCTTACTGGCTCAAAAACACATATTTACCCTCCTTTAAAAACCTCTCAGAGCAGGTTTTCATTGGCTTAGAAGATATGAAGAAGATAAATTTACAGCCTGTTACTTTTGACCTGTCCAGTTTGGGAACTGTCATCACAAAATTGTGGGAAAAGGTCACCTCCTGGTTTAGCTGGCCCAGTCTGGCAACTTGGGTTGCAATCGGAGTCGGTATTCTTGTTGTCTTGGTTGTTATCAAGTGCCTGCTGGATAGATTAATGCAGACTCAACAACAGGTGCGCTTGACAGCAATGGCTGCCATGCAGTTGGCGGATGGAGGCCCTACAGCCAGGCCAGCGGCTGCCTACCTGCTCAGGGTCGCAGAACATCGCTTTTAGCTGGGTGGGTGAGCCAAAGACGGGTAAGAGCAAGGATCCCCAGCCTTGACTCAACCTAAGACAGGCCCCATCCCATTGAGTGGCGACCGCCGTCGAGTGTGTGACTAGGAAAGTCACGAGGTGCTCCGCAGGGGGGTTCATGGCGGAACACCTAATGCATGCCTGCATGCATCTAGGTTCCATCCAGTTATTTCCTAGCCCCACAAAAAAGGATGAGGCCCAGGATGGTCGGTGCTAGACGGCCGCTGGCACAAACGACCACCGGGCTAATAGTGGGGTGCAGGCCAATACATTCACTCGAGACTGGCTACGTCTGCCTTTTTATGTGATTTATAAGGGGGAAATGTTGGAGGCCAACATCACAATCAGGCCTCCGGCGCGGCCTTGTGCCTGACTCAAGGCCTGTGCTAAATTACCCCTCCCATCGACCTGGGCAAGATGGCGCCTATTTCCTGCTTCCTGGTTGCGGTCAGTGCTGTCCGCGCCCTGTAAATGTGTGAGTCTGCCTAGAGACTGATGAGTTTAGCCTATGAGCTTTCATTTCCTGCTGTATTGCTATTGGCGCCCCTCTCCTTATAAAAACATGTTACTCCGCCTTTTCGAGGGAGATCTCGGCAGAGCACGGACGAAGCCGCCACAGGGCGGACGTGTGTAAAGGCTCTGGCGCTGTGAACGATTAAAGCAAGCTTTCACCGACTCGTGTTGTGTGATTCTTCTCGCTGGACGAGCAGAAGCGCGCGACAGGGTATGATACTCTTTGTTCTCTTTCCCTTTTGCTGCACAAGCCAGTCTTCCCTCCAGCCTTGCCACACTGGAGGCATGAATTTTCTCGAGGTTCCTTAACAATTAATTCATCCACAGACACTGCTTCAAGAAATGTCTTCCGGGTGTTTTTCTTGTCAGGTGCAGGACCACAGCGAGGATGTGCTACCTGTCCTGTTTGTAGCTTCGATGACTAATGCCCTCGCATGTACATTCTGTATTAACTTGGGTGTGTTTTGTGCCCCAAGGGTTCCTGGTCCTCACTGAGCACTGAAGGGTTAGGAACTTTAAGAGGCGGAGCTTCACCCGAGGTTGTTACCAGCCCCTCTGAGCACCTGTGGCTTCCTGTCTCAGGTTAGATCTTTCCCTCTCATGTGCTCCTGCCGTCACGATGCCAGCTCCCATGAATTCCTCATCGGAGCCCAGCCATGCCAGTGCCATGCCCTTGAACTGTGAGCTGAACAAACTTGTTTTCTTCATAAGGTACCCAGCCTTGAGTATCTCACTACAGTAACAGAAAATGAACTAACACACACTGGCTCTGCAAAGCGCCCCCTCTGCGCAGATTCTTGGATTAGAGACGAGTGAGGTATGGGATACAGAAAGGTCTCTGCCATTTGCACAGCTCTGATGTGGCCCATGAGATCCCCACAGTGAGCATGGAGCAGGCTTTCCGCTGCACAAAACAAACCTCCAAGAGCAGAAAGCTCAGCAGGTAGGCCTGGAGAAAGTTAAATAACATGCGCAAGCATAAGCTTTCAAGGGAAAGAA
Source organism: Erethizon dorsatum (assembly GCA_028451465.1). Classification (NCBI taxonomy): domain Eukaryota; kingdom Metazoa; phylum Chordata; class Mammalia; order Rodentia; family Erethizontidae; genus Erethizon; species Erethizon dorsatum. The sequence goes on from CM051833.1 coordinate 60,100,751, forward strand.
TCTTTGCAATCCTGACTTGCCAGCTTGCAGTTTTCTGAATGATTTCTTTTCACAAGCTGGTGATGGGACCTAGGAATTCTATCACGGCTGGCAGACGGAAAGTAAATTTGGCTCTGGGCCTGACTTCGGAGTCTGCCCGGAAAGCTGTGACAGCCAAAATACACTGCCTGGACTTGCACAGCTCGCTTAGGGGCTCTGCCCCCCGACCTCCCTGAGTCCACTCCCTCAGTACACCCCAGGACCACCGCATGGCTGCACTGGGGAGGTGGACACTCTGCGGAGGTAGAGGAGGCATGAGAGACACTGGCTTAAAGAACACACTGAGGAGGGAAGGAAGGAAGGAAGGAAGGAAGGAAGGAAGGAAGGAAGGAAACAAGGGAGGGAGGGAGGAAGGGAGGGAGGAAGGGAAGGGAAGGGAAGGCAGGGATGTGTTACGGTTTATATCCAGATGTCCCCCCAAAGCCTCACGAACTCCTAGGTGGGGCTTTGGGAGATAACAGGATCATGGGGCCGGGATGCTCATTAGTGGATTGGTCCACTGATGAGTTTACAGCTAAATGTGATGTGAGGTGAAACCTGGTTGTAGGAGGTGGTCACTGGGGGCCTGGAAGGGTCTGTCTCCCTCCTCCTCCCTTGTTCTCTCTCTGCTTCCTGTCACCAGGTCATGAGCTGTTTCTCCTCCACCATAACCTCTGCTATGCTGCACCGCCTTGGAGCCAGCCGACTATGGACTGAAACCTCTACAAACAAACTGAGCCAAAATAGACCTTTCCTTCTTTAAGTTGTGGGTGTCTGGTATTGTGTCTCAGAAAGTAACTGAGACAGAAGGACAAGGGAGGGGTGGAAGGAGGGAGAGGGGAAGGGAGAAGGAGGTGGATAGGTAGAGTGGGAAATACTTTCACCTCAACACCTAGGTTAGGTCTTCTCCCCAGCCCAAGGCCACCTCTGAGCTGTGAGCAAGGGCAAATCAAGAGAGAGTGACAGAGGTGGAGAGGAAGGAGGGCTCAAGCAGCACAGCCAGAGGCTCAGATCTTCCCACCGGCAAGCAGGCTGAAGCATGGCGGGAGTTTCCCTGCCCTGCGATCAGCAAAGAGAGATCTGAGGCCTAGCCAGAGCAAACAGAGTGCAGAGGTCCAGTGTGACCAACAGTTACCGCATTCCTTCTGTCATCTGCAGCAGCAAGAAGCAGCCCTGGAAGCAGCCCAGAAACACAAGGACAGGCCCATCCTGTCCCTGTCACTGAAGCAGCAGCAGCAGCTCCAGACCCATGGCAGCAGAGCCACATACTACAGATGCCAGAGAAGGTCAGACCCAGGGCACAGAACCTGGGGCCCCTCCACCTGGCAGGGATGGGAAGAGGACTTGGCTCAACCCATTCTGGTGAAGGAGGAGCCTAACAATTAGAAGACTGCAGGCTCAGCAGAGAAACTCACCAGAGGACCCCGACAAAGAAGGATGAGCCACTAGAGGTCAGGGAGCACAGCCCTTTCTAGAAGGACAAGCAGCAGCGGCCGCAATGCTCCTCCTCCTCAGACGTCTGGTCACCTCGACCTGGGCCAAAGAGTAACCTTCAGGTACTGGACTCCTGCTCGGTGAGACAAGATTTTTCTTTTACATTGAAAGCCTGGAAATGTTAAACTTCCATAAATAAAATCTCTACCTTTAATTCTTAGCTCAAACCTTAGGAGTTTTCCTTCGCTGACACATGGTAAACAGACTCTGATTTTAAACTTTGGAACAAAGATAGGAGAGGGATTGCCCAGGATGCAAGCGATTGAGCCACTGCCCCCAACCAGGCTGTGAAATGCACATTCAAGGTCCCAGCCTGCGCCCCAGCCTGCCATAATCAAGTTAAGATCCTGTACTTCTCAGAGTGCCCCAAATCAATATTTGATGTGAACATTTGGATGCTTTTCAGAAAAGTAAATGGTTAGAAAGAAGTAAAAATCATCAAAAGTAATGGTCTGCTGCACTTCCCCCACTTAGGACAATGTCCTCGCATAATTCTGTATGTAATGCTTGGTGCTACTTTAATTATGATCAACTGAAGCTTTCCAAACCAATACAAATCAACAATTACTCTAGAGGAGATTTTAAAACAAGAGAAAATTGCATCACGCTCTTATTCTTTCTGTTGGAAACTAAACATCTGTCCTGGTAACAAGGAGATTTCTGTAATCATATACCCAGTCAATCTGTTTAACAGAATGCCTAACTAACTAGTTACCTTTGAAATCTGGAGAACATTAGCCCGCTGGAAATGAAAGAAAACAAATCTAAACCAGAAATCAGAACCTACCTAAGCAGTATGTTATTCATCAACTGAAAGCATCCAAAGCAGATCAAAGACAGAAATGTTACCCACTCCTTTGCCATTGAATAAGCAGAAGAAAATCTAAATGCAATCTCATAAACAACTCCTTGCTGTTCACCATGGATGAGTAACAATTTAGGATTTGTAACAGAAAAACATCATCATTTTATAAACGCTACTTTTAATTTGCTTCCAGGCTGGGCTGCCTGTTTGGAAGGGGTAATTTCAGAATGAGCCAGTCAGAAATTACACTGGTAAGAGGTCAATAAAACTGCTGCACTAAGATTTAAAACTCTGCCAGCCTCAGTGTTTCTTTACAAACACAAGGACTGAAGAAATGAGGTGCTGGGAACACTCGCCTGAAACATCGCAGGACTGGATAAAAATACTATTTTACTAATGCAGAGATGAATACGAGCTCTGCAGGCCAGCTGGCCGTGGCTGGATCCCGAAAGCCATGCAGGGGGGAGTCTGGAGCGCCAGGACCTGTGCCAAAGCAAACACTCCCACGGAAAGTCACCATGCGAAAACCAACTGGTGTGGAGAAAGCAAGGTGCCCACAAGGTAGCCAAGCGAGGCCCCTGGCAGGAGGCACAGAGGATTCTAAGGCACTAAACAGGTGGAAGTCACAGTAAACAAGAGGGTAAAGCTAAAGACACTCACTTCCACCCAGAGCCAACAGCTGAAGTGCAAGGAAATTATAGGCAATTCCAGTGTATCTCTACCCATAACCTATTTTCAGCTTTGCACTTAAACTGCAAAACGTGCCAAAGCAGCAAAGAAAGCACTAGAAGCAATTCTCTAACTCTTCCTTATTGAGTCTGGCTGTATGAAGTCAGCTGGCCAGCTGGAATAAAGGCCCTGCCCAAAGGGCACAGGGGCACAGGAGTGGGCACTGTGAACTTGACCCCATCCCAGGGGACAGCCTCATTGGGTGAGCAGAACTTCCCCCACGCGGTTCCAGACCTTGCCACTCTAAAGAGATGGGAGATTCTGTGTGGTCCAAGACGTCCCCTGAGCTGGACCTGCGAAACAACAAACCGGAGGAAAGAAGTCCCCTCAGTCCACAGCCTGGGCGCTGGAGGCTACCAACCCTGGAGAAGCTAAGCTGGCTGGTTAGCTTAACTGATTCAATGTAGTCTCATCCAGAACCTACCAGAGTCTGTTCATTTGTCTTCCAAACAGAGATCACAGCTGTGGCACACTTTCCAGGGAGGAAATGCCCTTGCACCCGGGAAAGGCTGCCCACCTCGCCCCGCTGCCTAGTGGTCCTGGCATTGAGCATTGAGAATACAACAGAAATACAGCCTAGAACCATCAGTAAATACAGCAGGGCTTGTGCTTAAGCTGCTGGCAGTTTAATTTACTCTAACGTTACAGAGTATGTCCCAGATCTTCTTTTGCTAACAATTTTATTGAGGTATATAAGTTACATTCCATAAAATGTACTCATTGTAAGTGTACAATTCAGTGATTTTTAGTAAATTTACAGAGCCGTGCCACTATCTCCACAATCTAATGTTAGACATTCCAGCACCCCCAGAAGAGGCTGCCTGCTGGTCTCTATCGCTGCAAGCCCCAGGTAACCCCTTCCCCACCGTCCATCCTAACAGGTTCACCTTTTCCGGACATTTCCGTAACTGGACTCGTATCCTGGATGCTCTCTGTGGCTAGCTTCTTTCACCTAGCATAATGTCTTGAGGTTCACAAACGTGCATCAAGAGTGCATTCATTTCACTGCTGGATGGATAGGCCATGTTTTGTGTATTCATTCACCCATTCAACCTATTAAATCTATAAATTCGACCAAGTGACAGGGCTTATTGGCCTGATAATAAAATAAGAGAGCCTGCCATATTGCTAAAACATTCTAAAATATCTAAAATCTTTAATGTGTGAATATGTAATAAGGATACAATGTGTTCCCTGAAATTTCTGTCTGTAGGGGGGGTTAGGGGTTAAATAAGTAAACGACATCCCTAAATTTCCATTTTGTATATTTTAAGACACAAAAAGTCTCTCTTTTTTGGGGGGGGTAAGTTCTAAGTCAAGCCATCATCAAATCATTTAGCAACTCCTTACTGTAGAAAGCTTGTATTAGAATAAATGAAACACTACAGAGTCCCCTGCCTCCAAATTTCAAATGCATTTATGTTTCAAGACTGTGCTAATAAATCAACTCTGAGGTATCTGAAACACTTTTCCCCACATAAGAATGTAAATAGCGCTTAGTTTGCATGGTTAGCTGCAAAAAGTCTTAAGCCACACACCTGTATCTGTTGCAGTGGACACTACACGTGTCAATTTAAAGAGGACCCCATTCAAGCACTGATTCAGTGTAGCCTGAGGGTCTCCAGTATGCCAGGCACTGTCCTTGGCACTGCTGGGGACACAGCTGTGAACAACACAGCATGGCTGGTGACAGACCATAAGAAATAAAAGCGTGTGGGGTGGTGCAAAACGCAACAAAGAGACACAGAGCAGGCTGGGGAAGGGGGTGCTATTTTAGTGGTTGCTATTTGGAGATACCCTTCTAAAGATGAGGACACTGGAGCACAGACGTCAGGCAGCCAGACCTGCAGGCAGCAAGCCTCGCAGGAAAGTGGAGAAAAAGCTTTCCACACAGGAGGAAAGAAGGTGGCAAGAACAGGTGGCCAGAGAGAGGGCAGACAACTGGAGGCAGGAGGGACACTGGCAGCCCTGTCCACAGAGCCACAGCCATACACAGCTCGCCCTATTCCTCAGCTTCTGGAGCATGGCCTCTCCTCGCACCCCGGGAAGGGAATTCCATCCCTGCATCAGATCCCAAGCCCACGGAACCATCCTGAATGTAAGCAGCAGAAATGTAACATGCTGGGGACACACAGTGGGCCGACATGGGTCATGCCGGCTTGATTCCATCACTGCACCCAAATCCACAGACCACTGTCATTTCCTCAACCTGTTCTCCACACCATAACCTCCTTCTAGTAGTGTGTCTTCCACCGTCCTTGCCGAGGGCCTACCTGCTGATACCTGGTCACTCATACAGGGATGCTCTCAGCTCCCAGCTGGGGGTGCAGGTCTGTAGGAGCCACACACCAATGCACATGTGGGTTCTGCTCCACCTCAGCTACCTCCAAGTGCAGCCTTGAGTCATGCACGGACAAGGATGTCACTGTCACTGCTCCTGCTCACACCATGGATTCCCAGCTGCCACCTCTCCAACTGTGAATCCATCTACTACCACTCTTTCCAGGGTGACAGTTTAGCCACTGCTGCAAGTCCCCTCTGCTCCCAATGAGCTCCTAATTCAAGGTGGAGGCCTCCTGCACTGCCCTGTCCATCCAGGAAGAATCTCCACTAAACCACAGGTCCTTCTCAAGTCATCCACCCAGTTTCCCAGAGCTCTAACTTTGTGATGTCAGGGGCACAGCTGGAATGCACAGGGTTTAGATGACATCTCAGAAGCAAATCCTTATTTAGCTTTTGCTCCTTTGCCAATCAGCATGAACAATGGCTTGATTATAGAATCTGCTGGACAAGGGAAGTTGAACATCCACAGCAGTTTTTTTTTTTTTTCTTTATGCCCCTAGTTATAATGTTCTCAGCTTTACAATCTGTAAAGTTTCATAGCAAATCTAAATCTTGGTCCTACAAAAGGAATGGCAAAAGCCAGTTGTGTTTCTAAAATCCGTTTGGTTACAGGATGTTTGAACATAAATGTCCCTAGTCTCTGATGTGATCTCTTTCCCCAGAAAGTTTGGGGGAAACTGGTAAAGGCTGAGACAGCTTTGGGAGCGCTGTTTGTTTGTTTGCTTTTTTGTGGAGGGCCTTTAAACCCAGTGCCTTTGCACCGAGCTATATCTCTGTCCTTTTTCTTATCTGTTACTTTGAGAGAGGGTCTCGCTAAGTCACTAAGTTGCCCAGGCTGGGCTTGAACTGGCGATCCTCCTGTCACAGCTTCCCAGAGTGCTGGGATTACAGGTGCAGCACCATGCCTGGCTTGTTTTTTATAGAAAGCAAAGCTCTTTGTGTAGAGTTTTATTTGGAGTTAGCTTGTGAGGAACGCATCCCTCCTGTGGTTCAGAAAAATGAATGTTTTAGCCAAGCATTAGCCATTTTATGATTTTGCACACAAACCATGAGAAAACACTTAGAATTATTATTTTTTGTTTTCCTTTCCGTGAGTACATCATGTATCATTGCCAAATGCTGGGTGAGCTTGCACTGAGCAAAAAGAGCTCTATTGCCTGTGAACAAGTTGTCCTTGTACAATCCTGTCACTTGCCTATAACTTCTTTATCTCACATCTCAGCAAATACAGTACAGTTTCTCCAATAGAACTGACTCCAGATAACATCATTCTCTTGCCTGTTTATCACACAATCTGTAATTGAATTACCTATTGCAATAATGGGATTTGCTCTCAAATGTACATGAAAATGCAACATAAAAAATAAGATTGTTGCAGTGCCTGCTTCCTCATTATTCTGCACGAAGGGTAGCTTAACCAACTCTACAGAACTACAGTGACAGGGCCGGTGAGATAGCTCAGCGGCATAAGTGCCTGCCTGGCAAGCGCAAGGTCCTGAGTTCGACTCCTGGTACCCACATACAAAAAAAAGGCTGGTGATATCACTCAGTGGCACGGGCGCCTGCTGGCACGCGAGGTCCTGAGGTTGACCCCTCGTACCTACAAAAAAAAAAAAAGAACTACAGTGACAAATAATGAATGAAAGATATGGGAAGACAAATGATTCGTGGGTTCACAACCAAAAATAAAAGAAATTCATCCTCTTAGAAATGTATTCTTTCTCAACGTAGTTTATTTTTTCAATGTTAATCAGAAAGGCAATTCTAAGCCATGTGGAGAAAGGGTAAAAATGGAGTAATTTTACTTTTCCATATGCAGCACTAAGAACATTGGCCATACATTTCACAACTTAGGAGAGGGAAATAAAACGTGTCATCTTTGCTCTTGTCAAACAACTATTAATATTGGATAAAAAGAAGAAAAAGAAAGATGATAGCAATTCCTTTGGGAAAATGCGTTTTTTTGAGCCCACTGTTTCACTAATCCTACTTTAAATGCCGTGCCCCAGGTGAAATACAACTGGTCTTTGGAGGTGCCTGGCTTCAAAATTCCCTGTGAAATAGACAGCCAGGTTTCCTAAGTGCTAGAAACTTTCAGATGGCAAAGATAGTGCCAATACCCATATGTTAAAATAAATTACTCATTATCCAGTATCTTCTGTTATATCAAGGTTTTTTTTTTTCCTTGATTTGCTCTGTTTGGCTTAAACTTTGAATAAAACAAATTTTGAGGTGGCTCACAGTAGGTATCTTCTAGCTTACTTTAACCTTTTTCTTCCTTTCTTGCTATCAGGAATTGATTTTGTGCATCTGGTTAACCAGTGACTGGAAAGTTCATCAATGAAATAAATGATACACAAAGTATAACAATGGCTGCTTTTTCAAACTGCTTTCCAAAGAGCTGGCCGTCACCAGTTGACCTGATATCCCCTGATGTTACCAGTCCACATCTTGCCTGCCACCTACAGCAGATTATTTCTGCAGGGTAGGACAGTGATAAAAACCAGTCATTTTCAACCAGACCTCTGCATCTCAATTTGGAAAGGTTGCTGGGCACGTATTTGAAAATGACTATTTTGTCCACAGCATTACACAAAACAGTATAAACAACTTAAAATATTTATATGCACTCGATTTAAGAACCACGAAAAATAGTTAACTTTATAAAAATTTGCAAACAGGTACAGGTGAGTAGAATTGTACAAGGTTTCCTATTAGACACTTTACATTTTGTTGCAACTAAATTCGTTCGACACCGTAATTTACATTTTAAACATTATTGAATGCTAAACATAAAAACTCTTCACCTTAGTATTATAATTATATCCTAAGCAATTTGTCTAGGTAACTATAGCAACAATTTCAGAAGCATTTTAAATACAAATTTGGTATAATTTTAGAATCAAGAATTATAGAGAATTTAATGCCGACTGTAGGGATGCTTTTCTTAAATAGTTTTACATATACGACTGTAATGAGATTACTTGACTGGGGTTTATTAAGAATTATTAATTTGTCTGTCTTGCACACCATATGATTTGTAATCCAAACTCTTCGGAATCTTTGAGGGCTCTGGAGCTCATAATCACTTGTTTACCTAACAGGACTTCTTCATGTCTGGCTGGACATTTAGCAAGCTCCTGCTTTTCTTCTCTCTGACATCAGGAGTATCTGACATGGTTCCCACGGAGACGGCATCTATTTTGAGCAACTAATACACGGCACAAAGGTTTGCTGGTTTTAACATTCACCCTCCCCAGCAAGAGGTTAAAGAGAACCTGAAGAAAAACTTCATACAGCAAACCCATGGATGGGGTTTCCACAAGGCCCATAAGCCGCTAAAACTTCTGGAAAAGCTCTCAAGAATGTTCTTATCCTCATCTCAGTCTCCTTGTCAGTAAGTTTTAATAGCCTCTGCACTGTAACTGTCTGTTGCATTCTCTCGAGACACAGCGAAGAAATCATTTGAAAGGGAAATAGCAGTGAGGAATGTAGGTTTATTTTTACCAAATTCTGGACATCTCAAAAACTTCCTTTGGACAGAGACAAGCTTCCCACCCAAGAGACCAAAGTCTTAGCTCACAGCGGGGATCTTGCAGCTGTTTGCCATTAAAACCACCGAACAAGTTAGTGCAATTCATAAAAGGCACAAAATGATGAGCATCATCCATCTTCTCCCGCTTATGAAGAGTATGTGTTGGCTAAAAGCATCTAAAGTGCAGGAGTTTGTCAACTCCACAGTTCATGAGCAGACAAGGTGACTACAAACACCAGTGATGAGCTACTGCGTTCAAAGTTTTTACAAGAAACAAGCTGGAGGAAAAACGTGGACCAACCACATTTGGGATGGCTTCTCCTTTGTGGAAAACAAAGCTTCAGAAATGGAGCTGTGTTCTATGGTTCTTCAGGTAAATAGGGGCACAGATAAGGAAAACAATTCCACAGATAACTAAAGGTATATAATGTGCTTGAATGCGAGCTGCGAACAATAACACAGGGTAAACTTCACCTCTTAAATAATGAAAGTGGCATTCATCAGCAACTAGTTGAATCCTAAGTATATTAAAAAACCATCCCTATTAGCGATTTTGTGTGGTTTTGTCTTTCCGTGTCTCTTGTGAAATACTAACTCAGTAATTAATAGCAAACTTCTGCTCTGTCCAATCTCAGCCATTAAGTTCTTCCCACAACTGTTTTTTCTTAAAAATAAACGGCAACAATCATTTGTAATTCTTGGTGTTTTTCTAATATATCCCTAAGGAGCCAAATGTAACAGTTACATTTGCATTAAATGTAACTATGTTTACTCACTGTCGATTTCTTTCTGCATAAACGCAATAATCACAGAGAGAAAGTCAGACGTGCAGCCGGGAAGAGTTTGCAGGACACATTTGTCTCTGAAGAGCCCTTTCGAGTTAGAAGACTTGAGCTTTCCTGTCCCTTCCTCTTCCAGCAAGGCCGAGAGGCCTCTACGGTGAGCACACGGGCTCCCTCCACCCTCCACCACCGACGGGAAACCACCGCAAGATCTGCCGCCGCGGACCCGCACCCCGGCCCGGACCGACCCTCCGCCCCAGACCGACCCTCCGCCCCAGCATCCTCGCTCCCTCCCCGAGCGCTCGCTCTCAGCGCCCCCTGCCGGGCATCCCCGGGACGCCGCGGGCGCAGGAAAGTTGACCACCAACTCGCGGCAGCCGCATCCAGGTACAAAGCGACCCAGGCGCGAGGAGGTGGACGCGCTTCCCGCCAAAGCCGGGGCACTTGGGTTTTGTCCATGCTAGGCCCCGCACTGGGCGCCGCGGGGAGCGGTCCCGGGGGTCGATCGCCCCTGGACCATAGTGCCCCCGCATATCTTGGAAGGAACCGTTCCCTGCGGAGCCCGGATCTGCCTCCGACCGCTAGATCCTAAGCCAAGAGATGTGAGATCCGTGGAGCAGCCCAGCGATGCCACCTGGCAGGGGCCTCCAGGGCGCCGCATCCCCGCCTGGGTCTCCCTCATTATCCGGAGCGCTCGGCGGAGTTGCGCCCAAGTCCCGCTGCCTCCCGATTTCTCGCCACAAGGCCCTGAGACGAGGGCAGGCAGACCTACCCAGGAGCAGGCCGGCTCCGATCAGGGACTGCGCGGCCCGGCCGCGGGTTTCCAGCCCCCGGGTCCCCCGAGGCGAGCCTGGCCGCGCGCCGACCTCTCCGCACACCTCTCGGCCGCGTTGGGCAGGGTCCGGTGTCTCCCGCGCCCGGCAGGCCCGGGCTCTCTCGCTGCTGCCTCTGCACGCTCAGCCCTCAGCGAAAGCGAGGACGCAAACTTCCAGCCCAACTGTGGGCGCCCCCGCACTGACGGGGTCCTAATCCCTACGCGCAGCCACCAGGCTGTCCCCGCCCAGGTGCGCGCACAGCGACCTCCCCGGCATCAACACCAGCCGCCCGGTTCCCGCCACGGCCACGCGGGGACGGGCGCCGCTCGCTCACCAGGTGCGGGGCGCGCTCCTCGTGCCAGGCATCCAGCGCGCGGCGGCCCGGAGGGTCCCCTTCAGCACCCTGCGTGGGAAGTCGAGGCAGCCGCCGCCACTGCTCCTGGCCGCTTCCCCAGGGTCGCCCCACACTCGCCGCGCGCCGGGCTGGGGACCCGCTCAAGACCCCAGACGCACGGCGGGTAGGTAGGTTCCCACCCAGTGAGAGCGACGCACCAGGTGGCAAAGTTGGGTGCCTCGGCCAGATATTTAGGGGGCACTGGGGCGAGCCCCGCGCAGGGGCCGGGGAGGCTGGGGCGCCCGCGGGGTCGAGGCCGCGGCCGGCCGGGACTGCAGAGCCCACGCTCGGCGACAGGGCAGCGCGCGAGCGGACGCAGCGAGAGAAGCAGCCGCCGGCGGCGCCGCCTTCCCGGCGAGTGCAGCTCGCGGGGCGCGGGGACCGGGAACGCGGGGCCGCATCGCCACGCCCCCGTCACGCCCCCGCCACGCCCCCGCCACGCCACGCCTCCTCCTCCTCTCTGGCTGGGTGAAACCTGAGCACCCGCCCGGCGCCGGACCTCCCCCTTCCCTCCCCCTGCCCAGACCCTTCAGGGGATGAACCCTCCCCCCGGGGACCCCCGGCGCCCCTGTGCCCCCCGGGAGCCCCGCGCCCGCCTCCGGAGGGCGGCTTGCCGGATCGTGCACTTTCCGGGGCCCCCTTCCCGCCTGCCGGGACTCCGGGGCTCCCCCGCCCGCTGTCCCGCGCTCTATGTGGCTGCTGGGGGGCGGGAGGGGTGCGCTATAAAGGGCCGAGGCGGCGGGGCCAAGACCCGAGACGTGGCGCGTCCGCCCTGCCAGCAGGGGATCCAGGTACGTTCGCGACCCTCGCCCGCGTGCCGTGGGGACGGGAGCGGGGCGGCCGGGCCCGGGCCTCGGAGTCGGTGCTGTCTTGGGGCGTCCTCCTGCGAGCCCAGCAGCCAACTCCGGGGAGACCAGGAGAGCTGGAGGAGCGATCCGAGGGTGGGGCTCCGGCCAGCTCGGGTCAACTTAAAGGGGATTAGATCGGGGACGAGAACAAATCTGCCGAGTGAGGTCCCCGAGTAGCCACGCGGAGCTTAGCAGAGGGACCACATATGGACAGAAGCAAGTCGTCCACTTCTGGGCGGATAATCCTCACTGCACAGTTGCAGGATCTTTGGGTCTTAGGAAGAGGGTGAAAAGTTTGTAACTGGAAAGCAGAATACCTCCGGGGACTCCTGCGGTGCGATACTTGGAGGCAGAGCTGGGGGAGGGGGAAGTGGGGTCAGCTCAGCCCGGCTTACAGCTGAGACAAGGACCAAGGGGCTTGGTGAAGTTATAGGCTCGGACGTGCGTACAACCTGGGTTCCCGGCCCTGCATGGCCACTAGTGGCGCTCCCTCTTCGGATGGGGGGGCAGTTTCTCTTTGCTTTTTTTTTTCCCCCTCCACTCCAGCCTCAGAGAGTGACTTTAAAGTCCCCTTACACAAGGAAACGCATGAAAGGCCACGTTTAACCCTTGACATAAGGATGCCCGATGCCCACACTCACACACACTCTCCCTAGGGTTCCTGAGAGCCCAGCCTAAAACTGGAAGGAGTCCTGCCTGGGGAGTGTCCTGCCCACAGGGGAACACGCAAATCTAAGAGAAGGACAACAGTACAAATTGACTTCAATTTGTCTTCATTTTCTGTAGTTTTTTTAAATTAAAGAATTAAGTGAAACAATTCTGAAGGCTTCCATGGAAACCTTTCCCATCTCAAAGTGCCCGGTCTCAGTCTCTGGAGGGGTGGGAACTAGAGACCTCCCGGGGATTCCCTTTAAGACTTAGGGACTTGTTGGTGGCCCTGGCCTCCTAGAGACAGGTTCCTCCCTGGGTTCTGGGGCAGCCTTCCACCCTGCGTGGCAGAGCTGCTGGCTTCCGGGACTTGAATGAAAAGCTGAACCCTTCTCCTTCCTGTCCTGGGATGGCATGGAGCTCCAGCTCCCCTCCGGACTCTCCCTCCCTTCTCTTGCCACGTAGGACAGAGGCCTGGAACCTCCCGGAAGAGGAGGCGGCCGAGGTCTTGGCTGGCTCTGGGTGGGAGGAGAGGAGGAGCTTGCCTTGGGTTTGAGCACCAAGGTCCTTAAATAGACGCGTAGAGACCATGCAGTGGGACAGAAGTCGCGATTAGGACCCAGATGTGTTTAGCTAATCCCATCCCTGCCTCTCCGCTATCACAGTAAAACACAGTTAATACTTTAAAAAACAAACAAATTTTTTAAACATCCTTGGCATGTAGAGTTAAGCATTGGAAAGTAAAACTTCTATGCACCATAATACAGAAGGGCTAATAACACAATATTTAAATCCATAAACTAAGTAATTTTGCTTGCATCTGGGAAGGAGATGGAGTTCAGTTTTGCTGTTTACAGGCTGCACTGAATCATCACTAAGTATATTTTAGTGATGATGAATTATAAATAAATTGCTAATAAGCAGGGAAAGAAGCCAAATTATAATTTAGAGTGCACTTTAAAGTGAAATGAACCCATACTGAGGGTGTGATTTTGCCTTTGACCCGGTGAGTTTTTCAAGTTTTCTGAGCTCGTGTCTTCATCTGGAGTTTAAACTCCTTCAGCAGGGATGTCAGCTGTCCTGTAAGCACTGATAGAAAAGGGAGGTGACAGATGCGAAGCCCGAGGGGCACAGCACTGAATAGGTCATCTAGAGCTGAAATTATTTTTAAAGTATCCACAGGTATTTTTTTTTCCTAAGTAAGATTCTCTTTTCTGCTTTGAAAAGGACTTTCTCACTAAAGTCTCATCCCATTGCAAAGTTAAAGGTGATCATTTTACACAAAAATGTGTTATAGTTCTCCACAAAATTAGAATCTAGCTCTCGCTAACCTGCTTCGGGGGAGCCACGCACGGAACGCAGAAGAATGAGGAAGCCAGTGAAACTCAGGGTGAAAATGATGAATTCTGGGGCGCTGATTCATGTGACTTGAAAAACGCCATCCATTTCCTGATTCACCTCGATCTCTGCTCAGAAGCAGGAAGCATCGCAGGTTTCTGAACTAATCAGCCAACTGCGCCTTGTCTTTCCGTTCTTCCCTAGTGCTCGTGTCTCAGTCCCATGGCTCAGTGGCTTTCCTGGACTGGAGCAGTGGGGAGGGGCTGACAAGAACATCACCTGGGAGACACGGAGATGCCACTGTGGACCACGGGTGGCCTTCCAGGCCTCGATGTGGGTGGGCTCTAAGATGTAATAAGATTGTATTAAAATTATGAAAACTCTCAGCCTCTTGACATTTACATCTTACGTGGATTTCCCTACAGATGAGCTAGGCAAGCATTCCAGTCACCACTGGTGAGAAGCTCACCCGTGAGCTTCTCCTTTTGCCCCCTGGTTTCTTTCTTTTAAATCCATGACATTCAAGAAGTGAAGAAAAGGGCTAGATTGTCTGAATAAACTCTTCAGTTTATTTTTTCTTATCGGGATTAAACATTGGTGCAAAGATGTAAAGTTTGATGTTTCAGTAAGAATGTCCAGAGCTGCTTTTTGTTCATACGTTATGAACTATTGGGAAGACTCGTGACTGTGGCTACAGGTGATGCCGTGATAGTCCCCGGATGAAGAATCTTGAAGTGGGGGAGGTTTCAGAGAACTGTCATCCCCTATGCTGATCTCTTGAGCTGGGTTCTCTGACTCCAAAGAATGTTCACTCCTCTTTAACGCAGAGCCCACACTTCGGTGGAGTTAACCAGATTAGTTTTATTTTTTAAAGAGCAACTCAGAGACTTGATAGAAAGAGAACAGTCGTGGCACATAGAGCATGACACAAAGCACAGGTGTCTGGTGGATGACCAGACCACTGTGTTCCGCCAGGCTGTGCCCTGGGAGCCCGGCGAGCTCATTCTGTGCAGCCTCATCCCCGCCCACATCCATCCCAGGCTTCCTCATGCTTCCAGGGCTGCTCGGGGGATGTGCTCGCTCACTGCCAGCTGTTCCAGGCAGGCTGGCACAGGATGACCAGCCTCACCCATCCCAGATGAGCTCTTCTCACCTTTGAGCTCTCTGGAGTCCATCCCTCAAGGGAGAGTCACACACACACACACACACACACACACACACACACACACACACACCCCACTTCATGGCCACATTCGCAGGAGCAGCGTGGGGAAATCCAGGGTGCAACAACCAGAGTGCACAAACTTTCTCACTCTCAGGAAGAGGGAGGGAGATGAGTGTCATCTCCAACAGTTTTTTTGAACATTTTGGTGACTTCAAAATCTCAGTAAGGACTTACTAAAACACTGTATTTTACTTCAGCCATATAGCCAGAAAACCAAAATATTTGAGAACTTTGGGAGGGTTTGATCTTATCTTTTTGGTTAGATTTCTAGATGTGTTTTCTACCAACTCAATTTCCTGAAGCCAAAATGGGTGCACTAGAACAGCCCAAATTGTCTTTTGAAAGTATGGTATGAGAGAGGAAAAAAAATGCTGTTTATAAGATTTTTGGAATAGCTACAGGAAATGCAGATGGCTTGTGGCACGAAGATAAAGCACCCATATGGTTTCCTGACTTATTTTCTGACATTGAGACATGTATGTATCTTGAATGTGTATAAGCAAAAGATGGCTGTACTTTTTAAAACAATATATTTATTAATGAATGTCCTCTACGTTCCTCTGTCTTTGAAAACAGAACTCTGTGGGGAAACAAGTATGTTTGGAAATATAATTTCAGGAACAATATCCTGCTTAGATTCAGAAGCACAAATTGCTGTGCCTTTGTTTAGTTCATCATTTACCAGGGAGTTTAACTCATCACGTCCTTGAATTCAGTGCAAAATATCTTTGAAATTAGACCTATAGGCAGATGTCTCAGAAGCACATCAATAGGAAGAAGGGCCGTCAGGGATGCTGTGGATTCTCTGTCAAATCCTATTTCAGACCTTCCTTTCCATTTCCATTCTTACTGCCTTGGTTCAGCACGTCAGATTCTGTCACCCAAAATATCAACACCTCCTCTCACAGGTCTCGCTGTCACCAGAGATTATCACCCAAACAGCATCATCTCCCCACCACGCATACACGCAGCATCCTTAATAACACGGACCTAATCTTATTTGAATTGCAAACTACCTGACTTCAAAACAATTCCAAAAATTTCTTGCAGCTAGATGAGGCCATGGAATTTAATTATGACCAGTAAGATGTAAGTTGGGAGTCCATGAACGGCTTCAACTAATAAAGCAAAGGGGTCAGGTCCTTTTCTGCCCTCTCTTCTACCCTGCATTCTGACAGCAAGGTAACTATGAGGATATAAGCCCTGGGCCACGGATGATAGTCAAAACAGGGCTAAATCCCTGGTGCCTTTAGGAGCCCCCAGCTCAGCCCTGAATGACCGAGCCACAGACTTCATAACATGAGGAAGAAATTCCCTTCCACAGTACTCGATCTGTCATTATTTCTGTTCCATTTTTGGTAAGAGGATGCAATTCCTCTTCCTGACAGAGGGTGTTAAGCCCAGTTATGTTCGTCAGCTTTCCCATCTGTGCTACAAAATATTTGACACCCACCAATTAAAGGAGTAGAGGCTTAATTTGGCTCATGGTCTGGGGTTTGAAACAATGGTCGGCTGGCTTCAAGGCAGAAACGGCATGGTGGAGGAAAAGCTCCTCATCTCGTGACAACCAGGAACTAGAGAAAGAAGGGCAGAGTCAAGGCAGGACATACAACCTCCAAAGTTGTTGCTAGGCCCAGACAGCCTTCCCCTCCCCACCTTCTTACTCTGCTTTCCAGTCTACAGGCAAGCATGTTGCACCCCATGTGCAAGCGCACAGCTGCACGTGAGGAACGGAATGCAGAGCAGTGCAGAAGCAGTCCCTGCCCTCTGCAGAGCTACAGTCTGCTGGAGAAGGTGGGCGTCGAGCGTTGATCCCACACCTGTGTAATTGTAAGGTCTGATGCGTTCAATGACAGACAAACACAGTGGAGAGGACTGCGTCAGTCCAGGGAATCAAGAGAGGCATCCCTAGAAAAGTAGCATATGAGCTAACATTTGAAGGATGAGGAGAGACCAGTGAGAAAGCTGGGGAAATAGGAAGAGGGTAGATTCCAGAGAAGAGGGGAAATACTGATTAACTTTGGATTTTAACCCAAACACACTTGTTAAAGTATCAAAGCTAGCAACAGAAATTGCAAAAGAATACAACAGATGCTAAGTTCCAGATGCTGATATAAGAAAGTACCTTAAATTTAGCAATATATAAACAATAGAAATTTATTTTTCACGATTTTGGAGGCGGGGAAGTCCTGGATCAGTGATGGAGAACCTTTTAGAGCTTTCAGTGATAACAAACAGTCAGTTGCAGTGTGCACGCCGCAGGTTCACCATCACTGTGCTAGGCAGGTCAAGGCACCAGTAGGTTTGATGTCTGCTGAGGGCCTGGACAAGATGGTGGCTTGTCACTGTGTGGAGAAGAAATGCAAGGACAGGAGGGCCCAGTGAATTCTCTCCAGCACTTTTATAAGGTCCCTAATGACACCCATGAGGACGGAGCACTCGCAGCCTCTCACTTCCTAAAGGCTCCACTTCTTAATACTGATCTATTGAGGATTAAGTTTCAACATAAATTTTGGGGAAGGCACAAACTTTCAAACCATACCACTCTGTCCCTGGCCCCTAACCAAAGTTCATGCCCTTCCCATATTCGGTACACATTCATTCCCTCCCAATAGCCCCCAAAGTCTTAACATATTGCAGCATCAACTCTAAAGTCTAAGTCTAAATTCTCCTCTATATTTGTGTACATCAGATATGGACAAGACTCAAAGTACGATTCACCCTTAGGCAAACTCCCTCTTCAGGTATGAGCCTGTGAAATCAAAGAATTTATGAGCTTCCAAAATATAGTGGTAGAATAGATGCAAGGTAAAAATTCCCATTCCCAAAAGGACAAATAGGCAAGAAGAAATGGGGAACAGGTCCCAAGCACACCCACACCTCATAAAGGCAAACAATATGAACTCTTTAGGGTTGAGAATTACCTTCTTTGACCCCATGTCTCACCTTCCATACACAGTGGGGCTAGGACTAGGTCCCTGAGGCTCCTGGCTTCCCAGCCTTGTACTTTAGCTGGGCATTGCCCACATAGCACTGGTCACAGGTAGCAATGCAATGCCTGCAGCTCTTCGAAGCTGGCAGTGCGTTCTAGTGGCTCTACTGGTCTGGGCTCAGGAGCAGCCCACCCTGCTGGGTTTGCAGCAGTTCTGCCCCCATGGCGGTTCTCTGGCTGGGCCCAGGGGCTCTCAGAAGCACCCCTTAAAGTCTAAGTGGAAGCAGCCATGCCTCCACAGTTTGCACTCTGTGCACCTGCTGAGTTGGCACCACAGAAGTTCCACCAGGGTTTATCACTCATCCCATCCAGAAGGGCTGCCGAAGCCACACTGGATCTGGGCCAGCACAGCTGAGGCCTGGAGGAGCTCTGTGTAGGAATGAAGGACACTTGGACACTTTGCTTGTAGTGTTCTGTCAAGTATCCTAGTTCATTGCAAGGCAGGAGAATAGGGTGTGACCTCTGAGCAAGTGGGCATGACCTGTCGATAATGGAAATCTAAGACATGTGCCCTGTGTGTGAGACCAATCAGAGAATGCCATCTTCAATTCTTCTCACAAGAGCTCAAGCAGGTTTTTGATAGGGTGGCCCAGACCTGAAGTATACAAAAGGTGGCTGCCAATGAGCTCGTGGCCACCGTGCTCTCTTCACAGTGCATCACTCTGCTCCACCAGCGTTTACTTCTTCTCCTACTTTTAATTGACTTGCATGCACACTGCAGAGCATGTATCCTTTCCTGCCTCTAATAAATATATAACCTCACTACTTTTTGCACTTGTTTTGTCCAATTCTTTGTTCAGGATGGGAAGAACCTAGAAAGAATCTCTAGAATGAGTCCCTAGAATGCCAGAACTTGGTAACATTTGTCCTTAAATTCTGCCTTCCATGAGGCACTACAATATGGACACAATTCAGCGAAGTTCTTTGCCACTTTGTAGCTTGTTTCCAGTACCTTTTCCTCATGTCTGTGTTAGTCTTTATTATAGTGACCCTTATTGTCCATATTTCTGCCAACATTCTAATCTGTTGAAAGTACAACAAGTAAGACTTACATGGTGCAGCTAAAGCAACGTTTATAGAGAAACTTAGTCTCAAGTACTTAGTAAAGAACTAAAATAACAAGATAAATGTTCAACTCAGAAGAAAGCCGAGCAAACGGAAGTAGTGTATGAGAGGTTAGGATCACATATTAATGCAGTAGGTCAGAAGGACACTGTCCTAGTCACTTTCTCGTCACTGAGACATCATATCCACAGCTTAAAGAAGGGGAGGTTAATTTTGACTCATGTTTCAGTCCATAGCTGATCCTCTCCAAGGCACGATGGCATGACGGAGGGGTGTGGTGGAGCCGAGCTGGGCAATGTATGGCTAACAGGAAGCAGAGAAAGAAGAGGGGAGCCAGGGAGGGAGATGAACATTTCCAGACTTTAGTGAGCCCCTCTTCTGACTGTATCCCCTCTCCTAACAGCAAGCTCTCTATAACCTGGTCATCTTCCAAAAATCCCACCTATGATCTCGTGTGAGGCTGTGGGGAGACATCTAGATAAAATCATTACAAATACAATACAAAGAATCAACATTACACAGGCTGTTTAAAAAAAGATTAATAGAACAGAAAAACCTTTGGCAACATATACAACATCCTAGAAAAAAAATCACTTTCTGGGGGCCGGTGAGATGGCTCGGCGGCATAAACGCCTGCCTGGCAAGCGCAAGGTCCTGAGTTCGACTGCCGGTACCCACATACGAAGAAAGGGCCGGTGATATCGCTCAGCAGCACAGGCGCCTGCTGGTGCGTGAGGTCCTGAGGTCGACCCCCGGTACCCACAAAAAATAAATAAATAAATAAATAAATAAAAATCACTTCAAAAAACTAAAGAAGTAATGAAAACCCAAGTACATATATAAGCCATTAAAAAAACTAATCATTAAATACCAAGTAAAATAGACAAATATGCAAGGGTGGTTTTCTCAGAAATATTTTATTCAAGGTACAAATAATCCTTATTTTATGAAAGGTATTTCAGTAAGTAGAACAATCTGAGGCCAAACTAAACACTGCAAAAATGTTTCATCATTAGAAAATATACTAGTATAAATCACCTCATCAACAGATTAAAGAAAAAAGTATGATCATTTCAACACCTGCAAAATATGCTTCGTGAAAACTAAATACCTACTTATTTTAAAAACCTTTTGGCTGACCAGCTAATGGAAGGGAATTTACCTATATTGATAGACTACCTACCAAAAAGTCAAAAACTTGACATTTAGGGGTAAATACTCGGCAGCATTCAAAATCAAGACAAGCATCCTTCTTATGTATACTTCTCTTCAACACTGAGAAAAAGATCAAAAAGAGAGACACAACTTAAAGTAATACAATTCTCTTCATTAAAAACACTGAGGAAAATGTATATAGGTCAACAAAATGAGCATAAAGAGAAAGTTCTGCAAGTTTCAAAAGACTTTCATGACAAATTTATAAAACTAAATTTAAAAATCCTAAATATGGCCTTAACAAATTGCTGCTATCCCATGCTTATGTACAGAATGATTCAGTATATAATATCAAATGCTCCCAAATTCATCCTCTCGCATAATGCAGATTCAACCAAAACCTCAACTGCCTTTTAAAGAAGATCCTAAAATGTATAAGCAAGCGCAAAATTCTATAAATCAGTAAGGAAATTGCAGAACAAGATTGGTGTTGTAATTCACATAGATATTGTTTATAAAGCTGTAGAAACTAAGACACTGAGATATTGGACCAGGGATAGACAAAAACAATAGCATAAGGGAGAGTCCGTGAACAAACCCACATAGACATGAAACAAAGGTGGCATGTGGCTCACTGGGGAGAGGAGGGACACAAGACAATTGACCGTCTAGATGTACAAACACCTAATTAGATACCTCCCTCAAGCCATTCGTAGAAGTAACTTCTAAGTAGATTTAAGCAAAAGTAAGAAACAGAACATTAAAACACTTAGGAAAACATATAAGGAGCTTTCTAAATGACCTCTGAGTAAGGAAGCAGTTCTTAAAATAAGACACAAAGAACAGCCATAAAGAAAAAAAAATCAATACAGTAAACCACATTAAAGTTTAGAACTTCCACATAACAATACATAACTTAAAAGCAAGCCATGGCCCGGGGGAATCTTCAGTGCATACAAATAACAAAAGATGGTAGGCAGAATATATTCTCAAACTCATACCAATCCACTGGAAAGAAAAAAAACAATAGAAAAATGTGCAAATGTAACAGGGAGCTCAGTGGCCAATAAGTGTAAATATCATGCAACCTTCCTAGTAATCATGGAAATCCTAGTGAAACAAGGACTTGCCATTTCTTATCAGTCAGACTGGCAATAAAGAAAAAGTCTGATAATTTCAACTGTTCTTAAATATTGGCAAGGGGGATTTTGGATAATTTTAGGGAATGTTATAGCCCCAAGTAAATGCAAACTGGTACAATCACTTGGGAAAGCATTTTGGCCACTTTTACAAAGGCAAAAATGTATGCTCTTGTAAATTCCAGTTGGCAAGGTTGCAGAGGGCTAGTTTACCAGAATGCCACCACTTTATATAAAGTACTGAAACCAAAACATAATATCTATATAATTTATGGATACATACACAATGGTTAAATAGCACAGAAATGACGAATGCTAAGATCAGGGTTTTAATCACTGGGGAGGGAGAGAAGCAGGATTGTGTCTAATCCAGGGCCATCGACTTTATCTGTGATGCTTCTTTTCCACTAAAATAAAAAGTAAGATACAAAGCAAATGTTAAAAAATATTAAGATCAAACAGAGCTGCCTTGGTGGGCATTCATTAGATTATTATCCTTTTCTGTATGCTCAAAAGATTTCATAATTCAATAAAGAGGGTTAACGGGAAATAAGAAAGTGCAGATACCTCGGCAAAGGAAGCTCATTAGCGTGGTTTTGTTCTGAACAGAAACAAAGGAACTGGTAGCGGCTGCAGGGACATGGTGCACAGAGGGCTGTTTGTTTAAGTGGGTCATTCGAAGTGTGTTCTATGTGGCTTGAAATACTTCCATGGATAGGGTGAAGTTGTCACTGTAGTAGAGAAACAGGAGAATCCCAGAAACAAAGGCCTTGGGGAAATAAGAGGCGATGGGATTTGTGTCTCTGCAGAGCCAGGCCTGTGTGGAACTGTCACAGGAGCGAGGACGGGAGGAGACCAAAGGCAGGCGGGACAGGAATGAAGCACGAGGCCAGGTTTTTATGAGGAGCAAGGAGTGGAGATGACTGTAGGAAGAAAGGAGAAAGGATAGAGTCAGCATCTTGGAAATCAGTAAAATAAACTTGTAAGGAATGTGTATGAGAAAGCCCACACTGTGCTGATGACCAGTGAGGCTCAAAGTCATTATCCCAGGTGACCGCTCTGTGCCCTTCTGGGAGTTTCTCCAGCATCATTCACCAGCCCCCGCGCCCAGCCCAGAAACGATTTCCCCAGACAACAGAAGAAAGGAGCAGAAAACTCAGAATGTTTCCAAGGAAGGGACGTATGAGACGATCCTGCAACGTGAGCTGACACAGGAGGACACAGGCACAAAGCCGACGATGCCATCAATGGATTGGAAGACAGACGAGAATCACCGCAGTGAGAGCCTGATGGGTCAAGCCACCTCCATGACCTTGTGAGCTGAAGGGGAGGAGTAAATGCTTGTTGAAGGTAAGGACAAAGGGGTCTTGGAACCAAAGCCAGCATCTTAGATGTGTGAGGGTTAGTGGTGCTGATGTCTCCCAGAGGAATCTTCAGTCAGTGAGGCAACGTGATGTGGGGGATCAACAGACAAGGGTGTGAGCACAGTCGGTTTATAATTGTGAACACGTGGTTCAGAGAGAAGAGACCTCGAAGAAGCAAATCATAAACTAATAACCAGGGGAACTCAGAAGTACCCGACTTCAAACTCCATCCTCTTTCCACTGAACCAAACTGCTCATGCAAGTTTCACCACAGTAAACTTTAACAACCAGACAATGGGACTTAGTGTTAATCCCCAGTCCCTCCTCAGAGGAGGGTGATAACCCTTACCCCGCATGACTAATCAGAAATATCTGCGGAGTTTTCTTAAGCAAACACAAGCCAAGGCCGACCTTCTGCCTAGTGAATCAGAGTCTCGCGGGGAGGGGCTCAGTCTGTGAGTTCAGGAAAGCTCCCGAGCTGGGTCTGATACACGAGGTCATCAGATTGCTCTCAGCACTAAATCTCACCTGTCTTTAAAGCATGATTTTTTCTGTTAGGCTAGAGACATGTTTTTCTGTTCAGAATCTTAGGTAATTACAAAGGATATTTTTTTTTTTAACTGCATCTCATTAAGCCACAAAGTTGCCCAGGTTGGACTCCAACCTCAATCCTCCTGCCTCAGCGCCCCAGATTACAGGCACGTACCACCATTTTCTTTTAGTTTAAGAAGATTCTTAATACTTGCTTATCTCTCTTAAAGATTCACCAGATTGGCAACTTTTATCAGTTTATTTCTATGAAGTATTTTATCAGTAATATAAGTTCATAGCCAAATTCATTTTAGGGACTACTTACATTATGGGGTCTCTCTCTCTCTCTCTCTGTCTTTCTCACACACGCACACACACACACACACACACACACACACACACACACACTCAAACCTACTGTACTAGAATCAGCTCTCCCAGCTTTCTGTGTGGGCTGAAGGAGCCCTGTAAGGGCTGGGACTGAAGACAGACCCCCACCGAGCAGCCCCCAGGCATTCCGACCAGCGTTCACCCTCCCCACTTTCCCAGCCAGCCCGCACAGTCTGGCCCATCTCCCCACGCCAGTGTAAGAGCTACAGAATATTTATTTCAGGGCCGGTGAGATGGCTCAGCGGCGTAAGCGCCTGCCTTGCAAGCGCGAGGGCCCGAGTTCGACTCCCGGAACCCACATACGAAAAAGGGGCCAGTGATATCGCTCAGTGGCACGGGTGCCTGTTGGCGCGCGAGGTCCTGAGGTCGTCCCCCTGGTACCCACAAAAAAAAAAAAAAAAAAGAATATTTATTTCACCTTCACTGCCCCAGGACCCGCTGCCATTCCACCTTCCCCTGAGAATACTTCAAGATCTCCGGGGCACTGAGAAGGAGCTGCCTTCACTACTTGTTCCTAGAAGATCCTGCCACACATCCAGCCTCCACCATGGTGAACACAGCACCCAGTGCCTTCTCCCTCAATCCCCGGAGCCTCCAGGGGCACGTGGGGAGAATACGAGTCATCCACAGTTACCAGGACGGGAGTCCTAGGGTGACCCCCAGTGGAGGATCTTGAAATGCATCCTTTGTGTATTGACAGCTAATGCAGATGGAGTTTTTCCTGCCATTTGGCTCTTGGGCAAAAGGTTTGAAGTATTAACCTACTGGCCTCTGACATTCACTGCCTGTGCTGGGGACTGCTACTGTCACCCCTTTGTGGATGAGACTCCAAGGCTTGGTGAGGCTAAGAAAACCCTCCATGACTAAACACCAGGAGGCATGGATGAGAGTGGTTGGTGGCCCTGCTGCCTTCAGAGCCTGGCTCTTCCTCTGGGCGTGAGGTCAGAGTTGGCAGACACTTCCTATAAAGGACCAGGACAATATTTTAGGCTTTGTGATTAAGAAGTTTTCTCTTGCAGCTCCTGAAAGTATGTCAATGAATTGTGTTCCAATAACAACTGATTTACACAGGCCAGGTTTTGTCCCTGAGTATGTATCCCGGCTCTAAATCTGTGGTCCCCAAACCCGAGAATACTTTCACATCACTCTTGGGTGGAGCCTGGAACTTTCTCTCCTTGGCCCACTTCTAGGCCGTGCTGATATTCGGGACTACACCCTGAAGCCCACTGCCTAGAGGACACTGAGAAACGCAGCCTGCACATTGTCTTCTGCATTCGTGTGACATGCTGCGTCCCCGTGCCCGCAGTCTTCCTCCTCCCACAGCGGGCAGTGGCTTTCGGGAATGTCAGCTCCATGAACAGACACCATGTTTGTCTTCTAGCTTTTCCCAGTCCTTGGAATAGTGTCTCCCACGGACTAGGTGCCCAGACAGGTTTGCCTGTAGGCTGCAAATACTTAAATCTCTATCACTCAGGCAGATGGCTTTTTCAAATGTGACAGAGGTACAAAGGATTTAGGTAAGTTGCTCTAATGCAGAGAATGACAGTAGCTAGTGCAGGGAACTCATTGTATTGTACAATAACTCTTTTTTCCCAGTTCACACATTTAAAGAAAATCTGCATTTTAAGAGTCTGAATTTTGTTCAAGTCACATGAAATGTAGCCTGCCCCGAGTTACAGTTTTACAAAAGAGGCCCTTGCCCATCCAAACATTGTTGCTTAGAGACAAGAGCAGGGAACAGTTGCAGGGTTTGACGGAAGGCATTGTCAGTGCAGAAAAAAGCAGACCTTAAAGTGGCACGACTGGAATCGGGTGGAGTGGAAATCTAGAGGCGAAACAGGCAGAAGACACCTGCTCGGCTCCTTTCTGACTTCAGGTAAGGACCAGATGCAGGTCCAAGGGGGGCTACCTACAAATCTCAGGGCTGTGGCTGAACCATGAGGGTACTGGGGACTCACGGTCCACTGTAATTAGAAAAATGACTGGGAAATTAAAATATTCTCCAAGCTATTTTGAATTAGAAAAAAGAAAATCCCATTTGGTTTCAAAGCAGGACTTTTCATTTTTCTGATTCTGAAAAAAAGCAAAGCCAGTATCAGAGTCAAAAGACTGCTTGCTTCCTTCCCCACACCACACCAGGGCTTTCCTGTGTCCAAATGTTAATTAGAACTGACAAAACGCTCCCAGTGCTTTCATTTTATTTCATAACGAAAAAGCAAACTTAACTTCTAAGTGCTTTTATTCCAACTGTAATGGTTTACATTCTGAGGTCAGCAAGCAGATGGAGTAGAAGACGAGAATGTGTAATTGCAGATTATGAAACTGCAAAATTCATATTACTTTGTTAATGTCAAGATAGGATTTGAGAGCTAGGAGGGATTTTTGAGAGCATTGATCTTCAACCTCATCATACAAATGAGGACACTGAGGCCGGAGTGACTATGTGTTGTTCTTGGGCTGGAGGAGCCAGCTGGGGGCGGGGCGGCAGTGATGCGTGCTCTCCCGGATTGTAACTTACCCTGCACTGCTTCACCTTCCAATGAGAAAGAGAGAGAGAGAGAGGGAGAGAGAGAGCCAGAGCTCTTGTATATGGATTCTCAAATTCCTCAAGAGCCTTGCCCTTCCCATCTGTGACTCTGGCTCTGCCAGTGGCCAGCCCATAGCTCCATGGGCGAACACAGTGAGCCAGAAAATTCCAGCCAGGAAGGGTGGGAGGAGAGAAAAGTGGATAAACATGACTACATACCCTCTCCCAGGCAGACATGCCCTGGATGTTGTACACACATTTCCTTAGCCAAAATTTAATTACCCAGTCAGACCTCAATTCTGGGTAGCCATGCACCCAGGTAAACACGGCATGTAGTAGTGCATGCTATAGAAGAAAAAAGGCATTGGGGCCAGCTAGGGATTAGTTGACACTTGAACCATCCAAATATCTGTGCCTACCCTTGTTCTCATATAAAGAACTCATCCAGTCCAACTCAAAGGAGATGCTCCTCCCATCTGGTGATAGTCATACTTCACCTTCAAGTTCATGATCTTTATAGGATATGTAGTGATCTCCACCTGGCCAAGGCTTGCCCCTCTCAGCCTTGAAGCTAGAAACTGAAAGAAAAGTTTTCCAAGTCGAATTCAATGTAAATGGTGGCGTAGGAATGAAAACACCGATTTAAAAAAAAAAGTTGGGTGCATTGTTGCATTCATGCAATCCCAGCACTCTGGGAGGCTGAGACAGAAGGATGGCAAGTTCGAGCCCAGCCTGGGCAACTTAGTGATGTAGTGAGACCCTGTCTCAAAATAAAAACTAGAAAGGGCTGGGGATGTGGCTCAGTGTGAAAGCTTTGTGTTCCATTCCCAGTTCAGCAAAACAAAAAAACAATTCACTCTCCCAGTGGAAGACAAAGAAGGATAACATCTCTTTGCTGTGATTAATCCTTCTGAAGAGCCCTGCACTGATGATGGAGTCAGCTCCTGGGTCACTCCATCTGATGACCTCCCAGGCCCCCTGCTTTGTCCTCTGGGTGGCCTTCCTGGTCCACTAACTAGCTCTGAGGCTAGCTGGGCACCTGCAGCCTCTGGCACTCACCTTGTTGTGGAAGTCACTTGCCACATACTCCTGTAGGGTTGCCACGGGGCTCCTCTGCCAACACAATTTCCTCAAAAACTAAGCAGCCCACTGCTATTCAAACCTAAAGTTCAGCATCTTAATTTCTTGTCCTCTGGCCTGCCACAAGCCCTCTTGAGGTAATGGCAACTCTCTTGAAAGTGTCAGGAACAAGGGTCTTGGTGGGAGGAGACTCCTTTGCTCTCATCTCTCATCATCCAGTGGAAAAGTACTCATTTGACATAAGCAAGAGCCTCGCTCTGTCCCCTCCCCTCACTGTTTGTGCCAAGCCACTTCTTATCACTGTTTCTGTTAGGGTAGGGCTTAACTTTATCAAACTTCAAAGTCCCAAGATGGCCATGAGTTGGTTCTTCTCAAGAGAACCCAACCTAGCTGAGCACATTTCCTCCCATTTGTGCCGATGCCAGCTGGCTCTCATTCAAATCTTGACTCCCTGCTGAGGACTTAGCTCAGAGCACCACAGGTCAGCCAGAGCACACCCTTGTTCTCAGCCTTCCCATCATTTCCCTAATGTTGATTTAATGTTTCTAACAAATACAACGTACAATATTCTACTTCCAGGAACCAAATTTGGTTCTGTAGATTCAGCTATGCATGACAGCAACCCAAATGTACAGTGGGCTAAGCACAAAAGGAGTTTGTATTTTTTTTACAGCTAAACTAGTGACTGTGTTCCACAAGGTCGTCAAGCACCCAGATTCCCTCTTCCTTGTGGCTGTGCTATGCCTAGGTGGTTCTTGGGTCTTCTAGCTCAGTATTCCTTACTATCTTGTCTGTTTCAGCCAATAGGAAGGCAAACAGAGGGCTGGTACAGATTAGAGGATTCGTAGACCACTCTGTTCAACTCAAAAATAAACTCAGTTTTAGAATGGCATCACGTCCAGACAAGGATTTTTATTGCTAGAGAAATAGGGGAAGATGCTGTCTTAGTTACTTTCTTGTTGCTGGGACGAAGTACCTGACACTCACAAGTTAAAGGAGGAAAGGTTTATTTTAGCTCACAGTTTGTAGAAGTTTCAGTCCGTAGTCAGCTGGCTCCAAAGCAGGGAAACATGGCACAAGAGAAACAGTCCATGGCAGGGCAGGCAAGAAGTGGCAAAACCACAGCAGCGAGCCTCCCTTCCCCTTTATTTCCATCCAGTGTACAATCCTATTGGTTGGTGTCACCCACACCCAGGGTGAAGCTTCTTTTTCTAGTAAATCCATTCAGCTACACAAAGAACTATACTAAACCAAACAGTAGGCTAATGCAGTATCACATGCCCTTAATCCCAGCATCACACACCCATGATCCAACCACTTCCCAAAAGCCCCACCTATGAATGTATGAGGCTCTGTGGCGGAGGAGACATCTACATACAAACCAAAACAATGGGCAATCTTTGCTCTACTATGGAATTAACTACCTATATCTTTTTAATAAGATATATCTTTGTAATAAGACTGCATAAATTTCTAAAATCTATCTATATCGATTTTATAGGTATAAACCATAGTGTAGCTATACTATTTGCCTCTAAACCTCTTTATCTAGAATAATGGCAAAACTGCCAAGACAAAATTCCTAGGACATTTGTTATTTGCATCTTTAGGGTGACCTGATCTTTTATTGTTATTTGATTTTTCTCTCAACTCCCAAACAATGGACATCCCCACTGGACTATGTCAGACCAGCATTTCCTTATCTCCAAAATGAATTTAATTTAGTAAAACATTCTACAGCCCCCCTCCATAGTTACTCAGTCTTTCATGCAAATCCCCATAACCACTTCCTACTCTCCACTATGTCCAGAAGCTAGCAAATGTGAAATGGAGGTCAAGCATGAATCGGGCAAAGGCCAGAGAAAGAGGGCTCAACTGGGTTCCTGTGTTTTATGCAAGAGACCAGAAGGCAAGGCCTGTTCACGAGAGATTTCATGAGATTCACAAGCTCTAGGAGAGTTATGTCTAGGTCCAGGGAATCTGACTGGGAATGAAACTGCAGTCCCCTTTCTAGAAGCCTGGGAATTTAAAAAATTCTTATACCTAAGGATGTACATTGCAGAATTGATAGGACAGGCACCAGTGTTTTCCTGCACATGTGGAAACAGTGTCTCCACTGACACCCCCGATTACCCCTGACCACCAGTGGCAGCAGTGTGGTTTTGCAATACTGTCTTGACAGTAGACACGGACGAGTGGGACCCAGCGCGAGATAGATGGAAGATCAGGGAGCTCACCTGACTGGGCTGCTTGACTGATGCGGGAATTCCTTTGAGAACTCACAGAAATAACTTGAATGACATGTTTCATAGCGAGCTAATTCTCAGCAACCAGGCTGGATCCACTGTGTCCCCTTAACTATCCTTTACACTGCCAAGATATGGCCCATCTGGATGAGGGTAAATATATAGAATGCCTAAGAGTAAGAAGGTCCCAAATAAAAGGTGAGTGAAGGGCACCTCATAAAAGGAGAAAGGAAATAGATACCAAACCTAAAAATTAACTTTGTTTAAAACAGTAGAAGATAAATAACAATGAGTTATCACTTTCATCTACTCAACTGACAGAGATGATCAACGGCATAATTTTGTCCTGTAATTTGTCTGACAGATAGGCATATGAATTTGTACAAATGTGAAGAAGAGAAATACTTAGTGTAATCTTTTAAAATATGCATATCGCTTCACTCCAAATTAATTTAAGGAAATAATAAAGGAGGTTTCCAAAAGCTGGACAGAAGTTGCTGCTGGGACACTATCTCTCATAATAGAAGAATAATTGAAGAAGTTTTATTCTAGCCATTACATAAGTGTAATGAAGTCACTTAAATCTTACTCCATCTCCATCCCTTTTTCAATACATAGGGAAATTGTTCATGCCATAAAAATTGTTTATTAGATATTATGACATAGACATGCAGCACAGGTGTTAAAAAAAATTTAAGGGATATAATCATAACACATATGCTTTGAAACACCACTAGAAGAGTGTAGAGAAGAGTGGTTGTCCCATTCTTAATTATGATTTCTCTATTTTCTAAGGTTTCACATTAAGCGTGTGCTATCTGTGTTAGCCAGCTTTCTGTCACAGTGACAAAATACCTAGGAAGGACAATTTAAAGGAAGAATGATTTATTTTGGATCACAGTTCCAGAGGTTTCTGCCCATGGACACTCGACTCTGTTGTTTTTGGGCTCATGGTAAGGCAGAAACCATGATAGCCAGTGCACTGAAGAGCACAGGTGCTTACCCCAGGGCAGCCAGGAAACAGAGAGAGAGAAACAGACAGAGGCAGAGAGGAAGGGAAACCCTTCTGGGACATGATCCCAGACTTCCTCCAAAGAGCCTTCATCTCTGAACAGCACATTCAGCTATGAACCCATCCATGGACTAATCCATGATAAGACTGGTGCCCTTGGGACCTGATCACTTCCAGAAACCCCATCAGCTTGCTTTTGGGGGACATTTTAAATCCAAACAATAACATTATCTCTGTGCTCAGCAAAAAAGAACAAATAATGCTACAATGACAGCAATAGTGCCTTCTCCAATTGGGTTGCAGTGGGTCTAGAGTTTTCACTCCAGTGTCCCTGATGCACAGGTCTAGGGAGATGTTCAAGGGAGGAAGATTTCCTCTTCCTCTCTGTGACGCATGATCAGGGCTGCCCCACGTTGTCCTGGCTAAGAGGACGCACGTGGGGACCAAGTATGCTTTAAGCCTGGAGGAGCCCCCCTCAGGGCTGGGGCATTCCCTTAGTTGCTCCCCTTCATGGAAGAAGACTCTTGTGTTTATCATGTTGTTTCATATTGTTTATCTTTTTCCTTTGTTTATTTTTTAGTTTATTTTTTACACCTCTCCCCTTTAGAATCATCCCTTTCTGGGTTGTTCTGCTGTTTAGCAATTCCATCATTCCTTATATTGAGCTTCCTATACAATTGAGTTAAACCAGATCAAATTGCTCGTATTTAGTACAATTCTTAACTTCCAAAGAAAGCATTTTCATCTGGTTTGGCCTACATCACTATACCCAAGTTAACCAAACTAGGAAGAAGAAAAATTACTGTTCGTAGTTGATCAGAAATACCAGGGAACTGGTTGCCCCATTTGGGCAGTGGTGCCAGACAAAACTACATGGGCCCTGAGCAGCATGCACAAATTAGATTTTCCCTTTGGTATTTTTAGGATCATACTGTGGCACTAGTAATCTAAACCATTAATTTGTAGAATGGTTGGAGTACTGACTTTGAAATAATATATATAACATACAGGTACATGGGGTTTTCTCATTTCTATGCAAAAGAATAAGGGTGAAAAGAAAAATTGGACAACTTTCACAGAATTTAATAAATTGATTAGATTTTTGAGGTATTTTAAAATAAAATTGAATTCAGAATGTCAAAAGCTGCAAACTGAAAATCATATAAAACAGAAAATTGAATTTTAAAAGACATACTTCACATGGAGTGGAAGAAATGTGCCTTTAAAATTGTTCCCACAATTCTCAAAGTAGAAGAAAAAAATCTAAAAACGAAAGCAGAAACCTTTCAGCAGTTCTCAGGCAACAATTAGCAAATGGGTCAAGTAATTACTCCTGAATGTAATTGCCCTTCTCATGATAATATTATGTTGGTTGTAGCCTGGGTTTAGGAACTGAGATTCTACTGGAGTGAAGGTATGAGGTCCTCCTCAGGTTGGAGCTTGATGAACAGGTCTAAAATTCTACAGAAGGGTTTGGAGGTCTCACTTTATTGGTGAGGAATCTGTATGAAAACTTGTGAGTAAGAATAGCAGAGTACAAGGAGTGAGACCCTGGACTCAGAATCCAGGGGGAAGGGAAAGACCAACAATGGATCAAGGAGTGTGGAAGCCAAGGAAAGCCAGGAGAGCTCCATGCATGGAGCTTGGAGCAAGAACAGGTTCATGAAGAGGAAAAAATCAGTTCCATGGATGCTGCTGAGAAGTTAGCTAAATGGAGATTGTCCACACATCAAAGTCACTGGATACCTCAGCAAGAGTAGCTTTTGTGGAATAAATGTTTGGAAGAAGATGTCAGAAGAAAGGGAGAATCAACATTTTTCAGTTACTGCCCTGAACACTTTGAGAGGACAGACTTCAATTCGGATTTTAGAGTTGCTCAAAATTCCCTTTCAGAATTTGGGGAAGGAGCAGCTTGTAGAATTGGCAGGACCCAGTATGCTATGAGAATGTTATATTCAAAACTGATCATGAATTTCAAGAAGTCAATGGCGGAGTTGTTTGATTGTGGGGCTAACTGGGGGCTATGGCTTACTGCCACTGCCCAGTGCCTTGAGAAAGGATGGGACCACATATCGCTAGCCTGGGGAAAGATACAAATGCAAAACTTGAAGGACACATTGTCTACTGATTGTGCACTGCATTCAAACCATCATAAAATCCATAAAATTGTAAGCAGAAGCATGTAAGTTGGGGACCATTTGATTATATTTTTATTGTGGCTATTATCATTCTCTTCATATATCAGCCATGTTTCCCATTGTTGAGACACACTACTTGACACTTGCAATTTAAAGGAGGAAAGGTTTCATTTGGCTCATGGTTTCAGGGGATTGAGTCCATGGCAAGATGATTCCAAGGCAGAAACAGCATGGTGGAACAGTGTGGCAGAACAAATGTGCTTAGTTCAAGGTATTCAGGAAGCAGAGCAAGGGAAAAGCAAGCTAAAGAGGAAGAGACTAGAAATATAGTACCTAAAATCATGCCTCCATGACTCACCCAGACATATTCAAAGTAGTGCTTTACTAATCCTCTAGGCAGCTCCCAAGCCCAACAGGTTGACACAATTAAGCTTAACCACCACACCCTTGTCATTAATAATAAGCTCATCAGGGAAATTTGTTGGTTTTGTTCTGAAAACAGTGCCAAGCCATATTTAGTACTAAATAATATTTGTGGATGGATGGATGGGTGGATGGATGGATGGATGGATGGATTTATGATGTAGGACCTAGTAAATCAATCTTGATATGGGTGTTCCCTGGAGAATAAATTCCTGACTACAGAATACCTGAGTCCTCTTGAATGTGAGTCCTCTTAAATTACACTGTGGCATGAAACTCATTCCCCTTTAAAGTGAAAACATTATTTAACACTAAAGTCGATTAGCATATTAATACTTTTGGCCATGAGACTATTGACCAAAACAAGAATTGTGGAAATGTCACCTTTAAAGTATAAAACTGCAAAGGGCAAGAGTTAGACAGTGGCTAGGTAGAAGAATAGGCAACATTTTACAGCTGATTTCCTAAAAGCAGTCATCAGACAGGACTGTGTCATTTTAATTGTAGATTTTCAAGTGGCTTTCACTCTGACTGCCCAAGGGAGAGAATAATTGCCTTTAAGATGATTTAATCCCTACGGACTCTAAGATTCATGGATTTGTCTGGAAGGACAAGAGTGCTTTGTGGGCTGAGGGAGAATGGGGTGGGTGATGATGGGAAAGAAGAATTTCCCTAAAGAAAAAATGCCCAAGGTACAAACAGGAGGAGCTAGGAGAGAGATCTGGACTTGGGATTTCGGGTTTATGACAGCATCAGACTCTCAGACTCCCTTCCATCCATCTTTTCTAGTCCCTACTTTTATTCACCTTCAGAAGTAGGGAAAAGGCAAAAGAAGGGCTCCTACCAGCAGACCCACATTTTGTGGTATCTCTGCCCTTTCTCATCCACCTGAGAAAGTTCTAGCTACACATCCTTGGTCTTATGCCTCTTTTATTATCTGGGTTCTGAACCAGTATTATATCTGCCTTCTGGGTTTTCTCATGGCTGCCTACTGAAACAAAACAAGCATAAAAAGTTGACAAAAAGAAAATAAAATATAAAAAGAGTTCACATGTCTCAATCAATTCCATCTTTTCATTTGACTGTCTTGATTCTGGAATTCTAACATTGCCTCAGCAGTGAGGAGAGCCTTCCTCTCCCATCCCTGCCCTGGACCACGTCCCCGAGGTGCGAGTCTTCTCTGGGGTTAGGCATGGGCTGCATCTCAATCCCTATGCAAATGGCAAGGGAGGCACACTGGAGAATTAGTCTCTACCTTAAGACTGAAATATTAAAATAAAAAGTAAAAATCATTAATCATTGCTTGGAGACGATCATGAATTTTCACCTTGGGAATGTAAAGTTACATAATTAGATAATTATGCTATGCATCATGTGTCACTCTTTGGGAGCCTGCATCAGTCACAACATTAGCAAGTGAAAGAAATCTTCAGCGTAACATACCCAGCCACTACTGTGGAAATACCTCAAAGTCACACTGAGAGTGTAGGGAGACTGCCACTGTCACCCAGCAGGACTTGTGTGACTGGTAGGTAGCTCCTCCCACCCTGCCCCTTGACAAAAGGCGGTGCTTATTGGGCTACACTTCTCCAAAGCTCACTTCGGTTATTAGTGTCTGCTTGTTGTCCACAGGACTTTTAATCCACACGGTCAGAGACAGACCAGACAAGAAACTACGGGAAACCCTGGACTCTGATTGACAGGTATTTGGAAGCAATTCCCTTCACAAGAGGGTGATGGGTGTTGCATAAAGAAGGAAAAAAATGAGAATTTGTGGCCAAGAAAAATCAGCATGTGTTACTTGAGTAGCTTTGTTTTCAACTATCTGCTCCCTCTTTGTATGAGTATTACAACTGCTTTATCTCCCACATTGTGGACTTGACCAAGTCGCTTGCTTGGGCCTAAAGGCAAGACAGGATATGCTGACTGCTTCTGAGAGGAAGTTTTCAGAACCACTGGGCATTCAGCTCACCTCTCCTGACCTTTGTCTTTGGCCATGTCCCAGGTAAGGGCTCCTCCTTCAGCTTTGCTCCTGGAAAGAAGACCCATAAAGCCAACCCACAGATAACAGAGTGCATGAGAAATAAACTAAAGACTTGGAGTTGCTGGGTGCTGCAGCAAAATATGGTGACTGATTCTGCAATCACCCAACTCTGTATTTAGTCCACTACTCACATTTCAAGAGTCAAGCAATGCTGAACCCATAAAGCATCAGGTTAAAATAGGGGGTTTCATCGATGTTTAAATAATCTGAAAAATGAAGGGTTGACACCACACAAGCAAAACGTCTGAATTACAGACTCAAACTTAAAATGAGAATGTAGACTGCACTAATATTGTTGGACTACAATGCTTTTGAGTTTAGCAAGATCCTGGTCATTAGAACTCACCTGAACTGTATGTAACTGTGATGTGTGCCGCATTTGACTTTCTCAGGGGACAATCCAATTTGACTTCTCCAAAGATGAAGCAAAACTCAGAGGTTTTCTTAGCTGAATATCTAGAAATTTAGAATCAAATGTCTAACCTAACTGATTCAAATGCGATTTGATTTCTCTCCCACTTTATATGTTAGTTTTTGAGGGCTTTGAGAGACTGACATTCTTTATTCTACTTATATTTTTACCACCCTACCCCCCAAATATTAAGACTTTGACAGTTTCCTCTTTTAAAAAGTTAGCCTTGTGTGTTCAAAGCCATTTGTATGAGTTGCATGGAAACCGTGGTCACCCTCTGATCACCAGGCTCTAGAGAAGTTGGATGCAGCCTGTCAGAATTCTTGTTAGAGCATCAATAACCTTGGCCTTTGGGAGAAAGGCCGGATGAAGACGGATGGGCAGTGGGCTCTGGCCTGTCAGGCTCCTCTGCTGCCCATCTTGGACATGTTTGCCAGGGCAGTGCTGCCCAGGGGCAATTAACAGACGCCAAGGCCAAAGCAACTGTTTGAAGCTCCCCCAAACCATCCCTCTGGCTTCACTGCAAACTCTTGATCATTTTAATAATATGCCATGCTGCTTTTGTTGGTTCGTTTGATACATGTTGGAATGACATTTTCCAAGGAATTATTCATAGTATGCCAGAATGCATAGTTGTACGTTTCAAACATTTTGCATTGCAGGTGTTTGGAAAAGTTAGGATGTTTAATGAATCCCTGATAGGGAAAGACACATGCTCAAACTTGCCTAATGTCAGCAGAAAGATGTAGGCATACATATACCTCAAGCTTATTTAAATATTAACAGTTTATATTTCCTTAAATATAAAACATAAACCTTGACTCATTTCCAGTCTATGTACATTTTCAAACTGTACTTCTGCTTTGTTAGGGCAATGCTAGCTGTTGTAATGAGCTTGACATTCTGATTGTGTACATTTTTGTTATTGGCATTCATGTAACATCAGTAAAAATCTCCTGCTCAGTAGGCAGTTTTCTTCCACCTTGTCATTCAGAGATCCTATCTAAGCCTGCCCTGTGTGGCTGACCATCCTCTGGGTGATATGGGAGAGAAGCCTCCAAGTGTTTTGTTTCTAGTCAATGGAAGAGTAGAAGACAGTGGGAAGGCTCACTTGCTTCCTAAATACCCCACCTTGGAAATGGCATTGCCACTTCCATTCCTATCTCGTTGGACAGAACTGGTTTATGCCAGAACTTGCTATAAAGTTGAGCTGGAAGATGTACTAAGTTGAGTGAGCATCGACCCAAAATCTCCACTGTGGAAGAAAGAGAGCCATTTTGGGTGGATAGTTAGCCTTTTCTGTCATAAATAGCATATGAGGTGGTAAGTTTTCTAATTTTTGTCTATGTATTTTGAAACACTGGCCTTCTTTTTATGTCAATGTTGTCAATTGTATTTTAAAATTCAAGGTGTAACTTCTGAGCACAGCGTTGAATTATTAACATCCTGACTTCATCTTTCAACATGAATAATTTGTATTCTAGTTCTCAGAGCATTGTTGTGTAATACTTGCTAATTAATATTCATTAAATACCACTGGCCCCACTTGGAGAGCTTCAGCTTTTAACCACAATTTGTGGTTGTGGATAAGCATAGCATCATGTAGAGTACCCACTATTTCTCTGAGATACCATAATAATGTTAAACCTGGTGATCCTAGAAACTTACACCGCTGGAAAGCACTGGGACCATTTCCAATCATTTCATTCATTTGTTCACTCATTCATTCAGAAGCAGTCATTCTTCTCCCAACAGATGCCAATGCATGAAATCTCAATTTACATTCTTTGGCTTGTGTAAAATATTTAATCTAATTATCTAAAGTTGTTATTGTGAATTTGTTATGGACTTTTTAAAGGGAAATAAATTACACTAACAGATTCTGCACTTCTGCCCACAACCTGCTTGTTCATCTCCCCAGAAAGCTCTGCATAACTGCTGTTTAGCCAGAGGGTTGCTGTCACCTGTGTTAAGGTGCAAACATCTAGCTGTTCGTCCTGGTGTGGAGTGAGGGCACACCGTCAGAGACCACAAGCTTCATTTCCCTCCTCTTAGTCCCTTCCTATGCCTTCCACTCCCCCAGGGCCCACTGGCCTCTTAGAAGGGACAAAGCCATTTTCATGAAGCAGAGCCTGTCTCTCCCTATGCCTTGCTCATCTCTGAGAGGCATGCTTCTCAAAAGCAGGAGAAGTCCGTAATGGTCCTATGGTCACATTGCTTCCTGGTTTGTCTTGTTTTGTTTTCAACAAAATTGAAGGAGGACTTAATTGAATTGTCAGTAGATAGATCATTAAAAGTGATTTTTTGATGACAGATTATAGTCTGATTTTTGGAGTATATTTTGAAAAAAGTTCAAAGAATTGAGTGACAATGTTATTATGATTTGATTCTATTTCCATCTATTTATATGCATGCATTGTCTAAGTGCTTGAACATCTAAAACTGAAAAGTAGGGACAGAATTGATGCTGAATCCCTTTTCATTTTAGCAGTGATATTCACCCAGGGATATATGAGCTAAAAGAAGAAAAGAATAAGGATTAAAAGAGAAAAGAAAAAGAAATAGAGAACAAAATCATCCATCTAACTGAAGATACATTTTTTTCAATAAAATTCTATGTTCTTTCTCATAATTATCAAAATTTGTGAGACATTTTCGTTTTTGTTCCATTATGCAGTGGTAATTATTTTAATGATAACTAAATGCAGAAGCAATTATTCAAAATATAGAGGAGGATATTTAAAATATCACATGATATTTTAGAAAAATAAATTTAAATACATACCCATATTTATACTGTAGAGGAGTATAATGGAAATGCAAATTTAACGAGTAAAAGAAATCA
Source organism: Erethizon dorsatum (assembly GCA_028451465.1). Taxonomy (NCBI): domain Eukaryota; kingdom Metazoa; phylum Chordata; class Mammalia; order Rodentia; family Erethizontidae; genus Erethizon; species Erethizon dorsatum. The sequence continues at coordinate 60,139,088 of CM051833.1, forward strand.
TGTAAAACTTTTGTAAAAGAAGAGTTTGTTCATGTAGTTAAAAATAGTTGATGGAGGATAACAAATTACTTTGGAATTTGGAATTTATTGCATATATTTAAAAAGAAAATATAAAGGTTTTATATAAAATTTCCAATGTTTATAGAGCCTTAGAAATTGTGTTGCTGCAATTATTTAAATTGACATTATTTTGTGTATTAACCTAAAAATGTGTGAAAAGGTAAGTAGTTGACGAACCTCCCAGCCCTCTTTCATCCACATAGGATGGTATGTACTTGGTGGCATGGGCATCACCTTCCTGAGAGTCTGGATGGAGCTGGAGATGTATCTAACTTCCTGAAGGTAACGTGGTACCTAAAACAGCGACTGCAAACATCCAGTGTTGGAGGAAAACGGCCACAACGAATTCTTTGCTACTGCTCCCACTGAGAGGCGGACACTGTTTCCTTTGTTCTTGAGACTACGCTGGTCTGAGACTTGTTCTGGCGACCAGTGACACTGAAACCTTTGAGATGGAGCCTGAGGAAAGCTATAGTTTTTCTTCAATCATTTTTTTTTTTTAAGATCTTCTTTTTAGCAGTTTTAAGCTCATGGCAAAATGGAGAGGCAGGTACAGGACAGATCTCTGATATACGCTCCACCCCTGTGCATACTTAGCCTCCCCCAATATCAACATCTCCACCAGAATGGTGCAGCTGGTACACCAGAATGGTTACAGCTGACCAACCTACAGGGCGCACCATTACTGCTCTGAGTCCGTGGTTGACGTCCAGGGCCACTCACAGTGTTGGACATTCTGTGCTTTGGACAGGCACCTGTCACTATGGTATCGTACCGTGTATATGTGCACAGGTATCATACACATCCTTCTCCCTCCCCGTAGATCTCAGCAACCACTGATCTTTCTACCGTTCACACTGCTGCCTTTTCCAGAAAGTTACACACTTGGAATCACAGTATGTAGTCTTTTTAGATTTGTTTCTTGCACTTAAGTTTCTTCCATCTTTTTGTCTTGATAGCTTATGTCCACAGTTTTTGCCCATTCACCTACCATCACAGTGGCTTTGGATTTGGAACCATTGTCAACAAAGCTGCAGTCTTCTCTGGGGAAGTGCGGTCCCCGCTCCCCCAGTCCAAGTGCCTTGCTGGAGACGTCCAAATAAGTCACACAGGGCAGCTTGCAGAGAGCAACAGAAATCTCAATCAAAGCCTCAGCTAAGCCCTAGCTGACAGCTAAGGACAACTGCCAGGCACATGAGCTAACTGACCACCAGCCCAGGGGACACGCTGGGCGCGCAACCTGCAGCTGGCACCAGGTGAGACTGAAGTGCCCAGCCAAGCTCATTAACTCATAAATTATGGGATACAATATTACGGGTTAGATCTAAAATGTCGCCACAAAGCCCCATGTATAAGGCAGGAGGTGACTGGGTCATGGGAGTGCTGTACTCGTCAGTGGATTAATTCATTGATGGAGGGAGGTGGTCACTGGAGGCGTGACCCGGAAGGAGTCCCTGGCTCCTGTCTTCTCTCTTTCTCTGCTCCCCGGCTTCCCTGTGGTGAGCAGCTTTCCCCTGCCAGCCTCTTCCACTGTGCCCTTTCTGCCTTGGAGCCAGCTCACCGTGGACTAAAACTTCTGACTCCATGGGCCAAATAAACCCTCTTCCTTTAAATTGCAAGCAACAGGTATTTTGTCCTAGCAACAAGAAAGTAATGAATACACACAGGCAATGGTCATTGCTTGTTTAAATCACGAGGTTAGGGGTCGTTTATTACATAGCAATAGATAACGGCATATCCCACCAAAGGAGTCCAAGACAGCATGCTATAATTGAATATCTTAAAATTTTTGCAGAGAAATCCAGAAATCTTCACAACATGAAATAATAAAGACTCTACATAGCCTTGTTCATGTCAAGTTTTTGCTAGAGTTCAACCCAAGTCAGTTTTTACAGACACGCGAGGATGAAGAGAGAGGTTGAGGGCGCGGTTTGGACTTTAGGGGATTGTGGATATGCGCATTTTCCAAGTCTAACCTGAGTTTTAGTTTAAAGCCAGCTGAAATCTATTCTCCAGAAAGCCATCAGCAGTGACACCTGTCACCGGTTCCTTGTAACCCGATCGTCACCATTGCTCCCTTACAGCACCTTTCTTGATAACCTCTGTGTCTCCTCCTGTTGCCACATCAGGCATGAATTCTCCCACAGCAAGGAAATTGTCCTTCGTCTTTCTGACAGCCACAAGCACTAGGTGCACACCCACAAGGTGGATAGTTGCCATTCACATGTACTCTTCTGTCCAACTTTATTGTGTGACACACTTATTCCCCTTTTGTAGATGAGGAAACCAAGGCTTAGAGAGGTCAAGTAAGCTTCTCAATGTCACACAGCTATAGTATGGCAATGCCTGGATTTACACCCAGGCAGGTGAGCTTTGGATCACAGCAAATGAATAACTATCGCCTGAGTGTCCAACCAAACCACTGAACATTTCTCAGACAAATCTCGCTTTCCCACAAGATTCGACCCATTTCACGAATCTTTGCAGAGTGTCGTAACAGCATATTTGTTTCTCAGAGTGTGTCGGGATGACTCGTGACACTCCCTCAGAACTCAGACACACACCAGCGTGTATTGCCGATCCAGGAGGTTCAACAGGAACTGAATGAGCAGCCAGTTCACCTTTCAAGGAGCTCACAAAACTCCTCTATTAAGAAAACAAAAACAGCGAGGCATTTAGCACAGGCCTGGAATCCCAGTACTCTGGGAGACCGAGGCAGGAGGGTTGCAAACACCAGTCCAGCTTGGGCAACTTAGCAACTTATTGAGACCCTATTGCAAAAAGGGGTTGGGGGTGTGGCAGGGGATGTAGCTCAGTGTCAAGAGCCGGGGTTCAATCTCTCAGTTCCCAGTACTGAAAAAAAAACTTTTTGCTGTGATGAAAAGCCGCACAAACCAACACGAGCACAAACTTGTTGACCTCTTTTGCTTTTCCCTTTGTCTGGCATTGTCTTTCCCCACTTCCGGGTTGCCAGGGACCCCCACCACCACCACTCCTGTTGCTTCCAGTGCCAGGGACCCCACTACTCCCTTGTTCCTAGCTGTCTGACTTTGCTCTTTGATTCCTGGGTTTGTCTCCTGAAATGCTTTAATCTGGACTGGCAGTTGGCCCTCTGTCCCCTCCCTTGGAATCACACCTATTCCACGCCATCGCTCTGGGTGAGAAGTTTTCCATTTCACACCTCTGCCTTTGACAGAACACTGTGTAAGTCAGCTAAAGCAACTATACGAAGTGATGCTTGAGTGCATGAATGCCTGGGAAGTGCATCCAAAGAAGTGTCACCCATTTGCCAGGCCCTGTAATTAGGACAGATCTCATCGCAGGATGCCGGCGTGGCAACATCTCTGAATTTGGTGGAGTTTGAATCAACAACAAACCAGCAACCTCTTTCTTCCCGGAGTAAATACGTGAAGAAAATCTGCACTGTGCTTGCTGAATCAGGTAAGGCAAAGTGGAAGAGAGAAGAAAAGGATCCCATTAAATATCATGTGGAGACCTCAAGGAAAAAGGATATTAATCTCTCTCCCCAAAACACCCTTCATCACAGCTGTGATGAACCTGAATGATTGATTAATAATAATCTCTCACATTTAAAAATCAGACAGCTTAGTCAGTGAGTTGGAGCAAAAGAACTTTACTATTTAAAGGATAGTGTGGTAACCTTCTAAGTTTCTAGACTTATATTAATAAACCTAATGCAAATAAATAGTTAGTATTTGTAATGTAGAATCATATAAATGCTCATTTTTTTCACTTAAATGTTAACATCTAGGTGCTTGTATATAAATGCACATGGGTTTGAGCAGAGGTTATGTATTTAAGTAGTATTGTTAATGAAAATTTGTTTTGTTATGAAGTACTGCTTCTCAAATGTTTTCACCTTTCAAAATAAATATAAATATCTGCTAATTTGCTTCTCATTCTTCTATCAAAAAGCACTCAAAAGGCTACCGGCTATTAGATTTTTTCATCTTAAAGGTAAACTGTGTTGGCAGTAAAGTCATCCTGGAATTTTCTGAAGATATGAATTTTTTCAACAGTTATCATTTTTTAAAATGTATTTTAACTGACAGGTAACATTGTATTTTTACGATATACCCAAAATGTCTTGAAGTACACGTAAAGTAGAATGGTCAAGTCCAGTTAATTAACGAGAGCATTACATTCCATAGTTATTTTGTGATGAGAGCTCATAACATCTTCCTTTTATATATTTTTAACATTTTTATTAGTATGGGTTTGTAGCACATACTGATTATGTTCACTGTGGGGCGTGGGTACTGGTACATGATGAATCGTAATTATTTTTGTTCTCCTTCTTCTCTCTCTCCATCTCAAGATCTCCTTTCCATTTACCAAAGATCTATCTTCTTATTTCTTATTGTCTATCTTCTCTTTAGCTCTTTAAATTATATACACTTTTGGTTTCTAATATAAGAGAAGTTATGCAATATTTAAGTTTATGTGTCTGATTTATTTCACTTAACATTATGTTCTCAAGGTGCATCCATTTTCCTACAAATGATTCAAATTTATTCTTATTTACAGCAGAGTAGTACTCCATTGCATATAAATATCACATTTTCTTTATCCATTCGTCTGTTGATGGATATATAGACTGCTTCTGAGATTTAGCTATTATGAGTTGTGCTGCTATACACATGAGTATCCATGCATCACTGCAGCATGATTTTACAAAAAAAAATGAAAGACCCATATTAATGCAACTAGAAATTAAAATGGTGAAATTGCAACAGACACAAAAGCAGCCCAGGTTATTAGTAAATATTATGAAAACTTGTGCTCTCCAATGGAAGAATCTAGAAGAAATGGACAGATTCCTAGACACATATAAATTACCAAAACTGAACCAAGAAGATATAAAAATGGAACAATTCAATAACAGGAAATGAAATTGAGGCAGTAATTTAAAAAATCTACCAACTAAGAAAAGTCCAGAACCTGAGAGATTCACCACTGAATTCTACAAGAAGGTCAAGAAAGGGGCCAGGGATGTAGCTCAGTGGCATAGCACCTGCTTGGCAAGCACGTGGCCCTGAGTTCGATTCCTGGTACAAAATAGGAAAGTTAGGGTAGATCTAAAGCCAATACCCCTGAAACTCTTTAATGAGATTCTCTTTACATTTTCTCTTCACATTTACCACATAGTCACTCAGTGGTCCTTTTGCTGTACAGTGGGTGTTTCAGGATTGCTCCTGCTGTGTGATTGTAACTACTCATCCTCTGGCCTGTGTCTCCCCTCCTCTTCCCTGCCCACCTCCATCTCTGCCAACTGCCCTTCTGTTCCCTGCTTCCATGAAACTGGTTTTTTTCCCCCACATTTCTATTGGTGCATATTGGTCACACAGATGAGCAGGTTTTATTTTAGTAGCTGTGGACTTGCACATCACGTACTGTAATCCTTCTCATTCCCTGTCAATTTTTGATTCCATGCCCGGGATTTGAATCTGCCTGCATGCTGGGTGCTGGGCAGTGACCGACCTGTCTAGTGCTGCAAGCTGCTTGTGTGAGCCTCTGACCCGAGGGCACCTGGGAGGGTTAATGACACCTGCCCACTCATAGACAGTCGCCTCAGTCTCTCCTGCGCTCAGGGAACAGCTAGAGGTGTGCTTCTCCCACCTGCTCTGGAGGTGAAACACATCTGGAAATTTCTCATATATGCAGGGTCCCTTTGTGACTTGTCATCGCACAAGGCCACGTGCCTGTGTTTCTCAGGGCCACCTCCTCCTCCTCCCAGAAGAGAACCAGACCTGTGCTCACAGGAAGTCACTGCCTTCACTAAGGTGGCCCCCTCTGTAGGTGCTGCAAACTCTAGGTCAGTCTTGAGCATCAGTGCATTGCACAAGGTGCCGGGGTCGAAGGCCCAGACGGCTTCCCAGCTGCAGGCTGCGCCCTGATGGAGTGGCTGTCTGACGCCATGCTTCTGGACAGTCACCCCTTAGGAGTTTGTCTTCCTCACAAAGGGTACAGTGTGCTGCCCTCTCCTCTTACACCTCCCTGGAGAGACTCGTGTGTGCCTGGGAAGTCCAGGCAGGGACTGCCACTGTGGAAGGGGGTGAGGACGGTCTGAAAAAGACCATGTGGATTATTTTTGTCCCTTTAGCCTGGAAAAGGTAGATTTTAAAAGAATGATCCAACCGGTGGTGACACCACCATTTTACGTGTTGTATCAGGATTAGGCTCAGGTGCATGGAACATAAAGCCAAATCTAACGGTGATTAACAAATAGAAAGGCATTTGTCTCACCTATAAAAGCAGCTCAGAGAGTGGCACTAGTGGCACAAATAGGCCTACTTCCCTGGATCTGCAGGGCACAGACCTGACCAGCCGATATCTCTGTCACCCCCAGGATGTATCTTATGACCTCAGTGTCTAAGCAGGACACCAGAGCTCCAGCCATCACCCCAAGGCCCAGGGAAAAAGATATCCCTCCACTTGAAGATACTGCCTAGAAATTGCATGAAACATTCTCTTACTTACATTTCTCTTTTTTTTCCACTTATATTTCACTGGCCAAGACACATGGCCACATGTAGCTTTGAGGGACATGAGCAAAAAGTCATTTGGATTAGTGGCAAAGAGACTAGAAAAAATTGGGGGTCTTATTACTAAGGAAGAAGCAATGGATACTAAGAGGCAACTTGGAGTTTCTGCAGCATAGAATTATAAACTCTTACCATGTCAAGTCCTTTTAGGCAGGGATATTTTAGAGAGAAAATTTTCTGTTTTAAGGCCATCATATCATATAAGCCTAGAAATAAAACAAGCAAGAATGCTTGCCTGTTCATGATAATGATATATAGAATTATACCTTGACTAGAAATTACTGGGAATCCAATAGACTACTCAACTACAGGATTAAAAGAGGATTCTCACTAAGCTGCATGGAGATATTTTTATTATTGAAATTTATTTTGTTAAAAAGGGAATCAAACAACAACAACAAAAAATCTATAGGAGAAAATTATATTTACCACTCTGAAAGTTTCAAAGCTTAAATCACTAAGGCTTTGTATATAAGTGTTAGCGTTTAAGACACGGAAGAAATTCAGCTTTATTTCCCTGGAGGAGGCTTACCACTCTCACCAGGGACCTTGCCCCAAATACACATGCACCAACACACACAATCACAATTTCTATTTTGAATTCTAAACCTATTGCTACGACAACTACAAAACAACCTTCACTTTCCCTGGGTCACGCCGGTTCCGTTTGTTTTTAAAGAGAAGGGTGTATTCCCGAGAAGACAGAGATGATGGATAGCGTCTCAGACCAAAGACCAGAAGCTGCTTTCTATTCTCAGCTTCCAGCATTGATTTCTGTGGCCATGGGTGAGTTACTTACAGTCTTTGGTTTTGTATCCACTTTCTACAAAGCATAGCTCCTTCCATTTGTGTCTCTATCCCTGGCTACTGATAGGTATTAACTAAGGGCCTTACTGAGAACACCCTGGGACCCACACACTCTCGTGTCTCCATCCTCATTGTCCTGTGCACGTAAATCCCTCCCCCCCCCACACACACACACATTCTGGGCTCGTCCATCCACGTGGCCAATCCGTGTGGCGCGTTCTTTTCCTGCATGCCTTCCTGTCGGGACATCTGAGCACCTGCAGACTCGGCAGCTTCGAAACTTCAAGCAGCTGTTTGGATTCAGCCGTACTCCAGTGATGAGAAACCCCTTTCTAACCCATTTGCAGGCAGGGCACGAGGAAGCTGGGTCCTCTGGATGCTGTGCGGAATTAGATGAGACTCCGGAGGGCTGGATTCCAAGCCTCAGGTCCCAGGGCAGATATGAACGGAGTTCCTGTGTCTGGCACAGTGCCAACTCTGTCATCTGCTGCACAAATGAGCCTACTGAATTTTCCCTTCTCATTCCTGGCCCATCTACCCATGAGGCGCCATTGTCATTTACTCTATTACCATAAAGGTCTGAGATTAAATTACTCTTGTCAAAACAAACCAGTCCACTAAGAATGATTTTGTTCACCTAGAAACTTTGAGATTGCCTACATTTCTATGACAGAAAAACCAAACTAGTAAGGGGAAATACTCTATAGGTACAAAAATTCAGCCAAACAGGCAGAGTAAGTTTCAGTGGTCTACTGCCTGAAACAGTGCCACAGCTCATAATGATGTGTTATATGTCTCAAAATTACAAAAAAGAGATTTCAAATATTCTCATCTCAGAAAAGAAAATGGTAAGGGGTAAAGCGATAGATATGTTACTCGGCTTGATTTCATCGTTCCAAGGTGTATACATGTAAGGAAATATCCCATCGTAGCTCATGAGTATGTTTATTTGTCGGTTGTCAATAGAAGATGAAATTTAAGAACATAAAAGTGAGTTTTCAACCTGAAAACACTGTAGTGGAAGCTCCATCAGACATGAGGCTCTGCAAAGGGCCAATTTGAATTGCTTGGGAAGCAAACCACTGGGTTAGTGGAAGTCTAAGCCCTGAGGGCAGCCAGGAAGTGTGAAACATGCTGACCTCACTTACATCCGGGACTTTGGAGTCAGGCAGACCTAGACATAAATCCTGGGAAGTCTTTGGCAAAGAATTTTACCTCTCCAAGCCTCACTTTCCTTATCGGTACAATGGAAATGTTTGCCTTCTGGGTCTGAGGAGTGTACCGGGCAAGTTGTGAGCCCCAGGAGGGTGACGCCCTTCTGTTTAGAAGCAGGAGGCCAACTCTGCAGATGGCAGGGTTTTACCTCTGCCTGAGAACTTTCACACCCTCCTCACAGTTGGTGTAAAACATGTAAGTGATAAAACCAAAGCTTGGGGTCAGTCATCCCTGTGAAACTTCATAAAGCCTAATCTAAGTCTTTTCATCTCATTTTTTGGTTTTGTTTTGTTTTTCTTCCTGTTTGTTTGGGAGACATTTTTGTTTCATGGACATTTATAGAGAAGTTCAGGCTGCTGTTCTGACATGGGCTGGCAGACTCAGGTGAGCCTTTTGCTTGGGTCTTCAACTCTAGAAAACAGCACCAATGGTTTCGGAACAGTGTACTGAACTCCGGGGACCCCTGCACTTCCCGTGCTCCCACCAGCCTGCAGCTTTTGTCCGTGTCCCCCGCGTTTGGAGTGTGAGGTCTAAGGCAGATGAGAGCAGGGGCATGTTTGTCACCTTGCTGTCTTTCCCACCCCAGCATTCTGGAGCAGCTCAAGGATTGTGGCGTGAAGGAGCTGGTGTGGTTCCTAGGATTGCGTTGTCCTGAGTTTAACTATAGAAGAAGCCACCCACTGAAGTCTGCTCTGAGAAGAAGCTTCATTTCCAAATATTGTTCTTTCCATATCTAAAACCCTGCATTCCATATTTTAGCTACACTTCATACTCCTTTTCTACAAATGGCATTATTTTTGCTAGGGAAAATACAAAATCCCTGGTAATTGCATAAGCGAGCAGCTGGTGACTCAGAACCTGATGCCTCTGCTGGTCACCTCGGCCCCTGTCACCCTTCTGCTACTCCCGAGCAAGGCTGGCACAATGTACACCCTGCACAGGCAGTGCAAAGAGCCCCAGCCAGCTGTGCCAACACTCTCCTTAGAATACTGCAAGGATTTCAAACGTCAGAGTGCAGGGGCTGCGGGGAGATTTGTGGGTGGAAGTGTGTGAGAGAAGAAGCCATATCCTAGATGAAAACTCTGGTCTGTGGGCTGCTCTGGGGTCTGTCCCCAAGGTGGGTGACAGGCTCAGCCTTCCTGCAGCTGCCACATGATCGGAGACTGTGGAGAGTCCCCACCCACACTGGTGCAAGCCTGTGTCTCCAAGGGGTCTTTGCATCCCCTGTGATCATTGACGGTCCTTCTCTTGACATGTTGCTGGGACCCCCCGCAAACTGGCCACCTGCACTTTTCTTTTTCCTCTATTCTTGAGGGCTGTCAGTTGAATTTTCAATAAATTATTATTTTCTGGGTCTGTGTGTAATTGGCTCTTATTTTAGTTCCTGGGCTTCTGTAGAATGGGTTTCTATGCAAAAGACATTGTTACTGTCTCTTTCCTGTTTCTGTTGTAAGTGGGGTGGGGGATAAAATAGGCACAGTTCCTCTAACCAGGGAAATTATGACACTTCCAAGAAAGATACAAGAATTAATATCTATACAATATTAGAGGGGATGGGATACAGAAGCTCACAGGGGAAGCAGCTCCACCTGCCTTGTAATTGAAGAATTGCAAGCTAATATAATCACAAGAGGTGTGATCAAAAATTAGGTGACTATTTAAATTTTTAAATATGTATTACAGTAAAAGACAAATTTCTGTCAGTTCTCTTCAAAACACTCCCCCTCCCTTTGCAAATGTTAAATCATCATTTCTGCCACTTTCTGCAGCAGTTCTGAAAGTCCTCTTTCTTGTCTTTAGTTGCACTGTCATGGCTGCTTCAATGTCCTGAATTCATTCAAAATGTTTCCCTTTCACAGTCATTCTGACTTGGGGAAGAGCCAGAAGTCACACAGTGCCAGATCTGATGAATAAGGTGGGTGAGAACACACCCTCGTGTTTTTATTTGGCAGAAGTTGCTATAAATGTTTGCTTAACAAAGGGTGATAACAACATGATATTAAACTGAAAAAAATTTTAATACAGTAAAATACACATTGCCTTTAACTCCCCTCAAAATACTGCTCCTTACTTTGAACACAATTATTCCATTGTTTTTGACAATGTGTCTTTTGCTGTAATAAGGGTTTTTGTTTTTCCTTTAATTTAAACATCCACTGTAGTTTTCCATCACCCCCCATACACGGAGAGAGGAAGCATATTTTCAGCCCTACTACCTGGGTGGCATGAGTGAGCTAGGCGATCTTCCAGAGCCTCAGTTCCTGAACTCAGGTGTGTTCATCAGCTCTCTACTGTGGTAACAAAATATCTGATATATTCAACTTAAAAAAAAGTGGAAATGTTTATTTCGGCTCATGGTTTTAGAAGTTTCAGTCCGTGGTCGGTTGGGCTTTCTGCCTTTGGGGCTATGAGGTGGGCAGCATTAAGGGATTGGAAGGAAGTAGGGGTGCAAACCATCTACCTCATTGCTAGGGCCCAAGAAGGAGGAGGAAGGGGCCCAGGCCCCACTTATCCCCTTCCAGGTCTTCCCCATGGTGGAAGACCTCCTATTCAGTCTCATAACTTAAAGGCTCTACCACCAAAGAGTGTCAGGCTGGAGACTGAGCCTTTAACACATGGGCTTTTGTCAGGTACAAAACCACAGAAGTGGGAAATGGAGATCAAACCAGGCATGCAAACCTATTGAGAGAATCGCTAGCACTGTTCCTGGTTATTGTCGATGTTGCTGGTAGTGGATACACAATTTGGTACGATTTCTTAAATGATAGAACTAGAAGTTGGAAAAATGGAGGGTGAACAAGTGAACTAATTGTAAACACTTGGAGATCTATAATCTTTTGAAGGCATTTTGAATGCTAACAGCCCCAAATAGGCTCAGTATCCTTTGATCCATTGATGCCTTTTCAGCAAATGTGTAATAAGAAAACAATTAAAATGTAATGTAAGTCATATTATGAGCTATGATAATTAGGTGTAGGGCAGAAAGGGGTCGGTTCCTTTCCTCCCAGCATGAAGATTATGGCTGATTTCCCCAAAACAAAAGAGGTTAACAGGAGAAAAGCATAACAGCCTTATTTGATCACACTTATACATGACACAAGAGCCTGAAGAATGAAGCCCCCCCAAAAGAAGGAAAGCTATCTGATTTTGTGCTTGAGTTTAAGGAAGCAGGGACACCATGTAGAAATGTGATTGGACAGAAAGGGTGCCAGTGAATGGTAACAGACAGAATAAGGAACACAGCGAGGCTGGTCCAGATTCTTCTTGGCCTCTCTGTGCAGCATCCTTTCCTGATGCGTAAGGGCAGGCGCCTCCAAGCTGGGGTCTCATGACTCACAACCAGACAGAGTATGCCAGAGTGTTTCCCTATGGCCAGCTCTTACACAGAGAGGTGAGAGGAAGAGTAATATTTTTCATTTTATGACTGGCTTTGGGGAAAAGGGGTTCTGTTTTCTATGGCCCACTCTATAGTTTGCTTCTAGAGAAAATGAGAGGCATGGGATACAAGGGCAGGAGGAGGCCAAAGAGAAACTGCTTCTGAGGATTTCACTTTTAGGATATCATCTTCTGAGCCCCAGCATAAGACAGTACATGGTTAGATGACTAGATTGATGCATCAAAATAGGAAGTCTAGACACGAGGCCCAAATATACAACCAGTCACCTATGGAAGAGGTTTTCTTATGTTCCATGGTGTTATGCCAATTGGATATCCATAAGGAAAATCTCATGCAAAGGATAAAGCAGTAAATATTTTAGATAGAATAGAAGAACTTATTCTTAACCATGAAGTAGACATGGAATAAAAAAAACCCATGAGATACTAATCATAAAAAAATAAGTCAGAACCACATTAAAATGAAGAACTTCTATATGTCAAAGCACCAGTAACACACTGAAAAGAAAACCCATGAAGTGAGAGAAAATTTTGCAAATACATATCCAAATAGGAACTTGTATCCAGACTATACAAGGGGTTTTACAAAGCTTCAAGCAAAAAGATAACCAACCCGGGCCGGTGAGATGGCTCAGCGGCTTAAGCGCCTGCCCGGCAAGCGCGAGGGCCCGAGTTCGACTCCCGGAACCCACATACGAAAAAGGGGCCGGTGATATCGCTCAGCGGCACGGGCGCCTGCTGGCGCGTGAGGTCCTGAGGTCGACCCCCCCGGTACCCACAAAAAAAAAAAAAAAAAAAAAAAAAAAGATAACCAACCCAATGGGACAATGAGAAAAAGACTTAAGCAGGCAATTCATAAAAAAGGACACTCCAGATGGCAAATAAGCACACAAAAAATGCCCAAGAGGCAATGAGAAATGTCAATTAAAACCACAATTAAAACCATTCGCTACATGCCCACTAGGACAGTGAGAGGGAAAAGAGACAAAAAGCTCCAGAGTTAGTAGGAGGATGGGACAAGTGGAACCCTTATACCCTAAGGGTTGAAGAGTAACTGTTTTGGAAATGTGTTTGGAGCAGCAGTACATTCCACATGCCCTGTGACCTGGCAATTCCACCATAAGCCTTATACCCAGCAAGACTGTACAAGTACACGTAAAACAATCCTAGTGGCACTGCTGTAACAGTCCACACTGGAAACCACTCAGTGGGTGATGAAACGTAGAATGGAACAATAGATGGTGGTGGATACACACACATACACACACACGCACGTGCAGCTATCATCATGAATGATCTACAACTGCAAACATGAACAAACTGTGATCATGAATAAAACATTACTACAAGCAACAACGCAGGCAAATGGTGCAAACGTTGAAAGAAGAAAATCAGGCAGAGCAGGGAAAGTAGGGCAGTTCTCTGGGACTGCATTTCTTCATGTGCTGGTTACAAAGTGTGGTCACCTTGGGAAAATTCGTTGAGCTGCATCTTTACAAGTTGTATGATTTGTGTGTCCTTATAATGCATGTGCATTTCTAGGTATAATTGTGCCCCAACAAAAAGTTTATACCAATATTGCAATGTTTGTGAAAATGTATACACTTACATACACATATGCATATTTAAGTGCATGAATACATTGGAGATACAGTTTAATGTCCCACGTTACATTTTCATGAGTTCTAGGACAGCAATCCTACCCTGATGCCCCTGAAGCCCCACGCCAGGACTTCCTTTTTGGCACCCTCTGACCCAGCCCCATGTTTCATCTGCCATATATACATACATAGATAGATAGATAGATAGATAGATAGATAGATAGATAGATAGATAGATAGATAGATACTCCCCAACCCATACAAGCATGTACCAGTCTCCACAGGGAGGGGCTCTGAACGCTGGGGTGCTGGTGTGGTTTACACATGGGCAGAGGAGAGTGGAGAAGCCAAGGTGCTGACTAATCACATGTATTTCTTCCCGTGTATGGTTCAGAATGCCCTCAGCAAGGTGGGGGACAGGTACGCACACCTGCGAGCCAGTCAGCAGAATCAGTCATGCTTCTCAGTGGGCTACTGTTGTCACACTGGGTCACATTCCATCCAGACAAGCAAATGTATTCACTTTTGCTAAAGACATAAAGTTACTGATGATACTGTTACAGCACAGGAGAAAGGACTCTGTTTAGGACAATCACCAGGGACAAAGGGAACTGTGAAAATGGGAAGAGAGATTGGGGCTCGTCTCCATAAGCAGCATGGACGAGCGGACACGGGCAGCCAGGGAGAAGGGTGGGGTCGGGGGTGGGAGACTACTGAGCAGAAACATCAGGGGTGAGCAGGGCTGTGGCTACACTGACCCAGCAGCGTTCTTACAAAAGACAGGTATCACTAGTGGGATGGTAGAGGGCGAGCCCATCAGATATTGATGGTAGTTTTTTCTCCCTAAACTTGACTTTATGATGAAGTGTGCACAGGAGACTCAAAGATGGTTCAGACCCCTGGCTAAAGCTTGGACAAGTAAAAAACCCTGATCACTCTGCAAGCACAGGCAGCTCCTGGGTGCTCAGCAATAATTTACTTCCATTTCTTCTGTTTGTCCAATGCCGTACCTTAAAGAACACTTAAAGAAAAATTGCAGCATAATCACAGTGCTGAGAAGTGATGTCTAAGGAGACATGAAGGGCTCTGCATTTGTGCATAAGGGTCAGAGAAAAAGAGCCAAGCCATTAGGTGGGCGAGCTGATAAAACCCAAACAGGGTTCCTCAATCTTCCTGGGGACCAGATGAAAGGAAATCATTTCTTTAACAGCAGAGGCAGCTTGGATTACCATGAGGAGGGACTGCCTTTGCATTTTATTGACTAAGGAGATTGCAAGCTATTAAGGTGCTAATAAATGTAGTATCATTGGATTAATTTTGGGATTCCTCCTGCTCTCATTAAATTTGGAAACATTCACTGAAGTTTTGCTTATTATATCATAAAGCCAGCCTCTCCTTTCCAGGCAGGGACTATGGAACATATGCATGGTATTGCAGTTCTATGAAGTTCAAAACAAAATGAAATAAAAATGAAGTTGATACTGCAGATGGCAGGGGCTCGATATAACTTGTTAATTTTATTAAGTGAATTATTTTACCGTGCAAATAAGTTTGGCATTTGCTAGAAACACTTGTTTTGCCTGACTACACAGCGCAGCACACCAAGGGAAGGGAGTGAGACAGAAGTAGCTGTGCTTTTCTTCAGAGTCCTTTAAGCCTTGGAGCTGGGCCTCAAATGAAGAGAGAGGACCCTGGATCCAGACTACAAGTGCAGCGCTATTTCTAATAAGAAAAGAATGATTTTCATCCCAGATTACATTCCCTCGCACAGCAGTGTTTCCTAAACAAACTGCATTCATGCCAAATGGCACAGCCACTCTCACAGAAGCCCGGTTATGTCTTAGTTCTGGTTATAATGGTCAGTTCTGGTTTTCTTGATGATTTCTATACTTTTGTCCCTCCTGCCACAAGTTTAATATTCCTGCAGCAAAAGATGAATTCAGAAGCTATGGTTCTGCCAAGGAATTAGTTTGTATTATAAATTTTCTTCTCTTACCAAGACCTACTAAAATATAGTCCTATTAGCCACAGTGTTCCGCCAAACCACTTCAAACTCATTGAAATTTCATTTCATTCTTCCCCTTGGTTTAAAACAAAAGTACCTAATTATTGCCATACAAACTGACCAACGATACTTTGTCATTGTGGCAAAACACGGACGATATAAGATGTGCCCTCTAACCCTTTTAAGTGTTCAGTTCTGTGGCATTAAATGCATCCTCTGGGTTATGCTCACACCACGGCTATTCACTTCCAGCAATGTACTAAAATTGAACATGTCCGATTGTTCTAAGAAATCCTGTGTCTCGCGGAAAATGAGTATCTGTTGTTAAATTACTGCTCACACAGTACTTTTCACCAAAATGGTGGCTTGAAGATGGGGACTGGGAATAATCAGAGCTTTTTTTTTGGAAATCCCACTCCCTGCCCAAATCCCAAGACAATACAGTTACAAATGATCACATATGCATGCTGAAATTATTTTCAATATGTGAAATGATGTTACATTTTAAAAGTTTACACAAATTCGTACTAACATTTCAGAGGTATGAAGGACCCATTTTTCTCCTGCTTCTTCTCTAACGCTTGTCGAGATGAATCCTTTCAATGCTGCCATGCAGGGTGGAAAATGGCGGCTCTGGGATGTGGCGATGATTCTTTTCTTCACCAAACTTTATGCAGGCTCTCCTCGGCCTGTCTGCACACTTCCTCATAAAATCCAATCTTAGCAAGAAGTTTACTGAGTCTGTTTAGCAAGAACCCCCACCCTCTACACAAGATCAGCTACCCATCCGACAAGGTTCCTCATCCTGCCACCCCCGGGGGATGCCTGTCCACCCTGGGCCGTCTTCAGCAGGAATCCTGCTAGGGAAGGAGTTAGCTGACGTCTCTTATACCCCTCAGGCTGCCTCTTAGCAATTTCCCATCCATGCTTCTTGACTACAAATGCCTCTGGCCCATGCTGTTCTCAGAACTGCCCTGTACCAAAGTCTTTCCCCCACCACAGTGATCTGTCTCCTGCTTTAAGTGCTGTCCAGCTCTGGTCTGCACTGACAGATGACACCAGCCTACTCCCCAAAGGACCTGTTTCCATGACCCTATGCCTCCCCAGCAGATAACCCAGAGAACCTGCCCATGGGGGACAGAGCTGGAAGCTAAAGATGCCATCGCGCTAGCGCACGGCTCAGCAGCCCTCCCTCTCTATCTCTCTCTCTCTCTGAACTCATTTGCCACCTAATCTGTCACAAACACACTGGGCTTGGCCTGGACTGTGTCTTTCAGCATGGAGAAGCTCGACATTTGATAAGAGCAGTTGCCAAAGTTAAGAACTATGCTGCATCCCTTTATTTAACCTGAAGATTCTCTTAACTTCCTGCACCGTAGTGCTAGTAATCTGCTTTCCGAGACACCACTGGATGAAGAAGACATCTGGATTTGATTTTAGAGAAGCATAAAGGGCCAAGGCAATGAAGTGAATGTGTTTCCAAATGTAACCTCAGGTCAGGAAATGATTAGGTCTTATTTCACCTCATCCCACACTCCTCACACACTTCCCTGTGCTAATCCCAAATAAAATCACAAATCCGCTTTTTGCTTTCTGACATAAAAGATGTTAATTCATGCCAAGAATTTAGACTTCTCTAAAGTTGCAAACTACAACATTAATGTTTAAATTGTTCCTGTAGATGCCAAGGCTTAAGAAATCTGTGGTAAAATAATCCTTATTTAAAATATAAAAACCCTAAATTGTATGTGCAGTGCTGGGGATTGAACCCAAGGCCTTCATGCTAAGCTCCTTCTGCAGCCTTTTTCTATTTTTTATTTGGAGACAGGGCTTCCCTAAGTCACTAAATTCCCCAGGCTGGACCTGAAATTGTGAACCTTTTTCCTCAGCCTCCCAGGATGCTGGGGTTACAGGCATGCACTGCCATGCCTGGCTGACCCCAGAATTTTATAATAAAATAAATCCTGTTCCTCATCTGCCAAAGCCCTGTGTTTAAGAAGCCTCTCACCCTACAAGTACCTCATCCTCACGATGTATCCCCAGAACCCAGAATGGGTTCACATGGCCTTGCTCTGACTTTAAAGAAAAAAATGTAACTTGGAATAGTGGGACAAAAAAAATACTAGATGGTTCATCACGCCTACTTTTCAAACACTGGAGTTTTAAGTTTTCCAGGTAAATTAATTAAAATGATTTTCATATGTAATGTGAAAAAAATCTCTCTGCAAATATTATATAAATTCGTACTGTTTCTTTTTGAAAATTCGCAGAGAACTCAGTGAGGAGACCGTGATCGGCAGTGTTGCAGGTCAGATGTGATTCCCTCCGCCCTCTCTCTGAGGGTTCCCCCCCTTCAGCTCTTACCAGCCTCAGCGTGGGGCTTCCCCCTTCTGCAGGTTCGAGAAATGAGATTTGATGATCAGCTTCCCTCTCCTTCAGATGCCTTTGTTCCCTCCTGTGGCTTCCTAAGCTCCTGCTGTCATCGGTGGGTGAAGACCTCAATACATGTGGGTGGATGAGGGAAGGCTGTGTAGTCAGAGAAGAAAACAGCAGAAAATGACACATTTTACCATTTCTGTATCCTTTAGTGTGAGTCCTCTTTTCAGGCTATAAGTTCATTTATTTCAAATAAGAAGCTTTGTTGAATAAAAATATTTCTTAAAGTTGCCATTGAATATACCTCTTTGCTCAAGACGAACGTATTAAAACTTCTGTTTGTTATAATTAAGCCCAACACAGAACAATTGGAAGCATTGGTCTGGATGCTAAAGATTTCTACCAGCTCAGTGTGAACCACGAAGCCAGAGAGTAAGTCCCAGAAATCTGATTTCATTTTGTTTTGATGCTAAAGAAAAGCAGGGGACGCAAAACCATGAAAGTCACTTTGTGTCCCCAGAATTAGTCTTTTTAGCTCAGCTTCATTCCCATCTAAGGATGTAACTGTTGCCGGATCAGTGAGTGTGGGGGACCCTCAAGCCAGACACCTACAGAGGAGAGCGGAGGGCGGGAAGGCCAAGGGCAGCATGAGTGACACTGAGACGGCAGTCCCCCCTGTGGATGGGCCACTGTGAAAGGGGAGCTGGCGGCCTGGCCTGGCCCCCCACTCTGCCCATGAGGATTTCCACATCAGCTTCCTGTTCCCATGAGCTCCATTTAGATGCAGTGCTGCCTGTGGGCCATGCAACTCGTGACTTTTTAAGGCAACACGAGTATTGATGAAGACTTAACAGTCATGTGGGGTGAAAACTACCAGCAGTTTACTAAGCAATGAATGTACGTTGATCTATATATCCAACAGGCTGCTGATAGTACGCATGTGCAGAAGCGCCTGGTGGAGAATATGAATTGTCTTCCTGCGGTCTCATTAGGAAAGGAAAGGAACCTTATTTCCTTTACTCTTGCCAAGTGGAAGTGAGGATCTTGGAAGGAAAGAAGACGGATTCTTGCAGATGAAAAGGTACAAGAAGGTTAAGAAGAAGGAAATGAAGAAACTCATACATATCAGGAGTTACTGAGGTGGGGAGGGTTGAGAACTGGACCCCCAGAGTTCAGGCTGTGTTATCAGAGAGGTCACAAGACAGTGGATGGTTGCAGGATTGGGTTTGCCTGACTGCAGGTGGACTATGGAAAAGTCAGCAGCCATAGCTGGGGCAGGAGCAAATCCAGACTGCCACCTGGCTTTGTTGATAAAGTTTTATTGGCACATGGTCACACTCATGGCTTTCATAGTATTTGTGACAACTTGTACACCAAAGGACAGAGTTAGCGGCAGTGGCAGACACCGTGTATATGTAATCCACAAAGCCTTGATTTGCTAGCTGGCTGCTATTGAAAATGTTTTCTGACCTCTGAAATGTTAGCTTGGACCGGGGCAGTGATAGTGAAACTTTTAGAGCTTTCAATAGCACAAACAGCCCACTGTAGCATGCATGCCATAGGTTTGCCACCACTGGATTAGGGACCTAGAGGATGAACATGTCAGATTATCTCATTATAGCCTGGAGCCAGGAGGTGGTTTGTAAATTTTCTGCATCACTTAGGTCCTCAAGGATGTGCAATTATAGGCCAGGAGGAGAATCAATAATGACTCATATTTCCATCACCCTACACTCCTGATTCTTGCCAACTTAGCTCCAGATTTAAGTATAAAAGGATATCACATGATATTTGTGTTGTGATATACATCTCTGCATTTAAGTTAAATAACTTGGTTTCTTAGACCAAAGCACTATGACTGAATTTATAGCTGCTATAGACTGCACTGGTTTCCTATTGTTGTAGTAAGAAATTAGTAAACACTTAGTGACCAAAAGCAACATAAGCTGACTATCTCAAAGCCTGGGGTTCAGAAGCCCCAAACAGTCCACGGGGTGAAATCAAAGCATCGTCAAGGCTGTGTTCTCCCCAGGGGTTCCAAGGGAGACTGACTGTGGGCTTCTGGAGGCCACCTGCATTCAGTGGCTTCCTCCAGCACATGTCACCAGAGTCAGAAGGTCAGCATCTTCTCTCCTCTCTGACCTCTGCTTGTATTGTCTCCCCTTCCTTGATTTTGATCCTCATGCCTCTTACTTATTAGGCCTCTGTGATTCCATTAGAATTTCTGGATAGTCCAGATAACTTCCCATCTCAAGACCTTTCATGCAATTTCATCTGCAAAGTCCCTTTTGCCATAGGAAGTAACATTTCCGGGTGCTAAGGATCAGGATGCAGACATCCTTGTGGGGCTGTCATCGAGCGCTCAGCAGACCACACGTGCAGAACCATGAGGCTTCGAGGCTACCTTTGCCTCTGTAAAGAGCTGCTGGCAAGCCATGGAGATGAAGGGAAATGGGACTTTTCCAGCCCTGTCTGGAGCCTCTATTTCCCATCATCCTCAGCTCTCCTCCAGGAGAGCGTGGTTGAGAATGGCATGACCGCCTCGGGTCTGCAGCACCTATCACCACCACCTGCTGATCAAGAGCAGCAGAGGCCACACCCTGCAGCGGAGCAAACCTTGGACAACGTGACACCGCAGCCTCGGGGGAGGGATCCCTCCTGTCCTCTGCCTGCGGGGAGGAAGGTTTCTGACTCTGGGAGGGCTCTGGGGTCGACATGCTGTTCTTCCACTCCATCTTGGTGGTGTTGGGAGATGTCCCTTCCTGGTCAGGTAGAAGGTTGGTAGCACAGTTCTTCTTAGGGACAGGAAAACTTCCCTGGGGGAACACTCGTAAGGTACCAGTGACGTGACTTTAAATAGCTTTAGAAGGAATTTCCTTAAAAAACACAAAAAAGGCTTCTGGTCTGTTTTGGGCTGCATTTCGTTCCCTGAAAATTTCTATGTTGAATTCCCAACACCTAGTACCTCAGAAAGTGACTATATTTAGAGACAGGGTCATTAAAGAGGTCATTAAACTTAAAGCAAGGCCCTACGGATGGCCTTGAAGGTGTCCTTATAAGAAAAGGAGATGAAGACGCAGACACATGCAGTGAGGTGGCCTTGTGGGAAGCTTGGTAGAAGGTGCCACCTACAAGCCAAGGAGTGAGGCCTGGAGGAGAAATCAGTTCTGCTGACAGCTTGAACTCAGGCTTCTGGCCTCCAGACTTGTGTTGTTTGTGTGCATTGCTTTCTGTGGCGGCTCTGGCCAGCAAACCCAAGCCCTGCATGGCAGGCACTCTGGACAGCTGGCAGGCAAGGTGGCTGACCATCGGTGACGGGAACTGGTGCTACAGTTGGGGCCTCGTATTAACCAGCTTTTTGTCTCCATCACCAAATAGTTGAAAACAGCTTCAAGGAAAGAAATATTTATTTTAGCTTCTGCTTTCAATACATGAGACTCACAGCAGACACTTTAGATCCCAACCATTGCAGATCTGCAGTGTCCTCCAAAGGTCCATGGGTTAAAACCTCATCCCAGCTTGGTACGGTTGGAAGGTGGTGGAAACTCTAAGCGGGGGCCTAGAGAGAGGTCTTCAGGTCCCTGTGGATGTTCCTTTGGAGGGGACTGGGGGACCCCAATCCCTTCCTCTTCCTTTCACTCCCTGGTCTTAGGTGAGCAGATTTGCTACAGCACAAAGCGACAGGGCCTGGTCATGGACTGCAACCCGTGCGCCAAATAACCCTTCCTCCTTAGAAGACAGAAGACTGCCCAGGACAGCCTCCGACCTCCCAGCAGTTGGGGACACAGGCATGGCCTAGGAAAGAGGGCAGGGGAGGTCACCAAAGCTGCCTCTACCAAAGCAGGCAAGTCCCCAGTCATCAGACGACAGGGGTACAACACAGGACCATCAAACAGAATGAGAGCTTTTGGTGCTTTGAGCTGTGAAACACAAAACTGGGGCTCCAGCGGATCCTCCTGAAGCTTCTTCGTGGGTGGAATGTCTTTTGCCTTAAAAACAGCACCCAGTGTTGAGCTTTAGCAATGCCCACATCGGTGCTGTTTCATGGGTGGGTGACAGTCCTCTCCCCGGGATGGTATAGGTGTCACATTCCCTCCCTTTTGTCTATCGTATAGCTGGGAATAGTCACTGAATTTATAAGGAGAACAAGATCAGGTTTTCATCCTCTCCAAACCTAGAAGCTTGTCAGGGCTTGGAAGGAAACATCACATTTCCTTTGTACCTTAATCCACAAATACAGTTGTAGTCGCTTTCCTGTTGCTCACTCCATGCCAGAGAGGGATTTCCATGGCTTTCTGGTTTCCATTCCAGTGCCTCTGTTCCTGGTTGGGCTGACAGACAGCCTTATCTATCTCTTCTTTCAAAAGATCTGTCCTGGCAAATGTTTCCCTTCAGTGCCCTGGAATAAAGTGCACCACTCAGCCCTGCTCATGATTTCCCTGACCACACATTTTCCGTGGTACACATTCTTATTTCTCATTTTTCCATGATGTTACACCCTGCAAAGAACGGAATGAGTAATGGAACCCTGTCCACCCTTATTTTCTATGCTGGATAGAGCCATGGCAGGGTACAGCAACTGTCGTTGAAAGGTGAAGGTACAATGAGGCATTCAACTTGGTGATCGAAGAGGTGAATGAAACACGATGAAACACTGACTCTGAGGCAAATGTTTACACAGTGGTGTAACCCAGCTGTGACTCCAGATATGTTCTTAGGAAGTCTACCTGTTTTCTGCTGCACAAGGTACCACACAAAGAAAGACAAATATGCAGGATTATTTTTGATGATCAAAGGAGAAAAGTGTCGGGTGTTTTCTTAATGAAGAGTCTTTGTGTGGTCAGGAAGAGGGCTGAGGCCCGAGGAAAAATTTCCTTGTAAGAACGTTACATGGTGTTGCTCTTTTTCCTAACCGCTGCTGAAATTAGATTTCAGATATAGACTACATAGCAACCAAATGGACATGCATGAGATTCAATCAGTACAAAATGAATTCTGGGCTTTTCTTTGTTGTTGGTTCAAGATCTTCAGTGTCTAGAAGCGGACTGCAATGGTGGTAGTGATCTGGGCATGAAATGCAACTAGACCACCTGGGGCTATTAGATGTACCTGGAGTTGGCAAGCTGGTTTCATGGGGAATTTTGAACCATCACAATGGCGTGCAAAGCATAGCTAACTGTTCTCCAGGGCACATTAGTGGGAGGCTCCAAATTCAGTGGAGAAAGCTGGTGAGAAGTACATCTCTGTTATCCCCAGGCTCAGTGCTGAGTCAGCTTCCAAAGCCCGTCAGGGAATAGTACTTTAACGAGAGGTGGATCCCGGGAAACAAACCTACGAAGACCTAAGAAGCAAGTGTAGCTAGCTGGTGGCCTTGCCAACTAACGCCACAGGTCATCCCTTCAATCAGTATTTACTGGAAGTCTGTGACAGGCAGTCACTCAGTCACTACCAGGCATGCATCAAACAGTGCTCCCTGTTTCATGGAGCTAGGATTCCAGTGAGAGGACAGGTGGAGACCCTGCTGCAGAGAGGCAGGGACCTTGGAAGGTAGGGGACAGGGTAGCCCTGCCTGTAATGTGTTCAGGGAAGGAAGGCCTCACTACGTGGGAAGTCTTAGAACACACTTGGAACGGAAGTTAGTTGTCCAGAGATCTGGGGGTGATGAGAGGAGGAGGGAATGTTCTGGGCAAAGAGACTCAGTGCAAAGATCTCAAGATGACAGTGAGGCTGAGGAATTCTGGGAACAAGAAGGTGGGTGGGGCCTGGGCAGGTGATGGAGGACCTGAGGTCAGAGTGGTACACAGTGACCGGACATGTGAGGCTCTGTAAGGAAGTGGGGTTCCTTCTCTATGTGATGGAATTCCACTTTTTCTTGTGAGTTTTGCTAAGGGAACTTAATTAGTTTCCCTATTCAGATGACTGTGAGCCGGGTGCAGTGGCCCACACCTTTAATCCCAGCACTCTTGAAGGCTGAGGCAGCAGGATTACAAGTTCAAGCTCAGTCTTGGCAACTTAGCGAGACCCCATCTCAAAATAAAAATAAAAAAGGGTTAGGGGTATAGTTCATTGCAAAGGCCCTGGATTCAATCTCCAATACCAAATACACACACACACACACACACACACGCACACACACGATTGACAATGGCCGTTAGTGAATCAATTCATAGAGCTCCATAAGTAGGCTAATCCTCAGCCACTGCACTCCATTCCATGCCGCTCTGGAATGGATGAGCCGAGAAAGAGGTTTCACTCCAATCTACTTTTGATAGAGGCACCCGAGTCTGGAGCCACAGTGCTCATGTGTCAGCCCCAG
This sequence comes from Erethizon dorsatum, assembly GCA_028451465.1. Lineage (NCBI taxonomy): Eukaryota > Metazoa > Chordata > Mammalia > Rodentia > Erethizontidae > Erethizon > Erethizon dorsatum. The sequence continues at coordinate 60,163,430 of CM051833.1, forward strand.
GCAGATGGGGCTGGGACCCAGGCACAGCAGCTGCGGTCAAGGCTGGCCACTGTGCAGACAGTTGCATCCCAGCTTGGTGACCACGAAGATCCCACTGTCCTTGTGCGTGACCAGGGGCCCAGTTGCCAGAGGCTCATTTCTCCAGGTGTCTCAAGAATGCATGGGCTCCTCAGTCCACTTTTGTTTCTGCTAAGCCCATCAAAATGACGTATTGGTACTTGCAGTTAGTAATCTGGTCTGACGCTGACTGTCCTCTGCTTGTCAGTACCTGTTCTCAGAGTCCGCATACCTGCAAACAGCAATGTCCCCGGGGTATTCCATAGTCCTGTGTTGGCGCACGATAGTTTGCTTAAGGAGCTCCCTCTCCACATACATTTAAGATGTTTTCCTCCTTTCACTTTTCCTTACACTGTAACAGTGAAAACCCAGACACAGCATTACCATCTATGCTGGGGATTTTGCAAAGATTTCTAGGAGTAAGATTTTAAGTGATCATATATGAATATTAAAAATTTAATATCTGAAGTCAAACTACACTTTAAAATGTTATACAAACTTATACTCACACTATAGGTGCACAAAGAAGCCATTTTTTACGTCCTTCCCGACACTAGTTCTTTGTTACTGATCCTTTTTGGTGTGTGTGGTACTAGGAATTGAACCCAGGGCCTTCACACTGAGCTACGACCTCAGCACTTTTATTTTGAGACAGGGTCTCTCTAAATTGCTAAATTGCCCCAGGCTGTGGCCAAACTTTTGATCCTCCTGCTTCAGCTTCCCGGAGTGCTAGGATTACAGGGGTGCACCACTCTCAGGCCTTTAAAACATTGCCATTTCAAAGGCAAAACTGCATCTCATTTTAACTTCCACCTTTAAAATTGCAAGTGAGATTGAGCCTATGTTCACATTTTTATTGATCATTTGCATTTTCTTCTGTTTTTTTCCTGTGTATGCCCTTTACCCATTTTCTTTTTTTAAATTAATATGTAGATTACACCATATTATGCAACGTGTATGCTTAAATATATGTAACGTGTTATGTAGTGTGTAATCACTATGCATTGTATTGCAGATATTTTCTTTAAATCTTAAGTAAAACTATGCATGTTTCACTTCACATTTGTTGGAATGATTCAACTTTAGAGAATATAACAGTTTAATAAGTGTATTAAAAATAACTTAAGAATAACCACATCACATCCAGAAAAGAATTTTATTGAATAGAGAACAAATTGTTGATTAATCATGCATGTCCAACCTGTAGCCCATGGGCCACTTGCCTTCTTATACTAATGTTATAATAAAAACATTTAAAAATAAAGGACGTTTTGTTACTTACATACACTGTATTATTTTATATACTCCAAGATAAATCTCTTCACTCAGTGCAGACAAAAGTTGGAAACTCATTATGTAAAATAAAAAGAGAACTTTAAAAATGGCATCAGAAGTCCCAATGAATGAAACTCTATGTCAAATTATAAAATCCTAACGCATCCCTCTGGCATTTGGATGTGGGACAAGGAGCAGGGTCACTCCTGCTCTAACCTGGCCTGGTTGGGAGGTTGTAGATAACGCAAAATGACAGAATCCAGTGAATGGTGTGAAAACTGGAAGAGAGGGAAAGCAGCATCACCTTGCTTTATCCCTAAAGAATTCAGGAGGTGTGACTGAAAGAAAACCTGTTAGAACTAATTTTCTCTTTAAAAAAAATCACAAGGAAGTGTCACTATGTAAGTAGTTGAAAAACTCAACGGATTTTCTCTGTACTAGTAAAAGCTATTTCAAAAGTGAAATGGAGGGTTCCATTCATGACTGCAACTAAAGCTACAAAGGGCTTAAAATAATGTATCAGAAAGTCATAAGACTGAACTACATATTTCAGTATTACTATCTTACTGAAGTTATCAAAGAAGACTTCAATAAATGGATACATTATATACCTGTATGGAAGACTCAGCATCACAAAAGATTCTCAAATCCACCGTGAATACAATGCGACTCCAATCTGAATTCAAGTAGATTGTACATTCTGGCCTTGTTCTTGAAACTATACGAATTGATTATAAATTTAGTATGAAAGAATAAACTTAATAATTTTTGAAAATGTTTTGGAAAAGAATATGATAAGGGACTTATTTTCCAGATGTCTAAATGTATGTTAGAGCTACCCTAATCAAAACAATATGATCCTGACAGAGGAATAGACAAATTGATAAGCAAAATAGAACGGAACCAATGTGAAAATACTTGAAGTTTGAACATATAATAAATAAACGATTCTTGGACAAATAGCTAATAATTCAGAAGAAAAAAATCTATGGGGTTTGTATCAAATTACATAAATGATTTCCAGATGGATTAAAGATCTAGATGAATGACAAAATCCACTTAAATTTAAAATAAAACACAGAAATTTTACTTCTAAACTATCAAATAGGGAAGCTATTTCTAAGTATGTCTGGTAACGGAAGTCATAAAAAATAGAAAAGAAAACAAAAAGCCTCACCTGACATCTGACTGATACTTATATACATATAATTATATATATAATTTTTATTAGTACATGTTTGCAGTACATAATGATTACATTCCTTGTGTGGAGTTGGTACATGGGCACATGTGCATAAGACATCTTAACTGGTTTTATAATCTCTTCCCCTCCACTTCCTCCTACTCCCTCCTCTCTCCATTTCTTGGTCCTCTTCCCATTTGCAAAAGATCTATTTCCCTCCTTCCTATTCCTTCCTTTTATTTTGCTCTTTAACTTACATATACTTTGGGTTTGCAATATAAGAGAAACCAAGCTATTAGAATAGTTAAACAGGGAGCTGGGGATATAGCTCAGAGGCACAGCGCCTGCCTGGCAAGCATGAGGTTGTGAGTTTGATTCCTGATGCCAAAAAAAAAAAAAAGAATATTTAAACCAGTATGTGTTACAGTTTTTTCTTTTCTAGTAGTTCTTAAACTTTAATGAGCATAAGAATAATCTAGAATGCTTGTTAAAATTTCCCTGTGCTCCATTCCTGGTTTTTAATCTAAGTCAAGTTAGGGTCTCCTCCTCATCTTCCTCTCCCTCTTCTTCCTCTTCTTCTTCTTCTTCCTCTTCTTCTTTTTCTTCTTCTTCCTCCTCCTCCTCTCCTTCTCCTTCTTCTTTTGCTCCTCCTCCCCTCCTTCTTTTCTCTCTCTATTTTTTTCCTTTCCAAAGAAAGAACAGCTTACTAAACAAACTGTATAGGAGTCATCATTGTGGAACCATCAAAGATGAGAGGAAATGCAGAAAGCTTTCCTAATTATTAATTTTTTTTTGTGGGTACCGGGGAGTCGAACTCAGGACCTCGCGCACCAGTAGGTGCCCGTGCCGCTGAGCGATATCACCAGCCCCTTTTTCGTATGTGGGATCCGGGAGTCAAACTCGGGCCCTCGTGCTTGCCAGGCAGGCGCTTAAGCCGCTGAGCCATCTCGCCAGCCCCCTAATTATTAATTTTAAAAAACCCAGAAAACACATTATTGCTGTTTACCATGCTATAGGGAAAATGGAATTAGTTTTGCGTTCTCTCTGCAGAAAATTCTATTACCAATTGCTGTGGTAGGAAGAGGCGGTAAAGGAGCATGCAGAACCAACCCAGAGAAATGAGTATCACAGAGGTGGGTCGGGCAGTCAATGGCTGCTACTAATAACAGTTTCCTGTAGGTTTTCTGAACATAAGAGGTTCATGATGCTTGGTGGCTTTTCAGTATTTAAATTTTATGAGTTTTTTCTGTTATCACCTAATTCTGCATTCCCTTATCCTACAGTGGGGCCTCAAGTGGCGTAAACCTCAGCCTCCCCCCCTGGAGCAGACCCTGGGCCTGAAGGTGATAGGAGACCCATATAGGGGGGTGTGGCCCAAGCAGGACCCCCCCACAGCATCATCAGAACCTCCTACATTATTGTTATAAATTTGGCCATCTCAGTCACCTACAATTTTCAAAACTTTTTATCTTACAGGTTTTGTTTCCCTTGCCATCATGAATATAATTTGTGTCTTCCTCTTTTTATTTAATCAGTCAGTATGATTATTGTCAGTATGTAGTTTATTCACTTTATGAGATTTTCTGAAAACCAGTTTTTGCTGATATAGGTTTTGTCTTTGTTTTCTGATTCAGTTTCCATATCATCCCCCCTCTCTTTCTGCTTTAAATATGGACCAGATATGTTTTAGAACTGTAGCTATAGCAAGGATCAAGGCAAACTCTCCACCCTTGTGGAGCTTTTGCTCTAACAGGGAGAAGTAATAAATTAAGAATAACTGAATGCATAATTTATTGCCAGGTGGTGATTGGTGTTAAGAAGAAAAATAAAGGTAGGTAAGAGGGTGCAGTGGGCAGAAAAAATCAGGATGGGTCAATTTTAGATGGATCCTCTGCAGAAATGACATGAGTAGAAGGCTGCAAGAGCCAAACCATGTGCTTTTGGGACAAAGGGAAAGGGCATGCAAAGACCCTGAGGTAGAGGGGGCTTGGAGTTCTAGGAAACATGAGGAAGCCACTGTGCACGATGTGGATCAAGCAAGGATTGGGGAGAGTTCAGAGATTCCGGATCTCATGGGGTCTTATGAACTCTAGGGAGAGTATGGTTTTTATTCTGAATATGAAAGCAAGACGGAAGAGGGTTTGAAGCAGGAAAGCAGTGACCCGGATGTACACATCCATCTGCAACCATTGCAGGTGCGTGCTGGCCTCTTTGCATCTGATTCTTTCTAGAACTAGTTTTGGGTGGTCCCAGAAGGACAGAGAAGCAGGATCCCACCAGGAACTGTTAGACAGGAGTGAATTCTGGATTTTGAGCCTGCAAAAAGTGAGAGAGAAGGAGAGGGGTGTGCAAGCCCCCGAGCAAGACGGTAAGTGCAGTGTCCCAACACAGGGGCAGGTAGCAGAAATGACTCACCCAAAGGTAGGTGGTCCAGCTCTCTGTTGCTCTTATCATTAGTGCATTACGCTAGGAATATGTGTCATCAGTAAAAATATTAGAAAATACAAATAGAAGAAAAAGAAATTTAGAGATTTTAATTTGCAAATCTAGAGATTGCTATTGTTAGTATTTTGGTATATACAATCCCAACATTTCTATACGTTGATGTGGTACCTGTAAGTATCTTTACATAATAAAGTTATTTTGCATTACAAGATAACTACTGCACTGGGTCGGTGAGATGGCTCAGCGGCGTAAGCGCCTGAATGGCAAGCGCGAGGTCCTGAGTTCGACTCCCGGAACCCACACACGAGAAAAGGTCCAGTGATATCGCTCAGCAGCACGGGCGCCTGCTGGCGCGCGAGGTCCTGAGGTCCACCCCCGGTACCCACAAAAAAAAAAAAGATAACTACTGCATTTACTATTTTATAAACATCCTTTATCAATAAATGCAGGTCAATATTAATATTTTTAATGGGCACAAGAATATTCCCATTTCTTGTTGAACTATAATTTATTTAAACACTTTCCTGATCATTTAGGTTTTTGCCTTCACATGCAATCCTGTAATGCTCCCTAAATTTACATTTTGGGTGCTTATTTCATTATTTCTTAATGCTAGATACTTAGATGTGGTATTGCAAGGTCAAAGAATTAAAGATTTCAAATCTCAGAATTCAATAGCAAGTAGTTCTCTAAAGGTATTGGTTGAAAATCCCCAGCCCAACATGGGGCTCTCACCACCCTCGCACTATGACATTCTCTTCGATGTCCACTCATCAGTTGAACTTCGGTCCTACCCGGCTCTCCCTAACTGCTTTCCTTTGAGTTTGTGTTCCTAATCTTCATTTGCCTATTCGCCCTTTGGACTTGCCTCATTCATATCTTTTGCCTGCTCTACTGAGCACGCTTGTCTTTTTCTCATTGCTTTAGAGGGCTCTTACTCTGTCAGCCTTGACTCTGTTATACATACAGTGATCGTTTCCCAATATTGTACTATCATCTTTCTGAAGAGATACTTTTAAATTTTCATATAATCAGATCCATGAAGCTCCTGACTTTAACATCCAGCTCAGCTAGACCTCACCCATCCCTGAGTTCTATAAATACTCCATTCATCTCTCTGTTGGTAAAGATTTATATTTATGTTCCAACCCAACTGGCAATCCAAGGCCCAAGAGCCATCTGGCAGGAAAAAATCTAAAATCAAAGTACTCCTGACACCAGCACTTCTTGTATGTTAGTGTTCCCCATTACACTATTACACTAGCACTCCTCGTAACTGCTGCATTCTCTACAGGGGCAGTGATAGGCAGAGCTAAGCCTCACAGGCTCCCACCAGAGCAGCACAGTCCCTGGGCTCCCGTGCTGCAGGCCCCTGAGGCGTGGTGTTGCTGTCCCCCACTCCTCAGAGTGGCCCCTGCATCTTCCCACACACGCAGTGGGGAGGAGGTGAGGGACAGCCCTGCCTGTTCGGCGTGACCTTTCCCTACCTGCTTCTAAGACATGATGGACGGCCTTGCTGGAAGGCTGTCTGGACCCTGTGACCCTCAAGGCAGCCAGGGCCAGGCTGTGGGCCAGGAGCATCCAGCCTCTCTTTCTCCTCGGCAGCCACCCCCATTGTATTTGTGCCCTAAGAAGCCAGTTCCTAAGAAACTGCTTATGGGAGAGCCGGCCCAGCCCCTCACCCTGGTGATGCTGTCAGAGCTTGAAAAATAGCACTTTTCTTTGGTGGAGCCATAAGCAAGAGGGAGAGATCCATCCTTAATCCCATGGAGTTTGGACGTTTGCTCTTGATCTCTATCTAAATGGCGCTGTAAGTTTTGAGTCTGTAAATGTCTGAACCCCAACATCATTCCCAAAACACATGCACGCTAAGTACCATGCCCATCCCGTGATTTGGGGGTACAGCAACTGCTTCTGCGAGGCATAAGCTATGGTTGGGCACGGGAATCAGGGGAGAATGTGTCTTGGGACACTTCCTGGAGGAAGATGGAGATGGATTGAGCTTGATTCTTAATCACGTGACACAGTTCTGAGCTTTATCTGGAGGAGATATTCACAGAAACGTGATGTTTTATTATGTAACTGTTCGCTTCATACATTAGCCACAGATTACCTTTAAATTGCAAAACTACTAGTCTCCTTATTTAGCAGTCCATTTGCCAAGTGAAAGAATGAGTTCTTTTACCACAGTTGTTTGTAACTGGACAAGCAGGGCATCATTGGTATCCAGGGACATTTGGCAATCAGCGTCTGGTGTGTTCTGTGTCATCACAGCTGGGAAGGGCACCACTGATATCTGGTAAGTAGAGAGCAGGGGGCTTGCTGAATCCCCCAAAATGCTCAGGGCATCCCCTGCTGTCTCCGCCCCCAAACAGAGAACTATCCATTCCCACAGGCCAACAATGCTGAAGGTGAGAAACCCAAACTGGAATGAGGGGAAAGAGTTCCACATTCCCTCAGATTTCCTCCTAGTTTTATACAAGAAAAAAGTTGACCTAGCACAGGAGAAGTGACATGGGAAAAAATGGAGAACTGAGGCAGGAATTGTTGCTATGTGGATGGGAAGATCCCATGAAAGAAACTGCTTATGGGGGAGCCAGCCCAGCCCCTCACCCTGGGTCTCATCACCTCCATTCTGTGAATTACATGTCCTCTGACAGCAAATGCCCAGTGGAACTTCCCAGGTGGCCCGGGGCCCAGAGGACCAGTGTACTTCCTAGGTGCTGAGAGCCAGCAGACTAGGGCCCTTCCTGGGTGCTGGGCTGCTGGACCTCAGGTCAGGGCTGCTAGGCCCGGGCTGTTCCCTCAGCTCCATCTTCAGCTCCTCTCAGCTTGCCTTACCACCTTCTTCCATCTGTCCTGGTCAGGGAGATGCCCAGCCCTGGATCCTCCATCCTTGTCCATCCTTGCTCAGGCAGCCTCAGTACACTGCCCTGGCCTCTCCATCTCTCCCTTCCCATGGGTGCCTTCTCCTAGAAGCAAATGTTCCTTGAGTCCCCTACCAGCCTCTCCACAGAGCACCACGTCACTTCTTTGCCAGTGTAGCTTCCATGTGCTATCTCCCTTGTTGGCCCTTGGAACATGCACCTCACACTCTGCTAAGACCTGGTCCTCAGCACCCAGGAGGCTGCATGCATGTGTGGTCCATTGCACAGATGAGTTAGGGACCTGGGTTACACTCCTGCAGTCTCCAAGTCTCAGCTTGCTCATTTGTAGTGGAATCGGTAATGCCTGCCTCTGGTCTCATGCTCTAAAAACATCAGGGTCGCAGCTATCCCATTTCTCATTCTATAGTCAAACAAAATGAAATTGGCAAACCAAAGAAATGCCAGCATCCCCATGTTATTGCAACAAAGGCTAAACTGTGACCAGCCTAGGCATGTATCAGCAGAGGAATGGATAAAGACAATGTGGTTGTATGCACAATAGAGAATTATTACTCAGCCCCAAAGAAGAATGAAATCCTGTCATTTGCAGCAAAACAGATGGATCTGGAAAATATTATGTTAAGAGAAATAAGCCAGATACAGAAAAAAAATATTCTGCATGTTCATGTGGAAGCTGAAACAAGTCACTAAAGGTCAATAAAAGTAGAATAGTGAGTACCAGACTTTGGGAAAGATATGCGGGGGGTGGAAGAATAATGTTTGGACTTGACCTGTAACCCGCCCAGCAGCCTCCATGCGCCCAGTACTGGGCTAAGGGTGTTCAGACAGAGCCCGGCCACGCAGGGGCTCCCAGCCACACAAAGTGGATGCAGAATTCTTACATGCTCATTTTGAAGGCCTCTAACTTGCTGAAAGGAGGTTTATCAAGAAAACTTAAAATTTAATTAGGTTCTGTGTGAAGCCATAAGGAAAAGTCTTATTAAATGAAGATGAAAAGCAAAAGTTACTAGATCATTATTTTTAAAGAGTGATTTGCAAATTAAAGTCTCACTCTTTGCACCTATTAAATTAGCAAATGCTAAAAAAAAAAAGACATTAATCAGCCATGCTGTCCAAGATATAAAACTCCACAATGCTAGAGCATCTCAAGTGAAAATGCAAATTCAGGCCGGTAATATAGATGAACGGCATAAGTGCCTGCCTGGCAAGTGCGAGGTCCTGAGTTTGACTCCTGGTACGGTACCCACATATAAAAAAACAAAAAAAAGAAAAGAAAAAAAATGCAAATTCATACAATCCCAATAAAAAGGACTCTGCAGATGCATTTCAGAGCCGTTGTCCTAGCAGTTCTGGTTCACAGACCTTTCCTAACGGAATTATGAAGAGTAAGAAAAAGAAACACAAATATTCCCATTAAGCATTATTTATAATAATGAACATGTCAGCAAATTCAGTACCTTCAAGTAAGGAAGGAGATAGGTGTTGTAGTCAGGGTTTGCAAGGAAATAGATTTAATACAGGACACATAATTTGTTGGGTTATTTTGTTTATTTATTTATTTATTTTGGAACTGGGAATCAAACTCACGATCTTATGCTTGCCAAGCAGGCGCTGTGCTGCTGAGCTATATCCCTGATCCCTTATAGGGTTATTTTGTAATATTCATGCAAAAAGTCAAATGCAGAAGAATGCAAGAGATCTGCCCATGCACTAGAAACTCAAAGAAGGCCTGGATCCCACAGCAATGTCCTGTATCAGTCCAGCTGGAGGCCTGGATCCCATGACAGGGTCTCATGCAAGTCCATATCAAAGATCTGCACCAGGAAGGCCCAAAGGTCAGTGGTGGAAGCTAGAAAGTCTACACCAGCGGGATGAAGGATCTGTGCCAGCAGCTGAGGGACCTGTGCCAGCAGGCTGAGGGATCTGCACTGGAGCCAGGAAGCGACGCTCAAGGTAAGGACCAGCACTCCCCTAAAAACTGCAGCCATCCTCAGTGACAGCAAGGACCCAACCTTCTCCAAAGATGAGAACAGCCGAGTTCATGTCAGGAAAACCAGCGTGATAGGCTTCTCTAGGAGAATCAGCAGCGCACCATCTTCCCCTCCAGTTCTCCTTTCAGGCCATTGGCAGCAATCCTCAGGTGGGCCCTCCGTGACCAGAACCACGCTGACTCAGTTCAGCTGGGTGTGCCCGCTCAAGGTGACCATTAGTTAATCCGTCACAATTGGTAGATATAATAATTTGTCTTTTCAACAAATATTTACTAAATGCTGCTATTTATGGGTACTGTGCTACATCTGTTCAATTAAATATGTCATATTCATCAAAATAACAGAAATACTTCACATAAAAAGTGAAATAAAATTTATAAAAGTGCATCTTGGCCATGATTACAAAGATACAAAAATTAAACATTTTTATGTGCAACATTTAAATGAAAACATAGCAAATGAATATTGCTGACTTATAAAGATGGTGAATTCAGGATGATTTCCATCTGCACTATTTGTTATTCATTGTTACATTTATTGGCAATGAAGAGAAACCTAATTAAGTATGTGAAACTGCTGCCGAACATGAGTATCCCCTGATCCACTCGGGGAGCCATGCTCTGGACCATGATTCTGCACCCAGAGGAGGCAAAAGCTGCTTGCTTGACTTTGGCCATTGGAAGGCTCGGTGCTGTGGGGCCCAGGCTACTTTCCCAGGGAGTCCCTGCTTGTTTCTCTGGGCTATCTTGCTTTGTTTTAATTTTGCTTTCTCAAATGTGATTTAAAACCTCAAGGAGAATGCATTGGAGAGTTATTTCACAAGAAGTGCATTCGTTCTCTTCCTGTGAAAACAGGGAGACTGATGGTGGTCCTGTTGGGAATCCTTCACGAGGGGCTGCACCCCTCAGGGCTCTGACAGGCTTGTCTCCTGGCACACGCGAGGGCTGTGGGTGCCAAGCTGACAAAGAAGCTGAGAAGCCATCTTGCAGGAATGGGAACCTGAGCGTAGCAGACCATGACACAAGGCGAAAAGAAAAAACAAGTGCTGTGCTCATTTTCATGCTGAACTCCCATTGGTGCCAGGCTGCTGTCCCCAGAGACAGCTCCCGGGGGTGGCACCAACACACCTGGAAATGGGTCCCGCCCAGGGGGCAGGTTTTCCTTCTCACAGTCTGCAAGCCACCTGCGGTCAGAGTTCCTTCCCTCCGAATTAGCCACAGGTGGTTAAATCAGTCTTTCCAGTACTTACAACTAGCAATCAAGAACAGCTCTGGTGCCCCAAGAGCTGGCATTTCTATTCCTTGACCATTTGCTCCAAGTATTCTCTATCCATTAAAAACACAGGAAAGAAATTTGCTTTTTCTGTTTTCTTTGGATTTGACCTCCCTTTAAATTTTCCTTGCTATATTTTAAACAACCATGGCACATTATTTTTTTATTTTTATTTTTATTTTTATTAGTACATGTTTATAGTACCAGAATGCTAAGTGAAATAAATCAGCACATAAGCTTAAATATCACATGGTTGCTCTTCCATGAGAAACTCAAAATTTAAATTAAGAGCAAAACAAAAGGCAATGAGAGATGAGATAGATGTTTTGCAAAGGGAAGGGCACCTTGGTGCATCCTCATGTTGAAGGGCCTGCTTTGCCTACTCTGAAAGGAGGAGGAGGTCCAGCTAGGATGGCGACTGTCTATGTAGATGCCAGTGTCTATCTATTAGTGCACCCACAGGCGGATTTGGTGGGGAGGCTCCTGCAGGGTTGATTGGAGTCAATCCCCAAGGAGACTGGTCAGCACTCTTTGTCGACAAATAATATCAGAGTACGACGGTAAGGGTACACCAGGCTGGGGCCTTGTTTGAGGTATGATTTGTTATTGTGTGTGTGTCCATGTGCAATAACATCTGCCATCTTCACCACCTTAGTGCAAATTCAGTGGCAGTAAGCACACTCACAGGATTGTGTAACTATCACCACCGTCTAGTACCAGAAATTCTTCATCGCCCCAGACAGAAATTCTGTCCCATTAAACAGTAACTAACCCTTTTCCTCCTGTGTCAGCCCCTGGGAACTTCTGTCCTCCTTCCTACATATGAGGATTTGCCTCCTCTAGGTACCTGTTTGTCCTTTGCATCTGTCTTATTTCACTTTCTGTAATGTTTTCAAGGTTCTTCTGTGTTGTGCCACGTATCAGAACTCCATCCCTTTTCAAGGCAGAGTAATATTCTATGGCGTGGACATGGCCGTGTGTTGTTCTCACCTTTTTACCAGTGTATAACGTCCCTCTGTGAACACAGGTGTACAAATATCTGCTCCCATCCCTGTCTTCAATTGCCTTGGGTGTAGGCCCAGGTGTGGAGTTGTAGGAATGTATAGAAATTATGTTTAGCTTTTTGAGGAAATGCACCAAGCTGCATTGCACAGCTTGCTCATTGTCACCATTGCTCATTCTCATATGGTGGAAGATTTTGTGACCCCAATACTTGCTGCCTTCCCTGAGAAATGTCATGTACCCCTGCTCTTTATATTGGGGTTGGCCGCTTGACAGGCAAGTGCATGTGGCAGCACCTTTAGCCACTGTGATTGATCGACCAATCGACTGATTATTAGGGTGAAGCACATGCAGCTGTCATCACTGCAGGTCAGAGATCATCACAGGCCAGCAGTTTTGCGGGTTATCAACTCAAAGTGACAAGGGTGGCAGTCAGGTGCTGCATTTGAAACTTGGTCCCACGAGCCTGTCACCACTTCCTGTTAAGCTTGGAATCAGTGCCATGACCATGGCAAAGATGGAAAATGTGAAGTTCAGGCTCAGCCAGTCACCGCTCATTAGTGGTGGATCTGGAGTCCACCTCCGCCTCTTTAATTATGACCATTTCTTGTCCCTCATGTCCCTTCCCATGCACTCTCCTCTCCTAGGCTGCCACTGGAGGTTTTCGGTGATGGGACTTATAACAGTTCCTATTGCCTGGAGGTGGCATTCATTTGAGTTCACAAGCTCAAATGGTAAGCTTGTGATGTTATCGTCCTTCATCCTTTCCCCATTTTACAGATGAAAACACTGAGGCCTGCTCATTACAGTACTTGCTTACTGGGTTGCATACACAGTTGCCTAAATGACCACTATAAACAGGCACAGTGCTTTCTCAAGTGCAGAGTAGAGGAGAGGGACGATTGGCTTTGTCAAACACCGCACTAATCCTCTGTGCTTCCAACCTAAAGCGTTGGCTCAGCGTTCCCTCTCTTCTGGTAGAGGTGGTTCTCCAGACCTGCAAGCAGTGCCACTGCCATCCTTGTGCAGACGAGCAGTGGTGTATATTCTGGAGAGTATGTATCATGAAACTGAGCTTTTCCATCAAGTGCTGGATCTGGGTAATGTTTCTGAAAGCGAATGGGCAGGGATTCGAGTGAGGGGAGACTTACACTTTATAATCACACTTGTAGTGTCTGCTGTCCAGTGGGTGGGCTTATGATGAGAGGACAGTCCACACATTTAGGAACAGAAACTCCTAGCCCATTGCTAAGGCTGGGGATACTTATTTATTTTTTACACAGTTTTCCACCTGTGTGTCTTCAGAGGAATCTGAAGACTCCCCAGTGTTTCAGGGCTTTGAGTCATTCAGAGAGTATCCATCAAGAATCAAGTTCGGGCCGGTGAGATGGCTCAGCGGTGTAAGCGCCTGCCTGGCAAGCGCGAGGGCCCGAGTTCAACTCCTGGAACCCACATACGAAAAAAGGGCTGGTGATATTGCTCAGCGGCACGGGCGCCTGCTGGCGCGTGAGGTCCTGAGGTCGACCCCCGGTACCCACAAAAAAAAAAAAAAAAGAAAAAGAATCACATTCAATCTGTCTGTGGGACCTTGTCCTTGCTTGCTCCCTAGTTCAAACTCTGTGCTGATGCATGTCAGTGTGTGCTCATATTGTCACACACAAATCTGTGGGAAGAAGTGAGTTGTAGCTAAGGGAAGCTAAAGAACTCTGTTAAAAAAATGTATCCCAACCTCACACAGAGATGGAATTCAATATATATCTTTTTCCTCAGAAATGTTGAAGTGCAAACAAAATGAACCTTAAGTCATTTTGAAAATGGACATGTCTTTAGTGCTTTAAGTAGATAGTTGATTCAACATTATGTTACATGGATGGTGTCATAAAGAAACACTTAAAATAGAAACTAGTACAACACCAGAAGGAATAAAAAGAAACTCATGCTTCACTGATTTGAATATGTTTTGAATTATAGGATAAAATCACCAACTCCTTATCCCCAGCCAAAAAGATTAAGCAAATCCAGATGTCCCAGATATGAATCCAAATGTTTACATTATATCTTAAAAGCAGTCATTACTTACTCTTTCAAAGGTATAGGGTGATGTATAAGAGAGTCTAATATATCAAGGGAGAGGGAGATGTTCCTTTTGTATGGAAATAAGGAAGTGAAACAAAAAATTACAAGCTCTCTTGAATTTACATTGACTTTTCCCAACAGCTTAATGTTTTTAGCTCACTGAGGTTTTCCTAATACCCATCTCCTGCCATAAAGGTTTCTGAAGACAGTCGAAAATTATTAGGTGGCACAGAATAATAATAATAAAAAGAATACGTTACTTGAGTTTCTGCTAATACAATGCTTACACTGACTCACAACTCGTTCTCTAGCAAGACCCTCTTTAAACCGTGTGTCATTCTGCTCGGACCATTTGGATCCTTCTCCAACGTGGGTGTCATCTGCTCGTAACATCTGTCATTCCACTGAGCGCCAGAGTCAATTTGCATGATTGGGCTGGTTAATTTCTTGCTCCTATATTTCTAATGAATTTCCTGGCTTTCTTCTACCCAAAGCGGCATAGCTCCACGTGGACATACATTATGGGAACTGTACTATGCAAGTCTAAAATTAGAATAGTCAGAGACTGAGAAGCAGGACTATAATCAAGCAAGTAATCAGCTCTGACCTTTGAACTGTCTGAAGCATCTCGGATGGGGGGTCATTAGCCTCAAGTCCGAGCGTAATCACTAAATGCTAACGTCTTCCTAGCAGGTTCAGGTCCAAATCAGTCTAAGTTCAAGTTCTTATATGAGTGAGTGAGAATTTAAGGGGGTTTATATTTAGGAGACATTTAGAATTGCAGTGTTCATTATTTTAATATTCAAATTGTTACAATACTTATAATTTTAAAAGTCAGTGTATAGGAAAACACAGACATCTCAGGTAACGTCACCACATTTAGTCACGGCGGACTGTGGAGAACTCCTGGGTTGGGTACTGACTGACTCAGGGTCACACTGGAGAAGGCACAGCTTTGGAGCTCCTCTCAGAAATGCAAAGGGCTGTCCCTCCAGGTCCCTCTTCAGGAAGAGGCTGCCTCCTGGCCCAAACTCTGTTCCGAAGTCCTCTCTGACTGCAGAACAATACTGACCTCCCGGGGCACAGGGCGTGGAGGGCAGGTGGACAGCACAGGACATCTCCCCACTTCAGAACCAGTGAGGTACAGTCCCATCTTGTCCTTTCTCATCCCATCACCTTACTGCAGACTGGGGAGTTACCAGGAACACAGGTTTTTCTTGGTTTATGGTTCTGGTCTCAGGGCAGGGTTGCATCTCCTTCCAGGTAGCAGGGTAGAGATGGTGATTGCAATTGCACGCCTGTCTGCTGTGTGCCTGGCCCTCTTCTCCTGAGGCCACCAGTCTTCATCATGGGGCCCCGCTCAGATGACTCACCCCACCGTAAACTCCCCCAAAGGTTCCCCTCTAAACAGCCATTGCCATAAACCCTGCTCATGCCCTTCCTTCCTTCCTTCCTTCTTCTCTTCTTTCTCTCTCTCCCTCTCCCTCTCTCTCTCTCTCTCTCTCTCTCTCTCTCTTTTTCCTTTTATGCTTACTGTGGTCCTAGGGATTTCAACAAGAGCTTTCATACTCAACAACATTCACAGCCTTTTAAAATATTTTGAGAACAAGGTATTGCTATGTTGCTAAGTTGCAGAGGCTAAGTTCACATTTGCAATCTTCTTGCCTCAGCCTCCCAGAGTGCTTGAATTATAGGTATGCACGACCACGCCTACTTAACAGGCATCATTTATAAAAGCACAGGAGAGGTGCTGTGTTGAGTCTCGATAGATAGAGGTCAAACTGCTCTGAGACAAGAGAAGGATGAAAATAATTTGGCAGGGCTGCTGAGTCCAGATAAAGAGGGCTCCAAAGAAACAAAGACTGAGACTCTTTTGTTTTTAAAATGGAGCAATTAGTGCTGCACATGACACCCAGCAGCACAATAGCGAGACAATATTTCTGCAAGAAATTTATTTCCAGGAAAGCAGGCAGTGGTTATGCTTTTAGAATGGTTTACTATACTTTATGGTTTTTCTTTCTTACAAATCCGGTAATATTACAAGTTTACAAACTCAGTCATACCTTCGTAGTTATGCTGTTAACTAATACTACTAGAACAAAGATACATGAAATGGAATCACAATTTGGTATCTGAGAAAAAACCCCAAGAGATCTCTCCCTGGACGTGTGAAGTCGCTCCCACTTTCTCTGCCACCTGCAGGAACACACATCAGTGTTCACAGAGCAAGGATTCGCTGAGCTGTGGATGTGAGAAGAACAAGCATGCATCCTCAGTGTCCCTTCCCCGACAGGAACAATATCCACCTGCAGGACACCTGTGCTCTAACCAGAGCTGGCTTCCAGAGGCAGGGACTGTGAGCAGTGCACAGGAAGTGGGGGCTGCTCCTTTGTTCCTGGGGAATCAGGTCCAAGCCCTGGAAAGACACCGAGCACTCTGGTTCCCACAGCCAAGAGGACCCGCGCGTCTCGGGATCTTCTGAAGCACTCCTCTATGAGTTGCGTGTCGAGGATTAGAAAATCAGAATCTGAATCCTTACTATTGATGACTGGCAAATCTAAGACTACAGTTTACATCATCACACCTGAACCAAAATTTATAGCTAAACTTGAGAACATGTCTTACTGCATTTACTTCCCTGAAAGCAAAGTGGTTTTGAATTTGCTTTGGAAATGTATATGAAACTCTTAATTTCCCAAATCATCAGCCAGCCAGCAGGAAATGCATCCATGAGGTCAAGCAGATGGTGACACCCCCCAACTCCTCCCATCTACTGGTAAGACAAGCCATGCGGCAGGAAGACCAAATCACCACCAATCATTGGAAAGATCCTGAAGCCAAGTGCACGAGAGTATAATCAAACACCTTGGCAAGCCATTGTCTGTCCAAGGTGCAAATTAGTGGAGATGGAAAATGAGTCTTCAGATCTCAAGTCCTCTCTCTTCTACTCCTCCTCCTCTGCTTCCAAATATCAGTCTTTTTATCACTTGCTAGGAAGTGTAACCATGAAATCTTTATTCTCTGCAAGATGGACACAGTAAACATGCTCACAGGAACTGAGGAGGATTCCCTGTTCAGCTTCCTTTCCAGTCTATAGGCTTCATTTTCTATGACTGCAATAAAGAGGACAGAAGTCATATGCAGGTGGATGGACAAGGGATGAGCACTCAGCCCATTAGAGTCAGGTAAACCATAGAGGACTTGACATCCTACTGACAGCGGTGCTACAGGATTCTGTGTATTTCTGATCTCGAGTTCAAGCAAGTGCTTTTCTTCCTCTTCAAGGCTTCCAACTTCGAGAGAATTGTGGTTTTTCATGCGCTGGGAAGACATTGTGCCAAAGATCCCTGTACTATATCTTGCAAGATGGGGGTTCCGTATCACAACCAGAACTCTGGCATAGATGCCGTCCACTGACCTTTGTTGTGCTTTACAGATCAGTGCACCTGTTCTGAAGGTAGCGAATCTGTAACAGCGCCTCAGG
The DNA here is from genome assembly GCA_028451465.1 of Erethizon dorsatum. Classification (NCBI taxonomy): domain Eukaryota; kingdom Metazoa; phylum Chordata; class Mammalia; order Rodentia; family Erethizontidae; genus Erethizon; species Erethizon dorsatum. The sequence goes on from CM051833.1 coordinate 60,181,103, forward strand.
GTGGACGGCTACAATGCTGAGCAGTGCATTCATGGACAGGGTGGTTATGGGGCGAGTGCGGCTGACAGACACGGGGAAGCCAGTGACTCCGAGATCCTTTCCGCTGATACAAATCCTTCTCACTGACCGCACCGACCACAGGGTAGGAACTTCTTTGCATTTTGTTTCAGTTTAGGATTTCCGAAAATTAAGATGACAGTGTGTATAGATGGGTAGGTGCCAGCCACCAAAATGCAGAACTTAAAAAGGAAGCTTCCAAACTCCAATATATTAAAAAAGAACAATATGAACATTATGTAGTGGGAGAAGCAGAGGACTGGGAAGGACAGGATGGACAGCACTGTGGCGCCCCTGCACGGGTCCCTGGTTCCTGTAGCAATGGTTCTCATCTGCTGGGCATGTCTCCCCAGGGAGAAAATCGAGAGCAGAACAGCGATGAGGAAGATAATTAATGGCACTGTAAGATGAATAAAAAAAGCGTAAAAGGCATAATATCTATTCCCTTGATTTTAGTTATATTTTTGGAGAAAGAGTTAACCAACAATTTTTGGATAACAGTCCATGTATGTTTTCTCTGGATGCCAGTACTGACAGATACATAAGATATAGAACCGAGGATCAGCCAGGGCACCAACTTGGAAATCCTCATCTTCAGCCAGAGGAACAGGGGGTGCGGGATAGTGGCGATCTTGGCGCAGTAGAAAACACCAAGCCATGTGGCCATCCAAAGTCCCCAATCATTTACGAACATGAAAATTATATAGTACTCAGCAAATACCGACTGTTCCATGAAGGAGAGAAGAACCAGGTGCACGAGGAGGATGAGCAACTGGAGACAAAGCCTGGAAGTCGCCAGGCAAGAAATGAGCAGATCCAACGGAGCCATTTGTTTGTGCTTGATAAAGTCCAGCACAGTCACCACCACGAGGAAGCCATTTGTGAAGACCCCAGTAAGAAACTGTGTCACTGCTATAAGAAAATGGATTATGAACTGATGCATTAGCATGTTGGGAGGAGGAAAATCTTAAAAGATGTATAGATTTTCAGACAACTTCTGTTATTCACACTCTCTGTTTCTCTTCAGCTAGAATAGGACCCCTTTGAGGGCATGGTTCTAGTCATGAAGAAGATGGAGTAGGAAGACAGTGTGCATTTGTTTATATCATTGCTTTCTCAAATTAGTTCTGAGACATTCAAATAAGAAAGAGATAGTACAGCAATAATTTGCTTCTTCCTGATGGCTTTTGCATTTTCTAGTTCTTAGCTTCCATGGTCACCATAAGCAAATATTGGAATTGGTTACGTTCAGATGACTGCTGAAAGTCTTCTCAGCTGGAGGACCGCCAGAGCTCCTCAACCTTCACCTCCACCGTGAGTAACTAGTTGTGCCACACCTGGGATTCTAGTTCACATTATCAAGGTATTCTTCAAAAACACTTAAAAAAAAAAATCACTTCCACTATCATTATGTCCCATGGCCAGCAATGTAAGACTCCCACATGGTAATTCTCTAATGTACGAAATCTGAGAAAATCAGGACCCCTTAAAATACTTATATAATAAAAAATACAGAGTACAACCCAAATTATCACTCAATATAAAGGCAAGGAAATAAAGGTTACAAGCATAAAGAAAAACTGGAGCAATACCTCGATGCGAGTCTCAGTGAGGGCATTTATACTTGGGAGGTAGATTGTTGCAATACTCATATTTTAAATGTCTGTATACAGTGTAGGGTCAGAAGGGACCCCTTGGGAGGGTGAAAGACCCAGGCCCTTTTTAGAGTGTGGAAAAAAATTTTCTTGTAGGTATTGCAGGAAGCAGTAGGAAGCCACCCCAAGGAAGGACCGGGGTGCTCAGACCTGCAACAATGCCAAATCTGGGGTAGTGGTCCTGCTGGATGGGGTAGGATCCTGTCTCCACCCTCCTGAGCATGTACACTTGGTTGATTGGATATGGGGCTTGTGGCTAGGGGTTCAGTCTTGTGGGCTATAGGGGAATTTTCCAGAGCAAATTGTTTTGCGGACATTACCTACTGGAAGGGAAATTTCAGGGGCAGCGGCAGCAGCTTATGCAGACACAAGTGAGACAGGCTATCAGTTCCTGGGTCCGGCAATGAGGACTCAGGGTCACCCTGGAGAATGCACAGCTTTGGGAGTCCTCTCTGAAACACAAAGGGCGGTCCCCCCAGGTCCCTTTCAGGAAGAGGCTGCCTCCTGGCCCCAACTCTGTTCCGAAGCCCTCTCTGGAAGCCAGGCTGACTGCAGCACAACACTGACCTCCTGGGGCACAGGGCATGGAGGGCAGGGGACCGCACAGGATGTCTCCTGGCTTCAGAACCAGTGAGGTCCAGTCTCATCTTGTCCTTTCTTTTCCTGTCACCTTACTGCAGACTGAGGAGTTACCAGGAACACAGGTTTTTCTTGGCTTATGGTTCTGGTCTCAGGGCAGGGTTGCATCTCCTTCCAGGTAGCAGGGGAGAGATGGCGATTGCGTGCCTGTCTGCTGGATGCCTGGCCCTCTTCTCCCGAGGCCACCAGGGTTCATCGTGGGGACCGGCTCTGATGACTCACCCCACTATAAACACCCCAAAAGTTCCCCTCTAAACAGCAGGGGGATTAAGTCTCTTCCTTCTCATTCCCCATAGGGAGGACAAACTTCAACATAGGCACCTGGAGGGACACTCAAGCCATATCCAGACCATAGCCATCACCATAAACCCTGCTCATGACCTTCGTTCCTGCCTTTCTTCTTTCCATCTCTTCCTTTCTTTCTTTCTTTATTTATTTCTCCATTCCTTCCTTCCTTTCTTTCTTTCTCTTTCTTTCTTTATCTCTCATCCTTTCTTCTTTTTTACTTCCTGCCTTCCTTTCTTACCTCCTTTCTCCTTGTTCTTTCTCCCTCTCTCTCTCTCTCTCTCTGTCTCTCTGCTCTTTTCCTTTTTCCTTCCTGTGCTTCTGTGGATTTAACTGGAGCCTTTACACTGAGCTACATCCACAGCATCTAAAAATATTTTTGGTCAAGGTACTGCAGTGTGGCTAAATTGCCCAGGCTAGGTTCACACTTGGAATCTTCCTGTGTCAGCTTCCCAGACTCTTGGAATTATAGTCATGCACTACCATGCTTGGATAACAGGCCACATTTCTAAAAACAGAGGTAGGGGCTGTGCTGGGATAGATACAGGTCAAATGGCTCCTAGATTTGAGAAAGGCAAAAACAATTTGGCAGCTCAGCTGAGTCCAGACAAAGGGAGCTCCAGCGAGACAAGGCTGACTCCTCTGATTTTAAGATACAGCAATGAGTGCTGCACACGACGCCCAGCAGCACAATAACAAGGCAACACTTCTGCGAGAAATTTATTTCGAGGAAAGCAGGCAGTGGTTATGTTTTTAGAATCCTTTATTATACTTTGTGGATTTACTTTGTTACAAATCTTGGTAATATTACAAGTTTACAAACTTAGTCATACCTTCGTAGTTATGCTGTTAACTAGTACTACTAGAGCAAAGATACATGAAATGGAATCACAATTTGGCATCTGAGAAAAAACCCCAGAAGATCTCTCCCTGGACGTGTGAAGTTGCTCCCGCTCTCTCTGCCACCTGCAGGAACACACATCAGGGTTCACAGAGCAAGGATTCGCTGAGCTGTGGATGTGAGAAGAATAAGCATGCGTCCTCAGTGTCCCTTCACCGACAGGAGCAATATCCAGCTGCAGGACACCTGTGCTCTAACCAGAGCTGGCTACCAGAGCGAGGGACTGTGAGCAGCGTACAGGAAGTGGGGGCTGCTCCTTTGTTCCCTGGGGAATCAGGTCCAAGCCCTGGGAAGACCCCGAGCACGCTGATCCCCACAGCCAAGAGGACATGCGCATCTCGGAATCTCCTGAAGCACTCCTCTATGAGTTGCGTGTCGAGGATTAGAAAATCAGAATCTGAATCCTTACTACTGGTGATTGGCAAATCTAAGTCAACAGTTTACATCATCACGCATGAACCAAAATGTACAGCTAAACTTAAGAACATCTTTTATTGCATTGACTTGCCTGAAAGCAAAGGGGCTTTGAATGTGCTTTGGAAACATACCTGAACCTCTTAGTTTCCAAAATCATCAGCCAGCATAGCAGAAAATGCATCCATGAGGTCAAGCAGATGGGGACGCCCCAGCCCCTCCCACCTACTGGCATTGCCTCATTGGGAAGACAAGCCATATGGTAGGAGGACCAAATCACCATCAGTCATTGGAAAGGCCTCGAAGCCAAGTGCACAAGAATATAATCAAACACATCTGTAAGCTTTTGTCTGTCTGAGGGACAAACTTAGTGGAGATGGAAAATGAGCCTTCAGATCTCAACACCTTTCTCTTCTCTTCCTCCTCGTTTTCCTCCACCTATCAGCCTTTTTATCATTTGCTAAGAAGTGGCACCATGATGTCTACGTTCTCTGCAAGATGGACGCAGTGAATATGCTCAAAGGAACCGAGAAGGACTTCCTCTTCAGCTTCCTTTCCAGGCTAAGAAGGGCTTCATTATCTATGACTGCAATAAAGAGGACAGAATCATATGCAAGAAGACAAGGGATGAGCACTCAGCCCATTAGAGTCAGATAAACCATAGAGGACTTGACATCCTACTGACAGCGGTGCTACAGGATTCTGTGTGTTTCTGATCTCATGAGTACAAGCAAGTGCTTTTCTTCTTCTTCAAGGCTTCCAACTTTGAGAGAATTGTGGTTTTTCATGCGCTGGGAAGACATCGTGCCAAAGATCCCTGTACTATATCTTGCAAGATGGGCGTTCCGTATCACAGCCAGAACTCTGGCATAGATGTCATCCACTGACCTTTGTTGTGCTTTACAGATCAGTGCACCTGTTCTGAAGGTAGCAAATCTGTAACGGCGCCTCAGGGTGGACGGCTACAATGCTGAGCAGTGCATTCATGGACAGGGTGGTTATGGGGCGAGTGCGGCTGACAGACAAGGGGAAGCCAGTGACTCCGAGATCCTTTCTGCTGATACAAATCCTTCTCACTGACCGCACCGACCACAGGGCAGGAACTTCTTTGCATTTTGTTTCAGTTTAGGATTTCCGAAAATTAAGATGAGAGTGTGTATAGATGGGTAGGTGCCAGCCACCAAAACACAGAACACAAAAGTGAAGCTTCCAAACTGTAATATTTGAAAATAGAACAAAAGGGCCACCATGTAGTGGGAGGAGTAGAGGATTAGGAAGGACAGGATGGACAGCACTGCCCTCACGGGGGCGCCCCTGCAAGGATGCCTGGTTCCTGTAGTAATGGTTCTCATCTGCTGGGCATGTCTCCCCAGGGAGAAAATCAAGAGCAGAACAGCGATGAGGAAGATAATTACTGGCACTGTAAAATGAATAAACAAAATTGAATTTGGCATAGTCCCTATTCCTGTGGTTTGAGTTGCATTTTTCAAGAGAAAGTTTACCAAGAATTTTTGGGTAATAGTCCATGTATATTTTCTCTGGACGCCAGTACTAATAGATGCATACAATGTAGAACCGAGGATCAGCCATGGCACCAACTTGGAAATCCTCATCTTCAGCCAGAAGAACAGGGGGTGTGGGATGGTTGCGATCTTGGCGCAGTAGAAAACACCAAGCCATGTGGCCAACCAAAGCCCCCAAACACTTACAAACATAAAAATCACACGAAGTTCAGCAATTACCAACAGTTTCATGAAGGAGAGAAGAACCAGGTGCACAGTGAAGATGAGCATCTGTAGACAAATCCTCGAAGTCGCCAGGCAGGAAATGAGCAGATCCAACGGAGCCATTTGTCTCTGCCTGATCAAGCTCAGCACATTCACCACCAGGACGAAGCCATTTGCGAAGACCCCTGTAAGAAATTGTGCCACTGCTATAAGAAAATGGGTAGGGAAGTCATGGGTTAACATGTTGGGCTGAGGAAAATCAGTCAGTTCTTTAAAGATGTATAGATTTTCAGACAGTTTCTATCATTCATGCTCTCTTCAGCTAGAGCAGAACCCCTTTCAGGAACATGATTCTAGTCATGAAGGCGATGGAATAGGAAGGTGGTATGCATTTGTTTATATCACTGCTTTCTCAATTTAGTTCTGAGACATTCAAATAAGAAAGAGATAGTCCAGCAATAATTTGCTTCTTCCTGATGGCTTTTGCATTTTCTAGTTCTTAGCTTCCATGGTCACCATAAGCAAATAGTGGAATTGGTTATGATCACATGACTGCTGAAAGTCTTCCCAGCTGGAGGACCGCCAGAGCTCCTCAACCTTCACCCCCACCGTGAGTAACTGGTTGTGCCACACCTAGGATTCTTCTTCACGTTATCAAAGTATTCTTCAAAAAACACTTAAAAAAAAAGAGATCACTTCCGCTATCATTATGTCCCAGGGCTAGCAATGGAAGATTCCCAAATATTCTCTAATGTGTGATGTCTGAGAAAATCAGGACCCCCTAAAATTTAAAACACTTATAAAAAATATGGACTACAACCCAAATTATCACTCAATAGAAAAGCAAGGAAATAAGGGTTATACATATGTGTAAGCACTGCATCGAAACCACAGTGTGAGAACAAAGGAGGGCAGTTATTTTGGGGAGATATTTAGTATTGTAGTGTTCACTATTTTAATATTCAAATTGTTTCGATACTCATATTTTAATTGTTATTACGTAGTGTAGGGTCAGAAGAGGCCCTGCAGGAGGGTAGAAGACCCAGGCCCTTTTTAGAGGGTAGAAAATGCAGGCTTCGTGCTGCTATGAGCACCAATTTCCAAGCAGCTTTGCCATTTGTAGCTGGTAGCCTGTCTCACTTGTGTCTGTGTAAGCTGCTTCCCCCCTGAAATCTCCTTTCCAGTAGGTAACATCCCCAAAACCAGCTGCTCTGCAAAATTCCCCTGTAGCTCACAAGACTGCTCCCCTAGCCACAAGCTCAATATCCAGTCAAGCAAGTGTTGATCCTCAGGAGGGCAGACACAGGGCACTACCCCATCAAACACGACTGCTGCCCCAGTTTTGGTGGTGTCACAGCTCTGACAATCCCACTCCTTCCCAGGGGTGGCTTTGTACTGCTTCCTGCAATACCTACGAGAAAACTACTTTGGCTTTGCACTGGCCTTCCCTGATTCCTCTTCTTCTTTCCACATCGGAGAGTGATACAGGCCCAGCAAGGGTGCGTCTGCTGCCCCCTGACCCCAGACCCACTGGACCTAACAATAGAAGGACTCAGACTTAGACTTCTCAGATGACGACACCACCTTTAGTCATGGCACACTATGCACATCTCCGGTGTCCGGCAATGAGGACTCAGAGTCACTCTGGAAAGTGCACATTTTGGGGCTCCTCTCTGAAACACAAAGGGCGGTCCCTTCAGGTCCCTTTCAGGAAGAGGCTGCCTCCTGACCCCAACTCTGTTCTGAAGCCCTCTCTGGAAGCCAGGCTGACTGCAGCACAGCACTGACCTCCTGGGGCACAGGGCGTGGAGGGCAGTGGGACCGCACAGGACGTCTCCCGGCTTCAGAACCAGTGAGGTCCAGTCTCATCTCGTCCTTTCTTGTCCTGTCACATTACTGCAGACCAGGGAGTTACCAGGAACTCAGGTTCTTCTTACCTCATGGTTCTGGTCCCAGGGCAGGGCTGCAGCTCCTTCCTGGTAGCACGGGAGAGACGGTGAGTGCGCACCTGCGTCTGCTTGGTGCCTGGCCCTCTTCTCCCGAGGCCACCAGGGTTCATCATGGGGCCCCGCTCTGATGACCCACCCCATTTTAAACACCCCAAAAGTTCCCCTCTTAACAGCAGGGGGATTAACTTTCTTCCTTCTCATTCCCCATAGGGAGGACAAACTTCAACCCAGGCACCTGGAGGACACTCAAGCTGCGTCCAGACCATAGCTATCACCATAAACCCTGCTCACACCCTTTCTACCTTCCTTCATCCCGTTCTCTCTCCTTTCTCCCTGCCTATCTTCCTTCCTTCCTTTATTCTTTCTGTTGTTCCTTCTTTCTTTTCCTTTTTTTCTCATCTTTCCTTCCTTTCTTCCTTCCTACCTTCCTTTCTTCTCTCCTTTCTCTTTCTTTCATGTCTTTTTTCTCTCTTTCTTTCTCTCTCTCTTTCTTTCTTTTCCTTTTTGCATCCTGTGGTCTTGGAGATTTAACCTAAGGTCTTTGCAATGAGTTATACCCACAACCTCTAAAAAGTTTTTTTTTTTAAATCAAATTATTGCTATGTTGCTAAGTTACCCAGGCTACGCTCAAACTTGCAGTCCTCCTGCCTTAACATCCAAGAGTGCCGGAATTATAGGCATGCACTAAACCATTAGCTAACAGGCACCATTTCCAAAAGCAGAGGCAGGGCTGTGCCGGGATAGATAGAGGTCAAACTGCTGCTGGATGAGAGGAGGACAAACCAATTTAGCAGCGCTGCTGAGTCCAGATAAAGAGGGCTCCAGAGAGACAAGGCTGAGACTCCTCTGATTTTAAGATACAGCAATGAGTGCTGCACACGACATCTGGCAGCATAACAGCGAGGCAACACTTTTGCAAGAAATTTATATCGAGGAAAGCAGGCAGTGGTTATGCTTTTAGAATGGTTTACTATACTTTATGGTTTTTCTTTCTTACAAATCTGGTAATATTACAATTTACAAACTTAGTCATAACTTCGTAGTTATGCTGTTAACTAGTACTACTAGAGCAAAGATACATGAAATGGAATCACAATTTGGTATCTGAGAAAAAACCCCAGGAGATCTCTCCCTGGACATGTGAAGTCGCTCCCACTCTCTCTGCCACCTGCAGGAACACACATCAGGGTTCACAGAGCAAGGATTCAATGAGCTGCGGATGTGAGAAGAACAAGCATGCGTCCTCAGTGTCCCTTCCCCGACAGGAGCAATATCCACCTGCAGGACACCTGTGCTCTAACCGGAGCTGGCTTCCAGAGACAGGGACTGTGAGCAGTGTACAGGAAGTGGGGGCTGCTCCTTTGTTCCTGGGGAATCAGGTTCAAGCCCTGGGAAGACACCGAGCACTCTGGTTCCCACAGCCAAGAGGACACGCGCATCTCGGGATCTTCTGAAGCACTCCTCTATGAGTTGCGTGTTGGCATTACAAAATCAGAATCTGAATCCTTACTACTGGTGATTGACAAATATAAATCTAATTCAGTTTATACAACATCACACATGAACCCAAATTAACAGCTAAACTTAAGAACATCTTCTATTTCATTGACTTGCCTGAAAACAAAGGTGCTTTGAATGTGCTTTGGAAATATACTTAAACCTCTTATTTTCCAAAATCATCAGCCAGCATAGTAGAAAATGCATCTATGAGGTCAAGCAGATAGGGACACCGCCAATTCCTCCCATCTAATGGTATTGCCTCACTGGGAAGACCAGCCATGTGGTAGGAGGACCAAGTCATCATTCAGCCATTGAAAGGTCCAGAAGCCAAGTGCACAAGAGCATAATGAAGGACTTCTGCAAGCCAATGTCTGTCCCAGGTGCAAAGTTAGGGAAAATGGAAAACGAGACCTCAGATCTCAACTCCTCTCTCTTCTCTTCCTCCTCTTTTTCCTCCACCTATCAGCCTTTTTGTCCATTGCTGGGAAATGTCAACATGACATCTAGGCTTTCTGCAAGGTGGACACAGTGAATATGATCAGAGGGATCTAGAAGGGCTCCCTGCCCTCAGGCTTCTTTCTGGTCTAAGAAGGGCTTCATTATCTATGACTCCAATAAAGAGGATGGAAGTCATATGCAGGTAGACAAGGGATGAGCACTCAGCCCATTAGAGTCAGATAAACCATAGAGGACTTGACATCCTACTGACAGCAGTGCTACAGGATTCTGTGTATTTCTGATCTCGAGTTCAAGCAAGTGCTTTTCTTCTTCTTCAAGGCTTCCAACTTTGAGAGAATTGTGGTTTTTCATGCGCTGGGAAGACATCGTGCCAAAGATCCCTGTACTATATCTTGCAAGTTGGGGGTTGTGTATCACAACCAGAACTCTGGCATAGATGTCATCCACTGACCTTTGTTGTGCTTTACAGATCAGTGCACCCTGTTCTGAAGGTAATGAATCTGTAAGGGCGCCTCACGGTGGACAGCTACAATGATGAGCAGTGCTTTTATGGACAGGGAGGTTATGGGGCAAATGCGGCTAACAGACCCGGGGAAGCCAGTGACTCCGAGATCCTTTCCACTGATACAAATCCTTCTCACTTACCGCTCCGACCACAGGGCAGGAACTTCTTTGCATTTTGTTTCAGTTTAGGATTTCCAAAAATTAAGATGACAGTGTGTATAGATGGGTAGGTGCCAGCCACCAAAACACAGACCTCAAAACGGAAGCTTCCAAACTGTAATATTTGAAAATAGAACAAAAGGGCCATCATGTAGTGGGAGGAATAGAGGATTAGGAAGGACAGGATGGACAGCACTGCCCTCATGGGGGCGCCCCAGTGGGGGTCCCTGGTTCTCGTAGCAATGATTCTCATCTGCTGGGCATGTCTCCCCAGAGAGAAAATTAAGAGCAGAACAGCAACAAGGAAGATAATTAATGGCACTGTAAGATGAAAAATCAAAATAGAAAGTGGTACAATGTCTATTCCTTTGGTTTGAGTTACATTTTTCGAGAAAGTATTGACCAAATATTTTTGGGTAATATTCCATGTATAATTTCTCTGGATGCCAGTACTGATAGATGCATACAATATAGATCCGAGGATCAGCCATGGCACCAACTTGGAAATCCTCATCTTCAGCCAGAAGAACAGGGGGTGTGGGATGGTTGCAATCTTGGCGCAATAGAAAACACCAAGCCATGTGGCCATCCAAAGCTCCCAGTAATTTGTAAACACGAAAAGTATATAACACTCAGCAATTACCGATGATTTCATGAAGGAGAGAAGAACCAGATGCACAAGGAGGATGAGCAACTGGAGACAAATCCTCGAAGTTGCCAGGCAAGAAATGAGCAGATCCAAAGGAGCCATTTTTCTGTGCTTGATAAAGTCCAGCACATTCACCACCACGATGAAGCCATTTGTGAAGACCCCAGTAAGAAATTGTGTCACTGCTATAAGAAAATGGATAATGTACTGATGCGTTAGCATGTTGCGAGGAGGCAATTCTTTAAAAATGTATAGATTTTCAGATAGCTTCAATTACTCATGCTCTCTGTTTTTCTTCAGCTAGAATAGGTCCTTCTTGTGGAGTATGATTCTAACCATGAAGATGATGGAATAGGAAGGCAGTGTGCATTTGTTTATATCACTGATTTCTCAATTTAGTTCTGAGACATTCAAATAAGAAAGAGGTAGTACAGCAAAGATTTGCTTCTTCCTGATGGCTTTTGCATTTCCTAGTTCTTCTTAGCTTTCATGGTCACCATAAGCAAATATTGGAATTGGATACCTTTACATGACTTCCGAAATTCTTGTCAGCTGAAGAACCATCTAGAGCTCCTCAACCTTCATCACTGCCATGAGTAACTAGTGGAATCCAGCTGGGATTCCACTTCACGTTACAAAGGTATGCTTAGAAAAACACTTAAAAAATCACTTCTGCTATCATTATGTCCCAGAGCCAGCAACATAAGATTCCCACATAGTACTTTTCTGATGTGTAAAGGCTGAGCAAATCAGGACCTCCTAAAATTTGAAGTAGTTATATAATAAAATATACAGGTTGTCACATAAATGTCACTAAATGCAAAACCAAGGTCATAAGGGATCTGTGTATGTGTAAACAGTGGATCAAAGCACCAGTGTGTGACTACATGAAAGAATCACTTAGCACCTGTCATGTGTGTGTGCTTTGTGATAGCAAGGATTCAAATATATGTGGCCACAGAAATTTGTAGTTTGGATCCGCATGCACAGAGAACAGCCATACAGTGTTTTTGAAAAGATGAAAGTAAGCTTATTATAAAAGTCTAATAACATATTGCCACACACAACGCAGGGGGCAGCACCAAAGATGAAGGGGAATCCTCTGGGGAAGGATCTTGCATGAGACAGATTCTTTGGCAGGCAAGAGAGAAAAGGCTGTGCCTCATCCATTTCTTAGGTCCACATGTACTGCGTTCAGACAAAAGTGAGTTGGTGCCAACAGGCCTTCGTGGCTGCAAGGGCCATTCCCAGACTTGGTTATACTCCAGCAGAGATCAGTCCTTTGGGTGTTAGCAGTTATCTCTATACACTCTTTTCTCAGGAGACAGTTAACCTCCCTGCGAAAGACAAGCAGCCAAGGTTACTTCAGGAAACACTCACATTCCAGCTGATTCTCATCTCTTAAACCTTTTCCCTGACATACTTGAGGGGTTGTAAGGTTTTCCTTGTTATTTTTCCAAAAGGATGAGAATTTTATGACATAAGCTGGTAGTAATAGGAGAGAAGTAAAGATAAAATGGTATGTGCTTCAATTCATGGCTATAGCTGTCTAACAGACTATGAAAATATTAAATTAGCATTGATTAACATGTATCCTGTGCTACACTTTATTCTAAATCATTTTATCTCACCCTCAACTGTACTAACATGTGTCTTCCACTGTTGCTGTCATTGGTGGTGGTGGTGGTAGTGATGGCGGTGGTGGTGGTTTAATTATTTTTGGTTTATTTGCAGTACTGGGGATTGAATCCAGAGCTTTCTATGAACTACATTCCCAGCACTTTTGATTTTGAGACAAAGCCTCACTGATTTGCCCAGACTGAGCTCAAACTTGTGATTCTCCTGCCTCATTCTCCTGGGTAGCTGAGATTATTGGCATTCATCACCACACCTGACCATGTGGGCATCTTGAGCTACATCGAGATGTCTGCTACATCATTTGTCTCTACTTACTCAATGCCATTAGTATGTTGCCCTCCCCAGGTTGTGAAAACCAAAAATGTTTCTAAACTTTGATGAGTGTCTTGGATGGCACAATCACCCTGACTGAGAACCAAGGTCCTAGCAAAGGTGGATAAATATAGTTTCTGCCCCAAAGTCATTCCAAGACTAAAGGCACAGTGAGCCACTTGTGTAATGTGGCACAAAACAACATGAGTTATTTAGACAGTTCCTCAGCAGAGTGAAAAGTGGGGGGGTGATTTGTAAACACTGGAGAAAATGAAAAATTTCTGACTTAGCACTTGATCAAAATGTGCCTGGGAGAGCCCACAGTGAGGCACACGTCCTATGGATATGTGCTACTGTTACTGGACAGGGTGAGGACAGCAGCGTTTTCTAGGTTCTTGCTGTCTCAATCAACGAATTGATCAGGAAAACAGGTGGATGTGAATGATTATTTTTTATTTTAGGGATGAAAAAAGAAAAAAAGAAAAGAAAAAGGAGAAAGAGCACAAAAGAAGTGCTCAGGGAGAAAAGGATGCTTTGAAAAGGGAAAAGATGTGTCCTGCAAGCAGAATGGACTCCTGCAAGAGCAAGAGGGCAGTGGCTCTAACGTCAATCACTGCTGATGTTTTGTCTTCTTTGATAGCTGATCCAGGTGGTCCCACTTGCCCTGGTGTCAGAAGGCTCATACCACGTGCAGGGCTCAGCTTGGTCCCGCGTCAGGCCCAGGTGCTGCTATTCTACGTGGTTGATATCTCCCCAGTGCTCCAGCCACGTTGCCACGCCCAAGCCTCCTGCTGTGTCACGTCATCTCAATGTGTCAGGAAGGAGAGTCAGGATGGACTTCGTAGATCAGAGAAATCGTATGGAACAACGGTGAGAGTCACTGTCCGGCGACTTTATCACCTGTGAACTTATAATGTCTGTGCCATGCAGGACTCTACTTTGTCCTTCTCGTCCCAGCCTCCCTGGATGGGGAAGCTGCCAGGAACATCTTCAAGCAGCCGTCAAGGAGTGGATGCTATCAAGGCCGACCCACACTCAAGCCAACGCTAATGAGCCATGTTCTTCTTCCTCCAGTGGAGAAAAGGAAGTGCTGAAAATCCAGTCCTATTTTACATCCCGCAGGCTGGAAATTCAAAGGTGTAAGGTCCCCCACCTATGGGATCATGAAGCCAAGAACTCTCAAAGGGTGCAGGTACTTTAATTCTAGGCTAATCAAACTTCTCTCACTGGACCTATGTTTTCCACTGTAAATGTGGGTCACCTGCCTCTGTGCCCTTGGGACAGCTGGCACTGGAAGGGGAGATTTTCTGCATTCTCACATTCACTCATTCGTTCATTCACTCACTCATTCATTGGTGTATGATACATGGTGGGTTTAGTAAAGAGAACCCAACTCTCTTGCAGGAGGGGTTTTGTGCCAGAAAAAGAGAAGTGTCACAAAGTGACTTTGAAAAAGTGTTTTCTTGCTCTCTCTGTTCCTCAACAGCCAGCGTCATTACACCGGCATTTAGTTCATCTCTGTCTACTCAAGAATGGCCCCGATATTTGCAGCCTGGCCCTTGGGTGTCTTCCGCAGGGGCTGAGCATCTCAGTTTTGCAAAAGAGATCACTAACTTGAACAGCAAAGAGAAGGTTCATGTCCGGGTCCTGGAACAGCAGCATGGTCTTTCAGCACTGACAGGAAAGCAGAGAAAGCACGACGTGGTGCCCCGGAGTCTTCAGAGCACCAGCTGTGCTCAGCTGTGCCAGCTAACATGCTGCTCTCTTTGGGATTCCAGCATCTTGTGGGGACACTGGCATCTCGGGCAGTCCAGTGTAGCTTTTGTTAGGCGCAGCATGTGGAGGACAGGCAAGTGTTCCAGAGGAGCTTTGTCTCAGTAGAGCCCATCTTCTGACTTGGGGATGCCATGGAGTGAAAATAAAACTTCACCAGCCTTGAGGGGTATCGTGTCCTTCCAGGACTTTCATCACCTGTATCTGCGGAGAGCACATGAAGCATGCCGAAGCCACAGTACTGTGGGACAGCAGAGTGGCAGAAGAGGTGTCGGGTAGGGGAACAGCTGTGTGACTGCTCAGCCCACACCCCATCCAGCCCAGGAAGCCACCTTTCTGTGCTCAAGTGAAGACTTCAGGGCCCCTCTCCTTCCTCCCCCCTGGGATCTCACCGCATCAATCAAAGGAGTGTTGGTGGGATTGTAAACTACAGCGACCTCATGGAAATCCATATGGGGATGCTTCAGAACACTAGAGTGGAAATTCCATTTGACCCCGCTAGTCCCCTTCTAGGTGTCTTACCAAAAGAGTCAAAGAAGTCAAATTACAGTGATCCATACATATCCATATTTATGGAGCACAAGTCATAATGGCTGAATCTTGGATACATAGATGAATGGATAAAGAAAATGTGGAATTTATACACAATGGAGTACTAATTTACCAAAAGAAGGATAAACTTGTCATTTGTAGGAAAATGAATGCACCTTGAGAACATGTTAAGTGAAATAAATCACACAGCTTAAATAACAAATGGTTTCTCTTACAAGAGAAACCCGAAACATAAGTAACGGAAGAGCAAACTAAAAGATAGGTAATAGGAAACAGAGAGATAGGTCTTTTGCAAAGGGAAAGGGGACCAAGAGATGGAGGGAGGGGAGATGAAGGGGACATAAAAAGAATTAGAATGTGTTATGTACGTGTACCCACTCCCCGCCATGAGTGTAATCATTATGTACTGCAAACATGCACTAATAAAAACAAAAATTTGAAAGAAAAAAAAAAGAGAATTGTGACAATAACCGCAATCTTGCCCTAAGCACTTTCATGATGAACAAAACAAAGCCTACAAAGAAAAACTGATCCCAAGGAGAGTCCTTTTGGGTCCCTTAGGCATTTTGTTTTAGTGAGAAGGACACATCAGAGAATTTCTGGCTCCTGGACGAAAACAGGGCCTGTCTGGCTCCACCTGTCAGTCAGCAGCTCACAGCGGTGACACTTCTACATGGACAAATGGCTCAGAACAGATGGAGCAAGCCCCAGTGTGGAGAAATTCACATGTTCATTACCCAGTGTTACCCTGATTAGACCCGTTCACTGGCACTCATCTGTAATGAGCACTCATTAAGGGAGACAGCGCTAAGTATTTGGAGGTAGCTGACAGGCGGGAAGAGTTGCTTACTTACATTCCAATCGTTCAGCACCTCCAAAGAAAGTGGGATCTTTCTTGCACGCAGCGAGATTGACGCTGGCGGCCTGTGCAGGAGGTAGGGGCTGTGGCGTTTATCTTTCTGCTTTCCAGGGCCTGCGAGCATCCACCCCCACATCACAGCCACCATAGCAGTGAAAGATGGTTTTAATACCCTTCCCAACTGGTTCTTCCTGCCTCATTATCAGAGGAACAATTGCTGTTTGAAGAAGCGTGTGCGTGTAATCACTTATTAACTTTAACTTATATTTAATAAGATCGTTCAAATAAGGCAGAAGCAGACTCTGGGCAACCCAAGGCAGACATCCTTTCCAAGTGTTCCGCTGTGAAGCCCATATGGAATTTACCCTGCTTAAAATGCACACCACCATGGTGCAAAAGCACCAGGCTCTTTCAGCTTCATCATTTTTTAAACCCATTCATTTGCTTCTCCCCACTCGCATTTGCAGTTGACCATTTGGACTAAAATTTCCTTCTTTAATATTCAAGTCACTTCCATGTACTTGTCCCTTCCCTTCTTCTATTTATCCTAGTAATATATTTCAGTGCTTTTCCTCTCTCCATTCAACATTCTGCAATGTATTTGCATTGCAGCAAATAGAATCATAGAGCAGTGCAATGCATCGGATTTAAGTGTCACTCAGGAAGCACTCAAAGCGCTTCCCACGCAAGCATACTCCGCTCCCTACAAGAAAACAGAAACCAGTGCTGCCCCAGCAGAGTCTGAGGTGTCCAATCTTCGAGGCTTCCTCTTGGACTCTAAACTCAGCTCCTCTGTGGGATTGCAAATCGTCCGTTGCTTCATTCTTCCATCCTTCTTCATCCTTCCTTCTTTCCTCCTTCCCTCCTTCTTTCCCTCTTTTCTTCCTCTCTTCTTCTTTACTACCTCCCTCCCTTCCTCCCTTTCTTCTTTTCTTTTCTTCTCTCCTTTCTTCCTTTGCTCTCAGGTCATTTGCATGACTTAGTGAACACTGGTACTGTTTTTTTTAAGTAGGGGAAGATTGAAAGAAAGTTAAAATGAAGAGCTCTGTTGTGGACTTGTTCCATCTGATATACCTCTCCATGTGCTAAAGTCACTAAGCAATGGGTGGTAAGTTTGGAATATGTTGGAGCCACAGAGTTGGAAATCTATATTTGGAACTTGCTAGCGTATAGATAATAGTTAAAGCCATAGCATGGGCAAGATTATGTAGATAACAGATTGCTGACTGGAGGAACTGAGCAATATAAATAAGAAATTAACATTTTGTGCTTTTCTCTCACTAGATTGTCCCCCTCACCCACCATCTTTTTGTGGGCAGAAACCCTCATGACAGATCAGGTGAGTCAACCCTCGAGTGATGTCCAATCGTGGGTTTTATTCACTCTTTCTTTTGGATATTTTGCTCCTTTATTCATAAGGAAGGTTGGACTATAGATTATTTTGGTGTTATATTTGATAAATCTGATTATCCATGTTTTACTAAATTTATCAACAATTGCTAATCTTTTCTTATTTTCTAAAAGATTTTATTTTATTGGTATATTTTAGATATATATAATGGTAACATCAAAGGGAATTTGTGCCTGTACATAATATATCTTACTTTTTTTTCCCATTCCCCTCCCCTCCCTTCAACCCCTCTTCCACTCTTTATTTACAAAAGCATTGTTTCCATTTTTTCCTTCCATGATTTATTTTTCTTGTCCCTTCTTTCCTTTCCCACTCCCCACGCTATTCCCCTTCTCATTTGAACATTTTCTTCCCCTTTCCCAATATCTATTATACATTTTGGTCCTTATTTACACTTTCAGTTTCTCACACCAGAGAAACAATGTGATATTTGAACATGTGTGTCTGCTTTATTTCACTTAAGAGTATGGTCTCAAGGTGCATCCATTTACCTAGGGATGTCTCAAGCTTATCCTTCATTGTGACAGAGAAGTACTCCATTGTATAAAAAAAAAACTTCTTTATCCATTCGTTGGTTGATGGGCATTTAGGCTGTTTTCATGATTTAGCTATTAGAAACTGTGGTGCTATAAACGTGGGTGTGCATATATCACTGTGATATGATGCTTTTAATTCTTCTGGGAAAATACCCAGAGGGGGAATAACAGAGTCAAATGGAACCTCTACTTTTGGTTTTTTGAGGAATCTCTGCACTGATTTGCACAGTGGTTGCACCAACCTGCACTCCCACCAACAACGCGGAAGTGTTTCTTTTCCCCACAGCCCCTTCAGCGTGTGTTATTGGTTGAATTCTTGATAACAGCCATTCTTTATGTAGTAAATGGAATCTCGGTGATGTTTTAATGTGCCTCTTTCAAATGACCAGTGATGTTGAACATTTTTTCATATATTTATTTGCCATTTCTACTCCTTCATCTATGAAGTGTCTACTCATTTCAGATGACCATTTTTGGACTGGGTTTTTTAATTTGCGGGATGTGATTTTTTTGAGTTTTTATATATTCTAGATATTAGTCCTTTGTATGAGGAACAGTTAGCAAAATTTTTTTCCCATAGTGTGGGTTGTCTCTTCACTCTGTTGATGGTTTCTTTTGCTGTGCAAAAGTTTTTAAATAAGATGAAATCCCTGTTGTATTATTTCTCGTGTGATCGGGCTTTTGTTCACAAAGTCTTTGCCAAATCAGTGTCTTAAAGAGTTCTACCTCTTCTATCTTCCAGCAGATATGGTGTTTCTATTTTAATACTGATATCTTTCATCCATTTTGATTTTAGGTTAGTGCATTGTGAAAGATATAGGTCTAGTTTTAATCATCAGCATGTGGAAAGCCAGTTTTACTAGCAACATTTATTAAAGAGGCTATCTTTCTTCCAGTGAATGCGTTTGGCCTCATTGTCAAAGATAAGGAGGTTGAGTGTGTTTGAAGTTGTTTCTGAATCTTCTAATCTGCTCCTTTGATCGCTGCGACTGTTTTTTTTGCCAGTACCATGCTGTTTTTATCACAGTATCTCTGTAGTATAATTTCAAGTCAGGGATTGTGATGCCCCCTGCCTTGCATTTGTTGCTCAGAATTGCTTTCGCTATTCTAGGTCTCTTCTGGTTTTAAATGAATTTTAGGATTGTTTTTCTAGTTCCGTGAGATATGCTATTGGTATTTTGATCAGGATTGCAATAAATTTGTATAACAATTTTGGAACCATGGCCATTTTCACTACATTGTGTTTCTTGTACACAGCATATTGTTGGATTTTGTTTCTTGATCCACTCTGTCAGTCTATTTCATTTGGTTGGTGAATCAAGGACATTTACATTTATGGTTATAAGTGATACGTATTAGCTTATCTTTGTCATGTTATTTTCATGATATTGTTCCCTACTTTTCCCCTCTGTTTAATTGCTTGCCATGTCTGGCGGTTTCTTTCTGTCATTGCTCTGGGATTGTGATAATTTTTATCTCTTTCTAGAATATCTTTTGGTACCCTTTGTAGTTTTGATTTGGTGGTCATGAATTTCTTCAGTTGTTCTTTGTCATGGAAGTATCTAATTTCTCCATTGATTTTGAAAGATAGTTTTGCAGTGTACATCAATCTGGGTTGGAAGTTGTTTTCTTTCAGGACTTGAAATAATTCACTCCAAGCTCTTCTTTTTTTTTTTTTTTTTTGTCTTTGAAATCATGCCTGGTTAGACATTTTATTTTTTTTTATTTTAAAGAGAAGAAAAAACAAAACAAATCAAAAAAAAACAAACAAACAAATTTTCAAAACAACACAATATGAGGGTAACAATGGTTAATGCATTACGTATTATTATCTTTAAGTTAGTTATTCAGGATACCAGACATTAGCATTCAATTTTCCAAACACTATTGGCACAAACCTTACTCTTCAATTAACTAGTAAAATTGATAGTGTCTATATTAACCATCTTATATATATATACAATGTTTTTCCCTTTCCCTTCTTTCTTTTCCCTATTCCAGTCTCTCTTTCCTTTTGACCAGTTTCTTTTTGATTCACCATGTCGATTGTAAGCATCGTATTATCTCTCTAGTATGAGAAACTGAAAGAGTAGATAAGATCCAAGTTCTTCTTGACTTCAGGGTTTGTGTTGAGAAGTCTGCCATGATTCTGATGGGCTTTCCTTTCTAGGTGATCTGTTTCTTTTCTCTAACACCTTTTAATATTCCGTTCCTGTGCTGAATTTCTGGGATCTTGATTATTATATGTCTGGGTGTAGTTTTATTTTGATTATGGCTAATTGGAGTTCTATAAGCCTCACCTATGTGTATGTCAGATTCTTTCTCCATGCTTGGGAAATATTCTGCTATTACTTCTGCAAATAGTTTTTTATGTCATTTGTTTTGACTCCTGCTTTTTCATTAACACCAATTATTCTTGTATTATTTTTCTTTGTGTCATCTTGCAGTTTTTGAATTGTTATTTCCTGCTCTTTTGTTATTTTCAAAAGATCTTTCCTTTCATGATCGCTAGCCAAGATATCATCTTGAAGGTCTTAAAGTCTGTCTTCAGTTTCATTCAAGTGGTTTTGCCAGCTTTCAGTGGAATTTTTAATTTCCTGGACATCTGTTTGAATCAATTTCATGCATTTTATCTCTTTCCTATATTGATCATTCACAGTTTCCATCCTCTTCCTATCATCATCTATTTTTTTATCTATCTCTACTCTAGATTTGTTGAGCAATTCCTTTATAAATGTTAACACTTCTTTTTTTACCTCACAGATTATTTCTGATCTGATTTCCTCTATAGCCTCATGGATTTGTTTCTTTACTTTGGTTGCTATCATTTCAGAAATGTCAGGTGTGTGTCTTCCATTTTCTTCTATCTTGTTGTCTCCTGGACTTACTCTGGGTGGGCTGGAGGTCTGAGGTTGCATTTTGCTTCTGTGTCTTGTCATTTTCTATTCCAAAAGTTTTTATTTCATTTTCTGTGTTGATCCTTGTAAGTTTTTGTAGTAGGTAGCTTTATCACTAGTATCAAGGCCTCTCTAGGTAAGGTTTGTTCTTCAGTGATGTCTTCTGTGTGTAGGAGGTTCTTGGTTTGTGTCTGTCCCAGGATCCTACCTTTCCAATTAATTAAGAGTGAGATGTTGGTATCTGTTTGACTCAGTCCCCAGTCCTCTGGTGCTGGGGTGTGGTGAGGTTATTACCTCCAGAACTTCTCAGTATTGTTACAGAAATGAGAACAACTAATTAAAACAGATATGACATCCTAGCTAAAGTAGTAAAATTAGCAATAACAATAGCATCTAGCACAGTTTAGACACTGACAAACTGTGGTATTAACTTTGTATGTTTAACTGTAGAAGTAAAATCTACAGTTATATTACAGAACCAATTGTAAATTGGGAACTTGTATGCCAAGTGTTCCCCTCTTTTTACAGTGGTTTTACCCTGTGGTGGAGAAATTTAAGAAAGATAGTGGATAAAACAAAGATAACTGAACAGAAAGTAGAAGCCAGGCTGGAGGACAAAAGATGACTATGCAAGCTTTGGGAAACTAGAGAAGGGGACAGAAGAGAAAGAAGGAAGGAGTAAGCAAGGGATTATCTGAACTTAGACTCTGAGTTTGGAGGATGGGACTAGTTTTCTGTGGCTGGATTTCTCCCCAGCCATTTAGAAAAGAGAAAAAATGATAAGAAAAAAGAAAAAGAAAAAAATAGAGAAAAGGGGAAGCCCCACCCACCTGCTTCTATTCTGTGTGTCTTTGTTCCCAAGCATGATGCTGGTTCATCTCACTCACCACCTGTCGGCTCATACTGTTACTGTTGCTTCTGACAATTTCTGTCACTAGTCCTGCCTGTCCATCCTGTGCATCCTGGCTGGGGCCATTCTGTGTGGCTGATGTTCCCTCCATTCACTGTGTCTTCTCACACAGTTCACCTGGATCTCAGCAGTGGGGAAGGGAGGGGCCGGTTTCTGTGTCTTCCCACACTGTTCACCTGGATCCTGGTAGCTGAGGTGGGAGGGGGTGGGGTCTCTGTGTCTTCCCATGCTGCTCTTATTGAGAATTTTTGCATTTGTGTTCATTAGGGAGATTGTTGTAGTCAGCGTTTATAAGAAAAGAGATTTAGAGGACACGTAATTTATAGGATTATAATATTCACCGAAAGAGTCAAATGCAAAAGTGTGCAAGAGACCTGTCCACACACTAGAGACTCAAAGAATCTAGCTGAGGGCCTGGATCCCATGGCAACGTCCTGCATGAGTCCAGCTGGAGGCCTAGAGCCCACGACATTGTCTCATGCAAGTCTGCATCAAGGATCTGCACTGGGAAGGCCCAAAGGTCAGTGGTGGAAGCTAGAAAATCTGTGCCCTTGGGAAGAAGGATCTGTGCCAGAGGCTGAGTGATCTGCACTGGAGCCAGAAAGCGAAGCTCAAGTAAGGACTAGAGCTCCCTCAAAGAGAACTGCAGCCATCCTCAGTGACAGTGAGGACCTGAGCTCCTCTGATGATAACAGCTGAGTTCATATTAGGAAAACCAGCATGACAAGCTTCTTCGGGAGAATCAACAGCTCACCATCTTCCCCTCCTGTTCTCTTTTTATGCTGTTGGCAACAATCCTCAGGTGGGCCTTCCACACCCAACACCATGCTGATTCAGTTCAGCTGGGTTTTACAAGTTGACTATTAGTTGATCCACCACAGAGATTGGCCTGTAATTCTCTGTTTTGGTTGGATACTTCTCTGGTTTTGGTATCAGGGTAATGCTTGCTTCCAGATATGAATTTGGGAGTATTGCTTCCTTTTAATTTCATTAAATAGTTTGAGAAGTAGGGGCATTAGGTCATCTCTAATTTTCTTGTAAAATTCAGCAGTAAATCCAACAGGACCTGGACTTTTCTTTTTGGTACATTTTCAATTACATTTTTAATTTCATTGACTGATTTTCTGTTATTTAGGATTTTTATATCTTCTTGATTCAGCTTGGTAATTCATATGTATCTAGGAATCTGTCCATTTCTTCTGTGTTTTCCATCTTACTAGAATACAGTTTCTCAAAGTAGATATTGATGATCTGGATTTCTGCAGGATCTGTGGTGATTTCACCCTTTTCCTTCCTAATTGCATGGATAGGAGTCTTTTCTTTCCTTTTGTTGGTAAGGTCGGCTAAGGATTTGTGAATTTTATTTAATCTTTCAAAGAACCAACTCTTTGATTCATTGATTCTTTGTATTATTTTCTTAGTCTCCATTGCATTAATTTCTGCTCTGTTCTTTGTAATTTTCTCCCTCATACAAGCATTGGGTCTGACTTGCTCTTTATTTTTTATTTTTTATTTTTTTTTGTGGGTGCCGGGGATCGACCTCAGGACCTCGCATGCCAGCAGGCGCCTGTGCCGCTGAGCGATATCACTGGCCCTTTCTTCATATGTGGGTTCCGGGAGTCGAACTCAGGACCTCGCACTTGCCAGGCAGGCACTTATGCCACTGAGCTATCTCACCGGCCCACTCTTCATTTTCTACACGCTTGAGATTCAACATTAGGTTGTTTACTTGAGCTCACTCAGTTTTTCTGATATGGGAATTCACTGCTATAAATTTCTCTTAGGGCTGCTTTCATTGCATCCCATAAGTTCCAGTACACTGTATTGGAATTATCACTTAATTATAGAAATATCTAATTTCTTCTTTAATTTCATCTGTGACCCATTGGTTGTTCAAGAGGTTGTTATTTAATTTATATGTGTTTATGAAGTTCTTATGGTTTCTTTAGCCATTGATTTCCACTTTCATTGCATTATGGTCTGATAATATGCATGGGATAATTTCAATTCCTTTTCATTTACTTAAGCATGTTCCGTGAGCTAGTATGTGGTCCATTTTGGAGAATGTCCTATGTGCAGCTGAAAAGAATGTGTATTCTGATATTGTGGGGTGGAACACTCTGTAGATATCTACTAAATCCATTTGTTCAGAAGTTTGGTTCAGTTCTGATATTTCATTGTTGACTTTTTGTCTAGTTGATCTATTTTTTACAGTGGGGTATGAGGTCCCCCATTAGAATTGTATTAGTGCTTATTTGATTTTTCATGTCTGTTACTATTTGCTTTTTATAGTTGGGTTCGCTGGTTTTTGTGCATATATATGATTGTTATCTTTTCTTATTTTATCTGCACCGACCGGAACAATTTAAATAGCATGGGAATGATTTGTTACATGCATGCTAGAAAGAATTCACAGTGAAAAAAGAATCTGAAGCCAAAGGCATTGGAATAAGATGGAATACTTATCATTGTTTAGTGCTTAAAATGCTAAACAACTGAAAGATAGTATCAACTTACTGTCTTGACAACTCTGTGAAATCAGTATTCCCTTCACTTTAGGTATTATTAAATTGATTATACAGGGATTTGGAAGTTGCCCATAGTCATGCACTTAAAAAATAGTATTTTCCAGATGTGGCCCACAGTTGGAGTTTAATTGTATGGGTGTGTTTAACCATTAGGCTTCACTGCCTCTCATGTTAAGATCAGCGATTATGAAGAGTCCTATCAATGGATTAGACATTGTGGTGGAATAACTAATGATCAACTTGTATCACCCAGCAGGACTGAATCAGTGTGGTGCTGGGTGTGGAAAGCCCACCTGAGCATTGTTGCCAAGAGCATAAAAAGAGAACTGGAGGGGAGATGCTGTGCTGTGGATTCTCCTGGAGAAGCTTGTCACGCTGATTTTCCTGATGTGAACTGGGCTGTTCTCATTATCGGAGGAGCTCAGGTCCTCACCGTCACTGAGGCTGACTGCGGTTCTCTTCAGGGGAGCTCTGGTCCTTGCCTTGAGTGTCGCTTCCTGGCTCCAGTGCAGACCCCTCAGCCTCTGGCACAGACCCTCCATCCTGCTGGCACAGATCCTTCATGCCGCTGGTACAGACTTTCTAGCTTCCACCATTGACCTTTGGGCCTTCCCAGAGCAGATCCTTGATACAGACTTGCATGAGATAATGTCGTGGGCTCTGGTCCTCCAGCTGGACTCACGCAGGACACTGCCATGGGATCCAGGCCCTCAGCTGGATTCTTTGAGTCTCTAGTGTGTGGACAGATCTCTTGCATTTGACTCTTTTGGGGAATATTATAAAATAATCTTATAAATTTAGTGTGTTGTACTAAATCTCTTTTCTTGTAAGCCCTGACTACAACAGACACAAAGGCTGGAAAACTGACTTTTTTTTACCCAGCTAGATTCCTCTCATTGTCTTTATTCAGCCTTCCTTGGAGGAAGCACCTCGCCTCCACCCTTGTTTATTTGCCTTTGGGGATGACCCCATTGCTGAGTCAGGAGAGGTACCTGACCCAGGTGTGGCAGTTAAAATCTGGGCACTGATATCCACTCAGGATGGATACAAGGCCAGAGCTGATCAAATCAGAGCTAATCCTGGATGTTTGAGCAGGCTGGGTAAATTCTCCCTCTTTGTAAAGGAAAGGGAGTTTGCTGGTGTTGTTAGCAGCCTTCTTGTCACCAAGAGGAAGGGACTGGAAGCTGCCTAAGAACAGATTCCACCTAGATGACAGAAGTGCCAGAGAAAGGAAGGCAAGACCAGGTACTGCTCAGAGTATTTCAGCCCCAGAACAAGGCCCTCACTACTGTTCCTCTTGACATTAAATGAACACATAAATTCCCAGTTTTTACTGAAATGAGCTTGAGGTGGGATTTTTCACCTTGGGTGTTTTGTAATAATTGTGGCCTCTGTGGAAAAACAAGGTCGTGTCTTCTCTTCACGTTCAGGAATTGGTATCAGAGAGGACATCTGCCTGAAGCTAGTCATTTAGTGACCTACCTAGGGCCCAAAGCCGTGATCTCTAAATTACAGTCAAGTGCTCTAGTCACTGAACACATAGTTTTCTCAAATGTATCTGCAGAAGAATTATATAGAAAAAAAGGAACTAAGGGCAGTGGCATATACCTGTATCCCAGAACTCTGGGAGGCTGAGGCAAAATGATTGCAAGTCAAGCCTAGCTTGGGCAATTTAGCAGCTTAGTAAGACCCTGTCTCAAAAAAAAAAAAAAAAAACAAAGGGCTGGGGATGTAGTTCAGTGAAAAAGCCTTGGGTTCAATCCCCAATAACACACACACACACACATAAGAATGCAAATCTCTTTTTTGGAGTCTTTCGCCATACATTGAATTCTCCCTTCCTTGTCATGCTCAGATTTTTATTGTGGTGCAGGAAGAGTTTATACAGCATAAGGTTACCATATGGGTATTGGAAGTTCTTTTCATTCCACGCTGCACAAATATCCTTGGTGCTGACTGGCAATGCTCTGAGCACAAGCTGCATCATCAAGCAGATCTCAATATACATCTGCATGTATGTTGGTGGTCACACTGGATTGGACACATGGAAGAAGGTGTTGCATAAAGTGCCTTGGAAAATGTAGCACCATTTCTGCCCTGATCCAATCTCAAGCAGTTTTCTTTTATCTTAGGAGTAGAACTTATTTTTCCTGTCTCTCAGAGCTGGAACTTGTCTTAGTTACTTTTCTCATTGCTGAGACAAAATACCTGACATTCAAGGTTAAAGGAGGAAAGGTTTATTTAGCTCATAGTTTGTAGAGGTTTCAATCCATAGTTGGCTCCAAGGCAGGGTGGCACATGGCTGAGGGGCAACCAGTCATGGCAGTGGAAGACAGCAAAAGCAACAAGAGAGCTTAACAGCATGTTTCTGCCCCTTTCTCTTATGCAGACTGCTGGGATTAGGGCAGTGCCAAACCAATCAGTGGACTGATTTAGTAATCACACATCCTTAATCCCAGCATCACACACTCTAAATTCAGCCACCTCTGAAAAAGCCCTATGACTGAATGAGGCTTTAGGGGCCACATTTAGACACGAACCATAACATAACTGTTACCTAGAGATTACAATACATGTGGCTAAATATGTGGATAAAAGCTGCTGCTGAAAAATCAATGATGAAAACACATGAATCCAGCTTTCATTTTGAGAAAGGTATGCTAGCTGCACACGAGTGTTACATAAACTTTTAATGTTTTTCATGATTCCATCTCCTCACCTGCATTTGTTTGAATATGATTTGTCCCTTCCAACTCTCACATGGAAATCAGATTCCCAGTGTAAGAGTGTTGGAGGTGGGGGCACATCTAGCAGGTGATTAGGTCATTAAGAGGACTGGATTCATTTTCCTGAAAGTGGGTTCTACTAAAGCCATCCCAGACCGTTCTGTGTCTCTCTTACCTGTTGTTCACCATCCCCTTGATGTTTATCCTGGATGACATAACACGAGGCCTTTCCCAGATGCAAACACTCAAGTCTTGTGCTTCCAGACTCTAGAACCTTTACAAACTCCCCAGACTCTGGTACTCTGTTATGGCAACAGAAAACAGACTAAGACACCACCCTTGGGGAAAATTTATGGCAAATGATTGGAGTGAAGGGAAAAACCTGGCAAGACAGAGAGTGAATCTCACTGATGCAGAGGATTTGAAAACCATGAATTGGCTTCTTGCATTCAGTGCCCACATTTAACAGAGAACTACAACACATCAGGTCCATAAAGAGTATTAGTGATGACTTGTGGCAACTTCTTATTGTACATGACAAGAGAAAGCGGAATTCCAAAAGGGATACATAATACCATCTCTCAGGGGATATTCAGAGTCCATATATTCTACAAAAGCGAATACTGTAGATGCCCTCCACCTAACGCTATGCATCCTCCACAGAAGCACACCAGAGACCAGATTAAGAGCAGCTATGATCCTTCCAAGGCACCAGTCATGGCCATGCTTTTGTGGGTCTGTGCATACCCTGCACACATCTGTGTCTCAAAGCATAGAGTGATGCATCTGCAACTGCCTTAAAATGTAAGAAAGGCAAGGTAGTTAGCAATGGTACCCAAGGCCCTAGAGCCATTTGTGTAGAATAAAATTGGCTTCATATATTTTATATTGCAATAGTAACATGAGTGGAAAAGGAAACATAATGGAAAGATTTAATTAGAATTTTCTGTAATCATTAATATGTATTACTGTACAATTTATCTCCCTACATATGAATTCCATAATATAGAAATTTCATTTCATGAAATATTCTTCCTCAATTATTCACCAATCTGAATGCTGTCTTGTTACTTAAATAATACCCATTCTAACAACAACAACAAAAAAAACTATTCTTCCTACCTGGCACAAAATGTAATGTAGTTTATCACAGATTCTACTCCAGAGGGGGAAGTTTGATATAATTAGCAAGTAAGCAATCAGGAGTGGGGTTTTGCTAGGTTTTGTCAACTCTTCGTTTCTAGTTATGATTTAACATAGTGATTCACAAAGTTTACTTCCACCTTGGAGTTCACACAACCATGAAGTAAGTACTTTTGGCCATAAAAAATAGGATGAGCTCAAATATATTTCAAAAGTAATTATTGTCAGATATACTCAAAGTTCATCATTCCTTGTTCTAAAGCAGAGAAAGTAAATATGATCATGGATACACAGCAGTGTGGAGTAGGAGAAAACAGTCCAGCACACAATCTAAAAATGTGGCCTTAATTATATAGACTCATAAGCAATGCAGCTCAAACACTTGTGTTGACCCAGATTGATAGGAGCAGACATTTCAACCACATTTTTGTTTATAACCAATTTTGAAATTCATTTAAGCAGCCAGTTTTCATGTATTTAGTTTTTTATCCAAATAATCTATCAGATCTGTACTGATTTGCATGATTCCTGCATCAAGTCAGGCAGGCTGCACTTTGACAGGACATGGACAAACATGTGGCTCTACAAGGTTAGGTGAAGATCCCAAGACACTGAGCCAAGGCCTCTGAATCTTGAGGACATAAGACAGGAGATGTGGTCAAATTGTAACATAAATGTTTAAATTTTAAAAACTTATTAGAGTAAGACATATTGCCATTAATCACCCTCAAAATACTCCCTTTTCCTTTGAATGCATTTGTCCCATCATTCTTGCCCCTTTCTGAAGCAGTTCTGGAAGCCCTCTTTCATGAGTGTCTTTACCAGGTGTGATCAAAATTATGATATGTGCTGCTGCTGAATGCCAGCCAAGAGAAAGGCAGGCTTGCAAAACATTACTGTGCATCCTCATCCATCTTAGTCACCTGATCTGGCACCATGTGACTTCTGGCTCTTCCCCAAAGCCAAAATAATCATGAATGGTAAAGATTTTGAGTTAATTCAGGACATCAAGGCAGCCACGACAGCACAACTAAAGACACTCATGGAAGAGGGCTTCCAGAACTGCTCCAGAAAGTGGCAAGAATGATAGGATAAGTGTGAAAAGAAGGAGGGAATTTTGAGGGGTAATAGTAATGAGGTGTCTTTTACTGTAATAATTTTTTAAATTTAATACTAACTGTGTTATTTGATCATATCTCATGGTTGCCCCAAGTAGAATCAGAGGCCGCATACTGGGTCTCCAGTGGCCCCCCACTTGCTAACACTGGAGATAGCAGCAGGGACTGACACTTGCTCTGCAAAGCAGGGTCTGGCCAAAGTGAAAACCTCACATTTTGACAGCATCCTTGCCCTTTTTCTGCCATGGACTTATATCATGAGGCAGAGTCCACACTGCTGAGGCTCCCACCCAGGAATCCTCGAAAGCACTCCATCTCCAACTCTTCCAATCTGGAAAGCTCTCTTCCTGTAGCTCATTGTTAAATCTTATTCCAAATGTTTTTATCTGGCAGTTCTTACAGTGGTTTGATCTGAGGTCCATGATTCTTACTTATTAAATGAGAGTTAGAAATACTTGCTTCATTCCAAAGACCAACATCAAAAAGACTTAACCAGGGCCGGTGAGATGGCTCAGCGGTGTAAACACCTGCCTGGCAAGCGCAAGGGCCCGAGTTCAACTCCCAGAACCCACATACGAAAAAAGGGCCAGTGATATCGCTCAGTGGCACGGGCGCCTGCTGGCACGTGAGGTCCTAAGGTTGACCCCTGCTACTCACAAAAAATAAAAATAAAATAAAAAGACTTAACCAAAGGGGAATAGGAACTGTTTTTCAGCTAAAAACAACCTTAGAGATCCAAGACTCCATTTACCAAATATATTCAGTATATGCACATCCAATTCTTTGTTTGTTATTTATCTGTCCATTGGACAAATATCTGTGGGAAAGCTACCTAATGCCATGCATAGAATTGCTACGCGTCCCTAGCACTGTGTGGAAGTAGAAGAATAATTCAGAAAGTTAATATCTATCCAAAGAACAGGTCACAGTTGCATTTGAAAAATGTTATCTACTATTATTGTTGTTGCTATTGGCCTGTAACATGGCAAGTGTTACATATAAAAGTGTAATGTTGAGAAAAAGTTGGGAGTATTTCTAAAAGACTCATGCAGAAGTTTGCAGACTCTAACTGCATGACCTCTGTGTAACTTCTTAGGAAGATTCTGGCCACATTTCATTTTTCCAGAATACTCCAGAGTGCTGGTTTTCCCACCACCTCTCTGAAGTGTAATTTAATCTGTCCCTCTTTTCCCAATTTCTTGTAATTCAATCAAAGTAAGACATAATATGTCAAAGGGCAAGCTCTACCTCAAATACGAGTTTTCAGTGAAACATAAATATGCATGCATGTTTCAGCAAGTTGTTCTGCACCATGCAAAAGTGCACTGAAATTGGAGCCACGTTTACATCTGTTTTGTGTTTGTTATTTAAGAGGTCAAAATATGCAAACTCCATTCCCTCTTGTCAATACCTTGGAAAAAAGGAAATTGTATTAAGGTTAGATTCATGACCAACAGAATAGCAAAAATTCCTTGTTTTGGGGAAAGGTTTTGAGAGGCTGCATTTTTTGCAATAATAAGCATTCATTTCTTATCTAAAATTGAGAATACTTGACAAGTGTGCCTGTTTTAAACAGGGTATAATAGCCTTCATGTAAATATGCAATTAAAAAAGAAAACCTAATTATAAGCATTTGTAGTGCAAATGGAGATATTATAGAGTCTGCGATTAGTCCTGAAGAGTCTATATGAAAATAAAATTAGTAATAGAAGAACAAAGGATATTTAGTAATTTCTAAGAAGGAATTTTTAAGATATTCAATTTTTGCTCTATGCCTACAAATGAAGAATATAACAGGAGGAAAATTTGTACTTTCTAAATAAACAACAGAAAAAATCTGTTCTATCATTTCTCAAGAATTATAAGCCTAGCCAAGTGTGGTGGTGATTGCCTGTAATTCAAGCACTCTGGGAGGCTGAGGCAGGAGGCTTGCAAGTCCAAGCCCAGCCTGGACAACTTAGTGACTTAGCAAGACCCTGTCTCAAAATAAAGAATAAAAAATGACCAGGGATCTAGCTCAGTATGAAGGCCCTGGGCGCAATCCCTAGTACTGCACCACATCCAGCACAGCTCTCGAAAACTCCTGCGGGGGAGGACTGTGAAGAAGACAAGTGTGAAAATGCAGAAAGCTGAGGTCAGGAGGAGCCCTCTCTCTGTGGAGAAAAGAAGCCACCCAACGACTGCAGCGCATTTATTTATACACTCAGCAGGTTGATGTCAGGTGAAACCCCTCTGCCTAACAACTTGTTCACCTAGTTCACCTTGGGCACCTCCATGTTCTTGGGGATGCCTTGCTCTAGCCCTGCATGTGGGATCAATCTTCAGCTTCAGCTGCTCCCCACAGTACTGTAGTAGTAGAAGGAGGAGGAGGAGAAAGAGAAAGAGGAGGAAGAGGAGGAGGAGGAGAAAGGAAAGGAGAAGGGGGTGGAGGAGGAGAAGGAGGAAGAGGAGGAGAAGAGGTATTATAATCTTAATTGCATGCTGGAATTGTTAGCAGAAAATGATTTATATGATGGACAACCTATGGACACTTAGGAAATACCAAGAAAACAAGTAAAAAGCAGAGGTGGGAAACGAGCAGAATAAAAGGTGCGTGTGTGAGGAAGCTTTCTCTTGCACAGGTGGCCGGGAAGGAGGGATGGAGGCATTCACAGGGCATTGCCCAGGTCTGCTGTGTAGCTCAGGCCCACTTCTTGGGGATCACACAGCTCTATACCTCTCACTCCAGGCTGGACTTTGTTGGGTACAGGGCACCGACGTCAGTGGAGCCTGTGGCATGCATGTCACACCATGTGTGGCCTTCAATTCAATGGGCTTGAAACCCCTTCCTCCATACTCACATGTGTCAGTCCTCTGCTAACTTAGATTTCTATTCCAGGATCACCCATGTCACCAGAGCGCTTCAGGTCATTACTGTGCTTTAGTCTTCTTTCTTGTTAATATTTATCACTATCCAGTGCTTTATTTTTTACCTGTCCTTATAATGGAAATTTAAAACGTTAAGCTCCCCCTGCCTGACTAATGCAACAAGACAAGATGTGCTCATTCTGGCTGATACAACAAGGCCACAAGACATACTCATTCTGTACAAAAACTATAAAGCCAGATGAGGCTGGCTGCGCCCAGCTGCACTGTCTGTACTTCCCAAGCCTGCAAACACACCCTGTTCCCGCCAACCTGTATGGAGGGAGACGAGGACTTAGATTAGAGAGGGTTTTTCAAACCAGAAATAGGTGATGAGAGAATTTCCAGCAGAAAATGTGACACGATTCAATAATGTGTTACTTAAGAACACACAATGCGCCAACTCCTGATCCAACAAAGCAGATAAACTGGGAAGTGATGATTCACATTCCTAAAAATGGTTCAAGTTCATGCAAGCATATTTAATGAAGAAGTCTGTAGCAGAACTTAAGGAGCTCCTTTTTAAAAAATTGTAACTCAAACCTAAATTTTAATGACTCTACATAGAATAGCAATAGAGGTGGATCTGCCCCTCTTTTCACTTGAGTGGGGCAGCTGCAGCCCTGTCCAGGTAGAGCTCTGTCGAACGTTTCCATGTAAGTGCTTGAGGATGAAGAATTGTGTAGAGACCAGAAGCAACTTTCTGAAGCGAGGTCCATGCCTGCAGAGCCTCAAAGCCCTGCTTCCCTTCCTGGCCCACTTCAGTGCCAGAGCACTGGGCATGAAGATGCAGCATGGAGCCCTAGCAGCTGGACTCCACATTCCCTGCTGTACCTGAGGCGCTTCTCAACTTTCTGCACTGTCCCCTCTATGAAGCTGATGTGATCTTAATCATGACTATTCCCATGGTCCCTCCGCCTGAACCTCAGAAGGGAAATTTAGAGTTCTGTTGCAAAAACAGTTTATTTTCTGATCAAAATATGCATTGATTGAAATAACAATAAGCATATTCACATGGCTTCACGCAATCGCGTTAAGAGGCAGGATGAGCCCATAGACATACCGTCTCTCAGCTCTCCCCACAAAGCATCCTTCCTATGGGATTCTGACTGCCAGGATGTCACTGAGCTTTCCAGAAAGAATCTGTCAAACCTGAGGCCACCGGTCAACTGCAGTTCTCATGAATACCAGGCATCCTCTCTGCCCCAGATGCAGAGCTGGTGGCGCTTTGCAGTGTCCCCTGCGCTGCCTGCACCCCAGTGACAGTGGATAGCACCAAGCCATATGAGTGCCACTCTGAAGGTGGCCCACAAAGCTGACCAAACACCCAAATCCACCATGAACTGAACTCTTAGGATGAGTGAGAAGAAAATGTCCTTGTGTTGAGCTATCTAAAAATATTAGCATTATTTATTTCACAATTAATGTACTCTGAAAAACACAATGGTCCTTAATGCTATATACACTCTGGACTTTTTTTGTTTAATTTAGTTTAAAATTTTTGTTTGTTTTCTGTTTCTTTTTTCTTCCCTCCCTCCCTTCCTTTCTTTCCTCTCTGTCTCTGTCTCTGTGTCTCTCTCTCTCATTTTTCCTTGCAGTGCTGAGGGTCAAATCCAGGGTATCATGTGCGCTAGACAGGTGCTCTACCACTAAGCTATATCCCTAGCTCCCAAATTTATTTAAACATGGTAAAATGTATATAATATAAAATTTGCCATTTAAGGGGCCGGTGAGATGGCTCAGCGGCTTAAGCGCCTGCCTTGCAAGCGCGAGGGCCCGAGTTCGACTCCCGGATCCCACATATGAAAAAGGGGCCGGTGATATCG
The DNA here is from genome assembly GCA_028451465.1 of Erethizon dorsatum. NCBI lineage: Eukaryota > Metazoa > Chordata > Mammalia > Rodentia > Erethizontidae > Erethizon > Erethizon dorsatum. Next base: position 60,215,134 of record CM051833.1, read on the forward strand.
CTCAGCGGCACGGGCGCCTCCTGGCGCACGAGGTCCCGAGGTCGACCCCCTGGTACCCACACAAAAAAAAAAAAAATTAAATTTGCCATTTAAACATTTTGAATGAGCTGTTTAGTGGCACTGAGTACATTTATATTTCTGTGTAACCATCATCTATTTCCAGAAATTTTTACATCTTGCAAAATTAAAACTCTGTATCTACTCAACAATAATCCCCACGCCCTAACCCAGCCTCTGGCAACCACCACTCTACTTCCCTTATAAAGTTGACTACTCTAAGTTCTTCTTATGAGTAGAACTGCACAGGCTGTACTTATCCTGCTGTAACAGGCATATTTCACTTAGTGCAATGTCCCCTCCAGGTTCATCCACATTGTAGCATGTCCTTTTCGTGGCTCCTCCTGTCCCCTCCTGTCCTTTTCGTGGCTAAATAATATTCCATTGCATGTATGTGCCATATTATGTTCATGCCTTCACCTGTCCATGCACAATTGGGTTGTTTCTACCATTTTAGTTGTTGTAAATAATGTTGCTGAAACATGGGTGTACAAACACCTGTTCACGGTGCCACTTCTTCAGGGTATACATCCAAAAGTAGAATTGCTTATGGTAAGTCTATTTTCCCCTGGGCTGTTTCCCACAGTAACTGTGTCATCTTGTGTTCCCACCAGCAACACATAAGTTTTCAAATTTCTCCTTGGCTGGCAAAGACCAAAAGCCAACCTACTGAATCTAGAAAATAACATTTCTTATTCTCTGTTTGGATTTCCTCCAGAAATATTAAGAAACTAAACCACATGGTATTGCACCAATTACTATCATGGATTTCAGTCCATGTTGTAAGGGCAAATGTAGACAAAAACCTAAGGGAAAACCTGGTTGTCTAACACTGTAAAATCATCACATGCTTATCATGTACCATGCGCTTAAAAAAATGTACCCTACTGCATCTTTATGAAAATGTTATTCACACTTACTGCTTAAGAAATCGCCAACTAACCTTGTCCCCTTTCCAGAAACAAAGGCTAACACCCTGATTGACCTAGTCCACACCAATCAGTGAAGCAGTTATTTTTAGAAACCAGCTCTCCACTAGAAGTGTGCGGCAGCCCTCAAGCTCAGTGGGGATGCCCCCTGTCTTGCAGCATCACTCTGCTGCTAAAATAGCTTTTCTCCTGCTTCGTCTGCATTTGCCACACTTTAAATAAACTCTCACTTTGCGCCAGGTCACTCTTGATGACCCCCTTTTCCACTAAGAGCCCCACCTCATTCTTTGCAGAAGTGAGGGCAAGGAGCTAGAAAGGGAGACAGAGGGTCATTACAGGGGACCCCCAGACCCCTTCAGAGATCTCCTGATGGACACGACAATATCTCTTAAATTAGTCCCTAAGAACCACTCCCAGATACTCAAAGTCTACTTTGGAACTGTCCTTGATGCAAGCAACGACGATTTCCTCCTGAAACTGAGCCTTGCGGTCACGAGGTAATCTCCGTGGCACAGGTCGGTGGGAGCAGCTCTGCAGATGCAATGAGCGCTGGAGAGCTAACTTGGACCCTGGAAGATGACGTCATGTCAGAGTCTGACAGCTCAGCTGAGAACATTTGGTGGCCGCCTTAATAACCTCATGGTCATATCTGGAGCAGATGAACAAGAAATGTGAATCACCCCCCAAAAATAGACTTTAAAAATTACTTTCCATACGAATTCCCACGATGCCTAAAGCTCTATCAAAAAGACTTCTGAACTCCAGTTAGATATGGATTTTTTTTTAAAAAAAGCTTTCCTGCCTTTTGTGTAACACCTAGTTCTTTTAAAAAAGGTTTTGGCTTCTGTGTGTGGGTGAGAATGCGGGTATTTTTCTTTTTGTACCTGGCTGGTTTTACTTTACACAATGTCCTCCAGTTTCATGAATTTTCCTGCAATGACAAGCTTTCAATCTTTTTTGTGGCTGAATAGTATTCCCTTGAACATATGGGCCACATTTTCTTTATTGATTTGCCAGGGACACTGTTGTGAATAATGCTATAGTGAACATGGGCATGCAGGCATGTCTTTGGTGTGCTGATTCCTTGCCTTTGGATATATATCCAGAAGGCAGGTAACTAGATTACACAGTAGACCTATTTTTTAGTTTTTGAGGAATCTCCATGACTGTACTAACGTATTTCCACCAATGAGCATAGGAGTTCCCTTTTCTCCACATCCTTGCCAGCATCTGTTACTTCTCCTATTTGGAAACAGCCACTCCATCTGGGGTGATAAGGCATCCCAAAGAAGAAGAGAGTCCATGTCAATGACTACAAGCTAAGAGGTGTGGGGGAAGGGAGGGGAGGAAGGTGGCCAGCAGGTTTCAAAATAGCGTGAAGGTGGAGCAGGCTCCAGTGCCCGCCGTGCAGGGGGTGACTACAGTTCACAGCAACATACTTTGTAGTTCATGAAGAGCTGAAAAAGGAATGTGAAAGATCCGAACACAGAGGAACAATTCTGGGCAGGTGAGATGGCTCAGCGGCATAAGCGCCTGCCTGGCAAGCGCGAGGTCCTGAGTTTGACTCCCGGAACCCACCTACGAGAAAAGGGCTGGTGATATCGCTCAGCGGCACGGGCGCCCGCTGGTGCGTGAGGTCCTGAGGTCGACCCCCGGTACCCCCCCCAAAAAAACAAAGGAACAATCGGTGGCAACTACGATTAGACAAGAGAGAGGAAAGCAGGGGCAGGGGAAGGAGTGCAGAGCAGGCAATGGGGGATGGGCATTTGCAAAATGTATTATATGCACTGAGCCCTCAAATGTTAAACTGGGGGGGGGGGGGAGAGGGCCAATGAGGGTGAAAATAACCAATGTGTGTTTACACACATGTACAAGTCTGCCTAAATGAAACCCATTCATCTGTGTAACCAGCAAAAAGTGGGAAAATGGTAATTATCTGACTTGATATTACACGTCATATATATTGAATTATACTATATCCCATAAATACAACTATTATGTGCCAATTAAAAAGAAAAATGAAATTTAAAAAAATACGATTTTGGGGTTATGATGTCTTAGGAAACTAGAATAATATTTTAATTTTACTCTCTATTCCTTTATCATTCCTTGGCTTATAAAAAGCAATTTTTAGGAAACCGAACTTCGTGCAAGATTAAATACATGGGAATAGCCGACAATTTTTTGGAGCAAAAACAGTACAGGGATGTGACTTTCACATACTGTATCTTGATCATTTTTGATCCCCATCCCTTCACCTAATCCCCTTCCCAATTTCCAAAAAGTCTGCCTTCTTATTTTCTACCATCTCTTTTGTTTTACTCTTTACTTATATTTTGGGTTTCTCATGTAAGAGAAACTACGTGATATTTAATTGTTTGCACCAATCTGTTATTATTTTTTAGTTTTGAGACAGGGTCTTGCTAGTTTTCTCAAGCTGGCCTCAAACTTGTAATCTTCCTGCCCTAGCCTCGCACTGTGCTGGGATTACAGCCATGTGCCACCACGTGTGGCTCAAAACCCTATTTTAAATGTGTGATAGATCAAGGGCTAACATATTCTTTAAAGTTAAAAAAATAGTTATTACAGATAGAAAAAAAATAATATTTGGATTAAAAAGAACAGGCAGGGCCAGGGATATAGCTCAGCGGCACAAGCACCTGCCTGGCAAGCACAAGGTCCTGAGTTCGATTCCCAATACAAAGAAAAAAGAACAGGCAAAGCATATGAATAAACAATCCATGAGGAAAGAATACATAAGCAATGAGTATCTCAAAGTATTCAGTCTCTCTAGAAAGCAGGAAAATGCAAGTTAACATCAGAGCATGCCTTGTCCTGACCTAGTAGTCCGACCATTTGTGGAGCTTCCCCTTGACTCCAGGGCTGATGGGAGCCCTGCTGTGCAAAGCTCTGCCACTCAGTTTGTGGTTGCTCATTTGTTTGTTTGTTTTTGTTGCTAAACTGGCATTTTCTTGTTTTTAATCTTAGTTAACATGAGGTAGTTGTTCAAATTTTGTGTGTTCATGGTTGTGGGTATTGAACTCAGGGCCTTTGCACTGAGCTACACCCACAGCCCTTTTTTTATTTTGTATTTTGAGACAGGGTGTCACTAAGTCACTAAGTTGCCCAGACTGGGTTCAAACTTATGATACTCTTTTCTAAAAATTCATTTTATTGGTACATTTTAGATATACATACTGCTCATATGGAGTTTGCACCTGTACACAATATATCTCGATGCTTCTTTTTTTCTCCAATCCCCTTCACCCCCTTCAGCCCCTTTCCCCTCCTTATTTATGAAAGCTTTGTTTCCATTTTTTCCTTCTATTCTCTTTTTCTTTCCTTTCCCTTCCTTCCTTTCCTCCTCCTCCTCACTTGTTCCCCTTCCCATTTAAACATTTTCTTCCTATTTCCCAATATCTATTATTCATTTTGGTCCTTATTTACCTTTTCAGTGTCTCACACTACAGAAGAGAAACAATGTGATATTTAAACATGTGTGTCCGATTTATTTCACTTAAGGGTATGGTCTAAAGGTGCATCCATTTACCTAGAAATGTCTCAAGTTTACCTTCCTTATGGCTAAGTAGTACTCCATTGTATGAAAATACCACATCTTCTTTATCCATCCACCCACTGATGGGCATTTGGGCTCTTTTCAAGATTTAGCAAATTGTGCTGTTATAAACATGGGTGTGCATATATCGCTGTGGTGTGGTATGATGCTTTTAATTGTTTCAGGAAGATACCAAGAAGGGAAATAGCTGGGTCAAGTGGAACCTCTAGTTTTAGTTTTTTTATGAATTTCCACACTGATTTCCACAGTGATTGCAGCAGTCTACACTCTCACCATCAAGGGAGAACTATTCAATATAGTTCTGGAAACATTAGCCAGAGCAATTAGACAAGAGAAAGAAATAAAAGGAATAAGAGTAGGAAAGGAAGTAGTTTAATTATCATTATTTGTGGAAGACATGATACTCTACATAGAAGACCCCAAAAACTCTACCAAAAGACTTCTAGATTTAATAACCAAATTCGGTAATGTAGCTGAATACAAAGTCAACACTCAAAAATCAGTAGCATTCCTGTACACAAGTAACAAACTTACTGAGAAAGAAATTAGGGAAACCACATCTTTCACAATAGCATCCAAAAAATGAAATGCATAAGAATCAATCTAATGAAGGAAATAGAAGGCCTTTACATTGAAAACTACAGTACTCTGAAAAGGGAGATCCAAGAGGATATCAGAAAATTGAAAAATATCCCATGTTCTTGGGTAGGAAGAATCAACATTATGAAAATGGCCATAGTCCAAAATTTTTATACATATTTATTGCAATCCTGATCAAAATACCAACAGCATACCTTGCAGAGTTAGAGAAAACAATCCTAAAATTCACTTGGAACCAGAAGAGATCTAGAATAGCAAAAGCAATTCTGAGCAACAAAGGCAAAGCAAGGGGCATCACAATCCCTGACGTGAAATTATACTACAGAGCTACTGTGATAAAAACAGCGTGGTACTGGCAAAAACAAAAAACAAAAACCAACCAACCAACCAACAAACAAACAAACAAAAAAACCAGACCCAAGGATCAATGGAACAGATTAAAAGATCCAGAAACAACTCCAAGCACACTCAGCTACCTTATCTTTGATGAAGGAGCCAAGCACATTCACTGGAAGAAAGATAGTTTCTTTAATAAATGCTGCTGGAAAAACTGGCTTTCCACATGCCGAAGATGAAACCTAGATCCATGTCTCTCACCATGCACTAAACTAAAATTAAAATGGATCAAAGATCTAAATATTAAAACAGAAACACCATATCTGCTGGAAGAGAGAACAGGTAAAATTCTTGAAGACATAGGTGTAGGCAAAGACTTTCTGAACAAAACCCAGATTGCACAGGAAATATTACGAAGAATCTACAACTGGGATGTCATCTTATTAAAAAGCTTTTGCACAGGGCCGGTGAGACGGCTCAGCGGCTTAAGCGCCTGCCTTGCAAGCGCGAAGGCCCGAGTTCGACTCCCGGAACCCACATACGAAAAAGGGGCCGGTGATATCGCTCAGCGGCACGGGTGCCTGCTGGCGCGCGAGGTCCTGAGGTCGTCCCCCCGGTACCCACAAAAAAAAAAAAAAAAAAAAAAAAAAAAAAAAGCTTTTGCACAGCAAAAGAGTGAAGAGATAACCCACAGAGTAGGAAAAAAAATTTTGTCAGCTGTTCCTCAAAGGACTAATATCTAGAATTTATAAAGAACTAAAGACAATCAGACCCCCCCAAATTAAAAAAACCAATGAAAATTGGGCATCTGAGATAAATACATAGTTCTCAGATGAAGAAGTTCAAATGGCAAATAAATATATGAAAAATGTCCAACCTCATTGGTCATTCAGTGCAAATTAAAACAATGCTGAGATTCCATCTCATCCCAGGAAGAACGGATATCATCAAGAAATCAACCAAGAACAAATGCTGGCAGGGCTGTGGGGAAAAAGGAACTTGTGATCCTCTTGCTTCAGCCTCCCAGGGTGCTGGAATTACAGGTGTGCATTGCCACATGCTCATGCAATTTTAAAGAACCCAAAACATTAACCATATGTTTTCCAAGCTCTGTAATCTTTTTTCTTTTTCCTTTTTTTATTTTATGAAAAAAAAGTAAAACAAAATTTCATAACAAAATAATAGGAGAATAACAATAATTAATATACTACATGTTATCTTTAAAGTAGTTGCTCAAGGTACAAGATATGGGCATAAAAATTTCTCCAATCAATATTAGCACAAACCTTCCTTTTTAATGAACTAAGAGAGAGTACTAGTATAACTGACTTGCATTTTTTCCCTTTTCCCTACTGTCCTAAGGACAGCAAGCTCTGTAATCTTGATTTAGATTGGCCACACTTTGAAGTTCTGTTCTACTCAGGATCGACACCAAAGCACTCAGGGTAGACCCATTCTTTCCCCTCAGTGTTCTATAACCCACCTTCATCTTTACATGTTGAATTTACTGTCTAGTACAAATATTCCAATTCTGACCAGGTGTGTCACTGGCCTACACTCCTCCTCCTCCTCCTCCTCCTCCTGGGGCCTCACAGGACCTGAGACTAGGATGATGCTAATGAAGACACAGTGACCTTAAAAGTGTCAATCATGATATCTCCCTGCAGTGGAATACCACAACCTCAAACATGGAGAAAACTCTGACACACGTACAACATGGTTGAACCTCAAGGACATTGCAGTACATGAAATAAGGCAGGCAGATGAAGACACATATTGTAGGATTTCACTAACAGGAAGAACTAGAAAGATTTCACTAACAGGAAGGGCTAAAGACAGAAAGTAGGGTGGCGGTTGCCAGGGGTTGGGGAGAAGGGAGTGAGGTCTTACAGCCCAGTGGGTCCAGAGTTTCAGTCAAGATGGAAGAGTTTTTGAGGTGTGCTGCAAGTTCACTTAAAGTGGTAAATCTTATACTATGTGTAAATTTTCTGCAACTTAGAAACAAAGCCCACACCTCTAATACAGCAAAGGGGTCAGGCAGATGGTGTTGTTCAAGGCCTTGGAACTGACAAGTGGTTGAGACACTGGCCCTGTCTTCCTGGGCCACATCCAGGCTCCTCCCTGTCATCCATCCACCAGGCATGCTGAGCTCTTGGTGCCCTCAGCAACTGAAACAGACACTTTCATAACCCGACCCTGTCACCCCTGGAATGGAAGCATAGCAACAGCAAACACACAAGAGGGTGTCTTCTATTTGCCAGGTATTCTTCAGAGCCCAGTTTGCATGTGTTGATCCGGTAAATCCTCATAAGAACCGTGTGTGGTAAGATGTAGTACTAATCTCATTTTACAGACAAGGAACCTGTATCAGTCAGTGTTTCACTAGAGAAACAGATATAACACAAGATATACAAATGCATAAGAAGTTACAAAATTGGCTTACAGTAGTCAGCCACAGAGGCAGATGAGGAAGCATGCAGAGGGAGTCTGCACATTGGAGACCGAAGGTTTCAGTCCAAGGGCTGGAGCTCACTGCAGTGTCTCACGTGAGTGCATATCAGGAGGCCGATAGGTCTGTGAGGGAAGGCTGAAGAGTCTACGCCAGAAGGCTGAAGGGCCCAAGGCAGAAGCCGAACAGTCTGCCCTAGAAGCCAGGAGATGACATCCAATCTGAAGGTGAAGGCTAGAGCTCCTCTGAAGAACAGAAGCAAGTCTGTCTTTCCTCATTCCTCTTCTATAACATCCAGGTGATGAGCTGCCCTAGGGTGGGTAATCTGCACCCTAGGGTGTAGAATTTCTGAGCTGACTTATTTAAGCTTCTAAACTTCTTGAGTTGACACAATCAATCAACCATTACAGAACCTGAGTCTCAGACAGGTTAAGTAATGTTCCCAAGGGGACCCAGCTTACAGTGGAACAGGCAGGATACAGAACCTAGAATGCATGACCGTGACCATAATAGCATGGTTCTCATGATCGCTCCTGAAGGATGTGCACTACATCCCTAGAGGCTCTGGGATTCCATAGCCCGTGGCATGTACCATAGATGGACATCTCAGGCAAGTTCCAAGGTGATCCCAGGGCTGCTGGTCTGAGAGCCACACAGTGAATAGCTCAGCAGTACACTACAAGTGTTGCAATAAAGCACACCAGTTACTTTCCAGAATTAAATCTAGTAAACAATCAATAATGGATGAGTTACCCACAGATCAAATAAATTTACCCCAAATGACTTGCTATTGATATGCAAGTAATTAGGAGCAACATTAGTTGATAATACAATTTAAAAGCTGTTACCTATTCAACTATATTGCAGTCATGTGTATGAGGCAATGTGTTCTCAAGACAAGCCTGCTGGGAGTCTGGAGAAATGGAAACCTGAGGAGTATCATTTACTGTAAAACCACCCTAACAGTACAATACAGTATTCTAATCACCAGGGCATCATTTGCAGAAGTTGAGGGCGATGCAATATGACTACAGCTTTCCACAAACCCTCACCCTCCCTTGTTCTCCGTCTGCACAAACTCTACTATTCCAGGAGAGGTTGCCTTGGATACAAGCATCCTCGTGCCAGGGAGTCTGTTCCCTGTGGTGAATTAGCAAATTGGCATCCAGGTTTAATAAATGTGTCTGTTATTAATGTTCTACCATGGCTGATACCTCCAAAGTTTGCTAACTCTGAGCAAACTGGCAAGCCAGGTTCTGGACTCCGGAAGTGGGCATCGGAACCCTAGGCCCATGTGACACAGGATTCATGAACTCCTGCTCAGAGGAACACCATCCCTTTCTTTAGAAAGGGACTGTAGTACGCTGGCTTCTGAAAAGCCTCCTGACATCCCTGACCGTGACCACTGCTCCACACTTAACCTCCTGCCCCCGGGCAAGGATGGCAGCACCATATTTAGTGACAGATCTCCCGCTTGACTTTCCTGCACTCAGAGCTGGGGACCTGTTTCTCATACCCTGAGGTTGCCATCTCTGTGAGAAACCTAGACAGTGACCAGGTTGGTGGCCAGTGGATGTGGTCCAGTGACAATGATCAAGTCCCCAGTCAGTCTACAGAAGCCTGAGATATTGGGGGTGGCATGGGGCATACCTGGTGATGGTACCATTGTGCCAACACCAAAAAGCAACAGAAGGAAAAGCACGTGGTGTGGACATTTATACTAGGCCATAGGGATCAGGTCCAGTGGAAGATTTTACTTTTTTTCTGATTCCTATTTTATCTATCTGTCTCTGACGGAGACTTCTATAAGGAGCCCCAGGGCTGGGCATGCCTGCTCTTTCCTGCCCTCAGAGTGCTCCAACCACCTGCACTGACCTTGAAAGGGGAGAGAACCTCGTGGGCAGGACAACTCCCCAGCAGGAGTCAGGATAGGCACTGAGAGGTCTTTGGGGTTGGTCACCATGGGAAGAGGCTCAAGCTCTCGAGACTCATCCCCTCACCAGCAAGTCACCCAAAGGGGTAACGCTGAGCATTCATCTATGAAGCAGTTTTTCAACAGTACAAAGTAATTTAAAAATAATTTAGTAATAAATAATAGACATTACAGGAAGTCATGGGATATTACTAAAATGACAAAAAATAAGGCCAACATATGAACCTCAATTTTCCTCATAAGGAACATACCCTATTAATTACTGAGGCACCCAGATTTTTTCTTCTGTCCCTTCCTTGAACTTGGCCCCCAAAATGACCAAGCTGGTCAAGACCCCGACAACCTTATTTCCAATCACCACCTGGCATTTTGTAGATTATTGTAGGTTGAATGATGGCTCCTAAGTCGTCCACAACCTAATCCCTGCAGCCTGTGAATATGTCACTTATGGCAAAAAGGTCTTTGCAGACTTGACTAAGGTTACCTACCTGGAGGTAAGAAAACTCCCCTGCGTTCTCTGAGTGGGCCCAAAACACTTGCATGAGTTCTTATAATCAGAACAGAAAGACAGGGGAGTGAATCACTGTGAGAAGACTCCGTGAAAGTAGCCGGTTCTGAGACAGAGGGGCAAAGTGCAGGGACTGGAGAGAGAAGGTAGGAGCAAAGGTGGCTCCCAGGTGACAGCAAGGAGGAATTGGGGACCCAGTCTGACCACCCCAGGAACTGAACTATGCCAGCGGAATGAGCAAAGAAACACTTTTCCCCTGCAGTCTCAAGAAAGGAGCCCAGAAGGGCCCACAGCCTGAGATCTGTCCCAAACTCCTGACCTTTACAAATACAAGGTAATAAATCTGAGTTATTTTAACCTACTACATTTTTGGTCATTTATCATGGCAACAATTAAAAATTAATGCATAGTTTCTATTCAAGTTTCCCCTTTAATTAAAACGTTTCCACTTGAACCAATCCTATTCTTTCTAGCCACAGGCTATGATCAATGTGAACTCTGATTTCTTTTCTTGTAAGGCAACTTCTCTGCTAGATGAAATAATTTAGAAAGTTCCTCATAACTTTTGATGCTAAATGTCCTATAGGAAAAGCACTGATGGCTCAAATGAGTTGGGCTTGACTACTCACAGCAGCTCCTGCGAGGCAACCAGGAAGTCCTGCAGGCAAATGGATTCCACCCCTCCTGACCCTAGCGTGGTCTTCATCTTATCTGGCATACATTGAATAACGCACTCTGGAATGGATCAGTACAGAGGAGAAAAAACAAAGATACTGATCTCCTAGGCTCGCAGTCTGGTTTTAATATCATTTGTCTGCTCTACAGAAGAATCAGCTATTCGAGAATGATTTCTTCAAGTCCATTTTTAAAGACCCCTTTAATCCAGCCATCTGCTGAATTCATCTTGATAGAAATGAGGAAAATTTCAGTGAATGTCTGAATTTCCTTAATTACAAAACAAAAACTAAATATCATTCCTTACTTAGTCTACCAATAAGATAAAAATTATTTAGACATATACATCTGTGCATGTGTGTGTAAAATAACTTACACAGATTTATTGTGCACACAAACACACACCTATGTATCAGATCAGTTAGTTTATGCTGCATTATCCACTGCCACACACAAACCACCCGAACTCAGTGGCTCAAACCAACCCAGTGCCTTTCTCTCACAGCTGTGTGGGTCAGCAGTTAGGACTGGGCTCAGCAGCAGGTTCTTCTGCTGGTCTTGCCGCAGGTGGCTCACATAGCTGCAGTTTTGACCACGCTGGGGTTGAGTGGTGTCCAAGACAGACCCATTGCCATACCTGCAAAGGGTGCTAGCACTCAGCAGTCCATTCTTCACACGGCCCCTCCCTAAGGACTCTGCCTTGGTGCGGTGTTCTCATGGTGTTCTCTGCAGAAGTTGGGAGCCTCCAGGAGGTCTTTGTCCAGAACTGGCTCCATGACTTTCTTAGTTCCCCTGATTAAAGCAAGTCACAAATCCAGCCCAGCTTCAAAGCAGCTGAAAATGAATCTTCTTGATGAGCAACAGGTCACGTTGCAAAGCAACACGTACAGTGATGGGAGGAATGTGTGGCTATTTTTGTGGTCCATCATGCCTCTGGAATCACAAATGTCCACTTAAACTTATTCCACATGTCCACCTTGTCCAGGGGAGCTGTGTTCTACAGTAGTCTTCAGAAAGGCAGGATAATGAAAGTCTTCCTCCATGCAGAGCATTCTGGATTGTTCACCAGAGCCCAGGGAGAGATGGCAGTGAAGTGTCCTCCATGCAAGTAAATGCTTCTACCCAAGAACAACGTCCGTCACTCCTAACCAGGTCCTCGTCAAAGCGAGTCACATGGCAACTTCAGGGAAGTGGCGGTGATGTTTTACATGTGCAATAAAGAGGAGAACTGGAGCATGAGTCAGCAGTCTTAGTAGGCAGCACCACACTTATGTACTCTTACACCCACACCACACTATGCACACACACAACATATATCACACACACATGTAGGTCTGTTATTCGGACTAGTCAAGTATTTGGAGTACCCAGAACACTCAGTGTTCTGAAAATTGTATTCTCTTATAATAGCTCAGATGGTTAGTGGTGCTGTTATTTTTATAAGAAATTTTGATAGGAAAGCTCTTTCTTGTTTTTTCTAAAGCCAATGCAAATTGAACTTACTTGTCAATACCCAATTGCCTTTGGTTAGACATGGAAGGATTTTATGCACAAATTGAATTAAAAAATACATTGCCATTTTGTGGTTGGAATGTTACCATTTCTTGGCGTGTAGAATTTGTGATTCTAAGCTGTCCTACTTAAGGTTGTTCACAAATAGTTTAGTGTTTTTCTCCTTCTGAGCTCTGGTTACACCCTCAGCCCCTTAAAATTAAATGCGGGAATTTGACTTGCTTTGGCCAATGAAATTCTATTTTATATTTTCATATCATTCTACATTATAAAACACTACAGGATGTATTAACTATCAAGGCCATAATTGGAAATTATTGATCTCTTATAAACCTTGCTAAAGATGATTTTATGAAAAACACATGTGCTTTTTAAAAATCAAAATAAAAAATACTGGATCATCACAAATGGTATTTTATTTTATTTATTTATTTTTTTTTTTTGGTGGGTACTGGGGGGTCGACCTCAGGACCTCGCACGCCAGCAGGCGCCCGTGCCGCTGAGCGATATCACCGGCCCCTTTTTTGTATGTGGGTTCTGGGAGTCGAACTTGGGCCCTCGCGCTTGCCGGACAGGCGCTTAAGCCGCTGAGCCATCTCACCAGCCCCACAAATGGTATTTTAAATTGTTGGACCTAATAATAGCTACCATATTAAAAATTGATATCAAAATGGAAAAATAACAAGTTTAATTGTATTAGTTTTCTTAATTTTATGTTAGAATCTTTCCAAGTATTGAATGAAGAAAGAGTCGAGGTTTATGAGTTCCAGCTGTTTAAAACAGATCAACTTTTTCTGAGGTTTCATCTTTTTTCTTTTTAAGAATGAGATTTTCTATTCAAGTAGAAGATTTTACTAATATCTATCTAAAATCCAAATTAAGGAAGATTGTTTTTGGTTGTTAAGTTAACGGGCTGTTTAACTTAGTATGCAGCTATAAAACCACATAAATTGGCAACACTGAACTTACTTCCTTACTTTCTCTTATAATCCCACATTTATGAACATGCATGCTATGTCTCAGTGGGTTTTAGGTTACAGTCCCTGTAATGAGTTGACTGGTGACCACCCCCAAAAAACTATATGTCCAAGGCCTTAAATTCTGGAATGTGTGAATGTCACCTTATTTGGATAAAGAATTTTTCCAAATATACTCATGCATTTTGCATAGGATGCTCCTGAGTTGCCTGGGTGGGCCCTGCAGACAGTAACCAGTGTCTTCCTAAGTGGTCGAAGAAGAGAGAAGACCATGTGGGGACAGAGGCAGGGACTGGCGCTAAGGCAGCCCCTAGGTTTCCAGCAGCCACCAGAAGGGAAGAGGCATGGAAGAAATTTCCTCCAGAGCCTCCAACAGTAATCAACCCTGCCCACCCCTTGATGTTAGACCTCTGGCCCCCAGAACTGTAAGTGCTTTAAGCCCCCCAGTTGGTGGGAGCTGGCCATGGCAGTTCTAGGAGCTAAGCAGTCCCACCACACCCTCAGCTTGCCTCTTCTTTCCTGGCATTTTCCAACATCACAGCAGAGCTGCCTTTTCAGAATTAATGCTACTTAAAATCTCAGCAGCTTCATTTCACGATCTAGTCTCTTTTGAGTTCTCACTACAGCAGTCATTGTTACATCAAATGCATCAGATGTCAACTACAAATGTGGATTTGTGATCCATGCTTTTTGGGGTATGCAATGAGTTTCATATAGAAACAGTTTGGTTTCATTGCACAAGCAGAAGACGAGACAGAACTGAATGAACAGGAGACCCTGGCTGGCCCTGCCCTACCAGCTCAGCCATACGAACATACGGGCTATAAACCGAGGTGCATGTTCTGCACTGATTTGCATTTTCTTTGCTTCTATTTTGTTTCCCAGAATTGAAATTTGCCTCTGGAAGGGCATCGGTTATTTTCTTCTGCCCATTAAAATGCAAATTTATACTTGTTTGCAATGTGAGATAGATTTGGATAAACTGTGAGGTTTTCTCCTCAGTTCTTTACTGGTTAAATGTTAAGCTGGATTATCTATCAAAATTCAGCCTATTCCTTGAAGTTCAGATAAAATGCTACTTCCCACATGCAGAGTTTTTCTTTTAATCTCCCCTCCACTCCTGCAATGTAGTGTTTTTTGTTTTTTGTTTTTTGGGTTTTTTTTTTTTTTAATAATGCTGGCTATTGAACTCAGGGCCTTGCACATGGTAGACAAATGGTCTACCACTGAGCTACACACCCAGCCCAGATATATTCCTTATACCTGTGAAGTGCAATGGTGTTCACTGAACTTTTAATAACGTTCTAGGCACCATGCCAGACTGGCCCTTTGCCTACATTTAATCTTTGGGGAACACATCAGCCATTAACCCCTCCTTATCGGTGAAGAAACAAACGTGGCATTGTGAAAGAGCTTGTCTGAAGTCATGTTAGTGTGCTACTGATGCATAGCCATGTCCCTCCGACCTGGCAGCTTGAACACCGATGTATTATGTCACAGTTCTGCAGTCAGAAGTCCAACACAGAATGACAGGGTTCCACAATCCTGTCCTTCCAAGCTGCCTGCTGGGCTGTGCTCTTTTCCGGAAGGTCTGGGGAAGGAACTCTTTCCCACAGCCTTCTCCCTGCTGGGGGGACTCAGTTCCTTGCAGCTGTGGGACTGAGGTCCCATCTTGTGACATTTCACCTCCTCCCTATTCCAGCCAGAAATGGCACAGTGAATGGCTCTCATACCCCAAGCCTGGTTGGTTGTGTTCCTTGCTTCTGTTTTTAAGGGCTCCTGTGATGAAACTAGGCCCACTTAGATAATACAGGATAGTCTCATCTTAAAACTGACTGCTTAGTAAATTTAGTAACATCTAGGAAATCCCTTTTGCCAAAGGCTATGGTTTCTAGCTCATACAATGACCCTCAAAATCTCAGTGTTTGGAAGGTGATTAAGTCATGGCGATGCTGTACTCATCAGTGGACTGAGTCATGGAAGTTCAATAGCTCAGTGTGCTGTTAGGAGGCAGGGCCCGGTTAGAGGTAGGTCACCAGGGTGTGACCTGGAAGGGTACACCACTGCCCCTGGCTCCTCCCTTCCCGCTTGGCTTCCTGGATGCCATGGGATGAGCAGCTGTCCTCCATCAGGCCCTTCCATCATGCTCTTTCTGCCTTGGAGCTGGCTAACGTTGGACTGAACCCATTGGAAACTGAGTCTAATAAATTGTGGATATTGGGTGTTTCGTTCCAGCGACGGAAAAGTGACTGATACACTAGCACATTCTCAAGGGTGGTGTCTCAGTATCTTTCCAGTCCCAGGGATGAGGATGTGTGTTGTTCTTGGGGCCATAATTCTGCTCACCACTATCATTTGCAATTAGGCACTTACCAGGGCTATAAACTCGGAGTTGTTTTAGTCCTTGCACCATGCCCTGCTGCCTCCCTAGAACCCCTCTAGACCTTGGTGAGACAGTAGAGGGTGATATCCAGGACCACAGACTCTGGACAGCTGTGCCCGGATTCACCTCCTTGGCCCTCTCTTCTGTAGGATGGCTGTGGAACCAATGCTTGCATGGTTGTAGGGTTGTTCAAGAAGTAAATGACAATATTTGTAAAGGGTTTGTACACCACCCTGGTCTGGCATATGATAAGCATCGTAGAAAGTACTTTAAATAAATGAAACTAAAGGAACACAGGAGGAAGAAGGAAAGAGAAATGGTGGGGGAGGAGGAGAGAGACCACGATTGAGAAAATTTGTATTACATGAGGATAGTTCACCATTTGTCAGGTAGGTGAAATGTTTGTGATTATAACATTGTCCTACTTTTGAAGTAGCAGTGTAAGATGTGTTCTCACCTGGCTTCAACCTACTTTTTGCAAAGAATCTGATTTCTCTGCTTTCTGTGTTCACTAATCAAGTGAGAATTTAATTTGATACAGGAAAAGTATATAATGAGGATTTCACAACTTTTCTTTTTTGCCTATTTCCCAACACATTACTAGGTAGGAAAATAATTATGAGAAGATATTTTTTTCCAGATTTTTCTGTTTTTTAAAGCTTTGCTTTTAAAAAAAAAAGATTTTTTTTTTCAGTGAATTGCAGTTATTGAAGTAGGTGCTGAGAGCAAAACCACAACATAATTAAGAAATAACTAATCCCTGGGATTGAAAGACCCTGGATGTAACCAGGGCATACTGAGCATACTGCACTGAGCATACTGCAGCTGAGATGCTACCAGATGGCTGACGGATGCACACCATGAAGGTGTCTGAAGAGACCTTGTACCTACCCTTAAAATGCCATGTATTTTTGCCAAGCAGCTGTGCTCTTAGAATCTACAAAATATCCTTATTAATATTTATGCTATCTAAGAAGAAGAAGTGGCTTCATCAATGAGATGGCACCCAGGAATTTATCAGATGACTAAAGGGAAAGCAGGAACTATTCATTCACTAATGCTTACAAAAATCAGATTCAAATATGCTGGCAAAACCTTACTGGGTAGTAGGAGAGTAGAAATAGGTTGAGCATCTTCAGATTAGCAGGCAAGTGTAAGACACCATGAAAAGGAGCAAAGGAAATAAAATCTACATCAACAGATTGAAAAAAATGAAAAAAAATGAAAAAAAAAATGAAAAAATGAAAAAAATGAAAAAAAAAAAGGAAGAAAGCAGAAGTAAGAGTTAATGTCAGCTGCAACAAGGAATGTAAGAGTTGAACTCAATTAAAAACAAGTCACAGGATCATAAAGTAAATTTTAAGCAAGACATACCTATAGTAAAGTTCCATATGGTTTAAACATAAAATAATAGCCAAATATATAAGGGAAATAAAAACAGTAGGGATAGAAATGTTCACTAAGAAGTGAGGATAAAGTTTTTAGAAAAATGATGAAAAGAGTTATTACATATGGAAAACAAATATGCTTCAAAATAAGAAATACTTAAGGCATAAAACACATTTATTTATTTATTTATTCATTTATTTATTTATGTCCATGTTTGCAGTATATATTGTTTCCATTCCTATGTGCAGCTGGTGCGTGCACATAGCACATCTTCATTCCTTTTCCATCCCCTTTCCCTCCCCTCCCTCCATCTTTTGATCCCCTTCCCCTTTAAGAAAGTTTTATCTCCCTACTTCATATTAACTATTTTTTATTTTACTCTTAATTTATAATTTGTGTTTTTCATATAAGAAAAACCACATAATGATTAAACTCGTGTATCTGATTTATTTCAGTTAACATTATGGTCTCAAGGTGCATCCATTTTCCTGCAAATGACTCGAGTTTATCCTTCTTTATGGCAGAGTAGTACTCCCTCATGTGTAACTATCACACTTTCTCTATCCAGTCATCTGTTGATGAACATACAGGCTGCTTTTAAAATCCATTTTCCACCAATATTTAATGCATACCTACCATGTACCCGGCATTGTATTACAAACTAGAAACACACATTTAAAATAAACATAACTATAGGGGCCGGTGAGATGGCTCAGCGGCTTAAGCGCCTGCCTTGCAAGCACGAGGGCCCGAGTTTGACTCCCGGATCCCACATATGAAAAAAGGGGCCGGTGATATCGCTCAGCGGCACGGCGCCTGCTGGCGCGCGAGGTCCTGAGGTCGACCCCCCGGTACCCACAAAAAAAAAAAAAAAACATAACTATAGTCAGTGCTTTAAAAGTTCAGGTATAACACAGTGAATTAATGTGCTTATAATTATACATCTGGAAGAAAGAGATTGGAAGGAGATAGGACACGTGTGAAGGCATTATTATTTCTTATTTATGCTTTACTTATGTTCTTATCTGTTTTAAAATTTCTACACTAATAAATACTATAACGTCTACATGGTATTTATTTGTATATTTTATGTTTCTTCTTTAAACCCTACTCACTACTTTTTTATTTATAAATGCTGAACTTTGGAAAGTACAAAAATCAAAGTTATTATTTCAAGAGATTTTTTTAAATAATATTTTTCTTTCGTTTCTTGACCAATAAGAGGAACTGAAATGATTTGTTTGAAGATTTTTAAGAGCTCCTACAGCCAGAAAAAGGAAGATGGAAACGCTTCGTGTTAGCACAGAATTACTTTCCCAGTGCGGATCTCCCTTCCAGGGACTGGGTTTGGAGGATCGTCTCGGGATTCTTCTCCTGCCCTCGTGGCTGTGTCGCGTTCTCCTGCGGCGGCTCTGCCTACCCCCGGGCTGCTCCCCAGGGCTGGTACCGTGGGCCCCGCTCTCAGCACCCTGCGCACCAGCACCCCACACCCCACGGGAGCCCGACACAGCGTCTGCCCCTTGCCCAGGGCCGGGGCTCGCCTCCCGCCTCCCCGCCTGAGTCTGCAGGTGCCGGGGAATCTGCGGGATGTGGCAGGCAGCTCGGAGGAGCGGTGTCCTTCCCCGGTGGCTTCCCGGACGATGCAGGCCTCTTTCAGGCGTCCCAGCATCCGGAGAGCTTCCTCCCCCAGCTTTCGCGCTGCTACAGATTCAGCTGAGACGTGTGTAGCGGAAACACGGATTAGTTCCAATGACGGAAGGGTACACACCACCTATTAGAAAGTCAAGGCAACACTTTCACAGCATTTACGTGTGAATAAAATCGATGCCATGAGAAATTTCAGATATTCACAAACGTACAAAGAATATTATCATAAACGACAGTATTTCAAGCACTTGGCTGAAGAAACGGAGCTGATACACCCTGTATGTTTGCGGAACACCAGAATCCCGACCTGAACAACCTCCCCGGTGCGTCCATGTAAGGACTGTGTGCAGCCAGGGGCACTGATGCTGGGGCCAGATGGACAGGGTTTAAATCCTGTCTCTACCACACACCTAGGTAAGCTTTAAAAAGCCACTTACCCACCCCGTACTCCCCTCTTCGTCCGTAATCTCACACCACTGTTAGTATATATCTCACAAAGATGTGTGGATATTGACTTCGATGTGAGTAAGGGCATTCAGGATTATTCTTAGCATCTCTAAGAGTTTCCTCTCTTGATGAATGGGGCCCCTCACCACCCCAGCGCACGAGCCAGCCCTGTGGAAGCATCTGTGCCTGCCCTGTGTTTCTCGTTGTCGTCCCTGACAGTCACTTGGCTCTGCAGAGAGGCGCTGAGGATAGATGGGTTCTGCAGAGTCATTTCTTTTGACTCCATCTGCTCCTTCAAGTCCTCCCGGCTACAGTTTTGGGGAAATCATTTTTTAATTAGACTACTGAAGTGCTGCCTCCTTTCCTCTTTCCATTTAATTTCTCACGTGACTGAGAAAACAACCATCTAAGAGTTACATTATGGGAGCCAGGGAAAGGTATCGTTCTTGTTCTTCCTATTCGAGATCGTACTTGGAGTACTCGTACTTGGAGTAGCTAGTGCAATAACCCAAGAAAAGGAAATAAGGAAAATAAGGGCTATGAAAAAAGAAATGAAATCATCCCACAGAATCAACAAGCACAATCCTTAAAAATAAAAAGCAACCGTAGCAATGTTGCAAGGTACAAGGTGTTATGGTTTAGATCTAAAATGTCCCCCAAAAGTCTCCTCCTGTGGAAGGTGACTGAACCATTGGGTGCTATACTCATCCGTGGATCCATCAACCGGGTTCAGAAGCTGAGTGTGCTGCCAGGACCGGCGCCCGGCTGGGAGCGGGCCACTGAGGTGTGACACCGGAGGGTGCAGTCTCATCCCCTCTTACTCTCTTTCTCTTTCCTGGGTGCCGTGGGACGAGCAGCGGTCCTCCTCCAGGGCCTTCCACCACGCTGTTTCTGCCTTGGAACCAGCTGACCATGGGCTGAAAATATGAGCCAAAATAAACCTCTCAGGGATTTTGTCCCAGAAATAGCAAAGTGACTAATACACAGGTTAATGCATATACATATATACACATGTACATATATATGTACGTATGATGTGATGCAAATACAGGTAATGTTTAAATTTAAAAATCTTTAATTTGTTACAGTAAAAGACACATTGCCCTGCATCTCCTTCAAAATGCTCCCCCTCAGTTCAAACACACCAGTTCTATTTTTCTTGCCCATTTTGGAAGAAGTGCTTGAAGTCCTCTTTCAGAAATGTCTTTTCTGGCTGCCCTGTCGTGGATCAGTTAAAAACCTCATGGAAATTTCTGTCAAATAAAAACATTAAGGTGTGTCCTAGCTCACCATGTTCACCAGACTTAGTACTATGTAACCTCTGGTTCTTCCTCAAACTCAGAAGGACCATGAAGTGCCACTGTTTTGTATCAGTTTGGGGCAGCCACGGTCAGTGCAGCTAAAGACACTCAGGAAAGAGGACTCCAGAACTGCTTCAGAGTGGCAAGAACGATGGGATAAGTATTTTGGGCGGACCATGTTGAAGGAGATTAATGAAATGTGTCTTTTACTGTAATAAATTATTTTATTCAAACATTTATCATATTTTGATCATACCTTCTGTAAACACACACATATCAGCAATACAATACACACATATCAGCAATGAATAATTGGAATTAGAGTATAAAAACAAAAACCTCATTTACATATGAGACATAAATACATGTACACATATATGTATGTACATATATGTATACATATAAAAATCTTATTGAAAAATCAGAAAAGATCTAAACAATGGAAAGATATTCCATGTTCATGGCTGGAAGATTCAAAATATTGTGAAGATTACAACTTCACCACTTTATCTAGAGATTCAACCCATTCTTAAAATCCCAGCAAGCACTTATTCTATACCATACATATATATATATATATATATATATATATATATATATATATATATATACAAAAGTCAGTTGCGTATATATATATATGCAGCTGACTTTTGTATGTGGATTTTCATCTTTAAACTTTATTAGTTTTTAACTTAAAGATAATAATACGTAATGCATTAACCATTGTTACCCTCATATTATGTTGTTTTGAAATTTTGTTCTTTTTTTGATTTGTTTTGTTTTTTCTTCTCTTTAAAAAAAAAGTTATTTAAAATCTTCTACATAGAAAATTATGTCATTTGAGGGCAAAGATGCTTTTTTCTGCCCAAGCCATGTACTTTTTATAACCTTTTGACTTATTACATTAACTAGGACTGCTTAATGATGCTGAATAAGAGTGGTGAGGGAGATTCTTGCTTTGTTCCTGATTTTGAGGGGAAGGCATCTAGTTTCTCACTATCAAGTATAATATTCTCTGTAGGATTTTGCAGATGTTTTTATCATGTTGAAGAAGTTTCCTTCTATTCCTAATTTGATGAAAGTTTTTACCATAAAGGTACTGGATTTTGTCAAAGGCTTATTCCTCTTTGATAGGATCATATGATTTTTCTTGTTTAGCTTATTAATATCTGATTTTCAGTTGTTGAACTAGACTTGCGCACTTAGAATATATCCCTTAGTCATGTGATTGTTTTTATATGTTGTTAAATTTAACTTGCTAGTGTTTCATTCAGAACTTTTATTTCTATGTTAATTACAATACTGGTCACTTTTCTTTTGGGGAGATATCTATTCGATTTGGGTTTAGTTAAGGCAATCCTGGTTTTCATGAGATGCTGTAGGCTTCAGTTTCTCGAGGTAAGTGCAGATAATTAGAATTATTTTTTTATTAAGTGTTTGGTAGAATTCACCAATGAAATCATCCAAACCTGGTGCTTTGCTTTGAATAATTTTGAAAATTATTGATTATTGAATCAATTTCTTCAATAAATATAGGCCTATTTCGATGATCAATTTTTCTTTGTGTGAGTTTTGGTAATTTATGTCTTTCAAGAAATTGGTTCATTTCATCTAAGTTATCCTCTTTGTGGACATAGTAGTATCTGTAATAAACTTTTGTTAACCTTTTTAAAAAAAAAAAAACTTTATTAGTTTTAACAGTTCCTCTGTGTGTGTGTGTGTGTGTGTGTGTGTGTAGTCTTGGTGGTTTTCTACCTATAAGGTCATGCTATCTGTAAACAGAAATCATTTTACTTCTTCTTTTCCAATCTGAATGATTTTTATTCCTTTTTCTTGCCTAATTGCCCTGTGTAGACTTCAGTCCTATTTTGAGAAGAAACAGTGCAAGTGCTTGTCCTGTTTCTGATCTGAGAAGAACAGTCTTAATTTTTACTCAGTGAGTATTTAGCTGTGGGGTTGTCACATATGCCCTTCATTATGTTGAAGTAAATTCAACTTTTGTCTAGTTGGTTGACAGATTTTACCATAAAAGGGTGTTGAATTTTGTTAGATGCTCTTTTTGCATTTATTGAGATGACCATATAATTTTTTATCCTTCATTCAGTTCATGTGGTGTATCACATTACATATGGAGAGAACAGTCTACACAATGCTGAAGAAGAATAAAGCTAGTCTACAGACAGGACTTGTCTTCAGATCTTGCTAAAAAGTGGTAGCAATCAATAAATAGACCTGCACAAACCTGGACCCAGAAATGAACCTGCATAAACGTATTCAGTTGACTTCGACTAAGGAGCAAAGGTAATTCAGTGGAGGAGAATAATCTTTTCAAGAAATGGTGCTAGAACCATTTTGCAAATGGAGTTCGTACACAAAAAAACTATAAATAGACCTTACAACTTCTATAAAAGTTAGCACAATACTTATCATAAACCTAAATACAAAATGTAATGCTATAAAACTTCTAGAAGGTAATGTAGGAGAAAAATCTAGTGACCTTGAATTTGGTGATGAGATTTTTGATGCAATGCCAGAAATACAACCTATGAGAGAAAAAAAAAAAAAGATAAATTAGACTTTATTAAAATGAAAAACTTTGGCTTTGTAAAGATGTTACTTTAAAAATTCAGAAGGCAAGCTACAGACTTAAAAATATTTGTATACTTCATATCTTATAAATGATTTGTATTTACAATATACAAAAATTCTTAAATCTCAACAATTTAAAAATGAGCACTCTGATTTAAAAAAGGCAAGAGATCTGGACCAACTCCTCACCAAAGATATACAGATTGCAAACAAGCTTACGAAAAGATATTCAACATCGTATGCCATTAGGTAATTGAAAACTGAAGTGACGAGATACCAGTACAGAGCTACCAGAATGGCTCAAACCCAAAGCACTCACAACACCAAATGCTGCAAGAATGCGGAGCCAAAGAGAGTCGTATTCACTGCGAGTGGCAGCGTGAGATTGTACAGCCACTCTGGAGGGGGCTTTGACAGGAAAGCTGAACAGCATCTCATCATGGTCCAGGAGCAGCTTATGTCCATACAAAAACATGCGTACAAATGTCTCCGTGCTTTATTCATAATCGTCAAAACCAGAAGCAAGTAAGATTCTCTACAATAGGGAATTTCATAAATACACTGTGGGACATCCATACCACAGAATATTATTCAGAAATAAAATTTAGTGAGCTACCAAGTGCATTTTGATAAGTGAAAGAAGACAATCTAAAAAGGTTACACACCGTATGACCCCTAAATATATTGTAACATTTTGTAAAAGGCAGAACTGTAGAGACTCCTACCAGTGCTTGCCAAGCAGCCAGGGAAAGGAGGGGAGGATGCATTGGTGAAACAGAGCATTTTTAGGGGAGTGAAAGAATTCTGTATGACACTGTGATGGTAAACACGTAACATTATGCATTCATCCAAACCCATAGAATTTCAGAACTCAAGGTTCAAAGAACTAAGGTTCAAAGAATGAACCTTAGTTTATGCAAATTTTAAGAACTGTTAGAGGTTGGGGGATCCCAGTAGGAATTCAGATCATGACTACAGAATCTAACTCTTTTAAAAGGTATCGAACAATCCCCTCAATGCGAATGTGAGGAAAAGTTCTGATTTGCAGTATGTAAGGATTGTGAGACCAAGGGCAAGAGGAAGAGCAGCGAACACTGCGCTCTGGCTGATCCCTAGGTTGACCATACTGATACTGCTACACCTATACATTGGACGCGAGCAATTAAATAAGTGGACGGCAGCTGGAGGGATCCAAGCTTCCCACTGTAGCAGCGGGAATTTACAGACATGGAAGGGGAGGGGGGCGAGAATGAGTCACATGGTAATTAATTAGTTACTGATATCACTACAAACTCAAGGTTATCTTAATACAGATATAAAAGGTTGCGTGTATAAAAATGTACAGATACGTGGATCTACGAAAATTAATACATCCCTCTATATTTTCTCGCTACACCCACTGAAAAGGCCCAAGAGAAACAATACCGCACTAGCAATGAGCACACTAGCACCCAGATCTTGGGTTCTAACATTATTCTCCAACGGCAGAACGCAGGGTCCTATGGAGAAGTGGCTGATTCTAAGACCTCAGCAGGAAATACACAGCAGGAGCCTGGAACATCTTGCAGAGCCAAAGAGTAAAGCGAATGTTCAAAGAAACTCTACGTTGATGGAAATCAGCCAAGGGGACCAGCTGCCACGGGAAGAGTTCCCAGGGACAAAAAGTTTTTAACATTGCATCCACCAAAACTCCCAGTGACCAACTTGAACAGCAAAATAAATAGTATTGCAATAGACACCTGAGTCCATACAGGTAAAAATAAGCTAATAAATAAATTTATAACTATGGAGAAGAGAAACATCTCCCTTGTAGGAATAGTCTGGCAATTTCTCTAGGCACCTTTGCCTCATGGAAGTGTGAGTTGTGCATTGTAACCACATTCTAAAAAAGGTATATGGAAGGGAGAGGGAAAAAGAATAATTTTATAGGTGTGAAAACTGGCAAATGTAGCCAGGTGATCAAGGTCATCATCAAAAGCCATAATCTCTGTTGGTGGCATCTTTGATCTATGATAATGACGTTTTAGCTCTGTGATGCTTCACCCAGTAGACCGTTAACTCCAGTCCTATCCTGAGAAAATCATCAAACAAATCTCGATGAAGGGACATCCTACAAAATACCTGGCCGGTGCTCCTCCAAACCGCCAATGTAATAAAAACCTAGGGTCAGAATCGCCACAGTCAAGAGGAACTTCAGATATGACAACCAAATCCAGTGTACTATCTTGAATGGTATCCCAAGCCAGAAAAAAAGACACTTGATATAATTTAAAAATATATCAATATCAGTTCATTAATTGTAAAAAATAAACAATAGCAATGTAAGATGTTAATAAGAGGTAAATGGATGTGTGGTATATGGGGACACTTTGAAATAACTTCTGAATTATTCTGTAAATAAAAACTGTTCTGAAAAACAAAAATCTATTAAAATTTAAAATGGGTGATGAAAATACCCTTTAAGACCTTCAGTGTTTCCCATTATTTGCAGGGTGAAAGCAATACTCCATCGAAGGGATTTGCGCTAGTTACAGTCCCTTCTCTTTTTCTCCTGTCCATCTCATACTGTCTAACTCTTGAGAGGACTTTTGATGTTTTCTAAAAACAAAATGAAAAAGAAACAGCAAAATAAAATAAAAAATAAAATAAAATAAAATAAAATAAAATAAAATAAAATAAAATAAAATAAAACATGATGCTTTCCACACTTCCCTTCCTGGGGATGTGTTTCTTCTGTGTCTCATCCCTCTACCCCAGATCTTTCCTGGCAAGGGGCTCATCTTTGAAGATTCACCTTAGTTGTCCTCTTTCTCCCCTGTCAAGGCTTTCTTCCTGAAGGGGCCCTGTCTCTGGAATTGGACTCCCATGGCGCATGATCTCAGTGTGATCTGCCATGGACAATGGAGGTTCACCTGGAGCTTGTCAGAAATGCTGATTATCTTCTGGCCCCAAAACTATAGACGCAAAAGCTGTATTTTAAGATCTGCTGATGATTTGTAGCCCTATTACATTTAAAATAACTTGAGTATCTCAAGTTTAGTTCTTCTCAATTCTGGAACACATGCTGTGTGATTTTTTTAATTGCCTGTGTCCTGGCCAAGTTATGAACTCACTGAAGACAGGACGATGTTTCATTTGTTTGTTCTTTATCTCCAATGTGATCGCAGCATCTGGGACATTCATGGGAACAGAATGAATTAATGGCTAGGTCAAGGACACAATAAATGAGAGGCTGTATTGCAAAGTTTTATGATTTTTATAGGTTAATATCTAACACTCTATTTTTCCTTGCCAAAATTGGGGAACAACTAAGAGATAGGCGAGAGTCAAGCAGATGACGTATGAACACTAAATTTACTGCTGACGAAGCTGACTTGGCAGAATATGGTTTTGCTGTACAGCTAAGTAGCTTCTTTAGACTTTGTTCAGAATTAGGAAGACAGAAAACTTACTGGGGGCTTTCTGCAGGGAGTGGGAATCAGCTCTCAAAAACTTCAGTCTTGGTGGTTGTGGTGATGGTGGTTTAGTAATGGTGGTGGGATGATGGTGGTGGTATTGGTGATGTTGGTGTTGGTGGTGGTGGTGGTGGGATGATGGTGGTGGTGAGGGTGATGGTGTTGGTGGTGGGATGGTGATGGTGGTGATGATGATGGTGGTGATGATGGTGGTTATGGTGATGATGGCAGTGATGACAGTGGTGGTGGCGTAGGTGGTGGGATGGTGATGGTGGTGGGATGATGGTGGTGGTATTGGTGATGTTGGTGTTGGTGGTGGTGGTGGCATTGGTGGTGGGATGATGATGGTGGTGATGGTGGTGGTGGTGATGGTGGTGGTGATGGTGATGTTCGTGATGGTGATGGGGCGGTGGTGCTGACAATGATGAGGGTGATGGTGTTGGTGGTGGGATGGTGATGATGGTGACGATGATGGTGGTGATGATGGTGGTTATGGTGATGGTGGCGGTGATGACGGTGGTGGTGGCGTAGGTGTTGGGATGGTGAGGGTGGTGGTGACAGTGGTGGTGGTGATGGTGGTGGTGGTGATGGTGGTGGTGGTGATGGTGGCAGTGAGTAACCCCAGGATATGGTCTCTGCAGAGAACAGATTCTGTCCAGAGGGCACAGAAACGGGACCTGCCTCCCTGCTCAGTGTCCTCCCCTAACTCCTGCTCGGCTCGACCTGTGTCTCTTGCACTGTTTCCCTGATGAAGTGAGGACCTCCAGCCACAGTGGGAAAGTCTGAGGGAACAAGCACGAGCAGGATCAAAGGGGGGAAAAGGAAAGACGACACACCAGCCGTGACCGGAGGAACTCGAAAGCTCCCAGGGAAGCCCGTGCCACTGACACTGAGGGAGGATCCTGAGCCATGGCTGCCTCGGCTGAATAGCACCTCATTCAGCAGGAGGCCCCGGGTCTGCCCCTGCAGCCAACCTGGATGGGGGCTGCTTCCTTGTGGCTTCCCAGGGGACTAAAATGCCCAGTTCTCCCCGCAGAGCCCACTAACCCACCCTGCTGAAAGCCGGGAGACCCGTCACTGTGTTTTATCTCTTCCATCGTCCATGATGGCTTCCAGCAGCCTCTTCTCTATGGTGGAAACAAATGACGTAATATGAAATATAAAAGCACCCTACGTGTGAACTCTAAGCAGTCAAGAGTAAAAACCTGAATTTTGAGGAGGCGAGGAACATAACAAGACCCTTTACTGCAGTTCATACAAGACTAAAGGACTCAAATCTCTGCTGTTTGAAGGATTATTTATTTTTTTCTTTTCTGTACGATTGAATACACAAAATTTATTTTTTATCACAGATCATTAGGTAATATATATTATAATGTAATGTAATATAATGTAATGTAAAGTAATATGTTATGATCATCTCTTTATGATACAATCCTTAATCAGGCAAAAGCCACACTCTGTAAATACCCTATCCTTTTGGAAAGGGGTATGATTCAAGACCCTGTGTGTAATATCTTAAGAAATTAAGATGATGATGCTTACTGGTCATATACACGTAAAAGCACACACACAGTAAAGTTTGTTAGCGGTCACAATTTAGGAATTTCCAGTTGCCAATATAATCATCTGGTGGGTACGGAGTCCTCCTGAGGCCAGCGGCTTTACCCGCAATCCAAGCAACCTATCCTGGTGCTCAGGCAGACATCCAGGGATGGTTTCCCCGGTCCACTGGGCAGAGCCCCATGCTAGCAATGCAGGCTGCACATCACTTAGCATGCACGGTGTGTACCTCCAGCCACGGCTCTGGGCAAGCATTACTGATTGATCACAGCTGACTTTACTCTGACTTAGATGTAGCCTAGTCTACCCAGACTTCAGGGCAGCCACTATTAATTGATTGGACTTCACCCATAAAATGAAAACTAGCTGATATCCCATGATTCTGGGTCAGCTGGGACCTTCCTCTCTTATCCCCCTTCTCCACTGCACCCAAGCAGCGCTGCCAGTAGATGTTTCCGTTTCTGCCTGGTGTGATGCTTCCAGAGCATCAGCTTGAAGCTGTCCCCTTCACTGTCAGGGTGTCAGCCTGCAGCCGAGTGCAGGGCTCATTTTGTTACAGCAGCTTATGGGGGAATATGTGAAAGAAGGTGCCCAGGGGCTGTGGGGAAGAGCAGGTCTGGGCCAAGCAGATAGTAAGTTCAGGTTGGGACGGAGCAGGCCTGAGGTATGCAGAGGCATCTCCCTCCTCCCACAATCTTCACCCTGGGAGGACAAGAGCTTGGTGTGGTTCACAACAGGGCCCTGCGGCTCAGCAAGTATTTGCCAAATGCAGGGTGAATTCACAGGCCATGCCCGTGAGTCCATGGGGTGCATGGTTTGGAGAGCAGCCAGGGCCTGGATTAGCAGCACAGAGACCAGAGGCATCAAGGCAAAATGAATAGCAAAGCTAGGGGACCCCACAGTGGCCAGGTAGCGTTGATTCCGCTGATCAAAGCTCTGGAGAGCAGTTTCACTGTTTTAAACACCCCAAGCTGAGACTGTAGGAAAAACATGGACTTTTGCTCTTGGAAATAGATTAATTGGCCACACATGGTAACTTTGCAGAAATATAGAAAACACCCCATTTAGACTAAAATATGTTCAGCACAAAAACTTTTAGAGAGCTATCAATATGAGGATTTATATTAATACATTTATTATATTTTATACATGCTATATATAATAACATCACATTACACTATGTTACGAATATGTTTATAAAAATAAAACTGGTCAAAATATCTTAGGGCGATCGAGCAACCACAGCCCCGCTGTGTACCCACACATTTAACAACTCGTGTCCACATTTTGGCAGGGTGATGGTGTCCTCTATAACGATAGAGCTCTCAAGTATGCAGAGTACGGAACTCCTGAGCCAACATGCAGCGAGATCTGATGGCTGTGGGTAAAGTGACGACTCTGATGCCAGGCACACTGCACAGTGCCCAAAATCTTTGCTAAGCACTTCTAGAAAGGGTGTTTTTAAAGCATGGTGAGCTGTACTATATACAGAAATAAATACTGTTAAATTGCATGGACAAATCCTTCAGGCAGATAATGTTGTTGGGTTGTCTGTTTAAAGCAGTGATCAAATGAATCTGTCCCACAAATTCCAGCTATATTTATTTTCCAGCTGTCCCGAGTGCCAGCGTATCACCAACAAGACAAGGCTGTTGCCACCGGGAAGATGCAACCTTTATGGGCCAGTGATATAGCTCAGCGGTGCAAGCACCTGCCTGGCAAATGTGAGGTCCTGAGTTCGGTTCCTGATACCCACATAAAGAAAAAAAAAGAAAGAAAGAAAGAACATGCCACCTTTAAAGAAATTATTTCTGAAGAAGAAAAGGCTGGTGGATCCCACATTCGGGCTCCTGCTGCAGTCTCAGGGACTGGATCACCAGCATGGGGATCTCCTCTCTGGGGCCATTAATCCCAGGAATGTCCCCAGGGACTTCTCTGTGTCCTGCAATTAATCACACACAAGGCTGCAGCCTGTGCTCAGCATAGCTTTATTTACAGGAATGGGTGAAAGCAAAAGAGAGAGAGGGAAAGGGAAGGGCAAGGAGGAGGAGAGCTGTGAAAAATAAAATAAATTAGAGAGGAAGAAAAGACAACTTAGAAAGGGCCAGGTTATGGGGAAAAGCCAAACTATGTTTTACATACATGATAGAAACCACTACATGCCTGCCAAAATTTGGTTTTTCAAAAAATTTAATATTATGGGGAAATCCCAATAAGATGTTAAAATTTTACAGGATTTAAAGTAGCATATACCAGATAATTGCAATTTAATTTTAAACTATTTATTAAATGGGAAAAGATTATAAAAATGAAACTTAAGAGTAATGATGACCCAGTAACAGTATTTCCAGATTATTTTTATTTCCTTCTATGTGTATTTCTGCATCTATTATTCTGTATCGCTTTCCAAATAAGCACGCATTACTTTAAAAACTAAAATAACAAATGCTATATATTTTAAAACATTTGATTTCCTGTATGTGTGTTTTTAAACATATGCAAAATATCCAATCAAGATTAAAAAGTGTGATGTTTCTTTGATTGACAAAAGTAGCTTGAGTTATTAATATATAATTCAGCTGTATGACCTAGTATATAGGCTATGTACCAATTAGGGGAAAAATATATATGGTATATTTTAAGTAAGATTCATAGAAGCCGTGGAATTTGATAAAGAGGGTATGTTTACATAGTCTAGTGTATCTTATCTTTCAGAATCTAGCATGCTAAGACATAATAACATTAAAATCATCAATAAATGAGTTCTAATAATGAGAAAAAAAGCCCACAGGCCTTCCCATATTCTACTGATGGTCTTGTCGCTTACCCCAAACTGCTGTCATATATCATGGATAAACACTTTGTAAAACCTGCAGTGGCTGCGACGCCTGACCAGGACAAGGGAACAGCTGGGATTCACGCAAGGCTGTGAGCAGCGCCATGCATGGGGACAGGCTGATTTGGCACTGGACAGGAATCACGCAGACCCGGGCACTGGGAAAACGTGCTCAGCAAAGATGACCGCAACCACCATGGTCCTGGCACCAGCTTTGTCTGTTCCTTTGGGCATTTAAAAGCTCCGGCAAACCGAAGAGCCGAGGAGCAGTTCCGGCACCTCTCTGAATAGGGGACCTCAGCTTTCACGCCTTCATTCACCTTCATCAACTCAAGCTCTGTCCTGACCTACCTAGAACAGCTCTTACTCTCTCCATCCATCCCTGAGGTCTTGCATACTTTTGTCCTCGTAGCCACTTTATTACTCTTGTAAAAATATAAAGCAGACTCCTGAGACCATGGGGCAGTCCTCGAAGTGTGGAAATGCAGATTTGCAAGTTGCACCCCAGACTGTTGGTTAGAAACTGATTCCTGCTCGAGTCCTGGAGCTATTGCCACAGGGACTTAATAACCATCATGATCCATTTAAATATATATGTACATATATTACATCTACAGTGAGCTCTTTTCTAACTGTTGGGGATTTTGTGTCATTCTTTTTTGCTACATGGACTTTTTAAAAGATTTTTATCATAAGCAATACAGTTTTCAGAATTGAGAGCCTTTTATTGGTTATTCTATTACACTTCTCTGGAATAAAATTGTATGTATAATACGTATATGTACATATAAATTATTTAAAATTTTCTCAATAAAATTCTAATCTAAATGTTAAGTATTTTTCTGTTATTATCATTATATCATTACAACAAATAAGTAATGAAAACATCATGATACAAAGTTTTGATAAATATTAGTCAACAAAAATGAAATACTACAAATTCCTCTCCTAATGAGATGAATGAGGGTCGTCTATTTTCATTGGTCCCTATGTCTTTCGATGATGTGATCACCTTGCTTACTGTTGGAGTCAGCATCAATTTTATTTTTATTGAACATTGCATGTTAGAAAACTATGTTTGCACAAGTAGATGGAAATAGGAGTTTTGTTAAATATTTTCCACTCAATTCTTTAAGCATTTTCTAAATTATATGACCAAATCAGTAAGTAATCTGGCATCAAAAATTATTTTTAATAAACTAAAAACAGGACTAGAATGCCCATTAACTTTGTTAAAAGCAAAAATTAGAATAAACCTGATGATAACTGGGTTTGTTACCCTGCCATTAAAAACATTTTTATAATTTCTGGAAAATATCCCCCCACACACAAAATATTAACCAGGTTTGTCAAATAGCTTTCCTGAAGAGGCACCTTGCTTCATTTGACATACTCACAAACATGTAGGGAAACAAATGTTCTGAATTATGTTACAGCATAATAGTTTTTAAATAGAATATCCAGGCCCAGACTGTGCAGTGCACAACATAAAGTAATGACATTTGATAGACACTAAGGCTACTGGCAGCCCCTGGACGTCACGATAAGGTGACCCTAGAAGGCTTCTGTGTTATCAGGTACTCTGAATATATTCTCGTGAAAGATGACGACATAACTGAGTTGATGGAAAATAGCCTCCATGTTATCTAATTAGCCAAGTGAGTCATCTTTTCAACCCAATCAAGTCAGTCCTAATTTCTGTCAGGGAAAGAAACATCTGGCTTCATTTTTAATTAAAAACTTTCATAACCATCTTACTCCTGAATTCAGAATTGGAGATGGAGATAAACAAGGCGAAGATGCTCATTGTGGGCTGTGGCTGCCGGAATCAAGGGGCCACTGCCTGCAGCACGGGGTTATCCTCGGCTGTGTCCCCTGAGGGACGTGTCCTTTGCTGGAGTCAGGGAACAGAAGGGTCGCTGCTAGAAACAAAACAAAACAAAATACACCTTTCTCCGCGGCCAGTGCCCTTCCCTGAGACCATTCAAAAGCAGAACCCGCCTGCTCCTCGAAGTCCCCTGTTCATAGATCTGGGCGCAACCCAGTCCGTGGGCTCTGCCCTGCGATGCCTTGGACAGTGCCCCCAGCCCAAAGCCTCCTCCACTCCCTGGCCTCCAGAGTCACCTCTGAATATGATCATTTGCAGAAGGAATTAAGGTAAAGGTCTCAGAGGACACCATCCTGGATTATGCATCACGATGTCTTCACACAGAGGAAGGCAGATCCACAGGGGAAAGAACGGAAGATCAAGTGAAGACAGAGGCAGAGACGGGAGAGATCCCGTCACAGCCCAGGGACATGTGGAGCCTCCAGAAATGGGAGGAGACAGGAAGGACTGTCCCGGCCCAGCAGGGAATGCAGCTCTATCCATACCTTTTCGCTGGACTTCTGGACCCCAGAGTCGTAAGAGAACGTTTTTGTTGTCCTGAGCTAACCAGTGAGTGGGACATTGTTCAGGCAGCCCCAGGAAAGGACCCCACACACTTGTCAATGCTACTCTTTCTAACAGCGCTGGCTCCCCAAGCTAAGGGGAAGATTCCAGATGAGCGAGAGGTGTACTTTATTAAAATTATTCTTTAGGAGAGGATGATAATGGAAGGGGAAAGTACAACATAAAACTGGCCTGACAGTGAAGAACTGAAGTAAAATCCTGGTCTAAGCCTGGCCAGGTGGGGGCATATTCCAGGGCAGGGCAGGAACTTTTAAATGGAAGGGGGCATAAAAAGAATTAAGATGTGTATGCACCTGTGGCCACTCCCCGTGAGGAATGGGATCATTGTGGACTGCAAACGTGGACTAATAAAAATACATACATACGTACATACATACATACATATTTATGGCTTGGTAAACAAAAGGAGATCTTAAGGTCTTAGCTTCTGATTCTATAAATAAGAATTATTCACTCAATTTAGACTTAAAAAAAAAAGTCTCCAGAGTACTGGCCCTTAATAACGAAGTTGAGAATCATGTCTGGGAGGATCTGGAAGAGTTCCGGGGGGACATCGGCTGAGGTGCAGCCCATCCCCAGCCCCTTCCATCAATGATAATGGATTTGTCCTCCCCATCCTTTGCAGCCCAGAGAGTTCCACTCCTGAGAAGTGTGAGCTCTATGCCACGGGGCAGAGGACCCGCAGCCAGGGCTGTGTGTGTGGGCTACATCCTCACCTGTTCCCCCATTGCACCCCATGCTCACCCCACCTCCAGTGGGCTCAAAGCTTATGTTCTTCCTGTGGAGGGTGTCAAAGCTCATCTCCTTTGGGGTGCCTGCTGGAGCCCACCTTACATTTGACACCAGCCAGAGGGCGCCAGGTATCAATCAGTCCAGAGAAGAAAGGAGGACAATTATCCCTTGACCATTGACATGGCCCATCGACCATTCAGAGAGGAGTGCTTCCAGAACCGTTAAAGACACCAAAACCCAAGGGTGCCCAGCTCCCTTGAACACAATGGTGTGATATTCACATACAACATATGCACATTCTTCAGTATACCTTACATCATCTCTGCTTAGAATAGACACCTCCTATGATGGATGTGCTTCAAAAGGAGTTGTTTAAGACTAATGACAAGAAA
Source organism: Erethizon dorsatum (assembly GCA_028451465.1). Lineage (NCBI taxonomy): Eukaryota > Metazoa > Chordata > Mammalia > Rodentia > Erethizontidae > Erethizon > Erethizon dorsatum. The sequence continues at coordinate 60,249,873 of CM051833.1, forward strand.
AAATGCTCATATATAGTCAGTGTAGATGCAACCCTTATAGTCCTAACTACACAACACGTGTCAACAATAATGTAATGATCTTATTCTGAATATTTTCCATCTGCAGTTGGTGGAAACCACACATGTGAAATCTAAGGATACTCAGCATTGCTCAGAGTTACTGTGAGCCCTCATTCCAGATAGATGATTTTTTTTTTTTTTTGAGACAGAGTCTTCCTAATTTGTCCAAAGTTGCAATCATCCTACCTCAGTGTCCCAGAGTATAGAATGGTGGTTCTTAAAAAGTGAGGCTCATATATAGTTTCAGAGCCAAAGTTACACAGTCACATGACTGTGTGGGATGCCGAGCAAGCTCACAGACACTGGCCCTCTCCTAGGGTCCATTCCTGTAAGACTTGGTGTTCTAGACAGTAAGCTTTCATTCTGAACGTAAGCCGGACCCCTGAGGAGCACACGCCTGCTCGCCTACCCCGGTTCCCTGTTAAGACATTCACACCAAACTGCACTTTGGTTTCTGCCATCTACTTCCAGTTCCTGGGACACTGAGCAAACGTGTGCTGCACTTCCTTGCTGATTTGGTGTCTAAGATTGCTCCTGACATCACAGAGCAACGTCTTCAGGAAACAAAGCAAAGATGTTCTGTCAGATCTGTGCCACCCTAGAAGCATTTACATTGAACACCACGGGTGGAGTGACACGGTGCATTTTCCTGTGTGTGAGGTGGACTGGCTTTTGCGGCTCACCTCTGTAGAGCAGCCTCATCCCAGCCCTAATATTTTTATCTTCACCCCATATTCTCACTCCCTTTTGTTCAAGCTTATGGACAAGTGAGATGACTGTAAAGGAGGACATTCGGGACCCACACTAGGGGAGGGCTCCTTGGCTTACCTCTTTGGCGCTCTCTTGAGAAATCAGTCTGTTCGCTGTTGCCAGTCACACAATTCTACAGACAGAGGAAGTTATGAAGAAAAAAGGCTTGTCCTGGGTCTTCCTTCAGAGGTACAGGGCCAAGGGCTCCTGTCTGGTGGTGACCTCCTCGCTGACCCTGTCCCGAGGCAGCACAGGGCAGCACAAGGTGAGCGGGAGTAGTATGTCTGCCTGTCTTATAAGCTTTTCCCCTCTTTGTATAAGGAGACCAGAATTCAGTCATGGGGCCTTTCCCATAGGACTCCATCTAATCCTAGTCACCTCCCAAGGCTGCCCCTCTACATACCATGGTGGTTACGTTCTGCCCTCTCAGCTCCTTCCCGTGGGGTTTCAACTTCAACACACAAAGACCTCTCCTTCAACACAGAGAGACCACGTCCACACCGCAGCACCTGATGGGTCCAGAACCCATCCTTTCTCTGCTCCCGCAGCTCTCTCTCCCCGCACCCTTCCCTCTCCCACCCCGCAGCCCACCAACAGCTCCAGCCTGCTCCCCAGCACAGGTGACCTGGGGCATGAGCAGGGTGCTCTGCAAATACTGATGGGGAAGCACAGCAGGCAGTCTGCTTCCTACCCCCAAACTGAAAAATCAGTCCCTACTAATATAAAGACAGACAGGGTGTACAGTGACTAAGCAATTTGGCTTCTGATCGGCATTTTTAAAAGCTTGCTCAAGTCCATGGATTTTTAGAAGGCGTAAGAAAGAGATTAATCCATTTCTTAGGTTTCCATTTACATGTCTTCTTGCTCAACATTATCTGTCATGATGTTTCTGTCCCCAAACTGAGTTCGCCCTACCACACTGCCTCTTTTATGATAAATTTTATCGCACGGCCAGCGGATACACAATGCTTGGGTCCATTTGGGGGCTGATTCGTTCGGAGTGTTAGCTGTCACAAAGCAGCTTAAATAGCAAGACCAGTTGTTAACAAGCTCAACAACAATTTGGAATGTAATACATTTCAACAGAATTAACCTGGCTATTATAACTCAATAACCCTCACCTGCAAGTGTATCTTCAAAGAAATTACAAAGGTAAACTGAGAAGAACCAGTTTTACTTTTTCCCCTGATACACATCCAATTTCAACAAAGCTATTACCAGTGTAGGGTAGCACCAGGAAGCTGCTTCCCAGTGATTCACAAAGGAAGATTTGTAACTAGTTAGGTCCCTTACACCAAAATTAAGATACAAATGAATCACAAAATGGACCCTTTTAAGTTTAGCATCAAAGATGTTTGCAGCTGTTGCCAGCAAGAAAGCAGATGATAAGTTGTAACAATTGGAACAAAGGAAATCAAACAAAATTTTAAATGCAGGAAAACAGGGAAGAAATTAGGCTGAGATCAAAGGGAGCTGAATTTCAGTAGTTGCAAATCAAACAAGGGATGACCCCAATATGACTTCTCGTTTTTAGCTTAAGGGACAGCTAACTAGGGTCTTGAAGCAAATATTTTTCTCCATAATAAGTATAAAAGAATAAGAGGGCCGGTGAGATGGCTCAGCGGCTTAAGCGCCTGCCAGGCAAGCGCAAGGGCCCGAGTTCGACTCCCGGAACCCACATACAAAAAAAAAGGGGCCGGTGATATCGCTCAGTGGCACGGGCGCCTGCTGGCGCGCGAGGTCCTGAGGTCGACCCCCCGGTACCCACAAAAAAAAAAAAAAAAAAGAATAAGAAAATGAGATTTTTTTTTACCTTCCTTGTAAGAGAAAATTTTTCTTTATCTTGTTTTCAAACATTTTAATAGGTGTCATTTTGTATTGGAATATACAAAATTTTACCACCTAAAGTCTGTGAAATAAAAGTGTTAAAGGGCCACTTTCTTTCTATTGGATTTCTACTATTGCACAGTAGTAATTCTAGATCTTTCATATTATCTTACTTTATATCCAGTTTTTTGTTGTTGTTGTTTTGTTTTTTTGGTACCAGGAATCGAACTCAGGACTTCACACTTGCTAGGCAGGCACTGTGCCACTGAGCTATATCCCCAGCCTATACGCAGTTTTATAAGGCATAATATTTTGCTAAGAAAACCTATGTCATTTACAACATAAATATTAAGGAAGCTGGTATATAAAAACTCACTTGAAAACTGGTGAAACAATTATTCTTAAATTCTTTTTCCCATGTTACTTAATTAATTAACTCTTGATCATAATATTCCATGAGACTAAGCACAGAAATTTGTCTCATTTTAGCATCTTTCTGTAAAATTCAATGAATCTTTATATTTTAGGATTTTATTTCACTGGTTCACCATTAAAACATTTTTCTCAAATCCATGACATTGTTCAGACTTTTATTCTTGAGTCTGGGTGGGAGATTAAGAGATACATAAAATATTTTCTTCTACTCTGGTGTGGTAGTAACCCTCTGTAATCTCAGTTGCCTGGGAGGCTGAGACAGGAAGATTTCAAGTTCATGGCCAGCCTGGGCAACATAGCAAGTTGGAACCACCTCAAAAAAATTTCCTTTCTCATTCCAGTATACGGACAGAAGTGCTGTTTCCAGAATTACTGCCTGAGTCAAATCTCGGTGCCTCTGTTTACCTGTCATGTGACCTGGGGAAGCTGTTCACCAGTGTGTAACTCTTCCATAACCCATCAGAAAGGAGGATAATGCCCACTGCACGAAGTGGACAGAATAAAACAACTTGGGAATTCATGCTTAGTATGTGGGAAGCTCTTAACAAAATTGTTGCTATCATTGTTGCTGTTACTGTAATTAATAGTAACGTGACTACTGATTTTGTGATTTTACTTGTCTCTTGTGATAATCCTAAAAAAAGTGCCTCTCAATTCTTTCTCGATCAAATGACTTTGAAGACAAAAGGAAATATGCAAATTCATATATCACCTAGGACTTGGGCTGACAGAGCTGTGTGTTTATTTCTAGCATTTGGACAAAGTTTGCACCACTTCTAGGATAGACGGGGCTGGGCTGAAATCCGCTGATGCTGAAGGAGAGGCTGGGTGAGCTCAGGTCTTCCCTGCTGAGGGAGCTGCGCGTGGAGCATTACAGGGAAGCAGCGTCCCGGCCCGAGGAGCAGCAGGAAGAGCAGCTGCACACGGCGAAGACTTTGGAGCCAGAGATACTTGAGGCTGTACACATGAGATACTTGAAGCTTCAAATAAAAAGGCAGCCCCAATGATATGTAAATTATTCGAACAGAAAAATAGGAGCAAGTTCCTCAGTTCGTGTTACCAAGCTAGTAGAGGAGCATCAAACCCATGTATAACAAATACAACACAGAATAAATTAAAACTCAAGTCCCACTTCACTGGGAAATGTGGATATTGAACATACTTCAATTATACATGAAAAATTATCTATCCCATGAAGGACTATTGATCCCGTTAATGCTAGGAAATCAATTATAAGAATTATATATATTAAGAGATCCGATATAAAAACTATGTATCCTACTATTACTAAAGGAGTATTCGATGAATTTTAACACTATTTAATACTTTTGAAGCCAAATAAACTACAAATAGAACCATACTTTCATAATATGACATGAAGTCTATGGTGGCCAGGTGTGACAGGAACCTGGCTTGCTGCAAGCTGACTCCCCACCAGTACCTTGCCTTTCTTTTTTCCATAAGCCGACATTCTTTTAATTGCAATAGGCTGCTGCTGATTCCTAAATACTTTGCCCTCTGTGAAGCCAGTATTAGCTGAGGACCCAGAGCATCTTAGAAGTAGTAACTCACTTTCCTCTTAAATCAACAGAAAGTTAGCAGAGTCCCTGGAGTGTCACTGGCCCAAGGAAGGAGCACAACTATGCATCCCTGACAGAAAATATGCAAGCTATTTTCCCCAAGTGCTTCAGAGAAAGATACCCTCACCCTTCTCAGGAGAACTATCCCAGTGTCTTTATCAGCCCAAAGAATTTCTGGCGTTTGACGTAATGCCCATGTGTGAAGAACAGAACTTCACCCTGCCTTACCCAAACACTAATCCGTGAACTCAACGCAATGAACTATTTTTCTCATTCATTTCATCACTGTCTTTTCATCAAGATTCTGAGTTGATTGAAAAAATGGCCCTGATTCAGTATCCAGCTTATGCTCCTTGACACTGAAATTGAATCATTCATCAAGCTCACAATTTTGTAATAATGAGGTTTCCAAACTAGAAACTATGTGTCTACTCTAGTTCCATTATAGGTCCAATTTAGCAAATAATGAGAATTATGATTTTAGGTGATGGACGATTCTGATCCAGCCCAGCCATAAATTAAGGAGAAATATATATGCCTCCCAGGAGATGTTCTTCACTATCTCTGGCCTTAATTTAACTTGTGCACTTGGCCAGGAAGCACCAGAAAGGCGCTATTCCAGAAAGGAGGGCTATTCTAAAGCAGGGGTCCCAAAGCCCGGACCATAGACCGCTACCAGTCCTGGCCTGTTAGGAACCTGGCAGCATAGCAGAAGAAAAGCTGCAGGCCAAGAAGCAGAGTTTCATCTCTATTTGTAGTCACTAGAATTCCTGCCTAAGCTCCATCCCCTATTGGATCAGCAGGGCGTTAGATTCTCATAGGAGCTCGAACCCTACTGTGAAATGTGCATGGGAGGGATCTAGGTTGCTCTCCTTGTTGGAATCTAAAGTAATAACAATAGAAATAACATGCACAATAAACATAATGCACTCAAGTTATCCTGAAACCATAGGTCCCATGAAAAAATTGAGTCTCAGGAAACTGGTCCCTGGTGCAGCAATGGTTGGTGACTGTTGTAAAGGAGTCAAATCTATAGCACACAATTGCTTACGAGATTTAGAACCCAGTGTATTACTTTTCTGGGGCTGTCAGAAACATATTGACTGCTAGTTCTGGAGGCAGGAAGTCCAAGGCCAGTATGCCTCCAGGATTGGACTCCTCCGAGGCCTCTCTCCTGGCTTGGAAAGGGCCTCTTTTCCCCATGTCTTCAGGTGGTCTTCCCTCTGTGTAGCTGTGTCCCTACCTCTTCTTCTTAGAAGCATACCAGGCATACTGAATTAAACCCCATCCTAAAGACCTCATTTTAAATTTAATTCTTCTTTAAAGACCCTATTTCCTCTACAGTTCCATTCTGAGGTGCTGGAGGTTAGAACCTCAATGAATGGATTCGAGGAGAGGATGGGGACAGGAGCCCTACAGAAAGCACCGCCCCTGCAACATTTCCCCCTGGAATGACGGGTCTGCTCATCACGTAAACACAGGCACCCCCACAGGCTGATTAGTCCCTGGAAAGAAGAAACGAGAAAAAACGATCCCATCTCCTCCTGCGTGAGTCTGGGTGGCGAGCCACTCCTGCTGAAGGGTGCCTTTTTCTTGGCATTGTGGCCGACACACACACACACACACAGGAGTCTGCTCTCCTAAACTCTTCTTTCACAGAAATTCCTTCTCTTTCTACGTCTGGCAACAAGATGGATGGCAGCTTTTCCAGCTCAGATGAGGTTGAGTAACTTTGAGTTACGGCCTGGAGAAAACTGCCTTTCTGGCAAGAAAAATGAAATGTGAGGGGTGACGTGGGGTGTTTCAAAAGTCCTCCTCCATATCTTATATCTTATTATGGGTGCATATGGGTACATGTGGGCTTGGTCTGGACAATGACACAGTGTGGGGGAAGATGTCTACTTCTCTGGGAAGCAAGGAACCAATGATAATAGACTGAGGGGAGCTTGTGCAAAGCAAAAAGCTAGAAATTATAGTCAATGGTAATTTGACAAATACTAATTTTAAAGCATCACTGTGTGTGCATTGATATTAATACTGTTGTAAAGTTGCTTCTTTATATGTTGCAAAATTTTCTCCAGTTCTGATAACAGTTTTACTGACTATGTATATATCTATTTGTATCTATCTATAAAATGGTGGCACTCATGATTAACCCGGGCTTTTCACACTGAACCACATCCCCAGCCCTTTTTAACTTTTTATTTTGAGACAGGATCTCACTATGTTGCCAAGCTGCCAGGCTCAAACTTGTGATCCTTTTGCCTCAGCCTCCCAGAGTAATATTTTAAAATATTACTAAACTTTTCCTAAATCAAATTTACAAGTCAAAATTACAGTTCCTCTTCTTTCTTGCAATCATATTGATACTATTTATAGTCACACATATCACAAAACTACAGAGAATTTTTTTTCTTAGAATAGATTAGAAAGTAATTGTATATAAAAATCAAGATTACTCTGATTTATGGGGGCAAAACTGGCTTATGTAGAAGAAAATGAAATTTAGTGTTGGGGTGTACCTCACGATAGGGTACTTGCATAACATGTGTGAGGCCTGGGGTTTGACCCCCAGCACCATAAAAAAAAAAAAATTCTTTTTCAAGAAAAATTCAGTGCTAGAGCTAGCTGTTTAGATTGTCTCATTTCTCAAAGTCAGCCAGTTGCAAGGTCATTTCTCCCCTCTCTTTCCTTTAACACTTGAAATAATCTTCCTGGTAAAGATCTATCAAAGACCTGTCCATTAAATGAATTTTTTGCTTGTTTGGGGATAAAAAAACCTACACTCATTCATTAGCCATGCATTAATTAAGCTCTTACTCTCCCAGGCTGAATCTAAAATGACCCCCAAAGGGCTCATGTATTCAGAGGTGAGGCTTTTGGTAGAGATTTGTTGGTTTATTATTTGATGGCATTTGTGGGAAGAGGTGGAAACTAGGAGGTGGAGCCTACCTGAAGGAGTGGGTGACGGAACATGGCCTTGGGAACCGCACCTTCTCCCAGGCCCTCCTCTCCAGCTCTTTCCCTTTCTGCAAGCTGGCCACCATGAGGCGAGCAGCTCTCCACCTTGCTCTTCCATTGTGTCCTAAGATTAAGAGGGCCACATGACCATGTCCTGAAACTATGATCCAAAACAAACCTTTCCTCCTTTAAGTTATTTTTCTCAAGTATTTGTAATAATGATGGAAATGTGACTTGCACACAGGCATTATGATAAAACAGTGCTTTTCAGCCACAGGCAATCCCTTACCCCACCCTGGGGTGTTTGGGATGCCTGGAGTCATTTTGGCTGTCACACAGAGAAGGTGGGTTTGCAACTGATATTTAGTAGGTAGAGAGCAAGGTTGCTGCTAAACATCCTACAATACACAGTACAGCCCTGTCTTAGTTACTTTTCTTGTTGCTGAGACAAAATACCCGACACCCAAGGTTAAAGGAGGACAGGTTTATTTAGCTCACAGTTTGTAGAGGTTTCAGTCCATAACTAGCTGGGTCCATTGCAGGGTGGCACATGACAGAGGGGCAACAGTTTATGGCAGTGGAAAACAGCAAAAGCAACAAGTAGGGGAGACAAGACACTTCCTGTCCCTTATATTGTATGTAGGCTACCCACCTTAGGGTGGGTGTAGCACTCACACCCTTTTATGGTGTGTCTGGATGTCCCTCCAAAGCCTCATGTGGCCATGGGGGGAGCGGGATTTTCAGAGGTGGTTGAAAGTAGAGTTTGTGACTGATTCATGGTCCAATGCTGGGATTAAGGGTGTGAGTGCTACACCTGCTAGGGTATATCGTCTGGATACAATATGAGGAACAAAAAGAGGCCTGTCTCTTCCTCCCTTGTTGCTTTTGCTGTCTTTCACCACCAGGAATTGCTCTCCTCTGTGAAGACACCCTACCTTGGAGCCAGCTGATTATGGTCTGAAACTTCTATAAACTATAAGCCAAATAAACCTTTCCCCCTTTAACTTTGGGAGTTAGGTATTTTGTCCCAGCAATGAGAAAAGTAACTGAGACACATCCTTAATCCAGCATCACAAACTCTAGATTGAGCCACCTCTGAAAAGCCCTGCCCCCATGATTGCATGAGGCTTTGAGGGAACATCCAGACAAAAACCATAACAAGCCCTTCCAACAAAGAGCAGTCTGGTCCAAAATTCCAACAGTGCTGAGAGTGAAAATCCATGTGCAGATGCATGGAAATAAAAACAAATTCATAAAGTGACACTCAAAAATGGACAAAAGCCATCACTTGAGCCCAGCTGTTATTTGGATTTTAAATGTCCTCCAGAGGCCTAGGTGTTGAAAGTTTGGTCCTCAGTTGCTTGCACCATTGGGCAGTGGTAGAACCTTCCAGAAATGGGGCCAAGTGGAAAGGCATTGGTGGTGTGCCTTTGAAGGGGACACTGGGACTCTAGCCCTTTCCTCTCTCTGTTTTGCTTCCTGGATACGGCCTTATGAGTACCTTGTTCTGCCATGTGCTTTCTGCCATAATATTTGACCTTGCCACAGCCCCAAAGAAAGGGACTGACACCTCCAAAACCATAAGCCAAAATAAGTCTCTCCTTTTTTTAAATAGTTTCTCTCAAGTATTTTGTTACAGCAATGGAAAGCTGACTAAAACACCAACTTAAACTGTCTACCAGACAACAAAACTGTGGATTAATTAGCTGTTGTTTCAAGACACTAAGTTTGAGGTTGATTTGTTACAGTGTTAGCTGCATGATAAAAATTGGTAATTGAAACAGATGGCCTGCATGGCCTTATAACAGTACAAGAGGTGAGGCAGAAAGATGGAATGGTGACAAGAGGCAGGTTTTAGAGGGAGGGTGGAAAGGCAGAGAGGAGCCAGTGGAGAGGGAGATACCAGATGGGGAAAGAATGGAGAGACAGAGGGAAGAGAGCCAACAAGGACAGCATGCCAAGAAAGGAGAGAAAAACAATCACATGAAAGCAAGAGGTCAGAAAGCAAAGACATGGAAAGGGCCTATTTAATGATACCTCTCTTTACACCATTACCTTAGAGAAACAAGGTAACAGAGTAAAGCTGACCCTTCACTGGTCTCCTGAGAAAATAATAGACATTGCAGATTCTGGCCAGTGCTCACCATAACAGAATTAAGGACAAACCCCTAGAGGACATTTCTCATTGGGTAGGGAAGATACCTCCTGCCTAGTCACCAAGATTTCACTAGGGACCATGGCCATCCACAGCAAGAGCACTGTGAGGTGTGATATTAGGCAGGTGATAATATTACTATGGGACTTTTACAACCCACATCCTCCAAAGGCAGGGATACAAAACAATCTATAAATAAGTCTGCAAGGTTAATGGGTGCTGTTTGGGGTTGATATAACAAATCACCCAAGGCTGGGTACTATATAAGGAAAAGAGATTTGTTTTGATTCATGGTTTTGGAGGCTGAGAAGTCTAAGCTCAGAAAGACATATGGTGAGGGCCTCATGATGTGTCACAACATGGGGGATGGCATCTGTCATGGTTTGTATCTAAAATGTCTCCCAGAATCTCATGTGTGCAGAGGTGGAGCTTTGGAAGGTAATTGGATTGTGAAGGCTTGGACTTCATCAATGGATTCACTGGATGGTGAGTTTCTAGCTAAATAGGTCATTAGGGGGTGGGATCCAGTTGGAGGAAGTGGTTATTGGGGTACACTTTTGAAGAGTATGTCTTTCTCCAGCTCTTTCTCCTTCCCTTTGCTTCCTGGCTGCCATTAGGTCAGCAGGTTTCCTTCACTGTGTCTTTCCACCATTATGTTGCCATCTCACCACAGGCTTAGAACCAATGGGGCCAGCCAACCATGGACTGCAATCTCTGAAGCTATGAGCCAAAATAAATATTTGCTACTCTAAGTTTCTTTGTGTCAGGTGTCTGCTACAGCAAAGCAAGAACAGTGTGTGTGGAAGAGGCCAAACACATGGATGTCCTCGATTTATAACAATCCATTTTCATAGTAACTAATCCAGTCCTGTGAGACCTACCCACTCCTGTGAGACCTACCCACTCCTGTGAGATGGGCACTGGTCCTTCCCAAGGGTGATGCCCGGGCACTTAATGACCTCCTATCCTACCTTACCTTCTAAAGGCTCCACCCCTCAATAATATCACATTAGGGATCAAGGGTCCAGCACATGAACCTTTGGGAGACATAGTATATCAAAACTCCAGCAAGTGTTTTAGACAAAAGGGCCAGTATATTTTGGAGCAGCAACAGGGGCACCCATCGGTGGGGAAAGAAATAAGGGCCACATGGCAGCAAGAGAGGATTGTACGCATGTACACAAAAGGCTTGTCCCCTCAGCAGGAGTGACGACAAGGAATGAGGTAGACTAACCCTTCAGATCTATCGAGCAGCGCTTAATAGGCACCAAGACACACTGTGGCCTCCCTCAGAACATGAAAGAATAGGGCTTTGGGAATCTTAGCATTGCTTCGTCCATCACTCATCTGGACAAGATTTGCCATCTTGCTGGCGTGCATCTGGGCACACGACTGTCCTGGGTCACTTTGCATGGATAAAAAGGCAGAATGTATGGTTAAAAGGAGATTTTGTCCATCTTCAAAAATGAAGCACATTTACTCTTTTAGACTGACTTCACATTCTGAGAACAACTAATATCGGGTAAGGCTAAGATTTTACTTAGGAGAGAGAGATTCAATTTTATAATAATGGAAACTGATTCCAGAGTGGTCAAAATTATAAAGCTGATTTGTAGTTAAATCACACAACATATTAATTTTCCCTGAATCCTTAGTCTAGAATGTTTGGCCATAGTATGCTCTATTTAAATTAAGTAGGAAATATTCATTGACACCAATGGGTAAGTGGAGAAATTAAGGGGCAAAAACTGAGATGCAATGATTTCCCTCTAAGTAGAAAGAGTTGGAATGAAATTCAAATCCAGATAGCATGTGTTGTGCCCAAGAGCTTCATTTTTGTTTTATGCTATGCTCATCCCAAGTCTCTGCATTAGAATTTCTTCCCTCAAAAATTGTGCACTAGGATTTGTTACCACTCCCCGGAGTATGTTCTTTTTTTATTGACCCATGTTCTTTACCACTTCCTGTAGTGACAGCACCACTGAGAAAAAACTTCAGATATTGCAAATCTAATTTGGTAATGTGAAATAGATCCCAGGAGCTGCAGGCCGGCTCCTTACAAGCTGTAGTGAGATTTAAGTATTTAAATGTATATGGTGAATACCCTCAAAGCACAACACAAGGAGATTCATGATGAAGAAACCAAATAAAGTTATCCTAAAACTATTGATTTTTTTAAGAAGTAGAAACATGCAGATTTCAAACAGAAAAAGGGAAAAAATAGGCAGAATATATGAAATACTAGTTCACACACAAAAGATTAGACAAGTGGCCAATTAACATACAACTGAGATTCACTCGAACTTATAACAGAAACAATGCAAATAAGACTGTTTTCTCATTTTCTCTATCAGATTGCCAGAGATTAAGAAGTTTGATAATACTCAGGGATGGCATGCGAGTTGGAAAACAGACATTTTCATACATTATTCATAAGACTATAAGTTGATGCAGACTTCTTCAGGGAGAATTTGGAAGTAACTACAGTACCCGAATGTAAAGTGGACCTATGTGTGGTACTACCTTCAATTTCGAGCAATTTGTCCAGTAGGTCTATGTGCACAAATGAGCTTATAGACTTATTCATCATTGCAGGATTATGCACAGCAGCAGAAAATTAAGCACAAGCTAAATATTCACTAGTGGCCAATTGGATGGTGCTTTTGGTGAGAGGAAATCTACACAGTGTTTTAAAAATTTAGATAAATATATATGTGTTCTTAGATTCATCTACATTTATAATATGTTCATAATAGAGTTACTGCAAAAACAAGAGTGAAAGTTGTTTGCAGTGCATATATGCATGTGTACAAAGAGGCTGCACAGAACATTAATAGATGAACCAGGAACCATTGACAGTGGCTAAAAGTTCTAGGGAGGTGTGATAGAAAAGGAAGATGACCTTTAATTTTTGCACTCTACTCCTTTGTCCTGTTTAAATTGTGTCTTCTAAACATGCATTTTGCTTCCCTAAAAAATGAACTATATAAAGTGAAATCAGACTTCTTCAGAGAAGTAAGCAAAAGATAAAATTCATTTCTGATGGGCTGTGTTACAAAGACCCCCAGGTCCTAAGCAACACTTCTAATTAACTTAGTCCCAAGCCCGAAGGGCAGACAGATCCTAAGGTCTTTAGAGCTCTTTTTTCTGACAGCAACCATTGTCCTGGGCAACAGGAGATTCTAGGCAGAGACAAAACATCCAAACTCTCTAGAGGAGAACAGTTGCCTGAGGATTCAGGAAGGGGTCCCTGAGACAGTGGGAGAGAACAGAGTAACAAGGTGCCACAAAGGTAAGAAGAATAGAAATCCTTGAGTCCCCTTAGCCTCCGATCCCCTAAGTAACCCCAAGTTCCAGGGCAATCTTCCAGGACCCTGAGAAGACATAATAGCAGCGCACATTGGTCCTCATCATCTGAGACTCTGAATAGCCTCACAAACATCTGTACTGCCAGTTGGTCTTAGGAGATCACTTGGCCTGAAGGAACTACCCAGACAGAGCTAAGGGACACTTCAAAAGCCACCTGAGAGTTCTTGGTCCAAGATCTCCCTTGGACTTTTTTACTGTGTAACATTCTAGACTCACAATAACGTTTTGAAACGTTAAGGCACCACTCAGGGAGGATGGTGATGCAAAATAACCAAGGTTAACTATCATAGGAAGCTATAAAGATGCCACCAATACCCGTGTGGCACCCGCTGTCCCAATCACACCATTTGCTCACAGCTTCTCCTCACAAATGCACTCTCAGCCAGGCACTTCTCTGGCCATGGCTGCTGGCTGAGCTCACTCAGGAGTCCTCGATTTGAAACTGTATCTCTAGTGTTTAATGAAAGTCAGGGAGCAGAAAGAACTTGACCATAAATAGTCTGTCTTTATGGGCAAGCCAGGGTATATCAGCATTTGATGGCAGTCTAGAAAACTTCAAAGTTCAGAGGGAAATAAAAGAAGGGCCCATCAAATATTCTTCAAATGGAATTAACTGGCCAGCACATGCTTTGAGGCGCCTGGGCTCCCTGGCTGGAAGGGGCGTGAGCGTGTAATATGGAAAGCAGGTGTACCTTGGCTACACTGTCACCTTCTTTCAGCTCTCAAAGAAGAATCCTTGAGAAGCTGTGCCACATAGCAGATTCAATTTTGTTCACTTAATTTTCATCTTTCGATGTAGTTTGCCTCTGCAAAAGTGGAGACACCATTTTCTTCAAGGGGAACTTGGTGTAGAAAGAAATGCATAGAAAGATAGTGAAAAAAAATTAATATAATCACAACACAATAGATTTTCATGTCCTCTAAATTTCACATGCTTTCTTAGTTACTTTTCTTGTTGCTGGGACAAAATACCCAACACCCAAAGTTAAAGAGGGAAAGGTTTACTTAGCTCACAGTGTGTAGAAGTTTCAGTCCCTAGTTGGCTGGCTCCAAGGCAGGATGGTACTGCAGGGAACAGTTCATGGTGCCTATAAGGCAGCAAAGCAACAAGGGAGAGACAAGACTCTTTGTGTCCCTTATATTTTATGTAGGCTACCTGCCCTAGGGTGGGTGTAGTACTCACATCCTTAATCCCAATCAGAACTATGCCAAACCAATCAGTGGACTGATTTACTAGTCTCACACCCTTAATCCTATCATCACACACTCTAGACTCAGCCACCTCTGAAAAAGTCCTACGACCACATGTGGCTTTGGAGGGACATGTATAGACACAAAGCATAACACATGCATTGATTAAAAGCTTCACTGGGGTCTGTCACAAACCCTCTATGAGGAGGTTTTTTATCACAAAACAAATGTTATCTTTTTCTCATCTTGTTTAGGACTTTGCCATCCCTCTGCTTACCTAATGGTTCACTTCCTCAGTACACATTGAGTAAAGGCCCTGTGTGTATTTAAACATTAGGCTGGGCACTGGAAACATAAAGACAGAATAGCTTTGGTCCTCTCCTTAACTTCACCCTGCTGGGTTTACCTGGCTGCTGGACTCACGCAGTCCTGAATCTGCCTTCTCCTCTACCCTCTATATCACAGGAAGGCTCACAGCACCAAGTCATAGGATGCAACACTCTTAAAATATGTATGGTTTACATAGAAGCTCTTGGGTTGATTGGTAGCTAAATTGTGTCACCAAACAAGCAGTGTCTGTCCAGCCTCCCGTGCTGCCACATCAAGCATAGTGATTTTTCAGCCTCATTATCACAAAATGAGGGCCACAGTCCTAGGTGTCACATTTCCACAGTTATATTAAAAAACAGGGAAATTCAGGGGGAAACTGAGGAGGCGAGAGTGACTTCATCCTTCAGCTCACTCTGTCATCAGTGTGGAAATTCTTCCTGGAAATATGGGAGCAGACTTCTCTCCGTGATGGAAATGAGTCATCAAATCAAAGCAAGGTCTTTCAGATTTTTTTTTTAAGGAGTTGTAAGTTTGGTTTCTTTCACTGCTTTTTTTTATTGCCATATTCCCTACATCACCAACCCATTTAACCAACATCCTTCCCCAAAGTCAAGTCCTTGAATCTACCATCCCCACTGCTGGTACCTAAGAATCTGCTCCATACTTAGTAAGGTCGGCCATCTTCAACATGGCCCCCAGGAGCCTGCCTGCAGCTATGGCACCCCATAAAGGCCACTCCTCCATGAACCAGGGCAATCTGTGTGGCCAGGAGGACATGGCAGAAGGATAGAATTGCACTTCGGAGCTACATCAGGACAGACACCCTGGCTTCCACTTTGGTCTCCCCTGCCACTTGCTCAGGAGAAAGCTGGCCACCATGGTGTGAGGGAGATGAATGGCTAGACAGAAGGGTCTACAGAGCCAGCAGCCACAGCACTGACCTTGAAAGTGAATTCTCATGTGCCTCTTTGCTCATAAAAGAGAATTTCTCATCTTTTAAATACCTAAACCAAGTGTGTAAGGAACTTAACTAGTCCTTATTCACTGTTTATCTTACCCGCCTGATCCCTGCACACATTCATGTTTGTGATCCCAGATCTCCAGCATGACACTGGTTCTTCAGCATAGCCTCTGCAGGGTCCTCAGTGGTTTGAGATTCATCTTCTACTGTGGTGGTTAATTTCATGTGCTGACTTGGCTGGGCTTGGAGCCCAGTTGTGTAGTCAAACACCAGTCTATATTTTTCAGACATGATTGACCTTGAAATCAACTGACTCTGAGTGAAGCAGATTACCTCCCCTAATGTGGATGGGTCTCACCCAATTCGCTGAAGGCTGAAAGATCAAAGTTGAGTTGAGCCTCAAGGCTGCAGCGTGGGAGCCCCACCCGAGCTTCCAGCCTGCCTGTCGTGTGGAATCACTTGGAATCCAGACTCCAGGCCAGAACATCGGCTCTTACCTGAATTTTCACCTCGTCGGCTGAAATGGTTTGGGTTTCCCAGTCCCCATGTCATGTGAATCAGTTCTTTAAAATCTCCCCCTCTCTCTCTCTCTCTGTATCTCTGTATCTCTCTCTCTCTCTCTCTCTCTCACTCTCTCCCCCCCCCCACTGACTGTCTTCTGGTCTTGCATCTCCGAAGAACCCTGACTGATGCCCACCCTGCTTTCTCCCTACTGCCTTTTCCTGTTCTCCTTACCCCTGGCCATGCCCTTGGTCCTAGCCCTGCCTCTCCCTCCACCAGCTTGCTCACCCCAGCTCACCTCAGCAATGCCACTTTGCCCTTTGAGACTCAGCCCAGCCATCATCTTGTCCAGAAAGCTTCCCGTAACCATGGAGATGGGGTTCTGTAACTCTTCCTGGTGATGTTCCCTCATGCAGCCCCTCCCAATTCCACATGGCCCTGGCATATAATAATGTCCTTTATGTGGCCCGCCAGAGCAGGAACTTTGTATTATTCTGTCCATGAATGAATAAATAGATGGGTCCTAACATATTATTATTGAGGAGGACAAACAGAGAATCATCTTAGGCAAAAGTACTTTTCTAGAATTACCATGTAAATCACTATAGACTAGGATAAATGGTTGGTAATTTAGGGGAAACAGAAGGATTTTCTGGGCTTCTGGAAAAGCTTTCTCCCAACTAAATCATTTCATGCACAGCTTTTGCAAACTCGTCTTCTGCTGGTCATAATTATGCGTCTCCCACCCCCCACTGTTTTGAATTACTTTGTGCTAACACCGAAATCGTTCCACAGAGAGTCGGATTTATTTGCCGAAATGTGATGAGGAGCGGGGGTAACAGACGTACTTCACATGTGGTGCCCATTCCTAGCACGGCTGTATTTCTGAGAAATACATTTTAGTTCTTTTGCTCCATTTCCTTTGTAATTTAATAACTGAAGTACAAAGCTCATGAAAGCTGGGATTGCGCTGGTAGGTCAGGGAGGAGAAGTGCACATGGTCCAGTTAGGAGAGACAAGGGAGTTAAAATAACAGGGGAAACTGATCTTTTCTGATCCTCTGGCCAGCGGTTTATGGCAACGTGTCTGAAGACTTGAGACTAAAGACTAAACCCTGGCTTATCGCCATGGAAAGATGAAACAATTAACAAACTCAATGAAAACAATAAAAGCCCCTTGTGCCTCGATTGCAAATATAATTATTTGCTGAAAATGTGTTTCGTGTAAGGCCAATAGAGCAATATTTTTCGTAAAAGCCAAGGTTCTGCTCATGCTGCTCTTTGATTGATAGACTACACATTGAAATGCTTTCTCTCACCTTGCACAGAGCCTCGCCCACAGCATACCCCAGCGCCTGCTGCCAGGATAACTTCCTCATGTGCACAAATGGCTTTGTGTCAAAAATCAGCTTCCGGGGCCGGTGAGATGGCTCAGCGGCTTAAGCGCCCGCCCGGCAAGCGCGAGGGCCCGAGTTCGACTCCCGGATCCCACATACAAAAAAGGGGCCGGTGATATCGCTCAGTGGCACGGGCGCCTGCTGGCGCGGGAGGTCCTGAGGTCGACCCCCCGGTACCCACAAAAAAATAAATAAATAAATAAGCTTCCACCCAGGCACCAGAAACACAAATAGGTCCCTAATGAGAAGCTGATTTTCCTCCCCACGGGGCAGTCATTTGCAGACTTTACTTGGGATTGCATCTGTAAATGGGGATGTAGATAATATCTCCATGGCTCCCAGGGAATGCAGTGTTAGGATAACAAACACAGTGTCCCAACTGAACTTTTTAATCAGTACTTCTGGGAGGCACCAGAGTCTATTTTCCTTTAACAGATGCATCTGATGTTATCTAACCATCTGAGGCTGTGAGAAAGCACAGAACACAAGCTTTGTAATCACACAGAGCCCCATCTGCAGCCAGTGCTGTGATCCTGGACCAGCTATTGTGCCTCCCTGAGCCCCGATGCTCCACTCTGTGAAAGGAGGTCAGTAAAAACAGCTCTTCGGCTCCTCAATATGGAAATTAGGCACGATGACCTCAAGCGTTTGGAATAGGCACTTAAGAGATGACCAAAAACATTAGAAAGTGTTTATAATAGAACATGGCTGATGTCACTTCTGTTGGTTCAGATTCTGGCTGAATCTTCAAACTGAAAATGGAAGAAAACCCTTCATGTCCCAAAGTCAGGTGGCAAACATATTCCTTCAGGATCTGTGGAAAGGTTGACGAGATGACCTGGCAACCACACTGTGTTTAGCATGAGATATACAATTCACATGCAATATGCAATTTATATACTTGAATATATATATATATATATATATATATATATATATATGCATATATATTACATCTATGGATATAACGATACGCACACGTAGGGGTGTGTGTAGGAATAAAGGAATTAATTAGAAAGGATAAGCTGGAACAAGCTCTGTCAGCCATCAGGGAGGCTGCTGTAGGTTCTTTCTCCATCATCAAGAGCATGAAGGAGGGAGCAAAAGTGCTTCCCCACTCTCTCAAGCTGAGGAAAAGAGGCATCAGGAAGACATCAGAAAAAATAGGTATATTTTAAAAGAGAAAAATTGGCACTTACATGTGCTGCGTGCTGAGCATATAGCATGAGGCAGCTCCTGGGAGTACCAGAGGAATGTCCCCAGGAATTTGGGACATCTGGAAACAGACTGCTGCTGTTCCCCCCAGAGAGCTCTGAAGAGGAGAGAGTGGCTGGCGTGTGCAGTGTAGCATCAGCACTTAGAGAGCGGGACCGCGTAGGAAGGCGCAGACTAGGCACTTTTGAAGGTCCCACGCAGTAGGGCAGCCAAGTGGATTGAAGAATCTCAGCATGGGGCTGTGGGAACACTGCTGGGAACGGAAGCCGAAGAAGGATCATAAAAGTTCCTTGCTTTATGTGCAGAGGCTTCTGTGGAGCCACCAGACAGCTACAGAGCTGCTCCTGAAGGAGTGCTAGCACTGGCGGTCAGCCACATACACAGAGGACAATACCAGGCACAGGAGACTCGCCCCTTCTCCTCCAATCCGTGTCGCCACCCCAGCCCTGGAGAGGTGGGGAAAAGGAAAGAGGACGTGAGGTAGAAAGTTTTAGTCTAACTAGACTTTAATACGGAGAGCACATCTCCTCTCCAAAATCAGCTGGGATGTCAGGGAGCCTTTGTACCTTCACGAAATGTCTTCGGTAAGCAGGAAGGAAAATCTAACAGAGCAAAACTCTTCACATACTTTAGACTTCTGTTTACAATAAACCAGCCACATACTACTAGCTTATTATGGCAGCCTCCAAGCAGGGGGGACACACCCAGTTTCACATGTCAGTTACTTTTTGACTGCCAAGAGCCAAGCCTGGCTGGTTGGATGGAATGGTCTCTTCTACATCTCCATACTCTCTGTGATCATCACATTCACTTCAACAAAAATTAGCCTAGGACTTGTCTTAGTCACTTTCTTCGTTGCTGAAACAAAATACCCGGCACCTACAATTTAAGGAAGGACAGCTTTATTTGGGCTTATGTTTCTGTGCATAGTCGGCTGGCTCCAAGAGAGGGTGGCCTGGCAGAGGAGAGCTGCTCAGGGCACGGCGGACAGGAAGCAGAGAGAGAAGGGAGGAGTGGGGGGGTTCTCCAGGTCAGGCTTACAGCGACCCACCTCTTCCCACCAGAACCTTTCTTCTAATAGCAAGCCGGTTATACTGCCCCACTGCCCCATAGCCCAGTCATGTCTCAAAAGCCCCACTTTGAATACGTGAGGTTCTGGGAGGGGTATCTAAATATAAACCATAAATAGTACCCAAATCATTATATTATAATAGGATAAAACTCCAGGGAATATGATCAAATTAAATCTGCTCAGATTTCCACCAACTCCACGTTTCTGAGTTTTTGCCTGATTTTCCTTATCAACTCTGAAACATGGAATCGATGGGTTCCCTACTGTCTGCCCTCAAAATTTTTCCTGCGCAAGCCTCTCCAGGTTACAGAATTTCTCCGTCAGCAGAAATAGCACCTTCTCTTTACACCGCAGGCTGTGATCATGCACAAATCTTCTTCTAACGGGAGGAGAAGACAACTTCAGGTTTGAAATCCAGCTCTAGGTTGGCCTCTATGTTCAGGTTTTAAAGTCGAGTCTTCAGCCACATCTAACTAAGCTGATATGACTGACCGACTTTGTTCTTTGCTTCTCTTGTCTTTGTTATCTGTAATGTGCATATTGACTTTAAAAAATAAAGATTGTTTTAAGTCCCCCCAACCCGAATAAAGTCTGGTTTTTAGAGTAGAACAATGCAGGGCTGACTCTGAACCTCAACCCTCCCACCAAAAAGAACGATGAAATCAGAAAAGCAGATAAAACTGCACAGGACTCATGTCTTCAGCATGACCAGACAAGAGAGAGCATGCGGCCTTCAGGCTGCCAAAAGCAGAGGAAAAACAACAGATATTAACAGCTTTTGCCACCAGCTCACTGCCGCTAAGCATCCCTGGAGGTGTGGAGCAGAAGGGGAAGCCAAGAAAGAGCCAGGACAAAGATCAGAGGAAGCAGAGAGGGCGGAGAGAAAGCACAGATATGCACTGGTAACAACCAGAAAAAACAGCCCAGGAAGAGGAAGGGACACTGAATATCAGTCAGGAGGTGGAGATTCATAGCCCCACTATGAGGAAAGCATTGGGGAGTGGGTGGGGACAGAGGTATTAATACAGGGGAGAATAAAGACAGCCCCTTAGTATCCACGGGAGGCTGGTTCCGGGACCTCCCATGGATATTAAAATTCACGGGAGCTCAAGTCCCTTATATAATGTGCCATAGTGTAAAATGCCTTATATAAAATGCCATTCACCTACACAATCCTCCTGTGTACTTTAAATCATCTTTGGTTTACTTATAATACCTAATATAATATACTGAGTAAATAGTTGTCATACTGTATTATCCAGGAAATGGCAGAAAAAAATCTCCTGAACATGTTCAGTACAGATGCAATATTCCCTTTCACAGTCCTTAACCTGTGGTCAGCTGAATCCATGGACTGAGAACCTGCAGACGTGGAAAGTCGACTGCGTAAAGAAAATACATGCATCCCCTTGGAGATAAGCAGTTAGGAAAAGAAGGACACAAAGGGGGTGAAAGATGCAGTGCAATCCCAGTGACAATTCTAAGAAGCATTTTAACAGAGGCAGGCAAATTAGAAAACAAACAGGAGTAGCTGGGAAAACTTTAAAAAGACCTTGATGGGTGAATACCAGCCCACCAGAATTTCAACCATAATTCAACATCCCAACAGTTCAGCCTGGACTGGTGCATGAATAGGCGGACACATCAAAGGAACAGGATACATTCTGAGGAAAAGATGAGAAACATGAGACTTCCATTTGGAAAAAGATAAAAGTAGACCCATTTCACAAACTACAGATAAAAGTAAACTCCAAATGGATCACAGAATATAGATGTTAAAGAAAAAGAAGGTATACATACTAAAAGAGACTGTGTCAATTCACTGATAACATGGACATATAATAAAAGACTAACTCTGACTTAAAATCCAGTGCATTAAAAATGGATATATTTAATTATATGAAATAAAAATATCTAAAGTTTACATGACATAGCTACACCATCAGTAAAATTTTTAGTGACAAAATGAAAGAAAATATTTGCAATACGCATTGTAAATCACTTAATGTTGCTAATGGATAAAGAACTTTGTAAAATCAAGGATCATAGTATCAAAAGTCCTACAGAAAAATGGGCACAGACATAAAAGAATTATTCATAAAAAGAAAGATATAAATGGCCCGGAACCACATGAAAAGATGTTCAGCTTCACTCATAATAAGAGAAGTACAAATTAAATGTGCATGGAGATGTCGTGTCTCAGCATGCGCTGTCAGGACACAGTCTGGTGACTCCTTCTGCTGTCAGAATGACAGGCAGCCAGGTCCTGCACGCTGCTCATGGAGATGAGAGGGGGCCCCAAGGGCTCTGGAAGGGGAGTGGGCAACATCAAAAGACTGCGCATAAAGCCCAGGAACCCCATGATCCCAAAAGTAACACAGCAGAGTGAAAATTCATATGCATAATGTTATTTACTGCAGTGTCATTTGTAATTCCAAAGTACAGGAAATTACCAAAAGACCCACAAGAATTGAGTTGGGTATGGTATGTTGTGCTCACAGAGCCGAGTACTATCTAGGTCGCCTTCTCAAAGAGTTAAAGGCCTCATAGCACAGTGATCCGTGCACACCCATGTTTATAGCAGCACAGTTCATAACAGCTGAATCTTGGAAGTGGCTTATATGCCCATTAACAGATGAATGGATAAAGAAAATGTGGTATTGACACACAATCGAGTACTACTCTACCATAAAGAAGGATAAACTTCATCATTTATATGCAAATAGATCTACCTTGAGACCATAACAGTAAGTGAAATAAATCAGATACACAAGGGTAAATATTGCATGGTTTCTCTTGATTGAGAAACCCAAAATATAAATAAAGGGGAAAATAAAAATAGATAATAGGAAATAAGGAGACAGATCTTTTGCAAAAGGGAAGGGGACCAAGAGACAGAGGAGGAGGGAGGAAGGGAAGGGGAGGGGAAAGGATGTAAAAAGAATGAAGATGTGTTGTGTGCAGGCACCAACTTCCCACAAGGAATGTGATCAAGATGTACTGCAAACGTGTGCTGATAAAAAATTAAAATTGAAGAAAATGGTAATGAAGAAGAGCTCTATAACAAATAAGGAGAGGCTTGGGAACATGATTGAGTTACAAATCTGAGTGAAAAGGAGCACACGTAATAGGCCATCACTTGTGCAAGAAAGAAGAGAAAATGAAAGATGCATAGATTTTCTTACAAGAATAAACTGAGAAACAACAAAGTTGATTCCCTACAAAGAATGGAAGGAATATGACAAAAAGTGATGTTTTTCTGACTGTAATTTTTGTGTGGTTTTGACTTTTGAGAGTGTTAATGTCATATATTAAAAAATAAAGCCAAAGCCATCAGAATGGGAAGATGGGAAACCCTAAATAAAATGTGAATTTAAACAAATGATCCTAGTTGTGTTTCCAATGGCTACCCTAACCATAGTGAAAGAAGAAAGAAGTAAGGCGAGTAACCAACGAACATAATGTTTGACTACTGGCCCTCAGTCTTGGGTGAAGTAGAGAGGGAAGGAATGCAGAGGGAAGAATTGAAAGAAAAAAAAAACATCTGCCCCATTTTTAGTGGTTTTACTGAGGGAAGTCCTATGGGTAAAGCCATCTAATACTATATAAATGTGTTCCAGGATTGAGCAAGTGAGTAAATGTGTTGATATTTTTGGAAGTCAAAGTTTTTACTGTGGAAGAAAGGGAATACATGTATAGAAAAAAAAGTCAAAAAGAGCCGTGTAGGAATGGATTGGAATTGGAAGTACTAGTGTAAACTCACATTTTATAATATGTATATGGATGTGTACATGCTCATGAATGTATGCACACATTTATGCACCTGTATGTGTATCTATCTATGTGTATATGGAAGTACATGTATGTATTTTGGGCTCTGTCCACTGAAAAAACCAAGGATTTGGTCTCTGATATCACTCCCCACAGAAAGCAACCAGATAGTATAGGTTTAGTTCTAGATCTGAGGCCCAACAGGTCTGAGGCCTGGAATACTTTTTTATGTCAGAAAATAAGGAAATGCTAATAAATAATGATGGTCATGTCATAAGGACATGGAAACCAACGAAGGAACTCCCTCTAGTCTAATAGGACAATTTAAACACAAAAATAATTAAGCACAGTAATGAATAATAATGCATTTAAAAACCGAACTTCATGGGTCCATAATTCATAAGTAAATCTATGTATGAATGAGGAAGGCAGTGAGGGCTACTGCTACAGCCAGATGCTGATGGGAGACTAGTAAAGGATGTAGCTGAATGGAAGAATCATCATTTTCAACCAGAATACAGGAGTTTGGACCAGGCAAAAATTATTAATAGTTGCTCAATCCTCAGTGGTACCAAAAGAAGAGTTTTGATGAGGAGCAGGCTATTTGCATAATTTCAAGGTGTCTCCCCATAGATTTTGGGACAGTGGGAAATTAGGCAGGTGATCAAACTTAACATGATGCATGTGAAAGAGCTGGACATACCGTGTGATCCCAGAGCTGATGCCTGAGGAAGATACAACATTGCTTGTGTGAGGTGCCAGCCAAAAACGTACCTCTACAGAATCACAGGGAAACTTAAACACAAAGTAAGAAGCACTCTATTTAAAAAGTGGAGGGAGACCATTTTCTTGCCATCAAATAAACAAAGAAATACTGTGGAATTGTTCCAGATTAAAGGTAACTAACGAGACACGACAACTAAATGCAATATCTAATCCTCAACTGGACCGCGGGCTGAAGGGGAAAATGCTACAAAGGATGTTATTTTTAAGCCAACTGACAAAATTGGAAAATGGACAGTGGATTAGTTAAAGTTATTGTGGCAACATCAATGTAAATCAATAATGTAAAAGTGTGCTGTGGTTATAAAAGATATTTCCTCATTCTTAGAAAATCCGCACTGAAGTATTTAGTAAGTCGTTCAGTAAAAAGGAAACTGGCATAAATATAATTTATTCTCCAATGGCCCAGAAAAAAATGTACGTGTGTGTGGTTGTGTGTGTGTGTGTGTATGGTGAGAAAGAGAAGAGAGGAAACACAAATGTGAACCTGGTAAAAGAGCATGAGGACATTATAATATTTTTGTTTTTGCAACTTTTGTAAATTTGAAATTGTTTGCAAAGAAAAACCCAGAAATAATCATGGCCTTTGGCCTTCTGGGTTCAGATCGTCCCCTCTCTTCTCCAAGCCCAGGCCTCCACTCCTCCACCCAAGTCTACTCTGACCACAAGCTCTGTGCCTTGCGGAGCAGGAGATGCTATGCGTGCGAGCACTCTCTTTCCTTGTCTTACTTGGACTTGTGGCAGCCCTGGGCACCTGGTGATTGCTGCTTCCTAAAATCAGACACTTCCTGGCTTTTTCCTTTCTTACCTTCATGACCACTCGGTTCTCTTTCCCTTCCTTCCTCTTTTCTTCCCTTCAATGCAAAACTATCCCAAGCTCCTTTGTTTGGATCTGTTCTTACACAACATCTTTTTCCTGAGAATATTCTCTCATTTTTATGACTCTAAATACCACACACTGGATGATTAGTTAAATCACTGACTGCTAACAATTGTTTAATGTGAGCATACCACTGAGCTCTTGCTGTATCACAGCATAACCTCTGCAGCATTCAACAGAAAACATTTGCCCTCCTGGGTCAGGGTCAGGCTGCTGGCAGCATGGCTGGGCCAGGCTGGGCTGGGCTTTCCTGGGCTTTGCTCCATGCTGCAAGCCAGGCTCAGGACTGCTTCTGTGTCCTCATGCTCCACGGAGCAGTGGGGCAGGTGCTCACGAAAATGGCAGAGGCAAGAGAGCCAACAGAGATGGACAGAGCCTGGAAGCCGAGGCCCAGAGCCAGCTCACCCTGCTTCCTTTGGCCAAAGGAAATCCACGGTCAAGCTAGAGCCAATGAGCTGGAAGGAAACTCCACATCTGGCCAGAGGGATGGCAAAGGCTTGTGAGAAAGAGTGCGTGCTGGGGAGGGGGAGAAATAGAGCCCGGGAAGCAGACGTGTATGCACTTACCTGGAGGCTATCTCCACTGCCCTCATCTGATACAGCAGGTGCCCTGCAAAGGAGGAGCCCTGGACACCCGAGTTCCTCAGAGTGGGGCATGAGTGAGCCAGGCACTAGGGAGACAGCAGAGAGGGCAGGCCCCCTGGAAAATGCATTGTGTGGGGAAGTTTCCAAGACTTTCTGTCTTGGGTCAACATCTCTAAGATTCCAGATTCTCCCACCCCCAGTATTTCTGGGGAGTCCCAGGAGAGTCACACCACTCTGGGTGGCTATTGTGCCCCCCTCCTGACACCGTCCTCCCAGGCTCTATAGACTGGTGCAGATGCTGCCGCAATACCTGAAAACCTGGGTACGGTGCTGTGGGTGGCTGCTCATCTGGGGCTGCTGTGGGGCACATCCTGCCTGCCATAGGGGTGCGGCCCAGAGCTGAGAGGATATGAGGTTTCTCTCGCCACTGGGAAACCTGCTTCCATGCATCTAGCTAGTTTAGCCTTGCTTGGCAAAACTTCTCTGAGAGGGTAAGAGCAATGTTTTTGCCAGCAGAGAAAAAAGGAGTCTTCAATAAAGCATGAGGTGTGATTACAAAATACAATGAATAATTAAACTTTTTAAAAAATTTATTATAGCAAAAGACACATTGCCATTAATCACCCCTCACTTTGAACATACTTATCCCATTGTTCTGGAAGTCCTCTTTCCTGGGTTGTACTGTCGTGACTACCTCGATGTCTTGAATCTATTCAAACCGTTCACTATTCATGACCATCTTGACTTCGGGGAAGAGCCAGAAGTCACATGGCTCCAGATCTGGTGGATAAGGTCAAAGAGGACAGACACATGCAATGGCTTTATTAGCCTGTCTGTTATGGCTTGTGTCTAGATGTTCCCCCTACCATTGTGTGGGGAAAACCTCACGCAGTCATAGGTGGGACTTTTTCAGAGGTGGCTGGATCTAGAATGTGTGCAACTGGGATTGATTCATGGTGCAATGCTAGGATCAAGGGCACTAGGATTAAGGGTGTGAGTGCTACCTGCCCTAAGTAGCCTGGATAAGAGATAAGGGATAGAAAGAGCTGTGGTCGTCCCTTGTTGCTTTGCTACCTTCTGTCCACCATGAACAGTTTCTCCTCTGTGATGCTTGTCTGCCGTGCCATCCTGCCTTGGTGCCAGCCAACTATGAACTGAAACTTCTAGAAACTGTGAGCTAAATAAACTTTTCCCCTTTAACTTTCGGTGTCAGGTATTTTGTCTCAGCAATGAGAAAAGTAACTAAGACACTGCCTTTCCTTTGGATGGCATTCAGCAGCAGCATTCACAGTATTTTTGGTCATGCTTCATAAAGACATTTGTGAAAGAAGATTCCCAGAAAGTGCTTCAGAAAGTGGCAAGAACAAAGGGAGAAGTATGCTGAAGCAAAAGGGAGTATTTTGATGGGTTTTGTGGCCATATGTAATAAATTTAAACATATATCACATTTTTTGATTAGCCCTTGTTTGTATCTCCTTACAGGTTCTTGTGAAAATACTACACCTGACTCAACCACACTTACATTTTTACATACATTTATTCATTTTAAGATGGCCCAGAAGAAAGCGTTAATGAAAATACGTTCTAAACCTAGGAACATGGAAGGGTTGTAGAGCAAAATGGCTAAAGCCCCAGGTTCTAAGCAGCATTGCCACCCTGACCCTCTCAAGACTGCATCCTTTCATCTGTGAAATGGGGGCAATCCTAAGTTCAAAGTGTCATAGGAGAGGGAGCAGAAGACCATGTTAAGATCACTAAAGAAATAATAAAGAGAATAATGGATAATAACCTTCAAAAGTTCAAAGAAAAGGTGGTATCCTCATCATTTAGAGTTGCTGGAATTTTTTTCTTTCTAGCTCATGCTGTAGATATGTTACACCATATTGACACACTTACTGACAATTTTTATCTCACAACTGCAATTGGTAGTAAATATTTCCAATTAGTGGAGACTTTGAACTACCTGGTGAACGGACTTCTCTTGATTTGGGTAATGAAGAAATAAGAAATCCAAGGAGAAAAAGATATGATATTATCTGAGCTTATCAAATAGGCCAACATTTTATTTCAATAAAATTACACAGCCAAGTATTTTTCAAGAAAAATCTATATCTACTTTTTTGATATGTTATACTTCATTTTTTCAAAATAATATGGAATAGGAAATAATAATAGTCACTATCAAACGTTGACTAGCATCTGAGCTGGGCAGATTCTAAAATGGCTCCCTGTACAATCCCCACCTTCTTGTGAACAACTGACCCATAACTTGCCACTTCTGAGGTGAGCTTATAAAAGACACTGACTTCCGCTACGCGTTCTCGACCCCATCCCCCTCCCTCTCCCACAAACCGCCATTTTGCGGACATCAAGGAACCAATGAGGGTGTTGACTGTGGGTATTGACTTCTGAGTGCTGCCTAAGAGGACCCTTCCTCCTTGGAAGTCACCGTAGCTGAGAACTGTGGCTGAGACCCGCATTGCAACCTCATGAAATCATCGGTGCCATTCCTGACCCACAGAGGTGGTGTAATACTAAACGTTGTCATTGTAAGTTACTAAGTTAAAGGTAATGTCTTCATGCACATACAGAACCAATGACATCTACATTCTACTAAATGCTACAGCAAAGTATGGATTTCATCGTTAAGAGGTGAAATGACAGAATTTACTGATTTCTGGAGAAACCGAGTAGATCTGTGTGTGTGTGTGTGTGTGTGTGTGTGTGTGTGTCTTTCTCAAAACCCTTGGTACTTGTCTTTTCAGCTGTGGTTGCTGTGGAGTATTCTTCAAAATAGAAATGCTAAGTGCTGCCATTGATGTATGGTATGAGTGTGTTTCCCAAGGGTTCGTATACTGAAATTTCATTCCATTGTGAGGTATTAAGAAGGTAGAGGCCTGTTGATACAGCTCTACGTGCTTGCTTAGCATGCATGGGGCCTTGAATTTAATACCCAGCACTGCAAAAGCAATAATAACAAACAAACAAATAAACGGAAAAGGTGGAAATGGAATTTTACCTAGGTGTTTGGAGGTAGGGGCTTTGGCCGATGATTAACATTAGATAAACTCATCAGGGTGGAGTTTTGTGGCTGAATCTTGGTGGCTTTATACAAAGGAGAGAGACCAGAGGAGATGCCTTGCACTACATTGGGGTTCTACAGCAAGAAAGCTATCATCAGATATGAGCCCTCCATCTTGGACCTCTACAATGGTGAGTCAAAAGAAACCTCCTATCTTAAGTTAGCCTGCCTCAGGTATTTTACTACAGTAATGCAAAACAGACTAAGACACTAAGCTGCAGCAGTGTGGGTTGATCTAAAATTTGCAAAACAGAAGTTTAAACCTCCATGTTCTTCTTACTGGTACTAGTACCTCTGGTTCCATCTTCATTTCCATTGCCTGAGCTATGTTCTGGATCCATTGTACAACCGTCTCAGATTACCATGGGAAAATACTTTCTGGTATTTAGAATGTCTAAAGCACTGGAACAAGCATTTCACAGTGCTACTGATGCCAAGGCTGAGTAACTGGTGCTTGGATATGCCTGGCACTGTCACTCCCTATGAAGCCCCAGACAGCTGCCATTGGCTCTGCTCTGCCTGTCCTGCCTCACAGAGGTGGCCAGACAGAGCAGCCTGCCACCAGGGTGCCTCTGCTGCATGATAGCACCCCTTGTGCCTCTAAGACTACCCAGTTCTTAAGTGGGCAACCTGCCCGGGAAGCAGATGGACAGAGTGAAAAGAGGATGGAGGTCGGGAGGGAGGGCCGGAGTATCTCTGTCTAGGGTCCTCTTGGCATTTGGGAGCCTGCCACCATCTGCTGCCCTGGGTTCTAGGCCTGGTATCCAACTCGCAGGTAGGTGGATACATTTCGATTTCTTGAATCTTGGGAAGAGTTTTGATGGTTCTCTGTTGTTGCCATGAAGCCTGTACCTGTTCTCTGTCAAAAGACAGCTGAGGTCTAAGCTCCAGGTCACCAACATTCTGCATTTAATTATTCTGAGCTTGCCATCTTTTCCTCAGGGGAGAATGCACTGCTAATGGTGGACTATGAAGGGGAAAATCTTATTACTCATCTTCACCTGATGTCACATAGGCCCCAAAGCACAATTCTGTGGGCATGATGATAAAATTGAAGAAAGAGGCAAACATCACCCCCTGCCACATGTGTCCCCCGGGGGCTGGCCATGGACAGTGTCTTGCTGATGTGCACTCCCCTTCCTAGGCCTACTCCCGTGTGCACAATGTGAGGAAGAGGGAGATGCCCACCTGCCCTGCCAAGGAGAGGCAAAGGCAGGCTAGGGGAGCTGGGTAGCAACTCGGCTGGCCTAATGGCCATGCCCAGGCAGGCTCTTGCTGCTGCCTGTGTCACTAGTGACACTAGTCAGGGAAGTGCTCACCAGTGACATCTGGTGTGACAGCCCCTGTGCTAGCGGGTGGACTCATAGCAGCTCTTGCTGTCTCAGGCCTGAGAGGAGGTTTTACACTGGATCCATGGATACAGGGAGAAAGGAGCAGTGTCCAACACTGGGAACATTGTCCCTGAGACAATGCAGACCGCCCCGTCTTTGTTCTTCCCTGTCATTCCTTTGGAGTGACCCTGTGACTTCTGACCTGTGGATCTTGGAGGGCAGCTCAGACTTTCTGCTGTGGGAAGTGGCTGAGAGTTGCACCCACCACTTGCAGAAGGGCTTCCCTGGCAAGACTTGAGGGAGAAATAGCTCCCCTCAGTGTCAGGAGACACAGATATTTTCCTGCGCAACTGACCAGCGTATGCTTTACCAAAACACAACCCTGGCTGAGTTCATCTGCATGTCTCCACGGGCCACGTTAAGTGCAGAACTAAGCTGTGGTCCTCTTTCACCACATGCGAGACTGTATGGCCTCCCAGGTGGAGCTTCTTTGGACTCTTTTAATTTCAGACCCCTCATCCTTTTATTTGGCTTATTAAAACTGCCTCTCTGATATTTCTAAATTTTATTATGTTGAAGAGTTGTATCTGTTTAAGCCATTTCCACCTTCTTTTGCAATGACATAGAACATAAATTACTTAATATGTTTAAAGAAATGTTTCTCCCAGTTGATATTCTTCTCCCCCACCCCCAAAATCTATTTTAGCTCTTACCTCACTGTGTATGGACTACAAATGTGGTCTTTGTGTTGGCCTTCAGTAAATCTATCAATGAGATAAAGCATTTTCTGGCAAGTCATTGGGAACAATTACATCTTTGTGCAGAACACAGGTGACAACGAACGAGTCTCTGATATCAGGAAGTCAAGCTGAGGACAGGACGCCGTCATTCCTTCAACAAACCTGAGTTTTCCCGGAGGGAGTTTCATGATTAAGTCTCCTCTGTTGGTATGTCCTGTGGGGACATCCACGCACAGCCACTTGGCTAGACATAGGTGCAGAGTAGGATGAACATAATTCATAATTTAGAAAACAAATCCTGATTGCAGTGCAATTTTTTCCAAAAGCAATGATGAAATCAATCAATACAGAATTAAAGAATCCAGAAAAGGTGTACATTAAACCCAGAAAGGAAAGGAAATTATTTTGAACATACTGATGCTTCTGTTCTTCGATAATCAACAGCCACATGGGGCCCCCTGAGGCTCTGAGCTGCCTCAAGTGTGTTGTGTACATGGCCATGTAGGGTACATGGCGACAGAAGGGGACTCCTGAGTGAATGAAGTGAGGGACTCCTAGAAACTACCGGTCACAATCTTTCTGAACAGCAAGTCTTCAGTTATTATTCTTGGGATGAGAGAGTGTTCTGGGAGGCCGAAGCAGGAAAATCACATGTTTGAGCCCAGCCTGGGCAACTTAGTGACTTAGTGAGTCCCTGTTTCCAAGATAAAAAATAAAAAAGTGCTGGGATATAGCTCAATGCAAAGGTCCTGGATTCAAACGCCAGTACTGCAAAGTAAATAATAAATGCTAACCAGCACCATGAGTAGAAGACCTCTTTTCACACTGATTTACCTACAGATGAAATTTTCACGTCAATCATGAGCTGCTCTTTGGCTTGCTCAACCTTATCTGAAAGGAGGACCCAATTGCTTCATATCAGTGGTAAGTAATAATTTCAAATTCTGGACACAGATTTCAGGGCACCAAATGTCCCCAAAAAACAACCCAGGCATGGGTAGCATATGACCTCACTTGCCTTGTCAGTGTCTTTGTTCATACCTGATTATCCAAGTTTTCACACTGTAGGCAGATCATGTTTACTCTATTCCCTGCTTGAATTATTAGACCTTAAAGAGAGGCATGATTGGATTATAGTTATCTTTGTTTCTTCAGGTCCAGGAAGCAGACATGCAAAAATCATTCAATACATCAAATTCATGAGAAAGAAAAATTATTCAGCTCAGATAGTACTTTTCAGCATTAACTTGCACTATCCATCCACATTTGTTGGGTTTTTTTTATCCTTTTACTCTATTTGAGAAATCAGAAAGTGCAGAATCCATGAGTTCAGGTAAGTGATGTTACAATCGAAAGTGAGGAAAGTACTGGGGAGATTCTAAGTAAAGGCCCATCTACTTTTATGACCTAGGAAGGAGAAGGATGCTTCTAACTAGAGAGAGGAGACAAATCAGATTTAAAACAGTGAGAATTCTGATTCAGGATGGGCTCTGAAAGGGTGCCACAATGTATAACCCAACCCAAACCGAGCCACAGGAATGCTGGTGACTGCAAAACAGCTGGGGCTTTAGATTCCCAGAGACCTGGTCCGTGGTACAGGCTAAGGAAGCAGCAAGACCCAGACGGGAAAGGCCTGTGCAGCAAGGGCTCCGGGCAGACTTGCAGTGTCCCAGGGTTCTCCTGAGGTGCAGGGACAGCTGAATACTGTGCGCCCACACACTGGGCCTCATGGGGTTGCCTGGTGTGGTGAGTATGAATAGGAGGAGTTAAAATGGATCCCAGTTATAAATTTATAACAGTTGCCAGGTCTACAGATGAGTCAAGTGGAAGTGAGAGGGGACCGAGAGATGGGAGGCCTGAAAAACAGACGCAGATTCAACGGGAGACTCAGAATTCTCAACAGACCCGCAAGTACTCAATGGGTGCTCCCCATCTGTTATGGTTTAGATGTCGAATGTTCCCCCAAAGGCTCATGTATTCAGAGGTGAGGCTTTTAGAAGGTGATCGGATCATGTGGACATTAGAATCATCATTGGATTCATCTGTTGGAGAGTTCAGAGCCAGATGTATTGTTAGGAGGTGGGGCTCAGTTCGTCGGAAGAGGAGACCACTGGGGATGTGGCCTGGAAGGTGTATCCCACCCCCACTCCCAGCTCCTCCCTTCTCTTTGTTTTCTGGCTGCCATGGTTTGAGCACCTTTTCCCCTGTTATGACTTTCTGCCATCCTTTTTCTGCATTGGACCCAGGTGTCCACGGACTGAAACCATGAGCCAAAATAAAGCTCTCCTCCTTTAAACTGCAGGTCTCAGGCATTGTGTCTCATTGATGGGAAAGTAACTAAGACACCATCTGATTACATAATACCTTAGAGCCTAAGCTCAAACCAGAAGGGTTGGCAAAACCCAAATTGGTAAGACTACATTTCTATCACCCCAGTGGAAATCAGAGTTCAATAATAGGAAAAAATTTATCTATTTTGCATGGAAATACTGGGGACCAAAACTCATCGCTATGCTAATAACAACTATATTGCCTGTAATATAAAATGAGCATGCATCAAATCTGATTTTTAATACAGCTTGTAATGTTTTCATAACTGAGACATTTCAAAAGTAAGGGGGCAAACAAAATTTCAATACAACATTCTTACATGTTTTCACTATCTAAAATCCAAGAACATTTGGACAAGATAGTCCAACCTCTTTTCTACCCAGTGATATGGTTGGAAGAAGGCCATCAGGTACTTTGTGTTTTCAAATATTCAAGGTGGGGGTGAAAGCTCAGGACTCTTTAAGAAGTCTGGAAGAAATCAAGTTTGCAAAACTCAAATTCACCCAAATTTATAGAAGCTCCTCCTGCCATGGCAGCCCATTCCAGGTGGATGTAAATAGTTAATGAGTAATGGGAGTTGTTGGGAAGTAGGAAAACAAGGAATGGAGAAGCCAACTTGCAGTAAACCCAAACCAAGGACAGAAGAGTCAGAGGGCTGTGGTATGTCTGACACTTGTCCTCTTCCTGTCCTCTTTACCAGCTCTGAGTGGCAGATCTGGAAACTGGAATTTGAAAGACTCAGAAGGCTCAGTGTTTGGAGGAAACTGGTGGATTTCCCGGAAACTTGACAAGGAGGACACCAAGAGCCTGTGCAGTAGGAAAAGCTGAGGCCCAAGGGGAGTTGCGATCCACGGCCTTGTTTCGAACTCAGAGCTGCCTGAAGGCAGGCAGGAAGTGAGACAGTGCCTGCCCGTAAGACCAGCCAGGCACCTTCTGTGTCAGTAAGGCGGGACAGACCACCCAGCAGCCACCCAGACACAGAAGAGTTTCCACCTCCAGCTGCCCCTGAGCCCCTCACCCTTCAATCCCTTTTCATAAAAATTCACTGGAGGTAGAGCCAGGTGGATCCAGGTCCAGTTGATACACAGACCCACCACGTGTGTGTGCCTGTGTTTGGAGAGTAAGTGAAGGTCCGTGAGGAAGGAACTCATCCCCCTCCTGGTCAGCCTCAGTCAAGGAGAGGACCACATGTCTCACATCATAGTCTGGTCACTCAGGAACCACATTCTGTCCCAGGGTGGCATCCAGCACTGGCTGCCCCCATGGTAGGGTCTCAGCTGCTGCCTCCTGAGCCTGCATCACTTGGCAAAAGCAATGCTCAAGGTTAGTTTTAATTTCTGCCTTTCCGACTACCTGTGACACACTTCCCTTTGATCTGGGTCTTGTTTATTTCCAGACATGTCACCTAGTGACACATTTGCCCTGCCCTCATACCCAAGGGTTGTGTCTCCAAGTTGTGCAGAACCTCCTAGAATCTATCTCCAACAAAGGGCCCTTTCTTAGTTTGAACAGAGACAATTTGGTGAGAGTAAAACCAGCAGTGAGGTACATGTGCTTCTTTAAATGTTGTGTCAAAGTCAACCTTTGCCTAGAAATTCTTCTAAAAGATCAGTGATTAGTAAGCAGCTGCTTGTTATTCCAGAACACCATTAACCCTTTCCTCCTCCACGATGTGCTGACAGAAAGAACGAGAGGATCTGTGAATAAATGACCTGACTGTTGAAAAGCAGAAAGTGCAACATATTTCAGAGTTAGAGTTGAATGAATACTAAGCATTTTTTCCCCTCTTTTTTCTGTTTTCCCACTGATACCCACAGGCATTTTTCTGTAATTTTGTGTAATATAACTATGCCAAAGGTTAAAATGATGGGCAGGTAAATGAAGGCTCCACGAATTCAGAAATCCTGGGAGAGGTAATATAGAGTTTACAAATATGTAAACACCCACTCCTTATATTTATGTCTAAGAGAGCACTCTGTGTGATCTGTGGATATAAGGCCAGAGGGTACAGTGGTAATGATGGCCATTCTTTTACATATATTTTTCAGTACTCATTTTGGAAAAGATCAAAAGATGGTTTTGATGCACATGACGGATCCCATATGTTGCTGTGAATGTGGACAGGAGGCTCAGATAGAAGCAAGAGGAAAACTTGCCCCCTAAACTTTTTCTCCCAAGGTTTGGTGTCTCTACTGTAAATATTTCTTTGATTCTCATAGAGCATTTGGTAAGCAGGCCCAAGGGAGATATTGATACCTTGGGTCTGAATATAGGAAAATAGAGACAAAAGCCTTATCTTCACAAGACGATCTTTTTGGAAATCAAGTAGAAAGCTTGATACCAGCTGTGTATCACACATGGCTACAAAGCAGTGAGTACAGGCAGGTGTGACACATCTGTGCAGGTGAGTCTGTGTGTGCAGAATTACCAGGAATCCCGCAGGGGCTCTGGTGGCACAAGATCATTCTAGAGCATACAGGCACAGTGTTGCTGCCCAATGTAGAGGAAGTGGCCTTCTAGGACTCAAAGAGACCTAGGGTGATCTTAGTTTCTGAATCTTCAGGAGACTAGACCCAGGGTGAGACACCATGGCATGGTGGATGACACATGGACACCTGGAGACCTACTCCCCCTACATGTCTACTGGTAGGTTGTATCCTCCACCAGCTCAGCACAGCAGGGCCCACCCTGCCCTCTCCCACACGGCTCACAGCCAGTCCACCCCCAGGCCCTGTTGCTGTTCTGTGTCTTTATCCCTTAGTCTGACAGCTCCTCTCCTTCCCCACCACCATACTGCTCAAATCTATATCATCTCCCACTCAGTCTCCTCAATGATTTCTCAGCCTCCCGTCTGCCTTCTCCCATCTGCATCTGTACTGGCACTGCATCTGGACTCAATCCAGGAATGCAAACTAGATTGTGGTACTTTCCCCTCAGCACCCTTCCTCCTCACATCTTCTGTTGCTTTCCCAGTGGTGACTGTTATCCTAAACATGGCCCAGAAGCCTGCCCTACCACTCCAACTTCATCATAGTCACATGCCACCTTCTCTCTGTCCTTGCCCCATATTGGCCATCCCTCCATCTCTTGAACTTGCTGTGCTCCCTTCTCCCACCAGACATTTTTACATGGGCAATTTCTTCTTTCTGGAATGTTCCTTCAACATTCTTTACTTAATAAACTGCTACTCATCTTTCAAATATGGCCAAGGTACATTTCTGAAGGAAAGTGTTTATATTGGTTAGCATTCTCTAGAGGAACAGAATCCATAGAAAATATATTGTCTTAGTCACTTTCCTCACCACTGGGACAAAATATCCAGCACCGCAACTAAAAGGAGGAGAAGTTTATTTGGGCTCACAGTTTAGAAGTTTCAGTTCAGTCCTTGCATGGTTGGTGGCATAGTGGAAAGGCATGGACAGAGGAGAGCTGCTTACCTCATGGTGGACAGGAAGCAAGGAGGGAAGGGAGGAGCTGAGGAGGAAGTATACCCTTCCGGTTCATACCTGTAACCCACCTCTTCCAACTAGCCATCCCCTCTCATCACCAAGCCAGCTGTGCAAGGAGGGAAGGGAGGAGCTGAGGAGGAAGTATACCCTTCCGGTTCATACCTGTGACCCACCTCTTCCAACTAGCCATCCCCTCTCATCACCAAGCCAGCTGTGCCATCCCCATAATCCAATCACTTTCCTCAAATTCTGTACATGAGGCTTTGGTGGGATCCAGGTATAAACCATAATATGTATGTAGAATTATGCAAGGGGATTTGGTAGGCCTACAGGATCAGGATCAAGGGTCATCTGGAGAGACAGAGCATCCAGGAGCTGCTCATTCCAGAAAGATGGAAGCTGCAGAACAAGGGGATCAAGGGCATGGCTCCAGTCCAAGGTCAAAGGGCTGGAAGCTCCCCAGAGAGTTTCCGGTGCTGTGTTCAAAGGCTGAAGAAACTGGAGATCGATGTCCAAAGGTGATGACCACGGAAGATGCACCCACTCAGGGAGACAGGAGATCTCAGAACACGGGCAAACTCCCTTCTTCTTTGCCTTTTAATTTACCCAGGCAACAAGCCTATTGGTTGGTGCCACCCTCAGTCAAAGCCCATCTTCCTCACTCAGTGTGCTGCTGGCCTGCATGCCGATCACCTCCAAAGACTGTGCTTTAATAATCCACTCGGCTTTTCTTAACTCAGGCAAGTTGACATGCATAGTGAACTGTCGCAATGTTTCCTGACCCAAAAAAAAGGCCATAGTTCCTTAAAATACCCTATATATGTCTCTTCATAGCACCTACGTGATGCCTATGTTCCAGTTTTGCGTCACTTTTCAATGACTGATTATCCTCCAGCTGGACCGGAGACTGTTAGTAGGCAGGACCTGCCTGTTTTCACCAAGGACAGGAACACTGTAGCTGAGGGTGGGCACGGGTGAATCGCTGGCACTGTCCTGTTGGTTCATCCTGTGTGCTCCACACTGCGCCAAGCTCTGCTTCAAACCATGAACAAGACAGGCAAGGCTCTTGGCCCCGTGGACATCGCATTTTAGTGCAAGAGACAGATGGTAAACACATAAACACGATGACCAGAGACCACGGTGTTTGAAAATGAAGACTGCTATGGGACGAAGAAGGGAAGGACAGGCGAGTGGTTGGTGAAGAGTTCTTGAAGCAGGTGATGTGAGAACTGAGTTTTGATCAATGAGAGGTGACTTGAGGTGGACCTGCCAGGGAAAAGCTCTCCAGGTGCTGGAAATGGAGGGGTAAGGGCCTTCGGGGAGTGTCCAGAGGCCAGTATTGCTGGGGCACTGGCAGAAACAGGCGTTTGTGATGCAGCCAGAAAGATCAGCAGAGACCAGCTTGGGATGGAAGCGTATGCATGTTATTCTGAGTGAAACTGGAAGCCACTGATTGACTTAGACCCAAGAATGGCAGGCATCTGACTTGTGGGTTCTAAGGCTCTCTAGGTAGATGCTATGGAGGAGGGACTGGAGGCAAACAAGACCAGAACCTTTCAGGCAGCTACTGGAGAGGACACTGGGAATAGGGTGGAGTCCTGGGCACTGGATGGGGAAGGAAGGAAACTTGTTCCCGAAGCAAAGCCAGGAGGCCGGTTGCCTTCAAGGACTCTGGTTCAGCAGTGGGTAAACGGTGACACCATGTCCTGTGCTGGGGAAGACTTCTGAAAAAATGGATGGGTCAATGGATGAATAAGCAATACATAAATACGGAAAGACATATGAGACAGTGAAAAGGAATGAGCCATCAGGATAAGAAACGTACATTAGCCATGTGGACCCCTGTCATAGTCACAAACACTCCGGAGAAAGAGAAGCAGTAGGACGTGTACAGAGAGAGTCTTCTTTCAAGAATCAGCTTGTTTCTTATAAGCTAATTGGGGTGCAGAACAGGCCAGTAAGCTAGAAACCAAGGCAAGAGTTGATACCTCAGTTTTGAAGCAGGATTTATTCACCCCAAGAAAACCTTGGAATTTTTTCTCTTAAAGTTCTCAACTGGTTAAACGAGACCCACTCACATTAATTAGGGTAATCTTTACTTATAGTACTGATGGCACATGCTAACAACATTTACAAAATACCTTCCCAGCAATACTTAGATCGGTGTTTGATTTCATACTGGATACTACAGCCTAGCCAAGTTGACACATAAAAATGCGCATCCTAATTCCTGGTAATCGTTCAGTGGAAACCGTTAGACTTTACCAATGACATAGTGCAGGGGGTTGGCAAACTCTGTTCCATGGCCAATCCCTGTCCACTACCTGTTTTTGAGAATAAAGTTTTATTGGAACTCGGCCACTCTTGCTCATCTGCACACAGTCTGCAGCTGCTTTTGTATGATAGCTGCAGAGTGGAATAATTCTGATGGAAGTTGAATGGCTCACAAATCCTGAAATGTCTTACTGTCTAGCACTTTACAGAGAAAGTTTGCCAAACCCTAGTATAACTAACTCCTGCAGAGCTACTCAAGCAAACTGCTATTGCTCAGTGGGAAAGACTGAGGATTTAAAATAGTGAATGGGCCCAAGTCCAGTGAAGACCTGGGAAAATATTAAAAGAATAGTTAAACATGACCAGAGGTATCATTGGGGAAAAGAAACCCAAGACATTTGCACTTGGCTTCAAAGCAGCTTACTTTCTGGCCTTAGACAATCATTACCTCATTGCTCAAAAATGGAAATGTGGAGCCTCCAGAGCATAAAACCAACCCCTAATAAATCTCCCACCAAGGATGCAGTGATTCAAAGGTGTGAGAAAATAGCACCAGGAAAGCAAAAACAGAGCGACTTGCTTACTATGGCAAGTAGCAACTGGATTTAGTTTTTCACCTAATTTTGAACAATTTATCATCACCTCCCAAAAAGGGGGGAAAATAACCTTTAAAAAATTGCCTTGTTTTCTTTTTCCCCTGAGAAGAACATAGGATGAAGTTTTCAATGTTAATGAAGTAGTTTTCTTAGTAATTATTTCTAAATTTCGTCTCCTACTGGATCTCTTGAAATATTTTGGTTATCAGGGGGAAACAGACTGCCTCCTTTCTTGTATGGAATAAGCTTTGCTGAAATAAATTGCCTCTAAGCTTTCAATTTATTAACCTACATCTAAACAAAATAATGTTTTTTAAGAGTACTCACTGAAGGGAAAATTTGTAAGATTTTTTTTAAGTTTTATTTTTACTTTTCAGCATGTGAGAAAGTATAGGGTAACACAGAGACAAGGTAGAATAAAATTAACCTTTCCAAAAGGCAAAAAACAATGCTTGATCAAATAAAATGAACTTCGATCATTTGATCACCTCTACTACCTACACTCTCAAGCACTGCACTAAGCTATATCCCTAATTTTCAGATAACAGAAAACTGCAGTTCCACAATAACAAATCCCATGGTTATCTTCCTCTTGTCTCTCCTGAACAGCATTCACTTTTATTTAGGACCATCACTTTGTACCACAATGTAAGACTTTTATAAGAACCTGCAGAGATACCCTCCACTGTCGGAGTCACCTCTTCCTCCAACCTCTGCTCCCCTTCCCCCAGGGGGTGATGGAGAAGACAAACAAATTCGGACCTGCAGACCCAACTGGGTAGCCGCCCCGCAGGACTCATCCATCCCAGTTAGCAGGTGGCAGCTTCTTGTTCTCACGTGGAACTTCACTCGGGAAGCTTCTCCTGCTGTCGTCTGCATTGTTTGCAGAACCGTTGTCAGCATATTTTGGGATCTCGAATTCTATTAAAGCAGTCAGACTCCATGCTCCTCCCTATACAGATACTCTTGGAAGCTGAACTTCTCCTTTGCCATGGAAAAGTCAGAATCTATTCTTCGGAGTCCTCAGCCTTCTCCGAGGGACTTGCCTCGCAGTGGCCCTGACTGCGGGACCAGAAAAGAGCTGTGCACGTGGTCAGTGCCGCAGCCAGGCAGTATCCTCTCGGTGACGATCGCGTCTGTGCACATGGGCTCAGCTTCCAACCACGAGCTCACCCGCTCTCTTGAAGCAGACCGGAAGTCCCCCGGGAGGATTGTCCCTGGAGCAGAGAATGTGGACAACATGGCCGCTCCCTGCCCTCCCTGGGGATGACTGCTCAGCTTCCTGCTCTGCACTGTGGCCATGCATCCCTCAGTGGTCTATGTTCCTGGGGGCCCGGAAGATGACTTGCTTTGGGAATGAAAGCTTTCTCCCTGCTGTGCCTAGGAAAACCCATTTCCTGTAGGGTGTGTCTTGGAATGACCTCCCGAACTGTCCACACTTTGTTTAGCTCTTCCCAGTCATATGTTTTGAGAAGTAGGTTGAATTCAGCCATCCTATAGTTCTCATCCTTTCTCAGTCTTTGAGTCTTTATTAAGCTCATTCAAAGAGGCAAATAAAGGTTGGGCAGGGGATGCTGTTGTCCCTGCAGCTTGTTAGAGTGTGCGACCCACACCACCGTGAGCAGCAGCCCTGGGCTTCGTGTTCTGAGGGTACCCAGTGCAGCCTCCTGCCAGGAATGAGCCTCTCGTCTCCCCACTAACAATGAGGATGTTGAGTCACGCAGTAAGTCAGCGTCGCTGTGGGGGTTCTGGAATCTGGCCAACTTGGCTCTACCACTTCTTAGCTAGCTAGTTATCTCCATCTCAGTTATCTCATCTGGAAATTGAAAACAAGAGTGGTAACGATGTCGTAGGTCTGTATGAGTGCTGGATGAAGTAAGGACAGCGCCTGGCAGATGTCAGTTACAGCCGAGTCTCTGGGCCCCCAAGGGCAGCCCCAGCCTCCAGGGGTGACAGTGATAGTGGAGGAGAAATAGAACCCCAGACCACCTGGGCAGGTGCAAGGAGAGGGTGGCATGGCCCTTCCTTTCCTTGCTCCTTCCAGATGGCCATGTGGACAAACAGCACAGATGGGACACTGAGAGTGTGGAAGTGCAGTGTGTTACTCACATCCATCTAACTGGGGGCATCCAGCAGCACCCCAAGGGTCCGAGGGAGACAGTCTCTGTTTATCTTCTAACATGCAGGTCAGATTCCTCCTCTGCATATCTGCATTCCTCACCAGCCAAACTCCAGAAGCCGTCTCAGACCTGTGTCCAGGGTGGCACCTGTCACCTGTGTGCTGCCTCTAATTACCCAGCCTTCACCTATGTTGTCCCATCTGATGAGGTTGGCAGTGTACAAGGGGGACTGCGTCCCCAGGATGACACTGATGCGGGGGGATATAGCTAGACCTGCGATCGATCTTCAGCCAGACTTTCTCTCCACCTGGTTGCTCTGGCTGCCTTCAAGCTATGGTTAAATGGAAATCACTTCAGAATTCTCTCTCCTCTCTCTTTTTTCTCCTTCTCTTTCCTCTTTCCTCTTTTCTTTTCTCTCATGACTCTCCCCTCCCTTCCTCTCCCTCCCCCCCTCCCCCTCCCTCTCCTCCCCTTTCTTCTCCTCTTCCTTTCTCTCTCTCTCCCTCCCCCTCCTTCTTCCTCTCTGTCTCTGCCCCCCCATTCCTCCCGCCCTCTCCAGGGACTGGCTGAGTAGTGCATTTTTTTGCTTCCAGGAAACCCCCATTTTCAGGCACTATGAGCTTCCAGCATCAGAGTCAGCAAGTCCAAGAGTGAGACCCTGGTTGGAGCTGCTGCCTCTCTATGCCTGGCCTATGAGAGACAAGACTGAGCTCCTGGCAGCTGTCCTGTGTCCTGACAGACCCACCGGAGAACTGAAGGAAGCAGATGGGGAGAGGAAAAGGGGTCTTCTAGGCTCCCATTCTGAAGCCAAAGCACACCCCTCACTGTGCATGCTCAAAGGAAATCCAGCGTGATTCTGATGAAAACACCTCTGTATGGTCCATTTTTTGTATGGCTCCTGCCAGTCGGCAAGGACTATTTTACTTAAACACCCCCGCCATTTCTGTTTCCTCCGGGCACTCATGGGTAACCAGTGTGCTGGCTGATGAACAACCCATGCTCAGGAGGCAGTGGGAAGCAACAGGCACCGCACTGTGGTGTCTTGGCGAAGCCCACGCGGCCTTGACATCTGCTGTCAAATGTCCTTCCTCAGAATAACGACTAATAAACCCACAGCGGGCAGCCAGGAGGCCCACGGGAAACCAACTGCAGTACAGACCAATCTCCAGGTGACTCTCAAAGTCCCACCAGGCAGCCCTCACCTGTGTACTCTATGCCAACACCTGGGTTCAATTTCTTTCTTCCTATTTCTTTTTCCTCCGTCTCTTGAGAAAAGCTCTGCTACTAATTCCAACTTCAAACTGCTGGAAAAAGTCAATCCAACATCGTCACATTTTTCTGGCTATTTTAGCTCAGTTTAAAAAATAAACATAGATTTTCTCCATTGCATGCCTATTTCTAGACAAAGCTAACTGGAAATGAGAAAACAAAGGTGGCACCTTCAGTGGCTTCCATGGCAGGAACGTGGTGATGTCACCAAGCTCCTGTGTCCTGGGGAGACCCTGATGGTCTCCCTTCACTGGTAGAACACCTGGTTCCTCATCCCTGCATGTTCAAATCCACTTCACTTCCCCTTGGTGCCCTTCTCGTTGAAGTTGTGGCTTCTCATACTGAACAGTGAACTGGCTCATTGGACAGGTCCCTCTGTCGTCCTGTCTGCTTCTGAGGGTTGGCTGGGTCACCAGTGCCCAAGGAGGAGCCACCTCAAATGTGACAGGAGCTATTTGTTGGGAAGAAGGAAATCCAGATAATGTTTCAGAATCACACACTTGAAAATAGACTCAGTACTGATGATTAATGAAAACTGTTCAGCCTTGTTATGTCTTAGTTTCTTAATCTGTAATGGGCAGGTAGGATTCCAAGAAATCCATTAGAGTTATGGTAAAAGTCATTCCTGAAAGTTTATATTTATTAAGAGATTCAAGCACAAAGGCCTTTTAATGCTTGAAATCTCTTCCTAATGCCTTTCTCATGTTCTCTCTTTCAAGGACCAACAACAAAAGCATCCTTAACTCAGATCACAGGAGTAGAACGTGAACTCAGGGAGTTGAAGATTGTCTCTAAATCTGGATGAGTTTTACAATCCAAGCCATGTCAGAGTTTAACTGGCAGCATTTATTTTTCTTATAAGGCCATGAAATAACAGTGCACTTTTTTAATCAGTGGCATTTTAGATTCAGTGAAATAAGCAAATAAATTAGTCCTTCCAGAATTCAAAACAGCTTAACTTGCTTTCGAAACAGCTGAACTTTGATATTTGATTTAATTCAGATCTCACTAGCTTTTCTCAACTTTAGCAGAAATTGCACCCTGCTGACTTACTCATCCCTAGAGTTGGGAGGATCATAGAGGTCATCT
This sequence comes from Erethizon dorsatum, assembly GCA_028451465.1. Classification (NCBI taxonomy): domain Eukaryota; kingdom Metazoa; phylum Chordata; class Mammalia; order Rodentia; family Erethizontidae; genus Erethizon; species Erethizon dorsatum. The sequence continues at coordinate 60,293,975 of CM051833.1, forward strand.
AGCCCCATATTCCCTAGGGATACTCCCTAGTGATAGAATTCAGCCACGAAGCCTCCAGGATGTAATAAGTCCGGGAAATATTGTGTCAAACTTATCCCAGTCTTTCATACTTGAATAGAAACCATGGACCTGTCATGAGGGCATTTGAGTCTTTAGATTTCCCTTTCTTATTTCACCACTAATCTTTTTCTTCTAGTTCTGATTACAGGCAAATAGAAACGTTGTTGAGAAAGGAGAGGGCCTAAAAGATTGTATAATTTGCCTAAAAGACCCAGCCAGTAAGTGGTAAGGCCAGGAATACAGTCTGGGTCTTCTGGTCCTAGCTCTAGTTCATGTTCTTCTGAAACACAGCACCATTCCGTGCCTCACTTTTCATGAAATGTTGAAGGCACCATGGTGTAGTCATCATGTTCCTAACGCACTTCCCTGAGAACTTCCAAACTAACACGTTAGGGGAAACTAAAAATAGATTTACACTGGAAATCAACAAGTGCTGAATTGTGAACTTTTTTCCTGTACTGTGATGTCCAGTGGAATTTGTCGCCCTACTGCCCTCCAAGACACAGGAGCAGCTGTCGGAGTAACCAAGATCTTAAAGCAGGAGGGTGTGGAGGGGCAGAAGCCAAGGGACATGGAGCTCCATCAGCGCCTGTCCCCAGACCCTCGACTCTGCCACCCAGGAGCAGGGTTGCAGCTGCCTTTGTCACCCCTTCACTTGTGATTATGAAAATGTCCTTATTACACTGCACCGCACCATAATCATTTGCATTTTTATTGTTTTCACTCAAAAGCTCCTAAGTTATTTAGATAAGCACCATTAAACAAAAATTTGAGTAATTAGTTCTTTTGATGCATCCTGGTGGCAGCAGAGGAAATCAAAGCCATTTATTTTTTTTTTTTTTTTTTTTTTTTTTTTTTTTTTTGTGGGTACCGGGGGGACGACCTCAGGACCTCGCACGCCAGCAGGCGCCCGTGTCACTGAGCGATATCACCGGCCCCTTTTTCGTATGTGGGATCCGGGAGTCGAACTCGGGCCCTCGCGCTTGCTGGGCAGGCGCTTAAGCCACTGAGCCATCTCACCGGCCCTCAAAGCCATTTATTAACAGTACCATCAGTCCCAGGTGGGACTCAGTACAAACAGAGCTTAGCCCAAACAGCTGCTCATTAAGTCCTGAACAGGAATTAGGAATTTCTCTTCGGGTGTCATTCTTCATCAAGCAGCCCCTGCCACTTGAGTAGGCTCATTGTATCATTTATGCCACTGAAATACCACAAACCCCTGCTAATGGGAAGTCCCAGAGGGTGGCCACAAAATAAAATAATCACACCCCTCTTCACCAAGCCCAGAACTTTAAAATCAGTTCAATTCAAACTTAGAACCTTGACATCAGAAGGGAATCCCACAGGTCAAGGTCATCTATCTCTATCTTTTCATTTGGCTGTTCAGAGCTGGAGAGCAAGCGGGGTAAGAGATTTCCTCGGGAGCCACAGTTGCCCAGTGGGATCTACACCATCCATCTCATGCTCCAGCAGGTATCCTACCCCAAGAGATGCAATTGCCCCATGGAAGCCAGTGCCTGACGTTTACAAAGGAAACCAATAGTGGTTTTGTCTCCTGCATATTAGAAAACAGCACCCTGAGCTGATCAGAAACTTCAGCAAGCAAGAGAGAGGGTTCTTAAGTATTGTGACGCATTTTATGAGGCTCAGTGAATTGCCCAGTCCTCAAGTCTCTAGGGCAGGCTGAGCAGCTCCTGCCTGGAAAGCAGAGGGGTGAGCCGATGAGCCACTGCAGGCTCCGGGCTCTGGGAGCTCGGCTAATTCACAAGCTCTCCATCTTCAAGGCAGGATCTCTCTGCAGCATGAATAGCATCCTGCATGGTGCTTTTCTCCCCTGACATACAACATATGGCAGCACAAACAAGATTTCCAATAAAAGATTTCCTGTTACTCTCCCAATATTTTGCTAACACGTATTTCCAAAGATTAGACCACAGGAGAGCTCTCACCTGCTTCGCTCACCTGCTGAGACTGAGGCTTCTGGAAGTTTTAAGCCATAGAAATAAATGTATGTGTGAATCCCCACTCATGAGTCATCGTGCAAAACACATCAGAGAGCCTGGCGCAAAACAACCGACTCCCTGCAGTATTTCCACCCATTAATCTCAGTCTCCCCAGCGTCACTTTGGCCAGCTCCCCCAACCACACAGAAATACAGAAGAAACACTAAGCGATTATTGGGCAAGTATTTCAGAAAGGCAAGGCACCTCTGAATGTGTTCCTAATACCTACTTTTTCTCATTTTTATATCTTATTAAACATCTGTGAATAACAATGCAAGTTCAGTGTTTTTTTCTTAACAAAAGAACATACTTGGGTGCCTCCTCTCTCCCCATCAATGGAATTCATTTTACTGAATTCTTCCTGCTGCTACCATGGGCCACAGGAAGAACTGAGGTGCTGTGAGCTCTTGGGAAGGGAAGTTTCCTGGGGTAGGTGAGGCTTGGCTACATCTAATTCAATGTTGTTCATCAGAGGAGCTGAAGATCTTTACTTTCCAGAAGCCCATAATGGTGGGAGCAGAAGTAAAGCAAAGTATGACACACGTCTATAATTGACCTGACCTTGAGAAGGAGATCTCAGCAAAGAGGCAGGGACAAAGAGGGGTGTCAACTTTAAGGGTGAGGAGTAACTGAACAACATCCTTAGCAAAAACAAGATCGGTCCAGGAACTAATGAGAAGCACCAACACGAATGTGAAGATACGCGAAAATCAGTAGGTAAGGAGAGAAAATGCCACAGCTCATTTCTTTTCCATTTCCTCTAACCAGAAAATGCCAGAGAGACCTTGTACTTGTGACAAAATCCAGATTAATTCTACCCACTGCCTTCATCTTTACCATTAATTAGTGCCAGAGGCAACTCTCCTTTTCCTCCTCTCTCCCCTAGGGTTCCCCTCCGGATGCTAATGAAGTCAAGAGATTTCTAGGTTTCACAGTCTCAGTTGAGCAGTGCTATTCTTTTCTACTGGCAATAAGGAACAAAATAAATTAACTTGGAGGATTTCTTGATGGCAACAGTTTACAATCAAATGCCACACTGTTGACAAAATCATCATAACTGTCACTTTCTGCATTTCTGCCAATGCCATAATTAGTGTCATTACCAGTAAGTCATGGAAATATAAATGAGTGTGGATTACACGACACAAAATCACATAAATATGAATATTTCATGGTACCTAAGCAATGCAACAAATTGTGCACAACAGGAACTTGGCACTTGCTTCCAGTGTATCTTAGATCTCTCACCCAGACCAAGTTCACTGTCTTCTGACACAGCTATAGAAAGATGTTTCTGAGCGAGTATTTCCGAAGGCTTGTGATGAGGAAAACGGGGAGGAAATGTTCTCTCTGGAGCTGATTTGAAAATATATTACATTGTTGGCACATTTTTACTTTTAGGATATGCAATTTCTTTTTTGTATTTTCCTAAATAGAATGTAATTTCAAAAGAAAATATTTTTAAAATAATGCAATTGACAGCCACGTGCATGTAAGTTTGTATCACTTTCTCTTCTGGACTGTGTATGCTTGAATACTTGGCAAGTGTGTTCGAGCAGTGTACTGCCTGTCACGCCTTACCAGGGCCACTGCCTCCTTTCCTCTATGCCCAAGACTGACTCAGGCCACACTGCTCTCCCCTGTCTTTGAACTTATAAAATCCAGGCCTGGAAAGCACCCACTTTGACACCTCTTAGGCTCTGCAAGCTGTGGTTACCATGCTCTCTTTGTTTATGTTAGTTGCAACTTTGGAATTGCCATCTTTTGCAAACCCTCTGCTTCTCAGTGTCTGATATTAGGCTGAGAGATCATAGACACTTCTTAAATATGAAAGGAAAATTATTAAATTAAGTAGGCATGCCTGTTAATTTCTGTAAGAAATAAGATAGGAATGGAAAAATATTGGATGAAGCCCAGGTATTTCTTTCAGCAGTGTGAGAGCACACCCCAAATCAGGAAGGTCTGTACACTAAAAACAGGATAGTGTGCTCATTGAAAGTTGGCAATGGGTGTGAGAAATGCCTTCTTAACCAAAATTATTCACTAATCTTGGATGTATAGCAAGGAGCTTTTATAAATGGGAAAAGGACCAAGAAATGGAGGAAAGGGGAAGAGAGGAGAGAGGAAGGAGAGGTAAAAAGAATTAGGATGTGTTATGTACAGGCACCAATTTCCTGTGATGAATGTAACCATTGTCATTATATACTGCAAAGATACACTAATAAAAATGAAAATTAAAATCTATATAAAGAGATGTCGAGTCTTACACGGTATGACTATGTTATCAGATCTATGGGGGAAGAGAGTTTTGTCTGATTTATTCACAGTTCTGACAAACAGAATAACGGCCTCATACCCCATACACCCACATCCTAATCCCTGGAAATGGTGATCATGTTGGGTTACAGCAAAACAAAGCACAAATCACTCACTTTCCCCAGTCTCAAAACCCAGAAAGTGTATCATATTTGCATTCTCCATTTTTGACTCAGTGATTAGGCCTTTAGAATATTTCTACAGTGCCATGATGGAGCTTCAGAAAGTCTTGGTGATCCCTACCTGCAGTAGACCAAGGAAAAATCCACCTGTTTAAGGTTCAAAATACAGATTTCTGTTTAAGAGATGAGGCTGGAATGCTGAAAGGTTGAAACTTCACCTCATAAGGTTTAAAACATCACGGAGTGTTGACATGATGGCATTTGTGCTTGTGGAAACTCACTGCAGGTACAGTGCAGGAAATGAGTGGGTTGGGAAAGGTGGTAGCAAGACCAGGCCAGAAGTTATTGCCTTAACCTCCAGAGATCCGTACAGCGCCCTGACCTGGGAGAGTGCAGTGGGGATGGAGGGAGATGGATAAAGTCCAGTGATGGTTACGAGGTCACATTGATGGGAATTACAATCTTTTGATTAAAAGAGAGAGAAAAAGAAGTTAATGGGAATTACGAATTGTGGGCCCAAACAACAGAGTAGATGAAAACTATTCTGTAAGATGCCAGCACGAAGTGGTATATATAGTTTGACATAGGGTGAAATTGGACATAATATAATGAGTACAGATTTGGACAAGTGTTTGCCAAGTGGGAGAAGACAAGTAATTGTAGTAAATAATAATAAATAATAGTAAATAATAATAATAGTAAATCATTAGCGGTATCAGTATGAAGATCAAGGGAGAAACTTTGTTAGAAACGGATTTGGGAGTCATGAATATATGAATGTAAATGGAGTCATTGGGTGTGCAGTACCCAAGGTAAAGGTGTAGATTTAAGACTCAGAGTTAAAACCTCTGACAAGCATCATTTTGAAGAGGGAGGATGGAAGAGAAATCTATGCAGGAGACTGATTTCATGGCCAGAGAGGAAGAAAACCAGAACTAGGTGTCATGACAGCTAACAGATAATCTCAAGATGGTGGGTATCACCAGGGTGCCGAATGCTGCTGGAAGATGAAGAAAGATGAAGTAGGCACTGGGTATTGTAATATGGACATCACTGAGGACCTGAAAGGCAATATTTTAGTAGAATAGTGGGGGCAGAGATCAGCCTGAAGGGTAGGTGTAAGAGTACAAGGTGAGGAACCTGCAAAACAAATAAGGTACCTCTTTCAAGAAATTCAGCCAAAAAAGAGAAGCAAGAAATGGGATGGTATAGAATTGTATTTTTTGCACCTCAATACAATGATGTTAAGTGAAATAAGTCACGCACAAGCTTAAATATCACATGGTTTCTTTCTTGTATGAGAAACTCAAAGTATCAATAAATTCAAGAGCAAAATAAAAGATAGATAATAGGAAGCAGGAAGATAGATGTTTTGCAAAAAAGAAAGGGGACCGAGAGATGGAGGAAGCAGAGAGGCAGGTGAGGGAAAAGGAACACGAAAGGAATTAAGGTGCATAATTTTCCTGCAGCAACTGCCCACAGTGAATGTAATCATCATAACAACACAAATTTTAGAAATAGACTGATGTGAAGAGTTCAGTGGGAGACTGAGGATTCCGGTCAGCAAGGAGATAACCATTTTCGTGAGGTCCCTGAGGACATGGGCTGAATCAGCACAGAGGTGGAGGCTGGGCTTGGATGGTAGATGTGACGCTCTTCACTGCCCTGAGGGGAAGGGAGGAAATTTGGACACCGTGGTTGCTGGTGAATTTTAAGTTTGATGCAGTAAAATTGAAGCAGTCACCATTTTCTGTCTTTTTATTCTTCTGTTCAGTAGGAGATAAATCATTGGAATATTTAATTTTGAAAAGGGAGGCATTTTAACATTTAAAGTGAAGCTTTAATACAAATAAATCCAAGATTCTCAAGTGGTACCGTCTCAGCATACGTTTAATTCGACAAAACCATAATCCAGTGGTTTAAAGTAATTCTAAAGTGATTATGATTTTGTCTGATGCGCAGCATTAAGGAAGACGGCATTGATAATCCACAGAAAGCATCTCCACCCCCTTCTACTCTTCCACAAAGCTCCCACCTGAAAGCTTCCGAGAGCTTCCCAAACTGGAAATGCTGCTCCTCACCCAGTCTCCCGCTGGGATGTCCCTCTTCTCAATCCCTGCTCTCCAGCTCTCCATTACGAAGGAAATCTGAAGCTATGGTGATGATATTTTTCTTTCCTCCTTTATCATGAGCTTTTTTTCGCTCTATTCTCTGAATTCAAAAGTTTGTGTTACAACAGATGCAGGAGCAATTCTGTCAAATATAGAATTTCACTCGGAAGACTGGAATGGCGATGTAGAAAGAATGGACAGGCCAAAGAGAGCTCTCACAGGAGCAGGCTGTGGCTCAGCCTTCCCATCAATCAGGCAGGAGCTGGCCTTGTAGAATGTGATGCCATCATTGGACACTGGCCATTGCTGTGACCATCACAGGAATGGAGATATTAAATGCTGAGGACAGCCTCCAAGAAAGGATAAAGGTTAAGTGGATAAAAGCATGATCAATAACTCTGAAAAATTCACCATGGCACAGTGCTGTGGCTGATATTAGACAAAATTTGAATTATTGATCATATATGTCATGTGCACATTTTAGGCATTAAGTCCCTAGACACTGAAAGGATTCCAAAGGAATGAACAGCCATGGCGGGCGCATGACACTCGGGAGAGTGAGGTTAGCAGGAGGGAAGAACGAAGTCCCCTCTGGGCTGATGAAACTTGGCAAATGCACAGGGAAACAAGGGGATGCTTTTCATTCTCCCATCTGGCTGCTGGAGCGATTATTCTCTGCACACAAACAAAAGGAACATGCGCCCACCCCGCTTCCACACAAAGTGATGGTCCGGACAAGCTGTCTTACAGTCAGGCACAAACAGCAAAACCTCACCAGCTGTACGCTCCTTCTTACTAACGCAAAGTTACCTGTGGACCCAAGAAAGCTTCCAGACAGGTGTCCTGGCTCAGCCTACTGGGCTGCTGGGAACCTTGTCTCCTCCAGTGCATCACAGGCATCGGAAACAGCCACTCAGGGGAGGCTCTCTGTGCTGGACATGGCTTTGACCCCTCCGGAGGGCTCAGCTCCAGCCTGCTTTCTCAGCCTTCTCTAGGCCACGGGAAGCTGATGGTGGGGGCACGAATGCACTCTCTTGTCCCCTGGGCTTTCGTTGGATTTGACCAGGTGGAATACCTGGGGGAGAGCTAAGGAGAGATGCTCAGTAGGTTTGGGGTGTTCATTCTCCACTCACTTCCTATGGGACATGGTGGCCAGGCTGTATCACGCAAATGAAGACCAGCGAGTGGTGGAAGGGGTGGAAGGGGACATGTGAAACGGGAGGCATGGGAGTCAGACCTCTCTTCTCTCTCTTCCTCCCTCCCTGCCTCCCTCCCTCTTTTTCCCTCCCTCCCTCCCTTTTTCTCTCCCTCCCTCTCTGTCTCTCTCTGCCTCCCTCCCTCTTCCTCTCTCTCTCCCTCCCTCCCTCTCTATCTCTCCCTCCTTCTCTCTCTCTGTCTCTCTCTCTCTCTCTTTCTCTCTCTCTTTCTCTCCCTCTCTCTCTTTCTGCATTTTCACAGCTACTCCCTTCCCTCACCTTTTCGGGTGAACACTGTCATTGCTCCCCACTCTTATGAAGCCCAGAGGTACTTCTATTCTTGTTGGTTTCTTAAAACCCAGCTCACTCACACCTTTGTCAACTTAAAACTCAGCCTGGCCTCTTTTATTTTGCATTAACTGGATCTTAAATGCTTTTCCCTAGAAGTGGCCCACATCTCTTCCACTTGAAATCATTGACCAGAGTTAGTTGTGCACCCTATTTAACTCCAACAGGACTGGAGGTTCACTGCTCTCGGTTAGCCAGGAGAAAGGTGAATCAGATACTGGTAGAGACCAGGAGTCTATCGCAGAGGCCTGGTCAGAGAAGCAGTGTGATTTACTTGGTGATTATGGAGCGACGGGTCACTTTGCCATTTTCATCATTAGGAGCAGCACATAACTCATCTCAATTCCTTTTTGGCATAATTGCAGACAGTTGGACCTTTTCCAAAAGCAGTGATCACATACAAAATTGCCAAATTAACCCCCAAATTGGCAATCAGATGGAGATAACCGCTTCCTCTCGGGTTAGAGCAGATTAGCTGCTGGCTCTTTCAGAGAATAAGCAAGGCAAGTCCTGACCCAGCTGTATTGATTGGCGGTGTCCTCACATACACATGCTGGCATAGTTCTCAACAAGCCATTATGTAACTGTCACAGAGGGGCAGAAATACAATGTTATCTTCAAAACTGTGGGGATTGATTAAAAACAACCAGACAGAAGAGATACATGTAATTCCTAATCCTGACCCATCCAGAACTTTCCAGGTGTGCAGAGTGAGATGGCACAGGGGTCGGGGGACACCAGCGTGCGTGCCCAGGAACAGCTGAATCTCCTTGCTCACAGCAGTTCTGTGTCCAAAAGTGTAAACTGAGGCCGCAAGGTCAAAGGTCCTTTACCGATGTATGCGGATAGAGCTCACGAGATCTGCTACAACTGTGCAAACTGGGGGATATATGTGCATATGTGTATGTGTCTTTTAATGGAAAAGACTCGTGGGTTTCACATCACACACACACACACACATCCTTAAAGATTCTAAAGGTCCTTGAAGTTCTTAATCCCAAAAAGAACCTCAGGATTGCAAAATGTCCGTAGATGATCCTCTGTCATTTCCAGTCAGTTTATGTCCTCAGTGAGAAGAACACAGCATAAACTCTCGCAAATCAATGACGTTGTCTATAGCACAAAGACTTAGCAGATAGCTGGCAGTCACTGAGGTATGCAACCTTCAATCCGCATCTTATTTTTCCTAGTTTTTAAATACATCATTTGTAGCCGGCCATCGTCCATAATAACATCTGTTATAGATTATCCGTTCTTAGACATAATGAGCTTGCTTTACCTTTCACATTTCCATCTTACTCTCAGTGGCTTTCTGTGAAAAAGAGATGGCAAAGGTTTCCCTCCACACGAAGTTAGAGGACACCTTTCGGCTAAACTGCTTAACCTTGCACCAGGATCCTAAAATACCTATTAAAGTAGCTGTTGATTGCTCTGCACAAACTCTTGTTGAGAGAATAAACTTCAAAACGATTATGAGTAACTCTTAATGAACCCAATTTTCTGACTTAAGTGTCCTAAGGTCTCTAAACCACTAGCTCTTGGCATCACTGTCCACTTGCCTTAATTAACCAGAGTTTCGGTTTAACTTGCATTCTAATTGAGCCCTGGGCTAATTGTGCATTAAATACTTGGAAGTAAACTGTAGATAACCCTCCGAAGTCTAATTTCTCCACCTTCAGTTTGAACATAAAGACCAATCTAGGAAAGCTAGGACGTAGAATACATTTGTTGGTAGTCTCCCTACAAAGGAGGAGGAGAATGATTCAGAATTACTCAAAATCACAATCAATACCTATAGGTACACGTCAGAGTTTGGAGAGCCTTAAAATTTTGTGTTAAGTTAGGAACTCTCTTTCCTGGGATTTACAGGATGTATCTGGGATGAGGCTGAATGCTTATTTGGGCTTAAGAGAGAGGCTGAATGTGAAAATTCTCACAAGAACAGATGAAACTCTGTCCTTGGTCTGCCAACCTTGACAACGGCAAAATTAAGTACGAGGGGGTCTGTACTCCTGCTGCTGAATCCACACGTAGGGCACTCTTCCATAGTTCTGCGTGTGGAATGGGGCAGCGATCCACAAACTATGGAGTTAACCCAGCTGACTAATCCCATGCGTCATTAATAAAAAAAATAAAATAAAATATAAAATCATATAAAATAAAACCAGACCTAAATGGCTCACTTGCCTTTTCTACGCATCCCTGACTCCCACATACCTGAATGTCCCTCTTCTCCCTGACCCCAGCTGTCACTGAGTCTCGATGTTCTGCTGTGCCAGACCAGGTCTCTCACTTAACAAACCTTTGTTTTACACATAAATGAAGAAGTCCCACTTGGTGATTCCTAGCTAATGTGTCATCTAGATAATCCTTTTTTTTTTAAGCATTGTCTCCCTACAATGTCTGCTCAGGTTCGGTTTTATTTTTTTATTTTATTAGTGAGACGTGGGATTGGTCAGCTAGAGTAATTCCATAGTTTGTGGATCACCACGCCAAATCTGCATGACCCGGAAGCAGAACGTGGATGAGTGCCCTGAGGATGGACTTGGCAGCAGGCAGGTACCGTGAGCAACTCAGTGTTGGATGAACAACAAGGACCTGATCAAATCTCCTGCGGTTTGAACACCAGGGTTTTCTGGTCTAAATTCTGACTCGCCGGATAACCCAGCCCTTTACCTATAGCCTTGGTTTACTTTTAGATAATTTTTCAAAAGGATCATTTTCAAATTTACAAAAGCACGACAGCTATGCTAATATAAAATAAACATATTTCACTTGTTCAAAGAAGAATCTGAAGAACAGGTCATCAGACCATCATATGTTGAGGTGAATTTGCCTACAGATGAAAAATTGAGCCCCAAACAAAGTCTTTGTAAGGCGCATGGGCCACTCTTTCTGTAGAGAGAAATCGATTGTATCTTTGTTGAACAAGTTCATTTACATCTCTATATATAAAACACGCTTTTATTTCTACAAATAGTTTGAGATTTACAGAGTTGTGATATAGGCTAGTCTAAGATAATCAGAGGAGCAGACCACTATAGAATTAGACAGCCCTGGACGATTTGTTAGACTGTCCCCAGTATTCTATCCAAGGGACAACCTGTAATCTTTCTCCCATTTCAAAGTCTTTTCAAGTTTTTTCCAATAAGCTTACCTTGGAGATCATAAATACCATCTCCTTATACTACGCTTGATCGCAAAGCTGTTTGTCTCATTAAGTTCTGCCTGCTTATTTCCATGGGTGCTACCAGAGTGTTAATTAACCACATATTTGCCTTGTAAATTGAGAACCGTGCAGGACTGAGCTGCTAAGAAGGCCACTGATTCTGTTTGGAAGTTTTCCTAAGGAGATTGAATTTTATTTTTAAAGCCTCTCTCATTTGCTATGCAGTGGCTAGGAAACCAGGTCCAAAAACGCTTTCCACCAGATTTCCCTGGTACTACCAATAAAGTTGAATGAATTGCTCCCATCTCATAATCTCTCCTACTTGTGACAGTTTTTGTCTGACTAGAAATGACCTTCCTTACCCCTCCGTAGGGCTGGACCTGAGCTAGATTAGCCTAAGAGTTTATTTACTCTTTTTTTTAAGAACAGCTTATCATTCCCAATTAATAAAAATTATTTTCAAGTATGACAATTTTTGGTATGGTCTTGATTATAGAATTCAACTGTATTCTGCTTAAAAGGTAGGCTGATTTGCATTCAACCTGTGTAACTGTATTGTCATTAGAAAAAAAAAATAAGAAATTTTGTAGGAGTTGGTGAATTCCTGAGAACCAGTAAAAATCAGATATCATTAAATAATGTTTCATGTGACTTTACCAAAGCAGAAGCCTATTTTACTAAGTGTTAGAGATGATCCAGAAAGAAACAGAAAGGGCTTCCTAATGTATACATGAAAAGTAGAATATTAAGAAAACAGCTAAATGCGAAGCCCAGAATCACAGCAACACTTCCTCACTGGTTCATTCAGTCTCTTGCTCTGGTGAATGGTGGGTCACCAGGCTTGTTCATGAACCCACCTCCTTCCAGACTAAGAAGAGTCTTGGAGGTCCTGCCTCAGTCCAAGGGACAGTTTGAGCACATCTAGATGATATGATGTGTCAGCTCAAAGCCTACACCCAGCAGTCGTCACTTGAGAACATTAGTGGCTCAAAGCAACTGCTATGGCTCCTTCCATGAGATCGAAGACTAAAGGCAAAACCTCTGCACCTGGTTATAAAGCCTTTGGAGAATCATCAGAGTAAAACAAAAATTATATGTAGATGACAAAGACTTAATGGTTGTGGCTAATTTATTACCGTCATTACTAATATCAGGAGGTAGGAGTATAAATTTCACTTTGGAGTACAGTACATAATTATTTCGTATGGGTTTGATTGATGCTTCCCTGGAGAGTGAGACAAATTCTCAGGGTCTTCTCATAAGGCATATATTTTCTGATATATTTATATTCCTAACATTGTGCCTCAACAAACTCAAGAGAGGGCGAAGCATCTTTTTTAATTTGACAAGTCTTCCCATATAGCTCTTGTGATATCATTGAGCTAATTTAAGAAATGTGTATAGTGCACTAAACAAACTTAATTATTTCTAGTGCTTGTCTTTTCCTACAGTAAAAAATAAATCTTTGTGATTGCTCTGGGGCCTCTGAGAATTCTCAGAGATAGATAGTTTTACGTGGAAAAGATATCCTGACATTTTGTTTTATTTTTTCTAAATATAGCATTCAATTTTCATAAGGCAAAGTCAAAGGAGTCATCAGAGGAGATTTTGGACACTTGGTTTTCTTCAGATCATAGCTGCCTGAGAAACAAGTACATTGTGAGCTATTTAATCAAGGTTACAACGAAATAGCTAGAAATCAACATAAAAAGTAACATGTTTATAAAGAACCTTAGCTCTTTCATACTCGAGAAAATTTTGGTTTTTGGATTTTTTTTTAAACAATCAAGGACATAATAAAGTCAGCATAAAGCGCAAACATAAAGCAGAGAAATTTGTTCCGGTAAGCACATGTTCTCTGTAACCAAGCGGATTTTACACAAGGTAAAGAATCATCTTTCATTTTGTAAATGAAGACATTAGTCAGTAAGCCGAGGGAATAGACCCATCAAACATAAACAAACAGCTAAAATTTTAACTTAATGTATGCCTTCTTTTCAGATTCAGGTATTATAAACTTTGACCACAAAGCCTGTATAATTTTAGGAAGTTCTAGATGAACTACTCTCTTGTAAATTTATTTGAAGTTCAATTTCATTACTTTGGGAGAACTGTGAGAATATTCAATTTATAAGTCTGCATTTATCTCTCTGAACAGTTAGAGCAGAGCTCCTTTAATTTAAGTGACATAACCATCTGAGTCATCAATACCCCCTGAGATGGGGTAAAAATATGAATACAATCAGAGGTCAAAGTCCTTCTCAGTTACACACAGACAGCTGTTACACAGAGAACTCGCAGCTTCAAATTTAAACAACAGCCGGGTCAAAAGTAAATACAGATACACAACTCTGTGGTCGTTATAAAGAGCTCTTCTCCTTTCCAGAAATTTCTAACTGACTGGAGCATAAAATAGAGAAACAAACAAGAAAGACTAAAAGAATAAACCTTCTGTTGCCTCTCGCCCAACCGAGAATAGATCATTCTTGTCTATCAACAAACCACAGGTAATAGAATGAATTTCCAATCATTGCTGCCTCCACTGGAGGACAAATTAATGTCCATATGAACAAGATACAAAAACAAAACACAAAATGGAGGAAAAGGAAGAAAACAAAGCAGAGCATTGGCCGTGCCGGAGTTTGAGGCTCACTTGGAGCTTAGACTGAGGGAGCAGAGACACACACAGCTCAAGCAGCCCGTGGGCCACCCTTGTCCAGCTGCAGAGTTCAATGAATCCTGAGGTCTCCATAGCGCTTCCAAATGGCAAAATCATGACTTCCGTGCAAATATAAAGTACACAAATGTGAAAGATCTTATTTTCTCCATTAATTAATGAGGGAACTGGCATTTAAGCATCTACATCCAGAATATATAGCTGAAATAACACAATTTTGCGCGGCTTTCTCAGATCCCATAGGTGCAGAAGCAGATGTGGGTGACCTCTTCCTCTAATCCTACTGAGGAAACATCGTATCTGTCACATGCTCTTTATACTCTCTGAAATAATTGCAAAATATGTTCTAAATTCAGTTGGCTGCATAAGTCGGATGACCAAGTTGGACAATCATCACCAGCCTATTGCATTACTGCAACATCGTATAAGAGATAGCAGTTGTGGGCTGTTTCCAGCGCTGGGACTGACCAGCCCAACATCCGACTGTGGACGTCCTGTACCGCATTCATAAAATGCAGGGGTCAGGATGGGTGCTCCCTGAGGGCCTTTTCAACTCTGTCGTGAATGGCAGCGCTGCCAATGAAAGGTCAATGGGCCAGTGCGCTGTACTCTGCTGGAGAGCTCAAACAATTAATAAATTCTCATCCCCTTCACAGATACACTAAGTTGAATGCGAGTAGGACCCCGGATTCTGCACCGTAAACAATCTCCACAGTGTTCTTACATAAACTGAAGTTTGAAAGTCATTAATGTGTAGATATCCTTCCCTCCCCCAGGCAAAACTTAGTTGTGACTTTTAAATAGTTACCGAGTTTTGGGTAAATAGGACACCACCTGTTGTCTTCAAAGTAAAGGTCATTTACATTGAAACTTGTCTAGAATTATATTTTTTTATTTTATTAGTATGCATTTGCAGTCCATAGTGATTAAGTCCATAGTGATAAGAGTTGGTACAGATACACATCTGAAGGTGCACATCTTAATTTTTTTACTCCCTTCCCCATCCCTTCTCCCTCTTCTCCCTGCATCTTTCCTTTTGTAAAAGATCTATCTCACTGCTTCAGACCATAGTATTAACTGAGATAAATCAGACACGCAAGCATAAATATCACATGGTTTCTCTCATTTGAGTAACCCAAAGTACAAATAAAGAGCAAAATAAAAGATGGAATAATATTTAAAAGGAACTAAGATGTTGCTATCTTAAAATCAGTAGTTTAGGGCCGGTGAGATGGCTCAGCGGCATAAGCGCCTGCCTTGCAAGCGCGAGGGCCCAAGTTCGACTCCCAGATCCCACATACGGAAAAGGGGCCGGTGATATCGCTCAGCGGCACAGGTGCCTGTTGGCGCGTGAGGTCCTGAGGTCGACCCCCGGTACCCACAAAAAAAAAAAAAAAAAATCAGTAGTTTACTATGGCATATACTGCTCGGCTAATAAACAGCTATGAAAAAATCTGCTGTTCTCTCAACCCATTCCTCGGGTTTTTCATCTTCATTTTTCTTATCAATGGCACAGAGAAAATAAATGAAATCAAAAGTTGGCCCTTTGAAAAGATCAATAAACTTGATAACTCTCTCATCATACTAAACAATGAGAGAAGGGGAGAGAGGGAGGGAGGGAGAAAGAAAGAACAAATTATCAATGTCAGAAAAGAAAGAATGGTCATCACTACTGATTTCAGTAATGAAAAAGTTAATAAAAGAATACTGTGGCCACAGATTTAATAAGTTGGATGAAATGTACCAATTCCTTGGAAAACACAAATTATCAAAATTCACACAAAGAGAAATAATTTGAGTAAGACTCTATCATTTAAAGTTATTACATCAAGAATTAATAACCTTCCAAAAGAGAAGGTATCTGGCCCAGATGAATTCTACCAAATATTTAAGGAAGAAATAATACCAGCTGGCTACAATTCCTTGCAGAAGATCAAAGAAGAGGGGACACTTAACTCACTCGAGGAAGCCAGCACTGCCTTAATATCAAAACCAGACAAACACATTATAGGAAGGGACACCTACAGAACAATACCTTGTATGAACACAGATTTAAAAGTCTTCAATAAAATATTAGCAAATAAAATCCAGCAAAGTATAAATTATATATCACAACCAAATGGGAAACATTCCAGGTTCAAGCATTGTTCAAGATTCAAAAATGAATTTTTGAAATACACCAACTGAACAGGCAAAAGAAAAATCATATAATCATAACAATTGATGCAGAAAAAGCATTTGACAAAATTCAACATCCAGTTCCAATGAAGACTCCCAGCACATTAAAAATTGTTTGGGATTGTCTTAACTGGATTTAAAATCATCTCCATAAAAGCAGTGGGTAATATCATACATAATAATAAGCAGCTGGAGGCCGGTGATATAGCTCAGTGGCATAAGCGCCTGCCTGGCAAGCGCAAGGTCCTGAGTTTGACTCCCAGTACCCGCAATATTAAAAAAAAATTTGATTTCTTGGGCCGGTGAGATAGCTCAGTGGCATAAGCACCTGCATGGCAAGCACAAGGTCTTGAGTTCAACTCCTGGTACCCACATTAAAAATAATAATAATAATAATAAGCAGCTGGACGCTTTCTCCTTGAAATGGACAAAGGTCAGATGTCGACTTTCACCATTTCTGTAAAACACCATACCCGAAGCCCTAATTAGTACAATAAAACAGGAAAGAGAAATAAAAGGTACACAGATTAGAAAACTGTCTTCATTCACAATTGTTATGATTCTCTATATAGAAAAACTTTAGAAACCTGCAAAATATCTCCCAGAACTAATATGAGGATAACAAGTTCCCGGGAGAAAGATTACACACAAGAGACAACAGGTTTCTGAAGAAGGCTGGAATAATCTTTCACTGTGGAATTTCTCATTCTTTCTTTTCTTTGGAGTTGAAGGAGAAGAAGGATATGAGGTACAAGTAAGGTATTACGGGGCAGACCTCACTAGAGGAGATGATCTTGCTGATTGTACTTAAGTGACAGAAAGAAAGACACTGTATAGATTGATGAAGGAGAAAGGAGACTATTCCAGCTTTATAAAAAGGATAAAATGGAAGAGTCCATTCTCTAAGCCACATTAAAAGTTTAGAAGAATGGAAGAAATCAAATTAATGTCTCTACAAAAAATAAAAAATCTTTCCTTCCTCTGCATTCAGGTTAAACCGTAGCTCACTGTCAGTTCTTCTAAACTCTACTCAGCCTACTTTAAAACCTTTTTACGTAGACTGCGAAGGCCTTTGCTCAGCTATTCAGCAGCTACGATCCTCTGCGTCTGCTCATTGACAGCGTGAGTGTGTCATCAAATGCAAGGCTGGTGACAGTCAATGGCACCCTCTTCCCGAGCAGCCCTGGGGTCCCCACAGTAAAATCAGGTACAGTTCAGACCATGTCCTAACCCAGCTCCAGATGGTTTCCAGATGGCTGCAGTTGCCAGGAGTGGGCTTCTAAAACTTACCCAGAACTCTTCACAGCTTCCCCTCCCCCTGCAGAGCCCGAGCAACAGAGGGAGGACCTCAGAAGCAAAACCCTCGCTTGAAAGGGATTTCTGCACATAAAGACCCTCGGCAGGATATTGTATCTCTTGTATTCTTCAGGAGATTCAAAGGACTCCAGTCTTGGATTATTAAAGTTACTAAAACCTGGTTTGTATCACCAGCTTCCAGAAAATAAAAGTGTCATGTTTCACAGCGTCCCAAGCTAAACTATGCCGCCAATAATGTAGGCAATGTTTCCCCAAACACAACAAGCGTAACGCATGTGTGACTATATGGGCTAGTCTCTAAACATGTAGACTTGGTAAGTTGTCCCAGAACTTTCGTTTTTCCCAAACAGGTCTCTGTGTGAAAATTTGCAAGGATCTGAGTTTTTGCACTTTATTACCATTTTTAAAAAGATAACACAAAAGCTGCTAACAAATCTAAGCATGACACCTACCAGTTAGAATTCAAAAAGGAAAGAGTGACAAAGTTCACACCACTTGAGAAGAGACTCTTTCAAAACTAGCCTCTGTCGATGGAGAATGATTTGCAATTTGTAAGACTTCTTTGTCTCCAACCTTACTCGAGAAATAATTCCTCTAGGATGAAAACATTTGCCTAAATTGGAAACAGAAAGAATTCTCGTCAGAGAATTCCTAACACAAAGAAAGAAAAAACGTCCCTTTGCTATTTCTCAATGGAATTCTTTTCTACAAATACACAAGATAACAAAAGATAACACTTCAAACTCTTTATAAATGGCCCATTCAGAGAAAAAAAATGTATGAATTTGTGAAAACACAAGGTAACCGCTGAAACACAAGTATAAAGCAACGTTTTGCTTTTTTTAAATATAACATCCCTATCATAGCTTTGTTTAAGCTTAACCTTTAGGGAATTAGTTTTGAAGGATTTAAACATTAACTAAAGAAATCAAGTCAAGAAAATTACCCCAAAAGGACTGGTATTAGAAATATTCTGCATGAGAATAAATACCCAGTATTTGTTCTATGACTCCACGAATCAGAATGAAAACCTAGAAGAATAAAGCGTGAGAGGAAGCTGAAGTCTGTAAATGGACCAGATGTACAACATCTGAAAATCTGCTCTGCCAAGGGGCACAATAGGAGGAAAAGTACAAGCAAGAATTGGGAGAACAAAGCACGCAAGGGAAGATCGAGGTAGGGTGAACCTGCCACCCAAGAAGGAACTGAAGACATCAAAACCCCCTTGATGGGGCATCAGACTGTAACAGAGAAAAAGAAGTAGAAATAAAAATAAAACAAACCATTTCGAAAGAATTGCTGTGTGCTCCTAACCAATCTACAGGAATATTGTTTAGCTAGTAAACAAATAAGGAAAATAAAAGTTAATGTGTATAGAAACTCAAAAAGGAAAAATATCGCAAGAATCTAATTACTTCACCATTTAGAGAGGATAAAATAGAAGATACACAAGACTGAAGGGAAATTTGAAATGACCTCCTAAGCTTTTATGGTCTCTAGATTACCACAGCATTGGTCTTCAAAAATAAAGACCGCAGAAGGATTTTGAGGGGTCTTAGGAGCACAGGAGGGATTTCAACTCCAAAGGAGACAAATTTATGTTTTGGAAAATCAAATGCAAAACTCACAATTATTTTCCCTTAACTCCAGGAAGGATTATATTACTCCTGCATCTGAAATCTTCATAAAATTGTTTTAATATGGCACCCCTTTTTCAGCCATCTTACACATAGGCAACACATAGTTCTACAGAAACATCAAAGACCATCCTTGAGAGTTGATATCGCCAAGATTAAAGTTTCTCACTATGATTAGGATTTTTGGGTTGCTACCGATATGTCATTAAAATGCCTCTAAGGAAAACCTATGAAGACTGCAACTCATACTTCTAACAAACTAAGACTCATTGCCAGTCACATATAGCTCCAATCTAGGAGAAATTTCTGCTAAAATAAAGGAAATATGAGAAAAATTAGAACATATATGTCTCCTATACATACAAGGGGTGATCAAAAAGTATGGTGAATGGGTACATTTTTTTAAAAAAAACTTCAGCAAAAGGCACTGGCAAGAATGGTAAGAGTGGGGCCGGTGAGATGGCTCAGCGGCTTAAGCGCCTGCCTGGCAAGCGCGAGGGCCCGAGTTCGACTCCCGGAACCCACATACGAAAAAAGGGGCCGGTGATATCGCTCAGCGGCACGGGCGCCTGCTGGCGCGTGAGGTCCTGAGGTCGACCCCCCGGTACCCACAAAAAAAAAAAAAAAAAAAGAAAGAATGGTAAGAGTGTTCAAAGCAAGGGGGATATTTTGAGTATCTTGAAGGGATTTAATGACAGTGTCTTTTACTGTAATAATTTTTTATTAAAACTGTATTTTTTTATTTACCGTATGTTTTGATTGTATAAGCATAGATGCAAACATTGTCCTCAAAGAGGACAGAAAAAAACCAGCTCATTCCTGCTCTTTCTGTCCCATTTTGGAGAAGCATTTTGTGTGGTAAACACTTCCTTCAGATACGTCTGATAGAAGCACACAGCACAGAATCCATCAATCCCAGCTCTAAAAGCCACACTTAAAGGAAAAGCCAGACAGTTCAACCATGATTTATGCCTAAAGTTGTTTAGGGCGTCTTCTGAAAATCAAATGAAGACACCAGCAACCAGATGAGCAGACAGCTCAAGGGGAAGGTAAAGTTGGTCATGACCTAGCCATGAGCTTACTTAGAAAAACTATGTTTGGGGAAATTTTAGCAGTATAGGCACATGTTCATAACATAATATTAAGTAATGAAAAGTAGAATAAAAATTTACTTAGAGTATGACTCAGTTATATTAAATCACGAATGTGCACCAACATACCTACCAAGGAAAAGGCTGAAAGTCAAACAGACAAGTAAATAGAGGATCCCTGGAGGCAGAACATGACATCATTAAAATTTCTCTACAACAATCATGTGTCCTTTCTATACTAATAAAGACAGTCTATTATTATTTGAATAAAAAATAAAGCACCCATGACAAGGCTGAGCTCTGAGTGTGACTATTACTGTATTAACAGGGACAAGTTTATCATTCTTTTTGAATCTCAGGTAATAATATACCCACCTGGGACAGAATGAGATTAAATAAAATAATTTAGTTAATATATTTTGGGCCGGGGGTATAGCTCAGAGGCACAGTGCCTGCCTGGCAAGTGAGAGGTCCTGAGTTCAATTCCTGGTTCCAAATTAATTAATTAATTAATTAATTAAAATAATATATTTTAAGTGCCAGATACAACTCTAGCACAAGATACTATGAGTAAATGCTAGCTAAATCTGAATCTATACAATGAAATTCATCAGTGATCTGTTAAAAAATATTATATAGCCATTAAAAAGAAAGATGAAAATATATCATTTGGGGCAACGAAGATGAGCCAGGAGGACACTATTTCAAGTGAGATAAGCCAGGAACAAAAGACAAGTACTCACTCACACACTGGACTAAAAGAGTTGATCTAACATCGGTTAGTTACCAGGGACTGAGGAGGATAGGAGAGAGGTTGGATAATGGGCATTAAAATACAGTAGGGAAAGCAGGGTATATTCTAGTGTTCTGCAGCATGGTAGGTGAACATAGTTTTAAAGAATTTATTATATCTTTCTAAGTAGCTAGAAGAGAGGATCACAAATGTTGCCAATCAAAAAAATATGAATGTTTGAGGTGTTGGAAATGGTCATTTTCCTGACTTGATTATTACACATTGTACACGCATATTGAAATACACAGTATGCCCCATAAATTTGTACAAGTTTGTGTCAATTAAGAATAAAAAGTATGGGGCAAGAGAATCTCAAGTTTTAATTTCACTGGGGCAATTTAGTGAGACTCTATCTCAAAATTAAAAAAAAAAGAAGAATCAACCAAGCAATCAATAATAAATAAAAATAATAAAACTTAAAAACTCATTCCAGATGAGCACTCCAATTGCGACGTTTCTACCGACGTGGGAATATCATGGGTGTGCGGCTGACCATTTGTACCCCTCACCATAGAGGGAGCTCCCCAAACACGGGGAAGGACCCTCCCTTTGAGGGCTGCCAGATGGCCAGGAAAGGGCTGAACAGACCCTCCATCCTGGTGACAGAAACACAGCAGCAAGACACCCAGAGATGAAAATAATGGAAGACCTAATACAAGAATAAACGATCCAGCACCTAATTCTCTATCAGATTCTCAGACCATTGCCCCTGGAATAAATTTAGAGCATATCGTTAAAACTGTTTTCACATCCCACAAGGACATAGACTAGATTACCCAGAGAAGAAAGTATCAATGTGTCAAATGCACACATAGGTGGCCTACGGCAATAAGAAATGAGTTTTCACTTCACTCCATTAATATTTTATCTGAATTGCATTTCTTCTTGTCTGTGACCATACTGTGCTGAGTTATTCATAACCAGGATGCTACTTGGCCTTTTCAAATTTATTCATCATTGCCTCCAAATAAAATAGTTAAATTGTATGCAGCAATAGAGCACAAAAGCCAAAGATTTTGTAGTGTATTTTCTAAAAGTAAATCATTAGCATCCATCCAGAAAAGCAGCATAATGGAAAATTCAAATTTTGTCAGCAAAAACGTTCAGCAGATGTAGATAATCCTGAATATGTAGGTCTTTAATATTTTCAGTGCAGAAAGATGTTAAATAAATGTTTACAAATGTTTACTTCAGATTCGAAACCAGTTACTGGGTGAAGCCAAAATATGTAGCTAAGAGGAATCTCGAATATTTTTTAAAATGTGAAGCTGGCTGAGGATCAAGACTAGAACAGACTTCAGCCCTCCTTAGGGAAACAAAGCAGAAGCGCTGAGAGAGGGTGAAAAGCGGAATGATGAGTAAGAAACTGATGGTGATGCAGGCTTTCCTGCAACTGTTCCTGCCCTGGTGTCATAACCCCTGCCAGCACCATGATCAAGGATCAACCCTCATCGCCAGCCTCACTGAGGCGGAGTCCACAGCACCCTGCAGGTAACTGCACACAGAGTCAGGATGGTGCTCTGAGTGTGGCCTTGCACCACCAGGGTGGAGACCCTGGCCAGCCTGGGCTTCTATTCCCCAGCCAGCCCTGTGCCCTGCAGGTTGACCCAGATCCTTGGTCCCTCCGTCTGTCTGTTAATCCTAGGCGATCGCCAGCAAAGTGGCCACATGAGTTGGGCTGAAGTACAGGACACTGGCAGAGGAGGTTCAAGTTTGTGGAGAGGGACGGAGTCAGCAGATCGCTGGGGAGGGGGCGAAAGATAGGAATGGTTCACAGCCAGGAGCACACAGAACGCACTCTTGGTTTCCTCCGCTCTACTGCTGCCCCTCTTCACTGAAGTCTCCTCTTCTCGTTGACCTCTGAGCTGGCCGTGCCTCAGGCTCAGTCCCAGGCTCTCTCTGCTTTCTTCCACACACTCTTCTACCTCATGGGTCTAAATACAAGGAGGGATCAAAATATACAGTGAATGTTTAAATTTTAAAATTTATTACACTAAGACACATTGCCTTGAATCCCCCTTCAAATACTTCTTTGTGTCAAACACATTTATCCCATTGCTCTTGCAGCAGAGATCCCACCCCCCACACACACACATTCAAGGGGACCTCATCACTCTGCCCCACTGCCCCTGTGTGGCAAAATCCAGAGGTCAGTTCCGAGCGCAGATCCTTGCGCTGCCTCTGCCATAGCTCTGTCCTCACTCTGCAAGTGTCCCTGCAGCCCACGGTCTGCGTCCCCACCTCCAGATCCTTGTGCACCAACACCAGGAGGATGGGAGACACCCATGTCCTTGATACATTTAGCCTCTTCCATAGCTTTATAAAACACCCATATCAGCCAGGGCTCTGAAACAGAACCGACATGCATGAATGGTAGGCTACACCATGCGGCCTCATCCAAGTCAGAAGCCTAAAGAGCAAAAACTGTGGCATCCCATGGAGGAAGGAATTCTGCCTCAAGACTGCAGCATCCCTTCCTGCCTGTGTTGCCTGCCTGCTGGCTCGCTCAGCATTTCCAACTTGCCGGCTCCCACAATTGCATGCACAAACCAATTCCTTACTGCAAGTCTCTTCATGCATAATAGATCCTAGGGGTATATATATATATATATATATATATATATATATATATATATATACCATAGCCTAGCCAAGTTGACACATAAAACTAACCCTCCATATACCATGACCCCCCCCCAATATTTGGAGTCCAAAGTATTTTGAAGATTTGCATACCCACCCATTGTCTCCACTTGGATCTCTAACACGGTGTTTAAGTTGAGCTTTAGGCAGACTTCCCCTTCTCTGTTGGTGGCAACTCCTTTCTTCCTGTTCTCTAGTCTTTAAACTTTGAAATCATGTTTTCTTCCATTGGCTCACACCCCATGATCAAATCCTGTTGGCTCTGCCTCACGCACTTTGTTCCCAGCACTGCCACCTCTCACCACTCGCTGCCATAGCTGGAGACTGCTTCCAGCCTTGCGCACCTGGGTCTGACCTCCACCCACAGCATGGCGCCCTCCTGAGAGCAGGAAGCCAGTTGTTTCCATGCACCAGACCACAGCTCACCTCCAGCTGCTCTCAGAACAAAAGCTAAGATCTCACTACCTAGGGTGCCCTGACCCTCTTCTTCGATGAACTCATCCCCCTTCTGCCCTTCTGAGGACCACTCTGACCACTCAGACCCCTGAAACACAGCAGACGCCCTCTGCTCCTCCTCCCGGACCCAGTCACTGGCAACCCCACTGTCTTCCAGTCCTCACCTGAGCGGTCTTTCTCCACGAGCCCTCCCTGAGCATTGCTCCCCCATCCTCATCCTGCTCTGCCCTGGGCCGGTGTTCGTAGCCTCCAGCTCTGGGCTCCTGCTGTTTCTTGACTGAGTACACTTATGACCGGGCTGTCCCTCGTGAGGGTGGAGATAGATGACCTTCTGGTTTTTACACTGATGTTTCCCAGACACACGGGATGGCAGCTGGCACGTATGTGCAGTGTGAACGAGTTGTTCTGTGAAGGTGCCTTCCCGATGTGCTTACTCCACTTTCCTCTCTTCCCTTCGATTGTGCCCCATGAAGACAAGCTCTTGCTTCTCTTACTTTGGTGCTCACAGCAGTCAATAGCCCTGGCAAGCCCTGGCAATCTTTGCCGGGGCCTCTGACCAGTGAAGATCTTTGTAGATGCAGGGAACCCGGTTCCTGAAAGTTATGGGATCTCATGGGCCTCTTCTGCCATGGTTCCGTGGGCTTGGCTTTGCAGGTTTCTGGAAGATTTTGGAATAACATCTCTATTTTTAACCTCACAGTGTCTTCTCCCCCTGCCCCCTCTCTCTCTACCTTTCCCCTTCCACACCTGGCTCACTGGTCCACCATGAGTGTCCTGGAGGGGAGGAAGGGAAGGCCCAGCTGCACAGTAAGCCCCAACCCTGCCCAGATGGGTCTGAGTACCTGAGCCTCAGAGCACAGGGAGGCGACACCCTCTGGACCACACTGAAAGGAATCCAGGGACCTTGGCCTCCTGCCACTGAAGAATGCATTATCCAGGGACTAAAAATTATACATATAGGAGTTCAAGCCTCCCTCATCTGTGACTTTAAAACATTTTTACAGGCAGTAAGCTTCCCCTTTTCTTCCTAATGTTGGAGCTATCGCATTAAGAAGTGAAAAGATTCCTACTTATTAAAAAAAAAAAGTCCTTTGGGGAGAGAGGGAGTGATTCTTATGTAGAACTCAGCAGGGCAAATGGGCTAACATTTTCCAAGCTGCTGTCAGAACCAGGAAACAGTCTCAGAATGAGGACAACAAGGGAGGACAGAGACCACTGAGCCCAAGGGAGGTCAGAGTCCTGGCTCTCGCGTGGGTGTCACTGGAGCTGACAGATGTTTGCAGCTGTGGAGGGAGCCTGTCTCCTGCCTTCCTGGGGTCTCTGCAGCCCCATCGCCTTCTCCTTGCCATACTACGCTGGCTTTTGAATACTTCATTAACTTTTAAATCCAGATATTTAAATGCTTGCAATGCTAGCTCCGCTTTACCTAAAAGGAGCCTTACAACATGGCAATGCCTCTCTTCCTGTGCTTAAATCATCTCTCTTGGGCATCGGGGAAGAGAATCTCAGGGATTTTACGTCAACTTCTGGACTATGAAGAAAGGCAATAATGTCAACGGGCCACAGTGGCCCACGGAAAGTGCTTGCCCTATCAGCCTCTACTCAACTTAGCTGATACAACTGCCTGGTCCATTCCAGATGGCCCAGCCAGGGTCATCCTGGGATCAGGTGGCCTCACAAGCTGTCTCTCTGCACTTGGCAGTAGGACCAGGGTTCTTTGGACCTGCCAGGAAGTCCTTCCTCGGGTCTAGCCTGGCCTCGTGACCCCACATCCTTGGTCAGCCCAATTTCCTCCAAAGCAAAAAAAGCTTGGGCCTTTTGAATAAAGTGAGATTATTTCAATACTTCTTTTTCAATCTTGGTTACTTCTAGTGATTTCAAATACCAACAGCAAAATTGTATGGTGTCGTATCAGAAAGGCCAAAATGTTGTTAAAAAACACAGGACCATGACAAGCCTGGGCTCACACGCTGGTATTTCTGAAGCGTTCATGCCCAGTCAGCAAATGCGTGGAGGTGAGACATTTAGAATGAAGTCTCCACACTCAATGGTGGTGTCACCCCCTGGTGACAAGCCCAGCCTCCAGAGGCCGCTGCCTGGGCTCACATCCAGCCACAATGCTTACTGGCCCTGAGCCTGATCCTCTCCGTGCTTTGGTTTTTCATCAGTGAAGTAAAGATGATAACAGTACTCAGGGCATTAGGACGCTGTGCAGCTCAGCTACGTTAATAAAAGTACAGAACAGAGGATTCTACTGAACATCTTGTGCTAAGGAAGTGTTTACTATGAGCACGAGCTCTTTATTTTCTATAAATGGGCATTACTTTGGCTGTCTATCCAACCTGGTAAACAGGAACTTATTTCTAGCCTTTGGGGGTCGCTCAGGAGAAAGGAGAGCCCCCCAGTGCCCCAGGCTAGCGCCAGCCCAAGGTCTGCCCACTCAAGACCCACTGAGACCCCTTGGCCTCCCATGGCTCCAGGTCTGGCCACAGCTCTTGGGCCTGCCAGAGGTCCCTGTGGCAGGGCACACCTCTGGGGCACCTTGGCATGTTGGCATCCCACACCTGGCATGAGGCCCAAGAGTGCCCAGCAGGGAGGCAGCAGGCACTGAACACAGGCAAAGAAGAAAGGAGCAGAGTGAGCCGGTGGGGAAGCACAGGTCCCAGCCTTCCTTTTAAGTCCCATGAAGTGTCTTTGTGAAATGTGACCAACAATACCATTAATGCTGCTGCCAAGTGCTGTCCAACGGAAAGGCAGGCTGGTGACAGCATAACACTGCATCCTCACCCATCTTATTCACCAGATCTGGCACCATGTGACTTCTGGCTCTGCTCCAAATTCAAAATGACCATGGAAGGGAAACATTTTGAATCAGTTCAGGACATCAAGGAAGGCACAGCAGCACAACTAAAGATACTCAGAAAAGAGGTCTTCCAGAACTGCTTCAGAAAGTGGCAAGAATAATGGGATAAGTGTGTTTGAATTGATGAGGAGTATTTTGAGGGGGACTAATAGCAATGTGTTCTTTACTGCAATAATTTATAAAAATTTCAACATTTAGGGTCAGTGATTTGGCTCAGCAGCATATGAGGCTGCCTGGCAAGCGCGAGGTCCTGAGTTCGACTCCCGGTACCCACATAAAAAAATTTTTTTTCAACATTCACAGTAGTTTTCACTCACACCTCCTATGTGGCTCATAACAACAGATGTGTATTATCACCCAGTTCTGGGACAGGAAGTCTGAGGTCCAGATGTTAGCAGGGCTGTGCTCTTTCTGAGGCTGAACAGGAGGACCCTTCCTGAGCCATCTAGTTTGGGCAGTTTTTGGCAATCCTTGGTATTCCTGGGCTGGTAGCAGCACTGTCCCAAGCCTTGCCCCATCCCTACATGGCCTGTCCCTGTGTGTCTGTCTTTCATGGTGTCTTCACATAAGGACACCAGTCATGGGGGATTAGGGACCATCCTACTCCACCATGAGCTCATCTCAACTTAACTTATGACATCGGCAATAACCCCATTTCTAAATCAGATCATAAAACTTCAATATGTCTGTTTTTGTGAGACAAAATTAAACCCAGAACAGAATGTGGTAAGAAATGTAAAAGGATCTATTTTTCAGCCAAAAAAAAAAGCAAAAAACAAAAACATGAGTGCATCTCTTCATGAAGACACAGATACATGTTACCTAAGCAAGATCTCACCCTGCATGCCATTCCCACCATGGCCATCTCCCTCCCCCCAGCTTCCTGTCACTCCTCTGTTGCCCACCAAGTGGTGAGGTCACTATTTGATATGTGCACCTTTCCAGGTGTCTCTGTTTGCCCCCTCTGCTCCTGCGCTCACCTATGTTGTGTAAAGGTCAACCTCAGGGGAGGTCTTGGCTTACGAAAACAGAACCGATCATTTCATGTTCCTTTTCTGAATCTTGCTTTTCTCACACAACAACTGGCAGAAGTGCTGCCCAGACATCACATGTGGTTCTAAAGCATTATTTTTAATGATTGTTTTATACATTCTGCAGCAGGAGATTAGCCTAATATCAATGGTGATCGTCTTAAGACATCTGAGAGAGGGTCTCTCTTCCTTTGTTTACAAGCTGAAGCTAGCACAGGGCCTGAATTAGGGTAGCTGTTCACTAAACACATGTGTTTTGAAACTGAAGTTGAGGCATTTTTTTTTTTCAGAAATCTCAGCTCTGACTCTAGGAGCATTGGTGCCTTCTACTTTTATTCCTGGCTGAGAAGAAACACCGAGATTTCAGAGTCACAGGGACTGTGTTCAGCATTGCGTATAAACCATCATATTTAGTTAGCCTACCAGTTTGCTAAGTCTCCGTTCCCCTCAGGGAAGGAGACTCAGACAGGTGACAACTCAGCCACAAAGTGGAGTGGTCACACTGAGAATTCAAATCCAGATCGGCTAGTCTTCCAATCCCAGCCCTCTGCTGTATCCGATTTCAGTTGAACACCATCTCATTTGCTCATTTGCTTGGCTCAGAAAGTCTGTATTTGGTTATTCACAAACTCACCTTCTGAAGTTTTGCAACCATTGCAAATACACAAAGTGATGGAGCAGAGTCAAACAATAAACAAATATAAAGTTCTAGCAACCCAGGACCCCAGCCACTCCACAGAGATCTGTTCCGATTCTCCTTTGATTATCAAAAATCAGGAACTTGATTTTAATGTCAGACACACATCAACAATCCAGTTTCTAAGAACAGAACAGAAACATGAACTCCTACACAGCTGGGCAGCACGTCATCAGGAGATGGTGACAGAGGGAAAACCAGGGTTGGGGGCAATGAGCTGAGCTAGGACAGTGGTGTTCCAGGAAACTACACTGTGGCTACCATCGCCATGCATTTTCCCCATCTCTGGGAGTGCATGTTCCAGGAAGAGGGCTAACAGCCTTTGAAAGACCCCCATGAGAATATTCCATGCCTGCATGCTTTCCCCTGAACTATCTATAAATTTGTGTGCAACTTTGATATAAACATTGGTGCACAAAGTCACCAAGTACCATCACAAGAAGAAATGGATGTGGGTTTCAAAGATAAGTGAAGCCTAGAATTTATCTTCTTTGACTTCTTTGACTTCCCTACCTAGCACAGATAGTTAAGTGGTTCTCAGCCTGAGCTGAATATTGTAGCCAACCAGATGGTTTTAAAAATGTTGATACCTGGGCCGGTGAGATAGCTCAGCAGCATAAGCGCCTGCCTGGCAAGCGCGAGGTCCTGAGTTCTACTCCTGGTACCCACATACGAAAAAAGGGCCGGTGATATTGCTCAGAGGCACGGGTGCCTTCTGGCATGCAAGGTCCTGAGTTCGACCCCTGGTACCCACAAAAAAAAAAAATGTTGATACCTGCAATTCAGTGGATTGATTTAACTGGTATAGGACATAGCTAATACCAGTTATCTCCATCAAGATGATATAAAGCTCTTCAAGCGACTCTGACGTGCAGCAGAAGTTGAGACCTATACCCCCGTCTGTGAAATAATATTAGGAAATAACCTCCTTCTCTTAGTGTCATGGATGCTTATGCTTAGATCCAATACGTCACTCAAAAGCCTCCTATGTTTGGAAGGTGATTGGATTCTGGGTTAGATTAATGTTATACTGTCCAGTGGATTCATACAGTGATGAGTTCATGGCTGAATGTGCTGTTAGAAAGTGGGGCTTGGTTGGAGATGGGTCCCTGAGTGGTGACATGGGAGGGTGTATTCTTGTACCCAGCTCCTCCCTTCTCTCTCTGCTTCCTGGCTGCCATGGGGTGAGCAGTTGTCCCTGCCTAGGCCTTTCCACCATACTGTTTCTGCCTTGGAGCCAGGTCAACCATGGACTGAACCCATTTGGAAACTGTGAGCCACATAAACCTTTCCTCTTTTAAACTGTAGATGTTGGGTATTTTGTGCCAGTGACAGGAACATGACTGACACACTGGCCTTCCATTTTCTGTCCCTAGCCTTGCACTTCCCATTCTTGCCTACACTTTCTTGCTACAGGCGAAATACACTTTTCCCACACAAAACAGAGCATTTCTCTCTGCTACTGTTTTGTTGCTTGCTCCCTGGAAATCTTTTCCTAAATGGCTCTGCTCATTCTGGGTGATTCAACCCAAGTGTTCCATGTCAGTAGAGCTTCCTTTGCCATCACGGAGAGTGTGGACCCTCTGCATTGCATTTGACTCTCTGCTTTGGTGCAGGTTTCTCCACTTGCCCTTCATGAACAACAGAAAGGCTGGGGTGATGCCCCTCTCAGTTGAGTCTCATCACCAGGGCCTGGCACCTCACAAGTAAAATGACAACAGGAAGCAGGGCAGGGTTAGGAAGCACATATCAGTACTCATCCATGGGACATGGAGAAATTTATGTCTGGACAGGAAACACATTTAAAATAAAATGTACTGAGTAGAAGATTGTACCCAAAAGTTTAAAAGAGGACATTATGGGGGGGAAAGGGATAAGACAGAACTAGTCACCCCCACCCCCAGAACTGGGGACTGAACTATGGGTCTTGGCACTGAGACGTATCTCCAGCCCCTTTCCATTTGTTGGTTTTGTGACAGAGTCCCACTAAATCACTAAGCTGCCTGGGCTGGGCTCAGGTCCTGTTTTCTCGGCCTCCAAGTGCTAGGATTACATGACGTTACTAATGTGTCTCCACATTTTCTTTTTGTCCTTATTTTTGAAAAACACATGAAAATGTCTCAGTAGCCACATCATCATCATCATCATCATTATTTTGCCTGATGGGAAAAGAAGCCACTTAACTTCAACAAGTGATCCTGCAGAAGAAACCTCCTCCCTGTGGGAGATGAAGATGCCCTGTACTGTAATACACAGCTACAAAACTTCGCTGATCTCACTGATCAGTCCCATGCGAACTCACCAGCCAAACAGCATGGCACTTCAGAAATATCGGGACCTGGTAATTTATTCCCCAACTATCTTCCCAGACAATTAAGGACCTACAACTCCTGTGTGCAAAGCCACCCTGGGGCTGCTCCTTTGCAACAGCTTTGCAAGACACTGTCAGAACAATCATTTCAGAAGAGAGGCCCCCTGGAGAGCACCTGCTTGAGCAGACAGTACGAAAGCAAGGGCAAACTTCCTGGACTGTGCCTCACGGGTGTGCAAAGATAATGTTCTCCTCCAGGATCCTGCCAATTGCCTGGCGATCTGAATTAGGCTTTGCAGAATGACAGCAATTTGACCAGCAGTGCCTGAGTGGCAGATGCTTTCTGCACACTGTCAAGTTTCATGCGGCACAAGGGAGGCAATTCCAGGACTCCGGGCACACACTGAGCCTGGGGACAGCTGTTGAGAGAGCGGGCAGTGAGCATGTCGCAGAATTGGGGGGGGCAGCATTCCAAAAGAGTAAAAGATCATCTCCTTCGGTCCTTTCACAGAGCAGATGAGCTCAGAGAAACAGGAGAGCTTAATGATTTCTTGCTGAAGGACCTCATGGAGAGGTGTATGCATCTCCAATCCAATCACAGTTCTCTGCCTCATAATCTAAATCGCCAGTTTGCACTGCCCAAAGGCTTCCATTGATTTTTTGGAACATTAATCCTGCCTGACAGGAAGCCTCAGGATGACTGACTGCTGTCAGCCTGAGCCGGTCAGGTTGGGGCTGTACCAATGGTCTCGATCTAAAGGCTTCCACTGCGTGCCACTAATACTGCTGAAAGCCACCAGGTAATCCCCACTGGCACTGAATATTCTGCTGTCACTCACCAATTCTGGCAATTCTTATCTTTGACCTAAAAATCTTGGAGAGCTAATTCTTGAAATTTAAAGTCTCCAACCAGTAAATGAGAGTACGATGATTTCTATTAAGATCCTTGTCTCTTTTTCAAAAATCAGAATAAAAGAGGCAATAGGAAGCCAAAAGAGAATATAATTATAGTTCTTCGCCTTGCTTTTCATCTCATTTCCAAGAGAAATTTGAAGACTTGTGTAGCACATGAGCTGATTTCAGCTGAACAGTAAACTCATTATAGAAGTTATTAGACAAGATATTTTCGAAAAGAATATGGAGTGGAGGTTGTAAGAGAAAAACTGAAAATGTTCTTATTCTAAAAAGGTATAAACTTTCTATGTGAATTTTCATAATACAGAGATAAAATTAGGAAAGAAAAAATAGAAGTATGCCCTCAAATCAAGTATTGCCTCCTCCACCCACAGACAAAGGCTATGTATGAGTGGCCCCTGCTTTGGTCCCACGCCTGTGTACTCTGAGTCTCCTTTGTTTTATTTTTCTTGCTTTCACAAGACTACCTGTTAACAACATCAAAAGCAAATGAAACAAAAATGACCTGGCAGACGTCACTCCCATCTCAACTCCCACCCCAGCCTTAAGTCACTTATCCATTGTTTGAAACAATGGCCATCCAGAAAAGAAAACACAGCATCCAACCACGAGCTGGGAGAACCATCTGTACAAAGCATCAGATCCGCCAGGCAACTGATCCAAAGCGATGACTTCGATGACTTCGAATGCAATGTGACCGTGGGAGGTTTCAGTTCCGCCCCTCCTGGAGCTGTTTGATTTTTGCTTTAAAAATGACACGATTTATTCCTCCTTTGGAAGATACACATGCAGAATCCTTTTCTTCATAAGATGCCTTGAAATGAATCATTTTTGACAGATTTTTAAATCAAAATTCTTGAGAAATGGCACAAGTGAAAAGAATGGGATTGCCTTCTCCTAAAAAATGTGGGGGGCTTCCCAGGGGAACAAGCTATGGTGTTTCACGGATTTTAGCACAAAGCTGAGTGTAAGATACTTATTTACCAAATGACTTCAAACATTTATGAGTTAAGCTATGGAGGGATCCGTGATGGCCATCTGTGACAAGATGTGTGAATGGGTCACACCAGCTGCTCTTTCCTTTGAACACCGGTGTTCCATCCTTGGGATCCAGCGATTCTTTTTGCCTTTGGTTTGGTCGGTGGCTCTGCTCCAGGCAGTCATCCTGCAGGTGTCTCATAGTGACTCGTGCTCGTCCCTCTTTTCCCTGAGCTTTCTCTATGGCTCCGCTGCCAGAAAATTATGCTGGGATACCAAACATTACCCCCATCCAAGGCTCTCAACGTGGTTCATCCTCCCTTGTGTTATAGGAGATTTGCAGAGTGGCTGCGACTTTTCTCCACAAGGCCCACTTCCAGGTTCCAGGCAGAAGGAGCAGCCCTGGTGGGGACAGCCGACCTCCCAGCATGGGACAGAAGAGCAGAACAGTAAGGGCACTGCAGGCTTCTTCTCAGAAGGCTGCAGGCCACTTGCCACACTCCATGGCATGAGAAGTCATGGGGTGGAGCAGGACAGGACTGGCGACAGGGAGTGCACTCTTCTCACTGCCAGCCAAGGGGCGTGAGCATTTTGAACAAATATCACAATTTACCATTAAACCTTTGGTGGTCACTGCACAAGAAAATACAGCATGAAGTTATTTGCCCAAAGATTCCCGTTTGCTCTCTATATAACACATTTTATACCCTGCTGCTCTGCTTTCATGCCTCTTTGTACATTTCATAACATCTCCTTTAAATGGCAAATAATTGCAATCGTAGGAGACCTTGTAAGCATCCAAGTCAGCCTTATATTAAGCAGCAACACACATGACTCAGCTGAAACACTGTGACAAAGAGGACCAAGCCAGCTCTGCGAAGCTGCTCACCTCAAGGCCCGGACACAAAAGAGACAAAGCAGACTGGGGTCCCACGATCTTCTTCGAGGGCTCCAGTGACCTAAACCCTCCTCGCCGGGCCCCACCTCTTCGAGTTTTCATCACCTCCCAGTAGGGCTAGGTGGGGCCTGGGCTTTTAACCATGTGCCTTGGAAGATGTTCCAGATCTAAACAGTGGCACCAGGTCTTTCGAAAGCCCAGAAGCCAGGGCCCGGCTGGGGAGGCTCCTTTTGTCTGGGCACTCGTGTTTTAAGCAGTTCTCCGGGTGACGGTGGTACAGGCTGGACGGGCTTGCACTAGAGAAGGATGCAGGGAGGCATGGGGTAGGCTGGGCTGTCTGGGAACGGGGACCTCCTGTGAGCCAAGGATCCTCTTCCTCACCCTCAGGTCACTGTGTGAATGTGTTCTGACTTCGGAGACAGGAAGAGGACAGGATGTGCTACAGAGGAACAGAGCCATCAGGAGTCAAGGTGCACATGGCATGAAGAGGTCTCGATTTGATTTGATTTGATTTGATTTGATTTGATTTGATTTGATTTGATTTGATTGCAAATCCACGTGTAAACGTCCAGCGACACTCAACAGTGGAGGCCCAGGAACTTAAAGGCTGAGGGCTTGGAGGGGGCTGTGTTCCTGCGGCGTGAGTTCTTTCCCCTCAAATAGCTCCCCTGCTCGCCCTGTGCCACAGAGCTGCTCTCTGTTAGGAACATTTGCCGCCTGTCACCACCCCCTTCCAGGGGCTCTGAGGCTAGCACAGACGCTCCAGAGAATTTAACTTACAAAGTACAGTTGAGATACAAGGTGTGTTAATTTTACACAAACATATTGATTGTTTCAAGCTTATTTTCTCTCTCTCTCAAGAGTTGCTATGTGCCGATAAAGAGTCGTCCTCCTGCCTTGTACTGCGTAGACACAGCTGCAGTCCGAGTTTTCATCCTGGGTTCTCGGAGGCACTGCTATTTGACACATCTGGGTTCCACAGACTATTTTTCAGGTGAAAGTAGTTTCTAGGTTGTGTGTACATTTGTGTCTAATTTTTCCACCCAGTTAATTTTAGAGAGCGTACTTTATTTCAACTAAATTTGCCTTCTACTTCCAAATTGTACCCATCTTATGGTAACATCATACAGTCTTAACATCATACAGTCTTAGGGAACCCTAAAATCACACCAGAAAAGAAACAGTAAAAATATTGCCACTAGCTAGCAGAATACTTGGAATAATATTTAACTATCAGGGTATTATTATTTCTGCTTCTTAGTAGTTTTTGCTATATGTGTGTATGCATGTATGTAACTATAAGTGATAGTTTGCTTATATATATATTATTAAAGCAGTATATTTAAGAGTTTCAAATGTGTGTGCCTAGACACACACATATCCATATGCATATACACATTCCTCATGTGTCCTACGCGTCTAGGATATCTATCATCTATCTATCATCTATTTATCTATCATCTGTCTCTCATCTGTCTGTCTGTCTGCAAGAGCATCCACACTCATCAGTGACTATTCTGAGACCTGGTGAGCTTCTGCCATTTAAAAAGTCTCCTGGCTCTCCCGGGGTCACAGACACAGAACAAACCTGCCTGCTCTTTCTGCTAACCCATAAATATAAATGTGCAACTGAGGACGTGATTGCTGGAGAGAGCAGGCTTTCTTTATGTGCTCTAACTTTGAAATGTCTAACCCGTCCTCAGCAGGGTTACAAATATGGCCACCATCAACCAGACTTCTGAAGTGGAAAAATGACTCGTAGCCCAGCAACGGACAGCAGGCCTTTCATCCCAGTGGATGTGAAATTCATATGGCGAAGGTGGTTGTGGGCAGCCCCATAGCTCCTCGCTCAGGTGTCAGAGTTACATCCCTGGGACGTTTCCAGATGCCAACTCCTGCCTGACAACTGGTGAGGAAATGTGGCAGCAATCGTTAATCTCACAGGGAAAGCAGTATGTGTGATGGAGAAAGATCTCTCTGTGCATCTCGGCTTCTACTCAGGGAGATAATGAATAGGAGCCCAGGAGGAAGGAGACGAAGCCCTCTGTGTGATCCTGCTTGCTCCACCTGGCTTCATCTCCTGCTTTTCTTCTTCAGCAGGAGGTGTTCTGATCAGAATGTTCATTTTCTTTCAGATCCAAGTGTACACTCTTGGAAGTGAAGATGGTCTTACAGTTCTACCCATAGAGAACCCAGTCCTCATTACCATGCTGGTGAGAATAATTCCATAGTGTGAAAAATGCATTTGATTTGATTTCTCCATCATGGAATAGACTTTCCTGGAGCCTGCCTATGACTAGAGCCCAGCGACTCCTCAAGGCCACTTCCAGCACCCAGCAGAAAGGACAGACAAGGCAGGACCAGGATGAAGGGCTTCTAGGAATATATGAGGCTTTTACTTGATTTGTGAGTTATTGGGGGGGGGTGACAGGAGGAGAGGAGATAGGAAATGGGTTGAAGTATATTCTAGAAACTAAGAGTGACACTAAGTAAAGATAAAAGGGAATAAGACATTTGTGCTATAGAATTTTTGTTTTCAAAACAATTCAGTCTACCTATGGTGTTATGGAATAATCAGTAAAAAGGAAGTTCCTTCAGCTCAACTAGCAAAGAGGAAACAAAGCTTTGATCATTTCAAAGAAAGCAAAATACAGTAAGTGGGGATCCTTTGAGGATGGATGAAGAAGGAAAGAGTTGTTTGTGAGGGTGTAATATTACAGCAGCCCTTGGAAGATTCATTAAATGCACCCGAATATCCCGTGCACGCCTGCAGGGTAGGGGCTCTGCCAGGGCTCACAGCCCAGATCAGCACCAGGCCTGCAGGGTGGGGGCGAGGAGGAGTCAGCCCTGCCTGTGGAGAGTGGTCAGACAGGAAAGAAGCCAGGCACAACCTGGAGAGGGGTGCAGGAGCCCATTTGTCAACTCAGCAGATGAAAGTTGTGAATTGTTAGGTTGCTATTTTTTAAAAGTGGGTGGAGAGACAGCATAAAACATGAGGAGCCAGGAAGCCTGGACTCTGAGCAACCGTTTGTCTCCCTGTGAGAGGGTCACTCTGGAGGTGCTTTCAGATCCCGGTCTGGTTCAGACCCTGGGGCCAGAACCCGGATCTCCAATCATACTCCAGATCTCAGCCTCAGCTGCAACTCCCAGCAACTTTGTAATCAAAAAGATGCAGAAAAATTCCACAG
This sequence comes from Erethizon dorsatum, assembly GCA_028451465.1. Classification (NCBI taxonomy): domain Eukaryota; kingdom Metazoa; phylum Chordata; class Mammalia; order Rodentia; family Erethizontidae; genus Erethizon; species Erethizon dorsatum. Next base: position 60,330,973 of record CM051833.1, read on the forward strand.
ATATGAAGCCATTCTAACCTATGGTGTTAATACTTCTGTGATGAATTGAGACATAAACCATGCAGCCATCATTAAAAATTCTGTGTCATTTAATTCCTTTGAGACATCTGTGGGATTTCAGCATATTAGAGCATGTGACATACTGGGCTTTGGATTTGATTTGAAATTTTTAGTAGATTCTAGATTTGTGGTTTTAGTTTGAAGGGACTAAGAGAATTACAAGTTTGCAAAAGTTTTTGAACTTTAAAAGAATTTAATTGCTATACTTATTATATTTCTAAGAGCAAAATATAAGGTGACAAGGAATTTGCTTGTTGGATTTTGAAGTTTGTCCTGTGAGGAACATGACATATTCCAGATACATTCAATTTCTAAAGTACTTTTAAAATGTTTTCAGGGATTTAACTAGGTCTTTAAGTTTAGCCGATGATTTAGAAGAACCCCATTTGTTCAGCTTCTGAATTGATCACACACATACTAATAAATAAATGCAAGTGGTCATTCTTATTAAAATTACTAAATGTATTTAATAAAACAATTTTGTCATCTTAACAGCTTAAGAAAACATAATTTCTGACTTTAGAAACAGCAGTAATTTAAACAAAAATTATTTTTCAATTTTTAGTCTTCTCTGAGACAAAATCTTTACTTAAGATTTTTAAAAAATCTTTAATGTATATGTGCCTCAAATGGACTCAGAAAGGTGTAACATTTTGCTTTGAACTATAAATAGGGCTATTTTCTTTCCTTATTAACCATTTGAAAAGAGAAAAATGACCCCAATATTTTGGCTAATTTTAGAGTCTCTGCTACATCAAATATGACCTTTTCCTGTGGAATATTAAGTTGCATCCATTTAAGGTACACCCATTAATAACGATGTGATGACATTTTTACACTGTAGTTTTTTGAAAGCAGGTCCCATGGCCTGTCCTATCAGCCTTTTCTACATAGCCACGAGGAATACTTCATAACATGACCCTTCTTCATGTCCACATGAAATCCGAAGCCATGTGTACTTCTCGGCATCATTGTGAAGTGTCCTTGGACTTGACAGCTACGACTACTCCATTTCTAGAAGATGTTTTCTCCCTGAGACTGGAGAGAAAGGAAAGTAACAGCTTCAAAGCTAAAAGCACTTTAGCATGAAAAGGACCCCACACTGTGTGTAGCACGAGGTAAGTGCTGAACAGACTCGGTTCCCATCTTCCTAGCAGCAAGCCTTATTTTTGCCTTCTTCCCCCAAGACTGGGGTAGGGGGGGTGGCCAAGCCCACAAGCCAGGAGGGTTTAAGGCAGCATTCCCAGGACTCTGAACACGGGCTGCTATGGGTTCTCAGTGTAACCTTCTTTCCCTGGTCACAGTCAGCCCCTGGAGACCCATTTCAGGCAAAGTAGAAACAATTCTCTTAAACACAGGCTCAGTTCCGTTTTCCAAGTGCCTCCTTCCTTGGTTTTCCTTGTGTTTTACAGTCCCTCATTTGCAAACGCAGCTCAGCCCACAGAGCCCCTAAGAGGAAAGTCAAGGTCATCCTGAGACCTGTTTCCAGGGCATGATGGATGGGCTCCAGGAGAGTCCTTGAACTTGTTTGTCAAATATGATGTGAATACAAATATTGTAATTTTACAGGAAGGGAATCCCCAGCTTCTACTCCTATTCTCCAAGGTCCCGCAGTCAGCAGAGTTAATATCCACCATTCAAGATACTTCCCGCTCCTCCGCAGGGCCAAACTCGCTGACCTCTGCCCAATTCCTTGGAACCTGTGGGCTGACTCTGCAGATGGGCTGTGAGTTAACTCCCATGGAGGTGACAACAGCTGCAGGAGACCTCTGGGTGCCTCTGCATGAGCCAGCTTGACTTTTGTACAGTAAAGGACTCAATGATGTGGTTGTCAGGCCACACTGATATAAATATCAAAGGTGTTTTAAGATTACATTTAACTATTTAAACACAGAGCATAATTTAACTCTGACAAAACCATGCAGAAGACACACGCGTCCTTGAGCAGATGTGTCTTCAATAGACCTACCCTATAGACAAAATTCTTAGACTCATTGCTCACACCAACCCCTCAAGCCCCATGGACAAGATGCAGCAGGGACCCTGTCACCTCCCTCTCCATAAAAAGAACCTGCAGCCTGAGGGAGAGAGGAAGGGAGTGAGGGGACTCTTCTGGGGAAAATGGCCAGCCATGGTCACACAGAACACATGATTCACATCACCCCTCCTGAGTAAGGTGTCCACCTGTTACAGTGTTGGCACAGAAAGTCCTAGAAAAACCTCTCAATCCCTGCAAATTGGGAATGATTGGTTGCCCTTCAAATGAAAATCTCTAAACAACCCTTTTTGAGGAAGTATTCAGAGCTCCATCCTAAGCCAAAATAGCAAGGGAGTGATGCAGAACTCCATTAAAGATGTGGCATTTGAAAACATAGAAGAAACCTTGATGTGAGGAGAATTGCTCTTTCTGCAAAAGAGCAAAGTGTCCCCCTGCCAGAGAAATGCCACATCAATTCCTAGCTAAGTGGCAGTCTTGGCCATCTGGTAGGAGGCTGTTTTTGACTCAATCAGCAATCAGCTTCAAATCAGTGAAATGAAAATTATTCCTCCTTCAGATGGTCATGTTTTCATCCTCTTGTTCCCCATAACAACCTCCTACTAGCCTGAAGATGCTCCGCTTCCCGGGACTGTCCGATCTCTGGGAGCAGACTCTGTTCTGAGGAAGTTACTGCTGCTGCAGTTGGTGGGTAAGGCCCTTTCATTCAGAGGCTGCCTTGTCTCAGAGCCACATGCTCTGTACTTCAGCATCCTCCCAGGGTCTTCCTGGGGCATGGAGGGGCTCAACTGGCTCGCCGATTCTCAATCTCACCAGAAAAAAAGCATGGCAACAACTGTCCCCTAAAGCAAGTTCACTTAGGACAATTGTCCCCACCCCTGGAACATCTGACAGTGTTTGGAGACATTGTTGATTGTCACAGCTGAAAGATTTGCTACTGGTCTCTAGCAGAGGAGTTGGGGATGCTGTGAACAGGCTCTGCAGTGCACAGGACAAATCCCCAGAATGGAGTCCACATTGGCAGCAATGGGTGAGGATTCTCAGAGGCTGGTCCTGTGCCCAAAACTTGCCTAGTTACTGCTTCCTCTGAAACACGTTGTCACTGCTTCTGAGAAAGAGAAAAAACACTTTTTAGAGGGAAGCAGAGAAGAATACGAACAACAAAAAACTCTGGTTTACAAAATAAAGAGTATCCACTATGCATCCTAGACAATAGGGACCATCAAAATCTGATGACAGTGACACCAATGGTGTCAACGATGTCATTGGTGATTTTGTACTCATTTCTCTTTTTGGTTTCATAGGGCAACTCAACATTTTTAGTTTAACATTGAAGTCTCTTTGGAATGTTTTGCAAGTTTACTTTCTAAAAATCCACCGATACCTCCATTCTAAGAGTGCACACAAATATGCATAGCAGCATTATTCACAATGTCAAAAAGTGGAAGTGTTCCAAATAGCAATCAGTCAGTGAATGGATATAAAAGTGTGGTATATCCGTACAATGGAATATTATTTGATAAAAAAAAAAGGAATGAAATGCTGATATCTGTGGCAGCATGGAGAAACCTCAAAAATATTATGCTAAGTGAAATAAGCCAGACAGAAAAGATCACATCTTGCTTAATTCAATTAATATGAATGTATTTTTTTAAAGGGCATATCTGTGGAAATAGTAGATTAGAGGTTGTCTAGAAGGTGGGGCAGAATTTCTAGGGTTAGAATGAAAGTTGATTGCAAATAGACTTGAAATCTCTTTTGAGGCTAGTAGAAATGCTCTAAAATTAGATTTTGGTTATTATTGTACAATGCTGTACATGCTAATATTAAATGATGGTGGAGTTTATTTTGGTAAGTTGCTATGTGCATTGAACATTTCTTAATCAATTTCAATCCCATTAACCCCATTTCTCTTCTCTGCCCTCTTCATTGTCCCCTTCCTGGTCTCTAGAAGTTCATTTGAGCTTTGGTTAACTGACGGCTCACATTTCACCAGGAAGAGCAGATACCTAGAACCACACTCTTGAGCCTGAGTCATAATGGTTTGAGCCATAATGGTCCGTTATAATGGTTTGTGTTAGATAATGCTTGATTTAAGGAGAACGGGGTCACAGCTCCACTATGTCAGTCCAGGGCCACAGGGATAGTGGAAGCGTTCCCTCTCTCTAACGCATCCTCCTGGCAGTCAGCAGGGCCCTCCTTCCAGAGAGGATGACTGCCATTCTTCCTTGCAGACCCTTGGAGGGGCTGGAGCTGGTCTGTCCTCCGCACTGCCAATTTCCCAGGCAGGTACACCGAAACCCGAGGAGGCTCTCCTTCTACTTCCAAGTCTGTCACAGTGCCACGGATGATGGCTGGGACAGTGCACCTCAGAGTCCCACCCACTGCCACACAGCTGTCCCATCCTCACCAACACCTGTTGTATTTGCTTCTCTAGTTTACCATGTGTCTCTATATAGGCAGAAAAGCACTGATTAGCCCATATCACTTTTAGGCCATTAAAACAACAACAACCACAACAATAGCAAGGGGCTAACCTAACTCAAAGTATTCCCCCAAATTCCACCCTTGAATTCCCACTCGCATCATGCACAGTATAAACTAATTAACCAAATATCAATGGTAATCACAGATTCTCATTTACCTAACAAGATTATCTTCCAAGGAGAATTTCCTTAGCAAGTAGAGATTTGGCCAGGCTGTATGGAATTGAGATGATCTAAGAAAGCCCAAACTGGGAGAATCATCAGACAGAAGGGCCACCCTGGGTACTAGCTGGCGACCAAAGCTTATGACAGAGCATGTTGTTTCAATGAGAACAGTAAATGAAGAAGAGATTTGCTGCAGCCCGGAAATATCTAATTATTTCTTTTACTAAAACAAACCAGCTGTGTCTTTCCCTACCATATTGTTTCACCGATCTGCTGAAATAATTTGCAACTCTGTCGCTATATTCCCAAATTGGGGGGCATAATTCTCCCAATTAAGGATTTAAGTCAAAAGAGAAGAAGCAAAAACAAAGAAACATCTCCAGGGATATTTTGCTAAACTTTAAAAGAACTAAAGACTTGCTCTTGCCAAACGGTAAGTGCTAAATCCAGAGGGCTGTCACCACTTCAAACGAAGGGACAGATGTTTGTTCTCAAGCACATTTTCCTCTCAATGGTGTTTTGAGGGTATTTTAAACTTCCTGGCACCATATTTCAGTGGAAATGTGTTTTAAAAAAAAGGTTATTTTGTTATCATAAAAAATATCCAATGAGCATTTTGGAATGTGTGTTGGCCTATCTGAAACAACAGATGAGCTTTAGCAACATAGCAAAGGATAGAACCTGCAAAGGTGAGTTTATTTGCACACAAAGTTGGACAGGCATTTTAGAAGAAGCCTGTTGCTTTCCTCTTTCGGCCTGTCACCTCCTGAGTGGTGCTAGTTTAGACCTGACATCCTGAACCAGGGGTTGGGGGCAACTTTGCCCCAAAGGGCATTTAGCAGTGACTAACGACATCTCAGGCAGCCACAGTAGGGGATGTCACTGGCATCTCATGGGTGGAGGCCAGGGATGCTGCTCCAAGTCCTACGATGCAGCAGCCAGGCACTCAGCCTGCAGTACCAACAGAGTAGAGGTGGAGAAACATGGCTTAGAATCTGATCTTCTCTGGGTTCAGGTCACAGTGACATTTCCTGCCTATGCTGACTTTACTATCTAATCTGGGCAGACACGAAATACATTTTCAGTGTAATCCAGAGTGCTCTCCAATACAGGGATGTTTTGGTTTAGATATAAATGTCCCCCCAAAGTATCATGTATTCAGAGGTAGGGCTTTGGGAAGGTGACTGGATCATGGGCGTGGCGTACTCATTAGTGGATTTATCCATTTGTAATTTATGGCAGAATGTACTGTTAGGAAGTGGGGCCTGGTTGGAGGTGGCTTGGAAGACTCATTCTTATCCCTTGCTCCTCCCTTTTCTCTCTTCTTCCTGGCTGCCAGGAGTTGGACAGCTCTTCTCCACCACATCCTTCCACACTGCCGTTTCTGCCATGGAGCCCGCTGACCACGGACTGAAATTGTGACCCAAAATAAACCTCTCTTTCTTTAAGTTGTACATGTCAGATATTCTGTCCCAGTGATGGAAAGGTGACTAATAGAAGAGGGCTTTGTACTGGGGACTCTATCTTGATGGTGTGGCCTGGATATGGTTTGAATGCGTTCCCCAAAAGTTCATGTACTTGGTTCTCTGTATAGTGGAGGTGGCGGTAGAGGTGGCAGAACCTTTAAAAGATAAGACCTATTTTACGTTTCTGTGTTGAAGGCTTTGGTCCTCGTTTCTTTTTCTCTGCCTTCTCCTTTTCTTCTAATTCCATGTTTTCTCTTTCAATCAATGTAATTAAGGTATTACATCTCCTCTGGAGCTCCATTGCAGTCCTGGACTTCAGAAACCAGTCGAATCGGAACTGAGGGGAGTTGCGGATACACTGTCGCAATTCATCGTACACATTTTCTTTGTCAAATCCAAGCTTGTGGAGCATACAAATCAGGAAGCGGTCCTCCTCTTCTGTGTAATTTTTCCCTTTGTTAGTACCATATGATATTCGGAGCTGATGAAAAGGTGCTTTGTACCGTCCAATCTTCGTATCAAGTGCTTTTTTGATGCTTATTCTTCTTTGAATTCTTGCCTCTCCCCTTTCAATCTGAGCCATGATCTTCTCTATGTCCTGGAGCTCGTTGCATCTTTCCCAGAACACAGCTGAGTATTCAATGACTTCTTCTGGAGTTTTTCCTTCCACTTCTCTTGCTATATTTTCAATATCATCACGACCCCACTTTTCATTAGCTTTAATAAACTGGTTAAAGTCTCTCTTATTCCAATTGGTAAATCCCTGTGTCAGAAGCTTCTCTTTTTCCTCTAATTCCTCGTCGTTAAGGGGTTCCGCTTCATCAATTTTAAGCTGTTCTTCTTTCTGCACTTGTGCTGCATTAGGAAGATCAGGACTTCGTGGTACCTTGTACCCAATAGTTTTTCTGTAATACAGAATTTCTTTTTCCAGTAATTCAAATAAACGTGGGGGAAAGAACTGAAAATCCTGAACATTGGGTTGTTTTGGAGGTCGAGGAGCCTTGGGTGCTTTGGGTTCACTAACGCGAAGAGCTTCTCTGAAGTACGCATCAACAGCATAGTTAGCTTTTCTCTCTCGTTTGGGTGGTTCAATCCACTCAGTGAAGGCAATCTTTTGTTTTTCTCTATAGTCCTCTCCTTCGAAGTTATACACACTTGACTCCGTGTCCATTGTAAAATTTCTAAGCGAGCTTTCACCCATTTTGGAGAGCTTTTCATTCATCTCAGCAGTCTTCTTCGCGCCTCTTTCCAAAATGCCATCAATATCCTCATCAGTGATCTCGCTCTCCTTTGAGGCAAACACATGCGTTGCCCCGTGGCGGATCATTTGAAGCATTTCATCCTTCCCAATTTTGTTAAGATTCTGATCCACGAGCCTCCCTTGTTGAATGACAATTGAATCCAGTCTGAGTTTCATCTCTGCACGTTCTACTATTCTTTCTTCTACAGTGTTATCAGTTATAAAGCGAAAAACTCTGACTGTCTTGGTCTGTCCAATTCTGTGTGCTCGGTCCATAGCCTGGAGATCTACTTGGGGATTCCAATCTGAATCATATAAAATTACTACATCAGCAGTAGCAAGATTGATGCCAAGGCCACCAGCACGCGTGCTTAACATGAAAACAAACTTTGTGCTGTTTGGTTCGTTGTATGCATTGATGAAATCTTGTCTCTCATCATGGGGTGTCTGTCCATCCAACCTACAGTACTCGTAATTTCTCCACATGCAATAATCTTCCAAAATGTCCAATACTCTTGTCATCTGACTGAAGATGAGTACTCGTGAGCCTTGTTCTTTCAGTTTAGGGAGCAATTTGTCTAACACCACCATTTTGCCACTGTTGGTCACCAGATGCATATCTGTTGTGTAAGGCGGACCAGGTTCAGCGCCATCGAAGAGGTAAGGATGGTTACAGCATTTCCTCAGCTGCATCAGGATGTTCAGCAACCTCATCTTGTCCATCTTCCCCGCGGAGTTCAGTATATCTATGTCCTTCATTAAGATCCGGGTGTACCACTCCCTCTGCATTTTGCTGAGATCCACGTAGATCTTCACTTCCTTCTTCGGAGGCAAACTCTTTTCAACATCAGCCTTAATTCGGCGAAGCAGGAATGGACGCAAAACCATGTGAAGCCTCTCTACTAGCTTTTGATCCCCAAGGCAGTTGTTCGTATCAAACCAGGAATCAAAGTCGTCAGCTGAATTAAAAACATCTGGCAACAAAAAATTAAGAAGTGACCAGAGCTCATGCAAGTTGTTTTGAAGAGGTGTTCCAGTTAATAGTAGTCGATTTGTAGTCTTGAATTCCCGCACTATTTCTGACAACTTAGACTTTTCATTTTTGATTCTGTGAGCTTCATCTATAACTAAATATCTCCAGTTAAATTTTTTGAACACAGACTTCTCTTTAATAAGCATTTCATAAGATGTTACACATACATCCCATTCTCCTGGTAGCAGAACAACTCTCACAAAAGCAGCTCTTTGCTCTTTATCTCCTATCAAGCAAACAGATCTAAGCGTTGGCACCCATCTCTTGAATTCACTCATCCAGTTGTGTAATGTAGACTTAGGAACCAACACCATGTGAGGACCCGGAATGTTTCTATAGTGCTTCATGTACCCGAGAAGAGAAATGGTTTGCAGAGTCTTTCCCAGGCCCATTTCATCTGCCAGGATACCACTGATGCCATTCTCATACAAAGAAATGAGCCAATTCAATCCTCGGACCTGATAATCCCTCAGTTTACCCCATTTCACATATGATGGAGAGTCTTCAAATCGAGTGCAAATATTGGTTGCTTTGGAGCTTTCTGTTAGTAGTTCTTCGTCCTCCTCTTGCTCTGTTCTACGGTGTCGGTAATCGCCAACTGAAAGCAAATTCTGTTTCTCATCCTTTTTTATTCGTGGGCGCCCTGGTCTTCACAAGATGTACTGTACAATGCTCAATCGTTGTGTCATTCACAGACATCAGGTTCATCTGTTTACTGAGCTAGAGATGTAGGAACAGACTTGATAAACTGGAGACCTGGAAGCAGGAATACCCAAACTGTGGTGTCAGGATTTTAGCTGTGCCAGAAGCCTTTATGTGCTACCCATAATTTGTATGAAGTTTTATATGTGCAAATTGGATAAACAGTTCTCCATTTTTCTAAGGGAATGAAATAAATGTAGCATCGTGAATAAATAAAACTTTTATAATCCTTAAACCAAAAAAAAAAAAAAAAAAAAAAAAAAGATAAGACCTAGTAGAAGATGGTTAGGTCACTGTGGGTGCCACATTTGGAAAAGATTAATGCAGTTTTCCAGGGACTCTGGTTAGTTCCCATAACAGCAAGCTGTTATTAAATGAGTGAGTGACTTAACCCGTATCCTAACTGGTACACACGTACGTGGGTAACTGTAAATAGACTTGTATGTAGCTTGCAAAGAAATTCTGTGAATGAATCACACTGGACCTCTGGTCGTTATGATGCATTCTACATCGCATTCACAGACCTGAATGTGTACTCCTGTCAGATCCACTTCTGCCTTTTGCGCCTGCAACTTGGTTGGTCTCATGAACTCTGACGTGGTTTTCATTGTCAACCTCAATTTTTTTTCAGCAACTTCCCTTTTCAATCAAAACAATTCTTCCATGATTTTTCCTTCTTATCATCTCAGCCAAAATATTCCCTTTATTTCTCTCCACTGTGATATTTAAGTTCAAAATGCTTTCCAGAATACAAGCCTGCCATTGCACTATTCTTTTCAGTGCAGACGCAATTAAATCTGACTCTTCTGTCTCATTGCAGGTGAAGCCCTGCCCAAAATACGCATCTCCACTGCCTCGGTATCTTTGGCTTGGACATGCAGTCCCCTCTGAAGTTAAAGAAACTTCCTCTGATAAAATTCAGAGACAACGGGTTTTGGCTGGACATTGTCAGCCTTTAACATTAAAATATAAATTCATCATTAATTGATACATACATGCCTGACTTCTCTTAATCAATGAAAGTAAAATAAAAAACTGCACAAAACACTCCCTAAATTCTCTCTGACTTTTTGGAAAGTCACAGAAAGATGCTTCTGCTATCTGTGTTGGAATATCCGGAGTGAAAATTGTGAGCACCAAACAAGGAATGCTTCAGTGTTCATTATGATCTATTCCACTGCTCCTGAGCTCCTCTGTCATGCAGATATCTTACAAAAGTGCAAGTAGGGGAGCCATGGCACATTCACGATCGAAATTAAAAACCACTGAAGCATTTGTCTACAAATGCAAACTCATCAGTCAGTCCTATATTCTTTTTTTTTTCCTCCAGAATGAAGGGCAACGTGGATACATCTGAACCATTAGACAACGATACAACCTACCTTCTCTAGGATCTATTTTTACTTATAAAATGTTAGTCACTCAATGAACTAAGCAGGAGATAAAATATGGAAAAACAATATTTCTTTCCCTCTCTGTCAGAGAAAAAGTGTATGACTTTGGGGGCTGGGGTGGATATCCTCTTCCTGACTTTGCTTCCTTATTTGCAAAACAGGGAGAGCAAAGTTCCACTAATTTAGTAATAAATTATCTCATTACTGAGTATAAACACTGCTATTGTTTAGCATTTGTTTCTGCAATCTGTCAGGACATCTTGAAATTTCTGCATGAAATATACAATTTAATGCACTGTTTCTCCTTTCTCTTGCATGGCGTTTTGGAGGACACCAGGCAGAATGGCGAACACATGGACCATATAAATAAAATGCTATTCAATTTATTCCAAAGGGATAAAAGGAAATGTAATTAAGCTCCCTAAAAGCCTTCCAAATAAACTTCCCTTAAATAAGGAGTGGAAAAGGAGGTCATAACTGATCAAATGAATAAATCAGACTCTGTGACACATAGAGATGAAGACCAGATTGGGGCAGGCAGCAGAGGATCAGCTATGGTGGGAGCCAGAGACTCCGGGCCAGCATGGAGAGGCAAACACTTCCTGTCTGAAGTGCCTCTCCCTCTCCCTCTCCCTCTCCCTCTCTCCCTCTCTGTCCCTCTCCCTCTCTGTCCCTCTCCCTCTCTCTCTCCCTCTTTCTCTATCTCTCTCCCTTTCCCCTTCCATCTCCATCTTCCTCCCCTTCTGCTCTTCATGTACTTACAATTCAATATTAAATGCATATATGTTTCCATTTAATGGTGGAAAGCCAAGACATCAGTAATAAATCACAGAAAGAAGACAGAGTGAGAAAGCCCTGTGGATCTACAGAAAGATTTCCTTCTGTCGCATATGCCTGCTATAAACAACAGCAGAGTACTCACATCAAATAATAACCACTAGAGACTCTGTATTGGTGTTTTTGTTGTTTGTTTATTCTTTTTGTTTTTGCTAAATTTTGGCTACTGATAAAGTTTTTACTTTTTTTTTTGAAAAGGACAGTAGTAGAACAAGAACTACTATAAATATTCAGCATTTCACAGTGATTTGTAGCTCATATCAGGTTGAATTTACAAACTAGTTAGAAAGCTTCATAAAATGAACATGCTTTGTATTTGTCCCAAAATTTTTAGTCTTCAGGATATTCGAACTGAAGCAAAACTCTATTCATACAATGGGGCTCTGTAATTTCACCTAGTTTGAAATGAGAGGCAGTCTCCTTCTCAGGGTCCTTAGCGTTTCTGAAATTCACCAACCGCAGAAACTGGCACTGCGATCCTTCTTCTACATACATGCTAACCCCCAAAGAATCGGCGATCTCCACACATAGAGGGCCCCGACTTTGAACAAATTGTGGGATTGATGCTTATGTATCAATAGGCATGAAGCCATCAAAGTGCAAATTTCCTCGCTCAAGGATTATATATCTGTATCATAAGAATCATAATATAAAATCATGAGTTTCCATTAAGAATGAGCACATTATGATCTATAATTTATTAACTGTCACATACACACTGTTTTATTTCTGTTTTCTTCTTCTTCAACATGTTCAAATATGAATGCGCTCTTCTTACATCAGCACGAGGTTTTTGAAAAGATTAGTGTAGAGTGTAAAACTGCCCTGAAATACAACTATGTGTGATAATCAATTACAATTGATTTTCTTTTGCTCATTCAGACAAAGACAATGAGGAACTGAGACATTCTTTTGTTAAAATAAGGATTTAAAAACTAAAATAAGCATAAAACAATGACCAGGAATAGAATGGAATTAAGTCACAGTATAAAACCCCTGTAATAAAAACAATTCTTGAATCACGGATAAGCATAAATTGAAAAATTTATTGCTTTTTTCTGTAAACATTCAGCAGGATAATGCCACGCTACCATTCATGGGAGATGCTTATCAGGAATAGTTGGAAATAGTGTATCTCGGAGAGATTTCATTATTAGATGTGATAAAACGTGGTGTTATGAGAGTCTAACTATCATGTTCTCTTGGTTTATTTTGAAAATTTTTTAGTAAAGATATCCACAAGTATTCACTAGAGCCATGAAACATCAAAGAAGTTTATTATTCTAATAACAATCTAATTGGTAATTGATACATTTTAAATATAAATCTCTACCAAGCTTGTCACAATTCTTGAAGTTTAAATTATGATAATGCAAAATAAATATTTAAATGAAATACATTAATATGATAACAGTGGTTAACACAAGGTAGGTGTGATTTTGGGCCATTTTTATTTCATTCTGTCTAGTTTCCAACAGTCTGCAAAAAATATAGTTAATATTTTACCCAATAAAAAATTCAATACTATATTTAAATTTTTGCAACTGACTGATATTTTCCCTAGCTAAATACAGGACTTCAATGCATCTGTGTGAGTCAAAGTCTTTAATAAGATCCTGAGGTCTGCTAAGTAAGCAGAATATTGTGAAAATTAAAGCCAAACCCACATGTTATGAAGGAACAGACATTTCCTATTTAAGATCTCAGTGAATGAGTTTTTAATATCAGTAAAAACATCCTCCTCCCCTAGAAAAATTCACCCCAAACTGAAAACAGAAGTTGCGTCATGAAATGAGAGTGAGAGTGGATTTTAGCTCTATTTTGCATATAACGATTTTATTGTAGTTCTACATCCTGTTTTTATATAGGTACTTCTCATCTGGAACAAAAAGAACATCTTTGTTTTCTCAGAAAAAGTTTGACTTTTTAATGAAAATCCTACATGATACATAAATGTATATTTTTTGATTGCACAATAGGAACTGACCTGGGGAAAAATTAAACTGTGATACTTTTCCAACTAAAAGAAATTTAAGTAACTGAAGTCACAAGTACGTAGTTTAACTGTTGAGGTGATGGGAATGTTCCAGAATTGGACATTGGTGATGATTACACAGCCCTGTCAATATGCTAAAGATCATGAGCTTTAGACTGGAAAATGGAAATTCTATTATATGTGAATTATGCCTTTAAGAAAAAAGAAGATGCTGAAGAAAGAGCATCAGATTTAGGACTGAACCCTGGGCCTGGGGTTCATCTCTGCGCCTCCTCCCAGGCCAAAAGCTGAGGACAGCGCCAGACCCAGGACTCTTGACAGCTGGCAGAGTCTGCCGTGCTCTCAGGGGCCTCTCTCACAATGGGGCTTCCTCAAATCAGGTAGAACCTGGCAAGCTGACATCTCTGCCATATTAAGGGAAGACTCCCAGCGAAGGTATTTCTTATCTTTAGGAGAGAAAATGGCCTCCTTTGCTCAGAGCTGGAGACAAGCAAAATATGGTCACCTGCAGTTCAGGCACCCCAAGCTTCCCCACCCTCATGGCCCATGTTGATGCCCATATCACCTGCATTTGTTGCTAATTAACCATCACCAAATTTAGTGGCAAGGCAGTCAGCATGGATGTGGCTCATGATTCTGCAGGTCAGTGTTATCCGCTGAGGCCCTTCAGGCTCAAGCTGGCTGGCCAGCTGTAGCTGGGATGAGGAGGAAATGGGCCATGTCCCCCTCTTTATCCTGGCTCACACCACACAGAGGTGAGCAAAGTGCTTCCTCCACACACTCAGGGTCAAGGGAGTCCCCGTCTAGACTGGACCCAAGGAGTGGGGAAGCAGCATCCACCTCATGATGGGAGAAAGCAGCATTGCACAGCCCGAGCAGGGACAAAACCTACACCCAGCCATAGCAACAGAAATATCAACATCGTGAACACAAAGAAATGAGCATTAAAAAAGGGTCTCAATTCACAGAGATAACTGCTGAGGACAGGGAACAAATAGTGGTAGCTCGGTTCATGAACTTAATTCTTTCTACGATTCTGGTCACAAACCAATTTGGACGAGAACTGAATCCAAATCAATAGTTAGGCTCGATGTTGACATTATGGGGAAATTTGATTCAGTTCTGTCCAATTAGGTTTGTGACCAGAATCATGGAAAGAATTAAATTTGTGAATTGAGGTACCATGGTTTAGTGACTTCAAAGCCATGTGTTATTGAAAGACGAAGCATTTTCACAAGAGAAAACCTCCCCTTCAGAAGACCGAAATGCATGGGCAGCCCTGTCACCACGCTCCGGCCTCCTACGCCGGGAGCTGCTCACTTATTGCGGTAGGCGAGGGAGACAGTTGGCAACACAGAAATGAGTCAAGGCAGGTGCACGCTCCCAGCTCAGGATGCTGAGAGAGGATCAGAACAGTGATGGGGGGCTCAGGGACTTAGACTCTTCGGTGGCTCCGAGCCTCAGCAAGGGGCTGGGTTTGCAGTTCCTAAAACAGGACTCCGCCTGCACTTGAGCTCCTCATCTGTCAGGATGCGGAGAGCTGGTCACATCATGTGTTGCTTCAGATCCATTTCATTTTGCAGAGGGCTTCATTTTGCAGAGTGTGGCAATTACAGGGAAATGAAGCAGTAATCTTAAATTTGGCAGATTCCAAATATTGTTGCATATTAGAAACATTTGGTAAACGTACTAAAAAATACTATTTCTTGGGCTCCATCCTCAGGCACTGTGAGGTTTGTAAAGCTGTAACTTTGCAAGCTGCCAGCTTGTCTGGGTGAGTTTGGTTTTATGTAATGAACTGGGTAATTGTATCTGCTTCATCTGACTTCTGTGGGTGTGCTGATGCACATGGCTAGCTGAAGGCACATTTAAGCAGATCCCAAATTCTAAGCCAATCATAGAGGAAAAAACCGTGAGGTAGGCAGGTTTATTAATAGGACACATTGCTACCTTATTTACCAGGATCTTTAGTTTAGTCTCTTGTCATCTATTGATCATTCATTAAAATCTAGTACTTTCATGCATCAGTTTCTCATATGTAAAATGCAAGTCCCACTGTTGTGAGAAGGAAATGAAAGAAGGTGTAGAAAACATGCCCAGACCTGGCAAATGTCACCTAAGACCTGGGATTTGAAGGTTGCCATCAAGGGGGGGTAGGGGGCATTACAGGTCAAGGCCACCACGCTGCTCTTGCTGCCACCCACAGCTGTAATCACACTAAAGTTCCTTTAATTCACCAAACTCTTTCTTGCCTTGGGACCTTTGCATAGGTAAATCCATACATTTTTCATGTTTTTTTCTTCTACTTTTCACCTGGTTAACTCCTCGACTTTCTGCTGAAACATTCTGATTCCCTAATATCTCATCCTCAGAAAGGACTTCCCATACTCTCTGGTATTAGGACTCTTGTTTATTCTTTCTCAGAAAATGTTTCTTCTTTATCTTCATAACGTAAGTATCGGTCACTTTCCCATTGCTGGGACAAAATACCCAACTTACAAAATTTAAGGAAAGCTTGTTGGCTCGGTTTCCAGTGGGCTTAGTCCAAAGTTGGCCAGCTCCAAGGCAGAAATGGCATGGCAGAAGGGCCTGGCGGAGGACAGCTGCTCACCTCGTGGCAGCCAGAAGCAGAGATAGAAGGGGAGAGCCAGGGACAAGAAGATGCTCTTCCAGGTCACACCCCAAGGACCCAGCTCCAAGCGGCCCCCATCTCCTAACAGCACATTCAGCTCTCAACTCAACGAAGGAGGACTCCACTGACGAGTATAGCACCCCCATCCATCATGTTGAAACACTGACGTTTTGGGGAACATTTTATATCTAAACAATGACAACCTATTTTATATGTACATGTTGTACTGTTTATTTCTATAAAATATATGTAATTATTTGATGTGATCTATTCTTCAACTCACTTTTTCACATAAAATGTATCTAGGACTTTATTCTAGATCAACATAATATATTCAGTTACATAGTATTGCAGTGGAAATCTGTAATTTCTGGTCAGTCCCCTATTTATGGAATTAAAGACTATTTTCTCTTTCTTTTGCTATTAAAACTGTGCTACAATAAATCCATACAAATATTATGTGTTGATGAAATCAAAATAAATGGTGCTATGAAAAAAAGCAGTCAACATATTGAAAGATTGAAAGATACTAGAGCAAAGATAAAGCCCTCAGAGGATAGACACTGCTGCTACTTCAGGAAGTAGATGACAGCAGTAAAGAGAAGGCCCCAGCTGGCTCTTCCTGTGGGATAAAAACCCCCTTGTAATTGCTTCCAGCTTCCCAGAAATCTCTAGGCTCAGAAAAACAGAACAAGCACACTGCAGGACTTATGTAAAATAACTACAAAATGTCATTAAGGAAAAAGAAGACTTGAATGAAGGAAGAATTCCACTTTCTGGATTAGAAAGAAGGACTTCGTAACAGAGAGGACACTTCTCCCTCTCTTGGTGGATGTCTAAAATGCTCTAACTGATGCGGAGAGGGGGCAATTAGGAGCAAGTTGCTTCTCACGCTCTTTCTTATATAATCATCCTCTTAAAAGTCTTTTAGTGCTCACTTCAGCAGTATATACACTAAAATGTCTTTAAAATTTTTGAGATACATTTTCTCTGATTCCTCTCCCCCTGTGAAATTTGAATCACCTGCAGGTATAGTGGGCACCTGCTTATTTGCGAGGCATATAACTCTGCTCCTCACCTAGACACAACCAGCACAAGCAAATAAAACGTGTTCTCTTCCTTTGGTGCAGTTTCATCCCAACTGAAAATACGTCTTCAGGTACAAATTCTAAGGGAAGTTGTCTCCATCCAGCTGCAACAGCAATCGAGAGTCACATCAGATGGATCAAAGTGCCACTTACAGGGGGGGGGGGGACCCAGGCAATGGGAAAGGATCTCCAGACCCAGGGACACGCTCCCCAGGGATAGTCTAGACCCTCAGTCTTGGACAGAGGTTAAACCCCTGCTCCCTCTTGTTCTGTGACTTCCAAGGTTCTTAGCCTGAGCAGTCACTGAATCCTGCAGTCTCGCAGCACACAGATGGCCACTGTGGACACTCCTGCCTCTGATACTGTGAGTCTGTCCCCTAACCCGCACCCTAAACCTGAACCTCAGCCTCACCCACACCCTAACCCTCACCCGCACCCAAACCCTCACATCACGCTTACCCTCACACTCACCCTCAGCCTCACCCTCACCCTCACCCTAAACCTAACCGTCAATCTCGCCCTCACCCTCACACTCACCCTCAGCCTCACCCTCACCCTAAACCTAACCGTCAATCTTGCCCTCACCCTCACACTCACCCTCAGCCTCACCCTCACCCTAAACCTAACCATCAATCTCGCCCTCACCCTCACACTCACCCTCAGCCTCACCCTCACCCTCACCCTAAACCTAACCGTCAATCTCGCCCTCACCCTCACACTCACCCTCAGCCTCAGCCTCACCCTCACCCTCGCCCTAAACCTAACCCTCAATCTCGCCCTCACCCTCACACTCACCCTCAGCCTCAGCCTCACCCTCACCCTAAACCTAACCGTCAGTCTAGCCCTCACCCTCACACTCACCCTAACCCTCACCAAAACCCTCACACTCACCCTCATCCTCACCCTCACCATCACCCTCACCCTAAACCTAACCCTCAATCTCACCCTCACACTCACCCTCAGCCTCAGCCTCACCCTAACCCTCACCAAAACCCTCACACTCACCCTCATCCTCACCCTCACCATCACCCTCACCCTAACCCTCACCTCACTCTCACATCACCCTCACCCTCACCCTCAGCCTCACCCTCACCCTAAACCTAACCCTCAATCTCACCCTCAGGCTCAGCCTCACCCTAACCCTCACCTCACCCTCATGTCACCCTCACTCTCACCCTCACCTTAAACCTAACCCTCACCCTCACCCTCATCCTCAGCCTCACCCTCACCCTTGCCCTCACACTCACCCTCACCTCACCCTCACACTCACCCTCACACTCAGCCTCCTCACACTCACCCTCACCCTCAGCCTCAGCCTCACCCTAACCCTCACCTCACCCTCACACTCACACTCACCCTCACCCTCAGCCTCACCCTCACCCTCACCTCACCCTCACACTCACCTGAAACCTAACCCTCACCCTCATCCTCACACTCACCCTCAGCCTCACCTTCACCCACACACTCACCCTCACATTCACCCTCACCTCACACTCACTCTCACCTTCAGCCTCAACCTCACCCTCACCATAACCCTCACCTCACCCTCACACTCACCCACATGTCACCCTCACCCTCACACTCACATTCACCCTCACCTCACACTCACCCTCAACCTCAGCCTCACCCTCACCCTAACACTCACCCTCACCCTAACCCTAACCCTCACCATCACCCTAACCCTCACCCTAACCCTCACCCTCACCCTCAGCTCACCCTCATACTCACCCTCACCCTAACCCTCACCCTAACGCTCACACTCACCCTCACCCTAACCCTCACCCTCAACAACACCCTCACCCTCAGGCTCACCCTCACCCTAACCCTCATCCTCAAAGTCAACCTCACCCTCACCCTAAAACTCACCCTCACACTTACCCTCACCTCACCCTCACCCTAACCCTAACCCTAACCCTCACCCTAAACCTAACCCTCACTCTCACCTTCACCCTAACCCTCACCCTCACCTCACCCTCACACTCTCCCTCACCTCACCCTCACCCTGACTCTCACCCTCAACCTCACACTCTCCCTCACCCTCACCCTGACCATCACTCTCACTGTCACCCTAACTCTAAACCTAACCCTCACCCTCACCCACACCCTGACCCTCAACCTAACACTCACCCTCACCCTCACCCTCACCTGACCCTCACCCTCACCCTAACTCTCACCCTCACCCTAAACCTAACCCTCACCCTCACCCTAACTCTCACCCTCACCCTCACCTCACCCTCACCCTCACACTCTCCCTCACCTCATCCTAACCCTAACCCTCACCCTGACTCTCACCCTCAACCTCACACTCCCCCTCACCCTCACCCTGACCATCACTCTCACTCTCACCCTAACCCTCACCCTCACTCTCACCCTCACCCTCACCCTCACCTCACCCTTACCTTCACCTCACCCTCACCCTCACCTCACTCTCACCCTCACCTCACCCTCACCCTTACACTCACCCTCACACTCACCCTCACACTCACCCTCACACTCACACTCACTGGCACCTCACCCTCTCCCTCACCCTCACCCTCACACTCACCCTCACCCTCACACTCACCCTCACCTCACCCTTACACTCACACTCACCCTCACCTCACACTCACACTCACTGGCACCTCACCCTCACCCTCACACCCACCCTCACCTTCACCTCACCCTCACCCTCACACTCACCCTCACACACTCACCCTCCCATTCACCCTATCTACATGTTAATGCATCCCAGTTCTATAAGTGAGCGCTGGAAGTTGGGTCCATGACTGTTACCTGATTTCTTAGGGATTTACAGGAAACCATGCTTCTGTTGACGGGATCACTTTACTTCCTGCCCACAGGTACTATACATTCAGCATCTCGTCCCCCTCCTCCACTCTTCCGGGGTTAGAAATGGCACCAACCTAACAGTCCAGGCATTGCCTCCTTCTTCCCCACCTCCAGGCCCAATGGATTCCAAACTCTCTGAGTTCTACCTGGGACCCACCATTCCAGTGCACCCCCTTGTCTTTGTCCACCCACCTCCTGGGCCAGGTGAGCCTCATCTCTTGTCTGAGCTGATCCAATACCTGCTGGTTCCCATTTCCATCCACTCTGGCACACTCTCCATGCTGAATTCAGAATGATCATTTCAAAATGTAGGTTGAATTGCAGCCCTTCTTTGATTAAAACCAGACAGCTTCTTACCATTTTCACCATGAAGTCCAAACTTTACCTACTTATATTCCACAGTAATTTACCTACTTATAAGCCTTGCTCAACATGGTTCTTCACTAGTTCCTTCTACTAAATTCAGCTTTGCTAAACTTTCTCTTCATTTCTAGAATTCCAAATATTTCTAGCACCTTTATGTTTCTGAAATCTGCTTCTGCTACCAAGAATACCATTTTTCTTCTTTCCAAGCACTTTGCTCTGTTCATTCTTCCGCCTTATCTTATTTATTTCAATGAGGTCCTGGGAGTAACAGCACTGTGAGTATAAAATATGTTTCCAAGCACCAAGTACAGTATGGTCTCACATAACATAAGTTATCAATAAATATTTCCATTAGTAGCATTTAGGTAGTTCGTGGATAGCAAAGTGATCTCCAAAGAGAGTTCCTCTTTGGGAGCAACTACTTTGCATTTGACTTAATTCATATCCACATTCTTTTGTACTGGAAGCTAAAAGCATGCGATTTTCTAATGTAGAGATAAGTGGGAGATATCTCCTTCCAAATAATACAATTGGATTTCAGGCCACTGCAAAGAGCTGTCCTTTCATAATTAAATGCTGTGAGTTATATTTTTATCATATATTCATATTTTCAAACTGCTTAAAAACAGAGAAATGACATATCCACCTTGAAACATCACTCTTTAATACCAACAAACTCCAAAATAGGGCCTAATTTTTTATTTCACTTGAGGGTTGTGGAGAATGATTTTATTCTATCAAGTTGGTGTACAGCCCTGTCACTGTTGGAACATTCCCTGTGAGGCTGAGATTACAGCAAGTATTATACCATGGATACAGAGGAAATGTGTTTCTGCATAGTGCGAGTGATAATTAGCAATTGATAACTGCAGCTGGGTTGAGAACTTGAAATAAATGGATTTATGTTGGAAAGGAAGTCAGTGAATGTAAGTTACACACTGCTAGGGAGAAAAATTACTGCAACCCGATGATTGCTTAGCCAGAGGTCACAGTTTCTGAAAAAACTCTCATATAAATTTTGAATAATCAAAGACATTAAAATTTTAACTCTATTTCCTTTTGTGTTATTCATCTATAGGTCTAGCATTTCTTATAAAAATTAAAAAGACAAAACTTTCACCATTCCATGACGAATTGGTGACATAGGAGAGAGCTAAGAATCATGAAAACCAGAAGGGGCCCCGACAAGTCAGTGGTTCCTTGGAGAGCATCTCAAGACACTGACGCTTTCCATTATCTTGCAATCAGAGACAAAGCCATTTCCCATCTTCCAAAATCATTTTTGTGCCACATTTCCTCTTGGTGACCAAGCTAATAGACCATAATTCTTGAAATTAGAATCCAGATATCTCTGTCTCTGCTTCTGACTGCCCTGGAAAATGAAGGTCACCATGAATTTCTGCCTCTGATCACCCACTGGAAAGGCAGAAAACTGCTAAACCCCACCTTAGGGCACCAAACATGAGCCCAGCAATGGCAGGGAAATGTCCCTTCAGATCCAGAATGATGAGTCACAGCTGCCCCCAAGTAACCCAGACAACATGTTCTTCCGAAGATCAAGACTGAGAAGTGAATTGAAGTAGAAGTTAAAACTCGGTGCAGTACACCACCAGAAAAAGGTGTGAGGCCATCAGCTTTCTGTGTGTGGAACACCTGCAGCTTTGGCTGTGGAGGAGAGTAGCTGTTAAGGAAACTAGGACTGCTCTGAGAACTGGGTCAAGATGTACAAGATACTGATGGATCATAGATAGATAGATAGATGATTGATAGATGATAGATAGATAGATGATAAATAGATGATAGATTAGATAGATAGATATAAATGTAGATAGAGATAGATACAGATGGATATATGGGATGAAACTATTGAATCTTTGCATTAGAAAGGATCTTAAAGTGTCCACCTGATATGAAAATTAAAAATCATTTCTCCAAATTCTTCAGCTCATAGAAAACTGACCCTGAGGTCGCTTTCTTTATTCCTCTTTCTTCTCCAAGAGCATGCTTTCATGGTCACAAAGATCACCTCTTTTTAACAGAGTGGAGCACAGAGGTAGGGAAAGAAATCGAGTCACTCAGGCTGTGGCATTTTCCCTGAGCTTCCCTTAACTGAGCAGTTTTAGTCTTTCTGGAGAATTCTTATGCATGTAGATACTTTCGAATCATCTCTTGTTTGGCTGTCCTTGGAAAGATCTAAGTTCATTTTATGATTGATCAATTAGCAGAGATTATAAAGCAACATTTATGTAAAGGAAAAACGAACTCCACTACCACGCATAACATAATCATAGCAGAACTGCTAGAGACAGGAAATGGATTCCTGCTGGGAACGTGACTTGGTGGGGCTCCTCTAAAAAGATATTTTGACAACTTGATCATCAACCTCTAACATCTCTATTTCCTTTAGTCCAGCAAGCTCCAGAGTAGTATTCTATTTATGTGAAAATATAGAACAAAATGTTAGATATGTGTTTCTCAGGTTTGTGAATAGAAGCAGAAAGTTAAATAGTTATGTCAACTATGGCATAACTTCACCAAAAATTTGATAACACTTTTAAATAGTCACTTAATGTGAATTTAAAATAATAGGATTCTGTGTAGTATACTATGCAACATTATTTAGACTTCTTAACTAGAGAAAATACTAAAATAAAATCCAATGGAAGGTTAAAGATGAGTGTGGAATGCAAGTATGCTTTAGCTTCTCTCTGTGTGAACTTTTTGGTGATTTAGCTTTCTCTACTTGGCATAGTTCATTTTTTGAAATCATAAGATATTTGCTTTAAAGAAAACCTAAGCACCTTACTAGATTCATTATTTTTTTAGATTTTTGGGTTATCTTAAAGTTACAATCAACCCCTTATCTGTTCTCTTCCAAGGCATAGTAACTCTTGCTTTTTAAACCTTTCATCACAAGTCTTATCTAGGAAGTCCTTAATTGTATCAGTTACTGTTCTATCCAGACAAAATTCTGAGGTATCAGAGAACTTATAGAATGCCAACATTGTTGATAAACTCTTACAGATACTTTGGTTTAACAGACATTTTTGAAGTGGTTAAATGAAGAAAAGGAACCCAAGAGAAATGAAGAATTCTCCATGTTCACAGAGCCAGTTGGCCCCATGACCAGCTTTCCCATTTGCACTCTTATTTACCGAGCCTGCTGTGGAGTCAGCTCATCCCAGCCTCACTGGGTTCCCACTCTCTTTGATCTGGGCCCAGGCTGGTCTGGTTCTCATAGTTCACTTATTTTCTAAACACAAGGCTATGTGAAAAAATGCATGCAGTCCCTTCTCTGCATCTCACCAGTCCTCAATAGACATTCCCTTCCTTTCCAGCCATTCTCCTGCCTCCCTTACTCTGGGCTGGAAAGAAAGGAGCAGGGATGAGAGTTAGCAGAATGCAGCAGGCAACTCAGCAAGGAGCCACTTGTGTTTGCCCTGAAATGCGTTCTTAGACCCAGGACTCGAAGTAGGTGTGTGTTAATGTCTGGAAACTACTTAAAGAACGAGATTCCATCTTACCTGAGAAAGAATGACTATCATCAAGAAATCCAATAATAACAAATGCTGGCAAGGTCGTGGGGAAGAAGGAGCCCTTCTACATTGTTGGTGGGAACGTAAACTAGTACAACCAATCTGGAGACCAGTATGGAAGTTCCTCAAAAAACTAAAGCTAGAAACTCTATTTGACCCAGCTCTTCCCCTTCTAGATACCTTCCTGAAAGAGTTAAAGACATCATATTACAGTGATCCATGCATGCCCATGTTTATAGCAGCATAATTCATAACAGCTAAATCTTGGAAGTGCCTTTGTGTCCAATTAACAAATGAATAGATAAAGAAAATGTGGCATTTATACACAATGGAGTACTACTCTGCCGTAAAGAAGGATAAACTTGAGTCATTTGTAGGAAAATGGATGCACCTTGAGACCATAATGTTAAGTGAAATAAATCAGGTACACAAGCTTAAATATCACATGGTTTCTCTCATAGGAAAAAGCCAAAGTATAAATAAATAAATAGCAAGATAAAAGATAGGTAATAGGCAGTGGGGAAATAGATATTTCTCAAGTGGGAAGGGATCAAGAGATGGAGGGAGGGGTGTGGGAAGGGAGGGAAAGGGGATGAAAAAAGAATTATGTATTATGTACATCCACCAATCCCACGTAAACACTATGTATTGCAAACATACTAATAAAAAGAAAGAAAGAAAAGAAAAGGCAAAACTCTTGAGAGGAAAAAGAAAGGCTGATCCGTTCTGCCAAATCCTGCTACTGAACAGCGTTCTCCATGTAACTACTCTTCGTGGAAGGACAGTGATCCAAGGATCATTTCTAGAGCTGATGGGTTCTGTAACACTTACCGCCGAAACTCAGTGGGTGTCCCTTCTAGGACACATTGTCTCATACATAAATAAAGTAACATGAGCAAAGCAGTGTTTCATGTCAGCAAGGCAAGCCATTCTATCAGACTAAAGAGATGAAAAATATGTAAGTCAAAATATTGATATTAGAATACAAGGGATTTGAAAAAGATGTTTCCATGTTTTGCAACTTTATCTTTTTCAGCATTATTGCCCAAAGTGTCCTTTATTATATGTAAGATTCTCTTTGTCAGCTGTCGAAAAACAAAGTTAAGGCAAAATGATGAAGAAGGGTTAAAAATAAAAGAGTGACTTGAAGTTCATGGGTAAAATCAAACTAAATGACAGCTTGGTGACATTTATATCACATAAAAAGGGATGCTGTGATGGTACCCTAAAAATGAAAAAAGGATTAAGAACAAATATCTAAAAAAGAAAAAAAAAAAATCTGGAAGGTACAAAGGAAAAGAGTTCTGCCTGACAGGAGAATCCACTTCTGGTTATAGATACAAATATAGTCAGAGCATAAATACAGTTTTCACATATGAAACTGCTGTTTCAGCAGGTCAGGAATAGTTTAATATTTGCCAATTTGAAATGGCTGGGCCTGATAAATTAATATATAAGATGTGTATACCACCTCCGTGAGAGTTGAGTTCTTTCAAGCAATCCTTTGTTATACAACGGGTCACTAAAGTATATGGTGCATGTTTCAATTTTTAAAATTATTATAGTAAAAGACACATTGCCATGAATCCCCCTGCCAAGTCTCCACTCCCTCACCTCAAGTACACTTGTCCCACCACTCTCACACTTTCTGAAGCACTTCTGGAATCCGTTTTCTTTCAGGTTATCTTTATGTGGCGTCATCAAAAATACGGTGAATCCTGCTGCCAAGTGCTATCCAACAGAAAGGCAGACTCATTAAAAAAATAAAGTAGTTCTTTGTGCTGTGAGTGTCCACTTAAAATAGTCAATAAATTCCTATATAAAAAAAAAAAAACCTGATTCTGCGTCCTCATCTACCTTATCCACAGGATCTGGCACTGTGTGACTTCTGGCTTTTCCTCAAGGTAAAAATGACCATGAAAGGTCAACGTTTTTGAGTCAGGACATCCAGGCAGCCAAGACAGCACACCTAAAGACACTCATGAAAGAAGCCTTCCAGAACTGCTTCAGAAAGTGACAAGAATGATGAGATAAGTGTATGTGGAGAAAAGAAGAGTATTTTGAGAGGGATTAATGGCAATTTGTGTTTTGCTGTAATGCTTTTTTTTTTAAATTAACAATTCATTATATTTTTCGAACACACCATGTAGCTTGAAACTCCCCAAAGCACAGCTCTCTAGACATAAGTATTAGCTCCTTTAGTGCCCTAAGTGACCATCATAGGTCAGTAAGACCCTCGAAGTGAGTGACTCCTGTCCGCAAGGCCTCCACTGGTGACCCTTCACTTATTATAGAAGTTACTGCAACCCGGGCCACCTCCCTAGTCTCCTCCTCCATTCTAGGTCCTCCCCAGGACCTAGACACAGATCTCCCAGGAGCCTGAGGTCCCCCGTATGTCAGGACAGGGAAGTAAGCCGAGCACAGCTCAATTTAAGGAGCGCAGGAGCCAGACTGCCTGGGTTCAGGTCTCCACTGTGGGTCTCCCACTGTTTCTTTGACATCCAGCGCTTCCTTATTTGGAAATCAGAGCTGTAGGGTGCCCCTCTCTGAGGGTGAATTAGCACATGCAAGACACCTAGAACAAACAATGCAGATGCGTACAGAAACCCAATAAACACTCGCAATTGTTGTGATTTGAAGCTTTTGTGTGAATGTGTGCAATTCCAGAAAAGAAAAGCTATGCACACCGAAACACAGATATAGAAAGATGCCCAGAAAGTGTTTATTTATGCTGTGTTCACACCCATGAATAAAATTGTACAGAATGAGAAAAAAAAAATTTAAAGATCAAATGCAGCAAAGCAATCACTGCAAATACATGCATTTGTCTGGTTTCACGTTGAGCCGTCCCCAGGGGTTAGAGCAAGCGCTCCCTCCCCTGCATTATAAAGAAGACTGTCAAAATTAATCTGCAGCTGTAGGGGCAGGGCTGACAGTTTCATCTCTATAAATGTTATTACTGTACTTTTTTAGAAACCCACAAACCTCTGCCCATCTTTCTCAGTCCAGGCTCCTGGAGAGTTCTTATGGGGAGGAGCAATGCTTATCGATAGAAATTCAATTTGCTGCACAAGACGAAGTAAACTCTCCCTCTTGCTTAACTGCCACTTTCACAATCATAAAAAGAGCCTAACGTTTAAATGTTAGAAAGCACTTAAACTTCAATCATTGCAGATTAAGTCTCTGTGAAGCCTGAGCTGCCCAGTGGGCAACAGGTTACAAATTGATTGGCCACCAGCTCCTAGGGGTCCGGCGCAGCTCAGAGAGTCGTCTGTCCCAGGCTTTCCAAGACTCATAAATGCCAAAGAAAATGAAGAGTTTTCTCTTCCAAAGCAGTCACAAGCTTGGAATAGCAGCACAGCATGTTAGCGTGTAGAATGGTGAAGGGGAGATACATGCATGTGGGAGAGGGTCAGGGCCACAGGATCACAGCTAAGCGGGGTCTCCAGAAGCTCTGACCCACGGTGGCTGGAGGAGCCCCAGTCCCCATGGTCACATCATGAAGCAGCAGACACCGCCTCCCATGAGCAATGCTCTAAACCACCTGCTTGGCATGCGTTTGGCATCACACAGCGCAGGCCACTCACAGCGATTTGCTGGCACTGTATGCCAGAGAAATGTTTTCTTTTGTGTCTGTGAATGAGACCAGAGAACACAGGAGAACTAGGGGAAGAAATAATTGCTTGCTGTCATCCATTCAGCCTGGAACAGAGCCAATTTAGAAGAAAAGAGTTCGGTGCCGCTTCCCAGCAGGATGTTGACATCGTGACTGACGTCACAGAGCCAGACGTTGAGCTATGAAGGATGCTTGGTGAAAGAGGAGAGATGCCAGCTAGGCACCCCGTGGTGCCCCTGACAGCCCAGCACTTCCCGCTGCATCCTGTGGGAGGCCAGGGCTGGGAGGCAAAGGGCCTGGGCTCCAAAGGCTCCGCCCCTTGCTGGAGCTGTGACTTTGGACAGGAATCTCTCTCATTCACTTTCCCCATGATGGAAAGGAGCTCATGACACCTGAACACCAGGTGTGTGGTGAAATCAAGCAGGAAAAGCCACTCAGTAGAAGCCTGGGCAATGTTAGTTGGTGGTGCATCTGGACCAAGTCCATCATCAGAGCCCAAGTAAAGTTGGGCTTTAATGCTAAAACTCTTTGTTAGCATGAGTTTTAATGCTAAAACTCTTTGTTATTTGGAGTTTTAGCATTAAACATTCCCATCATTAAACCCCATCATGGATCAAGGTCAACCTCGGCACTACTGACATCTGAGGCTGGATGACTCTCTGTGGTTTTAGGGCATCATAAGGGCTCAGTGCCCTTCTCCAGGAACACTGCTGGGAACCCAAATCTTGGAAAGATCAAGAGTGTGTGGGAGTCAGGAGACTGGAGAGTGGGACAGAGTACACCTCTGACAGGTAGACACCTAACCTAAGCATCCTGGGTGAGGTCCTCCCGCCCTGCCCTCCAAGCATCTCCTGGGCCACATCTATTCATCCCCAGTACACAAAGGAAAAGCTGCAAGCAGCACCCACAGATATGACAGTGACACACCAATGCTGTGTGGACACCTGGAAGAGATGCTGAGATCCCTACCCTTCAGCAGCTCAGGGTCAACTGGGACATTTGCCTCTGATTTTAATATCCGCCATTGCGAAGATGGAATAAAGCAGAGGATCTGAGAGCTTTGAATGCTGAACGACCCTTCTGCTCTCCTGGGTATCACGTCCTAGCAAGCCTAGGGCAAAAAGGGCTTTGATAGAAACGCTTTAGGGAGGGAGTAAGCAGCAACGATCTCATTGCGAAGAAGCTCAGTCCCTTGCAGTCAGCTTCCCGGCTGGCAATGATCCACTTTCCCAATACTGACCTGCAGGGATTTCTCAGCAGTGTGCTGAAATGGCAGCAGCCAGCTCAGCCAGAGATGGGGATTGGGAGGTCTGCATTCCAGACTCGGGATAACTGGTGTGCAAGTCTGGGTTGGAGCGCTAATTACAGTGTTATGGCAAATTTATAGCAATTTTATAATAGAAATTAGAAATCAATTAATAGCCTGTGACTATATCGAGACAGGATGTGCTCACGCTGCTTGCTACGCTCAGTCGGCCTTAACTGTCTGAGACGCCCAGCTGCTTCTCCCGGATAGCCGGCAAGACCAACCTGACTGCAATGTCTGTGTTTTCTCCCACCTAAAAACATGCAGTTGTCCAGCATGCTTCAAGAACTTTAGGCCCAGAACAGACTGGCCCAGTCAGGGACACATTTAACCCTAACTGCTCTGCTCAAACTCCTCCCTCCCAGAATGCTCCTGCCTTATGATAAACAATTCCCTTTACGTAAAACCTGCTAAGAAAAATCTGCCTGATAACATATGACCTGATTTATGTAACCAGTCATGTCATAACCTGCTATCAGCTTTGTACTTCCTGCTTGCAGACTGTATTTAAACTGAACTCTAAGCTGACTCTGGGCTGGTAATTTAAACTCAAGCTGTCCCCCAGCCTGCTGGCATTAATAAACAAGTTGCCTTCCAAACTCCTCAGTGCAGAGCATTTTCCTTTCTGTCCAGGTTTTTCCACAACAACAGAAGCCCACAGGAGACAAAATGTTCTAAAGATCAAATTCTGCACTTAGGGTCTTTGCACAGTTAGCTCCAGACAGGTCTGTGTTATCGCTCCTGAGCTGAAGCCTGAGCTGAGAAGCCACTAAGAGGAGAGGCCTGTTATCTCCTCCAGCTATACCACTCCTTGGCATATACCCAATGCAATTAAAGTTGGCATGGTATGGGGACACCTGTATGCCCATCTTTATGTCAGCAAAATTCACAATAGCCAGGATATGGAGCCAGACTAGATGCCCATCAACAGGTGAATGGATAAAGAAAATGTGATAAATGCACACAAAGGAGTATTACTCAGCCATAAAGAAGAATGGAATCCTGCCACTTCCAGGAGAATGGGTAGATCTGGAGACCATAATGTTCAACAAAATAAGCCAGTCTCAAAAGACAAATACTGCCTATTCTCTTTAATATGTAGAATCTAAAAAAGATGATGAGAAAGTAGAAGAGAGACTGTTATTGGACAAGATGCAGGGAATAAGAGGGAAAGGAGAAAAGTGAAAGTGTGAGTAGTGGGGGAATGAGTATGAACAAACTACATTATACTCATTGAATATATACTCAAAATGTGAAACTAGGGGTGATGGCCCAGTAAGGGAGTAAAATGAGCAAAGTGTATTATGTGCATGTATGAATCTGCCAGAGTGAAACCCACTAATCTGTATAAACAATCAAAAAGAGTGGAAGGAGAGGAGAGAGGGCTCTGTGCTCGGGATGGAAACCCGAGGAGCTCAGGCTCCGGAGCTGGAGGCTTTGTTCCGGCAACACGGGCAGGGATGAGTGCGGAAGAGGGAGAAGGGAAGGCACCAAACACACAGAAAAAGCAAAAATAATGTAAGCTGACCAAACTCCCAGGCTTCTGAAGTTCAGCTTGTCATGCAAAAAAGCAAACGGCGAGAATTCATACATAATGCCGGCAATAAAATAACATCTTGTTTTAGAAAACACTGAAATACGGGGAAGAAAAGCCTTAGTCTTTTGTAGAGAGAAGCAGATCTTGTAAGTGAATGAAAACCTAGCCCATTACTCTTTGTTTTACTCTGAAGACAAAATAAAGGGTGAGAAGCTTTCAGAGACATGAAGAAACTCCTTGAAATCACAATACCCTCGACAATCTCAAAATGAGGGAGGTGTTTTCTCCACTGAAACATGAGAATTGTGCTTTGGCAACCCAATAAGTGCAAAACGATTCAAAGCTCTGTCACAGCTGTCAATAAAGAGAGATGAGGCAAAATCCTTCACAGGCTTTGCATCTGTGGAACTGAGCACTTTGCAAGGCAGAACAGAGGGGATTTTTTTTCACGTGCGAAGCTGTCAGAAGCTTTAAAGATAAACACTCTTTGGTTAAAAAAAATGACATCATTACAGTAATTACAAATGTAAAATTATAGTCATTTTTCCTGCCTTCTAATATGTGGCCATTTTCCTATAGAATACATAATGTGACGTGTTATTTGTTGTGACAGTTCTAGGGGAAAGGGAACTTTGACTACTTATTCAGCCAGCCCTTGCTCCGCTCACCATTGCTGGACTTTGGTCCTCACAGAAGAGTCTCAAGCCAACCAGTTAGGATGATGACTTTGAGCTGGTGATGGTCACAAGCCAGGAGATGACAGTGCAGCAAAGGCTTTGGGCTCTTGCTCCCTTGGCTGCCTGAGGTCCACCGCTGGGTTTTGCTGCCTACACATTCATCACTCCAACAGGAGCTACAGGGAGTTGACCATGGCAAGGACTGACCCATGCTAGTGAAATATCTCTCCTTCTTCCACTCTACGAGGAAAGCAGGTGCTTCAAAACACTTTCCCCCAGTTCAGAATCTCTCCTGAGATGCGCATTCTGAGATCCAGCCAACCACCCAGTTCCACGACCCCTTCCACCTCTCCAGAATTCTCCATCTGAACAAATGGCACCGATTTTCATCCTGTCCCAGCAGCATCCCATCTCTCTTTCCTTCCACCTATTTTTAGTTATACATTATCTTCCGATCTTTTAGCACTGCCTCTAAAGATGGCATTGTGTATTCTGAACTATTTTTATCTCTGACCTGAGTTAAGGCTTTTACCATTATCCAACATTGCAACGTGTTAACTGTGTCTACTCCTGCATGTCACCTCTGGGTGATTATTGTCACACATTTTAATTCTGTATATTCTATGTAAGTTTAGGCCCCAAGACTTTCTCACTATTTTATTCACATTTATTTAAATTTATCACTTAGGTTGCTCTTAATTCCTCTTTTCTTTCTCCATTTCCTATAGGATTATTTTTCTTTTGCCTGAGGAAATCCTTTCAGCATGGTTTTAGTGAAGGTCTGCTAGTGACAAGCTCTCTGTTTTTATTCATCTGAAACTTGCTTTATTTCACATTCAGTGTTTTTAAGTGAAGTTTTACTACATTGGTCAGGCTCAAAGGATCCTCCTGTCTCAGCCTCCTGAGTAGCCAAGATCATAGGCATATGCCACTGTGCCTAACCACTACATTTGCTTTAAAAGATATTTTCCCTTAGTGTAGAAATCTGGGCT
Source organism: Erethizon dorsatum (assembly GCA_028451465.1). Taxonomy (NCBI): domain Eukaryota; kingdom Metazoa; phylum Chordata; class Mammalia; order Rodentia; family Erethizontidae; genus Erethizon; species Erethizon dorsatum. The sequence continues at coordinate 60,362,927 of CM051833.1, forward strand.
GGCCTTTATTTTCTTTCAGTATTTTAAAGGTATCAAGAGATTCAACATGGCTGAATAGAGGAGACTTGTTCAGAGTTACTCAGAGAAATTCAACTAAAACACAGGTAATTGGAAGAAAAGGGAGGGACATACACCCTGAAACTAAAATCAGTCTGAGGTAAGAGACCAACAGATCAAGCCAAACATAGATAAAGGACTTAATAAAACGGCCAGCCAGCCCACCTGGCTGCCCATGGGTTGCCAGATTGGGACGATGGCGCCACACTTGGAATCTTAAAAGAAGAGGGAAAAAAAAAGGACATACTAACACACCGTGGCTAAATCAAGCCATACAGGACAGACTTGGGATATAATGTCCCCTGCCTTTTCTGCCTTCCTCCAAACAGAAGAGGCTACAGTCCAATGGTAAATTCTCCCTCCCTGACAATCGGCCAGTTTTCCTTTTTCTCATTTCTTTTTCTTTTGTTTTGTTTTTTTTTCTTTCTTTTCTTTTCCTTTTCCTATTTCTTTTCTTCCTGTTCCTTTTGTGCACCAGAGTGATAACTGGAACTGCCAGGAACAAGATTAAAGACCACAGGTGAGCACAGTAAATGGAACAGCTAACCCCGCCCCATAACCTGTGGTTAGAGAGGCCCAGAGAATTAAACAGCCCTGCACCTCGGGACTGTGCAGCCCAGGCTGTCCACAACACTGGTGGTGGAAGTAGAAAGGCACCCCACAGCACCCCGCATCTCACCCAAGGAAGTTGCAGACTACAGCAGAGGTGGGTGACAATGGTGGCAGCAGAACTTGTAAAGCAATGAATGGGAAGTTAGCACCCCAACTTGGGAGAGGAGTAACAGTTGGGACCAAGCAGCCTTGGACTGCAGCAGCAGGAGCAGAGGAGCAGACCATATCACAGCATCCCACCCCACCCTGCAACGAACGACCTGAGAGGACAGAGCCTCGCCAGTGGAAGAGGAACACAGAAGGTTGAGCAAGGACCAAGAGGAGCCAAAGGTGCATGGGACTGAGAACAGCCCCTGTCTCTGTCTAAAAACAGCACAGGGTAAGGAGTGAGAGGACGCTAAGGGACATAAAGAAAGTACTGGCTGAAGACTCTGACCCCAGGCCCCCACATCTGGAGGCCAAGATCAACCTCAAATCCAGAACAAACTCTACTGCAGGCTTGGCAGTGTTATCTAGTAGTTTTGGACTCTTGGTGGACACCAGAGGAATTTTGGGGTTTTTTTGTTTTGTTTTCTTTTGGCTTTTTCTTATTATTTTTTTAGTGGTTTGTGGTTTCTTTCCCATTCTTTTTTCTTTTTTTGTCTTTTACCTATATTTTTGCTCTAATACATTTGTCTTCTTTCTCCCTTTCCCCAATTTACCTCCCTAGATTTAATCATATTGTCATATGAGTGAATAGTCTAACTTTTCTGGTCAACTTCAATAGCTCCTTGCTTACTCCTTCATTCTTTCTCTTCTGCCCCTTCTCTAGTTTCCCAAAGCTTGTGTGATCATCCTTCATCCTCCAGCCTTATTTCTACTTTATTTCTTTTCACTTATCTCTGTTCTATCCACTGTCCTTCTTAAATTACCCCACCACAGGGTAAAACCACCGTACTAAGAAGAAATACTTTGCATACAAGCTCCCAATATACAATCAGTTCTGTTATATAATTGCAGATTTTGCTCCTATGGTTAAAGGTATAAAATTAATACTTACCACAGTTTGTCAGTGTCTAAACTGTGCTAGATGCTATTGTTATTGCTAATTTTACTACTTTAGCTAGGATGTCATATCCATTTTAATCAGTTGTTCCCATTTCTGTAACAATACTGAGAAGTTCTGGGAGTAATAACCTCACCACACCCCAGCACCAGAGGACTGGGGACTGAGCCAAACAGATACCAACATCTCATTCTTAATTAATTGGAAAGGTAGGATCTTGGTACAGACACAAACCAAGAACCTCCTACACACAGAAGACATCCCTGAAGAACAAACCTTACCTAGAGAGGACTTGATACTAGTGATAAAGCTACCTACTACAAAAACTTACAAGGATCAACACACAAAATGAAAGAAAAACTTTTGAAATAGAAAATGACAAGACACAGAAGCAAAATGCAACCTCAGACCTCCAGCCCACCCAGAGCAAGTCCAGGGGACAACAAGATAGAAGAAAATGGAAGACACACACCTGACATTTCTGAAATGATAGGAACCAAAGTAAAGAAACAAATCCATGAGGCTATAGAGGAAATCAGATAAGAAATAATCTGTGAAGTAAAAAAAGAAATGTCAACATGTGTAAAGGAATTGCTCAGCAAATCTAGAGTAGAGATAGATTAAAAAAAAAGATGATGATAGGAAGAGGATGGAAACTATGAATGATCAATATAGGAAAGAGATAGAATGCATGAAATTGATTCAACAGATATCCAGGAAATTAATAATTCCATTGAAAGCTGGAAAAACCACTTGAATGAAACTGAAGACAGACTTTCAGACCTTGAAGACAATATCTTAGCTAGTGATCATGAAAGGAAAGATCTTTTGAAAATAACAAAAGAGCAGGAAATAACAATTCAACAACTGCAAGATGATGCAAAGAAAAATAATATAAGAATTATTGGTATTAATGAAAAAGCAGGAGTCAAAACAAATGACATAAAAAAACTATTTGCAGAAGTAATAGCAGAAAATTTCCCAAGCATGGGGAAAGAATCTGACATACACGATAATTGAAGCATATAGAACTCCAATTAGCTATAACCAAAATAAATTTATACCCAGACATATAATAATCAAGATCCCAGAAATTCAGCACGAGAACAGAATATTAAAAGCTGTAAGAGAAAAGAAACAGATTGCCTATAAAGGAAAGCCAATCAGAATCACAGCAGTCTTTCAGCACAAACCCTCAAGTCAAGAAGAGCTCAGAATGAAGTATTTCAAGTCCTGAAAGAAAACGACTTCCAACCCAAATTGGTGTACCTGCAAAACTATCTTTCAAAATTAGTGGAGAAATAAGATACTTCCATGACAAAGAACAAGTGAAGAAATTCATGACCACCAAGCCAACACTACAAAGGGTACTGAAAGATATTCTAGACAGAGATAAAAATGACCACAATTCCAAGAATGACAACAGAAAGAAACCACCAGGCAGAGAAAGCAATTAAACAGAGGGGAAAAGCGGGAAACCAACAGTGAGAAAATAACATGATAAATAAAAGACAAGGCATATCATTTATAACCATCAATGTAAATGGCCTGAATTCACCAATCTAAAGAAACATACTGGCAGAATGGATCAAGAACTAAGATCCAACAGTATGCTGTATACAAGAAACATATTTAACTCAAAAAGAAATTCATAGACTGAAAGTCAAAGGATGGAAAACAATCTTCCATACAACAGGAACCCAGAAAAAAGCAGGGGTAGCTATTCTGTTTGCATACAATGTAAACTTCAAGAATGATCAAAAGAAATAAAGAATGTCACTACATACTTGTTAGGGGAAAATTTCAAGAGGAAGAGATAACAATCATAAATATGTATGCACCAACTGCAGGAGCACCCAACTATATACAACAATTATTAATAGACATGAAAAAACAAATAAGCAATAACACAATGAAAATGGGAGCCCTTAATATCCCATTGTCACAAAGGATAGATCAGCTAGACAAAAAATCAACAAAGAAATATCAGAAGAAATTCATAACCAAACCCAAACCAAACCTGAGAACAAATGGACTTAGTAGATGTTTTCAGAGTGTCCCACCCAACATCATCAGAACACACATTCTTCTCAGCTGTACGTGGGACGTTCTCTAAAATAGACCATATACTAGCCTACAGAACATGCTTAAGTAAATGCAAAGGAATTGAAATTATCCCATGCATATTAACTGACCATAGTGTAATGAAATTGGAAATTAATGGCAAAAGAAACTGCAAAAACTCCATAAACACATGGAAATTAAATGACACCCTCCTAAGCAACCAATGGGTCACAGATGAAATTAAGGAAGAAATTAAACAATGTCTACAACTAAATGAGAATGCAGATACAACATACTGGAATTTATGGGAAAGCAGTCCTAAGAGGGAAACTTATAGCGGTGAATTCTCACATCAGGAAAACAGAATGAGCACAAATAAACAACCTAGTGTTGCACCTCCAGCTTCTAGAAAACAAGAGCAAGACAAGCCCAAAACCCATACAAGGGAGGGAATAATAAAGATCAGAACAGAAATAAATGCAATGGAGACTAAGAAAACAATACAAAGAATTAATGAATCCAAGAGTTGGTTCTTTGAAAGAATAAATAAAATTGATAAACCCTTAGCCAACCTTATCAAAAAAAAGAAAGAAAAGACTCAAATTCATGCACTGAGGAATGAAAAGAGTGAAATTGCTACAGATCCTGTGGAAATTCAGAATATCATCAATACCTACTTTGAAAATCTTTACTTGCATAGGATAGAAAACACAGAAGAAATGGATGGATTCCTAGATACATATGTATTACCAAAGCTGAATCAAGAAGATATAAAAATTCTGAATAACCCAATATCAGTGAATGAAATTGAAAATATAATTAAAAACTTACCAACAAAGAAAAGCCCAGGTTCTGATGGAATCACTGCAGAATTCTACAATACATTTAGAGAAGATTTAATGCCAATACTCCTCAAACTCTTTAATGAAATTGAAAGGGAAGCAGTACTTCCAAAGTCATTCCTGGAAGCAAGTATTACCCTGATTCCAAAACCAGAGATAGACCCAACAATAAAAGAGAACTACAGGCCAATCTCCCTAATTAACGTAGATGCAAAAATCCTCAATAAGATACTAGCAAACAGAATTCAGCAAATCATCAAGAAGATTATATACCATGAGTAAGTGGGATTCATCCCAGGAATGCAGGGATGGTTCAACATATGCAAATCAATAAATGTAATACACCATATCAACAGAGCCAAAGACAAAATTCACATGATCATCTCAATAGATGCATAAAAAGCATTTGACAAAGTCCAACACTCATTCATTATAAAAACCCTACATAAAATCAGAATAGATGGACTTTACCTCAATCTGATAAAAGCCATCTTTGACAAACCAACAGCCAACATCATACTAAATGGACAAAAACTGAAAGCTTTTACTCTAAAATCAGGAACAAGACAAGGATGTCCACTACCACCACTCCTATTCAATATAGTTCTGGAAACATTAGCCAGATCAATAAGACAAGAGAGAGAAATAAAAGGAATAAGTATAGGAAAGGAAGAAGTTAAATTATCATTATTTGCAGATGACATGATACTCTACATAGAAGACCCCAAAGACTCCACCAACAGACTTCTGGAATTAATATCCAAATTCGGTAGTGTAACTGGATACAAAGTCAACACTCAAAAATCAATAGCATTCCTGTACACAAACAACAAACTCACTGAGAGAGAAATTAAGGAAAACACACCCTTCATAATAACATCCAAAAAAGTGAAATACTTAAGAATTAACCTAACAAAGGAAATAAAATATCTATACATTGAAAATCACAGCACTCTGAAAGAAGATATCAAAGAGGATATCAGAAAATGGAAAGATATGCCTTGCTCATGGATAGGAAGAACCAACACAGTGAAAATGGCCATACTCCCAAAACTTTTATACAGATTTAATGCAATCCCGATCAAAATACCATTAACATACCTCACAGATCTAGAGAAAACATTCCTAAAATTCATTTGGAAACAGAAAAGACCTAGAATAGCAAAGACAATCCTGAGCAACAAAGGCAAGGCAGGAGGCATCACAATCCCTGACTTAAAATTATACTACAAAGCTACTGTGATAAAATCAGCATGGTACTGGCAAAAAAAAAACAGACCTGAGGATCAGTGGAAGAGATTAGAACATGCAGACACAACTACAAACACACTCGGCCACCTTATCTTCAACAAAGGGGCCAAACATATCCACTGGAAGAAATAGAGCCTGTTTAATAGATGGTGCTGGAAAAACTGGCTGTGTACATGCCAAAGACTAAAACTAGACCTATGTCTATCACCGTGCACTAAAGTCAAAATGGATCAAAGATCTAAATATTTAAACAGAAACACTAAATCTACTGGAAGAGAAAATAAGTAGAAATTTTGAAGACCTAGGGGGAGGCAGAGAGTTCATGAACAAAACCCAAACTGCACGGGAAGTACTTCAAAGAATCAAAAGCAGGGATCTCATCTTATTAAAAAGTTTTTGCACATCAGAAGAAATCACTAAGAGAGTGAAAAGACAACCCACAGAGTGGGAAAATAAATTAGCTAACTGTCCCTCAGACAAAGGACTTCTATCTAGAAAATATAAAGAATTGAAAAAAATCAGACCCCCCAAATTCAAAGACCCAATCCAAAAATGGGTATCTGAGATGAATACACAATTCTCAGATGAAGAAATACAAATGGCAAATAAATATATGAAAAAATGTTCAACATTATTGGTCATTGGAGAAATACAAATTAAAACAACACTGAGATTCCATCTCACTCCAGAAAGAATAGCTATCATCAAGAAATCAACCAATAACAAATGCTGGCAGGGCTGTGGGGAAAAAGGAACCCTTCTCCACAGTTGGTGGGAGTGTAGACTGGTGTAACCACTGTGGAAATCAGTGTGAAGATTCCTCAAAAGAGTAGAATTAGAGGTCCTATTTGACCCAGCTATTCCCCTTCTAGATATTTTCCCAGAAGAATTAAAAACATCATACCACAGTGATATATGTGCACCCATGTTTATAGCAGCAGGATTTATAATAGCCAAATCTTGGAAACAACCCAAATGCCCATCAACCAAGTAATGGATAAAAAAGATGTGGTCTTTTTATACAATAAAGCACTACTCAGCTATAAAGAAGGATAAGCTCAAAGCTTTTGTAAGTAAATGGATGTAACTTGAGACCATACTCATAAGTGAAATAAATCAGATTCGTGTGTGTAAACATCGTATTGTCTCCCTAGTGTAAGAAATTGAAAGAGTAAATAAGATCCAAAATGTACAAGAGATATTGTGAAAAGGGAAGAAACTGCTCAAAAGGAAAGAACAACTGTGATAGCTGAAAGGAGAAAAGAAGGAAGGGAAGAGAAAAAAATACATGTATATATGATAGGTAAGATATACTACTAAATTCTATTAGTTAATTGAAAAGAATATTTTGTGCTTGTATTGTTTGATCAGTTTTTCATACCTATATTCTGTAATCTGAGCAACTACTTTGAAGATAACAATACACAATATATTAACTATTGTTAATCCCCTATTAGCTTGTTTTGAAATTCTGTATCATTGTTTTTATTGTTTTTTTCTCTTTAAAATAAAACAAGAAAAAAATAAAGGTATCATCTACCATCATCCAACCTCTATCATATACACTGAGAAGTCAGTTCTCTTTCATAGTTTTGCCCCTTTGAGAATGTGAATTTTATTTTTCCTTCTAGATGTTCTCAAGGATTTTCCCTTTTTCCTTTGTTTCTGCAAGTTTACTTTGCATAATTCATATGGAGAATCACAGTGTTTCTTGGTTATGGAGCCAAGCATCTTTAATCTGTAATTTTCTCTAGAAATACTGCTATGCTCCTCTCACTTTCTCTTCTCTTTCCAAGAAAATTTTATGTTTATTAAAGCTTTTTGACATATTTTATATATTTCTTTATTTATATATATTCAACTTCCTGCCTTGCTGTATTTCAGCCTTAGTATTTTCTGCTCTCTTAGTTTTGGTTCACTGTCTATGCTGGTGGGTTGAATTTGTTATTGAACTCTTAAGAATGACCTTATTATTTTATTTAGTAAAATTTCTCAGTTCCAAAGTTCCCACTGCATTTTATTTTATAGATTCCAGTTCTTGACCATGTTCTCCACTCTATCACCTTTTTTCAACCAAAACTGAATGGGAGACACAATCTCTCATGGGTTCTAAGTGTCCCTTTACTAATTTGTTGGGCACGTCAACACGGAAAGGCTCCAGTCCCTGGTTATCTGGGCCACTCTTCTCACTTCTTTGCAGGCTGTAGTTTTGAGAGATCATGTAAAGCCTCCCTCCAGGACAAACAGCAGTCTTGGTTACTGCTTGCTATAAAAGAGGGGGTTCTCTAAGGTCAGTTGTGGTGCAAACCAATTGCTTGTGTCACATTCATCTGAGACATATCACGTTGTCCCTGCAGAACTTGAGGCAAAGGGACAATGCCAATATCCTGATGCTCATACTTCTTGCTGAGCTATGAGTAATGAATTCCTTTCTCAGCAGGGAGTGCGATGTCCTTGACAGCATCCATGAAATAGTAACAGATTAACTGATTATCTAGCTAATAAAGTCAAATTCCAGATCAGACAATCAAATAGTTATCTTACTGTATATGTGAAAACTCTATCCTCTGTGGGTCTGTCTCTGTTGTCCTTTTTTCTTGGCCCTGTTTTGTTTTGTTTTGTATTGTTTTGTTTTGTTTTGTTTTGTTGTATCTGGTAATTTTTTATTGCAAGTTAGACATTATATTCTAAAACTAGTCAAGGCTGTAGAGCATGTCATCTTCCTCCAGGGAAGAGTCGTTCTATCTTCTGGTAGGCAGCCTGTGTTGAAACAGATCACCTTAATCCAACCAGATACTAACTGATTAGAGGCAAGTTTGCAGCTTTCATAGGTCTCTATTTCCATTTTATCTCTACTTCCTGTCAGTCCCAGGTAGGAGTTACAGTGATTGCTGTTTGCAGAACTGCTCCTCCTTGCAAAATCAGATCTACAATTTGTGTTTCACGAGAACCAAGAGGCTGCAAAATCTCTTCTGTGTATTACAATAACTCTCTACTCAACTTCTTAGCTTCTTGCCTGTGGAAGTTTAGCAATCAGACAAATACCTCAAGGCAGAAAACGACTGAAGGTTGGGCTTACGTCTCCATGTCATGACTATTCCCGAGAAGTTTGCCCCTCCTGGTTTGGCTGTCTGGCCAACTTCAAGCTGCAAGTTTTCATTCTCCATCTCCATGCTGAAAGTTCACAGAACATCGCTGCTCTTCAGCCAGGCCTCTGTTCCTGGCTCCTCAGCCTCTCATGCACTGTAGATGCTCACAGAAAGTTGGCTCCTCTCTCTGTATTTCCCTTCCCTCTGGATAATTTCCGCTTCAAGTCTTGGTTGCTTCAGCATTTCTTCAGTGTCTTCAATCAGATCGATGCAAACATATTTAACCTGTCTTTTATCATTTTTATGGAGGAAAGGGGTCTTTGATCTTCCAGAGTCAGAAACCCTCTATTTACCCTCTATAACCAGCACCTGTTAAATATTCCCCATACCATCCTACTTCTCTCTACTCTCATCATTTCACCTCTTCCATATATTGCTGAATACTTTGCAACTCATATATCCTCATCCATTCTTCTTTCTTTGTTGTCCATGCTCTCAGAGCAGCCACAGGCTTTGATTTTCTGTTGCTGCATCACACATACAACAGTTTGAAGCAGCACACATCTACCATTCCGCAGTTCCTGTGGATTGAGAGCAGAGTCCCAGCTGAGGTGGTCCTCTCTCAGGCTGCAGGAGTGCCGTCAGCTGGGTGGGCTGCACCCTCGCTGGAAGGCCTTCGTGGGGAAGAATCTTCTTCCAAGCTCACTCAGGCTGTTGGCAGAATTCACTTCCTTGCAGCTGTCTGACTGAGGCCCCAGATTTTTCCTGGCTTTCCACTAAAAGGTGACTTCAGATTCTAGATGTCACATTCAATCCCTTGCCCTGGAAACTTCCTCACCAAGACTGTTCTCTTCATCAAGCCAAAAGGGGAGAGTTTTGCTCTAGTCTGTGTTAGGACAGAATCTTATTTAATGTGCTGCTGTGTAGTAGTGACAGCTCATGATCCTATCCTGGCCGTACTCTATTGGCTACAATAGAAGCAAGTGACTGGTTCTGCCCGCATTCAAGGGGAGAAGATTACACCAGATGTTACACCAGGGGGACTTGAGCACAGTATTAGAACTCTGCCTGTTTCCTGTTGTACCAACCTCCCCAAATTAAAACCATCCATTCAGTTAGGAGAAATATTCCCAGAATAACTTATAAATTCCTGAATGGGCTAAGCCCTAGTTCTCTAGCTTCATCTTACACTATGCCATCCCTAATTATCTGTTCCCCAATCACATATTTAGTTCTTTATATTTGTCCTATTCTTTATCACTGGGCCTTTGTAGCATTTTCTACTATGATGTAATTCTTACCTACGTGGTAACTGTTCGTTCTTACAGTTTCATTTTTAAGCATAACTTCATCTAGAAGGGATGCCTGACATTCCTAATCAGAAAAAGCTCCTTGTTATGTAGCCCTGAATATATTTCATTTATAATTTTAAGCATGCCATTACTTGTTTATGTGATGATTTGGCTTCAGTTGGTGGCCCCCACCAGGCCAGAAGATCCATAAAGATAGGTGTTGTGTTTGAATTTGGTTTCCACTGTATCCTCCGTGGCCATGAGTTCTGTATTCTGACCGGAGTTCTGTACTCAGCAATTTCTTGTGACCAATTGCCATGGATAGACATTTCTATAAAAAATAATCTAATGAAAGACCTTGCCAAACCAGCAGGTTCTTGAAGCCAGGTCCACCATGAAGGAGAGGATGAGAATGAAGTGCTGCTTGACAGATGAATTTTCCCAAAGGTTCAATCATGAGAACTACATGATCAATGTCTTCAATAGCCTTAGTTGTCATCAAACTCCTGCCCACTCCTGGCAGGCATGAACAGCCCTGTGTAATCTGAGCCAAAGTTTTCCAAACCTATTTCTTATTATACTCTTTTATGGAGTGAATGCTTTATGTCTCCTCAGAATTCCTGTGCTGAAGGCTTCCTCCCCAGTGTCATGGTATTTACAGGTGTTGCCTTCAGGAGCTATTAAGTTTAAATAAGGTCATCAGGGCGAAGTCCCCATGATGATATCAGTGCCTTTATTAGAAAAGAAAGAGAAACATCATTCTCTCTTCCCCCTGCAGACACTAGAAAAGCATGGACATCTACAGGACAAAAGCAAGTGCTCACCAGGAAATCAGTCTGCTGCCACCTTCATCTTCCATGACCAACCTCCAAACTGTGAGAAATAAACAAGCTACCCAATCAATGGTACTTTACTATAGCAGCCCAAACCAACTAAAATATAACCCTATTATGGTTTAGATCTAAAATGTTCCCCTAAATTCTCATATGTGTGGACCTTGATAGGAACATGCTACACTCATCAGTGGACTCAGCCATTGGAGGTGGAGCCTGATTGTACGTGGGTCACTGGGAGCCATGTTCTAGAGAGTATATGATAGCAGCCCACACAGACTAAGATATACCCCTCATTATGGTTTAGCTCTAAAATGTTCCCCAAATTTCTCATGTGTATGGAAGGTGACAGGATGCTATACTTATCAGTGGATTCATCCATTCGTGCATTCATAGTTGAAAATGATGTTAGTAGGTGTGGTCTTGCTAGAGGTGGGTCAATGAGAGCACGAACTACAGAAGTGTATTCTTGCTCCTGGCTTCTCCCTTCTCTCTCTGCTTTCTGGCTGCCATGTGGCGAGCAGCTTTCCTCTGCCAGGCCATTCTACTGTACCATTTCTGCCTTGCATCAAGTAGATCATGGACTAAAACCTCCATAACTGTGAGCCAAATAAACCCCTTCTCCTTTAAGTTGTGGGTGTTGGGTATTTTGTTCCAGGGACATAAAAGTGATTGACACATCCCTCTAAATTCCAGGCTTTCCTGAACATTTTGCTGTTCCTTCAAACAACACCTAATTTTTCATTTTAGGGTCTTTGCTTTTTCTCATCTCCATCAACTTATGTCTATGCCCTTAGGGTCTTTCTTATTAAGCACACAGACATAATCAGTTATTTTAAAATGAAGTATGAAAAATGTGAAGATCCTTGGAAAAGTGTAAATGAAACAATGGCAAGTAGAAAAAAAAGAGTAAAATATAAATATTATGTTCTCTGTGAGTATTGCCACATTAAAGGACATGGTGTGAAGATAAAAGTCAAAACAGGCTGTTATTAGATATTCATGGTGGGAATTTTACATGAAACATTGTTAGTATCCACTTTTGAACATACAACAAAATATTTAGAATGAAAAATAACAAATCCAATTCATATTTATGTGTCCAATATCAAATGTTATCTATGCCTCAACTAAAGCTCAGAAGCAATTCCTGTTATCAGTTGTCAAAAACTGCATTGATTTTTCTTTCTGAAAGTTCAAGGAACCCAACATTAGGACCACTGATTTCATATCTTTTCCACCGTCTTCACCCAGTCTGCCTCCCAGGATAGCAGGTGGTAAACCCACTTCCAGGGAAAGATGTGAACTTCCCCTAGGCTTTTGGTCCTACAAAACCCATGGGGTTCCATTTTCTTTCTAACTGCTTGACTACTGTTTCCTATAGGTAACACATGGTGAATTTAAGGAAAGATTAAAGATAACTCAAAATGTTCTATCAGTGATTATTTCTGCCTATATTGGTCAGTGTGCTAGAGCTATGCAGGCCAGCCAGGAGGTCACTGTGTGTGTTTCTTCCTAAGCGCATCTGCGGTGACATCAGTCTATGGCTTGGAATCAGTCATCCTGGGAATGTTTACACCATGACAGTGCACATATGCTGTAAAGAGGGACCCCCACCCCTGCCCTCCAGAGAGCCTGCTGAAAAACATTTACCAGCACACCACACTCTACACTGAAATATTGCTATGCTTGGTACTGCGGACATGAGTGGTCAGCAAGCTGAAACCCTCCATTGTTTGCCAAGAACACTCACTGCAACAAATTCCAACAATTCCTTCCTCTCAGCACTCTGCTGTTATTAAATTCATACCTCTCATACAGTCATGATCCCAGATGCACCGTTTGGGGCATTATTGTTATGTTTGCCTGAGAGATTAATATGTGATTAAATTTAAAAAATAGTCTAGTATGCTTTTTCTCCCCAAGAAAACCTAGATGTGTGTTTTTCATGCAGTAAACATTTAATGCTATTTTTGAATAAATTAGTTGCAAGTTAAATCGGTTTTAGAGAAGACTCCAAATTGAAGGCAGAAAAAGATATTAGCACTCTCTGGAGATAAGGTAGTCATTCAACCTATCTTAGTTGTCACGTTTGAAAAAGATGCACAGCCGGTGAGATGGCTCAGTGGCCTAAGTGCCTGCCTGGCAAGCGTGAGGGCCCGAGTTCGACTCCCGGAACCCACATATGAAAAAAGGGCCGGTGATATTGCTCAGTGGCATGGGTGCCTGCTGGCATGCGAGGTCCTGAGGTCAACCCCCAGTACCCACCAAAAAAAAAAAAAAAGATGCACAGCACCAAGCATAGTGCATTAATTCAAATCAAATTGGGGTCCAATTGTGACAGACAAGAGATGGAAATGTGACAGACGAAATAGACATCATATTGGGAAACAAAAATAAAAGAAGGGGACAGAGTCTGGGGCCAAGATACAATGAGCTATTTGCAAAAGCAGCCTAAATTAATGGCCAACTAAAAGATGACCTGAGAAAATACTGAGAAAGTGTCCTCCAAATGCAATGGATGATGAGTATTGTTCTTCTTAATTTGATTTACTGAGGACATAATGATTTATTGGTAACATAACCAAGAAGATCCTGGGAAACAAAAAGGCACATTCTAGGGAAATAATCCAAAATAAGAATAAAAAGAAACTAAACAAACAGAAACAAAAGAGACAATGTCAAATGCTAAATAAAGCGTAAAAGAAGAAATGAAATAATATTATTCCCACATTAGAATGAGCTTGAAAATAATGTTTCACTCTGGGACCAATTACTGCAAGGAAGGAGCTAAAAATGGATGCAATAAACTTTTAAAAAATAGCAAAAAAATGCGTAATGCAAATATAGTTAGATAAGATTTATGTGAAAAAAAGAAGGCAATTTCCAATGAAGGGCTAGAGAAAAAAGAAAGACTTTGAAGCAGAAATGAAAACTTCAAGGAAACAATAACCATCCATATGCAACAGTGCCATATGGAATCCTGAAACTCTGAGCCCTACAGGGTAATTTCTGTACTATGTTTTCATAAACAGGAACCTGTCTCTTGGGGACAAGAAAGTGAGTCCTGGGGACAGCAATTATGGTCTCCTCTTGGTGTCTGAGTCAGTGCCTGAAACAGCCAGTGTCCAACGAACCAGAGTCCTGTCATTACGTCTCCCTGACACGCCATTTCTATGCATTTGCCTTTGCAAATCTCCTCTCTCAGAATAAAGTAAAATGGCCACAACAAAGATTAGGTGAAATTATCCTCCCATATTTTCCCAGTGTACATACAGCTCCTCCTCAAAAAAGTTCAGGGCTCACTGTCTCCCTCTATATTCACTAACCCAAGAAACACTTAGGTGACAGCGTTCAGTCCTGTCAAACCCAGTCACTAACACTGCCCCCCTCACACATACGAACGCCACTGGTAGAAACTGAACTTTCTGCAGGGCTAAAACATATTCAGTACCAGTATTTCAAATATGAGCCATGCGAAGCTGACTGATTGGAAACAAAAATGGGCCCATTTCCCTGCTTCCCTGATCCTTTTCATTTTTGATAGGAAAAAAATAGGCTTTCAGATTTATTAGTTTCAAATGAATACAGCACATATGCATGACTATCAACATACATAGTTCCCATCACATCTTGGTAAGATGTTGTGACGTAAAGATTCTATGGGGTTTTTGTTTTGTGTTTGTTTTTTAGAGCATGTTAGTAATTCAGAATGGTGAGGTTTTGGGACATTGATATGTGCATGTAACATACTTGATCATTTTCAATCCCATTAGTTTCTTTTCCCTTTCCTTCCCCATAACTCCTGTCTGTCTCTCTAAATATCTACCTTCTAGTTCCTTGTTACTTCTCTTATTTATTATTTATTTATTTGGCTTATCATGTAAGATAAACCAGGTGATATTTATCTTTCTGAGTCTGGCTTACTTCTTTTAATATAATGGTCTCCAGTCCCATCCTTTTTTCTACAAATGACATGATTTCATTCTTCTTTATGCCTGAATAACATTCCATTACACATGTATACCACATTATGCATGTATACCACATTATGCATGTATACCACATTTTCTTTATCTACACACCCGTTGGTGGGCATAGCTACTGCGGATTGTGCCCCTATAAACATACATTATGTATCACCGTACTGTACTATCTGTAATTCTTTCAAGAATATGTGCAGGAAAGGTATAACTAGATCAAACAGTATTTCTATTTTTTGATTTTGGGAAATTTCTACAGTGATTTCCATAGTGGTTGTGTTAGCTTACATTCCCACCAACACTGCAGAAGACTTCCTTTCCGCACATCCTTACCAGCATTCATTTTTTGTGTTCTTGATGACAGCTATTCTGGCAGGGGAGACAGAATCTCAGTGTAGTTTTGATTTGCATTTCCCTAAGGCTAAAGATGTTGGATGTTTTTTCATGTTCTTATTGGTCATGAGTACTGCTTCTTTTGAGAAAAATCTGTTCAGTGTATTTGGCCATTTCTTGGTTGGGTTGTTGTCTCTGGAGGGTTAATTCTTTTAGTTCTTCATGTATTGCAGATATTAATCCTTGGTCAGAAGAGTAGCCAGCAAAGATTTCCTCCCATTCTGTAGGCTGTCTTTTACAGTCATTCTGTTAGTTGCTTCATCTGCTGTGAAGAGCCTTTCTAATCTTCTGCATGTGTAGAGCCAGTTTTTCCAGCACCATTTATTAAAGAGGCTATCTTTCTTCCGGTGAATGAGTTTGGCACCTTTGTCAAAGGTAAGGTGGCTTAGTATGTCTGGTGTTGTTTCTGCATCTTCTAATCTGTTCCATTGATCTTTGGGTCTTTTTTTTTTTTCCAATGCCATGCTGTTTTTATAACAATAGCTTTATAGTATAATTTCAAATCAGGGATTATGATGCCCCCTGCCTTGCATTTGTTGCCCAGAATTGCCTTTGCTATTCTAGGTCTCTTCTGGTTCCAGATGAATTTTAGGATTGTTTTCTGTAATTCTGTGAGATATGTTGTTGGAATTTTGATCGGAATTGCATTAAATCTGTATAACAATTTTGGAAGTATGGCCATTTTCACTATATTGGTTCTTCCGACCCAAGAGCAAGGGATATCTTTCCATTTTCTGATATCCTCTTCAATCTCCTTTTTCAGAGTACTGTAGTTTTCAGTGTAGAGGTCTTTTACCTCCTTTGTGAGATTGATTCCTAGGTATTTCATTTTTTTGGATGTTATTGTGAAAAGTGTTGTTTCCCTAATTTCTCTTTCAGTGAGTTTGTTATTTGTGTACAGGAAGGCTATTGATTTTTGAGTGTTGACTTTGTACCCAGCTACACTACTGAATTCGCTTATTAAATCTAGCAATATTTTAGTGGAGTTTTTGGGGTCTTGTACGTAGAGAATCATGTCATCTGCAAATAATGGCAATTTAACTTCTTCCTTTCCAATCATTAAAATTAGACCCATATCTTTCACTATGCACTAAACTCAAAATGCACTAAACTAAATTCAAAATGGATCAAAGATCTAAATATTAAAACAGAAACATTAAATCTCCTGGAAAATAGAATAGGTAAAACTCTTGAAGACATTGGTGTAGGCAAAGACTTTATGAATAAAACCCCAATGCCACAGGAACTATCACAAAGAATCAACAACTGGGATCTCATCTTATTAAAAAGCTTTTGCACAGCAAGAGAAACCACCAACAGAGTGAAGAGACAACCCACAACATGGAAAAAAAATGTTTGCCAGCTATTCCTCAGACAAAGGATTACTATCAAGAACATACAAACAACTCAAAAAAATCAGACCTCCCAAATTTAAAGACCCAATCCAAAAATGGGCATCTGAGATGAATACACAATTCTCAGGTGAAAAAATACAGATGGCAAATAAATATATGAAAAAATGTTCAACATCACTAGTCACTTGAGAGATGCAAATTAAAACAACACTGAGATTCCATCTCACCCCAGAAAGAATGGCTATTATTAAGAAGTCAACTAATAACAAATGCTGGAGGGGCTGTGGGGAAAAAGGAACCCTTCTCCACTGTTGGTGGGAGTGTTGACTGGTGCAATCACTGTGGAAATCAGTGTGGAGACTCCTCAAAAAGCTAGGACTGGAGGTCCCATTTGATCCAGCTATTCCCCTTCTGGGTATCTTCCCAGAAGAATTAAAAACATCGTACCACAGTGATATATGTACACCCATGTTTATAGCAGCACAATTTGTAATAGCTAGATCGTGGAAATAACCCAAATGCCCATCAACCGAGAAATGGATAAAAAAGATGTGGTATTTTTACACAATGGAGTACTACTCAACCATAAAGAAAGATAAACTGGAAAATTTTATAGGTAAATGAATGCAACTCGAGAAAATACTCATAAGTGAAATAAACCGGACGCACATTTGTAAACATCGTACTGTCTCCCTAGTGTGAGAAACTGAAAGAGTAAATAAGATCCAAAATCCACAATAGACATGGTAAAACAGGAAGAAACTGTGCAAAAGGAAAAATATTGTTTAGACAATTGAATGCTGATAACTTGTACCCTGAGTAACTGATTTAAAGATAACAATATGGAATGTATTAACCATTGTTACCCTCCTATTATGTTGTTGTGAAATTTTGTTCTGTTTTTTTTTTCTTTTTTTTTCCTCTTTAAAAAAAAAAGAGCCTTTCTAATTTGATGTGGTCACCTTTGTTGATTCTTGATATTATTTCCTGTGCTATTAGAATCCTACTCAGAAACTCTTTGCCTGTGCCCATTGCTTCAAGTGTCTCCCCTCTATTTGCATCCAGCAGTTTCAGTTTCTGCTTTTATAGCTAGATCTTTGATCCATTTTTATTTGATTTTAGTACAGGGTAAGAGGGATCTAACATCAACTTTCTGCATGTAGATATCCAATTTTTCTAGCACCATTTTTAAAGAAGCTGTCTTTTCTCCAGAATATATTTTTTTGGCCCCTTTGTCAAAAGTCAGCTGGCTGAGGTTGTGAGGGTTTGCTTTTGTGTCTTCTGTTCTATCCCATTGGCCTACTTGCTTGTTTTTGTGCTGGTACCATGCTGCTTCCATTACTATGGTTTAGTAGTGTAACTTGAAATTCAGCGTTGTGATGTTGCTCTTATTGCTTAGGATTGCTTTGGCTGTTCTGGAACTTTTCTGATTCCATGTGAATTTTAGGATTGCTTTTCTTAGTTCGGTAAAGAATGTTGTTGGTATTTTAATAGGGATGGCATTCAATCTGTAGATCATTTTAGTAGTTTGGCTATTTTCACAAAATTAGTTCTGATCCATAAATAGGGAAGGTCTTTCCATTTTCTAATGTCTTCTTCAACCTCATTCTTCAGTGTTCTGTAATTCTACTGTAGAGATGTTTCATCTTCTTGGTTAGGCTGATTCCCAGGTGTTTAATTTTTTAAGCTATTATGAAGGGCAGTGTTTTCCTGGTTTCTTTCTCAGTGGGTTCATTACTGGAGTACAGGATCGCTATTGAATTTTGTGCGTTGATTTTGTATCCTGAACTAATCCTTTTTTAAGCTTCCAACTTAACTTCAATTCTCTTTCCTTTTACTTTCTTTTGAGGTCTGAAATCTTTTGTCTCAGGTATAACAAAGTCAGTCTTCAATTTCCAGTCCCAGGCCATCAGCTCTTTTGTGCTCCACCTCTTGGTAATCTCATCAACAGTTTGATTTAACTATAAGCTGTGAAAATGACTTCTGAAGCTCCAGCCCATGTATGACAAGTCACCCTCTTGCAAGTCCTATATAGGCAGTTACAGGAAACCCTCGTAACTGTCCCTAAGACACTCACCAGCTTCTTCCAAGTTGATTTTCCTCTTCCAAAACAGCCACTTTCTCAAATGGTCCATCATTAGACATCTTATTTGTATCATATTCAGGTCCAACCACCAGGAAACACTTGTACACCTTCTCCTTTGCCCCTTGTCTAATCTTACACGGTGGACTCTATTTTATATCTTGCTTTTTTAAAAAACAAAAGTTCTTGAATCTTCCCCTTAGATTTCCATAAAATTATGCCCTCAGCTCCTAATGTCTACACCCTGGAAAAATAAACAAGTGGGTTCTGTGGTCCTAGTTCGTCCCTCCTCTAGACCACCTGTCTTACTCTACCAGGAGCAGAGCCTGAGGTGGGATTTCTTGTTCATGTGCTGATCAAAGGATTCTTTTCTGAGGAGGGGAATGAGGGCAGCATGAGCAGCAGAACAAACATGTAAACAAAAATACGTTCTCATCCAGGGACCAGCTTGAGCTGAGTGCACAGGAAAGCTTCAGAGTAGCAAGGGCAGGATGGGGTTGCTTCCATCTTGAGATAAGGAGACCAGCCATTTGTAAGCTTTTGATGATCAGTATGCCTGGTGAGTGAGATAACTCACCTCCCAAGGGATTTGATTAGATAGGACATTGTCTAGAGATCCTCAGAGCAGCTGGGGCATGGATCCATCTGGGGTAACAGGCATCTGAGCTGGACACCAACCACATCACCAACAGCAGTGGTTCTCAAAGTGTGGTCCGTAGACCACCAGCCACAGCATTGCTCTAAAACGTATGAGACATTCAAGTTTCCAGCTCCTCCCCTGTGACCCACTGAGTCAGAAATGGGGATGGAACTGCATCCAACCATCTGGGTCTTAAATATCCCTCCATATGATTGCGATGTGCACTAAAGTTCAAGAACCATGGCACTGTACCATTCATGAATATTTCCTAAGCCCCACCTTAACATTTCTCCACTCATCAAGACAATGTAACAGTTCTTTTCTTATTATTGGCTACATAAAAAATAAACTCCTCAGGTAATAATAAATGCTGTGCAGCAAATTAGATACCTTCTACTTCCTCAAAGGCCTATTTCAGCAATGCCTTCTTTTGTGGCCATCAAGCATCACAGAATCATAAGATTTGGGCAGAGAACTTGGAGGTTAATTAATTTAGCTCCCAACTTCTTTGCAAATGAAACAACAGAAGCTCCCAGATTTTAGGCTTTCATAACCAAGATTACACAACAGGGACTTGGATGTCCTTGTTTCAAGTTCAGTGTTTGTTGTTATATACTATGCCAATTTTACTCCAAATGAAAGCTACAAAGATTTGGTTAGGGAGAGGAATGAATTCTAGCTATCCACTGCACAACATGGTTACTATACTTAATGCTTACCTGAAAATTATTTACGCTTATTTGAAAATTATTATGATAGTATATTTAAAGTATTCATACCACAAAAAGTATGTGAGGTGATAGATATGTTAATTAGCATGATTTAATTATCTCACGATGTATACAAGTATCAAAGAATGACATTGTACACCATAAACACATATACAACTTTTATTTGTTAATTACATTTTAATAAAGCTGAGGAAAAATATTTAAAGATTTTTTAAAGAAAGAAAGAAAAGGTCATTACCATGCTCAGTCAAAATTTGATGGGTTTCAACTCTTTATATTTGTTTCTGTGGTTTTTACCTGTAATTAGCATGGACACCCAACTATTTTCAACCTATTTCCACCATATCCTCCAGGAGGCTGTCCATGACAGATATGGTGTATGATGTTTTGCTCATCAAATACCCGCTGTCCCCTCCCTGTCACCATGGGAAGAAGGTGTGAGCACACCCCACCGAGGCAGGCCCTTCTGTTGGAGGGTGAGGGGCTGTGATGGCCCCCGAGTGGTGGGACACCATTGCTTTGGACCCAGCCACCTGGTCTGAAAAGACACATGGACGTATCAGAATGAAACCTGGCCCTCCACTTAAGGTGAAGCCAGTGAAACCCACAGAGCCACTCCTGGACCCAGAGGCAGGGAGAGAAATGGATGCTTGTGGAAGGACCATTTTGGATTGTTTTTCACGCAGCAGGGCCACAAGGAGAAAGCTCACACACTCTGATCAGACACCAGAAGCCACAAATGTTCTCGTTTTGTACGAGAACTAACCTATTTAATTTTCATAACAATTTTATCAAATAGGAGCTGTCATTAAGACCACTTCACAAATGAGGAAACAGGCAAGAGAAGTGAAGTAACTTTCCCCAAGCCACATGACAAGGATATAGCTAACCCACCCAGCTCTGAAGGGCCTCTTCCTCTGCTCTGCCGGTGACACTGCAGGCATTCAACTGCTTCTTGTCCCCCTCCTCTAAGTTCCCAGAGTCCCACAGGAATTCCTGTGACTTTGTCCTTATCTTAGCATGCGACCTGCAAGGGCTTTCTAATATCTCTCCCCTTCTAGGTGTGGTGTAGGGGCTGACCTTGAGGTGATCTTGATGCTTGCTGAGCATCACTTCTTTTCTTTGGACTCAAGAGCACATCTCCATGGCTTAGGTGCGTGTATCTCCAGGGTTATGGAATTTTTTTGTCTGCCAACTACTAATTGTGATTGAAAAATATTGTGCTGAAATTTTTAAAAATTTACTACAGTAAAGGACACATTGCCATTAACCTCCCTCATAATACTCCCCACCTTGCTTTGAATACATGGACCGCATCATTCTTGCCATCTTCCGAAGCAGTTTTGGATGTCCTCTTTGGAAAGGTCTTTAGTTGTTCTGTTATGGCCGTCTCAATGTCCTGAGTCAATTAAAAAAGGTTAGATTTCATGGCCATTTTGAGTTAAAGAAAAAGTCAGAAGTCTCACAGTGCCAGATGTGGAGAATAAGCTAGAAGAGGATGCACCAGAATATTTTCACCAGCCTGCTTTTCATTGGACGGCACTTGGCAGCAGCATTCACTGTTTTTTTATCACACTTCATAAAAACACTCACAAAAGAGGACTTTTATAACCACTTCACAAAGCAGCCAGAACAATGGCTCAGTGTGTTTGAGGTGCCAGGGAGTATTTTGAGGGTGATTAATAGCAATGTGTCTTTTACTGCAATAAATTGTTTTTAATTCAAACATTCATCATGGTTTTCTATCACCCTTGTATTTATATTCATGCCCATTTCTGTCACTGCCATAGCCTCTTAAGACCAGGGTCCATGTCAAATTCATCTATGTCATCCCAAGGCATGAAGCACAATGACTTTTAAGCAACAGGCATTCAACAAACATTTCCAGAATGAGCTAAGTGACGTGAAGACTGGCTAGCTTTGGGGAGGTACTCACTGGTAGTGTGTTATAAAGGGAGCCGGATGCCAGCGTGCTGCAGAGTCAATCGCCAAGGAGCATCAGCCACCAGCTTCCAGCTGCAGATGTTGCTCATTGTAGAGTGGCACGCTGCCCCGTCCAGGTGCCGTGCCAAGCAGAAGGCTCTCTTGGCAGACGCACTGGCACACACTGTGCTCCGCAGCCTGTGCCCCGAACCACTCTTCACTGGCAAATTGGCCTTCTCTGAATTGGCATCCCCCATCATCCACAGACCTCCTGCCACCCAAACAGATGGGCACAAGTGTAAGTATGCCAGGGAACAAGTACGTACATCAGGTTGGTGCTTCTGATAAAACATTTGTCTCTACACGGTGTCGCTCCTGTCCAAACAGTAAGGGCACACTGCTGCCTTACTGGGGTGTTATGCAGGAGTTACTCCCATCTTCTAATTTTGGAATCCCTAATTAAAGAGTCCTAGACCTGAATGTGGAGGCTAAAGATGAGAAAGAGCAGAAAGAAAACCTCTGTCTCCTTGAAAGCTTTGGTACTTGGCACCCGCAGAGGCAGAAAGAGATGGATCTCGAGCCAGGTGAAGTTCAGATTGAAGCCGTGTCTGTAGGCAGCAGCTGAATCCGTGGCTGCCAGCAAGGCTGCAGGATAAAGACAGTTCTCTCAGGGACAAGTGCGCCTCCACACACGGGATGAATAAAAATTTACACTCTTCCCATTGGAGCCAATTCTCTGAGCCATATTCTGGCAGAATGGCTTTAGAGAGGAGAATATCGCACTCCGCGCTGCTTTATTGAGAAGCTACTTGCAATGCTGTCCGAACCTGGCCTGGGAACCTTTATTGACCCGGCGTTGTCTCAGTTGCGTGACGGCACAGATGGCAAAACAGCACAGTGGGCGGGGGCGGCCAGCACGGCCTGCGGTGCACACTGCAAATTTAAAAGCCTCAAATTGACAAAGAAATGATACCACCTCCAACTCGAAAGCACTCTGATTCTGGTCTTCTTTGAGAGGCTAAAGATGAACAGGAACAGCACTGATCTACTTGGTCCATAGATCGCACAAGTCATTTCTCCCGCCGGGATTTGCTTTTTAATTCTATTTCCCAAGCTCTAAAATATCCGTGACTCGTTTGGAACCCAAGGAGTGCAGCACAAGCAACCCGGTCGGTCATCGGCAGAATACGCCAAAGAGCACAGGACAGCAGGGAGGCCGCAAAACGGGGAACAGATCATCTGGCAGAGCCACTGTCTAGCAGCCAGCAGGTGACCCCGTTGCTGGGCCAGTGCTGCCCGGTGCTGGGAGGCGCTCTGTCTCAGAAATGGGCTGGACCCTCGGAAGCCAAGGAGCCTGAAAGACCTCAGGATTTGCTGGTCACACTGGGGTGTCAGAGGCTTCTCTGTAGATAAAATCCATCCAGTCTGTCTATTGTCTGCCTTTTAAAAGTCACTCCTTGTTGTCAGACAGAGGCTTGATAGGGATTAAGTATCCTCTATGAGTGTGGTGCAGAAACATTGAAAAAGAGTAAGAGAGGATAGAAGAAGAGCTCAGACACCTGGCATAGAAGGGCTATCTTGCTGCCACAGGTCTGGAGGTTGCATCTATTAAGCGATACAAGGTATTAATAGCTCTGCAGGGCCCCACAGTTGGGCCAGGGAGGAGTAACTTTATTTTAAATAAGGAGTCAAGCTCTGTCTTCTGGGAGGTTTTTAGATAAAGAGTTTTGAAGAAACTAATCTCTAGTTTTATTTACTTAGATGCATAATTTCTAGTTTCCAAAGTGTCCAGGACTCACTGATTTTTCAAAGTTAACATTCACCCAAGAGTTTGACATTAGCATCCTTGAATGACTTAACTCAGATCGCAAGTGTGTCCGGACTCATTTCCACCACCTACAACTTCTCCCATCCTTCAGTCCTCCAGGCAGGAAGTCTCCACGATGTTCGCCTGTCTGGTAGCAGGATGAATAGCGAGCTCCTAGCGTGCACAAGTGGAGGAGCCTGTAATCTGCTCCTGTTTCCCTTGAAGGTCACTAAATTTAATACTGTGATTGAAACTCAGTGCCTCCTATAAATCTCCAAAGAACTGTGATTCCTAAGAAGGCAGATAATTTGGAGGTGGGATATGTTGACCTGTGCACACATGTTAAACAGTTATAGATTGTTTCCTTTCATCTGTCTCGGAAGTAATCTATAGCAAGACACTGGAGAATAAATCCTCTCTAAAATGAGACCAACAGGAAACAGCCCATGAGGATTGGTGTGTTCATCCGCAGCACTGACACCCTTGCACACCTTTAGATGGTGACAAATGACACTGATTTTCAGGGTTGGCTTGACTTGAGCTAGTGGCTTCTATCTCTGGCTTCCTACTTGCAGGGGAATAAATATGTCTCATTTACCCACTGGCATCCTTCCCAGTGAATGAGTGAGTATGACACTCTCCCAGGTAACCATCTCAAAGTTTTCGAGCTGAGCTAGTTGGTGTAGGAAAGGTTTTGGCACTGGAAAAATACATGATTGAAATCATCCTTACTTTGTGCCTGGGGGGAGGTGGATGAAGTTAGTTTTGACTTCACCTGTCCTGGTCTGTGTAAGCTTTGATGTCCCAGAATGGAAAACTGGCTTTATCCTTGGATACACACAAAACTTTTGCAGGCCTTCAGGCCTCTAATTGGGTCAAGTAGGGATGCAACTGCAGGGGTGAAACTTGGCTGGGGAGTTGCAGAGTGGCGCCTGGGAATGGCATATACTTGTATTTGAGACAGAAGAGCCAAGACAGAATGAAGCTGATGCTGATGGAGGGGTAGAGCGAGAAAATGCGCCTTGGAGAGCTAAGAGATGGTCAATGAAACTGACAATGCAGAACCTCCAAATCTGCCTCCCTACAGTTTATATTGGTCTACACTGAAAGAGTTCTCCCTATTTTAATCACTCACCATTTCGATCTGATACAATCTCCCTGTATTAGTTTGCAGGAGCTACTACAACAGAACACCAGAACTGGGTGGTGTAAACAACAGAAATTTATTGTCTCACAGTTCTGGGAGCCAGAAGTTGAAGACTGAGGTGTCGGAGGGGTTGGTTCCTGTCTAGGACTGTGAGGAAGAATCTGGGCCATGCCTCTCTCCTCAGCTTCAGGGTGTTTGCTGGCATAACTTGGCTTTGCACTAGTTAAGGTTCTCCAGAGGAACAGATTCAGTACTAATATATGTGTGGTTATACAAGGGATGTGTTAGGCAGTTTCAGAGGATCAGAAGCAGAAGGGTTCCAGTAGTTGTCTTCCAGGTCAGAGATGGAAGAGTCCAAAATGGCCGCCCTGCATGCTGGAGAGAGGGAAGATCCAGTAGCAGCTGAAATTTGAAGGTCTGGAAGCTCATTGCAGAGGCACCAGTGCCAGTCTGTTCAGAAGCCTAAAAAGTCTGTGCTAGAAGACTGAAGAAATTGAAGAGCAACATCCAAAGGCAATAACAAAAACAGAAGCTCCTCCAAAAACAGAAATACTTCCTTCTTCTTTCCCTTTTTATTCCATCCAAGCCACAAGCCTATTGGTTGCTGCCACCCACATCTAGGGTGGGGCTTTCCTTCTTCAATTTGCTGGCCTACATGTCAATCACCCACAGACACACTCAGACGCACAGCTGGGCAGTTCCTACTCAAATCAATTTAACATATCACAATTAAGGATCACAGGCTTATATCTTATAGACCCATCACCTCAACCTGCCTTCATGCTTCCATGTAATTCTCCCTGTTTGTGCTTTCTGTTTGTAAACTGAGCTTTCATATAAGGACACTAGAAATGTTGAACTGGGGCCCACTTTGCACTAGTATAAGCTCACAATAGCCAATAACATCTGCAATAACCCAGTTGCCAAATAAGGTCATATTCTGGGGTACTGGAGGTTCAGATTTCAGCATATGAACCTGGTGGGAAGGGGATACTCAGTCTAACACATAACACTCCCTAACACAAAACTTCTGCGACAGTCCAGGTCTTCTCCTCCAGGCTGGAAGATCAGGGCCTCAACTACTGGAGTTATAATAATAGACAAAGTAGCATGAAATTAAGATTCAGGAATATATTCAAACTGCAATGTCAAACAGGAAATCAGAGACAAGTTTCCTTAAAATGGAAGTCTGATGTATTGTTAAACTCAAAGAACCGGAAGTATCAAAACCAAAATAAGGCTCTACAAAGTTGTTTAATTGGATTCAGCATAAATATACAAAAAGCCGGAAAAGGTAAGTAAATTTTGATACAATTATCAAAACTAAAATTTTGGCCCCTTCTTGCCCCAAAAGGCTACTCATACTTGCGTGTAAGTATAACCAGCTCATTGCAACAGGGGTTGTGAGTCCCACATAGCAGGACTGAATGGCTAAGTTTTCTCAAGTAGCATTTGCAGATGCTGACTCTTCATAATGTGTCCAGCTGGCTCCTGGCTGTACCCCTCCAGCTGCCTGACAGAGAAGTTCACTCATTCCATTTAACAGGTGCCTTTGGGTGTTAAGACCTAATTTATGTTTCCAGACCTTTGGTTATGAAGTACTAACAATTAATAGTGTTATATTCTGATTAGTATCAAGGACAATTTTTCCTTTATAAAAACGTGTTCTCTAGTTTTCTGTTCCTTTTTACTATAGGCACAAAATAAGAAAAAGACTATACCTTTCAATAATAAAGAATTAGATTTACATCTTTTTGAAATGTCAATGATTTTCATTTCTAATAGCGGCTGTTTAGACTCAAACATGCAGATGAAAGCAAATAAAGTTCTGGATAAAATATTTAAATATTTTTATAGCAGTTTAAAAGCCTGTAAAGTTAGTAAAAAGAAAAATCTAAGGAAAGCTGAAATTCAGAAAACAAAGCACAAAAAAACTTAATCTACTTTGACCCAGTGGCTCTTGCCTATCCTGAGAAACTGTTGCTTTTTTTTCCAAGCTTCACTGTGCAGTACAAGAGTTAGAAGTCCAAGCCCAGTCTCTGTCCCAGTGGAGATGGAGACCACAAGATGTGCTCATTCTGGCTGATACAACAAGGCCACAAGACATACTAATTCTGTACAAAAACTATAAAGCCAGATAAGGCTGGCTGCGCCCAGCTGCACTGTCTGTACTTCCCAAGCCTGCAAACACACCCTGTTCCCGCCAACCTGTCCCAAGAGTTACCTGCTTAGTAACTGAGGAGTAAGGCTTTTGACCTAAACTCCTACACCCTCTGCTTCGGTTACAAGCCCTATATAAACACTAGCCTGACCACGGTTCGGCACTGACGCTTCAGAGAATGATCCCCGTCAGCCGCCGGCGTAATAAATGATTGCCTTCCTCCTCCTTGGTGCAGAGCGTTTTCCTTTCTGTTCAGTACCAGTTCTGCAACATTCTAAGTTGACCATTAGTTAATCCACCACAGTGACCAATATCAAAATTTAAGATCCTAAACAAGTATTAGCTCATCAGAAATCTTTTTTTAAAAAATAGAATATGAGGAGGCTGGGAGGCTGAGGCAGGAAAATTACAAGTTGCAGCCCAGCATAGGCAACTTAGTGAATTACCCATATCCTGCCTCAAAAAAAAATTTATTTAAAGGCTGGGGATGTAACTTAGTGCAAAGGCCCTAGGTTTAATCCCCAGTACTTAGAGAGAGAGAGAGGGAATATAATGACTAAACTGGCTTTTTATTCTATGAATACATGGTGCTTTTAATATTAGGCACTAAATTAATACACCTTATCTTCAATGGGTTGCTGTAAAATCATTTCATAAAGAAATCATACAAGAGGACTTCCCGTGTCTGATGAAGGAAATCTGAAATCCACTTCCTGTTTGGTGGTAAATCCGGAGCTTCTGGGAAAGTTGTCTGGCATGGTCCAAGGGCGGGCTTGCTGCTCAAGTCTAATGGCAGCCAGGTCTGGTACCTGGCTCCACAATTGTTTGCCTGAAGAGCAGGACTATGGGGGCCACCCTGGTGCCAGAGCTGCCTGACCTGGTGGGGACTGACCTAGCACTGAGGTAGCCTTGAAATCGGGGATTGTTTGGGGCATCCCAGCACCGGAGCTGGTCTGGATCCTGCAGCTGGTGAGATCAGCTTGGCACTGGGACCGCCCTGGAGACCAAGGCCACCCTGGGGTCTGGAGCAGCAAGACTTGGCTGGTGCTGGGCAGACCTAGAGGCTCAGTTCTGGTATACAAGTGGGGCCTGGGGTCACAGTGGGCCCAGTACTCAGCTTTAAAGGGCAAGTCCGGTGTTCGGGTCCAAGGCAAAACCTCACCTCTTTTTCTTTTCCCCAAGTGAAGGGCATCTCTCCTGGGGTGGGGACAGAGTGACTCACTACTGCAAGACCATCCTTCCTACACTCTTCAAGGCCAAACACAGCATTTAGCTGAAATTTGCAAACATGATATTGAGAAAAAGAACTCAGACATCAAAAAGCACATTGATATAGTTCTCTTTATGTTAGGTTCAAGACCAGGATACTCTAAACTACACCATTTAACGATCTACTTACCAGAGATAAGAATATGTTTTAGAAGCAATGCTGTGATTATCAAAAATATCAAGACAAGGTTAGTCCCGGGGGAGCAGTAGACTTGAGAAGGAAAGCGAAAGTCTGACGGGGCTGTTTGTCAGGCTCTGTGGTTGTTACACAGCATTGGCTTCACGAGTGAGCATTAAACAACAGCGTGTGCATATTTCATGCACTCTCCTGTGTGTACATTTCAAAATAAAATAAGGAAAGTAATTTTGACAGAGAATTCTTTTAAAAGTCTTGCACTTAGAATATGAAAGCCAGAACTGGTGGGCAGCAGACGAGCTATAAGCAGCTGGGTACAATTGGGTACAGGAAGCAGCGTTCACTGTGGATTTTCAAGCCTCAGTCACCAAGAGGTAGATGGGTTTAATAGCTGTGCTTACAGGGTCAGATGCAAGAACAACCAGGGTCTTTCCTTAAGTGATCTTTTACTAATTCTCTCCCAGTTCAAACACCTCTTTATTAAAATGGTCCTTTTCCACCTAGCAGGGACTATTAAACCCCCACCTAACAGCACCTCTGATTTGCCCCCCAAATATCCTTCCAGTCCTATGTGATCCAGGCTAGAATCACGGCATGGTCAGGGTGATAAAGGAGGAAAGCCACAAAAGAAACCAAACAGAAGCAAAGACACAGAATGGTATCGAGATGTTAGTCTGCAGAAAGGTAAAGCTTAAGGAACTGACAACAACCACAAGAGCTTTCTATGAGCCAATAGAGATGCTTCCACTCACAAACCACATGTTGTTTTTCTAAGAGCAGTTTGATCATCACTTAAGAACTGAAAATTCAACATTCTTTCTAGGATGTCTTTGGTTTAAATTGACATAAATGCCCCTGATGGCTTTGCTTATAATATCCCATCGATTATTATGCTCTTCTCCTGAGCGTCATAGATCAGCTGTAGTCTTACTGTCTAGGGAGCGTCCTCTGCTCTGTCTTGAGTCATACCCTCTTGAGCAAAGGGATGCACAAGGGCCAGATAAAAGTTGTGCATTAGAAACTCAGTCGTTGCCTGTCTCCTGCACGG
Source organism: Erethizon dorsatum (assembly GCA_028451465.1). Taxonomy (NCBI): domain Eukaryota; kingdom Metazoa; phylum Chordata; class Mammalia; order Rodentia; family Erethizontidae; genus Erethizon; species Erethizon dorsatum. Next base: position 60,392,688 of record CM051833.1, read on the forward strand.
AGCAAGAGGATTACTCAGCAGTCGGCAGCACACTTCACCCACAAGAGCATCCTTGCTGCCTGGAAGCCAGGCCCCAAAAACTGGAGCAAGCGGGCCAAAGTGTGAGTCCTATCATTGCAATGCAAGGACAGTAATTATTATCTCACCCACAGAACTCCGTGAAAAATGAAATGAATAAAAAGGAGTTGAACACATCAGGAAAAAGAAGTGGAAATGAACATGTGCATGGCTGTGAAATATTAAGTCAACAATCCCATCCGTTATTGTCACGAGTCTCGTGTCTGATCTGTCAGGCTGGGAACTTTCAGGAACCTAAGCTCGAAACATGTGTCCTTTAAGCTTTAAGTAAAAAAAGAAGTGGCAATAAGGAGAAGAAGGAGAAGAGATGGGTAGGAAAGTAATCCAAAGAAGAAATGCATAAAGAATAGACTGGGATCCAATAAACAGCAAACAACTCAATGAATCTTTGAGGAATCAGGTGCTAAAGCCAGGTATCATGGCAAAGGCCATGTAACACTTTTCTAGACATTCATCCTGCCCAGGGCATCAAATAAGAAGCCAGGAAAAAAAAAGGGAATAGCAAGCTAAGGAGTCGGGTCCAGGAGAGAGGATCCCTTGCACCAGAACCTCCAGGTGCCTTCTGGTACTTCAGGTCTGCTGGAGATCAGATGTGCAAGGGACAGAGTGAGGAGACAGAGCAGGAGGGAGGAAGCACCTTCAGTCCAAGCTGGGCCGGGCATTGTGGGGAAGGAGAGAGGGTGAAGACTGGAGAAGAAAAGTCTTTGATTGCAGGAAAAGCAGTTTAGTCAGGTCTATGGGCATCCATGAGCCAAAGCCAGCAACTGGAGGAGTTGTGTCTTGCTGTTGTGCCTGGTCCCACTCAGCTACATTCACTCTCCAGTCGGCCACAGCCCCTACCAATCCCTTACCAACCCCAGCCCCTGCCTCTGATTACTGATGGTCTCCTGTCACCATCTGAATGGTAGGATTCTCCTGCGTTCGTAGCTGTGTTGTCACGAGAGTATAAGATCCTGAGAGCAATGCTTGTTCGCTTGGATCACTGACACAAATCCATTGCCTGGAACAGTACCAGCAGGTAACAGCTGCTCCATGAATATTTATTCAGTGAAATACGGCGCTTTCATCACAGAGTGTTGCAAGAAATCGTTGGATGGTGATGAAGTAAAAGTACTTGTTTCAGAGTTTTGTCCAGGGCTAGCCTTGTACAACCCACCCTCAAGCAGGCTGGCACTTAGGGAAGAAGGTGAGATTCCAGATTCTGCGAGGGACAACACTCGTGCTCAGGGATGCAGCTGCAGGATGAGCAGCACAGGGACTCGGCCGTCACCTACCTTGCAGTCTTTCATCCCTCTCAAACTTGGGGTGAGGCAGTGGGTTTGCACAGAGAAGCAGCACTTATATCAGCTCCTTCCCTGGCCCCAGCATTGCTGCAAAAATTCTCCTGGCCCTGTTGCCAGGTGACCGGGCATGAGGGTGCTCACCCCAGAGCTAACACTCACTTAAGCATAATGGGAAGAACCGAGCTCCATGAAGATGTGATGTGCGATCCTCACACGGCATAAAAATTGTGCACAGACGAATGCTGCAAATCAAATGGAGCAGCCTGACAGAGGCCTGTTCCCCACGGTGTCTCACTGGCTCCAAAAATGACTACCAGATGATCAGGCAGAGCAGCCGTGCAATCTGATTACCACAAGGGACTGGCAAATCCATTAGGAGCAAGGAGGCCTCCTTCAAGTCCATTCCACTTGCTAACAGCAAGCAACATACGGTTTTTTGTTTTTTGTTTTTAAAGAGCCAATTTTTCATCTCATTTCTCACTGTCTTGTATTTTTGGTATCCATTTCCAGCTCAAACAGTAGGGAAGGTCTAGGTTTTGAGACCAAACCTTGCTGCTATTCAAGATGAAAGATGGATCTAGGCTGGACACAGAGAACAGCCAGTCTCTTCGGGTCGTAGGCAACTTGCTCTGTCAGCTTCATCTACAGAAAAGCAGCCAGGGAGGAGAGAAGCACTGCCCAGACATCAGATGCTCGAGTCCTCGGCATCCGGCTGTGACATAATTCCCTCTCACCAGGGATGCGGGCATGCAGGAAGAATCATCCTGTTAGGTCAGGAAACGATCATAGCAGCTATGTAGTCAGCTTTCTCTTAGGCTTATTTTTAAATCTTATCACCTTTTAATGCACATAAAAATGTGCATGACCTCAAAAACTCCTGATGGGGCTCTCAGCTGTACCCCAATTCTACCTTGACAGATCTTTTAACTACATAATCCCAGCCACCCAAAGCTTTAAGGCTTTCATGATCTATGAAGCATACAATGGAAATAATGGAGCAGTTTTCTCTGACACATAAAATATACAATTAAATATGCTTTTCAAACCAAACACTATCCCTATCCCCACCACCAGCACCTACCAACATCCAATGCAGACCCCCGGCCTGGTCCAGCCTTCCCATCTGTACAGAGTGCAGTGAAGCCCAAGGACCATTACTGAGCTGGGCTGCAGCTCCTTCTCTTCTTAGACTGGGACCTAAGCCCATGTTTCCTGACTCACATTAGATCGTCTTCCAGTACTCAGCAGTCTGGACATCAACTGACAGCCCAAGAACAGGAGAAAACGGAAATACTTTTTGGAGGATGATGGTCATCGTTTGTCTCTATGTCATTTTGATGGCAATGCTGGTGTTCACAGGCCAATATGAACACAACCCTCCGTTTCAAAAGTTCTGGCCTATGAAGAACACACTCAGAGGAGAGTTAGCCGAATGGAGTCCAAGGTCTGTACTCGATAGAGGGCTGAGTAAATTTCTAATAACCCCTCTGGTAAAAGCTAAGTTAGATCATACGATTCAGAGCTGAGATCAAATGGGAGTTTTCTGCTCTGGATCTTACTCCTGCTTCTTCCTACAACTCAAGACTGCTGGGCCAACAGAAAAAGAGGATAGGGTTGGGGAAAAGTCACCTTGTCCCGCTATGCCTTCCACATAGGTGGGCATTTGTATGTGGTCACCTACCCAACGGAGAGGTCAAGAGACCCTGCTGTGCCTGAGAGAGTGGCCCATCACGTGGAGATGGAGAGCTTATGCCAACTGGCCCACCCCACTGGAAGAGGTAACTTTCACCCAAACTTCCCATGTCTTCCAGGAATGTGAAATAGCTGGTGCTGTGTCCTGCACGATATCATCCTGTTTCTCTGCATTTAAAAAGTAAATTCAATAATGAAATGGTCAAGAAGAAGGACATTCCTGGCTAAACTAGAAACTCTAAGAATGTTCAGAGGATGGAAATTGGCAGCAAACAGATAAGAGAAGGAGACTTTGCTCTGGGACAGTCAGAAGGACCTTCCGCTAAGGGAGAGAGGAGCAGCAGGCTGTCCCATGACAAAGGCACTCACATACTTTTTCCTACCTTGGGCCAAGGGGTATTTCAGGAATGATCACCTTTGGGGCTATGGGTGGGCCAAGTGAGAACCAGAGTTGGTGGAGATCGTGGAGACTATCACAGTGTTGCTGTCGGTACTGGGCGACAGTTGTTTGACGTGCAGGCCCAGAGGCTGGTGGGCGCAGCTGCAAGAGAGAGGGAAGTAATAATGGTGTGAGTGAGGTGGAGGCAGAGAAACACAGAAGGTGTAAAATCAGTGAAACAGTGTCATGGACGGAGTATGACTTCGTATCCCATTATGCATGTGGGTTCGCAACCCAATGACTTTTGTCCACTTCAACTGCATTCACTCACCTCCCGAGTTTGCGCTGTCCTCATGTCTGTAGGATGCATGCTGGACATTTCATATGTGATTTTTGATGTCTTTACAGCCCATATGACTTCCATGTGTATTTTCTGCTTGTTTCAACCTTCTGTGTCCCTCTTTCTCCTTCCTTGACTACAGACAAACTCCTAGAAAGTTCCCTTAATTTCTGTTTCTCTGAAAGTGAGTTTTCTTTGCTTGTTTCACCTTCAGTTTTGAAGAACAACTTGTTACGTGAATAATTCTAGGCTCGCAGTTATTTTCATTCACAGCTTTACGGAACGTATTCAATTGTGTGGTGTCTCCAATTGTCTCATCAGAAGTTAGCTGTCAGTTTTCCTCGTTTTTTTTTTTCTTTCTTTTTTTAAGTACTCTGTCTTTCTAACGCCTCTGACTGATCCAGTTCCTCTTTCTTTTTGTTTCTGGTATTCAGAAAAGATGGAGATCTATCTAACCCATGGTTTTCTTTGGATTTATCCCATTCAAGGCTCAGAGACCTTGATTTGGGGCTTAATTCTTAGATGCCCCCTCTGATCTGCTCCTTTCAATGAGGCCCCAGCTCTTGTTTCCATTGTGTCTCAATAATGCCATCAAATCATAATCTCCTCAAAGGACTAATCCACTTGATCAACTGAGAGCCCTCATGACCCAGTCACCTTCCATAGTCCCAGCTCTGAACACATGAGACTTTTGGAGGACATTCTGTATCCAAAGGTACCATGTGTTAAGTTTGAATGTTCTCAGACTTACTTGGCCTGTTGTTTATTCGTGATTTTACCAAGTTCTTCTGTTCTCATTTGATCTGTCCACAGAATTACCATTGTTGACCACCCATCTTCCGGGAGCAAGGCTCTCTCCATCTTTACAACACACCTATCACCTGTTTCATTTCGCCCCTCTCTTCCTCTGACTTCCAAATGCAAACCACATGACTTCAGAGTGCCGAGTCCTTTGTTTCCTCACTGCATGCTCTCGGACACTTTCATCTACATTCACAGTTTCAAACACCTCCTGCGTGCTGAGTATTCACATCTACAGCTCTGGTTTTGATCGCACTTTCAGGCTCTGTAACTGGACCTCAATATCCTGCGCTCACATAGCTAAGAGTCACACAAATGTTGGGCCATGCCAGACTCTCCTAAAAGACCAAACCACCTGCTTGGCTTCAGAGAGGCTCTTCCTTCTCCACACTTTCCTGGCCAGTCATGAACAGCTCTGCCCCCTTGCTCTCTTGAGCCTTAGCTACCCCATGGAGTGTCTCCTCCTGCCTGCAGTCTCTCCACTTAATTCAGCTGTGTGCATCTGACAGCCTGTGGGCTCCATGTGACCCCAGGTAGCTTGTGTGCAGCCTCACCCACAAAATCATAAATTTTTATCATTCTGTGTGATTTTTAGTGACATTTTTCTTGACTCTATTGCACGGTGCTCAGCATAGACCATGTAGGTGACCACGGAACTTGGTATTGGGGGTGCAGTGTGGGGTTAACTCTGCCTCCCATTCCTCCCACAGTCAGTCAAATCAGATGTCACATGCGTTTGTGCAACCTGGCAAGTAAAATGCAGTGATTCCTGACAATAGCATTCCAGCCTACCTGCACGTGTGTTCCTTTTGAAGACAAGTGCTAATTGTTATTATGAACAGACAAGTAAGCTTTCTTACATAGTTATGACACTTGCATTTGTTGTTTTATTTTTAAAATAGCTTAATAAGTTAGTGTATAATAAGGAAGTTTTGTTACATTATTCATATTCTATATTTCACATGGGGCCCAAGACAATTCCTTTCCATGCAGTGCAGCCCGGGCAGCCAAAAGACTGGACGCATGTGACCTAATGGGTTCAGATAATAAGACTTCATGCAGCATCTGCTACACACATTTTGCTGGACACTAGGGATAAAAAGATGGTTAGCACATAACCTGGTCTTAAAGTGCTTAATAGACTAGTAAATAATAGTGTACAGAAATAAAATGTGATTAATGTGGTTAGAGAGCTCAGTCAGGACAGGTGAGCCAATGAAAAGGGAAATGCTGAGGAGGAGATGCTGGCGGTGCATTTGGAAAGACTAGTAGGTGTTCCCAGAAAGACAGCATGGCCGAGAGGAGAAAATGCAAACTTCAGAGAGCTGTAAGAAGTCAGCGTGCCTACGGGAGGCCACATGCAGAATGTCACAGAATCACCTGAATTTACTTAAGTGCAGGATAATAATTTCCTTCAAACAGCATTATTTCATAATGGAAGTGCCTGAAGAATGAAAAGGAACTAGAATTTCCTGGAGGGTTCAGGGTTTGAATCACCAAGGCTTTGGACACAGCATCTCTGTTAGAACTCAGGAGAGCAGCTGGCAAGCCCCCCCGCCCACCAAAGGAAAACAAGAGTCAAGCCCCACATCCAATTCCAGAAGTCAGGACAATAAAAGCAAAAGGATGACCAGAGGAGATCTTTACAAGGAGAGAATCTGAACAGGTAAGTCAGGTGTAGGGGTGGGATTCTTTCCCCATAAATTCTCAATGATTACAGCAAGGTAGACACTCGTGTTTGACCACATCCTTCCCACGGCTGGCCAGAGAACAGCTGCCATTTCAGAGGTGGGCTGCACTCACATGGCACCTTGTCTTTCTGCAATCAAGGCCGTGATTACTATTCACAGCAAGGTGAAGAACGACTCTCCAGCACCACTCAAATCACACCATGGTGTCCCCTTTCCTGATGCAATTGTCTGCACTGGCCACAGACCTAAAGACCCCATCCTGGCTCACCAGAGCAACCAGAATCCTCTGGTCCTCTCCTACTGCTCTGACTCTGATCAGGGGAGCCCGTTCACTAAGACCACTGGTATCCACAGCAGGGATTTCACCAGGATCTGCCTTTCTCCCGTGTGGAAAGGTGATAGATACCTGAAATTCTCTCATGCACTCCAAGTAGTGTCCAGACCCAGGGAAAGTAGTCTGTTCATCATCTCATTCAGCCCAACATCTGCCAAGCACTTTCCACGAACCATGGCTGTCCTAGTTTCCATTAAGCATTTCTCTGTGGGAAGACACAATCTGTACACCCAGGCTGCATCCTGGGATACACTGTGCAACCCAAGTCTTAGAATTTGTCTTTTGCTAGCAAACACAGTGATCAAAGAGCAAATCTTCCATAAAGACATACGCTCAAGGCAGAAAAAGAAAATCGATTGCAATAAAATGATTGCAAATAATCTTGACTCGTTGATATCCAAAGTGTAGATTTTACTATATAAGAAAGTTATTTATGTATATTAATATCCTATCATAAAATATAATTTTTTTCTCTAGACCAATAAAAGTAACTATTCAGGTATACATGTTTTTTTTTTTTCTTTTGTGGGTACTGGGGGTCGACCTCAGGACCTCGCGCACCAGCAGGCGCCCGTGCCACTGAGCGATATCACCAGCCCTTTTTTTGTATGTGGGTTCCGGAAGTCGAACGCGGGCCCTTGCGCTTGCCAGGCAGGCGCTTATGCCGCTGAGCCATCTCACTGGCCCGGTATACGTGTTTTTGCTTCCAGGCTTATAAACACTTTTTATAGTATTGTGGCCTAAAAAAAAAGGACAGGAAATATTTCTTGTACTTTCTTCCAAAGATTCCATGTAATTCAGTGAGCTCAGTGGTGCACTGTAATAAGAATATAGACTTAACCGTGTAATTAACACTCTGATGTTTAACTTTTTCTTTTCTCTACTATCACGATTAGCTGGAATGGAGAATGGATTCTCCAGAGTAGTTCACACTAACAAAGAGCTTCTAATTTTATAATCATTTTTCCCTTGGAAAAAGGTCTTTGGTCAAGCCAATACAAAAATAATAATAATAATAATAATAATTCAAAAATCAAACCCACATTATAATCTCTATCACTCTGAGTAGCAAAATAAAAGGACTGGAACCAGACACTCAGATAGACATTTCTAAATGACCCCCACATTTTTTATTTTCTGTTGCCTTTTTGGAATTTTTCTACCTAAAATTAGAATATGATACATGAATGCAAAGAAATACAGACATCCAGAAGTTAAATTTCACCTGTGAATTTATCCTACCCTTGGGTTACTAACAAGGATTATTTAGGTAGATTAATTAAGTAGTTTAATTCTAGCCCATGAAGAAATGATTTGTTAATTAAGTTTGGGGAAATAATATACCCCATCAAAAGATAATAATCCCCCTGTCAAGCACAACCATATTGACTAGAAGAAGTAGCACCTCTAATCTACTGGTGCTCTGTAATCGTTGTCTTCCATTAATTCCATTAATCATTAGTCTGCCAGACACACTCTGACCCAGTAATAGCTGTCACTGTTCTGTCAGGTTTACAGCTCATTGGGAACAGCTCTGAGAATCACGGACATCAGGTGGTTCTCACTGCAGCCTGGCGAGGTAGGACTATTCTGATTTCATCTCACATCTGAGGAATCAGAATGAACAGGGTACGTGACATGTCAGGAGCTGGGACCTGACAAGTAGAGATCCTGGAGTCAACCTGGGGGCCCACTCCGGAGGCTTGGACCTTCCTTCGCTGGACAGAGACTGAGTTGCCCGTTGTCAATTCTCCCCTGAGCCCTGGGGTCTACAGTGTATTCTCCTCTTCAGAAATGACCTTGGGGACCCCAGACTCACAATCCTGAAATGAGCCCCAAAGTTCACATAACCCTGAGTATCAGCCTGCTTTTCCCTGCCACACACAGGGACAGCAGAGAAGCCACTGCTGCACCAGGGCTCTTGTTTTTTACCTCCACTCACATTGCAGTAGTCCAAATATTTGAATTTGTATCAGAATTCCCATATCAGCCCAATTCTCAACAGTGACTCTAATAAAAACAAAATGCTTTACCTCCTGAGTGGGATGTTGGTGGTGGTGATATGAGGGGGCAGAAAGGAAGAGAGGAAGGGAGGGAGGGAGGAGAGGAGAAGGATGGAAGGAAGGAGAAGAAGAAGAGAAAGGAAGGAGGGAAAAGAAAGGAAAGGAAAGGAAAAGAAAGGAAAGGAAAGGGGAGGAAAGGAAACGAAAGGAAAAGAAAGATAAAGCACTGCAGGGAAGGAGCTGGATAATCACATTATTTTACAGCATCAAATACATACGATGTGATCAAGAAATACAGTGTGTGTTTAAATTTAAATTTTTTTTACACTAAAGGACACATTGCGGCAAATCTCCCTCACAATAGTCCCCCTCCTTGCCAACGCATGTATCCCATCGTTCTTGCAACATTCTGAGGAAGTTCTGCAAGTCCTCTTTCAGGAGTCTTTAGTTGTGATATCCTGGTCACCTCGATGTCCTGAATGAATTCAAACTGTTTATCTGTCATGATCATTTTGACTTTGGGGTAGAGCCAGTAGTTGCACAGTGCCAGATTCGGTGAATAAGATGGATGAGGATGCACTGTCACATTTTTACTTGACAGAAACTGCCATGAACATTTTGAATCAATTCAGGACACACAGGCAGTCACGAGAAGATACTCATGAAAGAGAACTTCCAGAACTGCGTCACAAAGTAGCAAGTGGCATAAGTCTGTTTGAAGTAAGGGGGAGTATTTTCAGGGGAATTCATGGCAAAACGTCTTTTACTGTGATACATTTTTTTGCATTTGTATTTTAAACATTCACTGTAGTTCTTATCACTCTGTGTATCTTCCCAACTTGACAAAATTAGTGTAAAAGCAAAATATACAACATAAAATTTCATAATGCTGTTTCTTTGCATTCAATATTTTAAACTATCACCTTTATTGTTCTTAGTTAGAAATTTGCCAACTAGCTTTCTTTGGAAGAACTGTTCTCACTTTGTAATTATATTGGTCCTACTTCTTTGGTTTTAAAGCACCCTTTCTTTCATAAAATTAAGAGAGTATTAGTAGATGCTACTAGTTTCGTTTTATTTTGTCACTGTCTCCCTTTGAAAGGTAAGATGGGGGCATTTCTATGTTTATCAAGAACAACTATTGTGGTTGTCTTTCAACCAGTTAATAAAATCCGGAAGTGCCGAGGCTCTGCATCAATCGCCCTTCACTGAGTCCCAGCTTCCGGAGTCCCGCTTCCTGCTCTGGGTCAGACCACCAAGGCCAGAGCAGAATTTCAGATTCATACAGTACGAAGAGTTCACCTTTGCTTCAGACTGCAAGACAGCACTGGCATAGAGGTTTTCTTGTTTTCATTTAAAATTATCTTTGTCATGGTCCAGCGTTGCAGTGTGATTCACGTTAGGTCTGAGTCCCCACACTAGAAGACCTTCTTGTGATAGACGTGAAAGCCCAAGACTGGGGCCAAAGAACTGGGGACAGCGGCCGTCTCCAATCTGGTGAGTAATAACTCCATCATTTTCAACTCTTCTTTTTCCATTCTCAATGCAGGTAGAAGGTCTTGGAAGGCTATGCATTGATTTTACCTCTTATTTGATTCAATCAAAATTTGGAGTTCAAGAAAAACCAATTAATTTCCAACTTTCTCAAAGAGTGATGCAGAACATGAAGAATATTATCCCTCAGACAAGGGGTTCCTGACATTCTTACACTAATGGTCCTTCCAAAACATCTCCTGTGTCCTTAGGGAGCCACCATGATCAGGAGGCCATGGTTCTTTGTTGTACAAAGTTCAAACAGGGACAGAAGAGAAAGAAAACCTACTGAGTGCAACAATGCCCTTGATAGGAGGCAGGAACCTTGAAAATGAGGAGGGAGTTAGGCATCATTTTCTTCTTCCAGTTGATTGCAAACTCAGATGACATTAGGAACAAAATAGGTGAAAACAAGGGAGAGTAGAGGAGTCCACAGCTCCTCTGTGGTGGGACCACTAAACTAGAAAGAAGACATCCTACCTATAGGCATTTGAATTCCAATCTTTTTACAACTTAATGCAGCCAGATTGAAGAAGGCTGTTGGCTAATTCACCCCTGAGCTGCCAGCTCACAATTTCAGATTTGGACAGTCAGGTCACTGAGAGATAGCAATGGTCTCCAACAGACACGTGTTTGTGAGCTTGGTCCAGCTCATGCCACACGAAAGGAGTAGCATGTAGTCACTCTTGGGATGAAACACCTGCACTCCCACTGCTCCACCACAGTGTGAAATTCCACAGCTTCCCACACGAAAGTGCTGTGGGCTGAGTGGGGAGGAAGAAATGGTATTGCCCATTCTACTGAAAGTCCATAGTGTCAGCCCTGACTCTGGCTCAGCTGTGGTACTGTGCTCAGAGGAGAGGAGACATGCAGGAATGTCAGAAAAGCATTATGAGGATTCCCCCAAACAAGGAGCAGTTCCCTTATGGGAGAGCAGCAGAAGGAGGTTTAAGTGGTTGGCACACAATAGGCAAAACTGCCAGGTGAGCCTTGGTGGGGAGGTCGGTAGTGGAAAGGGTTTAACCTCTGTGGTTGTTAGGGTGGAGTCTCTGCTTGATAGGCTTTGAGATTCCCCCAGGGGATTGGTGGAGCAAACTTCTAAGTGTGTCTGGGTAGGTGGTGGAAGTGTGGCCTTAGTGTCTACGTCTGGTGACCACCTCTTCCTCTCTGGGACTGTTCCCCTGCTCTGCCTCTTAGTCTCCATGAACTGTAGAGCTTTGCTGCACCATGCCCTTCTGCCATGATGTTTCTGCCTTGGAGCCAGCTGATCATGGACTGAATCCCCTGAAACTATAAGCCAAATTAAGCTTCTCAAGTTGTGGGTATCAGACATTGTATCCCAAGATGGGAAAACTTACTGGTAATACAGCCCCTTAGGTGCTCTCTTGAGGACCTTTGGCAACTCTTCTGTTCAGTACCCAAGGTAAACTTTTTCATTTCTGCATTATAATGCTAATTTTAAGTGGTTCCAACTTTTCAGAGAAGACATTTGCATAACCAGGTTTGGTGGTGAAGGCAAGAATTTGGCCAGGTCCTGTCCTACCATCTGCTGGGTCCAACAAAGAGTGGCATCTTCTCCCAGCTTCTGGAGCCCAAGACAAAGCAGAAGCCCAGTGTCCACAGAAGAGCAGACACAGGCAGAAAAGGACCCTTCCATGCCTGGACAGTTCCATAACAGTGAGGACTGAAGTGAGGGGCCAGCTACCTGAAGAAGAGGAAGAAGAGGATGAGAAACCACTAGATGTTTGAGAGGTCTAAATATGCAGCAATGTCCCAGGGGGAAGATTGACAGGGTGGCTCTATGCAGGGGACATGAGAGGTAAGGGGTAGAATAGAGTAATGAGATGATCTTGTGCTCATTTTTTTACAGCATCATTAAAATGAGAATTCCGGGTCTGTCTGTCTCCTTGTCCTGAGTGATGACTGTTGAAGCTCCTAATTGTTCCCCTGCAAATTTGGCTACAACATCCATCCTTCACAGAAGCCACATGGAACATTCCATCCATTCCTAAAGGAAAATCTGTCACAGCCAGCAGCGTATTCTCCTGTTTTGTTTGTAATGAACATTGGCTTTGCTGGTGAGGTTTTTTTTTAATGTTATTATTAAATAAAACCTTGTCAAATGTACTCTGCAGAAGTATGTTTTATGGAAAACAGATGGAAAGAGCTAACCTAAAATTACAAATCATAACATTGTAATGACTTCTTAATTTTAAAAATGATGGCTACAACATCCCCGGAAGGACAAAAAGGGACAGTGACAACGGTGACTGCAAAACCAAGGAAGGTCACCCAGTTCCAGAGGTCACAAAGGATACTGCATGTCTTTAAACACAGTGCACAGGGCACCCGGACACATTCAACCCTGAAGAGTTTATTCAGGTAAAGGAAAGGAAAAAAGAAACCACCAAAACTTGGGATGCAGTTACTCCCAAATGTGTCCACATCTGCCACAAAGAATACACAGTTCTAGAAATGCATATTTAATGTGCTTCGACCCCATTTTTCACCCTGCCTTACAGATAGGAATCTGAAACCCCAGTTTGCATATGTTCCTGATTCAAGTATGATTATTCAGATGGTAAACTCCTCCCAAAAGTGAGTGTTTAACATAGATGTTTCTTTATATTTTCACAACTGGCCTTGCTCGAAATCCACTGTTCTAGGGGATTGAACATTTAAGCATTTTCCTGTTTTTTTTTTTTTTGTGGGTACCAGGGGTCGACCTCAGGACCTCGCATGCCAGTAGGCACTGGTGCCACTGAGCGATATAGCCAGCCCTTTTTCTGTACGTGGGTTCCGGGAGTCAAACTCAGGACCTCGCACTTACCAGGCAGGCGCTTATGCCACTGAGCTGTCTCACCGGCCCCTTCCTGTTTGTTTTTGTTTGTTTGTTTTAGAAAATGATTGGTTTTTTTCTCCGAAAACTCTGTTTCCTTCTGTTAATTAACCCTTCTATTTCCCTCTTTCCAGATACAGATTTTAGAAATACTTCCATCTTACCAATAAATGTTAGTATCGCCCCTGTGAATAAAATTCAACATATATGTGAAATATGTCCTTTCTCTCCCTAGAGTCTTTGTACTTTTTGGATAACAAGTCATCCTAAGTACAAAAACACACACATCGCAACCTTCTGATTAACACATTTAGAAGTAGATCCAAGAAGTCACCCTACCATGGTCATAGACGTTCTCTCCTGGACGTACTCCTCCTGCAGGAGCCTCTGGTCTGTGTCTCAGAGGTCACAGCTGTCCTCCCACAGAGCGGCACGTGCTCTGCAAAGGCATTATCTCCATAGAGCCAACTAAAATTACACAGCTGGAAGTATTTTCAAATTTCTGTCTGGGGACAATTTAATGCATCAGAACTCAATGTGGATTTCCCACAGAGATAGAGGTATAAAAGTTGTCCTTTCTTTTCTCTCTTCTTTTTTTATGAAATTGCCTTTCTTCCCTTAAAAAGAGCATCTACAGAGTATCAAATCTTTCAGGTTCTCATTGCAGCTTGGAGAAAAGAGCAGGTGTCCTGAAATTAGTTGACGTCCACCTCCTAAAGGAGAAATTGATTGAAATCTTACTGGGGAAGGAACCAATGGAGGAGGCCCATTTTAGGGTACAGCTGCTGTTTCACTGCACCAAAAATAAGCATACTCTGATAAAACTGGGACCCCCTAGAAGCCAATGACAGGCGTCATTTTGACTGCCATGTGTGGGGCACATGGGTCACTTGGGGGCTCTCAGTGAATTCATGGGCTCAGAAAACAAACATGGTCACCTCAACATGTTATTCAGCATAGAATAAAATGCAGCATAAAATAGCACATCTTGAAAACCACCCAGAGCATTTGGTTGCTGAAACACTAAAAGGTCTCTCAATATTTTTCCATCCCAACAACCAGTACCACCACCAGGAGCCCCGTGACAGAGTGAGGCTCTGAGAGGACTTACCACAATCAGCGGAATGCAGTTTTTCTCAGTAGAGCGTTGAACTACTTAGCAGGCTGAACATGTGTGAGCATTCAATGAAACGACATCGAGTCTGGTGGCATCTGGATGTGAACCGAGAATACTTGTACCTAAGCATCAGCAATCTAATTGCTTAGTCAACAAGATCCTTTTAAAAGCTACGTTACGGTTGAGATCTAAAATGTTTCCCAAAAGTTTCATGTAGTCATAAGTGAGGTTTTGAAAGATGACTGCATCACGAGGGTGCTGTACTCCTCAGAGCTGTTAGGAGGTGAAGCCTGGTCAGGGGAGACGGATTACTGGGCACATAACCTGAGAGGGTGTATTCTTGCCCCCAACTTCTCCCTCCTTCTAGTGCACACTCTGTCTCTATCTGTCTCAGCCTCTGTCTATCTCTGTCTCTGTCTGTATCTCTCCATCTCTGTCTCTGTCTCTCTCTTTCTCTTTCTGTCTCTCTCTCTGTTTCTCTCTCTCTCTCTCCTTCCTGACCTTCGTGTGGTGAACAGTTTTCCCTCTACCCCTCTACCCCTCTGCCATGCCGTTTCTGCCTTGAAGCCAACTAACTGTGGACTAAAATTGTGAGCCAAAATTAACCTCTCCTCTTTTAAGTTCTAGGAGTTGAGTATTTTGTCCCAGCAATGGGAAAGTGACAAATACAAGCTATCTGTGTTTCTTTAGCCTGGGGTGCTTTTCACTTAGGTTATATAGTTACTATGTCATTATTGGTTCACAACTCTAACAGCATTTGTGACAGTAAGTTAGGGAAATTGTAATGGTATAAAGATAGGGACAGGGTAATCAACTGGGCTTCCTGCAAAAGCAACTTTAGAGGAATTCTGAGGCTCCCACTGATACCTCTTACACAAAAATAAAATTGTGCAAAACTGGCAGTGGTATAGTACGTTTGAATTGTGTCAACTAAGCTAAGCTAAAAGTCCATTTTGCAGAGTGCTCTGTGTGCTCGTGAGTTAGTACTGGTCACGAGGGGCATATTGCATGAAGTTGGATGCAGCTCTGCCTTCTTGTACTCTGAAGGTACCGGAAGAGCCTACACACACTGTCATGGGCCTGCCGTCCCCCTGGCCATGGCAGACAGCCCTTGACCCTGCAGCTCCTTAGGTTTCCTCAAGCAGGGCTGGGAGCAAGGTGACATGAGTGGATCCTGGCCTGGGGCTCACATTAAAGAGAACACCAATAACCTCATCTGTCAAGATAAGTCATATATTAATAAGATGTTTTTGAAAAATCAAAATTAATGCAAAAATACATATTATCAAACATTTTTGTCAAACAAATTATCAAACCATTAAACAGACAGGATCAGTAACAGTACTGGGATGAGCTGCATTGGAGCCCAAAGCCAAAGGAAAAGTTGGTGGTATTGATTCATGGCCCTCAAACTTCTTCAGCTTTTCAAGATCACGGGACAGGCACACAGACAGCTCTAGCGTCCAGGCGCCTGTTCTCACATAGGTTCTCCCCTGAACAGAGAGGGGTGAAGGCTACTCCCCAGCTCCAGTCCCCCTCTGTGGCCCAGTCTTTCTGTGGATCCCAGTTCATCCGTGGGAGAAGGGTCCAGTTGGTCTACAGTCTGATATACATCCAGCTGTCCTTTCCGTCCGTCCTTCTGGTAGACCTATAGAAATTTCAACCCTTGATTCAGTGATAACAGTCAGGCTATATGGCTCTGGCGACATCCACACTTTCAATAACTAATTATCAATTCCTAAAATAACCTTCATATGCCATAACAGTGATTCTGTGTCTCTGACCCATAAAGATATGATCACTGTGCATCAATAAGAGTATTTCAATGACACAAAACACAGGTTTTCACCGCAGTCAGGTGAAATCCTTCAGCGAAATATCTACCTCTTTCTTGCTGCCTGTGTGAGCCGTCACTTTGACAGGGCCAAGATGTTGCCTCATGTGTTCTTTTGGTACATAGCAGAGGCTGCATTCACAGTAGAGCTTACGGTTCATAAGAGATAAAGAATAACCAACATACCCCTATGCCTGTCTGGGAAAGGGAGGTTCCCTTTCAAGGTTGGGTTTGGCCTTTAGTTTTATCGGCAATAAAGGTAAGCCCACAGTCTTCTGAAGAAGGAGGAGAGAGTGTTTAATAGACTGACGTTCTATAAACTTGAACCCTGTTGGAGGCTGCTCCCATTGCTGAGTTTCAGAGCACCGAGTTCAGTCATGCATAAAATAGAGAGAATAATATTCGTCTTTACAGATCCTTGAAAGGGCCCAAGGCTGTGTAATCACGAATTGGTCTCACGGATGTTGTTGGTATTGTTAGGAGTTCTGGAGCTGGCTAAGTTAGCGTCTGAGGCTCTCACACAATCTCTGGGGAAGGCACCTACTTCTTGAGGAATTTTGACCCAGTTTGGATAAATCATGGTGCATCCAAAAGGGAAAACCTTTTTTCCAAGACTAGTTCAGAAAATAGCTGGGTCTCAATGAGATGAAAAGCTAAGGACAGCTGTTTTTAGTAACTTACTATCAAAGGAGCCATGCTCTATGAAGGATCTACACCAAAGTTTCCCAGTATCCACACTATTGACATTCTTGTGGAATAATTCTTTGTTGCAGGGATGCTGTCCTATACGTTAGAGAATGCTGAGCAGCCTGCTGAGCCTCTATCCAATAAGATGCCAATAGCACCAGAACTGTGCCAACAAAATTGCCTGCAGACATCATCAAATGGCCTCTGGATGGCAGAAAGCTCTTGAACAAGAACCACTGGTACAACAACACACTCTCCTTCTAGCCACGGTGTCAGTGCTGCAGTACTAAAGCCAGAAGAAGGAAAAAATTCAAGGTCAGAATTTGAGAGTTCAGAGGTAAAAAACAGAAAGTCCAGTAGACAAAGTTAGAACTATATACAAGGAAAAAACCCTGACACCTGTATGATGCTTAATGTAGATTGTAGACTTGTTTGGCTTGGCAGCTGCCCAGGGAATTAATAAACCACACTCCAGTGTGTCTGGGTGTTCATGGAGTCATGACCTCGGGGTCTACATTTGGCATCTCACCTTTCCTCTTTGACACTGTTACCCTGCTGTGCCTTCCAGCTGCCATGACTAAGTGGGTTTGCTCCACCATGCCCTTCCTTCATGATGTTCCTCCCCTGGAGCCAGCTGACTATGGACTGAACTCCCTGAAACTGTAAACTAAATTAAACCTCTGCTCCTTTAAGTTGTGGGTGTCAGGTGTTGTGTCTTGGTAACAGAAAAGCTGACTAATGCACCAAGCCAGTCACCAGACCATACCATATGCCAGATAAGAGTCAGGACAAATACCAAAGGCCAAGTGAAGTTCAAGTGAAGGGCAAATTAGAAGACCAACCTGGAAGCACACTTGAGTTGAGTGGGTATGAAGTATTTGGTAACAGTGATTGAAAAATTTGAGGATCTTAGAAACACATCATTCATATTTAAAAGCAGGACAAAGATTCTCAGTACCTACAGAAATTATCGAGTGATTAGTTAGCTATTGCTATGTAACAAACTGCAACAAAAACTCAATGCCTTAAACAATAGACCTTTAATCTCTCCCAGGTTTATAAGTCTTCTGGTCCTGGGTAGGTGCACGTACACACACACACACACATGCACACTCACACGCACACACTAATCTGCAGTCAGCTATGGGTTTCATGGAGCCCTGAGCCTCTGAGCCAGAATGTGTCATGAGCCTAGGGTGATTATAATAGAATATAAGTTTTTGATGCCTTTGCTCTTAACTATTACAAGACATAAATTACTATTATTTTCTACTAAGGTATCATTCCACAGGAATTGCAATGGTTAGATTCTGTCTGTTCTACCACCCCTACTATTATTATGCTGTAAAAATGACAATCCCAGTAGTCAATCTCACCAGCACTAATTTATTTCTTTCAGTTAATAACCTTTACTTAAATTTTAGCTTCAAAATAACTTTGACCTTTTTTTTAGAAGCTAGTCATGTGTCCATAAAATCATTTCTTTTTATACATGCCCTGTCACTCAAATTGTCCTTTTTGTTATCACATGGACCCCTGCTACTCAAAAAAGTGGCTTTACTTTTAAAATTGGCACTCACTCTCCATCCTAAATAATAGTTTGGCAAATTTAACAATGACTGCAAAATAACTAGCATTTACTGAATGCCTACTGTGTACCAAATACCATCTTACATGCTCTGCAAAGATGTAGTCTTCAGTCTCCCAAGTGACTACTTTTATGGGCGAACTGAGGTACTTAAAGGATAAGTGACTCACCCAATGTCACCCAGTTAATACCTGAGCTGGGATTTGAACCCCAGCTATTCGGCCCAGAACCCACATTTCTAACCAGCACACTGTTGCCTCTGTGATGTCAAATAAATTAATCGATGAAATTTTTATTTTTTGATAATTTTTATGAAGTTATAATTTTTTGAAGGAAAGTTAAATATAACTGCAGCTATTTGGTTAAAAACATACAAGATTTGTGATCACTTAGAAATTCAAAGATTGCTGACTTGGCTAACCCAAAAGAATATTAATTTCTTTCATTTGCTTTATGTAGATATCACTGTAGGCAAAACACAGATTATTTAGTGTAATGAAATCCAATCTCCAGCTATAATATACCGTAACTTTGTTTCTGCAACATTGCTTTAATTGACTCTGATCAAACATTTTTCAGTGATGTGATGTTGTTAAGTTTGGATGTTTAAAGAAATTGAACTAGAAATGGGGTAAGTCAGGGGGAAAACTAAGCTAAAGTATGAGAAGGTACAGTTATACCAATAAATTTATACCAGCCTTCAGTTGAAATGTAAATTTATTCCTTAAGAGAAAGGGAGGTTAAGGGACATAGCTCGGTGGCACAGCACTTGCCCAGCAAGTGCAAGGTCCTGAGTTCGATTCCCGCTACCAAAAAAAAAAGAAAGAAAGAAAGAGAACAAGCTGATAAATTGAAAATTAATGTGGGAAATTAACAACTGCCACTGAGTCAGAAAAGCCGGGAGCAGGGGGAACGTCTTGCAGCCAATTAACCTTTGAGGGAAGGAGGCTGTTTGTGCAGTAAATGCGTATGAAGCTAGAAAATATGGATTGGATTTTTTTTAAACAAGATTAGCCAAGTGGTCCTTTGAAAATCCATTTACAAATAAGCAAGGAAAAGTATTTGGGGGAAGATACATCAATAAAATTTTTAGCACCACCAAAAAATGTTTTTTTGTAGAGAAAAGATAGTAAGAAAATTGAGGACATACCTTGTTAAAAACAAAATTTATGATTTTGTAATATTCTTAAAATGAGCTCTTTTCTTGCAATCTAGCATATATAAAGAAAGATCACAAGTGCCATGTTTACTTTTCCGCAAATAATCAAATTGTGAATTGTCCCTGCAACCTGTGTCAACAAACAGAACACTGCCACACTCCCCAAGCCTGTCCAAGTGGCCTCCCAGTTACTACCCAGTCTTTCCCCAAAGGCAGCCCCTCTCCTGGCCTTTAACACCATACCATAGTTTCCCTTGTCTTTTTAGCTACAATTAAGAGGTGAACCTCACCGTACCCAATACTGTCTGGCTTCTCCCAGTTGATACCA
Organism: Erethizon dorsatum; assembly: GCA_028451465.1. NCBI lineage: Eukaryota > Metazoa > Chordata > Mammalia > Rodentia > Erethizontidae > Erethizon > Erethizon dorsatum. The sequence goes on from CM051833.1 coordinate 60,412,374, forward strand.
TATTTGTGAGTGCTGCAGTGAGTCGCGGATTTTCATGGCTCAGTAGAAGTCCATTGCATGAGTTTACTAAAACCTGTCCATTCTTCTATGGGTGGACATCAGGCTGCTTACAGTTAGGGCCATTATGGCCATTGCCATGGGAACATTTTCATGGGTGTCTTCAGTGCAACACATACCTGTGTCCTTAGAAATGGAGTAGCTAGGGCATAAAATCTGTGTGTGTTCACTGGAGTGCAGACTGATAAAGAGTTTTTCAGAGCAATCAAACCAATTTTCACTCTCTCTGCAGGGCTCAAGAGTCCCCGTTCCCTTTATGGGGCCGCTGCTTTGATTTAACTAAGCAGCAAGCTGGTCACACCTCAAATTATCACATGATGTTATTAGTAATATTGATTCTTTGACAGCACCCACTCACCAACAGTATGAAAATACTTCATATTGTAACAACACATAAACCACATTAGTGCGGAATCACCGGATACAAGGCTTGTCTGCCACTACTGCTGTAAATGACCCTCAAATGTGCCTCACATGTCAAACCTCCAAATTTCTAGCCATCTTTCCCAGTTTTGTGGGTATCCTAGTCACAGAGAAATTCCAACCTACCCTTCTATTCCCCTGCCTCCTTCCTGTCATAGTGCTCTGACCATCTATCTGCATGACGAATTCGGTCTTCTCCAATTTGTCACATGAGGCTTCTCCAGCTACTACCTGGATATTGAACATGGTGCCTGCCCCTCCGTGAGCCCCACTATATCAGCCATCATCCATTTGTCCACTGGTTCCAACAAGAGCCATTTGTGCAACATCTGATGCGTGCGTGTCACTATGGTAGCACTAAGATGAGCTCTGTCCTCAAGGAGGTTGGAGTCCAGCCAGGAAAAGTAGAATAGATCAATAAACAAATCTATGGCACACGTGTTGTTGTGTTTTTTCTTTAAAACAAAAGATGTTAATATAGAGTTGTTCTTTCTAATCTAAAACTACAGTATTCAGGTGTAATTGCACTGTTGGCACGCTACAATAAATAAATGGGTTTTGGGTTGCAGTCTGGCACTCAGCCTCTAAAACGTTCGTCATCACTGGTCTAGAGCACAGGCATAAAAAGGAAGGAGATGAGTTTGTCAGGGAAGAAAACAAAAGGGATGAAACTGAGCAGAATCTTGCAAGCTAAGTAGGAGTGCTCTGGGGAAGGGGCAAAGCCACCCAAGCAGAGGTCACTGTGCCTGAGGCTCAGACAAGAGCTGAGGGTCCACAGAGAGCTCAGGTCTGGTCCATAGCCACTGAGCATCCCCCGCCACTGTCTCAGAGACCTCCCTCCCCCCTAGAGTGGGGGGACCCTACTCACTGCCTCTCTCTCCCCTCAGGCTTCACATATTAAGGCCCCTGTCCACGTTCTTCCACCACAGCTCAGCCCTCGTGTGCACTTGACAATGGCTGCCTGACTCCACGTGCACCATAAATATCCTTTTCTCCCTTTTCACTACTTGGAAAGACTTAACCATTACAAAAAGCGACTCTCCAAAAATTATTCAACCTTGCCTGCATTTCCTCCATCAGGTCACTTCCCCAAAGCCCAAAAGACTGTAAGTGCTCTGTTAATTCTAAAGCTTTTATGAAATAGGAAAAGATTTCTATTATCTTGAACTTTCCACAGTCTGCTGAACTATTTTAAAAATTTATCAATCCACAATGCATAATATGGAGAGCTTTATGCCCAAAGCACCCAGATGATGGCAGGAGGGGGGATTTCAACAAGAGAACAGCACATTGTTATCCCCCTAAAAATGCCTCACATTTTATGGGCCTAGAGTCTGATGTGGGGAATGGACATGAATCAGAGTTCCAGGGATGAGTGTCCAATTACAACCAGGGTAAATGCTCCGGGGAGACCGTCCAAGCTGCTGACGATGTGTGACTGGGAATCACTTAGAGAGGAATCAGAGGCAACAGCTGAGCTGAGATGGGGTGAGGATGGAACAGAGCCTGGATGGCCCAGGGGGAGCAAGGATAACCCTAAGAAAGCGAGAGGGGGACGGCTCCTTCCAGAAAGTGAAATCAGGTGAAAGTGACTACAGCGACAAGAGCTCGGGAGAGCATTTCCAGGACGCAGACAAAGGAGAACCTGAATGTGGCACAGGAGCCTAGATCAAGCTGAGAACTTAAGATCTGAGTTTGAATGTCTAGTAATGGCTAAGAGGGCCTATGGGACCAGCCCTCACCCAAACTGTAGAAAACTCCCTTGAAATGTAAAGACATGAACTCAGTACCAGATACAATGCACAACCCTTGAAAGGCACCGATGACCAAAGCAGGCAGATACCTGAGGAAGTTGGACTTTTGAAGAAGAAAAGAGCTCAGGGTAAGTTTGCTGATTGTGCTCTTATCTGTTCTATGTGGGATCCGATAAAAACCCGCAGTCTTACTGGATTGAAAGTGGAGAGACACAGATGAGGCAATTCCAGGGATATCTCGTAGGGAGATAGAGAGCCCCAAATTTGGTGGATGAGTTCTGCCCACGTCCCTGGCTGACCCAGGACCACACATGTATGGGAGAGAAGACAGCAGCCCAGCCATGGCTAAAAGAACTGAACTAGGTTGGAGCTGCTGCACTCCACCAGGAAAACCGTGCTTCCATTATGAGTTAAGGTACTGAGTTGACATTTTAAATTAAATAACTACAATGGAGTTTTTTGCTCAGTATTCTTTACTGGAGGGCAGGAACTGCAAAATGAGATTTACATTTTTTGCATATTCAAGTAGGGATTTTGACTTTATGGCCTGTTGAGGCAAAAGTGGATGCAAGGAAGTGTTAGGAGGCTGAAGAAGTACTGTGAGAAGTGATGGTTCCTCGGATGAGCCAGGAGGAGGAGGACAAACTCTGGAGGGAGTGGACGTGGGGTCATGGGAATTGGGGAAAGGGATAATCGGGGCAGAGGAAGCAAGAGGACCAACAAGGAGTCTGAGGTCTCTAATTAGAGATGCAAATGGCTGGTGGTGACGATCATGACAACATGTGAGAGAGTAAGAGGACCAGGCTTGGTGGGTGAGTGTGGATTGACCTTCAGGCAAGAGGCATGGAAGGTAAACCTGAGATCACCATGTAGAAATGTCGAGGAAGTCACATAAAATTTGGAGAGAGGTCGAAAGTGGGAGACCTGGAGATTAAAGTGGTGAGACAATTGGGCTCAAGAGGTAAGGAAGCTGAGGTATGGATGAGATTCCCTAAGGATAGAATAAAGTGTAGGATGGACAGGGTTCTGGGCTGCAACCTTCTGAAATCCCATAGTTTTAAGACTAAGGGGATTTGCACATACCTGTGAAGAGTTAGAGAAGACAAGGTCAAAAGAAATGAGAGCTTCTTTGCTCTCTCACAAAAGGAAGCCTACAGCTGATTAAGCGCACAAACCAATCTTCTATAATCCTCATTTCAAATACATTATCACTGTATCTACCTGTAAACTCCCCCTTCTCTGTTCAAAGTTTAACCTCTAATTCTGCCTAGAACCCACTTCTGTGGAGACTTTAAGCACCTCATGCCCCACCTGACATCTAAGAGTCCAGTATCTCTAGCAGATCCCCTCTCTGTTCTCATTGCTAAGCGGTTATTATCTTTCCTCTCTTCAACAACACATCCTCCTCCCCAGCCTGCAGACTCCATTATGAATACCATTACAGGGCTCACAACGCCATCCTAAAATGCTAAAGGTACCCTATCTTTAAGGGCATCATTTTAGAGTCTGACATATCCTCTTAAAAGTGACAAAGAAGAAAAACGTTTGAAATAAGCAAGACCAAAGCCCTACCAAAGCTGACATTTGAAGCATGTTAAGTGTTCATGTAAAAGAATCCCTTTTAATGGGCCTTGCCCTGTGTTATTTTTTCTCTTTGGACAATTCAATATTTATGTAGCTGACCTAGTGAAACTGCCAGGTCCTGGTCTTAAGGGTTGCTATGACCTACTTATAACACATGTCAGGTTTCATGGAGATTCAAAACTAAGATTCAACACAGAGGTAAAATTGTAACTAATGTTGATCATTAAAAGTTCTCTTGGAATCTTTTTCTTCCACGTGGATGTCCTTTTTCAGGGGCAGTATTCTGGAGGTTTCTAGTGATCCTCCAAGTGTAGTCTGGGGAAATCCAGATGTCCCTGTGGCCCTTAGGAGAATCTATGGATTCAAAACTACATTCATAATAATATTAATTTGTCTTAGTCCATTTTGTACAACCATTACAAATTATCATGAAATGGGTAATTTACAAAGAACAGAAATTTATTTTTTCTCAATTCTGCATTCAGAAAATTCTGATACCAAAGCACCTGCATCTGGGGTTTGGAGCAGTCTTCTTGCCCTGTCCTCACATGGCACAAGGTGGAGGGGCAGGCTGGGATGAGCATTGTGTCCTCACATGGAAGAGCGATAAAGAGCAAGTAACCCCTCCTGTGAGCTTATCGATAGTAACACTGAACCATTTGTAAGGGCAGAGCTCTCCTGGCCTAAACAGCTTCCATGAGGCCCCACCTTCCAATAGAATGTACTAGAGATTAAATTTCAACATGAGTTTTGGTGGCAACAAGAACATTTAAACCATAACATGTTGTTATCTGAGTTTTTAAATCTCATTCTCTCCCTACTTGTTATGGCTTTTATCTAGATGTCCCCACAAAGCCTAATGTGCTCATATGTGGGGCTTTTGGAAGGTGGCTGGACCATGGGTGTGTGATGCTGGGATTAAGGATGTGTGATAACTATATTGGTTTAGCATAGATCTAGGTGTGGATAATGGAAGCCTTACCCTGGATGTGGGTGGAATCACCCAAAAGACTTGTAGCCTGGGTGGGACAATAGGGAAAGGGAGGCTTGCTGCTTGCTGCTTGCTGCTTGCTGCTGCAGCCTCCTGCCTGCTCTGCCATGGACTGTTTCTCCTCTGCCATGCCACCATGCCTTGGAACCAGCCTACCATGGACCAAAACCTCTACAAACCATGAGCTGAAATAAACCTTTCCTCCTTTAACTTGTTGGGCATTTTGTCTTAGCAACAATAGAAGTACTAAGATACTAGTCTACATAAGAGTTTTGATGCAGTATCAAAGAGCAACAACAGCTTTCTGAAAAAAAAAATCAGATCACTTCTCTATTTCCTAGGTACACATCTGGAAAATAACAAATTGTAAGTTACTGGATACAGAAGCAGATATGAGAGGTCAGCTGTCTTCTCTCTAGTAGGATATTAAACAAATATGTAAAAATATCAAATAAGACCAATCTCTCATTTCATTTGCCTGTTTTAGAAAATTATTGCTACTTTTCATTAAAAAGATATTTATGGGCCAGTGATATGGCTCAGCAGCATAAGCACCTGCCTGGCAAGCGTAAGGTCCTGAGTTCGACTCCCGGTACCCACATAAAAAAAAGACATTTATTTTAACATAGAATTGATGTATTACCTTTCTCTATAATGAATCACTAAATATTTTTAAAATTTAATTTCTACCATGGTAAACATCTGTAGATATAACTCACACAAGCAAAGATCTTTGGGGCCAGGGGACTTGGGATCCACCCACAGGTTGTAGGTCACAAAGGCAGCTGGAGAGAGCACAGTTACTCCTCCTGCTGAGCTGAGCTGGCCCATGAGGTACTTACAAAGTACAATCAAAAATATGGTGAATATTTAAATTTAAAACTGTTTACCGATTGTATTAATCACCTCAAAAATATTCCTTCTCACTTCAAACACATTTATCCCATCTTTCTTTTCTTTGAAGCACTTCCGGGAGTCCTCTTTTATGAGTGCCTTTAGTTGCACTGTCACAGCTGCCTCAATGTCCTGAAATGATTCAAAACATTTATCTTTCATGCTCGTGTTAGTTTTGGTGGAAAGCCAGAAGTCACGTGGTACCAGATCCTGTGAATAGGGTAGATGAGGACACAGCCTCATGTTTTCCCATGCCTGCCTCCCCGTTAGATGATGCTTGGCAGCAGCATTCTTTGTAGTTTTTATTACACCAGGTAAAGATACTCATAAAGGAGGAATTCCAGAACTGCCTCAGAAAGAGGCAAGAATGGAGGAGGAAGAGGAGGAGAAGGGTGGGGAGAGAAGCCCAAGAAGGGGGAGGTGTATTTTGAGGGAAATAAATGGCAACACATCTTTAACTGTAATCATTTTTAACTGAAGCATTCACTGTATTTTTCTTTTTTTGTTGTTGGTTTTTTTTTGTGGGTACCAGGGGTCGACCTCAGGACCTCGCACGCCAGCAGGCGCCCGTGCCACTGAGCAATATCACTGGCCCTTTTTTTCGTATGTGGGTTCCGGGAGTCGAACTCGGGCCCTCACGCTTGCCAGGCAGGCGTGTACGCCGCTGAGCCATCTCACCGGCCCCTTCACTGTATTTTTTAAGCACACTGTGCACCTCTAAGTGCCTGTCATGCTCCCCCAAAACCTCAGCACCAAATTGGACACAGTGTCTCCTGCCCACCCAGCATGCTAGCATGCACCTTTGTTCTCTGTTGATAGAAGCTCAGAGAGCAAGCCAGGCATGGTGGTGCACTCCTGTAATCTCAGCACTTGAGAAGCTAAAGCAGGAGGATCGTCGTGAGTTTGAGGCCGGCCAGGGCTACACTGTAAGTTCAAGATGAGCCTAAACAAATAACAAGAGCTTGTCTCAATAAATAAATAAATAAATAAATAAATAAATAAGAAGAAAAAAAAGGAGAAGCCTGGAGAGCAGATAGAGGCCAGGATTCCTATGTCAGCCAATACCTACAAGTGCATCTGAAGCAATTGTTAAAATATTAAAGCAAGTCTAATCCCTAAGCCTTCAAAGTGCTTCTGTGGCTACTCAGGCTCCTCCCCCAGAGCTTAGCAATCACTTCTACTCCTATCTACCCCCCATGAAAGGGGTACGCTTGGCAGTCTTACCCCAAAGCATCTCATCTCACCACCTCTGGCTTCCCCAGGACCTATGGGCTGGCCCATGCCTGCCCATACTCATGGCCTCCCCTGACTTGCTCTTTTTCTTGTATATTTTAATGCCACCTTCTACCGTCAGAACCCTTAAGATCCTCAACACCCACTACTATTCTCTACCATCTCCCTCTCTCCTCCTCCCTACCATCACTCTGACCCAGAAAGGGAAGAATTTGACATTTTTCTTCCTCTACGTCATATCATCATCCTACTGGATGGCAGCCAGCCTCTAGCCCTCTCTCTCAAAGCGGAAGGACCAACTTTAGAGGTTGTAGAGGGTGTTCTCATCTGCACTTGCCCAGCTTGGTCCTCGAAATGCTACATGAATTTTGAGTCCACTCTTCTCCCTGCAACATGGCCCAACAGCCTTGTGACTACACTGGTCTCTCAACCAGGATTTCTGTGGAGAAATCCTGCCCACCACAGTTCCCAGGCTTTGTTTGTTTATCTTCCCACTCCTTCCTTTCAAATTGCATCATTGTTAGGCCAGCTGTTCTTAGAATTTTCTGCCTGTTAGAATCTCCTGAGGATCTTTACAAAATGCTGGATGGGCTCTGTAATAATCACGTGACACCCTCTGGGGGAGACCCGGGAACCAGCAGTGTTTCAAGCTCCTTGGCAAGTCCAATCCACAGCCACAGCTGAGAAGCCGTGATCTAGGCCAGATAATTAGTGCACACATTTTCCTTGACTGTCTGTGCTTGGCACCCTGCACTGCTCCATACTCTAGAATTGCCTGAGGAGCAGCACCTTCTCTGCTCACGATTTCTGCTGAAGCCTGACCCTGGCTAGACGGGCTGGTGGAAGTAGGCTTCAGAATAGTACAGCACTCTTACACTCAAGAAAACAGTCCTTCTCCAGAACACTGGGGCCCATTTCTATACCCTCATCCATTCGCTGATAAGAAGCAAACCCATCACAGGTCCCAGGAGTAAGCAGGACAGACCTGGCTATTGTTCATGCATCAGCAAAGTCCTGTGCCCTAAAATGGAACTACCTGGGCTGCTTTAGGAACCACTGATGCTCACACCTGCATCCGGTGCCCTCAGTTGCTCTCAGGCAGCAGTAGTTGTTAATGTTCTCCAGATAATCCTTACACGCAGACATAGTTAAGAACCACTGAGCTCAGTAGCTAAGGGAATCTTTGCACATCCGACCACCTTCCTTCCTCTACAAATATCTAGGTGATGCCTTGGCTGGTGCAGCTTTCCATCCTGTACTTCCCTCTGCCCTTTAACTCCATGTCCCCTGCATCACCTGTGCTTCTGTCTGACTCTCTGGCTCTTCTGCTTCACCCCAAAGCCCAACCCAGGTCCCTGTCTATGAGCTTTCTGGCTTAGATGATTGTTGCTTGTAAAACTACAAGCTTTTAGAGGTTCGGAGTGACATCAGAAAAGTGGCCATGTAGAACTGAATGTTGTTACACACACACAAAGGGGCCACAGGAAATACTAAACAACTGTATTCCACCTGGAGTCACGGAAGAAGGATGCTGCAGAGTATCGAGGAAGTGGTGAGATCCGCATGCGGCATGAAAGCCCAAGATAGCAGCTGAGAGAGGGAGCAAGATGTACTGCTTCTCCCAGGCCATCTCCCCTGCTCAGATCAGCTCAGACCGAGATGGACATCGCCTAATGGGAAAAGGTAAGAGGAAGACCCCCCCACACAGTGATGCCCACTGCCACTGCAGATGACTGCACTGGAGACGCACCTCCCCATATGTCCCAAAGAGTGTGGAGAGTCGCTAGTGTTCACATAGCTGTCTTGCTCCAGAGTAGGATCCTGCCTTGCACGCTCACATTTTATACATCCATCCTCCAGGCCCGAAACTATTATGGCTCAGTGCCATCTTGAAACTAAACAGAACCCGCTGCTTTATAAGAAAAGGAAATTTGGACCCACAATAAGAGAAAACAGGGATACATGCACAGAGGAAAGACCACATGAGGACACAGCAAAAAGCTGGCCATCTGCAAACTAAGGAGGGGGGTCTCAGAAGAAATGAAACTTGCCAAAGTCTTAATCTTCAAATTCCAGCATCCAGGACTGTGGGAAAATACATTTCTGTTACTTAAGTGCCCAGTTTGTGGTAATTGGTTACAGCAGCCCTAGCGAAGAGAACAGGGAGTTACTCAATTCCATCCTGCCTACCTAGAGATGTAAAGTTGCTAGAAACCCAGTTACCGAACCTTAGAGACGCCTCAACTGACATCATGCCTGAGACGCCCTTGTCGGTGAAAGAATTTCACAGCAAGTTTATTGTGTGGTTAGATTAGTACATTTTTGGCCAAGATACAAACCCAAATTGCTTTATATACCAACTTCCACCCAGACACCTCAAGTTCAGGTTTGATGGAGAAAGCTGAACACTCTTCTAAAATTTACAACTTGAATGCCAAACAGTGGCCCACACATCCATCCAGCGCCATTAGCGAAGGCCAGATGGTGGTCTAAATGTTTCTGGGTGAACAGGAAGTGTCTGACACTAATAAAGAACTGTCCGGGAGCTCGGGGCAACAAGTGCAGCTCGTTCCCCACCTGTGCATCAAAGTCACTGGATTTCTCACACCTAAGCACGCTCAGCGGTACCGTGTGTGTGTGCATTGTCCACACGCCTCTGGGTGTGTGTGTGTGTGTGTGTGTGTGCACGGGGGAAGGGTGTTGAAGCATCATGGCTCATGCAGAAGCACTGAGACTGCAATACAGCACCTCTGTTGGAAAGCCAGCTCATAAGGAAGCGACACCTGGCTACTTCCTGCTTTGAAAGTGGACGTGGCTTTGATCAATAAACTATTACAAATATAAAGCAGAGTTGTGAGGGAAAATAACTTCTGTTTCAGAGGAAATGGCCCAGATGAAGGCACCACCATCGCCTTTGAAAGTCAATGCCCTCTGCAGTGAGACAGTAGCTACAATCATGGCAGGTTAGCTGGGCAGCGGGCAGGAATACCGCTGCCTCTGAAAACCTGCAGAAGCAAGGTTCCGAGTCTTTGTTTTGTTTCATTTGCCTAAACTCTCAGAAATGGACAGTAATTATTACAGATCTGTTCTCTTGCAAATCCAGTACATGCATTCTGCCTTTCTGGCCATTCTATCAACAGGTCTGCCCCAGCCCAACAACCTTTTATTACACTGTCTAAAATGCTCTTTAAAAATATTTCTCTTTTTTTAATTTTAAAGTGAAAAAATATAAACATAACCATGAAACCGAATTTCAAAACAGGTTAGTAGGACAGTTACGATAGTTGATACATTGCATATTGTTGTCTTCATAGTTGTTGTTCAGAGTACAAGATATAGGCATGATATTTTGTCCAAACAATATTAGCACAAAACATTCTTTTCAAAGAAGTAAGAGAAGCTAGCTGTATAACTACGTTAACTGTTTTGTGTATACATATATTTTTTTCTTCTTCCCTTTCTTCCTTTCCCCTTACACTCACCACAGGTTGTCTTTTCTTTTGAACAGTTTCTTCCCAATTGACAATATCTATTATACATTTTGGGTCCTATTTACTTGTTCAGTTTCTCACATTAGTGAGACAATACAATGTTTACACATATGTGTCTGATTTATTTCACTTATGAGTATGGTCTCAAGTTGCATCCATTTACCTATAAAAGCCTTGAGTTTATCCTTCTTTATGGCTGAGTAGAACTCCACTGTATAAAATGACCACATCTTTTTTATCCATTCCTTGGTTGTTGGGCATTTGGGTTGTTTCCAAGATTTAGCTATTACAAATTGTGCTGCTATAAACATGGGTGCACATATATCACTATGGGATGACGTTTTTAATTCTTCTGGAAAGATACCCAGAAGGAGATTAGCTGGTTTGAATGAGACCTCTAATCCCAGTTTTTTGAGGAATCTCCACACTAATTTCCACAGAGGTTGCACCAGTCTACACTTCCACCAACAGTGGAGAAGGGTTCCTTTTTCCCCACAGCCCCTCCAGCATTTATTATTGGTTGATTTTTTGAAGATAGCCATTCTTTCTGCAGTGAAATGGAATCTCAGCATTGTTTTAATTTTCATCTCTCAAATGACCAATGATGTGGAACATTTTTTCATATATTTATTTGCCATTTGTATTTCTTCATCTGAGAAGTGTGTAGTCATCTCAGATGCCCATTTTTGGATTGGGTCTTTGAATTTGGGGTTCTGAGCTTATTCAATTCTTTATATGTTCTAGATAGAAGTCCTTCGTCTGTGGGACAACTTGCTAAAATTTGTTCCCACTCTGTGGGTTGTCTTTTCACGCTGTGGGTGATTTCTTCTGCTGTGCAAAAGCTTTTTAATAAGGTGAGATCCCATTTGTTGATTCTTTGTACTATTTCCCTTGCAGTCTGGTTTTTGTTCATGAAGTCTCTGCCTATACCTGTGTCTTCAAGATTTCTGCCTACTTTCTCTTCCAGTACATTTAGTGTTTCTATTTTAATATTTAGATCTTTGATCCATTTTGACCTTAGTTTAGTGCATGGTGATAGATATGGGTCTAGTTTTAGTCTTCGGCATGTGGAAAGCGAGTTTTTCCAGCACGGTTTATTAAAGAGACTGTCTTTCTTCCAATGAACATGTTTGGCTCCTTTGTCAAAGATAAGGTGGCTGAGTGTGTTTGTAGTTTTGTCTGCATCTTCTATTCTGTTCCACTAATCCTCAGGTCTGTTTTTGTTTGTTTGTTTGTTTGTTTTTTCCCCCAATACCATGCTGATTTTATCACAGTAGCTTTGTAGTATAATTTCAGGTCTGGGATTGTGATGCCCCCTGACTTGCCTTTCTTGCCCAGAATTGCTTTTGCTATTCTAGGTCTTTTCTGATTCCAAATAAATTTTAGGAATGTTTTCTCTAGATCTGTGAGGTATGTTAATTGTATTTTGATTGGGATTGCATTAAATCTGTGTAGCCATTTTCACTATGTTGGTTCTTCCTATCCAAGAGCAAGGGATAGCTTTCCATTTTCTGATATCCCCTTCAATCTCCTTTTTTAGGGGGTACTGTAATTTTCACTGAACAGATCTTTTACAGACTTTGTTAGATTTATTCCTAAGTATTTCATTTGTTTGGATGTTATCATGAAGGGTGTGCTTTCCCTAATTTCTTTCTCCGTGAGTTTGTTGCTTGTGTACAGGAATGCTAATGACTTTTGTGTGTGGGGGGGGGTACCACGGGTCAACCTCAGGACCTCGCATGCCACCAGGTGCCTGTGCTGCTGAGCCATATCACCAGCCCTTTTTTGTATGTGGATACCAGGAGTCGAACTCAGAACCTCACGCTTGCCAGGCAGGCGCTTATGCCACTGAGCCATCTCACCGGCCCCTGCTAATGACTTTTGAGTGTTGACTTTGTATCCTGCTACACTACTGAATTTGGATATTAAATCTACAAGATTTTTGGTGGAGTTTTGGGGGTCTTCTATGTAGAGTATCAGGTCATCTGCAAATAATGATAATTTAACTTCTTCCTTTCCTATCTTTATTCCTTTTATTTTTTTCTCTTGTCTAATTGCTCTGGCTAATGTTTCCAGAACTATATTGAATAAGAGTGGCGATAATGGACATCCTTGTCTTGTTCCTGATTTTAGAGTGAAAACTTTCAGTTTTTGACCATTTAACATGATATTAGCTGTTGGTTTGTCATAGATAGCTTTTATGAGATTGAGGTAAAGACCATCTATTCCAATTTTCTGTAGGGTTTTTATCGTAAATGGGTGTTGGATTTTGTCAAATGCTTTTTCTGCATCTATTGAGATGATCATGTGATTTTTGTCTTTGGTTCTGTTAATATGGTGTATTACATTTATTGATTTGCATATGTTGAAACATCCGTACATCCCTGGGATGAATCCTACTTGGTCATGATGTATAATCTTCTTGATGATTTGCTGCATTCTGTTTGCCAGTATCTTATTAAGGATTTTTGCATCAGTGTTCATTAGGGAGCTAGGCCTGTAGTTTTCTTTCTTGGTCGAGTTCTTCTCTGGTTTTGAAATCAGAGTAATACTTGCTTCCAGGAATGACTTTGGAAGTACTGCTTCCCTTTCAATTTCTTTAAAGATTTTCAGCATTAGTGGCATTAAGTCTTCTCTAAATTTCTTGTACAATTCAACAGTGAATCTCTCAAGGCCTGGGCTTTTCTTCGTTGGTAAATTTTTAATACATTTTCAATTTCATTGGCTGATATTGTAGAATTTTTATATCTTCTTGATTTAGTTTTGGCAATTCATAGGTATCTAGGAATCTGTCCATTTCTTCTGTGTTTTCCATCTTATTAGAATATAGGTTCTCACTGAAGGTATTGATGATCTCCTGGATTTCTGTGGGATCAGTTGTGATTTCCCTCCTTTTCACTCCTAATTGCTTGAATGTTTTTTCTTCTTTTTGATGAGGTTACCTAATGGTTTATCACTTTTATTTATTCTTTTGAAGAACCAATTTTTTGATTCATTGATTCTTTATATTGTTTTCTTAGTCTCTATTGCATTAATTTCTGCTCTTATCTTTATAATTTCCTCCCTCATACAAGCTTTGGGTTTGATTTGTTCTTTTTCTAGAAGTTTGAGGTTCAGCATTAGCTTGTTTATTTGAGCTCATTCTGTTTTCCTGATGTGTGAGTTCATCACTATAAATTTCCCTTGTAGGACTGCTTTCATTGCATCCCATAAGTTTCAGTATGTTGTATCAGCTTATCATTTAGTTGTATATACTAAGTTCATCTTTAATTTCCTCTGTGACCCATTGATTGTTCAGAGGGTGTTGTTTAATTTCCATGTGTTAATGTAGTTTTGTGGTTTCCTTTGTCATTAATTTCCAGTTTCATTGTGCTATGCTCAGATAGTATGCATGGGATGATTTCAATTCCTCTACTTTTACTTAAACATGTTTTGTCAGCTAATATATGATCTATTTTAGAGAACACCCTATGTGCAGCTAAGAAGAATGTGTATCCTGATGTTTTGGGGTGGAACACTCTGTAGACATCTACCAAGTCCATTTGTTCACAGGCTTGGTTTAATTCTAATATTTCTTTGTTGATTTTTTTGTCTAGTTGATCTATCCATTTGTGAGAGTGGGGTATTAAGGTCCCCTACTGCAAATGTGTTAGTGCTTATTCTGTTTTTCATGTCAGTTAATATTTGTTTTATGTAGTTGGGTGGACCTGTGTTTGGTGCATAAATATTTGATTGTTATCTCTTCTTCTTGGAGTTTTCCCTTAACGAGTATGTAGTGAACTTCTTTGTCTTTTTGGATCAGTTTTTGCTTAAAGTTTGCATTGTCTGCAAGTAGAATACCTACCCCTGCTTTTTTTGGGGTTCCTGTGGTATGGAGAACTGTTTTCCATCCTTTGAATTTTAGTCTATGAATTTCTTTGTGGGTTAAATGTGTTTCTGAAAGCAGCATATTGTTGGATCTTGCTTCTTGATCCATTTTGCTGGTCTGTTTCTTTTGATTGGTGAGTTGAGACAATTTACATTGGTTGCAACTGATATGAATTGGCTTTTCTTTTTCATATTGTTTCCCTATTGTTTGTTCCCTGTCTTTCTGCTCTGTTTAATTTCTTGCCCTGCCTGGTGGCTTCTTTCTATTGGTGTTCCTCTGTTTGTGGTCTTCGTTATCTCTTTCTAATGTGTCTTATAGAGCATTCTATAGAGATGATTTGGTGGTCATAAATTTCTTCAGTTGTTCTTTGTCATGGAATTATCTTATTTCTCCATCAATTTTGAAAGATGGTTTTGCAGGATACATCAATCTGGGTTGAAGATTGTTTTCCTTTGGGCTTGAAATACTTCACTCCACGCTCTTCCTGATTTTAGGGTTTGTGTTGAGAAGTCTGCTGTGATTCTGATGGGTTTTCCTTTATAGGTGGTGTGTTTCTTTTCTCTAGCTGCTTTTAATATTTTGCTCTTGTGCTGAATTTCTGGAATCTTGATTATTATATGCCTTGGTGTAGATTTATTTTGGTCATGGTTATTTGGAGTTCTATATGCTTCATTTATTTGTATGTCAAATTCTTTATCCATGTTTGGGAAGTTTTCTGCCATTATTTCTGTGAAGAGGCTTTTAATGATTTTTGTACTGTCTCCAGCTTTCTCACTGATTCCAATCAATCTTATGTTGTTCTTTGCTTCATCCTGTAGCTGTCTGTTGTGATTTTTAAGGTATCTTTCTTTTCCTGGTCGCTAGTTGTGTTTCTGTCTTCTAGATCTGATATTCTATCCTCATCTTCATTCACTGTGCTGCATATACTTTCAGTGGAGTTTCTAATCTGCCTTTCTGTTTGGATCTGTTTCATTGATTCCATTTCTTGCTGTGTTTGGCATTCATGGTTTCCATCATTTTCCTGAGCTCCTCTATTTGTTTATCTGTGTCTGCTTTAATGTCTTTTATTTTGATAGTCATTTCTTTTTGCACCTTAGAGATTATTTTTTCTATGGCCTCTTCTATTTGTTTTTTCACTTATGTTGCTATCGTTTCAGAGGGTTCCATTTGTTGGCTTCTGATTTCCTCTATGTCTTTGTGTTCTGGACTTGCCCTGGGTGGGCTGGACGTTTGGGATTGCATTTGCTTTTTTGTCTTGCCATTTTCTATTTTCAATTTTATTTTGTTTTCTGTGTTGATGCTGTTAGATTTCTAATGCTAGATAGCCTTATCACTGATGTTGAAGCTTTCCTAGGAGGTGTCTGTTCCTCAGGATGTTTCCTCTAGCTGGCACCATCATCCTGGGGCAATGGAGGAAGGGAGGAGCTGGAACTTACCAGCGTCACAGGGCAATGGAGGAAGGGTGGAGTATGGACTTACACTCCACTCACCGGCATAGTCGTTCCAGGCAATGAAGGAAGAACAGAGCACAGACTTACATTCCACTTGCTGGCACTGCCATCCCAAGGGTCTTAAAAATATTTCATCATAGAAAGAAGTAGGAAATTGTGTGGGTGGTTCACATCACTGGTAGAACCATCAGTTGCCCTAATTTAAAAAATGAAGAATCCAGCAGTGGTCTGGTGGAGTCACGGTCAAAAGCGGTCACATCATAAGACTGCTATGAAGCTATGGCATCTGAATGCCACCCTCCAACCTGTCCGATGCTCAGTAGTCCACTCAGTGTCAGGGATGGATCTTTATTGGTTAAAATTGTGGCCACTGAAACTTCCATAATAAATGTTAGAGATAGTTTCTCATTTAATTTCTTTTGAAATTAAATTCAAGATGTTTGTACAGGTGAAAATATTTTAGAGATAGCCTTACCCCTACACAGGTAAATGAATCCTGGAAGACCTGCTACCTTCCCCCTTGGAATGGGTCAAGGGCTGGAAAGGGTCAGCATCTTGGGTCTAGCCACCACCTGCTCATTGGAGGGTGAGCATGAAAGCAGAGCCACCTTCCTAGAAGGTAACCATGAAGGTGACCATGAAGGCAGAGCCTCTGAAAGGTTTCTAGATCGTCCTCTAATTTTGCTAGAATATCTCCAGGCACAGAGGTCTGGGACTTCATCAGTATTACAGAATAGATTGGATTATTTCTTGTGGCTTTTTCTAATAGGCAATTGTACAGAAAATATCCATACAGGTAGCAAAATGTGTTCCATGACTTGCTTTCATGAAAACCTAATGTTGAGGTTCCAGAATAGCTAACCTTCAGCCACCTTGGTGTGATTTGTATCAAAAGTGTCCCCAAAAAGGCTCATGTGCTCAGAGGCGGGGCTTTAGAAGGTGATTGGATCCTGGGAGCACTAAACTCATCAGTGAATTAATTCTTTGATGAAATCACAGCTGAAAGCACTATTAGGAGATAGGGCCTGGTTGGAGGAGGTGCATCACCAGAGGCATGACCCAGAAGGGTGTTTTATTGTTCTTGGTCCCTTTCTCTCTGTATGGTTCTCTCTCTGTCTGTCTGTGTCTGTCTGTCTGTCTGCCTCTCTCTCTCTTTCTCTCTCTCTTTCTATCTCTCTCAGTTTCCTGACAGCTCTTGGTTAGCAGTTTTCTCCACCATGCTCCTCTGCCATGATATTCCTGCCTTGAAGCCACCTGACCATGGACTAACACCTCTGAACCTATAAACCAAAATAAATTTCTCTTGCTTTAAGTTGTAGGTGTCAGTAACTGAAAGATAACTTTCACACCTCTAACTTTTTGGAGGCTACCCACCAAAAAGAACACACACACACATCCATTGTTATTCTCCAGGTTGACCAACCCTCTCCAAGCCCTCTTTGTGTCACTTGCCCCATCTTCTCTAATGACCAGTCCAAATTCTTTCCTCAGAGCTCAGCCACCTGAAGACCACCTTCTTCTATGGAAAGTCCTCTCCATACAACATCTTTACTTTGTGCCTTGAAAACAAGGGGTGCAGAAATGATTCTAGATTACAGTCATCTTGCCCTACTCTCTGTGGCAACATTTTCTGGATCTAAGTGCTCATAACTATATCCTAAACACAAAGACTTCATTTTTCACTCTTACCAATTGTGGTAATTAATTTTAGGTGTCTAACGAGCTGGATTAAGTTATATCTAGAGAAATGGTAAAGCATCACTTCTGAGTATATCTGTGTTATGGTTTATACCAAGATGTCCCCCTGAAGGCCCATGTGATCATAAGTGTGACCTTTGGAAGGTAATTAGATCATAAAGCCACTATAGCTGACTTCCTGTTAGGAGGTGGGGCCTGGTCAGAAAGGGCAGGTCACTGTGAGCGTGGCCTAGGTTATATCTCCCTTCCCAGCTCCTCCCTTGACTCTCCGCTTACTGTCCTCCATGCCATGCAAAGCTCTCTTCCGCCAGGCCCCTCCTCCATACTGTTCTGCCTTGGAGCCAACGAACTATGGACTAAGATGTGAGCAAAAATAAACATCTCCCTCTTTAAATTGCGGGTGTCCAGCATTCTGTCCCAGCAATAAAGGAAGTAACCAAGACAGTATGCAAGGGTGTGTGAGTCAGTGGACTGAGTGGGCAGATCCACCCTCAGTGTGGGGGAGCCCCACCCAATCAGCTGAACAACAACAGGTAGAGAAAAGGCAATTTCTTATCTCTTTCTCGCTCAGACTCCTGGAGCCGGGACACTCTTCCCTGTCCTTGGACATGAGAACTCCATATGCTTGGACTAGCACCAGTGGTAACCTGGCTCACAGGCCTTCAGCCTTGGACTGAGAATGATGCCATCAGCCTCCCTGGTTCTGAGGCTTTCAGGTGGGACTGAGCTATTCTATTGGCATGCTAGGGCTTCCGGCTTGCAGATAGCCTGACGTGGGCCAATCAGCTCCATAACTTCATGAGACAATTCCTCTACTAAACCCCCATCTTCTGCATCTATTCATCTACCTGTTATCTATCTATCTTCTCCCAGTTCTGTCACTCTGGAGAACCCTGACTAGCACGCGTATTATTTTGTATCTCTCTAAGCAATGAGCCAGTCCGTGAACACAGAAGTGATTGCTAAATGCATCCTGTATTTACCGTGCGCATGAAGAGAGGCCACAGCACGACACTGAGGAATAAGAAATGATCCAGGAGGACAGTCAGAATGCTGATGACTCAGAAGAGCAGGCCTCTTACTGAGCCTTGGCATGCACACATTTTACAGTGAAAACGTCTGCATTGCTGAATTGTCAGAATACCAAGCAAGATGGCCATTTACCCAGAAGCCTACAGATGGTCTTAACTTTTTCTCTAGCTAGTTCATTAAAGAGGAGTTGTGTGATTTTTCTAAACAAAACTGGACTGCAATTGGTGGATTCAAGCTAACAATCCAGCACTGTGCATGACACTTTGGGAAAATTATTTAATTTCTCTGTACCCCTCAATGCTCATATTCAAAATGCAAATACCATTTGCCCAATAGGGTCATTGTAAAGATTGAATAAATAAAGTATCCGTATATTCTAAAAGGCTCTAGAAGTGTAAAACATTGCTATTTTCAAATATTCACTTTAAGGGGCACCAAGATAATCTTGAAGTATTTATTTCAGTCTGAAAGCCCACGAAGTTTACTCAAATAACCTATCAGAATCTCTAAACAAGAAGAAAGGACTTTATTTTTTAAAATCCCTTCTTGGGTTAAAAATGCTGCCTTTGGGAAAGACTTTTATTTATTAAAATAGCAGGTGAATGCAGAATTTCTTACAGACTGCTATCTTACATCTGGCACTTTTTCATTTCTTTGCAAAGTAGAGACAGTGGTAATAAATCAGGAGCAGCACACAGCTTATTTCTGTGGGCAGTGCAGGGAATTCCAGGTGTGCAGTATGAATTGCTACAGCCAGCGTGTGCACGCAGGTCTGCCTGGCTCCCTGCATCCGTTAGGACACAGGCAGCACTTCCACACCCAGAGCGTGGTGAGGCATTGGCAGTTTTCAACTTCAATAACTTTCTTAGAACGACAATGTAGGCAAGTGTTGCATTTCTGCCTAAGGACAAGTTTTATGAGATCATACATTCCCTTTCATAGGAAGGCTCGTTTCTTACTGAATTAACATTAGAAAGAAGTCATTCGGCTTTATTAAGCATGCCTCTTCCACTTTAGTAGACTAAGCAATTCAAAATGTGCTAGGAAGAAATGAAAGCCACTGAACACTTCATCTGAAAGGAATGAAAGATAAAATCACGAGGAGCCTGCAGATTAAAGAACCTATTTTGTGCTTTAGATTGATATATAAGCACAACACTTGCAGACAAAACAGGGGCTAAGGACATATCTTCCATTCCGCCCCTCAATTTTTAACTTTAATTAATCCTCTGAATTTCATAACAATGTATTTTCTAATTACACAGAGATTTGCTCCAGAATCCTAAATAGGGCTGTTACTGTATTTAAACCATCATTTTCAACTTCATTTTTCTGTTCCTAATGGCTAAGTTCTAAGCTATTAATATGTATCTTATCTTAATTAAATGGGTGGATTTTCCTTGCCTAATGCTTGTTCACAATAATCTGATATTAAGCTCCAAAATAGCCATATAAGATCAACCTACATCCTCAACCTAACCGTGTCTGCTATTATTATCAGTGGTGAAAATGTGAGAGTCAATTACTGAGTAACAAGCTCATCATTGTCAGATGTGAAGGGACCCAGGTTTTGAAGTCCCCCCTTTTCATGGCACACCTGTATAATCTTACCCTCTGCTCTTGGCTCCAGGATAGGAGGGAATTCTGTGAGAGGAACAAGGTGAGGGCTGTACGTGTGTGTGTGAGGTTTTGAGCTCCCCTCTAAGCTAAGCCCACTCTTGCTGTTAGATGTTACTGGCTGCGGTGACAAAAATGAGTAACAGGGCCCTTCTCCCATGGCTGTGCCACCACCAGATGGCACATCATGAAAACAGGTTTCAGACAGAATTTTGCCCATACATCTGTGTTCTTGGCAAGCAGGCAGGAACCAGTCAGTCTGTTCCAAGAAGCTCTGCACACCCAGCTCTTGGACACTTAGCAACATCTTGAGTACTTTCCATGGTGAGGACACAGAATTCTCAATCAAGACACAGAAAATGAAAGATTGAGAACAACCCTAGGCCGGGAGCAGCTGTCTAAAGAGAACACACAGCTGGCTGAGTCCTCCTGACACCTGGACCCCCGTCCATTAAGGGCACAGGCGCTGAGCAGGGTTTCGCCAACCCACCTACTCCAACTGTCAGGGGCAGCACTCATTTCGCTCAATGAATGGTATCTGCAAGCAACATGCTAATTAACTCCTCTCCAGTGTGGAGGTTTGCAGATGAAGGGATTGAAGGCTTGAGGTGGTGGACAATGAACTGTAAGTTCTCATTGAGCAGATTTAAAATGCTAACGGTGCCTGCCCTTGAAGGTGGATTCCTCTTTGGGACACTATAAACGCTAATGAAACACCCTCCGATGTAGAGTAAATGTAACTAAGCTACACACAGAAGTATTTTAGACCATCCCTACTAACGTATTGCAAAGGAAGTTACAGACGGATAACTATGAGCTGGAGAACGGCATCTACACTCAAGGGTCTGACCATCAGAAGCGCACAGAGCGGGATTCTCTATCCCATCCCCAATTCATGCAGCCCAAGTTTTCCAAGTGAGGGTACCAAGGGGTATTTTCTTTCCTTCCCAGGTTGAACGAGAGACACCAAAATAGCCAAATATTTAGATGAAAATTTTAAGTAAACAGGATCTATGAGGTATGATCAAACTATACATTGAATGTTAAAATTTTGTTTAATACAGTAAACTTTGATATTACTCCTCAAAATACTCGCCTTTGTTTTTTGTTTTGTTTTGTTTTTTGTGGGTACCGGGAGTCGACCTCAGGACCTCACACGCCAGCAGGCGCTCATGCCGCTGAGCGATATCACCGACCCCTTTTTTGTATGTGGGTTCTGGGAGTCGAACTCAGGCCCTCACGCTTGCCAGGCAGGCACTTGTGCCGCTGAGCCATCTCACCGGCCCTCCCCTTTGTTTTGAACACACTCATCGCATCATTCTTGCCACTTACTGAAGAATTTCTGGACGTCTTCTTTCATGAGTGTCTTTAGTTATGCTGTCTTTGCTGCCTCAGTGTTGTGAATTGACTCAAAACATTTACCTTTCATGGTCATTTTGACTTTGGGGAAGAGCCAGAGGTCTCGTGGTGTCGGATCTGGTGAATAAGGTGGATGCAGACACACTGTAACATTTTTAGGAGTCTGCTTTCCTGTTGGCTATCACTTGCTAACAGCACTCACTGTATTATTTTTTATCACACTGTGTAAAGACATTCATGAAAACTGACTTCCTGAGCTGCTTCAGAAAGGGGCAAGAACAGCGGGATGAGCATGTTCAAAGTGAGGGGTAGGGGCCGGTGAGATGGCTCAGCAGCATAAGCGCCTGCCTGGCAAGTGCAAGGTCCTGAGTTCGACTCCCGGTACCCACATAAAGGAAAAAAAGGGCCGGTGATATCGCTCAGCAGCACAAGCACGAGGTCCTGAGTTCAACTACTGGTACCCACATTAAAAAAAAAAAAAGTGAGGGGTGGTATTTTGAGGGAATTAATGGTAATATTTCTTTTACTGCAATGATTTTAAAAATTTAAATATCGCCACATATTTTGATTACACACCTTAGGTATGAAAACTATCCAAAGGATGTATTTTCTGATAAATGTCTAGAAAGATTCACATAATCACTTTGTAATTCCATGGGACTTATATTAAAGCAACTACCAAAGACGAGATGTGCCTAGTGAACCCAGGTGGTCTGGGTATCATTAGAAAGTGGTTTATAGCTAGGAATTTTGTTCTAAGATGAGTCTACCAATTATATTCTACTTCATTGTCAAGTGCAGCACCATATCCAAGGAAGCTCTAATGCGTGCACAGCTCACCACAACTGCAAGGTATGTTCAGTTCACAAAAGACAAAGGCATGGATTTCACTGTGTCTAAGTGGTTACTCCATAATTTAGGGTACACTTGCTCAAACATACTTGGTTTGTGTTGGAAGGAAAATGCTGGCTGTATTTATTCCTGACAGCTGTTTCTCAGAACAGCCCCATCGCAGCCATGTGTCTCTGTTTGAAAGCCAGGATTCTCCCTCGGAGGCTGTGATAACTTAACTCAGACTCATGGTGGCTTTCCTTTGCATTACTGACTCTTTCATCAAATACTGACCACACACCTCCCACACAGAGCCTCAGAGCAGGTCCCAAGAAGTCTACAGAAAAAGGTAGGACACAAGTCCTGCTCTCCAGGAGCTTTGATACTAAATTTGCTTTTAAAACCAGGACAAATGTCTGTGAAAGGTGGTGCGTGGCTCAGTAAAAAATGACTGTCATAATCCCAAAATTATGTAGAAGCTGAAAAAAGGAATCACTGGAGATTGGACTGGTCAAAAAATAAATAAATGAAATGAAAGATCTTATTTCAGAAGATTACTCTGGTATGCTCTAAGCTGGCACAGGGTCTGTTTGGGCAAAGAGAAAATTATCATCCTAGTAAAAATAAGATACTGGCAAAATCTTCTATGTGGAGAAACTCATTTGCTCTTCTAAAACAACACATCTAGAAGTGAAGGTTTATTAGCCATCCTCCCTGCTGTGCCAGTTATCAGGGACCCCTGCAGTGAGCCCCCAATCTCTTGCCAAGTGTTAAGGTGCATAGTGGGGGGAAAAAAGAGCAAGGGTCAAAACAGGGGTGCAGGCAGGGATCTGGGATGACCAGTTGATCATGGGGAACAAAAGGCCTCAAGGCACCCAGAACCTTGGTATTTATTCATTACATCCAAGTCAAGGACAGTGGGTGAAGGGCAGTGAGTGTTTCTGGGAACAGTAATGGTGACTACCATGAGCTAGGAAGAAGGACAAAGCATTCTTGCAAGGACAAGGATGAGTCAGAGGAGCAATGAGGAAACTGTAGTTATCATCTCCAGCAGGTCTTATCTTGCCCTGTGAGCGCCACAGCAGTCATTAGCCCTGGGGCTTCCAGCTGTGACCAGAAAAGAGCAGGGAGTTTCCACATTCTAATCTGGCTCAAGGACAGGACAAGAACAAGCTTTGGATGTCCCCTAGTCCCGATTTATAATTCATGGTCCCCAACAAAGGTTGGTGCCAAGAATTAATGAGAAACATATTAACATGAATGTATCTGAATTTGTTGTGAAATTTATACCATGTTGTGTATGTACTAAGGGCTACTGAAAGCTTTTTAAAAACGAGTAGACATCCTAAATGGGATAGCTTAAATTTATATAGATTTATGCCATCTTCCTTTAGTAAGAAGGCGTTGGAAGAGTAAAAGGCAGAAAGCAGAGCAATCCATGGGGAACGACTTCAGTGCTGCAAGCATGAAATCATGTGGGTCTAGATCAGAAGGAGGCGGATGAGACCAGAAAACAAATTACACTTTCATTTTCTGGAGAGAAAAAAATCACAACTACCCTAGAAAAATAGCTTTGACAGGTACCCCATATAACAGATTGTCCTTCACTTACTTTACTCTTGGTTTTTTTGTTTTTTTGGTTTTTTGGTTTTTTTTTTTTTTTTTTTTTTTGGTTTAACTGACCACTGAATAATTGCTTGGGTACCGGCTTATTTATCATCATCCTAAATCCAGCCCAGCAGACCTGAACTGAATGGATTTCAAAACTAGTAGGCTCACAGGAATGCAAGATCTTATTCTTGGTAATCTTCCATTCATTTTTGAGGTTACCTCTATCTCCCCCATATCACCTGCAAAGTGTGCCAGTGTTACAGTTGACACTGGAGGTAAGCCTTAAACTCTCTGTGTCCCTGACACCATGTTCTACTATGTACCCTTACCAAATACTGGTGCAGTGGCAAAATCTTTATTATAAATTTCTTATGCATAATATTATTGTTTAATGACATGCTACCTAGGCACATATGAACTGGGCTCAACAACTACAGGGGTCTGTATTATGGTGTTCCTGTGCTTTGGGTCCCTCTCACGGGGCTGCCTATCTCCAAATCCCATAAGCAGGAGCCCTGTGTAACACATAACACCCCCAAATTTACCCCATCCTTGGCTGCCACTTGGCTGAATAGTAATCAATGAGAAAATTTCTTATAAAAGTTGGCCCCTGGTTTCTGGGCCAACATGTAAGGAATTTACTTTACGTGTAAAATAAAAAGCCAAACACACTGAACTAAAAAAATTTAAGAATTCTCAAAATCACCAGAGATCCAGGATCACAGAGCAAACCCTTGCCACCAAAACTGGTGAGAAATATAAGCACATCTAAAGAATTCAACTTACTGGATCAGAAACCCATTAGCAGAAGTCTCAGTGGACACCCATGGGGGGAAGGGGTGTAGAAAAACCTGAATTCCAATTGACTATTACTATAGTTCAGTGTGGCCGGGTCTGAGAACTAACCCTAAACTCCAAGAAAATTCTCCAAATTAATGTCAGATATCAAAGTATAGACACTGGGAATTCAGAAAACAGGGTGAGATAAAGTCCAAAAAGAGGTCTAAAACTACATAATCATATTAAATTGCAGGAAATCTAAAGTAAAAGGGAGACTTCAGGGAAGACAGAAGAATGGTGAGCAGCAGAGAAACAGCCTCTCCAATATTTGGAATCCAGACACTGGAATATAGCAACTTGAGGAAGAGAAGGAAGAGGGAAGTGGGTCCCTGGGACCCAGTGAGGATCTGAAGCAAGAATTAGAGCCCTCAGGGAGAGTGAAGAGAGGAACCACAAAATAGAAGAGGGAGGTGGCAAGCAGCACTGCCTCCCTGATGCCTGGCTCACAGTGTGGGAGGGGTGGCTCAAACCTGTAGAGGCACAGTGACTACTGGCAACCCCAGAGGCCTCCACAGAGAGACACACCAGCAGAACAGAGCAGTGGACACTGCAGACTGCAGTGGCTGGTGAGTTATTCGGGTTCAGAGACACCCCAGGAGAGAGCAATTGGCCCGTAGCCATTTTGGAAAGGGTCCAACTGAACTCAGAAGTCAGAGCAGCTGCAGGCTGGCTCCATCTAGCAGCTCCAAGTGTCAGGGTGAGGTGAGGCTGAATTCAAGCTGGCAGGAAGTCAGGATGCTGAGTTCAAGCCAGCAGGAGCCACATGGAGTGTTGCAGGCTGGAAAACTCAGGTCCCAGCTTCACAGCCAGAAGCCAGAAGAAGCCTGAAATTCAGTGGAACAAAAGGCCCAGGTATGTTGGGATTATTCACCACCACCACAAATCTACTGCTGGCATTCTGGGATCAATCAACATGGATCTGGGTGGGCTGTGCCTGTCCCCTCTGTCAACCAGTTACAGTAGAGACATGTGCTGAAGGGACATTTTTTTTCTGCTTTTCTACCTTTCTTTGCTTTTTTTTTTTCACTTATTTTTTTCCATTTTTTCTCTTTTTCTTGATTGTCCTTGTTTTTATGAGTGAAAATGCTATTTCTAGTTTTGTTGTTGTTTAATTATTGTTTTGTCCTGTTCTTGTTTCTGTTTCTTCCTCTTTTCTTTCCCTCCTGTCTTCTTTACCAGCTCCCAAATCTTTCTTTGTGCTCCAGGGTTACTTCTACTCCCTTTCTCTTCTTCTATTTCTCTCTTTTTTCATCTAACCCCTTTTAAATTTTCTCCCTTGTGGGTACAATCACCATATTAAGGGGACATTTACTGTACACAATTTTCTGGTTTGTTTTAGATTTTGTTATATAACTACAAATCTTGTTCATACAGTTAAAGATGGTAAATTAATAATTACCACAGTTTGTCATTTTATAGGGTGTGTATGATGCTATTGTTATTATTGATTGTACTACTTTAGCCAAGGTGGCACCATTGTTCTAATCAGGTGTTCTTCCTTGTATACCAAGACTGAGATTGCCTGAGGGTCACAAACAATACTATAAGCCAGTGCCAAATAACCAGGTGTTAGACCAAATGGGCAGCATTTTCTCATCCCCAGTAAATTGAAGAGGTAGGATCTTAAAACAGACTCAAAACCCAAAAGTCAGCTACACCTGGAAGACATCTCTGAAAAGTAGACATTTCCTAAGGGTTCTCAATACTAACAATAAAGATACCTACCATAAACAATTTACAAGCATCAAAACAGAAATAAACTAAAAAAAAAATAGGAAATGGGAAGACACAGAAGAAAGATGCAACTGCAGACTTCTAGCTCACCGAAGGCAAACCCAGGGGGCATTAATGTGGAACAATTCAAAAGCCTCCCACCTGGACTCTTTGAAGTGGTAACAACAGATGTAAAAAAAAGCAAATGAATAAGGCTCTAGAAAAAAATCAAATCAGAAATAATTTCTCAGATAACTTCAGAGGTGATGATCATAATGATGGGCATGATTAGTGAATCTAGAGAAGATACAGACAAAAAAAGAGGATCATAGGAAAATGATGGAAACCATGAATGCCCAATGTGGAAAAAAAAATGGAATCCATGAAACAGATTCAATCAGATATCCAGGAGACTAAAAATTCTATTGAAAGTATACATAGCAGAATGAACCAATAAGAGGACAGAATATCAGATCTAGAAGACAGTATTGTGGTTAGCAATCAAGAAAACAAATATTTCTTAAAAATACCAATGGACCACAAAAAATCAATCCAACAGCTGCTAGGTCATGCGAAGAAGAATAACATTAGATTGACTGGAGTCAATGAAAAAGCAGGAGATAGTGCAAATCACATTAAAATCTTCACAGATGTAATGGCAGAAAACTTCTCAATCCAGGAAAAAGAATTTGACCTAAAGATAAGTGAGGCATACAGAACTCCAATTAGCCATGATAAAAAAAAAAAAAGGCATAAAATAGTCAGGCTTCCAGAAAGTCAACACAAGAACAGGATACTAAAGCTTGTTAGAGAAAAGAAACAAATCATTTATAAAGGAAAGCCCATCAGAGTTACACCAGACTTCTCAACACAAACCTTTAAGTCAAGGAGAGCTTGGAGTGAAGTATTTCAAGCCCTAAAAGAAAATAACCACCAGCCCAGATTGATGTACCCCACAAAACTATATGTCAAAACTGATGGACAAATAAGATACTTCCATGACAAAGAACAACTGAAGAAATTCATGACCACCAACCCACCTCTACAAAATGTTCTGAAGGACATTCTAGAAACAGATAATAAAGACTACAGTTCCATGAAACCCAAAAGAATAAATTCACCAGTCAGGAAATAACTAAACAGAGGGGAAAGAAAGGGATCAACAACAGGAAAATAACATGACAAAGATAAGACAATACTTATCAGATATAAGCATCAATGTAAGCCATTAATGTAAATGCTCTCAATTCACCAATCCAAAGACAGAATGGCAGAATAGATCAAGAAGCAAGATCCAACAATATGCTGCATACAAGAAACACATTTAACTCAAAAAGCAATTCCTAGACTGAAAGTCAAAGGATGGAAAACAATAATCAATGTGACATAAACCCAGAAGAAAGCAGGGGTAGCTTAACCAAGACTGATTAAGAGAGACAAAGAAGGTCACTTCACCCTTGTAAAGGGATTCATCCATTCGTGAGTTCAGTAGCTCCACATGCTGCTAGCGGGTGGGGCCTGGTTGGAGGTGGTTGCTAGGGTTGTGGCCTTCGAGGCCATATTCTCGTCTCCAGCTCCTCCCTTCTCTATTTCCAGGCTGCAATGGGTTGAGCACCTTTTTCTCCACAATGCTCCTCTGTCATCCCGTTTTTGCCTTGGTACCTGCTTACCATGGACTGAAACCATAAGTCAAAATTAACTGCTCCTCACTTTAAGTTGTGGGTATTGGGCATTGTGTCTCAGCTACCAGAAAGTGACTAAGATACAGATTAAATGGACATTTTTTGAAAGATACAATCTATCAAAACTCACACAAGAAGAAATATACAATTGGAACAGGCATATATTAAAGAAATTGAATTAATAACTACTAACCTTCAAAAACAGAAATCGCTAGGCCCAGATGTTTTATTGGTAAGTTCTACCAGACACTGCAGAAAGAAATTATATCAATTTTCTTCAGTCTCCTTCAGAAGACAGAAGCAGAACAAATACTTCCTAACTCATGTGATGAGGCCAGGGTTAACCTAATACCAAAACCAAGAAAAGAAAGCTAAAGATTAATATCCCTCAGGAAATTTAGTGTCTTAAAACAGCTTATGTTTGTTATCTCTTAGCTTCTGTGGATTATAAATGTTCACTCAGCCTAGCAGGGTCCTCTGTTTCAATGTTTTTTACAGGCCGAAATCAAGATTTTAGCCAGAGCTGAGATCTCAAGAGAAAGTTTGACAGGGGAAGAATCTACTCCCAAGCTCACTCTGACTGTTGGCATAATCCATTTACTTAAAGATTGTAAGGCTGTCCACACTTTTTGTCTCCTGAACCTCATCAAAACATGCAAGTTTGGAAGCCATAGAAAGAATGCTAGATTTGAAGGAGGGGCCATATTGAAAGTGCCATCCCAGACCTTTTGTTGTATTATATACATTAGAAGCAAGTTATAGGTCCCAAGCACACTCAAGGGGGCAGGAATTACACAAAGACATGAACACCAGAAGTCCCAGATGGACTCTGATCCACAGAAAAGCCAGCATGGGTAGAATCACCAAAGAGAGAAATGTGCTGCCCTGAACATGTGGATTGAATGAACTCTGTTGCTCCAATCCCCTTCCTGGCTCAGGCAGCCCCCAGGGTGTTTTATTCTTGGATTTCATAACATTTTTTCTCTGAGTCTTTTAGGAAAGCAAACAAGAATCCAACACCATTCTTTCAGATAAGCCAGGATGGGTTCATAACAGGAACAGAGCAAAAATTTGTAGGTTCAACTTTCCTGGCCTCGTTTGAAGTAGAACATAATCATTTCACATAGGATGTCCTGTGACAAACTGTTTGGCAATCACACCAATTTCACTGTAGACCTTTATCCTACAGCTTCCAATTGATGCCATCTTGAACACTTTGGGTAAAATCTATGTCCCAAGTTTCTCTTCTGCAAAATTAGAAATAAATACCTGCCTTGTAGAACTTTTTCAAATGACTTGAGATATGAAACTTTGATGCATACATTAAGAGGTTACTTTCTCATTTCATTCCTTTCTTCTATTTGTTCTTATTTTCTTCCTTTCTGTCTTCATCCCATTATATTATATTAATTCACTAGGACTGCTACAAAAAACCACCAAGCACTTGGTCTCTTAAAAACTGATATTTATTTCTTATCTCAGAGTCCTGGGGGCTAGAGTTCCAAAATCAAGGCATTGGCAGGGTTGGAGCTCTCCTTGGCTTGTCTTTGTGTTCATAAAGCTATTCAGATGGGTGTTACATTATTCAGCTTTCCCATCTCTGGGTAATCATACCCAATACCCACAATTTAAAGAAGGAGACGTTTAATTTGGCTCTCAGTTTCAGGGGATTCAGTCCATGGTTGCTGGCTTCAAAGTAGAAACATCACAGTAGAAGAGCATGACAGAGTAAAGCTGCTTAGTTCATGGCAGCTGGAAAGCAGAGCAGGAGGGTGGTGCCAGAGAGGAAGGGTCAAAGGACCGGATATGGAACCCATGATCATATCCCTATCATTCACTGAGACATAACCAGAAGTGTGCTCCTTCCAATCTCCTGGGGAGTTTCGAGGCCAATCAAATTGACACAGTCCTGCTTACATGTTACAGATATCTTTATGTTCATATGGCATTCTGTTTGCTTCTGTGTCCAAATTTCCCTTTTTTATAAGGACACCAGAAATACTGGCTTAGGGCAAACCCAAATGCCTCTTCTTATCTAATTATATCCACAATAACTTTATTTCCAAATCAGGTCATGTAATGAGGTACTGCGAGTAAGGAATTCAACATATGAAGTTTTCAATTAATTGATAATCATGAAAAAATTCAACACATAGCAAATATAGAAGATATATAAAATACATTAGGACTTTCTCTTAATTCATGTGTGCACTTCCTTAAATGTCAACCTCTTACTTCTAAGTGTAAGCACAAAGCTATCATAAAAGTGACTTCTTAATAACATCCAATAATAACAGCTATTAGCTAACATTCACTGAAGCTTCTGCATCCAGCACTGTTAAGTGGATTCACACATTTAAGCTTCACAATGACCCCAGAGTATTTACTCTTAGCATCCCCAGATGAAGTTAACTAAGAATAGAGTGCGTGTGAAAAGATCTCCATGTGGAGAGACGTCAGAGAAGTCTTGAAAGCACGTGAAATGTGTTAGGGGGTTCATGGAGTCTCCTAAGCCTAAACCGGGTTACTTTTCCACAGGATACACAATGGATTTTAGCACTTTGGATAGCATGTTAGGATTCTTGCAGTTGCACACAGGAAGAAATATCTTATCAGGCATTATTCTTCCAAGCTACTGAGCCCCACTTGGACAAGCTGGCAGGAAAGATGATTGGGAGTGGCTGTCATCCTCCCCATTTGCTGAGGAATTGCTGCAGCCTGATATGTAGTAGTCCTATAATCCTACACTTAGATTCTGGTTAGGGCCAAGAGATGAGTCAAGGGCTTTCCCAAAGTGCTACTCAAAGACCAGGGAAAAAATCACAGGATAACAAAGAACACACACAGGATTAGAGACAGAGAAGCCCTGGAAGACAATCACAGGTGAGAATAATAGCCAGATAAACAGGAAGAGCTGGGGTTCCCTGCTAATAAACCACAGGAGACTAATTCCCCATGTAAGAAAGGAGCATGGCCTCCATCTCTGCTGCTGCTTCTTCCTTGGTTTTGTGTTTTAGCAATTTATCTTTTAGTTTTGATGACTTAGCCCAGCTGAGACTGCATTGTGATTCCCATTCTCCAACATAATTCTGTTTCCTTATCTCAGTTGGAGAATCAAATAGCATATTAATACAATACATTACACTAGATTTCACCTAGAGCATGCAATAAAAGCTATTTTCCAACCTTTTCAAGTCTGAGCTCAAATAAAGTTAATCTAATTTAATGTGTCATTAATAAAAGTTGGTCTATGGACCAATAGTTATGTAGGGATGGAGGATGGGAAGAAAAGTTTGAAGAGTAGTTTAAAGGCCAGATTGATTGAAGACAAGTTCAAGTTTAGCAGTGCAATTTCATTGCATCTACTATACATCTCTATGATGGATGCAAGGCAGGAAAACGAACCTTAACATTTTCTGTCTATAATTAATGAGTGGCTGCTAGTGAGAGTGGGGAGAGGAGAGAAGAACGGTGATTACAGAAGACCAGCTCGCTCGAGCAATATCGAATCTTCTAGAGGCCAATTTAAACAAGCCCAGATGTCAGCATCCCTGCTTGTGCCTTCTAGAGTCTCACAACTGTTTTAAGTCCTGATAGGATCAAACCTGATTAGAAAGGAGACAGAAGTGACTGATGATAAGATGGTGATTTAAATTATTAAAGCCAATTACACAAAATGAATGACACCAGTCACAGTATTTAGGGTTGCCAAGGAACAGTTCAGTAGGATTCACCACCCACCCCAACTCTCCAGACAAGGGTCCCCCATCACTGTCTCTGCTCACAGATAAAGTGCATCCCAAATGGGCAGCCGCAGTGGAAAATTCCAAGAACAGAAAGAGCCTTAACCCCACTGGGCATTCAGCACCCACCCCGACTCCTATCAGATAAAGTCTAAGCCTGGGGGCGTGGGGGATTACTGACTTCTAACCCCCTCTCTCCCTCCTCCTTGATTCCTGGAGTGTGGCTTCCAGGAGAACTGAGTGGGAATTGGGATTGTTAGCAACCATACTCCTTTCTCCCATCCGTACTACAATCTGTACTAATCCACCTCACCCAGAAGTCATGCTCAGCCTTCTGGCAAAGCGAGCCTGTTCCTTTCTTTCCTTCCACTGCCTGGAACTACAAACCATCTCCTGACTTTGAGCTGCACCCACATCCCTGGCTTTGTGAGAATGGACACCATTACGCCCCTTGACACTCTTCCCAGGGTGAGGATATATTTTTCCCATCCTGATCTCTTCTTCAACTAGATAACAACCCCCCACCATCTGCTTGGCTTCTTTAATGAAAGAATCCAAACAAAATACAGTTTATCTCATTAAGCGTATGTTGCTTTCAGCACCTTGGTTAGTACCATTTCAAAAGTTTATACCTGAGCCCTACCTGCTGGAGATTATGATTCAATTAGTGGGGCCCAGGCATTGGCATTTTTGTTGTGAAAAGCATCCAGGGGTAAGAGCAAGCAAGGCAACTAGTAGTTCAGCCCCTCCAGGCCCTCTGACCCCCACAGAGCTCTCATGCCAGAAGCCCAGCAGCACCCCTCCAGTCTGCACCCACTGTACCTCTCATACCTAAAGGATGAGTTCAGATGCCAAGCACATATCCACCTGCTTCCCAAAGGAAAAACATGTGACCTGGGAAGGTAAAACACAACGAATGAAGAAGTGACAGTGCTCCCTACTGAAATATCAGCCTAGTTACCGAAGCAAACAAAATGACCAATTTGAATGGAAAGGGTCTTGGTTTATGCCAGGAAAACTGCACTAAGAAATTCATGGAGCTTGAAAGGGGTCTTGGGAGGCCCTTTTGGCCACAGCTACTCTTTCTGCACGGATGAAGCAGATCCTAGCCCTGCCAGCATCTGAAGGAGGATCCCTAAGAAATTCCATCTGACTGGCTCCTGAGTGTAGCATGGTACTACCTGGAAACTTAACAGCCTAAATTCCTTTGCAGAAGCTGCCAGTGCCAAGTTTCCTGCTGAGAGGGACAGAGAGAGAGAGAAAGAGAGCCTGAAGTCTAGTCATTTCCTAGCGAACAACAACAGACCTCTAATTTGAAGAAACTGCATTTTGCTTCAGTTTCTTATTGTTAATGAAGTATTGCTGTGTTAAAAAGCATTTCAGGCTTTTTGTTAGAAAATGGCATGAGCTGATATAATACCTGCTATTGTTAAGCAACACCTGAAAACAACTGAATAAAAAGGAAAAAAAAGAAAAAAAAATTGTAGTCCAACCCAAAGATTCCAGACCTCTACCTGCTGATCCCCTATTTTTCACTGGATATTCATTCCACCAAAAACTGGCTCACGGGAGGAGAGAAGAAAATGAGGAAGTGATGGAAGCACAAAAAAGATGTCACCTGTCACCAATATGATGCAATATATTTCCTGAGAGTCTTGTAACCCTTTGATGACCACTCACTGGATACCTATACATTAACAAACAGATAGATTTGGTTGTGCACACCTGTAATCCCAGCACTCTGGGAGGCTGAGGCAGGAGGATCACAAGTATGAGCCCAGCGTAGGCAACTTAGTGATTTAGCGAGACCCTGTCTCAAAATAAAAAATAAAGAAGAGCTGGGGCTACAGCTCAGTGTGAAGACCCTGGGTTCAATCACCAGTACTGCAAAAATAATAACAAAAATAATAATAATAAATAAATAAATAAATAAAATAAACAACTTCAAATATTTTACAACCACAAAATTAAGGGAAAGTGGAAGGATATCCATTTATTACCCATTCCAAAGTTTTACAAACATGCAATATGCAACAGGCGCTGTGTCCGTGATCAGAGATTAAGACCAGATGCAGGACTACTGGAGCCAAGGCCGCGGTTGGTCTCCACTCAGTTAGATAACTGCGGTGTAGTCGGAGTTGCACAGAGATGAGAAACCCACACTGGCTCCTCCTTCATGAAAGATGAGGAGCTGAGCACTGGGGCAGCACCACTGTATGCCGAGCCTCCCCAGGGTCCCAGCGGGGTCCCTGCAGAGGAATGACTTCTGGGGAAGGGATGAACAATCACCTCAGAAGAGAAATGACCTAAGCCCTGCCTGGCCTCCCTGGGCCTGGCAGAACCAAGACGTGGTGGCTGTCACAGTTTCCGGGGATTCTCAGATAGGTTGATACTGTCAGATACCTGGGGAGCGGATGTCTCTCCTCCTCCATCTTTCAGCTCTGGGACCCCAGGTGCCAGGAGGCAGCACCTCTGGGGTAACAGTGGTCGAATGCAGGCTAATCAGCTCCAGTCCATCCCCTTTCCCCGCCATCTCCCCACCTGCTCCTCTAGATTCTTCTGAACCCTCCCACCCACAGTACGCCCACTTCTACCTCCCTCTGGCAAAAGGAATTGGAACCAGAATGTGCCTCTTGCTAAGGTTATGATGAGTAATATTTTCAGTCCTAAGGAAAGCTTTACAGAATCTCCAGGGAATGGGAGTGGGTTGGGGAAAGCATACTCCTGCAACTTACATTACCAAAAAGAAAGTTGGCAAGAGAAAATGGGGCTCCTTTTGAGCCGTTAAAATCTTAACATTTGTGCCTGACACAGATCCCTAACTTCCTTTCCTTGCATCTGTAGAAGGCCTTCAGGCTTACGGAGTGCATTCGAAGTCTGAGGCCCTAACCCCTAAGGACAGCACCAGAGGATTAACCCGAAATGGTCCCATTGGCACAACTGACTTGAAAGATTCAGGGTGCCTGAAGCCTAATAGGATGGCAGTGCTGTGTCACTGGGAAACTGTCACTATGTGACACTGAGCCCTCCTGCAAGGCCTGTGGAAATTGCCTAGGACATAGAACCAAGATGCTATCAGGCTTACTATGCACACTGTCTGAACTGTTTTGCCTGCTCTCTGTAGATAGCCAAAAATGATTTGAAACATGCCCACTATGAACTAGATGTTAGGTTTGGTTTCCATACCTAACATTAACCTACCTCTAATGACCTGACAACGATCAAGTGAGGAAGATGTCAGGGCTGGGCACGACTCAGCAAGCTTAGGGCTGTCTCAACACTATGTGCTGGCCAGACATGACTGTCCTCTTGTGTCAAGCAGGACTCCCTCTCCTGGAGTTCAGGGCTTATTCGGCCTTGCTGAGCTGGGCATGACA
This sequence comes from Erethizon dorsatum, assembly GCA_028451465.1. Lineage (NCBI taxonomy): Eukaryota > Metazoa > Chordata > Mammalia > Rodentia > Erethizontidae > Erethizon > Erethizon dorsatum. The sequence goes on from CM051833.1 coordinate 60,447,623, forward strand.
GGCACCAGTGCCAACATTTCCAAAACAAAATCATTAGAACCATCTGGAAACTATACAGCATGGGTGGCCCAGGTACACCCCACAGATGGAGCTGATAGCCAGCCCCTGACCTCCAGGCCGTGGGCTATCCTCCTTGGGAAAGGACCACTGTTGAGGGTAGCGCACTCCCCCAACACTGCAGGCCTTGGGCTGCAGTAGTGCATTGTTAGAAATCTCCAGGTTTACAAGTTCTAAACAATGCACGAGCTCTTCAAAGCGTATGCATAAACAATGAAAAGAGAATATAACTGTTCGTGGAGGCTAACAAGTGTTTACAAGAGGAGAACGCACACAAGCTCATTCAGAAGGATTGTACACAAGCTCCCAGACAGCTGCACGTGATCACCTGGAGATGTGCACACAGGCTCACGCTGAGATGCACACAGGCTCACGCTGAGATGCACACAGGCTCACGCTGAGATGCACACAGGCTTACAGCGAGATGCACATAGGCTCACTCTGAGATGCACACAGGCTCACTCTGAGATGCGCACAGGCTCACTCTGAGATGCACACAGGCTCACAGCGAGATGCACATAGGCTCACAGCGAGATGCACACAGGCTCACGCTGAGATGCACACAGGCTCACGCTGAGATGCACACAGGCTCACAGCGAGATGCACACAGGCTCACTCTGAGATGCACACAGGCTCTCGCTGAGATGCACACAGGCTCACAGCGAGATGCACATAGGCTCACAGAGTGCTGCACACAGCTTACTTGGAGAGGCACCCATGGACTGACATGGAGGGATGCTTATGGGGTTCACACGGAGAGGTACACGGGCTCACATGGGGAGATACATGGGCTCACATGTAGAGACACATGGACTCACAAGGGGAGATGCATGGCCTCATGTGGAGGGATGCACATGTGGTTCACACAGAGAGATACTGGTGGCCTCACGTGGGGATACACACTGGGGAGACACGCACTTACATGGAGACTTACCAAGGCGGGGCCCACATGTAGGGATGCACAGAGATACACATGGAGACGTGCACAGGCTCATGCGGGAGATGAGCATGACAGTCACACGCAGAGACGCAGACAGACTCACATAGGGGACACGTGTGGTTCATGTGGAGCAATGCACTTGGGCTCGCATGCAGAGGCCCCGGAAGCTCTCTCACCCGACTTCGCAGTCGCAGGGAGGACATGGAGCCGGTGAGGCTGACACCTGGCAGCAACCTCCCCAGCCATTTCAGTGCCCTGCTTGTCTGGAGACCAGAACCCATAGGACAGGACGCAGTGTTTCTTAGCCCTTTTTATGTTAAATGAAACTACTGTGGTCTCCCTCAGAGACATTTCCAAATGTGTAAGAAGTACAAATACAAGAAGCACTGACTTCAACTCGAGCTTTAGGGTCAGCTTTCTAGGGGCTGCTTGTTGGCTGATGGAGGAGAAGCAAGTGGTGACTGAAGAAGAATAATTCACCCAGAGGCCAGATGTGTGCCTCCCAGGGCAGGCGCCCCACCCTGAGTACCGCCACGCTGAGTGCTGCTCACATCTGGCTGGCTAAGACCCCATCCTGAGCCCCACCCACAGCGACGCCCCACATTCCCAGCCGCTGGCCTCCTGTGGCTTTCTTCCTGGTGTTTATGCTCCATGTTATGGTACCGCCCGCTGAATGTCGCCTGTCTTTTTCCCGCTCTGAAACGTTAGCTGGGTGAGAGTACAGCCTGACTCTGCTGAGTTTGCTACTTTGGTGCCTAGAACAAAGCTTGGTATGTAGTCCATACCCAGTGAGTGCAGCTTACATAAAATAATAAGTTGACAAACCATATGCCTAACTGTGGCTATGGCTCTGTTTTATTTCCAGAAGGCTAAACTGTAGGACATATAATGTTACATTTTGAAAATTCTGGTGGGTTCTCAGAAAACAGTGATTCTGACTCCTGTAACTCATTATTGTTCCTGGAAGAGCAATCCTGGAATGAATGGATGGATGGATGGATGACTGAACTGAATGGATGGAGGGAACCTGCATTCGTTTCTCGGTGATCTTGCCGCAGGTGAGACACTTTCCTGACACTCAGGCTTAAAAAGTCTACCCGCCCCACCTCGAGCGGAGGGGAGACCCCTCTGTGATCCCCCGCTCCCCAGGAATCCGCTCCAGAGAGGCCAGTGGTGTGTGTGTGCAGCTGTCATTTGTCGTAAGGTGCCTGAGACTCTTTCCAGAGGCATATTTGTAAATGACTCAAAGGTGATGGAAAACGACACTACACCATGGTCTTTCATTTTCCTGACAAAACGTCACAAAAACAAATGTAATCAGCGACAATGCTCTTTGCGATCACTCTGTGCTTGCACGGCTGTGTCAACGCCAGAGCCATCTGGGATGTGTAAGTAATGTCAGCAGTTCCGAGGCTCCTGTTTTTATTTAAACTACAGCAGGTTTCCTTCATGGGTCCTTCATAAATGTTCGCTGAACTTTGGGTTTCCTCCCTCTGGTGTTCCATAGGCTACAAACACCTTGAGAGAGAAGTCGAGTCAGACCACCCTCCCCTTGGAGCCCCACTGGATGAACACTTACTTCATCAAGGTCACCGCCAAGGGAAGGCCATGGAGCTCGCTGGCTGGGCAGACCCAGGACCCACAAGTACAGTCTATGTGCAACATAGCCACTTTGCCAACCTGGCCACCACAGCCACCTGGAAACTGCTAGCCCTGAGCATTCAGAAGGCAACAGGATCATTTCTGTGAGTTTTAAACCACATTTCAGGATAAATAGGGAGACAAGGATCAAAATATCCAACTTACACCAAAGCTAAATTCTAACTATACTATTAGACCCGAATGTTTGGCTCAAATCTTATATCCCAATCTTAGCAACTTCGTACAGTGGTCAGTCTTTGTATCAGAGACAGTTGTACCCTTTTTCAATTCTTCTTGTAGCCCTGCATGTCCTAACACACGCACACACACACTGTCCACACTCTAAAAACCCTCACTGATGACAGCCACTTTAATGATGCAGCATGGAGGAGAGGACTGGAGAATTGTTATCTTGTTATCCTGCCAGAATCCATGTGACAGGAGAAAATATTTTCCAGCCCTCGCATCCTTGAGATGCTAAGACTTGATTTGCAATTAATTCGAGGCTGAATACAAGTGTGTGACAGAATGGCGTTCAGCAAGACCGACGAGGCCACTGTGTGAAACCATAAATAGCGCGCTTATTTCAGATGATTTGAATGCAGAATAAAGGACACCTTGGAAAGAATGGTCCCGCTCCCAAAACTGCATTCCTGAGTGGCTAGGCCTGAATTTAATGAGATGGTGTGAAACATGTACTTACAGTATCTAAAAGGTTTGGAATGTACTCCATTGTTTCCTTGAGAATAGTTTGGGTTTGTATTGCTAATTAATAGAAGTTCCCAGTGAAGAGAGAGAGAGTGTGTGTGTGTGTGTGTGTAAGCAAATACCTACAGCCAAAAACAAAACAATTCCCTAGAAAGGAATACTATTAAGTTTTCGTATGCAGGGCTTGGATGTAAGCTCTGAATTAAGAGGCTGCCTTGGGAATTAGGAGGGCCACAATTATGCAAGGATAATTGCCTTTCCTCCAATAGCAACCTCTGCTTGGAGTTATCTAATGGAGGTCCACAGAGAATAATCTGGAAACTCAGAGGCCACAGGGACCACCAGTGCACAAACATTAAAACACAAAAACAAACTCAGTGACTACAAAAAGAAAAATTCAATTACCTTTAGGAGTGTTACAAGGCCATGTGGGGATACTGAGGAAATCCATACAAGCCTGTTGCTGACCATCTTTGCGAACAGAGTCTTAATTCCCGGTGAGGTTGAGAGGCCATCTCTTCAAGTCCTTGGACCCGCATATGGTAAGTGTTCAATGAAGAAGAATCAATGTGCAGTTTCCACGGAAGGTAGAAGAAAACTTCAGGGAAGACAACAGTTAACAAACTAAGAGAAATGACAGCTTAAATTTGGAGAGCACCTTGTGAATTGTTTGCACAAATGTGGCATTATTTACATGATAATTTCATGCTCCTCAGCACACGGCAGAAAATAAAACGTGTTAGATGTGGTAATGGGATCATTAATTCTATTAATGGATCAAGGGTTGTTTCTAGAGCATTTCTGTGGCTCCGTCATCATGATATAATTGAAAATGGGGTGAATCTGCATTTCATAGCCTACCAGAAAAGACAAGTCAGTGAGAAAAACAATTTCTAGCTTTCCTAGAAAAAGGTTACTGACCAGGACCAGACTGTTTCAGACAGTCGGGTTCCTTATGTGGAATTCAGCCACGGTGTGGGAGGATGCTTTAGAACTAAATAGTTGGGCCGGTGAGATGGCTCAGCGGCTTAAGCGCCTGCCCGGCAAGCGCGAGGGCCCGAGTTCGACTCCCGGAACCCACATACGAAAAAGGGGCCGGTGATATCGCTCAGTGGAACGGGCGCCTGCTGGCGCACGAGGTCCTGAGGTCGACCCCCCGGTACCCACAAAAAAAAAAAAAAAGAACTAAATAGTTTCCACTCATTTCACTGAAAGAGCAGACTCAAGAGCTTTGTCTATAATACTTATTTCTGGGGCCAGTGAGATGGCTGAGGGGCGTAAGCTCCTGCCTGGCAAGCACGAGGGCCTGAGTTTGACTCCCAGAACCCACATACGAAAAAAGGGCCGGTGATATCACTCAGCGGCACGGGCACCTGCTGGCGCATGAGGTCCTGAGGTCAACCCCTGGTACCCACAAAAATAAATAAATAAATAAATATAATACTTATTTTTGAAAGCAACAAAGAAATCAGCATATATCAACCCAAAAGCACTAAGCTTCTTTAACTTGATATTGCTACTGTTTCTTCAACCTCAGCTGAATCTGCACGGTTTAAGTGGCAATGCTCTAGAAGCAAAAAAAGAAAAAAAATGATAGATTACAGTCCTGGTGCTCCATTGCAGATACACGGGAGGACTTCTCTTCCCTCTGCACTCACATTTTATCACTTTCCCTGTTTGCAATTTTCCAGACAGGGAAAGATGAGGAGGCCATTGGACAGATTCACAGTCAGGAGATTCAAGATTCACTCTTTAGCCTGAAAAATATTCCACGCTGTCAATCTGTAAATAGAATTATAGCTCCACCACCAACCAGCCCTGATGCAAAAGAGCCTGGGTGAACTCAAATTCAATGCCTATGAAAAATGCCACTCTGCACACCAGCACCTGTCTGCCTGGGCCTCCCTGGCTTCCCCGTTTGTCTTTATTTTCATTTAGAGCTGTCCACCACTGCCTTTCCCCCAAGGCACACTGCCTCACAGTCATGAGTGGGTAAGTGTTGTCCTTGTCACCCACAGAGCTGCATGCAGGAAAGAAATTGCTTATTGATTTTCCTTTCTGTGGAGCAGTGTATTTGAATTGTTTCTTGACCCAGGTTAGCAATGCATAGAGCTCTAGCATGGGAACTTGGACACTGTGCCTTGTTGGGCTGTGTCGCCTGATCTCTGCCCTTTGGATAAGACAGAGAAAAGAGTAAGTGGGGAGATAGATGTTTCTCAAAGAGGAAGAGGATCCAGAGACAGAGGAAAGAAGAGGAGGGAAAGAGGATGAAAAAAGGGAGTAAGATGTGTTATGTACATGTGCCAACTCCATACAGACTATAAAAATTGTGTAGTGCAAATATGTACTAATAAAAACATTAAGTTAAGATCAACAGAAAAGAAGTTGAAAGAATGAGCAAAAAGTAATATTTCCCCATTGGAACAGGTAAAACAATCTGGTTTGAATTTTGCTTTGCTCCTTTATCCTAAAAACCAGTTTGGTTGGGATGGTGTTTTAGTCTGTTTGGTGTTGCTATAACAGAATACCCGAGTCAAGATAATTTGTAATGCATAGAAATCTACTTCTCGAGGTTCCGGAGGATGGGGAGTCCCTTAATGAGGAGCCACTATGTGGTGAGGGCCTGCATGCTATGTCATCTCATGGCAGAGGCGACAAGAGAGCAGGACATTAAAGGCACTTTTAGTATAAACCCACTCTCACAATAAGAAAACCACTACTCTGGAACAAAAATCCATTCATGAGGCAGACTCCTGGGACACTGTCTCCTCTTAAAGGCCCCACCTCTCGATCCTGTTCCACTGGGGATTAAGTTTCCAAAGCATGAAACTTGGGGGACACGTTTAAGCCGTAGCAGCTGGCTCCCCTGAAAGGAAGGTACAGCTTGGACTGGTACAGAAAGCGGGAATGGATAAGGGATAGCACAATCAGGATCAAGCACTAGGAGTGTGAGGCACAGTAGGACATAAAACTGGGACAGCCGGACATGGTAGTACACACCTGTAATCCCACTACTCTGGGAGGCTGAGGCAGGAGGATTGCAAATTTGAGCCCAGCCTGGGCAACTTAGTGACTTAGTAAGACTCTGTCTCAAATTTTAAAAAGGGGTAAAGATGTAGCTCAGTGAGAATGCCATGGGTTCAAATCCCAGTACCAAAAAAAAAAAAAAATGGGAGTGAAACTCAAAGAGGAAGGGTCCTTTGTGGCAGGACAGGAGAAGTTTGTGCTACATATTGCTTCCAGATGCTCTTGCACCATAGCTGAGTGCGGAGGTTGCAACTATGACTGCATGAACTGCAAAGCCTAACACGTTCACCATCTGGCCCTTCAGAGAGTGCGTGAGCCCCCGCTGCAGCCTAGGGCAAGCTGCTGGGATCTCCTGACAGATGCTGTCCATGCTGGGAGACTGGGTAGCTAAGCCGGGACCCCCACACATCCCCACCAACTGCCTCCACCCATTCTTGGCCTCCCCTAGCTGCCCAAGGAGCTCAGCTCAGTAGGAGCAAGAGACCTGCTGCCTCTGTGTTGATGAACCAAGAGCAGCCCAACGAGGACGAGCCACAGCTCATATACTGAGCCTGCGATAATGAGGAGACTCACAGGCGAGCAGAGGAGTGGAAAACTCTCCAAGTGAGCAAGCAGATGGCGTCACAGTGCCCTGGGTGAAGGTTTGAGGTGTAGGAAAACTGTCAATGGATGAACCAGAAGTGTGGAACCCTAGGGGACAGGGTAGCAGAGCTGGTTTGGCCGTCTCAGGTTGGGCCTAAGTCAGAAGTGGGAACAAAAACCAGGGAAGCTGGCCACATGGCGCTGATGATTACCGTGGTCATTGTTTGACTTCCAGAACTGTCACCAGAGATAGTGGTCTGGCCTCCTGCAGGTCTGACTCAGAGGGAGTGGAGGGCCGACTGGGGGCCAGCTCTGTGTTCACAGGGGGTTGTGTGTCTGCGTCCTTGGTCTCCCACTTGTCCAGCCAGGGTGACCTTGGTGTGCTGTTGCTGAAGGCTGGAGGAGAATGTGACACAGCCTCCCACCCAGCACATATGCCACTAGGGGACCACGGACATCCACACCTGCGCTTCCTCCAGCAGTTTGTGGCATTCTGGGAGCCACACCCAAGCAGAGGTGGGTGCTGTTTTCTCTAACTGCCAAAGACGCTAGTCCTGTGAATGTGGCCAAAAATCTCTACAAAGGTACCTGTGTTCCCCACTCATGGTAGAGGAATTCTGTACTTGGAGTCTATAACTGTGGTCCAAGAACCTTGATGGGTCTTCAGGTTCTCTCTTGTATACCAAAACCTGCCACACCCTCAGTCCCTTCCCTCCCTCAGGCCCCCATGGTCGTGTACCAGGGCCACAGGGCCAGAGTCCTGTGTGTCTTCTTCCAACCTTCCAGTAGCCCATGGGGCCAACACTGCTGGGGTTTCCATAGCCATAAGTGCCCATTGAGTCCAGTTTGGTCTTACGGTGTGACCCAAAGCTACAATGAATGCTTATACCAAAAAAAAAATGTATTACAGTAAAATACACATTGCCATCAATCACCCATCAAGATACTCCCTCTCACTTTGAGCACACTTATCCCATCATCGCTGCTCCTTTCTGAAGCAGTTCTGGACGTCCTCTTTCATGAGAGTCTTAATGAGTTCTGAGCACAGTGAATGGTGTTGTCAAGTGCCACCCAGTGGAAAGCCAGCCTCATACAAACGTGACGTGTGTCCTCACCCACTTTATTCACAGCATCTGACACTGTGTGACTTGTGGCTCTTCCCTAAAGTCAAAATGACCATGAAAGGGAAACATTTGAAATGGATTCAGGACATCAAGGCAGCCACAACAGCACAACTAAAGACACTCATGAAAGGGGACTTCCAGAACTGCCTCAGAAAGTGGCAAGAATGATGGGGCAGTGTGTTCACAGTGAGGGGCAGTATTCTGAGGGGGATTAATGGCAATGTGTCTTCTCCTGTAATATATTTTAAAACCCTTACTCCCTGGATTTTTAATCACAGCCTGCATCTTCCGCGAGCTTCACTCGCTGCTGTACTCTGCTTTGTGTGAAGTTGCTCCCTGACAGCCCTGTCCTGAATCATGTCTGTACACTGCTTCTATCCAGCATCTCTAAGAGAAAAAGCCCTTGGATCAAAGGTGTAAGAAGGAGAAATAAAATCAACATTGGCCTCTTCCTATAAAAACGCCTAGGGACCCAGTTGTGCTCCCTGACACCCCGAAGCTGGACCCCAGCTGTGGCCTATCCATCCAGCACAGACACAGAGGTCCCTGGCAGATGTTCGCGGGTCTATTTCCTAAGAGAATGCTCCCATAGCACACTGGGCCCACTGACCTTCCAAGCAGTCCACCTGAAACCGAGGGGGTCCAGGCAGCCCCTCAGGTGGACACCTGTCTGCAGAGATAGAAGCCGTATATCTGGGGAAACTGAGTCAGACAAAAGGTTACACTCAACCGTCCCAAGGGCTAGCTGGGGCACCATGCCTCTGTTTCCCTTTGACTTCCGTCCAGGGTTCTCGCTAGGATCCCACTGGCCTGGCCACAGCATCCCGTCCTCATCCTCATCTCATGTGACAGCTCCCACTGTCCCCATGCTCTGCTTTAGCGCAGAGCATACTGGGCAGCTGGGAGGCCGTTGGTGATACTGATTTTGTTGAGTGATTGCAATCAAAACCAGTTTAAACCTCTTTTTCAAAACCATATCTTGATTTTGTTCAATATGCTCTGCTCTGTATAAAACATATAATAATCTTTGAAGAAACTTTTTTTTTATGTGGGTACCAGGAGTCAACCTCAGGACCTCACTCTTGCCAGCAAGCGCTTGTGCCGCTGAGCAATATCACCAGCCCTTTTTTTCCTTTATGTGGGTTCCAGGAGTCAAACTCAGGACTTCACGCTTGCCAGGCAGGCGCTTATGCTGCTGAGCTATCTCACCAGCCCTGAAGAAACTTTTTAAAAAGTAATGTATCTGGCTACTCCGTGTCTATATTAAGCTCTTGCCACGTTTCAGAGCTTGTCAGAGAAATAAACACGTTTCTGATGCAAATCAAGTTCTGCTCAGTGGTGAGAATGAGAAAAAAGAGAAAGAGCTAAGGGGACACTGAGTCATGAGCTTTTTTAAAAGTGAACTAAAGGGGTAAATAAGGAAAACTGGTCATTAGGAAAGTCTCAAAGGATTCCACATTACCTACTGGCAACATGCAACACACATTTAAAAAGATTTTTTTTCCTTCTTGGTTTTGCTACATAGAAAAATCCATCCTGCAAAGTGGATGAGTGGGATTGGCCAGAGTCACTTCAAACTTGGCCTTGGCCAGCCCGAGGCCACCTGCACCTGAAACGCAGATCTGCTGCCAGCTGGGACCATGCTTTACAATAAGATAGTCAAGGTAGATTACAAATGAGACGCCAATAAGAAGAACAACACCAAATTGCATCTTAGACTTTCTTTTTACAAACTACTCTAATGAAATTATATGCTACACAGGTCGATGCTAAACTCAAATTTTAAAGTAAGATCAGCCTTTACAATAAGACCTGCTGTTCGCCGGTCCTACTCCTCACACGGTGCATCAAGGCCAGTGGATGACGAGTTCTAGTACTGCCTCCTGGTGGTAATGTACCTTAACTGCAGGAACTGGCTTTTCTTTTTAGTTAATGCATACTACTTATACAGAATATTGGTTTACGATGCGACATTTTCATACGTGGATCCAACTTCCTTTAATCACATCCATCCCTTATTGCCTTCCCTTGCCCTCCTCTCCTCTTGATCTCTTTGTTCTCTCATTGTCCCCCTTCTACTTTCATACCATCTTCCTCTCCCCCTCTCGATTCCAGAAATAAGAGAAAACATGTGCTACTTGACTTTCTGTGACTGGCTTATTTCGTTTAAATGACGATCTCCAGTTCCATCCATTTTCTTTAGTTGCAGGGATAGTTTTTCTTAATGGTTCTGCTTTGAAATGTGAGGCATGAGGTGATAAATTAAGAAATTAAGAAATACAGACCTGACGTCTTTGGCAGGATAAATGTGACCAACCAGCCACCACTATCCTTTGACAGAGTCTGCCATGGACTAGCGCTGAATGAGTAGACAAAATTACTACCCAGCAAGTGTGGTTTTATTAATACGCAAATTCAGATTATTCAAACCAAATTATCGACCAAATTGATAAAAATTTGTCATCACATTAAAAAAATAATCTATGACATAGTCAGTTGCTGTTAACTCAATACATTTAGCTTTCTCTCTGCCCGGAAATGTAATAATGGATACCTAAGGCAGTCTGGCCTCCCATGTGGACTGGGAACTTTTACACCTACTGGATTTCTCTGTAATTTGTTAAAGAGACTGAATAAGTCAGCCTTGCCCTATTGCCCGAGTTTTCCACCCTGATGCATTTGGTCATTAAAAAAAAAACCTTCAGGAAGCTTCCTGCCAAGTGTCTGACCCAATTCTACTTTGCACACTTCAAGATTCAAATTAATATCCAACCGTCTTCAGAGCAGCTTCCTCTCCTACCCAGAAAAAGTGATTTCTACTTCTATTAGATCAGCAAAAATGAAAAAGAAAACCTCGTCTGCAGTAGGAACCCCCACCCCCTGCGCTTAGATAATATTGCATACACCGTTTGTCTCACCTGCCCACCCACCCCGGGCTGTGGTTACCCTGCTGAGTCGTGTATTTAAATGCTTACTGTAGAAGGTATGATCAACAAATATGGTGAATGTTTAAATTTTTAAAAAACTATTACAGTAAAAGACACATTACCACTAATCCCCTCAAAATCTTTCCCTTTGCTTCAAAAGCACTTATCCTATCATGCTTGCCATTTTCCAAAGCAACTTTAAAAGTCCTTTTGCATGAATGTCTTTAGTTGTGCTGTCAAGGCGGCCTCAATGTCCTGAATAGATTCAAAACATTTATCTTTCATCGTCAGGCTTTGGGAAGAGCCAGACATCATGTGATACCAGTTCCAGTGGATAAGGCGGGTGAGGACACACTGTGATGGCTTTACAAGCCTGCCTTTCTGTTGGAGGGCAGCAGGCAGCAGCATTCTCCATATTTTTGATCACACCTCGTAAAGGACACTCACAAAAGAGAACTTCCAGAACTGCCTCAGAAAGTGGCAAGAATAATGGGAGTTTTTTTTTCAAAAGAGGGGAATATTTTGAAGGAGATTAATGGTAATGCATCTTATACTGTAATGGATTTTTTACTGAAGCATACACCATATTTTTTAATCAGCCCTTTTCTCTCCCAGTAGAATGAGGCTTCATAAAGGCAGGGACTTCTGCTCTGCTCACTACTCCACATTTGGATCCTGAGTCTGGCACACTGTAGATGTTCAATAAATACTCTCTGAAGAATAAACACTCAGCATGGGTGAAGGTATTACCATCAGAAACGCTCCTAGGGCCGGTGAGATGGCTCAGTGGCATACGCGCCTGCCTGGCAAGCGCAAGGGTCTGAGTTCAACTCCCGGAACCCACATACACAAAAGGGCCGGTGATATCGCTCAGCGGCATGGGTGCCTGATGGCGCGTGAGGTCCTGAGGTCGACCCCCGGTACCCACAAAAAAAAAAAAAAAGAAACTCTTCTAAGCTCTCTGGCAAGGACAACTCATCAATGTGAACCAAACTTCATTGCATTCAACAGTAACACAAAAGAAAGGGCAGCTTGAAAACAGTGGTCGTACCCTGGCTGTGTGAATGAAGAGAGGTGCAAGGTCCTCTTCAAACCCAGCTGGGAGAGAGAAAAATACAACTTCTTCACAATTGATTACATATGAAAAGTATAGAGACTGGAAAAAATAATTTTCTGGTGTTTAGTCAGAGAACAGATATAATAACCTAAGTGCTTGTTAGGAGAATGGAAATAAATTATACGTATCAAACATGATTTGTTAGGTAACCATCAAAAATTATGGAGATCATCTATATGTACAGACACCAAAAAATTCTTGACATGGACTTAAAATTAAAAGCAGGATTCACAAGAACATGTGTGATGGTTGAGTCTATGTTTCAACCTTATCATGGGTCAAGCCTTATCATGGGTGCTTATTTAAGAGTGTTTTCTGGACACTATTGGCATTTAAACTGGTAGGCTTGGGAAAATAGCTTGCCTTCCCCAGTGCAGACAGGCTTCGTCCAGCCACTCGAGGGCCTGAAAAGAACCAGAAGGCAGATTTTCCTGCACAGAAGAGAGGATGCTTCCTGCCTGATCCCCTTCCAGTTGGGACACAGGTTTCTGCCTTCTGATTTGAAGCAAGACGCTGCGTCTAGACCCTATCAACCTTCCAACTGGAACTACGTCATCAGCTCTCTTAGATCTTCAACTTGCTAACTCACCCTGAAATTTGGAAATTTCCGAACTCCATCATCACATGAGCCAAGTCTAATAATAAATCTCTTTCTATATGTATGAAGATATCCTATTGGTTCTATTTCTCTGGAGAACCCTAAGACAGCATGCATAGTAAGCTATCGATTTGTTAGTAATAGTGTACTACTTTGTAGGTCTGGTTTGCGGGGCATTGTCTATAGAAAGGTCCCTGATTTACTCCCGTCTCCATGCCTGGATTCTCTCTCATTGGCTCGAGGACCCAATGGGAGGTAAGTGAGGATTTGAAGAGCATTTGTAAATTGGGGTAGCCTTTCTGCTGCTCTTGCAGACCAGCCCAGGTAGTCTACAGGAACAACAGAAGACACTAAAGAAAGCCCCTAATGTCCCACCTGCACTGGTCAAGGCCAAGCCATTCCCAACTGTCCACACAGGCATCAACCTAGCCATGACCGGCTCCAAAACTGAGCCCCGTCCCAATGGCCAGCCAAGAGAATCATAAATGGCACAAATGGTTTAATTTCAGGCTACTAAGTTTTGAGGTGGTTTGTCATGAAGCAAAAGCTAACTAATACATTATGATAGAACCAAAAGAGCACAGCAGGCTGACTATGGTCTGGGTGTTTGTCCCTCCAGAACTCATTAGCAAACAAAGCCATGCGTTTATGGTGTTTGGAGGTGGGGCCTTGGGCAGGTGGCTAGGCTTATGTGTACTTGTGAGGCAGGGGCTCACCATTTCATGGTGGCGTTACGACAGAACAAGAGACCTGAGCTGCTGCACTCTTGCTACTTCTCTCCATGTGATGCCCTCTGCCACTTATGATGCTGAAGAAAACCCTCACCATTTGTCAGCACCATGGTCTCAGACTTTCCCACCTTCAGAACCACAAATCCAGCAAACCTTTATTCTCCATACATGATCCAGCCCACAGTTTTAAGTTACAGCCACAGAAAATGGACTGCAGCAAAGCTACACTCTAAATTGTTAACAGTGGTTATCTCTATGTAGAGGAGATTAGTGCCTTTCGGTTTATTCTTCTTAACATTTTTACATACTGTTTGTAATGAGCACATATTATGTCTATGAGCACAAGAATAATAAAAATTCATTTTCATTTGAAAAACTAGTCTTTTAAAAGCAATTCCTCCCAAGGCGGAGGGTGGGGAAAGGAAGGGGATGTAGAAAGAATTAAGATGTGTTATGTATGTGTACTAAGTCCCCAAGATAAATGTAAATATTGTGTACCACACACATGTACTCATAGAAAATACTGTGCAAAAATAAATAAAATTGATCCTTCCCTTCTCAGATTTCCTGCAGTAATTACTGTTTGGGCAACTAATTCACAAATTAGTCTTGAAGTGTTTTGCCATTTAGAACTGATATTTTAGTCTCTCATTGTTATTTGACTGTAGGAATAGAAAATGTGGCAGTAACTTTTTTAGTATTTGTTTATATCATCCATAGCAACTAAGCCTATAACTGGCAAATAGGATGGAGTTGCAAGAGCTATTTCTTATATTGGATTGAAATTGTTCTTTCATATGAATAAGAAAGGCAGAGGAAGGAACAGAATATCTGCAAGAGGACGAAAGACCCAGGCTACAGCAGTGTCCAAAATAAGTGAGTTACCTGGAAACCCATGTCAACAGGCACCATCGGAGGGCCGGTGAGATGGCTCAGTGGCTTAAGCGCCTGCCCGGCAAGCGCGAGGGCCCGAGTTCGACTCCCGGATCCCACATACGAAAAAGGGGCCGGTGATATCGCTCAGTGACACGGGCGCCTGCTGGCGTGCGAGGTCCTGAGGTCGTCCCCCCAGTACCCACAAAAAAAAAAAAAAAAAAAAACAGGCACCATCGGCCTCTGCACTGTGTCACCAGTGGAATTCCTGTGGTCACACCATAATTCTTTGCTTCGGTGTCCAATTTTAGACTTAACTCAGATTATTTAAACCATATATATAACATAAATATTAAAACACATAATTAAACCAGGCATGGAAATTTAGAATACAAATTAAAATATCTGTTAGAAAGCTAGTCTAGAAGTAAAATACTTTTTAAAGACAAGCACATAGCATGGAAAAATTGCTTAAGCAAAAAGAGCAGATATGAAAGAGGTCATCTTCAACTGACTTCATTAAACTTACATTTTTACATAATAATGTCAAGAAACCAAAATGTATTCCTCTTAATCGAGTTAGTAAGAAATGTAAAAGAAGTAGGTATCATACAACCTTCTTTGATTTTGTTAGAAAAGACTGCGTGTAAAGTTTTCAGTGAGAGATGACACAAAACAAAATAGTAGATGATAGAAATAAGCCAATCATTCGATTAGAAAACTGGATCCGCCTGCCCCACCATCAGGTTCACGTTAACCAGGAGGCCACCGGGCTCCTTGGAGGAGCTCAGCTATGCATCAGAAAGCTGAGTGCCTCTGACAGGATTTGAACATCAGCGCTCTAAAATCTGCCAACTCATTAAAATGAGAGTTGGGGAAAAAAGGGATGGGGAAAGATCTGTGACCAGGTTTAAAGGAATTTGAATCATTTAGGTAATTGAGCCTGCAGATGGCAAATGCAGTTCATTCCAGAAAACTGTGAAATAATTAGGGAGAGCAAAGCTGATCTAGTAATAATGATCTTCCTTTTACATAGCATTAGTTTTTACAAAGCACCTTCCACTGAGACGCTGTCGCGATGCCTTCTGTGACGCACGTGCACCATATGTGAAGGAGTCGGCTGTGATACCAGAAGCATCCTCAGGGAGACATGCCACCTGCAGGCCTGTGGTGCAGGGGAGAGGGCAACACCCATAGGAAAGGCCGGCAGCCCTGCGGTGATCCTCCAAACAGAAAGAAATTCTGGACACCAAAGTGAGAGAACGCAACCTGCAGAATATTTATGTGAATTTAAATGATGACTCATGAAGGATTAGAATGCTATTTGCTTAGGGTAAGATTAAAGATAAAGAAGATTTAGAGGTTTATCTCTAAACAAAGGCTGAGAGAGTTCAGAATTATCTTCCCAAAATGATCAAAGTACAAAAACGTTTTTAAGACTTCCAGCTGGTCAAATGAAGCTTTTCAGAGTTTCTCCAAGGGGGAATGGAGAGGACATTTCTTTATAACAAGCTGTTCTTGTTTGCCTCCTTCAAAAGCCAATCATCTCCCGTGCTCTCCCATCTTCCTAGAGCTGTCAAAGCACAGGTGCTGGACATGCCTGGAGTGGGACATGAGGAGAGGTCAGCGCAGCGAAGAACCAGCCATGCAGTCCTGCTCCTAACCCCTCTTCCAGGCTCTGGAGTAAACATAGAGCCTCTGGAACACTTGAGATCTCGAATTTTCTATCTTCCTAAAATGCACTGATACCTCCTCCACAACAAGTATGGTTAGAGTCGAGGATGATAAATTGCAGACGTGGGATGGTCACATAATCAGAAGCCCAGAGAACAGAGAAAATGGAAGTCACCTTGCACAGCTTGGGGTTACTTGAATTTCAGGTTCCAAAAGTTCAGCTCTGAAATGCAAAGTCTGGGTTTTATAATCAAGGCAACTGTTTCCACTAATTGTCTCTCCCAAGGAGAGAGGTGGGAGAGAGCTCCGTTGCATCTGCAAGTCACAGCACTGTGAGGAGGAAAGATCTAGGACTTCAGATAAACATAGGAAGGTGCAAGGACGAGGAGATGGAATGGAGGGACTGGGATCCTTGCTTCCATCCCCTGAGGACCTTCTCGTTGCTGGAGAAATCCACCGAACAGGTGAAGTTGCCTACAAAGGATTCTGAGCCATCAGAGATAGACAGGTAGCAATCTCACTCTGGACACCATAAATTATCGACCTCTGTACTATCTACTCCTCCAAAGTTCCTTCCTTAGCAATATCAGGGCCTTCCAGCATTCAGTTCTGGGCATTATATTTCAAGGGGACATTAACAAATGGGTGTTTAATCCCGTGGGATGACCTGCCTGGGAGTCCTCTGAAACCAACTCATTTGAAGAGTAATTTAAGGTTGGTTTTAAAAAAAAAAACTGGGAAACTAAAAGTGTTTTGAAGTATGATTATGCATAAGAGACGTTCCACTTAACCTGCTTGTCTAACACACCCAATAGAAATACGAATGTGGAGCACATGCATAATTTTAAATTATGAGGACCTGCACTATAAAAAGTGAAGAGAAATTGGTGGGATTCTAATAATATACTTTATTAACTCAATGAACAGGCCCGGGATATAGCTCAGAGGCACGGCACCTGCCTGGCAAGCGTGAGGTCCTGAGTTGGATTCCTGGTTCCCCCCCACACAACAAAAAGTCACCAATAACTCAATGAACACAAAATATCATTACTTCTAACATGTAACAAATTCTATAAAGGTTATGGGTGTATTTGATATTCTTTTTTCTTCAGAAGTCTTTGGAATCTAATGTGTATTCTGTACAATTCCCCCCAGCCATGTTATAGGTGCTCCATAGCTCCATTGGCCAGTGGCTGCCATATTGGTTAGAGCAGCTTTAGAGAGTAACTGGGTGGTGATGTCCTAGAAAGAACTGTCAGGGGGTCTGGCTTTAGTGTCCTATGTGACCTGAGACCTTTATTTCTCTACATCATTGTAATTCATAAAGGTTTGCAGCTGGTGACCATTTTGCCACTCAAAAAATGTTTCTTCATGGCACTTGATCCTTGCCAACTAATACTAACAAAGAAGGGCTTTTCCCAAGTCCCATTCTCCTTGTCATAGACCATACCTTCCTCCTTCCTTTGGCAAATTCCCCTGTGCTCTGTTGTGCCATTACACACTTCCCTCTCACATTCTGAAAAGGCACACCACCCAGGGGTGCATCTTATATGTCATTCTCACTGCTGAATAACCATGCCCTGAACCATG
Organism: Erethizon dorsatum; assembly: GCA_028451465.1. NCBI lineage: Eukaryota > Metazoa > Chordata > Mammalia > Rodentia > Erethizontidae > Erethizon > Erethizon dorsatum. The sequence goes on from CM051833.1 coordinate 60,465,212, forward strand.
GTGCACATTCCTGCAAACAACAGTGCAATTAACACCACCATTCCACCACTGCAAGCAGCCAGCCAAACAGGGGAATCCCCACAGCCAGATGATTCATCAATGCCCTTTGAGTTTCTCTCCTGTCTTGCAGTTGTTGGTGGTGGTGATGCTGTCACTGTTCTAACAGACACGACTATATAAACTATTGTGAAAAGTATGTCCTCAAAGGCCTGCTTTTCTTTATTTAATTTACAAAGGGCCTAAAATTTTTTTTAGTGTAAATTTTATTCCAGAGAAGCCTCATAGTACTACACCAGGAGAAATCTAAAGTCAGTAAGAGCAGCTGGGGGTATCCGGAAAAAATCAGCATGCACAGTGTAAGGGATGTCTTTGAAGATTTTGGGAATTTCAGATATGTGGCGTGTACTGCCCCTCCTATAGATCCTTTTACAGATGGCAGGCTTACCATGTGTTATAGTTTACATCTAGATGTCCCCCAAAGCCTTGTGAGCTTACAGGTGGGGTTCAGGTGGTGATGGTACCATGACACTTATCAGTAGCTAAATGTGATGTTAAGAAGTGAAGCCTGGTTGGAGGAGGTGGTCACTGGGGGTGTGGCTTGGAAAGGTCTATCTCCCTCCTCCTCCCTTGATCTCTCTCTGCTTCCTGACTGCCCTGCCACAAACTGTTTCTCCTTTACCTTGCCCCTCTTCCATGCTGCCCTGACTTGGAGCCAGCCAACTACGGACTGAAACATCCACAAACAGTGAGCCAAAGTAGACCTCTCCTCCTTTAAGTTGTGGGCGTCGGGGACTGTGTCTCAACAACCAGAAAGTAACTAAGACACCGTGCATTGTTTTGTAACAAGAAGGTAATAAATGGGGCTCTCACCATCCCCTGCTCACCTGACAACAGAAGGACACAGCATCTGGTTCTCACTGGGGAAATCCTCCTGCTGATCTTGGCACCAGGTGATGCCAAGGGGCAAACGTTACTAAGTGTCGCTTTTCAAAAGACAATAAGCTGCACACAGGCCTCACAGCGTGACTTAATCCAGTGTCAAGTTGAGTATTTTTAAACATTCTTGCCATAGGGATGAGAGCAGGGAGAAAGTGTTGGAATAATCTGTGAAGCCAACTGCTTTGTAGTGGTGATGCTGACTGCAGTTTCCATCTGCTGGTTTCATAAACCTGTGTACACGAGGCAGGAAGACACATGCTCACTGGCGTGACCTCTGCTGTGGTCTCCGAGAGCACCCGGCAGTGGAGGCTGAGGAGTGCAGATTCTAAGATGTTATTTAAGGGTCTCTTCAACTGTCCACACCGAACATTGATTTTCAGTCACAGCTATGTGTCTGCGGGGCTGGCTGTCTCCACTGAGCCACAGAGAGCATTTTCAGCGCATCAAACAGAAGCAGAAGGTAGGGCTCAGAGGGAAAAGGGGAACTACACTTGTAGGGCTGGACATGGCTCAGCAGGGTAAAAGTCCCATAAAATGTTAAGCTGAACTGGAATCTTTTTCAGTGTTCTGAAATCTGTTGCCATATGAGACTCAATGGGACACAAAAAAGAGAAAGGATTAATTACCTCTTATAGTGGAAAAAAATTTCCCCTGGCAGAATGAAGCAAGTCCTAGGGCCTGATAAACGGAACGCAGCATTTATCTTCCCATGGAGGACTTGACATTGTAAATCACAGGGGTCAAGGCTGAGAGGGTCAGTCCGTCAAGATGTGATGGTAAGAGGTCAAGGTCATGAGTGAATACGAGGACAGGCTGATTCACTTTGCTCCACAGTCGACAGTGTGCCACAAACACCGATGATAAAATGCACACTGTTCTCAAGAACAAGTGCCTGGCTTCATGGCATCTGTTACAGGAAAGGACAAAACTGCCACCCAGACAGAGCTGCCCCCATCCAGCATCAGAACACCAATCACTCATAGAAATTTCTGGCATGAAGGGAGGTCGGACTCGGGCACGCGCTTAATGAGCTCATGCTGCCGTAACAAAATACCACACCCTGAGTGGCTTAAACCTCAAAAACCTGATTTCTCATAGTTCTGCAGGCTGACTGTCCCAGATGAGAGTGCCAGCAGGCTGGGTTCTGTGAGGGTCATTTTCCTGGCCTGCACGTGGCCTTTCCTCCATGCACGAGCACAGAGAGGCAGAGAGAACTTCCTCACTTTACAAGACCACCAGGCCTGTCATCGTAGGTCCCGCCCTCGTCTAACTCTGATGACTTCCTAAAAGTCCTGACGCAACGTGAGTTTCAGAGATGCAGTTCAGTCCATCACGTTCACTTTCCATTCACAGCACCTTCTACCTCCCCAATCAGACATAGTGCTCACTAAAAACTAAAAGCATGAAAAGATATCTTTTCTCCTCTCAGTGACACAGTTAGGCACCCTTAACCCAAGCCTTTTTCCAGATACCAGCAGAGTTGAATGTGAGTAATGAAAACACAAACCCAAGTGGACAGTTAGAATCTCTGCAGACTTGCTCTTCCCACGTGGCGATGTGCACAGTGCCTGGTACTTAATGAACCCGCAATGTCTACTGCAGTCGTGAATCTATGAAAGAATGAATGAATGGAATGAATGAATGATAAGCATTTTCTAATAATGGCAAGAGATGAATCTGAGTGAAAATTAAAGCCAAAAATGGCCAACTTGATGCTTATTTTAAGCTAAATTTCGCCTAAAATGACTTCTCTTTTAAAATGAGGATTTCAAAATACAAAAGTATAATATTTTAAACACTGATAATTAATTTGTTATCACGAATTCTTATAAAATAATTCAGTCTACTACATATCCAATTTAATTAAAATTTGTAAGTGGTTGTAGACCAAACTAAGTGTATCTTAATTAAATCAGAACATGGCTCACAGATGTTAAGGTTGACCCCAATTTTAATAAAGAAGACACAACTACAATCATTAGGGACACAGCTGAGTAATTTTGGTCAGGGGGAAAGCAAGATGAATGGGAGGCCTGGAAGGTCCCTTCTTCTTAAGGCTAGAAAGTAAAATGAACCCCAGGGTGGGACATGCTGAGATTTGGAGTGACATGGTCAGCAACCCACTGAAATGGAAATAGGACCTTCATGTATGAACACCCAAGCTGCTCATCAAGTACTGAACTTATGCATGATTAAAAAAAGCTTGGGCACCATCTCTAACAGTATACACACACACACCCCTACACACACACACACACACACACACACACACACTGGAGGTCCTGATCATTTTTGCCACATCGGCCTAATCATAGAGGGAGACAGAGTGGTCTTAGCAAAGCCAGTGACAGGGATTAGAGATTTACTGGCTTTGCTACTAGAGGGCACTCAGTCAGATTAGGATTTCAGAGAAATAAAATATAATTTCTTGCTATAAGTACTGTATGTTCCATGTAATATGCACCCTGTGGGATTTTTTTCCCCAAAATTTGGCATTTATCCTTGAGGTCAAGCCTGTCACAAAAGTCCTGTCAAGGGCTTCCTGTATTTCCAATGTAAACCACAGCACTTGTTGAAGAATTATCACTAAGGACTAAAGCCACAAATGGTCAGGCACACCTGAATTACACTGATGGCCCTTGGAATCAGGAAAGAGAGAAAAAGCCTCCGTTTCACCATTCAGGTCAGTCCTACCCACTTGTCTGGGAGTCCTTCTTTTTAATGGATCTTCCCAGGAATGGAGCAGGAAGATGTCAGCCACAGGGAACTCTGCTAGAAAATCAACCTAGGAACATTTATCCTAGGTCTATTCTGTAAGCTGATCCCATATGAATCAAAGTCCACCAACACCTCTGCCCTCCCAGAAACCCAGTGGGCAGATGAAGAGACTGAGTTCCTGGACAGTGAAGTAACTTTTCCAGGCTTTGGCCAGGTCTCACGACAGAGGTAAGAGCAGTGTTCTGCTAGTACGCTGTCTTCCTATGAGCTTTTCAGTACTAAATAATATTTACAAGTGCTAATCAGATGAAGAGAAAAAAACTAATCTCTTCCAATTTAGGTATTTAGAAAAGACTAGGTAGATGAAGATGCTATTCATTCATTCCACAATATTTAGTCCACGTCCACTCTGTGCCCAGCACTGTTGTAGATGCTGGGTCTACAGATACAATGCCTCCTGCAAGGAGACTAACCAGATGCTCACCACACTCTTCGGCCACACCTGGCTGACACTATCGGATTACATTTCCCAGCTTGCCTTGCAAATGTGTTGCATGTGACTGAGTAGTAGCCAAAGAAATGTGGGCAGGAGTGATATCAGCTGTTCCCGGGCCAGGTCTATTAGAATTTTAGAAACTTTCTATATTGGTCAAAGTTCTCCAGAAAAAAACTATGGGGGAGATTGTGTAGCTAGTATGAGAGAAAAGGAGAATAAGAAAAGGAGAGGGAGAGGGAGAGGGAGGGAAAGAGAGAGATATGGGGGGAGAGGTGATGGTTCACGAGATTATGGAGGCTGAGAAGTCTTTGTATCTGCCACCTTCAAGCTGGAGACCTGACCAACACGACTGACGGTGTGGATTCCAGTCTGAGTCCGAAGCCTGAGAACCAGGAGCACAGAGGTCAGGAGAGGTCTGATGTCCAAGAACAGACAGTCAGTCAGCCAGAGAATTCACTCTTCTTCCATGTTCCTGTTTCATTCAGTCCTTTAACAAGCTGGAAGATGCCCTTCCAGGTCAGGGAAGCCCAACTGCTTCATTCAGTCTATGGATTCAAGGGCTTAGCTCTTCAAGACACACCCTCTGCTGGGGTTGTTATATAAAATGGCCCCCAAAAGTCTCATTGTATTCAAGCCTTGGTTGCCAGCTGATGGGCTTTGGAAGTGACTGGATCGTGACGGCTATCACTTCATGCGTGGACCAATCCATTGATAAGATCAAAATTGGACGGCGTTATTGGGAAGCAATGGAAACTTAGGAGGTGGGGCCTCATTGAAGGGAATGGATCAAGTGGCCATGACCTTGGAGACTAGATCTTGTCCCTGGCCCCTTTTTTTCTGCCTCTTCCACTCTCTCTGCTTCAGGCCAACATGAGGTGAGTGGTTCTCCTCTCCACGCCCTTCCGCCATGATGTTTCTGCCTCAGAACCGGCTGGCCATAGGCTGAAACTTCTGAAACTGAGACTAAATAAATGTTTTCTCATTTAAGTTGCTTTTCTTAGGTGTGTCATCACAGTGATGAGACCGCGACTAGCACACCCTCGTAAACACAGGAGAAGTAATGTTTAAGGAGGATGCCTACGGTTCTGGCTTCAACACCTGGTGAATGAGGGCATCACTTATGAGAGTGAAAGAGGGCAGAAAAGAGGGACAAGGACATGGCAACTCCAAGATACCTGTGAGCCAGGGAACCAGACGTGGCCAGTTGGCTAGATGTGGGCCCCTCAGGCTCACACAGAACCTAAGGGCTAGAGGTGGGTGTGTGGGAAATGAGAGCATAAACCAGACCTCCTGAGGACAGGAAGAGGAGAAGGCCCCAGAGTGAGTCTTAGAGCTCTTGTACATTTAGCATTTGGGGAAAGAAGAGGAGCCAGCAATAGAAAAGAAGAAGAAAAGCTCAGATCAAGAGAAATCTTGGGTTATGAATTTCTAGAAGAGGGCCTGAAGAGGACTATGGTCCATCCCAATTATAGGGAGACATCAAATGAAACACAGTAGAGGCCACTACTGACCTTGAAGAGAGCAGTTTTAAAAACACAGAGTAAAAGCCAGAACAGAAAGGGATGAGAAAGAAAGCAAAGACACTATGCATGCACAGTTCTTTGGAGAACTGAAAATATTTTTTGCTGTGAAATGGAGCAGAATCATGGGACAGTATCTGAAGTGGGAAGAAGTCAAGGAAGACAAGAGAATCAGAAAACTCACTACCTGCTTGTATGCTGTGAAAATGATCTAGCAGACAGAAATGGATGCTGCGAGGTAGGAGGGGTGAAATAGTTAACTCCTTGAGAAGACTGTACAGAGGAAGTGACCTGTATGTTGGAAGGAGAAAGGAGAGGTACTTCCGGTGCAGATATATTTCTAGATCTGAGGATGGGGAATGAAGATGTTTCTCTTACTTTGTTTTTTACTACCACAGCTAACACTGCACTGATGACCTGGTTTGTGGGAGGGGCAGAAAAAAATTGGTGGCTTGGAGATTTAAGAAGAAAACTCAAGACATGAAATAGCCCAAAGAATGGAACGAAAATATCCTCGAAGAAAAGAAGTAATTTGGCAGGCAATGCTGGTAACTCCCTGGGAGTTTGAGACCATGAGTTGGAAGTGAATTGAGTCAGCTAAGTTGTCTGAAATTCTACAGCAACATCTACCAGCGCAGACATAAACCTCGACAAAGCAAACGCTGCTTGTATCCAAGACTGGGGTGTGACTGATTGGTGGTGTGAATTTTCCGGGGTACAGGGCACATCCACACCCCTGCTGGATGAGCTGCTCCCTCCTCCAGCTGCCAAAGGCTCGCAACTGAGCCCTGGCCATGGGAAGGAGCTGTTCTCCCCAGGGTCACATCTGGTCAGTGCTGGCTCCATGAGCCTCAGTGAATTCCCTCAGTGGAGGGACATACAGGACGTGATGAGGCTCAGGCTGTACCCATCACCATGAAGTGATTCACAGATCCTCAGAGAAAGGAAGTCTGCTCTTCATTTAATAGACTTTATTTTTAAAACAGTTTTAGATTCACACCAAAAGTGAACAGAAAGTACAGAAAGTTCCCATGTACCTCCTACATTCCCTATACTCAGCCTCACTGGCTATCGACATGAAATACCAGCGGTACTTTTGCTAAAATTAATGAGCTGACACTTACACACCATCATCACCCAAGTCTATGGGTGAGGCCTCATTCCTGGTGCTGTACATTCAAGATTTGGACAAAGGTTTAATGACACACACCCAGCTTGATAGTATCATACAGAGTAGTTTCACTGCTTTTTCAATTGTATTTAATAACACATTAGGTTCAATTATCATTAAGGTTTTGGTTGTTTTTATTGTTTTAACATATCTCTTATTTTTGTTGCTCTTATTTTTGTTGGCAAGAGATCTCTGGACCTACAAATGTTTAGTTCTATAACATATATTGTAGAGGCAGTTAAGAAACAATAATAGGGGCCGGTGAGATGGCTCAGCGGCGTAAGCGCCTGCCTTGCAAGCGCGAGGGCCTGAGTTCAACTCCCAGATCCCACATACGAAAAAAGGGCCGGTGATATCGCTCAGCGGCACGGGCGCCTGCTGGCGCTCGAGATCCTGAGGTCAACCCCCCGGTACCCACAAAAAAAAAAAAAAGAAACAATAATAGAAATAGTTAGGTGGTATACGAAAGAAAAACTTCAATACAAGTTGTAATCTTCTTTATAAGAAAGGGAAAACTTCATACAACTGTATTTTTCTTTATCTAACAAAGATGTAGCACTGTTGTAAGGTATCAGCATCATTACCACGGTTCTTGGGCCAAGAAAATTAAGTGGAAATGTTCCATTTTGAAAAAAAATCAGAAAGATTATAAATACAGTATTTCAGCAAATTCTCTCTGAGACTATGGATCTGTTCAAGGGAAAAACAGTGAAGACATTATGTACACTATGGTTTGAAAGAAGACAGAAATGGTAGTTTTCCACTAAGGTTTTTTTTTTTCAGAAGTTCATTCTTTTTATATTTTTGCCCTAAAAATCCTCCGTAACATCTGCCATTTGGAATGGGTTGTTGTGTTCATTTTGTAAAACTGTCACAAAAATTACCACAACCTTGGCAAAACAACAGAAATGCATTCTCTCACAGCTTTGAAGGCCAGAAACCCACATGAAAGAGCTGGTCAGGCCATGCTCCCTGCCTGGGCTCTGGAAAGAGTCTGCTCTTGGCTCTTCCCATGTCTGGTGACTATGGTGTCCCTTGCTGTTCCTTGGCTTCGAGACACGATGTATCAGTCAATGCTTACTAGAGAAAACAGATTTAATGCAAGATATAAAAATATATAAGTATTTACAGGATTGGCTTACAATGGTTGCCCATAGAGCTGGGTGTGCAAGAGTGCAAAAGGTCTGTCTTCACGCTGGAGATCTGAAGGATCCAGTCGCAGGCCTGGAGCTCAGTGTAGTGTCCCTTCTGAGCCCATACCAGGAGGCCAAAGGGTCTGCATCAGAAGGCTGAAGGGTAGGTGGTGGAGACTGAAGAGTCTGTGCTGAAAGCCAAGAGACAATGTCCAAGGTGAAAGCGAAGACTGGAGCTCCCCCATAGAAAACAGAAGTGAGCCTTCCTTCTTCATTTCCCTTTTATACCATTCTGGTGATAATCCTCCTAGACCGGGTCTTCCACACCCAGAAATATGCTGAGCCAGTTTAGTTGGGCGTTACCTACCCAAGTTGACACAGTCAATCAACTGTCACTCTGCCTACTTCACATCAGCTTCCTCCTTGGGTCTGCTTCTCCTCTCGGGGTCCCTTATGAGGACAACTGCTTAGGGCCCACTATGGTCAAGATAAATCACCTCAAGACCCTCAGCCTATTTACACTGGCAAATATGCTTTTTTCCAAATAAATTCTCAATCACCAGATTCCCAGGATGCGGGCGTGCATGTCACTTCTTAGAGGTCACCACTCAGCCCACTGGTGCCTCAGAGGTGCTTTCCCTGCATGCGGCCAGAGCTGGATGGAAATAGCTCTGGCCCCTTCACCAAGTGGGGGAAGCTGAGGAAGCTGGATGCTAAGTACTCCTCAAGGACAGAGGCCATGCTGGGCTCTGGCAGCAGCCGGGGATGGCAGAGGCAGTTCAAAGATGTCTCATTCTGGGTTGGGACTCGAGAATCGAGATTGGCTCCTTAAACCCAGTTGTCATAAAATAAATGAAGCATAGCCAACCCCAGGGTGGAGCCAGCTGTTTCAGTAATTGTATCCATCAGTACCATCACCAGCACCAGACAACGAGAGGAAGAAGAGAGACTTTCACTGTGGCTTGTAAAGGTTCAGTGACAGAACTTCTGTTCGAGTGACTATTTTTAAATAGTCTGTGTTCTAGTCTCCACTCTGGAGATAGGTACGCTCACGGGTATATTTTCTTTAATTTAATAAAATTGTGGATTAGTGTTCCTGTTAAAATTCTACTTTAAAGGTTATTGTTTCTAAAAGCATGGAATTACAGTCAGTCACCACCACCCACCCAATTTTCATCCAATCTCCTCCAAAACACCACTGTGGTTTTGTTTGAACCTGGGGCTCATTATCCTGGAGAACAAGGCAACAAACACAAGTGGGTTCTCAAAGCCATTATCTCAGGTTGGAAATGTTCTGAGATAAGGCAAATTCGCAGTAATAAAACTGTGATGAGTGCAGTTCTGGTAATAATGCCTAAAACATCAAAACAGTAACCTAGAAAAGGCGCATGTTGTTAGCACTCCTGAACTGTGGTGAAGAAAGCCACACCGGGCAGGAGGAGGTGTCCATGACGATTCCACAGCGGATGTTCAGGCACTGCCAAGATGCCAGCAGTGCCTGCTGCTTGTTCCATTTACCTCTAGGTCTCCCTGGGAAAGGTCAGGCTGGTGCTTAACAGCAGGTGTCCACGGGCGCTGCTCACCAGCCCCTCTCAGCCAAGGGTTCAGCTGGGCTGCTGTCTAATACTTGCTTGATTTACAGTTTTGGTTTTGGCTCAGCAAGAGAACTATAAAGGGGAAATAAAGCATGCTTAATGTGCCTGTGTACCATTATAGAAAAGAGAAAGGGAGGAGGGTAAGGGAAACAAGTGCAGCAGGTAGGTGGTATAACCGGTGGAAATCGGTGAGCTGTGGGGCACAGGCAGACAGCTGGGGGAGGTGAGAAGTGCAGAAGACATGCTGCACCTCAGGTGGCTACACCCCAGCCTCCCCCTCCCATGGCCTTGACAAATGTCCAGCTTTGATGGCCAATAGGAGGAGGGATTAGCAAGCAGTCCTCATAGGCACAGGGAGTGGGCACTTCTGCGAGTGGCTGTCATTGTTGGATGGTCATGTCGCAAACTGAGGAGGACGCATGTTGAGGAAGTGGCTGGTAGAGAGTCTGGTCTCTTCTGCTCCTACCTAAGGTTGGAGTATGGAGGAAGGGTTCTGCTTTTCCTACAGATGCCATCCTCTGGGCTCTGCCTTCTGGGGATCTGGGTGCCTGAGAACATCCAGAGCCATTCAAAGGTAGGTTGAGCACACAGTGCAATCTGATGGATGCAGCAGACCTCAAGGCTGAGATTGGCCTTGCCCTGCAGCACAAATAGGTAACATCAAAGGGTGGTCAATAGAAGCACAAGAAGTAAAGTTCCCGGTGCTGCCTGCAGGGTACTGACAGCGGAGCCTGTGTGGACTGGTCCAGTACTCTGGACAGAACTCACTGGGCTGGACTGACTCCTGTCCTTCCACTGGTGTTTCCCCTGACCCTGTGCCCTGCGCCCTGGACCACTGTGGTAGTTTTCTATTACTGTAACACATACCTGAGAGCAATCAATTTATAAAGAGGAAAGGTTTATTTTGGTACAGCATTTTGGAAGTTTCATTCCATGGCTGTTCGGCCCAGATGTTTCGAGCCTCTGATGAGGCAGCGCAACACGGTTTAAATCATGGCCAGGAGTCAAAAAAAGGAAAGAGGGTGTGGGGGTCCCACTATCTCCTTCAAGGGCACTCCCCCAGTGACTGGAAGACCTACCACTAGGCCTTACCACTTAAAGTTTCCACCACCTGCCAATCACACCGAGGCAGGACTCAGCCTTTACCTTTGGGGGACATTTAAGATCCAAACTGCAGCAGCCACTGAGCTATGTCTGTTCCCATCCCATTCAGGGCCACCACTCTGCTCCTCCATAAATCACCAAGCCTCTGTCCAGCAGGGTGACTTGCAGGCGGGCTCTTTCTCCAGTGTTCCCCCCAAATCCATTCTTTATCATGCACACATTATTAACTCATCACAAGGACTTATCTAGCTTTTGATGGTCAAAGACAAGTTACTGAATCTCAGACACTATTCTCTCTTTCTCAAAGTTCAGCTCTTGCAAATCAATAGCTTTGGATCTCAAGACTAAAGTCCAAAAAACCATCTGAGAAACTCGTGATGAGACATGACTTGTTCTGTTACTGGTTTTGTTCACTGCTCATGGCTTTCAAGAGAGAAGGATGTGGACACCCCCACTTCATGGAGGCCTGAGATCAAGAAAAGAGAGGTGTAAGAAGCATCAGTGTGGATGTTTGGTGGTGAATCCAAAGTTTACCCATTATGGCATTTGTATAATTACTGCAAAAATGTCTTCTATACTTACAGAACAGTTCCAGATATATACATCTACCTGTGTGTGTGTGTGTGCACCTGCTTAGAAAACAAGGCATTGCCTTTGAGGAGTAGGTGGCTCAACAGCAGGATTTTGGTTAATTTATGGATTTCTGAATTATTCATATGTGCTGCCCTGAACATGTGCAGGGAATACTGTTAAAAATAAATAATAAATACACTTTAACAAAAAAGCAGTGAACAACAAACATAAAATAAAATTGCTGAGCGTTTTTGCATTACATGTGTGTCAGAGCTGAGGAAATTGATGGTAAGAGGCCTGCCAGCAGCATGGAAAGTATAGAACAGTCCAGGCTACCCTGAGAATCATTTGGTATAATGGTGCCTCATGACGTCCATGTCCTTATCCCCTGCCCCTGTCGTCACAGGTAAAAGAACACATGCGATGAAGGATCCTGAGATGAGATTATCCTGATTATCCAGGTGGGCCCAACTTCATAACCACAAGTATTCCTTATAAAAGGGGGAGGATTATCACAGAAAAGGAAAAAGCCACATGACTGTGGAAGCCAATTGGAATGACGAGGTCAAAGTGTGAACAGCCATTGACCCTGGAAGAGACAGGAAGTAGATTCTACCTGGAGCCTGCGAAGGCCACCAGCCCTGTTGACTCTTTGATTTTAGCTGGGTGAGTGTCTTAGCCAGCTTTTGTGCCCCTGGAACACAATACCTGACACACTTTAAAGGAGGAGAGATTTAATTCGGCTCATGGTTTCAGGGGATTCAGTACAGCTGGCTAGCAGGCAGGGACGTCATGGCAGAGGGGTATATCAGAGCAGAGCCTCTCACTTCATAGTGGCCAGGAAGCAGAGCAGGGGAACAGAGCCAGAGAGGAAGAGGCCGGGGACCAATTATAGACCCCAAGATTGCACCAAGAACCCCCTCAGACTAACCCAGAAATGTGCTGTACTAATTTCCTGCCCACTTCTTAATGCAACGTGGTTAACGATCACAGTAAGACATGGTTTGGTTGTCTCTAATCCCCAGAGTAAATATGTATCATTTTGAATCTTTACATTCATGGTCATTTGTTGTAGCAGCCAGAGAGGGATCTCTCCTTCTCATGCCCCACATTCTAATGGAATGATGGTTGGAATCTTCAACAGGCTCTTACCAGTGACAACTCAAAGGCCACAGTGAGGCCTTGGTCCTTGAAGCTACCTAGGCAACCCATGACCTGCAGTGATGGGATCACAGCAGGGTGGAGCAGGGAATACAGATCTTGTCTGTCTTAAATTTCATTTGCCCCTGGGCCAGGATGTTCAATGTTCTAAAATCTTGTAGAAAAGAGTCAGAAGTTCTGTTGGCAAGAAGAATTAGCAATTAGAAGGGACTACCTTCTCAGTAAGGAGCAGCAGACAGAAACTCTAAAGTCAGCTGCTCGAAAAAGGGTCGTGTTAGTTAGGCTGGGGACTCTGGGCTTGGATGTCACAGGCTTGACCTCCAGACCCAACTGTCCTAAGAACCCAGCGCTGTCATGCTGGAGGTTTTTGAATAGCTTACATTTCTGGCTTTTCATCTGTCAGATCAGAATCAATTGTGTCTCCTCTCCAGGGATGCAGCAACATCAGCTGCATGAAGTCTATGCTAATTGTCACGCTGTTTGTAACTGACCAGCGGGTTGAAACACCTTGGCGCCAGGTGACAGAGCACAGCCATTGTCACATATGTCCTGAAACATGAATGTTGGACACAAAGCCTGGCAACGGAGTTGAAGACAAGAAAGCAAGACTATTCCGGAAAAGACAAAACCAAAGTTAAGTTGACTCTGTGATTCACCTCCTTGGAACATACCACTCCAGTGTTTTCAAGTGTTTAGCTAAAGGAAAATTTCTTCAAGGTGAAACAGCGATAGAAACCCAACCTGTAAAACTAATAAAGGTGGCATTATTCAGATTGGCGTGAGGAACGGCTCTCGACACCTGGCCAGCCCCCTGTAGCTTCCCCGAGCAACTCTCTGGAAAACCTACAGCCAGCTCGTCCATTTATCCTCATGGCTATTAGAGCCCACTGATCCCACAGAATGTTTTTAATAAAAACTGAGACCTTTAACATGAAAAAACAGAGGCCCCAAAATTACCATCTCATTGGGCAAGTGTCAGACCAGTACCAGAGCATGAATGATGGAGCAGAAGGGACCTTTAAGAATCCTATAAATCAACCCCCTCATTTTACACCACCAAACTCCCAACACCCAGCCCTGTGCTGCTGGCATTAAACTCCTTGGCCTCTCCACTTTCTCATGCTGTTTCACACTTTGCTCTCTCATGCCCCATGCTGTCCCTTTAGACCCTGCTCTCACCCCCACCTCACGACCTCTTCTACTCTTCTCTCACAACCAGCTTCACACAGTCGTGGACACCTGAACAATCCCTCTCATTCCTAATGAGCTCCTTGCCAGTATTCTGTAACTATAGGGGAACAAACAATAAATGCTGGTGTGTCCCAAAGCTAACCCTATTCAGCCACTAAGGAAGGGCCAGAAGCAGAAAAAGAAGAATGCTACAAAATAATGCAACTTGGGCCGGTGAGATGGCTTAGCGGCTTAAGCGCCTGCCCGGCAAGCGTGAGGGCCCGAGTTCGACTCCCGGAACCCACATACAAAAAAGGGGCCAGTGATATCGCTCAGCGGCACGGGCGCCTGCTGGCGCACGAGGTCCTGAGGTCGACCCCCCGGTACCCACAAAAAAAAAAATAATGCAACTTACAGAATGCCTGGGTTGCGCACCCAAGCTGCTTTGAGTACATGCGGACTTGAGAGGGGTTTGCATGGTCTGTGGTATGTCCGTGACATCTGGTCACAGGTCATGGTGCTATACATGTCCTGGTGGTCCTGGGCCACCTGGCCCTTTGTGCATTTTATCCACTAACCTCAGGCTGCATTGTCACCCCATTCCGTTGCATGCCAAGGCTCCTGCCTGGCAGCAGACAGACCCGGAAAGGGATGGGAAAAGTGTGTTAAAGGAAGAGTCCTCAATTCGGAATGTTTGCTACTATGGCAAGAAGAAACAAGGTGTACTGGAAATAAATAAAGACCAATCCAAGGCAAGCAAACATGGGCTATTTACCAGAGCTTGCTGTAGCCAAGGAGTCAGCTGTCATCACTGGCCTTCAGCAGAGACCCAGCGGCAGGCAAGGAGTGCAGAGCTGCACAGTGGGCGAGGGCAAGTTTCAGTGTGCATGACTGGGTGCTGGTGGCCTACAGAAACTGCAGAGGGGTAGGAAAAGCAGGGCAAGCCATGTGATTGGTGGGTGCATATTTGGCTTTCTCTAGCCAGTCCTAAGTTCGAAGTAGGGGGAAAGAATTAGAGAAAGTGCCTGTTATGAATCAAGCGTGGGCCATTGGGGGCTGATGGTTACCAGCACTGTTGTTTGGCCTCTTTGGTTCCTTGCTAGAGCACTGTGGTCAGGGCATGATTGAAATGTGTCCCCAAAGGCCTCAGCATTGAAGGGCCTCGGTGTGGCACTGTTAGGAGGCAGAAGCTTTCAATTCTCAGGGCCTGGTGGAACATCCTTAGGTCAGTTGGGGGTACCTTTGGAAGGGATGGTGGGACCCCAGGCTCCCTCTGGTTTCCTGTTTGCAGATGTGATTTCTTGCTCCTATATGCACTCTCACCATCTGCTATGAGCCCTCATCGGAACTGCACCATGCTGTTTGGACTTCCACGGTGAGCTAAGGAAACCTCTTTATAGAGTCACACTGCCTCAGGTATTTCATTTTAGTAGTGAAAATGGACTAATACAGAGAGACAGCGGTCTGACTTCCAACGAGTCTGATCTGCAGAGAGCAGCCTGGCCTCCTGGGCTGCTTACTATAAATAACAGGTTGGTTTCCCATGCAGGTCTCTATAGATTGTGAGTTTGAGCAAACAGCTTGTGTTTGTTTGTTTTCATACATTGGCCACTGTCCACACGTACATTCAGTCTCCCAGTAAGTAAACCAAGCAGCTACTCTGCCTGCACCAACCTCCAGTGGAGAGACGGTGTTGAGGGGAGGGTAGTGGGTTGAATAGAGCCAAAATAGAGATGCCTACATCCTAATCCCCAGATCTTTGAATGCAACCTTTTTGGTGAAAGAGTCTTTGCTGATATAATTAAGATCATCTTGGTGTACCCTGGTGAGCCCTTAATCCAACCATAGCATGCTTCAAGGAGATAGAAGACAAGACCAAGAGAGGTGGAGAAGGCCATGTGAAGCTGGAGGCATACATGGGAGTGATGCTGCCCCTGGCCAAGGAATGCTGGGAGCCACTGGAAGTTGGAGGAAACTAGGAAGGATTTTCTCCTAGAGCGTTCAGGGCATCTGGCCCTCATGACACCTTGATTTTGGATCTCTGGCCTCCCGCATTATGAACGAATAAGTTTCTGTTGTTTTAATCTACCAGATGTACATTGGTTTGCTCCAGCAGCACTAGAAGACTAACACAGAGACTCCTCTGCACATGCGCATTATTACTTTCTTTCTCAGGTACCCATTGTCCTATGGGGAGAGCTGCAGGGGAAAAGGGTGTTTCTTAGACTTAATTTAAATAACCAAAATAGCCAAAGAAAAATTGAATAATTCAAACATATGGGTATTTCAGAGTAATTTTATGTAAATAAATATTCAGATTATTTTAGTCAGCTTCCCCGTTGCTGAGACACCACAATTTAAAGAAGGAAATGTTTAATGTAGCTCACAGTTTCCGGAGTCAGTCCGTGGCTCGCTGGCTGGAAGGCAGAAACCTCATGGCGGAAGGGCACAGCAGAACAAGGATCTTAGCTGGCAGCCAAAGAATTGAGCAGGGGAACAGTGCCAGGGAGCAGGGGCCAGGGAGCAGATATGGACCCCAAAGTCTCGCCACCATGATCCACCCACACAAGCCCAGGAACAGGTTCTACTAATACGCTAGACATTTCTGAATCTAATGAAGTCAACCTATCACGATTAAAAATAACATTAAAAATCTTGATGTCTGGCCTTTTGCAGATACAGATTTCTTTGGTAGGAGGTAAACAATCCCTTGCAGGTATATCTGTAGATAATTTGTTTAAATATAGCAGCTAATATCATTATATGCCAGTGATTAATAAATGTAGAACTCAGACATAGCACCAAGATAATATGTATGCTAGGGCCATACATAAACCTGTTATCTAAGAACTTTTGCAATGGTCCTTCCATAACCCCATAACCAATTTTAGCACATTTAGAATTGGTCAAATGACCACTGTAGCACATTCTCCCACATCCTGGAGTTCATCTTTCTTTTCCCCATATCTCTTGCTCTTTTGTATCCATAAACTGGTTTCTTCTGAATTAATCTAACAATTTTAGAAGTAAATAGAGCTGTCTATAGAAAATCAAATATTGCATTGCATTCCAAGTTAAAACCCAAATTATTTAAATTCTGGATTTATCACTTTTCCCAATACAAAACCCTTGTCATACCAATCCCTTGTCCCTTATTGACTCTAGTGGTGTCTTTATGTTCAAAGAGTACAATTTGGAGATATGATTAATATGTATAACGAATGCTCTTAGAAACTCACAGCAGAGTTTCCCCAACTGCAACATTCAGCTGTCCTTGCAGTGTGCCCACAGACACTCCCAAAACATCTCTAATAACGGATAGGTAAATGCACAACCACACAAGGTCAAACGCGTCCAAGAATAAATTGATATATTCACATGCAAGCGACTGTGGCTTCCGAGTGTCCATTTGTGCTGCTCAGGTGGAAGTCCCTAGACAAGAACCTGTCAACTAGCTGTCTACAAAGCAGGCCAGCTCTCTGCACAACACCAGTGCACTGTTAGGGAAAAAAGGAGGAAAAAACAAAGGTCTAAGCTTGCCAGTCAGGATAGGTTTATTTAGAACAAAACTGAGAGGGACCTCCTTGGCACCGAGACCAGACTGGTTAGCTCTCCTGTAGGCTATAAGGTCTTTCATAGGGCCATGAGCATAAAGGGGGGTTGTGAAAGGAAAAGGTCAGAATGGGGCTGAGTTCAGTGGAAAGGAGTTGTGCTGCCTGCTAGGGACAAGGCTTGAGAAAGCACAGGGCGCGGTGGCTGCCTGTCAGGAGCAGCCCGAAGATGGACGGGAGTTACGGTGTGTAGCTGTGCTTACTGGGCCTTATTAAGCCATGATTATACATCTTTAGCAGGGGTAAAAGCACAACATGCTGGAAGAGGCTTGAAGTGCTCTTTGGTCAGCACAGGCTGGGGGCAGTTGAACTGCTTCACACACCCCCTCCTCCTTCTTGTAGACAGAGGAGAGCAGGAAGAAATGATCAGGCTCAAACATGAAGGGGTGTTCTGTTTTAGAACTTGTCATTGCATCTTACAGAGAAGGACTGATGAAGTCACCTGCTTACCATCAAATGCACCTGAGAAGTTTCTGAGTCTCAAATGCTACCCTCAACACGTGTCTTGAACCTTCAGAATCCACAGTCACAAGCCCACTCTCATGAGGACAACGTCACTAAGACCCAGTCACCTCTGAAAGTCTGTTGCTCTGGGGATTAAGTTTCAACATGTGAACTTCAGGACACAGTCAACCATACTAAGGCCCTTCCTGCACTTCTCTATTCTCTACTCTTAAACGCTTGCCTTTGGAAATGAGTACAGAATGGCACAGGCGTACCAAAAGGGCAAAGGGGAGAATGGAAGAAGATAAACATGCTTGGCTAATTACTGATGTTATCCTGCCACCCAAACTGAAATCCCATATACACATGTGGTTCCTGACCTTCCACATCCCAACACAGTGACCACATGGCTCAGATTTTCATTTACTTTTCCTTTCAACACAAGGATAGTGAGTCACTGTAACATGGTGAGCACCAGACAAGGCTCTGAAATAGACAGGGCAAAGCAGACATGGTGCTGCCCCCGGGAATTTATTTCAACAGATGACAGAGATGCTGAACTCTACTTCAACAGTCAATTATTACAACACAAGGAGCCATACTGAGTGCTGTGTGAGCAGATGGCCTGAGACCTAACCCAGACCACAGGATCAAGAAGTGATTATGAAAAATGGTATGAAGGTTTCTCTAAAAAAGAAACAGAGCAAGGCATTGTGACTTATGCCACAGGTTACTTATGTCACCACTCTGGAGGCTGAAGCAGGAACATCATAATCTCGAGCCCAGCCTGGGCAACTTAGCAAGACCATGTCTCAAAAAAAAAAAAATCTAAAAAGAGCTTGGGACAGGTTCAATCTCCAGTACCACCACCAAACAAACAAACAAAATAGAACTACCACATGGTCCAGCAGTCCCACCACTGGGTATCCAAAGGAAAGGAAATCACGATGTCAAAAAGACATGTGTACTCCTGTGTTTATTGCAGCCTTATTCACAAGAGCCATGAGACAAGATTGACCTAGACATCCATCAATGGATGAATAAAGAAAATGTGAGATATATATATTTTTTAATATTACTTAGCACATAAAAAAGAATGAAATCTTATCATTTGCAGCAATATGCGTGAGAGTGGAGGAAAATATGTTAAATGAAATAAGCCAGGTACAGAAAGACAAGTATAACATCTTCTCGCTCATATACTGTCCTGGTCACTCTCTCATCATTGGGACAAAATATCCTATACTCACAACTGAAAGAGAAGAGGTTTATTTTGGCTCATAGTTTTTATAGGATTTAGTCTATAGTCAGCTGGGCCCAAGCCAGGAAGGGCATGATGGAAGGGTCTGCTGGAGGACAGCTGCTCACATCATGGTGCCAAGGAAGCAGGAAGTGAAGGGAGGAGATGGGGAGGGAGATAAATCCCTTCTGGGTCACACTCCCAGTGACCACCCCTTCCTACCAGGCCCCACCTCCTAACAGCACAGGCAGCTCTGAACTCTTCAATGGATGAATCCACTGATGAGAATAGTGCTCCCATGATGCAATCGCCATCCAGAAACCCAACCTCCGAACACAAGGATTTGGAGAAACTTTCTTGAGGTAAATCACAGCATAGACGGAAGCTAAAATAGTTGATCTCATAGAAGTAGAGTGGAACAGTGGTTACCAGAGGCTGGGAGGGTGGGAGGAGAAGGAGATAAAGAAGAATTGTTATATGGGTACAAAAATGCAGTTAGGAGGATTCAGTTCTAGCGGTCTATAGCACAGTAGGGTGACTACAGACAACAATACCTTATCGTGTATTTCAAAATAGCTAGTAGAGAAGATTTCAAATGTTCCAACACAAAAAGGTGACAAATAATTGATCATTACACAGTGTTACATATGTCAAAACATCAGGCTGTACCCCATAACATGTGTAATTTTTATATATAATTTTTTAAAGAGAGAATAACGGGCCTGGGAAGGGACAGTTACCATGACAGCTGAGATGTGACGGTGTCAGCAGGTGAAGCTTGGGAGGAGTGGGAGAGAGATGATCCAGGCATTAGAGACGCGCATGCGAGCTCTGCACTGGGGAGCCTCTGTTCCAGGAGCCAGACAAGGGGAGCACGAAGCTCAGAAGGTGAGAGAGAAGCGGGACGCAGCTGTAGAATTAACCCGGGCCAGTCACGGGGACTCAGCAGGTCATAGTAAGGATCTCGGACTTTATCTAAAGATCTATGGGAGCCTTCAAGGGGAAGGGGTGAGTATGATGTAATTTACGTTTTAGAAACATAACCCCACCATAGTATGAGCAGTGCACAGAAGGGGGCTAAGGGAATTTGGAGAGACAATGGGATTGCCGTTTCTATCCACGAAAGATGTGTGTGTGTCTCTGACTTAGTATGGAAGCGGAGAGAATTCCGCAAAATGGAGGTGTCGAGAATGATGTTCACTTTTTCAGCTTTAGCAACCTGGTGATACTTGGGAATAGTAATGACGATCAAGGAGCCAACAAGAGGATGAGGGCTGGGAAGGATCAGGGTATAGCATGAATTTTATGTCACTAATACGGTATCAATTTCAGTGCTCAATACTCTTGTCTTTATAAACTCAGTATATTCAGGGGAAGGGGGGATCTATTTTCACAGCCAAATCACATTTCCAGATATCTTTGGTACAAAAATACCTCCAAGTTTTTCTTTAATCAGTAAAAGGGGCTTTGGGTCCAAAAATAAGGCCACTAAATCTATTAGACGTTATCTTATGCTTAAGAAGTGATATTCACCAATTTTCTAATGCTTATATCCATTGTAAAATTTAGCACAAGGATTACAATAAACACAAGTCAGCTGCTTTTTTCAGGCAAAAGAACATTTGGAAACCTCAACCTCAAAACTAAATTTTATCCTGGCAAATGTTACATCTCCCCCCACCAGATGATTGTTACCACTACCACCCACTCCATTCTTCTATCCAACCTTGATTGAATAATGGGAAACACTTGAATACAATGAGTTCTTTGCAAACATCAACCAACCCAAGAACTTTTACCCCTAGGTCCCTCCCACCACATGCCAGGTTTCCTTACTGCACAGTGATTAATTCAGGGCTATGGAGCTAATCTACAACCGTGTTCCATCAGAAACATTTTAATCCTGCTTTTTTGTAACCAGAAAGGGATGGAGCATGCTGAAGTGGTTACTAACCAATTTTCATAATCAAAAAGAATTGTACTATATTGGCCAAAATATTAGTCATGGGATTAGAATCCATCCTCCCCTGAACAGCCTAATCCTCTTACAAATAGCTCAGAATAATCAGGTTAGCTTCACAGTAAATTTTAGTAAACCCATCACTCTTACAAAGGACTTTCAGAAAAGGAAAGATCAAACAGTTTTGAAAGTCCTTGATGCTGATGAAACATCAAGCAAAATAAATGTCTTACAAGGCACTTACATAATTGATTTAAGCTAAAGTATCCGAATAGAGATACATTAGCCATCACAAACGGATTTGTGTTATAAAGCCTTCCACTGTGGAAACTAATTCTCATGCTAGTTTTCTGAATAACATGACAGTGAAGGAAAAAACACAGGAAAATGCCTCACCAAGCAACTTGTCTTCTAGAAGTTTTTAAATGGAAGTCCCTTTTGCTAATGCTATTTAAATATGCCATGACTGGACAGGGTCATTAGTTGTTTTGTGACATTCCGGTGGATGGATCACTCTTTCCGGTGGGCAACACCATTTGACAGGGGAAAACAGCTCAAGATTTCAAAGCATCCAGTTTGCTTTGGCAAAGCTCTCATCAAGTCCACACCTCAGGACACCTAAATATACATGCCAGGTTTCCTTACTGCACAGTGATTAATTCAGGGCTATGGAGCTAATCTACAACCGCGTTCCATCAGAAACAATTTAATCCTGCTTTTTTGTGGTTACTAAACCACAACCCACTTCCCTGCAACATGCAAAAGTATTTTTAAAAACCAAGGATGGAATTATAAATGTGCCATCAGTTTCCACTTAGATGCAATTCTTTATTTAAATTTCTCCATAGCACCTTGGATTTGTATTGTGCTACCCAATTTATCCATTGTCCATTCCAGACTCATAACATCAAAAAATAGTAATGGTCACACCTCCCTATCTTCATTCACATTCCTGATAACAATGCCGAAGGTTACAGATCCTAGAACAATGTCCAAACTGACATAGGATGGTATCATCACCAACTGGTCGCTCTTCTTGCTAAGTGCTTTTGCATCCAACCCAAAGTTTCCTAAAGGGTTCCTTGCAGCTGCGCATGCACACAAACACAACCATGCAGGCCTCATGAACACTGGATCATGTGATCATCAGCCCCTAGGATTCAGATCCTCCCGCTGACTAACGATCCCCTGATTCCATCCCGCCCAGACACAGGCTCCGTGGCTGTCCCCTCTCTGTCATTCACCCAGAAGGAGAAAACCATTCTGTCAAAAGGCAGAAGCTACCACCAACATAATTGGAATCAAAATGCTTTTATGTTTTTGCAGGGTGTTTGGTGTGATGGTTAATTTCATGTGTCACTTACAGTGCCCATGTGTGTGACCGAACATTATTCAGAATGTTTCTGTGAAGGTGTTTTGGGGTGCTATTTACACTGAAATTCTTGAACACTGAGTAAAACAGATTGCCTTCCATAAAGAGTCTCATCCAATCAGTTAAGTCCTGAATACAACAAGCAATCAGGACTGCTATTAGCAGGAGGCCTCCAGGCTTCAACTGAAACATCATCGCTTCGCTAGGATTCCAGCCTGGTGGCCTCCAGCCTTGAACTGCAAGTTTTGGGCTTGTCATGTGAGCCAATTGTTTAAAATCAAACTCTCTCTCCCTCACTCTCTCTCTCTCTCTCTCTCTCTCTTTCATGACAGGAATATGTACTGATAAATGTATCAATAGGTGATTTTGCCATTCGCAAACATCATACGGTGTACTCACACAACTAAGATAGATAGGACTTCATTGGGTATATAGTTTCAAATACCACTATTGCATGTTCAGCTCATCACTGACCCAAAATATTAGTATATAGCCCATGCCGCTGTGTGTGTGTGTGTGCGTGTGTGTGTACATACATTGATTCTTGTTCTCTGGACATCCCTGACTAATATGATTCGAATGTATCTTACTATAAAAAAGTGCAAAAAGCTGTTAGTACACTGCACAAAACAATTATAACCATAATTCTTCAAATCGATCATTAATGATATCATAATAGCCTCTCTGTTCATGGGAAGTAGGTCACATCCATAGTTCTTTAGACTTATTCTTTCAGAATAGGTCCATTTTGTTTGTCCTTGAAGCCTCTAGTGAAGGAAATGAAAATGTAAATACTTCACCTCTGCAATTCTAATCTCCAACTGTTCAGAAGATACTTTCTGAATTACAGTCAGAGAGACGGGGAGTGTCCAGGACAGGAGTCACTAGCACAACTCCTAGTGGAATTATGACCAGGGTTATTGAAAAATATATTATATTTCCGATGCAAGGGCAAAGAGGAAGGGGTGCCAACTGAGAGAGATGAAGCTAGGCTTGCTCAGGGCAGGAGGACCTGCTGCCCGGAGCTCTTCTGCAGGAAGAGAAGAAAGGCCCTGCTGGATGTAGGCATTCTCAGCAATGGCAACCTTCTGTGGCTATAACAGTGAGGTTTGCTTGTACTTTTTTAAATGACAAATGATTCCTTTGGAAAGGTCTTGTTCTAATGAGATGGTATCATCAAGTAACAAAACCACAAAGACCATAGAAAAACAGAATGATAGATAATGCTGTGTAACACTGCCAAGTTATCTTCACATTTCAATTACTTCTGGTGATAAGAAACAGATATAATATGAGTAATAAAAAGCCAACAATAATCCAGAAACGTTATCCTAGCTAATGGTTTGAAGTTCCCTTACTGAAACAAGTGATGAGTGTTGCCAGTGTGGAAAAGAGCTGCGGACTCTGCCTGAGACGATGCATTAGTGTCCAGGAGAGCAGCGCTGGGTGATGCACCCAGAGGGACAGGTTCCATCTGTCCCAGAGGGCTGGGTATGTGACCAAGAATGCCAGATTCTAAGGTCACGGCAAAGGGATTTCTTACTCACCAAGATAGTTACCCTTTCTGGTCAGCATGGTCTTTTCTTTTTGAAAACTCCAGTGTGGACATTCAGGTTACAAACAAAAGGTTTTTTGACACACATGTAATGAAGACAAAATGAGATGGCAGAGTAAGTTGATGGATAGCGACAGAGGAACACAGACAAACCTTTCAAAGAGACCAGAACTCCTCAGAATGGCATCCGCTCTTCTAGGCAGAGAAGTTCCCGCAGCAGAACAGTCCTACTCACCAACTCGCCGTTTCTGGGCTCCATGTGATAACCAGGCTTCCATGACCAAGGCCCTTGTTCAGCCCAGATGGTGCATGGTGGGCTCGGGACAGTCACAGGTGCATTAATGCAGCTGAGATTTCCAGACGGTACACACTGGCACCGTGATCAGTTCTAGGTGTTTCTAAACTCTCCGAATGCCTACCTACCAATCACTGTACAGGGTGAATGTTACGGGCTGAATCGCACATTCCTCCTCCATACATTGAAATCCTGGCCCCCAAGCACATAATTGGAAATAGGCTCATTAGATAACTAAGTTGAAATGAGGTCATTTTAATGAAGTCCCTCTAAAAAGGGGAAATTTGTACACAGGCACGGGCACACAGAGAGGGAAGATGATGTGAAGAAATGAGAAGATGGCCATAAACAAGGTGAAGACAGAAACTTGGACCAGAACCTTTCCTTCCAGCCTCAAAAGGAACCAACCCTTCAGACACCTTGACCTTGGATTTCCAGCCTCCAAAACATTGACAAAATAAGATCCTTGCTGTATACAACCCCAGTCTGGGGGCATTGTTATGATAGTCATAGCAAACTAATACAGTGGGGGATTTCAGTTTTATGTGTGGATCTTTCTCTCTCAGATAGGATTTTTCACAGTTTTAAGAGATGTGCTTTTTATATGCTTGTTTGTTTGTGGTCCCTACACACCACCACCATCAAACACTAAAGGTTCCTACCAACACCCCAGCTGATGAGCACAGAGGTGCTAATTCCCGAAGCCTGAAGGAGAGAAGCTATGTTTAAAGGGGGTACTGGGATTATATATATCCCTGACCACATAATTAGCCCACAGCAATTGATGAGTATAGACATAAAAAGTCATGCATGCATATTCATGCACACTTCTGAATATTCAGGAGAAATTGTCTCCATATGGAGCCTCAACAATCCCCTGCCCCTTAGTTCTCAATCCTCTGCAACCTCCTCCACCCTACAAAGTCATTCCCTCTCAGGGGAAGCTACTCATGCCAAACCCATGCACGGATTTTACTACTGTTTCTCTGGACCTCTACATTTGATCCCCCCCTTGTGGTTGGAACTTTCCACTATCTTTCACTGTAAGGCATCACAATGAACCAACTCTCTTCCTGTGTCTCTGAGTAACCTGTCTCAGTCTCTACCACAGACATTATTCCTCCATTTTTGCCTCATAAATATTATCTTCCTTGTATTTGTATCAGCCTGCTTCTGCTAATACATCAATTTACCTAGAACTTATACACTGACAGCTCCAAATTTTACACCAAGGACTCAGCCCTCTTTCCATTGAGTGCAACTAGGTATTATACATCCAGCTTCCTAATAAGGAAACACTACATTCACCCTGCTCATGTTCCAGGAGAGTGAGCCACTTCTGTGGCCTGCTTGTAACTCCTTCTCAGCAACATCCCTTCACTCTGAAAAGGGAAGCACATGCTTCAGTGGCCTCTCTGCCTTCAGTACTGAGGATTTGCATCATCCATAGACTAAGCGTTACCATGGTGTCCTAGTCAGCTTTCCTGTCACACAACTTAAAGGAGCGGGGAAACACAGACCTGTCGCCCAACACCCACAACTTAAAGGAGGAGAAGTTTATTTTGGCTCACAGTTTCAGTGGATTCAATCCATGGTCAGCTGGCTCCAAGGCAGGATCATCGTGGCAAAAGGATGTGGTGGAGCAAAGCTGCTCACATCATGACAATGGGAAACAGCACAGGGAAAGGGCACCAGCAAGAGACAGATGCTCTAAAGTTGCACCCCCAGTGACCCACCTCCTCCATCTGGACCCCACCTCCTAACACCACATTCAGCCATGAACACCAGAGGGTTAATCCATGGATGAGTATAGTGCCCTCGTTACCCAACCACCTCTCCAGGGTCTCTTCAGTCTCAAGCACACCTGACCCTTCACAAACTGGCCCTAGTTATCTGTTTAGCCCCAACTGCTGTCTCTGCCAATCAAGTCAGAGAAGACAACCTCTGCTTTCTTGGACATTTCTAGACTTTGATCATATTCTTCCATGCATGGGAAATCTGTCCCTCCTAACCTTCTGAGGAAGAGCTGCTCATCTTCCTGAGATTAAGCACTTCTTCCCTTTAGCTTTCACTAGAGCTGAGCCAGCCAGGACTTCACCACATCCCATGTTCCTGTTGTGTCCTACAGATGCCACTACTGCAGTGCTTATTCTGTGTCATGGTCCTTCACTTAAGAACTTGGCTTCTCCATGACCCAGTGAGCCACTGCAGAAAGGACCTCTCATTTATGAAGTATCTTGATCCTGCCCCATCATGAGTATGGGTGTGGAGGACCACCTGGATGACTCTCCTTGAAAGAAGAGCAATTATCTCCATTTTGGTTGAACCTGGCCCTATTTCCATGTACTGATATGTATGGCGCTGGCTAGGACTTTTCCTTATCCCTTCAATTGGTTTTAAGCAATGCACATTGGTCTAGCCGAGGTCCTGATGTGTAGTCTTTGAAGCAAGGCGACAGGTCTGTGTTTCCCCACCCCTTTGGCTCCCAAAACATGGTTGAGCCTGGTGGGATGGAGAGCCGTGCTTCACACTGTTGGCTGGGATGGAGCCTCGAGAAAGAGGCTGACTTCCCGGGGCATAGAAGATTACACATCAGAGCTGAAGCATCGACCTCAAAACATTAGATACTACCTTGAATTGTGTTATGCAGATTACTCCTTCTGCATATCCTTCCCTCTGCATATTGCAAAGGTGATTTCAGGCCACCTACCTAGCCCAGCTCATGGTACTCACGTACTTCCTGCCATTCTCACAGTCACTCATTCCTGAGCCACTCCCCTCCTTGAGAATTAATAAAACCTGGGTTTGGCCCTGGGTCGAGGCTTTGTTCCAATAACTACCATCTTGGCTGGACTTAGGACCCCTTGGCTCCCCACAACTATAAATATGCCTTAGTGTCTTTATTTTCATCATGGGTTGCACTGGAAGTGGTAGATTGGAATTAACTCACAAGAATTCCAGTAACTTTTCCATGGGATGACAAATATAAACTTCCCACACCGCAATGAGGACTGGGAAGGGTTCTGTATATATGGGGACTCATGAGTGTCCCTGAAGAGAATTAAACCTCAGATGAGAAAGTGCACACAATCCATATAGGACCAACAGAATGAGTTGGCTTTGCTAAGAAATATGAAATGGTACTCATGCATGCAATCAGCACACTGCCTAAACCTCTCCAGGAACTGTGGCTCTTTGAACATAAAAGTGTCCAAAGGCATCATGGACAGCACTACTGAAGGCTGGAACCTACCCCTGAAACTCCAGCCACACAGCCCTGCAACCAGAATATCCCAGAGCATCCCTGCCTCCATTAGCGATGTGGAAGTAAACACTGACTTTTTACCGGCCTGACAAGGTTTACACCAACATCAACAGAGTTTGTGAAATTGAGCCATTAGCATTTGCGTGAAGGACTCTATTAGAAACTGGGCCCTAAGGTTTCTGGAACAATAGAGCTATTTCAAAAGGAGGAGGCTTGTGGATCATGGCTCATTGTTTTAGGGAAAATTTTCTGAACATACCTTCTTAGTTCTACACACAAGAAGCCAGTGCCAGGACCGGTGAGATGGCTCAGCGGCGTAAGCGCCTGCCTGGCAAGCACGAGGGCCCAAGTTTGACTCCCGGAACCCACATACGAAAAAAGGGCCGGTGATATCGCTCAGCGGCACGGGCGCGTGCTGGCGCGCGAGCTCCTGAGGTCGACCCCCGGTACCCACACAAAAAAAAAAAGCCAGTGCCTCCCCACTGTTCTAAAGGAAAACTAACATGACTCAATGTAACACCCAGCTATGATCTAGTCATGTACCACACAACAAATTTTCAGACAACAATGGACTGTGTATATGACAATGGTTTCAACATTTTATAATTCAGCTGAAAAAGTCACACTAATATTTTTACTATACCTTGTTTTATATTTAGATATGGTTAAGTACACAAACACCACTGTGTTATAGTCACCTACAGTAACAGTAGCATGCTATACGAGTGTACAGCCCAGAGTAACAGACTACACCACATAGCCTCAGTACGCAGTAGACTACCACAACTAGCTTGGTGCAAGCGCACTCTATGATGTTCACACAATGACAAAATTGGCTAACAACACATCTCAGAAGCCATCCCCCTCATTAAATGATACTGTGTATGACTGAGTCTGAACAATGTGTTTGTTGACATTTTATTGAAGAGTGAACAGGAGGAGGAGGAGAAGAGAGAAATGGGTCTTGGATTGGTATAAATATTAGGAAGAGTCACTGATTATCAAAGATAGATGTCAATGTTCTGTAGTAATTCGCTGGACCCTCTAACTTGAGGCCTGGAATTTCAAGAAATGTATAAAGACGTTGGGCTAGAAAACAACTAGACTTGGCCTGGGAAGACCATATAATGCTGGTGGGCTTCTTGTGGACAGGTTAATGTCCTGATGTTGAACTATTCTCTTGTGACATTATTAGCCTGGAAGCTGTTGGAACAAAGAGTGAGTTTTCCCTGAATTCCTCCTGGGAAAGGACAGACATGGGAACACAGAACACAGATGCCAGAGATGAGCCTTGAACTGGAAGACAGAGGACCCCTGTTTGGTTGTTCTTTGAATGACATGAATATGAACAACATATTTGAATTTGAATGACATGAATATGATAGGTGAGAGAAGCCACCTTCTGAAAACCATAAGTCCTTACTGTTGTGAACTATTCTTTGGACTGTGTTCCCTCTCCATCACCCACAGACCTTCAGCCAAATCTTACCTATACCGACGGCCCAATAGCAATTGTGCCATGGACTCTCAATGGCAAGGCCTATTTAACTTGGGGATGGAGAGGCAGAGGACAGTAATGGCTCTCCTCCATGGCTAGAGTGGTGGCCCTTCAGCCTTGACCAGAAGAAACAGAGTTATACCCCTAGAGAGGACACCCCATGAGGGGCTACAGGGTGGTGATAAATGAAGCTGGAGATGAAGGAAACAAGGGAGGTGAGCACATCAAGCTCAGATCTCCAGAAATCCCCAAAATACTCCATTTGAGGAGGACAGGAGCTGCAAGGGGTGTCAGAAGTCAGGTTGCACTGAGAATTAAAGAAAATATGACTACAATTTGCACCTGTGAGCTGATGAGGGCTGGGTGCCCCATTCTCATTTTGCAGGAATTTTATTCTCTGAAGATATTTGATTGTTTGTTTCCACTCACTGAAGGCAACACAAGGCTGTACAAGAGGATAATCATCATGGTCCAGACTGTACTTTTCTATTGGCTTTCTTTAATCCTGCCTATTTATGAATTTAAAGTAAAAAGTGTGTGTGTGTGTGTGTGTGTGTGTGTGTGTGTGCAGGTAATATGGAAAAGGATTGTAGGATAAAATGTACTATGTTAGAGAACTATTGTATAACCTTGTTTGGCAGTTTCATGTAACCAGAAAATAGCTCATTCTTTTTTTAGTTAATTCTTTCAAATGTTTAAAGCTTTCAATTTGATTGACAAAAATTAATGATCAAGAGGAAGGGCAGCATAAACAGTTGGAATTATTACCAAGAACATCCTGTGCCTATCAGTTTATGCAGAAAGACCAGCTCCCTTGAAATAGCTCGTTACAGTTGAGAAAGGGACATTCAGCCCACCATTATTTCTGGAAGACCAATCCTTGAAGTCACTGACTAATTGGGCTAATTGGAAGAGAAAAAGCATACAGAATGTTCCTTCAACATATACATTAATTTGTTTTTATTTTCAGCTAAGGCTTTTTTATCTAATTATATTGATTTATAGTTCCCAACAAATGAAAAATCCTGAGGGGGAAAAGCATTTACTTATAAAGGGCAATTCTAAACAAAAATAAAAATAAAGAAGGTCAAAAGTGTTATATAACCTAAAATATTATTCTTTTGACAACCTGTTTTAAGATACTACATTCACTTAAAACTCACTAAAAATACTGTCCATAATACTCTGAAGAACCGAGAATTGCTTGTCCCAAATAAGTGTCAACATGACATAGAGCTTTTGCTTTACTGTGAGGCACTTCCCAGCTGACAAATGGGTTGTGCTCAAAAAGTTCTTCTGAAGTTAATTTTTCAGAACTTGGGCCAGCTCACAACAGGAAATTAACCCTAAATGCTCTTCGTGTTATGCCATGGCCACCCCAACAAAGTCCAGGCTGGGAATTCACACGAGAGCAGTGTCTTTCAGGGTCTTGCTGGCAATCTGTGGCATTCCATCTCTGCCTACATTGTCTCCACCTGCTGTTTTTCCTGAGCATCTTGGCATCCACATTTCTCTTCTTTATAAGGACCCCAGTCACGCCAGTATGAACTCACATTGACTAACACATCTGCAAAGGCCATACCTCTAAATAAAGTCACATTCTGAGATACACGGTGGTAATGATTTTGAAATATGAATTTAGAGGAGACACATGAACCCATCTATTCCAGAGCGTGTGGCTAATGCCCTCAGCAGCATCGCCGAGGACTGCTTCTCACAAGGCCTTCCCCGAGCCCCGTGGCTTCTGCACTCTTGCTCTTCTGCACTGGAAATGGGGGGAGGGAGGGCAGGACTGGACCTCAGCACCAGCGAGTTGTAAACATCGGCGTAAGCTGAAGGGGTACTGGACACAGTCCCGGAGAAGGGATACGAGACCCTCTGAAGACACTGGCTCCTACAGCAGGGTTCTCAAACTCAGGACACATCAGGATCTCCTGGAGGCTGTGGCAAAAGGCAGGTGTCTGGGCCACAACCAGGGTTTCCAACTCGGGATGCCCGTGGTGGAGCCCGGGGTTTGCATTTCCACCAAGTTCCCAAGTGAGGCGGGTGCCACTGATCACACTCAAAGAGCCACCGCCCTAAAGCAAGCAAGAATGAAGAGATTTGATTTCTGATTCCAAGAAAATACTTATAAAGGAGACAAATAACCCTCAGGAAACACCTTTACAGGAAGAGGGGCCGTGTTGAGTTGAACAGTGGTCACCCCGAAAGACAAGTCCACCAGGAACCTGTGCAGTGACCTTGGAAAAGGGCCTTTGCAGATGGAATTAAGTGAAGGAGCTCAGGACGAGATCATCCTGGCTTAACAGGCCCTAGGCTCGACAATGAGCGTCCTTATCAGGGACAGGGGAGGAGAATGTGCAGACACAAAGCAGAAGGACATTTGAACACAGAGACAGATTGGAACGATGGGACCGTGGACTGAGAAGCATGAGGAGCCACCAGAAGATGGAGAAGGAAAGAAAGGATCCTCCCCTGACATCCCTGCAGGACACAAGGAAGCACAGCCCAGAGAACACCTTGATTGGATCCTCTCGGACAGAGAGAAATTCCTGCTACTCTAAGGCACCCAGTATATGGTAATTTGTCATAGCAGCCCTAAGAAACTCATATCAGGGCATCTGTTGTGGTTGGGGCTTTTACGGGAATAGATTCAATATAGGACACATAATTTATAGGATTATTTTATAATATTCACCAAAAAGTCGAATGCAGAAGAGCACAAGAGATCTATCCACGAGCTAGAGAACCAAAGAATCTCACCAAGGCCCTGGATCCCACGGCAATGTCCTCCGTGAGTCCAGCTGAAGGCCTAGGGCCCACAGCAATGTCTCTTGCAAGTTCATATCAAGGATCTGCACCAGAAAGGCCCAAGGGCCAGTGGTGGAAGCGACCATCAAGGCGAAGACCAGGGCTCCCCCAAAGAGAACCGCAGCCGTCTCTGGGTGACAGCGAGGACCTGAGCTCCTCCGACAATGAGAAGAGCTGAGTTCTTGTTCATACCAAGAAAACCAGCTGAGGGCCAGGGATATAGCTCAGTGGCACAGCGTCTGCCTGGCAAGCGTGAGGTCCTGAGTTCGATTCCCAGTACCTATAAAAAAAAGAAAGAAAGAAAGAAAGAAAGAAAGAAAGAAAGAAAGAAAGAAAGAAAGAAAGAAAGAAAGAAAACCAGCCGAGGCAAGCAGGAAAACCAACAGCATGCAATCTTCCCCTCCCATTCTCCTTTTATGCTGTTCCAGCCGCAATCCTCAGGTGGGCCTTCCACACCCAGAACCACACTGACTTGGTAAAGCTGGGTGTGCCCACTCACGTTGACCACTAGTTAATCCACCACAGCATCTTTGACTAGAAGTGAAGTGCGCCTAAATTAACCCAAAGACAAAGCTGTTTTCCTAATCTTTCTACAAATTAATATCTGCCATCCTTCTATATATTTCTCATCAAAGAATAACATGCTTCAAATGAAGCAATATTACACTATGTAGAAAATCTGTGAAATACTTTTAATGAATAAAAATGTGTCTCCGGGGAAGTCATTGTGCCTACTGAATAAATTATGTTCTTAAAATTGTGCATACAAGCAAGATACTGAAGCACTAAACAGATGTGCTCCCCATGCACACAGGCCCCAGCGCATGCCCTCCTCTCTGCAAGAGCCAGACAGGGGTTCAGGGAAGCTGACAAGCACGTGAACTCCAGCCACCAACATCATGCGTGGGCCAAGAGCAAGAGTGCTGCAGAGAGCCCAGCAAACAGGAGGACAGACAGCATCCAATCGCACCTGCTGGCTCGCAGCAGTGAGCCTGGGCAGGGGCTGCAGATGGAGAAGGGCAAGAACAAGCCTTGAACCCTGAACCAAAGCTGTACGTGCCATTGTATGGGCCCCGCCAATGCAATCCAGGCCCAAAGCCTTTAGGGACGCTTGCCTCTGGAACAGTCAGAGATCTGCAGGTCTCAAGCATGAGGCATACACAGCCAGGCAGGCCCTGTGTTCATCTTGTGACTTGTTCTGGACTCATTCTGGAAATGAGAATTTGCCTCCAGGGGCAAGAGAGGGTAGCCCCAAATTCAGCATGATAACATGATGCACATGTGAGTTTAAATCAACGTGGGCAAAGCTAAGAGGCCAGCACCTCTGGGCCCAGGTCTCAGCATCCTCGTGGGCTGGTTCCACTCCTTCTAGATGCTCTGCAGGCAGAAAGAAGGGAATCAGAGTTTCTGGAAAAAGCTGTTACAAAGCCCATTCTTAACTGTGAGTCCCAGCAGAGGCTGCAGTCCTCCGCAGTTGCTCATGAGGTCTTAAGAACAGAAGAACCAGATCTCAGCCCGCTAGGTATGTGGTACCAGTTTGATCTAGAATGTCCACCAAAGGCCTCCTGGGTTCAGAGGTGGGGCTTTGGGAAGGTGATTGGACCTTAGGGGTGCTGTTCGGAGCTGAATGTGCTGTTGGAGGTGCGGCCTGGTTGGAAGAGGCATCACTGGGGGTGTGACCTAGAAGGGCTCACCCCCCTCCCTGGCTCCTCCCTTCATCCTCTACTTCCTGGCCACCATGACCTGAGCAGCTCTCCTCCACCAGGCCCTTCCACCATGCTCTTCCTGCCTTGGAACCAGCCAACTACAGACTGAAATATGAGCCAAAATAAACCTCCTCCTTCAATTTGTGGGTGTTGGGTACTGTGTTTCAGCAAAGTAACTAAGACAGCATGGAGGACAAAGGAGAGTCAGCAGAAAGCTGGGAGAAGTGTAATCCAGACCAGTAAGAAGAGGAGCTCCCCCAGGTTCTCTCCGCAAGGCCAGGAGTCCACGGCCAGGCCTGAGGGAGGAACAGAACCAGACCACATGGTCCACTGTAATGTTTGTGTTTCAATAAATACTTGTGTGCTCAATCCCATATGTCATACATAATATGGTCTATATGTTAGTTATTACTAATATATTGTATTGATACTGAATTAATATAATGTGTGACATTAATGTATGGCATATAATACATATTAGATATATATGAGATGCGTGTAATAATCCTTATGTGTATAATGCATATTAATATATGACATGTCATTACATTATGCTATCACATAAATTATTTATATGTCTATACCTAGATCAGATGTCTCTCTCCAGAATGCAAATCTACTTGTCTTCCACACATCCCTCTGGGCACCTTTGTATAATGATAGAAGGAGACCCCGCCTGACTATCACAGAACCAGGGCATGAGGATACCAGGCAGTGGCCTCGAGTGTGGCCTAATTCACCTGAGTGTGCAGCATGATGCACTGCTCTGGGTGCAGAAATGGGAAAGGCCCACCTGGCTTCAGTGGCCACTTGAACTCAAAGCTCCTATGCCCCTTTTGTAGGTGTCCTTAGCATCACACTGTCCAGGTGAATTTCGCCCACCCTTCATTGCAATGGACTTCCCTTGCTTCATCCCAAAAGTCAGCAGAGGGCTTGGTGTTGCGCATCATTTGGGCAGGACTTCTCCCGCAGGGACAGTGGTACATGCAGGACAAAGCAACGCCAGGGTAGATGCCTTTGGAGCAAATAAACTATGGCCTGCTTCTCCCCAGGAAGCATCCCACCTCCTTCTGCAGTACCAATTACACTTATTCTAATGATACAGAAATTTTAAGAGAGCAGTTTCCCCCTTGTGACCATTAGTTGTGCTTTGTCAATTTAAATCCACCTGGCAGATTAGTAAAGCTCTATGTCTCAATGATTGGCAGGAAGCCAGCACACTGAGAGGGGAAGACCCACCCAGGATGTGTGTGGTGCCAGCCAATAGGCTTGTAGCCTGGGCAGAATAAAGGGAAATAAGAAGGAAGTCTACCCTTTTCCTTCCAAGGAGCTCTGGTCTTTGGACATTGGTCTTTGGTTCCTTCTGCCTTCCCACGCAGATTCGTCAGCTTTCTCACACCAGTGACTCTGCAGCAAGCTTCCAGCCTTCAACCTTCTGCTGCTAGACCCTCGACTTGAGCAAGCAGATGATCATTTTAGATTCCTCCATCTCTGTTTCACACAGGGCCCCTGGGACTCCTCCCCTTCTGGTCCTGCAAGCCTACCTAAAAAATCCCTTGTTTAACTGCACATATATTTTATACTGATTCTGTTCCTCTAGTGAACCCTAACTAAAACACCTCTCGAGCTCTACTGAGTTCTACTAGTTGCTTTTCTTGTGCATAATTTCCCCAAGTACATAATTTAAAATGATGGCACAGTGTAAGGCTGGGACTCTCAGTGATGGAGAGGGTGCTGTGTGTGTCTTGCTTGGTAAATGCTATCACATTTTCCTGGCACTGAAGAAACTCAACTTACTAAAACTAGCACAAACTGCTTATATGATAAACCTACTGAAATATTTTCCCTTGAAAACATTTGTAATGTACTGTATCAGGAATGGAGAGTTCCTATTAAAAATATATCAACACTTTCATAAGACTATTTTCCCTGTGCAATTTATTCTGAGAAATAACATCCAAACCACAAATTTGTTTACAATCAATTTTTGCCTCTCTGTGCAATGCAGTGGGGGAGTATACATTTCGTAATAATAGAATGGCTCAAACACAAAACAGTGACCAATTACCAGGTGCGATGACACTGCAAAGCCACCAGTGTTTTCTCTTTTGTGGAGACCTAGCTAAGCATCGTCATTAGTACCAAACCCTGAGTCACAACAAGAGTATGCTCTTCTGTCTGCATTACAATCCCTGAACAGATTTATCTGACTTCAAGGCCGAGTATTATAAACACCGAGCTTCAACTACATCACAAAACCTGTCATACAGATGTGCGAAAGCACTGCTTAGATACTGATAAAGGATACCCTCTTCATCACATGCTTCATCAGAGAAAATACAAGAAAGCACAAAACAGGTGAGTGCAGCAGCTTGCTTAAGCAAACTACACAATTCAGACGCCCGAAGCTGTCTTGTGCTGCGTGCTGCACATTTGCTGCAATAGATGGCTGTAATTAGACTTCTCTACAATCCCCATCTCTTCTCTTACCAAGCCCCTTGCAGGGAATGTCATCCGATGCACACATTTGAGGCTGGCCTCTCTCCCTGCCCTAGGAGAGGGTTGTAACTCGGGTTTGATCAATCTGAGAGATGCATGTCCATGGCCCAAGGGCTTACTGCAGGAACAGATGCCCACTGGAGCCAGGGCACAGTCCCCCTGTTCCCGTAAGGACTTTGCAGAAACATCAGAAAGAAGGCGCTGCCCAGTGGATTTGGAGCCCACCATGAAGCTCCTGTGTGGGGAAGACCTGGGCCCTGTTGCGCTGGCCACCACCTTTGCCACATCTGTAGAACCTGCCTGAGAAAGAGGTGGCTCCGAACAGGAGACTCCAAAGACAGAGAGGCAGCATGCTGGGTTCATGGTGCACCCCTCAGACCTAGGCTCATCCAGGCTCCCCTGGACTTCTCTATACAGGAAACATACATTGAGTAAATTTGAGTTGAGTGTCTGTCCCTTGTGCCTAAAAATATGCTATTGCAGACACTGAGGAGAAAAGGAGCAAGTGTATGTAGGCAAAGCTTGTGTTTATTTTTTAAATGATGTCTTTTGTTGCTTGGATTGTTGACTAACTTCAAATTCCTGGGGTAAAAGACAAAGATTTTTTTGCTGTTCATTTTTGTTTAGTTTTGTTTTGGGTTCATTTTAGGAATGTTAAAAAAAGCACTAGGACAGAATCAACTGGGCAAGAATGATCTTAAAATGTGTCTCTTTAACTTAACAGGAAAGGGGTGGGAGTTCCGGGGGGTGGGGGCTAGGAGGTGACCAGTGGACATTCCTGTCTGCCCACCCGGTGGTCCTCTCTGCTGTTATCGCCAAGGCCTGAGCTCGCTGGAGTCCACAGGTGTGGGCTCACAGAGAGCGACCTGACGAGGTGTCAGGACCTGGCCGGGAACCGTGGCTCCCGGGTTATCCGCCAGCTGCTTCTCGCAGCGCTGCTGTTAGTGACATCATTGCTACTCGACTCTCTGACGGGGATGATTTATTTGTGGCAAAACTCTCCCTGGAACCATAAGAAGGTAAACCAAACCCTTACTTTTTGTTTTCAGTTTTGCTGTTGTTGTTGTGTAGGCAGAGCATAAAATAAGCTATGAGGACCCTCATGTAATGTGTCAGTTCAGCAAAGGTGGCTCGGTTCCTTGTCGTGATAAACATGACCCTGGGCAAGGATAGAAAAGGAGGAAGGCGAAAAGCACGGAGCTCAACCCTGTCCCCAGGGGCTGTCAGTCCAGTTGCACATGGAAGCGAGACAAAGCAAGGAAAATAGTACATGCACGCACACGCACACACACGCACGCGCATGCGTGCACACGCACGCACGCACACCAGACCAAATGACACCATAGGAAAGATGGAAAAATCAGGAAGAGAGAGTATTAGTTCAGAAGAGAGAATTTTAGTCAGGATTCCTCAGAAAAACACAATAAATAGGATAGAGAGATCGATAGATAATCAATAGATAGATGATAGACGGTGATAGATGATGGATGATGATGATAGATAGATGATAGATAATTACAGAAATCTGCTCATGAGATGGTGGGAAGTGCAAAGCCCCACAGCTGCTGTCCACAAGCTGAAGGCCCAGGAAAGCCTAGAGCGCAGCTTAGACCGGTCCTGCAGGCCTGAGAACTAGGGGTGCCTCACGTGGGGTGTGTGGAATCCAAGTCCAAGACCTCAGCATTGGGAGCACCAATGTTAACAACAAGAGGAGTTGGAGGTCTAAGCCCAACAGAGCACAAAGTCACCCTTCCTCTGCCTTTTTGGCCTGTTCAGGGCCAGGGTGTCAACAGACTGGGGAGAGAGGATTTCTTTACTCAGCCTAGTGATTCAAATGCTGAACCTTTCCAGAAACATCCTCCCAGGTTCACCTAGAAATCATGTTCCGCTGGGTATGCAGACATCTTTTATCACAGCCAGTGCACCAAGCCAGAGAACGGTCCATATACAAGCAGAGGCCTTGAACCTTGGCCCCGCCCAGAGGCTCAGGCAGGACAGAGGTGCACAGCTGTCTTCCAGGGGAGCCCTGCAGGGAGGGGAGGGATCCAGACCACTCCCTCAGCACTATGCACTCTCAGCGGGGAGGGGACTGAAGTCTATGTAGAAACCCAAGCGAGGGGAAGCACTTCACCCTACGCCATCACCACACACAGAGCTCCTGTACCCTGACGGCCGTGGTACTAAAAATGACTGCTATAAGGGTGAGGAGGAGACTCCACCAGTGAGGGCTGACAATGTACAGAGGGGGTAGGGTCTATTCTTTGTGGGGTTTTCCATGGTGTGACAGCCCAGGTAGCATCTTCCTCCACAGATACTCCAAAATCTTCCCAGAACGTGTCCTTGGACCACACCCCAGGCTGAGAAAGCCTCATCTTTTGACATTGGTCTACCTGAATTATCATCTCCAGATGGCTGGATGAGGATTTACTTCTAAAGAATTATGCTTTCCCAGGTCTGGCACTAAAGTTCAGTGAAGGTAACTGTTAAGAAGATGAATTATTACTGTGAGTGCTCATAGGGCAGTGTCTCCACCCAGCTTTGTGTACCATCCCACACTGTTCGCATACTGCATGTAACAGAATGCTACCAAGAGTTCCAGAGCTTCTGAAAGCCTCTCTGCAATTAAGCAATCTGGTGCTCCACTGGCCGGACGCTCCCCACACTGCGAAGTAGCAGATGCTCTTCTCTCTTCCTGCTTTTTCATCTGTCCTCAAATAATCTCTCTTCATTCTAGGCAGCTTCGCATCACTTGTTTGAGACTAATTCTTCTCCTTTTAAATAATTAAATTTCATTCCTGGATCCATGGAATTCACAAAGGATTACTAAAATATGTAACAAGTGGGATTCACTTTTTCTGGGTGATTACTGAGAATGACCTAATGAATGATAACCAATTGGAACTAGGACCTGATCGATTGATTAAGGTGAGAAACATTACTAAAGCAAGCACTCAGACTCAATGTCCATGCCAGGGGAAAAAAACTACTGAAAAACACATAGAAAATTAAAACACTTTTATCAGTATCAATTTTGGCAAATACATAAGTGTTCAATTATTGCATCTTATCCATTCCAATTTAGTTTTGAACCAAATGCCTGAAGCCATCACAAGAATCATCTGAGAGGAAATGGGGAGGGGGACTAAATTTTAAAAATCATCACTTTTATGGCATTTGTGCTGGAATCATTTCTAGAATAATGCAGTTTCATAGCTATAATTCAAACTAGGTTTTAGTCTACTGGTTTAACTGCAGCATATTTAAAATTTAGAAGTTTTTATAGTGCTCAATCCCATGTGATGATAGTTAAAAACCTTGGAGAAAATTCAATTATAGTAGAGAAGAGATTTGTCCTTTTTCTTCTTCTTCTTAAAAATGGACTTCATTTGGAGACCTGCTAAATAAATAGCCACTGCCAACTTTCCATCCCAGTATCTATAAAAATGGAGATTACTAATCCAGAAATGCTAGAGGGATGTGTAGATTACTAAATATGGCACAGACACACTAAAAAAACTAATTCTCTGAGAGTAACTTTTGCTCAGGTAAAATATATACTGGTCCTGATATAGTTTTAAATATAACACATGGTGAAGTAATTATGGAAATTACGTAAATTTCAGGAAGTATGCAAAAGGACCCAACGGTGCCAAGGGCCTGAGGTCTTACCTTTTATCCTAAAGAAACTAGAAAGGGAGCTGAAAGAAGGAGTCCCCAGGGTGCTGCTCCCAAGGACAGCTCCCCTTTCTAGGGGCACAGGTGGTCCTATAAGAAGGGCTATGAGTAACTGGCCCCAGAGGCGGCCTGGCTCCCTCTTCTCTTCCTCTCCACAGCCTCCTATTTAATTAAGGCCATTCTTGCAGGCTACTCAGAGAGGAGCAGAGTTGGAGGTGGGGTAAGGGATAGAGAGTTTAATCCAAATTCCTCTGGTCCAATAAAATGAGACCCAAAGAAATAGTGGCTCTCCCCAAACCAGAGAGCTAATTCACAGAGGCACCCAGAACCCAGCCTCTGGACCCCCATGTCCAGCAGCCCTCACTACCCCAGGGACAGGGCACACTTTCTGTCCTGCATTGGGCATCTCCAATCTGGACCTTCTCTCCTCCAGGCTGTGGAGGTCTTTGCCTGGCTCAACGGGCAGGAGTCACAAAAAGACCCCGCCACCATATCTGAAGGGTGACAAAGGGCTCTCAGGCTAGGTTTACACTCAGTTAAGAAATAGATCTTTGTAGAATTCAGCTGAGAAGCAAGCTGAAGTGAGTCATGTTTATTATCATTCATCTTGGAGCCTCTACATGCCGTGCTTTGTCAATACACATGCATTATGCATCACGGCTTGTTTGCAAACTGGGGTGTGGAAAAGAAGCAAGGGCTACAGCAGCTTGGCAGGTAATTCCAATCTCTGTGACTCCCCATCCCCTGCAGCAAATACCTGCAGCCTTCAACTGTAGTCTTGCGGTTCCTACAGGGAGACAGCCATTAAATGGATTATTTCAAAATCAAATATTTAAGAAAGGATATGGCAAATATGACATATGCAATAGACTTGTTTACTGATTAACAAAACCAACATTCCTTTTTGGGGTTAGGATTCCAGCAGGAAAAATGCATGTTTATGCAAATCAGAATTCTGCCAAGAGCCCTGATTTATTTCAAAACCATGAAGCTTCCATTACTTTTGGCAAATTTTAGAAATTTTCTTTAAGGAAATCACTTGTTTGCTATTATTTGCACAATTTGTGTCTCCTCTGTGTGTGTGTATACTTACACATTTTAGTTTAGTCTTATAGCTTCTCATTCCATTTTTATTAACTATTTTCATATGCAAACCTATTTTTATTTTTAGGGGTACTTTAATT
Source organism: Erethizon dorsatum (assembly GCA_028451465.1). Classification (NCBI taxonomy): domain Eukaryota; kingdom Metazoa; phylum Chordata; class Mammalia; order Rodentia; family Erethizontidae; genus Erethizon; species Erethizon dorsatum. Next base: position 60,505,907 of record CM051833.1, read on the forward strand.
TCTTTTTTGGGATTAAATAATGTAGTTTAAATAAATTTTTAAGCATATGCATATGTCTAGGTATCGTATTAACAATTTAAAGGGGAGAGCAGTTATAACAGAAATGTGCTTGGATTCCATTAAAACTGTGTATGTGAAATGTGCTGTGTCCCACCAACTACCTCAAGCAGTGTGTCCTGGGCTGGAGCAGTAGAGAAGGGCTGCCTGGGTCCGGTGAGATTTAAACTGGTTTTCTCACAATCTCCAAATAGTCCTGGTCTCCCTGCAAATGCGGAGAGCCGCCAGATGGATCAGGCATGGAACCCATCCCGTAATGGCCACGGCTCACAGCTACAGAATGTGGGCCACGCCTCCCCTCATTCCAGACAGCATTCCTTCTGCAAGGTCAGGAAGTTCCATGTTGGGTCACTGTCTCCACTGTGTGAATCTGAGAAGGCACCTTTGCATTCCTTGGTTCAGCATGGCAGGCTCTCCACTTTTGATATTCTAGGTTAGCACTGATTTCTAGTTACTGAGAGCAGGAAGTGGAGAAGTTAACTTTATCAAATTCCTTACAAAATGTACAGGCATCTGATAATTGTGGGAAACCAACAATCAGGCTAGTTATCACAGGGAAATAGAATTTCAAAAAGACAATATTGAGGTTCAGCCTTTGTCTTCTGCTTTTAACCTTAAGCAGAGAAGCCTAAAACACCGTTGCAGACACAATGCGTAGAGAATTGGGTGAACGACCCAGCTACACATCTTTATTCAGCTCTGCTGAGTGTTTTACCTACTCTGGGAGCCTGATCTAAAATGGTTGAGAACGGCACACATCATTGTACAGGCAGCACTCATGTCTGCTAAGGATTTATTTAGATTATTCCTCAAATATTTGGGATAAAGTCTGTCTGCTTGATGATGAAGGCCCACCTGTGGCTTGGGAAAAGTAGATAAGATGTGATCAAAAACTATGGTGAATGTTTAAATTAAAAACTTATTACTGTAAAAGACACATTGCCATGAATGCTCCTGAAAACCCTCCCCCTCACTTGGAACACACTTGTCCCATCCTTCTTGCCACTTTCTGAAGCCTTTCTGGAACTCCTCTTTTCTGAGTGTCTTCAGTTGTGCTGTCATGGTTGTGTCAATACCCTGAATCAATTCAAAAGGTTTACAGCAATTTCTGTCAAATAAAACCATGACAGTGTGTCCTCATCCACCTTATTCACCAAATCTGGTACCATGCAACTTCTGGTTTTTTCCCAAAATCAAAAGGACCATGAAAGGTAGAGATTCAGGACACTGAGGCAGCCACAACAGCACAACTAAAGACACCCAGGAAAGGAGACTTCCAGAACTGCTGCAGAAAGTGACAAGAAAGATGGGATGTGTGTTCCAAGCAAGGGGGCAGTATTTTTTTTTTTAAAGGAATGGGAATGACAGTAACAAACAAGATTTCACCACCGTAGGGGGGAGTATTCTGAGGGAGACTCGTGGCAACGTGTCTTTTTTTGGTTTAAACATGCACCACAGTTTCCAGTCATGCCCCATAAGAACACGTGCTCATTCTGAAGGTACTTCAACCTCCTCGCCCCCCTCCTCAGCCCTGTCAGAGGTTTTGGGGAGAGAAGATCATTACTGCAGCCTTGACAAAAACAGGACTTAGGGCCGGTGAGATGGCTCAGCGGCATAAGCGCCTGCCTGGCAAGTGCAAGGTCCTGAGTTCGACTCCCGGAACCCACATAAAGGAGAAAAAGGGGGCTGGTGATATCGCTCAGCGGCACAAGTGCTTGCTGGCAACTGCAAGGTCCTGAGGTCGACTCCCAGTACCCACAACAACAAAAAAAAAAAAAAAACAGGACTGAGAACCCATTGACTGAGACAGGCTGTAATTTCATATCATTGCTAAGGAGTTGCTAGGCAAATAGTGCAAAGCAAAGAGAAAGGATAAAAGCATTCATTTTGCTTCTAACAAAGGAAAACAAAAACTTGGATATGAGAAACAAAGGAAGGAAAGGAAGTCATTTCCTCCATGTTCATTTTCTAAATAGAATTTGACACTCATTTGCCTTTAGTATCAGCATCGTTATGATATTGTTCAGGTTTCATTTTAGTTTTGTTTTATGCTAGAAAACATTGAAGGTCTGACATTATGCTAAGGGAAATAAGTGAAACACAGAAAGGAAAAAAATGCGTGATCTCACTTATCTGTGGAATCTTTTTTAAGAAGTCAAATACAGAGATGGAGAACGAAACAGTGGGTTACCAAGGTCAGGGCAGGGGAGAGAAAACGGGGAAACAAAGGTCAAAGAATACAAAGCAGCAGATATGCTGGGTGAACAAATCCAAGTACAGTATCTAATTTGCAAAGTAAAGGCAGTGGTTAATAATAATGTATTGTAGTTAGGATTTTTGTTAGAAGATTAGAGCTGCTCTTGACATGGGGTAGGGGAAAGCCAGGGAAACTACGTGAGATGATGAATATGTTAATTTGTTTTATTATATATGTATCTTATAACATCAGGTTGCATCCTTTAAATACACACAATAAAAATTAGTTTGCAAAAAGAAAAGAAGGCACAGAACACACCAAGTCTTTGTCTCGCTCTGGTAACTCTCAAAGGGAGACATGCGACAGGAGCTAGGATGACCTGGTCCTAATGCAAAGCCAGAGAAAAACCTGCCCAAGTTTCCCACACCACAAAAAAGAGGTCAGATTTCTTTGTGAGCAATGGTAAAAAGTGAGAGCTCATGTGATATCTACTTTCTCCACATACCCCGAAAGACCTATGTCAACCCAACCCCTCACTGCACTAATTCATTTACCACTCTAGCCCTTACCTAGCAGGTGCCTCACGGAGAGACTAGGTCATAAGAAGGGGAGATGCCAAGTGTACAGTGAGTGGCTCTTACAGCAAGCCTGGCAGATGGTTTCATCCCTTGTGTCCCTGGCCACCCACATCATTATGGTCTGAGAAGAAAGGAATGCTTCCTCAAGAAGTCTAAATGTGAGCCAGTCTTAAAATTCAGGGAATGACACATACCACTCTATATCCCAACCTTTTTCCATCACTTCCCCTCCCCACATGGAGCCCTTTTTTACTTTCCCCAATCATTTCTTTCCATGGAACTCGAATGGCACAGAAAAGCTCTATCTGTCTATGCACCCTGGCCCATTGGAGGTTCACAAACTGTTATACTATCTAGGATGTGTATGCTACCCCCTCCAAGTTAATTTTTACCTCCTTGGAGTCAATACCACTTTTGTGGAGAAGCATGCTACATGTATTTCTCTTATATGAATGATATTCTTATGTTCTACTGATGGTAAAAAATTTTCTCCTTTATGAACAGTGTTTCCCAGTTACTTATGAGAATGTTTGGATTCACTTAGGGGAAATAATTGAACCACTCGAAAAGGAGCCTCCAGTTAGCAGAAGAGGAGTTAGCAGTTATTGCTCTTTGACTTTAGACTTCGAGGTGTCCAGATTTCTTAGAGGGATGAGAGGGAACCCCAGGGGGAGTAGGGTAGTGGGAAGGCTGACTTCTCCAGGAGCAGACAGTGCTGAACATTAGAATCCCTGTCGCTGAGCAGGTCACTGTCGTGTTACTCCACGTTTGCAAGCCCTGGATGCCTGAAGCAGCAAGAGCAGAAAGAAGAGGTGAGGGATGAGATGGAGGAGTGGCCTGGCGTGGAGCTTTGCTGGAATGACCAGGGACAACTGGCCCTTCTCCTGGTGAGGTTCAGCAGCATCATAAAAGACAATCAAGCTTTGCCTGTGTCAGAATTTTGCACATAACTGGCAAGTGCTTACAGCCTTGACTTTAACCAAACTCCCTGGCTCCATCTTTCATTCATTCTCTCAACAACAAACATTTGAATGTCAAGTGTTTGTGAGTGGTGAAAATGCAAGGTCAGCAGGACGGACTGTGTCCACCCCAGAGCCCATGGTGTGTAAGGTGAGTGTGCACTTGCTCCAGTGTCAGCTCCAGCTCTCCACACAGTCTCTCACCAGGAGACTTTCACCACATGGTATTTCTCAATAATGAACTCACCTTGGAGACCCAACCTCACTTGCACTTCCAAATTCATTGTTTCCTAGGGGCATAATCGAGCGGCGTAATGTTGAGCTGCTACCTAAATTAAGGTCTCTCGTTTTGCTCTTGCCAAAAAATCAGTGATTATCATTAAAGAAACAATTGCCTTTGTTTAGCAACATGTGCTTTTAATTAACCTGTTCCTATGTCTGCTCCTTGTTGGAAATGCCTCTTCGAGGGCTGCGCATAATGACCCCTTCTGCTCCGGTACCTTGAAGAACAGACAGGCAATAAGCACACAGCCTAAAGGCCCCGTAGTACCTCCTTTTTCAAGACTTCAGATCCCAAGGAAAGCAAGTCTGCGTGTGAAGTACCAGGAACTGGCTCCAGCCAGCTTCTGTGGGCAGAGTTGTCTGGAGAACGAGAGGGAGGGGAGGCTGGCCTGAAAGATGGAAAAATCTTGTGTAAGAAGTCTCTGTAGAAGTCTGCTCAGTTATTAAAGGTATCATGCCAGCTTTATAAAGTGTCACAATGACATTTCTCCTGATCTGTTGACCTTTCACATCATGAGAACCAACCTGGATCAATAGTGCCTTCCTGATGAGTTGCACATTGCCCAAAAGCAGCTAGATGCTATTAATATTCAACATAAGAAAGGAAATATCAGCAACAAAAGAACCCAGTTCAAAGGGGATCCAAGAACACGAATAGACCTTTCTCCACTGAAGATACACACATGGCCAACAAGCACATGAAAAGATGCTCAGCATTACTAATTATTGTGGAAATGCAATGAAAACCACAGTAAGATATCACCTCGCCCCCATCAGGATGGCCTCAATCACAAATATGGAAAACAGGAAGAGCTGGAAAGGCTGTGGAGAAGTTGAAACCCTTGTGGGCTGTTGATGGGAATATAAAATGGTGTTGCCACTATGGGGAAAGTACAACTGTTCCTCAAAAACTCAAAAACAGAGCTACCATATGATCTCACAATTGTTTCTGGATGTATATTGGAAGCAGAGTCTTGAAGAGGTATTTGTACACCTGTGTTCATGGCAGCATTATACACAGTAGCCAAAAGAGGAAAACAACCCAAGTGTCTGTCCATTGACAGATGAATAGATAAGCAAAATGTGGTACTTGCATACAAAGGGATAGGAGTCAGCCTGAAAAAGGAATTCCGCCCCATGCTACAACATGGATGAAGCTAGAAGACACCACGCTAAGTGAAATGAGCTGTCACAAAAGATGCTGTATGATTCCACTTATTTGTGGTACCCAAAGTAGTCAAATTCATAGAATCATCAAGTAGAATGGTGGTTGTCAGTGGCTAGGGGAAGGAAGGAATGGGGAATTTGCGGGTACAGATTTTTAGTTTCGTAAGATGAAAACAGTCCTGGAAGTTGGTTTGCACAACAGAGTGAATGTATTTGACATTACTAGCCACTTAAAAGTGGTTAAGATGGTAAATTTTATGTCACATGTATTTTACCATATTTATTTTTAAAACCACTCAACTAAAAAGTGAAAACAAAATTATGAAATATCCTGCTATAATTTTTAAATACCACATTTAGTTACCAATGATTTCTTCCTTCCAGTCATTCCCCAGCCCAACCTTTCCTTCTTCTCATGCCATATGATCAAGCTCAATATGTGGGGCAATAGGAAGAGAGAGAGACAGACATACAGACAGAGAAAATGCATCCCTTCCTTGTGGACAATAGGACCTGAAGGTGATTAAATACGAACCCAACAAGTCTTAGATATTTAACAAAAAAGATTAGTATAAAAATCACCAGATTTGGATGAATGAGCCAGCCATGCTGTGAGTCCTCCCCTTCCATGTCTTATGTCTGGGGAAGATTCGAAAACAGCAAAACACCTCCGTACAGTTCACACCTTGCCGCGTTGAGATTACCCGACTCTGGGCCTAGGTTTACTCTCAGCCTGAGAATGATCCCTGGGATTTGTCTGCAGTGTGGGAAGCCTGCTAGCACTTAGTGACGTTAGATTGCAGCCACATGGGCTACAGGTATGGTGGGTACCATAGCTCGGGGATTCTTAGTCAGGGAGACTTTGCCCCTCCCAGGAGATATTCTGCAGTGTATGGAGACATTTTTAGTTGTTACAAGTTGGGGGACCCTACTGGCATCTAGTGGAAGCCAGGGATACCGCCAAACATCCTACCACACACAGAATGGCCGCCCACAGCCAAGAATGATCTTTCCTCAAACCCCAGGAGCACTGATGTGAGAAACCCTGCTGCAGAGTCACCAGCAATGGAGACAAACACGATTTCCCTCTTTGGCTTCTTATTAAAATAGCCAAAATAAAATACTCATATAAATCTGCTGAAACATTGTCCTCTGCCTGGAAAGTGAGGGACAGCCGCTATTCTCTAGAGACCCCACCGCCACCACAAGCTCTCAAAGCCAGCCTCAGCCACGCAGTGGCTGTGCAGGAACTGCTAGGGTTCTGGGTCTGTTTAGAAGCTGCAGAGGACAATAGAGTAGCAAGCCTGGGGGATGATTCCTCCAGAACCCAATTGTGGAAACCAATTTTTATTCCACATGAGCTTGCCTGCCGAGCACCGCTGGACACTCAGACCCTCTCTCTGGGAGGCAAATCCTGCCCGACTTCTACCAGGCTGTTCTAACTCACGTTTATAGCTCTTGTTACCACTGGTAGAGTCTAAATGACCATAAGGAAGGCAGAATCCTCCCTTGCCGAAGTCTTACAAAGCCTTTTATCTTATCAGTAGAGCAGCAGAAGTGCCCAGGGAAGAGGCACATTTAGCTACAATCATACTCAAGATGAGAGGTCCCACACACGAGATCTCTGTGTTTACATCGTGTTCCTGGGGAAGACAATTGTCTTGAAGATGAACAGCTAACTGTCTTGTATTCTCTCCTTAACTGATCTAACGCTTTATCAGGCTGAGCTCTAACACTGGAAACCAAATTGATCTCCAAGCTCAAGGAGGACATTGCTTTTGAGCATTCTGAGTTCTTATGTGCAACTCCCAGATCAGCTACCACATCTCAGAAGAGCTCGGGGTGTGGGGAAATGCTGTATCTTCAGAGCACTTCTAGCGGTTGGCTTTCCACCTTCTTGCCACTTGATGCATTTCCCACCGTGCTCACAAGAAGCAGGCCACTCATAGAGGAAAAGACACAAAATGAAAATGAGATCCTTTATTTGCCTCCTAGCAAAGCTCCAGAATTTTAACAGACCTGTAAATTCCTGATTCAAAGAAGAAAGATGTAGATAGATAAAGATAGATAGATATCTCAAAGACAAAAATGTGTGTGTACATATATGTAAATGGATTACATGTGTATATGTATGTATAAATGTGTATGCATATATGTAAATTAGTCCTTTCATAAGAACATGTGCTAGATTGACTATTTCTCCTCAATAAATTTCCCCATAGCAAAAAGCTTCCATTAAATTTCTTCCTTTGTGTTATCTAACTTGACCTCAAATTTCAATGTAGCACTTCTTCCTAGAAACCACTGCAGCCTAAAACCTTTCTAGCCATTTTCCATCCACAAACTCAAGTTTATCCATGAATATAAGTTTTCATGTAATACTGAAATAGAACTTAAAAACTGAGGTTCTAGTATTTCCATAACGAGGACTTACTAGTAAGGAAATGAAAGCGACGGGAAAATAAAGTTGTGTAGATGGGACTGAATACACTGCGTCACACAAGCCATACCTCTGAAATGTGTTGTGGAAGTAACTGATCAGGTCTACGTTTCTTGAAATCTACTGAGCATAAATTTGAAGTCACATTTGTATGGAAGTAATTGCACATCCTTTAGAGCACTGATTCCTAACGGTTTCAAGGACCCTTTTGGAATACCAAGAAATTGAGAACTCCCACATGATTGAAAAAATGCAGAATATATGCAGATAGAGACTCACAGGTCTTTGCATTAATTCTCCAGCTCCTCAGGAGTCCGAGCCCACCAACTGCTCCTGCTGATCTTGTCTTGTGATAGCCATAAAATTATTCTAGAAATGACGGCCCATGCAAACATCCTAGGACATGCTCTCTGCTCCCACTAAAACCTCAGGGATTACTGTGGTGACATTGTATTTGCCTATTTTAGAAAACAAATGTCCTATGATTTTTTTTCTGTTTGCTTTAATACATGATCTACTACTGATGTTTTATACCCTATAAATTTACCTTTCTAATTAAATATAAAATCTGTTCACCTTTTCAAGCATAGGGTTGAATTGTGAGACCCCAAAGAATTCATGAAGGGCCTTTCTATATGCAAATAATAAATGTGATAACTTAGCGTTCCCACCACTGGGATAATTATCCACATAAATCTTAACTGAGCCATTGAGAGCCACAGTAAATCGTCCCACCGGTCCATTGCATGGTGGGTGGGAAGCCAGCACTTCTCCCTATGAAATTCCCTGCACTGTCCCTGGAAATTCACACCCAAGTCTCTGAAAGAAATCTGGACCAAAATGAGCCATGCCAACCTCGCCTATCTCCTGGGCATAAGAACTCAATATCATGCTGCTTCCCGACCCTTTATTTCACAAAAGATGACTCTGTCAAGAACACTTTTCCCTTTTGAGAGGAATTTTCTAGTATCAGACTCTCTAGGAAACCTTCTCACTGGCAGAGGAGGAATACTGGGGCCCCCTGTCTGGTAATTCTCCGTTTCCTGCCTCTAGCAAGCCACACAATCTGTATATGATCATGCATCTGCCGCTGGGTCACAGAATCACAGACATTTTTTGGGTGGTATGAATTCATGGGATCCATAAACTTAGATGGTGGAAGAAATTACATCTTTATTTTCACCAGCCTTAACTGAAATTTAGCATTTCCTTCAAATACAAATGTAGGCAGCAAACCACAGTGGTCTCAGAGACTTTATCACCAAGAGAAATCATGGATATTTTTATATAATATTCAGGTTGCACAGCTATCTCAAAATCCTTACTTTTGCCACTATTTCGAAATGTAGAGGGCTGTTAGACCTGCTGTAAGAGATTCTCACTTCTTATGGTAATACAGAAACCCATATGCAACAAGGTCCCAATTTAAGATATATGTATATATATGATATGCAGTATACATTTGTTAATCATATTTTAACATTATTCATTTCCTTAGTAATCTTATGTATTTTATCTGATGCATTTAAAAATACTGTTTCGAGAAAGGGTCCATGGAACTCATCAGATGACAAAAAGGATCCAGGATACAAAGATTAAGCATTCCTGTCTGTGTGCATTCAGCTTGACATGAGTGCAGCCATCTTGAGTTGTAGCAGCCATGATTGCCCCTGAGGAACTCTGGTTGGTTTTCCACACATATTTGCCCACATGTAAATAAGCATATTGTAAATAAGCAAAAACATTAGAGTGGTATGTCGAGATTCGCAGCTGGATTCTGGCATCAGGAATGTTTCTGATTCTTCCGCATGAGCTTGAGATAAACCAGTACATCGTAGTTCACATGAAGGCATTCTTGCCTTAGCCCATCTATAGGATCCTACTCTGGCTCAAATTACAGGGATCCACCTGGTCTTATTGCTGCCCAGAACCACACTTTGGTCAGTAATTCTCCAATAAAGTGTACTCTGTAATTCTACATCCCCCTCATATTCACACTGAGCTATATATCCCTAGCCCTTTTTCTGGGTTTGGTTTTGTGGGGGGTGTGGGGTTGAGACAGGGTCTCACTATGTATTTCAGGCTGGCCTTGAACTCACTATGTAGCCCAGGCTGACTTCAAACTCACAGTGATCCTCCTGCCTCAGCCTCCCGAGTGCCAGGATTACAGGCATGTGCCACTACGCATGGTCATTTTTCTGTATTTTTTATTTTAAGACAAGGTCTTGCTAAGTTGCTAAATTGCCCAAGCTGAACTCAAACTTGAGAACCTTCTGCCTCAGGCTCCCAGAATTTTAACATTACAGGCAGCATAATGTGGCCAGTTCTGAAACACTGTCTTGAAGATGAGTGTCAAAATACTTCCCCTTCCTTCTAACACATTTGGCCCATCATTCTTGCCACTTTCTGTGCTGTCATGGCTGCCTTGGTGTCCTGAATCTATTCAAAATGCTAACTTTTCATGGTCATTTTGACTGCGGGGAAGAGCCAGAAGTTATATGGTGCCAGATTCAGTGACTAAGGTGGGTGAAGACATGCCATCATGTTTTTACAAGCTTGCCTTTGATTAGAATGGCACTTGGCAGCAGCACTCACCATGTCTTTACACCTCGAAAAGACATTCACAAAAGACTTTCCAACTGTTTCAGAAAGTGGCAAGAAGGGTGGGATAAGTGTGTTCAAAGCAAGTGTGAGGATTTTGAGGGAGATTCACGGCAATGTGTTTTTTACTGCAAACAAAAATATTTTTAAGCATTCATTGTATTTTTCTATCATCCCTTATTTTTTGTCAAGGTACACAGAAAGGAGAGCAATGATGTGATAGATGGTGAACCACACCTTCAGGAGTAGAGAAAAAGCAGAAAATGGCGGCTGATGTGGCACAGTAGATGAGCATCCTGCCCACATCCATGGTGGCCTCCTGGACATCCCAACCTGTCAGATATAAAAGCTACCTATTACCTCTCTTTTACCTCAGATTTTTCCCTGCTCATGTTCCCCAAGAAAGTTGCTACTTTGACCTTCTTTAACCTTCTTTCTTCCTCTCTCCCAGACCCACCCACAAATCCTGTCAACTTTCCACAGAAACACCTCAAACAAATATGATTCAACCACTGAACTTAGTTCCTTCTCAAAAATTGCATCCAGTGGCCAAAGAACATCTTTATCAATGCCAAAAGATCATGAAGGTTGAAACAACATTAAACCAGTATTTAAGGATTTCCTACACAAAGAGCAAGACCAGACAGAGAATGGGATACTGTGGTCCCCAACTTCCAAATGCAGAGGCGGCAGCAGGAGGGAGGCTGGCGAGAAACCACGCCTCCCCCTCCTGGTGCTCCCAACCATAGGGTCTGCCACATCCTAACCAGAGTTCAGTGCATGACCAGCTGAGGTCAGGTAGACTTCCCTCCTGGGAATTTAACTGTGGTGCAGGCACCAGGTGAGAAGTATGCTGGAGCTGAATCTTCTATTGACAGCCACACGCTAGAGAGCTGACCGTGACACTCTTGCTTCAGGATCCCCAGAACTGCACCATGTCCTGCTCCCCTCGAAGCTCTATGGCTCCACCTTCCTTTGATTCTTCAAGACATTCCACTGTCTCCGGTGTGGATAGTATTAGTATGCTTCATGACACAGGTGTATACTATATATGTCCTTCTATGTGTATTGAGATCAAAGAATAAAACAGCAAAAACAAAAGAAAATTCCCAAAAGAGGTTTGCTTGAGGGCCTGGGGTGGGACTCTCTGCAGATTCAAATGAAAGAAAATCTGCTAGATCTGCTAAAGAAAACGACTGGGAGCACTAAAGCAAGATAACATCCTACCAAGCAGGGAAGGAGGTTGGTGGGATCTCAGGTTTCACTCAACTCAGTTAACACCAAACTAACTGATGTGGTGAGGGTCACATAAATTTCTATAGAGAAAGGGTGGATAATGGGCACCAAAACAGATAAGAGAAGTAAATTCTAATGTTCAGCACAGTGGGGTGACTGTAAAACCTACTATATATTTCATGAGGAAGTAGAAGAGAGCTCCAAGCCTCCAAATATAAAGAAATTATAAGGAGATAGAAATGATAATTATCCTGATTTGATCCATGTGCATTGCATATGTGTATTAAAATATCATAATCTACCTTATAAATAGGTATAATTATGTGTTAATTTAAAAGAAATAATAAACCAATAAAAAGGCTTCTGGTGGTAAATTTAATGGTACCCAAGTTACGTGACTGAGAAAAATGTTTCAGGAAAAATCCCCACACTCCACAAACAGGGTAGAAGAGGAGCCCGGGAAATTATGCCGCTCAGTATTCCGCGTGTAAGAGCCCGTGTCTAACCGCCGAGCTGGGACGAGGCTGGCCTGTCTTCCTCAGGTGACACTTCCGAGAATGGGAAGGATCCGCAGTCTGTTTTTATTTTTGGGGGGGGGTTTTGGTGGGTACTGGGGGTCGACCTCAGGACCTCGCATGCCAGCAGGCGCCCGTGCCGCTGAGCGATATCACCGGCCCTTTTTTCTTATGTGGGATCCGGGAGTTGAACTCGGGCCCTCGTGCTTGCCAGGCAGACGCTTATGCTGCTGAGCCATCTCACTGGCCCCCAGGATCCACAGTCTGAGTATGTAAATTAGTTCTATTTGGCCATTCCACAATGCTTATATATTTCAAAACATGTACCAATAAATATATATGATTTTTATTTTTCACTGTATGCAATCAGTTTTTACAAAACAGAGAAAAGGGAGTTCATTGAGCTCACAGGATGGTAAGAAAGGCTGGTCAGTTAAATGTCCAGATGGAGGGTAGAGTCTGGTTGCGATCTACTTTCCCTGAAGCCCATGCGAGCCGTCATCATCCACCTAAAAGAACCTGAGAGTTGTCAGCTGTCAAACCAGGAAATGCAGAGCAGCAAGACAGAAGAGCAAAGCTTGTGTTGCACTATTACTGTTTTTGTGTAGGTTGGAGATTTAAAGCATTTTGGGAGGAGCTGACCTACCAAACCCAACAGATTAATGGGCAATTTATTTTTGACTTGATATTTTAAGCTGAAAGATTTAGGAAAATTTGGCTGGATTTGTAAACAGCATTGAGAAGCTTAAGAGAACTTGAGATTTACTATATTTATAACTTTAAAGTATTACATTAACTACAGAGGCAAAATCAAATATATTATATTTATAAATGAAGTAAAAATGTTTAAAGGAATTTAATTAACCAAGTTGTAAATGTGGCTGATTATTCAAGGTAGTTTTGTCTGTTCAACTGGAACACTAATAAAAGCACCCTTGAACTGGATTATTAAAATTCACTGGGTTTGTAAAAAGAACATTAAGATTTATAAGTGGGATCTAGAGGGGCATAAAGAAAGCAAGACCTTTTAATGTTTTATTTGAAGAAATGGAAAATTAATTTAAAACCGCATATAATTATGTCACCCCTTTTGGGACGAAAAGCAACCTTAGAGATAAAAAGAAATTAACGTCAATGCATCAGAACTATGAATCATTATTAAATGAGATACTACATTCATCTCCCCCTGAAAGATACACATCTATGAGAGTGGTTGAGCAATATTTTTGATCATAGTAAAACACTTTTGAGACTGTTCCTTCCCTATCTGTCTATTCAGTGACACACTGTGGGGGACACTGCCAGGTTCTGCCCACAGCTCCCTTTGAAGAAAGACTGGTTGATGGCTGCTTGGACCACTGAAGGCAGCAAGCCTCTGGTGGTCAGTCCCTCAGGGACACTTCAGCCACAGACTTGGCTGGATGCACCTCCCCCCTCAAAACCAGGCACACACAGTGACATATCCACACAGGTGTGTGAAGGCCTCACCACCGGGACCAGCTCTGGGCAACTCTGGAGAGCCATCCTGGCTCCCAAGCTCTTCATGGGTTTGGGCCTACATTGCCACCTGAGCTCTCACACTGCCCCAACAAGATTCCTTCTGCCCCTCCCACAGATACTAATGACCAGGACCAGTAAATACCCCATCTGCTCCACTCCTTCTAGAACCTGCTTCCTGGGAAACCCAATCTCAATCAGTCTGTTAAACATTAGCAAAGCCTAATATCTTCATGATTTTAATATCTTCTGACTTGGGGCAGGGGTAAGGAGACAAGATGTCTAATGAGAGATAATGGATAATTGAGAAAGTGCCTTTATATTGGCTAGAAACAGAATCAATAGAACATATACAATCTATGATCCAATCACCTCTCAAACACACGAGGCTTTTGGGGAACACCCCAGAGCTACATTTTAACAAATACATAGATAGATGGATAGATAGATAGATGATAGATAGCTAGATAGAGGATAGGTAGATAGAGGATAGACAGACAGGCAGATGACAGATGGAATTAGACAAGGGTTTTATTTGGAAGGCTTACAGGATCAGAGTTGGGAGACTCCACCATGGCTGTCTGCACGCTGGGGAGCCAGAGGATTCAGTAGCTGCTCAGCCTGAGAAGCTGGAATCCATAGAACAAGAGGGATCGATGCAGCCAGCACAAGTCCAAGACCAAAAGCCTGGAAGTTCCCTGGAGAGCCTGTGGTGTGTCTACCTCGAAAGGCTGAAGAAGCTGGAGCCTGATGTCCACAGGTGATGGCGGAAGCAAAAGATGCACTCATGCAAGCAGAATGGAGCTTTTCAAACACAGGCCGACTTCCTCCTTCCTCCCCTTTCATTGCATCGGGGCTGCAAGCCTGTTGGTGGTGCCACCTACAATCAGGATGGGTCACCCCCCTCGGTTTACCAGCCCTCATGCCAGTCATGTCTAGAAACAGCCTACAGGCACACCCAGAACTGCGCTTCCTTAGCTGATGAGCATTTCTTAATGTAGTCAGGTTAACAATCATGATAATGGTCACAGTATATCATAACCCACTGCAGCTGCTATAAGAAAATATCTTAAAGGGACAGAAAAAAGATGGCGGATGAGTAAGAAGCACGCAGCGAAACTCTCTAAAAGTTGCCATTGGACCAAGGGAGAGCACAGGAGGGGGGGAGATGCCTCCCCGGGACCCAGAAAAGTTCTGAAGCGCAGCTTGGGACCCCCAGCACCAGTGAAGGGTACTTTTCAACAAAGAAGGAACAGACCCCGCGCACGCACCTTCTACCATCCTAGGAATCGCCACGCAACAGAAGCTCAAAGCTGCGGACACACGGTGACAGCTAGCGCCCAGGGAGCCCCCACAGAGGATTGTGAGACAGCCGCGGGGCAGGGGAGCAGCAGAGAACAGCGCTGGCCGGTGGTGAGTGAGTGTCTCTCAGCCACAGCTGTCCCACGCCAGAGAGTGACTGGCCAGGCGCCATTGTGGGGGGTGCGGCGAAACTCAGAGTGGCGCGAAAACAGTGCTGGGAACTCGCGCTCCTGACAGGGCAGCGCCACGCCTCTCAGCCCCACGAAAGTGCGCTGAGGAAGGCAGGTGAATGAGACTGGTCTCTCAGCCACACCTGTCCCACGCCAGAGAGCGACTGGCACGGCGCCATTGTGGGGGGCATGGCGAAAATAAGAGCGGAGCGAAAGCAGTGCGCTGACAGCGGCAGGCGATGGAGACCGGTCTCCGCCTGAAAGTCCATGCTTCTGCTCACCACCCTGCCAAAGGGCCGCTCTTGGCTCGCTGGGACGGACCTGCACGGAACAAGACTCTGTCATCACAGGGTGCCTGCCTACAGCAGAGTCAACACCTGGAACTGATTCTTTTTATTTTTTTATTTTTACTTATATTTTTATTTTATTTTCTTTTATTTTTTCTCTCTCATTAGTTTTTTGTTCTGGTGAAGGGTTTTTATTTTTTTTTATTTTGATATTTTTTATTTTTTTATTTCGTGGCATTTTATTTTCGTTTTGTCTGTTTGCTTTGTTGTTTTTGTCTTCATTTATGTTTCTGTTTGTCTATTTGCTCTTTCCTTCATTATTCTCTCTGGCTTTTATATGAGTGTAAACAGCGCCTCTAACCTCTTTGTGATTGTGGTTGTGATCTGTTCTTCCTTTTATCCTTTCCTTCTCTTTTTCCCACCAGTCCTCTGCACCAGTGTCCCAATGTTAGTGGGATCCCTCTTGGTCCTCTAACCTTATATCTAATTCCTTCCTCTTCTCACAATACTCTATTTCCTCCTTAACTCCTTTTAAATTTAAACTCCTGAGGGGAAAAATTGACATACTAAGGACTTGTATACTGCATATAATTTTTCTGGTGTGTTTTAGATTTTGTTATATAACCGCAACTCTACTTTATACGGCTAAAAGTGGTAAATAACTGGTTAGTTCAGTCTGTCATTTTCTAGGCTGTGTTTGATGCTTCAGTTACTATTATAGCCAAATGTGAAATAATTGTTCTAAATAGCTTTCCTTCCTGATATTTCATGATTGATATTGACTAAGGGACACAGAAAATACAGTGGCACAGTACCAAAGAATCAAGGACTGGGCCAAACAGGTAGCAACTTCTCACATCCAACAAATTGAAGAGGTAGGATCTGGCAGAAAGCTCAAAACCCAAAAGCAAGCTCCACTTGGAATATACTGTAGAGAAGTAGTCATCTTCTAAAGATCTTGAACACTAGCAATAAAGTAACCTATCATAGGTAATTTACAAACATCACCCCAGGAATTAAATTAAAGAAAGAAAAATGAGACGACACTTAAACAAGATGCAACCCCACACATCCAATTCACCAAAGGCAAACCTAGGGAGCAACGAGGTGGGACAATCCAAAAGCAACCCACCTGGCATATCTGAAGGGGTAACAACAAAACAATTGAATGATGCTCTGGAAAAAATTAAAACAGAAATAATTTCACAGATAACCGCAGAGATAATGTCCACAATGAAGACTATGCTTAAGGACACTATAGCTGATACAGACAAAAAAATAGATGAGCTTAAGAAAACTATAGAAACCATGAATGCTCAGCATAGGAAAGAAATGGAATCCATAAAGCAGATTCAAGCAGATATCCAAGAGAACAAAAATTCCATTGAAAGTATTTGTAGCAGATTAAGCTAATGTGAGGACAGGATATCAGATATACAAGACAGGCTTGCAATTAGTGATCATGAAAAGAAAGAATTCTTAAAAACAGCAAGGGACCATGAAAAATCAATTCAGCAGCTGCTAGATGACTCAAAGATAAACAACTTAAGAATAATTGGAATAAATGAAAAAGCAGGAGATAGCATAAATGACATTAAAACCTTGTTCAAAGACATTATCAGGGAGAACTTTCCTGGAAGAGAAAAAGAATTTGATCCCCCAATAAGTGAGGCTTTTAGAACACCAACTAGACATGACCAAAAAAAAATTCAGCCAGACATATCATAGTCAAGATCCCAGAAATTCAACAGAAGGGCAGAATCTTAAAAGCTGTTAGGGAGAAGAGACAAATTACCTATAAAGGAAAACCCATCAGAATCACAGCTGACTTTTCAGCACAAACCCCCAAGTCAAGAAGAGCTTGGAATGATGTATTTCAAGCTCTAAAGGAAAATAATTTTCAACCCAGATTGATGTACCCCGCAAAACTATCTTTCAAAATTGATGGAGAAATAAAATACTTCCATGACAAAGAACATCTAAGAAAATTTATGACCACCAAACCAGCACTCCAAAATGTTCTGAAGGACATTCTAGAAAGAGATAGGAACCCCAACAGAAGGGATCCACCAGGCAGGGCAGATAATTAAATAGTGGGAAAGGGGAAAAACAAAGAGTAGGAACCAACAACAGGAAAATATCATGACAAGTATAAGTCAACACATATCAGTTTTAACCATCAATGTTAATGGTCTCAATTCACCAATCAAAAGGCACAGATTGGCAAAATGGATCAAGAAGCAAGACCCAACAATATGCTGTATACAAGAAACACATTTAATTCAGAAAGAAATTCATAGACTGAAAGTCAAAGGATGGAAAACAATACTCCATGCAACAGGAACCCAGAAAAAGGCAGGGGTAGCTATTCTTTTTGCAGACAAAGTGAATTTCAAGCCAAGAATGATTCAAAGAGATAAAGATGGTCATTACATCCTTGTAAAGGGAACAATCCAAGAGGAAGAGATAACGATCATAAATATATATGCATCAAATACCAATGCACCCAGCTATATAAAACAAGTATTAAGGACATGAAAAATCAAATAAGCACTAATACAATTATATTGGGAGATCTCAATACTCCACTGTCACAAAAAGACAAATCAACTAGACAGAAAATCAATAATGAAATAATAGAACTGAACCAAACTTTTGAACAAATGGACTTAGTAGATGTCTACAGAGTGTTCCACCCCACAACATCAGAATACACATTCTTCTCAGCTGCACATGGGACATTCTCCAAAATAGACCACGTACTAGCTCATAAAACCTGCTTAAGTAAATGCAAAGGAATTGAAATTATCCCATGCATATTATCAGACCATAGTGCAATGAAATTGGAAATCAATGGCAAAAGAAATCACAAAAACTCCCTAAACACATGGAAATTAAATAGCACCCTCCTGAAGAACCAATGGGTCACAGATGAAATTAAAGAAGAAATTAGACAATTTCTACAGCTGAATGATAATGACAGTACAACATACTGGAACTTATGGGATACAATGAAAGCAGTCCTAAGAGGGAAATTTATAGCATTAAATACTTACATTAGGAAAATAGAGCAAGTGCAAATAAACAACTTAATGGCGAACCTCGAACTTCTAGAAAAAGAAGAGCAGGTTAAGCCAAAAGCCCGTACAAGGGAGGAAATTATAAAGATCAGAGCAGAAATTAATGTATTGGAGACTAAAAAAACAATACAAAGAATCAATGAAGCAAAAAGTTGGTTCTTTGAAAGAATAAATAAGATTGACAAACTCTTATCCAACCTTATTAAAAAAAGAAAAGAAAAGACTCAAATCCATGCAATTGAAAATGAAAAGGGAGATATCACGACGGACCCTGCAGAAATCCAGAAGATCACCTATACCTATTTTAAAAATCTATATTCTACTAAGATGGAAAATGCAGAAGAAATGGACAGATTCCTAGATTGTATGAATTACCAAAGCTGAATCAAGAAGATTTAAAAATCCTAAATAAACCAATATCAACCAATGAAATTGAAGATGTAATTAAAAACCTCTCAACAAAGAAAAGCCCAGGCCCTGATGGATTCACTGCCGAATTCTATAAGAAATTTTGAGAAGACCTAACGCCACTACTTCTCAAACTTTTTAATGAAATTGAAAGGGAAGCAATACTCCCAAATTCATTCCTGGAAGCAAGCATTACCCTGATACCAAAACCAGAGAAGGACCCAACTAAGAAAGAGAACTACAGGCCAATCTCCCTAATGAACATAGATGCAAAAATCCTTAATAAGATACTGGCAAACAGAATCCAACAAATCATCAAGAAGATTATGCACCATGACCAAGTTAAATTCATCCCTGGGATGCAGGGATGGTTCAACATATGTAAATCAATAAATGTAATACACCATATTAACAGAACCAAAGACAAAAATCCCATGATCATCTCAATAGATGCAGAAAAAGTTTTTGACAAAGTCCAGCACCTTTTCATGATAAAAACCCTACAGAAAATTGGAATAGAGGGTCTTTATCTCAACCTGGTAAAAGCTATCTATGACAAACCAACAGCCAATATCATACTAAATGGCCAAAAACTGAAAGCCTTCCCTCTAAAATCAGGAACAAGACAAGGATGTCCACTGTTCCCACTCTTATTCAACATAGTTCTGGAAACTTTAGCCAGAGCAATTAGACAAGAGAAAGAAATAAATGGAATAATGATTGGAAAGGAAGAAGTTAAATTATCATTATTTGCAGATGACATGATACTCTACACAGAAGACCCCAAAAACTCCAGTAAAAAACTGCTAGATTTAATAAGCAAATTCAGTAGTGTAGCTGGATACAAAGTCAATACTCAAAAGTCAATAGCCTTCCTGTACACAAATAACAAACTTACTGAAAGAGAAATTAGGGAAACAATACCTTTCAAAATAACATCCAAAAAAGTGAAATACCTAGGAATCAACCTCACAAAGGATGTAAAAGACCTATACACTGAAAACTACAGTACTCTGAAAAAGGAGATTGAAGAGGATATCAGAAAATGGAAAGATATCCCTTGCTCCTGGATAGGAAGAACCAATATAGTGAAAATGACCATACTTCCAAAATTGTTATACAGATTTAATGCAATTCCAATCAAAATTCCAACAGCATATCTCACAGAATTAGAGAAAACAATCCTAAAATTCATTTGGAATCAGAAGAGACCTAGAATAGCAAAGGCAATTCTGGGCAACAAAGGCAAGGCAGGGGGCATCACAATCCCTGACTTGAAATTATACTATAGAGCTACTGTGATAAAAACAGTGTGGTACTGGCAAAAAAACAGACCTGAAGATCAATGGAACAGATTAGAAGATGCTGAAACAACCCCAGACATACTCAGCCACCTTATCTTTGACAAAGGTGCCAAACACATTCGCTGGAAGAAAGATTTAATAAATGGTGCTGGAAAACCTGGCTCTACACATGCCAAAAATTAAAACTAGACCCATATCTTTCACAATGCACTAAACTAAATTCAAAATGGATCAGAGATCTAAATATTAAAACAGAAACATTAAATCTGCTGGAAGGTAGGATAGGTAAAACCCTTGGAGACATTGGTGTAGGCAAAGATTTTATGAATAAAAACTCAACTGCATGGGAACTATCCCAAAGAAACAACAACTGGGATCTCATCTTATTAAAAAGCTTTTGCACAGCAAGAGAAACCACCAACAGAGTGAAAAGACAACCCACAACGTGGGAAAAAATGTTTGCCAGCTGTTCCTCAGACAAAGGATTACTATCGAGAACATATAAAGAACTCAAAAAAATCAGACTTCCCAAACTTAAAGACCCACTCCAAAAATGGGCATCTGAGAAGAATACACATTTCTCAGATGAAGAAATACTAATGGCAAATAAATACACAAAAAAATGTGCAACATCACTAGTCATTTGAGAGATGCAAATTAAAACAACACTGAGATACCATCTCACCCCAGAAAGAATGGCTACTATAAAGAAATCAACCAATAACAAATGCTGGAGGGGCTGTGCAGAAAAAAGAATCCTTCTTCACTGTTGGTGGGAGTGTCGACTGGTACAGCCACTGTGGAAGTCAGTATGGAGATTCCTCAAAAAACTAGGGTTGGAGGTCCCATTTGACCCAGCTATTCCCCTTCTGGGCATCTTCCCAGAAGAATTAAAAACATCGTACCACAGTGATATATGTGCACCCATGTTTATAGCAGCACAATTTGTAATAGCCAAATCTTGGAAACAACCCAAATGCCCATCAACTGAGGAATGGATAAGAAAGATGTGGTATTTTTATACAATTGAGTACTATTCAGCCATAAAGAAGGATAAACTGGAGACTTTTATAGGTAAATGGATGCAACTCGAGAAAATACTCATAAGTGAAATAAACCAGATGCACATGTGTAAGCATCGTATTGTCTCTCTAGTATGAGAAACTGAAAGAGTAAATAAGATCCAAAATGTACAATAGACACGGTGAATCAAAAAGAAACTGGTCAATAAGAGAGACTGGAATGGGGAAAAGAAAGAAGGGAAAGGGAAAAAATTGTATATGTATATAAGATGGTTAAGATAGATACACTACCAATTTTACATAGTTCATTGAAGAGTAAGGTTTGAGCCAATAATGTTTGGACAATTGAATGCTAATGTCTGGTATCCTGAAGAACTAACTTAAAGATAATAATACGTAATGCATTGACCATTGTTACCCTCATATTATGTTGTTTTGAAAATTTGTTCTTTTTTTGATTTGTTTTGTTTTTTCTTCTCTTTAAAATAAAAAAAAAGAAAATATCTTAGAATAAGTAGTTTAGGAGGAAAAAAGATGGCGGATGAGTAAGAAGCATGCAGAGAAACTCTCTAAAAGTTGCCATTGGACTACGGGAATATAGTGACCGGGAGAGCGCAGGAGGGGGGCAGATGCCTCCCCGGGACCCAGAAAAGTTCTGAAGCACAGCTTGGGTCCCCCAGCACCAGTGAAGGGTACTTTTCAACAAAGAAGGAGCAGACCCCGCGCGCACGCACCTTCTACCATCCCAGGAATCACGGCGCGACAGAAGCTCAAAGCTGCAGACACACGGTGGCAGCTGGCGCCCAGGGAGCCCCCACGGAGGATCGAGAGACAGTGGCATGGCAGGGGAGCAGCGGAGAACTGCGCTGGCCAGTGGTGAGTGTCTCTCAGCCACAGCTGTCCTGCGCCAGAGAGCGACTGGCCGGGCGCCATTGTGGGGGGTGTGGCGAAAATCAGAGCAGCTCGAAAACTGCTCTGGGAACTTGCTCCGGACAGGGCCGTGCAGTGCCTCTCAGCCCCACGAAAGTGCGCTGAGGGCGGCGGGTGAATGAGACTGGTCTCTCAGCCACAGCTGTCCCACGCCAGAGAGCGACTGGCCCGACGCCATTGTGGTTGGTGCGGCGAAAATCAGAGCGGCGCGAAAGCAGTGCACTGACAGCGGCGGGCACAGACCGGTCTCCGCCTGAAAGTCCACGCTCTGCTCACCGCCGGCCAAAGGGGCGCTCCTGGCTCGCTGGGACGGAGCTGCACGGAACAGGACTCTGTCATCACACGGTGCCTGCCTACAGCAGAGTCAACACCTGGAACTGATTCTTTTTATTTTTTTTTTATTTTTTTTATTTTTTTTCTCTCTCATTAGTTTTTTGTTCTGGTGAAGGGGTTTTTATTTTTGTTTTATTTTTATTTTTTATTTTATTTTTTTTCTTTTGTGGGGTTTTATTTCTGTTTTATCTGTTTGCTTTGTTGTTTTTGTCTTCATTTTTGTTTCTGTTTGTCTATTTGCTCTTTCCTTCATTATTCTCTCTGGCTTTTATATGAGTGTAAACGGCGCCTCTAACCTCTTTGTGATTGTGGTTGTGATCTGTTCTTCCTTTTATCCTTTCCTTCTCTTTTTCCCACCAGTCCTCTGCACCAGTGTCCCAATGTTAGTGGGATCACTCTTGGTCCTCTAACCTTACATCTAATTCCTTCCTCTTCTCCCAATACTCTATTTCCTCCTTAACTCATTTTAAATTTAAACTCCTGAGGGGAAAAACTGACATACTAAGGACTTGTATACTGCATATAATTTTTCTGGTGTGTTTTAGATTTTGTTATATAACTGCAACTCTACTTTATACAGCTAAAAGTGGTAAATAACTGGTTAGCTCAGTATGTCATTTTCTAGGCTGTGTTTGATACTTCAGTTACCATTATAGCCAAATGTGAAATAATTGTTCTAAACAGCTTTCCTTCCTGATATTTCATGATTGATATTGACTAAGGGACACAGAAAATACAGTGGCACAGTACCAAAGAATCAAGGACTGGGCCAAACAGGTAGCAACTTCTCACATCCAATGAATTGAAGAGGTAGGATCTGGCAGAAAGCTCAAAACCCAAAAGCAAGCTCCACTTGGAAGATACTGTAGAGAAGTAGTCATCTTCTAAAGATCTTGAACACTAGCAATAAAGTAACCTATCATAGGTAATTTACAAACATCACCCCAGGAATTAAAGAAAGAAAAGATGAGACAACACTTAAACAAGATGCAACCCCACACATCCAATTCACCAAAGGCAAACCTAGGGGGCAATGAGGTGGGACAATCCGAAAGCCACCCACCTGGCATATCTGAAGGGGTAACAACAAAACAATTGAATGATGCTCTGGAAAAAATTAAAACAGAAATAATTTCACAGATAACTGCAGAGATAATGTCCACAATGAAGACTATGCTTAAGGACACTATAGCTGATACAGACAAAAAAATAGATGAGCTTAAGAAAACTATAGAAACCATGAATGCTCAGCATAGGAAAGAAATGGAATCCATAAGGCAGATTCAAGCAGATATCCAAGAGAACAAAAATTCCATTGAAAGTATTTGTAGCAGATTAAGCTAATGTGAGGACAGGATATCAGATATACAAGACAGGCTTGCAATTAGTGATCATGAAAAGAAAGAATTCTTAAAAACAGCAAGGGACCATGAAAAATCAATTCAGCAGCTGCTAGATGACTCAAAGATAAACAACTTAAGAATAATTGGAATAAATGAAAAAGCAGGAGATAGCATAAATGACATTAAAACCTTGTTCAAAGACATTATCAGGGAGAACTTTCCTGGCAGAGAAAAAGAATTTGATCCCCCAATAAGTGAAGCTTTTAGAACACCAACTAGACATGACCAAAAAAAAACTTCAGCCAGACATATCATAGTCAAGATCCCAGAAATTCAACAGAAGGGCAGAATCTTAAAAGCTGTTAGGGAGAAGAGACAAATCACCTATGAAGGAAAACCCATCTGAATCACAGCTGACTTTTCAGCACAAACCCTCAATTCAAGAAGAGCTTGGACTGACGTATTTCAAGCTCTAAAGGAAAATAATTTTCAACCCAGATTGATGTACCCCGCAAAACTATCTTTCAAAATTGATGGAGAAATAAAATACTTTCATGACAAAGAACATCTAAGAAAATTTATGACCACCAAACCAGCACTCCAAAATGTTCTGAAAGACATTCTAGAAAGAGATAGGAACCCCAATAGAAGGAATCCACCAGGCAGGGCATATAATTAAATAGCAGGAAAGGGGAAAAACAAAGAGTGGGAACCAACAACAGGAAAATATCATGACAAGTATAAGTCAATACATATCAGTTTTAACCATCAATGTTAACGGTCTCAATTCACCAATCAAAAGGCACAGACTGGCAAAATGGATCAAGAAGCAAGATCCAACAATATGCTGTATACAAGAAACACATTTAATTCAGAAAGAAATTCATAGACTGAAAGTCAAAGGATGGAAAACAATACTCCATGCAACAGGAACCCAGAAAAAAGCAGGGGTAGCTATTCTTTTTGCAGACAAAGTGAATTTCAAGCCAAGAATGGTTCAGAGAGATAAAGATGGTCATTACATCCTTGTAAAGGGAACAATCCAAGAGGAAGAGATAACGATCATAAATATATATGCGTCAAATACCAATGCACCCAACTATAGAAAACAAGTACTAAAGGACATGAAAAATCAAATAAGCACTAATACAATTATATTGGGAGATCTCAATACTCCACTGTCACAAAAAGACAAATCAACTAGACAGAAAATCAATAATGAAATAATAGAACTGAACCAAACTTTGGAACAAATGGATTTAGTAGATGTCTACAGAGTGTTCCACCCCACAACATCAGAATACACATTCTTCTCAGCTGCACATGGGACGTTCTCCAAAATAGACCACATACTAGCTCATAAAACCTGCTTAAGTAAATGCAAAGGAATTGAAATTATCCCATGCATATTATCAGACCATAGTGCAATGAAATTGGAAATCAATGGCAAAAGAAATCACAAATACTCCCTAAACACATGGAAATTAAACAGCACCCTCCTGAACAACCAATGGGTCACAGATGAAATTAAAGAAGAAATTAGACAATTTCTACAACTGAATGATAATGACAGTACAACATACCGGAACTTATGGGAAACAATGAAAGCAGTCCTAAGAGGGAAACTTATAGCATTAAATACTTATATTAGGAAAATAGAGCAAGCGCAAATAAACAACTTAATGGTGAACCTCAAACTTCTAGAAAAAGAAGAGCAGGTTAAGCCAAAAGACCGTACAAGGGAGAAAATTACAAAGATCAGAGCAGAAATTAATGTATTGGAGACTAAAAAAAACAATACAAAGAATCAATGAAGCAAAAAGTTGGTTCTTTGAAAGAATAAATAAGATTGACAAACCCTTATCCAACCTTATTAAAAAAAGAAAAGAAAAGACTCAAATCCATGCAATTGAAAATGAAAAGGGTGATATCACGACGGACCCTGCAGAAATCCAGAAGATCATCTATACCTATTTTAAAAATCTATATTCTACTAAGATGGAAAATGCAGAAGAAATGGACAGATTCCTAGATTCGTATGAATTACCAAAGCTGAATCAAGAAGATTTAAAAATCCTAAATAAACCAATATCAACCAATGAAATTGAAGATGTAATTAAAAACCTCCCAACAAAGAAAAGCCCAGGCCCTGATGGATTCACTGCCAAATTCTACAAGAAATTTAGAGAAGACCTAACGCCACTACTTCTCAAACTTTTTAATGAAATTGAAAGGGAAGCAATACTCCCAAATTCATTCCTGGAAGCAAGCATTACCCTGATACCAAAACCAGAGAAGGACCCAACTAAGAAAGAGAACTACAGGCCAATCTCCCTAATGAACATAGATGCAAAAATCCTTAATAAGATACTGGCAAACAGAATCCAACAAATCATCAAGAAGATTATACGCCATGACCAAGTTGGATTCATCCCTGGGATGCAGGGATGGTTCAACATATGTAAATCAACATCACTAGTCATTCGAGAGATGCAAATTAAAACAACACTGAGATACCATCTCACCCCAGAAAGAATGGCTACTATAAAGAAATCAACTAATAACAAATGCTGGAGGGGCTGTGGGGGAAAAGGAACCCTTCTTCACTGTTGGTGGGAGTGTCGACTGTTACAGCCACTGTGGAAGTCAGTGTGGAGATTCCTCAAAAAGCTAGGGTTGGAGGTCCCATTTGACCCAGCTATTCCCCTTCTGGGCATCTTCCCAGAAGAATTAAAAACATCATACCACAGTGATATATGTGCACCCATGTTTATAACAGCACAATTTGTAATAGCCAGATCTTGGAAACAACCCAAATGCCCATCAACTGAGGAATGGATAAGAAAGATGTGGTATTTTTATACAATGGAGTACTATTCAGCCATAAAGAAGGATAAACTGGAGACTTTTATAGGTAAATGGATGCAACTCGAGAAAATACTCATAAGTGAAATAAACCAGATGCACATGTGTAAGCATCATATTGTCTCACTAGTATGAGATACTGAAAGAGTAAATAAGATCCAAAATGTACAATAGACACGGTGAATCAAAAAGAAACTGGTCAATAAGAAGGAGAGACTGGAATGGGGAAAAGAAAGAAGGGAAAGGGAAAAAATTGTATATGTATATAAGATGGTTAAGATAGATACACTACCAGTTTTACATAGTTCATTGAAGAGTAAGGTTTGAGCCAATAATGTTTGGACAATTGAATGCTAATGTCTGGTATCCTGAAGAACTAACTTAAAGATAATAATACGTAATGCATTGACCATTGTTACCCTCATATTATGTTGTTTTGAAAATTTGTTCTTTTTTTGATTTGTTTTGTTTTAAAAAAAAAAAAGAATAAGTAGCTTATATGCAACCAGAATTTATTACACACACTTCTGGAGGCTGAGAAGTCCTAGGTGAAGATGCCCGTGGATTCAGTTTCTGGTGCAGCCCACTCTGTTTCAAAGATGGGCCTTCTGTGTGTCTTTGTGTGGCAGAAGGAGGAAAGGGAGCTCTCCTGAGCTTCTTGTAGAAGGGTGAGGGTTCCTCAGTAACTTGATCATTTTCCAGAGTCTTCACCTCCTAATACCATCACAGTGGTATTAGGTTATAATATATGACTCTTGAGAAAACACCAGTATTCAGACTATAGCAGCACTGTTGCACGGTGCATAACTTAAGAAAAAAACTTCATCGCACACTATATGATATATAGCATCTCATTCTATGACCTACATTTTTTCATACCTTACCAGCTCTGACTTTGCTCTTGGCTGGAGAGTTCTCCTATGTCATTGTCATTGCCTGCATGTGAGCAAACGTGAAAATAATCAGTGCTAGGTTCTGCGAATTGAACTTCTGCTTCCAAGAAGACTGACTGATACTCTACCCCAGATTTCCAATTCTTCCCTGAACACTTTACCTGAAACAAATAGAAGAAGAGCTAGAAAGGCAGACAACTTGTATGAATCTCCAGAGGATTGTGCTAAGTGAAAAACCACTTCTAACTGTTGCCAACTACATGGTTTCATGTATGTAACATCCTCAAAATGGCAAAATTTCAGGAATGAAGAATATATTATGGGTTGCCAGGGGTCAAGAAAATGCTGTAATCAAGAAATATGGTAAATGTTTAAATTTTTAAGAGTTTATTGCAGTAAAATACACATTGCCACTAATCCCCCTCAAAATAATTCCCCTTGCTTCAAACACACTTATCTTAACATTCTTGCCATTTTCTGCAGCAGCTCTGGAAGTCCTCTCTCATGAGTGTCTAGCTGTGCTGTCTTGGCTACCTTGGTGTCCTGAACTGATTCAAAATGTTTGCCTTTAATGGTCATTTTGATTTGGGGGAAGAGCCAGAAGTCACATAGTACCAGATCCAGTGAATAAGATGAGGACTCACTATACTATTTTCATTTAACAGAAATTGCTGTTAACATTTGATCAATATGGGGTGATGAAAAACAATGATAATTGTCTAAATGAACTTATTACAGTAAAATACATGTTGCCCTTAACACCCCTCAAAATGCTCAAAATATCCACCCATTGCCTCAAACATACTTAGCCCATCGTTCTTGACAATGTGTCCTTTATTAATAAGGTTTTTAAAATTTAATCATGCACAGTATTTTCCAATCACCCTTTCTGAAAAAGTAACCATGAGGGATCCTCATGGTTATGGGAATTCTCTGTAACTTTACATCAGTGTCCATATCCTGCTTGAGGCGTCATACAAGTTTTGTGAACTGCCACCACTTAAGGAACTAGAGAAAAGGGTCATAGATGTTTCTATATTAGTATTTCTTACAATGTACGTGAAACTCTAGTGTAATTTTTTTAAAAATCTCTCGGGAAGATATTAGCAATTGGAGGAAAATCCTGTGGTCTAAGTAGAATACCTCTTAATTCCTAGAAGCTAAATTGTTGCAGGAAGGGGTTTGTGGCGGATTGACAACTGGTGGTCAACTTGTAACACCCAGCTGAACTGAATCAGCATGGTGCTGGGTGTGAAGGGCCCACCTGAGGACTGTTGCCCACAGCATAAAAAGGAGAACTGGAGAGGAAGAGGTGGTGCTGTTGGTTCTCCTCGAGGAGCTTGTCACGCTGGCTTTCCTGATAGGAACTTGGCTGTTCTCATCATCGGAGGAGCTTGGGACCTCTTTGTCGCTGAGGATGGCTGTGGTGCCTTTCGGGGGAGCTCTGGTCCTTACTCTGAGCATCGCTTCCTGGCTCTGGGGCAGATCCCTCAGCCTGCTGGCACAGATCCTTCATCCCGCTGGCGCAGACTTTCTAGCTTCCACCATTGACCTTTGGGCCTTCCCAGTGCAGATCCATGAAATATACTTGCATGAGACATTGTCGTGGGCTCTAGGCCTTCAGCTGGACTCATGAGGGCATGGTCATGGGCTCTAGGTCTTCAGCTGGACTCATGCAGGACACTGCTGTAGGATCCAGGCCCTCAGCTGGATTCTTTGGGTCTTTAGTGTGTGGGCAGATTTCTTGCACTTTTTGTATGTGACTCTTTGGGTGACTATTACAAAATAATCCTAAAAATTATGTGTCCTGTATTGCACTGTTTCCCTTGCAAACCCTGACTACAAAAGGGTTAGAGAATGGTGAACCAGATATTCTCTGCAACATTCCCAAAGTTGGCATGAAAAGTAAGTTAGTTCTCAGATATGAATTTACCATGAAGCTAATAAACTTTAAGCTTCAGGACTTAATTTAAGCTTGCACAGGATCCTGCCGAGGCTCTGTGATACCCCCTGCAGTATGTTGGCGTGAGTAATATCTGTAAAAGTAAGATATTTACCCTATAATAGTGAAGATCTTTATCTCTCCTTTTATTCCAGTTTGTCCCCTTCCCATCTCTTTTCATGTTAGGCAGTGGTGTGAGAACTACAGGCATTTCAGGGACTGAAGAAGTTGAATAGAAGAAACAGTTTGCTTTGTCAGTTGAGGCTGATGAGGTTTATTCAGCCCAGTCATTTCCATGACTAAATCGTTGCTAGCCATCTCCAGATAGGCATGCTTCCTGAGTTTCCTTGCCACCCACTATGCCATTTCACCCAGAAGCATGGTGCAAAGGTATAGGGTCGGAGGTCAGACTCCACCCCAACAGTATCTGGGACCCTGGTATGGATTGAACTGTGTCCTTCTGAAAGTCTTCTGTTGAAGCCCCACCCTCCAACCTGACTGGACTGTAGATGGGGCCTTTAAGAGGTGTCTCAATCTGTCTTCTGTTACCATAACAAAACACCTGAAGCTGGATACTTTATTGCAAAAGGAGTTAATTTAGCTCACGGTTCTGGAGATTTAAGGGCATGGTGTCAGCATCTGCTTGGTTCTGTTGAGGGCCTCTGGCTACGTCACAACACGGTGGATGGCATCATAGTAGGAATGTGTGTGAGAGGAAATCACAGTGCAAGCCAGGAAGCCAGGGGGTTCAGAATTAAGACCAGGCTTGCTCTTTTATAACAACTCATTCTCGGGGAAACTAACTGGGCTCTCGAGAGTTATACTAATCCATTTGGAGGGTAATGCACTCCAATATTTAACTACCTTGCACCAACCCCACCTCTTACAGGTTCTGGCACCTCCCAACACCACCTCATTAGAGACCCAGCTTCTAGCACATGACCTTTCAAACCACATCCAAGCCATGGTGAAGGTCTTTGAGATTAAGTAAGACCATAAGGGCAGAACTTTAATCCAATAGGAGTAGGGTCCATGAAGAAGAGGCACAAGGATACGCATACACAGAGAGAAAGGTCATGTGAGGACAGAGACAGAGGCAGGCCACCTGCAAGCCAAGAAGGGAGGCCTCAAGAGAAGCCACACCTGCCAAGATGCCAATCTTGGACTCGCAGCCTCCAGTGCTGCAAGAAAGTAAGTTTCTATTGTTTAAGCCACCAAGACTGTAGCACTGCATTAAGGCACCCTGAAAAGACTTTATCTAACACCTCAAACATGGACGTAATGGAGGAAGAGCAAGGTTAGAGAGCTATGAGCCAAAAACTCAAAGGGATAAAATTATAAGCAGAATGTTCAGTTACGAATCCAAGTCCAGGGCCAGTGAGATGGCTCAGTGGCATAAGCGCCTTCCTGGCAAGTGCAAGGGCCCGAGTTCGACCCCTGGTACCCACAAAAAAAAAAAAAAAAAATGAATCCAAGTCCAAACAGAATTGCTCTTCTGTGAAAGAAAACTCTAAACATGAAATGTTTACCACACCAAACACACCTGTCTTTTTTTTTTTTTTTGTGGGTACCAGGGGTTGACCTCAGGACCTCGTGTGCCAGCAGGCACCTGTGCCGCTGAGCGATATCACCAGCCTTTTTTTCGTATGTGGGTACCAGGAGTCGAATTCGGGCCCTCGCGCTTGCCAGGCAGGTGCTTACACCACTGAGCCATCTCACCAGCCCAAACACACCTGTTTTTTTATGCAAATCACACAAAATAGGATTGATCAGAATTTCTGTGTGTTTTTTTGTTTTTTATTTTTTATTTTATGTGGGTACCAGTCAAACTCAGGACCTCGTGCTTGCCAGGCAGGCACTTATCTTGAGCCATAGCACCGGCCCAGAATTCCTGTGTTTTAAGAGGTCAAACAACAAGTTCTACAAATACCCAAGTGGGTGATGTCTTATACAGCGCAATACAGGAGATGGTGTTTGTTACTGTGGTGCCGCAAGCTGATGGAAAAATGGCAGGCAAAATGCGACTGGCACGGTGACATGGGCTGGAGAATCCAGGGTTCCAATGACAGAACTGTACAGTATGTCAATGAACACAGTGTACGAGACAGCAGTTACATATCTCATCGCCCGATGTAACAGGGCAACCACACAGTAGGCAGCCTAAACTATAGAGAGAAAAGAAAGCAGAAGAGAGGCAGGTCCCAAAGTCAGTTAATGAACATGCTTATGCTATTGTCCAGCATTTCATAGTATTTGTGGTATGTGACAACTTTGGATTGGAAAATTTGACCTTTCATTTTCATAATGATTTATAATATTTCTGCTTCTCTTTCTTCATAAATACTCATGACCGTACTTAACTCTGTATTTGTGATTTAGTATTCTTTTTTTTTATTTTTTTATTTATTTTTTTATTTTAAAGAGAAGAAAAAACAAAACAAATCAAAAGAAGATCAAATTTTCAAACCAACATAATAGGAGGGTAACAATGGTTAATACATTACGTATTACTATCTTTAAGTTAGTTATTCAGGACACCAGACATTAGCATTCAATTGTCCAAACATTATTGGCACAAACCTTACTCTTCAATGAACTAAGTAAAAATGGTAGTGTATCTATCTTAACCATCTTATATATATATATATATATATATATATATATATATATATATATACAATTTTTTTCCCTTTCCCTTCTTTCTTTTC
Source organism: Erethizon dorsatum (assembly GCA_028451465.1). Taxonomy (NCBI): domain Eukaryota; kingdom Metazoa; phylum Chordata; class Mammalia; order Rodentia; family Erethizontidae; genus Erethizon; species Erethizon dorsatum. The sequence goes on from CM051833.1 coordinate 60,538,023, forward strand.
CCTATTCCAGTCTCTCTTTCCTTTTGACCAGTTTCTTTTTGATTCACCATGTCTATTGTACATTTTGGATCTTATTTACTCTTTCAGTTTCTCATACTAGAGAGATAATACGATGCTTACACATGTGCTTCTGGTTTATTTCACTTATGAGTATTTTCTCCAGTTGCATCCATTTACCTATAAAAGTCTCCAGTTTATCCTTCTTTATGGCTGAATAGTACTCCATTGTATAAAAATACCACATCTTTCTTATCCATTCCTCAGTTGATGGGCATTTGGGTTGTTTCCAAGATCTGGCTATTACAAATTGTGCTGCTATAAACATGGGTGCACATATATCGCTGTGGTACGATGTTTTTAATTCTTCTGGGAAGATGCCCAGAAGGGGAATAGCTGGGTCAAATGGGACCTCCAACCCTAGTTTTCTGAGGAATCTCCACACTGACTTCCACAGTGGCTGTACCAGTCGACACTCCCACCAACAGTGAAGAAGGGTTCCTTTTTCCCCACAGCCCCTCCAGCATTTGTTATTAGTTGATTTCTTAATAGTAGCCATTCTTTCTGGGGTGAGATGGTATCTCAGTGTTGTTTTAATTTGCATCTCTCGAATGACTAGTGATGTTGCACATTTTTTTGTATATTTGTTTGCCATTAGTATTTCTTCATCTGAGAAATGTGTATTCATCTCAGATGCCCATTTTTGGAGTGGGTCTTTAAATTTGGGAGGTCTGATTTTTTTGAGTTCTTTATATGTTCTCGATAGTAATCCTTTGTCTGAGGAACAGCTGGCAAACATTTTTTCCCACATTGTGGGTTGTCTCTTCACTCTGTTGGTGGTTTCTCTTGCTGTGCAAAAGCTTTTTAATAAGATGAGATCCCAGTTATTGATTCTTTGGGATAGTTCCCGTGCGGTTGAGTTTTTATTCATAAAGTCTTTGCCTACACCAATGTCTCCAAGGGTTTTACCTATCCTACCTTCCAGCAGATTTAATGTTTCTGTTTTAATATTTAGATCTCTGATCCATTTTGAATTTAGTTTAGTGCATGGTGAAAGATATGGATCTAGTTTTAATCTTCGGCATGTGTAGAGCCAGTTTTTCCAGCACCATTTATTAAAGAGGCTATCTTTCTTCCAGCGAATGTGTTTGGCACCTTTGTCAAAGATAAGGTGGCTTAGTATGTCTGGGGTTGTTTCAGCATCTTCTAATCTGTTCCATTGATCTTCAGGTCTGTTTTTTTGCCAGTACCACACTGTTTTTATCACAGTAGATTTATAGTATAATTTCAAGTCGGGGATTGTGATGCCCCCTGCCTTGCCTTTGTTGCCCAGAATTGCCTTTGCTATTCTAGGTCTCTTCTGATTCCAAATGAATTTTAGGATTGTTTTCTCTAATTCTGTGAGATATGCTGTTGGAATTTTGATTGGAATTGCATTAAATCTGTATAACAATTTTGGAAGTATGGCCATTTTCACTATATTGGTTCTTCCTATCCAGGAGCAAGGGATATCTTTCCATTTTCTGATATCCTCTTCAATCTCCTTTTTCAAAGTACTGTAGTTTTCAGTATAGAGGTCTTTTACATCCTTCATGAGGTTGATTCCTAGGTATTTCATTTTTTTGGATGTTATTGTGAAAGGTATTGTTTCCCTAATTTCTCTTTCAGTAAGTTTGTTATTTGTGTACAGGAAGGCTATTGACTTTTGAGTATTGACTTTGTATCCAGCTACACTACTGAATTTGCTTATTAAATCTAACAGTTTTTTAGTGGAGTTTTTGGGGTCTTCTGTGTAGAGTATCATGTCATCTGCAAATAATGATAATTTAACTTCTTCCTTTCCAATCATTATTCCTTTTATTTCTTTCTCTTGTCTAATCTCTCTGGCTAAAGTTTCCAGAACTATGTTGAATAAGAGTGGGGACAGTGGACATCCTTGTCTTGTTCCTGATTTTAGAGGGAAGGCTTTCAGTTTTTGGCCATTTAGTATAATATTGGCTGTTGGTTTGTTATAGATAGCTTTTACCAGATTGAGATAAAGACCCTCTATTCCAATTTTCTGTAGGGTTTTTATCATGAAAAGGTGCTGGACTTTGTCAAAAGCTTTTTCTGCATCTATTGAGATGATCATGTGATTTTTGTCTTTGGTTCTGTTAATATGCTGTATTACATTTATTGATTTACGTATGTTGAACCATCCCTGCATCCCTGGGATGAATCCAACTTGGTCATGGTGTATAATCTTCTTGATGATTTGTTGGATTCTGTTTGCCAGTATCTTATTAAGGATTTTTGCATCTATGTTCATTAGGGAGATTGGCCTGTAGTTCTCTTTCTTAGTTGGGTCCTTCTCTGGTTTTGGTATCAGGGTAATGCTTGCTTCCAGGAATGAATTTGGGAGTATTGCTTCCCTTTCAATTTCATTGAAAAGTTTGAGAAGTAGGGGCGTTAGGTCTTCTCTAAATTTCTTGTAGAATTCGGCAGTGAATCCCTCAGGGCCTGGGCTTTTCTTTGTTGGGAGGTTTTTAATTACATCTTCAATTTCATTGGTTGATATTGGTTTATTTAGGATTTTTAAATCTTCTTGATTCAGCTTTGGTAATTCATACGAATCTAGGAATCTGTCCATTTCTTCTGCATTTTCCATCTTAGTAGAATATAAATTTTCAAAATAGGTATAGATGATCTTCTGGATTTCTGCAGGGTCCGTCGTGATATCACCCTTTTCATTTTCAATTGCATGGATTTGAGTCTTTTCTTTTCTTTTTTTAATAAGGTTGGATAAGGGTTTGTCAATCTTATTTATTCTTTCAAAGAACCAACTTTTTGCTTCATTGATTCTTTGTATTGTTTTTTTATTCTCCAATACGTTAATTTCTGCTCTGATCTTTATAATTTCCTCCCTTGTACGGGCTTTTGGCTTAACCTGCTCTTCTTTTTCTAGAAGCTCGAGGTTCACCCTTAAGTTGTTTATTTGCGCTTGCTCTATTTTCCTGATATAAGTGTTTAATGCTATAAATTTCCCTCTTAGGACTGCTTTCATTGTATCCCATAAGTTCCGGTATGTTGTACTGTCATTATCATTCAGTTGTAGAAAGTGACTAATTTCTTCTTTAATTTCATCTGTGACCCATTGGTTGTTCAGGAGGATGCTGTTTAATTTCCATGTGTTTAGGGAGTTTTTGTGGGATCTTTTGCCATTGATTTCCAATTTCATTGCACTATGGTCTGATAATATGCATGGGATAATTTCAATTCCTTTGCATTTACTTAAGCAGGTTTTATGAGCTAGTATGTGGTCTATTTTGGAGAACGTCCCATGTGCAGCTGAGAAGAATGTGTATTCTGATGTTGTGGGATGGAACACTCTGTAGACATCTACTAAGTCCATTTGTTCAAAAGTTTGGTTCAGTTCTACTATTTCATTATTGATTTTCTGTCCAGTTGATCTATCTTTTTGTGACAGTGGAGTATTGAGATCTCCCAATATAATTGTATTAGTGCTTATTTGATTTTTCATGTCCTTTAGTACTTGTTTTATATAGCTGGGTGCATTGGTATTTGACGCATATATATTTATGATCGTTATCTCTTCCTCTTGGATTGTTCCCTTTACAAGGATGTAATGACCGTCTTTATCTCTCTGAATCCTTCTTGGCTTGAAGTTCACTTTGTCTACAAAAAGAATAGCTACCCCTGCTTTTTTCTGGGTTCCTGTGGCATGGAGTATTGTTTTCCATCCTTTGACTTTCAGTCTATGAATTTCTTTCTGAATTAAATGTGTTTCTTGTATACAGCATATTGTTGGATCTTGCTTCTTGATCCATTTCGCCAGTCTGTGCCTTTTGATTGGTGAATTGAGACCGTTAACATTGATGGTTAAAACTGATATGTATTGACTTGTCATGATATTTTCCTGTTGTTGGTTCCCACTCTTTGTTTTTCTGCTTTCCGGCTATTTAATTATTTGCCCTGCCTGGTGGATTCCTTCTGTTGGGGTTCCTATCTCTTTCTAGAATGTCCTTCAGAACGTTTTGGAGTGCTGGTTTGGTGGTCATAAATTTTCTCAGATGTTCTTTGTCATGAAAGTATTTTATTTCTCCATCAATTTTGAAAGATAGTTTTGCAGGGTACATCAATCTGGGCTGAAAATTATTTTCCTTTAGAGCTTGCAATACATCATTCCAAGCTCTTCTTGAATTGAGGGTTTGTGCTGAAAAGTCAGCTGTGATTCAGATGGGTTTTCCTTCATAGGTGATTTGTCTCTTCTCCCTAACAGCTTTTAAGATTCTGCCCTTCTGTTGAATTTCTGGGATCTTGACTATAATATGTCTGGCTGAAGTTTTTTTTTTGATCATGTCTAGTTGGTGTTCTAAAAGCTTCACTTATAGGGGTGTCAAATTCCTTTTCTCTTCCAGGAAAGTTCTCCCTGATTATGTCTTTGAACAAGGTTTTAATGTCGTTGATGCTATCTCCTGCTTTTTCATTTATTCCAATTATTCTTAAGTTGTTTATCTTTGAGTCATCTAGCAGCTGCTGAATTGATTTTTCATGGTCCCTTTCTATTTTTAAGAATTTTTCCATTTCACGATCACTAATTGCAAGCCTGTCTTCTATATCTGAGATCCTGTCCTCGCATTGGCTTAATCTGCTACAAATACTTTCAATGGAATTTTTTATCTCTTGGATATCTGCTTGAATCTGCCTTATGGATTCCATTTCTTTCCTATGCTGAGCATTCATGGTTTCTATAGTTTTCTTAAGTTCATCTATTTTTTTGTCTGTATCAGCTATAGTGTCCTTAAGCATGGTCTTCATTGTAGACATTATCTCTGCAGTTATCTGTGAGATTATTTCTGTTTTAATTTTTTCCAGAACCTCATTCAGTTGCTTTGTTGTTACCACTTCAGATAGGCCAGGTGGGTGGCTTTCGGATTGTCCCACCTCGTTGCTCCCTAGGTTTGCCTTTGGTGAATTGATGTGTGTGGTTGCATCTTGTTTAAGTGTCGTCTCATTTTTTCTTTCTTTAATTCCTGGGGTGATGTTTGCAAATTACCTATAGTAGGTTACTTTATTGCTAGTGTTTAAGATCTTTAGAAGATGACTACTTCTCTGCAGTATCTTCCAAGTGGAGCCTGCTTTTGGGTTTTGAGCTTTCTGCCAGATCCTACCTCTTCAATTCGTTGGGTATGCGAAGTTGCTACCTGTTTGGCCCAGTCCTTGATTCTTTGGTACTGTGCCACTGTATTTTCTGTGTCCCTTAGTCAATCTCAATCATGAAATATCAGGAAGGAAAGATGTTTAGAACAATTATTTCACATTTGGCTATAATGTTAACTAAAGCATCAAACACAGCCTAAAAAATGACAGACTGAGCTAACCAGTTATTTACCACTTTTAGCTGTATAGAGTTGCGGTTATATAACAAAATCTAAAACACACCAGAAAAATTATATGCAGTATACAAGTCCTATGTATGTCAATTTTTCCTTGAGGAGTTTAAATTTAAAATGAGTTAAGGAGGAAATAGAGTATTGGGAGAAGAGGAAGGAATTAGATGTAAGGTTAGAGGACCAAGAGGGATCCCACTAAAATTGGGACACTAGTGCAGAGGACAGGTGGTAAAAAGAGAAGGAAGGGATAAAAGGAAGAACAGATCACAACCACAATCACAAAGACGTTAGAGGCGCTGTTTACACTCATATAAAAAACCAGAGAGAATAATGAAGGAAAGAGCAAATACACATACAGAAACAAAAATGAAGATAAAAACAATAAAACAGACAGATCAAAAATAAAACCCCACCAAAAAACAAAACAAAACAAAAACAAAAAAACCCTTCGCCAGAACAAAAAACAAATCAGTGAGAAAAAAAAATAAAAATAAAAATAAAAATAAAAATAATAAAAAGAATCAGTTCCAGGTGTTGACTCTGTTGTAGGCAGGTACCTTGTGACAGAGTCCTGTTCTGTGCAGGTCCGTCCCAGTAAGCCAGGAGCGCCCTCTGGCGGGCGGTGAGCAGATGCGCGTACTTTCAGGCAGAGACCAGTCTAGCTCGCCTCCGCTCTCAGCGCCCTTTCACGATCCCTGGGCCTGAGAGGCTCAGCGCGCTGTCTGGAGCGTGGGTTCCCTGCACTGGTTCCCGCCGCTCTGGTTTTTCACCACGCCCCCCACAATGGCGCCGGGCCAGTCGCTCTCTGGTGCGGGACAGGTGTGGCTGAGAGTCCAGTCTCGTTCGCCTGCTGACCTCAGCACACTTTCGTGGGCCTGAGAGGCCCCGTGCTGTCCTGTCCGGAGCACAAGTTCCCAGAGCAGTTTCCGAGCCGCTCTGAGTTTCGCCACACCCCCCACAATGGCGCCCGGCCGGTCGCTCTCTGGCACGGGGCAGCTGTGGCTGAGAGACACTCACCGCCGGTCAGCGCCGTTCTCCGCCGCTCCCCTGCCCCGCCGCTGTCTCAGGATCCTCCGTGGGGGCTCCCTGGGTGCCAGCTGCCACCATGTGTCCGTAGAATTGAGCCTCCACGGCGCTGCAACTCCCGGGATAGTAGAAGGTGCGCGCGTGCGGTCTGCTCCTTCTTTCCTTCTTCTTTGTTGGAAGTCACCCGTCACTGGTGCCGGGGGTCCCAGATTGCGCTTCAGAACTTTTCTGGGTTTCGGGGAGGCATCTCCCCCCCTCCTGCGCTTTCCGGGTCGCTATATTCCCGTGTTCCAATGGTAACTTTTAGAGAGAGTTTCGCTGCCTGCTTCTTACTCATCCGCCATCTTGAGGTCCCCCACTAGTATTCTTTTTTTGAACATCCTTCTCTCCCTAAATTTAAAAAACTTCACTGTAGCTGAGTCTACATAATGGAGGAACCAGGTAAGAGCCCAGTGCCAATGGCTTTTGTTTATTTTAAGTAACAGGGCATTATCAATGTCATGGCACACAGAACGATACTGGGTTAACAAAAATAGTCGATTTTTCATTTGAGAAAGTGATTTACAAAAGTGAAATTGTGGATATGAAGGGTTTTTTTTAAAGGAAAACTAAGCAGTTCTTCACCTATATTTTCCCTATTAATCTATGACCTTGCTCAATCTGTGACAAAAAATCTACAACTCATGTAAAAAGGCTCTTTCAATGGATATAAAATAAAATTTTAAAGTGATAAGGCAATATTATTGGTAGCATTTTTTCTTCCTTAGTGACACTTAAAATAGTCATATTTGTGTGCAAGGCCCTCACTTCAACTTAGCACCACCATGAAAGAAAGAAAGAAAGAAAGAAAGAAAGAAAGAAAGAAAGAAAGAAAGAAAGAAAAAAGAAAAAAAAGAAAGAAAAGTGGAAAAGTATCTACATCCTAAATTTGGTTAAATACACTAGTGTACAAATTCATTTTGATCTACATCCTGGGAGTAGTGAGACACATTTCCAACATCCCAATCAGGAATCTGCACCGCAGGAACAGTTCCTCAGTATCCGAGACACTTTTCACAGGCCTACAACACAGAGCCTTGAGCTACTACACTGTGGCTCAGAATCAGAGTTTGTTAATCAGCACAAAAGATGACAGAAATGATTTTATGTTGGTGAAAGGAGTGGTGGTTAAGCTAGGTGAACTGTCTAGAAATATCTTCCAGACACCTCTACCCAGGCATGAGCAGGACAGAGTGTGGTTAGCAGTCTGATGTTGGACTCTACTGAATTGCTAACGTTCTGTTTGTAGCTTTTCAAAGAGGCTATGGACAGTGCACTTGGACTCCCCAGAGCTTCCAAGGACTGGTTTTGTGCTTCCTGGTTAACAAGATTGTTTGGGGCACAATTCATTCTGCGACTTGCTTTGTTGTCAGTGTTTAGTAATGATGCCGTAGAAGACAGGAAACTAGAGCCCGCCCTGCTCATGGGAGACCATCTATATCCACAGAACTCACAGGACAAGGGCTGCACCGGCCCATCTGCAGCTGGAAGCCTTCCCAGAGTCTGACCTCCAGTCACAATTGTCCCCTCCAAACCAAAGCCACTTTTACCTCTGAGAAAGTACTGACTCATGAGCTGTAACCAAAGTCCTGAACCCTCGTAATCATGGAAACGTCTCTCCTTGGCAGAAATATATGAATAAAATGATGTTGGCGTGGGTTAATTTTTAGAAATTCATTTAATTTTGTCTCAGGTAATTAGTATTTGTCCTCTGAAAGTGATCCAAAACCTATGCATTTGGCATCTCTGTTACTAACAGACATAGAATGGCTGCTAAGCAACATCATGCATTGTTGTTTCTTCATCTAATTTAAAATTCTCAATCCGCAGCAAAGGTCTTCAGAGAGAAGTTATTGTTCAGGGTGGACCAAATACCATTTTTCACTGTAGCCCATTCAATTTAGAAAAGAAATTACAGCGTGCTGTTCAATCAACATAAAATGATTTGTACAGAACATTTAACATCTTCTTGAAATATAGCTGTCTTCTTTACTAATCAGATCTACTTAATTTATTTTAAACTTTCTCAAGGAGAAAGTTTCTTTCTCCTTCAATCTTTGCCTTTTTACCATTCCTCTAACTTTCAGGCCAGTTTATAGATACTCTTTGGGATGGGAACTGGAATATGTAGGAAGGAAGATTCGGAAATACACAATATACTCTTCTTAGCCTGTAATTTAGTCATGCAAAAGGAGCCTCCAGAGTGCAGTCATCATTTGAATGAGTCACTTGACCAAAATTCCAATTCCATTAGAAAGAAGATATATTTAACATAGTTGTTTTCTGATATAAATGCTGAAAGTCAATTATTTGTAAGTTCTGATGATGATAATCTGGCTTTGATTCAAGCATCTTGGGAGAACATAGCAAGGTATCCTCCCGAAGGGTAGAATGTCACATTTCAACATTCACCCCAGAATAGTTCTTGACATTAAGATTAACTTCTTGGCAAACTTTGTTGGAAGGAAGTACATTTACATAAAACAGGCAAAAGCATGAGCATTGCATGCGTTAAAACATCACAAGAATGAGGACATATTGCTTGAACTCTGGAACAATCTAGCATAAAGTTTGGGCCAATGGAAGAAAAGAAGTACAAAGGTGAATAAATGGGGGGAAATATGTAGAATACTTTAAAGGAAATGTAATTTGGTTACCATAATAGTGTGGAGAAAATCTGATTTTCTTAGCAGTAAAGTCTCTCCTAGGACAAGATTGATTTTTGTTGGTTTAAAACCTTATTAAGCCTCTTGGTTTGAGTGTGGTTGTGAGTGGGGGAGGACCCTCCCCAGAGAGGATGTTTAAATTACAGTATAATAAGGGGACAATAAGTTACTGGGGGGGCCATTTATTCTTGGCTTTTGTGATATATTTTCATTATAGAGGCTGTGATTTTTTAGGGCTAAAGGGTAGGAACAGCTCACACACCAGAAAAGAAACTGGAGAAAGAGTTGACATTTAATGGAGAGGTTTCCTCAGGTTTGCTGCAGGCACAAGGTTCACAGTCTCCCTCTTGAGACAGCCAAGCACATCGGTTAAAGAGCCAAACCCATCTAGGTGCAAATCTCAGCTGTGCTCTTTTAACACCGTGACCTTGGACCGACCACATGTGCCTTTCTGTGCCTCAGCAGTCCCCTTCGTAAAATGGACACAGTAATAAGCTCAAAATGTTGTCGCGATGTTTAGCTCATACACGACAGGGGCCAACTCCCTAGCTCACGACCTCTGCAGTCTCTTGCTTCTGTCATCGTCTTGAAATTCTTAATCACTTTTAAATAAGAGATGCTGTGTTTTTATGTTGATATGGGCCCCAGAAATTGTGTAGAGGTCCCTAAATCCATGTAGTATTTAGAACAAAGCCTGGCCCATCATCAGCACTGGTCATTATCTTTTTTCCCTACCCACACACAAACACACACATGCATGCACACTCACACAAATTTAGGAAAGCTTCCAGGCCCCAGATCTGGTTGTGAAGCTGGAATTTTAAGAAGGAGGAGCAAGGGTTAATGGAGAAGCTGGCCCAGGGTGCAAGGTACTAACTTCTCCAATATCCCACTGACAGGGCGGATGAGCAAGAGGACTTCCCAAGAGGATCCAGCCACATCTGGGATATTTTTCTTCCAAATTCAGATAAAAAGTACATAGGCCAGTAAAATATGCATTGACAAAAAAGTCTTTAAGAGTCAATTTTAGCGACTAGCTGATAGCAGATGATGGGTACATCAATTATTTACACATAAACAAATATTTTAAAAGTACAAGAGATCGTCTAAAGATACTTTATCCTTTTAAGTATTTTAAACATCAGGCCCTCTGTCACCCTCAGGGTAAGAGAACCATGCAGATCCATGTGGCTTTATGTCCAAAGAGAAACAAGTTATCATCAAGCCAACAAACTTTTAAATAAATTACCTTCTGTTCTACTAGTTCCTTGTTACATACACCTTCAAATGACCCAGAAGGTCAAGCTCAAGTTTGGAAATCCTTTATTTTCTGAAAGCTGTTCATATGCATGTGTGTAAACACTGCTGGCCTCATATCCTAGCTCCAGTCACCTCTTATTCTTGTAAACCAATAAACCTTAGCCACCCACATGGTCTGGGGACATATGCATGCCTCAGACTGGTGCCTCCAGAGGACAGTGTACAGAAGACACCTGCATAGGCCTCAGAAGAAGATCAAGGCTATTTGGACCAGAAATCCCAGGGTCTAGGACACGCAGAGGGAGATAGAGAAAGTGAGTCTAAGTTTTGTACCCAGACTCCTCACTTGGTAAAAGGGACATGGGCAGAAATGGGTGAGAACAGACCCTCCAAGCACACATTGCCCCTGAGATCTTAACTACTCATTGAGTCAACTGTTTAAATAAGATTAGGCTCATCTGCATCCCATTACATAGTCACAAACTCCAAATAAGTATGGCTTTGTGTACAGAGACATCCAAATTTTCTAGAGTCAATTTTGTATCTCCAGCTCTGCTCCCAGTTACCCTCTCCAGCTCCTGCCCAGCCCTCCAGTTCCTTCCAGCCAGCGGTCTCCAATGCCACCCCCATTCCATGCACACACATCTGCCAGCAGTTTCCCTCCAGTCACCACTGAATATTCCAGATGAGCTGTGCATTTATTCTTTTCCCAGTGATGAGACGAGGGCACCTTCTCCGGGAGTGAATGGGTTAATTTATATTGTTGTGCTATACCTAAAATGGAAATTTTAGAAATGTGGCTATTATTAATATAAAGGTCAAAACAAGAACAAGAGAGAGAGAAATATCATGGCAAATGGGGCCTATGAGTGTTCTAAATCTAGCCACCATCAGGACTAGTACTTAGAGTCTAGGGACCTTTTAGCAAATCCTTTATCTCATGTTGCCATTTGCATCTGACAAATACTGATTTGAGTTGTGTTTTGAATAAACAATGAAAACAATGCCTTACATGGGACTTGACTCAAAGACCACTATTTAACATGTTAGAAAGTTGATAGGATGCTTGGTTTGCAGTGCCAAGGTTGGTGGTACCTTTTTATTGGGCATGGATGTGTCAGGCAAGCCCCTCGGCCTCTCTCCCTACACTGTAAAGAATCATAGAATTCTGGAGTAGGAGAAAAACTTCTGTGATAATCCACTTTAATGCTCCAGTTTCACACTTAGAAAACAGAGGCTTGGGGCTGTCATATAACACACCAGTGTCACACAGGTCATGGAAGAAAGTTCTCGAATTTCCTCTATGAATGCTTTGACTGTGTTTACCTACAGGCCCCTTCTAGGTCTGAAAATCCCAAGTTTTTGGGCTCTCACTCCTAGATTCTTCTTGTTGGAAAAAAAAAATGGTATTATTTTTTAAAAATCAAGAATTTTCTATTAACTAGGAAGTCAACAGGATAATAGCAAGAAAAAAATGAGAGATGACCAAGGTAGGAACCTGGAGAATTGCATTCTGGGCATGGTTCCAGGGCAGCCCATAGTGGGCCTTGAAAAGGAGTTGCCAACTGACCTCAGCAACTTGGCTGCTTATACTTGAGTAGTGCCAGCAATGACGAAAGTCTGTGAGTGGCTAACGTGAAGGCAACAAAAGTCTTCCCTTGGAAGAAATCCTAGCATTTTTTTTAACTGATAATTAAAAATCATACATCTGTATGGGGTACCACGTGATGTTTTGCTACACATATGCCTTGTATAATGTTCAAATCGGGTTAAACATAGCTATATTCTCAAATATTTATTTCTTTATGATGAAAAGTTTCAAAATCCTTTAGTCTAGCTTTTAAAATACCCAGTACCTTCAACTGTCATCAATTATAACCCAACTATGCAAGAACACAGCAGAACTTCTTATCCCTAACTGCAACTGAGACCTTGTTTTTTGGCTTGGTTTGGTTTAGTTTGGTTTGGTTTTGTGAGACAGGGTCTCGCTGTGTAGTTCAGGATGGCCTTGAACTCACTATGTAGCTCATCTGGCCTCGAACTCATGGTGATCCTCCTGCCTCGGCCTCCCAAGTGCTGTGATCACAGGTGTGCACTCCCTTGCCTGCTGAGTCCCTGTTGCTCAAGATCTCCCCATCTGTACTCAACCCAACTCTTCCAGCTGCCAGTAACTACTCTTCTACTCTCAACTTCTAACATTCTGTCTAAAGAAATAAGGTAGAATTTGGAAGGCAAATGTATATTTTAATTTTTAAAAGTCTGATCACACACCGAAGGATGATAAGCATGTGACAATATCTCAAGACACATTCCCAGGACATGCAGACCAGAGGAAGATACCCACAACTGGGGACTGACATTCAACACAGGGGATCAGCTTCAATTCATGTTCTTTGCTGAGTCCTTCCGAGAGCCAGCCTTTAGAAGGAAACTGTCAGAGATTCACTGATGATGCTTTTTAAATATTTTAATTACTATGGCCATCATACTAATTTATTTAATTAAGAATTTTTAATAATTTTGAGGCCATGAATGAGCTGTCCAGAATGCCAACCACTGGGTGAAAGCTGACCCTTGTTTTGTTGGCATGAATCAGAGGTAATAGAGTAAGAAACGTCTGCAGTCCAGATTGTTAGCCATGGTTTCCCAAAATGGCCAGAGCTCGCTGGCCTTTGTCACAAACACTGTCCTTCTACCTGCAGCACTCACTGTCCTACCTTTAACCTGGTTCCGGGAGACACACTCCTGCTCATCTCCCAGGATCCCTCCCTGGGAAGCCTTTCAGGACTGCGTCCTCGCTCCTTCTCACCCTGGATCATCACAGCTGTTGGCCGGGGCGCATTTCCCACCCGACCGAGTGAAGTCCCCATGGCAAGGCCTGCGTCTTGCCTACCACTTTATTAGGTCCAGGGTCCAGCAGAGGGCCTCATAAGGTGGGAGATCAAGAAACGTTTGTCGCATGAGTACGTAGTACAGTAACAGTCTGGGTGCAAGAAGGAAGGTGCATCCCACTCGGGTTTTTTCTAGTAAAAGACTAGACACACAAACTGGCTCATTCAAGGCTAGAGAGAGAGAGAAGGCTCAGCAGGATGTCTAGGATCCAGCAGGATGTTTAAGAACTAGGAAGCGACCGAGGGCTGTGAGAGCTTTCTGTCCCTCCTCCTCCCTCTCCTCATGCGCGCCTCCATTCTCCTGCTGCTCTCTGCAGAGCAGCTTTCTTCCCCTCACAGTGCCTCGGCTGCTTCAGGCCCAGCTCCACTGGACCTTTGGTTCTGTTATCTGACGGCACTGATGTGGATCAGGAAAATGCCCAAGTCCACTAATCTTTTACAATGCAATGTGCTCAGCTGCAGAAGGTTGGGACACACCTAAGGCACTTCTTGGTGGCCACCCATCAAGGAGGAATGGTCCATGCCTGCTGCTGGGCCTCTGCCATGGGTCTATAGGCAACAGACCCCAGTATTCAGTTTCCTCTATCATCTCAGCCCTGATCAAGCCTTCGAAGAACCACAGCTGGATCTGTGCCTCTGTCCCATATTCTCCTCCACCCCAATTCCCAGGGGAGAGGGGGACACAGCTCCAAGGCCTCACTGGGGCATTGCCTGCTACAGAAACAATAAGTCATGGAGTATGACAAGTATTTTAATGGTCAGTCTACCAGACCCTCTGCCAGGACACATGTTCAGGGATTGGTACTAATGGGGACTCAGTCTACTAGGAGTATTCTGATTTATAGTATTGAAAATCAAAAGCTTGAGAAAATGAAGAAATCAAAGTAGCCTTATCTGCAGATGATCCAACCCTACCTATCTAGAAGCCCTAAAACCTCCACACTCCTAGAACTAAGAAGAAAATTCAGCAAGGTAGTAGGGAACGAAACCAATACATAAAAACCAATAGCATAGGGCCGGTGAGACGGCTCAGCGGCTTAAGCGCCTGCCTTGCAAGCGCGAAGGCCCGAGTTCGACTCCCGGATCCCACATACGAAAAAGGGGCCGGTGATATCGCTCAGCGGCACGGGTGCCTGTTGGCGCGCGAGGTCCTGAGGTCGTCCCCCCGGTACCCACAAAAAAAAAAAAAAAAAAAAAAAAAAAAAAAAAAAACCAATAGCATTCTTGTACAACAACAACATACCCACTGAGAAAGAAATCAGGAAAATGACCCTATTTACAATAGCTTCAAAAAAATTAGATAACTGCTAATTAACCTAACCAAAGCAGTGAAAGACCTCTACAATGGAAGCTATAGTACTCGGGAAAAAGAGATTGAAGAGGACATCAAAAAATGAAAAGACATCCCCTGTACCTGAATAGGCAGGACCAATATTGTCAAAATGGCCATATTACCAGTAATATATAGATTTTAATGTAATCTCAATCAAAATACCAACAGCATTCTTCACAGACCTAGAAAAATAATCCTAATTTTTATTCAGAACCAAAGGAAATCCAGAATAGCAAAAGTAATTTTGGGCAATAAGAGCAAAGAAGGAGGCATCACAATCCTGGATTTTATTACAAAGCTACAGTGACAAAAACAGCATGATACCAGCACAAAAATAGACATGCTGATCAATGGAAGAGAATAGAGGATGCAGAAACAACTCCAGGCACATTCAGCTATCCGATCTTCAACAAAGGGGCAAAAAAAAATATATGATGGAGAAAAGATCACCTCTTTAACAATGGTGCTGGGAAAACTGGCTGTCAACATGCAGCAGAATGAATCTAGATTCACATCCATCACCCTGTACTAAAACCAAACCAAAATGGACCAAAGACGCGGGTATAAAAACAGAAACACTGAGTCTGCCAGAAGATAAAATAGGCAAAACTCTTGAAGACGTAGGCCTAAGCAAGGACTTCCTGAACAAAACCCCAATTGCACATAAAATAACATCAAGAATCAACAAATAGGATCATTATCAAACTAAAAACTTCACAGCAAAGGAAACAACCAATAAAGTGAAGAGGCAATCTAGAGAATGAGAAAATATCTAGAATATATCTTAAAAATTCAAAAAAATTAGACCCGCCCACCAAAAAATAAAAGATCAAATTTAAAAATGGGCAATTGAAATGAATAGACACTTCTCAAAAGAAGAAATACAAATGGTTGAAAAAAGTTTAAAAAAAAAGTGTTTGGTATCTTCAGCTATTAGAGAAACACAAATCAAAACAGCACTTACTCCAGAAAGAATGGCTGTCATTAAGAACTTAAAAAAAAAAAAAAAATTCTAGCAAGGTTGTAGAGGAGAAGGAGCCCTTCTATGCTGTTGGTAGGAATGTAAACTAGTGCAACCACTGTACAAATCAGTATGAAGATTTCTCATGAAGCTAAAACTACAGACTCCATTTAACCCAGCTGTACCTCTCCCAGTATCTCCCCCAAAGAGTTAAAAGCATCATGTTACAGTGATCCATGTGCACCCATGTCGATAGTGGCACAACTCACACAGCCAAATCTTGGAAGCAGCCCAAAGGCCCATCCACAGATGAACAGATAAAGAAAACATGCGTGGTGCATACACATAAGGAGTACTAGTCTGCAATAAAGGACGATGAATTTGAGTCATCTGCAGGAAAATGGATGGGTCTGGAGACCACAATATTAAGTGAAATAAATCAGACACACAAGTTTAAATATTACACAGTTTTGCTAATCTGACAAACCCAAAGTATAAATAAATGAAGGAGCAAAATAAAAGATAGATGACAGGTCTGTTTTGATTTGTGTTTTTCTGATGGCTGAAGATACCAAACAGGGAGATAGACTTTGTGGCAATGCAAAGGGGATCCAGGGATGCAGGATCCTGAGCGAGGGGAGGGGAAGAGGAAGTAGGATCAAGAGGAAATATGTGTATGTAGCAATTCCTCATGATGAAGGTATTTATTATTATCAAAAATATACTCATTTTACAAAAGCACAGTAGGAGAAGCTTGGGACCACCACTCAGCTACCCTCTGCAAACAACCACCACGGAAAAGTAACATCGAACATGGAAAGATCCTGCATCTCATTCCTTGTATTTTGCAGCTGCAGTGTCTGATCAGTCCCCAGACTTGAAGGCCACCACTACAGGAAGCTACAGAGATGGCCAGGCCACAACTGCCTGGAGACTCTGCCT
The DNA here is from genome assembly GCA_028451465.1 of Erethizon dorsatum. Lineage (NCBI taxonomy): Eukaryota > Metazoa > Chordata > Mammalia > Rodentia > Erethizontidae > Erethizon > Erethizon dorsatum. The sequence goes on from CM051833.1 coordinate 60,554,531, forward strand.
ACAAGGTTCCAGACATCATTGTACAATGAAAGCCTCCATGTCATTCACTTACAATTATAAGAAACGGAATCTGATTGGATACTGATCAACCAATGGTGTTGTCTCACCTTGGCCCAGTCAGAGATGTCCAGAGGCAAAAATGGTCACTGGAAGGAAAAAGAAGAGTACATGATCTTAGGAAGGAAGTTTCCAAAGGAGTAGGCACTGGCTTATTTAGTATTCCAAACATGTTTATCAAACATTTATTTACATATCCAAAATGAGGTAATTCCTAGGAAAAGATTATCTGGCAAACTACTGACCTTGTGGGAGGCCGTTTTAAGGAGGCAGTTAGCCTAAACCAAGGCATCAGGGGACATTCACTAAACATTATGTGGTGAGGAAATGTCCAAATCACAATGCCGTCTACATCAGACCCGACAGATGCACCCAGTCATCGCCAGCATCTCATTCAGCTCTCGCCTGCTCAGCGGAAGACTGCACATCTCAGCCCCTTGCATTTGGAGGCTGGACACTCACAAAACTAGCTTCTGGTGAAGCAGCTGAGCTGAGATGACAACTAACCCCATCTCTCTTCCCCTGCTGTGGCCACCTAGAAGTCCCCATGCTCCAGACCACACACTGAAAAGACAGTAGAACCTGGGTATGGTGGCACGAGCATATAGTGCCAGCGACTTGAGGGGCTGAGGTGAGAAGGCCCTTTGAGCCCACAAGTCTAATACCAGCCTGGGCAATTAAAGGTAATAGGGCCGGTGAGATAGCTCAGCGGCATAAGCGCCTGCCTGGCAAGCACAAGGTCCTGAGTTCAACTCCCGGTACCCACATATAAAAAATAATAATAATAATAATGATAAAAGGTGGTAGAGCTCAACAAGCTAGTTCAGAGACAGCTGTTTGAGCACAGCCCCTAGCTAACCACCCTGATCCATAGGTAGGAGAAGTGAGAATAAATTCTTGTGCTAAACTGTTGAGATATTGGAGTTATTCCTTACTGCAGTAACACCCAGCCCAACCAATTAAAACAATGAGTATTCTCAATTAAGTTGCAGCTGAATCAAATTCAGATTTCAAGCCAGCAAAGAGGGCTTGAGGAAAGCCTTTGACATTTAAAGCCACCTTTTGGAATTAACAGAATTTCTGGTTCTTCCAGAATTAGGAAAGAGAGAATACAGTAACATGACCTATGAGATTATTGGGACATAATTCTCAGGGAGTTGAAATGTACAAGACTGCTTGAGACCCTGCCAATGCATCTGGGACTGGAGGGCCAAACCATGACTAATCAGCCCACAGTGCCAGACCACTGCCTCGAATACTAAGAAACACCATCACGGCCAAATCAGTGGCCCGTGCAGCCAACAATGTGTCTCAGAGGGTGACACAAAACCATGTCCCCACTTCTCTGCCTTCAACTGCATGTCATTCTAACCTAATTTCCAACAGTTTTGTTTCCTCTTTTTACCCACAAACAACCTTATAATTGTGATAATTAGGTGCATTAGAGCAGGCAGAAGTTTGTAAGGGAAATTAGATCAGTGCGGTATTGCTCTACCCAATTAAAGCAATTATCTTGAAATTCAAATGCCACAAGCAGGATGCAGAGCCTCCTCCTCATAGCCAAGTCTACCTCATTGTGCCCACTGTGTTGTCCATTATTACTAACTGTCACTGTAAAATTGGGTAGACATCAGCCAGGACAGGGGAAATGACAGGGTTTTCTTTAATCCATGTCCACTCAAACATAGGACACCTTGGAAACCAGGAATTGTCTTAATTGGTCTCCTCACTGCCCTTGACCCTAAGAAGTCACTATGAAGTTCTCTGCTTCCTTGGCCAGTAATAGGACCAGCCCCTGCATCTCCTCCTACCCCTGTGACTGCTCCCTCCTGGTACCCTTAATAGGCTTTGCCTCTTCTGTCTTCACTTAATTATTGACTTTTTTCAAGAGTCCACTCTTACCCCATACTTTTCTTGTTTGAGCTCTCCTTCAATGATAATACCTATTCTCATCTACTACCATATACCAGTGCCCACGCCGCTTTCCTGAGCTCTCAACACAAGCCCCTTCTGTGCATCTCTACCTAGATATCCCTTCGATGCTTTAGATTCCACACACCTGACACCACACTCGTCACTCCCTTCCAAACTCCTTCCTCATCGGGGTTTTCCACATTGTTCAGATGATGTAATGATTGAGTGGTGCCCCCCAAAGCTCTGTCCACCTGGAACATCAGACTTTAACTTTATCTGGAATGATAGTCTTTGAAGATATAATTGAGTGAAGAATCTCAAGATCACCCAGACTCTAGGGTGGCCCCTAAATCTAACAGCAGTGTCGTAGAGAATGACACAGGGAAAGTCAAGACACAGAGATACACAAAGAACCTGTGAAAACAGAGGCAGAGATGGGAGGGATGTATCTACAAGCTAAAGACAACAAGGATGACCAAAGTCACCGGAAATAGGACAGGAGAGAAGCATGGAACTAATTCTGCCCCAGAGCCACTGAAAGGAACCAATCCTGCTGATGCTTTGAATTTTGGACTTCTGGGGTCCAGAGCTGAGAGACATTATGGTGATGTTGTGAGCTGTCCATCCATGGAAACTTGTCACTGCAGCACTAGGACACTAGCACGGATGCCAGCCTGCCACCACACAAACCCTGGCAGACCCCTGCCTCTCTCTCACTTGCCATTTCCAATCACCAGACCTTGCTGACCATCCCTCCACATCTGCCCTCCTGCCGCCCATCTTCCCTGTCCTCCCTGCAGCCCTCACAGCCTTGCCTGGCACTTTCCGCAGCCTCAAGGGTCCCCAGCCTCAGTCCATCTCTCTCAGAGACACCTGGCCTGCACACAGACCCCAGAGATGCCTGTCCCCAGCACGGGGGAGAGAGGCCCACTCCACCGCTGAGATCCTCCCCCGCCGAACCTGAGGTGGTGCTTGCACCCCTCCTTGCCTGCCCCATGCATCCCCCAGCCCCCTCTCATTCCTCTGTTGGCTTCCCACTGTCCCCTGGACAACACCCCCCCCAGGGCTGGACTGCCTAAGCTCACTCTCCACACTACAACCTTTCTGCCTACCTAGCTCCTAGCCTCTCATTTTATAATATCCCAGCAAACATCACTTTCCCTGATACTCATCTTCCTCTGGCCAGGACCCAGACATATCCAAGAGTCTTGGTCCCAACACTCGGTACCTAGGCAGCTGATATTGGCCATAAGATGTGCAAGGTCCCGAGGACCCTGAGGCAGACGCCAGTCCCACAGCAGGTCTAATGCATAATTGTTGGATCCTAGTGGCTGGAACAATTGCAACAGCTCAGCAACGATCCTGCCTAGCACCAGCCCCTTCCTCCATCTTCCAGGCCAGCGTTTCTCTCCAATGGGCACCACCCTGACTTCCCTTCTGCCTTCCTCTCCCACTTGTGACAACGTTGTCCCCCTGGTGCTGGGATCCTTGTGACAATACTGAGCCCACACAGATAACCTAGGTTAGTCTCATTTGCTGATTAGCAATTTTAATTCCATCTGCAACCTTAATTCCCCTTTGCCGTGTAACCCAGCATAGTTACAGGTTCCAGGGATTAGGGTGTGGGGAGAGGGAGGGGTGTTGTCCTGCCTCAGCATGGGATCTGCAGGGACAATATCAGGACATCTAAAGGGGAAAGCAGTGCAAATCAGGGAAAAGGAGCAATCTGCAGTCAGACTCCAACTACCAGGAAGAACCTTAAGAACTGAGATGGATTTCCAGGACCAAAGCAGAGTGTCGAGTTTGGGAGACCTGGGTTAATGAGTGGGTGATCACAGTGAAAAATAAGAGCGTAGGAAACAAAACAGGGGTGCTGTTGGCGAGACTGAGGTGTAAGTGGGAGTTTAGTCTCCAGGACAAGGTAATAGTGGCCCCAGAGGCAGGATCAGAGCCACACTTCCAGCAAGATTAAGGGGATGTGTTGGTGTCTGTGAATTTAACCACTTCTCAGGGCATGCTCAAGATCTGGCTTGGAAGCAAGGCAGAGCACATCCTATGTTAGAAGGATCCTCAGGATGCAGACTCAGCAAACAGGAGTGAAACCAGCACAGGAGGGGTGGCTGAGGGGTGTGAACAGCTGGCAGCCTTCAGCCCCAGTTCCAGCTCTGCTGACCGAGCACACCGGCCGCCGGCCAGCACTGACCGAGGACTTGGAGAACTCTAGAGGGTGTGTTGGGATGGACGGCACAGAAGTGGACGTGACACGTGCAACGGGAATTTGCTTCCTGTTCCGCTCGGCAGTCCGCGATGTGAATTACCTTTGCCATCACTTCACAGAATCTGAAGCCAAACAACCCTTTCGTTAATGCGTGATCAGGTTGGATAGGTTTGGGGCACGCTGGAAACGCTAAGCCCAGCTGTACGGTGGGCTGGGAGGACAAAATCACCTGAGACTCCTGTGTTACCGAAGAAGCACAGCCATAAGAACGAATCAGTCTTTTCACAGAATTCCCACGTGTAGAAGTCAAATAAACATAAGGCATGGAAAGGAGCCTCTCTCCTTGTTTTATCCTCCCTGTGCTTAGATTCTGTTTATTTCCTAAGAGACCGTAGGACATTACTTTAGGATGCTGAAAGCCCAGCGGTCCTGTGTTGTAATTAGTTTTAGCCATCAGCAGAAAGCACCTTTGTCTTATTTCCCGAAAGTCAAAGCCAATCGATACACCTTACACTTTATACCTCCCCTGGTTAATCAGAAGGTCAGCTGGCGAGAAACTCTCCACCCTGGAGGTGGTGGAAATCCTTAGGAGCATGAAAAGAGCAAAATTCACGCTGCCTCCCCGCGCCCCTGAAGTTAGCAAAGGTGGCCGAAGGGCATGCGCTGAGTAAGGCAGTGATGTCCCAAGGTGACCTTAGACATCGGGTGCTAGGACCCAGGAGAAACTCAAGCACACAGTTCTGAGTTGTTGCCTTTTCATAGTCTGGGGCCCCACAATTAAAAATGAACATATTAACTGGCTCACAGCCAGCCCTTTTAACCGAAAGTTTCCGATTTGCAATTTAATAAACTCCTGCCACAGAAACTAGTTACTGAAAACCGGGGCACTGAGACCGCACTCGACCCCCTCGTGCAGCCTAGCAGGGCAGGGCGTAGATAGCATCCAATTCCCATCATCCAGGCTTGCATTTCCGAAAGCCTCCAAATCACACTTGGTTTGCTGGGCAAGGATTATGACTGCAAAATGACTTTAATTCTGCTTAAAAGGCACAGCCGTGGCTAAACCCAAAATAGAATGCTATTTTTATACTACTGCTTACCAGGAAAAGTTGCAACCCCCAGGTAATTCCCATGAAATACCAGGGTGGCCAAATGCAGGGTGATTTAGGACCAGAGCAGCTGCTGAGCTGCTGTGCAGAGCAGGTGAAGAAACTAGTCTTTCTGCCATCTTTCTCCAATAAAGAAGAAAGAAAAAGAAGAGTGAAGAAGGGTAACAGAAGTAGGTGCGCCTTGGCATTCATTTCAGCAAACTGAACACAGGCTGTGATCTCAGATCAGTTGCCAGTGACCCTAGGTTGCAGGAGGAAACTTCAATGTCCAGAACACAGGGAAGCCCAGAGCTCTTCCCCGGCAAGTCCCAGGGCCCGGGGCTGCTTGGGGGAAGACCTCTCCCTGTGGAATCGCTACCCCGTAGGGTCTGAGTGCAGGCATATTTGTCCTTGACCTTTGCCCCAAAGAGAGGAATGGAGAAGCAAAGCAGATGCGCCTCCCCCAAAAAATGTGTGCTCAGCACCCAAGTTAATTTAGGCCAGATTCAGCCCCGCAGGAATTTGTGCTAATACTTTTCAGGTGACTGACTGAGGTAAGGCTGATAGGACTTAATAGTGCTATGAATTATTGCTGTCTACCTTGTCGAAACATCCTCTACCTGACTTTCAAAGCTGCGCATGGTCTGGCCCAGCCGCGCCCCCCCCCCAAGGCTGGCTTCTGATAAGCACAGATTTTCCAGTCAACTCTTCATACATTTCCTCTTTCCTCTTCCTTTTTCAAGGACCCTCATTACTCACAAAGTGAATCCAAGCCCTTGGTCCTCAGACCCTAGGGCCCCCAGGGTGACCTGGGTCTGCATCCAGAGGCATGGATCAGGGTTCCAAAGGAAGAGGCCTTCCCTCCTCGCTGCCCTCATAACCCACAGGAGTGTACTCCAAACAGCAGAAACTGGTGCCGGATCCTTCATAAAGCATTTCCTCTAGCTTTTCTCCCAACTGATACAGACCCACCCACATTTATGGGGTCATAATGTAACATAAGGTTCTTATGGTGATTGTTGTCACCAAAAAAATAAAAAGGAAAAACAATGAGCTAAACCTAGATCCTCAGCTGTTTTTGATCTCACACTCCATCCTTTAAAACATACAAAAACTAAAATCTCAACATATGAATATTTGGAAGTATGGTATATCAACTGTATATTTCTTAATTGTATATGCCACAATTCTATATGTGATATACCTTATCAACATATCCAGAAAGAGAAAATAGAAATAAAAAGCACTGTGGTTAGCCAGCAGTGTCAATTTGATTGGCTTTGGGACCCGCCCAGGGGATTTGTAGACAACACCTCTGGGTGTGTCAGGGTGGGTCATGGAGGTATAGCTTTGGGGTCTATGTCTGGTCCTTCACCCTTCTTCCCTGGCACTGTCACCCTCCTGGCTTCCTGGCTGCCATGAACTGAACAGCTTTGCTCCACTGCCCCCTTCTGCCATGCTGTTTCTGCCTTGGAGCCAGCTGACCATGGACTGAATCCCCTTAGAACATGAGCCAAATTAAACCTCTCTCCCACTAAGATATGGGTATCAGGTATTGTGTCCCATAAGGATAAAGCTGACTAATACAGATTAAGTGGAAATTTATGTGGAATGTAGAATGGAAATGTTGGTATTTCCTGTGTCCAAGAACACCTGGCCATGCAAAACCCATCCCTTTGGAGATGATCCCAACCCTCAGCACTCTCGTGTCTCTGAATTCCTCCAGTTCTCCACCATCCAAAAGTCCAGGGATTAGAAGATACAGTTTGCACCCACAATCCCTCTAAATCTGCCAGGGAAAATGAATTGCATACATCAGTAGAATACTAGATGAAAAATGTCCACATACAAACATGAGCACAATTCTGTGGCACTACAAGGGGGTAGTGTTCCCTCTTCTTGAGAGGCGAGGAAGGCTTTATCCAGCTTCCCTCTTTCTTGGCTGTAGGGGTCAAATGCCTGGATCACTGAGTACTCTGAACCCAATCCTGAGGAAAAATTTCTCTAGCCACCACCATTCTGGAACATGATGCTCTAGGGTTTTCTTCTCAAAGCAAAGTCTTTCACCTTTGCAACACTGAGGCTGCAAAGGCTGGAGTCCCGCTGCTTCTTGTGATGTCCTCAGGCCACCTTTTCTTTTGTCTTCTTCTGAAATACTTGGCTTTTCCTTGCTAGTCTTTTCAGTGACCAATTTCTCCTCTGTTCCATCTTTGCAGGCCACAACTACCAGAGCTTCTTTTCTGGCCAGCTCACAACATTTTGAATCATTCTGCTGGGCTCTTTGCTCTTGATTCTCAACATAAATCTGGCTAAAAGCCACTACCTCAACATTAGACTGCCTTGGAATTTCCAAAGACTCTAGAGCCACATGGTCAGGTATAGTCACATCAATGACCCCACTCCTGGTACTAAATCCTGTCTTAGTTACTTTTCTCATTGCTAAGACAAAATAACCGATGCCCAAAGTTAAGGGAGGAAAGTTTATTAGCTCACAGTTTGTAGAGGTTTCAGGCCATAATTAGCTGGCTCCAAGGCAGGGTGGCTTTTCAGAGGGGCAATGCAGAAGAGAACCAGTTTATGGCAAGCAGAAGATAGCAAAAACAAGCAAGGAAGGGAGAAGACAGATGCTTTCTGTCCCTTATGTATTCAGGCTACCAGGATTAGGGTGGTGCCAAACCAATCAGTGGACTGATTTAGTGATCACCCATCCCAGCACCCTTAACCCTAGCATTGCACTATGAATCAATCACACACTCAATTCAGCCACCTCTGAAAAAGCCCCACCTATGACTGTATGGGGCACATCTAGACACGAGCCATAACAGACATGATTATCAAATGCCCTACATGATCATATTAAAATAAACTCACTTAAACTTTTAAAAGAGTAAATGTGAGACATGAAATGTCCAACAATTACATGATCTCTATAACATAATAGAATGATGCACTGTCTTTACATGTTCTTCTTATCATTACTAATTTGATTCTATAATTTTAAAGATTATTTTCCAAAACCCAAATGTAAAGTTAATATTCAGAGGCCATTATATTTATGGTAAGGTCAGCTAAACATGCAACCATTCAACAGTAAGCCAATTGATGGGAACTATGTGCTCCTATGTATCAAGCTCCATACCAGGCCCTGGGTCCATAGGCCATTTGTGACCATATATTCTCTAAGTTACCATGAAACAGGGCTTGATAACTAGAGAAATGTGAATTTTACCGAACCCTTCCAGGCATTTTGTGGAAAGGAATTCTGTCCTCTCTGCAAGATTAGTTATTGTGTTTTCTAAGTTTTAAGTTGCATCCCAATTTGAACTCTGATGACTATAAAATTTTTCTATCTTTTATTTTTTAAGTTTTATGAAACTGAGAGAAATGATAACTACAACGATTAAGAACAGTAACCACTGAGCATGTCTGGGGCAAACACACTAGAGTACGATTCTTCAGTTGCAGTTGACAGAAACTCAGTCGGAATGGGTTGGGCTACATGGCAAGGAAGTCTTGTGGACTCAAGCTAAGCACACTGTCCTTGCAGAAGGTGAGGAGAAACAGACCTGGTGACACAAACGGCTTGAGGACTCTGTTTCTTCTGCTCTGCAAGTGGACTTTCTTACCTCAAACCAGCTAAGTACTGGGGTGGAAAGCAGATTTCAGTCCTGGGCTGCTCTGAATTTGTCATCTGCACTTTTGTGGCTGAAAGAGACAAATTCTCTTTCCAGTCTAAATCTCCTGGCAGAGAACTCTTGATTGACCAGCTTGGGCTCAGTGCAGGATAAACAACTGTCCCAGTTTCCCTGGAACTAAGGAGGCCTCCTAGAACATGACACTTTCCATTTTCAATTTGGGAAAGTTCAAGCAAAACAAAACAAATTCAACCTTAGTTAAATGCCCCTTCTCCCAATCATCAATGTAGCGATCAAAGCATGAGATACCAAGACTCCAATTTAGGGTCCAAAGTTTACATTAAATTATCACTAGATAATTTGCTAGAGGGGTGGGATCACAGAGGACCCATACAGATCTCATGGTGGGCTGAGGGGAAAAGAATGACTTCCTTCAAGAAGGGGTGGATTAGACAGGACTACTAAAATGAGATGATTATGAGTCACACATGTCAAAAATTTTTATATTATGTATACCTTATGATTTCATAAGCAATTCCTGAAATATTCCCATCCATAAACTTACTATGGAATTTTAATTATTTACACTCACTAGAATAAGTCTAATTCCATCATTGCTTTAATGTACTAAATGCTACCCTAGTGAACTGAAATAGTTATTACACAGCTTAAACCACTTCCATATTGCAGAAATCTAATTCATTCCTTAGAAACTATCCACTAAGCACTACATTAATCATTTGTCATGTCTTCAAAACTACTGTACTCGGTCAAAACACATCCTATATCTCATCTTATTAAAAAGCTTTTGCACATCAAAAGAAATCACCAACAGAAAAGAAAACCCACAGAGTGGGAAAAAATTTTAGCCAACTGGCCCTCAGAAACAAAGGACTTCTATCTAGAACATACAAAGAACTGAAAAAAATCAGATCCCCCAAATTCAAAGACCCTATCCAAAAATGAGCATCTGAGATGAATACACACTTCTCAGATGAAGAGATACAAATGGCGAATAAATATATGAAAAAATGTTCAACATCATTGGTAATTTGAGAAATGCAAATTAAAACAACACTGAGATTCCATCTCATCCCAGGAAGAATGGCTATCATCAAGAAATCAACCAATAACAAATGCTGGTGGGGCTGTGGGGAAAAAAGGAACCCTTCTCCACTCTTGTTGGGAGTGTAGACTGGTACAACCACTGTGGAAATCAGTGTGCAGTTTCCTCAAAAAACTAGGATTGGAGGTCCCATTTGACCCAGCTATTCCCCTTCTGGGCATCTTCCCAGAAGAATTAAAAACATCATACCACAATGATACATGTACACCCATGTTTATAGCAGCACAATTTATAACAGCTAAATCTTGGAAACAACCCAAATGCCCATCAACTGAGGAATGGATAAGAAAGATGTGGTATTTTTATACAATGGAGTACCACTCAGCTATAAAGAAGGATAAACTTAAGGCTTTTATAGGTAAATGGATGCAACTTGAGACCATACTCATAAGTGAAATAAATCAGACTCGCATGTGTAAACATTGTATTATCTCCTTGTGTAAGAAACTGAAAGAGTAAATAAGATCCAAAATGTACAATCGATATTGTGAAAAGGGAAGAAACTACTCAAAAGGAAAGAACAACTAAGAGGGGAAAGGAGAAAAGAAGGAAGGGAAAAGAAAATAGATATATACAAGATAGCTAAGATAATTACACTACTAATTTCCATTAGTTCATTGATAAGAACGGTTTGTGCTTATATTGTGCGATCAGTTTTTCATGCCTATATCCTATAATCTGAGAACTACTTTGAAGATAACAATACACAATATATTAACCATTGTTAATCCCCTATTAGCTTGTTTTGAAATTCCGTATCATCGTTTCTATTGTTTTTTCTCTTTAAAATAAAAGTTTTAAAAAATCCTACAGTTTGATGTTAAACAGTCTGAAGCATTTGTAACAACATAATGTATGCATGTTGTCAAATTGCATATTTCACCTTCCAGCAATTTTCTTGAGAACTTAGTTTCTCCTCCATGTGCTTTAGAATTGCTTGAATTCTTTAGCTCATTCTTTCAGAAAATAGAATTAATATTTCAAGGCAGTAACTGTAATTTCAAGAATGTCTTAGTAATAACCAGAGTTCCCATAACATAAATTATCCTACCCTTTCAGTGTTCTTATTTCCTTTTCTAAGTCATACAATCAAGACAAGCCTGTTTAAATTCTATTAAATCTCCCAGGAAGACCTGAGTTTGTTGAAATAAGATGCAAAGTCAACAAATACAAAGACACAAGGACAGATCTGTTACCTAGAGTTGCTTGTGCTTTTAAGAAAGTAGATTCAGTACCATGTGAGCAAAATAGTACAGCATAAAACACCATCATGAGCTATGAAGACACAAAAAGCCACACCTGTCCATGAGCCTCAAAACTCCTGCTCACTGGCGTTGTCCCAGGTGCACACTATTGGAGGCTCCAGCTTGAAGGTGGTCCTTCTGGGAACCACTTACAGTCTCTCATTCTCATCTCACCAGACGAAAGATCTCTCTTTTACCTTAACTCAGCATTTTTGAGTTTGATATTCTCCAAACGAGATTAATACAAAAATAAAGGCAAATAAAGCAGCAGAAAAATACAAAAGGACAGACATGTGTATGTTGCAGAATGTCTTGGTTCATTTTCTGTTACTATAATAAAATTCTTAAGGCTGGATCATTTATAAAGAAAAGAAACTAATGAACAATAAGTACATGAAAAAATATTCAGCATCTTTGACCATCAGAAGAAAGCAAATGGAAATAGCACTGAGATTCTATTTTACTCCAGAAAGAATGACCATCATCAAGAATAAAAAAAAAAAAATACTAATAAGATTGGGAGGGAAAGGAGCCCTTCTACATTGTTGGTAGGAATATAAACTTCTGCAATCCCTATGGAAATCACTATGGAAATTTCTTTAAAAAACTAAAGATAGAGATTTCATTTGACCCTACTATACATCTTCTGGATATCTTCCTGAGTTACATTATAGTGATATAAGCATACCCATATTTACAACAGTGCAACTCATAACGTCTAAATCTTGGAAACAGCCCATATGCCCACCAACAGATGAATGGGTAAAGAAAATGTGGTGTATGATAAAAACCCTACAGAATATTGGAATAGATGGTCTTTATCTCAATCTGATAAAAGCTATCTATGACAAACCAACAGCCAATATCATACTAAATGGACAAAAACTGAAAGCCTTCTCTCTAAAATCAGGAACAAGACAAGGATGTCCACTGTCCCCACTCTTATTCAACATAGTCCTGGAAACTTTAGCCAGAGCAATTAGACAAGACAAAGAAATAAAAGGAATAATGATTGGAAAGGAAGAAGTTAAATTATCATTATTTGCAGATGACATGATACTCTACATAGAAGACCCCAAAAACTCCATTAAAAAATAGCTAGATTTGGGCCAGTGAGATGGCTCAGCGGCGTACGTGCCCGCCTGGCAAGCGTGAGGGCCCGAGTTCGACTCCTGGAACCCACATACGAAAAAGGGGCCGGTGATATCGCTCAGCGGCACGGGCGCCTGCTGGCATGCGAGGTCCTGAGGTCGAACCCTGGTACCCCAAAAAAAAAAAAAAGCTAGATTTAACAAACAAATTCAGTAGTGTGGCTGGATACAAAGTCAACATTCAAAAATCAATAGCCTTCCTGTACACCAATAACAAACTCACTGAGAGAGAAATTAGGGAAACAACACCTTTCACAATAACATCTAAAAAATGAAATACCTAAGAATCAATCTCACAAAGGAGGTAAAAGACCTGTACACTGAAAACTACAGTACTCTGAAAAAGGAGATTGAAGAGGATATCAGAAAATGGAAAGATATCCCTTGCCCTTTGGTTGGAAGAACCAACATAGTGAAAATGGCCATATTTCCAAAATTGTTATACAGATTTAATGCAATTCCCATCAAAATTCCAACAACATATCTCACAGAGTTACAGAAAACAATCCTAAAATTCATCTGGAACCAGAAGAGACCTAGAATAGCAAAGGCAATTCTGGGCAACAAAAGCAAGGCAGGGGGCATCACAATCCCTGATTTGAAATTATACTATAAAGCTACTGTGATAAAAACAGCGCAGTATTGGCTAAAAAACAGACCTGAAGATCAATGGAACAGATTAGAAGATGCAGAAACAACACCAGACATACTAAGCCACCTTACCTTTGACAAAGGTGCCAAACTCATTCACCGGAAGAAAGATAGCCTCTTTAATAAATGGTGCTGGAAAAATTGGCTCTACACATGCCGAAAATTAAAATTAGACCCATATCTTTCACCGTGCACTAAACTAAATTCAAAATGGATCAAAGACCTAAATATTAAAACAGAAACATTAAATCTCCTGGAAAATAGAATAGGTAAAACTCTTGAAGACATTGGTGTAGGCAAAGACTTTATGAATAAAACTCCCATCGCACAGGAACTATCACAAAGAATCAACAACTGGGATCTCATCTTATTAAAAAGCTTTTGCACAGGAAGAGAAACCACCAACAGAGTGAAGAGACAACCCACAATGTGGGAAAAAATGTTTGCCAGCTATTCCTCAGACAAAGGATTACTATCGAGAACATACAAAGAACTCAAAAAATCAGACCTCCCAAATTTGAATACCCAATCCAAAAATGGGCATCTGAGATGAATAAACACTTCTCAGATGAAGAAATACAAATGGCAAATAAATACATGGAAAAATGTTCAACATCACTAGTCATTTGAAAGATGCAAATTAAAACAACACTGAGATTCCATATCACCCCAGAAAGAATGGCTATCATCAAGAAATCAACTAATAACAAATGCTGGTGGGGCTGTGGAGAAAAAGGAGCCCTTCTCCACTGTTGGTGGGAGTGTCGACTGGTGTGGCCACTGTGGAAATCAGTGTGGAGATTCCTCAAAAAACTAGGATTCGAGGTCCCATTTGACCCAGCTATTCCCCTTCTGGGCATCTTCCCAGAAGAATTAAAAACATCGTACCACAGGAATATATGTGCACCCATTTTTATAGCAACACAATTTGTAATAGCTAGATCGTGGAAACAACCCAAATGCCCATTAACCAAGGAATGGATAAAAAAGATGTGGTATTTTCATACAATGGAGTACTACTCAGCCATAAAGAAAGATAAACTGGAAACTTTTATAGGTAAATGGATGCAACTCGAGAAAATACACACAAGCGAAATAAACTGGACGCACATTTGTAAACATCATATTGTCTCCCTAGTATGAAAATGCAATTTCACTGTGACTATTCCATTCCTTAGTCTTCTATTTTTACCTACCTTTTCCATGGCTTAATCTTATACTGAGTAATGTTTTTCTCCAAACGGTATTTGTACATTCTCTAATGCTTGAGTTTGTTAATACAGGAGAATGTTTACTTGTTGTCTTTAAAAAAAATTAATTAATTAATTAAAAAAATAAAAATAAAAAAAGAAAATGTGGTGTATATATACACACTGGAGTATTACTCTGCCATAAAGAAGGATAAACTTGAGTCATTTGTAGCAAAAAATGGATAGATCTCACAATCATAATGTTAATTGAAAAAAATCAGACACAAAAGGTTAACTATTACGTGGTTTCTCTTATATGATAAACCCAACATATAAATAAATTAACAAGCAAAGTAAACAAGAGATGTAGGAAACAGGGAGGTAGAAGATGGAAAGGGAATCTGGCGATGAGGGTAAAAGGGGAATGCGAGGGGAAGTAAAAGGGATCGAGATGCAATATGTGTATTACCAATTCCCCAAGACGAGTGTAATTATTTAGTACTGCAAATATATACTAACAAAAAAAACCTTTAAAATAGAAGTTATTTACCCTATGATTTTGGAGGCTGAAAGTCCAAGGTCAAATGGCCCCATCCACCTGGCCTCTGATGATAGCTTCATCACAGATGGCATCACCATGGAGCACCAGGTCCAGAAGAGACCATCAGGTCATATAGGAAGCCAGAGAGACTCTGGTGCCAGGCTCACTCTTCTGTAACAACTCATTCTCCTAGGAACTGACCAGGATCCCCAAGAACTACATTAATCCCTTTCAAGAGCCATGACCCCAGGGACCTGACCACCTCCCACCAAAGCTTCCTCTTAAAGCTTCCCCCACCTCGTACTCCCAACCCACTGGAGACCAGGCCTCCAGGACACAAAACCTTGGGGACCAAACCACACCCAAACCAACACAGTGCAAAGGTGCTTTGTTCTGAGGTTGTTGGATCAAGTCAGTCTTAGTTCTTCCAGCGCAAAAGCAGGAACACCTTGTCCTCAGCACTAGGGGATTTTGATGATGAACAAACTACCTGCACCCCTAGTAGGAGACTCAAATTCCACAGCTTCCCAGGGTCCCTCTCATCCCCAGCCTCAGCCTCTCCAAAATCACACAAATCTACACACAGCAGAGGCTGAGAGGGAGAATGGGGGATGTTTACCCATGGACAGAAAGACTACGAAGGAAGGGAAAATGGAGATAACTGCTCTTCTTTCAAGGAGAATCATCCAGGTGGTCCTCCACACTGTGCACTCACAAGGCTCTAAGGCTGCTGCTTCCTGTGCCGAGCATCATTTGGCTTTTCTCCATGTGGAGATCCACCTCCTCCAGTACAACTCCCCCACCCCAAAATGTTCTTCCTCTTCTCAGCCTCAAAGCAATTGAGCCAGAAAACCATGGACTGAACCTTCTGATACCATGAGCCAAACTAAACTTTTCCTCCTTTAAATTGATTTTCTTTGGTCTTTTGTCACAGCAATGCAAAACTGACTAACACAAGTTGAATCGTGGAGTTACATCAAGCTGTTATCATCTAATCTAGTAGTCAAATTCATTAATGATGTCATCAAAATATTATGTGTCCTGATGCAATATAACAGAAACTACATCACCTATGGCTTCTAATAAAAAATACATAATTTGGACCCATTCAGCCTGTAGAAGTAATCTTTATAGGATACAGAGGAAAAACAAGGTCAAGTTAAATGACCCCATGGGGGACAAATTAACAAATCCAGAAAGTAGAACATCCTGTAGGAAGACAGGCCTGGCCTGCTCAGCAAGTCAAGATAACAAAAACAGGCAGTGGTGCCTGAGTAAAGAGACACAAGGATTCCACAACCAGGACATGGGTGACCCTGGGCTGGGCCTTGGCTTCAACAAGCCAACTAACTAGACATTTGGGAGACAGCTGGAAAATCCTGAATAGCAACTGTGTATAAGATAAAACAAAGACAGAGAATGAAGATCATCAACTGGAAAACACACCTCACTACTTAGCATAGAGAATATGATCTTATTTTGGCTTTTAAAACCCTGCATAGGTGTACAGGTATATCATATCACACACAAACACACACAATGGAATAATACACTTGTGTTACAAATGATCTTAGAGTAGCAATAAAGTGTTTTTATTTTCTTTATTTCTATGTATTTTCTAATGTCCTAGGTTGTTCACTTGCTGCATTTGCAACAATGAAAAATATATTCTAAAAAAGAAAACAAAATTCACTTCGGTCTTCCATTTTAAGAAATATAAAAGACTTGATACCTTGGTCAGTGCTCCCACTGAAACAAAGTATTGAATAAGACATATAAGCGCCTCCTAAATGCATTAATGAAAGTGAAAAAGTAAAGACTTTTCCAAAGAAAAAAAAGGAGGGGAGAAGAAGATATTAACTATAGCAATTTGCATGTTAAAATTTCAAAGGCATAAAAAGTATAGAACTTCTAAACTAGCTGTGAGGAAAGCAGAATGAGGAAAAAAAGGAGAAAGAAAAAACACAGACAAAATTGTGTGGTTGACATGAGCTTATTTAAATACTGTACATGTTATGGTAACGTAAATGAATTGAAGGCCCCAGTTTAAAGACAAAGATGGTCAGATTGGGTTTAAACATTCAACTACATATAGTTTACAAAAGGCACTTATACAATAGAAAGATTCAGTAAGGTTACAAGAAAAATAACAGGAGAAGGAAAATCAAGAAAATAATAACCAAAAGAAATCTGCTATCATTCTCTTAGGTATTTTATAGATTACATAGGTAATACATCATACATAGATACATGAATATATATGGGCACAAGTATATATGATTTATATATAAAAGCATTTCTAAACATACAGTTAAAACAAAATAACAGCTTTAATTTACCAGGAATATATACTAATTTAAGATGTGTATACAATTCATAAAGTAGACTCAAAATACTGAAAGCAAAAATGACAACATGGGAGAAAATTTCAAATCGATAATCATATGGGAAATTTTCACATACCCCTTTTAGCAATTATAAATAAAATGCATGAATAAATGTATGCATATATATTATTAAACCTATAACAGATTTGAACAATATAACCAAGGTTTATTTAAGGTACTTATAAAGCATATCACATACATAAAATGAGAAATTCAAGTTCTTCTTAAGCTTACATGAAACACTTATAAAAATCAATGACATATTGGGCTAGAAAGCAAATTTTAACATATTTTAAAGGATTTGGATTGTAAGGCCCACTCCACAATTGTTAGAAATCAGTTCAAAATTGGAGGCTGAGGCAAGAGGATCACAAATTCAAGTCCAGCCAAGGCAACTTAGCAACTTAGCAACTTAAAACTCTGTCTTGAAATTTAAAACAAAAATCAAGAAAAAAGAAATGTATTTTATTTAAACAACTATTGAGTTCAGACTGCAATGAATTTGGGTATGGTTCGCCAGACTGAGCTGACCATAGAGAAACCCTTAGAATTTTAACAGATGAGTGTGAACGAATGGCCACCAGTTGTCCAGGGGTAGAGTTAGGGTTTGGATCTGTGCATCAGGGGTTAATTTGGATTTAACAGGATCTTTTCTTTTTTGGGAAATCATTTGTTCCCAAGCAAATCCCAAGATTTTCTGGTTTAGCCTGTACTTTTCCAAGCCAAAATGTTCCTTCCTATAACCTTGCAAAGTAAAGTACTTGGGACAGCTGGATCTTAAAAACACCCCTGTGAGTTGGTCTTTGTTAGGATAAGCAGAGAACAACCACTACATTTGGGTCTTCTTTCATATTTTGTATACTTGGGATAGAGCTCTGAGTACTAGCACCAGAAAGTACAAATTGGACACCTGTATGTTTCATGTTTAAACCAAGGTATAGGGGAGGAATTTGTGGCCAAACTAGATAGAAACTTAGGGAAAGAGGTTAAGAAACCGCCATGTATAATTTTATATTTGATATGATATGCAGTTACCTCTTTTTTTATTTGGAAAATATTCTGGAGCTTATAGAAGATGGGGTGTGGGTTTCAGTAACAGCAATAGGGAAATCCCAAAATATAATGTGAAGGCAGAGGGCTCCTGGGTTGGCTGTGGTCAGCAGACCCTGCAGGTGGTGGCTGGAGCCACAAATCACCTTGCACACAATGGAGGCTTTAGGTCTGATTCTATTGATTTATTTGACTCTCCAGGAGAAATCATGAACTCAGAAATATGAATCACCTCAAATGGTCTCATCTTTGGATAAAAACAGAGAGATCAGAATCCCAGCACTTGTGAAAATGTGTCAGGGAAGGATATAAGAGAAAAGGAAGATGCACATCAAAGAGATGGCAAGATGGGGGAAAGGGAACGGAAGAGAACAGTGGGCTCCAAAGTCACTCGAGGTGTAACTGTGTGTATCTGGCTCATTGCTGGGAGCAGATGACCAGTTATTCAGAGGATAATTAAAACTGAAAGCTCTTTTTGTTACTATCTAAGCTATTCAGATCATGAGAAAGATCTATAGCAAGCAAGACTTAGGGCAGAACTTCCTAAGATTTTTCAAATCATGTTACCAGAGATTGATGATTCCATTTGAGTACACTGAGGAAGGTTTCTGCCCACCTATACCAGCCTGGGCCTGCCCCTCTCCCTCTGGCCTGAGGAGACCAGTACCGAGGACACACACTGAGAAATTGGGCCTGTGGGCTCCAAGCAAACAGCTGTTTATAGGCATTTCAAACTTAACATCCAAAGACCAATGCCAGCCGGGCGTGGTGGTGCACTCCTGTAATCCCAGCACTCAGGAGGCTGAGGCAGGAAGATGGCTGTAAGTTTGAGGCCAGCCCGGGCTACAGAGTGAGTCCAGGCCAGCCTGAACTACATAGCAAGAACCTGTCCCAAAAAACAAAACAAAACAAAGACCAATGCCCCCCCTTCCCCCCAAGATCTATTTCTCACATGACTTCCCATTCTTGCAGTGGATTAGACTCTTCAATCTAATCTCAATTCTTCTTTCCCAATGCCCTTTCCTGGATTGGATTTTGTCCCACACAAAGCCACACTCTCCTCCCTGACTTTGGCACCCCTCTCAGTGGTATGCCCTCTTCTGATATTCTCTACATTTGAGTCCTGCTCACTGTGTGTGGTGCCGTTTGAAGGTGGGGAAACTTCATTACTACATTCCTGGCCAACAATGAACCAGGCCTGAGGCAGAGTAGTCCCTCAATTAACATCGCTTAAATGACTAAAAGGACGAGCGTTTCTCAACATCCACAGCCTCCTACTCAGACCAAGGGAGTAGCTGTCAGCGACCTGTGAGGCCAGAACCTAGTGGGGGAGGGGAGCAGGCCTGGTCTGTGTGAGAAGGTAACTGTCACCTGGACTGTGCTAATCTGCTGAAAGGCTGGGCAGCTGTGGGGTTTTCCCACAATTTTTATTAATGCCTATTGGTTACACAGATTAATGGGTTTCATTTTGGCAGATTTAGTGTGGTTTTAATAGGAAACATTGGAAGGTCTTATGAGATAACCAAACAAGAAGAAAAAGGAGGGAGGGGATGACTCAGGAAACCTCCTATGACAGAGAAAGAGAAAAATGGCATCAGAGAGAAAACTCTGTGTGCCAAAAATAGGTTCAAACACTGTAGCACTCATAGACACACCAGCTTCACGTAACACATTGTGAGCCCCGTGTGGAAAAAAATAAGGAGCTAGTGCAATATTGTCATAACTTTCAAAAGCAAGTGTGATTTCTTCATCATCCACGCCATTTCCTTGCATGGAGAAAGAACAAGGCAGCAAGATACCAGCAAACCACATTAACAGGCAGTTCACAAAAGAAACAGTAAAAGACCAATAAACAAATAAAAAAAGTTCATTTAACTTCACAAGTAATCAAAGAAACACACATTAGAATAACAGAACAATTTTCCTATACACTAGGTAGGATTATTTAAATGGTAATATCCAGTGGGTTTCAGAACAAGCGTAGGAGTGGAAAATGGCAAATCTTTTCTAAGGGAAAAGTTAGCTCCTATGTATCAAAAGCCTTTAAACTATGCATTCCAATAGTCAGTGACAGTGATTATAATTTATTCCAATTTGTGCACACATTTTTTTGTGTTTAAAAGATCACTAAGTACTCCGGCTGGGATTAGAACTCAGAGGTGTCAACGCTAAAGAGCATGGATTTCCCGAGATACAGAATTACTCTCAATCTATTGGCAAATGGGCGATCTAAAATGCTTTCCCTGTATCTGAGAAAAGCCATGATTCAACCCACAAGACACCCAACCCCGGATCATTCTGAGCTGAGTGGGATGTGTATCTCATTTAAAAACCCGAGCACAGAGGAGTTCTGACTCTGAGAACACATCAGCAGTCCACAGCACAATGACACACTTAGGAAGGTTATCATAACAAGAAATTTCCCTACATGCACGTGAATAAATGCATGTAAGCTGCTGACAGGCAGGAGATGCTTGCTCTAGAACTCTGCTAAAAACAACGTTAACTTGAGACTCAAAATGCCAATTACCTTGAAGACTCAAGCTTAAGCAATTTAGCCTTATTTTGAAAGTTTTTGTCCAAAGAAGCAAACAAAAGAGAAGAAGGGCTTTCTAGGGTCTCACCCCCTCCTCCAGTGTTTTACAAGGTTAGTGGCCAGTGTGGACCAGACAACTTGATGCGAGCTCTTCTCTCGGAATAAATACATTTTGAAGTCGAGAGCCAGGCAAGTAGCAATGCTAATCAAGCAAGTGACAGCATTAATCTCTTTTGGCTCAGCTCAAAATAGAATGTGCCACCGATGACCCCAAGTCCTTCCTTCCCCTTCTCAAGCCATTAGCTGAACATCATATTTCTTTCTGCTGCCAACACCGGCGCCACCAGCCACACAATTCAAACAGCAGGGAAGAACAGGGATGACAAGAACAGCTTATTAACCTGCCTGGGAGTCAGTGCTTACCAATGGCTTCTCCAAGGTGTTCTCTTAATTTGCCCAAAGTAATGAGAAGCTAGCCCTTGGCCAATTACCCTGCACACCTCGCAGGAGGATGAGCCACTGAAAATGTTAAGATTGAAATTGGAGTTTTGTGTTACAAGGACCAAGGCGAGGCTTATACCAAGGGGGATTTCAGTGATTTATCTAGAAGACAGTCCTCAGAAAAACCTAGGTGTCACTTCACCATTCTACTGCAGTATCTCCACCATGACCAGGTGCAGCAAAGGAACCGGAACGGAAGTCCAACAAGGTAGCAGATCTGTCTACACCTGGGCAAGCTCTACCCCAAAGGATGGTTTAAGAACAAACCAGAATGAAGAAATAAATCATTCTCCATAAACAAGGAGAACACCAGTGGACACAAACCAAAAGTCTAGAATGTTCTATATAAATGGAGAAACCTCCCTTAACTCTAATTTCCATCTCTTAAGTTCTAAACTTCCTTCATTTAAAGGCCAATAGTTTGACAGTTTCCACTGAGAGCCCTTACTGTGGCATGGTCATGTCTGCAAGAGTCCAGAATTCCTCCCCAGTGCTGTGTCCTTTGATCACCAGCCAGAGACTGGAGCAATCTCACAGATGGGCATCTGCTTCACTTCCAGATCCAGCTTCTGTCTCCTATTAACCCTGCACCTCCATGGCTTATTTCCCCGCTCTGAAAAACATCTTCACTTCTTTTTTTCCTTCTGGAGCACATGGTCTCCCCCCTTTCTGAATGCAGATTCTAACAAAAGTCTCTGAATATCTATTTCCTTTACAGAAGGAAATCGGAGCAGAAATCACCTTGAAAGTACTTTCTCACAGTCCTCCATTGCGAATTCCTCACACTGGATTCCAGCCAGGGAGATTCAAATGACGCCTGCACTCTGCAGAAGAGACAGCTTGAAGGAGTTGAATTTGGGGACCCTGAGCCTCCCCTCACCACAGGTGGTACAGCCAGAAAGATCTCTTGCACTCTTCTGCATTTGACTTTTTGGGTGAATATTATACGATAATCCCATAAATTTATGTGTCCTGTATTAAATCTATTCCCTTGCAAACCACTGACTACAACAGCAACCCAAACTATTCTCCCAAGAAAGCCATAAAAATCATCTGTACCAGTCATTCTAAAATGGATACAATTTGGTCTTAATTGAGTTATACACTTTTATGGTCATTTCTAGGAAGAATTCTTATAAACACACACAAAGCAGAGAAGCAGGGAAGTTAAAAGTGTGGTGACATGACCCCAGAGCACCTGGATGTAAGAATCTTGAGGCTTTCTTTTAGGTCATCTCACCTGAAGAAGATTTGGGTCTTTATCTATGTGACATATGGTGTCTTAGTCACCTTCCCATTGCTGAGACACACTCACAATTTAAAGGAGAGATTTAATTTGGCTCACAGTTTCAGAAGTTTCAGTCCATGGTCAACTGGCTCCAAGGCAGGGAGGGCATGGTGGAAGGGCCTGGGCAGAGGAAAGCTGCTCAAGTGGTGGCAGCCAGGAAGTAGAGAAGGGACGAGCCAGGGAGGGAGACACACTCTTTCAGGTCACACCCCCAGTGACACACCTCTTCCAGTCAGAGCCCACCTCCTAAAAGCAAGTGAGCTATAATGCCCCATGATTCAATCACCTTCCAAAAGCCCCACCCATGAGTACATGTGGATAGACATTCTCAATCTAAATCGTAACACACAGATATGCTTGTGAGCCCATTTCTGCCAAGCACTGTCCCCAACACATCATAATCATAATCAAAACAATACTTTTCCAACAGGATAGAGAAATACTTCCAAATGGTACCATGAAAAGATGGATTTTTTTTTTGACTAGGCCATCATAGAGCTCTCCAAGTCATCCCAAAAGTTTAAGATGAAAGACTAGGAAAGTTTTCCTTACTCTATTTATCTTATGAATTTCTTTTAAAGAGTCTATTAAGAGGTGAATCCATTCAAAGCAAATTATATGTATCTATGGAAATGTCACAGTGAAGCCCATTATTTTGTACAATATGCTCTAATAATTATAACTTTAAAACATAATAACGAGTTTCATGATAAAAATGAAATTAATAAGCTTGTAAAAGAGGTAAAGAGAAAAGCTGGAAGCAAGTGTCAGCAACTCTCCATTGCTCACGGAGCCATGAGTCACAGGTCCCAAGGCCTCCACTGTAGGGTTTTGGGGTTCTCAGCCCAACAGATGCCCAGGGTGACAGCACCCCCAGGAACAGGGGAACATGGGAGGACAAAGGCAAAAGAAAAGAGGTGCGAAAGGAACAAAGGTAAATGGTTTCCCTCCTTGTGAAAGGCTAGCACTTTATACGCAAAGACTCGGACTCAGAAATTAGTGAAACAAACAGAAAGCCCCTTGCAAAGGAGATAGTGTGGAAACAAATGCACGACAGATCTTTGTGCAACAATAAACTGGTGAGTGTCTAAGGAACCCAACTACTTGAAAGCCAAGCACGCTTCTCATCGATATTCTGCAGGGATCTACTTCTGCTGAGAAACTCGCTTTTCGCGATGTACCTCAAACCTGTCTGCAATAATTACCTGAGAAGCAGAAATGGGGCATTTTAAATTTTAGTGGCACATTAATGAACCAGGTAATCCTCCTGACAGATACAGAGAAAGATTCACCGCAGGAAATCAAACACGAGCTCCTCGGATCAAAATACAAGCCACATAACCGGCCTCGGCAGGCCCGTCCTGCAGCAGAGCCACACTGCAGATAGTCACAGCACCTTCAGACAACGCGAAGCCACTGCCAGATTTACTACTCTTATCTTCCATCTCCCCTGGCAGCTGTTTGGCAGGCATCTCATCTCAGAAGACTGGAGCCTTCGCCTTGGAGTCAAGGGTTAATAGGACCCTTAATTGCAGTATCATTTATGACAAGTTCCCACCTTTTTACAAGGAAATTCTTTCTGCAAGCTGAGGGGAGTAATTGATGCTCCAGTCTGAGATGTAAAATCTCAAAGTACGACCCAAAGTGCGAGTCGGAACACGACAGGAAATGGAGGAACGTGTCCCCAGACACGTGCTGCAGCTTCTTTGGCTGATCACTACAGTGAGAGGGGAGGAGGCTGCTGCTACCAATGCCTACAGGTGACTCCTTTTGCCCCTTCAGGCTAGCAGTGACTAAGCTCAGGGTCCCACGGGCCAAACTGTGTCCCTTGAAAATTCCTATGTTGGGCTGGGCATGTAGCTCAGTGGTAAAGTGCCTGCCTGGCATGCAAAAATTAGTATGCCAAAGTTCCAACCCCCAGTAAAACCTGACCTGGAAATAGGGTCATTAAAGACATAATGACAAGGCCACTCAGGTGGGCCACATTCCAGTAATAAAAAGGAAAGACTTGGACACAGAGACCCCCTCTGGAAGAAGCCACATGGAGATGAAGACAGGGACTGGGGTGATGCTTCTGCAGGCCAAGGAGAACCAAAGACTACCCGCAAATCACCAGGAGAGAGGGCAGAGCCATAGATAAGTCTCCCCTCACAGCCACAGAAGGAACAAACCCTGAAGACAACCAGCTCTTAAATATCAATCCTCCAGAAGACAACGAATATCTGTTGTATAAGCCACCCAATGTGTGGCACTTTGACAGGACATTCCAAGCAAACTACAACAGCTGATCAAAAACTGTGGTGTGTGTTTAAATTTTTAAAAACTTATTATAGTAAAAGGCACATACCATCAATCCCCCTCAAAATACTCCAATTCATTTTGAACACACTTGTCCCATCCCTCTTGCCATTTTATGAAGCAGTTCTGGAAATCCTCTTTCATTAATGTCTTTATGAGACGTGATCAAAATATAGTGGCATCCAATGGAAACATAACATATAAACATTACAATGTGTTCTCATAAAACTTATTCACTGAGTGTGGCACTGTGTGACTTCAGGCTCTTCCCCAAAGTCAAAATGACTAGGAAAGTAAATGTTTTGAATGGATTCAGGACATCAAAGCAGCCAAAGATACTCATGGAAGAAAACTTCCAGAATTGCTTCAGAAAGTGGCAAGGATGATGGGATGAGAATGTTCAAAGTGAGGGGGAGTATTATGGGAGGTGATTAATAGCAATGTATCTTTTATCGTAATACATCTTTTCAATTTAAATATTCACCATATTGTTTGATCACGCTTCTGTCATTCTTGCAAACATTATCTCAACTTTCCATAACCAGCCACATCGTCATGAGTTCCAACCCTTGAAGAACGAACTCCCAGCATGTTCCTCTTTACTCTACTCTGCCAACCCCCCAGCTCTTTCTAAAACCTGAAGCCTCTCTTTTCATATTATGGAACCTTAACTTAAACTTTGGCTAAGGCACTATGGTCACTGGAACATCAAAAAGCAAGTGATATAAAAATTCTAGTTAGGGAATCAAAAGGAAAAACTACAGAAAACAAGGAAGTGAGAGAACTTGAAAGAAATTTTAAACTGTCGGTCTCTTTGTCCCCTAACCTCATTCAAATGGGAAATGGAGCTGCTGATGTACAGCCTTCACCCCTTAGCCGTGGTCTCTCCTCGGTCTATTACCCATGGTCAACCAACATCCAAAAACATGAGGCGGAAAATCCCCTTGTTAAATAAGTCACAGGTTCTAAATGGCACATTGTTCTGCATAGACACCAAGCTCAGGATGCAAATCATCTGCTTGTCCAGTGTGTCCATGCTATATACGACATCCACCCGTTAGTCACCATGTAGCCATCTTGGTTAGCAGATCTACCATGACTGTTCCAAGGAGCTTGTTACAGCACTCAGTAATGGTTGCAAAGCACAAGAAAAGTGATGTTGGTTGCCAATTTTATTACAGATACTGTTATAATGGTTCTATTTTATTAGTAGTTAATGTTGTTTATCTCTTACTGTGCCTTAATTTATAAATTAAACTTTATCATAGATATCTATGGAAAAAATTATATCTATACAATTGTATCTAGTTGAAAAAAACTCTAGGAAAGAACTTAGTATTTATTGTAGTATCTTTAGTGCTATCTGTGATTTCAGGCATCTACTGGGGATCTTGGAACATATTCCTTAATGAGAAGGCATGACTGCTGTGTTAAAATCCAAGATGGTGCCTCTCAGAGTATGGTTACCAGCCCAGCAGCATCAGCAGCAAATCCTCAGGCTCCACACCAGACCTACTAAATCAGAATGGGTGGGACCCAGGACCTGCGTTGGAACAGGTATTCCAGGCACTTGTGATGCCAGTAAAGTGTAAGAACCAGCCTTGCACTCAAAGCCAAGAGGCAAGTGCGTTCCACTTGATGGCAAGTGGAGTTGGAGGTGACCGCCCAAAGGTACTGAGTTCTGGACCCAGAAAGGGTCCCTGAGTCTGGCTCTGATTTAGAAATGAAAACCTCAGGGAGAGAGAGTGAGCACCAGCTTGCAAGACACGGAACAGCCAGCCTGGGCGTCTCAAGGTCATAAACCACCACCACTATATTGTTCTTCAGACCAATGATTGCTAACAAAAATCTCCACAACTCCTGAGATGACTTGGATCAAAGGTACACTGACATAAAAGCAAAAGAAGATACAAAAAGTTTGCTTTCAGTTCTAAGGCAAAACTCCAATAAAATAAGTATGCAGCAGCACTGTTCTTTCCCCTACTAAATATTTATCTCTCCTTCTTCCCTGCATACCCTGTGTGCTTTCCAGGGTGATGCTATTTTGGTGATGGCATAAGGAAGTTTAACTTTCCTCACCTAACTCAGGGAAACAAGCAACATACAAAATTTAAAGTTACGAGATAACTGAATTTAAAATGTATTGTTTACACTGCATTTATGTGATTGATTCTCTTCATTTTTAAAAGGACTTATAAGAGTTCTTTAAAAGACTGGGTTCTTGTGAGGTATTTCAAGTCTGATCTGATTTATTTCAGAATGCACGCCCTGCCTCATGTTCTTTCAAGCCTGAACTCATTGGAGGAAAGCCTGCTGCTTATCTCACCCAACTCCCATCTCCTTTTCCTCCCTGCAACCAACTACTTCTTCCTAGGTCACAGGGAGCACTCACCCATTGTTTTTTCATTAATATTCCCTCTCTCTCTCTTTCACTCTCTCTCATAGAAGTATTTTTCTTTGCAGGTTTATTAAGATATAATTGATGAGGAGAGTTGGAAAAAGATGGCAGATCTGTAAGAAGCAGGCAGTGAACCTCTCCAAAAGTCGTCATCTGGACACTGGAATATAGTGACTGGAGGAGGACAAGAAAGAGGGAAGTGGCTCCCATGGGCCCAGGAAAGATCTGAAGCACAGTTTGGGGCCCACGGAGAAAGTGAAGAGAGAAACTCCAACAAAGAAGAAGGAGGTGGCCTCTGGCGCCATTTCCCTGTGTTGGCAATCCCTACGCAACTGAAGTGGTTCAAATCTACGACACGCGGTGACTGCCGGCGCCCCCGGGGGCCTCCACGGAGGAACGCGAGAAGCGGCGGTGCAGAGAAGCAGCGGCTGTGAAGGACACACTGACTGGTGGTGAGTGCTGACACCCAGCCGTCCCGCGCGAGAGAGCGACTAGCCGGGCGCCATTGTGGGGGGGGCAGCAGCTGAACTTGAAACTCAGGGCAGCTGCCACTCCATCCACGGCTCCAGTGGGGACCTCTGCGGAGGAACACGAGACGCCATGGAACAGAGAAGCACCAGCCAAGAAGGACACACTGACTGGTGGTGAGTGCTGACGCCCAGCCATCCCGCACGCGAGAGCGACTAGCAGGGCGCCATTGTGGGGAGGGGCAGCAGCTGAGCTTGGAACTCAGGGCGGCAGCCACTCTACCCACGGCTCCAGCGGGGACCTCCGTGGAGCAACGTGAGACGCCGCGGTACAGAGAAGCACCAGCCAAGAAGGACACACTGACTGGCGCTTTTCTTCCTGGTATTCCAAGTATCTCCTAAGAGTTTGAAATACTAGCAATAAAGCAACCTACCATAGGCAATTTACAAACAGCAACCCAGGAATTAAACTAAAGAAAGAAAAGAAAATGAGACGACACTTAAACAAGATGCAACCCCACACATCCAGTTCACCAAAGGCAAACCCAGGGGGCAGTGAGGTGGGACAAACCGAAAGCCACCCACCTGACATCTCTGAAGTGGTAACAACAAAGCAGTTGAATGAGGCTCTGGAAAAATTTAAATCAGAAATAATTTCTCAGATAACTGCAAAGATAATGTCCACAATGAAGACCATGCTTAAGGACGATAGAGCAGACACAGACAAAAAAATAGATGAGCTTAAGAAAATGATGGAAGCCATGAATGCTCAGCACAGGAAAGAAATGGAATCCATAAGGCAGATTCAAGCAGATATCCAGGAGAACAAAAATTCCATTGAAAGTATATGTAGCAGATTAAGCCAATGTGAGGACAGGATCTCAGATATAGAAGACAGGCTTGCAATTAGTGATTGTGAAAAGAAAGAATTCTTAAAAACAGCAAGGGACAATGAAAAATCAATCCAGCAGCTGCTAGAAGATGCAAAGAAGAATAACTTAAGATTTATTGGAGTCAATGAAAAAGCAGGAGATAGCATAAATGACATCAGAACACTGTTCACAGACATTATCACAGAAAATTTCCCTGGTAGAGAAAAAGAATTTGACGTTCAGATAAGTGAGGCTTATAGAACTCCAATTAGCCACGATCAAAAAAAAATCTTCAGCCAGGCAAATCATAGTCAAGATCCCAGAAATTCAACGTAAGAGTAGAATCTTAAAAGCTGTTAGGGAAAAGAAACAAATAACCTATAAAGGAAAGCCCATCAGAATTACAGCTGACTTTTCAGCACAAACCCTCAAGTGAAGAAGAGCTTGGAATGATGGATTTCAAGTTCTAAAGGAAAATAATCTTTAACCCAGATTGATGTACCCCGCAAAACTATCTTTCAAAACTGATGGAGAAGTAAAATACTTCCATGACAAAGAACATCTGAGAAAATTTATAACCACCAAACCAGCACTCCAAAAAGTTTTGAATGACATTCTAGAAAGGGATAACAAGGACTACAACTCCAGAAACCCCAACAGAAAGAATCCACCAGGCAGAGCAAATGATTAAAGAGAGGGAGGGAAAACAAAAATTAAAAGAGGGGGAGCCAACAGCAAGAAAATAACATGACAAAGATAAGTCAATACATATCAGTTTTAACCATTAATGTTAATGGTCTCAATTCACCAATCAAAAGGCACAGACTGGCGAATTGGATCAAGAAGCAAGATCCAACAATATGCTGTATACAAGAAACACATTTAATTCAAAAAGAAATTCATAGACTGAAAGTCAACGGATGGAAAACAATACTCCATGTGACAGGAACCCAGAAAAAAGCAGGGGTAGCTATTCTTTTCGCAGACAAAGTGAATTTCAAGCCAAGAATGATTCATAGAGATAAAGAAGGTCACTACATCCTTGTAAAGGGAATAATCCAAGAGGAAGAGATAACAATCATAAATATATATGCAACAAATACCAGTGCACCCAACTATATAAAACAAATATTAATGGACATGAAAAATCAAATAAGCACTAATACAATTGTATTGGGGGATCTCAATACTCCACTGTCACAAAAAGACAGATCAACTAGACAAAAAATCAACAATGAAATATTACAACTGAACCAAACTTTGGAACAACTGGACTTAGTAGATGTCTACAGAGTATTCCACCCCACAACATCAGAATACACATACTTCTCAGCTGCACATGGGACATTCTCCAAAATAGACCACATACTAGCTCATAGAATCTGGTGAAGTAAATGCAAAGGAATTGAAATTATCCCATGTATATTATCAGACCATAGTGCAATGAAATTGGAAATCAATGGCAAAAGAAACCACAAGAATTTGCTAAACACATGGAAATTAAATAGCACCCTCCTGAACAACCAATGGGTCACAGATAAAATTAAAGAAGCAATTAGACAGTTTCTGCAACTGAATGATAATGACAGTACAACATACCAGAACTTATGGGATACAATGAAAGCAGTCCTAAGAGGGAAATTTATAGCATTAAATTCCTATATCAGGAAAACAGAGCAAGCACAAATAAACAACCTAATGGTACACCTCAAACTTCTAGAAAAAGAAGAGCAGGCTAAGCCAAAAGCTCGTACAAGAGAGGAAATTATAAAGATCAGAGCAGAAATTAACGTATTGGAGACTAAAAAAACAATAAAAAGAACGAATCAAAGAGTTGGTTCTTTGAAAGATTAAATAAAATTCACAAACCCTTATCCAACCTTATTAAAAAAAAGGAAAGAAAGTACTCAAATCCACACAATTAAGAATTAAAAAGGTGATATCACAACAGACCCTGCAGAAATCCAGAAGATCATCTATACCTACTTTGAAAACTTGTATTCTAATAAGATGGAAAATGCAGAAGAAATGGACAGATTCCTAGATTCGTATGAATTACCAAAACTCAACCAAGAAGATTTAAAAATCCTAAATAAACCAATATCAACCAATGAAATTGAAGATGTAATTAAAAATCTCTCAACAAAGAAAAGCCCAGGCCCTGATGGATTCACTGCCGAATTCTATAAGAAATTTAGAGAAGACCTAATGCCACTACTTCTCAAACTTTTTAATGAAATTGAAAGGGAAGCAATACTCCCAAATTCATTCCTGGAAGCAAGCATTACCCAGATACCAAAACCAGAGAAGGACCCAACTAAGAAAGAAAACTACAGACCAATCTCCCTAATGAACATAGATGCAAAAATCCTCAATAAGATACTGGCAAACAGAATGTAGCAAATCATCAAGAAGATTATATACCATGACCAAGTTGGATTCATCCCAGGGATGCAGGGATGGTTCAACATACGTAAATCAATAAATGTAATACACCATATTAACAGAACCAAGGACAAAAATCATATGATCATCTCAATAGATGCAGAAAAAGCTTTTGACAAAGTCCAGCACCCATTCATGATGAAAACCCTACATAAAATTGGAATAGATGGTCTTTATCTCAATCTGATAAAAGCTATCTATGACAAACCAACAGCCAATATCATACTAAATGGACAAAAACTGAAAGCCTTCTCTCGAAAATCAGGAACCAGACAAGGATGTCCACTGTCCCCACTCTTATTCAACATAGTCCTGGAAACTTTAACCAGAGCAATTAGACAAGAGAAAGAAATAAAAGGAATTAGGATTGGAAAGGAAGAAGTTAAATTATCATTATTTGCAGATGACATGATACTCTACCTAGAAGACCCCAAAAACTCCACTAAAAAATTGCTAGATTTAATAAGCAAATTCAGTAGTGTAGCTGGATACAAAGTCAACACTCAAAAATCAATAGCCTTCCTGTACACCAATAACAAACTCACTGAGAGAGAAATTAGGGAAACAACACCTTTCACAATCACATCTAAAAAAATGAAATACCTAGGAATCAATCTCACAAAGGAAGTAAAAGACCTCTACTCTGAAAACTACATTACTCTGAAAAAGGAGATTAAAGAGGATATCAGAAAATGGAAAGATATCCCTTGCTCTTGGGTCGGAAGAACCAATATAGTGAAAATGGCCATACTTCCAAAATTGTTATACAGATTTAATGCAATTCCGATCAAAATTCCAACAACATATCTCACAGAATTAGAGAAAACAATCCTAAAATTCATCTGGAACCAGAAGAGACCTAGAATAGCAAAGGCAATTCTGGGCAACAAAAGCAAGGCAGGGGGCATCACAATCCCTGATTTGAAATTATACTATAAAGCTACTGTGATAAAAACAGTGTGGTACTGGCAAAAAAACAGACCTGAAGATCAATGGAATACAATAGAAGATGCAGAAACAACACCAGACATACTAAGCTACCTTATCTTTGACAAAGGTGCCAAACACATTCACTGGAAGAACGATAGCCTCTTTAATAAATGGTGCTGGAAAAATTGGCTCTACACATGCCGAAAATTAAAATTAGACCCATATCTTTCACCATGCACTAAACTAAATTCAAAATGGATCAAAGAACTTAATATTAAAACAGAAACATTAAATCTCCTGGAAAATAGAATAGGTAAAACTCTTGAAGACATTGGTGTAGGCAAAGACTTTATGAATAAATCCCCCATCGCACAGGAACTATCACAAAGAATCAACAACTGGGATCTCATCTTATTAAAAAGCTTTTGCACAGGAAGAGAAACCACCAACAGAGTGAAGAGACAACCCACAATGTGGGAAAAACTGTTTGCCAGCTGTTCCTCAGACAAAGGATTACTATCGAGAACATACAAAGAACTCAAAAAATCAGACCTCCCAAATTTGAATACCCAATCCAAAAATGGGCATCTGAGATGAATAAACACTTCTCAGATGAAGAAATACAAATGGCAAATAAATACATGAAAAAATGTTCAACATCACTAGTCGTGTGAAAGATGCAAATTAAAACAACACTGAGATTCCATATCACCCCAGAAAGAAAGGCTATCATCAAGAAATCAACTAATAACAAATGCTGGAAGGGATGTGGGGAAAAAGGAGCCCTTCTCCACTGTTGGCGGGAGTGTCGACTGGTGCAGCCACTGTGGAAATCAGTGTGGAGATTCCTCAAAAAACTAGGATTGGAGGTCTCATTTGACCCAGCTATTCCCCTTCTGGGCATCTTCCCAGAAGAATTAAAAACATCGTACCACAGCAATATATGTGCACCCATGTTTATAGCAACACAATTTGTAATAGCTAGATCGTGGAAACAACCCAAATGCCCATTAACCAATAAATGGATAAAAAAGATGTGGTATTTCTATACAATGGAGTACTACTCAGCCATAAAGAAAGATAAACTGGAAACTTTTATAGGTAAATGGATGCAACTCGAGAAAATACTCACAAGTGAAATAAACCGGATGCACATTTGTAAACATTGTATTGTCTCCCTAGTATGAAAATGCAATTTCACTGTGACTATTCCATTCCTTAGTCTTCTATTTTTACCTAATTTTCACATGGCTTAATCTTATACTGAGTAATATTTTTCTCCAAAAGGTATTTGTACATTCTCTAATGCTTGAGTTTGTTAATACATGAGAATGTTTACTTGTTGTCTTTAAAAAAAATAAAGTTTGAAAAAAAAAGAAAAGAAAAAAGATATAATTGATGAAAAATGATATACATTTGAGAGTATAACTTGATGTTTTGATATGCATACTCATTGTGAAATGATCACCACAATCAAGTTAATTAACATATCCACCCACCACTTCACAAAGTTAGCACTTTGGGGGAGGGGGTGTGTGCATGTGTGTGGATGTGTGTGTGTGTAGAACACATTAAGACTCACCCTATCATCAAATTTCAAATACACAGGACAGCACTAGTAACTGTGCTCGTATTTCTGTATCTTAGATCTTCAGAACCCATTCACCTCTCATAACTAAAACTTTTTACCCTTTGACCAACATCCCCTACTTCCTCTCTTCCCAGAAGCTAGCAACTAAACCTCTACTCTCATCTTCTCTGAGTTTGGCTATTTTAGACTCTACATATAAGGGAGATTGTGCAGTATTTATCTTTCTGTGCCTAGATTATTGCACCTAGCATATCTTCCAGATTCATCCATGTTGTCACAGATAGCAGAATTCCCCTCTTTTTTAAGGCTAATATTTCACTGTGTGCACATACACATTCTCTTCATCCAGCAATCTCTCAAGGGGCTTGTAAGTTGTTCCTGTATTTGAAAGTGCTTCCCTTTGTCCTGCCCCTCCATCTCCTGTTGCCATGGACACGTTGCCCTCTCTCCATAGTCAGGAGATATCTCTCCATCCTCTATGCGTTGCTCTGTTCGTTTGCCTCCCTGAAGCCAGACTTGGTGGCCTTTTCTCTAAGCTTCTATCATCTTTCCAGGATTTCCCGCATTTGCCCTGAAGTTGCATATTGAGTTCTGTGATTGGTTATCCACACTTGTGTGTTCCTTCCCCCCGAGCGACTTCCTATGGGAAGCTGTTCCCTTCTTGTCTCTCACAGCAGCAATGCAATGATTCAATAGACTTGCTGTGTGAATAGATTGATTGCTGAGAGACAGCAACAAGGAAGTTCCTGTCCTGCTCCTTCCGGGAGCCGCACATGCATATTTCAGACTTCGAGTGGGATGCCGGGACTTCAGGTCCCTGAAGGGTCCTTCCTGGCCTCGGGGAAGCACGCAGTGACCCAGCTACCAGGTAATCTACACGACAGTTGGAGAGGTTGTGCGACTTGCGCAGACTAGAAAGTTAGAAAATCCAATTCTGTCACTCAGCTGCCCTGAATGAATTTTGTGGCACAGAGCTCTCTGTCTCCCATCTGACATGGGCTTTTGCCCCAGGATCCCTCTGGTCCATCGTTAACAGGAATTTTGAGAAGATCAGCTGAACAGCTTAAAGAGTCAGCTAAACTCAGTATAATCATCTGAATGGTCTGATTAATCCTTTGCCCTGTCCTCCAAAGATATTCCTCTGATCCTTATATTTTCTAGTACAAATGACAGGAGGCATCTCTATCTTATTTATAGCTCTAAGTAAATTGGTATGAACATCAACCAAACATATTTATTTTATTTCCCAAGAAATATACCCCCAGAAAATGTCAAGGAAATGATCTTTGAAAAATGCATATCCAAGCGCAGCATAAAATATTTAAGGGGATGGCTGCACTCTTGGTTTCCATTTTCTGTTAGATTATTCTACAACCTCTTGTAAAAGTCAACCCAGTGCTTTTAAAGATGGAAAACTGCCACAAGTTTTAAAAAGCCCCAAGATTCTCCTTGATTTTGCTTTTACTTTCAGCATTTTGCCTTGAATGATCTCCCTCAAGTAACTCAGATTTTCAAAGATGGATGAATGATACTTAGCAAGGTAAAGCTCACATAAAGATGGTGAGAACCAAGCCAGCCACCAGTGGCTTGAAAATTCACAGCCAGCCACAGTTGGTGCTTCCCGGCGAGGCACTGCTTCCTGCCAATTTCAATGGGCTTTTCCCATCCATCCACCTTCCCCAGCTCCTGCACAACTCAACCAATATTCCCCACACTGACCTAAGGGGTCAAACTGGCAAATTGTGCTGGGCCAAGGAAAAGAGCTCCAAAATAGGAGATCGACATTTAAAAAGCACCATAAATCCATTAATTGAGTTGACTGTGGGACAAATATAGACCACAGATTAACTCATTTCTCCAACAACACTGTGAAACAAGTACTCTTTTTGCTCCGTTCCAAAATAAAGAATTGGAAACATGGAGAAGTCAAATAACTTGTTCAGCAACCACACAGCCAGGAAGTGGCCAAGCAGAGCAGCCCCAGAGCCAATATAATCTCTCCATGTGTGCCGATGGGAGTCTCACAAATGGCAAGCTACATGAAAACTTTCAGTGAGCCAAAGTGCATCCATTTCAGTGGTAAATTACATTGGCACAAATGACTACTGCATAGAGAAGGGTGAAGCCTAGGAGATATGAGGACTTCAGGATCTATGAGTACCGGAAAGGTACTCTAAGAGGACACACAGAGGCCAAGTACCGTGGTCTGGCCAGGCAAGGGGAGATTCTACAGACAGACCTAAAGAAAACCCCTGTGCTCAGATCAGCACCTTGCCACAGCTCCTAGATGGCCAGCCAGGGGCTGGAGCCCATAGCAGGAGAGACCTACGGAGGACAAACGTGAACAACAGCTTTGGGCCATTGTGCGACAATCTAAATCCAACCCTCACCTAACCACCGGGACAAACTCTAGAGAACCAGGTAACTGAGGCTCCTATGCCAGCACATTCTGCATTGACCTCTTCTCACTGGGACCAGGAGTGTCCAGTGTCAAGGATGAGCTGCTGCCAGAGTGAGGGCACCCTTGGTCAGCTCTTGGGGCCAGCAATCTGTCACCTCCTGGGCTGCCATTTGGGTCCAGCCCAGGGGACAGCAGACAAGTTCCAAACTGCAGTCGCTATCTCTACACTCGCTTATTGGAGACACTAGTAAATCCACCAGGCAGGCTGGAAGGCCATGGGTTCAGGCTGCATTGAGCACCAGTTATTGAAGACCCTTGCAGTGGATTCCAATCTCCTACCCGGCTTACTGTACATGGCTGGAAAGGAAAAAAGAGCAAGAGACCAAAATAGAGGGGTACATAGCAGGGATTTGGGATGACCAGTTGCTCCCTAGGAACAAAAGGCCACGAGGCACCCAAACCCTTGGTATTTATTCATTATATCTAAGTCCAGGACAATGAGTGAAGAGCAGTGGGTGTTTCTGGGAACAGTAATGGTGGCTACGGTGGGCTAGGAAGCTCAAAACATTCGTGCAAGGACAAAGCATTCTTACAAGGACAAAGACAAGAACAGGATGAGACAGGGAGCAGATAAGAAAACTAGTTTCCCCAGGTGTCTTCAGTAGGTCTTACCTTGCCCTTTAAGCTCCACAGCACTCATTAGCCCTAGGGCTTCCAGCTGTGACCAAAAAAGAGAGGGGAGTTTCTGCCTTCCAATTTGACCCAAAAGGGCAAGACAAGGCCAAGCTTAGACATCCCCTAAACTCAATTTATAATACGTGGTCCCCAACACTTGCTAATAATTGACCCTGAGAAAGTTGAGAAATTCTTGGAGCTTCTGTCTCCTTATATTTATGAGAAATAAATGAGAAAACCCAGCAGAATGAAAATGTACTCAGACCAATCCCAAGCATTGACCCCACCACATCACCCGTGGTTACTGCTCTGGCTGGGCTTCACTTCAATATACTCTGGATATGCAGTGTGAGATAAAGTATGTGCTAGCTTCTCCGCCAAGAGCACAGAGCCCACTGTGGACCCCTGGTGCTCTGCTCAGGACCCTAGGCTTGGGGCAGCCACTGTGAGCCTCTCTGTTGTCATCAAAGAAGGCTCACAGGGTATTTAAAAAATGGCTCTTCTAAGCGCAACTAGTGGCCTGTGGATTGTCATGACAGCTGCTAGAAAAGACCTCTCCTTGGTGACATTTAAGGGTATTCAGGATACAAGCTGTCCTAGTCTGTTTTGGCTGCAGTGACAAAATACTTCCCACTATGTGGATAACTAATAAGCATAGAAATCTGTTGCTCACAGTTCTAGGGGTGGGGAAGTCGAAGATCGGGGTGCCAGCGGATTTAGTGTGTGGTAAGGGACCACCCCTCATAGATGGCACCTTCTTGCTGCATCCTCCCATGGCAGAAGGGGTGAACAAGCTCTCTGAGACCTTCTTTACAAGGGAAGCATCGAATGCAGATGGGCTGTGCCCGTGTGACCCATTCACATCCCCAAAGCCCCACCTCCTGGTACCCTCTCCATGGTGCATAGGATTGCAATGCATGAGTTTTGGAGTGACACCAATATTGAGACTATAGCAGAAGAACTGACTAAGATATCCACAAAATCATCCCCTCACTTGCAGGAAGAATCCACGGATGCCCAGACCCTTGTCCTTGGGGGAGATGTGTGGAAATCACTCTAACTACCGCACCTAGGAGGTCTTCCGCTCAGATCACTGTGCTTGCGAGGTGGCAGGTACAGGGTGACAGGGTGAACTTTCACAACCCTGGCATTTTCCTGGAGGCTCTCTCTGCTCAGTGGTACTGAGTGACCCAAGAGGCAGGCGGCTGGGACTTCATCTCACAGAGAAAGTTGATGGGCCTTTCGGGGCCTGCTGGCAAATTAACGCTTCCTTAATAAATGTCTTGTGTGTGGCCAATGCTGCTCTGAGAATTGCTGCCGTGAAAACTAAAGAGCAAAGGGCCACAGGAGGAGTCAGACTTCAACTGATCCAAACGCCTTCAGCTACTACTGAAGTCTACAAAAAGAACTCAAGAGAGGTGCATGACTGAATCGGCTCGGGTCAGCTCAGAGCAGAAACATGGGGGAGGATGTGGGTCATGTTTCCCCTGCTCTGCAGTGGTCACGCGGGCTAAGGACAGCACAAGTTTGCTCGGCTACAGCCACTGAGCTACTGGAGTAGCAGCTCACCCAGGCTAAGGAGAGTGCTAAGCCCTGTAGGGGCCACTCAGCAGGACATCCCAAGAAGTCATCAGCAAAAACCACCAAAGCCAGTATGTCACATTCAAGGTCTTACCACGTGAAAATGGACAGGGCAAGAAAAGTTTCCATTAAGAAACTCTTTCTCTCTGCTTGTTCCTAAGCATTCAGCAGCCAACTCCAAATAGGATGCTCTTTTTCTCTCCCACAGTCTGAATACAATCCATATCCACATTGGAGGCAAATAGAGCTGTCTTGATTCAAATTTCTGTATCCCTAGTTTGGGGAAAGAGCAGCATGGGGAGATGTCAAAACCCAGCTTTGGGCCTTGTGGGTGGCACACACCTGTAATCCCAGCACTCAGGAGGCTGAGACAGGACGATCACTGTGAGTTCAAGGCCAGCCTGAACTACACAGCAAGACTCTATCTAAAAAAAAAAAGTCCAGCTTTGGCATTTCCTGGACTTTGAGGATGTCCTCTGGGAAGGCCCATTCCACTGAAGAGCCTCAGACTCCATCCTGACTGCTTTCACTATGCTGGACAACGTGTGGATAAATGCAGCATTTTATGGAAATGGCCCCTGTAACTGAGTGAGTGAAAAAGTAGTGTGCATTCACCAAAGAACACTGGCCTGAGAGACACTGGCTGCTGTCTGCCGGAACCCCAAGACCAAGGGCTCTTAGGAAGCCAAAACTGCTTTTCCATGTAGCATCTGCAAAGTGCCCCAGCAGTGCTCAAAAGACCATGATACAGGGGGACACATGTGAGGACATCATCATTATGCAAACGAATTTCCAAATCCCAAATCTTGAGCAGCAGCGGCCATACAGAGCTGAATGTGCATATCGGTCAATCAGACAGAAACTGCCCTTCCTCTGTAGCCTCTCTGGGAAAGACCTTGAAAGAGATGAGCTTAGTTAGAGCTAAGTGACACTCCAGCCACAACAGGAAGATGCAGACTCGGGGTGCGGGGGATGCTTAACATCCCTTCCTTGCGTAGGAAGTCCACTGCGGATTGGTGACACTCTGGCAGCCATATATACTACCTAGAATTCGTGTTGGGCAAGGATGCCATAGCAGGGAAGACAGGATAAAGGGCCAAGATAGGAGGGTTTTAAGAAACTAGCTTAATCATCTCCACCCGCACCTCCTCCCAATTCCACATGCCACAGCTTATCCTGCTGTATTAGTCACTTTCCCATTGCTGGAACAAAATATCCAACCCTCACAACTTACATGAGGAGAGATTTAATTCGGCTCATGGTTTTGGGGGATTCAGGCCATGGTCAGCTGGTTCTGAGGCAGAAATGGCATGGTTAAGAGTATGGCAGAGGAAAACTGCTTATCTCATGGCAGCCAGGAAGGAGACAGAGAGAGAGACCAGGAACATGAATACACCCTACCAGGTCACTTCCCCAGTGACCCACCTCCAACCAGTCCCCACCTGCTAACAGAACATTCAACCATAAATTTATCTATGGTTTAATCCACTGATGACTATAGTGCCCCCATAATCCAATAACCTTCTAAAAGCTGGCCCTCTGAACACATAAGACTTTTGGGGAACATTCTAGATATAAACCATAACACTCATCAGCAGGGAAGCCTGGAAATTGTAGAGGAACCTATGGGGTAAGCAAGGAGCCCATGAGTAAGTGGAGGCTGTTACAGTCTCAGCCTAGGAAGTGAGCAGATCTGGACTGTGATGTGCACATAGATCCCACCATGAAGCTTCATGGCCCCCAGCTCTCCTCATTGCACCCATTACCCACACACCCTTGATTTCCAGAGTGACTCCTTTTCTGTAGGATAAGAGACATATTAGAATTTGTGACACTCCTAGATGATACAAGTCACCTGGAAGAGACAAAACCTGGCTTTGTAATTAATACCATTTCAAGGTGCTGAAATGTTAAGAAACAATTACAAAAGTTGAGAAACCATTCATGGGCAGAATCAGAGACCAGGCAGTGCAGGTGGGTTATGAAACCCAACAAGAGGTAGAATGAGAACAGAAAATGAATATGAGCCCATGTGAGGGTCAAGACGGGGAATGGGCAGTGGGAAGACACACAGAGAGGGGCTGTGTGCAGTCGGGGGTGTGTCAGGAAGCAAGGGCAGGATTAGGAAGGGAAGGGTCGCCAAAGGCGCAGGGAAGACTGATGGCCCGCTAATCGGAGCAGAGGCGCTGGAGCATCCGTACTGAAGATCCGGCGAGGGTCCCACTAGGTTCCAGTGAGTTCCAGACCCAGCTGTCCCATCCTCCAGCCAATGGCCACACCTGGAAATCACTCATGGGCACACTACTCTGACTCTTCTGGCCGCCCATGTTCTGAGCCTGCCCACCAAGGTCCTTTCTGTCCTGTCAACATCCCCCTGCCCTCATTGACCTCCACAAATTTTGACCCAAATTTTGATATTTTTGCCCAAGGGAGAAAAAATAACATGCCTGAATCCTCCTTCTCAGCTCGTTCCTGGGTTCCCTCCACAACCGGCCACGAGTGGGGTCTACCTTTGTGTACTAGGGACAGTAGGGGTGGTGTACTGGGGTTGAACCCAGAGCCTTTGCACTCAGCTACAGCCCCAGCCATTTTTATTATTTATTTTGAGACAAGGCCTGGCTGAGTTTCTAAGTTGCCCAGGTTGAGCTCGAACTTGTGATTTTCCTGCCTCAGTCTGAGAGAGTGCTGGAACTACAGGCATGTGCCACCACGCCCTGCTCCTAGGGTATGGGTCTTAAACATGACCTTTCCAGAAATGTTCCTTTCCACAATCCAGGACCTTGAGATTTTCTTAAACCACTGAGTCCGCTTCCTTTTCTGCCTCCGTTACTTTAGATACTGGCGAGAGCCTCAATTCTCAGCATGAGCACATTTATCTCTACAGGTCATTTTTTAAAAAAGGTTAAAGCAATTGAAAGAAGCTTTTCCCCTAATATCAAAGTCATAGACTTAGATGATTTTCTAAGCCTAAAAAACCCACTGTAAAAAATAAAAAATTAAAAACTAGGCATTTCCTAAAAAGAAAACCGCCTGCTGCTTTTCCTTAGCCCAGAAAATTATTAGTTCACAAGGTGAATCTCCCCATGAATAAACTCAATCATTTGACTGTCTACAGTTTTTCTTTGTGACAGTCATCGTGTTGAAAAAGGCCATT
Source organism: Erethizon dorsatum (assembly GCA_028451465.1). Taxonomy (NCBI): domain Eukaryota; kingdom Metazoa; phylum Chordata; class Mammalia; order Rodentia; family Erethizontidae; genus Erethizon; species Erethizon dorsatum. The sequence continues at coordinate 60,595,920 of CM051833.1, forward strand.
ATTTTTTGTGCTAATGGAAGTGTCTTGCTAGGCAAGACTTATACGTTATCTAAAATGTTTAGAAAACTTCATCTTTTCAGTGTATTTTCCTCCTTTTAGCTAATAATTTTCTGCAGAGGTGCTACAAATTATGTTACAGGTATAAATACCTGCATTCCGAAGACAGTGCTATAAAAAAAAAAAAAAAATCTTTCTTGAGGTCACCCTTAAATGACCTTGACATTTTCGTACACTGACAGATAACCATTGTTCCACAGATGGGGTTTTCCTTGACAACCGTGCATCCTAGATTTTCCATCTTTTTTCCCAGAATGTCTGAGTTATGATCAAAAACAATGGTGAATGTTTAAATTTTATTTAAAAGATTCATTACTGTAAAGAGACATTGCCATTAAACCCCTCAAAATACTCCTCCTCACTTTGGACACTCATCCCATCATTCTTCCCACTTTCTGAAGCAGCTCTAGGAGTCCTCTTTGGTGAATATCTTTAGCTGTGTTTCTGTGGCTGCCTCCATGTCCTGAATTGATTCCAAATGTTTCTGGCAATTTCTGACTAATGGAAATGTGGCAGGGTGTCTTCATTCACTATATTCACTGAGTTGGGCACCCATGTGACTTCTGACTCTTCCCCGAAGTCAAAATAACCATGAAAGATAAACATTTTGCACTGATTCAGGACATCAAGGCAGCCACAGCAACGCAACTAAAGACACTCACGAAGGACTTCCAGAGCTGCTTCAGAAAGTGGCAGGAGGGCCGGTGAGATGGCTCAGCGGCTTAAGCGCCTGCCCGGCAAGCGCAAGGGCCCGAGTTCGACTCCCGGATCCCACATACGAAAAAGGGGCCAGTGATATCGCTCAGCGGCACGGGCGCCTGCTGGCGTGCGAGGTCCTGAGGTCGACCCCCTGGTACCCACAAAAAAAAAAAAAAAAAAAGAAAGTGGCAGGAATAATGGGATCAGTGTGTCCAAAAGAAAAGCGTAGTTTGAGGGGAATTAATGGCAATGTGACTTTTATTCCAATAAAAATGTTTAATATAAACACTCACTATAGTTTTTCATCGTACCACATATATCTACAGGAAGCTAGTCTACCTTTTTATTTGGAAATATGTCATCAGTGCTATGGCCAGCTCTGGAATCAGCCAGAATTGGACCTACCAGCCCACACCATTCTGGTGGCTCTGTGCCCAGGTGCTGTCCCAGCTGCTAAGTAGCTCCCACAGACCTCTGGCTGCAGGTGCTGTGACAACTGCTTTTGTGGTGACTTTCTTGCCCTTTTCCTTGGTCCTTTCAGCCCAGCTTCCATCTGCAGTGCTTCATTTGGACCGCCACATCCCTCACAGGTGCAGAAGCAACAATAGTCAGCTGCAGGAACATGAACATCACTCTCTATTACTCCGAATTACTCATTCTTCTCTTCGCCAATGCCTGTTCCTCCAGTTTGGCTTCCACCACGCTGACCCCATGTTTGGGAGCTCCTCATCTCCCTCCTGTCCTTAACCATTGCCATCTTGCAGAGAACTTTTCTTCTGTCCTCGCCCCACAGTCTCATCCACTCTGTGACTCTCGAATGATCACTCCAGCCTGGGTATCACTGGACCAGCTGGCACGTCCAGTTGACATCTCTTGAGAAGCTCCAACCCTATGTGTCTAAAACTGAACTCGACATTGTTCCACATTATGATTCACGTGTGTCTGACTACTACCAAAGAAGAGTGTGCCTCGTCTAGTGTGGCAGGAAATGCCACTCCAAAATACTTACTTTCCCAGGCAGAAACATGAATATTTTCCTTGGTGCCCCCTCTCATTTCCCAAGCACCTTGAGTAGATCTCAAATCTGCTTTTGCCATTCCCAACATCTCCATCCTGTGGCCCAACATCCTCTCTTACCCAGCCCAACCCATCAGCACGATGGCATCCTCGCCTCTTGTTTCTCCTCTCTCATCTCCACACCACAGCTGGACCGAGCTTTTCTAAACCTTAAGTCAGACCCCGCCACTTCATTGTGGTAAGATGTTAGAAGCCTTAAGCATTTCCTGCTGTCTTTAGAATGAAACCTGAACTCTTGACACAATTCAAGGCACTCCCAGACACAGGATCTCCCAACTCCTATACCCCCGAGCTACCTAAGTGCTACCTTCCTCTCTACCTCCAAATTTTGCACAAGCTGCATCACCCACCTCAAATAACACCCCTCTCTCCACACCCCAGCTCCTGATACACATTGCGCTGCTGGTACTCACACGTCCACCCCCCCTCCACCAAGCTGTATTCTGAAGAATACTTCCCTTGGGGAATTCTCCTGAGCTTTGACTGAGATCTGTCTCCCTATGATGTATTTCCCAGGCACTCTGGAATCTCAATCATCAAAATCACACTTAAATTTTTTTCTAAAATTTCTCCCCCGCCCCTCCAAGTCATAAGACCCAGGCTACAGGACTAGTTTGATTCATTCCTACTGTGTATCAGGGACAAAATAGATACTGGGCACTAAATGAGTGTTGAACAAATATAAGAATGGATGAATGAAGGAATGAATGAGTGAATGAAAAAGAGACCAAATTTCACCTCTGCCATGAAGCCTGATCTCATTCCTTCAGGCTACCTGAGTGTCTCCCTAACTTATCTCTCTTGGTACGCTGAGCAGGACAGTTGCTGTTTTGGAGGGCTATTGCGCATCGTGGGTCTAACGGCATCTTTAAATACCAGGAGCACCTGCTTCCCACCAAGCTGAGACCATCAAAACCATCTCCAGACACTGAGGTGTGAGAACCATTGCCCCATGCTGGTCTCTGCCTCCCATAAAATCTTCACTGCTACATGTGGTCACTACCAACTATGGTGGTCACTTAATTTTTCTTTGCTTGGGTCATGTACATTAGTGTTGTCACCCAAAAAAGAACTAAACAGCTCTTGAAATCAGGGCCCCATCCTTTAGTGTCCCCCATAACGCTGTTTCCAGAACTGAGTGTGACATGGAATTGTCACATGTGTCCATCAGTGTGAAGGATGGGAAGCCAAGCCTGCCACACTGGAAGCAGAACTGTGACTCTCCATCCTAAGTGACTGTTGTAGTCAGGTTTTGCAAGGAAAAGGAATTAATACAGGGCACATAATTTATAGGATTATTTTATAATATTCACCCCAAGAGTCAAATGCAAGAGTGCAGGAGATCCATCCACACACTAGAGACCCAAAGAATCCAGCTGAGGGCCTGGATCCCACCGCAGTGTCCTGCGTGAGTCCAGCTGGAGGCCTAGAGCCCATGGCAGTGTCCTCCACGAGTCCAACTGGAGGCCCAGAGCCTACAACAATGTCTCATGCAGGTCTGTATCAAGGATCTGCACTGGGAAGGCCCGAAGGCCAGTAGTGGAAGCGAGAAAGTCTGCACCAGCGGGATGAAGGATCTGTGCCAGCAGCTGAGAGAGCTGCACTGGAACCAACAAGCAGCACTCAAAGTAAGGACCAGAGTGAACCACAGCCATCCTCAGCAACAGCGAGGTCCTGAGCTCCTTCGATGATGAGAACAGCCGAGTTCATGTAGGGAAAGCCAGCAAAACAGGCTTCTTCAGGACAATCAACAGCATGCCATCTTCCCCTCCAGTTCTCTTTTTATGCTGTTGGCAACAGTCCTCAGGTGGGCCCTCCACGCCCAGCACCACGCTGATTCAGTTCAGCTGGGTGTACAAGTTGCCCACCAGTTGTTAGTCCACCACAGTTATCCTTAGCATTTCAACATGGAAAAATTCTGCATCACCAGAAAGCCCTTTCTCAACTCCAGATTATATGTAATACCATTCCATGAGCTCCGTAAAGAGGACTTACAACTTTGCATGATTGTCATCTTCCCATCTGGAATTCATTAAACTCTCATTTTCTAAAAACCCCACACAGCGAGCTGACCCATGGGCCACAGTCACTGCCTTGGAAGGCTTCCTCTCTGGACAGCTCAGTTCTGCACACCTCCTGCACATTCCGAACAGAATCAACAGGAATGGAGCCAACTTGAGCTTGACCCGCTAAAGTAACATTGGATTTCTCTTCAACCATCCTAGATACCTCCAGTTCTCTTTAAATGAATGATGGTGATCGTTAACATCAGCAAGAAAAATCAGTGGTTATCGTTAATCATTTGTATTAAATATTTAGGAAGTGTTTATGTACTAACAGTGATTTTAGCATTGTAACAGTTCTGCTTTAAAAAATTCTCAACATTCTGTTTCTTTTATGATCATGAAACCATCTCAATTAATAGGTGTACATGCAGTAAAAAAGATAGTAAAAAGCCAATTTTCCCTTATCATGTGCACATGCTCAAATATGCCAAACATGCCACACATCAGAAAGCCAAACACAGACTTTGCTCTAAGTTTAGCCCTGTAGAAAAAATGTCCCCAAAGTTATAACCCTGCATTCTGAGCCTGGCTCTGCCACCAGTCACCCTGTGTGCTTGGGGACATTTCCCTGTACCTATGATACCTGACTTTGGATGCTTCAACCCACGATTTCTCAGCTTTATGCTGGCACGAAAGTGATATGAATTCAGGAGAAATCACACTTTGAAATTTGACTTTTCCCCTTTTTTATTAGTTGAAAGTTGAATTTTGACCTTTTCCCAGCCGGCTATGTGTGGTACAGCCCTCTGGGATGCTAAGCGGCATCAGCCAACTGCAGCTCCCCGTGGACCCCACAACCACGGGGGAAATAACCAACTCTACAGTGGGCTGTGTCACTGAGCCAGCATGTTTGGTAGTCAGGTGTATCAAAATGCACTTCAATTTATGATATTTTCGATATAAGCTGAGTTCATCAGGGCATAGCCCCATCATCGACCAAGGAGTTTCTGAACATTTCTCTTTCCTCAGTTTACTCATTTGTAGAATGGGGAAAAAGAGTCCACATGATAGCCACAGTCCCTTCAGGAGCAAAAATTTTGAGTTTTCAGCATATTTTATGACACTGTTATTTCATTCCAAAATGATTTTTCTGCATCTTTTTAGTTGACAAATGACAAGCATAAAAATGGTAAAATAATAACAATGCTGCCCTGCAATCAAATGACGCAAAAGAGAAATACATGCGTTTGCTGAAGGGACAATTCCCCAGCACTCGGAAATTAGCACTAAAGGGCTTATATAGAAATCTGTGAATAACAGAAAACTCCAAATTAGCAGACTTAAAAGAAAACATGTAGACATTCAGAAATAAAAGGACAATAGAGAGAAAAGATTTCAAGATGGAAGTAAACAACAGCAGTGAAGCTCAGAGAAAATGCACCAAAAAGGGCCCAGCCCAGACACATTCTCCCCGACATGGCTGCATCGAATCCAGGGGCTCACTGCAGTAACGTTTCTCTCTGTGGGCTTCCTCCCCTCCCAACTCTCTCCAGTGAGTGTAGCAAACATCCACAAACTTCAGCTGTACGTAGATGCAGAAAGTGGAAAATCCACTAAAATTGTCAACAGGGTTGCAAGACTGAGCTGTACCTCCAGGACAAAGCTTGAGAACAAGAGGCCACAATGGACACCCAGGAGAGCCACCGCCTCTGCTGCAGGTAGAAATGTGTGAGTCCGAACTCCAGCCACGGGAGCGTTGGCCTCTCCTGCCCCAAGCTAGGGACAGATGTGGCCATGCCAAGTCCCTCCACCTTTGGAGGAGCTAAGCTGGAATACCCAGCTGCTGCTAGCCCTGCTTTGATGTCTCCACCATCCTCCAGAAAAGCCCTGTTGTCTCCATGACTGGCCTGGGTGCAGCAACAGCCATAGCCACAGAAAGGTCCATCAGCATGTGCAGCTTGGAATCTCACCATGCAGCCTCTGAAGGCTGGAGCCCAACACATCCACAGTCAGGGATACAGGGGAGGCTGGCTGTGTGACTAGAGCCTCTGAGACTGCACTGCTCAAGGTGAATTCTAGAGAGAAGCTGGAACCCATGATGAGGGCCAGTGCACCACATCCACAGAGTCCAGGAGGAAGACACAAGCAAAATCCACTATACAAAGCCAGGCATGGTGTTGCAAGCTTGTAATCCCAGCACTGAGGTTGGAGAATGGCAAGTCCAAGCCCAGCCTGGGTAACTTAGCAAATCAGTGAGACTCTGTCTCAAAATGAAAAATACAAAAAGGGCGGGGGAAGTAGCTCAACGTGAAAGCCCCAGGTTCAATTCCCAGTACAGAAAAAAAAAAAAATCCTCCATACAATCCTAAATAGTGAAGCTACTACCCAGCAAATCACAGCTGAGTTATAACAGATGAGTTCTCCAGTTCAGTTTCATCAAATGTTTATATAGATGCAGTAACAATATTTGGGAATCAAAATCTTATAGGTTTTATATATTATAAAGTCTCTGATCTTATACACATCCTGTAAAATTTTTAAATTATCTTTCATGAAATGAACAGGTAAAGAAATAGAGCGGTCTGTGGCTCCACTCATTCACTTATCTCTTTATGGCCTCCTCCTCTGCTGCTGGGTGCGCCCTGGTGAGGCCAAGACAAAGGCGCCAGGAGTCCTCACGTTGAGAACGTTGGCTCGGCACAGAGAAAACTGCGGTTCGAGTTCCCTCTCTGCCACTTACTAGCCACGTGACCTTGGCCAAGTTCTTTACCTTTTCTGCAGCTGTTTGTCCACCTATCGAGTGTGAATCATATACACTCGGGGCTGTCACGAGGGTTAAGGAAGGTAATGCCCTTAGTACAGTGCTTCATCCATATGTTAGTCCGCATTCTCCAGCGAGGCAGAACCACCAGGATATGCATTTAGAGAAAGAGGAAGACTTACTTTAAACAACTGGATCACATAATTGTGGGTCTGGCAAGTCCGAAACCTGCAGGGCGAGTTGCAGGCTGGAGATGCAGGCAGAGGTGGCACTGCAGCTTGACTCAGAGAGCAGAATTCCTCTTCCTGGGGAAATCGGTCTTTTCTCTCTTAAGTTCTTCAACTGCTTGAGGGAGGCCCACCTACATTACAAAGGGGAATCTGCTTTACTCTAAATCCATGATTTAAATATTAATCTTGGGCCGGTGAGATGGCTCAGCGGCTTAAGCGCCTGCCCGGCAAGCGCGAGGGCCCGAGTTCGACTCCCGGAACCCACATACGAAAAAGGGGCCGGTGATATCGCTCAGCTGCACGGGCACCTGCTGGCATGCGAGGTCCTGAGGTCGACCCCCCCCCGGTACCCACAAAAAAAAAAAATATATATATATATATTAATCTCACCAAAGACGAAAACAAAAACCTTCTGAGCAACATCCAGACCTGATTGGCCAAATATCTGGGTACCATGGCCCAGCCAAATCAACACATGAAATGAACCATTACAATCCATTAAGAGAATTCAGCGCAGGGCAGCTATGGGATTAAGCTGCAATCACTGCCTTGAGGAGCTCCCAGCTAGTGGTAATGACAGATAATCACAACTCGGTGAGGTTAGTTCTGCGGAGCAAATATTCAGGACACCCGCGGGTATGGATAACAGGGTGTGCAGAGGGAGCCGAAGTGCACAGAAGGCTGCCAAAGAGGAAAGAGCACTGGAGGTGCAGTGACCTGGCTGATCTCTGCAGATGCAAGATGTCTCACAGTGAGGCGACAGCCCCGTGTGAACCCAAGAAAGGCTGGCTTTGTCCGTTTTCTGCGCACCAGACCTGGCCCCACTAGGATCTAGTGCAAACTAGATCCTCTCTCTTGGACCAGGAGGGGGCTGGGTATCCAAGGCAGCCAATGGCAGCAGAGTCATCAGCGGGAGGGAGAGGGGTCATGGTCATGAAAACCGGCTGAGCATTAAACCCAAGAGAAAGAACAGCAACAAAGCAACAAGCTCCCTGCCAGGAGGTGGGAGGGGCAGAAGCAGAAGAGAATAAGGAGTGAGGATGCAAGGAAAATGGTCAGAACTCAAGCTACAGGTGGCGCATTTGTATTACAACACCCACCACCAACCACTGCGCTACGTGGCATTTCTCTCCACAGCGAGCATTCCCTGATCAAGGATCAGGACACGAAATCAGGCTCAGGGAGCCGAGTGACGATGGGCTGCGGTTGGTGGTCAGTCGAGAGCGCTGACCAACAGAACTCATGTGTGCAGTGTAACTCGGGGACGCACTAGCCCAGAAGCCAGACACATGTTCATCGCTGCTGGTGATCACCTGTGGAAAAGAGCCACTGCTTCCCAGGCACCTCAGCTCCAACTCCTGTGGCTCACAGATGTCCTTTTCTCTAGTCATTCCCCTCTCCTGACCATTCCCTACGAGGTTAATGTTCACCTTTAAATCAAAATTTCCCAGTATTTTTCTTTTATCCTTTAGCTATACATGGAGTGTTTGCCCCCGGTTACATCCCACATGCTCAGGATGTTTTGGTGCCACAGATTTGACCCAAATCCCCACAGCTGTTCATCTATAGTGGAGATCCTAATAGGTTTTGAGTAAGTGAAAACCATTTGACAGCATGATGAGGCTTGAACATAGCGATGTCTCCATCACTGACAGCAAGAGACACGGGAAAGACAGGCAGGATTCGTCTGGAAAGACACGTGGCAAAGATAGTACATAGCCGCGGATTTCTCCTACAGCACAGAGGCTGTCAGTTGCAAAGGGACAAAGAATGACAAACAGCCAAAGCCCTTTGGCTTTATTTTTCAAACTAGATACATGGATGGATGGATGGATGGATGGATGGATGGATGGACAGGTGGATAGATAGCCCAATGGGCATTGATGTTAAAAGACTAAAGATAGTTAAACCTAAATAAGACTTTGATGCAGCCTATTTTACCTAAAGTCTCCTATATTTTTCACCATTTTACAAATTTTAGGTGGGTGTGTGAATCATTTAAAGCCATTTCTGTCTCTTCTCTCTAAGCTTCCAATTATACCACCCGCAGCACCAAATGGAAGGGGAATTGTAATCAATTTCTTAAATAAATTCATGTATAATAAATTCAGACCCAAAGGATCTGAATAACAAGACCATTTCATTCAACCAGGAAATCAGATTTTGACAGCTGAAGCTTTCTGAAAAATTGAATCCATTTTCTGGAGATTTATTCGAGTGCTCACTGCCACCAGGCACTGTAAGAGAACTATAACCAGCCACTGTTCTCACAGGGTCGAATTTGTAATTTAACAGCACATTAGACAGATGGGTCATGCGGGAGATTTTTCCCCATCTTGGCCACCGAAGAGCAGTACCACCTGAGGAGTCACTTCATCTCCAAGCCTTTGTCTCCGTACCGGTAAAATGGAGAGTTACGGTGAATGCACTAGCCCTCACTAGCCCCTTGAGTCCTCACCCTTCGTGGACGAGCTTGGTGATACCCTCCTCTCTGACCCTGGCTCAGCTGGTGCTTTTACCAGTAGAACACAAGAGAACCATGCACCAGCTCCAAGCATGGGCCAAGAGTCCCCACACATTTCCACTCAGCCTCTTGAGCTTCTGCCATCGCCGTAGGAAGGACAGCCCTGGACTGGTCCCCTAGGCCCAAGGAGGATGAAACAGGCAGAGCAGAGCTGTCTCTCCAGCAAATCAAGCCAACAGAATGTCCCTGAGCAAGTACAGCCGCAATAAGCAGAGACATCCAGGAAAGCCATCCATGAGAATAAATAACTCCGGGTGAAGTTTTTAGAGAACAGAAGCCCTCCAGGTCAGGGACAACACCGCCTGCCCCAACTGCCTTGCTAGCTGCCTTGGGCCATGGGAAGACCTCGCACTCTACTTGTCGCTCTATGCTTGTATCCTTTCATCTTCCCAGGTGGACCCTGCATTCTGAACCTTCCTTCCTGCCCTGGAGACCAAATTTCTTTTTTAAATTTTTTTATTTTTTGGGTTTTTAAGACAGGGTCTTGCTATGTAGTCCAGGCTGGCCTCGAACTCATAGCATCCTCTTGCCTCAGCCTTCCAAGTACTGGGATCACAGGCATGCACCACCACGTCCAGCTCTGGAGACCCAATTTCCATACCAAGACTCATGAAAATATTCTTTCTACACAGACCCTTTGTGTTCTGGTAGAAAGTGTGCTTAATTCATTATTCTAGTCCACCTGTGCCCAACAAATAAAGTAAGAAAGAGTTTTCGCTAACATCTCCCTTGATTGCATGTTCTGCAGAGCCCAGGGCTGCACCTTCTCCCTGCTTGCTTTGAGCTTCCTGTTTCCTATCCCCACCTGGCATTCTGTAGTCATGACAAATCTGGAAAGTGACTCCAACATAGAATATACTATTATTGTGATCGGTCATAGAAAAATGACCAGAAGAACTGTTAACCCTGTTGTCACTTATTGACACCTATTGTAGCACTTACTGAATACTATATATAAGATATGTTCGGGCCGGTGATATAGCTCAGCGGCATAAGCGCCTGCCTGGCAAGCACGAGGTCCTGAGTTCGGTTCCTGGTACCCACATAAAGGAAAAAAAGAAAAAAAAAAGGTATGTTCAAAAACTGCAGAGAATGTTTAAATTTTTAAAAAATGTATTACAGTACAAGACACATTGCCATTAATCCCCGTCAACACTCCCCCAGATTCAAACGCACTTATCCCTTGTTCTTCCAACTTTCTGAAGCAGTTCTGGAAGTCCTCTTTCATGTCTTTAGTTGCACCTTCGTGGCTGCCTCCATGTCCTTAAAAAATTCAAAACATTTACCTTTCATGGACATGATGACTTTGAGGAAGAGCCGGAAGTGGTGCGGCACCAGACACAGTGAATAAGAAGGATGAGGACGCACTGTCATGTTTTTATGAGCTTGCCTTTTTGTTGAATGGCACTCAGCAACAGCATCCATTGTATTTTTTTTTACCACACTTCATAAAGGCTCACAGAAGAGGACTGCTAAAACTGCTTCCCAAAATGCAAAGAACTATGGGATAACTATGTTCAAAGCGCATTTGAAGAAGGGGGAGTATTTTGAGGGGAATTAATAGCAATGTATCTTTTGCTGTAATTTTGTAAATTTAAACATTCACCATATTTTTAATAACCCCTTGTAGCTTGATAAGCACACCCTCCCCCAGATTACTCAAGTTTATTCTCATTTCTTGCTAGGGTAAATGTACCGCAGATAGCAGGAATGACTTTCCCTTGGGGTAGGGGAGGAGCATGCTTGGAAAGCTTCCTTCCCTGATATCCAGATTGGGGACAAGCAACAGAAGGTCAAGGGCCGTCCAAGAACAAATTCTATGCTCTTTGTTCATAGACTGCAGGAGCCCATATCACAGCTGGTGAGGGTAACTTGAAGCAAAACTGGCACTGAAGGCATAGCCACCGGGGTGGTGACCACCAAGGCTGCCATGGCATGGGGAAGGGTGGAGAGGAACACTTCCTCCCACAGTTCCTGTCCACAGCCCAAACTGACCCCAACAGAACTACAGGAGAGAGGCAAAACCCAAGCAGATCCTTACATAGGTTCCCTCTGAAATCAGTTGCCTCCGGAACAACAGAGATGGAGCTGCAGTCCATGGACACCTTGAAGAAGAGGTGCCTCTGGTCTCGATTCCTGGCTGCAAGAGCCCACAAATGACTACCTCAAGAGGTAGATACTGAAACCCACCTAAAAGAAGCACAGGGATACCTGCGGAATCTACTGGTACTTGTGGGTGCCATTAGATTATATGGCAACCAGGGGATACTGTCTGAAATGCTAAGAAATCAAAGGCAACAGGTGAGAAATTTACAACCAGAGACCCAGGGCCCACAAGAAAGGAGGAATTTCATACAGGAAAGAAAAGTGCTTTAAGTCATGACTAATCTGGCCAACTGCCAGTTTATAGCCATTTGTTAAGTGAATATTACAGGTCCATTACAACGGCTAAGTGGATACAAAGAAAATCAAGACAACTATCTACCCGCAGAAGATTATAAAACTGGTTCAAAATTCATTACCAAAACTCAAGAAACAAGAGCTAAGAAGAGCACAGCAAAATAAAATCAAGCGATAACATGTTCTACACCAGTGGTTCTCAACTTCCAGTGCACTTGAGAATCACCTAGGAGGTGTTTTTAATAACTAGAGAAACCCTATTAGCTCATAAGATGCCTGGGCCTTCTGCCCACTGAGTCCCCATCTGGCCTCCCTCTCCAAGGGCCTGCTCCAAGCCCAAGAGAAATGTGATCCTCGCAGAAGTAGCCTCCCAAATCCTGAAGCCAGCCCTGCCTTCCTAAGGGTTCTCTTCTCCCTTTGTTGACTGCTGTTTTTTTGGCTGAAATATCTTATAACAGGGGAAAATGCTGAATCAAAGTTCCATGAAAAAATAGCTCCCTCTTGAATGACATCTTTGTGGGTTCCTCTCTGAGGACTCCTGTAGGAAATGGAGACTGGAGTTCCCAGGCTGTTCACACATTTCTTTTGGTAAGAAACCCCACCTGCCCTGGCTATGGGTGTTTCTGTCTGTTACCATCCCCAGCCTACAACGGGGATTATGACCTGGGAGTCGTTCCCGCCTGGCTCACTGGGAACTGGCTGTCCCCTTGAAGAGGCCTCCATCTCCTTCTGTGCTCCAAAGCCTTCCACTGTCACCTCCTCAATTCTTTTTCCATCCCTTTCCCTTCCCCCATCTCCCCTCCTTCCATCCATCAATCCCCTCTCCATTTGCCAAAGATCTGTCTCCCTATTTTTATTATATATCTTTTATTTGGCTCTTTATTTATATTTTGAGTTTCTCATATAATAGCATGTGATATTTAAGCTCGTGTGTCTGATTTATGTCCCTTAGCATTATGGTCTCAAGGTGCATCCATTTCCCTATGATGACTCAAGTCTATTCTTCTTTATGGCAGATAGTACTCCATGGTGTGTAAATACCACATTTTCTTTATCCATTCATATGTCAATTGACATATAGGCTGCTTCCAAGATTTAGCGATTATTAATTGTGCTGCCATAAACATGGGTATGCATGTACCACTGTGAAATGACGTCTTTCAAAATCTCTTTTGGAAAGATACATAGTAGAGGAATAGCTGGGTCAAACGGAATTTCTAGTTTCAGTTTTTGAGGAATCTCCATACTGATCTTCAGAGTGATTTTACTAGTTTAAATTCCCACCAACAATGAAGGAGAGTTCCTTTTTCCCTGACACTTCACCAACACTTGTTATTATTTGATTTCTTGATGATAGCCATTCTTTCTGGAGTAAGATGGACTCTCAGTGTTGTTTTAATTTGCATTTCCCCAATGGCCAGACCATTTTTTATTATATTTATTGGCCATTTGTACTTCTTCTGACAAGTGAGTATTCATTTCACTTGCCGGTTTTTTAATTGGATCTTTTATCTGAGGGAGCCTATTTTTTTAGATCTTTTTTTATTCTACATATTAGTCTTCTGTCTGAGGAATAGCTGGCATTTTTTTCCCATTCTGTAGGTTGCCTCTTTGCTCTGTTGTTTCCCTTGCTGTGCTGAAGATTTTTAATTTGAATCCTGGTTGGTTTTGGAATCAGAGTAAGGGTAGCTTCCAATAATGACTTGGGAAGTACTCCTCCCCTTTTAATTTCATTAATGAGTTTAAGAATACTGGTATTAGATCTTTCCTAAAGTTTTTGTCTAATTCAGAAGTGAATCCATCATGTCTTGGGATTTTCTTAGTTTGTAGGGTTTTTTATTATTACTTTTTCAGTCTTACTGCCTGATACTCAATTGTTGTGGGTTTTTATGTCTTCTTCATTCAGCTTTGGTAGTCCATATGTAACTAGAAATCTATTCATTTCTTCTGAATTCTCCTCCTTTTATTGTAGTGCATATTTTTGGAGTGTTACTAACAATCTTCTGAATTTTGGCAGTGTAATGATTTCACCTTTTTCATTTCTAATTGCATTGATTTGGATCTTCTCTTTCTTTTTTGGCTAAAGATTTGTCTATTTTCCTTATTCTTTTAAAGAACAAGTTCTTCAATTCATTGATCATTTGTATCTTTTTAGTCTCAATTTCACTGATTTCTGCTGTAATCATCATAAATTTTTTCCTTGTACTGGCTTTGGATTTGGATGGCTTTTCTTTTTCTAGGACCTTGAGGTGCATCATTAGGTTATTTGTTTGCACTCATTCTGTTTTTTCTGATGTGAGCATTCATAGCTGTAAACTTCCCTCTTAAGACTGCCTTCATTGTGTCCCATAAGTTCTAGTGTGTTGTACTGGCATTATCATTTGATTCTAGGAACTGTTTTATTTCTTCCTTTTCTGTGACCCACTGATTATTCAAGAGTATAAAGCTTAATTTCCATGCATTTGCATAATTTGTGTGGTTGCTTTTGCCACTGATTTCTAGTTTCACTGTGCTATGATCTGATTATATGCATAGGATAATTTTGATTCTTTTGCATTTATTTAAGCATGTTTTATGGGCAAATAAGTGGTTCATTTTGAAGAAATTTCCGTGTGCTACTGAGAAGAGTGTGTACTCTGTTGTTGCTGAGTGGAACACTCTGTAGATAGCTATTAAGTCCATTTGTTCAAAGATTTTGTTCAACTCTGATATTTCTTTGTTGATGTTCATCTCATTGACCTGTGTTAGGGCTTGTATCTAGATGTTCCCCCAAAGCCTCATACAGTCATAGCTGGGGCTTTTTCAGAGGTGGCTGGATCTAGAGTGTGTGATGCTGGGTTTGATTCATGGTGCAAAGCTAAGGTTAAGGGCCCTAGGATTAAGGGTCTGCGTGCTACCCACCCTAAGTAGCCTGGATAAGATGTAAGGAATAGAAAGAGCTGTGGTCGTCCCTTGTTGCTTTGCTACCTTCTGCCCACCATGAACTGTTTCTCCTCTGCAGTGCCACCCTGCCTTGGAGCCAGCTGAATATGGACTGAAACCTCTACAAACTATGAGCTAAATGAACCTTTTCCCTTATCTTCGGATGCCAGCTATTTTGTCTCAGCAACAAAAAAAGTAACTAAGACAACCTGTCTCTTTGTGACAGGGTGATACAGGGCCCCCACTGTAACTATGTTAATGTTTATCTGATCTTTTATGTCCATTAGCGTTTGTTTATGAAGTTGTGTGGACCTTTGTTGAGTGCATATTTCTTTGTAATTGTTATCTTTTCCCATGGAATCTTTCCCTTAACCAATATGTAATGAGCTTCTTTGCCACTTCTGATGAGTTTTGGCTTGAAATCCACTTTGTCTGAAAACAGAATAGCTATTCCTGCTTGTTTGGGGTTCCCATTTCATGGAATTTAATTTTAAATCTATGAATTTCTTTTTGGACTAAATGTCTACTGCATACCATTGGATTTTGTTTCTTGATGCATTTTGCTAATCTGTGCTTTTAACTGGGGAATTGAGACCCTTCACATTGAGATTTACTACTGGAAAATACTGACTTTTTCTTGTCCTTTCATTATTTTCCTGTTGCTGATTTCTGTTTTTCCCCCCTTCTCCTTAACTGCTCTCCCTACCTGGTGTATTCATTCTATTACACTTTTTGGCATTGTTGACTTCATTGTCTCTTTCCAGGATATCCTTGAGAATTTTTTCAAGTGGTGGTTTGGTGATTATGAATTTCTGGATGTGCTCTTTGTCATGCAAATACTTTATTTCTCCATTATTTTTAAAAGATAGTTTAAGATATATCTTTCTTTTATGGCTTTCTTTTATGGCTTAAAACACTTTACTCCAAGTTCTTCTGGCCTTTAAGGCTTGCATTGAGAAGTCTGCAGTAATTCTAATAGGTTTACACTGGTAAGCAATTTGTTGCTTTTCTCTACCACCTTTTAAGATTCTGTGCTTGTGTCGGACTTCTGGGACTCTAACCATGTTGTGCCATGAGAGATTCTTTTCTGATGATGGCTATTTGGGGTTCTATATGCCTCAATTATCTGTATTTTAAATTCTTTCTCTATATTTGGACAGTTTTCCATCACTATTTCTGTAAACAGATTTTTATGCCATTTGTGCTGTCTTCTGATTTTCTACTAATTCCAAATAATCTATATTAGTCTTCTTTGTATCATCTATCAGCTGTTGGATTAATTTTTCATGCTCTTCTGTTGTTTTCAAGCTGTTTCTTAATAATTAGTCATTAACATCAGCCCTATCTTCTAGTTCTTATATTCTGCCCTCACATTGGTCACGTCTGTTGCACATACTTTCAACAGAGATTCTAATCTCCTAAATTTCTGTTTGGTATCTTTTCATGGACTCTAACCCTGCTAAATTGGACACTCACATTTTGTATCATTTTATTTAACTCAGCTTGTTATTACTATCTTTTTTTATCCTTTCATATAATTCAGTTGTTTGGCTTTTGATTTCCTCCCCCCCACACACAAAGCTCCATGGATTAGCTGTGGGAGAGTTGTGAGTTTTTGGAGGTTTTCTGTTGCATTGTCTCCTCTGTTTGTGTGTGTGTGTGGGCACGTTGGTTTGATCATAGTGGAGAGACCTTGTTGCTAGTATGGAGACCTCTTTCATTAGTGTCTGCTTTTCAGTGATGCACTCTAGGTGTGGCTGACTATAATTTCTGCCTCTGCTCCAAGATCCATGCCCCTGTTAATCTGGGAGGAGGGGAGGCAGTGCAATTGGCCTGCCATCCAGTCTCCAGCAATGGACAGCAGTATTGTTAATCACACAAAGGCAACCCAGACATTGGCATACAAAGAAAACCAATGCACAGCAACAACTATACCACCCTAGCAACAGCCACAAAATCAGTAACATTCATAACATGAAAGACAAACTGGATACTGACATAAGAACTAATAATATATCACCCTTAAGCATAGAAAAGAGATCTACAGGTACAGTATAAACGCTACGACAAACCAAATATTGACATATAGTAAATATCTACTGAATCCAACAACTGTACCTCCATTAACAATAGAAAATAATTTAATAGTAGTAGCATACAGTTAACTAACTAATGATTCATAAAGTTTAATGGTTATAATAATAAAAATAGAAGGTGTGGGAAACAGAGGAATGACAAAGTAAAATTTGAAAAATTAAGCCATGGAAGATGAGAAGGAAGAGAGAAAAGTGAGATAAAGGATGCTACTTAGGGGTAAAAGGAAATTAAGAGAATTAGATAAAAGTAACAGAAAAGAATGAACAAGAGAAAGAAAAAAAAAAGAAAAACATAGCAAAATAAAGAAAAAGTGAAAAAACGAGAAGAAAAGGGAAAAAAGAAAAAAATTATTAAAAAAGGAAATAAAAGCCAAACCTCAAAAAAATGGGAAAAAAAAAATGAGTGCAAAAAAATTCCTCTGTGTTTTTGAATGAGCGCTTTCTTCCCAGGGTCTGCAGTTTTAGAATCCAGCAAGTCATGGATCTCTCCACCCTAGCTTTATAGACTGCGGGTTTGAGAGGTGACCCCCTGGCTCCAGAGCGCCCTCTGTCTGTACACCACAGCTGTGGCAACTGTTCAAGCCAGAGCACGTCTTCGCGCATGCTGGTAAATAGAGAAGCGGTGAGACCACTGATCTCCGGGCTGGGTGTGGGCAGCAGTGGGGGGGGGTCAAGCAGACCCCTGGACTTCATGCCAGCACTTCGGATGCAGCCACTTCTGACAGTCACACACTCCAGGCCTGGCTTCTCCCCATGAAAGGCGGGACCCTGTGTCCCTCCTGGCCTGAGTTTAGCTTCTCAGCGGTGGGGGTCTATGTCTAGCCCACACTTCTTCGTGACTGTCCTTTGGCTGTCTCTCCCTCAGTCACTGTGGCAGGATAACACTGGGAACCCTGAAGCAAGTTGCTCTGCAGTTGCCCTTCGTCTCCGTCTTAAACAATTACCCCTTCCCAGAAGGGCTCCTGATTAAACCCTCCCCCATACAGCAGGGGCTGCCCTGGATTTATTCTCCAAATCAGCCTGCCATGCAGAAGGAGTCATTTCCTGGGTTCAACCCCACGCTGTTTCTGAAGTTTACAATAGCTGGGGGCTTTTCTTTGGGCTAGCTCTGCTGGCCTGCTCCGTTCTTTCTCCCTGGAAGTGCCAACCATCTGGGATCACCTTCTCTTCCTGGAATTGGACTCACTCATGATCAGTTCAGTCGGTAGGTTGGTTAGTATCTTGCCTGCCCTATGCCCAGGAGAAACAAACTGCAGGGAGAGAGCGGAGTCGGCTGGCAGCTGTGGAAAGTGCATAGAATCCATGGGCACAAAGTTGACTGGAATGAAGCCGGCTCCGTCCTGTGATTCTGGTCCTCACCTAGACAGAAAGGTGACTGGACCAGAGTCAAGAGATGGTCAGTCTTCGGGGCTGCCTCTGAAGCTGCAGCTGAAATACATATCCTGGGAGTGAAGCAAAGCCACTCTCAGTGGCCGTCTGTGAAATCGGGGTGGAAGAATGCGAAATGGCCACCTGGTGCTGGAGAGTGGGAGGACCCACGCAGAAGTCAAAGGCCTGCAGCTTACTGCAGAGTCTGCGGGAGTCCATGCTGGAAAGCCAAAGGGTCTGCACTGGACGCTGGAAGGAACTGGAGCCAGGCGATGCGAAGACCTGAGCTCCTGTGAAGAAGCAAAAAGGGCAGACTTTCTTCTTCACTCAGTGTACCTTTTCAAGAAAGTCTTAAAAACACTGAACTCCTATTTTCCAGATGGGTTTTGAGACTTTCTGACTATGGAGTTCATCCATTTCACCCATGAGAAACCGAGAAGAGATGAGTGCTATGAAAGCTGTCTGATGTTCCCTAAAAGCTGTGTGACATTCCCCAAAAGTATTCAATCACTTCAAACTACTGCTTTAAGCTAACTGGTAGGTTTGGTGCTAACAAAGTTCCCTTTCACCTCAAAGAGAAACCTTCCCAAAATATATTTCTATTTTAGTAAATTGTGATCAATAGGTGAGACCAGGGCAGTTCAATATATTTCTGCCCTTGTGTGAGTCACTATGTGGAAGTGAAGATTAAACCAAATGATGAAGTTTTTATCAGATGATAAAATAGTTCCAAAAGAAGTACTCAGAATATACTGCTGTCCCTGGGAAAATTCATATTTTATTGCCCTAAACAAGAAGTGCATTTTTAAAACATGTATTTACCAAATCCATAACTGGTGCCAAGCAGTACGTAGGTGCAGGGGATGCAATTGGAGCGAGCCGGACCTGGTCCTGCCCTCGTGTGCCTTATGGTCTAGTGGAATCGAACTCTGCTTGCTACCCAAGTATTGAATGAGAAGGGCACAGTGAAACTGGAAAGACAATGAGACAATAATCGCAGAAAGCAGGATCTTCGGAATCCAGGACATAGTCATCATTCACTCTCTCTATTCCATTTCATTTATTCCTCTCAAATATTTTCCAGAAAGTCTCCCCTAGCCTGTTCTTTTCACTCAAAAATACAGCATTCTCCAAGTTCAATACTTGATATTTTTCACCTCCAAAACATTTGACACTTGGATGAATATCTTCATTTAATTTTCATTTCTCTGATTGCTAATGAGATTAATCATCTTTCCACATGCTTACAAGCATTTGGCTTCCTTTCTGCAAATTGCCTATTGATGTCTTTGGCCTGTATTTCTATAGGTTTCCTGCCTTTTTCTTATTGAGTTACAGGTACTGCTTAGATACTGAAAACCTAACCCTTCATTAGTTGTGTGACTTGTAAAGACCTTCTCCCGGTCTGCTGACTCTGAGTGTGGTGTCTGGGGTGGATACTGTTCCTCACCAAAAAAGGAATGAATACACATGCCTGACCCTTTGATATGAAGCTTGGCATTGTGACTAGCTTGGGCCAATAAAATATGAGAAGTGGCACGTGACCCTTCCAGAGTCTAGAGGCCGATGCATAATACCACACACACTTTACCAGTAGAGAGGGGCTGCTTTCTCAGCCTGGACTCCGAAGTGAAGACATACGGAATGAAGACCCTCCCCCAACCCACAATCCCCTCAGTAGAAATCAGTCTTTATTTTCATGGGCCACAGGGATTCTCGTGTTGGTTGTTACACAGGAAAGCTCTTACGCAGGGGGTGAGGTGCCACCATGATAAAATACAAAACTCGAGCACAAGCTTGCAGGCTGAGTGACAGGTGGCAGGAAAATTGGCTTGAAGGGCTTTCTATGCAGTGATGAGGCATTTGCCAAAACTATCACCTGTGATAACCAGCAAGGCAGAAAGTGACTAATGAACTTGTAGCTTCAGCAAGGAAGTGGGAAAGCAGAATGTTGACAACTGGATATTTGCTAAGGGCTGCTTTTGACAGGCACAGTAAGAAAGAATTAAGCTCTGAGAAGAAATGGCCATTTTGCAAGCAGAATTGAAAGAGAATTTGGAGAGGCCATAAATTCCAGGACTTAAAGGGTTAGAAAATGGAACTGCTTCTCATCTCCAAATGGTAAAGATAAAACTGAGAAAGCCTTGAGCTGCAAAACCCAATTAAGACTCATCCTTGGGGCAAAGATGAAGTCAGGCAGCCTAGGCAGCCCATTGTTAAAACCTAACAAATGAGGAGAGATCAAGTGTTGTAAGCTAACTAATGTCTCACTCATCAGAGACAGAGGCAACATATGACAGCTAAATCAACAATTCCACAAGTAGCAACATAAGCACATGGCTTAAAGACAGTCAGGATGTTATGGTTTCAATATCCTCCAATAATCTCATGTGTTCAGAGGTGGCCTTTGGAAGGTGATTAGATCATGGGCACGCCATATTTATCAGTAGCTTGCTCCATTGAGGAGCTCATAGCTAAATGTGCTGTTAGCAGGTGGGGCCTGTTTGGAAGAGATGTCTCAGCGGGGTCATGACTTTGGGGGATATACCTTCCTCCTCGGCTCCTCCTTTCTCTCTCTGCTTCCAGGCTGCCCTGAGGTGGGCAGCTTTCCCCTGCCATCCCCTTCCACTATGTTACTTTTGCCTTGGAGCCAGATGACCATGGACTGAATCCCCTGAAGTGTGAGCCAAATTAAATCTCACCTTCTTTAAATCGTGGGGGTCAGGTATTGTAGCCCAACAACAGGAAAGCTGACAAATACAGAAGTATAATTTCCTATTCTGTATAACAGATACCACAGACTAAGCTGCTTATATCAACCCAGGCTTAGACCTCCCAGCTTCTCTGGGTCAGGAGTCTTGATATGGGTTATCTGGACTTGATGCTCAGGGTCACATCAGGCTAAATCAAGGAGTCAGCCAGATGTGATGGCATCTGACACTTAAGGTCCTCCTTCCAGACTCCCTGGTGGTGAGCAGAGTTCAGTTCCTTGCAGTTCTAAGGCTGAGGCCCTCAGTTCCCAGGGACCATTCACCATCCCCTTCCCACAAGAGAGCTATTTGTTCTCTAAAGGCCAGTGGGAGAGTAACTCAGTTGTTTAAATGCCTCTGACTTCCTCTGCCCCATCTCTAGACCTCAGTCCCTCCGACTTGGGACAGCTTCTCTTTCAATTAATTTAAAGTCTACTGATTAGGGACCTTAATTAACCCTGCAAAATCCCTGTACTTTTTCCATGTATGTGACTTCATCACGGACATGATATCCATATATTGTCAGGTCCCACTCCCATTCAGAGAGACAGGATTAGACAAGCACATCCACAGCACAGAGGTAACCATGGGACATCTGAGAATTCTGTCCCCTGCAGGGAGTGATCGCAAGAATAAGGACTTTAAAGTATACTCTCCTGTTGAGTTAAACCACAATGAGGAGAAGTAAAATGAGATCTTATTCTGTATAATTGGATCTGTAAACCACCAACAAATATTATCTTGATAAAATTTATCTTACTTTTAATAAAATATTTTACATATAGTCTATAAGAAAAAGCAATGAGAAAAGAGATAAAAATGTGCTCACTGTTAGGAAGCAATCAAAACAAATATTCTCTTATAAAATGGATTTGGCTCATGAAGTAAATAAAACCTTTTTAAATTTCTGATTTATATTATCAGAAACAATAAAAGTACATTATTTAATCAAAGGGATCGATGCTATGTCATAAAACATTGGTTTCGGATTTTAAATAACTGAATGAATTCAAAATGCAAAAGAAGTTTTGAACATCACATTAGACACTGTCACAAATTGAGTAACTGACTTAGAAAATCGATGTGAGAAATTATAAAACTGGAGAAACAAGACGAAGAGATAAAATTTATCATAAATCAATATATGAGGATCCACTAAGGAAAAAACCAGAACAGAGACTGAGAGACACGGTCACCTTTTTAAATAATAGAATTCTGTTTCTCGTAATCTGGAAAGAATTTTATTCTGGTTTGAAAAGTATTTTGGAAAATGAAACAAAAGCAGACCCAGGGTTATAGTACACAAAACAATGGCCTCACAAAATGCTCATATCTTATCTCCAGGTCCTATGAATATGTCATTTTACGTGGCAAAAGCTAATTAGGATTACAGGTGAAAATTCAGTTTGCTCCTCAGTTGGCCTCAAAATAGGGAGATTCACCTGGATTGTCTTGATGGACCAATGTCATCTCAAGAGTCCTTGAAGTGGAAGAGAGAAGCCAAAGAGGAAAGTTAAAGGGAGATGTAACTGCTAAAGAGTCAGAAAAATGGGGCTGGTGAGATGGCTCAGCGGCGTAAGCGCCTGCCTGGCAAGCGTGAGGGCCCAAGTTCGACTCCCAGAACCCACATACGAAAAAGGGCCGGTGATATCGCTCAGCGGCACGGGCGCCTGCTGGCGCGCGAGGTCCTGAGGTGCCCCGGTACCCACAAAAAAAAAAAAAAAAGTCAGAAAAATGATCAGGGCAAGGACTCAGCCTGACAGTGTTGGCTCTGGAGAGGAAGGAAGGAGCCCTGAGCCAGCCAAAGTGAGTGGCTTCCAGAAGCTGGGACAGCAAGGAAGCAGGTCTCTCGGGAAACCCTTGGAAAAGGAGTGCAGCCCTATCAGTACTTGACCTTGGCCCTGGGAAATCTATGTCAGACTTCTGAGCACCAGAACTGTAAGATAATAATAAGTCTATGTTCTGTTAAGCCACTGAGTTTGTGGTAATTTATCAAAGCAGCAATACAGACTATAAGAGTTAAACATGGGCTGGAGGTATTTTTATTTTTAAAGGCAAAAGCAAAGTCCTGCACCCATCCCTTTGGGGG
Organism: Erethizon dorsatum; assembly: GCA_028451465.1. Taxonomy (NCBI): domain Eukaryota; kingdom Metazoa; phylum Chordata; class Mammalia; order Rodentia; family Erethizontidae; genus Erethizon; species Erethizon dorsatum. The sequence continues at coordinate 60,618,899 of CM051833.1, forward strand.
GGGAGTGATGTACAAATAAAATTAAAATAAGATTGCCCTCACGTCTATCTCGCATGGCACTAAATAGAGTATTGTCCAATTATGGAAGAGAGGCAGTGAAATGTGACCCAAGAAATTTAAAGCCAATAATCTGAAGTTAGAAGCAATGAAAAGACACTGCCCAGCATGCCAGGCAAGTCCAGGGTTCACCTCCATCTTCTCAAATGTAAACAAATACATAGAGGAAGCAGTCCAGTCATTCGAGAAATAAATAAAATGACAATGCATTCAAATAATTATAGAGAACCTCTTTTTCAGAAAGCAATATTGAGGGTCACGGCAGCAAAAATGCCAGGAGTCTCACCAACAATCACCCAGGTGAAACCTCAGTTCTCATGAAGTTTATATCCTAGGTAGGAAGGAAAATCTATAAATAAGCACACAAGCAAATAATACTGGATTGTAAAAACTGCTCAAAAGAAACATAACTCAAGATAAGGAGTTTGAGAGTGATAAAGCTGGAGGAAAAATACTTTCTATGGGAATATCTTAGAGTGTCATCCTGATAACATGATTCTTAATCAAGAATTCTATTTGTTGAGTAAATGAGCCATGTAAAATATAGAAGAAAATACTGTTCCAGTGAAGCAACAAAATGTTAGAGGCTGGGGCTGGTGAGATAGCTCAGCGGCATAAGCACCTGCCTGGCAGACGCGAGGTCCTGAGTTTGACTCCTGGTACCCACATACGAAAAAAGAGCCAGTGATATCGCTCAGCAGCACAGGCGCCTGCTGACACACAAGGTCCTAAGTTTGACCACCGGTACCCACAAAAAAAAAAAAAAAAATTGTTAGAGGCTGAAACAAGCTTAGTATGTTTCGTGAATAGCAGATAGTTGATGTGGCTGCTTGGGCTTCCTCCTAGTATGGTGGCAAGTCCCAAGAACAAATATCCCAAGACAACCAAGTGGATACTATAACCTAACTTTGACATTACCTGGAATCACTTCTGCTGCAGTCCCAAGTCTACCCATACTCAAGGGGAAGAACATAGCCCTCCCTTCTCTATGAGAGGTATGTCAAAGTCATACTATAAAAAAGACCATGTGAGATTGAAGATATTGCTTGGTTGTTTATGGAAAATACCATCTCCCACAGCATAAAGAAAATGACAATCAAGGCTGAAATAAAGGAAGGAAAAGAAAAATGATTAAGATGCAATATGTATGTGTAGCAGTTCCTCCAGATGAATGCTATTATTATTTATCACAATCATATACTAACCAAAAATAAAGCAAAGAGCAAAATTATAATGGAAAACTGCAATAAAAAAGAAAACAAAAAAGATAATAGCATTGAAATAAAATGCATGGGAAATTTTATAGTTGGACAAGAGTTAGTTTATACTGACAAAAGGAAAAGTTCACAATAAAAATGGTAGCTTTGCAACGTAACTAACCAGGCTGGAATTTAAAGCACCCACCATTTATTCACGCTAGGCACTATTCTCTGGGCTGTCACACAGCTCACAGCAGCTCGGGTTCAACAGGGCAGTTCTAATGGGCTCAGGGCTTGTTCTTCCTTTGTGATCAGCTGCAGGGGCTCTGCCCTGGGGCTGGGAGACCACCCGCAGGGCGGCCTGTAGAAGGGGAGCTGGCTAGGGCTGGTTTGCGTAGGAGTAGCGGGAGGCGTGCTGAGAGCGGGAAGGAGCGCGCTCTAGGAGGGGAGGTTTCCAAGCCTGCGCAGCTCACATCTGCACCCACGCATGTTATTGGGTTAAGTAACAGCATCAAAGTAAACTAAATTAAAGCTAAGAGAACCGTAAGAGGAAACTAATAAAAACCACATCCATAAGTTTCTTCTTGAGTTCTTAATCGATGATAAGTAAATAAAGACCTAAGGTCCAAGTATATATATAAAAAAAAAAAAGTCATATTTTTTCTGTACAAAATCTGGATCCTTTTTCAATGTCCTTGGAACAATTTCAGAGATTGGCCATACTTCTAGGCTACAAAGTGTAATCCTGCAGTGTCTTTAAAACATTAGAAGTTACATAGGCCAGGTCTCTGCCCAGATGCAATAAACCAGAAAATGATAATATTAGAGATAAGAAAGTTCAAGTAGGAAATTTAAACACTGCCCTAGATAACTTTTGAAGTTTATATTACAGGTGATTTAGAAAATAAAAATAACAACAAAATTATATATTAAAAAGCTTTCTTGCGGTAGTCAGGAAACTTCCCATAAAGGGCCACATAGTGTGTATTTTAGGCTTTGTCCACCTTAGGGATGTGTTTGCAGTACCCAGCTGTGTCACGGTGGTGTGAAAGCACCCATATACACAAGTGAATAAGTGTGGATGTGTTCCAATAAAACTTTATTTACAAAAACAGGGAGCAGACTGGATTTGGTCCATAGCCTGGTCTCCCAACCTCTATATTAATAAAATGTTAAGCACTCAGAAATTTCTAACATTACAAATTTTTATTACTAAAAAAGAGGGACTAGAACCCAGTGAAATAAACAAGGGGTTCTAGAAGCTAGAAAAACATCAACAATAGCAAAACAGAGACAGGAAGAGTAAAAAACAAAGTTAACATATAATTAAATGGCTATCATACAATTACATTTAAAAATAAACTTAATATTTGAAAAGACATAAGATAAACAAATCTCTAAAGAGCAAATCAAGAAATATGGGGCAAAATCACAAGTACACATTCAGTATTAGAAAAGAATTGCAGGGCCGGTGAGATGGCTCAGCGGCTTAAGTGCCTGCCCGGCAAGCGCAAGGGCCCAAGTTCGACTCCCGGATCCCACATACGAAAAAGGGGCCGGTGATATCGCTCAGCGGCACGGGCGCCTGCTGGCGCGCGAGGTCCTGAGGTCGACCCCCCGGTACCCACAAAAAAAAAAAAAGAAAAGAAAAGAATTGCAATCACAGATGTAGAAAATGTTCAAAATCATAAGCTACAAACAAGTACTATGCAAAACTCTATGGTAATAAATGTTTAGCTCTCAGTGAAATGGAGAATTGTCTAGAAATATTCTATTGACTAAAAGTGATTTATGAAAAGATAGCAAATTTGAATAAAGAATATGAAAACAGCTCACATTTATCCAACATTTGCTGAAATCAGCTATTCTTTGGTCAAGTGGTTTATTGTATTGCCTTAATTCATCTTCCCAACAATCAAGTACTATAGGTCCTGTTATCATATCTGTTTGTTCTGATGAATGCACAAAAGTTAAAATGATTAAGCTTCCTACAGTCTATCAGCTAGAACTGGCACATTCTCACCCAGACAGTCCAAAGGCTCTTGGGTCCTCGGGCCTTAGCACTGCAGAAGAAATTGAACAGTATGTCCAAGGTCACCCCAAAAAGACAGCATGATTTCCCCAGTGAGCTCCTTAAAACTTTCGAACAACTGATAATTCCTACATAACACAAACTATTTCAGAAAAAGAAAGCTGGTTTTGCTCAGAGAAGAGTTTCTTTTGGCTAAGTAACATTTTTCTTTCTTATTTAAATTTTATTTCATCGGTAAATGTTTGTAGTGCACGAAGTCTACCTTCATCTTAAGGAATAGGTACACGAACATAGCACATCTTTGGTCTTTCTTATTCCTCTTCCCCTCTGCCTACTTCTCTCCCTCCATCTCTAAATCCCCTTTCCCCACTTTTGTTGTTATTATTATTATTATTATTATTATTATTTGTTCATGTTCATGATAGCTAATGTTTATATTCATCGTGGGTATTTGGTACCTACACATGTTATGGTTTATGTCTAGATGTCTCCACCCAAGCTTCATGCACTCATGAAGGGGAGGGGACTGGATCATAGGTGTGTGATGTTCATCATCAGATTAGTCCATGGAGAAATTTATAGCTAAGTGTTAGTAGGTGGAGCCTGGTCTGAGGAACTGGGTCACTGGGGGCATGGCCTGGAAGGGCCCCTCCTCCCCTTGCTGTCTCTCTCCCTCTCTCTCTCTCTCTCCTCTCTCTCTCTGCCTACCGTCACCACATCTGGAGATGTTTCTCCTCCCTTGTGCTCCTCTGCCACGCTGACCTGCCTTGGAGCCAGCCAATTACAGACGGAAACCTCTATAAATTGTGGGCCAACTCCTTAGCATTGTGGGTGTCTCAGCAATAAGAAAGTAACTAAGACAACATGACACTTCTTAAATCGTTTCGCTTCTCCTTCCTCCCCCACCCAGCCCTTGATCTCTTGGACACTTTCCTGTTTGCAAAAGTTCTATCTTTCTGTGCCTTTACATCAATCTTTTACTCTGCTCTTTATTTGTACTTTGAATTATTCAAATGCAAGAAACTATATGGTATTTAACCATATGTATTGATTAATTCACTTAATACTATATTTTCCAGGTTTTTCCATTCTCCCACAAATGTCTTGAAGTTATCCTTCTTTGTAGCAGAGTGGTACTCCATTGTGTGTAGATAACATTTCTTCACCCTTTCATGCATTGATGGACATATAGGCTGCTTCCAGGATTTAGCTATCATGAATAGTGCTTCTATAAACACGGGTATGCACAGATCCTAAAACGTGATGTATTTAGCTATTTTGGGAAGATTCCTAGAAGGAGAAAAGCTGGCTGAAATGGAATAAACAAGACTGGAAGGAACAAACCTGACTTCAAGTTGTGCTATAAAACAACAGTGATCAAAAATGGCATGATATTGGCACAAAAACAGACTTGTGTATTAACGTAACAGGATAGAAGATGCAGCAACATCCCCAGACACATTAAGCTGTTTGATCTTTGATAAAGGGGCCAAAAAACATATATTGGAGAAAGATACCCTCTTTAGGAAATGATGCTGGGGAAACTGGCTATCTATATGCAGAAGATTGAAGCTGGACCCATGTCTCTCCCCACATACTAAACTAAAATCAAAATGGGTCAAAGGTCTAAACTGGAAGATAAAACAGGTAAAACTCATGAAGTCATAGCTGTAGGCAAGGACTTTCTGAACAAAACTCCAACAGCACAAGAATAACAGCAAGAATCAACAAATGGAAAACAATCAGCAGAATAAAGAGACAACCTACAGAATGGGAAAAATTTTACAGCTATTTCTCAGACAGAGGACTGATAACTAGAATTTATAAAGAACTCAAAAAAACATTAAACCCCCAAAATAAAAGACCCAATCAAAAATGGGCAAGTGAAATTAATAGACACTTCTCAGAAGAAGTACAAATGGCCAGTAATCAGATGAATAATGTCAACATCTCTAGCTATTAGAAAAATGTAAATTAAAACAATGCTAGGATTCAATCTTACACCAGAAAGAATGGCTGTCATCGACAAATCAAATAATAACAAATGCTGGTGTGGCTGTGGTGAAAAAGGGACCTGTCTACATTGTTGGTGGGAATGCAAACTAGTACAACCATTATGGAAATCAGTATGGAGATTCCTCAAAGAATTAAGCAACTTTTTATATAAATGCCTGGTTTAAATACCTGCACAAAGTCAAATGGTCATGCGATAGGGAGGGAAAAGAGAATTTTAAATAGAGGGAACTGACTATTTAGGAGGAAGTTCCCAGGGCAGAGCCAAGGTGAACCAGGAAGACATAGACAGCACTGAGCTGCTTTGTATAATAACATGAAGGGGCTTTGTGAGGACCCTGGGTTCGAGGGGAGAGGGCTCCAGAGAAGAAGGGGAGTGGGAAATATGAAAAGCAGAAAGAGACAGAGAAGGAGACCAAAACATAACAGCAAGATTGACGAAGATTAAACTTCTGGCTTGTTCTGCACTGGTTGCATGCTCATTCCAGCTGGACTACATCCTTTAGTAACTCTAGCAACACAGGAAGGTACACCATGCTCTTGCAGGTCTGAAAATGTCAGTAAGTGGCTCTCAAGCCTTGTGGATATGCTAGGCATAGAGTTCAGGTGTGGTTCTAGTGTGAAATGATTCTCTCTCCAGATTTTCAAGGTGTTACTCAATTTGTCTTCAGAGCCCATGTTAAGCAGTTAGAAAGAAATAAATCAATATGTATTAAAATGGATAGCTCTCCAAGGCATAATGGTGAAGAACTGCACGTCTGGGGGTAATGTACAAGGTGGGATATCTTTGCCATCAAAAGAATCTAGAAGGGAATTCACCACTGTTTCACCAGGGGGCAGGAGAGGATGCACTGGAATAGAGGGAGGCCGATGGGTGAAGTATTACTTAAGCATTTTTCAATTTATCTTATAAGTAAAATTTCCTCCCACCACATGCTCAATAAGCACACAATTCTATTTTCTTGTACTTTATCACATTTATTACTTTTACATTTAACTTTTTAATATAATTAGAACATAGTTAGTTGAATAGTAAGACTCAACATATAAGTGTCCTATAAATATCTTTGCTTTCCGATTTTCTTACCAACTGTTCCCACACTATTTACTGACACTGTATTTCTTCTCTTCCCTTCTGCTTCAAAGTGCCTCCTTGATATATGCACCACTCTGAGAAATATTCAGTAAAGAGCCCTGGTGTCCCATTCCCAACCTGAGATCATTCTGCTGTGTTACTGGGTACTTTTTAAGTTGTTTTTGTTTTAGAAATTGTCTTTTTCTCAGCTTTTAAAAAGTCACAACTTCCAGGAATATGGTGGAGTGGTGAGCAGCAGAGAAAGAGGCTCTCTGAGATTTGGTGTCCAGACACTGGAATATAGCAACGTGAGGAAGAGAAGAAGGAGGGACGAGGATTCCCAGGACCCAGGAAGGATCTGAGGCAAGAATTGAAGCCCATGGGGAGACTGAAGAGAGAGACTTCAATGAAGGAGGAGGGGTGGCAGGCAGATCTTTCTCCCTGAGCCCAGACTCACTATGTAGGAGGGGCAGCTCAAACCTGCAGATGCACAGTGACTGCTGGTGACCTCAGAGGCCTGCATGGAGAAATGCACCAGTGGAACAGAGCAGTGGATCCAGCGGACTGAAGTGGCTGGTGGGTTATTCAGGTCCAGATGTCCCCCAGGAGAGCGGAATTGGCTGGCAGCCATCTTGGAGATGGGCCAGCTGACCTCAGAAGAGCTGTGAGCTGGCTCCATCTAGCGGCTCCCAGTGTCAAGGTGAGGCGGCCAAGTTCAAGTCAGCGGGAGATCAGGGAGCCAAGTTCAAGCCAGCAAGGACTCAGTTCAAGCTGGCAGTATGCACATGAAGTGTTACAGGTGAACAAATCAGGTTACAGGCTCACAGCTGGAAACCAGCCTGACCTTCAGTGGAACAAAAGGTGCAAGCCTGCTGCCATTATCCACTACCCTGCTGTAAAGCTACAGCTGGCTGCTGGGATTAATCAACTCAGATCTGGACTATGTCTGCCCACGTTGTCTACTATGAAAGCAGAGAAATGCCTTGAAGTGGACATTTTTTTCTTATTTTCTTACTATTTTTTCTTTGTTCTTTCTTTTCTTGTTTTTGTTTTGTTCCATTTTCTCTTGATCGTTTGTTCTTGTTTTTATATGAGTGTGAACATTGTTTCTAGTTTCTTTGTTGTTATTGTACTGTTCTGTTTTTGTTTTTATTTCTTCCTTCTCTCATTCCCTCCTATCTTCATTACCAGTTTTGCGAAGTTTGTGTGATCTTCTTTTGTCCTCAGCCTTGCTTCTAATCTCTCCCTCTTCTTCTATTTCTCTATATTCCCCTACCCCTTTTAAATATTCTCCCCTGCTGGTAGAATCACAATATTGAGGGCTTATTTACTATATACAGTTTTCTGGTTCATTTTAGATTTTGTTATATAACCACGAGTCTAATTCATATAATTAAAGGTGGCAAATTAATAGCGACCAGAGTTTGTCATTTTCTAGGCTGTGTTTGATGCTATTGTTATTGCTGATTGTACTACTCTACACAAGGTGACATAACTGTTTGAATCAGTTATTCTTCCAGGTATACCAAGACTGAGATTGCCTAAGGATCTATACAATATGATAGGCCAGTGCCAAAGAACCAGGGGCTGGGCTAAGTAGTCGGCAACTTCTCATCCCCAATAACTTGAAGAGGCAAGATCTTGCAACAGACTCAAAACCCAAAATCCAGCTACACCTGGAAGACATCTCTGAGAAGCAGTCATTTCCTAAGTGTGCTAAATAATAGCAATAAAGTTACTTGCCATAAGCAATTTACAAGCATCAATCCAGCAATTACACTAAAAAAAAAAATAGAGAAGGAGGTGGCACTTAAACAAGCTGCAACCCAAGACTTCCAGCTCACCAAAGGCAAACCTGGGGGGTAATAAGTTGGAAAAAATTGAATGCCACCAACCTGTACTATTTAACATGGTAACAGCAGAAGGAATAAAGCAAATGAATGAGGCTCTAGAAAAAAATCAAATCAGAAATAATTTCTCAGATAACTATAGAGATGGTGACTATAATGAAAGACATGCTTACTGACTCTAGAGCAGATACAGATTTTTAAAAATAGAGCAGTTTAGGAAAATGATGGAAACCATGAATGGCCAGCATAGGAAAGAAATGGAATCCATGAAAAAGATTCAAACAGGTGTCCATGAGAATAAAAATTCCACTGAAAGTATATGCAGCAGAATGAACCAATTGGTGCAATCTGTACGCTGAGTGAACCAATTCTGTGAGGACGGAATATCAAATATAAAAGACATGATTGCAGTTAGCAATCATGAAACGAAAGATTCCTTTAAAAAAAAAAAGCAAGGGACCATGAAAAATGAATCCAGCAGGTGCTAGAGGATGTAAAGGAGAATGATATAAGACTGGTTGGAATCAATGAAAAAACAGGAGATAGCACAAACAACATTAAAAAAAAATCTGTTCACAGAAGTCATGGCAAAAAACTTCCCAAGCAGGGAAAAACAATTTGACATACAGATAAGTCAGATATATAGAACTCCAATTAGCCATGATCAAAAAAAGAATCAACACCAAGGCATATAATAATGAAAGATTCCAGAAATTCAGAATTCCAGAAATCTGGAATCCTCAAGATTCCAGAAATTCAACACAAGAACAGAATATTAAAAGTTGTTAGAAAAAGAAACAAATTGCCTATAAAGGAAAGCCTATCAGAATCACAGCAGTCTTCTCAACACAAACCCTCAAGTCAAGGAGAGCTTTTAATGAAGTATTTCAAGACCTAAAAGAAACCAATCTCCAACCGAGATTGATGTACCCCAAAAAACTATCTTTTAATATTGATGGAGAAAAAGATATTCCATGACAAAGAACACATGAGGAAATTCATGAACACCAAACTGGCATTCCAAAATGTTCTGAAGGACATTCTAGAAAGAGAAAACAAGGACTACAACCCCATGAATCCCTACAGAATGAATCAATGAATCCACCAGGCAAGGCAAGCAATTAAACAGAGGGAGTGTCTTAGTTACTTTTCTCATTGTTGAAACAAAATACCCAGCACCAAAAGTTAAAAGGGGAAAGGTTTATTTAGCTCACAATTTGTAGAGGTTTCAGCCCATAATCTGCTGTCTCCAAGGCTGGGTGGCACATGGCAGAGGGGGAACATTTCATAGTGGCAGAAGACAGCAAAAGCAATAAGAGGGAGAGAGAGAGAGAGAGAGAAGCTTCTTTCTGTCCTTTATATTGTATCCAGTCTACAAGGATTAGGGCAGTTCCAATCCAATTAGTGGACTGATTCAACAATCACCCACCCTTAATCCCAGTACAGTTAATCCTAGTATTGCACTATAAATCAACCACACACTCTAGATTCAGCCATCTTCAAAAAATCCCTATGACCACATGAGGCTTTTGGAGGACATCTAGACACAAGCCATAATATTCAGCCCCTGGCACCCCAAAGACTCATGCATATCCCTTTATGTAAAAGGCATTTAGTCCATCTCCAAGAGTTGCAAAAGTCCTGACAGTTTCAGCATTGCTGAAAGTCCAAATCTACAGTCTCCTCTGGGATGTAAGCCAAAATCTTAGCTGTGAGCCTCTGTACAAATGAAAAGAAAGTTAAACACTTCCAACGTTTAATGGCACAAGATAAACATTACCATACCAAAAGTTACAAACAGGGGGATAGCAAAGCAAGTCCAATATACAGCGGGGCAAACATTAGGTCCTGTAGTTCCATGTGCAGCATCCTAGACAATCTGTGGCAAGATGTGAAAACCAAAGGTCTTGGGTGGCTCCAACCCAATGGCACTTCTGGTTGTTCTGGGAGTTGTAGCTCCCATGGCTTCTCTCTCAGGCCAGTTTTGCTCACTCCTTGCAGTTTTCCACAATCTACATTCCTGGCTTCTCCAAACTTCTGGGGTCTCCACTGCACCTTTGGCTTTGCACTCACAGCTTCACATATTGCCCTCTCATGGGCACACTACCTGGCCTCTCAGGCCTTCTTCTGAAATCTGGTGGAAGCCTTCCTGACCCCACAACTCTTGCATTCTGCATGCACCTAAAACCAGCACCACATGGATGATGCCAAGGTCTGCTGCTAGCAGGAGCAGTAGCCAGGTTTCTGTTTCTCAGTTGTAGGGGTTGAGTACCTGGATCACTGAGCACTCTAAATCCAATTCCAAGGAGCAAATTATCTGGGCTACTTCCATTCTGGAACACAGTGCTCTGAGGCTTTCTTCTCAAAGCAAAGTTTCTTATTTTTGTGATTTTGAGGCTGCAAAGGGTAGAGTCCTGCTGCTTCTTGTGATACTCCAAAGCCATTTTTTCTATTCTCCTGCTCTTTCTCAGCAATCAAGACATCCTGTGCTCTGTCTTTACAGCCCACAGATTTAGTGGAGCTTCCTTTCTAGACAAACTCACAACATTTTTTTATTTTATGCAAAAAAGGTAAAACAAAATTTCATAATAAGATAATAGGAGAATAACAATAGTTAATACATCACATATTGTTACCTTTAAAGTAGCTACTCAGAATACAAGATATGGGCATAAAAAATTCTCCAATCAATACTAGCACAAATCTTCCTTTTCTATGAACTAAGAGACACTAATAGTATAACTGACTTGCATTTTTTTCTCCCTTTTCCCTTCCTTCCTTTCCCCTTTCCCTCATCCTAGTTCCTTTTTCCTTTTAAACAATTTCTTTCCATTTCACATCTATTGTACATTTTAGAGCTTATTTACTCTTTTAAGAGCAAATCACTTCCTTCCACCATCACTTCCACCACAGAGAGCTCCTCTCACCCACATCGCTCTCCATCATATCTCTGGAATCCTATTCCCAATGCATGAGGGGAGTTTACTAATGAAAGAATGCCTATGGTCTATCCTAATGTCAACAGGGTAAAGTGATCTCTTCCTGTGGTGTTCTTGAAGAGAAGATGCAAAGGCAGCATCATAGCTCTGAGCCTAATAAAGATAAACTCAGAGCAAGAGGCACAAGGAAATTCTATTTTAGAAAGTGTCCCAGTAGCTGCTCTGAGATAGAAAAACTCATAAATTAAAGAATAAATGTTACTTTTTGTTGTGGTTTATGTCTAGATGTGCCCCCAAAGCCTCATGCCATGTTAGGCTTTTTTGAAGGTGGCTGAATCTGCAGCGTATGATGCTGGGATTAAAGGTGTATGCTTACTACATCAGTTCACTGATTTATTTGGCACCACTATAATCCCAGCTGTCTAGATACAATATATAAGATGCAGAAAGAGTCTTGTCTCTCCCCCACTTATTGTTTTGCTACTGTCTGCCCTCCATGACTGTTCTCCTCTGCCAAACCACTGTACCTTGGAGCCAGCTGATTATGGACTGAAACCTCTACAAACTGTGAGCTAAATAAACCTTTCTCCCTTTAACTTTGGGTGTCAGGTATTTTGTCTCAGCAATGAGAAAAGTAACTAAGACAGGGGGAAAAGGGAACCAACAACAGGAAAATAACATGACAAGGATAACTCAATATATATCAGTTACAACCACCAATGTTAATGGTCTCAATTCACCAATCAAAAGAAACAGACTGGCAGAATGGATCTAGAAGCAAGATCCAACACTAGACTGCATACAAGAAACATATTTAATTCAAAAATAAATTCATAGACTGAATGTCAAAGGATGGAAAACAATACTCCATGCAACAGGAACCTGGAAGAAAAAAGGGGTAGCTACTCTATTTGCAGACAGAGTGGATTTCAAGCCAAGAATGATAAGACAGAAAAAGAAAGTCACTATATCCTTGTAAAGGGAACAGTCCAAGGGGAAGAGATAACAATCATAAATATATATACACCAAATACCAGTGCACCCAACCACATAAAACAAATATTAATAGACATGAAAAATCAAATAAGCACTAATACAATTGTAATGGTGGACCTCAATAACCCACTGTCACAAATAGACAGATCTACTAGACAAACAATCAAAAAGAAATAACTTAACCAAACTTTGTAACAAATAGACTTAGTAGATGTCTACAGAGTGTTCCACCCAGCAACATCAGAATACACATTCTTCTCAGCTGCATGTGGGACATTCTCCAAAACAGACCACATACTAGCTCATAGAACATGCTTAAGTAAATGCAAAGGAATTGAAATTATCACATGCATATTATCAGACCATACTGCAATGAAATTGGAAATCAATGGCAAAAGAAACCACAAGAACTTCATAAACACATGGAGATTATATAACACCCTTCTGAACAACCAATGGATCACAGATGAAATTAAAGAAATTAGACAGTTTCTACAATTAAACAATAATGCCAATACAATATACCAGAACTTATGGAACACAATTTAAGCAGTCCTACAAGGAAAATTTATAGCAGTGAATACCCATATCAGGAAAACAGAGCGGCTCAAATAAACAACCTTATATTGAACCTCAAACTTCTAGAAAAAGAAGAGCAAGTCAAGCCCAAAGCTCAAATGGAGGAAATTGTAAAGATCAGGGCAGAAACTAAGTAATGGAGACTAGAAAAATAATACAAAGAATTAATGAATCAAAGAGTTGGTTATTTGAAAGATTAAATAAAATCAATAACCCCTTAGCAAACCTTATCAAAAAAAAAGAAAGACTCAAATCCATGCAACTAGGAATGAGAAGGTTGAAATCACAACAGATCCTGCAGAAATCCAGAAGATCATCAATACCCACTTTAGAACCTGCATTCTAATAAGATGGAAAACACAGAAGAAATAGAGAGATTCCTAGATACATATGAATTACCAAAGCTGAATCAAGAAGGTATAAAAATTCTAAATAAACCAGTATCAGTCAATGAAATTGAAGATGTAATTAAAAACCTACCGACAAAGAAAATTCCAGGCCCTGAGAGAATCACTGCTCAATTCTAGAAGATATTTAGAGAAGACCTAATGCCACTACTTCTCAAACTCTTTAAAGAAATTGAAATGGAAGCAATACTCCCAAATTCATTCCTGGAAGCAAGTGTTACCCTGATACCAAAACCAAAGAAGGAGCCAAACAAAAAAGAGAACTACAGGCCAATCTCCCTGATGAACACAGATCTAACAATAAGATACTGGCAAACAGAATGCAGCAAATCATCAAGAAGATTATACACCATGACCAAGTAGGATTCATACGAGGTATGCAAGGATGCCTCAACATATGCAGATTAATAAATTTAAAACACCATATCAACAAGGCCAAGGACCAAAACTACATGATCATCTGAATAGATGCAGAAAAAGCGTTTGACAAGGCCCAGCACCCATTCATGATAAAAACCCTACAGAAAATTGGAATAGAGGGTCTTTATCTCAATCTGATAAAAGCCATCTATGACAAACCAACAGCCAACATCATACTAAATGGACAAAAACTGAAAGTTTTCACTATAAAATCAGGAACAAGCCAAGGATTCCACTATCACCACTCCTATTTAATATAGTTCTGGAAACATTAGCAATTAGACAAGAGAGAGAAATAAAAGGAATAAGGATAGGAAAGGAAGAAGTTAAATTATTATTATTTGTGGATGACATGGTACTGTACACAGAAGACCCCAAAAACCCCACCAGAAGACTTCTAGATCTAATAACTAAATTCAGTCACATAGCTAGATATATCAACACTCAAAAATCAATAGCATTCCTGTACACAAATAACAAACTCACTGAGAGAGAAATTAAGTAAACACCTTTCACCATAGTATCCAAAATAATTAAATACCTAAGACTCAATCTAATGAAGGAAGTAAAAGACATCTATATTGAAAACTACCGTACTCTAAAAAAGGCAATAGAAGAGGATATCAGAAAATGTAAAGATATCCCTTGCTCATGGGTAGGAAGCAAAACTAAAAGCAAAACTAAAAGCAAAATGGATCAAAGACCTAAATATTACAACAGAAACACTAAATCTGCTGGAAGATAGAATAGGTAGAATTCTTGAAGACATTGGCATAGGCAAAGACTATGAACAAAACCCCGATTGCACAGGAACTACCACAAAGAATCAACAACTGCTTCAACCACTGTGGAAATCAGTGTGGAGATTCCTGAAAAAACTAAAAGTAAAGGTTCCATTTGACCCAAACATTCTTCTTCTTGGTATCTTTGCAAAAGGATTAAAAGCATCATACCACAGCAATATATGCACACCCATGTTTATAGAAGCACAATTCGTAATAGCTAAATCTTGGAAATAGCCCAAATGCCCATCAACCAATGATTGAATGGTTAAGAAGATTTTTCACACAATGGAGTATCATTCTGCCATAAAGAAGGATAAGCTTGAAAAAAAAAAAAAAAAAGGATAAAGCTCGAGACCTTTCTAGGTAAATGGATGCACCTTGAGACCATACTCTTAAGTGAAATAAATCAGACACATATGTTCACATATTGCATTGTTTCTCTGGTGTGAGAAACTGAAAGTGTAAATAAGGACCAAAATGTATAATAGATATTGGCAATGGGAAGAAAATGTTCAGATGAGAAGGGGAGTAAGGGTACAGGGAAAGAAGGAACAAGAAATGAAAAGAGTAGAAGGAAAAAATGAAAACAAAGCTTTTGTAAATAGTACACTATGTGTGTCTAAAATAAACAGTAAAATTTTAAAAAGTAAAGACAAAAAAATAAAATGTTGCATATTTCTAGTGTTCTATTTTGTTTTTGGATTTGACTGTTGCTAGGTATTTTTTCCACCCATTTTGTTTATTTTTGTGCAGTTTAGCAAAAGCTGGGAACAACGTTTGGGTTCACTCAATTATTCATTCAGCAAACATTGCTTGAGCACTGCTATGGCTTAGAGATGACTTTAGTGTGTTCCCCAAGGATTGTGTGTTGCAAATCTGGTCCTCAGAGTAGCAACGTGAGAGGTAAGGGCTCTGGTGGGGGATGGTTGGATCACTGGGCTGTGCCTTGGAAGAGTTTTAAAGTCGTTCTTTTTTTTTTTTTTTTTGTGGGTACCGGGGGTCGACCTCAGGACCTCACGCGCCAGCAGGCGCCTGTGCTACTGAGCGATATCACCGGCCCTTTATTCATATGTGGGTTCCAGGAGTCGAACTCCGGCCCTCGCGCTTGCCAGGCAGGCACTTAGGCCACTGAGCCATCACCGGCCCTTAAAGTCGTTCTTGAAGGACCCAGTTAGGTCTCGCAAGAGCAAGTCATTACAAAACAGCAAGCCCAGGCGCTCTGACTTCCTGTCTCTCCACATGATCCTTTCACACACTCTTACCATGGTGCCACTTGCCACGAGAACATCACTAGAGACCAAAATGAGGGACCGCTCAATCTGGAGCTTTCAGCCTCCAAACCTGAGTTCAGTAAGCCTCTTTGTGAAGCACACTCACCAGGTATTTGATGAAGGGACAAATTCAAGCACCCATTGTGTTCCATGTGCTGTCTCCAGTTCCGTGTTAGGGGACAAGGACAAGGAGTCGCCTGTTACTGTTTCATTTCACCTTTTATTTTGCTTCAAGTCTTTGAAATTTAACTACTTGCTCCATCCACCCTGCAACCGCTGATTCCATCCACAAGGAGCTATTGCTTCCTCTCCTTTGGCTGGAGAGGATCAGTGGCTTTCACAGTTCCTGACTTCCCCGGCCCCCCACTGCCCAAAGAAGCTACTTCTCCCAGGACTTACAAAGGCCAGCGCCTGTTCTGCTCCTGTCCAAGGAGTGTATTTCATTTTGCAGAAGTGGGAGTTCCGGGTAGTGGCCTTTGACTACAAATCCTTTTCTACCTTCACTTCCACTAAAAACAAAAGGGATTGATTATAAGATCCACTGTGCTCTTTGCAAAGAGGACTCTTAGTAGCACAGACAACAGTCCAGGGAGCGCTCTGCAACCTTCCCCAGTTAGTTCTGGTTTATTATACAAATGCCAACCATGTCACACATGGCTGCGTGACACTCTGTGATCTTCTGGATCTATAAACCAAGGACAGATATTACATCTAACCCAGGAATCGTCTGCTCATCACTGTGAGTGTAGCTCGGGTGGCTCTTCACTTAAACCATTGAGATGCAGTGAGCGCCTGGGGAAAAGAGGCTCCTCATGGTAGCTTAACTCCTGCTTGGATGAAGTAAACTCGCTGGAAATCAAGGCAAGATGCTATTTTGTGTTTGGATCCACGATAGATCTAAAAACTTAGAAGTCGTAGGCACTCGTCATGCTTCTTTGAGCAGCGGGTTATAATTTTCTTTCCTGCTTTGACTGTGTGCATTACCACCATAGAAATAAATAATGGTAGAGAGGAGACATGGCTTTCCTTTGTAAAGATGCTTTTGGACTTGAAGCAGCCCTGAAGAAGAAAGCTTCCCAAGTGGGTGCCACAACCGTGACATTTGGCGAATGGGTTAGAAGTACATGGGGTATGACCCCTGCGGCCCTCGGAACACTGGAACCCAGACCTCTCACCCGTGGCCATGGGCACCCTCCTCTCAGTGTTCACAAAAGCTGTCCTTTTCTGCAGATCGCATGCTGTGGAAAGGAAAGGTTTCAGAGCACTGCTACAGTATAACTTAAGCTGGAGAAGTTGCCGTGCCAGTTTTATAGAAAACAGAAAAACCATTAAGCAAATTGTCAAAGCTGAGGACATTCCCGGTATGAATTCAGCTTTCGTATTTTCCTCCTTGCAGCAGGTATGTGGAGAAGAAATCTCTCCTGAAAACAAATAGCTCCTTCCACGTTGGTACGTGCCACCCTGCCAGGGGGAATGGAAAGTGGTGCAGCCACTGGGGAACACAGTGTGGCAGTTCCTCAGAAAGCTAAGCATGAGAGTTACTGTAGGACTCAGCAATTCCACCTTAAAAGTGGAAACATGGCGCTGAAACAAAAATATCTATGTACCTGCATATTCACAGCCACACTATTCCCAACAGCCAAAGATGGAAACAGCCCACATTTCCCTCAGCAGGTAAATGGATAAATTATGGTACATCCAGGAGAGAAATCACTCAACCATAAAAAGGCCTGAAGGTGCACACTGCAGAGGGGAGGAACCCCGAAAGCATCATGCTAAGGGAAAGGAGCCTAACACAGAAGATTCCATATTCTATGATTCCTTTATGTGAAACGTCTGGAATACATAAATCCACAGAGAGAACGCAGATTTGGGGTCACCGGGGGCTGGGGAAGGCTGGGATGAGAAGCAACTGCTTAGTTAGTGCAGGCTTCCCTTCTGAGGTGATGAAATGTTTTGGGAGCAGCTAGAGGTGGTGGAGACGCAACACCATAAAGGTGCTAAAGACAATGAACCTGTTCCCTTACAATGGGTAACCTCGTGTCATGAAATAAAACATTAGATCAGAAAACAGAAAAATAAATAAAAAATAAAGTGAGGTCCCCAGGGCGGCAGGCTCGGAACATCACAACCATTGAGTGCTAAGAACCTGCGCACTGCTCGTTCACCTTTGCACAGTCTCCTCATTGCAGAAGTTTGCAGAGTGCGATTTCTGCACATCACAACTTCTGGGCAGCTATGGATGCAGGAAATGTGCCCTTACTAGAGCCCCGGAAAGCACATGCAGCATGGACAATGACCCAGTCCGTGCTTGGTGTAGAGCCCACCATCCTCGTGATTACCAAGAGCAGACAGCAGGGCCTGCGCACTGCAGTCCCCGAGAGAAGGACGGCAGGAAGCACGAGCTTCCCTCACTGGCTTCTGCCCACCTGACCGCGACTTCCACGCATTTCACACTTGCCACGAGAGTGGGTGGTTTGTCACTTTGAGGTGGAAAACAAAGGTGTGGTGATGTCCTCATGACTCAGTGAAGCCACACAGCAAGAGGGGGAGCTCGGAGCCCTGAGTGACAAGGTCTCAGCTGCAGCCTTTGGCTGGGACTGTCTTGTTGGTGATGGGCACTACAGTAGAGCCGGCAGACCTTGTCACAGCACCAATCCTGGGATAACACAAGGGGGGACCACAAAATATTGCGAATGTTTAAATTAAAAATATCTATTGTAGTAAAAGACACGTGGCCATGAATCCCCCTCAAAATACTCTCCCCTCACTTTGCACACACTTATCCCATTGTTCTTGCCACTTTCTGAACCAGTTCTGGAAAGTCCTCTTCCCTGAGTGCCTGCTTGAGAATCCTCTAAATCTCTGCTTCAGCAAGCCCTCAGACCACAAAGCCAAAACAACACCCCACTGTGAAACAGCTGCCCTACTTGTTAGGGGCATTAGTTTCCTAAGGCTGCCATAACAAATAACCATGATGCAGCAGAAAATTCTTCCGGGACAGTTCTGCAGCCAAAACTCCAAAATCAGGGTGTTAGTGGGACTGCACTTCCTCGGGGCTCGTCTTCCCCGCTCCTCACAGCCACCAGCAGGCCTCAGAGTTCTGGGCTCACGGCTGCAGACTCCAGGCTCTGCTGCCAGGGTCACATGGGTTTCTTCTCCATCCCTGCATCTGTTTCCATAAAAGGACAACAGCCATTGGCTTAGGACCACCCTGATCCATGGGGAGCTCATCTTCATCATATCTTCAAAGGCTCCATTTGCAAACAAGGTCACCTTCTGAGCTGCACATAGACATGAATTCAGGGTTGGGGGTGGAGGACGCTGTTCAACCCAGTACAGAGGGGAAGATGGGAGGTAGGGAGGAAAGATGTGGAGTCAGGATTGGGGGTAGGAGGCTTCCAGTTTCTGCAACTTCATCTCCTCAGCTTCTATGCACCCCACAGAGGACTCCTGATGTCTCGGGCACCTCCTCAGCTGGACCCCTCCCCTGCCTTCCTGGCCGCCTAAAGCCACCACCACCTTCCCCGTCCTGAGGGGGCTCCCTCAGCCCCTGCCTTCCTCACCTAAGTTTGCAGAGAGGATATTAAATCATATTTTCACCTGCTTCATTACATTTTGATGATTTCGAGCCACTGGGTTTTTCAATTTGAAAGAAAATATTTGGCTACAGCAGTGCGCACCAGAAGCAGTAGCCTGCGTGGCATTAAGGGACGCTTATTGCGTGCTGGGAGCCAGCAGAGTGTGAGCCTGTGTGCAGACACACCACTGAAAGGCCCCTGGTCGCCTTGCTTGATGGCCCAAAGGGAGGTGTAGTTACATGCGAGAGTTTTCATCAGAATTTCAGTTTAAAATGAAAGGTCCAAAGGAAAGAGGGCTTTTCAATATCTGTTCTAATTCCACTTGGCTCCTTTTAATGATGCCAAGTGCAAATCAGGGACTCTACCAGCTGGTTGGTGCCATGGGCTCCAGCTGCGCTGGCCCATGCTGTTTGAGGGACTCCTACTCTTTCTTTTCACATATGGGTCTTGCTAGGGTGGGCTACTTGCATGTGCAGTCGATGGACCCTTCTGCGGCATGCCCCAGCCCTTGGCTTCACAAGGCTGTAAATGCATGCACTTCCATTCCCTAGTCTGCAGCTGTCCCTGTGCCTGAGGCCACCCTGAGTCTGATTCCCTTTGTGTCCCTCACACCCCAGAGCGGGGTCCCCCACCATTTATTCCCAAAGTTGTGCTCTTAGCAGGGGTGCAGGAAGTCAGATCCACTCATGGTATTATGTTCACAAGCATAAAATGATATTCTACAGCATTGAACTCACACACAGTGACGATGAATGGGTGCCAGGCAGCAGAGGGGAATGCTGGGACAAGGTGAGCCAATATTTGGCGCCAAGATTCAGCTCTGAACATTGGCAAACCAGCTGTGCAGGGAGCCACCAGCTGTTCCTCAGCAGACAGAGCTTATTCACCAATGACCCTGAAAGGCAATGACTGGAAGTGAGTGACTGGTGAGACCCAGGAGGAAAAGCCCCCAGCTGGATTGCCACGTGAGCAAAGCCTGAGGAAAGGAGCTCAGAAGCCTGGCTCCAAGCAGAAGGGGGTAAACATGGAGGAACTGGGGGCCACTTCAGAGCAGATCCCCCCACCCCCATTTATATGGTGAAGTGCTAACGCTCAGTACCACAAAACGTAACCTTACAACATGGATGAACCTGGGGATATCATGTTAATGATACAATCCAGCCACAGAGAGACACATACTGCATGATCTCACTCATCTGTGGAAGCCGAAATGGTTGGTCTCAGAAACAGAGAAGAGAACAGTGCTTGCTGAGGCTGGGAGGCGTGTAGGAGGAGGTTGGAGAGAGGATGGTTCATGGGTCCAGGGTGCAGTTGGGGGGAGCAATTGCTTCCAATGTTCTGTAGCACAGTAGAGTCACCCAGTTGTACATTTCAAGATAGCAGTTACAAAGGATTTTGAATGTTCCCAACAGAAATGAAAGTGAGGAGGGTACAGTAGTACACACCTAAAATCCCAGCTACTCAGGAGGCTGAAGCAGGAGGATCACAAGTTTGAACCAAATTAGCAAAGACCCGTCTCAAAACAGAAAAAAAAATTTAAAAATTTAAAAAATAAAAACCTCCGGTGAGATGGCTCAGCGGCTTAAGCGCCTGCCCGGCAAGCGCAAGGGCCTGAGTTCGACTCCAGGATCCCACATACGAAAAAGGGGCCGGTGATATCGCTCAGCGGCACGGGCGCCTGCTGGTGCGCGAGGTCCTGAGGTCGACCCCCCGGTACCCACAAAAAAAAAAAAAAACTCCAAAAACTGGGATGCAGACATGGCTCAGTGCAAAGCCCTCAGTACAAAATCCCCAGTTAAAAAAAAAAAGAAAAAAGAAATATCTGTGGTGACAGGCAGTACTCTGATCTAATCATTCATGTATTGAAATACCATACATATCATACTCGTGATTATTATGTATTAACTAAATACAAAATATAGAAATAAGAAATTTTTAAAAGGAAAAACGATAAAATACACACATTTTTGTGTATATACATATAATTTCTAAAATGTGACCACATAATAATTAAAGAGAGGGTCTTTATACATATAATTAAAGTGAGGCTACTAGAGTAACTGGTGTCCTTATAAAAAGGGGAAATTTGAACACTCACAGAAAAAGAACTTGAAGAGTCACTGAAAGAAAAACAGCAAGCAGCAAGCCAAGGAGCCAGACCTGGGACAGAGCGAGGGATCCCCACATCACAACGTCGTAAGGAGCCACCCTGCTGGCACCTCGACCTCAGCCTCCAGAACCGGATAATAAGGTGCTGTCGGTGATCCTGTCGGTCATGCCCTAACTTTCTTTCTGCAGCCCTAGCAAACTAATACGGCCACTCCCTGCCGGCCCTACTCCTACAGGCACACGGGGGAAGTTAAAGGACAATGAAAGGGAATCCAGGCCACACGAGCCCCAGGTTCCTTTGCCAGCTGGTACTGCCAGCCTCCATCTGTGCTGCTGATTCAGTGTCATTCTACCTTTACAAATACAGGGTGCCTGCCGGATGTGGTGGCGCACGCCTGTAATCCTAGCACTCAGGAGGCTGAGGTAGGAGGATCGCTGTGAGTTCAAGGCCAGCCTGGGCTATAAAGCGAGTTCAAGACCAGCCTGAACTGCATAGTGAAACCCTGTCTCAAAAAGACAAAAAAAAGGAGAGGGGGCTGTGGATGTAGCTCAGTGCAAAGGCCCTGGGTTCAATCCCCACTACCAAAACTATGGGACACAAAACAGCTGGTGATATCAACCAAATCATTTTAACATGCTCTTTTGATCCAGCAATTCCACTTATAAGAATATAGAAAAATTCTCCCAAGCATTCAGAACTGCAGATAAGGTGTTTACTGAAGCATTTTTCTACTATTCATTGATTTAACTTTTTATTTGAAAATAATTCAAATTTTCAGAAATTCTTGGGAATAAAAATACACAGGATGCTCAGGTGTCATTTACCCAGACTCTCATAATGTGGGTATTCTGACACATTTTTCATCACCTTTCATTCTCTCTCAGCATTTGAACACAGATCACTTACATCCCAAACCTCTAATCCTAAACACTTTAGTATGTCTTCCCTAAGAATAAGGATATTGTCTTACACAACCACAATACAGGTATCAACTTTGGTAAACTTCACATGGAAGTAAGACTTTTTTATTCAATCTGCCTTCCATATTTCAATTTTATCAACTGACCGCAAAATGCCCTTTGAGATTTTTTTTTTTTTAACTCAGCTATAAAATCGAGTCCAGGATGAGGCATTGCATTTCGCTGCTGTGGTTCTTAGGTCTCCTTTAGTCCGGGACATTCCCACGGCCTCTCCTCGTCTCCTATAATTGATTCTACTGAAGAGCACAGTTTGTGTTTAACAGACTCTTCCTCATTCAGGGACTGCTCCACGTCTCCCCATGGCCTCATGCAGCTTGTGCCGCTTCAGGATGGAAAACTCCACACACAGTGCTCCGTGCTTCTCAGGTTATCCCATCTGAATTTCCACCATGTCCACCTACTCCTCATTGGGGTGCTAATTTTTATCACCCAGTCACTGTCCAATTTCTCCACTGTGTAGTTGCTAGATTTTCCTTTGTCTGCAGCAGTTTGCAGAGAAGCACTCTGCATGACCATGCAAATATCTTGCTCGTCTTCAAACTCCCCTCAGGTTTATCACCCCTGGGTGAGTTTGGCCTGAGCCAGCCTTTCTGTGGTGATTATAAGATGCTAATTTCCAACCCCAGCCCCCCTCTCTCGTTACGGGACACTCAGCCTGCCATGACGAGCCTCACACTCACGAGTGTGCCACAGGATGGAGCGCGCCCTGCCTCACTTTAAGGGCCTGGACTTAAAGGAAGCTCCTAAGGCTTGGGTCAGGGTGTCTCCTCTGAAATGAGAGAGGAGCTGCTGTTGTCCTCCCCTGCCCATCAGGAAGAGAGGGGCACAAGCTTTACAAGCTCTTCGGGCTTTGGAGGCAAGACACACCACATTTCAAAGTAGTGTTTTAACCATAAAACACACAGAGTAAACTTCTCAGTCCAGAATGTTCTTCCCCTCCCAACACTCCTGGCAGCCTCACCATCACTGGTTAACAGAATGCCTGGGCGAAATTCTGCACAAAGTCACCTCCAACTGGGGACATTTTATAACAAAGGAGGTGACTCAGTGGGCCTATTCTTGTCAAACTCCCTGGGTTTTCCACTTGCCTACTGACCACAGTCAGATGGCTTGACGCAATGATGGAATGGAATGGGGGCATAGAGAGATGGGAAAGCATGGAGAGGGACCAGACCCTGGCTTTTGTGGACTTTGAAGATAGAGGAAGAGGGTGAGGAGCAGGGATGGCGGGAGCCTCCAGAGGCTACGAACAATCCCTGACAATGCCCAGCAAGGAAACAGAGACCTTGCTATACCTGCAAGGAATGGAACTCAGCCCTATAAAGAAAAAATAGATGTTTCAGCTTCTAGGTTTGTGGTCAACTGCTATGGTAATAAAAGGAAATAAATATACAAAGTGACCAAAATTTCTCTCCATGTGTCTTTTCCTAGAAAACTACCTGAGGATGTTCTCTACAAAAAAGAGGGAGTAAACACAGAAAGGGTGAGAGGTGGCTGGGTGTGATGGTGCATGCCTGTAATCCCAGCACTCAGGAGGCTGAGGCAGGAGGATTGCCATGAGTTTGAGGCCAGCCTGGGCTACGTAGCAAGACCCTGTCTCAACAACAACAAAAAAAAAAAAGATAGTTCTTCCCAAGTGGAAGATTTATACTGAAAACTTGGAGTCACAATGAGGAGTTCACAAAAAGATAAACATTGGGCATTTCTGATTTTTTTTTTTTAAAAAAAGCTGTTGTCATTTGAGGGAAATAAATCAAAAGCTAAATTTCTTCCCAAATCCCTCAGGCTTCCCACAGCATTTCTGTCCATCCCTCTTGAGATCAGCTCTGGTCACCACTGCAATTTGGCAAACCGTCCTAAACGAAGTGATAGAACATTCGCGTATGCTCGCAGATCCCAGGGGTCAGGGAGTCTGACTGGGGACAATGAGGACAGTCGGTGATAGTGAGGACTTCTGCTCTTGATGTCTGGGACCTGCTCCGGGACGTAAAGCCTGGGTGAGACTGGAGACGCCTTGCACCTCTGTCTGGTGGTCTTGGCTGCCGACTGGCCGAGATGGCAGGAGGACTGCTGACCATAACTCCTACACACGCGTTACCAGATCCGGGATCTTGGCCAGGCTCTTGGTGTCCTGAACACAGAATTCAGCAGGACACCCACAGGAGCAGCAAGACCAAGATTTATTGAATCTCACCGGGACCAGGCCAGTGAGAAGAGTTCATGGCCACAGGGGGCTTGGCACTAAGGGTTTAGGTTTTAGGGTTTGGAGCTGGATTTAAGGGTTGTTCTGAGGTTTGACCCTGCCAGTGAGTGGTTCGGCTTGACCCTCTGTCAATTAGTGGCGTTTTTGTCTTTTTATATCCTGTGGAGGAGATATCATAGTGTCCAAAGTGCATGGGGGGGCGTCAAATTAGCATAGTCACTGACAGGGATTATGGACTGGGTCAGCCAAAAGTTGCTGAAGACCACTGGGCACTTGCCCAGGAACTTATTGTGTATAAGCTAAGTTACCTGGTTACTTTCGTCCATCTTTTTTTTTTTTTGGTCCATCATATTTTGAACTAGATATCCTGATCCTGGGCTAATGTGTAACTCAGAAGAGGATCTCAGAAAGTAGGCTCCGAGGCAGGCCCTCCCTTCTTTCTTCAGCCTTTTTCTTATCTATTTCCTGCCTCACATGTGGTCTCTCCATGAGGTCTCGCCACCCAGGCTCTTCCTCACAACATGGCTACCAGGTTCTAAGAGCAAATGTCCCCAGAGAACGAGGTGGGTGTGCATGCCATTTTTATGACATAGTGTATTAGTCACTTTCCTGTTGCTGGGACAAAATACTCAGCACCCAAAACTTAAAGGAGGGGTGGTTTAATTTGACTCAGTGTTTCAGGAGATTCAGTCCGTGGCTGGCCGGCTTCAAGGCAGAAACATCATAGCAGAAGGGCTTGGCAGAGCAAAGGTGCTTATTCATGGCAGCTGGGAAGCAGAACAGGGCAACAACACCAGAGAGAAAGGGGTGAGGACCAGACACAGACCCCAAAGACACACCTGCATGACCCACCACACACACCCAGAAGTGTGCTCCACCAATTTCCCAGTCAGATCCCAAAGCCCATTAAGCCGACACTCCACCTGAATCACTACACTTAGCTCTGGAACGTGCAGAGAGGCAGTTCAGACGTGCTCCATTCATTCAAGGCGCTAGAGAGGCCTACCAGAGTCCTGAGCACATAGGCTCCACCTCTTGGTAAAAGAAACTACAGAATGAGATAGTGCTGGGGGCCACCTGCACCTTCCCCAGCTCCTGTGCTCCATTCTCCTCGGGCTCTAGACACCTCAAACGCCTGCTGACTTAATTATACGAAGCAGTTCATTGCTTCTCTCTCCTGGCCATGCCCTAAGAAACTTCCTTTTCCCAACCAGAGTATTTTCCTGAATAGTCAGCACTATTTGACAGCTCACAGGTGCTCAACCCTAGGTATTATCCTGTGATAACTAGCCAAAAGGGTATCTTCCATAAGATAGATGATGTGCTACTCAGGCATACAGAATTTGCTTAATCACAATTTATTAAAGCTACATCTGCAAAGCTGCATTCATACTTTGCCCATAGTAGGGGGTAAAAATATTTAGTGAGTGAATAGATAAATGAATGAATGACTCAGACATGGACTGGCAGACGAGACACAGAAACCACCTCATTGCTTGGAATTCAGTATTTTA
This sequence comes from Erethizon dorsatum, assembly GCA_028451465.1. NCBI lineage: Eukaryota > Metazoa > Chordata > Mammalia > Rodentia > Erethizontidae > Erethizon > Erethizon dorsatum. The sequence continues at coordinate 60,644,910 of CM051833.1, forward strand.
ATGTTATTCATTAAAATAGATTCTGTCTGTATTTGTGATATATGTATGCTTAAAATTCATGGAGAAAATGAGCATTTTAGTTACAAAATGCTGAAATCATTAATAATTTAAAGATCACCGTTCAGCACCCCTTTCTAAAGCACTGAGTCTGCTAAGTTCTTATAGACAAATCAAAACAGCCAAGGGCACCATCCAGGGAGGTCTCAGGAGAAGCCAGACAGGGAAGGGGAAAGGGCCAGTTACTCCCTTAATTATGGACACAGAAGAGTTTCAAGTCAAAAGGCATGAGGGCCAGGGATGCTGCAGAAGAAGGGGAAGGGCAGGGGGTTACGTGGGGACCTTCTGGGAATCTCAAGCTCTGCCAAGAAGCCATGACCCTTTCCACTTGCTTCCTCCACTCAGCAAAGCCTTCAGTCAGGCAGCCTCCCCCAAGCTGGAGGGAAGCCTGTGTTCTCCACCTGGACTCCTTCACTGGCTTGGTCTCCATGGCAAGGAAAGCATTTCTCCACAAGTGCCATCCACTAAATCCAACCCTGTAGGAGCCAGTCAAATGCCACATCTTCCAAGAACAAAGACCCCACCACTCATCCCAGAACCAAGTTTACCTCCTCTGTGCTGTCCTGCTTTCCTCACTGTCCCTGTTACTATGCTTGCTGTATTCCCCTGTCTCTAAATAACAACAAAGATCCAACACTTGGGATGCATTTGCTGCATAGGCGGTGGTCTTCTTGCCAACTCAGCCCTCGCCCGCCCAGGAGCCCAGCCAGGCATGAGGTGGTCTCCACTTTACAGAAAGAACTGAAGCCAAAGAGCAAGACACTTGCTCAAGGCCCCACAATCAACACTTGAAACACAGATAAGGCTGTGCACCAACTCCATCTCAGAAATGGCCAAGCACATCATCCCCCAGAGTCCAGGAGTGCTGTGGGGGCCTAGGCAACGTCCACACTGAGACGCGCTGGCATCTCATCTTGGGCTTCCCAGCCAGGCTCTGGGAGATGTGCAGACTACACTCATTTAAATAACAGAATATGTCGTGGAATAAGGGGCCACCAATACCTTCTGTCACCTCGCTGAGACCTGCTGGTGAAGACGAGGTATTTACAGCTGTTGCCACACGTGAGGAGTTAAGCTACACTTTACTTGCATCAGAAATACGAGTTTTCCTAATTGGCTTGACTCTTTATTTTGGAAAAACAAGAAGTAAATAGTCAACTATCATAGAAATATTTTTGAAAAAATAGACACACTCCATCTGTCCCTCCAAAGCAAAAGTAACATTTTAATTAATGCATGAAAGAGAGTAATGCTTTGCAGTTTCTGAAAACAGATACATGGAAATATTTTCCTTAGTATGTGACTTTGCTGCCCCAAACAAGATATGTCACCTAAGAAGACTCTCACAGCTGCACACTTAAAACTGAATTTTCTAATCCATTTAGAAAAGTTCCAAATGAATATTTCCAGTGGATTTTGATTCCATATGCTCAGACTGGCATGACTGGTGGATGGGATTTCAAAATGAATTTCACAGTTTGATAAGCACACCATATGGATCTATATATATTTGTGAGTATCACTCTCAGCTAAGACAGCATTTAAAACCATGGCAGAATAAGCTCAACTCAGAATCGAGCTTTTAGATCACTGGATCACAATATATAGAACAAGATTTTGATAAAGCATATTTGATCATGCTGCTGTCATTAACATTTCTTAATATGTTTTAATGACAGAAAAAGTAATGATAAGAAAATTGTACACCATTAGTAAAGAAATAGAAATACATTATTCTTTAGATGTTGCATATTTTATCCTTAGCTCATCTTAATTTCTATTTTGCATGTTACTTATGTCTATGTGTTGTTAATGCCTTCCAGCCAAAGGCTACCAAAAAAAAAGATGCATAGCAGGACCATCACCACATCAGTGGAGAAGAGGAGTGCATCCTCCCAGTTAGAACGACCACAGTGGGAAAAGTTAGGCTTCCCAGCTAGGGTTCAGCCCTCAGAGAGCGCTGTTCTGGTGCTGAGAGGCCCTCCCAACCTGCTACTTCTGCCTAACACCTGCAGAACTGGTGGAGATGCCTCCTTTTTCCAAAAGCATTCCTGGACTGTTATGATTTATATCTAGATGTCCCCCTAAAGCTTCATGTGCTCAAGTGGGACCTTTGGAAGGTGAATGGATTGTGGCACATTATCACTGATTTGCCATTAGGACATGGCGCCTGGTCAGAAGAGGCACATCACTGTGAGTGTGACCCGGAAGGGTTTATCTCACTTCCTGTCTCCTCCTTTACCCCTCTCTGCTTCCTGGATGCCATGACATGAGCAGCTATCCTCTGCTATGCCATCTGCCATTCTGTCCTGCCTTGTATACAGCCTCCCACTGAGTCCAGCTGCTCATTAAGAGGCCCATGAGGAGCTGCCACCTCCTGGTTTGCCAGAGCAGGAGAGGTCAAGGCCCAGCCAGAGCTTTCCCTTGGGGCTTGCTTCCCTCGCTCTGCCTCTGCTCACCTTTCTTACTCTGTTCTGTGCATGGATCACCTTCCGCCCCCACACCTCCTACCCCCCAGGAGGCTACACCTGCTTCCAGTGATTTCCATAAAAGTTTCACAATCCCTGTAGGGTAATTGGCAATTTCCTTTGGAATCAAAATCCATTATGTATCATAAACCTGATTCCAGCAATTAGTAAACAATGGGAGTTTTTCAGTGTTATCCAAAAATGACCCAGCCTTGCTCACTTGTGTCATTATTATCCATGATAGGACCTCACAGCATCAGAGAATGAGGCTGGCAGTTGGCATCATTTTATTTCAGGCCTAATTTGGAGGCCTCCCTTGGGTAGACTGCAGTAACACTGCCGGCCTGCAATACAGCATAGAACCGACATTCATTCTACAGTGAGCCCACGGAGAACACCCCACAGTACTGGGCCCTGTGCCAGCAGCTGGGCTGGAGAAGAGCGGAGCCCTCAGTTCCGGGAAGCCAAGTGTGGGACAGCCAACAGGCTGCAGCTGCGACGGCTGTATACCACGGCGCCGGCTGCGAAGACCGATGCAGATTCATCTAAAACCAGAGAAGTAATTTTCAGTCTGAACAATGTCGTAGTATTGTGAGTTCAACTGGGTACCCTCCCCCAGCCATAAAATATACTCAACTCCTACTGCGCTGTACCTATGAGTATGGCCTTATTTGGAAATAAGGTCTGCTCGTGATTGAGTTAAGATAGAGTCATTAATGTGGTTCTGAGAACATTAACCTCTTCTTTTGCCAGAAGCGGTTGAAAGAAACTGGTGCGTGAGCTTCCAGGCCTGTTATATACCTCTACACACATATAAATAAATACTCATGTAAAACATATGTCATTATTTATATTTTACATAAATTCTGTGCCACTTTATGTATCATTTTTCGCTTGCGTTTGTTATGCAATCAGTATTCCTGAAACTACCAATGCCAGTATATTAAATTCTTTCAATACCTTTAGCTACTCTATAATATTCCACCACAATTATATTTGTGTGTGTATTGGTGGGCAATTATCATTTCCAACTTTCTCCTATTACAGTCAAAGATTCAGTGAACATTATTCTTTTTTTTTTTTTGTGGGTACTGGGGGGTCGACCTCAGGACCTCGCGCGCCAACAGGCACCCGTGCCGCTGAGCGATATCACCGGCCCCTTTTTCGTATGTGGGATCCGGGAGTCGAACTCGGGCCGTTGCGCTTGCAAGGCAGGCGCTTACGCCACTGAGCCATCTCACCAGCCCCAAGTGAACATTATTCTACATCTTTCTTTTTGCACATTATAAGAGTTTTCTATGGGGAACACTTCTTAGGGAACCTGCTGGGACACATTTTTCATTTGCATACAACAAAGGTCACCTCCAGTTGTTTTTGTCCTCTTACCCCAACTGACACCAGAAAACACGTCGCTGTTTTCCAATCTGGTCAGTGAGAAAGACAACTGCACTGTAATTTTAATTTACATCTACTAGCCTAACAATGAGATGGAGTGTTTTCCCATATGTTTAATAGCCATTTATATTCATACTTATGAATTTATTTTTATATCTTCTTAGCATTTTTCTATTGGATCATTTTCTTTTTCCCATTAATTTATGGAAGTTCATTATATATTCTGCATATTATGGCTTTATCTGTTGCATATATTTTTCTTAGGCTGTTAATTGCTTTTTAACATTGTTTACAGTGCACTTTTTATTATACTGTAGTTTGAATTTTTATATAGCCAAGTTTACCAATCGTTTCCTCTATGATTTGTGCCTGAAGACTTCACCAATTGTGGTAAACTAGTAATGGCTCTAAAAGACTTGGTCATGAACTACTCTCTGACACCTGTAAATATTACCATATCTGAAAAAGGGTTTTTGTGGATGGGATAAAGTTCAGGCTCTTGTAGCAAGATCATTCTGAATTGTCTGGGTGGTCCTAATCTCTACTGCAAGTGTCCTTGTGGAGTGAGGCACGGGAAGAATAGACACACACAGGAGAATCACGGGAAGCCAGGGACAGACACTGGTGTGACCCAAGCTAAGGAACACCGCGGCCACACAGGCATTCCCAGAGCCACAAGGCGCAAGACACAGATTCTCCCTGGAGCCTCCTGTGCAAGCCCAGCCCTGCAGACCCACAGTCAATCGTGGACTTCTGCCCACAGAATGGTGAAAGAACACAGAATGGTGTTGGCTGTGTCAAGCCGAGTTTGTGCCATGCACTGTGCAGGTTGTTGCAGTGGCAATGGGAAGCTAACAACTACCCAAATCTTGAAAAAAGCCCTAAATGTTCTTCAGGTGATGTTCAAGTTTCACCTTTACATTTGAGCCTTTAATCCCTATGGAATTCGTGTCTGTCTCTGGGAACTGAGTTCCAGTTCTCTCCCTACAGATAGTCCTGGCTCCCGCAGCACTGATGGGTGGACTCTCAGTGTCTGTTCGGTCTTGGGAGAGGAAGCTGCCCGGATGGGATGAACATGTATCCTTTCTCAGGGGGACACCTTGGAGGGAATGGGGAGGGAGCAGAGAAGGCGACACCCGATCCCAGGGAGGGGAGAGCTGAGGGGGCTGGGTGCAGGCTCTACTGTGCAGGTGAGTTCAGTGAGGCTCTGGGGCCCCCCACAAAGATGCCCGTTGGAGGGGTGCATGACTCCCAGGAAGGGCAGCCTCAGCTTCCCTGCTTCCAGACCAGCAACCTGGTCTCCACACTGAGGTGGCGAGGGACGCCCAAGAGCAGGCACCGTGGCCATTGCGCCCTCTCCAGTCAGGTCATCCAGTGCATTCTTGTGGCCTCCAGCCTGTCTTTTCCCAGTGACTTAGAGGCCACCTGTCACCAAAATCCATCCACATACAGTGACCTCTCCCTGTGTAGTGCACCGCGCTCCTGCTGCTTCAGCTCCCCAGCATGTCCCAGGCCCGCGGGAGGCCAGAGTCCTCCCCTGCAATCTGGTCATCTCAGCTTTTCTCCCACATTTACGCTTTTCTACGAATTTTAGAAATCGTTGCTCAGCTTCCACAAATAGTCTTGTAGTGATTTTGATTGCAGACTCATTGTATTTATTACTTTGCTTGATAAAATATAACCTCTTTACCATATGAGTCTTCCTATTTGTGCACACTGTACGTCTCTCCTCTTTTTTTTTTTTTTTTTCTTTTGGGTACCGGAAATTGAACTCAGGACCTTCTGCTTACCAGGCAGGCACTTATGCCACTGAACCATATCCCCGGCTTACTTCTCTCTTTTCATTCCGTCTTTCTTGTGTGTCTTGAACTATGTACTGAACTATGTACCTTATTTCTACATTTAGGTTTCACTTTTTTTAAAAGACTATTATTTAGAGTAATGTTAGGTTGACACCAAAATTAAAAGGAAGGTATAAAGACTTCCCAGATACCCTACCCCCCCACACAGTCTCCCCCACCACTGGCATCCAACCCCACAAAGGGGTACCTTTGTCAACCCCATAAACCTCTGTTGACACATCAATATCACCTGATGTTCACAGTTCACATTAGGGTTTTTTCTCTGACTTTCTTGTCACTGAGGCACAAGACCCAACTCCCACAATTTAAAGGAGCCAAGGAAAGGTCTATTTTGGCTCACAGTTTGTAGAGGTTTCAGTCCATAGTCAGCTGGCTCCAAGGTAGCATGGCAGAGGGGCCTGGAGGAGGAGAAACAGTTTGTGGCGGCAGGCAAGAAGCAGAGAGAGATCAAGGGTGGAGGAGGGACCCTTCCAGGCCTCCCAGTGACCACCTCCTCCAACCGGACTTTACTTCCCCATGTCACATTTAGCTATAAACTCACAATGGACAAATCCATCAGTTACTATGCTGCCCCCATGATCCAATCACCTCCACAAAGCCCCACCTATGAGCACCTGGAGGCTTTGGAGGACATCTATATATAAACTGTAGCATCAGTATTGTACATTCCATAAGATGGAATGAATGTGTAATGACATATATCTACCACTGTGGTATCATAGAGCATTTTCACGGCCCTAAAAATCCTCTGAATCCTGCCTGTTCGTTGTCCCCACCACCACACCCCACACTGGCATCTCCATGCTGTCTCTATGCCTTTGCCTTATCCTGAATGTCACAGTAGTATCACTCTCAGACTTGCTTCTTTGAGTTAGTATTAAGCACCTAAGATTTTTCCTTGTCTTTTTATGATTTGCTAATTCATTTTGCTAGCATTAAATAGAACTGTGGCTATACCAGTTTATTTACCCATGATAAATGGTAGATTCCAAGTCTTGGTGATTACAAATAAAGCATGTGCAGGGGTTTGTTTCCATCTCATTTGCAAAAGTACTAAGAAGCACAGTTGCCGGATCATATGGTCAGGGAATGTTTGGTTTTCTAGGAGACTGCCAGGCTGGCTTCCCAAGCAACTGTGCCATCCCGTATTCCCTCCTGCCATGGGTGACAATTTCTGATGCTCCACACCCTCACCAGCAGTTAGGTTGTCAGGTCCTGGATTTGGGGCACGAAGAGAGATATAGTTCTTGTCTTTTTGTTTCAAGACTTTTCTGCGAAGTTTTAGTTCAGGGCTGTGTTCCCATTGAGTTAGAACCAATCTAATTACCAGTGGCTTCACGAGGAAGGCTCCTCCTCCCTTCTTCTCTTCCTCCCTCCCTCCCTACACCACCCCTCAAGAAGAAGTCCAAGTTAAGGCCACCAGGGCCAGTGTCTTGCTCCAGGAGAGCATCAGGGACCAGAGCATCTTCAGTCTTATCTTCAACCATATTCACAGGAAGTGGAAGAGCCAGAGGTCACCTTCTGACGCGTGCTGGCTTCTTACCCAGTGCAAAATGCCTCCATGGGAATTCACTGAGCAGGCCCTCACCAGGTGGCCAACACGAGGTACAAAGGGTTCTGGGATAGTGTGTATTCTTAGGTGAGTATGTGGCCAACCCAAACAAGCTGTAAATCTTTTCAGTAAGGAAGAGAGGAGAACAACTAGGCCCCCAGCATAGTTGGCACAGGTCTACTTCAAGTACCTAGCAGATTTTGTTACTACAATGAATGGGGTTGTTCTTTCTACTTGACTATCGCTAGCAGAAGAAAAATTTCTGATCTTTACATATTCAATTTGTATTCAGCACTCCTGCTAAACTAATAGACTGGTTCCAGCCATTTGTTGGGTTATTTTTTTTTTGTAATTGAACAATTACATTATCTGAAACTAATAATAGTTTTGTGTCTTCCTTTCCAAATTTTATTTCTTTTTTTGCATTTAGGCTAACATGCATAATATAGGAGAAGTGACTTGACTTAATTCTGTTGCCCCACCAGGTGTGGTGGTTCATAGAGGTTTTCTGGCTTATTTCTCTATCAGTTCAGGTTCTACTGTTTTCTAGGTGTTCATATCACGCATGAATGTTTATTGGAAGGGAAGCAGAGGGCAATGTCTATTGTGAAAATTATGGGGTTTTCTTCATTTAATTTATCAGAGCAGTTAACAACACTGACATATATTTTTGCAGAACCAACCCTACCGACTAGAGATACAATATTCTATTAATAAGCCATAAGATTCAGTTTATTATTATTTTCTTTATGATTTTTACATATATGTTCATAAGTCCAGTGAGCCTTTAGAGGTTTTTATTCTCATATTTCCTTTTTGGATTGGATAATAAGGTATTTATTTACTAACTTCATAAAAGGTGTTGGTTAGCTTTCCATCTCTTTCTACAGATCCACATTGTCTGTCCCTTGAATATCCATGGAACTCTTCTATCAAATTCTATGGACTTGTTGCTTTTTTTTTTTTTTTTTTTTTTTTTTTTTTTTTTTTTGAGACAGGGTCTTGCTATGTAGTTCAGGTTGGCCTTGAACTCACTATGTAGCCCAAGTGGCCCCTGAACTTGCAGCAAGCCTCCTGCTTCAGCCTCCCAAGTGCCTGGATTACAGGTGTGTACCACCATGCCTGGCAAATTTGTTGCCTCTTATTGATCTTTGACTCTCATTTCCATTTATTTGATGATTACCTCTCTATTCATGTTTTCTACTTGTTTTTGGTTGCATTTTGATTATGTTATCCTAGAATGTTTTCAATATCAGCTGCTATCAGTATATTAATATAAAGGTATTCAATTCTGTCCATAATTTATGAAGTTATATCAATATATACACATCTTTTTGTGTTTCCTCATAATATTTACTTCTGCCTTCTCTCTTTGTTATTAATTATCCCTGCCCAGATTTTGTCTATTCCATTCATGATTTCAGAGAACTTGCTTTCTGTTTCATTAATTACTTTTCCTGTACTTTCAGCCTATTTTATTAATTTCTGCTTCTACCATTACTTCTTTCATCTTACTTTTGTTGGATTTGTTTTGTTGTTCTTTTTAATAGTTTATTAAGCCAAAAGTGTAGCTAATTTCAACTTTTCCTGTTTTATAGTAAATGGCTCTAAAGTCATTCAAGTACCTCTTTAGCCTTAACCCCATAAACTTTTACAGGCATTTGGTTTTAAGTACTATAACTTCCATTTTAATTTTCTCTTTAAAACACAAATTACTTAGAAGAGTTTTTTTCATCTCCAGATGTGCCTGGAGATGTGTTTCATTGGTGGCTACCATTTTTTCTATATTGTCCCCATTAGAGTGAGGATCCAAAGATGTAGCATTAGAAAGGGTGAGATTTTCCTCGTTACCTAGTACATAGTTAATTTCCTATAAATTTTTCTATGTATTTAAAAACAACAAGCATACGCAGTTGGCTGTAGAGTTAAATTTCTCAAATCCTTCACATTCTTATTAATTATTCTTCACCTTCGTATGTCTGTTATTGAGAAAGGTACTCATTTCCAGGGTTGATCGTAATGAATGACTACAAACTTGTTGGCTTAAAACAACGGAAATCTATCCTCTCACAATTCCAAAGGCCAGAAATCCAAACTCAGGGTACCCTAAGGGCCAGCCTTCCTCTGTTGCGCATCTCCTCAGGTTCTGGGGGGCCTTCCCACCTTCCCCTTGGCTGGTTCCTTGTCTCCTGGCCACACTACCCCAATCTCCGCCTTCTGTGTCCCACACTCTTACAAGGGCATTAGGGTCCATGTAGGCGACCCAAGATGATCTCAAGATTCTCAAATTAATCACATCCGCAAAGATCCTTTTTTCCAAGCAAGGTATTATGTTATATCCAGGGATTAAGACTGGAAATATCTTCAAGGTCACCTTTGGTCCCACATCAAGAAGGGTGTGTTAAATCTCTCCAAGATGGTCATTTTCCTCTTGTAATTCAAAGAAACAGCAGGTATCTCCGAGGTGTGTTCATAGGTGCATTACGGCTCCTCAGTGCATATGAATATGAACTCATATGAATATGAACTGTTTGTCTCCGTCCCTCTTAATACTTTCCATCATGAGTTATCATTTACCTGAAATTGTGTATATTGCTCTATTCTCTTTTTTATAAATTTTTCAACTTTCCGAGTCACTTTGTTTCAGCCTGATTTTATTTCATTTTTACACTGTCACAACTGATACATTTGGGCTTATTTCTGCCATTATAACATATTTTTTTTCCTTCCCCCTGCTTCTTTCAGGTTTGGGAATATTTTTTTTTTTTCCTGTCTTCCCCAGGTCTGACTTCCATTTGCTCCCCTACACCATCGAAGCCTCAGCCTCAGGTGCTTTCAAGTTCAATCTCAATTTCCAGACAGATTTAGATCAACCCACGAGTGTAGTCGCTTTGCCCAAAGCGCACATTGCCTATGTCCTGTATGAGACCAGGTGCATGATCAGTTCCGTTCCCATTTTGCAGGAAACCATTATTTCGCAGCCCAGGAAAGAAACCCCTTGCTCAAGAACGTACTTCAAGCAAACTCGCCATTTTAAAATGCATCTGGTCGCTCTGTTCCTTTGTTTAAAAAAACACGGGGACCAGTGTGCTCGGGGAGGGCAGAACCATGGAGATGGAGAGACGTTCGCAGCCTGCGTTATTTCTTGACCACCCTGGGTAAATACTCTTGGCTTCAGCTGCAGCTTCTGAGCTGGCAAAAGCCAGGAAGGGAAGGAGCACAGTGAATAAAGAAGACAGAAATGAAAGAAGCATGGGCGCAGCCAAGAGCGTCTCCAGATGAGGCCGGGGCGTTAGGGAGAGAAGGAATTTATAACCCCGAGAATACACTGAGCGGGGCCTTTCTCCCATCGCCACTCTTGCTGTTAAAATTATCTAGGTTCAAATAAAAGGATGCTCTGTCCCAGTCATTATCCATGCTTCTGTTAAAGGCACAAATTCCAGCACAGGCAGTTTTGATGGGAACTGAACTATTTATTTGCTGGAGTCTTGCTTATGACCGCTGCCTCCCAAGCCCAAACTCCTCAGCACACAGATCCCGGGGACTAGCTGCCCTCGCCTATGGCTCCAGGGCTTCTGTGTGACCCCAGATGAGTGCTGTAATTGTTAGGGTCGGGACGCCCGCCGCGTGAAAGAAGACTCCAAGAAGCTTTCTCTCATGCAAAGGGCAAAGGGTTTTATTATCCAAGCATGCGTGGGGCTCACTGAACACGCAGGAGCAGTGGGCCCCGAGGTTTGTCTGTGCAGGGCTTATATGTCTATAGAACAAAGGGAGGAGGGGTCTTCGCAAGCGTGGTTACAGAAGCAGATAGCATTGGTTAGTTTGAACAACTTTTTACATTCATTGGGAGAATATACTCATATGGGGGTCTAAGGCTGGGCGGTAGAGGCTGTTTCCTAATACGGACAGCAGATGGTCCGGGACAGCACATTCTGCAACCCTTGCAAATTCCTTAGCCCAGGGTCAGCCATTATCTTGCAGCCCAGTTCCTTGGTCTGTGGTCAGCTTTGTTCTGTTCTTATCTACTTTGGGCAGTTCTGTAACAGCTCAATTCCCGGAACACTGGGAGGAGGAGGACATCATGATCTGTGCATTCCCAGGAGGGAAAATTTCTCTCACATAATAAAACCTCAGCAAGGCCAAGGGCAGAGGCCGCACCAGCAGCCATAAACCAGGCTGAACGACGCCCTGGCTCCAGCTCTAGCAATACACCTCGGTGCCGGGTTTAAGTCACTCGATATCCCAGTAGCCAGGTCTGGGGATGGGTGGTGGGGCATCCACGAATTCAGGGTTGTTGGGAGAAAAAACCCTAAAATGATTAGATGCAGGATCACAAGGACAACGGGTAAGGACACAGCATCCCCACCCAAGACTGGGCACCCCTGCACCTGGTTGGGGGGCTCCCCGAGTTCTCAGCTGTAGAAGGAGGTTGGCCAACGGATGTGAAGAAGGAGGAGGAGGAGGAGGAAGATGAGGAAAAGAAGGAGGAGGAGAAGGGGAAGGAGAAGAAGAAGGAGAAGAAGGGGGCCCAGGAGGGAGGAGGAGAGACAGGCTCTGGTCCCCACCTGTCACTCCAGGTCCCATCTTGGGGTCAGTGTCCCCGCCGATGGGACAAAGGGGAGCCCACCCATTTGTGCAGCAGAGTGGGGGGCCAGCCCCCAGAAGCACATCGAGGGACAGAATCACTGGACAGGCATTCACAGCTGTCTCTGTCCTGGTCTCCTCTATTCCTTCCACATGTCCACACCTTCCTCTTCCGCCATAGCCACCACCAATGAAGTCAGGCCCAGCATGGCCTCTGGCTGCTCCCAGTCCCCTCAGTGTTCCTCCCTGGCCCTGTGCTCTGGGGAAAGCCATCTGCCAGCTCCTCCTGCCCTGAGGTCTTGTCTTGGGCCCTGTAGTGGTTATTTGTCCTTTGAGCCCAGCTAAGCACCATGTCCCTCTTTCTGAGGAGTGCCCCACCCCAACCTGGGTGTAGACTGGGTCAGTGCTGTGGGGTCCAGGCCCCTCTTGGGCTCTGGGAGAGCAGAGGAGTAGCCTCGTCCTGGCCAGGCATGGGAGTGGAACTGACATGGGTCACTTCTGGACTAAGGCAGTAGGAGGCCCAGCGTGCCCCTCTGCCCAGCCTACCCGGATGCATAGATGCCCCCCAGCACAAAGCCAGGCCTGGGCCTCTGAGTCACTGAGCGGACCTGGTCCACCGATCAGGGACATCCTCATTGGACTTCAATGGGGGCGTAAAAAGAATGATGACGTGTACACGTACCAATTTCCCATGATGAAGGTAATCAGTATATAAAAATGTACTCGTGCCAGGATCTGACTGAGACACAAGCTACAGCAGTGCTACGGCGGCAAGCAGACACCACGAGCTCACACACAGGAGGGCGGCTGGCTTTAACCCAAATGAGGCACCCAGCTGGGCCCCGTCTTACTGTCCCCCGTGATCCACCTGCCTGCCTGGTGGGACCTCTGTCCGGTCCTCCTGCTCCTGACCAGGGCTCCACCCACCTGGTCACCCCAGACCCAAGCTATGGGCTCCGGAATCCAGCCTGAGCCTCGGGGCGCCTGGTGAGGACAGCACCTGCCTGCCGGTCCCCAGAGCTGCCACTTAGTCCATTTTCTGTTACTGTGACTAAATACCACAGTCCAGGCAATTTATAAAGGAAAGGAGCTCACTTGGGCCTGCGGTTCTAGAGAAGCCAAGAGAGCACTGAGGGAGCCGAGCTTGCTTTTCTGACACCCAACTCCCATAGCCACGAGCCGATTCCCAGGCAGACCAGAGCTTCTCAAAAGACCAGAGCTTGGCTTCCAATCTGCCACAGACTGACACCTGTATAAAATTAAAATAATAAAAATAAAATCAGTAATAATTAGTAAAGTCCCAGAATAGTCCAAAGGAAAAAGATACACAAAACATACGCCTCAGTATTTTATCTTTCGTTTTGGCAGATGCACAATTCCTCAGTCAAGTTGCTGCAGACATCTCCAATCTCTCCTCCCTTCTCACCTCACTGCAGAAAGCCACGAGCGGCTCTCAGAACCGCCCCACAGTCGGTCTACCAACCACATAGCCTCCCCTATAGATGATTAGAAGCACCATTCTTCAAAGCTTCCCTCTGTCATGAAACCATCCTACCAGCCTGATCTTCACTGGACAGAGTTGGTTTACTGCCATCTGCTGGAAACGTAAAATACTGAGATCAGCAGCGCCTGTAACGTGAGTGGTGCCTGCTGCCATCGTGCAGTGTAAACCTGAACAACGGAGCCACGCTGTGTGCTGATGGTAAGACCAGATGAGCAGTGCAGCACAGCCCAATCAGGAAGTGGGGTCCAGATGTGCCGGGGGGCCTCAAGCTGGACCTAATGGTGATGGTGTGAACTCTTCTTGTTTTACCTGCTGGTGAGGAAAAAGAATTGGACAGCAAGGAATAAACCTGGGTTTCCTCCATGCAGGGGACGAACACGTCCTCTTTGTAGGCCCCGAGCTCTGAAAAAGGCTTTGCTCTGGGAGACTGTCACACCCCAGCTGCCCACTGAAGCAAGGCCACCCCCAGGGTACACACAAGTCCCGCTTGGGTCTTGGAAGCAAATGCGGCAGCGTCCACATAGAAAGTAGAGGTGCGGAGGTTCCATCCTGCTGACCAGTGAAGAATGAGAACTGCCTGAGGCCAGGGGCCATGGCTGCATCGTGCCCCTGTCCCCATGTCCTGAGCATAGTCACCGTGACCCCTCTACTCCAGGCGACCCCCAGGGCCTCCCCTCGGCGTGTCGTGTGTCCTCATCACAACACTGTTTCCCTGCAGGGCAGAGTCTGGCCGGACTGATGGGGCCTGCCCACGTGGGCCTGGTCGGTTTCTCCCTGGGGTCCTCACTCTGCCGCCTCTGCCTAGCCCATCATCAGCCGTCTCACAGGGCCCAGCAGATGGAGCAGGAGCTCCAAGCCACGTCCTGAACATCATCCTAGCCCGGCCTGGATGACAACCCAACAGAAAGCCCCACCCAGGTCCCAAGCATCTGTGTGGTGCCGGGCTGCCAGGAGGGTGCTGATGTGGTCGTGCAGGTGCCCTCTCACACCTGCACAGGACAGGGTCAGGCCCGAGGTCCTGGGGGGCCACTGTGAACTCTAGGACTGGAGTTCTCTGTGTGGGGCTGTGTGACAGTGTTGATCCATCTGCGATACAGCCTCAGGGACACAGCACGGCTGGCCAGTGGGGTGGTGACCGTGTCTTTCCCTGGGCAGTCATGGGTCACCTCAACTCCTCCGGAGGCTCAGCACTGCCCCATCTCCTCCTAAGACTTCGACACCATTGCCCGTGAACCATGGGGCTTGTAGACAGATGTCTTCTCTCCCTTCCGGTCAGTGAGTGACATCTCGCTCTCCTGGATCCTGTTGTTATTTTGCGTTGTGTTGTGTTGTGTTCTGTTGCATTTTGTTTTGTTTTGTTTTGTTTTTGCAATGCTAGGAATCAAACCCAGGACCTCACATGTGCTAGGCAAACACTCTACCACTGAACCCCTTTTTCCTTTTAAATAAGCTTTATTTTTTACATTGGTTCACAGCAAAATTGGGCAGATACTACAGAGCTCCCATACAACACCTGCCCACATACACAGCCTTCCCCACTTTCAACATCCGTTGTTAAAGTTGTTTAAATCTTTTATTTCATTTGTTGCAAAAGACAAATAAAGCTCCACACCAAGGCATACTTGCTAAGTGGATGCGGAGAGCTACGGCGCCACACGCAGGCGCACACCCCGGCTGCACACGCAGAAGGCTACTGCCGCAAACTGTTAGGTCCCTAAGTGGCAGAGGATCTGCCAAGGCCCCGGTTATCTGAGGGAACCTGATGCATAGTCTCTGGAATAATGTAGGCAGCTGCCTGCAGACCATCAGGCCGACATTTTTATGGAAACGTGGGTAAGTACAGCGAGAATCCTTCCGAGTGCATTCGCACAAGTCAGCTTAAGCTCTGGAGGATGAGAGGTGGGCACTCCTCGCACTATTGGGACACTCCCTCGCCCACCCCAGGGCACTCACGGTCAGCCTGAGACAGAAGACTCCCTGGGAGCACAGCCATTAGTGTCCAAGGGTTCTCGGGAAGACGCAGCTGGAAGATGTGCTGTGCCCGTACCCTCCAAAACATGAACACTGCACCTGGCCAGAGGGAATTCTCATGTGCAAGGAGACCTGGATCTGTGGTCACCATCTTAGCCACTTCCCTCTCGCTGGGACAACGCACCTGACATACACGACTTAAATTAGGAGATGTTTATTTTGGTTTATGGTTGCAGTCCATGATCCGCTGGCTCCAAAGTAAAAACAGGATGGCAGAGGGGCACGGTGGAAGAAAAGGTGCTCAGCCCGTGGCAGCCAGGAAGCAGAGAGAGAAGAGAGGAGCTGGGGACAAGAATACACCCTTCCAGCTCACGCCCAATGACCACCTCTAGCCAGGACCCACCACCTAACAGGGGCACCTTCAGCTACTCAACTCATCAATGGGTGAATCCACTCTTGCATATGGCGCCCCATGATCCAATCACCTTCCAAACACATGGGAATTTGGGGGGCCATTTTAGACTTAAAGCATCACACTCATCATCATTGAAGCAGAGTGACCCTCTTCAAGAGGGCCCCTGGCAGCCAGAGTCCCCAGACAGCACCGCAGCTGATGGAGTGTCCAGAGGGAAATGGGCCAGGAGCCACAGAGGCAAGGAGATCTGTACCGCTGCAGCGCAAGCAGGGCCCCAAGAGCCATGGTGCTATGAGTGACAACAGCAGGGAGCTGCGGGATTGTCCAGGAAGGCGTCTTCGCAGTGAAGGTGATGAAGAGATGGTTCCTAGACCTGAACAGCAAGGGATGGTGCCTGAAGAGGAGGCAGAACCCCCACGTGCCCATTGGAGAATAAATAAATAAATACATAAGTATCTCTTCTCCACCGCTATTCTGAATCTCCACTGATAAATCCTCACGCCTCACACAGGCATTTGTAATGTGTTCTGTAATTGACTCCTTAGCAGGGACAGGGTCCATACAAAAGGTGCCCACAGCCTGGGGGAGCCCCTAGTGAGCATCACAACACTGCTGCCTGCTGGGGAGAGGGAGAAGAAACAGCCCAAGGTGAAAGCTACCAGAAGCCAGGCAGGGCATCGGAAGGGAAAGGGAGAAAAGAGAAATGAGATCACTAAAAAATAAAGACGTGGGTCGGTGAGATGGCTCAGCGGCATAAGCGCCTGCCTGGCAAGCGCGAGGGCCCGAGTTCGACTCCCGGAACCCACATACGAAAAAAGGGCTGGTGATGTCGCTCAGCGGCACGGGCGCCTGCTGGCGTGCGAGGTCCTGAGGTCGACCCCCGGTACCCACAAAAAAAAATAAATAAATAAAATAAAGACGTGATGGCGCCATTTACATGTAAGAATCGCCACAGCTGGCCCTATGTCTTCTATGTCGGACGGGAGAGAAGAAAATCAGCTCTATACCACATCAGAAAATAGACACATGGAGATTTAAAAAGTATACCCATGGCTGGGACATTTTCTTTTCCAGTAATATTCCACAAACATAACCCACATAACCAATAGAGACATTAATATAGGTTTAAACAAGTGTATCTCCTGGGCAGATCCTTAAATTCCTTTAATTTTACATTAGGATATAAAATTGCTCATTCTAATGGTTGGTAAAAGGATAGGCCTTCAGCAGCCCACTGATGAAAACACAGCTCAGGCAGCGGGAAATATACTATTATTTCTGCCCCGGCTGTATTTCCATTTCCTAATAACAATAATGAACTTGAAGCATCTTATTTGCATACAGATGGGTCTCCGCTCTTGCTTTACGGCAGCTATACAGTTAAGCCTGTCGCTGATGTGCACTTCCCAGCCTCAAAACACAATTTAAAGACCACTTTATGGAGAGGCGAATTACAGCAATGTGTCTCAGCATTAGGGCTGTGGTTTTCCTAAAAACTATTGCAACAGGGCCAAGTTGCACAGCACGGTAAAGTCTATGGCAAGTTCCGAGCTGCTACAGCTCATTGACTGTGGCTGCTCTTTAGATGTCGCAACGTCCCCGTCGGTGGCTTCCTGCCACCCGTTCCATTTCCTGAGGCTCCACACCGCTCCCTCCTCGCTCCTGCATTCCCAAGTGGCTGCTGTGGCCACGCACCGTGCCGGGCACCCGCGCAAGCAGAGTCACGCGCAGGTCGCAGCCCCGGAAGCTCAGTCTGCGTCGGCCAACTGGAAATAAAGTTCAAGGCAGGAGGAGACCGGCGCGCTGAGCCACGATGAGCACTTTAGAAGGAGCATCTGGTGCTGCCCGCGTGCACAGAGGCTCCGAGAAAATGAGTGCAGCAAGCAAACAGCGGGGCGAGGGATGCGGGTGGTGTCCCCGGCAGTCACCAAAGCACAGAAGTACAGCACCACTGACCGACAACCTTCTTGGGAAAGGGCAGGTGAGCAGGCGGCTGGCTGAGCTGGGAGACAGAGGAGGGATGGAAAGACGAGCCGGGTGAGAAGCAGCCTTTAGTGCCCGCCCCGGAGCTCACCCTGCAGGAAACGGGGACCTGGGCTCTGAGGTCTCACCGGCTGGGCTGGTCAGCTGCTCGACTGCGGTCGTTTTGCTGTAAGAGGTCGGGACGATCTGCCGTGGATCCCACGGGCCCCAGTGTGGGGGACACTGTGATGGGTGTTGTGAGGGAGGAGAACAGGCCAAGAAGACCAGGTGAAAGGAGGACGACAGATCTGAGGCTGGCTTTGAGGACTCGGAAGAAGTGCACTCACCATGGGCTAATGCCATTTTTTAAAATTCAGGAATATAAAAGAAAACAACAATTTAGGGGATAACTTAGACTTTGGACACAAGTCCTTGACATCCCTGGAGAGAGATCCACAGGTCACGGAGAGGCATTGGTGGCCACCAGTGTAGAACTGGCCTGGGCCCCAGGAAAGGAGCTGGGAACACAGGAGCAGGATCCTGCCAAAGCCAAGACCCCAGGCGGAAGGCTGAGGTAGGTCCTTAAGGATAACCCAGAGGCATGGCCGAAGAAAGTTGTGTGCTGTCAGCAAAGGGCTGAACCCAGGAAGTGTCCTGGGTCAAAAGGAGATAAAAACAAGCAACAGGTGGAGAGAGGAAGTGCTGGGGCCTGTGTCAAGCGGAGAGGAAGGATTCGAGGTTCCCTTGTTCGAGTTGGGTAAGAGGAGATGCATGTGATTGAAAAGACACCGGCAAGATGGACACCACAGGGCAACTGGAGCTCAGTGTAGACGGCGCAGTCAGAGGCAGGGCCAGCAGCAGTGGTTCCCATCGTCACGTGAAGTAAAGTACACTGGGGTGTCAGCCTAGGGAGACCAGTCTGGCCACCAGAAAAGCCACCATGGGTAGCCCAGTTTCCCAGCTGGCCGCCACAGAAGCTGGTACAGAGTGTCCAAGGCATTTGAGCTGGGATGCCAATTCATGCCAACAAAGCAAGCACCTAACATAAGATGCAGACTTTTCAGTTCACAAGAGCTACAACCACGGAGTGGCCAATCGCCCTCTCCAGCCATGTGTACCCATGGAGCCATATGTTCTCCCTCCATGGGTAGCCGGGAGTGGGAAGGATGAAGAGGTGACCTGAGACCAGGACATCACCACCACGGGCTCAGGGTCTTCCGTGCTGTGGGCACAGACAGATGGGCTCCAGGTCTCACTTCCTGCCCAGGTACACATGTCTTGCTGTCTCCTTTCTCTTCGTGCCCAATGAGTTCTCTATGTTCTGCCCACCAAACACCATCCCAGCTCTTCCTTTCTCGGGAGCCGCAGTGCCAACAGAGTGAGGCCCGACACCCACCTGGCCAGACCCCACCTCCCTACTAGCACAATTTGCGTCACAGCAGAGGCGGTGGTGGTGTGTTTCCTCCCTCCCTGGGAGCCTGGGGTCTTCGTGTCTGCAAACTTGTGAAAATGCTTCACAATGACCGAGCCGTGCTCTGTAGCAGACAGTGAGCCCACAGTCTGCATGCCTAGGTGTGCACCGACCCTTCATCTAGGGCACCAGGTCCTCAGCCCTACAGAGGTGGTGGCATCATCAGACCCATTTGACAGATGGGGAAGCAGAGGCTTGCAGAATATGGGAACTTATCCAAGGCCATGCAGCTACCCAGCTGAAGCCACATAGAGCCACCTGCCCTAGTCTGAATGCATGACCCACACTTCACTCTGCTTGTTTCATCTGTATGTGAATCATTTACAACTGTGCTATGAAAAAATGTGGATTCGAATAATCCGAAAAAGACGACTTATTATTTTAAAGAACAAACATTTTGAAGCAAGATCTTAAAGACTTTTGTCTAATTTAAAAACCCTCATTCGGCTGGGCATGGTGGCACGTGCCTGTAATTCCAGCATATGGGAGACTGAGGCAGGAGGGTCTCCATAAGTTCAAGGCCAATGTGGGCTATATAGTGAGTTCAAGGCCAGCCTAAACTATGTAGCAAGACCCTGTCTCAAAAGGAAAAAAAAAAACCTCATTTAATTTACTTTATATTCTAGTTTCCCCCAGAATCTTATTGTGCCCCACCCCAGCAAATATTATTAAAGCGTTATTATTATAATTAAGTTGGGTATGAGTAAAAAGTCAGTTGAAGAGTTTTCTATGTTAAAGCAATAAGGTTCCTTAAGATATAAAAATGCTGTTAGTTAAACTTACAAAAAGTAGACTAAGGAATAGGTTTTGGGATTTATTAAGATCATTTCTTTTTTTCTGTTATTAGGCTTTTGATTATTTTCCAAACATTAGTTTTCAACACTACGATTTATTTAAATGTTGACTTTTGTGAAATGTTTTCAATAATCAGTGTATAACTGGCTGACTGCACAGCCGTTGCCTTAGGTTATATGACTTGGTCTAGAGACACGTACACATCCAAGGACAACTATACCCCAATCCGAGCTCTAATGTTCACAAGTTTACAGAGTTAAAATTACTTAAAGTTTAATGCGTGCAAAGTTACCAATAGGTGCTTTTTTGTGCAATATGCATTGCATCTAGACCATAAACATTTAAAAATGATCAAAAATTTTAGATCTCTGCTCTATGTATTTGATACAATTCAGTCCTGCCATTTAAAACTTGATCTTCATCTGTTGGCTAGGACTAAACAAGCATGTCATTGTTCTATAAATGAGATACACTTGCACATTAGGTAACCGGTGTTTTGTGGTCATCAGTACCGCTTCTTAAACTCGCAGGAGAGCTAAAGGTATACCTTGACTCTTGTCAGAGCTGTTACATTATGAAACTTGTTAAAGGAATCTGAATTCCACCTTGATAGTAGAAACTAAGTTAATATATGTAAAAGATTCTTATATAGCTTCAATGCTAATCATTGCTAACTTCCTGTGTTCTCCAAGTATACAAATCTGCTAAAGTGCAAAACCTACGGGAACACCTTACCATACTGATGTCCTTAAATAATATTGTTTATAAGATAGACTTTCTCAGGCTATGCTCATGTTTCCTAATTGCACCATGATAGTTAGAGGTGCCTAAACGCTGTGAAGTGCAGGTCTTAGCCTTTTAATGATTAAAGATGGGGCATTAGTTACCTATAAAGTACATCCATAAATAAGTCCATGCTATGTAGACCCTTTGCTTAAATTCCAAATTTTGATGACAATTTATTTGTGTAATTTAATAGTTTATAATTGGGTACCTGTAACCTATTAGTTTATTTTACACTAAGATGAAAATTTCAATATAATTTTAGCAATAACAGAACTTAATGGTCCTGGCATAATAATGTCATCACAATTGTTATCCAAAAATACTGTTTGCCCTCGTTATTTTTCTTTTTGCATTTTTCTTGCAAAACTTTATAACTGTCATCCGTTGACATTCTGCAGAAATACGACTTCTCAGAGACAGCCTGAACGGCACGTTAGGGTGGTAGGCCACGACCTACAGGACAGACAGCACAGACTGATTCCCACTTCTGACGCTGGCCGTGGAAGACGGAAGTGGCAGCTGTTATCTAGTCAGAGCTGGTATTTCAAAGTGCCCCAAATCAAAAAGGATTATAACAGTTAGGACTAAAACCAACTGCTGCCACTTCAAGACCTTCAGGGTGTTTGACAACTGACGCTTGGAACTAAAGCTAAAGGTAAAAGGGCTAAGAGGACAACCAATATTTTGGCCCTTGCTTCCAAAGTAATCCAGAGCTCAGGGCCTGACGGATTGTATTAGTGGCCTGTAGAAGAAAAATGTTAATATAAATATTCTACCTACTAAGCTTTCTTACCGTTGCGGTATGAACTAACTTCCTGTTATCTGCTTCAGACTTTGTATGTTTACATTATCTGGAGCTGGTCACTGCAAAAGGTCTTCAGGTCTGTGAAAAAGAGCCCTTATCCAAGTTTTGTTTTTTGTTTTTTTTTTGTGGGTACTGGGGGTCGACCTCAGGACCTTGTGCGCCAGCAGGCGCCCATGCTGCTGAGCGATATCACCGGCCCTTTTTTTGTATGTGGGTTCCAGGAGTCAAACTCAGGCCCTCGCGCTTGCTGGGCAGGCGCTTAAGCCGCTGAGCCATCTCACCGGCCCTTTATCCAAGTTTAGAGCCCTAGAGTAAAAAATGTCAATGCCCCAATGATCACAAAAGCATGGACATCTTTACTTGGTTATTCTTTGACCACTGCTCTAATTACAATAGGAGGACACTGCTTCTCACTGACAAGGGGGAGGAGCCTATATGTTCCACTGTCGTGCATGGGTTAACACCTCAACAAACAGAGGTAAACGTTAAAGACGAACAGCTTCTGCCAAATTCTGCCTAATTTTGTCTGACGTCTACAACTTTTTGGACCCACTCTTCATCAATATTCTACTTTTAGTTTTTAGCCCCCGCTTATTTAACATGGTTATAAAACGAAGCTTAAGTGTTGACAACTTGCTAATGTCCTTATCCTCTTTTCCAGGCTATGGAAAGATGACTGTCCATTGAATGATAAAACCCATCTTCCTCTGTCTCTTTAGATCGGTCACAGTGAGGCTTTTGATCAGGGAGGAGGCAGGGTCAGTGCCCCACCTTGTCCTGAAGCAGCCAAAACAAGACGGACCTTCAGCTCCTCTCCATCCTTAAGAATAAGTGATCAAAGTGTCTGAGATGGGAGAGAATTAGGTAGGAGAGAAGACATGAAGAAGGTAGGAAGGAGAAAAGGAAAATCATAATTTATAAATTGTCCTTTAGAGAAGGCTGTGCTTCCCTAGCAGGACTCCCTATGCTGGTTTAGTCTCCTTTTCTGCCAGGCCCATCACACGCAAAATCCCTTAAAGATACTGAAAGCCCATGAATTATCTTAGTTGATAAAGAAAAAGGCAGAAACCTGATTTTAAGATAAAGAGTTCAAAGAATGTTTTTAGGCCAAACTTCTTAGATCACCCATTTTAAAAAATAATAATAATAGATTGAGCCTTGCCTTTCTCCTTTAAAATGGGCCATCTTCCAGAGCCCAGGCAGTGTTTTACAGCACAATGTACAAGTCCCTTTCCTTTATTTCATAAAGTTTTATACAAAAGCAAAACATAAAAAATTAATTAATTAATTAATTTAATTTAATGGGCCATCTTTCCACCTATAAAATAAACCACTATCTTTCCGCAGGTGGACCATCTTTTTTCCTATAAACTAAGACCAAGACAGAACTAGATTCACAAATTCCACACATGTCCACTGCCAACAACGTAAATGTCCCTAGCTCCAAACTACAGTGCACCTCTCCCAAGGGCCCACACCCTATTTCTTCAAATGTACTTTTAAAATTCTGCCTCATAAATCCCTTTATGCCTCTTTAAAAATGTACCTTACACACCTCTTCGTGGCTGCATGTCTTTTCAAACATTGTGCCATTCAGGCTGCTCCCCAACAAATCCCCAAATTCGTGTGAGCTGACGAGCTCGTACCACACAGCGGTCTTCAGCCACCATGAGCACAGGGTAGCAGTGAAGTGTCCCAGCGACAGTGTCTTCTTGAGTGTAAAAGCTGTCTCTGTCACAAAACTGCCGGCTGGCCTTGGGCAAGCTCGTTAACCTCTCTGGCCCAGTTTCCTCATCTTTCCAATGACAGTGGTCATCATGGCCCATCAACCTTCACTGGTATCACACCAGATGACCTGGACACAGGACGGGCACAGAGTGGACACTCAGTAATTATTGGCTATTATTATGCTACACTATGTCTAAAGACACTGTTAGGATATTTATTTGAATTTTAAAATGGGATATATGATAGTCTTTGTTCAGTGCTATTCAAGGAACTCTTGGGGGGATTGTAAATTATAAAATAAAATAGAACTGCTTGCTGGCTTGGGATGACTGAACCATCTTCCTGCTCTGTCTTGAAGAAGGGGTCGCTGGGCACTCGCGCCACTGTGGGTAGCCCTGACTCACGGCTAAATGAGAGGCAAGCTCAGGACTAAATTCTGAATCTTTCAGACAATCTCACCATTTTCCAAACAGTGCACCAACATCATGAAATACTTTAAAATCAATAAAAATGTATTCGGCAGCAGCAGGCAATTATTCATACATTATCTGAAAACAATAAAGTAAAATACACCTTCTACTGAATTCTCAGGATTGTATACACTCCAGGTGAGCATTTATTCCTGGCTGACTTTCCCATTTTCTCTCTTTTTGCTCTAGTTGTTAGTTTCAGAGGGTCAGAGAGAGTTCAGTTGTAGAGAGAAAGTACTAACTGCTGAACGGCTCTGTCAGGCTCCTGTATTTAAGGAGACAGAATTGCATATTACCAGAAAATGATCGTTCAGCTACCTTTTCATTAACAATTTGTCTAGAAGGAGACGGACTTAACTGCTTCTACGGAAGTTGGGAAGCAACAAATTGAATGTGTTCCATAAGGATTATGTCATACTTCAAACATATGGCGAGGTACAAACACCAAGATCGCGCGCTTAGAAGTAATAGTGGGTTCACTTATTGTTTGGTCGCTGTTTAATTGAACAGCCATGAATACTACTAAAAAAGGAACTTGTTATATATCTGCACAATCTCAAGTGAAATATTGGGATAATTTTCTTTTATATATATTTTTGGTCCCTGACATGTTAAAGAAATATCCCTTTGGGGGACCTGCACTAAAGGTTATTAAGGAAACGTCAGCTGTGAAATGCATCCCAGGTTGGCTTCTTGTAATGAGTTTCCATGGAGGAGCACAGAGAAGACGGCCAAGGCGAGGATAGGAGAGACCCCGGATGAGCCCAGGGGGATGCAGAAGGCTCTTCATGGCGTGCATCCAGGACGGAGGTCCTGGGCAGAGTGGACAGCTAGGCCTGGGTCTGCATCTGTCCACACAGCGAATCCCGTCACTCCACATCCCCACTCCTATGTTCTCAGCTGAATGCTCTGCTTTTTGCAACACACCAAATGACAGCACTGACTTTAGATGCTTTCAGAAAGCACTGCATAGGTGCTGGGTTGTCACGGCTTCTATGGCCAACAAGTCCACAACAGGTTAAGGCCCTGGAACCCCAGCCATGGGTCAAGGATCCAGGTTTATTTCACTGTGTCTTGAGATTTGTGTCCACTAGGAAAGCCACTCCTTCTCCATCGTGACATATAACTCATTAATGCTCACTGGGTATAAAGGTTACACATTCAGTGCCAAAACAGGTATTCTGCCCTCTTACTTAATAGAAAGAGATCACTAATTACTGATGCAGAGGGGAAAAAGGCCTGATGCCACAATGAACAAAGGATGCCCCTGGGGGCCACTCCAGGTGAAGCTGGCCCCAGATGTCAGTTTTGGAGAAAGCAGAAGCCCTCTGGAGAGCAAAATGGGGAGAGGTTATTTCCCAGCAAAGTATTCAACATTTTTGTTTATTTGCAGTACATCGTGTTTACATTCCTTGTGGGGAATTTGTACACGTACATAACACATCTTCATTCTTTCTTCATCCCCTTCCCCTCGCTTCTCTCCCCCTCCATCTCTTGATCCCCATCTCATTTGAGAAAGCTCTGTCTCGCTATTTTCTATTATCCATCTTTTATCTTGCTCTTCATTCGTATTTTGGGTTTCTCATGTAAGAAACCATGTGATGGGCCGGTGAGATGGCTCAGCGGCGTAAGCGCCTGCCTTGCAAGCGCAAGGGCCCGAGTTCGACTCCCGGATCCCACATACGAAAAAGGGGCCGGTGATATCGCTCAGTGGCACGGGTGCCTGTTGGCGCACGAGGTCCTGAGGTCGACCCCCCAGTACCCACAAAAAAAAAAAAAGAAACCATGTGATATTTAAACTTGTGTGTCTGATTTATTTCACTTAATATAGTCTCAAGGCACATCCACTTACCTACAAATGCCTTAAGTTTATCCTTCTTTATAGAACAGTAGTGCTCCATTGTGTGTAAATATCATATTTTCTTTGTGCATTCATCCGTTGATGGACATCTAGGTCACTTCCAAGATTTAGCTATTATGAATCGTGCTGCTATAAACACGGGTGTGCACGGGTCACTGTAGTACGATGTCTTTAACTCTTTTGGGAAGATACCTAGAAGGGGAATAGCTGGGTCAATCAAAATTTCGAGTTTTAGTTTTTGAGGACTCTCCCATAGCAATTGCACTTGTCTACACCCCTACCAACAATGTACAAGGGCTCCTTGTGCCCGCAGCCCCACCATGGCTGTTGTTAAAGCCGTGGTGAAAGGTGTTGAGCGGCTGTTTTCAGCACTTTTAAGCTCAGTGCCCCATTTTATAACAAGTGTTTTGTAACTATCCCTTTACTATGTCTCTAAATATAATTCATGTAAACTAAAACAACACTGATTAGAGTGGCTACTATCAAAAATACAGAAAATAACAAGTGTTGGCAAGAATATGGGCAAGTTAGAACCATTGTCTACTCCTGGCAGGAATCTCAAATGAGCCACCACCATGGAAAACAGATGATATTTCTACCAAAAATTTAAAATACAATTGCCACCTGATCCAGGGATCCCACTTCCAGGTATATGTGCAAAGGAATTCAAAGCAGGATCTCAAAGAGCTATTTGCCCACTTGTATTAGTTAACAGCACTATTCACCATACCCAACAGGTGGAAGCAGCCCAAATGCCCATGGATGAATGGAAAGATCAATAAATTGTGGTGTACATGTGGAATGAAATATTATTCAGCCTTAAAAAGGAGAAAAACTCTGCCATATACTACAACATGGATAAACCTTAAGGATATTACACTAAGTGAAATAAGCCAGTCCAACAAGACAAATACTACATGATTCTTGTTATCTGAGGTATCTAAAGCAGTCAAATTCACAGTGAGAGAGCAGAATGGTGGTGGCCAGGGCCTAGGGTTGAGAAGTTGTGAGGAATTGTTTAACAGGTACAGAGTTCCAGATTTACAAGATGAAAAAGTTCTGGAGGTCTACTTTACAGCAATATAAACATACTTAACACTACTGAACTGTACACTTAAAAATGGTTAAGATGGTAAACAAAAAATCTAACACAAACATAATTTTTAAAATAATGCCCATAATGCCCAACTGTGATAAAAGGGAGGGAAAGAATGTTTGTAGTATGAGGAATGTCTATTTCAACACAGGCTTTCCCAGGGAACCCAACACTGGAGCGTGTGATGCGGTGGTCAGATGTGTCCCGCTGTCCTCAGAACCTTCAAGAACATGAAAGCCACAGAGAGGAATGGGAGGATCCATGCCACCCCACACACTGCAGGATGCACAATGTTCCTAAGCCTGCTTCACTGAAAGCTGGCAGAGGCCTTTTGTCATTGTCACAGCTAAAACTGCCCCTTCTAATTTCCATAACGTATCATCCCAAGGGAAACCACTCCTAGAGGCAGCAGTGAGAATTGCCCAATCTAAGGGAGCATCAAAGGGTGGTGGGATTTGGAGAGGATGCTGCCCCTGTCAATCACACAGCTCAGGCCCACCCCCGACCACTGCTTAAGATCTCCACCATGACATGTGTCTGTCCAGAACACAGGCTACGGTTCCTCTCAGTAAAGCCACCAGAGCAAAATTTAGATTTGGGTTTTAACTTCTTTGACACTCAGTTTATCCCCTCTTCACTCACATGCCCTGTTAAAGAATTACGGTTTATAAAGGCTTGTCCTTCTGGAGTTTTATTTTACTTGGGACTCTTGAAAGTAAAGGTTTCGAGTTCAAAGGAGTAAAGCAGTAATGGTGAAAGCTGATTTGCTGTTAAATCTTTGAGAGGACCCCAAAATAATTCCATACCTGCAGCCACCCATTCTGCCAACCCTTGGCACTGATTCTGGATTGAAGGCTCATGTCTGGGTATTTTCACTCTGTGCTTGGCATCTCTTTTGCTGCTTTGTGGAATGTGCAGCTGCACAAAACTACCGGTTGCAGTGGCACCTGCAGCCTCCCCAGTTTTCTCCAGGCCACAGCAGCCACAGTGTTCAGAGGAAATGGCAACAAGGAATTAGTTCACGGAGGAAATGATACTCCAATGCCAATTGGTCACCAATTAGCACATTAACCATGTTCTCTACAGGAACAGAGGGGTCCACTGGGCCCCCTTGCAGGGCTAAGGCTGCATAATAAGAGAGCTTTACAGTTTTGTATGCCAGTCAGTTCTCCCTGGGTTCATGCATTCAACATGCATTTCTTGAACACCCACTGATAAAAACACTTATCACAAAAAAAGACCCGGTGCCTACATTCAAGGTCTCCAATTTGGGGTGCTGGCTGCTGTCACAGAAGTAAATAGACCATCTTCAAGAACACTCGAATTGGGTGGGGAAAGGAGTTGTCAGTTGACAGTGAAAATGTCCCCAAAATAAAATGCTCATGATCCTGAGAGGAGAGGGCAAAGGGGCTTTTGTTCCTGAATGACAAAGGACATTAAAAACTGTAAGCAAGTTTTGTGTCTAGACAGAGCCAAGTCTAGGAACCATTATTTGATATGCAATTTTCTACTTAGCAGAGCTGGTACACAGAATTCAATTTGGGAGTGATCTGTATTCTATTCAGTTTCCACAATAGCATCCAAATGTAGGCAGGGACAGGGGAATTTATCTTCCCGCAGATTCACTCCCTAGGGGTGCCCTGGCTTACCAGCGGGTGTCAGTGCTAGCTAGGTGGGTGGCAGAACAGACAACAGCGAGAAATTACAGCCACAAATCGCTCCACAGGAGCCCTGGTACTGGAGCTGCCAGCTTCTTCTGACCGCTTCTGTAATTGCAGACCAAAATCCACTGCCAGAAAAGGGATAACTCACCTGAAAACCACCTCTCCAACTACCCAAGAAGCTGGCCTGGCTCTAATCTAAAGCAGTAAATCTTTTTTTCTAATGCAATTCCTTGGGCTAAAACATTTTACCATTTCACCGCATTTTATCATTTCTAAACTTTGAGATATGTTTTGCAGTCAAATTGCATATTTTTAGTGGTAGTATTTCTCTCTCCACCAAAAACAAAACAAAAAACACTGTTATTAAATGGATAATGTGTGTTATGATCAGTAGCATCTTGGAGTCAAGGAAATTCAGTAATTGCTGTGATTTAAAATGCATTTCCATAGCATGAGAAGCACAGGGAAGATGGGAGGCTGAGTGTGGCTTCCCACACACATCGTGCAATCATATGTCTCTTGTTCACAGCTCATCAGCCACCCGGTGGCTCCGGTTTGCAGTCCCTGGGGAGGGAAGTCTTCCCATTAGGCCTGCTCTCTGCAGAGCCCCCACAAAGCGAGCCTCCTGGGGCCAGAGGCAGCCAGCCTCTCTTTAGTCTTAGGGAACATTCAAAGGCTAAGGCGGTAGGGTCAAAACCCGGAGCTCACCCTAGCGTCCAGTGCTTGACCTTAAGATGGGTGCAGCCCGACCACCCCTGACTTGGGCTTCTGATGCAAACAGTCAGGGAGTTGGATCTGTAAGGGCCAGTGACTGTCCCAGAGGTGCCCCAGGTACTACAGGAAGCTCAGTAGCAGCTGGGTTTCGTGAGTGCCAGGAACATGGTGAGTGTCTTGGGAACAAGTAGCTAAGACTGTTGGTCCTGGAGCGGAATATCCAGGATGCCTGCACGACAACAATCCTTCCACGAACCTAGCTCCTTCAGAGGGAATCGCTCACTGTGTGGTGGGCTTGCACATAACATTTCATCCTCTGATTCCTCATGATTTTTAAATTTGAGACATCTCATCTTGGATAACAAAGGGGCACCCTGGAAAAGAATCAATAATGATAAACTATAGAAATTGCTTTCCATCTCGCGATCCCAGAACAAGGTGGAATTGTTTTCTGCCAGTCTAGGACTACCATTACAAGCAGCTAAAAGTGGAGCAAGGTTCAGAGAGGTTAAGAAGTACTAGAAACATCGCCACCCTGGCAGAGAAATTGAAAAGGCCAGTGGTGGCTGAGCTGGGTCTTGGTGAGTCCATTGAAGGGACTGTGAATAGTTGAGCAAGAACACGGAACTGCTGAGAACACCATTCTCCATGGGAGCCTGTCGGAGCCAGGCATCTTTCAAAACACCGCAGAAGCGAGCTCTGAAGGTGGAAGGGAGAAGGGAGGGAGGCCACAGACTGATGCTCTCAGGAAATGCAGTTTTACTGAATAAAGAAAAAAACTACTAAAGAAAAATAGAAGGTTAATCCTTGGGTGTCTGAAAAAATGTAGTGCTTCCTCTATTTCTTTGAAGTAAAACATTGGGGGACCAAAAAATCCTACTTCAAGTCATACAAGCTTTATTTTTTAATGCTATTGATGGCATAATGTGGCAAGGCAGCATAAAAATGTAGATATCACCACACTCAAGCACATCTATGAAGCAATATAACCAAAGGCTGGGGCTCTGAATCCAGAGAGGCGCTGATTGGTCTGAAAGTCAGAGGGATGCTGAAGACCCAAAATCCACAAGTTAAAAGGAACCTGGGGACAGCCACCCACCAACTAGGGACACTACAACTGGACAGTCACATGAGTGAGAGTCACATGTCTGTGTAGAGCTCTGAAATTGAGGGCTTTCTTGGTACAGCAACTAGTGTGGTCCTAACACATGCCTAGCTCTGTTCTTTGAAGCGCTCAGCATGCAGTCGATATTCAGCCCATGCAATGGCCTTTTCTTTATTCCAGAGTCCCATCTTGTTCCAGGAATATCCTGTGCATGGGGTGATATTTATATTTTTATAATCATCCTGGTACACTATGATCGATGCACAATCTAAATCAAATCCCCTAAGTTTTCTAATTATCAGCATCTCCCCCTATAAAATAAAAACAGTAACACCACCTCACAGGTACGTGTGATCATGAAATTGGAAAAGGGAGGTGGAAATATGGACCCAGAACACTATAATTTTCTAATGTATTTTGGATGTTTGTCTTCTTCTGAGGAATACAGACTAGGAATAACCACTTTAAAAATGTATTACAGTAAAAGACACATTGCCATGAACCCCCTTTCAAACATGCCTCCTTGCTTTGAACACGCCTATCCCATAATCTCGTCACTTGCTAAAGCAGTTCTGGAAGTCCTCTTCCTGAGTGTGTTTACAAGGTGTGATCAAACACAGTGAGTGCTGCTGCCAAGTGCCATCCAGTGGAAAATCAGGCTCGTAAAAACATGACGCTGTGTCCTCATCCACCTTATTCACCAGATCTGGTACCATGCAACTTCTGACTCTTCCTGAAAGTCAAAATG
Source organism: Erethizon dorsatum (assembly GCA_028451465.1). Taxonomy (NCBI): domain Eukaryota; kingdom Metazoa; phylum Chordata; class Mammalia; order Rodentia; family Erethizontidae; genus Erethizon; species Erethizon dorsatum. The sequence goes on from CM051833.1 coordinate 60,675,923, forward strand.
ACCATGAAAGGCCGATGATTTGAACCAATTCAGGACACCGAGGCAGCCATGACAGTGCAACTAAAGACATTCATGAAAGAGCACTTCCAGAATTGCTTCCGAAAGTGGCAAGAAGGATGGGATGAGTGTGTGTGAAGCAAGAGGGAGTATTTTGAGGGGGATTAATAGCAATATATATTTTACTGTAATAAAGTATTTTTAATTTCATTAGATTTTAACATTCACTGTTGTTTTTAATCACCAAATACTTCCATTGTTGGGTCATAGCTCACCTACAGCAGCCCTCTATGATCTCCCATCTTGCATCAAAAAAGACAAAGCTAGCATTTATTAAATACTATGTGCATACAAATATAACAGAAAAAATAAGGGGAAACCAAAAATAAGCAAATACTAAAGCATTCAGTCATTACAGAATCATTATTTTTCCATTTTCCATAAGAGGAAACAGAAAGGTTACAGAACCTGCCCCTTCCAGCTCTCCTTCAGCCTGGGGAACACTCCTTCCCAGTTGATTTAGGGCACCATGGTTTGCATGTAACCCTCTGCCCAAGAGGAAGACAAATTTTGCCTCTCCTTAGGCTTTTTTTTTGGAGGGGGGCAGTTGTTTTTGTTTTTCCTCGTACTGGGAATTGAACCCAGGACTTTCTCACTGAGCCACATCCCAAAGCCCTTTTTATTTTTCCTTTGAGACAGACTATCCACTAAGTCACTAAGATGCACAGGCTATGCTTGAATTTAGAATCCTCCTGCCTCAGCCACCCAGAGTCCTGTGATCACAGGTGAGCACCACCATGCCTTGCTTCTCCTTATGTTTTCCCTTGCTGCCCCTGTCCTAGCAAAGAGGAGAATGAGCTGGTCTCTCTGGTTTCCTCCACACCTTCATCTTCCCCCCAGGAAGGTCTCCACTCAGCCCCCCAACAGAGATGGGCAGGAGATCGCTACCAGGCCAGCAGGCCTCCCCGAGCCTCAAGTGATCGTCACCAGTGAATCAGCACCCTGGGGTCCTGTGTGAGTGAGGCCTCATCCACAGCGGCCCTTCCAGAATGCTATCATAACAAGGTCACCTCTGCCCAGTGTCTACGAGGGACTCAGGCAACGCTGGAGCAGCAACAGTGTGTGCCGAGGGCCAGGTAGGGAGACAGGGATGTGTGTGTCACACCCACTTCCCAGAGGATTCCATAGCAACTGCCCCGGGAGTGCGCCAGGGATAGAAAGTGAAATCTCAGAGCCCCAATCTGTTCATCGTAGTTCGGGTTTTTCTAATGATAGAAAATAATATGTGCTTATTATGAATTTTTAAAATTAAATTAAAATCAAGTAAGATAGAAAATGGATAGCCTCCAAAATCTGCTCCCTCACACACATACAAAAAAAATCCTCAAGTAATAGATGCAGTGTATCTGACAGGCCTTTCTATATCTTAAAAAATAGATGAGATTTTCTAATCAGTCACTTAGCCGAGTTACCACTGTGTCTTAATGTCCCAGCAGCAACCTGGCTTGTAACACACTGAAAATGCAGATTATTTATTACTATTTATGGGTGGGTGCGTTCTTTATAATAATATCTGAATTCTCATATTTTCCCTCTCATTTTGTTCCTTCACCTCCGTGTTGAACAAACTCTCCCTGGTCCTGCATCTCCACACATAAGGCAACAGTCATTCAGATGTGATAGATTAAGGGACCAACCAGGCAAAGGACAATAATTCGCTCTGAACCTGGGCTGTCGCTCACCTGGGTGCTTGCTGAGCACAGCGACAGCTGGGACTCCTCCCAGGTGATGGTGGACACCTCCAGATCAGATCTAGCTGTCTAGGGCTAAGGGAACATCCTAAAACCCTGAGCTCCGGGAAGCTTCACCTGTGCTTATTAAAAATTACACAGAGCCTTCAAGAATCCATGTACCAGCCTCAGGCCAGCTTGGCTCCAGCCTCACTAGATAATGAGGACCTGCCTGATGGATGGTTGGCTTGGGGACAGCGTGCCACACAGCCTCGCCACACACCGAATCTACTGCCACCTTGATCTTGGACACCCCAACCCCCCAGCTGTGACAAATAAAGCCTGCTGCCCCCTGGCTGCCCATTTATGGTATTTGCCACAACAGCCAAAGAGACTAAGATACCAGCCTGCCAGAGACCCCTGGGCCTCTGCAGACCCCAGTTGAGGATGTCTGCCTGTCACCTACAGGACAAGAGATGCAATAGTCCTCTGCCTTCCTGCCCTTCCCTCACTTCTCAGGTGAAGGGCTGTGGATGTCCCCATAGGAGGAACTCAAGTGAGGAGAACGTTCCCACCCGGAGGACACTCAGTGTGACACACACGGCACTCAAAACAGGCTTCATCTACAGAGTTGACATTTATTTTTCTGTACAGGTAATTTACCTGTGCACATTTTCCCTCTCATTCCCAGTAAGCATAAAAGAGAAGTTTTAGCTTCATAATTTCAGGTGTTGAGAACTTGACGTAGCTGTATTAACCATCATATTCTCGGGGTGAATCTATTCTGCAGTGATAAATCTCAGAAAAAACAAAGGTAGGAGGATGTATGTATCATTTCTGATTTCCATACTCTTCCTGGCTTAATGTAAGACTTTTATGTCTCTGTTAACATTTTTATCCAGATTTGTGTGAAGAAATGGAAAAAATATCTAGCGTGACACAAAAATATAACTGAAATAAAAGCTCCAGGCAAAACCATAAGCAGGAATAATCAGCCACAAAAATACCTCTCCAGCTGAATAAAATAGTTAAAGTTTTGGCTGAAATATCAATTCTGAATACAATTACCGCCCAGTAGTTAGCAGATCATTCAGAAATGGATATTTTAGTGTCCTACTTTTCAAATTACAGTGTAGAACTTTTGGCAATAAAGGGCAGTAGGAAGAAGTGGAAAGCCATAAAATGGGAAATGTAACATATCTAGCGGGATCTGGGGAGGAAAAGGGAGGGGGAGCATTAGATGGGCTGACACCGACTGTGGTTTCAGGGGTAGCAGCAGCTCTGATCTTAAAGTCCCAAGACAACTAGTAACAAGGGAAATGTGGATGAGATAAATTTAGAAAAATGAATCAAGCAGGACATGGTAGTGCACGCCTGTAACCTCCACACTCAGGAAGGTGAAGCAGGAGGATCACCATGAGCTCACGGCCAGCCTGGGCAACATAGTGAGTTCAAGGCCAGCCTGAACTATACAGCAAGACCCTGTCTCAAGAAAACAAACAAACAAACAAGAATCAAGTGCGTACTCTGAAATAAATACTAAGGAAAAAGATAAACAATGCGTGCTAAACTCAAAATTAGTCTCAGTAGGGCTGGGGTATAGATCGTGGCAAAGCACTTGCCTGGCATGGAAGTGACCCTGGGTTTGACCCCCAGTATTCCAAAAGAATAAAAGAAAATAGTTTTGGTAAATGGAAATTGTCAATAGAAACTTATTATGGCAAAAACTGCAACTGCCAGATTATTTGTATCACTACCTAGCAGTGATTAAATAGTCAAAACAAGTTCATTAAGGTGATTAATCATGTAAATTTGGTAAACTTCCTAAGCAGATGATACTACTTCTGCTCCAAGACAAAAAAAAAAAAAAAAAAAAAAAAGGGCTTAAAAATATCTCCCACCACACAGGGACTGGGAGGAATCTCAGTGTGCTCGGGAGAGCGGAAGAGACACTTTCTAACTTCCGTTCTATGGACAAACCTGCACAGGAAGGAGCTGCCATCTTTGTCTTCTGGACTGTCTGATACTCAAACGTCCTGAAAAGATAGTCTCTAGAATAAGCCTGCCAGAGCCTCTCATCAGATGTTCAGAAACACAAATGATAATTACCGTGACCGCGATTTCTCTTCAACAGCAATAGACGTCAGAAGAGAATGGAGCAACATCACTCTAGTGATGGAAAATAACCTAGAATTTCATGCCCTCAAGAGGGAAGACAAAATAAAAACATTGTCAGATAAATGTAACCGATATAATGAACTCTCAAAATTCTGAAATATAATCATAAAGCAACTGAAACTTCCTAATATCCTTTTTTTTTTCCCCTCTCCTTTTCTCTTTAAAGCTTTTAGTGGACCAATCCTACTCGGCACCATGAATTTGCTGGTCACTGTTGGATTAAAAAATTTAAGAAGTCTGGTGTAGCAGAGCACACCTGTAATCCCACTACCATGGGAGGCTAAGGCAGGAGGATTGCAAGTTTGAGCCCAGCCTGGGGAACTTAGCATCTTAGAGAGACCCTGTAACCCCCCCAAAAAAAAAATTTGTTTTTCAATTTTAAGAAGACCAAGATCACAAAACAAACCAGCAATTCCACATTTTAAGCATCAAAATTTAACCTTTGATGAAGTTGAGGTTTCTCTCCTCCCCCCAAGTCAGGCTGTCCTTGCAATCAGGAAGGTGCCAATGCTGCTGCTCCCTCCCCAGCGCTGCCTCTTCTCCTCCTCACTAAATAGGGCTTCTGATCCCTCCAGGTCAAGAGGCAGGAAGAGGGGAAGGGGACAAGGAACGCCCTTCCTGCACCAAGAACCCTCGAGGCTCTTGAGAGTCTGCCCTGTCCCTTGCATCGAATCCCTCTCCTGCGATTCCCTGGGTGAGTGTGGTCCCCTCCCAGCTGACCTTGGACTGCACCCTCTGAAATGTGAACCAAAATAAACCTCTCCTCCTTTAAGTTGCAAGAGTTGGGTATCGTGTTCCTGTGACAGGAAAGTGACTAATACAGACCCACAGCACCAGAGGCTTTTTGTAATTACCAGAAGTAGATTGTTCAATAAATGGTGCTATAAAAGTTATTTCTCCACGGAGAAAAACATACAGAAGTCAATTCCTACCTCTTGTCATACACAATAATAAATTTCAAATGGATTAAATATCTAACTACAAAAAGCAATACTTTAAAGTTGTTAGAAGAAAGTATAGGCAAATATTACCTCAAGATGGAAAGAAAATCTTACATTGGACAAAAAATTGACAAATCATAAAGAAATTAATTGATTCACTAAATTTCCACACAACAAAGTATGTCATTAAAATGTGAAAGGAAAAAATCAGACTAGGAATGAGTATTAAATCAAATGATCAATCCCCAGAACATACAAAGAATTCCTACAGACAATATAAAAACACAATAGAAATATGTCCACTTCACAGGAAACCCTAAACGTTATGGTTTCGAGACCCATCCATTTTCCTACAAGTGACTCAAATGTACCCTTCTTTCTGGCCGAATGGTCCAATGTGCACAAGGACCACACTGTATTTATCCACTCATCTGTTGCTGGGCATAGGCTGTTTTCATAATTTAGCTATCGTGAATTCTGTCGCCATACACATGGGCTTGCATGTATCCGTGCAATACGATGACTTTGACTCTTTTGGGAAGATACCCAGGAGAGCTATACCTGGGTCAAATGGATTTCTGTTTTTAGTGTTTCGGGGACTCTCCACGCTGATTTCCATGGCAGCTGTACTCCCTTACCCTCTCACCAGCTGTGTAGAAGAGTTCCGTTTTCCCCACGTCCTCCCCAGCGTGTGTTGTTTTCTGAGACCTTGATGAGAGCCATTTCTTCCGCAGTGAGATAGAATCCCAGTGCCGTTTTGATTTGCAGCTCCCCAGTGGCCAAAGAAGAAGCACCAGGCCTTTCCAAGATCTCCAAGCACAGGGTGGGTAGCATGCCCACGCAGCCAGCCCCGGCCTCCTGGAGACAGGAAGGGCGTGGTGTGGCGCGGGGTGCTTGGCAGGGTGCTAGGAGGGGCTGGAGACCAAGTTTTCTCCTTTTCCCATGAACGTGGGCGCTGCACAGCCTGTCACTGTAACATTAAAGTAACAAGTAAATGTGAAAGGTAAACAGCACTGAAAGCAGCCACTTTCCTCCTCTCCTATTCCAGGAAAAATCATCCGGCCTCTGCTTCAGGTGCCCTGCAGACAATCTCCGTGCACAGAGGAGTAAAGCTCAGCCTTATCTTCACGACAGCCTTTATCTCTCGTACAGGAATTGCCCGGCCTCAGTGAAGAGTGGGAGAGGTATTTGGGGAGGCAGCGGGTGTTTTCCCCAAGGAAGTTCCTACAATCTGCCTAGCCTAGGGTGTGTGTCAGTGATTTAGAATGCCTGCTTTGGAGATCCCGGTGTGTAAGCACATCTTTCACTGTCATCGAGCCATTTGTACACAAACATAAAGCTTAGCCTGGCACTAACAGCAGAGAAAACTTACTCCTGAGTCACAGATGTGCAGCACCAGGCCATCCATGTGACTTTGACTGATTCCTTTAAGCCTCTTTCCTAAGCTATAAAATGGGAATAGTAGCAGGTGCAGATTAAGTGAGGTAAGATCTAGAAAACTCACCCACAGCCTAGCACATTGTGAAGTCAACAAATATGAGGACACTCAGTCCCATGTGACATTCTCAGTGATGAGCTGAGTGCAGAAGTTGAACACCAGGTAGGGCCCTGGAGATGCGCTCTTCTGAGTCAGGGATGCTCCCGGAGGCCTGGTTTGTCCAGACCCCTGGCCTGTCCTACCCACCAGCTGCCCACTCAGGCTTGGGAAACGATGTAGCAGGAGCTTAGCCCTCATGCCTGGAGAGGGCCAGCTACTGTAATGGTTGATACGTTGTGTCAACTTGAGAAGTTTAGAAGCTTAACTAAGCGACTCAGCAGGGGCCAGGGTCCTCACTTGGTAAACATCCTGAGCCTGTGCAGGAGGAGGGCATGAACCTGGTGTGAGTGCTACACCAGCCTCAGGGCCAGTAGCCTGCATACAATAAAAGGGAGGAAAAGAGGCTTGCTCTCCCCTCTTTTTGGCTCTTGTTGCTTTTGCTGTCTTCTGCCACCTTGAAGTGTTGCCCCTGTGTCATGCCATCCTGCCTTGGAGCCAGCTGATTATGGACTGAAACCTCCACAAACTGTGAGCTAAATAAACCTTTCCTTCCTTAATTTTAGATGTCGGGTATTTTGTCTCAGCAACGAGTAGAAAGTAACTAAGGCAGCTACCTTCCCCCAGTGTCCCCAACCTGCCCTGCCCCCCAAACCCACCGTCAAGCCAAACTGTCTCTGATCAAAGACTGCAGCCCCTCTGCTCGTAAAGTTGCCCCTTATTGCCTTGTGCCAGCTGTGAAAGGACCTCTATTGTATAACGGCTCCCTGCTGAGTGATGTCATTTGTCCCCTACTCCCTGGTGCACAACCTCCCTTGAGGCAATGGTCTCACTCCCTGTCCTGTGAATGCACCCCATTTCCTACCTAATCCCACCCTTCAGTCCTCTGCCCCAGACCAGTCCTGGTAGCACAGGTGTCCTAGGCCCTGGTGGTAGAACGCTGGGATTTGCAACCTCTGGAGAGCATTAAAAGGAATAAAATTTAATCTCTGCTTTTGCTTAATTCTCGTGGGAAGTGTTCTGGGGGACCCCGCTGCACTCATCATGCCAACAAGGAGGGACACTTACAGCTATTTTCAGTTGTGCATATTTATGGGGGCCGGTGTGATAATTTGATACGTGTACAGTGTGTAATGATAAAATCAAGGTAACTAGCATTTCCATCTCCTCTCGATTTTTTAAAATTTTTATTAAAATATAAAAATCATACATATTTACAAGGTACTGTGTGATATTTAAATACAACATGTACTGATTAAATCAGGATAACTAATGTTTCCTTCTTTTTTTTTTAATTCACAATCCTGGGGATTGAACCCAGGACCTTTGCACTGAGCTACATGCCTAGCCCTTCCTGTTTTTTGTTTTGAAACAGAGTCTCACTAAGTTACTCAGGCTGGGCTCGAATTTGCCACCCCCCTGCCTCAGAGTGCAGGCATTGTAGGCTTGTGCCACCGTGCACAAATTAATGGTTCCTTCTTCTCCTTACTTTGTGTTTGCATAATCTCAATCATAGGTGGGCTCTAAAAATGCTGATCTCATAAAAGTTGAGAGTAGAGCAATGGTGACTAGAGTCTGGGGAGAGTAGGATGAGAGAAGTTGGCCAGTAAGTACTAAATTACAGTTAGATAAGAGAAATTCATTCTGGTGTCTGCTGTACAGTACTATGGCTATAGAAAATGATGTTGTACTGTAGATTTCAAAAAAGCTAGAAGAAAGGATTCTGAATGTTTTCACCACAAAGAAATAAATCTTTGAGGAGAAAAATAAGCTTATACTGATCTGAACATAATACAATGTGTGCATGTATTGAAACATCACATGGTAGCCCATAAATATGTACCATTTTTATTTGTCAATTAAAAATAAATTTAAAAAGGAGATTATTAATTACTTAATAAGATTACATACCCATTATAAGATGCTAGTGAGGCCTCAGTAGAAAGTACAATGTGCTCTCCTCCCTGTTCCTTTCTTTCTATATTTTTAATCTCTTTCTGAAATTTAAAACAAGTTAGAAAAAGGGAATTTGACCTTTCTGTTACACTATCTTGGAATAATGTCTTTTAGCCTTTTCAAAGGTGAATTTCCTACATCCATGTATACTGCCTTCAGCAGACACCCCAGAGGATAAAGGTAGAAGCTATATTGAGATCTAAATGCTTCTTTGTCTTATTCTAATATAAAATTACTTAAATTTTGAATCCATTTGTTTTATTTTATCTTACTGAAGTGTCTAGTGTCTTGGTTGATAAATTCTAGAGATTGGCTTGGCTCTTCTCATGTCTTCTCTCTGATTAAAATAGAATAAAACTAAGTGGGGGTTATCTCAGTTTTCTGTTGCTGTAACGAAATACCCAAGACTGGTGCTTTATAAAGTAAGAGGATTATTTAGTTCATGGTTCCAGTGGCTTGGAAGTCCAAACACCATGGTACCGGGATCTCAGCAGAGCCCCCGGCTACACACAACATGGTGGGCGAGTGGTGCGAATGGAAGGAGCAGGCAGTGGGTAGGGGTCTCTAGAGGAACAGAATCAATAGAAAATACACGCCTAACTATGCAAGGGGACTTACTAGGGAGGCTCATAGGATCAGCGGAGAGAGAATCCCTCAGCTTCTACCAAGAAGGCGGAAACTACGGAACAAGAGGGATTCCAAGGTCAGAGGACTGGAGGCTCCCTGAACGGCTGCCAATGTGATTCTGCACTGGAAGGATAAAGAAGCTGGAGACTCGGAGATTGATGTCCAAAGGTGACAGCAGCAAAGGATGGACCCACTTGGGAAGACGGGAGCTCTTCAAAACAGGGGAACCTCCTTCTTCTCCCCACGTTTATTCCACCCAAGCTGCAAGCCCACTGGTTGGAGCCACCCACAACTACGGTGAGTCTTCCCCACTCAGTTTGCTGAAGCACCGCACAAACACACCCAGAGCTATCTTGCTCATCTGCTAGGCGATCTCACCCCAGGCGAGTTGACAGAGCGTGACTGAGGGCCACAGAACACGTGCCTGAGAGACTGGAAGCGAGAGCCAGCCGGGACGGCAAAACCCACTGGGAAACAATCTGTTCTCCAAGAAGCAGCAGTCCCGTGAGACCCGACCCGCTCCTGAAAGAAAACTCTCCCCCTTCAAGAGCAGTGCCCCCACCCAGTCACCTCCACTGGGCTCCCCCATTTAAAGGTTCCACTACGCCCGACAGCACCACACTGGGGACCAGACTTCCAGTTCACGAACCTTTGGGGGACACACCAGGGGACACCTTGACTACCTGGGAATAAAATCCGCACACTGAGGTGCGCCAAGGTTCTCACCTTGTCCAGAACAGTGAGCCTGTGAGGATGCCCTCCACTGGATGGTGACTACTCACTTCCAGCAACAGCACCAAAACTGGCTTCAATATCATCAGCTCTAGAAATTCTGTCTTCGAGTCACTACTCACAATCCCAGACCTATAATGAAACATGATTTACTGAAACAGTGGGTATTTTAACTCCACTTTGAACCTTTCCTAACTATTCCAGCAAAAAGTCCCTTCTTCCTCCTTTAGATTCGTGTAATATTACATACAATTTCAGTATTTTTTAGTTTCATAACACTTTAAAAACTGGCCATTCACCAATATATCCAACTATACTTGGATGCCTATTTTTAATACTACTCCTGTAGTAGTAACTAATTGCTAGATTATAATAAAGAGAGATGTCTTGGCTACTTCTGGTATTTCCACAAGAACACAGGGCTTTGTTTTACTTTGCCTTATAGAATACTGCTTGCCTTTCCAGTTACATGTGTCAATAATTCTACCTCCCTTTTTTTTTCCATAAGTAGATTTGAGCTAGATTTCTTTCTCTTGCAAAGGCAAGGAACCCAAGCACTCCGACCCCCATCTTTCTTCTGTTGAGTCAGTGGTACCTGGCACCTCACACCTCTGGCCCTCAAGCCGTTCTCAGCTCAAACCCTAATCATCTACTCCCTCCTGGCACTGCTGAATCCTTCCATGCCCCTCTTCAGTCTTTCTGCCTCCGAAGTCTACCTCAGGGACCTTCCCAACTTACCCAAGGGACATTGGCCACTTCTAAGAAGCTTAAGGAAAAAACTACACCATATGGTATTATAATATGACTGATTTGTGTCCCAAAAAAGATATATCCAAATCTTAACCCCAATATCTGTGAATGTGACCTTTAGTGTAAATAGGGTCTTTACAGATGTGACCAGGTTAAGATGATGTCATTAGTGTGCACACAAACCCAACATGACTTGTGTCTTAACAAAGAGAAGAGGCATAAGGTAATGTGAAGAGGCACAGGGGAATGTCACCTTAGGACACAGGCACAGGCCGGACTCACACCCCTGCAAGCCAAGGGGTGCTGATGTTTGCTGATTGTCACAGAAGTCAGGAGAGAGGCACAGAGCAGGTTCCCTCCCCAGAGCCCTCAGAAGGCATCCACCCTGCAAATATCTTCATTTTGGACTTCCAGCCTCCAGAACTGTAAGAGGATGCACTTCTGTTATTTAACCACCCAGTTTGTGGTACCTCGTGGTGGAAGCCCTGGGGAATGCACACACAAGGACGGGGGTTGTCATGTGATTCCCAAAGGTAGTACGAACTTGTCTTTGAGTAGCACAAGACCATGTAACCTGATGACGCCAGGTCTAGCACTAGCCTCTAGACTCTGTTCCCTTACATGTCTGCTTTATTCTTCAGTCACTCACCAAGACCTTCCAGAGGGGCAAGACCATTGCCTACAACTTCAAGTTTGTTTCTTACAACCTCTACACCAGAGAGAAACTGATTCAACACTCTAGACCCTAGTCAAAACTCCTAGGGAAGGGCCCAGTATGGGTCAAGAGACCCCTTGGGCCAATCAGGGAGGCAGGTCACACTGTACTAAATGGCTGCTCTAGCAAATATGTCAGAGGACATCTTCTGAAAGCTTCCAGAAGAAGAAAGGGCAATGCTTTGACATCAACTTCGTTTCTACTCTCTTCCTCATATGCAATTCTTCACAAGTGTCTTCTCTTCAAAATCTCTCTCTCGTTTTCACACACACACGCATTCCCCTGAAGTTCTTTGTTTTCTGAAGTATTATTAGAACAAACATCCAACAACAGAAGGACGATACATTCTGTTCTATAGAATGTTACTAGCCTTAACTTCCTAGTAGAACAAGGTACAAAGAATACACTCAGAGTTTTATCAATCAGATAGTGGAATTGTATGTGGTAAAAGTCCCTGGTAATTGCACCACTCAGAAGAATGCGCAGCAAGTGTTCCTTGGGTCATGATACTTCGATTTGACAACTTCTGTGACTTGTGGGTTGCCTGTCCCTGTTCCCAGCTGTGGCTGAGGTCTCAGCTCAGCACCATCTGAGGATCCGCGGGGACTCGGGCTCTTTGGTTCAACTCATCATGCTCTTTGGTTGCCAGTGACAGTGAGTGAAGCTGACACTGTGGGCCTGAGGCCCAGCCTGGTTCTGATCAGTCACTACATACAGCCCCTGCTTTGCTTGGGGCAGCTGAGCAGAGAAGCATAAATGCTTTTAAAAGAATCCATCACCTCTACTGACAAATTAACTTAAAACATGTTCTTCCGGCAGTGATTCAATAGCATCACCTTTGAATACAAAGCACAGCTCAGTGATTGATGGGCATCTTGTGAAGTCAGCTCTACTTCTTTAATTAATGAAGGACAAATCCAAAATATTCAATTAATCGATCATATTCTACAATATTATACAATCAAACTCTATGAGAATTTTGGAAATTTTCCCTACACTTAGTATTGATTAGATCCATCCAGATGGATAATCCCTAAAAATCTTAAGGATTTTTAAATATTTTTTAAATATTATTTAAAATTATTTTTAAATATTATTTCTCACCTGTGCTGGTGATCTTTTGTGGAGTGGCTGAGACCCTGCTCCATGGCATCTGCATTCAAGGACACAGGCTGACAGACTTGCCACCATCAATCTAGATGTCACAGATTACAGTGACAGGAGTTGGGAACATAGCAGATTGTGCCTTGGCTCTGAAGAGATTCTGTCTAGAAGAAACACCTGCCACTTCTGCTCACATCCCATTGGCCAAGCGGCCCAGGTGGCCATGCCTTTACTCAGGACAGGGCCTAAGGGCCAAAAACTCAATCCTACCAAGCTGGAACACTGGTTAAAAGTCTTAACCACAGTCTGATAACCACAGTCCACCCCTTCTGGCCACCCAAAAACCAGCTCAATTTTCTTCTCTTAAACAAAACTCATTGATTCTCTCCCCAGAAGAGACATCTCAAAAGTGCCGCCCAGGTATGGGTCAGGTGTCTCTGGGTGATGTTCAATAGTGTCTTCGTCAGGAATGCTTTAGTTTTCTAGGGCCATCATAGAAACACCTCAGGCTGGGTTGTAGAAACAATGGAAATTTATTTCTCACAATTCTGAAGGCTAGAAGTGCAGGACCAAGGTCTTCTCCTAAGGCCTCTCTCCTTGACTGGCAGATGGCCATCTCCTCCCTGTGTCCTCATGTGGCCTTTCTTCCATGAGGACACAGCTCTGGTGCCTTCTTTTCATGAAGACAGCAGTCCTGCGGGACTAGGGACCACTCATATGATGTATTTATCCCTAATTACCCTGATAAAGTCTCTATCTGCAAATACAATCACACTGGAGGTTACGGCTTCAACACGTGAATTTTGAGGGACACGATTCAATTCATTCCACAGCAAGAGATGATACACAGTGACCAGACTGGGCCTGGATATGATTCTTCTCATTCTTAAGGCCAGGAACTAAGAAGTAAGTTATCTACCCCAGCACACCCAAGCTACAAAGGTGAAATGCGAAACAGTCAACACCAAGAAGTGTCCCTATTCAGGGAAAGGGAAAATGGCAAATAGACCACAGACATTGGTCTTCAGCAGTCCTGAAATCCCTGGACAGATAATGTGAGGTCTAGCCTGGGTGAGGACATCAGCCTCAAATGTGCTCATTGCGGGCAGTTTCCTTACCCATAATCCTCCAAGGCCTCTGGCGCTCTCTTCCTTTAGGCACTGTGGCACCTCTAAGGCTGCCATCGGGGACCAGCTTCACTCAGCCCTAAACAATGGGTGACCCGGGGGTCCTTTTAAGTCTTTTGGTATTTTTTAGTTTAACTTGGTGACTCTTTTGGAAGCTCCCCCGCACTGCACGCAACTGGCTTTGTATTTATTTCACTCCAGAAAACTGCATGTGCTAACAGCCACTCCCACAATTTTCTTCAATGATGTAAATGATTTAGATCTTTACTCTTATATATGTTAGTCTTTGCAGAAATTTTAATAATAGTGTGATGGCCAGGAAAATACGATCAGTCAAGTGATTTTTTTACAGTAGATATAGAGATGGCGCCCTTTGCTATAAGGCTCTATTCTTTTTAAATATGTTTATTTTTATATTTTACATTGAGCACTTCAAGCAAGAAAATAATTACAATGATTTCAAAATGCAATCATATTGAACCAAGGGATTCAATACGTAGGCTTTATAATGACACCTAATCAATATCCAGGAATACAGGTAGATGCTAAGCCAGTTAATGAATGAAATAAGTTAAATAACTACGTAAATGTATAAATCTCGGGGATGGAGTCATGCACAATCACTTAAGCCACTTTGCCATCATGTTTTTTTAGTAACATGATTCACATTCATTCCTATCATATATACATCCATGTCAAGAGTTAACTTAGACTGTTGATGCTAACAACATAAAACTATGATCTTTGTTACCTAAAAAGAAAGTTTAGTCTGATATAAAGAAATTCAAGAAGAAAATTTCAAGACCCTTGATCAGAAGCTTTCAGTGCATACCACTTTGCTGTCGACAAAGGCTCAAGGAAGGGTAAGAAAGAAGAGTGCCTTATTTATCCACTGAAGACATGATCTAAGAAATGGGAACTAGGTTCTCTGCAGAGCTTCATTAGCCATCAACATGTCCCCAAAGGACTCCTGAGTTTTGCAACGACCACCTTTAGAAAGCCTTAGCCCATGGTACAAAAACAAAACATTTAGAGTAATATGTGTAAGTATAAGCATAATCAGGGGTTTTGCCTTCTATAAATAATAATCTTTGACACCTGTTCCTCAGACAAAGGATTACTATCGAGAACATACGAAGAACTCAAAAAAAATCAGACCTCCCAAATTTAAAGACCCATGCCAAAAATGGGCATCTGAGATGAATACACATTTCTCAGATGAAGAAATACAAATGGCAAATAAATGTACAAAAAAATGTTGGGCCAGTGAGATAGCTCAGTGGCATAAGCGCCTGCCTAGCAAGCGCGAGGTCCTGAGTTCAACTCCCGGAACCCATGTACAAAACAAGGGCCGGTGATATCGCTCAGCGGCACGGGCACCTGCTGGTGCGCGAGGTCCTGAGGTCGACTCCCGGTACCCACAAAAAAAAAAAAAAAAAAAAAAAAATGTGCAACATCACTAGTCATTCGAGAGATGCAAATTAAAACAACACTGAGATACCATCTCACCCCAGAAAAAATGGCTATTATTAAGAAATCAACTAATAACAAATGCTGGAGGGGCTGTGCGGAAAAAGGAACCCTTCTTCACTGTTGGTGGGAGTGTCGACTGGTACAGCCACTGTGGAAATCAGTGTGGAGATTCCTCAAAAAACTAGGGTTGGAGGTCCCATTTGACCCAGCTATTCCCCTTCTGGGTATCTTCCCAGAAGAGTTAAAAACATCGTACCACAGCGACATATGTGCACCCATGTTTATAGCAGCACAATTTGTAATAGCCAGATCTTGAAAACAACCCAAATGCCCATCAACTGAGGAATGGATAAGAAAGATGTGGTATTTTTATACAATGGAGTACTATTCAGCCATAAAGAAGGATAAACTGGAGACTTTTATAGGTAAATGGATGCAACTCAAGAAAATACTCATAAGTGAAATAAACCGGACACACATGTGTAAGCATCGTATTGTCTCTCTAGTATGAGAAACTGAAAGAGTAAATAAGATCGAAAATGTACAACAGACATGGTGAATCAAAAAGAAACTGGTCATAAGGAAAGAGAGACTGGAATAGGAGAATAGGGAAAAGAAAGAAGGAAAAGGAAAAAAATTGTGTGTGTATATATATATATATATATATATATATATATATATGATGGTTAAGATAGATACACTACTAATTTTACTTAGTTCATTGAAGAGTAAGGTTTGTGCCAATAATGTTTGGACAATTGAATGCTAATATCTGGTATCCTGAATAACTAACTTAAAGATAACAATATGTAATGCATTAACCATTGTTACCCTCCTATTATGTTGTTTTGAAAATTTGTTCTTTTTTGATTTGTTTTGTTTTGTTTTTTCTTCTCTTTAAAATTAAATAATAATAATAATAATAATAATAATGATAATCTTTGAAAGGCTTAACCACTTCCAGCTGTGGCTCCTGTCTGGCTGGAGAAGCTGTCAGTCCACACAAATGACCTTCTGATGGACCTCCCCAAAGTACTCTTTGGAGGCTGTCGGATTTGGCTTGATTGTAGGAGAATCTGGTACCTGGTTTGCCAGGCAGACTTCTCCATGGGTGTCCACAAGTTGGAATGCCTCGACCACAGAGCGTCTCTTCCACGCTTCAGCCCCCTGGGAGGTCACTGACACTCAGATGCCTGATGATTCCACTGGAGTCGATTATGAAGACGCCACCATTCTTCCTTGGGGTACTGATCCACGCAAGATGGGTAAAGTGGGAATCCATAGAAACTGCAACAATTCCACAGCTCACACTGTGAAACTCACTGGCTTTGTCACTAAAAGCAACAATTTCTGTGGAACACACAAAGGTGAAATCCCAGGGATAGAAGAAAAGCACCAAATATTTTCCCTTAAAGTCATAAAACTTAACTCTGAATTCTCCACTAACAACAGCTGTGCCCTTCCAATAGGGCCCACGCTGGGTGACAGCAGAAGCATGTCATGAAGAATTGATGCCGAGGGTGAATTTTACCTGAGCAGAGCAAGATCACAGTGCATTTGTCAGGCACTTTCTCCTAGAAGCAGTGGGTCTATGAGCTACAGAAGCACAAATGCTCCAAGCCACTGTGCTCAGATGTGCAGCAGCCAAGGCCCGGAGCAACCTTCCCGCTGCAGCTGCCATCTTCAGTGCACACAGAGTTCCAGGCTGTTTTAATATGTTTTTTTATTGCCAAAATGTTCTGTCAATTTTATCTTCTGTTTGGGATCTAAAACCACTCAGCCTTTCCAACACCGTGAAGCCGCAAGTCTCCTATTCGTTCCTGCTTGGAATCCAGCTAATTCTTCTCTGACCTTGTGTCGTCAAATTCAACCAATAAAAACCAGTACACATTATCAACATTCTGCTTTCCTGCCTCCTTCCCTAGCGCTACAGAGTCAGTCGGCATATAATCTACCTTCCAAATCACCAGAAACTTTGCCACTGTATAACATGTCATCTTTCCAGACTCCATAATGGTTTTTTCACTGCCTACAAATTGTTCCTAAAACTAGTGACAAATTATACTTTTCTTGTTACTTTCCCTGCTCCGGCAGCAATTTCTGTATTAAAATAAAACTAAATTATGGATAATAGCTGGAAAAATAAAGAATCATTTATCTCTCAAGTTACATGGCCATTACATATCAGCTGATGGATGACAAGGAGTGGAGTCGACTCCATGTCACTGTCACTAAGGGGTGCAGTGTGCCAAAGACCCGACCATCTGGCACTGCTACGGTCAGAAGGGAATGTAATTGGTGCACTAGATCTTAAAGACCCCTGCCCATGTCTTATTGGACAAATCAAGTCACATGACCTTGCCTGATTTCAAGGGTGTGGGGAAGTATAATCTTACCACGTCCCTGGACGGTACAGCACCAGAATAATAGTAAACAGTTCTCACGTGCAACACACTTTTTCTTAACTTAAAGTACTTAGGAATAAGTTCCAAAAACTAAAAATAGAAATTCAAATTGACACAGCTATATTTCTCCTGGGTATATTCCCATAAAAGTTCTTTCCCCACCAAACTATAGTGACACATGCATACCCATGTTTACAGCAGTGCAATTCACAATAGCTAAGCTCTAGAAACAGCCTAGATGACTATCAGCAGATTAATGGATAAAGAAAATATGACATATATATATATCTGTGTGTGTGTATATATATATATATTTCAGCCATAAATAAAAATAAAACCATGTCATCTGCAGAAAAATGGCTGGAACTTGAGACTACAATGTTAAATGAAAAAGTCAGACATAATGAGTTAAATATTGCATGGTTTCTCTTATATGAGAAATCTAATATAAATAAGTAAATGAGCAAAGTTAGGGATAGACAATAGGAAACAAAAAGAGTGACTGTTTGGAGATGGGAAAGAGAATCAAAGGAAGTGGGGAAGAAGGGAAGGAGGGAAGGAACCAAAAGTGATCAAGATACGTTATATACATGTACTAATGCCACAAAATGAATGTAACTATTATGTATTGCAAACATACACTAATAAACATACGCTTTTTTTTTGAGACAGGGTCTCACTTTGTAGTTCAGGCTGGCCTTGCACTCACTACGTAGTCCATGCTGGCCTTGAACTCATAGCAATCCTCCTGCCTCAACCTCCCAAATGTGATTTTGTGGGGGGGGTACCGGGGTTCGAACTCAGGACCTTGCTCTTGCCAGGCAGGCGCTTATGCCACTAAGCTATCTCACTGGCCAGTGATTTTTTTAAAAAAGAAGCTCCAAACAAATTTTCCAGGAGACTACATCTAAAAAGGGGCACCAAACTTTATGCATATTTCTGTATGTGGAGAATACCTCAGGTCATTTCCCAGAGTGATCCTCAAAATGTGAGTTCCATAGAATTAGAAAAAGTGAGGGCTGGTGAGATGGCTCAGCGGCGTAAGCACCTGCCTCGCAAGCATGAGGGCCTGAGTTCAACTCCCGGAACCCAAATACGAAAAAAGGGCCGGCAATATCACTCAGCAGCACGGGCGCCTGCTGGCGCGCGAGGTCCTGAGGTCGACCCCGGTACCCACAAAAAAAATAGAAAAGAAAAGAAAAAGTGTTATATGGGAAAAAAAAAAAAAAAAAAAAAAACTTGTGCCTCCTAACAAAGTTGACAAAGGGCAGTTGAAAAGTGAGACAGGTTTCTTCACTAAGGAACCACCTAGGAGCCTCTCCTAGAGCGAGCATACCTTGAAATATGCCTTAGCAAAAACTGGCATTTAGTTCTAAAATGACAGTTCAGTAAGTGAGGCTATTCTGTGTTTTGCCTCTGTATTTTTGTTTCTGTGTTTGTATTCTGTGTTTTTGTTTCTCAGGTGAGTTAGCTATTTTGGAAGACATGCTATGGTGTCCAGAGAATTTTCTGCAGCTGGAGAAGGCATCTCATGTCCTCACACGCCAGGTTTGCATGTTCTGCGCTTCTTTGCAGTAAGGAGGCACCTGCCAGCTAGTGCAGTATGGACTGACCTGATGTTTTCACGTGGATAATCATCGCACTGAGGATTCGCTCTGTTTCCTACTTCTCACCAGTGATTAGGCAAAGGTGTAGGGATCCCTTTTCTACACAATGCCAAGGTTGCCTTTTTAGAAACTCTCTTCCTGTAAACACTACCTTCCATGCGTATTAATATGATTTCACTCCATTAGAAGACAGCTACACGTGTATTCCATAACCTCCATGGGCCCGGCCCAAGCTCACCTGTGCAGTCCCACTGATGCTGCCTTGTTACTGTACTGCTACTGGGCACCTCCTTGGGCCGTGCTGTGACCACCATGCCCTGGTTTTCTCCATGGAGCACAAGGAGGCTCTCTACCCATGTACACCTAGTTACCATCATGATTACGACGTTAGAGATGCAAGACTGATTTATGTCCTGTTATTACCTGCATCATGAACAATTCAATGTTCGATACACCCTCCAGAATGAGTTTCTTCTCTTTCTGTTCTCTTGCTTTATTTACTCCAAGAGCATTAGGAGAAGGATAACGCTCCGTGGTTATGTCTTCCCTGGGACTTGTGAGAGTAAGCCAGCCTGCCGAGCATGCGTGTGCGGGGATGTCAGTGTGAGGCTGGAGCTCCGCTGATCAGTGAACAGAATGAACCGCAGCTGCTAGTTGAGTTCTGGCTCGAGTCAGAAGTTGCAACTTACGCTGTCTCCAAGGGCTGGTAAAAGCTCTGATTCATGCATGAGCCATCCAAGCCATATGGGGTAGGCAGCTCAGCTAGAATTGGAACTTTCTATTCCAATTTTATCGAGCGCAGGCAAGCAGTGCCTCTGATACCAATTCATCACCATTTTCTGATGATTAGTAAAAGAGCAGCATTTAAAGCCACACACTTTTAATCTTCAGAGATAATATGATTTATAATTCATTGGTAAAATTTGTGGAAAATTGCTAAAAATGATCCTCCCAACCAAACATCCATCTCCATCTCTTTAAAAAAAAAAAAAAAAAGGCATTAGTCCCTGGCAGTCCCCTGCGTTGCTTTAATGCCCTCAGGAATAGGGCATTGGGCTTATGCTTCTCAAACATTCCTACTAGGGCACCCTAAGCAGGAGAATGATGATATCCAGAAGGGAATCCAGGAGGTGTTTCTGAAGATGGATGAAATTCCTTTGAAGAAACTCCTGTTTTCACGTGTGTGTGTGTGTGTGTGTGTGTGGTACTGGTGACTGAACTCAGGGCTATCACACTGAGCTACATCCCCCAGCCCTTTTTTTGAGACAGGCTCTCACTAAGCTGCCCAGGCTGAGCTTAAATTTGCAATCCTCCTGCCTCAGCCTACCAGAGTGCTGGGATTACAGGTGTATACCACCACACCCGGCTGTTTTCACTTTTAAATGTAAATAAATTGTGTCCTACTCATTAGATACTTATGATTACTTTACTAAAATAGTAAATATTAATTGAAGTACTTATATCACTCAGGATCTAGTAAAAAAACAGAAACCACAACCAGAGAAATTAACATTAAAAATTATCTTAAAAATGTAAAAAGCAATTAACACACTAGAGCTGGGGAACCAAGGAATGAGGTTGGATTCATGAGCTCTGGAAGCAGAGAGGAGAGGCCCCCAAGGGCTGAGTCAGAGTCTCCAAGGTGGGGACGTGAATGTCTGGGTTGGGGGCTTCTAAAGTGACTGATAAGGCTGGTTCTGGACAAAGCAAGCACTGCTACTGAAACATCTGCTTTTTACTCTAAGGTAAAGAACTGTCACTGGGCCCTAGGCTCAGTCACAGGAAACAGGAAGTAGAGCTCTTCCTCCCCAGCCTGCAGGCGCCATCTTGGCAGAGCCTACAAGGGAGCAGCTGGTGAAGCAGAGCCATGTTTGCGGAGTCTCAGCTCTAAGAACACCCAGCTGACTGTGAGAGGAAGGAGCAGAGCTGAGAGGCAATAACAACACCCAGTACAGTGCTTGCCTGGTTTTGGTTTTATTTTTTCGGTACTGGGGATCAAACTGATGGAGCACTGAGCTACATCTCCAACAATTTTTAATGCTCTTATTTTGAGACAGGGTCTCACTAAGTTACCCAGGCTGGCTTGGAACATGCAATCTCCTGCCCCAGCCTCCTAGAGTGCTGGGGTTACAGGCATGCACCACCACACCTAGCTTACCTGCCTGTTTTCTAAGAACAGTTCTAGTTGAGTTGATGCTAGAAGAGGACGTTCCAACCTTCATCATCCCCTGGCTTTAGATGGCTCTGCCAGACATTTTTGGCCATTGCCAGCCCAATGTGAACTAACTTAGGAGGCAGTGAGCAAGGTGCAGGAAGCCCAGCATTCCCATTCCGGGGCTGCGATGTGTCTGTGGTTAGTGTATACCATTTGCTCGGTTACCTCTCATATAACATGGAGGGGAGGGTTAGATCTAATTTTCTTAAAGTCCTTTCCACTTTCTTTAATTCCTGGAGATTATATGAGAAAGCACACCTTTTATAAGCACTGTTCTTATAAAGGAGGACCCCAAGACAACAACATTGCTAAGACCCTATTAGGAGGAGGACAACACTGAGAAAGGAAATGTGGGAGAAGGAAAGGAGCTGGAATAGATTTGTGCCCAAGAGAAATCTGTGAGGATGTTGGGGGGGGTGGCAGGCAGAGCGGGGGAAGTGGCTGGCATTTCTGTGATTCTGACTACTCGTTGTATGATTTCTGGTGGCTGTGAAATGGAAGCTTTGTAGCTCGATAATCCTGTGCAGGCCAGGATAGGATGGGCACCAGTGCGCGCTAGGGAAAGCCAGCCTTTCTTCTGTAGGAGGGAATTAGAGTCCCAGTGTCGAACACCTAATCCTCTCTTCCCTTCAGGGCTGTCAAAGTGGAAGATAAGAGACCTGCACATATTGCCATCTACCACAAAGCATTTCTTGACATCCAGCTCCCTTCCTATAGATGAAATACTTTGTGCTTCTTGGCAGGGTGATGTTATTTCAATGCCTCGTATGTATAATTCACTCTCTCGCTGAGGGATGAATTGCTTCTAATCTGATCACACAAAAGACAAGAGAGGAGCATGCAATACACAATGCTGTGGCTGGACCTCACGTGTGTAGTAGAGTCGATGTCAAAACACGTGCCATCCCCCATAACTCTCCTTGAGAAGGGTAACAAATCACTTGGTAATTAAATATCCTCTTCAAGATATCATGGCTGAGTTAACGAGGGCCAGGCCCATCATAACAGATTGTTAATCTCAGCTGGCAGGGGTTTTTTTTTTTTCTTTGTTTCATTTTCAAAGATTTTTATTACTGTAAGATATTTGGTAATATTCTTTATTAGGCTGATAGTTTCGAATTGCTCTTCCTTTTATTATCACATTAGTTCCTTCTTAATGGTTTTACTAGAACTCGGAAGTCTCCCGAGTTTTAATAACCTCTCTTTTTTTAGTACTTATAGTCATGGAATTAATTGTATAAAATCATGATCCTTCACTGAATATGTCACTGGGCCAAAAGAAGAAAATTCAATAAGAAGAATTAGACCTTGAAGAGTGATTAACAATTCATCTTGCTACAGATTTTTCACTTTAAGACTTTTATTTGCTTTGCAGAAGCACAGTTCCCTTTCTTTCTGGCTCTAACAATATTCTTTAGATTGCGGAATGCTTTGGAGTCCTCTGGACTGAAGGATAGTAAAATTAAACTTTTTAGACATTCATGTGACTTTTTAAAAATAATGTATATTAAGGGCTTTTTTATTCACATTAGAATATTCTCTTTGTAGCTGGCTTTATTTAAAGAGTAGACAACAATAAAATGAACTAAAGGAAAATATCCAAGCTATCAATTAATCAAGCTTTATTAGTATCTTATTTTTCTTGATCCATGGTGATAATAATTTTATCACTAATAAATGTCTACTAATTAAAGTATGGAGGTCAAACCTCTATTAATTAACATGAATTCATATTAAAATAGCAAAATATCAGTTATGAGAGGATCTGAAATGATAAAAATTTTAAATAATCTCTTATCTTAGGTATTATCAAACAATGAGACTATTAAGTGGAAATAGTTAAGTTTTCAAAAAGGAATAAAGAACTGAATGCCCAATTACAAGAATAAGAGTTGGGCAAATTAAAACTATCGTTAACAAAAAGAATTATTATCAAATGAATAATTGTTTTGCATGATCAGAAACTCCCACTTTTATCAATGTATAACTGGGGAGATAGATGGATATATATATATATGTATATATAATATATTAATAACAGTATTCTTTAGACTGAGGAATACTTTGGAGATATATATAATATATGATTATTATATTATAATGATAATATATGATTATAATATGATAATATATGTGATTATAATATAATATATATAATTATATTTTATATATATCAGCTAAAGCCTCTATCCCAGCAGCAAATTAAAACACTACCCTCAAGTCAAAATTTCTCTTCTAGGGCCGGTGAGATGGCTCAGCGGCATACGCGCCTGCCTGGCAAGCATGAGGGCCCGAGTTCGACTCCCAGATCCCACATACAAAAAAAGGGCCGGTGATATCGCTCAGTGGCACGGGCGCCTGCTGGCACGCGAGGTCCTGAGGTCGACCCCCGGTACCCACAAAAAAAAAAAAAATTTCTCTTCTAAACCTAACACACAATGGATGTGCAGTAAATGTCTCTTAAATGAATGGGTTCCATCAGGTAAAAGAGAACTGAGCCCATCAAACATAACTCCTTGGTCCTGTAAATTTTTCGACTAGTCAATTATGGATGGATTTGATCTTTGGGGAGCTGAGTTATTTCTGAAGGTATAAATAAGCAAACTATTAAAGTGATAACCAAAGACACGAACTATTAATAGCCTTTGATGCATGTAAAACCAAACATAATTTTTAACTTCTTCGAAAGCATCAGGTAACCAAATAGCTTCACTAGTGAATTATACAAAATGTTTAATAATTAACATCATTCCTTCATAAACTCTGTGAAATAAACTTCAAAAAAATCAAAGAGGTAGGAATATTTCACCACTCATTTTGAGTCCAGTATGACCCTAATTCCAAAACTAGACAAAGACATCATGAGAAAAGGCGATCATAGATCAGTATCTTTTCTGACTATAAACACAAATATTAGAAACTATTTACTAAAAATATATACTAGAAAGCAGAATCCAGCAATATATGAAAAATTGTTCACCATAAACAAATAGGATTCATGCTAGGAGCACAGCCCTGAGTCAATACATTAAAAAATTTCGATGTAATACACCATACTGATACAAGGGGGAAAAGAGCACATGATAATTTCCAAAGCTATAGGAAATGAATTTGATAAACTCTGTCACTGTTTTATAAGAACACTCAACAAACTAGGAATAGAGGGAAACTTCCTCATACTGATAAAGAATATCTGCTCCCCAAAAACCACAGATAGCATTAAACTTAATGCTGAAAGGCTGGAAAGATCAAAAACAAGACTAAGACGGCACTTATCACTTCTATTTAATGTTGTACAGAATGCCCTGGCCAGGGAAATAGGCAAGAGGAAGAAATAAAAGCGTCTAGATTTCATCATATAATCTTGTGAATAAAAATATCCTAAGGGACTCATAAATAAGCTATTAGATCCAATGAAATACATACAAGATTAGTATGCTGAAACTATGACACCAACAAAAATTTTAAGGCCTAAATAAATGTGAGATGTACCATGTTCATGAATTAGAAGACTCAAGATTGTTAAGATACTGTTTTCCCATTTAATCTGTAGATTGAATGCAAACCCTTCCAAAATCCCAGCAGATTGGGTTTTATTTTTTTAATTGACAAGATGGTTCTAAAATTTATGTGGAGGACCGGTGAGATAGCTCAGTGGCATAAGTGCCTGCCTGGCAAGTGCGAGGTCCTGAGTTCGACTCCCGGTACCCACATATGAAAAAAGGGCCGGTGATATCGCTCAGCAGCATGGGTGCCTGCTGGCACTCGAGGTCCTGAGGTCGACCCCCAGTACCCACAAAAAAAAAAAAAAATAAATAAATAAATAAATAAATAAATAAATAAATTTTATGTGGAAAGGCAAAGGAGCTGCAATAGCCAAAAGCAATTTTTAAAAAATACAAAGTTGGAGACTCATTATCCACTTTTGAGATTTACCATGAAGCTGCAATACTTAAGACTATATAGCATCAAATAAAGATAAGTAACTCCATGGAACATAAGATACAGACCAGAAATAGACTCAAATACATTTTGTCTATCGCTTTTCAACACAAGTGCAACGGTAATTCAGTGGAAAAAGCATCATCTTTACAACAAACAGAATGGGAACCACTGGACAGCCATATACAAAGAAATAAAGCTTAATCCGCTATGCCGCTATAAGCAAAAAGTAACCCAAAACGGACCACAAATATAAATGCAAAAACTAAAATTATAAAACATCATAAATAAAATACAAAGGAAAATTTTGTGACTTTGACAAAGACTTTTTAGATATGACACCAAAGGCACAATTCATATAGGAAAAAATTGATCACCAAAACCAGAAAGTTTTGCTTTGCAAAAGACACTGTAACTGATGAAAAAAAAAAAGTCACAGGCTGGAGAAAAATATTGGAAAAGAACATGCCTAATCAAGGATTTATATTCTAAAAATATAAAGAACTATCAAAACTCTACAGTAAGTACGTAACACAATTTTTAAAACAGGTAAAAGGTTTGGACAGACACTTCACCAAAGGGGCTACGCAGGGAGCAAACAAGCGTATGAAAAGTGTCATGTGGAAAATGCAAACTAGTATCTTAATGGGAAAGCAGAACAAATCTGTTAGAAAGGAGGGGAGGGGAGGATGCCGAGCCCAGGGACTCTCATATTTGGCTGGAAGGAACTTCAGATGTAGGGCACAGTGTCGCAGTTCCTTGAAAAGTTAACACTCCCCCAGCAACCTACTCATAGGTCTTCAGCCAACTTCATCAACAGCATGCACTCACAGAAGAAAATCTGCATGCAGATTTTTATGGGAATTAAACATTATGAATGCTCATTCGAAATAATCAAAAACTAGGAAAAGGGAGAGGCCCAGCACGACAGGACAGTTTCCTGAGGGGCCCCACAGGGCCTGCAGTGGGTGAGTGAAGGGAACCGGTGCTACGTTTCAGTACACAGGCACATGGGGCAGAAGCAGGGCCAGGGCCACCATCTTCTTTCAAAGGGTTCGGGGCGAACTCCAGCGGCAGAACAGTCCCGGGTCGCTTCACTGCCACAGTCCCAGAGTGGAAGGAGGAAGGAGCCGTCCAGTCACAGTGGACTGCCGGCAGCTGGAAGCAGATGGGGGAGTTCTGCTGAGAGGTAGGAGTGGGGACCGCCCAGATTCCACTCTGGTGGCCGCCTTGGCCCAGTGGCTCAAACAGGCAAGCAGCCTTGGCCTGCGGTGGGACAAGGCACCCCCTGCCCTATGACTAGTGGGTGAAAGGAGCTGGTGGTATGGAACAGAAGCTGAGCAAGATCCAGAAGGAGCCACTGTACACGGGTCTGGGAGCAGCCCCAGACTCTCCCTGTGAACAAATGGACTTCGTAGACGTCTACAGAGTGTTGCACTTCACATCAGAGCATACATTCTTCTAAGCTGCACACAAGACATTCTACAAAACATACACTGGCCCATAGACTGGCCCATAGAACATGCTGAAGTAAATGCACAGGAATTGAAATTATCCCATGCATATTATCTGACCATAGTGCAATGAAATTGGAAATTAATGACAAAAGAAACCACAAAAACTACATAAACACCTGGAAATTAACTAACACCATCCTGAACAACTAATGGGTCACAGATGAAATTAAAGACAAAATTAAACAGTATCTACAATTAATCAATAATGCCAGTACAACATACGGGAGCTTATGGGACACGATGAAAGCAGTCTTAAGAGGGAAATTTATATCGGTGAATTCTCATATTAGAAAAACAGAACGAGCTCAAATAAACAACCTAATGTTGAACCTCAAATTTCTAGAAAAAGAACAAAACAAACCCAAACCTTGTAGGAGGGAGGAAATTATAAAGATCAGAGAAGAAATTAATGCAATTGAGACTAAGAAAACAATACCAAAAATCAATGAAGAGCTGGTTTTATGAAGATTAAATAAAATTGACAAACCCTTAGCCAACCTTATCAAAAAGAGGAAAGAAAAGACTCATATTCAAGCAATTAGGAATGAAAAGGGTGAAATCACAATGGACCCTGAGAACCTGTACTCTAATAAGATGGAAAACACAGAAGAAATGGACAGATTCCTAGATACATATGAATTGCCAAGAAGATATAAAAATTCTAAATAACCCAATATCAGTCAATGAAGTTGAAAATGTAATTAAAAACAAAGAAAAGCCCAGCTCCTGATGAATCACTGCTGAATTCTACAAGAAATTTAGAGAAGATCTAATGTCACTACTGATGAAACTCTTTAATGAAATTGAAAGGGAAGCAATACTCCCGAACTCATTCCTGGAAGCAAGTATTACGCTGATACAAAAATAGGAGAAGGACCCAACCAAAAAAGAGAACTACAGGCCAATCTCCCTAATGAACATCAATGCAAAAATCCTCAATAAAATACTAGCAAACAGAATGCAGCAAATCATCAAGAAGATTATTCACCATGACCAAGTGGGATTCATCCCAGGGATGCAGGGATGGTTCAATATATGCAAATCAATAAATGTAATACACCATATCAACAGAGCCAAGGACAAAAACCACATGATCATCTCAATAGACACAGAAAAAGCATTTGAGAAAGTCCAACACCCATTCATGATAAAAACCCTACAGAAAATTGGAATAGATGGTCTTTATCTCAATTTGATAAAAGCCATCTATGACAAACCAATAGCCAACATCATACTAAATGGTCAAAAACTGAAAGCTTTCACTATAAAACCAGGAACAAGACAAGGATGCCCATAATCACCATTCCTATTTAATATAGTTCTAAACACATTAGCCAGAACAATTAGACAAAAGAAAGAAATAAGGATGGGAAAGGAAGAAGTTAAATTATCATTATTTGTGGATGACATGATACTCTACGTAGAAGACCCCAAAACTCCACCAAAAGACTTGCAGATTTAATAACAAATTTAGTAGCATAGCTGGATACATTCAACACTCAAATTTCAATAGCATTCCCGTACACAAACAACAACACACTGAAAGAGAAATTAAGGTAACAACACCTTTCCAATAGCATCAAAAAAACATGAAAGACTTAGGAATCAATCTAACAAAGGCAATAAAAGATCTGTACATTGAAAATTACAATATTCTGAAAAAAGTGATCAAAGAGGATATCAGAAATTGGAAAGATATCCCTTGCTCATGGGTAGGAAGAACCAACATAATGAAAATGGCCATACTCCCAAAACTGTTATACAGATTTAATGCACTCCAAATCAAAATACCACTAGCATACCTCACAGAACTAGAGAAAACATTACTAAAATTCATTTGGAACCAGAAGAGACCTAGAATAGCAAAAGCAGTTCTGGGCAACAAAGGCAAGGCAGAGGGCATCATGATCTCTGACTTGAAATTATACTACAAAGCTACTGTGATAAAAACAGCATGGAACTGGCAAAACACCAGACCTGAGGATCAATGGGGCAGCTTAGATGATGCAGAAACAACTTCAAACACACTCAACCACCTTATCTTTGACAAAAGGGCCAAACACCCTCACTGGAAAAAAGAAATCCTCTTTAATAAGTGGGGCTGGATGGGCCGGTGAGATAGCTCAGCGGCGTAAGCGCCTGCCTTGCAAGCGCGGGGGCCTGAGTTCGACTCCCGGATCCCACATACAAGAAAAGGGGCTGGTGATATCGCTCAGCGGCACGGGTGCCTGTTGGCGCACAAGGTCCTGAGGTTGACCCCCCGGTACCCACAAAAAAAAAAAAAAAAGTGGGGCTGGATGGGCTGGGGATGTAGCTCAGTGGTACAGTGTTTGCCTAACACATACAAGGTCCTGAGTTCAATCCCCAGTACCACAAAGAGAAAAAGGGAGAAAAGTGGTGCTGGAAAAACTGGCTTTCCACGTGCCAAAGACTAAAACTAGATCCATGTCTCTCGCCATGCACTGAACTAAAACGGAAATGGATCAAAGATCTAAACATTAAAATGAAAACATTAAATCTACTGGAAGAAAGAATAGGTAGAACTCTTGAAGACCTAGGTGTAGGCAAAGATTTCATGAACAAAACCCAGATTGCACAGGAAATAAAACAAAGAATCAAAAACTGGGATCTCATTCTATTAAAAAGATTTTGCACAGCAAAAGAAATTACCATTAGAGTGAAAAGACAGGCCACAGAGTTGGGAAAAATTTTAGCCAGTTCTAACTCATACAAGGGACTAATATCTAAAACATATAAAGAATTGAAAAAAACCAGACCCCCCAAATTTAAAGACTCAATCCAAAAATGGGCATCTGAGATGAATACACACTTCTCAGATGAAGAGATACAAATGGCGAATAAATATATGAAAAAATGTTCAGCATCATTGGTCATTTGAGAGATGCAAATTAAAACAATGCTGAGGTTTCATCTCACTGCAGAAAGAATGGCTATCTTCAAAAAATCAACCAGTAATAAATGCTGGAGGGGCTGTGGGGAAAAAAGAACACTTCTCCACTGTTGGTGGGAGTGTAGACTGCTACAACCACTGTGGAAATCAGTGTGGAGATTCCTCAAAATACTAGGATTAGAGTCTCACTTGACCCAGCTATTCCCCTTCTGAGTATTTTCCCAGAAGAATTAAAAGCATCATACCACAGTGATATATGCGCACTCATGCTTACAGCGGCACGGTTTGTAATAGCTAAATCTTGGAAACAGCCCAAATGCCCATCAACTGGGGAATGGATAAAAAAGATGTGTTTTTTTTTTATACAACAGAGTACTACTCAGCCATAAAGAAGGATAAACTTGAGATTTTCATAGGTAAATGGATGCATCTTGAGACCATACTCAAGTGAAATAAATTGGTCTCACATATGTAAATATCACATTGTTTCTCTGGTGTGAGAAACCAAAAGTGTAAATATGGACCAAAGTGTATAATAGATATCATGAAATAGGAAGAAAGGGGAACGAGGGAGGGGGAGGGGGAAAGGAAGGAAGGACAAAGAAAAAAAACGATAAAGGGATAAAATGGAAACAAACTTTTGTAAATAAGGAGGTGAAGCGGGGTTGAAGGGAGGGAAGAGGATTGGGGAAAAAAGGAGGAATCCAGATATATCATATACAGGTACAAACTCCCTATGATGAATATCATCATTATGTATATCTAAACTTTACCAATAAACTTAATTTTTAAAAAAAGTATGCCAAGTGTGGTGGCACACACCTGTAATCCCAGCACTCAGGAGGCTGAGGCAGGAGGACTGCCCTGAGTTCAAGGCCAGCCTGGGCTACATAAGCGAGTTCGAGACCAGCTTGCACTATACAGCAAGACCCCATCTCGCTGTATAAAAACCTAGGAAAAAATTTTTCGCTGATGAATGGAGAAACAATGTCAGGTACATCCATACAATGGGACCCTACTCAATAAAAAGAAATAAACATTCAATAATATGAAGGAATTTCAACTGCATTTCTCCAAGTAAAAGAAGTTGGATTCCAAGGACTACATCTCCATGATGCCATTTATATGACATTCTGGAAAAGGCCAAACTATAGGGACAAAAAACAGATCGGTGGTTCCCAGGAAGTAGGAGTCGGGGAGCGTCTGACTTCAAAGGGACACAGGGCATTTTGACAATAATGAAGTTTGTCTATACCTTAATTTTGATGATAGTTGTGTGATTTTATGAATTGTCAAAACTCACAGACTATTGGACTATTGGACAGACTATTGCTTTTTTTCTGAACAAAGGATTGAAAACTGAAAGAAAAATATTATAAGGCCCACTTTGAAACTTCCTCCTGCTCTGGGGGAAATACCATCTGTACGTTACAAATCACTGTCCTTCATCATTCCCTTCACATAGAAATCGAGCAGTAAAATCCCCTTTCTTTTAATTCCAGCAATAGTTCACTGGTGTCTGGGAAAGAATTCATCATAATCAATCCAAATTACTTTCATGTTTGCTAGCAATTTGCAGAATTTGACCAATAGTCATATGGATAATGTAAAATATTTGTTTGTTGATAGCAGCCTAAACATAATCCATTGTGTTTGACAGCAAAGTAATTTTTTACACCTGAAATAAAAATCAGACCCTTCTGTTTTAATGGAAACTGTCCTTAAATAGGACCAAACATGCATGTCTTAAATGGCATCGAATAAAAACCAACCTGAAGAAATAATCACCAAATGACTGAAGATACAAGGTCTCTCCATGTGAGCAAAACTGTGAAGCAGAATAAAATGGAACTCTGTCGTGCACTATCTCATCTGAGCACTCAAGCTTCCCTTCTTTTCGCCTAAGCACTAAGAGGGTGGAAATGTTTTCCTTTCATTTACTGGAAACAAAAATGATGCTGCATCAGCAGATAGGCTACGAGATAAAACGTAAAACATAAAAAAAAAAAAACACGATGATGCCTGGTTAAATGTGAACAAAACAAAACAAAACAACAGAGAGCCTTCATTAGGGCATGCATTTTGCAATTAAATGTTGTATTCAGAAAAATTAAAATGTGGAAGGAAAAGGCCTAAAATCCCTTTGGGGATAGGAAGAGCACACAGCACATACCAAGGCACAAAACCCAAGATGCAGGAAAGAAAAGACAGCAACAGAGCCTGACACTGAATGTCAGAGGGAGGAGGAGAGAAGCCAGTGGGCATAAATGCGGTAAATGGGAAACTGACAGCTCGAATTAGGAAAACTGCAACTGATATACGATAAATGAAAATTTGTTAGTAGAGGGAAAGGATCTTCTAATTACTCATAATGCTAAGAGGAAACTTTTTCATCAAAAATTCCACATTTTGACCCACTTAGGAAGAAATTAACATTACTGGAATTCTAGTTATAAACAGCAAAAGAAAATATTTTAAAAACAGAACAGTGATGGCAATGCATTCCAACCAGAGTTTTTTAAATGCACAGGGAGAAGGCCCTGTCCATTAACTGCTCTAAATGAATCGAGTCTCCAAGCATCTGAGGGTACCACAGTGCCCAGAGAACTGAGAGTCTGCGTAAATAAACAAATAAATTCTCCCTGGCAATGTTAGAGAAACGGTATAGAACAGAGAGGTGCCAGCGTCTACAGAGTGTGACAATGTTGTTGTACGTCTTGAAATGGTGAGCAAAACCAACTCTAGAAACTACAGACAAAAGGGAGCTTGAGGGCTGGAGGTATAGCTCAGTGGCACAGCACCTGCCTGGCAAGCTCAAGGTCCTGAGTTCGATTCCTGGTTCCAAAAAAATAATAATAATAAAAGGGAGCTTGATGCTAACTTGGGGAGAGAGCAGAGCCTAGAAGGATTCTTCACGTCCACAAAAAGGGAGCCGAGGCTACAAGAGACAGTGTGGGTTACTGGGATGGGAATGAATTGCATCGGGGTGATTTGCTTTATTTCTTAAATTTTGTATTTATTTATTTACCTATTATTACTACTATGACAGAACTAAGGATTGGCCCAGGGCCTTTGCACTAAGCTACATCCCCAGTCTTTTCTTTCTTTCTTTCTTTCTTTTTTTTGTGGATACCGGGGGTCGACCTCAGGACCTCAGGCACCAGCAGGCACCCATGCCGCTGAGCAATATCACCGGCCCTTTTTTCATATGTGGGTTCCGGGATTCGAACTCGGGCCCTTGCGCTTGCCAGGCAGGCGTTTATGCCACTGAGCCATCGCACCGGCCCTATTTTTTTATTTTTGAGTCAGGGTCTCACTAAGTCGCTAACTTGCCCACCAGTCTGGCCTCCAATGTGTGCTCCTCCTGCCTCAGCCTCCCAGAGAGCTGGGATTGCAGGCAGGTCCACCACTCCTAACGATTAGACTTAAAAAAAATCCTAGAATTTCAGGAGCACTAGGTCTGGGATAAAGAGGAACAGTGTGGCTGGGGCAGTACGACAGGTGCCCCCTCCCCTGCATCTTTCCCCCACCCCATGGACTGTCTGAGATACACAGGCATGGCTCACCGGGCTGCTCACGTGGGGCTGACACCCTGGCTACACACTCATCCCCGTGACCCCAGAGTCAAGCCTGAGGAACACGAGCCGGAAGAAGCATCACTGAGTAGATTATAAACTAAAGGACAAATCCCTGTCAACAGACCAAACCAGATACCATCTACGTCGGTCCCCTGGGAGAGACCCCGGGGAGGTCTCAGGGGTCTAATCACAGCGTAGTCTCATTCAAGGTGTGCAGCTGTTTCTCACCACCAATAAGGATGAGAACACTGCCCACAGGGTTCTGAGCTGGCTGAGACAGAAGGTACACAGGGATCACCACATGACCAAGTGGTCGCATTAGGATCCAAAAGGCCTAAAAACCTATAGTAGTGGACAAATCTAATATGGTGAAAATTTTAAAAGAATATATTGAAGGTTCTTCACTTGCTTCAAACACATAAAACCCTCTTGGGTCAAAAAACAACTCCACTTCTGTAGGCACATGGGCTGAGAGTGTGAAGGTCCAGTCCTCTCTGAGGATGAGCCCAAGAGGAGTCCTGGGACATCTGTTCTCCTCGGCACTGAGGGCCACATGAAGGCTGCCTGGCTCCAGGAGCCACTTGAGAAAGACAGTTTCTACCCCAGCTTCTGCGGGAGACAGTTCCAGCCTAGGGAACGCTGGGTCTTGGGAAGAACCATGAGAACAGGAGATTCGCCAGGGATGAGAGAGTCCTCCAGAGACCCAGAGTCTCATTTCGTAGTGACACCCCTGGATTTGCTCAGAGTGGTCTCAAGGGTGAAATTAGGGCCAGGAGATGAAAAGTGCTAGAAAAAACAGGTTTCAGCTAGATATAGGAAGACATTTCTACAGGAGCCCAAGGCAAAACAGGCTGCCTTAAGAACAAGGAATGAGGGCTGGTGATACAGCTCAGTGGCATAAGCGCCTGCCTGGCAAGCGCGAGGTCCTGAGTTTGACTCCCAGTACCCACATAAAAGGAAAAAAAGGGCCAGTGATATCGCTCAGTGGCACAAGCACCTGCTGGCAAGTGTGAGGTCCTGAGTTCGACTCCCAGTACCCACATAAAAAAAAAAAAAAAGAACCAGGAATGAATCACCAGCTCTAGGACACATCTCTGCAGGAACTCCAAAGCCACAGAAAATACACTGTAGACTGGAGTTGATGATTGCTTAGTCAATAACAAGTTCCAGTAAGTGCCATTTGTGTATGTCACTGGCTTTACTGCCCAATAAGTCCTTTGGTAGACAATACAAATAGCAAAAGAGAAATTATTAGTTGGCTTTTTGTTACTGTGACAAAATACCTGACCTAAACAAATTTTAAAAGGAAGGGTTTATTTTGACTCACTGTTCCAGAGGTTTCAGTCCATGGTCAGCTGGCTATATTGCTTGAGGCCTATGGTGAGGAGAAACATCATGGCAGAAGGGCATGGCAGAGGAAAGCTGCTCATCTCATGGCAGCAGGAAGCAGGGCGAGAATGAGCCTGAGAGGAAGGGGCCTGGGACTGGATATGGTCCCCACCTTCACACTCCCATGATCAATTCCCCTCAGTCAGGCCCCACTTCCTGTTTCCATTACCCACAGGAATGTCATCAAATTATGATCTCACCAATGGATTAATCTGCTTTATGAAGGAGTTCTCATAATCCAATCACCATCAAAAAGCCATAAGGCTTTGGGGGGACATTCAACACCATGAGCCTTTGGGGGGACATTTTTATCCTAACCATAATAGTGTTGTTGGCTTTTATCTTGTTGTCAAAATTCAGTGTTGGGCATAACCACTCCTAAAAGTTAGCACTGACTTTTTGGTGAAGGCAAGGAAGAGTTTGCCCTGCAGCGCAGTCCCCTACCCCGACCCCACCCCATTCCCTGACTGCCAGAGTATTGGAGACCCGTGTCCACAGCAGCCCTGCAGTCTCAGCCCCACATCGTCAAGGAAGGGAAAGGGCAGGAGCAGGGGCAGCTGGAGAGGGGACATGGCCAGGAAATGGGGGCAGGCTGAGGGGAAGTGTCACCCAGGAAGGACAGGTGTCAGCCAAAGCTGCTCCTCTTCATCGAATGCCATGTCCTTTTTCTGCCCACCTCCCATCTGTCTGTTTCTATCTTTTTGGTTCTTTGAGCTGCTGACTTAAATCTCACAAAGTGTGAGTCTGTTTTATTAGAAAGACATAACAGGACAAAGGAGGAGAATGACTTGGAGATCAAACAATATTTACCTGAGACAAGTCACTGAAATTCAGGCCTCCATTCTTGTGTGCACTCAGCTGCATGCTGAGGGGTTTGCCCTGCAGCACCCCACTCCCCATTCCCTGACTGCCAGAGTATTGGGGACCAGTGTCCAAGCAGCCCTGCAATCTCAGCCCCACACCATTGTGAAATGTTTATCTCTTGCATGTGGGCTTTTAAACGCTGCATCTCATATGTGAACCAAAGCTAATCTTCCATCTGAATTGCAAATGGTTAAAAAATTAATTTTTTATCAGGAAGTCACGAATATACATAGTAAAAACACAAAAATTATTTTAAAATATACAATGAAAGAGAAATCCTCTTCTCACCTCTGGCCCCACCTCCCACCCATGCTCCCCAGGATAAAAGCCATTATCAATTTATGGTATATTCATAGATTAATTTTGGTAGGATACACGTGTGTGTGTGTGTGTGTGTGTGTGTGTGTGCGTGCATCTGCATATGTGTGCATGCAAGGGTGCCCTTTTTTACATCAATGGAAGCAACTGTCACACAGTTCTCCCCTTCCTTGGCTTTTGCGCTTGACAGCAGCCTGCTCTGCTGCAGCCTGTTGCTACGACACCAACTACCTCGCACACTGCCTCTGCACAGAGGAATGACGTCAGCATAACGCGGACGTCATGGTATCTGTCTGCAGTTTTCCTCGATAAGGGAAGTGTAGCGCTGAATTGTGACAGTAGAATTTCAAACTTCAGCAAGCGAGGAAGTAGATCTTGGTGCGGAGCCCCTTCTGCTGTGTTTTAAGAAGATGCAGGAGTGGCTGCACCACCCTGCCTTGCACCGTCCAGGGCCTGCCACAGGATGGAATGTAAGTTGTCCGGTGCTCCGCGGCACTGTGGGTTCCCAAAACAGCATCCTATGCCATTTTATTCCTCTCCTCCTGAGCAGAGTCAGTGCCACTGAGCTACTACCTGGACTGTCCAAGTGCTCTACCCATGTACAATGATTGTTTCTGTTAACGCTTTCATTCCAAAGCTGTGACCATTTGAAATGGGCTCCCACAGGCCAGTGATGTTCCGCGGCACCATTGCGAAGGCGTGTTATGGCAGAGAACCCTGGGTTTTGGAAGTCACACAGGGATTGGCACATGTCCCCAGTTTCAGTCTTTCTCACAGCTGGCCCCAGGATGGACCAAAATGTACATAACTCCTCTCCAACTGATGCACGCTAGGCTGGATCCTGGGATTTACTATAAAGATGATTCTGCAGTGAACTGGGTACTTGCTTGAATTGTGTCTTCCCAAAATTCATGTGTCGAAATCTTAATCCCCAGCCCCTTAGCATGTGACTGTATTTGGAGACGGGGCCATTAAAGAGGTGAAAAAGTTAAAATGGGGCAATCAGTGTGAGCCCCAATCCAATCCGATTGGTGTCCTTATTAAAAGCAGAGAACAGGACACACAGAGAGATGCCAGGGGAGCAGCACGCAGTGGAGACGCCACGTGAGGACACAGCGAGAGGGCAGCCATCTGCAAGCCAAGGAGCGAGGCCTCTGGAGAGAGCAACCCCACTGCAGCCTGGATCTCAGGTTTCCAGCCCCCGGCACTATGGAAAAATACAGCCCCGTGGTTCAAGCTTCCGGTGTGCAGTCTCTCGTTACGGCAGCTCCAGCAAACTGACACAGATGTGTATTTCAAAAGGTATTAGGGCCGGTGAGATGGCTCAGAGGCTTAAGCGCCGGTCCGGCAAGCGCGAGGGCCCGAGTTCGACTCCCGGAACCCACATACGAAAAAGGGGCCGGTGATATCGCTCAGCGGCACGGGCGCCTTCTGGCACGCGAGGTCCTGAGGTCCACCCCCCGGTACCCACAAAAAAAAAAAAAAAAAAATCAAAAGGTATTAGATTTCCAACATGGGTGAAATGTCAGCACTAAACTACCTTTAGATGAAGGAGACCTATGAGGTCTAATTAACCCTATGAGGGTTAATTCTGTTCTGCTTAGAAGATCCTTGTCTGGTCACTTTCTCATCCCTAGGACGCAATACCTGACACCCACAAGTTAAAAGAGAAGTTTATTTTGGTTCAGTTTATAGAGGTCTCAGTCCATGGTTTGCTGGCTCCAAGGCAGGACAGCATGGCCGAGGGGCATCACAGGGGACAGCTGCTCAGGTGAGGGGGCAGAAAATAAAGGGAGGAGCCAGGGAGGGAGATAAACACGTCTAGGTCACGCCCACAGTGACCCACGTTCTGGTCAGGCCCCACCTCCTAACAGCAAATCAGCTATAAGCCCCTGAGGTCCAATCACCTGCCAAACACATGAGGCTTTGGGAGTTGTTTTAGATCTAAACTATACCAAACTATACCAATACTCTTTCCTCTACCCATTTTCAAGTAGGTAGAAGAATTCTGTTAAATCTGCTGCTTCACCCTTCTCTTGGGCTTGCATTTCCAACTCAAGGACCACTCTGTGCCTTCCAAAAATTAGCTGAGATTCAGAGTCCATGCTGGGAGTTACTCACACACTGCTAATATCTGGGCTCACTAAATAGATGCGGTTAATCCCAGGGCGGTGGAGCCTTTGCCACGGCCTTTCCATACAATGGAATAGAGGACGCTACATGGGCCTTGGTATCAGGAAGGCCTGTGTTTGAATCCCAGCTCCACTGCTTCCTACTTAGTGCACGTGCCCTGCCAAGTGTATGGCTGTCTACCTGACTCAGTTTAACCAAGAAGTATCCTATTTATACTTCAGAGCTAATACGAGAATTTTTAAATGTGTTTAAAGAGCTATAACATGGTAGAAACTCAACACATGAAAGCTAGCCTTATAATTTCTGATGAATTTCCACTCATCATTAACATTTCAGGTCAAGAAAAGTCTTACAGTGATGCCAGTTTGTCTTTCTGAGCAGTCAGGGAGATGCCAGTGGGGTGGGGTGGGCTAGGGTGAGGACCAGGGAGAAAGCAAGAAGCCTGACAATAACTTCCAAGTTAACTTTTCAGTCTTACTAAAATCAAATGCATAGTAAAGGGTTTCTTAAGAAAATGCCAATGCCCTTGGAAATAGCAACATGTAATCTAACACTGAATTCAAAGATTAGTGGACATGTGAAAAATGAAAAGGTTACACAGTACAATGATCTAGGGTAAGTGCCAGGGGGTAGTGTGGGTGGGCAGAAAGGGGAGACCACCAACGAGGGGAAGCTTGGCCTGCCTTGCAGTTTTGCTGACTGCCAGCTAGCTATGCTTTACTGGGATTAAGCCACCCTGAGAGTGTGTGTGTATTCACAGCACGCTGTACCAGACCTCACCACCTGAATGCAGCCACCAAGTCTGGAATATATGTGGGGTTTTGTGAAACTATTCTGACATTTGGATTAATTCTTATTAAACATAACTTTGCTGCCGAATTTTTCATCCTGCAATATGACAGAGACGAAAACTAACCTGATGCCTCCCTTCCATCCTTGAATTCAACCTGGTGATCAATGAGCCATTGTTTTATCAATCCTCCCTGGAGAATGTTCACCCTGCAATATTAAATTAGAAAAATAAGACATCTAATTTCCCGCACCTATAAAAGTTATATGATCTTTTTGCTCATGTTCAATTTGCATCAGTTCACTGAGTCACAAGTGCACCAATTCCAATATAATCATAATGTGTCATTATCCCAGACAACCTCAGTCTAGAGAAATAAGGTGTTCTGCCCAAGAGGATTCCCAGCTCACTACAGTTTACTCCTTGAGGCGAGACACTCGACTGTGCAGTTGAGGTGCAGCTACCCTACATCTGTATAAACATCCACTTTTACATTTAACTATATGGCAATAAGAAGTCCCTTGTGCTCAACACCTACCATGACAAGGGGACTCTTCACCGGTCATAAAACTATCATTTCATAAATGGAGTTCTTCAAAGTCAAGTCATTCAGAATAATCGGGGGAGACAGGCTGAGATGCCCTCATGCATGGCGACCTCTGCAGGCTCAGCCCCAGGGGCGCTGGCAGGAGGGACCTTGGAGGAAGTAGCCTGTGAGCCTCAGGACGGTCTTACCTCTCTTGTGGCCACAGCAGGCCTCAACCTCCTGACCTTAGTTTCTGTTTCTCGGTCCCTGTCTTAGTCACTTTCTCTTTGCTGAGACACAAAACCTCACACCTGCAACTTAAAAGAGGAAAGGTTTATTTTGGCTCACATTTCAGTCCACAGTCTACTGGCTCCCAGGAACAAACAGTGTTGCGAAGGGTGTGGCAAGGGCGTGGCAAGGGGCATGGCGGAGAAATTGCTCACATCTTGGGGGCTGGGATGGAGAGAAAATGCAGGGAGGAGTAGGGACGTCAGAGAAACCCTTCCTGGTCATGCCTCTGTTACCCACCTCTTCCAACTGCACGCCACCTCCTGACAGCAAGTCAGCTGTAGCACCCCCATGACCCAATCACCTTTCCAAAGCCCTGCCTATGAGCACATGAAGCTTTGGGGGGACATCCAGATAGAAACCATAGCAATCCCCAATCTTCCTGCTTCCTAGTCAGAATTCTTCTTCTTCCTTGGCCAGCCCATAGTCTTCTTGGGCTCAGATGCCCAAGCCTGGTCTGCTCTACTGGGGCAGGGAGGGGGTACACTGCATCCTCATAAGGCTCCTTCCTTGACAAGGGCCAGGGGAAGAGAAGTGTCACTTAAAAGAACACCAGGCACCACTCATGACATGCCCACCAGGAGCTTTGGGAACAATCCCCTAGCTAAATGCTGTGGGATGTTGTTGTAGTCAGGGTTTACAGGGGAATAGATTTAACACAGGACACACAATTCATAGGATTATTTTATAATATTCACCCAAAAAGCCAAATGCAGAAGAGTGCCAGGAATCTGTCCACGCACTAGAGACCCAGAGAATCCAGCTGAGGGCCTGGATCCCACGGCAATGCCCTGCATGAGTCCAGCTGAAGACCTAGAGCCCATGGCAATGTCCTCCACGAGACCAACCAGAGGCCTAGAGCCCACGACAATGTCTCATGCAAGTCTGTATCAAGGATCTGCACTGGGAAGGCCCAAAGGTCAGTGGTGGAAGCCAGAAAGTCTGCACCAGCCGGGATGAAGGATCTGTGCCAGCAGCTGAGGGATCTGCACTGGAGCCAGGAAGCGACACTCAAGGTAAGGACCAAAGCTCCCCCAAAGAGAACCACAGCCATCCTCAGTGACAGCGAGGACTGGAGTTCCTCCCACAAAGAGAACAGCCGAGTTCATATCAGGAAAACCAGCACAACAAGCTTCTCCAGGAGAATCAACAGTGCACCTCTTCCCCTCCAGTTCTCTTTTTATGCTGTTGGCAACAGTCCTCAGGTGGGCCCTCCACACCCAGCACCAAGGCTGATTCAGTTCAGCCGCATGTTACAAGTTGACCATTAGTTAATCCACCACAGATGTCATGCACTCCAGCTTTCCTGAGATTTCACCCTTCATGGGTGGAGTTCTGATACAATTTATCTTCATGCATCAGCCTCCCAATATTTTGACAACATTGTTTTTGCAAAACCAGGGTAAACACTGCCAAGCACCTCCTGTTCATAGGATGCTAAATTTGTCTGCGTGGTGTGAGGTATCCACGGCTGAAGGCTGCTTCCCTACTCCACAGACCCTCCCCGGAGGTCGCCTGGAGGAGACAGGGGGTCCTGTACACTACAGGTCATCTTAGGACTCCAGGCCTGCCACAGACAGATCCCTTCTGCAACATCTCCACCAAGTGGCCGTCTGGCCTCAGCGCCGTCTCTGTCGAGAAGGAACTGGCTACTCGGAAGGCCACACATGCTGACTCGAGACAGCTTCACGAAGACTTCACCACTTCACATCGACCCTAAACTGCTGTCCCCTCAGCATCCACCCGATGACCCTGGTTTGCTCTCCAAAACCAGGCAGAAGAGTCTGATTCCAGAGAAGCAAATGAATAGGACAAAAACCTCTTGTGTCCCTGTGTCAGGCTGTGACTCTGAGCAAGATGGCAATGACCCCCGGGATTTAAATTAAAAAAAAAAAAAAAAAAAAAAAAACGGAGGCAATACCACCTTCCCAGCGTGACAAGGAGAAACAGCACATGGAACCCCAGTGTCATGGTTCATGTCTAGATGTCTCCCCAGAGCCTCCTGCAGTTTTGGATGGGGCTTTTTCAGAGGCAGCTAAATCTAGAGTGTGTGGTCGGTGCGACGCTAGGATTGAGAGTGCTGGGAATAAGGGCGGGTGATCGCTGGACCAGTCCACTGGGTGCACTGGCACCGCCCTCATCCCGGTAGACTGCACACAACAGAAGGGACAGAGAGAGTCTTGTCTCCCCTCTCTCCATTGCTACTTTTGCTGTCTTCCACCACCATGAACTCTTGCCCCTCTGCCGTGCGCCACCCTGCCTTGGAGCCAGCTGATGATGGACTGAAACCTCCACAAACAGTGAGCTAAATAAACTTTTTCCCCTTTTCCCTTTTGGGTGTCAGGTATTTTTGTCTCAGCAATGAGAGAAAACTAACTAAGACACCCTGGCACTTGATAACGTCCTTACTTCCCTCTCCTCTACGTGGTGTAAATTTCAGATTTAAGAAGTCCCCCAAGTCTCGCGTATGTGGAAGGTGGATCACAGGGGGCTGTTCTCATCAATGGATTCATCTCCTGATGAGTTTGGTAGCTGACTGTGCTGTTAGGAGGTGGTCCCTGGGATGTGACCTGGAAAGGTGTATTCTGGTCCCTGCTCCTCCCTTCTCTCTCTGCTTCCTGGCTGCCCTGGGTGGAGCAGCTTTTCTCCAACAGGCTCTTCCACCACGCTGTTCCTGCCTTGGAGGCCTCCCCCAACCATGGACTGAACCCACTGGAAACTATGAGCCACATAAACCTCTCTTCCTTTAAATTGCGAGTATAAGGT
Organism: Erethizon dorsatum; assembly: GCA_028451465.1. Taxonomy (NCBI): domain Eukaryota; kingdom Metazoa; phylum Chordata; class Mammalia; order Rodentia; family Erethizontidae; genus Erethizon; species Erethizon dorsatum. Next base: position 60,718,036 of record CM051833.1, read on the forward strand.
AGTGTGTCTCAGCAACGAGAGCTCACTAATACACATGACAACCCTTCAAATATTTATAAACCCTGTCATGCTGCCTTTAAACGTCCTCTAATCCAGAGGAGACAGTTACAACCTCAATAACTGTGCCTCTGAGAGCATGTCTTCAAAAAATCCAGAATTCATTTCCATTTATCCACATGGCTTCTTCTGTTCCCTTTTCTGTTTCGCTTTGTTTTTAAATATCGTCCATCAAAGCCATTGTTAGTATGGGTACAGACCATGTGAGGCAGGAGCAGGACCCCAAAGGAGTCTCCTCTCCAGGAGACCTCCCCATGTAAGGACATTGCCAGCTGCAGCCCAGCAGTCACCCGCAGGGGCCCAGGGGTACTTCCGGATCCGATGCAGCCAAACAGCACCGACCACCATGTGAAGGGAGGTTTGCTTCCCTTCCCACCAGCCCACCAAGGAATCCTTTTGCAACGTGACTCCCACTGCTCCCTTTCCTCATGAGCGCTGAGGAAACGTGGACCAGGCCGGGGAGACCAGATGGCACTGGTTGTGGCTCTTCTAGTGAGCAGCTCCTACATGTGGCAATCCTACCACTAAGAAGGGCAGTCTGAAGGCGATTTCTTCCCTTTCACTCTCTAACTTCTCTCCAGTGCTGAGAACTAAGCTCTGCCCATATAAAACTCTCTGCAGCAGGGCCATGGCTGAGGCTATGCTGACACTCACCCTCTCCCATGTCCCCAAGAACAAGATGCCTTCCTGAGGTAACTGGTGTCCCTAAGGAGCCATTTGTTCACCTGTGAGAGCCAGGTCCAATGTCACAGCCCTCTTCACTTGGTACAACACCCCCAAATAATAGTTCTGGGAGCTCCCCAATGAGTGGGCCCTGGCCCTGGGAACTCCATGCCTCACACTCTCCAGTCGCCCAGCCTTGCTAGAAAGTGCTGCCTCCTCCAGTCCTTGCCTAACACAGACACAGTGGCCTCATGGGGACCTGCACTTCCACACTGCTAGCTCCCTTCACCCCAGTTCAGCCTTCCAACTCCCCTACTTCATAGGACCATGAAGGTACAAATAACACCCATGTAACAGCAACTTGGACCACCATGGCTATACTGCTTCACTTACAGAGATGCCCTGAAGCAGGGGGCTCTGGGGTCAGTTCAGCAGCTCAGCACCATTGTTAGGATTGGGACTGAGTCTTCCTGTCTGCTCCGTGTCTCAGCTTTCATTTCCGCGTTCCCTCATGGCTACAGAATGGCTGCTAAAGCTTCCAGTGTAGAGCATGTCCAAAACTAGGAAGGCCGCGTGCTCCTTGAGCATCTCAGTCTCTTAGCAACAAAGGCCCTTCCTGAAGCTCCCAACAGACTTCCTTTCAGTCCTCAGCAGCAGCAGCTGTCCACGTGCCCAATGCCAACCAACCACCCTGGCACCAGTGGCAAAAAGGGAGATGGTCAGATGAGTGGTTGGGCCCATTTTCCCTGAACACACCAATGCCTGACACCTGAAAAATTGGGAATTCTGCTAGCAAGACAGGGAGAATGGCTGTAAGGTAGGAGGCAAGCAGGTTCACACACCTTCTTCAGGGTTCGTAAGCATCCCCTGCCCCAGGACAGGCTGCCTGGGTCAGAGGCCTGTGGATCTTCCTGCCCAGCTGGGTGAGGACATGCCACCACCATGGCCCAAATGACTTCAGACATCTTAAAGAAGCACTGGGTGCACTAGGTCAGGTATGGCTCCAAGAGCAACATGACACACCACAATCAATGAGTGTACTTCCTGTTTGTGTACCTGTTCGTTGAGATTTAAGTAGACTCCTGTCCTGTGCTCCATGATGACTAAGAGGTCTTTCCCACAATGCATCAGCCAGGGCTAGATCAGCCCAGGCTGAGCTAAGGACACCTGTCACATCCCAGGCTTACCAGACTCCTGGACTTCAGACCGTTCCTTTCTTCACGGCCAGGTGATTCATGGCTTTGGACACCAGGGAAAGTTCTTTGGCAGAGGGATGGCATCCAGCTGGGTGATTTAAATGTCAAGAATCTTGCATTTCTTCTACTCTGTTTGACTACGGCTTACCATAGTGTACAACATCTCCCAGCGATGGTGAACACAGCATATCAGGAAGAGCGCCTCATTTCTAAATCTTCAAAATTGGATTCATGTGCACTTGGTAGAGCTAAACATTTGAGGGAGTCTGAATACCAGAACCTGCCAAGGGTCTGATGAGGCCCACTTGGCACACCTGGGGAACACAGGGGTCACATCCTGGGTACCATACTTCTGGAGAAAGATGCATTCAGAGGAGACCACTCCTAAAACATTGGCCCAAGTATCAATGGAAACCCCAAGATCTGTCCATCCAGGCTGCTGCTGGGAAAAATGCCCCCTAAACTATCTTCCTTCTTCCTTCCTTCCAGCACTTTACCACTGAGCTATATTGCCAGCCCCTATTGACTCTTCTTTCAATTTTATCAAGTTAGCACTAGCCTCTGACTTCAATGTGTATGGACATTTATGATTCTAACTTTGGCATCAAACATAGTAGCTCTCACTCCCTACCTTGTGTCATAAGCAAATTTAATCAGTATCCTTAATCAAATAATTGATGAAAAGAAGAAAAAGAAGCCAGAGGGGAAAATCCTTATTGTGCAGTTTACAAACTGCACAATGTACTTTACAAACCACAATTTTACAAAGCAATTCCAGATCCTACAGATTCTGTGAATTATAACACCTGTACAATTTTATTCTGAGGTTGTAGGACAAAGCAACATCTAATTCTTGGAAAGCTAAAGGAGAGACTCAAAAGATAGCAAGTTTTTAATGACTGCACAAAACTGGAGATCTCTACAAACCCACCAGAGAAACATCTAGAAAACCTAAATATCTCCAGTGTTCCACAAAACCCGGCCTTTACCTGCCACATCCATATGCAGGAAACAACTATGGGTCCTTCTCCAAGAGTGCCCAGAAAAACTACAGAACTGGCTAGAATGAAAGTTGACAAGAGACAGACACTCAGAACTGTCCTCCCACCAGGGGGAGAATTCACTCTTGATAGGATATTAGGGCCTTTGGGAAAGGAGTGGACAGTAACAGCCAACCACATGGCAAACGTCCAAAACAACACATCCCCTCATCCAAAACATACACGGTTGCTGTATGTTTATGCATACAGTTATGTAACTGCAACTTCTTTCAGAGAACTTCACACACAGAAATTTGCTTATTTGTCTCCCCTTCTAGAACAGGGATTCCATGAGGCCAGTGGCCCGGCATGTCCATTCACTATGGGATGGCAGGGCTTATTACAAAGTGGATACGCAGTGCATTGAGTGGGATGGATGAATGACTGAATGGGTCCCCAGACAGGTCTCACTTGGATGAAAATCATCAAACTGATCATATTCTTATCAGTTTAGCTAAAGATACAACCATCTATTTTTAAGTCTCCATTAAGACAACTTGGTATTTAGGATATAATGAGCAGCAGTTCCATTCTTTTCTGAGATAAGTACAGATTATTTGAGCCACCACTCAATGTTAATTTTTCAGATATATGAAGCTTGTCTCTCATATCCAAAGGTTATCCTTGTCTTTTATCTGAATCAGTCAAGTCTCTTCTCATAAATGAGAAATATTAAATGGCTGCTCTCATAAAATGAAGAGGCGACTGGCAGAAATAATCTGCAACTTCCAACTTCCTTGAGTAAGTTTTCCTTAGTTTCTAAAGTAATAAATACCATTTTTACACACCAAAGACTATGTGCTGTGAGCTTTGCAAATTGGTCCCCAGTTCCCCATGCAGTGTTTCATTATTCCAACTATGGGGATGCTCAGGAAACAGAGGCTCGGAGAGAGAAGCCACTGTCTGAGGCTCCTGCTGATGAAAAAGCAGCATCTGTACCACGTGGGCTCAAGTCAAAGCTCACAATTATTTATTTTATTCTTTCTTTCTTTCTTTCGGGAGAGTACTAGGGATTGAACCCAGGACCTAGGCAAGCACTTTGCTGCTGAGCTACAGCTCCATCCCCTAAGTTGCCAGGCTGGCCTCAAGCTTGTGATCTTCCTGCCTCAGCCTCCCAAATGGGATTACAAGCATGTGCTTCCACACTCTGCTTGTTTTACTACCTAGTCATTACCAGTTACTCCATCATATCATGATACCACTCTAAATACTGTATTTCATCAAGTCTATTGTACTTAACATAGAATTTCATCAGGAAGTACAGCACTGCCAATTAAAGCTGTGAAACACCTTCAATCAGAAGGTATGTCACAATCCCAGAAATGTTAAAATGCACATTTATACACACCCATTTGCACACACATATACACGTATGCAAATGTACATGTTAGACTCAATAGCCTGCAGCAATCTACTAGTCTTGGAGCAAATGATGCCTAATAAATGTTATAAATATAAACACCTCTCTGAATCCTGTAGAAAATTAACTTTTTCATAAAGTACAGAAAAGAGGTAATCGGGACTGGTGAGACAGCTCAGCAGCATAAGCGCCTGCCTGGCAAGTGCGAGGTCCTGAGTTCAACTCCTGGTACATACGAAAAAAGGGCTGGTGATATCGCTCAGTGGCACGCAAGGTCCTGAGTTCGACCCCCGATACCCACAAAAAAAAAAAAAAAAAAAAAAGGTATGAATAAAGTTACAGGAAACTGCAAACGTTTGCTGATCTATACACTCCTTAAATGTCTCATCTGTGGCATTAGGCCATATTGTTTACAATATAAAAAGCTGTTGACATCTTCCCAACCCATGAACATGACTCACTCATACTGTCACACATCCTAGTGCATCAAACAACAGTATGCACTTTTTTTTATAATATTCCATTAAAAGTGGATTTTAAATCTGCCCATTTTTCTTAACTTCTGTTTGTTTCCTCCAAAAGTTAAGGAAAGAAACAGTAATTTTTCTATCCACACCACTGCATTTGAATGAGCAACTGAAGACGCTTGCTTTTCAGGGCTTCTTCTCCCTTCCCCTAAAAGTGCTCGCATCGTAAGCCCACACGGTGTCTACTCCGTCTCCAGTGACGTGGGCTGGGGTCCAGTGAGGGAAAGGGAAACGGCACGCAATGACTCGCACGTCGTCCTCAAGTTCAAGTTCAAGCTTCCTCTCCAGCTGCGGCATCTGTGGAAATAACAGCCATTACTCCCGCGAATGATGAAAGAAGGGAAGGGATTCTAAATCCTCTTCTGTACTTAAGAGTCCCCGAAAATATTTATAAGGGAGATCACCGCAGGGCACAAATACATTACCAAACCACCCATTACCACACAGAGACACATTAACAGCAGTTATAATAATATTTTCTGGTATCGATTATAAAACATGCCATTTTTAGCAGGTTTCTATTGTAGATTTCCAGTTTCCTGACTAAAATCATGATATGGCAGTAGTGGAAATAAAAAGTGTTAGATTATTTACCTACTTAACTATTTCACCATACCCTGTCTCATATATTTTTGGTTTTTTGTTTTTTTGTTTCCTTGTGGGTACCGGGGGTCGACCTCAGGACTCCGTGCGCCAGCAAGCACCCGTGCCTCTGAGCGATATCGCCGGCCCTTTTTTCGTATGTGGGTACCAGGAGTCGAATTCAGGACCTCACGCTTGCCAGCAGGCACTTTTGCCGCTGAGCGATATCACCGGCCCTTTTTTTCCTTTATGTGGGTACCAGGAGTCGAACTCAGGACCTTGCACTTGCCAGGCATGCACTTATGCCGCTGAGCTATCTCACCAGCCCCCCACCTCATATATTTAAAACATATTTTTAACATCTTTGAAATCAGGATATGACATACAATGGACAGTGTCTTAGAATTACTACTGGCAGTATTTTTTCTTTCTCAACAGCAAGGGTGTATCTTAATATCTAAAGCCCAAATTCTAATTCATCATTACCATCAATACCAAGATAAGAAAGGTTAATTCCATGAAGGACAGAAAACTTGTATTTTTCTAACAGCCAGTAAAAGATTCTTTTTTTAAAAATGTATTATTCCTTGAGGGAAAAATTAAATAAGCAAAGAATGAGACAATATGTGTTCTTCCAAAATATCAGAGGTTTCTCATGGTAATTTATTCATATTACCATTATTCTTTTCCCTTTTATAGTTTCATTTATTTCCAAATGATTGTCATATGCTAAGTCAAGATAAACCTAAAAATGAAAGGAGCTATTTCAATCATAAGAAATTAACTGACTAAATTATACATAAATATGCAATGAATCTGGTTCTTGATATTGTACACAAAGAGAAGCCATGGTGTGTCATGCCTGTCTAATGGAATTCGAAATTATTCATGCAATTATAGGTTTCAAAGTGACACAAACTCATCATATTCTAATTATAGCTTCAAAACTTTAAACACAAGCTAGAACTGGCTCAAAGGCATGAGACAAATCAACTGACCCCAGTGTGGACTGAATCCAGAGTCTTGTGCACACAGTATGCATTAGACAAACACTCCACCACTGAGCTACATTCCCACCCCGACTCCTCCTTACCCTGCTCGCACTTCACCTACCTCAGCTCACAGCAACTCCGACATCTCTCTCCCCCTCTCTCTCCCCCACTCTCGAGCTGCCTGCTAATCCTGTTGACTCCATCTCACAACGCACTTGGTTTGACCCCTCTTGCCAGCTCACCCACGCCGGTCCAAGCCTTCACATCAGTTGCCTGGAGGTCCGCGAGGCCCGTAACCTGACTCTGACCCCTGCCACGTTCACACAGGGACACCATTCACACAGGGACACCGCCACGAGGCGGCCCATGACCCTTCTCCACCCAGCCCGTCCCTGCTTGCCTCTGCTCTCCTGTCGGTGGCTGCTGCCCCTACAAAGGCCAGTGTTCTTCACAACCACATTTTCCTCCTGACTGTCACCTCCTCTATGTCACCCCCCCAACCCGCTAGCTATTCCCGAAACCCAGTGTGCACCCCACTTGGCCCACCCATCCTCTTCCATTCCTAACAGAATCCATAACTAAAATTACACTGGCCGTTCTTCGAGGTTATAAAAGTTAACAGCCTTCAGGAGAAGGACAGGTAAAGGGACTGGTTAACCCTTCCGCACCTGCTCACCAGGGTTTACTGACTGGTTACTCTGTGCCAGCAACGTGCTGCCAGAGCTCAGGCGGTCAAGACAGCCAGAGCGGATCCCAGCGGCAGCTCCCAGTGCGGTGTACCCCGCACACACAGGAGGGGGTCCGCGCTGCGCGACAGGAAGATGGCCCTGGAGTTCACCTCCTTGGGTGATAAGGGATGACGCGACACAGAAGACAGCTGGCCAGTGAGGGTCTAGCAGGTGTCATTCCTGTCAGTGATAAGGGACAGCCCAGGCTTCAGAAAGAGAAGTGCAGGCCCACAGGACACAGGGCTGTGAGAGGCGTGGGCAGGACGAGGCCGGGGGTGAGCGGGCCACTCCCCACCGGCATCAGGGCCACACCAAGGTGTGCGCTTCATGGTCGAGGTTCAGCAAGAAGTCACAGCAAGGTTTTTGGCAGGCGTGATTGGTCTGTCCTGCATTCTGTCCTGCACTCTGAAAAGGGGCTCACGTCAAATTGGGTATTTGCAGTCCTGGTACCAGCACTGCAGATCCAAATGGGCTTCCCACCCTGAGACGTTCGACGCTCGCTGTGCTCACGCCAGCTCCGGCTCCAGCTCCGGAACAACTGGTCTAGCAGCGGAAGCAGAGCTGGACACAGACAGCACCAGGGCTTCCTGCCTCCGACCACCGGCTACCACAGGAAGCTTCTGGTGGCACCCAACAGCCCAGGCAGGGAGAGACTCTCGAGGTCACGCGGCCCGGTGGGCAGCCCCAGCCTCCCCATGCTGCACACAGATTGATGAAGCCTGGAAGCGGGGCCTCCGCAAGCGCAGCTCGGCCTCCCAAGCAGAAGCCTCAGGGACTCTGTGCCCGTGGCCATCATGGGGCGTGGACACAGTGGCTGAGTCTCCTGCTCCACGCAGGGCGACTGCTTTGCAAGTTCCAGCTGCTCCCCACTTCCCCAGGGTCAGGGACACGCTCTGAGCACCTCGGCTCAGGAGAATGGGCCAGAACCCAAAGGCACTTATGGAATCCATAAGACTCCTGCTGGCCCCGAGTGCACAGCGGTGAGCTCGGTCTACACTGCAGGCTGGATAGGCAGCAGCAGGCCTTACCGCAGGCCACTGCTGCCCCCCACTGGGACAAGACAGCCCTGGTTCCTGACCCACACCTTGGCTCAGCATTGTGTCTCAACACAGAGTTCCCGGGAAATAAGAATCTTCTGCTTAAACAATGCGTGGAATTCCTGTGAAAATTACTTGTCTCTAAATGCTAACTATTCCACTTTAGAAGGAAACCTGAAACGTCATAATTTGTAGGAAATTACCACTGAACTTCCACACCAATTCCATGACCCCAGTTGTTCAAACCGAGGATCAGTCCCTTCTGCATGTTTTTGCTTCTAGAACAAAGCACACTCAATTTGGTCTTAATCTCAGGCCCAGTGAGAATCACAAACACATAGATAGAACACACAACAAGAAAACGTGGTGGTGCACGCCTGTAATCCCAGCACTCAGAAGGCTGAGACAGGAGGATTGCTGCATGTCCAAGGCCAGCCTGGGCTATATATAGTGAGTTCAAGAGCAGCCTGAACTACATAGCAAGACCCTGTCTCAAAAAACCAAACAAAAAAAAAAAAAAAAGAAAGAAAGGAAATGGTAATACAATGAAAGTCCTAATAGTAAGAATGAATTCCCCAAGCACTGAAACATCTTACATAAAAATTAAGGTATGAGTAAAACAACAAAGAAGTAAATTTCCTTCTCTGTATCAGCCTTATAGTGGCATTACAGCAAACATCTAATTCCACCAACATAATTATAGCAACAATTACAGACTGTGGAAAGTACAAAGGGGTTTCTTCCTCCAGTCTGTAAACCAGCAGTCACAGCAGAAGCATCCCACCCTGCCCATCCTGCCGAGGGCTAGAGGGACCATTTTCAGAACAATTCCGCGGTATTTTCACTTGTGAAAGTACATAATCTAAGTTCAATATTCAGTTCTTCAGCAAATCATTCAATTGGGGTAAATTGAAACCAGTCAATGTTTATCCACCCTGAAAATGATCTTCCTGCAGAACCGGAGGGTCGGCTCAGAGGGAGCACCCCCTTAACTTCCCGGGTGACTTCGGCTGCGCAGAAGTGAGCGGTTGTGAAAATCACAAACCACCGGGACCTCCTAAAGCAGTTTTCAAACCAGAATTTTTAAGGCTCATGAAGATCGCTGAGATTTTTTTTTTTTTTGTGGGTACCGGGGGGTCGACCTCAGGACCTCGCGTGCCAACAGGCACCCATGCTGCTGAGCGATATCACCGGCCCCTTTTTCATATGTGGGATCTGGGAGTCGAACTCGGGCCCTCGCGCTTGCCAGGCAGGCGCTTATGCCGCTGAGCCATCTCACCGGCCCCGATCGCTGAGATTTTTATCTGAAACAGAAGTTCGAAAGTAGGACTGCATCTTTTACAATGGAGCTCATCAGGCCCTGAAGTATTTATTAAACCACTGAACTGAAGACCCACAATCCCGAGGAGGCCCGGGAGGCCCTCATCTGCCGGATGAGGGGTGAGGGGCGACCTGCGGGTGTGAGAAGGCCAGAAAAGATCACACTCACCATCTGGGGCACGCCAAAGATGACAACATTCGAGTACTGCGAGAAGGAAACCTAGGCAAGAGGGAAGCAATGGGGAGGTTATTTCAAAAACTCAGATTTTAGCTTACCTGGTCTCACAGAAGTGAGCAGCAGTTTCCCATGTGCTGATGTGGCTTTTAGACGCTGAAGAGGAACGCTGCACATGCAAAGAGCGCTGCGTTCACACCACCCTTCGCGCCAGACCCACACATTAGTTTTCCAGACGCCTCCCTGTAACTCAGCTCATCCACTCAGGGACTCCATGCAGGGCCCACTCCAGGGACCCTGTGTCAGAAAGGCCAAGGACACCCAGTGACCACTCTACTCCACACACAAAGAACCAGCTTAGCAAGGATACACAGCAAAGCCAGGCATGGTGGTCACACCTGTAATCCCAGCATTGGGGAGGCTGAGGCAGGAGGATCCCTGCGAGTTCAAGGCCAGCCTGTGCTACTTAGTGAGTTCAAGGCCAGCCTGGAATACATAGTAAGAATCTATCTCAAAAAACAAAAGTAAAAACAAAAACTTCAGAGCCAGCTGGTTTTGTTTTAGTTTTTCAGAGCCACCAGTTTTATATTGAACCATCCTTAGAATTCTAATTCCCTCTTCTGCTCTAAGTACTATGCAAAAAGTGCAATAAAATGATCTTTCAAGAGTTGAAAAAGTGAGAGAAAAAGTGCTTTGCCAGTCAAAATTCTTATTGCCCAATAAAAGTCTTATTTACTCTATAGTGAGATCATTTAGTTATATAGCATATGAAAAACAATGCAAGCAAAACCCAAGTGAATTTTTATAAGCTACTGATGACAATATTACAGTGGGAAATTCTTATTTAAGAAAAAAACATATTATGGAGCATTTCTAAAGCAAAATTACAGGGTTTGTGAGAGCACAAATAAATTCTGAAGTACCTCACACTTTAAAAGGACCAGGAGCCACCAGGATGGCCTGGTTAGTGGACACTGTCTTTTTCTATCGCCCATCTCAGTCTCTATCTGGACATACAAACATGCACAGAGGCACACAAGAAAGGAAGAGCTGAATACGCCTTAAGAATAGTTTATATAAGATCCCCAAGTGAGAGGTAAAATTTCATTATTTCATAACAAAAAATCAGAACACTTTAACTTAGTAAATAAATTCGTGGGATTCACATGATCTCTCGCAGTGATGGGGAACCTTTTAGAGCTTTCAATCAACAAACAGCCTATTGCGGCACACGTGCCATAGGTTCGCCACCACTGACCTATCATATCGAAAGCTCTAAGCTTCTACTCTAAAGTTAAACCTGTCTGCAAAATCTATCAGGTTAAAATGTGAACACATTTCATCATGGCGAAATATTCACTTGGATTTTAAATATTTTTCTCTTAACAAATCTTTCAGTTTTCATGAGTAATAAAATTCTTGACGGCTATTACCAGGACCATTCTCTTACCTACATACCTTCCACAAATCTGAAATATAAAATGTGGCTGAGCCGTGCACGCCTTCCCTCCAAGCTCGGTACCTGGAGTACCAAACCAGCCATGGATTCAATTCATAACCCACCGCTGTGAATCCTTCCTTTGCAGCTGCTATCACCTAAAGAGGGGCCAAGATGTATCGAAAAGAAAAAAAATCAATTTACATGGTCACGTCATACGCATGTTTCCTATTTACAGTTTATAATCTTAAAACATCCCATTATTAAGCACATCCTTTGTTGAAGACACCATTTAAAAATGCATCCTGTCCAAAGGAAGGTGGCTCGTGGACAAGGCACTGGCCAACCCATTAGAACTCAGTTCCCATTTCTGTCAAAGACTCCACCTCAAGTATCAGAGTGAGTATTTGCATTTGCGTTGGGCAGCTGCATAATTAATTCTGATTTGGCCAACACCTAGCAGGTCTAACAAGGAGTTGCTAAAAGTCTGCCACATCCCAGGCATGGTGGCATAATCCCAGCACTTGGGAGGCTGAGGCAGGAGGACTGCCATGAGTTCAAGGCCAGCTTGCGCTACATAGTGAGACCCTGTCTCAAAAAAAACTGTCAGGGAGAACCTGCAAGTAGTTACACATTTCCTTAGAACTTAATGACGTTTCCTCTAACTTGAAAGCAGGTAAAAGTAAAATGGAATGTGTTTTAATAAAGCCAGCAGGGTCTCCCACCAGCCTTGCAATGATGGGAGTGAAGCTGAGTGGTCCTGGGTCTCTCGACTCATCTGCCTGGCCCCCACCCTGGGTTGTCTCCCTAACATAACCGTCCAGACACAGGACCGTGAGAAACCAGAAAGGTACATTTGAGTATGTGAAGGATTCGAATACGGCCTTAAAACTTACCTCCCAATTAATATATACATCTCCCAACTTTTTAAAAATAAACACTAGTAGTTGTCAGAACTGGGGGAAAGAATGGAATGGGGAATTACTGCTTAATAAATTCAGAGTTTCACTGCAGGATGGAAAGAGCCCTTGAGATGGGGGTAGTGATGGTTGAACAATGAGAATGTACTTAGAACAACTGGACTTATATACCTAAAAATGGTCAAGGTGGTAAATACTATGAGAAATATATAGATATATATATATATATAATGTTCCAGCTGGGGTCAAAGTGAAACAAAGTTGCCAAATGTCTGATCTTTCAGATAAGTGGGGGCTTACCACTGGCTCTTGTTCATTTTAACTCTATAATACCCCATAGGAATTCCAAATATATAAACACAGAGAAGTGTAAAAATAATGAAACTCTATTACTGAATGTTTCTTCTAATTACACTATCTCCATGGGCCCACGAATTAGAACAGACATTTGATAATTAGCAATGAATTGCTCTTTTTTTATCTAGTATATTTAGAGCACTTTCTCCTTTAAGAAAAAATTAAATCTAAGAAAAATGAATTCTACACATATGCTGGTGGCCCAACAGTTTAGCCACACAAACACAAAATGAAACAACCACTTTTTCAAGCTGTCGGATTGATTTGGCAGGTCTTCACGCAAGCCTTTATTACAGGAAATGTAAAGAGAGATTTTAGCAATTCTGGATCCAGACTCAGAATATTCTGGTGCCACTCACAACGCGTCCATCACCGCTGCCAATGTCTACCACGGATCCTTGTCTGGGCCGCAGCATCGTCAGCACATTTTCAATCTGCTTTGCAGTTGCAGGTACAAAAGGCAAACAGACTTTTCGGAGGGCTGGGGTGATAAACGGTGTCGCCACGGCATACACAGCCACCAGCACCCCGCCGACAACACCCGTGAGCAAGAGCCCCCAGCCGCTTCTCTGAGAGCGGCCAGCTTCTAACCTGGTAGGGACACCGTGTCCAGGCTGCTTTTCTTCTGGAAGCCCGTCTCGGGGTGCACCTGCGTAGACAGTACCAGAAAACATGAGTGGCACAAGCCGAGGCACAACACTGCACTTTTTTGTGTAACTCTTACCGACAAATAGTGCTTTGTAAAGAAGGGTGATCTAGCCAAATCCAATCTCAAACACAAGGTAAGATTCCACAATGAGTTCTTTTTTTTTTTTTTTTGGTGGGTACCGGGGGGTCGACCTCAGGGCCTCGCGCGCCAACAGGCACCCGTGCCGCTGAGCGATATCACCGGCCCCTTTTTCATATGTGGGATCCGGGAGTCAAACTCGGGCCCTCGCGCTTGCAAGGCAGGCGCTTATGCCGCTGAGCCATCTCACCGGCCCTCCACAATGAGTTCTAAATTCCACTGAAAAAATTTAAATGATTTGGAGACAATTACTCAATACTAATGGAAGAGTGAAGGCCAGGCATGGTGGCACACACCTGTAATCCCAGCACTTGGGAGGCTGAGGCAGGAAGATTGCCATGAGTTCAAGGCCAATCTGAGCTATGTAGTGAGTTCAAGGCCAGCCTGAACTACACAGTGAGACCATCTCAAAAAACTAAAAAACAAACCAAAAAAAAAAAGTGAAATCTTTTCTTTCCAACATATTGATTTTATGTGTGTCTCAGAGTCATCCTGTGAAAATAACATATTAAAACTTATCTAGTGGCTGGGCATGATGGCACAGGCCTATAATCTCAGTACTCAGGAGGCTGAGGCAGGAGGATCACCGTGAGTTTGAGGCCAGCCTGGGCTACATAGTGAGTTCAAGGCCAGCCTGAACTACATACATAGTAAGACCCTGTCTCAAAAACCAAAACCAAACAAACAAAAAAACTTATCTAGTAATTTACTAATTCAATGTCCATTTGTACAAATGGTAGCCACAAATTCCCCATTTTTATCTTTTGAATGAAGAAAGCCTCAAGACAAATAAACATGAAAATGTCTATTACCCTATTTCTAGAAGAATGAAAGGATTTCACATAAAAATTGGTCTGACATCTGTAATTTAGAAATACAATTTTGAAGTAACAGGAGAAACAAAAATCGGGTTTTACCAAACTCTTAAATAAGTACAGTAATAAAGAGACTTCTTAAAGCAGATCAGAAAAGAACAAAAAATAAGTCACTTCAACACTATCACCGGCATGGAATAAAGCACACAGACGCCAGGCACTGACCGCAGAGCAATGGACGTCGCCTCGCGCACTCTCCTCTGACGCATCCTCACTGGGATGGTAAAGGATATGGACTTGAAACCGACTCTCGACGGGCCCAGCACAGGAACAGGGCTGCTCTGGAGACAGCTACGGCGACGACGCCAGCCGAGCCGCTTTACTTCCAGTGTGACCCCGAATCCCTTCTCCCCACTGAACCTCTGCCTCCCCCTCCGTAAAGTGGGGGTCTCCGGTTGTGAAGATGAAAGGAGTGGATGGGGGTACAGCACTCAGGACCAGGCCAGGTACACGGGAGGCAGAGGTGCTCTCTCAGCTGTCATCATTTACACACTGCTGGGGTCATGCTGAACCCCACAGGCACCGTCTTCCCTGGAGCAGCGGCCCACCAGCCAGTGAGGGGAGAAGCCTGAAGCCCAGGAATCCACAGGGAACAGAAAGCGGGGAGACAACAGACTTGGCATCTGCTGCTTCGCTATCAGTGAGGCATTCACAGCCCGACTGTATTAGTTTCGTAACTGCTTGAAGGAACAGCCACCCACGCACGCAAAACAACACTGGTGTGAGCACACAGTGCTGGAGGGGAGAACTACAGCGTCAGTTCCACAGCGCTGGAGGGCAGGGCTGCCCTCCTCCTGGAAGCCCTAAGGTAGGAGCAGTGCCCTTGTTTTCCAGCGGCTCCTGACTTAGTATAATGTCCTCGAGATTCGTGTGTGTGTGCACGTGTGTGTGTTGCTGGGGACTGAACCCGGGGCACTCTATCTCTGAGCTACATTCCCAGCCCTTTCTTAACATTTTATATTGAGACAACGTCTCCTTAGGTTGCTGAGGCTAGGCTCAAACTTGCAATCCTCCTGCCCCAGGCTCCCAGTAGCTGGGATTACAGAAGTGCCACCACTGCACCTAGCTCCATGTCATACCTTGTATCGGTATTGTATTTCTCCTTATGACTGAATGGATATGTGACTTTTTTAACCCACCTGTGCACTGACAGGTTATTAAACCCACACGAGTCAGGTGATCCTAATTTCCTCTGCGTAAACATGGACCCTTCCATTGAGGCAGACACTGGGCAGCTATGAGAAATGCTCTACCGTGCACAAGACTGGATGTTAGACACCGGGGAATATACAGAGAGGGAGAGGAAAGGCTGAGTCCAACAGTGGGACCAGCAGTATTGGCAGAGAGACAGAATCTGAGCCAGAAGCAGAAGAAATAAGCCTGGGAACCGCAGCAGAAGTCTTCGCTGAGCAGATCAGCAAATTAACAGGAAGGTGGGCCTCTGAATACCAGGAGGTGTGTATTTTATTCTGTGTACACTAGGACAAAACGAAGCTACATTACTTACGTTTTTAAGAAGGATCATACCAGCAGCAATATGTCCCCTGACAAAAATCACTAAATTTTCCTTCTCAGGTTTTTCTGCCTGCAAGTTTTTCAACCGCACAAAGATTTGTATGCAGAAAACAATATCCATGCCCCTGGCCTGAGCTTTTAAAAATGTTACTATGGAAATCCAATGCAAATATATTGGTAGCTGTATTCAATGAAAGATGTATTTTTATCAGTGAAAAAGAGTCCCTGAAAATTCAAACTTAAAATCAAGAGTATTTCAACAAATCCTTTCGATGGACCATTGTTTAGATTTGCAAGATTATTTACTATAATGTAAATAAATGGTAAGAGATTTCTGTCAGATGTGCTTTTTGGAACAGCGAGCCATCCTATTAAATAAGAGTTGCGGTGCCCACTGACCACTTACAAATCCATTCTTGAAAGTTAAAAACAGTACAAGGTTAACTTCTACTCTACTGTCTCCAGGCGCTGCCTCTGCTTCTCAGATTGGCTGAAACCTACAACTTCCAAGGACAGTTTTGGATTAGCTAAAGCTAGAGGCAGATGTACCAAGATGTACAAAAATGTACACAGGGTTATGACTCAATTTCAAAGGGAAAAGACAGGATTAAAGAACTGGCCCATCGGGTATTGTCACCAGGTACGTGGTTAAAGTGGGGTTTATATTTGTTTTTTTTGTTTGTTTGTTTTTGGTACCGGGAATCTAACTCAGGACCTTGTGCTTGCCAGGCAGGCGCTGTGCCGCTGAGCTGTATCACCAGCCCAGGGTTTATATTTGAAGGTCAGTATTTGAGGGGTATTCGCTATGCACTTGGATATGCATACTAGTTTAACAACTACAGAATATGTCCCTTAAGAAGCCTTCTTATACTTGTCTAATATCATCTGTGTCCTTTGCAATATTAGGAAAAATCACACACATGCAGTATTCTTGGGGGTTTTTTTGTTTTTTTTTTTTTTCTTTTGGTTTCTTGAGATGGGGGTCTCACTATGTAGCCCAGGCTGGCCTCAGCAATCTTCCTGCCTCAGTCTCTAGCATGCTGGGATTACAGGCATGCACCACCACGCCCAACACACACAGTGTTTTGACAGAAAAGAAACTGCAGAGAGAATGCCATTAGACATTTTCTATTTTTCATAGCAAGCTAATGAGCAAAATGGTTGCAAGATTCGCCATTTTGAGTAAGGAAAGACCAACTCAGCAAAGCAGAAATGAGTGAAATGAGCCCCAATTACAAAATCTAAAATGCCCTTGGACTCATGTGCCAGTATCTCACTATTCTGTACCAATACATGCCAATAACAAATGTTCTTTAAGAAATAATAAATAAAATGCTCTTGGAGCCTTGCTGTAAGTCTAGTGAGGCAGTGGACCAGACATTTGCAGAGGATAATGGGTCACCGATCATCCAGTGACAAATTCAATTCTTGGTCCTCAGACCAAGGCTAAACAAAATTCGTGCAAACATTTCAACATTTATTGAATACCTAATAAAAGCTGGGAATAATACAGCAGTTACAGTGAGGAGGCTGTAAACTCACAAGTAAATCTAAGTAAGATACTAACTAGTTTGGTACTAGAAAATACCTTTCTGAGGCAGCATAACACAGGGGTTAAGACACCCCTCGGGAGTGGTGGCACATGCCCATACACCCCATTGTTCATGAGGCTGAGGCAGGCAGGTCCCTGCCAACATGGACTACAAAGCAGAACCCTGTATTAAAAAAAAAAAAAAAAAAAAAAAAAGCCGGCTGTGGTGATGCACACCTGTACCCTGTAGTTTCCTCAGTCTAGGAGACTGAGGCAGGAGGATCACAACTTGGCAACTCAGTGACCCCACCTCAAAATTTAAAAATACAAAAAGGGCTGGGGATGTAGTTTAGTGCGAATGTCCTTGGTTCAATCCCCAGTACTGCCACGAAAAAAAAAACAAAACAAAAACTTAAAAAGTGGGACCAGTGGGACCCACAGCAGTAGGCTGTGTAATGTGTCTCTTACTGGCTGTATAACCTTGGGCACGTTACTGGAGTATTTGTGCAAATGAGGGGTTCAACAAACACTTAAAACACTGCGCGCGAAAGACTAGGCATTGTTCTCCCTGCCTCCTTACGACAGCCCTGTAAGTGGACACCCCTGCTAATACAGGCATTTCTGCAGATAAGAAAGCTGAGGCACAAAAAGGCTAAGGAACTTCCCGAAGACGCAGCGAGCAAGTGGCTGAGCTGTGACTGCAGCCCAGGCAGCGTGCGTCCAGCACCGACAGCAGTCCCCGCATGCCGCCGGGCCCTCGACCTGAGGACCGGCACCAAACGGTAGCCCGCCCGCAGGCCGACACGGACGGCCCGGTCGTGGCGACCGAGGCTGCCCGACAACCCTCCGATTACGCCTGCACCACATCCCAAGCTGTCCCCTCATCCCTTCCCCAGGCTTTAAGGGAGCCGCCATGCCGTTCTGGCCTCACCTCCTCCTCCCTCCATCGCGAGATTTCCCGGAGAGCGAAACACGGAAGTGGATTCTACCATCTTCTCAGAGCCAGGCAGGGAGAAAAGGAGAAAAGGTTTCAAAGTAAAGGAACTCCTAGTTGGGACTCACTACCCAAAAACTCTCAGTAATTAAGCCTTAATAAGTGACTAAATTCTAGCTACTCTTGGTTTGTGGGAACTAAAAGTTCCCTCAGCCTCTTCAAACTCCCCCCCCACAGCCTCTTGAATGATGGAAGTTTCAAATGGCCGCTAATTCCAGAAGATACTGTCGGGCGTTAAACTAGTCTCGGTTGAAAAATAAATCTCACACGGCCTGCACTGCGCATGCGCAAACTGTCATTTCCTCTGGTGAGAGGAAGGCGCGCTCTCAGTTTGGGAGTGGTCACCGCTGGGGTGCGGGAAAGTAAGTCTTGCTGCTACACCATGACGTCCGTGGGGACCCTTGCCTTCGACGAATATGGGCGCCCTTTCCTCATTATCAAGGATCAGGAACGCAAGACTCGTCTTATGGGACTTGAGGCCCTCAAGGTAACGGCCCGGGATACGTTTGCAGTGGGATAAGGGGAGGCTACCGAAGCGGTGGTTCTGCGCCTGCGCGAGTTTAGGAGCGGTTTGTTGAGCCACGTGCTGCCGGGAAAGGTCGAGAACCCTCTCCCCGGCAACCCCTCTCTGTTCCAGTCGCGCAGCCCGCTCCCCGAGCTCGAGAGAGACCGGCGGATGGGCCTCTAGTGGGAATGTGGAGCTCGGATGGGCCGCGAGCGCCCGCGGGGGCGGGGGGCAGCTTCGTTCCGCCCGCCAGCAGGACCCGTTCCCGCGGCGCTGCAGCCCGGCCGACCCACCGTGCTGCGTTTGCATCGGACAACGCGGGGAGGCCGGGCTGGGTCGCCTGTCCCGCCAGGGCTGCACGTCCCGAAGAAACGGAGGCAGATTTGCTTTGTCACTCGTAAAGCTTTAGTCGTTTCCAAAGTAGTTTTTGAGTACTTTCGTGCGTGGCACATTCCTGAGTGCGGTGTCTTAAAAATAAATAGAACCCTTAGAGAATAAAGTAACTTGTAAGCGTGGAAAGTGGATACAAATAACCCTAATCCTAGGCAGGGTGTGATCAGAGGACCAGTGTAGGGAAAGGATGCAGATAGGAGTGGAGGGAGCTCTTCAGCATTTGGTAGCGGATAGGGCGGAATAGAGGGGCCATTAAAGGGAAAGGAGACAGCTGAGTCAGTATTGGGGCAGGAATGGCATGGCAATTTATCGAACAGAAGAAAAATTAGTTTTAATGGAACACAATCCGTATAGCGAGTGGCGCTATAGGAATCATCTCTAGATTGAGAGAGAAGGGAAGACCAGAGAATGAAACCATTGCAAGAGTCCAGGTAAGCAAGTGTCGTCTGAAAACAGACGTTGACAGATGCAGAGGAAGAGGTACTTTGAGAGGGTCTTAAGGTTTGTGTGTGGAGACCTTGCCACCAGTTTTGAGGTATCTGTGTTCACTTAGTGCCATGTGTTTTTACAGTTCTCTCCTTGACTTAACCATGGCAGGTAACGCAAACCGCACCTGATTTCCCGGTGGGAGTAATTCCTCTGTGGTGCTGACAGTATTAAATGGGTTGCTTGAAGGGTTGGTCACACACTGCTTAATCTGTGCTGTGTTCAGTATTTCTCTCCTTTCTCAGAGAAAGTTTTTGTTTTGTTTTTTGGTCTTTTTGAGACAAGTTTCACTGTGCAGTTCAGGCTGGCCTTGAACTCACTTTGTAGCCCAGGCTGGGCTCGAACTTTCAGCGATCCTCCTGCCTCAGCCTCCTGAGTGCTGGGATTACAGGCATGTGCCACCATGCCCAGCTTATAGGAGAAAGTTTAAAGTGATTTGTAGTACATATTCAATTCTGTTTTTCACCTAAAGGGACTTGCAGATTAAAGTAACATATAATACGCACTGCAAATTTAACAATATAATGAAAGCTACAAGTTATTTTGAATTAGCCTTTTTGTGCTAATCTCTTGGATTATTGTATGTAATCCGCACACTCTGAGGTATTGGTACTGTTATACAGAATTGGAAACTTGGGACCAGAGTAGGCGCAAAATTAACCAAGGTCATGTATCCTCTAAATAACAGGACCATAGCCAGGCATGGTGGCGCACTCAGAAGGCTGAGGCAGGATGATCACAGTGAGTTCAAGGCCAGCTTGCACAACATAGTGAGACCCTGTCTCAAAAAATACCAAAAAGTAAGTAGATAAACAAACAACAGGACCATGATTGAAGCCACCTCTGTCTAGGTTAGAGCCAGTGGTCTAGAGTAGCATTACCAGCATTGACATTACTGGCGCTTGTGGCCAGGATGTTCTTTGCTGTGGAGGCCTCTCCTTTGTAGGGTGTTCAGCAGGGTTTCCTTGTGCCCTCCCCACTATGTGCCAGTAGCATCCATCCCCCCTCAGCTTTTTCTTTTTTTTTTTTTTTTTTTTTTAAAGATCCAGTTTATTTGGTTTTTCTGTTGTTGTTGTTGTCATTGTTTGGTTTTTTTTGTTTGTTCGTTTTTGGTACCGGGAATCAAACTCGGGACCTTGCGCTTGCCAGGCAGGTGCTGTGCCACTGAGCTATATCCCTGGCCCCCTCTCAGCTTTGATGACCAAGAATGTGTCCAGATATTCAGACGTCTTCTGGGGACAAAATTGCCCCTCCCAGTTAAGAACCACTTTCCCGGGGCCAGGAATATAGCTCAGCGGCCCAGCGCCTGCCTGGCAAGCACAAGGTCGTGAGTTCAATCCCCAGTACCAAAAAAAAAAGTACATTTGAAGGATTAAAGGACCAGTATTTTCATAGACCAGTGAACTGTGTCCTTTGAACATGACAAACCGGGTGGCCAAGGAAGACTGCTGAGTATGTGCATTGGAACTGCTTTAAAAAGCTGGTCAGGGGCCGGTGAGATAGCTCAGCAGCATGAGCTCCTGCCTGGCAAGCGCGAGGGCCCGAGTTCAGCTCCTGGAACCCACATACAAAAAAGGGGCCGGTGATATCGCTCAGCGGCTCGGGCGCCTACTGGCGCGCGAGGTCCTGAGTTCGACCCTCGGTACCCACAAAAAAAAAAGCTGGTCAGGATGTTGGTGGGCAGAGGCTTTCTGTGCATCAGCATCTTGGGGACCAGAAGACGAGTTTGGTGTCAGGCATATACCATCACCTCCAGAAAGGAGCTAGGTCTCAGAGTGTGGAGACCCCCGAAGGAAAAGCTGAAGCTCACAGACTTCAGAGTTGAGGCATAGGAATTGACTGCAAGCATTTCCCTGTCCAGATGTGGCAGTGAGACTTATTTTTTGTTGTCTTAGAACAGTGACAGCAAACCTTTTAGAGAGCAGTTGCCCATCGGCAACCTGAAACCCACTTATTTACCACAAAATGCCAACACTGCAGTTAAACCTGAATGCTCGGCTGCTGGGGCAGTGCTGGGCAGCTTGGCTCACGTGCTGACAGAGGGCTCTGCGTGCCCACTGCAGCACACGTGCTGTAGGTTCGCCACCACTGTCCCAGAATGTGCAAATCAAGATCTAGGGCTTATTGGGATGGAACATGAGCATTCGAGTCATAAGAATTGGATGCTCTGGGTGGGTGCTCATCGGTTTAGGGATGTGTACTTGGCCTCAGCCTCGTGGAACTTACAGCTGGCTTAAAGAGGGGACCAAAATACATGACAAATTAAAGGCAGCAGTAGAAGAAATGTCATAAGGTATAACAGTTGAATGTTTCACAATGAAGTTCAAAAACCAGCTTTATTTTTTTTTTTTTCAAGAAACATAAGTTTTTCCTTTGGCATTTAGAGTCTTAAAGGTAATAAGAAAGTGTTGAGATTATTCAGTTATGTGACAGTTCACTGTAATTTGCCTTAAAATGCAGGCAGCAGTTGGTTTAGGAAGAGCTGTGTTCTAAAAGTATATAACCTGAAACAGAGCAGGCTGAATTCCCAGTCAGTAAAATACTTAGTGCACGGTGCCCCTGAACCCTGGTGCTTGATGTTGAGCTTCTTCTCTGGAAACAGAATTGGAATTTATACCTACCACTGAGTTCAGTAGCTAGATGTAGTGAGAAGAAATACCAGGTATCTTAATTATAATTATTCTAATATTCCTCACAGCACCCCTTGATCTGTAGTTATATGTAATTGAAACTTTACAGGTCGAAGATATTTAGGATGAGAGAACAAACAGGTGAAAACAGCAGTCTACCTCATTGTGTGCCCTCAGAATCACCATTTCTAAATTCCCAGCTACTGCATAGAACTTTCCACCTTTGGAAATCGATCTTTCTAAAAACTTCAATAGGCAAAAGTGGCTTCTGTGCCTGAGCTCGATATTGGCGCGTGACTGTATTTCCACAGTAGACCGTAGTGTGAAAGCTCAGGGCGTTGCGTGTTTACAGTTGTAAGACCTGTAGGGTCAGGATGTCTGTGTTCCCAGCCGTAAAGTGGTCTCATGAGAGAATTTGCCTGGCTGATGTGTTGAGGGTTAAATGAGAACACAAAGAAAACACTTGGTTCTGTTTCTTTTCCATAAGAATTGCTTGCTAAAGCTAGTACAAACCAAACTGAACGAGAACCAAATCAAATTTCCCCGTAAGGTCAGCACTGAACCTAACCATTGAATTTGATTAAGTTCTCATCCAATTTGGTTTGTTACTAGAGTCATGGAAAGAATTCAGTTCAAAGGGGCCCGATGAGATGGTTCAGCGGCATACGTGCCTGCTTGGCAAGCGTGAGGGCCTGAGTTCGACTCCCGGAACCCACATACGAAAAAAGGGCCGGTGATATCGCTCAGCAGCACGGGCACCTACTGGCAAGTGAGGTCCTGAGGTTGACCCCCAGTACCCACAAAAAAAAAAAAAAAAGCAGTTCGTGAAACTGTGGTTTTAAATATTACTGATTTTAGATCTAGACCGGTCTATACCCTCTTAAATGTAGAAGGTTCTAGAGGGTAGAAACTCTGTCATAAGTGACGTTTGTAATCATCAGCTATATGTTTCTAACTATTCAAAATTATACATAACTGAATATTTGCTTTTTTTTTTTTTTTTTTTGGTTCATTTAGTCTCATATAATGGCAGCAAAGGCTGTAGCAAATACAATGAGAACATCACTTGGACCAAATGGTGAGTCTAACAATACCGGTTTTTTTTTTTAAAGAAGTTTCAAATCAGAGCAGTCAGTGAAACTTCTTCAGAAAAGGCGAGGGGGAAGGTGGCATCCTACTACCCTACAGGCAGAATATTAGTATGTATGCATTTGTAGATGAGACTTTTCCAGGTAGCATTTCATTAGCATTTTCCAAGTATTCTATGATATTATCTTTTAAGATTAATAACTAGATTTAGTGATGTTCTTTTTGTTGTTTTATTTTTTCTTTTTTCCTTTTCTCCGGTTCCATGTAGATGGGGCTTACAGTGTGTTGCTTTAGGTTAGCCAACCTAAAACTGTCTTTATGTAGATGTTTTTATATATGTTGAATTATGTGTCTAATAAATTGCATAGATAAGTACAGGATCAAGAGAACATTTTTAATAGTTCATGATATTGCTGCAACTCGCCCTTCATGTGCCTTCTAAATACTGTTGTGTTTCTAGGGCTGGATAAGATGATGGTAGACAAGGATGGAGATGTGACTGTGACTAATGATGGGGCCACCATTTTAAGCATGATGGATGTTGACCATCAGATCGCCAAGTTGATGGTCGAGCTGTCCAAATCCCAGGATGATGAAATTGGAGATGGGACCACAGGCGTGGTTGGTAAGAAAAGACAAAATGTCCTTTCTTATTTAAGAAGTGTTATTAAAAATCAGACTTGGGGCTAACATGCCTGCCAAGAATGTTTATTCTGAACAAATCATGAGAAAACAGTTGGACAAATCCAAGGTGAAGAAAATGCCACAGATAAGTGCCCCAAACTTTTCAAAATGAGGTGGAAAGGGAGTGGGTAGGGTTGGGGGCGAGAAAGGACAACCCACTGCAATGGTGTAAGTCTTGAAGTGGGGTGGTTGGGGGCTTTTAAGCTATAACACAAGGGTGTCCAACCTCTGGCTTGCGTGGGCAGCATTAAGTAAAGAGAAATTGTCTCGGGCCGCATATAAAATACGTAACGTAGTGTATATAGGTAACAAAACTGCCTTTGTTTTTAATATTGCTTATTACAACAGTTTTTAAAAGGCAGGTCTCAACCTTGAACACACCTGAGTGGGAAGGATGTTTGGAACAGTGGGGGGATTTGGTTTAGGGTCGTGTGTTACACGATTGTGTCAGTGTTGAGTTGCCAAGTGTGGCAGTTACATTGTGGCTGTGTAGAATGTCTTCGTTCTGCACTCAGGGCTAAAATACAGAGTGGTGATATGTCATGATTTCACACCTAATTCTCAGAACAACTGAACAGAAAAAGAGCTTGGAAGCCTATGTAGAGAAAACATGGCCAAATGTTAAAGTAGTAGTAATTTTACTATTGCAGTTTTTTTCCCTAGGGTTTGAACTGTTTGTGATTAAAAAGTTGGGGTCAGCTGAAGGGATCAGTACCTTTAAGGTTATCTTTCCTGCAGCTAGTTCCGATCCATTTATTCTGAGGTATTTCTTGGTGCCACTGTGTGTCCATCACTGTGTTGGTGTACGTGGAGAGAAGCAGATACAAAACCAACCACAAACTCATCTGTGGCACCTTAAAAGGGGGAAGGGAGAGTTGGTGATGGATAAATAATAACATTTGTAAATCCTGCTTACACCACGATTTCACTCAGTAGAAGTCCCCGGCCCAGGAAACGTAATGGTTGTCTTCCCCTTGTTAAATGTTCTCTTGCATCACACTCTTCAGTTACTGAGGGCTGAACATTGGTCTGTAAGGAGAAACCTGCCTTCTGCTGGAACTGAAGCGAGGGGCTCCTTGTCAAACACTGATAGTCCTGACTCCTAGGGCTATATCCGACTTACTTCAGGGACATCTTCCTTCCAGGGTAGCGGCTAGTTATGTTGCTTAGACTGTACTAAGGTTTGTGACTTTTCCTACACTCATTGCCGTCTTGTTCGCAGTCCTGGCTGGCGCCTTGCTGGAAGAAGCCGAGCAGTTGCTCGACCGGGGCATTCACCCCATCAGAATCGCCGATGGCTATGAGCAGGCTGCCCGCATTGCCATTGAGCACCTGGACAAGATCAGCACCAGTGTCTTAGTGGACACGAAGAACACCGAACCCCTCATTCAGACGGCAAAAACCACGCTGGGCTCCAAAGTGTGCGTGTCGTGTTGGTAGAACATCATGGTTAAGCGTTACACAGGGGCACAGTTGATTTGCCTGTTCCTAGGGGCAGTGACGAGATCACTGGTGGATGGTATGGATTTGACGAAATTGCTATTGTTGTGCTTTTGCTTTTCTTAATCCAGGGAAAGATGGGCACGTTTTGTGTTTTTAGTTGGAAGCTGAATTTGCCGATTGAGTTACTATATCCTTTTGATGGTATTTATAAAGTATATACTTCTTTAATTTAGCAATTTAGGCTGATTTGCAATCAGCTAGATAGAGTCCTACTTGGGTGTGTGTTTCTTTCTTTGTTTTGGAGACAGGGTCTCACTTCGTAGTGCAGGCTGGACTTGAACTCACTGTGTAGCCCAGGCTGGCCTTGAACTCGTGATCCTCCTCTCTCAGCCCTGAGTGCTGGGCTTACAGGCATGCGTCACTACGTCCAGCTGTTAATTTTCATAACACTTGTATTATTTCTCTGCTAGGCAGCCATTTAGGGGGGAAGGAGGTTCTACTTTCCATTTATTCAGCAAGCCACTTTACTAGTCTAAAACTTTAATTTCATAAGGAGAGACTGTCTTGAAATTGATTTACCAAGTGTGTTCAACATTGGCCTAACACCTCCTGTTGGCCAGACTTACTGCTGTGTCTTAGAAGTCCAGAGATACAGTTCTCGCCCCTGGGTACCAAGCAGCCTCGGACAAGGTGTGCACTTTAAACAGCGATAGAAGTTGATGGTTGCCTGCCATCGTGCGGCGTAAAGTCCAGTGTAAGGTTCTTTATTGCCCTTTTTTTTTAGTTGACAGTGCACGAGGTGTTTCGTGGCGCATGCACGCCTGTGCAGTAGTTCTAGCAGACGGGAAGGCGTGGGCTCTGGCACAGAGGTCGGGGGAGGGCAGCAAGTGTCTGAGCGGCCTGGGCTGCGGCGGGGGCCTTGACGCCTGCGTCCTCTGCCTGTGGTTCCTAGCTGAGGCTGGCTCCCAGCAGGGGCGACTGCCCTGTGGAGGGCTCTGGTGCACTGCTTCCTCCTGACAGGAGAGCATTCCCAGGCTGGAAGTGCGCACATTGAATCTGGTGGATTTATAAGTTAAAACAGCTCTCTTAGCAAGCCTTTGTAAAACTCAGAAAAGGTCTTCACTACAGAGCATGCTCAGATCATAGTGGCCAAATACGTCCACCGTAAAGCAGAACACTAAGTAACCAGTGTGGGGTACTAACATTTTTTAGTTTCGTGGTTCTCGTTCCTAGATTTCAAGTGCTAGGCTTCCCCTTGTAGTTCCTTTAAATTCTATTGAGCAGTCAAAATGTTTCAGTTTTCAGAAAGAAGCAGCATCTTCCATTTGTAACATTTCCCACATTTCCCATTCTGCTTTGAACTGACAAATGGCAGTGGAGGGGTTTTCTGTTTAGTTGCTGGTTTTTTGTTTTGTTTTCTTTTTTTGAGGCAGGGTTCTACTACGTAGTCTAAGCTGGCCTTGAATTCAGTGTTGTAGCCCAGGCTGACCTTGAACTTGGTGATCCTCCTGCCTCAACTTCCCGGGTACAGTAGTCTTTAAAAGTAGTACAGTCTTAGGAAAACCCTTGAAGAGTGCTTGCCGAACTGCACAGGTCTTTACGGACATTCAAATTGGAAAGATACAGTGAATTTCAGTAAATGAAAAGTAAATGGTGGGTTCTTTCCCCTCATCCTGCATTGAGAATCCTGCCCGCTGCTGAAGGTGCAGCTGATGGTGGTTTTCCTTTCTAGAAAACAGCGTGTCCTGGGTGTGGTCGTGTCTGAGTCACATCGTGCAGTGGGGTCTGCTGTGGTTGCAGTAATTATGCAAAGTTGTGGGTGTTCCCATCAGGGTTAACAGCTGTCACCGACAAATGGCCGAGATCGCCGTGAATGCCGTCCTCACTGTGGCCGACATGGAGCGGAGAGACGTTGACTTCGAGCTCATCAAAGTAGAAGGCAAAGTGGGCGGGAGGCTGGAGGATACCAAGCTTATCAAGGGCGTGATCGTGGATAAGGATTTCAGTCACCCGCAGATGCCCAAGGTAAGTCATCGTCTTCACAGCACCACACTGTTTGAACTCACGGGTCCACCAATTAAAACGTGTGCTTTTCTCCACAGAAAGTAGAGAACGCTAAGATCGCAATTCTCACGTGTCCATTTGAACCACCTAAGCCGAAGACAAAGCACAAGCTGGATGTGACCTCTGTGGAAGATTACAGAGCCCTTCAGAAGTATGAGAAGGAGAAGTTTGAAGAGATGATTCAGCAGGTAAGTGGTCCATGGGGAATTGAAACTCCCGAAGGATGCGGGGAGGTAGGTGCGGTTAATGAATGTGTGGCACTAACCTGGGTTAGCATCTTAACCGAGTTGTATGGATACAGGTAATGGGCAGGCTAGTCTTTGTTCAATTTTAAATCATAAAAATTATCAACAGCAAAACATCAAGTGGCACAGACAGAAAAGCAAAAGGGTGAAGAAGTCTAATTTGTCTTAAGGTGGTCACCGATGAGGATGTCTAAAACCTTCACGGTGGGTCCGTAATCCATGTCTCGCTGCCGGGCGGCTCTGATTCGAATTGATTGTCCCATCGGGTGGCTTATACCGATTCTCAGGGGGTCTTTGATTATGATAATGCAAAGACAGGCAGGTTGATTTAGCAGGCCAGATGTCATCATATTACAGTTCCTTAAGGAAAGCATTAAAATGGTATAAAATGTAATGCAGCTGACTTATGGTATAGCAGGTGTAAATGCATATTATGTACACCAATATGGGGTACTTGTCAGACTTCCATATTAAAATTTGGAATTATTGATAAACTATTAACCCACGAAAAAATGCCACAGACATTTCAATTTAATGAAATAAATTTGATTATTATAATAACTTTTAATTGGTATGAATAACAATATGTTTGGGCAATAATTATTCAGATTCAAGCAACTAACTAGATTTGGTCCATTTATAGATTTTTTTTTTATTTTATTAGTAAAAAGACCAATACAGGTGATTAGATCCATATGTAGTACCAGTGGTTCAAGCTGGCCGCTGGGACAGTCCGTGTTGTTCAAGCCATCGGGAATGTGGTAAAGAAACGGCACCATCAGCTGTAGCTATGCTGTGGAGTGTCCTGGGACGTCTGAATAGAACTTGCAGGCAACAGTTGTCGGGTGTTCAAGGCCAGCCTGAACTGCACAGCGAGACCCTGTCTCAAAAAAAGAGTTGTCACATAGCAACACCAGAGTGCGCTCCCTGCTCCAATGCTGTGACAGCACAGGAGTTACAAATGCCTCTCTCCCCTCTGGCTGTGAGTTGGCGCACGTGCTCGCTGACAGCACTGCATCTTTTGGGAATCTGCCCTCGGGGATTTAAAGCACTGATGCTCTAGGATACATTAGCGGAGGTACTGGTTAGACACTGCGTATAGCAGCTGGCTAGAAGCTATTTAAAGTGTTTTGAGGGAAGTTGAGTTCATTTATTCTTACTGCATTTCATGTGCTTGCCACATTCCAGGCCCTGGTGGGCACTGAGGCATGGCCAGGGCACAGGATGCGTGGTTCGGGGGTGGGGCTCATATGGACACGGTCGGAGAAGTGAGAGCGGAGTGACTCTGGACGGCCGGTGGGGACGCGGTGAGCGTGTGCGAGGAACAGCCGGCCTGAGGGGCTGGAGCCACTGCAGTGTTGAGCTCTGAGGGTGGCCGTGCATGTGCTGGAGTCAGTCTCAGAAAGGAGAACAGGGATGGCGATGGGGCTGAATGGGGTGACCAAAGGGGCACAGGACAGGCTGCTGTGGAGACGAGAGCCGCCATTTGAGGAATCCAGGGACGGCGGCTGTCAGGGAGCAGCCAGAGCTTGCTTGGTGTGGCGGAGCTGCCCCTGGTGGGCTGAGCTCCGGGGGGCGGGGTGGAGCCAGGAAGCGGCCGCGCTCTGAGGGCCTCACACTCCAGTGCGGAGAAGTGTGTCGGCACATTCCGGTTGTGCTCCAGTCCCAGACGAGCGAGGCCCTTCCTGGGTGTGTGTGGCAGGACGGCTCTTGACCTTCCCTGTGGGGGAGAGGTTATTCTGTTGATAGTTCTTTTTGCTTTGCTAATATGGGTTCATTGCCAGGTTACTGTTTACGGCTTTCAAAGCATAGTTTAAAAAATGAGGTGGTTCTTAGTGGTCCATGTTAGTTAGATAAAATTTGAAACTGACAAAAAAGTAGACACCCACATTTCCTCCTTTCCCACCTCATACAACTGTGCATCTCACGTTTTTCATTGATGTGCTGGGGCTTTTCTTTTCCCAGATTAAAGAAACCGGTGCTAACCTAGCTATTTGCCAATGGGGCTTTGACGATGAAGCAAATCATCTACTTCTTCAGAACAGCCTGCCTGCAGTTCGCTGGGTGGGAGGCCCCGAGATTGAGGTAGGAGCCGGCTCACAGGGCCTTTGATGGGGCGAGCTTGCCTTCAGTGGTCACGTCGTGCCAGGGTTCAAGGAGGGTGGGCGGGCCTGAGTCACAGTGCTTTTGTGGGGGAGCTTGGTGACGTTCTGCATGTTGCCACAGTCAGTTCACTTGGCCCTGACTGATCTCCTAGCCAGGAAGGCCTGGTCCCCTCCCTGCAGAGAGGGGAGATGAAGTAGAGGGCTCAGCAGTTCTCACTTGGTGACAGTGGCCACACCAGGACCAGACTAGGGCACCAGCTCTTCCCAGCCTGTCTACCACGGCGTTTTGCAGCGAGCCTGAGATGCTTTGCCTGGAGTGGTCGGCGCTAGTGAGCAGGGTGTCCTAGAGGAAGTCGGGCACATTTGTGGTTTGGCTGTGGAGTTCACCACTACCATCTTTGTCCTCCTCTGACTCCCCACTTAGCTGATTGCCATTGCAACAGGAGGCCGGATTGTCCCTCGGTTCTCAGAACTCACCGTGGAGAAGCTGGGCTTCGCTGGCCTGGTACAGGAGATCTCATTTGGCACCACGAAGGACAAAATGCTGGTCATCGAGCAGTGCAAGAACTCCAGGGCCGTCACCATTTTCATCAGGGGAGGGAATAAAATGGTGAGGACTCACTTCGCCCTCCTGCACTTTTGTAGCTTTTTTGCCCATAATGTGCTTAGCTCAAATACAGTTACCATTAAAAAGATTTCCTCAAAGAAATGGACGTATCATGGTATAAAGTTGTCAGTTTTCTGCTGTCCCTTAGGTAGAAACAAGAAACCCAAGTAAACAGCCGTTGACACTGTTCTTGAAGTAATGAATTTCAGCACAGTGGTTAACGCAGGTCATTGTGCGGGGTCGTTAGTGTGTGGTCCTTCGCCTGAGCAAGAGTCGCCTGGGCCGCCTCTGCCTGTGGAGTTTTCTTAGCTACATCGTGGGGCGGGGGCGGTATGAGAAAGGTGGTCCGGATACGTGAACGCCCCCTCCTTTGTCTCTAACCACGGTGTTTCTAGCAGGGGTTGTCAGGAATTTTCCCTACCCAGCAAGCATTTCAGCTGAACCGAGATGTCAGGTATTAGGCCCTGTGGAGATCCTGACCACATTAATTTCACACTGCTTTTCCTTAGATCATCGAGGAGGCGAAACGATCCCTTCACGACGCTCTGTGTGTCATCCGGAACCTCGTCCGGGACAACCGCGTGGTGCACGGCGGGGGTGCTGCGGAAATATCCTGTGCGCTGGCCGTGAGCCAGGAGGCGGACAAGGTGAGAGACGCGAGGACTTGGGAGCGCCCAGTGATGTGACAGCAGGCACCAAACTGTGGGGCTGTGTCTGGGGTGCAACCTGCATTCCTTCCTGTCTCCCTAACTGGCCTGCCTCGGCCTCTCCAACCACTCCAGCTCAGTGCACATTGTAACTCCAGGCAGTGAGCACTGCTTTGTTCTTAGACACCTCTAAAATGGCTCTTCATCCTGTCTTTATTCTTTAGTGACCTTTTAATATTTTCATAAATTACAAGTCAAGCAGCTTATTTCTCAACCCAGCTGCTTAAGTTTGGCTTTCGAAGGAGGTGCTGTGTTTGCTGGGCGTTGCCTCTGTTGGCTGCTTTGGGGTGGCCTTGGCTTGGCCAGCCGGGCTCACTGCTGTTCCCTGCAGTGCCCGACCTTGGAGCAGTACGCCATGCGCGCGTTCGCAGACGCGCTGGAGGTCATCCCCATGGCCCTGGCTGAGAACAGCGGCATGAACCCCATCCAGACCATGACTGAGGTCCGCGCCAGGCAGGTGAAGGAGGCCAACCCTGCCCTCGGGATCGACTGTCTGCACAAGGGCACCAACGGTGAGTGTGCCAGGCCACCAGGGGGCTGTGTGCGTGTGAGCCAGGTAATCACACACCGTGTGCTGGGACCCCACTTAGCCGTGCTTTAGAACGTTCGAGTTGATTACCTTAGGAGGTTGTTAGTCTTAACTGTAAAATTCATTTTAATAACAGTGAACCTCGATACGGTATTTCCAAAGGTGACGTTTGAACCTCTGGTTTTAGAAAGTGTTTCTCTCCTGTGAATGTAAGAGTCCGATACCACATAAAACAGCTGGGAAATGGACTTAGCTCATGGCTGGCCGTGAGGATGTGTCCTGTGGATTTCTCTTCCGGGTGTTAGGGGAGCTTTGGCTGTGGACTCTGGTCTGTGATTTCTGTGCTGATCAGGCCATATCTGCATTTTGGAATCAGCTCCTCTGGCCCCATTGTGACAGTCTTGCTTTACTTAGAAGGGTCATTGTGCTCTGTTTTTCATGCTCATAGCATGACAAGTAAGGGATAGTGTCACCGTGAGGGCCCGTTGGTGCATTTCTGGGAAACATCCTACGTCTCAGGCCCCCTCAGCTGTCCCCGTTGGGGTGTGGATACTTGTGGGGTGCGCTGTCACAGGCAAGTCTTGTAAACAAGGAGCGTGGCCCACCCCCCACACACACACAACCTTCCTAGCAGTTGTTAACCAGGTTGAAGTCCAGAATGTTCATGGGGAAATGAAATGTAACTGAGAGTAGTGGCTGCTTGGCCTGCATGGTGGTGTAGTTTTTGAGATGGACTCACCGTGTTGCTCCGGCTGGCCCTGAACGCCGGGTGACACTGATCCTCCTGGCCCAGCCTCCCAGGTAGCTGGGCTATGGCATGGAGCACTGCACTCAGCTGTGTTACGTTTTACTGTGGTTCTGTACATGGAAGCCATCTATCGATACTAAATGTGTGTGCTACCTCTGGGTAATTTACTTGTATTTTTCAGACATGAAGCAACAACATGTCATAGAAACCTTGATTGGCAAAAAGCAACAGATCTCCCTCGCAACACAAATGGTTAGAATGATTTTGAAGATTGACGACATCCGTAAGCCTGGAGAATCTGAAGAGTAAAGAGAAATTTAGAATAAGATGCAGTAGCGAGATCCACTGCTTGATGAAGTAAATGAGTGTCTGGCAGCGCATTGACAGTTATTTATTACTATGCCCTTTTTCAGAGGCTGTCGATGCTGTGATAAAAATAGCTGTTTGGTAACCGTAGTTTCACTTGTTCAGAGCTGTGTAACTGCAGGAATACTGTTCCACAGGCTTTTGTATTCATTAAAGCGATCTCTTCAAACCTTTATCTTCAAGGTTGAGAAGCATTTGTCATAACGTGAATTAAAGGCTGCCTTACCTGAAGGGTTTGAGTCTGGTTTTTAGAATAAGCTGTAGGGACTGTTCCAGCAGCTTAAACATTTGGTTCTCAGGATTCATTTCGGCCCTGGGAGGAGCATAGGCTTGCTCCATGCCCCTGCGGTGGGTCCCTCAGTGTGGACCTGTCGTGACTGTGGTTCCAGGCTGCTGGGGAACTGGCCGAGATCCCCACCTGCCTGTGGGAGGGGTACGGTGAAGGATGAAGAAAAAACAAATTTAATGATGCGTAGGAGGGGTTGGGAGGTCAGTGACTTGGGATGGGCAAGACAAGACCTCTTCAGCTGGCCCACTTTTATTTTTTCCAGTGAGAAGTGCAGGAGAGGGGGAGGGTACTTTTTCCCAGAACAGTGGAGTAGTGGAATGAACAAATGTAACAGTACAGGGCCAGGCATGGTGGCGCACACCTGTAATCCCAGCACTCGGGAGGCCGAGGCAGGAGGATTGCCGTGAGTTCAAGGCCAGCCTGAACTGTATAGTGAGACCCTATCTCAAAAAGACAAAAGTTTAACATCACAAAAGAAACAAGATCCTACCCCTCACCTGAGTACCAGCCCTCCTTGTACTGTCCTCAGCAGATCTCATCCCGCCCTGTCTCAGACCATCAAGATAACTTGTCCCCGATCTCGGCACCGTTGCTAGGTTACACCGCATGACAGCCACACGTGGCACTGACTTACTCCTGGCTTCCCCCTTCTTGTCTTGAACCGGGACGGGCCTAGCTGTACTGTGGCCAACCCGGGGGACAGCCAGACTGGAGGGGAGTGGACTGTACGGAAGGAGGGGGGGCTCCAGCAGTGGCAGGAAGGAAAGCCTTGCGGTTCCCGCGTGCAGGGACACTGCTGTGGGTCTGTTCCGCTGCAGTGGTCCCAGCCGGGTGTCCTCGTCTTGGCAGGGGCGCCCGTCAGCTGTCACGGGGGCCTTGTGACCTGCTGGCATCTCAGTTCTCCTGTCCCCTGCTTTGCCCTGTGGGTTGAGCTCCCTGGGCTTTCTGAGTGCTGCTTGTGGGACCCAGCAGGGAGGTCACCTTCATGCCGCCAACAGGAGGATTTGCTGGTCCCTCGTGCCAGGGCTTCCCTGTCCTGGCTGTGAACGGCCCATGGCTGGCTCCCCTGTGGGTCCTCCCGTTCACTCCATCTGCCCAGTCGTTGATGGAGCTTTGGGCACACTGGCTACAGCCTCAGGACATAGCCGTCCCAAGCTCAGCGTCACACACTCCATGCCTCCGCCTGCGCATCTCCAGGAAGCCCAGGGAGGCCGGGCGTGAGCAGCGTGTCCCAGAGCAGCCTCGCAGGCGTGCAGCAGCCCAGTGGGGGCCGTGACTGAGTCCACAGTGGCTGGGGCTCCACTCGGGCTTTTACTCTGTCGACACGGAAAAGCTTTTCTCATTGTGAAAACGGACTCAAAAGTCAGGTGTGAGGGCCGGTGAGATAGCTCAGCGGCCTAAACGCCTGCCTGGCAAGCGCAAGGTCCTGCGTTCGACTCCCGGTACCCACATATGAAAGAAGGGCCGGTGATATCGCTCAGCGGCACGGGCACCTGCTGGCACACAAGGTCCTGAGTTGGACCCCTGGTACCCACAAAAAAAGAAAAGGTGTGAACTCCAAATCTGATGCTGCTCAGCAGCCACTCTGAGCTGCGCAGAGCCGCACTGCCGATTCCAGTGCTCCGTCTCCCGTTCCCCAGGGTGCTCAATCCAGACATGGGCCCCTCGGGCCACCTCCTGTGGGCAGCTGCCGCAGCCTTCCTGAGCCCAGTGACCCCATGCCCTGCATGGACTGCAGACGGCTCAGCAACCCTGTCAGGCAGTGTGGGCTGATGGACTAGTGTCTGCTTGCCCTAAATCCACCAGTTACAGCCCCTGCAAGAAGCCAGCTGGTCACCCCAATAAAGGCTTCAGCCCAGAGGCCCCCATCCTCCGTTGCTCCCCACTACCTTCTGACACCTGAATAACTGCCTGCTTAGGGCTCCCAGAGGGAGAGCCATCTTGGTCAGAACAAAACAAAGATGGCCCCAGGACGTCTGCCGGCACCTCCAGCTCCTGCAGGAGGGGACCGGTCACAGGTGCTCTGCATTAGGCCGTTCACCCACACAGAGAAGCCATCCATATGCTGGGTGCAATGATGTACACCTGTGGTCCCAGCTACTCAGGAGGCTGAGGTGGGAGAATCACTTGAGCCCGGGAAGTTCAAGGTCAGCCTGGACAACACAGCAAGACCCTGTCTCAAACAACAAACCGAAAGCATCCTGGGAAAAGCACTCCGTAGACATCCTGGCCAAACCTGGAGCCCCATGGGGGATGGCTGCAGGTTCGGGCACTGGGTGTGAGACACCACAAAACCGAGTTAGAGGAGCATGTGGGGTGCAGTGCTGCCCGCCTGAAACCCCAGCTGCTCAGCGCCTAAGGCAGGCGGATTGGAAGTTCAAGGCCAGCCCGGGCACATTTACAAGCCCATCTCAAAACGAAAATGGCCAGGGGTATAACTCGGTAACCCAGGGTAGAGAGCCCCTGGGTTCAATCCCCAGTGCCACAAAGTGACACCACGTCATTTGCCCTAACACACAGCCCCAGGGACCTCAGCCTCCAGCACCACCAACCTGGTGGACTCAGCAGCCGGAGCCCCTGGGACCCAAATGCCATGTCTGGAAAACTGGCTCTAGCCAGGTGATAACTAGGCTATCGTTTTCTTTTAGCTTAAGGGAAAAAGTACAAAAAATCGGTTTATTAGTTGATATAATTAGGTCAGTAGAAACTTGATTTCAGCATTATATGGATGTGAGAACTTCAGCTCTCTTAAGACAAGGATGAATAGCTAATTGGGTTCTTAGTCTATGCCTGGTTACACTGTTCACAGCATTGCAGCAATGCCATTTTAAAGGACGTGACCAGCTAAACACCTGAAAGGCCACGGTGGAGCAGCCCCAGGTCTCCCCTAATAACCTCTTACTACTCTCATTCAGATTCTCCAGGTACTCTTTTATTCCTTTAATTTTCATTTGATATACATGTTCAAGATTATTTCCATACATTAAAATTTTGCAAATTTGTGTCTCAGATGAAGTGAATTTCAGCATCCCTACATTTATTTTTTTTGAAGTAAAAAATAAATGATCTAAGTACTTGAAGGCAAATTTTTGAATGAAGCAATTTTGAGGAAGTTTGTGCCCCATCACCGCTAAATGTACTTGTGCAGCCACTCGACTAGATTCCGCCTGGCCTCGTCAATGTAGGGCTTGTCGGCGAGCTGGCAGTCTTCTCTCTTCCGGTGCACAAAGCCGTGAGTCTGCCCCGTGAAGGTTTTAACTTGGTACTCAACTTTGCAGTGTTCTTTCAACTTCTGGGTCAGCAAAGAAACCTGATATGCAGAAGCATTGGTGATGATAGGATTTTTTTTTTAATGTGGAATCATTTTAATAAAGAATTTTACATACAGTACCTTCCATATAGAACAGTGTGTTTGCAAACTTAATATCTGAATGTTCAGTGGCGTGTATTGTTATCAAAGATAAACTCAAGTTCATTGTCTATCAGTTCTAAAATGCATTTATGCAGACTGCTAGAACTGATAAACAGAAAGAGGCATTATATATTCAAGTGTTGTATGTCATCAGACCCCTTAGTAGTACTCTCCATTCTGTAAATCTTTCAGTGGGTGTTCATAAAAGATTGAATATCAGCGCTTTATAGACACATATCACAGCTATACCAAATTCTTTACTATTCACTTGATAACTAACACAGTTCTTAGCACTGACAAAGGAGATTTCAGAGCAATGTGAAAATAATAACAGCAGCAATTAAGCTATGGCAGGGTGTCCAGGTGACCTGTCATGAGTTGAAAATATCGAAGATCAAAAATGCATTTAGGGGCATGGAGACACAGCTCAGTTGTAGAGAGCTTGCTTCGAATTCAGGAGGCCTGAGTGAAGTTCCCAGAAGCATCAAAAGAAAGAAAATGCACTTCTGGTCGTGGTGGTGCCCTCCCGTAATTCCAGCACTTTGGGAAGCTGAGGCAGGAGAATCGAAAGTTCAAGCCCAGCCTGGGCAACGTATGAAGACTCAGAGTTAAATCAATCAATCAATCAATAAATAAATCAGCTGCAGGGTAGCTCAGCGCCCACAGAGTTCAACTCCCAGCACCGCAAGAATGCATAGGAAGAGACATCGAAGCCCAGTGACCAGGGGAACAGCCAAGCTTGGCCACCCAGCATGCCAAGCGCTGCCTTCGTCCCTGGCGACCTGGCCCAAGTGTGTGGGACCTGGACTGCTGGCCCAGGAAAAGATCCAGGCTCGCAGCGCGGTTTTCACTGAGTGTGTGTGGACACCATCTTAAAAGTTGAAAGCTCCTCAATCACGCCATCGTAAGCCAGGGACTCCGTACTTAACCTCATTTTTGTTAATATATTTGCATATTAGTTACTAATAATAATTGCCCAATGATTGGTTGTTTTTTTTTTTCTTTGTGGTGCAGGGGAACGGGCCCAGGGGCCCTCCAGCACCGGGCCACATCCCTAGCCCTTTCTGTTTTTTATTTTGAGACAGGGTCTCACAAAGTGGCCCAGGCTGGCCTTCAACTTTCAGTCCTCCTGCCCCAGCCTCCCCGGCGCTGGGACTACAGGCGCGAGCCACCCCACCTGGCTCATATTTGAAATTTTAACACTGGAAAACAATTAGAGTAACGTATAATTTCTTTGAGACTTTTTCCCAAAAAATGTCGAGTCGTATTAATACACAAACGAGCAGAGGAAGGACGCACTTACCTGCTCAAGGGGAATCACAAAGTCGTTTTCAGCAAAAATGAACAGCGTGGGGTTCTTTAGGTCATAGACGTCTTCCGAATCCTTGATGATGCCTGAAAAGCGAGTTCGAGGGCGTCGCGCTGGTGCCACAGGCAGCTGCCTGCTTCAGTCCCGCCGGCCCGGCTCTGACCGCAGTGCTCGCGGCGGGTTCACCGGCGCGGCCGGACACTGGCGCCGACACTGGTGGCCGGGACAGCGCGCGTGCAGCTGTCGGCCCCCGCGGGCCGTCCTGTCGGCTCGCCTTCGTCCTGTCTCGGCCTCACAGACGAATCAGGCCGCAAGTTTTAAGGCAAGAGCAGGTGGAGGGAAATACCTTTCCCCCACTTCCTGCCACAGCACCGCAAGGAAGGATCCCTCCTCTCCAGGAGACTGGGAGCCCGAGAAAGACAGCCACGCCCTGCCCGCGCCGGCGAAGCGGGGTCCTGTGTCGCCGGACAGTGTGGCTGTCCCCGGGGCCCAAGTCCTGCGCATAGGCACGACAGCGGCCAGCAGGTGGCGCCGTTGCGGCGCCCGCTCACGGTGTCTCCACTCCCGCAAGGGCATTGTTGGGTCAGCAGCCCGTGATACTGAGTTTATTTGCTTTTGTGTAGGTAAATATTTAACAGAGTTTTTTAAAGGCTAAAAGTAGGCGAAAGTACCAAAGAGAGAAACCATTAAGCTATATAAGCATCATAGTACTGCACACATTTGCTAATAAAAAAAAAGCTAAAAAAAAAAATAAAACTCTGTTAGTAAAAAGACAAGTGTATTTGTCAAAGGAACTTATTTAGTGCTGATTGTAAAGTTGTGTTTAACATTAATTTCTGTATATGTTGCCTTAAAACACTGAGTTTGAAATAAATACTAAACTATGTGAGTACATTGCAGTGAAAAATAAGAAGCATAGCTTTGTAATATACTAATATAAAAGCTTCATGAACTGGGCATGGTGGCACACACCTATAATCCCAGCACTCAGGAAGCTGAAGCAGGAGGATCGCTGTGAGCTCTAGGCCAGCCTGGACTACATAGTGAGTTCAAGGTCAGCCTGAACTACAACGCAAGACCCTGTCTCAAAAAGCCAAATAAAATAAATTTTTAAAAAGTTTTATGTAGTGCTGGGTGTGGTGGCACATGCCTGTAATCAATCCCAACACTTGAGAGGCTGAGGCAGGAGGATTGCTCCGAGTTTGAGGCCAGCCTGGGCTACAAAGTGAGTTCAAGGCCAGCCTGAACTGCATAGCGAAACCCTGTCTCAAAAAGACCGAAAAAAAAAAAAAAAACTTCATGAATATCAGTATAAAAGCTTTATGATATCCTCGGAATGCCCTGTGTAGCGTCCTTACTTGCCATTTCTGTGGGCAGAGAGAGCGTTCTCATGTCATTGCCTCACCTCTGGCCACACTGTAAATGTCGCCGTGTGTCTCTGGGTAGGTTTTCCTTTTCTTTCCATTGCGTGTGCATGTGTGTGCGCGGTGGAGCTGTCCTGGCTTGGAAAAACATTTTTGCAGCTGTCTGCTCAGGGGAAGACACCGCATATGAAGGGGCATTGCGGGGGGAGAGGCCGCCCCTGCGTCCCAGCCCAAGACCCACAGACTGGAGACCACGCGCTGGCGGCCCCAGCCATTTGGGCTCCCAAACCCGGTCCTGTGCTGCCCTGAGCAGGTGGCCTTGCGGTGCAGCCACCCTTGCCCCTGTCACTGCGAGAGCATGGGACTCACCGTAGACGGACACCCCTGCCCTGATCTCGGGGTACTTGGTCATCACGTGATGCACCACGATGCCCCCCCAGCAGAAGCCCACGATGCCGATCCTCTGGGCCCCACACTGCTGTTTCAGGTAGTGCAGGACAGCGGCGACCTCCCTGGAGGGGAAAGAAGAGGGGCTCAGGAATCCAGGGTTCCTTGACGAACCCCTAAGAGAGCAGGGCTAGCCAAGAATGGTTAGCGTATAATCCCAGCACACCAGAGGCTGAGACAGGAGGGTTGCCATGAGTTCAACGCCAGCCTAGGCTACATAGTGAGACCCTGTCTCAAAACACCAAAAAATAAGAAAGTAGAAATCAACTCTATGGCAACTTTTCTTTTAATCATAACAGATTTATGTACATTTAAATAAGTACATCATACCACTGTGTGCAAGTAGTTATTTTCATAGTTACAAAAGCACTGATTAAGCCAAGCATGGTGCACACACTTGTATCCCAGCACTCTGGGAGGCTGAGGCAGGAGAATCACAATTCAAGCCTAGGCTGGGCAACTTAGCAACTCAGTGAAATCTTGTCTCAAAATAAAAGGGCTGGGGATATAGCTGTTATGGCTTGTGTCTGGATGTTCCCCCAAAGTCTCATGTGCTCATAGGTGGGGCTTTTGGGAGGTGGCTGGATCATGGGTGTGTGATGCTGGATTAAGGGTGTGTTGTACTGGATTAGTCCACTGATTGGAATTAGCATAGTTCTGGATGTGGCTGAATGGATTTACTGAAGGCAGAAGCCCCACCCCGGGTGTGGATGGCACCACCCATAGGCTTGTAGCCTTGATGGAATTAAAGGCAAGGCAGACTGGCTGCTTGCTACTGCTGCCTCCTGCCTGCCTGCCATGGGCTGTTTCTCCTCTGCCATGCTGCCAGCTGACTGTGGACTGAAACCTTTACAAATCATGAGCTAAAATGAACCTTTCCTCCTTTTAACTTGTGGGTGTTGGGTATTTTGTCCCAGCAACAAGGAAGTAACTAAGACAGTAGCTCAGTGCAAAGGTCCTGAGTTCAGCCCCCAATACCACCAAAAAGAGAAAGATAGTAATTAAATCTTTAAAATATAATGTCATGAACGATAGTTTGGGTTATTTCGGTTTTGAATTTTTCTTGGCTGTAGGGAATAACTGCTTCACTTGGGAGGGCCAAGAAGGAAGATGACATTTCTATAAAAATTCTTAGACTTGAGGGACGCCAGGTCACATTTGCTGCTCAGGTCTGCTTCCCATTTTCTGGAGACACCAGACTCCAGCTCTGGACACCCCTCCCCAGCCACATCGTCTGAAGGGCTCCATCTCTGGTTCCTGCAGTAGAGTGTGTGGCTCAAGCTTGGCCAATCAAGGCAGAGCAATCTCCTGACCACAAGAGTTGGTTCTAGGAGGACCTTCTGAACCAATCAGAATCAAGGGAATTAAAACGAGACCTGCTGTGTTGTGAGGAGAGAGGTAATGGAAGGCAGGAGCAGCTGCAGCCACCTTGCCACCCAGGAGTGATTGAGAACAAAGCCAGCACACAGGAAGTGGAGCTGAGCGATGTAGGGAGAATGAGTCCTGGAATCAGCTCGAGCTGTGGACCAAGACTTTCTTGAAGCCAGAAGCCACCTCTTCCATTCTGTAAACCAGTAGCTCTCTGGACCGCTTAAGCACCCAGGATGGGTCCCTGTCATCAGCAGACACACCCCCACAAGACTTGGCCTTGTAGCAGGAGGAGTTTTGGGCTGCAGCACCCTGGGCAGGGCCAAGCAAAGTCCCCTCCTGCGAGTGGGGGTGATAGTGGAGGGTGAGTGTCCCTGTGGTGCCCCCCACCCTCCGCCCTGGACTGGGGTGACTTACTTATCCACCTTCCTGGCATCTCTGGACTTGAGCCACTCGAGGAAGTTGCTCCTGTCCCTAGAGGGGCTCCACGGCTCCTTCCCCACGAAGAAGTCTGGGACAATGGTTCTGGAAGGGACGGAAGTTCACAGATTGTCATTTCCAGCTGGGCATTTGTGTGCACTTGTTAAGGAATTGAGAGGGTGGCAACTCGCGTCCCAGAGCAGGGGACACCACAGCTCTCAGGAACCTCTGACTGCAGCTGGCTCTTGGCCAGAGACTGGGGCGTCATAGGTGCAGGGGCACGGCCTCAGGCAGCCTGGGTGTGACCAGGCCCAGGAGGTGGCAGAGCCAATGGGTGTGGGGGATGGGGACCCGAGATGCTCCAGTGTGGGATGCCTGGGCCAGGTGCACATGGCCACAAGGGTCCCCAAGAGTCCCCACACCTTGTCGGCCTCAGGCCAAGGGCACACGTGGGTGGCAAGGCCAGTCACTGTGATGAATCAATTTCTCAGCCTCTGCCCAGGCTGCCAGCAGGACACCAGAGGGCAAGGTCTACAGGAGGCTCTAGAAGAGTCCACAGGACAGCCAGACTTGTGAGTCCATGCCGTCCTCCCCCAAGTCACCCCAGCATGCAGGGGTGTTCATGCAGGGGCAGATGGGCCGCTGGAACTTGGGTCAGAAAAGTCAAATTCCAGGTGCAGTGCTGCCCGAGCCGCAGGGTGACTTCAACAAGTCTTGGTCACTTTGAGTCTTTTTTGTTTTGTTTTGTTTTGTTTGTTTGTTTTGGCAGTGCTGGGGATCAAACCCAGGGCCTTATGCATTGGCGAGTGCTCTACTATTGAGCTACATGGTGTGGTTGAAAAATATGATGAATGCTTAAATTTTAAAATATGCATTAGAGCAAAAGACACATTGCCGTGAACCCCCCTCAGCATCCTCCCCTTACTTTGAACACACTTATCCCATCACTCTTGCCACTTTCTGAAGCAGTTCTCAGAGTCCTCAGTATCTTTAGTTGCACTACTGTGGCTTCCTCAATGTCCTGAACAGATTCAAAATGATGCCCTTTCATAGTCATTTTGACTTCGGGGATGAACCACGAGTCTCCAGCAACAGATCCAGCAAATGAGGTGGATAAGGACACAGCGTACTGTTTTTACAAGCCTGCCTTTCTGTTGGGTGGCGCTTGGCAGCAGCATTCACTATATTTTTGATTACCCTTGGTGATCCAAAAAGGACTCCAGAACTGCTTCAGGAAGTGGCAAGAACGATGGGGGGAGTGTGTTCGAAGCAAGGGGGAGGATTGTGAGAGGGATTCGTGGCACCATGTCTTTTACTGTAATAATTCTTTTTGTTTAAACAGTCAGCGCATCGTGCGCTCACACCCTGCGTGTCCCAGGCCGAGCCTCACTCTCTGGGTTGGACAGGCGGCATCATGCAGCATCCAGCCTTGGAGGACCGTCGTGAGGGTGAAGGGGTGGGTGTGAACGTGCCGTGCACCACTGCAACGTTATGTGCGCGCCCTCTGTCAGGACGCGGGGTCAGGCAGCTAGAGCCTTGCGGTCAGCTAACCCGGGGAAAGCCCGCAGCCGAGACCCTCTGTCGTGAAGCCTGTTTCCTAATCCACAAAGCAGTGGCATCGAGGTTCCGCCCCAGAGGGCTGCTGGGAGGCCTGGGGCCTGGAGTCCCTGTCAGCACCGTGACCGAGCCCGAGGCAATCAGGATTGGCTGTTGCCTCATTCCTGGGCTTGTCCTGAAAGTTAAATTCCTGCTTCTCCAGCAGGAATCTGGGGACATGGAAATGGGAAACGTGAAG
The DNA here is from genome assembly GCA_028451465.1 of Erethizon dorsatum. NCBI lineage: Eukaryota > Metazoa > Chordata > Mammalia > Rodentia > Erethizontidae > Erethizon > Erethizon dorsatum. The sequence goes on from CM051833.1 coordinate 60,761,135, forward strand.
GGAAAAGCATCTTCCCATTCGACATGAAGTTTGCACCATTTCCCAGCGGGTGCCAGTCCTTCCCTGTAGTTTCTCTTCATAGGAAAAGGAGCCAGTGCACCCTCAAGCTTCCAGACTCTCCTTTTGAGAAAAGCAAAGGAAACCAGAGGTGCAGCTGCTCCGGGGCTCCTAGGCTCCCCACTTTCTGAGGCTGCAGAGGAAGAAGGTTCTCCGCACCTCCGCGCCTTACAAAAGCTTTAACCCCAGGGGCCAATGAGAAGCCACAGCCATTTGATTGGGCAAAGGCGAAACCCCAGGTGATGAGCAAGGTCTCGCCGTGCCATTTCTGGGCCCGTCTAATGGAGGCAGCAGGCCGTGATGGCGCAGGTTGGGACCGGGATGACCCATAACACCTGGCTGTCCAAGCCAGCCGGGGAGCCTGGGTTGGGCCAGGGATGGGTCCGTCTCAGCACCCACGAGTCTGCTCACGGCGCCCTGATACGGGCGTAGAGGCCCACGTAGGGAGAGGAACTGGTGTCTCCTAGACCTGCTGGGCCAGGAACCCCCAGGGGGACCTGAAGTCCGGAGTTCAGGTGGAGGGTAGGTGCGTCACCTCACACTAGGTGACAAGGAAGGAGCTGATGTGAGCGAGAGTACAGCCAGGTTGGCTTTTTTTTTGTTTCTTTGTGAATAGCATAGTCAGGTTGTGTTTGTTTCTTTCTTTCTGAAAGGAACAAAATGGACCCCAGAAAAGTACATGAATTTAGGAAAAGAAAGCATTTCGTACGTACGTGTATCCATTTCCTGCGATCAGGTCAGCCATGTACCTGGTGTTGGGCAGTTCCCAGCCAAATATATCCTGAACGACAATGACAGCTCTGCTTGTGTCGGCAGGGGGCCTGGTGACATAAGCTCTGATGTGCTCCACCTGCACTTCGTGGCCCATCCCTCCATACTCCATCCTGTGGCCAATGTCACACGGGCAAGGTTTCGCTTCGTTGGCCATCACAGATCCTGCAGTTGGTCAGGCTAGGAGAGAGGAGCACGTGTCATTCTGAGGGGCGCAGATCTACAGATCACAGAACAGGCAAACTCATCTGATTCCTGGAAAAAAGTTCATTTTAACCCTATTGATGGCACTTATTATGTGAAAAATTCATAATTCCAGTTCTGGAAACATCAAAGATGAAAACTCACGAGGGCCTGTTCCCATCTCAAGCGCTGCAAATGCAGATTGAATGTAGCCAGTTAAGACCAATGAAAACAGCAATGGTAGCACTTTTGGAAAAAGGGACACACGCATGCCCAGCCCTGCGAAGGGCCAGGGCCAGAAGGGAAGCTGAAAGCCAGACAAACAGATGACAAGATTCCAATGATGCCACGACATCAGGGGACAGGGCCAGACCCAGAACACTTCTGACAGCAGTGCTTAGGGTGTTGTGTCCAGTGAGGCAACTGAGGCCACCTCTGCCGTGTGAGCTCCCAGAAGTTCACCTCTGGGGCTGGGGACAAAACAGGAGAACAGCAGTGTCACCCAGGCTTAGAATTACCGAAAAGAAGCTCATCTCACCCTAAGTTCTGAGTGGGACGAAGGCAGAAACCATGCCAAGTTTACACTGTCTCCCAGAGTCATGTCAGAACACTGAGGCTGAGAAATGACTGGAACAACCGACCGTGGGCCAGGGAAACTCCGGAGCACCAGATCCACTTTGCAGTGGGACCGCCACACTCCAGGCTGGAAAGGTTGGCCCATCCAGGGAATCACTTGGAAAACTGCCCTCAGAAGCGATCAAGCAAACAATCATTGCAGACACAGCCATGCAGAGCAAGTCACGGTGAAGGTGGCCTTTACTCAAGGGCAGACTGGCAAAAGCTCCATCAATCAAAGCACAAAGCAGGGAAAAAAATAATTTCAAATGTGTTAACTATAAAGCATGAAACCTCCCGCATAAATACTGAAATAAACCCAGATAAATGTAAACAGATCTAACGCACTCACTAAGACTGACTCTCAAATTGGATTGTTTATAAAAGTGGGGTTCTATCTTAGAGGGCAGGGCATAGCTGTGAATGCACACATATAAAGAACAGATCCCAAACAGATAACCTAAAGGTGCACCTCAAGGCCCTAGAAACACAAGGGCAATCCCAATCCGTAACTAACAGAAGGAAAGAAAGAATCAGAGCAGAAATTAATAACATCAAAATTAAAATGATGCAGAGCAGCAGTGAAGCAAAGAATTGGTTGTGAGAAAGGATGGAAAGGGGCTCAGAATGGAGAGATGGAGGGAGGGGAGGGCAAGGGAAGTAAAAATGATCAAGATGTGATGTGTATGTACCAGTTCCCCATGTGAACAGATTTCCTGTGCATCACAAACATGTACTAATACAAAAATCAAGGGAAAAATTGTAAAAAGTAAAATTAGGATTCATGCCATCAGAAACTGGGAACACTGGGCCCAAAGATGTAAGCGGGTCCCTTCATTAACAAGTAGCAAGTACAGGCTTCCAAGCAGATGTGAGCAGTTAGCAAACTCCCTCATACTAACTGTGAGGGTTTACATGTGGGTGTCCCCCTAAAGCCTCCTGTGCTCAGAGTGGGGCTTTCAAAAGGTGATGGATTACGGAGGCTCATAACTGGCTTGTTGTTCAGAGGCGAAGCCTGGTTGGAAGAGCTGAGTCACTAGGCATGGCCTGCAAGGGCCTAGCTCCCTCCCCTGCCCCAGCTGCTTCCCACTGCCCTGCCAGGGACTGTTTCTCCTCTGCAATGCCCCTCTGCCAGGCCACCTTGGAGCCAGCCAGCTATGGACTGAAACCTTTACAAACTGTGAGCCAAATCAACCTTTCCTCCTTTAACTGGTGGTTGTTGGTATTGTGTCCCAGCAACAAGAAAAAGAATGAAGGCACTAACCCACGATGCGAGTTTCAATGACAAGTTTGTTTTTATTTTTTTGTGGTGCTGAGTATTGAGTGCTGGGCCTTGCATATGCTGGGGCAAGACCTTACCCCTGAGCTACACCCCCAGTCCCCAAGAGAGATTTTATATAAAAGACATTATATAAGTATAATGAAATTATAACACAAACTCAAAAGATTTAGAATAGAATTACAATGAAAGACCTCTAGCGAAAGTTGATACAGTCAGTGCACTCAAATGTGAGGAAGCCTGCACAGCCTAGATTGCACATTGTAGGCAAGAGGAGAGAGTGAAAATAAGCTAAGCATCAAGAAGTTAGAGGGAAAAAACAGGATTAAGCCCTGTTTTAGTCCCTTCTGCTGCAGTAACGAAATGGTGTAAACTGAGTAGTTCTTTTTTTTGTGTGTGTGTGTGTACCAGGGGGTCGACCTCAGGACCTCGCACACCACCAGGCGCCTGTGCCGCTGAGTGATATCACCGGCCCCTTTTTCATATGTGGGTTCTGGGAGTCGAACTCGGGCCCTCGCGCTTACCAGGCAGGCGCTTATGCCGCTGAGCCATCTCACCGGCCCAAACTGAGTAGTTCTTAAACACAAATGTTTATTTCTCTCATTCTGGAGGCTGAGAAGCCCAAGACCAAGGCCACAGCAGACTCCGGGTCTGCAGAGCCACTCTGGTTCCCAGGCAGCGCCTTCCTCCTCCCCACCTGGGGAGGGACAGGACAGCACCCAGCATCTCTTTCCCAAGGACACCGGTCCCAGTCTAACAGCTCTGCCATCTTGACCTCACACCTCCTCATGCCATCACCTTGAGGGTTAGGATTCCCACATATGCATCTTGGGGAGGACACAAACTCTGGGGCTATAGCAAACCCAAAAAGGAAAAAATAAGGAAGTGAACATAAACAGTAGAGAAAATCCCATAAGATTAAAATCTGATTCCTTGAAGAGTTATAAAATAGGTATATCTCCAGGAAAACTGGAAACAAAGATAAATACACATACGCAGTAGAACGATCTCTGGAATGAAAGGGTGACATAAGACGTTCTCTCTAGCAGGGCATGGTGGCACACACCTGTAACCCCACACTCAGGAGGCTGAGGCAGGAGGATTGTTGTTGGGGACTAGGCTACGTGACTGGGGTCCTGTGGCCTTGAGACCGGTGTGACCTTGCTTTAAGAACCAAGAAGCGGGCGGAAGGCTGCCACGCTTCCTGGATGCACAGAGAAAGCTCATAACCGCAGCACTCCTAAGGCAAGGTGACATCTGCTGAGGACAATGTAGAGAATGCGGGCATCCGGGTATAGGGAAGAATGTGCCCCCCATTAGCTTTTCCCTGTCTACCGCACTCGCTGTTCCATAAAAAGTACACTGCCCCCTCCCCTGTGCTTCTCGCTTGCTAGTAAAAGCGGGTCAAACGCGGAGACAGGTGAGCCTGTCCACTAGAGGCAGGTTCCTCCCAGTCCCCTTGTACCTTGAACATTGTCTTTTGTCTTTTTTTCATTCCCCGCTGTTCCCCCTACAGGTATCCAGGGGTCTGATCAGCCCCTGGCAGATCATCGAGAGTTCAAAGTCAGCTGGGCCACATAGTGAGTTCAAGGCTAGCCTGAGATAGGAAGACCCTGTCTCACAAAAAAAAAATTTTTTTTTTTCCTCTGTAAGGTGCTAGGGTGTAGTGCAGTAGCCGAGCACATGGCTAGCATCATGAGGCCCTGGGTTCAATCCCCAGCCTGCAAAACCAACACGAACCAAAAGGCCAAACTCTCTAAATACCGTAAGAAATTAGTATGAACAACTGTATGCTGGTAAGTTTGAAAACACACAAAATTCACAAATTGGTAGAACACTAGAGGGAATGTTTCTCAACTGATCTATATGCCTAACTTCAAAATTCAGTGTAAAGGGCCGGTGAGATAGTTCAGCAGCATAAGTGCCTGCCTGGCAGTGCAAGGTCCTGAGTTCAACTCCCGGAACCCACATAAAGGAAAAAAGGGGCCGGTGATATCGCTCAGCGGCACAGGCACTTGCTGGCAAGCGTGAGGTCCTGAGGTCAACTCCTGGTACCCACATTAAAAAAAATTCAATGTAAAGTGAAAAAAGATAGTCAGACGAGTCTCAATAAAAAGAAACTAAAGAGAAACCCAATTATATTGAGTGAACTTTAATGAGGCCCTAGTTCGGAATCAAGAGCTGATATGAGAGACATCTGAGAGGCAACAGGGCTGTGAATATGGTGACAGCTGATGTTGCACACTAATATTAGTTTTATAAGTGTGACTAAGATGCACTAGCAGGGGTCATGTGGGAGAATGCTCCTGCCCTTAGAGATGGCACTCAAGTCCCGGGGGTGAAGTGCCATAACATCTACAGTTTATCCTCAATTGGTTCATAAAATACACACAAGCATGGCACACGTATAGATTCGTAAAGCAATACCACAAACTGCCAGTAACTACAGAAGCCAGATGACCAGTGTGTGTGTGAGTGTTGCCATACTAGTCTTTTCTTGTTTCAACATTTCAACCTTTCCCATACCAGAAAGTTGGAGTTGGGAACCTAGTGGGCAAAATATTCACCAACCCAACCAATAAAAAAAAATATCGGGCATAGATGTCAACTTGCAATGAAGAAAATAGGCTATGTCTTGGATATGAAAACTGGACAACCGAAGGTGAGAATGAGAAAGTTGTATGACTCCCTCACTTAGGAATTTAGGTACAAAAATCCAAAATGAAATTTGGACACTTGGACTCTGGAATGCACTGTAAGTAAATGTGTTGCAATGACATCAGGAATGAGAGGATGGTCATTAGACACCGTGATGTAACCCACAACATTAAGAAATGAAATGAGCCTGCATCACCATAGCAACAGATGAAGAGAAAGCATTCTGATAAAATGCAGCAGTGGTTGTGAGCTAAGCATCCACATCCTCTAAAATTCACATGTGGAGCAAGGCACGGGGGCACACCCCTGTCATTCCAGCATGGGGGAGGCTGAGGGGGAAAGATCACAGGTTCCAGCTCAGCCTGGGCAACTTAGCGAAACCTTGTCTCAAAATAAAAAAACACAAAAGGCTGGGGACGTGGCTGGTGGTGGGGCATCCCTGGATTCCGTCCCCAGTACTGGAAAAAAAATTGTGCATTGAAGTCGTAACTCCCATTTGCAGTTCTGTTTGGAGAGAGGGCCCTTAGGAGGCATTATGGTCAAGTGAAATCATAAGGTGGGGTCCCGATCCTGTGGCATCGGTGATGTTATGATCTTAGGAGAGACAGCAGCGAGACTCCATCCTGCTCCCTGGACACACACACACACACACCGGCCTAATTCCATGCAAGGACGCATGAGAAGGTACCCGTGTGTGTGTGTGTGTGTGTGTGTGTGTGTGTGTGTGTGTGTGGTTTTGATTTTAGTGTTTACGGTGCTGGAGATCTAACCCAGAGCCCTGCACATGCTAAGTGAGCCCTCCACCTCGGAACCACACTCTAGCCCGGACCAGGGTACTTTGATTGGCAGCTGTGTGCACTGAGACAATGGCCATGCAGGACGGGGGAGAGTACGCCAGACCCCTACAGCAAACACCAACCCTTCTCAAGCCAGGAAGAGGACGAAGACATCTTAACCACTGTTGTTCTACGAGGGACTGAGGGTCCAGCTAAAGTAACAGGCCACGGAAAAGAGTACTAATAAAAAAAAATTTTTAAGTAAAAAGTAATTAAATTTTTAAGAAGGATTTGGAGAACAGAAAATATCACTACCCTTTGGTTTATGATTAGTTCTATAGAAACTTCAAGGTTATGTACATATAAAGAACAAATAAGGAAGATTAGTAAAGCCACTGCACATAAGCTGTACAAAAGTCAAGAGCATTCTTAGCCACTCGTTGTAATCAGAAAATACAGCTTTTAAGCTGGGTGTGGTGGCACACACCTGTAATCCAACACTTGGGAGGCTGAGGCAAGAGGATCCTCGAGAGTTCAAGGCCCACCTGGGCTACGCAGTGAGACCCAGTCTCAAAAAGCAAAACAAGGGCCGATGATATGGCTCAGCGGCATAAGCACCTTCCTGGCAAGTGTGAGGTCCTGAGTTTGACTCCTGGTACTCACATTAAAAAAAAAAAAAAAGCAAAACAAAACAAAAAGAAAACAAAAGAAAGAAAATACGACTTTTATGTAAAACCACCCAGAATACCAATATATGTTAGATAGGGATATAGTGCTAACAATGGATGTATAAGACCATTAAAAGAAGCTTACTTTTTAATACTAAGGACAAAAAGAGAACTAAGTAACTGAAGCCAGGTGTCATGCTTACCTCAGTCACTGGAAGAATCGGTCTCTGTCAAGATGACAACTTCCTTCAAATTAACCGCTAAGTTTAATGCAATTACAACCAAAATTCCAGCAAGGCTTTCCATATTAAAATTAACTAAAAAGAGTAAGAGACAAGAATAGTGGAGATAATTGAAAGAAAATGAAGGAGGAGACAATGGCCTTACTAGGCCACAAAACCTATCAAAGTACTATGGTAGCCAGGTATGGTAGCACACACCTGTTAATCCCAGCACTCTGGGAAGCTGAAGCAGGAGGATCTCAAGTTTGAGGCCAGCTTGGGCAATTTAGCAAGTCAAAAAGACAGTGTTTCAAAATTAAAAAAAAAAAAAAAGAAGAAGAAGAACTGGGATGTAGTTCAAAGCAAAGGCCTTGGAGTCGATCTCCAGTACAGGAAAAAAAATTAAAAACTATGTTATTTCTGGAAGTACAGATAAATAAATCCAGGGAACAGACCCAAGACTTGAGAAACAAATTCATCCCAGTCATTCAGAAACACATGGGTTGAGGGACAACTTCGTGACACACACTGTTGGAGGGCGGGGAGCAGCACAGATGAAGCCCTGACCGCGGCCCCTCGTCCCAGCAGGGTGACGTAACACGCAAGGCCGATGCGCAGAGGGCACAGACCCGGCGGTGGTGCCGGGCGGTGGGGCCTGGCTTTCCCAGGGGCTCCGTTTGCTCACAGAACTAAGTTAACAAGGGGCAGGAGAGGGCTCGAGAAGGGACGACGGACTGGCGAGAGGACGCTGGTGGCCGGCGCCAGGCGGGGTGAGCAGACAGACCATTGGCGCGGCTGGGTCTGCAGGGCCACACCAGGGCCAGGGGGCGCGGTGGGTCCGCGGGGGCCATGCAGGGCCAGCACAGGACAGCAGGGCACACTGCCGCCAGCTGAGCAAGCAAGGCACAGAGGACCTCGGCCCGCCTCGGCCAGCAGTCACATCAGGTGGTTCGAAATCCAGTGGGAAAAGCAAAACTAAACTGCTCGGAGAAAACACAGAGCCTTTTGCTTCAGCTAGGGATTATTTCTTAAATGAGACACAAAACACATACACCATGAAGAAAATGGTTCATACATTTCATCTTTTTAAACAACTGTAAAGGAAAAAAATTGCACTTGGGAGGCTAAGGCAGGAAGATCACAAGTTTAAGCCTAGCCTGGATAACTTAGTGACTTAGTGAGATCCTGTCTCAAAATAAAAAATAAAAAGGGGCTAGGGATGTTGCTCAGAGCAAAGGCCTTGGGTTCAACCCCCAGTACTGCCCAAAATAATAAGTACAACTGAATGATTCATAAGTATATGAAAAGATACTCAACTTCACCAGTATTTAAGGAAATTATACAAGCAATAATGGTGAAAAACCATTGCACATCTTGAAGACTGGCGGAAAGTCTGTTAACCTGGAGAGAAAGTGCACTTGTAGGGAATGGGGGTTGTGTATTGGTAGAAACCCCTGGAGAGCTGCCTAGCAAGGGCCTGCCAAGTGACAGACGAAGGAGGCCATGTGTCTTTGTTGCTTTCCCGCGGCAGGACACAATGTCTGACAAGCACAGCCTGAAAGAGGAGGGAGTTAATCTTATGGTTTGGGGGATTCAGTCCATGGTTGGCTGAGCCAGGGCAGGAACATCATGGTGGGAGCGTCTGGCAGAGCAAAGCTGCTTAGTGCATGGTGGCCAGGAAGCAGAGGAGGGAAACAGTGCAGAGAGGAAGCAGACAGGGACCAGGGGTGTGTGGTGGTAAAAGGACTTTCTCAGTGCCATTAATGTGGTGGCAGCAAGTGGAAGCAATGTAAGTGACCACTGTTGGTGCACATACTTGTACTCCCAGCTACTGGGGAGGCTGAAGCAGGAGAATTGCAAGTTGGAAGCCAGCTTAGGCATCTTAGTGTTTTTTTACTCTGGCTCAAAGTAAAAGATAAAACTATTTTAAAGGGCTGGAGATGTAGCTTAGTAGGAGCCCCTGGGTTCAATCCTCAGTGCCACACACAAAAAAGGAGGGAAGGGGTCTTTGTAAATATATCAAGCTAAAATGAGATCAGCCAGGTGCAGTGGTGCACAACTGTAATCCCAGCATTCGGGAGGCTGAGGCAGAAGCATTGTTATGAGTTTGAGGTCAGCCTGGGCTACATAGCGAGTTCAAGGCCAGCCTGAACTGCATAGTGAAACCTTGTCTCAAAAAACTTAAATCAAATTTAATATACACATTTTATTAATAAATACACTGTAGTAAAAGTATGCATGGGCATGAAACCCAGTGGTTGCTAGGAAAGGATGGAGGTTGTTGGCTTGAATTCTGTTTGTTACTTTGTATTTCCTTGAAAAGTTTCAACTCCTTACATAGGACAAAACCTGCTGTCTTTTAAGTGCAGGGATGGGGGCGGGTAATGGAAGGGCTGCTAGATTATTTCCTGCATTTTACTGAATATCTTAGTGTTTCATCATAGAAATAAAATCATCAGATTTTAAGGGAAAGAAATGAATAAGTAGCTTTTCAATCAAGGACAACATGACTCCCCTTCTTCCAGTTTTGTTTCCATCAGCTACTTACAGAACTAATATCAGTAAGATGCCATAACAGCTTGCCATTGATAGAAGCACATTTTAGGCCCCTGTGCTGTTTGTTAAGAATGGATTCCAGAGCTGACTTCTTTTTGTATTGTTCTGTTTCTTGTTTTGTTCTGTTTTGTTTTTTGAGCTGGGGTCTCGATATGTAGCCCAGGCTGGACTCAAACTCCTGGTGATCCTCCTGCCTCAGCCTCCCCAGTGCTGGGATTATAGGGCGTGCACCACCACACCTGACTCATGGCCAGCTTATTACCTGGGCTGTGCGGTGAGGACCCAAAAACCACAGAAAATGCTGTGCTATAACTGTTTACTGTCTCTCCAACGGATGTCCAATCCCCAAAGGAACTTCTATGGCCAAGCGAGCAACCCTTGGGAAAGATCCCAAAAGTTTGCTGACTGTGGAAAAGGCTGCAGCCGGGGAGGCCTGGGGCACCACACTCGGAGCCGGCCATCAGCCCAGACCCTCTGTGGGAGCCACCGCTGCACGCCCAGCCTGTGAGTCCCAGCCGAGGCCCGGTGGGCAGGGAGGCCAGCTCCTCTCCGGGGCGGCAGGCACCATGGCGAACCCTTAGCCCTCGCCTGACCACACCGCCAGTCCCATGCTGTCACCACCTGGCCTCCAGGATGTGCACTCCCTGTGACACGTTTTTTCCAAGATAATTCTCAGAGAAGGCAACCACCACTCTCACAGACTCGGGCTGACTCCGCATGAAGCGTTTCTACTTTGTCGCTGGAGAGAATGAGCCGGGCGTCCTAACTGGCTGTCGGGAACTCAAAGGAGCGCAGAGCTTTTGAGTGAAGAGCATTGTCTTTTTTTTTTTCAAAGTAATTGTCTCAGGCCAATTACAAAATATATAATAGTAGTCAGCCAGGCATGGTGGCGGCATCTGTCATCCCAGCATTCTGGGAGGCTGAGGCAGGAAGACCACAAGTTTGAGCCCAGCTTGGACAACTTAGTGACTTGGTAAGACCAATTAATTACAAAATATGATTAAGGTACATAAGTAACAAAACTGCCCTTCATAATATTTTTATTTTTATTATAACATTAAAAAAGAGTGGGGGGAAAGGTAGCTGTAGGTTAGACACACTGCAAGGAATGTGGAATGAAAAACAAATGGAAAACTGGGCCTTGTAGTGCACACCTTTAATCCCAGCAATCAGGAGGCTGAGGCAGGAGGATCTCTGTGAGTTCAAGGCCAGCCTGCTCTGCATAATGAGACTCTGTTTCAAAATTAAAAAAAAAAAAAAGAAAGAAAGAAAGTAAAGAAAAACAAATGGCGACCTCTCAGGGAGGGGAGAAGGTCACCCAATGCCCCAGGAGACAGGGTGGCAGTCTGTTGGTTACCTGTGATTTACAGAGCTGCAAAACCTCTCGGACATCATGACCAGGGCCAGAAGCAGACAGCCCAGAAGGCAGAGCTGTGGTGTGATGGGGACTTCTCCACCCAAGCCCCAGATTCCTTCTCTACATCCCTGGGCCTACAGAAGAGTGATAAGGTTGTTGGTCTCCTCCTGTAGGGGGCAGGATCGTGCATCTGATGTGCCCAGAGGGGTCCTCATTACATGTGTGTCAAACGAGGCTTCTTGCTGGGTGTGATGGTGCACACCTGTAATCCCACCACTATGGGAAGCTGAGGCAGGAGGACCTCAAATTCAAGCACAGGTTGCACAATTTAGCAATTTGGTAAGACCCTGTCTCAATTTTAAAAAGTACAGCTGGGCACGGTGGCACATGCCTGTAATCCCAGCACTCAGGAGGCTGAGGCAGGAGGATCACTGTGAGTTCGAGGCCAGCCTGGGCTATAAAGTGAGTTCAAGCCCAGCCTGAACTGCATAGCAAAACCCTGTCCAAAAAAAAAAAAAGTGCAAAGGCCCAGAGTTCAATCCTCAATACCAAAATAGAGTGGGTTTCTCAGCCTCATGGCAGATGTTAGGACCACACCCTGGGCACCCCGTCATCAGGGCTGTGATCTCCAGTCCAGGACACTCTTGGTGGCACCAGGGGGACCAGGACAGGCCCCTACACAGGACACCTGACAGCACGGTCTGTGGCAGCACCCACAGTGGCTACACAGTGGGAAGCACACGATGTCCCCATAAACCTGTGTGCGAGACCCACGCCCATGCGGAGCACAGCCCTGCCCCCTGCAGAGCGAGCCCTGCGCCCGCCAGCCCTGCCGCTGCCCCGCACCTCCGCCCACGGAGCTGGACCTCAGTACCCTGCCCGCTGCAGCTCGCAGAGTCTGGGGAGCTGGGCACCGCCTCCTCCCCTGCAGCCCTCACGCCACGTAAAATTAACTTCCTCACCTCTCTCTTGAACCACTTAGGACATGCGGTTCCCTCCTTAATGAATACAACAGACCGCACCTCGCGATCCCTCTCCTATCTGTATCAAAATCGCGCTCCTACCTTCGGCTTAGCAGCGCAGCCGCCGTCGGAGGTGGGTGGTGAAGTGTGACCAAGGCGTGTGGTCCTGCTTTATAGGTCACAAGTCTCACTTCTCCACGGGACAAAGTCCCCCACCGGAAGCAGATAAACAAGTTGTGAGCAGCGCACGAGGCTGCTGCAGCGAGACTGTAACAAGCACAGAAGTTCGGAAGCTTTGGAGACTTAGAAACCGGGCTCTGGGCCCCTCCAAGATAAGGCAATACTGAGATGTAGCATCCAGGACAGAGGGCGGCCGGGCTGTTTGCCCTTCACTGGTTAAACTGCCAGAACCCCGAGCCAGCTGCTGATTTTCAACCTTACAGCGGGGAAATCGGGGCCCATTCTTAAAGTTAGGCGACTACGAATGTCGACCCCTGCATGTCCCGCGTGCTCTGCGTAGAGTACCGGGTTCCGATGGCTTTCACTAGGGAGCTGCATGCGACAGCACGCAGCCTCCTGGCACACACTCGTCCCTGCTCCCCGGCTATGCCCAGAGCTCATCCTGGTCGCCTTATTTGAAAAGGGCTCTGAAAACAACAGGTGGCCTTTTCTGTCAGCACAGGGACAGCAGTCACAGGACACAGTGTTAGCAAGGCCTGGGCCCGGCCCAAGTTGGGCTGCACGCTGTGAACTGTACTATGTCCCTTGGCAAGGCCAGCCTGCAGCTAGAATGTCGCTCTGAACAGGACAGTGCCTGTCTCCTACACTGAGGAAGCCCGGCTGTGTGCACAGCAGCTTAGTGCAAACCAGTCCGTTTCTTCCTGGTTTCATATCCATCAAAGCTGTGCGGCCAAAATGTCCAGCCCCAGGGAAATGGTTGCAGAGGCAGGGCACCCGACACACACCGCCCTCAAGGCCAATAACCCATGCTCATGTGTGTGCAGTGTCACTTTCAGAGCGTGTAGCTGCAGGGACAGGAGGTGGCTCCTGGGACAGCGCCTGCCTAGCGTGCACCAGGCCTGAGTCAGTTCCCAGCGCAGCAGAAGCAGAAAGGAAGGAGCAAAATGTACACTAACAGGACAGCAGGCTGCAGCCGCGTGGGTTAAGCCGTTCTACCATGCAAGCGAGGCAAACCCCTGCGGGACCTGCGGGACCTCCAGCAGCACGGACCCCGCCCCGCTTGTCCCCAGCGCCCCGCCTGTCCCCAGCCCGCACCTACCCTGTCCCGCGGCCTGAGGACCCTGAGGACGCCCAGCACCACAACACGGCGGGAGGAGGAGGGAGGAGCCTTGGCCACTCCAGCGGCAGAGACAGGGAGCTGGGGCTGTGACCCAGATTCCTGTCCAGGGAAAGCCGGGGTCACGGGAGAGGGAGGCTGAGCAGGGAGACAGCCAGCCCGGACTTCTAGGCCCCTGGCTGGCTCCTAGGACCTGTCATCTCTCTGCTGTGAATCACTATGAGGCTATTTTTTAAAAATAAACTACTACACATTTCACACGTCCCCCCTGCCCGCCCCACCGTCTGAATTTTGTCTTCTGGTCCTCTGACCCAGGTTGGAATCCCAACAGTCTGGGAGGCTGAGGCAGGAAGATCACAATTTGACCCCAGCCTGGGCAACTTACTGAGTTAGGGAGACCCTGTCTCGAATCAGAGGAGAGCTGAGGCTGTAGCTCCGCTTGAAAGCCTTGGGTTTGAGCCCTGAGGGAGGGAGCCGGCAGGGAAAGCGAGGACACTGTGGCCGAGTGGTGAGACCCTGCTGTTTCAGAGGAGCAAAGGGGATGGAGGACCAGGCCACTGGCCTCTTGCTAGGAGGAGGAAGGGCAGCCACCAGCAACAGCGAGGCGCCAGGGACGCCTGCTCAGACTGGAGGGGAGATTTCAGAGCAGGACAGAATCAGAGCCCCACTGCCTCTCTCGGGCACAGAATGGCTCGAGGTCAGTCGCTCACAAACTGCAGAGCCCTGTGAGGGCTGGAACCCACTGAGGGGCGGTAGCGTGCAGGGCACCCTTCAGACGGACATGGTTTCCTACTGAAACAAAACTCTGCTGTAAGCCTGCTTTGTTTTGTTTATTTGCTTCGCTTTTTGAGACAGGGTCTCGCTATGTGTTCCAGGCTGGTCTCAAACTCACTAGGTAGCCTAGGCTGGCCTCCCACTTGCAGCACTCCTCCTGCTTCAGCCTCCTGAGTGCTGGGATCACAGGCAGGCGCCACCATGCCCAGGTGTGAGACTTTGTAAGCATCTTTCAACATCTTTGAGGTGCCATTTCTTTAAGAATAGATGTGACTAGCTGAATATTGTTTTTCTCCATTTGCTAAATTTAGCTCCCTGAGCATGGTCTCCAACTTCTGATTTAACAACACTGTTATTAATAGATTTATCCGCACAGACTCTGCCGCAGCTCACCGGCCCACTGGTGAAGTTGTGTGCACTTGTCCAAAGGCGAGGTCTGCTTGGGAAAGAGTGCTGGGTCTGACCTGGGCCACTGGGTGACAGAACCCGCTTCTCACAAACTGAGTTTTGCAAGACCGGAGCTGTGAGTGTGTAAAAGTGACCGGCTGCCTCCTCTTTCCACTCTGCATCGACCCACAGACAGGTCCCGTGTCTTTGGACTCAGTTTCCTTAGCTGTAAAACAAGGGGTTATGCTAGGTTTGCTCCCCAAACCTCAACAGGCACTGGGGTCCCCAGAGGGACTGGGAAACCGCAGCATGCTGAGCCCTAACCCAGAGCCTGACGTTCTGGGGGTCTCAGTGGACCCCAAGAAACTGAACCTGTGGGAGATCCGGCCACACGTGTGCGACACTTACTGCAGGGACTCAGCTTGCATGATGGCTACAGTGTTCCTGTGTCCACATCCAACGCCAAAGGCAGAGTCCACATGCAGCAGCAGGTCACTGGAGAAAGCTCAGCAGCCAGCTGAAACCCCAGAGCTAAACCTGCGCTGTGGCTCATATCTCGATGGCTCCCAGAGCCACAAGTGCTCATGGGAAGGGCTTTTTGGAGGTGGCTGGATCTGGGTGTGTGACTATGGATCAAGGGTGTGTGATAACTAAGTGGGTTTAGCACAGCTCTGGGTGTGGAAATGGAAGCCCCACCCCGGGTGTGGGTGGCACCAATCAATAGGCTTACAGCCTAGATGGACTAAAAAGAGACAGAAGGACGGCAGGCTGGCTGCCTCCCGCCTGCCCTGCCATGGGTTGTTTCTCCTCTGCGATGCCGCCCTGCATCTATGGACTGAAACCTCTACAAACTGAGGAGGACAATAAACCTTTTCTCCTTTACCTTTGGGTGTCGAGTATTTTGTCTCAGAGACGAGAAAATTAACCAAGATAGCAGGAAACTCCACAGAAACAGCCAGGAACGGTGGCCATCCTGTGGCCTCTGACCTTCCTGATGGGGCTGGAGCTGCTTGGGAACCCCCCACCCCACCCCAGGAAGGCATGGTGATCCAGGCCGGTGCTGCTCCACATACCTGGAGCTGGAAACACACAGGAATGGGACTCCGGGGACTGCAGCCCGGCCTGGGCCAGCACCACGCTGCCTGTGCTCTGCAGTCGTGTTGTTTTGTTCTGAATGTTTCTGCCCCCAGATTCCGATGCTGAAACCCTAACCCCAGCGTGAGGGTATGAGCAGGTAGGGCCTTCAGGTCATGAGCGCAGATGCTGTGGGAATGGGTGGCAGCCTGCAAGAAGAGAGCCCAGGACAAGACAGACTTCCTCATCAGCGAGCTGGAAGAAGACCCTCACCGTGGTGGCACCCGCTCATAATCCCGGCACTCGAGGGCTGAGGCAGGAAGATCGCAAGTTTGAGGCCAGCCTGGGGTTTTTTGGTTTTGTTTTGTTGTTTTATGGTTTTGGGGGTTTTGTTTGTTTGGTTGGTTGGTTGGTTTGGTTTTGGTTTTTTTAAGACAGGGTCTCACTGTGTAGCTCACGCTGGCCTTGAGCTCACTGTGCAGCCCAGCCTGGCCTCCAACTCAGTGATACTCTTGCCTCAGCCTTCCACCTGGGTACATAACAAGTTGGAGGCCAGCCTGGAATACCTAGCAAGACCTTGTCTCAAAAAACAAAAATAAATAATTAATAATAAGAAGAAGGCGCTCACCAAGACCCAACCCCAAAGGCAGCCTGACCTGAGACTCGGCACCATGGGGAAGGTTTGCTGGCTCAGCCACCAGGCCTGTGCATTTCTGTTCTAGTAGCCCCGACACACCAAGCCCACCAAGACCAACACCAGTCCACTTTCAAATAGTGCTGCCCATTGCCGTCTGAAACGTTGGGGCTTGGATTACTGACTGCACTGGGTTTCTCGCGAGAATGTGTAGGTGTCTTTTTTTAAATATCGGAATAATTAAAAGAAGCCGCCAAAGTGTCACAATCCAGAACCTATTGCAGCCAGCCCTAAACACAAAATCTTTCCATCTTAAACAAAAATGCTAGCCAGGTATTGGGCCCACACCTGTCATCCCAGCACTCTGGGAGGAGGCAGGAGGATTGCAAGTTCGAGGCAGCCTGAGCAACTTAGTGACTTCATGAGACTGAGTCAAAATTTTAAAAATAAAAAGAGCTGCGGGTGTAGCTCAGTGTGAGGGCCCTGGGTTCAATCCCCAGTACCTCAAAAAACAAAAAAAAGCACAAACTGCTTGTAACACCCACAGTGACAGTTTCTTAGCTTCACCAATTTTAGTTTCAGACACCACCGACAAATGCAGCACACGAGTGAATGCTTACCCTGGACTCTTGAAACAACCGAAGTTCCCTCCAGCAGGAGCTCCGAGCGAGCACTAAGATGTCACTGTGTCCCTTGTGAGTTAGGGCCATGACTCAGCAGCCTGCTGGGTACTCTGCAGAGCGCTGTGTTTATTTTCATTATGCAATCAGGAACTAAATTCTAGGAACAGAGTGAGTCCAAACTGAGCTAACAAACAGGGCAAGGGTGAGGTTAACCAAATGGCCTGGCTATGCTCAGCCCCCACGGGCTGACTCGCTGTCAAGGTCAGGAGAAGAATTCGGGATCCCAGGAACTGCGGAGAGAATGAGAAACAGTGCCAGTGATTTTCCAGTGGCTCTGCTCAGAGATACCCCAGGGAGAACACGCCCGCCTCATCTGCTCCAATTCCAGCACAGTGCTGACTCAGCCTACCCGGTGTAGACGCAGGAAGCCAGCTGCACAAGCCAGAGGCCTCTGTACCGGGTATGGGCAGCATAGAGAAGGAAGCAGCTGGCTTTTTGAAGGCTTTTGGGCCAGTGAGCCACCTCATTCCCCCTGACAGAAAGCCTCAGTCACTTCTTTATTTTTACTTTCTTTTTTTTTCTTTTCTTTCGAGATAGGGTCTCACTATGTAGCCCAGGCAGGCCTCCAACTCACAGAGATCCTCCTGCCTCAGTCTTCTGAGTGCTGGGATGACGGGCCTGCACCACCTCACCCAGCTATTTTTACTTTTTATTATGAAAATATACAAATTTGTGAAAAACTAAAAAGAGTATAATGAACTCCCATCAACCCCAAATCTAGTATAATTATTGCTGATATTTTATTACATTTGTTTCAACTCTTTTTCCTCTAAAATATAGGAATTATAAGTAAAAGGACATTTTACCCCTTAATAATTCCATGGTAGTCAGCCTCTTGGGGTCCACACCCCTAAGGAGTCCCCCCATTCTGTACCACAGGACCACAGTTGTGCTGTGTTGGTGGAGACCACTACAAAGCGGCTCTGAGCAGGATTTAAAATTAATCATTTGGATTTCTATGTTTACTTGTGAGTCTGTCCCAGGCCTAGGCCCCTTGCTTGGACAAGGGCAGCGGATTCACAGTAAGTGAGCCTCTATGAATCACTGGTCCCGGCTGAGGCCTGTAGTGGCCTGTGATGCCGTGACGCCTCAAAGAGCAAGACAAGGCCACAGCTGAGGATGCCTGGCTCTAACCCCAATTAACTAAATAGAGACTGCAGCTGTACACATTTCACTCCTGTGGTGAATGTCAACCTGGAGATAAGACAGTTCTCCTAACTGGCAAAATGTACTACTTGGAGAAGTCTTTGAACTGACTCCCGAGGTCCTGCTCAGTTCCCACACTTGCCTCAGTATCCCCTTCCTTTGTTTGAAAACCAAATAAATATGGGTCGGCCAGGGATATAGCTCAGTGGCACAGCGCCTGCCTGACAAGCACAAGTTGCTGAGTTCGATTCCCGGTACAAGAAAAAAAAAAAAATACAGGCCTCTCAGAGAAGTTCCTTGTCTCAGTGCCCAAGAATCTCGAATTCTGCTAGAAGGTTTTGATCCTCCTGGAGCCCTAAAATCACACCACTCATCTCTTTTCTTTTTTTTTTTTTTTTTTTTTTTTTTTTTGTGGGTACCGGGGGGACGACCTCAGGACCTCACGCGCCAACAGGCACCCGTGCCGCTGAGCGATATCACCGGCCCCTTTTTTGTATGTGGGTTCCGGGAGTCGAACTCGGGCCTTCGCGCTTGCAAGGCAGGCGCTTAAGCCGCTGAGCCGTCTCACCGGCCCATCTCTTTTCTTTAAGCCTTTGCCATCCACTCGTTTGGGAGGTTGTGGGCCTGATTAGTCCTCGATACTCTGTGACCAACAGGATACAGAAGGAGAGCCAGGCGTGGCGGTGCACACACGTAATCCCAGCACTCTGGGAGGCCGAGGGCAGGTTCTTTTATCTCTGCAGTCTCTTTTAACCTAAAATAACCAAGTGGTGATGTTAAAATATGTCCATAAATGCTTTGATTCTCCCATTCAGAAGATGCAGTTTTCCCATGAGGTACAGAGTGTACTAAATGACTCACTTTTAAAAAATAGAATGTGGGCTGGTGCGGTGGTGCGCGCCTATAATCCCAGCACCCAGGAGGCTGAGGCAGGAGGATCGCTGTGAGTTTGAGGCTACATAACGCGTTCAAGGCCAGTCTGAAATGCATAGCAAGACCCTGTTTCAAAAAAACCCAAAAACTAAAAATAATAAGAAATTTAAAAGTCAAATGTGATAGTGACAGCTTTTGCCTTCTGAGACTAGGTCACCAAAAAGCACTGTGTCTTTCTCTTAGAGAAAGATGGGGTGTGACTTATTATTGTTTTCAGAGTGCAGACACCCTCCGTTTACAATGAGATCACATCCCGATGGACCCAATCCCCCAGTGAACACTTTGGGGTGCAGGTGTCTACTCCGGATGGCTTGGGAGTCGCCGGGGACGGGCAGACACACTTGTGGGTGTGTCATGGAGGCGTGGTGGCCTTGGTCCCCAGCCCTTCCTTACTGGCACTGTGCCCCGCTTCTCAGCCACCGTGAAGCAAGAACTCTGCTCTGCCAAGCCTCCCCCACAAGGCTCCCGGGAGCTGGGGCCACCGTCCTGCACCACAGAGCACTGCGCCTCGAGTCACGCACCCAAAAGGAGCCGAGTTCAGAAGCCAAAGTACAGTTTCTACTGTGCAAGTGTTGCTCTTGGACCTTTGCAAAGTCACCATTGATCACGTGCAGATAATGCATGACTCAGCAGCAGTCATAGGCCGATACGCTGTCCTCGCACTGCAGTCCTCTACCATCCCTGGTCTCCCCTGTGAACTAACACTTAAATTTAGAGCTCTATTGTAAGGATATTTATTGGATTCAGGGACTATCCAGATAAACCAGAAAAATCTTGTCTCAAGATCCTTAATTTAAACAGATGTAATAGTGCAACCTTAAATCCCAGTACTCTGGGAGGCTGAGGCAGGAAGATTGCAATTTCAAGGCCAGCCTGGGCAATTTAGCAAGACTTTGTCTCAAATAAATAAATAAATAAATAAAATAAAAAAGGGTTGCAAATAAGGTCACATCCACGGATTCTAGGTATTAGGACAGAGGCCCCATATGCTGCACAAGCTTCTCGCCAGACCTCAGCCAGCTGAGGAACCTTATGAATCGGTGCAGGTGCGGTGTCCAGAATTCAGTAGGGCAGCATTTTAAATATCCATAAAAGTCACTCGGGGTCTGAAAAAATAAGAGGAAGCAAGATTCCAGCAAGCTTAAAACCCTTCCACGTAGAAAGGATGGCTATGTGCATGTTTTAGGGCCCCCATCAGAGCGAAGGTGTTTGGATTCTAGTGTCCCTGATGGAGCGGAGGTCATCACCAGAGTGTAGGACTGTGGACCCAGTCACCCTTCTGGAAGGCACAGAGGCAGGGACCTGGTGGATGGGCTGAGTGCTTCAGGCGGCGAGTTCCATTCATTCTCCATCTCTCCAGCCCGGGGGCTCAGCGGTGACAGAGGCCTCAGCAGCCCTGGCTGACCTGCATGGTAACTGTCCACCCCGAGGGCCAGGTGCTGTGTCTGCTCCTCAGGGAACTTGTAAGGAAGGGCCAGAAGCCCGGTGAGTGTGAAAACCATGGTGCAAATAGGAAGCTCGCTTGGCGGGAGGGACGTGTATGCAGCCCTTTATGTTCCTCAGGTAGTTAAGGGAATTTAAGGGCTGATGGGAAGATCAGGTATGCACCGCCAATTTAAAGTCTGCAACTCAATTCCTGTTTTGAGGATGAAGTCTTACTAAATTCATTGATCATACTGAAGTGTTTAGGAGAGAATGTAAGTGTTGTTTCCTTTGTCGATTTAATTTACTAAATTTCCTACAGTTATTTAGCATTTGGGAGTAGTTTTGGGTGGTGTTGTTAATTCAGACAATGAAAATACTTCGAAAAAACATCAGTTACATTGAATGTATAGCTGCGATTAAAAAGATTTGAAGATGGTTAACTAACAAAGGTAGTAAAGGGGACTCAGTAGCACCCAAAGGGCACTTAAAACTGATTCTTGAGATTCTCCAGATGTGTAAGAAAAACGGGATCTGTAAGGTTAATTTAATAACCAATGGAAGAAAAAGGATTTAGGATTTATAAATTTCACATACTGAAAATAACATGCAGCTGGGCGTGGTGGTGCACGCCTGTAATCCCAGCACTTGGGAGGCTGAGGCAGGAGGATTGCCTCAAGTTCAAGGCCAGCCTGGGCAACAAAGTGAGTTCAAGGTCAGCCTGAACTACATAGCAAGATCCTGTTTAAAAAAAAGAAAGAAAGAAAATAACATGTAAGGCCAAGGTAAATATCACCATAGTTCTCCCTGTACCCAAAAAATTACCCTCAAGGATGCCAGAAACCTCCTACCAACAATCCATGCCATTGCTGCCCGTGTCTGGCTGCCAATATTGCAAACTTTCTAAGGTTCAATTAAAACACAAGTCACATTTTTAAAAAATGTCTGTCTTTCTATCCTCAGATCCTGTGTGTAAGCACCCTGCTCCGAGCCCCGGTGTCGCTTATTTGCAGGTGTCGTGTGGACTTGGGTGGCTTTGCCCCGAGTGTCACAGCTCGTGGGGTGTAGTGAGACCTGGGCGGCAGGGGCGGTTTGCAGAGCCTGGCTGCCTTGGTGCAAATCGTAGCTCGGCTGCTGTGTGTCACTCGGGGCCTGGGTAGCTTCTAAATGGGCTAGAAATGGTTCCTCCACAGGCAGGGTCCACCACTTTTAAAAAATGTAACACGAAGTGCTCAGGCCACGCCTGGTGCTCAGGACAGGAATGGAGCTCGCAGGGCTCGGTCCTACTGTGTGGACACAGGCAGGACTGATCGACCTTTGCAGCAAGTCACCAGGTTCAGAGCAACGCACTCCGGACCTGTGTTTGTGCAGACGGCAGCCTTGGTGAGCCGACTGGTACCCCAGTCCACCTCCTCACCTCCTCTGTCGCTCGTTTCCTCCGTCTCTACACAGCCAGGTGGCTGAAGGTGCTGAGGCAGCTCCTGTCCGTGCTGCAGGGAGCTTTCCTGCGCTGGGAGGCCAGCGTCGGAGTTGGTCCGGTGTGTCAACCTCCCCAGGCTTCACTGCCTAGTAGTTTGGTCAAACACTAGTCTGGATGTTGTGGAGAAGACATTTTGTGGATGTGATACCACTTAAGTCAGTGGATTTTATTTATTTATTTTTCAGGCGGGATCCTGTTATTTTGCCCAAGCTGGTCTCAAACTCCTCCCATAATCCACCTGCCTCAACCTCTTGAGTAGCTGGGACTACAGGAGCATGCTACTATGCCCACCTTTAAATCAGTTGATTTTACTTATTTTTATTTATTTTGGCCATCCTGAGAAGTGAGCCCAGGACCATCACACTGAGACAAATCCCCCGCCCTCTATTTTTAATTCTTTTTTTTTTTTTTTTTTGTGGGTACCAGGGGTCGACCTCAGGACCTCACGCGCCAGCAGGCACGTGTACTGCTGAGCGATATCACCGGCCCTTTTTCTCGTATGTGGGTACCGGGAGTTGAACTCAGGACCTCACGCTTGCCGGGCAGGCGCTTTTGCCGCTGAGCTATCTCACTGGCCCTATTTTTCATCCTGAGATAGGATTTTGCTGAGTTGCCCAGGCAGAACTCAAACCTGCGATCCTCCCACCTCAGCCTCCCAAAGCATTGGGATTACAGGGACATGCCACATGCCCAGCTACACAGCAATTCTTTTCCCTTCCTCTTTCTGTTCCAGTCCCTCTATTCTTTCTCTGCTGCCTTTGATATCTACAGAAATTGCTTAGATAAATATTCACCACCATTTGTGCAACACAAATGTCTGAAAGGCCCCAGACTTCCACCTGCAGAGAACTCCTGAGGCTGCATGAGCTGTGTGCTCTCCCGGGGCAATGGCGGTGCACGCCTGCAATCCCAGCACTTCTGCGTGGGGAGCTGGTGTAAATGACAGATGAGAAACTCCCGAACTGCTGGACGTCAGATGTGTCGAGTTCGTGTCCCCTGAAATCGAAGAGTGAACTCGAGGCAACAAGGGAGGTTAAAAGTAGAAAAAGTTTGTAGAAAGACAGCTCCTGAGAGACAGGAAGGGTCCCGAGCAGACTGCCACCAAGGCCCTTCGTCAGGGGTAATTTATACAGCAAAGTCACAATGTGGGTACAGCGTGGTCAAACTATAATCAACCAATAAGATTACAAGTAGAGCCGCTTAGCTAATATTGATCCAATAGGAAGGCAGGGTACACAGCAAGGGTACATGGCTGGCGTCACTAACCTGGGCTTATCTGTGACTTCTAAAACAGGAACATTTTGGGCAGGGATGTGTCCAGGCGTTCTGGTCACCCACCCAGGTGGCTGATGCACATCTGGCCCGGGCCGTGCTAATCACAGCTCCACTTCTCCCTCAGGGGAGCATGCTCCTCCGGCCACTGTGACTGCCTTGAGGCCCGGCCTTCAGACGGCCTCCAGCCGGTCTGGGTATGTTCTCATCTTCTGCACCGACTCCCGACTCCCACAAGGCCTATACCTGGTGGACTGCCTGTGCATTTCTACCTAATTTGGCTGCCTATAATGAGAGCATCAAGAGTTCGAGGCCAGCCTGGGCTATCCAGCCACTTAGTGAGACCTCACAATAAGAAATTGCTGGGGCTGCAGCTCAGGGGGAAACCCTGAGTTCCATTCTGGCATGGGGGGGTGTGCCCAGCCTCCCAGGCAGAAAGGACCCCTTAACGGGGTGTGAGGTGGCCTGGCGTGCTGCAGATGGAGACTGGCGGCAGGAGCTGTTAGCTAACTTTTCGGTGATTCCGCTTTCTTTCTTTAAATGTTTGCACCTAAAACTAAGCTTCTAAAAGTGGCTGGTGCACTGCTCAATAGGAAGCAATTTCAGCTGAATTCTGCCCTCCAATTCTTCAGAAATTGTCAATTCATCCCCAAACTCAAGGTCTGTTGCATAGATCCCCAGAGAAGCTCCACAGACTCTCAAAGGTCTTGTGGTCAAATCGGTCCAAAAAGCCAGCGCCCTCCCTTAGACCGTCATTGCTAACCAGAGCACGGTAGAGACCTAGAGCAGGACATCTTGGAGTAAATGGACCCATTTCCACTTGCTGTGGGGTTATTTTGGGGCTAAACACCTCTGGGTAACTCACTAAGGGACTTTTCCAGAACCTCCTGCTAGTGAGACGCTGTGACACTGAAGAGAAGATGCAAAAACCAGGTTTGTTAGGCAGGGGATAGTGGTGCTTGCCTGTAATCCCAGCACTCAGAAGGCTGAGGCAGGAGGATCACAGGGAACTCGAGGCCAGCCTGAGCTGCGTAGTGACTTCAAGCGCAGCCTGAACTATGTGGTAAGATCCTGTCTCAAAAACAAAAACAAAGAAACAAACATGAAAACCAGATTTGCAAATGACAAGATGAGAAACAAAACACAGAAACTGAAGGTGCAAAAGGGATTGTGGGTAACCAGCAGTCCCATAGCATCTCCAGAGAGGAGGTGTGGCCCAGTGCTAAATTGAAGAGCTGGGCTGGGCATGTCTCAACACTCAGGAGGCTGAGGTAGGAGGATCGCTGCAAGTTCGAAGCCAGCCTGGGCTACATGGTGAGACCCTGTCTCAAAAATCTGAAAAACAGACAACAAAAAAAAACCAAGCTGAAGACAATCACAATTACCATTCTGTTCCCATCACTCAGGAAGGTGCAAGGCAGGGGCTTCGGGCTGAGCAGGAAGCAGCAAGCACCAGGCGAGTTCCACATCCTGGACCTGATGTCCCACCACACTGCGCCCTGCCCCTCCCCATACCCAGCACAGCCCTGCGCTCGCAGCTAAGACTGGGTCTCCTTGGCTCCAAGCCCCTGTGCTCAGTGCTGGCTGTGTCCTGATGATTTAATACCCTGCGTGTGGCTCTCCCCACCACCCCACATGGTCAGCGCTACTGTCTTCCCTCTCTCACACAGATGAAGAAATGGAGGCAGAGATGTTACACAAGCTCCCCACTGTGACACCCAGTGGCAGGTGAAGAAGGTTCCAGCCCAGGCCCCAGACCTTCAGCTTGTCACAGTGAGGACCAGTGATGTATGGGCCACTGCTCGACTCTGCAGGCGACACGGGTCGCACTGCAGTCATCCCTCATTGTTCCAAAGAAGAAACTACGAGTCAGTTGTCGAAAGTCTTCCCCAGAGGTTCACCTTAGAGCCTGACCAGATCTGACCGGTGGATGCGACCGCGTCCTTCCTGATGGCCCAGGGCAGAGCCAGGGTGCGGCAGGCGCTGACAGAAGAGGAGAAGACTGAAGGAACGATGAGCTAAGAGAAGTTAGAAGAGGTTCCCTGCAAAATGTTGAGAATCCCTGGCCTCTTGTATTCCTGTACTTCTAAAAACTATACCTGAGGCCAGCGTGGTGATGCATGCCTGTAATCCCCGCACTCTGGGAGCCTGAGGCTGGAGGATCACAAGTTTGGGCCCAACCTGGGCAAGACCCTGGCAAAGAAAGAAAGAAAGAAAGAAAGAAAGAAAGAAAGAAAGAAAGAAAGAAAAGGAGGGAGGGAGGAAAGAAGGAAGGAAGGAAGGAAGCGAGGGCATAAGCTGGGGATATAGCTCAGTGCAAAGGCTCCGAGTTCAATACCAGGTACCATGAACAAAACAAAACAAACAAAAAACTATACTTAGGGCCATGGGGGTAGTGAATGGCAGAACACGAGCCTAGCATGCACAAGGTCGAGTCTATAGCACAGCAAAAATAAATAAGCAGAGCGACTGTACCTGAACCATTTCATACAAGTTATTTTGTACCTATGTATCCTGTGTGCAAAATACACAAAGTAATCCTAAGCAAAAAACTCGTCTTCCATATGTAGTGTGCCAGGTAGGGTTTTTTGTTTTTAGATTTTTTTTTTTTTTTTTTTTTCTGGAGACAGGGTCCTACTATGTAGTTCAGGCTGGCCTTGAACTCACTACATAGCCCAGGCTGGTCTTAAACTTGCAGCGATCTTCCTGCCTCAGCCTGCCGAGTGCTGGGATTACAGAAGTGTGCCACCACACCTAGTGGTCTGTTTTTTGGGTTTTTTTGTTGTTTTTGAGACAGGGTCTCACATGTAGTCCAGGCTGACCTTGAATTCACAGCAGTCCTCCTACCTCAGCCTCCCAAGTGCTGGGATTACAGGCACGCACAACCATCCCGGGCTCAAGTAGGGTTTTTAAAACCTCTTCATTATGGATCTTCAAGAGCAGGTGTGTATTGCCTCTATGCTAAAGCTAGTTTTTTTTGCCATCTTTTCCTTTTGGTCTTTATTTTGTTGTTGGTGGTGGTGGTTGTTTTTTGTTTGTTTGTTTGTTTCTTTCTTTCTCTATGTAGTCTAGGCTGGCCGTGAACTTACTATGTACACCATGCTGACCTCAAACTCGAAGCAACCCTCTTGACTCAGCTTCCTGAGTGCTGGAATTACAGACATGCACCACCACCCCTGGCAAACAGAACCTGGGACCTCAAGGCAGAGAGAAAAGTGTTGAGGATATTTACCATGTTGGGACCCTAAAGTGATTCCACAGAAAATAGAGGAAAGGGTCAACTCTCAGGTCAGAATGCCCAGGTTCAAATTCCGGGGCTGTCCCTTAGTAGCCATTTGACCTTGGGCGAGTTACTGAATTTCTGAGTCAGCTTCCCACTCTATAATGTGGAAACATTTTAGTAAATGGAGATCACAGCAGTCCTGCGCTCACCAGGTCATCACCACCAGTCAGTGAGATGAGACACATAGAGAGCTGGGAAAGCACCTGGCTTAGAACAGCCAATCGATAAATGTTAGCTGCTGACACTGTACACACCCCTCAAACACACAGCAACGAAGAGGAGGACAACAAAGATTCGCCCTACACAGATCATGGGCCAAGGGGTCCAGGACAGGAAGAGGAGGAGCCGCCTGCACCCCGCCCACAGCTGTGGTCCTCTCCTTCAGCCCTGAGCCAGTGAGCTGACCGCTGCTGGGTTTTGCAAAGGTGGCACTCATTTCCCAGGTAAGTGTTGAGATACTGAACCCCAAAGCCAAGGAGCAGGGAAACAGCAAACCTGCCCGGCAGGAAATCGAGCCCTGAACTTCAGGGATGGCTGTCACGGTGGAACTGTCCGTACCGCGGAGCTTGCGGAAACTTGCAGTGGCATCAGAGGAAAATTGATCTGGTTTGGAGCAAATGTAACCACATAATCTGGTTTGGGGCAAATATATGTTGCATCAGTAACCCTGTCCTGGGCCAGGTGTGGCCCACGACTGTCATCCCAGCACAAAGGAGGCTGAGGCAGGAGGATAGCTGCGAGTTTGAGGCCACCCTGGGCTACATAGTGAGTTTAAGGCCAGTCTGAACTGCATAGCGAGAGCCTGTCTCAAAAACAAAGACAAAGAATGGAACGTGAAGCTCTCTCAAACACAGCCCTACCAGTCTACTGACTCCATCCTATCACTCCGCATACAGACTGCTTCATGCAAGTGGTCACTGGATATTTTTAAAAATAAAGATGATAATGCAAAGGAAATGCTTATCTAACCCTCAGAAAACTACTGAACCCTTGGAATAAGAAGCAAGGTATCATAAGCCACTGTTTAATATTTCCGCCAACAAAGTCCAAGTAACTTTGAGATAAACACTCCAATTTTATGAGTTAAAATGAAGACAGGTTTATAGCAGCTGTATTTATAACTGTCCCAAACTGGAAAAAGCCTAAGCATCTACTGAATGGATAAACAAACTCTAGTGCATCTACACAATGAAATATACACTGATATAAATAGGACCACAGTAGTCATACATCCTTAAGCAAAAGGAGCAGAAAAAAGTCAGTCTCAAAACATTCTGCCAGACCGGTTCTATTGATGTTGCATTCCAGAAGAAAGGTAAGCCTGCAGGAAAAGGGCCCCGGGATGTAGCCCAGGGGTAGAGCTGTTTAGATGTGTGAGGTCCTGGGTTTGATCCCTGCGGGTGGGGGTGGGGGGATTTCTAAAGAAGACCTTGCTGAAATCTCAACTGGAAGAGACAAGGTTTCATTTAAATTCCTGCAAGAAAGGTCATGACGGAGGGTGAGAGGAAAAAGCACAGGTGAAGTGCATTTTTCATTCAGGCTGGCCTTGAACTTGCTATATCCGGACTGGCCTTGACCTCACAGTGGTCCTCCTGTCTCAGCCTCCTCGATGCTGTAATCACAGGCATGTGCCACCAGGCCTGTCTGGGAAAATACTTCCTTTTTGGAATCTCAGGGTCTACTCATGTAGAGAGCTGCCATGGAGAAAGTCTCCATGTGCGAAGAGCTCAGAAAGGGATCAGAAAAGGAAAGAATGGTTTTGCTAATGAAAAACAGCAGAGGGCAGAGGCAGCCGTCTTCAGCTGGGAGCTGGGAGCAGAATGAGGAAGGGTCATCACACCCCTCTATGGCTTCTTTTCTTCGCTCCTCAACTATCCTTTAGTCCCAGTGATAAAATTCATCAATTGTGGGTACACACCACTGTGATTTAGCATTCAAATCTAAATGCATGGGCTTGTCCCTGCCTGGGGACTTCTCTCCAGAACTCGAGCGGGTTCTCAATAGGACGGCCTGGACCTGACGTCAGCCTGAGACGTGGGAGCCCAGCACCGCCTCTCAGGGCCCGGATGTAGAGGTTCTCCCAGGATTCCTGGGGATTTGGGCAGTGCGAGGGACACGGCCCGAGAAGAGCTTGCTGTCCCGGCGCTAGCCCGCCCTGCATCCTCCAGGGTGTGTTTTATCTTGCTTTTTCCTCTATTACTTGGCCGAAGCTCACTTTGCAGAGCCGGTTTCTCCTTCATGCTTCACTTTTACTTTTTCAAATAATTTCTCCCGCTGCTTTTTTTTTTTTTTTGTCATTTTTTTTGCCACTGCTTTTTGAAAAATAAAAATAAATAAATTCATGGGCTTTCTTGAACAACTTTGCTTTTTGCTTTTTTTTTTTTTTTTTGAGACAGTCTCACTAAATTCTAAATTGCCCAGGCTGGGCTCAAACTTGCAATCCTCCTGCCTCAGCCTCTGCGGATAACTTTTATGGGAAAGGACTCGATTCCGTCCCGGCTGGGATGCCATTCATATTAGTTACCGAATGCTATACTGCGGTGTCCTTGAAACCTAGTGGCTTCCAACAGCAGCGTGATGGTTCTCAGATCTCCGCTGCTATCCCCTGGGCTCAGACAGCTGGCGGAGCAGCTGAGGCTGGTGGGTCTCCACGGCCTCTTCTTCATGTGCCTGGGGTTTTGGTGTGGCCGTCAGCCGACCTGCTCTTTCTGTGAAGTCCCTGGGTGCTCCCCGAGATCGAAAATGGAATTCACTATACCTCTTAAGGCCTGGTCTCAGAGTTTGTACAGTTCTGCTGCGTTGTATTTAGAGCAAGTTCCAGGGTGGAGCGACAGGTCCCTGTGAAGACGCGGGGACACCGCTGACCGGAGGCTGGGACTGTGACCACTTGCCACACTGTTGCTGCTAACTCCTATGCTCACGGGAGCATTGCTCAAGGTAGCTCTGGGCTGGGAACCCTGAGGTGGATGAAATCAGGCTACAGATGTTTTGGGTCGGAAGCTCATATTCAGTCCTGCTACAATGCAGCCAGCCCTTATTTTTAAATTCAGTTATGGATGAGTAAGAAAAACTGGTTCTTTGTTTTTTTATGGGATTTTAATCATCAACAAAGAGAATACATCCACTATGTTAAAAGCACTATTATTATGTAACTGCGGGTCAACTTTTTTCAGTTTCCTAATGTCTAAACATTTCACAATATTGCAGGATTATGAAGGGACCAATTCCCAGGAGAAGATGAGAGAAGGAATATAATTGTGCACTAGAGAGACTGCTGTCAGGTCCCTGAGGAGGAAGACGCAGACATAGAGCAGGATCATCTCTGCACAGACGGCTCACTCTTCGTCCCTTGTCACCGTGGCTGCTGACCCTGTGGTGCTCTGGTAACGAGCGATGCTTGGATGGGGACCGGGCCACACTGAGATGTGATCACCTGTGCAGGCTGGGACAGTGCGAGGAACCCCCAAGAGGGAAGAGCCGTGTGGAAACATCAAGGTTAGGAAACTGGTTGCATGCCTGCCCCAACCACTCGCCTTGCCACACTCTTCCTGTTCTTCCCGCTTCAGAGCCTGTGTACTAGCAGTTCTCTCGCTGACGTGAATTTGAGCCCAAGGACACCTGGATGAGTAACGAACCTCAGGGGTTCAAGGCCTGGATGCACTCCCTGACCTGCCCCCGGCAGCCCCCAGCCCAGAACCGCACTCAGTCTACACACCCTTGAGAACCTGTTTTGCTCTGATTTAAGAGTCTGGGCCCTTTCTGTGAACCGCCAGCCTGTGCCTGGTCCTGGGCTGGAGGAGACTCAGTGCCACCCTGGCAAGGGGCGGTCCTACAGGGACACCAGGTAATGCCAAGTTCTGGGAGCTTGCAAGCGAGCAGAGGAGAGGAGGAAGAGAAAGGACGGCTTTCAGGGAACAAAACCACAAGTCTGCTCACTCTGAGATGCACCCTCAGCTGCTAGCAAGGAGCGCGGAGGTTTGCAAATGTGTCCCTGGGGTGGGGTCAGGGCGGGGGCTGCCTGTGGAAGGGCAGCTTTTGCGGAGGAGTACCAGGCAAGGCCAGCAGCAAGGGTCTGCAGTACAGTCTCAGAGTTCCATGTTCTCTCCTGCAGCTAACTTCTCTGAACTCGGCTGGGTGCTGCAGCCATGTGGTTTCAAGAGTCATGAGCTGTGGATGTCCAGAGTGCAGTCAGTGTCATAGACAAGGCCATGCTTTCTCCCTGGAAACAGAGACTGAAGCTTGTTTTGGCGGTATATTTTGGGCTGGCCTCCAACTCATGGTGATCTTCCTGCCTCAGCCTCCCGAGTGCTAGGATTACAGGTGTGCACCTCCACACCTGGCTATGAGACTGAAAGTTTTATGAATTGAAGTGGCTCTCCCTCCTCTCCATTGTCATGGGGGTCTCCTTCTCCCCCTTCACCCTTCTCACAGGCCTGCTCCCACAAATCCTGGTCTCTCGCTCTCAGGCCTCCCTCGCCCTTCGCCCCTAAGACGGGGCTCCGGGACTCAAGCTGACCACCGGCCTCCCCTCTAAGGGCTCTGCATGGAGCTCAGTGCAGAGCTGCACCTAGCACCCTACTCCTTCCCAAGTACCCATGGTGCCCAGAGCCCAAGGATCAAGTCTAGCCTGGCTAGTGTAGCACTGACACCTTGTCTCAGTTTAACCTTCCAAATCGGTCTCCTCTCTCCTGTCCTCCTCTTTTCACCCTGTCTGCATCCATCAAGCACTCCCACGTGACTGGACTGAAATCCAAGCTGTTCTCTTCTCACAGAAGGCTTTCTTGACTTGCTGCCCAAACGCCACGTCTCTCTCAGAAGAGGAGGCAGCAAATATTATTTCAGCTGTGAACCCCTCCCCACAGGCTGGGCAGAGCCCAGCACAGCCAGCCTCTGCCGTGTCCCCGAGGGTCTCTGCAATCCCTGTCCAAACATGTGCAGGGGCTGAGAGCTGCCCGCCAGGGGAGGGGGCCTCGCGGGGTGCAGCTCACCTGAGCTGTCCTCTCTTCGTTCATTTTCACGCTTCTCTGCACACGCTCGCGGTTAAGCGATGATCACGTTCACTGTGGGGAGTCAGTGCCTGTGCCTGGCGTCTCTGGGTTCCTTTTCCGCCCCCCCTCCTCACCGTCCCCTCCTGCAGGTCGTTGGGTGCAGGCTATCTATAGGATGGCTTGCTCGCTCACGGCGATTTCTCAGTGCCCTTGCAGGTCTATGCAAACGCCATATGCAACTGGCCCCACTTCCCTCTTCCCAAAATATGTAAAAGTAGGTCTTGCACTGATGGAGGGAGGGGGAGGGGATGCCAAAAGAATGAAGATATATCCTCTGCGTGTGACAACTCCCCAGGACAGGTGTAATCATTATGGGCTGCAATCATGTACTACTAATAAAAGCTTTTAAAAGCCAAAAAAAAAAAAAAAAGTATGTCTTTAACGGTTCTTCAGAATGTTAGACTCTGAGTTACCATGTGACCCAGCAGTTGCACTCAGGTGTATCACCCAAAGAAGTGAAGACTTGTATCAAGACTTCACATGTGAATGTTCGCAACAGCACTGTGGATTGTTTTGTTGTTGTTGTTTGTTTGTTTGAGACAGGGTCTTGCTATGTAGCCCAGGCTGGCCTTGAACTGGTGGTAATCCTCCTGCCTCAGCCTCCCAAATGCTGGGATCACAGTCATGCGCCACCATACCCAGCTATAGCAGCACTGTTTATAATCGATAAAAAGTAGAAACAACCCCGGTGTTGATGCATGGAGGAAGGGATAAGTAGAATATGGACTAGCCGCACAATGTATGGTGTGTCTGTAAAATGGAATATACTTGGCAGTGAAAAGGAATGCAGTACTGATTCATGCTATGACTTGCATGCTATGATAGGCCTTGAAAATGTACAAAGGAAAAGGGACCAGAAACACAAGATCCCGTATTATCTGACACTGTGTGTGTGAACTGGGCAGAAACGGTCTCATCGGTGGGTGTGGAAAGCAGCTCTCGTGGTGGCTGCTGCAGGGCAGGGTGTGGCTGTGCCCGGTGGTATCTCACGCCGAGGGACAGCTGCTGCTCACTGTGGCCCAGGCACGGCTGTAAACACACTAAGCCCCGGCAGTGTGGCGCATGTGCTGCACAGAAGGGGCCTTGGAGCCAGGTCAGGTGTTCTGCTCCCTACAAGAACATCACCTTGGAAATGCTTCCGACTCTTCTCCTCGTCACCTCTCCCCCAACACCTCTTTTCTGTCCCTCTGGGACAAGGGCCAGACAGGAACAGAGGGAGGTTGGAAGGAGTCTCCAGCTCACATCTGGGAGGAAGATGGGCAGAGGTCCCCCCAGGGCCAAAGCTTGCATGACTGAGACAGTGGTGACTACACCCCTGCCCTGTCCCAGGGGCTGCAGCCCCAGACAAAGGCCACCCAGATGCTCAAGGAGGTGCTTCTGCCTCCTTCAGTTTCTTCCCAGCATCCCAGCAGCCGCGGCAGACCTGGGCCTGGGACTTCCAGCTCCTGGATTCCATCTCTCTGGAAGAGCTGCTGAGCCCAGGCTACAGAAGGAGAAACGAGAAGGGAGGGCCAGAGAAGAAAACGGGGAGCAGGAATCTGGGGTGCTGTTTCCCGCTGACCGAGACTCCAGATCAAAGGGACAGCAGGAGTGGGAGGTTTGGAAAATGGCAATATTTGGACTTACTAGAAAAGATGTCAACAGCAGGGGTCAGGACCGGCTGGAGAGGAGAGAGCAGGACCATACAGCCAAGAGCTCGGTGGGAGGGGAGGGCCAGGTAGCCCAGGTGACAAACCACCTGTGTCCCCAGCTTGGCCCAGGTGGAGGCTGGCCTTGGCTCATGCCAGCTGCAGGGAGAACGAGAACCAGGATGTGGAGGTGGACAGAGTCAGGTCAGGCCCCAGCCCAGGGCCACCTTGTCACACATGGCTCCCTCTGAGCCCTCTGGCTAGATGTCAGGAAGAACATTTGGTCTTTCCAGCCTTCTGTCCTACCACTGTTTTTGTTGTTAGGTTAACAAAATAATCTGATATTTATTTTAATGAATATAGAACAGGTTGTGGTAGGTAGAATTATGGCCTTCTGATGATGTCCACCTACAAATCCCCACACACACACGCGGTGTGGGACTTGACAGGCCCAATTGAATTAAGGACGGTTAGTAGACAGGGAGATGGTCCTGAGTTGCCTGGGTAGATACAATGTCCCCTTACCACAGAGGCCTTGCAAGAGGGAGGCAGGAGGGGCAGAGATGTGGGGACAGAGCCAGAGGTGGCCATGACCTGACTGCTTTGAAGATGGAGGAAGGAGGCCAGCGATCAAAGCAGGCAGCAGCTTCTAGCAGTAGAACCAGACCCTGGCCCACCCCAGCTAAGCCCTAAAAGCTGCCTCCTTTCTTTGTTACTGGGCCGGTCTGAGCCTCTCCGTTGAGCCGTGCCCCCTCAGCTCCTCCAGTGGAAGCTCTTTCCCCATTTTCTCTCGCTTCCTAACTCTGCCTAATGAGTCTGCCCGTGGCTCTCACTGAGCAGCCTGAACTGCTTTTCTGTGAGGAGGAGTCTGGCACATACTGGACAGGGCTGTTACTGGATTCTGGGGTTCTGTTGACTTTGTCCAGGTCCTTGGTGTTCTGAACAAAGAACTGGACAAGGCACATGAAAAACATAGTGAGGTTTACATTTATTAAAGGTGGGAAAAGAACTATGCTCCGCAGGGTGAGAACGAGCCACTGAGAGAGTTCACAGTGGCCACAAGGTTAATGGTGGCCATCTTTTGTTTCCCTCTTTCTTCAGGGTAACACACATCCGAGCCGTCCTATCAAAAACCTGTTTGATTTCATGCCAGAAGGATTAAAGATAGCTCTTTCTGATTGGCTCCAAATGCAGGGCTTGGATCGCTGTGATTGGCAGTCACCCCTACCTGTTCAGCCCCTTTACCACACTCTAATCTCCTGCTTCAGGGCTAATGGAGGTCACCCTGTCTCACGGAAACAAACAATATTGCAACTTCAGAAAAGTAGATGTTAGTAGATGACTGACAAAATTTGCACTGTCTATATATAAAATCAAGTTGTGCCAAGGTTCTGCCTTTATTTTGATGAATGTATTGTGGTTATATAAGAAAATGTCCTGGGGGGAGGGAATATACTGGGGATTGAACCCAGGCTCTTAGCATTAAGCTGCATCTCCAGCCCTTTTTTATTTTTCATTTTGAAACAGAGTCTTACTAAGTCACTAAGTTTTCCAGGGTGGGCTTAAAGTTGAGATCTTCCTGCCTCAGCCTCCCAAAATGCTGGGATTGCAGGAGTGCACCACCACACCCAGCTAAGAAAATGTCCTTTTTAAATAAGAAATATGCACTGAAATATTTAGGCAAAGGAGGCATCATGTCTATAGTTTGCTCTCAGCTTAGTAAAATTAATTTCTACAGGTTATACATGGAGGAGAGAAATAATGGTAAATAGAATGTGGCAACATGGTAATATTTGCAGGCTGTGGGTGAAATGTATGTGGGAATATGTACCTTGGGTTGCAGCTCTTATAAAAGTTTAAA
Source organism: Erethizon dorsatum (assembly GCA_028451465.1). Taxonomy (NCBI): domain Eukaryota; kingdom Metazoa; phylum Chordata; class Mammalia; order Rodentia; family Erethizontidae; genus Erethizon; species Erethizon dorsatum. The sequence goes on from CM051833.1 coordinate 60,796,160, forward strand.
ATTATTTCAAAATAAGGTTTTTTTCTAAGTTAAATGTTTTATTAACTATAGGATGCAGTTGAATACATTGCTCATTACATCAAAAACTGTCCTATCTTCAGAATAACCAGGAAAAGTACTTTTCCTGAACAATCTAAAATAAGCTGTTTTAAAAATCAGAGCCTAGCATGATGGTGCATGTCTATCATCCCAAGACTCAGGAGGCTGAGGCAGGAGGATCGCTGTGAATTCCAGGCCAGCCTGGGCTACATAGTGAGTTCAAGGTCAGTGTGAACTACATAGCAAAAAACAAAAACAACAAAAAACAACCAACCAAACAAACAAACAAACAAACAAAAAACAAGCAGGGCAAAAGGCTGGTGATGAAAGCAATGTCCCTGTCTCCCCAGGCCCCTAGAAATGTGCCCTCTGCGGATCTAGGTGTTGGTGACAGCTATCCCGGCTTTGTTCACTTCGCCCTGGGCTCATCTCGTTCTCCGATTGCGAAGGCTCCCCGCCTCCCCCGCCGGCCCGAGGGCTGCCTCTGAGTCCACAGAAGCGCGGCTTCGCACACCTTCAGTGGAGATGTGATTTACTTTGTTTGTTTTTTTTTTGCTAAGCAACACGGTCTAAGCCGCACCACCCAGAGAGGCCAATTATGAACAGCCAGCGTGAGGGGTGTGCAGAGCCAAGGCCGGAGAGAAGGACAGAGGACCCCACGCCCCGCCCCGCTGCACTCTCCGAGGAGGGGAATGGGCGAGGGGCGTGGAACTCCGCGGACCCCGCGGAAGCCAGGGCCCCTCGCGCCGTGGGCTATGGAGAGCGGCTTCCTGCGTCCGCCTGCTGCATCCGTTGCCATGGCAACTGCTTCCCCAGCGCTGAAACGGGGCTCCGTGGGTGTCCAGTAGTGACCGGAGTGTACCCTGCCCTGAGGAGGAAACTGATGAGTCACTGCAGGGAAAGGCTGATTCTGGGGCACAGTCCTTTCTACCGACAAGGGGCAGATTGGAGGCTGGGGGACTGGTGGCGGGGGGAGGTTGTCTGAAGGCAGTCCCCCAAACTCCCAACCCCCAAGTCAATCTTAAAATCAGGCGGGGGCCCGGTGAAATGGCTCAGCGGCATAAGCGCCTGCCTGGCAAGCGCGAGGGCCCGAGTTTGACTCCCGGAACCCACATACAAAAAAAGGGCCGGTGATATCGCTCAGCGGCACGGGCGCCTGCTGGCGCGGGAGGTCCTGAGGTCAACACCCGGTACCCACACACACACAAAAAAAGATCAGGCGGAAATGAACAGAGGCCACCGGATGAGCGCGGGCAGAGGCTTGGGAAAGCTCTGCAGAGAGCAAGGAAGGCTCAGGTGCTGTGTGGAGGTGCGGCGGGTTCACTGGAGAGGGGCACCGCAAGACCCAGCCGCAGCAACAGTCAGGCAGGGCAGTGCTGTTGATTCCGTCCGGGTAGTGCTGCAGGGCATGCCTTGTGGCTTCCTGGACTGGTTGCTGCGGACCAGGGACAGAGCTCTGTGGGCAGAAGGGCCTGGCTGTGGTCTGGTTTGGTTTTGTTTTTTGGGTAGCTGGGTGCTATGGTTCCTGTCATCTCAGTACTCAGGAAGCTGAGGCAGGAGGATCTCCACGAGTTCAAGGCCACCTTAGGCTACACAGGGAGTTCAAGGCAAACAAACAAAAAACCAAAATCTAAAAAGTGGATGTTATTGCTAGAGGGAATGGGGATTTCACAGGCAAAAATAACACATATGTGCATTCATACATTTTTGTGTGTGTGTGTGGGTACCAGGGGTCGACCTCAGGACCTTGCATGCCAGCAGGCGCCCCTGCTGCTGAGCGATGTCACCGGCCCTTTTTTGTATGTGGGTTCCGGGAGTCAAACTCAGGACCTCGCGCTTGCCAGGCAGGCACTTATGCCACTGAGCTATCTCAGCGGCCCCATACATTTTAACATTTGTCATCAAATAGAAGATTTAAATCTGAGAAATGTAGAGACTCCATTTGGACCCCAGTAACCAGTCATGGCGGTCGCGACATGGATTCCCCAGTGCAGATGTAAAAAAGCTTCTTTTCCAGTAAAGCCAGGCAGTAGTTTCTAATCCAACTGTAACCTTTGTGGACAGAAATCAGGTCTTAGACCTGCCAACCTGCTTATTTTCAGGGCCTAACAGAGCAGATTAGACAGAATTGCATAAAAAAAAAAAATGTTTGTTGACGATTGCCTTTAAGACCTTACACTGCAGTGACAACACAGCCTGGGTCACTTAAACAACAAACATTTATTTCTCACAGTTCTGGGAGGACTTGGAAGTCTAGATCGAGGAGCCAGAAGGTCCAATGTCGGCTGAGACCTTCTTCCTGGATTGCAGGTGGCCACCTCCTTCCTGTACCCTCATGTAGGAGAGAGAGAAAGAGGGGAAAGCCAGCTCTCTCTGGGGGCCACATGCTAACCCTAAGTACCATTTCCAGGACCTCGTTGGGCTGAGGGCTTCACTGCATGAAGGGGTGGAGGCCAAGGTTCAGCCCATAGCAGTAATGAAGACGAGAAGACACCAAGAGAGATGCAGCATGAGAGCTTAATGGTTTCCACGAATAAAGGGGTGAGCAAGGCCAGATAACCCCTAAGGGTTCCAATGTCTTCGGACATAGGCTATAAGGAAGAGTTTTACTTGAGAGCAAGTACAGATGTGCCTTGACTTACGATAAGGTTACATCCCAATAACGCATTGTGAATTGGAAATAGTCAGCAGAACCTGCATTTAACCCACTTTATTTATGAACATCACACACAGCTTAGCCTGTTCTCCCTCAAGCACACTCAGAATGCTAACATCAGGTTGCAGTTGAGCAAGCTCGTCATACAAAGCCTAACTTGTAGTAAAGTATTGGATCTCATGTCGTACTATACCGACAGGAAAAATGGAGAGGTTGTGAGGCTATGCTTTTGTACCACTGCAAAGTTGAAAAAATTTTACTCAGGAGCCATTTGTGTACAATTTCAAGTTAGAAGCCGAAATATCAGAAGGCAATATTTATTTAAGGAGACTCAAGCTGGGCATGGTGGTGCATCCCTGTAACCTCACCGCTCAGGGAGGCTTAGGCAGGAGGATTGAACCCAGCCTGGGCAACTTCACAAATTAACAAGATCTTGTCTCAAAAGAGTGGGGAGGGGCCTGGGGAAAGTAGCTCAGTGCAAAGATCCTGGGTTCCACCCCCAGTACTGAAAAAAAGAAAGAAAAAAAAAAAAAAAAAACCGGGAAGGAAAGACTCTTGAGTGAGAGTGATACTCACTTGAGTTGCAGGGAGCTGGTCCTGAGCTCTGTGCATAGCCGCGAGCAGCCCAGGAGGTGGGCACTGGAGGGATCCAATCAACACTGCTGTGTACACTGGTGATGAGTCAGGTAGCCACCAGCACAGCTACTTCCTAACCCACTGTGTTGTTTCCTGTGGCTGCTGTCACAAATTGCAACAAGGAGGCTCAAAATAACAAAAATTTATTCTCTTCCAACTCTGGAGTTGACAAGTCTGAAAGCAAGGTGTGAGCAGGGCCAGGCTCTGAGGAGGAACCACGCCTCACCCCTTCCAGCCCCGGGTGTTGGCTGGTGCTCCTTGGCCAGTGGCTGCGTCTTCCAAGTCCTGCCTCTGACCTCACACTGCCTTCTGCTCTGTGTGTCTGTGCCCTCCTTTCACCTCGCTCTTATTTAGAGGACATCTGTCATTGGATCTATGATCTGCCTGGATGATTCAGGAGGACCTCCTCATCTCAAAATCCCTAATGAGTTACATCCGTAAAAATGTTTTTCCAAATAGGCCAACCCTCATAAATTGTGGGAGATTAGGGAGCAGACATATCTTTTGGGGGCCATCATTTTGCCCACTACACCCACTTCCCAAAGGCAATGATACTTAGAAGTTCATGGTTCACCTTTGAAAACATGTGTTGACCCCACAGAGTGGCCATGATGTTCTGGCACTGAGCCAAGAACTCACTGGGGGAGCCCTGCATTTACCCTTCGAGCTTGGTGAAATTTAATTTAACATGAGAAATCTAACACTGATTTGAAGGATTCCTGAGCCAAGGAACCTCTAGACATCAATGGACTGTGTTGAAATGCAACCTTCAAAGGAAGGTTATTAGGAGCTGGGGCCTTTAGAGATTAAGCCATGAGGGTGGAGCCCCCATGCATGCGATTAGTGTCCTTATAGGAGACCGCTTCTGCCGTGTAAAGTTTCAATAAGAAGGTGTCTATGGATAAGGAAGAGGGCCCTTGCCAGACACCAAATCTGCTGGCACTTTATGTTGGACTTCCCAGCCTCCAGAACCATGACAAATACATTTCTGTTGTGTATTAGCTACCCAGTGAGTCACATTTTGTTAAAGTAGCCCAAATGGACCAAGACGGTTGATTCAGATGTGTTTCCACTCTCAAGGGGGGACCCATTGGTGCACTTATCTTTGGGATCTCTGGAGCTTGCGTGGCTCAGCACCTTGCAGAGTACACACTGGATCCTCCAATGATGTCAGGTGACCTTGGGTCTTGTAGATCCTCAACACATTGTAATAAGTGAAAGTAGCCCAGAAATCCTGAAGTAAAGGTGCCTAGTATTTTCCAGCTGCTCTGCAGCCTTTCCTAGCTTATAACACATCCTTCCTTAGGAAAGGAAACCTTAGGAGGGAAAAGGGAGCAGATGGGCATGTTTGGCAGCATCTGTCCTCTGAAGTGGAATGCTACATAGTGCCTGCTTTCTGACCCTATTTGCGATTTCAGGGCTGGTGCCAACCACTCACTCCCATTGGGCCCTGTCCCTGCTGGGTACCAGCTCACCTGCTGCCATGAGGCTTCAGTCCAGGATGGAACCGTATTGAGGAGTTACTGATCTTGCTTGAATTGCAGCAGAGCGCAGAGTCCTCAAGTGTGCTCACCTCCCCTGTGGGCCTCCCCACGTCCAGCCCTCCTGTGGTTTGCCTTTGTGTGATGGGCAGTACCAAGGCTGCGGCTCCTCTGCCGGCTTTCTTGAGTCCTCATGTCTGGGACCAGCTGGCTCTGAACTGATGGGGGTACAAGGAAGGGGTTCCCTGCTGCTCGTTCTCCTCCTTCTGTCTCCTCAGAAGGAACCTGAAGGTCCAATGTGTCACCTGGCAGACCTGTCACACAGGAAGACCTGTAGCAGCTGACCCTGGCGTGTCTTCTCTGTTTTGGCCAGAAATAGACGAATGACACAAAGAGATTGAGGTTTTATCTCACTGGAAAAAATTGTGAGAGGGTTTTGTGATATAGAGCTTAGAAAGTTTTCTAAAATAAATTTGTGTTTATGAATATCGACAAGAATGTTTTTAATGATAAGTGCAATTTCAAATTGAAGAAGAATTTAGAAATTTGGCTATGCTGGGGGTGTCGCTCAATGGTAGAGTGCTCACCTAGCATACATGAGGCCTTGGGTTTGATTCACCAGCACTGCAAAAGAAAAAGAAAAAAAAAAAAAAAGAAAGGCCATCCTTCCTAATGAAAAAGTTATGAGTGAAAAGATCTGGGGACTGTGGCCTTGATGCTCAATGTATTGCCCCACAGGTAACTCAATAAATGTTGGGACTTGATGATCACTACCTTTTCTAAATGCTCAAACTCTGCAACACTCATAATGGCACCACTTGACTTCCTAGCTTTCTGATGTACTGCAATGTGAAAAATACATCATCGTCTATGAAGAGTCTAGCTAAATGTGTTTAATTTGAATCAAATCAAGCCTCTCAGCCTAACTTGTAGTTTATAGGAAACACAAGGGCTAAAGGAACAAGTTAAATGATGCCAAGAAGGATCAATCAGACGAACCTAGAATGAAGGATATTGTATAAAACAACTGTCCTGTGACCAACAGGCATTGGTATTGGGAAACAAAAGATAAAGGGGCCATTCCAGACTAAAGAAGAGTATGAGACCAGCCAGTGGCAATGCATGAAACCAGCAGAACCTCTGTTAAAATGACAAAATTATAAAAGACAGAGCTGGGATAATTAGACAACTCTAGAGTCTAGGTGGTATTATGGCATGGTGATGCTTTTAGAGATTATTCTGATCCTGAGAGATACATGCTAATGTGTTAGGCCAAAGATACTCAAATACTTATTTCCAGATGATATAGAAAAGGAAATCTATAGCTGAAATAAATATCACTTAACTGTTATTAATTATGGAGTATAAGCTGAGGATAGAGGTGTTCGCTGCACTCTTCCTTTAGCTTTCCTGTACGCTGGTGCCTTAGTTCACAAACTTAATTCGTTCCACAATTCTGGGGAAGATGGCTGCATTCATGTTCGTCACCCAGTGCAGAGTCTGCAAATGGAAGCAAAACTTTGCAGAAAACTTCTGTCCACAAACTGAATCGTTTGCAAACAGAAGCTTTTGCAAACTGAGGTAATACTGTATATTTCAAAGTATTTATAAATTGGGAGGGAAAAAAAGAACCATGTCTTGGAAGCCTTCATTTCAGCAATATGTTGGGTTAAATTGTGAGTAATTTCCATGTGAATATTTTATCTGAGTGTTAGGAATGAGAAACACATGGTACTTGTGTTGGTCAGTTTTTCACTGCTATGGCCAAATACCTGAGAAAAACAAGTTAAAGGAGGAAAGGTTTTGTCTTAGTCATTTTGTCATTGCTGAGACAAAATACCCAGCACCCACAAGTTGAAGAAAGAAAGGTTCATTTTGGCTCACAGTTTGTAGAGGTTTCAGTCCATAGTCAGCTGACTCCAAAGGCAGGGCAGCATGGCACAGGGGCATCACAGAGGAGAAACAGTCCCTGGTATGGTGATAGGAAGCAGAGAGGGATGAAGGGAGGAGGAGGGAGACAGACCCTTCCAAACCACACCCCAGTGACCACCTCCTCCAACCAGGCTTCCCTCACAACATTATATGTAGCTATAAACTCATCAGTGAATTAATCTACTGGTGAGTATCATGCACCCAGGCTACAGTAACTTCCCCACAGCCCCTCCTCTGAGCTCAGAAAGCTTTGGGGGGACGTCCAGTTGCAAATCATAACCAAACCAGTTTCAGAGATTTCAGTCAATGTTCAACTGGCTGTGTTGCTTTGAGGGCTGTGATGAGGCAGAAGCATCATGGTGGAAAGGTGTGGGCGAGAAGAGCTGCTCACCTCATGGTAGCCAGCAAACAGAGGGAGAGAGAGAGATGGAAAGAAAACCAGAGAGGAAAAGACCTGGGACAAGAGAAACCCTCCAAAGGCACCCCCCGCCAGCGACCTACTTCCTCCAACGGAGCCACCTCCTAATAACCCGTTCACTAGCCATAATCACCTTCCATAAGTGCCACCTCTGAGCACACGAAACTTCTGGGAGGCATTTTACTTTTAAATCATAACAGTGCTCCAGTTTGTTTATCTGATTGGACTCAGTGCTTGTCACTGCTGAACAAATCCGCCCAAGTATGGAAAGTGAACTCATTGCAACAAAGAAAGTCAAATATGAAAGCCCAGATACACGATGGAGTTACTTGACTGAGTTTTCAGCTATCACATGCATTTGTCTTTTCCCAAGAAAGACATTCATATACGTGCTGCCATCACAGCAGCATAATGTATCTCTCCTGTAATATCACAGTTTACTCAGTCAACCAAAATTTATGGACACTCTGCTACAAGTTAAGCCCTCTGTTGGCCTCAGGGAAACATCAGTTTGTGCACATGTCCTGGGCCACTAAGGAGACATAGGTCACAGGCCCCATCTCGTATGCTGAAGGACAATACGCTCTCAGTGATGGTAAGATGTAGAGCTGTCTAAGAACTTGGCTTGCGTACACCTTAAAAACTTATGCATACCTTCATTTGACAAATAAAAATGTTCATTCAAAAAATGTTTATTTCATATTTAAATGGTGGCAAAAGATGTAATTCCAGTAAAAATTGATATTTTACAATAATGTTTTTTTTTTTGTTTTTTTTTTTTTTTTTTTTGTGGGTACCAGGGGGACGACCTCAGGACCTCGTGCGCCAACAGGCACCCGTGCCACTGAGCGATATCACCGGCCCCTTTTTCGTATGTGGGTTCCGGGAGTCGAACTCGGGCCCTCGCGCTTGCAAGGCAGGCGCTTATGCCGCTGAGCCATCTCACCGGCCCTACAATAATGTTTTTATATACATCCATCAACAGATGAATCTGGTACACACAATGGAGTACTACTCTGCGAAGGAAGGATACATTTGAGTCACTTGTAGGAAAATGAATACACTTTGAGATCATAATATTAAGTGAAATAAATAAGACACATTGCTTAAATATTGTACAGTTTCTCTTACATTAAAACCCCAAAATATTGATAAATTAGAGTCAGGTGTGGTGGCACATAATCCCAGCACCCAGGAGGTTGATGCAGGAGGATAGTTGTGAGTCCAAGGCCAGGCTGAACTTACATACTCACACTTACATAGTGTGAGACCCTGTCTCAAAACCACAAAATAAATAAATAAATAGATTGAAACACAAAAAGTGCATAATAGGAAACAGGGAGATAGATCTTTTGCAAATGGGAAGGGGACGAAGAGATGGAGGGAGGGGAGAGGGAGGGGAGGTGAAGAAGACAGAAAAAGAATTAAGGGGCTGGTGACATGGCTCAGCGGCATAAACACCTGCCTGGCAAGACCAGAGTCCTGAGTTTGACTCCCAGTACCCACATAAAGGGAAAAAAAAAAAAAAAAGAATTAAGATGTGTTATGCACATGTACCAACTCCCCATGATGAATGCCATCATTATGCATCAAAAACACAAATAAAAATAACTTAAAAAATAAAGGGCCCATACCAATAAAAGAAGGAAGGAAGGAAGGAAGGAAGGAAGGAAGGAAGGAAGGAAGGAAGGAAGGAAGGAAAGTCACAGTGAATGTAGCTGCTTGACAACGTGTCTGTTAACTTCCACGCCTGAGGCCCTCATGGGAGCGCTCTACTGTCCATTGTTTCTTAGTTCTCGCTCACAGTGTCTCATGGTTTATATATACATGTGCACACGTGCACACCCACCCACACACACCTCAAATAAATTTGCAAGGATAGTGAGCACTGCAGAGGTGCACTCTTGCAGAGAGAATTCATGATTGCTCTTTTTTTTTATTTAATACTTTTATATCTATTTTATTTTATTTTTTAATTTTAGAGAGAAAAAACAATAAAAATAATGATATAGAATTTCAAAACAAGATAGGAAATTAACAATGGTTAATATACTGCACATTGTTATCTTCAAAGTAGTTGCTCAGATTACTAGACATAGGCATGCAAAGTTGATCAAACAATATAAGCACAAACCATTCTTTCAGTGAACTAAAAGAAGTTAGTAGTACAATTATTTTAGCTATCTTGTAAGTATATATATACATATATATTTTTTTCTTTTCCCTTTCTTCTTTTCTTCTTTCCCCCATCCCAGTTGTTCTTACCTTTTGAGAAGTTTCTTTCCCTTTCACAATATCTATTGTAGATTTTGGATCTTATTTACTTTTTCAACTTCTTACACTAGGGAGACAATACGATGTTTACACATGCAAGTTTGATTTATTTCACTGATGAGTATGGTCTCTAGTTGCAACCATTTATCTATAAAAGCCTCGAGTTTATCTTTCTTTATAGCTGAGTAGTATTCCATTGCATAAAAATACCGCATCTTTTTTTATCCATTCCTCGACTGATGGGCATTTGGGTTGTTTCCAAGATTTAAGTACTACAAACAGTGCTGCTATAAACATGGTGCACATATTTCGTTGCGGTATGATGTTTTTAATTCTTCTGGGAAAACACCCAGAAGAGGAATAGCTGGGTTGAATGGGATCTCCAATCCTAGTTTTTTGAGGAGTCTCCACACTGATTTCCACAGTGGTTGTACCAGTCTACACTCCCACCAACAGTGGAGAAGTGTTCCTTTTTCCCCTCAGCCCCACCAGCATTTGTTATTGGTTGATATCTTGATGATAACCATCCTTTCTGCAGTGAGATGTAATCTCAGTGTTGCTTTAATTTGCATTTCTGTAATGACAAATGATGAACATCTTTTCATATATTTATTTGCCATTTGTATTTCTTCATCTGAGAATTGTGTATTCATCTCAGATGCCCATTTTTTGATTGGGTCGTGTTTCCTTTTGCAAGCAGCTTAGGACTCTCAGTAATCCAAGATTATTTTTAACTGAATTCATTGCTTGAGATAATTAGATCACTGATATATGAGTTTGGGGTATGGTCCATGCCAGGACTGATTCATGGATACAACTTTCTAGGAATTTAAAAAAAAAAAGCAAGGCAGCCAGGTGTGGTGGCACATGGCAGTAATCCCAGCACTTTCAAGGCTGAGGCAGGAGGATCGCCACAAGTTCAAGGCCAACCTGGGTTACATACTGAGATTAAGGCCAGCCTGAACTACATATTGAGACCCTGTCTCAAAAAAAAAAAAAAAAAAAAAAAAACTCAAAAAAGATATGTCATTTTTTAATTTTACCTAGCATTTTCAACTATTGTTATAAATAAGCTAGCCTGCCATTATTTTGGAAAGGGAAGTTAATGTCATCATTTTAAATGAAACAGTCTTTTAACCTGAGGTTTGTGCATGGATTTCAAGCCATCTATGAATCCCATTTTGGCTTTGTGGAGTTTTTCAGGGAACAAAGTCCATAGTTTTTATCAGACTGTCAAAAGTATCAATTACCAAGATGCCCTCAAATTTGAGGACTACTGCTTTAGAGCTGTATCAGTACTTAGTAATTTTATTTTATTTTTAGTAATTTTAAAAATTTGTTTTAAAATACTTTCAAATTCAAGAAAAGTTGCAAGTACAGTACAAAACAACTTCCTTGCCCTCCCCCAGATTTGGTAATTGCTAACCTCCCTGTTCTGACGCACACACTCATACCCAGTTAGTCTTTTTCTAAATCATTTGAGAAAAGCTTCAGACCTAATTCCACGTCACCTGCACAAGATGCTCCAGTGTCTATTTCCCCAAACAAGGACCTCTCAGATTAAGGACTCAACATTGTCACAACACTGCCATTCACAGATTCTATTCAATTTCAACTTTGCCAACAGGCGCGATGATGTCTTTCTCCTTCCCCCCATTCTTTCCTCCTTCTTTCCTTCCTTCCTCTCTTTTTTCTGTGTTGGGTTTCCAACCCAAGCTCCCTTACATGCTAGGCAAGCACTTTACCACTGACATATACCCCCAGGCTCCCCTCTTTTTTTTTTAATTTTCTCGTCCAGGTTCGCATTCAGGAACACGTTTAGTAGCATGTCTCTCTGGTGTCTTCCCATCTCAAGTGGTTCCTTGGTCTCTGTCTGCCTGATCCTGCCCCTGACAGTCGGAAAGACCACAGCCCTTACATTCTGTAGGGTGCCCTCTACCCGGGTCCCTCTGAAGGCTCCTCATGACCAGCTCCAGCACACATTCATGGCCAGCTCTGCTTTTCTCATCCCATTGATCCACCCCATTACTGGTAACGCGAACCTTGATCACGCAGTCACAGCGAAGTCACCACTGTAAAGTTACTGTTTGTTCTTTTAGAACATTTGGGAAGTATTCCAACAATATGCGAAAAGTCTCTTCCTTATCAGAACTTCACTCACTGGTCTTATCCTCTGTTGACAACTCCGGCCTGAATCACTGTCACATTGGCAAATAACTTTGTATTTATATCATTCCTGCTCATGGACTGGTTGTCATTAGAATGCAAAGGAAAGGTTTTATTCCTTCCTATCCATTTATATATCTTACTGGCTTATACTTTTTATGGCAAGTATTTATTTTCACACTAAGGGCTCCCTAATTTGGTCAATAAGAGTCCCCTTGAGCTGGATTTTGTGTCTATTCAACAAGTACCTATCCGTTTTCGAGCACTGCAGTACAAGACCATCTAGACCTTCTTATGGTTCGTGCGGCCCAGCCCTAACAGCTGCCATTTCTCCAAGGACTCAGGGTCCCTCCCTTTCAGGGGAGCACAAGGTGTGAGGGACCACAATCTGTGTCCTCAGCATGCTCATAATGTATCATTGCTTGTAGGTCTTTTCAGAGGACAGAACTAGGAAGTTGGCTTAGACACACACACACGTACATGCACACACATCCATATATAAATATTTGTCCAGCTGTTTTTATATTTTAAAAAGTGAATGCATAGTCATACAAACATTTCTAATCCAACAACTCAGGGTTATTTCTAGCCTTCTTCCTTTCCATGTTCACACTTACCTGAAAAGTGGAAAACCAGGCTGTCATTATTCACAATGTATTTACTTATGTGCTCCATGTAAGCAAGTGTCTGACTTTGCCAGTCTTCTTTTCTCTGCCACCTGCACCCCCTTCCTTTCACCCCCCAAGATCTTGCCCATAAAACTATTGGGTCACCCTTCAGGGAAGAGAAATAGAAAAGGGAAATGGGAGGGAAGATAGGAAGGACAAGAAGGTAAAAAGGAAAATAGAAAATAAGAAGACAAAGAGGTAATAAGAGAAGGTGGGAAAGGAAGAGTTTACTATTAAAATAATGCCATAAGTAGCCTTTAATAATTTGTTAATGTCAAAAATGTTAAACTGCTAAGGTACTTTTCCTAATTGTTGTTGGCTCACAGACCCGATACAAATTTAAGCTCACAGTAAAAAGCTGAGGTTTTAATGGCATTGAAGAGGCTGAGAAAGTCACACCCTAAGGCGGAAGATTGGGAGGCTTAGGGCAGGGTAGACCTATCCCTAACTCTGCTTCCTCTTCTGCTTCTGTGGGGCTAGGACCGCGAGTCCCAGTGGGTCTCCATTATTGTATCAAGAAGAGTTTGAATTCATTCCTGTCCTGAGTAATGAGTGACATTAGTCAAACTTATGGCATTAACGAAGGGCTGTTCCATTTTTGTAGGACTCCATCTCATTATTTTAAGCCTTATTCTTTTTCTAGTCTTGAGACAGGGTCTCTCTAGCTATGTAGTTTAGGCTGGCCTTGACTTGTGGAGATTCTCCTGCCTCAGGCTCCCCAGTGCTAGGATTTGGGTGTGCACCACCATGCCTGGCTGAGACTTTGAATTTAATGTTACAGTTGGTGGAGTTAAAAAAAAAAAAAGTGCTAGCTGGGCATGGTGGCACACACCTGTAATCCCAGCACTTCGGAGGCTGAGGCAGGAGGATCAACATGAATTTGAGGCCAGCCTGGGCTACAGAGTGAGTTTAAGTCCAGCCTGAACTACATAGTGAGACCCTGTCTAAAAAAAAAAAAAAAAAAAAAAAAAAAAAGATGCTAATAGTTTATTAGGCTGGTTGGCAGAAGTATAGATCAAAAGATGGCCCAGTGTGGATGTTATAGATGCCTGCTGTTCCTTGGCTGCTGATGAGAGGATTGAAAACTGCAGGGAAATGGGAATGCTGGAGATTATTTGCCAGGTTAAACCTAGCCCTCCATACTGAGGCAATCCAGAAAATGTACTGTTCACTCAAACCTTAAGAAACAGATTTGCAGGGGCCAGTGAGATGGCTCAGTGGTGTAAGCGCCTGCCTGGCAAGCGCGAGGGCCCGAGTTCAACTCCCGGAACCCACATACGAAAAAGGGACCGGTGATATCGCTCAGTGGCACAGGCGCCTGCTGGTGCGCAAGGTCCTGAGGTCGACCCCCCGGTACCCACAAAAAAAAAAAAAATTTGCAAGGGGAGCACAAGCAACTCCGAAGAGCCCCGTCATTGCTTTTCTCTGTATGCCAGACCTTATGGTGGGAATTGCAGTCACTCAGTTGGGAACTTAAAGGCAATGGGTTTAGCTGGCGCTCAACTGCCAAAGACAAGGTGCGTATATTTGCCATAATGGACTGCAATGCAAAAGCAAAGCAACCATATACTGTGGTGTTGGTTGATTAGTTATGGTGCTCCCAAATTTGAAATAGGAAGGCTATTACATTTTTACTAAATTTATGTAAGCACAAAAATGAGTAGAATTCTACCTCAAATCATAGCAACGGAGAATCAAGGCCTCACCCATTTCCCAGATTTGAGCCCATTTAAAGACCCTGAACCACTTGAATGAAGGGGAGCCTGACTTCCCTTGAGGAAGGACCCTGATGCAGTACCAAACTTACGTTATCAACCTTTCTCTCACTGGTCCCCAAAGCCTTTTAACAGGATAAATGCTCATTAGGGAAAGGGAAATGATCAGAGGGACCAGGGGAAAGGTCTTCCCAATTCCTCCACCCACACAGGTGAAAAATTAGCATTCTTGCAGGACATTTCTGTTGTCATCTGCACATTGGGGTCGGAAATATAAATAGTGGGGTTGGAAAGACTTCTTTGCTTCTCGTCAGACAATCCTAATGTATTTTTTAATCTGTATTTTGTGTGTGTGTGTGTGTGTGTGTGTGTGTGTATTAAGACAGGGTCTTGCTACATAGTCCTGGCTGGCCTCGAACTCTCAGTGATCCTCCTGCCTCAGTCTCCCGAGTGCTCGGACTACAGGTGTGCGCCACCACGCCCGGCTGTATTTTCTTGACTATTTTTTCATGCAGAGGAAAAGCCACGGACTATAGTGACTATAGTGACCCACAGATGCAGGCACCTTTCATCATTCTTTCATCACCTCCGCCCAGGCGTCCTTAACTCTGTCGCTCCAAACCAGTGTCCCTTAGAGACGGATTACGCTTCAGCTTTCAGGCTCCGTGGTTTAATGAAGCTGTTTTTCCAACCAATTGCATAAGGCTCCTCGGGAGGAACTTTGGTGAAACCTGTTTGTCTTTTTATACACTTCAACCATGTTTCGTACTTCCTCAAAACGTGCATTAGCACGACACCAGTGTCGCACGAAAACCCTCGTCCCGGGCCCACGATCTCGTTTGGGGGCGGCAGAACTCGAGCTCCCGAGCGCTGGGGGCCATTGTTAAGCTGCTTTGTCCCGCTGCCGGCCTGGGCGCGCGCCGGGCTGTCCGCCACGCGCTCGCTCACGCCCCTGTCCTCCGCACTCCCTTTGTCCCCCTGGAGGCCGCCTCCAAGCTCAGGGCTCCCCCGCTTCTCAGCCCACCGCTACCAGGTCGCTCCCCTCCCCGACGCACCGTCCCACGCGTGCGTGCGCGTCGCGGCCACCGGAAGTGACGTCTCCACGTAGCGACCGCCCTGCCTCTTCCGGCTCCCCGCCCCGCCCCGGCCGCGCCGTTCGGCCCCCGCCCCTCCCCCTCCGGCGCTAGCTTTCTGTCAGCCTCTCTCCCTCTCCCTCTCCCCTCGCCCCTGCCTTCGCTCGCACCTGAGCACTCGCACCTGCCGGGCCGGTTCCTCTCCCTCCGCCCTTCCTCCCCTCCCTCCTTTGCCCGCGGGGCCGGAAGGCTCTGGCCCGGGCGCGGGAGCCTCGCGGCTGCGTCACCGCGGCCCCCAGACAAGATGGACACCGCGGAGGAAGGTGAGCGGCGGTGCCGGGCCCCGCCAACCGGCCGGGTCGCGCCGGCTCCGGGTGCCGAGGCGGGGGCGCGGCGGAGGCGGGGGCCGTCTGCTGCCCCCTGGTCGCGGGGGACGGAAGGTGACCCTGTGTGCCACCCGCCGGCGAGGGGGCGGGGACCCTGCCCGGGCCGGGGCGTCCGAGCCGCGGGGGACGCGGTGACCCGGCGCGACCTCCCCGTCCCGCGAGTCCCGCGGGTGCCGGGGTCGCCGTGGCCGCGGCGCCGAGCCGGGGGCGCCTCCTCCCCTCCCCCACCCGGCGCTCGCTCTTTTTGTGCTGTCGCCCGGGGCTCGGCTGGCCCTCACCCCCTCGCGACAAAACTTCTTTGTTGACTTTGAAACTTGGTGGCAAAAGACCCCGCCAGGTGACAGCCGACTGCACGGATCTGACCCCGGCGGAAGGCCTTTCCGTCCGATTGCCTGCCCCGGAGAATGTGTCGTTAGGCCGGGAGAGGACGCGGGCTCTGCAGATCTCTTTTGTTCTGGGGTAGTTCAGTGTCTTCGCGATCGCTGACACCGGCGAGCAGGCTTTGCTGTGTGATTACGTGTGTTTTGCATATGGTCGTTGCCGTCTGGAAACTCTACGCGAGAGAAAAACACCCGCACCTTCTGAGGATTGCAATGCATTTGCCTTCCCACTGAAGGTACACGTTATTTTAAAAGCGGTTTTGTGTTTTTAGATGGTAAGATAATTTGGTGGTTCTGTAGAAGAAATATTGATGCTTTGGTTATCAACGCAGGCACTTTTTACACTTTGGGTATTTTTTGTAGGGCTAAACGTCTTTCAGTCTTACGGATTGAGATTTTGGCTGTTTTATGTGAAAATGGGTCATAGAGCACTGTCACGGAGTCCACTCATGATGATAAAATGTTTGATATGATCCATGTCATATCTTGATGGAAGTTGATTTATCATTTAAAAAGTCTTTCCTTAATAAAAATGTCAAGTGTAAAGATTGTGGTGCCTGGTAATTTACGAAGCATGCCCCTCACCTTCATGTTGGGATCTTCCTAACAGCCCCATGGGGTAGGTAGGTATTATTCTCTTTTATAAATGTAGAAATGTAGGCTTAGTTTTTAATAGCTTGTCCAAAGTTCACACAGGCAGTAAAGACAGATTTGAACCTCGGTACAGTATTGGGATTGCAAATAGCTTCCCTTTCATTAAGCCACAGTTGTGTTTATTATATGCCATGAGTGAAACTAATCATCACTCAAGACTCCTTTTGAAAAAATAGTAAAGTGAAACTGCTGGAGATGAGGAATCACATTCTTTTTGACGAGCAGACTTGCAGGTAAATTTCTGCCTGCATAGGTTTCATGTTGTATTGGATTCCAGGTTTTTGTTTTGCACCACTAGGGATTGAACTCAGGGCTTTTACTCTGAGCTACCCAGTCCTTTCTGTTTTTATTTTGTAGCTGGGCCTCCGTGGGCTTGAACTTGTGCTCCTTTTGCCTCAGGCTCCCAGAGTGTGGCGTTTACAGGCATGTGCTGCCGTGCCTGGCTGGATTCCAGTTTTAATGACTAAATTAATGAGACATACATGTATTTATTTATCACTTGATATGTACTAGCATATTATATTAAATCTCCATTCTTTTGGCCTGGGCACTTAGTACTCATGTTATATTTATGACATGCCAGTAGTCATTGGTAAGTCAGGAATTGATATATTTAGTGATGTCACTGAGTGGAAACTATGTTATGAGAAAAGAACCATATTTCTAGTACTCAAAGATATCTTTTCCCTTGTAAAATTATAATTGGGTAAGGTATAAATGATACTCTTATTGACTTGAATACTGATCCCTGTTTATAAAGTAACTAGTGTTTACTGAGGAGTCAGCGTGTGGTATATTATTAACTCGACACTTCATACATCTCATTTAATTCTACCAACATTTTTCGGAGGCAGTGTCTTCATTTTACAGGTGAGGGAACTAAAGCTTAGTATGATTAAGTAACTTGCCCAAGATCACACAATAGCAGTAACAAGATTCAGATGCATGTCTGTCAAACTCTAGACTTAGACATTTAAAAGTGAATACCAACTGTTTTATGTTGAATCATTAATACAAGTTGAAAAACTGTATCTTATATTTGAATAAACTGTTAGCCATGAAATGAAAGTTAATCTTAATACTTCTCATGCCTTCTTTTGCAAATTTGCAAATTGGAAGTCTTGAAATTTTCACAACTTAAATTTAATTTCGAATAATACTGGAAGAAAAGGTAGGGTTACAAAGAATTCCATGATAAAAAATTACAAAATGAAGATACCTGACAACTGTTCTATGTGCTAAGTCAGTTATTGTTGATTATTAAAACAACACAATTTGAGTTTTTATCTGATTAAAAAGGAAAATTTTTTTTAGGATTGGAAAAAACTATGGCTAAATATAAAGAAAATTAAATTTTAAGAATCTGTTAAAACTATTTCCTACTCTTGAAAAATGGATAATGTAGTTTACTTTTATGTTTTAAAAATATTTTAATATTCTGAGCAAAGAGATTAAGAATGTTACTAAAATATACACCATGCAAATAGAGTACAATTCTTCTCTGATAAAATTAGCTTTGTTGCTTTCTATACATGGTACCGTGTATACTGTAATGCTCAAAATGTTTTGTATTCATAGTAAACAGTACTAAATTCTATGATTTTCCCCTTTTATAGTAAATGTTTGCTAGATTTAAGAAAACCTCTGAAGTGTTTAGTGTATTAAATTATATTTTTGTAAGATCAACTTTATAATGAAAATGACTCTTAATTGTATGTAGTTTGTATATGTGTTATGTATACTGCTACTTACCATCAAATCTTTAAATTTTAGAGCTGGAGGAGATCTTACACATATAGCCTCCTATTTTATGGATTAGGTATCTGATCCTGCAGAACATATGATTTTTTACTTTCAGAAAAAATAATGCATCCTTTGCTCAAAGATAATACTTTTTTTCCCCTTCAGTACTGGGGATTGAACCCAGGCTTTTCTTTGCACTAAACTACATCCTCAGCTCGCACCCCATCCTCTTTTATTTCATTTTGAGACAGGGTCTCTGGCTGAGTTGGCTTCAGTTTACACTTGCAATCCTGCCTCAGCCTCCCAGAGTGCTGGAATTATAGTCATGTGCCACCATGCCTAGCTTTGCTTTTTTTTTTTTTTTAAGGAAAAGCACTGCAGTGGTAGAATATATATCGCAAGCAAGTGTTGATATATGGAGCTCTCATGAAGATATTATTAAACATTTTGCCATAGTAGAATACTCACATTTCAGCCCAGTGTTACACAGAGCTGTTTTGTTTTTTCACTTTTCTAAATTAACTGTGTAGGTAGAGTATAATACATAATCTTACCAGTAGTTTTTTTATGGGATAGCAAAGTAATTGTACTTTTTGCATTACAGAAAATACTCATTTAAAAGGGATGAAGTTGAAGCGTCTTGCAGTTGTTGGTGTTCTTTATCCACTATGGCAAAAACCTGAAGTAATTTAAATTTGGAAGAACTGAGTTAAAAGATGGGCAGATGTTAGATTCAGAGAGTTGGTTAAATTCTTTCTAGAACCACGTGGTCTTTCATCTCTGTTTCTAGACATACCTGCTTCAGTCTTACTGCAGATCAGCTTTCACAGCTTTGTCATATACTGTGGCCAAGCATACCTGAATTTATTTGACAAATGTTTATTGAGAACCTGTGAGTCAAGCGTTTCTTTATGGGTTTGAGCTAGGGAGGGAACAAAATAGAGAAAATTCTTTCATAGTGCTTACATCGTGGTCATTAGCTTGGTGTGGGGGAGGAAGGGAAGACAGAAAACAAACCTGATAAATTATGTGGTGTAACTAGAAGGTTACAAATACTTTTGAAAATAGCAAATTGGAAGGTAGTAAGGAGTGCTAGGATACAAGGGCAAAGATTACAGTTTTAAATATGACTATGAAGGCAGTTAAAAATTGAGAAGGAGGCCAGGAAGTGTTACCCTGCAATGCTGGGTAGAGGAATCTAGGCAGAAGGGACAGCCTGTGTGAGGTCTCGGGATGGGAGACTGCCTCGAATGTTCAGTAAACCACCAGGACGACACTGTAGCTACATGGATTGAATGAGTTGGAGCAGAGGGAGTATAATATGAGACCAGGGAGATCATGGGGCCGGGGAGGAGTGAGAGGGGCTGTGAGCATGTAGGGCTTTCATTGACTTTTCTGTTAGTGAGATAGAGAGCTGTGGTACAGTTTTGAGCAGAAGAGAGATATCATTTGTTGTGCTGCTTTGTCACTGGCTATGAGTACACCTGCTTGCTATCACTATTGAACCCAAAATTCTGGGAGCCAGAGAGTGTAATGGGCCCATTTTGGGTGAGGTGCCTGCTGTTGATCCAAGAAGACAGGTGGTAGTGGGAGAGGTAATAGAAGAATAAAAATTGTGACTCTGTCCATTCTTGAGCTGTACAGACATCTCAAAAGATGCCTGCTATATTATTGACCTTTAGAGTACTTTTTAGGATGAAGTGCTGTGAGTGCTTAATGCAGGGCTACCCAGATATCCTCATCTAGATAGCTACTTTCTGTTTCTTGCAGACCAGGTTTCTCTCCTTTAAAGACCTGAAGTGCGCTTGGTTTTACTATACTATTAGAAGACCGGAAAGAGTTCTTAAAAAGGGGACAGGAACTGGAAGTAAGACACCAAGGGAAAACAATTCAGACTATGTTTTAGACTGCTATTGTAGTGAGCTAAACAGATATTATGGGGCTTTAAGGCAGTGGAAATGGAAAGAATGTGAAAGAAGAAACAGATCGGGGTGGAATTAATAGAATATAGCCAGGCATGGTGGCACACATCTGTGATTCCAGCACTTGGGAAGCTGAGGAAGGAGGATCACTGCGAGTTCGAGGTCAGCCTGGGCTACAAAGTGAGTTCAAGGCCAGCCTGAACTGCATAGTGAAACCTTGTCTAAGAAAAGGCCGAAAAAAAAAGAATATAGTAGTTGATGAGGTCCTGTAGGGAAGAGGAGTTTTTAATGTTTGATTTCTAGAGTGGTTTCATCAACCAGGAGGGAGAAAAGTTGTTTTGAACATTGTTTGCAAGTGCTGGCATAACGGAGTGCCATAGATTGGGTGCTTAAGCAAGAGAAATTTATTTTCTCAGCTCTGGAGGCCAGAAGTTTGAGATCAAGCTGTTGACAGGTTGGTTTCTTCTGAGGCCTTTCCTTTTGGCTTACGATGGTTGACTTACATCTTCACATGGTCTTCCTTCTGTGCACATCTGTGTCCCAGTCTTCTTTTCATAGAGGCACACTAGTCAGATTAGATTAGGGTTCACACTAGCAACCACGTTATAACTTAAATCACCTCCAAATGCTGTCACATTCTGAACTGGAAGTTAGGGCTTCAACATACAAATTTTGGGGGGAAGTTGGGGCGCAGTTCAGCCCCAAGTTCTTGAAGACTTGGAAGACACCGAAGCATTTCTGTAGTCTTATTTCTTATAACTTCATTGTATTATCTGTCCTTTTCACTTTTATGCCCCTCCTTTTCCTCACTCTTACCTGATGGTGTGTTCTGTGGGCAGAGAAGCAGATTAATAAAATATAATTTGTGCACAATAAAATTTACCCTGTTACTGTGCCCTTCTGTTATAATACTTTTGCAATAGATTTAGAGATTCTATCCCTTTTTTCTTTTGCCTTCCATTTACCAAATATAGGATACCTACTATGTACCTAGGACTTTTGCCAGCAGAGTTTACTACATAGTAAACTTCATTTCCTCCTTCCTCAGACATTGCAAAGTGCCTAGCGAGATACTTGTATTGAATGGAATGGTTTGAAGAACCATTTATATAGAGTAATAGTTCTCAAAGTTTGATCTCAGGGCCTTTTACACTCTTAAAATTGAGGACTCAAAGGACTTTTATGTATGTATATTAAATATATAAATATTTAATATTATCTATATAATAGATTTAATATTTATCTATATAAATATATAGATATTTGTCATATTAAAATAAACCTTAAAAATTACCTAGAATATTTAAAAGTAACAGACTCAATACACATTAATAAGAATAACTTTATGATAGGCAAGTATACTTTCTGAGATAAAAATCTTCAGTTAGAAGCATAGCACTGTTTTAAATTTTTATAGATCTCTTTTATGTCTCAATTATTAGAAGACATCTCTGCTTTTGTAGTCAACTCTGTTGCCACATTCTTTTTTTTTTTTAAATTTTATTTATTTATTTTTGGTTTTTTGAGACAGCGTCTCACTCTGTAGTCCAGCCTGGCTTTGAACTCACTACGTAGCCTAGGCTGGCCTCAAACTCGTAGTGATCCTCCTGCCTCAGCCTCCCCAGTGCTGGGATTATAGATGTGTACCACCATGCCTGGCTGCCATACGCTTTGATTAAAGCATATGAAAATTTGGCTTCACACAAATACATACTTAGAAAAGAGGGGAGTATTTTCAGATCTGTTTGTGTTTTTTTGTTTTGTTTTGTTTTGTTTTGATGTGGGTACTGGGGGTCAACCTCAGGACCTCGTGCTTACCAGAAAGTGCCTGTGCCGCTGAGCGTTATCACCGGCCCTTTTTTTTTCCTTTATTTGGGTTCCAGGAGTCGAACTCAGGACCTCGCACTTGCCAGGCAGGCGCTTACGCTGCTGAGCCATCTCACCGGCCCTGTTTGTGTGTTCTTTGATGTTATGTCAGAACTTGATGAATCGTAGTTTCTTAATCAGTGTTGTATCTGAAAACACCCACACATATGGACAGTTGATTTTTGACAAAAGTGCAAAAGTAATTTAGGAGAGAAAGTATAATCTTTCAAGAAATGGTACTGGAATAATTGAATATCCATAGGTGAAAAACTTTGGGTCTATAGCCTGTGCCATATACCAAAATTAGCTTAAAGGAATATTAGACCTACATGAAACACCTAAAACTAATTATAGGAAAGTTTGTTTTGATCTTGGGTTAGGACACTATTTCTTAGATCTGACATCAGACGTGTGATCCACCAAAGAAGAACTTGATAAATTGGAGGGGTTCAAATTCAGAACTTCTACTCTTTGAAAGACTTAAGAGAATGAACATAGGCCGGTAAATGTGTGTGCTTGCGCACGCACACACACTTTGCCATAGTGAGTATTGAATCCAAGACCTTCCCACTGAGCTACCCCTGCAAGCTTATTTAGTTGTTTTTTTTTAGAATTTTGAGACAGGGTCTCATTAAGTTGCCCAAGTTGGGCTCAGTTTAGAGCTTCCTGCCTCAGCCTCCCAGAGTGCTGAGATTATAAGCATGCTTCACCATGCCTGGCTACACACATACATTTAATGAAGTGTTTGGAGTGTACAGGAAAGGAAAAACCCTCTCAAAACTCAGTAAGAAAGCAACTTATTTTTAAAAATGGCTCAAAGATCTGGGAAGATATTTCACTGAAAAATAATGTACATATGACTGTTAGGCACATGAAAAGATACTAGCATCATTAGTCATTCATTAGGTAAATGCAGATCACAAACATAACGAGATACCACTTCATACTCCCTAGGATGGATATAATTAAAAGGAACAGATAATAAGTGTTGGTGAGGATTGTAGAAAAGTTAGACCCTTCATTCCTTACTGAATGGGAATGTAAAATGTTGCAGCTGACTTTGTGTTCCTCAGAAAGTTAAAATGAGTAACCATATGACTCAAAATCAGTTCATTTCTCAGTATATACCCAAGAGTTAAAAATGTATGTTCGCACAAAAACCTGTATATGAATGTTCATAGTGGTATCATTTATGGTAACCAAACAGTGGAAACAACTCAGTGTCTACCAATTGATGGATAAACGTGGTCTATCTCTAAAATGGGTGTTATTCAGCAGTACAAAAAGACAAAGTATTGATAGGTGCTACAACTTGGACTTCCTCAACATTATGCTAAGTGAAAGAAACCAGTCACAAGAAAACCACATTTTATGTGATTGAATTTGTATGAAATGTTCAAAATAAGTAAATCTATGTAGATTATAGTACTGTAGTGGTTAGCTGGGACTGGGGAAGACAGATATAATTGCTATGAGTTACAAAGTTTCTTTTTGGAATGATGATGTTTTAAAAGTTGATTATTGGTGACTGGCATACAACTCTGTAAATATACTCAAAACTATTGAATTGCATACATTGTTGGTTAACTTTGTGGTACATACATTATATTTCAATAAGGTTGTTACAGTAAAACTACAGTGAGCTACCACTACATACCTAATAGAGTGGCTAAAGTGATACTGTAAACACCAACCATACCAAGCGTTAGTGAGGGTGTGGAGCAACTGAAATTTTCACGCACCGGTAGGAATGTAAACTGGTACTCCGCTTTTTCCAGGAAGCCTTCAAAGTACAGGCCCGTGGTTGACGGGTGATTGGGCAGAAGATGTTGACACACTCTGCCTGTCCCTGTGCAAGATCTATCAATAGGGCTGTGGGAAGGTGGTCGTTAAAACAAACCTACTGACAGTGTAGCCAGACTAAGTAAACCACCCCTTCCGCTTGGATTACCCTCCAGACCCTCTGTTGACAAAGCTGAACTGCAAAACAAAATGCTGAAGAGTTCATTTTCTTATCACTAACCAGGTTTTTTGTTTTTTTTTTTAATGTGAGTACCGGGAGTCGACCTCAGGACCTCATGCTTGCCAGCAAGCACTTGTGCCACTGAGCGATATCACTGGCCCTTTTTTCCTTTATGTGGGTGCCGGGAGTTGAACTCAGGACCTCGCGCTTGCCGAGCAGGTGCTTATGCCGCTGAGCTATCTCACCGGCCCACTAACCAGGTATTGAAGGGGGAATTTGGAACTGAGAGGAGATATGGTGATAACTGGCTTTCTTCCTTTGAAATGGTTGAAGCCATTGCCTGCACTGCTGAAGCTTGAGGTTGCCCACTTCTGTTGGCAGAATCACCACCACAACTTCTTTAACTACTTCAGGAGCCCAGTGCCTACAGTTAGCTGCCACTGTTGGTTTTTAGAGCCAGAAGTAGACAGTGGTTTCTGACTTTTTTTTTCCTTCTTTTGATCTCATACACGTCCTTCTCACTGGCAGACTTAACTCAAGTCTAGTGAGCAAGGAGCCAAAAAATAGTTTTCAGGCTTCCAGGAGCAACGGTAAAGGTGAATTGTTAATTTAGTAATGATGGTAATCTGGAAGCATAAGAAAATATAAATTTGGGAAACAGGGAGAATTGGGAATTTTGCAAGGCCTAATTCCCAAATCCAAATTTTTAAGTAGCTACTCTTTCACACACACACACACACACATAAATATATATATATATGTAAATAAAATATATATAAATTATATATATATGTATTTTTTTTTTTAGTAGAATTTGAGCAGTTAAAATGCTTTATTCCCTTATAATTGTAGAAGTTTCAGGAAAACACAGGCTACTTAAGGAAAAGCAGGGAAGATACGTCAACCATATTCTCATCTAACCAGTTATAATGGCTCTTGTTTTTTTGCGTTTTCTCTTTTAGGCTGTTGTGTTTTTGCCTAGTTGGAGATAGAATGTGTGTTCATTTTTTATTCCTGTTTTGTTCACTTAACATTGTGCATTTTTTCATTCTGCTATACAGTTATGCTTGTTAGTTTAAAGGGCCTGTATTTGTTCCATACAGTGAATGTGTATAGCTGCTTACCTGTTTTTGGATATGTAGGGTATCCACAGACATTTTTTTAATAACCTTTATCAACAATATATTTTTAATATTTGTCCATTATAATTGTCAACATTTTGTTGGTAATCAGATAGTAAAAGTTGTGTACTTCATCTGGATGAAATGAGGTCAGTACTATCATGAGTCATGTTGATGTTATATGTCCTTGATACAATGTGATAAAAAATGGCACTTTTCCTCCTCAAAACCAGTAGCCCCAAACTAATCGTGAAATCAGACAATTTCTTGTGTAGGGGCCCCCAACAATATACCTGAAAGTACTCTTCAAAGCAGTCAAGGTCATCAAAAGCAAGGGAAATCCAAGAAACTACCGGAATCCAGAGAAGTCCCTGGAGATAGGACAAGTAAATGTATGTGGGTCATGAAACAGGGACATTGTGTAAAGTCTAAGGAATCCTGAATAAGCTAGACTTTAATGATAATGTATCAGTATTGGTTCATTGAATGTAAGAAAAGTAACAACTCCTAATAAAATGTTAATAATAGTAGCACAGTCTAGTGCCATACCCTATCTCTTGCATACTGTGTGTCCTGTGTGGCCTTCGACACCTTATGTGACCCTACATTTTTCAACCTGTTTCTCAGAATCTAAGATACAAAGATTGAATTAAATGATGCATTCAAAGTGCATAGAACTGTCTAGCCATGGTAGCCACTAAATATTGGTCCTACTACCATAAATTTCAAAATTTTAAACTTTTTTAATGCTTTTTCTTGATGGAATGGCCAGTGGTTGGTTGATTTCTTTCTTTCGTTCCCTCCCTCTCTCCTTCCTTCTTCCCTTTCTCTCTCTCTCTCCCTCTCTCTCTTGGAACTGAACGCAAGAGTGCTCTACCACTGACCTATATCCTCAGCCCTTTTTACTTGTTATTTTGAGAGAAGGTCTCACTAAGTTACCCAGGCTGGCCTTGAACTTGTACTTCTTTGGGCTTAGTCTCCTAAGTAGCTGGGATTACAGGTTTGCCATAGGATGCGCAGCTTGGCCAGGCTTTTTTTTTTTTTTTTTTTTTTTTTTTAATTTTAAAGAGAAGAAAAAACAAAACAAATCAAAAAAAGAACAAATTTTCAAAACAACATAATATGAGGGTAACAATGGTTAATGCATTATGTATTATTATCTTTAAGTTAGTTATTCAGGATACCAGACATTAGCATTCAATTGTCCAAACATTATTGGCTCAAACCTTACTCTTCAATGAACTAAGTAAAATTGGTAGTGTATCTATCTTAACCATCATATATATATATATATATATGTATATATATATATCTACACAATTTTTTTCCCCTTTCCCTTCTTTCTTTTCCCTATTCCAGTCTCTCTTTCCTTTTGACCAGTTTCCTTTTGATTCACCATGTCTAGTGTACATTTTGGATCTTATTTACTCTTTCAGTTTCTCATACTAGAGAGACAATACGATGCTTACACATGTGCGTCCGGTTTATTTCACTTATGAGTATTTTCTCGAGTTGCATCCATTTACCTATAAAAGTCTCCAGTTTATCTTTCTTTATGGCTGAATAGTACTCCATTGTATAAAAATACCACGTCTTTCTTATCCATTCCTCAGTTGATGGGCATTTGGGTTGTTTCCAAGATCTGGCTATTACAAATTGTGCTGCTATAAACATGGGTGCACATATATCACTGTGGTACGATGTTTTTAATTCTTCTGGGAAGATGCCCAGAAGGGGAATAGCTGGGTCAAATGGGACCTCCAACCCTAGTTTTTTGAGGAATCTCCACACTGACTTCCACAGTGGCTGTACCAGTCAACACTCCCACCAACAGTGAAGAAGGGTTCCTTTTTCCGCACAGCCCCTCCAGCATTTGTTATTAGTTGATTTCTTTATAGTAGCCATTCTTTCTGGGGTGAGATGGTATCTCAGTGTTGTTTTAATTTGCATCTCTCGAATGACTAGTGATGTTGCACATTTTTTTGTATATTTATTTGCCATTAGTATTTCTTCATCTGAGAAATGTGTATTCATCTCAGATGCCCATTTTTGGAGTGGGTCTTTAAATTTGGGAGGTCTGATTTTTTTGAGTTCTTTATATGTTCTCGATAGTAATCCTTTGTCTGAGGAACAGCTGGCAAACATTTTTTCCCACGTTGTGGGTTGTCTTTTCACTCTGTTGGTGGTTTCTCTTGCTGTGCAAAAGCTTTTTAATAAGATGAGATCCCAGTTATTGATTCTTTGGGATAGTTCCCGTGCGGTTGAGTTTTTATTCATAAAGTCTTTGCCTACACCAATGTCTTCAAGGGATTTACCTATCCTACCTTCCAGCAGATTTAATGTTTCTGTTTTAATATTTAGATCTCTGATTCATTTTGAATTTAGTTTAGTGCATGGTGAAAGATATGGGTCTAGTTTTAATCTTCGGCATGTGTAGAGCCAGTTTTTCCAGCACCATTTATTAAAGAGGCTATCTTTCTTCCAGCAAATGTGTTTGGCACCTTTGTCAAAGATAAGGTGGCTTAGTATGTCTGGGGTTGTTTCAGCATCTTCTAATCTGTTCCCTTGATCTTCAGGTCTGTTTTTTTGCCAGTACCACACTGTTTTTATCGCAGTAGCTTTATAGTATAATTTCAAGTCGGGGATTGTGATGCCCCCTGCCTTGCCTTTGTTGCCCAGAATTGCCTTTGCTATTCTAGGTCTCTTCTGATTCCAAATGAATTTTAGGATTGTTTTCTCTAATTCTGTGAGATATGCTGTTGGAATTTTGATTGGAATTGCATTAAATCTGTATAACAATTTTGGAAGTATGTTGGCCAGGCTTTTTAATTGCCTCTGTCAAAGGTCCCTTAGTATATCAAGTAGGAATTTAAAAACATGCACGATCAAATAAATATGAGGGGTTTTTTACATTCAAAAATATTTATTGAGAGGGAATTGGGTATATGTATTGAGAGTCACCAAGCTCTGGAGGAACTTAAGTCTTGTGAGGGAGGCAAAAGAGGAAGTCGCTGATCTCAGATAACAGGAGCTGGACTGGAGCCTGGACATAGGATGAACACCAGGCTGAGAAGCCTGGATCAGAAAAGCTCGGGGTGATCATATTCATTTATTCCATAGCATGTAGTGGCTGCCTTATCTTGTTCCCCAAACTAGGAAGCACAAACAGATGAATATGGACGCAATCCCTTACCCTCCCGGAGATCGTAGTCTATAGTGACTTCATTTCTTAAAATTGATTTTGAGAATAATATCAGTATGGCTTTATTTTGAGAAATTAATTTTCCTTTCCTTTTCCCTTTCCCTTTCAATTTCTCTTAAGATTCAGTTAAGGGGGGGAGACCTCATAACTTAAAGATCTTTGATTTGATTTGATCTATGTGATATTATTAGTGGAAATAATACTTTATGAAGCAAGTGATCATTTTAGTAGTTTAATAGAATATATTTTGACTTAATACCATTCATAAAAATTTTACACGGCTTAAAGGGTTTATGTGTGTTATGATTTGTAGAAAAGAAGCTTGCTGGTGCTCAATTTTCCATTATTCATATAGTGAGTGGTAAATTTACTAATTCAGTGTGATACTTAGGGTGAATAGAGTCAATGAAATAAGCACTTGCTTGGGAAATTTTTACTATATATACTCATAGCAATAGAGAATGATCATTGCCCTATTCATTAGAATTTTATATACTTCATTATACAATTTACTAAAAGTAAAAATAGATAAAAAGGAAGATTTTGACAATATTAATTACTTGTACTTGGAAACAATGGTAGGTTAGAATTCCCTCTGGACTGTGTTTTCCTATTTGAGGTCTAGCCTGTCGTTGTTCTCATAGTGTAACCACTTGGTCCTTCTCTTGAAGAACTCCAGCCCAGGATGCAGATGCTCCTTGGTCCAGTGTATCTGTACTGTATGCACTGGCCACCTTAGTCATTTAATAGAGGGCTTGGTTATCAGTCTGTCCTAGTATCACAGTGCTTGTGTTTAAGTATTCCTTAGATTACTCAATATGTGAGAATAGTGATGCTGGCAATTTTATTATAATGTGTTATAATTATTTTGTTGTTATTGTTACTTATCTCTTACTATGCCTAGTTTATAAAGTCAGTTGTATAATAGGTATATACAGAGTCTGCCAAAAAAAATGTATACACACTTCAGCAATTCACTGTACTAATAAATGTGTGGAAGCTCACGGCCACTACTTTGAGCACCTCTTGTCATTGTAGAGGCCAAAGGTAGCTTGTATTGATCTCATGGTGCCTCGGTAAATTTAGCATTAAAATATTTATACAAGTTTTTTTTTCCTGGTATATACACTTTTGGGGGGCATACTCTATATATAGGAAAAACAGTTTCATTAGGCCACTGACCCCCCCCATGTCCACCCCCATGTATTCCCTGTGGATAAGGAGAGACTGCTCTATTTCTTTGAATACTTTGTATGTATATCTCCACTTTCTCCTGGACACTGATGCAAATGTTAGATACTTTGTTACAGTCACAGTTCTCCAAGGGTTGTTTTAAAGTATGCTTTTTCTCTCATTTAGATTAATTTTTCTTGTTGAATCTTCATATTCACTTATTTTTTCTTTTCTGCTCTTAAGTCCACTTACTGATTTTTTTTTTTTCCTGGTGCTACTGTGGTTTGAACCCATGGCCTTCATACTGAGCCACATCCCCAGCCCTTTTTATTTTTAATTTGAGACAGGGTTTCACTAAGTCGCTAAATTGCCTAGGCCAGCCTCAAACTTGTCATCCTCCTGTCGCAGTCTCCCAGAGTGCTGAGATTACAGGCATGTGCCACCATACCCACTCTTACTGTATTTTTTGTTCTGAAATTTCCACTTGGTTCCTCTGTCTTCTATTTCTTTGCTAAAATTTTCAATTTATTTTTTTCAAATGTGTTACTCAATGAAACTTTTTTTATGATGGCTGCTTTAAAATAATTGTCTGATAATTCGAGAATCTGTTATTTCACTGTTAGCATCTGTTGATTGTCTTTCCTTCTTTAGGTTGAGATTTTCCTGGTTCTTGGTGGGAGATATTTTCAGTTGTATTATGGACAATTTGGATATTATGAGGCTCTGGCTTTATTAAAATGTTTGGACTTTTTGTTTTAAGCAGGTCTACTGTGATGTTATGCTGCGGGGCAAAGGATATTGCCTCATTCCTACCAGCTGGAGGTGAAATCCAGGTTCCCTACATGACACAATCTAACTCTTGGTGTTGGTGGGATACTTTGTTACTGCCCATCAGGGGTAGGATTCATGATGCCCCTCATGCCTCTGCCAGTGCCACCGGATGGGAAGGGGTGCCTTGTTAAGGCTAGTTGCCCTTTCTGGGTAACTGACCCATGACCATGTCCCTGGAGAACGATGTGGCAGTCTTCATTTGTGTGATCCTGGCTGTGTCCCTGCTGCCTTCTTCTGCAGAGTGTTCCTAAAACGTGCCTGTAGGCAGGCTGGGGAGACAGGTCGTCCCATGTTGTCACTGGCCTACTTGTGCAGGCACCTGCCCTGCACATACCTGCCTCAAGAATTAATCTGCGGGCATCTGAATGCTCAGTAAAGTAACGTGAATGTCATGGATGGCGGTCAGCCTATCCTCTGACAACTGGTAATTCTGAGGGCTGATCCGCGTCCATGGCCCAGTGGCTCTGGTGATTCTCGATAACCTAGGTCAGTTACATGCCCCGTGCAACGTTTAGGTGGTAGTCACAGTGCCTACTGTGTGAACGATGGTGACCTGGAATCCAGGTGGTGGAGACTCTAGGTTTGGTAATGTAGAGGGAGGCTTAAAGCTGATAACTCCATCCACAGAAGGAAGAGAGGCACGCAGACCACTCACTCCACCTAGGGCAGTGATGCAAACAATGCAAAACTCTTTTTTTTTTTTTTTTAAACAGCATTGAGGATTGAACCCAGGGGCTCTCTACCATTGAGTTATGTCCCCAGCCCTTTTTTATTTTGAGACAGGGTCCTGCTAAGCTGCTCGGGTGGGACTTGAAGTTGCAGTACTACTGCATCTGCTTGCTCAATGCTGGGATTACAGGCATGCACTACCATGCCCAGTTAATATGGGACTTTGAGGCCCTGGAATTGGAATTACCATGTTATTTATTTATTTTTTAATTTTTAAAAATTCTACTGATATATGTTTGGAGCACATAATGATTACACCCATCGTGGGGAGTTGGTACATGTACATAACACATCTTTTTCTTTTTTCTTTTTTTTTTTTTAACTTCCCTTTTCCTCTCCCTCACTCCTTTCCCCATCTCTTGGACTTGGAATTGGCAGTTCAAATCTTTTAAAGGAGGAGGTACTGGTGCTGGTAGCCACAGTAATTCTAGCTTTGCATGCTAGGCATATCCTCTACCACTGAGCTATATCCCCAGCCCTTTTAGTAATTCTAACTTTGATGCCATACATTAAATTTGCTGTAGTTAAAATGCTTGTACTAGGATCTCAGGTACAGAGAGGGGTCCACCTCAAGGGAGATCCCATCCTTTGTCTCTCAGTGCCCTCAGTGTTCTTTGTTTCCTTGGAGCTGAATGTGCACTTGGAGAGAACTGAAGTATTTAAAGCAGTTGTGGACTGCGTGAATACTGGATATTGCTTGGGATCGTGAATTGCAAAAGCAAAGTTTTGCCAAGGATGTTCTCATTAATCAAGGGTGAATGTGGAAGTGGAAGATTTTAAGACATTCAGGTCCTGTGTAGTTCTGACCATAAACATTGGTGATGCCAACTGTGGCATTGTCCCACTGGCAGCTTCTAGGAAAGAAACCAAACTCTTTGGGTGGTGGAAGGGGCAGAGTGTAGTTCCAAAACTGAACCTGGAAGGCACCAGAAGAAGAGGCCGAGCTTAATTTGAATGTACATGGTCAACCTCATTAGACTCCACCACAGACATAGTTGGCTCATTGATAGCTCTTCCATGGACAAGGGGGTACATAGCTTTTCCAGGTTGGTGAGAGATTTGTCTGGTTAATTGATAACTAGGAAACTGGCATAATCAGTTAGGCGACCCTGAGCACTTGGTATCCCTGAGCTTTGACAGTAGCATGTGTCACCCAAGATTCAGTAGCCACAAGCCTGTGATGATCAGAAGTGTCCAGAACCATGTACCACACTGCTCAGCTGCTGCACCCTAATCTGAAGTGTGCTGGGGACCCATTAACTCCACTAGTGAAAGGGATCATGGTTGCATATTTTCTCCATAATGAGGAATTCCCTGCAACAGAGTAGATAAAAAGTGTCAAGTCTTTGCCCCTTTGGTACACTTTCCAAACTCCTTGGATCAGCCACTTGGGATCCACATGGCAAGGATAACTGGCAGGTAGCTGAGATTGAATGAGAGAAGTAAGCAGATGGACCCGTGGGGCAGCTTTCAGGAGAAAATTGGTGAGCAAATACCAAGGATTAGTTGCATTTTTTCTTTGGTGCTGCTTTTCTGGCAACCCCAGGCCATAGGGCAGATAGCTACACCCCTGAGCCATTTGGTGCTGAGGAGAGGGAAAAGCTGCTATACTCTAAAGAGCTGCAGATCATTAGCCCTGGGCCTCTGTCTACTTCTCCATAAGGCTGCTTCTGATTCACCTGTCTTTGACCTGCAGTCTTTAGGGTCTTAGGGTACTCCTCCAACCTTAATCACAATGCATGTTTTTATATATCTTTTAATTTTTTTATTAGTACATGTTTGCAGTACATAATGATTACATTTATCTTGAGGAGTTTGTGCATGTGCATAACACATCTTCTTTTGTGTTCCCTTCCCCTCTCATCCTTCCTGGTCCCTCCAGCTCTTCCCATTTAAAAAAGCTCTATATACATATTTTCTTTGATTATTTTTTTGAAATCCCTTTTCCCTCCCCCATCCCCCTTTTGTTTCCTTTTCCATTTGAAAATGATCTCCTTACTTCCTATTATCTATGCTTTATTTTGCTCTTTATTTATGTTTTGGGTTACTCATTTAAGAGAAACCATGTAATATTTAAACTTGGTGTGTGATTTATTTCACTTAATATTACGGTTTCCAGGTGCATCTATTTACCTACAAATGCCTCAAGTTTATCCTTCTTTATGGCAGAGTAGTACTCCATTGTGCATATATACTACATTTTTTTTTTTTTTTCCTTTTATGTGGGTTCCGGGAACCAAACTCAGGACCTTGCGCTTGCCAGGCAGGCGCTTCTGCCACTGAGCTATATCACCGGCCCTACATTTTCTTTATCCATTCAATCTGTTAATGGGCATACAGGCCATTTAAATGCAAGATCCAACTATTGTAAACTGTGCCACTATAAACATGGATATGCATGGATCACTGTAATATGATGACTTTAACACTTTCAAGAAGATTCCTAGAAGGGGAATTAGGTGGGTCAAGTGAAATTTTTATTTTTAGCTTTTTGAGGAGTTTCCAGACTGATCTCTATAGTGGTTGTACTAGTTTACATTCCCACCAATGATGTAGAAGTTTCTTTTTCCTTGCAAGGTTGCCAGTACTTGTTATTGATTTCTTTTTTCTTTTCTTTTTTTTTTTTTTTTTTGTGGGTACCAGGGGTCGAACTCAGGACCTCGTGCACCAGCAGACACCTGTGCCGCTGAGCTATATCCCTGGCCCTGGTTGCCCACTTTTTGATTTGGTCTTTAATTTTGAGGGTCTTTTTTTTTTTTTTTTTTTTTTGAGTTCTTTATGTATTGTAGATGTTAGTCCTCTGTCTGAGTAGCAGCTGGCAAAATTTTTTTCCCATTCTATAGGGTTTTTTTTTTTTTTTTTTTTTTTTTTGCAGTCTGTTTCCTTTGCTGTGCAGAAGGCTTTTAATTTCATACGATCCAATTTGTGGATTCTTGGTATTATTTTTTATACCATTGGGGTTCTGTTCAGAAAGTCCTTGCCTATGCCTATGTCTTCAAGAGTTTTATCTATTTCCAGCAGTTCTAAGTGTGTCAGTTTTAACATTTAGTTCTTTGATTCATTTTGATTTTAGTTTAGCACATGGTGCGGTATATGGCTCTAAACTCAATCTTCTGCATGTAGTTATCCAGTTTTACCGGCACCATTTATTAAAGAGGCTATCTTTCCTCCAGGTTTTTACATGTTTTGTCCTGTGGTTGAGATGAGGAAGGTGGTGTGTACAATGCTCTCCCATTGCTGATCCATGTTAAATCCTCAGTGTGGGGTGTGTGTGTGTGTGTGTGTGTGTGTGTAGTTTAAACTATCAGAACTGCATTTAAGATTTTAAACTGCTCAACTTTTGGGACTGGAGTTTAAAATTCGGAGGAGTCTAATGGCAATCTGATTTTGCAGTTTTTATTCACTATTTGCTATGGGAGAGTATAGTTTTACATCAAAAAAACTTTTTGTGGGCCGGTGAAATGGCTCAGCAGCACAAGCGCCTCCCTGGCAAGTGCGAGGTCCTGAGTTCGACTCCCGGTACCCACATAAAAGAAAAAAAAAGGGCCGGTGATATTGCTCAGTGGCATAAGTGCCTGCTGGCAAGCACGAGGTCCTGAGTTCGACTCCCGGTACCCACATTTAAAAAAAAATCTTTTTGTTATTTTTAGCTTTATTTACAGAGTTCTAGTCTAAGGAAAAACTTGTGTTAATTTTAAAGGAAACTTTTTAGTTTGTTACACACTTACATATCATTTAAATCACAGTTTTCAGTTTCTGTGTTGCTGATTTTTTCCGAGGGGCATTGTTGCTTTAACATAAAATACTTTAGTTTTTGGTGGTCTTTTTTTAAAAAAAGTAATAACCAAAGTAATTGTTTTTCTCTCTCTTATTAACAGACATATGTAGAGTGTGTCGGTCAGAAGGGACACCTGAGAAACCTCTTTATCATCCTTGTGTATGTACTGGCAGTATTAAGTTTATCCACCAAGAATGGTAAGTCATACTTGTAGAAAACTATATAATTCTGAGCTTCAGTTTCGTCATCTATGTAATAAAAATGATCATTTCAATGAACTTGTTCCATAATTACTTTCAGAATTTGTAAAAGTATGGGAAATACATTATCCATAATTCTTAATGTCATCCTTGTTGATGTGGTGTATTGTGAAGATTCTGTCCATGGGACATGCTATGCTTTCCTGTTCAGAGTGGCATAATATTAGCCTACATTTATGAAGTGCAGTACTTTGTTCCAGTATTGTTCTCAGTGCTTTTATTTTATTTTATTTTTTGAGACAGGGTCTCGCTATGTGGCTTAGGCTGGGCTTGAACTCACTGTGTAATCTAGGCTGGCCTTGAACTCATAGTGATCCTCCTGCCTCAGCCTCCCAAATGCTAGGATTACAGGCATGCGCCACCATGCCTGGCTGTCAGTGCTTTTATACATTTTAACTCATTTAGCTTTGCAAGAAAACTGAGGTGGAGAGTTATGCACATAAGGAAACTAAAGCATAGACAGGATAAATATCTTGTCCTATACCACATGACCAGCCAGTTAGTGGCAGAGCTAGGATTCAGCTTGAGTTACCAGATACCCATATTACCAGACTAGTATTAGAACTTGGGAGGTTAATGCTTGGATTCATTCATATTCATTTAGCTCTGAAGAGATTATAATTTAGATTAATTGAACCCTTTTAGTAAAAGTATACTATATATTGTCTTTAGCTAATGTAAGTTCCGTACTCTTAGAAGGCAGTTGTAAAAAGTAAAGAATACTCTAAATTTGAAATTGTCAGAATAATCTAAATTTGAAACAGTAAAATCTGTAAAAGCTCTGTAATGCATAGGATTTTAATCAAAACAGAATGTTAGTTTTCAATGAAACCTTACTGTCTCTCTGTAAATACTGTGTTTATGAATGTATTTGTGATTACAGCTTAGTTCAGTGGCTGAAACACAGCCGAAAAGAATACTGTGAATTATGCAAGCACAGATTTGCTTTTACACCAAGTAAGTTTTTTCAGTGTTTTCATTATGGTGGTTTGGTTATTACCAACAGTAAAAGGTGTTTAACTGATTTTAGATTAATTTTCAATTTTGTTGTCTTTAATAATAATAGAAAATCCTCTTCCATTTAGGAAAATATTTTTAAATACTGTCATCTTTAACACACACATACAAGTTTTGTAGGTTTCTCCCTTTTTCTTTCTTTTCTGTTAAGTACAGACACATTCAGATGTACAAAGCAAGTCCGCACGATGCACCCATCACTCAGTGTCACCTGGTTTTTCACACACGACCTGTCTCATTTTATCTTTGCTGTCATTCTTAACCTCTCCATCTCCTCCCATCCCCGTTTTTTTCCTGGTCTGTCCTTTTTAAAATAATTTTATCTATACTTTTTTTTTTTTTAATTTTGGTTTTTTTTGAAATAGGATCTCACTATGTGGTTTAGGCTGGCCTTGAATTTAGTGTGGCACAGGCTGGCCTTAAACTCATGGCGATCCTCCTGCCTCAGCCTCCCAAGTGCTGGGATTACAGACATGAGCAATCACACTTGCCCTATAATTTCATGTGTATATTATCTAGCATGTAAGGGTCCTTTTTTGAAAACAGAGCTATAATACCAACATCTGCTAGAAAAATTAATAGTAATGCCTTGTCTCGATTTCATTAAAACACTGTTTTGGACTATCTTCTGAGATTAAGTTGCACACATTAGAATAATAGTAATAAAGACAGAGTTTCAAATTAAAGCAAGCAGTACTGGGGATTGAACCCAGGGCCTTAACACATGCTTGGGAAGTGCTCTAGAGCTGAAGTACATCTCCACCTTATTTATTTATTTATCTTTTTATTTAAGGCTGTACTGGGGGTTGAACCCAGACCCTTCTCACTGAGCTACAACACCAGTCTTTTTTTTATTTTTTAATTTGCCCAGGCTGGGCTCATACTTGGGATCTTCCTGCCTCAGTCTCCCAGGGTGCTGGGATTACAGGTGTGCATCACCTTGCCTAGCTTTTTTTTTCTTTTTAAAGCCTCTTGTTCTGCTCAGTATAAATGCTGTAGATCAGTGTTCATTTTACTTTGTATGTTGACAAGTGTAAATGGTTAAAGTTAGTATATTTATACTCTTAGAACTTTATTCATTGCCATCAAAAAATGTCAAATCTGTTATTTGTAGTCTTTGATTTTCTGAAATGCATAAAAGCTGCACAGCTTAAGATTTATAACAAACTAAAACTAAATAGTTGAATATTTTCATGAAGTTTGATTGATAGGAAATAATGTAGGCTTTTACTTTGAGGCCAACAAAAGCTTATTTTGTATACTTTAGTGTTCATTGGACATTCATATGTTGTTTCCCTCCCCTTTCTCAAAAAGTCTCAGTACTGGTTTAAAGACTTGCTTTTCTATACAAGATATTCTACTGAAGTCAGTGACCTAAGTGGCTGTAATAAAAGAAGTTGCCATTTGTTGTTTATTCCATAATATTTATAGGTGTGAGCAGTTTTGTGATAGTGTTTTTTTTTCTTTCTTTCTTTTTTTTTTTTTTGTGAGTACCGGGGGCCGACCTCAGGACCTCGCGCGCCATCAGGCACCCGTGCCACTGAGCGATATCACCGGCCCTTTTTTCATATGTGGATACCGGGAGTCAAACTCAGGACCTCACGCTTGCCAGGCAGGCGCTTACGCCACTGAGCCATCTCACCGGCCCATGTGACAGTGTTCTTACAAATTGTAGATCATTGATTTGAAAACCTTAGTTATAATTCCTTGTCTGGCCTCATAGGAAAAATGTTCCTCCTATATAGTTCTGTCTGATTCATCTCTAGTGGAGTTTTTAAATAAGCAGTGGCTTTTATAGAACCATTTTAAAGGGATGTTTTTCTAAACATGGCGAAGTTTATCTTTTCTCTAAGTGTGTTAAGGCACATTTTGCAGATAAGTGGGAAGAGCTGAAGTTTTCACTTGAAATTTTAAGCACAGTGTTACAGGTGTGGGAAGGGCTGGCTGGCAGACCACAGCAGGCTGTGGCTGGCATGTGCAGTGGCCTTGCTGCAGCTGCTGGGCTCTTCGGGTGCTGCGTCCAGAGTTCCTGTTTGGGAGTTCTTTCCTGGTCGCATGCCGTCAGCTTCACTTTTTGCTGCTTCCTCTACCAGATCTTGAAGAGCTTAGGAAACCATATCACTATATTGTTCTGTTGTTTGAGTGCTAAAACATGTGCATTGTTTTCCATGAGGTTCACGGTTATAAGCAAAGGATGTGAAATTCTTCTGAATACTTTTTCTTGCTCAGAGCCCCCCCCCCTCCATTTTCACATTTTACATGTGATTGCTTTGTAAATGACTTCCTGGGGTAAATATGGTGTTGTTACTATTTGTTTCACTATTTTTTACAGGAAAAATATTTAATTACAGTACTTACATTGAATGTTAAGATAGCTGTACGTGCTTATTTTGTATTTATGAAGTAAGCCATTTTTAAATCTTCATGAAATCTTTTTTTTTTTTTTTTTTTTTTTTTACTTTTAGTTTATTCCCCAGATATGCCTTCACGGCTTCCCATCCAAGACATATTTGCTGGGCTGGTTACAAGTATTGGTACTGCAATACGATATTGGTTTCATTATACACTTGTGGCCTTTGCATGGTTGGGAGTTGTTCCTCTTACAGCATGTGAGTATTCATGTTTCTTTTTTTTGGAGGGGGGTACTGGGAATTGAACTCAGGACCTTGCACTTGCCAGGCAGGCGCTTGTGCCACTGAGCTATATCCCCGGCCGTATTCATGTTTCTTTTGCAGTTGTTTAAACATTGCATAACTATTTATTATAAGAACTATTACCTCAATTATTTATTATTGTAATGTCATAGGAGGTATGATTGAAAAATATGGTGCATGTTTAAATTTTTAAAAAAATTATTACAGTAAAAATTATATTTCCCTTAGTCTCCCTCAAAATCCTCCCTCTCACTTCAAACACACTTACCCATCATTTTTGCCACTTTCTCAAGTAGTTCTGAAAGTCCTCTCTCATGTCTTTAGTTGCAGTGTCATGGCTGCCTCAATGTCCTGAACTGATTCAAAACATATACCTTTCATGATCATTTTGGCCTTGGGGAAGAGCCAGAAGTTGCATAGTGTCAAGTCGGGTGAATAAGGTGGATGAGGATGCATTGTAATGTTTTTATGAACCTGCCTTTCTGTGGGGTGACAGCAGCAGCTTTCACTGTATTTTGATCATATCTCATAACGACATTCAGGAAAGAGCACTTCCAGAGCTGCTTCAGAAAGTGGCACGAACAATGGGATAAGTATGTTCAGAGCAACAGGGAGTATTGTAAGTAGGATTAATGCCAATGTATCTTTTCTTTAATATTTTTTTTTAAATTTTAAGCATTCACCCTATATTTTGATCACACCTTGTATATTGGGAAAGCTTCACATTCATCTGCACTAAGAATGACTGGGATTTTCTTTGTGGTGGAGATTGAATCCAGGGCCTCGTGCATGTTAAGCATGTTCTCTCCCACTGAGCTACATCCCGAGTGAGATGCTTCTTAACAAATGTGGAAAAGGAAAAAGCAGCACACAGAGACTAATAATGAAGGTTCATGAAAGAATTAAGAAAGCAAAATCAAACCATAGTTAGAAGAAATTGAGATTTTATTTCTTAACACTGGAGTTTTCAAGGTCTCCAGTAGGTAGATTCTTTGGGGATCTTCTTTGAACCTCTCTGTCCTCTGTTTACAACGGTAAAACACATACAGATCTAATGGTTCTGAATAATTGGAAGGCTTAACATTCAGTTATGAGGAGTCTTTAGGAGTTGATACACTAACCTACCCTCTTGGATGATCCTTTATTCTTTTGTTTTTCTTAAAGATTTCGAGGAATAGATAGTGTATAATTTCAGAGTATATGGATATGATTGCTTGGAGCTAAAAATAAGATTTTAAAATATAATTAATATTCTTGTGACTCCTTAAGTAAAGTTTTCTTGGTTACCTCTAGAATGAAAATGTTGGGAAATACACCAGCAGAATAGTTGGTCAACAGATTGTTGAGTTAATTAATGAGCTAGAAGATTGGACTAAGGAGTCTCATAGGGCATCATTCAAAGGGAGAAGTGGCTCTAAAAATGAGAAAACCAAATGGGGAGATGGAGGCTAGATCCAGTTGTTTCAGTAACTGTGTAGTAAGTAGTTTTTTAAGGGGAAAGAGATAATGGAGGTGAGGAAATGGTGTCTTTTATGTTGAAAGGGAAAAGATGCACAAACCTAAACGTAATTCTAAGTTTTCCAGAGCTGGGTATGGTGGTGATGGTGATAGAGTTATAGCAACAGCATTCTTCTGATCGTCCTGCAGAGTACAGAAAATGAGACTTGCCTTAGACTTCAGATAAGCAGTGCTGAATGTTTGAAGACATTGGAAACTTCCAAAAATTTAACTTTTTTACAAAACAGTATTGAGGATCAAAACCCAGAGTGCTCTTAACACTGAGCTACATCCCTAGTCCTGTTTAAAAGATATTTTTTTATAAATAAGTAGGTGTGGTGGTACATGCCTGTAATCCCAGCACTTGGGAGACTGAAGAAGATCATGAATTTAAGGGCTACACAGTAAGATCTTCTCTCAGAAAAACCCAAAAAAATATTGTTTTAAATTTTTGAAACAGGTCTCACTAAGTTGCCAAGGCTGGCCTTGAACTCGTAATCTTCCTGCTTTAGCCCTCCTAATAGCTAGGATTACAGGTGTGTGCCACCATGTCTGATTTTGACAGCAGTCTTGAAACTAGTTCCTCTCCTGAAAATTATCCCTAGGTGGAAGAACAAAATAAAGACATTCGGTTTGTCATAAGGATCCAGAAAGCTCACTGCTATGAACTTTTTATGAAACTGAGAATACACTTTACTAAATGAGCAGAGAATCAGAGAAAGATGTGAAATTCACAGAAACAAGTCCTTTTGGCTAAGCTCAATGATCGTTAACCTGCAATAATAATTAAGAGTTTTTAGATGATAGGCTGGCACTAAAATTTCAAATGAAAATATTGGGAGAAATTGTGAGGAGAGGATAGAAATGGAAAAGTTGCTCGTTTTATTTGCATAAATGCTTTAGATGTAGACAGAAAAACAGTGAGTATACATTTAGTAAAAACAAGTCTACGGAGAATATGTACACTAAACACTGTTATGTAACGTGTCTCTGCTATTTTTATGCATTTTATGCTTGACAGTGTTTGTAAAAATGTAGTACTTTGAGACTCAGACTTAAAACACCGATTTCTGTGGCCTTCCTGGTTTTATTGCTTTCTTGAGTAACTGAGTTGACGATGCTAGTTGTGACTGTGTGCCATCATGCCCTTTCTGATAGGCCGCATCTACAAGTGCTTGTTTACTGGCTCCGTGAGCTCACTACTGACACTGCCACTGGACATGCTGTCCACGTGAGTACTGAACTGACTATGGAAATCATGCTTCACCATATTTATTATTTGAAAATTCTTTATCTTGTTCCAAGAACAATAATTGATGTTTCTTATCCTAACAGTTACAGCTAGGATAGCTGAAGTAGCTAACATATATTACTGATGTTTCTTTTAAAATATACCCATTAAAGGACTGTTTTGTAATGGCGGGGTGAGTTGTTAAATAGGCTATCATGAAGTTGAGGTATGTAATACTATGTTCGTATGCTGAGATAAATTTTAAAATATTTTTTGAGGTTGTAAGAATACACATGCTAAAAACTTGCTCATGTAGTCATTTGACCACATTTTGATGTGAAGCATTGTTGCTTGCCCTGGTTGGCTGGCTGTCCTTTGTTCTGGGTTGACTGGCTAAAGGGCCACCTGCATTGCCTTCATAAGCTACTCCTAGACAGGAGAGGAGTGCTAGAGACCTAGTGTGGATGGTCAAAAGAAATCAGAAACATGGGTTGGTTATTTTTCCTGAGCAGAGTTTTATTTTCTTTACCGAATACCTCTTTTATTTTTCCTGAAAATGTACTTTGAATTTTCTTTGTATCTTGATGGTCGCTATATATTTTGTACCTCAGTTCTTCAGGTCATCTCTAGGCACACCATGTTAATTATCTATTGTTGCAGAACAAACTGAAACTTAGCTTCACACAAACACCCTTTTATTTGCTCGTAATTCTTGAGCTCTGAAGTTTGGGCTGGGCTCAGCTGAGCTGTTCATCTGTTAAACTTGCCTGGGTCAGTCACGTGTCTTTGTGGGGCTCGATCATCTAAGTGGTCCTGCCTGAGCTGCCTTAGTTCTCCTCCCCCGCCTCTCGTCTTCCACCAGGCTGATGGGAGCACTTTTTACATGGTGGTCTCAGGGCAGCATTCCAGAAGGGTGAGAGAGGAAGCTCAGGAGCCCCATCTACACTTTGGAACTTGACATCAGCTCTGGTCCAGGCAGTACGCAAAACCAGACGCAGCTGAAGGCGTAGGAAAAAGGACTGTAGAGTTTGTTACCATTTAAAATGTCTAGGGGCCGGTGAGATGGCTCAGCGGCATAAGTGCCTGCCCGGCAAGCACGAGGTCCTGAGTTTGACTCCTGGTACCCACATAAAGGAAAAAAGGGCCGGTGATATCACTCAGCGGCACAAGCGCTTGCTGGCAAGCGTGAGGTCCTGAGGTCCACTCCCAGTACCCACATAAAAAAAAAAAAAAATAAATAAATAAAATGTCTAAAATGCAGCTAATTGAGCTAATTGTTCTTATTGCTGATGGCAAAGGAGAATAGGGCATATTTTAGTCCCAACCGTCAAAATTTTGTTGTCTGGAGATTCCTCTTTAAATTTAGGGACCACACAAGTTCAGTTTAAGTTTGCAGCTGCTGGACCGAGATCTTCCAGGTTGACCCTTCCTCAAGTTTTCCATGGAGTAAAAAGTCATTCCATTAAAATAGTGTATTTCCACGTAATGCATTAACCATTGTTACCCTCATATTATGTTGTTTTGAAAATTTGTTCTTTTTTTGATTTGTTTTGTTTTTTCTTCTCTTTAAAATAAAAAAAAAAATAGTGTATTTCCAGAGCCTACCAAGATTTTTGAGTTAATCTATTCTGAAATCACAGGCATGGATAGGGAAAGATAAGACTCTTCTTTAGGGAGGAAAAGAACAAAGGGGTCTTCCATATTACAGCGTTCCATGCATTTTCGGTACGATTGTTAAAAGAATCATACATT
Organism: Erethizon dorsatum; assembly: GCA_028451465.1. Classification (NCBI taxonomy): domain Eukaryota; kingdom Metazoa; phylum Chordata; class Mammalia; order Rodentia; family Erethizontidae; genus Erethizon; species Erethizon dorsatum. The sequence goes on from CM051833.1 coordinate 60,839,377, forward strand.
ACCTACATTGGATTTATTGAGAAACTAATGTACTTTGGGTACATTTGCAGTTAGCATCGAAACTCTTTGCTTTCTAAGTGAAAATGTTCTCTAAAATATATTGTAGACTTTGTTTTACTCATACACATTGAACGTCTTTCAGCTTTTATTTCTTTACATCATCATGGGCCTGTGTGTGGAGGAGCTGCACTCTTTTCTGATTTGATGATTCTCTTGATTTGCATGGACTTAGGTGCCAGCTGAGTGAATTTTATTTTATTTTATTTTATTTATTTATTTATTATTATTTTATTTTTCTGAGTACATTTTAAGACTTGTGTGTAAAAAATGATAAGGAAATTCTTAGGCAGCATCAGAGAGAGCTGTACTCACCATTAGTAAATTCTGTAAATTTAATGCTTGGCCTTTGTCAAGTATTTGCCTGCTTTTTTACTTGCTGCCCTCCAGTTTCTTGACCATATTAAGGGATAGGCTGTGGAGATAGTTAATAGCTGTGTAGTGCTGATGTTACTTTATGCTTAACACAATAATTCTTGTGGAGAAACTGATTTTCTCCCAAAAATTAGGATTTGCTTTTCTGGCTGTTTTTATGGGTTTTCTTGGAGTCATCATCTGTGTGTGTGTCTTTGTTGTTTAAACAGGGAAAACCTGCTGGCAGACTGTCTGCAGGGCTGTTTCGTGGTGACATGCACGCTGTGTGCATTCATCAGCCTGGTGTGGCTGCGAGAACAGATAGTCCACGGGGGAGCCCCGATCTGGTTGGAGCATGCTGCACCGCCCTTCAATGCTGCAGGGCACCCTCAGAATGAGGTAACGCCTCCTGCTCTGAAATCTGTTGTACTTAGGTAGGATGTGAAAGTTATTGTCTCCCTGTAAGGTCTGAATCCTTGGTACATACTTCATAGATATTCTTTTTTTTTTTTTCCTGTGGGTACCGGGGGGTCGACCTCAGGACCTCGTGCACCAGCAGGCGCCCGTGCCACTGAGCGATATCACCAGCCCCTTTTTCGTATGTGGGTTCTGGGAGTCGAACTCGGGCCCTCGCGCTTGCCGGGCAGGCGCTTAAGCCACTGAGCCATCTCACCGGCCCTTCATAGATATTCTTGTGCCTTCCCCCCCCACACACAGTGGTAGGGATTGAACCCAGTGCCTTGCACTGACCCACATCCCTAGCCTGCTTTTATTTTTTATTTTGAGACAGGGTCTCCCTAAGTTGCTAAGGCTGGTCTTAAATTTGTAGTTTTCCTGCCCAAACTGATTGCTGGGTCTTTGGCCATTTTAAAGGAGGATAGTGGAAAGGTTTGGAAAAAGATTAAGACAAATGTGAAAATCTTAGGCATGCTTTTGTGACTTTGCCTCTTAATTTTCCTGCTGGGTCAGGAACAGTATTAAAGCGTACACTAAAATACTCTTTCATTCTCTTTGCTTGGGTGAACTGCTTAACATGGGCTTGGAAATTAAAGTACAGTTTCCTAGTTAAGTTTTTCACATACTGTTCAGCATTAAGAAGGATACGCCACTTCTTTATCATTTTGCCTTTCCTGTCAAGAAGAAATACGACCAAAAGTAGAAAGATTGGGTACCAGTCTTGTACAGTTCTCTTTTTTTTGTTTGAGTGATGACACTCTTAGATGCAAGGGAGTTTGCTAGAGGTGCTGAGAAGAGGAGGAGGATAAAATGATGTTTAGTATCTTGCTTCCTGAGAAATTATGGTACTGAAAAATGCCACAAATTGGTTATTTACTAAAATGAAAACTATTTGCACTTTATAAAATTTTGTTATGAGAAAACTGCCCACAAAGTAATGATAATAACTAATTTTTTGTTTTGACGACTTTCTGCTTTTTTCAGCATACAGATTGACTTCATCAAAATACATGGTTTCTTTTTCTCTACAGAGTTCAACTTCCTTAAAAAAACGTACATAGACAACAGGCTATAAAGAAATGGCACCATTCTCATCTAAGATTAATGCTTTTATCATTGCGTCTCATTTTAAGCATTAGTGCAGCATTAAGAGCCTAATTAAAGTCATGGTTCTGTGTTTTAATTGTTAACAATAGTTATGTCTTTGCATTTTGTGGGTAGCAGAATTTAGGAAGAGCCAGAGGAGGGTGCATTTGGGGACTGATAGAGCAGAAACAGGAAGCCATTTGAAGTGTTTAAATGACAATAGAGAGTTAAGTTTTATATATGTATAAATAATTTTTTCAAAAATGTGTTTTCATCCCATCCCTAAATCAGTAAAAACAAGAGATGTCTTATAAAAAAGATGATTACAGAACTGGGATGGAGGAATGAAGAAAGAAGGAAGGGAAAAGCAAAAAGAAAAAAAAAATATATATATATATAAAAGACAGTTATACATACAAATATATACATGTTTGTATATGCAAGTATATACATATTTGTATATATATATATATATATATATATAACAGATAGTTATATATATAAAAGACAGATAGTTACACTACTAATGTCTCTTAGTTCATTGAAAAGAAAGGTTTGTGCTAATATTGTTTGGACAATTAAATGCCGATATCTTGTACTCTGAGTAACTAGTTTGGAGATAGCAATACACAATGTATTAACCATTGTTACCCTCCTATTACCTTGTTTTGAAATTTTGTTATATTTTTTTCTCTTTAAAATTAATAAAAAAAAAAAAAAAAAAAAGGTAACCAGATTTGTAAACCCATTTTCTATAATGCTTTGTGAAACCTTATCCCTGTTTGAAACTGAATGAACACACTGTAAAGGAAACTTATGCTCTTATATACCAAGTTGATCCCAAATCAAGTACATTTTGAAAAGATGACTCTGAAAGATGCTTATTTCTGGATCTTAGTAGAGTTTGTGTTCACTAATTTTGTTTTTCTAGCAAGGAGAGTATGACTTGGAAATACTGTGACAAGTTAGCTAAATTTCTGGCTCTTCTGTCACTTTAGGCTCCAGCAGGAGGAAATGGTGCAGAAAATGCTGCTGCTGAACAGCCTGCCAACCCACCGGCTGAGAATGCAGTGGTGGGGGAGAACCCGGATGCGCAGGACGACCAGGCAGAGGAGGAGGAGGAAGACAACGAGGAGGAAGATGATGCAGGCGTGGAAGACGCGGCAGATGCTAATAATGGAGCCCAGGGTAAAAGCTGTTTTTTTCCAGACCCTGAATCCACGTGCAATTGCACTGAAGAAAAAGGGACTACTGGTGTTCTCAAATTTTAGGGTTTTAAAGTTCTGTAATCATTTTTACTTTATTTTGGCAAACTGAAATTTATGGATATACATATACATACATTTTTTTCTATGAAGCAGGAACATTTTGTGTCTTATAATCCTTCTTTACTCCATTTTGTAGAATGAGTAGGAGGAAATTATTTAAGTTGGAATAGATCCTTTTTTTTAGGGAGCTTGATACAGATTTACCTTACTTGCTTCTATTTTTCTGTCTCCATTGAGTTAGTGCAACTTTTATGGCTGAAAAGGAATTCTTGAAATACATGCTGCAGGCAAGGTGCCACCTAAAGAAACTAATTTTTCATTTTCTAGCAGTGTAAATTCTAGAATGTAAGGTAAGATCCAAGGTGGGATCTGCCAGTCAGCTCTCAGTAGTGCACTGCCTTCGCTCCTCTTCTGCCGCCGCACTTTACCTGTGAAGAGCTGCGTTGTCGCTGGGTCCACTTGGCATTGCTGGTGTCTCAGTGTCTCCTTGTGCCGGTCATTCCCTGACACACTCAGTGTAGCTGTGGGCAGAACACCAAGTCCCCGCCTTTGTGTGCTTTCTGGGCTAGGGAAGAAGTAGGAAGTACCTATTCTGGCGTGTTGCACAGCTTGCTCTGAAGTTGCTACTGAGGAGAGACAGAATTTTAAATCAGACTTCCTGGGAAGCTCAGCATAAGTGGTTTTTGAGCTGAGACCTGGAGGGTAGAAAGATGCAAGCAGAAGGTGTAATGGGAGCAGTGTGCCTCTGGAGGGAAGCAGCCAAGCTCCTGAGCCCCGCTGGCTGCTGCCACCCTCTTGTCAGGTCATCACCATCTCTTGCTGTAACCGTCATCCTCTTTCCATTCTTGCCCCACATGGTTCATATTACTCTCCTGCCTTCAAAGTTTTCAGTGCTTTTTCTACTATACTAAAAAATAAAATGAAACCCAAAGGCCAGATTCCTTATGTGATGCGATCCCTATCTGCCTTTCATACTTTATCTTCCACTGCCTCATCACTCAAAGTTCTAGTCCCTGATTTCTGTCTTCTCAAGTCCACCAGATTGAGGTCTGACCCAGAACCTTTGAATTCCTCTCCTTCATATAACCTTCTTTCTTTTCTAGTGCTCACCACAGTTTAGGATCACTGTACTTTATATGTTTTGTTCGTAGGTACGTACTTATCTGTAGTATTTATTGTCTAACAAGCAAATACTCATTGTGGGAAAATTTTAAGTATGACTTAGCTTGTCAACAGTCTATTAATTAAAATAGAGTGCATTTTGTTATTATAGTTCAGTTCCATCAGTAATCTTTAATGTGCAATTACATCTCCAGATGACATGAATTGGAATGCTTTGGAATGGGACCGAGCTGCAGAAGAGCTTACATGGGAACGAGTGAGTATCCTGAATTGCATTTTAAAATTGGGCATCTTTAGATGTATACATTACTTTTGTAATTACATTTGATGAAAATAGTTACCAGAATTTTATTTCTACAGAAAATGAAGTAATGTACTGTTTGTGGTAAAGAATAATGACACTGATGGCTGTATCTATGTTTTCTGGCCATTAATACAAACCTTGCTTCATTTAGGCATTGTTTCACTTGAAAATGTTGACTTTGAAAAACTAGGTAATGATTTAACTTTAAGAAGTATTTTCACCCTTCAGTTCACAAAAAAATATAGTTCTATTGACCGGGTCTTTAATATAAGAATTAAACCCAATGTGAAATTCATTAAGATTTTATTATCAAATGATTGAGAATAAAAGACTCAAAGCCAGTCGTGACACATGCCTGTACTCCCATCTGACCAGGCTGAGGCAAGAGAGCCACGAGTTTGAGGAAAGCCTAGACCCAGTCTCAAAAAAAAAAAAAAAAAGAGACCTCACTGGATGTGGTAGGACACGAGGATTGATTACCTTGAGTTCAAGATGAGCCTGAACTACATAGCAGGACCCTGTCTCAAAACACACACACGCACACAAAGGGAGACCCAAAACATAAAATTCTCGTAAACAGAAATTTTTTTATATTTTGACAGTGGTAATAGTGGATTAGAACTGTGGTTAAAGATACCGAAATGACTGGCTGAGAGTGTATGTAGCTCAGTGGTAGGATGCTTGCCTAGTATGCACAAGGCCTTGGGTTCAATTCCCAGCACTAAAGATAAAACAAGATACTGAAAGGAAAACAAACCTTTTTTGTAAGAGTAGAAAATCATGCTGAATCTTGTACTAATGCCTCTTGTTATTTATTTTTAGATGCTAGGACTTGATGGATCACTAGTTTTTCTTGTAAGTAAAACTGATTATTATTATTTTCAATTTGGCGTAACTTTTTAATTAACATTTAGGAGTACAGTAAAGCACAGGATGTCAGGCAGTGGTCTGCTGGCACCAGCTCCCTCCAGCTGGCAAGCACAGGGCCAGTTGTTAGATTCTAGGAATTTGTGAAGGAATTTTTCCTCACAGCCGTCCTAGCAATGGCCGTGCTGGGAGTATTACTGATGCCGTGGAAATCAGCATGGTCTTCACGGCAGCACCCCCCTCGCTTCGTGGCAGTTGATATTTTACCTACACACCAGAGTCAGACCTAGAAAAGTCCTGTGATCACCAGGGGCAGTGCCACACCCCACAACAGTCCCCCTCCAGGGGCATTTGGAAAATGTGCACAGGGGATATGATTGCAGTTGTTCCACCACGAGGGTCACTAGTAGTATTAAGTGGGCCAGGACTGTGACTGCTAAAATGTTCTGCATAGCCCACCACATGCCCCAAACTATGGTCCCACTTGCCTGCAAGTTACTGCACCCGAGATACATCAGCGCCTCTGCTGAAGCCTGGAGGGTCTTGGCCGAGCTCCTGGCACTGCAGATGAAGCTCAGAGTCTGATGCACTTCAGTTAGGGAATCAGGCACCAGGAATGGGACAATAGTGATGAATGACACTTAGCTCTGCCTTTCTGTGACCTGAAATGACTGCTCTGGGAAGTTCTGCAGTGGAGCAGGGAACCAAGGCCACCAAGGCCCCGAATCCTATTCCCAGCTACCCCATTGGCAGCGTTGGGGGCCAAAATGACAGCTTCTCCTAGGGGAGGGGACAGAAATGAAAGGGGCAGAAACAGAGCCTATGCAGACACCCGGACAGGGAAAACTAGTTACTTTTAATAACAGAAGTAGTTTTCTTAGTTAGTAATGTCAGAGTTACAGTGTTTCCTTTTTATACTAAAAGTCAAAATACCCTTGCTTTTGATTTCTTCATATATGAAGGAAAACGTATTTCGTGTGTTGAAAATATTGGAAAAATATTTTAAAAGTAACTTATGAACTATTTGATTTTTTTTTTTAAGAAAATGAAGCCCAAAGTTAATGGTAGTTAAAATAACTTGATCTTTAAAGTTCAGTCTTGCAGTGTTAAAAGCTGTAGCAGTGTAAGCAAAGCAGCTTTGTGCATTTCACAGTAAGAGCCTCAATCTGATCTTAGATTTCTGTAAACTGTCTCACCCATCTTGACCCAGGAACTGTGCCTTATTAATAAAGATCACAACTTTAAGAACTTATTCTTTAAAGGAGAAATGGTATTTTCAGGTTGTGTAATACAAAATTGTTGCTGTTTGGTCTTTTAAAAGAACTTAGGCATGGCTACAAGTAACAACTCCCACTCATGGAAGCACTGGTGTAACGGGAAGCCCAGGGGAAGGATGAGTTTGAGGGCTGATCTGGAGGTCCAGCACAGACCCAAACAACCATCTGTCTCCTTCGCTGTCCACAGTGCTGGACTCCTCACAGGCTGGCTGCTTGTGGGAGCCTGAGAGGATGTTGAAGTTAGCAGTGTGAGGACTTTGTGGAATGTGTCTGGTGTCACTCAGGGTTCAGTGGGAATGTGGTATCATTGAGTTTCTAGTTAAGGTTTGATCACAGTCAGAAGAAAAGGTATTATTAGGTGACATACTCATTTAAATCCCTTCATCTCGTATTTGTGAGAGACTGATGAGGTTTGTAAACCCAAGGGATTTGTGTGTCTCATAAGTGAATTACAGAAATTGTTGAGGCAGTGTTGTTGGCCAAAATTTATTTAAATTGCAAAGACCATTTGCAGAATGACTTCATTCCTTCATATTTAATATGTACCTAGTGCTAGCTATTTGGTATAGTTACTGGGTAGTTGAGAGTGAATGAAACAGGATCCTATTCTCAAAGATCCTTTTTAATTTAGTAGAGAGAAATGAAAATGTGAACCAGAAGTTGAGAGGTGTGTGTTAAAGACTCAGTGACAAAACGTGTGCCTAGGACACAAGGGCCACTCAAGAGGCTTTGGTCAGGTCTTTCTCAGTGGAGGAAGTTTGTCAGCAAGACATTTTAAGAGAAGATAACTTAGAGGTTGAGGCATAGAAGATCTTGGAGATAGGGAGAGTTTGGGAGCTCTTAAAGCAGAGAAGCTGAAAAAAATTGAGGCACTGTGCTAAGTAGTCATTTTTTTTCTTAAGGCAAACTTATCACCCTTCCTGCCAGTAGGATTTGTGGAAGACTAGGGTACCTGAACAGAGTAATCTTCCTAAAAAGAAGTGTGACTGTGTTGACCCCTATGGAAGGGTCATTCAACTTGATGGTTTGATGGGCCTGGGAGGTGTAGTGATTGTGGCCTGGAGGCTGGTAGAGGCTGTGTGACGTGCCTGGGAGTGGATTAGATGGCCAGTGAGGATTCATTTCTGAGACAAGAGTAAAGAAAGCAAGGGTGTCACAGGCAGGGTTGGGACCAGAGAACATCCAGCTAGAGTTTCCCAGAGAGAGGTGGCCGAGCAGTGGTGGCCTTGCTGAAGCCGTGAGAACAGCATGCACACTGAAAGCAGCACTGTCCATTTGACGCAAGTATGTTGTTTGCAGTCGTTGTGACGTCCCAGTTTGCTCCACTGGAGTCTTTCAGTGTCATTTGACTTCATGAAAACCTACACGTGTGGTGGTGGATTATTTCTACAAAAGAAAATGTTTGGGGCCGGTGAGATAGCTCAGCGGCATAAGTGCCTGCCTGGCAAGTGCGAGGTCCTGAGTTCGACTCCCGGCACCCACATACAAAAAAAGGGCCGGTGAAGAAAAAGAAGAAAAAAGAAGAAAATGTTTATAAACTGACTTCTTTGTTTCTTCTACATGTAACATTATAAACTTTTATTAGTCTTGGTATGAGCTATCTGATGTAAGATGGAAAGTACATAATTTCTAGATCGAAATCTCAAAATTGTGGAGAGACTGCCTATATTTCTACCTAACTTAGCTGTCTATAGTACTAGGACAAAGAGGTCTCCCGGACATTTTGGGTTCTCTATCTAGTCGCCTAGGCAATTTCCCTCCATAGCAGTACTGGCTAGGCTCTACTTAAACCCACTCTGAAAATATGTATCTCCTGGTATCTGTTATACACTTAAGAAACTCACAGATTAAAGCCTTTACCCATTGTCTCGCAATCACAAATTACATATTGGTAATGGCACATTTATCGGTTTTTCCTTTCTTGTCTCCTACATGACAGAAGAGAAAGGCTGACTAAAACTTTCTTTTCATCCTTAGTTAGCATATGTAAGGCACAAGTATCAATCTCTCCTCTGATAGCTGTTCTTCTGTGTTAAAGGCAGACAGTTTTTGTAAGCTTTTGTTTAGAAGGTCATCTAGTGAGGCAAGGAGTTCCAAAGCTATCTCTCAGTGAGTTGAATGAAAAGAAGAAACCGGGGGGTGGGGGCAGTTCTTTCTTAATTTAGACCTTCGTTCTAGCAAAACTCTCTCAGGGGAGCTAGAGGGTTATTGTTTTCACCTGTTTCTGGCCCATGACTATATCAAGACATATGTGAAGAGGGGTGTCTGTCTTACTAGCAGAGAGAGAGAGAGAGAAGCCCAAACCTGTAGCTCAGCTCTTCATGGAGGTTTAAGAGAGGGCTCTGTCAGTATCATCTCAGGTCACTCTGGGACAGAGGATACTAGGAGATCACTGAGAGAGTTTTACCTCTCACCTCACTGAGGAGTGCAGGTGGGGACAATAGATGAGTGGAGATTTCTCTGCTCGTTACCCAGGTGGACTGTCAGGACCCAGCTTCCACTGAGAGCCTTTGGGTGTCCACTGAGGAGTTGCCCCAGCCATGGCTCCTCAGTTGGTCTCTAAGCTTTCAATGGTTCCACACAACCAGAGATCTGTCTCCTGAAAGGAGTCCAGCTGGCTTCAGTGGGGATTGACCGGAAGGTGCTGGGGAAACCTGTCCTCTGCTTTGAGAGTGGCAGGTGCTCTAAGAGCGGTTAACTAGCTGGCAGAGTAACCACTGTTTCTTAGAGTTCTGTAAGGGACAGATAACGATTGTGTGCATGTATATTTCCTAGATAAATCTATTTTACAAATTCACATTTTTGGTTAGTATCAAAGACTACTAGGGGAGTGCCAGCATTACCTTTCCCCAGCACCACTGTCTAAATTAAGACAACAAGCCATCTTGTCACCATCAAACAAATCGAGCAAGGAATACAAGTAAATTCAGCAACTAGTAAGTCCAAATAAAAACAGCAATACAAGACCCTGCCTGGAAAAATAAAATATCCCATCAAAGAAACAGAAAAACATCATATTCTCCCCATACTCTCAACTTAAATCTATCACCATTTTAACAAAAAGACAAGATATAAGGGACTGACAAACAACAAGATGACAATTTCAGTTACCTAAATGAGTCACAATCCAGAATCCAGTCGAAATATTTAGGGGTGTCATGAAACAAAAGCAAACTTATACCTCCTTCCAAAGATGGTGGAACCTCCAAGGTGATATAGGGGAAAAAATAAGTAATCTCCAACTTGCTAGATGTCAGATACGCCAAGTTCGTGTTTCCCGAAGTTGAAGAATGAATTCTAAGGAATAACAGAGGTTAACAGTAGGAAAATTTATCTGGGAAAAGGAATGAGAAATAGGAATAGCTTCTGAGAAGGGTCCTGAACGTGTTGCTTATGGGGAAAAAATTTCAGTTTTAGCTATTTTTAATACCTAAGCTATGGCTAAATAAATTGAGTAGTCAGATTAAACATGTTGAATATAAACTATGTTTTATTAATGATCTTTTCCTTTAGGAACATGTCTTCTGGGTGGTGTCTTTAAATACACTGTTCATTCTTGTTTTTGGTAAGTATTTTTATGGTTTTATTTTTTATGATGTTATGGTAGAAGCTCAGCTTTGTGTAGGGGTCTTGTTTTAGGCTTTTGTTCTATTTGTAAGTCAGGAATATTAAGGAATACACAGTGCAGGTTTGTGGGCCAGTCCCTAGTAGATTCACTCTGTTTTTGTCTTAATGATTGAGTCACCCCCATCCCTAATAATTTAGTAACTCAATTACTTTTACTATAAAAAATGTAATTAAATTCTATTAACAAAGTAAAACTTGGCAAGAAAGGCTTGTGGAAAAGAATATAAAAAATTCTTATTGTGAAAAATTTAAGGGGATTTTCTTATAGTGCCATTTTTACATCTTATGAAATTATCAGAACTTATTTAAATTATCAGAATTATATTTTAAATTCTTAAGTTTTCCCCTTATGTGGCATTTTACAGTTGGTTTGTTTGGATGAAGATTGAAATAAGGTCCACACGTCATCATCATCATTTTATTTATTTATTTTGTTCACACATTTATTTTTAAGCTAAGTCTTACGTTTGTTTTAATCTGGACTACTCTTTGCTTTGCCCCCGTGCTCCACCCATTTTGCCATTGATTAGTCGATGAGTTCAGGTCACGTGCCCTGTATACCATGTCATAGTCTATGTCTACCCAGCTGCTTCCTGGATGTCTGCTATCCTCCTCCTTTGTTTCTGAAGGTCATCACCTTTAAGGGCTCATTTAGAGCCCAAGTTCAATTTATTCGTGACATGTTCTTTTTTTTTTTTTTTTTTTTTTGTGGGTACCGGGGGGTCGACCTCAGGACCTCGCGCGCCAGCAGGCGCCCGTGCCGCTGAGCGATATCACCGGCCCCTTTTTCATATGTGGGTTCCGGGAGTCGAACTCGGGCCCTCGCGCTTGCTGGGCAGGCGCATAAGCCGCTGAGCCATCTCACCGGCCCTCGTGACATGTTCTTTACTGTTCACATTTTGATACTAAATGACATAAGAGAAAGTATGTGATGGTGGCTCATCCTTTTTTATTGGTAGACCAGCCTAAACCTCTCTTCCTAGGTTTCGTTCTCCTTTTACCATGAGAAAATAATCTGCGGGGTACTAGTTTAGTACCATGCGAATGTACAGTGGCCACCATTCTTCCACTAATGACTTTATTAGCCTTCAGTGATCCTTGCCTGAATCACTTATTACGTGTTGGGAAATAAAGGTTGCACATTGTTAGGTCTTATGTTTATTGGCTGGCTTTTCTTTAAAGGATTTATTTTTATCAGTGAGGACTATTCTTTTAACCTGAACTTTGTTGCTCAGGAAAAGCCAGACAGATGCTTAGTGTTTTCCCTTTGTCAGTTTCAGAATAAGAAATTGATGCATTTAGTAATTTCGTTGCTGTGCTGACTACTTCTAAAATAAAAGTGTTTCCCAAGATGTTGCTGTTTTTTCTTTTTTGGTTCTTTTGTGCTTTCTGTTTTTGAGCATTAAGAGCTCATGGGTTTGTATATGTTCGGTGTGTTTCTAGTAGTTTCCATCATTAGTTTCTTTTGATGCTCAAATCACACACACACACACACACACACACACACACACACACACACACACACACACACACACACACACCTGCCTTCCTGTCTCATTTCAAGAATCCAGCACAGGGCCATGTGCATGCTACACAAGTACTCTACGACAGCTACATCCTCCAGCCCTCATGTTATCCTCTCTTAGGCCTGTGACACACTCTTCACAATGGTTTCTGTGTCCTTTTGACATAGACCTGTGTTATAACTTAATAACTTTATTGTTCTGAGGTTAGAGAAAATGTCCCAGGTACGGCACATTTTTGGCCTAGTTCTGGAATCTTCCATTTCTAAAGAAGCCCTAGTTCCTTTTAGTGGGAGGTTGTACGAGGGGTGTTCATTGTTTCGATGTTGCAGTTTTCATTGAGTTTTTTCCTCCCTTTTAGCATTTTGCCCTTACCACATTGGTCATTTCTCCCTTGTTGGTTTGGGATTTGAAGAACATGTGAGTATAATACTTTTACAAACTTACTTTCATTAATTACCCTCAAAGTTGATATTTTCTGAGGAAGTTATAATATTCTAAATTACTTCATTTCTCAGTCTGCCCCCTGCAAAGGAACAGTTATCAGTGTGATCTTGCTCTTCTCTTCTGAAGCTCACAGTTACTAAAACAAAGTAGAAGGTCATATTGCCAGCTAATGAAGGTGTGCTGCGAAGTGCCATAATGCACTTTTGTCCCGCTGGGCGGGCCTGAGGCAGCCTGAAGGAGTTTCCCACAGGCTGATTTCCCACTGGCTTTGCGAACTTGTGTGTTCCCTTCTCTCCTTTTCTCCAGGTGACCCTTAGTGAATTTAGAAAAGGAACAGAATATTGGTGATTTTTAAAAAAAGAAATAGACTGTCTTGGACTGATAGGCTATATGTTTTTGTTTGTTTGTTTTGGTTTTTTGTTGGTACGGGGAATTGAACTCAGGACCTCATGCTTGTCAGGCAGGTGCTGTGTCACTGAGCTATATCCCCAGCCCCGGCTACATGTTTTTAAAAGAATTTGCTTAAATAGTGACGTTTTATTATTCTTTTCTAGAGGCAGATGTTTATATGTATTACTACTCCTTTCTGGGGGCTCTAAAAGGACTTAGTCTTTTCAGGAAGAGCTGCCTATCTGGGAGCTTCTGTTCACTTTGTTTATACGAATCCTAAGAGCATGTTCAGAAACGTTCCACTGTTAATAGAGCCCTTTGATTCCTTCGAGTTGCAAGCAAGAACTCGAAAGGTTCACATAAATGCTTTGATAAATAATTGCCACTCACTGTCTGAAACTCAGGAACCAAAAAGAAACAGGTGGCAGTATTTGTCTTTTCCAAATTCCTATTCTGTAAGTCAGTGGAACTGATTTGGAATGCAGGAGTAACTTACTTGGGTGCTCCTCACGGGAGGAATGAGCTAGTTCGCATGTTACCAGGTGGGGCTGGAGATGCAGCAAGGCCAGCAGGCAGACTGTGCATTATAGTGCTCCTGTTGTCAGATTTCATCCACTCTGCTTTTATTTTGGCTCTTGGGGAAAGTGTTCTTTAATTTTTCTTCATCCCTTACTGATGAATGCAGTCTGTTTATGGGAGAGTCCAGTTTGCAGAGGTGTCATCTAGTTTTATATTACCCGGGTGGTTCAAATTTAGTCATTTGGGTTGCTTAGCACAGTCATAAAACTAGGGTATATGCCATGTAGAAAAGTTAATTTTTATTTTGTTATGTTTTATTTTTTAGGTCCAAGCATCTCATTTCGAAGGCCTAATCACGACCATAGTTGGGTATATACTTTTAGCAATAACACTGATAATTTGTCATGTATCCTTTAATGAATCATCTTGGGTGTACTGTAATATTCATTCCGTAGTGTGGTTGTCATTAATCACTAACTTATTTTCTCTCTCCTTGTCCTCTTAAGACTGAGTGTAGACAAAATGTGAAATAAGGTCTGTCCAAGAAGTGTAATCTAAATAGTTATCTCTTTCACTGCAGCCTCAAATTTCACTTTTTCCTTAACTAGTTGCTATAGGGCCTGGCAACTCTTGTTAAATTTCATAGGTCTCGTCGCTTACTGGGAGTCTGCTATATTGTCGTTAAGGTAATTCCTATTATGAGTTAAAACTAGAAACAGTGTCTCCTACATTTGGGTGATACTGATGATCTTTATTTTTACTTAAGGTCTCTCTGCTAGTGGTGGTAGAAATTGGAGTGTTCCCTCTCATTTGTGGCTGGTGGTTGGATATCTGTTCCCTCGTAAGTTGAACATTTGTTATCCTAACCAACAAAGTAAGGTCTTTAATCGAAATGGTCCTTTTTATTATAAAATAGTATTCATAAAGTTTTTATTCCCCAATTGGTTTATCATTCTCTATGTTTGAAAAATTTAAAGTATAATATGCCTTTTTGAAATAGTATCTGGTCTTACATCATGTAGTTCTGTGACACTGAGATAGCATTGAGAGGCTTGCGGTCCTAGAACATCATACCTTATGTACGTAATGATTTAGTCACTTCTTAGGAGGTGGAAATGGTCGTTTGGCAAATAAATGCAGTTGGTGCAGGTCTCTCTTATCTGTCCGGTTTTGGCCTAGGAAATGTTTGACGCTACTCTGAAAGATCGAGAACTGAGCTTTCAGTCAGCTCCCGGCACTACCATGTTCCTGCATTGGCTGGTGGGAATGGTGTATGTGTTCTACTTCGCCTCCTTCATTCTGTTGCTCAGAGAGGTGAGTCTGTGGGAAGTGCTGATGCTGTGCCTTTTGAAAAGGACTTCTGTTTGACCATGCCTCGGAGGCTGGGATGATTTCCTAATTAAACCATATTCTTTACTGTTCAGAGAAGGGATAACTGATAGAGCAATTTGGATTGCTTTAGTCTGTTTTCAGTTGTTTGTGTCAAAAATCACCAAGTTATGAGTTTTAAGTATGATTACACTGAGAAAGAAAGTATGAGTACTTGCTTTATTTGGTATGTCTCATTCCCATCTTCTAAAATAAACTCTTGGAATTTTGTATGATATGACTTTGTTTCAAACTTCATTCAAGGAAATATAATACTGGAAATAACCCCAAAAGGTATGGTTTTGTAGAATTGAATGTGTAAAATGGTTTTGAAGGAGGCATCTTAAGTGCAGAATTATAGCAAGGGTCTTTATGATTCCAGTTTGTTTGCCAGATGGGCACCTTCACTAATCCTATTTTCAGAATCTGGTCCTTATTGACTTGAAAATGAAGCAGATTGTATTTAATTAATAAGAATGTATCTCAGATTCAGTGCCAGACTATGCTGGATGCTGGGTGGTAGAACCAAAGGCACGAGTCCTGTGAAAAAGCCCCCAGACAAGTCAGTTTACTCTGCTGAGCCTGGGGATGCACCTGTGAGGCTCGCGGGGAGGTCGACAGATCCAAGGAAGTGGGCACAGAGCCAGGGCTGAGTGCCGTTCTTGGTGTGCTTTGCTCTTTGGAAGACTGGAGGAGAGAAAGAGGTGGGGCCAAAACTTTCTGAATCACACGGTATAAGCTCGCATTCTGGCTTTGAAGTAAATGATTTGAGATTAAGCGAATTCAGTGATGGGTTTTTAAAAACTGTAATATGTGAACTCTAAAACGTTTCACAATCTTTAATTTTATTAACATGATTTTTGTTGGTACAGAACCCTCATACTTGGGAGTTAGAACCTTAGATATCATACAGTGTAACTGCCTCATTTGGAAGATGGAGAAGTAGATAGAGGTTTGGGCGGATTTTAAAAGTTATGAATATTATAAAGTTATAAAAAGTTATAAATATTTATAAAGTTATAAAAAGTTATAAATATTTATAAAGTTATAAATATAAAGATGCTTTATACAGGGTGACCTAGGGTTTGGACCTGGCAGTACTGGTATCCAGACTTGCCCATTATCCCTCACCTAGAGATACAGGTAATAAAATGAAGATACTGCAAGGCTGCAGAGTTTCTTGATTAAGATAACTCCTCTGAAGAAGTGTAAAACTGAAGCCAGATTTTACTTTTTTTTTTTTTTTTTAAGAGTGGGAAGAATTTATTGAGAAAGATAGCTTCTGTCTAAGGGGACAGAAGGGGGGGTACCAGTGGAGTCCCCAGAAATCTTTTTTTTTTTTTTTTTTTTTTTTTTTTTGTCTGGTGCTGGGAATCAAACTCAGGACCTTGTGCTTGCCAGGCAAAGATTTTGCTTTTGGGATGCGTATAAGTTGCAACATTATCCTTTCACCAGGGGATGCAATATAGTATGTAGTAATGGTTTTATTTAATTTTCATCTCAGATCTAGTTTTTTTGATCAGTTGAACTAAGTGAGTGTTTTTACCAGTGAATGATTAAAAGCATCAAATAGCATCAAAACCAGCATAGTCTTCATAAAGGTTGTGATTTAGGAATTTCTTTTTCCATGAAAACCACATGAATTTTCTGGAGCCTATTTGAGATGGCAGAATACTTTTTCAGGAGCCTATTTTTCTGTTGTTTTAGCTTATATGCAGAGCCTGAAGACATTGGTAAATATTTATAACTTTTAAAATGTATTTGCAGGTACTTCGACCTGGTGTCTTGTGGTTTCTAAGGAATTTGAATGATCCAGATTTCAACCCAGTACAGGAAATGATCCACTTGCCCATTTATAGGCATCTCCGGAGATTTATTTTGTCAGTGGTAAGCAGATCTTTCCATTGTTTTGAGATTTAACTGGCTTTTGAATCAAACTCTTAATAGAAGCATCTCAAAATTTCTTCCCTACTAGAGAAAGAATTAATGTGGTTAAATCCAAGTTTTTCCAAAATAAAATCCTAAATGCGGTATTGTGCCCTTCGGTAACTTTCACGGACATTAACCTGGGCCGTGTCTTCATGGCTGCAGGAGATTTACTTAGTCGTAGGCGACTCTGCTCGTACATGGTTAAGTTCCTAGCTCTTCTCTCACACCATCCAGTGCCTGTCCTCTGTGGCTCCTGTTTGTGCCCTTATGACCTAGAAAGAGGGGAGCAGCTGTCTTAGAGATATGATTTTACACAGGGGGCCCAGGATGATGTGCAGGGTGAGGCCACTTGGGCTGTGGGTGGGAACGGGCATGGGCTGAGAGCGGGCTGAGTGTGGTCAGAGGTCCACCTCCCGCCACAGGGTGATGGCCTGTCACAGGGGTACCGTCTCTGGCTTCTCACTGCAGATTGTCTTCGGCTCCATTGTCCTGCTGATGCTTTGGCTCCCGATACGGATAATCAAGAGTCTGCTGCCGCATTTTCTTCCCTATAACGTCATGCTCTATAGGTAAGCTATGCAGTTCAGCGTAATAGTTGATCACTGCTAGGGAGTTGTTCAGGTTACATTAGACATTTAAAACATTCACTTCTACAGCCGTTAGAATCATCTGACAGTTAACATTTTATCACATTCTAGATCACATAAACTTAGTACATTTTCCAAAGGAAGTCTTTATTTTTCTGTAAAGTAATGCATTTGTTCACATTGAAATGCTTTACCATTTCTTTTAAGAATGTGTTAGTAACATCATCTTTATTTTGAAAAGCACATCATAAGGAATGAAGCCACAGGTGTATATTTAATTATGGATTAAAATTAGGGTACGGGGGCTGGGGACGTAAATAAAATAAAATTAGGGTACAAGACTTACAGATGGAAAAACTTTTTTTGGTTTAAAATTATAAATTATTTAGACACCTAATCTCAGCTATTCTTCCCATGTTCTCTGTTTTAATGATTTGCATTATCCCACAGTCATTATCCCAAATGAAGGCGGATTGAATTGCTTCCTCAAATTTATTTCTTTTAAGGTTTTTTTTTTTTTTTTTTTGCGTTACAGGCAGTCGAACTTGGGGTTCATACGTGCTAGGCAAGCACTTTACCAAGCTGCATTCCCAGCCTCTGTTACGTCTTTAATTCTTGTCAATTCTAATTCCTTTAGATCTTTTACTAATCCCACTTGAGTTATTACCCCGTTAGTTTGGGCCTTCCTTTTTCCTCTCCATTTATAATCCTCAACAATGCTGCATCTAGATTTTCTAGAAATTTGATTGTATGACTCCTGTTTAAAAGTTGTCAGCGCCGGGTGTGGTGGCACATGCCTATAATCCCAAGCACTTGGGAGGCTGAGGCAGGAGGATTGCCATGAGTTTGAGGCCAGCCTGGGCTACATAGTGAGTTCAAAGCAAGCTTAAACTACATAGTGAAACCCTGTCTCAAAAAAGTAAATAAAATAAAATAAAGTAAAAGTTGTCAGCAGCTGTACCTGGTGGGGCAGGACTCTAATCCAGGCACTCATGAGGCTGAGGTAGGAGGGTAACTTGAGCTAGGGAGTTGAGACCCTAGTGAGACCACCTCTCAAAAAAAAAAAAGAATGCCAGCAGTTCCCCCGTAATTTCCACAATAATAACTAGGTCAGTCAGAATAACATCTAAAGCGTGGCATAATCTCAGGTTCCTTTCTAGCACGTTGTGCCAGCATTATCTGACTTGTAGTTTCCTCTCTGGCCGTGGTTCACTGCCACTGAATCTGTCAGGATTGCCTTGCTGTTCTCTTTCCCTGTTTTCAGTGACCTCCTTTTCCATGTTTGCAGGGCAAGCTTTTGATAGTTTCTTTCAAAATCCAGATCACAGTTTTATTTTCCCTGCCAGAACAGATTGTCACTCTGCCCTGGAGGGTTGTCTCCATTATTGCAGCACATGGTCCTGGGTGGGAGTGTTCGGAACACTGAACATTTGCCCAGGGAATGCTGTTTCCAGGTCGAGGAGGCAAAGGAGAACAAGGGGGTCTTGGAAGCTGTTCAGGGAGGAAAGGTTGTATGGAGAAAGGAAAGTGACGCTGCAGCGTAACCTGCTGCTGGTGCTGCAAAGTGCAGCGGCACTTCACAGTTTAGTAAAAATGAAGGCACCGGCAAGAACAGCTTAGTAGAGTTGAGGAGGAAACCTTCACTTTGAGAGACAATGGGAGGAGTAATAAAGACAGCAAGTTCATTTGACTCTTTAATTCCATTAAATATTTAATATAGTTACAATGGAAAATAGAATTCTCATTTTAAATCATGGCCCTTTGTCATCATCTCAGTGATGCTCCGGTGAGTGAACTGTCCCTTGAGCTGCTTCTGCTTCAGGTCGTCTTGCCAGCATTACTGGAACAGGGACATACGAGGCAGTGGCTGAAGGGGCTCGTGCGTGCATGGACCGTCACTGCTGGGTACTTGCTGTGAGTATGGGCGGCCTGCTCCCTGAGCACGTGTGTCATTTCTGTCCCTTCGTAACCTTTCTGGACAAAGTATGTTACATGCTTCATAATTTAGTAATATATGCAAGTATATATAATACTTATCTTTAAAAATTTAAAAATTTTCTTTTATCATTGTCCATCCTTTTATGAAAACTTTATGCATATTTTTACCTTCTCACTAAGATTTGCTGCACACTAAGCTTTTTTATGCCATTACACAGGGCAAAAAATAATTTTAGTGCGAAGTAGCTCACCTTCCAAGAGACTGTAAATGAGCTTTTAAAGTTACTGATTTCTTCCCTGAAGAAATTGGCTGAAGAAAACATGAAGTAGGTCAAGTTTGTAGGCTGTCCTACAATTTAGTTAACATTAAGTTTAGAAAGGGTTACTTTGGAGTAGGCACCAGCATTTAGACCATACTGAGGTAATAATGCCACGTGCAGATTCTACAGACATCCACCACCCTTCGTAGTAAATAAAGTCTATCTGTCGTTTTGTTCTGACCTGAAATGAGACTTTTCACTGATAAGAATTTTGCACAGGGATCTTCATTCCTATTTACTGGGAGACCAGGAAGAAAATGAGAACAGTGCAAATCAACAAGCGAACAATAACCAGCATGCTCGAAATAACAACGCTATTCCTGTGGTTGGGGAAGGCCTGCATGCAGCCCACCAAGCCATCCTCCAGCAGGGAGGTCCTGTTGGCTTTCAGCCTTACCGCCGGCCTTTGAACTTCCCACTCAGGGTAGGTACTGTGCAGATGTCACCTGAAGGGGGAGCTCGTTCAGATTCCTGTTGACAGTATGGTTAGCACTGGGGCTGTGAGATTGCTCTTAGAACGTCAGGGTAATGGTTCCCTTTCCTTAGCTGTACATCTCATCAGCCTTTCTGTTCGCAGTATTTGCTGGCCGTTGGTTAGTCATTTTGGACACGGACTGCTAGGATTGACTAGTTCTAGCTGTCTGCAGCTATATACATTTAAGTTTAACTACAGTTAAATAAAATGTAAAATTCTGTTCACACCAGCCACATGTTAAGTGCCCAACAGCTTCATGTGACCAGTGGCTATTGTATCAGACGGTGTAGATGTAGACATTTCTGTTACCACAGAGCATTCTAACTGGATAAGCACTGTTGTGTGCTTAAAAGGCGAGTATTTTAAATTTGTAACATTTTGTTTTTATTAATAGCAAGGAAAACTTAGGGTATGTTTTATTTTTATGCTCTTTGATTACAAAGTGTTTGCTTTTTACTTGTGGATGTATCTGAATATATGAAAATGGGCACTTATTTTACTTGTGGGCTAGATTATAGGTAATCTTACCAAAATGAAGAGTTTGCTCAGTGCTGTGGGCCTACAGTCCTGGATACTGGGGAGGCTGAGTCAGGAAAAACCACTTGAGCCTGGAGTTCAAGGCCAGCCTGGACAGCATAGCAGGGCTGTGTGTCTTTAAAAAAAAGTTGAGGCGCCGGTGAGATAGCTCAGCAGCATAAGCGCCTGCCTGGCAAGCGCGAGGTCCTGAGTTCGACTCCCGGAACCCACGTAAAGGAAAAAAAGGGCCGGTGATATCGCTCAGCGACACAAGTGCTTGCTGGCAAGCGTGAGGTCCTGAGGTCGACTCCTGTTACCCGCATAAAAAAATAAATAAAAATTTAAAAAATTTAAAAAGTTGAAAAACTTCCCCTTTTTATGTGAAGTTTAGGAAACCTGGAAGTACAAATTCAGGCAGTCATTTTAGTGGGAGAACTGTGAAGACGCCGGGGAGCTGGCATCATGAGATGCCCAGAGCATGCCTGAGCTGTTCTCTGTTTGCCTCATAGATTCTGGTGTTGATCATCCTCATGTGTGTGACGTTGCTGATCGCCAGCCTCATCTGCCTTACCTTACCAGGTAGGAGCCTATCCTGGTCTGCAGCCATTACACCAGGGTGTTTTCTGAAAAGTACTATTTTGCAGAGATGTGATTCTTTTCATTGATAGAAACTTGAGATACTTATCCTTTCATTGTAAGTGAACATGGGATGCTGGCTGACGAGGACTCTTCAT
The DNA here is from genome assembly GCA_028451465.1 of Erethizon dorsatum. Classification (NCBI taxonomy): domain Eukaryota; kingdom Metazoa; phylum Chordata; class Mammalia; order Rodentia; family Erethizontidae; genus Erethizon; species Erethizon dorsatum. The sequence goes on from CM051833.1 coordinate 60,860,541, forward strand.
CTTACTGGACTGATTTGTGTTGGAGCACAGGGGGACAAGGCCAAGATCTCTGTGCCTTCATTTCAGAGGAGAAGTACCTGTGATCACTCAGTTTTCTTGGCTGTTTTACAAATAAAATAAAAAGTCATTTGTATGACTTAAGTAATTTTTTCAAACAAGTCGTTTAACATTAATGATGTTGCTTTCCAGTCCATTCATACTGTTGATCAAGAGCAAAACGAAGCCAGACCTTCCCTTTATTATCTGCTCACAAATACTCATTTTTTTCTGGCATTAAGTTTGTTGGACATGTCAATTAAACAGCATTTCTTCATCTAAGAGATAAGTCAACTGCAGTTGAAATATACATAGTAGCTTGTCCTCTTCTCCAGAGGTCCAGGGATAAATGACAGAGTCACAAAACAGATTGCTCCCTTTTACTTACTGTTTATATCCAGTCTAAAAATTCAAAATCATGTTGATAGGCATTAACTACTTAAGTAATCATTAAGTTAATTTTCAGTTCTATCAAACCTAACTAGATACTGAGTTATCTTGGTTATAACACTGACTCTGTATAATTTTATTAATCAAATTTGTATTAAATTTTTCCCCATGAATTCTAAGGCTGGGAAAGAGCAGATAGGAAAATTAATTTCAAGTTTCAATTTCAAAACAAAACAAAACTTTTTTTTCTAATTTGAAGGAACTGATTTTACCTTTAACTGGTAAACATATTTTCTTATTTTACTGTTTCTGCATAATTACTGTTGACTTTAAGACTTTGCATTAAGCTCCCTCCTGCTCAAATCAGAGCTGTTAAGATGGCAAAGCCTGCTCGTATAAGTGTAGTTATGTGAAAACATAATACTGAGAAGACTTAGTGTTTGAACTTGGGGCAGGTTTACATTTGTGGTTTTATGCTTCATTTTCATGTTTTTTTCCAGAAATATTTTTTAAAATTTAACGAAAGAAAGACGTCTAGTTTTCATACTTGAATTTGATTGTAAGAATAATTTAGTTTCATTAACATCATTAACTCAATTTTCCTTTTAATCTGGTTCTACCGTGTAGTAGAAAGGATAATTTGTCATCATAGAAGTGCTTATTTTACATGGATAGCAAAGATTTGAGAATGGTGAAGATCGTGTTTCCACCCATAGGTTACTTTTCTGTAGCTATAAATTAATTGTATTACTACAAGTTGAACATGAATTCTGTCTTCTCAAAACCATTTTTTTAATGAAAAATGTATGAAATGTAGAATAGAAAGTGGCTATTAAATTTTGTAAAGGATCCCAAATCCAAAAAAAGACAAATCCTGGAGTAGAAATACATGTAGAGCACTAAACATTTCTACAGCATTATCAGTGATAATTTGATATCTTCAAATTAATGTGCACATAGGCTTTTTCATGTGACATTTTACATGTATTTGTCTTTTTATTTGTTTATTTATTTTGCAGTGCTAGGGATCAGACCCAGGGCCTTGTACCTGCAAGGCAAGCACTCTCACACTGAGCTACACCTCCAGCGTTTTGGCTTTAAAAGAGTTATTTTCAGCTGGACACAGTGGTGTATGCCTCTAATCCTAGCTCCTTGGGAGGCTGAGGCAGGAGGATCACAAGTTCAAGGTCAGGCTTGGCAACTTAGCAAGACTCTGTCTTAAAATAAGAGGGACTGGAAATGTAGCTCAGTGGTAGAGCACTAGTCTGGTGTGCCTGAGTCCCTGAGCTCAATTCCCACAACCATGAGGGAAAAAAAGTTATTTTCACCCTCAGTTTTGTGAGTTTGCAAGAAGTCTGCGGGCCTCAGCATCCTGGTTTATAAGGCTTGACTATGAAGCTAGTTGCGTTTGATTTGGAGGTGGTGTTCCTCCGTGGTTAAGAGCATGGCCTCTCTTACACAGACATGCCTTCAAATCAGTTGCACTCTGCTTCGGGTTGGGTAAGGTTCTGTTACCAAGCCCAGTTTCTTTCTGTATGTGTGTCAGTCTGTCTGCTTGCCTTTCTTTCTTTCTTTCTCTGTTTTTTTTTTTTTTTTTTTAATCTTTTTGAGACAGGGTTTCACTATGCGGTTCAGGCTGGCCTTGAACTCACTTTGAAGCTCAGGGTGCCTTGAACTCAGAGCGATCCTCCTGGCTCAGCCTCCTGAGTGCTGGGATTATAGGCATGTGCCACCACATCCAGCCGAGCCCAATTTCTTAATCTTTAAAATAGAGAATGTGTCTACACTGGGTGATGGTGCTTTGAAGTGTTATGAGATAACATATGGAAAATAGTACAGTCAACAGCTTTTTGTAGGTATTCAAAAATAACACCATCAGATTGGGAAGGCAATTTATAGGGGAAAAATACACTAGAAATTTGACTCTTTTTCTTTCTAACTTTATTGAGAAATAATCAGGTGAAGAAGTTACTGAATTATATAAATGATCTTGCCCGAGCGATTATGTGGATACACTGTAGAATTTATTTCTAATGTTCTCAGGCAGTTCTCAGTCTGTCATACATTCTAATATATTTAGATGGTCTTAATTTTTTCTCTGTTCTTTTGGCATTCTTTAATTATTGTGGTTTAAAATGTACCCATTCTATTAAAATAAGCTTCAGGTTTCTGTATTGATGAGTAAGCCATTTGGGAAAATTATATTAATTGTAATCTTCCTAAATAGTGAAAGGATTGACAGCACAAATAGTAGAAAAGACATTTCCTACTTTGATCCCATTATGTGCATAATTATTTCAGTTGATGATCAAAACAATGCAAGCACCAATCCCCTCAAGCCTTTGCAGGCTGGAAAGAATAAGTAATTGTTGTGACACATCGGAGTGCACATCCCCAGAGGGTTTGTCCCTGCTGAGTGCCTTCTGTGTAAGGTTGTGTACAATTAGTGAAATAATTGTACGCTCTAAGGAGTATGTTTTTCTGGGTCCTTTGGTGTGTGAGATTGCTCTTAGAACATCAGGGTTACAGTTCTCTTTACCTAGCTGCACAGCTCATCAGCCTTTCCGTTCGCAGTATTTGCTGGCCGTTGGCTCATGTCATTTTGGACAGGCACTGCCAAGATCCATGAACTGTACACGGCTGCCTGTGGTCTCTATGTGTGCTGGCTCACCATCCGGGCTGTGACGGTGCTGGTGGCATGGATGCCCCAGGGGCGCAGAGTGATCTTCCAGAAGGTGAAAGAGTGGGCTCTCATGGTAGGTATTGACTCACCTGATGGGAGTAGTGAATGTTCTTTCAGTCACTGCTCTTTTTTTTCACTTCTGTTTGTTATCTCATTATGCCAGTAGTTTCCAGGAAAGAGTGCTTAGGTCACTGTTTATGCCTTTTCATCTGTATAATCACCTCTAACTTTATGTCTGAATTTATATTTTGATTTCACTTGAAGTTTATCCAGTTAATACTAATATTGAAAGAAAAATATAAAATCCGCCTTTTAATATGTTTAAGTTTTGGGTTTTAGTTTCTAATTATTATACAGATGTATGGGATACCATACGGTAATTTGATAGATGTCTATAGTGTAACAGTGAAATCAGGGTAGTTCATGTTTCCTTCTATGTATAATGGTTATATGTTAGTAAAATCCATTATTATAATGAGATTCATTGTAAATTATCAGTGGAGGGGTTCCTTTGCTGTTTAACCCTAAGATCCTGAGATACTTAAGTATATTTAAAATACAGAAACTGGGGGCCGGTGAGATGGCTCAGTGGCATAAGCGCCTGCCTGGCAAGCGCGAGGTCCTGAGTTCGACCCCCGGTACCCACCAAAAAAAAGCCCACAGAAACCAGCTAATTCCAGCTTTCCTTTGATATTCTTCCGTACTATCACAAGTAGCCACGTAAGGAAGCAAGTGTCGTTTCCTCCACGTACACTGTCTCTGGTCACTTGTTGACACAGGTGTACTCCTGAGGCCTCCCTAAACACAGGGGTCATCGGACTCCAAGGGCATGTTAAAGACTGCTCAGTCTCAGTGTATTAGCTTTATTTTCCTTTGCCAGTTAGTCTGAATTCTAGAGCTGCACTGTCTCATGCACTAGCCACTGTTGCTAAATGGCCAGAATATTGGACAAGCAGATACAGGAGGTTTCCGTCATCGTAGTAAGTTCTGTTGGACCAGGCTATTTTAAAGGCAGCCGGTTTAGTGGGGTTTACTGATTACGTTAGGGTTGTGCAGAGCGCTTCCCTGTCCCATCTACCTCAGAGGTACAGGTCAGCCCTGGTGTAGGCCCCCCTTGGACCAGGGTCTCAGCCCATCAGTGGTTTTTCTTACAAACTCTCATCCTGAGAGTGGAGTTAGGAGGAAAACACCGCTGCCTGCATAACACAGAGTAAAATGCATTCTCTGTAACCCTTTTTGCAGTGACAGTTCATAGAAATTTCAGGGTCTCAGTATAGTTTAAGCTCTTATAGTTACATACTCAAGAGATTTTACTTAAACATGTAATATAAAAAGATGTAGTGTAGTAAAATAATGTAGTACTGTTAGGCATCAGGTCCAAGCAGCAAAATACACCACAGATGTAACGTCAAGCAGAAACACTGAAACAACACCCAGGATTTGGAGGCAGATTTATTTATATCAACAGGCACTGATCGGGATCACTCCCAAAATACCAGGCCCCAATCTGTGGTGGTCTAGGGCTTTTATATGATGCACAAAGGAGGTACAAAAGCAAGACAGAACAGCCTGGCAGTTCTGATTAACTAGCAGGATGAGATCATCGGTTACAAGAGTAGATGAGTGATCATCAGTTCATGAAGCGTGGTACAGTGGTACAGTCAGGCATCCTGCATGTTCGGTTATGCTGTCATGCTCACAGGGGTCAAGAACGTAACTACAAAGCCATGAAGCAGTCACAGAGCTCTAGGCAGTTTCAAAAGAACAAAGTTTTAAAAAGAACAGTCTCTCTCGTAGTTTTTCCCTTTCACAGAAAGAATGAGGAGCGCATCTGCGAGTCAGGATGATCCTCTGTAACACCATGGCCTCTGTCTCCTCACAGATCGTGAAGACGGTGATCGTGGCAGTGCTGCTGGCGGGGGCTGTCCCGCTGCTCCTGGGGCTCCTGTTTGAGCTGGTCATCGTTGCTCCCCTGCGAGTTCCTTTGGATCAGACCCCTCTTTTTTATCCATGGCAGGTAAACGCACGCTTGTCACTCGTGCTGGTTTGTGAAGTATTTGGGGTCAGAAACAAGTCCTTATTATTCCAGGGAATTTTAGTAGTTGATTTAGGAAGACTCCTTAATTTTGTTCTATTCTAGAAAGACTCATAAAATTATTTAAGTAATGCTCTTCTTAGGTAACTGAGCACATCTTAGGGCTTTCAGTAAGTGCTGTATTGCAGGGTAGTCAAATAGCATTACTGATTCTTTTTTTGTGTGTGTGTGGGTACCGGGGGGGTCGACCTCAGGACCTCGTGCGCCAGCAGGCGCCCGTGCCGCTGAGCGATATCACCGGCCCCTTTTTCGTATGTGGGTTCCGGGAGTCGAACTTGGGCCCTCGTGCTTGCCGGGCAGGCGCTTAAGCCGCTGAGCCATCTCACCGGCCCACATTACTGATTTTTAAAACTATTTTTAAAATATAATAATACCAGTTAATAAAGGTAGAGGGATTAACAGAATTAGAAAACCACTATTTTGTAACACTTGAAAAATAATTCCAGCAAAGATTGTCAGTGGATTTGAACTCAAGAGGTGAAAGGTTGATGCGTCTTCAGTTATTGTTGCTGTTTAACAAGCTATACCTACATAGTGACTTAGAATAGGCGTTTATTTTGTTCTGTCCCCAGAGTCTGTGGGTCAGAAATTAAGAGAGGGTTTGTTAGTTTGTCTCTGGTCTGTATCTGGGGCCTTCCCTGGAAAGTTCTATGACTGGGACTGATTCACTGGCTGTGGCTAGAGTCATCGGGAGGCGGCCTTCTTTCGTGAGGGGCGATGCCCATTGTGTGGCACCCACCAAGGGCTGTTGCTGGAGACCCTAGATGTGCCTCTTCACAGCTTCTGGAGCCTCCAGGGATCGGGCTGCTTAAATCGCAGTTAGAGGACATGAGTGTCCCTACAAACAAGGTAGAACTTGCGTCCTTTCACGACCTCACCTTGGGAGCCTGCAGCACCACGTTTTCCTCCATCCTGCTGGACAAAAGCAAGTCACAAAGGTTGGCCCAGATTCAAGGGAAAGGAATCTACAGCCCCTGATACTTGACTGGAGAAGAATTTGGGGGCGTAGTTTGACACTAGTACAAAAGAGAAGTGTTTATTTGCCTGGTGGCAAAGTGCTCCTTTACAAAGTGATATCACTTTCAAAGGGAATCACAGCTTTACAGTGGAGGGGCCAGGCAGCTCCTGCGCTAACAGTCATCAACCATAGCACCCCAGATGAGGCAGAAGTATCGTACGCCTCCGAGGTTAGACAGTGAGCAGCACCGACAGAGGGCAGAGGGCAGAGCCACTCTTGCACTGAGGAGCTATCCTGCCACCGTCAGCCAGGTCAGGGAGCCCTGTTGGGTACAGATGTTTTCACAGAACCTCAGTGTCCTAGCAGGCCGCTTTGTGTTAGAGGAAGACAAAACAAGACAAAAATAAGACCAACCTCTATAATCATGTCTAAACAGACAGAACATGAGCTTTAACAAAACCACAAAATGATAAACATCCCCCTTTCCCTAACATGATTGGCTGCTGCTTTATTACTGTGAGGTTTACCTGTTTCTATACATTTTATTAACATAATCAGTTATAGATTATTCTGTTTTCTAATAGAGTCTGACACAGAACAAAGTTCTCCTTCTTTAAATCCACCCCTAAATTCTCAACACAAACTGAAACTCTATGAGAAGCTCTTCCTAACCTGTATGAAGGGTCCAGTTCCCTGTGCATGTGGGTTCTTCCTTGCTCCGCGGAGTAACAAATGCAGCTTGTTCAGTCACATGTGTTTCTGGTGGTCTTGAACCTACGTAAGATTACCTAGGAAGTCATCATTACCCCCAAGAATTCTTTGACATCGTTACATTTTTAAAATGCTTATATACTTTGACCCGGCAGTTTGACTTTTCAGAGTCCACTGCAGAAGGACATCTGTGTGCGTGCAGGATGCACAAGCCTGCTTCTGTTCATACGTTGTTCTTTTTTTTTTTTTTTTGTGGGTACCGGGGGATCAACCTCAGGACCTCGCGCACCAGCAGGCGCCTGTGCCGCTGAGCGATATCACCAGCCCCTTTTTTGTATGTGGGTTCCGGGAGTCAAACTCGGGCCCTCGCGCTTGCCGGGCAGGCGCTTAAGCCGCTGAGCCATCTCACCGGCCTCATACGTTGTTCTTTATGAGGGCAGAAAAATGAGAAGCGACTTAGATGCCCATCCATAAAGAATGTCTAGATAAGATGTGACACAGCTTCCCTTGAAATTCAGCAGAGCAGTTGATAAGAATGCATGGAGTAGTGTGGGTTTTTTTGTTTTTTGTCGTTGTTTTTGGTTTTTCTGAGACAGGGTCTCACTATGTAGTGCAGGCTGGCCTTGAACTCCATTATGTAGCCCAGGCTGGCCTCGAACTCATGGTGATTCTCTTGCTTCAGCCTCCCAAGTGCTGGGATTACAGGCATGTGCCACCACACCCAGCTGTAGAGTTGCTTTTAAATGGATGGCTCTTACACATGTTCATGAGGAGGGGAAGAGTGCTAGGTATAGTGGAGATGTATGCAGCATGGTATACTTAATTTTCTGTATGACACCTCAAAGTTGTGGAAAGAGGAGCACTTTCTCCATTCCTGACCCTGAACTGCTTGCCTTTTGTGCAGCAGGTAGCTGCAGGTCTATGGATAGTTGGACTTGTTGGAATTCTAGCTGAAAGATTAGTGTGGCTTATCCTATCTTGCTTAAGGACTGTTCTTTTTTTTTTTTTTTTAAACTTTATTTATTTTTAAGACAACAAGTAAACATTCTCATGTATTGACAAACTCAAGCATTAGAGAATGTACAAATACCTTTTGGAGAAAAATATTACTCAGTATAAGATTAAGCCATGTAAAAGCTAGGTAAAAATAGAAGACTAAGGAATGGAATAGTCACAGTGAAATTGCATTTTCCTACTAGGGAGACAATACGATGTTTACAAATGTGCATCCGGTTTATTTCACTTGTGAGTATTTTCTCGAGTTGCATCCATTTACCTATAAAAGTTTCCAGTTTATCTTTCTTTATGGCTGAGTAGCACTCCATTGTATAGAAATACCACATCTTTTGTATCCATTCCTCGGTTAATGGGCATTTGGTTTTTTTCCATGATCTAGCTATTACAAATTGTGTTGCTATAAACATGGGTGCACATATATCGCTGTGGTACGATGTTTTTAATTCTTCTGGGAAGATACCCAGAAGGGGAATAGCTGGGTCAAATGGGACCTCCAATCCTAGTTGTTTTTTTTTTTTTTTTTTTTGTGGGTACCGGGGGGTCGACCTCAGGACCTCACGCGCCAGCAGGCGCCCGTGCTGCTGAGCGATATCACCGGCCCCTTTTTCGAATGTGGGTTCCGGGAGTCGAACTCGGGCACTCGCGCTTGCCGGGCAGGCGCTTAAGCCGCTGAGCCATCTCACTGGCCCCCTACAATCCTAGTTTTTTGAGGAGTCTCCACACTGATTTCCACAGTGGCTGCACCAGTCGACACTCCCACCAACAGTGGAGAAGGGTTCCTTTTTCCCCACAGCCCTTCCAGCATTTGTTATTAGTTGACTTCTTGATAATAGCCATTCTTTCTGGGGTGAGATGGAATCTCAGTGTTGTTTTAATTTGCATCTCTCAAGTGACTAGTGATGTTGAACATTTTTTCATATATTTATTTGCCATTTGTATTTCTTCATCTGAGAAGTGTTTATTCATACCAGATGCCCATTTTTGGATTGGGTCTTTAAATTTAGGACGTCTGATTTTTTTTGAGTTCTTTGTATGTTCTCGATAGTAATCCTTTGTCTGAGGAACAGCTGGCAAACATTTTTTCCCACATTGTGGGTTGTCTCTTCACTCTGTTGGTGGTTTCTCTTGCTGTGCAAAAGCTTTTTAATAAGATGAGATCCCAGTTGTTGATTTTTTGTGATACTCCCTGTGCGATGGGGGTTTTATTCATAAAGTCTTTGCCTACACCAATGTCTTCAAGAGTTTTACCTATTCTCCAGGAGATTTAATGTTTCTGTTCTAATATTTAGTTCTTTGATCCATTTTGAATTTAGTTTAGTGCACGGTGAAAGATATGGGTCTAATTTTAATCTTCGGCATGTGTAGAGCCAATTTTTCCAGCACCATTTATTAAAGAGGCTATCTGTCTTCCAGTGAATGTGTTTGGCACCTTTGTCAAAGATAAGGTGGCTTAGTATGTCTGGAGTTGTTTCTGCATCTTCTAATCTATTCCATTGATCTTCGGGTCTGTTTTTTTGCCAATACCACGCTGTTGTTATCACAGTAGCTTTATAGTATAATTTCAGATCAGGGATTGTGATGCCCCCTGCCTTGCTTTTGTTGCCCAGAATTGCCTTTGCTATTCTAGGTCTCTTCTGGTTCCAGGTGAATTTTAGGATTGTTTTCTCTAATTCTGTGAGATATGCTGTTGGAATTTTGATCAGAATTGCATTAAATCTGTATAACAGTTTTGGAAGTATGGCCATTTTCACTATATTGGTTCTTCCGACCCAAGAGCAAGGGATATCGTTCCATTTTCTGATATCCTCTTCAATCTCCTTTTTCAGAGTACTGTAGTTTTCAGTGTAGAGGTCTTTTACTTCCTTTGTGAGATTGATTCCTAGGTATTTCATTTTTTTAGATGTGATTGTGAAAGGTGTTGTTTCCCTAATTTCTCTCTCAGTGAGTTTGTTATTGGTGTACAGGAAGGCTATTGATTTTTGAGTGTTGTATCCAGCTACACTACTGAATTTGCTTATTAAATCTAGCAATTTTTTAGTGGAGTTTTTGGGGTCTTCTAGGTAGAGTATCATGTCATCTGCAAATAATGATAATTTAACTTCTTCCTTTCCAATCCTAATTCCTTTTACTTCTTTCTCTTGTCTAATTGCTCTGGCTAAAGTTTCCAGGACTATGTTGAATAAGAGTGGGGACAGTGGGCATCCTTGCTTGTTCCTGATTTTCGAGAGAAGGCTTTCAGTTTTTGTCCATTTAGTATGATATTGGCTGTTGGTTTGTCATAGATAGCTTTTATCAGATTGAGATAAAGACCATCTATTCCAATTTTCTGTAGGGTTTTTATCATGAATGGGTGCTGGACTTTGTCAAAAGCTTTTTCTGCATCTATTGAGATGATCATATGATTTTTGTCCTTGGTTCTGTTAATATGGTGTATTACATTTATTGATTTACGTATGTTGAACCATCCCTGCATCCCTGGGATGAATCCAACTTGGTCATGGTGTATAATCTTCTCGATTATTTGCTGCATTCTGTTTGCCAGTATCTTATTGAGGATTTTTGCATCTATGTTCATTAAGGAGATTGGTCTGTAGTTCTCTTTCTTAGTTGGGTCCTTCTCTGGTTTTAGTATCAGGGTAATGCTTGCTTCCAGGAATGAATTTGGGAGTATTGCTTCCCTTTCAATTTCATTAAAGAGTTTGAGAAGTAGTGGTGTTAGGTCTTCTCTAAATTTCTTGTAGAATTCGGCAATGAATCCATCAGGGCCTGGGCTTTTCTTTGTTGGGAGGTTTTTAATTACATCTTTGATTTCATTGATTGTTATTGGTTTATTTAGGATTTTTATATCTTCTTGGTTGAGCTTTGGTAATTCATATGTATCTAGGAATCTGTCCATTTCTTCTGCATTTTCCATCTTATTAGAATACAAGTTTTCAAAGTAGGTATAGATGATCTTCTGGATTTCTGCAGGGTCCGTTGTGATATCACCCTTTTCATTCTTAATTGTGTGGATTTGAGTACTTTCTTTCCTTTTTTTAATAAGGTTGGATAAGGGTTTGTCGATTTTATTTAATCTTTCAAAGAGCCAACTCTTTGATTCATTGATTCTTTGTATTGTTTTTTTAGTCTCTAATACGTTAATTTCTGCTCTGATCTTTATAATTTCCTCCCTTGTACAAGCTTTTGGCTTAGCCTGCTCTTCTTTTTCTAGAAGTTTGAGGTTCACCATTAGGTTGTTTATTTGTGCTTGCTCTGTTTTCCTGTTATAGGAATTTAATGCTATAAATTTCCCTCTTAGGACTGCTTTCATTGTATCCCATACGTTCCGGTATGTTGTACTGTCATTATCATTCAGTTGCAGAAACTGTCTAATTTCTTCTTTAATTTCATCTTTGACCCATTGGTTGTTCAGTAGGGTGCTATTTAATTTCCATGTGTTTAGCAAATTCTTGTGGTTTCTTTTGCCATTGATTTCCAATTTCATTGCACTATGGTCTGATAATATACATGGGATAATTTCAATTCCTTTGCAATTACTTAAGCAGATTCTATGAGCTAGTATGTGGTCTATTTTGGAGAACGTCCCATGTGCAGATGAGACGTATATGTATTCTGATGTTGTGGGGTGGAACACTCTGTAGACATCTACTAAGTCCATTTGTTCCAAAGTTTTGTTCATTTCTAATATTTCATTGTTGATTTTTTTGTCTAGTTGATCTGTCTTTTTGTGACAGTGGAGTATTGAGATCCCCCAATACAATTGTATTAGTGGTTATTTGATTTTTCATGTCCATTAATATTTGTTTTATATAGTTGGGTGCACTGGTATCTGTTGCATATATATTTATGATTGTTATCTTTTCCTCTTGGATTGTTCCCTTTACAAGGATGTAGTGACCTTCTTTATCTCTCTGAATCATTCTTGGCTTGAAATTCACTTTGTCTGCAAAAAGAATAGCTACCCCTGCTTTTTTCTGGGTTCCTGTCGCATGGAATATTGTTTTCCATCCTTTGACTTTCAGTCTGTGAATTTCTTTTTGAATTAAATGTGTTTCTTGTATACAGCATATTGTTGGATCTTGCTTCTTGATCCAATTTGCCAGTCTGTGCCTTTTGATTGGTGAATTGAGACTATTAACATTAATGGTTAAAACTGATATGTATTGACTTATCCTTGTCATGTTATTTTCTTGTTGTTGGCTCCCCCTCTTTTAATTTTTATTTTTCCCTCCCTCTCTTTAATCATTTGCTCTGCCTGGTGGATTCCTTCTGTTGGGGTTTCTGGAGTTGTAGTCCTTGTTATCCCTTTCTAGAATGTCCTTCAAAACATTTTGGAGTGCTGGTTTGGTGGTTATAAATTTTTTCAGATGTTCTTTGTCATGGAAGTATTTTATTTCTCCTTCAGTTTTGAAATTTAGTTTTGTGGGGTACATCATTCTAGGTTGAAGATTATTTTCCTTTAGAACTTGAAATACATCATTCCAAGCTCTTCTTGACTTGAGGGTTTGTGCTGAAAAGTCCGCTGTGATTCTGATGGGCTTTCCTTTATAGGTGATTTGTTTCTTTTCCCTAACAGCTTTTAAGATTCTACTCTTACGTTGAATTTCTGGAATCTTGCCTATGATATGCCTGGCTGAAGATTTTTTTTTTTAATCATGGCTAATTGGAGTTCTATAAGCCTCACTTATCTGAACGTCAAATTCTTTTTCTCTACCAGGGAAATTTTCTGTGATAATGTCTGTGAACAGTGTTCCGATGTCATTTATGCTATCTCCTGCTTTTTCATTGACTCCAATCAATCTTAAGTTGTTATTCTTTGCATCATCTAGCAGCTGCTGGATTGATTTTTCATTGTCCCTTGCTGTTTTTAAGAATTCTTTCTTTTCATGATCACTAATTGCAAGCCTGTCTTCTATATCTGAGATCCTGTCCTCACATTGGCTTAATCTGCTACAAATACTTTCAATGGAATTTTTGTTCTCCTTGATAGCTGCTTGAATCTGCTTTATGGATTCCATTTCTTTCCTATGCTGAGCATTCATGGCTTCCATCATTTTCTTAAGCTCGTCTATTTTTTTTGTCTGTGTCTGCTCTAGCGTCCTTAAGCATGGTCTTCATTGTGGACATTATCTCTGCAGTTATCTGAGAAATTATTTCTGATTTAAATTTTTCCAGAGCCTCATTCAACTGCTTTGTTGTTACCACTTCAGAGATGTCAGGTGGGTGGCTTTCGGTTTGTCCCACCTCACTGCCCCCTGGGTTTGCCTTTGGTGAACTGGATGTGTGGGGTTGCATCTTGTTTAAGTGTCATCTCATTTTCTTTTCTTTCTTTAGTTTAATTCCTGGGATGCTGTTTGTAAATTGCCTATGGTAGGTTGCTTTATTGCTAGTATTTCAAACCCTTAGGAGATGGCTACTTCTCTGAGGTATCTTCCAGGTATAGCTTATTTTGGGGCTTTGAGCCTGCTGCAATAGCCTACCTCTTCAATTTGTTGGAGATAAGAAGTTGCTGCCTGTTTGGCCCAGTCCTTGGTTCTTTGGTTCTGTGCCACAGTATTTTCTGTGATCCTTAGACAATCTCAGTCTTGGAATACCAGGAAGAAAGGCGCCAGTCAGTGTGTCCCTCTCGGCTGGTGCTTCTCCGTACCGCAGCGTCTCGCAATGCTCTGCGGAGGTTCCCACTGGAGCCGTGGATGGAGTGGCCACTGCCCTGAGTTCTGAGCTCAGCTGCTGCCCTCCTCACAATGGCACCCAGCTAGTGGCTCTCTTGCGCGCCTGACGGCTGGGTGTCAGCACTCATCGCCAGTGTGTCCTTCACAGCCGCCGCTTCTCTGTACTAGGGCGTCTCGCGTTCCTCCGCAGAGGTCCCCGCTGGAGCCGTGGGTGGAGTGGCCGCCGCCCTGAGTTCCAAGCTCAGCTGCTGCCCCCCCCCACAATGGCGCCCGGCTAGTCGCTCTCTCGCACATGGGACGGCTGGGCATCAGCACTCACTGCCAGTCAGTGTGTCCTTCACGGCCACTGCTTCTCTGTTCTGCGGCGTCTCGCGTTCCTCCGCAGAGGTCCCTGCGCCAGTCAGTGTGTCCTTCACGGCCGCTGCTTCTCGGCACCACTGCTTCTTGCGTTCCTCTGTGGAGGCCCCCGGGGGTGCCAGCAGTCCAAGGTCTGCTCTTCAGTCCTTAAAAATGTTTGAAATCTGGGGATTTCTTGGGTGAACATTAACCTTACTTTGGGGTCATCTGGACTCCCAGAAAACCAAGAGAAAGCTGAATTGGTGTGTAGAGTCTTCCCTACCTGTGAGCCTCAAAGGGCCCAGAAAAAGCAGAGGCCTTCTCCGTAGTTCTCAGGAGAGGACTGTTTGGCTTGCTGTCCTGACGGTCTGAAGAGGTAGAAGACTGATAGTCTCAATCAGACCTTGAGCCTCTTTCAGGTTACAGAGGAAAATGACAAATGCTTTGACAAAGAACAGCTGAGCAGCCACAGAAAAATAGATCAGGCAGAGCAAACAGAACACATGCCTTGATAGTAACAGAATGACTTGAAGAGGTGCGAGTTGCTAAGAGAACAGTGCTCTTGGACAGCTGAGTCCATTGTGTGTGCACACACTCACACACAGCAGAACAGCTGTGGAGCCACGTAGCATGGATTCCAAGAAACGCGGTGGGTGAATAAAGGCAAAAACACCTACACTGAGGCTCAGGTTGGAGGCCTGGAAGATCAGTGCAGAGTACAGAGCAAAAATGAAGAAGAAAAAATTGAGGGGAAGCTAAGTGTCTTGGAAAAATGTCTTACTCACTGGGGTAAAGTGAATCTAGGAATCCTAATCAGCCAGTAACGGGGGTCCTGGAAAAGAATAATGTGAAGCGGTATTGAGACTAAACCAGGAGAAAAACTTAGCTGGATTGAAGAAAGATCTTATTGTGTAGGTTGAAAGGGTTCACCAGATTTGGTGAGATTGAGACAGAAGAGCAAAACAATGCTTGGGGATATCTTGGTAAGATTTCTAGAGAAATCTCGTAAGCTTAAAAAAAAGCATACTGCCATTAGACATTTTTTCCCTATAGCACTGACAGCTATAAGATAGAAGAGAATTTATAGTTGTGGTAGAGGACAAAAACAAGCTTTCTGTACCTAGACGGAATGTCATTCACTCACCTGGCAGGATGAGTGCCGATGTTTGAGGATGTGCAGGAATTCACTGTGTATATACATACATCAGCCTTCACCTCATTTGAAGCAGACTGTTAAACCAGTAAGTTGGAACATTGGTCTCCAGCTAGTGGACAAGGAGAAGAAACAATATGAGCAAAATCTATATAAAAATGATACAAGTTTTCTGTGGGACATGTATGTATACACGGAGATGGATGCCTGGGGGAAGTGTGGAGGATATGTGGCAAATGTTGTTGCTGGAAAGGGTAAGAACTCGAGGTAGCAGTGACAGAAGACTCCAGCTTTCTCTGTAAACGTTTCAGTTTTTTATAAGAATAGATCCAATGTTACATGTGTAATTTTTAATACATATATAGCATTTTTAAAGGATTAAACAAATCAGGTTATGAAGTGCTTTGTGCTGAGGACTTTAAGGATAATAAGTCTCCTTCCTGGGTCTGACTGGCATGTAAAGATGAACTGGTGGAGGTGGGTAGCATGGTATCACTGGGAGCTGGTGTAGAAGGGGCTGGCAGGCCAGGGGCAGGGCCACGAGAGGAGCCAGGTGTGCAGATGGACTGGGAGTGGGCAGCACCAGGAACTCTGGGAACTGGTTGGCAGGAGAATGGCACACATACTTCTAGCTCGAGCTCTCTGTAAGCCTCCAGACAGCTTGTTTTGGCAAATCCTTGCTCCACAGTCTTATTTTGACATAAATCAGCTCAGTCAGAACCAATAAAAGAGCCCAAGGATGGTTTGATGAAATAAAATCAGGGCATTTATTTTATTTGCTTATTGAGGTTTTCGTTAATGATGTAGACTTCCGAAAGATATAGGAATGATTTTTGATAAGAATATTAAACTTAAAAAAAATATATTAAACTTGTCGGAAGAAGAACATTCCCTGGATTTTCCAGTACATATTAATCTTCTCTAAAGCAGTTAACCATCCTGCAGAATTTCTGTTTTGAGGTGAAATAATGTACATAATATAAGAAAATTATACAGCCCCTCTGCTAGGTTTATTGTTAAAAACAACAAAAATGTGGTAAATGGTTTTTATTGCCCTAGGACTGGGCACTTGGAGTCCTGCATGCCAAAATTATTGCAGCTATAACATTGATGGGTCCTCAGTGGTGGCTGAAAACTGTAATTGAACAGGTAAGCAAGTCAACTTTCATATAAAGTTATATTAGAATTGGTCAGTGATTATGTCTAACTATTGCATTAAAACCCTTAGTTTTCTATATATTATTTTATGCCCTGGTAGAGGGGATTGAACCCAGGGCCTCACACGTGCTTGACAAATGCTCTACCACTGAGCTACATCCCAGCCCTTTAAAAAATTTTTTTTTTAATTTGGAGATAGTGTCTTGATAAATTGTCCAGGCTGGTCTTGAACTCAGTAATCCTCCTGCCTCAGCCTCCCATGTAGCTGGGATTACAGGTGTGTGCCACCACATAATACAGTCTCTTTTAATGTGCAGTTTTGTTTTACCACTCTAGGGGAGGGAAAAAAATTTATACCTTGGGAGTGAATAATTCTTAAAGAGGCGGTTTTGAGTTTCACTTTATGTAGCATTTTCAACAAAGAATAGGAAATTTTTGAGCCAGTGGAAATAGATTTTGAGACTGTAGGAGCAGCATATTGGGGAAAGGCAAATAAATAGCAGCTAATGCTAGTTAAGGAAAGTTTGTTAATGCAGCTTCTTGTGGCCATCTCCAGGCCAGTAAAGGCCAGGAAGGGTCGAAGTGCTCTTTAGTAGTTACTCTTTGTTCTCCCTTGCTAGCGGAAGATGGTAGGCTGCCTTTTCCTCTGTAAACCTTTGTCCTGAGTTTAGGCAAGCAGAGAAAGGACAAGGGGCTTTCCTGCATCTGCTGCTTTTCAGTTGTCTTTAGCTCAAAATCCGTATGCCAAGAAGACATATTTAGGGATGGCATCTTCTGATCTCCCATACCACCTGAGTTTTTATCCACTCGAGGCCTGGTGGTGCACACTTGTAATCCCAGCACTCCTTTGTAATCCTAGCATTAGAGGCCAAGGCAGGAGGATTGCAAGTTCAAGGCCAACTTGGGCTACATCAAGGCCAGCCTGGTTTACATGGCAAGACCCTGTCTCAACCATTTTTAAGTCTCATCTGAAAGTTAACCAGTAACTTAAAGTACCTAGAACCTTGTCCAAGTAGATGCAAAAATGATCGTATGTGCTTCCTCCAGGGCAAGAGTTCAGATGAAATAGTATTCACTCATGTTTCTTAGCCTGTAGTAGAAGAGAAGTTATGCAGTAAATAAAAGAAAAGGCAAGGAACAAAGAATAAAAAGTCAGAGTTGTTTTAGGGATATTATAGTAGTGTAGCACCTGAGACTATTACTGTATAGGGGACCATCAGATAATTTGGTCACTGGGTGATTAAATTTGAAAAGAGTAGGTTGTACTTTTGTCCTCTTACAGTTAGACTAGGAAGTATCATAGTTCATTTTAGAAGGATTTCTATTTAAATACTTTAAAGTAGCCAGCATAAGAGATTTTGGTTATCTAAAGAATGTATTCCAGCGCAACTCCTAGCCTTTGCTCAGTGCCAGACAAGCAGAGCCCTGCAGGTTGGCAGCACTAGAGGCTGAGCTCCCTTGGGGTGTGGGAGGCAAGAGTTTATCTTAGCCTAGTGCAGCGCAACATTCAGCACTGTGCCTGCGCCTGGAGATCTCGGCTCCATGGAGTCGTGGCTGCAGAGCCAGGAGCTCTGCAGTGATAGCTTGGGTCACAGCAGATCCCAGCTGTGAGCGGTTCTGGTGCTGTGGGCGAGGGCAGGAGGGGAAGAAAACAGGAGCAGTGCCCTTCCCTCTGGCCCCTCTCTGCTCCAGCAGTTTTCTGTTTTCAGGGTTTTTCCACTTTCATCCAGTAAATTTCTATGTTGAGTAAATTTTCTGAATGATAGAAATATTTTAGAAATTCTTGGATTTTTTTTTTATATTCACTGCAGAATTCTTTTTTATTTATTTATTTTTTTAAAGACAACAAGTAAACATTCTCATGTATTAACAAACTCAAGCATTAGAGAATGTACAAATACCTTTTGGAGAAAAATATTACTCAGTATAAGATTAAGCCATGTGAAAGCTAGGTAAAAATAGAAGACTAAGGAATGGAATAGTCACAGTGAAATTGCATTTTCATACTAGGGAGACAGTACGATGTTTACAAATGTGCATCTGGTTTATTTTGCTTGTGAGTATTTTCTCGAGTTGCATCCATTTACCTATAAAAGTTTCCAGTTTATCTTTCTTTATGGCTGAGCACTATAGAATTCTTTCATGGTATTTTTTAATTTTAATTTTTTCATGTAATTACATAAAATACCTTTTGATTTGTTAAAATTTGCTTTTACCAACTTTTCAGAAACATGCTTCCTGTTTTCATATCACATTCATATAAAATAAATATAATTTTAAGTGATACAAGTCATTCTTACACAAGTGTTACACTTCAAGTTACGCAGTATTCAACTACTGAATGTTGTCTAGTATTATAGAGTGTGAGGATAGTGTGTACATTATGATTCTGGATGAGTGCTGTCTTTCATCATGCAGGGTTAACTGGGAAGTGTTGATAGTAAATACATTTGCTCTAAATTTTCAGGTCCAAGGCCTATGTTTGTACTCCAGAGTTTGCCTTGACTTAGCAAAAATAACCAGTTTTAATCTTTTTGGGCTGACAGATTCATTTCACTGTGACTTGGTTTCAGTACAGATTGCTCTGTTAACTTGAGGGAGTTTATCTAGTATCTTTATTCTGATTGGGTTTTTTTAATGTTTAGGTTTATGCAAATGGCATCCGGAACATTGACCTTCACTATATCATCCGTAAACTGGCAGCTCCAGTGATCTCTGTGCTCCTGCTGTCCCTGTGTGTACCTTACGTCATTGCTTCTGGTGTTGTTCCTCTACTAGGTGGGTCATGCTGGCTGAGGAGCCTTGCTGGCGTACTTTGTGTTAATGTCATGTCTGTGTCACTTCCCGTAGCAAAGGCTGTCGGGACTCCAGATGCTTTATTTGTAAATATAAAACAGCTGGGCATGGTGGCACACGCCTATAATCCCAGCACTCAGGAGGCTGAGGCAGGAGGATTGTCATGAGTTCGAGGCCAGCCTGGGTTACATAGCAAGACCCTGTCTCAAAAAAAAAAAAAAAAAAAAATCTTTTGTTCTTCTGAATTCTGAGTAGTGTCATTATCGAGTAAGTGATATAAGTCAGAAGCTTCGAAGGCTTCATTTTGCCTTGTGTTCTCTGTCAGCCATACCCAGTGGGCTCCAGGTCACAGCTGATCTGGCCTCAGGACTTGATGCCCTGCTCTGGCACCGTGGCCCTGGGCAGCAGTGAGACGTTTGTTTCTCGCCTTAACTTTAGCAGCTCCTGTCTGGCCTTCCCACTCTGAATCTGCCACTGCGAATTAACGCTTTCCCGTAGTGGCCACGGTGACTTTTCACAGACTGGCTCTCAGTGTGCCTCTTTGCCGAACAGTTTTTCATGGGATCCTCTCTAACGTCTCAAATTTTAGAGATGAGGAAACAGGTTCATAGGATTGAGAATCTTATTGAAAGTCTAGATTTTTCTCAGTTTTCTTTTTTTTAATTAGCTTATGTTTGTGATACGTAATAATGGTATTCATCTTGGGGAACTAGGACTCATAAACATCACATCTTAGGAGAGGAAGAGTTAAAGTCCAAGCCCTGTGCAGAGCCTGATGCAGAGCCTGAGCTCCCTCTACTACAGCGGACTGTCGCGGTGTTTGGCATAATCCACTGAGAATATTAACTTCTTTGTTTCCTTTGAATTACTGAATCTGACTTTAAAGTCACCCTGCCTTCGAGGAAGAGTTAAAACTTAATGAAGTAAAAGTTGAAAAACAAATGTTTGAGTGTTCTTTTTTTTTTTAATGTGGGTACCGGGAGTCGACCTCAGGACCTCGCGCTTGCCAGGCAGGCGCTTACGCCGCTGAGCCATCTCACTGGCCCTGAGTGTTCTAAAAGTACAGTAATCACAGTTTTTTGTTTTTGTGTTTTGATGTAGCTGTGATGTAGCTGGAATGTATGAATGATATCAGATACTCGTGGAGTCCAGAATGTTTGAGCTAAAGAAACTGTAGCAATCATCCAATCCAGCTCCCTCCTTTTATTTTTTTTTTATTTTTATTTTTTTTGTGGGTACCGGGGGTCGACTTCAGGACCTCACGCGCCAGCAGGCGCCTGTGCCGCTGAGCGATATCACTGGCCCTTTTTCGGTATGTGAGTTCCAGGAGTTGAACTCGGGCCCTCGCGCTTGCCAGGCAGGCGCGTACGCTGCTGAGCCATCTCACTGGCCCCGCTCCCTCCTTTTATAGTTTAAAAACGTTGGGAAGGCCCGTGGCTGACTCAGGCTGCAGAGTCAGCAGGTCTCATCCCGGGAAGCTCATCCCGGAAGCCTGCTCTACTGTGTACCCCAGACCCTCTACCTAGGGGACAGACGCATTTCATTTCACCATTACCACATGTGCATGTTACAGCATTCATTGTTGCTATAGCAAGATACCTGAAAATGGGTGTTATAAAGGGCAAAGATTGAACTCACAGTTTGAAGGCCGAACATCCCAGCCTGCGTGAGCCAATTGGCTGGCCGCCGACGTGAGCCTCACGTGGAGAGTATCAGCGTCCTGGCAGCACTTGGAGGAGATCCCACGACAAGACAGGAAGTCAGGGAGAGGTGGGGGCAGGCTCGGCGTTCCTTCCCTCGCTTGAAGTTGAGCACGGATGCCTTCCAAGCTGGGCTACTGTGACCCGATTCCCTCTGACGAGGCCCCACCTTCTAACAGTTCACTACCTCTCTGCCACACCCGAACTCCACAGCCAGACCATGGCAACAGAACACTTACAGTTTTCCTTTCTGGTTTTACAGGTGTAACTGCTGAAATGCAGAACTTAGTCCACCGGCGGATTTATCCATTTTTACTGATGGTTGTGGTATTGATGGGAATCCTGTCCTTCCAGGTCCGCCAGTTTAAGCGCCTTTATGAACATATTAAGAATGACAAGTAAGTCTAGAACCTCGCTGGTTGACCTGCTTTTATTGAGGTGTTTCCATCTCCATCCCAGGCGGGCAGTGGCTTTTACCTGGTGGGCGTAGCAGGCTCTGCTGACCAATGGCTGTGCGATGTGGAGGAGAGTGGTTCTCCGGGACTCCTGAGCAGCAAGGGGTGTGGCGTTGCCACGTGTGGAGCTGGAGAAGACTGATTTGGGGAGGAAGAATTATTAATGCGCATCCTGTGCGGCTTCTCAGTCTGTTCTCATGTGTTTTGGATGCACAGTGTATTTGGTAGCTTCAGGTGCAGGTCAGACCCTGTATTAGCAGCTAGCAGCGCCTGACCTGACCCAGGGTGACCACGTTGCTCTGACACAGCACAGAAGTTCTGAGGGCCTGCAGCAGTGTCACAGGCCCTCTGTGCCACTGGGTCTTTGTGAGAGGTAGAGGAGAGCCGAGGCGAGAGGTAGAGGAGAGCTGAAGCGAGCACCTTCCTGGATAACAGCTGAGGGACTTCTGTGTCCCGACGGAAGGCTGCGTCCTGGGCTCTGGCAGTGGCCAGCAAAGAATGAAGCTCTCCACTCAGTTCCTGGGCCATTGTGTTGTGGACAGCACCCCTCCACTGTGATACCCTTTCAGGAGAGTAAATCATGTAGCCACTTTATTTACTGTGGGGATCCTGCGGACTGAGCCCAGGGCACACTGAGCCGTAGCCACAGCCCAAGAAGTCTGTTATTAAGAATGAAATTGAAAGTATTCAAGGCTTCTCCCACACATGTGCTCCCTATGCACAGATGTGTTTGGAGTAGGAAGGACCGTGGCTCTGAAGGGGGTGGGGTGTCTCCAGTGAGGACAGTGAGTTCATATCGTGCGGCTTGTCTTGACGGAGGAGGAGGACTGCAGATGGAGCTCCAAACAAGGCTGGCCCTCGGGTGCTTTCTGCCTGCTCGCTGCTTCGCCCAGGTGCCTGCCTTCTTGGCCTGCACCACAGGTCCATGCCCAGCAGCCTATTGCATTCCTTTTGTCCGAAGCCTGGCACGCTGTTCTCTTCGCATATCTTGTCTGCTCTTTGGTGTCTGCTCTTCAGCATAGTGTTTATCCCTAAGTGGTGCTCAGGTCTCTGGCTGAGGGCATGAAAAGGTAGTAGATCGAGAGAGTCAGGCTTGGGTTTAGACTCCCACTTCTCTGCCACTGAATTACTTTTGGTTTTGGACAAATTAATATTTCTGTTCTCAGTAAATTTTTTATGCCCTTGGTTTTTCATTGCCACAGTGTGACGCACATTCTTGAAATATCTCATAATATTTGGTGATTAATAATGTGCTAGGTTGCACCATGTATATTGTGTCAGACAGATATCACTGTTTGAAAAAGTTGTGAAATACGGAGTTACACTGGTTTGTTAGGGAACACTGAGGCAAGGTTGTTAACTTCAAGAAAAGACTTGGTAAGATAAGATTGAGACTAAATCCACACTGAGGTCATGGGTCCAGAAGCACTTTACACACAGCGACACAGGAAGCAACTGCCAGATCTCTCCTGAGGCTGCTGTGCACCAGCAGAAATGCCAGGCATGAAAGCTGGGGTGGCACTGGCAGGGGTGAGAAGCAGGGGCTGCCATGCCGAGCTCCTGACACAATAGGCATGGTCCTGGGCTGGCCGCTTCCCTTTCTCACACCGACCTCGTGGGGTGGCTCTGTGCTCCCCAGGTCACTGAGGAGGAAACAAGCTCCTAGCCACGAGCAGCCTTCCCACCTCTTTGTCTCCTGCTGCCACTGTGTGCGCCTTAATTGGCTACACGCTGCCTGCGGTGCTCTTCAGATCTTGCTGCAACCCCTGCCCAGCTTCTGATGGTCATGTTTCTAGTCTCTTTCCTCACATTGTGCCACAGAGCTGGATTCTAAACTGTGAACCTTAACAGATAAATCCGCTGTGGACATTTACCATTCCCCTCTGTGCTCCGAGGGTCTGAGGTCATGAGGCTGTCCTGACCCACCGACTGCAGTGCGTGCTGCCCCACACAGCATCAGGCATTCGGCGGTCACCAGGCCCACCCTGCATCTTTCTGCAAACCTGCTCACTTCCGGTGCCTGTGTCTGTGTTCCTCCTAGACCCCTTTCAGCTTCCTAACTATTGGAAGGTGTAGGAGGAGTAAGATGATGTGATTCACGTTAAAAATCCATCATGCTGCGGAAGGATGCTTTATACACAGGTCGTGCAAGAGTAACCACCCTGTGTTTCCAACCTAGGTACCTTGTGGGGCAGCGCCTGGTGAACTATGAGCGGAAGTCTGGCAAGCAGGGCACCTCTGCGCCGCCTCCACCATCATCCCAAGAGTAAAGTGGTGGTTTCAACTCCTTGGCCTTCCCCTTGCCTTTACATGTCCTCTTTGTGGACTTCTCGCTTTGGAGAGTTACAGTGATCTCCCAGCGTTGTTTTTAAGTTAACTGTACTTGACTTGTATCCTCAGTATCCAGAGGGCAGCTCATACAGCTCTGCTGCTCCACCCTGCATCTGCCACCATCACTGCTGTCTGAGATCTGTATATGTGTACATAGAAGCTCCTTGATACCCTAAAACCTTGGATTAAACAGAATGTGCATTGTACATCTTTAAACAAATGTATATTAATTTATTAAATCTTGTAGTCACTTTATTTTGGACCTGCTGTGATCTCGACAGGAATCATGCCACAGAGCAATAGTGCACAGGCGAGACTTCAGAGCCGCCTTGTGGAGCGCAGTTCATGGTGTTCCTAGCAGTTCCCACTTGGTAACTGTAAGTCCTGTCTCTCTGGGCTGTTCCCCCATCACGGGAGCCGGAAGGAAGCAGGTAGACGTCGGCAGTGGAGTGTCTGTGGTAAGAAAACGTGAACTGCGTGCTTCACTGTCGTCGTTTTTGGAAGTTATTTTGTATAACACCAAAGCTGTTGTACATTTTCTACTGCCTGATTTTTTTCATGTGTCTGTGTTTGTAATATTGTATAGTATCTTGTGCTAGGTGAGGAAATTATTTTTAATTTTGATAATTTAATATTCCTAGTGATCAGCATTGGGAGCTGGGTTTCTGTGCTCATTAGGGGCATGTCTGTACTTAGGGAAAAATGGCAAAAAAAAAAAAAAGTACAAATGAAGACTTTCATTAGCCTCCATATCCCCCTTCCACACAGCTCTTACTTTCTGGCCACAAGTGTCATGCAGGGTCATAAATCTTAGGGAGTAACATCAACAACACTGCGTCTTACTGGGTGTCAGACATTCTGAGATGCTTGTCAAGCAGAGGTGGTCGTGGTCTTGGGTTGCCAGCATTAGAGAAGCCTGGTTAGAATGCCCGCTCTTGCTAGTCAGTGCATTACTGGGAGAGGATCAGTGAGCACATTTCTCCTGCGTTTTCATCAGTAAATCTCAGTTTCCAAAGCTTTTTGTTTACAGAATAAAACTGCAAAGGAAGCTGGCTGAGCTGGCCTTTTAACGTAGGGATGTATTTCGTTGCAAACGTGCTATAGAACATCTCAGAGAACTGAGTACTTACAAACCTGATTTTCCCTTATAACCAAAGCATCCGGTTCAAAGTTTGGAGGAATAGAATGGTTGGTTACGTGATCCAAGTATTTAATGCTAATGGTATATTGTAAGGGTAGTGTTTGCTTTTGAGTGACAGTTAAGAAATTCTTATAGAAGTGCACAGTGTAAGTCTTTAGAAACTATAAAAGAATTTCCGTATAGTATTAAAACCCATAGATTAAAATCAGAATTTTTAAAAAATATATGAAAGCCGGGGGCCGGGAATATAACTCAGCGGCACAGATTGATTCCCAGTACCAAACAAACAAACAAACAAGCCAGCCAAACATAAGCTATCAAGAGCAACATGTTCTTATGGTTTTATTTCTTAGTAGTTTTTCCCTAAGTGATAGAAAATACTTTAAAATTTATTTTAAAACATCAGTATATAAAAAAAAAAATGCTTGAAATAAGATTCAGTGTTAACACTCTTGGGCACTTTGTACTAGCCCTTTCTCTTGCTTTGCTCGACCTATATTCAGAAGTACAGTCCTACTGTAAAAAATTTGGAGCATTTAAAAGCGTAATTCCACCTGTCGTGTACGGCTACATAAGTTCTTTTCATGAGAAAAATATTGAATTGGGCATATAAGTTGATCATATTAATTTAGGTTTCTTAATTTTCAGAGAATTTGTAGATCTTTTTTTTTTTTTTTTTTTTAATGTCGGTACCGGGAGTTGAACTCAGGACCTCGCGCTTGCCAGGCGGGCGCTTATGCCGCTGAGCTATCTCACCAGCCCAAATTTGTAGATCTTGATTTAAAGACATTAGAACACATTGTTTTAACAGATCTAGGCAGATACCACAAAAGCTTAAAGATTGTCAATCCTATGAAATTTTAAATGAATCTTATATTTTGTTTAAAAAAAAAAAATGTGTGTGTGCGTGGCCAAAACTTGCCCTTGTTTTCTTTCACTGGCAGATAACTTTATATTGTCTTTCTGAGGACATCCCTCCCCTGCAGGTGTGCTTCGTCCTGTGTTTTCAGTGAGAGAAATCCTTTCTAAGGAAAGGAGCCCTGGCATATTTGCTTGGGTAGCATCCAGGTTTTATTATTAACCAGTAGTTATATTTTAAACCCATAGTTCATAAAGTATTAGTTTCGCTACCCTTCTTCACAGTTTTTTTTTTAATTATATGTAGTTTTCCTTCATTTTACATTGAGCTAAAACAGTCTTCAAGGAAGAAGACCTTGTTGCTTTATCTTTACTATTTATAAGTTGAAGACAAATCAACATTTGAGCTTAGGCTTATATGGCCAGTTGGCAGGTGGTCATAGCATGAGGTGTTCATTTGTTCATTACTAGCAAATTATGTTTGGTTTTTGAACTATAAAGTGCTAGTAACCAAGATGAAAACCGAAGAAAAACACCAATATGAAGTTTGTGCATAGCTGGCCTTTAAAAAGCTCGATGTTTTTAGCCTGCCCCCCACTCCCCCTTGTTCTCTGGAGAAACAATGAAGATGGGACATCTTCATTCCAGATGTAAACAAGTAATTTTTATTTTGACATTTAATACAACTGTTGTTACTGTGGAAGCTTGTCTTGTGTTTTTTTCTTTCCCTCATATAAATGATAGAGGATAACTTTCCCTCAATGATTTGATCCTAAATGTGTCATTCTGTGTTAGCATTATGCTATCGAACTATAATTCTTGAATTTAGGTTGAATTAATGACTTTTAAAAACAACAGAAAAGAAACACTGGAAATTTCTACACTGTATTGTGTTTGCAGACACACACGGGAGACTAGTGCCAAAAGAACACTGGCACTTTTTAAAGCTTTGCAAGTTAGCCACTTATTTTTATTTTCAGAATTGAAAATATTAAGCTATTTACTCATACTTTTTTTACACTGTAAAATTTAGCGATTATGTTTAAAATCCTCTTTTAGAATGTTACCTATTCATCAAGAGAAGACAAACTAATGTGTCTTACCACTGAAGTATTGTGCAAGCCTCATTGTGGAGGTTCTCTATGGTCAAACTGTCTCGTATCTACCCGCTTAATTTGCCCTGTCAGATGTTTGCTTTCCAGCTTTCTGCTGTTGTGTGTCAAGTTTTTAAACAACCATCATGAGTAAGGGCTTCTTTCAAATATCCCTGATGATATCTCGGGCATCAGTATAACATAAAGATACATATTCCTGTCTATTTTGTATGAGTGCCTCATTTTGTAGTCATGAAAGTAATAAAACTATAGAAGAAAATGTAATAACTAAGCCTAGAAATGACTGGTAGAAGCTAAACAGAACACTTAGGCAATTGGGATGTCAATTTTTTATTAAATCAGACACCTTAGATACCTAGACCAATTTTATATGTATACATTAACAATGTTCCCTTTTTTATGTGGTCATTTGTTGCCTTCTGAGTTGATAGAACAAAACTGAATAAAGTGGATGTTAGTTGTAGCCTGGTTTGTTTTTGTTTTGTGACAAGATTGTCTTAAGATCGCAGAAATGGGAAGGTAGGTGTGTGGGGACGCACCTGCAGTCCCAGCTGTGGGTGCCAAGGCAGCGGGATTGCTCGAGTTCAGCAGTTCGACTTCAGGGTTCAGTAGCCTAGGCAACACGGAGACCCTGTCTCCAGAACAGAGCAGAGAGAATGTGTATTATTTGTCAACATATGTGGATAACGTGAATATTTTTAATATAATAATGTAAGAAACAGAACTCTAGTTGCACATGGTGTAGTCCCTACTTCTGCTTTAGATACGTCTGTGCTTGTTTAGGCAGCACGTATACTAAATACATCTAAAAGTAGAGTTGTAGAGAACACATTTCCTTTTCCTGCCACCTGAACTTTAGGCCTCATTGGAAAGGCCAGAGCCCCTGTGCCCTAGGCAAGGTGCTTTTCACTTCCTGTGCCTCCTCTACCAGAGTGGAAAGCCAGGACTTCTCCAGGCTCCTTCCAGATGGGGATTTTGATGAAGTCTGCAAAGCAGAAACTGTTCTGCGTGGTTGACCATGTGTCTCCAAGAAGAGAGAATTGGATGTTTTTTTTCCTCCCATGTCCCCCCAGTGAAGAGATCCTTTTGCTTCAGAGACTCATTTTAATTTTTATCCTTGTTTCTAGGTTCACAGTTTTTCAAACTTTCAACATTCCTGTATGTTTCTCCCCTCCCCATCAAGTGCATTTTTATTTTTTAATTGCAGGAGGGGAGGTGATATATGAACTAGAGATATCTTTAATCTGTGAAGTGGAAGGAACATTTTTATCAAAGGAAGTTGCTCAGTGAGGTTCAGAAACTGACCACCAATTTCCACCCCCTCCAGTTTGGAGCCGCTCATTGCACACATGAGCCACTAGGACAGCGAGGGAAGCAGGGCTGAGGAGGGAGTATACCACCCGGCTGCGCTGTGTGTTTCTGGTGTCCGTTCTGTTTCCCGCACTGTACCTAGCACGACAGTTGAATGAGGCATGATGCTCGCCTTCAAGTTCTCAGTTGCAGTGAAAAAGAACACAAAGTGAGCAGCGCTCATGGAGAAGTGCGAGTAGAATGCTCGGGGAACACAGAGAAAGGGCTCACTCGGAGCCCGTGGCGCCCTAGCTACCTGCTTACTGTACCCTAAGCAGGCACTGCCGTGCTCCCATAACTCCGCAGGCGCCTCACTGGCGGCAGCACTTCCCCAAACTACATGGAAACAGCAGGGTCACTTTGCATTGTTTAAGCATCATCTTTTAAAAACATCTTCCTTATGTACATGGTTCTACCTGAGTTGTGCTTTCCAACTTTGCCAGTTAACTTCTGTAGGACACCTCAAGAAGCAAGGCTTCTTCCCCAGGAACCCTGTTCATCCTTGCATTTGTTTTCTGCTCAGTCAGCTCAGTCTCTCCTACCGACGTCTGTGGGGCTGATGGAACAGAAGAGTCCAGAAATACACCAACATATACGTAGACAGCTGGTTTTTACAGACATCTTGGAAACATGATGGAATAATTGGATACAAGATGCAAAGTTAAAAATGGATCCATACCATATACAAGAATTGAACTTGAAATGGATTAGAGTCCTAAAAGTATAACCCAAAACCATATCATTTCTAGGAGAAATATTCAATCTTGGAATCTTGGGTTAGGCAGAGATTTTTAGGGAAAAGAAAGAGACTAAGAACAAAAAGGTCATAGTGTGGCAGAAAATATTTGCAAAACATTTCCTTTGAAGGATGTGCATCTAGAATATAGAAAACCCAAAACTCATTAAGTCCACCATTTGCCCATTTTAAAAGTGGGCAAATGTTGAAACGCACACTTTATTAAAGAGGATATTCAGGGCCGGTGAGATGGCTCAGCGGCGTAAACGCCTGCCTGGCAAGCGCAAGGGCCCCGAGTTCAACTCCTGGAACCCACATATGAAAAAAGGGCTGGTGATATCGCTCAGCGGCACAGGCGCCTGCTGGCACGTGAGGTCCTGAGGTCGACCCCTGGTACCCACAAAAAAAAAGTATGCAGATGGCAAATAAGCATACGAGATACTCAATTCCTAGAAAGTACAAATTAAAACTACAATGAAATATCACCCTATACCTATTAGAAGAATGACTGAGATTAAAAATACTGATCCACTGTGTGGGTGAGGATGTGGAGGAACCAGAACTCTCAGTGCTGGAAGGAATGTAAAATGGTGCGATCACTTTGGAGAGCAGTTTGGCAGTTTCCTCCATGCTTAACACCTAGTTATTTGCCAAGAGGAAAGCATGTGCCCACATGAAGACTTGCAGGGAGCAATCCACATGTCTGCTGGCAGGTAAGTGGGTACACAGCTTGTGATTATCCATGCAGTGGCTTGGTGCTCCACACGAGAGAGGAACTTGCTGCATGCGACATAAACACGTCTCAAAATGATCATTGTTAAAGACCAAAAATGTGCTGTATGGTTTTTTCTATATAAACTAGAAAAATGGAAATCTACGGGAAGATTAGTGGGGCAAGGGACATGGAGGGACTTGGACCTCAAAGGGACATGAAGGAGTGGGCCACAGATGTGTTCAGTGTCTTGATGTGGTTCTGGTCTGACGTGTACATACGTCAGAACTCAGGAAACTGCATCCTTAAATGTATGCAGTTTACTGTAGGTTAATTGTGCCTTAGTTTAACGCTCTGTTCATACCTGCTCTTAAAAGAACCATTTCATACTTTCCCTTTCCTCACCTCTTCCCTCCTCACTTCTGATACTTTAATTCCTACGTCACGGAGAAAATGGAAGCAGTCCAAAGAGAACTTTTACAAGTTCACACCATTGCGCCTGCTGCCCTCTGACCCATACCTATGCCCCTGTGCTCACCACTAAAGCCATGGGTGCGGTGGCATGCCACCAAGTTGTGCAGGCTGCATCCCCTGTAGGGCATGCCTGCTTTGGCAGCTCCCACGGGCTCTACCTGCTCAGGTGTTTGGCTTTGCAGTTCTGCCCCCCCATCCTAAACGTGTCTTCTCTACCAGGTTCTTCCATCATCATCCACCACTGCTGTGATTTTTTCCACTAACAATCCTGACTTTATTTTCTCCATGGGCTGCTCAGGGTCACTTTCCTCCTCAGCATATGCCTTCAAAGAGTTAGCTTGCTGTCTTCCAGCCCCACTCCAATCAGCTGCTGCTCCCACTATTCCACTGAAATTGTCTTGTAAAGATCTCAGGTCTCATCTTTCCTGTCTATTCTGACACTGCTGATTTCCTCTCTCCATTGAAACCATTCATTTCCTTAGCTGCCAGAACACTGCACTCCTAATTTTCTTCCTGCCTATGTAGACTCTGCGTCTTGAACTTCGCTGGCTCCACCTTTTCTTCCGGTTGTTACAAAGCCCAGGGCTCAGTGTGGGACCCCTGTTGGCTAGGGGATCAGTCTCGGGGCTGTACAGATCATCTCTGCTGATCACTCTCAGATGCACACACCCATTCCATTTTCCTTCCTTATACTCCACACACCAATGTGCAGCTGCCTACATGGACTTTCCAGAGATCCCCACTTAGGTCCAAAGCACCACCTGTAATTTCCTGTACTCCTGTCACAGTTATCTAAGGTGCCCCCCAAAGGCTCATTGCTAGGAAGGCTTGGTTGCCAGCTGATGGGCTTTTGGAAGGTGGCTGATGAGTTTGTAGCTTAGCTGATTGGGAGGGGCTGACTGGAGGAAGCAGGTCTCCAGGGCGTGACCTTGAAGGATATGCTTGGTCCCCGGCCTCTTCCTCTCTGGGATACTCCATTTGCTTCCTGGTGCCATGAGGTAAGCAACTGTCCTCCACCGTATCCTTCTGCCATGCTGTTTCTGCCTGACCAAAGCCCTGAAAGCAGTAGAGCCAGCTAACCAGGAACTGAACCTTCTAAAACTGTGAGCCAAAATAAACCTTTCCTCCCTCTAAGGTGTTTTCACAGCAGCAGAAAGCTAACACAATCCCTAATCTGCCATTTCTCAAACTCCCCCCATCTCCATGGGTAAGGAGTTGGATCCAAGGATTAAAGTTGCTAAATCAAAAATGTTGGAAAGACCACTGACAGTTTTTCTCGCACACTCCATGTCCAGGCTGAGAGCAGCTCTATTCTCAGAATGAATACGGAATGAGCTGCTTTGCTCCACCTTGCTGCTGGCCTCTGGCGTAGGGGCCCCTTGTCTTCCTTCTGCCTACATCACTGCTGTTTCTCCTGGGCTCCCTGCCTCTGCCCTTGCTCTGTTCCTTTTTTTCATTCCTTCTAACTGAACCCAGACCGCTCCTGTTGAGACTGACAACAGATCACACCAGTCCTCTAGTCCAGAGCCCTTTGATGCACTGTCATCATGACCTCAGTGGGATTACTGTCACCATGGCCTTCAACACCAGCAAGACATGTGGCACCCTTTGCTTCCCTCTGACCCTCACCCCAGTGTTCTAAGCCCGGAGCCTCAGGGCCTTTGCATTCAGTTTGCTGTGCCTCGATTCAGTCAGGCTTCCCCAGTCTACTCATTCCTGAACTGAGGCATATTTAAAATTGCAGCTACTGGATATTCCTGTCTCGTCTGCTACTGCATTGTTCATACTTGTTAACATACTTCATGGTTTACTTATTTATATTTTTGCACATTTTTCTAACTTGAATGTAAGCTCCAGAGATTTTATTTATAAACCAAATTATTACTGTATTCTTAGAATCTACAGCAGTCCCTGGCATGTATCTGGTTCTCAGTAAGTCCTGCTGACCAAAATGGTTAAAATAAAACTTGAGTCCTCTGCTTTTTAAAAAGTTTCAGTCTCCAGAGGTAACTGTGCATTCCCAACCTCCGCTCTGCACAGGCACGACCACAGAATCACAATAAAGGTGTCACACTGCACAGGTCGTTCTACAGCGTGCTGCTTTTTAACTTTACACTGCATGGACACCCCGCCCCACCCCCCACTGGACTGAGTCCAGGGCCTTCACACCGAGCTACATCCTCAGCCCTTTTCGTTTTATTCTGAGACAGGATCCTGCTAAGTTGCACAGGCTGGATTCCACCTTGTGATCTTGCATCAGCTGACCAGAGTGCTGGCATGCACCACCGCGGACATCTTTTTGTATCAGTACATACGTAGCTCCCTTTTTTTTTTTTTTTTTTTTTTTTTTTTTTTCTTCTCCTGTCTGGGATTTTGAGGCATATCTTGCTAGGTTGCCCTGGTTGGCCTTGAACTTGAGATCCTTCTGCCTCAGCTTCCTGAGAAGCCCTGATAACAGGTGTGGGCCATCTGGAGTTCTTTTGGAGATGTGATTTCACTCGATGTGTTGTCCAGGCTGGTCTCCAACTCGGGTTCAAATGATCCTCCCACCTCAACCACCTCAGTACCACAACACTCACCTTTACCTAAATCTAGAATTCTGGCTGTGCTGTATTCAATTATGTGGATAGACTAGCATTTTAGTTTTCTGAAAGATAGTTAACCCATTTAATTACATGTTATAGTTAACATTTTGTCCATATTTTTTATACTTGGGCTAGTATTTCTGCAGGATAAATTCCTAACAGACTGCTAAGTCATCAGAAATTTTTGTGGTGCAAACTGCCCCCAAATGTAGTAATTAACACTCCTATCAGCAAGGGTATGAGATTCTTTGCCCACACCGTCAACTTTAAATGTCTTTTCAGTATTTGTCAGCAGTATTGATTTGAACGTGTGTGTGTGTGTGTGTGTGTGTGTGCGCGCGCGCGCACGCGCGCACGCTCATCCGGTAGGTGTGTGGATCACAAGGAAAACATTTAAATGGGCCCAATTCCCCAATTCCCTCGAGGGTGGGCTGGTCACGAGTCTGTCCTGGAGCAGCTCACAGATTCCCCGGCTGCCAGTCAGGAGGTGAGCAAAAGCCGGGTCCCAGCCTCCCCTTCCGGTGGGGGTGCTTAGGGGACCACAGGAGTCAGCCAGGCCGCCCCAGGCACGACGCCACCTTGCATGCTTGGACCTTCACCCAAGCTGACAAAAGACGCGGCCTCCTGCCTCCTAGACCCCGCCGTCTATTCAATCACCCTCTCTTGCTTAGGCAAACAATTCAGTAGTCCGGCTTTTGCTGGAAACTGCCCACTGCAGGGACTCTCCGTGGCTTTTTTTTTTTTTTTTTTTTTTTTTTGTGGGTACCGGGGGGTCTCCGTGGCTTTTGAACCGAGGTCTGCAGAGGAGGAGCTGGCTCCGCGGGTCGGGTCGGGCGATCCGGGCAGCGCGCGTAGGGCCGGAGACGGGTGTCCCGGAGAACCTCAAACTTCGAGCCGTGCACTGGGGTGCGCAGGGTGCGCCGCCGGTCACTGCACGGCTGCCTTTCTCGGATGACCGAGGCACCCGCCCTAAGCCTCAAGAAGCCAGAGCAAGAGCAGAGGGGTCGTCTGGGAACTCGCCGCTCACCTTCGGCTGTGGAAGGGCAATCAACCCAAAGAGGCCATCTTCTAAGTGAAAAGTTCAGTTCGTGCAGCTCCGCCCCTCGGCGCCGAAGACGTTCTGGGCCAAGTACCCATGCGCGAGCCTCCCCTGCCCCGCCGGCACGGCCAAGGCACATACGCAGGCGCAGAGCCCAAGGGCGGGGGGTCCGCGCGTTGCCTGGATACCGCGACGCAACAGTAGCTGCCGCTAGAGAGGACAGCGGCCGGGTGTGGGGCGTCTGTACCTGGGCGGTTGGCCCTTGTTCGCCGGGAGCCCAAGGAGGAGCCGGTAAGACGCGGCCCGGGGAGGGACGGGGGAGGGAGGTGGCCCTGCCTGGCCGCTGACGCCGTGCTCCCGCCCTTCCGCAGCACACCTTGATTCTCCCAGGCTGTCGCGGTCCGCTGGAGCGATGCCGCTTCCCGACACCATGTTCTGCGCGCAGCAGATCCACATTCCCCACGAGCTGCCGGACATCCTGAAGCAGTTCACCAAGGCTGCCATCCGCACCCAGCCCGCCGACCTGCTGCAGTGGTCCGCGGGGTAAGCGGACCTGAGACCTTGTCCTGAGCCCTGCTGCCATCTCTCCTGTTTGTCTGTCTTTCTGTCTAGGAACCACTGCCGTCTTTGACTGCGAGACCAGAAATTGTTGCAGAAATGCTCATTTATCTACAAAGTAATGGCAGTTCAACTGTGCAGGTGGACTACGGCTTGCGAAACAATCGGTTTGGGCAAAAGTCTGTTAGAGCCGGAACCCCCAGGGGCCCGTTGCAGTGGTCACCCCAAAGCCAGTGGAGTTCACAGCAAGTGAATCTCCGGTTTCTTGCAGCAAGCAAGAAAGTTAACAGACCGTAGAACCAACATTCTTAAAAATTTTACAGGAAAGTTCTTTGCCTCTTGTCAGTACATAGACAAACAAGGCGATCCTCCTGCCTCAGCCTCCAGAGAACTGGAATTACAGGCGCGTGCAGCCACGCCCAGTGTTATGCCTACCTCTTCTGAAAACATGTGTGATTTACATTTAGGAGGTGTCCAGATAATCCAGGATAATTTTCCCATCTAAAATCAGTAACCTGCAGAGACGCTGTTACCGTGTACAGTAACATAGGTCTAGAGATGAAGACCGGGATGTGTGTGTGGGGGGGGTCATTTAACGGAGCAACAGGGCTATTTGTTATCCCACCGCCTGCCTTCTGTGATGCACTACCTTCAATTGTCTTTGAAAGCTTTTCTCAAGGTTCTTTTCTTTTCTTTCTTTTTTTTTTTTTTTTTTGGAATCGGGAATTGGACTCAGGACCTCACACTTGCCAGGCAGGCACTGTGTCGCAGAGCTATATCCCCGGCCCTCAAGGTTCTTCCTTAAAAAAAAAAAAAAAAAAGATTATGACCTCCGGCTTTAACCATTATTCAAGCCTAAATGAAAGATAGTAAGATTTTTATAAAAATTTCTTTACACTGTACAAAAAGAATCCAAAGATTTAGCTTTTTCTTTCCCTCTTGTAGCCTGAAATTACATTTGGTAACACATTAGAGACAATTATCTTAAGCTTCATTTTAATTTGAAAGGCTTACTGGAGAATTTTCTGAATGCTCCATGCTGCTAATTTCTCTCAAGAACAGTTTTAGAGTTTGGGAGAAACCCCAGCGGGCATCAGTGTGCTTGTGTCCCAGGCCCAGAACATCACCTGCAGAGGCAAGTTCGAGAAGAACTGGAGTTAGGGAGAACTTGCTCAGTGCATAAACGTGGCTTCGTGAAAGTTGAGCAGAGGGCACCTTGGTCTTGGGAAGGCTTTTTAGGCAGAGTGTGGCTAAGCAAGTCATGGACAAGGAAGCACATGGTAACAAAGGACAGGGACAAGAAGAGAGCCAGCTTAAGACGGAACCGGAAGTGAGGATGCAGATGAAAGTCATTCTGCAGTAGATGCCACAGCAGGCAGCCCTGCTTCCTTGCAGGTCTTTTCAAAGGAGATCCTCAGGTGGCCTGTGTCAAAGCCATGTCCGCTTTCTCCCAGACCTGTCTGCTCCATCGGGCTGCACATTCAGCTGTCCCTTATTATGTCATCGTGTGCCACCGAACTGGCCAAGAGATAAAGGCAGCTTTGGCATCCAGGGAAGCAGTGGAGTGTAACATTCATCGGTCTCACTTCTAAAGCAGGCTATCCCAAGCCAGGTGTGGTAGCACATATCTGTAATCCCAGAACTTGGGAGGCTGAGGCAGGAGGATCACTGTGAGTTCAAGGCCAGCCTGGATTCCATAGGGAGTTCAAGGCCAGCCTGAACTACAATGCCAGACCCTGTCTCAAAAAAAATTTTTAGGGCCAGTGAGATAGCTCAGCGGCATAAGCACCTGCCTGGCAAGCGTGAGGTCCTGAGTTTGACTCCCAGTACCCACATACAAAAAAAAAAGGGCCGGTGATATCGCTCAGCAGCACAGGCGCCTGCTGGCGCGCAAGGTCCTGAGTTCGACCCCCAGTGCCTACAAAAAATAAAAAAATAAATAAAAAAAAAAGAATAAAGCAGGCTTTCTTAGCTAAGGCAGGACTGGCATGTGGCTAGGGGGCCGGGGGAGGTGCATTGGGGGTGTTAGCCTTTGGACCTATACCCACTAAGATGCCAGCAGGGCCAGCCACCCTCTGACCTGACCACCAAAGCTGTCTCCAGAAATTACCAGTGCTGGGACCGGTGAGATGGCTCAGCGGCTTAAGCGCCTGCCCGGCAAGCACAAGGGCCCGAGTTCGACTCCCGGAACCCACATACGAAAAAGGGGCCGGTGATATCGCTCAGCGGCACGGACGCCTGCTGGCGCGCGAGGTTCTGAGGTCGACCCTCCGGTACCCACAAAAAAAAAAAAAAAAGAAATTACCAGTGCTTTGGGAACAATGGACCAAAATTGCTCCCTACAAGAACCCCCACTCCAGAGGTCTTACGAGCCCCGCGAGTCCTTTGATCTGTTAGGAAGAGGTGCTCACGCTCCCTAGCAACATTCCCTAGCAACAATCCCTGGCAACGCTCCTTAGCAACACGCTTAGCACCATCCCCGGGCTGGCCCTCTAGGTCTTCCTCCATGCTGCCTGGGTTTGGGCTTTTCCCCAAATCACTCATGAAAACATAAAATGGAGCTCAAGTCATCTCACAAGCGTGAAAGGTTAAATCTGAGAAGTGAAAAGACAAATGGGACAAGACGTGACATTGCTCTCGGTCTGTCCAACATACATTTGCCCGTGTGGGTCTCTGTGACGCGTTTAGCACATTCCCAGCTCCTGCTTTTCAGTTGCTACCTGTGGCCCTGGCGGCGAGTTAGTGTCACCTTCCTAGCCACGCTGCCCCTTCCTGTGTCGAGGGACTCTAACAGAGGACGCTGCCAGGCCCATGGACTGGCATGGCCACTCCACGCCTTGGTGCCCCAAATTCTTTCTGTGTCCCTCAGCCTACGCCACATGCTCAGCAGCCCGGGAAGGAGCACTTTAGAGAGAAAACAGCGGCAGGGCCAGGGAACCCAGTGGCCGCCGTGCTCCTGGGTCACTTGGAGTAAGGACCAGAGCTGTCCCGGCACAGCAAGGCTGAGGAAAGGGAGCCACACCCACAGTGTCACAAGGGTGCCCCGTGCTTATGGGAACAGTGGGTGTCAGGGAGCCCCTTCTCGGCCACCACAGGGCCTTTTCCCACCCGGGTTGCCCTTAGGAGCATGCAGACAGACAGAGAAACTGAGGCACTCAGAGATGGCTAAGTCAGAGAGCTGAAGGAGGAACCGGGAAGTGTCACTGGTGTTTCCAGGGTTTTGGGACCCGCCTGACTTGGGCTGACTTGTGTTGACTGGCTTCGGGGATGTCTCTTGTTACAGGTATTTTTTAGCTCTGTCGCAAGGAGATCCGCTGCCTGTAAAGGACAGAGTCGAAATGCCCATGGCAACCCAGAAAACAGACACAGGCCTGACCCAAGGACTCCTGAAAGTCCTGCACAAGCAGGTAGGAGGGGTCCCACCACCGTGTTTTAACTCTGTGGGCTGAATCTCAGCTCACCCTGCCTGCCTTGCCTGCTGTATGTTGAAAAAACCCAAAGAGCTGTTCACGTGTAGATTTTAGAGAAGTTATGTGTGTGATGTTGCATACCTGTAATCCCAGCCACTTGGGAGGCTGAGGCAGGAGGATCCCAAGTTCAAGGCCAGCTTGGGCAACTTAGCGAGAACCTTTCTCAAAATATAAAGGTCTGGAGACGTGGCTCCATGGTAGAATAGCCCTGATTGTGATCCCTAGTAACACACATACGCACACACACACACACTCGTAAAATATAATTTCTTTTAAATACAAAATTAAGGCAGATTCTGCTGAACTAAAAAACATAAAGCAAAAACATAAAGAAAACTCGGAAACTGAAGTACCGTGCTTCGGTGCGGGCCGAGGCGAGTTCTGAGGTCAGGAATGTCCCTTGATCTGTGTTTTAAGAGAAACAGCGTGGCGAATGAAAGGTGGAGCTGGAGAACGATGCGATGCATATGCGCTGTGTGATTCCCTGAGCGCTGCTGACCCCTCGCAGCCGACTGCTTGCTGACCCGCTGCCATAGGTTATTGGAAACAGTGAAAGGGATGCACTGGCACTCGGTTTTAAGATTTCTCCTGGGTAACTATTACCACGCATAGGGGACTGGATTTTTATTTCACATCATTTACTTTTGTGGTACTGGGACTCAAACCCAGGGTCTCTGCCCTGAGCTACACCCCCAGCCCATTTTTTAAATTTTTATTTTGAGAAAGGCTTTTGCTAAGTCACTCAGTTGCCCAAGCTGGGCTCAAATTTGTGATCCTCCTGACTCAGCCTCCCAGAATGCTGGGATTACAGGCAAGCACCACCAGCCACTGCTGGTACTGGATTTTTAAATATTTTTACTTACTGAAGTTTGCGCGCGCGCGCATGTGTGTGTGTGTGTGTGTGTGTGTGTGTGTGTAATTTCAGACAGCAGAGAATCCCATACCCACCATCGCCCATTTTGGGGGGTCATGACTACACCGTATTCGCTCCCCCATCCTCTGTCCCTCCAGACATAACCCGTGGCTGCCACCTCGCTGGCCGTCCCCACCCCAGGCTGACAGCGGTGGCGTCTGGCCCCTGCGCAGGCCTTAGTCCCACGCGCATGGGGGGCGCCTCAGGTTCCCCGCCCCTGCCCATGGTGCTGTTTCCACACAGTGCAGCCACAAGCCCGACGTGACCCTGGCGGACCTGGAGCAGAAGTGGCGGACGCTGTGCCTGCCCGTGCAGAAGCTGAGGGCGCTGCTGCAGCTGGACCCCTGCGAAGACAGAATCGAATGGCTAAAGTTCCTGGCCCTGGGCTGTAGCACGCTGGGCGGGGTACGTACCTGGCGGTGGCATCTTCATGACACGTGCAGTCACCTGCCTGGCTGAGAGTGAGGCAGGGTTCAAAACGTGTTACTTGCCGGGCATAGTGGCGCACGCCTGTAATCCCAGCCCTCGGGAGGCTGAAGCAGGAGGCTCACTGTGAGTTCGAGGCCAGCGTTGGCTACATAGTGAGTTCAAGACCAGCCTGAACTGCATAGTGAGACCCTGTCTCAAAAAAAAAGACAAAGCACGAACATGTTACTTGAGTAATCCTTACTTAGAAAGAGAATTTTTTTCCAGAGGCCTATGATATGTTCCAGCTTATAGTTAATTTTAAATTACTTAGGAACACCTCGATGTCATAGGAATGCTTTGATTTAAAAGATATTAGCTGTAGATAAAATACATAGGTACTGTTAAACATGTAGCTAGGTTTGAAAAGAGAATGCAGCAATGATGTTTTTTATTAAACTACATCATTGTGTAAAGTGATAATATCTATTTTCCTCGTTTGTGGAAAGAGGCATGAAATTATTTTATACTTCAGTTACTGTAGGGAGTGATGAGACAATCATCTTGTCTCCGTTTCTCTCTCCTCTTGCCCTGTCCCCCCATCCCGTTTCTCCTCCAGGTGGGACCCACGAGTTGATCCGCGGGCCGGATCAAGTTACAGTCAACTTTTTTTCTTTTTTAATACTAGGCATTGAACGCAGGCCTTCACATTGAGCCACATTCCAGCCCTTTTTAAAAAAAAATTTTGAAACAGGGTCTCCCTAAGTCGCTAAGCCTGGGCTGGACTCGAACTCATGATCCTCCTGCCTAACGGTTACCATGTAGGGTTAGTAGCTGATAGACACAATGCAGCTTTGCTGATGGTGCAGCACAGCTCGTGCAACTGAGGAACACAGCGTGGACACCCCGTGTCCGAGGTGACAGTCTGCAAACCCTGGAGGTCAGGATGAGGCTGGGCGAGGCTGGCAGGGGTGGGTGTGGTTGAACCTCCTGAGGCATCCAGAGTCCTTCAGCTGACCGTCGGTGTTGCCCTGGGCTTGGGTGGTTGGGAAAAGGGACAGTTGGCCATTGCACTTACAGAGAAAGGGTTGTAGCTGGTCGAGGTGGTGCACGCATGTAGGAGGCTGAGGCAGGAGGATGGAAAGTCTTAGACCCCTGGGCGACTTCGTGACTTAGCGAGACTTTGTTCCAAACTAAAAAATAAGAAAAGAACAAAAGGGCTGGGATATAGCTCAGTGCAGAGGCGCTGGGTTGAATCTCCATTACCACAAACAAGCAAGCAAAAAAGCGTTGAAAGGAAAGAGAACCAGCCCTCCCTACCGCACAGTTTTATTTTCCTCCTCTCTCTAGTCTTTGGACCCCAGAATATCATACCTGACTAACTCAGTCTGCTTTTCAGCATACACACCTCCATTCCATACCGAAGCCTCTTTAATTTTAATATATATAGATTTATTTTTGTTTGAGACAGGGTCTAGCTATGTAGTTCAGGCTGGACTCGAACTCACTATGTAGCCCAAGCTGGCCTCAAACTTACAGTAATCCTCCTGCCTCAGCCTCCTGAATGCTGGAATTACAGGTGTGTGCCACACCAGGCTTACTTCAATTTTAATTTTTAAAAATTAAAGATTATACAATGACCACACCCGAACCCAGCCCACACGGTCACTAAGGGACAGTACCTTCACCCCGAGGCCTGTCTCATCCTGCCCGAGGGACAGTCGCAGACCCCACGCTTCCCTCTGCCTTGGCTCTAGACAAGTGCTTTTCAGTATTCCGAAAAACGCAGGGCCTGGTTCGGGCTGGTTTTCGCTTCACTGAAAGGCCAGTGTGCTGTCGGTGACGTCGCTGTGCCCCTGCCCTTCGGGCCTCACTCTCGCCCTCTGCTGGGCAGACGCGGCACTGCCTCTCACGGTCCACCCCATCCGCGGACCGCACTGGGGGCAGCACTGGTGAGGCTGGTGGCTCAGGTGGCCGCAGCCTGGAAGTGTGGCGTTTCCCCCAGCCCGGCTGACCGAGCTGAGGCCCGGACATTGGCAGGCTGAGTGTCCTCAGCAGCCAGGGGGCCCCAGCCGTCACCAGAGGGCATCTCCTCAGACGCAGCTGGAAAGGACAGAGGAGGAAGCATTTTATGACTGGAGAAGTTTTACGTCACTTTGTCTGCCTGGAGCTCTGTGCAGTCAAGACTGGAACGACACACAATCCATGTGTAATATCTGAATGCGTCTTGGTGTTTCTGCCTCTAGACTCAGTTGTGAAAGTCTTATGGTAGCAGTGACGAGAACAAGCAGAACAGTTCATGTTTTGGATCCAACTTTGTAATTTTCTGCCTCCCGGTCGTGAAAATGAAGCCCTAGGTTTCAAACAAAACCAAATCTGTTGTGGAAACTAAGGTCCCTTATCCATATATGACGTGTGACACTAGATGGAGACATTTTGTTAAGAATAGAGCCTCACCTAAACTCAGTAGGCATGATGGCACATGCCTGTCATCCCAGCACTTGGAAGGCTGAGGCAGGAGGATCACTGTGAGATCAAGGAGGCCTGAACTGCACAGTGGAAACCCTATCTCAAAAAGACAATAACTAACTAACTAAATAAAAATAATAATAGGCTGATCCGCAAGCTGGGTGTAGTGGCCCACGTCTTTCATCCCAGCACTCAGGAGGCTGAGGCAGGAGGATCACTGTGAATTCGAGTCTGGG
The DNA here is from genome assembly GCA_028451465.1 of Erethizon dorsatum. Taxonomy (NCBI): domain Eukaryota; kingdom Metazoa; phylum Chordata; class Mammalia; order Rodentia; family Erethizontidae; genus Erethizon; species Erethizon dorsatum. The sequence goes on from CM051833.1 coordinate 60,902,093, forward strand.
CTACATACTGAGTTCAAGGTCAGCCTGGACTACATTAGGAGACCCTGTCTGAAAGCACATATCTCCTGAGCGTTGCTTGGCTTCCGGCCTGGCGATGCCTTGATGTGGCTCGCGTGTCAAAGGCTTCGAGTCAAGGGTGATGGGATGGGCTGTGGTCCAACCTTAACACTGGGGTCGGCGGGTGGCCTTTGGGGTGTGGCGCCCTGGAGAGGGACAAGGTGGCTCTCGTGTGGCCTTTGGGACTTCTCCAAAGAGGGTGGTTGCCGGTGTGGTGGCACCCGCCTGTGATCCCAGCACCCAAGAGGCAGAGGCAGAAGGACTGTGACAAGTTCGAGGCCAGCCTGGGCTACATAGCAAGCCGTGTCAAACAAGCAAACAAGCAAACAACCAAAACCAAAGTGGTTGGTTCAAAGAGGAGCAAGCCCGCCCTCCGCCTCAGGCCTCCTGTCTGGGACCTGACTGCGGATCTGCATGTTCACGCATCCTGAGGAAGCCAGCAGAGGCTGCACCGGGGCCCGCCCAGTTTTGGACTTGGAGCCTCCCAAACCAGGAGCTGCGGAAACCTCCTTCCTTCATAAACACCTCGCCTTGGGCATTTTGTGATAGTCAGGGAACCCAGCTGCCGCTGGGACCTACATGGAGGAGACTGTGGGCAAATGACGGGGCGCTGTCCCTAGAGTCTCGGAGGTGACAGTCTGTGATCTCCTTGAAGCACCGAGCCTGGCTCGGGGTGTCATCTCCAGTGCTGTGCCCGGGCTTGAGGGGCACTGTGAGCAGGTGACCGTGGTTGTGATGCTGCCCCCTGGGTGGATGAGGACGCCTGGTCTCCTTCCCAGTGCTAGGCTTGCTCAGCAGAATGGTGGCGTTTATATACTGTGACTTTCGTCCTTACACATCTGTGCACCTTAATGACCCCACGCATTAGAGCAGTGGCTCAGAATCTTTGTTTCCAAGTACGGAGATATTTCTGTAAGACGAGAACATTGTGAGACAAGTTTTACTACCTTCCCACACTCGGGAAACTCACAGTGAAAAACCGCCAGACAAAGAACAAAGACCGAAGCCGGCTTTAAAGTGCACTGAGCTTTATTAATCACAGGAGCAGCGTTCTCCGGTTACAACAGGAAATAGAAGATGCGATTGCAAAATATTGGGAATGTGGGAATGTTTAAAGAGTAAAGACAGATTTCATTAATTCCCTGCAAAATCCCCTCCCTCTCATCATTCTTGCTGCTTCCTGCAGCAGCCCCGAGTCCTCTCTCCGTGTCCAGAGCTGTGCTGTCCCGGCGGCCTCGATGTCCTGACCACGCTGAGAGCGTTTCCCTCCCACGGTCCCTTGGCTTTGGGGAGGAGCAGAACCACACAGCGGCAGAGCTGGTCACCGAGCTGCCTTCGGCCGGACACGCTCCGCCACCACGCTCACCCCTCCCCGGCGCATGTGACCCGGTTTCCACCGCAGTGGCCGTGGAGGACCAGGGACTTCGCTCGAGGGCTCTCGCCCCGTGGCGGGGCGGCAGCTAAACCCTGTCACACCCTCCGTGTGCGTTCAGGGAGGGTGCAGGGTTAGCGTGGCAAGGGCAGTGGAGCCAGCTAAATCACTCACGGCAGGGGCCTGGAGTGTGGGGCGGAGGGACCCTCACGGCTCTCTGGTGACACTGGACATATGCAGCCCCAGGCTGGGACTACCACACTGGAGTTTACGTTTGGAATCTCCTGTTGCAGAGAAGGGCGACTCCCAGGATTCTCGCAAAGTCGGTTTATGGCCTGAAGTCATCCCCAGCCCCGAAAAGTGCTCAGCCTGGCTGGCTACCAGCCCTCAGGGTGACATTCGTGGAATTTGACCCCATGCGGCTTTGCTGCCTCTGTTGGGTTTGGCGCTGTTGGCCACATGTGACAGCCACCTGTCTGACATGGGTTGCATCCTGGCCTGCGACACGCTGCCACGTGCCTTTCAGTGTCCCCCACATGGGCTTTGAGGACATTCTGAAATGACCAGTAGTGGCCAGCAGAAACCCTGGCATCCGCTGGAGCTGCCCACCATGCGTGTGACCTGTCCCCAAGAAGGAAGGGATGTCCTAGCCACTGGCGGATCCCCCTTACCATTCCAGCCCTCCTACCTGTCCCCTGTCACTGCCCCCAGAACATGGCTTATGTTAGCAAAGCTATGAGGACAGTATGGTGATCTGAGAAGTTGGGCTTTTTAAAACTGCAGCACTGGGTTCATACCCTGCCTCACATCCTGCTCAGCACCAGTGCCCCGGCACCTCCTCTGTTCTTCCCAGGGCAAGGTGGTTCAGAACAGCATCGTTTTTCTTTTCTTTCCTTTCTTTCTTTCTTTCTTTCTTTCTTTCTTTCTTTCTTTCTTTCTTTCTTTCTTTCTTTCTTTCTTTTTTTTTTTTTTTTTTTTTTGAGACAGGGTCTCACTATATAGTCAGGCTGGCTTTGAACTCACTATGTAGCCCAGGCTGGCCTTGAATTCGCAGCGATCCTCCTGTCTCAGCCTCCTGAGTGCTGGGATCGGAGGCGTGTGCCACCACGCCCGGTTTAACATCCATTTCTTACATCCGTGCTTGCTTATCCCTGCCTCTGGCGAAGTGTGTGGTGGCTCTGTTCTCCAGGGGCTTTGTGTGTCCTCAGGACAGCAGCCATGACCCTGACAGAGCCCGCAGCGTGGGCACACGGAGCGCGCTCGGAGGGCAGGCGCCTCCCGCCCAGGTCGCCCCCTTAAATACTTGGCTGAAAACCAAGCCCCGGGATCAGCTGGGCGGTGGCCAGGAGGTCGCAGGGCGCCGAGGAGGGGTCTGTCCTTGGGGAGGGAGCGGGCAACCCGGCCCACCGCGGCCTGTGGAATGGAGGAGCGGGAACCTCAGCACAAGCCCAGGCAGGCTGCTGTGTGAGCCCTTCCGGATACAAAACTCGCAGCAGAGCTCGCTGTCAGGAGCCTCGCCGTCGGGATGTCGCTTCACCTTTGCAGAGCCAGCGCCGCGAGTTTGGACGTCGTTTCCCTAAATCCCCCGCGTGGGCCCTGCACAACTGCGCAACCTTGGGCAGGGAAATGGACGGGAGACACAACCTCACGGTCAGCAGACCTCCCTCAAGGGCGGCTTTTTTACTTTTTTTTTTTTTTTTTTTGTACCAGGGATTGAACCCATGGCTTTGTACTGAGCTACATCCCCAGCACCCCCACTTTAAAGTTTTTCATTAAAATTTCTTAAAATTTATTTTGAGGGCCAGTGATATAGCTCAGTGGCATCAGTGCCTCCCTGGCAAGCGCGAGGTCCTGAGTTCGACTGCCGGTACCCACATATAAAAAAAAAATTTATTTTGAGACAAGGTGTCACCAAGTCACTAAGTTGCCCAGGCTGGGCTCAAACTTGAGATCCTCCTGCCTCAGCCTCCCCCACATTGCTGGGATCACAGGTGTGCGTCATCTCCTTTTTAAGAAATTTCTCTTTTTTCAGCAAGGATCAGCTGGGGGAGTTTGAGGTGAGAAGTCTGAGATCTCATGAGGAAGACAGTGGCCCATGGCTGTCCCTGTGCAGGCATTGGGATAGGAGGGGCACTGGGGACTGGGTGGGCGCACTGGACTGGCTGCAGGGCACCCTGTGAGCAGGGACGGAGCTGGGAGTCTGGGTATTGGCGGTCTCAGGACCACCCCTACCTGCTCCCATAAGTGGCACCCCTGTGGGTAATAGTGTCCCCCAGTCCCTCAAGCGTCCCTGGCTGTCTCTGAGCCTGATGGGGCATTGGCTTAAGATCACCGAGTGGCTAAAGAAAATGTGGTCTGGTATTTACACACTGTGGAGAACTACTCTGCCAGAAAGAAGGATAAACTCGAGTCAGTTGTAGGAAAATGGATGCACCTGTTGACTGTACCGTTAAGTGAAATAAACCAGGCACACAAGCGTAGTTAAATATCACGTGGTTTCTCTTATATGAAAAACCCAGCGTGAAAATAAGTGAAAGAACAAAATAAAAGAGCTAACAGGAAACAGGCAGGTGGGTCTTTTGCAAAAAGGAAGGGGAGCGAGAGCTTGGGGAGCCAGCGGTAGGGAGGGGAGGGGACATGAAAAGGATGAAGACGTGTGGTGCGCAGGCGCCAGCTCCCCACAGTGAGTGCAGTCGTTACGTACTAACACGGACTAGTGCAAAGAGAACCTGAAACAATGCAAATAAATAAAAAAGAAAGAAATTAAAATATAAAAATGGAAGGTCATCATCAGAGGGCTGGGGTCCAGCATGGCAAGGTCTCCGTTGGGTCCCTGGCTGTTCCCACACCCTGGTCCTCATCCCGGGCTGGATGCTGTCCCCTGCCCACGACAGTCGTTCCCGAGATCACTAGAGAACAGTATCTGTGAGGCTGTACTGTTTGCTGGCCCGTTGCATCCTGGTCAGACCTTTCTGCTTTTCACGGCCACCGCAGTCCCCAGTGCCGCAGGGCGCATGTGTCCTCAGGCGGCCCTGGGAGTGACCGTCACCTCCCCGCTGTGTTTCCAGTCCCTGAACACCGCCATGAAGCACTTCTGCGAGGTCCTCACCACCGACCCTGAGGGCGGCCCGGCCCGCATCCCATTCGAAACCTTCTGCTACATCTACCGCTACCTGTCCAGGCTGGACTCGGACGTCTCGGCGCTGGACACAGAGTCGTACCTCTCCACTCTGAAGGACAGCGTGTGAGTGGGGCCCTGGGCTGTCAGAGAATCTCCTCCCCACCCCTCTCTCCTGAGAGCTTGTTCCCGATGAGCCTGCGCTGGACAGGGAAGGGCGCGTGTCCCGAGTGCGGCGGTGTGGATTGTCCCCAGGCAGGACTGAGGCTCGGTTTTCTGAGATTTCAGGAGAACATGTACCCTGAATTTATCTCGATTCTTACTTACACTAGATCAGATGCTTTAAAATGACACCACGTTAGAGTGAGACAGACAGGATTCTCTTCACCATGGCAAAGCAGAAGTGCTTGTTACCGCACTGCTGGATGCAGGACCTTAGACAGAGCTAGCTGCAAAAATCCGAGGATGCTGTTGACTTAACACAGCTGTCGATTTGATGAATGTTATATGACATATTCTACAAGGGGTGATCCAAAACGCTGGTAGGAGTTTAGATTTTAAAAAGTCAAAAAGACACAGTGCCATCAATCCCCTCAAAATCCTTCCCCTCCTTTTGAAGACACTTATCCCATTGTTCTTGCCACTTTCTGAAGCAATTCTGGAAGTCTTCTTTCATGAGTGTCTTCACAAGGTGTGACCAAAAATATGGTGAACACTGCTCTGAGCGCCATCCAGCAGAAAGGCAGGCTCGTAAAAACGCAGCGCCATGTCCTCATCCCCTATTCACCAGGTCTGGCACCATGCGACTTCTGGCTCCTCCCCAAAGTCAAAATGACGGTGAATGGATTGAGGACATTGCAGCAGCCATGACAGCACAGCTGTGGACATCAGGACAGAGGACTCCAGAGCTGCTTCCAAAAGTGGCAAGAACATTTGATATGAGGGAGATTAGTGCCAGATGTGTCTTCTACTGTCATCATTTTTTTAAACTGTAAACATTCACCATTGTTTTCAGTCACCCCTGCGTGTCGCTTTTTTGTACTGTGTTTGCTTCGGATATAAAGACTCTCTGAAGGTCCTTGGGCACTTTTGGTTATCCTCAGATTCACCTTCCAGCTCCTGTCCTTGTTCCCCAAAAGTGGCCTCAGTTGCCCCCTGGTGACCGCTCCCAAGTCCATGCTCCATGCACCTGTGAGATGTTCGATGCGTCTCCCGGACTGGCAGGGGTGGGGCAGGCCTTTGGGGCTCCCATTCGCTCCCAATTATTTCTCAAGATCACCTTCAGAAGTAGAGAGTGACCCTAGTGAAGTCAGGAGGAGCGTGGTCAGCATCACCCCCAGTGGTCAGGGGTGACCCAAGCATGGGCCCCTCTGTGTCTCCTTGACAATGATACAGGACATGGCCCACCACGGCTTGGCACTGTCATTAGGGTTGTGTGAGCAGAGTGGCCCTCGACAGTCCCCTCCCTCCCTTCCATTCTCTGTTGAGGCAGGGTGTTGCCAAATAGCTCAGGCTGGCCTTGAACTCACCATTATGTAGCCCAGGCTGGCCTTGAATCCAGCAATCCTCCTGCCTCAGCCTCCCAAATGCTGGTATTACAGTGTGCACCACCACGTTCAGCTAGAATTCTTTATTTCTGGTGGAAGAATGACTGGTGAGAGACCATCCATGACCAGTTTTTAAGGTGGACCTTTTAGCTTATAGCATTTTATAGAAACTGTACAGAATGCGACGGGAAATTACTGACAATCTCCTTCTCCATTTCCGGTTCGGTGGCTCTAGGAAGAACGGCATGATAGGACTTTCGGATTTCTTCGTCGCACAGAGAAACACTTTGAAACTTTGAAGAGAAGGCTCTAAAGATGGAAGCCACTTACAGAGAAGGCATTTCCGTGTCACAATAGTGCCTTGTCAACCTTGGCAACAAATACAACTCGTCACTAACACTTCCATGGGCAGTGTGAGATTTTCTCTTCGTGGAAATGAGGTGCAGCCAGTGTGGCCTGGGGCCTAAGTGACCACTGTGTCCACTCTGCCTTGTAGTGGGGACCTTGGCTGGGACCCTGGATGTGGGCAGGTCACCGGGGTGGATGACATGGAGACACACAGTTTTAATGCGATGGCTGGGGCTTAGAAGGAGCCTGTGGCGACCCACCCTTGCTGCAGTGAGGCTCCCTGGCCCTCTAATGGGGTCTCTAGGGGCGCTGGCATGAGGAGCCCACATCTAGTCACAACCCCAAAAGAGCCAGATGACCCCATCTGGACTTAGCATCTCGAGAGACAAAGAAGATTTCCCCGTTAGTCACTTAAAAAATACATGCCGACCACGATGAGCCTGTGCATTGAAGAAAAGTAGAAACCCTGGCATTGGTAGGAAGACGGCGCCATGGGCTTAGATGTGGTTTGTGTCGGAAGCTTGGTCCTTGGTGTCGTGATGCTGAGAGACAAGGACCCGTCCTCTGGTGGGAGAAGTTGGGCCACAGGGACACTACTCTTGGGAGGGCGAAGGGCATCCTCATCAGAGCTGGTTGTCCCGCGAGCAAGCCTGACCCTGCACGTCTCTGGCTTCCCGTCTGGTGACATGATGTCTTTCTCTGGCCTCACCACGGTCAAGCTAGTGCAGGCACTGTGACCCTGAGCCTCAACAACTGTGGGCTAAATCAACCTCTTTTCTTTATGAAGTCCCCCAGCCTTGGGTATTTTGTTATAGCAGCAAAAATGGAATTTCAAAAATATCTTAATATTCCTTAATTGCAGGGTTGGAAAAACCAGAAAATGTAAATCAGGCCCCGGAAACCTTGGTTTTATGAGTAGGAGTGGTCTGTCCCACTGAAATATGCATCAGAGGGCCTCGGCCCTGCTGCCAACCAGTGAATTACTTAGTGTTGGTGAATAACTCTGTGTTGGCTTCTGCACTTTTCATCTCTAGAGAAAGTGGGTTTTTATCCTGATGCTTATGGTGTGTTAGAAAAAGGCAGGGGCAGGGGTGAGTCCAGAAATACATGCGCACCTGGCCCAAGGGAGCTCCCAGGCGGCCGGCAAGGCTGGTGATTTTGCTTTTAAAATGATCGAACCACAAGTCACCCTTTTAACTTCTGATTAGCTGTTATTTCTTGGCAGTCACTAGCACACTTAGGAATCCTTGCCATGTGTGGAAATCTCACAAATGAGTTTCAGACGTAGTGAGATTTTTTTTTTAATGTACACCCAATTTAGCAATTAATGAAGAATGAATATATAAATCAATCATGTATAGAGTCTGATTTTGCTCCTTCTGTAATTTGCAGCCAATCATTTTTGTCAAGGCAAACATTTCCAAAGGTTCTTGAAATGCTTGTCAGCCCGAGGCAGCTTAGCTTAGTGTGGGAAGAACGGGGTGAACTCCATCTCCCCGCAGAGGAGAGCCCAGCCTGTGTGGTGTTGCTTTGCAGAGTTAGTTCTCTTGGCTATTGTGCGGTGAGGGTGGAGGGTCAGCTTGATTGGATTTGGGGTCTACCCTGGGGACAGGTGGGGCACCCTGCTGGCTGTGTCTGGTGGGTCGTGGAGGCATGGCCTTGAGGTCTGGGTCTGGTCCCTGGCATCTTCCTCTCTGGCCCCTGTCCCCTGCTCTGCTTCCTGGCCCCCATGAACTAAGCAGCTTTGCCCCGCCATGTCCTTCTGCCATGGGACCTTGCCCACCATGCACAGAAACCATGAGCCAGATCGAACCTTTCCTCTAGGTTCTGGGTGTCGGGTATCATATCCAGCAACGGGAAAGCTGACTGGTGCAGAAAATGGAAGTGGCTCCTCACCGGACTGTCCAGAGGCAGGCTGCAGCAGTAGAGTGAATCCCCTTTGTAGGGGCTGCCAGGGCACCCAGGGCTTCCTGGCCAGGGCTCAGGCCCACGTCCCCCTCTGCGCTCCCTGCACCGGCCCACACTTCTCGTATCTGGCACATTTCCCCTGGTGCTGGCTTTCTGTGAGGTCAGAAGACCCAACACATGAAGCAAAGTGCATGGGTGCCAGTGTGTCCGCGTGCAGCCTCCTGGGTGTTCAGGGACTTCCCAGAGGCCGCGCGGACACTGGTGTGCACCCCGAGGAGGGGGCAGACGTCCTGCGCTTTCCTGTGCTGGGTCGGATCCAGGCAAGCAGGATGGAGACTGCCCCCTTCTGGGCCATGTCCCACTTAGCTGCACCTCATCCCCACACTCAGCCCTGACACAGAGGAGTGGACACGGGCGTGGCCAGGATGGCCAGACAGTGGACACTCACAAAGGTGGTCCCGTGGGGCCTCGGGGCCTGCAGGGACATTTGAGTGGAGACACCATCTGGGCTCGGGTGAAACACATTTTCCTAGCTGGACCCTATGTCGAGCAAGGGTCGCAGGAGGCAGCTTCTACACACCAGCCTTTGCCGGCTGAGGACTCCATTCCTAGTCCTGGTCATCCTCAGCTAAAGGCGGGTGGGGCGTCGTGACCACCCTGCCTGCAGAGCCCAGGGAGCCCTGCTCTGAGGAACTGGTGAAGGGGGATGTGGCTCGTGTGGTGGGCAGAGATGGGGGCAGAGCCCTTTCTCAGTTTTCAATCTGAAGAGGGCATAGGACGGGCCACCTGCTGGGGACACTTGAACACGGGCTGACAGGCAGGCAGCACCGATGACCGCTTACCGAAGAGGGGACAGTGACCCCGTGCATTTGTGTTGCTATAACTGAACACACAGGCCAGGTTACTTGTGAGGAGCAGAGGGTACACCGCGTGGCTCTGGAGTCCAAGCTTGAGGGGCTGAAGTGGTGAGGCCGGCGTGCTGGTGGGGCTGTGCGGAGTCCCAAGGGTGTCATGTAGCAAGAGGGACTCCTACAAGAGACAGCGCCAGACTGGCTCCCCAGCTGTAACAGAAGAGAAGCTGCTGCATTTGAACCTTGATTTGGGGCTTCCTGTGTGTGTGTGTGTGTGCGTGCATGTGTGTGTGTGTGTGTGCGTGTGCGTGTGTGATGATTCTCATGTGTATAATTGCAGTTTATGGGAAGATAAAGTGCTCAGTCTCCTGAGACTCAGATTCAGAAGTGGTGACTGCGTGCTGGGAGGCTGAGGCAGGAGGATTGCAAGTTCAAGCCCAACCTGGATAATGTAGTGACTTAATAAGACCTGTCTCAAAATAAAAAATAAAAAGGGCTGGGGATGTAGCTCAGTGAGAAGGCCTGAGGTTTAATTCCCAGTACTGCAAATAAATAAAATAAATAAATAAATAAATAAATAAATAAATAAATAAATAAAAGGTGGTCCCCACTTTGTCCAGCAGGGGGCAGTGTGGTGTGGAGTGCACTTAGCCATGTGACCATGCTGTGCCTCAGAGCAGGCTGGGAAATGGAGTCAGCCCTGGGGCAGCCATGTGCACACCCTTGGCATTCTATCTTGGAGGGGACACTGGGGGACACTGCTCCAGCTCCACCAGGCTCCTCCCCACAGCAAGGAACGCCATTCGCTGTAGAGTCCAAGCCCTGACAGTCAGGTGAAGACATGGGCCAGGTGGGAAATACGCACCTCGGCATTCTGCTTTGTGTTTCGGAATCAAGATCCACAGAGCTTGCAAAAAAAAAGTTCTCTTAATGCAGAACAGCAAGAAGGTGGCAGATGTGCCTAACAAAACAGTCCCAGTGCATCTGCCAGGAAACACAGATTTTTTTTCTCCTCCAACGTAACAAATTAGGACCCATCTGGACTTTGAGAAGTATGAGCCGCAGCTTCCTGGATCTGTTGGCACACGGCGCAGTGATGAAAGTTAAAGAAATGACAAGTCAGCTGTAAGGCACTGCTCTGTGTACCCGTTGGAAAGAGCACTTGGGTATTTTCACACCATTTATGCCAGGGAACAAGGGCAGTGGTGTTGAAGGATTGAGGGAGACTGAGGATTAGGACAACGGGCTGAAAAATTGTAAAACCCATCGGTGATCGTCTGAACCTTAAACGTCACTCAGAGGCCCCTGTGTTGGAGGCTGGCGCTCCCAGGAGGTGATGGACCAGCGAGGGCCTAGTGGGAGGTCTTTAGGTCATTGGGGGCATGTCCTTGGATCCGACTGTGGGGCCATGGCCCCTCCTCACTCTCGTTTACACCTGGCCATGCAGAGAACAGATATGCTGTGCTGCACATCCCACCGCAATGTGCTGTCCCTCACCAGAGGCCTAAAAGCAAAAGGTCTGCCTGATTATGCACTGGAACCCTTAAAACCATGAACCAAAATAAACCTTTTCTCTCCAAGTTAACCCCCTTGGGTATTTTATTACAGTGACAGAAACCTGCCTAACATACCATCTGTAGTTCAGTGTGCCAGGCACTCTTCTAAAGCTTAAAAATGATAATTCTAATTCTTTTTTTTTTTTTTTTGTGGGTACCAGGGGGTCGACCTCAAGACCTCGCACGCCAGCAGGCGCCCGTGCCGCTGAGTGATATCACCGGCCCCTTTTTCATATGTGGGTTCCGGGAGTCGAACTCGGGCCCTCGCACTTGCAAGGCAGGTGCTTACGCCGCTGAGCTATCTCTCCGGCCCGATAATTCTAATTCTTGCAAAAATACCTTGAAATAAGGACTGTTGTGCCCCTTTTAGAGATGTGGAAATGGAGGCAGACAGAGAAGAAATAGCTTGCGGAAGTTAAGTGGCTTGCGAGTCGTGGATCTAGGATTTCAAGGTAGATAATCTGGTGCCAAGGTCTGTGCCAGAGACCAGCGAGCTTTCACCACAGAGCTGCAGATAGTAGGTATTTTTGCCTTTGCTGACCATGTGGCCTCTGTTGGCCATGGACAGTGTGGAAAGGAACAGTGGCTGCGTGCCAATAAAACTTTATTGATGAACGCTGATGTTGGAAGTTCATATCATTTCACATGTCATGAGTCATCATCCTTTCAGCTACTTAAAAATGTAAAGTCATTCTTAGCTCATGGGCCATTGTTTGCTGACCCTTGGTCTAGCAATGCACCTTGACTCTCTTGAATGCTTTTGTGCCACCCAACACGTCCTGGGCAGCAGCTGTCCCAGAGGCTCTCCATGCTTGTCCACAGACTTGCCACCTTCCCCTGGGAGCCAGGTCCTGTCTCTGTCATTCACACTAGAGGACAAAAGCAGTGTCCCTTGCATGAGGTGCGGCAAGATGCAGCTGGTCAGGAAGGGTGCTGAGATCTGTGGAAGGAACGATTGGCAAAACCCAACACAGAGGTGGAGAGAAATAGCAGTGCTAAAGTCTAGGCATGAGCGATGGGAAGGGCATCACCACATAGCAACGGCGAGGGGGAGCGCACACATGCCTGACACGCTCCCGAGTCCTCCAGGGATGAAGCTCCCTGCTGAGGTCATGCAGCGAGCTCACAGGTTCTGGTTAGAAACAAGCATGCTGAGCCAGGCACACGCTTGTAATCCCAACACTTGGGAGGCTGAGGTAGGAGGATCACTGTGAGTTCAAGGCCAGCCTGAACTACAACGCCAGACCCTGTCTCAAAATAATTTTTTATATGTATGTATATATTGAGCACTCGTGACCTGCACCTGGAGGAGATGGACCTGGGACAGATCAGGTGCACCCAGAGGGACCTGAGCCTTCTCCGCATTCCTGAGTTGCATCCTGGATGTCCACAGCCTCCCTGAGCCCCTGCCCAAGCCACCTGGCTCCCAGCTCCCAGCTCCCTTCCATACTGGATTCCTGGGGCTTCCATGGTGAGGTACCACAAACACGGGGCTCAGCAACAACCCAGTTGTGATGGTTGAGGTTCCAAATCAAGGTGATGGCAGGAGCATGTCCTCTCCTTGCTCTTCCTTGTCTCTTCCAGTTCCCAGCGGCTACTGGTAACTTGGGAATCCCTCGGCCTGAGGACGCACCATTCAGATCCCTGCCCTTCCTCACAGGGCCTCCTTCTCCCTGTGCCCATGGGTGTGTCCTCCTCTCTCTGAGGACACGCGCCCCGGATTCAGGGCTTGCACAACTCCAGGATGACTTCCTCTTGTCTTGATTATATCAGCAAAGACCTTTCCACAGAGAACCATATTCAGAGATTCTGGCTGGATGAGAATTGGCAGGGCATGGGGGACACCATTCTACCCAGTGCACCTCCCTATGCAAGTACTGCTAGATTCCTTGTGCCTCAAAGGATTAATTGGAGAGAATAAAAATAGTTTTCCTACTCCTCCCAGAGGCGATGGGAGATAGTGAAATGACACTGGCAGTTTTGGAAAGAATATGCAGTGCACTGTGAAGACACAGGATGGTGATGTGTTCACAGACGTTAGATCCTCCTGTCCTCAGAGGGGCATCAGGAAGAACTGTAAATGGAAATCACGTGTATTTTAGCACTTTGCTATTACTGATATTTTGTTATTGTGGGCACCTTGGTTGTGATGGTTAACCATGACTGTCAACCTGATTGGCTTGAGAGATTAATAAAACACACTTTTCAGTGTGTCTGGGTGAATCATGAGAACATGACCTTGGGGACGTATCTGGTCCCTGGCTGCTTCCTCTCTGGCTCTTCCCTTCGTCTGCTTCCTGGATGCCATGAGTTGAGCAGCTGTCCTCTGCCATGCTCTTCCGCCATGAGGCATCTGCCTTGGAGCCAGAATACCATGGACGGAGCCCTCTAAATCCATAAGCAAAATAAACATGAACACAGTCCTGCTTTGCTTAATGGCACTGATATCGCTGACAAGTGCATGGTTAGACAGATATTATTATTATGTAGACATCATAGAATATCCACAAACCTAAATGTAGCTTGCTACCTACCTGGCTTGTGTGGCATAGGGTATGGTTCCTAGGTTACACCCCATAGAGCATGTTACTGTACCGAATGCTGTAGGGAGTTGTAACTTGTTATGGTTTTAATCTAAAATGTCCCCTAAAATCTCATGTGTGTGGAAGGTGATACATCATGGGGCACTGTATTCATCAGTGGATTCATCCTGGGGCCTGGCTGAAGGTGTCCCTGGAGTGTGACCTAGAAGGGTGTATTCTTGTCCTGGCTCCTCCCCTTTCTCTCTGCTTCCTGGCTGCCCTGGGTTGAACAGCTTTTCTCCACCAGGCACTTATACTGTGCTGTTTCTGTCGTGGGGCCAGCCCACCATGGACTGAACCCACTGGAAACTGTGAGCCAAATCTCTCCTCTTTTAAGTCATGAGTGCTGGGTATTTGTCCCATCAAGGGGAAAGTGATTAATACACAACTCATGATAAGTATTTGTGCATCCAAACATATAAAAGGCACAGTAAAAATACTTGGTGATAGGAATTTCTCAACTCCACTATCATCCATGGGCCCACCACCATATATATGGTCCATGGTTGACTGAAACATCATTATGTGGTGTGTGACTATATTTAAAAGGTTTTCTGAATGACTAAGCTATAAACTAGCCACTTTAGAGTAAGAATAGCTCTTTCAACTTCCGGGAGTAGAAGTGGGGTGGGGATGGTCCACAGTTATTCCCACATTATCCATGGAGACATTGTCACCCAAAGACTTGCCCAAGTCCTTTGAGCCAACATACAGTGTGATCAAAAAATACGGTGAGTACCAGGAGTGGGTACCAGGAGTGGACCTCAGGACCTCGTGCTTGCCAGCAAGCGCTTGTGCTGCTGAGTAATATCACCAGCCCTTTTTCTCCTTTATGTGGGTACCAGGAGTCAAACTCAGGACCTCGCGCTTGCCAGGCAGGCGCTTATGCCGCTGAGCTATTTCACCGGCCCGAGTATTTAAATTTTTAAAAATATATTACAGTGAAAAGTACACTGCCATTAATCTCCCTCCCTTCAGACACACTTACCCATCCTTCTCGCCACTTTCTGAAGCAGCTCTGGAGTCCTCTTTCATGAGTGTCTTTAGTTATCTTCTCATGGCTGCCTCGGTGTCCTGAATGAATTAAAAATGTTTCTCTCTCATGGTCATTTTGACTTTGGGGAAGACCCAGAGTTTGCACAGTGCCAGATCCGATGAATAAGGTGGATGAGGACACAGAGTACTGTTTTCATAGCCTGATTTTCCATTGGATGGCACTTGGCAGCAGCATTCACTGTATACTTGATACACCTTGTAAACACACTCAGGAAAAAGAACTTTCAGAACTGTCGCAGACAGTGGCAAGAATGATGGATAAATGCCATCGTTAGAAGCCAGGGTGTTAATGGCAATGTATCTTTTGCTGTAATAAATTTTTAGAATTCAAACATCCACCTTACATTTTAATCACACCTCGTACTAGAGAAATTGTGAGCTCAGCACCAGGTAGCAGTGGTCATCGCTTTCAAATACTTTTGCAGGACACGGGTGGGGGGTTCAAGCTTGGCCGGGATGCCCCCATTTCCCAGTGAGTGCTTATACACTGTCCGTGACCCAGACTGCCTGCAGAACAGCACCCCGCAGAGTGGACCCAGAGGCCCCCCGGGAGTGGAGGAGACCAGGGAGGGGGACATGGGGCCAACACACTGACCTCCCCAGACACCTGGTGGCCGTGGCAGGAAGGTGGCCTTCTGCCAGGTGCCATGCTGGGGACAGCCCTGCTGACCCTTCGGGCCCACTCGTGTCTGCCTCTCCCCCCGGCCGGGCTAGGGAGAGGAGCCGCTCCCCTGGGCTCTGTCCCCACGCAGTGGCGACTCTGCAGCAATGGCTGGGGAAGGTCAGCTTTCCAAAAGAGAGCTTCGAGGAAAACAGAGTGTGGGCACCGGAGCAGTGGAGGTACTAAAAATAGGAGCATCTGAGCTTCCAGAAGAGCAAATAGTCCACAAATTGGCCGTGGACACAGGTAGGTTTCTGCAGAAAGTTTTCTTTTCCTGCCATTGTCCCTGGTGTGCCCAAGACACACATCTTGGCTGATGGTTAGAGCTCCTCCTTAGCTTCACAACCATGCCTTGGACCCAACTCTGTGAGGTTGTTGATGCAGCAGCCGGATTTCAGCCCCGGAAGGAGGGAGCAGGGGCGAATCCTCCCGGTTTGTGAGAGGGGAACTGGGAGTCGCTGTGTGCTGCTCCAGAGGATTCCTAGCTGCCCCTGGAAGTCATAGCCACCAGTGTCCTATTTTGGTTGCTGAACTGAAAATAGTTTTTGTTTTTGTGATGCTAGGGATGGAACCTAGAGCTTTCACACTGAGCTAGGACCCTAGGCCTTTCTAAAAATGTTTTATTTGATAAAGTGTCTCACTAAGATGCCCAGGCTGGGCTTGAACTTGGGATCCTCCTGCCTCAGCCTCCCAGAGTGTTATGATTACAGGTGTGCGCCACTGCACCTGGCTGATCCATACATTAGAATTAAGAATGGGGATGCACTCAGGAGGCTGAGGCAGGAGGAACTCTAACAGCTCAAGGCCAGCCTGGGCAAAAAAGTGAGTTCAAGGCCAGCCTAGACTACATAGTGAGAATTTGTCTCAAGAAGTCAAAAACCAAAACAACAAAAACAATATTAATAAAACATTTCAGTGCTAGGAATGACCAGGAAATGGTTGTCATTGAAAGGGTGGTTTGTTACAGTTCCCGAGAGGAGTAGCCACACACTGGCAGGTGGGACCTCGCCAGGGTCCATGGGCAGTGAGGGAGCGAGGGGAGAGAGAGGTAGGCAGGAGCCTTCCATGCGGTCCCTGTGGGAGGATGTGGGCGAGGCAGGGTCCACAGGCTTGGGATTGAGAACGTGCACAGCGGCTCTGGGTCCAGGTTTGCAAAACACCATGGTGGAACAGTTGTTTACTGCCTCTAGGGTCAGCCAGCCCTCCGGGGTCTGCAAGGAGCCAGGCATCACAGAAAAACGAAAGACGTGGTTCAGCCGGGCGTGCAGGCACACGCCTGAGATCCCAGCACTCTGGGAGGCTGAATCAGGAGGACTGTAAGTTTGAGCCCAGCCTGTCTCAAAATTTAAAAAATAAAACAAAGCTGGGGGCATAGCTCAGTGAGAAGGCCCTGAGTTTAATCACAAAACAGCAAGGAAGGAAGGAAGGGAGGAAAAGGGAGAAAGGAAAAGGAAGGAAGGCAGGAAAAGGAAGGAAAGAGAAGGAACGAAGGGAGGAAAAGGGAGGAAGGAAGCCCACTGAGCACCTCTGAAGGGAGACAGGAAAGAAGGGGAGGAGGAGTGGGGAGCACTGTACGGGGACCGGGAGGTCACACAGAGGCTGCGGCCCAGGGTCTTGAGGGTCCAAAACCCACCGGTTCCCAAAGAGTGTTCCTGGGCACAGCAGCATCACCGAGGGCCACCATCGGCCCTCTGGCTCCAGCCCTTTCAAGGACGGCTGGGAGTCACACGTCTGCTCGCTCTCAGACTCCCGGCTCGACTTCCTCCCCTCACGATGACGTCAGGCAGTGGCTCTGTGGACGTGATTAAGTCTCGGCCCCAGTGAAGGGCTTTGTGCCCATACACCAGGCCTCCCATCCCTTCTGTCCCCTCTGCGTGCTCCTCCCTCCAGGGGACACCACAGCAGGTGCCCGCACGGAGCAGTGAGCGGCCCTCACCAGACACGGAACCTGCCACCGCCTGGACAGTGGGTGTCACCTCCAGAGCTGTGAGAACTGAGCGCCCATGTGACTCTAGGACGGGGCAGTGACCCAGCCTACAGCCTTTCGTCAGAGCTGCAGGATGGACTAATGTGCCCACCGGGTCAGCTCCTCAGTTGTGAGGCCAGCGGGTCGCGCTCACAAGCCCCAGTTTGCCTCCAGGCAGCACAGTCAGGGCTGAGAGACCACTCCTCCTCCATCTTCCTAAATTTGGACAACACCCCAGGGTCATTCCTCCTTCCAGGGTCCTAAGAAAATAAAGTGGAAAATAAAATAACAAAGACCCAGGAAGTCGCTAAGGCTCAGGGCCAGCACATTCGTGTTAGGTGTTAGATCCCGCGTCCTGACCTTCAGTAACATTTTCCACACTCAAACTTCATTAAAGGCTCGAACATGGGACCGCAGCTCGTGCGTGTGATTGAAACGGGGGATTCGAAGAGTCCTGTGTACCAGGAGCCCCTGAGATGCCTCAGCACCCTGTCAGTCACTGCTGTCAGTCATGTTCAGAGCGCCAGCGAGATCTTCCTTATTCCCATTCCCCGCCGCGGTCCCCGCATCACTTTTCGTTCACGCCACCTTTTTGCTTCTGTTGGCACAGACCTGCCCAGTGCAGCTGCTTTTTCTTTACCATTGGGTGCACACTTGCGGTTCTCCACTCCCGGTACACAAGAACCCAGATCTATCTCTTGAACGTAGCACATTATGTCAGAGCCGCCCACGTGGACTGTAACCGTGAGCCTGGATAAACCCCTCCTCCTCTAAGTCAGGTGCTGTGTATCAGTGACCCAGAAGTAACTAAGACAAGGACCATGAGATGAAATCATCCTGAATTTAAGATGAGCCCTAAATCCCATGACTCTGGTCCTTGTAAGGTGAGGAGAGAACAGAAAGACACATTCAGAAAACCAGGCATGGTGATGCACACCTGTAATCCCATTGCTTGGGAGGCTGAGGCAGGATTGCTGTGAGTTGGAGGCCAGCCTGGGCTACAAAGTGAGTTCAAGGCCAGCCTGAACTCTAGTGAAACCCTGTCTCAAAAAGACAAAAAAGACAAAAGAAAAGAAAAGAAAAGAAAAAACCATACACACACACACACTCAGAAGGAGGCCATGTGAAGATGGAGGCAGGGCCTGGAGGGCTGCAGACACAAGACAACAACACCAGGAGCTGGAAGAAGCAGAAAGCACCCTCCTAGGAGCCTGGAGAGGAGCGTGGCCTCGGGAGCTGTGAGAGAAGAGATTCCTATGGCGTTCAGCCCCAGGCTGCTGGTGGTTTTAATGGCAGCCCAGAGACTGTGCCAGACCCAAGGCAGTTGTGCGGACTTCTACTGGCCCAGCGCCATGACCAGGGGTCCGGGGCTGCCTACCCCAATCACAATTTAGCGACAGAATGCCCTGCTGAAGCCCACCTGGCCTCTGGGAGAGTACAACCAGCTGGTCAGCAGTGCCAACTCAGATGCCAGGTGAGTTGACAGGAAGACATTCACCAGAGGCAAAAGCTGTCATGTAGAGAAAGTGTGTCCTTCTCCTGTGACAGAAGATGGTGCTTAGGGGGTGTTTTAGTCAGCTTTCATCACTGGGACAAAATACCCGTCACACAGGATTTAAAGGAGAAGTTCAGTGTGGCTCATGGTTTCCGAGGATTCAGTCCATGGTCAGCTGGCTCTAAGGCAGGATCATCGTGGCAGAAGGGCAGGGTGGAACAAAGATGGTTAGTTCGTAGAGGCCAGGAAACAGAGCAGGGGAACAGTGCCAGAAGAAAGGGGCCGGGAACCAGACATACAGCCCAAGCCCATGACTTCTCCATGATCCACCTGGGTACACCTAGAAGTATGTGCCACTGATCCCCAAGTCTTGCCCAAAGCCAATCAAGCTGGCTCTCCACCCTAACCATGCAGGGACCAAGGGAGCAAGCTGGGTCTGTGCTGACTGCCTTGGCCCACAGCTGCTGACCTGCCCAGATCTTGAACCTGCTGCCCCCTGGGAAATATTATAACCCACAGAGCCCATCTGGTGCATCAAATGGGCTCCACGCTGGGGTGGTGCATGGGGTACTGGTGGGGTGGGGATGAATCAAACATAATGGATAGATGCAATCACAGGGACACTTTTCCTGGTTTAGGGGCCATCTGAGCAGCTCCTCTTGGCTGTCAAATAGCCCCAAGCATTTCCCCTTCCCAGGAATAGGTGCCCATGGCGTTGGGTGACTCTTGTCTTAGAGACAGGGACAGGCTATGAAGAAATAGCAGGGGAAAGAGGGAATAGAAGGGAGAGAGAAACAGGAAGGGGGCGGGAAAGGAAATGCGAATGAATACCCTGCGATGCTCACTGCATGTGGAACCCTGTCCTAGGTACTTCCTGGGCAGAGTCCTCCTGACAAGCCCACGAGCCATTATGTTCTGGAGGTGGGAAAGGGGTGCAGTCAGCTCATGGCCTTTCTCACAGTGCAGATTCACAAACATCCCTGAAACACCACACGGCCATAGGCTTGGAGTTCAGAAGACACATGGGAGTCTGGGTGTTCTGTCTACACGTGTAAGGCAGGTTTCATAACCTTGAAATCCTCCCGCCTTGGTCCTTCTGCGATGCTCCCAGCTTGGCGAGGTGAAACCCAGAGGTAACTTACCAGGCTGTTGTGTAAGCAGTCTCTACCCTATTGGAGGTTACATGTTTTAAAAATCTATGCAGTGTTCCCACAGTGTCATGCAGGGCACATGCAGCCTTGAGCCAATGGCCTGCCTGATCATGTCGTGGGGAGGTCCCTGACAGCCGAAGCACACCTGGCTGATATTTTTTGGGTTTTTTTTTTTTTTTTTTGTGGGTACCGGGGGTCAAACTCAGGACTTCGCGCACCAGCAGGTGCCCGTGCCGCCGAGCGATATCACCGGCCCCTGGCTGATGTTTTTGTAAGATCCCTGGAGGGTCTGACTTGGTCCTTACTGCCTGTTAGAATCCCAGCTCCTCTCACTAACTTCTGTTCCACCAGCAGGCACGGGGAGAAGCCCAGGGTGCATCTGGAACTTTGAAAGGTCAAGTGAGGGGTGTGTGTGTGCGTGCGTGTGTGTGTGTGTGTATGAAATTGCCAGGGGAGGAAGTGACGGGCGTGGTGTTCAATTGGGAGGGGTTCCTGATGCCAGCACAAGGAGGTGACCTGTCCTCCCCAGTGTGGCAGCTCTGGAGAGATTTCCAGGATGAGAGTGTTCATCAGAACTCTTAGCCTCAAAGGACGGAAGTCAAGTGCAAATGAGTTTCGACTGAAAAGGGAAGGAAGGAGGACTCTGGGGAGCTCAAAGAGCCGTCATGATTCCAGAGACCTCAGGAGCCAGAGCAGGCTGCCTAATGGATCTGAAATTTCTTCCTGCTCAGATGTTGGTCAAGGCTTCTCTGTGTGGCCTAATTCTTCCTTCTGCAGAGGGGCATTCTCCAGGCTAGGGGAGCCCCAAGGCAGGGACCCCAAGGCAGGGACCCCAAGGCAGGGGGCAGCAGTTCTGATGGACATCATTGCAGCTGACAGACCCTAGACTTAAACGACAATGTGAACTACCCAGGGGAGGAGCCTGATTGGTCTAATTTCAGTCACATGTCAATACTGGACCAATCGCTGTGGCCAGGCCTGAGTCACGTGACTGCCACATGACCACACCAAGTGGTGGGTGGGAGGAAGAGGCGGGCTTGCTGTGATTGGCAGCTCCCTTCCACGGAAGACAGCTCTTCTGAAGGAAAGGGAAGAGGGTGGCAGAGAAGCGGCAGATGCTCGCAATGGGGTGGCCGCATCAGAGGGCTCCGGGGAGCCGGGGAAGGCGGCCAGGGCAAGGCTAGGTGCTGCCGCTGGGAGAGGCTGCGCTTGGTTATCAGCCGCAGAAATGTTTCTCAACTTTGCTCAACACAAACGCACTCACCCCACCCAGGGAAGAATAACAGCTCAAGCTGTTTAGAACGGGCTCTGGAATCCAAAACAGATTGAGTTTCAGGAAGATAAATAAACCAAATGAGCACTGCTTGGCTTCCACATCGCACGCCCATTCCTTGGGAGGCAGGCGGCTCACAAGCCCCTGCTGGGGGAGAGGAGCCCGGAACTGGGGTGGATCGAGCAGTCGGATGGGCGCGGGAGGCGGGGCCAGGTCCAGGTTGCTCCTCTGCCACAGCCGCTCTGGCTGCCATGCGCCCTGGGTTTTGGGAAATGGGGGCTCCAAGTCAGGAGGTCCAGGGTGGGCTGAAATCTGCCAAGCCCCCACCAAGATGTTAAGGTGCTGCTGGTCCCCACTGTTCGCGATGAGGGGAGTCTCGAGTCATCGGGGCTGGAGGACAGGTCACTCTGTGAGCGGGCCCCAAGGAAGCCACCAAGATGGGCAGCGCGGGGTTGTGTGCTGAGCCAAGCCGAAGCACGGGCCTTTGTCAGCCTAGTCTGATGGGTGCTCCCAGGGCCGCTCACACCCACTCCTGGACGCACAGAGGACGCGCGTCAGAGCAGGGGGAAGGGAAGGGGTCGGAGCTCACTTGGAGCCCCGCTCAGTGTGCCTCAGGGGCTGGGGCAGGGGCAGGCTTCCTCCAGGGCCCTCGAATCAGCCTGAGCTGCTGCTTGCCACCTTCGCCTGGTGCTGACCACGGACACCTTGCCACTCGCTCTGTCCTAGCCGGAATGGTGTCCCCCGAAGACAGCAGGTTTCCATCGCTGGAAACCGCAGTTCCTTTTCTGGCAAAGGCTTTGCAGATGTGGTTGAATAAAGGATGGCAGGAGGAGAAGACTACCTTGGATTACCCTGGCAGGGACAGAAACTGAGTCAAAGGTGTGGGAGTAGAGACTGGAACAAGGCCGCCATGGCCCAGGAAGCTGGGCAGCCCCAAAGCTGGAGACGCAGAGAACAGAGTCGCTCCAGAGTGTGAAGGGGTGACACGCCCACGCCTGGATTTGAATTCCTGACCTCCAGAACCATGAGAGGTGGCAGCTCTGTTATCTTCACACCTGGCTTTGTATGGTGGCCACAGGAATCAGATGCACACAGGGCTGGGGGCTGGGGAGCTGTCCACTCCCTGCTGCCACTGTCCCACAGCCAAAGTGACCGTGGTGTTGCCCGTCCTGACCTATGGACATGCAGCGGGATCCGCAGAGGCAAGAAAGCTTCAAGCATGCAGAGTGTGGGGAGGCGCCAGGTGCCCACACAGCTGTGGAGGAGGCACAGGATGAGGGACAGGGCAGGGAGGCTACACAATCCCAGCAAATGGCCAAGATGGCGGCAAGGGTCCGCCTGTGCCCAGGGCTCCTTCCTCCTCTCTCAGGCCACCCCAGTCCACTGGGAGGGACTCAGCCTCCACAGCATGGCCCTTGTGATGTCCACGTGGTTGGCACTGGGCAGCGCCACATTCCCCCCACCCTGGGGTCCTTTTCAGGACCTCTCTTGGCATCTCCCTTTGGAGTCCCAGAGCCTGGTGTGTGAATCACAAGCCCTGGATGCTAACTGTCGTCCTTCCTTAGCTCTGTCCTCTGCCACCTGCCATGGCAGCCTCTGGGCCCTCTCGGCTGCTGGCCCTCCCTCCCTCTGCAGCACCCACCATGAGCCCCGGGCCTGGGTCTGCAAGTGGGCGGTCCCCAGAGAAATAGGTGGGGGTGGGAGGTACAGCCAGGGAACGTGACAACTGGGGACTTTCACCCTTCAAAGGAGACACCTTGGGCCACGCGTGGTCACACTGCCTGGAATCCCAGCTCTCGAGAAGCCTGGGCTACATAGTGAGTGAGACCCTTCCTCAAAAAACAACAAATGGAGATAGCTTGAGGAGTTCTGGGCCTTTCCTAGTGCAGTTTGACCCAGAGCTGGGCTTTTGTAGAGCCAGGTGGCAGCCCACAAGAAGGGACCAGAGGTGTCATGTTATTGCCACGTGCAGATCTGTCTCCTAACCTGGAACTGGTCCGGTTGCCCACTTCGATCTGGCGATGCAGTCCTGAGTAACTTCCAGAACTCAGCCCCAGATCTGCACAGCGCAAGGCTGCCCTTGAAGGGGACATTAAAGGCTTCGTGCCTTGGGTGGCTCCTGGCTAATCTGCTGCACCCCAGCTCTGTGGCCTCAGAAACAGAGGACCCAGCGTCTGTCTCCTTCTGGTTCACGCCTCTTTTACTGTCTCGGGACCAACCCGAGAGGGCCCTATTCTCCCCTGGTCTGGGCTGGACTGGAGGAGTCTTCTTGCGGGAGGGACCCAGACCTTCCCCCGGGGCTCCCCCTGCTTTGTTCTCTCAAGCCACCATCCCGAGAACTTCCAGCGGATCCATTCATGGTGCCGCGCCAATGCAGGAACCGGGGCCACACACGTGGCCAGGCAAGCGCTCTAGCACCGAGCTACACCCAGCCCCAGATCTTTTTTAATCAAAGAGAAGATGAGATTGTCTTGTTCTATATGTGCTACTTCCATATCCCTATTTCTGTTCTTTCCTTCCCACATTTTTGGACTTCGTGCCTGAATTCAGTGCAGTAGGAGGAGGCAGTTCTATGCATTGCCTGAAATCGTAATCGCCAGACAAATGCTCTTTCCTGGGGCACAGCGGTGGGAAGAAGACAGCTGAAGGGCGTGCACAGAAGATGCCTGGGACCTGTGCATGGAAACCCATGGGGGCCTGGGCCTGCCAACGGCGTCCCGGCCCCGCCCCTCCCGGCCTCGCCTCCCCGGCCCCCCCCCTCCCGGCCCCGCCTCCTTATCAGCTGTGGGCCAGAATAGGACATCTCAACTAGAAATTCCATCTGACCCAGCTATTCCCCTCCTGGGTATCTTCACAAAAGAGTTAAGATCATATTACAGTGATCCATGCACACCCATGTATGCAGCAGCACATTTCACAATAGTAAATCTTGGAAGCAGCCTATATGTCCATCAACAGATGAATGGATAAAGAAAAATGTGGTATCTACATATCATGGAGGACTACTCTGCCATAAAGAAGGATGAAGTTGAGTCATTTGTAGGAAAATGGATGCACTTTGAGACCATAATGTTAAGTGAAATAAATCAGAAACACAAGCTTAAATGTCACATGGTTTCTTTTATATGAGAAACCCAGATTATAAATAAAGAGCAAAATAAAAGAAATAATAGGAAGTAGGGAGACAGATCTATCTCAGAGGGGAAGGGGATCAAGAGATGGGGGAGAAAAGAGGGAGGGAAGAGGAAGAGGAGGAGGAAAGGAAGGAAGATGTGTTGTGTACATGGACCAACTCCACACAAGGAGTGTAAGCATTGTGTACTGTGAACATGTACTGATAAAAATTTAAAAAGTAGAATAAAATGCAGATTCAGAATAAAATGCATGTCGCGAGCCCCAGGCGACAGCCTCCCGAGGGTCACACGCCGCCTGTCTCAGATTTGCGGAGTCTCAGCCGCGAGTCAGACCGGACTGTCACATGTGCCCTGGGCCACTCCACTGCATGGAGGGGGAGGTCTGCTAGGACTCAACTGCCCTGTGGCACCCAGGGGCGTTTTAAACAGCTGGAGCCCCAGCCTCGGCCCTGATTTTATTGGTGGGAGTGGCCACTGCCATAGCTCCCCAGGGGACGCCAATGGCACCACGATTGAGAGCCAGCAGATTGGAAGAGTCCTAGGTCCCAACCAGTGACGCCGCTTGTTAGGGGTCAGATGCAGATGTCCCCCGCGAAGCCTCATGGGTGGAAGGTGATTGGATGATGGGGGCGACGGCTGGCTCGGTGTTGGGAGGCGGGGCCTGGTGGGAAGAGGCATCACTGGGGGCGTGGCCTGGAAGGGTTCCTCTTCCTCCAGGCTTCTCCTTCTCCCTCTGCTTCCTGTGCTCCATGCTGTGAGCAGTTCTCCTCCACCTGGCCCCTCTGCCATGCTGTCTGTGGGACGCTGCTTGTGAATCATCCCAGCACCTCCACGCGGGACTGGTGGGCAGCCCCGAGCCAGCCCTTGGTGCCATCATGAGATGCTCGCTCCCTGTTCGCACCTTTCCTTGGTTTCCCTGTGGCCCCCGTGTGTGCTGCAACTCAACCTCATGAAGCCATGGTAGGGCTGAGTCTCATGTCAGCCACTCACACCATAGTGGGGATGGAGAGCAACTGGGACGCTGGGACGCCGCTGACTGCAGGACTGAAGAGGCAGGGTGGGAGGGGAGGGGCTCAGGACTGACCCATGGCCACTTGTGAGTTGGTTATGTGGCCCTGAGCGTGCCACCTGAACCCAGAGGACCGAGGTGTCCCTAGGAATGAGGACGGCTCAGTGACTAAGTCAGGACAGGTGCAAGGCACCACAGGCTGGGTGAAGAGGGACAGAGAGGCTCTGGGAACACAGATTACATGCGTGGGTGGCCTGGTCACACCCTGGTGACACTGTTCACACCCCAAGGCTGTAGGCAGGGCAGCATCCTACCCCACAGAGGGCAAATATCCAACCTTTGTGGTCAGGGGGCAGACCTGGCCTCCCGAGTGCCAGGATCACAGACATGTGCCACCAGCCAGGCCAGAAAACCCCACTCATGGGGTTGTCGCTCCCTGGGAGTCTCTGTGGGCAGGAGCCCAAGCTCGGGATGGGCACAAATGGGCAGAGTGGAGAGTGTGACCCTGGCGGGCAGGTGGGGCTAGGAAAGCACAGGGCCTTGGCATTGTACACCGGTCCCGGATGCCACCGAGATGCTGTGTGGAGGCAGCCTGGTCCCCTGGGAACCACTGCTGGTGCACAGTGAATCACGGGGGATGCTTCCTATCTCTACCCTGGCATTCAAAGCTGCAGATGGAGACTGCCACATAGTATTGACTGCCCTGCATCCCTGGGACAACGCGTGAGGGGCAGGCCCCTTATCTGCAGTTCCAAAACCCAAAGCAGGCTGGAGTGTTTGGGTGGAGCGGGCAGGGCCGAGCTGCCCCAGGTTCCATGTGGACACTGTCTATACCCAGTGTGAACAACGGCAGTGGGGACACTGCCCAGAGCCTGCCAGGGAGGGAAGTGAGATTCAGGTTCCCCCCTACCACCTCCCTAAGACGCCCAAACTTCAGCCCCAAGACCCAGAGCCTTTTGGATCAGGGATTGTGTGGCTAGAACAGCAGGTAGGGAGGGCAGGAGGTGCTGTGCAAAAGGCTCTCTCCTATTCTGTCCTCACCACTTTGAAGTAGATACATCTGTTTGTTTGTTTGTTTGTTTGTTACTGGGGACAGAACCCAGGGCCTTGCACACATGTGCTGTGCAAACACTCTACCCCCAAGCTACATCTCCAGCTCTTTTTATTTTTATTTGAGACATGATCTCTCTAAGTTGCTCAGGCTGGATTGGAACTTGGGATCCTTCTGCCTCAGCCTCCTGAGTAGCTGGGATTACAGGTATGCACCACACCACCACATCTGGCTGCTAATGATATTCCTAGCCTTTTGTTTTAGAAGTTAAAAGAAGCCAGAGCTTAGAGATGTTACATAACTGGATCTAATTTATTGTGCTAGGAATTAATAGAGAGGAGGCATTTCATGTAATGAAAACTTTCCTAGGAAATTAACATACATACAAAAAAGCACATGGCTCATAAGTTTAGCTACGGTTTAGATCTAAAATGGCCCCAGAGGCTTTTTACCAGTTAGTGAAGTGCCTGTGCGATTCAGATTTGTGAGCTGCTCGGCTGGTCTCTAGCACGCCACTGCTCCAGGCTTAAGGCTCGTGTTGTCCCTTGCAGTGAGGAAGGTACTCTGTCATCTGACTGACCACAGGAGACAGAGGAGCTTGGAATCCTGGGGACTTGGAGAAAGTGCCTGGGGGAGGGGCAGGTAAAAAAGGAACCAATAAGGAAAATGACCTAAAGGTAGATCTTGAGGAGGAAGTGTACTTCTTGAGAGGATGAAATGAGCAGACACTAAATTCCTGTTCCAGAATGAGCTCTGGGGAGGACGCTCCCCCCTGGCTTGGGTCCTGTGACCCTTTGAAAGGTGGTGCTCTTGAGTCAGGTGCTGAGTCCCAGAGAGAGCGGGTGCTGAGTGTCTCGCAGTCTGTGCCTACTCAGGGAAATGGCTTAGGTTCTCCCAGGTGCTACGTAGATGTGAATGGAAGCAGAGCTGCTTTGGGAGACAAACTTGGAAAATTTTTATATGTGCATTGAAATAAATCTAAAAGAGCCTAGTTAACAGTTTCCTTTAATGCCAGTTCAGATTTAAAGATTTGTTTAAACCTGTGTTACTGCGTGAGCATCCACAGAGAACAGAATTCCCCCCTGCAGCGAAGTGGGTGGATGATAGCTGATGAGAGTAACAGCCAAAGTTTAGATAAAACCCTCTGAAAGCAAAAGCAGGGTCCTCATGAGCACACAGTAAGCCCTAGTTTGTCAGTGAACTTAATAAATTGAAATTGAATGTCCTGCCTTTAAAAACTAACCCCAGGGTGGGGTAGCTGGGAGGGGAAGTGGCAAGGAAACCAGTAATAACATACTTTTGAGCTATAGGAATGTTAATAAAACACCCCAAACAGGTATTATAGAGGCTGGGGGAAAAAAGATGTGATGGGATTATACAAATGATACATACTTTTGTGTCAAGACTCAAACAATGTGCTACAAATGTGATACTTAACCCTGATCTGCATGCACTGGGGATTGTTTAAAAAACAAAACAAAACTTTGAATCAATAAATTAACCGTTTTTCACTTGCTGGCTCTTCTTGGTGTAAATGGTGACTAATTTGGGACAGAAATCTTGACATCCAGTAGAAAGCTTGGATAATCTTCAAGAACCCTGGAGCCTTCTGTTGGCAGAAAAGCAACACTGCTTGGGTTACGATCCTTCACAAGTGACTGCTTCAGACACACTGGGCCACCTCTGCATATCCCTGGATGACTGATATGTGATTCGTGTGCTGTGCCCTTAGAGGGAAGAAAAATGCCATGTTAAATCTTGTTTTCCTAAATAAAAATGTTGAAAATAAAAAATAAATAAAATAAAATGGCCCCAGAGCCTCAGGTGTTCCGAGCAGGGCTTTGGGAAGTGATGGGATCCTGGGCGCTGGGCTCATCCAAGGCCTCAGAGGGCACTGACCCAGGACACCTGGAGCCCAGCCCAGCAGCCTCGGAAATGTGCACAGCGTCTTTCTGTCATTTCGTCTTTAAGAGGATGTCTGTTTTGAGCCAGGTGTGGTGGTGCATGCCTATAATCCCAGCACTCGGGAGCCTGAGGCAGGAGGATTGCTGTGAGTTCGAGGCCAGCCTGGACTACATAGCGAGACTGTTTCAAACAAACAAACAAACAAACAAACAAACAAACAAACAAGCAAAAAAGGAGATCTGCTTTGCAGAGGATGCTCACACTGCCTTCCTCCAGGTAGTCTGTTTAGCTAGGGTGCTTTCAGTAGGGGTCACCTTTTTAAGTTTCTCTCTGGAAGCCACTACTGCATAATTGGTCACACTCCTGCCTTCTGCCAGGAGGATGAAGCCAAGCCAGCTGACTGTGGTCAGCAAGCCTGATGGAGTGTGGCCTGGGAGGGCCCACAGGCAT
Organism: Erethizon dorsatum; assembly: GCA_028451465.1. Taxonomy (NCBI): domain Eukaryota; kingdom Metazoa; phylum Chordata; class Mammalia; order Rodentia; family Erethizontidae; genus Erethizon; species Erethizon dorsatum. Next base: position 60,930,583 of record CM051833.1, read on the forward strand.
CTCTCTGCCCCTCAGATGGGCTCTGGCACAGCCCCAGGGGAGGGCGGGTGCTGTGTCCATGGCCTCTGCCCTGAAGGTAGGGTCTCCATCACCCTGCAAGGGGCCCACAGCAGAGGGCTGGGCCAGCCCTGGGTCAGCATGGCCGCTGAAGAGGCTGCACTCTCCTTGCTGGCTTTGCTTCCCGGTGTCCCGGGCCCGAGAAGAGGACCTGTCCCTGGGGCCTCAGCTCACATCCTCCAGCCGCAAATGTAGACTCAGGCGGCAGCTTCCTAAGAGCACACAGCACAGAGTGGGACAAAAATAGCACAGTTCCTGAAAATGACACCCAGCTGTGATTGCAGAATAGACTGGTTTTCTGCAGCGGCCATGGCAAACTCCCACAAATGCGGGGGTGGGCGCTGAAACATCAGTCACTTTCTCACAGGTCCGAGGCCTCAAAACCCAGGCCAGGGTGTCGAGGCCTCAAAACCCAGGCCAGGGTATCGTCAGGGCCAGTGTCTCTGGAGGCTCCAGGAAGATCCCTGCTGCCTCTGCTGACGCTGCTGCCTGCCAGCTGTCCCTGGGGTCTTCGCACAGTCTCCCTGCCCATGGGTCTCGGTCTCTGTGTCCCAACTTCTCTTTCCCTGAGGACATCAGTCATGGACAAGGCCACCTTTCCCTAGTATGATATCAGTTTAGTTCAGTGGCACCTAATGGACCCTATTTCCAAATTAAGTCATTTTTTGAAGTTCTGGGTGGACCATGTTTTAGCAGGACATTATTCAGCCCAGCGTACAGATTATTTCCTGCTTATTGTATGTTAGATCTAGAATGTCCCACAAGTGTCTTGTGTTTGGAGGCGGGCCTGGCCGGAAGGGATGGGTGGTGACTCAGAAGGGTGAGTTCTCTTCCCGCTCCTCCCTTCGCCTTCCTTCCTGGCCAGCATGTGTGATCAACTTTCCTCCACTGGGCCATGTTGTTTCTGCCTTGGATCTGGCTGACCATGGACTGAACCTAGTGCAGCTCTGAGCCCAAATAAACCTCTCCTCCTTCAACTCATAAGATATTTTGTTACAGTGATGGGAAAGTGACTAAGACATGGTTTCAAAGTAATTTTCTGCTAAATTCAATTTGCTATGCTGGAGAATATTTTCCTCCCCTTCCTTGACCTTGGGTTATGAGCTGTGCTACTATAAACATGGATATGTATGGATCACTGTAATATGTTTGTAGCTTTCAAGTATGAAGAAAAGAATTAAGATGTGTTAGGTACCTGTACCAACTCTTTATGATAAATGTAATCATTACCGCAAACACGTACTAACAACAAGAATATGAGATGCTACCACAGGTTATCTCTGTGTAGAGAGGTTGCACATTTTTGTTTCCTGCCATTTACTCATCTGATCTTTACACAGTGAGAACCTATTGTTTTTTTAGGAGAAAAAGTCACTATTTTAAAACTCCAAATTATATTCTTTTCTTTTTCAAGTTTTCTTCCTCCAACATCTTGTACTTTTTCTTCAGCCCGCTCCTCTGAGTGAATGAGAAAATCCTAATCATCGATCTTGAAAACGCAGTCATAGACACCAAAAATATAAATAATGTAAATTCTTAATTTTGTTCCAAGAAGAAAAATAACGTGCACTTGATTATTGCATCATTGGAGGCATGCAACGTTCAATATTTTTCCAAGGAAGTGGCTAGAAAAAAGTAATCTGGGGAAAAGGACATTATTTTTCTGATACCCGCTAAAGTTCAAAAGCTAACAGAATTACTGTGAAACAAAAGAGAAACAATAACAACTCATAAAGACCAGATTCCTCTAACTTTCAGTATACAAGCCAAACAAAAATCCTGCGGGTAAGACTTGATGGACTTTTTTTGTTTGTTTGTTTCTTTGAGACAGGGTCTTGCTATGTTGTTCAGGCTGACCTTGAACTCACTGTGTAGCCGGAGCTGGCCTCAAACTTGTGGTGATCCTTCTGCCTCAGCCTCCTGAGTGCTGGGATTGCAGGTGTGTGCTGCCATGACTGGCTGAGAATTAATGGATTTTCATGAGTACCAGGAGCTTTAGAGCTCACTCAGTTCTTGAGTTTTACGGATAAGGAAGAACAGGAAGGGAGAGTGGGCGGTGAGGACTGCACCCCTAGGGTGCTGTGGACGCTCCAGTGGCCTGGGTGGTCCACACTGGCAGGTGCACTTGGATGCTCTGAGGATGAGCCCTGTGCTAAACCCTGTCCTGTACCCTCCGGGGCTCTCTGCTGCTCCCTGGCTGCAGTGGGGAGGGGGGCTGGTCGAGGCCCAGGTGATGTGAAGGGCTCGGGGTCCCGCCTACACAGGATCCCCCATCCCTGCCAGCAAGCCCTGAGCACGGGTCAAACCCACATGTTCACTAGTCTTCTTCCTGCCTCACTGGTGGTGTTCATTTGCCAGGCAAGGCCACTTGAAACTAGCTTTTTTTTTTTTTTTTTTTTTTTTTTTTTTTTTTTGTGGGTACCGGGGGGACGACCTCAGGACCTCACGCGCCAACAGGCACCTGTGCCGCTGAGCGATATCACCGGCCCCTTTTTCGTATGTGGGTTCCGGGAGTCGAACTCGGGCCTTCGCGCTTGCAAGGCAGGCGCTTAAGCCGCTGAGCCGTCTCACCGGCCCTTGAAACTAGCTTTTAAAAAATAAAATAAAATACTCTCTGGGAAGCTGAGGCAGGAAGATCTCAAGTTTGAGCCCAGCCTGGGCAACTTAGCAAGACCCTGTCTCAATAACAAAATAAAAAAGGCTGGGGATGTAGCTCAATGCCAAGGCCCTGGGTTCAATCCGCAGTTCTGCAAAAAATAAATAGTAGTAAAATAAGACCGAGAAAAATAGCAAGGCTCAAAAGAGGAAGGACTGTTTCGTGAAACTTTATATTCATTTTTATGGACGCACGGCCAGGTTGTGGTGCAAAACTTTTTTTTTTTTTTTTTTTATCAAGGGTTGCAGTCGGAGACAATTGAAACCCGCAGTCTGCATGGGAGAATCAGGAAGTAAGTGACAGCCAACAGGGAGGTGACAACTGTTTTCTAGGTTTTGGTAACATACCTTGTGCATCATGACGGTGTCACTGGCTAATGTGGGTCCTTGGTTTATTGGAAACGGAAATTAAAACGAAAGCACGAATTTACAGAAAGGAAAAAGCTTTACTTGGAAAGTTAGAGGGAAGATGGGAGAGGACCCAGCTTGGTCGCTGATGACGGGAACCAGACAAGGCGGAGGCCAGAGTGCGAGGACTGGGACCGCTGAGGGCCGGGCCTGCTGATCGTCACCCGATCCTGGTGCCCGGCTCTGGGACCCTCACGGCTGAAGGAAGGGCCCTTCCCAGGGAGGCGCTCTCTGTCGGTGGCCTCAGTCCCGTGGCTCCGCCTTCCCAGGGCCCCAGGTGACCGCAGGACGACGGCTGGAGACTTCAGTCCCTGGAAACCTCTTCTCTCGGCGTCCGCGGGGACACGGGAAGGGACGGGGCCTGTGACCGCGGGCTGATCCGGCCGGTCCAGCAGCGCTAGACAGACTCACCCGGGGGAGCGGCAGGCCCTGTCCCCGCTGAGGACCTGACCGGGCCGGCAGTGACACAGACCAGAGTGAGGGCGGGCGCCGCCCCGCTCCGCTTCCCTCGGGCGTCTGTGGGCCCACAGCAAAAGTGGCCTCGGAGTCCCTGACTGTCCTGAGGAAGACACAGACCATGCTTTTCTCCATTTTTGCTGGAATTTTATGTTCCTTGGTTAAAGTTCTGTGATGTTTGCAGTGGGTAATGATTACGCTCACCGGGGAGGGGCCTGAGCTGGTGTGAATCGGGGTCGTGACCCCCCGCCCCCCTCAGGGGCTTCCTCTTACCTGTCAAGTGCGCTGCAGGACTGTGCTGGAGGGGGGCAGGCGGGGAGGAAGATGGAAATCTCACACCCGGCGCCTGGGGCCCAGGGGGCGTCGTGAGCCCGTCGGCCCCGCACGGACCTTCGAGCACGAGCACGGCTGCCCTGCAGCGCGGCATCGGGGGCAGCGAAGGGAAGATGAGGAAGGGGCCGCACTGGCAACGAACTGGTTTCTTAGAGAGTCCCCCTTTCTCCTTCCCTCACTCTCTCCCTCTCTCTGCCTCTTGTTCGCTCGCTCGCTCGCTCTCTCCTGTTTTTCTTTTCTTTCTTCTCCTTCCTTGTTATCCTGGGGATTGAACCCAAGGCCTTCACACTGAGCTAAATCCCTCCTCCCTAGCTTCTTTCTTGAGACAGGGTCCTGCTAGGTCACTAAATTGCCCAGGCTGGGCTTGAACTTGGGATCTTTCTGCCTCAGCCTCCCCGAGTGCTGGGGTTACAGGCGTGCAGCCATCGCGCTCAGATTCTGAACAACTTTTTAACAGAGGCCCAGGCACCTCCGGCCCTCCCCACACCCCAAATCAGTCTCGTTTGCAATACAAACACAACCGCCCAGAAGGTCCGCACCTCCCTGCCTCTGCAGGAGAAACTGGGGGCGGTGCAGCTCCCTGGGGGGCAGGGAGGCGTCGGACAGTAACTCAGCCTCGCGGAGAGTTGCGTCTCTGCCCCTCAGGCAGGGCGACCGAAGCACGTCCCCGGCCAGCGGGCTGCTTCCCTGCGGGCGGAAGCTCCCCACTGAACGAGAGTGTCTCCCCAAATCTCAGCAGTGCCTGCGTTTGAGGTGGCCCCAGCTGGAGTGAACCTCAGGGGCCCGCTGGCCTCCCAGGGCGGGGGCATCCGAAAAGTGCTCCCCAGCTGCCCACTGCAGTGCTACCCGCAGCAGGACCTGAGACAGAAAGCTGTGCGCAAGGCCCCATGCCCAGGGATCCTGCTTACGGGGACGAGAAGCCCCACACCAGGGCTGTCGTGTGGCCTCCAGCCAGGCGAAGCCCGGGAGCTGTCTCTGCACACCCCCGTCAGTGGGGTAGTGGTCTCTGCTACCGCTGCCACGGAAACACCGCAGACCACGGAAATACTGCAGACCACGGAAATACCGCAGACCACGGAAATACCGCAGACCACGGAAGTACCGCAGACCGGGTGTCTCAACGACAGACGTTTATTTCTCACCATTCTGCAGACTAGAAGGCCAAGGCCAAGGTTCCAGCGATGTTGGACCCTGGAGGGCCATCCCACCACCGCCGCCCCCCCCCCCTTTTCTTCTAGTTTTTTTGAGACAGGGTCTCACTAGGTAGCCCAGGCTGGCCTTGAATTCCTTGTGATCCTCCTGCCTCAGCCTTCCAAGTGCTGGGACTACAGGTGTGCACCAATACACCGGGCTTCTCTTCTTATAAGGACACCAGAGTCCTGCTGGCTGCAGGCCCCTCTCTAACGCCTCATTTGACCATAATTACTTCCTTTTTTTTTTTTTTTTAAACAGGAATACATCTCTACTGGGCTTTGCAGATGCAGTTTTTTACAAATTGAAAGCTCGTGGCAGTTGCACAGAGCTGGATGTATCAGAGGCATTTTTCCAACTGTGTGTGCTTATATCACATCTCTGTCACATTTTAGTGATTCTCATATTTAAAACCTCTTCATTATTGTTATAGCATGGTGATTGTTGATTCTTTTAGTTTTAATTTTTATTAGCACGTTTGCAGTACATCCACTGAGGGGAGCTGTTATGTGTATATAATGCATCTTCGTTCCCTTTATGTCCCATATCTCTTGGTGCCCCTCCCCTTTGCAAATGGCGCCATCTCCAAAGATGGTCACATTAGGGTTAGGGCTTCAGCGCATGAATTCGGAGGGGACTTAACTGAGCCACCAACAGAGGAGTGACTTTCAAGTGGCCCTCAGAGCTTGCATGTGTTGGTCTTGGTTAAATTGCCCAAACTCGCCATGTGCTGACCTTGAACGAGGACACGTGGGAGCAGACATGGCTCAGCAGCTCCAGCCCCAGTGCCTGAGAGGACATCACTGCTCTACCTCATGTTGGTCTGGGGTCACCCTGGGGCATGGTGGCTGGGGACTCACTTCCATGTAGTGTCACACCCTGTGTGTCAGATTTTATCACTGTGACCAGAGACCCAAGACTAAGCAACTTCAAGGAGGGAAGGCTTATTTCAGGGCATGATTTTGGAAGGCTCAGTCCATGGTTGGGCGGTTCCATTGCTGTGGGCTGAGCGGGCAGAACATCATGTCGGACAGCCACAGTGGAGCAAGGCTGCTCACCTCATGGCAGCCATGAAGCAGAGGGAGAGAAAGGGGCTGGGGCCCAGATATAGTCCCCAGGGCCACATCCTCAGGACCCACTCCCTTCGGCTAGGCCCCACCTCCATCTTCTCCCAACAATGCCACCAAATCATAGTCCCATCGATGGCTCAAGCTACTGCTGAAGTTCAAGCCCTGTGGTCCAATCACCTCCCAAAGGCCCACCAGGAACCAAGCCTTTTACACAACAAGGCTTTTGGGGGACATTTGGATCCCAGCCATAAAATGCCCTGGCATGGCCCATCCCGCCTTCCTCCTGCGTGGAGCCCAGATGTGAGTACAGGGCACCGCCACCCCTCGTTCTTTCATGTGAGTGATCCAGTCCTTGCAGAGGTTGTGCAGCCTTCGATTTCAACTTCTCCCAAAGCAGCCAAGACTTCCGCCACACTGGGAAGCGGGGGGATTCACTAGAAAGATCCCAGGACTGACGTAGCTCTGAAACCGGAGTTTATGGTTTATCTCAGAGAAAATACCACTAGAAGTCAGTGGAGGGAAAGGTAAATGTAACAGAATCCAGGAGAAGCCAGCTCCCCGTGGAGCTCTGCAAACAGCACTGAATTCTCCCAGGAGGAACGTGTGACAACGCGCAGGAAATGTCGCCCCCCAGGGAGGCTCACCTGAGCCCTGGTATTTGTTTTTGTTCTCGTTTTCCCTGGGGTCAGTGACACAGACCCCAGCCCTCCCCAGGTCAAGGTGACACAGTAAGGCCTGTGCTTCCGGCGTGCAGAAGCGGGGCTCATCGTAAGTCATGCCACGGGCGCGAACTGCGGCGGTGGCCTGGGTCTCGGTCACGTTCCTCATCGCTGGGACGCAATGCCTGACACCAGCGATTTAAGGGAGGGGCATGGTCGAGGAGAGCTGCTGGGAGGTGGAGGAAGGGAAGTAGAGACCCAGGGGAGGAGCTGGGGAGGAGAGGAACCCCTCCAGGCCACGCCCCTCTTCTCACCACACCCCACCTCCTAACATCAGGTCACCTATAAGCTCCCAAAACCCAACCAAAAGCCCTGCCTGTGGTCACATGAGGCTGTGGGGGACATCTTAGTTCTAAACCGCCAGATACACAAAGGCACTGGTATCACAAAGACTACTCCCCGGGCTCAGAGGTAACCCCCAGGAGCCAGCAAGGCCATGTGCAGGGTTTGGTCAGCCCAGGCTTGCGAGTTACACTTACTGCATAGTCCCCCACCCAGGACATTCGGGAGCAGCTACGGTCGGTGCCCGGTGTTTCTGGTCTGATTCATCAGTGCCAGCAGGCTTTGAGAGAAATCGTGTAATTTTATCCTAATTTTCATGTATTTGATGATCAGTGAAGCAGGACAAGTTTCTACATGTTTCACTGGCATTTGAACGTCTCCTGTCCCTGGCCTAGTCATCTCCGTGTGTGTGATTTATGGGACCCCTTGTGAACTGTGCAACGAGCTCTTGGCACATGGCACAAATACATTTCTACTGTTTAGCTTAGCTTTGTTCTCTTTACATGTTTTACACGGTCAGTCTTTTCTTTCATAATTGCAGAACTTAGGGTTAGGAAAACAGAGACTCCTCTCCCGAAACCACACGCTCTGCACTATTTCTTCTGCTTTGTTTGAACTTCAAAATGTTGATGTATTTGACCTTTTGGAAAGTTCTGTTGTATAATATTAACTCCCTTGAGCTGCTATCACAAATCACTCTACATGGAGTGACATGAAGCGACAGAAATTCACCCTCTCACAGTTCTGGTTGTAACAAGTCGGAATGAAGTTGAGGGGCCCACTTCCCTGGGTGCCTCTGCCTGTGTCTCCTCCCCTCATCTTATAAAGTCACCAGTCATGTGGGGTTAGAGCCACTCCAAGGATCTCACCTCGATCACATGAGTGGAGACCCTATTTTGAAATAAGGTTGCGTCTCCAGGTGCCAGGGTCAGCGCGTCAGCATGTGGAGGGGCACGGACCAATCCACAGTGTGCAGCACAACCCGTTGCCACTTCCAAGGCCTTGCTCCGCATCCCGATGCTGCGTCCTGACCCACCCGCCTTTATCCCCAGGTCTGGCGGCTCCATTAGCTGCTGGATGATCTCGGCTGAGGTCTCCACTACCAACAGGGGCCAGAGTTGGGTCTCCGCGGCTTGCCGGACAGAGAGGGAAGAGCCGAGACTCTCCTGTCCCGACCTCAGGCTCTGAGTGCGGCTCTCTGCTCCCAGCCAAGCTCAGAAATCACAGGCAGGGCTCTGACCCGCCCAGCTGCAGCCTTTCCTCGGGTTTCTGTTATGCTTAGCCTCAAGCCCTCACCAACGCAGTGACCGTACCTATTCCTCTCTGCCCCACAATGGAGGCAGAAGGCTGGACATGCAGGACCTCTCACAGGATCACCTGGGGAGGGACACGACAAGGGCCCTGGGATGCCTCACCAATGTCACACTGCCTCGTGTTTCCACGTACAGGACTGGGCAGCCCTTGTGGGTCATTTCCAAAGTGTTGGATGAAGTTTGTTCTTCCAGAGGCCACCTGTGTGATTAGCAAAGCATCAGCTGGCCTAATGAGGCCAGAGCAGCTAGTGCTGCCCACCCTGAACTTGCAGATTAGAGGGTAAAGCCGGATAGCAGGCTGGGGAGCAGGTGGCGTGGCTCAGCTCGGCTGTGCCAGGGACAATGAGGGAGGACTGACCCCAGGGACCCAGAAGAAAGGAGGGAGGGAGGCAGGAGGGAGGGAAAAAGTCTAGACTTTATTTTCTAAGCAGCTTATCTTCTTTTTTGTCTTTTTGAGACAGGGTTTCGCTACGCAGTTCAGGCTGGCCTTCAACTCACTTTGTAGCCCAGGCTGGCCTCAAACTCAGAGCAATCCTCCTGCCTCAGCCTCCCGAGTGCTGAGATTACAGGTGTGCACCACCATGCCTGGCTAAAGTGGCTTATTTTATTTTATTTATTTATTTTTTTTTTTGAGGGTACCAGGGGTCGAACTCAGGACCTCGTGCCAGCAGGCGCCCGTGCCGCTGAGCGATATCACCGGCCCTTTTTTCGTATGTGGGTACCAGGAGTCAAACTCAGGACCTCGCGCTTGCCGGGCAGGCGCTTATGCTGCTGAGCTATCTCACTGGCTAAAGTGGCTTATTTTAAAGACATAATCAAGACAGAATGAACTGGTCGGACAGCAATGTCTTCATGCGTACTCTACAGCTACAGTGATGCTAGGAGCAGAAATAGGAAAATGGGTGTATATTTTGCCAAAAGAGAAAGCCTGCTCATTTAAATATTTTCCTTCTGAGTATAAAACATAAAGATCATTTTATGGAAAATTTCAAAATAAGGGAAACTACCAAGTGCCCAGGGCAAGAGGCATGGGAAGCGGGTGGGGCCGGCACGCAGGGGAGGCGTGAGGGCTGTGGGGGGCAATGGCAGGGTGGGGAGGCTGGCAGAGCCCCTGGCTGAGGGGGACCCCCAGAAAGGGGTGCACCCAGGGTGGGGGAAGTGGGGCCCTCAACAACCCTTCAGCCATGCGAGGGGGTGCGATGCTGGTTCCTAGAGCTGTGAGAGTTTCCCGGGGCTCTGGTAACAAAGTACCTCGAAGGGGGTGGCTTCAAACGACAGAATTGATTCTTTCACAGTTCTGAAGGCCGGAAGTCCAAAGTCACGATGTTGGCCAGTTTGCAGGCCCCGCTTCCTGGAGACTCTAGGAAAGGGTCCTGCTTCCTCCTGTCCTCTGATGGGGGGACAGTCCTTACAGTGGAGTGGCCGGTGTCTGCGTCCATCCCCCAAGCCCTCCTCTGCTGTCTCCATGTGTCTGCTCTGCTACGGGGCACCGCTCACTCCTGTGTAACTGCAGTCTGACTTACCCAGCGCCATGTGCTCAACCTGGTTTCCAACTGAATTCATGTTCCGAGGTTCCAGAGAGTCAGGAGTTCCTGGGGACACTCCTACCACACCATGAAAACCTTCCGGAGACAGGTGCAGAGGGGAACGCAGGGGAACTCTCAAGTGTGAGCAGGGGTGTGGTCTGGAGGGACCTCAGCCACCCGGAAGAGCTGGGTCTGTGTCCACGGTGGCGGAGGCAGATTCGGGATGCTGCTCTGGATCATCACCGGGCCTTGACACGTTGCAGCTCTTCCTGCAGGAAGAGGCCCTGCGGTTCCGGGCTCTGGCGGCCCCAGAGCTCAGTGTGGCTCGCAGGGAGAGGTGGCACGGGACCACCAGGCACAGTGGCTTCTTTCCTGTCTGTGAGAAGCCCCTGCAGCACCTGGATCACCCCCTAATCCCCCGATAACAATTCAAACAGATAAGCGACCGGAAAGTTTGGTGAGGGTCTAGGCAATAGGGTGACCAGCTGTCTGCCAAGCAGGGCCACCAACTTGTCTAGTTTGTCCAGGCTTAGTCTCAGCACTGAAAGTATTGCACCCGGAAACCCCTCAATCCCCAGCACACCAGGACATGTGGCTGTCCTCCTCAGCAGGCAGATGGAAGTGCGGGGCTTGTGTGCCTGATACCTCTGTCTCCTGTATCCCTGTTCCTACACGGTATGGGTAGAAAATGCACCCAATAAATAAAAAAATTTCATTACAGTAAAAGACACTTTGGTATTAATCCCCCTCAAACACTCCCCCTCACTTCAAACACACTTATCCCATCGTTCTTGCCCCTTTCTGAAGCGGTTCTGGAAGGCTTCTTTTGTGATGTCTTTACAAGGTGTGATCAAATATATAGTCAGCACTGCTGCCGAGTGTCATCCGATGGAAAGGGAGCCTCATGAAAACATGACGCTGTGTCCTCATCCATCTTATTCACTGGATCCGGCACCACGCAACTTGTCACCCTTCCACTAAAGTCCAAATGACCACAAGTGGGAAACGTTTTGAATCAGTTCAGGACATTGAGGCAGCCAGGACAGCACGACTAAAGGCACTCATGAAAGAGGACTTCCAGAACGGCTTCAGAAAGCAGCGAGGAGGGTGGGATTAGTGTATCTGAAGTGGGAGGGAGTGTTTTGAAGGAGATTCATGACAAATGTGTCTTTTACTTTAATTTTTTTTTTCTTTTTTTTGTGGGTACCGGGGGTCGAGCTCAGGACCTCGCATGCCAGCAGGCGCCCGTGCCGCTGAGCGATATCACAGGCCCTTTTTTCGTATGTGGGTTCCGGGAGTCGAACTCGGGCCCTCAAGCTTGCCAGGCAGGCGCTTACGCTGCTGAGCCATCTCACCAGCCCCTTTTACTTTAATTTAAGAAAAAAACCCAAAAACTAAGCTTTCACCATATTTTTTGATCACACGTCATATTTGCTGAACTGTAATTGTAATTAATGAAGTGCTCAGTAAATATTTGATGAATGAAGGTCTTGTCATAGCTGAAGAATCGTTTTCAGTGTTATGTGTTACCAATAAATGAGACAAATTAATTTAGATTTGTGCAAGAAGTCACAAAGATTTCTGGTGCAAGTAGAAAGTGCTGCATCAGGGAAGTTCAGAGAGTTGACTCCTCTAAAAACGAAGATCTAGGTTTAGAGGGGCCAGGTCTGATCCTCTCCACGGTGAAGCCAGAGTTGGAACGACAGGTGTGGGACAAACATGACGGAAGAGTCAGATTACATTGTGTGTCATCTAACACGGCAATGTCACAAACATCCCCAGGCGGGATGTGGCAGACTGCAGAACTAAAGGGTTGACACAATGTCCAGAAGGACACGAAGTAAGATTTGGAGCCAGTCTTCTGGGTGCCTTTGTCCCAGTGCTGTCCCATTTCACTGCACCGCAGTGGATGTCCAGATGTGGGGAAGAGCGGCCCAGCAGGTCTGGTCTGCCGTCTCCAGGGAAACCTGCACCTTGTCTGACCTTTTGTCAGTGCTGGGGACCATGGCTTTGGAAGATTCTCCTCTGCCCTATGTGCTCGTGAGGACCAGGACTGACTGGGAGTCTGGTGTCACTGCTGCGTCCTTGGTTTCAGTTGCCCAGGTTGGTTGCTAAGCAGGATGCCTCCATGCACTCGCTGTCCCTCCCGGGGTTCAAATCCTCCCAGGGCTCAGATCCTCCCAGTAACCCAGCAGCTCACGCTATCACCCCCTGGAGGTGGCTTCATCCAGGCTGTGGCCCCATGATTAGCAGCCTGGAGAATGAGGCAGAAAGCAGGAGTCCAGGGCACAAGGGGCCAGGGCTGATTGCCTTCCAGAATCTCTGAGGTGTGGACTCAGAGTAATTTGTGGAGTAATTTACATACAAGGGTCAAAGCGACATGGGTGCCCTGGGTCTCCTGCTCATTATGGGCTCAACCACGCAAGCACTTGGGGTCAGGGTAGCCTCCGGCCCTGCAAATCCCCTACCTGTGTGCACATTTCTGTGTCACAGTCCAGAGGACCTCACAAACCCATTTTCTCCACCCGTCTACCATATATATATATATATATACATATATATATATATATATATATATATATATATATATATATATATTGGTGATCACAATCATGGACAGAAAATAATCACAGGCAGAAACATCAATAAAATGACTAAAAAATAGAATAAACTAGTACCAATAAAACGAACTAAAAAGTAAGCTAATTGCCGGGTGTGGTGGTGCACACCTGCAATCCCAGCACTGAGGCAGTAGGATCACCAGCAGTTCAAGGCCAGCCTGGGTTACATAGTGAGTTCAAGGCCACCCTGTCCCAAAACAAAACAAACAAGCAAAAAGTAACTTACACTCACTATTCAGAGAAAATCCATGCATTTCTTTTTGGGCACGCACAGTGAATGGCTGTTTCAGAATAACCAAAATGATCTTGAAAAGGGACAAGGTAGGGGGTGTCGCACTTCCTGATGTGAGACAGGCTGCAGAGCAGGGTGGTTGAGGCAGCACGGGGCTGGGACTGCACTGACGTACGGATTGGTGGGTTAGAACTGAGCGTGCAGAAGTAGACCTGCGTGTCCATGGGCCGCTGAGTTCCAACAAGAGCGCCAAGACGGTTCAATGGGGAGAAGATTATTTTTTCAACAAATGGTGCTGGGGAAGAAAAAAGAATTTTGACCCTTACTTCACGCCTATAGAAAAGTTAACATAGAAGAGATCAAAGATCTAAATGTAAAAGTTCATGATGATGAATTTGGCAATGGCTTCCAACATAAGGCAAAGAAAGCACAAACAACAAAATAAGAGCCAGGTATGGTGACTGGTCTCACTATGTAGTTCAGGCTGGCCTTGAACTCGTGGCGATCCTACTGCCTCAGCCTCCCAAGTGCTAGGGTTACAAGTGTGCACCACCATGCCCGGCAAAATTTCCTAATTTACCCCCCTTGGCCTGAAGCTGCTGTGATTTTGAGCACCTCTCCAGTACAGTATTTGTTTGCTGTGCCCCTGATTTGACAAACAAGAGGGGAAGGAAAAGGGCGAGGACCAGAACAAAACTGCCAGCCCACCAGCAACTCCCCAGAGCTTTCTGGCTGCATCTGACAGGACCCTTACTGCAGAGCCCCCTATGCATTGCTACAGGGACCCCTGTGTGGGCAGTGGCCTGGAGGGCCTCAGCCCATAACTGTGGCCTTGCAGCTGGGTCACTGTGTGTGCCTGGTCTCCTGCACAGATGAGCGACGTAGCTCCACCCGCGTCTTCCAGGACCTGGCCCGTGGGGAGGTCGAGGCTTCCTCTGTTTCCTCTGGAAATTGTCCTGCACCCAGGCACATTTGTCTCTGGGTGTGTGGGCCCTGGCCCCGTGGGTCACTCTATGCAGATGCCAGGGGCCTCTTCCACAGCCCTGGGTGGGCAGCAGGCTCCCCACAAATGCAGAATGCCAGGCCCCCAAAGGGGCCACCTTGATGCAATTCCAGTGTCCCTAATGTGTGAACAGCTTTCAAACCCTGTGGCAGAGTGTCCTGAATACTTTTCCATTTTTACAAAGCAACAGTCTTGAGAGGCTGGGCATGTAGCTCTGTGGCACAGCACTTGCCTACCATGGGCCTGCTCCTGGGGACGGTGGTGCACACCTGTAATACCAGCACTCAGAAGGCTGAGGCAGGAGGATCATGAGGACTTCAAGGCCAGCCTGGGCTACATCGTGAATTCAAGTTTAGCCTGAACTATGGAGAAAGGTCTTGTCTCAAAACACCGAAAGTAAATATAAAAAGAAATACAAATGGTAAGAACCATAGAACTTCAAGCCTGGCGATTCATGTCTTCAAAGAATTCTGGAATCCACGGTGCTGACATAATTTCTAGTTTCCAACTTTGAATGCACTGAAGCAGCTGTACATTACTATTCTGGATTCGCAAATGATGCCCGCACTCTGGAGCCCACCATGCTGTCCTGGGTTGCCGAGGAGGGGCTGGGCTCCTTGGGGCCGGCCTGCACCTGTGCCTCCAGCAGTGTCACTGGTCTCATCCCCATGCTGTCCCACGGGGAGGGCTCATGCTCCCTCCGTGCCGTTGGAGCTGGAATCCCTGAGGCCGAGTCATTTTGCCGGAAGTCACTCAGCTAGAGGGGCAGGTGGCTCCCGGGACTCACCTCCAACCACGCCAGCTCTCCACCCACACAGGCCAGGCCCAGAGTCTCAGTGGGGTCCAGCAGGAGGGTCATGGTGACCAGTGTGCTCTACCCATTGGGCCACAGCTGTGGAAACAGATTCTCGACTCCCTCCCTCCCTTCTACTTTTGGGGGGTCCATAACTTTGGGGCTCTTGGTTCCCCCTCGGTGCACTAACTCAGCTAACAACCGCTCTGTCACTGTTTGGACTGTTCAGAGCCTGGCGCCGGGCTCTGGAGGCGCCGGGCTCTGGAGGCAACATTAATGGAGATGCGAAACTGACAGGGATTCAGCTGCCATGGCACTCAGGAGACACCGCTGAGGTCCCTCTGTCAAACCTCTCCTCCTCGGGGAAGACGGGCGACGGCTAAGTGGACGCCATGCACAGTGACATGAGGTCTTCTAGGCGTAGAGAGATGGCTTCAGGGCAGCATCCTGGGCACACAGATGCCCTGGCCCTGGTAACCCTGGGTCCTTTCCCCCGAAAGCATCCGAATTCCGTGCTGCTCCAGGCGGGCTACTGCGGGGTGTGTAGGAGGCTGGGGAGGCAAGCAGGGTTGAGCAAGTTGCCCATGCATCACCTTCTGTCACCACCTTTCATGGGACACCAGAGCAGCAGCAGGAGGGCCAGGGATGTGTCCCTAAATCTTTTTTTTTTTTTTTTTTTTTGGCACTGGGAATCGAACTCACAACCTCGTGCTTGCCAGGCAGGCGTTGTGCCGCTGAGCTATACCCCCAGCCCTGTGTCTCTAAATTCTAAAGCTGGAGTCCCTCCAATGCCTGTGCAGGTGATCTTATCTGGAAACAGCCTCCATACAGATGGAATTAGTGAGGAGTCGCTAGTGACCAGGTCTCGCTGTGAGGTTCATGCTGGCCTTGAACTCACAGCGATCCTCCTGCCTCAGCCCCTGGTGTGCTCAGGTTACAGGCGTGAGCCCCCATGCCTGGCTGTACTGTATTATATTCTGACAGCCGCGATGACATCAGTTAAATAAAGACAGCCAAGCACATGCTGATGTGTGAGGGACCGGGGAAGAGTGCTCTGGATTTTTGTATCTAAGATGAAAAATATTTGAAAACTATACTACATGGCTAGGAAGGAACCCACTGGGATGCGACAAGGCAGGTGGGGGCAGTGGCGACACTTGGGGCATCATGGGTGATGTAAGCTTTAATGTACCAGTCACGTGGGCCACGCTCCAGGGACGACTGTGGGGGCAGAGGTAGGAGCCCGGGGACGAGGTCCAGGCGGGAGGGGGCGGGGCCCAGGCGGGAGGGTGAGGCTGGCTCTCACCCCCGTGGGGGGCTCAGAATCCTGGCCCCCTCCTGCCTGCCTGCAGGGGGCGCTCTGCCCCTTGCTTCGGGACTGCGGAGGCGACTGTCCCGGGTGCTGGGCTGAACGGCGCCCCAGGTCGCGTCCATGCCTCGCTCAGGGTCCTTCTTTGGAAAGGAGCCCGGCAGACACGGTCGGTTGGACGAGGAGAGGCCCCTAAGCCTTAAGCCAGAGGAGGACGGGTCTCAGGGTGACACGGGCGCCAGGGCACCCGGTACCGAGGGGCCAGCAACCCGACCCCCGCGCGCCGGGCTCCATCTGCCTGCCTCCTGGCCTCTCCTGCAGGCTCCGCCCCTTTGTCCCTACCCCCCAGCTGTCACCAATCCCGGGTGACAGAAGGGGACCTCAGCCTGCAGCTTAGCCATGTCCCCTCAAAACTGGAGCGGTGGGAGATTAAGGGCTGCTGCGCTATAAAAAGCAGGCGGCCAGATCAGATCCGGGTGGCTGTCAAAGCCAGCGGTTTAGACGTGTACCCGCCTCTCCTCTGTCCCAGCTGCTGCCCTCACCCTTCACCACCCTGCCCCCAGTGCAGTGGGGACACAGCCAGGCCCCTCCAGACAGGGCCAGCACCGTGACCAAGATGTGTCACGGGGTCCAGGGACAAAGGGGGCGGCAGGAGAGTGATGTCCCGAGTGTCTGCACTTCAGAAAAACCTTGTAGAAGGAACCAGGCATGGTGGCACAGGCCTGCGATCCCAGCATTTGGGGGCCGAGGCAGGAGGATTGCCCTGAGTTTAGGCTAGCTTGGGCTACACAGTGAGTTCAAGGCCAGCCTGAACTATATAGCAAGATACTGTCTCTAAATAAATAAATAAATAAATAAATAAATAAATAATAAATAAGTTGCATCAAAATCTGACTTTATTATGATTTTACTTTCCAGGTTTTAATGGAAGCAGACTTGGCCATAACATTTGAAAATATACTTCTTGCCTGGGGAGATGGTGCATGCCTCTGGGAGGCTGAGGCAGGAGGATCACAAGTTCAAGCACGGCCTGAGCAATTTAGTGACTTAGCAAGACCCTGCCTCAAAATTTCACTCTGCGTGTGTGAGTGTGTGTGTGTGTGCACGTGTGTGTGCGGGGGGTGGACTGGAGCTGTAGCTGGCGTGAAGGCCACCTGGCTCTCCGCTGGGAGAATTGCCACACTGCCTGGCTCCTTCTACAATTCAGACGGGTTTGTCTGAATTCACATCGTTTCAGCCCCAGCTCCCTGCAGTGTACCTCAAAGCATGTCTGAGGTCCACGCAGAGCACATGAACCAGGTGGGATTGTGCTTGCTGTCCTGTGCCAACCCTGACAGCTGTCACTGCCACAGAGAAAGCAACCTGGACTCATGTGCACGTCCTCGCTGCCCGGCATGGTGTGGCCCTGTCCCCTGGGGTCACCTGCTCCGCTCAGGAGGCCAAAGAAAGCAGGCTCCAGGCCAAGGGGCCCCCCAGCTCTCTGTTGCCGACAGCCCTGACCCACAGGGAGAGGCCCAGGCCAGCAGCTTCCTGCCTTTGAGTGTCACGTAGCGGCAGCAATTAAAGCCAAGCTGGGCGTGGTGGCACACATGTACACCCATCAGTCCAGGAGGCTGAGGCAGGAGGATCTCAAGGTTGAGCCCAGGCTGGGTAATTGAATGATTTAGCAAGAACCTGTCTCAGAACAAAAAAGGTGGGGACAGGGATGCAGCTAAGTGTGGAGGCTCTGGGTTCAGTCCCCTGTACTGAAAAAAAGAAAAAGAAGCAGTAACTATGAGGTGAACCCCAAAGTTTCCAAGTCTTTAAGGATAAGCAAGGTCTTACTCTGTGCAGGGCACTGTGCGGGGTCAGGTGGAGGACACGGGGGTGACAGATATGTGACGACAACCTTCAGCCGGGGGACCTCGCACAGCAAGAAGGAGCTGGAAGCCAGCACTGGGAAGTGCGTTCCTGACTTGGTGTGACCTGTCCCTCATGTGCTCTGCGCCGCTCTGAGGAAATAGACGAGGCAGAAACACTGCGGGGGACAGTGACTTTCCCCAGAAGGATAGGAAGGAAAGGGGATGGGGAAGGTGACATCGCCGCAGGAAGACCCGACAAACTCCACCTCAGTCAAATGGCCCAGGTCAAGCTGGATGTGACGCTGCGTGGATGACGGAAGCCCTCACTGGTGTGCGGTGGACATGGATGTGGACGCTGCCTCCATGTTCTTCCTTCCCAAATCGTGAGAAAAACACAAGGTCAATCCTGATGAAGGAGAACCCTAGCTGGGCGTGGTGGTGCACACCTTTAATCCCAGAGTTTGGGAGGCTGAGGCAGGAGGATCACTATGAGTTCAAGGCCAGCCTGAGCTACATGGTGAATTCAAGGCCAGTCAGAACTACATAGTGAGACCCTGTCTCAAAAAGCCAAAAATAAATAAATAAATAAATAAATAAATAAATAAATAAATAAATGTATTATTAATGTAAAATACTAAGAACGGGGAAAATTGGGGGCAGGGCATGTAAGGACTCAATACCGGCTGCTCAATAGATCTGTAAGTCTAAAACTGTTTCCGAAAAAGTGTTGTCTATTAGAACATCTCGCAGCAACGAGCTTTAAGATAGGCAGCCGTGAGCCGGAATCCGTCTCTCCAGAGGCCCTCGATGCCACCCCAGCAGCAGCAGGGGGTCTGTGGGCTGCCACGGAGAGCCGGGACGTGCACGCCCAAGCGTGTTTACGCACGCGCTTAGAGAGAGCCGCTGCACGCGGTGTCGTTTTCCATTTGGAGCTGCTGTCTATTAGAAAGGCAGGAGGCTGCCTGCAGAGCACCGGGAGATAGGACCGGGACTAATGAGGTGACAGCTGCAGGCCGCGTCGCGTCCCTGAAGCTGCAGAGAGGCCGAGGCGCGGGCACTGCCCTCCTCAGAACACAGGAGCGCGTTGGCAGGCAGGTGGGTGTGAGAGAAAATTGACTCACTGCGCACACCTTTCAAAATGTACAAGTTCTGCGAAAGCTGAAGAGTTTTCTTCATAAATCAGATTCCTCTCCCCTCCCGCACCGGACAGCACTGTCCTGAGATCTTTCGGTGACTCTCGGTCACCGCCTTCCACACAGTGGCCTAGCAGCCTGCGAGTCTCGGCTTCCAGATTCTCTGGCGGGGGGTTCCCCAGCTTCAGAATTGATCCCCATTTTCAGAAATGCCACAAACCATATGCTTGCCTTTAATGGGATTTGAAATTTCAATAAACCAACCCAATGGTAACATTTTTAATCCTTTTTGTTTTCGTAGCACTAGGGATTGAACTCAAGACCTGCGCACTGACCTACATCCCCAGCCCATTTTTCACTTTCTATTTTGAGACAGGAGCTTGCGAGGTGGCTACACTGCCCAGGCTGGGCTCGAACTTGTGATCCTCCCGCCTCAGCCTCCCCAGTGCTGAGATTACAGGCGTGCGCCACCACACCCAGATTTCCCCATCTTTTTAAAATCGACAAAACCCCCAAGAATTAGCCAACATGTTCCAGAACATTTCCTACCAAGTTCCCTAAAATAATCACATTAGTCACTTGGTCTCTCTCCTAAGCTGCAGTCGAAGACAGCCTAATTAGCCGTTTCGCAAACTGTGACAGGAGCTGCCAGCGTAGGGGCGTCCTTATGGCTGGTCCAGGGGGCCTTGCTTTTTAGGGTTATGATCTGTGAGCCACCCCGACTCCTGGCACCCGACTCAGATCCAGCAGAGTTTCCCCCTGTGACAAGCAATGAAAACCGACCTTAAACGGGCACAAATGACAAAGAGGACGCATGGGCTCCGGGGACAGCGTCAATGTTTAGTTCTGGGTGTCCTCCGAGAGCCTCCCAGCTCGTGGGCGGGGCTTTGGAAGGCGATTGGATCATGGGGGCCGATTGGCCCCCTAGGGGGCGGGGCCTGGTCCAGGGGGTGCGGCCTACAAGGGTTTATCTTCCCCTCGGCTCCGCTCTCTCTGCTTCCTGGTGGCCATGCAGTGACCAGCTCTCCTCTGCCCAGCCCCTTCTACCACGTGCTGACCAGGCAAGGACTGAAACTTCTGCCCCGTGCGTCCATATCAACCTGTAAGCTGGAGGTGTCAGGCATGGAGTCCCAGTAAAGAGGAAGGTGATGCAGACACTGAGGGCCACTTTATTGGTCAGTTTCTGCCATGTGATCACCCCTTGGCCCAATGGTGGCCCAACTGTGTCACCAGGCAGATTGACCAGAATTATCTGCAGTCCCAGAACTGACTGGGGGCAGGGGGCTTTCGCCTTCCCCAGGGCACCAGCCACCTGGCATCGCTGCAAGCTCGAGGCCAGCCTGGGCTACATAGTGAGTTCAAGGTCAGCCTGAACTGCATAGTGAGACCCTGCCTCAAAACCAGCCAACCAGCCATTAATGGGGCTTTGCCTGACTGTGCTTCAGAAACGCTAGGCTTTGGAGAAACAGTGAAAACCAAAAGAAAATAACACAGCAAGCACTAGAAATGAGTCTTTTCTTTTGGTTTTCACTTGAACTCACTATGTAGCCTAGGCTGGCCTCAAACTTTCAGGGATCCTCCTGCCTCTGCCTCCCGAGTGCTGGAGTTATAGGTGTCCACCACCATGCTCCGCTTGGGCAACTTATTCTGAAGAATTTTCACACCACTTCCAAAACTTCAGCTTTTGCAATGCAGTCCAAGGCCCAAGAAAACCACACTGCCCTTCCAACAGCATCTTGACCTGTTCCCTCAATGAATTCTTCTGCTCAATTTCCTTTATTGGTTTGTTCGGCCGAAGCAATAGGAGCAAGAGGGGAATTAAAGCAATGCTTTTCCAAACTTGAAGCTTCATGTCCTAAGCTAATTTAGCTAATCATTGTTTGATTTTAAAATTGGACCAGCTTAAGCAACAATCTGAAAATTTCCTGATTCCGCTCCAGAGAAACTTTGGCAGCTGTCAGTGTGCAAATTTTCACGCAGGTTCCTGTGCCATGAACGGTTTGGCTTTGTTGCTGCTGTTGTTTTAATCTCGCTGATGGAGAAGCTGAGTCTTACGAAGCCTCCCGCACTTTGGAGCCATCTGTGTCATCTGCTACTTCCGTCCAATCTTTCGTGAGGCACAGAATGCTCTGCTGGGAGAAAAACAAATCTATAAACACACAAAAATCCTTCTTCAAATATTTTGACTCAAGTATTCTGTAGATTGAGAATTTCTGGCACAATTATGCAACATATACTAAAAAGACCTACTCCCTCCTTTTGCACAAATCTGTATGTGACAATAAACATAGTCAAGAAAATTTTGGTGCTATCTTCCACATCCTCTGTATAACAACCCACTTTCCATACTGTGACAGATTACTGGAGGCTGAAAACTTTAAAAAGAAAAGAGGTTTAAGGCTGGGGCTGCAGCTCAGTGGTACAGCACACAAGTGTGAGGTCCTGGGTTAGATTTCAAGCACTGAATAAGAGAGACGGGAAGCCAGCCTGGCTGAAAGGGGCCAGCTTGTTTGTTTTTTGAGGTACTGGGATTGCATTGATACTGTACCACTCAGCAGCATCCCTGTCCTTTTCTTTTGAGTATAGACTGTCCTTGAACTTTCAGCCCTCCTGCCTCAGCCTCCCAGGAGCCAAGACCACATGTGTGTCACCATGCCCAGCTCAGGGTGTTTTTTAAAAAATAACAAATCCCTTGTGAGAACTGACTGGGGTCCCGAGGAGAACTCTGAATCCCTCCTGGACTCTGTCTTGGAGCATGGCCACCCTGGGGACCAACCACCCAGTATGCCAACCTTTGGGGGACACATCTAGCCATAGCATCTCTCTGCCACCCCAGGAAGCATGGGGCAATGGAAGATATGGCCCACGCTTACAGAAGGAGGAGAGGTGTGGGGGACTGGCCAGGAATCCCACCATGTCTGGAAGGTGGACATTGGAGTCACTTCCAGGTTCCAGTCCCTGTCCTTGGCTCGACTCCACCACACCTAGTAACACCCTGACAAGACTTCAGGACTTCTCTTTTTCCTTTTGATTTTTTTGAGATTGGGCCTCACTATGTAGCCCAGGCTGGCCTTGAACTCATGGTGATCCTCTTGCCTCAGCCTCCCCAGTACTAGGATTATAGGCATGCACCACCAGGCCAGGCTGGACTGCATAATTTTTCTTGACAACCACCAGATGTTGTGCTTGAGTTAGGACAAGACGAGCGTTAATCTTTATGGACACAGAAGCATCTAGGCAACTATTTTTATACTTACTTACAGCATACATAAAATGCTATGTTATTTTTAAAAGTATACATATTTATATTTAAACAGAAAGCACATATACTGCGCAGTAGGAAATGGCAGAAGAAGTTTGATTTCTAGACTAGGTAAATACAGTATATCACATTAATGCACAAATTTCCTCTAAATGTTTTCTTGCTTTTTTTCTTTGCTGCCTAACCTCTCCATTATTGCCTATAATTTATTAGAAAATAAATATATCTTTTTTAATTTTCCAAGTACAGAGGAATCCAAAGTGGGCATAGTGGTACATGCCTGTAATCCCAGCACTTGGGAGGCTGAGGCAGGAGGATCACCATGAGTTCGAGGTCAGCCTGGGCTACATAGTGAGTTCAAGGCCAGCCTAAACTACTTGGTGAGACCCTGACTCAAAACAAAACAAAAAAAAACACACAAAAAAACCCCACAAAAAACAAAGAAACAGTGCACCCTGTTGCTAAGCTAGGACGCTGAGAAAGTTAGGGTATTAAATGTATTTTCCATTTAGTTTCAGCTTCCTCTGGGCTTATCGGGATGTGACCCTGTGGTAAACCACAGAGCCTGGACCCTGACACTTGTTGTCCCATCCATGTCCCCTGCCTGCCATCTGTGTTTCCGCAGCCCCTCCAAAGCAGCACTTTCCATGGGGGCTTGCGGCCACACGTGGCCCTGTGCATTTCAGCTCTGGCCCCACTGTTCCTGAGTGGACTGGAGATCACAGCCCACAGCCCCGACGGTACCCACAGGTGAGTCTCCCTGGGCCGCTGCCCGCTGTCCACTTGCTGTGCGGCCTGGTGCCTCCAGTGCCCACACGTGAAGAGGGGTCCCGGCCGGCTGTGCCCTTGTGGGCAGCAGGGACCTTGCAGGCCGCTGTATCTGGCCTCGCTGTCTTGGAGTCGCGCGGGGTGATGGTTTCCTAGAGCTCTGTTGATATAGGGCATATAATATAGGCATGACATAGGACCTCCAAATAACATAAGGGAAATATTATAACTCCCAACCTGCTAAATGTCTGAAATGCCAAGTTTGTGTTCTCTAAATTCGAGGAATGACTTCTAGGAACAATGGAGGTTAAGAATAGAAAGAATTTACTGCGAGAAAGAAAGCTCCTGTTTCAGAGAGATGCCCTGGCCCTGCTTCTCAAGGGTGTGTCACTGAGCAAAGCCAGGTGGTGAGGCGGGTTCAAGGTGGGACAAAGCTACCGTCAACTACTAATAAGATTATAAATATAGTCGCTTAGGTAAAACCGATCCAACAGAAAGTCACAGGGTGGGTGTGAGGTGGGACAAAACTATGGTGAACCAGTAAGATTATTGATTAAATGTGGAAGCAGGTTGCGTAGCAAGAGCACAAGGGCAGACAAGGACTTTGCTGGAAGGGGTGGGTCAAGGAGATTTGGTCCCCACCCCAAGGTGATTGATGTCTGTTTAGAATATCAATCACTGCTGTCACCCCTACGGGAAGTATGTGGGTGAGAAGTTCCTCTTTTCTTTTTTTTTTTTTTTTTGTGGGTACCGGGGGGACGACCTCAGGACATCAAGCGCCAGGAGGCGCCCATGCCGCTGAGCGATATCACCGGCCCCTTTTTCGTATGTGGGTTCCGGGAGTC
Organism: Erethizon dorsatum; assembly: GCA_028451465.1. NCBI lineage: Eukaryota > Metazoa > Chordata > Mammalia > Rodentia > Erethizontidae > Erethizon > Erethizon dorsatum. The sequence continues at coordinate 60,954,400 of CM051833.1, forward strand.
GAACTCGGGCCCTCGCACTTGCCGAGCAGGCGCTTAAGCCGCTGAGCCATCTCACCGGCCCAGTTCCTCTTTTCTTGAAGCCTGGCCTTCAGTGAATGCTCCTCGAGCCACAGCTGTCTTTGGCACTCACCTCTCAAGGGCCCGCCCAGCCTGACTGCCTGCAAAATTTCTAAATAACTTAGCAGCTATCTGTAATACTGTGACTGGCCACCAGCTCCATGGCTCAGAACCTGGAAATTCAGGGTGTGGCATTCTGGAAGGGGCAGTCTGAGGTCGAGGAGCAGCAGGCGCTACCCTTGGTGAAGCCTCCAGGACAGGGTCCCACCCTCCCCCAGCTTCCTCCACAGGGATCTGTGTCCCTGTGTCCATGTTTCCCTCTCTTATAAGAATACCATCCATGAGCAGGCGGGGGTCTGTCATCCCAGCACTTGGGAGGCTGAGGCAGAAGGACTGCAAGTTCTAGCCAGCCTTGTCTCAAAGTAAAAATAAAATAAAAAGCTGGGGATGTAAGCCAGTGTGAAGGCCCTGTGTTCAATCCTAGTGTACACACACACACACACACACACACTCTTGGAGTAGAGTGTCAGACGGGCGGGAGGGGAAGAACTCAGCTTCTGTCCTGAGGTCCAGCTGTCACTGCAGGGCCTAGGCCTGAGTCCCCAGGAACAGGGCTGGGGACCCTGGGACTCTGGTGGAGCTGCACTCCAGAGCCAGATGTGGAACAACGGGACCAGGAGAAGGACAAGCTGACCTGGCGTTTCTGTCACCATAAAACGGGGAGACTTTGGGTCCTGAAAATGAAGCGCGGGAATTGTTTAAGAGCTATGTGTCCTTACAGCCATCAAACCAGGACCAGTTGTGTTGAAGTGCAAGAAATGTTCAGAAAGAAGCAGCCACCGTGGCGCCCACAGGCCGGGTTGGGGGTATGGACACATCTGGGACTGTGCAGGGTTGAGCTAATCTTTTTTATCTTATTTTTTCTGGTGGTACTGAGGACTGAACCCTGAGCCTCTGCACTGAGCTACTTCCCCAGGCCTTTTAAATTTTTATATTTTGAGACTAGTCTAAGTCGCTAAATTGCCTAGGCCAGGCTGTGATCATCCTGTCTCAGCCTCCTGGAGAGCTAGTGATATAGGAGAAATGAGAGATGTCAGGTATGCCGAGTTCGTGTCCCCCGAAGTCAAAGAATGATTTCTAAGGAACAACGGAGGTTAAGAGTAGGAAAATTTATGGAGAAAAGGAATGGGGAATAGGAACGGGGGAATGGGGCATAGGAATAGCTCCTGAGACAGGAGGGTCCCGAATGGGTTGCCAACGAGCCCACCTCTCAAAGGAAGTCATGAGGCGTGTACAACATGAGTCAAAATTAAGATCAACCAATAGGATTGCAAGCATAGTCGCTTAGGTAATACTGATCCAATGGTAGCAAGGGTACAGGAGTGACATCGTTAACCCTGGTCGATATTCATAGTCTTAGTTTTGTCTTTAGTCTTAGTAATCTCAGTCTAAGTGGTCTCAGTCTTGGTGCTTTTAGTCTTGGTCTTAGTAGGTGGGAGAGGATGGCCCGCCCCTAAAGAGATAAAGGGAGATTCACAAGGGTGATACCATTAATCCCAAGCCTCTGTTCATCCCTTAGGGAAGTGTGTAGAGCCAGCCACTGTGACTTGAATCTTCCGATGCGCCTTTAGCCATGGCCCTGACAGACTCTCATTTCCTGCACTGGCTCCCTTGAGGGCCAGCCCTGTCCGACTGCTTACTCTATTTCTACCTAATTTAGCTGTCTGTAATACTAGGACGGATGCTAGGCCTGCACCTCCATGCCCTGTGGAGCTGGTCTTTGGAACCTGGGTGAATCGCTTCCAGGTTGGAGAGGAGGCTGCTTTAGACCCGAGGGGCCCAGCACCCCATCACTGACTCATCGGAGATGCGTAGGAGCTGGGGCAGGACTTCAGCTGCCAGGGACACCTGGGGACTCTCAGGGGTCACCGGCCTCTGGTCCAGAAGATTCACACCAGCTTCCCAGGCCAGCCATGCCCTTTGCAGCCTCTGGGGACTGAGCTCCAGCTCCTCCAGTTCCCCCGCCTGTGAGGTGAGGTGACCACAGCCTCCATCTCCCCTTCCATCTCCCCTTCTGTGGACAGCCCGGGCCCAGGCAGGGAACAGGTGCTGCCACCCCTAGTAAGCCAGAAACGCCCAACACTGAACAGGAAGGGATCCTCAGGGCAGGGGTGGGGTGGGGAGAGTGGGGACATTCCAGAGGGACAGGAGGGGGTAGCTTGCCGCTAGCTTATAGGTCATGGTGTTCTCAGGCTTCCCGCAGAGGGGAATTTTCAAACAGAAGCTGGGTGTGATGGCGCACACCTGTAAGTTAGCACTCAGGAGGCTGTGGCAGGAGGGTTGCTGTGAGTTTGAGGCCAGTCTGGACTACATAGTGAGTTAAAGGCCAGCCTGGAGTATGTAGTGAGACCCTATCTCAAGCAAAAATAAAATAAAATAAAAATGGAAATAAAAGGGCCATTGCAGGTGTGAGTGCAGAGGGGCAGGGAGGGAGAGCAGGTGGAGTTTTCCTGCCTTTAGGGGGAGGGACAGTCGTGTGGGTCAGGGAGAAGCTCTTGCTGATCAGATTTTTTTTCCTCCTTTCCCCAGGTATTGAGGACTGACCCCAGGGCCTTTGCACTGAGCTACGCCTTTGAGAAGAGTTCTTATTGAGTTGCTAAGTTACTCAGGCTACCCAAGAACTTGTAATCCTCCTGCCATAGCCTTCTCTATACTGGGATAATGGGAGTGCATTGCTGTGCCCAGATGACCAGGGGTGTGTGTGTGTGTGCACACGCATGTGTGTGACAAGGTATCACTGTGTAGCCCAGGCTGGCCTTGAATTCACAGTGATCTTCCTGCCTCAGCCTCTGAGTGCTGGGATGATGGGTGTGTGCCACTACACCTGGTGGAAAGGAAGTTCTCCAATGGTTACAGGAGGGTCCTGGGTCACTAGCAAGGATCCAGATGCTGCCAAATGGATCGAGTTAGGGCCACAAAGCAGCTGATGTCTTGGACAGGAGGCAGGACAATCCTAGCGCAGCTCTCTTTGTGCTCCAAAGTGTTCTGCTGATTGACTTCAGAATACTCTAGGTTGCTTCTTCTTAGAGGGCAAACACCTTGGGGAAATTTGCAAAAATTCCAGAACGAATAATTTCGGTTTACTTGAGCTGTTTTTGAGAAATGAGTGACTAAGAGATGTCCTGTGTTCCCCAATCCACTTCTGCTTCTATGGGGCAGCCTGGGGAGCAGGTGCAGACCTTGGAGGGCAACAAATCACTCCCGCCCTGTCCTTAGAGGACTGTTGGTTTAAAAAATGAGCGTCAAGCCTGGCATGGTGGTGCACACCTGTAACCCCAGCACTCAAGAGGCTGAGGCAAGATGATCGCCATGAGTTTGAGGCCAGCCTGAACTACACAGTGAGACTCTGCCTCAACAACAAAATAGAACAATTTGTTTTGTCCTGTTCCCTCCAAGAATTTCCCCTGGAATTTGGTTACATCATTTCTACAATAGCATGAGCCAAGTATAAGGTTTACAGCCCTGAGTCTTTTCATGTGAGACCAAGGTCTGGTTTAGTATCTTTTACTGAGGACAGATTTTTTTTTTGTACTGGGGATTGAACCCAGGGCCTTTGCACGTAGCTGCATCCCCAGCCATTTTTAATTTTTTATTTTGAAATGGTCTCACTAAGCAGCTAAATAGCCCAGGCTGGGCTCAAGCCTTCAATCATCCTGCCTCAGCCTCCCTAATGCTTGGATCCTAGGCATTTGGTTGTCTACATCTTTAAAAATAAATACGTTCCTTCTAATTTTAAAAAAGCCTGACTTAGAAATGTAACTGAGCTAGTGCTGGATATTTTTTAATGAGCCAAAAGCAAACTATTCAACTAAATGAACAAACTGTGTAATACACATGCTATATATATTTAAAAAGTCATAAATTAAAAGCAATTCATTGAAACTGAAGTCTTGTATATAACAGAATTTCTCAAACTGTTATTGATTTAAAAATTAGCCTGAAAGCATCTGAACCTTTTAAAATTATAACTGTTCTTTCATAATAGCCGAGCAAATGACCGAGTCTCACTGTGACATTTCTATACCTCCCGTGTCCCGCTTGGTTCCAACCCCACCCGTCCCTTCCCTATTAGACCCTCTTAGTCCAAAGCCCTGATCCGCTGCTTTCTCCTTCCTTGTAGATTTTGCACACATAGTATATAAATGTTGGTTTTGCCCAAAATATCTGAGCCTGGTATTGCTTCCAGTATCGTCTCCGGAAAGGCTGCGCATGCGGTGCCCCTATGGTGCAGGGGCATTTCTAAGCTGGGGTGCAGTGACCCGCTGCTTCTTGACATCTGCATCTTCTTCTTCCTGCCGCACTAGGGAACCTTTCCCTACCTCCCCTTCTTGCTTTATTTGGACCCAGAGTTGTACGAAAGGAAAAGATGAAGTGGGGAGACCTGCACATAGCGCCTGAATCCCCTTGCAGGGGCCCGGTGATGAGGACCGCAGCCTGCACGGTGCTCCCTAGGGACCGGGCCCTGCTCCCCGAGAGTCGCACGCTGGCGGGCTCTGCGTGCAGGACACAGCCCTGGCTGGCTGAGGCCGCCGACGCCCGCCGCGCCGGGTGGGGGCGGGGCCGGTAAATCCCCGACAGCTGGCGACCTCAACAGGGGAATTCCTGGTGGGAATCCAGGCGACCGTGGCGGCTTCAGGGAAAGGGCAAAGTGAGCCCCACCTGCAGCATCTAGGGTTTCAGAAAGGACCCCTTGCAGGGGCGCAGGGTGCACGGGTGTGGACGTCTTCACCCGAATCGCCCTCCCGGGTCCCTGCCCCGCAGGCGACACAGGAACACGAGGACACCAGGTCCACACCACCGGCCGGGGGATTTTGGGCCCGGCTGCCCTTGTGCCCCTTGCCTGCGCCTGGGTCCCCAACGCTGCGCCGGTCCAGTTTCGTCACCTTTGGACCCGAGGGCCTCGCAAGGCTGGCGCCGGGTGGGCACCCAGGGAGATCCGTGGGGACGGGGAACAGAGAGGCGCCTAGGGGTCCCGCGTCGGCCCTGTGACCGCAGCCCGGGCTGTCTCCACCACGGGCCTTCACGCACGGGCTGTCCACGAGGATCCGGCCGCTCGCATCCTCCTCCCAAAGAGAGGGGCTCGGGGCACTCCTGCGCCCCTTCCCCCGCACCCCGCACCGGGCAGGGGGGCGGGGGCAGGACCGTCGCGGGCACTCTGGCCGGGTGCTGTGCCTTCTCCCTTCAGGAGTTTTCCGAACACTTCCCCACGATCGCTCTTTTCTTTAATCAATTTTTTTTTTTTGATAGAGTCTTACTATGTAGCCCAGGGTACTCGCGGCGATCCTCCTGTTTCAGCCTCCCGAGGGCTGGGATTACAGCTCTGTGCCACCAGGCCCCACTTCCCAAGTTTCGCTCAGGTCTCTGACTCCGGGGCGCGCTCCCCTCCGGGTCCGGGGCAGGGTCCCCGGGCGCGGTCCCCACGGCCTCCGCCCCTCGAAGCCCCGCCCCCGAAGCCCCGCCCCTCCTCGGCGCAGCCGCGGGCGCTCGGCTCCGCCGGGCTGGGGCGCGCGGGCTACCGCGGTTGGGGACGCGGGGCCGAGCGCGGTGACCCAGGCTCCGGCCCCGGGATGGTGCTCCTGGCGGCGTCCGGGCCCGAGGGGGGCGGCGGGACGCGCTGCCTGTCCCCGTCCCCGTCCCCACCCCGGGACGCGCAGGCGGGCGAGGACCCCGCGGACGACGACGAGGACTTCGAGGACTTCTGCCTGCTGGATGCCCGCAGCGTGGCCACGGACGACGGCTTCTACCCGCCGGGGCGCGGCGAGGAGCGGGGCGCCGCTGTCCCCGAGGGCGCCCCCGAGGTCGTGCCGGTGCCCGCGGGCGCCACCCTGCTGCGCGCCGCCGGCGCCAACGACGCGGGGCTGCTGCGGGCGCTGGCGCGGCGGGGGCTGCGCGCCGAGGAGGTGCGGGAGACCGACCGCAACGGCCGGGTAAGGCCCGCCCCGCGGAGCGACCCTCGGGGTCGGGAGGTCGCCTGCTGCGCGCTGGAGCGGGGTTGGCTCCTCCGGGGGGGGCCCTCGCCCTGTCCCCTCCCCCTGCCACCTTGGCTTGGACGCTGACCGGCGACCCTCGCCCCTTGCCTGCTGGAGCAACCCCGTCCCGCCCGGCTCCCCTCTGTCCCTCCCCTCGCCGCCAGCGCCCGTGCGCCCCTCCCGGGTCTCCAGGCTTTGGAAGCCGCGGCTCCTTTCCTCCCACTGCCACCCGCAAGCCAATGCCCAGTCCCGGGGCAGGGGAACGGGGTCCCCACTAGTTTTGTCGGGCACAAGGGAAAGCCAGCAGCATTTAGCAGAGAGGAGAAAGTGGGAGGCCGCTCGCGCGCACGCGGCCCGCCGCGCTCCCCGGAGCAAGCGCAGGTGATCGGTGGCCACGGCCCCTGCTCCTGGAGTGGACGCGCGGCAGCGGGCTCAGCTGGTTTCCACGTTGCCCAGAGTCCCCCGGTGTCTGTAGACTCAGCCTGGCACAAATCGGGGACGCGTGCGCCTTGCGGGGAAGAAATCGTGCTTTTCATCTGGGGACCCGGCTTATGACCCAGCGACTTTCGCGGGGCTGGCTGCCCCTGTGTCCCTGACTGCCTTCCACCGCGCTGAGGCACCGAGGGCGCCGGTGGCGAGTGTGGCTTTCTGCTTGTGTAAAGGGCACGGACGCGGCGACTGAACTTGGAGGAAGTCCGTGCTTGTGACCCGTGTCAGCGCCCTGCGGGTTGGGTGGCGGCTCGGCACCCAGCAGCCCCTTCTGTCTTCTGTCCCGGGGCAGGGGTCGCCTCGGAGCTGCTCTTTCAGTTTCTCCGGTGTGCTGTGGGCCCCAACGTCTCCTTCCTCATCAAAACCTTCCTGATGAGGGGACCCCGAGCTGGCGTGGGCGGGCGGGTAGGGCAGCTCTCTCTCCCACTCCCTCACGCCCTGCGGTCTCCCGCGGCCCGGCCTCCGCCTTGAGCACTCGGGGCTCAGCTTGGGACGCCTCCCTTGGAGAACCAAAGTTTGCAGATGGCCAAGAAGGCTGGTGGGACCCTGGCGGGGGTCTCCAGACACCGTGAGAGCCCGAGGCCTCGGGGCGCAGGGACCCGTGGCTGGTCCCGGCCTCCCAGCACCTCTGCCTCAGTTGCCCTGTCTGTAAAGTAGGGACAGGGACCGGGCTGTGCCTCCGGGCTGTGCGCAGTGTGCTGCCCCGCACCTGGGGCTCTGGGGTCGTTGTGGCCTGTGTCCCACTTGTCTGCCACCTCTGGCTTGGAGGACAGCGCCTCCAGCTTTGCGGATTTCCTGTGCTAGGCAGGGACTTCACCCCCTCCTTTTCTTCCCCGGAATTATGAAGGTGGAGACAAGGAGTCCTTCATTTTTCTGCTTTCAGTCCCCTCCTCTTTCTGCCCATGGAGCAGTGCCAGGGACAGAACAGCAGGGCCCCACGCCCTTTCACCTCCGCTCCGAGGCGTGCGGTCTGGTTCTGTGCTGCTCAGGGAGAAGGGGGCCAGGGGCAAGACCAAATGGGAAGCAAGCACTGAGTCACGTGGTGGCACATGCCTGTTAGCCCAGCGCTCTGAAGGCTGAGGCAGGAAGATCCCATGTTCAAATCCAGTCTGGGCATTTTATTTTATTTTATTATTATTTTTTTTTTATGGGGGTACCGGGAGTCGACCTCAGGACCTTGCGCTTGCCAGCAAGCGCTTGTGCCGCTGAGCCATCTCACCGGCCCTTATTTTATTTTTTAAAGTTTCAAACGTTAAAGTATTTTCTGTTGAGCATAAACTTCTGGAACCCCTGTTGGCAGTAACTGTCACATCCTCATAAAAGGGGCAAAATTTGTAAGATGCCTCTTAAAATAAGTATTATTTTTAATAAAATAATAAAACTTCAAGGTGGGATGTGGTGGCACATGCCTGTAGTCCCAGCACTCGGGAGGCTGAGGCAGGAGGATCTCCATGAGTTCGAGGCCAGCCTGGGCTACATAAGTGAGTTCAAGGCCAGCCTGCACTACATAGCGAGACCCTGTCTCAAAAAACAAAACAAAACAAAACCCAAACAAAAAACCCAAAACTTAAAATAAATGTTCTTTATACTACACAGTATGTTGAGAATGAAGGTGGAATTTTACTGTGACCGTGAAACGTACACGAAGTCCAAAGGGAAGGAGACTCTCAGAATAAAGTCGAAATACAGTAAGACACACCGACCGGTCATGTTCTCCAAAACGGACAGTGTTAGACACTGTTTTGTCACAGTGCCTTGTTGCGGGGTGTGCCAGCCTCAGCACTTCAGTGACACCCTGCCTTGAAATAAAAATGAATGGATGAATGAATGAGGAAAGGGTGGGGTTGTAGCTCAGTAGGAAGGTCCTGAGTTCAATCCCCAGAACCATAAGAATCACCTCTTTTCAATTTTTATTCATTGTGTTCTTTTCGGTTTTTTGAGACAGTGTCTCACTATGTAGCTCAGGCTGGCCTTGAAACTCATGGTGCTCTACCTGCTTCAGCCTCCCAAGTGCAGAGATTGCAGGCGGTGTGGCTGGGTGATGGTTTGTGTGTGCGAAGAGCCCGCCCAGGCTGGCGAAGAGTCCCCTGCGCCCCCGTAGCTGGCCCAGGAGCAGCAGACAACCCAGGCCGAGGCCAAGGGCCACATGCTGCCCCTCACCCCAGCTTTCTGGTGGAAGGTGTCCCTCCTCTTCCGGGGCCTCGCTGCCCCCTTCTCCTGTGGCCTGCACAGAGCGGGGCTGGCTTTGGACACCCACTTCACCTTCTTTGGTTGTGGAGTTCAAGCCCCGGCCACCTCTGCATCCATCAGGCCTATGTGGCTGCAGGAAAACCACCCCCATTTTCTTGCTCTTTCTCTGTCCATTACGCTAACTTCTGTTTTTACAGAAAACTGCCCCATTTTTTCTGTTTTACAATTTAATATTATAAAGTTGTCACAGAACTCTTTTTATTTTGTGGTACTGATGCTTAAACCCAGGAACACGCAGCCACTGAGCTGCAGCATCAGCCCTTTAAAAAATATTTTACTTTGATACAAAGTTTCACTCAGTAGCCCAGGCTGGACTTGAACTTGCAATCTTCCTGCCTCAGCCTTGGGAGAAGCTGGGCTCATAGACATGGGCAGCTGAGCCCTGTGGGAGTTCTCTTTGTAATCTTGGCTGTGACCATTACATTCTGGTTTCCTATTCTTTTTTTGTTTTATTTTTATTCTTGTTTTGTTCTGTTTTCCTATATTTTTGAATTTGTGCTGTTTCTCTCCTTTATGGCAAATACTGTCAAAAATGTCTAATTTTTATTCTTTTCAGAGATTTGCTCTGGATCTGTCAGCCTATTCTTTGTCAGTTTCTGCTATTTTGTGTGTTTGTTTCTTCCTTGAGCATTTTCCTGCCTATACTTTTTCCTCAAAGTCTCACTATTGCTTTTCCCAGCCGGTTTTGATACTAATATTTTTATTATAGCTTTCTTCTGATTTATAGTATTTTTTTATTATAATTTTTCAAATTTTATTATCACATTTGCTGCACATAATGATTACATTCATCATGGGGAGTTGGCATATGTACATAACAATCTTCATTCCTTTTCATTCTCTTCCCCTCCCCATTATGGATTCTTTTTAAAGTTTAAAAATCTATTTATTTATTTATTTATTTTTGTTTTTTGATCTCACTATGTAGCCCAGGCTAGCCTTGAACTTATGGTGATCCTCCTGCCTCAGCCTCCTGAGTGCAGAGATTACAGGGGTGCATCACCATGTCTGGCTTAAAATGTATTTTAAAGCTTTGTTTGCAAACAGAATTGTTTTAGCCTAATGGAGAACACGATCTGTGTGACAGATACTGCTTCTTTGAGAAGTTTGTTTTGTCTTTTTAAAATTTCTTGAGACTCCCTTTACGCAGCCTGCTGGACCTGTGAATCACAAACGCGGGGCCACCTAAGATTTCCCTAAAGGTCAGAACAATTCCACAGGGAAGCGGGTTCCTTTCGATGAAAAGACAGAACACAGAGAAGGGGTGACACACGGCAAACGCTGTGCTTTATTCGAGGAGGTTGGGAAGTAACTTGTGCAACCTGCTGGTTACTGCGGGTGCCGTGTGCATGCGCATGTGTGTGTGTGTGTGTGCGTGTGTGCGTGCACACAAGGGCCGGGAGCTGTCAGGAGCATCCTCGGCCGGGCAGGGTGGTGGCCACTTCAGAGCCTGGGCGGAGGAGCCGCTGTCGCTGGGGTCCAGCTGGAGCTGGGCAGCCACTCCTCTTTGCAGACCCTGGGGCCAGGCTGCAGGGGAACTGGGGTTGCGGAGAGCTCTGCCGGCCTTGCACGCGCGTGTGTGCTCCATGTGCACCCGTAGTGTGAGCAGGAGGGCGATGGAGGTGGATTTACCTCTCCCTCCTAAGTCCCAGACGGGATGGACACTCAGGCAGGAGGGAGATCCTGCGCAAGTGCGAGGCAGAGCTGCGTGAGGCGGTGGGGGGGAGAGCAGTTTCCAGGTCGCAGAGGAACGGCTGTGTGCTCCCCAGGATGGGGTATGGGGTGTGCGGGGTGTGAGCGAGCTCAGGCCGCAGGAGGATTGGACGCGGGGATGGAGAATTGGGCTGGGGAGCCTGTTGCCTGTGTTCCCGCGAGTTAAATGTGCAGTCACAGGACAGGGTCTCTCTGTGTAGTCCATGCTGGCCTTGAACTCACTGTGCGGCCCAGGCTGGCATCACGCTCACAGCGATGCTCCTGCCTCAGTCTCCCAGGTGCTGATATGACAGGGTGCGCCACTGTGCCCGGCCCATCCTGGGTCTTGCGAGAAGGATCTGTCTGACTCTGAATTCCCCAAGTGTCCTTTGGCTTCCCCTTCTCTTCGACACTATCCAGGCAGCGTCCACAAGGCTGGGCCAGCGTGTCCATGTGAGGGTCCGCCTGTGTCATCTGCTGTCTGCTGGAGTTTTGTTGGCCCTGGTGTCACGGCATGGACAGGGTTCTAGGAAACGTGTTCCAGGGTCAGAGCAGGCCTGGCTGATCTCCACAAGACCTCGAATCCAGCCTGCTGTATGAGGAGCCTTAGTGACCACTGGACCTCCGGGGCCCTTTGTCCTCTTTTTTTTTTTGTTTTTTTTTGAGACAGGTTCTCACTATGTGGTTTAGGCTTGCCTTGAACTCACTGTAGCCAGGCTAGCCTTGAATGTGTGGCGATCCTTCTGCCTCAGCCTCCCGAGTACTGGATTTCCGGCTTGCACCACCACGCCTGGCAGGGTGATCTTTTGGGGGAGCCTTTGATGAGGGGGTGCCGTGGGGGCTGGGGATGGACTTAGGGTTCAGCCTCCACGGAAGTACAGGGAAAGTAAATACATTTCTCTAAAAACTCAGTTACTTAACACACATTGAGGAAGCCATGGCGAATTTTTTTTTTTGTTTTGGGTGCCGGGAATCGAACTCAGGACCTTGCGCTTGCCAGGCAGGCGCTGTGCTGTTGAGCTATATCCCCGGCCTCTGGCAAATTTGTTTTTAATGGAAATAATCATTCTTAGCTTGTCTCAGGTGTAAGCAAATCTGAATCCTTCGGGTTCGTTTGCAGTGAGGCACTGTATTGAGTTAACTGAAAACCACAAAGTATTTCATTTGTTAAAGGCAATGACTTAGCCATGAGCCCAGAACAACTTTATTGGGTCCCCATTACTATTACCTTTAAGAGTTACTCTTATCTTTTTGTTCCCAACTTTTAATTCAGTGGGGGGATTTCTGGAAACAATTAAACACTAGTGCCATCTTTTCATTTGGAAGGGGCAAGTTCCATCCCTGAGTTTGGAGATGGATTCATTCGTCCTGCGATTCCAACATCTAGGCTTCCCATATGCTGTGGGGTTTTAATCAATAACATAGAAAAGTTGTTATTGAGTAATGGCTTTTTTCTCCAAAGAAATGAATATTCTATAAAACCTTTGCTATAAAAACACAATATTAAATGCTGGAGGAATCATAAAAAAATATGTGTTTTGAATAGCTTTCCACGTGCAGAGGAAGTAGTTTTAAAAATATTTGAGGCAGGGCCGGTGATATGGCTCAGTGGCATAAGCACCTGCCTGACAAGCGCGAGGTCCTGAGTTCAACTCCCGGTACCCACATTAAAAAAAAAATTTGAGGCAGGTGTGGCGGTACATATCTGTAATCCCAGCACTTGGAGGCTGAGGCAGGAGGATTGCCACAAGTTCTAGGCCAGCCTGGGCTACATAGTGAGTTCAAGGCCAGCCTGAACTACATAGGGAGACCCTGTCTCAAAATACTAAATAAATAAAAATAAGAACATTTGAATAGAACTGTATGTCCATGACCTTAAAAGTCACTTTCACTTAGAAAATCCCAGGGTCTCACATATCAGTAATCAGCTCTAAAAATAAAGAATCTTTGTACTCTGAGATTTTAAAAATGTTTAAGTGATTAAATGATCCAAATTAAGTAATCACAGGATACCTAAGAACAGAAAAACATTTTTTTAAAAAAGAAAGCTAATTAAAGTTCTAAGTAGTAGGAAATCCCCTAACTGTAAAACAGAGAAGCCATCCTGCCGCGTCCAGGCGTCTCTCCCGGGCAGCCAAGGCGTCACCGTCACTGTGTCCAGTGTCCTCAGCGGTCGTCAGCCTCTGGCTTGGGCAAATGCTGATCTGCTTTCTGCAGATTATGTGGGTTATTTATGGAAGGGTTTCCATGTATTTATAGAAGGTTTTTTAGGAAAGAAGCCTGGCACCCTGTGACCTCGTGGCTTGGCCCCACCAGGAAGCACCTGCTACCCGCAGACGGTGTGGCCTTTGTCCGCCGCAGGCTCCTCACCTCGCATCCCAGTGGACGATCGATCGGGAGCGCAGTCCGCAGAGCCGCGAGCCTGGTGTGACCTGGGGGCAGTGGCGCAGTCTCTGTCTCCTGCATGTGCCCGGCCAGTTTCCCCGCACCATTGGCTGAAGAGGAAGAGGCGATCTTTCCTCCCGGGGGTGTTTTTGGCCCCTTTGTCGAAGATCAGATGGCTGAGTGTCTGGCGTTATTTCTGCATCCTCTATTTGGTTCTGTTGACCCACAAGTCTGCTTTTGTGCCAAAACCAGGCTGTTTTTAAGCAGCGTAGCTCTGTAGCATAACTTGATGGAGTACTGCTCTGCCCTAAAGAAGGATGAACTTGAGTTGTGTAGGAAAGTGGATACACTTTGAGACCATAATGCGAAGTGAAATAAATCAGACACCGAAGCTTACATATCCCATGGTTTCTCTTATATGGGAAACCCAAAGTACGTATATTTGAAAAAGCAAAATAAAAGTTAGATGATAGGAAGCAGGGAGATGGATTTTTTTGCAAACGGGAAGGGGACCAAGAGATGTGGGGGGAACAGAGAAAGAGTGAAGATGCGCTGTGTACACGCGGCTCCCCACAGTGAGGGTAATCATGTGCTGCAGAGATACTGATACACATAAAGATTAGAAAGAGAGGAGACTGAGGTCGGTTCCCCTTGTCTCGTCCGGCCCTTTGCTCTCTCTTCCCCTGCCGTCTCCAACACAGCAGCCGGGAGCAGGGCCGTGGGTTCTGTCCTGTGTTGGTGCCCGGGCGGGTACTGGTGGGTGCCCCGTCTTTGGACTCTCGGATGCCAAAGGCCGTCATCGCCTCTCCGTGACTGGCCTGCCCTCCCACCCCCCAGAATGAATTCTATCTCTCTGCCCATCCTTTTCTCTCTCCTTACAGATGTATTTGGATCCCTTTAGCCATTAAAAAAATGAACACAAGCCAGGCATGGCTCATGCTTGTTATCCTAGCACTCAGGAAGCTAAGGCAGGAGGATCACTATGAGTGTGAGGCCAGCCTGAGCTGCATATCAAGACCCTGTCTCAAAAAAAAAAAAAAAAAAAAAAAATCAAAATCTGAAGCACAGTTTGTGTGCGTGCATGCTGCCTTCACACTATCATGAAGCCAAAAGATCTTAAGTCGAATTGTTGTGAGTCCGTACTTAAAAACAAAGCAGGCGTCCCTGGCCTTGACACTGCTGACACTGAGTCCCATAACTTTGCTGTGAGGACCGTCCTTGGTTTTATTTTTGTCATCGTTGTTTTTTGAGACAAGGTCTTGATATGCAGCCCCGGCTGGCCTTGAACTCGGGGCGATCAGCCTGCCTCAGCCTCCCGAGTGCTGTGATGACAGGCGTGTGCCACCGTGCCCAGCTTCCGTTTTCTTTTCTTGAGATGAGGTTCTCCTACACGGCCCAGTTGGCCTCAAGCTCCGGATCCCGGGCTCACGGGCCCACACCCGGCTTGGTAGTTTTCCTTGGTTCATAACAACACTGAACCCAGCAGACAGACGGCTCTGTCTGCAGTCTCCCCGCGCCGAGAGCTTCTTCAGGGTGACTTCTTGGCGCCCAGGCTGGGACTCACTGCCCTGTCGCGTGCTGTGGTCTGAGCCAGACCCATGCCGAGGGTCCTTCCGGGCGCGGGGCGGCGCGCGAGGCCGGCGGGGCTGCTGCGGGATCTGGGGTGCGGGTGCGCGCCGCGGGGCTTCCCCCAAGCTCAGCGATTCTGGGCCTCTCTGTGACCAGCCCCGGGTCACCTCCTTTGCTGTGCACAATGGCGCGAGCCTCCCCTTCTCCGACAGCACTGACGGCCAAATGCAGCGGGGATTTGATTCCACTTCCAGGAGGAACGTTTAGTGTGGAGACGGGGAGCAGGCAGAAGGGTCCCCAACAAAGACGGGAATGGAAACAGGAGCCCCATGCCCAGGGCCGAGAGGGACGGGTCAACATGGGTCTTCGCTGGCCTTTCCTGAGCTGGCTGTGACGTTTGTCTATAAAGACAGCTTTGGATTCTGCATTTTACAACTTCTTTCGCGTGCTTTGAACTCACTGCTGTTTTAGAAACACGCCCGCATATATCATAGTTTACTTGGCAATTTGGGGACGTTTTGGTTGTTCCTGGGGTCTTGCTATGTAAATTTGCTCTGATGCATGCATGTCTTAGCTGGCCTCAAACTGGGTTTCTGAGACTTTCCCTCCCTCCCTCCCTCCCGTCACCCCCTCTCTTTTTTGTTTGAGACAGGGTCTCACTGTGTATCCCAGGCTAGCCTTGAACTTGAGGTGATCCTCCTGCCTCAGCTTCCCCAGTGCTGGGGTTATAGGCATGCATCACCATGCCTGGTTCTGATCCTTTCTTTTTGGATCAATCCCTTAGAAAGACTCTCACTTGGTTTAATAATAGAAGCCTTTTAAAAGCCACTTCGCTTTTTAGAAAGATTGTGCAAATTTCTCCTTTTACAAACAGGGTATGAAGTTGCCCATTTTGCTAGATTTTCATCCCACTAAATGTTAAGTTATTAAAAGTATGGACATTGCTTTATTGGTCTTTGAAACAGTAAAAGTCATGTGGCTTATTGTAAAATTAGGTAACGTGGAAAGGTAAAATCACCGCTGTTTCATCATCTAGACGTAATTACAACTGCTAGGTATAACTTAGAGGCATTTAATACAAAATGATACCTGGCACTTTCTTTTTCCATGGCACACATATTGAGGGCATCTTTCTCTGTCAGGAAATCTTGCAATACACTCTGTTTTCTGGATTTTTCTTCTTTTCCTTTCTTTTTTAAAAAATTTTTAAAAATTTTCTGAGACGGGATCTTGCTGTATAGTTCAGGGTGGCTTTGAACTCACTTTGTGGCCCAGCCGGCCTGCAATTGATGGCGATCCTCCTGCCTCAGCCTCCTAAGTGCTGGGATTGCAGGTGTGCACCACCATGCTTGGCTCTCCAAATGGATTTTTTAAAAAAATGTAGTCAGTTTTAGTGGTGGATCTCAGTGAAGAGAGGGTCTGATTGAAGCTACTGTCTTGTAGCTGAAAGTCTGAATTGTTTTCATACTTTTTTGCTGAGGAGGTCTAAATTTTTGTGTAGTCAGATTTATCTTTTTCTTTATGGTTTCTGGCTTTGCTGCTATGCTTCAAATTGCTTTTTCTAAGCCAAGTTTAGAGAAGTCATCATCTACATTTTCTTCCAGTGTTTTTATGGTTGCATATTTAATGACTCGTGGCATAAGGTATCTGGTAAAGATCTAACCTTATTTTTTCCCACGTGGCTGAGCATTTGTCTAGCACCCTTAATTGAGTAATCTGTTTTCTGTGAAGATCCAATACCTACTATAATCTGCATTGTTAAGTATGTGTTGTCTCATTAATATTTTAATTTATATTACTCTGCTACTAGTGAGGTTACCTATATGTCACATGTATCTACTAGCTCTTCGCTTTAGTTTTTATGTTCTTTACTCATTTGAAAAAATTGTAGTATCAGTGTTTTCTTGTTTATTGTATTTTATTTATTTATTTTTTTGTGAGTACCGGGGGTCAACCTCAGGACCTTGCGTGCCAGGAGGCGCCTGTGCCACTGAGCGATATCACCGGCCCTTTTTCTGTATGTGGGTTCCAGGAGTCGAACTCGGGCCCTCGCGCTTGCCAGGCAGGCACTTATGCCGCTGAGCCATCTCACCAGCCCTTTTTGTGTGTGTTTTGAGACAGGGTCTTGCTACATAGTTCAGGCTGGCCTTGAACTCACCAGGTAACCCAGGCTGGCCTCAAACTCACAGCTATCCTCCTGCCTCAGCCTTCTGAGAGCTGGGATGACAGGTGTGCGTCACCACACCAGGCTTGTTTGTTTTTTGAGACAGGGTCTTGCTTTGTAATCCAGGCTGATCGTGAACTGAAGGCAGTTCTGCTTTAGCCTCCCGAGTGCTGGATTGTAGGTGGAATCCACCACACCTGGATAACAGGCCACATTTATATTGTAACACTATATTGTTGGTTGGAGCGCTGCCTGGTAAGCTGGGATTAACTCCCCATTTTTGTATGCATATTTAATTTAATTTATTTATTTATTTTTGGTTTTTTGAGACAGGGTCTCACTGTGTACTTTAGGCTGGCCTTCAACTCACCATGTAGACCAGGCTGGCCTAAAACTTGTGGCAATCTTACTGCCTCAGCCTCCCAAGTGCTGGGATGATAGGTGTGCATCATCACACCCGGCTGCATAGACATTTTAAATTACATGTATTATAGCACATGTTTTATTTTACTTAGTGTTTATCTTTTATTTTTGATAAAGCTTAGGTACTAACACCTGATGCTTCTTTCAGAAAACAAAGCTGGCCTCATCCCTTACCGCTCTGAGTGCCCTTCGACTGCAGCGGAAGCCTTACTGTGGCCGCCCTGTCTGAGTGGAGATTTGCAGGTGGGACGTGGGGCATCTGACCAGCTCACAGGCTTCTGCTGTCGGAGTGGCCGAGGGGCTGTGAGACTCAGGAAGAGGAGCGAAGCCAGATGGGTCAGAGGTGGCCACAGGTCCCCGTGTCTGTTCACCAGCACCTTGCACCCTAGTGTGTCCAGGGCCCGCCTCCCAAGTGAGGACGGGGGACGCGGTGTCCTCGGTGGCCTCGGTGGCGGCCGAGCTGGGCACGTGGCCCTGCTGTGAAGCAGAGTTCTGAGTAGAGGCTCAGGCCACGCGTGACTGTGTCCCCGCTGCTCACGCTGCCTCCTTGGTGACTGACGCTGTGCTCCTTTTGCATTTGCTGTCCATGGCAAAGGAATCTCCAGCGTCCTTGCAGGGCTGTATTTGCAAAGTGTTTGTTCTGTTCCTTCCCTAAAGAGCCGCCTTTTCCTGCTTAGTAAAAGCTGGGGTAACCAGGCGGAGGAGCAGAAGCTAAGCAAATCACCAGGTGCCCTGAGGATTTGAGTGCGACACAGTTGGCTTGTGTTTTTGCAAATGTGCAAGACAAATACTTGTTCCCACGACAGGGACCATTGGTGGGATGGGACAGAGCCAGGGACAGAGCTGGGACGAGCTCCTCATGGCAAGAGTGGTCCCAGCCCTGGGTGAAGTCGGTCAGATCTGTATGCTCACAGAGGAATTGGCCGGAGTTCCCCCCTACTTTCTGCTGCTTTTTGGTTTATTTATTTATTTTCTATTTTTTGTTTTTTTGAGACATAGTCTCACTATGTACTTCTGGCTGACTGGCCTTGAACTCACAATGATCCTCCTGCCTCAGCCTCCCCAGGGCTGTAATTACAGGCCTGTACCACCATGGCTGGCTGTTGTTGTTTTTTTTAAGAAACAATTATATATAAAAATTACTATTTTTGTGGTGCTGAAAATCTCACCCAGGGCTCAGTCCTACAACACAGTCTGCCACTGAGCTACATCCCCAGCCCTCTATGTAGTTTTTTTTTTTTTTTAATGTGGGTACCGGGAGTCGACCTCAGGACCTCGCGCGCCAGCAGGCGCCCGTGTCGCTGAGCGATATCACCGGCCCCTTTTTCGTATGTGGGATCTGGGAGTCGCACTCGGGCCCTCGCGCTTGCAAGGCAGGCGCTTATGCCGCTGAGCCATCTCACCGGCCCCCCCCCTATGTATTTTTGAGTGGATCAATTTATATGTATTTGAGCTGAATGTTTTTATTTTTCTATCAGAAAAAATGTCTTTAAAATAAACAGGGTCAAGTAGCTTGGCTATTACTTTTATAAAAACCTTCGTAAAAATGCCAGTGGTCCAAAATATTGTTTTCCCACAAGATCTCTATGGACTGTGGGTAGTTATTATAGTAAAACATCCCAGGATCTGCATATTCAGAAAAAAAAAAAAATAACGCACTTTGAGATGCAGCCATCGTAGTGCAGGACGTGACGTAGGTGAAGCTGCCGTCTTTTGTGGGTAGGGGAAAGTTTAACTTACTTCCCGGCAGTTTCATGAGGATGTGACTCCGTGTATTCAGATAGGCAGCTGGGTCACTTTGGAGGAGCGGGTTGTCTCTGGAGTGTGTGAAACAGTGGCCGTTGTTCACAGAATTACATCCGCAGGCACAATTTCTGCATGCGACTTTCTGCATACGTGGACCTATTCCCATTTATAGGCAGTGAATGGTGTTTTGTAATTTGTGTGTGTGTGTGTATGTGTGTCTGTGGTGTGGGGGATTGAACCCAAGGTCTTGCTGACACTCAGCCAGAGCCGCCTTATTACAATTTTATTGGTGGTTGTTGGTTTGGTTTGGTTTTTTCAGACAGGATCTCATGATGTAGCGCAGTCTGATCTCAAATTTAGGGCAATTCTCCTGCCTCAGGCTCCCGGTGCCACTCACACCCCACACAAGTTCACCTGGTTGTCCTCCTGCGCACCCTCTGGTGTGGCTCACCACACCGACCCTGTGCCCTTTGGACCCCTGATTCTGTCACCAGCCCCTCCCCCATCACCGCCTCCAGTCCCCACCCCTGCCTGACCCCCCCAAACCCTGTCCCATTTGGCGACCACCCCCTCCTCTGGGAGTCCACACTTGGCATGGAGCTGGTTCCCTGGTTGTAGTGGGTGATACATTGTGTCAACTTGAGAAGTCTAGAAGCTTAAGGAAGTAACTCAGCAGTTCCACATCCTGGGGTGCAGAGGACGTGCCCTTATGCTCTAGGATGTTGTTCATTGTGTCAACTGGAGAAGTTTAGAAGTTTCACTGAGTGACTCAGGGAGGGGTCCTCACTTTGTAAACATCCTGAGGCTGTGCAGGAGGGCACAGGAGATGGTGTGAGTGCTGCGCCCGCCCTAGAGGGGTAGCCTGCATATAATATAAGGGAGGAAAAAGGCTTGCTCTCTCGCGTTTGCTGTCTTCCGCCGCCATGAACTCTTGCCCCTCTGCCATGTGCCACCCTGCCTTGGAGCCAGGCGATTGTGGACTGAAACCTCTACAAACTGTGAGCTAAATAAACCTTTCCTTCCGTAATTTTGGGTGTCGGGTATTTTGTCTCAGCAACGAGAGAAGAGTAACTAAGACACTGTGGCACCCTAGCTGGGCTTCTGTCATCTGGTGCTCTGGGGTGACAGGGTCAGAATTTGCTCAGACGTCTCTGAGGTAGGCAAAGCTGGTGGGACCCCATGGTGAAAGACGAGTCTGGGGCCTCAAGAGCTGGGGGACACTTCCGTCCTGAAAGGGCGGAGTCCCTTCCTGAGGCAGGCTGTCCCTCGGTGATGCGTCCCTGTCCCCTCTCCCTTAGGGAGGTACGCTAAGGACAGGGCAGGCGCTGCTTCTCTCCATTCTTTCTGCTTCTCGACCCCTGTTCTGGTCACCTGACCCCACAGCTGGTGGAGAGGGTGATTTGGGGTCACTTACAGTCCATAGCTGCCGCTGCATGGCAGGGGCTTGGCCGAGGATGGGGCTCCCCGCCATAGGAAGGGGGTGGGGGGCCCCCAGCCCTGCCTCTGACAGCATGTCCTGTAAACCCCAGGCCTTCCAGAGTCCCCTAGGCTTGGGGGACATCTAGATCTAAACCCTCCAACCCCTGTGGTTGTATGCACCCCACAGCCCCTGCAGGGCCTCGGGGCAGCAGGTGGGTCAGTGGCTCCAAGCTGAAATCCCCAGAGGGCATCTCACCCGCTAAGGGGGTGCCATGGAAAGTCACGGGGTACAGAGGTGGGGTGGGGAGGTTGCAGGTAACTGGGTTCAGGGTTAGACCATGGAGGGGACAGGAAGGAGGGGATGGGAAGGAGGGGACAGAAAGATCCACAGGCAGGGTTCAGAGGCAGCCAGCCCTCTCTCTGGCCTGTGGAGGACGGGGAGCCGCAGTGGGGTGATGGGCCAGGTGGGGAGGGCAGTTTCCTCCCGTTCGGGGGGCTCCTGGTGGGGCTGGAGACCCCACTGATGGGAGGCGTCTAGGCCTGAGCTTGCCTGGGGCAGGGACAGGTGGGTGTGGGGTCCCCCGGCGTCACCAGGTGGGGCTGCGACTGGCACAGAAAGCAGCAGCAAGACCTTGGGGTAGGGCACAGTGATACTGTCCAGGTGACCTACGGTCAGGGGGGTGGCAACCCAGTCTTCCCCAAGGGCGATGGGTGGAGCCAGAAGGAGACCCCAGCAGGGCCTCCCGGCCTGCACAGAGCACAGAGCATGGCCAGACCTCGGGTCCAGCGCGAGGGCCGCCGAGCAGACAAGCAGCGGAGGGGAGGCCGCGACCAGCTGCTGGCACAGGTGTGGCTGCTGCAGACCTGGGGTGTCCGTGTCCCTGGTGCCCTCACTGGTCACCTCAAACTGGGGGTTTAAGCATGGCACTGTGTTCTATCAGGGTTCTGGAGGCGGGATGTCCCAAACCCAGGTGACAGCCCCCCCCAGCCTTCTGCGTGGGACCCGTCCTGCCTTTCCCAGCTGCTGGGTGGGTGGGGACCTCGCTCCAGTGCCGCCCTGTTTCTCTGGGTGTCTGTGTCTCAGATGTCCTGGGTGACCTTCTCTTCCTTCTCTTGGGATCCTTAATTGTCACCTACAAAGACCTTATTCCAAATAAGGTCACAGTCACACCTACCAGGGGCTAGGATCTGGATTATCTGTTTATTTCTTTCTTTAGACAGGGTCTCACTAGGTGGCCCCAGCTGGCCTTGAACTCACCACTGAGGTCAGGCTGGCCTCGAGCTTGTGGCGAGCCCCCTGCTTCAGCCTTCCAAGTTGTATTACAGGCATGCGCCCCATGCCTGGCTGGACTGTCTTTCCTGGGGTGCAGTTCAGTCCATCCCAGGCAGTTAGTGAGGAAGTGAAGGAGAGGGACAGGTCACTCAAAGCCGGGTGCACAGAGGGGGCCTTGAGCAACCCTTAAGGGACCCCAGAGTGTCCACAGAGGTTGATTTGCTGCCCATGATGCCATCATCCTGGGCTCTTGCCCTGCCCGGCTCTGGGTGGCTCCGTTTTCCTCCTGATCAGCATGCCCCGGGGCATTGCCCACTGTTTTGCCTGGTTAATGAGCAAGTGGCTGGGGCAGGGACGGGGGAGGGGACGGTGTGAAATCGCTGATGGCACTGGGGTGGGGCTGAGCACAGCTGGCCTGAGCCTGGGGGAGCTTGGGGGAGCCTGGGGGAGCCAGTGTTCCTGCGTAGGTGGGACAGCCTGTTCCAGGCGAGGAAAGAAATCCAGCCACACGGCCAAGTGACTTGACTCTGAGCTAGCGCCCTGGAACTGATTATACTTTCTAATAGGGACCCCTGCGGCAGCAGCAGCAGGCCTGGGACATTCATGTTCACGGGATTTTCCACCTCCTTGGCTTCAGGTTTCTGGCCTTGTCCCCCTGGGTCAGGTGTCCTTTTCCTGCCTCCTCATCTGGGGGTCCCCTCTACCCGGGTGACCCCCGGAGCCTCCTGCTTGGCATCCTGTGCTGGTCCTGCCGCCTCCGTCCTGGTGATGTGCTGTGGCTGTCACGCTGCGGTTTGTGTGGCTGCGTGACTAACGCTGGGTAAGCTGCACGGGCTCTGAGCCAGCAGCTGGGGGACACAGCCTCAGGGACGCGTGCCGAGGGGCATGTCGTTCGGTGACTGAGCTTCGTGGGAGCACTGTAGCATGTGCATAGCGTAGACAAGGCTGGCTGACGCTGGTCAGTCCCTCGATGGCCCCCCAGTGAGGTCCCGAGACACAGTAGACCACAGCCGGGTGGACGCTGGCGTGACGCGGCAGGCTACCTCACAGTGTGTTGATTTTTCATGACTAGAAGCAGTCCGTTCTAAACGATTAAAAGTATAGTATGGTAAATACATAACAGTAGCACTGTCATTTTTATTTTTATTTATTTATTTTTTGAGACAGGGTCTGGCTGTATAGTGTCAGGTGGCCTTGAACTCACTATGGAGCCCAAGCTGGCCTTGAGCTTGTGGCGATCCTCCTGCCTCAGCCTCCCAAGTGATGGGATTACAGATATACACTACCACCCGTGGTTTAAGTTTTTTTATTAGTACATGTTTACAATACATAGTGAACATTCATGGTGGGCAGTTGGGATGTCCTTTTTACAGTCCTTTCTGCGTCCCCATCTGCAAAAGGTCTACCTCCGTTTCCTACCGTCTACCAATGTAGTTGTTTATTATCAAGCACTACGTACTGCACAGAATTTGTGATGCGGCCCACGGCTGGGCATGCACCTGGCCAAGGTGCGTCTGTCACCAGGCTGAGTACCTCCCGCCTCTCTCTGGTCCCCTCCCGCACGGCAGAGGCAGCCACCACTTGGGCTTCCTGCCTGTGGGTCAGTGGAGACAAGGCTGGATTTCCGCACGTGTCCCGGCGCCAGGCTTCTGTCCCCAGTGTGAGGGTTTTGAGGTTTATCCAAGTTCTATGTACCTTTAGGCTGCATTAAAGAAACCAAAAACAAAAGAACAAAGAAACTTCCCATTTTCCGGGAAGGGGACGGAAAGATGGAGGGAGGGGAACAGGCACCAGCTTGCCAATGTGTGTACTCATCATGTCCTGCGAACATGCACCAATACAAATAAAAGTTAAAAGAATGAACTGCCCATTTAAACAGCTTTATTGAGATGGAATTCACAGACCATGCAATTCACCCACTTAAACTACACAACTCAGTGTTTTTTGCATATTACATTACTAATTTTTTAAATTGTGGTAAACGTGTGTTATGTGAAGTTGGACATCTGAGTTACGCTTCAGTGGCGTTAGCTACGTTGTTGTGCTGTGCTGTGGATTTCCGGATATTTTCCTCAGCCCCAACTGAAGCCTGGAGCCCTCAGGCAATCACTGATTCCTCCTCCTCTCCCTACCCCCGCTCCTGGGCGTCCTCCAGCCCCTGTAACTCTGCTCCACTTCCTGTCTGTGTCAGTGCTCACTAGAGAAAGAGATTTAGTGCAAGGTGTACGGATACATAAGGATTTACAAGACGGGCTTACGACGGCCGCCCGCAGTCAGTGCAGAAGAGTGCAGAGGGGCTGTCCGTGCGCTGGAGATTTGAAGGGTCCCGTCGCAGATGGGCAGCTCAGTGTGGTGTCCCTGTGAGTCCCTAGTAGGAGGCCGCAGGGTCTGTGATGGAGGCTGAAGTGTTTGCATCGGAGGCTGAAGAATCTGCACGGGAAGCCAGGAGACGACGACCAAGGAGAAGG
This sequence comes from Erethizon dorsatum, assembly GCA_028451465.1. Classification (NCBI taxonomy): domain Eukaryota; kingdom Metazoa; phylum Chordata; class Mammalia; order Rodentia; family Erethizontidae; genus Erethizon; species Erethizon dorsatum. Next base: position 60,978,364 of record CM051833.1, read on the forward strand.
CGAAGACTGGAGCTTCCCCGAAGACAGAAGCCGGCGTCCTTTGTTTCCCTTCCTGTCCACCAGGTCACAAGCCCACTGGTTGGCGCAACCGTGCCAGGGCAGGTCCTCTGTGCTCCACGAGTCCTCCCGCCCCTCCCAGAACTGTGCTGATCCAGCCTAGCAGGCGCCTGACTCAGGTTGATGCAGTCACTTATAACAGCGTCTTTACATACTCGCCCATTTTGCACATTTCTTAGGAACAGAACTGTGCATTTGTCCTTCTGTACGTCTGGCTCATGGCGCGTAGCAGTGTGATGTTCCTGAGGCACATCATGCTGAGGTGTGGGTAGGATGGATGACATGCTGCCCTGTGGGTGGGTCACATGCATGCACTCGGTCTGTTGGTGAGCACTGGGGCGTGAATGATGCTCGTGTGAACGATGCTGCTGTGAACACGAGTGTACAAATGCACTCTGGGTACACACCTGGGCGTGGATCGCTGGATCGCGTGGTAATGCTGTGTTAGCTTCTCCAGGAAACTATCGTTTTCCTCGGTGGCTGAGTCATTTTAGATTCTGAAAGGTGAGGCGCAGGTTTCTGGTTCCTTTTTTTTCTTTTTTTTTTTCAGTCTTTTTGAGACAGGGTTTCACTATGCAGTGCAGGCTGGCCTTGAACTTGCTTTGTAGCCCAGGCTGGCCTCGAACTCATGGCAATCCTCCTGCCTCAGCCTCCCAAGTGCTGGAATTACAGGTGTGTGCCACCGCGCCCAGCAGGGTTCTGGTTTCTCCAAATCCTGGCAGACACTTGTTAGATTAGATTCATTCATTCTCTCTCATCTCTCTCTGTCTCTCTGTTCAATGATTTTCTTTCAGTACTCAGGATTGAATCCAGGGCTACATCTCCAGCCCTTTTTTAAAAAAATTTTCTATTTTGAGACAGGGTCTTGCTGAATTGTCCAGGCTGGGCTCAGACTCACAGAGTGCTAGGAGTTCAGGCATGGGCCACCACACCTGCCTGCGAATGTTGACAAATGAATATGCACATGTAAACGTCACCCTGGTTGAGATCTGGCCATTCTGTTACCCCAGACAACTCTCTCCCGCCACTTCGGGACCAAGGCCCTCACAGTCTCTGTCACCATGGATTACTCCTGTCCCATTCTGGGTTTTGTGGGATAGAACCGGCCAGCTCGCCCCACTGGGTGTCTGGGCAGCTGGGTTTGAGAAATGGGTGTTGCTGCGGGAAGCAGCAGGCTGTCCTCCTTCCGTGGCTGAGCAGTTTCTTGAATTTGAGTGCAGCGGGATTTGCTGAGTCATCTCTGGATGGTGAGCATTTGAGCTGTTTGCAGTGATTGGCTGTTAGGGATAAAGCTGCCCTGAAGGTTCTTGTCCCGCCTGCCTTCCGATGGGTCAAGAGTGGTGTCGCCGTTTGCTTGGTCATGATGAAGGCACGTGCCCAGCTCGAACAGAAGCTGTGGTTCCTCGTCTTCCCCTGCCACCTGCCATCTTCCCCTCCCACCTGCTGGGAACACGAGGCCCACACCCTCGTCAACACTTGGCATTGTCAGTCTTTAATTTTAGCCATGCTGGTGGGTGTGTGGCGCTTTCTGTTCGTGGGCCGAATTTGCATTTCCCTTGTGACTAATGATACTGAGCACCTTCACATTTGGAAAAAGGTTATGATTTAAATTTTTTTACATTAAAAACAAAATCAAGCAAGAAGACATTAACGAGCACCTGCAGGACAGATGCCTGGGCCAGAATGTCACGCTGAAGCCTGACAGTGTGACTCAGACAGACAGCTGTCAGCTTCAGTTACAGCTGAAATCACAGATCAGTTGGTGACTCAGGCAAACTTAAAAAAAGAAAAGCAGGAGGGCCATGTATTTAAGGAGTATTTTGAATAGAAGAGAACGGCAAGGCTCTTGCCTCCCTCCTCACCTGCACTGAGTCAGGGTTTTAGAAGGAAAATTCCAACCTCAGTATGTGCTGGCAGACCCTGCGCTGGTTCTGGGAAATACTTCAGCACCCCTCTCCCCGCCTTTCTTGTGGTACTAGGGGTGGAAACCAAGGCCTTCACACAGACCTGCATCCCCAGCCCAATTTTTTAGTTTTATTTAAAGATGGGGGTCTGCAAAGTGGCTGAGTTGCCCGAGCTGGGTTCGAACTTAGGATTCTCCTGCCTCAGCCTCCCAGAGTGCTGGGATTGCAGATGTGAGCCACCCCTCATCCCACCACATGCTTGTCCTGACCTGGAAGGCCCAGTCCTGGCTCCATGCCCTCACTCGGGCTCCTGTGCACCCCCGGCGCGGTCTGCTCCTCCCTGGCCCGTGGGGCTCCCTCCCAGCCTGTACCAGTTTCCGCAGTCACAGTCCCCGGTATTTCCTGTCCTTCCCCAGCCTGAACTTCTGATGGGACTCACTCTCTGCTGCCAGCCTTGATCTGTGCATTTTCAGGCCGAGCCAGCACCACAGGTTGTAGCAGCAGCTCGCGGGGTGCTGAGCAGATGTCCCCGATGGACAGGGCCACCCTCCACCCCGGGAATGCTTTCTGCTGCCCTGTGGGTCAGTGACACCCATTCTACGTGGCTGTGTCCATGTGGTTCTCCATGTGGAGACAGCACACAGGTGCCACGTACTGGGATCTGACCTCCCTGTGACTGCTCGCCCCAGCCTGTGACAAGGAAGGGGCTGCCATTTGTCCCTGTGGGGCCAGGGATGAGACTCAGGCCAGTGTCAGGGAGCTGGGTGGTGGGTGAGGCAGGGGAGGGGGGCGTTTGAGACGAGGCTGTGGGCTGCTAGGCCAGGACTAAGTGAGAATCACCTGAATGCCGGTATGGGTGAGACTGGGTGGCGCAAAGGAAGGAGATGAGGCCACCACATTCCAAGAAAATGTGATGCGGGTGTCTGCATCCCTGGGACAGGGCAGGAAAAAGTGTCCTGAGCACTCAGGAGTTGCGGGGGGAGAGCCGTGCCCATCCCAGGGTCTCACCCAGCACACCAGCCCTGGTCCTCACTTGGGTGCGACCCAGTGTAAGGTGTGATAGAAATGACTGTGAATTCATAAATTTAGAAAAGTTGATCATAGTAAAAGACACGTTGCCATGAGGCCCCTGAATATCCTCCCCCTTGCTTTGAACACACTCATCCTGTCTTTCTTGCCACTTTCTGCAGCAGCTCTGGAGTCCTCTTTCCTGAGTGTCTTCACCAGGTGTGATTAAAAAAAAGATACAGTGAGTGCTGCTGCCAAGCACCATCCCACATAAAGGCAGCTCATAAAAGCACAGTGCTGTGTCCTCATCCACCTTATTTATGGGATCTGGCACCGTGCGACTTCTGGCTCCTCCCCAAAGTCAAAATGACCATGAAAGGGAAACATTTGGAATGGATTCAGGACATTGAGGCAGCCAGGACAGCACAACTAGAGACACTCATGAAAGAGGATTCCCGAGCTGCTGCAGAAAGCATTAAGAACAATGGGATGAGTGTGTTGGAAGCAAGGGGGGTGGATTAATGGCACTGTGTCTTTTATTGTAATACATTGTTTTTTAACTTGAACATTCACTGTATTTTTGATTCCACTTCATTCCTCATTCTGGAGGCTGAGCGGGACCTGGGGCTCTGGATTTCTCACTATTGCTGCTGGCCCAGGGCCCCACTTTGAGTGGCTGGGGTGCAACCAGAACCCGACAGGAAGCAGCCACTGCATGGATCCGGGGGTGACCGGCCAGCTGCTGGTTCTCCACACTCCGGGCTGACTGTACTCAGTTCCGCTGCATCTTATGTGAGATGAAACAGGATTTGTCATTCGTGGACCAGGCTGAGGTCCCAGTGCCTTCGTGGGCCCGCTGGGAGGAGGGCGCTTCGGAAGGGAGATGTGCAGTTCTTTGAATTCAACATTAGTGCACAATTTAGATTCCTTTCTTGAAATTTTATGGAGTGTTTTTGTGAGAAATTTATAAAGCTGATCATAAGCTATAGATCCTGAAAAGTACAATTTGTTCCTCACTGATTGATTGATTTTGTGTTATAAATTTGTTTAGCCAGGGCCGGTGATATAGCTCAGCGGCACAGTGCCTGCCTGGTGAGCGCTAGGTCGTGAGTTCAATTTCCAGTGCCAAAGACAAAAACAAAAACAAAAACAAATAAATTTGTTTAGCCAGATATGATGGCACACACCTGTAATCCCAGCACTCAGGAGGCTGAGGCAGGAGGATCACTGCAGCTCTGAGGCCAGCCTGGGCTACATAGTGAGACCGTGTCCCCTCCCCCACAAAAAATTAAAATTAGAAAAAATAAGTTTATTTATACTCTTCAAACTCTGTCTTTGGATAAGAAGCAGCCTTCTTTTTCCTCACAACCTGTGAACTTGGTTATGTAATTAAAAAAGCCAGAGATGGGACGCTTTGGCAGAATTTTCATTTCCTTAAAAATGTTGTATTTTGTGATAATAAGTAGAAGTAAATGTTCATTGTAGGAACGAATGTCACTTTTATTTTGCTTTGGTTTTTTGAGACAGGGTCTCACTATGTAGTCCAGGCTGGCCTTGAATTTGTGGCAATTTGCCTGCCTCAGCCTCCTGAGCACTAGGATGACAAGGATGACAGGTGTGCTGTGCAACAGCATGCTGGTTTCAGAATTACTAAGTAAGTAAATGGTCTGAGGAGCAGGCAGTTGTTATCACAACTGCTGCCTTCAGGCAGCTTAGTCAGCTGGCGCTGTTTCCTGCTGTACCTGGCTGCGTGTGCGATGGCCATCTGCAAACCACTCCTAGCCTTGGAGCAATTGGGTCAGCCTCTGAGATACAAGTAGGCAGAAAAACAGGCTAATAAAATTACTAGCAACCCAAGATCTTAGGTTCAAAAAAGGTTTTGAGTGATAATAAAATTCAGATTTTGGCAGGCGTGGTGATGCATGCCTGTGATCGCAGCACTAGGGAGACTGGGGCAGGAGAACTGCTGTGGGCCTGAAGCCAGCCTGGGCTACATAGGAGCTCGAGGCCAGCTTGGAGTACATAGTGAAACTTTGTCTCAAAAACAAAACAAAACAAAACAAAACAAAGAACATTTCACATTTTATGCAAAACTTAGTCCCGAAGGGAAATTGTTTTGAATTATCAACAACTCACCAGGGAGCCTGACCTTGGCAAGAATTTTTTGACCTATTTTCCATATTTTTTATTAGTGCTTATCCTGTTTCTTTCTTTAAAACATCTTATTAGGCAGCTTTTTATTGGAAGCAGAAATGCATGAATGAAAGCATAAACATCCATCCCACTTTGCCTGTGTAAACTGTATTTGGGTCGTTTTAAGTGCGTGTCCCTTGACGGGCAGTGACAGGGACGCGGGGGGTGAGCCCTTCAAGGCCTTGCTGCCGCTGCACCGCCACTACAGCATTCTGGCTGTGCGAGCTTTTTTTTTTTTTTTTTTTGTGGGTACCGGGGGGTCGACCTCAGGACCTCGCGCGCCAGCAGGCGCCCGTGCCGCTGAGCGATATCACCGGCCCCTTTTTCGTATGTGGGTTCCGGGAGTCGAACTCGGGCCCTCGCGCTTGCCGGGCAGGCGCTTAAGCCGCTGAGCCATCTCACCGGCCCTGTGCGAGCTTTTTGATGCCCCCTGATGTTGTCTGGGAGTCTCCAAGGTGGCACTCCTGGGCCCACTTCCGCTTTCTTTCCCCACGAGGGGGACTGGCTGGGAGCGACACTTCCTGCTGGGCTCTCCTTGAGGTTTCCTGGGACTTCAAGTCATTTGTTGAAGGTGCAAGCAGATAGAAGCCGGCAGCTCACTTAGCCCTGTGCCAGCGCGGGTCAGAGGAAGCAGACCATTGGTTGAGGTTGGAGGCTCGGCACCCTTCGGGGAGAGCATTGCAAAGGCTCCCTGGGCTGCGGGTGTGACTCAGTGGCGGAGCATGTGCTTGACCTCAGCAGCACAAACAAAACAACGAATGCTAACTAGGCGTGCTTGGTGCACGCCTGTAATCCCAGTGCTCTGGGAGGCTGAGGCAGAAGGATGTCAAGTTCTAGCCAGCCTGGGCAGCTTAGTGATTTATCGAGACCCTGTCTCAAAATAAAAGATAAGGAAGTGCTAGGGATGTAGCTCAGTGTGAAGGCCCTGGGTTCAGTCTCCACACACACAGCAAATGCTTATCTGTGTTTCACAGACAGCAGGCATAAGGGAAGCAAAACTAAAAGCTAGGACCCTGCCTGTCCACTGGGGCCTGGCGTCTGTTGAGGGCTGGTGTGCACCAGGCAGCGCGATGAGTGGGCAGAGCCCAATCATCCAGGGCCTTGAGCTGCAGTTTGTGGGGGACCACAGTGCAGGCCATGAGGAGGGAGGAAGCTCAGCCAGGTGGGCCCGAAGGAGCCAGCACAATCCAGGATGCCATGTGTGGCCGCCCCAGGTCAGGAGTGAGTGTGGGTTCTGCCTGGGTACAGAACCGTGGCTCTCGAGCGCTGGCCTGGCCCCATGTAGGAGGCTTGGGAATATGTGGTGTGTGCATTTCTGTTTTGCAAGTGTATTTGGCAGCTTTTACATTACCAGATACGATGCTGTGACACTCAGAAGTTAAAGGAGGAGAGGTATCACTGGCTCATGGTTTTGGGGGACTTAGTCCATGGTTGGCTGCTCCCAGACAGGAGCATCATGGTGGAAAGGCCTAATGGAGCAGAGCTGCCCAGTTCATGGTGCCCGGGAAGCACAGCAGGGGACAGTGTCAGAGAGGAAGGATACAGGGACCAGATACAGTCCCCAAGGCCACCCCTCGATGACCCACCCAGACACACCCAGAAGTGTGCTCCTCCATGCCCCTGGTGGATCCCAAACCCAACCAAGCTGACACTTCACCCTGACCTCCACATGAGCTAAGGAGGAAGTGGAAAAGCCACGAATGCCTCGCCGTTTTGTCCTTACTTGTAAGTTGCCCAACCAAGTAGCCCAGAGACAAAACCTGCAAATGAAAGTTGGTTCTTCCCGGGGAGGGGAGGTCAGTGGACAGCATGACATATGATGCTTCATAGATGTGCGCTGTGGCAACATGCGTTCAGAATGGGCTGTGCTGAGCATGGTGACACATGGTGCCCTTGTGCGCACGAGCAAGCAGGGAACGGAACTTGCAACCTCAGGCCCTTAATAGAGTCAGCATGAATCCCTCCCGTGAGACCCGCTGTCCCCTGCTGCCCCCTGCTGTCCCCTGGTGTCACATTGGGATTATGTGTCCAACACAGTGAACCACAGCAGCCTCCAGAGTAGGCGCTGAAGTTCTGAAGGGGAAGAGCAGTCTTTGGATCGCTCTGGGGCCCAGGTGGGCTGGTGGAGCAGCAGAACTGAACTCCAAGATGCACTCACGTGTTTCCGGATGCCCGGGTGCCCAGCTTCTGATGGGTCACTACAGCCAGAGTGGCTGTGAGCGCAAACCATGCTGGGAGAGCTGCTGGGAAAGCGGAAATGAGGTTTCTGCACAATGTCATCTGCAGAGATGAAGGCAGTAGGGGGTCAGAGACCTGGCCATGAGGACAACCGTGGAACTTCCAGCGCTCAGCGTGTGGGAGGGGCTTTGCGTTCTGAGTAGGAAAGGCCTCCCCAGTCTCAGAAAGGAAAAGCTGAGTATTTTGCTTGCATCCAAATTGGACCACAGCTGGGCATGGTGGCACAAGCTTGTAATCCCAGCACTGGGAAGGCTGAGGCAGGAGGATTACTGCAAGTTTGAGGCCAGCCTGGGCTACATAGTGAGACCCTGTCTCCAGAAAAAAAAAAAAAAAAAAAAAAATTGCACAGCAAATTAAAAAGGCAATGGCAGATGCAGAGAAAGTAATTGCAATGCTTCATAGAGCTCCAGGCAGTAATGCAACCCAGACATGAGCCAAAGAAGAGAAAGTCATCTATCTCCTTCATTTTTTGTATTGATCGCATGCTGAAACGATAATGTTTAGAGTATGTTGGGTTAAATAAAATACATATTAAGATTAATTTTCTTTTGCTTTTATTAAGGTGGTTACTAGAAAATTTAATTTTTTGAGACATGGTCTCGCTGTGTAGTCCAGGCTGGCCTTGAACTCACTATGTAGCCCAGCTGGCCACGAACTCATGGAGATCCTCCTGCCTCAGTGTCCTGAATGCTGGGACTACAGGCTTGCAAGGTTTTTATTTCCATGCTCTGAATTAGCAGTGTGGGAATTTAGTGAACAAAGTTTAAAGTGTTGTCTGTCACTTTGGGGGACAGATGAATGGTGCCTAGGGCTCCCCCACCAAGACGCTTGACATCTGGGACATATTTGCTGGCACTTGGATGGAGCTCACATCTGGCACTCAGGGATTACATAAACCAAGGTTCAGGCTCCTGTGGACAGCGAGGCCATGTGTGTCACGTTGACACACACGTGTGATGAGGACTGGAGAGCAAAAGAGGGAGAGCGTGCACAGTGGCACCTAAGGGCGCTTGCTCTGGGGAGGCCGGGGTGGCAGGGACAAGGGGCTCGAAGAGGGGGGTCAGTGCCCTCAGCCACGTTGGTTCTTATAAAAAATGGAAGCAATTACGTGCCGGGTATGATGGCGCACGCCTGTAACCCCGGCACCCGTGAGGCTGAGGCAGGAGGATCACCATAAGTTCAAGGCCACCCTGGGCTACGTAGTGAGACCCTATCTCAAAAAACATGAAAGGAGAAAAAGCCACCTACTGCAGCCCTGAGCTCCACCAGGCTGTCTCTCCTAACCTCCGTCCCCAGTCCCCAGGCCCCTCTGTCCCCTTTGACAGCAGCCTCACTGCCTAGGTGGGAACTTCGGGGTCACCTGGATTCTCCTCTTCCTGCCCCAGCCCTGCGGGCATCTGCCTGTCCCCTGGGGGGTGGCACTGTTCTCGCGCTGTCCTCTCCATGCCCTCAGCTGTGCCCATGCTGTGGGGTGAGCCAGTAGAGAGCTCGTGCTAGTGTCTTGGGGAACGGGGACTGGGGGCCCTGGTTGTCACCTCTCCCACCTTGGGGGGAACCGCAGGGCCCCTCGGGTCCCCAGCCCCGCTGGCCTGCTCTGCCCTGGCCTCTGACCCCCTTCCCCTCTTGTTTCTAGACCTGTCTTATTGTCGCCTGCTACCACGGCTTTGTGGACATCGTGGTGGCCCTCACAGAGTGTCCCCACGTTGACGTCAACTGGCAGGACAGCGAGGGGAACACAGCTCTAATCACGGCCGCACAGGCAGGTAAGAGCTGGCTGTCCACTCTGGGCGCCGGGTGATGGCCAAGGTCGCGAAGGGCCCTGCTTCAGATGGGAAAAGGTGCCCAGCCAGGGCTCTGCCTTGGGATAGTATAGGCCTCAGTGCAGGCGACCCCGCCCCTCTGCCAGTGGCACCTAGGACGCAAAGCTGGCAGCCCTGCGTTAGGGATGCCTGTCATGGAAGCAGGTGCACTTCACCTGTAGGTGGAGAGAAGCACTAGGAACTGCTTTCTGGGAGCTGGCAGGGTGTGACAGGGTCACACTAATTCCTGAGTCCTGTAACCCTGTGTCGAAGGATGTGTCTGGGGCCCCTTGTGGGCATCTCAAGCAGCCAGTTCTGTGTCACCAGTGCCAAAGGCCTTGCGGCTATCTTCTGTTAGGATTGTGTTCAGTTAGCGGGGCGTGGTGGAACACACCTGTAATACAAGCACTTGGGAGGCTGAGGCAGGAGGATCCCTGCAAGACCAAGGTCAGTGTGAACTATGCAACAAGACCCTGTCTCTCTCACACAAAAAAAGTGCTCAGTGTTCAGATACTTCTTAGACAAACAAGAAAGTTATCCTTGTGCATTTGTTTTTGTTTTTGTTTTTCTTTGGTACCGGGAATCGAACTCAGGACCTTGCGTTTGCCAGGCAGGCACTTGTGTCCTTGCACCTTTGTAATCACACTTGATTTGTAACTGTGTCCTTGACCAAGAATATAAACTGACCTTTTTTTTTTTTTTTCTTTTTGAGTTACTGGGGATTGAACCCCAGGGCCTTCACAGTGAGCTACATTCCCAGCCCTTTTTTATTTTTTATTTTGAGACAGCATCTCCCTAGGTTGCTGAGTTGCTCAGGCTTAGCTCAAAACTGTGATCCTCCTGCCTCAGCCTCCAAGAGCCTTGGGATGACAGGAGTGCGCCACCACACCCGGTGAAAAAGATGACTGATCTCTTTCCAAGTCCTTGGCCTCCTAGGCTGGCAGCTGGCCCTTCATACCCTTGCACTCCACTTGTGCAACTCTGGACAGAAAGCAGTGCAGAAATTGTGTCTACACTGAGCGTGAGCGTTTCTCTGGCCCTTCTTTTCTCTACCATAAGCTGCAGGGAACGAATGCGGCTTGCTTTTCATTGTTCTCCCGGTTCTGTGCAGAGTTAGGCTGGATCTGACGGAGGGGAGGGACATTGGTGTCCGTGTGGTCCTCTCTGGTCAGGGGGTGCCGGGGTTCCCACCTTTGCAGTCCAGGTTGCTGCTGCAGGGCGCACATGGGGGGCTGTGGCGAGGCGCGGGTCGTGTGTAGGCGCTGCGGGGACCAGGGCAGAGGAAGGAGACAGCCAGGGCTGTGACGAGGGTCCAGGCGGACAGAAGGTCCCAGGCAAGGTGGGGCTGGGTCACTGGGGCGGTGCCAGGGAGGCACGCGCTGCGATGCGAACACTTCAGCGTTTGCCCCTCAGAATGGGCGTGTCCTGTGTCCACTTCCGGCTCTCTGATTTGCACCTGAGCCTCCTGTCTGCTCTGGTGCTCTTGGCTTTAACAGTGAGGAGTGGACTCTCACTGCAGCAAACATGGCTAAAGGGGACAGCTGGTGTCGCTTCACTGAGTGGCCGGGTGGAGTCAGGACCTGGGGCGGCTTCCCAGAAACATAGTGGCCCCGCAGCTCCAATACCACAGCTCCACACTGCAGCTGGGAATTATGCCGGGGCATCAGGGAGGAGGAACAAGTCCCTGCCAGCATGCCTTTTATGAGACAGGAGGCTGGGCCTGGTGGCACATGCCTGTAATCCCAGTGCTTGGGAGGCTGAGGCAGGAGGATTGCTGCAAGTTCAAGGCCAGCTTGGGCTACATGGTGAGTTCGAGACCAACCTGAACTACATAGCAAGACTCTGTCTCAACCCCTGCCCCCTCAAAAAATGCAATTAAAAAAAAGAAGCCCTTGCGAATACAGGTTGCTGGCCAGGGCGGTGGGATGACAGAGGCCACCATGATGCAGCCCATTCACCCCAAGTTGTGTGGTTATCAGCGACTGAGCGTCCGTTGATATTGTTGCCAGAGCAACTGCGTTTGTTGCCAGAGTGAGGAGCCCTGGCTTCCAGCGGACTTGCATGGATGGATATAAATTAGGGTGCGGATGTCTCCCTCTTCCTTTGGGGGATTGCGGCAAAGGTCTGACCTCCTAGGAGAGGTAATGAGGGATAGAGATGCAGTGCTGTCTGTCTGGGGCCTTTGGAGTGGAGCAGGGGAGTCCAGATGAACCCCACACCTCCAAAAACTAAAACAAAACCAAAGCAGTGGGCAGGAGATCCCATGGGCAGCGTGTGCTGCTTTCTCTGTTTCATCGTCCCCCTTAACGGAATGGTGACGTCAGGAGGTGCCAGGGTCTTCCTGGACGGTGGCCGTGGACACCGTGGCCTCCATGAGTCCTTGCCACTTGCCTTCCTTGGCCATGACACTAAATCTCAAGGACGTGCTTCAGTGGCCAGCCTGGCGCTCCTGGTGCTGCCCACACCCGGGGCAGGGTTGGCGAGACTTCTGGGGGCTGTGACTTGGCTGCTGGTGGAGGCCTGCTCCAGGGCTGCAGCGGGGAGGGCCCAGTGCAGGGGATTCAACACTCGGCCAGAACAAGGGATGAAATGCTGCTGCTGCTGCTGCTGCTGCTGCTTCTCTTCCTCCTCTTCCTCCTCCTTCTCTTCCTCTTCCTTTTTTCAGCACTGGGGATTGAACCCAGGGGCTTTGCACTGAGCCACATCCCCAGCTTCTTTTAAATTTTTTTTATTTTGAGACAGGGTCTCCCTGAGTTACAAAGCACCACTGGCCCCAGCCCACCCTGCTTCTCCATCTGCAGCTCTTGCCCTCCTCTGGTTCTGACCCGGGCTCCGGGGAGCCTTTCTTTCCTGTGTGGCTGGTGGGATGCAGCATTTCCAAAGCCGATGGTTCCCTCTACTGGCCTCATTTGGAGAACTACACTTTTTTGGTACACAAGGTCTCATTGCATAGTCCCGGCTGGCCTCGAACTCATGTCCTCATGCTGTGGCATTGAGACCGGGTGGTGGGGCAGCGGGGACGCCATTAGCCAGCCAGGGCCCAGATGGGGGGGACAGGGAGTGGGGACAGGGTAGCCAGGACCTGGATCAGGGAGGGGGATGAGGGTTGGCTTGGCAGGATTCCCTGGGGGGTTGCGCTGGGGAGGTGTTGCCAGTTAGCAGGGCTCCTGCTTTGGGTAATAATGGAAATTAAAACAAAAGTGCAAATTTACAGGAAAAAGCTTTCATGAGGAAGGAGAAATGCTAAGAGATTTTGGCCTGAGAAGCTGACAAAGGTCAGGCTGGTCCTTGACACAGTAGAGTAAGAGGACTCTCGAATGGCTGGAGGAACTCAGGGTGATGGGACCAGGCCGGCCGGCCTCAGGGGCAGAGGTGGAGGCTGGAGTGCGAGGACCGGAATCGCTCAGGGCTGGGCCCTGGCTGATTGTCACACAATCCTGGTGCCCGGCTCTGGGACCCTCATGGCTAAAGGGCGGGCCCTGCCCAGGGAGGCGCTGTCGGTGGCCTTGGTCCCATGGCTCCACCTTCCCTGGGACCCAGGTGACTGCAGGACGACAGCTGGAGACTTCCAGGCGTCCCTGGAAACCTCATCTCTCGGCGTCTGCAGGGACATGGGGAAGGGACAGGACCTGTGACCTCAGGGCTGATCGGCCGGTCCAGCAGCGCTAGACAGACTGCCTCGGGAGAGCAGCAGGCCTTGTCCCCGCTGAGGATCTGACCAGGGCTGGCAGTGACACAGACCAGAGTGAGGGCAAGCTCTGCTCCACTCCGCTTCCCTCGGGCGTCTGTGGGTTCAGTGAAGAGTCGGGGTTCACAGCAAAAGCGGCCTTGGAGGGCCGGTGAGATAGCTCAGTGGCATAAGCGCCTGCCTGGCAAGTGCGCGGTCCTGAGTTCGACTCCTGGCACCCACATAAAGGAAAAAAAGGGCCGGTGATATTGCTCAGTGGCACAAGCACCTGCTGGCAAGCGCGAGGTCCTGAGTTTGACTCCCAGTACCCACATAAAAAAAAAGTGGCCTTGGAGTCCCTGACTGTCCTGAGGAAGACACAGACCATGCTTTTCACGAGCAGCAGGCAGAGGCCCGGGGTTCTGACTGCCCTGTCCCTGTGGTGGCCTCTGACTGGGGCGGGAGGCCAGGTTTGCAGCCGCGGGGAGCGGTGCTGCTGTCCCTGTAGGAGGCCGGGGGTGGGGAGATGCTGGGCCCGACACTCGGACCCTGGGGTGTGATATCTGCAAGACAGGTCCAGGTAAGAAGCTCAGGAGAGAGGCTCAGCTAGAACTTCGGGCTGTTAACGGGACCCACGGGAGCAGGAGGGTCAGCAGGGGAAGAGAGCAGGGGTGAGCACAGGGCTTGGTTGGACATCTGAGCAAGGAAGGAGAGAAGGGGAGGTCACAGGGATGCGAGGCAACCAGATAGCTGAGCTGCTGGGGTGTCTATGGAGAGGCTGCTTCCTGGATAACGGAAGAGAGAAGCGGTCAGTGCTGTGGGGACCTCAAGTGACGAAGAACTGTTGGATTCTTGGGTCAGCCACGAGGAAATGTTGGGGGGTGGTTTCAGCAGAATTAGGGGATCATTGGTAGCCACAGTGAGAGTGCGTGACTGAAAAGGAGTGGGGTGATCCACAGCAGTGGTCCATGTGAAGACAGCCCACAGGGATCGTGCTGGTCCTACATTAAGATAGAGAGTTCGAGTGTGCATGTCAGCTAGCTAGTGCTGCATAACAAACAGCCCCCAAAGCCTAGTGAAGGACATTTTTATTGCTCATGCTCTGTGGCTTGGGATCCATTGCTCTTTATGGCTCTTGCCCATCTCTGTCGCTAAACCAGGGAGTCAGTTCTTGGCACCTGGGTTCCATGCCTTCCTTCTTACCCTTCTCGCTGCAGCAGCGAGCTAGCTTGGGCAAGTTCTTGTGGCACAGAGCTGAGGCGTCTCACTGCATTAGTGCACTTTAAGCTTCTGCTGTTGTTGTTTGTATTGAGTTATTTATTTTGGATTTTGAGACAGGATCTCACTGTGTAACTCAGGCTGGCCTCTAACTCACTGTGTAGTTCAGGTTGGCTTTGAATTCACAGCAGTCCTCCTGCCTCAGCCTCCCAAGTACTGGGATTATAGGCATGTGCCCCCATGCCCTACTACCTGCGGTTTTTAAGAAGAGTTATTGGCGCAGTCTTGGGAGCATAGTCCTCCATATGGTAAGAGGTCCCGTTCTGTCCCTTGGGTCCCCGATGGCTCTGGCTGCAGCCGTGATTACACCTGGCTCCTGATTTGGGGAACTCAGCACCCCATGCAGGGCGGCTCTGGTGATGGCGCAGTTTGCCTTGCGGCACTGTTACCTTCCCTCCTACCCCCCGTTCAAGCTGCCGAGGTTGTGTCCACGCAAACTGCCCCGTGGGAAATTGTGATGGACGTGCTGTTAAAGACATGGCTCTGAGCGAATCGCAGTTCTTTGCACTGAGCCGCTGGCTGAAGCTGAAGGTGCCTGGGAGTTGCAGTGGCCAGGAGTGAAACAGAGGTCACAGCCTCTGTCCCTGCCCGCCCCTGACCTGGGACCGCTGCCGTGTACACCCGCTCCGGCCTTGGCCGCCCACGGTAGACAGAGCCTCACCACCTGGCGTGGTCAGGGAGGCGGGGGCACCATAGCCAGCATCGGTGCCCTGGCACTTGGCTGTGTGGTGCTGTCGTCTTCGTCCTTTCTCTCCGGGGAGGTACACGGTTTGTGGAGCCACGGTGCGCTCGGGAATGGGCTGGGGTCATGATAAGCCGCCAGTCATGCTTCTCGTGAGTCTGAATGCTAATTCTTTCCAGTATTAATTCATATTTTTGTTTACGTTTTCCCCAGTTTTCTGTTAGTGCATGTTTGCACTCCATAACGTTTACATCCATGTTAGGGAGTAGGTGCACCTACTGAACGTACCTTAATTCTTTCAAGTCCCCACCCTATGTCTGGATCCCCTTGCCATTTGCAAAACATAGATCTCCCTGTCTCCCGTTGTCTTTTTAAAAAATTATTTATGCTTTGGGTTTTTCCAATGAGAGAAGTTACGTGATATTTAAGCTTGTGTGTCTGATTGCTTTCTCTTAATATTATGGTCTCAAGCCTCATCCATTTTCCTATAAATGACTCAAGTTTATCCTTCTTTACTACAAAGTAGTACTTCATGGTGTGTAACCACCACCTTTTCTTTATCCATTCATCTGTTGCTGGAGCTACAGGCTGTGTCCCAGATTTACTATTGTGAATTACGCTGCTATAAACATGGGTGTGCACGGATCATGCAATACGATGTCTTCAACTCTATTGGGAGGACATCTGGAAGGGGAATAGCTGGGTCAAATGGAATTTCTAGTTTGAGCTTTTGAGGAATCTCCACACCGATCTCCATAGTGGCTGTGCTAGTTTACATTCTCCCAACAGCGGAGAAGGGTTCCTTTCTGCACAGCCTCGCCAGCATTTGTTATTATTTGTTTCTTGATGAAGCCCATTCTTTCTGGAGTGAGATGGAATCTCAGTGTATTTTTAATTTGCATTTCTCTAGTGGCCAAAGATGGTGAACATTTTTTCATCTGCTTATGGGCCATCTGTACTTCTTCTGAGAGTATCTATTCATTTGACTTGCCCAGTTTTTGATTGGGCCTTTTGTTTGGGGGAGGGTCTGATGCTTTTGCCTTCTTTATGTGTTCTGAATATTAGCTCTCTGTCAGAGGAGTAGGTGGTGAAGACTTTTGCCCATTCTGTGGGCCGTCTCTCCACTCTGCCATTTGTTTCCTTTGCTGTGCAGAAGCTCTTTAATTTCATGTGGTCCTGTTTGTTGATTCTTGATGATGGAGGCATCGCAAGCCCCGGTTATAAAGCTACAGTGATAAAAACAGCGTGGTACTGACACAAAAACAAACTCTGGGTCAGCAGCACAGAACGGAGGACACAGGACAACCCCAGGTGCATTTGTCCAGCGGATCTTTGACAAAGGGGCCAAAGGCACGCCGGGAAAGTTCTCCTCTTTAATAAATGGTTCTGGGAAAACTGGCTGTCCTTAGGCAGAAGATTGAAGCCGGACCTGGGTCTGTACCATGCACCCAGTAATCAGAGCAGATCAAAGATACAGATGTGAAAACAGAAATGCTTAATCTGCTGAGAGATAAACTGGGCAAAGCTATTGAAGACAAGGCGCAGGAAAGGACCTTCTAAACAGAACCTGCACTCTAATTTTGTTGCTTATTTTTAACTTGGAAGTTAGTGATAGCCACTCCCTGGGATTTGCTTTTTGGGGGTGGACAGCAGCCCGGAGTGACCTGTGTCCCTCAGCGGGGACACAAGGTCTGGCCTGGATGGCTGTGTCTGCCTGGGGTGCGGTTGGGAGGACAAAGCTACTTGGCAGGGGAGGATTTCTCTCTGCTTGCAGGACATGGGCAGGGCTGGGGCAGCAAAGGCCGTGGGCTCCAGTCCCAGGAGACCGCAGGGCACAGGGGAAGCTGCAGGGGCAGCCCTGGGAGGGGCTTTCGGGTCACGGGGTTCCCTGGGGTGATGCGGGGGTGAGGCTGAGTTAATGCTTGTGAGGGCCCATCCTGCGGCCCTGACTTGGGGATGCACAGGGGGACTTCAGGCTGGATCTGTGATATGCAAGGCCAGCTGGGAGCCAGGGCACCCTTGCCATCACCTGCTGGGGTCACCAAGACGCAGCAGCTCAGGGGAGGGGGCTGGAGGGTGCAGGGCTGGGGAGGAGCTGCCTCTGCCTGGTGGGGTTGGCCTTGAGGACAGGGCTGCTCTGTGGGGCGAACCCCAAGGACTTGTGGCAGTGCTGGGTTTGTGGCTGGCACAGTCTGGGCAGTGGTGGGGCTTTGGTCTCCTGGCATCTGGATGTGGGTGGAGACCTGGGATGCCACTAAGGGTCCAGCCCCAAAACCAAGGCCACTAAGGCGGAGCCTAAGCTCCTGCTCTTGGGGACTGAGTGGGCAGGAGGGGCAGGGCAGGCTGCCCTGGCGGTGTGGACAGAGCCCGGGGCTGCCTTGCAGAGCAGAAGCGCCTTTGGAGTTCAGAGTTCTCTGCGGGTCACCCTGGAAATGCCACCTCTGCGCTGCCTTCCTGCGCTCACCCCAACCTCGAGCTCTTGCCCATTTTGAGAATGTCTCTGGGGAAGAGTGGAACAGCATGTCTGTCTGTCTGTCTGTCTATTTATTTGAAGAGTGAGGTGACAAAAGGGAGAAATCCATGTTCTGTTTTAAAAAATCTGCTTGCTTTTGATTTTTATCAGTGCAGGTGTGCAGTGCACAGCGCCCGCGTTCCTCTCGGGGTTGGTGCACGCCTGTGACACAGCTCATTGCTGCCGTCCCCTTCTCCCCACCTCCTCTCCCTGCTTCTCTTGGTCCCCTCCCCAGCTGCGAAAGATCTTCCTCCCTGGAGAAGTCTGTTTGTCAAGTGAATATTCTTACCTGCATAGCTCTGTGGCTGAGGGCAGTGTGTGTGTGTGTGTGTGTGTGTGTGTGTGTAACAGAAAGAAA
Organism: Erethizon dorsatum; assembly: GCA_028451465.1. Lineage (NCBI taxonomy): Eukaryota > Metazoa > Chordata > Mammalia > Rodentia > Erethizontidae > Erethizon > Erethizon dorsatum. The sequence goes on from CM051833.1 coordinate 60,996,060, forward strand.
CACATAGACACAAGCTTCCTAGTGGGAACAGAGGTGTCAGCCGGCACAGGTGACATCCACTTGCTTGGATAAAGCTCAGCATTTGGGGACCGGAGCTCATTTGCAGCTGTTTGCGGGCAGCTCCTGCTGGGAGCTCACAGCTGCTGCCTTCCTGCGCTCCCGCTGCCCCTCACCCCTCCCAGGGCCTGGAGACGTTGCTCCGGGCAGCAGCTGCAGGCGTGTGTGTATGGGGTGGGGTGGGGGGCATCCTTTGCCTTCCAGTGTCCCCAAGCCAGAAGAAGCCTGACAGTGATCCAGATCACTGCGACGTGCACAGGGGACGCCAGGCCAGGTGGATGCCAGTCCGTCTCTCGGTTTCTCTGTCTCTCCCTCTCTCTTTCTCTCTCCTCGCACTCACATGTGCACATATCTCGTTGTAGGCCACGCCACTGTGACCAACTACCTGCTGAACTATTTCCCCGGCCTGGACTTGGAGAAGAGGAACACATTTGGCTTCACGGCCCTGATGAAAGCTGCCATGCAGGGCCGTACAGAGTGCATCCGCGCCCTGATGCTGGCTGGTGGGTCCCCCGACCTCATCCCCGTCCTCTGTCCTGCCCTCCCGTCCCCATCTCCTGTCCCCATCCCCTGTCCCACTGTCCTGTCCCTGTCCCCTGTCCCCTTCCCATCCCACCATCATCCCCAGCCCCCAGAACGAAGCTGCTCCCGTGGAGACCTTGTCTTCTGTCGCTGGCTGAACAGCAGAGAGGCGGGGCTGGCAGTGCAGGAAAGAACAGGCTTGGCTGAGGTGCCGGCCGCCGGGCTGCTATTAAAAACCACAGTGAAGGCTGCAGGGCTGCGATCGCAGCACTGGGGACCCCGAACGCCCTGCTTCTTGCTCCCTGCTCGGCTTAGGAGGGGGCGACAGCTTCCCTCCCCGGGCCCCAACTGCTCCCCAGCACTGCCCGTGCTGGGTGTCCTCAGCAGTCCTGCCTGGCTGTGCATAGGACACGGGATGACACAGGACAGGAGACGGCGTGGGTGCGCTGCTTGCTGCGGGCGAAGTCGTGGACAGTGTGTTGCGCGGCATTTCCCTTTCCCTTCCCTTCCTTTCCCTTCCCCCTCCCCCCACTCTTGGCCTCTTTCTCTGTGGTACTGGGGATTGAACCCAGGGCCTTTACACTGAGCTATATCCTCAGCCCTCTTCTGCGTTTTTATTTTGAGACATGGTCACTAAATTGGCCTTGAACTTGGAATCCTCCTGCCTCAGCCTCCCAGAGTGCTGGGATCACAGGTGTGCGCCGCCACGCCCGGCTGGCGTTTCCTGTTCCACTGTGAGTCCCAGAGTGGAAAGTGCTCAGGCTGTAAATGCAAATCAACAGGGCCGTCCCCGGTCATCCCGCAGAAAACCCGCTGTCCCCGCTCGTGAGACAGGAGCAGTGACCCCTCGCTCTCGGTGATGGTGAGTGAGGATACTTGCACACGCCGAGGGCCACGCGACTCTAGTGACTCCGGATTTCTGGGGTTTGTTCCTGACCTGGGTGCAGCTGCAGCAGATTATTTTGAGAAATAAGTGAGAAACTGAAAAGCATGTATAGTGTTGGGTATGGAATCAGCACCTAGTAACTCAGGCGTTGCTGCTGTTATTCAATTTCTTTGTTTTCATTGAGCTTCAGTTTTGTTCTTGGCCTGAGTTTAGCCAGGCTGCTTGGCACTGTGGGTCCTGGAGAGCTGGCCTCGCCCTCTGGCTCAGGCTGTACCCCTGCTGTGCCAGGCACCCTGGGCGGGTGACTGACAAACACGGCGCTCCTGGCTCCCGGTTCCAGGGCCCGAGGAGCCCCAGGTCAGGGTACCACAGATCCAGGGTTGGCCAGGGCTTTTCCTTCGTGCTGTGTCCATGAGTGGTGGAAGGGGCCAATTGGATGAGGGCACTAATCTGGTCCAAGAGGTCCCCACCCTTGTGACTAGTCACCTCTTAATCCCATGATGGCACAAAGGAGGTTCCAGCTGTGGATTGAGGGCCCCCAACATTCAGACCCCAGCTCCCTCCTCTTCACCTGGGAATGCAATCAGATGGCTTCCAGTTCTACCTTCCTGCTCCCGTCTGTCTGGGACCCAGCTGGCGTCTACATTTGGCCACTGTGTCCAGTCTAGCTAGTGACACTCTCCCTGCATGCCTGCTGTTCAGGGCTTGACCGGGAGGGTGCAGTCCCCCAGCCCGCATCCACCTGGTCCCTGTGGGTAGTCTGGGGTTAGGATGCAACATCTGGAGTTTTTTCTCTGCTGCTTTAACCTGCAAGAATTAGGGAAGGCGATGAGGAGAATAAAGCCAGTGGACAAGGACAGAGGCTTTGAGGACGGAGAGGCGTCTGGGCAGTGAAAGGTGATAGCTAAAGCGGGCCCGTTGACTTCCCTTGGATGCAGAGGGGGCCGCGGCCTCCTTCCTGTGCCAATGGTCCTCCTCCCTTCTTCCTCCTTCCTCCCTTGGTGATTGCGGGATGCATTTGTGTTTGGTGGCAGCTTGGCTGGAGTTTACTTCTTTCAGATCTAGTTAAGGTTGAGTGTAGGTTTTCAGAAATGTACTTTTTCAACCAAAAATGTGCAGCACCAACCCCATGAGTGTATCCCCTGGTGAATAAATTCAGAGTGCAGACTCTGTGGGGTCGTCGGGTACTGCTCACTTGCCCTGGAATCGGTGTGGGGCTCTGTCTGCTCTCCCTGTCGCTCCTCTTCCCCAGCTCTCTTAGGTTTCAGGCATTTATGGGGTTACGGAAGCACCTTTCTCATCTCCAAAAGGGGCGAACCTGCTTGTGGGCAGGGGGTGTTGGTGTTGTTTCCCCCTTGAATATTTGGTTACTTTTTTTTTTTTTTTTTTTGAGGCAGGGACTTGCTGTGTAGTTCAGGCTGACCTTGAACTCACTGTGACCTCGAACTCATGGTGATCCTCCTGCCTCAGCCTCCCATTAAACATTCTTACTGAGGATAATAAGCATGTAACTCAGGAGTGTCTTTATCTTTTTTGTTTGTTTTCCTATGGTATTGGGGATTGTACCCGGGGCCTTTGCACTGAGCTACATCTCCTTTTATAAAACTTCTAAATTTTTGAGACAGGGTCTTGCTAAGCCACCCAGGCTGGGCCCGAACTTGCAATCCTCCTGCCTCAGCCTCCCAGAGTGCTGGGATTACCATTGCGAGCCCATATGCCCAGCTGAAGGTGTTTCTTCTTCTTGACCCTGTCGACATTTGCACCAGTTGAGGGTGTTATGTCGGCTGTCCCTACAGCAGTGGGTGGTTAGCGCATCCTCGGCCTTTGCCATTTAGATGACCGAGGTGGCCTCCAGCTGGGACAACCAGAAAGGTCTCCAGACATCACCAGCTGTCCCCTGATAAGGTTGGAGAAGGGTGCTGCCCCACTGAGCGCCTGAGGTAACTAGTTTAAACAGGAACGCATGAAAAGTAAGAGAATCTTCTGTTTTTGGATATATTTGTCCTTTGCAGCTTGCTTTCTCTCTTATTTGAGACGGGATCTTGATACCTAGCGCAGGCTGGCTTCAAATTCTTGATGATGCTCCTGCCTCAGTCTTCCATTAAACCTTCTTATTGAGGACAATAAGCATCATCTTAGTTACTTGTCTCTCGTTGCTGAGACAAAATACCCAACCCAAGGTTAAAAGAGGAAAGATTTATTTAGCTCACAGTTTGTGGAAGTTTCAGTCCATACTCAGCTGGCTCCAAGGCAGAGTGGCACATAGCAGAGGGCAACAGTTCATGGTGGCAGAAGACAGCAAAAGCAACAAGAGAGGAGGGGAGAGCAAGCCTTTTTCTGTCCCTTATATGCAGGCTACCTGCCACAGGGCGGGTGTAGCACTCACACCCTTAATCCCAGCACTGGACCATGACTCAAGCACGGACTACAAACTCGTGCCCGTGACCGAATGAGGCTTTGAGGGACATCGAGACACAAACCATAACAAGCATGTAATTCAGCCCACCTTGTTCTTGCCTAAAATAAATACGCAACTTTTTTGGGGAGCAGTTGAGCTGCCGTCTCTTGCTTGGATTAGAGAGTTTAACTTCTGGAATGTTTTCATTTGCTACAGTCACTACTCAGTTTACAGTTCTTCCAGGAAAGTGAATTTCATTTTCCTCTTCCAGAGTTGTGGTTTTATTTTTTTTTTTAATTTTTATTTATTTATTTTTTTTGTGGGTGCTGGGGGTTGAACTCAGGACCTCGCATGCCACGTAGCACTCATGCCGCTGAGCGATATCACCGGCCCTTTTTTTTGTATGTGGGTATTGGGAGTCGAACTCAGGACCTCGCGCTTGCCAGGCAGGCGCTTATGCCGCTGAGCCATCTCACCGGCCTGCACAGCTACTTTCATGTTTTATTTCATGTTTAATGTCAATGTTAGGAAAAATTAAATTTGCCTTAGTGGTACAGTTTATCTAAAGTGTGCCTACCTTTTGCAAGATGTTTTGGTTTTATTAAAATTCACTTGCCAGTTATTGTAATGTTACTATTAAAATTATTGTAAAATTATTATGCATTATTGTGACAGACAAAAATTGAAGTATAAATTTCCCCTTTAAGATACATTTGTGTAATTTGATGGCACATGCCCATAATTCTATCACTCAGGTGGCTGAGGCAGGACGATTGCAGTGAATTGGAGGTTGGGCTACACAGTGAGACCCTGTCTCCCCCCCAAAAAAGAGATACATTTGAGTAATTTAAAAGGATTGGCATGTTTCTTTCCTCTGCAATACATATTTCTTTTTTAATTTTTGTGCTAGCATGACAATTATGAATGCACACAGGTATATTCAATAAAAAGCAATTTTCAATATCTAAACAAAAGTGTTAAATGTGCTGATAGCATTTCTTTTATTTATGTATTTATTTATTTATTTTTTGAGACAGGGCCTCACTGTGTAGTGCAGGCTGACCTCAAACTCACAAGGATCCTCCTGCCTCAGCCTCCTGAGTGCTGGGATTACAGGCATGTGCCACCACACCTGGCTAGCATTTCTTTTAGATTAGCCCTTTAACACAGAGTGCATTTAGATACAGTGAGAAAGGTGACTGAAAGCCAATTGCAGAATGGGCACCCCGTGATAATTTTAAAAGAAAGACCACGTATTAGTGGAGAAGAAGTCTCTCGTTTTCCTTCTCCAGGTGAAATATTCGTTTGTCCCTGCGTGCTTTTCTGCACCCGAGCTGAGCTGCTGAGCTGTGCTGCGTCGCGTTTAACAGGGAGCTCTTCCGTGCAGCAAGGGTGCAGGGTGAATCGGGCGTTTCCTGCAGTCCGCAGCATGCGGGCAGACTCCCACTCGGATCTGCATTGCCAGGTAGCAGAGAGTAATGTTAGAATTATCAGAACTTCGGATTTTAATAAAAAGATCTAGCCAGCGCTTCCAGAGCTGACTTATTGGCTCTTTGGCTTTTGGCTTCCTCACAAAGCCAGCTGTACCGATAGAAGTCCTGAGGGAGGGAGGCTGCAGCACCGTGTTAATTCAGTGGAATATTAATGCCCCAACGCGACACGTCTATTTCAATAAGTGGCGCTGAGAAGCTGAATTGAGGATGTGATATTTTCTCACGGAGGCTGCCAGTTTCCAGACTTGAGGACGAGATCTCGCTCTGATGCCTGAAGCACGGTTAATTGCTGCAGCCTCTGCGAAGAAAAACAAGCCCATTCTTGGGAAGTGAGAAATTAAGAGGAAGGCGAGGAGCCAGGAGCAGACTGCTGCTGACCTGTGGTCGTTGTTCTCATCTTGGGCAAGCCCTGACCAAGTCCTCCTGGAAAGCCAGGTGATTTCTATCTAGACAGGTCGCTTTCTGTTCCTAGGGGGCAACAGGAACTTCATTGTAATTGTTTGCAGTTATTAGCAGAGAAATCTGCAGGTCAGGAATTCCATCCACCCCCAAATCAAACCCTGGGACAAGGACTTGGGGACAAGTAGTTTTTCTGGAGGATGACCTCGGGAAGAGGTACGGGCCGAGGGGCGTGAGCTCGGGAGGGGACAGAGGTGTTGCCAAGAATGTGCGCTCCTGAGCAGGTCACTGCTGTAGCACTGGGACTCAGCCCTGCTGGGCCCTAAGCAAGGAGCTGCGACATCTTGGAGATGCCGTCCGAGGGGCAAAGGAGATGGGGTGGGTCCTCCGTGCAGCAGGGTGGCTGCCATCCCTGCTGGGCTGCAGCGCAAACTCCTCCCCTTGGTGCCTGAGGTCTAGGCCAGAGGCGGTGCAGGGGAAGCCGGCCAGGCTGGTCCCATGGGCAGGGGGAGCCCCTGGGCTCTGTGGGGTGATGGCAGGGGCTGGGCGTTGGTGGAGCGAGGGGAAGCAGTGTCATACTTGCTGCTCTCACACTCTGCCCCTCCCCCGGGCCTGTGGTCTGGCATGGCCCCCGAGAGAACTCTGGGAACGAGGGATGTGAAATCCAATTTTTTCCCTTTAGCATTTTTTCCAAACACTTTTGGCCGCCAGCGACAGAAATCCTGGCTTGACAGTGGCTTAAAGAAAGGCGATGTCTGGGCCGGTGAGATGGCTCAGCGGCTTAAGCGCCTGCCCGGCAAGCGCAAGGGCCCGAGTTCGACTCCCGGATCCCACATACGAAAAAGGGGCCGGTGATATCGCTCAGCGGCACGGGCGCCTGCTGGCGCACGAGGTCCTGAGGTCGACCCCCCGGTACCCACAAAAAAAAAAAAAAAAGAAAGGCGATGTCAGCTCCTCTGCCCTCGTGCAGGGCTCGATGGCAGCCCCGGTCCACGCTGGCCCTGACTCGGGCACGGCCCAGACCTGTTCTTTCCTCCTAACTGCCAGCTCCCTGGGCTTGTAGACTTTCGTCTGCTCTTGATCCCACAAGAATCACTGCACCTCCAGACTCTGCTCTGGGATTAAAATGAGTCGGCAGTGCCAAACTCAGGGGTCCCTTTATCGGGGGGCAGATATTAGGGTCACTGTCCAGCATCGGGCTGCTTGGCCACTGGAGGCCAGACAAGTGGCGAACCAGACTGCCGTCATCAGGTGAGACCTTTGGTTCTGAATCAAGGTGATGTTTGGTAAAGGCTGGAGACTCCTTTGGTTGTTACAGCTGTTGGGGTGCTACTGGCACCCTCAGGGGTGCTGTGAAAAGTCCTGCAGTGCACAGGGCAGCCCCACCACTGATAATTATCTGGCTGAAAATCCCAACAGCTTGAGATCCCCATGACCTTGTTTCCTGATATGCCCAAGGTCACGTTGAGATTGAACACTCTGGGCTAGACCAATCATGATGAATGGCCTACACCAGTGGTGGCGAAGCTATGGCACGCGTGCCGCAGTGGGCTGTTTGTTATCATTGAAAGCTCTGACAGGTTTGCCATCACTGGCCTAGACAGAGTATGTTGCTGTCTTGAATACAAAGAGGACGTTATGTGGGCAACTTGCAGCGTTCAGCGTGGCAGCAGATGGGCCCACTGGCCAGAGCCCAAGCCCTGTTGTGGGCTGGAGGCCTGGGAGAAACAGCCTTGGGTGGGAGGGGAGGATGCTGGTGGTCTTCTTGAGAGAAGATGGGTGGATTGGCATTGTAGAAGTTCTCTATTTTCTCTGAAAGGAATTGTAGAAAATATTAATCATCAGTACAGTTGGCCCTCTGTATCCATGGATTCAGCTAGCTACAAATAGAAAATATTTTTAAAAAATGCATCCATCCTGAACACGTATGGACCTTTTTTCCCTTGTCATTATTCCCTGAACAGTCAGTATGGGAACTATTTGCATACATTTACATGGTACTAGGTAGTACGAGTCAGCTAGAGGTAATTTAAAATGCACAGGAGGGTTGCGTAGGTTGTATGGAAATACCGTACTGTTTCACATAAGAAATTTGCACACGCTTGGATTTTGGGGTCCCGGGGGTCTTGGAGCCAGTCCCCTGTGGATAGGAAGGATGATGTGCCTGTCATTCATGGCTTAGTGATTAGGTTCCAGCTGTCCGTGTCACCCTCGACAGCAGCTTCATAAAGTGCACACTAACTAACGGGAGTACCCTCAGAGCAGCCTTGCTCTTTGGGGTTTGTATTTTCAGAGTGGTTTGAAAAGCTAGGGCAGTGGGGACCCCAGTGCAACATTTTGGACAGCTGCTGCCTTGTTTCCATTAGAATTTGAAAAATGTCGCTCTCAGGCAGCGTTCATTAAGATTTTAATTCTGCAATTTGTTCCTTTTCTTAAGTGACATGCAATTAATTGAGGTTTAATGTGTCATCTATTTTTTGCAATGACATTTTTACTGCCCCCTTTTCATTGGCGTCCCTATATAAATTGTACTCTGGCTAATGAGTTCCTCCTGATTTCTAGTTCCAAATAATGAACACTCTTCTCAGGTGCTGCAGTTTGATGCATCACAGGGTTGAGACTGAGAGCAGGGAGCGCGGGGGAGCTGGGGCTGCTTGGGCTGAGGCCACTGCGGCTGGGAAAGGACAGGGAAGCGCCAAGCTCAGCAGTCATCAGCCCCCAAACGAAGATGCTGCTGCCGCCGTCCTGGAGAGCTCAGAAACGCCTTGATTGCCCTAGTTCCGAGCTCTGCTTTCTGGTAGAGAGGTGACTAATGGCACTTGGAAATCCTGGGTGATTCTTAACTGTATGTGGGACTGAGGTTGGACCAAGATTAATTGAACAGCAATTCTGTTTTCATTTCCATATTACCAGGTTGCGATGGGTGCTGATTCCACCAAGCTGGGTTGAAGTGGATGCTGCAGTATTGCAGGGTGCGGTGGGCGGGATGGGGAACCTCCTGTGGGGAATGGTGAGTGCCAGGGAGATGGTGGAAATTCATCATCAGGGTTGCCTAGGGAAACAGATTGGCAGATGTGTGTGCTGAGACGTTTGTGTTAAGGAATGGGCTCACGCAGTTGCAGGATTAAATCTAGAATTTGTAGAGTGGTTCTGCAGGCAGGAGTTGATGCTGATTTGAAGCAGAGTTTTTTCTTTTCCAGTCTTTGCTTAAGAAGGCAGCCAACTAATTAGATGAGGCCCATCCACACCTTCGAGGGTGGCCTTGACCTAAAGCCAGGGGACGGTGGATGTTGACCACGGCTACACAAGTCCTTCCAGGCCAGCACTGAGCTCAGAGTGTGATTAAACCACTGGGTACTGTAACCTCAGCAAGGCAGCACAAAAGCCGTCATACCTCTCCTGCCAGGGGTGTGGGAAGTACTTAGCTCGGTGCAGGGACCCAGGTCAGAGACCTGCTCTCTGCTGCCTGTTACCAGCTGGGCAGCCCCTGTGACCAGCATTCATTCTGTGCGGAACCTTTGTTAACCCGTGCCTCTGGCTCTGAGAATTAGGGGTGTTGAGGAGAAAACGTGAGCAAGGGGCAGCCCCTGTCTTGTCTGGTAAAAGGCAGCAGCGCAGTCACCAGCCACCCCCAGGGTGAGCATCATGCCCACAAAACAGACCCACTGCAGTCCTCTGGTGAGTGATGAAGAGGAAATCTGTCCCGGTTACTTTCCTCATTGCTGAGACAGAATACCCAACACCCAAAGTTAAAGGAATAAAGGTTTATTTAGCTCACAGTTTGTAGAGGTTTCAGTCCATAGTCGGCTGGCTCCAAGGCAGGGTGGCATTGCAGAGGAGAAACAGTCCATGGAAGAGCAGGCAGGAGAGATCAAAGCAGCAAAGTAGTGAAGCAGCAGCAGCCTTCTTTCTGTCCCTTTATATTCCATCCAGGCTGTAAGCCTGTTGATTAGTGCTGTGCACACCCAGGGTCAAACCGTTAATCCCAGCATCACACACCCTAGCTCCAGCCACCTCTGAAAAAGGCCCGCTTATGACCGCATGAGGCTTTGGGGCAACATGTAGATATGAGTCATAACAGATGGGACAGGTGCTTCGCAAGTGATGCTTGCTGTTGGCATTTCCAGAACCATCCCAGTTACATCATTCGAAGGATCTGTAAGACACCCATGTGTCTAGCCATGTTTATGTTGATGGAAAATCATGGAATTTTATCCCTTTGAAAATTACATATATATATTACACATTACATATATATAACATGTATATACATACATACATATATATATATATATTTTTTTTTTTTTTTTTTTGAGACAGGGTCTCACTATGTAGTTCAGGCTGGCCTTGAACTCACTATGTAGCCCAGGCTGGCCTAGAACTTGTGGCAATCCTCCTGCCTCAGCCTCCTGAGTGCTGAGATTACAGGTGTGCACCGCCACACCCAGCTAAAAATTCCATGAACAAGATACTGAGTTTTGGCAGGCTTTATTTAGGAAAGATAAACCATTAAACGACACACTTAAAAGGCGGATTGTGGGCCGGTGAGATGGCTCAGCCGCGTAAGCGCCTGCCTGGCAAGCACGAGGTCCTGAGTTCGACTCCCGGAACCCACATATGAAAAAGGGGCCGGTAATATCGCTCAGCGGCCCGGGTGCCTGCTGGTGTGCGAGGTCCTGAGGTTGACCCCCGGTACCCACAAAAAAAAAAAAAAAGGCAGATTGTGTAGTGACAGTAAACGCAGTGGTGGCCTCCAGAGGCGGGTGGTTTTCCACCCTGGCGGCACGGGTCTAGGCAGGGGCCCTGTGAGAATTTGCAAGTTTTGCCTTTGCCCCATTCTGCCTGCAGCAGCGGAGCTCTGGCTGCAGACACCCACTTCTGTTTGTGCTTCACTTCCCAGGGGCAGATGTCCACGCTCGGGACCCCCGGCGCGGGATGACGTCGCAGGAGTGGGCCGCGTACACGGGCCGCGTGGAGGCTGTCCGTGTCATGCAGAGGCTGCTGGAGAGACCCTGCCCGGAGCAGTTCGGTGACAAGTACAAGCCGGAGCTGCCGCCGGCCCCCGAGGCTGCCCTGAAGCTGGCGGGCTCCAAGAACTGCTGGCGGCGGTTCTCGGAGTTCTTGCGGTGCACGCTGAGCCCCCGCGCTGGCCCGGGCCTGGAGGACGGGGGCGTCCTGGACCACATGGTCAGGATGACCACGAGCCTCTACAGCCCCGCCGTAGCCATCGTGTGCCAGACTGTGTGCCCCGAGAATCCTCCCTGTGTGGGGAAAAGGCGACTGGCGGTGCAAGAAATCCTGGCAGCCAGAGGGGACTGGGATGCCTCTGCCCAGGAGAGGGACAAGGTGGAGGCCGCTGAGGAGCGACTCCAGACCTCGGAGGCGCTGGGGGGCTCCCGCCTCGCGTCTCCCCAGCGGCAAAGGGTCCCTGCCCCTGTCCCGCGGAAGGCCAGCCTCCTGCCTCTGCAGCTGCTGCGGCGCGGCAGCGTGCGGCCCGGCGTGGTGGTTCCCAGGGTGCGCGTCAGCAAGGCGCCGGCGCCCACCTACCAGCCCGAGCGCGCGGCCCGCAAGGGCAGCACCAAGGACAGCGCCCACCTGCAGATCCCCAAGTGGCGGTACAAGGAGGCCAAGGAGGAGAGGCGGCGGGCGGAGGAGGCGGAGAAGCAGCGCCTGGCCGAGGCGCAGAAGGAGAGGCGGGCGCCGCTCTGGAGGAAAAGGACGTGAAGGCGGTCGGGGGGCGCCGAGGGGGACGTAGAGGGGGGCGCACAGGCCTGGGAGCTGCCTGCTCCCGCGCGCTCACCCTGCACCCGCAGGCCGGGTCTGCTCCCGGCTGGGACCCAGGCCGCCTGCACCGTCCGTGCAGCCCTCGGGCTCTGCCGCCCAGGAGGGACCTCACACCTCGGTGTGCCTGGAACCAGTTCTGCCAGCGATCGATGCACTAGCAGGGAATTTATCCAAAAGCCTTCCTTGAGAGAGCGTCAATACACAATTTTTTAAACCAATTTATCAGAGGGCGTGTTTTGCACAATTTTCTACTTGTTACTTAAATTTTCAGCGTTTTACAAGGGTTGGGGTTCTTTGTAGTTAAGGCAGTTTTAACACACATGTCCAAAACCCCTTTGTTTAAAATACCGTTTCTAGCAGTAAGAATGTATGATCGCCACGAGATTCACACAGAATTCACGGGGGTCGCCCCGTTTTGCTGCTGGGTTTGGCCCTTGCCGTCCCAGCTCATTCTGGTCGCGGGTGTGTCCTGTATTTCCACTTTATTTGGATTAAGACATGCTGGATGTATTTTCTCATTTGATGGAGGCATTGACTTACTACAAAATAATTAAGTGAGACAGGGATCTGAGTTCATTGTATTTCATTTTAAAAACTCCCTTCTTCGTATAGTAATTACGACGAAGAGAAATTGTCAGATCCCTACGAAGCAGTGCATAAATAAACATGCATTTACTGCTAGAAGTGAACTCATTTTAAGCACAGGGCTTTAGAGAAATTGGATATAAGATCTTTAACGTGAACACAAGCTAGAAGAGGAAAACTATCATTTAATAAGATGGGGTAAATTTAATAAATTATTACTAGAAATACAAAATTAAGTTTCATCTGCTCTGAGATAAATCAAATCTGGGTATCCTTAACATGTAGAAAAGCGTAAGGAACCTGGAAGAACTCAAGCAGCCGAAATGGGCGGCCAGGAGCATGGTCTTTCTTTCTTTCTTTCTTCCTTTCTTTCTTTCTTTCTTTCTTTCTTTCTTTCTTTCTTTCTTTCTTTCTTTCTTTTTTCTTCTAGTAAAACAGGTGATCCACATTGAATATTAAGCGTTTTTTCAGCCAAATTCTCCTGGTGTGGATTTCAGGATGGCCTCTCTCCTGCCCTTAGGTCCGGCTCTGTAGAATTTCCAGGGTGTGGAGGCTCTGGCGGCAGGGATGTGACTTTCCTGGGGCCCCAGGTGGTCTTTGATCTCCAAGCCACTCAGCAGTTCTAACTGGGCCTTAGAGTAGCTGTCCCATCTGCACTTTTAAAAATATTTAATGTGAACAGTTGGAAGTTGTGGACTTTGTGTCACAGATGGATTTGGAAGCTCCCTGGGCACACGGTGGGCCGAGAAGGGGCTGCTGGGGACAGCAGGTGACCACGTGCCCAGCTCTTCTCACAGTGCCACAGGGAAGCGGATTTGCCAGCAGAGGTGTTTCCCGGCACCCCAGGAGAAGTCACCATGCTGCTTTCCTCACTTGCTCTTCTGTCCTTGCGCTGTCCCTTTGGAGTGGGTGCAGGAGGACCAGTAGACTTGTGGGGTGCGGAGTGGGAGGTCGGGAGAATGAGGGTGCTCCGGACAGGGTGGCCTTCCTGGCCCTCCTGGCTCAGGCAGGGGAGGCGGCAGAGGAGCTGCAGGCTTGCTGTCTGATGCTGCGGGAGTGGGCAGGCCGAGCCTCCTTGGGGAGGCTGGAGGGTTACAGGTCAGGGTGACCTCATGAGCCGGTCCATTCTTCTCTTCTTTTTTCTCTGCAGTACTAGGGATTAAACCCAGGGAGCGCTGAGCCACACCCCCCTAAGAAAATTTTTTCTTTAATTTTGAGACAGGGTTTCACTGTGTAGCTCACTGGCCTCAAACTTGCCATCCTCCTGCCTCAGCCTCCTGGGTAGCTGGGATTATAGGTGTGTGCCACCACACCTGGCTAGAACCAGTACATTCCTAAGCAACATTGTCAGTTTTATCTCTTTCTGGGTAAGGGATTCGCTGGAGAAGATGTGGTCTTCTGGTCCCGAGTTGGTGACCCCTCCCACTCCCCCTCCCAGACGTCCATCCAGCACCCTCAGGAAACGTGGAGCAGGTGCCTATGTTTCCCTTGCTTTGAGCAGCGGCCCCTCTCTGCCCTCCCACGTAGTCAGGAGGAGGCGGCTGATAGCAGCAACCCCTTTCTCTCCGTGGGAAGCCACAACAGCATCCCCTCAGCTTTGTCACTGTGTCTGTTCCCTGCCACCCTGCCCCTCTGCTCTGCCTCTTGCCTTTCCCTCCTTTACTGTTTTCCTCCTCCACTTCTCTTAGTCTCCTGTGCGTCCCTTGCCCCAGCCGCCTGAGGCTGGAATAGGGCAGATCGAGGGCCTGCAGCCACTGGACCTCGCCAGCCGTGTGGGATGCACAAGGTCTAGGAAGGGACACCTCACCTAACGCCCTGTCACAGGCAGCACAGGGTGCCAGGCTTGGGGCTCTGCCCCCAGCCCAGGGTTTGTGAACTGTACACAGTTCAAGTGGCCAGGTACCTTCTCAGGGGTTCGTGTATAGACATAGCCAGCGGAAGTCCCAGTGCGTTCCCATACTTTTTAGTATTCGGGTGAGTTGCAGTGAAACTAGACTGAAGGGCCAGTGAGATGGCTCAGCGGCATAAGTGCCTGCCTGGCAAGCGTGAGGTCCTGAGTTCGACTCCTGGAACCCACATAAAGGAAGAAAAGGGCCGGTGATATCGCTCAGTGGCACAAGCGCTTGCTGGCAAGCGTGACGTCCTGAGTTTGACCCCTGGTACCCACAGGAAAAAAAGAAAAGAAACTAGACTAAGGAAGTAGTTGCAGGATGATGCCCATGCTGCTGGTTATGATCAGGATGCTGGGACTCGGCCCGCGGTGGGCACTTAGGTCCTCGGTCGCTGGGCACTGGGGACGCTGGTGGGGAAGGTGTCTGTGGGGTGGACGTGTAGTCACTTCCGTGCCCTTCCGTTGCCTCCCCTGCCTGGGACCCAACATCGGAGGTGGTTATTGATGACAACCATGTCCCAACTGTTACCTTTCCCTCCAGAGCTGGGTCTGACACTGGAGGCTGCAGATGACAGATAACGACGCTTTTTCTTGCCATGTGTGTAGAGTATCCCTGGTCAGTCCAGCCTGGGATCCATTTGGAAGGAGCAGGGAGAGCGGGAGTGGGCCATCTGGGATGACCTTGGTGTGCAGGGGCCGTGCGGGGCCGCTCTACAGAAACGCAGTGTGTGCTGGGATGCGTCTCAGGTGACCTTGGGTGACCTCGGGTAACCTCATCCCGAGCTGCCCATGGGCCCCAGGCAGCTTCCAGTCCTGCAGCACGTGGGGGCGGAATCGCAAGCCTTCCTGTCTGTTGTGGGCACTTGTTCCTCAGGGCAGGAGGGAGGGTTTGCCATGCCAGCTGCAAGTTGGGATGGTAGATGCAGAAGGACTGTGGCAGAGGGGACAGGTCGCTGGAGTAGAGATGAGGTGGTGGTGGGTGACACAGACACCCAGGAGGGGGCCAGATATCATGGCTGACATGACGCAAGGCCTGACGCCATGCAGCAGCATGCACTCCGTGTCGCCACCCAGAGACAAGACGGTGAAGCAGACCTGGACGCAGTGTGACCTGCCTTGCCCTGCACCTGCAGTGAGAAGCAGGACCTCTGAGAATTCGCCCTGGCCTCAGTTTGCTCTGAGGAGGGGGCTGCCGGGCTCCTTTCCTCTGTGGGGTGGGTGGGTGGGGAGCGATTTGTGTTCTGCTCCTTGACGGACACCAGCCAGGCAGCCACCTGCGGACCACGACCTCCTATGCAAGGGAGGGCAGCAAACTGGGCACAACAGAGCCTTATAAATTGTGACAGGCTTGTGTGAAGAAACAACGTGCCACACCGGGACATTGGGACCATCACGGGGGGGGGGAGTGTCGCTTTGTCGCTAGCCGCAGAGCGCTCACAGGAAGACCAGCTCTTTACAAAGCGCCGACTGCCGTCTCCTCCGGCCCAAGCCCCAGATGCCCTTCGTGCCGTTTTCTGCGTCTCTGCAGCTCTTGAGTCAGCGCTTCATTTCTGTGTCCGAGGAGCCACGTTTCTTTGTTAGTATTTTAATAAGTAGCTAAAAAATTCCTCTGAAAATTTTCTTTTTTTTTTTTTTTTTTTTCTTTAAAAGATAGGGAAAACAGGCTCTGGACGGGCCAGGCTGCTTCTAAGTGGCTGTGTGGATGCCGGGGCGCTCACGGCAGCTCCGCCCTGGCCCAGCCGCTGGGAAGGCGCGGTCCCCGCGGTGCGGTGCGGACAGCGTGCACCAAGGCACAGCTGCGTGCACGGCTGGACATGGGCCTTGCACACCCACACACCCAATGGAGACAGGACTCTGTGCTTGCAAAGGTGAATGCGACTCCTTCGATGGCCCGAGGACCAAAGTGACAATGACATGGCTGGCTGGAGTCGTCGACCCAGGCCTTTCACGCCGGAGCTCCTGATCAGTGCTAGCACCACGCGGGGGCGGCGGGAAGTCCTCGCATGGTCTCCGAGGCCTCCCCGTGTCTGTGAAGACCACGCAGCAGTGAATGCAGGAAGTGGATGTCCAGGCGCCACGGGTGACCCGCACTTGGAGAAGTTTGGGGAGTCAGCAGTCGAGGGACCCTATCACCGGTTAGACATCTTGGAAGCTGGTTTAGGACTGCGCCGGACCGGGGGTGCCCTCGATGCGAACGGTAACAGCAGATAGCGCACCCAGAAGTGTACCAGCAACCCCGCGAGACTCTGGGGCATCCTAAGGAATCCAAATTGTGCACCCCAATCTAAAAAACAGTTCAAGTTTATCTTCTGCAATTTTCTTCGTTTAAATGAACTGGCATTTACTGCCTGCCCAAGGATCGGGGTTTTCGGTGACAGTGACTTTTTTTGAGACAGGCTGGCCTTGAACTCGAATCGATCCTCCTGAGACTGCTCCCGAGTGCTGGGGTTCCAGGGCTGCCGCCATGCCCTGCCTTCTCAGCGGGGACGTTCTGACGGCAGACTGCAAGGGGACCAGGTTCCAAGCACTGTCATCTCGACCTAAGCTCTGTGTTGTGAACGTGAAGCGATTTCGACGTCATTTCTAAAAATCCGGCACATTTCTGGGTCTTGTAAGGCTGTTGAATGTGACTATAACTGTCTGCCTTTCAGAGTGCTGTATTTTAACGTGAGAGTTTTGTTACAGTTCATAAGAGATATTTTCTTATTCAGAACTCAGGTCGATCTTGAGATCCACAAATATGTCACCCAGCAGCTTCAGTTCTTTATATTCAAAAAGTTCCTAATCCTGAAGTTAAATGTGATATTTATACAACTGAAAGAATGTGGTTTTCTTTTTAAGTTCTTTTTTTTTTTTTGTGGGTACCGGGGGTCGACCTCAGGACCTCGTGCGCCAGCAGGCGCCCGTGCCGCTGAGCGCTATCACCGGCCCTTTTTTCGTATGCGGGTTCCGGGAGTCGAACTCGAGCCCTCGCGCTTGCCAGGCAGGCGCTTATGCCGCTGAGCTGTCTCACCAGCTCTCCTTTTAAGTTCTGACCAATTCTCATGTTTAAAAAGTCTAGAAAAAAAAAAAAGATGTGATTATGTAAAAATGTGGGGGAATTGTGGCAAAATAATTAAAAGCCACTTCAAAATAAACATATTCTGATGGTATAAATGTGTGGTACTTGAATAAACTGATGTGTGTGTAAGTCAGAAAAGGTAATGAGGAAAAATACCAGTATTTTCATATCGCTTATTTTAATTGAAGTGCTCTTTTTATTTCCACATACTTTCAATTAATTCTTCAAAGGTAAGGGTTTAAAATTTGCGAGTTACTTAGCTGGGCACTGTAGTGCATACATGCAATCCCAGACTCAGGAGGCCGAGGCAGGAGGATCAACCAAGTCCAAGGCCAGCCTTGGCTACGTAGCAAGACACTGTCTCAAAAAAAAAAAAAAAAAAAAAAAAAAAAGTAAAAGAAAAAGAAAAGAGGAAAGGAAAAAAAAATCCCACAAAAATGTGTGGGTTACGCATGACTACTTTCTCGCAGGTTAGGTGCTCTTTCCCGCCGTCTTCCCCACGGTGCCCACGGGCGGTCAGCCCTGGTAGGAGTTTGCTGTGCTTTCTGTAATGATGAAATGATGCGTTCTGTGCTGTCCTCCCACACGCCCTCGGGGAGCTCTTAAAACAATTTGAGAATTAGATTCTCTGTCTCTGTCTCTCCCTCTCCCCCTCTCCTTCCCTTTCTCAGAACTGGGGGTGAAACCCAGTGCCCGCTAGGCGGCGCTGTACCACCGAGCCGCACCCCAGCCCTTTTGGTTTTTTTTTTTTTTTTTGTGGGTACCGGGGGGTCGACCTCAGGACCTCGCGCGCCAACAGGCACCCGTGCCGCTGAGCGATATCACCGGCCCCTTTTTCGTATGTGGGTTCCGGGAGTCGAACTCGGGCCCTCGCGCTTGCAAGGCAGGCGCTTACACCGCTGAGCCATCTCACCGGCCCGCCCTTTTGGTTTTATGTTGAGGCCGACTCTCTCTGAGCCCCCAGGATGGCCTTAGTTTTAACAGTTAAAAAAGTAACACACAGACAGGAGGGAAAAACCCAAACACTGTCAAAGGGTCTCAGACGACGTTAGCTTCTGGGCAGTCCCTCTGACAGGTACTTGTTCTTTCTTGAGAACTATTTTTTGCTTTGTTTTTCTGTCTTTGGTTTTGGTTTTTGGAGACAAGGTCGCACTATGTAGTTCAGGCTGGACTTGAACTCACTATGTAGTCCAGGGTGGTCTCGAACTACTTGTGGCGATCCTCCTGCCTCAGCCTCCCAAGTGCTGGGATTACGGGCATGCCCACCAACCCAGCAATAGAACTGTATGCTTAACGTTCTGTGCTGTCGCAAGAACAGGGTCGCCCTGGACCTGTGGTTCCGTTCGCTCCTGTGTTGGGGGCGTTAGATCCCCTCATCCTCCGAGTGCCGCATGTGCTCCTCAGTGAGGGTGGACCCTGTTTCCTCCAGCCACTCCTCGCATTGTGCTGCTGAAATGTTCTTTTGTTTTCACGACTTGCAAGTCATGGAGGTCCTCGTATCCACTGCACGGAAATGAACCTTTAAAAGGCAGCGGCGTGGAAGGGGGTCTGCCCGCGGAATGGAGCATGCGCTTTGGCTTCCAGGGCGGCGTCGCGCGCGGCCACCGGCAGGGGGCGGACGAGGTCCGGCGAGCCCGGCTCCTGACGCTTCCCGCGCGCGGCTCAGGCCGAGCGCTCGGCGTGGGTTCTCAACTGTTTTCACTTCCTGTTTTATAAATTCGTTATTTCTATTTGCTTTTTACTTGTTTTTAGTTTACTTTTCACCATCATTTTGGAGACTCGTAAAAGGCTTGTTATGATTTTGGATCATAGTTCTTTCCGTACCAAGTGAGTGTATTTTTTTTCTTATTTTATCAAATATTCTTAGTTTATATGAAAATTTTAAATTATGATTTAATCAAATTTGTCAAACTTAATTCTTTAATATTTGCATTTCATATTCTTTTAAGAAAGCATTTTTCTACCCCAAATCAACATTCTTCTGTTTTTTTTCTAGTGATTTATAGGTATTTTGCTCTTTTTTTTTTTTTTAGCTCAAAAAATTCTACTTAGAAACAGTTAATCATTTTTTAATGTTTTTTGAGACAGGGTCTTACTACGTAGTTCAGGCTGGCCTCGAACTCACTATGTAGCCTAGGCTGGCCTCCATCCTCCTGCCTCAGCCTCCAAGTGCTGGGATTATATGCATGCACCACCAGGCCAGCTGATTTTTTTTCTTTCAGCACGGGAGAGTTGAACCCAGGGCCTCCACACTAAGCTACATCCCCAGCACTTTTTATTTTTTATTTTGAGGTCTCGCTAACCCACTGGTTTGCTCAGCTGGGCTCAAACTTGCGTCAGACTCCCGGAGTGCTGGGATCACAGGCACGACCCACTACGCTTTGCTCATTTAGGTTATTTTGATGCAACAGGAAACAACTTGCTCCTATTTATTTGAGAAGTTCTTTGGACTTAAAAAAGTATGAGATCCAACTCATTAAAAATCGTAATTCCATATGATGATTAAGGAAGGACTTATGCAGAAAATAAACTTTTAAACACATTGCGTCCTGGGGCAGGTGCTGACGGGAGCTCTTTGCTCCTGTCTGCAGGGGCAAAGGCTGTGTCCGCAGCTTGGGTTGGGATGGTAGATGGCGGGTAACGCACAAGGTGCCACCAAGGTCGGTGCCTGGACAGGCTTGGGAAGGTGCTTGGGGAGGGGTAGAGCAGAGCCTGCTGCCCTCCTGCCCACACTGCCTGTGTTGTGCCACTTTGTGGTGGCTGCGCTGCCACTGTCCTGGGCCAGCCCCAAACCTAGCCAAAGTTTAGTAAGTTCTCCTGGCCAAGATGATGAGAACCTGCCAAGCCCACGTAAAGCAACCTGGATGTTTCAAAAAGTTATTTTAAAGACCAGAAAAACTAGCAATAGCTGCAAGGAGACCGTTTTCCCTTTTCATTGGCTCGTATTGAAACAGAAGCTTTGGAGCTGGGTGAGATGGTGCATGCGTGTAACACCAGCCATTCGGGAGGGTGAGGCAGGAGGATCTCAAGTTTGAGACCAGTCTGGGCAACTTAACAAGGCCCTGTCTCAAAATAAAAAGGCCTGGGGATGTGGCTCAGTGGTATGGTGCTTGGCTAGCATTTGTGAGGTACTGGATTCAATCCCTAAGACTGCAATTAAAAAAAATGAACAGAAGGAAGGAAGTAAGGAAAGAAGTAAGGGAGGAAGGGAGGAAAGAAGGGGGAACAAAGGAACGGGCTTGTTAGTGCCCACAGCTAGCTGAGAGTCCAGGGTGGGTACGGGGCTGTGGTGAGGAAGTTGTTACCCTATAGTGGAAGAGATCACGAAACTCCCTCTGTCCCCGGGTGAAGGAGTCGCTGGGGGTGACCGCTGGGTGTCCCGCACTGGCCCTGCCCTGGGGCAGCCCCGAGCCGTTCCCCCAGCTCGATCCCCTGCACTCATGTCCAGCAGAGGGAGGGTCCTCCTGACCAGGCCCCGTCTGCGGCCTCCTGGGTGACCAGATCCTCCTGACTCAGGGGCCCGTGTCCTCTGTGGGTGACAGGGAGCAGCCAGAGGTGGCAAAGTCTGCAGGAGCTGGGGCGGAGCAGCCCCTTCCAACCCGCCCCCGGCTGCTCCTCACTCTGCTCTCGTCCCGACCCCGAGAGGAGGCGCTTGCGACACTGCACAGCTTTCACCTTACTCTCCTGGCGACCCCTGCTTCTGTATCCAGTGTGTCCCAGCGCACGGTCCCCCACCAGCAGTAGCAGCACCACAAAGCTGTCCTTAATGTCAGTTCTTGGGCCACCGGGTTAGTGGCACTGGGCTGTCATGACAACTTTCCCCTAGGACCACACTGCTGTCATGGAATCACAACAGACCATGATTGGCACTTGTTGCGTCCCCTGTGGGGCTTTCAGGGCCAGGAACAGCGCCCACAGAAGAAAAGACTGGCACTGTCAGTGGCGGGCTTTCAGGACCAGGGACAGCGCCCACAAAGCCTATGCTGGCACTGTTCAGCGGCGGGCTTTTCAGGACGACGGACAGCGCACACGGAGGCCTATGAGGGCACTGTCGGCGGTGGGATTTCAGGACCAGGGACAGAGCACAGACCCTGGTCACCATCTTTCCCGTGGTGGGAGACGTAGGAAAGGCAGAACCCACCGAGTCTGGGGCCTGGTGTGGAGCTTGGCTGAGAGGCCCCGGGCCCTACACTGGACAGTGTCCCCTAACCTGACCTCCCGCAGTCCGGCCCCGTTAGCCTGGGAGACGAGCCAGAGAGAAGTGGGTCTTTGCTGAGCACGACAGCCCCACAACGGTGCGTGGTGAGCCCAGTCCTGATCGCTGACCCAGCCGGGTCCTCGGGGTCAGAGCACAGAAAGGGGAGTCCGGGCTGTTTCCGAAAATGGGAGCCTGCAGCCGACAGCGACTTGGAGCGTTCTCTCTTCATCTATGGGCAGGTAAATCTTGGGCTTTCTTAAAGAAGTTTCTGAAGCATAGGAGGTTGCAGGAGACCAGGGCTGAAAACAGACGTCACGTCCTGTTCAGCTGCTGCCCGCTGCCCACAGTCACCCTGCCTCTTCCACCAACAAGACCCAACACGAAGGGCGAGGCCCTCCTGACCATTAGAGGTGCCGAGGTGGCCCATGCAGCTCTTGGACACCTGGGTCCTCTTCTGTTTCCCAAAAGGATCACAGGTGTCCCTGGCCTGGTCAGCCGAACTGCGAGGCGTGTGGGTGCAGCTCCTAAGCTGCTCTCACCTCTGACAACAGCAAGGGGGGTGGGGCTCCCCCAACTCTCCTCAGGTTCATGCTTTCCCTAGAAGGACCCAGAGGATCGGTGGAGGCCACAGACCTCTTGATCACAGGGCGAGGATACAGATCAGCACCAGCAAGGGGCAGAGTGTGCGGGGCTAAGGATGCGATGCCCTCTTCCCATCAGTGTGTGACAATCACAGGAGGCGTGGGCATCTGTGAACACTCACCAGAGCGTCTGTGTGCAGCACTCTTACTATGATTTATAGCTGGATGACCCCCCAAAACCTCATGCGCATGGGCGAGGCTTCTAGAGGGTGATTGGATTATGGGAGCTCATAGCTGACTTGATGTTAAGACAGGTAGTCGCTGGGGTGTGGCCTTGAAGGGTTTATCTCCCTCCCCAGTTCGCCATGCCCTGAGCAACTCTCCTCCACAGGCCCCTCTGCCATGCTGTCCTGCCTTGGGGCCTCTGGCCATGGACTGAACTGTGAGCTGCAGTAAGCCACTCCTCCCTTACACTGTGGTGTCAGGTGTTTTGTTCCAGCCGTGAGGACTTTGTTATGTAGAATGACTGACTGATGTGATTGCACTCAGCCTTCAAGAAAATGCCTCGGACCCAACCCAACCCCCAACAGTTGGTCTTTCTGGTGTGGCCACTCTGCCTTCAGGCCAGCAGATGTGGCCATCTGTACCCTAAGAGCTGGTGTGGCCAACCTGTACCACTGACAAGGACAAGCCCACCAGATGTGACATAGATGAGCTCCAAGAAACATGGGAAGTGGCCAACCCTCTCTGGGCAAGGCCAGCCCTTCCCTTTACACCTGTCCCATGAGGCCTTCTCATTCCCCTAGGGAGTCCTTGTCACTGACCACATCCATGGTCATGCCATGAGAACCCATGTGGAAAGCAGCAGAACCAGGAGTGGAGTCAGTGTCCTGCTCTTGCGCTGTGACATGGGCATCCCTGAAGGCCACGCGATGAGCCACACGAGGGGCACTGAAGGCACAGAAGGCACTGCCCTGCCGGCCTCTGGATGGGTGTTACAGCCGCGGAGACCCTCTCTGTTGCCCAGAACATGCTCAGCAGCTTAGCACAAGGAGAACAGTCACCACACAGGTCATAGACGTGGCCTGCTCCTCCTTGGCAGTGACGTCTGCTGCTCTAACCTCACGGCTCCTAGAGCAGCTGTAGTATCCCTGCCCTGTTCCAGAGGACCTGCCCCCATGTGGCCACCGTGAGCATAGGACCCAGCAGGACTCAGGCTAGCCATACGGGAGGGGTGATCATCGTCACCATCGCCACCATCAGAGTTTGTGATTGCACAGTCCTAGCACACACAGAGTGGGCCAGGGACACCATGACACTGCAGCACAGAGCCTGTTTTCATTCTTGTTTCACAGATGGCGAAACTGAGGTACAGGGCAATAAACCCAACCACAGTCTTGGTGCGAGGGAGCAGAGGTGCTAAAGTGCAACCCAGTGTGTTCAGCATTAAAGTTGATGCTCTGGGCTTTTCTGTGGTGATCAAAAAATTGTGACTTAAGTGCTTAAAGGTTAGTGCTTCTTTAAGCAAATCCCAGAAGGCAGGCAGGGCCATCATAGTGCTGGGGCTGTTACCAAGTACCAGTCTCCTCTTATTATTCTGCTCAGTCCAACTGTGGCAGGAGCTTCCATACTTCATTGCCTCATGGTACAAACTGGCTGCTGGAGGACAAGCCATCACACCTGCTTTACAGGTAAAATGATATGGAGTGCCCTGTTCTTCACAGATTAGTGGTGAAAGCATAGTATTTGGTGCCAGCCAAGTCAATCTGAGCTTTGTCATCTACTATATGACTCAAGTACAGTATGTCATTTTGCTTTACTACATTTCAGTTTCTTTATCTGCAAAGTAATAATAGTGACCGTGCCTACAAGGTGGGGCTGCTGTGAGTGCTTGGCATACAGTAAGTGCTCAGTAAATGTGGGGAAGAGGATGATCAGCTGCTGCAGCTGGTGGTGATGATAACGATGGTGATGACGGTGATGGTGGCTGTGATGATGGGAGACGATGCTGATGATAGTTGTCTTAGTTGCTTTCCCATTGCTGGGCTACAGTGCCTGATACAACTTAAAAGAGGAGAGGTTTAAAACTGGCTCACAGTTTTAGGGTTTCAGTTCATGGTGTGCTGGCTCAAGGCAGGAGGGCAGGGTGGAAGGGTCTGCTGGCAGAGAGCCGCTCACGGCGTGGTGAACAGGAAGCAGAGAGAGAAGGGCGGGGCTGTCCAGGCCACGCCCCAGACCCACCTCTTCCCCAGACCACGCCCCGACCCGCCTCTTCCCCCAGGCCACGCCCCCACGACCCACTTCTTCCCCCAGGATCCTCCTCCCGACCACACGGTCAGCTAGGAACTCACACGGATCAACCCACGGGTGAGTGCAGCGTCCCGGGACCCAGTCACCTTCCCACAGACCCACCCCGGGCACGCGAGGCTTTGGAGACCGATTTCGGCTCTAAACCCTCACAATGACTATAGGGGTGACCTTCTGTGTCTTTGTGATTAATGAAAGGTAGTGTAACTTGGCTACATCTGTATGGTTTGAAGAAAATAAACAAATGTCCATTTAGCATTATCTGATTATGATCAGTTATCTAATCGTCCTTGAAGAAAATGCTTGTTTAAGAAACGAATACCAACTCTTTCTTAGATACCGTAACAGTTTTTTTTGTGTGTGTGTGTGGGTACCGGGGGTCGACCTCAGGACCTCGCGCGTCGGCAGGTGCCCGTGCCGCTGAGCGATATCACCAGCCCTTTTTTCGTATGTGGGTACCGGGAGTCGAACTCGGGCCCTCGGGCTTGCCAGGCAGGTGCTTACACTGCTGAGCCATCTCACCGTCCCCCGTAACAGTTTTATGCCTGCAAGGTAGTAGTCTTTGGCTTGTTGCATAAGGTTTTTGGAAAATTTCTTCTATGCTAAGAGCATCTATGCAGCTAGTAAAACAATTTAACCTGTTAATTTGAAAACAGTGAGTGCTGAGGCAGGAGCATGTCAGCTGTGAAAGCTGAACATGATCTGTCACATCGGAGGTACTTCACAAAAACTTTGGCGGGCAGCAGCGTCTCAGGGCTCTTCTGGAACAGACGAGGGCACCGCAAGCCAGTCAAGATGGCTTTCCCATATGCCAGCAGTTCTCAGGTCTTCAGTTATTTGTTTCTGGTTATTGTTGTTGCTTAGGGATCCTTCCTACTCTTGTTTGTTTTTTGAGATAAGGTCTCTCTATGTACTTGAGGCTGGCCTCAAACTCACTACGTAGCCAGGCTGGTCTTGAATTTGCAGCGATCCTCCTGCCTCAGCCTCCCGAGTGCAGGTATTGCAGGCATGCACCGCCACACCCTGCTGTCCTTTCTACTTTTAAGGCCTGTGTTCTCAGCTCATTTTACCTTCTGGGAGGAGGTGCGCCTCAGGATGTGACCACTGGCCACTGTCCTGCCAGGGAGGACAAAGTCATCATTGGTGTGGAGGGTAGAGAGTCTGCCAGGGCAAAGGGGTAGAAGCTGAGGCCATAGCTCTGGCCCTGTAGGCAGCTTGGCCTCCGTGCTCCTCTCAGCCACCTGTTCTGTGCACATCTTCCTCAGCCCCATCGCTCAGCCACGCATCCTGCTAACTGAGGTCCGGCAGCTCAAGGTACACGTGGTCCACCAGGGCACAGGCTGCCAGCACCGGGAGAGCTTTCTACACCATTCCTGGAGAAAATGTAAATAGCTGAGGCCAGAGCCCGGTCCTCGTCCTGGCTGCCCTCGTGGAGGAGACACTGAAGGACACTGACCTCGGCTTTCCACATAGGTGTCTTTGAAAACAGCCACTGTGCTGTGGAACCACTGCGCACTCCCCAAGGAAGAGATTCGCTTAGGTCAAATTCTCCGCTGCATCCAGGATCAAATCTGCACTGCAGCAGTTTTCTCTCTTCTGCTCTGGGCTCTGAAAACACACACAGGCTTGGGGTGTGTCAGCTGTGCATGCTAAACACGCGTCCTCACGGAGACGTGGACGCTCTGTTTCCAAGGACCCAGCTCAGGAACACTGGCCTTTGGTTGCTTAGGCCACAGATTTCTAGGACGGTGATTTTGTCATCTGCAAGCATCACAGCCACATGGTCTGTCACTCTCAACATGGCTGGTGTTTGAATGGGGTCCTTCCTTGTGGAGGGGACTGTACTGAGCATGGGAAGATGTTCCACAGTGTCCTGGCCTCGTCTCACAAGATGTCACCAACTAGCCCCTGCTCTGGGTTGTGACAACCAGAGCTGTCTCCAGAGTGCCAGACGTGGTGGCGCAAGCCTGTGATCCCTGCACTCCACAGGCCGAGGCAGGAGAATCACACCAGTTCTGGGCCAGCCTGAACTATACAGTGAGACCCTGTCTCCAAACACACAAAAGCCAGCAACCCTATGTCTAGGAAGTGTCACACGTTCCCCAGGGGTAGCATCCCTGCGGCGGTGACCAGAGCGCTAGGGATAACGAAGATGGACATTAGTTCTCTAAGCACATTCCAAATTCTCCTCTATGACAGTGACACACGCAGTCTCCGGGAACTTGCAGGGAAACTGATCCGTACACTACGAAACCTTGGGCTCCGTCTGGGAAGTGACCGCAGCTGCAGAACCACAGAATGCAATCAAAAGCTCTCTAGGGCTTCTGGGTGGCGCCCCCAACCCCCAAGCTATATCGGGTTGATCCAGCAGACAATACTGGGTCTTTTCCAGTTGACAGTTGGGGTTTTTCGGAAAGCACAGCAGTTGGATTTATAATAAATGTTTAGGATTCAAGGGGAGAAGGAGGGAAAAATAATTTTCTCTGGTCGTGAAGGTCCTTGATTGAATCATAGGAGTTTGGAAGAGTGCTGTGAGGACACACAGACCATCTCATGTGAGGGATCGGATCCCTGGGGCAGGGGAAAAGGAGCCGCAGCAGCTGCACCATGTCGCTGGCCGACCGAGCTCCAGCTGCTCACTCCTTGTCCTGGAACATCTGCAGGTGGTGACTCCGTCTTATAGTACACTTTTGAAAAGCAGCTTACTAGCCGGGAGTGGTGGTGCACGCCTGTAACCCCAGCACTCGGGAGGCTGAGGCAGGAGTTCGAGGCCAGCCTGAGCTATATAGTGAGTTCAAGGCCAGCCTGAAGTACATAGTGAGACCCTGTCTCAAAAAACCAAAACCAAACAACAACAAAAAAGCAAAGCAGTTTACTAAATCAACAGTTAATCAAGTGATGTGGGCTGGGAGTGAGTTTCTGGCTTTTCAGCCTTGGCCAGTACCCTGGGTTGATCGTGTCCACGCGGGACACCTCACTTGGGAATGGCCTCAGCAGGTGAGATTAGTGCAGGTGCTGCACTGGGCTGGGTCTGAGTCTAACGTCTGGGGTCCTAAGGACATGGACACACATGAAAGGAGATGGCCAGGTGGCTGCAGAGTCCAAGGCTGGATCTTTGCTGCCATGAGCCAGGACACGGTAGTACGGCAGCAGCCAGCTGTGAAAGTTGGGCACAGCCCCAGAGCCTGCAGAAGAAGAGGCCCAGGGACACCTCGATTTCGTGTTTCTGACCCAGAACCAGGGGGGCACACACCTGTTTGTCAAAGCCATCATCTGAGGGACTCCGTGATGACCGCAGTAGGAGACCAGTGCAGGTGACGGTGGATTTGCCTGGTCCTTGGCTGTGTCTTCATCCACTGTAGGTACTTGCTGAGACAGCCCTGGCTAGGGCCATCGCTGCTGCCCCCACTTGAACACAGGGGATGGGACGCATGGGTGTGGACAGCAGAGGCCACAGTGAGGGCTGAGAAAAGACCGGGGCTGTCAGGAGCTGCAGATTTGGGTGACTGCTGCGCCCACGCCTGGCCCTTCCTGACACCCGTGGGCCTCTTAGCTTGGACTCGGATTTGCTTCTGGGCCTCTAGGTTTCACAGCTGTGACCATTTCTTGTCGTCCTCCCAAGGGCTGCAGGAGATCTGATACGGGCAAATGTCTTGCACATCGAGTGCGCTCCCTGCCCCAGCTGACTGCTAATCATCCTCTCTGTGTCTGTTCCCAAAGGGCCCACCTAGCACTGGGCCAGCTGCTGGGCCACAGGACGTGTTTCCATCAACTGTATTAAGCTTTTGTGTTTTCTGAAAATTTCAGTAGATGACTGTGCTCCAGTTGCCAGGTGTCCAACAGTTCAACTTTGTGTCTGGGAAACGATTTTTGCAAATATCCATCACACGTGCATGTTTGTGTTGCTACTGAAACCATCTGGCAGCCCTATTAAAATGTAAACGGAAACCTCTGGAATGTAAGAAAAACAAACCCTGAGAAGAAACACACGAGCTTTATTAGAATCACTATTATTCTTGAAGTCAACGATTAAGAAACTCACTCTGGAAGACATTACGCATTCTGCAGTCTGGAGCCCAGGACCCTGCTGCATCCGGCTGAAGGGACACAGACCTATGCCTCTGGGAGCAAGTTGACCCCTGGCTGCAGAGATGCAGGGACCAAGGACGGTTCTGGTTCCTGTGGCAGAGGTGACCTGGCCTTGCCTGCTCTGGTCCTCTCCTGCATCTGCTTTCATGGCTCTTTCCCCTGCAGTGCTGCCGGCCAAGCCCAGGGCCCCAGGCCATGCCTGCTTCATGCCAGCGCCTTGGTAATAAGGAAACGAGAGATTGGCAGCCCATTGCCTCCTGTGCGTCAGTTACCTGGAAATCCTTTAAGCACCGCCTATAAAACTCCAGGTGCTTCTCCCGGGGGGGGGGGGGGGCAGGACCTGGAGCAGGGGCCAGGCAGCTGTCAGGATGCTCGCAGTGCCACTGTGACCCACACAGAATCTGCTGCTGGCCGGGGGACAGTCGGGAGCACCGGCCTCGAGCAGTGCTCTGAGGGTCCTGGTGACTAAAGGAGGCCTTTGGCTTTTCAGCTGAGCCATGCGTGCTGCAGCCAGGGAGCCCGCCGCCACCGCTGCCCAAGGCAGGAGATGTGCGCAAAAATCCCCCCCGGGGAGAATGGTTGGGGCGCATGCACACTGGGAGGGACTCAGGGCAGTGACCAGAAGAAGGGCCTTTGAGCGCAAGTGGACCGTGGTGTTTAATTCTGCGTCTTTTCATGATTCAACTCTCTCACCCAAGGGAGCCAGAATTAGTGTTTCTTCCTCCACCTCAAGGAAGATGGTCACTTCCAGAGCCCAAAAGAGCTCTAGAGAGGTGACGAGGGGCACACAGCCTGGCCCAGCTGTCCCCACTGGGCTATGGCCGGTCACAGGCGGGAAGGACTCCACGCTCTGTGTCCAGCCTGTGACTCCTGGATCGACTTCAAAGGTGAACCCCTTCCTCCGACTTGTCCCACGCACTTGGTCCCCCTGTCCCACCATCCCTTGCCACAATGGGGGGACATTCAGTCTCCTGGGCCTGTCTGGAGGCAGCCCCTGGTGCCATATATGAACCCTGCCATCTCCGCTCCCTTATTTTGTACTCTCCTAAAAGCAATGACAGTGCTTCCCTCAGCGCCCCATCTCCTTGACATGTGCCCTAGGGTTTGGGGACCACAGGCAATTGCTGAGACAGAATCCAAGCTACCGTGTGAAAGGCTGCTTTTTAATTAGGTCTTGGCAACTTGCTAATGGCACTTCTGGGAGGTACAATGACCCTTCAGTGGTGCTTCCACAAAGTTGGGGGTTTGAACCATTTCTAGTTTGAAATTGCAAATACAAGACAGAGGCAGGAGGCTTTGCTTGGCCTTAGACCTCGCAGGGAGCCGTTTTCTGAAGACAATGCCGGCTGCATCATGCAGTGTGAATGGAGGCAGCCGAGTGCTGCTGCTGGGGAGCCGGGGTCCCAGTGACGCTGGTCACTTGCGAGGCTGCTGGATGTTCTGGGGCCGCGGGGAAGGGTGCTTGTCTATGGAGGCGTGGGGCTTCTGGTGAGCCACCTGTGCGGCTGCTGGGGGGAAGTCTTTGTCACCCTGTGAGGAGACAGGAACACACAGGCCAGTTACCTGTGAGTGAATCTATTAGTGCACGCGGAAGCCCCAAACCCAGGGTCCCGGCTTCCCGCAGGTGGATGGGGACCGCAAGCAGGAGACGGGCAGCAGGCCGCTAGGCAGCGAGAAGCCACCCCCTGTGGCTGGGGGGTCCTGAGGCTGTCACAGCCAGGAGCTACAGGTGGCAGGAGCCCACGTGCCATAGGATGGGTGAAGCTCACGGCTCTGCCCATGTGACGAGACTTGGGTGCCACACAACCAGCATGACATGGAGCTGGGTACCGGAGAGTTTGCCTTGCTAGGGCTGCTTTCTAAGCATTTGAATTGGGGCAAGATGGGACCTAATGCAGGGTCTCAAATATGGATGTGTCAGCCAGACCGGGGTGCTGGCGGGGTGGAGAGGCACAGGTCAGGCTGAAAGTCGGGGGTGAGTGATGTGACCTGCCTGGTCTTGGGGAAGGTGCCTGGCTGTGCTTGGCAGGGGACCAGTTGGCTTCTTGTAGCCACAGTGTGGGTGACCGGGGCTAGGGCAGGCCAGAGCCTGGCGTGTGCAGTGGAGCTGACTGGGCCGCAACTAATGATCCCACAAGTGGCTGCAGCCACGTCTGTCCCAGGCTCTCCGAGTGGTGGTGCCCACAGCTCTTTCAGCCTCGGCAATGACATTTCCTTCAGACACCATGGAAGGACTCGCACGCCAGAAGACACAGAGCCCGGACGGTGTCACAGTGGGTGGGTGGGTTAGGAGAGGCCGGACTTTCCCACGAGAGTCTGGGAAGACAATGGTGCAAACAAAACATCCGCTTAGCCCAGGGACGGCAAAGGAAAGCGGCCACAGGGGAGACACCAGTGCGTGCTGTGTGTGACCCCAACTTTATTCATGGGCACTAAATTCATATTTAATGCTCGTGTGTCGTGACATACAGCTCTTATGCTGATTCTCCCAATCATTTAAAAATGTGGAAACCTTTCTGCTCAGGTCACTTAGACCCCTGGCCCCAGGCTATAGTCTGCCAGGGCTGGCTGAGCCCTCAGCGGGGACAGGAGCATAGGGCCTGAACCACTGGACCAGCCTGGCTGTGGGCTCCGAGCTTCCTAACTACAGAGGGCCCTGAGCACTGTGGATGCGATGTGACAGCTCTTACCCGGGCGATGACACCGGAGATGAACACGGTCGGCTTGGGTGGGCTGGAAAACAAGAAGAGGCAGGTTGAATAGAGCTGTCCCAGAAGGGGACAGGGAGGCAGTGACTGTGTGCAGCTGGGCGAGGCTGGGTTTAGGGTGTGCAACCAATGAAGGTGGTTTCGCTACCTCCAAGGAGGAGAACGGAGGAAGCAGGGAGCAGACCTGTTCCTCTGTGTTAGCTTTTTCACAACCACCAGGCTGTCGGGCCCAGGTGCCCCTTCCTCCTGAGGTTTGTCTGGGCAGAGTGCGAATATGGATTGTAGCAAACAGCAGGCAAACTGTCTAAGAGCATTTCCCGTTTGCTGTCTGGTTAACCCTCAAATTTCCACGACGGGCAAGCCTAGCCTTGTTGGTTTAGTGACAACCAAATGGAAACAGGCGCTTCCCTGAAGCTGGGTGGAAGCTTCTGTGTGCTGGGATGAACTTCTTGCCTTATCCACCAAGGGTTTCCCCTTCTACAGCCCCCAGAGCCCATGGCTTCCAGCAGCTTCTACCTGGGGAGACCCCAGAGCCAGTGCAAGCTCCCGGCCAGCCCCTGTGGTCCAGGTATTATAAACAGAAGGTCCTTGTAAAGCCATTGCATCTTCAACACCTCAATCCACACTGAGGTCCCCAAAGCACCAGAGAATTGAGGAGGTAGAAGACTGTTCATCGATGAGACAACCAGCACACGCTAACATCACGTGTGACTCTGCCTCGTGGTGCGAAGCACTGTTCGCTGTTCTTCCAGTCTTTCCCCGGAAGCCTCACGTGCTCCTCTTCTGCTCTGCGATGGGCTCTCGGAACTGGACTGCGAGGGGCACCCCATGTCCTCATGCGCCCCGTGCATGTGTCTGGATGCAGCCTGTCTCAGAGTTTAAACATCCGGCCGCGGGGGTGCGGGGAAGCAGTACACAGATGTGAGCCCCTGAAATCCTCTGGCACAGGTAAGCAGGCCCGGCCAGGAGGTGGACGCAAGCTCCCAGCCCGCCGCCCACTGCTCTGATGCCAGGACCCTTTTAGAACCGCTTATCTTAGCTTCGTCCTGCTGAGGGCAAACGCCCCAGGACTCAGAAAGTTCGCTGGCTGCTTGCATCTGCAAAACACTTGAAATCCCCCAAGTAATTCCTGTTACCTCAGCAGAGGAAGAGCTTCAGTCTTACTTTCGCTGCATGTTTGTTGTACAGTTAACTGAGTGGAACTTTTTTCTGCCTTCCTGTGTGTGATTTAACTACAGGATCAGTGAGAGGGGAGTAAGTTCGCTCCAGTTTAAGGTCTCCTTCGCACGGTGGAGGAGTCAGGCCATGGCGGTGCGCGTGCATTGATTACTCCAGCCGAGGTTGCCGGAGGAGCTGTGACTGCAGGAGGGTGCTCGGCCTGTCTTTTCCTACGAGTGCAAGAGTAAAGATTCTTTGGGGAGGGCTGTCCTCCTCAGACCAGCGTCTGCTGACCGGGATATACAAGCTCACTGAGTGACCCCAGCTTCCGATGACTTTCACCCCTGTATCTCCTTACGACGTCCCTAGAATCTGCCACCCTAGTCTAGCGATCCACGTACCCCATCATTCTGCAGGTCGATTGTTCTGTGGCTGCACAGTGCAAAAGCACCTTGCTTTGCTCATTTCTTCAGACACTGCCATCACATGGAGAGCTCCAAGAACACGCAGATTAATAAGATGCACGTGCTCTTCTCTTGTTAATAGGCCCGTGACCCAGCCAAAGAGCCCACACGAGGACTACGGGAGCGTCTAGACTCACTGAACCCCAAGGCCCATACTGCAGGGGCCTCCGGCTTTGCCTGTGGGGGCTGGGCGCGTGGGGAAGGAAGACGGAAAGCGGTGCCCTACCTTCGGTCGTTGCGAACGTTCTCTTAGACATCCCGGACCGATGCAGGGACAGTTCCATCTGGTAATGGTCACAGTGTGGCCCTCAGTTAAGACACACCACCTCGCTGTGCCGCAAGTGCACAGCTGTTTCTGTCCTCTCCGCTTTTTGTTTCTGGCCCGAGAGCAAGGCTCTAAAGGGCAGGAATGTAGAAGACCCACCCTGTCCCAAGCACTCGGTGAGAAAGTCCTGCACAGAGGTCGCTCTAGCAAAAATGAGCCCAGAATGGGGGTGGCCCTATGGGAAGCGCGGCTAATACATATATATGGTATCCATACACATGAACGTTGTTGAAAAGCAGGCAAGTAAAAGGTTAAAATCACTGTAGCTCTCTGTTACCATTAATGTGTGTGTACACGGACACACAGACAGACACACACATGCAGAACCTCTCGGAGTGCAGTGGTGACTAACCCCTGGTCCCTGCCCACCTCAGGGACACTGGTCACCAGTCCCCGGTAGCCTCAGTGCTCAGCGTCCCGGGACGGCCCTGCTGAGTGTCAGACCATCAGGAGGATGTCGTGCTGCTCGTGGCCATGCTCGTGGCCATGCACGTGCCTCCCCTGCGGCACTCCCGAATGCAGGCTGGGCCACTCCTGTTCCAGCCTGGCCTCCGGGTGGCTCTGGAACCCAGCAGGGCGGGGGGCCCTGTACCTTCCCTCAGCAGCTTGGGAGGTGCGGGCGACTTCTGACAAGTGGTCACAGCAACCCCACCCCAGCTGGCCAGCCCAGCCCTGCCTATGGCACCAGCTGTCTCTTCTGGCTCCTACTTTAGTGTCCCACTGCCCCGGAGCCTCTCAGGGAGTTTGTCTCATCGCAAACCTGAATGCCACTGGGCTGGGGGACTGACACCCTCCTCCCCAGCCTGGCTCACAGGGACCGTGGTCAGATTCCGGGGACCCACTGGAGGTACTGGGTACAGTGCTCTCCTGGCCACCCTGACCATACCATGTGAGGAGCGGTTACTCCGTCTGCTCGGTCTCAGCTGCTGTGAGCTCTGCTCATAAATGGACAGCGATCACTGCAAAGCAGCTGGCTCTGAGCAAACCATCGGGGTTTGGGGCAGAGGGTGCTGGCCTGCTCGGAAACGAGCACTGGTGGTAAATGTGCCCAGTGTGGCTATGAGGTTTTGGGGGGGGATATTGGGGACATTATACCCACAAGCGATGAGCCACTTCTTGACTGGGGAAGGAGAGGGAGCACGTGACAATGTCCTACAGCAGTGGCTCCCGCTGGGGTGTGGACAGCCCTTTCCAAAGGAATCTAGGAATGGTAAATATTAGATGCCATAGAAGTAAATATTAAATTTTTATTTTGAATTAGCATGAAATATTTAAAAAATAAGTAAATACTAAAAAATGAAGAAGCAAAAGTCCAAGTATCGTCTTTTCAAGCCATCCTGGGTCCATGTCTTAAAACACACACCTTGCACAGCAGAGCACACACATGTTGCACACCTGGTGCGGTGCCTGATGCCCGCCTGGAGCTCCCACAGCTGTGCCCATGGCCCTGCGGGGCCCACGCTCAGTGCTGCTCCTTGTTCTGGCCACAGTGTCATGGGCATGGCCGTGGCCACACCCCTGTGACCAGCTTCACAGCCACAGCAGGGCCCCATTTGAGTGGCTGCCACAACCCGGGGTCTGGTGGCCCCAGTGGAAGGACTCAGGACCCAAGGTTGTGACTCTGCCTTGTACACACCCCAGAGGGCTGACTCGAAGCCCAGCAGCAGGGACAGTGACTGCAAGGCAGCGCCAAGCTTGAGGTACAACCTAAGCTATGCGAACCTCCCACCCATTAACCTGGGCTAGGGCATCGCATGGTGAAGGCCTCAGGGGCTTCAGCCTGTGTTACTGTTGTGGATGGCTCTGCTTGGCGCTGTGAGAAGCAAGGTATTGAAGGAAATGAGGACACACCCCGAGGGTGTGGCAGGTCTGCAGGGAGGACCTCGCCTTAGGACAGTCCTTAAAGCAAAACAAAGCAAGCACTGCACACACATGCAAAGCCTTTTAGCCAGAAAGAGGGGGCACTGGCAGATGCTGGTGGAGGTCTGCTGCTCGCCATCAGCTCCAGGAGACTCCCTGGTGACACAGTTCTGTGCCTTCGAAGTTTGCGGTAGAACTCAGTGAGCTCAGCAATCCACTCAGTGAAATGGATCATTTGACCGTTTCTAGTACACTCCGGGGGTGTGAAGAACATCCACAACGCTCTCTCCATTCCCGTGGCTCTTTCACTGCCAGCAGACCTCTGTCTCCGTGAGGGTCGCTACCCCTGCTCTCTGCCCTGTAATCCCTGTGCTACTCTCGCCTCCGAGCTGGACTCGCCGGTGGGTCAGACAGTATCTGCGCTGTGTGTTTGGTTTCGTTCATCCGGTACAGTGTCTTCAAGGTCCCTCCATGTTGGAGCACGCGTCAACATTTCACTCCTTTCGGAGGCTACATGATATTCCATGGCACACATACGCACACACGTGTGCACGTATACATGCACAGATGCACGCACTCACATTTTGCTTATTCACAGACACATGGGTGTTTCCACCTGCTGGGTATTGTGAATAAGGTAGCAGTGAACACGGGTACACGAATATTGGTTCAAGTTCCTCCCCTCCATTCCTTTGTGTATACACTCAGAGGGGAACGGCCGGATCCTGTGGTGATTCTCTGCTTAGGTTTTTTAAATTTTAATGGTGCTGGGAATGGAACCTGGACCTCACAGAAGGATACTAGCACTGAGCTGCACTTCCAGTCCTCCTCGCTTTGCAGTACTAGGGTTGAACCCAAGGCCTTTCTACTGCACTACTTCCCCAAGCCCCCGCCCCCCTTTTTTTGAGACAGGGGTTTGCTCAAATCCGCTCAGGCTGCACTTGAGCTCCAGATCCTCCTGCCTCAGCCTCCTAGAGTGATAGGATTATAGGCATGCACCACCACACCTGGCTTATGGTTAACTCTGAGGAACCACCAAACTGTTTTGCACAGTGGCTGCACCGTTTTCCACTCTGATCAGAAATGCACAGGCTCGCCGGTTTCTCCATTCTGAAAACACTTCTTATTTTCTGTTTTGGGCAAAAACTATCCTAGTGGGTGAGAAGTGGTATCTCATTATAGTTCAGATTTAGCAACTAATGTTAAGAGTTAGCTTCCTTGTGCAAGGAACGATACACATCAGTCTGTTTTGATCATTTGCTCAAGGTTTTCTGGGATGAGGATGTCCCTCCACCCCAATTCTTCTCGTCTCTTCTCAAACCACAAAGACCACTCTCGGCTGTGAGGACATCCGGCTCTGCCTGTGACAGCACGGAAGCCACCTGCCCGGACAGCCTGCAGTGAGGTCTGGCACTGTGGTTTCCACTGAGTTCAGCCTCCCGCAGTTAACAGCGTCTGAAATTGGTGACTGCTGTTTACTACATTTCTACAGCAGAAAAATCCAGAACCTGTGAGAGACAGCAGCTTGAGCAAAGTTCACAAACCTGGAGCCTGGTAGGCGGTCGGGGTGCAGTGCGTGCTCCCAGTAAGGCCGCGCGTGCAGTTCGGTCAGGGCCCTGTGGAGCGCAACCTGCATTTCTGGGGCTCTGCAGACTGCAATAGCAGTTTTGAGGATTCATGTAATCTGACGGACATCACCCCCACAGGTGCTGTTTTGAAGATGTGCCATTATTTTCTCCCAGGAAGCAGCGACGGTAAAGACTGTTACCCCTGTACCCCCTGATTCTCAGGGCTCCCCAGTCTTTAGAAAGTCACTGAAATGGCAAGGAACTGCAAGGCAGGTGGAACGTGTCTGGGTTAGTCTGGGGACGAGTGCTCCCACCAGCAGGAACTACAGCTCTGCCACCGTGTGACTGCACAGCTGCTGAGTGTGTGCCCTGTCACCTGGGAAGGACCAAGGTGGACCTCGCCAGGGCTCATGGTCCTTCACAAAAGCTCCCATGCCTGCCAAGTCCGCCTTATGCCTTGTTGGCATTTTGTGGAAGCTGCAGTTGGCAGGACAAAGTCCCAGAAATGCTGAGGGAGCAAGTGACCCTAAGGAACGCAGATGTCACCAAGACCAAGTCTGAGGTCTCCTTCACTCAAAGTCCCAGGAGACCAGAATTCATATTCTTTAAAGCCGGAACTCCAAGCCAGCAGGTATTGAAATATTTTGATGTATTCAAGTCTATACTCCAACAGTATCATTCCAACCTGTCACCGACACAAAGACGACTGCGATGACTTGACATCTTTTCTGTGTGTCCTAGACTTCGCAACCTTGTGTGTCACAGGGGTTCTGCTGACCTGACTTCTGCCCCACCTCGGAGAGGCTAACCTTCCGGGAGCCATACAGGAGCTGAATGGTGACCTCTTTCTGCATCCTCAGGTGGCCAGTTGTCTCCCAGGTCCTGGACTCCCGAGTCTAATGCCACTTCTGGGTACAGCCCCTCCATGCCTGAGAG
The DNA here is from genome assembly GCA_028451465.1 of Erethizon dorsatum. NCBI lineage: Eukaryota > Metazoa > Chordata > Mammalia > Rodentia > Erethizontidae > Erethizon > Erethizon dorsatum. The sequence goes on from CM051833.1 coordinate 61,033,330, forward strand.
AGGCTGTGTGGGACCTGGGACTCCCTCTCCCAGGCTCCAATTCCTGCCCCTTGGGCCCTATCCCAGCTGCATTCCAGTGGCATTCTTCATTTTGCCCAGCACTTCACCAGCCGCCCCGCAGGCACCCCCCCATCCTTCCAACCAGTGCTCTCCAGGGATGCAGAGAGCAGCTCAGCCCACGTGAAGGGGTCAGAGGGCACTGAAGGCAGCTCATCCTCACACGGCTTCCACTGCCAAGCAACTACAGTGCAGGGTCCCTTCCCCTTCTCCCCTTAACCCTGGGGGCTTCTGCACTACCTGGAGAAATTGCAGAGCCCCCTGTCACCAGAACGGATTCTGTGCAGTAGGAGCAGGGGCCTCAAAGCCCCCCCCAGCTGGTCAGCCTGTTCCTTCCCAGCATCCAGCAGGGATTAGGTGGTGGAATTAGCTCGGGGGAGCGCTCAGGGCAGGGAGAAGTGCAGGCGTGCACGCATGTACGTGTGTTGCTCAGGCCAGCAGCCCAGGCAAGTCACCGCTTGCCCGAGAGTCAAGGTGGCCGCACGGCGTTGTTAGGGAGCCCCATTTCACAGAACCCTTGTCAGGTTAGTAGTTCTGATCTGGGTTCAAGAAGTCCAAGTCATGTTCTGCAAATGCTTTCTCCTGTTCATGTAAACATATCGAAAAGTTCCAGTGCGCAGCGTTCACGGAGAAGGACGCCGGGCTTTAAGTCACTGTTTTGTGTTTCCTCTCAAGGACAGCTACTATTTATCAATCACTTATGAGGGGCCGGGCACCGAGTTAAGAGCTTTCCTTAGGTGACTGTATGGCACCCTCTCGACCCAGCCAGGTGGGAACTGTTATCTCCATTCACAGGCCAGAACCGTGAATCAGAGAGGGTCAGCGGCTTCCCGAAGGTTACAGGTGCTAAGTGCTAGGGACACTTGGACAAGGTTGTTCAGAGCTCGTGATCAGGCCTGAGCCCAAACCCTTCCTTACAGGGGCCTCAAGTTTTAGGTTCTGTCTTCTGCATGTGATGAAGAGCTGCAGATTTTTGTGGTGAGCAAGCTAAATGCACTCTGAGAGCCCCTTATTCAACCAGACAGTAATTATACTCACATTTACATCTATCTAAACATTTACCTTCTGACTTGAAAATGATTTTTTTTCTTAAACATTATCATTTATGTCTGCAGCACTTAACTAGCATACAGAGTACATCCACAGAGTTATTAACTTGCCTCTTTCTCTCTAGCAGTGTGGTCACAGCTGGATGGATGACACAGTGGCCAGAGAGGCTGCACACGTATTCGGGGTCCCGGATACGCATCCTCACTTGGTAACCCACACACCACCTTCAGCCCTTGGTTCCCGAGCTTTGGGACCACTGTGCAGCAAAGGCTGTAACCTCTCCATGCAGTCAAGATGCAGAGCACAGGTCTCAAAGGAGGACAGAGGGACATGGCCAGTGTGCAGCAGTGAGGCTGGCACTGAGGTTGGATTGGAGGGCCTGTGTTCAAACCCGACTCTGCCAGTGACCAGCTGGGGGGCTGTGCTCGACCCCTGGGGACTTAGTTTCAGCCACAGACCCTGTCTCCCTGCTGGGTGACTCTGTGTACATCTCCCCCCCACCACACTGCTTAGCACACAGCGAACGCTCCATGAATGCCTGCTGTTCAGATGACGATGATGAAAGTGACAACACACCCTGCCCTTCCCCATGCAGGGCCACTCGCTAGGCCCTCATTCTGTTGGATTGCACACTGTCCGTGCCGTGAACAGCCTGACCACTGCGTAGTTTCCCAGCCCACTGAAGACAGAGGAAACCAGTGAGAGTGATGTGGTGGCCGAGGACGTTGCGCGGCTGTGCTGGGCCTGGCCCAGCATCCCTGTGATGACAGAGAGCCGCTGTGCTGGGCAAAGTGCTCAAAGGACAGGGCTAGGGAGTGACAGCACCAAGCCACCAGCTCCTACACCACTGCAGGCCTCTGATGACAGCGGGAAGCAGCAGCTGTGACACTGACAGTGGCCACTGACGTGTGGCATCACCCGAAGTCTCCTCAGAAGCCAGGAGGGGCCTGTCAAGTGCCACTTCTTCACTGTGTGGTGCAGAAGCACACCAGTGCCAAGAGGGACTGTCCCCCAGACATCGTCCCACTGGTCAGAGTCTTGCACAGCATGGGGAGCTGAGTACGTCTCCTGTCCTTTTTTAGGGAGAAGCTGGTGGTCCCATGAGAAGGTGCCTCTCCTGAGGCCAACCCACAGAGGCACGCAGGACCCCATCTCACTGGCAGGTGGCACAGTGACAAAGGACATCAGCCGCCCCAGAGGCCTGAAGCCCGTCGAGAATGTCTGTACCATGGTCTCCCTAGTTTAGCCCCACTTCCAGGAACTTCCCTGCTGGGGTGGAGTGGTGGGCTCAGCTGGGAACAGGAGGGACACCACTGTCCCTGTGGGGAGCTCAGAGTTCATCCCATGTGGCCACAACGTCGACTGTGCCTCCTGTGCTCAGGTAGGGAAGATGGGACAGCGGCCACCTGTGGGGCTCAGGTCCTGCGGGGACATCAGCGGCTCTGGGTGCTGTGTTGTGACACAGGGCGACTGCTCCGTGACAGGGAGTCCCGTGAGATATGGAGACCTCTGGACTGGTCTCCTCGTGCGCACACGCAGGCGCGCCGGTGTGACAGGACCAAGGACTGGATGCCAGAGTGTGGCGTCAGGAGGAAGGCGGACTCTGGTGAGCTTTCGCCAGCACAAAGTAGACAAGTCACAGGGCGACTCTGCTGGCACCTGAGAGGGGCTGGTGAGTGGGGCGTGGCTGGCACACCTGCCCGTGCCCTGGGAGAATGCTCTCCTTCCTTCCTTCCTTTTTTTTATTTTTTATTTTTATATGTGGGTACCGGGAGTCGAACTCAGGACCTCGTGCTTGCCAGGCAGGCGCTTATGCCGCTAAGCTATCTCATTGGCCCCCTTCCTTCCTTCTTAGAGATAAGGTCTCACTATGTAGTTCAGGCTGGACTATAATGCACTATGTAGTTCAGGGTGGCCTCAAACTTGTCATGATCCTCCTGCCTCAGCCTCCTGGAGTGGTGAGATTACAGGTGTGCACCGCCACACCCAGTGAGAATGCTCTTTTTGCTGCACTCCTCACAAACCAGAGCTCTGAAAACATTCTAGAAGCAAAGCCTGAAACTCCATTTTGACTTTGCTCTGAACCCCTGGCTTGGTGCTTTTGTGAAGTTTATGGAAAAGTATATTCTCACCCAGGTGCTTTTAAAAATATTTCTCTGTAAACTCAAGTAGACAGAAAACAAACCCCTGGTTGCCATTTCTTTCTTCCTTTTCTTTCTTTCTTTCTTTCTTTCTTTCTTTCTTTCTTTCTTTCTTTCTTTCTTTCTTTTTTTTCTTTCCTTCCTTCCTTCCTTCCTTCCTTCCTTCCTTCCTTCCTTCTTTTTTTTAAAGGCAGAGAGGTTTATTCTGGCTCACAATTTAGAAGATTCAGTCCTTGCAAGGTCAGCAGCATGGTGGAAGGGCCTGAGGGGAAGGAAGCCACTCACCTCATAGTGGACAGGAAGCAGAATGCTAAGGGAGGAGTTGGGGAGGGAGATAAACCCTCCCAAGCCACACCCTCTGAGGCCCACCTCTTCCCACCAGGCCCCAGCTCCTGACAGCACACCATTCGATCACCTTTCAAAAGCCCCGCCTATGAGCACAGGAGGCTCTCGGAGACCTAGATATAAACCCTAACAGGAGGGGAGGGAAAAGGCAGAGACGGGAGCCTTTCACATCTTCAGACAGCATCTTCTCTGCTCCTGGCCTCCCTTGCTCCTGGTTCCTAGCATTTAATAGGAACTCTCGCCAACCTTTTCGATCTCTTCTCTTTCTCAAGGCAGGTAACTGGGAATAAAGGAGTTTGTCCTTGTTGTTGCTAGGTTTATAGGCATAGCCAAATTTACTCACTTTATTTTAGACAGAAAGAAATTACCTGGAATGTGCCCTAAAAGTGGGTAATTGGGTAGTAATTATATCATTTCCATCTGGTTGCCATTTCTAGTTCTTGAAAAATCTCCCAGGCCTGGTCTTAATTTATTGGGGTTATTGATTTTCTGTACACCAAAATAGTAATTAGCATGGATGGTGGGCAGAGAGAGGGCCACACTCTGTGGCACACAACAGTCGCTCTTCCGTGTGACGGTGGAGGTGGACAGCTCGGAGCTGCAGAAATGCCCACCAGATGGCAGTGCTGGTCCTCTCAGGGCAGCAGAGGCGCTGGCCAGCGTGGCCACTCCTGGAATAACCGGCAGCTGGCATCTCCTGGGACGACTGTCCCATTCACTGTCAAGGGAACCTGACTAAAGGTAAATAAAACAGTGCAAGTGCTTTAACTAAGTTCTAAACTGGAGAGGAGATGACCTGGGCCCACCCCTTCTGGATTTGCTGTGTGGATTTGCAACACTTCACCAGGACTTGGCCGGGCAGGACACGTGGCCTGTGTTCAGTCTGGTCCGGCGGTTTCCTAACACCAGAATCAGAGCTTGCAAGTCCTGCAGGTGAGGCTGGGGCCCGGCACCAGCACCTTCACTACCTCGGTCCTCCCTTCCCCCTTGCAGCCCTCGCAGGCGTCAGGGCCCTGAGACTGGAGGAAGAACCCCGCCCCACGCCATCTCCTGCGTCCACCTAGAGCTGGGTCCGCATCAGACGCTTGGCTGTGCACTGAGACATCAGAACCTCACCTGCTCCCCCGTGAGGTCAGAGAGGCTGAACTCCAGTCCTGCGTGTGGGGTGACGCTGGCTTGTATGTGATGTGCAGCCTGAGAGCTGCTGGCCGTTTTGAGAGGGGCTGGGGTCTTCATTTCGCCTCTGGACAGAGTTCTGCAAAGCTGCCCACTGCTCAGTACTCGTAACCAACAGGAAATCTCGCCTTGTGACTCAGGGCTTTTCCCTACTCCTTCCTCCCCCCCCCTCACCTGATTCGGAGAGCCCCAGGGCTGGCATCCTGACAGTGGGCCAGCCACGGGGCTGGGGAGAGGCCCTGACCTTCCCACGGACAAGAATTCTGTCTTGGTTACTATTCTCTCATTGCTGAGACAAAATACCCAGTGCCCCAAATTAAGGAAGGAAAGGTTTATTTAGCTCACAGTTTGTGGAGGTTTCAGTCCATATTCGGCTGGCTCCAAGGCAGGGTGGCACATGGCAGAGAACAACAGTTCATGGCAGTGGAACAGAGCAAAAGCAACAAGAGCAAAAAGGGAGGAGTAAGAAAGCAAGCCTCTTTCTTCCCTTATATTGTATGCAGGCTACCCGCCCCAGGGCGGGTGTACCACTCACACCCATAATCCCAGCACTGGACCACGAATCAATCACAAACTCTAGAAACCTGCCCCATGACTGCATGAGGCTTTGGGGGACATCCAGACACAAACCGTAACAGAGGCTCTGCCCTCAGTGTCAGTCATAAGATGGGAATGACACCCCCTCCACCGAGCAGTGAGGGTTTAAGGAAAATAACACCATGTTCACCATGCTCAGGATAGGCCTCCGCTGACAAGTCCTAAATAAACACAAGAGACGCTGCTGTTCTGAGTTCAGATGGTAGTTCGGGAATGCCTGCCTCCTGCCCTCCCTCCCTCTTCTCTTTCCCTTCTTTCGAGACTAGAGAACTCCAGGTTTCTGAGTGGTCTTTGAAGAATGCCAGCGGAGTTTTCTTAACTTAGCGTTTGCTGGAAGCACCTGGGTTCCCTGAGGCAGGACTGGAGGGCACCGTGATGAGAAAGGTTTCCCAGGGCCAAAGAATTTGAGTCCCTGCCCACCATATTCGAGCACCTACATTACTCCAGTCGGTATAGGCAAAACACTGACTCCCTCCTTTCCTTTGCTACAGTTCTGATAACGTTTAGGGGGGATGAAGGCTACCACCAGCCTAGAACAGCCTGTGCAGTCGTCAGACCCCTGGGACTGCAATGTGTGTAGTAAGGCTTTATAAGTTACTTAATTTCAGTAAGTAACACACTTGAAGCTATTCCATCTTTGATTCTGAACACATCCATGTTTTAGGCTCATTCTTTTGAATTTAAGTCATGTGGAAATGCCAAGTAAATCATCAGTGCTGGCTAGCCAGGTGCTGAAAACCAGAATGGCAACCGTTACATCTTGGAATAAGACCTTCCAGGTCAAGGGTCATGCTTGACAGTGGTCCAGTGCTGAGGAGGAGGATGGTTCAGGACAGCTCTTACAGCTGTCAGTCCCACTGATGAAGCTCAGTGTGCCTTGTTCACAAAGTGCAGAGGCAGATAAGGGACGGTGGGGCAGTGTCACAAAGTTGAAAGACACCAGAGAGAGCAGACAGATGCCACCAGGAGGAGCAGTGCTGGACCTGAACTCTCTAAGCCTCAGTTTCTCATCTGAGATGAGGAGCCGAACTTCCTCTGTGGAGCTTGAGAGCTCTGCGTGTGTGATGAACAGCACAGCAAGGTGTGACTCAGGAGACAGCTGTCAGGAAGTGACCTGTGAGCCAGAGCAGGGCATGGGGGCCAGATGGCAGTGTGGGGACGGGGAAGACTGGACCCTGGGTATAAAAATGAGGGCACAGAAGCCCCATGCTTGGGCGCAGAGGACAGCGGCTCTGGGACCATGGTGTGGCCCTCGCTGGCACTCTGCAGAGGACAGAACAAACAGTGCCCTGAGAGCCAGCCCCTCTGCCAAGCTGAGACACCCTGGGGAGATGGCCGTGGCTACAGCACAGAGAGGGCAACCGGGGGAAGCAGGGCTGGCCCCTCAGCAGATGGACACGACTGCTTCCTGCGAATGCTGGGGCTAAATGAACTTACTGCTAAGAAATCAGAGGAGAATCTCGCTCCTTACTCCTCACTTTGAGGTAGTGAGTGTGGGCAGACCCTTCTAGAACTTTTCCTCTTCCATCATGGCTGGGCAAATACAAGGTACGCTCAAGCTATGTGAATGTTTACATCTAAAAAGGTAGTATTACAGTAAAACACATGTAGCCATTACTCAAAATACCTTGCTTTGAACACACTTATTCTACTGTTCTTGCAAATGTAATGTGGTTACATTTCTGAGGAGTTTAAGAACTGCCACAATGGTCACCAATGATAGCCGTCAACTACCACAACACAGGTGAATGAGTCCAAGGTTAGGGTCAGAAGAAGGGCTGACGGACGAGGGGTTGTGTCTGGCTGGGGGTGGCAGGGATGTGTGTGGTGGAAGAGCAGCTCTGGGTGGCAGCTCCACCTGGCTCAGGAGCTCTGGGGCACCCTGAGGGTGTGGGGCACAGCAGTCAGAGGTGGGCATCCGTGCTCGCCATCCCTCCTGCTGTGCCTGCCCACCGGATGCAGTCACAAAGGGAAGCCAGGTGACTGGCATGGGGCTGGTGCTGCAGAACCCAGCAGTGCTCAACATGGATGCACTGGCCTGCGGGCCCCAGCTGTGTGAGGATGCCAGGCCGCATGATGGTGTGGGCTCAGGGGAGGCCGGGGCTGCTCTGAGAACTGACCAGTGCCCTTGCTTCTTGGGACTGCACGCTACTCACAAGATAACCCCACTGTTTTGCACTTTGTTATTCAGAACCAGAACGCACTGCCTGACAACTACAAGTCCTACTGAAACCTGTGTGGCTATGTAGACAGGGGAGACGGAATGCTTGACACCAGAACTGGCCTGCAAAATCCAGGCCCTGGGAAGGATGCCAAGGGGAGGGCACGCGGGTCACGGTCAGGGCTCGGACCATGTTTTCCTTGGAGGTTTGTTTCCTCAGCAAATAGTGCAGTGTTTAAGACAACATTCATGAGCGCAGCTCCCAGATGAAGTGCATCTGCACGGACGGTGCTTGTTTCACAAGCGGGCGGGAAGGGCCGGGCACGGCCGTGGGCCCTGCTTTGGAGGCAGTGGGCCTCTGCACACAGGAAGGCCACGAGTCGGACAGGCGCGCTTGAGTTTAACCTGCAATCTGTGGTTCTCTCTCTGCATCTGCCTTAATCACGTAGCAATTTGAATATAAAGAATACACCAGGGTTGTTATGGTTCAATAACAGGGCTGAGAAACCTAAAATGATTACCTGGGACAAAAATACAAACATTTTCTGCACTTAGTTTTCAGAAATGATCTCGATGGCAGGTGGCATTGTATCTGTCTTCCATTCTTTTCTTTTAAAACAGAAACAAGTAAAAAGAAAAGGGGCGGGGGGGGGCACCGCCTAATCCCCTGCCGTCCCCCCTCTGACCGGTAGAGGGAGAATCACATTAGTCGGAGAGAATCAGGCCCGAGTTGGCCCCGGGAGGTGCAGATCCCAGAGGGGCAGCCTACCCTCAGAAAGTGAGCATGTGGCTCGGAGCAGGCCTTTCCTCACTCTCGAGGGTACCCGACCCAGGAAATGCTGTGTGGCCACTCCAAGCTGTGACACAGTTTTAAATGATCCTCAGCGCTTCCTTTTTGTGAAGAAATGCTCACACTCTCTCTGCCTGCTGTGACCTTCGGAGCAGAGCTGCTGGTAAAGCCAGCTTCCCGGGCTCACACGTTATCTTCCCATGGCTTCCCCTGACCTCACACTTCCCAGCTGTGTTGCCCAAGAACTTCCCATGTCACGATATGGCAGAGGCTCTCCTTATCTGGCTCCCCTCAAGGGCAAGGGTGACAATGGACGTGTCGTGTGCTCAGTGCCCAGCACAGTGCCGGATGACCACAGGTGCTCGGCAGATACTGTCAGTGAGCCCAGCTGCCCGGCACCTCACTTAGCACGAGTTTGCAGGGGCAGCCAGGGGTGAATTAAGCAGGTGGTCAATCTGGGTCATTTGCTGCGACCTTCTTGTGCACGGTGAGTCTCAAGGCCTTGCAGAACGGCCATCAGAGATATGAGGCTTTATTCCCGTTACCCAGTAAGCGGGCCGGGCCGCGTCCACTGGCAAAGGGTGCCACCCCAGAGTTCCTAAGCAAATGGGCTTTTCCTCCAGTTTTTGCCAGACTGGCCTTGGAAGATTAGTAAAAGTTGTTTCTTCCTCTTAGGAGGCAGCTCGGGCTGAGTACTTCTTTAGACAGCCTCAAGTCACACTTGGGAACAGTGATGGAATGGTCAGTTGAATCTTAAATGACAAAAACAGGAAGCAGAGAGAAGACAGGGCGTGCGCCTCATTGAAGACCACTTTCGAGACTAAATAGATTTAACAGGAAAAACCCATCTACTTTCCATACAATAATTCCTGGCAGTGGCCAATAAGGGCTGGGTTTCTTCACAGGACTCCTGCTGTATTTCTCTAAAAATCTGGAAGGGTTCAGAAGGTGCAGGTGGCCAGAGTCAGATAGGCTCAAAGGTAGGTCATCTTGTAAAGAAATTGATGTCTTTATAATGTATCATGTCACTCATGACAAACAACCTGACTCAACACAAAAAGGGGCAATAACATCTGTTGTGGCTTAGCTCTAAAATGTCCTCTAAAAGTAACTTGTCTAGAGGTGGGGCCTGGTTGGAAGGGCGGGTCACTGAGGGCATGGCCCACAAGGGCATATTTTCATCCCCTGCTCCTCTCTTGATTCTCTGCTTCCTGGCTGCCATGATGTGAGTGGCTTTCCTTTGTCAGGCCCTTCCACCATGCCATTTCTGTATTGGAGCTGGCTGACCATGGACTGAACCTACTGAAACTGTGAGCCAAAATCAGCCTCTCTTTCTTTAAATTGCAGATGTCAGGTATTTTGTCCCAGTGACAGGAAAGTGACTAATGCAGCATCCAAGGCATTTTCTCCAGACAAAGATATGCAGCCACTATTCTTATCCTCACCATGAATAGTGTGGCCTGCTCTACCTCTTTAGCGAGAGTCTCAGGACTGTAGGTCTTACTCCTGAAGGGCCTAAGTCTTGCTTTTGAGACTTTCTTCTCCTTACCTAAGGTCACAGTCCAATTACTGGGTTCAGTTACCTACTCATAAGTAGTAGGAAACAGCCTATTTCTGTTATTTCCTTTTATCATCAGAGAAAGGCACAAGGTCTGTGGGGAATGAAGGACTCCCTTGAGGGCTGAAGGTCACACCTTATAAAGGAGGGTGCTCTCAAATAGGGAGCTTCCTTGTTGGGATGCAGAAGGATCTTCTCCTCTTATAAACTGCATGGGGCTTTCTTAGGGCCCTAAACTATCTCATAACACATGAAGCCCAAGTACAGAATGCTGATGCTTCTTGGTGGTTCCCAGGGCTGAGAGGGGACTGGCTAGTTCCTTCAGCCCTGGGCACAGGCGGGAGACACCTCCACTCTCATATGGCAGGTCTATTTACTACTCGGTGCTTCTGACTTGGGGATAAGTCAGGAGTGTGGGATTCTACTTTAGAATTCTGGAAGCATTGTGAGGGAGTAACACAGTGAAGTTAGCACTAAAAAGACTCTGTCCCTTAACAATTAAAAGAAATAGATCAGAGGGCCCATAAGGGATGAATAAATTATTAAACTATTAAGAAGTTGCTATAAATATGCAATGTTATTTCAATAATTCATAATGGACTAGTACAACACAATTCTTAAGGCTCATAAAATACTGCTGGCTTTTGGAGGTAGCCAGCATCCTGGGGCATATGCCAACTGCTTCTTTACACAGCAGCCTGGGTGCGGGGTACTGGGGAGCCTTCAACCTGGCTGGTCTCCTGGCACCCCCGGGGGACAAAGCAGGGCCTTGCTGTGTGGTGTTCTTCACTGTCCACAGACCTGGCTAGGGAACAGGAAGGAGTCCTGTGCCACTTGTGCCATGCAGGGAAGGAGCACTCACAGGGGTGACAACCTCTCACCCTCACCAGGACCAGAGCATCCTGCCCCCCCCGGCAAGCTGGGGACCACTTAGCTGTCACTGTTTTGTACCTTCGAGCTTCCATCACAGCCCCCAGTCTTTTTCACCTGGAACCCTGGGGCCTTCCACAGGCAGACATTTTCAGAGCTTATAGAAGCCATAGGTTACATAAATCATATGTGAAGAACACCCAGAAGGGCGTGTGCAGCACTCTGTGTTCAAGTCCTTGGTTTTTATACAGGAAAATGTATTAATATTTCTCTAAGCAAGATGAATAAGGCTGTAAATAGCCTTGCACCATTCAGTCTCTGCCACCATGAGTTTCAGCGTGAAGATAAGAAACCTTTGCAGTGTTCCAAGTCCCTTGGGTGGTCTCCCGCTTTCCCTGGTGACACCAGCACTTGCTACTCACTGCATCCTCCATGTCTCTATGCCACTGCCCCAGGGACCACAAGAAAGACAGATGAAGTTGGAACAGATGAGCCAGGAACACCAACAGGGGAAATGGCACCAGAGGCATCGCCTTCAGGTCACGTATTTATCCACAGAGTAACACTGAGTCCATTTGATCAAGCAAACCGTTGGCCAGGCAGATAGAACAAATGAAACTGGGGCACTCCTTTAAAGCGCCAGTCCCATCCGGCCTCTCAACAGAGCCGAGCTACAGCGATCCTGTTCCATGTTTGTGTGGCCCTGCACTGATGTCAGAGTCCAGGCACCCGTGGCCCTGGACCTTCCCCACGCAGTGTGGGAGGAGCAGTACACAGAGCACTGACCTTCTCTGGCATGGTCGAGGAAGCGACTGGAGACCAGGAAGCCCAGGACGGGGAGCTCAGCCAGGGGGACAGCCTGGGTCCCCAAGTGCTCGTGAAAGCTCTGCTCTCCCTATACCTGCTGCGTGTACAACCTCGGCATTGAGGTCCAAATATTCCTTTTTTTTTTTTTTTTTTGTGGGTACCGGGGGGTCGACCTCAGGACCTCGCGCACCAACAGGCGCCCGTGCCGCTGAGCGATATCACCGGCCCCTTTTTCGTATGTGGGATCCGGGAGTCGAACTCGGGCCCTCGCGCTTGCCAGGCAGGCGCTTACGCCGCTGAGCCATCTCACTGACCCGAGGTCCAAATATTCTGTTGTGCAATGTGATTTGGGCAACCAGGGGTCAGCTGAGTTTCAGCAACACTACTTCTTGATCGTCCCCTGCAGATCTAGCTGCCCTGGGTATATCAGGTCTGAGCCATCAGAAGAGAACCAGATAACCCATGTTTATCCCATGTTTCCCGAATGCATCTGAAGAAGGAGGCCTTTGGGACAGAAGTCCCATCAGCAGTGACCCACTCAGAACACGCAGCTGATGACCACCACGAGACCAGGATTACAGGCAGGTCTCCAACTACGTTCTGTGTCACACGTCGAGACGAAAGCAGCGTGTGCGTTCAGGAAGGTTGTACCCCATCGACTAAAGCAGCACCCAGGAAGTTTCCTGGGAGACCGTCAAGGGAATCCACCTCTCCACCCTCTGTGCTTCTCCACCGCCAGGCGCCCGGCCCATGTGCTGTCGGCCACTGGGCTACACAGCAAGAGCCCGGTCCCTCTGCAAGGCTGGCTGTGAGCAAGGCAGGGCGCTCAGCCTCTGCCTTTCAGTTGCTGTCACCATGGTGAAACACGAGCACAGCCACCCAGGATGTGGCCCGCCCGGCAAACCTGGTGGGCAGTGCATATTTAATGGCAAAGGGGACACTCTGTCCTCCTGCAGGCCGCTGTACCTGCTCTGCACAGCCTGCCTGGGAGAGGAGCAGACTGAAAAGCAAGGCCCAGGTGCACCTTTGGGTGCTGGTTTCTTGTGGAAGCAACTGATATATCTGCTTGTTGGGAAATCCCAGAAATTATGAAATGCTTGGTCAGGCGGGACCAAGTTGCTGGGACATGAGTTCCCTGAGCCACAGGGAAGTGGCATTCATTTGGCACACGGAGAAACACACACACACACACACACACACACACACACACACACACACACACACACACACACGCACACCCCTAAAACAAACAGGGCTGGTCCTTGTAGCATGGAGCTCACTCTAATGGTTTCTGCTAGATCCTATTTCATGTTTAGAACTGCTGGTCCACGCCCACTGGACTGACCTCGGGACCCTCTAGGGGGCTGGAACCTAGTTTGACAAACACAGGTCGCTCTGGGAAACGTGCCACGCGATGTTCCTGAACTTTGCTCGTCTTGGAAATCGTACAGTGAGTGGCGGGTTCTGTCGGCACGCAGGACAGCTCCTTGGTCCTCACAGGGGGGGTCTACTGCAGATGGGGCTGTGTTCCCCACGACACGGCCTCAGAGCCTGTAACCGGACCCCGAGAGCACGGCAGTGGCTCTGCTTGTTAATACGGGAATGATCTTTCCGAGACGGAAACCGTATTTAGTTGGATTTTACTAATTTGAAGTTTGTGTTTATTAGGCGAAGGGCAATAGGCAACATAAGCAAGATGGGAGGAAGAATATTAAAAACCTTTAAGAAAACAGGATTTGGCGAAGAAACCCAAAGCATCCTATAATAAATGTTTATGCACAAATAATTGATATGTTTATAAATAATTCTCTTGGTGCATTAAATTATGTCTCCTCTAAAGAGGAATTTATCTGATAGACAAATCTGAGCTACAGTGTGATCTGAAAGCAACACCACATTTCTTCATGCATATTTTAGACTCGGGATTCCTAGAAGGCAGCTCAGACACCACTCACCAGCATTAACATAGCTGCAGTGATTCCACGGCACGAGGGCACAGTACACACACGTGCTCGTGTCTGCGGTTCAGAATTCTGTACGCACACACTTTCTGATGAGGATCCAGACGGGTCACCTGCCACAGAAGACAAACGGAGCTCATTTCCAGCGATGCACAGCTGCACGGGGACGATACAGAGGCACTCCCACCCGGTGTCAAAGATCCAGACCTCACACCCTCCCGAGACGCACAAGGCAATCGGCTAAGACACCAGGTACACTCCACCCCTGGAGGAGGGCTGAGGGAGCTTTCTGGCCCATCCTCATAGTCCATGGCGCATTCACAAACACCCACTGCACCCCCTGAGGGCTGCTTCATGGCTGAGCAGGACTGTGGGGCTTTCTCTGAGCTGGCCTGCACTGGGGGTTTCCAGGAGGGGCTCCTAGGAGGATGCCTGCCTGATGCCACTGAGCCCTCCCCATGGGGCTCTGTCACCGAGTCCTGGCTAGGCCAGGCACGCTGTGAGTCTGGCTTTGACACCCTGCACACTGAACACACCCCCAGGCTATGGCAGCAGGTGACGGGCTCAGGTAAGGAAGCCGAGGTTCCCGTGTGCCATGTCCAGGGTGATGCGCTCACTGTGCCTTCCCAGGGGATGAGCAAGCTCTCTGCCCCCCAGTTCGCCAGTGTTCTCTTGTACTCTTTAGGCAGTGAGTGTGTGCACACCCTCCCCGGGCTGGCTCTGCACCAAGATCCTCCTGGGCAACTGTCCACAGCCACAACCCTGGGCAGAAAGGCCACGGGGCCGCAGGAGCCTCGGAGGGTAGTAGGGAGCTCAGGAGAGCACAGGAGGAAGGCAGGAGGGACCACTTGGAGGGACGGGGGATGGGCCAGTGTCAAGGAGGAGGTGTCCTGACTGAGCAGGGTGGGGAGCACCAGGGTTGGCCCCTTCTTCACTGGGGCCTGGGGCTCGGCCCGGGGAAAGCACCCCGGCCAGGCTGAAGGTTTGCGGTGCTGTCTGTCTGTGGGACTCAGCCCACCCCTCTGCTGGGGGACACAAGTGCCTGCTGTGCACGGTGTGACCTGCAGGGCGGACAGCAAGGTGTGCCCTCCACCCTTGGCTGGCCCTGCCTGGCAAGCTGAGGCCCAGGAGAGACAAGGCGGGCTCAGCGAGGGGAGGAAGGGGAGGGCAGCCGAGGCCCAGATGTCCCCATGCGGCCCAGAGTGGAGGCAGGCAGAGGGGGACGGGAGAGGCGCTGCTGCAGCGGCAGTGGGAACTCCCGAGAACCGCGCCGTGACGCTGGGGGAGGCAGCCGCTCTGTGCTCTTCACCAGGTTGCTCATGGGCCGGAGAGTCTGTGGGCCAGGGCCGGAGTGCACACACGCATGTGTCTGTGCTTGCGTACTCGTGCTGGGCACAGAAGACACAGGCGTGCAGGGGCGGGTTAGAGGGAGTTCCGCTTGGGACGATGGGGGTGTCTTGGCATCTCCTAAAGCAGGAGGTGGGTACCAGGGACCCTGCTGAAGTGAGACTCGCTGGCATGTGAGGGGAGGACAGCAGGGTGGAGGGAGGATGTGCTGTGGCCCACAAGTCACATTCAAGTGCTCCCACCCAGCCTGGTGAGCGTGGGGCTGACCTCCAGGGATGCCTGACGCCTTCCAACAAGGAAGCAGCCTGCAGGGGGCACACACACGGCTCAACTGTGCTCGCTCCAAGGGAGCAGGAGCAGGGGGACCAGCGCTGGCCGGGCCGTGGGCTCTTGCCTGGCTGGGCCCTGAGCTTTTACTTTCTTTGGTCACGGTTTCCCCCAGGGCCAACAGCTCCATGGCCCCCTTCACCCTCTGCTGAAGGCTGGATGGGCTGGGGACCAACAGCAGTGTTTACGGACTTCTCTATGAACCTCCTGACTGGGGGGCACATCTGGTCTGCGACAGTGTCAACACTCATTTTTTTAAAAATGCAGTACTGGGTTTCAAACCCACGGGCATTTTACCACTGAGCTACATCCCCAACCCTTTTTTAATTTTAGCTTTTTAAAAATTCAAGACAGGGGGCCGGTGAGATGGCTCAGAGGCGTAAGCGCCTGCCTTGCAAGCGCGAGGGCCCGAGTTCGACTCCCGGATCCCACATACGAAAAAGGGGCCGGTGATATCGCTCAGCGGCACGGGCGCCTGTTGGCGCACAGGTCCTGAGGTCGACCCCCGGTACCCACAAAAAAAAAAAAATTCAAGACAGGGTCTCATTAAGTTGCTCAGGCTGGCTTAAAATTAGGATCTTCCTGTTTCAGCCTCCAAGTAGCTGGGATGCCAGGCACGTGCCACCACACCCAGCTTGTTCACACTCTTGAGAGCTGGGACATCAACCACCCCGATGCTTTTGACATTTACAGTCCTCTGAACCCTCTAGGACTTTCTTTCCACCTCGCTCAGTTAGTGCACCCCACTGTCTCCCCTACGAGTTCGTAATAGGTCTGTGCTCCTGGTCAGACGGTGATGGTATCAGGGCCAGGGACCTTTTACACCCTTCCCACATGGTCCAGGGAAGAGAGCCTCAAGGACTGGTCTTAGCTGGCTTGGGGAAATCGAGCCTGGGGCTCAAGTCTACCTAAAATTTTCACATAAAAATGACTGAGTAAGTAGCTAGCATTTCAGCTCTGCAGAGGCATAGAGGGGACCATCCCTGTCCTTCCTCGACCAGGTGACATTCTTCGAGGAACAACGCACCAGCTCCCGGGACAGGTGGGGACCATGTGCCAGCGAGAGGCTCATCTGTCCTACATGCCATGTTGCGGTCCTAACCCACTGAACCTCAAAAACGGGGTCTCCAGGGTGGGTCCCACTCCACATGACTGGTGTCCTTGTCAGAAGCACCGATCAGGGCCGGTGTGATAGCTCAGCGGCATAAGCACCTGCCTGGCAAGCGCGAGGTCCTGAGTTCGACTCCCGGTACCCACATAAAAAAAAAAAAAAAAAAGGAAGCGCTGATCAGGACACAGATGGGCACATGAGCTGGGGGAGGGAGGCAGCCGACTGACCAACTGGACAAAAGGGCCACCCCAGCCCACAGCTTTATGTCCAGTGACATCTAACTGACCTTCAGCAGTGCTCTCACTTGAATTCAAGTAACAAACCCCAGGGGTACTGGCAGCACCTGTAACTTTTTTATTGATAGAAATCGCAGATTTTTTATACCTCATTACTGTTGCAGGTCCCTCTAAAGGTCATTTACATTCATCGCTACTTTAACATGACGTCAGAAACGAGCTAGCGTGAGACCTCGCTATTAAGGCCTTAAAGAAACAAATACGTCACAGCTTACAGGGCTTGGACAGCCACATCGCATACTTCTCACAGCAAGAAAACTCGCAACGTGAGCCAACAAAAAGAAAATCGGGGAACTGGAAAGAGAAAATCTTGAAAGGATTTGAAAAACGAGGGAGCACAAAGCAGAACCGTAAGGACATCTGATGTGACTTAAATCTGTCTGTGCCACACAGATGCGTGTTACAGGGCCGGCTGCTGCACTCTAATCTTAGGAGCGGAAAGTGGGGCCCCACACGTGAAATGCTGGGGAGGCTGAGGGCACTGTGGCCTCGTGCACCACAGAGGGTGTAGCTGCAACAAATGGTGGCCCAAGTCACCGCCCTCCTCCGGTGCTCGCTGCCAGGGTTGGGCACACTTACGCCTCCACTCCCAGCAACATGGAGCAGAAGCTGGACTGGCTGTGGGTTGACTTTGAGAAACTTAGGCAAACTGGTAACGTCTTGTGTGCATTTAACAGGCGCTTCACGAGGACCTGAAACAGCTGCTGAAATAGTTCTTCTGAAATAGCTGCTGGGTCTCTTCTAGGGAAACAGCACCCCTCACAAGCAACAGAAAAAGGCTGAGTGAGTGCTGGGGGGCGAGTGGGTTAATGAAGGGGCCAGTCTGCTGGTGCTGTGGGAAGAACAGGGCAGGCTGCTGTTGGCAAGGAGGGTGACAGCCTTGTTCATCATCCGTGCTCTGGCCACTGGGACTCGCCGTGGAATTTCAACACGGCTGTTTATCACTTTCTGCACATGTCAGCTTGTCACATGGAACAATTAATTTGCTGATCTCAAATTGGGCCTGACAGGGTGCCCCTCGATGATATGCATGCCTAGATGTGGCAGATAAACACCGCCGCTTATTTCTCCAGCCCAGGGTCACTTTCATTAATTTCCATCTCAGCCACCTCAGCGCCCACCCCTCACCAGCATCGACCACTCTAACTGTGGCCAGTGTGAGGATGCGTGGCGTCCCAGGGCTGCCTACAGGTCATCTTGTGTTTTCAGAGGCCAAGGGGATACAAGGGGGAGAAACAGAAATTGAATGCCATCCGTGAAGAATTAAAGGAAACACAAGGCTAACGAGGCTCAAAATAGAATTTGAAAATTGCAATTTATAATGAACGTCTCAAAAACACATTGATAGTGCAAATTAAACACCCTTTAAAGTCTAGCTATCTGCAGGTAATGAGAAAAAACAGTACTTTAAAAACTGATTCTGAATTTATTCACTGGTGCATAGGTCCCACTCCTGGCTGCCGTACGCCAGCCTAGACTCCACGTCAAGGGAATGTCACCTTAACGAAAACCATCCGGGCGAAAGGGTTACACTTCACCCACCAACAATGCGCTTCGCATGCCCACCACCCAGTGATGGCTGCTCGTGCCAGTTCCTCCCTGAAATTACCATTCTGCAACGTTCTCTGAGGACTCTGAGGAAGGAGCCACAGAACCGAGTATCAATCACAGCAGCAGCACAGAGCCGGACATTCAGTGCTCGATGTACCGAGAAATTCACTTTACGCGTCTTTATGCTTCTGGCCACTGCAGCAGCAAAGTCCCAGCCTTTAGAAGGGACAGCCATCTTTCAGAGTCACATTCTTTGATGAAATGTCAATGCCAAAGAAATATAGACTGACATGCCTTACACATCCACCACCTCTCCTCCTTCTTGCCACCACGGTCTCCTCTAAGAACACGTAAGCGATTTTAAAAGCTGAGTATTTGTCCCTCTGAAACAGTATTTATGATAACAGATGCTGGTAGAAAAGGGAAGATAAAGCATTAATAGCTTACTGGATCAAAAAAACTAGAAGAATGATAAAAACCATGGAAATCAATCCAACTCCATATACACACACACATACATATTCTATCCCATAATACTTCGATTTGCACGAGGTCACTGAGCTAGCTGGTGGTACAGCCAGCCCAACTCAGGTCTCCTAAGGGGGTCCTTGCATTTCACCACGACGCCTTCTAAGGACAGTTTGACACACAGGACTCTGGACACATGGCTTCACTCCTCTGCACCATCCTAGCAGAACTTCTGCTTCCTGTCAGTAAACTCGCATCTGAGGGACGCCTGGGGCAGGTATGGTAGGGGAGGGAGCACATATAGGAACAATCGTTAGGCAGAAGATGAAAGAGTTGCTCAGCATCTTTAGAAAAGAGAAAGGCAGCATGTTACAGTCACTAATTAACACACAGCACTTTCCAAGGAGAGAGTCTATCTCTATCTCCGGCGCCAGGCCAGATATCACAGCAAAAGAATAGATATGTGACACCAAGGTCCCGCCTCATTAAAATCTCTGGTCCAGCTGGCTATACATTTCATTATGTGCCGTACCTTCACCTTCATTACAATGCTAAGCTGGGACTGCTCTGGTGTTGGCAGATCTCCTAAAGGGACTGAAAAGGCGACTTGCCCGCCTCACTGTGTGGCGCCTCTTTGGGGACTGTTTGCTACCCACATGTGTTTGCCAGGCGTTTACTTGGAAGATTACTGAAGCAAATGCCAAAACACAAACGGTGCATTGTTTGGGTGCAAAAGAAAACATACAGCACCAAAGTGAGCCTGTGTGGCCGGTTCAAGGTGTACAGAGCACGAGCATTCCATTTCCTGTGCTGTCCCAAAACGTGATAAGCTAACATCTCTTAAAACTTTAAATTAGAAAGTTGAAAAGCACAGCACCTTTAGTTCTGTCTAGGGCTGAAATAACTCAAAAACATCCACCCAGGAGCTCCCCTCCGACCAAAGCAGGGAGATTGCTTTGGTGTGGACAAACCAATCGCAGGGCATTCCTGGCATACTGACTTCTATTTCCTTCTCCCCACCAGCGTCTAGCACAGTTCCAGCCTCAGGAACCCCACGAATACAGGACTGTTACTCATCATGCTGTGCATTTCACTCTAAACAAATCTCACAGATACTCATTTTTATCTCACTTCATTTGCATCATAAAAGTTCCAGAAGAGAAACAGACGCATGTACAAACTTGTGCTAAGATGGAGACACAGGTGCCAAAGCTTGGTACTTTCCCTGGGCCAGCAGGAGCCGTGGGCTGCACCCCAGGGAGCCCAGGGCTCCATCCCTTAGCTCAGGACTTTCCGAGACAGAAATGCTTCCTGCCTGCATCAGGTGGATGCAGGAAGCCTGGCTCAGGGGGACTCTGTGCACCTAAATGGTGCCTTCAGTGACATAAATGTGGCCTGGGAGTAAAGAAAGAAGCTATAAAGATGGACAAGAAGGCGCTGGGCTGCATCAAGTGCAGGCCCCCTGAAGACACACGTCACTTCTCTGGCTCTGTCCCCTTGGGGATGCCAACCCCAGGGACGGGGAGGGGCCCTGTGCCCACCTTGGCCTGGGCTTTCCTTGCCTGTCACTCAGGGATGCAGCCAGCAGTGCACAGAGTGAGCGCGGACAAGCCCCAAGAGGCCTGGGCATGGTTCCCTCCTCCACCTGGAGAAGTGGGGGTTTCCTCCACCTGCTGACATGATCTGCCTACCCCTGAGTTCCCTCCCCACACTAAAGCTGGAAACACCTGCTAGGGGCTCTTCTCTGATCACATCTGAAGCCTCAGGGGAGGAAATCAAACTCCCTTTCCGGCAGCATTTGTTTGGGGCCCAGGGCCCTCCCCCTTCCCACTGGAGACTGACTTTTTCCACTGAAGGTCAGAACAAACGAAGCAGCAGTGACTCACTGGTTTCCACCGGCTCCGACTTCCTCCTGTTTGTACTTTTCCCTTCTGACTTCTTGGCTCTGCAGCCACCCTGGGGAAGCTGCCCCCTCTTGCCTATGAAATAGGGGAGCATGGCCGTGTGCGGCTCTGTGTCCTCAGTCTTGAGGCCCAGGGCTCCCCACGCTGGGCTGGGTGGTTCCTCCAAGGATGTCACATTCCTGCCTTGGCGGCTCTAGGCCCCGAGGTCTAGGTCTTACCAGAGTGGTGGCTCACATGGAGATGGGGAGGGGACACCTCCACAGCGCCCAGAGCCACCACACAGCCACATGACTCTGCCAGGGGTCCTGTGAACCCAGAGCTGGAGCGGACAATCAGGGTTGATGAAAAACCACTGGAACTCCTCTATCTTAAGTGAGCTTGGATGGAAACCAGAAGCTGGTAATGCAGTCCTACTGCAAAAAGATGTCTTCGAATTTAAAAACCACAGCTAGAGTTGTAGGCATCCTAAGCTATTCCCCCCACCCTTCAGTCAGGAGAATCGGAGAGGCTTTGCAACCAGACACATTCAGATTCAACAGAATCATCTGTTTCAGATGATTCTTGTGGGAATGACCTTGGGCATGCCCTCAGCCTTTCTCCGCAGTCTCCTTGACCATGAGATGGGGCAGTGTCAGTCCCTCATAGGAGGTGAAGACAAAGCAAGACGCAGGGTAGAAGGTACAGGTAAAGGTAGAAGGTACGGGTAAAGGTATGTCGCTGGTATTCGCTATCAGACTTCCGGAATGGGGCTGGGTTGCCTGTTAATACCCAGGACAACATCCTCCTCCTCCAAGGGCCCATGAAGATGAGACGTCCTCACAAACTCAGCGGAATGGCACAAAACAGATGAAAGTCAGGCAGAATGTTCAGTCCCGTTTTGTGGAGAGTGCTCACTTGGTCTGCCTCCCTTCTGCCCTCTACAGTACTTTAACGATGGTGGTCAGTTTGGAAATCAGGGCACCCACCCTGCACTAGGAGGCAGGTTATCCACGGGGCATTCTCCTCCTTGGACCCCCGACTGGGAGGGTGAGAGTGCCCAGAGCCTCATGGGGCCAAGGAGCAGGTGAGAAGCGCCGTGTGTGCAACCTGACCAGGTTCCCAGTGACCCGCAAACCCAGCAGTCTTGAGGCTCTGACCCCTCCTCAGTCACATGGACGAGGCAGCAAGGTGGTGGTAAAGTGTGGGTCCCAGCCTCAGGGGTTCTGATCGCTCTTCATCCTCTTCCTGGACAAGTTAACTCGCCTCTGCACTGTGTGTGTGCTTGTGAGCGTGCATACGTGCGTGAATACACAAATACGGAAAACCGAAGGCCTCTCCCTAAGTCAGAGAAAAAGAGCATTTATCACCCACAGGAAAACAAACAAGCACAAGCCATCCTAACTCAGCAAGAGCTCCCCAAGCACCAGGCCCCACAGTGACAGGGACGGTAGTGTGGTGAGGACCAGGTGTCACCTGTGCATGCCCTGGAATCACCACAGGAGAGGAACTGTGACGCTGGGGCCCTGGCCCTCTGCGGGGCCCAGTAAGCTCACTTCCCCTCTCTGGAGAGAGATGGTGGCTCATCTTGATTCCAGAATTTGGGCAGTGTCTCAGAGGAGGGGACGGCAAGTCCTTGCGGCTCGGCCATCTCCGGGAAGGCACGACTTCCCTGAGCCTCACAGCCTGGGATGTCTCCCTGTGGAGACCTTGGCTATGTGTGTCATCGCTCGGGACCCTCTGTAGGTCGGAATGTTGGATTAGAGGACTGGATTAGTGCTCTAATGGTCAAACTTGATGCCAGACCACCACCTTAGAAAACAGGCAGCCACGGCAGAATGCATGTATGCTATGCTCTCATCTTAGCCTTTCTTCCCCTCGATGCTCCTCAAGAGGAAACAGCAATTACATCTCTTGGTTCACTCATCGGGCTGAAGTGGCCCTCAACTCCGTTATCCTCGCACCGAGAGAAACTGCTACAAAGGAACACCCAACAGGTGTCATTTGTAGGTTTATTCTCAACTTACACAAATTCAAAATTGTCTAGTTAGTGGCACCACCCATGATTCCGACACATTCCTGGCACACCCCAGTCAGGCTTCCTAGTGCTCCATGGCTGTTCCTCACGGAGCCCACCTTGAGGACGCCAGCGAGTGGCAGCCAACCACATGGAGACCACTGGCCCATGGACTCGCGATGACTGGGCATCATTTGAGAAGTCCTCAGCCTCAGGCTTGCCGTCTCCAATTCCTGCACATAAATCTCCACCCTGGCCTCTCCTGACTGAGAAATTCCCCTTTCTGTTGGCCGCTGGTCAAGAGTGAGGCAGAAGTAAGCTCAAGATGGCGGATGAGTAAGAAGCAGGCAGTGAAACTCTCTCTAAAAGTTACCATTGGAACACGGGAATATAGCGACCCGGAAAGCGCAGGAGGGGGGGAGATGCCTCCCCGAAACCCAGAGAAGTTCTGAAGCGCAATCTGGGACCCCCGGCACCAGTGACGGGTGACTTCCAACAAAGAAGAAGGAAAGAAGGAGCAGACCGCGCGCGTGCACCTTCTACTATCCCGGGAGTTGCAGCGCCGCGGAAGCTCAAATCTACGGACACACGGTGGCAGCTGGTGCCCAGGGAGCCCCCACGGAGGATCCTGAGACAGCGGCGGGGCAGGGGAGCGGCGGAGAACGGCGCAGACCGGCGGTGAGTGTCTCTCAGCCACAGCTGCCCCGCGCCAGAGAGCGACCGGCCGGGCGCCATTGTGGGGGGTGTGGCGAAACTCAGAGCGGCTCGGAAACTGCTCTGGGAACTTGTGCTCCGGACAGGGCAGCACGGGGCCTCTCAGGCCCACGAAAGTGTGTTGAGGTCAGCAGGCGAACGAGACTGGACTCTCAGCCACACCTGTCCCGCGCCAGAGAGTGACTGGCCCGGCGCCATTGTGGGGGGCGTGGCGAAAAACCAGAGCGGCGGGAACCAGTGCAGGGAACCCGCACTCCAGACAGCGCGCTGAGCCTCTCAGGCCCAGGGATCGTGAAAGGGCGCCGAGAGCGGAGGCGAGCTAGACTGGTCTCTGCCTGAAAGTACGTGCATCTGCTCACCACCCGCCAGAGGGCGCTCCTGGCTTACTGGGACGGACCTGCACAGAACAGGACTCTCTCACCACAGGGTAACTGCCTACAGCAGAGTCAACACCTGGAACTGATTCTTTTTATTTTTTTTATTTTTATTTTTATTTTTTATTATTATTTTTTTTTTCTCACTGATTCGTTTTTTGTTCTGGCGAAGGGTTTTTTTGTTTTTGTTTGGTTTGGTTTGGTTTTTTGGTGGGGTTTTATTTTTGATCTGTCTGTTTTATTGTTTTTATCTTCGTTTTTGTTTCTGTATGTGTATTTGCTCTTTCCTTCATTATTCTCTCTGGTTTTTTATATGAGTGTAAACAGCACCTCTAACTTCTTTCTGATTGTGGTTGTGATCTGTTCTTCCTTTTATCCCTTCCTTCTCTTTCTACCACCTGTCCTCTGCACTAGTGTCCCAATTTTAGTGGGATCCCTCTTGGTCCTCTAACCTTACATCTAATTCCTTCCTCTTCTCCCAATACTCTATTTCCTCCTTAACTCATTTTAAATTTAAACTCCTCAGGGGAAAAATTGACATACACAGGACTTGTATACTGCATATAATTTTTCTGGTGTGTTTTAGATTTTGTTATATAACCGCAACTCTATACAGCTAAAAGTGGTAAATAACTGGTTAGCTCAGTCTGTCATTTTCTAGGCTCTGTTTGATGCTTTAGTTAACATTATAGCCAAATGTGAAATAATTGTTCTAAACATCCTTCCTTCCTGATATTTCATGATTGAGATTGACTAAGGGACACAGAAAATACAGTGGCACACTACCAAAGAATCAAGGACTGGGCCAAACAGGTAGCAACTTCGCATACCCAACGAATTGAAGAGGTAGGATCTGGCAGAAAGCTCAAAACCTAAAAGCAAGCTCCACTTGGAAGATACTGCAGAGAAGTAGTCATCTTCTAAAGATCTTAAACACTAGCAATAAAGTAACCTACTATAGGTAATTTGCAAACATCACCCCAGGAATTAAAGAAAGAAAAAATGAGACGACACTTAAACAAGATGCAACCCCACACATCCAATTCACCAAAGGCAAACCTAGGGAGCAACGAGGTGGGACAATCCGAAAGCCACCCACCTGGCCTATCTGAAGTGGTAACAACAAAGCAACTGAATGAGGTTCTGGAAAAAATTAAAACAGAAATAATCTCACAGATAACTGCAGAGATAATGTCTACAATGAAGACCATGCTTAAGGACACTATAGCTGATACAGACAAAAAAAATAGATGAACTTAAGAAAACTATAGAAACCATGAATGCTCAGCATAGGAAAGAAATGGAATCCATAAGGCAGATTCAAGCAGATACCCAAGAGATAAAAAATTCCATTGAAAGTATTTGTAGCAGAATAAGCCAATGCGAGGACAGGATCTCAGATATAGAAGACAGGCTTGCAATTAGTGATCATGAAATGGAAAAATTCTTAAAAATAGCAAGGGACCATGAAAAATCAATTCAGCAGCTGCTAGATGACTCAAAGATAAACAACTTAAGAATAATTGGAATAAATGAAAAAGCAGGAGATAACATCAACGACATTAAAACCTTGTTCAAAGACATAATCAGGGAGAACTTTCCTGGAAGAGGAAAGGAATTTGACACCCCTATAAGTGAAGCTTTTAGAACACCAACTAGACATGATCAAAAAAAAACTTCAGCCAGACATATTATAATCAAGATCCCAGAAATTCAACAGAAGGGCAGAATCTTAAAAGCTGTTAGGGAGAAGAGACAAATCACTTATGAAGGAAAACCCATCAGAATCACAGCTGACTTTTCAGCACAAACCCTCAATTCAAGAAGAGCTTGGAATGATGTATTGCAAGCTCTAAAGGAAAATAATTTTCAGCCCAGATTGATGTACCCTGCAAAACTATCTTTCAAAATTGATGGAGAAATAAAATACTTTCATGACAAAGAACATCTGAGAAAATTTATGACCACCAAACCAGCACTCCAAAACGTTCTGAAGGACATTCTAGAAAGAGATAGGAACCCCAACAGAAGGAATCCACCAGGCAGGGCAAATAATTAAATAGCCGGAAAGCAGAAAAACAAAGAGTGGGAACCAACAACAGGAAAATATCATGACAAGTCAATACATATCAGTTTTAACCATCAATGTTAATGGTCTCAGTTCACCAATCAAAAGGCACAGACTGGTGAAATGGATCAAGAAGCAAGATCCAACAATATGCTGTATACAAGAAACACATTTAATTCAGAAAGAAATTCATAGACTGAAAGTCAAAGGATGGAAAACAATACTCCATGCCACAGGAACCCAGAAAAAAGCAGGGGTAGCTATTCTTTTTGCAGACAAAGTGAACTTCAAGCCAAGAAGGATTCAGAGAGATAAAGACGGTCATTACATCCTTGTAAAGGGAACAATCCAAGAGGAAGAGATAACGATCATAAATATATATGCGTCAAATACCAATGCACCCAGCTATATAAAACAAGTACTAAAGGACATGAAAAATCAAATAAGCACTAATACAATTATATTGGGAGATCTCAATACTCCACTGTCACAAAAAGATAGATCAACTGGACAGAAAATCAATAATGAAATAGTAGAACTGAACCAAACTTTTGAACAAATGGACTTAGTAGATGTCTACAGAGTGTTCCATCCCACAACATCAGAATACACATTTTTCTCAGCTGCACATGGGACGTTCTCCAAAATAGACCACATACTAGCTCATAAAACCTGTTTAAGTAAATGCAAAGGAATTGAAATTATCCCATGCATATTATCAGACCATAGTGCAGTGAAATTGGAAATCAATGGCAAAAGATCCCACAAAAACTCCCTAAACACATGGAAATTAAACAGCATCCTCCTGAACAACCAATGGGTCACAGATGAAATTAAAGAAGAAATTAGTCACTTTCTACAACTGAATGATAATGACAGTACAACATACCGGAACTTATGGGATACAATGAAAGCAGTCCTAAGAGGGAAATTTATAGCATTAAATACTTATATTAGGAAAATAGAGCAAGCGCAAATAAACAACTTAAGGGTGAACCTCGAGCTTCTAGAAAAAGAAGAGCAGGTTAAGCCAAAAGCCTGTACAAGGGAGGAAATTATAAAGATCAGAGCAGAAATTAACGTATTGGAGAATAAAAAAACAATACAAAGAATCAATGAAGCAAAAAGTTGGTTCTTTGAAAGAATAAATAAGATTGACAAACCCTTATCCAACCTTATTAAAAAAAGAAAAGAAAAGACTCAAATCCATGCAATTGAAAATGAAAAGGGTGATATCACGACGGACCCTGCAGAAATCCAGAAGATCATCTATACCTATTTTGAAAATTTATATTCTACTAAGATGGAAAATGCAGAAGAAATGGACAGATTCCTAGATTCGTATGAATTACCAAAGCTAAATCAAGAAGATTTAAAAATCCTAAATAAACCAATATCAACCAATGAAATTGAAGATGTAATTAAAAACCTCCCAACAAAGAAAAGTCCAGGCCCTGATGGATTCACTGCCGAATTCTACAAGAAATTTAGAGAAGACCTAACGCCCCTACTTCTCAAACTTTTCAATGAAATTGAAAGGGAAGCAATACTCCCAAATTCATTCCTGGAAGCAAGCATTACCCTGATACCAAAACCAGAGAAGGACCCAACTAAGAAAGAGAACTACAGGCCAATCTCCCTAATGAACATAGATGCAAAAATCCTTAATAAGATACTGGCAAACAGAATCCAACAAATCATCAAGAAGATTATACACCATGACCAAGTTGGATTCATCCCTGGGATGCAGGGATGGTTCAACATACGTAAATCAATAAATGTAATACAGCATATTAACAGAACCAAAGACAAAAATCACATGATCATCTCAATAGATGCAGAAAAAGCTTTTGACAAAGTCCAGCACCTTTTCATGATAAAAACCCTACAGAAAATTGGAATAGAGGGTCTTTATCTCAATCTGGTAAAAGCTATCTATGACAAACCAACAGCCAATATTATACTAAATGGCCAAAAACTGAAAGCCTTCCCTCTAAAATCAGGAACAAGACAAGGATGTCCACTGTCCCCACTCTTATTCAACATAGTTCTGGAAACTTTAGCCAGAGCGATTAGACAAGAGAAAGAAATAAAAGGAATAATGATTGGAAAGGAAGAAGTTAAATTATCATTATTTGCAGATGACATGATACTCTACACAGAAGATCCCAAAAACTCCACTAAAAAACTGCTAGATTTAATAAGCAAATTCAGTAGTGTAGCTGGATACAAAGTCAATACTCAAAAGTCAATAGCCTTCCTGTACACAAATAACAAACTTACTGAAAGAGAAATTAGGGAAACAATACCTTTCACAATAACATCCAAAAAAATGAAATCCTAGGAATCAACCTCACAAAGGATGTAAAAGACCTCTATACTGAAAACTACAGTACTCTGAAAAAGGAGATTGAAGAGGATATCAGAAAATGGAAAGATATCCCTTGCTCCTGGATAGGAAGAACCAATATAGTGAAAATGGCCATACTTCCAAAATTGTTATACAGATTTAATGCAATTCCAATCAAAATTCCAACAGCATATCTCACAGAATTAGAGAAAACAATCCTAAAATTCATTTGGAATCAGAAGAGACCTAGAATAGCAAAGGCAATTCTGGGCAACAAAGGCAAGGCAGGGGGCATCACAATCCCCGACTTGAAATTATACTATAAAGCTACTGTGATAAAAACAGTGTGGTACTGGCAAAAAAAAACAGACCTGAAGATCAATGGAACAGATTAGAAGATGCTGAAACAACCCCAGACATACTTAGCCACCTTATCTTTGACAAAGGTGCCAAACACATTCGCTGGAAGAAAGATAGCCTCTTTAATAAATGGTGCTGGAAAAACTGGCTCTACACATGCCGAAGATTAAAACTAGATCCATATCTTTCACCATGCACTAAACTAAATTCAAAATGGATCAGAGATCTAAATATTAAAACAGAAACATTAAATCTGCTGGAAGGTAGGATAGGTAAAACCCTTGGAGATATTGGTGTAGGCAAAGACTTTATGAATAAAAACTCAACCGCACGGGAACTATCCCAAAGAATCAATAACTGGGATCTCGTCTTATTAAAAAGCTTTTGCACAGCAAGAGAAACCACCAACAGAGTGAAGAGACAACCCACAATGTGGGAAAAAATGTTTGCCAGCTGTTCCTCAGACAAAGGATTACTATCGAGAACATATAAAGAACTCAAAAAAATCAGACCTCCCAAATTTAAAGACCCACTCCAAAAATGGGCATCTGAGATGAATACACATTTCTCAGATGAAGAAATACTAATGGCAAATAAATATACAAAAAAATGTGCAACATCACTAGTCATTCGAGAGATGCAAATTAAAACAACACTGAGATACCATCTCACCCCAGAAAGAATGGCTACTATTAAGAAATCAACTAATAACAAATGCTGGAGGGGCTCTGGGGAAAAAGGAACCCTTCTTCACTGTTGGTGGGAGTGTCGACTGGTACAGCCACTGTGGAAGTCAGTGTGGAGATTCCTCAGAAAACTAGGGTTGGAGGTCCCATTTGACCCAGCTATTCCCCTTCTGGGCATCTTCCCAGAAGAATTAAAAACATCGTACCACAGCGATATATGTGCACCCATGTTTATAGCAGCACAATTTGTAATAGCCAGATCTTGGAAACAACCCAAATGCCCATCAACTGAGGAATGGATAAGAAAGATGTGGTATTTTTATACAATGGAGTACTATTCAGCCATAAAGAAGGATAAACTGGAGACTTTTATAGGTAAATGGATGCAACTCGAGAAAATACTCATAAGTGAAATAAACCAGAAGCACATGTGTAAGCATCGTATTATCTCTCTAGTATGAGAAACTGAAAGAGTAAATAAGATCCAAAATGTACAATAGATATGGTGAATCAAAAAGAAACTGGTCAAAAGGAAAGAGAGACTGGAATAGGGAAAAGAAAGAAGGGAAAGGGAAAAAAACAATTGTATATATATATATATAAGATGGTTAAGATAGATACACTACCATTTTTACTTA
Source organism: Erethizon dorsatum (assembly GCA_028451465.1). Classification (NCBI taxonomy): domain Eukaryota; kingdom Metazoa; phylum Chordata; class Mammalia; order Rodentia; family Erethizontidae; genus Erethizon; species Erethizon dorsatum. The sequence continues at coordinate 61,063,030 of CM051833.1, forward strand.
GTTCATTGAAGAGTAAGGTTTGTGCCAATAATGTTTGGACAATTGAATGCTAATGTCTGGTGTCCTGAATAACTAACTTAAAGATAGTAATACGTAATGTATTAACCATTGTTACCCTCCTATTATGTTGGTTTGAAAATTTGTTCTTCTTTTGATTTGTTTTGTTTTTTTTCTTCTCTTTAAAAAATAAAAATAGGGCCGGTGAGATGGCTCAGCGGTTTAAGCGCCTGCCTTGCAAGCGCAAGGGCCCGAGTTCGACTCCCGGAACCCACATACAAAAAAAAAAAAGGGGCCGGTGATATCGCTCAGCGGCACGGGCGCCTGCTGGCACACGAGGTCCTGAGGTCGACCCCCCCGGTACCCACAAAAAAAAAATAAAAATAAAATAAAAAAAAAAAAAATGTAAAAAAAAAAAAAAAAAAAAAAGAGTGAGGCAGAAGTGCTCTGCTCAGTCTCACGCATGTGTGGGCTCGGGAGAGGCTGTACGCCCAGCGCTGTCCCCGGACAGCTGTCCCAGTGTCCACATCACCTCTCTACTTCCACGCCCACTCTGCAGGGGCCTCGGCCGTTGCATGGGTGGCTAGGATTGTTCCATTAGACCCTGTTCCACGGACGGTGTCCTCCGCAGGAAAGAGCCCACGCGTGTTCTGCTTTCTTTGCAGCACTGGTAAGTCTACCAGCCACAGTAGCTGTTCAATCACTGCCCTGCAGCAACGCGAGCTCTGTGAGCAGAGGGGTTCTGCTTTGTTCACTAGCACTGCCCGGCTGCTCACAGATACGAGGGGAATGAATGAACGAGGAGTGGAGTGCTTGGATGAGAGCCCTGCAGGAAACAGCTAAGGGCTGCTGCTAAAACATCAGTGGGAACCAATTGCTGTCCCCTCCACACCTATTAGACAAATGGGGGCAGTGGCGCCCGTGGGACTGACCTTACTCAGACACCTCTTGGTTTTTCATTCTGATCGTGTCTGACCACTGCTTATGTCCATCTCTGGGTTCAAACGTGCACACCCTGGGGACTAGGTCTGGCTTTCAGAGTGGCCCACTGATGGCTCTGGGGGGAGACCCTTGCTGTGGCTTTGGCTGGTGCCAGCTGTCCCCAGCCCTTGGCCTGGGCCCTGACCTCTCACTGTCAGCCTCCCGGGGTTGGAGCCTGGACCTTGCCTGCAGGCTCTGGTTCCAGGTTCCAGTGTTGGGTCAGCTGCCCCTGGACTTCACTCCTTCTCTGCCTAAATGGGGGCACTGCTCATCCCACAGATCCCGGAGACCTCCAAGGACTGGCTCCTGCCTGGCCACCTATAGGACTGTCTGTGTACCTGAGTTCCCAATATCCACTGCACTGCAAACCGCAGGTGCAGGACGACCTTAGACATGTTTGATTTAGGGATGGGCAGGTGACCCACTTTCGGCCAGGGACTTTGCTAGGGAGCTTTCAGAAAAGCCTTTCTTGCTCTTAAAAAAGACCAAGAGATGCCTGTTTCAGCCTCTGGAAAGCACTTTGTGGATGCGAGCCTGAACCTGCTGTGGCCAACCCTCCGCAGCTGGGGAAGTGGCCCAGGAGGATGGCAGAGCGCCCAGCAGCACAGAACAGAGGTGTACGGGGAAGCCCATCGGACTCGCCCCTCCTGCAGGCAATGCCACTTGGCACTGCCTCAAGCGACCATCGTGTCCAAGTCACCTGAGCACGGACCCTTACCGCATGAGCATGCCTTGCTCCTCACCTGCCCAGAAAGGTCCTGGGGTCCCCGGGATCCAGGTACGGCCCCCCAGTAAGCACTTGCACCACAGTGAGTGACTACTTTCCCAGCTAAGAAAACATGGACTGGACTGGACTATAGCCACTGTTTCTGCTTTTATGCAAAAGAACTTTTTTCTGGAGGTAACATTCACAGGACATAAACCTGTATTTTTGGCAACTTAGATTTTACAATTAAGTGGCTTCAACGCATTCACTAGTAATGTACAACTGTCACCACTATTTAGTTCTAGAAGAGTTTTGTCATCCTCAAAAGTAACTCATAGCCATTAAGCAATCACTCTGCATTGACCCCAGACACTGGCAATAAACAATCTACTTTCTGTCTGTACGATTCGCTTCTTCTGGATGGTTCATATAAATGGAATCATACACCATAGGGTTATTTGTGGCTGGTTTCTTTTACTTAGCTTAGTGAACTTATAATTTTTTCTTTTTTTTTTTTTTGAGACAGGCTATCACCAGTTGAGGCTGGCCTTGAGCTCACTACATAGCTCGGGTTGGCCTCAAACTCACTATCCTCTTGTCTCAGCCTCCCAAGTGCTGGGATTGCAGGTGTGTACCACCATGCCCACGTAGCATAATGTTTTTAAGGCCCCTCCGATATTGTAACATGAATCAGCACTTCATTCTCTTTCATGGCTGAATAATACTCCACTGTGTAGATACACCATATTTTGTTTATCCATGCATCAACTGACATTTGGCTTGTTTCCATCTTTTAGCTACTGTGAATAGTGATCTGACAAACATTCATAGATAAGTTTTTGTGAGACCACTCATTTTCAATTCTCTTGGATAAACACTTTGGAGTAGAACTGTTGGGTGATGCGGTAGTACTGTTTAGTTTTTGAAGGAGCCACAAACCACCTACCATAGCAGCAGGGGCTTCCTATCTTTTGCCTAAAAATGTTTTTATTATGGTAAAAAGCAGTAATTAAATTTACCATTGTGACCATTTGAAGTGTATGGTGCTATGTATATTTGCAATGCCATGAAACAGATTTTCAGAACTTTTCTTTCTGTGAATCTGAAACCCGGTACACATTAAACACGAATTCCCTATCCCGGCCTGCCCCGGGCCCCGGTAGCCACCATTCTGCCTTCCGTACCTATGTCACAACTGCGTTAGGTATCGCGTGCAAGAGGCACAGTATTGCGTTGTCCTCTGGTCACAGATTCTTTTAGCGCAGTGTCCTCAAGGTCCACCCATGCGGTAGCGCAGGACAGGACTCCCTTCCTTCTCAAACCTGACGAATACCCTACCGCGTGCATCCGCTACATTCTGTTTACTCCTCTGTTGGTGGACATCTGGGCTGCGATTGTAAACAGTGTTTCTATGAACCTTTAGGTGTGTAAATATCCCTGGGGCACACTGCTTCAGCTCTTCTGGATATATACACAGAAGTGGGTAACAACAACGACAAAAACAAAAAAATCATGGGCCCCCTCATCCAGCAAATGTTCGGCATCTGGATCCTTTTGGACCTGCAGCAAAATCTGCAGTCCTGCCTCTCCAGGGACCCACTTGGTAGCACCTGGATCATGGGACCTCTCGAGTGGGCCATGCCCAGCCCTAAATCTGATGATTCTGTGTGCATTTTCTGAGTGTTTCACATGCCCTGAGCACTCCAGGCCAGGTTAACTACCTACCAGGGACTGCAGCCCTGCCCCCAAAGGTGCACACAACCAAGAACTACACGCACATCTCGCCCCGAGCGCGCGGACGGCCACAGAACAAAAATCTTCCCCGTTGCAGCACTGCTGCCCCTGCCCCAGCTAGAACGTAAGTAGGCATCAAGTTCCTAAATTACTTAACTGTTTTCCTTTCAAAGAATCTGTCTAATTAGTGCTGATCCACCAAGTATTTTCAGAGTGCTGTGTGTCTGAGATGGTCGAAGTCAACAGGATTTATAGAAATAAAGACGGTTTAGAAGTTTTAGGTAAGTGATTTTAATGTAATGAGCTCAATAAAGGACTCTTATTTCCTTGTAGTTATTATTACATATGTCATCCCCTAAGCTCTACCTGCTAGAGAGGAGATTGAAATTCTGCTCATTTGTTAATGTGATAAGAAAACACTGGATGCATGGCGCAACCCTCTGAGTCACACCAGGGAAACAGGAGTCCTCTGTTCGGAGAGGCTGACTAGTGCGGACGTGCAGAGCAGCGTTTGGAAGGGAAGGTGCCCTCTTTCCATCTGATGAGAGGAGCTCTCCTGTTGTCAGGCCGCTCTGAAGCTAATCCATCACACCTGGTTTCCACGTCCGTTACGGAAGCAGGTGTTGCACAAACACTGTCTCAAAGCCTAACCAGCAGCACTAAGCCCCGAGGAAAGCCGTGCCTTCCACGCTGCCTTGCTCATCCTCAGATCCAAGGGTCCGGCCAGGATCCTGTGGCGTACTGGCGCCCGTTTGCTCCCCTGCCGCACGGCAAGGCTCTGGTACCTTCCAGCCTCCAGCCTTCCTCTGGCGCCCAGCTATGAAAAGGAGGCAGGCTGGATTCAGGAGAAATCAGAGCCCAGGTTCCCGACAATGCTAATGACTTCTAGGGCCAAAGAATCTGTGTCATAGGGCAATTCTGGGCAAAACTGCTTAAAATGCTCACACCTGATTTCTGTTGGTCAGACTAAAATACATACATGCATGGGTTTTAGAAGAAATGTTTAATTTCTACCATGCACAACAACAAAACTGGTATCCGGGCCACCATAAACCAATCAATGACTAAGGCAGTCCCTTGTGCTTAAGGGTATAATTTAGTCAGGAAGATGAGCTAAATATTAAAAAACAAAACAAAACAAAACAAAACAAAAAACAAAAAAACTATTCTATTTACTTCTTTAATCTAAAGAAACAGAGCAAAACAAATTAAGTTTTGCCATTATCTACTCCGTGGGCCGTTTCACTGGTCTGCAGGCAGACTGTCCCTCATCCGGTCCATGGTCCTGAGGGCTCCCGAGAAAGGACTGGAGTCCCCACCCACAGACTTTGTCCCTTCCCTTGCTTCAGGGTCTTGTAACATAGATACGACCATGCGTGGTTGGTTGGGCAATGAATTAAGTTCTCTTGTTTCATCACTAACATATCCCAAGTGCCTAGAACTGTGCACAAATGTATTATGAATGAATTTAAAATAGAGTCTACAAAATGGACAAGCAGCTTAAGAAAATTCCTGTAAAAAATACCCTGGAGGCTGCAGTTAATCCAAATACAAGCACAAATGAACAAAAAGAAAGGACAGCCCTCAGTGTCTACTCATTAACAACATTACAAACACCACCGATCTAATCAGATTTGACAACATGCACCCCGCCCCACACAGATCCTGAAATTACCCAGAAGGTCATTAGAAATGTAGACTCACATCCTGAATCACTAATGAGAAACTCTACCGCACGGGCGTCTGGACCTTGAGATGTTAGCTAACGACAGCGCAGAGTTGCAAGGATTAGCCACGCACGGAAAATATCGCTTATTTCCTTTATCTAAAATGTTACCATCCGCTTCCTGTACACTTCATAAGTACACACGTGCGGTTTTAAGATGAACATACCTATATCGGGGCCAAATTCAGAAAACATTCTTTTACACTGATGGGGTACATGGTCGAAGTTGGGGGTCACACCCTGAGCACCATCCTGGTCCACAGGGAGGGTGCAGCTGTGCTTGCCGTGGGCACCAGCGCCAGCGCGGTAGGAAGGGGGCTCATCTGCCACGCAGGCTTCACAGTTAGCACGCCATGCTGCATGGCTGTTGGAGCCAACACTGCCAATCAACGCCCAGAGGCACGAGGGGCTGATGCCTCTTGTTGAACTGTGCCCCCACCTGGAAGAACATACGCTGAAATGCTCACCCCCAACTCCTCCAAATATAGCCCTAGTTGGAAACAAAGTTGTTGTGGATGTCATTAGTTAAGGTGAGGGCGTCCTGGAGCAGGGTAAGCCCCCAATCCGACAGGAAAACACCCTGCTACAAAGGTGCAATTTGGTCATACACATGTGCACAGGCAGATGCCACATGAGGACAGCCAAGAAACTCTGAGAAGCCAGGCAGGGCCTGGGACAGTCCTAGCACCTGCACAGGAAGCACAGCCCTGCTCATGCACAGCCCTGCTCATTTCTGGCCTCCAGAACCCCAAGTCAACACATTTCTGCTACTGCAACCACCCAGTTTGTGGTCTGTCGTCATGGCAGCCCCGGGAACCTGGCCCCCTACTTCTCTGAGGCGGCAGCCTGCTGGGGGTCCTGGCCACTAGGACATGGTGGCCATGACAGAGTCTGCGTGAGCCTTTGCAGAGCCACAGAGAGGGCTGAAGACAGACACCAAAGCCCTGTTGTGGCCTCTCTTGGATGCCGCCTCACAGGTACTTAGTGTGCAGCTCATGCTGCCAGCTGCCTTGGGGACCAGCTGGAAATGTGGGGGTCGCGTGCCAGCTCTGTCAACTTCCTGATGCCCCAGTGGCCACCAGCTAAACGATTCCTTCCATGTGTCCCTAGCTGGTCTGCAAACTACAGCACTTCATCAATGCCATTTTGCCTGCAGACCTAGGACGCTGAGCTATGAGTCTCGCTTGGGCAACCCTGACAGGAAGAGCTGCTGCTCCAACAGCAACTGGGCTCTTCCCTTTTTTCTTACCAGGGCAGATGGACTGTTCATTACTGTTTTATGTTGCCACGAAATCCCGCCTCAAATGCTTTTTGTTCTCAGGCTCTTGCTCTGCCTTCCTACGGCTTTTTGCAAAGGCACCTTAGGCCATAGGCAAGTCATAACTAGTCAGCCCCTTCCTAGGGACACTGCATGTCACACAGGCACTGAGCACATGGAGACTCTGCTTTGGTCAGGACAGGGCTCCGTGGCCCATTGCATGCCAGGAGCTGTGGCTGCCATGTCACACTGGCCCTGGTCTCTGGCTGGCACTTGGCACCTCTGCCTGACTGAAACCTCCACACACATCCTGGGGAAAAGGATACACTCTTTAATGCTTTCCTCTTCTTTTATTTGTGGGTACTGGGAATCGAACTCAGGACCTCACGCTTGCCAGGCAGGCACTGCACTGCTGAGCTATACCCCCGGCTAGGATACACTCTTTGAAAGGCAGCTGACAATAGCCTGGAATAAAAGAGGATTGTGGAACCTGTGCATGACGTCGACCTTGGTTCACCACCTGGAATCGTTAAAGATCAAACACTCAGATCACAGCTCAGATATAAAAATTCCTGAGCCACAGGATCTAAGCTGGCACATAGCTGCGACTTCTTTTAACTACAGAGTTCTTAATTTTCTATTTCTTAACGGTTAACTGTACTGTATCATTAAACATTGCCATGAATCACAGTTTGGCATCTGTAATGAGTACATTTGTGTCTTCCAAAAAGGCTATGTTGAAATCCTAAGCCTCCAGTACATCAGAATGTGACCTCGTGTGGAAATAGAGTGTTCATGGAGGTAAACATTTAAAATGCAGTCATCAGGGCTGGCCCTAAACCAATGAAGGAAATGTGGATGCAGGGACAGACACGCAGAGGAGAGATGAAGAAGTCACAGGAAGAGTATCAGGAAAAGGCAGAGTATGAGGGATGCGTGTATAGCCAAAGACACCAGAGCTGGCCAGGAAGTCACTGGAAGCTCAGGGGAGACACAGACACATTCTCCTTCAGACAGAACCACCCTGCTGCCACCTCCATGGCAGACATGCAGCCCCAAGGGTGGGCAGGCAATAAACTCTGCTCTCTAAGCCACCCAGTTTATGGTAGTTTGTGAGGCAGCTGTGTTAGTCAGCTCTATGATTCTGGGACAACAGACCTGGTATACAAAACTTAAAAAGGAAAAGCTTATTTTGGCTCATGGTTTTAGAGATTTCAGTTCATGGTTGGCTGGCTCCAAGGCAGAAATGTGCTAGAAGGGCCTGGTGGAGGAAACCTGCCTACCTCATGGCAGCCAGGAAGCAGAAAGATGGTAAGAGCCTGCCAAAAGCTAAACCCCTCAAAGGCCCACTCCCAGGGATCTATCTCCTCCACCTGGGCTCCACTTCCTAACAGCTCACTTTGCTATGAGCTTATCAATCCAATCATCTTCTGCATGCCCCACCCTTGAGCTTTGGGGTATATTTTAGAGCTAAACCATAGCAGCAGCCCAGGAAACTAATACAGTATTCCTATAGTAATAACTTCAACGCAAATGTCATCAGTGAATGCTAAAGCAGCAGGTGGCAGTTTGATGAGAAACAGGATATTCACATAGCCTCAAAATCTCTCCTCAACACACATTTACTAATTCCAAGGGGTAAGACAGTGAAAAGATACTTATTAGTTACAAAGGAAACACTCAGCAGACATCATCTCAACCAGGCAGTCAAAGTTGGCAATGCCAGTTGTGGGACGTGGAAACATCCGTGCCTTCTGATCTGATGCACCTGGAAGGACCGTGCATTGCTTCTGTAGCATCTATGTCTCCAACACATGGGAGTTGTCTAAGCTGAAATATGAGGAGGAAAAAGAGTCAGGCCCGGGGAAAAGACAGGCCAGTGAAAGCTGCGAGCCCAGCAAATGGTTTACAAAACCATCACTGGAGTCTCAGAAAAGACAAGAGTGAAACAGAAAAAATCTTGGATCATAGTCAACAATTTTTCTAAATCAATGATACCAAACTACAGATCTATGCTCAGTGAACTGCAAGTAAGGTAAATACAGAGAGACTCAACCTGCCATATCACAGACAAAATGCTGAACACTAAAACTAAAGAGAATCTCACAAGCTACCAAAGGTAAATAGAATCATTGCACATGGGGAATAATAACAAGAATACAGCTGACTTCTCACTGTATACAATGGAGACCACAAGATAATGGAACACCACCTTTAAGATGTAGAAAGAAAAACTTAATGGGTAATTCAAAAGCAAAAACATGTTTCCAAAGTTAAAGTAAAACAAATGCATCTTCAGCAAAATAAAAGCTGAAAGAATTCATGCCCAGCAGATCTTCTGCACTGTCCATTTTCTGTTACTATAACACAATTCCTGGGGCAGGCTAACTTTAATGAAAAGATAGTTTATTTTGGCTCACGTCTCTAGAGCAAGGTTCAGGGCTGCATCTGGAGAAAGTCTTCTTACTGGCAGAATCCCAAGGCAGTGGAGGGCATGTGTATGTGTGTGTCTCCTCTTTTCTCTCTTTTTACAAAGCCTCTTGGATTCAGTCTTGGGGGCTCTCCTCTGATGTTCCCATCTAGTCCTGATCAACCCCCAAAGGCTGCATCTGTACTCACCATAATCAGACTAAGTTTCCACTGGGCTTCTTTCTGTTTCATTCTTGTTCTAAAATGTTTCTTATATATAGCCCAGGTACAATGGTTTGGATATGACTTGTTTTATAGACACATTCTTGCTATATTTCAAGCTGCCCTTATATATCCAGGCTGGCCTCAAATTTGCAGCAATGCTCCCGGCTCAGCTTTCCAAGTGCTGGGATTGTAGGTGTGCGCCACTACACCCAGTTCTTAAACTGGTTAGGATGTAGAATATTTTTTGAAGGTGTACTAAATTAAAATAGGGGTTGACAAAGCTTTTCTATAAAGGGCCAAATAATACATATAGTCAGTATTTCTGATTCATACATTCTTCCTTTGTGACCTTCTGTCCACACGCTAAAATTTATTTGCAATCCAAAACCAACACTCAAGGGGCTTTCACTGTCACTCACAAACATGCACAGAATAGTGAAAATTTAGTCGCTCAACATTAACTTTCTCAGCTGGGGTCCAACAAGGTGACATTCTGCATTTTTGTTTCAATTTTTATACTGTAAACAAGTGTCCTTATCACGATTTCCACTGTAAATACACCTATTTTGTATTGTTTGGGGAAGATACTTTGAGACTGTGCAAATATCCTGGTTATCCTTGAGCTTTTACCCACAAATCCTACCTTCCACTAGTGGATCTTGCCTGCCCAGTTCCTGTGCTATTTGCTGACTGGTGATATGCTACTACTGCCCTCCTTCCTTATAGATGGATGAATTGGAATTCTTCAACAGAGAAGAGCTGTCTCTTATCCCCCCCTTAATTACTTATACCATGGAATTACGGATATTCACTTTACTGTATATGTTCTAAGCCAATACTGTCATTAACTTGTTTTGTAGAACATTGTTCCAACTTTGGCCATGAAGAGACCCGCAGGTGGACTTCCGTGTGGTCTGCCAGGGCCACGTCCTTTTTGGAGCACTTCCTTATGTTTTAGTACTCTCTGATGTTCCAAGCTCATCTAATATTTTGCCTTGTCCTGGAATCAACCACTTCTCCAAGTAACCCTGTTCCTCTGATTGGAGAACTCTGTTTTTATAGGACCTCTCAGTGAACAAAGCCAGGAAATATATGTATGTATACTGACCACCCACCTTCCTTTATTTCTGCATGTATGTATGCGCATGTATGCCTCCACTGTCCACCCACCCATCCCACCATTCACCTAAAACCATCAGTTCTTACAGATTCCTTTAATTTCCATCCAACAGTACAAAGTTCATCTCAAGCTTCCCTCTTTTGAATTTGTAACCTCTTTTTTGGCAGCAAGAAACTCAGCTCTCATGATCCATAATATTTTGCTAGTATGTTCAGTCTTAGTATACACATAAAACAATTCCAGAATTGCTACCCTAAATCCCTAAAGAAACCTGTTTACTACCTGGAATACAACATTTAGGTATACTTCTTTTCTGTCTTTTTAGCCTTACAATATTCAATCAAAATGTATTTTCCAGAGTTACTTGGTGGCTTGCTACCCTCTTCAGCGTGGTTACATTAATCAGTGGTACTCTCCTTAGCCTCCGGTGTGGTTACAGTAACCATCTGTATTACAGTCAGGCTCATCTGTTACTGTTGGTGTGCAAGTTGATTCCCTCCCACATCCTGGCTGTGTGGAGCAGTACCGTGGTTCTAGATCAGGGCAATACAGAGTGCCGAGGTCAGAGAGCTGCTTGCTTCCTCCTTATCCCTATTACTCATTCCCATCCCCTTCTATTTAGCCCTTTCACATCCAACCCTGTTGGCGACCAAACTCATTCTTTCCCAGTTTGCTCTTTCTGTCACTCGCTACATTTTAATATCTTGTCCTAAGCCTGGTTCACGGTAGATCCTCTAAATGCTCAACATGCAACTGTTTCCCTCAGTGAACTGTGACTCTTGAAGTTGATTCCTGCCTGCAATTCGTCCATTACATTATGAAACTGGGTGCATTATCTCATGTTCAACAACAGGCTTTGAGGAAAACCCTGCTTTCCTCAGTTGGGTCACTTCTGGGATGGAAGTGAGCAGCCACTCAGGAAAGTATCAGCTGATGCGATGGAGTATCTGTCTCCTCCTGGATATGAAGACTCAGGTAACTAGAGCTCAGCCTGATGGAAGTTCTTGGGCAACATTTTCACCTTTTGGTTGCAATTTCTTTTTTTTTTTTTTTTTTGTGGGTACTGGGGGGTCGACCTCAGGACCTCGCGCGCCAGCAGGCGCCCGTGCTGCTGAGCAATATCACCGGCCCTTTTCTGGTATGTGAGTTCCGGGAGTTGAACTCGGGCCCTCGCGCTTGCGGGGCAGGCGCTTAAGCTGCTGAGCCATCTCACTGGCCCTCGGTTGCAATTTCTTTAAATGTAGCATCTCAAAAAACTAGGCGGCATAAGAAATTATTTCTAAATCTCTTGAAAATTATAAGATTAAAGGGAATGAGAAAAATAATTACTAGTAAAAGTTGTGGGATTGCTTCTGGTCACAAAATAACCCCCTTTATGCACTAGTTGTTACTTGCTCTGTAATCAGTGCTTGATTTTGCATTGAATGGGAAAGGAGGCCACCAGAGATGAGCTGGTGAAGTGAAAACCAGTCTTCAATAATTAATAATGGGGGAAAAAGCAAAGAAGAGTTTGCAAAGGTACATCTCTGACTCATGAAGAAATTGGCTTCTGACATGATGTACTTATTTTTATATTTGGAGAATGTTTGGGCCAAAACATCAAAAAATTCAAAATTTTGTGATTAGGATAATGTGGATGATCAAGTCACTTGCCATATGACATTTCCAAGGGGGTAATGACATGTTTTCTAAATTCTGCAAACAACTAGGCCTTTTCAAATGTAAAGCAAAGCCAGCGCAGTCCCCCGGAGTCCTGTCGTGAACTGGTAATTAGACCACTTCCTGATGGCGAGGCTGCAGAAGGGCAGGATTATGGGTTTGAGAAGTAAAGGCAAGGTTATGGTAACCTTTTATTTATGGAAGGATCCAGATTGCAGTCTACGTAAAATAGGGGCTCCTATAACACCCTAGGGGCTTCGGCTTCCAAGTCAAGACAAACTCAGGGCTGAATACTGACCAGGCTGAGACCGGCTCCATCTCAGTGGGCTGGATCACCTCCCTAAGCCCTACTTTCTTTGTCTATATGATGAGCACACCAGTCCCAAGGTATGGGTGAAGCAATCGATAAGAGTCCAGAACAAAACAGGAGCTCAGCTGGTAGGCACAGACTCAAAGCTAAGGAAGAGGAATCTGGATACAGGTGCCAGGGCTCTCCTACTTATCTGCTGTGTGACCCAGAAAAGTCAGCTGACTCTGCGAGCCACTGAACAGGGAACAGTAACTTGGAATGGGGATATAACTCTGAAACACAGAAGATAACAAAGAGTAGCTGTGAGGTTCACAAGAACTGAGGTGGACAGAGCCCTTAGAAGTAAGGTGGCCACCCCGCTGTCTTGAGAACTGGTGATGATTATTACTGACAGCGATGATTCAATTACCCAACAGCAAAATGGGGAGGGCGTGGTGGGAGAACGCAACCACTGCAGAGGGTGTCAGGCTGGTGCAGGGGGGCAGGAGTCACAGGGCCCCAAGTTCACCGACTCATCTCTGGTGGCTTCCTTCCCTTTTCACTGCAAAATCAAGCAGTGATTACAGAGAAAATAACAACCAGAGCAGGGAGGGGGTTATTTTGTGACCAGAAGAAACCCCACAGCTTTCACTAGTGAGGGGCAGTGCCTCTCGCACACACGGCCTCTCCCATTCTGCACCCTCGGTGTCACGTGGCTTAACCCACACTGGTAAAGAGCTACGCGAGGTCCAGAGGACAAGAGTCAATACATCCATAAGAGGACTGGCATAGCAGTTTAGCAGCAGGCAACAACATCAACAACAACAACAACAAGCCCCTTTGCTCATATTAACGCTCCATAGCTGGCTTGCTTCACATTTGGGTATTCAGGATACGGAGCAAATCTTTTAGGTGAAAACAATGCTAAAATTTAAAGTGCCAGGTACTTGATCTTTTCTCTTGCCACCATTCATCCTCTGGCATAGTAATTTAAATTGCTTATCTTTTGTAAATGCTGTATTCTGTGCCCTGGAAAAATCTGCAGAAAGAAAACTAACAGACTTATCAGATAGTTTTGTCTGTCTCTCTGTCTGTCTCTCTGTTTCTTCTTTTTTCGGCAGTGCTGGGAACCAAACCCAGAGCCTCATGCATGCTAGGCAAGTGCTCTACTACCAAACTACTTTGCCAGCCCCTGCCCGTATTTCTAAACAGGTAAATAACTTGTCATCTCTCACCATCTGGCCACGGCGTCAGGCAGGGGAGCAACTGCTGGTCCCTCCCTCCGCCGACACACAGTAAAGCACGGCTTTCCCCACTGCCCAGGACTTTATTCCAGTAAGGCTTTTTCTTCTGTCCTCTGCCTGCCTTCTTAGGAAGCAGCAGGACATGAGGAAGGCAAGGACACTTAGGCCCCCAGATGGGGAAACTACTGAGGGCCCACGTGCTCTCACTCTGTGTTCAGAATTCAAGAATGTTCTGAGAACCCAAAGTTTCCTTATGACTCGCATGAAGGCAACACTTAACCTGAACAGACACACACGGCCGTGTCTGCGCCCTCGGCTCCCCGGATGGAACACACACGCAGACTACGACATGCCGCTGGCCCTACTGGTGCTGGCTGGGTTGGCCACTGCCTTACTCTCCTAAAGTTTGCAGGATTCTTCTAAAAGCCCCACCTTGCTGAATCCTGAAATAAATGGCACCCCAAGGCTTTCAGATCCAGGACAGTAGACCTGCGAGAGTTATCGATGTTACGTTTAAACACAGCTCAGTGAAAGCAGCCCATGAGAAATGTAATTGTAGAGTTTTCTTAGCACACATGATGCCCCGAGTTCAATCCCCAGCGTCAAACAACAAAAAAGTAAGACAAAAACAGAACTCAGGCCAGACGTTCCTTTATGTTGCTGACCTCATGATTTAAAATTGGCAATAATGACTCAGAAACTTCACCCAAAATGTTATCCTTCCCTGTAGTGGCTGATCCAGGAGCCCTCCCACACAGAGTTTCGTAGAAAATACCCAGCAGGGGAGGGATGTGTGAGCAGCCACGTGGGTTCTCCTGCGGGCAAGGGCCCTCGGGAGCCCCTCTTTTGGAGCCACCAGAGCTGTACTTAAGTCCCCACTGCATTTCCAGGGAAGGTGCATGATGGAGGCAAATGTATGGCCTTGCCTCGTGTGATCCTGTTTCCTCATGCATAAGCTGGGAGAATGCCACCTACTCCTCTGGCTGCTGGAGCGGAACGAGTCAAACCTCATGCCTGCGCCACACCTCATGCCCTCCTCTCCTCCACTGGCTGAGGCATCGTCTGGAGACAAGTTACAAGCAGGAAATGTATGGCTCACGTTCCTCTCTGTGGACATATTCATGCGGTGTATGACAAAGTCACAGACAGCGCAGGCCCAGGTCCCTCAACAGAGCTGAGGCCAGAACCTCCAAGGAACACAGCTGTTGGACAGAGGGGTGAACAGAGAGGGCCCCGGACCCAGGCGGGTAGGGCAGAGGAGCCACTCAAGGGTACGGAGTCACTCATGAGAGGGCCGCCTTGCTCACTCTGGATTGGCTGGTGACCATTTCTTCAGTCAGAAGTCCTCTGCCTGGCTGTGCAAGGGCTGAGACTCAACTCGACTCTTGGAGGTGCAGAGGGTTTCCCAGGTGAGCCCCTGGGACAAGCACTGTCTACAGACTGTCTGGGATGCTGAGTGGGACCTGCAGCTGTGAGAATTTACCATGTCCTCCACTCTGGTGTCCTGGCTGGTGGGAAGAGGGTGGCTGGGGCCTGTGGCCCAGCAGAGGCCAGGGCCACGATGAGCTGCTCCAGGGTGGGCCCCAGGCTGTGCTTCCAGAAAGGGGGGAGCCCTGGCTAAGCCAGGCCACCGGCCATTGTGCCTGCCATCCTGAGGGCACCTACTCTGCACCTGCACGGCGGGGGGCTGATGCGTGGAAGAGGGTGCACTTTAGATGCTGTCTCCTGCTGCCTGCCTGGTACAGCCACCCCCACCTTCTGGGAAAGGAAACATACACAGCACGGCCTGGTGGCCCGGGAGTTATCAGAAGCGCAGGAGAGAGAACACGTGTTAATGTTTAACAGAACGATGGTATTGGCGAAGTCTGCTTGAGTCGCCAGACTTGTCCCACCTGGGGCTTTCCCACTCCTGGTCATCCTTGTCTCTCTCCTCTTTGCCGTCTCCGGTGTGTGGGTGTTTCTGCACGATCCGCATCCCACCAGCCTTCACTGCAACGCAAGCAGAAGGGCTTGGGTTAGGGCGGGAGGGGAGCTGCCTGCTGCAGGCTCTGCTGCAGTGTGGCCTGCCCAATGCCACGGGCAAACTGGAGAGCCTGGAGGTGGCTGACATAGCTGACCAGGGCATGAGGATGGAGCTGGGAGTAGATTCAACAGGGCACGGCGCTCACCACCATCTCTCTGGCAGATCTTCCTAGAACCTTGCCAAGGCTCCTGTGTCCCTCTTTGGTCACCTTTCAAGTACTTTGTAAGAACAGCAGTGTAACTAGAACACAGACCAGTGAAATGGCTGCTTACTTTGGTTCTGCACACCTTCTTGACCTAACAAGGGCCACTCAAATCCTGCCCTGTGACATTTTTTCTCCTCAGATATCAGTGGTGCTTTAGATGGGGTGATGTGGCCATGAATGACACAGGACAGCTAGCTACTACGCTGTTGACTGATGTTAATTCCCCTTTTTAAAAATAGCTTTGTTGAGATTAACTTATGTGCAGTACAATTCACCCATTTAAACTGTGTAACACAGTGGCTTTGAGTGTATTGAGTTGCACAACCACCGCTACAAGTAATGATCACACTGTAAGCAGAAACCCATGCCCGTGAGCTGTCATTTCCTGTTCCCCCACCCCCCAGCTCCTGGCCACCAGTCCTCTGGTGCTGTCTGCTCTGCACATTGGCACAGAAGTGGAAGCACAAAGCGCCTGGCCTTTGGCGACTGGCTCTTCACGGAGCACGTTTCCAAGGTCCATCTGTGTGGCAGCATGGATCTGCACTCCTCTGAGTGCAAATATTCCCCGCTGCATGGATGACACGTCGGATTTACCCACTCCTCAGATGATGATGTCCACTTTTTGGTGTCATGAATAATACAGTTCGAACACCATTTATAAAACTTTTTGTGTGCCTATGTTTTCATTTTCTTTTAATGAAATACAAGTAGATATTAATAAAGAAAATATAAAAAGCACCCTTCTATAAAAAACCCAAAATTTCATAACAAAATAATTAGAGAATAACAAACATTAATACACCGTGTATCATAACCTTAAAAGAATGGCCAAATGTTATTCAGAGTACAAGTCATAGACAGACTCCCTCCTACAAAGAAGAAACAAACAAGAAGACAAAACTTTCTCTTCAGTGAACAAAGAGAAACTAGTAGTAAAATGAAACAAATTAGCACGTATCTTAAAATATTTTTGAAACAATGTAATTGATAATTTGGGGATGGTTTGAACGGCTCCCTACTTCCTTTTTATCTATCTTCTTGGGCAAACACCTAGGAATGGAATGGCTGGGAATACAGTAACTGCTTTTCAAAGCTGCGGCAACATTCTACATTTCCACCAGTATGTGGGCACCCACACTTGCTATTATCTATCTTTCCTATTCCAGCCACCCTAGTTGGCGTGAACTGGTAGCTCACTGTAGTCTGATTTTGCATTTACCTAATAGCTAATATGTTAATACCGTTTTGTATGGAGCAGCTAGATACTAGGATTCTAGGGTCTGATGAGTGTGGGAAACGCTGCACTGAAAAAAATCAAGTATGTTTTTTCAGGATAGGTTTTCTGGGCCTTTAATGTGCTAACCTGCACGGTGCAGCTTTCCAGAGCTTGTGCTCTCCCCCAAATACATCTGACCCCAGCTTTTTGTTTCTGTCAGTAACACTGGTTATTATCTTTTAGTATCACGGTGTTCCAGGGAATAGAATGGAGACGCTGACCCTGCATGCAAAAATCTGGCTTCACATAGTGCTGGTTCTCTGAGGAAGCTGCATCTCTGTTAAAGACCCTGCTGCCTGACATCGGCCGAGTACAACATCGCGACCTGGAAGACAAAATGTCGGCAGCCGGGAGATGAATTTATCATCTGGGGCTCTCTTGGTGCCTTTAACAGCCACTGACCTTCAACTCCGTATCTGATCTAACGTTCTCAAGGCTCAGGCGAAACCCTGAGGAGGGACTGACTGCTGAACTGAGCAGACTTCTAGCTTCCGCCGTCTCTACAGCTGAGACGGCTGAAAGTGCAGGAACGATCTCCCTGCTTGGCTGAAGCCCAGCTCCCTGGTGCCCCACTCCTGTACTCATGACTTGCTTTAACTTATGACTTTCTTTGTTCTGTGGCTGTAGAAGCTCATGTCACCTCTTTTGCGGGATGTGTCATCCTGGGTCACTCGAGTCTGTGTCCTCAGGCATTTGGCTTGGAATAAGCTAATTTATTTCCTTTTTAGCACAGTTGTGACTGTGTTGACAGGGGTCATCAGCACCCTGCTTCACCTGCAGAAAGGGGCCAAACCTCCTAAGACGGAGGCATTAGGATCATTTGTCCCTCCCCCACCCTCAGGAGAGCCACTGAGTCTCTGCCACTGCCCAGCCCGCATCCCAGTGGGTACCGTTGGTCACCCTGTCACATCATGTCCTCTGCTTCCGCATTTGGTTGGACCTTGCTGAGTCACAGAAGTGCAGGGCAAGGTTAGAATCCTGATGTTCCCCAGGGTGCCACCGCCAGTCCCCGCCTGCAGGAAGATGGTGCTGGCTTCTCCAGCCCAGCAGTGCCCTAGCAGCTGTCCACTGGATGGGCAGTGCAGGGAGCAAGCACAAGAAAGCCTTGTATTTAGACAGTGCACGGGTGGGCTGAGATCGGAACCACAGCTCTCTCTGCCCCACCACTTCTTTTAATGGACCGTGAAGTCTACTTTGGAAGAAACAGGATCCTGTCCAGCGATCCTCCCCCAAACCTGCTTCATATGCCAGTAACCGATTTTCTAATCATTTTCTCTCTCATTTCTAGAGCTTACGTTTTTGTCTACAATTCAACAGAACTTTATTTGACAGGGTCTTCATCATCTCTCATGTTTCCAGGTCCTCTCTATATTTAATTATTTTAGGCACACCTGCCTATGGTTGCACTTGTCATTTGGTATTGGAGGTCCTTGTGGGTCTAATCCTGCAAGGTTTGTCTGCTGATTCTCGTTCTGGTGCTGGGTGCTTACGGATTATGTGCTTGACATCACTGGATCTTGTGGCCTTGGAGCAGACAGCACCCTCTGGGCAGATGGACATCTGCTTTGGTCAGACCATGAGCACAGTGCCTAGGAATCCTTTTTATGGCTTTCTTGGAATAGGAATTACTGGACCAGACCGTGTAAACCTGAACTGGACTCACATAAAAGCAAGTCTGTGTGATTACAAGTTCTCAAGGGGACACTTCCACATCTGGAACCCAGGCTGACACAGCCCAACTTCCCTGCTGCCCTGCTGTGTCCCTCATGGTCTCCTCCAGGCTTTGGTGTCTGAGGATCCAGTTCTGTGCCGAGGGTCTGGGGTCCTGCTCCGTCCCTTGTGTGGGCCCAAGTCTCATGTTAACTCTTATTTCATGTCTTTCTTTACTTCTGTTCCCTAGAAACGTCCCTCACTTTGAGGTCACATTAAAAAAAAGACAAAACATCCATCATCATGGGCAAGTTTTTAATCTAAGATTTCCCAGCTTATATAGTCTGTCACCCCATTAGAAATGGTGACTAGAAATAAAATTCTGTAGTACATTATGATGATTTTCTACTGTCTTGAAATTTGGGGTCTGAGAATGTTTTTCCCCAAATGAAGGACCTAGAACTGTCCCCCTAAAGTACATAATGTGAAGTCCTAACACCCATACACTTAGATTGTGACTGGATTTGGAGATAGGTCCTTTAAAGAGGCATGAAGGTAAAATAGGGTAGGTACTACTCCAATAGGACTTGTGTCCTTCCAAGAGGGAGAGACAGCAGGGATGCATGTGCACAGAGAAAAAGCTATGTGAGGTCACGGCGAGAAGGTGGCCATCCACATGCTACACGGCGGCCGGCCGGAGAGGCCAGACATGCAACACCTTGGTCTCAGCCTTCCAGCGCCCAGAACCATGAGGCAGAAATGTGTGCTGTCTCAGCTGCCCAGGTGCGGCATTGTTCTGGCAGCCCTGGTAAATGCACACAGGTGTCCATTTGAAAGTGATCTCTGAATCCTTGCTACCTGGCAGACATAAAACTTCTAAACTATAATTCACAGATGTGTTTTATAAACTGACTAAAAGTAAAAAGGTCTGTGCACCTAAGCACAAAGGAAACCGATAATGACTGTCAAGGTGACATCTGAAATGACTCTAGAAGTTGTTGCAGAACAGCTGTCCACTCCTCTGGCGAAGACAGACCCTGTGTCAGGGTTCAGTCACCCAGCTTGAGTGCTCACATTTAATCCAGTTGCTAAAAACAATTAACTCCATTAATCCCTCTCAGTATGTTTGGTGATTAATGCAGCAATAAAAAGTGGCAATAATAATAATAACTCAAGACTGAGACAGATTCATTCGAACTTGCACCACTGCCAAAAAATATGACAGCCCACATTTATTGTGAATGCTGTATCAGTCTCTGGAAGTCTCCATTCGTAAAACTACAATGGCAGAATAATTTTCTCAGAAATCTCTGCAGAATTATTTGCAAATCTAGGTATTTTCATGAGAAACACTGGAAAAGAAGAACTCAGATTTTTGTTGTGGTGGCTGTTACTCAAATGAGATCTTCACATGTAAACAATTGCAAGTTTCCTTTCAGCAAGAGTGCTATGCAGTGCTGAAGGGCATGGGTCCTGGGATTGAGACCGACAGGTTCAAATCCCAGCCCTGCCTGTGTGTTCACGTGTGTGCATGTGTACGCATGGGCACGTGTGTGCATGTGCCTGAGCACACTGCTGAAGCTGTCTCAGGGTCCTCCATCTGTGAAAGAGTGACAGTGTCCCGCTTCCCAGGGACCGCAGAGGACATGAGAAACACCTCCAGTGGGGACATGCTCCTGTTAGCTGGTCTCACGAACAGGTTTTACAAATCAGAACTCGGCGCTAACACAGCCCTCCTGAAGTGCTCAGATCCTTGGTGTGTGAAGTCTCCGCACTGTGGAGAGGATGGCACCAAGTCATGCACAGCTGAGAATGACAGAGGCCTGTGACGCGTATGCCTACCATGGTGCTGACCAAGTGGCCATCTGACTGTCACCAGGACTGTCAGCACCATCGAAAGACTTGGTCATTTCAAATATCACCTTGACATTCATTTTGAGTTTTCTTTGTGGTTTGCGGCCTAGCCCTTTTTGCTTTCAGTCCACACATCTGTGAATCATAGTTCAAAAGTTTTATGTCTGCCATGTTGAGGCTTCTCGAGAATCCCAGATCCTGAATAACTGCCAAGTGTGCTGTCTCACCGCTGCTGAGCCAGGTACTGCCCTATCTACCCCATGTGTACCCCTCCTGCCCCGTGGAACAGCTAGCACACGGCATCCTGGGAGCTGCAGTCAGTCACACGCTGGCCCTCCTGCCAACACACACAGCTGGGAGGCGCTGCAGTGACTCATGGTACTGGCCTGGAGACAGATCCTGGCTACTGTGTCACTTCTGAGAACACCTGGAAGGCAAAATACTACTATCACTGCCCCAGACCTCCTGCAGCATCAGGGTATTGCCAACGCTCACCAGCAGGCTGGAAAAACCTGTAGAGGAAAGGCGGGCAGTGAGGTCTTTCCAGGGTTGCTCACTCCTATAGGAGCCCATGAGCTGTGTGGAGTGTCCAGCAGGGAGGAGGGGCTGTTGATGAACAGAGGCGTCCCCAAAGCAGGGCCCACAGGAACTGGAGCATGACTAGCAAGTGCAGCCACCTTTGTTCTCCCTGGGAAGAGAGATGTTATTCAAAGGGATGCTATTGAGATGTTATTCAAAGGGATGCTAATCCCCCTACAAGAGCTGAAAGGTCCTCAGGACTGCTCTGGTGGGAAGAACAAAAGAAAACAGAATCACCAGCACGTTGCAGGTTAGGATTAAACCTAACGATCTCAGGTAGAGCCCTGCAGTGGCAGTAAGCAAGGGGAAATGGAATTGAATGTTTCTGTATCCTGTGAGATTGGGAGGATGGCACTTCCTGAAGGGAACGGGATGAGAGTACGGCCACTGAATTCAATTTAATTAATTTGTGGTACTAGGGGCTGAATCCAGGACCAACCTTCCCACTAAGCTACATCTGGGCCTTTTTTTTTTTTTTTGAGACAGGGTCTCACTAGCTCACTACACTGCCCAGGTTGGGCTGGAACCTGCGATCCTCCTGCCTCAGCTCCCAGGGGGCTGGGATTACAGCCAGGATCTGTCTCCAGGAGGGTACCATGGGTCACTGCAGTGCCTCCCTGTGTGCTGGCAGGAGGGCCAGTGTGTGACTGATGCTGCAGCTCCCAGGATGCCGTGTGCTGGCTGTGCCACTGGGCCCCGCCCTGCAGGGTGGCTGTGCAGGAGGGCAACACATGGGGTAGATAGGGCAGTGGCTGTGTCACCATGCCTGGCTGGGAATGCAGTCTATTTCTGTTGAGAGGCAGATCTCCTGGGACAGAGGACATAGGAATCACTTGGAAAGCCAAGGAGCTCGCAAGGAGACTGATACCTGAGGGTGGGAACCCTGCAAGGAGAAAGTGGAGGAGGGTAAGTGGCCAGAGGCAGAGATAATGTTTGGTGAGCCCAAGGACTGACGCCCAACAGTATCACCAGTTGTGGGGATCACAATACAACCCTGGTCCCGGGGCTGTGTGGGGTCCTGCCAGGGGCTTGCTGGCATGTGCACACAGGTGGAAGCAATCACTTGTGCTGAAACCAAATCCCTGATATGTCCCCGAACCTGTACCCCAGGCGGACTCTCACTAAGTGAGCTGAGAAAGAAGGGAAACTGCCTGGCAGCTGCTGAAGCAGCACAGTGACTAACTGGTCTGTCCCGGTGGCATGCTGGGAGCAAGGGCAGACCGTTACCTGTGCCTCCAACCTCTGACCAGTGCCAAGGATGCACACATGGGGACCTTGCTTAGCAAGCCTGAGACTGGGACCTAAATACAACAAAACACAGATCCACCTTCCATTTCTAGCAGCACAGTAGCCTGGATCATCTGAAAACCTTCCTGCAGGAAGACAATTCAGGGACAGTTATCACCCACAACCTTTTAAACACACCCCCAACTACTGCTTGATTAATATAACAGAATTGAATTGTTTGGGTTACTAAAAATAGCAAAATGGTCTACTTCCCATTTCACTTTAAGTACAATCATGCTCATTATTTTCTTTTGACTCAGATCTATGGGGGATACTGTCTTTTTGAAGAAAATTTACATAAAATTAGCAATACACAGTACTGTTCATGTAAGATTTAGGAGACTTCACTGACATAGGGTTTGGGCTTCCCTGGGAAATGAGGGTGTGTGAGAACAGGGCCAGCAATGTGTACCTACCAGAGATTTTACCCACATCACTGCCAAAGCTCAGAGACCAGCAGAAATGAGTAACAGTGTGGCTTGTATCATGTCTTCCTTTCTGCTGTGGAATCTTATTACTGCTGTTAGATAAAGCAGAAAGCCTCTACTAACTCTATCTACTAATTTAGGTTTGTAGTAATTCTCATCACACACAGAGTTTCACCCCACTTCTCTGCAAGTATTTTGTAGTGGAGAGCAGTGGTAGGGTCTCAAGTCACAGAGCCTGGGTTACTTCCACCAAGACACCTGCAGAACACGATGCAGAGCAGTACAGTACTTTGTATCTGCAGGACACCTTTGTTCCACACTCCTCGGAAGCCAGTTCCAACTTCCATACTAACCTCACACCTTGGGAGGCAGCACCTGGGCACCTGGCAAGGGATGGTGTCCTGTGCTGGGCTGTTGCAGTTCCTTCAGGTCCCTGGTCACTGGCTCGAAGATGGCAACAGTGCTCCAAACAGCTCGGCCAGGTTTTATTTGTCTGTGTTGTGGTATTGGGGATCAAATCCAGCACCTCTGCACTGAGCTACACGTCCCGTCCTTTTATTGAGATAGGGTCTCGCTAAGTTGCCCAGGCTGGGCTCAAACTTGCAATCCTCCCACTCCAGCCTTTTAGAGTGCTGGATTACAACTGTGTGAATGCCACTGTCCTCAGTGTCCTTACCTTAATAGAAGTGTCAGGTTCTCAGAAGTGTGTGGACACATTGTACCATTCAACGGACTTAGTTAACGTTTCACCCAAACTGGCTGAGGCAACCAACCACCTGTATCATTACTCCAGACTGGAGAGGGCTCCGAGACGGAGCCTGGGGGCCCAGCTCGCTGTGCAGCAGTGAGGGGGAGAAAAGACCACAAGGAAACTCCATCTAGAGCTATTTAACGAGTATCTTGTGCCAGGTGCTGTGGGATAAAGACATTCACCATGACACAGCCACGGAAGCACGGAGAAGAAAGGCAGGCGCAGATGGAGGGAGGAAAGTGTGAGAAGTAAAAATGGGGATATTGCGGGGATGTGGGAGGGAGAGGGGACCGGGTTCTGAGAGCAATAAAGAGAAAACACAAAAGAACAGCAAGAGAGTCACTGTAAAAGAATTTTATTATTTCTGACTGAAGATTTAAGCACAAGTCTGTTAAACAATTTAGTCACTTAATGAAAGTGTTCCCTAAGTTTATAAGGTAGTTAGTTTGATTTACGAACTGTGCTCTTGACTACCCTTGATGGTTATCCTTTATTATACTAGGTTGCATTTTTTTGTTTAACATAGACTGTAAAAAAAAGTCTACTCCCTGACAATGCCAGACTAAACAAGAATACTGTGAGCTTTCTGAGAAATATCTGTGCAGGCAGGGGCCTCTGCAGATGGGGGGAGTGCATCGGAGGGGCACTGTGGAGAGGGCAATATTGCAGCCTATGAGGCCCTTTCAACCCAGGTTTCTGGGCCCAGGGGCCATGCCCTTCCTTCAACTCTGGCCAAGTCTAACTGGCCTTGGCAATTGCTGAGTGACAGTAACAGCAACCCTCAGCATTCCTGCTAAATTTGGGGTCCACAGGCTAGGGGATTTGGCCTGGAGTTACTGAGTTTAGCAGTGCATTACCTACCCTGGGGCTTTGATCCTGAAGAAGAGGGACAGTTGCAAGCGAAAGAGTGAGAATCACAGCTTCCCAGCAGCAAACGCAGTCCCCTGACCTGCCTAGAGGAAGATCACGTGGCTCTTCCTCCTGTTTCACAGATGAGGAAGTCGGAGTCTCAGAAAAGTGCAGTGGCCTCAAAACCTGGAGCCCCAGCTCTCTGGGCGATCAGCTCCAATAAGTCGCCTCCTCTCTCCTTAGGCATAAATAAGCTCTTTAATTTGTAATTCAAAAACTTGGCTGCTCACAACTCAGACAATCAGAATCCTGCAGGAAATTTCCCCCAAGGTGTTAATATGTACAGTTTATACCTCTGATCTTAAAAAAGTCTCCATATGGATATGTCTCTATACGCAATTATTGCTACCTTGACTTGGTATCCTTACAACAGAAAGACATCAATGAACTCATCACCCTGCAGGAGCAGACAAAACTCCCCTGTGGTAAGAAGGAAAGGTCAATTATCCTGAAAGGAAATCCTTACGAGGGTGGTTTTGTTTTTGTTTTCTTTTTGGTGCTGGGGATTGAACCCAGGGTTTCCAGTCCTGTACCACTCAGTTACACCCCCAGCCTCCTTGCTTTTTTTTTTTAAACCAATGCAATACAAAAGCTCCCCAACCCCTTTCCATTACAATGGGCCACTTTCTACACCTCTGCCTCTTAAGTCAGGCATTTTCCACCCCACTGCTGGTTACTTTTGTTCTTGTTGGGAAACAATATAATTCCACCTTGGAATGTAGCCTATTTAAAGAATTGCTCCTATTCCCTGAGGTGAGGCACACAATTTGTACCCTGTAGGGGGCGGGGGGAGGCAGAAGTCTGAGATCACAGGAATCTTTACTATGAGAAGAAGATGGCACGTATGTGGCACAAAAAAGAAGCCACATTCCTTTAAGCTTCCGTTACCAGAAGACTGAGTTTTTTTTTTTTTTTTTGTGGGTACCGGGGGGGACGACCTCAGGACCTCGCGCGCCAACAGGCACCCGTGCCGCTGAGCGATATCACCGGCCCCTTTTTGGTATGTGGGATCCGGGAGTCGAACTCGGGCCTTCGCGCTTGCAAGGCAGGCGCTTACGCCGCTGAGCCATCTCACCGGCCCGAAGACTGAGTTTTTGCACTAATGTGTGCAGTGAAGGCCCTCAAAGGCTCCCGCACCCTGATGGGACTTGGCTTCGGGACCCAAGGCCTTTGATCCACTCACACCTGTCCTTCCATTCGGACCAACCGGCTTCCGGAAGGACAGTAGAAACGTAAACCGACCTACAAGAACGAAGTCGAACTGTGAGCAGAGGGAGACCGGCGCGAACATAAAGGCTGCTTGGATTCCTATTTTCCAAAGAAGATGGCTCTTTCCTCGGCCTAACTTCCTTGGCTCAGAAGTTTAGGATTTTTTTTAAAGGACTTTTGAGAAAAAGCTGGACATGAAAGGGGTAGTAAAAGAAGTCATATTGAGTGACTGATCTTAGGAATTATTTCCGCTCCTTTGGCTCTTTCCTATAAAATGCGATCATCATATGAAAAACATTGCCTTTTAATTTTTTCTTTTTCTTTTTAAAGCATCTGCACATTCCTAGTGAATAAAAAACAGTAACACTGTTCTTAGGTTGTGCATGGCTTAGGCCACCCCATCTGCATGCAACCCCCAAGGTGTGGGCCACTTGCCGCACGCTCGGGGTGTGCGGAGCGCGTCCTCGCAGCGCGGGCCAGCGGGGCGCAGCCGGCCGCGGGTTCGGGGCCGCACTCGCGCGCGCACCTGGGCGTCCGCGCACGCGCACCGGAGAGCGCGAACCCGACCCCGCACCCGGGCCCTCCCCTCCCGGCGCCCCCGAGAAAGTGGAAACGAGTCAGTACCGGCGGGTGGGTGTCCAGCTTTCGTCTCTACTTTCCCTTCGGGAGGCGAAGACATGGTGACACCGGGCTTCCGAGGGGCCGGGGCCAGGGCCTGGGCGGCGGGAGTGCGCTGTGAGTGCGAGTGCGAGCGCGAGGGTGAGCAATCGAGGGAGGCGCACACCGCGCGTGTACCTCAACGCCCGCCGCCGAGTAGGGGCGTGGGCGCCAGGCGCCGACGTGGCCCGCCCCGCCCACTCACGCCGTGCGCGCTGACGCAATCACGCCTGTCCCCTGGGCGAGCGCCCTGCGGAGCATGCGTAGTGGGCTGTGCCACGTAGGAAATTGTGAGGAGCTGAGCGGGGAGAACGTGGGCGGGGTGTCTGAGGTCAGAAAAAGGTGGGCTCAGGCTGGTGGGGGACCGGAAGAGTCGCAAGAAGTTAAAAAGGGCCCAGCATAAGGATGGGTGCTTCCTCATGGGAACGGCTCAACTAGAGCCCCTAGATAGGCGGGGAAGGCGGTGGGGTGCCGAGCCGCACAGCGCAGGGCCCCCGGGAAACTGAGGGGCCTCCGCAACAAAGGGGCCGCCTGCTAAGTGCCCGGCCCCGGGGCGCCTTATGCTGTGCGGATTTGAGACCCCCAGATGGGGCGACGGGGCGGGAGGAGGGGGATTCGTTAGGAGAGGGTAAAGCGCGGAGAACCCCCTTGTTGGGTGAGGCAGGCGGCGCTGTGCAGCCCGGGCACTGCAGGCCCCCTGCCGCCGTGGCACTGGGTTCGGTCCAGAGCCGACGCTTGCTCTTGTGCTGTGCACAGGTCGCAGCCCTCACCTTCCCCAGCGTTTCGTAACGGCGGTTCCCGTCGGAACCCTCCAGCATTCAGACGGGTTCCACACCTTCGGAAATCAAACGCCACCACCGCTTTCAGCTGACCAGAGGGCGGATACCTCATCCCTTTTCATCCCAGTCCAACCTTCTGGTTGCATTCAGCTCCCTCTGCGCTGGTATGCAAAGTCCTTGTGGTCAGGGTCTCTCATGACCTCCATGCTGCCGAAACCAATGGTTCTTTACATGCGCTTCCTGTGTGACCTATCAAGCAGCGCTTGAGGTAGCTGACCGTCCTCCTCCTCTTTAGCTTTAGGTATGTCATCCAATTCTTGGGCCACCAAGGCTGTTCACTCAGTTGGCTTGGCTGCCTTCTCTTCTAGATTTCTAAATATTTATCCCAAGACTCGTCATTGGCCCTCTTCCCTAGACTTTGCTAAGACGGTGTCTTAGTCGGGTTTCTGGTGCTATGAACGTATCTGCAAGTGGGTAATTTATAAAGAACAAGGATTTAGTTGGTTCAGGGTTCTGCAGACTGGGAAGTGCAAGGGCATGATGCTGGCATCTGGTTTGGGCCTTGGCGCTGGGTCGTCCCAGGGTGGAAGGTGGAAGGACAAGAGGATGAGAACAAGGGAGCAGGAGAGAGCTGAACTTCGCTTTTGTATCAGATCAACTCCCAGGCTAACTCATTTCTTCAACAGCAACATCAATCCATTCATGAAGGTCATAACCTAATCACCTCTCATTAGAACCCCATCTCCCAACACTCTTGCACTGGGGATTCGGTTTTCCGCTCATGAGCTTCGGGGGATATATTCAGATCATAACAGATGGCCACATGCAGGCCCATAAGTTTAATCCATTTGCTTACAAATGCTAGGTCCACAAACCTATTTCTCTATCCTTGGTCTTTTGATTGAGTTCCAGGTTTATATTTCCCAATACATATGTTTGGATGTCTTAAGCACTACCCCTATCTCTGCATCAGGGCGCATATAGAAATGCGCATACTACTGGTATACATTGATATTGCACCCCACCCACATATTTCAATACCACTAATAGCTGTTGGCCAAGCAGCAGTAATGATACAGTTTTCATCCACACAAAAATTTACAGACCAGGGATCAGCAGTTTAGAAGAAAATCTTAGAATCAATAGTGGAACCCCCCCCCCCCGGCTCCAGGGCTGGGTATTGAACATGAATCCTGCATGTAAGACAAGCACTTTACCACCGAGGTACATCCCAGCCCTGAAGTACCCTTTTAAGAGACACTACATCTGTAACGCTCTTGCTGGAACACGGTGAAAAAGTCTGAAGATAGTGACTTGGATTCTGAATTCAGAGAAGCTTTGAGATACTTAACCACTTAATATTATGCATATTTTTACCCTTTATGTATGTGCTTATGGCTAAAAACTCTATCTCAAGTCTAAACAGTTTCTCAGAAATATAAACATGTTAGGTTGCTAGAAAACATTGTATCACAGTTTAATTAGCAACATTTTTTTCCCTTTGTAGTACATAAAGTTGCATGCATACACCCTGGCATCTAGATTCAGTAGCAAAGAGCATTGTTAGCAAAGGCTGGGATATATGAAGGGGCTTTCTGAGGAAGGAGCAGAGCCACTCAGATTCTGGTGGCCCCAGGCACCAGCGAACTGGCTTGACCTGTGTGAGGACTTATCTTCACCCATGACCTATTTTCCAGGAGTACACTTGCTGGGACAGCCTAGTGTAACATGTCCAGTTTCACCCATCTACCTACAAGTAGCTTCCCATCTAGAATAGAATCTAAGCTACTCTGTACAGTGTGCAGGACCCACCTACTCAGTAGCATTCCTGCTGAGGGCAATACTGTTGTTTAAAGAAGTAATGAACTTAAATAAGCGTGTACAATGTTTTCTTTTTTGTGTTAGTACATGTTTGCAGTACATAATGATTACATTCTTTGGAGTTATTACATTACATTACACATCTTAATTCTTTTATGTCCCCTTCCCCACCCTTTGCTTTCAGCTGTATTTTTCCCTACTCTCCCGACTTCCTTCCACCCCCCCCATTACCTATCTTTTATTTTGCTCTATATATTTTGGATTTCTCATGTAAAAGAAAACATGCAATATTTAAGCTTGTGTGTCTGATTTATTTTACTTAACATTATGGTCTCAAGTTGTGTCCATTTTCCTACAAATGACTCAAGTTTATCCTTCTTTGTAGCCAAACAGTAAGTAGTCCATTGTGTACCACATTTTCTTTATTATCCATTCAGCTATTGATGGACATAGGGGCCACTTCCAAGATTTAGCTGAATTGTGAATTGTGCTGCTATAAACATGGGCATGCATGTATCACTAAAATGATGACTAAATCTTTTAAGAAGATACCTAGAAGAAGAATAGTTTGGTTGAATTGAATTTGTATTTTTAGTTTTTTGAGGAATCTCCATACTGATTTCCGGAATAGTTGTACTAATTTACCCTCCTACCAATAATGAAGGAGAGCTCCTTTTTCCTCTGCAGCCTCATGAGAATTTCTTGTTATCTGATTTCTTGAGGGTAGCCACTCTTTCTGGAGTAAGATGGAATCTCAGTCTTGTTTTAATTTGCATTTCTCTAATGGCCAGAGATGTTGAACATTTTTTCATGTATTTGTTGGCCATTTCTATAGCTTATTCTGGGAAGTATCTATTCATTTAAATTGCCCATTTTTTGATTGGGTCTTTTACTTTGGGGGGGGTCTAATTTTATTGAGTTCCGTTTATGTTCTAGATATTAGTCCTCTGCATGAGGAATAGCTGGAAAAAGGTTTTTCCCATTCTGTAGGTTGTCTCTTCACTCTTCTCTTTTTTTCGTTTGCTATACAGAAGCTTTTTAATTTGATATGATCCCATTTGTTGATTCTAGCTGTTATTTCTTGTGCAGTTGAGGTTCATTCAGAAAGTCCTTGCCTACACTTATGTCTCAAGAATTTTACCTACTTAATCGTCCAGCAGATTAAATATTTCTATTTTAATATTTACCTGTTTCATCCATTTTGATTTTAGTCTAGTAAATGGTGAGAAATATGAATCTTGATTCAACTTTCTGCATATTTATAGCCAGTTTTTCCAGCACATTTGTTAAAGAGACTATCTTTCCTACAGTTTAAGTTTTTGGCCCTTTTGTCAAAGAACAGGTAGCAAATTGTGCTAAGAGTTTGTTCTGAATTCTCTGTTCTGTTCATTGACACACTTGTCTGTTTTTCTGCTGTTCTTAATCATTGTAGCTTTGAAGTCTAGAACATTATTCCTCTTGCCTTGCTCTTGTTGCCCAGGATTGCTCTTGCTGTTTAGGTCTCTTCTGGGTCCATGCGTGTTTTAAAATTGTTTTCTCTAGCCCTGTGAAGAATGCTGTTGGTATTTTGATTGGGATTGTGTTAAATCTGTATATGAGTTTTGAAAGTATAGCCATTTTGACTGTACTGGTTCTGTCTATCCAAAAATGGGATATCTTTCCAGTCAGTTTCCTTTTACAGAGTATTGCAGTTTTCAGTATAGAGGCCTTTCAGTTCCTTGGTTAGGTCCTAGGTATTTCATTTTTCTTGATGCTATTGTGAAAGTTATTGTTCCCTAATTTCTCTCTTGGTGAGTTTATTATTGCTGTATAGATGTACTATTGGTGCGTGTGGGTGTGTGCTGACTTTGTATCCTGCTACACTACTGAATTTGGTAATTCTAGGCATCTTTTGGTGGAATTTTTTTTGTCTTCTACGTAGATCATGTCATCTGCAAATAATGACAGTTTTGCTTCTTCCTTTCCGATGCATATTTCTTTCTCTTGCCTGATTGTTCTGCTAATGTTTTGAGCCTTATAACTGAACAGTAGAGGTGATAGGGAACCTCCTGGTCTTATTCCTGATTTTAGAGGGAAAGCTTTCAGCTTTGCCCCATCTAATGTAATGTTAGCTGTTAGTTTGTCATAAATGGCTTTTTATCAGATCAAGATAAGGTTCTTCTACACCTATATTCTTCAGGGTTTCTTTTTTTTTTAATCATGAATAGATGTTGGATTTTGTCAAAGGCTTTTTCTGCATCAGTGGAGATGGCATGTGGTTTTTGTTACTGCTTGTGTTTATGCGATGCATTACATTTATTGATTTACGTGGGTTCAACTATCTCTGTGTCCCTGGAGTGAATCTTACTGGTCATGGTGGATGTTCTTTTTGATGATTTGTTGCATTCTGTTTGCCAGTATTTTGTTAAGGATTTTTTGTTCAATGTTCATTAAGGAATTCAGCCTGTAGTTCTCTTTTTGGGTGGGGTTCTTCTCTGGTATTGGAATCAAGGTAATATTTTCTTCCAGGAATAACTTTGGGATACACCTTCCCTTTTTACTTCATTGAAGTGTTTGAGGAGTATTGGTGTCAAGTCTTCCTGAAAGTTCTTGTAGAATTCAGGAGTAGATCCATCAGGATCTAGGATTTTCTTAGTTGGTAGTTTTTTTTTTTTTTTTTTTTTTTAATTGCATCTTTAAACTCATGGCCTGATGTTACATTATTCAGGGTTTTTATGTCTTTTTAGTTCAGCTTTGGTATTCATATGTGTCTAGGAACCTATTTCTTGTGCATTCTCTTGTTAGAGTGCAAGTTCTCAAAGGAGTTATTAATAATAATCTCCTGGGTTTCAGCAAAATCTGTTGTGATTTCATCTTTTTTTTTCCTAAGTGCCTTGATTTGGGTATTTTCTTTCTTTTTTTAAAGATTGGCTAGGGGCTTATCTATTTTGTTTATTTCACAAAACTGGCACTTCATTGCTTTTTATTATTTTTTTTTTATTCTCAATTTCATTAATTTCTGCTCTGATTGTCATAACTTCCTTCTTTGTGCTAGCCTTGGTTTTAGATTGTTCTTGTTTTCTAGGACCATGGGGTGTATCATTAGGCTATTCATTTGGGCTTGATCTATTTTAGTATGAGGGTATTCACAGCTATAAACTTCCATCTAGGGCTGCTTTTACTGTGTCCCATAAATTGTGGTATGTCGTACTGATGTTATCATTTGATTTTAGAAACTAGTTTCTTCCTTGATTTTTTTCTGTGACCCACTGATTATTCAAGAGGGTATTGTTTAATTTTCATGTGTTTATATAATTTCTATGGTTTCTTTTGCCATTGATTTCTAGATTCATTGGACTATAATTTGATAATATGTATAAGATAACTTTGATTCTTTTGCATTTACCTAAGCATGCTTTATGGGCTAGCATATTTTGGAGAAAGTTTCATGTGCTACTGACAAGAATGTGTATTCTGTTGTTGGGTGGAACACTCTTTAGGTATCTATTATAAAGTCAGTACACTTGTTTGAAGGTTTGTTTCAAATCTGATATTTCTTTGTTGATATTTTGTCTAGTTGATCTATGTATTTGTGACAGTGGGGTATTAAGTTTCCCCATTATAATTGTGTTGGTGTTTATCTGATTTTCTATGTCCAGTAATTGTTTGTTTTATGAAGTTGGGTGCACTGGTGTTTGGTGCATATATGTTTATAATTGTTATCTCTTCCTGTTGAATTGTTCCCTTAACCAATATGTAGTAACTTTCTTTGCCTCATTTGATCAGTTTTGGCTTGAAATCCACTTTGTCTTAAATTAAGATAGCTACTCCTGCTTTTTTCCAGGTTCCTGTTACATGGAATATTGTTTTCTATCCTTTGCTTTTATAGCTGTGTATTTCTTTTTGGATTAAATGTTTCTTTTCTTTTTTTTTTTTTTTTTGTGGGTACCAGGGGTCGAACTCAGGACCTCATGCACCAGCAGGCACCCGTGCTGCTGAGCGATATCACCGGCCCTTTTTTCGTATGTGGGTACCGGGAGTCAAACTCAGGACCTCATGCTTGCCAGGCAGGCGCTTATGCTGCTGAGCCATCTCACCGGCCCCTAAATGTGTTTCTTGTATATTGCATATTATTGCCTTTTGTTTCTCGATACATTCAGTCAATCTGTACCTTTTGATTGGGGAATTGAGACCATTCACACTGACAGTCATTACTGAAGGATATTGACTTATTCCTGTCATTATATTATCTTCCTGTTGCTGATTCTCTTTTTTCTGCCTTCTCCTTAACTGTTCATTCTGCCTTATATATTCATTCTATTAGAGTTTTTGGCACTGTTGGCTTCATTCTTTCTTTCTAGGGTATCCTTGAGAATTTTTTTTGTGTGTGTGTGGGTACCGGAGGTCGACCTCAGGACCTCATGCGCCAGCAGGCGCCCGTGCCGCTGAGCGATATCACCAGCCCTTTTATCATATGTGGGTTCTGGGAGTTGAACTCAGGACCTCGCACTTGCCAGGCAGGCGCTTACACCGCTGAGCCATCTCACTGGCCCCCGAGAATTTTTTATAGTGTTGCTTTGGTGGTCATGAAGTTCTTGAGATGCCTTTTGTCATAGAAATACCTTATTTCTCCATAAATTTGGAAGGAAAGTTTTGCAAGTTTGGATTGGAAGCTGTTATCTTTTAGGGCTTGAAACACTTCACTGCAAGCTCCCCTGGCCTTCAAGGTTTGTGTTGAGAAGTCTGCTGTAGTTCTGATGAGTTTGCCTTTATAAGTGATTCATTGCTTTTCTCTAACAGTTTTAAGATTCTGTCCCTGTGTTGGATGTCTTGTATTTTGATCATGATGTGATGTAGGGAGGTTCTCTTTTGATTGTAGCTTTTGATCATTCTATATGCCTCATCAGTATGTTTAATTCTTTCCCAATATTTGGAAAGTTTCCTGCTATTATTTCTGTAAATGGATTTTTTATGCCATTTGTGTTGTCTTGTGATTTTTTACTTACTCCAATTAATCTTACTCTTCTTTGCGTCATCTAGCAGCTGTTGAATCCATTTCATATTCTCTTGTTTTTAATGTGTCTGAGTAATTGGTCTTTGAAAGCATCCGTATCTACTAATGCTGATCTTCTGTCCTCATATTAGTCACTTCTGCTGCCCATACTTTCAATATAATTTTTAATCTGGAAAGGTTCTGTTTGGAACTTTTTTGTGGACTCTAGTTCTTTGCTAAATTGGTCATTCATGTATCATTTTGTTTATCTCAGCTAGCTTTTTATTATTGTCTTCTGTAAGCTCTGTGACTGTTTTATTACCTCCATTATCTGATTAGTTGTATTTTCTGTGAGCCTCATGAGCACCTCATTGATCTATTTTTTAAATTTCCTGTTATTTTAAATAGTTCAGCTGTGTGCTTTTGCTTTCCTCCCCCTCAATGCCCCACAGATTGGCTTTGGGGAGTCAGGAGTTTTGGAATGCATTTGGCTGCCTTGTCTTCTCATATTTCTGTTGTTTTTGTTTGTTTGTTTTGTGCTTCGCTATGTAGTCACTTGTGGTGGAAAGACTTCATTGCTAGTGTGGAGATCTCTTTAGTTAGTCTACTTTTCATGGTTTTGGGGGCTTTGTTCCCTGACTGATTGGTCTTGTTGCAGTGAGATGGTGCATCGTGTTGAGTGTACATGGTGGAGCACAACTGCCCACTTCATGGTTGGGAAGCAAAGAGAGGTCCGGGGTCCCCCTTCAAGCCTCTTGCTAGACCACATCCCTTAAGGGTCCCATGACCTCCCAGTAGCACCAAGCCTGGCACCAGGCCTTTACCACACAGGCCTTTGGGGTGTTTCAGATCCAATCCATATTACCTGTGTCTCAGATGTTGTGGGAATTCAGCTCTGTATCCTGATTTGTTGGCCACAGCATCCTGAGACCTGAGGACTTCTCTGCCCTTTGTGACAGAGAAACAGCTAATGAAGGGCCTCATGGGATTGGTGACAAGGTGGGAAGGCCAGAGAACCTAGCTTTTACCACTGTACTGATTCCATGTTTGAAAGTGCTTTACAAACCAGACTATACTAGAGAATGTAGTGTTATTACTCCCGTGGGATTTTTCATCAACATTCATGAAATATAGGAATTGTCTATTGGTATATCAAAATAACTCCATTATCAATCAAGTCAGTGCTTTGCTTACTTATTCTAGGCTAGCTCTTACTTTTTGTCTCCCTGTGCTGTCATCTGATGGATGAGAATTTTTATATTCTTATCCATGACACAGAATTTCTTTTTCATTGTTGATTTTGCTTATAAAGGGAAAAGAGCAGTCATTTGTGACTTTACTTTGTAACACACAGAATTTTTTTATATTAAGTTATATAGGTTTTAAATAACATTAATTTAAAGATAACAAATTCAACATATGCATACAATACTTGAAGAGGGTACACGTGTACCCAAACCAAAAAGATGGAGCATTACATATCTCACACACGCACGCACATGTGAAGAATTCCTGGGGGTTTCATTGGCCTTCGACCTGTCACTCAGTCACAGGATAATTGAGAAACACTTTGGGGAATTTTTCAAAAGTCATTCAACAGCTAATAAAGAACACAGAGGTCAATTTTAGTCGCATAAGTTATACTTCAGTAAAAGAGGTTTGAAGGAAAAAAACCAATCTGAACCTTGGAAAAATATCCCTCTTATCTTTATTTGGAAGTTAGAAAATAGAAACTGCAAAAAAGAGAGTAATGCAACTATGAATACTGATTTGCTACAGAACTTCCAAATGCTTTGGAAGTTATTTATGAAAAAAGTATTTTGGCAGAGATATGAGGGAGTAGAGCTAGACTGTATTCCTGGCTCTCTCTCTCTCTCTCTGAGTCATTATTTGACCTTGTGCAAGCTACTTAACACATTCTATGATTATATCCACATTGGAGGCAATAATGCTTATCTTAGGGATTCAAATAGTTATTCAATATTATGTCTTAGCATTTATCTCTTTGTAAAATATTTCTCACAAGGGCATATGAATTGCTCTAAGTATAAAAAATAAACATGACAAAGACATCAAGAATAAAGAGGCTTTCAGCAAGACACAACAATCTCAAGGAGCCTAAAATTTGAAATCAAAGAAAAAATATTTTTGTTACCTTTTTAGAAAATAATCTATCCAGGAGGCAGCAGTACTAGGACATTACTTTACCCCTTTGCCCATAAGAATACATAAAAACCTTTCAAAAGTCTCTTTAGGTGTGAGTGTGTCATAGGCAGAAAGTGTGAGAGACAAACCACAGAAGGAAAATGGGGTTATCCCCTCTCAGCCCGATATGACCCCGTTCAGACATTTCATGGGGGACAGCCTGGGAAGAGAGTCTATAAATGAACAAGCACTGAGCTGGCAGGGTCTCCAGACCTGGGATTGAGACCCTGGCTGACCCCACACCAAACAATGCCCTCTGGATGCCCCATCCTCTCGAGGCTCAGTGCCCTCATCTTAGCATGGGGACAATAATGCACCCCCTAGAATGTTAACTGGAGGGGTAGGCGATAGCACAGTGCAAACACTTTGCAGATCTTAAGGAGCTAAACACAAGTCCACCCCAAGCATACTGCTTGCTAGAGATTCTGGAGAGAGAGCATAGTGCCATATACTTACGATACCAGGTGGAATGTGATGGATATTCTACTCAAGAATGAGAGGCTCTTACTGGTTTGTAGTGGGGAGGAAGGGAGGTGTGGAAAGGAGGGTGGACTTGAGCCTTTTACCCACAGGTGGCAGGAAGAGGGTGTTCCACATGGAGGCGGCACACAGCAGGCCACGCCCCCAGTGTATCCAGTCTCCATTAGCAATCAATCGTGGTGGGCATGGACAGGAAGTGCAGGCCCTGCCCTCAGTCTGGCCAGGGAGAACACAGCTGGATCCCCACTCTGTTTCTGCACTGAGTCTCTGGCCATGTCCTGTCACAGAGCCACTGGGAAACGAGTGGCACACTCAACAGAGAATGAAAGTGGAAAATAAAAATTTTGGTATGATCATGGAATTTTAACCTGCCTGACCCCTTGAATAGGCCTAGGGAACCCCAGGTTTCCCAGGAACACATTTTGCTGTTCTGGATTATTCATTAGGCACTTACTGATTGAAGATGCAGAGCCCAAAAGAATCTGGACTAATAAAGCCATCATGATGCTGTGGGCAGGTGGGGATGTCGGTCCTACTCCTTGCTGGGACTGCAGTGTGTGCTGGCATTGCCCCAGTGGCCCAGGTTAGCAGGTGGGCTCTTGGGGGTTCCCCGTTCTTCTCTGGCTCACAGGCCCTGGGCAGCCCCTTCATGGCAGGGGGTGAGGGCTTTGGAAAGTAATAAATATTCAGAGGAAAAAGCAAGTCACCACTTCTCAATAATCCCAGTGTCTTAGTTACTTCCCTCATCGCTGTAGCAAAATACCTGACACTCACAATTTAAGTAAGAAGAGGTTTATTTTGGCTCTTGTTTCAGTCCACAGTCAGCTGGCTCCAAGGCAGGACGGCATGGCAGAGGGGCAGAGCAGAGGAGAGCTGCTCACCACACAGCACACAAGCAAACTGAGAAGAGCAGAGCCAGGGAGGGACATAAACTCTTTCAGGCCACACCCCTAATGCCAGACTCCCTTCTGGCCTCCCAACGACAGCCAGCTATAAACGCCCATGATCCAATCTCCGCCCTAAAGCCCCCTCTATAATCTCATGAGGCTTTTGGTGGGACATCTAGCTATAAACCACAACTCCCACTGATCTGTGGAACTGACCACTTACAAGGTTCTGTGGTGTGCCCTTCCAGCCGCCCAGAGAAACTAGACAGGGGTTGTTTTTAACTGTCTCACTTTGTACCATTTGGAACCCCATGGGGCTGTCATCAGGCCCTTGGTCAAGGTGATGCATGATTGAGAGAGACTCATCACTGAAAAGGTTACCGTGATTGCCAGGCTGATAGAAATGGTCTCAAAATATAGTTATTTAATAAGATTTAAGTTACTTTATTGGTGAGTCCAGCTCTTTACCAAGAGTCAGTGGAACATGAGCTCAGTTCTTTGTGTTTGGATATGTGGGTGTCACCCAAGACTTCATGTGCTAAGATTTAATCCCCTTTGGGAGGTACTGAGAGGAAGAAAACCTAACCTAATTATAGCATTTAGAAGGACCGGGTTAAATTCATGAGGGTGGAGCCCCCATGCTTGAATCATGACAGACTTCTGAGAAGAGGAAGAAAGACACACACATGTCCTCCCTGTCTCTTGCCATGTGACATCATGTCCTGCCTTGGGACCCCACCAGCAACAAGGTCATCACCAGATGAGGTCTCTAGACCTTGCAGCTCCAGAACTGTGAGCCAAATAAATCTTTTCATTATAAAGTAGGCTGCTTCAGGTACTTTATTATGGTAACGAAAGCTAAAGTGCTACAATATCCTTAACATGTCCTAGTAATGGCGAAGGGTCTGCACACACCTGCCTGTTCTGGAGGATACCTGTGGGTTCTTTCTATCTCAGCTTTATTCTTTTCCTGTTCTGGGGGTTACAGATGGCAAGTCATCCCCAGTGAATTTAAGCCTGTTTTTCCTGCTGAAATTACCTGAGCTTCTTTTAAAATCATTTTTCTTCTCAGCAAGTGATTTCCCATCGTGGATTAATTAATTATTCCATTCAGGCTGAAGGCTGAGAAGGTTGTAAATAATGACTCCTGTTAGATCCTTGTCCTAAATGTGTTTCCAGAAAGTCTAGTTCTGCTCTTACTTAATTTTAGAAAAAGTCCAAGCTTGGGAAATACGATTGTTTTAATCCATATAAAAACAAATCTCAAACCTATCCTTTAGGGCTGGAGGGACCCTCAGGGGCACTATTCGGGAGCTTTTCACAGACACAAATTAATAAACCACCTTTGGTCATGGGGAAAAAAGAAAATATACAATTTCGGTGACTCACTAGAGACTTGCAACACGACTATTCTTTTCCTTAACCAAGAACCATGGGACCTTTCAGTAGAGAAAAGGTAACTTAAGCTTTCTATACCAGGAAGTAAAAAAGCTTGACATGACCCAGCAAAAATGTCAGAGAATGACACGTTGGGCCAGGATGGCTTGGATTTGACTTACTTATGGCTCCTCTGTCACTTAAGGGTATTGTCTTTTTTTTGAGCCTCTCTTTTCTAAAGAGAAACTGACTCTGAGTTTATATTGGAATATTGGAATATTTACAGAATACTGGAGGAGCTATGGAACTGAGGAGAGGAGACGGGAGGAAATCCCTACAGCCTCAGGAAGGAGGAAAGCCAGGGAAGCTCTGGGTACATCAGCAAGTGACCTTCTCCACCCAGGACACCACCAGCAGGTGACTCATCACCACGGCTCATTTTAGGAGTCAGTGCGGCTAGGCCAAGGTACCCAGCTCTGCAGCCAGACATTATTCTAGATGTTTCTGTGGAGGTGTTTGTGTAGATGGGATGAACATTCAAACTGGTGAACTCTGTGTGGAGCAGATTTCCTCCACTGTGTGTGTGGGCCTCCTCCAATCACTTGCAGGCCTCATAGAAAAATACCAACTGCAGCCGCTACAATCCCACAAAACCGACTCCTCACAATAAACCTTTCTCTTTCTGTGTCTCTTTGTCTCTGCCTTTCTTTACCCACATGTGTATGTGTGCACACACACACACACACAAACACACACACATCCACACCCTTGTTGGCCCTTGTCATGGTTTTTTTTTTTTTTTTGTGGGTACCGGGGGGTCGACCTCAGGACCTCGCGCGCCAGCAGGCGCCCGTGCCACTGAGCGATATCACCGGCCCCTTTTTCGTATGTGGGATCCGGGAGTTGAACTCGGGCCCTCGCGCTTGCCGGGCAGGCGCTTACGCCGCTGAGCCATCTCACCGGCCCCCCTTGTTATGGTTTGTGTCTAGATGTCCCCCGAAAGCCTCATGCAGTTATTAGGGGGGTGGTGTTTCAGAGGTGGCTGAATCTAGATTGTGTGATGCTGGGATTAAGGGTGTGTGATCAGTCCACTGATTGGTTTGGCACCACCCTAATCCCAGCAGCCTAGATAGGGTATAAACGGGGCAGAAAAATGCTGTTAAGGTCAGTTGTTGATTTTGCTGTCTTCTGCCTGCCATGAACTGTTCTCTTCTGCGAAGCCACCCTGCCCTGGAGCCAGGAAATGATGGACTGAAACCTCCAGAAACTATGAGCTAAATAAACCTTTCCTTCCTTAACTTTGGGCGTTGGGTATTTTATCTCAGCAATGGGAGAAAAGTAACTCAGACAGCCCTGTTCCTCTGAGGAACACTAACTAGTGCATTCTTCTGTAACACTCCCTTCTCTGCGATGACCATTCTGATTCAGAGAGCACTCCACATCCCGAGGCCTCAGCCTACTGGAGTTCAGATGCTGTGCTGTAGGTGACCTTTCGAGTGCTGATTCACAAGACAAAGTGGGTAGAATATTTACAACCCAGTGAGCAAATCCAGGAGCCTTGTTAGCGAATAGGCTAGGAGGCCTCAATCATACTGAGTTTAACATCTGTTCTGTTACCTATCAAAGTTCCTGATCCTCCCCTCTGGGTTTTTCTGGAATTCAGTGTCAAGAGGTAAGGACACTGCTGTTCTCCAACCCCATCTTTACCCCTTAACCTCATACCTGTGTAACTTCAAGTTGTAAAACAAGTATAAGAGAATTGCATCAGGCCCTGAGTCTCCCTCTTTTAGGGAAGAGTGCTAGTTCACAAATGGTAGCTATGATTAACAAATTAAACTGCAAAATGGCCTCCCTGGCCTTATTTAATTAATTTAGCTGTCCACTAGGTTATAGGTCTTATGTAAATTCTCTTACCAGTCAGAAGATTCTCAAGCCTCAGTCTAGCTTTTCTCTTCACTAACTTGTGAATGGCACATAATTAAAAAGTAGTGCTTCTAGTGGATTTTTAAAATTGCAGTAAGAACATTTGACGTAAGATCTACCTCCTTGTCTTAGTCACTCTCCAGTTGCTGGAAAAAATACTGAACACCCACAACTTAAAGATGGAGAAGTTTATTTTGGTTCATGTTTTCAGTCCGTGGTCAGCTGGCTCCAAGGCAGAAACTCACGGAGCTTGGGTGGAGGAGAGCCGCTCATCCCACGGCAGCCGGGAAGCGGAGACAGAGGGAAGAGCGGGAGAGGGAGATGAACCCTTCTAGGTCATGCCCTAGTGACCCCCTCCAACCGGCCCCCTCCTCACACCACTCTCAGCTACGGAACTCAGTAGTGGGCGAATCCACTGATGAGAATTGTGCCGCCACGTTCCAGTCACCTTTCTAAATCCCTGCCTGCCTCTGAGCACATGAGGATTTGGGGGAACATTCCACTTTATAAATTTTTTATTAGTACATGTTTGAATACACAATGATGACCTTCATCACAGGGAGTGGGTAGATGTAGATAACACATCTTAAATCCTTTCGCATTGAGGGATGTTCTAGAGCTAAAGCACAGCATCTCTTGACAAAGTTCAGAGTTGACAAGACAGCATTGTTAACTACAGGCCCAGTGTTGTATACCGCATGTCATGTCTGCAACTTATTCGTCTTGTATAATTGGCCTTTATATCAGTTGGATGGTGACTCTTCATTTCCCCTCCCTCAGCTCCTGGCATTCAGCACTTTTTTCCCTGTTTGTATGTGTTGGATTGTTCTAGATTATTCTCATACAAGTTGAATCATGCAGTATTTGTTCTTCTCTGATTGTCTTATTTCACTTGGAATGGTGTCCTCGTGGTGGACTCAAGTTATGATTCTTGAGCAGATTTGCTCCTTTTCAAAAGCTGTGTAGTGTTCTATGGTACACATACCACATTTTCTTAATCTTTTTGTTACCAGAACACTGAGTTGTGTTCCATGGTGACAAAGAATGAACCTGCAGATGGAGGAGATAAGGCGAAAGCAAATTTTCTTAAAACATATAAAGGCAAGAAAGTAAAAGATATAAAGGCAGCGAAGTAAAGATTTGCTAGCCAGGAAGGGGTTCAGAGTAGGACACCTGTGAGGGCTCTTGGTGTGGGGGCTTTTAAGAGGCTTAG
Source organism: Erethizon dorsatum (assembly GCA_028451465.1). Lineage (NCBI taxonomy): Eukaryota > Metazoa > Chordata > Mammalia > Rodentia > Erethizontidae > Erethizon > Erethizon dorsatum. The sequence goes on from CM051833.1 coordinate 61,104,863, forward strand.
AAGGGAGCTTAGGCCGTTATGTCAGCAGCGTAATCTGCACCCTGGAGGAGACTGCGTATGTCTTAGGGTCCAATCTGTGCAGTGTTCCCACAGCGTCCTGCAGGGCCCAGGAGCCCTTGAGCCAATGGCCCACCCGATCATGCTGTGGGGAGGTCCCAGACAGCCGAAGGACACCTGGCTGATGTTTTTGTAAGACCCCTGGAGGGTCCTACTCAGCAGACTCCATCCTGGGGCCCTTGTCCTTTCTGCCTATTAGAATCCCAACTCCTATCTCACCAACTCCTGTTACACTTTTACCTGTTGATGGCCATGGGGTTGCTTCCACGTAATGGGTTAATTACCCAACAGGAAGTCCTGCTCCCCACCTTTTCCCCCGCCTCCCCCCACTGGCCAGAGCTACCCTGCTGATCTTTCTGATATTGAGTCTGACCATCCAGTAAGACCCAGGGTTTGCTACGGTCTCTCACCATCCATGGCACTAGATTCTGTGTTTTTAGCTTCTCCAGCTTCATTTTAGTGCCCGGAGAGCCGAGTGGTCCTTGAGCTACTGCTGCTTCAGTAGGTGAGTGGCTGAAAAGAGCCCTCCCCTTGACATCTCCCCGGCTGTGGCGATCACTTTGTTCAGCCTGAGCTCCCTCACGTCGGGCAGGCTGTTCTCATTCCTACAACCCCAGGGTGGGATGGTGGGATCAGGGAGGCACAGTACCAGGCTCCAAGGCCACATCTTGGAATTTCAGGCTGGAAAGAATTTATTGAACTTGTAGGATTTCGTTCAACAAATGTTTCTGAGCACCTACTTTATACCAAGCACTTTTCTAGGAAGTGAAGATAAGATCTGAGTCTATCTCCTCCACTGGAGGATGAACATGCCTGGTGACAAGTGACAGAGGTAGGGTTCAGTAGTCTCCAAACCAAATTGCAGTGCTGAATAATGCCCCAGTTCCCGAGGCTTTGCAATGTTAACATGCTGTATAGTTACTGGACAAATACTACTTACGCTTCCTTTTGTTTTTTTTTGTGGTACTGGGGCTTGAACCCAGGGCCATGGCACTTAGCTACATCCCTAGCCATTTAAAATTTTTATTTAATTTTGAGGCAGGGTCTCGCTAAGTTGCTAAATTACCCAGGCTGGATTCTAACTTGTGGTCCTCTGACCTCGGATTCCCAGAGGGCTAGGATTGCAGGCATGTGCCACTGCACCCAGCTCTACTGGTGGCTCCCTCGGGTACATTTTCAAAGATAAAAGTTCAACGTTAGGGCATTTCTGCTTCTGGTTCTATAAAGGCAAGATTCTCCAGGAAGACATGGGTTTGGGGCTGCTGTGCGCTGGCTGGCGTATACTTTATACTTTCTAATTGATATTACAGGGAGGAAGGGCAGGGCTTTTGAAGAGAGCCCTTCATTCTCTCCAGGGGTCAGTGAACTGTGGCTCAAGTCCAAATCCAGCCCACCGTCTGGGCTTGCGCATGAAGTTTCCTGGAGCACATTCACCGTGCACGGGTGTGTGTTGTCCACAGAGCTTCTGCCCCGTAGCCGCATGGCTGAGTAGTTCTACACAGGTGCCGCGGGCTGCAAAGCCACAGTGTTTGTCAGGCATCTTACAGGAAGTTTGCAGACTTCTTCTCCAGAGCAGTGGTTCAAAGCGTGGTCCCAGGCCCAGCAGCATTAGCGTCACTAATTGCTTATAAAGAAACCCAAGTTCTCGCCTGACCCCAGATCTGCTAAACCAGAAACTGGCAGGGGCCTTCCTGGTGATTCGGATGCTGGCTGGAGTTTGAGAGCCACTGAACACCCAGTGATCCTAGTTTCTAGGGAACTCAGCCTATCACGAACTCAGGAACCTGCAGAGTTTTGAACTCCTCATACCTCCTTGCTTATTCACATGGTTGCTTAGAACTGGATGTTGTGTGCCGTGAAGTGTTGGCAGAGGCACATCAGGAGATGCTGTGTATGTAATGGTGTTAATGATTAAAAATTGTGTTGGGCCGGTGAGATGGTTCAGCGGCTAAGCGCCTGCCTGGCAAGCACGAAGTCCTGAGTTCGACTCCCGGTACCCACATAAAAAAAAAAAAAGAACTGTGTTTACCGCAGAAAGAATCATTAACTGATTTTCTAACACTTATGAGGGCTAATATTTAGTTCATTGATTTATGAACATCACATCAATGTCCCTTTTTAAAGTTAAATCTCTAAATTTTTGATCACAATTGAGAAGACATTGACAGATGGCGTGTATTAGTGTGCTTTGATTACAAGCAGCGCCCATGTTGTCCCAGAGGCCAGGAATGAGTATAATTTACAGACTCCCATAAAAGGCATGGAAAGGTCTGAATATTGCGGGGTCCCTCACCACTGGGGGTGGGGGGTTGTGAGGCTTCATCTGAGGCTACTTCCTGCTGGCCACTCTTGGTCTCTGTTTGGTTCACTCTGCTCCATAGCAGAGCATCACAGACTGGTAATTCATGAGGAACAGACATTTATTTCTTATAGTTCCAGAGGCTGGGGAGAGCAAGGTCAGGGGGTTGCATGTGGTGAGGGAGCTTTTACATTCCTTAAAAACATGGTGGAAGGCACCATGTTAAGAAAGAAAGAGGGATAGAGAAAGAAAGAACAGAGATAGGGAGGACAGAGACTGAGAGAGAGCAAGAAAGGACTGAAATTGCTTTTATAATAAAACCACTCTCATGATAATGAACCAATCCTTCATTGTGTTTGTCACTTTCCTGTCACTGGGACAAAATACTTGCCATCCACAACTCAAAGGAGAAGTTTACTTTGGCTTAAGGTTTTTGAGGACTGAAACCATGGTACACTGGCTCCAAGGCAGAAGGTATGGTGGAGGAGAGATGGGTGCCACCTGGCAGTCAGGAAGCAGAGAGACAAAGGAGGAGCAGGGACAAGAATGCACCTCTCCAAGTTGGACTCCCAGTGACCACCTCAGACCAGGCCCCACCCCTAACAACACGAATTCATCCATGGACGGATCCACTGGTGAGTACAGCACCCCCGTGATTTGATCACCTTCCATACATGAGACTCTGAGGGGACATTTTAGATCTAAACCATAAGAATCATTAAGTCAGTCTCTCATGACCTAATCTCACCCCCCCACCCATCCAGTGCTAAAGATTGAACCCAGGGCCTCACACATGCTGAGCAAGTGCTTTCCCAGTGAGCTACGTTCTCAGCCCTTATCACCTCTCGTAGGTCTCATCTCTTGGCACTGTTGCACTGGGGTGAAGTTTCCAACACACAAAGCCAAAGGGACCCATCGGAAGCATGGCAGCCTCCCCAGAGGAGAAACCAGGTCCACAGTGCACACCAAACCGAGTTTCAAGGTTTGGGGCATCCGACATGCAACGTAAATGATGAAATGGAAAAAAGACTTAGGAGCCATCAGACTGTTTGAAATAATATACTTTGCTGGTTATGTGGATGGATTATGAGTGAGAAGATTCCATCAGGCTTTTTTTGACTTACAACGTGACTGACTCTTGTTTCTAGACGTTCAGACTTGTAAAATCTTGATCAAACCTCTTCCTTTGCCTTGATTTCAGGTTTAGGAATTATTGTTGCAAGACTTTTCTTTCATTTGTATTAACTGTAACCCCCCAAACAGAGAGAATTTTCATGGGCTACCTAGTAATTTTTTTATTTTGGTCATATTATCAGCTAAAAGAAATGAATGGTCCCACTACTCTAGTTGATTAGATAGAAACTCATCACTGGGAGAATAAAGGAAAGGTTTCAGGTCTTGCCACCATCATCTCATTGGCTCAACAGTTTCATAAAACTTTTTTTTTTTTGGTGGGTACCGGGGGTCGACCTCAGGACCTCACGCGCCAGCAGGCGCCCGTGCCGCTGAGTGATATCCCTGGCCCCTTTTTTTGTATCACAAAACTTTTTAAATGATGACAGGCAAAGGAGCATTAGGAGGTCGCATTTTCAGTACTTGGGTGGCAGTTGTCAATAGATCTTGTTAATACAATCTGCATATATTTATGTTAAAGCATTTTACAGACATGACACCTTAATGCATTATCAGAAATAGTAACATAATAGCTCTACTGCATGTTAATTTCTAGTTTTATTCCCAAATAGAATACAGGTTATTCAGGTTACTCTTTTTCATAGGGCTGATAAACTACAGCCTGTGAACCAAATCAGAGCTGGAATGTGTTCATGTCAATAAAGTTTTATTGGTACACAGTCACACCCATTTGTTTACACCTTTTGTATGGCTACTTCTGTGTTATAATAGCAGGGTTGAATAACTGTGACAGAGGCCGGATGCCCTCAAAATAAAGTATTTCTACCACGTGGGCCTTTGTAGACAAAGTATAGCAACCTCTGTTTCTTTGTATCTTTTCATGGCCCCAATCAAGGCAGCATCTCAGGATTAGACACAGATTTATTTGTGGACACTAAATTAGGTCGAAGATTCCTTCTTTCACACTGTAGCTCCGTCACAGGTAATAGTAAAGAAGCAGAAGCAAAGCAGTAAGCACTTCACCTCTGTAAAGACCCAAGTGTCAAATGAACTCATATCCTGAGGCTTGGTCACCGTTTGCGAGGAAGTGGGGGGCCTCAGCAGGTAGGTGCTTAGCCCATAACAGGTGTTGGGACCAACAAGGCCTTCCTGACCTGGAAACTTGAACTGGTGGTCAATTTCCTCCACAGTGCAGCAGGCCAGCTTACAACCAAGGATTGAAAAGATAATCATTTCTCTAATATAGAACCACCTAAAAGGAGTCTATATAACGGAAGACCGTAAGCTGGAGAAGAGGAAAGTTCTTCCTGCTTCTAGACACACTGGAGCCTTGCAAAGTCACTGAGGAGAGAGACGAAACAAACACATGCCCGCAGATGGCAGGTGGGCAGGTGGGCAGGTGCACGTGTCCATCATGAGAAGCCACACATGGGAGCACTCTGTTGCTGACACACCTGGCGAGGGACGCCAAGTGACTGCAGGACCTCACTCCTCCTGGGACCCCAGGCTTCCTTGTCTCATCCAATGATCTGGGCCTGATACCATGTGTGATGCGTCTGAGAAATATATTCCAGGTTTTTATGCACAGCGAGCAAAGAATTGTGAGAGTACACCCAATGGTAAAAGGTAAAGCAGCTCCATTTATTGAAGTTAACGGGAAGGTGTGCTCAGGGCAGGTCCGTGCCAACAGAAACAAAAAGTTGGCACAAATGTAGAAGTGGTGCGGGGAGCACGGGGGGAACAGGGAGAATGAGGATCCCACCGGACCTCTCTGAATGTGATTGACAGCAATCATTGGTAGGGTGCTGAATCATCTCAGGAGCACCTTAGCATGCAAGTGTTTCCCAGAATCCACTCTGTTTTAATCACATGCATGACAGGCAACCCTATGTATGAACCATTAACGGACTTTGAGTAGAGAAAAGGTTACTGAAGGTTAGACTGGGGGATCTAATGTGCACAGCGCTCTGGACTGGAGCGATTTCCTGGGCCTTTGTTATTTTATTTTCTGCTTCTCCTAGAACAAGGGAAGGAGGAATGGCCATGGGGAGTTGCACAAATTCAGGTAGGTGGCAGGGGAGTGGTCTCCCAACCCCAATAGTGCCACCTGTACTAGAGCCAGCTGGATTGGAAGCTCTGAAACCCTGAGCCAAAACAAACCTTTCCTCCTTTAAGTTGTTTTGCTCACATATTTGGTTGCAGCAGTGAAAAGCTGACCAACAGAGTGTGTGTGTGCCATGTTATTTCCATCCATTCCTCTTTGTCCATTCATCTGTGGATGGATACCTAGGTTAATTCCATGCCTTCGCAATTGTGAATAGTGCTATAATAAACAGACTTGCAGGTATCTTTCTGGTGTACTGATTTCATTTTCTTTGGCTATATACCTGGTAGTAGGATTGCTTAATCATGTGGTAGTTCAATGTTCAGTTGTTTAGTTTTTTGGGGGAACTGCCACACTATTCTCCATAATGATTGTATTACTTTACATTTCTCCCAGGATTTTACACAATTTTTTTTTTTAAGGAGGAGAGGTTTATCTTGGATTACCCAGTCAAGCATCACAGTAAACTGCCTGTCTCCTGGGCAGGGCATTACAGTGAGGGTGCTGCTCTCTCTGGCCTCCGATTCACCTGGAAATCCTAATTGAGGTTAAAATGCAGGTTAAATCAGTCCTTAATAGAGCACTCTGACCCTCTCAGCCTGCTCCCGAGTGGCCAGGGAATTAGGGACTCACTCAACAGCTGTGGGCCACCAGTGCCACCCCCAGGGTACTGACCATGTGGCTGCATGTGTAGCTAGGTGGTCAGGCTTCCCTGCTTCAGCCCCATTTCCTCAGAGTTCTGCTCTGTGAAGTGGCTGCCTCCTCATCAACTGTCCCTATGTCATCGTCTCATAAACTGAGGCTCCCCCTCATCACCTTCTGCCTTCCTTTAGCCTCAATTCTTTCCCACTTTGTGCAGAGACTTCCAGCTCTGCAGAGCTTATTTCCTGTGTACCTTTGTCCGTCCTCTGGACCATACGTTTGCCTATGTTTTCCCCAGCTACTCTGAGGCAGAGGCACCATAGCCCCAGAGCCCATCATTCCTGCCACATTGGACCCTCAGCTAAGCAGAAGTCAGAAACAGGAAGTGGGAAAAAGGAAGCAGGAAATGATGCAACCATTTATGCTGCTTCAGAGTCCTTCCTCTAAGGCCTGGAGGCCAGGTGAGGTCCCAGGAAACTTCTACCTGTCCAGGGACTTGAGATCAGGGCTATATAGAATCCTGTGCCATGGTTTGCTATAGTTGGGATCTGGTATATCCCCAAAAGGTCCACCTGGCAAAGGCTTGGTCCCCAGTAAGCTCCTCTTGGAGGAGGTAGAACTTTTAAGAGGTAGGGCCCAGTGGGAGGTTGTGCCCTTGAAGAGGATAGGGGATACCCAGTCTTTCTTTCTTTCTTCTATCTATCTTTCTTTCTTTCTATTTCATTTGCAGGCCATGAAGTCAATGGAATTGTTCTGACACATTTTAGCCACAATGTGCTGCCTCACCACAGGCCCAAAGTCTAGACTCTCTAAACCTCTGAGCACAAATAAACCTTTTCTCTTTATAAGTTGATTTACCACAGCTATTTGTTATAGAGACAGAAAGCTAACTAATGCAGGGTTAAATTGTGGAGAATATTTGGGGGAAATCATTGACTGGGATTTTCATTTCAGATCCTAGAGAAATAACATGGGAAAGAAAAAATATTGGGGAGCTATTGTGGAAATCATATTAATAATGATTATTTGAATGACCCCTTAGGGTAGACTAACACTTATGCACATTAAAAAAAAGTCCACTTAGTTTTGAGACAAGTTTTATTCAATGACAGAAATTAAATATGGCCCAAAGGTGTCCCAACTTCCTGTGTGTTGCTCAGGTAGTTTGGCCTAAAACCAACAAGACAGACAAGACTAGACGGATGTTTTATCAAGTACACAGTTTATATGTCTTCCTGTCTACAGTTGACAATCATGAAAACACTGGGTGCAAACAAAATTGTCCTAAGTCATACAGTATTTCACATGTCCTTGAATTTCTATTACACACATTCGAGGGATACGTGTATGTGAAGCATGGTACTCTTCTATCCATGTTATCAAACAATGCATACGTGGACATAGAGTATGTCTTCAATATTAGAATTTTGTTGAAGAGTCATCAGGACAAAAATGTCTAAAAATGCTTACTGAAGAGGAGGGGATGATGAAAAGAATGTTGAGAAACACCACTTTGGATGCTTTTGTACAACTCTTCTCCACAGAAATCTAGAGGTTCACATCTTGAGCGTGCTTGAGTAAGACAGACCTGTAGAAAGTCTGCCACTACTAGATGGCAACATTCATCTGTCTTAGCTGTTCCTTGGAGCCCCCCGGGAGAGTCTTCCAGTTGGGAAATCTGTGGCATGCTGTTATAAAATAATAAGGCTGCTTACTGTTCACAGCTCGTGGAAGCAGTTTCATTATTACTTCATAGTCAGATCTCTAGTAATGATAATACTGATAATCACAAGACCAGGATTCCACTGATTATAAGAGGCACCATCACAATTTGACACAACACTGGGAGGTCAAATCTTGTCACATGTACTGGAGACGCATTAAAACACGAGAAAAATATGCATCTTAGGATTTATTTATTTTATTTATTTTTTTTGTGGGTACCAGGGGGTCGACCTCAAGACCTCGTGCGCCAACAGGCACCCGTGCCGCTGAGCGATATCACCGGCCCCTTTTTCGTATGTGGGTTCCGGGAGTCGAACTCGGGCCCTCGCGCTTGCAAGGCAGGTGCTTATGCTGCTGAGCCATCTCACTGGCCCTGCATCTTAGGATTGATGCAATACAGAAACAGCTGGAAACTGCTGAGCCTTCACCATGTCCCAGGCAATATCGGGTTTATCTCATCAAACATCTTCAACGATGATGCCTACTATAGTGGGGAGACCTATTAACAGCTCCAGTTTACAATGAGAAGAATTGAGATTCAGAAAGGTTAAGTAACTCACAAAGATCACACTGCTCCAATACGGTAGAGAAGGGGCTCCGCATGAGGGCTCCCAGACCCTCCTGTCTCGGCATTCTGGTGAGCACAAAGCTGCGTCCTTCTGTACCCTTGTTCTGTCCCCCTGTAGACCATTGCTTCTTGTCCTGGAAAAGCAGATTTACCTCAGTTCAGTGAACAAGTTTCTAGAATGTGCACAAAATGGAATGCGTGGATCCTTCCAAATCTCGACAGGGATTATTTGTTGGGGGAGTGTTATGGAAATAATGCTCTTGATAGCATGGCATTGGCTCATGCTCCTGACATGGGACATAGCTCCTCTTGGAGCCAGGCCAACTCGGGCTCCATTCTGAATCTTCCGTGCACAAGCTGTGGGAACAGGAGGACGGTTCACCTTTCTGACTCTTGTTTTCCTCCCCCAGGAGCCCACTGGAGTTGGGTCAGGGTTGTGTGCAGTTTTACTTACATGTTTTATGAGTGAGGCTCTGGATACCACACTTAAGGTCCTGGATTCCTTTGCTCTTAAAGCTGGAATAGAAAGAATATTTATCTGAGATTGGAAAGAAGTCCGCGTCTTGTAAATGCTTCACTAACAAACTCTACAAGGCTGCGGCATTAAACCCACACTTCTAACAGGGTCGTGGCCTTCTGCCTGGGGTCCAGTGCAGGGCAGGCACTGTGATCTCAATCTCGTCTTTGACTTTGTTGTGATTGCTTTTGTGTAAAACATCCTGGCTATCCAGTGTATATTTAGTTCATTCAGCTAGGGCACTTTGTTAATGGTATAGAGATTACCAATTGTGTAGTTTACATTAGAATTGAGGATTTGGCTTCCCTCAAGAATATTATAAACTTAACTTATTGTTGAAGGCTCCATTGCTTTTGGATAAATACAGAATGTGTTTTCTCTTCCCCTATTCCAGCGGGCAGTTTTTCAAATGGACTGTAACCGGAGCTTTCTCTGTTTGCATTGGGAGTCATCTCAGGTTTACATTCAGAAAACTTAATAAAAATGTGAGCTGGAGACAACTGGGTGGAAACAGAGGAATGAAAAGAGGTTGTTTCATGAGGATTTTGCCAAACAATGGTGCCAGGCTGCCGCTCGTAGAAGGTCTTAGCTATTCTTAGGCCGGGGAAGGGGAGGTTGCTCCTGCCCACCCAGCTCGTCATCCTGAGATTCAGATGACCACTAATCCCTTGGGCAAAAGCACTCCTAACACAGGTGGGTCAGAGTCCTTCCACACTGGTCTTGTGTAGACGAAGGTGCTTTTTTCTGAAGTTAATGTGGTATAAAGCTGTTCAAGATTATTCTAAACAAAATCAAAACAATGCAAACAAAACTCTCCTAAGACCAGATGTCTCCCAGAGCTTATGCTGTAATATTTGTCATTTTGCCAATTTCTAGGTGGAAAAAATTCTACATTTCTTAACTAGACAGTGTGCCAGAATACAGAGGGAATTTTTCCTAAGATTCCCTCACTGTTTTAGTTTACTGGATAAATACTGTCAATGAAACAGGTAAGTTCTGGTTGAGAGATGAGATGGGAGGTCATCTCTGTTTCTTGCTGGCTCTTTGCATCCCATTGTTTTGATTTGGAAAACCATTCCTGCCATTCACACAACTTGTGGTCCCTCAGTACCTGAGCCAGCTGGTATTGTTTATTTACAAAGAGCTGCATGTTAGCGTCTCTTTCGAACTCTGCTGTCAGAGTTGGTAGCTTACTGGTAGCTTGAAATTGGCCAAGAGGGAGACTTTATATCACAGCAATTGGCACAACCTACTAATCAGGGCTCCTCATCCCCACTCCCAGAGACCCCATTGCTGAATGTCTCAAAGGCTCGAAGACAGGAGACAGTATTGGACAGAAAGTCATGATCTCGGAAATGGATCTGTGGCTTCCAGAACAGGTGAAGGAGATTGTCCAAAGCTGGGCCACCCACTCTCTGTGCCACCACTCACGTGGAAGTCATAGCTGTATCTGTGTGTTTGTGTACAGGGAAGCCTGTGTGTGTGTCTGTGTGTGCTCATGTGCCTGCATTTGTGTGTGTGCTCATTCACATGCAGTGTGCCTATGTGCACGTACATACGTGTGCCTTTGTGTACAAGCACGTCTGTGTACCTCTGTGTACATCTATGTGCATGTGTACATACATGTGTGTGCATGACCTGTGTGTCCCTTTGTGCTGAAGTTTATATGTGTGCTCATGCATGTGCCCTGTGCGAGTGCCCAAATGTACATATGTACATGTATACATGTATACATGTGCCTGTGTGCTTATTTGTGGGCATATGCATGCATGAGCCTGCATGTGTACATGTATGGCTGTGTATATGTGGGGTCACATATACACACTCATGCATGTGTGCACACGTATGTTCACACATGTGTGCACCCTGTAGCTCCTGTAAGCACATGCCCAGCAGCCTCTTCCTCTTGCTGCATTTTCACTCCTGCCCCTTCCCCTCAGCCTGTCAGACCAGGGCTAGGCATTCAGCAGCCTGGGCACACAGCTGCATGGAGCCTCACGAGCAGGGGCAGACTGAGGGGTGGGGCTCACTAAGAACACAAGGGTTAGGGGCCACTCCTCCCCTGTCCTGTCCCTTCTCTCCTCCATCACTCTTTCCTTACCCTTGGGCCTTTGAAGAGGAAAACAGTGCTCTGACTGGGGTGCTATGTGGAGTGCAGGGGACAGAACCAAAGCTGCACATTTGACTGGCACTGGTGCAAGAAATTGTGGACTGGCCATGGGTGTTGGAGCCTTGGGCTGCTCTAGGACCTTCTGAAGGCTCTCTGCCTTCTTACCAGTGAAAACATAGACTGACCTCAAGGACCTGAGCTTCGAACAGCTCTTGATTTTGTTTGGCTCTGCATCTACAGCTTGTGCTTTGGGGGTGGAGGTCTGAATCAATGCTCAAAGTTAGAGACGTGGGCTGGAGCTGCCCCAGCCTCCTCTGTGCTCAGTGCTCTGTGCTCAGTACTGTGCCAGTACTGAGGCCGGACTGCCCTGGCCCTGACACTTGCTTAGTGTTTGCCTTTACTGTTCACCACCCTACAGTCCTGACATATGATGGCCTCTCTACGAGGATGCACCGAGGAAGGCCCCTCCTGTTCTTGTTGCACTCCAGGGGAGACTGACGTCCTAAGAGGTGAAGTAACTTGCTCAGAATCTCTTAGCTGGTAAGGGGTAGAAACAGAGTTGGAAGACACATTTCTGAGCTCTCAGCTAAATCTGCAATCTGCCTCTCCCAGCCAAAAGCAGCTTTTCAGTTGATTTGCTTGTTTCTGTCACTGCCGCTGTGAATTTCTCTTTGTCATAGCTAGTATCTTCAGTGTCTCCAAAGGGCCTTGTGCTGATGGCTTGGTCCCCAGCCCGTGGCCCTACAGGGAGGTGGGAAAACCTTCAGGAGTTGGGGCTCAAGGAAAGGCAGGTGGGTCATGGGGGGCGTGGCCTTGAAGAGACTACTGAGACCTGGCTCTTTTTATCTCTCTCTCTGTTTCCTGACTGCTGTGACATGAGCAGCTCTACGCACTGCACAGTCCCCACCACGATGCTCTGTCCTGTCACAGGCCCAAAGCAATGAGGCCAAGCAGCCATGGACTGAAACCATGAGCCAAAAATAAATCCTTCTTTCAAGGTGTTTATCTTAGCCATTTTGTGACAGTGATGGAAATCTGAGCCATATGCTCTTCAATCAATTTTGTAACTCAAACGTAACAATAGAAACCTTCCCTTCCCAGCCTGCTCCACTCAGGAGCCTTTAACACCAACCCTACTCCATGTTCTGACTCTGCTTGACCCAGGGGAAGCCCCTGGTGCAGACTGAACAGGTTCTTGTGGAAGGAGGATGCCCATGTGCCAACACAGACCCTTGCTCCAAAACTACAGTGAGAGCTCCGTCCAAGGAAGAGGCTGGACTTTAGGCTCAGCCCAGCCAGCAAGGGCACCACACTCTGTGTTCTTTCTGCCTGTGGAGGTGCAGGATGGGCCTTGCTGGTGGCGCAAGGGAGGAGGCATGCAGAACCCTTTTTGGGGCCAAAAGATCGTGGCTGTTGGCCACCAGGCAGGGCTGCAGCAAGAACCCCAGAGAATGCCTGGAAAGAGATGCAAAAATGTCCCAGCTGCATGGTGGGCTGCAGATACCATTCGAGTGTGGGTGTTGGTGGAGTGAGGTGTGGACTGGTGTCTTTTTGCCCCCTCAGATCCTGACACAAAGAACATTGTTGAGCTAGAGGAAGATTTGGTTTTAGGCTCTCAGCTCATGCCCTGTGTGAAACAGGTGCTCGAATTGTATGCTAGGGAGTGGGTAAATTGACGAAGATGCACCCAGCAGCTGTGCCCAGGGCTCCTCTGCTTGTCTGTCTTCACTGGCTTCTGTCTCAAGAGCACGATAGGTGCAGCCCCAGCAGGGGCAGACCAAGGACTCTGTGGGGACATTCGTTCCTTACCCACAACGCCTGTTTGTCTGGCATGGCTGACACTTACTGCCTTCCAATAAAAAGAAATACTCTTGAATTTTGCAACTTTACGAATTTCATAAATGTTTTGTTTTTAGCAGGTGCTTGGAGCTAACTCCACCCCTTCTATCTAGTGACAATGGTTCTAAAGATAGAAGTTCTTTGTTAATTATAAAGAAAACTTTCCTTGCAGTAAACAAGAGTGCTCATGTGATTGGATTCTTCAAGTGAGGTCCATTTCTACCCCATTTACTTACTGTTGCTAGGTGTTAGATCAAGTGCAATCTTTCGTATTTCATAAACCATGAAAATATATAAAATACATATTTAATATATTGAAATATATATTAATATATTTGGATTAAAACATAAAATAAAATATTTTATTAATTATTTTAATATTTAATATTTGGAAATAATCTGTTTAGATTAAAATATTAAATATATTAAAATATTAAATATATATTAGATATTAAATATATATTAAATATATATATTAAAATATATTTGGAATAATCTGTTTAGATATTATATTTTTTCTGACAGTTCACTGGAGCTTTGAGTAGAAGAACGTCAAGCCTTAAATGATTCTATAGTTCTGAGGAGACCGGCTGGAAGTAACACTGTTCCTTTTGTGTAACACAAAGTATAGAGGAGTCTTTTCTTTTTTACTTCTGTAGAAAAGGTATTCTTTTTTTTTTTTTTTTTTTTGGTGGGTACTGGGGGTCGAACTCAGGACCTCATGCGCCTACCAGCAGGCGCCCGTGCCGCTGAGCGATATCACTGGCACTTTTTTCGTATGTGGGTACCAGGAGTCAAACTCAGGACCTCATGCTTGCCAGGCAGGCGCTTATGCCACTGAGTTATCTCACTGGCCCAGAAAAGGTATTCTTGTAAAGTACATCGTGGGTGAATCTGCAATCTACTTTCTCCATCAGAGTTCTCAAAAGTATGATGAATAAAACTCAGTGATAAATCTCAGAAAATTCCTTGCGTTTAGGCGTCATGAAGATTCCACTCAACACTGTGGGTAAAGCCCTTTGCACGCGACATGCCCAGTGCCCTCAACTCGGAGGTGACACTGCTTCAGGAGGTGATGCTAGCCTTGACCTGGCCCGAGCCCTCCTTTGTCTGTTCTTTTATTTTAGGCATAAGGCCTGCTAACTTTCTTATGCCAAATTATCACCTTGACCTCTTAGTCAACAGGAAATCTCAAATGAGGCTTTTCTAGTGTTCCTACTCAGTAGGTATTAACAAGTCATGGGAGCGACCCAGCCCCCAAATTGAACCCATTCAGCACACCCTTCATGGTCCACCCTTCCCTCTTCCCCAGCCCTGTGTCATGGGGCTTTGCAGCTCTGCATAACAGGAGGTGGCACTGGCTTCCTCAGCCCTGGGTGTGGCCTGGCCTTGTGACTTGCAGTGGCCCTGAGAATGCACCAGGGGTGACACGGTGGCAGGCTGAGCCTGGATGAGCAGAGACCTAATGATGTCTGTTTGCTCTCACACCCCTCTGCTTTGCTCTCACACACCAGCCTGTGAGAAGATGAAAGATTGTATGCGGTAAAGCCAGATGGCCCAGCCACTGCAGCCTGTGTCTAGCCGTCCTGCCAGCTGACTGTGGACACATGAGCCGTCACCACTGATGATACTGAGCCTGGCCCTGACCAGCAGAAGTACTCATTACTCAGTAATGATCAGTGGTTACGGTTTTATGACATTTATAACCACAGAGAGTTGGGAGATGTCTGTTACCTGATGATAACTAACTGAGCACACCAGGAGTGCAATACATTTTGGTAAATGCAATGAATGTTTCTAGATTTCTCTACAGCTCACAAAATAAGACTCAGATTCACCACTGAATGTGCCATCCTTTTCTGGCTGACTCTCCTCTCTCATCCCTGCTTGGCTCTGCTTTCTGCTCAGCACAGGCATCCATCAGTGTATTAGTCACTAGTCTGCTGCTGGGATAAAATACTCAAAGGAGGAGTTTATTTGGCTCACAATTCACAGTGGGTTCAGTCCATGGTTAGCTGGCTCCAAGGAAAAAACAGCCTTGGAAGGGCCTGGCAGAGGAGAGCTGCTCATCCCAGGGTAGCCAGGAAGCAGAAAGAGAAGGGAGGAGTGGGGGACAAGAATGTACTCCTCTAGGTCACACCTGCAGTGAGCCACTTCCATGTAGGCCCCTCATCCTAACAGCACATTAAGCCATGAACTCATCAATGGATGAATCCCCCTATGAGCATAATACCCCATGATCCAATCACCTCCCACGCACATGAGACTTTGGGGAACATTTTAGAGCCAAGCCGTAATAGCCAGCTTTATAAATACTGAGCATCCTTCATTTTCTGCTCTTCATTCCCAATACAGAGTTCAAGAAAAAATCAAAAGGGATTCTTATAGAAGGAGCAGAATCTGTCAAACTCCTGGAACCACATTAAATTTACACACAAATGTAAAGTAAGAGGCTACTCAGGTCCAGACACCACTGTTTGGCATCAATTTGACCACCTTCTATTTCTTTAGCAGAGCCATGAATGGCAGTTGTCGTCCTCGCAGTTTTCCCAGGCACGCCCGCAAGTGCACAGAGGGAACACTGATTAACTATGTGTGCAGTGGGATTGAATTAGACAGAGGGAAGCTCTGCTTATCTGGTTAGTTTTGGATTTGACTTCTAGTTGTGCCACCTCTCTGCAGTTTGACCTTGGCCCAAGCAGTCATCCTCTCTAAATGTGTTTCTTCTCCTGTAAAATAGAGATAATTATGTCGGCTCTACTTATCTCTTACATCACCGCAAGGATTAAATTAGACGGCATGTGTGAAAATGCTTTGTACACTTGAAAGGCCTATGTGATGCAACGTATGGAGTTGTTGTGGTTCCCCCTATTTGGAGTTCACTATGGGAGACTGGATGCAGGAAGAATGGCAGGCGGCCCAGGGTTGCTGGGTGGGACGCTGGCTTGTTTTCTTATCAATAAGAAAGGCATTCTGAGGCATAGCAGAAAAGAAGGCTGGCAAGCACAAAGAAAAATGTCTGGAGAAAGCTGATGAGCCTGCAGTTGGAATTCTGGATTAGGGGATAGAAACACAAGCTCCAGGGTGTTGAAAACATTGGAAGATGTCCAGGGAGAAGGAACGCAGTCACTCCAGGACAGAAGGTGCATGTTGGGAAGCATTCAGTGTGAAACCTGGGTGCTTTGGCTACCAGGAAACTGCCCAAGTTTGCCCAAGTTCTTCTGTAACCAAACACGATGGGTTTGCCCCTTGGTGAGTGCAAAGCCCATGAACACAATCAGGAGCTAAAAGAGTGAAGAAAGCATCAAACAGAGCACATTGGAGATAGTTCTCAAAGCAGTACCTGCCTGAAATGAAGAAAGCAAGGGACTTTTATCGAAGAAACATACAACTCATATAAGAAAAAGACTTTATCACATTTTCCTCAGGACACTCAGTTGGAGGCCATACATCCATACTAAAAAAATGGTGGATCAAAGAATTTCACAAAGTTGACTTTAGGTCACTTAAAAAGAGTAAGTCAGAGAGACTGAACAATTTTGGCTGGTTCCTTGTAAGTTCCCCTAGAGGGCTTCAGCTGAAAACAAACCGAAACAAAACAATTTTGAAGGGACATTAACAGTCCTTTAAAAGGAGAGTCCTGCAGCCATTGGTGATAGTCCCTAAAAGTACAAACCAGTCTACCAGCTAGTTCTTCCAAGAGGGAGATGCTTCCGAGATATGTAGTATGCTCTGGTGAGAAAATGGGAAACCCCTCCCAAGTCTAGCTGAAGAAAAAGGTGAGAGGTGTAGCAAAGAAGAGCCAAAGCTTTTCACATAGACCAGAGAGAGTTATACCAGTTAGGATGCAAGTAATAGACACGGTAACAAAGACCAGCTCAGGGATGCAGCCCCTCATTATCCCCTTAATGAGAAATACTGAGACGGGTAAGTGCTGGGATCGGTTAACTCAGTAGCCCCATAAAATTGTTTAGGTCTCAGTCCATCCCACCTCCCCTCTCTGCTACCTCGGTGGGTGGTTTGGTTTGTACCCATAGAGTGGCTCCTCTCCCAAGAAGCTACCATTGTGGCTACAATTCTGTGCATGCCACGCAGATGACAGAATCTCCATCCATTTTTAGGAGTAGGGAATAATTTCCCAGATGCCACCAGCCAATTCCCCAGCACTGAACTTGATTGTGACTTTATTCTTTTTCCAAGCTGTATTAGTCAGGATTCTGCAGAGAAACAGAACCTATATCTATATATATGTGTGTGTGTGATAATATTTAATAATATGTATGTGATATAATATATATATGAATTGGCTCCCACAATCATGGAGACTCAGATGTCCCCAGCTTCCAGTCTGAAGGTCTGAGATCCAGCACAGCTGCTCGTGGTGAATTCTAGTGTAAGTCCAAAGGCAAGAGAAGACCAGTGTCCCTGCTCAGACAGTCAAGCAGAGAGAGTGTATTCTTCACTCAGACTTTTGTTTTATTCAGCCCTTCAACAAATTGGATGAGGTCCATGACACTGGGAAGGCATCTGCTTCACTTAGTCTACTGATTCAAGTGCTAATCTCATCCAGAAACACCCTTCCAGGCGCACCCAGAAATAACGATTAACCAAACATCTGGTTGCTTCATGGCCCAGTGAAGCTGACAATCAAATGAACCATCACAAGACCTACATTAGTCACGAATAAGTGGAGTAAAATGACTATGACTGGCTTAGACTGATCAAGATTCAGAGGGAGTCCAGCCCCTGAAGCCCAGAGCCTTCCAGTTCCTGGACACAGCTTGGGAGATGCTTCCTGGCTGGGAGGCAGATATCCAAAAGGTCTTACTCGCATGGTAGCATCTTAAATTGGGTACCCCAGGGGACAGCCTGGGGCAGAGAAGTCTGTGCAAGAGACTAGGGAAGGAAGTGCTCTCAGAAGGGAGCATCTGTAAGCTACGGGTCTGATGGACTTCACTTAACATTATGGTCTCAAGCCTTATCCATTTTCCCACGGATGACTCAAGTTTATCCTTCCTTATGGAGACTAATATTCTATTGTGTATAAATACCACATTTTCCTTACCTATTCATTTGTGGATTTAGTGATTATGAGTTGTGATGCTACAAACATGGGTATGGATGTATCACTGTACTATAATGTCTTTAATTCTTTCAGGAAGATGCCTAGAATAGAGCCGGGTCAAATGGAATGTAGTCTTAGGGTTTTTTTTTTTTGGTACCGGGAATTGAACTCATTACCTCATGCTTGCCAGGCAGGTGCTGTGCTGCTGAGCTACATCCCTGGCCCTAGTCTTAGTTTTTAAAGAATCTCCATACTGAGTTCTAGTTTACATTCTCAGTAACAGTGTAGAATGGTTCCTTTCACCTCTCAGCCTTTCTAGCATTTGTTATTATTTTATTCTTTACTAAGGCCATTCTTTCTGAAGTAAGGTGGAATTTCAGTGTTGATTTAATTTGCATTTCTCTAGTGGCCAGAGATATTGAACGTTTTTGTCACATATTTCTTGGCCATTTATACTTCTGAGAAGTGTCTATTAATTGCAGTTGCTCATTTTTTGATTGGATCTTTTAGTTTGGGGAGTCTAATTTTTGTGAGTTTTTATATATTCTAAATATGAGTCCTGTGAGGAATAGCTGGCAAAAGGGGAAGAGCTGAAAAAAGAATTAAGACATGTTGCGTACATGCACCAATTCCCCACAAGAAAGGTAATCATTATGTATTATAAACTAATTTTTTTTTTGAAGTAGAAGGGAGGGAGGGACTTCTGGGAAGATGGCAGAGTGGTGAGCAGCAGAGAAAAAGCCTTTCTGCGATTTGATGTCCAGACACTGAAATACAGCAACATGAGGAAGAGAATAAGGAAGGAAGTGGGTCCCCAGGACCCAGGAAGGATCTGAAGTGAGAACTGAAGCCCATGGAGAGAGCGAAGAGAGAGACTTCAGTGAAGAAGAAGGAGGTGGCAGGTGGTGCTTTCTCCCTGAGCCCGGACTCACTGCATGGGAGGAGCAGCTCGAACCTGCAGATGTGTGGTGACTACTGGTGACCTCAGAGGCCTCCATGGAGAAACACACCAGTGGAATAAAGCAGCAGGCACAGCAGAGTGCAGTGGCTGGTGAATTATTCGGGTTCAGACGTCCCCAGAAGAGGGTGATTAGTCATTTTGAAGAGGGGCCAACTGAGCTCAGAACTCAGAGCAGCTACAGGACAGCTCCATCTATGGCTGCCAGGGTCAGGGTGAGGCTGCCGAGTTCAAACTGGCAGGAGGTCAGGGAGCCAAGTTCAAGCCAAGAAGGAGGCGCATAGAGGCGCATAGGCTGAACAAATTGGGTTCCTGCCTCACAGCCAGAAACCAGCCTGAACCTCAGTGGAACTAAAGGTGCAGGCTTACCCATTACCCCACCATAAAGCTACAGCTGGCTGCTGGGATTAATCAAATTGGGTCTGGACGCTGTCTGCCCATGACTAACAGTGAAAGCAGAGACACGCCTTGAAGTAGACTTTTTTTTTCTTATTTTATTTTCTTTCTTGTTTTTGTTTTGTTTTTCTTGTTCTTGTTTTTATATGAGTGTGAACATGGTTTTTAGTTTTTTTGTTGTTGATGTTCTGTTCTGCTCTTGTTTTTATTTCTTCCTGCTCTCTTTTCCTCCTGTCTTCTTTACCAGTATCCCAAAGTTTGCATTATCTTCCTTTGTCCTCCACCCTTGCTTCTTATCTCTTCTTCTTCTTCTATTTCTCTATTTTTTCATCCTATCCCCTTTTCTCCTGACAGTAAAATCATCATACTGAGGGCTTATATATTGTATACAATTTTCTAGTTCATTTTAGATTTTGTTATATTACCACAAATCTAATTCATACTAAGTTAAACGTGGCAAATTAATAGCTACCACAGTTTATCATTTTCTAGGCTGTGTTTATGCTATTGTTATTGCTGAATGTACTACTCTAGCCAAGGTGACATAATTTTTCTAATCAGTTTCTTCTTGATATAACAAGACTGAGATTGCCTAAGGGTCATAAACAATAATATAGGCCTATGCCAAGGAACCAGGGGCTGGGCCAAGTAGGCAGCAATTTCTCATGCCCAATAAATAAAAGAAGTAAGATCTTGCAACAGACTCAAAGCCCAAAAGCTAGCTACATCTAGAAAATGTTTCTGAGAAGTAGTCATTTCCTAAGGGTTCTAAGTACTAGCAATAAAGCTACCCACCATAATAAATTTATAAGCATCAACTTAGGAATTAAAGTAAAAAACAACAGAAAATGAGAAGATACTTAAACAAAATGTAACTCCAGACTTACAGCTCAGCAAAGGAAAACCAAGGGGCAATGAGTTGGAACAATTTGAAAGCCACACACCTGGACTCTCTGAAGTGGTAACAGCAGAAGAAACAAAGCAGATTAACAAGGCTCTAGAAAAAATCAAATCAGAAATAATTTCTCACATAACTACAGAGAGGATGACTATAATGAAAGACATGCTTAGTGACTGTAGAGCAGATACAGATAAAAAAAATAGAGGAGCTTAGGAAAATGATAGAAACCATGCATGCCCAATATAGGGAAGAAATGGAATCCATGAAACAGATTCAAACAGAAATCCAGGAGATTAAAAATACCACTGAAAGGATACACAGTAGAATGAGCCAAGGATTGTGGTTAGTGATCATGAAAAGAAAGATTTCTTAAAAATCGCAAAGGACCATGAAAAATCAATACAGCAGCTGCTAGATGATGCAAAGAAGAATACCATAAGACTGACTGGAGTAAATGAAAAAGCAGGAGATAGCACAAATGACATAAAATAACCTGTTTACAGAAGAAATGTCAGAAAACTTCCCTGGCAGGGAAAAAGAATTTGACATACAGATAAGTGAGGCATATAGAACTCCAATTAGCCATGATAAAAAAAAAACCCTACATCAAGGCATAGTCAAGATTCCAGAAATTCAACACAAGAACACAATATTAAAAGCTGTAGGAGAAAATAAACAAATCACCTATAAAAGAAAACACATAAGAATCACAGAAGGCTTCTCAACACAAACCCTCAAGTCAAGGAGAGCTTGGAGTGAAGTATTTGAAGTCCTAAAAGAAAACAACTTCAATTGATGTACCCTATAAAACTATCTTTCAAAATTAATGTAGAAATGAGATACTTCATGACAAAGAATACCCGAGGGAATTCATGAACAACAAACCAGTACTCCAGAATGTTCTGAAGGACATTCTAGAAGAAATAACAAGGACTACAACTCTATAAACCCCATCAAAATGACTCTACCGGGTAAGGCAAGCAATGAAACAGAGGGGGAAAATGGGAACCAAACAACAGGAAAATGACTAAGATAAGTCAGTACATATCAGCTGTAACCATCAATGTTAATGGTCTCAATTTGCCAGTCAAAAGAAAGACTGACAGAATGGATCAAGAAGCAAGATCCAACAATATGCTGCATACAAGAAACACATTTAATTAAAAAAGAAATTCAGGGGGCTGGTGAGATAGCTCAGCAGCATAAGCACCTGCCTGGCAAGTGCGAGGTCCTGAGTTCGACTACTGGTACCCACATAAAGGAAAAAAAGGGCCGGTGATATCACTCAGTGGCACAAGCGCCTGCTGGCAAGTGTGAGGTCCTGAGGTCGACTCCCAGTACCCACATAAAAAAAAAAAAAAAGAAATTCATAGACTGAAAGTCAAAGTATGGAAAACAATACTCCATGCAACAGGAACCTTGAAAAAAGCAGGGGTATCTAGTCTATTTTCAGACAAAGTGAACTTTAAGCCAAGACTGATTAAGAGAGACAAAGAAGGCCCCTATATCCTTGTAAAGGGAACAATCCAAGAGGAACAGATAACAATCATAACTATATATACACCAAATACCAGTGCACCCAACCATATAAAACAAATATTAATGGACAGGAAAAATCAAATAAGTACTAACACAATTGTAATGGGGACCCTTGATACCCCTCTGGCACAAATAGACTAGAAAAAGTAAAAAATGAAATATCAGAATTGAACTAAACTTTCAAACTAATGGACTTAGTAGATGTCTACAGAGTGTTCCAAACCACACCAGAATACATATTCTTCTCTGCACATGGACAAAAACCATATGATCACCTCAATAGATGGAGAAAATCATTTGACAAAGTCCAACAACCATTCATGATAAAATATACCACATACTAGCTCACAGAACATGCTTAAATAAATGCAAAGCAATGGAAATTATCCCATGCATATTATCAGATCAGAGTGCAGTGAAATTGGAAATCAATGGCAAAAGAAACCAGAAGAATTTAATAAACACATGAAAATTAAATAGCACCCTCCTGAACAACCAATGGGTCATAGATGAAATTAAAGAAGAAATTAGACAGTTTCTACAATTAAATAATAATGCCAATACAACATACTGGAACTTATGGGACACACTGAAAGCAGTACTACAAGGGAAATTTATAGCAGTAAATTCCCATATCAGAAAAACAGAGCAAGCTCAAATAAACAACCTAATGTTGAGCCTCAAGCTGATAGAAAAAAAGAGCAAGTCAAGCCCAAAATTCAAATGAGGGAGGAAATTATAAAGATCAGAGCAGAAATTAATGCAATGAAGACTAGGAAAATAATACAAAGAATCAATGAATCGAAGAGTTGGTTCTTTGAAAGATTAAATAAAATCAACAAACCCTTAGCCAAACTTATCAAAAAAAAGGAAAGAAAAGACTCAAACCCATGCGATTAGGAATGAAAATGGTGCAATCACAACAGAACTTGCAGAAATCTAGAATATCATAAATACATACTTCAATAACCGATATTCTAATTAGATGGAAAACATAGAAGAAATGGACAGATTCCTAGATACATATTGTTATAGTCAGGGCTTGCAAGGGAATAGATTTAATGCAGGATACATAATTTATGGGATTATTTTATAATAGTCACCCAAAAAGCCAAATACAGAAGAGCACAAGAGATCTGTCCATGCACTAGAGATAAAAAAAAAATCCAGATGAATGCCTGGATCTCACAGCAATGTGCTGTACAAGTCCTGCTGAACACCTAGAGCCCATGGCAGTGCCCTCCACGAGTCCAGCTGGAGGCCTAGAGCCCACGACAATGTCTCATGCAAGTCTGTATCAAGGATCTGCACCGGGAAGGCCTAAAGATCAGTGGTGGAAGCTAGAAAGTCTGTGCTAGTGGGATGAAGGGTCTGTGCCAGCAGGCTGAGGGATCTGCACTGGAGCCAGGAAGCGATGCTCAAGGTAAGGACCAGAACTCCCCACAAAGAGAACCATAGCCATCCTCAGTGACAGTGAGAACCCAAGCTCCTCCGACAAAGAGAACGGCTGAGTTCATATCAGGAAAACCACTGTGACAAGTTTCTCCAGGAGAATCAACAGCACACCATCTTCCTCTCCAGTTCTGTTTTTATGCTGTTGGCAACAATCTTCAGATGAGCCCTCCACATCCAGAACCACACTGATTCAGTTCAGCTGGGTGTTACAAGTTGACCATTAGTTAATTCACTACACATATGAATTACCAAAACTAAATCAAGAAGATATAAAAAATTAAAAAAAAATCAGTCAATGAAATTGAAGATGTAATTAAAAACTTACCAACAAAGAAAAGCCCAGGCCCTGATGGATTCACTGCGGAATTCTACAAGAAATTTAGAGACGACCTAACACCACTACTTCTCAAAATCTTTAATGAAATTGAAAGGGAAGCAATATTCCCAAATTCATTCCTGGAAGCAAGCTTTACCCTAATTCCAAAACCAGAGAAGGATCCAACCACAAAAGAGAACTACAGGCCAATCTCCCTAATGAACATAGATGCAAAAATCCTCAATAAGATACTGGCAAACAGAATGCAGCAAATCATCAAGAAGATTATACACCATGGTCAAGTAGGATTCATCCCAACGATGTAGGAATGGTTAAATATACACAAATTAATAAATGTAATACACCATATTAACAGAGCAAAGGTCAAAACCCATATGATCATCTCAATAGATGCAGAAAAAGTGTTTGACAAAGTCCAACACCCATTCATGATAAAAACCCTACTGAAGATTGGAAAAGATGGTCTTTATCTCAATCTGATAGAAGCTATCTATGACAAACCAACAGCCGACATCATACTAAATGGACAAAAAACTGAAAGCTTTGACTCTAAAATCAGGAACAAGACAAGGATGTCCACTATCACCACTCTTATTCAATATAGTTATGGAAACATTAGTCAGAGCAATTAGACAAGAGAAAGAAATAAAAGGAATAAGGATAGGAAAGGAAGAATTTAAATTATTATTATTTGTGGATGACATGATACTCTACACAGAAGACCCCTAAAACTCCACCAAAATACTTCTAGATTTAATAATCAAATTCAGTAGCATAGCTAGATACAAAGTCAACACTAAAAATCAGTAGCATTCCTGTACACAAATATCAAACTCACTGAGAAAGAAATTATGGAAACAATACCTTTCACAATAGCATTTAAAAAAATGAAATACTTAGGAATCAGTCTAACAAAGGAAGTAAAAGACCTTTACATTGAAAACTACAGTACTCTTAAAATTGAGATTGAAGAGGATATCGGAAAATGGAAAGATATCCCTTGCTCTTGGATAGGAAGAACCAATATAGTGAAAATGGCCATACTTCCAAAATTGTTATACAGATTTAATGCAATTCCGATCAAAATTCCAACAACATATCCCACAGAATTAGAGAAAACAATCCTAAAATTCATTTAGAACCAGAAGAGACCTAGACTAGCAAAGGCAGTTCTAAGCAACAAAGGCAAGGCAGGGGGCATCACAATCCCTGACTTGATATTATACTATAAATCTTCTATGATAAAAACAGTATGGTACTGGCAAAAAAAGACCCCAGGATCAATGGAACAGATTAGAAGATGTAGAAAAACTCCAAACACACTCAGCCACCTTATCTTTGACAAAGGAGCCAAGCCCCTTCACTGGAAGAAAAATAGCCCCTTTAATGAATGGTGCTGGAAAAACTGGCTTTCCACATGCTGAAGATTAAAACTAGACCCATGTCTATCACCAGGTGCTAAACTAAAATCAAAATGTGTCAAAGATGTAAATATTAAAACAGAAACACTAAATCGGATGGAAAAAAGAACAGGTAGAACTCTTGAAGACATAAGTGTAGGCAAAGACGTTATGAACGAAGTCCTGATCACACAGGCACTATCACAAAGAATCAACAACTGGGGTCTTATCTTATTAAAAATATTTTGCACAGCAAAAGAAATCACCAACAAAGTAAAGAGACAACCCACAGTGTGAGAAAAAATTTTTGCCAACGGTACTTCAGACAAAGGACTAAGATGTAGAATATATAAAGAACTCAGACAAAATCAGACCCCCCCAAATTTGAAGACCCAATCCAAAACTGGCCATCTCAAATGAATAGACACTTCTCAGATGAAGAAGTAGAAATGGCAAATAAATATATGAAAAAATGTTCAGTGTCACTGGTCACTTGAGAGATGCAACTTAAAACAACACTGAGATTCCATCTCACCCCAGAAAGAATGGGTATCATCAAAAAATCAACCAATAATAAATTCTGGAGGGGCTATGAGGAAAAAGGAACACTTCTCCACTGTTGGTGGGAGTATAGGCTGGTACAACCACTGTGGAAATCAGTGTGGAGATTCCTTAAAAGACTAAGATTAGAGGTCCCATTCGACCCAGCTATTCCCCTTCTGGGTATCTTCCCAAAAGAATTGAAAGCATCATACCACACACAGTGATACATGCACACCCATGTTTATAGTGGCGCAGTTAGTAATAGCCAAGTCTTGGAAACAGTCCAAATGCCTATCAACCAATGAATGGATAAAGAAAATGTGGGTTTTTTTATACAGTGGAGTACTACTCCGCATAAAGAAGGATAAGCTTGAGACATTTCTAGGTAAATGGATGCACCTCGAGACCATACTCTTAAGTGAAATAAATTGGACACACGTGTAATTATCACATGGTTTCTCTGGTGTGAGAAACCAAAAGTGTAAATAAGGAACAAAATGTGTAATAGGTATTGGGAAATGGAAAGAAAATATTCAAATGAGAGGGGGAGCAAGGGAGGGGGGAAGGGGAAAGGAAAGAAGGGACAAGATAAAAATAGACTAGAAGGAAAAAGTGGAAACAAAGCTTTTGCAAATAAAGAGGGAAGGAGGGCTGAAGGGATGGAAGGGGAATGGGAAAAAAAGAAGAAGCAAGATGTATCGTGTACAGGTGCAAACTCCCTGATGAATGTTATTGTTATGTATATCTAAAATATACCAATAAAATACAAAGCAAGAAGAAAAGTAGAAGAGAGGCGGAATCAGGAAAGAACACTAGTGGGGGTGGCAGCTAAGTGAAGACAGACCTCCCTGGATTGGTTTTCGCTTTGTCCCAAGGAGCTGTCCAGCACGGATCAGAGCCCACACTTTGTCCCTCTTGTGTCTCCATGATTGGTCCTTTGTCCCTGGCCAGAGTGGTGTGTGTGTGTGGGGATAACTTCCACCAGGACAAGAGGAGTAATTCTCAGGCGAGCGGAGCATGTATTCATCTACTGGGGCTGTCAGCACAGAGCACATCCCAAATGCTTGGGACCAAGAGTATTTAGGGTTTTGTACTTTTTTTTTTTTTTTTTGTGGGTACCGGGGGGTCGACCTCAGGACCTTGCGCGCCAACAGGCGCCCGTGCCGCTGAGCGATATCACCGGCCCCTTTTCCGTATGTGGGATCCGGGAGTCGAACTCGGGCCCTCGCGCTTGCAAGGCAGGCGCTTACGCCACTGAGCCATCTCACCGGCCCGGGTTTTGGACTTTTTAAAAAAATCTTGAAATATTTGCATATACATGATGAGGAACCTTGGGGATGGGACCCACGTGCAAACATGGCATATATTTATGTTTCATATATGCCTTCTCCCTATGCTTAGCCTGAGGGTAATGTTATACACTATTTTTAAATGTGTGTGCATATTAACTACAACCTGTACGCGAGGTCAGATGTGGAATTTTCCTCTTGTGTTACCATGTTGGTATTCAAAAACCTTTGAGTTTTGGAATATTTTGGAATTTGGGTGTTTGGATTAGGGGTCCTCAGCTTTTACTACACACTGTGTGCTTAAACAACAGACATAAATTCTTTTACTCTTCTAGAAGTGGAAGTCTGAGATCAAGGCGAGGCAGGGCTGGTTTTTCCTGAGTCCTTGCTCCCTGGTCTGTGGATGACACCTTCTCCTTGAGAGTTCGCACATCATCTACACTCTACAGGGATCTGTGTTCAAATTTCCCCTTTTTATAAGGACCCCAGGCACATTGGATTGGGGTCTACTCTAAAGATCTCCCTTAACTTTATCACCTCAGTTAAGACTTATGTCCTAATAAGGTCCCATTCTGAAATCCTGGGGGTTAGGACTCCAACATAGGAAGGTGAGTGTGGGCAGGGGTGAGTGGGGTGGGGAGAATAACACCACTTAGCCCGTGACCCTGCTAACACACTTTCATCAGCTGGGGAGTGGGCGGCCCCCCAGCTGGCATAGGAGTCCACAGGCTGCACCCCCTACCCCACTCCATGAAGAACCTGGAAATCAGGCTCCGGAGTTAGGTAATTTTTGGAATTTCCTCTGGCACCTTCTTTGCATGTGCAGGTGCCTCTTGTGTGGAGAATTCTCAAAACCCCGGTGGTTATTATGTACTAATAGCTTAACACAGGTTAGGTTCGGAAAATCACTTTTCTCCTAAAGATGTAGTGTACCTGAGAAGAAGAGTGAGAAACTGGAGAGAATGGAAAAGTGAGAGAAGGAGAAACTTTTCTGACTTTCTATACTTACTTCCAGTCAGCCAAGTAGTGGAGGAAACAGTCCAGGGACCAGGATGAACGGCAGGGCTGTCCAGAGCTGGTAGGGATGGAAAAGGAAAATCATATGCAGGATGAAAAAATTGTCATTGTGCAAATAAAAAGGTGGAAAATGTAGGATCAGTATTAGAAAGGGACATGGAAAGGGTATTGTATTAGTCACTGTCCTGTCACTGGGACAAAATACCCAACACCCACAATTTAAAGGAGGAGAGCTTTATTTTGGCTCACAGCTTCCACTGGGTTCAGTCCATGGTCAGCTAGCTCCAATGCAGAAATGACATGGTGGAAGGGTGTGGCAAAAGAAAACTACTCATCCCATGGCAGCCAGGAAGCAAGAGAGAGGGGGGAGGAACCAGGGACCATAATACACCCATCCAGGCTACACCCCAGTGACTACCCCCAACCGGGCCCCACCTACCAAAAGCACTTTCAGCTACTAACTCATCAATGGATGGATCCACTGATGAGTATGGTGCCCTCATGATCCAATCACCTCCCAAACACATGAGACTTTTGGGGGACATTTTCAATCAAATCCATAACAGTGTAGGCACCCAGAAATCTGAATAGTCAAGCAAAGACTTTTCATTTCCCTGGGATGGATGGAAGGAATCAAAGCAGCCTCCTGTTTTCTGCGTGCTGCTGCACCAAGAGAGAGAAGCTGCTTTCTTTCCTCCATTAAGAATAAAAACTGGAGCACATTTTTGCGAGGGATGAGACTTTTGTCATGAGGGTTGGGTTTAGGGGCTTGCAGAGTGGACACACGTCCTGGAGACATTTATTTTGTGAAAGGTGCCTGTGTCGGATGGGGATATGTGTGCAGGTGATGGGAAGGAAAACTAGAGATGAACGAGAATGAGCAATGGCTACATAGGTGTTATTACCTTGAAAAGCTGCTCGAAGCAACTTTAATTATTTTCTAAGTATTTAAAGTAGGGGGTGTGTATATGTTACCACTTTGCATGTAGACCAAAGAAACAATTCCTTCAGGACCGTTAAGCAGTCAGTGCTTTCTTCCCCAATTGCCTTGTTTGTACATGCCACAGTTTTATGCTTTTTCTCTGGTTGTCTACTTCAGTCATAATGTAAACTAGTCCTTCAAAGGTGATGCGGTGAATCCCTCCTACGTCTTTCTGTCTCCTGGTCTTTTCCTACACTTGCTTCCTGAAGCAGCTGGCGGTTTATCCCATAGAGTCTGGATTTTGCAGATTTCCCCATATCAGGTCATTTAACCTGCCCCTGTGCCCACTCCTTTTCCTGTGAGGTGGCAGGTAGGTGGAAGGAGGGACTGATGGGTGCCAGATTTGGGCATTCAACAAGGTTGCTTGGATGTGGGCTGGTGTAAGCCTCCCTTCTCCAGAAGGCAGAGACTGCTGTCTGATTGGGAATGCGGATGGGGACTGATGGTGAACCCCCGAAGCCCCCTGGCTAGGGTACTAATGCAGCTTTTACCCAGTCATTTCCTCATGGGCCCAGCCTTTCACACCATCACCTGGAATCTTAGCTTCCAGAATCTGCACTGAGGGAGGGCACGTACATTCAAACCACCACATGTGTTGATTTTAATAATGAATTTGCTCCCAGACATTATCAAAAGGTGATGAGAATTTTTAAGTATCATTTTTAACTCAGGGATTTAGTCATATGTAACATGCTTAGGATCAAATTTGCCATCTTTGATCAAGTTGGCCTCCAAGTATTTCTGAACAGCTTTATTGAGATACATGGTTCCCATAGGATACAGTTCATTCATTTATAGGGTACAGTCAATTGCTTTTTAATAAATACACAGAGGTTTGCAATCATCACCAAGATCAATTTTAGAACATTTTTATCATCCCCCAGAGAAACTCCATACCCACAGCAGTCAGTCCCGGTTTCCCCCACCCAGCTCCCCACCCCCTGCTGCTCCTAGATCTCGGCAGCCAACCCTCTACTTTTATCTTCTGTAGGTTCTCCTGATTGGGAGAATTTAAATGAGTGGAATAAGATGGGGTCTTTTGGGACTGGCTGCTTTCACTTAGCAAAACGTTTGCAAAGGTCTTCTCTATGGTAGTATGTGTTGGTGTTTCATTTTTTCATTGCTGAATAACATTCTGCTCCATGCACATGCTACTTCCATTGACCCATACATTGCCCATGGGCAGGGCGGTTGTTTCTCCTTGGCCTCTGGTCTTTTTGATGGAACTCCAGCAGTCTTTGACAACATCTTTTCTTTCTGGTATCTTCTCATACGTGTCTGCCCCAGCCCGGGAATGCCATTCTCCATGAAGCACTTATGGTTCCTTCGTGCATCTGTGCCTGGTGGAGAGTGAAGCTCTGTTCTGTGGTCTGAATTTCTTAGCTCATCCCAAAAATGTGTATTCATTCCTGCTGTGTGTCTGGCACTGTAAGTTGCAGCATGGGTAATAAGAGAAGTGGACACAAGGTCCCCACTCTCAGGAAATTTATAGACTAGCTGTAAAGAGAAAACAGGATTTGTATTTAAATTATTTAGAGTTGGGCCAGTGAGATGGCTCAGTGGCATAAGCGCCTGCCTGGCAAGCACAAGGGCCTGAGTTCGACTCCCGGAACCCACATACGAATAAAGGGCCGGTGATATCGCTCAGCGGCATGGGCGCCTGCTGGCACGCGAGGTCCTGAGGTCGACCCCTGGTACCCACACACACAAAAAAAATTATTTAGAGCTGATTTCTTTGGGGCGGTGTTTTTTGCTTGCTTCATTTAATTACCTGAAAAAAATCGCCATTCCTTTTTCAAGAACAACCCTATCTGAGAACAGGAAGCTGACAAAATGTGGGATTCCCTCTTCGATTTTATAGATTTTAACATCCAGCTCAAATGTTCAGTTAGCACAGTAAAAGATGACTTCCTGCCTCCCCCTAAGCCTTGCAAACCCAACCTGTGATCAGAAAATCCAGGTGTGCACTATTTCTCACCTCATTGCTGGGAATAAAGATTCAGCAATCCCTGCATAACTGACAGGGTTGCCGATGACACCTGAGGCCAAGGACAAACCAGCTCAGCAGTTCTGCTGCAGCTGAGCCACCTCGCTGTAAGGGAGGCCACCGCTGAGCTGCCTCCTCCCGCCCCTGGCCAAGAGCAGCTGGTCTTGCAGTGGGAAGGATGGTTTAGCAGTGGAATCTGCTCCCCTTCCTGGATGAGGACATGTGACCCAGCTGAGTGGCAGATACTGAGTCAAGGCTCTTCTGTTTACCTTTGGCCACTATTTCAGTAATTCTCAGGGGTGGAGACCTTAGCCTTCTTGCAGGAGAGTAAGAAAGCATCACATTTTAGGAGCACCAGCTCTGGATAAGGCTACGGGACACATCGTGTCAGGTCTGCACTGACCACCATCTGCCCATGGGCTGCTTACTCACTGTCCAAGAGAGGAATGGTGAAGACTTTTCATTCTTTCTTTCTTTCTTGCACATAAACATTATTTGAGTCTTGCAGAATCCACAAAGTGAAGCCTACCGTGTCATACTGGCCTTTGCAACTCTTCAAATTCCTGTGTTAGAAAGCCCATCTGCTTTCTGCTTGAGTATTTTCCCATAGTCTATGTGAGTGTGCACAATCTCTCTGGCTCCACAGATTAGAATAAACCCACCCATGACTCTTCCAGAAATAGAAAATGACTTTCATCTTAGTCAGCTTGTTCTCAGCTAATTCATGCGTTCCAGCCAGTGGAACTCCAAGCTGGTTTCCCGAAGCCATTCTTAACATTCTGTAGTCCTGGAACTCTCATCCTTTGCTTGTCACAGCCGCTCCTTACATGGTGATATGTGCAAGCCATTTGTTATGCTTTAGATCTAGAAAGTTCCCCAAAGCCTTCTGTGTTCAGAGGCAGGGCTTTGGGAAGGTGGGTTGTGAGGGCACTACACTCATCAGTGGATTAACCCACGGCTGAATGTGCTACTAGGAGGTGGGACCCGGTTGGAAGAGGCGGGACACTGGGGTTGCATCTTCCTCCCTGGCTTCTCCCTTCTCTCTCTCTCTCTGCTTCCTGGTCTCCGTGATGTGGCAGCTTCCTCCGCCAGACCCTTCCACCATACCCTTCCTGCTTTGGAGCCAGCTGACCATAAACTGAATCCTCTAAAAACCATGAGTCCAAATAAAACTCTCTTCCTTTAAATTGTGTGTGTTTTGTCTCAGTGATGAGAAAGTGACTAAGATACCACTCATTCATGCACCCATCCACTCGGTTACCACAGTTATAAGAGCTCACTGCATTCCTGGTGCTGTGAAACCCAGCACGCATCCCGTCCCTTTGAGAGCGGATGGCTCAGGGTAGGGCGTAGCCATCTTTATGCCTGTCGCTTTCCTATTTGGACATCTTTGCTATGATAATTTCACAAAAGAGGAAGCTTTTCAGGGAACTATGGTTTCTTTAGGATCAAGTTTCTATGCTTTAAAAATTCCAGGGTTTAGTGCTAGAAGTCATTATAATTAGGAAGTGGTGATTTATTTGTATGTAATACATACTTAGTTGTAGCGAACTTTTCTCCTTCCCATGGTACAGAAAGGAAAGAAATGAAATTACTTTTCATTTCTCCTTCTTTCTTTTTCTTTCTGAATAAGTTGTTTGAACAAGTTCCCCTGGGCTACAAAAACATAAACAATAGTGACATCAGTTTCTGAAACAAAATTGAGGATATGATTGCTACATAGTTGGAAATTTCTATCTAGAATAAAATATACTTGAAACATGCAGAGTGTAGCCCACCAAACAGTATTGCACTGATTTTAAAAACCAATTTTTTTTAACCTGTGGACATAACGCATAGTATATAGATATAAGAACCAATTTCTTTTCAGTTCTCATACCAATTCATTTTTATTTGTTATTGAAAAGATATTTCTACTGTCAGTTCCTATTTAAATTGATTTTGTGTATGTGTGCAAAGGGTGCATTCACATGAAGACAACAGGTTAGACTGTGGAAGTATAAGGATACTGGGATATATAAGGATACTGGAAGTATAAGGATGCTTGGGGTGAAGGGTTTAATGCAGTGGTGGTGAAAATTTTACAGACCTAGTGGCCGAACTGCAACCCAAAACCCACTTATTTATCACAAAGTGGTAACACTGCAATTAAACCCGCATGCTTGGCTGCTGGGGCAATGCTGGACTTGGCTCACGTGCTGACAGAGAGGGCTCTGTGTGCCTGCTGTGGCACATGTGCCAATAAGTTTGCCACCACCGTTTTTTTTTTTTTTTTTTTTTTTAGGGGGCCAGGGTCTCACTATATAGTCCAGGCTGGCCTTGAACTCACTTTGTAGCCCAGGCTGGCCTCAAACTCACAGCGATCCTCCTGCCTCAGCCTCCTGAGTGCTGGGATTACAGGCATACAGCACCACGCCTGGCCCAGTGCTGGTTTAATGGGTAGTATATACTACAACATTTTTTCTAATGAGAACTGCACCATGTCCACCCTAAACCATCGCGCATTTTCGGGTTTCTTCTCTCATTTGACGTGTGGTTCACATGGAGCAGAACCAAATGCAGGGAGAGTTAGAAATACTGTGTTTCACCTTCTACCAGCTCAGAAATCAGGTGGTGTCTTGCAACTGGTAGGCTGTGTCTTAGATTTGATTAAATATAGTTAGGGGACTGGAGTACAGCGGTCTTCATGCTGATGAGTTTGTCCACTGTGACCGTCCCCACTGTCCCTAGTACAGTGTCAACACACAGAGCAGACTCTTGAATAATTGTCACTGAAGACAGATATTGAAGTAATATAGTTAAACAATACTGGATGGCCAGTAAATTTAGAGAACAGTGTTGGCTAATCAGTAAAATGGAGGCTACTTGTCTAGACAGATTGGTGGTCTCACTTGAATGTGTTTAACCACATACGTCATCCATGTATCATGCACCTGTGTCTTCTGCATTGGACAGTGGATTTAAGGAATCCACTAAAATATTTCCCATTTCCCTTAAATCTGAAAGTCTTAGAGATATCAGTGTTGGGCTTGCAGAGCATTCCCAGATGTGGCAACCCCTGGGAAGCCAAATAATTTCTAGGATCGCACAGCAGTGAGAAGATCCCTCGGATTCCACCTCGTCCAAGGATGGAGATGACTCCTGGGGCACCTTCAGGTTGTCTTCCAAAATAAGCATGCAGTAGGTACTGCAAGATGTAAGTTTCCCTTCTCTCCAGGTGAAGATCACAACCGGGAAGTGATAAGGGGGTCTGGTGTCTCCTCATCCACACTCTCAACCGGCTCCCCTGTCCCGTGGTTTTGTTTTCCTGTAGCAAAACTTTTGCCATGGTACGCTGGAAAAAGACATGGTTGCTACTAACCAGAGCCTGCCTGGAAGAAGCTGCAGCTGATGCCTCTATACCTTCACGTTTAAGAAAGTGTTTCCAATCCTTTAAGAAAACCATTACTTGGCTCACTGCAAGCTAATTGAATTTGTTCAGTCATTGTGAAAATGGATGCAGATGGGATGAGCTACAAAATATCCTACTGTTAAATCACAAAATAAAGCCACTTGTTCAGGATACACTATGGCCTGGGATGAGGTTTTCACCAAGAAGTAGGAAACTGCTTGGTAAATTTTTCTTTTCTGCTTAAGTGACTCTTTTAATTAATTTTTACTGACCTCTCCTCGTTCAACACAAAAGGTGTGAATGGACAAAGAATTGATTTTGCAGACATCCTAAAGTCAGAAAGTGAAGATGAAGAAGATACATGTGTTCTCTTTCAAATTGTACATTTCTTTGGTGAGTTACGTTGTTAGGATAATCAGCCACAATGGTTGTGTCCGTATCATATTATTTCTACTTTGATGTGATAGGAGCTTTCTTTTTAGGTAAATGTTACTAGGGGATAATATCTAAAGCAATTAGAATCAAATTTTAATGGGGAAAAGGAACACAACATTAAGATAAAAACATGAGATCTCTCCATTTAAAGGAAGTTTAAAACTCTAGCACAGCTTCTTCTATCACAAAAGCCATCAGTCACTGTTTGATGAGAAGATGCCAGACTGTCATGGTTTCAGTAGTGACTAACATGAAGGTATAGTATCAGTAGCTTGCTTCCACATGATAGACATCCTAGGTGGTTGCAGCGTTTGGGGAGAGATGTCGATGCTGGTCACGAGGGAGCCAGTGTTGTAGGAACTGTTGTTTATAGCCTCATCATTCCTGCCAGAGCTTCTCAGAAGCCTGAAGAAAAATGTCCTATTGAAGGTCTGTATTGATGCTTATGATGTCCAATAGTGGAGACAGATACCCTTTATGAAATGGTGACTAGACATTTTCTATAATAAGCAATTTATTTCACAAGTGATACAATTACCACCACATAAAATGATCTGGAATAGACATGGCACTGGCATCAGTATTAATTTAGCTTGGAGATAAGCAAAGAATGCATGTTAGCTTGTAGAACTTCTCCCAATTGGTCAGGAAGGACACAGGTCATGGGGTGACCGTGCATGTGCCTGCATAGTCTTGGAACAGGGTTTAAAGCATGCAGCTGTGCAGGAAAAGTGCAGAGCTGGACACCTGGGAAGAGAGCACCAAACCCAGCCTTCTGTTAGCTGGGAGCCATTCGGCTGGTTAAGCACAGGGAGAAGTGATTTTCTCACTATCACACAGCTAGTCAGAGCTGAACCAAGAGAAGAACTCAGGTGCCAGAACTGGTCAGGCTGCTCCCACCTTCATGAGGGAGTGGGACAGTCCCTCATCTTAAGCATCCTGCAGGGCATGTGACAAAACTCCCAGAATTCTTGAAACCTCCTAAGATTGCTTGAAGGACAGGTTTAACTGAGGGTCTCATCTTCAATGTTTTCTCTTCCTATTCCTCATGAAGGGAAGGCAGGTGGCAG
Organism: Erethizon dorsatum; assembly: GCA_028451465.1. NCBI lineage: Eukaryota > Metazoa > Chordata > Mammalia > Rodentia > Erethizontidae > Erethizon > Erethizon dorsatum. The sequence goes on from CM051833.1 coordinate 61,140,623, forward strand.
TTTCTTGTGGCAGTTTCTTATGTCAGAGTCGGGGATAAATGGAGACTCATGGCTTTCTTGTGACACCAGGGCCGTGATGTGACAACTTGAATGGGTTAAGAAAAATGCCTAGCAGATTAGTGAGGCACAGTTCTGGGCGTGTCTGTGAATGACTGACGTGTAGGCCACAAACTGAAGGGACGACCCGCCCGGATGTGGGCAGCACCGACCTGGAGGCTTGTAGCCCAGATGGGATAAAAGGGCAAGAAGAAGGAAGTCTTCCCTTCTGCTTCCTCAGAGGAGCTCCAGTCTCCACCACTGCCTTTGGACATTTGTCTCCAGTTCCTCCAGGCTTCCAACGCAGACCTTCGGCTTTCTGACATGAACTTGCACCGGACTCTGCAGTGAGCTCCAGACCTTGGGCTTTCCGCTTGCCCCTCCAGCTGTCTGGCGCACAGATGGCCCTGGTGCATTCTTCCACCTGACTCCACAGGCGGCCACTGCAAGCCCACATGGTAATTCCTTTATCTAATCATAGGCACATTTTATATTAAATCTGTTCCTCTGAGAACCCTAACTGGTACTAGGATCTTCTTCATGAAAAAGGGACTACGGTGTTTTGTAGCACACAGGAACGTTAAGGCTAAGGGTGACCAGCTGTCCTGATCTGCCTAAGACCCAAACGGGGAATGTTCTGGACATATCAAACTGCACTTCTCACCCTACCTGTGGCAGGGAGGAAATCTATGCTTTGCATAGCTGACACATATGTGCGTGTCAGTATGTATAACAGACACACACACAACACACATATATATATACACACAGAGAAATATAATTCATAGGTCTGACCTTGAAAAGTTAGTTATCTTGTTAGCCTCATGGATATTCAATCATAAAAAGAGAAAAAGATTGTAAAAATATTTTGTCTAAAACCATTAAATATTTGCACATATATTAAAGTCTGTTCTCTGTATCCTCAGTTGAAACCGATGATGGTTTTGTGTTGATCAAATTTGATGCAGAGCACCGAAGCTTTTGAGTGAGTTGGAGAGTTTATTGTGTACACTTTTCAGAGTTTTAATGATTCTGTAGAGGGCGAAGACAGACTAAATCGCAGCACATCTAGAAATTCTCCTTTCTCCTGGGTAGCAAAGCCCATCTGTTTTTAAACAGTGAGGGAGCTGCTGACACTTTATTAAGCTGTTGTTTCACTGAAATTGCAGTGGTGTGAAGTGATGTTTCCCCTCCACCCCCGCTTTCCAAAGTGCAGTCACCATAATGACTTATTTGGGAAATGGCACGTGGCTGCCCCTCTAGTTCATTAATACACAGAGCCAGTATTTTTGGTTTATTTTAAAGTGTCACAGTGTGTGGATGTTTTTCTCAGATCTTCACTTTTTCTGCCTCTCTGTTCCCCCTTCACCCTTAAGAGTGGATACACTGAATATTCTATTTCTAGCAAGGGGAAGAAACTCATATCTAGGGGAAGTTTTTTTTTTTTTTTTTTTTTTTGCTGTTTATTTATGTTGATCACAACCTGCAGCATCCTTCGATGTATTCATTGTAGCAGGCCTCAAAATGATACTAAACAAGGGACTCTTGGACTCAACAACTTGCCTCCTTCCTGAAGAAAGCATCTTCCTGGAATTTCACCCCCATCCTCCTTTTTCTGGCTTTTGGCTTTTTCTGCAGACCAATCTACCTTGACCTGGACTGTGGACTTTAGCCCTTTGAGGACAAACATTTCCTACATAATAAGTCATGCTTACAAGCCACAGCCCAGTGGAGCCACTGGATCTAAAAGGAATGTCTGCAAGGCCCAGCTCTCCAAGGTGTCATCAGATTCTGGAGTCTCCGTCCCTGTTCTTGAGACTTGTGCATGTTTGTGATCTACATGTTTGCTCAGTTAAATGTCAGCTATTGCATTAGGAAGAAAAATGGGGATTTCTCTTCCTTCTCTCCCTCAAGGTTCTTGTTTCCTTCTCCTTTATCTACAAGTGAAGGCCCCCCACCCCCTGAGCTGGGGATGGAGCCCCCTGGTTCGGTGGTGATGAGGGAGTCTTCAAGTAAGAGGATGAATAGGAAGGGTGCATGGGCAGAGTTCTGGGGACCTAGGCCTGTAAGAGGTGGGACTTGGCAGTCCAGGGCAGAGCCCAGGGATCCCTGGAGCACAGGAAGTAGAGGTTCAAGAGAAGGAAGCTCCCAAGGTGCAGAGTTAAAACCCCCAAGCATGTTAAAATTATAGAAATGCAGATGAGTGAGATACTGGACATAATAGTGCAAAAGAGCAGGGAGGATTGTCCACTGGAGATACCAGAGCACCAGGAGAGGGAGAAGCCAAATAACCAACACAACTAAACCAACAGACTTTATCACTTATGCCTAGTGTGAAGTCCCAGTAACTCTTAGGTAGTGTGTGTCGGGATTACTTTGCAAAAGAGTTTTGTTTGCCTGCGAAAGTGCAGCCCATCTTAGCTGAGCTTTTGCATAACAGAGATGTATGTGGTCTCCTGGTGTATGGACACCTGGGGTGATGACTTTGCAGGCTCAAACTCCAGTGGCAAGAAGATTCTTCACATGTCCTAGTGTCCAGAACTCTGCCCACACATCCTACCCTCCCCGGACTCTTTCTTGGAAAGAACAGGATTCAGAAAGGGGAAGGGAGGGGAGGGGAAAGGAAGCTCTCCTCCTCCACATTTCCTCTTTTGACTGAGTCCCCTATACTTACGGAAATAGTCCCAGCCAGGCTCCCACAGGACAAGGCTTAGCAAGAACTAAGAGATGGTTTGCGTAGCTCCCCCGCTGCACATCGGATTTCTACTCTTAGCTTTGGATGAATGTAGACTCAGAGGCTTGCTCTATAAATACAATGGGTTTGGTATAAAAGGCCTTTAGCCAAAACATCAATAATGGAACTAGATCCTATCTTGTTTTAACATGAGAAACAGAGGCGCTGCCTGGACAAAAAAAAGTAGAAAAGAAAAACTGGGGATCTTGGGGTCTTCGTTAAGCCTCAGGGATTTAATTGTATTCTCTTCACCTGGTCTGTTTTACTGAGGTTCAAGGCAAGACGTGACCTTAAAGATCTGCTTGTTCAATTCCATCATTTTACAAGTGAGGACTGCATGGCCCCGGGGGCTGAGGCCTTGCTATGGGTCATGGAGCTGCTCAGCAGCAGAAGTGGGTCTAGGGCCCAACTCCTGACTCGCAGTCCTATCTCACAGTCCTGGGTTATTTTATTGCAACTTGTTATTTCTAAGGCCCACGAAGCAAAATGAAAGGCCTCTTTCCTGATCCGGCTCTGCACAGGGGACCCCTTAGTGGGGACGTGAGGCTAGAGAAGGACTGCCGGGCAGACCCACAAACCCTTCCCTAACAGCCTCTCTCTGAATCTGCCCAGGCTGCCTGCTACAACTCCTGGGGGCTTCCTGTGGCCCTGTGATCAACTTTGAAGTTCTCAGTGCTCCTGCGCTGGTCTAAATGGGATTGATTTATGGATATCCGTGCATTTCTTAAAAACTCATGGGCATCAGCTCTCTACACCCAAGTCTCTTCATCTAAGAATATTAATAGATCACATAGCTCTACTTAACTTTGAGCTGTGAAAATATAATACAGTGGCACCTTGATTCATTCATTCATTTATTTATTTAGTCTTTTTGAGACAGGGTTTTACTATGCAGTTCAGACTGGCCTTGAATTCACTTTGTAGCCAAGGCTGGCCTCAAGCTTGTGGCAATCCTCCTGCCTCAGTTTGTTGAGTGCTGGGATTACAGGCATGTGCCACCATGCTGGGTGCTCCACCTTGGTTCATGAATTTAATTCTTTCCACAATTCTGGTCACAAACCAACTGAACTGGATGGGAACTGGATGGGAACTGAATCAAATTTCCCCATAAGGTCAACATTGAACCTAACCACTAAATTTGATAGGTACCAAGACACATTCATAGACTCAAAAGTGCTGTACAAACATTAGATACTGTGTAACTGGACCTTGCAAGTTTATTCTTTGAGAATCTCAAAGTTCTGTCAAAAACCTGTTAAATTTGACACAGGCTTTATTTTAGGAAACAAGTAAAGTTTTTGAAAAATGAATTCAGGGTGTTTAGAAAATAAAAGAGAGCAATCTAATCATTTCAGGCAAAGGAGACTCTTCCGGTTTGGAGCTCTCTAGGATGTAATAAGACCATTTGTTGTTCTGTGGTCCTCTGTGCTGCAGCATACGGGGGACACTGATAGAATGTTATGGAGTAGATGGACCACTCTGGCCCCCTGTCCTACAGATCATGCATTCCAGGGGTTGCTGGCATTTTGGGTCCTGTTAATGAGCCAACCCAGAGGTCAGGGTGGAACAGGCAGCTACAGTGTGTCTCAGGAATATACACTTCTGGAATGTGGGCCTCTCTACTCAAACATACTTTATCATGTTATGCAATCATGGGATTTCAGAGCTGGGTGAATCTGCAGATCGTATTTGCTATAGTTTGGATCTGAAATGTCCCCCAAAGCCCATGTGGTGAAGACCTGTGCTGAGGATGTGGCACCATCAGGGAGCAGAACGTTTCAGAGGTTGGCCTGGGGAAAGGAAGCTGGGTCCCTGGTGCCATGCCATTGGAGGGTCTTAGGACCATGGCCCCTTGCTGTTTTGCTCGCTTCCCAGGTACCCTGAGGTGAGCAGATCTCCTTCACCACACTCTCCTGCCGTGATGTACTGTGCTGCCCATGACCCAGGAAACAGCACCAAGCAACCATGAGCTGAAATCTCTGAAACCATGAGCTGATTTGGGAGGCATCAGCATGCCCATCAACAGATGAATGGATGAAGAAAATGCAGTGGATATGCACAATGGAGTATTATTCAGCCAGCAAGAAGGATGAATTTGAGTAATTTGTAGGAAAACTAATGGATCTTGAGACCATAATGTTAAGTGAAATAAGTCAGACACAGAAAGTTAAATATTGCAGGGTTTCTCTTATGTGAGAAACTCAAAATCTAAATCAATTAAAAAGTAAAATAAAAGAGAGATGGTAGGAAACAGGAAGCAGAATTTTTGGAGATGGGGAAGGGGACAAGAGAAAAAGGGTAGAGGGGAGGGTGGGGGAAGGGGACTGAAAATGATTAAGATGTAATACTTACTCATCTATGTAGCAGTTCCTTCAAATGGATATAATGATTGTGTATCACAAATATGCATCTACTGAAGAAAAAATAGAGGTAGTCAAAGGCTCAGTCCCAAGAGCACAGGAGGCTGAGAGGAGGCATGAGGATCCCAGTTCTGAGCAGGAGCTGGGCTGGGTGGAGGGAGGTGGAGAGGGAAAGGGGTGGTGACCCCAGAGCCCAGAAGGACAGTGGAAGGTGGGCAGAAGGTGACAGCTGGCCTCAGCTGCAAGAAGGAATAGGGTGTGGGAGAAGGAACAGCTGTTTCCATTAACAACACTGTGGCTGCTGGGGTCATTTCAGGGGAGGGCTGTGCATGAGCAGCCTTCAGCATTGGGGATGGAGAGGGGACCCAGGGAGCTGGCAGTCACGTGGCCTGGCATCCACCTGTCTCCAGGCCATAGAAAACACTTGCCAGATTATGACTGAGAACATTTCTACCTACTGGGGCCCTTGGGTGTGGGAAGCGGCTGAGCTGTAGATTAGTCATACGCGTGGGGCTAGAGCAAGGCCAGCACCAAACACGGAGGGCCCAAGGCGAGCAATAGGAGAGGGGTTTCACCTGTTATCAACCTCTTTCTGATTGTGTAAATAAATGCACTCCAGTCATTGGACAGTTCCTTTTCTCCCACCAGGAGAGGAGGCGCCATGTGACCTCAGCTGTCTGCATTCTGACTCTTGTCTTCATTTCTTCATCCTCCACCATCCTCCCCCCAGGAATTTCAAGAGCTACACAGTGTGTGGCATTTTGGTGCCTGAACAGGGACCTGGGGTACGAGGAAACTCATTATATAGCAGGTGAGAGGACACCTCTAGTTGTGTGCACAAAAGGGAGAGAGGTGTATTGCTATCATCAATATTGATCCCATTGATATCATTGATATTGATCCCATCATCAGGTGTAAAACATGGGGCAAATGGGTTCCCGAGAACAACAGATGTGTATAAAAATGCTCACTGTGTTATTGATTCCCATATTTACCTTTTCTTTGTGGATCCTGATCAGGGAGTGTCTTGATGATCCTAAGCCTGTTGAGATGACCACAGAGGATTTGCTCGGAGCACTATCTTAAAAGCCTCTAGCAAAAAAAGGAGAGTGGAGCAACAGCCCTCACGCCCAGAGCTTGAACCCTCTAGTTTTGCTCAGTCAGATAAGGAAGGAGCTGTTAGGGGCAGGGAGGACCTTTCCCCACTGGAGGAATGTTTTGCTGTGACTTCCATTTCACAGCCACCCAAAGTAAAACCAACAACCTTAACTGTGCCACAAGGGGCTACTTTCGCATTCCTCAGTTCAGAAAAATTTTGCTGCATCACAGGCTGAGACTTCCCCCCCTTCATAGAATGAGTCAACCTTTCTCTCTCCCTTGCAATTGGTGCTAAAAGAAACCAGGTGGGTGGGAGAATCCCTGGAGGGTTTTCAACATGTCTACCCTGTTGCTGAAGTCCAAGATCTCAATAATCTGGGACAAGTTATACGTCTTCATGAAGCTGAACCCTTTAAGATCTTAAAAGAACTAAATCAAGCAACCGCTACCTGTGGCCCCACAGCCCCTTTTACCTTGGGTTTTGTAGAGCTCGTAGGACAACAGGTTATGGCCCCAAATGACTGGAAAGGAATAGCTAGAGCATGTTTAAGTCCAGGGGATTTTTTTTTTTTTTTTTTTTTTTGTGGATACCAGGGGTTGACCTCAGGACCTCATGCGCCAGCAGGCGCCCATGCCACTGAGTGATATCACCGGCCCCTTTTTTTCATATGTGGGTTCTGGGAGTCGAACTTGGGCCCTCACGCTGGCCAGGCAGGCGCTTATGCGGCTGAGCCATCTCACTGGCCCCTGGGGGATTATTTACTGTGGAAGGGAAATTTTTTTGATTTGTGCACAGATCAGGCCACTCGTAATGCCACTAACAATGTGACCATTACATAAGACGTGTTAACCAGAAAAGGTGCCTATGCTGCCACAAACAATCAACTTACTTTTGAATTGCAAGCATATGAACAAATTAAAATAGTTGCCATAAGGGCTTGGAGGGAACTTCCTTTAAAGGGTGAGACATCCCTTGAACTGACCTCCATTCACCAGGGTCCCAATGAACCTTTTCAGGATTTTGTGGCATGCTTATTGCAGACCAGTGGGAGAATGAACAATGCAGAGGCTGGAAGTTAATTGTTCAACAATTGGCCTTTGAAAGTGCAAATAAATGATGTAAAGAGGCTTTACAAGCCCACAAAAAATGGGCTACTCTGTCTGAGATGATTCGAATTTGTGCAGACATTGGCCCCTCATATGTTCAGGGGCTGCCTTGGCAGCAGCTATCACTCAGGCTATTCATCCACAGTTTAGAGGAAAGGGAAAGAACAGGGTTACTTGTTTCAGCTGTGGGCGTGAAGGAAATTTTGCCCGAAATTGCTCTGTTGCACCTGTAGGGGCAGCACAACCACTATCTGCCCCTTCAAAAGAAAGTTGCCAGTATTCTTAAGACAACATAAAGGGCCGGTGATATGGCTCAGTGGCATAAGCACCTGCCTGTCAAGCACGAGGTCCTGAGTTTGACTCCCAGTACCCACATCAAAAAAAAAAGACAAAATAAAATACAAAAATATATATGTATATATTGATTATAGATAAAAGGTTTTTTCCTTCCAAATTTTTCTTGTGAGAGATCTCTGCTAATTGACCTACAAAAAATTCTGACTAGTCTATTTATATTTACAAACTTCTAAAATTATGAAAGAGTTATTATAATTTGGCCAAAAATATATTTGAGTGCACTCTGATTTTGTAAGCACATTGTCTGTGTATGTTTATTTGTCTGTTTGTCCAATCTGCAAACAGCTGTTTTTATTTGAGCTCAACAATTTTTTTCTTTCTTTTTGCATTTTTGCATTTTTGAAGCATTTGTTCATAATTTAATTTGGCTTATAGATTTAAAAAGCATGCTTCCACCTGGGTTGCCAGCTGATCAAAATGATGTTAAAATTGGTTTTCTCATAAGTCATTAGAAATTGAATTATTGGTCAGGATTCCCTTTGGTGAATAAAGGAGCAGCTGCCTGGGAAAAGTCATATCCCAGCCTTTGTCCATTAATAGGACAATGATCTCCATAGCCTTATGGAAGGCACCCTAATAAATATTGCTCAAAATATATTGTTGTGATACGTTTTCATTGGTCATTGTCAAAGGTTAAGTTTTCTAGAAATAAGGCCATAAGGTTTTCTGATTTAAAAATACTCTGGCACAAAAATGAATTAAGAAACAAAAGTTTTCTTATGGCTATGACAATTGATTGTTATTAATCGCATGGTGTATTAAATATATTCATGCCTTCAGATGTACAGGTCTTCCAAAATGCAAAACTGGGATTGTTTATGGTGATAGACTTTTCTTTCAGATTCAGGCATCTGCCTTTCTCTTGTGCTCCAGCTACTTGTGATAGGAGGTTCATAGCAAACCAACACGAGATCACCAGTCAATAATATTTTTAACAAAAACTTACGTGATATGTATGCTATGTATGTACCACTACATTTAAAGCTATTCAGACATGAAGCAGTCAAGACAATGTCACACACTTCAACGACATCCCATTAAAGGACAACAAATTAGATGAGAGTTTCTGTATTAGATAGAGATGATTGACTAAAAAAGGCTATTCTATGTCAAAAAGGAAATTTAAGTGTGTTATAAAAATGTCATCATGATTGTCACGTTAAAATATTATGTACGGATTTTTGGTCTCAAATTTTCTGTGTAAAACTGCATAACTGTTTGTTAACATTCTACAGGGATTCAACTACTAGAACATCCCTGGTTGGCAGGAAATAGTAGTTCTACTTTGTATTTCAAGGTGCTTGATATGCAGATAAAATTATAATATTAAGCTCCCTGCTCCCATTACAATGTAATGTCATTAACCTTCTCTTCTGGATGTTCAACAACTGAGGTTTGGAGATCAAAAACTAGAAAGATAGATGGGCTAGGAGGACAGTGAATATTTTGGCCCCAGCTCTCTGAGATCAATGAGAATCCAGGACATAAGAGAACCTCTGCTGTGACATCCTATAACTCAGTGAGTCCCTGACCTCCTGACCAAGGAGATTGTTGGACCACAGAGGAAGGAGAACAATGGTGTGTAGTGTGTCTAAGGAGAGTCACCAGGAGAGAAAAGTCTCCCAAGCTTTCACAGAAAGCAGTTTGGTCAAGCAATGGCCATGACTCATCCAGACAGCTGACACTGACAGGAGAACTGAGAGGTGCTATACATGATTCCAAGGTAAATCCTGAGGAGACTTAACTGACTTTGATAGACAGCAAGAAATTAATTTTGACTAATACAGGTCTCACTTTAACTTGGTCTTGAACATCCAGCAGAAAAGTATAACCACAAGATATATATAACAATGCCATAGTAATATGCTAGGTATAAAAGAGGCTCAAATCACTGACACCTTCTAACAATTTTTAGCTACACTGGTAACTGACTGCTGTTATGGGTTAATGGGCTGAATAGGGTGAAATTGCTGAATGCAGGGACCTGAAATCCTTGGACTGGGAATCTTTAGCCTAAACAAGTAAATTCACTCAGAATGGAAAGGGTTTGAGTAGGAGAAGGCCTTCACAGGAAAAAGCTTGGCCAAGGATGCCTGGGGAAGAGTGGAGAAAAAAGCCTTCCACAAGAAGGAGGTCTTCTGCAGAGACCTCCCAACACAGCTCCTCCAACTCCAGCTGACCACCCGTCACTTGCAACTACAAAACAGAAAAGTGGGAGATGTGGGGAGTGGCTGAGCTGGAGATCAGTCACACATGCAGGGCTAGAGCAAGGCCAGCCCTGAGAATATGGAGTGCCCAAGGCGAGCCATAGGAGAGGGGTTTCACCTGTTATCAACCTCTTCCTGATTGTGTAAATAAATGCACTGCAGTCATTGGGCAGTTGTTTTTCTCCCATCAGGAGAGGGAACTCCACGTAACCTCAGCTGTCTGTCTTCTAACTCTTGTCTTCATTTCTTCATCCTCCACCGTCCTCTCCCTGGTAATTTCAAGAGCTGCATGGGATGCGGCACTTGGGGCTTCGATGTGTGCAGGACAGAAATGTTCACCATAAGGTAGCTTTTCTTTATAGATGAATATTGCCTTTCCTACTTCTTTTCTCTAATTTTTAGCCTGATGTGTCTTTCCCGTACTTCCACTCTCAAGACTTCTTCTCTGTTTTATTATATTGTGTTGTGTGGCATTGTGTTATGTTTTGTTATACTTTCTGTATGTTCTGGGTTTTTCTTGACAATCATCTGAACCTGACAAACCTTTCCACAGATTTCAACAATATCCTCCATAGTTCTCACTCTTTCATTCTTGAAACACAGCCTGGGGATCTGAGTAGAGAAAAAAAAAACATAGAGTTCTGGAAGACAGCAAATTCTCTCCACCAAGTGGCATGGAGCCTGAACATGCTCTGTCCATGAGGCTCAGGAATCCCAAGCCAGGAGACTGGTGTAGGGGAGGATTCCTACTTAGTGATCCTCAGGAATGTTCAGCACAAAGGATGCTCACAATCTGTGAGGACTAGGTCACAAATCAAATGCAAAACACAGGGAAAATGACCTGCTGCAATTTGTGTGCAGCATTTACCTCTGCCTTATGTGAGGCTTGGAGAGATTCTTGAATCTAAACAGCACGCATTTCAGAGAACTCTAAAGTTTTTGGCCAGTATCTCTTTAAATATTACAGTATCTCGGGCCGCTAAAATGGCTCAGCGGCTTAAGCGCCTGCCCGGCAAGCGTGAGGGCCCAAGTTCGACTCCTGGAACTCACATACGAAAAGGGGCCGGTGATATTGCTCAGTGGCATGGGTGCCTACTGGCACGCGAGGTCCTGAGGTCGACCCCCCGGTACCCCAAAAAAAAAAAAGTACAGTATCTCTCCCCCATTTTTCCCATTTCTGTTATGGTTTCTATCTAGATGTCCCCCAAGAGCCTCATGCACTCATATGCAGGGCTTTGGGAAGGTGATTGGATTATAGGGGCTCATAGCTGACTTGGTATTGGGAGGCCCTGGTCAGAAGAGGCAGGTCACAGGGGTGTGGCCTGGAAGGGTTCATCTCCTTCCTCAATCCTCCCTTCTCTCTCTGCTTCCTGTCTGCATGCTGTGAGCAGGTCTCCTCCTCCATGCCCTTCTGCTATGCTACCATGCCTTGGAGCCAGCTGACTATGGACTGAAACATGAACCAAAATAAACCTTTCCTTCCTTAAATTATGGGTGTCAGGTATTTTGTTCTGGTGATGAGAAAGTGGCTAAGACAATTTCTTGTTCTGAAACAGTTTTGTAGACAAATGTTCGACCTTCCCATTTTATTGTGTATGCTTCTTAGTGACACTTTTGTGTGTGTGTGTGCAAATATTCCTCATATCCTGAAGGGGCTACATTCCAATCAACCCATCATAACTTGAAAATACCACAAGCTGAGAAATGCATAGCATCCACCCAACCCACAAAAACATCTTGGCTTCCCCGCCCAGCATACTGCAGATCACTGGTTGTTTCCCTGTGGTCTTGTCCAATGGGGACCTGTAGCTCTCTGCTGCTGCCAGCATCATGACAGAGGACCCTGTAGCATATGGACAGTCCCAACAAAGCAAAATTCAAAACTGGAAGTATAGTTTCTACTGAATGCATATTGCTTTGGTGCCATTGTAGGTTGAAGAACTGTAAGTTGAACCAGCATTAATCAAGGAGCAAATTATTGAATACGGGGAGGGCTGATGGGTGTGTAAATATACATAGTTTTAAATTTGTTTTTCTTGAAGTAATACATATGCAATGATTAAGAGTCCTGTAATTCTACAGGACTTATGAGACAATAGAACCCCTGCCTCACACTAGATCCCAGCTCCCAAATGCAGCCATGTTTAAATTTGTTTCTTCTGGTATTTGCCTCTGTGTTACTAGAATATGCTACTGGTATTGTTCTCTTTCTATTTTGGATATTATCTATTGATTTCACACTATAGAAGAGGAGAAATTAGCTCTCACACATTTTTTGACAGCACTTCCTTTCCCTCTGTTATCTTTTATACTTTTCATGTAAGTTTTTCTTTGTACTATCATTTTACTGATTTTTGGTTGTCTATTACATTATTTTTTCTACTGTGTATTTATTTATTAAGAGATGATTTTTGTTTCCCCGCTGTTTCTTTTTGTTTTGTTTTGTTTTTTAAGAAATAGTCTCACTGTGTAGTTCAGGCTGACCTTGAACTCATTTGTAGCCCAAACTCCCAGCTATTTCCTTTTTAATCACCTCCTGTCTACTTAAAGGAGGAGAGGTTTATTTGGGCTCTCAGTTTCAGAGGATTCAGTCCATAGTTGTCTGGTTCCAAGGCAGGAATTTCATGGTGGAAGAGCATGGTGGAGCAAAACTTCTCAATTCATGGCTGACAGGAAGCAGAGCATAGGAGAAGAGTACCAGGGGAGATGCACCTTCCCTGGTCATGCCCTCAGTGACCCAACTCCTAGTGGGCTGCACCTCTAAGAGCCTGTTCAGGTATGGACATCACTGGATTAACCCACAGATGAGCATAACACCCCCCATGACCCAATTGCTTTTCCAGGAGTCTCTTAATTCATTCATGTTGACAATTAAGAGTAACTGTCCCACCGATGTTTTATAGTTACATCTCTCCCATTCCTTTTTCCTTTGTGGGTTTCTATCTTCCTTTTACCACTGTTACTTCAATGGGATTTTTAGGAAGGAGAAGTGATAAGTGTTCATGTTTAAGTCGTCATGTTTAAACAGAAATCCTCTTTTTTGGAAACCCATTGCTGATAACAGTATGCTTTATTTTTTTGAGACAGGATCTCACTATGTATTCCAGGCTGGCCTTGAAGTCATGATGTAGCTCAGGCTGGCCTCAAAATCATGGTGACCCTCCTGCCTCAGCCTCCCAAGTGCTGGGATAACAGGCGTGCACCACCACACCTAGTAATAGTACAACTTTTTAATGGAGGCAGCTATCACAGGTGCCAGCTTTCTGTAAGACTAGCAGTTCCGAAATCTCAGAACTCATTATCTCCCCCAAAGTGGGTGTCTGAGATCCTGGCCCTCAACTGCCTTTCATCTCTCCATCAGTGCTCTCATAGTTTTTGGCGACACCTGAAAATGTCTCTTACCTTTTACTTCATTATGTACTCTTCAACATTCTGTAGTTACCCAGGATTTCTCTGCATTTTATGAAGATGTGAAATTCCCCCATTGCCAGAAATCAAAGACAAGTAGAAGTGTCTGGATGTTCCTATGTAAGATATTAGAAATCAAAAAGCCTCTGTATTTTAATTCCCAATATTGAAGTAGATTGATCTCTACCAGCTGTGAAAAGGCAAACTCTAGTTCATGATATAAATGATCTCACAGGATGCATACCATTAGGGCAATCTGGTGGCTTAATTGCTTCCTCCCCAGTGACTTATGGCTTGAAACAGATAGAAAAGTAGGCTATCAAAACAAATACTTGAAAGCCAAAGATAAAAAATGTTAATAATTAGTAACGGCCAGAAGCAAAGTTAATCCTCAGAGGGCCCATAATGCCAGCTATTTAATGCAAATTAACAAATGACATTTTAATGTAAAGGACTTGAAAGCTAATATTCTAATTTTCCAAGGAAGATCAGTAACTCAACAAACAATAATGTGTTCTAGAAAGGGATTCAGAACTAGAGTGATAACTTTATCTTAGTGATAAGTGAAATGCTACACAAAGTTTATATTTGTGATCCAAAATTAGACTAAGTTAGAATTAGATGCCACAGGCTTTGGAAGAAGGTCTCATAAAAATGAAAAGTGTGAGCAATAGCCGATCACAAAGTGATAAAATTGGTCATATAACACTAGGTAATGAGACAATTTCTTTTTTCTCTGAAGGATTATGAAGGGTAATTCTGAATTAAAATGGTGTTCTTTTGAATTCTCAGATCTTGTGTTTTGAATAAAAGTTTAGTAAATGAATAATAAAACAGCATTCCAATTTGCGATGCTGGGTTGCTTGGGATAAATAATTTTAGCTTAAAATAGAAAAACACCCACTAGTATGGGGACTGAAGTCTCCTTGTGACCAGGAGCGACATCAAGTTTTTCTGTTTATACAAAGTGCTGAATAAAACCACGCAAAGCTGGTAACTCTCCCCGACACACTGTGGAAACAAAGCAGCCAAGCACAAAAGATTTCATTTCTAAAAACAGGCAGAACCAATGAATGCCATTAGAAGTCACCCCAACAATTACCCTTGAGGGGGTAGTGACGAGAAGGGGACATGAGGGACTTCTGGGGGGCTGGTGACTCTTTGAGTTTTGCTCAGGCCCCAAATCACACAGGCATTTCCATTGCTGAAAATTTCTTGCGTGGAGTTTTTCTGCGGGGAAAGTACATTGCGGGGGACAGAGATATTCTCCTTTAAAACGAGCCTCCGGGGTATGTTTTCTTAGCTTCATTTGATAGACAAGGGAATTGAGAAATTATGATTTTCCAGGGATGGTGAAATGTGCGAATACAGGTTCTCCGCGGTGTCTGGCGCCTCCGGAGGGGTTTACAGCAGCGCCCCGACTCCCTCCCTTCGGGCCTGCCTGTGAGTGATCTGGTCCGGGCTGTGAAGCCTGGCGCTGGTGCCCTGATCATTCTTCAGTGCGTAAAGCGTGCTGGGTCCTCTCATTGTCCCGATGTTTGTTTATAATCTTTTGCTTCAAATTTTTTTAAAAAATCCGACAAAATTCAAATGCAGTGTCAACGACATGGATTGTAAGCACCTTCTTCTGTTATGTTCTCTAGCCCTGCCCCTCAATCTGGGTATTATTATTTTTTTTAACTCCAATTAGAATAAGAAAAAAATTTGCACTGAAGTTTACCATGTGTACAGAAAAACTCCACGCAAGAAATTTTCAGCAATGGAAATGCCTGTGTGTTTTGGGGACTGAGCAAAACTCAAGAGTCACCAGCCCCCAGAAGTCCCTCATGTCCCCTTCTGGTCACTGCCCCCTCAAAGGTAATTGTTGGGGTGACTTCTAATGACATTCATTGGTTCTGCCTGTTTTTAGAAATGAAATCTTTTGTGCTTGGCTGCTTTGTTTCAACAGTGTATTGGGGAGAGTGATCCATGCCGGAGGATGTAGTTGTGGGGTGTGCGTGCCCAGCCCTGCACAATCACCCATGATAACGTCACTACTCTGGTAGATCAGGCATGGTCAGAGGAAAAAGTTACCAAATTCTGTTTAAAGATCTTACTTGGCTCTGTTTCTGATTCTAGAATTGGGCGACACTGAGTTCCATAAAATAGAGTAGGTGTTGCTATGAGTCAAGCAGGGAGGTTGGTTTTATAGATGGGAAAGGGTTTGAATAAAAGGCAAATGATCATTTCCAAGTTATTTTCCTTAGAGAATGGGGAGAGGGAAGAAGTGCAATAGGAAAGTAGCTGGTTAACATCAGGTGACTCTAAGAACCAAGGCTGAGAGAATTTCATTATCGTGCCAGTTGGAGTTGGCCTGTTTGGGAAATTTGGTTTTTATCTGTCTCACCCTATTGTTTTGGGAGGTCAGTTGAATGGCTTAGTTTCAGTTGGTGATGTGGAACTTTAGCATGACCAACTCCATTTTGGTTTTTATCCTGATCTGTTGGGGCCTAGTGCAGGAACTTATCCCCAGACAATGGCTTCTTGTAATTGTCATTTAACAACATATGTTCCAGAATACTTGTAAATATCCAGTTAATGGGTATTTGGGTAGTTTCTAGTTTGGGACTATTATTAATAATTTTAATTTGAACGTTTACTTCAGGTTTTTTTTAATGGAAAAAGGTACATAACATTTTTTGGTAAAAGTGACTTAAGTTTTGGATCCTGACATTCTTCCACTGGCAGAAACCAAAATATATAGAATGTAACTTTCTGATTATATATTTCCTGTTAATAAATAAGATTGTTTAGAAAGTCAATAACTCTGATGGTAAATGTATCTCATCAATTTAAAATTTGTACCAATTCAAAAGCCTCTTATTTTGCAAACATTCTCTTTAAAGATAATGTCAATTATTATTTCAGTATGAAGGGTATATTTTAGATTCAAAACCCATTCATCAAACACTTTAGAAGATACATTTTTGTAAATTACTCTCAGGGTGTTCACAAGAAATAAAAACAAGCAGATGTCCTTACAGTGATCAACTCTATTAGCAGGTTCAAGTTGGTCATTCTTAAGTGCAATGAACAATTTCTTTCATAATTTGTTTTATTTTATTTTGTTTTGGGACAGGATTTCACTATGTAGATCAGGCTGTGCTTAGACTCGCTATGTAGTCCAGGCTGACCTCAAATTTGTGATCCTCCTGCCTTAGCCTTGCCAGTGTTGGGATGATAGGCACGCACAACCATACCCATCTTCTTTTATAAATTGTATTATGTTCTGTCATTTAAAATCAGCTGAATTCAGAAATAGCACTGTCCATGGTAGTAATCTAAGTTGTCTAGAAGCACTGAACACTTATCAGCATTTGGAACCCCCCCCCAAGGAAACAGGAGGGACACAGGCAACAAAGGTAATCCTAATCAGGTAATGAGGGTCAAGCATTCATTGAATGGTTTGTGGTTTGTACAGAGAAACAATGGCATAAGCTATAAAGTAGTCTGGTGGGGATACTTACTCATGGTCATGACATTGAGATCCTTTCCCCTATCTCAGTCCTCTCTCTGTCTCTGTCTCTCTCTCTTTCTTTTCCTTCCTTCCTTCCTTCCCTCCTTCCTTTCCTTTCCTTTCCTTTCCTTTCCTTTCCTTTCCTTTTTGTTCTCTCTCTCTTTTCTTTTTCTTTTCTTTTTTTTCAGTACTGGGTGTTGAACCCAGGGCTTTTGCACTAAGCTACACCCTCAGCCCTTTTTTCATTTCTTATGCTTGAGACAGAGTCTCACTAAGTCACTAAGTTGCCCAGACTGGGCTTGAACTTGTGATCCTCCTGCCTCAGCCTCCTAGAGTGCTGGGACTACAAGCATACATCTCCATGCCTGGCTCTACCTCACTGTTTTCTAAATGCTTCCCCTCAGAGTTACAAACATAGAGCTTGGTTATTTCCAAACTTTTCTTACTAGGCACACTCTCTCCCCTTGTTTAATGTCCAGCTTCTTGGCTGAGTGGAGTTCCTTTTTCACTAAGTCAGCCTCTCGCCTCACAGGAGTTTTCTTGCTACCTCCTGAAAATAATGCTTTCTCCATCTGCTACACAATGAACTGGGAGAATGTCTGGTGCCCTGAGAGCCCAGAACTGGGAGAGGGGGACATCAGGGAGACTCCTCCCAGAGCTGGTGACCTGCAGATCTGGAACCTGGAGCCAGGGTGTGACAGAGTTGTCGTGGGGGATGGGCTAGCTGGGGTGATAGGGGCAGAACCAGCTATGCATAGGACAGAGCCGGGGACTTTTGGTGAATTCCTGGTTCTCCCTAGAAGCTGCATGTGGAAGGCCTGATGGAGCAGTTACCTCTTGTCACAGTACCGCTGTGTAACAAAGAACCACACAGGCACGGAGGAGTACAGCTGTTTGCTGCCCATGCATCTGCGGTATCAGAGAGGTGGGTGGCTCTGTGAGACAGATTCAGCAAAAGGCATCATCATCTTCTGTGTGCCCAGCCAGGGGTGCAAACCCCAGAGCAGGCACGGAGGGGAGAAGCCAGCACGCGGTCCCATGGCCTTGAGTGTCCACCCCGGTTCTCCATGTCCCAGGTGCTTGGTGCTGGGAGGGGGAGGTGTCTACTCCTTCAGCTGTGCAGTGGGAATAATAACAACACACAGATAATCATTCTGAAGGTAATGACAAGCTCATCCGTGAGAAAGGTGGACACAGCACCTGGTCCTTAACTTAATTAACTTAGGGTGCAACTCTTAATTGCTTTTTATTAAGTTTTTCTCTAAGATCCTCAGAAAATTGGGCATTTAGAACAATGCTGATGTCTTGATCTGCTAAAATAGGATTCCATACACTGGATGGCTTAACTAAGTAACAAACATTTATATCCCACATTTATTTCTCTAGGTTGGAAGTCTAAGGTCAGCTGGACAGCATGGTTGGTTTCTAAGGAGGGATCTCTTGGTCGGAAGAGGTGTCACTTGGGCATGGTCTGGAAGGGTTCATCTCCCGCCTGGGCGCCTGCCTGTGCTCTGCTTCCTGGCCGCCATGGCCCAAGCAGCTCTCCTCCACCAGGCCCCTGTAGCATGCTGTCCTGCCTTGGAGCCAGTGGACTAATGACTGAAAATGTGAGCCAAAAAGAAACTGCCATCCTTTAAGTCGTGGGTGTTGCGTGTTGTATCTTAGCAATGAGAAAGTGACTAAGACAAACTTTTTGAAGTTTTGCAAAGAAGATTTTGAAGTTTCATATGTAAAGAAAGGCAGATGTTATTAATAACACTAGTCAACAAATATTTGAAGTGAGTAGCTTTTCTGGCTTTAAGTATTCTTGCTTAATTTAATCATAACAAGCATTTATCACAGTTCTTTGCTTCTTGCCACTGTTAGGTTGGGGTTAGGGTTGGGCTGACTAGAGATTCACATTTATCTGGGTGTGGTGGTACACACCTGTAATCCCAGGCATGCATCAGCTGTCCTGGGCTGGTGTGTGCAGCAGAGGGACAAGGAGCTGGTTCTCCCTCAGAGCTTCAGGGGAGCCAATCTGCCAACATCTTGACCATGGACTCCTTAACCCTTTCTGTCACTGAAATTACTCAATTTGTGACACTTTGTCATAGTGGCCCTAGAAATGAATCCCAGGCCAACTTCTTGAGCTAATGGTTGTAGGCGTGAGGTGTGATGTTTCCTCAGTGACTGGGTTAAAGTAAATGTTAGCATAAAATTTCCTCTGGGGAACTCAAACTAAAATAGTGTTCCACACTGGTCCTTAATGATGCCATCTTTGCCTTCGGGTGGTGAATCTGCACTCGCTGGTCAGCAGCACATCTCTCTGGGAAGCACCCTGCGCCGCTGGCTGGTTCTGCTCTGTCCGTGTGGTGTGGCTGGAGCTGACTGAGATTCTGGGCAGCCCGAGGGGTGGGATAAAAGCTCCCCAGTTCTCTGGGCACTGGTTCAGCAATGAGTATGTGATCCAAGGTGGGCCAAACTGAGTGCTCCCCAGGAATTTTTCTGGCATAAGCAGGAAAACTACTTTTTTATCAGAAATCAAGGGTCCTACTGTCAGTGCAGATTTCTGTTTTGGGATGGGTTCCTCAGTGATGGGGCCAAGCCAGGAAGCACAGGTCAGTCAGAATTCTTAATCCCTGGATCAAACCCTGCCTGAAAGCACAAATATTCTTTTCTGTGAGCAAATAAGTTCTCTTTTGTGCTTTAAACCAGTTTGACTTGGGTATTTGATACTTACAATAAAAAGTGTCTTAATGCATCAACAAAGTCTAATCTCTACTTATTTTTTGCCCTTAGTGTTCTTGGTTTATCGCAGTGCTAGGACTTCAGGAGGCAGGTAAGCTCTCCACAGAAGCAGGTGGATTTTTTTGTCCTATGCAGTCAGAAAAAACATGGATTCTCAAATGAAGCAAGATGACACTGGGATGACTTCTCCTGTTGTATGGGATAATCACAGTCACGGGTCACCATTGTCATTGTGGCAGGTGTGTCTCGGCATGACAGCTACCTATAGATACGTATGCCACTGTCCGTCTCCTCACTATGTGTGTGTTTCCTCCCCATGAGCATGAACAAGGCTTGTGACTGGTCCAACCAGGAGAACATGGCAGAAGTGATGTTCTGTGTCTTCTCAGGCTGGGTCATAAAAAGGCTGCTGCTTCCACCTGGATCCACTTGTGTAGAAAGGGCCGGGGCCTTAGTGAATGAGCAGCGTCACGGACAGCATGGAGCAGAGATGAGCTGTGGCTCCCACGGCTTGTTCTAATTCTTGACCCACTGAATACATGAGCATAACAAATGTCTACTTTACACCAGAGTTCTGGGGAAATTTTAAACACGGCAATTAAATATATATATAGATAGATAGATGTATATCTATCTATCTATCTATCTATCTATCTATCTATCCATCTATCTATATACATACATATATAATTTGGTTTTTAACTTATGCATGATAATTGTGCATATTTACAAGGTACAGCTTCACATGTATATACTATGTAATGATCCAGTTGTGTAATTAGTATCACCATACCTTAAACCTGCATTGTATCTTTCTCTCTTTTTTTTTAATCGTTTGGAGAAAGGGTCTTGCTATGTAGTTGATGGTAGCCTCAAACTGAATGTGATCCTCCTACCTCAGCCTCCCGACTGTGGGATTATAGGTGTGACCCACCACACCCAGCTGCCTTATTATTTCTTACTCCATGGCCATAGTATGGTCATGGGCAGTGTGCAGTATTGGCTAAGCTGGACTACGTTTTCCAGGACCCTTTCACCTGTGTGTTTTTGTTGGGTCTCAAGGGAGATTCCTGCAGGGTGGAAGTGGAGAGACAGCTCTTCTGTAACTCACACAGAATATTTGTCCCCAGTCCGTTGGTTCATTGGTCTGAAGCAGCAACCGGGCCCGCATCAGCTGTCCTGGGCTAGTGTGTGCAGCTCCATGAGAAGGGGCCAGACTTCTTCAGGAAACCCGAGTCCTTAAGGTTGGAGCCAATAAGAACCAGCACATGCTGGGGCCCAGTCTGTCCTGTGGGCACCACTGTGTCCAGGTCTCCATCCAGTAGGTACCATCTTCTCCTCGCAAGGGCCCAGAGAAGCCAAGCTCCAGGACCTGGCTCCAGGCTAAAAGCTTTAGAGGAGTAGTCAGCTCCTGCAACTGTGTAAGGCCAAATTCTTGCTTCTAATGTGAAATACACAATGCATATGATATTTAATTATAGAATATATTATATAATACACAATGTAAAAGCCACACTATATACGATCCATAATGTGTAACATGCAGTATTTAGGCTCACACACATACGCATAGATATATGTCTCCACTTCTCCCAGGTTCTGCTTCTTTGATCGCATCCTGACAGATACCCGTGGTAACCAGATGTACGTGTTACTCAGTTACCCGGCCTTCCCCTCTGCATCTTATTCCCTCCCTTTCGTCACCCAGTACTGTACAGCCTCCTGCCTCTGGCTGTCACCCTCCGCATCCTGCACCTGGTCCCTGTTTACCCCGGAGCTGCCACTGTCCTCACTGATTTGCAAATCCGATTTGCATTCTGGATGTAAGCTGCATCTGAGAAAATCTTTCACCGGTATCTAAGAATAGATTTAGGCCCACGTTGGACCTGGCAAATATTCACTTTAAGAAAAAGGCTTGCTTCTTTCTCCTTTCTTCCTGGAAGACTCTTCAGGCAACTTTTTAGGGCAAGATGACTTAATTTGCTCAAGCTTCTGTGACGAACACCCCAGACCAGGTAGCTTAAATAATACATATTTATTTCTTATAGTTCTGGAGGGCAAAAGTCCCAAATCATGGTGCCAGCCCAGTCAGGTCCTCATGAGGGCCTTCCTGCTGGCTCTTGTGTGTGTGGCCCTTCTCACTCTGTCCTTCCAGTCAAGAGAGCTTTGTCTCCTCCCCCGACACTAATCCCATGGCAAGGGCCATGCCCTCGTGGCTCCTCCCAACCCAGTTACCTCCCAAGAGTTCCCTCCAGATGCTATCATGTTAGGGGTGAGCGTTTTAGTGTGGAGCTTAGCCCATCTTGTGAAAACAGTGTCACTTCCTCATCAAGGAGGAGACCACTGTAGCCAGGGACACTTGTGGGCAATGTGCTGATGACTCAGAAAAAAACATGGCAGCTCTCTAAGAAACAGCTACCCTGTTCTCTGCTAAATGAGGTGGCGTTGAAGAGAAATAGACTTATATAACTTCATATATTGCAGTAGTCCCTCATTATCCCTGGTTTTACTTTCTATGGATTTAGCTACCTGTGGTCAATCATGGTCCAAAAATATAGTACAAGTATAAGATATTTTGAGAAGCGACCACATTCATATAAATTTTATTACAGCATATTGTTTTGATTGCTCTATTTTATTGTTGTTAATCTCTTACTCTGCCTAATTTATAAATTAAACTTTATCACAGGAATATATGTGTAGTAAAAAGCATAACCCAGGTTGGGTACTATCCACCAGGAGTCTTGAAATGTATTCCCATAAGTAAAGGAAGACCACTGTGTTTTCTTAGTTCCAGACTTAGTAAAGTTCATCAACCACTGGGAATATAAACCAAGTAGGTGCAATTACTCTTTCTACTGCAGATGCAGAGAGGGCATGTAAACACTGAACGCATGGGGCTACGTTGCACACGGCAATATGTCTGTCTGTCTCCCAGAGGTGTTCCTTTTGGCTGGTACTGCCCATACCCATGGTAGTATTACAAAAGCCTCCGGCCAAAGCTGGATGGAACAAGTATGGACACCCGACCCAGGCTGAGCCAGTTAGATACTTTTTCCTAGGAATTTGGGTTTCTACCAGGAGAAAACCTATGTTGCTAGAATGGCAACATGGCCACATTGTATCTCAGAATGATTTCAGGAGCAAGTGGCTGACATCTAGTCTGATGGCTTGCAAAGAAGGGGACTTAATGACTCTCTGACTGTGACCACTCATTGTGTCACAGTCAACTTGACTCGAGTAAGAACCACCTACCAGATTAGTAAAGCTCTGGGTATGTCTGTGGGTGGTTGACGTGTAGACCGAAAACCTAGGAGGGAAGACCCACCCTGGATGTGGGATGTGGGATGTGGGATATGGGTGGGCACCAACCTCTAGGCTTGTACCCTGGCTGGAATAAAAAGAGAAAGAAGGGAGTCTGCCCATTTCTTCAGAAGAACTCTGGTCTTCCTCATCGCCTTTGGCTGCTGGTCTCCGGTTCCTCCAGCCTTCCAACACAGACTTTTCAGCTTTCTGACACAGACTTACGCTGGTGACTCTGCAGTGGGCCTCAGGCCTTTGACCTTTGACCTTTGATCCTGGCTCCTCCAGCTCTCCAGTGCACAGATGGCCATTTTGGATTCTTTTGCTCTGATTCCACAGAGCACCATGGGGACCCCTCCCCTCTGGTCCTGTAAGCCTCCCTAATAAAACCCTTGTTTAATTATACATATATTTCATGTGTTGATTCTGTTCCTCTAGTGAACCCTAACTAATACACTGATGAAAACATCTAACAGTAAGTCTCAATAAATGTGTAGCCTGATCCAAAGACCTAAATATTATAGCCAGACCTAGATTATCTTAGTTGCTTGACTTTTTTTCCCCCCATTGGTTGGTGAAATCTCAGATTTTGGTACCAAGAAAGCTGAAGAATCTCCAGTTTACAGCTCCCAAGTTCAAGTCCATGGGAATGAGCACACCTATAGCCCCTAAAGCCCCACCAAGAGTCTCACTGTGTCTCCATGGCTCTGCTTGTGTTACTTGCTTAGAGTGGAGCCAATCCCTGTTGCCTGGGATGGGGCCAAAGACGGAAAAAACCAGGAAAAGCAAAAGCAAGAAACAGCCCCATGCTACCAAATGCTCACTGCCCACACAGCTGTGGGGAGGCCACCATGCAGAGAAGCAGAAGAAGCTCTGATGAAAGCGAGAGGAAAGACTGACCTGAACATGCAGAAGGAATGCCAAATGGAAGGCAGGGTCCTGTGCTTTGCAAGGACTGCTTCTGTCTCCCAAGGCTTGATGCAAACCTCTTCGTAGGACCCTTGTGATGCCTCTGCAGTGTCACAGTGTGTTTCCTTTTCTGTCACTTTCCTTCCCTCCTCTTCCCCTTTCTTCCCCTTGGGTAGCTCACATTGGTTTATATTACTCCCAGCCAATAACATTAACCAATCCAGGGAGCTCACTAGAGTTTTTCTATAACTCCATGATGGGAAAACAAATGGAACATTTTCCAAGCTCAGGAAGAGTCTTTCTGCCTTGGAAGAACAGGTAAACTGAGACACGATACTGGACATTTGTAATTTTTGCCACCAGCATCCTCTCCTTGAACCACAGGGAACCATGGTTTGTCCATTCCCCAGTGATGCATTGTGGGTAAAGTGGACTCTCGTATAAGCCAATCAGCATGTCCCATCCTTCTGACCAGAGTGATGGGCTTCCTGATGGTCACATGACACAAAACCCACCCATCCCAGCTAAGGAGAATCAATTCTATATTTGGTTGGAAATATCAGGGAAGCACACTTGCACTTTCTTTTGGTGTGGGTGTGAAAGGATAGCAGGGCTAAATTGTGGCCGATCTCTTATGAGCACATGGAGCCAAGCATGGCCTAAATTCAGGGAAGCAGGGCCCAGAAATCCAGAGATGCAAGTTCCATCTTCGTGAAATCCTGCGAGTCCTGTACCTGAAGCAATAGTGCACTCTGGGTTGTTTTCTGTTAGCAAAGATATTCTTTTTCCTTTCTTAAGCTGATTTGAGGTAGGGTTTTTGTCACTTGCAGCAGAAAAGAATCATAAGTAATACAGTTGTGGGAAGTTGGCTTTGAGGAAAAGTGTCAGGTAATCTATAAGATGGAGAGGCTGCGCCATAAACAGAGACAGATCCTAAAACTCTAGTAGGCACACTTTTTCCTTTTTTCTGAACCCATAAAACACTCCGCTTCTCTAGTAAATATGGTGTACATCACACATTGGCTTGAGTTACAATTACAGTTCTTCTGTGGTAGGTATACATTTCACAACCATAAAACTCTGGTGAGCAGAATGTAACTTTCTTTATGGTTTTATAATTGAGCTTAGTTTAGCTCACAAACCCTCATTTCTGCTTTTGGCATAGAACTTAATCTTGCCAATCCCAGGCATTTCTGGCAGTCCTGGTTTAAAACTTGGTATCTTTTGGGGGAGAATAATCAGTTAGTTTGGGGTTCCAAATTGCTTTACTGTGAGGGAGATCCGTGTCCTAGCAAGCACAGCAGGGAGACCAGCTGTCTGGTCTGGGAGCAGACCTCCGACCTCTGACCTTGGTGGCAGCAGGTTGTGGCTGACACAGCAGAGCTGGGCAGCCTCCATGCTGGCTCTGCCTCCATGCAGCTCCTCGCTCAGCTTCTGCAGACTTAGCTGGGTCTTCTGCTGTCTCCAGCTTGAGCTGCCTCCAGGGTCCCTGTGCCTAGCAGAGTTCTGTCTCCATCAGTCATGCCATCTCTTGTCCCTCCTGGCCATCCCATTCCAACATTTGGGAACCCCATGAATCTTCTACATTCCACAGGAGTGAAGAGTGAGGGGTCGGCTCAACTGGGTGCCCATCTGCCTAAGACAGCTCTGCTACCATTCCTGGGCTCCTGAACCACTTACAATGCTTAATTTTCTGTGCCAGCTTGATGGAACCAAGGGATGCCCAGACAGCTGGTTAAACGTTATGTCTGTGTGTGTCTGGGTGGGTGTTGCCGGAGGAGGTTCAGGCACCCCTTCCCCAGTGTGGGTGGTGTCATCTCAACCGCTGACGGTCTGAATAGAATAAAACTGTTGCAGGGTGCTTGGGCTGGGACACTGATCTCCCACCCATTGCACTCCTGACTCTCAGGGCTTCAGATCTAGATTGCAGCTCATACCATGAGGTCTCTGGTTTCCGGGCCTTTGAGTCTCGCCACTGGTTTTCCTGGGTCTCCAGCTTGTGTGCAGACAGTAGAACACAGGACTTCTTGGCTTTTGTAATTGCATGAACCATCTCATCTCATCTCATCTCATCTCATCTCATCTCATCTCATCATCTCATCTCATCTCATCTCATCTCTTCTCATCTCATCTCATCTCAACTCATCATCTCATCTCATCTCATCTCATCTCATCTCATCCCACCCCATCCCATCCCACATCATCTCATCCCACCCCACCCCATCCCATCCCATCCCATCCCATCCCATCCCATCCCATCCCATCCCATCCCATCCCATCCCACATCATCTCATCTCATCTCATCTCATCCCACCCCATCCCACATCATCTCATCTCATCTCATCCCACCCCATCCCATCCCACATCATCTCATCTCATCTCATCCCATCCCATCCCATCCCATCCCATCCCACATCATCTCATCTCATCTCATCTCATCTCATCTCATCTCATCCCACCCCATCCCACATCATCTCATCTCATCTCATCCCACCCCATCCCATCCCACATCATCTCATCTCATCTCATCTCATCTCATCTCATCTCATCTCATCTCATCTCATCCCATCCCATCCCATCCCATCCCATCCCATCCCACATCATCTCATCTGTCACCTAGCCCTCTTCCTACCTACCCATCACATGTTTGTACAGTTCTGTGTCTCTGGAGAACCCCAGGTGGCACATGGCGCATGTCTCAGGAGGTTAGGGCGCAATCTCGAGGAGGCTGCAGGGCCCACCCCTTCCTCCCTCCTGTGCTTTCCTCCTGAGCTCTGCAGCCTCTGCCAGGAAGGACTTTTGTTTTCACCGTGTGCCATGGGTTGAATGCGTTGGCCTGCATTCCTGCAGGCTGGCTCTTGATTTTCCTTGGAACACAACAAAAAACTTTCTGTCCCCTGTCTTGAGTCGACAGCTGGAAACCCCGTTTTCCAAGACCGTGCCTGTGTTCTCGATTCCCAGAATTGGTCCGTGGCTTCCAGATGGAGCGTTTGCTTTGTCTACCACCTTTTTGGGGCCAGCTCTTCCCTGTCGCCACAAGTCTGGGCCTCACAGTTTTGTTAGTCAAGGAAGGGCTGCAGGGCAAAAAAGAAAACTAAAAAGAATGAGTAGGAAGGGAAGCCAGTGTGGTGCCATTTCACAACACACCTGGCTCTGAGAGAGTCTTGCTGTCCTCCCAGCCCTGGGAAGCGCCTCCGGCCTGGTCCTGCTCTTCCTGTGGGAGGAGTCTGGGCTGCCCCTTCTGCTGTCTTCTCTGACACCCCCTGTGGCTGGACTCTGCCATCTATGAGACTCAAACCAGCAGAAGGAACGCCCCTTCCAGTGAACACATCCTCCTCCTTTGGGCCAATTGGCCCTGGGTGATGGTTGTTCTCCTTAGCTGCTGGAAGTTGGTCTTAGTGTTTCATGTGAGCAGCTGTCTCATCAAAGACCCAACAGCAAGTGCCCTGCAGTGTCATTCAGGGGGTGGTGGCCTCTGTGTCTCTTAAGGGGGTGGCTTCCTAAGTCATCCTCAGGCCTGTGGCGAAAAGGATTTGCTGCATTTCCAGCCCCTGGTGCGAGTGGACGTGACCTTGTTTGGATGAGAGTCTGTAGATGTAAGGGACCCAATGGCTTAGGCGGCTCCTAACTTTAATGACTGGTGTCCTGGACACACAGAGACACAGGTGCAGAGGGAGAAACAGCTCGAGGACACAGCAAGGGCTGGAGCGATGGGTCTCCAGGCCAAAGAGTGAGCTGATTGCTACAGAACCTTGGAGAGAGCATGGCGCTTCCACACCTTGATGTCCTACTCCGGCTTCCTGCGAGAACCAGAAGGGAACATTTCCCGGTGTTGAAACTGCCTGGTGTGTGCCTGGTCTGTCCTCTGTGACAGAAGCAGCCCTATAGGGCTAAGAGCCCCAGGACCCTTGACCCTGACCCATTTCTCTCCACTCAGTCCTGGGGAATCCTGAGGGATTGGGACACCACAGGGATCCAGTGGTGGCTAAAGGGAGGGGACCCCCAAGTGAGGCCCCTCTACTGGAGGGGTTGGTTCAGCTGTGAGATCTCAGAGCTGCTGTCCTTGCTGAGAACGTCCCTCTGGGGTCAGAAGCCACCTTGGTCAGGAAGTTCTGCGGCAGCCCTTGTGGGGATGACAGCTCCAACCTAATGGCCCTTTGGCTGACACGGCCACACAGGCTGCTCTCCGCCCTGCTGTGTCACTCCAGTCCTGCTCTGTCCCCAAGCCATGTCACAGGCTTCACTCCTGGGAAGCTGACCACAGGCCCCGGATTGCAGCCCCCCTGCGGGCAGAGCCTGTTCTCTTCGGCTCTGCTCCTCTTCTGTGAGTCCTGGCCTGGGGCAGCGATTCTCCAGCCCTGCCTCCCCTGGAGGCCCAGGGAGCTTGTTTCAGTACAGCTTCCTTCCCAGCTGCCTCCAGGCCAGGGAGGAGGTCAGAGCTTTTCTAACAAGCTCCCAGGGCAGCTGCTGCTGCTGATCTCAGGTCACACTGAGACCCCCAGGACTGAGCCTCAGGGGTTGATGGGACCTCGGGAGCCTGGGCAGAGCAAGTGTGCCAAGGAAGTTGGCTGAACTTGATGTGCACGTGGGGTTTTGGAGGTTGGGCAAAGAATACAAAGAAGCCTTTGTGGAGGGTTGAGGGCTAGTGTGATTTCAAAGGTTGACTTGGGGCCCACCTCTTTGGCATGGGTCTCAGCCCTTAGAGATGGAAAGCTGAGGGCAGAAGCCCCGTGGGAGCTGTTTGGCTAGAGGTTTCTGTGAGCCAGAGGTGTCCCTGGTGCCGTTCTGTCAGGCAGAAGAGGCAGCGATTGGTAGAGAAAGAGGAGGGGCACTTGCTTTGTGCACATGTGTACACCTGCGTATTTGTGGGTGCATGCAAATGTGTGCACGGGTGTGTGTGAACATACATGCTCCTGTGTGCAGTGTACGTGTGTGCACACACCTGCTATGCATGCATGTACACGCGTGGGCGTGCACACACACAGATGTGGTCACAGCTTGTGGAGTTTTTCTGCTTTGCTTTCAGCAGCAGCAGCAGCAGCTCCCAACACAAAGGCTAAGAAAGCCTCACCCGACGCGCGTGTGTGTCGTTTCTATCTGAGTTCTTCACTGTATTGTGTAGCTATTTTTGTATGAAGCCTCTCATCTCCTCCTTTGTGGGTCCTGAAGATTCTGGCTTTGCTGTTTCTAACTTTGTTCTTCCACCCGGCGGAGTCCTCCCCCCACCCTTTCATTGTGTTCTGCCTGTCAAACACACAAGAGAAGCTGAGACTCCTCGGTTTTTGTGGCTCACCTTTACGGTCAGTTGTTCTATGGCTGCAGATCTTCTACTTCACAGAGAGGGGCTTTGAATGCTCTGATTTTTTTGTTCACAAACAAACCTGGGCCTGGAGCCCCTGTCTCTCCCAGCCAAAGCATTGTTTGTGCTTTGCTGCCTGCCAGCAGGTGGCAGGGTGACCATCCTGCTTGTCTCTGTAACAGATTCCAGCGATGTGCAGGGAGCGTGCCTCACATCCCGCTCTCCTACAAGTTATAAGGGATGGGGCTTAGGCTCGGTGGCTGACTTAATCCTATTCTTATTTTAGGCACATTCCCAGTGTCGCTCTGAGATGCTACTCTGTTGTTATATGAGATGTGATCAAAATATATGGCGCATATTTAAATTAAAGAAACTATTACAGAAAAAGACCACAGTAATCCCCCTCAAAATCCTGCCCCTTGCTTTGAACACACTTATCCCATCATTCTTGCTACTTTCTGAAGCAGTTCTGGAAGTTCTCTTTCTTGAGTGTCTAGTAGTGCTGCCTCAATGTCCTTAATCAATTTAAAACATTCACATTTCATGGTCACTTTGACTTTGAGGAAGAGCCAGAAGTTGCATAGTGCCAGATCTGGTGAAGGAGGTGGATGAGGACACACCTTAAAGTTTTTAGAGCTTAGTTTTCTGTTGACTGACACTGTATTTTGGATCACATCTTGTAAAGATACTCATGAAAAGAGGACATCCAGAACTGCTTCAGAAAGTGGCCAGAATGATGGGACAAGTGTGTTCAAAGTGAGGGGGATGATTTTGAGGAAGATTCATGGCAATGTGTCTTTAACTGTAGTAAATTTAAATATTCACTGTATATTTTGATGACCACTGTATTTTGTTTCATTTTGTTCTTCTGTGCCAGTGCCCTCTCCATTTTCCTGTCCTCTGTCCTTCGTAGGTACTTATTCTAATAGATTTGATCGGTATTTGTGTCTGCAGTTGATGTGAACGGAGCCCCACCCAGACTCCCCCAGCCAATGCTGCTCTGATAAAAGGTACAAAAGGCCAGGTCCCTGGAGGCAAGGGGACAACACTGGGATGTGATTTATGTCCCAGCACTCACTGGAGATTTTTCTAGACTGTCCCCAAGCCCTTGTCTTTGCTGAGCTCTTCCCCTGCCCTATTCTGTGTCTTTTACTTTCCTTCCCAGGAAGCTCCTCTGCAGTACATCCAAGACATTCTAATTTTCTCAGACTCTGACTTTTCAGGAACCAGAATAACATAGTACTGGCATACAGAGTAGTCTCGTGTATGTCCATGTGCCCATAAGCATGTGGCTACGTATTCAAGTATTTGCCACTGGAATGGTATTGTCCTATGCCTCACTCTCTCCCTGTGTTCCTGTGAAGCTCTGTTTGTTTCTGTATTACCCACTTTCTCATCTCTGAGATGAGATACCCAACAGCCACAACTTCAGTGGGAAGAGGTTGATCTGGCTCACAGTTTCCTATGGGTTCAGTCCATGGTCGGCTGGCTTCAAGGCAGAAATAACATGGCAGAAGGAACTGGTAGAGGGAAGGTGCTCAACCCATGGCAGTCAGAAAGAAAAGCTGGCGAGAGATGAAGAGGCCAGGGTCAAAAATATACCCTTCTAGGGCCCACGCCAGGGACCAACTTCCTTCAACCAGGCCCCATCTCCTAAAAGCACATTCAGCTAATCCACTGATGAATATAGCACCCCCATGATTCAGTCACCTTCCAAAAGCCTCAACCTTGAACACATGAGACTTTTGGGGGACATTTTTAATCTAAACCATACCTGTCTTTGATGTCACCTTGGCGCTGTCTAATGGTCCCCTCAGCACTCTCTTCTGCCTGTTCCTGTCTGTCGTGGGTGTGACCATTTTATGCAGCCACTTCTGAAGTGATAACAGGTGGCTTCTTCCTCTGCGTGACCACAGGCAAGAGCCCAGTGGACGTCTTCGTGATGCAGGGACGGATTCTGAGCCGGGGGCATCGGGGTACGTGAGTGAGTCCTCCAGAGCCTCCCCGGGCTGTGCTGTGTGCTGTGTGAGGCCTGCCCATCTCCCCGCATCTTCTCCCCCAGCGGAGGAGGTACTCCTCCCCGTGCGCCCGTTCTGAGGCTGGATTTTCATCACTGTTTGGTTTTGCTTTTCATCGCCAGCAACATTTAGCATGTCTGCACGTACTCGGGTACTTCCCCTTTTGCAAACCACCTACTTTTTAAAAAAATAATTTAAAGAACTTCTTTGTTTATCCCAGAATGAATCCCTTGTTGTTTTATACAGTGAAAATGTCTTCTTCGAGGGGACCATCTGTCTCTTTTCCTTGTTTACGGCATCCTTCACTGAGCAGAAATCCTTCAGAGTCACTACCTTATGCTCTCACTGTCCCACAGAGATTTTTGACGAAATGTGGCTTGTTTATGTGTGGCTTGGCTTTTTATCAAGTCCCCCGAAGAGGCCACAGGTACGAGTCCATAGGGGGCTGTGTTAAAGGACAAAATCATGCTCACCTTTTCTACTGACCCATAAAATCCAGCCTTTGCACTGTGAGCTTGAGGTCTTTTCTGGAGCTTCCTAGCCCCTTGTGCATAGGGGACTCCCGTGGGCTGTCCCTCGAATCCTGGAGGTATTTGACTTACTTGAGCTGCACAGAAAACACGTGTCAGGAGCCCAGGCTGGTCCCCAGGTGACGGTGGAAACAGCAGGAGTGTAATTCCTTGGCAGCCCCTCTGGAGATGAACTTTTCATCCCGCGCCACTCAGTAGGTCCCTGGCCATCACTCTGCCCTTACAGTGCACCGGGGCATCAGAGCCAAGGCCTGTGGATGCTGTGCTGTCGCAGGATCTGCATCTGAGGGCTAAGCAGGAAGCCTTTTAATTGGTGGGTCCTTGGAGACCCCTGGGACTCCTAGTGAGGATGAGGCCCTTCCAGCAACTTCTTATCTCTCACTACAGATTGGCTCCCCCGCCCCCGGGAAAAGATACACGCAAATCCTAACCTCCAGTATCTCAGAACAGGACATTATGGAAGTAGGGTCACTGCAGATGCGATGGGTTAAGAAGAGATCACACGGATGTGGGGTGGGGCCCTCATCCAATGTGGCTCGTGTTACGAGAAAACAGATTCGTGGAAGCAGACCCGCAGGAAGGACACCGCAGGGCAAGGCAGAGGAGATTGGGGTGGCCCAGCTGCAAGCGAGGGGGACTGCAGATTGTAGGCAGCCAGCAGACCTGTGAGAGGAAGGGAGGATTTCCTCGCGGGTTTAGCGGGGAACAGGGTCCTCCCAATACCTTGATCCTGGATTTCTAGCATGCAGAAATGGGAGGCAGCAAAAGCCTCCTGTTTTAAGCCACTGCATTTTTATGGGGCCCATGCTACAAGTATCTGAGAGGGAGAATGAGAGATGGCATTTCTGCTGGGCATTTTTTCTTTTCCTTCTTTTTCTTTGTATTTCTCTTTTCCTTCCTTCCTACCTTTCTTCCTTCTTTCCTCCCTCCATTTCTCCCTCCCTTCTCTCCTTTCTTTTTCTTCTATAGTACTGGGGATGGAACCCAGGACATTTGCACTGATCCCCAGCCCTGCCCTGCCTCTCTGTCTTTCGACACAGGGTCTTGCTCTTGTTAAGTCATTATGTTGCCCAAGGGGAGCTCAAATTCGTGATCTTCCTTCCTCAGCTTCCTGAGCACTGGGCACTGGGCTTATATGTATGTGCCACCATGCCCAGTTAGATTTCTTTTTTTAATTTAAATTTTTTAAATTTTAATCAAAAAATTTTTATTAGTACATGTTGATTACTAATGCAGTACATAATGATTATATCCATCATGGGGAGTTGGTACATGTATGTAACACATCTTAATTCTTTTTACTTTTCCTTCCCATCCTCTCTTTTCCTTTCCCCTCCCTCTATCTTTTGGTCCCCTTCCATTTGAAAAGGATCTATCTCCTTGTTTCCAATTATCTGTTCTTCATTTGTCTTACAGGTGTCTTAATGTAAGAGTTTTTTACCCAACCAAGCCATAAACTTTGCCAACCCCCAAGGCATTTACATGTCCTGGTCACTTTGGACTACTATAACAAAGTGACATAGACGTGATGGCTTAAAAACAACAGAAGCAAACATCGAGCCCATAGGATGACATGTTCCTTTACTCTGAATGCCTAAAAATGATGAGACTTTTTAAAGCCATCCTAATTTTTCTTCCACTTTTCTGGGTTGTTACGAACTGATTTGATAGGGATTCTCCAGTTAGTGTCATTGCAGCAAAGAAAATAAATTAATACCAACAACTCAGTCTCCTGCTATGTGTCATAGTCAGGACAGGGAAGAACCTAGGGATTATCAAGGTGGTTCCAAAGTAGACCCACCAGAGGCTGCTGCTGAGAGGCAGACTCTCGTGTCCCTGGCCTGCTGAATTGGGGGGTGATGCAAGATCTTTTTTTGTGTGTGTGCAGGTACTGGGACTTGAACTCAGGACATCGTGCTTGCCAGGCAGGTGCTTATGCTGCTGAGCTATATCACCGGCCCAAGATCGTTTTTTTTTTTTTTTTTTTTTTAAATGCACATGTCAGGTGCAATTTGAATACAATAGATTAAAATGTATTATTAGCTTTATCCTAGTTTTTTTTTTTATGTTACCTCATTTAAATCAATAACTATGCCATGTGGCAGTGGGAGAGATTCTGACTTTATTTTATAGATCTGGCAACTAAGGGTTTTGCTCATGAGCTGTCTCAAATCCTAGGTTCTTGTAAGAGGTGAAACAATTTTTCAAATCTATATTTGTCCGTCTACAAAGTCCTTGGCTTTTAGAATAAAACCTATGAGGGAGCAGGGAGGGGCAGGAGAAAGTCTGCTCTCAGGTCGGAAGGAGTCTCAGCTCTAAGCCTAGGTGCTTCCTTCACGTAATCCTTCTCTGTGGTTTGTTTCAGTCAGCAGAGGCTCGATCAGCTGCTGTAACAAACACTCCCCAGGACCAAAGTGCCTTGAAATGACAAAGTTTTACTCCCTGCTCAAGCTGCATGGCTCTTATGGGTTTGTTGAGGGGTTTCTACCCAACCTAGTTATTCAGGGATCCCTCAATGCAATGTGGCTGCTTTGGAAATTTGTCATTTGCTGTGAGGGAGAAACAGAGCTCTTGGGAAGGTTTGGAGCTGGCTCCACGTGCTCCTGGCCAAAGGTGACACTTGCCACTTCTATTCGGAATGTACTGATCAGGACTGGTCCCATGGCCCTACCCACGTCCCAAGGAGCCAGAAGCACAATCCTGTCCCGTTCTGGGAAGCACTCATGTCTATGTAGGACCACTACAGTCCCTCTCAGGACTGCGATATTCACATTTGCATATTTTATTTGTCATGAGCTCTTTTGTTCACGTGCATTTTGATTTTGAAAAACATCACCCTAAGACATTATTTCTCTTGAAGATTGAGCTTTTTGGCACTCCCATAAATTTCGCACTCAAGTCCTATTTTTGCTGCAAATAGAGGGAGAATTAAAAAAAAAAATTACCAGAGTTTTGACTGAAACTTTGTTTTTATGTTAGAGCCCTGGAAAAAAGCAACATTTACAGAGAGGCAAGGATATAGTTGATATCTACATACGTACTGACAGAAAAAGAAAATAGTGAGAACGTCCTTCCAACAAAAAAGAGAAAGCAAGCAGGCCAACTGGAGATGGAGATTCCTGAGGTGCAGGCTGCTCTGAGTCTTTATTTTGTCAGCACTTCATATAGGAAACCATCTGTGTGCAGTTCCCCCAGCAACCTTCCAAGTACGTTATGAAGACAATTAAAACCTGCGTCCCAGAACCACAAAGTGTCCAGTGATTGGGCGAAGGTTAATCAGTGTGAACTGAACAAAGCAGCTTCTTCAAGTGAAATCGATTGGCATCTTGATGAGGAAAAGTGGAGATTTTGGCTGCCCGGCTGTGCTTCTTCCTTAGGCGCACTGTAGTGAGAGATTGTTAAAAGCACTACTGGAATCCCATGGAAGCTTCTATAAGAGGCCAAAGAAATTGATTTTGGTAAAAATCTGGGATTTTCTATTTATCAAACTGTAAGCATATAGCAACATAACTTATTTTGATACTTGGCATGATTTTCCTTTTAACCAATGTCTCCCAAATTTTGTACTTGTGTAGATTTCGTGTGGGTGCGAATCTATAAAATTGACCTAGATTCTCTCTCAGCAGCAGAATTGAGCTCCTCTTCTTTTACTTTTCTTTCCTTTTGGTCTGTGTGCCTTGTAAAATGCGTCTGTGAACTTGATAAAGTTGAAAAGACCAGAATTATTTGCTAAATGTGTTTCTGCTTTGAACATCAGTGAAATGCTCTCCTAAATGTGGGGCGGAAGAGAGAGAGTCTTCTTGACCAGGACATTGCTTTAATCTTCTGTGTTGTGCGCTCCTCAGTGAACCCCGATATCCTGAGAGCACCTGCACGATGGATGCGATCGCTACCTAATTATGTATGAAAATTAGGAGCGCTTGGGTTTTGAAAAACTCTCCTTACGAAGCTCTTGATGCGCGATGTGCTATCCTCTGAAGAATGCTGTTATTTGAGAAGAGGTTTTCTTAGGAATTTGGTCACGTGGTCTCCTCCTGTGTCTTCAGAACCACCTTGCTGTGGCCGGGAGCCTAGCGCTATGCTAGTGACTCACAGCTAGCGGGCTCTCTTCCCCCACCGCCTCCATAGCGATAATTAGCGTCTGGGAGAGATGGATTAGCGTCTGCTCCCTGGGCTCCAACTTACTGATAGGGAGTCCTGCTGGCTCTGGGGGAAGAGTCATTAAAATGATAATGGCAAGCACTGCTCTCAAAAGGATGTTCCAGGTAACGGAAGAGTGTAAAAGGAGGGACTTTGAACTTGGTTACAACCATCGAAGAATGCATCACTTGTACCTGGACAGGGCTCTGAAGACTGAAGAGGAGTTCATCAGGTTGTCAGGGGCCATGATATGAGGAGGGAGAACACAGACACGTGGACAATGTGGAGAGACCTGGAGGGACACAGAGTGACGATGGGGCTGCTCCGCCCAGGACCCTCAGCTGCATTCCACTTGCTAGTTAAGGTTATTCCTGATGTTCAGAGGATTTCCGCCGGCCTTGTCCTCCCTTGCCCATAAACCTAACCTAACCCTAACCTAACCAACTGTAACCTAACCCTTACCCTAACTGTAACCTAACCCCAACTGTAACCTAAACCTAACCCTAACCCTAACCCCAACCCCAACTGTAACCTAACCCTAACCCTAACCCACATTTCCTCCCACAAGGGCGGTCCAGAGTATGAAAGCCCGGAATCCCTTTGTGCAAAGCTGGGACAAACCCAAGGTGTACCATTCACCCTGGAGCCCCTGCCCACCCGGCTGAGCTGGGACTCCCCCTGACATTGCCCCATGCGTGGCTCCACCCACCCCTTATGGGTCCCTCTGGGAGCACCACGTCCTGTGCACCCCACTCAGGGCTCCATGCGGCTCAGCAGGCAAACAGAACCAGTGCGCATGCGTTGTAACTATAAGGTCAGATGAGTTGGTGTGTGTACACGACACATCCCAATTTCTTTTTGTCATCCAAGAAATGTAAACATTATGTATTGCAAACAGGTACTAATAAACTAAATTTAAAAATAAAAAAGGAAAATAAGATCAAAAGAGCCTGTGCTGTAGGTGAGATCCTGAGCGCTCCAGTAGTCAGCAGCTCCTGTGTCCTCCGTTTATAATTTGTCTTTGCGCTTGGCGGGCTCCCTGGTGGGCGCTGCTTTCTCCTGCCCTGGACGCTGACGGCTGGTGTCTGCTCTGGACTTGTAGCTTCCACTGGGCTCCTTGCCACCTTTTCTGAGCCTCCATATCTTACTACTTTGCTTACTATTTCAGAATTATTTGTTTTATAAACCTGACTCCTTAAACCCATTAAAAACCAAGTTTTTTTTTTTTTTTTTTTTTTTTGTGGGTACCGGGGGGTCGACCTCAGGACCTCGGGTGCCTGCGCGCCCGTGCCGCTGAGCGATATCACCGGCCCCTTTTTTCGTATGTGGGTTCCGGGAGTCGAACTCGGGCCCTCGCGCTTGCCGCGCAGGCGCTTAAGCCGCTGAGCCATCTCACCGGCCCAAAAACCAAGTTTTTAAAAAGCAGCCTTTTTCATTCTGTGACTATAAACACACACACAGACACATGCGCTTGTACACACAGACACCCCCACCCCCAGACAAACCAAAACCAAAAGGAAAACAAAACAAAAACTGTACAGCAGAAGCTTCTCTTTGGCAGTTAGCATTTTGGCACTGGTCCTTGGGGCAGACAGCGTGGCTCTGAACCTCTCTGGAGCTCTGTGCCGTGTGTCTAGGGTCCCCACCACCCGAGGTGGCTGCGACAACGTGGCCAGGTGGCCGTTGGTCTGATTCAGCGTGGTCCTTCACTGGAGTCTACTGGCTGCAGGCTCAATAAGCCACAAAAAAGAGATCCTGTAATAATTTGATCTCCTTTGCCACAGATGTGAAGCCCATGTAAAATCTATAGCAGGGTGGTTCTCCTTGTATTCAATTAATTTGGAGGAACAATCGTTAGAATTAATGATTATTTTGAGAGGCAGGAGTGTGTAGCCCACTTAAAAATCCCTCTGGGTTTAAAATAACTGTTATTCTGAAGTTTTCTCTCTCTTTTTTCCATCCTTCCCACGCTCCCCTCCTTCTCTCCCTTCCTTGCTCTCTACCTTGAACTTAGCCATGGCTTTATACTTTATGGGGGGGTTTGGTTGTGAATTCAGAAGTAAACTTATAAAAGTTCTATAAAAAAAAAAAATCAATTGGCAGCACAACCCCGCAAATTCTTCCATAAAAGCTTTCTGTGCCTGGCTTGTCTAATGGAGACAGGAGTGTTAAAGGCTCACCGTGCCAGGGAAGAACAAGCCCTGGCCCTTTGACAGAAAGCTATGGGACAGAGGGCCAATTTAATGCTGTGAATCTCAGCTTCCTCCCGGCAAAAAGGCGCTAATCATGCCTCCCATGCTGGGTGGTAGAAAGGACACTGATCATGCTCTAGCAGGGGTAGCAGCGCATAACAAGAGTTTAATAAAAAATATGCATTGCTATGCTATTGGTATTTTCAGGCAACCTTGGATAAATAAAGTAGTTAGGGCCTGGAGTAGGCCAGGACAGGGAAAGCTTTGGGGGAAATGGGATTCTACCAAATGAAGCCTTGGGAGTGCCATTGACATGGGTTTCCTGAGTCTGTCGGTCTGTTTGTTTTTGAGACAAGGTCTCACTATGTAGCCCAGCCTGGCCTCCAACTTGAAGTGATGCTCTTGCCTCAGCCTCCTGAGTACTGGGATTATACACTTGCACCACTGCAACAGGCCAGTCTTGAGACTGTTGTAGAAAGAAAACCGTGTATGTGGATGTGGGTGGGTGAGAGGTCAGGTGGGGGGCACTGGAACATCAGGGATACTGGGAAATTCATCCCTTCCTCTTGGCACGAACAGCACCTTTGGCAATGTCCAGCTACATTGGATCCAAGGATGGGAATCAATAATGCAGCAACTTTTTTTTGGTTTGTTTTGTTTCTTGAGATAGGGTCTCACTGTGTAGCTCAGACTGGTCTTGAATTCACTATGTAGCCCTGGCTGGCCTGGAATTCAATGTGATCCTCCTGCCTCAGCCTCCCTATTGCTGGGATTACTAGCATGCACCACCATATCTGGCCCATACAGCAACTATTTTAATCTCAAGCACAGTTTTCTCTTCAATTCAGTCCCTTCTTTTTCTCTTCTTCCCCTTTCTTTTCCTTCCCCCTCTTCTATGTATAACTTGAAGTTTCCATCAGAAACCCAGCCAAGAAATGCTCACTGGACATACTAAGGGGACCCTCGTCACAAGGCCTGGTCGCAACTTTCGCTGCTGTTTTCACACAACCCCATTCCAGCTGCTCTGCAGCCACAGTTCGGCATCTGAACACACAGAGTCCTTCCAGTGCTCCTGTTTAGAGATGTAGTAAAGTGAGTCTTGCTTTTGGGGCTGGAGGCAAGAATGATAAAGACCCCAGAAGACAAAAGGCTGTGGGAGGGCTGTTTGATGTGTGATGTGCGGATGGCTGGAAGATGCACTGAAATTGAAACTCTTGCACATCGTCGACACAGCTACTTTCCAATATTCCTGGTGGATGTCATAAGTGAATTATTGGTGGTGTGAATTCTTGGTGAATTTCTCCCACTATAATCCCATTTTCTGCACACCTACTAGCTTCCCTGTTACACAAAAACAGGATTTCATGGAAGGGAAGGCACAGGAAATTGATATGTCTTTCTCATTCCACCAAGAGAAATTTCTAAATGTTAAAATATAAGAGAGAGAGAGAGAGAGAGAGAGAGAGAGAGATTATGCATAAATTAATCATCAATACAACAATAAAGCCTCAATACTAGAAAATCTGACTTTTTAAGCTTCTCTCTCTTTTTTAAGATTTTGTCTTTCTTAGATTCAACTTTTTAAAAGCTGAAGTAAAAAAAATTGATAATTTGACAGAAATATGTTACAAATGGAGTTGGGAAATCCTAGCCTGTTTATGGACCCTCTTCCTCTTTCCTGAAAAAATGTTTATCTCAGGATAATTTCACATTAGGGCAAAGATCGATTAGGGTCAGTCTCACCAATTGGGCAATTTTAAATCCTCCTTAAAATGATGGATTTATCAAATTAAGAATAATTCCAGGAATGTACAGCAGTTTATCTTATGCATATTGAAAATTTTTGCTACTAATTTTTCATTAATGTTTAGTGAAAATGATAATAAACCATGGTGATCTCAGTTTGGACATGGAGGTGATTTTAGTTGATATAAAAAAATAGCCTCATTAAGGCCTGAATTTGGTAATGATCTCCCCAGCCACAGACACTGGGCAAAGTTTGAACTCGAAGTGCAGCACGTATATATTGATTTATGAACCTGAATTGGATTGTTTCTCAAGCAGAGAAATTGTACTCAGCAGCAGAATTCAATCTATGAATTCCAAAAGTTTCTATCCTGAGTAGAGTGTCAGGGAGGGAAATAATGGGCCATATCAATAAAATCCCTCTTGTGACAAAATGAGCAGTGTGAGCGAGCAGCAGCCTGAGTTGGTGTCATTGGCCACTCTTGGCTTCTCTACGTGGCAGGACATTTTCACATGTAGGATGAGCGCACGGTTTCTGGACATCGCGTGGGAATCTCCTCTCCCGCGTTTGTCTCCTGTGAATGCTGTAACAAATGAGCGCACACTCAGGGGCCTGACACAGCGCACGTTTCCTCCTACAGCTCTGCGGGACAGCAGCCTCCCATGCGCTTCGCTGGTCTGAAGCGAAGTTGTCCCCAGGGCTGCCCTCCCTCCGGAGCTCTCGGTGAGAGACTCCTTCTTCGCCTTTTTCAGCTTCCGGTGGCCACTGTGTCCCCTTCTCTGTCTTCGAAGTGCGCCACTCCAATTTCTGCTTCTGTGGTTACGGCCTCTGTTACAGACTCTCCCTCTGCCCTCCCCTTATGAGGATGCGGAGACATCACTTGGGATAATCTCCCCATCTCAGCTGCAATCCCTCCGCAAAGTCACCTTGTAAGACCGAGTTCTCGGCTTCCCAGGGTAGGACGTGGCTGTCCCTGAGGACCATCATTCAAATCACTACGTCTTAGGATAAACATTATTAAATTTGACCAGAATCCTTTTTTAAAATCCCAGGTCATTTTCTTTTAAACTTTTCACTACAGTATGCAATGGTTAAAAAATTCAAATTTCCCCATAGTTATCAATTTCTGATGTACCCTTCTGGGAAGTGTCCAGCATGCAACATATTTTTAATATGAATGGACACGCTGTACATGCTGTTCTGCACTTGAACTTCTCTGTCCTTTGTCTTAGCCCTTCCTTCTTATCAGCGCATCCACTTTTATCTCACTTTGCAAAACTGTTGTTCGGTATTCTGTTGCATCAGTGTATTGTAGTTTATTTTAACACTCGTTTTTAGAAAATAAGTATTTAGATTATTTTTAGGATTTTGTTTTCACTACAGTATTATGTATATATTTGTATGCTTATTTCTTGCTCTAGTACTGTGTATCAGTAGTTAGGTTATTGCTGACAGCACTCCACTGTGTAACTATACTACAGTTTATTTTTTCTCCCATAGACATTTCATTGTTTCCAGGTTTGGGCTGGTGTAAGGTTGCTATGAACACTGAGTTTAAAACTTCTTATGAACATGTTTGAATGCTATAGTTTAAGCCTAGATGTCCCCCCAAAGCCTCATGTGTTCATAGGTGGGGCTTTGGGATGTGATTGCATCATGCGGGTGTGATACTCATTGGTGGATTAGTCACCGATGAGTTTATAGCTAAATGTGATGGGAGGAAGTGGCTGTTTGGAGCAGGTGGTCACTGGGGCATGGCCTGGAAGGTTCTATCTCCCTCCCCCACCTTGATCTCTTTCTACTTCCTGTGTGCCATGCCATGAGCTGTTCCTCCTCTGCGATGCCCCTCTGCCATGCTGCCCTGCCTTGTAGCCAGCTGACTATGGACTGAAAACTCTGCAAGCTGTGAGGCAAAATAAACCTTTCCTCCTTTAAACTGTGGGTTTTGGGGACTGTGTTCCAGCCACAGGAAAGTAACAAAGACAGCATTTCTCTTGGGTAAATATTAGAGGTGAAATTGCTGGGTCATGGTGTTTACATAATGTTAGTTTTAGAAGATCTTGCCAGATAGTTTGTATAAATGTACTCACCTGCCAGCACGGTATGAGAGTTCCAGTTGCTCTACTGAAACATGATGTTGGTCGCCAAAACACAGTATTATCAGAATTTTCCACATCAGCCATTTTGATGGATGTGAAACAGCGTTTTGTTGCAGGTTCAATCTGCGTTTCCCTCCACTAATCAGTTTGGGTGACTCTTCGTATGTTTATTGGTCACTGCTTCTCTTAGTGAATTGCTAGTGCATGCCTTTTTCTTATTGTTCTTTTGGGTTGTTGTCTTGTTCTTATTGACTTGAAAACATTCTTTACATATTGTGGATACAACCCTTAATCGGATTGCAACGGACTAAGTGTTTATGTCCCTATAAAATTCATAACTTGAAACCTTACCCCACTACATGAGAAAATGAGGAGATGGTGCTTTGAGGAGGGAATAAAGTCTCAGAGGATTCAGTCCATGGTTGGTTGGCTCTGAGGCAGAAACGTCATGGTGGGAGGGCCTGGTGGTACAAAGCTGCTTAGTTCATGGAGACTGGGAAGCACAGCAGGGGAACAGTGCCAGAGAGGAAGGGGAGAGGGAGCAGACATAGACCCCAAAGCCACGCCTGCATGACCCACCCCACACACCTAGAAGTGTGGTCCCCCAATCCCCCGGGGCAGATCCCAAAGCTAACACCACAACTGGATTCAACTTGACCTTTCTTATACCTGCAGGCTTGGAGCAAATGTGCGCCATTCGATAGACTTTTTCTCTTTCGTGGGTGGTGCTGGGATGGAACCCCGGGGCTTGCACATGCTAGGCAAGCACTGTACCGTTCAGCTACACCTGCAGTGGGATAACTTTGTTTTGATCAGAACACACCTGAAGAGTATTTTGAGTACTTTAACTTGTTCCCTTCAGTAGACGAAGCATGTGGGTTTGTGGTCATTCCATCTTTCATCCCTTTTTCTAGGTCCTAGGGGGAAATAGACCAGTAGCAGCTTGCTGCAAAAGCCCCTGCTGGGGAGAAACGAGTGGTGGCCTGGTGAGGCCAGTATCCTTGCAGCAGGTGTTGGTCTGTCCCCACCACATTCCTCCCCCAGTGTATTCCTCCCTGGTTCAGAATAACCTCTATGTTTCCCCAGGGACTTCAAATCCAGAAGCTCATTTTCCCATTGGCTCATTCTGGGTGCCTCTCCTGGGACGGTGTCCCCCCTACTTTTGCTGTCTGACATTCATCCCCCTGTATGGTGTCTTCTAGAAAGTCTCCCCTCATCATGTCAGCTCTTGTGCTTTTCCTGGACCCTACAACTGCTATTATCTCTGAATCACTTGTTCTGGCCTTTGTATCTTTATTAAATATTTCACAGTTTCTTGTCTTGTTGCTCAAGCTGGAGGCCAAGCTATGCAGGAGTTCAAAGCCCCTTTCTTACTCAAAGCAGTTGCTCAGTAAATATTTCATCAAGGATGAAGGAAAGGAGGATAACGGGGGCAGAGAAAGGCAGGGCAGGGGGAGAGCTGTGCTCAAGATGCCCAGCAGCACAGGCAGCGCTTGCTGCCTTTAGGGATTTGGATGTCACCCACCTTCCGCTCTACTCCTGTCCTGGATGCCTGGTGCTCGGGTGTCTCTGGACACTGGTGTTGCCTTACTGAGAATTGCCCTGAACCTTTACTTCATGTTCTAAATGTTTGAATCAGAAAAGATATTGTAGTGGGGCCTGATTAAGATGAGAAGAAAATTCACTCCTGCGTCAGAACTTTAGTTTTTAAATTGAAAACAGAAGCAACTGCTGGCAATCTTTTTCCCTGAATGTGAGGCTGCAACCAAGGAAGCAGAGGGAATAGGAGGGATGGAACCAGCTACTACCCCTGCAGGCTGCTCAAAGGCATCATCTGCATAGAAAAACCAGGCACCTGGGGGATGGGACAGCCTTTAATAGACCCTAAACACGAGTGAGCAGTGTGAGCCACGGTCAATGGAATGTCACCATTAACTGCAGGCTGGCTGGTGCGCTGCAGAAAGCGGTGGCGCTGCAGGTAAAGTGAGACAAATATGGAAATACATTTCGCTTGTCTAGGGGATTTTTTCACTTACTCCAGACAGATGATTTTGGGTTTTTGTCTCTGGGTCCTGACAGATATTTTCCACTTAACTTCCCTGAGGTTTCTAGCAGAATGGAAGGCGTGATCTGTAGTTTGTTTCCCCTTATAAAAACATTTCCTCAGATTTGAAAAGTCAAGAAAACAAATAATGTCAATTTAGCTTTCTCTCTCTCTCCTTTTTTTTTTTTTTTTTTTTTTGGTGATTTCTAAAAAGTATGCAGTGTAAAAATGAAACCCATGGTGTGGTTTGGGGTGACTTGATCATTCATAATCTGTCACTCATCTGCTAATGATGAGTTTGCTGTTTGCTATAGGGACATTCCAAGGAACCCATTCGTCATTCCTTCCTGGATAGAGAGGAATGGAAACAAGCTTATGTGGTATAGTACATTTTTGATTACAAAAACTCAAGACTTAAGATTCAACAGGGCTGGACCTTAGGTTCTCCCAGGATTGGGAGATGTTTTGTCCTGTGAGGAGCCCAGGCTGGGTCCTTTCTCCATCTCCCCAGGCAGCATGCTTGGCCATCAGGGATTGCTGAAGGCGGGGCTCTGAAGAAGAGATGTGAATATGTTAATGGGAAAAGGGAGCCCTCAGAGATGCCTCCTGCCCCTCCAAGACAGGAGGAGTACACATAGGATGTGAGAGCAATGGGATCCCAGCTCCCGACTCTCATGCAGCTCTAGCCCTAGGGCCTCCTCCCTGGTCCAGCTCAGAGCCTAATCCTAGCCTAGGCAACAGATGCCCCATGGCCCCACCAAAGAGCTTGCCCAAATAATGCCCAGTATGTACATGGGCCAAGTATCCTTTATCCAAAATGCTTGAGACCAGAAGGGTTTTGGATCTTGGGTTGACTTGGGCATTTGGGGATATAAGCAGGAAGCTCTTTGGTGAAAGATGGCGTCAGTTCTTCAGTTAGGATCCAAATGGAGGGAGAGAATATTTATCTAGTTCCGAGCTACCTAAGTAATGTAGGGGGGTGTGTCTCAAATGGAATACACTGAGGACAAGATTAGATCTACCTGATGAAACCCTC
Organism: Erethizon dorsatum; assembly: GCA_028451465.1. Taxonomy (NCBI): domain Eukaryota; kingdom Metazoa; phylum Chordata; class Mammalia; order Rodentia; family Erethizontidae; genus Erethizon; species Erethizon dorsatum. Next base: position 61,185,473 of record CM051833.1, read on the forward strand.
TTTGTACCAAAGAGAGATATGAGAAGGAAAGACCAGAAGAGAATCTCCCTTAGGTATTTCCCATGGGTTGGTCACTGTGCCTCACACTTTACAAGCATTTTCTCATTTTAATCCTCACAGTGACCTTACAAAATAGCCTTTATTCCCATTAATTGGTTGGGAAGATTGAGACTTTCCATATGGCTTCCTGAGTCCTTAATCCATAAATATTTTATGGCTTTTGACAAATAGTAAAATCAATCTAGTAGGAACGAAGGAAATTACATTTATTTGGGGCTAATTGGGATTGTAATCTGAGGAAACACAGATTTAAGCGATTATGAAAATGTGATCTGGGGTCTTACAAAATGGTGGTTTTATTTATAGATTTAAACCACAAAGATGGGCTGGAAATTATATCATTTATTAGGAATTATGACTGGGGCCAGCAGAAGTTAAACTGTCTTGTAAGAAAGGCGTTGGGTACAGATTAGGTGTCTGGGTAGTTTGGGGGGAGGAGTCCCTCCAAGAGAAGGTCAGCAGATGTTAAAACAATGTTTCAGGAAACCGCTGTTCGGCCCAGTCCAAAGGTCAGATCTCAGAGAGGTGGGGACATGGGGCTGACCGCAGTCCAGTTCAAAATTCCAGCAGCAGGCACCTCTGAGGTTAGGTTTAACAAATGCCTCCCAGCTCCAATTTTAGTACCCTGAGCTATGGCCACTCCATTTTGATTTTCTTCTGTGCTGCTTTCTCATTACTATGACAAAATCTGAGATAATTAACTTAAAACGAGACTAGGTTTAGACCTGGCAGTGTAGCTCAATAGTAGAGTACTTGCCTACCATGTGTGAGGTGCTGGGCTCTGTCCCCAACACCAAAGGGAAGAAGGGAGGATAGGTTTATGTTAGGGCATGGTTTCAGAGGTTTCGGGGTTGTCTATCCCTGTTGTTTTGGGCCTGTGGTGGCGCAGTACATCAGGAGGGAGCACATGGCGGAGGAGAGCTGCTCCCCTCATCACAGCCAGGAAACAAAGAGAGAGAAACAGAAATGTCCCCTCGAAGACATGCCCCAGTGACCTAGCTTCTTGCTACTGCACCCCACCCCTGAACGGTTCCACCACTTTCCAATACTGCACTAGGTTGGAGACCATGCTTTAACACATAGGACTTTTGGGGTCATTCAAGATCCAATCCAGCTCCTCCTTGATGTGACAAAGACTCTCCCACTGATCTTACTCTAGTCACTCTCTGCTAAGCCCTCAAGGTCCTGACCTTGAGTTCTGTCCTTGGCCCATTCAGTCCAGTATTAGCTATGAATTCTGCTGGCTCAGTTATATGAAAATCTCTCACCCTTGATATCCACTCAGATTCCTCTCCCGCCGCCCTCAACATCTTATCACCCTGGCCTTCAGCAGCAATCTTGTTGAGTCCATCTACCAGAATCCCTTAGCTTTGACTTTTCCTCTCAGCAATTTTCCATGCACTCACTCCATTTCCTCCTCACGTATACACTTGTCCTTGTATTCAGAGTGGAGCCTCATGGCTTTCCCTCGTTGGCAAACACCACTGCAGTAGTCCTCCTAATAAATAAAGTCTGCCTTACTGTCATGAGCAGGTATCTTAAGGACTTTTCTTCAGCAGTCACATAGCCAGGTGGTGATGGGACTAGAGGGCTGGGCAAACTCAACAACTACCTGGGTAGAATGTGTCAAAGGTCTTAAAACCCATGACTGATAGGTCGAGTGAGGTGTTCCCTAAAAAGAGAGAACAGGTACAGAGCCCAGGACCCCAAAAGACTGCAGGGTTCCTGAGCACTGTACACAGAACCAATCAGAAAGCAGTATTTTCAGTCCTTCATTTGAATGTGGCACTGTTCAAAGGACCACTCGGAAGATGCTCTTTTCAATCCTTCCTTTGCATGTGGGCACAGCCTATCAAAAGATACTATTTCTGATCCTTCATTTACATCTTTGGGAAGCCACAGGAGGTTCTGATAGGACACTTTATACCTGGCACGACATCAAGGGAGTTTTCGATAGGACCAATGTTTCAATGCTTTATTTGCATGAGGGCAAAGTCAATCCAGGTATCTTGGACACAGAGGATCCCTTTCTCCTTATCCTCAGAGCTGCTGTGAACCTTTTCAATGGTCCACATTCACTGTGTAACACACCTCTTTTCTGCCTTCGGTAAAAGCACATCTTCACTGGCTTTTCTGTGTGTCTTGTACTATTCTTTGTTTACAATACCAAGAACCTGAAAAGAAGCCCCACAGAACGCAAGGTCTGGTCACCTGTCCGGAGGCACCATACTGCCACTCAGTGGTGTCGGGGCTCAGAAGACAGTGACACAAGGCCTTGCCAGCCTAGTCTTAATTCTCCCATTCTAAGCAGGGGAGGCTCTTTCTGGAATTTTCTTACCTGTCTCAGGAAAATTTGTGATATGTCTATCCAGGCATGGCTCCATTTCTTCCTCTTCATTTCTGCAGTAGATGATGAGATCTCAGGGAGGGAATGAAAGATAGTTGTGCTTTCTTTGGTGGGACCAGTGTAAGATAGGTAAGAGAAAAAATGGGCCTGGGAGAAACTAACTTGTAAATGATTCTCTTCGGAATTTAAGTGAGCTCAAGAGATAGACTTCATTTCTTTGTGTACTTGGTGTCTCCCTCCATTCATTTAGCTATTTTTCCTATCTTTCATCTGTGTATCTATTGGCCCATTCATTTATCTTTTTCCATTTATCCATGGAAGAAATGTTTATTTAAAACCCATACATGCCCCTAATGTGGGGCTCGATTTTTATTTGGATTGGGCCACCTCATTACGTCCTAAGGCTGCAGAGCTGAAGCCAGTTCCTTTGGATGCAACCTCTCCTCACTGGCAGATTCAGTAGTTATCTTCCCTGTTTATCTAAGGCGAGCCAAGAGAGAAATGTTCAATCTGAATTTTAGATTAAGATGCCAGGGATTCTGCCATGTTCATCAAGGTATTACCATGGCCAAGATATAGAATCCATAATCAATCTGGGGGGAGGTCCATCACAAAAATGAATGAATAAAGAAATTTTGTATATATGGTAGGAGTAGGGGGGTAGGGGCATACACGCATGTCCACATACAATAGAATAATATTCGACCTTTAAGAAGAAGGAAGTGTTGTCATTTACGTTAACATGGATGAACTTAGAGGACTTCATGTTAAATGAAATAAGTCGGAACAGAAAGACAGCTAACACTTGATCTCACTCGCAAGTGGAATCTAAGTGTTGAACTCAGAATAGAGAGTAGAATATTAGTCATTATGGATTGGGCAAGGGGAAAGGAGGGTTGGGGAGACATTGGTCAAAGAATACAAAATTTCAGGTAGATAAGAAGCCTAAGTTCAAGAGATCCAGTGTATAACATGATAGCTATATTTAAAAACAATGTATTGTATACACAGTCGAATATTACTAGGAGTAGATGTTAAGCGTTCTCACCACAAAAAATAAGAATGTGAGGTATACTTATGTTCATTTACCTAATGCAGCCATTCATTAATGTGTACATGTGTCAAAACACCTCATATATGTATATATATATATATTTAAATTTTCAAATATGAAATACAAATAGAAATATAAACATCCAGGAATTCTGCGACCAGTCTTGTGAACACCCAGAATAAGAGCCATGGAGTGCAGCACAGAACCATTTGAGCGCTGGCAGCAGCCTCTACTGCTCTGAGCTCCAGGACAACTATGTATGTGGAGAACCACATGGGTCTCATCACAGAACTGATATTTAATACTTCTTTTGGTGTTGTTCATTTCTATTCTCATTAGTACATGCTTGCAGTACATAATGATCACATTCCCCGTGGGGAGTTGGTGCATGCACATGATACATCTTAACTCTTTTTACGTCTCCTTCTCTTCGTTCCCCTCCCCCCTCCCTCCATCTCTTGGCCCCCTTCTCTTTTACTGGAGATCTATGTTCCTGTTTTTTCAGTGTTATTAGGAACCAAAGGGCTCTGATGAAATGGAACAAGAAAAGGAGCTCTGGGAAGCAAGCAGACACAGGGTGAACAACCCTGAGCTTGGACTTTGCTGATGGATGGCTCTTCCTCTGATGTGTTCTGTTGAGGAAGGTGACAAGAGTGTGACTCTGCTTTGAAGATTTCTTTATAGGAATGGGCTCCCATTCTACCTCCAGGGGTGGCACCTTAAAACCGTATTTGCACGCTGCTGCCAACACTTGTCCCACCAGGGAGAACCCAAGTCTTCTCCCCATGGATGCCCCAGCTCCCTGGGAGCTGGATGTCTGAGGATTAAAGGCTTGGTTTTTGGAGCAGCAATTTCAGCCTGCTTGAGCAGATACCCACATGTCTTAAAGGCAGGCATTATTATTTGTTGAGGAATCTGGGCCCTTTTCTGACTGTGGCACCCGTCACTGGCAGCCTGCAAAGCGAGTTCATGCAGCTCATTTTCCCTGTCTGCCGGGTTGACTCCTCTGACCGGTCCATTCATTAGGGCGGAGTGAGGAAACGCACACTTCATTTGCTTTGTGGCCACTGCTTATTTCCCCTCTTTTGGTCTGAAGAGAACCAATAAACCTTCCATCTTCAAATTTTCAGAGGAGTGCTTTCCATTGCGCTGATTCTTGAATGCTCTTTAATGGAAAAAAAGAACAGAAAACAAGCTGCCGTTTCGGCGATTTGCAAGTGCTCTGAAATTACTGTTTTTCTGCTTCACAGGCACGGAGATTGACAGTACCTTCCCCAGACAGTCAACCAATTGGCGTTGGCTGGGATGTGCTGTTCAAAATTACTTGAGTGGTTTTCTTTCTTCCTTTTTTTTTTTTTTAAATGTCAATTGCTACTGAATGAAAACTAGAATTAATTTTTCATGGGCTAATAGTCTTACACCACCTCACAATATACCTGCTGAGTTTATGGGCTTTACAAGTAACATTTACTCTCTGTCTTTTCCCATGCCTGGTCTCTTTGGAATTCTGGTTTTTCACAGTGTTAGCCCTTCCTCATATCTGGCTTATTTTGATAAGAGCAGATTACTACCCAGTATGGAATATGAGAAAATTCTCTGCAGCTGGGGTCCAGTGGTCACAGTAAGAGGTGCACTGGACTGGAGTCCAAAGCGTGTGCACAGTCCCCTTCTGCCTGTAGCAGTGTCCGGGCTGAGAAGCCACTGTGTGAAGGCCACGCCAGGGCCCATTCCCTCTCCGCAGACCAAGGCACTACTGCCCTTTGCTGTGAAGGGCTGTCCTTCGTGTTCTTGGACATCTAGTGTCATCCAGGACTACTAGGTTACATTCCAGGGGCACTGCTTCCCCAGAGGTGACAATCAACTATCTCCAGACATTGCTACAGGTCTCCTGTGGTAGCGGTGGCAGTGTCCCCAGCTGAGAGCACTTCCATTGTGCTCATTGAGTGAAAATTCCAACAGTCAGAGTTGGGGTGAAGAAAGGAAGAGGAAGAAGAGAGGGGAAGAAATTGAGAAGATGGTGGACTGAGGGCGCTGCAGCCTATGCTGAGATGCCAGACTGATGAATTCATTCGTTGCATGTTGAGTCACCTGGGGAGCTCACAAAACAATCCACTGTGTGAGCCCAGTCCCGAGATCCTGAATTAGTTGGTTTGAGGATGCGCTTCTCAGTCCCCTGGGTGACACTAGTGTGCTGCTGATTGGGAACCAGAGGCTAAGAGCACAGCCAGGTGCCTACTGTGAGGCAGGGCTCAGCTGGTAGACTGCTGTCACAACTTTCCGTGTTGCTGGGACAAAATGCCTGACACCCACAACTTAAAGGAGGAGCAGTTCGTATTGGCTGACATCTCAGTCCATGATTGGCTGGGTCCAAGGCAGAACTGCACAGCAGGGGGGCCTGGCGGAGGGCAGCTGCTCACAGCATGGCAGACAGGAAGCAGAGGGAGTCAAGGGAGGGGTGAAGGGAAATACAATCTTCTGGGTCATGTCCATGGTGACCTGCCTATTCTGACCAGGCCCCGCCTAGCAGCAAATCAGCTATGATGGCCCTATGATCCAATCACCTCCCAAAGGTCCCACCTGTGGGTGCATGAGGCTGTAGGGAGAAATCTAGACACAAACCATAACACCACGCCTTTGGATGTGGTTGCTGCGTCCACGAGCACATACGTACCAAGCTGGTATGTGCTGCTGTGTGTTCTCCTCCCCTCTTAGGCCCCATTGTGTGGACCACTGTTCTGCTGTTCTCTGGGGATCCCTGTGTCTGCGCCTTGACTTTTCAGGAAAGTCTGTACATTTGTTTCGTCGATGTCATCTTGTCAAGAAAGTGAAAAAAAGAAAAGAAAAAAAAAGTTCAGAAAATTATTACTGAATGATCATTTGGATTTAATTTTAAAACCAAAAATCATTTACAAAATTCATGACTTGGTTTCTGGATGCAAGTAAGTATGACCTATAGAAAGCCCTTCAGGACCTCACCACGGTCCAGAAGAATCCACATTTGTAATCCCAAGGGGAAGTTATCGGAATTCTAGCGAGTTAATTCTAATCTACCACTTCCAGTGCGACACATGGTGAGAATAAAGACACTAAGGCATATTTGCAGTTGTGGAGAGCCAACGGGGTCCTAAGTCCAGCCAGAATAATGGCTAACTGGAACAATAGGCCTCCACCCAGGGCCAAATCCAGATTTTATTAAGTTGTGAAGAGGGGGGTGGCTCGGGAACAAGTGACTGCGAGAGTGGCGGGAAGTACGTGAGTGCTGTGAGCTGTACTAGGTAGGAGGCCTGAAATCACCTCTGCAATATGCAGAGAGAGAGACCCGCAGAAGGAGTAATCTGCACATCACAGATTGGAGTAGTATGTAGTGCTTTGGGGCTGGTGCTTCAGTTTTGATGTGTAATTTTTCAAGCCCTGAGAAGTCATAGCCTCTTTTCTTGAGATTCATTCACTGACCTGTCGCATTGCTTTAACGACTATACATCAGCACCTCGGCTAGACCTATGTGCGTTGCTTAAAGCCAGTTAAGGGGATAAAGACAAAACTTAGCCAGCTCTGCACAGATCAATACACGGAAATAGGGCCAGGTTTAGCCAAAATGGAAACAATTGCTGTTCTTTCAAGGAGAGTCTTCCAGGTGGTCCTCCACAATAACCAAATCCAACAAATATTTGGGTGTGTACACTGCAAGAACCAGCACTCGTGGTCCTCCTAGCCCTAAAGGATATGATAATCTAGTAGTGGTGGGGATTTGAGGATAAGATGAACACAGAAATAACCATTATAGTTAAGTGTCAAATGAAAAGAACAATTGCAAATGCACCCAATGAAAATTAACGAGTAATGCCACAGATAGGCGAGTAGGTGAGAGCTCCCCAGAGCGGGTAGCTCTTGAAGAACAGGTGGACTCTTAAAAGAAGGGGATGGGTGAGGTGGAGAAACTGGACAACAGGTTAGTGAGGAAAACACTTAGGAAAATGACCTGGGCTCAGTAAGCAATAGATCTGGGCTAGTTTGTGGAGGTAACATTAGCAATTGGTGGGTGTTAAGGCCAGAGAGGTGGACGGAGCGGGATTCCAGAGGGTTTGAATATGGAATCTGACCTTGTTTATAGGACTTGCCACACAATAAGAAAGCCCTGGCTGTTTCTAAAGTGCAAGGCTCCTTGCATGAGTCTGGGAGTTAGGAGGATTTATCTTGGGCCAGTTGGTATTGGGAGAATTTTAGAGCATCAGCGCTAAAAATAGAATAGAAGTTCAATATCTATGTGGGCTCCTCTTTCGTCTTCCTGAAAGGATTTGTGGCTGGGGTGGGTGAATTGTGTTTCTTCCTCCCCTGATCTGTGATGAGAAATGGCCACCTGAAACGATGGAGAAACAACCCAGAGAGTCACATGTCAGACCCAGAGAGCCCTTAGCCCTGGAGAGAGCTTTCGAGAGCTGGCGATAGCACTTGGCAAAGGCAACCCATAGGCTTCTGCAGCAAAGAGGCCCTTGAGCTGTTCATTCCTCAAAGAACGTGTTTCCTGGGGACAAAGTTGTTTCCATGCCTTTCATCAGTGAGAGGTGTGTTCTCACCATCCTTTACCTCGTCAACCATTAACTAAAGTTTTCTGAGCACCTGCTATGTGCCACACACTTTGCATGTTGTCACATTTAATCCTGCGCCTTGTGAGGTGGGTGTTCCTATTTCAAAGGATGAGAATTCAAGTCTTAGAGTAGCAAAGTTATTTGCCAGGTCACTCGAAGTATGTGACAGAAGAGAGTAGAATCTGAGTGCATCACGTGCTAAATATTCCTTTGTACAAGAAATCCACTTTTCGTTGAGTAGAACATGCTCACCCAGAATTACCCAGCTCTCCTTGGGAGGGAGCTGCTGCCCCAGCCTTTCCTCTCTTTGGACTCTTGCATAGTTTCCATGTTTAAGTGGTGTTAAAAACCAAAATTCAATAAATTTGGTGCAAAGCTCTGAGAGGCTCTTATTAACTATTTGTGACCCCAGCATCTGTCTAGAAACAGAGAGGGGCCATACCTGGCTCGCAGAGCACTTGGTTTTAAAGGCAGTTTGCATAGGAGCAAGGAGCATCATAAAACAAAAGGCAGATTGGTGACTGTCAGCTCAGTTCCTCGCAGCAGTCAAAGCCAGGGAACTTCCTTATGCCGGCTGAAACTGTACCCTTTGGGGATCTGCTCTGTCTCTCTCTGGATTCCCATGTGGAATGGGTGGTGTGGACTTGGATATAAATGAGCCCAGTTGGGTCTGGTTTGCCAGGGCCTAGAGCATGAGCTCAGTCCCAATAATGGCCTTGGCATAAACTCTATTTAACTATGGGGCAAATATGAAGCTCTGAAAATAAAACTCAGAGCAGCTAACTCGTGGGAGAATGTTTACTGGCTAATGCTGAGTGGGAAAGCAGGATGTAGGGCAGGTCTGCGTGAAAACACAGATGGGCACACGGAGTCGGGAGCCCAGTACACAAGTGGAAAGTGTGACTTTATTTATGTTTTGCCATTTTCTAAATTGTCTTTAGTGTTGTTTCTCTGTCTTTTTAAAAAAGAGAATAATGTAAGTCACATTTTATTTTTTTTTAATTTTTATTTTCACTCGTCCATGTTCGCAAGACGTAGTGATTCCTCTCAGGGAGGGGCCACAGGTACACAATGCATCTTCATTCTTTTTATGTCCTCTTCCTCCACCCTTCCTCCTCTCTCCCTCCATCTCTTGGTCCCCTTCTCATTTGCAGAAAGATCTGTCTCCTTATTTCCTATTATCTATCTTTCACTTTGCTCTTTAATTTATACTTCAGTTTTCTCAAATAAGAGAAACCATGCAGTATTTAAGCTTGGGAGTCTGATTTATTTCACTTATCCTTACGGTCTCAAGGCGCATCCATTTTCCTGCAGATGACTCAAGTTTACCCTTCTCTATAGTGCAGTAGTACTCAGGATACATAAATGCCACGCTTTATCTGTTCATTTTGATGGACACAGAGGCTGCTCCGTGAGCGTTTGTTGGGAGTGGTTATTGTAGTGTTATTATAGTGTTATTGTAGTGCCCAGCTCTCTGAATTTTCATTGGCTGAACACCTGGTGTTAAGAGCATCCAGGTTAAGACACAGAACACTGCTGAGGCCCCCGAAGTTCCTCTCATGTCCCCTTCCCATCTCATTCTGTGTGTTTCACACACAATTAGGAAAACTTTTCTCTGAGCATGTAAAGGACTAGATTTAGGTACACAGTGAACAGACCTCAGGAAGCCCCAGAAAGCTGAGGAAGAGGTAGCTGATAATAGTGCTAGTAAGGGCTTGGCGCTTAGGGGCTGCTTTTTCACTGGGCACCCCGATTCTGGGAATAGCTGAGGTGGGGTGGACCATTCAGCTCCGTGTCAAGAGCTCAACTTCTCACCTCACCAGAAAAAGGGGAGGCAGGGCCTAGGTCTGTCCAGATGGGAAGCGCCACTGAAGAGCACCCCTAGTAGCACATCCCCATCGAAGTCACTAGGTCCAGGGTGGCTCCTACCTAAGAGCCGGCAGGGCATGAACATGGATGGAGCTTCCAGAAGGAGAGAGGGGCTCCAGAAACATGGTCTAGAAAAGTTAGACAGAGCACGGACAAGGGCAGGGCTGCCAAGGGAATGGAGCCAGGTGGCCTGAAGGCCGCATGCCCAAAGGTTCAGGGAAGAAGGGGTCTTGAGTGATGAGGAAGAGGGCCATGCAGCCCTTCCACGAGGATTCTCTGAGCCTCTGTGACCAGCTGAGGCAGTGGTGGAGGAGAGAGGCTGGGGCCACCCCCTGGGTCTGACGTCAGCAGAGGGACAGGTGCTGGGACGAAGGAGTGGGGCAGGGGAGGGCTGAGTGTTCGGGGCTGTAGGCACAGTGCAAGGGGGGGAAACACCTGAAGGCCAGGTGCAGCAAGAGTGCTGCTTTGGGGAACAGGAAGTCATTCTCATGGTGGGAACAGAGTAGCTGACTGGACTGGGGTCAGGGGCAGCTCCGCAGGACAGCAGCGGGAGCAGAATGTGATGTCCTGACATCCACGACTCAGTAATAAGCCAGCCATACTGAGCATTCAGTAAAGTTGCAACTGCAAAAACCTGCAGACATATCCAGAAATACTGGGTAAAATGTGAATTTATAAAACTATATGAAAAGCATATAATCATTCTCATATAAATTCTCAGCAGATAATAATCAGTCAAAAATAACTGCTGACCCAACGTGAAAACAATTAAATAATTATGATTTTTGATATCTTTTTATTATATTTGTTATTGTTATCATTATTATTTGTGATATGGATTATTCTACTACTGAGCCACACTGCCAGCCCAGTTTGATCATTCTTCCAAAGTAGCAGATTAAAATATATAGTAGTATTACTGGTGCATTTGAGAGCTTATTTGGAAGCAAATTCTTCCAACTGCAGAAAAATATCTTTCTTGATTTGTATGAATTGGATAAACGGTGGTGAAATAATTATCAGTTAATTACAAATAGTTCTTCCTGACTCCAGAATAATTCAAGTAATTCTAATTCTTATTTGATAACTGTAGAGAGATATGCTTGAGTACCCTTTTTTCTTGAACTATACTCTCATTGATAATGAGCAATTATGGACTGAATTATGCCCGCTCCAAAATTCCTATTTTGGAAACTTAACCTCTACAATCACTGTAGTTGGAGCCAGGGCCATTAATAAGCTAATTAAAGTTAAATGAGGTTGCCAGGGTGAGCACTAATCCAGGATGACTGGTGTCCTTAGAAGCGTGTGGTGTAGGGGACAGCGCCCACGTGAGGACACAGCGAGAAGGTGCCACCCAAAGGAGAGAGGGTGGCCTCAGGAAAGACCAAACCTGCCCCACTCCTGGACTTTGGACTTCCAATGCTCAGCATTGTAAGAACAGATATTCTGCTATTTAAGTCTGTGGTGTTTTGTTACAGCAGCCATAGCTGAGTAACATCAGAGCTGAAGATATGCTGCTGTCATTTCTATTTAATTTTTTTTTTTTTGTGGGTACCGGGGGTCGACCTCAGGACCTCGTGCCCCAGCAGGCACCCGTGCTGCTGAGTGATATCACCGGCCCTTTTTTTCTTATGTGGGTATCCGGAGTCAAACTCAGAACCTCACGCCTGCCAGGCAGGCGCTTATGCCGCTGAGCTACCTCACCAGCCCCCATGCTGTCATTTTTAAGAGGGAACGTTGCTTTCTCTTTGTTCTTCTTGCTTTCATTAAGTGTAGATGAGGAGCCAATGAAGGGTTCCCGTATCCATTTTTTTTTTTTTTTTTTTTTCTCTTTTTGAGACAAGGTCTTGCTCTGCAGTTCAGGCTGGCATTGAACTTACTATGTAGCCCAGGCTGGCCTCAAACTTGCAGTGATCCTCCTGCCTCCCAAGTGCTGGGATTACAGGCATGTGCTACCATGCCCAGCTCCTGTATCGATTTTTATACTATTATTTTTATCCTATTTGTTTGGAAGTTAAAAAAAAAAAACACAGAATGAGATTTGTTCTTTAAATGGAATCTTCCCACATACTGCAATATGGTGATTTATTCTGGCTTGTTCAGGTGGAGACCTATTTAGACTTCCAGTTTGGACAAAGGGTTTTATTTTCCTTAATTGAATAATTGAATCACTGATCAGGCACAAAACTCATAAATGATTCAGAGCTTTTATTTTTTAAAGTATCAAAATTATTTCACCATGACTAATACACTCCTATCTCAGTGCTTGGAAGGAGCCTCATTTATTGCAGTGCTAGAGCACCAGAGACTCTCTGGCTGCAGGATTTGAGAGAAGGCACCCTGAATTTCTTGGGACTTTTCTTAGCTACAAAGGATGCCACATTGCAAGGATGTGACCAATGATCCGTGTAGAAACATGGGACCAAGAGCTGGCTCTTACAGGTGCTGGCGAATGGCTGTGACTGTTGTCTGGGACTGCGTGTGCGGGGCTTTCCCCAGCCCTGGAATGCACGTGAGCTGTCCCAGGGCTGCCACGGCGCTGGAGGAGCAGAGCTGAATTTGGCCGGAGATGTCTCTGGCAATGACTCTGGGCTTCCACAAATGGCCGTGGCCATGGCCAGGCGATCCATTGTGCTGCAGTTTGGTCTGTCAGGGAACCAGAGGCCAACAATCCAGCTGCTCAGAAAACTGGAAGTGAAAAGCAAGGTTGAGACAGAGGAGGGATCTCAAACAGTTGTGCACCAAGGGAAGGCTTTTAGGAGCGCATTTGTCACTGTGTCCCCAAAGGCTGGCCTCTGCTCTGTCTTTATCTGCTCAAGAAATGAAGGCTGCAGGTTTGGACGGGGTCCTTCCGAGGTGGGTCAGGGAAGGGTATTGAGTCAGCCTGTCTGCTTAGTTGGCTGGGCTTATGACGGTTTCCATCCAGGGCAGGTTGCTGGGAGAAAACACCCCATTCCTATGCTGCTGGTGGCAATTGCTGGCAGTGTCAGGTGTTGTCGGTTTGCGAGTCCTTTGTTTGTTTATTTGAGTTTTTAATTTCTTACTTTGGTTCCCAAGAGCCCAGCTGTCCCCTGTGGTGACCCCACATGCCTTCTGCGATTGTCCTGTGGCTTACCAGACCCAAGTGGGTCCTTGTACTGGCTGCTGCCTGTGTTCTCTACTACCTCTTTTCTCATTGTAAACCTTCCTGGAGTGTCCCTCCTACAGCATGAGGCCCTGCTCTTGCCAGTGGTTGCCAATCTCAACCACACAAGGAATCACCTGGCAAGCTCATCTGAAACATCAGAACCTGGTCTGACTCCAAGAGGACTGTCCCCTGGGTCGAGGTGGCGGGCATTACTCCTTTGGTTTTGGTTTGTAGCCAGGCCTGGGAGCCACAGGTCCGGCAGACGAGGGAGGTAATGAGGTCCAACGAGGTAAACCAATCTCTGCGACTGCCTTAGCCAACACATGCACAGCCCCCCCCAAACCAAAACTCCTTGCACCCATTGCAAGCATGGGAGACTTTCAGGTGTGGGGTCACTTGGGGAAGTCAGCCACTGTGGCCTGGGCAGGTAGGAGGGGCCTCCAACAGGCTGAGAAAGCTTGTACAGGTTGGGGGGTTTGTCTGCCTCAACAGACTGATGGGGACCACGTGGGCATCATGGCTCTTTGCTGATGTTCCATGTGTGTTTATAAATGTCCCTGCCCCTTTCTCTCAGTGGCCTGGTGCAGGAGACAGGGAGCTCAGGGACATTCGATATCTGGGTTTGGAACAGGATGAGGGATTGGTAACATCTCAGTGGATTCATTTTGGGTGGAAATGGGAGTTGAAAGCAACACCTTAAGAGAGAATTGAAGAAAAAAATGGAAGTAGAGCTTTTGCAAATGGGAGGGAGGCTGAGGGTTGGAGGGAGCAGGGAGGGAGAGGAGGGGAAGGGGACAGAATAGAGTGAAGATGTATTAAGTACATGCACCAACACTCAAAATGAATGTAATCGTTATGTACTGCAAATATATACTGTACTAATAAAAAAAAGAACAACTTTGGGATTTCTCCTTAATAATAATAATGATAATAAAACAGTCTTGTGTTTTCCCTTAACTTTCTGTTCTGGGCAATTTAATGCAAGAATGTGCAGGGAGGCGCGGCGTGGCTGGCGTGGTCCCCACTCTGGAAGCTCCCAGTGGTTCCTGACTGGCCAATACTAAGCCCTGCATCCGTTGCCACTTCTCTTTATTCACTCCTTCATGCGTGACACACCCTGGAGGATTGATCTCTACCGTTCCTGCCTCATCCACATAAACCTTCGAAGTGCCGGGAGAATCCAGCCTGTGAGAATTCACAGGAGCGCTCATCTTCCTCCTCCCGACATCCGCCAACAGCCCAGATGTGATCATCACGAAGTGATACAGAACAGAACCGAGTTTTCTAAACCACCTATCACCACAGTAGCTGAGAGCAGGTCGCTGGGGCTCTCTCTCTGACGGCAGAGGTGGGATTTGTGCTGGGCGGTCTGATTGGTTTTGCAGGAGGCCGGAGCATTTTTATTTCTCATAACACACACACAGCACTTGCCCCTGCTTAGTGAGGCCCTCTACATCCCACTTGCTGTCTTCTCATGTGTTTATTTCAACCTGGAAGAACACCGTGTTTGTTCCCTGCTCTCTTTGTGTTTGGATTAGAGGAACAGCAGCCCGCTGTTTGACAGCGGTGACTATTAATAAATTTGGGATAACAAGCGCAACCCCAGGAACAAAAATGGGTGGAGAAAACAATGCCATGTTGGGGAGATGGAGGCAGGGGACAGCTCAGCCAGCCCATTATATAAGCATTAAAAATAAACTTAGAATAGATATCTCATAACTCCTCAGCTAGAAAAGCAAAATAAATTGAAAAAATATCTCTAATACGTAATAGCATATCTCCAAAGAATGGCTTCTTCTTTTCCATCTGGTGGCAACCCCCTCCCCCAAATTTCAGCCCTGTTAGTGTTCAGCAACTTGGACCTTGAGGTGGCAGGTCCTTTCCCTCTGGTCAAGGAGGACATCAGGTCAAGAGATTTACCTCAACTTGTCAGGGGTCAGTGACACAGAATTCATCCTGGGAATTGGTGCTGCAGAATTCTGGAATAAGTCAGATTGCTTGGTCTTCTAGTTGGGATGTTGCTGGGGTTTGAATGTGTCCCCCAAAAGCATGTGTTGGAAACTTATTCCCTGAAGCAACGGTGCAGGGGTCTGGGGTTAGTGAGGGCGGAGTGAATGAGTCATTGCTGCTGTCACACGAGTGGGCCGCATATTGTCAGATGTGTCTATGGGTTATATGTTGCCTTTCATAAGGTGAGGATAGGCTGATTGGAGCTGGCATTTTTGATCTCTAGTTTTCAAGGTTGATTATTTTCCAGCTAGGTCTTATTATTTTGGGGAAAGAAGGTAGCATCTTTCTCAGAAGTTGGCCCTGAAAACCAACTTACTTAGTTTCAAACTCCAGCCCTACACTGAACAGTTATGAGTCATGGAAACTGTTGATGCCTCAGTTTGCTCATCTGTAGAAGGGGAATATGGAAGAATCTCCTGTACAGATTTGCTGAGAGCCTTTAAGGGAGTTAATTCATGTAAGAGTAAATTCTTAGTACTATGCTAAGTGAGATTCTTAAGACTGTTGGTTGCCATTTTATGTTCATCATTTTTGAGACTTTGCCACATATTTTATTAAGAAGCAGCACGATCTGTGTGAAGAATTCTGGGGCAAAGCACTGGGGCTCTGCAGTCCCGTCCTCTTTGCCCTTGCTCTGCGTGAGCTTGCGTCTTCCCCAATCGTCTGATCCCATGTTGCTGATCTGTGAACCAGTGTGCGGATTTCCCGGGATTCTTGTGACTGTGGTGGTAGCGCCCATGGTTCTGAGCGGATGCCATAAGCTAAATTTTTTCTGCTCGCAATCTCTGATTCACCCTTTTTTGCTTCCTGCCGAGTGGATCAAATCCAATTTTGTGACTCAGACGTCAGCCTGAATCACAGACACTCAGACACCCCAGCCCAGCTTGCCGGGCTCAGCATTTTCTGGATTATCAGAAATCTCTTGAGTTTATTACAGACTCTCATTTTAAATGTACGTTTCACGACTCGGCATGTTGAGGTGACATATATCAAATGTGTTACACATCTCCATCTGGCACAATGCGGTTTCTTGCTAGGCGTTGGCACATTGTTGGTTTCTCTGCTCTGGCACGGATTCGTCATTATTCCAGGGTCTGGCTGAAGTCACTGCTGGTCTCTACTGCCCCACAGGTGGCTGGACACAATAGTCTCTCAAACAGCTCCTGAATGAAGGGATGACTCATGTCCCAGTGACAATTTTTCCATCCACAGGTCCAAAGTTTTAAGGAGAGGAAACAGATAGTATTTCTTTAGTTGGGAGTCTCGGACAGTTGTCACATTAGGTAACTATGAGAGCGACATTTTGTGAGGACACAAGGAAGCCTGGGATTTGGATCTTGCTGCAGGGAGTTGAGAATATAGTTGGGGGGGGGTGACAAGTGGAAAGAAAACCAGGACAGTGCAGGGACACAGTAGGCCAAAGCAGAGCTCTTTGCAGAAAGGGTGGAAGAGGAAAGAGGAGGCGGGACAGACCTAGATAGGGAGGGTTTTATGCAGCAAGGGGGTGGATTCCCGCCCTTGAAGGATGCATGGGATGTCAACAGCAAGAAAGGGAAGAGCACCCTGGGAGGGAAGCGTGCAGGGATTTCTGGCCTGTCTGAGCACAGTGCTGCTTGGTCAGAGCAAGCTTTGCTGTGAGGAGAACAATGAGAGGGAGGTGAGAGGCGGCCAGGTCGGGAGAGGCTACACAGCTGCCGCGATGTCTGACGGTGGGGCCATCCAGACTCTCTGATCCGGTGAACGTGCAAAAAACACAGAAATAAGGAAAAGTTTAAAGCTTCCTGGATACTGTTCTAGGCTTACTGAACCAGAATCCCTAGGATTCTCGTTTTAAAAATTCAACCCATTAAGTGGGACGCACTTGGTGTCTGTGACGAACAGGCATAAACAGTTGTGTTTATTTTGTGTTTATTTTTGTGTTTGTTTTCTGAGACAGTGTCTTGCTACCTACTCCAGGCTCACATTGAACTCACTATGTAGCGAAAGTGATCCTCCTGCCTCAACCTCCCAAGTGCTGGGATTACAGATGTGCACATCAAGCCCATTTGCTCCGAACAGCCCTGAGCAGAGATGCGGCTGACAGATGTGTGCAGTGGTGTGGTGGTGGAGGATAGGGTAGGAGGAGGCTGGAGGCCAAGTAGAGGTGCTGAGGAAGTCTGGGCAGGTAGAAACAGGTAGGGACCATCACGGTTCCAGCACTGGAGTCAACAGGAACTGTGAACAGGACTCATCACGGGACAGCCACGCTGGTGGGACCAGGCAGAGGAGGTCCTTTAACAACTGGCTGCCAGCAGGAATGAAGAATCAAATCCAGGTGGGAGATGATCTCGGTCTTGGAGGAGCTGTGTGTTCCCAATGGCAGGTGCCTCTTAGGAGGAGCTGACTAGGAAGTTACATTTGTGGGTTCGGGCTGTTTGAAAGTCAGAGCTGGGGCCAGATGGGTGTGGGCTAGGATATTTGCAGCAGACCATTGGATGAGCTGAGGAAAAACGAAAGAGAAGGAGGTAAGATGCTGTTCAGATCTCACCTGACTTTCTGCTGGCTGTGGGGACGAAGGCTTCTAAACCTCGGACAAAGCCCAGGTGCAAGTGTGCTGGGCCCACGTCCAGCCCACGTGGCCGGGATTACACCCCGCCAGGGCCCTCTGCCTTCTCAGCTAATTCCCTGCAGGCACTGTGTACTGGACTTGTTTTGTTCCAAATACATCTTTTTCCCTCTCAGCAAAATAGAGCAGGGTTGACAAGAAGTTCTGATAATCACCCCCCGAACAATAAATCACTCGGAGTCACACTGTGCTCTCTCCCTGGGGGGTGGGAAGGGGCTTCAAGGGGACCCTCTGCAGACACATGGCCCAAAAGCCGGGATCGCGACCCCTGCAGACCCGCATGCTGGGCTCTTCTGGGGGTGCTAACGCCAGGCATGCAGGGAAGCGTTCAGACACCGCTGCAAGGCAGTGGGACAGGGGACAGGAATCTGTGCCTTGCTCTGCTGCTATTTGTTCATGGGAGAAGGGAGGGGTTTGCATTTTCTCTCATTCATCCCCTCATTCATCCATCAGCTACGTGACACTCTGCTGACACATGCCCATGTGGGTGACCAGTGTCCATCTGATGGGTGGGTCCTGACTGCTGTTGCCATGGATACAAGAAGCTTGTTCTTGTGACTATCACCCTGTTAATACAACTTGATAAAATTACGTGCTCCACCCTTCCCTACCTAAGCACGATGGAAGTGCTGGAAATACAAGCATGAGTGGCTGGTGCTTTTACTCAAGGTGTATGCAAACTAGGAAGGAAGATATTGCTGCTTACAGAAATAAGAACCCCCCCAAACTCCTGCATGTAATATAAGTAGAAACCATACTAGGGTCCAATGTTTGAAGGATGTAGGAGGCTTTCTAGGGGGAGACACGGTGAGTGGGACCTGGAAGGAGCAGGGGTCATTTGGGAAAGTGTGGGTGGTCAGTCTGGCTAGCCAGGGAGACCCACAGTAGCCTGAGCCATGCTAGGAAGTGGCAATTTGAATGGATTTTTGCAGTTCCCTTGCTAAAATTCTTAAACAACACAGGGATGAGGTTAAATTTGCAATTTAGCAAGACCCTCTTAGCTTGAAAATGCAATAACAATTAAAAAGAGGCCAGAGAGGGAAACTGATCGTAAAACACCATTAGTTCTCTCATTCATTCATCAAATCCTCCTTGAATGCCTATTCTGTGCCAGACGACAGGCTGGGTGCTGGGGATATAGTATGACAAAAATAGTTTATAATTTAATGGGAGAGTTGGGTTTAAATAAATTGAAATCAAGGGATACATATATTTAGAAACTTTGTGATACATGAAATTTCATGATGCTATAAACAAAAATGCAGGGCAGGGGATATAGCTCAGCGGCACAAGCACCTGCCTGGCAAGCACAAGGTCTTGAGTTCGATTCCCAGTACCAAAAAATGGGGGGTCACTTTAATGGGTGACAAGAGCAAGGGCTCTGTAGGAAATGGCCTTTATTCTGAAACCAATGGTGAGGAGGATTTGCCCTGGCTATTCTCCAAGGAAAGCCTGGGAGATGGACGTCGGTCGGGAAGCGGGTTCCCTAGCAAGGAAGAAGTGGTGGTGTTGGAAACATGGGCAGAGAGCTGATTCGAGATGTCCTTTTGGAGAGAGTTGGCCGGGACACTACGGTGTGTGCAGAAGCAGATGAAGCTATGAAACAAGTCAGTGGGAGGTAGCGTGGATTGAGAGAGATCTGGAGAGGAAAATCACAGGATTTGATGATGCAGGGGATGGGAGGATGGAGCCCAGGATGGTTTCTGGCTCCATAACTTGGATGGAAGAGCAGAATGAGCCACAAATGGGGGAGGTGAGAGATGAGATTGGTTCAGTTTCAAGATGTGTCTGAGATGTCCCGGGCACATCACAGAGATGCGTCTGTCCAATACAGAGCAAGGCTTGGGCTGGGAATGGTAGACTAGAGGAGCTGCCAAAGTGTGAGGATAGACGAGTTCATCCAGAATGTGGGTAAGATCTGGGCAAAACCACTGAGACTCGGTGCCGGTAGAGGGATGAGATCCTGCAGTACGAAGCACTGTCCTTAACAAGAATGGTGGTGAATTAACAACTGCGTTTTCGTGTCCTGTTTTACTCCCCAAATGGCCCATTGTTGGTGGGAAATCCCAATTTAATCCAATTTCATTTTTAAAATCAAAATCTCATTAACTAATGGGCAGTAGTCATTTTCAGGGGATCAGATTGGGAAGAGGTGATGAGAGTCCTTTTTTTTAAAAAAAAAAAATTGTTCCTTTCAAGTGACCAAATATTACTGATTTCTCAGATAAACAACAGAGTTGCGCTTGATAGTAATAAAATTGGATCCCCTTCATATGTTAATAAACATAATAATACATATTAAGAGGTTAATTTTAGGGGTCAATGTGATTAGGTTAAAGGATACTCAGCTGATAAAGTATTATTTCTGGGCAGTTTTATAGTGCGTACATGGGAGAGATACTAAGGAAGATCTGCCCTCACCTGCTAGGTGGGCACTGTCTAACTGGCTGAGGGCTTGGGTAGGTCAAAAGGGCGGAGGAAAAGTAACTTCTCTTTCTTGTGGTGCTAGGCAGGGCCTTCTTCTTCTGTTGCCTTCGAACATCAGCACTCCAGATCCTCCAACCTTTGGCCTCTGGAACTTAAACTGGTGGCGCCTCAGCTCTCAGGCCTTTGGCCTTGGACTGAGCACTGCACCATTGGCTTCCTTGGTTCTGAGGTCTTTGGCATTGGACTGAGCTATTGAAAGGGAAAAACTGTACAAGAGAAACTGTTCTTTTTAAAACTTTGTTATTTAGAAACTGCCTAGCTCTGTGACTGCTTCATGGCTTTGTAGTTACGTTCTTGACCCCTGTGACCATGACAGCATAACTGAACATGCAGGATGCCTGGCTGTACCACTGTACCATGCTTCATGAACTGATGATCATTAATCGACCCTTGTAACCGATGAGCTCACCCTAGTTAATCAGAAGAACTGCTAGGCTGTTCTGTCTCGCCTTTGTACCTCCTTTGTACCGGCTGCTTGTGCATCATATAAAAGCCCTAGACCACCAGAGATCAGGGCCTGATATTCTGGGAATGATCCCTATCAGTGCCCGTTGACATAAATAAATCTGCCTCCAAATCCTGTTTGTTGTTTTGTTGCTTCTGCTTGCCGTTGTACTATGAAACTGGTTTCTCTGGGTCTCCATCTTGCAGCTGGCATTTGGTAGATTTCTCAACCTGCCTGATTCATCACATGAGCTGATAAGTCCTCTCTCATGTGTCTGTATCCCTGCATACAGCGCTTTGTAGCTACAGATTCTGCGTTAGTGGTTTTGACTAAATATGGATTGAAAGTATTTCTAAAAATAGATGTGTACTGAAGACGTACAGACTTTTATCATTATTCCCTAAACAGTAAAGCACAACAACCATTTGCATTGTATTAGGAATTACTATAGTAATCTAGAGATAATTCAAGCATGCAGCAGATGGCATAAGTTATCTGCAAATACTTTGGCATGTTATGTGAGTCTTGAGCATGCAGATTTTGGTATCCAGGAGGGGCCTTGGCACAAATCCCCCATGGACACCATTGATGACTGTGTATCCTGTTGGTTCTGACTTTCTAGAAAACCTGGCTAATACACTTTCATAAAGCTTTTTTTTTTTTGAGGTACTGGAGGTTGAACATAGGGCCTTTGCACTGAGTTACACACCCAGGCCCCTCCTCCTTTTTAAATTTTGAGACAGAGTCTTACAAAGTCTCAAAGCTGTCTGGGCTGGACAGTCTTACATTTGGCTTCTTCTGATCCTCCAGCCTCAGCCTCCCAAACTGCTGGGATTACTGGTGTGCACCACCATACCCAGCTTCGTAAGATTTTTTGTACCTATAAATTCTCGCTTTCTTTCTTTAATTTTTAATTTTTATTTTAAAGAGAAAAAATAAGACAAAATTTCAAAACAACATAATAGGAGGGTAACGATGGTTAATACATTGTGTATTGTTCTCTTTAAATTAGTTACTCAGAGTACAAGATATCGGCATTCAATTGTCCAAACAATATTAGCACAAAACTTTCTTTTCAATGAACTAAGAGAAATTAGTAGTATATCTATCTTAACTATCATATATATATATATATATATATATATATATATATGTATATATATATATTTTTTTTTTTTTTTTTTTTTTTTGCTTTTCCCCTCCTTCTTTTCTCCATTGCCCCATCCCAGTTTCTCTTTCCTTTTGGACAGTTTCTTCCTGTTTTGCAATATCTATTGTACATTTTGGATCTTATTTACTCTTTCAGCTTCTCACACTAGGGAGACAATACAATGTTTACACATGCGAGTCTGGTTTATTTCACTTATGAGTATGGTCTCGCGTTGCATCCACTTACCTATAAAAGTCTCCAGTTTATCCTTCTTTATGGCTGAGTAGTACTCCATTGTATAAAAATACCACATCTTTTCTATCCATTCCTTGGTTGATGGGCATTTGGGTTGTTTCCAAGATTTAACTACTACAAACTGTGCTGCTATAAACATGGGTGCACATATATCACTGCGGTATGATTTTTAATTCTTCTGGGAAGATACCCAGAAGGGGAATAGCTGGGTCAAATAGGACCTCCAATCCTAGTTTTTTGAGGAATCTCCACGCTGATTTCCACAGTGGTTGCACCAGTCGACACTCCCACCAACAATGGAGAAGGGTTCCTTTTTCCCCACAGCCCCTCTAGCATTTATTATTGGTTGATTTCTTGACAATAGCCATTCTTTCTGGGGTGAGATGGTATCTCAGTGTTGTTTTAATTTGCATCTCTCAAATGACCAGTGATGTTGAATATTTTTTGATATATTTATTTGCCATTTGTATTTCTTCATCTGAGAAGTGTTTATTCATCTCAGATGCCCATTTTTGGACTGGGTCTTTAAATTTGGGAGATCTTTTTTTTTGAGTTCTTCATATGTTCTTGATAATAATCCTTTGTCTGAGGAATAGCTGGCAAACATTTTTTCCCACACTGTGGGTTGTCTCTTCACTCTGTTGGTGGTTTCTCTTACTGTGCAAAAGCTTTTTAATAAGATGAGATCCCAGTTGTTGATTCTTTGTGATAGTTCCTGTTCAATTGGGGTTTTATTCATAAAGTCTTTGCCTACACCAATGTCTTCGAGAGTTTTACCTATTCTATCTTCCAGCAGATTTAATGTTTCTGTTTTAATATTTAGATCTTTGACCCATACCCATAAATTCTTAAAGAAGAAAAAATAATGTTCTTTCCTCATTCCAGCAGATGTTTAGCTCCTGATCTGTAACTGGGTTCTGGTGAACTGGAGGTGACTGAGGAAGAAGGGACCCACGACACTGACACACTGGGTTTCCGCATTCCAAGGTCCTTACTCACAGACAAAGGTCTCTTGCAGCTCTCCGTTCATTCCAGAAATTGACCAAACCATGTTCTAAATGTGGAGAGGTTTTTCTCTGAAGCCATAGATTGTAGAATTCCTTGGGTGACGAGTGTAGGTAGAGAGGGAATTTGGCGAGCCTGCGAAAGGTGACCGTTGCTGAGATCCCATCTCTTGTTGGACCCACGGGCAGACGTCCGGTGTCCATTGGTGACAGCTTAGCAAATCACTTCACAGCTCTCTATGTGTGATTAAGTGGCCCATGGAAAAACAAGAAAAGGGTCCAAACCGTGCATGGAATGATTACTTTCCTAATGTAGTCTGGAGAACGCTGAGGTCTTTTCTTCTGGCATGGCAGCTCTGGCTTTGTTTATGAGTCAGGGAAACTTACCCACCATACTCCTTCCCCTGTCTCTGCTGTGGATGTCCTTGTCTCGTTCGTGGGGTCAGTGATTGTTTTAATGATCTCACTGCTCCCACAAATTAAGAGAGGATGTTAAAAGAGTGTGGCTGATTTCAGAATTCTTTTTGTCATGGCTAAGACTCAGTAACATTCTTAGGGAAAGACAAAATGTGCTAATGAGATTTTTTTTTAAAAAGATAAATCTTTGCAGAAAGGAAGTCAAGAGTTGAGTTTGCCATGGAATAAAAGAGTGAGGGGCAGCAGGTGGTGATGAGCTCAGGATTCAGCCTGAGTGCAGGGTCCTCAGATGTGACTTCATAGCGCTGTGTTTTAGTTCAATAGCATGTTTTATTCCTAAGCAAAGAGAAAATGAAAGAAACCCTTTAAAAGAAGATCAGGATAAGAAAAAGTTATTAATTCCAATGAAAGCTGACTTCTCTTTGAGACATCTGCTTGTTCTGTGGCATCTTGCTGCATAGGGAACAGCTAGCAGACACGCAGATGAAACTGGGAGGAGCAACTGTGAATTATGTGAGGCAGAAGAAAAACCAGGTGATTGGTTGACTGGTTCTTTGTGTACGTGCTCTTCAGCCTTTTGATTGGTCGGGCCTTAAATGTATGCTAATAAAGTAGCAAACTTCTACTGTTTCTGCGTGATACTGCTCTGGGAAACAAAGGGACAGCACAAAATAAATAAAAAGAAAATATCTATTCCTTCATCTACAAGAGTGATAAATTCACTCCAAATGACTTATAGAGATTTCCAAAACTATGTAAAATGAGTGGTTATGCATGTATCCCTGTAATATGATGACTTTAACTTTTTCAGGAAGATATCTGGAAGGGGAATACCCATGTTTATAGCAGCACAATTTATAATAGCTAAATCTTGGAAACTGCCTATTTGTGCAACAGCAGATGAATAGATGGAGAAAATCTGGTATTTATACACCATGGAGTACTACTCTACCATAAAGAAGGATAAACTTAAGTCATTTGTAGATAAATGGGTATATTTTAAGACTATAATATTAACTGAAATAAGTCAGCACACAAGCTGACTTGTTTCATGTTACATGGTTTCTCTTATATGAGAAAATATATATGGAGAGAGAGAGCAAAATAGAAGATACATAAACAGGAAGTAGGGAGATCTTTTTCAAATGGATGGTGGAGCAAGACATGGAGGGAGGGGGTGGGGGGAGAGAAGGGATGAAAAAAAATGAAAGAAAAAGTGAAAATAGAGCTTTTGTAAATAGGAAAGGGACTAAGAGTTAGACGGAGCAGGGCGGGAGAGAGGAGGGGTATGGGACGGAAAAAAAAGACTTGAGATGTGTTATGCACATGTACCCACACCCCATAATAAATGTAATCATTATATACTGCAAATATGTACTAATAAAAATAAATAACAAAACAATTTTTTTAAATGAAGTGAGCTGCTTAGGAATTCAAGTAGGTGAAGTTAGAAGCTTGGGCATTGAGACTAGTCTTGCTCCTGAAAGATGTGCAGGTTGTGTAGACTCAGGTCAGTCACAAGGCGGGACTAAGGCTCCCTCCTCCTGATGAGTTTGAGTTAGGCCTCCCTTCCCGGCTCTGAATCTCCAAGCTGGCTCAGCATTTAGCTGGTTCCGGAACTTGAAGGTCCAAGTCTTATGAACGAAGTCTTAGCAGCCTGTGGAGGTTCAGGTCCAGTCAGCACTGCAGACCCTTAATGTCCCTGGCTGCCAAGGAAACCGACAGTCTGCAAATTCAAACTTTTGCCAGTGTAAGCCCCCCAAGGCCACGTGAATGTTCCAAATTATAAACACTTACACCCTTATCCTGCTTAGTTGCAGGAAAACAAATTCTATTCTCCAAGGATACCTGGGAAGCTTCAGGGATTTCTTGAGTATTTGCCAATATTGTTTGGTTGCCAGGCCAGCCACCTGGTTAGACAATCACTCAATCTGCTCTGGCCATGGTCCACACCGGGTCTTCAGCACACTGTCTCTTGCAGGCCTGGAGAGCTTCCCTCTGGTTGCTGCTGCTGCCCTTTCTCCCCGTGTCCCATAGGTTGAGCACTAGTATCCAGCCTTCCGGCAGACGTTGCCGAGTCTCTTCCTTTGAGCTCTGTTCTGCTCTGCTTCCAGAAATCATCAAATTTGGGCCCCTGGGGTCATGGACAAGTCTTGGCTTTGACAGGAGATGATGTGGTTTCTCTTGTAGGCATCTGGCCTACCTTCCCAATGCCATCGCCTCTTGCCATGTGCTGGCCCTGCCTGGACATTTGGCCTTTGCTGTTGCTGTACCAGCCCCTCTATTTCTCCTGCCGTGCACCCTGGTAGCCACCTGCACTGACTGGGTAGGGCTGCTCCTTGCCCGATGCAAGATGCCCCAGCTCTTCCTTCCCTCTGTCAGCAGAAATTAGCAAGGGGCTTGTCTTCCGCCACTGCAGTGTTTGTCCACCTGACCTCTCAGGACCCGAGGGGGAGGGTCTGTGCCCTGAGTCCGAGTGGGCAGACCACAGCCCTGTCCTTTGCAGGCTCTTGCTGCAGATATTGAGAGAATTAGGAAACAGGCCAGCCAGAGCCAAGTGGTAGTTCTGGCTGTTCCCATGTTGTATGCCTCATGAGCCAAGATAGAAATTGCTATCTCTTTCAGAGCATATTGCAGTGCTCCATTTTTGGCCAGAGTCTCACCAGAGTCCTGTATCATCTCCAAACAGCCTCATGAATCACCTTGTGGCTTCATTCCACACAGCGGCATGGGCTAATTGCTACATTCTCTATCCGCAGGGTACAGTATCTGTTTAGTCTTCAGTTATTGGTCCCAGAGCCATGGATTGGTACACATGTATTCATGCACTGGAGAAGCACTTGTAAATCTACTAGGCCTGGCCCAAGTGGTCAGGAAGATGCAGAGGGAGTGGAGACAAGGGTCACGTCTTCCAGTGACTTCCAGTCCAGGTGGCCAAGTTCACGTGTGAAACATTTGACACTGCCTTTGCTTCCATCCTCACTTGGAGGACTTAAGGCATATTTTACTTCTCCAGGACTCTGTTTTCTAGTGGGAAAGTGGAAACTAAAGACAATTGTCATGCATGTCTTCTTGCTCTTGTGGGCAAGGCTGGTTCAGATTGGTCAGCACCAGAGAACAGAACTGGAAAAAATGATGTGAAATGAAAGATTCTCCAATACAGTCTCCAGAGAGACAAAGTAAGCACCTCAGTGACCCTTCCAAGAACAGTCTGCCCTGCAGGGAGCAGTCTGTCCCCGCAGGAGTGGGGCACAGGACCGGAAGAAGAAGCATCGTGACGTGGGACTCGAGACCCATCCTGGGTTTAAAGATGAAGTGAATCATTCGCCCCCTGACCTTCTTGGCTTTACCTACTAGCAGGTGACTTAGTGAGGGGTCAGATAAAAGCCAAACTCTCAAATCTGAGTTAAAACAAAAGAGAAGAAGAAGCTGATTACCTTAATGCAAGCTGAGCTATGTATTCCAAAAGTATAATAAACCTTCAGTTGTCTGAGGCTTGGGTCTTCCTGTCTTTTTTTTTTTTTTTTTTTTTTTGAATAACTAAAACAACCAGTTAAGGATTTTTAGTGATCCTTGACCGGGAACATTTTCAAAACAATAACTATAACTACTATCATTACTACCATTAACAAAAGCTGTGCTGAATCAGTTGTAAAACAATCTAAGGCAACTTTAAAAAGTTATTTTCAACAACATTTTTCTGCTATGATATAGAGAGCCGTTGTTCAGAATTTTCCACGGTTGACTTTGACCCTGGTGCTATAACTGAGATATTGGATTTTTTATTCCTCTGCCTAAAACTTTTCCAACCAATAATCTCACTTGACCTCTGGTGTTGACCACGTAGCTGAATCTCTCAACATTAAGAAAGAAGTACAAGGAGTATTATGACTGCCCTCTCAAAAAGCCTGCTGTAGAAAAGGCCATTTTTACTGTATCTTTTATTTTTTCCCCAAATCTCTGCTGCTTTTCCTTTCTTAGTAAGAAGGGTAGCTAGTCACTCTAATGTTCTGTGGCTGGCTGAAAATGTGCTGTTAGCCATATTGAAGTTGTCATATCTCAGATAAAAGATCGGCAATTATCCTCCACTCTGCTATCTTCTTTTGGATAATCTGAACAGGAAAGACTGGGGGTGGTGATTTTATTTTACCTAGAAGAGAAGTCTGAAAAAAAGTCATTTCCCACAAGCAAAGCACTCGTATCAGTGGTGGTCAAGCATGTCTGTGGTCTACACAAGAATCATTTTTATCTGGGGCAGAATAAGGGGAAAATTATGTTACATTGTAACTGTGGTGGTTTCAAGACAGTACTGTGTCCAGATTGAATTTCTAAAGATGGAAAGAAAATCCTAGAAATGGAAAAAAGTTAAAAATGATACCAGGGACCCTGAACCTCTGCATGGAGAATTCCTTGTTTTCTTTGAAAAACTGACAAAACCTAGGTTCTCCCTCCAGAGCAGAAAGGACGAAGCTTCCCTTCTCTTCTTCCTCAATGCCATTTAATCCTGTTGCCTACAGAGCAGAGGAATCCAAAAGAGAAAAGTTCCCAGGACAACCTATGTTGATAGAAAAATATGGTAAAGGTTTAACATTTTAAAAATGTTGTTACAGTAGAAAACACACTGTCATTAATTCCCTTCAGAATACTCCCCCTCGTTTTGAACACATACAACCCATTGTTTTGTCATTTTCTGCAGCAGTTCTGGAAGTCCTCTTTCATGCGTGTCTTTACTTGTGTTGTCTTGGCTGCCTTGATGTCCTGAACTGATTAAAAACGTTGATCTTTCATGGTCATTTTGACTTTGGGGAAGAGCCAGATGTTACACAGTGCCAGATCTGGTGAATAAGGTGGATGAGGGCACAGCATCATGTGTTTATCTGACAGAAATTGCAATAAATGTTTGATCAATGTGTGATGATCAAGAATATGGTGCATATTTAAATATTAAAATTCATTACAGCAAAAGACACATTACCATTAACCCTCCTCAAAATACTCCTCTTATCCTATCATTCTTAACATGTGTCTTTTTTCTATAATATGCTTTTTAAAAAATGTAAACATTCACCATAGTTTTCTATCACCTCTTGTGTATACCCAGCACATGTACATCTATATCATACTCTACACCTGTAAATTGCATATGTTCTGGGTTCCATCTCTGCATTGGAACAATAGCATCGTGTTTGATGATGAGCAGTAGAAGAGACTACATACGTACCCATCATCTTAAAGCATTCATCAATTAGGAAAAATCGTAATCAGAGTTCTATACCCTGGCAAGACAAAGACAGTATTTTCAGATGACACCATTTGCTACCTGGAAAACTCAGTAACACCCAGTGGGAAACTCTTGGAAGCTAGAGAAAAATTTAAACAAAATGAACATTAAAAAGCTATCGTATTTTTACTTATAAATTAGTATAAAATATTTCTGACTTCCTGAACAAGATGAAAAGTGACCTAAGTGCCCCCGCATCACCCTGTGCCTTCACTCTGATCATCACGGTCTCCTCTGGGAGCTCATCTTTACCGGGAGTGTGGCATCGATCACTTTCAAGCAGTTCTTCATGTCTTTCTTCTAACCTCCATTCGTGGTTTGTTTGCTGCCTTGTGGGCACCGTGCCCTACTCAGAGGCTTCTTCCATACCTTGCTTGTCTCAGCCCGAGTCGTACTTGGGCCTCTGCTGAGAGGCTGCGTGGGGCTGCACACGTCCCCTCGCTGTGGATTATTCCAGTGCGCCAGCTCTGCTTATTCCATCGCCTGCTGCCGTGAGCATTCCTGAGCGTGTCTCCTTTTTGCAAATGTGGGTGTCACTCTATCCCCCAGGGATCTGAGGTTTGCACCAGGGACCGGGGAGAATCCTGTGTATTGTCACCTTCTCTAGACAGCACAGTTGCTTCCAATTCATGTTCCAACCAGCGCGCGCGCAAGTTCTCTGTTTCACGTCCTCCCCCACACACCTGCTTTCACCAGCCACGCTTTTCACTGTCAACAGGAAAAATGTACAAAATATAAGGGAAATTAAAAAACTCCGTTTCCAGTAGCAATGATAAAGTTCTAGGGATAAAATTGACAAGTAATGTGGTACAAATTTTATATGGAGAAAATGAAGATACTTTTGAAAAAATAATACGAATATTTACTAAAAGATTTTAGTAAATAAAGGACACATTATCATTAGGTGCAAAGACTCTAAATTGAGAAGAAAAAAAGTTTAAATTAGTCTATAAATTTAAACCTAAGTTATTTCTCTGTACATATTCAAAAAGAATCTATATAGGAAAGTAGCTATGATATTTTTAATGAAGAGAAATGTGAAAGGGGTGAAACGAGTGCTAGCATTTATTAAATTATTTGTTGATGCAAGATACCAATGTCTGTCATTTAAGTGGCAACTCTAGAAAGATCTCAAGTATAATATAGTGGAAAATGTGACATTGCAAATCACTGGATAAAATACATATTCAATAAATGTTACTGAGTTTGGGCTAATAATTAAACAAATTTGTGTCCCTACATCATAATTGTACACACACAATTTGGGAGAATTAAACATTTTAATTAAAAAATAGAACTAAAATGATGGATAAAATCTTTGATGATTATGATTTCGGGCACAAAGCAAGAAGCCACCAAGAAGAAATTTGACCACATCAAAGTGAAAATTTTGAGCTCAGTGATGAAATCTAAGCATATAAAGAAAAACAAACTAGAAGAAAAATTTTATGAGATTAATAGCTCAAACATAAAGAGTTTCTATGGGTATAAGGAAAAAAGGTAAATCTCAGTATAAAAGCCCAGTTCACAATTTATAAAAGAATAACTATGACATCAATCAATAATTTTAGAAAATGCACATTAAAACAACAACAAGACACTCAGAGATGGCTGGGTTGTAGGAAATAAGCAATATAAGCTCATAAGACATTTGTGGAAGAAAATTTACCTTTAAAATTTAAAATTTTAATTAAATTATGAAAATTTAAGGAAAATTTACCGTTTCATAAGTGTAACACAATAATTAATCACACCTCTTAGAATTGTTGTGAGGATTAAATGAAGCAACACGTGTTGAGTGCTTAACAAAGTATCTGATGTTTTATAAATGCCCTATAAAATTTGGCTCCTCTTATTGTCTTTCGTTAAGGTCTATTCACATTATACAGCCCTTCAGTCACTGAAAGGATGAGGTGGAATTTTGTATTTTGATAGAGGAAGATGTGTAAGATACAGCATTAAATGAAATTGTGATGTATAGACAGCATTTGCAACACGAATACGTTTCTATATAGTCTTACTAACCAAGATAAGGAAAGTATGAGGACAGCCACTTACCATGGAGAGAAGGTGGCTGGTTAACATGATCTTGCCTAGGCTATCACCTTCCCATTAAGTAGCCACCCAGTGTGTTTCTTTGTTTGTTTTGCTTTATTGTTTTTGAGACAGGGTCTTGCTATGTAATTCGGGCTAGCTCTAAACTCACAGTGATCCTCCTGCCTCTGCCTCCCGAGAACTGGGATTATAGGCATGTATCACCATGCCTGGTTAAGTAGCCACATAGTTAACATGAACCTAACAAAATGGGCACAAAAATTTTGTAGTTAAAAAAAATAAGAGAAAGAAATACATTTTATGACTTCATCTTGAAATTAAAGCAGAACCTTTTGGGAAATTTTATACTTTATTCTAAACAAAAAATTAAAATATAATAATGATTAAGTACTAAGTGTTGTAAATGAATAATGAACACCTTTTGGACATACATTTCCTTACAAGATGAATAACGATTGGCACCTATTCTGTGCAGGTACGTTGCAGGTACTAAGGACACAGCAAACGGAAGAAAATAAAGGCTCACTTAGGTGGAGTTTACTTTTTAAAGGGGAAGACAGGAGGGAGAGAGCAGCAAAGGAAGACATGAGCACCCGAGGGGCATACGGATTCTCCGGAAGTGGAAGGGAAAGGCTCTGGGCAAACAGAAGTTGAGTTGAGGGAAGAGTCCCGGAAGTGAGGGTGGATGGCTAAGGGAAGAGAGCTCTGGGCAGAGGAAATTGTGGTGCAGATAACCACAAGCCAGGGCTGTGCCTGACACGCTTGAGGAAGAGCAATGGCACCCGTACAGCTGGGCAAGCCCTGGAGACAAGGCAGGAGCGCACAGTAAGTTGAGTCGCCTGTGAGGGAGGAAAGCCAAGAGAGAGCGGGCAGCTGGACACCAGTGGAGAAATGGGATCAGGAGGGAGCGGGATGACTTAGTGCCGAGAGGTCCAAACAGTAAAGGATTGAGAAAGGCCACTGGGCTGGCAGCCTGCAGGTGACTGGACAAGGCTGCTTCCCTGGAAGGGAGGAATGAAAGCACTGTTAGAGTGAGAAAGGAGTTGGAGACAAGAGTAGACAGTTCCTTTCACTGGGTTTTCTATCCAAAGGAGGAGAGAAAAGAGACAGAAGCTAGAGACAGTAGTGGGCCAAGAAAAGAGGTGTTGGGAGATGGAGAAACAGCACTTTTTGGAATCATGCTAATGGGAGTGCCCCGAAGAAAGAGAAAAATGGATGATGCTGGGTGAGAGTGTGGTGGCATGTTTCCGAGCAGTGAGATGGGTCAGATCTGGGGTGTGGTGTGGACTGGCCATGGACTTCACCTCCACTTTCCCCAAGCCTGGCTGCACATGGGAATCACCCTGGAGATTTGAAAAATCACCGGTGCTCAGGCTTTTCCAGATTTAAATGAGTGCACTGTTTTGGTGAAATTCATCATCTTTTTCCATATTTCCAGTTTCATTTTAGTGTCAAATTTTATTTTATTTGAACATCTCACAAGCAGTGAGAGGGACTGCTCAGCAAAGATTCTCAACTGAATCTGATATTGGGGAGGGATTGTCGGGAAGCCCTAATTCCTCCCTCCCTCCCTCCCTCTCTTTCTTCCTCCCTCCCTCCATTCCTTTCTCCCTCTCTTCTTTCCTTCCTTCCTCCATCCTTCCATCCCTCCCTCCTTCCTTCCCTCTTTTACAGTACTTTTACCTGTACTAATGGTGGGTAGCCTGGGTAGGATATAAGGTGACAAAGAAGGCTGCTGTCGTCACTTGCTGGGGCTGCTTCACTACCTCACTGTTTTGCTGCCATCTGCCTGCCATGAGCTGTTCCTCCTCTGCAATGCCCTCTGCCATGCCACCCTGCCTTGGAGCAAGCCAACTGTGAACTGAAACCTTTACGAACCGTGAGCCAAAATAAACCTTTCCTCTTTTAACTTTGGGTGTTGGGTATTTTGTCTCTGCAAGTGACTAAGGCAGCCATACTTTCTTGCCATTTTTAGTGCTGGAAGCTGGGCTATACAAGGTCAAGGTGTTAACAGATTCTACATCTAGCAAGGACTTGCTCCTCATGAATGGCATTTTACATTGTGTCCTTACATGATGCAAAACAGGGAGTACCTGTGTGTGTGTGTGCATGTGTGTGTGTGTGTGTGTGTTACTGAAGAGGTAACCCAAGGCCTATCACAGTGAGCTACTTCCCTAGCCTTTTCTTAGTTTTCATTTTTGAGACAGTGTCTTGTTAAGTCACTAAGTTGCCCATGCTGGTCTCATACTTGTGATCTCCCTGCCTCATCTTCCCAAAGACCTGAGATTATTTGGGTAGCAGTTTTTTTTTTTTTTTCGTGTGTGTGTGTGTGTACCAGGAGTCGACCTCAGGACCTTGTGCTTGCCAGCAAGCACTTGTGCCGCTGAGCGATATCACCGGCCCTTTTTTCTTTTATGTGGGTTCCGGGAGTCGAACTCAGGACCTCGTGCTTGCTGGGCAGGCGCTTATGGTGCTGAGCCATCTCACCAGCCCTGAGTAGCAGTTTTTTTTTTTTTTTTGTGGGTACCGGGGGTTGACCTCAGGACCTTGCGTGCCAGCAGGAGCCTGTGCCACTGAGCGATATCACCGGCCCTTTTTTCGTATGTGGGTTCTGGGAGTCAAACTCAGGCCTTCGTGCTTGCCAGGCAGGCTCTTATGCTGCTGAGCCATCTCACTGGCCCCTGAGTAGCAGTTTTATAAGTAATTTTGAATGTTTTATTTCATTTGTTGATCTGTTGCTATCCTATTATGATATTTACTTTCTTTCAAAATATTTTAATCATTACTACTCAAGTAATAAATTAGGAAAATATATATGTATAAAGAATAGAAGGCAACTTACTATATTAATTTTAATTTTTAAGAATTACTGGTTGTTATGGTTTGTGTCTAGATGTCCTCCCAAAGCCTCATGCAGTCATGGGGGGTGGGGTTGTTGGAGGCCCCTAAGTCTAGACTTTGTGATTGGTTCATTGTCTAGTGCCGGGGACTGGGGGTGTGAGTGCTATACACACCCTAGGGCGGGTAGCCTGCATACATATAAGGGAGGAAAAGCGGCTTGCTTCTCCCTTTTTGCTCTTGCTGCTTTTGATATCTTCAGCCACCGCGAACGGTTGCCTCTTAGCCATGCCGCCCTGCCTTGGAGCCAGCTAGGTATGGACCAAAACCTCCACAAACTGTGAGCTAAATAAACCTTTTCCTCTTTAATTAGGGTGTCAGGTATTTTGTCCCAGCAACAAGAGAAAAGTAACTAAGACACTGGTCATATCCATTTTCTACTTTCAATTACTTTTCTTTTCTACTTTTGATGAACGCGGTTAATTTTCACAGCTGAATAAATAGAAAGAGGAAAGGATGAAAAACAATATGGTGCTTCTTTGAAAATTAAAAATAGAATTACAATATGACCCAGCAAAACCCCTTCTGAGTCTATATCCAAAATCATTAAAACAGGGTTTCAAGCAGATGTTTGTAGTAGCATTTTTCACAGTAGCCTAAAGCTGAACAAACCGTGATTGTCTGTGACAGATGAAGATAAAGCGGTATGTAACACAGTGAGCTATGACTCAGTCTTACAAAGGAAGGAAATGTCACGTGCTACAATGTGGCTGGACCTTGAGAACATTATGTCAAGTAAATTGAGGTGATCATGAATCAAAAGAAAAGCATTTGATGACTCTGCTTACATGAGGTCTCCGGAGTAGTGGGATTCAGCAACACAGTGTAATGGTGGTGGCTGGGGGATGGTGGAGGGGGAGGGGGAGTTTTGATTCAGCAAAATGACAAGGTTTTGGAGATAGGTTGGCCAGCAATGTGAATAAACTTAACATGAGCAAACGGTGTATCTAAAAAGGGCTAAGAGGGTAAATATGTTAGGTATATTTTATCGCAGTTAAAATTTTTAGGAAGAAAGAAAGAGAAAAAAAGGAAGGAAGGAAGGAGAGAAATAAAGAAAGAGAGGGGAGAGAGGGAAAGAAGGAAGGAAGGAGGGGAAGGAAGGGGAAAGAGGACCTAATGACTAGCTTTGTTTCAGAGACGTGGCTGTGTCTGAAGGTTGCGGGACGTGAGAGCCCGCACTTGTCCTCTGAAAGTCACTTATAGTTTTGTGGATCTATAAAATGTTAGGATTCTTTTCTCATAACTTGAAAATAATTTAATTAGTGAAAGGGTTTTTTAATAACATGATTTATAGCCTATATTTTAAGTTTAGACCGAGAATACTACAAGAGCCCCACAGGAATACAAGATTTTAAATTTTGGCTTGTTCAAAGGGAAAAAAATGGTTTTTGGGATTCATATTCAGGGTAATTTATTATTGCAGTCTCTAGCGTTTCACAGGGGCTGTGTTTAGGGCAATGTGGCTTTAAGCGGGACTCCCGAAAAACGGAACCACTGCATCTAATTCATCCTTCAGAAGCTCAAAGTTTGTAATCATGTGGCCAACCACTTCCCGTCACGAGTCAGCGAGCATTTAAATAGAACAGCCTGCCCACTGTAGTTACGTGAGCACCTCTCATTGGGAAGGTCGCGATTCCTTTGGTGGCCTTCATCACTGGCTGTCACTTTTCAGAGGAAACTTCTCTTGGAGACGTGCTGCTGTACCTCCAGACCCTATGGTCTACTTGATAACTCCGTCAAGGTCACAGCGGTCAGCTGAGGACTGGACTCACTGAGGGTCTTCTAACCAAAGCACGCGGAGGAGGTTCCTCCACTACCCTCTCTCATGGTTCTTTTTTTTTTTTTTTTTTTTTTTTTAATTTTATTTTAAAGAGAAGAAAAAACAAAACAAATCAAAAGAAGAACAAATTTTCAAAACAACATAATAGGAGGGTAACAATGGTTAATACATTGCGTATTACTATCTTTAAGTTAGTTATTCAGGACACCAGACATTAGCATTCAATTATGCAAACATTATTGGCACAAACCTTACTCTTCAATGAACTAAGTGAAAATCGTAGTGTATCTATCTTAACCATCTTATATATATATATACAATTTTTTTCCCCTTTCCCTTCTTTCTTTTCCTTATTCCAGTCTCTCTTTCCTTTTGACCAGTTTCTTTTTGATTCACCATGTCTATTGTACATTTTGGATCTTATTTACTCTTTCAGTTTCTCATACTAGAGAGACAATACGATGCTTACACATGTGCTTCTGGTTTATTTCACTTATGAGTATTTTCTCGAGTTGCATCCATTTACCTATAAAAGTCTCCAGTTTATCCTTCTTAATGGCTGAATAGTACTCCATTGTATAAAAATACCACATCTTTCTTATCCATTCCTCAGTTGATGGGCATTTGGGTTGTTTCCAAGATCTGGCTATTACAAATTGTGCTGCTATAAACATGGGTGCACATATATCGCTGTGGTATGATGTTTTTAATTCTTCTGGGAAGATGCCCAGAAGGGGAATAGCTGGGTCAAATGGGACCTCCAACCCTAGCTTTTTGAGGAATCTCCACACTGACTTCCACAGTGGCTGTACCAGTCGACACTCCCACCAACAGTGGAGAAGGGTTCCTTTTTCCCCACAGCCCCTCCAGCATTTGTTATTAGTTGATTTCTTTATAGTAGCCATTCTTTCTGGGGTGAGATGGTATCTCAGTGTTGTTTTAATTTGCATCTCTCGAATGACTAGTGATGTTGCACATTTTTTTGTATATTTATTTGCCATTAGTATTTCTTCATCTGAGAAATGTGTATTCATCTCAGATGCCCATTTTTGGAGTGGGTCTTTAAATTTGGGAGGTCTAATTTTTTTGAGTTCTTTATATGTTCTCGATAGTAATCCTTTGTCTGAGGAACAGCTGGCAAACATTTTTTCCCACATTGTGGGTTGTCTCTTCACTCTGTTGGTGGTTTCTCTTGCTGTGCAAAAGCTTTTTAATAAGATGAGATCCCAGTTATTGATTCTTTGGGATAGTTCCCGTGCGGTTGAGTTTTTATTCATAAAGTCTTTGCCTACACCAATGTCTCCAAGGGTTTTACCTATCCTACCTTCCAGCAGATTTAATGTTTCTGTTTTAATATTTAGATCTCTGATCCATTTTGAATTTAGTTTAGTGCATGGTGAAAGATATGGGTCTAGTTTTAATCTTCGGCATGTGTAGAGCCAGTTTTTCCAGCACCATTTATTAAAGAGGCTATCTTTTTTCCAGCGAATGTGTTTGGCACCTTTGTCAAAGATGAGGTGGCTTAGTATGTCTGGGGTTGTTTCAGCATCTTCTAATCTGTTCCATTGATCTTCAGGTCTGTTTTTTTGCCAGTACCACACTGTTTTTATCACAGTAGCTTTATAGTATAATTTCAAGTCGGGGATTGTGATGCCCCCTGCCTTGCCTTTGTTGCCCAGAATTGCCTTTGCTATTCTAGGTCTCTTCTGATTCCAAATGAATTTTAGGATTGTTTTCTCTAATTCTGTGAGATATGCTGTTGGAATTTTGATTGGAATTGCATTAAATCTGTATAACAATTTTGGAAGTATGGCCATTTTCACTATATTGGTTCTTCCTATCCAGGAGCAAGGGATATCTTTCCATTTTCTGATATCTTCTTCAATCTCCTTTTTCAGAGTACTGTAGTTTTCAGTATAGAGGTCTTTTACATCCTTCGTGAGGTTGATTCCTAGGTATTTCATTTTTTTTGGATGTTATTGTGAAAGGTATTGTTTCCCTAATTTCTCTTTCAGTAAGTTTGTTATTTGTGTACAGGAAGGCTATTGACTTTTGAGTATTGACTTTGTATCCAGCTACACTACTGAATTTGCTTATCAAATCTAGCAGTTTTTTAGTGGAGTTTTTGGGGTCTTCTGTGTAGAGTATCATGTCATCTGCAAATAATGATAATTTAACTTCTTCCTTTCCAATCATTATTCCTTTTATTTCTTTCTCTTGTCTAATCGCTCTGGCTAAAGTTTCCAGAACTATGTTGAATAAGAGTGGGGACAGTGGACATCCTTGTCTTGTTCCTGATTTTAGAGGGAAGGCTTTCAGTTTTTGGCCATTTAGTATAATATTGGCTGTTGGTTTGTCATAGATAGCTTTTACCAGATTGAGATAAAGACCCTCTATTCCAATTTTCTGTAGGGTTTTTATCATGAAAAGGTGCTGGACTTTGTCAAAAGCTTTTTCTGCATCTATTGAGATGATCATGTGATTTTTGTCTTTGGTTCTGTTAATATGCTGTATTACATTTATTGATTTACGTATGTTGAACCATCCCTGCATCCCTGGGATGAATCCAACTTGGTCATGGTGTATAATCTTCTTGATGATTTGTTGGATTCTGTTTGCCAGTATCTTATTAAGGATTTTTGCATCTATGTTCATTAGGGAGATTGGCCTGTAGTTCTCTTTCTTAGTTGGGTCCTTCTCTGGTTTTGGTATCAGGGTAATGCTTGCTTCCAGGAATGAATTTGGGAGTATTGCTTCCCTTTCAATTTCATTGAAAAGTTTGAGAAGTAGGGGTGTTAGGTCTTCTCTAAATTTCTTGTAGAATTCGGCAGTGAATCCATCAGGGCCTGGGCTTTTCTTTGTTGGGAGGTTTTTAATTACATCTTCAATTTCACTGGCTGATATTGGTTTATTTAGGATTTTTAAATCTTCTTGATTCAGCTTTGGTAATTCATACGAATCTAGGAATCTGTCCATTTCTTCTGCATTTTCCATCTTAGTAGAATATAAATTTTCAAAATAGGTATAGATGATCTTCTGGATTTCTGCAGGGTCCGTCGTGATATCACCCTTTTCATTTTCAATTGCATGGATTTGAGTCTTTTCTTTTCTTTTTTTAATAAGGTTGGATAAGGGTTTGTCAATCTTATTTATTCTTTCAAAGAACCAACTTTTTGCTTCATTGATTCTTTGTATTGTTTTTTTATTCTCCAATACGTTAATTTCTGCTCTGATCTTTATAATTTCCTCCCTTGTACGGGCTTTTGGCTTAACCTGCTCTTCTTTTTCTAGAAGCTCGAGGTTCACCCTTAAGTTGTTTATTTGCGCTTGCTCTATTTTCCTGATATAAGTGTTTAATGCTATAAATTTCCCTCTTAGGACTGCTTTCATTGTATCCCATAAGTTCTGGTATGTTGTACTGTCATTATCATTCAGTTGTAGAAAGTGACTAATTTCTTCTTTAATTTCATCTGTGACCCATTGGTTGTTCAGGAGGATGCTGTTTAATTTCCATGTGTTTAGGGAATTTTTGTGGGATCTTTTGCCATTGATTTCCAATTTCATTGCACTATGGTCTGATAATATGCATGGGATAATTTCAATTCCTTTGCATTTACTTAAGCAGGTTTTATGAGCTAGTATGTGGTCTATTTTGGAGAACGTCCCATGTGCAGCTGAGAAAAATGTGTATTCTGATGTTGTGGGATGGAACACTCTGTAGACATCTACTAAGTCCATTTGTTCAAAAGTTTGGTTCAGTTCTACTATTTCATTATTGATTTTCTGTCCAGTTGATCTATCTTTTTGTGACAGTGGAGTATTGAGATCTCCCAATATAATTGTATTAGTGCTTATTTGATTTTTCATGTCCTTTAGTACTTGTTTTATATAGCTGGGTGCATTGGTATTTGACGCATATATATTTATGATCGTTATCTCTTCCTCTTGGATTGTTCCCTTTACAAGGATGTAATGACCGTCTTTATCTCTCTGAATCCTTCTTGGCTTGAAGTTCACTTTGTCTGCAAAAAGAATAGCTACCCCTGCTTTTTTCTGGGTTCCTGTGGCATGGAGTATTGTTTTCCATCCTTTGACTTTCAGTCTATGAATTTCTTTCTGAATTAAATGTGTTTCTTGTATACAGCATATTGTTGGATCTTGCTTCTTGATCCATTTCGCCAGTCTGTGCCTTTTGATTGGTGAATTGAGACCGTTAACATTGATGGTTAAAACTGATATGTATTGACTTGTCATGATATTTTCCTGTTGTTGGTTCCCACTCTTTGTTTTTCCGCTTTCCGGCTATTTAATTATTTGCCCTGCCTGGTGGATTCCTTCTGTTGGGGTTCCTATCTCTTTCTAGAATGTCCTTCAGAACATTTTGGAGTGCTGGTTTGGTGGTCATAAATTTTCTCAGATGTTCTTTGTCATGAAAGTATTTTATTTCTCCATCAATTTTGAAAGATAGTTTTGCAGGGTACATCAATCTGGGCTGAAAATTATTTTCCTTTAGAGCTTGCAATACATCATTCCAAGCTCTTCTTGAATTGAGGGTTTGTGCTGAAAAGTCAGCTGTGATTCTGATGGGTTTTCCTTCATAGGTGATTTGTCTCTTCTCCCTAACAGCTTTTAAGATTCTGCCCTTCTGTTGAATTTCTGGGATCTTGACTATAATATGTCTGGCTGAAGTTTTTTTTTGATCATGTCTAGTTGGTGTTCTGAAAGCTTCACTTATAGAGGTGTCAAATTCCTTTTCTCTTCCAGGAAAGTTCTCCCTGATTATGTCTTTGAACAAGGTTTTAATGTCGTTGATGTTATCTCCTGCTTTTTCATTTATTCCAATTATTCTTAAGTTGTTTATCTTTGAGTCATCTAGCAGCTGTTGAATTGATTTTTCATGGTCCCTTGCTATTTTTAAGAATTTTTCCATTTCATGATCACTAATTGCAAGCCTATCTTCTATATCTGAGATCCTGTCCTCGCATTGGTTTATTCTGCTACAAATACTTTCAATGGAATTTTTTATCTCTTGGATATCTGTTTGAATCTGCCTTATGGATTCCATTTCTTTCCTATGCTGAGCATTCATGGTTTCTATAGTTTTCTTAAGTTCATCTATTTTTTTGTCTGTATCAGCTATAGTGTCCTTAAGCATGGTCTTCGTTGTAGACATTATCTCTGCAGTTATCTGTGAGATTATTTCTGTTTTAATTTTTTCCAGAACCTCATTCAGTTGCTTTGTTGTTACCACTTCAGATAGGCCAGGTGGGTGGCTTTCGGGTTGTCCCACCTCGTTGCTCCCTAGGTTTGCCTTTGGTGAATTGGATGTGTGGGGTTGCATCTTGTTTAAATGACGTCTCATGTTTTCTTTCTTTAATTCCTGGGGTGATGTTTGCAAATTACCTATAGTAGGTTACTTTATTGCTAGTGTTTAAGATCTTTAGAAGATGACTACTTCTCTGCAGTATCTTCCAAGTGGAGCTTGCTTTTGTGTTTTGAGCTTTCTGCCAGATCCTACCTCTTCAATTCGTTGGGTATGCGAAGTTGCTACCTGTTTGGCCCAGTCCTTGATTCTTTGGTACTGTGCCACTGTATTTTCTGTGTCCCTTAGTCAATCTCAATCATGGAATATCAGGAAGGAAAGATGTTTAGAACAATTATTTCACATTTGGCTATAATGTTAACTAAAGCATCAAACACAGCCTAGAAAATGACAGACTGAGCTAACCAGTTATTTACCACTTTTAGCTGTATAGAGTTGCCGTTATATAACAAAATCTAAAACACACCAGAAAAATTATATGCAGTATACAAGTCCTATGTATGTCAATTTTTCCCTAAGGAGTTTAAATTTAAAATGAGTTAAGGAGGAAATAGAGTATTGGGAGAAGAGGAAGGAATTAGATATAAGGTTAGAGGACCAAGAGGGATCCCACTAAAATTGGGACACTAGTGCAGAGAACAGGTAGTAAAAAGAGAAGGAAGTGATAAAAGGAAGAACAGATCACAACCACAATCACAAAGAAGTTAGAGGTGCTGTTTACACTCATATAAAAAACCAGAGAGAATAATGAAGGAAAGAGCAAATACACATACAGAAACAATAACGAAGATAAAAGCAATAAAACAGACAGATCAAAAATAAAACCCCACCAAAAAACAAAACTAAACAAAACAAAAACAAAAAAAAACCCTTCGCCAGAACAAAAAACAAATCAGTGAGAAGAAAAAAAAAATAATAATAATAATAATAATAAAAAAAAAATAAAAATAAGAAAAAAAAAAAAAATTAAAAAGAATCAGTTCCAGGTGTTGACTCTGTTGTAGGCAGGTACCTTGTGACAAAGTCCTGTTCTGTGCAGGTCCGTCCCAGTAAGCCAGGAGCGCCCTCTGGCGGGCGGTGAGCAGAGGCGCGTACTTTCAGGTAGAGACCAGTCTAGCTCGCCTCCGCTCTCAGCGCCCTTTCACGGTCCCTGGGCCTGAGAGGCTCAGCGCGCTGTCCGAGCGCGGATTCCCTGCACTGGTTCCCGCCGCTCTGGTTTTTCGCCACGCCCCCCCACAATGGCGCCGGGCCAGTCGCTCTCTGGCGCGGGACAGGTGTGGCTGTGAGTCCAGTCTCGTTCGCCTGCTGACCTCAGCACACTTTCGTGGGCTCAATTGAGAGGCCCTGTGCTGCCCTGTCCAGAGCACAAGTTCCCAGAGCAGTTTCCGAGCCGCTCTGAGTTTCGCCACACCCCCCACAATGGCGCCCGTCCGGTCGCTCTCTGGCGCGGGACAGGTGTGGCTGAGAGTCCAGTCTCGTTCACCTGCTGACCTCAGCACACTTTCGTGGGCTCAATTGAGAGGCCCTGTGCTGCCCTGTCCGGAGCACAAGTTCCCAGAGCAGTTTCCGAGCCGCTCTGGGTTTCACCACACCCCCCACAATGGCGCCCGGCCGGTCGCTCTCTGGCGCGGGACAGGTGTGGCTGAGAGTCCAGTCTCGTTCGCCTGCTGACCTCAGCACACTTTCGTGGGCTCAATTGAGAGGCCCTGTGCTGCCCTGTCCGGAGCACAAGTTCCCAGAGCAGTTTCCGAGCCGCTCTGAGTTTCGCCACACCCCCCACAATGGCGCCCGGCCGGTCGCTCTCTGGCGCGGGGCAGCTGTGGCTGAGAGACACTCACCGCCGGTCAGCGCCGTTCTCCGCCGCTCCCCTGCCCCGCCGCTGTCTCAGGATCCTCCGTGGGGGCTCCCTGGGCGCCAGCTGCCACCGTGTGTCCGTAGAATTGAGCCTCCGCCGGCGCTCCAAATCCCGGGATATTAGAAGGTGCGCGCGCGCGGTCTGCTCCTTCTTTCCGTCTTCTTTGTTAGAAGTCACCCGTCACTGGTGCCGGGGGTCCCAGATTGCGCTTCAGAACTTCTCTGGGTTTCGGGGAGGCATCCCCCCCCCTCCTGCGCTTTCCGGGTCGCTATATTCTCGTGTTCCAATGGTAACTTTTAGAGAGAGTTTCGTTGCCTGCTTCTTACTCATCCGCCATCTTGAGGCTCCCCTCTCTCATGGTTCTTGGAGGATAATGTTATTCTGTTGCTGCTTTTTTACTTCAACAGGTCACATGTATGAGGTGTGATCAAACAATATGGTATGTGTTTACATTTTTAAAAATTTATTACAGTAAAAGACACATTGCCATGAATCCCCCTCAAAATACAGCCCCTCACTTCAAACACACTTATCCCATCATTCTTATCACTTTCCGCAGTGGTTCTGGAATCCTCTCTCATGAATGTCTTCAGTCGTGCTTCCTTGGCTGCCTCGATGTCCTGAATCTGTTTAAAACATTTACC
Source organism: Erethizon dorsatum (assembly GCA_028451465.1). Lineage (NCBI taxonomy): Eukaryota > Metazoa > Chordata > Mammalia > Rodentia > Erethizontidae > Erethizon > Erethizon dorsatum. The sequence continues at coordinate 61,228,728 of CM051833.1, forward strand.
TCTTATGGTCATTTTGACTTGGAAGAAGAGCCAGAAATCACATGGTGCCAGATGTGGTGACTAAGGTAGACAAGGACACAGTGTAATCTACCAGCCTGTCTTTCTGCTGGATGGCATCTGGCAAGCAGCATTCACTAGTATTTTTAATCACATCTTGTAAAGACACTCATGAATAAGTGTGTTCAAAGCAAGGAGGAGGGAGATTAATGGCAATGTGTTTTACCCTAATAATTTTTTAAAATTTAAAAATTAACTGTACTTACTGATCATCCCTGTATGTCTCAATTACATACTAGTCAGGCACAAGTATCTATACAGTTGTGCATTTTGGTTTACATATTTTTAAAGTCAGTATTGGAACTTCAAAAGCAATGCATGTTCCTAGTAAAAAAATTCAATGCTAAGGAAAGGTCTAAAGTTAAATTAAAAATGTGCTCATCCCTCCTTCTAATTGTACTTTGATGCAACAATTTGGTAGGTTTTCTTCTATGCTTTTATTCAACAAATGTATATACACATGCATGCTTGTATGTGTGTACGCATGTATATGTGCTGTATGTGTGTGTATTATTATTATGTTAATTACATCAAGCTAAATATTATATTCATTCATTTGCTTTTTTTCACTTGACTGTGTCATAAGCATGTGTGGATACATCTTGTGGGCCTCATTCTTAGCAGTTCCGTAGCAGCACACAGCCTGAATGTGCCATGCGTGAATGCGCTCAGACGTTCAAGTTTTGAAGGATGTGTTAGAAATTTTTCATTTCAAACAAAGTTGTGGGAATAACCTGTTTACCTGCATTTCTGCCCAGTGATTATTTCTATCAGATTTTGCCCAAAGTGGTAATGTTAGTTTAAAGACTTGTGCATATTTTACTTTAACAAGCACTTTCATGTTCATTTAGAATTTTTTTTTTCCTTGTTAGAAAATCTGGTGGGCTTGATATGGGAAAACATAGAAAAACCAAGGGTACTTGTGGCAATAGAATACTTTTGATCTGAAATAATTGGTAAGTATTTCCAAACATGATGTCAGCATTTTAGAAAATACAAAACTATGTAAGATATGATTGCTCCTCTTGCATCAAAAATCACATTACGCAGTGCAAGGTGGTGTCAAGGGAGAAAATAAAAATGGAGTAGCACTGGTTCAGGGACTTACAGTGGGGCCAGGAGGTCACTACTAAATCAGGTTTTAGACACATCCATATCTGAAACTCAGAGCTGAGCTGCCTGTAATGATGCACCTGGATGCATGTTGACCTTTGGATTGGGCCAAATTGCAACTCACTAGCTCTTGTTAACCATTTTTAAGACCAGCCTCTTGCCATAAATTACCTAGAAATCAGGATGACACCCAATCTCTTTCTTGAAAGACAGCTTGATTCTTATTAGTTACCAATCACAATGCTTGACAATCAAATGATATAATAACCGTCACTCTTGATTTCATGCTTTAAATGCATCTCCATTTTGTAAAACCTCAGAATTAATTTTCAGTGCTACTTGGATCTGTCTTTTCATCTACTGAAATCCTAATTAGTCCCTGTGTTGGTTAACTTTCTTGTCACTGAGACAAAATACCTGACATCCCAGCTTCAAGGAAGTGAAGTTTGTTTTGCCTCACTGTTTCAGAGGTCTCGGCCCATGGTAAGCTGGCTCCAAAGCACAAACGGCATGGCAGAAGGGCCTGGCAGAGGAAAGCTGCTCACCCCATGGCATTCAGGAAGCAGAGAGAGAGGAAGGGGACTGGGACAAGAACTCATCCTTCCAAGTCATATGCCCACTGACCTACTTCCTCCAACTAGGCCCCACCTTCTAACAGCACATTCAGCTGTGACTCATAAATGGATGAATCCACCAATGAGTATAGCACCTCCATGATGCAGTCACCTTCCAAACCCTACCCTCCAAGACACGAAACTTTTGGGAAATGTTTTAGATCAAAGCATAACAGTCACCAATATGTGTATTTTCTTTCTCCTCTACCAGATTGATTTCATCCTCAGTCCATAGTTGTGTGGAGGATGTTGATGATCCAGTGCTAGGTCAGGAGGAGAAGGACAGCATCCTGGGCATGGTCTGCACAAACCCTCAGAGATGGGATGAGAATGAGTTGTCCACTGCTGTCCTTCTGTCTCGAGACCACTGTGGGACTCTGGAATTTTGTGCAAATTTGCTTGTCCAGCATGATTCCTTCCCATTGCACTTTGTGTTCTATATTCAGCTCAGCTGGACTGGAGATTTTACTACTCTACAAATAGGCTTTGAAACTGTGCTGTTACTGGCAAACTAATCTTTGTGCATATGCCTTGTGAATATGCCTTTCAGACATATCCATCACAGCCACCACCATCCTCAGAGCCAGAAATGTGGGGCCTCTCAGAGCTCTCTTGGCCTGATGTTTGTACCTCTCCTAGAGAATGGTTATTTTTATTTTAAATTAGTTACTTATTCATATATTAGGCCATAAAGCATGTTTGAATAAATACAAAAGAATTGAAATAATCCCCTGCACACATTTGCATCATAGTAGAATGAAACTAGAGATCAACAGCAAAAGAAACCACAAAACAATGCAAATATATATATAGATTAGATGACACATTATTGCATAATCAGTGGCTCAGAAAAGAAATTTAAAATTCCTAGAATTAAATGACAATGGAAGCACAACATGCCAAAACCTCTAGGGCATGATGAAAGCAGTCCCAAGAGGAAAGTTTATAGCTGTGAATGCACAAGTTAAAAGAAGGGAGTGATCACAAATAACTTAATAATGTATCTCAAGGTCCTAGGAAAACAACAGTCCAAACCTAAAACTAGTGGAAGGAAAGAAGTTATGAAGATCAGAGCAGAAAATAATGAAATGGAAACTAAAAGTATGGTACAAAGGATCAATGAATCAAAGAGTTGCTTCTTTGAAAGGACAAACAAGATTGATAAACACTTAACAAAACTTAACAAAAGAAGGAAAGAAAACCCCATATCAGTGCAATTAGAGATGAGAAAGGCAAAATCACAACTGACAGCACTGAAATCCAGAGGCTTATAAGAAACTACTTCAAAAGCTTATAACCCAATAAACTGTAGAACTTTGAAAAAATTGAGAAATTCCTACATACGCATGAGTTACCCAAATTGAACCAAGAAGATATAAAAAACGTGAATAGACCAAAACCACGTGATGAAATAGAGGCAGGGATAAAAACCCACTAACTATGAAAGCCCAGGAACCGATAGATTCAGCATCGAATTTTATCAGGGCTTCAGGGAAGGTCTAAGGCCAATGCTCCTTGAAATTTTCTGTGAATCTGAAAAGCACTGCCACACCTGTTCCTGAAAAGTAGCATTACCCTGGCACCAAAACCAGACAGAAATTAACAACAGCAACAACAAAAGAGTAAGACTTGAGGCCAATTTACTTAATGAACACGAATGCAAACAGAATGCAACAAAGTTATTAAAAAGATCATACATACATCTTGACCAAGTTGGCTTCATCCCAGGGATGCAAGGATGGTTTAACATATGTAAATCGATACATGTAATGCATCACATAAACAGAAACAAGGACAAAAATCACGTGATCATCTCAATGGATAGGAAAAACTTTTGACAAAATCCATGACTTTTGACAAAATGCATGATAAATACACTGATGAAAGTAAATATAGAAGGGCATGACCCCAAACTGATAAAAGCCATTTATGAAAAATCCACTGCCAACATCATACTAAATGAGGAAAAACTTAAAGCATTTTCTTTAAGATCAGGACCAAGATAACCATTTTTACCACTCTTGTTCAATAAAGTACTCAAAGTTTAGCCAAAGCTATTAGACAAGAGAAAGAAAAGGGATTGATACAGGAAAGAAAGAAGTCAAACTATCATTATTTGCAGATGACATGATCCTTTACATAGAAGACCTAAAAAACTCCACTAATGAATAAAGTTAGTGCAGTAGAAGAATACAAAATGGACACACAAAAATAAATAGTGTTCCTGTATAACAACAATGAAACCACCAAGAAAGAAATCAGGAAAGAAATCCCATTCACAATTGCTTCAAAAATAATTAAATACCTATGAATTAACCTAACCAAGGAAGTAAAATACCTCTATAACAAAAACTATAGTACTTTGATCAAAGAGATTGGAAAGGACATCTAAAAAAATGGGAAGATATCCTCTGTTCCTGTATAGGCAGAATCGAAATGTCTAAATAGCCATATTACCAAAACTGATAGATTTAATGCAATCCCAATCAGTATGCCAGTGGCATTCTTCACAGAATTAGAAAAAATAATCATATCGTGTACATGGATATGAACCCTTGTCAGATATACAGTTTGCAAATATGTTGTCCCATTCTGTGGGTTGTCTCTTCAATTATTGTTTCCTCTTCTGTTCAGAAGCTTTTTAGTTTGATGTGATCCCATTTGTCTGTTTTTAACTTTTGTTTCCTGTGCTTTTGTGGTCTTGTTCCAAAAGAATCCTTGCAAACTCCAATGTTCTGAAGCATTTTTCCTGTTTTCTTCTAGTAGTTTCATAGTTTCAAGTCTTACATTTACGTCTGTAATCTATCGTGTGTTGATTTTTGTAAATGGTGAGTGATAGGGACTAGTTTTATTCTTCTGCATGTGTATAGCCAATATTCCCAGCACCCTTTAGTGAAAAGATTATCGTTGTAGATTGTGCTGTCATTTGCTTCCCAGAAGACCTGAGCGAACCATTCCTTTAATGAGTTTCCTCAAGGAGATCCCACCAGGAGAGGGGGCCCAGTCTCCACAAGTGTCCGCTTTCTCTCCTCAAGCTTGCAGTCATCCAGCAAATACTGACTTCCTCCCCAGTGTGCCAGGCCTGTGCTGGATGACCTTTGCTTGGTCACTTTCCTCTGAATGCTTCCTGTCTTATGTATACCATTCCTCAAACGTGGATCCTTGGAAGTTTTTATTTTATAGAGTGAAGCATTGCTCAGTTCTTGTATCAGAACAAGGCCCATTAGGACCTCTAACACAATGTGGTCCTCGGAGAGAACCGGCCATCACCAGGAGTTTGGCAGGGTCATGTGCGAAGGGAGCTCTTGCCTTCCTTATTCAGGACATGCAAGTTTCACAAGGGAGGAAGCCTTTCACTGTGTCGGGCACTGTCCATTTGAAATCCCAGATTAGAGTCTTACTTAGCTTGCAGACCTGCGTATTCTCATCCTGTTTGGGAGGTGGAATTTCTGTTTATCCGTGCACTGGTTCATCCTGTGAGCCAAGCCTATGGTCCCATTGTCCTATGGGCTTCTGATAGGGATGTGAGCATATTTATTTACACCACATGTGGGGATGAGCAGGCTTTGTATTCTGCGTCCCTGGGTGGGCTTCTTGAAAGGCAGCAGGTAAGATGAACAGAGGACATGTTCAAGTTTATCTGTGTAGCCTACATTTTGATTTTCTATAGGAAACTTTTCTTTTTGGTGAACTTAGAGCACAATTATTATAAATGGATTCAGTGCATTCTCCCAGTGACAATGGGAATGGTTAGAAACCTTGCAAGCAAAAAGTAATGGTGAGTTCACTACAAACCTGTATAAGGACAGTGATCTCTTTCAATTAATTAATTAAATTTTAGTTGAGAAAACATATATATTGATGGTGAACAACATGATATTTTGATATAAGCATACATTGTGGAATGGCCGAATCAATTTAATTAACATGTGCATTATATCACATGCTTATTTTTGTGGTAAGAATGTTTCAAATCTACTCTTTTAGCAATTTTCAGGTAAATACTGTAACACATGGTTGGTAACTATAGGCATCGTGCTGGTGAATTCATCTATTGGATGTACTCCTCCCCTATATCTGAAAATTTGCACCTTTTTCTTTCTTTCTTTCTTCTTCTTTTTTTTAATGTGGGTACTGGGAGCTGAACTCAGGACCTCACACGCCAGCAGGCACCTGTGCCACTGAGCGATATCACCGGCCCTTTTTTTCCTTTATGTGGGTACTGGGAGTCGAAGTCAGGACCTTGTGCTTGCCAGGCAGGCGCTTATGCTGCTGAGCTATCTCACTGGCCCAAATTTGCATCTTTTAACCAACATTTCCCAACCCTAACTCCCAGCCTCTGCTAACCTCCAGTTCGCTCTGTTTCTGTGAGTGTGACATTTTTAGAGACAAGGACTTTTTAAGAAGGGTGTAGATGCAACACCGATGAAATGAGTTATTTCACAAATGACTGACTCCAACCATGTTTCTGTGTGTTTTTAATTAAATACAAGTTTAAATTAATTTTTATCTGAGCAGATTCTTAACCATTACCAAAATGAGTTTTCTGATGTTTAGTGACAGCCAAACAAAGATTTCTGAAAGAGTAACTTAGAGCTCCCCTCTCCTCCACTCCTGGGTGGTCAGCAGCTGACGGATTGTTAGACAGTTCTGCCCTGTTACCTGCAGACAGGTAATACCAGGTCACGAGAGGACCCTGGACAGACAGACCTGGACTCAGTTTCCCCAGCATCTCCTTGGTCTATTTCACAGCATTTTGGTGAGGATCGAATGATGTGCTAGGTGTTAGGTGCAACTTGTTATTCAGATCTCAAGGATTATTACCTACAAACTCCAGGATTATGAATTTACACAAAAATAAACTCCCTCCTCCATGATGCATACCTTAGTTTGCATTTTAAATGATGACATGTTTAGCTGCAGTGATCCAGAAGAGGAAAATTGAAATAGAAAACAAAGAAGAGATCGGTAATTAGAAGACAAAATTACCATGTGTGAGCAGAGGAAGGAGCGATAAGAAGTCCTTGGGTTGGTACATTTGTGACGTCAAGAATCTTAACGTGTGGAAAGTGGCTTCGGCGATATTTCATGGAGACAAAGGAAGAGCATGCGCAGTGAGGACAACAGCGGACAACAGCTTGGCTTGCTGTTTCCATTTGATGATAAGATAGGTTGTGCCTCTCTCCCTCCCCTTCGAACTCTGTTAATGTATCCTTCCAAAAAGCCACTAATTCAGCTCGCTCACTGCTCATCCTGGAAACACCTACACAAACCTTTAACAACCCAAGTATTTGCAAAGAAAAGGAACCAGATGAGAGGCAATAAGGCAAAGGGCAAAGCGAGCGGAGAGTGAGGAGCTAAAGTCAACTTTTGGAAAATGACCAGGGTGATGGAAGTGGTTTACTGTAGGCCGTTGGCATCAGTCGTCCTATTGAGAATCTGGGACTGCCCTCAGGACATGAAGTGATGAAGTGCCTGTCCTCGGACTCGATTCTCTTGGACTGGAGAAACACTGAGAATCCACACGGAAAGCTCAGGAAAGCAGATATCCAGTTTAAACTGTGAAGGGGGTAATTTAAGTGTGTTTCTTCTCTTTCTTTATCTTCAGGGAGGATGGAAGAAAAGTGGGATGGATTGAACTATAAATATACTCACTAAGTAAATGCCTTTGTCACAACAGCTATCATATTTTGACAAGTTTCACAGGCCCCACACTACAAGATAGTGTAAGGGCCTCATTTTTCATTCTGTTGACTTTAATTAGACTCGCAAGTTTGATAATTTATTGCTATTATCAGTGTTATTTTTTAAAGCCAATATTCTTAACAGTTATGTTCGCCCAAACTCACCCAGCTTGACTTCACAAATTTTAAGAGAAGACACGGGCATATATTTTTTGTGACAGTTTCTAACACTAAGTCAACAGTGTGGCCATAATAAGATATAGTAGAGCAATGCCATATACAAGGCTCTTTATAAAAAGGCTTTGAGAAATTCATAAAACATTGAAAAATGAGCCAAAAGTTTTCTGACGATAGAGAAAATGCGACATTGTTCAAAAAGATGCATTTCAACATAAACTGATAGCTATAAATGAATAGAACACAAAATTTGTTAATTTGTCCTATTTGCAAAAGGGCCACCTGCTAGTTATTTTAATGAATGTCCTTGGTATTTTCTTGAATTTCCTCCTGAATCTTTGTGCAAAAGGTGATATTCTAATAGCAAAAACCCATGCATAAATGCAAATGGTCAAATATGGGAAAAGCCCATAAAAAATCCAAATCTTAAAATTGTCATTAGTGGAAACCTAGAACCTACAGAAATTGTGAATACATTTATTTTATTTTTTGGTACTGGTGGTTGAATCCAGGGGAAGCTAGGCAAACACTCTACCATTGAGCTATATCCCCAGCCCCTAAATTATGGACACAACTTGGCTTTTGGGGCAGTTACTCGCATTCCTGAAGATGACACATCCAGAATAGGCATCAAAGGATGATCAGGTACCAAAATATCCCTCTAAAATGTCCCAGGCATCTGATTTGGCCCAAGGAATTTAACATTTCCATATTTATTTTACTTCCAATTCAGGGTTTTGTTGGCTTCTTGTTTGAAGAAAAAGTCAGTTGGAGCAGTCAGTCACTAGCTAGTTTTACTTTGCTGTTTTCAACATTCTCTGGCTTTTTTCCCCTTTAAATTCACTTTTTTCATGTGTTTTCTGGGAGCTCCTTCTTACTGCTTGCACAAGGCAGTTCTTTGGATACACGGACTTAATACATGACCAACTACTTAACACAACCATGTTTTCCCAGCTGGGGCCGTTGAACATAGTAATCCTATCAGGAAACATTCCCGGACCCTCATATGCCATGTCACCAACACTGGTAATTGCTGCTGTCTGCAGATGGTGTATAATTCCAATTCTGAAAGGGCATCAGTATGGGGCACAAATTATATCATCAGGAGGTAAATCTGCAGTATAAACTTTCTTTAGGCGATGTGGAAAGTAATTCAGCTTTACCATGTTTTACTTTCACATATTTCGATAGTAGGGCTGACAAACCGTGGAAAGAGTTTCATAGGCATTTCCTAGGTAAGAAATAATCGGATTCTTGGCAAAGATGACTGGTCACAGAGAGGAGGGTGCGTCTACTTGCATACTTGTGAAGCTGCTCGCTGAAAACAGGCTGCAGGAGGGTTCCACCTCCTTTTCTATCGCATATCCTGTTATGTTGCTAACACATTGCTTTCCAGGAGAACCAAGTGAGAGACCTACTGCCTTCTTTCACTCTGAGCAGATGTGTCTTTATACTCTTTTTCAAAGAAGAGAGACAAATGCACAACAACATCACTTGCTTGTTTTGGGACCCCAGAAGATGGAGGCATCTGTGCTCCTCTGAGGACCGGAGGAGGGATGGCCCAAATCCCAGAAGAAACAGAAATCTTAGAAGGTGCCACATTGCGGAATCTGCCACGTTTCAAAGATCTTGGTGGGAAGACTGGCTGTAAGAAAAGAATCTCTGCACAACTGTTCAATTAGATGAGAGCTGCTTGAAATTGCTCCTACCAGTGAGCCAGGAAGATGTGACTGTCCACCGTTGAGCTGAAGTCTCCTGCTGCCACCATGGTGACACTTGAGACGGCCTTGGACAACTTTCCCAGTAACAGAACAATGCTGTCATCACCCTGCTTGTCCCCTCTTAAGATAAGTAGTCATTTCCATTCCCTGGCTTGACTTTAGAGTTACCTGAATAGGATTAAAAAAAAACTGATTATCTACCTCCCATCTCAGACTTACTAAGCAGAGTATCTACAGATGAGCAGGGATGTTTGATAATTTTAAAAAGCTTCTCAGCTTCAGCTGAGAATTATTCGCTTACTCCATTAATCTCTGGAAATGTCTCTGGCCGAGGGAACATACAGTATCACTATGAATCGTCAAAATCATTCAAACTGCTGCTGGAAGCATCCAACAGGTTTGTCTAGGTTTGGGGCAGGCAGGTTGACCCTGATGAGAAATGGTCAGGAAAGGAGCAGAGGAAAATGCCAGGGACTCTGGCTGTCAGAGGAACAAGACAACCAAGGTGACAGTCAGGGCCAGAGGCAAGGAAGATTGGACAAAAGAGGAAGAGAGGCACGGATAGAAAAATTCATTTACTTCATGGCTTTGCCAGGGCAAAACTGGAAGAAGAGATGGAGAGAGAGTGATGAGGAGAGGGCAGTTAAATTAGCTTCCATACTTTCTAGATTGGGGACCAGGTGATGTCATTCATTACAGAGACTGAAAAGGACCTCGGCAAATTGTTATCCTCAGAATTTGTTTTATTGTGGGTGCACCACAGAGGGAAAAACCACCCGGGATCTTCTTCACTTTCAAGGGATCAAATAATCTTCACTAGTCTACTGTAGCCTGGTAGCAAGAAAGAATTTCTTTTCTTTTTTTTTTAAACTTAAAGGTTTAATAAAATTCCCTTTTGAAATATGGTCCTCAATTTTACAATTCCGTGTAGCTAAATCAACCCTACTCCGAGTAATTCAATACAGGTTGGCAATTTGTCACAAAATGTAATGGCGCTCCACTGTAATGCCAGCTTGAAGCAGAGGTCTCCGCGGATCCTGCAAAGAGCAGAAAAATCACAAAGAGCAATCATAAGCAGCATGAAGCAAAAACTGAAGTCGGAGGAATGCCTATTTTCCTGATGAGAAATTTTAGAAAACCGGCACTGTACTTTTCAATAGTGTGGTTGTTGGTGGGTAAATTTTCTTTCCATATACATATATCAGCTCTACTGGCTGTTCATTTTAATTGCTCTTATGTATTTAATTTCTCAGCCAAGCTAGGCCACTGAAAATAGTGATTTCATGACATGTTAAAAGAGTATCACCTCTGAAATCAGATTTCTTAAAACAGACAGGGTCTTATATTAGGAGAAATAAGGTTCCTTTCCCTGGCCTCACCAATCTCCTCTTTCTTCCATGTCCAGACTCATTATGGCCCAAATCTGGGGCATATTCTTTTTATTGCCTCCTCCCTGGTGGCAGCATGAATGCTTGGCACGAGTCGCCAGGGAGCAGCAGCTGCCCTTGGGTCCTCTGCTCCTCCCTTTGCCTTGCTATATCCCTGTCAGTCAGTCTTTGCACTGCCTGCCCTTGACACCAGCCCTGGACTGAAGGCCGCCCCAGGTTACAGCAGGGAGAGAGCCGGACCACTCTCTTGAGTTCTCCTCCAAGCATGTGGTTGACCTATTTTTTATATTTCAGAAGCACTTTTCTATACTTCAGTTTTAAAGCTTAGAATTCTTTTAATGTCAAACATGTGGATCTAACAGGCTTACTTGGGAAGTTTTCCTCTGGAAGTAGGAAGTCCTTCCTCAGCATCAGCAGCCATCACTTCTGCTGGGTTGCCATGTGGGAGCCTCTCTCTTGCTGGGACAGTCTTTCCATCATTTGATAGTTGGAAAGCTCTTCCCAAGAGAGCACATCTGGTGTTCCACCTAAGAGGAGCCCAAGTGTTCCCAAGCTTTCAGCTTGCCAGAGGCCATTCATCCCTGTAAGCAAGTAGCAGGACCCAGGACTTCACTCGGCAGGACCAAAGGAGCCTAGTCCCTTGTTGAGGACCCTGAGAGTGCTCCCATTCAGTTCCGCAGCTCACTTCCTACCCCGTGCGTCATCTTGGTGCATTTTCCTTGCAGTAAGGCTCACACAGTCTCACAACACCTCATCCTGAACTCTGACTTAACTCTTCCTTTAATCCCCAGAACCTAGCTCTTATCAAGGCAGAGGCGTTTAAAACACATTACTGAGGATTTGAGAATAGGATGAGGGAATTAGCATGTGGGAAAGGACAATTTAAAATCAGATGTCATGGCACATTTCTCCCAGTCCATCAGGTCCCTGCTGGCTGTCTTTCTCCTCAGCCCGTTTTTTTTTGTTTGTTTGTTTGTTTGTTTTTGAGACAAGGTCTCATTGTGTAGTTCAGGCTGGCCTTGTGCTCACTATGTAGGCCAGGCCTCCTCAGCCTGTTTTTGCAGGGCCTGCATGTCCTGTGTGGAGTCCACTTTGTCAACAGCTCTTCTCCCCAAGTCACCCGTCTTTGTTCTACTCCCATTTCCACTGTGTAAATCTCTCAAAGATGCTCTCGATGAAGGTTGCCTTTGCTATCAATCAGATGACATTTTACTATTGCAGTTTGCTTTCCAGGCTTATCTGGAACTCCTGGGCTTATGTAACCCTCCTATGTCAGCCTCCTGGGCTCTGGGACCACAGGGACACGCCGTCATGCCCAGGGACATACCATCGTGTCCAGCTGCTCTAGTTTTTAAGCCATATTTTTCCTGTCTCTTGCTTCCAATTGTTTTGTGTTCTTATTTTTCTAGTGAACTTGTAAGCAACATATAGTAAGACTTTGTTTTCTTCTTAATTCAGTGTTACAATATTTTCCTCTTTATTACAGCATTTTATCTTTTCACATTTGATGTAATTACTGATATGTTTGGATTTATAGTTACCACCTTCTGTTTTCTATTTATTCCTGCTGTTTGTTTTTCTGTTCTCTATGATTATTTTGGAATTTTCCATTTATTACTTCATTAGACTCTATTAATTTCTGATTATATATTTCCTACTACTCTATGTTTACTGTAGAGATTACCAAGTGCATTCTTAATTTATTAAAATAAAAATTGACTTAGTTGTACTGAGTAATCACATCCGTGTTATGTCAATCCACTTCCTAGTTCTTGGAAATATGTTCAAAAACTTTAAATTTTAACATTTGTGGCATATGGCTTTTTGCATGATTGTTGCCATAAATTTTAATTTCATATATTTTAAACTTTGGATAGACATTATTATTACCATTTTATACATCACTGGGTTTTTTTTTTTCTCATATTTCTATGCACTTTTTCCTTTTAGCACCTCCTGGCACTTCTGTATTTTTGGCTAAGGTCCTGTTTCTCCTGTCTGAAAAACAATTCTTTCAGTTGAGAAAGTTTTGCTGGTTAAAAAAAATCTTTATCTGAAATTTTTGTGTTTCATTCTATGTTGGCAACTACTTTATTTTTATTACTTTAAATATGTAACTACAGTTTTTTTAACCTTCAGTAATTTCTACTAAGAAGTCAACTGTCCATCTTGTTACTTTTCAGAAGATAATATGCCCTTTATATTCTCTAGCTATTTTTAAGATTTTTCTCATTGTCTTTAATTTTCAGCTATGATATGTTGTATTAGTTAGCTTTCTGTCACTGTAATAAAATACCCAAGGCAATTAACTTATAAAGAGGTAAGGTTTATTGCGTCTCATGGTTCTGGTTGTTCCAGTATAATAATTTTAAAATCTATAGCTATTTTTATCAATACCAGAAAATTCACAGCTATTATTTCCTCAAATATGACTTTGGTCCTATTTTCTCTTTCTGCTTCATTTCTGGGACACATACAATACACTTACAATATGAGGGACCTTTCCATCATACATTGTGGTTCTCACGTCTTCTACTCTTTTCACTGATTCTCTCAATTCCCCTTTCTGTGCTTCAATAATGACGTCTTCCAAATCACTGGTCCTCTTTCTAGTGTTGTCTAATTCTCTTTGAAACATGTCTATCTTCATATTATTTCCAGTTATTATATTTTTAAGTTTCAGAATTTCCACTTGGTTTTTTGTTAATAGATTTCAGTTCTTTAGTGAAATTCTCCACTTTGCTGTCTGTTTTCTTGAAGTCTGTTAATGTGTTAATAGCAGTGAAAGTCAGGTTCTCTGAACTCAGCGTAACTCCGGTCATGTGGAGGTATGTTTCCGTCGTTTTTCCTTCCCTTGTTCCTGCTTCTTGATATAGCCTATCTCTTGCTAATCTTCCTAATGTTTTTATTGAATGCTGTAAATTTGCATACATCCATACACAAGAAAAAATGTGTGGGCTCTGACTGATGCTGTCTCCCTCCAGATAGGATTTTCTTTACTGTGTGATATGGAGGTAGAATAGAAGCAGATCACTTATTCAATTGGGGGATTGAATTGATTGTAGATGTTTCATGACTTATGATGGGGTTATATCCCCAAATTCCATCATAAGTTCCAATCTACCAAACATCTTAGCTTAGCAACCCCAGCATACAGTAGAGTGTCAGTTATTCCCCCTAGTGACTGTGTAGCTGACTGACAGCTGCAACTAATGCCATTGTCCAAAATCACAAGCAAAGACCATACCACATAGCACTAGCTGAGGAAAAGATCAAAATTCAAAATTTGGAGTATTTTTTCTATGAAATATGTATTGCTTTAAAACTACTGCAAAGTGGAAAATTGTGAGTGAAACTGTCATAAGGCAGGGACTCTCTGTATAGTCTAATTTTCAGTCCTTGTAGAGTCTAGTTTGTTTCTAGGTTTTCCCAATTTCCAGAATAAAGTCCTTCAGGGGTTTCAAGTGAAGACCAGAACATATTTCAGGACCTCTCCACTTTGTCAATTTTTAATTCCTCAATATCATAAAGGTGCTAATACCTCTGTTTAGTATCTTTGCCTTTTGTAAGCCTTTTTTTATCTTAGTTTCCCTGCATATTTTGCCCTCCATGCCTCACATTCAGAGAAAGTGCTGAAGGCAAGGTAACTTGGACTATTTGGTTTAGTTGTCTTCACTTTCCTTCACTCCAGCATCTTGATATTTCAGGTCCTGACTACTTTGGTAGGCTTGTGCGTCTAATGTCTTTCTCATTCCTCATGTAAGGTCATCAACATTTGGATTTGGGGCCTACTCTAAATCCAGGATAATCTCATCCTGAGATCTTCACCTTAATTACACCTGCAAAGATCCTATTTCCAAATAAGGTCACATTCACAAGTACTGAGTGTTAGGATTTAGATGTGTCTTTTGGAAGGACAGTATTCAATCCATTAAACTCATATAGAAGTTGAGAAAATAAAAGAACAAAGGCTGGCATCTTGGACTGAATTGGAGGAACAGGGTATGAGCCTAAGAATCACATCTTCCCTGATTGACCACGGAAGCTTGAATGCTTCTCATAGGAAATGTGCTGAACAATTATTTTATTTCTGACTGAGCTTAGCTTAGCTAAGGGAGTCAGATTTCATGTCAGCTGGAAGGATTCTAAGGAGCCACCTTGGTCTACCCTAGTTTAGGGCTGAATGTGGATCTATTAATTGCTACACAGAACAGTTATTTCCTCCAAGAAATAAAGTCACTGCAAGTCCCAGGCCATAGCTGGACGACAAAACACAATCTCCTACTCTCTCTCTCAGGAATACGTACTTCACTGCTATGGGTTCATTGTGTCGCGCCTCCCGAATTGAAATATTCAAGTCCTAGCTCCCAGTACCTTACTGGAGATAAAGTGATCTTATTTGGAGATACAGTCTTTACAGAGGTGATCGAGTTAGAAGGAGGCCCTTAGGGCAGCTCTAATACAGCATGACTGGCATCTTTATAAAAAGGTGAGATTTGGCGACAGACATGCACACAAGGAGAAAGCTATGTAAAAATGAAGCAAAGATCTGAGTGATGTGTCTACAAGTTAGCTAACCATCAGAAGACAGGAGAGAGACATGGAGTGGATTTTCTTTCATGACCCCAGAAGGAACCAACCCCACTGACACCTTAATCTCAAGCCTCTTTCTGCACAATTATATTAGTCACTTTCCCATTTCTGTGACAAATAGCTGACATCTGCAATTTAAGTGAGGAGAGGTTTATTTTGGCTCATGGTTTCAGAGGGCTCAATGCATGGATTGCTGGCTCCAAGGAAGAAGTGACGTGGTGGGTGGGTGTGGTGGAGGAAAGCTGCTTAACCCATTGTAGCCAGGCAGCAGAAGGAGAAAGGAGACAGGGATAAGGATACGCAGTTCCCAGTCACACCCCCAGAGACCCACTTCTTCCATCCAGGCCCCATCTCCTACCAGCACATTCATCTATGAACTCATCAATGAATGAATCCGCTGGTGAGTACACCACCCCTTGATCCAATCATTTTCCAAAAGCCCCACCTCTGAACACATAAGACATTGGGGTCATATTTGAGATCTAAACCATAACAACAACTCTGAGACAATACATTTCTCTTTTGATACAACCCAGTTCATGTATTAAAAGACACCAATACACCTACCTTCCTGTTTTTCTAATGCTAGGAGTAACCATTTCCTCCTCTTGTGTAATGTTCAGAAATGTGGCCGTTTAGGCAGGGATATGTTTTTCTTCTCTGTACATCATTTAGTCATTTGGGCTTATTTTTCTGATACAGCAACTTGTTGACTCCGTGCCAGGAACTTGCCAGGTGCTATTGTGCCAGCTGTCACCTGAGCATGTAGTTCTCGCATCTCCCCGGCAATGAAGGAAGTAGGGGAGCGTCTACTGAGGCGAATTCACACAGAATTTGTAATTCTGGAGGTTAAGAAATTACATCAGGTTAGAGATGATGGAATTTTGCACACAGTTCATGACATAAATCACATTTCTGGAAAATTTGCTGGGATCACTCTCATTACTGCTACTATGTTTGCATGTCGAGAGACAAGTAATTAAAATAATCAAAATCCTTTCACGTTATTTGAGAGTCAGATCTAGGCAAGTCTTGTAGTGTGGTTTATGGTTGTCTGTGGAATAAGCTGCAAAGCAAATGCACTGCCAGCTACCTCTGCAAACTGCAGCTGTGAGGAAGTCGAAAGAGAACTGCAAAAGAGGAAGCCGTCGTGGAAGCAGAAATCTACCTGTGACACAGTAAGACCTCAGTCCTGAAATTAGAAAGGTTTCCCACTGCAGATGATATATTCTTTCATACACAGTAAAAAGCACTGGAGATCATTCAAGGTGTCTGCCTTTGTTTGAATGCGTCTCCCAACTTTCATGTTGGAAACTTAATCCCCAAATGTATATGTTAGCGGTATTTGGAGGTGGGACTTTTGGGAGGTGCTTGGGTCACGAGGGCAGGTATCACAAATGGATTCCTAGAGTCCTGGGATTCACAGAGTCCTGGGTTATTGAGGAAGTGGCTTGTCATGCAAGCAATTCTCCACCATATGTGATCTACCTCACCATGTGACTCCCTATGCCATGGTATGATGCACAAAAGGAGGTCTTCATTAGAAGCTTAACAGGTGACAGTACCATGCTATTGGACGTCCCAGCCTCCAGAACCACGAGCTAAATAAAACCGTTCTTTAAAAATTACCCAGGCTCAGGCATTTTATTATAGCACCGGAAAACAGACTAAGAACCATTTATGGACATCTGGATTTTAGGGACTTACCTTCCTGCACTGTCTTTAAGGTTTACTTGTTTCTAAATTCTGTGTGGACTGTGGGCCCCACCGCCCAATGCAGCCTCCTGATCAGCAGGCCTGGAAAGCAGAAGCAACATTTTGAGTGCTGATCCTGTGCCCAGAGCCTCTGCCTGCTTTATCTTCCCCCATTTTTTCTCTTTATATTATTTATTGTGAAGAAATGATGAGATGGATGAACAACAGTCTTCTGCAACTTTCGTAACCTAATGGTGCCTAAATATAGTGAAAAACATAATAAATAAAAGTCATATATAATGATAAGTAGAAGATTTTATAATGCGTAAAATAAAAACATTAAATAGTGAGAAATCAGTTCCTCACTAGTCATTCGGATCTGAAGGCAGACTTTCCATGGATTCCTGTACCCTCTCCGAGCTTCTAAGGTACTGATGTGCTGATTGTCCTCGAGAAGACTGCCTGATGGAAGAAGTAGCAGACCTTTAGCCAGACACACTTTCTAGCCCATGTTTCCACTCCTTGAACCCCGGCCTTGTAGAAGTGGAGGTGGGGAGAACACAGGCAGTGGTTGCCAGCCCATTTGTTTTGTTTTTTCAGTACTAAGGATTGAACTCAGGGCACCAAGCTATATCCCCAGTCCTTTTGAATTTTTTCACTTTGACAAAAGGCCTCCCTAAGTCCCTAAATTGCCCAGGCTGGGCTCTAACATTTAATTCTCCTGCCTCAGCCTCCCAGACTGCTGCGATTACAGGTGCGCACCACGATTCCCAGCTGCCACCTTTACATTTTAGCAGGGATTTCCTCCCTCCATGTCATCACTTTTGAAAAGATGCCTGAAATGCTTTCCTTGAAATGTGGGGGCAGGACAGAATTACTGAGCAAGGTTTTGGGTTACTCATTTTGACAGAGGAATATATATTTTTCCTGCTTTGATCAGCTCTTTGAAATTTCAAGCTCCTGGTTACATTAACACAGACATACATTATTTCACATGTTCAGTAAGAAGTTCTTTCAAGTCCTGATGACACCTACCATCTGCTAATGTACATGTTTTCCCTGCAGTAAGCGGTCAGGGGTGGCGTCAACAGTTGTTTCCTTTGTTTAATATTTAGGGAAAACCTCATAATGCCAGTTTCCTCCAATTTCACTCAACTGCAGTAGGCACTCTTTCTAAGAGACCGTTAGGAAATCCAGGAGCTGGAGTGTTTGAGGTGCTTGCTCAGGCTCTACAGCTTAGACCTTCAAAAGTCTGTGAATGATCACCAAGAAAGCTTGTTAAAACAGTCGTGCCGGGGGCCGGTGAGATGGCTCAGCGGCATAAGCGCCTGCCTTGCAAGCGCGAGGGCCCGAGTTCGACTCCCGGATCCCACATACGAAAAAGGGGCCGGTGATATCGCTCAGCGGCACGGGTGCCTGTTGGCGCGTGAGGTCCTGAGGTCGACCCCCACCCCTGGTACCCACAAAAAAAAAAAAAAAACAGTCGTGCCATCCAGACGGGAAAGGAAGCACATCTGTTAGTGAAAGCTGGGGAAGGGTGGGGTGCCCAGTGCTCCTGCAGGTGACAGGGCTGCCCCCTAGAGGTCAGAGGGCGCAGCCTTCACTACAGGATGCCTGGCTTCTCTGGCCCGTCAACTGACACCACTCTAAGCAGCATAAGGCCATCCCTCTGGCTTACTTTTTCCACTCCCGTCTGCATAACGATGCCTCGTAAGCGTTTAACATCATTTCAGTCTTTTCATGTTCTTGGAATGCCAGGTCTGCTTGTGTTGGTCCAGTGGCTAACAGTTCTCCATCAGTGGTAGCCAGGGTAAGCTTTGCCTCCTGTGTTACTTTTCATTGCTAGGACAAAGTACCTGACATAAACAACTTAACAGAAGGGATGGTTTATTTTGGCCTACAGATTCAGAGGGTTCAGTCCATGGCTGGCTGGCTCTATTGCTTTTAGGACTTTGGTGAGGCAGAAATGTCATGGCAGAAGGGGTGGCAGGGGAGAGCCGCTCAACTCATGGCGGCCAGGAAGCAGAAGGAGTTGTAAGAGTCAGAGCGGAAGGGGCCAGGGACAAGTCACACATTCCCAAAGCACGACCCCAGTGACTTGCACCCTTCAACAGGAACCCCCTCTTGACAGCCCATTCAGTGGTGAACTCATCAATGAACATTGATAAGTTAGTGCCCCATGATTCAATCACCTCTGAACACATGAACCTTTTGGGGACATTTTTAATCCAAACCATAACACCTCCCTCTCCCTCTGGCCTGGCACCTTCTCTACTCTCTCCGTTTCCTCTGGCATGATGTTGGATATACAACATTCCACCTCAGAATCTCAGTGCTCTAGCAGCACAAAGGCCCATTTCTTGCTCAGGCCAAGACCAATGGATCTGAGTTACCCTTCAGAGAGTCCTCCTCTGTGTAGCCTCCATGCTGAAGCTCTGCTGCCAGCACATGCAGCCTCCCCGCCTGCTATCCTGATTTCTACCCGAAGCGAAATTTCTGTTCCTAGCCCCTGACTAGATGCAGACTTCTGTGGTCTGGGAAATGCCAGTGAATGCACAAACTTCCTGGTGGGTCATGACAATCTCTACTATAGGCCCCATGCATATTTTATCTGGGTCCAAATTAGTCATAGTTTTTTAGATCAATAGAAATTGTTGAATAGATCTGTTTCATATCTCCCCAACAGCTTAAGCTTTTCTTCACCTTCTTCTATCACTTTCCTCTCCTTTCTTCCATTCTTTTACCTCCTCTTCCAGGCTTTGCTGGATGCAGCTATTGCTTCACACCCCGAAGGTGGTCTCCACTCGGAGAGTCACGTGGTGAGTTCACCGAGTCTGTGCTGGGTACCCAACCTCGGCCGGTGAGTCCACCCTTGAAAAAGCTGTCTCTCAAACCAGCGCTACTCACGTCTGAATGTGTAGCAGCAGAGGGATTGCTAACACACAGAGTCCTGACTCAGTAAGTTTGAGGACAGAAAGTTTATTTTTTAAACAGGTTCCTAGGTGAGGTTAATGCTGCCCGTTTGAAGGATCATGGACTTGAAATTGAACCTGTGTTTGGGAAACACGCTGCTTGCATTTCCCTGGACTTCTTACTGTCTAGAAATTGACGCTTTCTCCTACTGGCACAGCTGGGACCCTGTGATGGGGAGAGGAAACGAAACTATATTTTTTGGCAGGAAACATGGGAGCAGAGCTATTTGTTGTTTGTTTTGCAAGGCTGAGGGGTAAATCTCTGTAGTAAATTCTGACAGGTGCCTGGGGTTGCCGGAAGCAGCTTCTCTCTTGTTCTTCTTGGACTGCCAACAACAGTGGCCCTTCTCCTACCTTGGGGTTTCCTTTGTCATTGGGAACACTTGCATGGTGCAGATGGGAAAACATTCCCCTCAGCACACGTGCCGATACCTCTGTGTAGTATGAAGATGCAGGTTTGGGGATTTGATTTTGGTTTGAAGGCAAGGTTTACTAGCAACATCTTGCCCAAATCCAATTAAATGAAAACAAGGTGGGAGAATGGAAATGAAATGACCAATATCTTTCTTCACTAATGCCTCATGTAAGGCATCTCATGATCATTTTCTTTTTTTATTTCAGTGGACGAGTTAAGGAGACGCGCTCTCCAAGGGCGGTTATAAGGAGCTAATGCTTCCCCCAGTGACTGCTCCACACAGCCTCCTGTAACCCACCCTTCTTCCAGCTGTGCCTGACATCTGTCTAGGCAACCGTAATGTCTCATAACCCCTTTCTCTTTCAGGCAACATTTAAAGATCACCGAGGTCTCCCTTCCTACTGTTTCACATCAGATATTCTTTAAGACTGTTTTTGGATTGCAAGGTACAAAAGGTGACAAAGTTGTTTTATTCTAGGGTAATTTTTGGAGAGGTAAATGGGATTGGGTTTGACAGTGTCATTGCTGCTGATCTCCTTTAGCCTGGTGAGTCCGTTGATCTTTGGGGAAGTTAAGAGGCAAATCTGTGCTTAGGCCTTCAAAGCCTTCCTCTGACACACGTCATCGGCACATGGAGGGGCATCTTGCTTGCATCTGCTCTGTGCCTCTGTGCTGTGTGTCCCCAGGTTAGGTCTGGGTCTCATAGGTGGAAACTATTCTCCATTGACTCTTTTTTTTTTTTGTGGATACCGGGGGTCGACCTCAGGACCTAGCGCACCAGCAGCCGCCCATGCCGTTGAGCAATATCACCGGCCCTTTTTTCATATGTGGGTTCCGGGAGTGGAACTTGGGCCCTTGCTCTTGCCAGGCAGGCGCTTACACCGCTAAGCCATCTCACCGGCCCCTCCATTGACTCTTATGCCAAAAGTTATTTAAGATTCTTTTTTTTTTTTTTTTGTGGGTACCAGGGGGTCAACCTCAGGACCTTGCACGCCAACAGGCACCTGTGCCGCTGAGCGATATCACCGGCCCCTTTTTCGTATGTGGGTTCCGGGAGTCAAACTCGGGCCCTCGCGCTTGCAAGGCAGGCGCTTACGCCACTGAGCCATCTCACCGGCCCTAAGATTCTTAACTACATTTAAAAATCTCTTTTGAGTATGGTCAAATACTTTCATTCTTTTTAATTCAAAGGCTGATGAAATAACTATTGGATAATTTTTAAAAAATTCCTAATCTGACAGTTTTTTTGTATGGTGACTATGCAAAAAAATTCTGAAAGGACCTTCAATACTTTACCAAACACTTATTTTTTTTACCACAACTGTAATCCATAACCATAATCTATTGTTTAATTTTTCTTTTTTTTGCTGAATGTTTGTAAGCATTTTCTATATTTCAAGATGGCCATTTTTTTTTTTTGTGGGTACCGGGGGGTCGACCTCAGGACCTCGCGCGCCAGTAGGCGCCCGTGCCGCTGAGCGATATCACCGGCCCCTTTTTCGTATGTGGGATCCAGGAGTCGAACTCGGGCCCTCGTACTTGCCGGGCAGGCACTTAAGCCGCTGAGCCATCTTACCGGCCCAAGATGGCCATTTTTAAATCAAGGAAAAATATTAAGTATATATGAACCATCATTTATTAAACTTTACATTTGCTTTCTGCATTTCAGCCCAATGCGTCTCTCTGTTTTCCTGGTATTGATAATTTTTCACTCCACAATGTTGTGTGTATAGGGTTTCCTCAGGTTGAAATGTCTTGTACTATGTTTTCTGTGGTGACACAAGGGGCATGAGCATCATTGGTTCTGTTTGCACTTGCTGTCACTGCACTTTACAAAATGCAGTGCTGATTTATGAGCTATCAAGTAACTCAATATTGTCTTTTTGTTGTGTAATATCTCTATGATGGAATAGGCCTTGCTGTCCCTCTTTTAGCTCCATCACCTTTTCCTCTGTCCCAAATATGGGAGAGCCCTCCATTTGATAGGTATCTGTGGTACCTGGCCTCTTATTTCTCTGATGACGGTACTGAGTCAAGAGCATGAGTCAGTCAGCTGGGGACGGCAGGGGCAGAGGGTCCCCTCTGGTGTGGTTGAAGGAGAAGATTTCTCACTCATGTGTGTGACGTGGCATTCTCGGGTTCCCCATGGGAACATCAGAAAAATCTCATTGTTCACTAACGCCTCACGTAGTCAGTTTTCACTGTGAGAAATGTGAGTATTGAACACAGCTCTAAATTGGCACCAGATGATCCCAGGCAATGGCAGCCACATCTGTGTCATGAGCCTGTGCCCAATCTCAGGAATCTACTTTGGTCCAAGATCAGTACTGTGGGCTTGGAGCTGCAGGCCCAGTTAGAGGACTCCGTATTTTGGATTCATTCTCATTCTCAAGACATAAGTCTCTTTGTGTCTTTCCTATTCGCCCACATTTAAATTCATTCAACATTTACTGAATCTTTGCTATGCATTAGCTACGGAAGGGATGGTAAAGATAAAAGTGGCTAATGTTTGTGTTCTTCCTACAAGCTTAAAAATGCTATCAGCTACGTGCACCAGTCTCTTGGTTATGATGTGGGCCCTGCTCTCAAATAGATTATGGTGACATTATAAAAATGCCTTGTTTCACTGAATTCTGGAGTTTGAGCAAACAGCATCAAAAGGTAGAAGTGCTAATGTTACAAGGAGAGCAGGACTATAAATGACCACAGTTCTTCAAAATGGCAAAATGGATGAGACTCCGTGCCTCACATTAATGAGTGACTCCAAATGAGTGGCTGTATGTTTTTTAGTAAGCGACGAAAAATATTCTATGCAGAAAAATGAAGAGTGCAGCTGAGTGACAGCTTTCCTTGCCTATTAGCGTTTTTCCTGACTTACTTCTTCACTGAGGGAAGAACAGTGATGATGGTCCACAAGAGCAATGGGTACCTGGGGTCACACAGGTTTGCTTCTGGGCTCCGAGGAACTGTTCCATTTGTGTCTGCTGCTCTGGAAATACGGTTTAATTCAAGGGGAACAAAAACAAAAAATTAAGCAGCTGTCTCTTCTGAATACATGTTATTTTTGACAAACTCTTCCTCTTGATTCTGCTGTGCGGATGTGCTTAGGTTGCCTGGAGCTACACGAGGCACCTCGATAATAACTCTTAAATTAAACCTCTCAGGAAAAACAATGAGGGCAAAGTCATAAGGATGTTTGTTTTGTGGTACTTAGGAAACACAAATGTATTTTGTTAATATGGATAAGATAGAGTGTGCACGGCAGAGTATTATAATGCATCTCCCCTGTAATTGTGATGGTGCCACCTTTCAGTTTTCAGATGTGCGCAGGATTCTGGTTGCCAGGTCCTAGACAGAACCGTGGGGAAGGAAAGGACGGGATTGCTTGGCTGCCTTGCAGTTGGAGCGAGGTCTGCACGGCAGTAAGCTCTGGCACTTTGCAGAAGACTCCTCCAGTTCAGAGAACTGTAGTGTGTTGAATATAAAAAAGGAGGAACAAGATCAGTTTCTCCATGGAGGGGATAGCGCTCATTTTTATAATACAGAGGAAATGCCATTTAGCACATCATACTGACCTTTAGAATTCTTCCAGCTCCGGTACAGCAGCAAGGACAATCATTGGTTTGCAGCCAATAATCAAGGCAATTGGCCATAAGCTTGGCTTTGCTAAGTTGACCCTTGTGTCACATATATGTGCATTTACACCTCAGGAGAGGGACGGTGCCAGGTTCCTTGTTTATGTCTGCGTAGCAGTCCACACTTACCTACTGAGAGCCCACCGCAGATGCAGGGCTAACTGTGGTGCTCACAAAGGCTCTCTTCAGAGCCTTCATACACGTGGCCCCTTTTCTTACCTGTAGTGGAGACAGGTGGTGACTTGTGGGTGGGTCTGGTCCTCTCTGGCCAGAGAAGCCTCAGGTGGTCCCTTGGTTCATCGTGGTCTCTTCATTACTCAATGTTATTATTTCTGTGGGCATCATCACTTGAACACCTTTGGAAGCACTGTGGTGGAGGACAGATCCTTGGAGGAGATGCTGGCTAATCTGAGGCTTCCAATTCATGAAAGAGAGTTCCAGGCAGAGGCTGCAGCCCATGAAAAGGATCAGGGCAAATGCTGCTCTGATGGTGTTGACATCGGTGGAAAGAAGGGGGACAGAGCAGAGAGGAGCATGGGAGAAGCGAGGAGGGAGAGGGGGTGGAGAGCTTTGTAAAGCACGTTAGTTTCCTCCCCAACTCTGGGTAAAGCCACTGAACAATTGTAAACAGGTGGCTGCTCTGCTGCGTCTGGTTACCAGGCAAACAGAGGACAGGAGTCGGTCAGCCCGGGAAGTGTGTGAGCAGCTCGGATGGTTTTGTAGGGAACCAGGGGAGATCCGATGAAGGGCTTACCCAAGACAACAATAATCATTCACTAATAACAGTCTTGTGCAAGTTGCAGTGCACTGCAAATGCTGATTTTAAAATAAACCTGAGTAGATTTCCTATACAAATTGAAATCAGCCCTGTAACTATCTGTCAGAGCAATTGAACAAGTTACTGATTCTTTAATTTTAGGCCACAAAGAAATCATTACATGGGCTTACGCGGGTTTGGGTGAAATTTAAAGTATGTTTTGGTAAATTTTTAAGAGCAGATTTTGCTTGCGAAAGGAGAATGCTCTTGCCACCTTCAGAAGTAGTTGGAACAGTCAAACGACAAGATCTGTTACAGGGAGAGGCAGCCTCCTCGTCGTTCGTGGTCACAGGAGAGCTTATTCTTAGTGTACGACGTGGATCTTACATGTGAGCATTTGTGCACCAGCTGCCAGTCTCCGTGCTCTTTTCCCTTCAGTCCTGGGGGACCATTAGTCCTAACGTGGCACACTAACGTTTATGCAACTGGATGGAAACCGAGTACTGCTTATTTGTGGAGGAGTACAAAAATACAAGCTTTGGACTGTTCTCATTTTGCATTTTGGAATTTCAGGGTTGGGCCACAAGATATTTGATTTCGAGTTGCGTTTTACTGGAACTTACTGAGTTTTGATGAATGTCTCAGATGGTAACATTGAAGTTTTCTTGAGTGTGACCAGTTATGGTGTCCAAACCAATAAGGGCTACTCAAGAAGCGATGGCTAGGTTTGACTTCAGGATGAGCAAGAGTGTCCTAACTCGAAGAGTACTCAAAGACTGATGCCATGGTCTCTTCCGAAGGTCTTCAACAACAGCATGCAATCAGTTCCTTAGCTCAGAGTGGTTAAGAGGGGTTTTACTTGAAGAAAGGGAGGTGAAACGTATGGACTTCATACTCCTAACACAGCATTTGTCTTAGTCTTTTTTCAGTTACTATAAAGAATTGAGGTTCTTTTAGCTCACAATGCTGGAGGTTCAGAGCATGTGCCGCGGTGCTGGTAGCTGTTTGCTCTGGTAAGGGTCTTGCTGCAGATGGTATAACAATGGTGTGAGATGAGTAGGTGGTGTATGTGGAAGACAGACTCGGAAGAGGTGCTGGGTTCCCGTATAACAACCCGTTCTTGCGGGAGCTCACCCAGTCCTGTGAGACCTGCATTAATCCCTGGGACAGATGATGCTCTGTGGCCTAAGTGCCATGCACTAGGCGCTAGCTCTAAAATGTTCTACCACCTCCCAACACTGTGAGCCACCTTGGGGACCACAGTTCTAGGACACGAATCTTTGGGGACACTCTCAAACCATATCCAAAGCATAACAACCTCTGAAAGAATGAAGTTTTTGAGAATGAGCTTTTGAAATCATGATGAGCTAGAAGCTCTATGAGTGGCACAATTGTAATTAGAGCCAGGAGTGAAACATTCACCGTCATGCTACTTCCAGGTGCTACCACAGTTGTTACTCTTTCTGTAGCTTGAAGATGGTTTCAATTATTAATTAATTAGGGGGTAGAAATGGAGACTTGTCATTTTCATTATTCTCCTGACACACATTGTTCATAATTTTTGGCTTTTTGCATAATAATAAAGGGCACTTCAATCAAGGTTTTAAAAAGAGGGCACATTTTGAAGGTAGATTAAATCAAGGTTTTATTTCTTGTCTCAGCAAAGATAAGCGTCGTCTTTGAGGGAGGACCGTGACCACAGATAGACAGGCTTTATAGTCATCTCTGCATCGATAGGTAAGAACGAAGCACGGAAATAAACCAGCACTGAAATCTCTTGGGAAAGATGATTATTAATATTTCCCCTGAGATAAAGGTTTTATAACACAGCAACTCTTGCTGTGGGCTTTGGAGATTATGGAATGGGGTGAGACATGGGGTCTGGTAGGGAGAATTTGTGATAGAGGGAACAATAGGGAAAAGCCCACGGCATGTGAAGTTGCTCGATATTTATTCCCTCTGCAAATTTCTATGGAGATCTGTTGGACGCCAGGCGTCATTCAAACTTTGGGAATAGAAGCGAATTATATGGTCGAGTTTCTACTTTCGTGGAGGCCTTATTCAACTGGAAATGTTCTGAGAATATCAAGAAGCATCAAGAAGTTGACACTGGACCTTGAGGCCAGTGTCCTTGAGGATTGTGTCTTGAGGCCCAGTGACAAAAGGCCATTACATGATAGGACAGAAACTCAGACTCTGGTCCCTGGTCTGCTGGCTGCAAGAACTCACAGGTGGCCTCTTTGCTAACTGGCTCTAAGGCTCTCGCTTTTGGCTTCCTTCAAATTTATAGGACCTGAGCCCCCAGTGTAACTAGGGGGTCATTTTTTAGAGTGAGCCCCTTGAAGTGCCTCTCTCATGTCTGCACAAGTTTGCAACAGTGATGTTCTGCAGCCTAAAGACTGAGGCCAATCCCCTTCCACTCACCCCCACCCCCAGGAGAAACCAAAGGATGCTCTGAATGAAAATTAGGTGGGATGTTGAAGCCAGTTACATTCCTTTGACACTAGAGCTCATGAACTGAGGTCACCTGTCTCGATGACAGTCTGGTGTGACTGGTCTTGGAGATTTTGGTGGACCATGGAGTGAACTTCACAGTGGCATCTGGAAGAAAAGATGAGATGTAGAGTGTTGGTCCCTTGGGTGGACTCTAGCATAGATTGACAATAGCTCTAGGTCCTCTTTAGGGAGATAGGAGAGGTCGAGGGGAGTCTCAGGGCCTAGGGAGAAAAGACCAAAACTTCTTCAGCAAAACGCACCCCTTTTGAGAGGGAAAGGAGGTGGCTCAGTGACCTTCAGGTTGAATGAGGATTATATGTTTCCAAACCATAAGCTCTCCTAGTGGCTGGCTACGTGAGAGAACTTAAGAGGAAGTCCCTTAAGAGGAACTTGGATCCATGGGTATCCAAGAGGATTTAAGACAATATTCAAATATCTCTTCAACTCATTGCTTTTATAGGAATGGTGAGTCACACGGACTATCACCATTCTTTTCAAGGTGACATGAATGTGGGAAATCTACAACTGATGACCCTTGTGCCCCCTCTACTTGCCTTTCCAATCTGATCCATGAACAGGGATGGAATCAGGAAGAGAATGAAGGATGCATCAAGGGTAGGTGAATATTAAAGTGAAGACTGGAAAAATGGAAGGAAAGAGAATGATCTCTCTGGGATTGAGGGTGACCAGTGAAGAGGGTGACTGGTTTAAGAGGAACTAAATTGTAGTTGTCTCCTCTTGAAAAGTGTCAAACATTTCTTTCATGAGTTCTTTTCCTGCTACCCTTTCTGTGTAAAATTCAATTTCATGTGGCCTGCCTGCCTGCCTTCCTCCTTCCTTCCTTCCTCCCCTTCCTCTTCCTCCTCCCCATTCCCCTCCCCTTCCTCTCTTCTCCCCTCCCTTTCTCCTTTTTTTCCCCTCTTCCTCTTCTTCCCCTTCCTCTCCCCCAACCTGTATGTCTCCAGTATAGGAAGAAGACAGGACCACTAAGGAGTTTAAGAGTTTTGGTTGTTTAGTTATCAGCCAATTCAGGTATTTCTATATTTCGAGTATCTGCAATCCTGAGTATACTTTGCTTTTCTCACCAGAAGCTGTTTTTTAATTAAATTACAGTTAGTTGTCTACTTTCTCACTGTTGGTTTTCATTTTTTAAAATTGTTAAGACCCTCCTGTAAGCAACTTCAGGATATGCTCTTTTACACATTTAAGGCAGCAGTAATTAGGTTTAGATTTGCTGAGCCTGTGAGAATCCCATAACCAAAGTGATCTTAATGGCGTGTTAATGTCCGAACCCTTCAGTTCTCATGTGTGAAGTCGCCAATTCAATAAAGGGAACAGCTTTGACATCCTAGTGCTTATTGAAGTTTGGAAAATGCTCCCTAATGGTGGAAGGTTTGTGATTTTTTTTTTCCTACCAAATGAGAAACAGTTAAACGTTTGAACCTGTAGCACTGCCCCAATGCATTTGAATTCTTTTGGTATCTTCCTACATCAGGTACCTTGAAATATTTCCAGGTAAATGCATATGTAAAGGAAGTAAGAACTTTATTATCAGAGACTCTTTCTATGGTGTCAGTTATCCGGGACCCCTGCAGGGAGTCCCCAGTCTCTTGCCCGGAGTTATGGCATGTGGCGTGAAGAAAGAGCAAGAGACAAAATAGGGGTGTGGCAGGGATCTGGGATGACCAGTTGTTCATGGGGAGCAAAAGGCCACGAGGCACCCAGAACCTTGATATTTATTCATTACATCTGAGTCAAGGACAGTGGGTGAAGGGCAGTGAGTGTTTCCAGGAACAGTAATGGTGACTACAGCTGGCTAGTAAGGAGGACAAATCATTCTTGCCAGGACAACGACAAGGACAAGACAGGGAGGCAATAAGGAAACTGTAGTTTCCCCAGGTGCCTTATCATCTCCAGCAGGTCTTATCTTGCCCTGTGAGCGCCACAGCAGTCACTAACCGTGAGGCTTCCAGCTGTGACCGGAAAAGAGAGGGAGTTTCTGTGTTCCAATGTGGCTCAAAGGGAAGGACAAGGACAAGCTTGGACTCAATTTATAATTTATGGTCCCCAACATTTTATGGATGGCAAAACCTTGTATATCTTGAAACGGTAAGCAAATAGACATGGTCAATAGTCTATAGTCGGAGAGGTATTTTGTCTTTGGAGAAGTTTGCATCCTCTGAATAGAGACATAGTAATATTTTGGGTTTATTTTAGGAGACTTTACATGAAATTTATTTACTACTTCATAGAGTCTTATAAACACCCACTTCCCGGAATGGAGGTTGATTTTATTGGTGTTGCCCTCTGCATATAATTTCTGATAGATGGTCTGAATAAAATGGAGAAAGAGCCAACATAAATTAACCAAAGCATGAAATTATCTGTCTCACACAGCTACCTTGCTTGAATTTTCTCCTACTTCAGGGACCCAAGAACCATCACCTGGCCTTTCCCTGGAGGTCTTTACCAGACGCTGCTTCCAGTCTCCAGGTCCTATAAACGTCACTTCAAGGTCAGTCATAATAAAATTCTCCGTCAGTTGGTTCCTCTCATATGTGTGCAGGTCTTTTCCACGTGTGAGATAATTTCCAAGCAGAAACTCACCTCGATATTCTTGTGTGAACAGTGTATCATCTCAATAACTTTCCTCCCGATAATTACACAGTACATTTTATACCACCACACTTATTGCTCACCCATTTTGTGCCACTCCTTGTACCAGGGCTTTAAGACCTCCAGATGCCCAGGATCACCCTCAAGTTGCTGTTCTCTGCTAGGAAGTCTGCAAAGCAAAACAAAAAGTGATTGCAACATGCGTGTTGAGGACATGATGGAGGCAAGGAGTGAGGGTAACAAGAGGCGTCTAAATCAGATCACAGCATCAGAGAACCCCGCCTAGAGGCCATAGTGTTTAGTCAAAGACCTGGCGGAGGATAGGAGTTAAATGGTGGCAGAGTGAGCCTGACAGCAGAGCGGATCTTGAAGACTTTGTGGAGTGGCCAATGGTTTGGGATGGGTGGAGGGCAGAGGTGGAAGGAAGTTGAAAGAGTTACCATGGAGACACTTCCACATCGTGAAGGCTCTTGAAATCATCCTCTGTAAAGGGAGACCATTGAAGATGCTGTGGCAGTGATCCAGGGGAGAAGAAATATGAGCAGAGACCCTGGAAAGAACTGGCCTAACTGGTGACCCATGGAGGCAGGGAAGCCAGGAGAAAAGGGTTCTGAATGACCCTTCCTGCTGTGTGGGTAGGATTGGGAGAGGGTAGGTTATAGGAGTTGGAAAGGAATCCAGCGGGTAAGAGACGCAGCTGGGAAGTCAAAAGGCAGTCTCACATTTGAGTCTGAGCTGTGTTCAGTTGGCCAACAGTAGGTGGCTGAAATCATTGAGAGGAAGGCACAGAGCAGGAAGGGGAGAGGTTTGAGGAAGATCAGCATTTAGGGAGTGAACAGGAGGAAGAATCCAGGAAGGGATTCAGGGAGATGGAGGAAGAGTCAGGGTTGTTCCAGAGCCTTCATTCACACCCCTGATTGCTCATGGGGTCCTTGTGCCTCTCTTTTTTGCTGCAGGTTCCATTTTCTTCTCTCTTCTCAGTTGCTCAAGAAGAATGGAATAGACTGAGTCAGGAGGGTCGTAAGTTTGCTGCCAGCCTGGGAAACTTCAGGAGGAGACCCTACCTCAACATTTAAGGAATAAGGGCTGGAGATGGAGCTCAGTAGCAGAGCTCTGGTCTGGCATCTGAGAAGCTCTGGATTCTATCCTTAGTACTGCAGGAAAAAGAATGGAAGTATTTCTTTCCACTTTATGAGTCCCTGAATCCTGTTCACCTTCTCTATAATGCTAGAGCTCGTCTCTGAGTGGCTGTGAGTGGCCTACTGAACCTACCGCTCTGCCTTCTCATTTTATACTCTGAAGAAAGGCTATTTCTTCTTAGTCCTGGGACATCATTAAAATTACTGTCTAGGAACAAGCTGGGTAAACAAATTTCTGATCACGAAGAGCTATTTACCCATGTGCACTTACACTGAAAGGTACTGAACTACATATGTAGTGATTAGAATGTGGGCATCTCTGATGTTCCCTTATTTAACCTACCATTGTGTCATTAGCACAAAGGGTCCCTTGAAGCTTGGTGACCTGTGCCCAGAAGCGTTTGACTTTGTCTCATTCTCTTCACTTCTGTCAACAATGGTCCACATATCTCCTTCTCTCTCCTTTCTTCCCTTTCAATTTGTACATGCCTTGTTTGTAGTCATTTTGAAAGTATCAGAACAGGAGTAACGATTATGTACTTCAAATATATCAAGGGAATATACAGCCTGTACATGATAACACGAGCTCTCAATGCTGGCTGAGTTATGAGACAAAATGGATGCGTGGGATCCTGGAAGCCTGAAAAATGCCCCATTGAGCTCTCAGCAGCAGGTATGATAAGTGGCCCAGTGCTGTGACACCATTGCAATCCCACAGCAAATGCATTTTATTGATTTTTATGTTTAAAAGTCTCATCTACTCAAGTAGCATATTTAATGTTACAAGTACCACTGATATAAGCTAAAACTACAGCAGGTCAAATGAGTCCTCCAAGGCACAGAAAAAGTTGAGAAAAAATGTCTAACTATCTGCAAGTTTATTTACACATTTATTGACTTCTCTGTTAGCCTCTTTGTTTTTCCTGGCTTTTAGTGAACAGTACAAGTGCTCCCACTCCATTTAGGAATGATCATTTACAAAATCATACAAGGGCTTGGTGCTGGGAAAATTACTTCTCACAATGTTTGTTTGAAGATGTGAGACTTTCCATCAGAAGGAGAAAGATTTTTGGGAATACTTTAAAGTCATTTAAATCAAAATTGAGAGAAGCTTTTCTCATTAATGGTAATTTTTATAGAGCAATAAACTACTTCATTCACCTATTATTTCAAAGATTGTTCTAAGCATATGAAGTTTTTCTTACCTTTCCTTTCCCATGTATTTTTTTTTAACCTCTTTGCTCACCTCCTACCCCACTTCTGCAGGAGCCCAGGGCTATCATGCAGTTTCAAACTCCCCATCCCCCTGAACCCCCCATGTGGACCTCACCTGGACTTATCCTCCTGCTGTTCCCCTCCCTTCCAGCCTTTTCCATGATGTTTCAAAAAAGATATTTTCTTGAGAGCGATGCCAACAGGTTCCTGCCAGTTTTCTCCGTCTGATAACCTGATCTGATAACCTGTCTCTTGCAAAGGTACCTTACTCTTTCCTCTCTGGGACAGCTAGATATGCATTGCTTTAACTAGAATTTCCCGAGGTGAATACTTTAGAACACATTTCTTAGCCTGTTAGCAGTTGTCACTTGAGAGATATGTTCTAGTTGTCAAATAAAACCTGATAATTTGTAGTGTGTAGAAACAAAATATCCCTAATAACTTGTCTGCTGTCATCTGGCACAGTATTTCCCGTCATGCAGTCTACAGGACTAGCGGACCTGAGTGCACGTCTGGAAGAAAGCTCTTCAAAGATGAGTCCTCTCCCTCAGGAACGAGTGGGAATGTGCTGGGGACAAGCAACACCAAGTGAAGCATAAAAGCAGAGCTGGCGTACGAGTAGACGGCTTTCAAAAGCAAGGGTTAGAAAACTCAGTCTCAGGCTGAGGAAGGGAAACTATGGATTCACTTATTGAAAAACGAGAATAAGTCTGCTTTAGTTGAGGCTTCGTCTTTCAATAACAGGAGTTAGGAATGTTCGCTCAAATATAAGCAAAGCAAAGCAAAGCAAACAAAGCAAAATAAAACAAAACAGTCTAACAAGCATTGGCTCATTTACTAAAAACCCAAGGTGAGGATTAGTCAAGACATTGTGCCATAGCCATTAGAGCGTGCTATTTCTTTTACCTGGCTATGACTTGTGCCTTGGTTTCATTTTAAGACTCCCTGTGGTAGTCTTTGCTCTCTCCTGCCTTGTATCTTTTTTATTCCTAAGGAAAAGTCAGAAATGGCTCTTTGCATTTCATTGGTTCTGATAGGATGACACAATCCTCTCTAAACAAATCACAGTGATCAAGGAGATACCATATTGGTTTAGTATGGAGGAAGGGCCTATCCCACCCATGCACATGGTCAGAGAAAAATCTTGGCATAGTTACCAGAAGCACAGTGTGCTTGGTGTTTAGTGGTAGACAACAAATATGCACTGAAGCCAAGAGGGAAACATCAGCCAATATATGTCTTGGTCTCTAACTATTTGAAGCAACTCAATTTTACAGCTGAATGCAAAGTTGTTACTGAAAATTCTCTCTGTGGATTAGCAAGTTAGTGCTACAGATAGTTAGTGCTGTAGTTATTACAGAAAATGGTAGAGAAAAAAAGATGTCTATAAGACATGAGTGAAGGTTACCCTTGGCAAATGTGAACATCTAAAATGTACCTCATAAAGTGTGAGCCAATGCTCAGTTCCTTACTAGGTTGATTTCCTTAAAACTTGGAGAGCATAATACTGGGTTCCACAAACACATCCCTTACTTTTCTACTATAAATTTTTACTTTAGCATAATAGTAGCCAGTTGTGCATCTTAGCACCTTTGCCTGAGGGATACAGGAAGCAATCTTTGTGTTTACCCACTTGGTGCAATGAAAGGCAAGGTATGTCCATGTGTGCAAAAGTGTCAAACTTGGATTTTTGCCCACATTTATGCTCCATCTAACAGGTTTTGCATATGTTTACCTGAGCATCACAGAGGGTATAATACACCCATATCACTCTAGAATTTTATTTTATTTTATTTTATTTTTTTAAAGTTTTTTGGATTTGTTTTTAATTTTTTAATTTTTTATTTTTTTTGTGGGTACCAGGGGTCGACCTCAGGATCTCCCACGCCAGCAGGCGCCCGTGCCACTGAGCGATATCACTGGCCCTTTTTTCATATGTGGGATCCGGGAGTCGAACTCGGGCCCTCGCGCTTGCCAGGCAGGTGCTTATGCCACTGAGCCATCTCTCCAGCCCTGGATTTGTTTTTTAAAAAAAGTTTTCTTTTGATTTTTCTGATAAAAGTAGCCAGTTCAGTACAATGGCACATGAAAAACCAGATTTGCAAGTTTCGGAGGAGGTCAAAAGTGTATCATCAGATTACTCATGCATGGGTGATGAAGATGATCCATTATGGTAAAAATACATGTTCTCATAACAGAAGAGTGGTATGGGTGGATGATGAGGATGATGAGGATTATGGTGATGGCTTTGACATTGGCCATGTGAGCCAAAGTTCCTGTGACAGTGAAATGGAGCAAGAATCAACTGATACAGACACAGGGAATGCAGACCTCCTCGATTCAGATGACAAAGAAAACAGCAATGTGAGTACATATTTGACTAGTCAACATATTTGAATATGTTGCAAGATGGTCACACAACCAAATGGGATAATTCAATGTTAGAACTAAGTCAGAAAATAAGTGTTGTCAGGGGTGGAATATATTGGACAGAATGCCAGCACTGCCATTCAATGTTGGAAATTGTAACAGACAAAATGGTACAAAATGCTGTGAAATACACAAAGGCCAAAATACAGCTAAAATATTCTGCATGCACCAATAGCCATATTCAAAAATGTATTTATTATGACACCTCACCAGCTGAACTGAAAGCATTCATAGGTCTGCTGTACTTAGCAGGGATTTCTCATGGTGACTTCAGGAATGTAAAATACTTATGGGAAAGCAATGGGTCAAAGTATGGCATAAAAACTTATGCCCTTGTAGATGTGAAGACTTATTATGCTTTCAATTTAGAAATTTATCCTGGAACTCAACCATCAGGTCCTTATTCATGTAGTAATAAACCGAATGATGTTGTGAACAGACTTGTTGCTCCCATCTCCCAAACTAATCACAATATGACATTCGACAGTTGGTTTACCAGTTTCCAACTGATGCTATATTTGCTAATAGAGCACAAATTGACCCGCATGGGAACTGTACACAGGAACAAAGCAGAAATTCTAAATGAAATGTTGCAATTACAAATCAGAGAACTGTATAGTACAATCTTTGGATTTCAGAAAGATTTATATTGGCCTCATATATGGTAAAGTAAAACAAACTGCTACTGCTGATGTCAACATTGCACCATGATGGAAATATTGCTAGGGAAACCTTGACAAAACAGAAGTCTGGGGCCGGTGAGATAGCTCAGCAGCATAAGTGCCTGCCTGGCAAGCACGAGGTCCTGAGTTCAACTCCTGGTACTCATATACAAAGGAAAGAAAAGGGCCAGTGATATCACTCAGTGGCACAGGTGCCTGCTGGCAAGCATGAGGTCCTGAGTTCGACCCCCAATACCCATAAAAAAAAAGACAAAAAAAACAGAAGTCTGAGCTGGAAACTTTCTTCAACAAGACCAAAGGTGGAATAGATGTTATTAATGAGTTATGGAGCAACTATGAGTCACTCAAAACACAAAGCATTGGCCAATGGTTGTGTTTTACTTAATTCTAAACATGTGTGGCATAAATAGTTTGATAGTTTATGAAAAATAACAAGTGCAAAATACCACAGAGAAATTTTCTTAGAGGATTGGGAATGGAACTCACAAGAGATCATTTACAGCAGAGGAAAAACAAAATGTTTCAGCCCATGGAACTATGCAAAAAAATTGTGGATCATACTGGTGAGCTGACAAGTGAACAGGCAAGCACAGCATCCCAACAAGAAAACCAAAAAGAAGTCAACTATGCCCTACAAGAAAGGGCAGGAAAACAAAACATACATGCTATCAATGTTAGTGATACTTGTATATGGAACACGCAATTTTTATGTGTGAAGACTGCCTTGGGTGTGAACCTTGAAGCAAAGATTATTTTTGTTGTAGAGTTCTATTGGTATTTTCATTGTAGTTCACATAGGTTTTTATTTCTGATGTTATCTCTTAGGTTTTGTAAGCAAGTAAACAACTGATGTGAAAATATTGATGTCTATTCTGACCACTCATTATACATTTGATAGTTTATTTCATTGATATTTTATTTCCCTGCTAGGTACACATTGTACGACATAGTAGCAAGCTCCTGACAAAACAGGGAGAGAAGAGAGGAGACAAAAATGACCTGCCACATAGAAAAAGCTAAGTGCATGTATTGTCAGTGTAAGGGAGATGTGTGCACGGAACATGCAGTTGTCATGTGTGAAGACTGCCTTGGGTGTGACATTTGAAGCTAAGATTATTTCTGTGGTAGGTTTTGTTTGTGTTTACATTGTAGCTCACATAGGTTTTTATTTCTGACGTTATCTCTTAAGTTTTGTAAGCAAGTACACAGCTGATATGAAAATGTTGATGTTCATTCTTTTTTTTTTTTTTGTGGGTACCGGGGGTCAACCTCAGGACCTCGCGCGCCAGCAGGTGCCTGTGCCACTGAGCGATATCACCTGCCCTTTTTTTATGTGTGGGTTCCGGGAGTCGAACTCAGGACCTCGCACTTGCCAGGCAGGCGCTTACACCGCTGAGCTATCTCACCAGCCCTGATGTTCCTTCTATTTTTTTTTTTTTTTGGTGGGTACCAGGGGTCGACCTCAGGACCTCGTGCGCCAGCAGGTGCCCGTGCCGCTGAGCGATATCACCGGCCCTTTTTTCATATGTGGGTTCTGGGAGTGGAACTCAGGTCCTCACGCTTGCCAGGCAGGCGCTTACGCCACTGAGCCATCTCACCAGCCCCTGATGTTCATTCTAAATGCACAACACATATTAAAAATATAATACTTTGTTTTATTTGTATTTTGTGTTCCTGTTAACTTCACATTACACAATATAATAAGAACCTCCTGACAAAACAGCAAGACCAGTGAGATGTCAAGTATGTCCTATAAAAAGGCCAGGAAAGCAAAACACATGTGCTGTCAGTGTAAGAGATATGTGTATCTGGAATGTGCTGTTGTCATGTATGAAGACTGTGTTAGGTGTGAAGTAAAGATTATTTTTTCATAAAGTGCTATTGGCATTTTCATTTTAATACATATAGGAATTTATTTCTGTTGTTCTTTTTTAAACTTCGTATGCTAAAAACCAGTTGATGTTGAAAATTTTGATGCTTTTTTATAAACAGTCAATAAATATTAAAAATTCAATTCTTTATTTTTGTGATATTTCTTCCTGTTAAGTGCTCATTGCTTAATATAATAAAACTCATAAAATTAAAATTAATAATTCATCAATAGAAATATTCTAAAGAAGAAACATGGGTTTGGCACACCTGTTTTTATGGAACTTTGTGACAAAAAATGTGTTGTGCTTTACAGATAAGGACTTTGTCTCAGCCTCTCAATCATCCTAATGCTTGGTGCAGAAGAGTTAGTTGGAAGACCTTTGTGGACTGAATCAATTAATATATCTGTAGAAGTTACTGAAGGGATGATGTTTTTTAGTGCATGTCCTGAGATGCTTGGAAAACCCTCACATCCACTCAAAAGGTGAACTCTTTTGGCTCACACTGTGCTCACAAAGGAAATTGGTAACTTGATAAATTATTTGGTAATGTGTCTGAAGATTGTGTAAAGATATGGATGTTGGTTTAGGAGAACTCTAGGAAGGGAGGACAAAGGGCTGGGTGTTTTTAGGCTCAGTGGAAGAGGGGTCCTGTCTAGCTGTCAAGTCTGCTCGGGCTGCTATCACAAATTACCATGACTAGGGGGCTGCAAGTCCAAGATCAAGGTTCAGCCTGGTCACTCTCTGTGAGGGTTCTTTTCTGAGTTGCAGACTTCTCGCTTTAATATCACATGGTAGAAGGGCTCTACTCCAAGACCTAACCGTCTTCCAAAGGCCTCGCATCCTAATACCATCACCTTAGAATTCCAACATACATACCACAGACATTCGGACCATAGCTTCAGCTCATCTCTGTGTAGCTGTCCTCTCTCCTGCTTCTGTTACACTAATCTAGGCCCTTTTGGCCTTTCCAGACTTTGGGCTGTCTCTTTTCAACTCAGGCAGGCTCTGTTGGGGTCCCTTCCCCACCCCAGGCACTGTGCTGTTAAGATCACATGGCTCATCTTGGTGTTTTTTTTTCTACTTGGGGTTCATGGTCCTACACAGATATTTGTCCAAACCCTTGATGTGTATGATTTATGCAGCTTTCTAGACAGTTAATGTGGGAGGGTGAAACCCCGTTCAGCCCTTTGCCTGTACAGTGAATCTGTTGTGGCTGGCTGGGAGGGCAGGCCTAAGGAGCTCACCTGGATGGACAGAGGAAACAGGAAAATCTGATTGGCTACAGACACCTTCACTCAGTCAGACACAGCTTCTCCTGGTCCTCTGATAAATGATATTGAGAACATGTGACCTCGTCTGGTGCCACAGAAAAGTGGCTGAGGCTTGGTCAGCTGCTCCCTTGCTGGTTTTGCAGCCTATGCCTGGAAGTTTACCCTCTGTCTGATTCCTCACATTCCTGTAAACACCTCCTTTTTCTCCTGGTCAAGCCAGTCAGCCACTCATCTTTGGAAGACCCATTGTTTAGTTGTGTTCCAAGGATCTGACAGAAAAATAGGATATCGCTTTAGCAAATAAAGAGAAGTTAAATTTAAACAGCTGACTCCAAGTAGATCAAAGTCCTCACTTACATGCCATTTTTGTGTTGTAGACTGATGCTGAGGGCCAGAGAAAAGCGAAAGCATTAATTATTCTAGGTCTTATCTTTTCCCATTGTCATAATGTTATAATCCTATTGTAATAATTTTCCATTTGAAATAAAATCTTCATCTCTAGTCTAGTGATCATTATTGGATATTTTAATAAACTACGGCAGCACTATACAAATCATATTTTCTGGACAAGTTTGTAGGTTTTGTCAACATTTCCATACATAGACATTTGTAATCAAGGTATGGTATGTGTTAAGTTGATAAACGAATTTCTTTCAGAGGAGATTTGGAAAAGGAATCTATCTTCATTAATTTTAGAACTTTTCATTCTTTTACATTCAGAAGCTAAACATGTGCCAATATGCTTGTAATTTATTCTTTTGAAAGATGAGGGCCGGTGAGATAGCTCAGTGGTGTAAGCGCCTGCCTGGCAAGCACGAGGTCCTGAGTTCGACTCCTGGTACCCACATATGAAAAAAGGGCCGGTGATATCACTCAGCGGCATGGGTGCCTGCTGGCGTGCGAGGTCCTGAGTTTGACCCCTGGTACCTACCAAAAAAAAAAAATAATAATGAACAGACTTGATAAGGTTCAGACACAAGGGACTTGTTTATTTTGTTTGTTTGTTTTTTGTTTTTGATAAATGTGCATCTTTTTAAAGTGGTGCGGGGAACAGTGCCTTGAGTGGGAATCCTGCTAGACTCTAAGATGAGTGTTACCTGAGCCAGCCGGTCGAAAGCAGCTCCCAGGAGCCAACGAGATAAGATGTGGGCTGTCTTACACAAAGTCCCATGACTTTTTGTCTTCTTAACAGAAAATAACTGGCACATTTCTCTTAGCACAAGGCACACATGGTGAGATTTTTACAGACAGGCAAGAAACTTCTTGGTCATGTAAATCTTCCAAACAGGGTGAGAGAGAGGGAATGAAACATTCAACAAGCAAATCGATGGATGAGCTGTAAACATAATAGTGGAGACAGTCAGCTAGCTGTTGCTTCTGCTTGCAAGAAATTTTGAAAATGTTTTAAACTAGTGTCTAAATTCAAAGCCATTATAGCAATAAGCAAGAGTTTCACTGAACTTTTTGCTACGTGAGAAGAAAGACTAGATTTCAGAGTATAAATTTGCTGGAAGAGATCTTGGAAGTCTTATTTTGCCAATGGGGGAAACTGAGTCCCAGACAAGAAATGACCTGCCCAAAATCCTTTATTAGGTAGCAAAAGACTTCTGTGGGTTGAATATTTGTGTCACCCCTAAATTCATATGTTTAAATACTAATTACTGATGTGATGGTATTAAGAGGTAATACTTTTAAGAGGGAAGTTAGGTCATGAGGGTAAACTCGGCATAAGTGGAATTTGAGCTGTCTTATTTTGTTTTCTGTTGCAATAAGAAAATACCCATGGCTGGGTACTTTCTAAAGAATGGAAGCTCATGGTTCTGGAGGCTGGGAAGCATGGTGCTGCATCTGTTTGGAGTCTGGTGGGGGCCTTCTTACTTCATCACAACGTGGCACATGGCATCACAAGGAAAGAAAGAGAATATGTGCTAGCTTGTGTCTTGCTTCCACTTCTTAAAAAGTCACTAATGCCATCATAGTGGTCTCACCTTGATGACCTTTTTCATCCTAATTTATCTAGCTAACATCCCACCTCTGAATGTCATCAACATTAATTGGTGGATTAGCAACAAATGAAATTTGGGGGGGCACATTCAAACTGTAAAAGTGCCCTTGTGAAAGATACCCACGGGAGCTCTGTTCTCCCTTCCCACTACGTGAGGAGGACACAGTGGGAAGATGGTGTCCATGAACCAGAATGCAGCCCCTCATCAGACATGGAGTCTGCGGGTGCCTTTTCTTGACTTCCTGACCTCTAGAACTGTGAGAAATAAATGCACGTGGTTTAAGCCAGCCAGTATGCGTGTAACAGTCCCAATAGACCAAGACAGAATGTTTTGGTGTAGAAGTCCACTTCAAAGGTCAGAGGCTGTGACAAGACTGAGATGCTATTACATGTATGATGTAGTATTGTTGCCAGTAAAAATGTGGGAATATTTACAAAGTAAGGTGCACTTGGCTTCTCCATGCTGCAAATGGAAATTAGAGCAATATTCTCGGCCTATAAAATGTTTGGCTCTGAAAAGTTGCCCGGGCTTCTGTATCCCTGCCTGGGCACTTTCCCACTGAATGTGGGCCTGAATGAAGTCCCATAGTGATAGGCTTGTTGCACTGATGCTACCTCAACCCTCAACCAAGGTGCAAACAGGCAGGGTTGACCCAAAATTAAATATAGGTGCAACTACCAAGATCAAATAGCAGATGGGCCTGTAATCCCAGCCCTCTGGGAGGCTCAGGCAGGAAGATCCCAAGTTTAAGCCCCGTTTGGGCAACTTAGAGCCCTAGCAAGACCTTGTCTTAAAATAAAAAATAAAAAGAGCTGGGAATGTAGCTCAGTGTGAAGACACTGCTTCAATTCCCAACACTAACAGAAATGCACAGATATAAGAAAACAGAGGTCTGACAATAGTAACTCACAGCTGCAAAAACAAAAACAAATAGCTGAAGCTCCCCAAATCTAAGAAGACCTGGATGTTTAGTTGATTCAAGCTTAGGATTCCCTGACAGTGCGATGTAATGACTAAATAAACTAAAAGAAAACATTGAATGAATTAATCAGGCTCAGGGTCCGAGAGGCCTGGAGAAAGAAACTTAAGGGAGTATGGACACAAGTTCAATATAGGAGGGAACTTTCTTGCTATTTATGCTCTTGATTAGGCTGACTTAATTTAGCATGCATCTCTGGGAGTCTGTGAGCAGCAGCTGGGTGAACATCTGTCAAGGATTTTTTTTTTTTTTCTGGTTGGGTTTTCTTTTTTTTAATTTTTCAATTTTTTTGAGACAGGGTCTCACTGTGTAGTTCAGGCTGACCTTGAACTCACTATGTAGCCGAGACTGGCCTCAAACTCAGCAATCCTCCTGACTCAACCTCCTGAGTGCTGGGATTACAGGTGTGTGCTGCCACGCCCAGCTGTCAAGGATGTTGTAGACTTGATTTATTTATGGGTTAGGTGGTGCCAAGCTCCAGTCTAACTCAAGTGTACAAGTCCAAAATGGAGCATTAGTCTCCCAGTACCACCCCTTTCTTTGTGACCTTAGACAATTTATTTCACCTGAGACTCTCTTTACTGATTGTAAGACCAGGAAGATCAAATCTCTCTCTCACAAATTGTTTTGAAAATCAATTTTAAAATGCACAGCAACATTTATAGTTTGTACTTGGTACATGTTAATTTTTTAAAGAAATGTTTGTGTTTTCAGCTCTTCCCGTTTTTCCATCTCTAGCAACTCATTCAGGAGTAAGCGTGTGACTTCATAACAACAAATGAGGTACCCTGAGAATTTTGCCGAAGTTTCTTGGAGTTATCCTTGCTTAATGGATTTCAGGCTGAGGGGCAAACTTCCTGGAGATGTGATTACATCTGAACTCAGAGATTAAAATCAGGACAGCTGGAGATGGAGTTGAGAGCTAAAAAGAAACCAGCCCAGAATGACTCTGGTCCTTGAATCCAGCAGAGCCTCAAGCTTAATGAGTTCTAGACTTTTCATTTACATGTGTCACCTAATTCCATTTTGTTTCCTGCAGTCTAGGTCAGGGTTTTAGTCACATGCAACAAAAGAATGGTGACAGATGCAGTCCCAAAGAGAGTTTTATTGTCATTGTTTAATGTGACACCCAACCTAGCAACTCCTTTTCCTTTTTTCCATGCAAAGAGCCACTGCTTTTCCTAATTACGGACCTTTTCTTAGAGCCCAGGACATCTGGCTTTGGTACATCAAGGACACATTGACCTGAAAAGTCCACTTGATATTTTTGGCTGCTTTCAGCTTAGAGACTTTAAAACTTTAAAATTACAGCTGCATCTTATTTAGTTCCCCTGTGAGGTGCCAAAAGCTTAATCAATAACGAATACCTAACATGTCTCCCAGATGGCATCAGGGTCTGGCCCGTGGACATCAAGTGGGTTCCATGATCAGCAGAGGTTGGAACAGGAACAGAAATGCTGAGACAGGCTTAGGCACGAGGCACATTCATGGGAGGTTTTCTTTTTTCTAATGTTACATTTAGGCTATCACCTGCTCGATATTTAAGTTAACCCTGTCAAATCCTGCTCCAACGTGGGTTAAGGCTGAAGTGAAATAGCGTGGAAGTTATAGTGCCATCATTGAACGAGGTGGTTATTGTTACTGCTCTGGCTCTTTCTGACCCCAGC
This sequence comes from Erethizon dorsatum, assembly GCA_028451465.1. Lineage (NCBI taxonomy): Eukaryota > Metazoa > Chordata > Mammalia > Rodentia > Erethizontidae > Erethizon > Erethizon dorsatum. The sequence continues at coordinate 61,271,925 of CM051833.1, forward strand.
TATACTTAGTGACCTGTGGAGATGCTTCTGATGAACCCCAAGGAACCAGGTGCGTCTGTGGGTGCACGTGAACCAGAACGCTCGTGGCCAAGGTGCCAGGGGAAGACTTCTGAGTCTGTTGCTTTCCACGATGTCAGTCCTTCCATTCTGGTGTTCTCCCTGGAGCTGCCTCCTTCCTGTTAGTGTCGTAGAGACCCTCTGCAAAAGTGAGAGGGACTTCCCTACCCAAAATTCGGCTTGGATATTGAGGTCAATGACTCTTCTCTGTGAAAGTTGTCAGAATCAGCATGGAGTCACTTGTGTCAAGCTCTAGCAGAAAATAAATGAAGTTGAGAATTGAAGAGGGAGACCTCACATGCATATGCTTGATAAGAAGATGTATCACAGGACTACAAAGTTTAACATGAACTTTTACGGAAGACTCTGCCAGAGCCATGACCTTGCACAAAGACCACCACAACCACACATGGAACCCACTTTTACAAGGCTATATGGCTGCCAGTTACCTGTCTAATCTTGGTCTGATGCTACCCTCGTTATTGAGCTTCTTTACCAAGTATAATTGCTTCATGATGACTTACGTAACCCTTTTATTTTTATCTCTAAAATGTCTTCATGTGACTCCTTGGTTACACCTACATGTATCCCCATAGCAGTATTTATTCCTGAGTGAATTAGTTATCCTTGGAGAATCTTGCCCTGTTTGTTATTTCAGTTGATGTGAGGCACCAAGAGAATTTGAGAAAAGGTTTATCACTTACAGCAGGGACTCCTAGGTGGAACTGGGCAGGTGTAAGCAGGTCTAGGGTTGGCTTGGGTAGAGCAGAGGGGATTGGTTTGGGCTTTTGTAAGTGGCTAAGAGGTGGAACTGGGAAAACATTCTTACCCATAAGGGTTAAGTTTCCCAAGTGTGCTGAAAGAGGGCTGAGCTCAGGGCTGGAACAGCCTGTCCATAGACGGGGTACAAGTGAGGGTAGGGTGAGAACTACAAGATTCTTGAAAGATCAAGAATAAGGTCAGACTTTTTACACAAGGAGATACAATCTTATCTAAACAAAGTGCATTTGTTTCCTAGGGCTGCCGTAACACATGACTACAAACTTGGTGGCTTCAAACAACAAAAATACATTCTTTCACAGTTCTAGAGGCCAGAAGTCAGAAATGAAGGCATTGGCAGGGCCGGTCCCTTCTGCAGGATCTGAGGTGGAGTCTTTTCAATGCCTCTTTCCAGCTGCTAGTGGCTGTGGCAATCTTTGGCTTACGTGTTGGTTTGTGTTCTCTGGAGGAACAGAAGCAATAGAACACGTACGTATACTTATGCAAGGGGATGCATTAGGTAGACTACAGGATCAGAGGCAAGAGGGACCGCCACGGTTGACTGCACCCTGGGGAGCCAAGGGATCCAGCAGCTGCTCAGCCCAAGAAGGTGGAAGCCACGGAACAAGAGGGATCACGGGTGCGGCGCCAGGCCAAGGCTGAAGGCCTGGAAGCTCCCTGGAGAGCTGCTGGTGTGAACCTGCACTGGAAGGCTGAGAAGCTGGAGATCGATGTCTGAAGGTGACTGCAGGAAAAGACCCGTTCAAGGTAACTGGGCTCTTCAACAACGTGCCGACTTCCTTCTTCTTTCCCTTTATTCCATCCAGGCTGCAAGCCTGTTTGTTAGTGTGACCTACAGCATCTCTGGAGACACCCCACAGACAAACCCGGACGTGCTTCACTCGTCTGCTGAGCACCCCTTAACCCAGGCACACGCCGATCCCTGCCTCCATCTCAACATGGCCTCCTTCTCTCACACAGTCATGCTCATCCGATTGAGGGCCCATCCTCATCCGCTGTGACGTCATCCCTTCTCTTGATTACATCTGCAGAGACCTATTTCCAAATAAGCGTCCGTTCTGAACTGGCTGTATAGTATTCTTTGGGGGGAGAGCCATATTCAGTTTAATACGCAAAGCGAAAGCACTTCATTACCACATTTAGAAAAGTTACCTTCTCCATCCCATTTACCACACTTTTGCTTTCCCCAAATGGGACTGGAGGGAATGTTCACAGATTCTTGGGGTCTTCAGGAAAGACCTGGCCCTTGAAGAGAACTGAGGCCTTGTGAAAGTGTTTGCTCACGTGGAGAACACTGGTGACCTGCACTGACCTTTCTCCTCAGAGAGACGGGCTGAGTCAGGAGTGCTCTGCCATGTGGTGAAGCATCATGGCCTCAGGGTAAGTACCAACAAAAGGGAGCTCTGGTGCTTGGTGGCATGCTTCGTTTTGGAAGTTTCCTAGCTTGTTTGGATTCAGAGGTGTTGCTGTGGTAGTTTTCTTGGGGAAACGTAACAAAGCCCCGTGTAGCCGGCCTCACACAGCAGGAAGTTTACAGTTTACTTCCTCACAGCACTGTGGGCCTAAGTCTGAAATCGAGGTGCCGTCAGGACTGGTGTCCTTCAGAGGCCTCTCCTTGGCTATCTCTTCACTGTGTCCTTTCATGGGCTTCTGTCTGTCCCTATGGTGTCCACATTTCCCCTTTTAATGAGGACACCAGTGCCACTGAAGTACAGCCCATCCCACTAACCTGATTTTAACTTAACTATCTCCTTAGAGGTAATTTTATAAGGTCGCATTCTGAGGGATTGGGGTTAGGACTTCAGTATATGAACTGAGGGAGACACAATTCAGCCCCTAACAGTCCCTTTCACATTGATGTGCTGAGCAAGCAAATGTGTGACCTTTTTGTTGGCACTTTTATGTCAGTTTTCTAAGATTTATGATTGTCTTTCAAGGAGGTGTTTGAACTTTAGATGGCGGGGCCGGGAGGCAAACCAGGCTGAAACCTTAGAGTCGGTCTCCCACTCCACCCCTGCAACTGAGCAATATTTTGCTGTCAGGTGCGTTGACTAAAGGAATGCATCCTAACTGCTGGGACAGGTTCTTTGTTGTGGGACACAGATTTTTGGAGCCTTGAGATCATGTGTAAGAAGTTTGCCACCCTGAAGCCTCCCTGCTGGAAGTACCATGTGGGGCGACCTTAGAGGATGCCTGAGAAGTCATAGCTGCTTCTGCCTCCACCACTCCATCTTCCCAGCCCAAGCACATCACATTTAAGTCACTGGGTCTTTAGTGAGTCCAGCTTTCATCCTCAGAGCTGGGTAGGTGATTCTGAGATGAGCAAAACTGAACTGTCTCATGGAGCCTAGGCTAGATTGGAAAATCTTGAACATTTTTTGGAGTGGTTGGTTAAAGAGCAAGAGATAATCAGAATGAGTCTTGACCCAAATTTTGTGTGTGTGATTTTCCACTCTATATTTGATAATCGAGTTAGCAGTATATACCAACAGTCAATAGTACTGTAACACTTTTTCCAGTGATCGTGTAGTGGCAACTTATAAAAATTTCATAGCAGAAATTAGAAATCAATTAGTAGCCTCTGCCTAAGCTCATGCTGCCTGTCACGTAGTTAGACTCGGCTCGCCTTGACCACCGCGCCAGCTATAACTCACAGTTTGACTCAGCCTTATCTGACTGAGTCCAGCTGCATTGCCCGTACTTTCCAGTCTATAAACATATTCTGTTTTGCTTACTTATTGTAGGAACTTTCCACCTAGGACAGAATAACCCAGTCAAGGACACGCTTGCCTGATTTCACCCACTCACTCAGATAGCCCCCTCCCTAGCAAAGATTGTCCAGAACAAATCTGCCTGACAACATATGCCTTAGCCTGTGTAACCAATCATATAATAACCTGCAATCAGCTTTGTATTTCCGGCTTGCAAAAATGTATTTAAGCTAAATGCTAAGCTGACTCTAGGCTGATGATTTGAGACCTGATTCCCATCAGCCCACTAGCATAATAAAGATTGCCTTCCAACTCCTCGGGTGCAAAGAGTCTTCCATTTGGTTTGATATCAGATTTCTGCAACAATCACAGGTTAACTCAGGTAGTTTATATGAAGTAGTAATGATATAGGACCTCCAGATGACGTAGAGAAATAATATAACTTCCAACATGCTAGATGTCTGATATGCCAAGTTTGTGTTCCCCAAAATCGAAGAATGAATTCTGAGGAACAATGGAAGTTAAGAGTAGGACATTTTATTGAGGGAGAGACAGTTCCTGAGAGAGACAGGAGGGGACCTGGAAAGTGGGTTGCCCCAGACTCCACTTTATGGAGGAGGTTTTATAGAGCAAAATCACAAGGTGGGTACAAAATCATGAGGTGGGTACAACATGGGACAAAACTATGATTAAGCAGTAGGATTACAAGTATAGTCCCTTAGGTAATAGTGATCCAATGGGAAAGCAAGTCCCATAGCAAGTGTATATGGAAAGAACAAGGACCTTTTTTTTTGGAAGAGATGGGTCAGGGGGTCACAGCCACCACACACACACCCTGGAATCTTTATAAAGATGATGGAAAAAATTGTCAACGTTTCCGTAATGTAGCCTTCAATGGCCTCAAGGTACGCCTCCGGCCGACTTGTTTCTCTCCACCCTTTTCTGCTCCTAATTTAAAATGAAAAGTATTACATGCTGTTTCCTGTCCCTTTCCAGAGCTTCCTGCATCTCCTCTATTTCCTTCCTTTTTCCGGAAGTGCCCCCATTAGCAGTCTATCACATCTTCAAGTTCTAGCCAAACACCATCTCCTCCATACCGTGTTCCCCGGGTTGTCCCGCCAGGAATGCATGTTTCCCCTCTCTTGTTCTCGGTCACAGCTGGCACCTTATTATGGACTGGAGCAGTGGTTCTCAACTGGGGCCCATTTTATCCCCTCTCCAGAGGACAAGTGGTAATATCTGGAGAGAGTTTTGATTATCACAGCTGCGTGTGGTTGTATGATAGGTGCCAAGTGGGGAGAGGCAGGGATGCTGATGAGTCCTCTGTGCACTGAACAACATCTCAGGCTTGCTGTCCAATTTAAAAAAATTATACAGCCCCCCAAAGTCAAGAGTGCATTCGTTGGAAAAACTCTGCAATTGAGCAATACGTGTAGCTTCTATTTTCTCTAACAAATTGTTGTCAGCACCACCCTGGAGTTTTATGTCCGTTATTCTAGCACAAAGTACCAAAACACAGAGGGTTTTCATCTTCAATTTACTGAGGACCCAGGTAAACAAGTATTTAAAAATTTTAAATGTGTGTGATGGACACTAATATGGTCACTGTTGAAGTTTATGTTAAAAATTAAATTGTAACACTCTGAGGACAAAACTCCACTTAAAACTCTTATGTTCAGGGCCAGTGAGATAGCTCAGCAGCATAAGCGCCTGCCTGGCAAGTGCAAGGTCCTGAGTTTGACTCCCGGTACCCACATACGAAAAAAAGGGACAGTGGTATTGCTCAACGGCACTGGAGCCTGCTGGTGTGTGAGGTCCTGAGTTCGACCCCCGGTACCCACAAAAAACAAAAAACAAACAAAAAAAACTCTATGTTCACCATTTACTCTTGCACTAAGGGACCTGGGAAATTTCATTTCTCCCCCATGCTCTATAGCTGGTGAGACTTCTGGTCAAGACAAGTTCCCTACTAATGAACTGAGGAAGAGATTGAGGCCTGGTGTCTGCCTGGCTGGTTCGGAGCTGGCTGTCTGTGTGAGAGACACTCAGAGAGCTGCTGCATGGGATGGAATCTGCATGGTCCACTGCATGGAGCAATGTCATCATTTATGAGCAAATGGAGGTCCTGGTCTCATTTCTTGAGGCCAGTGAACCCAGTACAACCCAGAATTCCCTTGCTATTTAACTCTCCAGGTTACCAAGCACTGTGTTGCATTGAGATATAGTGATAGCTACAAGTCTTTCATGTCTATCAGGATGGTTTGTCTTGGTTGTCAATTTGATTGGCTTGAGAGATGCCTAGATTAGTAAGTCGTGCTTCTGAATGTGTCTGGTGTGACCCTGGGGACTATGTCTGGTCCCTTGCCTCTTCTTCTCTGGCTCTTCCCTTGTTCTGTGCTTCCTCGATGCCATGAGTTAAGTAGGTTTTCTCCACTAGGCTCTTCCACTATGCAGTTTCTGCCTTGGAGCCCCACCACCCCATGGACTGAACCCACTGAAACCATGAGCCCAAATAAGCCTTTTCTCTTTAAGTTATATATGTCAGATATTTTGCCCCTTCTCCCCCAAAAACCCAGTAAAGTTGATGAATACACCCACAGAACCCTCTCCAAGGTGCATTTTAATGAAGACCCCCATCTGATCATGGGCAAGAAATTGTTCTAAGACCCCAACGAGGCTTTGGGGCCCCTCAAATTCTAATCCTTTATTGACAACTCATCAGTGTCCTGTGTGAAATCTTTGGAGGCAAACTGAACTCAATAATTTCAAGATTTTCTGAGATAATCCAGCACACAGCACAAATTCCATAACTTCTGGGAAGAGTCTGGGTAGCACCAATGCCCAGCGTACGATGCTAGACAAATACCACACGCAGCATGGTAAACAGAGACCATGAGACTCGGAGAGACTTGGAGCCAGTACAGGTCAGGTTTTGCCACCAGGAAAGTTACAAAATATCACTTGGTTTTAGAGAGTTGGGAATTTTGAGAGACCAGGATTAGTGGGCTGCTGAGAGGATGGAGGTCAGGTTGGTCTTCATTAGCTGGTTACTCAGCATGAGTTTCAGCCCTAATGTCCAGACCACAGTTTTGAGGTGTCCAGAAAATGCTGCTGCTGTTGGCTGGCTGTTGTCTGGGAAGGGACAGATCTCTAAAACACCATGTGTCCTTTGATTGCTTGACTTCTTTTCCTGCCAGTATCACACAGAGGTTCCAGCCCAGCCTCTGGTCTCAAGACCAGGGTAGCTGGTGAGGTTAGGCATCTGTTCACCACCTCGCCTTGGCCTTCTCCCTCAGACATCTCAGATGGAGATGAGCTGATCATCTGGAGTTTTTGTATTTAGCTGGAGGAGACCTTGGCAGCTGAAGGGACGCTTTTATAAACAGTGATTCCCTAGGGAGGAGTTACACGATTTCTCCCATGCCCAGGTGAAAATACCAAGCATCACCAGACAGCCAAGACTCATGTCTCTGGACAGAGTTCCCAGGAACAAGGGGGACAGTATCAGACGTTAGGGAAGAGTAACAAGTAAAGAGAATAAAGACGGTCCAAATACACTGAGTGTTTTGGCGCTGGTTGGTTTAAACCAGCTTTTCACAGTGTGTGAGTCTTATTCATGTGAAATGGGTCCTTTGTTTACCTTCATCTTGGTTAGCACCGAGTGTGATGTGACATCAGTGTCACTGTTACAAAACTGAAATTTTGTTTTCTAAAGCATGATTGCCAATGAGGACTGAAGCATTAATGTGTGTTATTACAACTGAATTGGCATTAAAAGATTTATAAAAAATGTTAAAATTAGTCCTACTGGTATAGTTTAAGTGTTCTTTAATCAGTCCACCTCGTACGATACGCCCTCACAGAATCGTGGACAGCAAAAACATCCTTGGTCTTCAAGAGTTGCCAATGCGGGCCACGCATTTAGAATCCAAATCATAAAGGTAACAGGAAATCCCTGCTAGAAGAGCTTTCTTAGCACAGGCATGAATTTCCCTGTACACAGCTCTGAGCAAGGAACGCTTCCTATTGCTCACTTTCGGAAAGCTTAAGCAGCTACAAGGAGACAGATAAGCAATGTCTATTCCACACCCTCTGCCTCCATGAGCTTGACAGTTAGATTCTATGACACAAATGAAGTGCAAACTCTCTCCTCAATGCTACATATTTTCTCCCTCCAGAGAGGTGAGATCATTTCTTTGAGAGAACCCATAAACATGAGGTCCTACAGTAAACAAAGCAACAAGGTCCACCTTGTATGTAATTTGCAGGAAAATTTTATGTAAATTTCTTTCTGATGCTTTATTCTGGAAATTAACTTTTTATTTCCAAAGATATACATGAATAAAGTATACTGTTGGTAAATTTGGAGAATGAACCGTTGTTGTTAGCCTTTGAGTGGAATTACACTACGTAGAGTGAAGGGGAGCAAGTTTTAAAGGAAGATGGCAGCCAATTTCTTTTGTTATTTATTTTTTTATTTTTTCCAGTAACAGTTAACATTTACTAGGCACCTATTGGCCTCAGTCACTTGCATCTAAAGAGCAAAGCTAATTTACCCACAGCCCGTGTTCTTTGAAATGGTTAGCCTTATTCCTTAGCTCTGTTAACCACTAGTCTAACATTAGCTTCAAGTTCAATTTTAATCATCTAGTCCATAATTATCTACTGCTCCCTGCCACATGAACAAAAGAGTTTGGGGTGAGTAAGGTGAGCAGTTTACATTTTCTGTGGATACTTCAAGTAATTGGGCCCAAAGTGAAATTATTGAGTTGGCCATGTAGCGTTTGAGGGCATAAAATGTGGAAGGAAATCGACCTGTAGGAAGAGTTGGTACCCAAGAATGTGTGAATGTGTGAAAATCCTATAACTTCACTTCAACTGGCCTAAGATCCTGAGTCACTAGATGGTCAGAAGGTTAGATACAGTACAAAAGGAACAAAGTGATGTACATTGATACTAAAAACCAAAAACAAAGTTCGTACAGGATGAACAGCAAATGAAATCGCTTCTATCCAAGTAAGATCTCACATAGGTCATTTTTATACATACGTGGACATACGCACACCCACACACGCACAGACGCACAAGCAAGAATGTGTGTTTGTAAGATAGGTCCTTGGAAATAGACATTCTTTGCAAGTATGATGACAGATCAATTGTAATTTATTTTCTTTGAACACTGTATCATCATAAAGAAAACTGGTATAAATGAAAAAAATCTATTTCAAATATCTACATCTAAAATTTTAGGCAGTGAAAAAGCACTTTGTTGACAAGGAGTGTGGAATGATGTATGTTAACTGTCAGAAACTGCTGAATGCCTTGTTTTTAGTTGCCACAAACAAATTCACATATCAGAACGAACAATACTGCTAAATATCCTTTTTTTTTTTTTTCCTGTTTTCTTTTGTGTTAAAACATACTGGGAGAAAGAAAAGAAAAGAAAAACTGGAAATCCATACATCTTTCAAAAGTCTGAAATTGAAGCAATATTTAGAACCATAGATGAGGAAACACGGCAGCATTGGTGTAATATACACAATGCGCTTTTCTTCTTTAATCTGTAATGTACATCAAATACTTTACAACAATGCATTAACAAAAGGCAAGAAACGTCTTGCTGTACAGAGGAACCTCAATGCAACTTGAAGCCTAGAGTCACAACGGATGAAGAGAGTAAACAAAGCGTGAGAAGCCGTCCCCCACAAAGTGTGTAAACTCTTTCTGTCTTGTGCTTAATGATAACCTCCGCACCCGCCACCCTGACTGTCCCCTCTCTCCTCCCGGCAGCCACATTCAGTATAAAGCACTTTATATACTCTACAGCTCAAACTAGAACGGTGTTGCACACTGTCGTATTTAGGATTGCTTTAGCTTTCTATTGATCTCCAAGTTAACTCTCGAGGCATTTAGCTCTCTAAAATAGCACTTAAGTTTTCCTTACTGGTTATCACAGCCTTCCTATGGAACAGGCTTTAACAAACTAAATTTGCAGGGAAAAAAGAAAAAGAAAAAGAAATGTCTCATGGTATGCATGCACATGCACGGTTCCTGGAGCGCCCTGTGCCCTGCTCCTCACACCCAGGAGTCGGGGGAGGCCGGGTAGTGGCTTGTTTCATAGTTCAGTTCACTGTAGGGACGGGCAGCGGAGTAGAAGTCAACGTAGTTGCCGGTGGACTTGAGGCCCAGGTGCATGGTGTACTCGCTGGCTGGGGGGCGATGGTGGACCTGGTCCTCAAAGAAGGACTCATCGTAGTTTCTTGTGGAATTTGGAAACGGCTGGTAGGTCTCGTAGTCTTTCCTGCTGGGCTCCTGGGGGACGGGCTGTGTGGACACCTGCCGGGAAGAGGGCCACACAAGGTTAGCTGGTCACTGTGGCCTGCCTTCCCTCTCTCCCATGGGTCCAAACTCCTTCAAAGAAGGCCATGAAGCCTGGGGTGGTGGTGCACACCTGTAATCCCAGCAGTGAGAGGCTGAGGCAGAAGGATAGCAAGCCTGAGCCTGGCCAACTTGAGACTTAATGAGACCCCATTTCAAAATAAAAAAAGTAAAAAGTAAAAAGTAAAAAAGAGCTGGGAATATAGCTCAGTACGAAGGCCATGGGTTCAATCGCGAGACTGCAAAAACAAACACTGCCCCTCCCGCAAATTCCCCCAAATGAAAAGACAGACCATGGACCTGCACCAGTCATTCTCTGAATACTGCCAGTTCTTTCCTTCTTAACCTTATTTTATTTTTAAAGTGTACACACTTGTGGAGTGAGGTGAGATAGTCTGACCATGTATCACGTTTCATGTATCATGACATGTGTCGTGTCTCAGTTGGGGTAACTGACATTTCCTTCTCCTTTAGGACTTATCATTTCTTTGTGTTGGGGACCTTCAAGCTGTCTTCTTCTAAGTCTTCATAAAACATCAAGAGGCTTTATTGTGCTATGACCACCCTCCTGTGCCACAGAAAGCTAGAGCTTGCTCCTGCTGTCCAACTGGGTTCGGGTACCTGTGACATGACCTCCCTTTCTCCCTCTACCCCTCGACCCTCCTGGTCTCTGGTGACAGTCATTCTAGTTGCTACTTCTATGAAATCAACTTTTTTAAGCTTCCATGCCGGGTGAGAGTACGCAATACCTGTGCCTGGCTTATTCCCTGGTCATAATGAGCTCTAGTTTTATCCATGTTGCCAAAAATGACAAATTTCCTTCTTTTTATGGCTGAAGAATATCCTATCGTGTATGTGCACCACACTATCCTTTTGAGAATTGTTTCCTGGCTCCATATGCCATCATTACACTCAATCTTTTTCTTTATTACTAGTGTGGTAAAATGACATAAAATTGACCATTTTAGCCATCCTAAGCATGAAACTCAGTGACATTAAGCAAGATTGTGGTACATTATCCACCATCCATGTCCACAACTTTCTCATCATCTCAAACAGGAAGGAGTTTGTACTTGTTAAATGTAAATCTCCATTGTCCTCCTTGTCTTTTGGCAACCCCCATCCTACTTTCTGTCTCTACGAATTTACCCCTCTAGGAGTCTCATGTAAGTGGACTCATACAGTATTTGTCATCGTGTGCCTGCCTTCTTTCACTCAGCATAATGTCTTCATGGTTCATGTGTGTTGTAGCATGCGTCAGAATTTCCTTCTTTCTCACAGTTGAATAGTACTCCCTTGTATGGATATACCACATTTTGTCTGTCATTCATCCATGGATGGACATTTGGGTTTTTTCTACCTTTTGGCTACTGTGAATTACACAGCTAGGAACATGGGTGTGCCAGTATGTGTCTGAGTCTCTGCTTTTGGTTCTCTGGGGTGTGTATTGAACAATGATTCAAAGAGTAATTCTAAGTTTAACCTTCAAGGAATCACCACTTTGCCATAATAGTGACACCATTTTACTAGATAGATTTTTTTTTTAAATTAAAGCAGTATATACTAGAAGCTATAGAATATGAGTAGCTTATTCTCTTCTCTGCATTTATTTTGGTATCATGCTTATGATCTGAAAGGGACCCTGAAGATGTCCAAGGTCTAATGGTCATGCAGGGACCACCCTACCGGTGCAGAGAGGTCATCCATGTGTCTGATCTCTCTGTGCACACGGGGGCTGAGGCTTCCCTGGGGTTGGGCCACTCAATCACACCTTCCTAAGTGATGCTGGAGGACCGAAGTGTTTCCTAACTTGGTTCATATAGGTATGGACTGAACTCCAGGATCCTGTGGGATTAGGAAGCTTTTGACTGGGGAGGGGGTTCTTCAGAATTGTCTGGTGTCCGCAGCCACCTCAATATTCCCAGCTTATGCTCTTGTCCTCTGCCGGCTACTGTCAGATAGAGGAGCCCAGAAGAATCAAGAGATTACAGAAGCCTTTGAAATGCGTGAAGTCAAGAATTCCCTCTGCTCCAGAGTAAGACAAAGAACGTTCATGGGCTGATAATATATTCATTGGTGTTTGTATCTGGGGGCTGAACCATCTCTTTCCCTTCCAATTGCCTCTGGGTTCCTTGCCCAGTCCTCACCCCTGAAGTGAGCACAACCTCCCAAGGTGTAGAAGGAGGGGAACCCTGCAGCTAGCACATAATTCAGGGATGCACAAAACTGCTACTGTGCAGTCACTGGGGAGGAGGGCTGGTCTGAATTATGAAACACTCTTAAAGACGTACAGTTTGATCACTTTCTAGCAGATTTGGTAATTCTCTATTAATTTAACTAAGGTTCAGCATGGAAACTCCTCTAGAAATTGGCCTCAGTTAATAAATAATGATTTTTACTTAGTGTGGTATGTGTAAGTGATTGCCTCTAATGGACCACCCATAATTCTTCTCTCGAGTAAGTGAAACCCCATCTTTTATATGTAATGGATTTGCACTAACAATCGACCAGTTCTGCAAAGCAATGAACTTCGTCTCAACAGCTGTCCAGTTAGCCCTGTGTTTCTAGTTGGTGGTGGCTGAATCCACGAGGCTGCTGTCTAACCGCAGAAGTCCAAAAGTTTGTAGAGCATAAAGCTTTGTTAGCCCAAGAGCCTGGGATGAGAGGGACATTTGGAATGAATCTGTAACGTCTGCTCGAACCGGGTCTCTGGCTGTGTGCATAGGTGGGGGTGCTGTTTGCTATTCCTTAACGCGCTGTGTGTCTGTGGAGGTCTCCACTCTGACACTGGGCTGCCGTGCAAGTGTGGAGCACATAAAGGAAAACCTATATAGGGGAAGAACTAGAAGCTACTATGTTTTAATTTCAGCAGGCACCATATTTAATATTTAACTTGTTCAATCCTCAAAGGGTCATACATGAATATGTATATACGTTTATATCTGTATCATCTATCTACCTTCCTTCTTATCATTCATCCATCCTTCCATCCATCCATCCATCCATCCATCCATCCATCCATCCATCCATCCACTTTCCATTTTTAAGTGAACAAACAAGCTCAGAGCAGTTAAGCAACTTCTTCTGGACCTCATGGTGAGTCATGCTCTGACTCTAAGGCCCATGTTGTCTTTACCATGCTAAAAAAAACCATGGTGGCTAAGCCTTGGAGGGCAGTCCTCATTCAACTGACTCCAGGCTCTATGAGAAAGGAGGCCTGTGGACAAAGGAGACCAAAAAGAGGTGCATCGTTGTGCTGGTCTCTGTGGCCAGAGGATGCAGTGCTAGAGGTCCCAGAAGGTCCCGGGGGAAATCACTCACAAGGCTATGGCTTTTCTGCAGAGTGGGTGCTGATTTCATTTTTATGGACAACTTGTTTCAAATTTTTTACTGTTGTCATACATATTGTCCCTGGCTGGTGGATGTTTTGGAGTTGGGGATAAGCTTACTATGTGAATCCCTTACCTTCTTCATCTACATTGTTTATAGGAGCCCACATCGACTACACCTAAGGTCTGGTGCCCCCTCCTAAGGTCTAATGCATGTGGAACACACCATCTTGGGTGATGGTGGATGGCACTGCTGCGATTGCAGGAACTGAATTTGCTCCCCCATATGGGGATGTGAATGGCGGCTGACGAAACGTATCCACAGTGGGAAAATGCTGGCTGCTGTTTACACATTTCTCTAAGGGAATATCTGAAAGCATTCAAAAGTTGGCAGATGAACTGCTCCCAAATATAAGCCCTCCCCATAGATAGCTAAAGAAAAATGCATTTAAAAATATTGCACAGTTTGCATAAACCAGATTTCTATGAAGGAAGCAGAATGATGTCCCTATGTAGCACTGGGTATTTCCAGATGTGGATGACTGCTGGGATCTAGAGAAGCCCTGGCCACCCCCGGAGCCTGAGGTAGTTGCTGGCTTCACCTTTAGGCAGCCTTCTCTCCAGGAAGGGGAAGGATAACCAGCAGCACATGTGGGGTTAATGTTTGTGCTTGTCCCAGGTTCCTGTTTCCATAAAATTACCTTCGCTGAAATTTTCACTAAATAGTAGAACATTTAGTGTAAATTATGAAGGATAGATCCAAAGACTTTCCAACTCCATCAGTGCAAATAACAGAAGACTTCTTTGTGTTTATTTCCCACTGAGTGTGCCAGTGCTAGAGGTCAGATGTGGTTTGTGGTCTCCCAAAGGTTACTGAGCTGGAAGCTTGGTCCCTTGGGTGGTGTGGTCAAGGTGGTGGAACCTTTAAGTGGGAGATGGTTGTGTCATGGTGGCACCAACCTGGAAGGGATAATGTTGGTCTTGCCGAGTGAGTTTGTTCTGATGAGAATAAAGTGTGACCCACTGTGTGCTTGGCCTGTTATGATCTCCTTGGAAATTTTTAGGGGGAAAGACTTCTCTTTGGTGGGTATTTCAAAACACTGCTTGACATCAGAATAGAGTGAGCAGTCCAATTGCTCACACTCCTTTGCTGGTCCCCTCAGGGCTTATCAGCGACACCAAGCTATGACCACAGGGCTCAGCTCTGCCCAGGGTCTCCCAAGTGCTGGCAAGGGATGCAGAACTTGTTCTAAGCCTGGGTGCATTTCCATAGCCTTCTTAGACTTCATTAAGTGCAGGCTGGGAGTGCTGAGGAAAAGCGATGCTAGGCTGAACTCACTTTTGTGTCTGGAAAACCATTTTAATGCACCGATTCTCAACTGAGTAACTGCTCAGAATATTCTTAAGAATATGCTCCTTAGAGCCATTATGGACTCTTCTCTAAATCTAGATGGGAGGCAGTTTTTTGGAACCCACTGTGACCCTACTGTGAGATGCCAGGGACCTCCGGACCACATCAGGGTGTTTTCATTCAACAAACATTGTCATTGTCAAGGTAGCAGGAGTCCCTGGAGAGGAAGACTGGTGTGGAATACACTGACTTGATGGCCTTCTCTCTACCAGGGAACTAAAGACTAGACTCACACTCCTAGATGCAGAAACACATCCTGACAACTCTCCTTAAGAGCCGGGACAGCTTGCTCACGGTACTTACAGAACGTCATGGTATTTGCTATCAGAAAAATGGTCCATTTCCACAGGTGGAGTTGGCATCTCAATACATTTGTGTCTGCTTTTCTTTATGTTTAGGCAGGCATGTTGGCATATAAATAGTTGGGGTGATCCTGGTGACCTCCTTTCTAGTGTTCATGACCCAATTTATTTATTCATTGGCTTCTCTGCTTTTAGCAAAGACGAGAATGGAGGGGTGGCCGATTAGCTGTTAGCGATGTGTCAAGCAGGCCACAGGGCTTTGGTTTTGTCAGGGGGTCACAGACACCAGATGTCATCCAGAGTGGCTAAACATGGATTGGAAAATAAGGGGTAAAAGGCTAGTGCCTCCACTGATAATCACATCTCCTGCAGACAACTGAGTAGAGGGGACAGTTGAGTGACCACCCTTGGTCCTGCACAGAGACAGGACATTTCCAGCTGCTAGAGTAGGGTAGCTGCTGGCCCAAAGGGTGTTGAGGTACTGTCCCAGCCACTCGTTTCCTTTCCTCTGGTTATTGTGATCAGGTAAATGGCGTTCAAATTTATCTTCTCAGCCCAACTTTCCTAAAGTATGGCTGCAATGTAAGACACTCTTAGAAGCCAGTCCTGTGGGGTTGTTTGGTGCCAAGCAGCTAGGAGGAGCCACACTTGTTAGGATGCCCACCTTGCAAGTGAAATGGACACAAGGTTCTTGATCAACAGGAGGGCAGAGGCTATGCCTCTTTGCTTTTGTACTTCCCACAGAACCTCAGAGAAAATGAGTCTTTGATGAATGTTTGTTGAATAAAACACACACACACACACACACACACACACACAGAGAGGTTGGTTCTTTAAGTGCTTGCTGTTAGGTGCTCCTCAAACTTGAACGAGGCACAGATCACTGAGCAATTCTGTTAAAATGAGTTAACTCTGTATAACTCTGTGGAAGAGCTGGATGGGTGAAGGTGGGGGCCAAGAGGGCTCTCTCCTGTGCTTGTAACAGGCTCCATGTACTGACAGTGCTGGGTCCCCAGTCAGACTCTGAGGAGCAGTAGCAGCAGCAGCAGCAGCAGCAGTAGTGCACACTCAATGAATTCTATTTAGTTGTTTATATGGACTCGATGTGTCCATGTTATTGGCAATCTCCATGGATAATGAATGCTTTCTTCCTAATGAGAGTTGGCAGCATAACAGGAACTGCTCATTACCTGTCCAGAAATTAGGCAATTACTCTCTAGGGACTGGTATCTTATACTTGGCTATTTGGGGTGTTCTTTTAACTTCACACCTATATTAGTCCATTTTTCATTACTATAACTAAACGCCAGAGACTGGGTAACAGTATAAAGAAAGAGGTTTAGTTAGAACACGGTTCTGGAGATTCAAGGGAAGGTGTTGAGATTGGCTGAGATGTGGTGAGGATCTCATGGCAGATGGCATGAAGTTATATAAGACAGAGGTCACACGGCAAGGCACAAAGCAGAGAGTGGAGGGCTCTCAAGTGAACTACCTCTGGGTCCCCTGCAAACTGCTCTAACTACTTCCGAGGGCCCCAGTGACCTTCCACTAAGCTCCACTTCTAAAGGTCCCACAATCTCAACATCGGAGATTGAGACAAAGTCTCCAGTATGTGCCTGCTTGAGCAACAAACCACATTGAAACCACTGCAGCGCCATGGTGGAGAATTTGTTTCCACCACCAGTTCAGGCCTGAAGTTACAGTGAAATCACAGGTTATTTGGGAATCTGAGGCTGTTCCAAGGACTGTGACCACATCACCCACACATAAGCTGTGACAGATGTGAGTCCGGAGCATCACAGAACATTTGTTTTCAGTTCTGATGAACATCAAATAGAAGTTAATTTAATTTAAAAAATTCTAGGTTGTTTCACAGGTCAAAAAGAAAAACAAATACAGTCGTGTTGCAATTACTTTACCTGGTTGTGTTTGATGTCTTCGGCGGGCGCACCATATGAATTCCTATACAAAGTTGAAATTCCAGTGTTTTGAGCTAAAAGCAAAAGGAAAACAAAAGATTTGAAGTGAGGAATGACGGTTATTGAGGCAAATTCCTGCCCTGAAAAAGCTCAGTTTCTCATGAGCCATTTCAAGTGGTAGAAATTCTTGGGTCCTAAGCCTCATTTTACATGCAGATATTCAGTACGAAGAAGAGTTATTTTATAAACTCGCCAAGCCATCAGCCTCTTCCAATAATGTTCACGTTGCAGACAGGGTCAGGGCAGGTGCAGCAAGCAGATGGCCATCTTGCAGGTTTTATTGCCTTCTTTCCTGCTGAAAACTGGCAGATAATAAAAGCTTGTCACCTGCACTGAAGCATGCAGCACTCTGTATCAGCAGCTTAGTTTTTAGCTGGAGAATGACAAGAATAAAATTTCTAATTTGAGCTCACAGAAGTGCTTTATCATCTTTCAGATAGTTCATTTCTCAAAGGCCCAGAGGACAGGCAGAGAGCGCCACCTGAATGTTACTTGTGCTTCTAGAGGGTTGAGGCTTTGGAATTCTGTCAGAGCAGAGGCAGGAGTCCCCTGCCTGCCTTCTGGCCTGACTGTGGACTGGCTGAAAGGAAGGAAGCCTCCTCCAGTGGCCTGCAGCTTCCACGGGCCTGGAACAGGTTTCTATCTGCTACTTTCTCAACTGCAATACTTGAGGTGCATGCCACAGGTCCAGAGGAGGGGCTCAGGACCCTACTCCCCCCAAAGCTGCTGAAAGGTCATGGTTTAAGAAAGCTCTGGTAGGGCCGGTGAGATGGCTCAGCGGCATAAGCACCTGCCTGGCAAGCGCGAGGGCCCGAGTTCAACTCTCGGAACCCACATACGAGAAAAGGGCCGGTGATATTGCTCAGTGGCACGGGCGCCTGCTGGCGCGCGAGGTCCTGAGGTCAACCCCCAGTACCCACAAAAAAAAAAAAGAAAGCTCTGGTAAGTGCTGTTGTCGAGTGTAAATGGGGCATAAAAAATCAAAGCAAAACAACCAAACGAAAACCTCAAGAACTAAAAAGGGCTTATCTTTTGTGTTATGGTTTAGTTCTGGAATATTCCCCCTAAACCTCAGTTTTTCAAGGGTGAGCCTGAGAAGGTAACTGGATTACGGGTTTGCTGTGCTTATCAGTGGATTGGTCCACTGAGGAGTGTGTGGTTGAATGTGCTGTTAGGAGGTGGGGCCTGGTCAGAGCAGACAGCTCACTGGGGCTGTGACTTGGTAGAGTGGGTCTTATTCCCTGGCTCCCCCTTCTCTCTCTCTGCTTCCTGGTCACCATGATGCGAGCAGCTTTCCTCCACCAGGCCCTTAGCCTTTTATGCTATTTCTGCTTTAGAACCAGCCAACCATGGAATGAACCCTTTGAAACCATAAGTTAAAGTAAACCTCTCTTAATTTACGTTGTGGGTGTCGGGTATTGTGTCCCAGTGATGGGAAAGTAACTAAGACACTTTGCTTCCAGAACCTAAGGGATAATGAAATATAATCACACTCCATCTAATCTTCCAGAGATTAGACACTGAGTTAGCACAACCTATCAAAGTTTAGTTCATGCACCCATGTTATTACCTAAAGGCATATAATAGCTGTGTAATAACACTCGTCTTGGGAAATTTGGCTTAGGAAGTGAGGTGAGAACCTTGATCACTCTGCTCTTCTCTGGTTCAATGCACATCACTCCCAACTCTGTCTTATTGTGGAAACTGCTATCTCTCTCCTTGACCACTGAATCCTCCATGAAAGTCCAGCTTCCTGTTTGCCCAGCTCTGCTCCATCCACCCCATTCCCAGCAGCCGTAAATATCATGGTGTTGCACAAAATGGCTTATGCCACCCCCTCTGCTTCTAATATTCCAGCATCCTCCACTCTGACTGCTCTCTACTCCACGTGACCTGAGCCCTACCTAACTGTCCACAGCATTTCTCAGCCCTCTTCTCCCCCAGCTCCTGCTTCTGTTTCCTAGATTGGT
The DNA here is from genome assembly GCA_028451465.1 of Erethizon dorsatum. Lineage (NCBI taxonomy): Eukaryota > Metazoa > Chordata > Mammalia > Rodentia > Erethizontidae > Erethizon > Erethizon dorsatum. The sequence goes on from CM051833.1 coordinate 61,290,842, forward strand.
AAGCCACATTTGCGTGGCTTCAGGGAGGCTGTACTTGCTGATCTTTCTCCCTGGAACTCACTTCCCACATACTCTGGACCGGCTGCCTCCTTGTTAGTGTTCAGGTATCAGCTCAGATGTTTCTTCCTTGCCCAAGGCAGGAATTAATTACTGGGTCGCAACACCTGACAACCACAGCTTAGAGGAAGAGAGGTTTAATTTGACTCACACTTTCCAGGCATTCAGTCCTAAGGCAGGACCAGCATGGCAGAGGGACTCGCTCATCTGATGGTGGCTGGGACGCAGAGCAGAGAAATAAGAAGGGCTTACCTTTTGTGTTATGGTTTAGATCTGGAATCCTCCCCCTAAATCTCATGTTTTCAGGGGTGGGCTTCAGAAGGTGACTGAATCATGGGTTTGCTGTGCTTATGAGTAGACTGGTTCACTGAGGAGTTTGGTTGAATGTACTTTACTAATCCCCTACATGGCTCCCAGGCCTATCACGTTGACAATTAAGCTGATCCATCCTACTGGGCAAAGTAGCTTGGCTACCTGGTTTCCTCCACCTCATTACTCTGTTTAGCTTCTTCCTCCTGCGTGATGTCCTGTGGTATTATCCTGCCGTGACCTTGTGGATTGCCTGCCTTCACCTCTAGAATAGAAGCCCCGCGAGGACAGAGACTGTGTGTCTCGTCACCTTTGTGAGTATCTGCACAGACTGGGATGGGGCCTGGAATCAGCAGGTGTTCAGAAATATGGCCTCTATTTGCGGAACAGTTGAATGAATGAAGACAAAAACCACAGACAAATCTGCTTTCAGGGCTATAATTTGAGGATGGGCGGTGTCACTTCAAGGACAAGGTGACATTTATTTTCTGGTGCATTTGGAGGGAATGTAGGCCGTTTGCACTACTCACTCCTGTCATGTTTGTGGCTCCTGAGCTGAAAGTGTTTCACTGGAAGATCTTTCCTCAACGCTTCCTTGTTAAAGAAGACTGTGAGGTCGAGGTGGAGCTACCCTTGCACATGCGCGAAGCAGAGGTCACTGTGGACATTCTGCCTGCTATGTCTGAGTAAGGAGTGGACTCAGAGAAATGTTTCTTTCTTTTTCGTGTCATCCCCCGAACATCCCATTTCCAACCGAATCCACACACTGGAGACTAGAATGGCTTTAAAAGGCATATGAGAGATACTGGCAAAAACAATGCAGACCTCCTGATGAAAAGGCATTTGGGAAGCTCAGATGGGAGGGCAAAATCCCCTTATAAACTTATAAGTCAGGTACCGTAGCCCCGGGATCCTGCAGCCCTGTCACGAGGCAAGCTTCTGCACCCCAGAGGCTCCTAGGCAGCTACGGCCTCGAGAAATAGCTGTCAAAGCTGGGCACGGCTGAATGAACAGCGGACTTGGGCTTTCAGAGGGCCCCTTAGTGCAGAGAGACACTGAGCGGGAAGTCAGGCTTCATCTAAGCTAGAACAGGAATCCAGCAAAGGAGGGTGAAGAAGCCTGGCATAAAAACCCAGGACCTCCGGTTCTCAGAGCTGAGTACAGGAGATGACAGCTCAGGTGAGAAAGTGCCGCCACCTTCAGCTTACACATGTTGCATTTTGGGGGTGAGGCTTCCCTTAGCTTCTGCACAGCAGAAAGCATGTTGGGGGGTGGGGTGGGGTTAGGGCATATGATAGGACCTTCGATGCCTTGGGGCCAATGCAGATGGCAGCATTTTAGGTAGCTTCCAATGAATGGAAGACTGTGTCCCTTTGCTTTATTCCTGAATGAAGAAAAAAAAAAAAAAAACACTAGTTTTTTGATGTGGGATCCGCAAGAAATTTTTCATCTAAATGTTTGAATGATGAGCATTTGCCAAAGGGCTCTGGAGCAGAGGTTGGCAACTCAACCTTTCCGTTCCTGTGAGAAATTCTGGCTCCCACCTTGCTTGACTGGGTACTTAATTCATACTGCTGGATAAGAGGGCAAACATGACCACCAGCCTCATCACTGAAACCATCACCCTCACCAACACCACCACCACTTCTACTAGCACCACCCTCACCAACACCTCACCTCCCCAAACCACCATGGCACCACTTCCTACATCACTGCCACCACTGCTGCCATGAGAATAACTAGCTTTTATGAGCTTAAGAGGAACTTTCACTTATGAACATGTTCAATGTTCTTCTGGGCTTGCTACATGATTGAGAGTGTAATTCTGGACTACACTTTTAAGTAAGTTAGAGCAAAGCTGCTTAAGCCTCTAAGTAAGTTTGAAGAATTACATATATCTTGATCCCAGAGTTGCCAAAATCCATGCCATTTCCTAGGGAGACTGAACATCAGAAACGTATCAGATTTTGTGTTTTATTTTATTATGTGTGTGGGGCACACACATGGGCCCTTGGAACTATTTCAACATAAACACACTCACATTTAAAAGCCTTCTGAATGGTTCCATTGGGTCAGAGAATTAAAGAGCAACACTAAACCTAAATGATAATAATGCAATCAATCTCACAATTATTCTTGTAGCTGTAATCTGAATTCGCCATCCCAGACTTCGGGTGATATGGCTACCTGGGGCAATAGTAATCACAAGCTGGGTGGGTAATGTGAATTTGGTGTCACTGCTAATTCAGAGTAATCAGTACAAATTAGATCTCTACTGAATGCCTCCACTCCGGAGACTTAATATTTACATTCACAATTTTCTTTGTTCATGTTCATCTATGACTAGGGCAACATTCATAGGGGAAAGACAGTGAAAGAGAATAATAAGTTATGGCCATGTCGTAAATTCAGTTCTTGCATTCAGGCGACATTTCAGGAGCAAGGGTGACACATTGCCTTCTAGGGTCTTCACATGGAGGCAGAATGTGGACGTTGGGTGGGGATGAAAAACATCTGTTTATTATGCTTTTCTTCATGCAGCTGTGCAGAGTTAACAGGGAAACTTACTGCCGCTGGGGTAAATATAATTTCTATTAGAAAAATTTATCTTAGTCGTCCTGGGTTTGGAAAACATTTTAATAAATCATCCAATTTTTCTATTCTGCTTCCCTGCAGGTCTGCATGTAAATAATGTCAGAGGACTGTGCCCATTCTTTTAAGATGCCTTTGAGGGCCAGTGAGATGGCTCAGTGGCGTAAGCGCCTGCCTGGAAAGCATGAGGGCCCGAGTTCGACTCCCGGAACCCACATACAAAAAAAGGCCGGTGATATAGCTCAGCAGCACAGGCACCTGCTGGTGCACGAGGTCCTGAGGTCGACCCCCGGTTCCCGCAAAAAAAAAAAAAATGCCTTTGATAAGAGGATCTCAGCAAGTGTTTAGGGTCACACCCTTTGCACCCCAGTTTTATGGATGCATAAAATCTTCGCACCCCTGTTCCTTTAAAGCTTTATTATTATAGCGTATTTCCAGGAGGGATGCATCTCCACGTCTGTGTGGTGAAGAAGAATGTGGGTCCTTGGTTAGAAGCTCATGGCTCTGAAGTTCTGCTTTTAAGGTATAAGCCTCTCTGTAGCAACATCCCCATGGGGCAGAGGTATATGGAGACACTGGAGAAGTCTGTGAATGCCCCAAGGAGAACCATGTGGAGCAGAAGGTGAATGAAGCCCAAACATAGTTACTGGACAGGAGGGGCAGGGTGTGCTGGGCAGGGAGCTGACAGACATTGAGTGCACCGGTTTAGGCTTCCCCTGTGTCCCAACTGAGAAATAAAAGTTAGACAGTGAGGAATGATGGCTATGAAAGATTAATGCTTCCCTAGAGAAACTCTGGTCATCAGTTCTAATTAAGCTTCATAGAAGTTTGTCAGAGTAAGCAGCTGGCATCATGCAAAAGGAGAAAATGTCTCACCAGCCCTAAGAGATTTCTTTAAGTCTCTCCTCTCCTTTGCCTTCCGATCTCCTGCCCTCTGTCTCCATCCTCCTTTCCTTCCCTCCATGCCTAAAGGGCGAAGCCGAACCATACTACACCCACCATCTTGGAATCTCCTCCACCATGGGTTGTGCCAATGAAGAGGAAATCTATGGCAACTCCTGTGTCTAATTTGAGGGGATATCATGAGCTGTGCAAGCAGGAAGGAAAGACCAAGATAAAATGTGTGCAGAGAACATTTTCCCGCAGTTCTTTCTAGGACAGAGGTGCCCAGTTTAGATACCTCTAGTTTAATGTCCTCAGTTTAGTGCGTGGGAATTGTGGCTGTCAACATTTCAAGTGACCATGACAGCTACTGGGTTGCAAAGTGTGGTGTGCAGTCTGAAGTCCCTGCCCTCTGCCCTGTCCTGGGTCAAGCCACCTGCTCCAAGGGGGAAGAAGCGTGGGGCTGCCTCACCTGTCATGGCATCTTTCCTGGAAGTGTGTTCGCCTTTAGTCCCATGATAAGTGGCGTTGCTGCCGGTGGACTCATAGTCCGTTTTCCTTTCTTTGAGGCTGATCATTTCCCGAGGTGAAGCTGGGGCACTTGCTGCAAAAAGAAATGAGAAGGATGATTTTCTGTGTCTGTGTCTCATTCCTTAGCATATATACCTTTCACGCAAATCATTAAGGTCATCCATACGTATGCCTGGACTTCTGGATTTGGTTTTTTCTTTTTTTTTCTTTTTTTTTTTTGGTAGATTTTGCTTTTATCCTTATTAGCTTCCTTCACTCTGTGACAAGCAGTATTTTATAGTTAAGGGGACATATGTGACTCAGAGACAGGAAGTTAAGGGTTACACCCTGGGACCGTCTTCCTTAGAGAGAAATCCTGTTTGAGACATGATTGTCCCAAGGTATATGCAACAATTTTAAGAATGAGACTAATCTTAGTTTCTTTCTTTCATTTTTGTCTCTCTCCCTTTCTCCCTCCCTTTATTTTTAAATTAGATTTTTTTTTTTTTTGTGGGTACCGGGGGTCGACCTCAGGACCTCGCGCGCCAGCAGGCACCCGTGCCGCTGAGCGATATCACCGGCCCCTTTCTCGTATGTGGGTTCCGGGAGTCGAACTCGGGCCCTCGCGCTTGCAAGGCAGGCGCTTACCGCTGAGCCATCTCACCGGCCCTAAATTAGATGTGTTTTAGAGGAGATATTATAGCTTGAATATCCCTAAACTGAAAATCCAAAATCTGAGCATTGATGTGACAACAGAGGTAGAAAATGTCATACCTGACCTTGTGTGACAGACTGTAGTAAAATTATAAAAAAAAAAAACTATATAAAATGACCATCAGGCTGTGTACATAAGGTACATATGAAACATAAGTGAATTTTGTGGTTAGACTTAGGTCCCAGCCCCACAATATCTCGTTATGTATATGCAACTATTCCAAAATAAAAAAAAAAAAAGAAAAAGAAAAGTGAAAAAGAAAAGAATCAGAAATCAGAAACGTTTCTAATCTGAAAAAGAGATATTCAACCTGTACTGGTATTGAAGAATCCATGACTAAAATAAATGCAATTTGATTTAAACTTTGAGATACCTGCAAATTGCTCTAAAGGAAGACATACGGAAACAACTATCACACGGGTGACGTGTGAGGCTGACAGAACTCAGCTCCCAAGTCTCTCCCCAGGGTGGCCCGGGGCAGGACTCAGCGGGGCCCCTCTTTCTGATAGGGCACCTTGCTCCAACTCTTTGGAAGATCCCTTGGCGGGTTCTCATGCACACCTTACATTTCAGCTACTCGCTGCCTGTAGGATTGGGGAATGAGTCCCGCCGTCCCTCTGAGTTCTCGTTTCTAAAGAAATGGGCTGTAATCCCAGGACACCCCCGCCTGGGGGGGAGGAATTTCATGATTCTTTAACAAAATGATAGCAGAAACAGAGAGAAGCTGAACTTGGAGGCAAGGGAGTAAACTGAAAAAGAAGTTCATTTGTCTTGGGAGAGGCAATGGATTGGTAGCCCTGCCAACTGTGAGATGCTGGAAGAGGGGAAGAGTGTTCCAGGATGGGGGACCAGTCCCTCGCTCTCCTGGGGGTGTGGACCATTCTGGGTTGCACCCAGCTCAACCTGAGCTCAGTCCAGTACCAAAACTCCCCTAGGGCAGCACCACCTCTTCTCACCCCAGGGCTTACAGGGACATTTAGGGATTTGAAGACCCAACCTTAAACCTTTGGGTCTGAATTTTCATAGAGGATTCTCAGAATGCAAATTTAACAAGTGTACGGCGACAGTTAAGGCCAGGACTTCCTGGGGAACTCTGATTTTTAGCAAAAAGCCCTCTTTTCTTTGCTGGTGTACGAGCCCCTTTCTAGCCAAGCCTTGGTTTACCGTTTATAACATCAGTCATGTCAGGTGCCTGCCAGAACCCTGAATGCTCCGCTCCTCTCGTGTCTGAGTCACTGGGCTGTGTTTGTCTAACTGAGCATCTCCTGTGGAGAGGTTCCTGTGCTGGCCACTGCGGACAGCAGAGATGCGAAGCACGTATCACTTCCGGAACCTGGGAGCCCCCAGTCCAGCGAGGAATCATGTGCGCAAATAGAGGAGAGAAGAGGCAGAGGGCTCCTGAGAGGCCACAGCCCAGAGCCCAGTGCTGGGGAGTAAACGGAAGGAGTGCTCCTTTGCCCTGACAGACCCTCCAGCCCCTTCCAAACCAATCAAAACAAAGCCAAGGCTCCCTGCTGAGATCTTGAGGCCCTCGAAGGTTTCCAGCCCTGGCTGCTTCTTAGAATGAGTTCCCCCGACTCCTGGAATACTGACACTGGAGCCCCGCCCTGCACCAGTTGGCTGGAAGGTCTGGGTGCCAATCCAAAGGCCGGACAGGGGAGAATGCCACACCAGCCATGGCAGCCTGCAGCACCCACTGCCCCTGGGCACAGCGGGCATTGCAGTGATGCGGCCCAGTACCACAGCTCCTGATCACACTGAGCTTGTGTGGGTGGAGGGGAAGGTGCCCCAGCTGTGTGACAAGGGAAGAAGGTGGGAGAGGACAGAACAGGCCTCAGAATAGGGCCATCCCCACTCTGGGTGGGGGACCAGAGGGCGTGCGAGGGGGAGACTTCACCTCATTAACTCTTGGGGTTCTGGGGCTCTAAGGGGCCCCTCTGCAAGAACAACTGAGTCCCTAAGAAGCCTCTAACTCAGCCGTTCAATGTCCACTTCCTGCCTGTTCTCGCAGCATCTCGCTGACCTCCTGCTGCTGCTCCGCCTGTCTCCTCCAGGAAAGACCTCTTACCGTCCTTCAGCCTTCGCTTCTGGGACTTCCTGCCCAGAGGCTGGTCTTTTAGGAGCCACCGCTGTGCAATCATGAAGAGACAATATTTTGGAGCCTCTTGACCAAAGCTTTTAAAATTAGAGTCTAATATTGCACAGATGGTGGTGTTTATTAAACTACATCAAGTGTGTAATTATCTCCTGAGACCTCACACGGGGCGCTGCTCCCAGTCTCCAGTAAATCAGGATTAAGCTCTGGGAAAAATCAAGTCATGCCAACAAGTGTTTATTAGGTGTTCTTGATGTGCCTGGCCTGGGAAATACCGAGGCAAGCACTCGCTGAACGGCTGTGTGCTTTGCTCTGGGAGAGGGCAGCTCTCGCATAGGGCGCCTTCCCACTTCTTCCATCAGCTCTCCTCCCCAGCACTGCTTGGTTCGCTGCAGTTCTGAATAATTAGAGCTTTTAGAAGGACTCTCTCCTTATGTTCCTCAGAGTTGAGGTTCTTTGTCTTTCTAAGGTTGCCAGAATTGTGGAATAACAAGAGAAAGAGGCGGCCTCCGTGCTTCCGAGTTAGACGGAAGTGTCCCGGGGCACAGCGAGGCTCCTGATTCTAAACAAGGGTTGCATTAAGTGTCCTAAGCAACGACAACAGCCTAAACATGTCAACTTCGACGGGCTGAGGGAGGGCGCTTTATCTCAGTCCGAAGGGCCCCGCTCATTTCTGGCTTTCCTTGTGATTCTGAGTAAAAAATTGTGTAAACTTTTACTACAACAGATCTCAGAGACCCGAGGTGACTCTGAGGCCACGTTGCTGGACAGGGTCCTCTGCTGATTCCTCTGAGATGCTGTTTCGGGAAACACGATTTTCTCAGCGAAGGGGAGGAGGGGCTAGGGAGGAGTGAAGAGAAAGCTGCCCTGTAGAAGCTGAGATAGCTGGGTGTATCTGCATACGTAGCATTACACATCTATCCTTCACTCTCAGGGGAAAAACAAAATGCGTGAATCGAAAGAGAAGTTTTAACAACACACACTGAATAAAAGAAGAAGGAGACCTATGCCACTTAGGTTGCTAAGCACTGCATTCACATTTTACCTTTCATCGTCCCCTTTAGTCTTTGGCATGGCATCCAATGACGGAAAAGCATGTCAAGTAATTTTTACGAAGAAAAAAAACTAAGCCAAACACTTAAGCAACAGGAATATGAAAAAATGAGAAAAATTTAAGTGGCATGACTTGTAAGTTAAGGTTCGAAGAAGCATTCATCAATGGCTGTAGATGATAATAAAATGCTAACTGGATACGGAGTAGATATGAAAGCTTCAAGGACAGATGTCAGGTATTCACACCAAAGGAAGAAACGGCACATCCTATCTCCTTTACTCTCATGCCCCAATTACAGTGAAGAAAATGCCAGAGTTTAAGTTCAAAAACTGCCCATGGAAACGCTGCTGTGCAAACTCCTGACAGTTTCTTCACAGTTGTTTCTCGGCAGGCAGGTTCGTGATGGACATTTCACGCCTATGGAACCTGTCAGCCAGACACTTCCCTGACTTGGTGTACACACACAGAAGATAATCAGTGGGATAAAAGGAAAACGGATTCGTTTCATGTTTCTGGCTGAACTCTGGATCAGGGTGGTCCTCCTCTGTGTGGGGTGCATGGAGGCCTCTTACCTGAGCGGTTGTTGGGAGACACGCGCACAGGGGAGATGGAGGGCGTGCGGGAGGATGAGTAGGGCCTTTGCCGATCCCTCTCGATGGTTGAAGATGAGGCTACAAAGTGATACTGTGACCATCCATCCTGCAAAAACACACAGCTCCCATTACACAGGGACGGCAAAGTGATTCTTCATCTCTTGACGTTTCCAAGTTCCAAGCGTTTGAATTTGCAAATCATTTCTACTTGATGTCAAAAGAGATTACAGAGCTTCAGACATCATCAAGGCTGATGGAGAGGAAGGAGAATGAAGACACACCTCCTCCTCAGCCGCCCGGCTGGGAGGGACCACTTTTAGCACCTGCTTTCTTTCCTAAATGTTGAATAGATGGTCTCTGCAACCCTTTTGTGGCCAGAGGCTTTCATTAAACGCAAATATGATGCTCAGAATGTCAGAGCACCCCGAAGATGTCTATGTTTGCTAGCTGGCTGCAGCCCCCCACCTCCTCCCGGCCTCCTTGAATCTTCCCGCAGTGCCTCAGAATCGATCTGTGAACAAGTGGCGCACCACGGAGGGAGGCATCTTCCTTTCCCACACATCTCCTTCGCCCTGACGTTTCCTACCTCCTTCTTAGCCACAAACGCCACCCTCCTGTCTCCGGGCATTTGCATACCAGACTGCCACACCTTCTCGTGCCCCTCAAATGACATTTTCCAATTTAGAGTACGTTCAAAGTGCATCTTGCCAACCTCTATCAGTTTCCCAATACCTAGTTAATATATGAAAAGTGTATACACCATTTTTATTATAAAAAACATATAAATCTGTAATGTTAAAAAGCATAACAAAAGAAACAAAACTAGCTAATGAGACCCCCCAGAGAGCTCCTATTAACATGTCACCATGTTTAAATTCCAGCTTCTTTTTAAATTCAATTATATTTCTATCAAAGTAATGTGTCAAATGGTATTGGCATTATAATACAGGAGATCATTTACCCCACTCCTAATTCCTGCTTCACAAAGAGAACTATTTCTAATTCTTTTAGTTTTTCTTGTGGGGGAGGGTGAAGTGATGTTTAGTCTGTTAAGGGATTCTATGCTTTATAAAGAATCATTGCAAATATTAATAGACGAAAACTAATGACAAAATTCATACTCATTTCCATATCCATGTCTCTATTTATCTAATTTTCATTGTTCTTATTCTACTTGAATGGTAGTGTAGAGTCCAAGATTAGAAGTACATTACTTTATTTATTTTCAATTTAAATAAGATTATTTTCTTATTGCTTTTTAATCTATGATAATTACCTTTAAAATACTGGTATTGTTCATTGTTTAATTGAAAGGTTTTTTAGTGGTCCATGTGTACATAATCATCACATTCTTCAAGGGGAGTTGGTGCAGGTACACAGCACACCCTAATTCCCTGTCTCCTCCCTCCATCTCTTGATCCTCTTCCCATATACAAAAGATCTATTTCCTATTATGTATCTTTTATTTTGCTTTTTACTTATATTTTGGGTTTCTCATATAAGAGAAACCATGTGATAGTTAAGCTTGTGTGTCTGATTTATTTCACTTAACATTAAGCTCTCAAGGTGCATCCATTTCCCTACAAATGAGTCAAGTTTATCCTTCTTTATGGCAGAGTAGTACTCCATTGTGTACAAATGTCATAGTTTTAAATGCACTCATCTATTGGTGGATGTATAGGCTGCTTCCAAGATTATCTATTATGACTTGTGCTGCTGTAAACATCAGTATGCATGGATCACTGTAATATGAAATCTTTAATTCTTTGGGGAAGATACCTGGAAGGGGAATAGCTGGGTCAAGTGGAATTTCTAGTTCGTTTTTTTTTTTTTTTTTTTTTTGTGGGTACCGGGGGTCGACCTCAGGACTTCGCACGCCAGCAGGCACCTGTGCCGCTGAGCGATATCACCGGCCCTTTTTTCATATGTGGGTTCTGGGAGTCGAACTCGGGCCCTCGCGCTTGCCAGGCAGGCGCTTACGCCGCTGAGCCATCTCACCGGCCCTCTAGTTCGTTTTTTAAGGAGTCTCCATAATGGCTGAGAAGTACATTATTTTACGAGGTACTTCCTAGCACTTACTGGGTATTTACTAAATAACAAGATTCTCTCAACATCTCAGGAGCTGGATGATATCATTATCCCCATTTTACTGAGGAGGGACTTGAGCTTTTGAGAGAGTTGCCCAAAGTCAAAACGTGAGCAAGCCAAAGTGCTGATATTAAGCCGATGCTCTATTGTGTACGTGGGAGGAAAAGGAAGCAGAATCAGGGGAGAGGGGCCGCTTGCCGGCTGGGCTGCTGCTGGGGATGCTCTGAGGAGCGGGCGCTGGTGCAGCGCTGGACCCGCAGCCATTGACAGAGGCTGGGGCTTCCAGGCCAAGAGGAGGACAGACAGGAAGGCACGGGTGGAGCCCGGTGCCTCAGGTGAGGTGGGGAGGGCAAGGGGACCAGGAAGGAAGGAGCCTGCTGAGTGTGGAAGACAGGGCTGGAGGACAGAAGTGCAACTGCACCAGAGAGGGAGAGACTGCACTGCCTCCGATGGGGCTGGTGGGGACCAAGGGAAGGTTTGCGTTGTCACTGGGGTCTCTGCTGGTGAGGGGGCTGAGGAGGCTGAGCGGGTGCAATCCAGCCTTCCCCAGCTTCTGTGCCAACAACAGGGACGAAAGTGCCATTTACTGAGGCAGAACAACGGAGAGAAGCAGTTTCGGAGGGAAACCAAGGCTGCCTCTGGGACATGGAGCGTCAGAGATCCTTGTTAGAACCAAGGGAGGGGGCGGGGAGAATCGAGCAGAATCTGCAAACCAGGACCTCAAGAGTTGGAGATAAAATTCTAGAGCTGAGCATATAAATATTACTCAAAGCAAAAGAATGGGTGAAATGTTATGAGTGAATGCAAACGAAGGGAAGCAGAGGACAGGCTAAGTAAGCCTGGGACACTCTAGGATTTAGGGGTGCAAAGAGCCGGAGAAGGTTCCAAGGATGCTGAGAGGGAACATTGCAAGCTGGAGGAAGAGTGAGGGGGTGGGAGGTCAGGCAAGACTAGGAGAGCAGACTGTGGGGAGGAGAAGGAGACCAAGCGAACAATGAGGACCAAGCGCCCCACTGGTCTTCGGAGGATGGAAGCTACAGTGGTGGGAACAAAAGCACTTTCTTTGGCCAGGCTGGTAAATGTATAACTCCAGAAGGCTCAGTAGATATTGCAGATGGATGAGGGGAAGACAGGAAGGACAGCCAGCCCGTGGCAAAGTGCTACTGTAAAGGGGAGCAGGGAAACGGGGCTTGAAGGGACAAAGGGATGCAGAGATGGGATGCCGAGATGTTTAATAATCCCCCTGTGGCACTTGGTGTGCTGCTGGGAATGACTCAACATGGAGGAGGAAAACACTGGGTACTGGGGGTTGAACTCAGGACCTCGCGCACCAGCAGGCACCCGTGCTGCTGAGTGATATCACCTGCCCTTTTTTCGTATGTGGGTACTGGGAGTCAAACTCAGGACCTCGCGCTTGTCAGGCAGGTGCTTATGCCTCTGAGCTCTCTCACCGGCCCCTCTGTCTCTCTGTTATACAGGTGACTGGGGACACGTGTTGTTCAGCAGTTTGGATTTCATGATATTTAGGCTACATCCTGACCATGTAAGTGTTTCCATTTCTGGAAAGGTCAAGAAAGTGGCTGTGATGACAAAATTGCTTACGAAGGAACTCTTGCAAGGACACACCAAGAAAGCTTTCAAATCCTTCATTAGGCCCAATCCTGAAAATGCTAACGCATGGCAGAGATGAGACCCTGCAGGTAACTCGTTGGCAGATGGGATGATGCAATGAGCAGGTACCTAAGCATCATGAGAAACGAGTGTGGTAAGAGACACTGAGAACACAAGCCAAGTCGGAAACCTCTGTGTACACGCCTGTGGCAACACACTTTGAACAAGGGCAGGGAGAGAAAAGCTTAAGGAACTGAGCAGGTAGAAACTCAATTAAAGCTCTTGATTCAACCAGTGTCTTCAGAAACGGCAGGAAGAAGAGGTTCTCCTCACCCTCCTCCCTCTCAATTCATTGACACAATAAAAGCTGCACTCACCAAACTACAGAATTCAATATTGCTGCATTCAGCAATGTCTGGGAGGGAGTTTAACATTTTGGTTCTGATGGTCCATACTTGCAAATGTCATGGAAATCAGCATAACACTGGACACTAGAGATGCTAAGCTGGTTAAATCCATGAACACCCACGCAAACACAGTTACATTGAATAATGAGCTACCACAAGGACCCATCTTGTGGCTCTCCATATCTTTTACTGTATGAAATTTTTGGTCATTCAATGGAAAAAATGTTTTGCTTTCTAAATAAGAGAAGAAGTGAAGATACATTTTCTTTGGGAAAGCAATTGGGAAGCTAATGTTCCATTTTCTCTCACTAGCCACATAGACATTATCTAGCCAGCGAGCAATCAATCTATTACTCATTTACTCTCCACTGTCATTCAGAAAGGCTTGAAAGTGGTTTACATAAGTATGTACAACTCTGGCACGTTATCCTTTCAATCATTATTTGATTGATCTCTATATTTTCTTGTTAAAATTTTAGTTGACTGCCAACCAAAGGTTTTTTGGTGAATTCTATTAATTCATTCCTATGGCTTGCAGGGGTTAGATAAGAAAGCTCAGGAAGATAAATGGAGAGTGAATAGCCACAGTAACTAGGGATGGGTCGTTAATCCTCAATACTGATGATAAGGAACTATTTTCATGTCTGTGGCTCACAGCCCTCTGGCCAGATGACCCCAAAGTGGTGCCCTTCAACTCACGACCAGCTGAGGTGTCAAAACTGTGATATGATATCTGCGCCTCAATTGGTTTTTATTTTTAACAAAAGAAACTTAAAACTGGAGCTGTTAAATTGTTCCAAGCAGATAGAGATAGAAATCCAAAGAGAAGAGGAGTTCAAAGTCATTGAACTTTGCATAGCCACCAGGAATCATCTGATTTTCTTTATCATACTCTTGCTCTGTCCCTCCACCAGTTTCAGCTTCTGGGCTGAAGTTTCTGATGTGTTTTCTTACGAAGTTTATTATTCCCTAAAGCTACGGCTTCCCGGTTGACATTCTCAAGGGTTCAGAGTGTAAGAGGACAAAGTCATGTTACGTTCACAGACCCCCAACTGCTGGGTCTTCATGGTATGGCTGGGTCATGGCCGCTCTGTTTAGTTCCTACAGAGCTTGAGAATTTGGAGGTCTCTTAAGTGACACTCTCCATTTGATATTTTTAAGCATCCAGTAAGAATCTCCAAGCAGAATGTTATTACGGGAGAGACTTCCACTAGCAGAATTTGGGTGAAGGGGCTACACAGCATTCAGACCAGCTCGGATAACACACATTTGTCTCACAGCTTCCGGTTCTGGAAACAGTGCACAGTATTCAAGTCAGATCAGCACTGGGGTTGTTGGGTGCTAGTGCAAGGGATGCGCTAGAGCTGTTTGTCAAGGCTCAAAACTGCACTCGGGAATCCGTTCTCCCCACTGGATGCATTACCCCAGATCTCAGCGGAGAGGGAGGTGAGACTACTCTGCCATAAAAAAAGATAAACTTGAGTCATTTGTAGGGAAATGAATGCACCTTGAGACTGTAATGTTAAGTGAAATAAATCAGACACACAAGCTTAAATATCACATGGTTTCTCTTATACTGAAACCCAGAGTATAAATAAAGAGCAAAATAAAAGATAGATAACAGGAAGTAGAGAGACAGATCTTTCTCAAGTGGGAAGGGGATCAAGAGATGGAGTAAGAGGGAGGAAGTAGAAGGAAAGGGGGTGAAAAAAAGAATAAAAATGTGTTATGTACGTGAACCAACTCCACCAAGGTCTGTGAGCATTATATACTGCAAGCATGGACTAACGAAAATTTTTAAAAATAAAATGAAATAAAATAAAATAATTTTAAAAAGTTACAAGGAGTCTGCTGCTCCTTTCTGGATTATATTAGCATTACAATTTAGGTAATTCTCTTTCACCTTTTCCCCCATAAATCAAGGATAACAGGATTCATGAGTTTAGGGAGTTTTAAAAAAAGTGATGCTCAGGGTGCCCCCCTTGAAATTCTGTTTAAACTGTTCTGCAGTTGTTTTTCACGGGACCTGGGATCATTCTTTGCAAAGCTCCCTTCCTCTTCACAGCTAATGTTCCTGAAACGCCAGGACTGTGAAGAGAGCCTTGGAAATAGTTTTCCTAGGTGGGGGATGAGGGGGAATGCTGTTGGTCTGTCTTTTATGACATACATGCAGGTGGGTTGAAGACAGAGTTAGTTTAAATAGCACCAAAACACAGGGGCCTTCAGCTTGCCTGCTGCAGTTTAAGCTGCAACTTCTCTCAGCTGCCTATGTTTCAGTGCAAAGCATACGAACTTGCCTCCTCCTTATGACATCTTGAAAATAATTTTGAAGCATCATTATATCTGCACACCCGACCCTGGGTTGGCGCTGTTTCCATGCAGATCTCTCTGAGCGCACAGCATTGACCCCCATCTCTACTGACCCCTTGCATCCTGCAGCCCCCCGAAAATCTAAGTTCACGCCACAGGGACACTTCGTGCTCCCCAAACATTAACCTTTAGGAGAACCAGGAGGAAAGGACTAGAAGGGAGAGTGGATCACATTTCTCGCTATACATGCTCCAAGCTGTTTTGGGGTCGGCACAGCTGCCCACACCTGTTGCCAGAATGTGCCCACTTGACTGAAGGGGCTGGTTCCTCAATGGGTCCCCTCATGGGAACATTATTAGGAGGGGGACAGGGATGACAGAATTACATTCCTGAAAGCGTGCACGGCCTGTGGACAAGAGGGGGGGAAAATTCAGGATGATGGAATGACAACCACCGGTGTGGGACTGTACATAGTCTCCTGTCCGTCCCTGGCCCCCAGGAGCACCCTGTCACTGCCAGATGGGCACCCGCTGGCCTAGACAAAGGATGGAGGAGGACATGGACAGATGGGGGAGAAGGAAAGGTATCAGGCAGCAGAGTTGGCTCAATTCACAGAGTAAAGAATAGACCAAAAAGCTGGGAAGAGAGGACAAATACCTCGAGGTTGGCTAAGATGAAAGTGATTAGGGAGGGAGAAAGGGCATACACAGCAAATCCTCACTGATGAGATGGGATTTAGTGGGAATGGGCTTTGGAATTAGTATTTTGTAGCCTCTGACCTCTGCTTCTGAGAGAGCGGGGCGGTGGTGTGAGGAAATGCAGATGTTCTGAGTTACAATTCTGCTTCCAGGGTAAGTTTTGGTAGGTTTGCCTTCTCTAATTAGAATTCAGACTCAGCAAATCTTTTCTTATGGTGAAGGACACCTCCGACTTAGACACAGGCTTCAGTGAATAATTAACCTTGAGAAGGAACTATAATTTTGATTTCTAATGGGGATATTAGTGGGGCTCTAACATACTAAACAGGGTGCTGATGGCTGCAGTGTGCTCACTGGCCTTTTTCTTGGTTTTTTAACCAGCTGTGGAGTTCTCTTAATCTAGGAAGATTTATTTGGTAGAAAAAACAAGGATTCCTCAGTGGGCCTACAGAAACTATTTGGTGCTGAGGTAACAAATAAAAGTTTTTTTTTTTGCCTTAGCTGTCCTTGAAGGCTCCACAGCCCATAAAGCTTGTCAATTCTAATTTTCTTTGAGTGACTTGAGATATAAAGAAAAGTGTGGTGAAAATCCTTTGGGCTTTTAGCAGCCCAAGCTCATCTACTCGTCAACCTCAGACACTTAAGAGCTCGCCCACTTGCATTCACAGATAAGATTTCTTCATCGGGGACCTATTTTTCAAATCAAAGTTAAAACACAAATTGTTGTTCCCTTCTGGAAAAGGGAACTAGCTGAGATGTTACGCTCACCTATGAAAGCCTCGATTCCTCAAAAGTGTGCCAGTCATGAACTTATTAGTGTAATCACATTAAGCAGAGAAAGAAAATATTACACATTAGTGGTAGCTATGCCTCCTCAATTCAATAAAAGTTATGCAAAAATGGGGTAGCATATTCCCGTGCACTGTCTGGGTGATTGAAGACCAAGCCACATTTTGCACATCAGTGAAATGTTCAGCTCCTCTTTGGTGTAATAAAAGAAATTTCCATCTATTTTTAAGGTAAACTGTTTGCTAAAGATTCATTTAAGCTAATTCCTTCAACAATTCCAAAAGCCATTAGAGTTAAATATTTAAACTAAATTTTAAGGGCCAAAAGGGAGTATTTGCAGTTTAATGCAGAAATAAATACCACCTGACATAACAGTTGCTTTCATTAGTTTTTTTTCAACTCTGTTGCATCTAATGAAATTTAATTAAATTGATTTGGATACTTAAAGGTACAGTACACATAAAGATAAGAATCTTCTGTGGTACCATCTTTTAAAAGCACATGATGTATAAATCCATTTTATGAATTCCATTTAACCCAATTGGCCTAATTCAAAAGAACCAGTATCACCAAGAAGATTTGACAAGTTGGGAAGAAATGTCTATAATTTAGTTGAAGAGCGTAATATTGTTAACTGTCAGAAGTTAATTTGTACTAACAGAATGAAAAAAAAAGAAAAGCTTGGGAAACAGAAACAAAACCAAATCCATCCTCTTATTTCCCTAGTGTCACTCCTGAGATCAAAGATCTGACTGGGATGGTCTTCAGCTATGTCCTTCACGTTCCAATTAATATTGCAAAGTTAACTTTGGAAACTGGAAAAAAAAATCCAGCTTTACTAATCCAAAATGTCTTACATCATTTTGACACTGGAAAAGTTAGTCGTTTTTATATGTGTTCATAAGCTGTCAACAAACTCGAACCTCACCCTGGGTGAGGACAAGCTGGGGGGAGAAGGACACACTCTGGGAAGGCGCCCCCTGGTGGGCCAAACCTCAGAGGTAGCTACATGGGCTTTCACTGAGACAGCACTAACGGGTGTCACGCAATGAGCTAGGGAGAATGAGAGAGGAACGCATGCTCTGAGACAAAGACAGAGAGGGATGGACATTTAAGCATGGTCACACCAGTAGCCACTTACAGTAAGAGCCATGATGGACAAGTCTGCATTATTATGAGGGATTGTTACTGGGCTTGGGGAGCTGGAGAGAGTCAGAGAGATTTCCTAAAGGAAGAAACAGTAAACCGAGGCAGAAATAGCCTGGCTTGGAGGGAGAGAGGGGAGGCTGAGGAATTAATCCAAATGTAGATGATGCAAAGGTCCTGGGGCAGGTATAGCTTTGTGCCTGCTGAGGAAGACAAGGCAGAGAAAGGGTGGTGAGACTGAGGAAAGGGATCGAGGAGAGGGTACGAGGAGATGGGCCTAGAGTGGTGGGAGGACTTCGTGCTGAGAGAAACTGAACATGACTGAAGAGTTTTAGTTAGGAGATGGGCAAGCTCAGATTTGAATTCTAAAAACTGCACTCTGAATGCTTAATGGAAAACAGATTGAAGATGGTAAAGATGAGTCCACAAAACTGATGAGGCAAGAATTGCCCCAGGCTGAAGGGCAGTGGAGATGGAGGCCGATTAGAGAGATATTTAGGAAAGAGAGTCAACATGGCTTGATGCTAAACATAAGAAAGAGATACTGACTAGATTACTCTCTGGTTTCTGAAAAGAACAGAAGGTGGTTTGCTGACACGGGCAGCAATGGAGGGAGACTGGGCTTGGGGATGACAAGGAAGACAAAGTGTCAGGTGTGTGGCCAGCTAGGGCTTGCAAGCTGTCTAGGTGGAAATGTCACAGAGCTGGTTGTGTGCAGAGCTCTGATACACACACAGAGCGCAGGGGTGAGGACCAGAGAAGTAAAAGTGGAGGCCAGTGGCACTCAAATGTGTTTGAAGCAACATGAGCAGATACAGTCTTCTATTTTGGAGGAACTGGGTACCAGGATGCCTCAAGGGAGCCAGGAGACTGCATAAAAGACAGGGAAGAGGCAGATTGCAAGGTAAGAAAAAGATGAAGCGTAGCCACAGAGCATGGAAGGACACTGTTTTCCTGGAGGAGGACATGGCAGGGACTGGCCTCCCAGTCTGCTTCTCTTTCTTCTTGGGCAGGCACCTGGACAACATGGCCCAACCTCTCTCTTGCATGCGATGACCTCGCGTGGCCATGCAACAGACGTTGAACAAGTGGAGGCGAGGATTCAGGCATGCACACTGCCGGGGTGGCTGGGGTCCTTCCGGCACACTGGAGCTACGGATGAAGGAGGGTTCCTGAGTGTCCAGGTGGAGAAGAGCTGGCCACCCACCTGGACACCCGTCCAGGATGGCTGCCTGAGCAGGAAAACTAACTTCTGCGGAGCTGGATGATTAGATGTTGAGGTTTACATGGTGCAGCCAGGAGTGTTCCCTGCTCATCAGCTCACACAGACAGCAGGAGAAGAGGAGCACTGCCATCGTAGCAGCCCCAGTGCGGCGGGAAGGCAGTGAGTGAAGGGGTGGAGGTGGGAGAAGGTAAGCAGGGAAGGCACCCTCCCGGAAGCTGACCGTGAGGGCGGGTGCAAGGGTGGAGTACAGAAGGGTGGTCAAGATAGGACGTTCCCCTCATCAAGTCAGAAGACAAAGAAAGATGCTTCTGTAGAGGAAGAATGATGGGGGAGAGGCTGAGGAAGCAGGAGGAGGAAAGCAGGCACAACAAGGTCCTTGCTCAGAGGAAAGGACTTCGGAAACCTGGACTGACCGTAAATAGTGGCGAAAACCCCCATATATGTAAATAAAAATAACATAAATCCACCATGAATTGTTCAAAAACATTATGTCATTGGGCAAAGGTAACCCATTATGGATATATTCACTTCTGTATTTCCAGAACTTGGAAGAGTGACAAGGACAGCACAGGTATTCAGTAAATATGTGTTGAGTGAATGTGGAAAGGGCTGTTTGCTAATAGGATTGGGGGATGGCACTGAGGGGAGCCACGTGGCATCAAACAAAGAGATGGCGTGGGGATAGCACACACTGGCATAGAGGAAAACTCAACTGATGTGAGTTTGTTTTTGAAGCTATGATTTCACCAGTGATGAATCTGTTATCTGGTTGAGTGGAACCCTTCAGTGAGTATAGCATTAAGGGCTTTCACAGAGGACAACATGGGACCTGTGAGCACAGCAAGCTCCACCGTGGGGACCTCTGGCAACCCATCAAGTGCTAAGACGGGGCGAGCAGCAGCAAGAAGAAACATCCGGGCTGCTTCCACATTCTGTGACCTCATGCCTCCCTTTGGCCATTGCTGATGTTTTTTTACATTGTCCAAGCTACAAAAAATAGTCTGCAAATCTTAGAGGTCTTCTTCTTCCACTGTGTTAGCCTCCTTGCACAACACCGAGGAGTCACAGGTGTGGGCTAGTTGTCTAAGTTGAAGCCAACTGGTAATTTCAGCAGCAGCATTTCCAATGAGGCAGAAGCACTGTTGGATCTCTCAAGAATGTGTGGCTTTTATAAAAACTGGGCTCAGAGAGTTGAAAGGACTATTGATGGTGTGCACATGACATGCACTTGGTGGGTAAGAACAGCTTGGCGGCGTTTTTTTTTTTTTTTTTTTTTCACATTCCTGTTTTATAATAGAAACTTTGCTCTTTGGTTAGGATCCCAAACTGGGAGATTGGGCCACGTGTCCAAGAGCTGGGAGGAATGTCTTCACACGAGAGCCCTCCTGTTCTCTTCTCTTCTGGTTGTCTGGCACGTGGATGGGCTGTGGGCTGACGGGAGTGCTGCAGATGAGAGCCGTTCTCCACGGGTGGGAAGAAGCGAGTGAGGAGGACCCACACCCCGACTCCGGGAGGGGTTACATCAGACTTTGACTATGACACTCAGATTTTCATGCTCAAAGGTATGGGGGATGAATAATGGCCTCCCAAGATGTTCTTGTCTTAATCCCCAGAAACTGTGAATATGCCACCTTTGATGGCAAAAGTGATTTTGAAGATATGATTAAGTCACAGATCTTGCAGGAGGAGATAATTCTGGATAAACTAGGGGGCCCACTGTCATCACAAGGGTTGCTCCTTATAAAAGAGACTTAGCTTAGTGACATCCTGTCTCAGAATCAAATAAAAAGGGGCTGGGGGGTATAGTTCAGTGGTAGCACACTTACCTAGCATGCATGGGTCAATCAGTACTAGGGGAAAACAGGAGGGGGCATTCAAGAAGTCACAGCTAGGGAAGGGAGTGTGATAACAGAAGCAAAGAGAGAGTCAGAGGTGTTATGTTGCTGGTTTTGAAGGTGGAGGAAGACACCACCAGTCAAGGCATACAGACAACTGCCAGGGGCTGGAAAAAGAAGGAAACAGATTTTCTAGACAACACCTGGAGGTCATGTATCCATGCCACCCCTTTGATTTCCGCCCAATAAAACCCATTTTAGAGTTCTGACCTCCAGAACTGGGAAGACACACACATGTGGTTTTTTAAGCTACAGCATTGGTAGTAATTTGTTAGTATTGCAACAGGCAGCCAACGCAGAGGGTAACTTTGAGTTTTATTTACTCTAGGTTTACTAAACATCATGTCTTAGAATTGTGGAAAACTTGTAGATGATGAAATAACTGATAAGATACTATGACAGGATGTTGATGTGATTTTCCATATTGTCTGTTTTGGCTGGGGCTGAAAGGTAGGGGATGGGATGCTCTGTGGCTCCACATCCTCGAAGGAGAGTACTAGGACATCCACTGAGCGTGGAGAAGCTGTGGACCAAGTGAGGGTCTGCAGTACTAGCATGTCAGCTGCCTCCAGATGATATAAGACTCGCTTTAGGATCCTCTAGAAGCGGGAGAGCATCTCCCTCAAGGTACTGGCTGAGCATCCCTGGTCCCCTTCTCCCGAAGCCCGGAGAATGAACTTGACCGTGAGATCACTGCTCTTGGCGGGTTTCAGAGTCCATCATCCTGAGTGATGTCAGCAGGATGAGACATAATTCAGTGCTGGAGATGAGCTGAACATGGAGCTCAAGAAGCTTAGGTTTTGGGTCCACCTGCTGTACTTATACATACTTTTATAATCATAATGTTTATGCTTCTTTATAAATAGCACTTCCTGCATAAAGTACTGGGACACAGAATTAGCATCTACCTGTACGACATGCAGTGGAGTAGCAGAAGCCCGAGGCTGATGGTGGGCTGTGAGCAGCTGGCTGGAGGGGGCCAGGTCAGTTATCAACACACACACACACACACACACACACACACACACACGCACACACACACCGCCTCGGGAGGAGGCGGTACCTCTAAGCAACCACCCTGATGCCCCTATGAGAGAAGGAGCTGGCATGCTGGGCATCACCCACAGGCAGAGTGGACCAGAGCCAGGCTACGACTGCATTGGCCAGGTCAGCTCTCCTTGTCAGGGGTCCCCTTTCCTCTGGTTTAACCTGACTGCGGGCACCGGGATGGATGAAGGCATAGCTATGACAGAGAGAGAGAGAGACAGACAGACAGACACACACACAGACAGAGACACAGAGAGACAGACACAGAGAGATAGAGACAGAGAGAGAGACAGAGACAGACAGACACAGACACAGAGACAGAGACACAGAGAGAACAGAGAGACAGACAGAGACAGAGAGACAGCAAGACAGAGACAGCGAGACAGAGAGACAGAGACAGAGAGACAGAGAGAGACAGAGAGAGACAGAGAGACAGAGAGAGACAGAGAGACAGAGAGACAGAGAGAGAGAGACAGAGAGACAGAGAGAGACAGAGAGAGAGAAAACTGTACATGTTCTTTCTCAAGCAAATTAAGGTCCTTGTAGAAGTAACATCACTCTACTGGGATCCACCAAAAAGGAAGCGGGTAAATTTGAGTTAATCATCCCAAATAAGCAGCAAAAGTGTATGCAGACTTACTGAGCTTTCTACTTCCTGATCCAAGCCTCTTTAAAATGTCTGTCTCTAGAGTATTTTTAAAGGGTTTGACTTAGAGTGCTATAGGCGGAAGCCTTGTGATGGAATGGAATTACAGAGGAAGTGTTTAATTGGGGCCCCTTTTACAGATTTCCCCTGACTCGGGGCTCTATCCTAGCAATAGCTATAACTTAGTCACTTCTTGTTTAGCAACTGCCATGCACATCGATTTCCACTTCTGCACAATTGATTTTTGCTTCTCTTCCCATCTGTGCTTTTGTTTTTGGACAGATATCATACGATGAATGTCTGAGAATTATCTTTGAGAGGTCAGGGAACCTTGTGAAGAAAGACAAGGAAGACCTTTTTTGTTGACACAAACATCAACAAGTAAATGCCTAGATTTATAGAGGAGAAAGTACCAGAGCTGAGTTTAACCTCAGCTTTTTCATTTTCTACCCCAACTTGACAGCAAGGGATTTAGGAAAGAAAACACTTGAGGAGCCGCACTCGTGAACCTTGCCGTGGGGTTGTAGAATCTGGCCCCAAGTCCTTATGATTTCCTAATCATCCTTGCTGGAGAATTTTGCAGCACATTAAAAAGATTAATACATTCTTGGCGAGCAAGTTCCTTGATAAAACGACAGCTCTACATTTAGTAGGTTAATTTATTTCTAGAGAGGATTTGCTCCTTTTCCATCACCATCTTAGATGCACGGAAAGTAAAATCTGTGAATTTTCAAAATGGTAACAGGCTAAGGGAAGTATAAAGTATTTCTTGCTCTGCTTACTGCAAAGCTTAGTGATCAAAAATGTTGAATTTCGATTTTATTATGTTTGTCCCTGACAGTATGGGACTTAGTATGTTCAGCAGAAGAGGTGATGATGGCACGTTGAACATGGGCCCATAACTTTAGCTTGCGGGGACCGGGCTGCCGTTTGGTCTGCATACTGGCTGGTCTCCCACAGCAATGAAAGATGACATGGCCGTATTCACATTTTCATCTCCGTGGTTTGGACACTGGAGGGAGCCACAGGTATCCCCTTACCTATCCGTGATTACTTATTGATTTCTACTTTTGCCAGGGCAGCGGTGGTGAGAGCTAAGGTAATGAATGCAAGGGCAGGGAGAAAAGAGAGCCCTGTGTGAGCCAGGCTGTGAAGGGCACGACTGCACTCTTACCAAAGCCCACTATTCACCTGCAGAATGCTCCAAGCAACCCGGGAGCCCATCTTTCCTGACAATAAAGGGGAGGACATCTAAAGGTTAGTTTCATGCATCAAAAAGGCAATAGCAAATACCATCTCTTTATTTAGAGGAACATCACCTTACTCAGTTTCCAGCAGAGCAGTCGGGCTTTCTGGGAGACATCAGCTCATCATGCAAGATACTGATGTTTCACGGGGGAGGGGCACAATCCTAAAAACTGCAGGCTGTGAATGAGGGTGGGGGAGAGTTAATCTAATGTTTAACTTTGTTGATTGTCAACAAGAACTTGATTCTGATGTTTGAGCTGTCTTTGATTGGATCCTCACCTTTCTGAGCTAAGGATTTGAATTCTCAGAGAGGTATTGAAGAGATTCTGTTCTCTCTGAAGACTCTGAGTTTTCTTAGAACAAAATAATCGAGCCTCAGTAATATAACTTAAATTCTGGAAAAGTGATCTACAGTTCACAACAGACACTGCCTGGTTCCTGCCATGGTGAATTTACAGGGTCCACTTAGCATGTTTTTAGGAAAGCGTCCCAAGGAGAAGCAAGAGAACAGAAGAACCGAATGGTGTCCCCTCAGTTCTGCTTGCCTTCTTTAAGCACCTAACACTCAGATGCATTTTTACTTTGGTTCTCTGAGGCTTCTTGCTACCCCTTCCTCTTGATCCCAAATGGGCCAGTCTGGGTCTCTAAAGGCAAATCAGGCCTCCTTGTACCCAAAGCTCCATAGTTGCCCTTTAAGGCAGTGAGCCTGAGAAGGGTACTCATGGCAGCGTCGGAGAAGGCATGGGATGACCCAGGTTGGTGCCGCGACTCTTCCTGAAATCCTCAGGAGCTCCCAGCAGGCTTTGGTGGGGAAGAGTTGCCTCATCGGCTAAGTCACATGAGACTCTTCGGCCAAATGTTGGGTATGGAGGCGGAAGTCAGCCACAGCAAGGAGCTGTGGGGAGGGGATGGTGTGTTCGTTAGAACCTATTCAGAACGGCTCACAGAGCAGAAAGATGTCATGGGAGGTGACAGGGAACCTCCTGTCTGGTTAGCCAGCCTAAGGTTAACCACTACCAAGCAGGAAGGGTCCACCAGCCAGTGAAACACTGAAACCTTCAGACATGCAGCCCTGCTTGTGACACATCGACTGTTATAAACACGCCACTCTGAGGGGGCTGCTGAGAATAGGGGGGCTGCATGTGAGTGGGTGCATGGGGTAGATGAGAACTCTCGGGACTTTCCTTTCTTTTGGGGATGAAGCTAGCCCCACTCTGAAAATACAAAAACCTTTTAATGGACCAGTGCTCAGCCATAAAGAATAAATCTGAGTCATTTGTAGAAAATAGATGGGTCTTGAAACCATAATGGTGCGGGCGATTAATCAACACAAAAGAGTAAATATCGTATGATTTCTCTAATATGAGAAACCCAAAGTATAAGTACAAAATAATACAGGGATGGTAGGAAAGAGGAGGTAGGCTGTGGAGATGGAAAGGGGATGTGAGGAAGGAGGGGGACAGGTGATGTAAAAATGAGCAAGATGTGATGTGCACCCATTTCTCAATATGCACGCAATTATTATGTATCAAAAATAGATACTTAAAAGGACGGTACATTTTCTAAATGAACAACAGCAAGTGCTAAACCAGCTTACATTTTAAGTGACTACTGTGTAAATAATACTTTGAAAGGAAAATGGGCCATGTACATTTTAAAACCAAGGCCTGTTGCCAAATTTGTGTTCAGGAAGACCCACTATATTGGTCATGGACCCAATGCCTCAGGGAGACCAATAAAACAACGATCCATGTTGGGGCTGAGAAGAAAGTCAATTTTCCATGTCATTAAGCTGAGGATTGTGGCTTTATGAGACACTGGGATCCAAAAGTAGAATTTTGAATTTTTGGAAATAGAGTAATCAAAGCAGTTGAGACAACATAAAAACTACGATTTTTAAAAAGTTAAAAGTATCTATTTTTGCCAAAGATACAGGTATGGTTACTTTCATTTATTGTACTCCTATTTCCTAGCACACATAAGTCTCTCTCAAGAAGCACTTCTTAATTTCCCTGATAACCGACTATGGTATTACTTATTCAACATTGTTATTTAGGAATTGATACTAATTGTGCTAGAATTGGGGGTTATCATTGTAGTTTTTAATCTAGAAATGACTTGCACTATAAGCTCCTGGTAAAAGTCTCCTGGGATAAATATTTGAACCAAGAAAAAGAGTTGTTTTCTAGTAAAAGTATAATATACATCTTCTGTGATCACTAAATACTACAGTACCACAATGCTGCAATGTTTTAGCTCTAGGTCCAAAATATATTCATAGTACTTAAACATCATTCTTTTGAAGTATTACTTTTTTTTTTAAAGAAATATCCATTCAAACTCATCTCCTCTATAATTATTTCAGATTAGTAAGAAGTGACCTTAGCTCAGATCCAAGGATAGGTCAGAAAGCTGATTTCAGAAGATGTACCATCAGCAGTGCAGGGAGAATGGGGATTTAGACAGGCTAAGTGGTGGGCGCTGGCTCATGGGAAGGCCTTGGAGGGCAGGGAGGGACCACACGCTATGACACAGGTCGGCATGGTGGGGTAGGTGCTGCAGGAAGGTGGATGCCCATCATCAAGAAATCAAATAATAACAAATGCTGGCAAGGCTGTGGGGGGAAAGAAACCTTTCTACAGTGTTGGTGGGAATGTAAACTAGTATAACGGCTGTGGAAATCGGTATGGAGATTCCTCAAATTTTAAAACTACAAATTCCATTTGACCCAACTATTCCCCTTCTAAGTATCTTCCTGAAAGAGGTAAAGACATCATATTACAGCAATCCATGCATGCCCATGTTTATAGCAGTGCAATTCATAATAGCCAAAGCTTGGAAGCAGCCTATATGCCCATCAACAGATGAATGGATAAAGAAAATGTGTTATTTACACACGATGGAGTACTACTCTGCCATAAAGAAGGATAAACTTGACTCATTTGTAGGAAATGGATGTACCTTGAGACCTTAATGTTAAGTGAAATAAATCAGACACACTAGCTTAAATATTGCATGGTTTCTCTTATACGAGAAACACAAAATATAAATAAAGAGCAAAATAAAAGATACATAATAGGAAGTAGAGAGACAGATCTTTCTCAAATGGGAAGGGATCAAGAGATGGAGTTGGGGAGGGGGACACGAAAAAAAGAGAATGAAGATGTGTCGTGAACATGCAGCAACTCCACACAATGAATGGAATCATTATGTGCTGCACACATGGATGAATAAAACAATAAAAACTAAACAACAACAAAACGAAAAAACAACCAAACTTTCAGGTCCCTCAGAAAACATGGTAGCAGTGCACAGTGAGGGGCTGACAACAAAATGAAACCCTGATCTCCAAACCTCAATCTGCTCATGATGGGACAGCAGGGACAGTGTTTGTCAGCCAAATGGCACCAAAAACATGGATTACCAGCAGCGACTCCCACAAGTGCCTTAAGTTTCCAGTTACAAAGCATCCACTTGAGATGATCATCGGCACCCTGGTGAGGCAGGGATGGTGGCTTTTACCTCAGATGCAAGAACACCAGGGGCCGGGCAGGGCTGGGGAGAGATGCCCAGTCTCTGTGGTTGGCATGAAGGTTCTGGGATGCAGGGGTTGAGCAACTCTGATGCATGAAGCAGAGGGAAGATGTGGCGCATGGAGCCCCAGGACCCCGAGCCTGCAGGGCGCTGAGTGCACTTCCAGTTGCCCGGGGAGAAGATCCTGCTGGCACATGACTGGCCACGGACCATTTGAAGAGGGTAAGCAATTTTCTGGAGACTGTGTCAGGAGTAGGGGCTGATCAGGTACAGAAAACTGGATACAACCCCCACCCCAACCCCAGCACATCTGCAAACACTGGCCGGAAAACCTGGAGAACCAAGCATTCACTCACTGTGCTGTCCCTCACCTGGAGCTGCCCATCGCCTCTTACACCCATGGGCGCTGTGTCTAAGGGACTTGCCCAAGATCACGCGGCAGGGCTGGGCCTGGGACTCTGGGCCATTTGATTTTTAAGTCCTGTGCTCCTTGTACTTCCCCCAAATACTATGGCCAGACTTTGAGGCATCAGTGTGATCACAGCTCTCCTAGCAGATGACTGCCCAGCACCAGGAAGCGCAGCCTCCCCCGTCTCCTCTGGTTCACAGGAACACGGAGGAGTATATTCATTCAGGGGGGGCACCCTGCGCCACCACTGCTGATGAACCTGGTGCCTATGGAGCAAAACACCACCATGGTGATGGCTGTGGCCGTGCTGGGTATTAGAACTCTGTATGCTTGGCCTAGAGAAGGGATGACCTCACGGAGCCACTTCCAAACCAGGAAGGCTGGCACAGACAAATCAGCCTTGTTTGGTTTGATTTTGGAGGCAGAAGTTACAGCTAAAGATATTTGTGCTTAATACAAGTAAGATGTTCTGGCTAATCATAGCCCCTCTACAATGGAATAATATGGCCCATTAGGTCATATTTGCTCCTGACGTTAGACATACTTGAGCGAAAGGAAATGATTCATGGAGAGGAGACTGCCCCTTTTCTCCTGCCACACAGCGTTCACGGCTGCCCACATTTCCTGGGCCCCTTGCAGAGCTGGGCAGGGCTTTGGGGTTTGGTTCTAGCTCCTGGGTGTGAGCAGGAGTTTGGCAGTTTCTGTACTCTCTGCCCTTGCTCACTCCCTCTCTCCCCGGGGGGTTGGCATGAGAGGAGGAAGAGCCAGACACTACGGTCCAGGTCAGGATGATCCACCAGGGGGAAGAGCAACCACCTGCAGGTCCAGGGCCTCCTGCTGGCCAGGCGCAGCCTCATGAAAGATGCCTGTTTAGCTAGCGCATCTATGCTTTTGAGTTTCTCTATTAAAGTAGCTTGGTGTCTGTCTGAACCAATTCATTTCTTGGTGATCTAGTTCAGATAATTAAAGTATGGCATAATGATTTGTACACAATAATTTCTATATCTTTTTCTTCTATGCCCCTCACCAAATTTATGTTCTTTATCCAAACCCAACCATCCCAACCTTGGTGACTCATAAACACCTTATTTTGTCAGTGACCTTGTTTATAAGTCTAAGGCTCAAAATGCCAAGCACTTTTGATCTCCTCTTTTATCTTTTACTCCTGAGTCCCATCCATTCCTAAGCCACATTTCCCTTTTCTTTATGAAATATCCCCTAAAGATGACAAAAACATTTTATAGCTGTCTTTGTGCTTATCTACACTTACAGACTAAAAAAGTTGATGCATTATTTCACTTGCCCATGACAAGCTTTTCCTGCAATTGTTTATTTCCCCTTAGGAGAACAAACCCAGAAGGCCAGGCCTCACTCAAGTTGAAGACTCACAAAACACAAATGTGTTTGGGCTCCAAAGGTATCATGAATGAGCCATGGTTTTGTACTGGTGAGAACATGCACCTGGACGGCCATCCCTGCTGACAACGTGTGTCTCTCCAGGTAAAATGCAGTAGCCAAGCTAATGTTGTGCATCCCTGGCCTCCGTGGCTGGGCCGAGGATGGAGCCCACTTCTCTTGTGCACTTGCTGCCGCCTCTTCCATTTCTACCTCCCTTCCTGCATTCCCTCATCACAATGCCTTTACGTTTGAATTTGAATTATGCAACCTGTAAGCATTCTTCAAGATTTGGCCGCATAATTTTCCTTCATTCAGTGCGTGCTTACATGTGTATCCATTCTGAGGCTTGTGGGATGCTTGACTTCTTTTTACAAAAGTTACAATAAAAACTAAAGGAAGTTTCGTTATTTATCTAGATAAACTATCTTACATATTTTCTGTGCAGCCCGAGAGAGTTTCTCTTCAATGTAGTGCAGGCAAGCTAACCATTTGGACACCCAACCTGAGGTGTATAATTTAGAATCTAATAAAGTTGTCAGCAATTGTGCCATCTTTCATTTTTACCCACAGTAGCTGCTTCCACGTTTGAAATTTCCTTTGAAACTCTTCCTTTGCAAAGCCCATAATAGGTGCTTAACAAATAGATTTGAAGTATGGATAATTAAAAGGCATGGATCAGACATTTTTCAATGGTATGTAAATTGCAGATGAAGAGCAAAGAGGAAATCTACTTCAATGGTTTAAAACAATTCATGCGGCTGAATGAACTTGGTTTTTCCACAGAAGGACTTTTCAGATGGAGAACGTTTTGGAGTTTCGAGCTTTGCTATTAGCAATACTTATGGCAACAAGCACAGAGGTCCTTGTTTCATTTCACAACTGCATTAATTTGGAAATGATAAAGAACAGCTCTTTCTCAAAGTTTTTTAATCACGGGTCAACTAAAAAACATCACCACTGATTTCCCCAGCCCATCTTTCTGGAATCTCTTCACATGGAGCCTGCTTTGGATCATCTGTAGCTCTTACATTTTAGTTCCATTAAATTCCTGTCAGCATATTCTTAATTTCATGGAAAGAAAAGACAATTAAGCATTTTGAACTCAACTACCAATGTAGGAGAAAAAAAAAAAACTAAAGTACAAAAATCATTCTACTACTCAGCAAATAGCTTGTAGTCTCTAAAAGTGGTTTTCCTGCCATGCACAGAAATATGAGCAGGTGCATTTCAGCAAAGAGGAATCTGGGATCCAAGTGAAAGTGGTTTCTTTGAGACAGCAATATTTCTTCAAGCTTCTGGGGCCACTGAGTCAGAACCACCAGCACCCTTCTAATTTACAGCATAGTCTTCATGTCTGGCTGCCTGTGTAGCCCAAGCACCCTTTCCTGGGAGAGACCTCATTTGGCTTCTGGAGGAGTCCAAGAAGGAACTAAGCAGGGATGCTGAGATCTGAATTTCAAGCAAAATAGAGCAGAACCCAAAACACTTGCTCATCCTAACATGCAAAATGTTCAGAAATGGACATGATCAGTTGAGAACACTTCTGCAGCAGTTCATTTGCAATCTCTGCTTCAATTAAACATACTCCCTCTTACAGAGTAGGGAAACTTTGAAAGAGAAATGCACACACACACACACACAGACACAGACACACACACACACACACAAGCTTAAACTTTGTAACCTTAAAGTGCAAAGTAATGAATGCTTAAGGGAAGTAGGAGGGCCTTGGGGGAAATCTAGAAGTATAGAACTTAGTGAAGTGAGTTATTAAATATTTACCATTTCCCATTGGCTTAGAAGAAGACAAAGTTTTCCCCTGGGAAGATGTCTCTCTCCCTATGATGTGGCCCCATATCCCTGCCCAAGAAGTTGGTTTTGTGCCAGGGCTGGAGGACTAGGATGCAGTCAGCAATGACCTTCTCCACACACAGCCCGGTGGCAGCAAAGAGAAGTTTGGGGTAGTGGTTGATGGAGACCCATGTGCCCTCCCCCAGCTCCGAATCCTGGTACTTCTCCCTTGTGTATCCATGATGTTCTCTACCACTGTTTATTAACTCAAATTTAAACTACCCATGCTTGCTAGACTGATAATAGCAGAACAACAGCCTTTGGGAGATATTTGTTAAATAATTCTTTCCTCCTGATCAAAGAAGAAAAGTTATCCATCCTTTATTTAGCAGCATTTGGAGATGAAGTGCAGTACCCAAATCTCTAGGTTTGGCATTTTTGTCTTAAGATTTTATATTTGAACACCACGGGGATGAAGAATCCTCTCACTGCATGTGTGAATTCTTCCCTGGGTTGCAGGAGCGCACTGAACATTTGCCAAGCCTCTCCGTGCTCTGTGGTGGCCAGGGGGCCACTGTCTCTTTCCCTTTGGGCAGCAATGTGGTGACGTTCTCAGAAGCCGGGGCTCCTTAATATTCCTGGGCTGCAACACTTCTTGACTTCCTGAATTGCTTTTTATAATCTTTCTGTCTCCTCTCCAAAATTACTTGTTGAAGCTTGTTGATGTTTTACCCCCTCAACCTGCCCCCCAAATCATTCGGTACTCTTTAGCCTGCTGTGGAATACTGTTGTGCAGGAAAACAGGCCTATTTCCTTTCTATAAGGTGATTTAGTATAGTTAACAATATTACATCATACATTTCCAAATAGCTAGAAGAAAGGCTCTTGAATGTTCTCACCCCAAGAAATGATAACTGTTTGAGATGACAGACAAGTTAAATATGTTGAATTGATCATCACGCAATGTGTACATGTATTGAAACATCACATTGTACACCATAAATATCTATATTATAGATATTTAATTATGCATTAATTAAAAATTAAAAATCACAGTCCCTTAGGCCAGAAAGAAGACAATTTTGGCTAAGTTTCTCATGAGCATGGGTCTGTTCCATCCAGAAGGCTCATGGCTCATGGATCTTGGTATGTATTTAGGGGACACACAGCGAGCCGTTTATTTATGTATGTATTTATGTATGCATGTATGTATTCATGTGTCTTCGCTGATTCTCGTTTCAGTAACTGAGGCTGTCTGCCACGTGCTCTCTGCATTTGTGATGCCTCTCTTTGTGGTCATATGTTGTATCTTGGGGCCCAGGGCTCGTGTGCAGCTCATAAGCCAAGAAGGTGAAGCAGACCTTACCTTTTTATACAGACTCCTCAGATCTCGGTACTGCCACATGCTGTTGAGGACCTGAGAGGCGGCCTTGACCACTTTAGGAGAGTGTCTGACGAAGAGAAGACAGGAAATATGGGATGGTGAGTGGCCGCTGGGCTGGCACAGACACTGACGTATCCGGAAATGCCAAAATCCACCCCACCCCACCCCACCCTGGCTTCTCTGGCTCTTCTCTTCTCAGCTGGGGAGCACAGAGCACGGTCCTGCCAGCTCCCATCCCTGTTCTGATCAGCACACTCTTAGGCTCTTAGGGTGACAGACAGAAAGATACTGCAGTTTGGCAAAGAATTTTTAAAATGCAAACACAAGAGCAGTGGCATTTAGAGTGCAGACATAGCATTTGATTACAAATTGGATCAGAAAGAAGAAAAAAATAGTGCTTAGAAGGGCCTGATTCAGGAGTTTCGATGGCATGTTGTGTGACACCCGGGCAATAAGAGAAAAGGCATCCATTGCTCCAACCGCAGCCGAGAACATACATGGTGCGGCTCCACACACCTGTGTGATCCCAGCGACCTGTTCTCCAGCGCTGCGGAGCCAAGCACGAGAACACGAACGTCAAAGTGCACACACTTTCCCGCACAGGCAGAGGAGGGTGTGTGTGTCAATGCCTGCGAACAAAGCCCTACGAGCCCTTTGAGCTCTGTCCTCGGGTCCAAAGTACAAGTGAGAAACCAAGGTCGCAGAAACCTGTGGATAGAGCTTCTTAAACTTTACTCAAGACACATCTTTGAAATTCCTATGAAACACATCTAAATATTCTGCTCCTCACTTTAGGGCCAATCTGCATCTCAAAACAGAGACCAGGCCAATAAATCTGTGTTGATTTTATGCAATCAGACTCTTGGAAGATACTGACTAGTGGTCACGGATGCTATTAAGCACCTGGAAATTCTTTATTTTTGTGGTTTCACAACCAGCTGCACAATTGTGTGACTGCCACTGACATTGTGGTCTATCTCAGGGCCAGTTCACTTGTACTGTAGTAGTAGGGATAATAGGGAGTCATGGCTTTGGGGGTCATGTGTTCTTGGTGGCAGCTGCTCAACTCTGCCACTGCAATATGAAGAATCATAAATGTAATAAATGTATCAGAATGGCTCTGATGCCGTTGGAATAAAAAGTGAGCAGATGGTAGAAGGGTCAGGTTGAGGCTGGATTTGAGAGTCAGCAAATGCACACTTCGAGGATGTGCATTTTGCAATAACATCATGGAATGCCGATCCACCGCCCGTAAATTGGCTGCCATCTTCTTGGTTCTTCGTATTTGTGACTTAGACCAATTCAGTCCAAGGCTTCCACCATTTACTGAAGGGCAATAGTAACTGTCACTCATTATTTCTGAGATGGAAATCAACTTTGGCTTTACTAGTTATATCAAGTATTTGAAAAAGAAAAAAAAACATACAGTTCCTATAAATCTCATTATTTTCTCTAGGGAAGATTAGCTATATTAAGGTAACATTATTTTATTTTACTAAAATGAATAATTGTGAAATTATTTCAAAATTCATGATAGTATCATGCTCCAAATGTAATTTTAAATTCCTTTAATTTTAGATCTTTTCTTGGATACAGATAAAGGTACATTGTATTCTTATATAATCAACACTGAATAAAGATTAAACGGTCTGTTTTGTTGTATTTTATCATTGTTAGCTAGAGATGTGTCTGTGACAATAGTCACACAACCCTGGAGGAACAATTATTAGTATTCAGGTAGTGATGGTGTACTTGAAACATTTAGCATACAAAATTCCTCTGACACAGTGCAATTTTTTTGTTTCTACTTCTTGTTTAGTTACAAAATAGAAAGAGAATGAATGTGTAATGAATAGCAGGTTTTAACCTCTCAATTAAAATATCAATCCATCATAGTGGTATAATAACATGTGAAGGTCAAAGAAACATTGCTTTGTTTCTACGCTTTAATTTTGATCCATCACTTGGACCAGTACTACAAAAACTTCTACTGGAAAAAGTGTAACTACTGACTGAAGGACTTGAACAACTGAGTGTTTCTAATGTGACAAGTGACTATAATCCAAACCACAGAACACAGTTCCTTACTGACAAGTAACAGTTGAGGCCAATAATAGCTTTTCTGTTTTATGACAAAATATAGTGACATATTCAGCACTATTTCCTGCATAACTGTTAAAATAAAAAATGCATTCTTGAAACAGATAGACACGATGGAATGTCCATAATGGGTATTTAGAATGGTGTGTAAAGAATAAGTTATCAAGACTTTGAAATGGTGAGTATGAGAGTTAATAACAATTACACCATGCCTGATCTTCACTGGACCTGGGCTGGCTGAAGGTGTCAGCGGGTGCGATTCCTCACAGCTGTGTGACACAGCCATGCCAGCTGCAGGGTCCCAGGACACCAATCCCATTGGTTGTGTTCCGAAGTCACAGTGAGTAGTGCTGTACCCACGCTGTGACTATCAACTCTCCAGTCTGATTCATTAACAACACTGCACGTCTAAGCTGGCATATATTTAGAAATAAAATATATCAGGACATTAAAATGGGGAACCACAGCTAGGAGTATATTTTTTCCACTTGTGTTTTCCAATTCTGTTTCAAGGAAAAATCAAGTAGGAGATGAACTTATTTCAGGAAGTAAATATTTAAGAACAATTTAGAGTGGACATATTGGCAAGCATTTTATAAGTTAACTAGGATGACTTGATATTCCTACCATTTCCAGTTACTGAATCATCCCCAATTCCAAAAATTCTACTTTCAACAAGGAATTTTTATTTTATTAAAATATTTCTAGAAGGTCATTGGAATCTCAGTGCCTACTCCCATAGTAGAATTGTGTGTAAGTGGTGAGTTTCATGCTAAGATCTGGAGCGATTCTCTTGGATTCATTTTGTTTAAGAGCAGTGAAAAGCAATAACCAAACTGAAGAGTAGGTAGGAAATGAAAAGTTATAACAACCTTGTATTGCTCCTCGAATTAGTATATAAAAAAGAGAAAAACTATGTGGGAAAATGGAGCCCATTAACTAAGCAGAAGAACTATAACTAGAAAGATGCTTCATTTAATCTTGTTCATCACTTCTTATTAAACTCATAAATCCAGGCTGTTGACATTGGAAAAAAGTGACTATTCCATAAAGAAATCTTTTAGTCAAATTAAAGGATATTTATGAGAATATCTGTAGTGAAAAATGTCTTGCCATTGACAATAATAAGTTTGGACGAGACCTAACAGGGCCATTTCTGGATTAGAAACAGGGATGTACACTACAGTATCTCACAGACCACCTCTTCCAGTGGTTTTTAAATAGTCTCACCAAATAGTTTCCTGTGACCACAGGAAGGATGAAAGCATCTTTTCTCTGTGGGGCCCATTTAGTGATGCCTCCTACATAGAGAAGTCACAAAGTCAAAGAGAATTAGTGCATGCCAAATGCTCCCCAGCTCTCTCATCTTAACGCTCAGAGAAAGTACTAGAATCTTTGCATGTCCCGTGAACACAGGCAGATATGATAGAGCGTTTTGTGGACTATGGCTTATTATGTGTCTATGTGCTCATGCTTTAAAAAGTGTTAATGTATTCATGTTCAATGCTCAAAGCAAGTAAGCCCTTCGATTAGAGATCTCTAAGGTTTACTGAAGATATATAAAGGAGAAAACCATGTCACTTCCTTCCTACAGAGGACAGCATTACATGTATGTAAAATTTAAGCCAAAGCTACATTGCACAATTATTGCATGAGCCTAGTGGGGCTTCTGTACTTGATATAAGAAAGTATTGAAATTTTAATGCTGGATTGTTGATTGAAGCTATTGGAAGTCTCAGGGTGCTTAAACAGAAACCAGGAAACACATCCTACCTTGGTAATATAGTGAATTAAATGAAGTAATGAGAATGAATTTCTAGAATGTCTCCAAGTGCATTCCTCACAGTCTTTAATAATAAAAGAAAAATTATTTAGCATTTAGATGTAAAGGAATGGGGGAGCAGGGAATGAAAAGTTAAGAGGTAGGCAGATCCTTGATAACAAAAGGTTTACTCTTTTAATCCTCTTTGATTACACTGAGGAACTTCTAGGAGACAAAATTTAATTAAGGTTAGTGAAGGTTTCTGTAGAAATTGACAGCTCATTGATATACGAGCACCCTGGCTGGTGAAGATATTTTTCAGTTATATATAGTAAGGTGCCTGGTTCATAAATCACACTGGAAGACATTCCCATTTGTGATAGTACAATGGCCTTGATGCAAAGTCTTATCTCTTTCTATTCTATTTGTCCCAAAGCCCTCCTTCCCTGCTACTCTCTCCTTTCTACCTGGGATGTTTCTAGTCGTTCTTTCAGACGTTTTTTTTCTTTGAGATTTGATTACTGAAAATTCCAGAAAGCATATTATAAAAGCCTCTCCCTCATTTCTAGATTAGAAACTATGACCATAGTGACTTGTTCAATTAAACACTGGCCCCAAGTCTCATAGCTAGTAAGAAGTGTGCCGGGTTAGAACTGCGTTCTTTCTGAGTACACCACGCCCTGTCTTCTCCTGTGTGACGAGTAGCTATGCAGGACCAAAGAGGCACAGAGCCAAACAATGGGGGTCCATTAGCACACGGACCTGAAGCCACAGAGGGACCATAAAAACTAGATACCTTTGTACACCCAGGCTAAGCTAGTTGTTGTCTCTTTCGTGTGGAAGGGACACAGCACGCAGGCTGCAATGTCAAGTCTACCTTATCAGTCTCCAAGACATAAGTTATTTAGCAGCTTAAAATCACCAGTAAGTTGAGCTTTCATGGTGGGTGGGAAGACTGGAAACCATTTTCCATTTCCCTTCTCTTGATTAGGGACAAATGTTCTCCAGGGACATTCAACAATGCTACCCACAATCAGGAAAGGACAGGCACACTTAGAACCAATTCCACCAATGAAGAGATACGAAGTCACCAGGTAACTTACTTATCTCCTTTGCTTTTGGAGATGCCGACCAACTTCTCGATGCCGCCAGCATCCCGTAAGGCCTTGGCATTCTCCATGTTCTTGGTGATCACTTCATGCAAGGTACAGCAGACAGCTGTCACAGTGTCGTCTGACATGGCCTTGCTGGCTGCATTGTTGCTGTTGTTCCCTCCAGGAAGTCTGTGGACCAGGTCTCGCATGGCATATTTGCCTTTGGAAAAGAAAATGAAGGGAAGAGTTGAGGAGAAGTCAAATTGGAGGAAGAGAGCAGAGAGAGAGATGGGTACAGGGA
Organism: Erethizon dorsatum; assembly: GCA_028451465.1. Lineage (NCBI taxonomy): Eukaryota > Metazoa > Chordata > Mammalia > Rodentia > Erethizontidae > Erethizon > Erethizon dorsatum. Next base: position 61,328,532 of record CM051833.1, read on the forward strand.
AAGGAAAGGAGAATGCAGGAGGCCATGTCAACGCACATTTGCTGGTTTCCCACCACTAAATGTTCTCTATGGGGTGATTTCAAGCACATAACACAGAGAAAATAGTACAGTTGTCCCATGGTATCTATGGACCTCGGGTACCAGGAACCGCCTCCCTGTGGTGGTTACCACAGTCCATGGGTGCTCAAGTCTCTTACGTAAATGGCATGTGCATAGCCTTCCTTATATGTCCAGTCATCATTATTTTTAATAGTTAAAACAGTGCAGGGGCCGGTGAGATAGTTTAGTGGCATAAGTGCCTGCCTGGCAAGCACAAGGTCCTGAGTTTGACTTCCAGTACCCACATACGAAAAAAGGGCCGGTGATATCGCTCAGTGGCATGAGGCGCCTGCTGGCGCGTGAGGTCCTGAGTTTGACCCCCGGTACCCACAAAAAAAAAAAAAAAAAAAAAAGGAAATAGTTGTTATTCTGTATTTTTTGGGAAATAAGGACAAGAAATAGAAGTCTGTACATGTTTAGTATAGGTGCCAATTTTAAAGAGATAATGATACCTAATTTACAAGATTATTTTCAAGATTGAGTGAGGAAATGTACAGAAAACATTTGACATGTAGTGATTAACAAAGACACAGGGCTCAACAGACGTTAACTACCGCGAGCAAGTTCTTGATTGATATAGTCACAAAAGTCAAGAAAATGTACAGCAAGTCTAACATAACCCTCAAAAACAGCTTCCCAACTAGTATGGCGGGACCTATCTTATTTAGCAAGAGTCAAACCACAAATATGTGGGGAACATGATCATGTACGTGAGTTCTGACCTCTGTAAAGCGAAGAGAAACTTTGCAAGTGGAGGAGAGGAGCTTGACAAATACTGTCTAACAAGGTGTCCTTTGCATCCCAGTAACCTTGTCTCTCTGATGGAATTTTATTGTATGGCTGTATAATATAACATTTACTAACATGGCATGTTTTGCTTTGTGTGAATAATAAAATAAAATCCAACTCTGCTTCCTTAATTCACTTTATCATTATTAATCTTGCTGCTCCCAATGCTAAAGGTACTTACTATGGCATATTTATGGAGTACTTTTCGTTTACAAAGCACTTCAGGCATTACCAATGATTCAACAAGGCAATTAATTTATCCCACCTGCAACTTTCAATTCTGTTCCTTTAATTTACTTCTGGAAGTAAGCAAATGGGCATCTGTATCAAGGTTGGCTGTTCTTAAATTTTTCAGGTGGAATTGGCAAATATACAAAGTTTGATCCCTTGCTTCTCTCCCCTACCCCAAGTAGACATTTGTGGCTAGCTCCTAGAAGCTATCTGAGATATTTACCTCCAAAGCATCTCTAAGTGATATCTCCTTCTGCTGCTAAATTCTCTAGTGCACAGTGCCTGGGGGCAGGAAAAAGGACTTCTCGGCAGTAGGCAATGTCTTAATTGTAGGCAGTGATAAATAAAACATAGGCCCTTGTAATTTTGGTATCTGCTCTTATCCTATGTTTAGATGGCTTATTTTAGCTTGGACAGAAAATGCTGATGTTTAAATTACTGAAACAGCAAAGTGTCTTCATTCACTTGATGATAGCGGAGGAAGTGTCTGACAAAATGGTTTGCCTGAAAACCCCCCAATGTAGCATATTTATTTTCTAATGACAGCACTTAGAGCAGTTCGGAGAAGATACTTTTACATGAATAGTCCTCTGTGCAACTGGCGTTAACTGTTTGTTTTTACATGAGACTCAGCCCTGGCCAAGAGTTTACTTTTGTTGCACCCAGCATGCTGGTGACTCTGTCAGCTCATTAACCCCCACGAGGTGCTAGAAGACAAATCCAAAATGCGTGGAAGTTGGAAGACGGTATGTTCTTTTTTGTTTGTATTTACAAGGGAAGTGATAGAAGAAGGACAGCATGATTGAAAAATATTTCGCCCGTTATGCATTTGGGGATGTTCATACTCTTGACTGGGTATGGAATGTTGTTTTTGTGACCTTGGACATTGCCAAGGTTGGAAGCAAAAGTGAGGACAGGGAGAGGATTTGGCTGTGGCATTTCTTAGTTTTGGTTGCTGTTATCATGACTAAAATTGTGTCAGACAAACCTGAACTTGTGGCTTCATCATGGGATCCTATCTGTGAGTCCTGAATGGGACGCAGATGTCCCTGTAACTTCCAGGTGGCAGTGATGGCCACCCCATGAGCAGCCCCTTCCATTCTCCCCACTGCACTGTACAAACATTGTCGCCGTCCATGTGCCAACAGTGTGTGAAGGACCAGGCGTCCTCGCTATGTTTGACCTCCCACACATTGATGGCTGGGGAAATGCATTGCAAATAGTTTATTCTTTATATTTCCAGTGGAGTTTGCTGACATTGTCTTAGCAGTTGGATACCTTCCATCTATTCTATTTATCGAGAGAGATACATTTCAGTCTACATTTTTGAACATCTGAAGGAAGAAACAAATCAAGTAAAATTATGCCCTAAGGAAGAAGACCTCTTGGCAAGATTTGTTAATTACTTTGAGGGCATAATTTTTTTTAAACCTTTGTTTATGTGCAGAAAAGGGCTATCTTCTCATATTGGAATTTGAATCTTCACAGGAATTTTACATAGCAAGGAAAGCTTTTCAGCTATTTCCAAGGTTTTAGACATTTTGAGACTAATTGGGGCAAAAAGGAAAATATGGAACATAGAATAATTACAGCCACAAAAGACCTTGTTCAGTGTGCTTGTATCAGCAGCTCAGGGAGGATGGAAATTCATCCTACTGGACCAGGGTCATTATGGAAGGCTTCATGGAGAAGGTGGACATTTAGGGTTGGTCTGTAGGCAGGGGAGCGGCAAGATTAGGTTGCTATTTTACAAGAGAATTCGGGTGCATTAAGAAGGAAAATTTCAGTACAATAAGATTGAAGGTGGGAGAAACATGATTATTTTATTGACAACAAAGCTCTCTGTTCTAAACACCTATGGAAATTATCAGCTCTACTACTACTATCAAGGTAGTTTATCCCTGTAACTGTTCCATGTCCCAGAGTTTCTCTTTCCCATACACTTCTAAACACTAGAAGAAGCTAAACAGCTATTCTTGTTACGCATTAAAAATTTTGGTTCCCCTTTTCTCTGAACAGGCAGTCACTTGTGGGCCACCCTGAGATTTCTCTCCGGGTAAAAGGAGTTAATTCCCTTCTGTGTTGCAGCAGCAGCAACAGGGGCAAGGTGAGTGGGCCCAGTTTTATTTTAAAAGCTAAACATTGCCAAGGTAATCAAAGTGTTGATTCCTTTTAGTTTTGGAGAGAGGAATGAGTAGAGGTTGAGCGCTTTTAGGGTGAATACTGGGGTGGCTGGACCAGCAGGTAGATGCCCTCTCTCTGGGACCTGGTGTAGGAACAAGCTGCAGGTTAGGCAGGGGACAGGCACTTCTGGGGCCCCAGGAGCCCAGCAGTGGTCCTGTGGGGCACATGGCGCTCCACGGATGCAGAGCAGAGCGCGGAGCACAGGGCCCACCCCGCGTCACCACCAGGCAAGTGCAGGGGAGGTGCAGGTCTTAGAATGGCTCAGGCCCCCAAAAGAAGCAGTGCTTCCGGCTCTCCATCTTTCAGATTGAATTTAGTTTAACAGTAAGCAAAGGGGATGACACCGACTGAAAACGCTAGAGTGATTCATGCGGGTGATACCAGGTGGCAGGCGACTAGAAAATTCAGGACCCAAACAATGAGGACCCGTGACTACAAAAAGGTGGCCAGGGTGGTGTGGAGAGCAGCAGAGCAGGCCTGGTGAAGATGCCCCAGGTGCAGTGGGCGGGGCTTGTGAATGTGAAATGCCCAGGTGATGGAGAGGAAGCTGGGGTAGCAGAGCTTCGCGCTGTTGACTGCTTCTGTTCCTGTGTTGTGTCTGTGATTATTTCTATTTCAATTTCTGGACTAAGCCTATTTCTGTCTTGATGAGTGCTGCCACTTAGTCTCCTGATTGGTGGCAGGAATACTGAGTCGTGGCTTTAAGGTCTGACCACCTGCACTCTATAAGGTGGCAGACAACACAGAAGTCACTTGAGTCCCTTTCTACTCTGATTATGGATTTCATTTGCTCTCTCTTTCCCGTGCACCATTCTGAACTCAGATGCCACAAACTGATTAGAAAAAGGATTTTTTTTTTTAAAGACCAGGTAAGAATAAAGAGAGCAATCTAGGATCAGCCTCCCCATTTCTAGAGCTGCTAAAACAGATCCGCAAGTATTTACTGAGATGCTATGAAATTTTTCAAAACTTTTTTTGCAGGAAAAATCACATTACATAAAATGTCTGATCTCACCCATTTTAAGCATATCATTCAGTGGCGCTAAGTAGGTTCACATCATTGTACAATCACCAATCATATCCAGAACTCTTCTCATCTTGCACTACTGAAATTCATTCCCATATCAATAAGACCCTCTCTCCCTCTCAGTCCATAGAAATCCCCATTCCACTATCTGTGTGTATAAACTTGACTATTCTAGGTACCTTATACAAATGGAATCACACAGCATTTGTCTTTTGGTGACTGGATTGTTTCACTTAGCATAAATTATTTAAGGTTCATCTATGTAGCATGATTGTGGTATACACCACATTTTGTTCATTTGTTCATCTGTGGATGGAAATCGAGTTGATTGTTTTGAATCTGGTGAAGAACGTTGCTACGAGCGTGGGTGTATAAATGTCCTTTTGTTGTCAATTCATTTGTACCTTTCAGTCTAAGGTTAGTTTCTTATAGACAATATGCAGTTGGATCATTTTTTATGCACACTGAAAATTTCTGTCTTTGCAGCATTCAACTCATTTACATTTAAAGTAATTACTGATAAGGAAGGCCTTAATTTCTTGCATTTTGCTATTTGTTTTCCATGTGCCTTACCACATTATTGTCTCTTGTTTTTAGCTACCTTTTTTTGGGGGGAAATGTTAAAATATTTTAACCTCTTTCTCATTTTCTGTTCTGTATGTTCCGTAAATACCGTGCGTGCATGTGTGGCTATCATGGGCATTGTGTTTATCATCCTAAAGCAGTAACACTTGAATTTGTATCAAGTTAACTTCAGTAACATACAAAACCTCTTCTCATTTATAGTCCCACTGTAACCCTTTCAGTTACTGATATCACAAAATTATATACTTGCATAATATGTGTCAAAAATGGTCATTTCTGTTTTGAATGTATTAGTCTCTGAAATTATGTAGGAAACAAAGTGTGGAGTTACAACTGAAGTTACTACAACATTGTCTTAAAGGCTAATAACATTTTTTCCTGAAACATACTGGTCTCATAAATTATGCAGAAAACAAGAAGTGGAATTATAAACCACAATAATATTAGCTTTTATAATTGCCTGTGCATTTATTTTTACTGACGTCTGTATTTTTTCTTATAACTGAATTATTGCCTAGTGTTCTTTCATTTCTGCAGGACTCCTTTCAGGATTTCTTACAGAAAGGTTTAGTGGTAATGAAATTTTTAGCTTTTGTTATCTGGGAATCTGTTAAATTCTCTTTCACTTCTGAAGAACATTTTTGCTGGATATGGAATTCTTGGTTGGTAGATTTTTTTTCTTTTAGCACTATGAATATATAACCCCACTGCCTGCTGACCCTCTATGTTTTTGATGAAAAACCTGTTAGAATCTCATTGAAGCTCTCTTGTGTATGATGACTTGCTCCTCCTGCTAGTTTCAAGATTCTCTCTTTAATCTCTGCCTTTCAATGATTTGATTATAATGAGTTTTGGTGTGAGTTTCTTAAACCTCTTCCACTTGGATTTCACTGAGCTTCTTGGATATTTACATTTAAGCCTTTCATCAAATATGCTAAGTTGCCATTGTTTCTTGTAATCATCTCTCTACCTCTTTCTCCTCTTTTCCTTCTGAATTTCTTCCTGGTATCCAACAGGTCTCTTTTGCACTATTCCTTTTCTTCAATCGTTTATTCTTTCTGTTCTTCGGGATCAATAATTTCAATTATCTTGCTTTTAAGTTTGTTGCTTCTTTCATCTACCTGCTCACTCAAATCTGCCTTTAAATTCCTTTAGTCAATTTTGTCATCTAAATTATTATATTTTTCTTTTTGGTTTCTTTTTAGGTTTTCTGTCTATTGGATTTCCATTTTTTATTTATACATAATTTTTTTGACTTTTTCTGTGTCTGCTTTTAGTTATCTGAGCATTTTTGAGAAAATTATCTTAAAATCTTTGTCTAGTAGGTCAGCCATCTGGCTTTTCTCAAGGAGAATTCTTGGCTGGTTAATTTCTTTCCTTTGAATTGGCCATATTTCTCTATTTCTTTTCAGTCCTAGAGCACATCCTCAGCTTCCTGCCTCAGGCTGAGGGCTGGGTAGTAACTCCTGAACCAAGAGCTCCCACTGATCCAAATTAACCAGAGTTTACTGTGCAAGGCTTTCACTGAACTTTGCAACTCTTCTTCAGTACACTCCAAAGTTTCAGAACAGTTATGTCAGACAGGTTCTGTGCATGTGATGGTTTTCTAGGTGAGGAGACAGAATTTGGTGATTTCTCCTTTTACATTATCCCTGAATCCTCTCCCCACTTTGAGTTTACTTTTTTTAAGTGATGGAATATACAAAAGCGAAAGGCTGATCTCCCCATGTTTGGACATCAGCAGGTAAGTGTGCAAAGAGCTTTTCTCCCTTTGTTATGGGAGCAGTCAGTTTCCCAAAGCTCTGTTGAGAGAGATGTTTAACAATGCAAAGAAGTTTACACCTCTATCTGCAGTGTAGCTCGCACTTTTTATCTCTCTTTTGGGAAATGTCTGGAGCTTAATTTATCATAAAACCAGTCACTTGTGCATGATAATGATATCTAATTTACACTGACGATCTATCATCAAAGGAGAGAAAATATATGCAAAAGATCTATATTCTAAAACTGGTTTCTGCAGCTCATAGACAAAATTGGTGAAGCCCTGAAGAAGGTACCTCTTGGTTACTGAGCAAATTTGAGTGTGTTTTTGACGAAGGAAATGTCTCTTTTGGGTTGTCTGGAGATCTCTGACCTCTGGGAGTATGAGGAAAATTCCGAGTGCACGATGCTTTGCTTTTCAACAGAAAACAGATGCAGTACTTCTCAGCAATGAAGAAGAATAATGCATGCTACAAACAGATCCTTCACAACAGTTTTGTATTAAGTGAAAACGCCAGTTAGAATAGGGTATGCACTGTAAGATTCCACATATGTAGCATCGTTGAAATAATAGAATTACAAAGATGGAGAACAAATTAGTGGTCACCAGAAGCTTGGGACAGTGGGGCAGAGAGTGACTGTGAAGGGTAGTACCACAAATATTGTTGGGTTGATGGAACAGATGACAGTATATTTTGATGGCTGTGATAGTTACACAAATCTATGTGTGATAGAATGACATTGTGCTGTACACACACATTACAATGCTTTCTTCCTGATTTCAATATAGTATAGTTACTATACTATAGTATAGTTACTATACTGTAGTATAGTAAGAAGTAGACATCAAAGGAAACTGGGTAAAGGAGACATGGAGCTTTCCCGTACCATCTTTGCAATTTCCTGTGAATGTGTATTTATTTGAAGATAAAAAATTATAAACTAAAAAAGTCCTATAGAAACACAGAAATGTGCCAGGGAGATGAAACTAAGTGTTAGTAAATTTTAAAGTTGGTCCCCTGGTTCAACCCACATTAGACTTAACAAACCTTACAAAAAACAGCATATGTTTAATAGGGTTAAATCCAGTTATAAACTCCTCCTGAGTTCTGCAGCTCACCCAAGAGATTGATGGGATTTTTTAATGTGTCTATAAACATTTTCTGTATCAAGAGATTTCTGTAACCTTTATATTCTCTTGATCAAATTGATAAATGGAGCTCCTGATTTAATTGCCTTAGGTAAACAATTAAATCCCTATATATAACATTGCAACAAGAGAACTAAAAACATTTCAATAAAGGCATAGCCTCAGAATGCTTTAAGTTGTTGGTCCTCTGGGAAAAACATTTCTCTCATAAAAGCTTTTTTCAATGTGAAATGCAAAGAAGTTTAACAATGAATTAAATTAATGGCCTTGATTGCTAAGTTAAAAATTGTGAAGCACAGAATTACAAGTTGACATCAGATTTTCAAAGACAAAGGAAAAAATAGTGCGAGGATGCATCTTAAGGATCTTTAAGGACTTTTGAAGAGGTTTCAATATTTGGTACCTAAGGTAGAAAGAGTTTGTTTTAGCCAAGTTAAATCCTTGCAAAATCAAACTGCTTTGGTAATTTCAGGGTAAAAACAGAGATGTGTCTTCTCCCCGATTCTATCATGTCATAAATCTTTTGTTAGCATAATTTATTTTATACAAGATGATGTTTATTTCCTCATTTGTGAATTACAATAGACTATGTAAATTTCTAACTCTGGTTTTATTAGGCAGAGAAGCCGACACCATTTATTTTAAATGATAAAAGGCAAACAGGTGCTCCTCTAGACTGAATTTTAATAACATGTTTTAAATAGTTTGTTCTTCTTAGCCTTATGTAATTCTAGAAATTCTGTTAACTGAGTCATTCCACTTGACTTCTCTGGGTAACATTTTTAATGTCTTCTTTTTGATAAAACACTGGTCATTAATACCTGTGCACACAAACACACACACACGTTTCAAAGATTTGCAGATCTGCAACTGCCTTGACCTTGTTAGTGTGCACATCCAGGTCACCACCCGTGAAACACAAAGGACACAGGCAGGGCCACAGGAGGACACATATCATGAGTGTGCGTGAGTCATAGGTGGCTTTCTGGATCTGGGCTGATATCTTGAAGTTCTGGCCTATGATGCAGCTCTCAAGTACAGATCTCCTAGTCTGCTCTATGACTGTGAGAAAACAGAACCCAGTTGCTGTGTTTAAAAGTTACACCTAGTGTGAGTAGTTAGTGCATCCTACATTAGTATTCTTTGGCTGCTATAACAGGTGTTTAGTAGTATGAAACTACACAAATGTATTGTTTTGCAGCTCTGTAAGCACTACCACAGAGGTCTCACTGGGTTAAAATCATGGCGTGGACAGCGGTGCATTCTGCAAGCTCTCAGGGAGAACCCATTTTCTTGCCTTTTCTGGTTTCTAGAGACAATCTACATTGCTGGGCTCTGTCTTTAAAGCCAGCAAGAATGTCAGTGGAAACCTCATACCACATCACTCTGACACTCTTGATGGCCCCCTTCACCCTTCTTCTAATTTTAAGGACCTTTGTGATTATGCTGGGTATGTGGAGACAATCCCGTTCTTCTCCCCAACTCAAGATTAGCAAATTTCATTCTCCTTTACTGCCACACTTTACTAGGTACAGCAGTTGTAAACTAATATGAATGTGTCTCTAGGGTAATGAAATTTATTTCTGTTTACAAAGGAGACTGTCTACCATACAAATATCTAGATATGTGCTAATATATGAAAGAGAATAATACAAGATATTTGGGGGTGATCCATAAGTTACAGAAAGTTTGAGAAGAAGTGAACCTTATTTGACTTGGTTTATAATGCCTGCAAATAATGAAGTGGAAGAAAACAACTAAAATGTGTTAAAACCTTTATAAAGTTTGCCTAGTGTTTACGAGTTTACTAATAAGGTAAAGACTGGTGGATACTTTACTGCAAGTGTTACTAAATGTGGTATACAAAAATAATGAAGTGTATTAGTCCCCTTCTCCATCACTTGGATATAATACTCGGCACCCAGAACTTAAAGAAGGAGGGGTTTAATTGCCTCATCATTTGAGGGGATTTAGTCCATGGTCCAATGGCCCAAGAGAGAAACATCATTGTGGAAGGCAGGCAGAGCCAAGCTGTTTAGTTCATGGCAGCTGAGAAGCAGAGGGGAAAACAGTGCCAGAGAGAAAGAGACCAGGAAGCGATATAGTATCCACGGTCACACCTCCGTGCAACACACCAAGAAATGTGCTTGCCTAATCTTCCCAGTGGCTCCCAAGCCAATCAAGTTGACACTTAGGCTTAACTGCCGCATAAAGTTTGTAGCGAGTTTTATCTTTGGTAAAATGGTACACTGACCTTTGAATATATGCTCTGCTTTCAAGCAGAGATTGTGAAGAATAATATGTGCCCAAAGAGCGAAGGTTTCTCTTCTTGCTGAAATACTCCTACTTGAGATCTTGTCAGTTTGGGGGCGTTTTTGCTCATCCTTTCAATCACTTTTAGCAACATTTCCTCACTTGTGAAAATTCCAGTTAAATCTTTTAAATTGACATTTAGCAAAAGATCCTTACTTACGAAAATGCTAGAGTTCTTAATAACTGATGAAATTTTTTTTTGTTGTTCCTGCTTTACTTTAAATATTATCACCCTGGAACCAACCAGAAGTTAATGTTTTGTCTTCCGCCACTCAGGACTTACTACATTCATATCTTGTGCCCCTTGATAGTCCTTTTTGAAATTGTCTTCTGCAAATCCACATCCCATACAAAACTAATAAAACTTAAAAGAATATTTTACATGTATAACATTTGGGGCTTCCCAAAACACCATTTTTTTCCCTATCGCACCTTACAAAGGATACAAAAATAATCAGCTATGTACAGCATTCTGCAGGTTTTAATGTAGCTCAGTACTATGCCGAGAGCCATCCTGTTTATAAGGATCCAACACAGAAAGACATGACATGAAAAAAAGGCTCAGCTTCCCCTTAGTTATGACAAGTAAAATAATGTCATTATGATTACACTTCAGCAGCGATGAATCTTTCATACACATAGACGCACTTTCATGTTGCACACTGGCTCGATCATCAGCAACTGTTCTTTTAAAAGAAAGGTTCCATTTATGGGTCTTAAAGAGCCACGCTAGTTGTCGTAACCCTGACGTGCACTGGATGGGAGACATTAAAAGACCGTGGAGGCTGCTCAGTGCCCTCTCTGTTCATAGTCTACACCTGGTCTCGTGGTAGCCAGTGACTGACTCCTTAGGGTGTGACGCTTGCCTCTCCTTGATGTTACTGGCTATGATGAGTCCTGAGCCACGGTTACTCAGCCTTATCAGCACCAGGTGATTCTGATGTTCTCTCTCGCTTGCCTAAATTCCTGCACTAAAGCCATGGCTCAGCCCTTGCGTCTACTGGAGGAAGCATCAAAGTAGCCTGTTTAAAGTGCTCTTACAGGTACTTTTGACACCTACAGGCTTGGCAGGGCTTGGTGGTACAGGCCTAGAATCCCAGCACTCTGGGAGACTAAGGTAAGAGGATCACAAGTTTAAGCCCAGCTTGAATGACTTAGCAAGACCTTGTCTCAAAATAAAATCATTAAAAAGAGCTGGGGATGTAGCTCAGTGCAAAGGCCCTGGGTTCAATTCCCAATGTAACCAAAACAAAGCCCAAACAAACAAAACCAGGCATCCCTATGTAAGCTATCATTAGTAGAAACGAACACCTCTCAGACTGCCAAGGGACGGGGTCAGGGTTTCCAGAACTCCTTTACGTCAGAATCAGACAACTTTGAGAAATTGGACTGCTTACTAATCCAACAAAATCAATAACAAGGCTTTACTACCTACATAAAACTCATTTACTTAGGTTAACACTATATTTTGAGTTGGCCCTGTTATAAAAGCCTTCATTCTACTTCTGTCTTTAATGCTTGAACTAAGGGGTTCTGCTTGTAAAAATTAAAATGAAACATTCTTTAAATAGAATCTTGTAACTAATCCTTCACAATTCATTGAAAAGATCCTTTGAAGATGTGTAAATAGATGATAAGACATACACGATTGGGAAAAGCTGATAATGATAATTCTGTAAATATAACAACATATATTGATGAGTCTGGGTCTGTGTGACAAAGCAGTAGTCAGATAATTATACATATGAAGCGCCTTTACTAATCTGTGTGCTTTCCTTAACCATAAGTTTTCTTGGTATGGATTGGACTAGAATGTGTTTTCCTTCCGACCTCTGTAATTGACCGTGCCTGTAATCCCGACCATGCCAGAGATGTTACATTGCAAGGCAAATATAAGTTAATTAGATATGACAAGCCCATTCAAGAACAAGTTCATCTCATATGTGAAGGTGACACCCATAACACCCTCAGCGCACTGGCTTGGTCCACGCCATATGGTTTAGGGAATCCCAGGGCTGTGGACAGCAGGACCCGGAGCACCGAGAACCTAGAGATCAGGCAGCTGGGACAATCTGTGAGACACAGGGCGAGCAGGTGAAACCTAGGAGGGTTCTGGGCTACTAATCTCAGCAGATGAGCTAAATGGGAATGAGATATTTCTGTTACATGAAAGTGACCACAGCACAAAGGTTAACATTCAAGATTTAATATAATACAGCTCTCATTTTGATTATCATGCAAAGAAGTCTTTGAATGAATCAACAGTGCTTGCTATTAAAACAAACAAACAAAAAACAATAAAACAAACTGCCCAGATAAGCCACATCATCAAATTCGGAGTAAGAAATCTGGTAGACAAACATGAGTGGATAAATTCATCTTTTAAAACTAGAACGTCAGCATCAGGGGCATGCCATGACAGAAAACTGGTCCCTAGCTCTGCCTCCCTTGTGACAAGTGTGGATGGCATGTGTTCATAGTGAAAACAGAACAGAACAAAGCAAAGAAGGAAAAAGAAAAAGAAACACATGATTCCTTTTTTAGCTCCTGTTCCAAGTTATGAATCTTTGGGCCATTTCCGTCCAGTTGTTGACTCCTAATCCACTTCATCTGTGAACTGGCAATTCCAATATACAGCCATGTGGTTATCTATCTGCTCCCCATGACCTGACAACATATAACCTTATAAGTCATGGTAAATGTGTGCTTTTTATTCTACTTGTGGAGGGCCAGCTCCCTGCAATTGTCTTAAGTGAAGAATCCCTTTCTCTTTTTCACTCTTTGTTTTCACGTATCCATTTCACACATTGGAAAGTGGTGGCAGCGGCATTAATCCGCCAGTCAAATCGTAGCAGTTCTTTTCCCAGAACTGGAATTGCTCATCTCCACCTCTGCCCTGCGTGTCTGCTGGATTAGAGTAAATATTTCATGAGATGCATTATTTTGTAAATGAGGTTTCTTTTATGTATCCCATTGTTTTCATTGATGAGAGATAGAGAGAGAGAGCAAGAGAAAGAGAGAGAGAGAGAGAGAGAGAGAGAGAGAGAGAGAGAGATCAGTTGGACCTAGCGAATCCAGTGGTTGTTGTGGGCAGAATTTAAGACAAATTGTAGAGTAGAAGTTCCTTATGCTTTCTTCTCATAACTATGATTTTTTTTTTAAAGTAGAGTTATAGCACATATGAGAACCTATTTCACATGCCCAAATTTGTAAGCAGTTGGTTTGAAAAAATGATTCAAAAGAGTAACTCAGCTTCTGCTATGAAATAGTATCAAATGAAGCAGAATCTGAGAGGCTTCCAGCACACGGTACGCAGTTCTTTCAGGAGTTATTGCCCCCAAATAAATAACCTATTTCACCTGCTCAGAAGACAAAAGGAATTGTATTTTCAGCATCTTGGGGTCTTAAACAGAGGAATTCACTGAATTAGATTTTGAGAAATTGAAGTGTTGAAGTGTTGAGAACTATAAGGCAATGAGAAGAAACAGCAGCAAGAAGGTGGCTAAGATAGGCATATTGAACTAGCACAAGAAGGATTCTAAAAATAAAAAATGCAGTTAATTAACAGGTTTGCTGAAACACCTTTTTGAACTAGAAATAAATTGATTTTTGAGAAATACTGAAAATGAAACAAGCAACCGAGATAGTACATTTTAATAAGATTTAAATAATTTGATTAAATATTATGCATGAAAGCCAAAAAATAATTATCTCAATTCATTGCTTAATTTTAGCAGAACAGAAGTAAAGATGAAAATTTAAACTTAACTGATCCTAGCTTCAGGGGAGAAACCTATGAAGAGTTTTTTATTTTTAGGCCAAGAATGTTATCTATTAAAAACCCAACAAGCATTCTCCTAAGACAAAAATTTCAGAAGCCAATTCTTTCTGAGATCAGTATTTCCACAAAAAAGTTTGTTTTCTGCACTAAAGTCTGAAATTCATTCTCTGACCCCAGCACCTTGGGGTAATATATTGATTACTGCAAGTAGCCTAATGCTGAATTTTAAAATCTCATTCCCTGATTCTTGGTTTTTCAAATTGATTACACCTCTGCCAAAATAAAAATAAGCCTCAACCAAGGATCCCAGGAAAGGGAATCATCTAGAGTTTTCTTCACGTGCTACTTCTTGCAGGTGATGTTACATAGTGGTCTAACTTTTTCATAAGCATTTATGTCTATTATTTCCATTTTTGCTTTACGTCACCCTAGGTGCATAAAAAGGATATGTATAATTTCCAGTTCACATAGAAGACAAATGTAGTGCAGAGAGGTTAAATGACACGTGTCAGGTCACAGAGCTGCGTCCTGAGCTTTGGCACCTGCAAGTCTCTCGCTGGAAACCTTTCTCTCCACCTGCACTATTCTCACTCCTTTTCACAGGTATGGTTTTTCCCACCTATGTGACACTTCTCTGCCCTCCATTTATCCCACCAGTCATTCTACAAACATTCATCAAAGTTACATCCACCTAGCTGGTGTATCTGATTTCAGTTTCCAACAATATTATAAACTAAGGACAGGATGACATTGAATATCCTTTGACTGCTGGTAAATTGATAAACAACGGAGCTGGGCACTTATTCCACACAATATAAGATGCAACAGTGCTCTGAACTTTGAGAACTGAGCTCACACTTATCCTGCTGCTCTTGCTACCCACTTGTATGACAAGTTCGGGAACAGACGTTCTAGAAGACACTATGCTCTCGAAAGGGTTTCATATAACGTTAAGTGTGGGAAATGCTGTACTTGATATTCAAGTCATTGACATACAATGCATTAGCAAATTTACTTCTAATTAGCAAAATAAGGCTCCGTGTTGTCTAAGAGAGAAAATGCAGACACCTGGTTAGTTTAATCCAGGTTTCCCCAAATTTATCTGAAGAGAGAAAATCTTTCCCTCCCCAGAGAACTGGGATTCTGAGAGACTCACTCTGGGTTGCCTTGCTTTTCTTGATACTGTACCTACTACCATACTGAGTGACCACAGATTTTTACCACCAAAGAAATTACAATTCCATAGCAATTATTAGCCTATAATACTGATTAAAACCCAGAACTTAATGAACCACTCTGATGATGAAAAAGAGATGGTCACAGAAGGGTCGTGTGTTAAGTACCAGCCAACAGAGACCCTGTGCCCACCTTATTCCTGAACACATCCGTCTTGTTTTGATTTCAAACACGTTTCCTTCCTCTGATTTCACAAATCTGTGCCTTGGTCACAGAGGACATTGAAGCAGGGAGCTAACAGGACTTTCAGGTAGGGAGATCGCTTGCTGAAGGCCGAAGAGCAAATAATATCCAGAGGTGAATGTGAACCGGTAGCGGGGGGTTTGTCTCCACAGTCCAAGTGTAACCTAGGCAGGGAGCTGACGGGACTGTGAAGCACGTGGTGCCTGAAGGGAAGCAAGCAGGCAGCTGCAGTTTGGGGACAGAGACGGGGATAAAGAAAGCACATGGTTAATCAAAGGGCAAGCCACTGCACGCCCTGAGATAAGAAAGCAGGGCAAACTGGACGAGACCAAAGCAAGTATATTAAATTCCACCTGCCTGAAGACACCTGCAGCTCTTTTTAAAATTCATGAATAATTAGTGAGATTCCTTTGAGGACCCATAATGGTAACATGTCTCCTTTGAGAGGGGGCTGCTCTGTCTGCAGAGCAGGCATCTTCTCTGTCCTTAACTAAGTTCTCTGTGGACTGGCTGACTTAGTGTCTTTTTCCTGGGGCCATTCTGTGTATGGAGTAGCCAGCTGTGTTTCTTTCTACGATCCGCTTTCATTCTATTTGAGCCTCGGAACTGGCCCAGCTATGATTCTCGTCTTACAGGTGGCTGAGGACCCATGCTAGCCAGTGACTTCATAAACTAGGGACATAGATAGCAGTGAGAAAGATACATCATTGCTTAAAATTTCATCTTGCTCCTTTGCCAATCAGATGTTCCTGGGAAAAAATCCCAGTAGAGAACCTCAAATGGCGGAAATTCACTGTTTTACATCCACTTCATTTCATAGCTGAAGTTGAGTTTTGTTCACGTAACTACGCAGCCCAGCCAAGCACTGGTTTCCAGTAGGCAGCTCTAATTCTATTTTTAATTATGGAGTTAAGCTTTGAGTTCCAATGAGTCTTGTGTGGCTATGGGGGACTGGTTCCCAGGTTACCATTTTGCTTAATAAAAAGCCCACAGATGAATCTCAGGAGGCAAGAGCCCAACACAGTGTAAGGCTGGCCAAACTGTCCATCAGGCCCCAACCTACACAACTGGTCCTTCAGTCACAGGGCAGGGGCCTGACCTCATTCGAGATCTTGCAAGTTCCCTGTCCCCTTTATGCTTCAGAGGTGATCTCCTATCCTAGCTAGAAGAGGCTTTAGAGCAGCCCTTTGCAACCAAAGTAATACTAACTTTCCTTTAAAAAGCCCCCATTTTGAGATTGATTTTTAACATTAGTAGTTTATAAAGCTTGATGTCTAGATTAAACCTTGTTGTTTAGTTTATCCTGATGGGTTTAATAATTTTTTTGGGGGGGTGATAAAGAGATCTGGCATCTTTTGAGTTTTTATAGAACACAGAATTTCTCATTCAAGAGAGTTTTAGAAACCAAAGATACTGACAAATTACTTTAATAAAAGTTAGCTTGTGTTTAGATATTTCCCTCAATTCCCTAGCTAGTGAAAACAGTGCTCTTATGAACTGTAAAAATATCTTAGGCTACATAATATTGCCTGCTTCTTTGTTAATTAAACACAGTAGACATTTTGAATAAAACTGTTAACATTATTAATTTATCCAGAGTTCCGGCATTTACACTGTAGGCTTCTGGTTCATGTATGAAACCAAAACTTAATGGAATTTGTATCTGATGAGTCTAAAACTTCAAAGGGTATGTTTGTTTGTACTATTCTAAAAAGATGAGTAAATATTTTAATTATATGAACTATTTGGAACTAGGTAGGTAGAAAAAAGACAAGACATGAAGATAAAAAATAAAAAGAGACCAAATAGATATAAAAGAAGAAACAAAAATGAGTTTAGAAGACCAAAAATGAACCAAAGTTTATTTCCAGTAATCCCTTTCAATCAAAGTGGCTAAATATTAAATTTAAGCCCAGCTGACAACCCACTTATTACAAGCAATATTTAACACCACAAAATACTAGGAAAAAAAGGAATTGAACAGTCCTTTGGCAATTTATTTATTGTGGTGGGATTTTACTTGTTGCAAAGGAGAAAGATACAATGAACAGAAGAGACTGCATGGACGATTTTTTTAAGAATCAGGAAGATATCAGACTCACAGTTTCTGTAGATCAGTTGCCTCAAAGCCCAGCACAGTGATGAGTATTTGAGTTTTTTAACTAAACAGTCACAGTGTTTGGAAACTCTAGGTATTCTGTGTGTGCCCTTCGTGGAAAGTCAGGCTGGCACTCGCATGTGTTGGAAAACAGACTGGCCAGTAGACACCAGTCACAGCTGTACAGTGGAACGGCATCCTAGGCCCTAAAGGAACTTGACTTCTTTTTTATGTGGGTACCGGGAGTTGAACTCAGGACCTCGCACTTGTTAACAGGCACTTGTACCGCTGAGTGATATCACCGGCCCTTCTTTTCCTTTATGTGGGTACCGGGAGTCGAACTCAGGACCTCGTGCTTGCCAGGCAGGTGCTTACACTGCTGAGCCATCTCATCGCTCCAGGAACTTGACTTTTTTGGATGCTTTCTCACTGCAGCAAGGTAATACTGCTACATGAGGTCCCTTCATTTGGTGAGAGTGATTTCTTACCAGTGTAAGACTTCTTACCCTTCTAAAAGCAGAGATGCCACGTGTGCACTGCACCCGCTGCCCTCGCACTGTGTCGAGCCCCATGCTCTATGCTTGGACTGATGCAGCGAGGTAAACAGTGATCTGCCAATATCAGGCAGCAGCCTACACTTGGGTCAACAGATAGTTCAGTTACTATTATGGGATGGTTGTGCTCAACACCATCAAATCAAACTAAACCACTCAAGTCCAAACCACTCATCAAGCAAAAGCAATAGAGGTCTTTGTATTAGAGAAATATTTTCAACATACACATTGTAATCCCTCATGAGTAACCGTGGCCATCTTATTCTCAAAACCATTATAAATTTCAAGCACGCTTGCAAGCAGGCACAGGCTGTCCGCTCGTTTGGAAGTCTGAAGAGTGAATGATGTTGTTTGGCCTGACGTAATTCCATTAGCTAAGCAGAGTTCATGCAGCAACTCTTTTCCTTCTAGAGATAAATTACTAAGGTCAAGTAAAGGGGAGTGTTTTCCTCAATACAGACATCGGAGCTGGGAGGGCGACGAATACAAGATAAACACCCTCTGCTTTCTGTACCATGTTGTGAGCGGCTTTTCCTCTGCCATGTTCTGCACCGTGCTCTTCCTGCCTCGGAGCTGGTGACCATGAGGGACTGAGACTTGTGAAACTGTGAGCCAAAATAAACCTGTCTTCGAATTGTGGGTGTTGGGTATTGTGGCTCAGCAACCGGAAAGTGACTGAGACAGGGTGGTTTTGCTGCTTCCAGACAAACCGGCCAGAGCAGGGCTGGAGAGGAATGTGGCGCTTCAGGGCCGTGCCCTCTCTGGCCACTGTGGGACCGCGGAGGACTCTGCAATGGTGCTGCTTTTATTCCTTCTACACTGGTTTCCTGTGACTGTTTCAACAAATGACCTTGAACAGGGCAGCTTAAATTGGAATGTATTCTCTCACAGTTCAGGAGGCCGGAAGCCTGAAATCAGTGCCACAGGGCCCTGCTCTCTCCAAAGGCTTTAGGCGAGGGCCCTTCCTGCCTGCAGCTGGATTCTGGAAGCTTCTGGCATTTCCTGGCTCAGGCTGCTTCCCTCCAGTTTCTGGGGTCACATGGCCTTCTCCTTTGCATCTGTATTGTCTCCTCTTCCATCTCTTAAAAGGGCATTTGTCTTTGGGTTGAGGGCCCACCTGGGTTATCCAGGATGATATCATCTCAAGACTCTAACTTAATTACATCTGTAAACACTCTTTTCCAAAAAAGGTTACATTCACATGTTCCAGGGTGTGGACATTTTGGGGGGGCATGATTCAGCCTTCTATATTTTCCTTCCCTAATTCCTACTCCTCATTTTTCTTAAAAAGTGTTCCCCACTCCTCTCTGCCTTTTTTCCTTTGCCTCCTTTATTTAGTTGGAGATGCAAGACCCCCATCTTTGCTGGTTTTAACCAGAAATATTAAGTGGCCGAGCTCCATCCAATGGCGAAAGGTGGAGTGGCTGTTTGCTCAGCGGCTGATGGGGTTGGTTGGTGAGGACAGGGTGAGAAGAGACACGCTGCTGGTCACAGGTTGACTTGTGTCCTCCTCTCAAATTCATATTTTGAAATCCTAACCCCAGTACCTCAAAATAGAACTTTACCTAGTGATGGGATAACTAGTGATAGGATAACCACAGGTATAATTAAGATGAGGTCATATTGGAATGGAGTGAGCTCCCAATCCTATGTGACAGGGTCCATATAAAAGGGGAAAAGCTGGATTCAGAGATAGATGAACAGAGGGGGTGAAGACGGAGGTCCGGGTGATGCTTCTAGAGGCCAAGGAATGTCAAATATCGACAGAGGTCAGGACAGAAACACGGAATACACCATCTCGGCCCTCAGGAGCCAACCTCATTGCTACCTCGATCTTGGACTTCAAATCTCCAAAACTGTGTGACAATAAGTATTTGTTTTATCCCACTTCTTTAGTGGCACTTTGTTATGGTCTCCCTAGCAAACTAACACTCTCTCAACACTTGGGGTGAGGTACATGTTTAAAGCAGCCTCTTTGAAGAGAAAACCGCAAATAGCAGTTAACCATCCTTTGTTTTATTTGACAAATATTCACCTATCATCAATCATGTGTAATTTCATGTAATTTGTCATTCCACGTTCAGCACCCTTTGAAATCTCCTTCAATGACATCTCCATTCTCCAGGTCTCAAACATTTTAGATTAGTATTTAAGACAAAAGAAGCAAAAGCAAATAAGCATTACTTCAAAGCAAATCATGGTGGTTGAGGCCATCACATTAGTGGCTGCGGTCCTGGCCCCTGTCGCTGGATTCGGCTTTGTCCTAGTCCATTGCAAAGAGAACCTGCTCCAAGTCCCAGAGTTACCTGAGCACAGACTGGAGGAGACCAAAGCTCAGGACTCTTTCTCTAGAAAGTCCTCAACAGCAACATGGAGCCCACGTGTTTATGTGGGGATAATGGCCACTATTACTAGGAATGGAAAAAAATTTAGGATTTTGTCATAAGGGGCTCCTCTCCCTTAGTCCCTGCATGAATTCCAGAAGAGTTCATTTTCTCAGGGAAATGCATGTGCACGCAGGGTCTTTGTGTTGGAAATGAAAGATCACTCTCAAGTAGTTCTCTGCTTCAGAGAAGTAGGGAGAAAAGCCAGGGCCACCACTGCTGCCCAAGAAGACCAAGTCACAGGAGGGGGCTGGGCCATGGTTCTAGAGGGATGGAGGGACGAACTCGTCACATGCAGTTGACAAAACTGTCTCTTGTATTTTTTCCACATAAAAGGCATTGTGCTGGGCTGTGGGTTTACAACAATTATTCACCCAGGGATTCTCAGTCTCTCTCTCTCTCTCTCTCTGTCTCCTACCACCACTTATGCTGTAATTTCTCTTAGATAAAGGTGAATAAAACATAGGAAGATTGACAGATCTCTTTGGTTCTTATGGTGGACTCAGTCTAGACATATCTTAACCAATATAAATCTTTCATATTTTAGTCCTGGCGGAATTGAGTGTGGAGCACAGGGCTGTGTACCCTGCTGTGTGATGGTACCGGCAGCTGCCCCTGCTCACCAGGTAAGCAGCAAGTCTCTGAGACTGCCCAACAGGGCCCCTGCGGTCTGGTCGAAGACGCCTTCCTCCCTGCAGGTGACTCTGCCAGCAACGCTGTGAATTTCCCATGGGAGCTGGTGCTGTCTGGTTTAACTCCCACTGTTCCTGCTTCCTGTATGACTCACTCCTTTGCACGGCTTCCTCTGACTCCTCCAGGCTCAGCTCAGGGGTCTCAGTGTCTAGGAAAGATTTCCTAAATCATCTTCTCTCAAGGCTTCTTCGGCGGCCTCATTTATCACCCCAAATTCAGGCAGCCTCTTGCAGAGCAGGGGGATCTGCTCACCTCAGTGATCCCCCTGAGGCAAAGAACGCCCATGCCACCTGCACCCCTGAACTTCCTGCATCAAGGTGGATGGTCCCCAAACACGGCCCCCAGTGATGGATCAGCCAATCTCTGCATCTCCTTAGCCATGCGCAAACCAACTAGAAGCCCACCCAAATCACACCATGGCAAACGTTGGTCAGCCCTTTCAAAGTGGTTTCTAAGATTGAAATGTAAGCATTTCCTGAATGACAACAGCTGCCTTTAGAGATTTAAATGATCCCAAATATCTGTCAGTCCTAAATTTAATGTCATATTGCTTTATTTCCTCATAAAAATCTTGCATGCTTGTATTCCTTGGTAATACATTTAGTTGCCTGGGAAACCAGAAGAGTCTGTGTGGTAAGAGAAAGAGTATTGAGGAGACAGTTTATGACAGCAGTGCTTCTGGAATATTCTCCCATGGTGCAATCTTTTACCCCATGAGGTGCAACACACCCACCTGCGCAGCTGGAGCAGCTCGCCCTGCCCTGCTTCCATGGTTACTGGCAGGTGGAGTATCCATGATGACTTGAGCACAGGCGGTCAGGGATCACCTCAGTGCTATGCCCAGCTAAAAGTCACCTGGCTGGCTTACACAGTGGCTCTCAATGGGTTTTCAGATATATGGGGACATAACTGTATGCATTTAAAGAGACAAGAAGGACTACTGATGCTGGGAAGAGGTGGAATTTTCCAGGTATCCATGGTTTCTTAGGAGATGTTGGTTCGAGACCTGGTGCAGGGTTCCTCACCTGGGCACTAAGGATCTGCATGCTGCAGGGTGGCCAGCAGCAACCCTGGCCTCCACCCACTAGGTGTCAGTGCATCCCTCCCATTTCACCATCTCCTGGGGGACTAACTGCCCCCTGTGGAGAGCGAGTGCTCTAGAGGTTCAGAGGTGAGACCAGGTAACTGCTGACCACAGGTACAGGCTAGTCACCTTCTGAAGGTCAAGGAATGGATGCTTAGGGAGTGGGAAGGAGGATGCCCTGTGCAGAAGTCTCCTGATGTCTGGTCTGTACTATGCCCCTTGTGGCCTCAGTAACCTCAGAAGCTCCGGGAACTTCATGCCTCATGGGCTTCTGGAGGCTTTTGTGTGATTAGAGGTGCAGACGGCGGATGTGATTGGGTGTAACTGACATAGTACAAATTGCTTGTCAAATTTCTCTCTCACTTGTCTGCATAGTGCAACCGTGAGAACATGTAAGCAGAGAAAAATAAATGTCTAAACACGCACAGGCACAGATGGTGAACTGACTCTGAACCTGACGAATGAAAATGTAAGGCTTGTCAACTGTGCTGCGTAACTCTCCAGTGGCATGGGAACGCCACCATCCTCGCTTGGAGACACTGGTGAGCCCTCAAGTTACCCGCCCCTGAGGCCCAGTTACCATCTTCCCTGCTTTGCGAGAGTCCATGTCCCTTATCCACAGGGCTTCCTGAGAAACCCTACCCTGCCCCTCGTTGCGTGGTCTATGCTCAATAAATAAGTGGGCGCCATGCTACTTGTACGAAGGTCACACAAAGTGTGCTTTTTACTTGAAGAGGAAATGTTTCACCACTTAAACCTCTTGGAAATCTTCCCATTTAAACAGATTTGCAAGGCACACACAAGCTCTAGTCTCACTGAGGATAAGTTCTGTTTTCCATATGTTGCACCTACACAGTGCAGCGACCTGGGCAGGGAACCAATGTCTTGTCCACAGTAAACAGCTGAGGAAGCCAGTTTGAGAAAAACTATTCTTGTGAAGCTGGAATGCTGGTGATAATTAAGGGTGTCTATTTAATAACTGGCTTGGAATGGCTGGGACTTGATTAATAACTGAGAGCTTATCTAATCTTTGTCCCTAATTCCAATTAGGACCAACCAGAAAAAACCAAATATATACTCCTATCCACTCACATAGGATACTTTACTCCTCCTTTGCCTGCTCTGGCTTCCCTAGGCCATCAGCTTCCAATCAGGGCTCACCTGAGACCTTCCCTTTCTCCTGCTACAGTATTTACTACTTCCATGCCTTCGAGTCTCCGGCAAAATTCAAGTGATGGTGGCTGACTCTCTTTGCTACAGTAAGCTCAGCAGGGATAACTTTTGCTTTCCTCCTCTGGTTGGTGTTTGCTCATTTCCATGTCACCCATTTTCCCAGCAGGAGCATTGTGCACTCTTAAGTATATGGCCCAGGTGGACTGGTGCTGTCCTTCTCGAGGGGCTCAGAGGGGCTCTTTATTGAAAAACACTGCCATCTCTATGATGGCACACAGTATCCAATGGCCAGATCTTCAGTGGGTAGCTACAAAGAGTAGAGCATGCAGAGAGATACAAGGCCTACTTGAAACTGGAGAGAATTTGGGTGGGAGACAGGCAATTAGCTCTATGGAATTTGGCCCAGGGCAATGAGCCTGTGAAAAATGGAGACATGACATGGCTCACTGATTGACTGAGCAATTTTGGTAGGAATTTGGGACAGCGTGACAAGAACCTTGGCCTTCATGACAAGAACTTTGACTACATTGTCAGCCATTGTTCAGTCTCTTGCTCTTGGAACTTGTCTTGATCATGTCTACAGCTCTTAGAAGAAGAAGAGGAGGGCCTGTGAGATGGCTCAGTGGCGTAAGCGCCTGCCTGGCAAGCGCGAGGGCCCGAGTTCAACTCCCGGAACCCACATAGGAAAAAAGGGCCGGTGATATCGGTCAGCGGCACAAGCGCCTGCTGGCACATGAGGTCCTGAGGTCGACCCCCGGTACCCACAAAAAAAAAAAAAAAAGAAGAAGAAGAGGAGTAGGAAATACGGACATTAGACACTAGTAAGTGAATTTATGTGCAATATGACAATGTTCTTCTAATAACTAGGAAATCAAAATTACAAAAGATTTTTTTTTTTTTTTTTGTGGGTACCGGGGGGTCGACCTCAGGACCTCGCGCGCCAGCAGGCGCCCGTGCCACTGAGCGATATCACCGGCCCCTTTTTTGTATGTGGGTTCCGGGAGTCGAACTCAGGCCCTCGCGCTTGCAAGGCAGGCGCTTAAACCGCTGAGCCATCTCACCGGCCCCACAAAAGATTTTTATGAGAACCTAGTCTGGAGTAATTCTACCCATTTTCAGCACTATTATTATTATTATTATTATTATTATTATTACTATTGCTATGGATCCTGTAATGCCTGTTCTCCATGAATTTAAAGCATGAATATCAACTGCTTATTCACTTAACAAATACATATTGACAGTCTGATATTTTGTTGGTTTTGGATTTCTTTTTTTTTTTTTTTTTTTGGGTACCGGGGGGTCGACCTCAGGACCTCGTGTGCCAGCAGGCGCCCGTGCCGCTGAGCGATATCACCGGCCCCTTTTTTGTATGTGGGTTCCGGGAGTCGAACTCGGGCCCTCGTGCTTGCAAGGCAGGCGCTTAAACCGCTGAGCCATCTCACCGGCCCGGTTTTGGATTTCTTTAAAAGACAAATATAAGTGACACGATCAGACCTTGTATTCCAAAGCAGATGAGAATAAACTTCAAAAGTAAAATGAGATTTTGAAAATATTCAGCTGTTTTTTTTCATAATTTAAAGCTGTGCATTTAATAAGCTTTGTCACCCTGAATGCTTTTCTTCTGTGAACTCTCTCCACATTGAAAGCATGCACCAGAATCCCAGTTTTTGTGAACACGCAAGTGTGGTTTCAGGTCTGCCAGGGCTTAGTCTTTACTCCCTGAGAGCAGAGATTCTAGGGAGTAATGGAGTGGGGGTATATTAGTGGGACACTGGACCCCAAATGCTTGTTAAGTGAAAAGAAATTTTAGGTGATCAATAGATTTGTATTACCTGTGCTGCTACATCCCCTTGGTATCATCTGGCCACCTATCCACCATGAAACAGAACAATTTTCAAGATGCATGTATCTTTTCAGTCCACGGAGAACTAAAACTGTGTACCTCCCAAATCTCTTCCTCATTGTCCGTACACACACAGCTTGGTCAATGAATCTGCCTGCATGTCTGACTGTCCTCATGAACATCACTTAATTATCTTCATTAGCATCATTTCCTAGTCCAAGAGATTCTTGCCCAAGCAAATAATTTGACTGTTTCTTATAGAAACCTGTGGAAAGACCTATGAACTTTTCAGTAGGAATTCTCAAAGAATGGTTTGTAGCCTAAGACTCTGAACTCTTGTTTCTACCAACACTGAATGTGGTAAGTTCTAGCACTGAAAGACCTGCCTTGCAACCTTGGCTTCAGATTCTCAACCCAAGATTGTCCTTTATCCTTCCAAGGCACCGCCTGAGCTCCCTCAAGTGCTATGTTGCAAATTCCACTATGTTTGAGCAATGAGTTGTGTTGAGGACCATTTTTCCCCTTCCTGGGAATTCAGATATGAGCATGTGAGGCAGCTAGTTTTTGTGCTGGCCCTTCATTATTATGCTATACATTTACTGGATAACATGTAAAGTTTGTATATTTTCATAAATAGGACATTAGTTTTGATCTTTCCCCCCATAATACTTTTATTCTGAGTTGATTTATTTTTTTGTGTTAGAATTAAATTAGACTCAAATAGGGCATGGCTAGTTGAGCTGTAGAGTGCATTGGAGTCTCCTAAAGCTATGACCTAATGTAGGCAATTTAAGTTTGAAAGAGGAATTAGAGTAAGAAATGGATGATAGCCATGACGTGCTGTAAGCTTACTACCAGGCCAAGTTAATGTCAGACAACTAATCAATTTGGTCTTACTAGAAACTTAAACTAAAGAAGCATTTCTCTTTTCTTTTCCACTATGTTTTCCTCCCAAGCTTTTATATTTTTGCAAGTGGATACAAGTTTATCAGAGAAGTTTGAGAGGAAATAAAATGCTTAAGTAGTGCTATGAGTGCAACAGATGGATTTCAGTGTCTGTTGGAAGAGCTTGAGCTTTTTGGTATAAAGAAAAGTACACCCAGTACCAAAGGAGGAGTTCGACTACATCTGATAATGCACTCAAATCCGCCCTGAGATTCCTCATCTCCAAGGATTACCTCGAAATATCCTTTTTGCTTGAGATTCTTCATGGTTCACCAGAGATGCCCAGAGACAGCCCTATTCTGATGGGCACCATTTGGGCGGCAGGGAGCTGACAGCAAATCAGAAGCGATGCCCTTCCCCCAAAAGATGCGCTCCATGGAGGCTCACGAAATGTATTCGATCTTCGGCTTTGTGTTCGCGCTTTTGAATTTGTTTAGGCAAGCTTGTTTGGGTAATGAAAACCTAGAGTTCTTGGCAGATTTTCCCCTCTTAAAATGAAGAAATAGCAAACTGACTCTCCGGTCTTAGCAAACTCTACACATGTGTAGGAGAGGTAATTACAGGTACTCCGCACCCCAGCTCCTGTCTCACCGCAGTTTGTTCTTTATTGCCAGCCCTTGCCTTCATGATTCCAATGCTCACTGGCAGGTTTCTTGAAAGGATAGAGATGTGATGCCCAAATATAAAACCTGGGTGAAGGGAAAGCACTTCTTGTTTTGGGAAAAATTAAGCCACTGCATAAAAAAGATTTGTGCCTGCAGTGAAACTGAAAATAAAAATGTGCTTTAGAGAAAAGGCTTCATCATAATAGGCTGGAGATAACTAAGAATTTTTAATCTCGTTCGCACAGAGCAGAGGGGCTGAGGAACCTTTCCCTGGGGGCCTGTGGTGCACCTAGAGCCACCAAGGGAGAACATCAGTATGAAGGGACGAGACGCACGCTCTGCACTAGTGCTGCTGCCACTGTCGCCTGCATGAGATCAGGGCCAGCGGGGAATGGACTCGAGTCTGCCATGAACCCAAGTGTTGTTCTAAGTATGCCATCATTTATTTCTCATAACAGTTTTAAGAGATCAACA
The DNA here is from genome assembly GCA_028451465.1 of Erethizon dorsatum. Classification (NCBI taxonomy): domain Eukaryota; kingdom Metazoa; phylum Chordata; class Mammalia; order Rodentia; family Erethizontidae; genus Erethizon; species Erethizon dorsatum. Next base: position 61,355,727 of record CM051833.1, read on the forward strand.
CCACTGTTTTTTCATCTCTATTTTAACTAAGAAGAAATAAAGGCACTGAAAAAATAAGTAACTTGTCCAGGGACTCAAGCTAGACAATGTACAGCATCCAACACTGAGCCAGAAATGAAAGAGATGAGGGGCAATAAAAAAAAAAATATGGCATCTTTAGTTGTTGTATGGTGGCTGCCTCAATATCCTGAATCAATTCAAATAAATTTACCCTTCGTGCTCATCTAGATTTTGGAGAAGAGCCAGAAGTTGCACGGTACCAGATCCTGTGAACAAGGTGGATATGGACGCACATAACGTTTTTATAAGCCTGCCTTTCCATTGGATGGAAGTCAGCAGCAACACTGTAATGACAACTTGTAATGACACTCATGAAAGAGGACTTCCAGAACTGTGTCAGAAAGTGGCAAGAGTGATGGAATAAGTATGTGCTAAGCAACTACTTTGACAGGGGTTAATGGCAATGTGTCTTTTACTGTAAGAATTTTAAAAATATTTAAACATTTACAATATATTTTGATCACACCTTGAAATAAGGAACATTAGCACTTCTTTTTTTTTTTTTTTTTTGTGGATACCGGGGTCGACCTCAGAACCTCGTGCGCCAGTAGGTGCCTGTGCCACTGAGCGATATCACCGGCCCTTTTTTTGTATGTGGGTTCTGGGAGTCCAACTCAGGCCCTCGCGCTTGCCAGGCAGGCGCTTATGCTGCTGAGCCATCTCACCGGCCCAACATTAGCACTTATAAGAGCAGCGTATTCCCTGTCCCAGTGTCATTATTCCCTGTGACCTTCATCAGAGGTTCCTGCAAACCCCAGCCTGCAGTTTGCGTTCACTTGGCTCACCTCTCCTGTCCCCTTCTCTCAGCTGGTCCCCACATTGGTTTCCATCTCCATGAGTCCCCCACTTCTCTTTGAAGACAGGACTTGTTTATTTTGCCTGGCACTGTTGTAGGTAACAGTTTAGAGCAGTGATGGTGAACCTTTTAGAGACCAAATGTCCAAACTGCAACCTCAAACCCACTTATTTATTACAAAGCACCAACACTGCAATTAGACCTGAGTGCTTGGCTGCTGGGGCAATGCAGGCTTGTGTGACAACAGAGAGGGCTCTGTGTACCCACCGTGGCACATGTGCCATAGGTTTGTCACCACTGGTTTAGAGCATTTTCTCTGTAGAAGTTGGAAGTTGTGATAGAATAACTTTCATTTAACATTTTCTAGATGGCTTTGGGTCTTTTGGAGAGCATCACTTATTTATCTAAATTATAATAATATTCTTATAAAGAGCTTCGATTCCCCACTAAGTGATGTTACTTCATATTTACATGAGAGCAATTACATTTCCCGCCTCACAGCAACTGTGCGATCCTGACTTGTTAGCTTTCACATACTCTAACATTAAGGATTAGACCTGGAAGGATCCTAACTTCCACCTGCCACGTGCATGCTGCCTTGATGTTTGGGAAGATGTAGTTCATTTTCTGCACCGTATGCTTGATTGAGGAACAAAAAAAGTGAAAAGCTTTGAGAAGTTAGGACTAAGGACATGGGACCAGTCTATCTAAGCCGTTCTTCTGGGATCCTGAACAGGCCCACCAGAAGGGCATAAAGATGAAATGTAGAGAAGAAGACTTTTCTGAGCTTCCCTTATTGAAAAAAGGCAGGACTTTCTGTGAATAAACCTGCCATAAATCCTCTCTGGGGGGCACCCTGCCAGGAAGGAGACGGATCCTTAGACTGACACGTGCATAGAAACAGCGTTATCAGAGGCCGCCATACCTCCACCTCGTCCACCCTTAAGCCCTACATATACCCACCTTTTCTAGGAAGCTGGTCTATAAACCGTTGCCCCTGGTTCTTCAGCGAGTTACTTGTCCCTGTGCTTATCTGTGTGCGTGTGAGTGAGGCTTGTTTTTTCTCTTGCTGATGTCTACTGTCAATTAATTTATAACCTCTATACCCATCCCTATTAGGACCTGAGTTGGTAGAGGAAAAGTTGTACTCCCAATAGTCTGACGTCTAGAGCTGGGTGTCCCAGGCCTGAGTTGCTCAAAGAAGCGACTGCCAGGCTGCTGTAGAAGACAGCTGGCTCCATGGTACTATGCTAAGGGGATTTTGGCTTCAAGGAGAGAAAATCAGATAGGGAGGAGCAGGAGACAGAGCCACTGGATGGCTATCAGCCTGCACCTGAGAACGCTGTGGGCGATGGAAGCACATTAGGGAGCCCAAGCCACGTGACCAGAGCAGGCTGGCTCAGAGGGCGTGTTTGTGTGCTGGGGATGGGGTGGGATCCACCTGCAACACGCTGGTGGCTTCTGCTTGGAGAAAGGTTGGCTGCCGTGGTCACAGCACACATGACAGTGTGGGTTCTCAGATGCACTTATGCACTGTTATGACTTAGATCAGGAGTGTCCCTTAAAAGTCTCACTTGGTCAGAGGGGGGATTTTGGAAGGTGATTGGATCACGGGGGCGCTGAACTCACCTGTGGGTTAAACTATAGATGAATGCATAGCTGAAGGTGCCGTTAGGAGGTGGGGCAGGGTCGGAGGGGCGACCCGGAAGGGTGTATTCTCATTCCCCAGATCCTCCCTTCTCTCTCTGCTTCCTGGCCACCACGACCTGAAACCATCCCACTCTGCTGTTCCTGCTTTGGAGCCAACTATGGACTGAGTCCTCTAAAAATTATGCTCCAAATAAACCTCTCCTCACTTAAGTTAGGGGTGTTGAGTACTCAGTCCCAGGGACGAAAATGTGACTAAGACACCCACGAACATGGAGTTCCAGTTGGTTCTTGTGTGTAACTGCAGCCCACTGGGACCCTGGCCTGTGGAACTAGGCAGGGATGTCTCCTATCAGCAGGCCTTCGCTATGTTCATGCTGAAATCAAGGTGAGATATTTGACAATGGCTTTCATTCCTGAGAATAAATCCTTCACATTTCAATACTATTGGTGGATCTTCTTTTACATTGGGAATCTAAACAAATGACCAGTAGCGAATCATAGCACTTAGCAGGATGCCTTGAATACAGTAATCATTCAGTTAATGTTCACTGGCTGAACTCAGATTACTACTGAAGAATATTGGACAATGAGATGTAGAAGAGAACAATTTAAATGAACCTGAGAAACATTTTTAGTCTTATTTCTGCTTAGTGCATAACAGAACTTCACACAATTCATATAACTTATTTCAAACTAATGATATAGTGGCCCCTCCATATCAGTCATATATTTTAAATGCATGGGCTCATTGCACCATCTTAACTGCACTTGGCCTGGGTTTCTTTCTGGGGCTTTGAAAACCTTTGTAAACAATAACTTAGAGCTCAGTAAGCAGTAGCTCCATCAGCGTGAGCCAGCAGCCTCATTCCTAGGAGAAGAGGCTGACCTATTGCATGCTCACACACTACCAGGTAGATACATCATGCTTAGCTGGCACTGTGCATCAAAACTACCTGCAAAACTTTTGGAGGCAGACTGAAGGTCGGAGCTTGTGTCAGAGAGGAAGACATAAGTGCTCTGGGGTACAGGCAGAGCATGCATCATTCTAAACACTTGTGCAGGGGATTACACGCTGCGTATCTTTCCCTCCATCTCTGTGTGAAACCCTGCCCTGTGTTACACTGCCTTGACATCTCTCCATGTATGACCACGACTGCCCCTTGATCCACACTGCAGAAAGTCATGTACATTTGTCTGTACCCTTCCTCCATCACACAACCCTAAGTATAGGACAACTGTCCCAGGACTGACATCCAGGCTGCCAAAACGGGGAAGCAGCCCCACTGGGACAAGAGGAAACAGTTAATTTGCAGGGGGTACACTGGTTTACTTAATAAGGTGAGTTGTGCAGAACATCAGTATTAAAGAGCTGTGTCTCAGCTATAAGCAAACAAATGTAAAAAAAAATCTATTGGGAATTTGAAGGCAGAGCCACCATGATTTAAAGACAGAACCAGGATGATTTTCCATTCTGTGTGAGTCACATAAATCTCTGAAAATAGCTTGGGACAAAAATGATATTCCTTATAAAAACTCCTGTGGTCTACAAGGATGTGTATAAGACTAAGACACTCACTCACCCATAGCCAACTAAAATTCAAATGAATGGGGGAAAGGGTTGAATTTAAAAGAAAAAGTATTGCAGAAACCTCTCTCTCTCTCTCTCTCGCTCTCTCTCTTTCTCTCTCACACACACACACACATACACACTCTCCTTACAGAATTGAAAAAGAGGAATTAAAATACTTCTTCCATCTAGAGAATAAGGCGAGCTTGACTACAAGGCAGCTCCAATGGTTCTCTAGCAATTAGATTTATATACGCCTTAAAGCATTTTCCTCATCACAGGCTATTTTCACTTCTAAATGTTTGACAAAGTTTCCTGCCAAGATCTACAAACAGCTGAAAAATGGAAGATAAATTCCCAACCAGGGCATTTGTCTGGGTGGTGTGGAGTAGAAGCAGCTACCCCTGCTGCATTTATAAAGGTACTAGCAAGGAGGCATTTCCATTTATTCTCATTATGATATACTTCATAGATAAGTAACTTGGCACTTCACAGATGGGCCTCTGAAATAATTTCTGCCACATGGAAAACTGAATGAGACAGAATGACTAGGTCTGTTGCCCTGTTCACAGGATTCATCAAATCCCAAAATGCTACACTAAGGGATGGCTACACACACACACACACACACACACACACACACACACACACACACACACACACACATTACTTGACTGATGGAAGTTGCAGCAGTACAATGTGACCATCCAGAATAATGAGCTTAAGGGAATAAAAGTAAGACAAATAATACCCAACAAGAGGTCCAGGCACTGGATAGTAACCCAGACCTCTCAGCAGTCTCATCCAACTCCCTCCGCACTGTTTTTTCCTACGGTGAACCAGAAGCCAGGAGGTCTCCATTGTAGTTCAGGCATAGGCTCGTATTTAAGGGCTGTACTTAAACAAGCAAGACAACCTTCAAAGTACTCCACAATATGACTTGCAGATTGCCCTAAAATTAGGTGACCATATGTGGTCTCAGATCTTTTCACAAAGAAACAACATTGTCTCTTTTTTATTCAAAAGTAAAAAAGAAGAAAATTAGGTAGGAAACTTGTCTTCGGCTAATGAGCCACAGAATGCCTGTCTACCTGCGGCTAGACATTTTATTTTAAGCTAAGGCCTCCTGTAGATGTTTCTGTATTTGGAGAATTAACATAATTGAACCATGACTTTAACATCTTTTTTACTGCACTGACGACACGATGAATGTCTCAGTCCCGAGTTCTAAACTAATATTTTCAGCTTTCTACTTAGCGTCTCCCCTTTCATATCTAATGCACATTTCAGACCCAAATCACACTTTGGCTTTTATCAATCCCTCCTCTCTCCTCTGTCTTTTTCCTACCTAAAGTATTTTCTTCTCCATCCTCAGCATGTTCTGCTGGACCCAACTTTAAAATTTCTTTCCCACCTCCTCTGCTACACTCCTGGTCCAGAACAACATGATTTCTTCCCCAGACGTCTGAAACCCAGCCATCGCTGCTTTCCCTTTTCATCTTTGTTCTAGCATCCAGCTGGTGGCCAGAGAAGACATTAATATAAGTCCAGCCATGCTCTCTCTAGACAAATCCCTCTGGGGGGAAATACAAATTCCTTACCTGAGCTTAAAGGGATCCCTCGCCTCCTGTCAGGGCCTCTGACCTCCGCCTACTCATCTCCCAGTTATATCAACCCTGACCTCATCCTGTTTTTGCTGCAAGCCATGCCCCTCTGCACCCAGATTTTTGCCTTTGCTGCTCCTACTGCCTCTGAGGTGGCTTAAAGACCAGCTCTGCTTCCTGCTCAGGAATCTCCTTCTCACAGAGTCTTTTCCTGACCACCCACATTCCACGTTTCTTCCCTCTTGTCACTCTGCAATCCTTTCCTCTTACGCTTTCATTCATATCCAAAGCAGAACGTAAATACTGTTTGCTTGCTTTTGAAACTGTTTTCACCACTAGCCCACCAGCTCCATGAAGCAGAAACTTCGATGGTGTACTGTAGTTCGCACATAGTAAGTACTCAATAAATACTGGCCAAATGAATGAATGAGGAAAGTGGATGAATGAGTAAGGAAATAAAGTAATTCCACATTTTGGACACCAACAGGCAAGGAGAAAATGGTGAACTATTTTGAACTATTTTTCTTATGCAGCATCTTGGCAATTGAATTAAATCATCACATTAGACTTCTGTGTTACGACAGCTGACAGCACTTCCAGTCTGAAAGTTGGACTTCTTTATATTTAATTAGTCCCCAGGAAGTTTTAAATACTGCACGCATTGTCCCAATAATGATCCTCTATATGTAGATAAGAAATTATGATCTAACATAAAATTTGTACTGTGGTCCTAATCAGCTTCAAACGTTATCCTTAAATCTTGCCTGCTGTTTCACTCCATGCAATTGGCTGCTTTCCTCTGGGTTAAGTTTCCTCCGGGGAGCTGCAGCTCAAAAGTGGCAACCAGCCCCATTCAGGGAGAAGCACAGTTTTCCAACGTTAACCTTTGGCTCTGTGGTATGATCTCAAGGTCACAGCTGTGGTTTTGTCAAGGTTAGTTATGCAGGGGAGGTGGTCTCCAAACAGAGTCTGTGTGCACCGGGGCCTTCATGAAGCCTGCCAGGGACATGCAGGGCTTGAGGGTTTAGAGAATGCATTTCGGATTCTCGGCTTCCCTACTCACTGTTACAGAGAAAACGATCTGCTTGGGAATGTGCCTGCCTTGTCTTCAACAATTTCCTTTTTCTCAATTTATACAACCAAGTCAGTCAGCTCTCTCCCTGCTCCGGAACGGCTTGAGATGAAACCAGGGTACCACATAATGCCCTGGTCTGGTTTGCAAAGGAAAGAATTCTAGCAATGGATGATTCATCTTTTTTTCCAACAATGTGGTTTCCAATTCTTGACCTTCAACAAAATCAAAGGGGAACTAAATCAAGTTATCAGTTAAGAGATAATGAAAAGGAACTTCTGATAATGGATCCCAATGCGATATTTTAAATTCAATGCACACGAAGTTCAAAGAATCAAATGGCATTATTAAGGAAAGATCTTTTTGCCCTTCACCTTAGATATGTGAATGTCTCTGAGTATTTAAATCTATAAAAATGAAATAAAAATAAGAACAGAAAAATACAGAACTCTGCTTATTGAAGCAATAAATAATATTCATTTTTGAATATATAATTGATTGGGGAAAGAGGGCTCATCCATCTAAGGAATGAATTTCCAATATAATTTACTTTTTATATTTAATAATTTTAATCAAGATTTATGATATACACGTTATGTTGATTAATTGTATTCTGCTAATAGCTACAGCAATAACTTAATCCATAAGAAAATATTAATAGCCTGATACTATAAGTATTAAAATTACATTTTAATTTGTATATATTTTGTTTGCAGAAAGAATGATCAGTAAGAGACTATCAAGCATAAAATACATTAATCTGGGTAAAATTTGGGGGATTGTGGAAAGGTCACATGTTCAAGTAGCAAAAGGAATGTGGAATTTCTAACATAGTGAAGAATTTGCTCACATGTTATTAAAAAGGATGATGGAGGATGTTAAACCATTGGGACATTTAGATTTCTTCAATGTATTTAAAAAGAGGGACATGTCAATTTTATTTTTAAAATGCCATATGGAAATATATTCTTGGAATATAGTGTTTGTGTGGGGGGGAGGTGGTAAATAGCTATGCAAAAGTCTTTTAGAAAGTTAACAAGCAACAGTAATATCACATCCTTGTTCTCAGTGATTCTGTGGAGGATTTGCAATCAGCAAAATGACATAGGCCCTTTCCAGCCACCCTGGGGAGCCATGGGGGATCCTGGATAAGAATACGGAACTTTCTTTTGTGGAGATTGCTAGCAGAGGGGACAAGACCAAGGGAACACCAGCGACAGAATACTGTGACTCCAGAATTTAAGAAAGTGGGTAGAAAGGGCTTTTGGAGATGAATGGAAATGCAGTCCCTCCTAGGGGTGGGGGGGACAGCGTGCTCACAACCCTTTCATTCTCTTTCCCTTCTCCAAGTTAGGACACCACTCATTTCAGCCTGCTATGGGGCCATTCATAGGCACCTGCTTGAGCCCTCTCTTTTCTGTGTTTGAAATAAAGACCCTCACCTGCCTTTGAATTTACAAAGAAACCGAGCAGAGACTTATCACTGGATAACTGGGTAGAGACTGGATAACAGACGTCAACTGTGGAAAGCCACGAACCCGCAGATTGCAGCACAAACCAGTGGCTGGGAACTTCTCACCTACAGGTAAGAACTGAGAATGCGGGGCACAGTGGACGGACGAGAAGATACAGAAGTCACCAGAGCCTTCGAAGATGCGTATCCCTGATAGACAAGGACATCCCACCCTCCCCACAATTCAGGCTGGAACTGGCCCATGACTGTCTAAATTCCCCACCCCAAGCCTGGGTCCATCAGGCTTTGCTGCCCGTGTGACCTAAGATCATGCGTCTCTGTCACACCAGCACAAAACGGAGCCGTAGTATTCAACCCTGAGCGTTCAGCAGAATACATAAGGGAAGCAAATGGTAAAGTCTGGACATGGTTCGATCGCATGGCTCTTGCTCAAGCCAGCTGACACATTGGTCTGCTGAATAACTTGTTTTGTTCTGTGGTTGGGTTAACCAGCAGGAGGACTGGTTGCGGCGGTCACGCTCACTAACTCTTGGCTGCAGGCTGGCCTCTGAAGCTTCCCTCCCATCCCAACACCTTCAGATCCTCTGTCTGCCAGGATCCCGTGGGGCTGGGGTGGCCTTCGGAGCCATCTGGGAGACTGAAAAAGCAGGATAGCTGGAAGTGCACCCTGAAGCCGAAGTGGGAAGAAAACAAAGCCTGACTCACTCTGTCCCTTCCCATTTGTGCCTAATTACCATGGATAAAATCATGTTAACGGGTAGGAGGTCATTTACCCATTTAAGATGAGCTTTGTCGCAAATTGTGCTTAATTACTGAATGCTCAGTGCTCATCCTTTGCCTCTGTTTTGCAGAGTTCATTACTATCCCAATCCAGAGTAGCAGGTCACCTGCCTGCAATTTAAAACAATGATCCAGAGCCCCTCTGCTTTGTAATTTAAATGTTTTTAACCAGTTCTAGTCTTTTACCTGATGAGAAGTAGATAACTGAATAATTCCCTTATTTCCCCCAAGAAGATGCTTTAGAAACAATATTCCCTTTTTTCTTCATTCAACAAATATCCTTGCCAATATTTATTACCTACTCTATCTTTTTTATCTACTACTTCTTTTCCCTGAGCCTGAGCCAATAGTGAGAATCAGTGAGAAAGAAACATAATTTCAATATTGTTCTTTTGGATAAGTGGGTTGTCGCAGTAGAAGGTGACAGGTGACACTGGTTGGGCAGTATCAGGCCAATGGAGAAATGTTCAGTGCAGATAATTGGGTTACTCCTCAGGGCTCTCCACTGTCTGCCATCCCTTAGTTTAACAGATGAGCAGCCAGCCAAAAGAGCAAGGTGAAAAATTTGATCTCCAAGGGGACAAATCAGCTTCTCTCAGTGACTGAGGTGGCCTCCGCACCAAACTCCAGAGGCATCCTGCACATGGCCTGTGCCCTTAGGGGTAGGGAAAGGGACAACGTGGAAGAGCTTCTGAAAAATCCTGTCCTGAAGGTTCAAAAGCAGCTCAAAGCACACACTGCTGCATCTCCTCTGTACACCAAAGCAAAGCAATTTTACAAATCATTCCAGTATAAGGCTTAAGGCAGCAGCAAAGAATACTGAGCAGTCAGCCTTCCACACTCCCAGGTTCCACACCTGCAGATTCAGTAATGGAGGACTGAAGATGTTGACAAAAATTGCATCAGTACTGAACATATAAAACTATTCCCTACACGGTATTCCTTAAAACAACCGTTTACATAGCACTTACACTGTGTTAGCTATTACAAGGCATCTAGAGAGGACTAAGTTCGTGGGAGGAAGTGAGCAGGTTATACGCAGACGATGTTGTTTTATGCAAGCGACTGAACACCTATGGATTTCGGTATCATCTGGGGCTCAGGAACCAATTCCCTGCTGATACCAGGGGCAGCTAGCTATATTTGGGAAGTGAAAGGTAACTTTAATCATAAAAAATACTGTAGCTCAGAGAAACATGTAATGGATAGATGGAGCATGGTGAAGGCAAGATTGTATCTTGAAGTATTAACAATTTTTTTTTTGTTCATTTTTATTCTCCTTTGAGTGCACACTGGAACACCAAGGGTGACCTTTCCCGTCTTAACCATACCTAAGTAAAGACAAACCTCAAAGAGACAATGTGCCGGAGGGCCGGAGGGATATCTGCACCTGCTAGGAGCATGAGGCTTTCCTGTTCCGTGGAGTAGACCAGAGCTTGTGGGGGGACAGAGGGAGGACAGCAGCGCCCCAGCTCTGTAGGCTGAGTGGGAGGAGCTCGGACACCTGGAGTCCTCACCGTCAGAACTACCGAGGGGGTCTCTGTAGCTTCCCCTCTCTGCACACTATTGTCAGCGTCACACTTGAGTTTAATATGCTCAGTGAGCGCTTTAAGTCTGTCCTCTTGATTAAAGTGGTCTTTGAATAGGAAGGGCTTTATTAACCAGGAAGGTAAAGTTAGAATCCTTTGCTAAACTGAGGAGGTCCCTGATATATTCATGTAAGCGAATACTATGGAAGATCACGTGTGTGTTGAAAACAAGGGACTAATAACCACTGGATAGTCCTATTTTACATTATTATAATATATATTCAATATATTATATATAATCTGTGTCTACACATACATGCAAAAATTAAACTTTGTTTTGACTATGGATATTAATATCATCATCAATGTTAGCTGAAATTGACTATTCACTTAGGAGCATCTATCCATTACATACAGTAATATAAGGAGGAAGTTTGGATCAGTGCAATTTCTGGAGAAAAATTGCTATCTTTTCTGACCAAAGAATTGGAATATCTCAGAGAAAAATGTTTAAATTTAAACTTTAATCATCAAATCAAAATTGGAAGGAGATAGTTTTCTAGGAGATAAGCAGTTTTATTTTTTTTTTAATCTAGGAAATATTTTCCAGACTCTAAATCAGTAATTCTCAAGCTTGAAAATTTTAGAATCCTAGAGGGTACCTTACAATAATTGTGAATGTATGAGCCTCTCTTGGGATAGTTCTGGTGAGCACAGATATCCAAGGTTAAAAGGCACATTCTTCACTAAGTACTTTTGGTCTGCTTTGGCTTGCATAACAAAAGGTAGATAGGGAGCTCTATTTTAGAGTGTGGTGAAGGCAGTTCCAGGTAAGGAAGAAGGGTGAGGGCAGGTAGGTCTCAAATGTAAGAGAAGCTGTGCTACACGGTGTAACTGTAAACTCATTTAAAATAATTAGGAAACTCTATATATGGCAGTTAAAGCTTGGTTTGTGATATCACAATATTATGACTTCAGCTTTTTATGTGTTCAAGTAATACTTGATAAGTGTGTCCTGGACAGCAGAACAACCCTGTGCTAGGGGCTATAGCAGCAAAAGGGGGAGACGCTGTGCGCGCCCCATGGAGCCCATATCCTAGCAGATGGAAGCTACGCAACAGGGGCCACCTTCATCGCACAGCACGGTGCCAGGCAGAGTCGGGGCTCTCAGAAGAAACACTAGATGTGAAATCGGAGAAAGACACTCTTCTTGTTCCTAAAGGGCCACTAGCTTGCCTAAGGAGACGACTCCACTACAGCTGAGTAATATGGACTCACAGGGGTGTTGCACACAGCGCTATATTTGGAATATACACATAACAAGAAAGGTTCAAACAGGAATATACAGATAACAAGAAAGGTTCAAACAGGGCAAAATTGGGGTTCTCACAGAAGGGCTTTTTTTTTTTTTTAAAGTGGGACAGGAATTTGTCTTTGAAGATGGGTAAGGAGAGACTAGGAAAGTGAAGAAGCGATTAGGTGGGGGAAGTAGCTGAAGGGATGGAGTTGGGCTGAGAAAGTTATTGGCAGGGACAGAGAGGAGAGTGTCCAGTTAGAAGAAAGGCTGTGAACTTAGAAATGGTGAGAATGGAGGATGCATAGAGATGGTGGAGGCAAAATTATTTTAGGCTCGAAAAATGTAGGCAATGTTTTGACCCCAAAAGTAGGGGAAGAAACGGAGGGAAAAGGAAAGAAAGAAAGGAAGAAAGTGAGAACTCTCATGGCTCAGACAATGGGTGATGAGGCTGGCCAGTATTTTGCAAGCCGAAGTCTCTGGAATATGTAGATGCTTGGTTTCAGAGCCCAAATGTAGGCTAAATATTGATGAAACTATTGTAGCATATGAATGTAGGGTAAACTCAATTTCACTGAGGTTAGGATGTGCATTAGGTTAATCTAGGCCTCCACTTTAGGGACCCAATAGAAGAAATAGGGTGTTCTTTTCTGGGAGTACAGAGTTACTTCATTTAGTCTGTAATATTATTTTAACACAAAATTCCTAGCATACAATAATAAGACATGCAGAGCAGGAAGAAAATATGACTACAAATCAAGAGAAAAGGTAGCCACTAAAGGCAAGTCCACTGTAATCTAGGTTTTAGAACATGCAGGAGGGACTTTTATATATATTACATATGTTGAAAGAGTAACAGTACAATGGACAACATATGAGAAAAAAAAGGAAAACTTCAGCAGAGAAATGAAAACTATAAGAAAAAAATGGGAATTCTAGAACTAGAAAATATGGTATCAGAAATGAGAGATTTACATAATGATCTTTACAGAGGTTTGGAAACAGGACTTAAAGAACCAGCGAACGTGAAGACCAATTTCTAGAAATCATCAAAACTAAAGCATAAAGGGAAAAAGAAGAACCCACACTATAAAAAAGTGTGGAAGAACACTCTTCAAGCAGAAGAGAAATTGTACCAAATCTGTGAATTACACAGAACTGTCAAGACGAAATGAAGGGCACCAGACATAAAATAAGAGGTCTTCAACAGGAGAGACCCCTGAAGTAAAGTGGAGGGGAAGAGCAGCCAAAGGGGATGGGAGAAGGAAAATGAAAGGGACAGGAAGAAAACTGAAGAAGATGCAATTTAGAAATCAAGATACACAAGCATATGAAATACTTCTGGAAGGGTTGAACAAGGCTGGAAGAAAGCTGTGTAAACTGTACTGTGAAGCACAGAGGCTCTTCGGGAAAAACTATTCTATTGAATAAATTTCAACAACAGGATTAATTTTGTGTTATTTGCATCAAGTGAACACTGAATGTCCCCTCAGTGGAGCCCTTTACAAGGGGCCAGCGTGGCAACAATGACGTGGGAGGGGGAGCATGGGAAAGCGAGGAGCTGGAGAGCAGAAGCTTGGGTGGATGCCAGGGGCTGCACTGGGCTTGACTTCCTGTGGGCTGGGGTGGAAAGAACTCAAGGAACACTGAGAAGAAGTTTCAAGAAGACATCCCGAAAGATTTACTGCATAGAGATAAAGACCAGGGAGAAAATAACTCAAGGTTTTGATTCGTTTGTCACTGGGAAAATGGGAACAAACAAAAAAGTAGGATTTGGAAGGTACAGTCGATGATGATTTGAAGTTACAACTACTGAGTTTCTAACATTTTAAGAGTTAATAAGGTTAAAGATGGACCTGACTCCCAGAGACACGAGGGGTATTAGTCTATGGACTTAATAGTTAATTAAAAATTTAATACGACCACTTTCTATTTCATGGCTATAACTTTCTGACAAGTAAATTAAATTGTCTTGTCTCAAGGGGAGGACAATGGGGGATTTTTATCTTGTGATCTATCTTGCACTTTGAATAATCTCTAACATCGAAATTGCAATATTGACTGTGAAATAAAACCAGCACATTGCATATTAGCATATGTCTGCGTCAGCCCAATCTGTACTGTCCCAAGTCCCGTTGCCTACATCAAATGACCAAGATGGTACAACCTGGTATGCAAGGGACTTCATGCATGTCAGTGGACAAATCTTTTTTTTTTTTTTTTTTTTTAAATCATTCTACTCTCAAAGTCACTCACGTTACCTGGCATCACATAAACATATTATAATACACACCACTGAACGGGAAAACTTTATTTTAAATTAGAGAGATATCTAGGCTTTTCTTACAGACAATAAACCTTCATGAACTTTCTAGAATATAAGAGAAAAAAAATCTCTGAGTTTCAGCTCTGTTTCTTGAAAACACATTTAGGACACCTTGAGGCGCTGGTGCTGGGAAGTACCTGATTGCCTCTCCTCTCTTATTACTAAACGTCCTGTTCACCCCTGTTGGCATGAGGAACAGAACAGAATTTTTCTTCTTGACACATTGGGTTCAGGAGCAAAATCTGCTTTTGCTGCTTGTGCCATTTTACAGACCAGCACCCTCACCTGGCCTCACGGGACCCAGCCCACTGCTGGGACCACATCTGCAAACTTCCAACTCCTCCCTGGGTCCCTGGCCTCTCTCCCGGTGGCTGCTGCTCATCTGTTTGTCTCGCTGCCATGTCTGCTTCCTCCTCTAAGTGGCATATGCGTCCTCAAGGGCGGTGTCACTGCCCTTCTGGCTTAGGACACTGGTCCACATCTTTCCACTTAGCTGAGTGCCCACCTAGAGCTGTCCTTGCTCAGCCATTGCTCCAGATCGCACATGATAAATATAGCCAAACACAAGCCAGGGTGAATAAAAGAGGATTCATCTTTAAACTTTCAAACTCTCTTCTAATCTATTATTTTTAGTATTAGAGAGTAAAAATAACCATTTCTTCCCACATGATTAAGACTTTAAATTTTTTTTTTTTTTTTTTTTTTTTTTTTTTTAGCAAGGGAGGAAGATGGCAAACCACACTTTGAAGGGAATCCAATTTAAAAACATTATCCTGCTAAAACATTATCCTGTTAAAATCCTCTTTTCTATATTTAGAGATTCAAGATTTGGTTGGGGTATTTGATGACAGCCATTTCATTTCCCATTCATCATCTTCTCTAAAGCTTTTTGCTGAAATTGTTTGGCCAGGCATAGAATAAATACCTTAGTAGTCAAAATAAAGTTGGATGCATCTCTCTTCTCTCTCTCTCTCTTTCTCTCTCTCCTTCCCTCCTTCCTTATCTATTGTTTATCTATCTATCTGTCTGTCTATCTATCTATCTATCTATCTATCTATCTATCTATCTATCTATCTATCTAATCTATCTATTTCTTTTGAGGCCTAATTTAAGTTGAGGTCCTGAATTTGAATCAACTGGAAATTTCTCAATTTTGCCTTTTCCCTACATGGAGGATTTCCAAGGGATGAATCATTAAAGTCTTGTTTAATAAAATAGTTGTTGGCTCTTTGATTTATTTACAATTCCCCTTCCAAGGAATTCTTATCTGCCAGACCCAGCCACTAAAATTCCCCAATAGGTGTCCAGAGTTAATCAGCAAAGAGCCCACGGCCTCCCTGGAAGCAGGGCAATGTTCAGGAGATTAGGTTCTGGAGGTTAGGAGATGAGGACTCTAACACAGGCACCTAATCTGAAGACTCAAAGTTTTGGCCGAAGTACAGAGTTTTCCTTCTGCTAGAATTTGGCTTCTGAAGTCAAGTTATTAAAATGAGCTAGCAGAGAGTGCTCTGATAAATCACCTTGTCTGGAAATCAGACTTCTTCTTAAAATACTAATAGAAATTGCATGTGTTTTAATTAAAAGAACATCTGCCCTGGACTGAAGAGCATGTTTTGAAAAGCAGAGAAGGTGTGTTTCTAAAATTTCCTCATAGTCCTTAATAAAATGAAGCTCACACTGTCCCAGGAATAAAAACCACGCTCATGTCCCTGGGTTAGAGGAAGGTTCCAAAAGCCTTTCCTTGGTCATGGATTGACCAGGGTCAAGAGCACAGGTAAAGAAGTGCCCATGGCATCATGTGATGAGTGACCTTCAGGAGGTCTTGTCCCAGGTTGAGGTGCCTGTACCCCAGGGAATTTTGTCATATTTAAGCCATTAGCATAAGATTCAAAAGTAATAAAACACACATTTCTCTTTTGACTGATAGAAGTCCACAAGATTTTACAGCCTTCTGTTTTTCAGTTTTTCCAGGAGATCCTAGGCATGCAGGATGATATTCCAAACACAGACAGGATGATGCTGAGGTTGAATTTCATTCCTAGGCTGTGGAATTCAGACACACCTCAAGGAATGACTTCCTCTGTAGCAGTTGGAGTGACTCTCCATGGAGGTGGGGACACAGCAGTAGATATCTTTTTTTTCCCCTAAGGAATATGCCCTTAGTTTCAAAGTTTGGATAAAGGTAAGTATTACCAGGTCTAGAATTCCATGGATACATCTATCAAAAATTCAGCTGTAGCATCACTAAATGAAATGAATACAAAGCTACGCAACATTAAGGACATGATGAAGATGTACCATTCCTGTTTTTATTATCTCCACCTTAGTTCTGTAAAGGAGAATACTTTTGTCACTACAAGATCTGGTACGGGAGAAGGGGTGATTGGTATTCTCTGGACATTTCCACTTTTCTTATTCATACTTTATTTTCAAGTAAAAGCAGAACATTTTATGTTGTCCTTTAAATACCACCAGCAATCTTTGTTCATAAACAACTTTTAGACTGGACAGATACAATTTTTACCTGAATATTTAAAACAGGTTGGGGCAGGAACAGAAGTGAAGAAGGACTGATCTTCCATGTGCCCTGAGCCCCCAGAAAGAATGGAAGGGATGATGTGAAAGCTCTGTAGGGAGAAAGGAATAGCAACGGATTTACTGCTTAAAAAGTAATAAACTCTGAGACAAGAAGCTGCCCTTATTTTGTTCATGATTTCATTCGCATGGGGAGGCACGCATGAGATGCCTACTTCTGGGTACATATGAAGACTTTGAATTCTTTTCTCTTCATCTTCCCAGGTCTATATGGTAGCAAATGGCTTCATCCTGACCCTAGGGAAAGTCAGGTCCTGTTTTGTGCCCCTCAGAGGCTGAAACAGGGAAGAAGAGGTTGCCTGCACAGAAAGAAGCTCAGGTAGTTGAGAAAGTGAAAAGAAGTTTAGCCGGATGCAAAGAATGGCTCATATAATATGAATATGTGGGGAAGTCAGTGGGAGAGCAATTCCTATAGATTTACAAAGGTGGTGAGTGGACCATGCAGTGGTCACAGAGGGTGAGGAAAGAGTCCTCACAGCACAGAAGGATGAGACAAAGGAGCTCGCAAGCAGGAAGGGCCAGCCTCATGAAGCAGTTGAGGTCTTCTCCTCAGCCTAGGGAGGCACACAAGGGAGTGGGAGGATGCTCACAGTTCCCAGCCCTGGCTCACATGCCAGGGAATATTGCAAGCAGCCACCACCCAGGCAAGCCAAAGGGGCTGCTCTGCAGGCTCTGCCAACTCTCCCCACAGAGCTGTGGCGGTCCTGCCAACACCGACTTCTGGCAACGATCAAGTGACATACAGAAAATGCAGCTACTTGCCACACAATCAGCAGCCACAGAATACATTCGCTTAGAGCCCCAGGCTTCAGGGAGCATCTAAGCTGAGCATCGTTTTTTCCTGTTTCTAGACACCATGGAAAGAAGTGGATAAAGACATTCCCTCAGGGCCGGTGAGATGGCTCAGCGGCGTAAGCACCTGCCTTGCAAGCGCGAGGGCCCGAGTTTGACAACCGGAACCCACATACGAAAAAGGGGCCGGTGATATTGCTCAGCGGCACGGGCGCCTGCTGGCGCGCGAGGTCCTGAGGTCGACCCCCGGTACCCACCAAAAAAAAAAAAAAAAAAAAAAAAAAGACATTCCCTCAGCCCCTTCCTCTCTCTACTTGGATTCCCCAAGCCTCCTCTAGATCTGTCTTTCACAAAAAACAACCTGTGTTATTCATCCATCAGTTAACTTTCAGCAAATACATCCTCAGTGCTTATTATGGGTATAACAAAGTTCTAGGTGCTGTAGGACACAAATAAATACAACCCTAACCCTAACCAGATTCCTCCCTGATTATTTCAGTAGGGGAGGATGAAATGCACACATGATAAAACTAAAAGACCATGCAAGGATGCAATTACACAGTGGTAATAAAGGAAAGGATGTCTTATCAAGTAGGTGCTACCCACCAGAGCTCTGAGTTGAAAGAGTAGCCATCCTCAGGAGGGGCCACTGTGAACTGAGATTTGAATAAGTGGGAAGCCGGTTATGGCTCTTATGGAGTTGAGGTTTTTGTTTTGTTGGCTTGTGTTTCTTCGTTGGCAGAAAGTGTGGAAAATGCCTGCCGTTTTTTTTTTTTGTCGGGAACTGTCCAAGTGCTGAAATGGGTGGCAGTTTGCTGAACTGGAAGTGATACAATATTGTTGGCCCTTTTCACTGAAGTTAATTATTACCATTCTTTTTGAAGATCGTCCCTACTCAGGAAGATAATTAACACTTTTGAAGTTTTCAAAGGAATGTACAGATGTGCATTAACTTTGGCCACTGTGCTGTGTCATTAAGGAGAACATAAAGCTCTATCTACAGCATATTGATCACCAGTTCACAGAGGCATACACACAACCATAGAAACAACCCAAATGGGGAGATAAGAGAGCGGAGTGTGCTACATTCCTGTTAGTGCCGCAGTGTGCTTCTCAGCAGAGTGAATAGGGTAGGGTGGGTATTGTTCAATAGCTTCTTTGGGGTTTTTCTTATAATGGAGTCCAAGAAAGAGAAACCATCCCTTCACTGCAACTGTGGAAGCCTACTCACACCTTCCTCAACTATGAGAACAAACTAGGGGGATCTGTTATTTAAACTGAAACTCCAGGATCAATGATGGAAAGACTGGATGCTTTCTGAAATTCTGAGTGTATGCATTTATGTAGTAAATTTAATGAGAAAGATGAACTAGCTTTTTAATTATTTATTGACGAAATCCTTTTCTTCAGTTAATTTTTAAATTTAATTTGCTTTCTTAGTGCTTTTTTTTTGTGGGTACCGGGGTCAACCTCAGGAAGGACCTCACGTGCCAGCAGGCGCCCGTGCCGCTGAGCGATATCACCGGCCCTTTCTTCGTATGTGGGTACCGGGAGACGAACTTGGGCCCTCGCGCTTGCCAGGCAGGTGCTTACGCCACTGAGCCATCTCACCAGCCCTTCTTAGTGTTTTGATGACTCGGTGTTTGTTTTAAGATGATGATTGGACAAGAAAAACCTAGTTCAGTTGTTAATTCAGCAAACATTAATCGAGTCCTAACTATAGACCACACACTACTCCAGGTGCATGGGATATACTGATAAACAAATGAAATCAAGTTCACAGCCTTCAGTGGGCTTACAGTCCACTGGGGGAAGGAGGCTGAGCAAAATACCAAAAAGTACTGTGTTACATACAGGTGCTCCTAGACAGATCATGGGGTTATGCCCCGATAAACTACAGTAAATTTAAAATACTGTAACTAAAAAATGCATTAAATACACCCTGTCTACTGAACATCACAGGTTAGCAACACAGCACACTAGAGAATACGTGTTGTTTCCTCCCATGGCTGCGTGGCTGGCTGGAAACTGCCACTCATGGCCACTGCCCAGTATCAAGAGGGTCAGATTGCTTGTCACTGTCCTGGGGAAAGATCAAACTTCAGAATTCAAAGTGGCTTCCACAGACTGCATACTGTAGTTGAAAATCATAAGTGGAACCATCGTAAGGCAGGTTCATATTAGAAGGTGCTCAGCTCTGTGGATAAAAGTCAAGCAGGAGAAGGAAGCAGGCATAGCATGTTAAGTTTGGTGTCTAATCCCTCTTCTCTTGGTTAAAGACCTGAGTGAGATAAGGGATGAGCTGATGTCCAAAGGAAGAAGATTTCCACCTGAGGGAGCAGCAAGTGCAAAGGCCCTGAGGTATGATCTTGGTTCCTGTGATGAAGGAAGCACAGTAAACCAGTGGCCGCAGCAGAGGTACTGATAGCAAGAGGCATAGAAGGTGAGGATGAGGTGGTGACAGGGACCTGTATGTGCCTTGCGAAGTCTTAATTTTAGACTGAGATGAGGAGTATGTGGGGTGTAGAAATAGTGTTTTCTGACACATGCTTTGGGAGGACCACTGTGGCTGCTGCTGTGAGAGCAGGCTGCAGAAGGTGAAGGAAGTCCTCGGAGGACTACATAAGAGGCCAGGATAATAAGCCTGGTGAGAGCTGGTGGCAGTTCTGGACCAGGAAGAAAATCGCAGACATACAAAGTGTCAAGATTCTGGGAGAATCCAGAAGGAAGACTAGATTTGTTGATGGACAGGCTGTGAAAGTGGGCTGTGTATGAGTCAAAGGAGACTCCAAGGTGTTTGTCCCAGCCCCAGAAAGGACAGTTGCCCATTTGCTGTCCTGGGGAAGACTGTGGAAGGGTCAGGCCTGGGAAGAACCCAGTTGCGGTGATGTTGTATTTGAGATGCTCATTAGAATTAAGTGGAGGGGAGTGGTGATATAGCTCAGCAGCATAAGAGCCTGTCTGGCAAGTGCGAGGTCCTGAGTTCGACTCCCGGTACCCACATAAAAAAAAAAAAAAAAGAATTAAGTGGAGAAGTTGGACCAACAACTGGCCATGAGATCTGGGATCCAAGCCAGAGGAATCTGTGTGTGTATCATCTGAATTCAGATGATCTTTAAAGCCACAATACCAGATGAGGCCACCAAGGCTTTAGGTAAGAGTTGATAAAAAGATGTCGACATTTAATCTCTTTTCTTGTTGTTCTTGGTTTGAAGTCACTGCAGCTTTCTTTTTAATTTCTAAAGTTCTATATAGCACTTTCCTATAAAGGTCACTACTTTGATACAATATTTAAAGTAAAAGAATTAGCAAAAGTCACATTTCCTTTCTCCTAAATAGTACTGAATGTTATTTTAATAAATTCTTCTCTCTCCATTCAAGAAAAACGTTACTAACTCTGTAAAGCCTGTGGCTTAGATATTTTCACTTCTCTTTCTATGTGACTGGCTCCATTTCCTGTCTGGTGCCATTTGATAGTAAAGGTTTAATTTAACCTGGGCAGTATGGAGCTCCAAATGTTTCTGCCTTAGACAGAGTACTAGCTAACTGGATTTTGAGAAAGAAGAGATGCCTATGAGCTAAGAAACGAATCAATAGTTCACTATTTTGTTATATTTTAATCCACCAAAAGAAATAAAACACACAAACACACAATACCTAGTAGTTAGCATCTAGGCAGTAGACTGATTAGCTATTGATTTTTCTTCTACGTTACGAAGAGACGGGATTATTTTGGAAGCACCTGCGCTATCCTGTCTGAAACAACTGTGTAAGAAAAGAAAAGTGTCTGTGGAAAGGGTACTTTATCTTTTTTAGTTAATGGTGTAGTCTAAATATACAAAACAAAATTCACAAAAATTTTAATTAAATATAAAGTAAGTATAAATATCAAACTGAGTTTATTTCCTGTGAGCATAATGACTAAATGTTTATTAAACACAGAATCAAAATCTGGGTTTCACTGTGAATAAATGGCTGAAATCCTGCAAATACTCTGGTTTTTATTGGAGGATCTGATGAGTACCGTGAAATGGCAAGAGAAAAAGTATCTGGTTCCCAGATCACAAAGGGTTTAGGGTATCACGCCTGGGTTTCCCACTGCTCCAAGAATGGACTCTGGTCTCTTTGCACCTGCCTACCTCTTTCTTCGAGTTCCCTAGGGGTTACAGAGAAGCTGTCCCTTGGCCATGGTGGTTGGCCCAGCTTCTCAGTTCCCAGACCCCACCGATGGACACCTGCTACCTGTCGTCAGTCTCCTCAGTACCAGATGCCTACCCATAGGGACAATGGGCCATGGTGACTTGTGCCATTTCCCAGATCCTGTGGGTTCCTCATTCTCTAAGCACCAATCAGCCTAGGCCTGAGCATCATTCTACTTGCAAAGAGAGGCACCGGAATGCCTCTCTGACCTCCCAATACTTGCTTTTCCAGATACACGAGGCCCATTAAGGCCTGGAGCCCACTGGCTCGCTCTTGTCTCCCACTCCAAAGAGCCACCAGCAGAGGTGGCTCCTTCAGCATGGGTTTCTCTTCCCTTAAATATCTGCATGGCCAGGCTCTCTCCCCCACCTCCTTCCAGATTTGCTCAAATGTTACTTCCCGAGCACTCTTAAGTTGAGCTCTCATTTAAAATCACAACCTTAAATGGGATACCCACATACAGAAGCAATGGATCCACATCTCACACCATATACAAAAGCCAACTCAAAATGGACTGAATACTTAAGCATGAGATCTGAAACTAAAACTCCTGGAGAACACAGGGAGAAAGCTATAGAAGATTGGTCTGCGCAATAATCTGGGCCATCTATGGAAAGAAAATAGCTTGGCGGCCGCAGAGGCTGGGA
Organism: Erethizon dorsatum; assembly: GCA_028451465.1. Lineage (NCBI taxonomy): Eukaryota > Metazoa > Chordata > Mammalia > Rodentia > Erethizontidae > Erethizon > Erethizon dorsatum. The sequence continues at coordinate 61,378,113 of CM051833.1, forward strand.
GGAGAAGGACAGAGAGGGAATGCTCCTTGGGCCTGGGGTTTCCTTTGGGTGATGAAACTGTTTGGGAACTAGATAGAAGAGGTGGTTATATTACATTGGGAACACACCTGATGCCACTAATATTGTACACTTTAGGATGTTTAATTTTATGTTATATGAATTTCATTTAATTAAAAAAAATGACAGCCTCCCTCACCCAGGTTCATTTTCCCTCTGCAGAGCCTTTCTAACACACCATGGGATTCATTTGTTTACTTACTGCACATCTCTTTTTCAAATATAAATTCCACAAGGACAGGACTCTGTCTGTTTCACTCACTGATGTAAATCTGGGCCTAGAACAGGCTTGGCATAAAGTAGGCGATGCATAAATATTTGTTGAATAAATATGTATTACCACCTTAATGCATCACTAATAAAAGGTCCTCAGTATTTCATAGGGAGATGATGTGAAAAAAAACCAAAACAGGTAAGAAGCCAGTGTGTTCTCACACAAAATAAATTGAGAGTGTACATCCTGTGGGGACCCCTCAGTTCTCCACATGGGAAACAGGAACACGGACAGATGCAGAAGACTGAGGTGACAGGACTGAGCGCAGAGTGTTGCGGTCATTTTTAATTTGCAAGGATTAAAGACGTCACCAAACTGCACGTCCTAGGAATTCTAAAAGATCAGTCAGCTGCTTGGATTTAAAGTAAGAGAGCTGGAACACGAGCCTTCTAATAAACGCACAGTTTCTGCACCTTTATGTTGTGCATCTGAATTCAACCACATAAATCCAGCAAGACAATATTTTCATTGAAAAGCTAGGATTCTGTAGGTCTGAAAACATACCAATGAGTTCCTTATTTCTGACATCCAAGGCCATGTTCCGGAGCGCCGTGGCCACCGCGCACACCACACGGTCGTTGTCTATTCGGAGCAACTCCACGAGAATGGGCAGGCCTTTCTCTTTCCGGACAGCAGCTCTGATATACACTGACCACTGCCAAAAGAGGGAAGGCAAAGGACATCAGGAACAGAGGTGGACAGCCCTTTAAATGGATGGTTCATGTGGGCTTTCAGACGGCCGTCTACAGGAGCCAAAAAGCTGAATTATCAAGACCAGGTTATACAACAGGTTGAGTTTGTTAGACATGCATTGAAACATTTTAAGTTTAGTTTTTGCCTTGAACATATGACAAAGATTTCAGGGTTGATCAGTGACTCACACTTCATTTCTCTTGCGACCAAGATTTTAGTACTTGAGTTTGAAAGCCATTCGTGGTGAGTGTAGACTTAATGCATTAAGATATCAAAGTTTGGGACGGGGAAAGCTCCCCATTGACATTACAAGCAATAAAAAAAGAACCTATCAAAAAGTAGGAAGTGGAATGGGCCGGATATGGGTGACTTATTTTTTTAAAGAGCTATGAGTTTGGAGGTGGGTTACCGTGATCACTTGCCAATCATGCAAAGGAATAAGTCCTTTGCTAAGCAAGGTAGAGTAAATACAGCCAAAAAAGGTAGGGGAAGGAGAGGTAAATATGATGAGACTCAAAAGAGAAAATTGCAAACTCTTTTTTTTTTTTCAAAAAAAAAAAAAAAAAAAAAAAAAAAACAATTGAGATCAAAATGCATTATGTCCAGGGCCATTATTCAATGTCTTATTTATAAAGTAAGACACTGGATTTGTTTTGGATTGGTGATTGTTGGCCTTAAGGGCGCACAGCTAATGCCTCATATCGAAATGTACAGGCAGCATCAGGAGGACAAAGCATTCAGAGCAGATTCATTTAGCAGATTGTGGGTAGGTCCGCTTTGCAGACACGTGCACATATGCTGTAGCATCTTCTGTAGTGTCCCAGAGAAGAGTGTGAACTAGAAAAATTGACAAATGAGAAGGGTTTAATCTGCTGCATTTGCATTTTCAGTCTGAGCGAATCACATTCACGGAACGAGGTCTTGGATTCTGAGGGAGCATCCTCCTGGGGACCAGGCCTTCCCCCCGCCCTCGCCGGGCCCTCTCCACCCCCCTCCCCCTCAGGGGCAGGCACCCCAGAGCTGGCTCTCACCTGTGGCAGGCAGGGAGCCCCCTCTGGCAGTGAACGTAGGGCATACGCCATGCCTGCCACATCCTCAGCCCAGCCCTGCATGAAATATGAGATTAAAAAAACAAACAACTTCATCCCATCCTACGTTAGAAGTCACATTCACAAAGTTTCTTATCACCATCACCCAATAATACATAGTTTTCTCCTTTCTGCATGTCAAGCTCAGGAAGCCTGAGGGTGGGCATCAAACAGGCAAAACTTATGGGGCACCTCTTGGTTGCGGGGAACTATCTTACAGCCCCACTCTCCAGGAGCAAAGAGATGGATGCTCAGGAGTCTTACGCACAGAAACACACCAAGGTTTGAAAGCTATTTATTGAGATTTGGGTCTGACACTGCCTCCCAGAGAGGAAAGTGCTTGCTCTTGGCACTACAGGTCCACTTCCAACAGCGCATTCGGTCAACTTGCTGGAAGTGACTTCCTCCGGACACTTCTGCTTTGCCCATGACTTGTGCCCTTCTGGGTCTCAGGGCCCAGCCCAAAACAGACCGGAAGCTTGAGCTTCCACAGGCTCCTTGTGCTTGCACATTTCCCTAAACGTAGGCAGGGAACACAGCAGAAGAAAGAGGTTGGGAAGCAGCATGTGGAGCCTACATGGACGTGTCGCCAGTTCACCGTAACGCTGGGGAGACAGCTTGGCCTCCTGAGGGAGCACAGGGCATGTCCTAGCAACCTGAGGCAGGTGAAAGGGGAGCCTTAGCGATGACCCCTCCCCAGCGCTGCTTCCTTCCAGCCCCACGCTACTGGCTGTATTTGTGGTCTCTTCTAATGCTCCAAACCGCATGGAGGTGGGCATTCTTACTTTATTGATAAGAAAATTTGGACACTAAGATGTTAAATAACTGGGCCATGGGAGTCACCTGATTCCTTTTTCTCCGATTCTGTTTTTCTTTATATTGCTGACATTTTTCCCCACTTGCTATCATCTCGTCCCCTCCTGCCTAATCCTCTGTCAGACCCCGGGCGATGCCTTATTCCCACCTCCACCCTTCCACATGGACAGAGGAGAACTGGCCCTCTCTGCAATGAGCCAAAAAGGATGGATACGACTTTGTCCTTGGAAGTCCAGTCATGATATCCCCTAATGCTGGATGGAAATATGAACTAGTGTTTGGAGAAAATAATGACAGATTTTCAGCTTTGACAGAAACTGATTTGTAAGTAAAAACAACAACAACACAATAGCAACTATGTACAGCCCTTAGTGTATATGACATATAGACACATTTCTGACATGGGGAGATGGTTAACAGTGACACATTCTGCCTAAGTGAAGAGGGATAAATAGACAGTGGATTTGATACTTAAATTATTGCTATATAGAAAATAACTTTTATTTTACAACTGTTAGTTGTTGTGTTTATGTGTGTATAGAACATTTCCAATATTACCACAGTATATGGTGGCTCAGAATAAATCAAAAGGTGTTGTAAATTTGCACACATTTTCTTGACACTCAATGATGTGCTGGTAATGCTCCTTAAGGCGTCAGCCCACTTATCCTGGAGTAGGTCCCATGTAACCCATATTATGTGTCACCCAGCAAGAAGTTAAAAGGGAGGATGCAAGGTACAGAAGCAGGTACTGGAGAAATGGGGATGCTGTAGAGAAGTGTGTATATAGGTTACAGTGGCTGAGGTGCAAATCTTGCGGCCGAACCTTGATGTTCTGTAAATAGATTAAGAACAGCATGCGTTGAGCAGCGAGTGCAGAGGGAAGGGAGGTCAGGCATGGACCAGGATGCCAGTAGGAAGACAGGCTCATGAGCTCAAGACGGGTGCTCAGTGACTGCAACAGAGAGAAGGCAGAGAAGCAGCAAGGGGGTGGCGAGGAGGAGTTGGAGGAGGACAAAGATGAAGTAGAGGAAGAGGAGAAGAAGGTTGAGGAGGAAGAGGATCTGGCCCAGGAGAAAAACAGCACAGGAACTAGAGTCTGGCAAAATGGTTTCCCAATGAGGGACTTAAGAGGGTCAGGACCCTTAAAACATCCCAGCTAACTTAACACTTAAACCACCCACCGGGTACTGTTCTAACCTCTTCTTATATAGTACCTTTAATCTTCGTTGAAACTGTGCAATAGGCACAACGATTATTCCCATTTTACAGATGAGAAAAGAGAAGCACAATAAGGCAAATGCTCAACCGAGTCTTGAGCTCGGGACACACTGTCTTAGGGTCAGCATCTGTGATCTCGTCTCTTCCGCTCTCAGACAGACAGCAGGAGTGTAAAAGCTCAGGGCCGACAGAATACCTTATAAATTAACAAATTAACCTTGGTCTTCGTGTTAGTGCTTTTGGTTTCAAATGATTCATTTGGCAGGCCACCAAACTCCTGAGTTAAGGACCACTGAGTACAACTAATGAAGCTACTGGGCGAGCTAGTCTTAAGAACAGCTTGCCCAGACTTAATAGGTCTGGTACAAGAAACCATGTATAATTGGGACTTACTGTGTCGGGAAAGGAACTTTTGTATTTGCATGTGACAGGACAATGCTTTGCGCTAGTAGATGCTGGGGCCTCCTGGCCCATGTCTTCTCTGAGGGAGAAGCTCGGGCCATTATTTGGTTCAGCAGAAAGGTGTTGTGAGAATGGGACAGAAAAAAAAGCATAAAAAGTGGAATGTGTAAGGTTAGAGCACGTAGGTCCAGGTGAGAAGAGGGATACATGTGGCAGGGGTTAGAAGAGGCTAGAAATAATTTCCTCTCTCCTCAGACTCCATATAGCACCTCCAAGTGGGGGGCAGGAGACACAGTTCGGGAAAGAAGAAAGATGAACAGCATTGTAAGGTCTGGAAATGTCCCTGGACAAGTCCCTGCTGTGAGTGATGGGGTGATGATAAAGTCTGCTGTGAAGATGGCAGAGTGGAGAGTGGACAGCAACTCTGCAGCCCTTGGGCTACAGAAGAGGCCGGGCAAGATCAAGCGAAGTCTCCAGGACCATCCTGGGGTGGGGTCCTCAGTGCGAATGGCAACATGGCTTGCTGAGCTGGAGACGGCTCCTGTGCCTCGGTGTGGCAAGGGATAGCTGAGTGTTTGATGGGCTTGAATGAGTGATGTATAATCAACTGAGGAAGGGGTAAGCACCTGGGGCTGCAGAGGGGCTACTCGGCCAGGAAGCACAGAATGATGGGTATGGAGAGGATGTGGCTGCTCTCTGGGGAGCCCACCTGGGAGGGAGGCAGGTATGAGCCAACAGAGTGTGGACCAGAGAGAAGGCAGTCATCAATCATCACATCCATGTGTGTCCTAGAGAACAGGTGGTGGAAGATACAAATAATTCCTGACTGAGAAATGGAATCAAGTCATGACCCAATCCCCATCCCCTCTGATGGGTGCCTGCCTGACCCCCAAGTTTAGCTTCCACTGCACAAGGAGGAGAGGCAGAAGGCTGACAACAGAGCAGTAGTCATGCTTTAAGTCTAAAGGGAATGTGAACCAGTAGAGGTTGGTTGAATTTACCTAGAAACGTTAAGATTAAGTGTTTTTAGTTTTTGCATCAGGCAACATGAGGGCTCAGAGACACAACAAAAGCAAACTATACAAAATGGTGTTAGTTGCACACAGATATGTGTCCATTAAATTTCTTTGCTGTATGCATTAAGAGCATGGTGAAAAAGTGAAGTCAGTAACTTTGTAACCCTTTACACCCAGGCTGTCTCAGTCTTATGTGGATTTCCAGGAGCTTTACTTCGAAAACTCTCAGCCTGGCTATAAACACAATTGATGTTTATAATTTTTGCAAAAATTTCTCCCCTGATTAAGCTGAGGGAATTATATTAAAGCTGATTTATGTTCCTAAAAGAGGATTAGCAGTGTAATTTAACTTGTTTGTCCCTTTTGAAATCCTAACAATTCACTAAATAACTAAAGATAATGTTCACCTTTAAGTACAAAATAATTTTTTCCTGAGGTTGAACCCATTATAGTGCTAAAACTCTCAATGTGTTTATTAATTTTCTATTTTTTAAAAGTACTCTGCTTTAGGAGTACAGTTTGCTGTTTAATGCTTTTCTGTTAGATGACCATTTCCCACTGACTTTATTAAATTGGCCATTTCCCCATTTTTTTCCTTTTGAAAAAAACACACTTTGAAATCTAACTCTTCTGAACATAATGTAAGCTTTCTGAAGCATTTTAACATTTTGTGGTGTCACAAGGCCACAATGCACTTAAAGTTCTATGCTATAAAATGAGAAATATGTATACAGAATTTGGTACAGACTGCATGAGATTCTGAAATTTGCTTGTGAATTTATTTGCAATGCCATGTTGTTTACCTTGGTATCACAATCTCATGATCAGAGGACAGAAAAACTATTTAGTCTTATTTTGCTGGCAGTTTATTATAAAAAGTGCATAAATAATCAGAAACCACGTGCTTCTGATGCATGCCTTACATTATTGTCTGAATAACCAAGTTTTCCAGTTAACAAAAGCACTGCAGTTGGTGGCTGCTATGAGATTTATGATGCAACTGAATGGCATCAGCTCTTCCCAGACTGGGGTTTCTATGCAATGGACATAGGATTCCTGCATCAGCTTTTTAAACTCAGAGCTGTTACAGGATTGAACATTTTTGCTTTGAAAATTCCAAAATTTATTTTGAAAAGTGGTATCTCTAATCGAGAGCATTAGTGGAGGACATCCGTCTATTGGTTAAACAATAAATCAATTTAATAAATGCAAATGTTGGTTTAGGTAATGGTAGCTACTGGTCATTTAAGTGTATATTTTAATTATTTTTTCTCTTTGATTTTTAAAAATGCATCAGGTTAGTTCAAAGACTGAATTTTATTGCACATATTCATTCAATGCTGAAAAATCAATGTCCAAAATTTTAATGAAAAAAATATATATATTTTTTGGGTACCAGGGGTCGACCTCAAGACCTCACGCGCCAGCAGGTGCCTGTGCTGCTGAGCGATATCACCGGCCCTTTTTTGTATGTGGGTACTGGGAGTCAAACTCAGGACCTTGTGTTTGCCAAGCAGGCGCTTATGCCGCTGAGCTATCTCACTGGCCCTGAAAATATTAATGTCCAATTAATTGCTGGTGGAAGAGGCTTTTCCACTCTCTTTGTGGTAAGAGCAGGTGAAGGTCAAGTTCAAGCAATAATGACCCCCAGGAAGCACTTCCTGTAGATATAAGGACACGTACCCCTATTTCTTCACTCTCAACAGAGTGCTCAAAAGCCCAGGCTGTTGAGACGGTAAGGCTGATAGCACAGAGGTCCAGAACGAAGCTGCCGCCATGCCTGCCCTCTGACAGTGCGTGTGATGGAGACAAGCTCATGACCAGCCCTGTGCGTGCAGACAGAACAGATTTGCTGCTATTTTTTGTTCAGTACAAAACAACAAAAGTAATTCAGTTGTTTTGATTCTCACTTACTAGACACCAAGCCAGAAAACTTTTCCTTTAATATACCTAGTGTTTCTTTTTAAACATAGAATATCATGGAACTGGACTTCATATTTTATTTGGAGCCAGAAAAAAAATTCATTTTTGGGAATACAATGCAATTTTTAAAATTTTGCTGAGGAAGGGGAAGGGGAAATCTGAAAGTTGTCTTCAGAGCAGTCTGGAGGGGATTATGTTGATGAGGTCTTTCAGTCCTGCAAGTATAAAGTACAGTTCTTGTTGAAGCCTCAGTCAGGCAACTCAAGCATAATTATATTTTAATAAGATAGTGTTTGTAACACAAACTGAATATATCATCAAATTTTTGTCTTATTAGAAAAGGGAACTTTATTTTTTTATGAATGTGGATTTAGATGACCTTACTGCAAATCTTCCGTTATTGTTGGTGGAGTGCGGTATTATGAAAGCATTTATCTCCTGGAGGTTAGGAGTGGGGTGCAGCTTATAAGCAAGGACAAATAGGTGTGATCTTCATTTTCATAGAGCAGTTTTTGCTATTGAGTTTTTTTTTTCCTTGCTTCTTACTGCTGGATGGTAATGATGAGGGTGGCCTTGTGAGTTCCATGTTAAGCACAGCAGAATGGCTCTTAATCCAGGTGAATTAATTCTTTCAAAGCTCCCTGCCTTTAACACCTGCCATTTCCTGTGACATCAGGGGAAAGTAACTCCTGTCTTCTATACCTGGAACGTAATTGAGGATCTCTTTGTTATAGCAGCTGCAATATCCCTAAATAACAGTCTACACTGCGTAATAAAAGGGATTCTAAATAACTGAATCCTAGCCCTATCCAGTGTTGTTGAAGTGTGCCGCCTCCCTCCTCACCAATTCCTTGTCAAAATGACCTCGTGGGCACCCCTGGCATTTGTAATGCTTGTTGGACTTTCTATCTACATGTTTATTACACCATAAGGGGAGACCTCCAGTTGTATTCATCTCTTTATCTTAATTGTCTTCCATTTTCTGGCCCACAGTGGGAGATTAAAAAATCTTTAATTGATGAAAGAAGATGTCAGGTTGACTTACAACATCAAGTGCTCGTATTGTTTAAGAACAGCATCCTCCACTGAAAAGATACACGCAAACAGGGTCAAAGCCCCTGCTATCATTAGTGGGACCAGAAGTTCTAACTATGTCCGCAAGAGCACTGCTAGGGTGTAAAGAGGATACACGCTCCACTGGGAGCCTAAAGTCTAATAAGTTTCATAATCCTGTGGGCCCTGGGTATGGTGCTAGATCATTTAATGTAGGGCAGATGCTTGCTTTTCTCCATGACTGGAAGATTAGGATATCCAAGGTGGCAAGTCTTGAATCACTACTGCTCTGATCATGCCGCAACTATTTCAACACAAGATTAATGTTAGCATCCTCCTCTGGTGCAGCTGCTCAGGTGGTTCTGATGCCCATTTCCAGGTTAGTCTACGTCTGAAGCAAGATGCAGAGGAGCCCAGCAGGTCCCGGGTTTCTTTAGAGCTTGATAGAAGCACCCTCATGCGCCTATGGGCAGTGCACTGTCCATGGTGCTGATGGGAAACATTTTACAGAGAACGTGCCTGTTATTGCTTGATGGCTTTTAAGATTTTTCTCTTTATTACTGATTTTGAGCAATTTGCTTATGATGACTCTTGCTGTAGTTTATTTATATTTCTTATTTTTGGGATTCTTGCATCTGTGAGTTTATAGTTTTCATTAAATTTGGAAAATTTTCAGCCATATCCCTTCAAGTATTTTCTTTCTCTTTTCTCTTGCTCCTTTATCTCTTCTCTCATTTGGGGACTGCAGTTATGCATATATCAGCCCAACTGATGCTCACTGATGGTCTGTACTTTTTCTTTGTCTCTTGGCTTTTCATTTTGGATAGTTTCTATTGTTGTCTTCAAGTTCACTAACCTTTTCTTTTGCAATGTCTAATTTGCTGTTAATTTCATCTCAAGTATGTTCCACTGTAGACATCATATTTCAATTCCATAACTTTTATTTGGTTCTTTTATATATTTTTTGTATTTCCCCTTAACTTTCTGCACTTGAGAATGCAGTTATAAATAATTTCATGCCTGCTAGTTCTAACATCTCTGTCAATTTTGAGGTGGTTTCTCCTCATTATAGATTACATTTTCCCTTTTGCTTGATAAAAGGGTAATTTTCTTTTTTTTTTTGTGGGTACCGGGGGGTCGACCTCAGGACCTCGCGTGCCAACAGGCACCCGTGCTGCTGAGCGATATCACCGGCCCCTTTTCCGTATGTGGGATCCGGGAGTCGAACTCGGGCCCTCGTGCTTGCAAGGCAGGCGCTTACGCCGCTGAGCCATCTCACCGGCCCTAAAAGTGTAATTTTCAAACGAATACCAGATATCTTTAATTTTAATTTGTTGGGTGCTGGACATTCTTGTGTTCAAGAATGTATTTCTTATTCCTAGTCTCTATGGGCACATAGAATACAGTCTGTTTATTTGGCAACTGTTGTTCCTTTTGGGTCTTAATTTTAAGACTCGGTAGGAAAGAATAGAGCATGTTTAGTCTAGGGCTAATTATTATTTATGCAGAAGCAAGTTGCTTCTTCACACACTAACAAAGGGCCCATTAATTACGAGGTTTCCCAGTCTGGCTCTTGGAAACACACACTACACTCACCCCTTGTAAGAGGCAAAGTTCACTGTCTCTTGTAATTTCAGGCCATCTTCCCTAGCTTTGGACATTTTCCTCATGCATGTGCTGATAGTTCACTGAATATCAAGGGGGAATCCTCTTCACACCTCCAATTTTCTATGTCAGACTTTCTTCTCTTGGGTATTCTGACCTATGAACTCCAGTCACTGTGATCTCCTGAGTCCCAGTTGCACCTGGTAGATGCAGTGGGTCTGCAGGCTTCATGGGTTCTCGGTCCCTGTGCTATGGCTGTCAGCCTCTCAAAGTAGTGATCTGAGAATCATAGGGCTCACTGTCTTCATTTCCTGTTTTCTCAAGTTCATTACCCTTCATTGTCTAATGTTTAGTATCTTACAAAAATCCACTGCTTCATATATTCCGATATGTAGTTATCATTGTTTTCTTCCTTGAAGGAAGGTCAATTCAGCATCTCAATTGGAAGATGAGCAGTTTTCCAAGATCCTCAGATCCTCAGATTCCGCAGTTTCTACAACTTCTGAATGGAGATTCATAACTTGGGACTTCAGAAATCAGATTGTCCAATGGCAATGATGAAACCAATGCCAAGCTATAAAAAATAGATCCACCCTATAGTTCATTCAGATGTGTATGACATTTACAATGCACATAATTTTTTGTGTCAATACTGCCTCCTGGATCTTGTAGACAAGAAATTACTAGGTTCATGACTTGGTTATGGGCATGCCCCTTCCCATCTTCTGCTAAGTAGGAGGGGCCTTTCTTGCCCTGCTTCAGGCTGGTCAGATGGCCTCTGAGGGTACCATCCCTAGGAGCTTGGCACTTCGGCAGAATCCTTGGATAACACAGTGCTTTTTATTTTGGCCATGGTTTTTACCCATTAGGCATAATGGTTCATGCCCCATTTCCACCATAATCTCTCAAAACTCTTGTTTTTTTGCATTTAAACTATACTCTTTGCCTCATGCCCTTAACTGGGACAAAGCCAATTCACTTTATCTTAGATGTCAAATGATGATTCTTCCTTTTATTTGTTGCATTCCACTCATCTGCCCTGGTTCACTTTCACCATGATACACTATCTGCTAAGCTATGCTAAATTCAGCGTCCTTCTCAAGACTGCTGCCTCTGTCCCTAAGGATAAGTCTGAAATATCTCAGTTCTTTTACATATTTTATTCAGTCGGATCATATGGTCAGAGATTCTGTTTCTTTCTTCACTAAATCTCTGTTGCTGTCATGTCATCTAATTGAATATTTACATATTATTGTCTAAGCATTTCAAAATTATTTCTAATTTTTAAAATAAATGGTCAAACAACATTCTTTGAGAATAGCCATAGTCTATTTGTAAAATTGATTATATTCAGTTGTCTAAAATGTTTGTTTTCATAGTCAGCACAGATGTATTTCTATAGTTGAAGTTCTGGGTTTTCATAAAGCTCAATTACAGTGGAAATAATCCATAAATGGGAGTTGAAAGAGCCTTCCATCATTTTGGAAATCTTCAAACTACTATATCCAGTTGATTTAATATTCTGCAACAAAAAAATCACCATACTGTAAATGAGAAAAAGGTAACTGAAGTCCATGCCAGCTATGAAAAATATTTATCACTTTGCTTCTGCATAATGCCATTATCTTCTTCTAATTCTCATAAACCAAGTAATGAGTGTTTTAAAGTTTAAAAAGTGTTTAGAGCCATTATGAAGATCTGGTTTGCTAGTCAATTTGTCACAGAAAAAGAGTGTTGCAGGCTCTTCCCATAAAGGGAAGTTATTGTTTCAGACGATGAGGTCCATAAAAAGCTGTCTCCATGCAAAATTCTGGTGTTTTACCTCCACATTTCTGTTTTTGTCGGGTCATAAAAAGTTAAGGACACTAAAGAAATACCACCAAATTTTGACAGATGCTATAAAAACACATTCTCTGAACTCTAGATTTCCAGTGGTAACTCTGTCAGCGTGAAAGTCCATGCTGTTATGTATCTTAACTCAGGACTTTAATCATTCAAAATTTTTCTTAAAATTATCTTTTTTAAATTAGTTTTTATTTTTTATTAGTACATGTTTATAGAACATAAGGATTACTTTTTTTGAGGAGTTGGTACATGAAATTATGGTTTTTAAAGTAAGGATTTCTTCTCTTGGCTTGAGTTTGAGTCATTCTCAATCTTCTTGAAATTATACTAATTTATCAGTGTTTGGTTTAATCAAAATCTTCGGTCTTCTCTAAGAATTGTTTATTTTCCTTCCCATGTAATACAGTAAATTAATAAATTATACCATAATAGGTGCAAATGTGATTGCCTCCTCTACAAGCTTGCATATTTGTATTTTGGTAAGAAAACTCTCATGTAGGTATGTATATATTTATGGATACAAAGAAATATTTGTTAGCAATCCCCACTTGCATAGAATTATTAGGTAAGCAGTGCTTATAATAAGACCGACATACTAAGAGTCAAAATTCAACTTTAGTCATTGGGATATAAATGTTTCTAAAATGCTTTCTATCCTCCAAAATTTACTAGTGAAAATTTAATATTTTCTTGGTGACAGAAAGTCAGCATTATGGCTATTAATACAGCAGATATGGAACTGCCCAGATATCGAATGACCTCTAGTTTTTGTTCTTCAATCCTTATATTCACTTTAAGAAAATCTCTTCTGTCTTTTCTCTTTTCTATCAGGGTATCACTCTTGCTTCTATGCTGCATCTTAGGTATGTGTGCCTGCTTAGAAGTGATACTCCTTGCATTTTCTCATTTGTTACCTAAAACCTAATGTGAACTGGGAAACAAGGTCATAGCTATTAAACTTTGTCTATAACACAGGACAGCTCTGTGATGTTGACTTTGGCTCTTCCAGGGCCTTCTGCCTCTTTCTTAATAGTTTCTACTTGTAATAGAAAAATTTACCAAATAAATATCCTCTGGATATGCAGGCATGGATCCCATGCTGGGGATAACTGTGTTGGCCTAAAATTCAAGTTTTTGTACTAAAAGCAGTCAGCAGGATGTTACTGCCAGAAAGAGCAATCATCGTACTTCTTTCATAACTGGCATTATATAACCCAAAGTAGGAGAGAATTTGAAAAATATAAAAATGGCAAAAGATTCAAAAACCTATCATTTTCTTACTCCTCATATCTAAAAACTCAGATATATCTCAGCAGCTGTCCCAGCTGACCTGGCTGCCCTGAGAGCCAGTGCCTGGTACCTGATGCAGGACATTTTCCACTGTGACCTTCAGGGCTGGGCAGTACTACAGAAACCCTCAGACTGCTGGGCATCCTGACTCTAGACCCAGAAAGGCATGCGGTTCTCCTATGACTCCTCCCTACCACTTCTATATTATATATTACACTTCTATCAGAATCAAAGAACCAAGTAAAGGGTCATAAAATGTGATCATCTTGAGGATAGCCTACACATAATATGTGCTACTAAATTCTTACTGACTGATAGATGTTTATAGAGAAAGACGTGGATAGACACTGCTTGAGTTAAATACTGGGGTTCGAGCATTTTTTGCTCAGCAAAGCGTGGGGCAAATGGGCGGGTACAAAGAGATAAGTAAGATTTGACTTTGGCTACGAGGGGCTTATGCATCAGACTCCCTTTCAGGGAGCAGTCTCAGTAGCTCTGCAAGGACCTGTGGTGCAAACGAAGGAATGGATAATTGCTAACACTCACCTTGAATCTGGTGTTTAGACGGAGAGCAGTTCTTTAACTTCGCGTTCACTAATCGTTGTTTTGCACTATTTAAGGTGCTGTTAATTTCATTCCATGTAGCTTTGGTTTCAGACATTATTTTTTCAACTCTAGAAGTTTGGGGTATTTTACTACATATTATTCCTATCTCCTCTTAACTTTTGGAACAGATGGAATACAGAGTTTAAAAGCTGAGCTCTTAAGTCTAAATTTTTTAGTGACCGAAGGCATTGCTTCGTTTTTAAATTGTCATGATAAGGGTCCAAGTGTCTCTCAAGGAATATGATAACTGGTAAAATAACAAATCATGTCTCAACATGGTACGCTTGATTTGCCACCATCAAATATGGGTCAGAATCAGCCAAAAGCCCACTTTTCCATGACAGTCCAGTTAGTGACACGAAGCAGGGAAGTGGGGTGGGGACTTGCAGCACGTGCGTGCTCTTGGCCACACACAGGGACAACCCCTTGGGCTAACATCTTGCTCCTGTCCTTGCACCTTGTGCTGTGCAGATCTGTATGATGTAGAGTGAGCCAGCATGATGTTGATCTCTGTTTAAAGATGACACAGATGAGCCACATGAGGTGACATCAATGTCCAGAACAGGCAGAGCCTTGGTTTGATGTGGAAATTGAGGCAAATATTCCTAGAACTGAGCAAAGCTTAAAGAGACCTAAGATCTCAGGTCTCTTTGAAAGAAGTGATTTCCATGATGATCCCCTTGATTATTTAAGGTCAAGAGCCTGCCTGCTGTGAGTCTGCTTTTGAAACATTTCTCCACCGATCTCTGGTTGAAAGCAAGAGACTTCTTTACTTCCAACCCCTGAATACTTTGGGGAGAAACAGTGGGGAAGGCTTTAGGGTAGGGAAGGAAAGGGACGACTGGGTGTCTGACAGAGGAGCTTGCCCGCGCGTCATCAGCTGCTCCACAGACTTTTTCAGGGGCTGAGCTTGAGAGCCAGGATGTCGTGGCTGAGGCAGAAGGAAGTGCTGTAAGTCAGACTGCAGCACAGGACATGAAAAACGACAGAGAGACAGAGAGGGAGGCGAGAAGAAGGCAGACGTCGAAAGGTGTAAGTAGAAGGGCGTGTGCAGCTAAACAACAATACTGAGGCTAGTCTGTGTGACAGTGTGGCTCTGAACTTCTGAAAATTATCTGCAGCCATGTGTCAACATTAACGTCACTTTGAAGAGGATAAATGTCAAACAAAAGAGTGATTTATGAGTATTCCAGATCCCGAGCTTTGATAGTAAATGGATGGAACATGATGGCAAAAATAAAAACTCTTTTTATTTTCTCTCTCGACATTTTCCCCATGTGTCTTCCTTCTTCTAACAGCGGTCACACTTTTTTATGTGACAGGATCTCAGTGACCATGCTCGGGAACTCTGTTAAGGTGAATCCCTTCTAACCAAATTAAAGGCTCTGAGGAGTTCTTTGAAACTCCTCAGTGAGAAATGGTGTAAGTTTATGAAGACTCAGAGAAATTGGCTCTCTTAATTGCCTTACAGACATTCATTGGCTTTAACATCTTTGCCAAAGATAACAATAATTTTCGTCCTCGTAAGCTGTAACTTAAAAATGCAAAGGGTTCTCTTCTTTTGGGACTGGAACCCAGTACAACATGTGAAATATTCACATGGGTTTTTATACAAGATGTTTGGAGATCCACTTCCTTGACAATCAATAGGCGTGCCTTAAAAATATCAACAAATCACAGTCAGGCCGGAAAGTGAAGCAGCTCAGCTGTCCACACAGAACAGCATGCATTTTATGGCATTTTCAGCGACTATCCTTTCATCTATTCCTCGGGGTTCACGATGGTCTTGAAGGACCCTTGAGACCATAAGAAAAAATTTTTAAAGTGATACCTTTCTAAGTCCAAAGACACAACACGTTAGTTTTTTTCCCTCTAATGTCCTAAAATTTTTTATCAGAATTGCATTTCTCACAACTACACTTGCATTATATCCTAAAGACTCGCTCATCATTCTGGATTCTTTTGTATTGCAATGAACTAGCCGTACCTTCCAGCTCCCTGCAGCCAAGTTCTGCAGGGCACCTGCTGCCCCTTCCAGCGTGTCTGGGTTTGAGCACTCAGAGAGCAGCGTGAGGTAGGGTTTGACTATGGATGGGTGCCACAGCATCTGGATCCCTTTTGGTGGTTCTGCACAGTCTGGAAGAGGTCCTACTCCATCCCACTGGTGGAAGAAAAACGAGAGAGTAAACATCTTTAACATCCTCATGCTTCCCACGTTGCCTTCCGCACACATCACAGGCACACATCACAACATGTGGCGAACATCAGCAGAACAGAAGGTCAGCAGTATGGGCGAGCAGCCATTGTTGCCATGGGGAGATTATGACAGAGGTGGAGTGGGCAGGAGCATGGGCAGAAGCGACTGTAACCAGCAGCTGAAAGGGATGCGCTGCCTGAGAACAACTGTAACACACTCGCTATGGGAAAGTGAGGGCAGAGATGAATCAGGTTGGCTGGGCAGGAAGAGGCTAGAGAGCAAGGAAGCATTTTTATAAATAGCACACATCAGCTGCTGCATGGTAGTTGCCAACATCGAAATGCCTTTGCTTTCTATGTAGAACTATGATTACTTACGCACAATTCTCATGCATAATTGTGATAATTCCTACATAACTTGTAAGATGCGTATTTGTTTGACTTTGGGTACCATCATTACTTCCAACAAACAAATGACAGAATGAATGAAAGACAGAAAATTGCTTTGGTTTATTAGATGCACGGACATGAGCTACAGGCAAGTGGAGATTATACAGTAATCTATTTGCTCTGAATTGAATATAATGAATAATGGGAGAATGTGTAATTAAAAATTAATTACACATAATTTCTAAAATTATAGCTTATAGGCACAAAAGAATAAGCACACCATTAAAAATAACAGTTATGAGGACTTTAGTAACTTGGACAAATGATAACAATAAAAGTTAAATGAACAAAGTGAGATTTAAAGCAGTATGGAAGCTTGTGCTTTGTTATAAAAAACCCATAATAATCATGAAAATGCATTACTAAAATGTTTTTCTTTTTTCCTATATTTTAAATTCATCATTCTTATGATTTTAAGAATATTAAAAACATATATGATTCTAATCTTTGATTACATGAAGCTTTTATCTTTTGTAAAACTAAAGAAAATGAATATAATGAGGTTAGAAATAAAGTATACTGCATATTTAGAAAAAATATACCCATATTCACTTCTGAGAAAAATCATAGTAAAACAAGACAATTTTTTATAATTTTAAGGTGGGAATACTAAGCTATTTAGCTTACTTGTGTTCATTAATAATTACTTAAAATATAATGTAGATAGATCCTAAACTTTCTTGCAGGTATTTTATGTAGATAGATATATATGCAGATGTGCATAAATGTGTGAATAAATGTGAAAACAAAACTTTATTTCACAATCTAAATTCTTTAACTTTGAAAATTTCACTGAAAAAAATATAGGCTTCTCTCCTATCCTTGCAACATAAAAATGGAAATGTTTCTAGAAATACTATAAAGTTATTTAACTGCCACAAACAATTTCAAGAATTTCATTATTTATCTTCCAAGAGAAAAATTAAAAACTGTCATCTTCTCAATTATAACATGGCTTAGTTTAAATCAAGTGCCAGCGGTGACGACATCCTGTGCACAGATTCTGGACATCCCGTTAAAGGGCACCGTTGGTGACTCGTCACTCAGTTTCAACTCTGTGACAAGGACACTTGGTGTCTGAAGCTTCCTGCTCCTTTAACCAAAGCCTCATCTCAACCACTCGAAGATGACTCCTCACCTGCGAACAGCCTATCTACCGATGAAGCCAGCGCCTCTCCTGTAAATATTAAAAACAAATTGAAAGTGAATCAGCCCTGTCACACTGCACCTGGCTCGTTATTTGAGACTTAGTCATTGCAACTGCACAGAAAGGCAGAGCTAGGAAATGATAACAGTCATTTTGTGGCTTTGTCAAGTTGGACAATGAAGCAGTGGCAATACCGGCTTCTCAAAGGAAACCAGTTTGCAGGAGTGAGGTTTTGTGCTCATATAATAAGAAACAGAAAAATATTTCACTAGCTTTTGTTTGTTTTCTTTTCTATTTTGCCATCTCCTTCAACACTGAAACTGCCGTTTTCATATAAACATCTAATACTATCCAGGAACAACAGAATATGAAATTTCAGCTCAACATGGATGAGATTTCCACTGTGCGTGCTGACGCGACGGCAGGGTGTTGGCAGAGGTAGTGACTGGGCTCTCACTGCAAAGTGACAGCTGGGGTGAAAGGAGAGGGAGGAGCAGGTGTGCTATCGTTTACTAGGTCTTGTCCTGCACTTTTCTAACTCCTGAGTAGTAAAGCAGGATAACAGTTAAATCAAAAGACAATTTTCTCTGCTTTGACAGGTCATCGATGTAACTCTTCACTACTTTTGATTACAGTCATTTCGTAACGGCTAACGATAGAATCTGAAGGAAACAGAAGCACAACCAATGTGAATATCGATCATCTTTGATGGCAGCTAGGGATGGAGTTCAAAGGGGATTCTTTGATATTTCATAACGTTGATGGCACCCTCTCATGCTAATCTTGGAGAAAAAGAATGACTGCAAAGCCAGCCAATGTATCTGACATGTATCTAGGTCCTTTATTTAAACTTTTTTTTTACTTTATTTGGGGGAGGTATCAATTGTCCATGAAAAAGAGATTTTCACCAATGAACATAGTTGGAAGTAGTCCTGAAGCATCATATTAACATAATGACATCCCTGACATTATTTTGTGCAGCTAACCAGCTTTGAAAGACGAAAGAGTGATGGCGAAGGTAGGATCGACTGGTGTAGGTGAAATGGCTCTGCACAAGCAACACTTTTCTTTTTGGTTTTGGTCCTATTTTTTCCCTTTTTTTTTTTTATTTGGTATTGGGCATTAAACTTAGGGTCTTCACACTGAGCTATATCCCCAGTCCTTTTTTATTTTTCATATAGAGACAGAGTGTTGCTAAATCTCTAAACTGCCCAGGCTGGTCTCGAAATTGCCATCCTCCTGCCTCAGCCTCCCAGAGAGCAGTGATTACAAGTGCACCTCATCACACAGGGCTCACAGGCAAACTTTTAATGCTAATCATTTTCTAAGTGAAGACCCATGAGAAACTGCAATATGCAACTCTTTACCAAAAGGGAAACAATTCATATATAAATTTAAATATAGGATGCTTCTTTTCTAACATTTCTACCAAGCTGCATCACTGAGTGAAGGTAAATAGTGGATAAATGTTTGACACATGAAAAATACCAACCACATAGCTATTTAGTCCTTTAGAACATAGGACTATATTCACAAACTCTTTGCAAACTCTGTCCTTGACTACATCCTGAGGACATAGAACCAGAAATCCTGTAAGAGTTTGAAATTTGAAAATAACAGAAACAACATGTTATGGAGTCAGGAGAGAAATTTATATGTTACAAAAGAAATGGTACAACTAAGGAAACAAAGTATTTGCAGGAAACTAACACTGGCAAATCAGTAGAATATTTCTAATATATCTATCTGTATTACCAGGTTTTTACACACATCCATGCACATATCCATTCCATGGGTTGCAGTTTAAAAATCAAGCAGAGTAGACAAGGGGAAAACAAAATAAAGAGAAGAAAGGCATTTGTCATTTGAAAATGCCTTTCACTGGATTTCATCTTGTCCTCCTTCTTCCCCATGGTTTTTAAGAGTTAAGTGAGTGTTTGCAGTTTGGTACAACATGTTTATTTTCATCTGTCACTTTTTAACAAATAAAACTCACAAATGTTGCACCAGGATTGATTCTTTTTTTTTTTTTTTTTTTTTTTTAATGTGGGTACCAGGAGTCCAACTCAGGACCTCGTGCTTGCCAGCAGGTACTTGTGCTGCTGAGCAATATCACAGGCCCTTTTTTTCATTTATGTGGGTACCAGGAGTTGATCTCAGGACCTCGTGCTTGCCAGGCAGGCACTTATGCCACTGAGCTATCTCACCGGCCCCAGGAATTGATTCTTGAGGTATCAATTAAATGTTCAAATTATTTGAGGCATTCAAATGCTGTTAAGCAGGTAAAATACCAGAGAACGTACTTCTAGTGTAACACTCCTCTTACTCACTGTCTTATTTGTAGGAATTTAGGCTTTTACACATATATTTAGAGTTCATGAAGCAAAGGATTAAGTGAGTTATAACCAAAGGCTTTGAACTTTTTTTTTTACCAACATAGTAACCATCCCAAATAACCTTCTGCTATGGAACTCTCTCCATGCACATGAACCTCCTGCCAGGCAGCTCCACTGGGGAGAGGCCGGAAGAGAGCAATGGCTGCATGTGGAGAATTATGTTGACTACAGATCACAGAATAAACCAGTACGTTTGTTATTTCCAACATGTCAGTAGCATAGTATCAGCAGTTTCCTGACTGGCCCCCAATGTGTGGCTGTACAACTAGCATAATTAGAAACATCAAACAGTTTATTACACCCAACTTCTAAAACTGTATAGAACTGAAAATATATATTCTCCCATCCAAAAGGCAATGTCCAAAAAATCTTTTTAGAAAGGAAGAGAATAACAAGCTTCCTCAGTTATAGCTTTAGACATGATGCTTTTTGATATGGTTGTGTCGACTACTGCAAGAAACGTCCGTGAGTATGGAGACAGTTAGGATGTGTTACGTACGTGAACAACTCCCCATAATGAATGGAGTCATTATGTACTGACATCTTTTATTAGCAAAGATGGGCTAATAAAAATTAAAAAAAGATTTTTTTTTAAAGGGCAGGGGAATCCCAGCTATAATCGAGACAGTGAAATAAAACAAGAGCACACCCCTCCAAAAGATGTCTGCTTGAGAAGAAAGTAATCTAAGAGTAGTGCTGTCTTCAATGTGTAGCTGGGTAACGGGTTTTGGGGTGCAGTTGGACAGCAGGAATAACTTCTAATATTCTATCGCCCAACAGGGTAATTGCAGTTGACAACAATCAGTTGCATACTTTAAAATAGCTAGTAGAGAGGATTTTAAATGTTCTCAACAAAAAGGAATAAAAAATGTTTGACGTGACTGCTATGCCAATTATGTTGTCATCACTACACATTATATATTTGCACGGAAATAGCATACTGAACCTCATAAATGTATACAATTATGTGCAAATTAAAAATTCAAAAACATTAAAAATACTTTTGGTTTCCTTGTAGGGCTCAAATTCTATTTAAAAGATTTCTATCTCAGCTGACTAGAGGATAGAATGGTGGAAGCCAAATGCTCACAGGAAGAGAATTGCATAACCTATAGTTAAAAGTCAGAAAGTAAAAAAATATAGGTCAAGATACTATTATACTTTACAGAGAGACTTTGTAATTGTAGGGTTCCTCACAGTATGGGGACTCACGGGATTACCGTCATTATTACATTTATAAGGGCCCCTGTTGAATGAGGAGAATTACAACTTCACCTCCCCCTCTGAACTACCTTGCAAATGGCCCCAGTCCCTGGTGTGCAACACCCTGGGCTGGGTACCACAGAGATAAAACAGGAAGCATTCGCTAAGTGGGGAGCAAGACTTCCATTTCAAGAGAAGTGTTAAAATCTAGGGCTCCTCTTCCCAGTCTGCCATAACTTTGATCCAGTCTCAGCCAGTCAAGGCTACACTGAGAGAAGAACTTTTCCTGATGAGCTGTATCTTGGAAACATAAATAGCAAAGACGGGTCTTGCCACCCTCATGCAATTCAATTCCCCAATTTCTCTACCAATAAGGTAGCTTCACGGCCACTCCATATGCGGGGGATAACTTTTTGCAAAGGAAATTCAGTGCAATAAATAACAGACCAGAAATGCTGCAAGATAAAGGGAGAGAATCCGCAGCAACAGGGGAATACTCTTGACTTTTAAGATCCCATTCTTCCTTCCCAGGGGAAATCGCACATTGCAAAATGGAGAAGATGCCTCTAAGTTGGTAAACCACCAGGGAAAGTTTTCTCCAGTGAGTTTTGGTTTAATTAGGCTGCAGCCAGCACTAAGTACTTTGGGAAAAAAAAATCCAATCCCAAGCTCATCCTCTGCCTGCTGCCATTGCTTGGCTTGCTCTGAACAGCAGAGAGAACAGTTGATTTTGCCATCACTGTTTCAGGACCATTTCCAGCCTTTTAGGGGCGGAGCGCAGAGGAGACAGGTATTTGAAGCTTTCAATGAACTGTGAAAAGCCAGAAGAGAAATGATTCTTCGCATTGATTCTGTGGAGTTTGAAAATCAAGGGCAGCTCAAATGTGTGAATTTCCCCAAGCCCTGCTCTGGGCCGCTGAGGCACCTGAGGCTGAGGCTGTAGGACAGGAGAGTCGGCTGTTTTTAAGGTGCTGCCCTGGCTCCAGCCTCCCCCGCAGAAGGTGGAGGGTTTCTGTATTTGAGAGATCAGAAAGGAGCATTCAAGCAGAATCAGGATCCAGTGTTTTCTGAGCAAAACACCGATACAAAAGCCATTCCAGGACACCCTGCTGATTCGCTGCTGGGAGTGGAGAAGGCAGAGGGGTCCCAGTGGGGACACATCCCTCAGGTGGGTGGTGGAGGGTGGCTGGCCACCTGAGCGGAGCCACAGAAAGCTGCTGGCCTCCCCCGTCCCTTCTCCAAGCACCGCGACAGAAGACTGGGACAGCACAACGGCTCACAGGGGATTTTCTGTGCTCCTGACTTCCCTTCTTCACCTCGGGAAACTTGGAGTATCATCCTCCTCTGGTTGGATTTCTGTGTCCCTGATGTGCCTGTGTCCTTTGGATGGCCCTATGGCCTTGGGTGTTTGATGGTTCATCTCTTGAAAGACAGTCTGGTCTCAACTGGGCTCAGTCAGGGCAACTGCACCCATGACAGGGACAACTGTCTAGGTCTGCAGGGCTTTGAGGGTGGTCATAACCAGGGGAAAAGGTGCTAAGGGAATCTGGAGGGTGCAGATCAGGGATGCTGGTAAACATCCGGTGATGAACAGGACAGACGCACAATAGAGAATTATCTACCCCAAATAGCTCCTGTGCCGATGCCGGCAAAGCCTGGTGTGGTAGTCTGTGACAGCGAGTTCAGCTGGTGTGGACGACGGAGTGGTGAAGTGTAACTAGGAACCTAAGAGGAACAGCTGAAGAAGAGTCTTCAAACTTGCGAGTCTGCAAACTTGCCTAAAACAAAAGAGCAGCGCTTGTAGGTGCTGCTGGAAGGAGGAGAAAGAATTTCATTCACGGATGGGAGCAGAGTCGCTGCCCCAGACTGCAGCAGGCGTGAGCAGGTGCGTGTGGTTTGTTCCTCTGGGACCCGGAAGAGCAGAGTGAACCCCGAGCTTCCAGCATATGGTGGGGTGAGGGTGGGCGAGACCAGACTGGAGCCATCCCAGACGGGCAAGCGAGCGACCTTCAGCTGAAAGAAGCAGATGGCTAGAGAAGAAATGGTATTAAGCACCGAAAGAGAAAGTATGGTCACAAATAAGGAAAGCAAAACCGTCTGGATAAAAGAAAAACAACGTGCGATATGAGGAAATGAAAACCTAAGCGCATCTGCATCGCAAAGGCATATCCGCAAGGTGTTAATAAAATACCAAATCCACTAAGCTGTCATCAGTGGTGATTAAGATAAATTTTTTTCTGTGTATCCAAAACCTAAAAAACATTCCTTTGGTCCACATATTTCATTTTGAAGAATGCATCATTAACACATGATTAAAGAGGTAAATGAGATTTAACTACACAGATGTTTATTACAGTTTCTATTAGTGAAAAATTGGAAACACTCTAATTTACTAAAAAGAGGGATGGGTTCACTCTGGCGATGGGGTTATTTTCCAGCAAGGAAAGAGGTCAGCCTGTGTCATGTGATAAAGTGTCCTAGAAGGTTGAAACTCTGTACTCATCTATGCCTTTGGCATCTATAACCTAAGAAAAGGGCTAAAAAAAGAACAAAATATTACCTCTTAAATTGACTAAAACACACTAAACTATGAAACAAAGATTATCATGAGAGAAAAATCTATCGTATAAAAATACTGGATCAAAATCATGCCTGGATTATGATCATTTATATCCTTACTATGCAAATACCTATATTTTTAAAGCTATTTAAATTAAAAAAAATTTAAAGAGAGGTTTTGATTTCTCATGGATCCAGCTCATTTTCTTTTTTCTCAGCAGGTTTCTCTGTTCAGGCCAGGCTCACTCTGAGTGGGCCTTGCAGGTCTCAGTCTTCCCTGGTCACAGTCAGAGAGAGGACAGTGTCCTGTTCCTCTGGACCACACTGGAGCAGTGCCTGCCCCTGGATACCATCACAGACTCTTGGCTGTATCCCCAAATCCCCTTACGTCTTCAAAAGATGCAAAAAGCAAAGATAGCAGTTGTGTCTCCTTGTATTTCCCTGGACCTCAGTCCACAGGGTGATCCCTGCCCGGAGCTGACGGGCTGCAGGTACAAAGCCCTGTTGAAGAGCAGAGCCTTCCCGGTAAGGTCCCCTTCTTGGCATCAGACATGCAGTCTGCTTTGGCCTGAAACAGTCTAAAGGAACTAGAAAGTTCTCTGAATTCAGCAACAGGTGCTGAGCACAGAGTTGGCCATGAACGAGTTTGCAAAGTCCTTTTAGACCAGAAGGTGAGGCACGCAGGTGTCACACACAGCTGTACACAGGGCTTGCACTTATGGTTCCAGTGGTTTCAGTAGCAACCATTTCTTGAAATAAAAGCAGGGATATGACACACAAAGGATGATCCAACAATGCAGTGTGTGTTTACATGAAAATATTTATTACACTAAAAGACACACTGCCACAAATCCCCCTCGCAGTACTTCCTCTCACTTCCAACTCTTATCCCAGTGTTCTTGCCACTTTGTAAAGTGCTTCTGGAGGTCCTCTTTCATGAGTGTTTTTATAAGGTGTGATCAAAAGTCGAGCGAATGCAGCTGCCAAGTGCCATCCAGTAGAATGGCAGGCTTGTAAAAACATGATGGTGTGTCTTCATTCACCTTATTCACTAGATCTGTCACTGTGTGACTTCTGGCTCCTCCCCAAAGTCCAAATAACCATGAAAGAGAAATGTTTTGAATCAGTTCAGGACATCCACACAACCATGACAGCACAACTAAAGATGGTCATGAAAGAGGACTTCTACAACTAAAGAGATCATGAAAGTGGCAGGAAGATGGGATAAATGTGTTCAAAGTGAAGGGGAATATTTTGAGGGTGATTAATTGGTTATATTTTACTATAATAAATTAAGAAATTTAAACATTCGCTGCATTTGTTGATAATACCTTGTATTTTTGTGTCATATACCAATCCCTATCAAAGATTTAAGAGGAAACATTTCTGAGATTTTTCTTATAACTAAAGCTGACCTGCAGAATGGTATAGTATTTTCTCAGGTTCGAAATATGAAGGCTAAATGTAAGAGTCAACACAAATTTATAGACTAGAGCAAGCTCTGGGGCCAACATTAAGGCAATGATTTTCATCACTTTTGCTTCCATTAACAATTTGGTTCCTTTGTCACCTTATCAATATCTGTATCTATCTCTGTATACCCAAAATGTTTTTATAGCATGCCCTCCCCCTTTGTATTATATTTTTTCCTCTAATTACTGAGAGGTCTGTAGAAACCTGACTTTCAGGGAACTGGGCGTGTATCTCAGCTTGACTGCTCTGGGTTCCATCTCCAACACCACAAAGACAAAACAAAACAAAAACAACACCCTGACTCTGCCCGCAGAGTCCCAGAAACTAATGATATCTGCCCATCTTTAAAGCTGTAAGCCTAGAGCTCTCCAGAAGCTTCTAGTCAAGTTAAATCAGGCCTTGCAAATAACCCACGGTTCAGGTGTTTGCAAAGCTGGGTATGGTTCGCCCTAGAGAGGCCTGGTAATAGTTCCATTGCCCGCCTTGCTGCAGCCTGTTAAGAGTGATGACTCTGCCCTGACTCTGCCTCTCCCTGGGAGCAGCCAGGCTTCAATCCCGCAGACTGCTTGACTCCCATATTGCCATGGTGACTTGTAAAGCACTACAGGAATTGCTCAGGGGAAGCCCCTCCTGGAGACCTGCGGCTTGCCCCAATGCCAAGCTTCCCCAGCAGGTGGTGCCACCTGGACTTAGTTCTCTCTGCAGCCAGTAGGGAGGTGCTAGCCACCTTGCCCAGCCACCTGCGGGATTTGATGGCATCCTCCTTCCTATCCCTTTCCTTTGTTCACTCTTATATTCAGCCTCCACTCCTCTCCCCAACTCCAAGACTTCCAGCTTTGCCCCTTCCCAGCAGTCTTTCAATGCAAGATAGTTCCCACTTTTGACTTAAGCTACACTGAGCTTGATAAATCACTAAGTGCTTTTTCTTTTTTTTTTTGTGGGTACCGGGGGTTGACCTCAGGACCTCGCACGCCAGCAGGCACCTGTGCCGCTGAGCAGTATCACTGGCCCTTTTTCATATATGGGCACCGGGAGTCGAACTCAGGACCTCGTGCTTGCCAGGCAGGCGCTTATGCCGCTGAACTATCTCACCGGCCCTAAATGGTTTTTCAAACAAGCATAATTGTTGTCTGTTTACATCCTCATTAAGCTTGATATTGAATTTTCTGGCTCTTGAAAATAGTTTTGTATTAATATACAGCACGTTAAAAAGCCTTTAAAAACTATCATTTGGTTGAAATTGTAACTTTGAAGCTTCTCCATGAATAACAAAATTCCAATGCATTTTAACTAATGGCAGTTTCAGCAAAACTTCCTAAAAGAAACACTTTTTTCCTTAAAGAATATTGTAAGAAAAACGTGGGACAAATGACTCACAGATTTTCATTTAGACTTTTTTGCAAAAATCGTAACTTCCTATTAATAACTATTATACTCAGCTCAGAAAACAGCATATCAGTGTCATAAAATACGGTTCGAGGGCGACATTCTAAGTCTGTGAGTTCGCTCACTGGAGGCTGCACAGAAGGGCTGCCCGGGAAAGAAGGGCTGTGTTATGGGTGAGGTTCTCAGATACCCCGCCCCCTGACTGCCCATTTCTCGGAACCCAATCAACTCCCCAGGCTCTCCATGTATGTAAGGGTTTCTTGGCAGCATTGGAGGCCATGTCAGCATCAGCATCTTGCTCCAGAGTCACCTGTCACAGGCGAGGGGGCAAGGGCAGGGATGTACCAGTGCGAACACTGGGCATACAACCCTGGGATCAGACTGAGTTCAACTTTGGTGGAAAGTTTCTCAGCCAACGTTAATGCTTTATTAATGCAACCCCCAAATTTGCTTCCAGAGTTGCCTGGAGTCCCAGTAAACAGTCCTTGGGTCTTGGTGAGACCCAGGGCATTGTCCCTGGGGTACTGGGCAGCAACACATTCCTGCCAGAGTCATTCCTCCTGCCAACCTCTGTCGTGTAATTCATATTTCCAGGGAAAGCTGTGTGGCCATCCGGCCCCACGGAACGGAATACAGCAGTTCCCTGAAGTTCCGGGTGCAGACCCGAGGGTGGGGGACCATGCACTTGGTAAGGTCCGACAAACGCCGGCGGGGCGTCCTCTGCATCCTCTGGTGGGGGGTTTTTAACAGCCAAGTTAAGAACCACAGCTCAATCCTTAGAAGACTGACGGCTCCCATCCAGGGAGATGATGAGAGACAGAGATCTGCCCCCTGGCAAGGGAGACCAGATGGGCGGGTGAGCTTTCAGGAGGGCGGGGCACTGTCGCTGAGGAACAGTGTGGACCTGTAGAGCCCAGGTGCGTGTGAGCTGAACCTGCACGAATCCAGAAGTCATGGGAGGAACCCAGGTGAATCCCAGGGGCTGCAAACACTTCGAGAACCCAACCCAAAAATGCTAACGTTGATGCACTCAAGGAATTCCATGTAAGAACGTATTCCTAAACAGGGCGTCCTCTGGGACACCGAGTCAGGAGGATCACAAATTCCAGCCCAGCCTGGGCAATTTAATAAGAGCCTGTCTCAAGAAAAAAAAAAATATGGCTGAGGTGTGGAGGCCCTGGGTTC
Source organism: Erethizon dorsatum (assembly GCA_028451465.1). NCBI lineage: Eukaryota > Metazoa > Chordata > Mammalia > Rodentia > Erethizontidae > Erethizon > Erethizon dorsatum. The sequence continues at coordinate 61,405,997 of CM051833.1, forward strand.
AACCTCCAGTACCTCAAAAAATAAATAAAAAATACTAGATTCCTATTCATCTTTATTCTAAAAAAATGTTAAAAAAAAACCACCAAAACTTTTCCTCCTTTTAAAAAAGTATTTCTCAAATATTTTACAAAATACTGTGCTGTGCTGGATATGGCAGCGCACGCCTATAATCCCACAGCACTTGGGAGGCTGAGGCAGGAGATTTTCAGTGAGTTCAAAGTCAGCCTGGACTACCCTGTCACAAACAAACAAACAAACAAACACTGCTGGCATCTAAAGAAATACTTCTGCATATTTATCTGGAAATCAAAACCTGGTGACAGGGAGAGGTGTGGGTTCTGTCCCTTTCTCAGTCAGATCCTAGATTCCAGGTCAGTACCATCCTTAGCAGACAGTTGTATGACCACAATGTCCAGCGACAGCTGGACCTGTGGCCTCAGTGCCAGGGCAGGTCACTGGATGTGTGAGTGTGCCCAGGACGTGGCTGGATGTGTCCAGCCTTCGTGTCCAGGGGAAGGTATCCACGGGACTGTGTGACTGCCCACAGTGTCTGCAGACACAGGAAGTCCTCTGGGCAGAGGTTGGGGGCAGCAGAAGATTGGCAGCTCTGTTTCACCACTGCCTTTCCTGGGGCGGTGAGGGGTTCAACAGGGACAGGTGAGGCTGTTGCGATGCCCTGGGCGAGGCAGCTGCCTGTGAGCCTCAGTTCAAGGCAGCGGCGCCCACTGCAGCTGCCCCAGGTGGAGCCTGCTGCTTCGGGTTGAAGAAGCCTCGCTCTCCTGCCGCAGCGCTCTGAATTTATCGAAATCGCCCCCACAGCCAAAGTTCTGATGCCATCCTGTTGGAAGGGCCGTGAAATCCCAGACTGCTACCCCGCCTCCAAGGGTGAATGCAAGACTGCATCACCAAGCATTTCAAAACCTGCCGTAAAACACCTGCTGGGGTTCCTTATCCACTTCTCTGTGCACCTCTGTCCCTGGTGTGGCAGCCAGAGACATGTGTGAGTCCACGCACCGCAGAATCGGCGCCTGGCTCTACCTACGCTCTAAGAGCTGGGATGTCAGTGCTCCTCAGTGCTTGGATGGATTTTTTTCGTATTTTGAAATTTCCTATCTTGGCTCAGCTGCAAGACATGGGGGAAGTTATTTAACTCCCACCATCTCAGCTGTGAAATTCCCGCAGGAAGACTGTGCCGGCGATTTCATGATTGCACCTCGTGCTGAGAAAGCAGGGCCCTGCATCTATATATACGGCTGAAATATTAAAGTCATAACGGGGGAAGGGATAATTGCATGCAGCTGCGAGTCTCCAACATCACCTGATCCTGCGATTTCTTTTTCTTCTTTTTCTTGCCCCAGCACCCAGAGCTCTCCGCATCCTTGCCGTTGGCCTCACCACAAAGCAGCCCGTCCAGCTCGTCTGTGCCCAAGTGCTGTCCCTGAGACGTCTCTGCTGCCAGCCGGTAGGAGAGGTTCCTTAAGATGCACACACAGTTTTCAACGGTCTGCAGAATCAGAAAAAAAAAAAAAAGAGGAAACAGGAGGAGTAAGAACCACCGCGTGCTCCACTGCTCCACACTGCCGAGGCGGTCCGTCTCCACGTACACACTTCTCTTGCCGTGCATTTAGCTCCTGCTTCTAAAGGCTCTCCTGACAGCCACGGAGGAAAGGATTTAGAGAAGCTCCCCACAAAGAAATGACTCATTAATGACAGTTACTTCTCTAAACATCTGTCACTGTTGATTGAAATTAACTTGGGAGAGGGGAGGAATCACACAGTGGTCCCACACATCCTCCACTTACAGTCAATGCCCGTGCGGGGTTTGCGGGTCCGAATCATGAAGAGCACAGTACTAAGTTTTGGCGAGCACCAGTGGGTGACACTCATGTGTGCCATCTACCAGGGCATTTTCTAGGTGCTAAAAGGAGCAATAGGTGCAAGCCAGCACTGTCCCAGGAAAGTGAGGGGTGTGGTCACTGGGAGCCGTAAATGGGCCGTACTCTATTGTCTTAGCAAAGGGATTAAACAGTGGCTAAAGGTGCGTGCTGCAGGGCTGGGCACCTGTAGAATCCTAAGCCTCTGACTCTCAGCCATGTGACGCTGGACAATGCATTCGGAGTTTCTAGGACTCAGGCTCCTTTTCTGTCCAGGGATCACAGTAGGACCCCGTCCCTCTGCACGGACCAGGGGCTGGGGGTTAATGTGTGGGTGTGTGCGGTGGGCAGAATAATCCTCCCAACCCGTCCCATCCTAAAGTCTGGAACCTGGGAATGAGTGAGGCTCTGTTGCAAGGGGAAATTAAGGTTGCTAACTGACTGATGGTCAGATGGAAAGATGATCTGGATTACCCAGGAGACCTGTGTAATTACCAAGGTCCTGCTAGGGACAGAGGGCAGCAGAAGTCAGGGTCAGGGTGTGGGAGGCTGTGAGCAGCCATCGCTAGCTTTGAAGACTGTGGAAGAAGCCACGAGCCAAGGAATGTGGGGCAGCCTCTAGAAGCTGGGATAGGGAAAGAAATGGATTCTCCTCTGGAGTCTCCAGAAGGAACCAGCTCTGATAACATTTTGATTTTAGCCCAACGAGACCAATTTTGGATTCCTGCTCTCTAGAACTGTAAGACAATAAATTTTTCTTTTTATTTTTTTTAAACGAGCCAGTTTGTGGTCCTTTGTCACAACAGCAACAGGAAACTAATGCATCATAACGGTACTGAGAAGAATACCTGGAGTGTAGAAAATGCTCTGTAAGGGTCCGTAGCATTAGTAATGTTGGGAGATAGCACAGTTGGGGATCCAGACGTGTGACCTAGGACTAGCGGGTGTGGCCTGGGTTCCACTCCTGATTCTGCCACCTAAGCAGCTGCGTAGGCCCATGCAAAGTGCTGGCTCTCTCTGTGCTTCCCCTTCCTCCTCTGTGAACAGGGCGTGATGACAAAGCATCAGCTCCCTAGGACGACTGCGAGGTTGAATGCATTCTAGACAGAGCTCTCGGAGCAGTGCCTGCTGAGAAAGTGTTCGCTGTCACCCTCAGAAGTGGAGTGTGGAATTCAGGAAACACCAGTTCTAATAACTTCTGGTTGCTGAAAGGAGGGGCCAAAATCAACCTGTAGCCTGCTGTACATATGTCCTGCTGGACCCCGCCGTGCTCACGTGTTTATTATTACCTACAGCTGCCATCATGTACAATAGTGGAATTGAATAACCGCGAGTTAAACAGCTGTGATCGCTGTATCACCCACCAAGACTGCAGCATCGATCCCCAGACCTTCCGCAAAAGAAGGCTGCCGGTTAAGACAAAAGCTGATGTTCTGACCTTTATTCTTGACCTGGCCCCAGGGGAAGAGGGAACTAAAATACCCAGTGTTTTAAAAGGGGAAAATGATGGGGGGAAAACTAAAGGGAGCTAAGTTTTCTCTTCAAGATCATATCGACTTGGCCATCATTTTTAGAGACATCTGCACGGCTGCCAGCCCTGAAGGCAGAAAGCACAATCCTATCTATGGGGACCAGCAGCTGTCGGTGACTCTGACGGTATTCTGGAGCTCTCTGTGGTCCAGGTTCGGGCTGGAAGGGTGGGGGCCACAGGATCCAAACCCTGACCTGCTTCTCTCTCCCGGCTGGAACCTGGTCAAAGGCAGCCTGTGTTTCTTACTCGACTATAGAGAGGGAAAATGTGCTGGGAAAACCAGTGCTCAGGACCCCTCTCTGGAGCCTTTGCCATTCTAGACCTTTCTTGTCGGATTTTCAAGGTTTCACAGGCTGCTAATCCCACAAGCTTTGAGTCAACTTGATTTTTCTATTTCAAGCATCCCCTCAGCATCAGAAAAGGAAACCTGGCATGAAAGCAGGTAAATACAGGACGAGGCATGAAAGACAGAAAAGTCTCTCATTGAAAGGAAAATGTTATGGCATAAGTCAGAGCGATTTTTAAATCAGCTCAAAATGAATTTTCTTACATCAAAGACGTGGGAGAATAAACTTCCCTCTCATCCTGCTGTTTATCTTCCCCAGGGGCTTCGCCATTCTTTTGTTTAACAGACTTCTGGGGACTAAATCTGCAGTTTTGAGAAATGGTTTATAATCTACCTGCAGCTGGGGAGACGATGAGGGGAGGGAGGAAGGGGGCGGAGGACAGCACGGCCCCTGGGATTGAACTCGTGTCTCTCATTAGCTTCTTGGAGTGTGGCGGTCTGGTGTGGTTTAGGTAGGTTACCAATTTAAGAGCTCTTCTCTAAAGGAACAGGAGAGAGGAAAAACAAGAAGAACCCAGAACACCAGCAGAAGGCTGGTGGCAGCTGGTGGCTTTGGTTATGACATCCATTCCTGTCAACAGCACTTTTAGCAGTTCCTCTTGGTCACCAGGGTCATTTCGACTCCTTATTTTCTATTAGAAAGGGCTAATTTGGAAGTCGGCTGTAGAGTGCTCTACCATATGTTACCCATTCAACAAACTGTCCCAATTACAGAAGCAGAGCCGAGCGCTTGCATGGAATCCAGGCTCTTTTATTCATTAACTTCCTGGCCTTAAAGAGAACATGTACTGAATTTTTCCCCCCTCTAACGTGTCACTGCGAAAACTCAGAAGTGCTTAAGCAGAGGGCTGAGTGGAAAATTATGGTACAATCGTAACACGGTAAAACTCAACCGCACGGTCCAGCCAGGGATGCACTGCTGAGTAACTGCTCCCGACCCTTTCAATGGCCTCAGCCACGATCATCCTTCGGGTCACAGCGTTCGTGTCGCTGGGCTGGAGGTGGAGAGAGCACTGCCACTGGCGGGGTTCAGGGCTCTTCCTACTCAGCAGGGACGTCTGGGTCTTTGGTCTCCCAGCCCTAAAACTCCCAACTATTTCAGCTTCATCTTGGAGGGAAAATGTGGGTATTAAAATTGATGGTCTCCACAGTCTTCCTAGAGTATTAAACATGTGACCAACTGAGACATAACAAAAACAAACCAAAACAAAAAGATGTTTGTGCTGTGCTTCCCCCTGGTTCTCAAGCCATGCTCCTAAAGGTCGCCTTCCCCTCCAGAGTTGGTGGCAGGGGACTGTGGCCGCAGCACGCGGCTGTGGACTTTCGTTGTCTTTCCACCTGTGAGTGAAAAGATAGCACTAGCGCTCTTTTGTATCCATCATGGTAAGAGACTTAGTCTCCCCATGCCTCGGTCTTTCACTGCTGTGAATATTCAATGCTCAGCGCTGCGGCTCCAGCCCATCACCTCCGTAGCTCTTTTTAAAGTCATTTGTCTACTATGCTAACAGGCGTCTGTAAATACGCAAGACATTTTGACTGGTCACTGTTTAAGGGATTTAATTTTCCTGTCAATGATATGAAAAGGTCTAAAATGGTCCTTAAGGGTTTTTACAAAAGAGCAATGCTTACGTCTATATTACATTATATTCCATCTTTGAAATTAACAGCATAAGGTAAGTGAATGGTGCAAAGACAGCGAGCAGGAGTGGGATGACACCTCATGTCCACCACTGCAGCGAACCCGCACTCAAACGGCAGGAGTCCCACCGGGGAGCTTGGGCCCAAGTCTAATTTTCTAAGTTTCCTGGTGACTGTAATGTGTGCTCCAAGGTGAGGAGTGCTATGCTAACTCACCCACAAAGCCAATTAGTAGCTAAGTGAATAGAATCTTATACTTCCTTAATCTGACGTTCAACTACTGTACATTATGGCAGATTCCCAATTAGTAGATTTCAAAGCTCTAGGTAGTGAGGCAAGTTCTTAAGCCAGATGCACAACGAGTCATTTTATCATTTTGGAAGGGCTGTGGCCCAGGGGACTATAACAGGGTCTGTGCGGATGTAGTCATCAACGCTCCAAAGGTGATTCTGACAGTCGGGGCTGCAGACCAAGGGATCACAGGACAGGTCCACAATCAAGGCCAGTTTTACTCCCACAGGACATGTGGCCTTGTCTGGAGATGGTTTTTTTTTGTTACACCTGGGACGGGTGAGGTGGGGGTGCCACTGTGTCTGGTGCTGCACCTCAGGGGTGCTGCTCAATGCCCTACGATGCCCGGTCCCACACTGCAAAGAACTATTCAGCCCCAAACGTCAGTAAGGGTGGCTCACGAGAAGCCCATTATTAAATTGTCACATTTATCACACGTATTACTTCAAAAGTTTGGCTAAGTCTGTGTTTGTGTCAGGATATTATGAAATTATAACTTTATATTCAGCATGAACTGAAACTAACTTAAGACAGCATAACCCAAATCTTGGAAAAGTCCATTCCATTTTTGGCTTGTGAAGTAAAGCAGCAAATAGACCCTGATAATCTATTATATTGGTAGCTTCATTAACTTAGTGTTTTGAGCTTTTTAAAAAAAATTTTGTAGGATTTTAAAATGGCACATCATATAATATATATTTTTTCCTAAAAAATTAACTTTCAGGAATGTAGGATTATTCAAATCTCAGATAGTTTTAATATCCTCTTTTTCTTTAAAAGCAGATATTATAAAATAAAACCAAAGGCAGTGGGTAACATGGCGTGCAAGCATTCACACCTCCCTCTGGGGCATCTGTAGTTTTTACTCATTGCTAGTCAAAAGCTGGGACACGGTTCATTCCAAGGCTATGAGGAGGAGCCGCAATGTTGGGGTCAGACCAGGAGACCAGGGCAGAGCGTGGAAGCAGGAAGTACCGCATTAGCTCTCCATCACTGTTAGCTGCTCGCCTGTCCCCAAGGCGTCCTTATTCTCTATGAAGCTTCATCTACGCAAATCCCACCAACCTTGCTATCGATTTCACTGCTCCCCAGCGCAGACTGAATCACATACAGCAAGGCGTCCGTGAGTCCGTCACACTCCCGCATCCTCCTGCGGGCCTCCTCTCCGGCTGAACTCACATTCCTGCAAAGCAAAGAACACATCAGCGACCCGCACAGAGGAATGCCCTGATAGTATTAGAGAAGACACTTTTGCCCTTCACAGAATGTTTATCCAAAGTGCAGACTGAATGAGTAGAGATGGTGCCAACAAACGCATCCTGAATAGAGTAAGGGACAGATATCTGCGTTGTAACTCGTGAAACAGAGGTTGCAGAATTCCCAGCACGATCTGTTAGTCCTGTGATTGCCGAGAACGCGAGTCTTTCAGAAAGTCTTCAAGGTTCACATCACTTACAATGGGAATCTTAAGCTTTTTGATTCAAAGGGTTCTTCTTCTTGGAGAAGCCTGAAACATTGCAAAGACAGAGCTTCCAACTAACTGATATATCCTAGAGATACTGTGGTCCAACCTTGGTCCAACCAGAAGTAGACTCTAGGAATTTATTCTAAGGACATAGGGTCCTGTCACAAGTTAGCCATTGGGGTGTTGTTATGGCTTGTGTCTAGATGTCCCTGGAAAGCCTCATGCAGTTATAGGTGGGGCTTTTCAGAGGTGGCTGGATCTAGTGTGTGATGCTGGGATTAAGGGGGTGATGCTGGGACTAAAGGTGCATGATTACTAAATGAGTCCACCGATTGGTTTAGTGTAATGCTGGGTGTGGATAATGGGAAGGCCCGCCCTCGGTGCGGGTGTGGGTGGCACCACCCAAAAGGCGAGTAGCCTGGGAAGGATAAAAGTCTGCTGCCGCCACCTCCTGCTGCTGTTTGCTGCTTTGCTGCCTGCCCTGCCATGCCATGAACTGCTTCTCCTCTGCGATGTCCCTCTGCCATGCCACCTGTCTTGGAGCCAGCCAACTATGGACTGAAACCTCTACAAACTGTGAGCCAAATAAGCATTTCCTCCTTTAACTTTGGGTGTTGGGTATTTTGTCTCAGCAATGAGAAAAGTGACTAAGACAGGTGTCCATGACATCTCTTATGGGATGGAATTGGTTTAAACTCTTTTCTGTAGCACACACCTGAGATAAGCCTAACAAGGGGCCCGTAGCACTAGAACACACAGCCACGAGAGATCTTCCAGGCCCCCCAAAACACACAAGATATCCTGGTTGGTGGTGATTCCTTGGTTTGCTGCTAGTTACTCCACTACTTGAAAGTATGTTTTCCTCTTCTATCCATGGTTAGGGTTTGGCTTCAGCAGAGAATTTCTTCAGTGGCTATGGACAACACAGAAGGGATGCTGGAGAAGGTGCTAAACAGAAGTTACGAAGGGACTGGAAGAACTTAGAGAACTTGGAGGAGGTGATGCAAGTATTATTTAGGTAGGGCAATTGTTCTCAAACTTCAGGAGCCTCACAGTGACCTGGGGCTCAGGTAAGGCATAGAGTGTTGGACTCCATCCTGGAGTCTGACTCAGAAAGCCTGGAGCGGGGTCATAATTTTCATCATCTTGATGATTCACAAGTTGAGAGTGAAGCTCTTGCCCTGTGAGGAGGGTTCGGCTGAGGGAAGGAGATGCTCTTTGCTGGCAGCTGGAAGGCCATGGAGCAGATCCCAAGAATCAGTGAGCTTGGACAGTGGCTGGAGAAACACAACAGAATGGATCTCCAGGCTGTCGCTATGAGCGACACAGGTATATTTTTTCATTTTGTTTTCACAACATCTTTTGTTATTCACTTAATTCCATTTCACTGATAAAGGAACTGTGCCTTAGAGAGGCTATCCAGGGCCAAAACACAGAGTGGAAGAGCTAAAGCAAAACTCAGGCCTGTAAGGGAGGAAAGAGCAAGGGCTTCAGGCCTGATGGTGGATGAGCATGGGTTATTTTTGTGGATTTTGGGGACATTAAAATACAATAAAGTAGGCCTAATACTAAAAGGCTACAGAACATAAATGTTTTCTTTGATATCTAAAAATTTCATAGGATATGTTAAAAGAGGATCTATCAGTATTTTAATGTAATACTAGGAAAGGTTATTCAATTTAAATTAGGATTTTTGGCATTTGCTGATCTTAAAATATAAGCAAAACCCATTTAGTTCCTTAGATAATATAGCTAGCAAATATTTACAGAATTTTTAACATAAAATTTGATAAATTCCATCTTGTGGCAACCTTTGTGTAGGCAACTTTTGTTTCTGATTCCTGGCGGGATGGGGTGGGAAGAGGAACTAACGTTCTGTTACAAAAAGCCTGGTAAGAGGCATAATAGTACTTGAAATTAGAAGGCTGGCCCTTAGAAAAGAGTATTTTAGAGCATTTCTTCTTGAAATGATTTAGACCAGGTTGAGCATTGAAGATGACATAGTAAGTTTGTCAAAAACTCCGATCAGACATTCCTGGCCAGAAGATTGGCCAGAGTATTGGGTGGCAATGTGTGACTATGTGTAAATCTTTGTAGTTTGGTGGGGTGGTTTTTCTGATTGAATTATGGAATTCAGATTTAAAAGCATCTTCAGGATAGCTTGTGGACCCTCGAGTCTGAAATGTCTTCTATCCCTTGCCTTGGCTGCTGAGCTCAGCCTTCCCTTTGAGCACCCTTATGACAGGGACAGGCTGCCTCCTGCTTCACAAACAGCTTCATAACGGTCAGCACTAATTTCACTGATGATCAATCCGTGTGCAGACCAACCCAGAGGGAAGAACAGGAGTGAGCAACTCTATCAACATGAGCGCTGCCAATGTTAATGCCAGCATTTTTCTTTTTTTTTTTTTTTTTGTGGGTACCGGGGGGTCGACCTCAGGACCTCACGCGCCAGCAGGCACCCGTGCCTCTGAGCAATATCACCAGCCCCTTTTTCGTATGTGGGATCCAGGAGTCGAACTCAGGCCCTCGCGCTTGCCGGGCAGGCGCTTAAGCCGCTGAGCCATCTCACCGGCCCAACATTTTTCTTTACTATTCAATTCTCCTCCAAAAGTTAAACGTTGTTAATTGGCTACCATATTAAATGTGAAAGATATCGAGAAACATGGAAGATTAATTAGTTAAGGCTCGAGACAGGGAAATCACACACGCACACACACACACACATGCACACACACACACCCACACGCACACAGACATCCTTATTGTCTGCAGGTGTGAGGAGGCTCAGTATAGATTTTGAACAGACACAAGTGTGTACGTGTCTCTTTTCAATGGGTAAAAGTTTCCTCCCAGCCTTCGGGTTTGAGTTTCCACTTTTAACCAACTATCCCTGAATGTGTGAAACACATAATCCGACCCTTGGTTTTTGCTTCCAATGTGAGGGAGGTTTCTTGTCCATCCTCCTTCTTCCTAAACACAGATCTATTCTCCCAACTATTATACTAAGAGTTTCATTATTGAAGACCTTCGATTAATAAATTAAGGTGGGTGGATGTCACGCTTAGAAGATAATCATGTTAACAACGCATTATAAAGCTAAAAGCACTGTAACTTTAACACAGTTCAAATTTTTCTTGCACGTGTTTACTATAATCTTAATTGCATGTTTCACTGTTTAGAAATAACATCTCCGGTGATGTTCTGGACGGACCACTGAATGGTTAATTGTCCTAAGTATTTGACAATGAGCTGATGCGCAATCTAGAAAGTTCCTCCTTCTGATTTGTACTTAGGTCATCTTCTAGGTGTCACGGGAGCAGTGATTTCAATATCTGGCTTGAAACTGACGCAGAAAATTCTATCCAAAAACATAGCATTAAAATAAGCACCTGTAGACTCTCGGCTAAAAGCACAAAGAATATGTGTCATATGTAAGGCTCAGAAGTAATCTTTACAATCTTAATTGAATCGCCAGTGGATACGTCATTTGGAAGTTTCTGCTTAAGGTGGATTCTATTAGCTTTTTATCTAATTGCTGAAAAATGAAACAATGTATGTCTTTATCTTCCAGCTAAAAGACTCCTCTCAGTGTAACCAGTTGAACTGCTCCTTTCCCTACCCTCAGTAATGCTGGACATCACATTTCTCTGAGCCTTCTTCACTCATGGCTCTCGTTTAAATCAAACTGGACCCAAAGTACGCTCACCGGATCCACAGAGGTGCCACCCCCGTTCTACTGCAGGCCTACACCGATCCACGTGAAAGATGCATGAACCGCAGATGACCAGCACGTGGAGGTCAAATCACAGAACACCAAAGGATGGAACTCAGAGGGCTCAGTCTTTGGGATCAGCTTTTCCCTTCACACTCCCTTTGCTCTTGAAACCTGTGTCATTGATCGCCATTGATTTCATATTGGAGTCATTGAGGCTGAGATCTTACTACCACACGGGCACCTTCTGGAGGGAGAAAGTGTGTCATCCTTACGCGTCTGCCTAGTACTCCACTGGGCGCTAATGCGTCTGCTGCAGGCGCTCAGAGCACGTTGGCTACCACCTGTGCCTTCAGCTCTTCGCTGCATTGCAACTAAGGAAACCAGGAGCAGCCTGGTTCACAACCGATTTATCCCCGTGCAAGATGCTTATTCAACAGTATCAGACATTTGTTCAGCCATCTGAATGCAGACTTCTTAACTGTAGTTTGTGTCTGTCACTACAACCCCATCCTGGATTGTTTGGGGCAGTTTCACTTTTCAAAGAAACAAAAAATAACTAAGGATAGCATATAACATGAATTGAGGAGTGAAACTGTTCAGTTTGAGACATGAGCCTTCATATGGCTGTGCATCCTACTGACCACGTGCTCTGAGAACTTGGGACTATCAGATATTTGCGCTTACACCCATCTCTATCTACCTGGCTCAGAGGAAGAGCTTTTTCATGGTCTGGTTTGAGACTAGTTTTTCTTCTGGGTTTCCCTTTTACCTCCTTTCCTCCTTACCCAACTTGCTCCTTGGCACTTTTTTTGGTACTGGGGATTGAACTCAGGACCCTCACACTGAGCTACACCCCCTGATCTTCATTATTTTTCATTTTGACACAGAGTATCACTAAGTACCAAAGTTGCTCTGGATGGGCTCAAACTTGGCAACCTTCCTGCCTCAGCCTCCAAGAATGGCATGCACCACCATGCCCAGCTACTCCTTGGCCTTTATGATTTGGCATCTACTGGTGTCAGCATAAACCTGACTCCCTGAAACCCAGATTCCAGAGCTACTATAGGTGCTGATGGTCCCTGAGCTGGTCCAGCAATGCTGGTACTCCTTGGGCTCTTTGTCTCATCTCCTAATAGTCAGCAGGAGCCCAAGTCCTGGGCAGGTTCCTGAGACCACACACCTACTTGAGGGGTGGGGCAGGCTGCTTGAAGGGCCGTAGAGAGCACAGTAGACGGTCTTTCCAGAAAGACAGATATTCTCATAGCAGAGCAGAAATCTGAAGCCACATGCTTAATAATGCCAAGTTAGCAAGGCAGGCAAGAGAGGAGGCAGAATCCACAACAGATAAGCAGGGTGCCACCCCCAAGCCTGGTGATGCCTGGGACACCCAGGACAGAGCCGAGAGCCTCCAAACTCTGCACCATGGCTAAGGAGAAGCTGCCTGCAATCCCAATGCTGCATGAGCCTGACCCTGGAATGCCCTGCTTTCTACCTCTAAGCTGTGCCCTCAGACCACTGTACCAGCGAGGACCCACCCAGAACTGTGCCGTGTCCTCCTCCTGAGCTGTGCCTCACCTTCATCCCCCTTCCAAGCACAGGTGTCTTCCAGAGCCCTCGCACACTTGGTGCCCTAGCTGTTCCCTCCAGACGCTGGCAGGACAGGTCACGGGCACATAGTGGGAACTCACCGAATGGAAGAGCACACGACCTTCTCAGGCCTCTTTCCTTTTGGACTAGGGTGTCTTACCTAGGGCAAATTTCCTCCTGGGAACACATGGCAATGCCTGCTACCTGTGGAACTTGTGGTTGTCGTAACTGAGTGAGTGCTGGCGGCAGGGCAGGGGTAGGGTCCTGGTCTGTAGAAGACGATGCGGTGTGGCCAGGGCCGCTGCTAATCATCCTACTGCACTCAGCACAGGCCCCTCAATGCAGACGCCAGCAGGTGCAGGCGTGTGGGTGACTCCCGTGAGCATCTGGGTTGCGCCTCCTCAACACCCAACTCCTGCTTAGCCCAGTGGTTCTCAGACTTCTGCCACGTTGGAATCGTCTTTGACCTTGGAAAGACACAGAGGCCCAGGAGCCTCTCCTGCTGCAGGGAGCCGGGCCTCAGTGGGTCCCTCTGTCCGGGTGGTGCTCACACAGGCCAGGCTGAGAACCTCGAGCTCAACCCACAGCAGGAAATTCAGCAGCGGCAAATGAAATATTTATTGACTGACCGGAAGCCATGTAATGGTCTGCTGAGTGCTATGTGATTTACAGGCCCTGAACAACACTCGTTCTCCTAATGAGCTGGACCCAGGGGCATCCGCACCCTAAATGATGGCATTTGGACGAGGGGCCACAGGCTTCTGGTAGTCGAGCTGCGAATGGAAACATCACTCAGCTTGTGAGGGGAGATCTCAGTGCAATATAAATATGGATCATCCTAATTCCTTGATCTTGTAATTACCTCCTCAGCAGCGAATGAATTTATCGGCAATCATCAGGTGCTCGTACATGTGGCGTGGGGAATCATGCCCAGCACTCACCCGTGAAGTGCGCTCACTTTTGCTTCAGTGAAAAACACTGAATTGTAAGGGGATCTTTCTATCCATGAACTTCTAAATCAAGGGCCAGAATCTTTTTCTGTAAAGAACCAGAGAATAGTTTAACTCCTGGGATCACATGGGGGCTCTGTCATTTCTCTTGCTTTCAACAACTTTAAAAATATGCAACTCCACCTACTAGCAGCAATATGGACAGAGGTCCTGGCCACGATGTGGCCCGTGGACCACAGGCCGTGCGTCCCTGACCTGACTCCTCATCTGATTCAGGTGAGGGATCTCTGAGCACTGACAGTCATCAACGTTTCGTATATTTTTATGTCATGCAGGCTTTTTGTATTTTTCCCATGATAGAGGTACAGAGATTTCATCATATTCTGAGGTTGGGCCCAGAAAGTCATAAATGAATCAACAGAAGTGGTCTGAGTAGCCCTTTGCTTTCCTAAATCTCGAGTCTTGGTTTCAGAAGCCAGATGGCTTCATCCACAAGGGTGAAGCGCGCATCCGCACTGTGCCTTCCACGAGGGCGCAGGGAGACCCGGCCTGCGGTTCCGAAACCACAGGGCCCCGCCCTGCCCTTTCCCTCAGCGAGGGAAGATGCTCTGCTCGCCTGTGCGCAGGGCTGAGGAGAACAGAGCCTTCTGCCGGGCCAGCCAAACGACCACTGCCACAGCAACGGCCACCCTGCCTCATCTCCCCCCGGGGCAGAGCTGCTGGGGCCTGGGGACGGTGTGGTCCCACCAAGTCTGTTCCTCTCTCTATTCTTCACTCAGAGAAGCTGCCACTGCAAAAATCAAGGGGTGTGCGTCTGGCGGTGGGGTGACGGCACATACAACTTCACTTGCCCTCAATGTGCACAGCCAGCCTATTGTTGGGTATAACTCACAGCATGCTAAGGCCCATGGCATAAGGCACATGGGACTGCTGTGAAAAATGCACTCTTTAAGACATAAGTACATCACTTTCTTTTTCTTTTTCTTTTTGCTCAGCAGCAAATGAGCTGATCTCATTAATACCAAGAGGACTCTCACATTTGTGGACATCAGCCTAGTGCAGGCTGCTCTCCTGCTGGGTTGATCCTTCTACTTCTGCCAGAAGAGGCCCCGATAACCTGTCTTCACAGCTTCTCTGCTTGCCCAGGAAGTGAGTATACAGGATTCTAAGGTGGCTTCTTAGCCTTGCTTCAGTGAAGTCTGCAGTGAGGCCTCATTATTTTAAGTGAATTTCCAGAACATTATCGAAACACAAACCACGAGTAGCAAGCAGTATTAACTGTATTAGGCTTAGCCACACCTCTGTGTACCTTCAATGGGTCTGAATAATGCAAGGCTGAATTTACTTGAAGAGTTCTTGACTTCTCTTGCTACATTTGTGTACAAACTTGGTATCTCATCACAGCCAAGTCAGAACAATTTCTGGAGAAATAAGTTTCCCTCATTTTCTTTTTTTTTTAAAGATTAGCACAGTCCTGCTGTCTGGATTACTAAGCACCTGACTGTCTTCTCCCAGGGAAGGCGATTTCTTTATAAATCAGGACAATGATGGCTTGGTAATTGCTTTGCTGCAGGGACAGAATGCCTCAGTGGCCAAAGACCAGCTACCTACTGGGGCTGCCAGTGAACCCTCTGCAGTTCGGCACTCGGAGCGGTGGTCGCTGCGTTCACCTCCTGCACTCCCCAGGCCCCTCGTAAATGCAAGCCAGCAGAAGGAGACGGATGAGCTCCCCTCTCACTGACAATTAAACACTGCCTCGCATGAAGACTGCCTGGGTCCACACCTTCTGGAGTCAACCATGCATCAGGGAACATTGTTCTAGAGAAGCCCAGAGCAGAACCAGAAATACCTGAGTTAAAAGACGCCCTGTCGTTGTCTAGTAGTACCTAGGGTTTTAGCTACATGATTCCAATTAAAACTGATGTCTGCCACAGAGTTAACTGCTCTAGGAAATCTCTGCTAAAAGTTTCCCATTGGGCTAAATTACAAGGAAAAAAAGAGTGAATGCTGTGTGGCTAAAACCATTAACTGTGTTCTAATTGTGCGCGTGGTCCTTTGTGCTCCACAAACACTCTCGTGCCTTTCACAGTTGTTCTTTCTTAACTGGTCCTACTTGGGACGTAAGCTATACTCTCTGGGCTTTGATTATTTTAGTGACCATTTCTGGAGCCTGGAGAGGTACCATGTGGTCCAGTCCCTGGGCCAGTGTCCTTCTGTCCTGTATTCTACTAATGCCCCTGAAGTTCTAGTCCAGCATGTTTGTGGTGGGTGCCTCACACCTTGCACCTTCAGCTTCCCATCGAGTGCACCCACCATCGTCAGCACTGCCGGCCACAGCCCTATCATAAACGCAGCAACAGCAAAAAGAAATGTCACGGGGCAAAAGCAAATTAACTTCAAAAAGGAATAAAACCAGTGTTTTCTTCCTTCTCTTCTAATCCAAATTATTCTTCATTAGCCAGATGTGATCTCATATGAGATGTCACAAAACCTGAGCTTTAATACACACATAATAAATTAATATGCTAGGACACATGGTAACATAGAAATGCAATATTCACTTCCCCAAGCAGGTGGCTTCTGGGGAAACAAGCTCAATAAATAATGAGTCGTGCTGATGGGATCCAGTTCACTGCACTCCAAGTCCTCCATCTTCTGAGAAATGGAAGAGAAAACTGAGTAACAGGGATTATCAGTAATTGGCTACCTATCTTTTAAATGTCACATTGTAGGTTTGAAGACTTTCAAGCTTTGCCATTATGTTCTGGATTATTAATAGCTATTAATAAAACAACCTCTTCTAACTTTCCTTTTAATTCATTACTTAATTCCCTATATACAGTCATATAATCTTTCAACTTATTTATTTGTAGGAAATTTTAACAAATTGTACTTGAAAGGCTTATTAATGCTGGGAATCCATGTGGTTTTGTAAAAGCTTACTTATCTAGGAGGTAAGTTCTCCTTGAGGCATATTTCTTATTTCCATGAATGCTTTGATCACACACTGGTAACTTACTGAGTACCAATAATAGCCACTGAAAAACGGAGAGTTTATTAGATGCAAAGACACGCACGTGCTCTGGAATCTTATACTCTCTTTTTGTGCAACTCTCCAACCCTCCCGAGTATTGTGTTCCGGGGACTACAGTTGACTGCAGCCATCAGCCTTTCCCTAAACCATGTTTCTCCAGCCTCGTGGGGTGAAATGGTTGGACTCTCTGGCCACAGGTAAGGAAGGAAGTACAGAGACCCATGTACTCTCTGGCTCCAGGTCAGTCCCTGCTGCTGCCCTTCCCTCCTTGTATTTTTGGTCCTTGCGATGGACTGACTGTTTGCATCCCTCCACATCTGCGTGTTGAAATCCTGTCAGTGTGGTAGTATTGGGAGTGGGGCCTTTGGGAGTTGATTGGGTCATGAGGGTGTGGCCTTCATGAATGGGGGTAGTGTCCTGATAAAAGAGACTCCAGAGAAGTAGCAGCTCTCTCTGCCTTGTGACCACACAGGAGAAGTCAGCTTGGGAGAGACCCCTGTCAGAACCCAACCAATCTGGCACCCTGAATGCAGAGCTTCTGCCTTCAGAAGTGTGAGGAACTCGTGGCGCTTCTCAGATGCCACTGTGTCTACCTACTTCGTGATGGCATCTGAAACCAACTAACACAGTCTTCTTACATTGCTTCCCTGTAAAAAAGCTCCTTAAAATTTGTGGCAAAAATGTTAATAAAAACAGTTCTTAGGCCAAAACAGCTTAAGCCCCCTGTCCAAATTGAAAGGGAGTGATTAAAAATGAAAACCACCTTTCCTTTAATCTCCTAAAAATTTACCCATCTTGGCTAATTTCTATCTTAGAAGTTTTGAAAACTCACTCAGTGGTCCTTTACATGGGGCTAAGGATATGCTAAATGGTAGAAAATCCAGACTGTAATAACTTGGTCAGATAAGATTGTGTAGTTTAAGCTAGGAGAACATTGTACTCTACAAACAGGCCCAATTTTTGGCCAATGATTAGTTAAAAGAGTGGGGAATATCTATGGTCCACTCTTTGTTTGAAAATAAAAATATCTAGTGTGAAAATAATGAGGAATGGAAAGAAGGAAGAAAAACTATCAGATTATACCTATACTGCTTATAAAAGAAAAATACAGAGAAAACTCAGTAAAACTAAGATTACTTGGCCTTTTCTTCTGAAAGAGAGGAGAAGATATATTTGATCTTAATTATTGAAGTAGATGTTGGAATTTCTGGAAGGGATTTCCGAAAGGCTTGCTACAAGACAGCAGGAGTTGACTGTTATAAGTAGTAGTACCAATAAAACCTTTCCAGTTTATGCATGGCAGGGAATTGCTACTTAGGAATAGTGTTGGGGAGGTCAGTACCAGCAGCTCGAAGTCTTTACATTTTAAAATCAAGGATGCCATAGCAACCGTATAATGGGTCTGCCCTTTTGTTCTTCATTTTGCTAGTGAGAATTCTAAAGATGTCCCTCCAAGTTTCCTGCCCCCTTGGTTGAGTCAGATATGAATGCAGCTACTGCTGAGAGGGGCTTTGCAGATGGAAGTAAGGTTACTAATCAGCTGACCTTAAGATATGGAGGTTATCTTGCATTATCCTGGCAGGCTTGAAATGTAGTCAAACAAGCCCTTAAGAGCAGAAGAGGAAGGCAGAGAGATGTCGCTGAGGAGGAGCAGGAAGGAGGAGGGCCACCATTATGGTATTGCAGGATGAAGGAAGGGAGCCATGACCAGGGAACATGGAGGCCTCTAGAATCCGAGAACAGTGCCTGGCCAACATCCAGCAAGGAAATGGGACCCTCTGTCTACATCTGCACGGAACTGAATTTAGCCAATGCTTGAATAAGCTTGGAATAGGATCTTCTCAGAATTTCCCAGAAAGCGCCCGAGGGCCAACAGCCTGATTTCAGACTTGAGCAACTCCAAGCAGAGAAACCAACCAAGTCCCATGGACTTTTGATATACAGAACCCTGAGGTAATAAACTCGTGTTGTTCTAAGCCACTAAGTTTGTGGTAATTTGTTATGACAACAATAGCAAACTACTACACTCACATCAGGCAAAAAAGCTCAGCACAGTTATTTTTCATAATTGATCATTTTAACATTTCTGCTTAGGTGTTTTAAAAACTTTAGATAAACTTCCTGTTTCTTCACATGGGTGCATTTTAAATGCTCTGAATAACAAAATAAGATGTAGCCATTAGGACTTTTAGATGCCTCTTGGTGCAGAAATGGTAATCTAAGTAAGTTTCTCACCAACTCTCGCTAACACCTAAGAGTGACTTTCCCTGGTTTACTGCCACCAGATGGCTTGCACTCAGTATGAGTGGAGCATAATGGCACCACTGGGTGTACAATTTCCTTTTATTGCTGTAGTTGTGAAGGGAGCAATGCTTCAAAAATCCAAGAATTATAAAGCTGCACAGAAAGGTCAAACTTCAAAGACACTTTGAGGAGCCATGGGGCAGCATTAAAAGCAGGTCACAGGATGGCCATCAGACTTGAGTTCCATTGTCTGTCCTGGCTGCACGAAACAAGTGCTATGACCAGAGGGCTTTTAATGTCTTATAGCACTTTGTCACCTTTCTAGTTTTCAGCAAGGTTATGATTTTATTTAAAAACTGAACACTTAACCAGGTTGGTGACCACCTTGAGAATAGCTAGAAAACAAAAGGAGAATTTTGTCCTCCACTACCCAACTAAGATGTTCACTTCTCACCACTTTTTGCAAATCATGGTTCTTAGAACTCTGCCACACACTCTATTAATTGACCTCATGGGAAAGATATCAAGCCATCAGTGTGTTATAGGTGTAATCTAGGAAAAAGAAGCTATAAACCTAAAAATTTCTCAAGCTCAACTCATCTTAATATAGTTGCCCTCATGACCAACCCTTTTACGTGTCTGGAAATGGAAAGGTTTTAGAAATCTATTGATCAGCAAAAAAAGACCAGTTACAAAGAAGACTATAGATTCATTTTTTTGTATAAAATGGGTGCAGGAAGAGAATACTTACATATCATACAAATGCTATTAGCTGTCAGATTAACAGATCTAGGATCAAAAGACGTCATTTAATGCAGTAATTTGCTAAAAATCTTCAGAAAACACATTGCACTATTTTAATTTTAATCACAAAAATAATATTTTTGCAAAATGTGCTAAATCTTAAATATATAGTGTTAAGGTTACTCCAACTCCAAGAACTTTAGAATTGCTACAGTCTTAGAACAATGGTTCCCCACCTTTTGTTCTCCATGGACACACCTCAAGGACACTGTGCCTTGACTGACACTCCCTGGCTGCTCACACTGGGATGAGTGTGGCAGGCTATGGGTTACATGCAGTTACAAGCCAGCCAGCCACAGTGGTACCTCTGTGTTCCAGCTGCTCATTACCATGGGAGAGGGTGGAGACACCCGCCTCTAATTTAGTGTTGGTTAATGCGAAGGTCTGAATGTTTGAGTCCCTAAAAATCCATATGTTGAAACCTAATCTCCAAAGTGATGGTGTTAAGAAGTGAGGCCCTGGGCCTAGGTTGAGTGAGAAGCTCTCATGAATGGGACTAGTGCTTTTATGAAAGGCTTAAGGGATCTCATTTGTCCCTCCTGCTGTGCAAGGACACGGCAAGGTGGCACCATTTTAGAAGCAGACTGGGAGCTCTCACCAGACACAGAATCTGCTAACATCTTGACCTTGGACTTTCCATCTTCCTGAACTGTGAGCAACAAGCCTTTGTTTCCAAATTTGTTTTGTTACAGTAGCATGAAGGAAGACAGCCACGCTTTTTGTTTGTTTTTCATTTTGTTGTTGCTGTTGTTCTGAACTCCCTTCACTATGGAGACCCTGAGTGAAACTTGCAATGAATAGAAAAATGAATAAAAAGAGTAAAATCATAAGCCTTCACAAAATACATGTGTGGCCGCAAATCAAGAGATGCAAGAGAAGGAATGAAAGCAAAGCAAGGGGGTAAGAAAAGGAAATAAAATGCCATGGGGAAAAAGAGCAGAGGTGTTGACCAGAACTTGATTTGGGCTTTCCTTCCTGGTTATGTTATCAAGCAAAAAAAAAAAAAAAAAAAGTCAATGCTCAACTCACTGGGTAGACTTGGACACCACTCATCCTTGACTCCTTTCTTTCCCACACACGATCAACCAGTCAGTCGCCACATGGAGTCAGCTCCAACTTCATCAGGTGCAGAGTCCCCCTTCAGGGCCACTGCCCAGCCAAGCCCACCTCCAGCCTCGTGCATGTCCTCCTGCTGCTGCGCTTGGTCCTCACCTCCCAGGGAGCTCCACTGAGCAGCTGCAGTGACTCTTTGCAAATGGACCTCGGAGCACAAGTCCTCCTCTCTGACAGCTTCCACTTCTTTCTGAGGTAGAGGCAGTGCCCTTTCCACGAACCCGGAGGAGGTCTCCCTCTCTTCCCATGGCCGGTTAAATCCCTTCTCTTTATGCTCATTCAAGATTGCCTTTCACTATTCTCATGCCACTTGCTTCTTCCTTCATACAGATCCGTGAAGCCAGAGAAAGCTCCTTTCCTGCCAGCCAGGCCACCAGCACCGAGTACAGTGCCTGGTACACAGTGGGCACTTGATAAATGTGCGTTGAATTGAAAAGACTTCCCAATGTGTCTCTAAACAAATCCTAGAAATAGTATGCTTATCTCAGATTTATCTGGAGGGGTTGGATGACAGAATCCAAGAGACACAATACTCCACTCATTATCTTATATTTACTAATAAAATTTGTCTCAGTTTTATTGGGGATATGTTGCTCTAAATGCAGGAACTTTATTAACTTTGATATACAAAATGCACAGATCTGATATTTTCATACCAGCTTAGTCAAGAAGTTGTATCTACTATGAGAGATGAAGAATGAAGTCAGGGGAGTGAGAAAGAAGCTGGGGGAGACATTTGTACCTAGTATTATACAGTAAGCTATGATTTGGGAAAATAAACCTATAAATAGTATACAGACCTCACATATGTTAGGAAATGCTCCACTTTTTCTTTTCATGTCTTTCTATGTCCAAGAACAAGGTTAATCCTGACAACTTCCTGGGGTAATACTCTGAAGTCTTCATTTACTATTTCTGTGTAACACATGAAAATCCCCTGCCTCTTTCAGTCCAAGGAAAAGGGCAGGTTCAGGAGGCGTGTTTGTTCACAGGACTGTGTTCAAAGTACTCCCGAGCTCTTCATGAAAGAGACCATATTCCTAGGCTTTTCTTCTTTCAAAAGGAAAAAAAAAAAGGTAAAAACATTATTTGGTCCATTTATTTGTCTTCTATTGATTAATTCAAATGCAATGTACCTGATTATAGTCTATTTTTCAAACCACATGCTGAAGTTGTTTCCTAACGTTGTATGTGCTAATAAAGTTCAAAGTTACTTATAAGCCTAGTAATGATTCTCCAGAACTAAGAAGTGAGGAAACATCTGTATCTCTATTCGCCAACTCTTCCAATTCTGAATGTGATTCCAAACTGCCATGGGAGGAAGAGACAAGAGGACAGCTTATTCTTTCTCAGCTATGAAACAAGTAGAGATATGCCCTGAGAAGAAAGATTTGGAAATAGTCTCTGCAAAAGCTCATGCAATGTATAGGAGAACCCACCTGCATATAATGTTGGAGAGAAAATTTAAATAGATATACTAGATTTACCAAAGCAATAAAATAAAATAGCGCAGATGCACACATGCACACGTATCCTGGAAACACACAGTGAAGAGTTAACCAGTTTTCCTCTGGGATGAGAAGGGGAGGGACAAAGGCTCATCTGATTCCTTTTGTTTGGCTCAGTTGCTTTCAGACCACATACACACAAGACTGTTATTTTTTCATTTTGTAAAGTATCAGTGGATACAATAACAGAAAAGGTCAGGGTAATTACTGATAATTGCATGCTAATGTGATTGACTTTACCTCTTTCCTAAGTGCCTGGTGTTCTCTCTAGAGGGTTCTTATTGAACAAAAGAGCTAAACTAGAAGTTCGGGGCTCCAGTCTTTGAAAGGCAACTTTAGTAAAAATATACTTTAGGGATGCTTAATAATTCTAAGAATAGTTGGAGGTCTAATAAAGATTGCTCTTGAATAGTCTGAGTTTGAAGATGTGAGAAGGCAAGGAATGGAAGAGTGGGCAGCCATGCAAGTTGGCAATGTGAGGAAACCTCTAGTTAGGGATAAGAAAAGCCAAGTAGGTGCCCGCGGCGGCTGTGTCTGCACCCGGGAGCCCCGGATGGCAGCAGGAGGCCCATATCTTCATCCGTGGCAGATTTGGGTCTGTGAATGAATATGCACGGGTGCTTGTGACTGAGTGCTTTGTCTGTCAGACAGATGATCACCAGGCAGAATGAAAAAGGGAAAGAAGGGATGAAAGGAGGCCATATTAATGCTCCGTAGCTATAGAAAGGAAATGCGATCGAAAGCCAGCAAGAGAACACTTTCCTGCCGCCTGCTCCTTCCTTAGTGTATTCCATAGGGAAATTAGAAACAGACCAGATAACATTCTCATCTCAAGCATGTTGCAAGAATTTTAAGCAAGAGTGTGGCGTTGAACTGATGAGCATTCTCGAGCAGCCAGGAGGAAGGAGATGAAGAGTAAGAGGAGCACACCAGGAATACATCCAGGCCCTGCTCTGGAAAGACCAGTCTTGGGAAATAACATGTGTATGGATATTGTTTACCTCTGTGAAGAATGGAAGTATTTCATACTCCATCAGATAGGCTGTGGTAGTGGAAAGACTTTGGTGTCCCATTTTAACTCTGATTATCTGCCTGACCTTGGGAAACCCCTTTAGCCTCTTGGATCCTCAGTTTCTCCATCCGTAAAGTGTTCTAATGCTTTGGGAAAATTAGATGGGGCTGGCTGTAATGCACAGACCTATAGGGTCCCTCCCCATTTTATCATTTTTCCCCTTGACTTATGCTTACTTGGGCACATGAGTCCCAGCGCAGGGCTGGGGGCTGATATTAACAAAAAGAACATAAGAACATCGAGGTAAAGAGCTTCACGTACTACACAGAAGGCTATTATATTAAACCGGTTAATGTTGCAATGCCTTTTGGGGGACATGAACATCTTTCCTTTCTTCCTTTTTCTGTGCAATGCTCTAGAACTTCCTCTCCTCTTCCTACACACTTTCTTTTCATGGCAGTTTTCTGGGGCTCCTGTAACAAATTTCCAAAAACTGGATGGCTTTGCAAAAACCTACTGTCTCATAGTTTTGGATGCTACAAATTCAAGATTAAAGTATCTGCAGGGTTGGCTCCTTCTGAGGGCTGTGCGGGAAAATCTGTGGTATTCCTGTCTCCTCAGTCTTGTTGCCTTGTTTGCAATCTTTGGTGCTTTTTGGCCTGCAGAAACATCACACTGATACCTGTCTTCATCTTCACATGGAGCCTTCCCCATGTCTGGGTCTTTGTATCCAAACTTCCCCTTTTTATAATGACCATGATTGTGTTGAGCTAAAACTGAAACCCATGCTAACAGCCTCATCTAACCCTTATGTCAGCAATGATCCTCTTTCCAAATAAGATCACGTCCTGGAGTAATGGATATCAGGACTCCTATGTGAAAGGCAGCATAATATAACCCATTACAGCCCTCAATAGTGACAGTGATCTATTGAGTGACAGCGAACTGGTGGGTGATGAAGCTGTGGCACCCTCTGGTTGATATCTCACATTGGATGAAGCTAATCTATCAATAGTCCCCCTGGGGGCTGTCTGAGTCAGTGACATGGAGGGGGAGTTGCAAAATCTTGAAATTCCAGTTTTCTCATAGGGCAGTCCCCAGGTCTACACTGGCAAAGGGGTTCCACGAGCAGATCCTTAGCTTGCCTTTGGCTCCACTTGGGAAGCCATGATCCCCACTCAGCATTCACAACAAGAAACAGACTGGTTACTGCCGCCTGTCTGTTTCCTTTGCCTTTGTTTTCAACTGGTCCTAAATTTGAGGGAAGAAAAAGTTGTATCCACTGGACTGGACCAGCAAGTCTTAATATACCCCTACAAGGAGGCATCAGTGAGGCAGCAGAGGCTCCAGAATGATCAGGAAGGTTCTGGAAGTGCCTGGAGCTCCCACTGCCTCTGCTCTAAATCTGGGCTGCCAGACAGAAGCCTGATTCTCCCCCATTTGGACCCGTTGGCTGTTACTTCTTCTCTAGACCCCTCTGGTGCCCCTGTGTCCTGCGGGAGGAGGGGAGAGGGAGTCAGGGTGAGGGTTACTGTAGCCTACAGACATAGGAGCTGTGGAGACCCTGGGCCTTTCCCTTTGGTCTGAAGAAACAGAGAGGAGGAGGTCTTAGGAATACCAGGAGTCATTTGAGTTGGTGAGAAGAAGCTGGGACTTCCTTTCCCCAGAAGCAAGGGCCTCTAGTGATCCAGGTGACAAACTGGTGGTTTCACTCGGATACCTAAATCCTATTGCTGAAAACTTTCCCAAGGAAAGAGATGTGTTTAAGATCCCAAGACCAAGGTGAAGAGGAGGATCCAAAGCTCAGTCCCGAGCTGTCCCTTGGTCATTCCCTGCACCTCCCAAGACTTTCATTACACTTGCATGGTGGCTGTCTTAGCATAAAGAGCCAGTAGCCATCTGTTAAAAGGAGTTTGCTGTTGGCAAGGCCCTGCGCCAAAAACTTTATGTGCATGTTCCAAGGGTCAGGACTTGGGCAAGGCCAGTGAAGCCCTCATCTGAGTGTGAAATTTAAGAGGATGATAATTAATCTCAGTAATTGTCATGAATAATACACAAATTTAGAATTGTGGTAAAATACATGCAAAATTACCATGGTGACCATTTTTAAAGATATAGTTTAGCAGTGTTAAGTACATTTACATATTTGTGCTAAATAATGCTGTGCCATTTTAGTGCAATAATTTTGCACCCAAATCAATGCAAAAAATCCATAATGAACATATTATCAAAATTTGAAGTAAAGGTGGAATCCAACCTTGCACAGTTCATACTCCTTCCCCCCACTTTGCCTGATCCTTGTCCTGGTCCTGCTTAACCAGCCCATTCCTATTTACAGATGGAGAAACTGAGACCCAGAGAGGTTACTTCAGTGACCCACGATCACACAAATGATGTGTTTCTACTTCCAAAGACATCTGGTATCAGCACTGCATCCATCTCTAAGTTTTTACTGCAACTTCTAGGACACAGTCCACAAACAGGAACAAGGCCAGTGCTGTCCTGGGTACCCCCTTGCCAGCTCCACAGCCCCCTTGTTCCTCCTCCACCTCTGCAATCATCCTGTGGGCACATTGGCCTTTCTGCAGCACAGGGAACATCGTGTCTCTACCCATTAACCAAGCTCCCAAGGCTCCACCAAAATAAGGAGATGTCCTCCGGATGACCTTCCTTTGTGACACTGAGTCACCTTCCAGTAGACTCTGCCCTGCACTGAGCTTCTTGCCCAGCCTCAGATATGCACTGTGCTCCTCCTGCTCGTCAGTCCTTCTGTCTGGACCCCCTTCTCCCCTGCCCCTTATCTGTACCCTCTCCCTCACCCCTAGAGTTCCATGGGAGGAATCCATGGTCCCTCACCCAGCAGCCTTCCCGGCCTTCCCCTGCTCTGCGTGGGCCTTTTGTTTTTCTTTCATGGTAATTCATATGCCCCTTATGCACCATGGGTCAGGTTTCCCTCTATTCTTTTAGACCAAAAGTTTCAAGTCTGTTTCATCTTTATCTCTATGGTCTCTGGCAGAGTCCCGGGCGCATATTAGAAATTCAGTATATGTTTGTGTGGAATAGCATACACCGTCCTTTTATCAAGCTGCCGATTTGCATTTGGCCAAGCAGGAGGCCATGAGATGGCTATGTCTGTCTTAATTATTTAAGGGAGGGGGTGCCTTGCTGCACTGATAAGCACTGAGGAACCGACTCCAAGCATTCCATCCGCATTCGGAAAGCCCTGTTTGAAATCTTGATTCATAGCTCATGTGATTCAGGACAAACTGCTAAACCTCTAAGTTTCTTTTTTGAAACTGGAGAAAAACATAACATATTTATAAAGTTGTCCTGAGGGTTAAGGGGTGATCAGAACTATTAAAGAGTTATTTTGTCCTTAAAGCACTATAATGATGTTATTTATTGATTTTTGAACTGCCTGTTCATATGACTGCTTCCAAGTGCAACAGGAATCCAGGACTATGAAAACCAAGAGCAATATGAGCATCTGCAAGGACAAAGTGTCCAAACCCACTGGTAACAATGTCTAAGAGAAAGATGGTTGTTTGACAGAACTAATTGATATGGTGGTTTAATTTAACAGAGATATCAGAAGAAATCCATACTGGAAAACAAGTAGCTAGGTGAAAAGAACCTCATGTCCATACTGGTAGTCATGCAAGTGAAGGTATTTCTACAACTGGGAAGATTTTATAGCAACCAGGAGAGGTGCAAGGTTCCTTGTTGCAGCAATAATTACACAGGAGGGTTATCGGGCAGGGAGCACAGCAGCAAGAGAAGGGCTACTCATGGATTCATTCATTCATTCACTCATTCAGGTGCCAGATGTTCTAAGAAAAGGGAATTGATAATGATAAAAGACATGATCTTCGCGTACTTCAGAGTGTAGCTTAAAGAGTGACTGGGATCCAGCACAGAAGCACACAGGTAAAGGCATTATTCCAAATTATAAGAAGAAATTCATCAAAAGCTCAGAGTGCTTGAAAAGGCATCAGAGAAGCCCCAAATGATATGGGAGGAAAATGTGAAGGAAGCCCTCTGGGAGTAGGAGTCATTCACATTGAGATGGAAGGCAGAGGTGAGAAGAAGGCCTTCTGCATGTTGGGAGTCACGCGTGAAGGTGCTGAGGCAGGAAGGCCTCCGTGTGTACAGCAGGAGCGATGAGGCAACTGGTGCACACGCCGTGCGGGAGGGTGCCGGTCTCTTGGAGGTGCTGACCTGGAGGGCTGGGCCAACTCTGTCCACATAGCCAAAGTCTTTTTTCTTCTGGACGCATGGAGAGCAATACAGAGACAATTGGCCACGATAATCCACTCGTTGGAGGGGGAAAAACCTTCTCTGGAATGGAAGAACAAATGAGAAGGAGGGAACGTGTGAAAATGGGATGAGCCCGGAGCAGAAAATGTAATGGAAGCAGATACAGCTAAAAAAGGTAGAAAGGAGCTTGGCAATTCTTCAAAAAACTAACCATAGAATTACACATGGCCCAGCAATTCTGCTCCTAGGCATGTACCCAAAAGACCCGCACACAGGCTCGCCAACAAATACCTGCACATACATATTAACAAAAGCATTATTCGCTGCAGCCAAAGGTGTACACAACCCAACGTCCCTCAGAGGATGAATGGGGTCGTCTGTGCATAGATTATTCAGCATAAAAAGAAGTGAAGCACTGACACCTGCCACAACCTGGGTAAATCTTGAACACACTATTCTGAGTGACAGAAGTCAGTCCAAGACCACATATTGTACGAGATATGCAGAGCAGGTATATCTACAGGACAGAGTACAGATGGGCGATTGCCAGGACCTGGTGAAAGGGAATGGAAGTAACTGCTTACTGGGTATGAGCGTGTCCTTTAGGGGAGATGAAAATCTTTTGAAACTAAACAGAAGTGGTTTGGTCTACATTTTATTTTTTTGTGGGTACCCGGGGGGGTCGACCTCAGGACCTCACGTGCCAGCAGGCGCCCGTGCCGCTGAGCGATATCACCAGCCCTTTTTTCGTATGTGGGCTCCGGGAGTCGAACTCGGGCCCTCGCGCTTGCCGGGC
Source organism: Erethizon dorsatum (assembly GCA_028451465.1). Lineage (NCBI taxonomy): Eukaryota > Metazoa > Chordata > Mammalia > Rodentia > Erethizontidae > Erethizon > Erethizon dorsatum. The sequence goes on from CM051833.1 coordinate 61,434,165, forward strand.
AGGCGCTTAAGCCGCTGAGCCATCTCACCGGCCCTTGGTCTACATTTTGAATGTATTAAATTTCATCGTGCTGTTCACTTTAAAATGGTTAGCTGTTGTTATGTGAACTGCACATGATCCTTTTGTAAGTGAAAGAGAGAAAAAGTGAAGGGAATGAAGTACCCAGGAGGTAGAGGATCATGGTACAACCATTGGGTAGCGAGTCAGGATTTTGTGGCTGGGAAGATTCGCTCTCAGGCCATGGAGAACCCGATCTCCATGGTTTCCTGTGCCCTTTGACCTTTGGCTTTTCCTGAATTAAAGTCTTCATAGCTCAGTAAGTTTCCAAAGAAAGAGAAGAAAGCCTGAAAGAGGAGAAGTAAGAGGACCCTTTTCCCAACAGCATCCTGGCCCCAGGAGTCATGTGGGTCCTGGGCACTGGCACTCAGAGCTATTGTCCCTCGGGGCCCCGTGGGATGGGCGCAGACGAATCCTCTTCCGAAGCTGTCCATCAGAGCCCGAGGACCATCCTGGCTGGTGCTTGAGAGCAAACGAGAGGATAATCTTTCTTGAGGATCTCCCTCAAAGAGGAACAAGCCCTGGAAAATCTTAATAAACTCCTGCACCAGGTTCTTTGTGAGCCTATTACTGCAGGTCTGGCTGGGGACATTCTGCTCTGCCTGATTTGGAAAGCACCGGTCTCTTAATCTATTTCAGCTGCAAAGAAGTGACGGGGTCAAGGACAAATGACATTCAACCGTGTGCTAGCGAGGATGACAGTGTTCCCTGCAGAGGAGGAATAAACACTGTTCCTTTCTGTTCCAGAAAGAAGCTCATCAGCAACGCTTTCCTACATGCTAAGGAGGAGAACTGCCTTTCAGGCCCCACCAGATTCTGAGCAAGGACTAAAGCCAGCCTCTTCCCTTCAGTGGCAACAGGCCCCACGCCACGCCCTCTGGCAGGCCTGAAAAGGATGCTTTTTCCTACTCGAAGTAATTATCTTTGGCGGTAAGCTCCATTTGCTCCAAACACCTGACCCAAACTTGTGCAGAAGAGGGAGCATTGTGCACCAATCCCGGAAACAGCGCTTTCATTTGGCAGAACCCTTGTTTGTTTATATAAATTAGCCTGCAATTAGCAATTACATTGTTGGTCCAAAATAAGGTCAGGCAGGATGTAACCCTGGGAAAAACAATGGTCTGGATGTGAAAGTCCAGATAGGACTATTACGGAGAATTATGGGCAATGATTACTCAGCTTGCCTCTTCCTGGGTATTGCCATTCTCACATAAAATCTTTGTGCTAACACAGCTACTTTCTGGTAATAAGTTACCTTAAGAGAAATGTAATTAGTTGTAGGATTCATTAGCTCCAGCCACTGCATCAAAGGCACAGCATCTTCCTTGCTGGTTTAGAGCTTGTTAATGGGGAATAATGATGTATTTGTACCTCTGTGGAACGATAGTGAAGGACATGGGGGTTAATCTGAAGTCCTGACGTGTCTGTCCTTTTACTTAGCAGACTGAACAACTGAAAATTGAATTCATGACACAGACAGAAAGGCACAGTGTCCTGACAGTCCAGTGCTGAAGACTGCCAACTCGTGTGCACATGTTATGCCTAAATGTTGCTGCTTCTATTAAATCTTCCAGAGGCAAGAACATGCAAAATGAGAGTGAATCCTGGACAGGGCTGTCCACCCTCTGGCTCTTCTCTACTTTAGGAAAACTTTTTAATTGGTACTTCCAGAAGCTTCTGTCAGCACGGAACAGGAACTTTCTCATACAAATTGAGGAATAATGATTTTCACTTCCAGGAGCTTCCCAATGCTATTTCCAGAATGAACAACTCTCGGTGACATGATGATGATCCCTTCACAGAAATGCTACCATGGGCTCAGCAATACCACCCAGGAAAGCTCTGTGACCCACCACCCACTGCCCGCCATGAGCAATCTCACCCCTCCAGACCACAGCTCCAAAGGATGAGGAGTGCAGGGAACCACCTTCCTGACCAGGCTTTGCCAACAGCTACCTGTCAAATGCCCTAAAGTAACCAGGAGCCCTCTTTACCTGCCCTCCAGTAACAAGAGGAAGTCACTAACCCAGGACAACAGAATGGCAATGGGGACTGTCTGCTCTTTTATTCCAAATATTCTTGGTCAAGCAAGGAATGGTGGAGATTTGCTTCAAATTTTCTTGGTTAATTAAGGCTCCACTAGAATCAAGAAAAAGTATGGGGGTCAACAGAATCAGGAGACAGCAGTGCAGATGTGAGCATCTAGCTCTCTACTTGGGTTCACAAGACAGCGGGTGGGAGGCCTAGCTCTGAACTGGTGCATTTTGAGTGTGTCTGTGGCTGTCTCTGGCTATGTTTCTCTTCCTCCAAGGGTAATCACACCTGCAAGGAGGAGCTCTTATTCAGCCTTAATGAGAGGGGAGAGGGGCTCCGTCCCACTTGCGCTCTGCTCTTCTGTAAATTATGCTCATCTCCTTGCTTTGTCTCTACCCTGGCACTCATAAATGCTGGCCACAGTTACTTTATAATAATGCTACTTTGAAAAGGGAAAGGAGAAATGGCATGAAAATAGATCTATTAAAATACTGGAGAGGCTTGAAATTTAAACTATGTATGAGATTGTTTGGTAAAGTCTTTCTTCTTCAATTTATGGTTAACAGGCTTGTTTCTTCGCTCTCCCTTGGAAGACTACTCTGTATGCAATGTAATACAGTTTGGGAGGCAGTGGGGAGAAAAATCTTATTTTTAATACGAAGAATTTTAAGAAGGAACCAGCTTTTTATCAGGGAGTTAATGCCCTGTAAATCAATGTTTTATAAAAATAAATATTAAGCATTATGATATGCCACTTGGGGATCAACTATACTTTTTCACTGAATCTTTAAGAGATACTAACTCATTCATATTAATATGAAAGATCTTAATATTTATATTCTAATAGGAAAAATGAGTATGTATATTGAAAAGATAAAATTTAATATTTGTTTGTCCCTTTAAACAAAGTTCATATTTATAACCATATCACAAAACATGTAATTTAAAACAAGTTTTAGTTATAGCCTATAAGGTCCCATAATTAAGAAGATCAAATTTTGCAGAAATAAGTGATAGAAACTTTAAGATGGCACAATGTAGTATTTTATATTAATCATTCATATTTAAGATGAAATCATTTTCTCTCACTTTTCCTAGGTTATGGAATCATGTTTGGGATGGAATGATTCCCCATTACTTTTCCTTAGAATGTAAATGCCAGGAAAATTTTGCACATTTATAGTTAGTCATTTTGGGAGGCAGAAAGGTCTTCTGAAAGAATTAAAAATTGAAGTTTTGGACCGGTGAGATAGCTCAGCGGCGTAAGCGCCTGCCTAGCAAGCACGAGGTCCTGAGTTCGACTCCTGGAACCCACATACGAGAAAAGGGCCGGTGATATCACTCAGCGGCACCAGTGCCTGCTGGCACGCGAGGTCCTGAGGTCGACCCCCGGTACCCACCAAAAAAAAAAAAAAAAGAAAAGAAAAATGAAGTTTTTTCAGACTTTTCTTAATAGAAAAGATAAGGAAATATAAACTCCTGAAGGCAAATTTCAAGGGACACAAGATACAAAATCATAAATCAGTTAAAAGCAAAAGCTTTTTTATGTGTAAAGAAAAAATGTGTCAGTAAAAGCTGTGATTGTCCATGAATAGATGAATGGATAAAGAAAATGTGATATTTACACACAATGGAGGACCACACCATGAAGAAGGACAAAGTCGAGTCATTTGTAGGAAAATGAATGCATTTGAGACTAATATTAAGTGAAATACATCAGACACACAAGTTTAAAACATCACATGGTTTCTCTTATATGACAAACCCAAAGTATAAATAAATTAAAAAGCAAAATAAAAGATAGATAAATAGGAAATAGGGAGATAAAACTTTTGCAAACGGAAAGAGGACCAAGAGATGGAGGGAGGAAGAAGGCGGGGAGAAGAAGGGGATAAAAAGAATTAAGATGTGTTATGTACTTGTGCTAACTCCCCCTGATGATTATAATTATTTGTACTGCAAACATGTGCTAATAAAATCGAAAAAGAACACTGTCTTCTGAGGCATTTACTAAGGAAAACGCGTGCTCAGTTGACCAGTCCAGGGCAGTCTGATGCGGACCTAGATGCGTCCAGCTGTCCGGCTGTCTCCTAACGACGGCACACAGGGCTTTCGGCTGCAGACTCCACGGACAGGGTCTCCGCTCTCCAGCATGGCCGCAGCACCTTCCGCAGGACCCAGCACACGGTAGAGGCCCAAAGGAAAACATGCCGAGAAGAGAGACTTTCAAGCTGGTGGAACTCAGTCCTCTTGCTTGGATTCCACCAAATGACTTCCTGATTACAGAGTAGCGTCTTGTGAACTTAGTCTATAAAGAATGAAAGCGCCAGCGAAAGCTTTGGCTTCTGTGTCACCCATGAAAATGCACCACTCCGATGACTGATTGTAGGAGTGTCGCTGACTGATGGGCCCTGACATCCATCGCTGTGTCCGTTTGCATGCTAAAGCTTCATTTCCTTCGTCTGCTCCCAGCCAGTGACTGAGCTCAGCAGCAGTGATTAGGCAAACTCCTTCCAGGAAGTCACAGGCTCCCTTGAGGGACAGCCAGGCTCAGGAGCTCTCTAGCGCTCTTGTTGAATTCTGTTAGAATCTAGCAGAGTCCACTGCCCACCCTCCCACCACCCTTCCTTTCTTCCTTCTGTTTCCTCTCTTCCTCTCTCCTCCACTCTGGGTTAGACCTGAATCATTGTTCGATGGCTCTCCCAGTTCTTCAGGCTTCTACCACATTTTTCTTGTCATGTGTTGTCCCTAAGTAAATATCTTGCATGGACTGCTCATTCTGTCTTGGTGTCTTCTCAGAGAAGCTGAACCGAGCTAGGGTTGAACACGGGAACACGTGTGCATGGGGAGCCCGTGTCTTTGTCTAATACGGTGGTGTGGGAGGAACCAGCCGGGAACCAGGCTATCTTCCTTCACTTGGTAGCTGTGTGACTTGGGAAGTTACTTTTTTGTGTGTGTGTGTGTGTGTAGGTACCGGGGGTTGACCTCAGGACCTCACGCACCAGCAGGCGCCCGTGCCGCTGAGCGATATCACCGGCCCCTTTTCGGTATGTGGGTTCTGGGAGTCGAACTCGGGCCCTCGCGCTTGCTAGGTAGGCGCTTACGCTGCTGAGCCATCTCACCAGCCCGGGAAGTTACTTTTAATCTGAGCATCCGCTTTGGAATCTTCTGAATTCCTGCCTCACTGGGTTTTTGGAACAGTTGCACTTGACATATTACAGAAACAACATTAGAACAGGTTTGAGAAGGTGCTAAGTCAAAGCTAATTTCTTCTTAATGGTTGTACAGCTTCTATGGGTCCAACGTTTCACCAGCAAGACCAAAAGCCAGGCCCTAGAGCCAAATACTCAACGGGGATGCCCCATGTGGGGCCATCTCACTTGCAATCCTGACTTAAAGAATGTTTGGGATTGGCCGGCAAAAACCCTGATTAGGCTTTGCACTTTCTTTCTTTTTTTGGTATGGGGAATCGAACTCAGGACCTCACTCTTGCCAGGCAGGCACTGTGCCACTGAGCTATATCCCTGGCCCTTTTGCACTTTCTTTCTCAGCCCATGAGGGACCTTTAAGCCAAGGAGTCCCTTTGTAGCCATGGAAACCAAGGTTGAGTTTGCTCTGGGACGACAGACAAGGTGTGGCAAAGTTGGAGTCAAATGTGGATCAAAGGTCATTTTATATCTAATTAATCAAATTAAATCAAGAGAGAACGTTAAAAAAAACCAAATTAAACTACTTTATCATTAAACTATCAAAGAAATTATCTTTTATCATTAAATCAAACTATTGATTTCATCAAAGTATAAGACTTTAAACTATGCACAAGAATGGCATCGTTAACTGGCCTTCACAGTTCTTACATTGCCATAGAGGGAATTCCTTGCTGTTCTCTGGGTGACTCTCTTGGAGAAAAGACGATGAAAATGTCAGCCTATGTGTGGAACACTTTCAATACACTATTTTTACAACTACTTCCACTTGGAAATACAGAATGAATGTTGACATTGGTTTTTCTTAGGGAATAAGTATAGTTGTTATTTATACTATGTAATGAATTGAATATGCTTCATACTGGTCAACATGATCTTGCTCTAAAAATGTTTTAATTTATTCAAAATTATTTCTCAGGGGGCCGATGAGATGGCTCAGCGGCATAAGTGTCTGCCTGGCAAGTGCGAGGGCCTGAGTTTGACTCCCGGAACCCACATACGAAAAAAAGGGCCGTTGATATCGCTCAGCGGCACAGGTGCCTGCTGGCGCGCGAGGTCCTGAGGTCGACCTCCGGTACCCACACACACACACACACAAATTATTTCCCAAAGTGAGAACGATGAGTCAACTCTCATTGCATTAGTACAGGCTGAATTGCATCTTCCTAAAATTCACACACTGAAGTTCTACCCTGAAGTTGCCCAGGACATGGCTGTATTTGAAGGAAAGGTCTTTACAGAGGTAATCAAACTGGAACGAGGATTTTAGCTGTGACCTTAATCTGATCCCACCTGCATCCTTATGAGAAAAAGAAAATTTGGACACCGATGCTTGGAGAGACCTTAAGAAAAAGCAAGGAGAAGGTGGAAATCAAGTTGAAAAGAGGAGCCTCAGAGAACCACCCTATTGGGACCTACACCCCAGACTGATGCCTCACATGGGGGAGGAGATCCCTGTGGTTCAATCATGCAGCCCACAGTAATTTTTAAGGGCAGCTGAACAAATGAGTGCAAGTATAACCACTCCTTCTTCTGACTGGGCTCGAAGGTGGGGTACTGGGCTCGAAGGTTGGGTACACGAGGGGGAGCTTTGAGCCTGGCCACCAATGGGCTGCTGAGATGGGCAGAAACTGCTCTGGCTGATGAGATTCTAAGACCCCCACCTCCTGCTTCCACTGAACTCTTTCCTTCTGTTAGAAGAGGACCTTCACTGCTGAGTCATGCCTCAAGAGAGCCAAGTCTCTACTCATCCACAGCCACAAAGTCCTTTCCCTTTCTAAGACCCAGGATAAGAGCTGGGCCTGGTGGTGCACACCTGTCATCCAAGCACTCTGGGAGGTTGAGGTAGGAGGGTCAAAAGTTTGAACTCAGCCTGGGCAACTTAGCAACTTAGCAGGACTCTGTCTCAAAAAAAAAAAAAATAAAAAGGGCTGGGGATGTAGCTCAGTATAAAGGCCCTAGATTTGATCCCAGTATCACACACACACACACACACACACACACAAGACCCTGGATGGAAAGCGTTGTATGCAGCTGACACATACCCTTCACCCGGTGAAGACTTGGGTTAGCCAGTCCAGAGCTCATCGTTAGACGCTTTAAAAATACTTTTCAAAAAACATTCTTTTGAACAGATGAGTAATACTGGCCACTAAGTGACCTTAATGTAAAAATAGCAATCTTCCCTCTTACCTGTGGTTAATGTAAGAGTAAACCAAATAAAATAAATGTCCTTGGAGCTCTCCGGCCAGAGTGTGATTATCATTAACCTTACTTTGTGATGGGGTTTTCTTAAGGTCACCCTGGAATTAGTGGTAGTGTGGGACCAAGCACTCATCCATTATATGTGTTAAAATGACTAATTGAGGGTCTGAGTTTAATTATACTCATAAGCACGGTACAGTGCAGCTTCTTTGACAGGCTGAATAACATTCTTGTGTACACAAAGATGGACAGAAAAAATTAGGGTTGTATATTGTTGTCCTTCAGGAGAAGATGCTGAAGTGGGAATTGAATAATAAAAATAAATAAAAGACTCTGCAGGACTGGGAAAGGAGCTGTGGAAGTTAGCAAAGCCAGCCTTCTGCACATGCTTCAGCTGGAGATAAAGTCCTAAGCACCCATGACTAAACGCGATGGTGCAATATGAGAATGAAGATTGGAGCTGTGTTATTGAGCTAGCTGTTGGATTAAAAGGAAGAAAAGGATGCTTAGCAAGATTTTACCTATCGTTCACTCTGAAATGATGATAATACCCACGAAAAGGATCTTTAGGATATTGATTTGTGATATTTTAAATGGGAAACACAATCATGTTTCACAGTAAACCCAGAAAGCATTCATTGTGCGGAAAGCTGCGGGTGTCGGCTTCCAGAAATGATACTTCTCTCACGAACACTCCCTGTGTAAGACCCTACAACGGCTCCTGGCTGTCCCAGCATTAGATAAATCCCACCCGCAATGAGCAGCTTGCTCAGTCAGGAGGGAAAGTGAGCGCACACTCAGGAGTGAGACTGGAAATCCACATGCGAAGGGACAACTTCTCGATGGCTTCCAGTCTAGAGGTGGGACTTGACCGACCCTCCCTGGGCAGAGGTGACCATATCTGGGGTTGCAGAGCTCAATTCTGCCACAGGCAATGTTTGCACCTGAGCTGTCCAGGGAGTGGCCTCAGGTACACACAAAAACAGGTCCTTGTCTGCACTGCTTGTCCGCTCTGTGGCACTGTTGGGGCACAAGCAACTTCTGTGAGTTATTTACTTATTTTTTTCCCTGTGCTGCGTCCTCAGATGGCTCCTGGCTTCGCAGATCCATTTCCGTTACTGATTGGGGTGACTGTTCTCCTTTGCTGGGGCTGTCAGAACCAAATATCACAAAATTCCTGTCTTCACTAACAGAAATGTATCCTTTCACGGCAGAGGAGCCCAGAACTCTGAGACGAAGGCATCAGCAACACCACACTCCCTGGGAAGATGCTAAGAAGGATCTGTTGCCCCTTTCCTTTGTGGTTTCCAGCTTCAGTGGTTTCCAGCAATCCTGGACTTTCCCTGGCTTGCTACTGTACTCCTCCAATGTGTTCCTGTCTTCTTACGCTCTTTTTCCCTGTGTAGCTTTTGATGTGCATGTTCTCTCGTGAAGACACCATTCCTTGGAATTAGGACAATTCAGCATGACCCGATCTTAACTAATTCTATCTCCAAACACCCTATTTCCAAACAAGGTTGCATTCCAAGGTTTTAAGTGGACATGAGTGGTGGGGTATTTAGTAAAACTGCCACACCGACCTCAGCTGCAAGCAGTTCCAGAGAGACCGTCTGCCCTCGCCACTCAGTGTACAGGCCATGGGCCATCAGTCCACATTTTCGGTTGTGGGTGATGATTATACCAGCCAAGGGTGAAGAGGAGTATTTGATTATACTGACTGCACAACAAAACAATCACGAGCACAAAACTGAGTCTATTTCAAGGTCTAAACATCCCGACTCAGGAAGTCATTTCCTTGGAGCAGTCCTTCATTAGAAAACACAGAAGAAAAGATGAGCAAAATAGCCTCACTCATATTTATGTTCTAAGCCTTTCGAACCGTTTGCTACATTTATTTTAAGCCATATTTTAAGCTGGCTTTTATTAAACATTAAAGCTTGGATGTAGCAGAATTGGAGCAAAAGAAACAACTAGCAAAACAAAAGGGGAGGAAAGGAAGGAGGGCAGGCGAGCATTTGGGATGGAGAAGGGGATTGTGGAGAGGAGTCCTTCCCTGTCCTGGGTCCCGAACACTTCCAGCTCTGATGCCTGCTGTCTTATTCCACAGCCCAGCCATCATCATCTCAGTCCTCCAACAAAACTGAAGAGATATTTTTCCCATTTCTATCCTTTTCTTTCTTTTTTCTTTTTTTTTTTTTTTCTTTTCAGTGAGTGACAGACACTTCAGGAACAAATAGATCTGCTTGAGAAAAATTCCATTTCCTGCCCCAAAATGAATTTTAAATGGAAAGGGACTAAGAGCATTAAGTTTTCATTTTATATTTCACAGGTGCTTACATTTTTGCTATCTCAACATGCCATGACTCTTCCACGAAGACCTTCCTTGCCTTGCGAGGGAATGCAGAGAGGGGAGCAGTCCTTCTCCCCAGGATGCGCCCTGTGAAGGGGGCTCCTCCCCGAATCAGGGCGGGGCGGGAACAGTTCTCAATACTGGACAGCGTCCACGCCAGTGGAAAGAAGGCATGGGGGACTGGACAGTGTCTGTTAAGAGTATTACGTTATCTGAAGCTAGGATTTGCCAGCTTTTCAGCTTTTGGCTTCCTAAAGCGCAAGCTTATGTTCCTCACTTAAATTCCTCTCTGATGAGCTTTTGGACATGTAAAAGCAGTATAATTTGCATTGTTAAAGTTTATATTTTCCTTTTTGAAAAATAAGAAAAGGTGATATCCTTTAGAATAGTCTTCGCTTAAATTCTTATCCTTAGCTTCTTGCCCTGACATGACATAAGCAAGTTCAATTCTGCTAGGAACAAAAATCAAGAGTAATGATTTCCAATAATAATCTAAAATTACTTTTACCTGCCATATGGTGTTTCCACTGGACAGTAAGCTGCATGGGTTTAGGAAAGACTATCCTAGGAAAAGAGTGTTATTATATTTTATTTTCTTTATATATTTCTGAAACTATCGTTACAGAAACTAGCCTAAAGTATCAACTCATTTTAAGTCATCAAAGAATGGAGGCATCTAAGTACTGGAAAAGTTATGTCAACAGGATTGTGTAGAATGCTCCTCTAAATACAGTCTGATCTTTTAAAAAAGGTACCCATAACCCTAATTGTCTAAATGAAGATTTAAGGCGATGCTAAGTGCCTAACTGTATGCCATTCCATACTTAAATCTTGTCTTAGTCCATTTTCTGTTGCTGTAACAAAATGCCTGATTCTGGCTACTTTATAAAGAATACTATTATCTGGGTCACAGTTTTGGAGGCTGATGGTCCATGACTGGATGCTCCCATCCTTTTGGTCCCTGGTGAGGACCTCAGGGCACATGGCATAACAATGGTGGCTGCATGTGTGGAAGAGATCACAAAGCAAGACAGCAGGCTGGGGAGGTTCAGGGGCCATGTTGCCTCATCACAGCAATCAGTCTCAAGGGAACTAACCACAGCACCTGGAGTACCACATTAATCCCTGCTGAATCAAGCACTTCCTAGTAGGTTGCACCTCTTAAAGATCCTACCAGCTCTGCACACTGCCATTCTTGGGAACAGCAATGAGTTTCCAGTACATGAACCTTAGCGAGAAGATCAAGGCCTTAGGAGAGGAGCACCTAATGGAAGGAAGGGGAGGCTGTGGTGGTTAAGTACAACTGTGTCGACTTCACTGGTTTGGGAGCTGCCCAGGGGATTAGTAAAGCACACTTCATGAGTCATGGAGGCGCGACCTTGGGTGTTATATCTGGTCCCTGGCCCCTTTCTCTCTGGCACTATTCCTCTGCTCTGCTGTCCATACACCATGTACTATGCATCTCTGCTTCACCAGGCCTTTCCACCATGATGTGCCTGCCTTAGAATGAGCAAACCATGGACTGATTCTCCTGAAACTGTGAGCTGAATTAAACCTCTCTTCCTTTAAAATGTAGGTGTCCATGTTGTGTCTCAGCAACAAAAAAGCTAACTAACTCAGAGGACAAGCAAAGAACTGGCATTTAAAAGGGATGCTAGGGCCGGTGATATAGCTCAGCAGCATAAGCCCCTGCCTGGCAAGCACGAGGTCCTGAGTTTGACTCCCGGTACCCACATAAGGGAAAAAAAAAGGTCCGGTGATATCACTCAGTGGCACAAGCGCCTGCTGGCAAGCGCGAGGGCCTGAGTTCGAATCCCGGTACCCACATAAAAAAAAGGGATGCTGGCCATGTGGATACCACTCATGAAACACTGAGAAGCAATTAAAGAAACTGAGGCACAGAGGAATGTTGACCATACGTCAGCTGGTTTGTTGGTTGCCATGTAGCAAAGTAAAGATTTGTTACCAATCGGATACGATATAACTTTATATTGCTTTGGTGTGTGGTAGGTAGTATGGACAAGAATTAGGACGTGGTTCAGGTCAGGATGATTCTTCATGACTTCATAAACATGAGTTAATTAACAAGTATGAAAATAAAACAATATACAGTGGTAGTGTGGTTCACTAACTAAAATTTTTCCATGATTCTTGTCACAACCGAATTGGATGAGAACCGAATCACATTTCCCCATAGGGTCAACATTGACCCTAACCATTGAATTTGATTTGGTTCTCGTCCAATTCATCTGCACCAAGCTGAATTAGTCACCCTTTCCCAGTTTTCCCTCCTGCACTACTCTGGGTGTGGGATTGATGGGACAGGAGAATGTCCGCTGGGCTAGTTCATGGGTGTTGCTTTCTTCCATGAAGGTCCATCTCTGTCTCCCTGGTCCCCTCTGCATATAGCAGGGGCTGAGCAAATGCTCATGGGATAAAACTGCTGGAAGGCAGAAGCAGCACAAGAAGTAATTTCTTTAATAAAAATCTAGAGTTGCTGAGAAAATCAAAAATAAGTTTGCCTACCCAAACCAAAAATCTTCTGGCATGATGTAGTCACGTGCAGTTATTTGGGTGTGTTACCCACACTCTCTCAGTAAATGGAGAAAAATAAAAATTCCTCGAAACTTTACATCCCTTCGTCTTCACTTAACAAACTAATTTTAACCCTTCCGGGGTTATTTTCTTCTTCTTCATTCCAACCTGTTCATCAGTGTGGAGTGATTCATAAATACATTCACATAAGACAGGCGAAATCATGTGTCTTTCTGACGGGTGGAAGAGTCTTAATGAATCAGAGGAGAAACTGAAGTTTCACCACACATTGATGAGTTTCACTTTGTCTCTCATATGATAAACTCAGAAATGTGGTAAATCCCTAATCCTGATTGTCTCTTGGCTACAAAAACCTGATTTGGCTACAACAAACTCTTGCCAAAGAGACATCCTCCTTGATCGCGCTCTGTGATGTGTTCACTTCTGGCCAGCAGCGGAAGTAGCAAGGGTTGATAGAGCCTCTGTGTAAACAGAGAACGATAGGTGTCATCCTGCTCTGACCTAACCTCGTTCTGGGTCACATGCTAGATGTCAGACTCAGCCAGTAGACTTACAAAAAAGGGACCCATGACATATTATCATCCACAATGCCAAATGTGTCCGTGTAATGGCAGTGCCCTACATCCTCAAAGTCCAACATCAGAGAGGCATAATTACGCTATTACATTAGTCACACAGAAATTCAGCTGACAGAGCTAACCCGGTCTTTACCGACTACACTTTTACAACTGATTTCCAGACATCTGCTTCCATAGACTTTCTCAAGAGCGATGACAGGCTTTGGAAGTGCAGGATGCTAGGAAGGGAAAAACTACTTGTAATAGGTGCAAATAGCTGAAACCGAAAAAGCCAGCTTGGAAGGTTGGCGGTGCCTACAGTTTTCGCTCTGGAAGAGTTATATTTCTTCCAGCAAGGCAAGAGGTTCCTGAAGGATAAGAAAATTTAAGAACTCATAAAATAGATGCTACAATAGAGTATTTTGGAGAACTGTAAATTTGGCTTATATTAGAGACTATCCAGAGAAATCATGTCAAAAGTTCATTATTTTGTGACCTGGAGGAAAAGCTAAATTGTCAGAGGATTCCTATTCCTGCCTGTGAATGCGTGCAGATATTCAGGAGGGCTGACTCTTTATCTCACTCTGGGCACACACTTCCACACAGCACAGGTGCCCTCTCTAGACTGCGGGCTGACAGCATCACATGAATATTCATGAGGTGATTATTATTAATGTCACTGAAGTGATCTCTTCCTCCTCAGCACAGACTGGGTTTTATACCTAAGAAATGATGAACTGCAGGAGAAATGGCAGCTTTGAGCCAGCCCGGCTGAAGTAATTCTGTATCTTTTGGTTTTAAAGCATTGGTTCTTTGACTAGGTGTTTTTAACCACCTCTCTTGCCCCCATCCCATTATTTATTTCATCAGGGAGATTTCCAACTTTGGTACAAATACAACATTCTTGGGGGCACACTTTCTAAAGTTTACAATTATATCAATCATCTTCTTTCCTAAGAGTATAAATTAAATGAGACATAAAGATGATTCTAAGAAACCTGGTAGATTTCTGGGATCTGATTTTTGTAAAAATGTATTAGGAGAGAATTACCACACATATACAACTTTCAGTATTTAAAAAAAGCATTTAACACAACAAGCCTTATTAGAGAGCTATTTCTAAGAACTATTGACTCTTATGGTCAGATGGAAAAAAAAAAAACAATAAAAATAGCTACTGCTAACAGTTAACTAGATCTCCACACATCTGTTATAGACATCTGGGCTGCCTTGTGACTGCACATGAATGAGATCACGCCACATTTCTATGGACTATTATTTTCAGTTAGGAAGGTGACTTATTTGGGGTTGGAATGAAAACGTTTAGATTTGGCCCTAGACCTAAGAAATCATGTTAAATAAGTCCAACACTGCTCTCAGTGTAGAGTAGAGGGAGATGATTATACTTTTCTGGTGAGTGATTAGAAATAATAGTAATTAGAAATTAGAAACTTTTTGGTTAGCTTCTTATGCTCCATTGCCATATCAATATTCATCTTTGCAGGGCAGTGTGCTCTTTAGGAAAACAGGAATTAAGGTTGCGGAAAGTGTGTGTCTAACACCAGGGAGGATGCCGGGGGAGGGGCGAGCGGCGGTCCCTGCTGTAGGACTGACCTTAGGCACCCAGTGGCATTGCGCAGCACCTGTGATGAATGCAGCTGTATTTTCCGATCATCCTGCAGAGGTGAGTTCTCCCAGCCCGAATGAGGGATAATCACCGCATTGGTCAACACTGCCAGGGCGTCCTGGATGATTGGCATTTTGAGTGCATCACATGATGAGAGGTTCCAAAGGACTCCTGCAAGAGACACACAAGCAGAGCTGTTGGGTGGCCACCAATCGTTCTCATCTCAAAAGTGTTTGCCTCACTGGAGTTAACAGCATCGGCCAGAGGAGTAGGAAAGTATGGGCATGTGTGTTAGAGACTGCCTTTAATTTTAGACCACTTGTATGAACTCATTAAAAGCACCCTGTGAAAATCCAATGAGTGAACAGAGAAAGTGCGACATGCTTATCTCTGCTTCATGGTGGAGAGAAAGGTTGTGACATCTGATTGCACTGAAGCTACCTACCAGGCTTCTGTTCATTACGAATACAATGGACCCAAGCTCCTAAATTCAAGGCAAGACCAGAGATGGGGTTATTTGAAATGGTCTTGCAGACTGTTGTTCACCCAAGTATTCACATGAGGCCTACCTAATTCACTTAACTTCCGCATACAAGCATCAGGTGGGGCCATAGAAGAACCCAGCATCACATCTGATGACAAGTGGTTCACAAAACCATTTAAACATATTGTCACTTGGACAGCTTTGTCATCTTCTCTCTAAAAGTGCTGTTCACAGAGGACCACAGAATGTTCTTTAAATGCTCACAAAGCAAGCAGAAGAAAGCTGAGGGCATCTTGCAATGAACGGAGCACAGCAGGAATGAATGTGGGCACCATCAAATGCAGAGATTTTGGACACATGGAATAATTTAGGTTTTTAACATGTGTTTTCTGAAGTAAGATTAATTCTATAAAAAGCCATAAGTATTGTATCTATATTATAGCATCACTTGACAATGCTTTTAAAGTAATTATTCTATTTTTTCAAATAGTACAAGTAAAAGAAAAGGAAAGAGAACATTATTCTGTTGCTCTATTAAAGAAAGCTCCCCTACTCCTGCAAACTAAATGGGCATCACCACTGCAGATACTAGGAATAAAATACCTTAGTTGTCTTTAGAAGAATACTTCTAGCTTATTTTATTCAACTTATTTTAGTCACATGAAATTTTGTTTCATCTACTGTGTTTTAATGGAATACACAGGACACCTTTCTTTGTGAAATTATTTCTATTACTTTCTTGCATTGCACATATTGAACTAACCAGGTATACTAATAACATAAATCTGACCATTAATAACTAAATAAATGACTGTAAAGGTGAGTACAAAGCTCTGTAAAAATATGGCTGTATAGATGAAATCTTAAAACTGTCTTTAGAAATAACATTTGCTGGGAGTTTTATTGAAATGAACGTGATGGAAATAAACATTTTTTCAGTGCCTGGTATGTATAAATCAATCCTTTAGAATAGGAGGTCAACTTGAGCGCAAATTTGGTCTATTTTTTTTTTTTTTGTGGGTACCGGGAATTGAACTCAGGACCTTGCGCTTGCCAGGCAAGCGCTTATGCTGCTGAGCTATATCACCGGCCCATGGTCTATTTTTGTAAATAAACTTTTCTTGGAACACAGCAATGCCTGTTCATTCATATATTTTGTAGGTCTGCTTTGTCCTCAAAGGAAAAGTTGATGATTTGTGACACTGTATGGCCCACAAATTCTAAACCATCTACTATCTGGCCTCCTTTAGTTCCTGGATCATTTTCTACAGACTTTGTGTACATGTTTGGATTGTTATTAGTATCCTAAATTAAGTACACAAAAATTCTCAGTGGTATACAGGATGTGCTCAAAATATTATGATGTGGACTAATTTTGATTGCTAGGAATATTAACAGTTGCATTTATCTTTATGCAAATTTAAGTGTGAAGCTATTTATTCAACTCTTAGGAAATGGTTTACTAGATTTTTATTACATAGGTAATGGAAATGTTTGCCTTCACTCATTTACTGTCTCATGAAAATGTTATTTTTATAGCAAAAGAATTAAGTTTTCAGTTTTAATAAGCACATTATAAAGAAACTTGTGTCTGCCACAGTATTTGAGGTAAGTTTTAAGAATACCACTTTAAAGCATTTGTGTGTTCTTTGAGCATTCTATGCAGACATACAGCAACAAAACATGAAGTGTTTTCATCCCCAAATCCTGATTTGAAAATAGCATCATACAAACACTGAGGCTTGTAAGTAAATGTTTTAATATATGAGTAATATATTTTACTATAAAACACATTTCTTCTAAAAAACTAAACAGTAAAAGAGAAAATCTGTGTTTACATGCAATGGGTATAAAAGAATCTGAAGTCATTCTGTGATAATAAAGTTATTTGTACTGCTTTCTAACAAACAGAAAAGAGGCAGGGGAAGAAAGAGGTAAAAAACCAACAAACTAAAAAGAGCTCATCTAATATTTGATAAGAAGTGAGAGGGTAAAAAGAGACTTGGTCCCTTTATCCCTTCACTGGGTTGTTCTATCTCCTCACTGATCTTTCTTACTGATTCATTAATTGGTTCAACCTAATTCAGACTCGTGCATCATGAGAAGTTTCTCATTTCACGTTCATCCCACCTTCCAAGCTGGTTCCACCTTTGAGTCACATCCCAGTGAACTTATCACAGTTCTCGACCCATATTTCTCAGCCTGCTACCTGAATGTGCGTCTGCACCCCACAGCTTGGTCTGAGCTTTCTGGAATTACAATCTTCACCAAGCATAACTTTATCACCTGGATGAAGAGTTGGCAATGTGTGTGGAATGAGGTAGGATTCCTGTTGGGGGGACTCAGTGAACTAAGTCCTGGGAGCCCTCAAAACTTTGAGTTGTGCTTAGATTATCCAGACAAGGACAAAACCTTGAGTGTAGAAGCAGTAGTCTTGGGACAATTGAGACAAAGCTTGATTTGTTTGGCAGAAGTTAAAAGTGGGAAGCAGCTGGGAAGGCCATGTTTGTACAGCTAAACACACACACACACACACGCACACACACACACGTACACTAATGGCTGAAGGAAGAGATTGGCAAAGAAAACTGGATATGTATAGGCATCTTCCTGAACAAATGGAAAATCACTTTACTCAAATTTCTTTTCACTCCTCCTTCCCTTTCTTCTGTGGTGTTGTAAGATCCACCCACAAATCATTTGATATTCCTTTCAAATGGAGGAGTCTAATTCTTCTCGGGACTCACTTCTGGCCAATAAACATGGTGGAAGTAACCTGAGAGAAGGTCATAAAAAAGGTATTACTACTTCCTCCAAGTTTGTTTTCTGGGACTGCTCGTTTGAGGAGCAGGCAATTGTCATGCTACGAGACCCTCAAGCAACTCTATGAAGTGGCCACTGGGTGAAGCACTGAGGTCTGCGGCCAACAGTTACAAGAGGGTGCCATTTTGGAAGTGGATCTTTCAGCTCTACTCAAGCCTTCCAGTCACTTGAACCTCATGAGAGACCCTGAGGCAGAATAGCCCACATTGGTTGCTCCTGGATTCCTGATGCTTTGACACTGTGTGAAATAAGTGTTGGTTGTTTCAAACTGTTAAATTCTGGGGTTTAACTTGTCATGCAGCAATAGATACTATACCTCCCTTCCCTCCCAAACCCCCACACTCTCTCTTTACCCCTTTCATCTTTCTTTCCTTCTCTTTGTTCTAATTTTTCCCCTGTTGGATTTCTACATTTTTCCTAGTTGCTCCTCTCATTACCTAGATCTATTTGTTCTCTTGTTCCTTCCAACTCCCCTATCCTCTTCCTACATTCCACTGCGAGAGCGTAAAACATACAAGGAGGAACTGTCTGTACTGAAATTTAAAATGCACTTTAATTTCAATGACAAATATTTAGTTTTTAAATACATATCATTCATCACATATACAACTTATTAAAAGGCTAAACACTTCCTTGAATTTTGAATACTCCTGCCCTAGTTTCCTGTTGGAAATCTAACAAATTAATACTAGGTGGCTTTAAGTTTATTTTCTTACAACTGTGGGAGTCAGGACTCTCACATAGGCTGGTGGGGCTGCCCTGCAGCGGGAGGAGTCTAGAGGAGATGTCTTCCTTGTCCAGTCCAGCTTCTGGAATTCCATGGCTGAGCTTAGCTTCTAGCCCCACATCTTCGCTGACTCTCAACCTCCTGCCTCTCTCTCATAGGAATTTGTGATTACATTGAGCTCACCTAGAAAATTCAGCATAGTGTCACCATCAAAACGGCAAAGACCCCTAATTCAATCTCATTGTGTAAGGTGACATTCACAAGCGCTGGGAAATTGGGTGTGGACATCTTTGGGGAGCCATTATCCAGTCTAAAACATGTTCCCTTAAAACACTGTTATACTTAATAAAATTAAATTCCTGATAGCTTTTCCTTAAATCTCTAAGTTCATCTTGATTCAGATTCCTTCCTTCATTCATTTATACTCTTATACATACAAAGGATCTACTATATGCCGGGTTCTGTTTGATGCAGAATGGATAAACCAGTGAACAAAACTCCCTGTCCCGAATGCATGCGATACCACAACTCTGGCCATTTTATTCCAATCACAGAGGCCTTATTTCTTCTCCCTGAACACCCAAGCTCATCTGTACCACACATCCTGGGGACTAGCTGCTTCTTCATTCTGAAACATTCTTCCCCAGACCTTTCCACGGTTAATCCTTTTGCCATTCACATCTCACTTCAAATGTGGTAAACTCAGGGAGGTTTATTTGGACCAATCCAACCTACCTTCCCAGGCACTGGCTGTCAGCACGCCTATTTTAATTTTCAGCAGAGACCTTATTGCCAACTGGTACTTTTCATTTCTGTCATTAGTCATCGTTCCTCACCACAACAGCGTCCCAGCCATGAGCTGGTAGCAGACCCTTGTCTGAGTGTTCACGGCATGCAGAACACACTCAGCACGCAGTGTCCCCAGTGTACAGAATCTGCTCTGGCACCCAGGAGGTGCCCGCCAGACAGGCACTACAGGACAGCAGGAATTAATAACTCTGTGTGCTGACCTTCACAGGACGACGGGACAGGGTTGCAAGCATGGAGCGTTCTTTAATTACTATAGAGCTTGCAAAATGGCATAATGAGTTGAGAGAAAAAAATAGATGCAAGATGCAATTCTACAAATAACTTATCCACACAAGAATACAAAAATGTGATTTACTTAAATAGGATTATACAGCTTGTATCTAAGCGATTCTATTTTTAGCTAGTAGAGAAAAATTGGTATCAATGAAAAATACTAACCAGTTCAGCATTACAAGGCTTATCTCGAGTACTTCATTGGGTAATTTTCTACATTAACTTCATTTCCTAGATTAACTCACTGGTAATTCTTAAATTAGCTAAGGTAATACTAAAATATCAACTTGTGGACAAACTGGACAACACTGAATTACAATGGTACTCAGCATCCATAACAAATTACCCCAGTCATTCTTATCAGAAGGGGACGAAAATGTTTTAGTATTTAGGTTGATGGTCACTAGCAAATTTTTATTTGCCTGGTGAAGATATGCTAATTTCTTCTAGATTGTAATCTGTAATAAAGTTATTTTATAGCATCTTTATCTTAACTATATGCATTCAATAGCTCCCCTTTATCAGTGTAAAATTACTGCTGTTCCAAATATAATTTTGACAGTAGGTTTAGTTGAGAAGACATTTAAATATCTAATTATGTATACTAAATATATTTAAAGATAGTTTATTTTTATTTCAGGCATAAGATGGCTCTTTTCCTTAAGATTATCCATATTCATGAGCAGTAATTGGTTTATTAAAATTTCTTTAATAAAATCTTAATTACTTTCATTTGATCATTTATTTTGTTTTGATAGAGGGTAATTGTAGTTTCCTGAAAGAGATGAAGACTATCCTGGTTTTAAAAAAATTAAGGAAAAAAACCCTCTAATAATAGCAAGTCTTAAATTATGGTAAAATTAAACATTGCCTCAGGCTTACACAGCACTATTAGGGCTCTTTGCTTTCAGCTATATCTTTTCAATTGTTAGAAGTAAAACATAACCCTCCGATATGAGTGAGGGTCAAATCAAATGAAAGTGTAAAAGAAAGTTGGCTTAATTCATTTAGAATAAATGCTTTCTAAATTTTGTTTAAAACCAGTAAATTAATGAAAAATTAATGTAGTATGAGGATTTATTTTAAGCAAATCCATCATTTATCCTGACAGCAATGGTTTGTGTAAAAGATGAGCATGACAAAAAGGTTCATCTTGTGAAAAAGTCAGTTAAGCCTGGTTCCCACTAGATATTCTAATTGCTGAGGTTCTAAAGTAATTTTGTGGAAAGATACAGCCATTAATATTGAGACTGTCTTTTTCCAAAGCCAAAACTGGTCCCAGTAACACTTCTATGTTCAAATTTGTGCACCAATAGCTTACATTAAAAATTTAGACCAAGCTCCTATGAGATTAATAGAAGCAAGAGGCCCATACATAGTTTAAAAAATTATCTTCAGTGTTTTCAGAATCTGAATTAATTTAAAATAGAATAATTTTACAGATAAAAGCCTATAACTTTTTCCTAAAGAAAGATTAAAAACTCAATATCTATAGCCAGGGGTGTTGGCATATTCTTGTAATCCCAGTACTCAGGAGACTGAGCTAGGAGGAGAGTTTGAGGGCAGCCTGTGCTACGTAGTGAGTTCAAGTCCAGCCTGAACTATATTAGTCAAAAACAAAAACAGGGCCAGTGAGATGGCTCAGCAGCGTAAGCACCTGCCTGGCATGCGTGAGGGCCCGAGTTCGACTCCCGGAACCCACATACGAAAAAAGGGCCGGTGATATCGCTCAGCGGCATGGGCGCCTGCTGGCGCGCAAGGTCCTGAGGTCGACCCCTGGTACCCACAAAAACAAAAACAGAATCAAAAACTAAACAAAAGGGCCGGTGAGATGGCTCAGCAGCTTAAGCGCCTGCCCGGCTAGCGCGAGGGCCCGAGTTCGACTCCCGGAACCCACATACGAAAAAGGGGCTGGTGATATTGCTCAGCGGCATGGGCGCCTGCTGGCGCGCGAGGTCCTGAGGTCGACCCCCGGTACCCACAAAAAAAAAAAAAAAAAAAACCTAAACAAAATCTCTTTAGGTATCTATGATCTTTCCATTCTAAGTTGGTGTATGCATATCCTAGGTTTTTTTAGAATTCTTCCATTGAATGTTTACACTAAAAAAGTAACAGGCCAGATTCCATTCATGGAAAATAATGTTTGTCTCCAATTAGGGACAAAGCTAGGCAGCTACTATCTAAGAATAGGAAAATTCTCCTCACGGTAATTTTTTAAAGTAGTTGTACTTGAAAATAATTTGTATGGCAATGTTGGTAGTAGCCATCTGTGAGAGTCAGAGGTTCATCTTTCATCACCACATTTTATAAATGAATCATAGAGTTCTATATTTCTCAGTTCCCAATGGGCCAACAGGAATATAAAACTAGGTTTGCTTAAACTATAGCCTCCCTCAGTGACCTTGGGTCTGTCAGAACTCTGAAAAATGCCACCA
This sequence comes from Erethizon dorsatum, assembly GCA_028451465.1. Lineage (NCBI taxonomy): Eukaryota > Metazoa > Chordata > Mammalia > Rodentia > Erethizontidae > Erethizon > Erethizon dorsatum. The sequence goes on from CM051833.1 coordinate 61,456,309, forward strand.
AAGGGCCGGTGATATAGCTCAGCGGCATAAGCGCTTGCCTGGCAAGCGCGAGGTCCTGAGTTCGACTCCCAGTACCCGCATATAAAAAAAAAAAAGAAAAATGCCACCAAAGCACCCAGGCTGAGTTTAATAATTTCTGGAATGTGGCCCTGGGACTCTTTTCCTAAAAAGTTATATCAGTTAATGATCATATTATTTTATCTAACAATTGTATTCATGCATATGTTGAAAAAAGGGGTGATCTCTTATAACTTGGTTGTTTGTCTCGGTAGGATTTTGGTGTTTCCAAGTTAAAAGAACTAATTAAGTTTGCCCCTTTCATAAATGGCAGATTGCAAGGGAGAGACAGAGGTAGAGATTAGGTTGTATGTGAGGTTCAAAGATAAACACCCCCATTATCAGTTAATTAAAAAATTAGTGCAGGAAGTGATATCATGATAATTCATAATTTCTGGGTTTGGGTTAAAGGTTCTGGGGTGGACACACTTTGCCACCCCTATGCTGAACAAAGCCAAGGCCAATAAACAATAATATAGCTGCTTGCTTGTGCAAATCCCAACTTACGGACATTTAGACTACAGACCGAATGGCAAGACCCATCGTGTCAGGGTTCTGGCCCCTCGCCACGATGCCTGTTAAAATACTGCCCCATCCCAGGGGTTGCTCAGTCTGCAATACCCACCTAAAGTCACCCAGCCAATGAACCGTATAATACTCTGCACCATTTCACCCATTTGACACTGGTTTTAGGCTAGAGAGACCCAGCATAGTCTAATAAATTTGTCTTTATTGATGAACAGATTTTTCTTGCTGGCCATTGGGACAGTTGACAAACTACATAAATTATGAACATCATTAATTTAACTTCATCATCATTTTTCTTAAAGCCTGATAAATTCCTGGATGTGCAGGGGGATCCATCAACCACGTGGTTGACATCTTATGTGAGTCAGAACAACAGATGGTAAGCTGTTGGCAGCTCTATTGAGTGCTATAACCCTGAAGCCACACAACCGATGCACACCTTGCAAGGCGCCGGCACACTATTCCAGACTCTGGACTTAGAGTGAAGAAGAACATATAAAATTATATAGCCTTATAAAAAATGAGATGGCACTCATCTTGGGGTATCTTTTTAATACTATTTACAGCATAATTACCTCATTTGTCCTGTTGTCAACATAAGAACTTGAACTGCGTCTGTTGGTGTTGACATAAGAACTTAAACTGAGTTTGTTGGAGTTTTCTTAGCTAAGAATCCTACTAAGTATATGTGGTTTGTTTCTCAGAAATTCATATGTTGGAGGCTGAGTCTTCTGTGTGGTGGTGGGGACCTTTAAGAGGTGGAGTCCAGTGGGACGTCCTAGAGTCACTGGGGGTGTGGCCTGGGAAAGAATCATGGGACTTTTGTTGGTCTGGCTTCCTGTCTTGCCATGTGATCTCTTTTTTTTTTTTTTTTTTGTGGGTACCGGGGTTTGAACTCAGGACCTCAAGCGCCATGCCGCTGAGCGATATCACTGGCCCTTTTTTCGTATGTGGGTACCGGGAGTCGAACTCAAGACCTTACACTTGCCAAGCAGGTGCTTATGCCACTGAGCTATGTCACCGGCCCCCGCCATGTGATCTCTTGCTCCTGAATGCACTCTGGCCATGCTGCCTCCCACAGGAGGCCCTCACCAGAGTCCAAACAAGGGGAGCTGCTTGACTCTACACTTAACGGCCTTCAAAACTGTGAGCAAAATAAGCCTCTTTCCTTTACAAAGTTAGCCAGCTTCAGGTATTTTGTTATGGTTATAAAAAATGAACCAAACACTCCTTGAAAGAGAACCACTGGGAACACTGCTGTACTTGGGCCATTTTAAAGCATGTCCTGGTTCCTGTGACCCTCAAAGAAAGGCAGCCTTGGTAAAGGTATGGTGGCAAAATAAAAAGAGTGACAGGAATCAGAGACTGACATTTTAATTCCAGCTCTCACATAGTCATGACTAAGAACATTTTAGATGTTTGTAGGTGCTCAATAAATGGGTGAAAAACCATATGAGTGAAGAGAGGGAATTACTGGATCATGTTGATGTTAAAGAACAGGAATCTCAAGTAATCACAGACAGTGGCTGGGCTAGGTATCCAAATAAGATCCCACTGAAAATAACTTTTAAAATAGCTAAGAATATCTCACATTTTTGAGTTCTTATTACACAGCAGAGTCTTTGCTAATTACCTTTCATGTACTGACTCATGCCAACTTTCAACCACTTCCCTTTGACAGATGCGGAAACTGAGAGACCCACAGAAGTTGAGTCACTCGTCCACATCATTCATCTGGTAGGTGAAAGTGAAGGTCAAATGAAAATGTGACTGTGATGCATATGAACAACAAGACAAATGTAAGGCACATTAATTCGCTGCTTGAACTGGAGAGAGGTGCTATGGTTTGCTATCCTTTGAAGCAAAGTGCATGAACACGAGAGAAAGTTCTGCTTTTCATCTATTGCCAGTTTCTCTTTTGCCTCAGGTCATGTAGCTTGAGAAATTTCCAGAAGTCATTTGAGTTCCCAGAATGAAGAATATTCAGTTTTAAAACTACTTTTACAAATAAGTTTTCTTACATTTAATTCTGCTTACCTCTACTAAAAAAGCAAAGCAAAACAAAACAAAAACAAAACACAGATACAATCTTCCATGGGAAAAAAATTAAACACACACCAGATCGAGATGAGGAATAACTTTAAAACTAAATTCTCTCTCCAACTGCCACACTAATTTCAAAACTAGTTCTCATTTTCAGTTAACCCCTCATTCACCATGTCACTTGTGCTATTTAATAAATCCTGATCACAACCACAGAAGACAGCTGTTGATAGAGGTTTTGTTTTATAGATTCATAACTAGAACTTAAAAAGCTTACTAAAATCTTCCAAGGACAGGCAACAACCAAGAGAGACAGACCTGGGTACAGAAATAGGCATCACAGTCCAAACTATATTGTCGCTTAAAGACACTCTATTCAGAGGTTATTTCATGGAAAATATATGATGACAATAAGAACATTAGAAGTCAACTATAGTCTCTCTTGACCACCCTCAAATTTATATTTCTGAGTTTCATTTCCTAACTCCAAAAGTGAGCATTACTTGTCACAACTTTTTCTCCAAACACATTCTCTTGCCTCTCAGATGCTGCAAACAAATGCTCTACTCGAATCAGAAATTTAGGGAAACTTCTGTCCTTGTGCCAGTTCTTAAGGTTTTGGTGTGTTAGTAGATATTTTGTGACTATGAAAACAAGGTATTACTAGTTAGGCTGAGGAATATACAGTAAATGAAGCAAAGTCCACCTGAGGATATAAAAAGCATGTATATTTGCCCAGTAAAAAATGAAACTTACGCTGCAGAGCTGTATGTGATAAAATACACTGTTAAGAGATGGTGCCATGAAAACATGGCTAATAACGTAGCTCTGGGAGAGGACCTCAGCAGGTTCCACAGGAGGGTGGATCTTGGGCTGCCCTTTGAGGGATGAGCAAAATTAGGGAATGAGATAGAGACTTTTAGGGGTAAATAGAGTGCAAAGCTTGCAGCTAGCAATGGGTAACAGATAATAGCCTAATTATCCTTGGGCTGAATGGTATAGGAGATGTCAAATAGAATGTAGTGTGAAAAAAAGTACATTTCTCAACAATGAAAAGGATGCCTTTCATTTGGGCAGTCATGGCCCTTCAGTAGAAAGTAGTTATCCTCTCTCCATCATGGGGAAATTAGGGAAGCTATCTGCCCAGTCCTAATCTCTGGAAATTCTGCCCTATTTTTTCTTTTTTCTTTTTTTTTTAAAGAGCAGTCAGCGTGACAAACCATGGGAGCTGTAAGCTATTATGTTTAGTCCTGGTTAACTTACAGAGTTCATCAACATCTGCTTTTTCCACTGCAATATCCTTCTGATGAGCACAGAAAAACAGTTATGACTCAAGGAACATGGTTAGGGAGACATAATTTGGATGTCACTTGGCTCGATGCAAGGGAGGAGGGGCACAAACTCGAGAAGACAGGAAGAGGAAGAGGTCTGGGAGGAAACTGTGACCTCCTGTATGGGGCGGGTTAACTTGGAGATGCCAATTAGACATCCAGTGGTGATCTCAGGAGGCAGCTGGTCCCCTGACTTTGGAGCCCAGCTCTGCAGACAGAAATGTACCCTCCTCAGCATTTAGGTGGTATTTAAAACTGCAGGAGTGGATGAAGTCACAGAAATAGAGTTCAAATACAGAGCCGACAGCCCAGGGCTGGTCCTGAGCGCTGCTCCATGTAGATTCTGATGGTGAAGGCATAAAGAAGAAAAGCACGATCATATCTTAGTTTCAAAAACCGTTAACCTCGGATGGTTTGTGCCTCCCGAATCTCAGCAGACACCTCCTCTGCTCGTTGCTGAGAATTTTAATATCACGAAGTAAGCTGGAAGTATAAGTTCTCCTTTTATTGTAGATATTGACAAAAAACTGAGCTGCAGTTTTTATTTCAAAGCATCTGTGTTAGGCCCATCAGTGGGTTGATTGAGGACAAATGAAAGCGAGTTATCTAGTTGATCATTAGGGCAGGTATTCAGTTACTATAAGCAGAACAAAGGACAGGAAGGGTTAAAATCACTTATTTTAGGTATTTCCTGAATCCAAACAGTAGCAACACAACCAGAGCATGGCAAAGCATGCATAATGGTAAAGAGCTTCTATTATGATTGGAATGTAAAGTGTAATAGGATTTTCAGAAAACAATTTAGGAAAAGTGACAATCTCGCTTATTTAAATGGTATGTGACATTCAGCAGTACTCCTCCAGGTAAAATCACAAAATTGATAAAATGACTTTTAGAGATATTGTTGAATATGCTGAACACATGTAATACATTTATCTGTTGACTAACCCTTAGGTGAATATAACAACGATACAGTTTCCAGAGAATTGAAGGCGACTTAGTCATTATGCTAAAATTTTGCAACTCGTTTTAGAATGCTTCATCTTTTTTGACACTAGTGATTTCTCTGTATGAACATACAGAGTTTAAAATAAATTTCACTTTATATTATAATTAATCTTTATTGAAGTTTAAATGACAAAAAGTGGTTGTATGGGTATACATTTTAAAGTTTTTTAGATAAGTGTTATTTTTCTGATTATAAAACCAATGCATGATGAATTTAAAATCTTCAGTCTGTTAAAAAAATAAAAGATAAAGTGAAAGAGAAATCTACCCACAGACAATCAGATTGGGGGGAGCATGATCCTATCTGTTTTTCTATCCTTATAATATACTCACATGTGACTTCAAAGAAACAGAATTACATTACACATGTTTGTTACCTTGTTTTTTGCATTCAATATATGCCATGGATATATTTTGATAGCAACAAATATCTAGCCACATCTTAATTTTTAATGCCTGATAATGTCCTATTTGATGAACCATTTTTTAATCTCAATTATGTATTAACAGACATTTAGCTTTTAAAAAAAGTTTTTTTGGCTTACATTGGCTCTTACTATGTACCAGAGAGTGTTTTAAGAGCTTGTCATATTTAAACTCATCTGCCTTGAAAACTTTTCTTAACAGATCCTCACCATAAAATCCTGAAACTTGAATCATTCGGCGAGAAGTATGAATGTTTTAAATATTGAAGTGTATTGCCGAAATGCTTTCCTAAAAGTTTTTCTCATGCCTGTTTCACCTCATAGTGCTCATGTTAAAGCTCCTCACTAACACCGACTGCCAGCAAACATGTTCATGTTTAGCATAAGCACCTGCCTGGCAAGCGTGAGGTCCCGAGTTCGACTCCCGGTGCCCACATACGAAAAACGGGCCAGTGATATCGCTCAGCGGCACGGGCGTCTGCTGGCATGTGAGGTCCTCAGTTCAACCCCCGGTACCCACACACACGAAAAAAGAAATCGAATAGCACAAGAGGCATCTCCTTCCCATTGGCATTCCTTTTAATTAAACGCCTCTTTAAGCACATCTTAGCTGCTTGCATGCAGTTTTCCAAAATGCCAGTACATACCTGTAGTTATTTTTTTTCCTTGCTGGGTCTTACATTGAGAATAAATATGTAAGTAAAACTGCTAAAGGTCACTGGGTTGTGGAGACTCTAAAGAATTTAGAAATTATAAGGACTATTACTGATGCCCACAATCTTTCCTTTTTAAAATCTTCATATTTGGGGACTGTTTGTGTCTGCTGACACCTACATTTCATTTTTCATATTTTCCTTAAACTTATTTGTTTGAACAATTAATCCTTGTTATGGTTTGTGTCTAGACATCCCCCCAAGGCCTCATGTGGTAATAGGGCCTTTTCAGAGGTGGCTGAATCTAGAGTGTGCAATGCTGGGATTAAGGGTGTGTGATTAGTAAGTCAGTCCACTGATTGGTTTGGTATGGTTCTGGTTAGGATTAAGGGTGTACTGCACCTGCCTTAGAGCAGGTAGCCTGAATACAATATAAGAGACAGAAAGAGTCTTGTCGTTCCCCTTGCTTGCTTTTGCTGTCTTCTGCCGTCATGAACTGTTTCTCCTCTGCAATGCCCCTCTGCCAAGCCACCCTGCCTTGGCCCCAGCCGATTATGGACTGAAACCTCTACAAACTGTGAGCCAAATAAACCTTTCCCTTTTACCTCTGGGTGTCAGGTATTTCGTCTCAGCAATGAGAAAAATAATTAAGATAATCCTACTTTAAAAATTTTAGGGCACATTTGTATTTGCTGTTTCCACTGACAGGATTCTTCTATCTTGTGTCTAGGCAAGAACAAACTTAAATAATTATAAACACAACTAATGTGTCAAAGGTTCTAGAAGTGTGTAGCCACTGGATAAATATGCACTGCTTATGATGGATATTAACATTTATATACTCTTTCTATGGCAAACTCTTTTCTAGGTTGCCAGAGTCTGTAAAGCTCTAAGCCACTTTTGTAAGTATATCCATGTGATTGGTTTACAGGTTAATGATGGTAGCATTGATATGCCTGATAGAAGGGTGAGTTCTTACTAATGTATCTAATTATTTCTATTTCTTTCTCCAAACCACTACTCTGTGAAGATAGATTTCCTTATCCTGGTTTATGGTAATAGGAACTCAAGATCCACTTTTCCCCTAATTGGACTCTACTGTCATGATTCTGATTCATCATTTCTGGTTTAAAATAACCCAGTAACCTAACTGTTCTCTGTTTATCTCAAGGCAGGCTATTTATTCCAATCCATCATGTCATCACTGTCAGAGTAATGCTCCTACCCTGCAGGGGGGATTCATGTCACTGCCCTTCTCAACAACCATCTGTTTGTCCCCATCATCCACAGATTTAAGAGCAAATGACACAACAGCATCTAAAAGACCAAGTCTGTAAGCCTTTTTTTTTTTTTTTTTTTTTTTTTAATGTGGGTACTGGGAGTCGACCTCAGGACCTCACGCTTGCCAGCAAGCACTTGTGCTGCTGAGCGATATCACTGACCCCTTTTTTCCTTTATGTGGGTTCCGGGAGTTGAACTCAGGACCTCGCGCTTGCCAGGCAGGTGCTTATGCCGCTGAGCCATCTCACCAGCCCAAGTCTGTAAGACTTGATGCCATGTATTTTCCATGCAATTTCTTAATAAACTCCTGACAAGAGTAAGGGTAATAATATTAAAATATAAAATATTACCTCTCTAGGGGCTGAGCTAATGCATTACAGGTACATAATCCTGTTTATAAATGTTATAAACAGATGGAGTGTACAAACCCATAAAGATGGGTGAGTATTACATCCCGTAGCTAAACTCAATGCATCTCTTTGGTTTTCAGCAGTGACTATGTAAGTTGAAAAAAAGTCTCCAAGAAAAGAATGGGGTGGAGACAGCCTACTCTCCATATTAAGGCCTGGTGCTTTAGTTTCTGTGTGTCTAGACAGGAAAACTGAAGTTCATTTGTAAAATCCCAGGCGTTTGGTTTTCAGTTTCAGTCTATAATCCCATAAATGTCCAACACTGACTTTACTCAAGATTCATTGTTCTTAAAAATATTAAAAAACAGAAAAAAACTACTGGTTTATTCAAGGATGTAAGGCACTACTTATTTGTGATTCCAGAACTTTCTTAACACAAAAGTTAATCAAATATATATCTAAATATATGTACAAAATATAGGCACTGCAAATCAGTAGAGCAGTTTTTACCTATCATGTCATGGAGACTAAAAAATATTGAAAGAAAGTGAGATTTTTGAAAGGCATCACTTTTTAGTCTTGCTCAGAGCTATCAGAACTACAATATACCCTCAATAAATTCTAGGGAATTAATAGTCAGAGATATAGCTCAGCGGCACAGTGTCTGCCTGGCAAGCGTGAGGTCCTGAGTTAGATTCCTGGTCCCCCAAAAAAAAGAATGGGAATTACTATTAGATGGAAAACTTTGTATTATCTACTTAAATCATGAAAAATATTTGGTTTGTGATGACAAAAATTGTATCATCAGATGAATAATCTCAATGCCATTATAGGAAAAACTCTACCAGTTAATTTTAAAACCATGACAGGTGTTTTGTATATCCTACCAATGTAGATATGGTGACATTTATTGATTCCCTGACAGCTACTGGCATGGTGGCAATGGTGTAGATGGTGCTGATGAAGGCAACAAGCTTACACATCATATGGTTTCTCTCATGTGGAAACCTAAAATATGAACAGATTAAAAAACAAAATAAAAGAGATAATAAGAAACAGGGAGCTAGATCTTTTGGAAAAGGGAAGGGGACCAAGAGATGGAAGGAGGAAAGAGGGGAGGGAAGGGGATGAAAAAGAATTAAAATGTGTTATGTACGTGTACTGACTGCCCACAGTGAATGTAATCATTATGCACTGCAAACATATAGTACTAATAAAAATGAAAATCCAAAAAATTTTTTTTTTTTTTTTTTTTTGGTGGGTACCGGGGGGTTGACCTCAGGACCTCACGCGCCAGCAGGCACCCGTGCCACTGAGCGATATCACCGGCCCCTTTTTCGTATGTGGGTTCCGGGAGTCGAACTCGGGCCCTTGCGCTTGCCGGGCAGGCGCTTAAGCCGCTGAGCCATCTCACCGGCCCCCAAAAAATTTTTTTGAAGAAACAGAAGTAGAGAAGGAAAAGCTGAAGAAGATAAATGCTGGCATAGAATTTAAGCTGGATTTACATTGTTTGAGATGGAAATGCTTCTCTCAATACCCATTTCAGCTGGCAATTGTGTGAAGGCATTCTCTACAGACATGCTAACACACCAAGAAAACACATACAAATGGCAAGGTCTCACTATGAAACCAAAGAGAAATTAGCAACCAATGAGCATAGTCAAGGTTGGTACTGGCCTAAGCATTTTTCTCACTAAGCCAGAAGGAGAACATAACAACGGATAAACAACTCCATATGGGGAATACTGGAATGGATTTTCCAACAAATCAATCCAAGAGTGTATTAGTCAGCTTTTTGTTGCTGGGACAAAACACCTGATACACAATTTACAGAGAGAAAGGCGTATTTGTACTCATGGTTTCAGACGTTTCACTTCATGGTTGGCTGGCTCTATGGAAGAAACATCATGGCAGAAGACACTGGTGGAGGAAAGCTACTTATCTTATAGTAGCCAGGAAGCATTCAGAGAACAGCAAGGAGCTGGGGACAGGGTACACCTTTCAAAGGCATACGTCTAGTGACCTACTTATGCCATCTGGGCCCCACCTTTCAGTAGCCTGCACAGCAATGAACTCATCAATGGCTTAATACATTGATGACATTAGTACCTTCATGATCCAAACACCTCTCTTGGCCTATCTCTGAACACTACTGCATTTAGGGGTCAAGTCCTAAAATACCTAAGTCTCTGGAAGACACTTCATATTTACATCCCAACAAAGAGTCATTTATTAAGCACCTATGGTATGCTGAATTGAGCACTGTGGACACAAATGTGATATGAAACTGCCCTTGCTCTCAGGAAGCTTAAGATTAACATCTGTGATAGAGAGCGATGATATCAAACATCTGTAATATATTCTAAGTGGAAAGCCTCTCCTACCAACAATGGTGGGAGGAGCATAATGAACAATGTCTCCTTGGGAAAGCAGTATGACAGAGTGAAGGCCACAGCAGTCAAGGAAGCCTGAATTATTTGGGATGAGAAAAGTCTATAGAGCCTCATGGAACTTTACTCTTTTTAAAAGTGAATATAAAATTTGAAATATATAGTACATAAATTTTTGTTGTTCACATTAATTAGACCAAGAAGGATCATAATATTTAATCATTTCATTATGGAGAAGAATGCAACGATGGTTATCTATTTATTGTACAAGGAAGACAAATACAATAAGTTCTTGACTTTATATTTAAAAGTAGCTGCTAGAGGGCCGGTGAGATGGCTCAGCGGCGTACACGCCTGCCTGGCAAGCGCGATGGCCCGAGTTTGACTCCCAGAACCCACATACGAAGAAAGGACTGGTGATATCGCTCAGCAGCATGGGCGCCTGCTGGCACGCAAGGCCCTGAGGTCAACCCCTGGTACCCACCAAAAAAAAAAAAAAAAAAGCTGCTAGAAAGAATGTCTTAATGATGTTTCTGAGACTATGAAACTACAGTAGCTCATGGCTGGAAAATTCTTAGGTAAAATTACCCCACTGAGATGAAAACTCATTGTAGAGACAGTAGTGCAGCAATAAGCAGATCATTTTTCAAAGCTTGATTAAATTTTCTCAGTTACAATCTCCTGGATGGATATACATCAAGGTAACTCATATGAATATTTATTTTGAAAAAAAAAGCATTTTATTATGTTCTCTAAAATAATACTACCATTTAAAATATAAAGTATCTTTAAATATTCATATTTACTTACATGGAACAGTAACCGCTATAATTTATCTAATTTTTTATTCTTTTCATAAAGGGATTTTTTTTTTTTTTTACAGAAGATACAGTTTAAAAAATCATTTTTTGACTTCCATTCCTAAAATTTAGTAAGTTTGAGGTATGAGAACATATCTGTCTTACACCTCCCATTAAAGGCTTAAAAGTTCCCAGAATAGACAACTCTGGATAATGTCCACATATAAAAAACTATATAATTGGCTTACAGAGCATTTTTGTATTTTAAAATGATTCTGTGTGTTCTGGCTTGTATTTGTATTCTGTGTAAACGAGGAGGAATTTTTAGTTAGGGACAAGTGACATTAATCTTTTACTGTCTCTTCATCTTATCATGAGGATGATAACAATGACATACTTTTCTTCTACTGAGAATAATGAACTAAGGGCTCTGCTCTTTGAGGAGATTACAACATTGACATTTATTGAAGGACGGCTGAGTCTAGGACACTGATTCTGTAACTAGCAAAGAAAGCAGTTACATGGCCTTAAACATAATGCATTCAGGAAGTGGAATCCTGAGCTGCTATGTATAGCGACTGGAAGAATAAAGGAGGCCCGTGTGCTTCACGCGTTGCAGCGCCTTTGCACTACGGTACCTGTAAGGAGTGAATTGGTCCTCTTTAGGCAGGATGTGGGGCAGGGAGGGACCTCGACTGGCCTGAGGATGAGGCCTTTCCCACCTTTTCCCAAAGGCTTACTGGGGACGCTTCCTTGATCCTGCCGCCTTTAGCCAAACACTGCAAACATGACCTGGATCCCTAGAGAACCAAACTGAAATGTATGGACTTGAAATGACATGAACCAGCAAGTTCATGGGTAAGGGAGCTGGCTCACATTCGAGCTGATGATCGTTCAGTGCGGAGATCGGAAACACGCAGCGCCCCTGGCAGGCTGGAGACACGGGGCTCAGAGTCTGCTACATGTTGAACCTATGTCACCTGAGAATCTCAAATACAAAATGCTCCCAAAATGGGAGAAAACTTTTGAGTGCGAACATGATGGTACGAGTGGAAAATTCCACACCTGACCTTTTGTGACAGGATGCAGTCAAAACACAGGTGGACAACGCACAGTTTATTCAGCATCCCCACGGGGAAAAAGAAGCTCCTGCTCCCTTGGCTTCGATGCACAAACTCTGCTTCATGCACAAGTATGTGAAAGTATCTTCAGTCAAAGCATATAAGGTATATATGACATGTAAATAAATTTCCTGTTTAGATTTGAGTCCCATCTCCAGGGTAGCTCATTAAGTGTGTGCAAACATTCTCAAATATGAAAATCCACAATCAGAAACGCTTCTGGTCCTAAGCATTTCAGATAAGGAATACTCAGCCTATGGTATGTGAAGCCTGGAGTCTTTGGGCAAGAAAACTTAGAGGGAACCAACCTGATTGAAAATCAGCCACTAGGCACCAGAAGCAGGATACAATGATGGGAAGGGTGGACTCAAGGGCTAGGGTAGGGCTGCCACTTGAAGCAGTCCCGGCCCAGCAAGCAGAAACATGGCTCCACCTCAGGGAAAGAGGCCAAGATGGAAAAGGCTATTTCTGTTATGCCTGCAGCCTAAGAAGCACTCTTCTGGGATTCTTGTACAAACTGTAATGCAAAGGGCAGTGAGCCATTCTTTCTCTCCAGGTCACATACAACATCACAGCTATTGCCTCCTGGGGCTCAATGCAGACACCTGCGGGTCTTTTGCCCAGGAAGCAGCAGGTGGTACCTCGGACAGCCAGCAGAGCAGCACTCATGAAGCCCTGGGGAGCAGCAACAACCAGGAGGGCTGGGGACACCCGCAGCCCTCTAGGAACACGGCAGAGCTTCATTTGAGGCCTGTGTATAGAAAGGATGCACAAAAGGAGATAGGAAGCCAGGGACAGCGGTGCTTCAATAGGGAACTTCATCTGTGGAGCAGAGTAGCTAGGGGGACCACAGAAGGAATGTAAACGTGTGAAAACCCCAAGGGCTCCATAGGTGATGTGTGTATATTGGTGTGTGCACACCTGCACACACAGACCTGTATTGCACAGCTGTGTGTGTGTGTGTGTCTGTGTGGGCAAGCTTGTATTGTGCAAGTGTGCTTGCAAGTGTGTTTGCCTACCTGTGGGTTCACACCTCTGTGTGCTTGCCTGTGAGAGTGTGCAGGCCTGACATGCAATCCAGTGACTTTTCCTTTTGAGAAGAGAGGGACGGATAGAAGACACTTGGAGCTTTGAGGAGGCTTCCTTTGACGTCTGCCTGTCTCTTCCTTCATCCACATCTAGTAGCTTTGTTCTACAACTCACAGGCACCCCCAGAACTCTTACTGTAGGTAACATCTCTAACTTCCTGTCCGCAACTCTTACTGCTGGTGGTCTCCAAGGATTCATTAATGCTACCTTTGTATAAGACAGACAGCGAAAGTGAGTAGGGACAGCTAAAAAGGCAAAACAATGCCAAGGATAGCTGTGGGCTGGAGTGTTTGTAAATTTCATGTCAGACAGATTTTCTGAGGACCGATGATTTTTTAAAGAGTAATTTGCATAGATATAGCTGTTTCCATAGCAACTCAGTTTTATTACATGGGAGCCCTAAGAGAAGTATTAGCAAAGCTACCTAAAGTTGATGCAGGGACTTTCTGGAAGTAAAAGGACTTTTAATAAAACCCTGGTGTTTGGAGGCTGATCAGTAAATTTCGGAGAGGTATTCCTTTCCAATTACTGATCGTGTGGCTTATTTAGTCAGATTTAATGCTTGTTTTGGGGATAGTCCCCATTTTGGGACCACATGATCCTTTCTTTCTTTCAATCCTATTTTCATTAGATTCAAGTTATAAATACCTAGCCATGCTCAACGTGAAGTTTTTCCATGACGATAAAATTTCACATCTGTATTTACACAACAACATGACTAAGTTAATAGCAAGGGCAGTTTTGCAGAAAGTTATTAAATTGATAAATTGTTCAACAAGTCTAAATGATCCATACTTGTCTCATAAGCAGAACTATATGTTAAATACAAATTTCTAATTCCTGTTAATGCAACAAAGTGTTCAGAAATCTCCTGAAGATGGTGTGGAAAGTAAAGTACTTTAATATCATTCTACCCATAAATGTCCTTATCTTAGTCACTTTCCTCATCACTGGGACAAATACCCGATACCTACAACTTGAAGGAGGAGAGGTTTATTTTGGCTCACAGTTACAGGCCCATGGTGGGTTGGCTCCAAGTCAGAAATGGCATAGTGGGAAAGCTGCTTAAGGCATGGCGATGAGAAAGCAAAGAAGGGAGGAGTCTGGGTGGGCGATAGACCCCTCCAGGTCACGCCCCCAGTGACCCACCACTAACCAGGCCACACTTCCCAACAGCAAGTCAGCTATTACAGCCCCCATGACCCAATCACTTTCCGAAAGTCCCACCTCTGAATATGAGAAGCTTTGGAGGGCCATTCTTCATCTGAACCACAATAGCCAACAGTGAAGGACGGATGTGGAGGGGTATATGGCGCTTACACAACTCAGAAATGCTCCTAGGGTCGAGAGCAGCGAGAACAGCATCTATGCTCAGCAGCTAGGTGAGGAAATCTGTCCTGCGGTTGTGGATCCACTGCCAGAGAAAAGCAATTGGATTTAGTTTCCTTCTCTTATTTTCAAACTTTCTTGTCTTTCTTCCTTGCCCTAAGCATGTTTGGAACCAGTACACAATGAAACATCTGTGACATCAAGATTATAAAATCAATTAAAAAACAAAGAACTGACACAACAAAAACTGCTAGAGTTTATGTCCAAGTTTTTTCCTTCTTAAAAAAAGTTTTTTTTTTTTTTTTTTTTGTGGGTACCGGGGGGTCGACCTCAGGACCTCGCGCGCCAGCGCCGCTGAGCGATATCACCGGCCCTTTTTTCGTATGTGGGTTCCGGGAGTCGAACTCGGGCCCTCGTGCTTGGCAGGTGGCGCTTAAGCCGCTGAGCCATCTCACCGGCCCAAAAAAAAAAAAAAAAAAAAGTTTTTTGAATGCTTCGAAATCTGCATTTCTCAGCCTTAGGTTTTCAGCCATATTATTCCTTCTTGCTAACTGCAGAAAGAAAGAACTTCGGACAAACTACGAAGGACAAGGGATCATTCTTTTTAATATATAAAAAGATCTCTTGACATAAAATCTGAAGAATGGAAAGAGCTTTTTTTTGTACTGATATTTGTGAATGCAAAAATGTAGTAAACTGTGAAATACATCTGAAAGCCAGCGTTGGTGTGACCTCATGTTTGCTTTTAATTAAGTAACTGCACAGATAAGCTTCAGAAAACGTATCTGTGAACAGAGCAGGTATGTCACTTGAAAATAAGGTTGAATTTATGAATTACAATTCATTCTCTAAAAAAATTCAACATGCATGCAAGCAGAGAAAATATAGTGGCTCTTTTTAAGCTAAAATATTATTTTAAGCACTACATGTGTTTGCTATGGAAAGCAGTACTCAAAAGTATTGAATACTTTTATACTTCAAGGTTGTTTTTTAAATTACTTTAAAAAAATCTCGGGCTGGTGAGATGGCTCAGCGGCATAAGTGCCTGCCCGGCAAGCGCGAGGTCCTGAGTTCGACTCCCAGAACCCACATAAAGGAAAAACAGGGCCGGTGATATCGCTCAGCAGCACGAGCGCCTGCTGGCAAGTGCGAGGTCCTGAGGTTGGCTCCCGGTATCCACATAAAAAAAAAAAAAAAACTCTAGACTTTTCAGTTGGACAATTGTCATTTGCAAAGTAGATTAATCCTTTTAAATTAATTAATCTTCCTTAATTAATTCACATACTCTTGAGTTAGTAGTGGGTACAAAATTTTCTTTTCTCATTGAAGAGGACACCGCCGATACTGGGAATACAGTTAGCAATAGTCATGTGAAGTGCGTTAGGTTATGCGGAGACTTTTACACATCTCCTCATTCATTACTCCTTCATCCAAAAGTGCACGAAGAGTATCACATTCAAAGCTAGATACGTGTGGAGAAAAAGACCGTGTCCTTCAAAGCAGATGGCATTGGGTCTGGCTAAGGGAGAGGGTGATGGTGGACATGCAGAAGGTACCTACTTTGAGTGGGAACATGTGTGCATTTGTTTGAATGTGTTTTCAAGACTGCAAGCAGCATGACGACTCCATTTCAATCCTGTCCTATTAAAGCAGTGCTATTGTGGGAGTTTACACCCCCGACTTCTTGACTCATGTTTTCTTTTCTTGCAACTACTACTTGAAAGCAAACCCATGCCTATCTTTAAATCTATTTCAAACACTTTTCCTCATGAAATCTTTGTTGAGCTCTCCTTTGAAGATGGTCTCCTCCTCTGAGCTCTTTCTCAGTGTTCATCTTGTAGAGCAAGTATCCACCCCTCTCTCATACTGCACTGGCCACTCCTTGAGATGGAGCTTGGGTTTGCATCATTTTTCTATCACTGGTCACACCCTGAGTGCAGTGTTGCCCAGGCACATCTCAGGATTGCAGGTGAGAAAGAAGGAAGACAGGAAGGCCAACTGCGAAGCACAATTTCCATGCTTCCTTGGGATTACAGATCTCTTAAGACACAGGTCCCTTGATAAGAAATTATTTCTTAGAGGTCCTTCCTCCAGCCATTCCCTTTGCAGGGGGGATGTGGTTGATGGCCCAGAGCTGCTTTGATGGTAAACACCCCATCAGTGACAATGGGTACCCACTGGAAGAGCAATCACTGAGTGAAGGTAGCTTAGCACATGTGAAAGCGAAGCTTCTCCTCCGCCAGGCTGGTTTCATCCTCTAGGGCACAACTAAGAAGGAAGATTATTCTGGATCCTTCACTGTGCATTACAAAACATCTGTTGGAAAGGAAACCAGGTGTAGGGCTAGGGATCTAGCCATTCTGTAATTTGCCCCTCTCCTTTGGGATTCAGTGGGGATTTTTATGCTGTGTTCGTTAACACTAGTTAATGTAATTTTTGTGATTATTGTACAGCAAATGGAACAAACTCGCAAATGTAATTAAGGAAAAGTGTTTCTAATTAACTTGTAACTCATGAGCCACAAAGTAGAGCCACAAATCAGTTAAGCATTGTCAAACCTAATGAGCAAAAAGTGCAGCGTACATTTCAATCTTGACAAATAAACAACCAAAAAAGCTCCTCCCAATACTTCTGCTCGAACCTTTATAAAGTTTTGGCATGCTCAGAGACGTAAGTCTAGGTAACATCAGATGCGCCTCACAGCAGCAGCTGCAATGGTCATGGAGATGAATGCTGACAGCGTCAGATGGCTCAGGAACATCCAACATTTCCTGTTGGCAGCGTGTGACAGGAAGATGATCATGCCACAAGCTCCGATGGGTGCACAGCGGGTTTTAGTGAAACCCCAAGAAGTTTTGTGCAGGAGCAATAGACCATCATTATTTCAAGCTTCAACCCAGGTAGCAGTATTAGCAATAATGGTTTCTTACTGCTGGCTGTAAGTTGGGGGCTGTTACAGGCAATTTCTGTCATATTCATTTTAAGCTATTTCATTTCTTTCTCTTCCATTCAAGCAAGCAGGTTGGTACGTGAGATAACCCCAAATTCATCCTAATTTGCAAAAATGATAAGTGGGTTAAATATTTTCATTGAATAATGTAGTTTGTATTAGTGACAAATTGCTTTCCTATCTCTCACGCCCATGTCTCCTAAGCACCTCCCATGGTGACCTACCATAACTGTTTGTGTTATCATAGCAGAAAGTGTGAACCCTCAAACCCATATGACATTAAGAACCACCAGAGGGTTGCACTGAGTGTGTGCATTCCTGGACTATTATTGCAGAGATCTTGGGTACGAAAATCTATTTTTTTGATTAAGTGTCTCAAAGATCTCTTATGATTAGGGAAATGGGCAAATAATTGCTATAAATCAAACTGGTTTTAGAAATAGAGGGCTGGCAGTATCCCACACACCAGCCGGATGTCTGAGCAAGCCCCTTACATCTGACCCCATCAGCTGGATTCAAGGCAACAAAAGACACGAAGGCAAACAGGACGGTTATTGGGAAGCGTGGCTATTCGGGAATGTTTATTCCTTCTCGTTATACAAGAAATGCAGCGGATACCTTACTTCTCCTGTTAGGCAATAAAGAGCAAATGAAGAGCAATAAAAATGGAAAACACAGGAAATGATGTGCATGTATTTCTGGAAACATTCCCCACACCATGCCCTGTGGTACAGTTAATCGAGAAGGGACAAAAGATTGGCTTATTCCTGCATAAATGTCAACACTCCCTGCTCGGTTCCAGCTGAAAGCTGTCCATGCACAAATCTGGTTTCTCAGGTGCCTGTGAAAGCTACAGCTGTGAGCTTAGAAAGCTGCAGGCAGAGGGCAGCATCTGACTCCTCTTCTGCTGCGCTGCCTGGGCGGGACCGGCACGTGGGTCCACAGCTCTACCTGCTTCTACCATATCTCCTCTTCCAGCTGCCTCAGGTCTAGGCCCATGTGCATCCTAGGGCAGAGGACACCAGCTTTTGGGCATCACTCCTAAAGATGAAATGCAACCAATGACAAGCTTAAGAGGGATACAACTGTTCTCCTGGGTACCAGTTGGTCCTTGCTCTCCTGTGCTGCACATCTGGCTTTTCTTCCAGACTGCGGCCCACTGGCCAAGGCCAACTTTCATCCCATTGCTGGATGCACAGGAAAAGCCTTGCCAGCTCCCACTGCAGTGCTGGGTTGAATTCAGACAATAGATACCTTTCCCGCACCATTCACAGCGCTTCTGTCTCCTTGATCAAACCATGGCTCATATACCTGATGATGGGGTTGGGGTGGCCTCTGTGGCCAGGGTATCACTATCGTGAGATGGCGTCAAGGTCTGCAATTCCACTTTTCAAAAGAAGAGACAATATGCATAGATAAATCTCCGTTCAACTGGTAATGCTTAGTACCAAAATTAGCCATTGTCTAGACTTTTTTCTCTTGATTGAATTTAAGTTCACAGATCGTGGACACTTGAAGCCTGCCACCAAACTGACACCACTTGACTGACGAAAGCCAAGAAATCTCCCTTTACTTGTCTTCTTCCAGATGCCGTAGTCATTAGAGTGATGGTCCTTCAAGAGGTCCACATCCTGATGCCCTGAACCTACAACTCTTCTCCCTCCATGACAAAAGGGCTGTTACAGGTGGGATTAAGTTATGATGTTTGAGATAGTGAGGTGATCCTGGAGATGATCCCACCTTCACCAGTTGGGCTGGTGAAGATATCACACAGCTGTCATACAGCTCCTTAAAATCAGAGGGTCATTCTTGGCAGTGGTCCCAGGAAAATGTGACTGATAAGGAATGACCAGAAATGCAGTGTGGCTGGCTTTCAAGATATGGAAAGAGGTCACAAGCCAAGAAATGTAAGCATTTTTTAGAAGCTGGAAAAGGCAAGGAAATGGATTCTCCACAAGAGCCTCCATGTTAGAGTTGGATCTGGATTGTCCCCCAAAGGGTTCTCCATTAGCCTGTGGTGCTGTCAGAAAGTGGTGGAACTTTTAGGAGTTGAGGCCTAGTGGAAAGTTGTTGGGGGCGAGCTCTTGAAGGGGATACTGGGACTCCTTTTCCCCCGGCTTCCTGGACACCATGAGGTAAACACTTTTCCTCCATTATCTGTTCCCACTCTAATGTGGTGCCTTATCACAGGCCTACAAGCAATGAAGCCAACTGACCATGGACTGAAACTTCTGAAATCATGAGTCAAAATAAGCTTTTCCTCCAGTGGGACCTGTGACAGCCTTTTTTATCTCCAGCACTGCATGGTCATGCATTTGTGCTG
Organism: Erethizon dorsatum; assembly: GCA_028451465.1. Lineage (NCBI taxonomy): Eukaryota > Metazoa > Chordata > Mammalia > Rodentia > Erethizontidae > Erethizon > Erethizon dorsatum. Next base: position 61,475,987 of record CM051833.1, read on the forward strand.
TTGTGACATGCTGCATTTGTGGGGGTTTGCTACAGCAGCGACAGGGAACCCGTATAGACTTCATTGAGTTCTTGCCACAGCTGCAGCAAGGGCTGGCTTCTGGTGCACAGATGTGCTAGGGATGACTTCTCTTAGGGGTGGTGATGCTTTGTCTTCTCCGTCTGGTGGACAGGGAACAGTGCTCACATCCTTGAATGAAGTAGTGTGTCTGAGCTGGAAGGAAATAGTGCGTCTTCTCAAGCCACAGAAGTATGTGGCTAATTCCAGAGTGAGGCAGCCTAGGACTCAGCTCCTAAGGAACTGACTCCTCGGAGACAGGAATCTTATTGGCTGAGACTGTGCAGAGTAAGAAATCTGGGGAGGATGGTTTTACCTGCAGTTAACTTAGGAATTGTGGACTTTGAACTTGAACACACAATGGCAAGAGATATTGATTTTTTGACTTTAATTTCTTTGAACTTTAATGTCTTTGGACTTCAACATGAAAGGGGATTTAAACTTTGATTTTTAATTTCTCCTTGGGAATTTGATATCTGGTAGGGTTTATATTAACATTCAGGGCATCTCTACATTCTGGCATTTTGTTATTGGAATGTCTCTATTCATTTTCATCTTTGTGATGTTGCTTAATTCTGCTGCAGGATCTAATATGCTAAGTTAGACAATGTGGCTGGATATTATTTGAGATAAGAAATAAAATTAGGATTTAATTTTAAATCATGGGACCATAGTGACCTGAGTTTGATTTAAATAATTTGCTCTTCTGATCCATTTCAGTGCCTTCTGGTCTGAATTGCTAATCAGCTGACCCCCCAAACTCCATGAAGATGGAAGAAAGATCACCCTGACAAACTGCTCATCTCCTGCTTTGGGGATGGCAGTCAATGCCTCTGGGTGATCACAGAAAATAGGGGAAGAGGAAAATAGGCTGGAAGATGCGGATGGGGGGAATGCTTCTCCTCTGTCCCAGTGAGCCCTTCCCTGTGGAGTATTTGATGCTGCCACTCAGACTTTCCTTGAGTTAGCAAGCTCACTTGGCTGACAGACCCACAGCAAGGCCTCCAGCCTGGATTCCATCAGCAAGAGAGATAATATCTAGTAATATTTACTAGAAACTGTTCAGAACCCATGTGGGGCAGAAGATATTTATTAGGGCTATAATGGAATAAGGAAGGTAAAAGGATGCAGTTCAGCAGATGAGAAATTACATCATCACATTTCCCCATAAGATGAAGCCAGACGGAGGTGAGCTGACTGGTGGAGCTCACAGAGAAGCCAGCTCAGCCTGGGATGTGCACAGAGTGGGCTGCACCCCAGGTTTCTTAGAAATGTAAGAAAGATTCCTCCTCAGAGACAGCAGGCACGTGGGTGTAGAAATGGGAAAGGAGGGCACAAAGGGTTGGAAAAGAAACACAGTCCATCACCCTCTCATTCTTCAGTCCCACATGAGTATGAAGAATACTTGGTAGCCAGGAAAGTGCCAGAGCCTCCCTCCAGGCCAGACAAACAAACAAAGCTCACAACTCAGTAGAGTCTCCAAAGAAACTACATTCAGGAGAATTGAAAAGCTACATGGATATCAAAGTCTTGGAGGAAAGTGCTCCTCACTGGGACCTTAGAGGACTCCCTGCCTGAAAACTCACCCTTCCTTCTCACTTGTGACAAATTTTTGCTTCACAGTTAACACACTTTGCAAATCCACAGTCCTTCTGACTTCAAAATAAGTTGGAAATTGATGTTTATCACATATTTAAAGTAGGCCAGCAAAGTCAAAGAGAAAGGCCCCCACAAAAAATAGAAAAACTGACACTAGAGAAAACTGAGACAATTTGTGCTACGGAAGAAAAATATTTCTAAATCATCTCTTAGAGAAATTTCTGAGTAATTTATATTCATAAAATGATAATAGAAGCTACAAAAACACAGAGATTATTTTTCAGAATTAAAAAAAAGTATATCTTCCATAGTCCCTGCCAAGAAAAAAAAATCTTATACATCAGTTGGGGCAAAAACATGTTAGAAATAAATGCTAAGTATTGTAGAAATCACTCAGAGGTTATAGGATAAAAAGACAAAAGACTCCAAATTATATAAGAAATTATAAGAGAGACGAGTATTCCAAGAGGTTCCAAAGACATCTAATTCCAAAGTGAGAAGACCGAAAAGAGAGGCTTGTGAATCACTGTTTTTATGTTTATTTATTAATTTATTATTTTTTTTGTCTTTTTCAGTCAGGGTCTTTCTATGTAGTTCAGCCTGGGCTTGAACTCACTATGTAGCCCAGGGTGGCCTTGAACTTCCTGGGAGCCTCCTGTCTCAGCCTCCTGAGTGCTACTATTGCAGGCATTTGCCACGATGCCCAGCTGTTTTTACTTTTTTAAAGAACAGTTTTCTGTAACTTAAGAAGGTGGTGCCTTAAACTGAAAGTGTTTGATACCAACAAATTTAGAAAAAGCCTACACTTAAGTGTATCATCAGATATCATAGAGAATTTTATAATATCAAAGGTAAAATTATAGAAAATATTCCTGAGGAAATAATTTTCTCCTCCAAATTCCCTATTTAGTATGCATAAGTCACATGTGAGCATTTAAGCCTGGCTTTTTCAGGGTTTTGTCTCCTGAGTGCCTCTTTGAGGACCTTGTATGAATTCCCATGCATGTGCTGCCCTGACCCAGGCCCATGGGCGGCAGGTCTGGACAGCGGTATCCAAAAGTGCTCCAGACTCGGGGTCCTGGGAGGAGATCACAGAGAGGAAGAAACAGGTGAGAACCGAAATCCCGCACAAGGTTGGGTCTGTGGCTGGTGCTTTGATTAAAAGAAAAGACCACTGGGTACGCAAAGCAGAAGACACAAGGACACTCTCCACTCCGGGAGAAGTAAAGCTCCCAAGGACATTTGCTTTCAACCCAAATAAAACTTATTTATCAAATTTTATGGTTTAATAAAAACTGTTTTATTGTGATTTGTACAGCATTCAGAAATCTGTAGTTGGGTATTTCAAAATTTAGGTCTATTATTTCCATATTTAGAGAGAGAAAAATTGTATTAGTCAAGCCTGAAGGACAGGCAGCATTTCTAATCGAAGTTTATTTGCTTAAGAGCATTTTGAGTAACGGCTAGCGCAGAATAGCTTCAGCTGGATTTAAATAAAATTCTGATCACCATCTCAGAGTAATTATTGCATAGGAAGAAAATTATTTATTGCAAGGCCTCACAGGCAGTGGCAAAATATGTTCTGCTGTGAACAGACCCTGTAGCACAGACAGGAGGCTGTTTTCTTCAGCATGTATGTTAACGTGTTGAATGTAAATGTACGTAAATACTTCAATTTTAACATTTTGTTACTGTTCAAACAGTTTCCCAAGAAATATTCAATAAATAATTTAAAGCTTTGCCAGATCATTTCTCTCTTTGCATTGTCTATTATTCACAATTTGGCATTCTTGATACCTTAAATCCTTCTGGGTGTACAGCTAGGTTTCATCTAAAATGCCCTTTGTTTAAAGGAAATCACTAAAATTGTTATTTTTCATTTTGTATTTGTTTACAACACATCCTAGTTTATCAACATCTAAGGAGGAAATTCAAAGAAGGGCCTCGCTGTCGTCCCCCTGTAAATTTTTTCAGTGGACATGAATTCCCAAGCACCTGGTGTGTGAAGAGGAAGGGAAGAGAAAGCAACAGAAACGGTGCCTTCCTGTGGATGAGTGGGACCCCAGAATGCAGTCATCATTCTTTGCTGAGCCCAGCTTTAGGTCTGCTGGAGAACTGTAAAGGAGGTAAAAGGCATAGTTATTACACTTAAGTCAATATTTTATTTAATTCATGGGTGGATATCTAACTTAATTCCCCAAAGGATTTGTGGCCGCTCTTGTGACAGAAGAAGTGAACTGAGCCTTTATTCTTTTACATTTTACTCCATCCTCCAGAGCCACTGACTCTCTTGCTGCTCATCTAGAAAGTTTGTAAAATGTGAGCGTGTTGGGTAGGGGACATCTCTGAATATTTAGCATCAGCAGTGCACACTGCTGACCTTTCAGAGCAGAGCTTTGCTGACCACGCAACAAGTGCTGGCCTACGCCTCAGTGTGGCTCGGCACGCCTGACACCTGTAGAAATTCCAAAGCATTTAAGAAATTCACGATTTAGGAATAGATGAAGCTCCTGCAGTCAAACAAGAAGGCTTTCTATCTTAACCAATCCATCAGACTGGGGCAGAGACAAGTATCTCAGAGAAAGAGGATTAGAAACAGAATAAAAGAGAAGGGAGATGGAGGATTTGATGAACTTGGAGTTAATTTGTATTAAATTTCCCCAAAGTTCTGTAGGAACCAACAGAATCCAAGCTTATAGCTCACTAGCAGATGACCATGGGCTGGTGCTGAAGATGAAACTGACTCATGCTGAGGTTCTCTGAGGTGAACTCATTTTGCTTCAGGCAGTGGAGGCAGCTTCGGCTAGAATCACGTCATTGATGCAATATCTGAACAGAGGTCAAGTGGGTCCTGCAAGTTTATGGGGACCTCAGACTTTTGCCATCACGGAAATGGAAGGTTTGGTTACTAGACTGGCTCACAGTCCCTTCGGTACCAGAACGTCCTCAGAGCGGCTATCTTCCCATGTCCTTCTCTACGCTGGTAGCATGGACCTAAGTTACTTGGAAACTTCTTGACATTCTGAAGGGGTTATTTGTCTTTGTGGTTTACAAACAGGCTCACATAGAAATTTTTGCTCTTGCCCTGTATAAAGTGGGTGACCTCCAGGATCTGTCAGAAGCAGTGCCGAGGGAGTGGTGTAGATGCCACCAGTTTCTTTACAGCTACCCTAGTGTCAGCAGAGCACAGGGCACAGGGCTATCCTGGAAGGTGTCATGTGATAGGACATTATATTTTCTTCCTTTTTTAAGTCCTTAGTAATCTCGAGTTTTCAACTGTGGCTGAGTTTTCTTGGCGATGAGATGAGCTACCTAGGGGGCACTTCTGGACAAGGTTTATATTGGAGTACTCCAAAGTTTTAGCAAAATCCAATTCTTTCTGAAGTGTGAAATGGAGGCACATGGGGTGTGCAGAAGGCTCTCTGCTGGCCTTCTGTTCCTCTGCCTTTGTGCATCCCCGGGCAAGGTCTTAGTGCAGGAGCACCGTGTTTCCATCACACAGAGTGAGTCTTTTCTCTCGTGGGCATTTCCAACTTAGAGCTCATGAAGATAAGCATAGAAATTCATGATCATCAAGGTAGGGAACTTTCTAGTAGCACAATGCATCTCAGAACTGTCCTAGACATCCAGTGTGTGACCGATGATAATCTTACCTTGCCGGATCCATGTTAGTTTGTCATGAAATATTAATAATATGGTAACCCTTACCAATTTTTTTTACAAAGTCAATTCTCTACTAACACAAAAAAAGTAAAGAAAAAAAGAAAAGAAAAGAAAAGAGAGGAAAAGAAAAGAAAGGAAAAAACAGAGGTCTGGTTGTGATTCAGCTAAGAATGAGATAGAGACATGGCAACTTTAAAGGGTGAAAAATTTAAAACTTATGTTGAAGCTGAGAATTGACCCAGTACTGAATAAATATTTATGATACTGTGGCTTGAGTAACATATTTTTAAAAATAAATTTGCATATACTTCATCAGCATGGAAAGAAATTTTAGAATTGAGACAGAAGGTATGTGGTATAGCAGATATTTAAAAGATCTTTTGCAGAGTCAGATTTGCAATCCAGTTGGCAACCCCAGCTTATCATGGTGCTTTGGTAAACCAGAAACTAGCAGTGTGGGATACCATATTGGGGCCATCTATGTCACTAGCATGCCAACAAGTAAAACTGCGATCAACAGATGAGACTATATCAAATTAAAAAGCTTCTGCACAGCAAAAAAACAACCAACAGTATGAAGAGACAACCTACAGAATGGGAAAAAATTTGCCAGCTACATCTCAAGCAGAGGATTAATATATAGAATATATAAAGAACTCAAAAAATTCGATCCTCTTAAAGTAAAAGACCCAATCAAAAAATGGGCAAGTGGGGCCGGTGAGACGGCTCAGCGGCTTAAGCGCCTGCCTTGCAAGCGCGAAGGCCCGAGTTCGACTCCCGGATCCCACATACGAAAAAGGGGCCGGTGATATCGCTCAGCGGCACGGGTGCCTGTTGGCGCGCGAGGTCCTGAGGTCGTCCCCCCGGTACCCACAAAAAAAAAAAAAAAAAAAAAATGGGCAAGTGAAATGAATAGACACTTCTTAGAAGAAATAGAAATGGCCAATAAGTACATGAAAAAATGTTCAACATTGCTGGCCATTAGAGAAATGCAAATTGTAGTAATACTGAGATTCTACCTTACTCCAAAGGGAATAACTACCATCAAGAAATCAAATGATAACAAATGCTGGCAAAGTTGTGCAGAAAAAGGAAGCCTTCTACATTATTGGTGGGAATGTAAACTAGTACAACCACTATGGAAATCAGCATGGAAATTCTTCAAAAAGCAAAAAATAGGAATTCTGTTTGATCCAGCTCTTCACCAACTAGATATAAAACCATTATATTACAGCTATGCTTGCACAGCCGTGTTTACAGCAGAACAACTCAGAATAGATAAATCTTGGAGGCAGCTTATATGTCCATCGACAGACAAATGGATAAGGAAAATGTGGTATTTATACACAATGGAGCACTATTGTGGTATAAAGGATAAATTTGAGTCATTTGTAGGAAAATGGATGCACCTTGAATCCATAATGTTAAGTAAACCAGGCACACAGGTTTAAATATTGTATTGTTTCACTTATACGAGAAATGCAAAGTATAAATAAAATCAAAATAAAAAGTAGCCAATAGGAAACAAGGAGATGCATTCTTTTGCAAATGGAAAGGGGGCTAAGAGAGGGAGGAAGGGGGAGGTGGGGGAGGGAAGGGAATGAAAAAAGAATTAAGATGTGTTTTGTACATGTATCAACTACCCACAGTGAATGTATTCACGATGTACTAATAAAAAAAGTGAGGGGTGATAGCCAATTGCTAATGTTTCCCACGTCACCATGCATTCTAAAGAAGGTGTGTACGCTGAATGTTTTAGATGTTCTCATTCATCGAACTTTCTTCACTTTATAAAGCACTATAATTATCTCCATTTTACCAAAACCCAAACTCTGTGATCATGAAAAGTTTCTCTCATGTTAACTTTCAAAAAATTCCTTAATATGTAGTAATGTAACCTTGGGATTTTGAGTAGGCATAAATATTTTACTTAATAAATTAACTTCTAGGTACAATAAGCTCTCCACTGTTAAGCACGCTATAAACCTGAATATATACTTTATTACCTATAACTCACATACCTTGTCTTTTTACCAATTATTTTTAGTGTTATCCTAATAATGGCCTGTGGGTATTGTAAGATCCTTATAAATTAATCAGCTACTTATAAATCAAATGACAAGGACTGAAATATGATCAGAGAACGTTAGTGAGGGCTACATTTACAAGATTTAATTATTTAATATGATCAATCCACGTGCATTACATTCGATTCTCTTGTTCACTTGTTCACTCATTTGAAAACATAAATCGAGACTACCTATGTTATTAGCTCTCTTACAGGCCATAATATTTGGTTTGCACACTTGCTACTGGGCTGGATAACAGAAAATTCATCCTGGGATGAAACGGAATGTTTAGTGATGAGTGGTCCTCACCTGTGACCAGCTCCCGGATCTCCAGGTCCGCGGTCTTGCGGAGCAGCCTCACCAGCGCGGGGATGCCACCGCAGTTTTTCAGGGCGATTTTGTTATCATCGTTGGCCTTGCCATACACCAAGTTTCTCAGAGCTCCGCAGGCACTACGGTGGACTTCGGTCATCCGATGGTCCAGCAGGTCCACCAGGAGCTGGATACCTCCTTGTCTCCTTATCTGAAAGAGCAAAGCACACCACTTAGGCCTCAGGGAGCAAGGTTGTGCTATCTAAGCCAAAAACATGTTTTTCTCGAGAAGACGATGCCACAGTTAATGGCACTGAACTGAGTTAAGGCATACAATGCAAAAAGAAAGCAATTAAGTGTTCTCCTTAGATTTTATTGCTTGTGCTTGCTTTAATATCCTACCAATAAAAATTTAAATGTATTTTTTCAAGCTATAGAATTTTGGAAAGGTGATTTTAACTTCATAATGAGCATTTCAGACATTTCTTTCTTTAAAAATATGCCATATACTCATGGCATGAAACAGATGGAGGCAGAAAAGGCATTAGAATGAGCCCTGTTCTTTAGACTTACTAATTTTAACCACTGCTTTCAAGGGCGGTAGGACTGGTGCACGAAATGCTAAAATTATTCTATTTAATAGGGAAACACTCCAAACGTTTGACAGGAACCAGAGGAAACTAGAAGAACTGACACAGTTTTATCCCAGAAGATCTGGAAACATAGGAATGTCACTCACAATGACAGACAAACACATGAGGCCTAGGGTTGTAATGCTTAACCTGGGTATTTGATTAACAACAAAAATCACATGAAATTTTAGTTTTTTTATCCAAAGGAAATTTTAAGTCTTTATAAGTAAATGCAGAACAATTTTTGCAATGTGTTTCCAAATACACGTTCTACTTACTGCCCTTTGCGGTAGGGACCAATGGCAAAATTTAAACTGGAAACGAAGTATGGGCACCATTTCATGGCATCTGAACACTTGTGCGTTTCACATGGAAAGACACCTTGAGTCATTCAGCAGTGTCATGCTTTTCTTCTTTCTTTAAATTTCAGTGGTCTCCAGGGATTGACGGATTGGCACCCAATCTGCTTATCAATAAATATGGTAGTTTGTGCATCACACTTCCCATGAGAAAAGTCCCCGGAAGGACTGGGCACCACATGGCTAAGACGGTATTCACCTCCCCTGTGTGGTCTACACAGCCTGCAGCAGGGAGGGCATCTGACAGCCTGCTCAAGGGAGGACAGGAGAAAAAGAAGCCAAAAAACTGCCTTGCCCAACCTACAGTTTTACCCTATTTTGTATGGTTGGCACCCACCCTAGAGAGCCGGTTTGTGTTACTGTGTGTGCAACACAGACTAGAGGTGTGCCCTATACATGCGTCTAGGCCTTTGCTACATCCAGTTTATTATAACTCTTTGGAAGGGATAGTCCATTTGTACTAAAAGGCTAAATTGTGGATGTTATTTTTTCTTGTGTGTGTATCTTCATGTGTGTACTCTACTTTAGAATTCCTTGGATTTAACTTTTGAATGGTGATGAAGCCATTTAAAAAAGAGGAGGAAGTAAATCTATCTTCAATGAACCTATCATTTATATATTAAAAGCAGATGGTATAGTAAATCAATCTATCTATCCATATCTCTATATTTTAGCTACCCTGGATATCATACTTAATATTACTAATTTATGATAATATATTTCCCATTTATATGACTTAATAAATTAGGATACTAAAATATTATTCCAACTCATTAAGAGGGAAAATGAATTCAAAGTGAATGCAATTTGAATTCTTAATAGTATAATGAGAACACAGTGTTTTCAGTTTGACCCTAATTAATGTCATATACGCAAATTTACAATGAGATCTTAAGTTCTATTTTAATCTGCCTAGGGAAGCACCAATAGGACAATAACCTTTCTTCATTTGCTCATATTTGTGGTCACCAGACCATCTATATGCAAAAATTCTGTTGAATTTTATCAAAGAGTGAGAGAATCCATCCCATTTCAGTTTTCTGAAGCCAAACATTAGTCAGAGTTGGTATCTGAACGTTCACGTATGAGAAACAGGAAAGCCAGGCCCTCAGTTCTTCCACCTTGTCCCGACAGGACTGAGGGAAGCCCTGACTTGGACATGCAGGATCCCGTGCTGTCCCTGGCCCTGGCCCTTGGCCTTGCTTCTCTCTTGCCTCCCTCTGAATTCTCACTCAGCCCTGCTAGTTTCTTCTTGTAACTAAGCTGAAACTCTTAGGCTTCCAATCACACCTATTTTAAACATTAATAAAGTACAGCTTTCTGAAAAACTCTCAGGGAAACTGTCTGCCTTTGAAATAGCATCTTTTTTTCCCCGCGCCCATGGAATAGCCCCAAGCTACTTCCACTTTACCTCCACCCACCCTTAGCTCCACATCCAGCTGACTGCACTCGGGTTTTCTCCCTCACACCACCCCTGTGTGTGCTTTATCCTCTTGCCTGACTGCCTTAGTGGTCTTCATGCAGAATTCTTTAAAAGTCTAAACTTGAAAGATTCTGGGTTCAATATTATGAAAGCAAAGCCAATCAAATGCTAGTTAATATATAATGTTTATACATAATGTAACAATAAAGTAAAATGCACTAGAAGAATGTCTGTCACACACTAATAAGTGAATATTTATCAAATGAATGAAAAAAATGGTGTAATTGTGTTTGTTTCCTCTCCTCTTCCCCACCCTCTTCTGTTTTTTTTTTTTTTTCCCCCTTCTTTTAAAATCTATTTTCAATAGACTTTGCTTTTGGAGAAGTTTTGGGTTCACAGTAGAATTGAGCAGAAAGTACAGAAGTCCCACATATTCCTGGCCTCCATCCACACAGGCACAGCCCCCTGCCATGCTCCAGATGCTGGACCCCAGGGTTCTGTTTTTTTTTTTTTTTTACGGGTACCGGGGGGTCGACCTCAGGACCTCGCGCGCCAGCAGGTGCCCGTGCGCTGAGCGATATCACCGGCCCCTTTTTCATATGTGGGTTCCGGGAGTCGAACTCGGGCCCTCGCGCTTGACAGGCAGGCGCTTAAGCCGCTGAGCCATCTCACCGGCCCAAAGGTTCTGTTTGTTACAGTGGAGGAACCTGCACTGGCACCAGCCGAAGACCATGGGCTCCTGGTCCAAAGTCACAAAAAGGTTAATCCTTGGTGTTGTGATTCTATAGGTTGTGACAAATGTGAAAGGATGTGTATCCACCATTACAGTAGCATATGAAGTATTTTCACTGTCCTACAAATCCTCTCTGTTCTTTCTATTCATCTCTCCCTCAGCCTCAACTCTGGTGACACTGATCTATTTTCCTGTGTCCATGCTTTTGCTGTTTCTAGAATGTTGTGTACTTGGAATCACATACTACATTGCCTTTCAGATTGGCTTCTTTCTCTTGCTAGTATGTCTTAAAGTTACTTCCTGCTTTTTCATGATTTGCTATTTCTTTTCAGTGCTAAATAATATTCCATTTTTCTGTTTATTCATCTGCCAAAGTTTAAAGTTTATTAAAGTTAAAGTTTATTTATCCACTCATCTATTGAAGGACATCTTGGTTGGTTCCAAGTTTTGCCAATTATGAATAAAGCCGCTATAAATATTGGTGTGCATGTTTTTGGATGGGCTTAAACTTTCGACTCTGCATGAACCGGAGTGTGATTGCTGGATCTTATGTAAAAATGTGTTTAGTTCCGTAAGAACTGCCAAACTGTCTTTCAAAGTGCAGTGCCATTTGCACCATCATTGCAATGAGAGTTCCTGTAGCTCCACGTCCTCACCAGAATTGGCCATTGTTGGTGTTTGGATTTAAGCCGTTCTGAGATCTGTGTGGTGGTATCTCATTGTGTGTCCTGCTCCTTTTAAGACTGCCTGCATGATTCAGATTTATTTACATTAATGCAAAGGACTGAATGAAAACATCGCTGAAATACAAATGGCAATATGGTAGCTTCAGATCTGAACCGAACAAATCTCTACCTGCTACTTTCTTGGATCTAACAGAGTCAGAGAATGACCAGAAAGGGTTTTTCATACATAACTGGAACAGATAGTCTTAATTTGTTTATTAAACAATTCTTTGATAAGTGACCAACTTTTTTCAGTTGCTGCCATGTCAGTAGCTTAGATCTATTTTTCTGTTTTGTTGTGAATTTCAGGGAACTAAAGGGTAAGAGTAGTCCAGAGCCGATAATATTTGCAAGTCGTTTTAGAGTAGGACACAGTGGTTCCTTCCTTGCCTTTTCCTTACAAGGGAGAATATATCTAATCCTTTAAAACAGAAAATGAATGAATAGGTCATTAAATTATTCAAAAAATGCATTGTCCTTTACAATACCCAGTATCACCCCTTAAAAAATGGGATCTCTCCGGTTAATGAATTCATTATTCTTCTTTTTTTTTTTAATGTGGTACCAGGGGTCGAACTCAGGACCTCGCGCTTGCCAGCAGGCGCTTGTGCCACTGAGCGATATCACCGGCCCTTGTTTTCCTTTTTATGTGGGTACCAGGAGTCTAACTCAGGACCTCATACTTGCCAGGCAGGCGCTTATGCCGCTGAGCCATCTCACTGGCCCGAATTCATTATTCTTAACATAATCTTTGTATATTAAGGGTAAAATACATTTACCAATAAATTGTCTACTATCATTAAATTGACATCAACATCAATGAATAATTTGTAGCATTTCCAATTATAGTAGTGTTGGTGTGTACATGATAGTCTTCATAAAATTATAATTATAATGATGATATATACTAGATCAAAAATTATTTTAATAGCTTGCAACACAACTTGTTTTGGGAGGTACTTGGCAGTATTTATGCACTATGAATGCCGCTTCAAAGACAGTGACACCGTCAGGACATGGTCTTCTAGGCATTTCATGCTACAAAGAGATTTTTGGAAAAGGGGGAGAATTTGGAGCTGGGCTGCAGACCAGAGCAGAAAACCTGGAGTTGCCTGTTGTCAACCTACTTGTTGATAAGAAAAGAATTTTGAAAAGGAAAAGGACCTTGGTATCCATTTATATGGCCCTTGGGATCTATTTCATTGTCATCAAAATGGATGTATCTTTGGGCTTTTGTGCTAGTGTTAATAAAACTAGGGGACTTAGACTCAAAGTAAATTTAAATAATAGTGTGCAAGCCAAGTGCACACTATTGCCTGTCACACATATTACAGATACCATGTACCATGCATCTCACTTCAGATATTTATGAAAACTCAAGGCACAGTGTGTGGCAACTGGTTTATAGAAAAAGCTATTAAAAAGAAACACTTTGACTCACTGATTATACTAAATTTCCTATCGACTGTGACTTTTCAATTGTCAAGAGCTATTGGAAGAGACAAAGTTTGTGGATCCAGAAACACGAGCTAACTAAATGTCACTTTTCAGTGCAAAGAGAAATCACAGTTAGCAGTTTGTAAACCACCTATTTTGTGCCACTGGATCCTGCCCTTCATTACAAAGCCAGTGAAACAATCAATGATTGCAGAGAATGTCAATTGATATATGTCACCTCTGTGTAATGCGCAGGTATACTGCATACAGGCCAAATGTTTCTAAGCTTTATGGTAGAGATTATTTTGGAGAATTTTGAGAAAATTGAGAAAATCTCAATCTGTCTCTGTGTCTGTCTGTCTGCCCCCTGTCCTCCCTCATTGTGTGAAATGATCTGCTTTCTCCATTCTATAGGTGTACAAAGAAGAATCATGTTTCTTTTTAAATTATACACTGGAGAGAGGGGTCTAATACACTGATGAGGGTACTGGCTTTTCAGTCATTCTCTTGGGTCTAAATCCTAGTTCCTTCTCTTAAACCCATACTCCCTACAGCAAATTACTTAAATGTTAACACATGAACAAAATGTGGACAGACCTCATGTGATTGTTTCCAGGATTAAATGAAATTTCAAATGTGAATTGTTTAACAAAGTGCCCAATAAATACCAACTGTCAAGGAACTACCCACTGTATCAACTTGTTAAAGGTCATTTGTAATTGACTTATTACCTGGTCAATATGTGAATTAATTTAATAATATGTTAATATAATGTATTACAGCCAGTAAAGGGAATATGATGCAGAGTGATAACTTCATAAATTGGTTTTAGTTTACAAACCATATATTATCTAATAGATCCTGAATCCCATCTGGTGTATGACAAATAAAATTAAATAGAAGATATATTTATTCTAGAATAAACTGCTTGGAGCACTGCAGTTGTCATTTAAGAATTTCAAAATATGCTTCATTGATATTGCAGCAATAGGATATTTTGCTAAATATATTTCCAAGTTCAATGAATTAATTAATTTATATTCTTTAAAAAGGAGTACAATATGGTATTTTTCCTAATGGTACCAATTGACAAAAAAGACACTTAAAAATAATTTTTAGAAAATATTAGTTCTTAGGAAAAGACATACTTTTCTGGAATGTATACTTATTAAGTAAAAAAGAGGACCATTTTGATTTTATTAACAAAGTAGCTTCTAATAAAGAGATGAACAAATGAAATTATTAGCAAATGATGTCCCATAATGACTTCTATGACTCAGAAGTTTCTACTTTCATGTGGCTTTTCCCAGATGCTGCCCTTGTGCCCTGGTGCAGCATGTGTAGAGGTTTAGGTTTCAACTCTATGGTATCTAACAGAAAGTTTCAGGTTACAAGGTTTGCATTTCTGTCTGCCAACTTCAGAGAACTGATAGGAAAAGCAGATGAGGCAATGTACTAGAATACACATGGAAAGAAAGAAAGAAGCCTACGAAGACATTATTATCGCTATTTTACTTCTCTTACTCTTTCTCTATGAATATCCAATCTAAAAGCCCCACAATCCCTAGAAGCTTTGTTACCAGGCACAAATTTCAAATCCTGCTCCAACTCCATGAACATGCCCTGCATTGGCTGACATGGGACCAAGATAAAACCATTTGGGGGTAACACCATCACCCAATCAGCTCTTCAGGAGTCTCTTACATCAGTTATGTTGACAATTAAGCTTAATTGTCAAGGTGCATAGAAGGATTTCTTTTTTTAATAAAACTATGTTGATGGTATCACATTACACATGCTTCTTTTCACACAACATTATATGATGATATTTCCCAAGTCAATGTATTAGTGACATCCCCAAACAAACTAAGGTTGCTTGCTCACATTTTCTACCATTTCTTTATCTAGTCTCATGCTGGCAGACAGCTGTTTACTTCCAAAGATTTGCTTATACCAGCAATGCTGCTGTACACATTGTATGCACATCTAAAAAGTTCTCTAGAATAAACACATAGATTTTTGTCTATGTTCTACTACACCATGTAGCCAAAAAGTTGTATTAATTTAATTCTATCAGCAGTATGTGCTACCCTGCAGATGTTATCCATTGGTAAATTATTCCTTTAGTTTAACCATTCTATTGGATATGAAATGATATCTCTTTTTAGAGTTAATTTGCATTTTCCTGATTATGGGTGAGGTTGAGTCTTTGAATAAACTCTTCAGCAAAGAGTTGGAGAATCTACATGGATAAAACTAAAGGGTATTCCTGAGTAACATAAAACAGAACGCTAAAAAATAGAAAGAAATGCCTTGTTCTTGAGTGAAAAGGACACACACTAAATAGGCAGTATATTGTCCAAAACTTATTTACAGTCTGAACACAATTTCAGAAGGGATTTCAGAAGGGATTTCAGAACAATGCCTGACAAAATAATTCTAAATTTTATCTGTAACCTTAAGAACAAAATAAAAATTAAGACTATTCAATAAGGAGGAATGCAAGGGGGATTATTTTTACCCTTTGTATTTTACAGAATGCTTCCATAATTCCAGTACTGTGGTATGGACGTACATGTGGTAGGATGGCATAGCAGAAGAGAAGGGTGACCAAACAAAGGAGCTGAGTGAATTTAGGGTCTAATCTAATGTGTGACACGCAGCAGAATTACAAGCTCATGTTGAAGGACTGAATTGTATGAAACGTTCATAAGGAAGTTGACTATGTATCATGGACATTCCAGAAACTAAAAAATTAAATATACCAAATAAAGGCAAAGTTAATTTAAGTGGATACCAATGTGATTTCAAGGATGAGCAAAGAGTCTTGAACACAAACAATAAAAGAAACAAGTTATTTCCGAAGTATAATATCTGTGTATAGAGACAAGTTATTGTTCCGGCCTTAGTATCCTATTTGTACTAATTGAAAAAGTTTAAGCAGGATTCTGATATAGTCTTATGAGGGATCACGTGGACATGATGAGATTAGGACGCATTGTCCTTCAATAAGTGGTTCACTCACGTCCATCTGTTTCTCTCTTACCTCCTCCCCACCCACACAGGAAGAGGCCGGAGGGCAGTGCTGAACGGAACAGGTTCGTAGAAGGGATTTAAATGATCATGTAAGATGCACTGAAAACAAATAATCGTCCGATTCTGGTCTTATTTTAAAAATTAATTGATTAGTCATGTCCTTTGAGTCTAAACATCTATTCTTTTAGTTTCACAATTACTAACCTAACAATTTACATCTTCATTTGGAAAAGATGTAATCTAGCGTATGTATTGTGTGCAGCAAGGCAAATCTCTTTGTTGCTCAACATCTAAAAGAGAATTTTGGATGAGTTTGCACAAATTCTCAAACCACAAACCCCTCTAGGTCTATAGTTACTATCCCAATTATTTGAAAAGTATCAAATCACCTCGGAATGTTAACATAAGAAGCCCACACATACTCTCCCCAGTGCTTTCATTTGCAAGGATCCCACAGTGCTCATCGGACAAATGTTTCTTGAGCGCTCTTAGAGGAGGGTGAGGAAGACAAGACCTTTGTTTAAGGAGCCAACAAACCTATGGGGCAGTCAGGAATTAATAAACAACAAAGATGCAAATGTGATCAGTTCAGTGGTGAAAGCCAGATGCAGATTTATCTGAAAGAGGACTAGCAGTTTTCTAATCATCATTTTCTATTCTTTCTCCTTCAAGAAGATCAGCCATTTTGTACACACAGTCCTAAGGTCCTCAAGAGCTGTGTCCTTCCAGGTGCCAAGAACCATACAGAAAACAGCCAGAAAAGAGGGTGGGGGTGCAGGATGGGGTGGAGTTGCAGTGGGAGGGACCAGGGGACATTTCGGTAGAGGCCCCATGACTTAGGACAGTGATGCAGGGTCCCCAGATAGTCATGGGGAGCAGCCAGGAGAGCAGGGTGCTGGTTCGGAGGGAGGAGACCAGCTGAACCAAAGGGGCCAGGCTGCAGGGCTGGAGCTGAGGGCTTCCAGTCGCGGCCAGGGCATGGGGTTCACTGCAGGGCAGGCAGGAATCCGAGTTGCCCTAACTCACTAGGCTAAAGACTGCTGCGTGTGCCTGGGGCAGGACAGACTGGGTGCCAGGTAGGGCCACCGAGATCATCCAGGTAAGAGTCGCAGCAGCTTTCCATCGGATTGATGGGAAGACGAGCACTAAAATCTGGTCAAATTCCAGATCTGCATGGCAAGTAGGGTGGCAGACTGGGTCTGACCCAAAGAAAGGAATCATGAATGACTATGATTTTTGCCTTTCGTTTTTAATACACAAATGCACTGGTAGTCATCACAACAGTCATTTTTGGTTGACTGACAGATGGCAAAGTGTTCATGAAGACAGTCCTTTATTTAAATTTCTATTTTATTGTCATTACAAAAGCACACATTTTTGAAATTGCTGTTATTTTGCTTATGCAAAATGGAAAAATAACATCTTTTGAAAATATTAAAATTATGCTAAGTATAGACATAGAAATAATAGGGAAGTTGGTTTGTACCTTAGTCCATGGTTATAAAAATGATGAGTATTAAAGTAAAAGTATTATAGTCTACCAAAAGGAATTATGATGGATATGTAGATAATACTTTTCTAAGCACTTATTTTATTTTTAGATTACATATCTTTTCTAAAAAATTAAGTCGCTTTAAGTTAAGACTTTCATTAAACTTACAAAAATTGTACAGAAGCTCCAATTTGCTCTATGATATGAATTATATGATTGAAAGTATCTTCTTATTATGCACATGTCATTGTCTTTCTATTGAAGGGTATGAAACATCCTATATGTTCTGAAGATGTATTTTCTTTTGTTGTAATAATAGCCAATACTTAGAGGTCTAAATACTGGTTATGAAAAGAATTCTAATTTTGTTCAATTTAAATGATAGTAAGCACTGGTGAGTGTTGTTTGAGGATTCTATGGTTTAGTGAAGAAAGAAATAAGAGATTTTGTAGCCCACAGGAAAGCCTCCGACTCAGCCTGTGTAGGAACTGGCTGGAGTCACTACTTCTGGAAGTAGTAACAGCTGAACTACTTAGACTCTACTGCTCGGGGGGCAGTGGGTCCACACTTTTTAAAGTGGGGGACACATATGGTAGGGCTAGAGGAAAGAGGTGCTTGTTCTTGGCCCTTGCATTTAACAAAAACTTGAGGAGAACATTTAAAAAAAATAGTCATATTTGGATGCTTTATTGAGTAGAATACAAGGTTAGTGGGAAATTTAAAGAAAACACACAGAACGTAAGGGAATGCATGCTTAGAAAGAGCTTCTTTGGCCAGCAGTCTCCAGTTCCTGCACAAGGAGGCCCGGCTGGGGGAAGGGGGCGGGAGAGAAGGTACCTGCTTGCACAGAGCACTTCCCAGAGGAAGACGTAGGGAACGCTGGGGATGCTAGCAAGACAGCAGACTCGGGTGGCACTGAAAGCCACATAAATGTGAAAATACTGGAAGTGATAGCATGCAGGGACCTGTATATGACTTCTAAGTGAAGCAACAGCGGCATGACAATGAATTTGCAAGAAGTTTCAAAAGAAGGCACCATGAATTATCTAAATGTGTATCTAGATAATAAGTATTTTTTTTACCTTTTTCTTGGCATCTAGAGTTTTATAAATATTACAGAATATAGGTGGGGCATTCCCACACCTCCCAGGTGTTTAAATTGAGTCGGATTTCTTTTTGTTCTAGTAGCCCTGTGCTCTGAGCAATGGTGGAGCCCATGTGGGATTCTCCTGCCCACAGGCTCAGAGGGTGGAGGCTGCGGGGAACCAGAGGCAACAGGAATCCCTGTTTCCCAGCAAGAGAGAAACCAGACTCCGCCCCCAGTGCTTCCCGGGGCTGCCAGACTCCTCCACGGTGACCAGCCCCATTGAGAATCCACAAAGTGGAACATGCCACCCTTATTTTCCTCCATGTTTCTACTGAACACAAAGAAATCTGTCGCCAGGGAAATCCATCTGCAACACGTCATGTTGAAATATGAGCTTTGCAATGGTGTCGCTCAGCTGATTAAATATGATTCACTCTTCATGTTGTCTATCAGCCCAAGCAGAACATTTAAGCAACACTTGGATCTTGGTGAAATACGAAAATACACTGATTTGGTGCATCTGTGACCTTCAAAATTTAAAAAATTATGTACTAAAAGAACTCCATCAAGTTCACTGTGGTGTGTCCCCAACCTATGTACCCTGTAATGAAGAAGGGCTTTTATTGTAGGCATCACATGAAAGGTTACTGCAGGAATCCTGATGGCATAAAAACTCTTCAGTCATTTTAAAGGCAGTAGTACTAAATTACCCATATCAACAATTCAATATACACGCATCGCACATACATATTGTACAACGTGATACATATATATAATATAGAACATGTCTATAAACATACATGCATATTAAATGCATATATATATTTGAGAGAGAACAACACACTTCTTTACTTCTTTTTCTCACCAAAATTGGATTCATTCAGTTCTCTAAATTTTTTTAATCAAATTAAAAATTTCTAGCATTTTTTCCTTGTTTTTGTAATCCATCACTGGTGGGGTCAAGGTTCTGCCTGCAGGTGTGCTATCGTCCAGTAATAAAATAGCCCCAGGGATGAACATGACCACTCTTTCTTTAAATTGATAACTTCACGTGGCCAGTGAGATGGCTCAGCAGCGTAAGCACCTGCCTGGCAAGTGCGAGGGCCCGAGTTCAACTCCCGGAACCCACATACGAAAAAAGGGCCGGTGATATCGCTCAGCGGCACGGGCGCCTGCTGGCGCATGAGGTCCTGAGATCGACCCCCAGTACCCACAAAAAAAAAAAAATTGATAACTTCAGTTCAAAGACCTTCAGTTCTGGTGTTTACAGATGAAATGGCTGCAACCTACACTATAAAGAATAAAATAGACCTTGGCTTTTGGCAGAGTTTATCAATAAACTCTTCTTAAAAATCTTTAATGTATGAAGTCCCAGGTTTTAAAAAGATCAAGTTTCCTCTGTACTGATTTTTCTAATTATTCATTTAAAGGAATACTCCCTGTATAAATGACTTGGCTTGCATTTTAATTCTTGCAGAGACTTCAAATAACTCATATGTATTATTGCATGGCATTTTCCCTGGACTGGAACCAGGCAGTGGTTACATTCTTGGTTTTTACCTCACTGGTAAAGGCTGAGAAACCATAATAAAGCAAAGTCATAAAGAAGACTTTTTTGGTTTCAGTTTATTTTTAAATTCTGTGCACACAGCAATCAGACTCATTTATTAAAAAACCATGCATAATCAGCAGGCGTCAGTGCCTGCTCAGAATCTTGTAAAGATTCCCAACACATCCAGGGATTATTAACCTCGGCCTTTCGTCCTGCACAGCTTGCCCCTGGTCTTTTTTCTCCATCTCATCTTTCTCGCTGACTCATTTTTGGCTTCCGTCCCTTTGGGCATCTGGAAGCTGCTGAGCAGCTTGCCGTGTTCCCCTGGGTCTGCAGAGCGGCTTCCTTCCACTCAGCGTGGTGGGCCACTGGTACCAGCACACCCACCTCACACCCCTTCTCTCTACTCACGCTCCACCTCCCCTCCTCCAGAGCCTGTTGTAGTGCCCACCAGCCACCTGGTATATTCTATGTACTTATTCACTGGCTTTCCATTTCCACCTCTACCTGGAGGGATTAAGCACTGTGAGAACAGAGATTGCCTGATTCAGCCAACACTAAATCCTCCAGGGCCAACAGGAGTGCCTGGCACCCAGCGGACATCGCACACTGTCTTTTCATGAATGTAGCTTTGGATTATGGACTTTGAAATTTTTAAACAAGGCCAGCTTGCATAGCCTATTCTTTAGGAAAAATGTCATATAATACCAAGCAAATACATAGTTGAGAACAAAGACTTCTGGTCCCTAAGAAGATATCTTAGAACCTTAGAATATTATACAATCATGAATATAAAGACACTAGTCCAGGCAAATATTAGACACATTTAGAAAATGTTTTCCTTGGAACTATCTTTGCATTTCATGAAAGGAGAGTAATTTTTCCTACAAATAAAAGCTAACACTATGTATAAAATGCTTCTATGCTAGGTACACCTGCATGTTGTTTATAGAAGCTGATGCTGAATATATTAGCTAATTATAGATATGCAGATATCCTGTTTTTCTTAATGCAAAAATATATAAAGGCATGTGAAATAGTGTAGCCCTCAGGCCTGTGGCTGAATAACCAATTTCCATTAGGTATACTTGGGTTAAAAGGTAAAGAGACAGATAAAAGTCAGAACAATAAGGGAGATTATTCATAATTCAAAATCTTCACATTTTGCTGTCACTCTTCTGGATGGAAGACATTAAAATAGAAAAATTTGAATTGCAAAAGAAATTATCATCTATTGATTCATTTCTTAGGGTGTTCATTGCAGAACGATTAAATCTAAAGCTAAAAAGACTAAGAAAAGGGGGAAAGGCATTAGTTTTGGCTTCTCTGAGAGGTAGTATGAAAAGTTGTGAGGGAATTTTCGTAAGAATAGTTGGAAACTGCTCAATATATAACCAATGCATTTACTTTCAAGAACACGTGATCATCAAGATGGAATGGATTGGTCATAAAGCCAACCAACTAATCAGAGTGTAATACTGTGCTTGTGGCAAAGAATCCAGAACTTTCTCTGAGGGAAAGACAACTCCACAGAGAAGGGGTAATGTAGCTTCCCCACGTTTCTCAACCCCATATGTTGTCCATGTATGTTATATGTCAATGGGAACCTAAGGTTGCAGTGGAATAATCTTATCCTGGATTATCTTGATGAGTCCAATGGAATTATAAAATTCCTTTAAATATGATAGAGGGAGGCAGAAGTATTAGAATCAGAAAGATGACAATGTGATGAAGACTGAATCAGCCATCGATGGCTTGGAAAATGGAAGGCCCATGAATGAGCAGGAAACTTCTAGAAGCAGGCAAAAGCAAGTCAACAGACTCTTCACTAGGATTTCCACCAAGGAACATAATCCTGCTAACACTAGCCCAGAGAGACCAGTTGTGGACTTCTTATAGCTCCAGAGCTATAAGATAATACGTTTATATTGTATTAAGACACTAGGTTTGCCGACTTTATTATAGAAGCAACGGGAAGCAAACATATATGGATGTCATATGGGGTTGGGGACCCTGGGAAGCTACATTACCTCTTCTCTGTGAAGATGCTGGGTTGTCAGGTTATGTGCTCACGAGCAGCACTTCAGCCTTTGCTAGATAACAAGGCTGTTGCTATTGTCAGCACAGTTGCAGATAGTAGGGAGCTACTCTGCACATTCATTCCAATGTCGAGTTGCTGTCTTCATGGTCGTGATCTAGAGATCATCCTCTCTTGCTTGGGCCGCTAGGACTTATTTGGCTGCTGGGTGAGGTGTAGCCACAAACGACCTAGCCAAGTTTAAGTCAGGAAGGACTACGACAATCTCAGTATCTGCTATGCCTAAAGAGTACCAGGACAAGACACCCATGCTCTTTGCCCGTTTTTATAACTCAGTGACCAGCCACTGGCCACTGCCCACAAGCCAATGTTAAATAATTTTCTCTTCAGGTACTTTCAGTAAGGCAACAGAAATAGTCTTGCCAAGGTGCCAGTTGCGCCCTGGGTGAGTGATCCTTCCACACACGTAATGAATGGCTCAATAGAACTAGTATTTCTTTGGACAATTCATGTCAAAGGATACCACCTGCACATCCAGGAAGATATGCTCTGGTATTTGGGTTATGCTTTTCATTCATAAAATAGGATGAAAGGAGGTAACTTTCCAAAAGTATTCCTCAAAACCCCTTCACAAGTGTTTCTTTTCCAGCAATTTTGCTTTTCTCCGAAAGTCTTATTATTGTTCTGATGATGAATCATAGATTGGGCCCAAGCTCTCAGTGGAGAAGAATATAAAACATCAGAAGATGCAGTGACACCTGTGTGCTGGGGCTTCTTGTCCATGCATTTAGTGGGCACCTCTGATACAGCCAGTCCTTGGGCAAATCCCTGTATTTATTCAGAGCTTTGGGGCAGATCTTTTTTATGACGATGTTTCCTGATACTCTCTAAGGGCTCGCAAGAATTTCAGATTGTTGCGTCTGGGGCTCCCATTGAGTGTGCACAATGACAAGCGGTTCAGGCCACCATTTTTCCCACACTCTCCCTTCATACTTATGTGTACTCACTGTGGCCTGCACACATGGTGTGCCTGGGCCACCTGGATATGAAAAAAAGACCTTCTGTCTTTGAAGAGTCCTCTTCCCATTCTCTTCCCGAGCAACCTCCAATCCTTTACTGCAAGGGTTAGGCACAGTTGTAGTGAACGAGCCCAGGAAATGGAGCTTCTCCACCAGTTGCCATTAAACCAGTCTTAACACAGGGCAACAAATCTCTGCTGGGAGTGACAGGGCAGTCACCAGCCCTGCCATCTGCAGTGGGGACACCTGGCCGCTCCTCCTCACCCCCTTGCACTCTACCCCCTTCCAGTCTACCTGCTCCTTTCCACTGTTACATGAATCAAATAAAAGCCTTTCTCCAAAATCATTGTTTCATCTCTTTCTGACCCTCCACCTGGGTATAAATCAGCAAAGTTAAACATGAATACTTCACATTTTCTAGACCCTTACAGAGGAGGGAAGAACATCAATTCTGATTTCTTTTTTCTCCCAAGGTTTTAAAGTTTTCTTATGGGTGGACATGGACACAGATGGGGGACAAGGACACAGATGGCAACTGGTGGAGAAGCTCCATTTCCTGGGCTCGTTCACTGTAACTATGCCTAACCATTGTAGTAAAGGATGGGAAGTTGCTCAGGAAGAGAATGGAAAGAGGACTCTTCATCCCAAAGATGTCCACATCCTGATGCCTACAACCTGTGGATGTGTTGCCTCACCTAGCAATGGGACTTTGCTCCTGCGATGAAGTTAAGGAACTGTGGGATGGGAAGGTTATTCTTGGTTATCTGGGTGAGCTCAGTGGAGCCACAAGAGTTCTTAGGAGAGTAAAGCGGGATGGTCAGAGTCCACGGGAGGCAGGCAGTAGTGGAGGCAGAGGTCACAGTGATGGACTCAGGGAGTGTGGGCAGCCTCTAGATGCTGGAAACTCAAGGGTACCGATTCTCCTCTAGAGTCTCCAGCAGGGACTTTAGCCCTAGTAAAACTGATGTCTGACTTATGACCTCCAGAACTACGGATGAACTCTTGCCATATGAAGCCACTGTTTATAGTCATTTGTTAGAGCTGCAGTAAGAAAAAAAAAATACCCAGTGTCCCCTGGCTGTGTGTTTTTCTACTTCCTTCTTTAATAACCACACAAACACCTCCCTTTGATTTAACCTAATTATAGCATGAAGAAATATGAGGGTCCTGAGCCAGGCACAGTGGCATAAACCTGTAATCCCAGCACTCTGGGAGGCTGAGGCAGAAGGATTGCCGGTGCAAGTAACTTAGCTACTTAGTGAGAAAAAAAGTATGCCTCAAAAAATAAAGAAGGATGTGGATGTAGCGCAGTGCAGAGGCTCTGGGTTCAATCCCCTGTATAGCAAACAAGAAAGAAGGAAAGAAAGAGAGAGAGAGAGAGAGAGAGAGAGAGAGAGAGAGAGAGAGAGAGAGAGAAAAGAAAAGAGAAAAAGAAAAAGAAAAAGAAAAAGAAAAAGAAAAAGAAAAAGAAAGAAAGGAAGAAAGAAAGAAAGAAAGAAAGAGAGAAAATAACAAAAGTAATATGATGATCCTCTCAGAGGGGGCTCCCCAAATCACCACACCAACTATTTTAGTAAATTGAATATTTTGTCCCACTGGATCTGAGGCATGATCATAGATCCATCCATGTTGGCTCTAAGCACATTACTGCCACTTTTCAGGCAATGACAGGGTTGCAGGAAGCATAAATAATTCTACCTTTTGGGCTGGGCCTCACACACCACTGCCTTCACCAGGCCCGGCCACAGACAGGTTAGAGACAACAGCACTGGGCTGCATGGTTACCGCCTGTGAGTTAATTCTTATTCCACGTAACTCTCGTATCGTTATTCACTGTAGGACGCCAGTCTTTGGATCACCTCATCTGAATACCCCAGGAATAATTTTAACCTGAATCTTTGCCATGTATTGGAAACACCGCCCATTTCTTCTGTCTCTAAAACTCTAAGGCCCATGGCCCTTTGGACTTGTGTGGAAAAACAGATGAGACCAAAGGAGAGCAGATCTCTTTAAAGAGAATGTTCAATCAGGAGGCAAATTTACCCATCTCTGCGCCATCTATCTGCAAATAGATATTGGCACCCTACATTCATTTCTTACATATTTAATATGTTAGTGTTTATTTCCTTGTAAAAGTCTCAGTTATCTCTGTTTATTTAGTAAGAGCCAATGGAAGAAACCTGTTCTCTTTGGATTAAAATTGTTATACAATATAATGTTGCAAATCACCCAGAATCCTTAACACATTCAGGGCACACATTCCACTGAAATAGTTCCTGCTGTACAGATGAGGAGTTGTGCAGCCTCAGACCGAAAGTGGCCTGGCTTTAGAGATTCATCTTCATCCCTTTCTTTTGCTTCGTGTTTGTCCCAGGCCATTTCCACAGGTCTAAAGTTTGAGTTCCAGTCCCACCTTGGACACCTACCTGCATGGCTGACACTATCAGCAGCTGTGTGGCCCCTGAAAGACGGAAGGGCTGGGAGCTTTGGCAGCAAGCGCCACCCACTAGAGCTGGGGCACACAGCCTTCTGCACTGTATAGCATGTTTTTTGGCAAAGTCAAGAAGTTGTAGATGGCAAGAGGTTTGAGTCTAAATGTTAACTGCTTTTCCTTAGACATATCTAGGCATGCTAAACAAGCTTTGCAGGCTAGGTTCCAGAAATGTGTCTGTAGGAGGAACTGAAAGAAAGGGGAGTTGGGCAGTTGAATCCACTAGCCAAGCCCTACTGATGAGGAAGAGGGCCTCATCTTGTACATATCATGATCCCTGGACTGGTCCCCCTTTGAGCCTTGCCCATATATAAATGAAGTGTGGAGACTAAAAGCAAAAGTACCTTCTGGGTTTCATTCATTTCTTTTGACCCATATGGTAAACAGACACACTGCAACAGGAGTGGTGCAGACAACACTGTGATACGCTGTGGGATGTGAAGGGTCCCATGTGAGCGGCAGCCACGATGGGTGATGGCAGGAGATGGTGGTGCCCGGTAGGAGGGGCCACAGGGCCTGCCCTGGCTTGGTGGCATACAGTGATGAGAGTCAGTGCCTGACAGGCCAAGCCAGGAGGGCGCAGCTGGCACGGCACCAGCCAGTGGTGGCTTGCATGTGGGAACCACCATTCCCTCTCACAGCTGCCAGGCTTTTTTCTGGGCAGAGATATTTTCCTTGTAACCACTGGAAATACATGGGGGGATGTGTGTGTGTGTGTGTGTGTGTGTGTGTGTGTGCGTGTGTGTGTGTGTGTCTGTGTGGTGAAGCAGAATGTGGGGTTGATTCTGAAGTTTAACAGTATGAAGGGGAAATAGTGAACCATAGTTTACTGAAAGAACTCTAATGAGTATCACACAGCACTGGCCTTGCAGAGTTCCCGTCGATAGCGAGTTCTTCCTTTGGTGATCTAACTTCAGTACAGCAGCCCTTCCCTTATTCAGGCTTCTGGACTCCACTGTTTCAATTACCTGTGGAGTCAGTTACCTGTCCATTGTGGCCCAAAACAGAATGAGTGCTGTACACTTATATATTTTGAGAGTGAGAGACATCACATCCAAATGATTTTTACTCTAGCATGTTGTTATAATTGTCTATTTTATTATTGGTTATTGTTGTTAAACTCACACTGAGCCTACGTACTTTGAGATCATAATATCAAGTGAAATAAATCAGATACACAAGCTTAAATATCCCACTCTTTCTCTTATATGAGGAACCCAGAATATAAAGCACAAAATAAAAGCTAGATAATAGGAAATAGGGTGACAGACCTTTCTCAAATGGGAAGGGGATCAAGAGATGGAGGGAGAAAAGGAAGGAAAGAAGGAAAGAAAGGGGATTAAAAAAATGGAATTAAGATGTGTTGTGTACATATACCAAGTTCACACAAGGAATGTAAACATTATGCACTGCAAATATCTACTAAAAATAAATAAATAATAAATTAATAATAAATTAATTAAATTAAACTTTATCATTGGTATGCATGTGTAGGAAAAACACATGTCTAGTGTTCAGTGGTACCATCAGAAGTTTCAGGCATTCACCTGGGAGTCTTAGAACATAACAACACCCCACGCCATGGACTGTGGGTAGGCTGTGTCTCTTAGAATAGTTTGGTGTTATTTAGATCTACACCATCCCCCAAAAGTCTCATGTACTCAGAGGTTAGGCTTTTGGAAGGTGATTGGGTCCTGGGGGCGCTGTACTCACCAGTGGATCACTCTGCTGGTGCGTTCATGGTTAGTTGCTGTTAGGAGCTGGGGCCGGCAGGTCACTGAAGGTGTGACCTGGAAGGGTGCACCTCCTTCCCAGAATTTTCTCTTGCTCTCTGCTTCCTGCCTGCTATGGGCTGAGCACCTTTTCTTCTGCTGTGCCCCTCTGCCATAACGTTTCTGCCTTGGAGTTCATCAACCACAGACTGAAACTGTGAGCCATAATAAAGCTCTCCTTTAAGTTGTGGAAGTCAGGTATCGTGTCTCGGTGATGGGAAAGTAACTAAGGTAGTCTCTAGACTCAGTTCTCACTTCACCTCTCCAACTACACCCTGCTTCCCACCAACAGGACCCAAGTAGCTCCAAGACAAAGGAAAGGAGAACTCTGTGAGACAATCCGCAGGAAGCTTCCTGTTTAACTGTACAGGTTGATACTTGACAATTTATCTGTGATATTACTTGTTTTCATGACATAAGAGAAATAGAGAAGGGTGATATTTATGAAGAAAACATTTTACTCCTGCTATATTTCCCCATGACCGATGATGATGGTAAAGATCTATATGTGTAAAACATCAAAATTGAGGGTGCCTTTGTATTCCATATGCAGGAACAGGAATGGCTGGCAGGGGATGTTTCCTTCCCTAGCAGACAGGAACGAGAGTACTGGCTTACACGCTATGGATGACAGTGATGGAGAAGACAGCAGTTGACCTCAGTAGAATGAAATGAAGGAGGTGCCAGGAAGTTGGTGAGATTTGTGAAGTTCCCTTGGGATTTAAGGGCAGTGGAGATAGGAGCTGGCATTCATTCTCCCCTCCTCTTCCATTCAGCTCACACAGAGTCTCAAAGCTTACCAATCCTTCTTAAAAATGGTACTGCCATCATGTCCTTGTGCCTTTTCATTGTCTTCATTGTCCATGAGCCCCTCCCCCAGAGAAAAGACTGCAGCACTTGTAGCTGGTGGCAAGGATGGTCCACACTCCTATTCCAAAGACTGTGTGGGACCCATGCGCTTCCATGTGGTGGAGTGCTGGGGCTAAGTTCCCAACTCTCCTACTGGAGCACTGTCATCCCCAAGGATACATGGACAACTGGATGTTATAGTATTACTCACATTGCTAGAGTTCAGGGGACATTTTAGCTTAACCAGGCTTTTGTGAGATGTCTTGGGCAATTTGTCTTCTTATATATAACAATGTTAACAGAGAAAATCCATTTCAATTGTAAGATTCTTTCTTTTAAACAATCTTAGAAACTGAGGGCACCCAGTACCAATCCATAGGAAATACAGAAATCAACCCATACATGTAATTAAATTAAAATAACAAAAGAGGTAATGCCTATTCAGTGTTTTACTTGTTAAGTAAGAGGCAAATTAATTAAGAAGGACTGTAAGTATAGAAGAACAATTTGAATTTTGAAGAGCTCTAAGCAAAATATATTTTTTCTTTCACTTATATTCTGGGTTTGTTTAAGAAATGCACAGTGGCTAACAATTGAGAAAAGTCATCTTATAATGATCACCTGTAGCTTTTCTCGAAACACTTAAAAACATCCGTAATGATGAAACACACCTAATACGGAAGCTATATGACAAAACATCTGTGGCATAGTTTGGGTACACCAACACTTTTCTTCCAATGAGATTCTGATATTGAACAACTAAAAATGTGGCTAAGCCACACATTCAACTAAGTCAGGGGGCTCTTCTCCTCCATGGTGTCTGTCTTCAGCAATGTTAAACATTTCCAAGATGGCGCATGCTGGATCCGGAGAACAGAAGTGTTCCATGTTGGTACTGTCACCAGGATTTAGAATGGAATGGAACAATGGCCTTCATGAAGTTGGAAAAGTGGTCAGGGGCTCAAAGTGGCAAGAGGAAGATCATTTACTTATGGTGGATTAATGAAAACAGAGGTTGCAGAGATAAAAGCAGACATAAAACTGATGAAATCATAGACAGGACAAATGTGCTTTATAATCCATGCATGAGCTCACATGATATCGAGGCTCCTTGTGCTGTTTCTGTTAGTATTTTGACAAAATGTCCTTGCTAGCTCTGTGCACCAGGAAATCCTGGAGACAGTTTGGAAGGGAAAGATCAAAAAGGTAACAGATAAACAGGGTGCCTTTTCCTTGGTTCGACGATTTAGAGATTTTTTTCACTTGGAAAGAAGACCTAAGCATGGTGAGTTGGCAGGAATAAGAAGCAAGGTGTTACCAGGAGTGAGAGCAGGGTTTTTCTGCAACCTCGCCTGAAGACTAAAGAAATAGAATGACTGAAAATTCGGCTCAAAAAATTGGGTTATATATAAAGTCGGACTATGCCCCTGATTGAGGGCTAGTTCTGCAGGTACAGGTCTTTTCATAAAATATGAAATAAGAAATGTACCAAAGAAACAAAGTACAGTGAGAAGCCACTGAGTTGGAGCCTGGTCTTGCACTTGAGATGTGTATGCAAATAGACTGACATTTAGACAGGTCCCTTGCTTCTTTTGCTCATTATTGGAAAGATTACAAACAATTTTTGGGAATTGAACAGATTAAAAAAAAAAAAGATCTGTTAGCATAGAAGGGAAGGATGGTCCAAAGAAGAAATAAAGTTAAAATAACCCAAAACAAAATTTAGCAAACCCAGACCAGAAACTTGAGAGATGAGAGACACCTGCTGTATCATTGTTCCAAAGTCATGACCCAGTTTCCGAGGTGGCTCTTGACTCATCTCTATTTTGCAATGTGAAGCTTGTGCACCTGGTGGTTTTAATCACTTCTCAATGCAGGAGAGCTAAAGATCACCACAAGATCGGCGTGACTCTTTAACTTCCATCTACTTGTTAAAAGAGCCTGTTCCAGTTGTGCAGAATTAAGCCTCACCGTGGAAAACGCTGGTCCTGGCCCCTTCCCATCTCTGTGCTCCCAACCTTGTGGAGCAGGCTGGGTAGCAGCTAGAGCCTTCAGTGAGCCCTTCTTGCTTGCCTTCCTTCCTGTCCTTTCTCCTTTACAGCTGGGGGTGGGAGGGAGGAGGAAGTATGTTCCCTTACACAAAGGCAGGCTATGAAGCCACCATCTTTGTTCTGTGGATCCATCTCTGCAGCGGTGGCTTGTGCGCTACAGAAGGGATCAGCCTAGCTCTGTGTCTTCTAATGTTTGAAACTTGCTTTATTTACCCCTTGCTACCACAACCTGGCACAAACATGTCTGCATCCCCTACAGCCCCTACCCGATTCTCTGCTCTCCTCCATGACTCTGCCACGGCCCACCTTCCTTGAGGAGGTCTTGACCTTGAGAAATTATAGTCCTCGCTCATAAGGTATTACTGTCCCCTTGCGTCACCTCTCCCCTGTGCTTCTGCAGGTCAAGAAGAGTTGCTAGCTCAGAAGCAACATGTGGGGAAGGAGATGACACTCTTCCTCCTTGGCTGCTTCCTCCAGCCTTCAGGGCTCTTCCCTTCTTTATGCCCTGTCTTCTTCCAGTGTGGTTTCCACCTTTCTCCCAGTTCTAAAATTAAACCTCTCATTGGACAATGCCACCGAACTAGTGAGGTGTCTACTGCCCTTAGAGAGACTATCAGAGTTCTTCTATCAAGACCTGGGCCCTTTTTGAACTCGGTCCTGGTATTCGTCAACTCAGTTTTGAGTGGGGGACAACTGCTGAGGTCTCCATTCAGGGACCTCTGGGGCCAGGCGAAGTGCTCCTCCGGCCTCCCACAGAACTGTCACGCTGATGCCTGAGGCTTCCCTGCCATCTGGGAACAGCGTCTTTGCAGACAAGCCTTCTGTCTCTTTAGCCCTTGGGAAAATCGGCAAGGTCAAGTCAAGCTTCTGGGAGGCCTGCGAATGCTAGGACTGGCCAGGATAAGGGAAGAAAGGAAGAGAGACAAGACAAAAGGAGCAGGAGATGGAGACTAGAGCAAAAAAAAAAAATTAAAGAAAGGGATATCTGTGGGATGGAAGGGTAGACTGCCACCAGCCCCAGTCCACCTTGCCGCTCGATCCTGGCCTGTGTACCATGGAGTAAGAAGTGACGCTGTCTCCAGCACCTGGCGTCTCCGGGTGCCTTCACTTCTGCTGCTTCCTCGTATTCAGAAGGCCCATGATTCTGACTCCCCCCACAGTGATATACACCTCCGTGGAGTCGCATTTGTCCTCTTCGGTTGTAATTCTGCCCCAGCCTGTTGGCGATATTGCCTACCTATTATCTCCTCGGCTGAGGGTGACACACAGCCCTTTCTGCCCGGCACACTGGTCCATAACTCTTGTTCTGCCTCTTCCATCATCCTTCATGTGTGAAGGACCAAATCTTCAGGACAGTAAAAAAAACATATTGGGCCGTCTTCTTCACTCGAGAGGTGTGCCCTGGGTGTGACGGTGCTTGCTGGGGACCACACATCATGTCTGTCCCTCAGTGTGCCGAAGGGCTGTCACCTGAGAGAGCTTCCGCTTCTCCATAGAGCAGACTCCTCCACCAAGACCAGGCTCGCCAGCTTTCGGCACACTCCTGGCTCTTTTCCTCCTCCTGCCCTGGCTGAATTTAAGCATGGTGAGATCACAGATCTTCTTGGAAGCAGGTCTTGGAGCTCCGTTAATATTGGCAACATATAATAACTCACCTTCCATAAGCACTTGCTCTGCATTGGCAGTTTATCTGGTTCTCTGTCCAGGGATATGGAGCCTTTGTGCCATTTTACAGTCTGGAAGTCTAGGCTCAGAGAAGTAAGGCAACTGGCTCAAGGTCACAGAGCCAAAGAAGTGTTTCAGTGGTCCCAGATTAAATGCAGGCAGCCTGGCTCCAGAGCCCTTGCCAGGAGCTCTGTGGAATGCTGTCTGCTAATACCTAGCAACTAAGTGCAGGCTCTTTTTTTAAAATGTGGAACAATTTATGATGAAAGAAGAGAAGAAATCATTCAAAAGCAATCAACTGAAAAGATGGATAGCACCTTTTCATGAACTATACGAGGTAGAAAGAATCAAGAATAAAATAGAAATTATGAAGCACTCTAAGTGTAGTAGACAGGAACAAGTTTCAAGTTTTTTTTAACATATGTAATGGTTTAAATTGGTCTGAGGAAAATTAAAATTATGGGGAAAGGGAAATGTATGCATGCTTTTATACCCAGAAATCAATTTCTATGTTCTAGTTAAAGAAAAATAATACCAAGATGCAGAGAGGGAGGGAGGGAGGGAGAGAGAGAGAGAGAGAGGGAGAGGGAGAAAGAGAGGGAGAGAAGGAACACCAAAGGAGAGATATCATTAAATCTGAGTCCTCTTTCACAAGTTATAAATGGATATGTCTTAGATTATGTATTTTTTTCTGGCAACTTCTGATTTTTAAAAATTCAGTTTAAACTTTACTGTAGGAAGCAGGCAGTTTCTCTGAGTCTATGAGGCTGGATTTGAAGCAACTGTAAGTCTTCTCCAGCTGCGGACTTCTCATCTGCGCGCTTTGCAGGCGGTATTACAATGCCCTGTTTACCTGTTGTCTGCTGGGTACGTTGTAGATTTCATAAAGGTACGATCTCCATCTTAGTCATATTTGGGCCCCTCACTAACATAAACCAGGCTAGCAATAAAGATTTTTTATTCCTGCTAGAACTGAAAATTCCGTTTATTTAAAAATAAAAATGACTTATAGGCATTGGGAGGAGGCTGGTGTGAAGAGGTAGAAACCATCAGGGCCGGTCTGCTCAGCAAGTCTGTATCTTGAACAGTGAACCTTACTGTGTGGGATCTTCAACATTTCCGTTGACTCTCTGATAGCGAAGCTAATTTTTCATATAACAAGAAGTGATCAGCTCAAAAGTCTAAATTAAATCTTTTTTTTTTTTTTTTTGTGGGTACCGGGGGTCGAACTCAGGACCTTGCGCGCCAGCAGGCGCCCGTGCTGCTGAATGATATCACCGGCCCTTTTTTCGTGTGTGGGTACTGGGAGTCGAACTCAGGACCTCTCACTTGCCAGGCAGGCACTCATGCCGTTGAGCCATCTCACTGGCCCTAAATTAAATCTTTATCCCTGGTGGTCATTGGCCATGTCTGTCACAAAGAAATGAATATATATGTCAATCTTTTTGCAGTTTCCCATAATAAACTCTGAGTTTTGGGGGGAAAAGACATGTTGTTTAAGGGAATGGCCCTATATTTCAAAGAAAACACATCATTAAATTATTTGGACATTTATATTCTTATTACAGTAGTTTACATTTTTAATGAATGTAATTGAGTTACTAATCTATAATAAAATAAAAATTTAAAATAATCCCTTTTGTCACTTGAAAATGTGGAAATACTTTTAATCTCTAGGAGACATATTACCTTGAATGCCACTCCACAGTGCACTGATACACGTGTATGTTCCCTTGCACCCAGCTGTCCTGGCACGAGTGTGAGTGTCCACCCCTTGCTACTCTAGTGTGTGCTTAAGAAGTGGGGAAAACACAGGAAGGAACAGCGTAAGTGCACTCAATCCTTGCAACCCTTGAAAAGCACTTAGCGTTATCCCCAAATCAATGGAATAATTATCACTAATTTTTTTGGCTTTTTGAGACAGGGTTTCACTGTACAACTCAGGCTGGCCTTGAACTCACTCTGTAGCCCAGGCTAGCCTCGAACTCACAGCGATCCTCCAGCCTCAGCCTCCCAAGTGCTGGGATTACGGGCATGCGCCACCATGCCCGGCTAACTGAATGTTCTTAATGCTTTTAGCTGAGGAGGGGTTCTCAGAAAGAATGAAGGAAGGAATTATGGAAAATATTCGGAAGATACAATCCTTGGGGAATGTGCCAAAAGAGGCCTGCAGTGTATACTCATAAGCTAGTTTCTATGGCTAATAAAAACTCAGTTTACTGTGATATTCTCAACAGTTAAGGAGACAGCACAGATGGCAAGGATCATTTAAATATTATTGACATCTACCCATGCCATCATGCCTCTGCCCATCAAAGCAGGCAGACGCACCTACGTGTCAGATGGCCCTGAAAATGAACTGCGCAAACTGAGTGTGTTAGTGGCAATAACCCAGACCCTCTCTTTACCTCTTCTGTTTCTCCCACCCTCTTTAATTTTTCTTCAGCTGATTTTCTTCTGATATTATCTCAGCCTGGCTCTGAATGATTGCCTATGTGATTCTCTCCAATCTCAACTTGGAGACATTTGCTGATCTTCAGAGTATGTATAACTGAGACCCCTAACTGGGGCCAGGACACTCAGACGAATGCAGAATCCACCTCAGTTACTGGAGAGCGTCAAGCTGGGCCCTGCTCGGCACTCTCTCACTTCCTCTTCAGGCTGGGAGTGAACCAGGAGGCCCTCGAGCCCAAGTTCACCAGACCAGCAGGAGACGCTAGGGACTCGCCCTTCCTCTGTCGATTCACAGGGGTGAATTTTCCACTTTGTACCTATCAGATCTGGCAGCACTTTGAACAAAACTGAATTTCTTGACTTCATTTCATAAAAACTGCACAACACAATGTAATTAAGAGCGAGAGATGTGTGATTTATGACCCTCCGCATATAGGAGATTTAATTCTGCCTTTCGCTCCATGCGCCATCCACTGTGTGCGCAAAGTCAATACCAATAATGAAATGTGGACTGAAGGGCTGAATCAATTCAATAAAATGCAACAGAAAGACTAGAGGACTGAGTAAATTTGGAAAGACTAGCGCCTGGAAGATTAGTATTTGGACAACAGGTAATTACAAAAATCAATACCTGTATATGAAAACATGACAGGCAGCCATCCGTCACAAAGGGAGAACCAATTACTAACAGTCTGGGCTCGAGTTAGGATGAAAGAATGAAAGAGGACTGTGAAGCATTCTTATCAGAGTTGCATCTGAGTGTGTGTGTGTGAGTGTGTGCATACGCATACCTCCCTGCGTGCCTAAGCTCTGCACTGCTCCTTCTGGATTTGACTTAGGCCTTTTGCACTCTAGCTGTTCCTCCAGCTGACACGTACTAACTCCGATCTCAGGTTCCCAGCTTGCCATCAAGGTGGGATCTCAGTCCTCACCAGACCCTCGCTCTCCTTCCCATCCCAGCCTCGCAGATGGAGTGAAGGAGTGTCCTGCAGTATACAAACCCTTGCTCCAGTGCCAGCTGCTGGAGAGCACTCCAAACAGGGAGAGGTGACACAGGTGACCGCAGAGCCATCCACAGCAAAATGAAAAAGTATGCAGATACCCACTCTGGTGTATGCATACATTCATAAGATAAAACAGTGACTTTAACATCTGAATTGTATTCTTGTCCAAAAGCAATGTGGACTCCACCACTAAGCGATTTGCTTCCATGAAGTCACTTAATCCCCACAAAACCCACAATTAAGGCATTGGTATCTCTGTTTTAAAGACAACAGAAGAGGTTCCGGCGGGCACTCCGACTGTCCCAGCACGGGCTGGCAAGCCGGTGAGCTGGCCAGGGCAGCTGCTCCTCTGTGGCATGATGGATGTGCTGGCCACCTTTACGCAGCCTCCTTCAACCTCAGGGCACTGAGGGTCCTTCTAACATAGCCACAAGTCAGTTTGTGGTCAATTGCAGGACTGCATCGCTGTTGAGAGGCCTCAAGCCCAGCCCTCAGAGCAAGTACGTAGAGCCAGTTAGAGAAGTGACTTCCAACTGCCCTGGGCCACGATCCTTGTACAGCCCGAGTGGTCGACACTTTACAATAAAGAATCTTGCTCCACTTTCTGATGTTTGACTCCTGACGGTTTTAAAGCCTTGTCCCCCTCCTCCCTCTTTGCCTTCTGGCCTCATCTGAGCAAGAGCTTGGCTGATGCCTCCTGCAGCACCAGCGGGCAAATCGAGCTACACAGGCCCTGTCCACGTGTGCGAACCCACGCACCAACCACCATGGAATCCCAGAGAGTCTCCTTCCTGAAACTCCCTGAGCCATCTGTGCACTGCCTGCCGGCTGCCCTGCCCATTCCCGAAAGCCTCACCAACTTCCTACTGCACCATTTCCGACCCTCTTGGTGTGGGGGTGACGTCACTCTGAACATCAGACCAAATTTGGGTGGGGATCCATCCCACTTTTAGGGGAGCATCACAATTCTCTTGAATCAACATCGTGCTAACAGTGGAATGAAATCCTTTCATGACCATTGGAGAAACTCTCAAAGCTGTGATCTTCAAATCATTATGTGTTGCTATGTGACCCCCTAATCGGAAATCTGTCCTTCATTCTGTTTTCTGTTAAAAACAGGGAATGACTAAGATGAGTTCCAGTTGGGGTAAGAATCACATAACTTTAATGTATTTTACGTCATCTTAAGAGTATTTTTTCACATTTTAAATTTACTAAAATGGACAATAGTTTTCTATTTCTCAGCTTTGGCATAACTGACATTTGGGGCTGGATAATTCTGTGTTGGGGGGATCTGTCCTGTACACTGTTGGATGTTTTACAGCACCCCGGATCACTACTCACTAGACGACCTCTAAATGTCTCTAGCCATCAAATGTAACTGAGGGACAAAGTCATACCTGGCTGAGAACCATGACTCTATATTCGTTTTACAAAGAAATGTGACTTTTCTGATAAGAAAGGGTGTAAGTCAAGTCCTCTGTAGTCCCAGTGGAAGAAAGACAAAACAAAGATGAAAAGCTGCTCAGCTGTGCACATCCCAATGCAAGTAAGCAAAATCTATAATAAATTGCAATTATATCTTCCAAATCTCTTCTTCCCACTCTTAAACTAATTTACACTCATCTTCAAAATTGCTTACATGCTATGGAGATGACTTGTTACAGTTTATAAAATCTTTTTTAAAAAATTTGATTACTCAGCTGCTTGCATGCAAATGTTCATCCCTTATCAAAAAAAAAATAAAATCAGAGTTAGCTGCAGTGACCACAGTGATCTTGCAGAAAGATCGCTCACCATAATGCTCTGTGCACGTTAAGAGCATTCCAAAAGCACAGAGCCTGCTAAGAATCCTTGATGTGGTGGCCACAGACAATAGACTCCTGTGGATCATGTGCATCTGTACATACTGACTGCTATCTTTGTAAATGGCTCAAAACTTTTGGTTATAAAACAAATTCAATTTATTGCCTAAAACCCCACTTTATCGGTAATTTCTCCAAGAAGGACAGGAAAGAACATATACTGACTGCAATTTGAACAGATAATAATTGATGTTCTGGTTTTTTTTTTTTAGAATTTATGGGCAGAAACTTGTTCAAGAGATGACACTAGGTAAACAAAGAGAAATCACACAGCGTGTGGCACCCACCGTTCAGTCTCTGAGGATTCTGACACGCATCGTCGGCGGTCTGACCTTCAGTATTCAAATATACAAGAAGGAAGCACGCAACGGTGCGCCGGTTAGATAAAAAGTGTTACGATTCAGCCTTAACCAGAGATGTAAAGGACAAAACATAACTTTAGTTTCCCTGTACTTTTCCGCCTTCAACATTACTCCCAAAAATCTAATGCTTACGAATCTGACACCACTCATATGAGAATCCAAGTAGCACTCACCTCAGCTTTGATTTTATTGTCTCCAAAACAGAGATGTTGTAAATAGGCTGCAGCATTAGACTGGACGGAAGGAAACTGATGCTGCAACATCTGGATCACTTCAGGCAGTTCCGGGTCTCTCCATCCAAACTCCCTAAACAAAAGGAAGGCAGGAAAATATGAGATCGCCCCTGCCACTCCGCCAACATAGGGTTAAGACACTCATGCGGTGTACTTAATATTTACAAGAAAATATTTCAGAATGTCCTGGTTTTCTTATACATAGATCCATGTAAGAGAGGCTCCTGAAAAGATGTTGAGTAAATAGCTTTTAAGTGTACACATGTGTATACAATATGGATCATATAAATTACATATGTAATTTTTTTTTGTGTGTTTTGAGACAGGGTTTCACTTTGTAGTTCAGGCTACCTTTGAACTCAATATGTAGCCCAGGCTGGCCTCGAATTCATGGTGATCCTCCTGCCTCAGCCTCCCACATGCTGGGATTACACTAGTGTGCCACCCTTACTGGCTTATATATGTAATTTTAAATGTATCAACTGAAGTTCTATGTTTATGGAGACTAGGAAAAAACAACTTAAAATAGCACTTGGTTTTTATGAATATATACTTTTTTCATTTAAGCTTAAATATAATTTATAGGGACCGCATTTTTTTAATATATTATTTCAACAGAATGAGGCATAACATTTAGCTAAATTATCAGAAGAGAAAATATGATTGGATGGATGCAATCCAAAATGCTGTGATAGGTGATTTGATATCAGTATTTATATTATTATTGTTATTTTCAAAATCTCTTTTGTAAAAATAGAGCAACACCAGCACTGTGAAAAGTAATAAAAAAACAGATAAAGGGACCAAAAAAAAATTGATTCTGGAAATGATTCTCTGGGGAAAAGAGCATTTAATAGCAATGAGACAACTTTATAAGTTGAAATTATTTATTTAAAAGCTAGGCTTATTCACAGAATATGAACAAATTTTACGGACTGTACATTCCCTAACTGTATCCTCCCTTTTTTACAGCTGAGTTACTCTAAGAAGTTGGTTGTTTATTTAATCTTAAGAAATACGCTTTAAAATATTTAAGTCTATTCTAAAACTGAAGCTTGACTGCACCATTATGAAAACAAAATTCTTAGGACATCCCTCGGCTCAACCAGTTAGATTACGATGCTAACAGGTCCATTTCTCTGGATGCTATTCTTGCAGTAGGGAGCCAATTTTTAACAGAGAAATAAAAAAGCAGCCTCTGAGACCCAGATAAAAACTTGACCCCACAAGCCACAAAAGGGTTCTATTTTTCTGAAAGATGGGCCGGATGAGAAATGAGATGGTTTTACAGCAACCGCTCCTACTCCTCATGAAGCAATTCAAAACCATCCGTCCTGCTGACGCTGGTCAACCCTGTCATCTGCACAGAGGAGCCATGAAAAATAGGGTAGAGGAGGACTTGACGAAGGTTAAGTTTCCTCGTAGATCCTAACCTGTTCTCTTTATTTTTCCTTTAGCACAACCGGTAGAGTTGTCAAGCAAACCTTGAAACACATGGGTACTTCCTTTATAGCAACCGAAGACAATAGGAAATAGGATGACTTTTGAAGTGGTCAGTTTTTATTGGAGAGATAAAGCATTTGATTTCATGTGCATTAAGTATTTAGTAAATCTACCTACCATTGTAGGCAGATGCGTATGTGTCCTCCAGAAGGCATACGACACACTAACACATTAGGTAAGAAACATCCTTAAGTGATCGCTGACATCAACTCCTTCTTGGCTGTGTGCTCACAGTAGAAAACAATTATGGGCTGAAAAATGTGAAGCTGGTGTTTCTCTCAAATTTAATTTTCCTTTTTTTTTTCTTTGATTCCAAACCATCTCTGCCATACCAAGACAGCACGGTTCTTCTCGTTATAGTGGCTCTCTAAAATGTTATTCCTTATATAAATTAAATCAAAATCTACAGAATGTCTTTAAATTAAAATTGAGAGTGCTGTGTGAAGACAGCGATGGCTCAGATGAATCTAGGTAAGCTTATGCTTTTCCAAAGTGACGAGTAAAGACCTCTTTCTGTCTATTTTATTAACCGGATGGTAATTGCTATATTAGACCATGGCTTATAGGGCATATATCAAGAGTGTTTTTTGAACAAGAACTCAAGGGGAGAAATCTTAGGGACTCTTTGAGCAGCTGTATGGACAGGTGCACAACACACCCATGCACCCCAAATTCGGATGGGTCAGATGAACATTCTGAAGAGTCCAGTGGAGATCTAAACTCCTCACTGATTGGAGAAAAAAGGCTATTACCAGATCTACCCTCTCCACCACCCACAAACCTCTGAAATCCCAAACACCCCCGTCCATCCCTACTTCTGCCCCCAAAGACCTGATTTTTCATCTTTTGCTGCATCTACCAACTGCCAGTCCTCAGTCCCCTTCCACTTCGGTGTACTTCCCACCTATGTCATCTGAACATGTCGACGGGGTCTGCAACTTCCTTACTTCAAACCCTCAGTGGCTCCCGTTTTCCTTAGGAGAGAAACTAGGATATTCTTAGGGCCTTCTCTTCCTGCTGGACGACCCAACCCTGCCTGGGCGGCTGTCCTCTCGCCGCCCACCTCCTCGGTTCTCTGCCCTGCAGCACAAGTAGACAGGCGTGGCACTCCTTCCTACTTCTGTTTCTTGATAACTATAGTGTCATGAGCACAGGATTTGGCATCAAAATAGCCCAAAGAGTTCAGAACTAGAACATCTGGCTTTGTCCCTTCTAACCCGTAAATACAGGATGGTCCCATAGTCTTTGCTGACTTTGGTTTCCATGAATCACACATAGAGAATCATCACCATGAATCTCACAGGATTTCCTTTCAAATGACACCATAAAATACTATATGTGTAAGTGCTAAGTAAACTATTCAGAGATAGATATATTCTAATCATTTTTACCATAAGAATGCTACAAAGGGATACTTTTTCCTTGTAATACCGTTTCATTTTTTAAAAACTTCAGAACATTTTGCTGACCTACACCCACTTGGACATTATATTTATTTGAAGAAATGCAAGTGTAAGGAGAGACACTGCTTTATCTTGTGGTTAAGTGTGCTATTTTGAAATAATATCCTTTCCCCCTACTTCCCCTTTGGAGGGAATCTGCTCTATTGGGCAGAATTCTTCAGATGATAGCTGGATGCGATTCAAATCCTGCTGACCCACGAACCCTCTCCAGCCCGGAGCTCCTGTCCGTGACTTCCCTGCAGCTGAACTCCGCGGCTGCTACGGGAGGCACTGACTAAGTGGATGCTCTCACTTAATCCACCCGTCATAGTGAGAAGATTCCCTCCTCGGAACTCTAGGATGGTCAGTGATCACAGACGCAGCTGACACACACAGTGTGGCCCCCAAGAACAGTCAGGTGTTTCACATAATTAAAGGAAGAGAAGAGTAAGAAGTAAGAACCATCTGTAATTTCCTAAGAAGCTGAACTCAACTTTCATTTGTTTCTGGGCTTCACCTTAGATATGTTAATGGAACTGGAGAATATGCAGATGTAACCTTTTCTCCGTTAGAACTTGTCACATAGACTAACAATATTGTGACTAATCCCTCACTCCTATATGGACTGCCAGAGCTGTTAAAGTCACACAGCTTAGTGCAGCGCTAAATAGCAAACAGTTTGAAATTCTTTACTATGTTATCCTGGCACAGAATCCAAAAAAGTTACTGGACTGTTACAATATTTGACCAAGTTTTCCCAAGGAAAAGAGTGTGAGGACACCCTGGGCATCCTTGTGAATTTAAAATTTGCTTTTCAAAAAGTCTCACCTGAAGGGGAAACTTTGTAAGTTTATCAGCTCTCATTAGTGGCTCAGCAGCTATCTGGACACTATGTAAGTGAATGGAAATCGCAACCCTTTACAAACTTCTGAAAGGTGAAAGTTGTAAAGACTGTACTGACTTTGACTTCTACATCCAGAGAGTTAAAATAAGCTGTTTTTATACTGTCTTGAAGCTGGGAGAAGTCGAAGGATGCTGGATATAAGACAGTTAGGCAGAAGGAATTCTTTAATAATGAAAAGGAGATATTTTAGTTCTCATTGACCAAAAAGGCTCACAAAGGAGCCTTCCACCAACATGCGCCCAGCTCTTGAGTGACTGTACAAGCAGCCCTGCCAACAGGACAGACACTGACAGGGGAGAGAAGGGACTGTTCTTGCTCATTAAGGGAAAGGACAGTGCAGAGGACTCTGACAGGAGGCCAGTGAAGCAGGGATGGGCAGTGGATCAAGGCAGAGAAGGCCCTGGGAATGTCAGATTCCCTCTCCCAAGGACAATGAGATCCTGGGAGGGTTTGAGGTGAGCAAGAGGCCCAGAGTGCCACTGGCAAATCAGGAGGGAAAGATCTATACCCAACCACAGGGGCACTTTGATGATGGTTATGCCCATGCAGGCACCTGTTAAGATTCATGCAGTGCAGGCCTGAAGGGGTGCATTGTTGTATATCAGTTATGCCCGGCTGGATGGATGAAGCTGAAAACAGACAGTGGAAGAAGGGATGGGGCAGGGTGAAGGCCGCGGAGAAACGGAGTCTGGTGGTCTTGCAGGCACGGCTAGCAGACCCCTCCACAAACCCCCAGCAGGCTCCTCCACTCCTCCCACCCACATAATGCCCGTCTCCAGGACTCGGCTCAGCCTAGCCTGTGGCCCATAGGCTGGGCAGTCAGGTTACTTTTGGGGGTCTGGGGTCTAATATTTCAGGCTAAGGAGGAGCAATCTGAACTAGCAGGTTTGCTACAGGAAGCTGAAGTCAAGAGAAACAATAACATAATGAGAAAACTGGTTATTTCTGAACTATAATACATACAAAGTACCTGAAATTAATCTTAGCTACCCAATGGGTTCTCTCAGTTCAATTTCTTAGAAGCTGAGAAAGAAAAATAATGGAAAGCAATTATCAAAATTTACGCTATTACTTATTTTAATTACATGTTTTATAATCAGTGAAGATCTAAGTATTTCAGAAGACCATTAGATTACAAAGGATATTACCAATTATATCATAATAACCTGCACAGTGTAAATTAGCTTTAAAATACTATTTATTTATTTATTCATTAACTCTACTAGATGATTTTTCAAGGAAAATACGTTCTACCAGGAAAAATTAACTTCATACGTATATGAATGAATAAAATTTGCTTCTATCCTAATAGTCTTGTTTGGTGACAACAGACCAAGGGAAAAGGCTGCAAATTAGTACCCATAAAGTTTACCTTGTAAACCATAAAGATTTTATGGAAAATGTTTATATTCCACAACTAAGCGCCATTTTTAAAATTAACAGTCCAGGATCTTCATAGAAAAACACTTCGACCTGTGAACTTCAAATGGGAAGGAAAGGGAGGGGATTTGGTGTTTCTGATGCACAGAGTAGGAGTGCAGGATCTAAGGATGTTCGATCAACAAGCTTTTACTTTATTGGTATCAGGAGAACAGAGTTTTGCCTTAGGATTAGATTAGGATTTGAAAAAAAACAAATCACAAAGGTCTTATTCACCTTCAGAATGTTTTATTACACATATATATTATACATATGCACACAGGTACATGTCTATGTGTATATGTATATGCGTATGTATGTGTGTATATGCACACGTAACACATACCTATATATATTGTGTATTTATACACATTGACATAATGCAAATATATATATATATATATATATATTTAAAGGGAACTTACTGCCCTAGTAGTACTGTGTCTAAGTCACAGAGGAAGCACACTGTCTTATAAATTAGGTAGCAGATCATCTGGTAATTATCAGTAAATACTAACAATGTTCCACTTGTTGAGCCTGTCTATGAGGACTCAGGACTTCAGGGCTCATGGTGACACAGGCAGGTACATTCTAATCACAAGAACACCATGTCCTAGGATCCTCCACTGGGCTCTGCGTTTCTAGAAGTGAAGACCTGTCCCCGGCACCTGTCATGGCACCTTAACAATGCAGGTTTGAACATATACTTAGGGGCTGATTATAAAGCAGAGTTCAGTCCTGACTATAACATTTTAAACCATACAAATTGTTGATTTGGGGCTGGAAAATCTTTGTAGCTTGTTTCACATGAACAATTTCATCTTCATTATCTTATTTTAGTTTTGCAAAGAATGTCAACTCAACATGAGAAGAAATATTTCCTTTTAAGAAAACCTTAGTGGAATCTAATAGAATTGCATCTAATTTGGTGGAAAATTTGGTCATTCTGCTTTCCAAGGCTCCCAGCCTCTAGTCTAAACACTGGTTCTTGCTTTCAGATGATAGCATGCAGAACTGTCTAACAGAAAAGCACAGTATTTAAGGAGGAAGTGAGTCCCTATCTTTCCTGATTTATGAAATAATTTTCTGTTGAACACACGTCAGTGAGGGAGATGGTATTTGGGAAGAGTAAACTTCAAAAGTAAATTGTTAACCATGCCAGTGCCATCTACCCAAGACCACTGGGATCACACCTGTGGTCACGCAAAGTTGGTCTTTTACTCATAGCAAGAAAGAATC
Organism: Erethizon dorsatum; assembly: GCA_028451465.1. Lineage (NCBI taxonomy): Eukaryota > Metazoa > Chordata > Mammalia > Rodentia > Erethizontidae > Erethizon > Erethizon dorsatum. The sequence goes on from CM051833.1 coordinate 61,520,473, forward strand.
CACACCATAGGGAACCATGGATTATTTCAATAAGATGGTATTGGAAAAGATTTACAGGATTCGGCTTGTGTTAGGTGCTCTGGGGCAGTTGCAAGGGAGAAGGCCTTTGGTCACCCAGAATGCGGGCAGATCCTGCCTGTGGCATCTTGAGGACTCTCCTCCAGCAGGAGGGAAGGACAGAGCACTGCTCGGCATGTGACTGAGAGAAACAGCAGATGCCTCAGCCCAGCAGAGGAGTTGAGGTCATTTCTTCGTGGTCTGGCTGACATTCATGTTTGGTCTGTGTTTAGAGACGATTATGAAAGGCCTTCACTTTGTCAGGAGCTAGCACAGGCTTGGGGACGTTGCCTGAGGCTGGGAGCGGTGAGAGTGTTTCTGCTTAACAGGAAACGCCAAGACCTGCCTGTGGTGAGGCTGGCTCTGTGCTGCCAGCGCACACTGCCGCTCTCATCAAATGGGCACAGGGACACCCACCAACCAGATGAGGCAGGGGACTGGAAGGCAAGGAAATGCCAAGGAGAGCTTAAGGCTCACTGCTCTGCAGAGTGTCATTTCAGGGTTAATATCCTGTTCCCAGCATGACAACCAATGACAAGGTTAAAAAAGAAAAAGGAAGAAAGAAGAAAAGGAAATCAACCAGTTGTTTTGCCTCCATGAAACCCTGCTGTGTCTAACTCCTTTTTTGTTTGGTATATTTTGAAATCTGGCAGACAGTGAGTCTGACACTTCAGTGCGACTCCTGATGGATGACATCACAGATTACATTGTTTTAAACCTGAAATACATTAGGAACAGGAGGAAGCTTTTTGCATGCCAGTATGTTTAACTACTAGGACAGCAAAACAACAACAATTTCCATTTACTTAGGTCTATAGTTACTAATGCCCATGTCAAAAAACAACTCAAACACATCCAGCCATGTGTATGGTTTTCAGTTTGCCCTTAAAGAAATTCTAAGAATTACATCAGTTCTTTCTCATATTTATAAGCAGTAGAAGAACTTCAGTTTCCGAGCAGCCATTTACAATTGTTTCTTCTCGTTTCCAGACATTAAATGCAAAGAATTCCATAGCTATTTCCTATCATCATATTTCACAGTGGTTTTGATACAAAACTATTCACTTTCCTCCATGCCCAGTGTCTAGATCTTTTAAATATAAAATATGGAGGATATTTTAATACTTTGGTTTGAAGAAAGCAACCAACAATGGATATTTGTTAGTAGTCTTGCAGACCCTGAGTGAAAGGGGTAGGTTAAGGCTAACCGAATAGCATCACTTGAGATGATTCTCACAGCTGTTCGAGTGAATACATTAGCAAGCCTCTTTTTAAAGTGCTATAATAATAACAATAAAATTCATTTCGAGGTAATAGTGTCCAATTACCTTCAACTTTACCTCTTCACACGTCTTAGACTGGGCTGGTTTTGCATCACTGTGATCCTAACTCTCAGTAGGACGGTTGTGATCAACTTGAAAATTAACTGAAAGTTTGAAATGAGTTTAAAGATATTTTCTGTTGTTGCTGTGTAATTTAAAATGAGCAGAGGGGTAGACAGGGCAGACAGGAGAGGTTTGGCTACAGGGAAAAGAGCGAGTGGTAGATAAATATAGGTTTATTCATGCTCACAACAAAAGTGTACATTATTTGCAGTGTCTTTTTCACTAATTAGGAATGATAGTATTTTCATTAAGCAGCTTTTTATACACTAGAAAGATGTTTTAAATCCTCTCTCCACAATAGCAAACTGGGGCAAAAAGAATTTGATCTTTAAGAATATGGGTTTAATGTTTAATTGTTGTACAAATAAATTTTTAAAATTGAGTATTTGTTTTCTTTGTGAGAAGTGACTGGACAGAACATGGGAGCAAAGGTTTCCAGCTGCTTGACTTTATAAAACTCACAAAGTTCCTCACTGTGTCAGCTGAAACGGCCCTTTGGGTCTCCTCAAGTGTTTCATGTACCCCTGGGCTAGAAGAGGGACATGACAGTTCCATTTACTAAGTGCTTAGAGCCGAGCAGCCTGAGAATTATCTATGTCCCATCAGTTTAGTGCTTTTGGATACTGTACCATTTCTCAAACCTGGGCATGTGACAATGCCATCTTCATTTTTCTCTCCTATATTGATTGGCGTTTGCTTTTCATCACAGAAACTTCAGAAAACCAAAGACTTGCAAAACTATGATATCACCAAAAGGAATGTAGCACCATCCAATTTTGAAATGGAACTTGAGCTCATGATTCACTTGGTGCGTGCCAGCAGACACGGTTCTACTACCCCGGAAAACTTAAAATATCCTCCGAGTCCCTCTGAATTTGCTGTGGCTCTGGGACACTTGGTGCATAGATGGGGAACAGCAGTGAGTGAATGGTCCCAACCGTGGCCAGGAGAAACTTCAGCATAATGAACAGTTACTGGAGGGAGGGCAGGTCACTCTGATATGAATGGAAGCTGGTTGCATAAAGTTTAAAGTTAGAATTTCAATTAAGTGACTCAGTAGGAAGGTTAAGTGAACATAAACATTTGTCTTTTGAAAAAGAGATTTTTAATCATTTCTATTTCCTTTTGTAAATTTTTTGAAATGTGTTATTTTATGACTCTGAAAGAACTACATCTTAGCATTCCTTAATGATCTTTATATATTTAAAAGATAAAACTGTGCGAAATACTAAGTTTTAAAGACACCCCCCCACACACATAGAAAGGTACAATAGGACCATGCGACACAGCAAAAATGCCAGTTTAGTGGTGGTCATAGTACCAAAAACACTTCTTGTATCATATTCAGCATCCTCTTCACTACATAAAATTGCTCTTAATGTCTTCAATTTTGTGCTTGATCTTAAGGGACCTCCGTCCTACCTATTTCTTGCCCTTGCTCTAGAGCCTCGGTTGGGCTGCTATGGACTTAAATTGCAGAATGAGAAATAACAGGAGGGACATGAGACCCAGAGAAAGCAAATGAACTCGGTGATGTGGAAACTCTGCTCTTGGATGACTGTAATGAGTTAATTCTTTGTAGATGTGATGTACAGGAGTGACGAGAAGCTGGGAGGTGGTGGTCCTCTGCCCACCTCCTCTAGAGAGGCTTGTATATTACCATCGGAGTTTATCTGCTATACACAGCATTACTTTGCAGTAAGCGCTGGCCTAACTGCCTTTCGTACAGTAGTCAATGTGGTAGGAGCTCACCGTGCTGAGCGTGTGTTTGCTGTGTGCTGGGACCTGCACCTGCGCCTCACTGGGATGGCTCATTATTATCCCCATTTATGGATGCAGCTGTGACAGGGCTCTTTGCCAATGTGTCTGAAGGCCAGAGATAATCGGGTGATAGAGGCGGAGTTAACAAGCAGATGGATACTTCTAAGAGACCATGATCACATTCAGGATGCTCATTATTATTACTCATATTATATGACTTATATTACTATTACTTATGATAAGCATTATAATCAATTACTACTTTTATAAGCCATGACAAGTTGGGCACAAGAATGGTTGTGCACACCTCAGATTTTTCATTAGAATGAAGTAATATTCATCTGACTTAGGATCAACACCAGATCTACTATGTATTTTTCAACTGTAATTGTTTCTTCCTTTTAGATCAAGAATCATGTAATTTAAGGAATATGAAGAACTCACACTGTGACATCATGGCACTGACTTTATAAAACAATAACACTGCTTTGCAAAAAGCATCCCTGTCATGCTTTCTCTGTTTGTAATTTTAGGTATCTTGCTGTAAGGATTCTAGGGTCCAGGATCAGGTATTAGAGCAGAGACTAAAAAGTCCTAGCTGGAGAAATAACAAAGCTCCCAACCAAGTACTACATGACATCCTTTATTGGCTTTCCTGATCCAGTGCTTAAATTGTGCTTGGCTTTACTCAGGGCCTATTTCTCCAAATTCTTTCCAAATTTGTGTTCTGTATCTCTCTGGCTTTTGCAAGTCACCCATCATTCCCTCCATAAATGACTCTGATGTTCAAATAAAATAGAATGTCCGTTATCTATTTCAGTAAAGAGTTGTGCTATCTGTTGGTGCAATAAATAGAACCCGCCAGATAAAGTACAGTTTCTGTACTTGGATTATTGCACTAATCTTAGTGTTTTCCTGTTTAAAGTCCTCCAAAAGGAACTAACTATGGCAACCAAAATCTGCTACTTGGATATAATACAGATATAGCGGTACCTCGGTTCACAAACTTAATTCTTTCCATGGTTCTGGTTGCATATGCTTGCAATTTGTTTGCAATCAGAATTGTGGAATGAATTAAGTTTATGAACCGAGGTACCACTGTAATCTCTTTTAACATAATCTGATATAAAAGCTCTTATCTTTCTGTAACCTTAGTATGTTCATCTATTTCTGTTCATTTACCCAGTGTCATGTATGACCTTGGCAAAAACTACTTAGTATTTTCTATTAAAATCTACTGTAATGATTGGAAAGATGCTTTACATGGAGTGTGTATTCAGCAAATGATGATTATCTGGTCATCAAATCTAGCAAGCTAAATCTTTAACTGTGGCTTTTAAATATGCATAAATTACACATCATTCCACTGTAACTGTGTCTTCCTTTTAGATCAAGAATCATATAATTTAAGAAACATGAGGAACTCACACAATGACATCATTTAATTTATGTGGTCTTGGTAGTTATGCAATACACTTTAGTAGTTAATTTACTTATCTTCCCAATTCTGTGAGTTTTGTTCTATGATTTTTTTGTTCTGTTTTGTTTTGTTTTGCTTTCTGAGACAAGGTCTCACTACGTAGTTCTGGCCTCAAACTCCAAACCTCTTGTGTCAGCCTCTCCAGTGCTGGGATTACAGGCATGCACCCAGCCTACCCAGCCTACCCAGCAATCTACGATTACTTCAGCTGTGCAGATGAAGAGCCTGAGCTTCAGAGTTTAAGTGACTTGCCCCAAGTTGGAAAAAGAAAGCCCCAGAGTCACCCCAGGCTTCACTATATCCATGCCCTCCACTCTGTGGATGAAGCAGAGCCCACCCCACACTGGCTGTGGATCTCAGGAATGGTAAAGGAAGCTGGATGTGTCCCCAGAATGCATCCAGGCACAAGACAGTAACTTCACAGGTAGAGGGGAAGATACCATTCCTGTGTTGCACAAAAAAACTGAGGACTCCCAAATGCTGCATTATTCTTTAGGCAGTGTTCTGACTGCATCTGAGTAAGCATCTGAGGTCCAGATTACAAGATCTCAGAGAAGGTTCTTGTTCCGGTCACTAGGAGGTCACAGAGAGAACACATTTCATAGACTTAGGGAAACATTCAGATGTGCTCTACATCAGTGCATGTAAAAATCACAAAGCAGAAGACTCCGTCTAGAATTTTATTTTAATTTCAAGGAGAAATCTATACTTCTCTGAGTTAGGAGAAGCAATTATTACTCTTGTTTGCATTGGAAATACTTACAATTGATTAAAATATTACGTATTTTGATAGCCCAGAATATAAGCTGTAAGAGGCACTGGATTAGGTCAAATACATTTGAATTCAACCCAACATCTTTCTCTGAGAACTAAGTGGCTTGGATTGTTGTTGCTATTTAAAATTTGCATTTTGAGCAATGCCAGAGCTAAAAGTTCAGGAATACCTTCCCTTTATTGCCTATTATGTATGTATCATCTCTGAGTTTTTTCTAAATATTCTTTGACCTATTTTTGTTTTAAGACTTTATAATACCGGAGATTTTAAGTTTACTGTCTATGGTGTGAGTTAATGCTTCCTTTGTAGTGAAATAGAAGGGAAAGAGGTTTGCATTAACAGCACAAGGGGAGACTCAAAACCAAATCTCACTACATGAAAAGTGTCGGTGCCTTCGAGCTGCAATGAGGACTTGTCAGACCTGAGCTTTGTTGAGGGCTCAAAGTAAGATCACTGGCCAGGCGTGATGGCGCAGGCCTGTAATCCCAGCACTCCAGGAGGCGGAGGCAGGAGGATGGCAGTTTCTAACCCAATCCGGGCAACTCAGTAAATTGGCAAGACACTATCTCAAAATAAAAATTTTAAAAAGTTCTGTGATATAGCTCAGTGCAGAGGCCTTAATTTCTAGTATTATTCTAGTATTACAGAGAGAGAAAAAGAAGAGATAAAAATGATAGAAGGTATATTATATGTGATAATTTTATCAGCTGTTTATTTTTATCATATCTCTCTGATCTCATTCATTGACAGGGAGGGAGAGAGAGAGACAGAGACAAAGACAGAGAGACACAGACAGAGACAGAGAGACAGAGAGGAAGGAGGAGGAGGAGAAAGAATAAAAAGGAGGAGGAGAAGGAGAAGGAAGAAAAGAAAGAGGAGAGGAGGAAGAGGGAGAAGAAAGGAAGAGGAGAAGAAGGAGAAAGAGGAGGAGGAAGGAAGGAAGAGAAGAAAAAGGAGGAGGAGTGGGAGGAGGAGAAGGAGAAAGAGAAGGAGAGAGAGAGGAGGAAGAAGAGGGCGAAAAGAGACCCTAAAATGAAAGCCCTAGAGGCAGCCTGAAAGTTTCTCTCTGATTTTCTCTTGTCCTATCCCTCACCACTCACTTTCCTGTAAAGCATCCATGGAAACTACAATTGTCCTTCTTCAAGAAACTGAATCCCTATTCCTTGAGGTCAGCCATAAAACCAAAAAATATTACTCGAATGTTCTCTCGCCTTTCTGTGTAGGAGCTGTGTGAACTAGAGGGACACCATGGTGAAGGAGACTTCTGGCTGTGTCTGGTGGGTCATGAAGGTGTGGCCTGGCGGTCTGTATCTGGGTCCTCACCCCTTCCTCTCTGGCACTGTTCCCCTGCTCTGCTTCCCAACTGCCATGAACTAAGCATCTTTCCCTGCCGACCCCTCCGCTATGATGTTTCTGCCTTGGAGCCAGCTGACCCTCTCCTTTAAATTGTGGGTATCAGATATTATGTCCAGTGATGGAAAAGCTAATATAATCTGGCTAGAAGAAATCTTTTGACCTGTTTTGTCTGAAAGTAGGTCATAATATTCTCATTTCAGAGAGGTCCTGCCCCATTCTCTAGAGGACAGAACACTATGAAGAGGTCAAGGAGGATCTGAGCAGAGAGGTCTTGCTGGGTTTTCCCCAGCCCCAGCTATGGCTATTAGTTCATATCCTTTACGGTCAACCACATCGCTATATGGCTGTCCCTGCTTCATCAGACCTAAGCACAAAAATGGGAAGTTCATCCTGGATCTTTGGGTCTTCACCCTGAAGCCTATGTTATATAAAACTATGATAAAAATACATGTGTATGCTTTTCTGTTAACCCAATACCTTTGACCCTTTACACTGGGTAGGAGAAGGATCAACCCTTTTCTACCCCTATAGCTCCTTTCTGTGACAGTTGGACCCCCATCTATTTTCAAACATCATTCTTAGAGACCGGACTTCATATATATTGGTTTTACACAGAAACCAGCCAGAACTTCAGACAGGCAAATGTGTGATACAGAAGCATATTGGAATCCTAGCATTTTTCCTTTGCAGTTAGCAGTTAGGATAGTTTCAAATATTTTTCTGAAAAGTATTTTCCTAGAACTAAAATCACCAGAATATTGTGACATAAAGAAAAACTTAATCTTGCCTAATTTTCTCTGAAATGAAAAAGCCATAAAGTTTCCAGGACCATAAAGGTGACCCAGTCTAGGAGGACATGGTTATTTGGGAAGAACACAAATATTTACAAGGGACCATTTCCTCATTAATTGCTGGAAAAAAAAATACTGGGAATAACAGAATGCCTCCAAAGTTTACCCTAGCATCCAATCAGTCACAAAGGTTGTACATTCACATCCCATTGTATTCCCCTTGCTGCCATGGCCAAAGCCTCACTTCTCATGCTTTGACAACTGTGATGATGGTCTAATGGGTCTGCACTGCAGGCTGTGCCCCTTTCCCTTTATTCTCACAGCTCCAGCCTGGGAAGCCTTCTAAAGGCAGCTCCAGCATCCTGCTGTCGTTCACAGGGCTTGGCTTCAGGACAACCTCACATTCTGGCCCCTGCCTCCTTCCCCAGTGGCACTGCTTGCTCTGCGTACCCTTCTGTGCAAGCCCCGTGCCCAGATCCAACTGGGTGTAGCTCCCTGTGTGTGCCACGCTATGTCCTATTACTTCCTCCTTTGCTAACTTGCCTCATCTCCCAACTGCCTGGCCAATGCCATGCTGCAGGAGTATCAGCACCTGTAAACGTCCTTTCCTGCTGACAGAGAAGGTGACACTATGTCTAGCTCATGTAAGTGTGCAGGCACAGACTTCAAATATCATGTGTGCGTCAGGCCACTTTGGAGAAAACATTATCTAGGTTTTGGCACCATGGAACCTTCCCTGGCCTCTCTTGCAGCAAGCAAGCTGCATCTGTAGCACTTTTCATTGGAACTTGACACTTATTGTGTAACTAATGATGGTTCCTCACCTAGGCAATAACTCCAGGGAGCACAGTTCATGTCATTTTTAACTCATCACTGTCTTCAGTGTCTAGCACATGGCTTTGCATAGAGTAGGTCCTTAAAGAACAAATCAAACTATTCCAGGGTAAAAGCATCGCAAAGGCAAAAACGATGATAGAAGGTAGATATGCAATACTACATGTGATAATTGCTCATTATACCTCTCTGATCCTATTCATCGATTCACCAAACACTTATGGGGTGCCAATGAGGCCCAGGCAATCACATATGGTTCCTGGTCCCCAGGAGCCAGGGTCCTCCAGGAGTCAGTGAATAAGAGGAGGAGTTAGGTTTAAGAGGCTTATGGGCAATGTCAGGGTCAGTAAACAGGGTTTCTCACTCAGCACTGTGATGTTTTGGATGAGATAAATCTTCGTTGTGATGGTTGTGACATGTCAACTTGAGTAAGAACCGCCTAGCAGACTAGTAAAGCTCTGAGTGTGGCTGTGACATGTAGGTCACAAACTGAGGAGGGAAGACCCACCCTGTATGTAGTGGCACCAACCAATAGGCTTGCAGCCTGGACTGAATAAAAGGGGGAAAAGCAAGTCTTCCCTTTTACTTCTTTGGAGGAGCGCCAGTCTTCACCGTTGCCTTTGGACATTTGTGCCCAGTTCCTTCAGGCTTCTAGCACAGACTCTTCAGCCTTCCAACCCAGACCTTTAGACTTTCTGACATGAACTTGTACCAAACTGCAGCGAGCTCCAGGTCTTTGATGATTAAGGGGATCCTCTGGCAGCATGTGGATGGCCATTTTGCATTCTCTCATCACTGATTGCCCAGGCAGCCAATGTAAGCCTACCTAGAAAATCCTTCATATAATCATATATGTATTTGTATTAAATCTATTCCTCTAGTGAACCCTGATGCAGGACAAGATGATGCCCTGCATTATAACATGTTTAGTAGCATCCCTGGCATCTACCAATTAGGGCCCAATCCACCTCCTCCACTTCTGTCTGCAGATATTGCAAAATGTCCTGTGGGTGGGTGGATCATCTCTGGTTAAGACCCATTAATGTAAGGCAATTAGTAAAGTCCAGGACACTGATCACACTGCTCATATTAGACAGGTTCTGTGAGCCTACTTCTTGCAGACAATATTGCCAAATGGCAGAGCAAGTTTCTCATGGTGGGTCTCAGTGGGTTTGGGTCTAGAACATGGGTGTGAAGGGAAGAGCAGGACATGGTGTACACTAATGATTTCTTGTTATCTGTGGGTCATGGAACCTAAGAAAATGTTAGCCACTGGCCTGGCATGGGCACAGGAACCAAAGGTTATGGGGCTGCAGGTGCAGCAGCGATGTGTGGGAAGTTCATCAGCTACTCTAACAGCAGCCCAGTGGCGGGGGCCTTCTCAGAGCTCGGTGGACCTCGCTGGGAGGGTGAATGGACGCCTATTTTATGCAGCCTCCTTCTAGGGGGCTCGGCAGTACGTGCACATGTTTGCCAGAAAAGGTAGTGGAGAGTCCCTGTGCTATATAGCTCTTCTCATGCATTTTAACACCACTGTCATTCTCTTATTACCCTGTCAGGACCTCTTCCGTTGAGGAATTGAGCTGGTGTAGTGTTTTCAGTCGTTCCATTCCTGGGGTGAATAATGCTCTTCCACTGCTCTGGTGTCTCAATTAAACTTAGCTTTCTCTGCAAGTCAGATCCTTGCAGCACAGCGTCTGTGAGCGCTGTGTCGGCAGGAAGCCAGACTGGTACCTTAGGTTTAGTGGATTTCCTCTAATAAACCCCAGACATTGGAGTAGCACAAAATCTTTCCCTTTAGGGAACCTGGCGTATGCTGAAAGCCTGACCTGTCCACAGGCCAGGAAGGCTACAAAGACGTGGAGAGATGGCAGAGTAATGGTGTTCCACACACTCTCCTCTTTCCTCTCCCTAGCAGCACAGTGGCTTCCATCTGGTCACCCAAAAATCCTTTAAAATATACACGCATCCACCCTGCTATTCCTCCCCACACACATTTGCTCAGGTTCGCAACTTGTTCAGTGGATTATTCAAGGTAACACAGAAAAATCTCCCAAATGCTGAAAAAGAAAATGACTTCCATGTTCCAAGGCCTCCTCCAGGCAAGAGAATCTGAATGGTATTTCATCTTTATTAGACTAAAATGACCAATCTTATCAATTTCACTTTTTCTACTCTTTTTGCTTTTGCACTAAAGGGTTTTTGTTTTCTGTTTTTTTTTTTTTTTTTTTTTAACTTAATGAAGTTATGAAAAACATGAAGTATGGTTCTAAAAAAATTCTAGAGAGGAAGAAAGTGGTTGTATCTGATGTTGGGGAATTTAAAAAAATAATAAAATCTCCAGAATTTTAGGTCATCTTTATCAGCATTCCTATATTTCAGTTTTAAAACGTCTTGTTGAAAATGCACATAAACAGAAAAGTTCTGTACATTCTCTATAATCTTTTTTCCCTACCTTTGTAACTTCTGATTTCGCTCTCCATCCAAAGGATCCGCTCATTAGGGGAACTCATGCCTGTCTCCTGTTCACCCAGTCTATCGTACGAATCAGAATATTCTTTTAAAAGAAGGTAATGTTTCATGTGTCGATTTGACTAGCCTGGCTACAGTATCCAGTTTTTTAATCAAACCCAAATGTAGGTGTAGCCCTGAAGGTATTTGTAGAAGTGGGTGCCATCTATAATCAGCTGCGGTGAGTCAAGGAGGTGTCCCTCAGGAATGTAGGTCTCATCCAGTCATCAAAAGAAGAAAAGCTGAGCTTCGTGGAAGAAGAAATTCTGCCTCAAGACTGTAGAATCAAGTTCCAGCTTAGTTTCCAGCTTAACAGACTCTCCTACAATTTTCAGGCTTGCTAATTCCCACAGTGTGTGAACCGACTCCCTAAAGTCAGTCCCTCTCTCTCCTCTCTGCACACACACACATACACACACACACATGTGTATACAAGCACACACACATATACTGTATACGACACATACACACAGTCTGTATCTATCTCTTATGGGTTTTGTTTCTCTAGAAAATTTTGACAGAAACAGACACCTTTCTTTTAATTTTTTTTTTTTTTGTGTGTGTGGCTATTAAAAGGAAATATCGAGGGAAAAGAGGAATCCTTTATCCCAGATCTCAAACAAATGATCTCTGCTGGTGCCTGTATCCCGCACAGTGGGAAACCAAGGAATCTGCCAGTGATGCCCCTGCCCTGGGCTCAGAATTGCTCTTCACATTTTTGAAGCGAAGTTTGCATTCCCTCCATATGAAGCTGGGCTGACTGGAGAGATCCGCTTGCACTAACAGAATGTGGCTAGAGCCCAGGTCCTAAGAAGCCATGCAGCCTTCACCTGGGTCTTGTGGGATTCTCCCTCTTAGATCTCAGCAGTTCTCCTGTGAGGAGACCAAGCCATATGGAGTAGATGTCCGGTCAGTTGTCCCAACTGAGCTCCCAGTTAACAGACCTCAATTGCCCGCACAAGACAGCACCATCTTGGACACCCAGCCCTTTGGGGCTACCACATGACTGTGGCCCTTGGACATCTTACTGCATCCTCACAAGACTACCCAAGGGAAAGCTCCCTAGCTAAGCCCAGTCTACGCAGAGAACCACTAGCGCTAATGAGCCATTGCTCTACCCAGCCGCTGACTTTGGAGGTGGTTTGTCACACAGCAATAGGTAACCAGGACAGGCAGGAATAGCTTTTGTTACATTTTGCTTAAATCGTGTTTACATTTGTTGCAACTAAGGATACTATTCTCATAGGTAAAGAAAAATAATTTCTTTTTAAAACTGTTGAAGAAGAGAAGTCAAGTGTCTAAACTGCTCCTTAATTTTGTTAAACTTTTTCCCATCACACAGGCATAAAAGGTCTGAAAAGAGTCAATCTGAGACTGTTGATTTATTGTTAAAGACTCCCAAAGGCACCACTGAATGGATCTAGCTCACCTGTATTGAGACTGTGGGCCAAGAGAGAGGCTCCTCTCTTACGCTTATTTGTTAATATTTTAAAATGGGTAGACACAACTTTAGCCAATTGGATTTGTCCTAAAATAGAGGTATTGAAAATACTATCGCCTAATTTTACCGATTCTTCTTTGACTTTCCACGTGGAATATCGCAGGTGGCGAGTACGACAACACATCCAGCTATTTCATTACCCTGTGACGGCGCTTCCCGAAGAACGTGTTCCTGTCTCACATTGACTGCTTGGAAATGATGAAGATAGGAGCCAGTGAACAAGAAAAGAAAGCAGAGGAGGTCGGCAAGTGTATCTTACACTAAGAGGCATGAAGAGAGGTTCAGACTACAGAATGATATTTTTTTGCGGTTAGAATCTTTGAAACTGTGGTCCATAAAAGGCTATTAAGTAACAAATTATTACTGTAATGTATAAAATAATGACACAATTTAAATTTGTGACTTCTCATAGGCTTAACTTATATACCAGGAAAAGGCCACAAGGTAGCACATAAAAACTCAATGAAAAAATAAAATTATTTTTATAATATGAAATAGTTAAGAAATTCACACAATATGTAACTTAATGTGCAAAAAGAGGACACTAAATAATTCAGAGAAATCAAGGCAACAAAGTTGATCATTATATTGGCAATCAGTAGGAAAGTACCATAAAATTTAGTATTATTGGGAAGTAGATGAGTTAGTGGTTAAAGAATCCACAGAAAGGTTATTAAATTGATTCCTATGTCCTCTAAATACAATGGCCCAGAGCAGGACTTTGAGGACTTTAACTGTCATCAGCTCTCACATCTTGGACGGATATGTCTAGCTCCTTGTACGCAGCTAGATGCCAGGCAAAGGGATGACACTTCCATATGGCCTATAGTCATGGTCGTGTGTACACCTGCATGTACTTACACATCATCTTGTCCCACAAAGGACTTCAAAATGGCTTCAATAAAAAAATTATTAAAATTATGGTTTTTCATATGCAGGCAAAATGACACAGTTAAGTGTCAGAGGCTGTGACACTGGGCTCCCGCCCCTCCCCGCTTTTCACAGATCCAGGTTGTGCCTCTGTATTACTCCCAAGTTAGACAAGGGGACGAGCTTGAGCCTCTTAATATTCCCAGAGTTCCTTCCTCCAGAACCAGATGACAGAATACTTTATTTGTTATTTGTTGCCTGCTGACACTGTGCTTAGGAGCTGGCAAGCTACCCAGCGTCCTCCTGGTGGTATGCAATCGAGACTGACAAAAACCCTGTTATAAAATCCAGCAGCTGAAAAGGCAGTTGACTCTCCAATGCACAAAGTCACTTAGCATTTTCACACAGCCTCTGTCTCAGATACGAAAGCAGCCTCTCAGTATCCAGCTGAACAAACCAAAGGCCATTTGTTTCTCCAGCTCTTGGTGGTGGGACACCCTTAGGGCGAAAAGTACACAGTTCTCATCCATACTGTCTGCCCCGAGGCTGATGTAGGCTGCAAGGGGACCTCCTGCCACTGCAGGCCTTGCTCTTTCCAACCTACAGCTAGTGTTGGTGAGTGGGAAGAAAGGGAAAGTGAAGGCTCTAATGGACTTCAGAGCTTTGTGTGTGAACGAATGGACTCTCAATTTTCCCATTACCGACATCAACATGGAGCTGAAATAATGGGATAAGACACCACAAAACAACTTGATGATTATCTAGACCAATAGTGGTAGATAATAAAAGTTTAAAAATCTCACATAAATCAATCAAGAAATCAAACCTTGTTATAACATGTCCATGTATCAGTTAATTCATAGTTCATCGTGAAAGATATCAAGAATTTCATAGGTGTATATTAAAGAAACAAGAACTGGCCTCAAATGGAGTCACTCATGCTAAAGATCCACATCACCAAACTGAAGCCAAAGTTGATTACTTGTAAAGCTGAACTGAGAAATAAGGAGTGAACATTCACCCATGCCTCTAAACAGACCAACTTAAACACAAGAAAAAGAAAGCCCAAAGACAACCAACAGTAGCAGCACCACCAAGAGAGTCACATTAACCCATCAAAAGGGGCTCAGGAAACCTGAGCTGGCATAATAGGAAAGGACCATCAGCTTAAACCCATATATGGAAGGTAGCCTGATGATAACTAACCCAGCATTTGTGCTGTACTGTTTCCTTGTTCTGCTAAAGCTTCCTTAAAGCAAAACAAAACAAAAAACCAAACCAAACCAAACCAAACAAAACCAAACCAAACCAAACCAAACCAAACCAAACCAAACTGGAACTCCTTTCTATCTTGTCAACTGGTTGTTGCCCAGTTCATGAATCCGTACTAAAAGCCAACTAGAACTTCAAACTGTTGAAAGTTTTTGTTGACACACATTTTCCATTCACAAGCTGAAGTCCTGATTTCTTTGATCCCTCCAACTCTTCAACAACACGGGATTTTAAAAACTGTTCCTTGAGGAAAAAAATGTTCTTGTTAGAGAATCGATTAATTTATTTATGTATGGCCTGCCATGAGCCAGAAGGAATTCTCAATGGCTCTGATAAAACCATAACATTTTAGAGGTGAAAGAAACGTTGGAGCCCATATGAGCAATTTTTACCAGAAATGAGAATGCAGGTTGTAGAATCATCGTAAGTATGTGGATATGACTTGAAAAAAATCTCTTCTAACTAGGCAGCTCCATCTTGCAGGATGACTCTATTCTAAATTTAAGTGACCTCACATGGATCGATCTATTTGGGTTTATCCCTGGCTTCAGAAAACTGTTGAGATCTCTAATATGTCTTTTCTATGGTACATTTTAGCATGTAACTTAGATGTCTTTTAATTACAGCCATTAAAGAGAATGATCAAAGAAGGCTATGTCCATAGAGTGGAATAATGAAAGCCTATAAATACGATGTTTAAAAAGTGTATTTAATAGCGTGGGAAATACTAAAGAAATGATAGTCAATGAAGAAAACCAAGATAAAGTTCACACTGGAAATAAGATCATAAATGTGCAGAGGAAGAGAGCACAAAGAAAGAAAAAATACAAGGAGAGAAAATGTAAAAAGACTGGAGAATAAATGAAAACACGAGTACTGTGATGTTACCGATGGAGGTGCCACTAGCAACTTTTAAAATACATCTTTCTGTCTTCCAGTGTGAGCCTCGAATCCAGGGCTTTATAGTCACTGCATGCTGTAGGCTACAGACTCTGTCCACACCAACTCTACGTTTCTGCTACCTCATTTCTTCAAATACCAAGGATTCCTCTCCTGGTTTGATGCTGGGGTTTTGTCCTCTCCTCTGAACGCACTGCAGTTATGCATGCGGCTCTGTCAGGAGCTGCTAACAACTAGGCACAGTGTCCCAGGGATGGTGACAGCAGTGCTCCCCACCTCCTTGGGTGGGAGTTTAGGGCCCCCTTTCCTGAAACCGGGTCTTTCCCTGTGTCTGAAATCATGTTCCCTCTGGTGGCTTGCTGTCTGTAGCCTCACCATCACCTTAAAATGAGCTAAATTTAGATGTTCTTAGAAAAATGCGTAATTGAAATACTTGTTTTAGTCACTGGATTTCATCTAATATATAGTCAAAAATATACAAAGACTCATCAGTTTCCCAAAGGACAGTTACTTGGAATTACAAGTTGAATGGTGTCTCCCAACAAGCCATGTTTGATATCTGAAGCCCCAGAATTAGTGAATGTGAGCTTTTTTGGAAACAGGGTCTTTTCAGACATAGCCAGGTTACAAGTCATATTAGATTAAGGTGGGCGCTAAGCCCATGACTAGCACCTGCATACCAAGAGAGGCCCAGACATGGAGGGAAGACAAGAAAAAGACAGACCTAGGGAGGATGCTCTGGGGCTACAGAAGCATTGGAGCAATAACCCAAGCAGTGCTAAGGATTGGAACCCCCCAGAAGCTGGAGGAGACAGGCAGAACTCTTTCCTAGAGCCTTCGGAGGGAATGTGGCCCAACTGGATAACCTGGCTGATGTTTTACCAACCACACAAACTGGGCATTAGGCAGCCCTAAGATGCTGATATACTAGGAAAAGTGCCATGATACATATTCTTATGATTAACATCTGTTTAAATGACAAAGCCTTTACTTCAGAATATACTTTCAAAGTATTTTAACTGTCACTATTTTGAGTACTTAATTTAATACCATCTCATCCCATGTCTTCTTCACTACTGATTTTCAAACAATTAAGTAAAAATAGATTTAATGAAATAACAGCAAATGTTGATATTAATAGTAAATATGAAATAAATATTAATAATAGCCAGAGTATATTGAGTGTTTGGAATATGCCAAGCCTTGTGAATATGCACAAGCATGCACATGGGACTTATATGAACAAATAAATGTTTTATGTATGTTTATGTATACACATAAGCATTCTGATCCAGGATTCACTGCTTTTCTCCTTAGGGCCAGAAAATACATATTCTAGGCTTTGCCAACTATATGCTTTCTGCTGCAATTTCTCCATTCTGCTCTTGTCCCACCAAAGTGGCCACAGGGAATTTGTAAGCAGAAGATCATGGCTGTGTTTCAATAAAACTTTATTTGCAGAAACAGACAAGGGCCCAAATTGGCTCCTGAGCTATAGTTGTTGAGTCTAGCTGAAGCTGCTTGAGAAGAACACTGTTCAAGGAGAGAGGCCTGCCACGTGTGGTGGCGCAGGCTTGTCATCTCAGCACTCAGGAGGCAGAGGCAGGAGGACTGCTGTGAGTTCAAGGCCAGCCTGAACTGCATAGTGAGACCCTGTCTCAAAAAACCAACAAGACAAAACAAAACAGCAAAAGAAAGAAAAAAACAAAAGGGGACCTGAGACAAAGTCACATAGCTAATACAGGTAGGTAGCATGGAATTCCACCTTAGTACCAATGTCCAGAATCCACTGAGGTAATCCTTCAGCTACACTATTTCATGGAAAGAATAATTTCACACTTTCATTTGAAGCGTATTGATTAAAAGCTTCAAAAAACTCTTCAGATACTTATTTGTCTTGGTAAAAAGAAATGTAATGACGTGTTGGAAGCAAAACAAAGACAGGCTAAATTGTATTAAGTCAAAAGAGAAATCATTGTAAGTGTTCTAAAGAACTTACATACCTGTCAGAAAAGATTTAGGAAATTCAAATCAGAATTCAGAGTTATTGATTGTCAGTGTTTCAAGCACTCTGTGTGTAAGACCAGAGAAGTGACGCACACGAGACAAGAGAGTGAACAGCAATTTAAAGGGCTCAGTGAGAGCTTGGTGGACGTCTCGATGTTTCCATTGGCCCTAGAATTTTTAAATTGATTTAAGAGCACTGAGTAAACAACTTTGCCTCTGCATTACCATAGCAGGAAGATGGTGCCGCTCAGATCTTTTGAATTGATAACTTTGGCACAAAAGGCCCATGAGACTACCATTTGGGCTTGTTTTAATTCTACGTAAATAGAATTTATTTCCCTGAATACACCTTCCATGGAGTGTGCTGAAATCACCTTTGGCTGATGGGTCCTTGCCTCAACTCCATAATCATCATCAATACACATAAAGCATAAATAAAGTATAAAGAATTACCTCCACAAATAGAATAGGACAGAAAGCTGCAGAATGCCACAGCATTAACTCTCTGCTGTAATAAGTGCCACAGACAAATAGAGTTAAATAGGTTAATTAGTTAGCAGTGACTATTTTCATTGCAGCATTGAAAATTGGACACTGATGGTAGACGCAGTCTCATCACAGGGCTACCTGGGCCTTCCCGGCAGAGTATGCGGAGGGTGGCGGCATTTTTGATACATTGAGTAACTGATTACATCTCTTCCTCCCCTTTACCTTTCATAATTAGCTGCACACTATTAAGTTAATGCACATTTATCTACAACAATTCAAGTCAGACTGTGAGAGAATCTTTCTAGTCTATAATTACACTCCAGCTTAATTAGCATAATTTCCACTGCACATATTTAATAAAGAAGCTGCCATTATGGGCTGGTTTCCCATGTGGAATCTCTTCCAGGAACATCACGAGGAGAGACAAACGCCGCCTGCTCGGGAAATGCCACGAATGCAGACAGACAATGTAAAGTGGGCTTGCAGTGGGTGGGGAATGTTAGGAAGGGAGCTTCCCAAGGAGGGGAGCAGATGGACTCTCCCATCCCAGGGCATGGCAGCCCTGGGCTGCTCTCACTAGTCACTGAGGCCCGGGTGATTCAGCAATGGTGCCTTGTGGTGCTAGGATTTGACCCCAGCCGTCTGCAAATGTCTGAGGTATAAAAGTGTCTCTAGTACAGTTTATTTTGGATCTGGCTCTCCAATGGAGAGCCATTTCAGTGCCTGCAACCCAGCCACCACTAGATGTCACCAGGCATTAACTGAGACAGACAAATGAGCCCTTTAAGAGATTTTTATTAACTTCAGAGACCCTGAGCTCCTCCTTTTCTACACCTCCCATGGGACAACCGATTAAAACAAGAGGGAACCGATCTATTTGCCCAGCCCTGACATGGCAAATACGTATTGTGTGATTTAATAAGACAACACAGATTTTGGAGTTCTGACAATTTTGTTTGGATCATTACCAAAATCTGCCGACATAAAAGAAAATCTTCTAGCAGCTCATTATAGTTTACACCATCATATAACTATTAAAATTAATTTACAAAAAAAAAAGGTTTCGCCAGTGTTGAGGGGGTTAACATTTTAACTAGATTCCTTTTTGTTTTTTATTGATTTCATCTCTTTTGGGTTTGCAGCGATGAAAGGGAGATCAACAAGTTGTGAATGTGAGGATGAGCCGTGGAAAGAATAAGAAATCATCGCAGTCACGCAGAAGAACTTCACTAGGAGAACTAGGAAGTAATGAGACGGATCAACGAAATGACTGTGAAGCCCCAGAATAGGTGGCTTTGAGTGTGGAAGTGGCAGCAGCGACAGGGGACTTGAATGAAGAAGAGTTTGTGGAGAAGCTGGCCCTCAGCAACATTTCAGGGAAACCCAGTAGATGCCACAAGACAGGGGGCCTGTGTCCCCTCTGTGTCAAACATTTCTTTTCCCAGATGTATATTTAAAAAATTAAAGCATTAAAAGAATCATGCAAGTGGACTTAAAGAGCAATTTCAGGCAGATACATATTTGCTTTCTCAGTCATTTAAAGTACAACTTAAAAATATCATAAATGCATAGAACAATTAACACACTATGTACCCTAAGCAGAATTAAAATGACACATTGTAGAAGCTCATTCATGCTATCACAAGCTCTATTTTTTCCCAGTAACTCTTTTCAATCATTCAGCATTCATGTGCCTATGAGCACTTATATTTGTGCTTGTGTCCTCAAAATTATGGCTATGTTTATTTTTTTTTTCCTTTCAAAATAAAATTTCCACCTCAGTGAGCAGCATGTACTGGCTGTCTTAAATTTTATACTCTCGTAAGTTTTCCAACAGTATTCTCGTGAATGTCGGAAGAGACGGGGGAAGTTCGTTAACTAAGCTGAGCTTTTCTAAATGACGAATTTAATGTTTCCTCTGTTCCTTTTCTGTATTTCAGATACAATGCTGCGGTAGTAGTGTTCGATGAGCTGATGTGGATTTATACATTTCACAGAAAGAAATCAGAGCTTCTGGTGTCACAAAGGTCACAGATAGGTGACGTTGGCAATATAGGGTTGGTATAAATGTAAATACTTACAAAAAAGGTGTCTCTTTTTGAAACTGCTGCCGGGGTTCCTCTCTAGACTTGCACTTGGGACCCCTGCAGAATGATTTTTACAGGAGTAAGCCCCCCCCCGGAATAGGCAGGACAACAGCAACATTTACATTAACACAACGTAAGCCAGATGGCAGACATACTCAGAAAGATAGACATTTCTCCATAAACTCTCCCTGCAAAAAACATTCTAGAGATTGAAAATTAGGAAACACAGAACTTTGAATTACATGATCGTGTTAACCCTGGAAATATTAATCGCATGACACGTATTTTTCAAAATCTTTCATCCTTTCAGAGCTCCAAGTCATAAACAAAGTTCCTTCATAATGAACTTGAATTAAATTTGTATCTAAGCCCTCAATTTTGAGTCCATTTTCCATGAATGCTGGAATTTCCTGTAATTAGTTTCTTCTAGAACTTCCACAAAATGGAGCTGTTTATTTCTTCACAAACAAAAAGTATGAGCATGATACCTGAAGTTCTAGCAGTCAACTCTTAGTTTGCATACCAGAAAATCACACATTGATTAGCGTGTTATGTAATTAATATACAGTAGCTAATAATTATTGGTGAAGCACTCTATATAACAACTATGCAACTAGGCAGGTACATGATTGTATTTCTATAAGCCTATTAGCATACATTCAAAGGAAAACAATGTTGAAAAAAGAAATCCAGGCACTGTGATAGTCAGTCTGTGAGAATTCTCATGCTTTTCTAGTGTCAGATTTCTGGCTGAATTGAATTTTACTTAACAGGGAGACAATAGATAATGCACTCATAAAAAATACAGGATCCCCGCTTCAGCACATGCTACCATCAGAGGAAGTATTAGAAAGGATCAAGCTCCTTTCTCCCTAAATCAGTGTTCAACATTACACTTCTGGGCTATGTCTCTTAATACTTCCTTCTTTTGGCATTATTAGATTATTGCAACCCAATCCTTAGCCTTATTACTGCAAGAAAGCTTAAAATAGCAGATAAGAAGCCTCCAATAACCAGCAGATAGAAAAAGCTAACCAAATAGTGGTTTGTGTGAATGTCATGTGGAACCACACACAAAAATATTTCTTGAAATTTAATTATATGAAGTAACACGCTAATTATCATGCTTTAGCACTTTGCAATAAAACAAAAAATATCTAGAATAAAAAGAACATGTTAGTCATTACTGTCACTATGACCTTAGCAATATTTTTCAAAAATTTTAAAATAATTAGCGACAATATGAAATATTTACACTTCAATCTGGTTCACATACACCTAATCACATACCTATGTGTATATAAAATTGAGTGAAAAGCAAGTTATTCTTACTGCAGTAGCCACATTTTGATAGGCTCTGGTCTGTTCTATTCTATGAAATTATTTTTTAAAACACTATTCGTGACTAATAAAAACATTTTACTACCCACTAATGGATAACAATCAGCAGTTTGAAAAAAATGACCATATGCACATATGAATATGTATATATGCATATCTATCCATATATTAAAGCTACATAATCATGTATGCACATATCACATATAAAATACTGTATATAAAATATTAACTGTTTAACAACAAGAGTAATAATGAGTTTTAAAGGCTAAAGTTAGGCCAAGGAAAAGAGCTTTCTCTGATGATTTAAATGCTAATTTCTTGAAATGAGCATTTCCCCTTTCCTTCCCCCATACATATAGCATACTTTTCAAAGATATGCAGGCATGATGAAAAGACGGTGATGTTGGTAAAATGTTACCTGTGCACACTTGGACACTAATGTCCATTCTCAGGATAGGCCTCACTGCCATTATGAAATAGTTTATGTTTAGATGAAAACAGAATGTTGGGCTTAGAAAATACATTGCAAAGAATTGTGTTAGCCCTTTGAGTACTTCGTATCATTTATAAGTTTGGGTCTAATTACTAGATGGATCCTTACCCAGGGTTACCTGAATTGCTCAATGAGCAGGAGGTTGAGAGAGAGAGAGAGAGAGAGAGAGAGAGAGACAGAGACACAGAGAGAGACAGAGACAAAGAGAGACAGAGAGGACACTTTACTCTGAGACAGGCACCATCCCATTTAACATAAAGAAACACCAAATTTTACTGAGTAGAATACAAACTGTATGTCCTAAGCTACGATTCCTAAACAATCTTCATAACACAAACTAAAATATACAACTATTTCATGGAATATTTATAAAATATTATGAAATTCTTCTTTAAAAATTTAATTTTCATTTCTAAGATAATAGTTATAATTCTTAAAACACCAATTCTTGAAAAATAGGTTAATTTTTGTACTAAAATCTATAGATTAATTCAGAAAACAATTACAGCAATATGAGATTATTTTCCTCACCAAATTCTATTTCTTCATCTAAGCACCTGTCATCTGTTGGGAATCATTACTCCATACCTATTCAAATTATTTTATACCCATAATTATGATGTAATTGACTAGCACTGAATAAGTGGGGACATTTGATAGTACTGTTCCTTTGTCAAATTAGGAGGTGCTGATTTGAATATATTATTTTTGGGAAGACGAATACCTCCACGTCAAGGTTTTGCATATATTTTGTCTCAAAGCCCATAATGAAAATATATTTTAGATTCACATACCCCACATACACAAGTCTGACGTCTTTCCAAACATCAAAACAAACCAAATTTCCCTTAAAGCGGATATTATAATCTATTCCACTCCATCCAATCTTTTAAGTACTTGTAAAAAACGCTTTAAGCTGACTTAACTACTCAGTCATGGTAGTTTCCAGTTGGAAAACAAAATCAAATTAGTCCTATCAGGTTAAGGGCTCCTGAAATGCAAATCAACTGTCTCATAAAAACATCATCAACTTTTATGTGGGTCATTCAGACTCAAGCAGCTATCTTACTAAAAAAGGACTAAGTGTCTATTTTCATAACTCAGAAAGAAATACTACAATTATAACCATGAGTACATAAAATGATCAGTATATTTAAAGGAAGGTGAGCTTGAGGGCCAAAGCTGGGCCACCTACTGGTTTTGTATGGCTTAAGAGGTAGAAATGGCTTTTCCAGATAAATATTAACAATCGATTTGATGATAAGAGACACTAGCTCTGAAGTCTCGTAAGCAAAACTTTATCTCCCTAAAATAATCCCATTCTTATTGGTAGACCTGTATTACACATCATCACTGTTATTGATTTCATATTTTTAACCTCACCAATAACAGTTTTGTGAAAATCTCTTGCCTGTTATATTAGTATGTACAGCTGGCCTCAAACCCCCAATCCTCATGCCTCAGGCTACCAAGTAACTGGGCTTACGTGCTGGCACCACTGCAGCTGGCTCTACATAATAGTTTTAATTCTTTCTTTTGGTTCACAAAGCCTAGAAAATTTGCTATCTAGTCCTTCCCAGAAAGCACACTTGCTTATGTATTTGGGCGACATTTGGAAACTGCTGTCATTGGTCTCCTATGCTACTGTCAACTCGGAAAAGTGCTCTGGCTTCAACCTTCACCTCACTGTGGTGCCCAGTTGGTTACAGCGGGTGTGCAACTGGCTAAGAACAGCAGCCACGCCTCCCCCTGTGCGTCAGCTCCAGGGAAAACCCTTCCTGGAGGAATTCCTGAAGAGGAATCTCTGTTTTAGCTAAGGAGATGCAGATATCTTTGTTAAAAATAAGTTCGCGTTGCTTTATTAAGAGCCATAAGCTCAAAAGAAACTTGGGCTTTTCATCCAGTAAATTTGCCTTTCCCCTAGTTCCCTGGAAGTCATGGGAAGGTTCACACCTCTGTCGTGACCAAGCTCTACTCAGTGAATGGAGAGCAACATGGGGAGCTCCTGTCTTCCAGGCAGCAGCTACTGCATTTCGAGTAACTGGCACTTATGGGCCCGAGGAAATGGTGTTACAGAGCAACCTCATGTTTATTACATTTAAGAAATTCTAATTTGTTTTGATGTTAACATGAAGCAGCATGGTTTAGCTCCCTCTGTGTAAATTTTCTGCCAGAAAAAAAAGTTTTGCTCTAAACTGATACATAGTAAGTGTCCCTAAAATGATGTTTGTGCTCTTTTGGGTATTAAGATTTTAAAATGTAGCGCTGCAAAATCACAATTTGAATGCATACATAGGATTCCTAGGGAGTATTTATGCTTTCTGCTTTTAATTTTTACCATGTTTTACCTGATGGCTCCTGCTGCATTCTTTCTTCCTCTCCTGCTCTCATAAATACTTCTCTTTAGAACATGGTTAAGTGAAAAGCTTAAACACCAATCCACATCAAGTATTCATCGCTTGATCTCAAACTAACTGGGGGCCGAGACAAGGAACATCTTATTAGTACAATCACTGACAGTTCTACTTACCCTATAAGCAATATTTTGCAACTTTACAAAAACTCTAATTTTCATGACATATGTTAAAGTCTTGTTTCCTCAGGCCTTTGGGTTTATGTATGCATAGAGAGTTGTATGACTGCTTTGGGCTCTTATTAAATTTTTGTTGACTGTATGTCTGTTTTAGCAAAAACTAATAACTTTTTCATATGAAACTACCATCATATTAAATCTCCATTTCACATGAATACACAGTGTAGTAAGTAACTCACATCAGTAAAAATGTTAGGCAAGCCAGAGGCAGGAAAAATTCATGTTCAATGCTACATTAAAATGTACTTTGAGAGTAATTATAAAACAAAGCAAAACAAAAACTAAAATAAAACATTTCTAGAAAAGGGCAGTTGATGTCAGAAAAAAAGGATAAGACCAAAAAGCAAAACACATTAAAAATTTCTCTGGGACAAGATTTATTTTAGATTTATTTAATATGGCCTTGTCATGCAAATTAAATTAAATATGATTACTGGAGATGGATTATAAGCCCACAGAATTAAGTCTAATAATGAGTGATTATCATCCCCTCGTATAAAATGCTATAGCTCAGTTTTGCTTTTAAGCCTCTAATGAAAAATAACAGTTTTTATCTGAGCAAAGGTTTATTATTAAAACAAAGAGTTCTTTTTGAAGAACAAACAATGAAGCAGGTCAGAACTGCAGATCTCCAAAAATGTTCTAAAGAAGCATTAACTATTTCTCTGTCATTAGCGCACATTCCAATGCTGTTCTGTTGAAAAGACAGCAACTACAGGGCTTGTCTGGTGTTTGGTCCTCCTGAGATACTTCAGCAACCTTTGGGCTATGAATGAAGGCTTGGTGGGACATCAGAAAGGACTGGCTCGCAAATTCCCACCATAAATACCAGCTAAAATGAGGATAGGGACAGCGTCCTCCAGAGGCCTTTCCAAGTGCTGGGCATATTTAATCCTCATGATGTGATGAGACAGATGCTAGGGTTATCCCCACTTTCCAGATGGGGAGAGTGAGACACAGGGACACCAGAAACTGCAAGCCACCTCACTCAGCTGCCCCGATTCCGAGTAGATCCCAGTGCCGCAGCACTGCTACTCAAACGGATGTGTGGTAAGCACTGTTTCCCTCCCTCACACCATACACACTAAACCTCCGCTGCTTCCCTGCTATCTCATATTCTTCTCCAGCTCTGTACCCACGGGAAATGATGCTCTGAAATAGCTAGAATTAAAGAATGAAATGGCTTGAAATTAATCGAGATTCTACTTTGTGCCAATCCATGGGGGAACGCATCGAGCCAAACTTATTTCTTCAAGACATTTTACTAATTGTGTTTTCTAGATACTTTAATGTCAGCAAGAGAAACATACAATTTGTAGATTGCTGAATATTTGATTTTAATTCCTATGTCATCTATTTTTGGCATATGACATAGAAGATACAATTAAAGCATGGTCTTAGTTGTTTCTTTAAAACTCAAAACAACTTTATTTATGTAATTATTTTAAATGGTGCAAACTTTCCAGAACACAAAACAATGAGGCATTGATTTGAAACAAGTAAATCACATCTCAAATTATAAAACAAGATTCACTGGCTGGCAAATCCCTCCCCCAAAACTGTACACCCAACTGCTGATCCCCAGTACCTGTTAATGTGTCCTCACATGAAAATAGTGTCCTTGCAAATGTAATTATGCATTTCAAGACAAAATCATTCTGGATTTAATGGGCCTGAATCTGAGGATTTGTGTACTTATGAGAAAGGAGATGGAGATTTGAGAAGCAAAGATACACAGGCATCAAGGCCACATGCAGAGGTTAGAACCATGGAAACTGACAGAGGCCATGAGGGACCCTTCCTGGGGCCTGCAGAGATGTGGTCAGCTCATGCCTTGATTTTAAACTTCCGGTCTCCAGGTCTGAGAGAGAGCATATTTCTACTGCTCTACCCCATGGGATTCTGTGCTGATTTGTTATGATAGCCCTAAGAAACTAACACACTATGTTTCCAACGAGAAAAAACACAGGATGGAAGTACCGCTTAATATGTTGAACAACCTGAAAGCGGAGTCCGTATCCTGTGCTTGATTTGTCCTTGCTGGAGCATGAGCAAAAATATTTTAAATACCATCCTCAGATCATAATCTAATGATAGAATTCAATAGAAGCATTGGTTATATAACATAATTTCAGAATAAAGAAGCTTTTTAATTAGTCCATGTTTGGAGTACACGATGACTCCATTCCTTGTGGGGAGTGGACACGACACACCTTAATTCTTTTTACTTTTCTTTCTCCTTCCCTCTCCGCCACCTCCCTCCATCTCTAGGTTCCCTTCCTATTTGCAAAAGATCTTCCCATAGGCATTTAAAACTTTCATTGTACTGAAAGCAGAAATTATTACTTTTTTTCAAGTTTATAATTTATTTCTTTAATGGAGAGTCAATAGTGGATTCAGAAAAAAAAACTGAACTCACATGATAACCCCCCCCCAAAAAAAAAAAAAACCTGAAGAACTTTATGACACTTTTGGATTCTGGAAACTCCAAGGGCCAGTATCCAGGTGCTGCTCTAGAAGGACCTGAAGCTGCTCCGGTCCTTCCTGCTGTCTGACGTGAGAGACACTGCGCCCAATGCACTTTCCTCCCCCAATGCCCGGCCTCACCCCAGGTCCTGCCCTTGCAGAGTCATCACACGTACAGCTCCACCACAAAGCTCTTGTCCTCTTGTCTCCTATGGTGTTCACCTCTGGTCCTAGGAACATTATTTCAATATTTCTGTTCTGCTTCAATACATTCTCAAAAACACCCGCATCCCTCAACTGCACCTCCCAATGGAATTACTTTCTTGTATCTCAGTTCTCTTTGTTCTTGCCATTTGTGAAAGGACCAGCCCCCACTCGGTGTTGGAAACTTTACGAGGTGGGGCCTAGCAGGAAGTCCGTGGTTCCCTGGAAGAGACTGTGGGATCTCGGTCTCTCCCTCCGTCTTTTCTGTACTTCCTGGCCATGAGGTGGGCAGTTTTGCTTTACCACTTGCTCTCTCACTCCCTCCAGCCAGGAGAAGCCACCACAAGCCTAAGAGTAATGGCACCACCAGTCATGGACTGAAACCTGCAAAACTAACCAAAAGTAATATTTTCTTTTTGGAAGCTGATTATCTCGGGTATTTGTGACAGTGATAGAAAGCTAACAGTGCTCTATCACCCAGCTACGTCCACAGTGGTCACCAGGGATGCTACAGATCGAGTATGGTTTGTCTCCACCAAAAGCCCTGTTGAGGGTTCATTGCCCATGCAGCAGTGCTGGAAGATGGTTGGGTCATGGAAACCAGGCCTTTGTGAATGTATTAACACCTTTCTCCTGTGAGTGAGTTCTCCATTTTGCAGGACTGGGTAAGTTATCATGAGAGTGGGTTGTTGTAAAGCAAGTAGTCCTGGTGTTCTGTGGCTTCTGCATATACCTGCCTGGTCTTTCACTTCTACCATGAGCTGAAGCAGCCCAAGGCCCTTGTTGGCACCAGGTTCTTAGGCCTCCCAGCCTCCTTAATCATGAACTGAAATGAACCTCTCTTCTTCTAAATTACCTGGTCTCTGGTATTTTATTATAGCAACAGAA
The DNA here is from genome assembly GCA_028451465.1 of Erethizon dorsatum. Classification (NCBI taxonomy): domain Eukaryota; kingdom Metazoa; phylum Chordata; class Mammalia; order Rodentia; family Erethizontidae; genus Erethizon; species Erethizon dorsatum. The sequence continues at coordinate 61,548,534 of CM051833.1, forward strand.
AAAGGACTAAGCTTTTCCCTTCCACATTTCTTTCTTTCTCCCCTACCTCTGATTACTCACTGGGATTCCTTTGGAGGTCCCATTTCCTTCCTTCCTTTTTTCCTTCCTTCCCTTCTATCTTTCTGTTAGCACAGATTTGTGATACATAATTACACTCATTGTGTGTAGTTGGCACGTGTACATAACACATCTTAATTTTTTTTCATCCCCTTCCCCTCCCTCCATCTCCTGGTCCCCTTCACATTTGCAAAAGATCCATCTCCCTGTTTCCTATTACCTATGTTTTATCTTTATCTTTATTTTATTTATACTTTGGGGTTCTCACATAAGAGAAACCATGCAATATTTAAGTTTGTGTGTCTGAGTTTTTCATCTAACATTATGGTTTCAAGTGCATCCACTTTCCTACGAATGACCCAGATTTAACCCCTGTCTCATACTGCTGTGGCTGCCATACTAAATACCATAGGCGGGGTGCCTTCGACAGCAGAAGTGAATTTCCGAACAGTTCTGGAGGCTGAAAAGCACAAGGCCAAAGTCCCACCGGCTTTGATTTCCCTGTGGGCTCTTGTCCTCCTTTGCTGGGCTGCCTTGTTCTTGTGTCCTCACAGAGTGGGAGAGAGCTCTGTTTCCTCCCCTTTTGTGAGGACACCATTTCTATCTGGTTGAGGCCAGTATCTGCCCCCGTGACTTCATTTAACCTTGATCACCTCCTTCAAGGCCCTATTTCCAGTACAGTCTCATGAGGCATAAGGCTTCAACATCTAATTTAGGACTTTTTTTGGGGGGGGGGTGTAATTCAGTCCACAGCAGCAGACTGAAATGTTTGCCTACAGGATACTCTTTTACATACCCCACTGCAGTTACCAAGTATGTTCAGTTTGCTCCCAAAGGCCTCTTCCTCCCCAGCTTCCCCTGCAGGTCACTCTGCCCCAGCCTTGAAGGCCCTCCTACCAGCCCAACTGCCCCTGCAGACCCCTCTCCACTGTGTCTTCAAGTCTGAGGATACAAGGAGCAAACTGAGGAAAAGGATACGGCTGGTGTGGGAAATGACGCCTTGATCCAAGATGGTGGGGAAGCAACCTCCTCCTGCTGCCCAGAGTGGGGCTCCATATAAAAAAAGAGATTAGGATTTACCCTTAAATTAGTATGGGATACATTCACCACAGCATGTGAAGTCCTTTCAATAAATTAATGGCCCTATAGCTAGTCTATTGCAAAAAACAGTACATCAAATATTTTGTCTTTGGGGCCTTTTAAGGGTAGATGTTTGCTCCCTGGGGCAAATGTGGTCTTCGCCTTTCAGCAATAATGACACAAGTTCTGGAGGAGAGGAGTGAAAGGAAAGGCCGGGTATGTTTACATTACAGACTAAGAGAGGTCTGGGTGAGCCATGATTCATGAGTTTTTCCAAAATGTTCCTTTATCTGACTGAGGTTGTGCCTCGGGAAAGGCATTAGTGCTGCTGAAAGCAAACAATTACAGGAAAGAACATTCCACGAAGCAATAGCCCACAGCACGAGCTTGAAGGGTTCCAGCACTGTGGACCGAGACTGCTTCGCTGGAGTACGCATCGGTGTGATGGGGCCGCCACGGCAAAACACCACAGAGCAAAGGGCTCAGGCGACCCATGTCTGTTTTCTCACATCTCTGGAAGACCAAGATCAAGGCGGCAACAAGTCTGTTTTCTCTGAGGCCTCTCTCCTTGGCTTGCAGATGGCCTGCTCCTCTCTAAGGCCTCGTGCGTGTGTGTGTGTGTGTGTGTGCTCCTGATGTATCCTTTGTGTCCAAATTTCCTTCCCATAAGGACACCAGACATACTGGGCTAATGTCCATCCTAACAGCCTCATTCTCCCTTGATCACCTCTTTAAAGACCTTATCTCTAAATACAATCATATTCCGAGGCTTCGGAGGTTAGGGCATTAACTTATGAATTCTGGCCGAACACAGTGCAACCCATAACATAGTAGTACTTAACACACTTCCCAAAACTCAGTTTGAAACAACAGACTTTTCATTTGCTCACAAAGCTGAGTTGGGCAGGGATCCTCAGGGAGAGCTTTTCTCTGCTCCAGGCAGTGAAATCGAGAAAACTCATGTGAAGACTGGAGAATCCTCTATCAAGGTGACCGCTCCTGGAGCTGGTGAACTGCGGTCAGTTGGTAGCCAGCTGGGCACCAGCAAGGGGGCACGGACTGGGATCTGGGCTGCTATCGGCATGACCGGTCAACAGTGGTGTGTGTTCAGGAGGAGGCAGTTCACAACTGATGTGTGTAACCTTTCTACCTTAGCACACAGCAGAGCAAACAGCAGGAAGTAGATGCTAAATAATCACTGGTTGTTAAATGACTCAATAGGGAGCTGCTAAAGGGTGGGGAATTGACCGCTCCCCCTCCCAGAAGGAAGCATTTGTGATGCCACAGCTTGAGGAAGAGAATCAAGAGTACTTCTGGTAAGCTCCCAGCCCTGTCCAAGGGAATGCGGTAGGCTTGGTTTACCAAGGACCACGGCCTCAGATCCTTATTGGGAAGCCACACAGCTAAGGACTGGCGGCTTTGTCCCTGTCCCCACTAGGCAATTAGCATTGACTCAGATCATCCAGGTGGGATGATTTACATACCCTTTTTGAATCAATTAATCGTGATCAAAATTAGGCTTTCATATGTAAATTTAAATCTTGCATTTAATATTTTATGGAGCAACGAACCATGAGTAAATGTAATACTTCTAAATTATTGCTTTTTTATCTTAAATTGTTTACACAGGTTTAACTTCAATAAATTTAAGTGACAACAAGTAAGTCTTCGCTGCTCTGCCATCCTTAAAATGATTCATCTTTGCTGGAAGATTTTAACTCCAAACTCAGGAAATACTTGTAAAGCATGTCCCAGGCTAGCACTCCCTTTTCCTCAGATCTTCTTAAGATGAAAGTCTGACAAATTAAGACCCTACAGCCACAGCAACAAGCTCAGCTGATTTAATCCTCAATAGCTGGTCTTATGATGCCTCAAAAATGCTTTGATACTTTCACAATTATTTGCCGCCTTTTACCACAGCGCTGATTCTTTACCATATCTACTTGAAGAATTCTGAGTAATTTTCAATTAGCCTGTTTAATCCATTAGTTAACTATCGGGAAAATCCTGTGAGTTTAGGAAGATACTATATGGATTATTTCCCTCCAGGAATGGAACTGAAATCACTTGCCCATGCCTAGCATACAAACAAACTTCTGGTACCTTCCATGGGAGAAGTGTTATTAAATCAAAGAGGTATACTGACTTCCTTACCTCTGTGAACATAGAAGGCAAAAAAGGGAGGGGAATCAATACATTTAGAATTAAAAATTGAAGAGGCTGCTTTAAACAAACACACATTAGAGTACTCAGAAATTTCTAGAAAATAGAAAATAAATAAATCACACAGAAAAACATTCCTTAGGTAGAGTTCTATAAAACTTAGGAAAATACAACCTCCAGTTGATGCCCGGCTGATCTAAGGTTCTGTGGACATCCCCTGGTTGGCACAGGGTTTCCCCTGCTCAGCAAGCTTGTCATGCAGTTTCAGACCTTCATCACACAACGGTTCTTCTAACACTGAGAGGCCATCATAATAAGAAGACCCCTCCAGGTCCCTGCTGTGGCCACCATGCTCTTCGGAGGTGGGTAATGTAATTGTGCATTCTCCAGACATTCTGACTATGTAACTCGTTAGCCACACAGTGAGCGTGAGGCTCGTGGTTTGTGCGTGTGCAAGCTGAGGTGCTCAGAGCCAGTACAGGGCAGTAGCCCTGGGAAGATGTCCACGGCTGTGAAGGTTACAGGTAGATGTCACCTGTGGGCTCTGGGTGCAGCTCCACCTCTGTTGCCGTCACTGAGAACTGAGGTGGGCTGACAGCAGCAAATGCTTCTTTTATGTCACAAGGGTCTGGTGGCCCAACAAAGGCCATCTCCTTGACCAAACTGAGGTCAGGCAGCTCTGAGACTTCTTCTCAACCAGGTTTCACTCTTGGCTTTGTCTTGCTGAATCCAGAAAACTGGCGAGGATCTTACAAAATTAGTTCAGTCAGAAAGCCTCACCCTACATTTCTTATCACTCTCAATCTCTGGTAAAGTTCTTCATCCTCCACCATGCCCCAGGTGGTATCTCATCCCCACAGCTGACCTCCAGTGAGGGTCGTGCTAGGTCAGTTTAGCAGAGAACACTCCTGCCCTTGATGTCTCCTCCTACCCACTGACCCCACTCTGCTCCTTGGCTGTCCCAATTCAACATGTAGTCCAGTGCTATATGGAAGTCTCTCCTTCTACTGCAATAGTTTCTGGATAAAATCTGGTTTTACTGATTTCACTGCTGTCCAGCCCTGGTTCTCTCTCGCAAGCTAAAGGTTTTCCTGAACAAGTACAGAAAAGCACATCTTCAGGAGAAGTCTGACTCAGTATCTCATCATGTGCTCTGGACCTGTGCTTTCCACCTGCAGATTGGGCCTCCTCCATCCTCAAGGAAGTAGCAGTGTTACATCCCCATTTCAGAATGAAGTGCTTTCTCTCAAACTCTATATTTGAGTGTGGACCTTTTAATTTCTGCTTATTAAAACCCTCCTCATGGCTCTTACTGACATCCTAAAAATTCTTTTACTGTGACAGGAGTCAGCAAACCTCCAAACACTGCATGTTTAAAAGTCCTAATCAAAGCTTCTGGAACCTTCAAGACCCAATCTGGTGACAGCGCCACATAAACTCACAACCCACTTCAGGTTTCAAAAGAGAAAGGAACATTTGGAGTGCTCATAGAGGAGACACCCGCTGATGGTGAAAGTATGTTTCTTGGAAGAAGAGCTTTGATGGAAAAAGAAGAAAAGCTTTTGGAAACCTAAAAAAACAAGAAACAAGCAAAAATTCTTGACTTTTCATATCAAACACAGAGCCTGTTCTAGAAGGGCAAACAGGGGCCACAGAGCAGGGATCCAAGCCGGCATCGTGCTGGAGGACAATAGCGCTCTCTCTGGACCAGAGGAAGAGCACTGGAAAAGGCCAGCATGTGTATACTAATGCGAGCTGACCAAAATCCACAGAGAGGGTAATTTTACCCCAGGGGTTTACCTCAGGAAGTAGAAAGCTAACCATTCTACAGCCTGATACAACTGCAGTCAACAGGAAAGGACAAGCCTGTAGAGCGAGGACCCAAGTGAAAGCTCTTCCTCTGTCCCCAACCCTCTCTTCTCCTCCCTTCCTCTCCAGCCCCTGTAAGCCCTGGAGGCCTTTCCTTCTACCCACAGGAGTGAAGGAGATCGTTGTAAACTGAAAGTCAGGAGTGAATTTCTTTAAGGGCACATGTATATAATAAACCCCCTGTGTGTCTAGAACTAATTAAGGACACACATCACAATGTGTTATAAGATAGCACTGGTGGGTAGAGATAAATAATGATGGCACAGCATAAAGGCAAGAGCGATATTACAAATCAGAGAGGCATAGGCACTGGAAAAATAAGTGCTTTCACAGCAATTGATAATCATGTGAGAGAACAGATCCTTAACTCACACTGTACACAAGAATAAGCTGAAGATACATTTAAAAAATCTGAAGGGTTAAGTCTTAAATATTTTATTGAGAAAATAAGGAAGAATGATAGTATGAATTTAGCATAAGGAAGGACTTCTTAAACAAATAGAGAAAATAATTTGAATACATTAAAGTTTTGAAGTTAAAAAATTAAGTTAACAAACATGTCAAGGATTGAAAGAATATATCATAATCTAAATAACATCAAAACTGTAAAATTGTTTCATATACATTAATAATGGCTTTCACTTAGTGAATCAACCCCATTTATGTTATTCACATGTATTAATTTATTATAAACTTAGGACAATGCAACAGGATAGGTACTTGTATTAGTCTTATTTTAAAGATTAAAAAGACTATGGAAAATAAAAATTATATTTCAGCAAGATTACATGGCTAGTAGATTGGGAACTAAGCCAGGGGAGCTAGTTCCAACCCTGTCATTCATGGCCCAATAGTAAAATGGAAAAGGGAGACTCAGGTAGTTAACAGACAATTATTGTGAACACTGCTAAACCTTAGGGATAACCAGCAAAATGCAAAGTGAAGTAAATCACCTTCAAACTAGCAAAAAGTTAAAAGTGTTGGAACTGGCACATACAGCAAAATAGGAGCTATCATCAACTAATGATGAGGACATGGAAGGAACAATAATTTGTAACAAAATAGAAGGCAACTCTTAAATTTGAAGGTGGCCATCGATCTTAATGTCTTGTAAAAACTCTTCCACATTTGCCTAAAGAACACAAGCTCAAGGAAAGTCATTAATTGCTAAAAATCCATCAGTAAGAGCACAGAAGCCACCAGAACAACTGCCAACCAGAAAACAGATAAATGCATCGTGGTCTATCTATGCAATGAAATGTTACAAGGCAGAGAAAAAGGAATGTGTATACATACTTCCAGATGGAGAAGCCTTAACAATAATGTTGAGTCAGAAAACCAAGTTTCTCTGCTTGGAAATGGTGGATCCCTATCTCTGGTTATGTTGTACGATGCTCTGACAGTTAACTTCATGTGTCATGCAGGTTAGGCCCTGGTATCCAGATACTTGATCCAGTATTATTCTAGATACCGAGATACTCTAAATACACTCTATGAAGGTATTTTTAGATAGGATTAACATAATTCAATAGGCTTTGAGTAAGACAGATTATCCAGAATGAGGGTGAGTCTTATCCAATCATTTGAAGCCCTCAATAGGAAAAAAAACCTTCCCTTCTAAGAGAGGGCCCCCCTCCAGCAGGCTGCCCTGACTTGAACTCTCCCATGGGGCTCCAGCCTGCTAGGCTACCCTGCAGGTTTTGGACTTGCTGAATCTCCAAACTGCATAAGCCAATACCTTAAAATAAGTCCCTGTTTACATTACACATACATATTTTCAGTCCTGTTTCTTTGGAAAACACTAACTAATACAAATGGCAATGCTTAAAACACACAAGGTGATTGATGGGCAGATACATATGTGAACAGCATCCTTGGAGCCATGCAAGGTAGTCACCTGCTTAATTCTCAATACTGACAAAGGATGGTGCATGTACAACCTTCACAGCCCTGCTAAGGGCTGGTTTGAAAAGTCATCTTAATGCACCAATGCAGGGCACAGGTCCAGACAGTTCTGAGAGCTGCATTTCAAGTCAATTTCATTTATCAGGAAAGGGAACACGTCCCATTTTCTAGCATACACACAGGAGTTAATATTTTTTCAATTATAATTTGAACCAGTGGGCCAGTTCTAAAAACTATATAGAAGTGTTACATTAGAATAAAAAACCCTCATCAGTCAGTTGCTACAACAAATGAAAATTATGTGTTTTTTTCTGAGCTGTAGTTTTTAATTTTTATTTTGTAACAGCAAATGACTTATATTCTGATGTGAATTATAATTTACAATTTTTTTTTCATTATGAATTAGAGAAAAATATGCTGTCCTGATTTCTGGACCATGTCAGACATTATTCAAGTATGACAAATAATTCAGTGCCTTCTAAGTTATTATACCACTGTAGGCAGATCAACTGCTGCAGGTTATTTCTCCTTTTGCAAAAAATATTATATCAATATTTTAAGGTAATGGGAACTGTGTGCTGTATATTTAAAATCTTATGAGATTAGGATGCCAAAAGAAATACAAATATTAAATGACATTTATATATTGACAATCGTCTACATCCATATTCTTGTTGTTATAGAAACAGCTCATAAAATGTTTTCTCCTATACCATCAAGTAATGTTTTTATATAAGACTTGGGAAAACAACTGTTAATTAATTTTAGCACTTTGTCAATTTTGCTAATAAAATTCTAATGCAAACCATTGTGATGTAAATCAGTCTTTCTCTGTGTGTGTGTGAATATGGGTGCAATTATATAGGCTGTCAGACACCAGATGCTTACTAACTCATGAACCTAGAAAGCAGCATGGGCTCTATACAGATCTTTTCACATCTCTAGCTTTTTCTTCCATGGCAGTGGACAAGTCAATGGAAAGAATATAGTACTGCATTTAAGATACCACAGAGGTAAGCCAATGGATACCCATTATGGAAATTAAACAATCTAGAAGGCGGAAGGGGAGTAAGGGTAAGAACTAACTTTCTAAAAGGAACAATGAAACAGTAATAGTACAATTGGACATTAGCCATTTCAAGTTAATTATGTGAAACTACAATGAAGGAAAACATAGCAGTCGTTGTACCGCAAGATGCAAGGTTTCCCTGAGTGTGTAAAGGATATGTAACTTCAACTGCTGCCAAATTTGAAATGCTGGTGTGCTAACCAGCTTTCTGTCACTGTGACACAATAACTGAGGAAATCAGCTTATGGACGAAAGGTTTGTTTTGGATCATGGTTATGGAGGTCTCAGTCCATGGTTGCTTGGTCTTGTCACTTTAGGCCTGTGGTGAAGCATCATGGTGAGGAGGGCATGGCAGAGCTGCTCACCTCATGGTGACTGGAGAGAGAGACAGACAGACAGAGAGGCAGATGGGGGCTGGGGTCCCGATATCCACTTTAAGGGCATGGTTCCAAGTGATTTAACTTTCTTCCACTAGGTCCCACCTCCTGAAATTCCACTCTCCAGTAGCACCATCAGCTGGTGACTGAGCCTTCATTACCTGGGTCCTTGCAGGACATTTAAGATCCAAACCACAATACCCAATAAAGCAATTATGCCCTTTTCAATCTCCACTATTTGCCTGGTCCTGTGCTAGGTTGTGGAGATACCACTGGACAAGACACGGTGTCTAAACTAGGAGGCTTTCTAGCAGGGATAGAGGCAGCACACCAGGAAGTAGAACACTGAGTGTGTTGTGCTATGGTGGGGTACTTCACCCAGACTGGGAATCGGATGATTTCCTGGAGGAGGAGATGGCACTGGAATGAAGTTAAAGTTCATAGGGGTTGGAAGAGGGGCTTTTCACATGAGAGAGGGAGAGAGAGAGAGAGGGAGAGAGAGAGTTTTCCTTGTCTGTGAATACAACTCAGTTTTAGGGGAGTGTCTTGGTTACTTTTCTCTCATTGCTGAGACAAAATACCTGACACCCAAAATTAAGGAAGCAAAAGTTTATTTAGCTCTCAGTCCATAATCTGCTCGTGCTAGGGCAGGATGGCTTTGCAGAGGAGAACAGTTCATGGCAGCAGAAGACAGCAAAAGCAACAAAAGCAAAAAGGGAGGAGCGCGAGAGAAGACTCTTTCTGTCCCTTATACTGTATGCAGGCTACCCGCCCTAGGGTGGGTGTAGCACTCACTCCCATAATCCCAGCACTAGACAATGAATCAATCACAAACTCCAGAAGCCTGACCCCATCACTGCATGAGGCTTTGGGGGGACATCCAGACACAAACCATAACAGGAGAGTGTGTTAATAAAAGCAGAGGCTACAGTAGAAAGGAAAGCAGGAAAATGACCATAATTGGACTTGAACCTCATCACAGAGAATAAAGATTTATGTTAGAAAGTTCTCCCCCTTAAGTTGCATATGAATTTTCTAGGTAGCTGCTGCCCTTGGGTTATAGACAAGTAATCTTTGGTATCAGGGTTCTAAATCCCAAGCCTCACCATGTAGGGAAAAAGAGGATGGGAGCAAAGAGAACCGGAGGGCTGGCACCTCCAAAAGCAAACCTGATTCAGTGATCAGGCATCACAGGGATGATGGCGCAGACCCTTATTTCTTACTGCACAGCAGATGTCAGCATAAGACATCAGCTTGTCATGAGTCCCGGAAGCCAGGAGGTTAATGAGGACAACACAAATCCCCAGCTTCTCCGTTCTCCATGTGCAATTAGCCAACCCATCTATGTCTAAAAAGGGAGCTTGGGAAAATAACGACCCACAACATACTTGCCTATAAATCTGAAAATTTTATAATTAGGACCTCACCACCACTAAATTCCACTGAGGAAAGAAGAAAGCTCTGAAACCCAATCCCAAACAGAGGCAGAGTGTGTGGCATTAAATCTTCTCTACATTCATAAAAACACCTGTGTTCGAATCCTCATTTCAAGACCAGACAGGCCTGATGGATGTGCTCCCCAGCAAAGCCCCGCTGAACCTGGCTGGCCTCCTCTGTTGGAAGGACTGTGCTCCTCATGATTTATCCATCCTGTTCAGCAGGTATAACTCCCAGGCTGCCTTTACTCCTGAAACTGGGATGTAAATGAACCTTTCTGCTCAGCATTCTTCAAATAAAAATAAATAATTCAAATGAGATAGAAAAAAATGGTCTGCAGCGGGAAATAAATAATGTCACGAATAAATACAGTTTTCTGTACTGCGAGATGTGGATACTCAGGGGATGATCAGACAAATGAGCCTAACAAAAGACGAAGAAGCTAAATGGTTTTTAAAGGAGAGTTCCTGTGGGTGGCCTTGCCTATTAGTGGAAGGAGCAGGGCTGAGGAATTGGTGTCCTGGTTTCTGATCCCAGCTTTGTATTTTGGTAGACAGAAAGCACCCAAGGCACAATTTCAGGGTGCTGCAGCAGAGCACAGCAGAAGCTTTTTGGCCCACTCCTAATTTCAGCCACCATTGCGGGGTACAGTTCCCTAGAGGTCAGATGGACAACTGAGCACATGTCTTGTAGCTTTCTGGTGAAGTCATGGCACCGCTCAGGGGTGCAGGGAAGTTAATGTCCCCCAGAAACCTGTATCCAATGAGAGCTGGTGGGTTTCTGTCACCTCCTCGAACCATCAGGGACAGTGCCACGCATGCTTCTAAGAAGCACGACCCTGGCAGCCTCTCAGTGCCTGCGGGTGACCTCCAGCAGGAGACTGTTCCCTCCTCTGCGTCACTCTCCCTGCTTGCTGGTGTCACCCCCTTAATATGTGACTTGCACCCACATCCTTGTCTCAGCTTCTACTTTTAAGGATCCCAACTAAAGTCAGGGCAGCGCATGTGGTCGCCAAAGTCAGTGAGAGTAGGGTGGCCAGAGGGGAGAGGAAGAGCAATCCTGCGCAGGGCGAGCAGGAGGGAGGGCTGGGGTGGGAAGCGGTGCCAGGTCAGGGTTTGCCACAGACCCCGGGGTGTCACCAGGAGTGTGGCATTTCCACAGCTGCCCAGCACTGGTGGGCTGAATTTTAGCTCAGCCTCTGAAAAATCATCATTTTCCCACCTTTATTTCTTGCAAACTACAGTAAGATACACACTTTACTTTATGGCCAGAACACATACACATATCCATATCACATACGTGCATGTTTATCGGCCAGATAAATATGGATATGTAAATTCCTGGATATGTAAATATCTGAACCCACATCAAATACATAAAGATCATCAAAGATGATTCTTACCACCTGTGATGCAATTTGCCATTTTCTAAGCTGCCACGTTGTGTTTTCTTCTCTCTCCACTTTGTGTTTTACAGAGTTGATTTTGCAGCCCCCAGAACAGGTCACAGCCCACAGTCTGGAAACCGCTGGGCTACACTCATCTTCCTGGGAACTGGAATGAACCATTCATTCTCTGCGTAACTTACTGGCTTGTTTGGTAACATAACGAGAGAAGATGAAATGACAATGGAAGTCCTTTCTGCTTTTCAAAAGCTTTTATAATTCTATGCCAAACTCATAATAAAATGCCAGGCTATCTTCCATATTCCATTAATTTTAATAGTTAGCAGAGGATACAATGTAGATAAAGAACTATGTGTTATGTATTTTTTCCAGAAAATATGCTTATGAAGATGTCGGATATTCTTTTAGCAATACTTTTATGTTCAGAATTGGCATACAGATAATTGGCATATAGATAAAACAGTTGCAAAGATACCTCTTTAACTTAATTTCTTAATCTCTTAATGCATTCTAAGTCTTCCTTTTCAACAAAATTCTCGGTTCTGTTTCTTCCGCCACATTCTTCTTCCTGTGTTGCCTTGTAAGGAGCCCCATGCACACCTGTCCTGTGGTCCGCAGGCTGGGGCCCCTCCTCTTGCTATAGATGTCCTGCCAGTCTCAGCTCTCCAGTGCCCTCTCCTCACCTTCTCCAGTCTGGTCCTGTCCCCACACCCCGCCTCCACCCCGAGCGTGGGTCTCACTGAATCACTGTGCTGCTATTTGTTTATGTGGCTCTCACTCAAGAAGAATCCACTTTATTCATCTTAGCATCCAGAGCACCTGACAGAGTAGCTGCCACGAAGCAGGTAATGCTGCAAATAAAATCAATCCTGTGTTTTCAATTTTCACTGAGATGTTCACGTGAACTCGCAGGGTCACCTGAGGCTCAGGTGTCATTTCCCGAGAACAACTATCCAGCAGCCCGTGAAAACATTCTGCACTGTCCAATTCAACCACATGGGGCACCCTCTCTTATCAAATTGGGTTTGGCCAAAAAGTCAGCAGTTGAGCACTGGGAAAGTTACTCGTGGAAAATATACTTTCCATGAGTATATAAAGGAGCAAAGCGTCTCTCTCCAAATGGTACTCTGTATTATAAATACAGGTGCATTCTGCTGTGCGTTCCAGAAGAAGAGGGTAATACTCTGGGTACACAGATCAGGAATGAGTGCTAGAGGTTTCCCAGGAATATCTCCATTCCTCTATGTCTTTACTACATTCACATGTAGCAATTTTCATTCATTCATGAGCAAAGATTCACTTTCTTATTACATAAGTCTCTTTCAGTGACTTAAAGAGCTTCCTTCCCTCGGACTAAACTAGATGCTACTTGAGAACAATGTAGGCTATTAATTTAGTTTAGAACTGCCCAGGAGATGTCTGATGGGATGCTCACTGCAGAGAAAGGGGTAAACCCGACACACTTAGGATCGCGCTTTCCTTCTCAGCACTTTGGATTTGTTGTTCCAGCCCACCATCATATATTCTGTACTGTTCAGTTCCAATAATGAAAGCAATTTGCCTTTCATTATTTCTACTCCTCCCATGCCTTTAGTCCTTGAAAGAACTATCACTTTTATATTGAAACTTGTTTTTCAGCTTTAGATGAATGACCTCGGATAAATAAACACCCATAATTTCACTCTGTCTGCTGAAGAAATGACCTTGGACATAACCATACTTGACCTTCAGAGGAAGCTTTTAACAAAATATAAAGAAGTTATATAAAAGGATACATTTCAGTTTTGCCTATTATCCCTCCTTTTTCATGATCTCTGAGGTCACTTGGTGCTTTGGTCTGCATCACACGCTCATATCCCTCTTCTACATTAAAGGAGGTGGATTAAAAGCTGAGTCTTTTCATAAGACTTCTGATTTTAACACAAAGTAATCTTAGTTGTTCTTTAACTGAGCATTGTAACACCCTCAGAACACACGGGCCTCCATGAAGGGAGCTGTGAGGACAGCTGGTTTTGGGAGTTCAATTAAACTGCTGATTTCAGCAGAGTCCTAGGGAGTGAGCAAGCCACCTCCACTGGAGTCTTGGCTGACGAGACGGTACACTCCCTCAGAAGGAGAGAGGCTGAATGCACGAGGAGAAACTGTCATGTCTTAACCCTTCAAGGAATGGCGTGTGTCCTGGCTGCCCACGTGCTGTCCTGCCACCCCTATGCTGAGCCCCTGAGTCACACCAGAGATTCCGTCTCCACAGGGGTGGGGTCAATCGAAGGCAAGCAGTCTAACTTCGGAGCCACTTCTTCCCACAAATCCATTTCCCCTCTGAATTTTCCTTTCCTCTTATTTTAAAAAAAACACTGTACCTTCTTTCCAAGGGGCTGTATTCCAGGAACCCCAGTGGATGTCCCATACCATAAATATTGTGCTTTGTCCTAGATACGCATATGCCAATTTAATCCCTTCTCTATTTTAACTAAGCACTTATGGCACATGGTGGCAATAGCTTTTGCAGTTTGAGATGTGATAGCAAAACTAGCATGCATTTCTTTTTCCTTCTCCACAATTTCCAGGAGAGAGGATTCATTCCCAATGTGCATCTTAACAACTTCAGCATAAAATCTCTTTCCTTTCTTTATTGAAGTCAAGAATTTTCATTTGTGCACTTAAAGCAAACACTTAATCCTTCCCTTTGGCATATCCGAATTGCCAACATCCCTACTTTGTACTCTGGGGCCATTATCAAGTAAAATAAGGGTAACTTGAACACCAGCACTGCTGTAACTGTGACAGTCGATTTTAAGATCCACACAGCTGCTAAGTGAATAATGGGAGGGTAGTGTGTACAGCATGATTATGCAGGACACAGGGATGATTCATATACCAGTTGGGATGGTAGAACATTTCATCATGATTCTCAGAATGCTATGCAATTTAAAACTTATAAATTGTTTGTGTTTGGAATTTTCCATTTAATATTTCCACACCTCAGTTGACCACAGGTAAGAAATTGCAGAAAGAGAAGTCAAAGATAAAATGAGACAACTGTACTATATTTTCCTACCACCCAGGGTAGAAATTGCCTAGTAAATTTCTTGCCAGTACTTGCCAATTCTAATCCATTACATGATTATTTCCAGATGAGTCTCCATAGCACAGAGCCTTGCACATGCCAGTTTCTTACTCAAAACTCTCAATGATTTCCCTTGCTTGAAGAGGGAAAGCAAAAAACTAAAACAAAAAAACTCTGGTTTTTTCTATCTGGTTCCAACCTATTCTGCAGAATTCCTTTGGGTCTCTTGTCAAGCTATTCACTTTTTTCCAAAACATCCATATTTACAACTCATATCTGTAAAATTCTGTCAAATACCCAGTTATGTAAAATGTAAAATTACATGATGTCTGGTACAAAATAGATAGCTGACACATGTTGCAAGAATGAGGACACATGTATGTGACACAGAGACATGACATCTTTTTTCCAGTGACTTATAACCTGCATCTTATGTCCCCATTCTTTCCCGGGTTGCCTTTACAATTTTTACTTAGTATACTAACAAACTATAGTTTCTAAATTAAAAAAAAATCATACCCTGACTAACCAAAGGCAAACATGATTCAGAGAAATACATACTGCCTTCTGAAAAATGATATTTCCCAGGGCAGAGTTAAAATGACTTCTGTAAAGCCATCTCCTTGTGTCAGAAGGAATATTAAGCCAGAGCAGACCAGAATTGGTCTGGACTAGTAATTCTCAAAGTTTGATCCAGGAACCTCCTATCATGGCAGCTCCAAAATTAGGAATATGTGCATAATGATACAGGACATTGACTTTGTTCACAGTGGCTCTGAAGCTGCAAAAGCAATGGTGGTAAAACTGCTGGAACCTGAATGTAGATCAAACCAGTGGCATCAGATTATACTCGCACCACTTCATCACCCAGAAATATTAAAAAGACTTGCGTTCAAGGGTTGTGATTTCATAAGATTCATTGCTTTTACTGCTACATCAAGGATGCTGTAGTTTGAAGCTGTTCCCCCACTCCACTCTTGCAAGAGTGTGACAATGATGAAGTGGAACACACACGAAGCACTTCTGTTTTAGGATGGTTTCCTCTTGAAAAACACCTGCGTGTTGAGTTGTGATTTGAATTCGCCACTTTTTCACGGATATTGTTATTCAGGCTTGGGTATTTGCAAGTCATTTTCTTGGAGATGAACAAAATGAGCCTCTCACTTCAAGGGAAACAACTGGCAGCAACTGTTAGTAGCAATAAAGTTTGAGTTTTCATGCAAACATAGAAGGTGGGGGAATCAGTCTGTGGTCTTGAGCTTGAGAATTTCCCACTACTTAAATAAAGATATTCTGATGCAGTCATCGGTAATATTAACACATGTGACCTTAAAACGTATTGTAAGATGACTTATGCAAATATTTAGATGATCAGCAAGAAACTCAGCATGACATATGCCAACATCACACACGGTTTTAAAAGATCTAATTAAGACATTCAAGATCTGTCTGGGAGAGAGATGTAGATTTTAAGTAACAGTAAAAAATGTTCATTGCTAAATTTTCACAATTTCTTTAATTTTAAACTAATCTTTAAGAAAATAAAACTTACGGAGTTTTGGCATAGTATAAAAGAATATGCAGAATTATTTGAAAAAGCTTTGAAAATATTTACCTTTTACAATGATGTATGTCTCTTACTATATTTTATGCATGTGCTTTGAACAAAATATGTAACAACAGACTGAATATAGAGGAGATAAGGGAATTCAGCTGTTTGCTATTAAATCAGATATTGTAGACATTTGCAGCATCATAAAATAAAGAAATTCTTCTCATATGTGGAAAAACTTAGGTATTTTAAATGAAATATTTATATGCATACATAATAGGTTTATATTTCACTTTAAAATTAATACTTGATGGAAACATTGAATCAAATATTTAAACATTTTTTAATTTTAATATCCAATGTAATAAATATTGATAGATGTAACTCACTTAGATAAGACCTGTGTGAGGTCTTTTGTAATTTTTAAAAGTGTAAAGGAGGTCAGGAGACCAAAAAATTTGAGAACTTCTGACCTAGTGGGTTTGAGTGGAAATGGTGGAAATGATTAAACTATGGGCCACAGTATGCGTGAGTCTGAATTTTATCACAAGACTCAGAAATTTATTCCATCCACTATTGTCTAACAGAGTTCTAAGGGATTACATTTTTAGTTATTTTTACCTCAAAATTCACAGTGGTAACTGGGGCCCAAATGAAAACACCATCATCCTAATGGTGAATGCCCATCAGCACCTCCAACACTGGGCTGGCAGAAAAGGACAGGAGCGAGCACAGCCCTACAGTGTCCTATTCCTTTACTTCCTCCAAATGATTTCACATTTCAAAGTTCAGGAAATTTTATATTAAGAATCAGCGCACTGCAACTGCATCCAGACCTGGAGCCTTCGTGCTCTGCAAATAGTTTTAAAAGTACAACAGGGTCCTCAAGTAATGAACACCTGTCTTATTTCATAAGTAGATGTTAAGCTTGGAAATAAATGTTAATCTGAATAGTAAAATTCACTTTTTAACCAAACTCTTTATATTTTGCTTTTAAAGCATACAAATAATTTGATTATCTCTCATTTAATTATGTTGGTCAGTGAGCTAGTTCTGTTAATTCTAATCTTGGTTTCTGGTGATTGTATCCACAAGCATGTTTCTTAAGTGACATTTTAAACTTGCTTATTCACTGCTTACTCGCACACTTCGTAAGAAATGTGGTTTGGAGCATGGGCTCTAACCAGGAACCCAAACTGCATTATTTATAATCTGAGTGATGGTGAGTAGGTTACCCATGTCTATGTACCTCAGTTTCCTAGGCTATGAAATGGGATCAGCATTTCAGAGGGCTTTGTAGGAACTAAAATGTGTTAACATTTTTAACATTTGTAAAGACTTTAGAACAGTGGCTGGTATGGGTTTTTACTTCTTATTTATACAGTATAATGGTTGACATATTGTGTCAACTTGAGAAGTTTAGAAGCTTAACTGACTCAGCATTTCTACATCCTAGGGTGTAGAGGATGTGCCCTAGGGCAGCTGTTTACACCCTTGGATGTTGTAATGGTTGATTCCTTGTGTCAATTTGAGAAATTTAGAAGTTTAACTAAGTGACTCAGCAGGGGGCCAGGGTCCTCACTTGGTAAACATCCTGAGCCTGTGCAAGAGGAGGGCACGGAGATAGTGTGAGTGTTACACTTGCCCTAGGGCAGGTAGCCTGCTTACAATATAAGGGAGGAAAAGAAGCTTGCTCTCCTCCAACTTTTTTGTTCTTGTTGCTTTTGCTGTCTTCCGTGGCCATGGACTATTGCCCCTCACCACGCCACCTGCCTTGGAGCCAGCAATTACAGACTGAAACCTCCACAAATTATGAGCTAAATAAATATTTCCTCCCTTAATTTTGGGCATCGGGTATTTTGTCTCAGCAATGAGAAAAGTAACTAAGACACACAGTTAACAAAATATATTCACTTGGGTCACCTTGTCATTACTGGTGTACAGAAATCTGTGTGGTACAAATGTGAATGCTCACCCTGGATATGAGCTGCAAAGAGTCTCTTTAGTACATAATTTTATAAGAGAAAAAAATGATAGTGATGTATATCAAACAACTCTATTTACTTTTCCCTTTTCTTAACTTATTATAATAAGTACTTTATTTACCTACCAATTCTTCAGGTTTGCACTGATGTTTCTGCACTGTTTTGTCTGAATTAATTGTTCATCTTGTAGGGGTTTAGCTACCATTTGTGTATTTATAATAGGCAAGTCTATGCCTATCCCTTCTCATACGCTGGGACCTTGGTACTGCCATCCTCATTTTAGTTGAAGAGAAGGAGGCTTATCAAGGTTACTTGCCCAAAGTTGTAAAGCTCAAAGTAGTGAAATGAAGACAGACCTTGAACTTTCTGAATCCCAATTTCACACAAGCCATGGAAGCAAGTTTCTTGTGATGGTTCCCCTGCAAAGCAACAATCATTCATATTCACACCTCTCATAGCCCTCTGCAGATGCTTCTCTGCCATGTGCTTGTTACCTAGAGAAGCTATCATAATCTTTTAGCAGGACCAGTGCCTTGTCTGGGGAAGAAACACCTATAATGGACATGTTATTCTGCCCTGCTGCAAAATTTCTTCCACTGAGATATGTCTGATCTGTTAATGAGGGCACATCCAGACTAAGAACACTGAGAATGGCAACTGGGATGTGATGGTGGAATCCCAGGAGCCTTGGCCAGTGAGGTAGAGACCTTGGCATTTGCAGATGAAAGCCTTGCACTTTCAGATTGCTTGGACCTTTAAATAATCCTGGGACTAGTGAGGGAGATTCTGCAAGGGCAGAGAGCACCAGTGAAAAAATAGTGGCTGCTGGTGTTGGTCTTTGCTAATTGATTAATAAGAAACATACATGTGACTACATTAACTATTAATAGTGTGAATACATTACACCTGATATTTTCAAAGGAAATATAATCAACTTTCCAGGATGTTGTAGCTCATCTGTACATATCTAAGTTTGATGATCTAAGTGCTATGGAGTCATGATCTCTAGGGGGAGATACTTTTTAGGAGAGATCTCAACACATCCATGACATGGCAGGTTACCACTCATATCCCTTGTATAGGAAAACAAGACAGGATTCCCTGTTCTTGGGAGAGGGGATTCAGTTTGGCCTGTGGGGTAAAAGAGTAGGATGGGGGGTCACAGGGAAGAGAACTGTGGGTGGGAACCAGACCTGCCTCCAATGGCAGGCAAAGTAGATGGAAAAAGCACAAAGTCACACTACAGATTGGAAAGTGTAAGCAGGGGAAACTATGAGATGTGGTTGAAAATGGTGGTGAATCATTCCTTTTTAAAAATATATTACAGTAAAAGACACATTGTCATTAATCCCTCTCAAGATACTCCCTCTCACTTTGATCACACTTGTCCCATCTTTCTTGCCACTTTTTGAAGCAATTCGGGAAGTCCTCTCTTGTATGTCTTTGGTCATGCTGTCCTGGCTGCCTCATGTCCTGCACTAATTCAAAACATCTACCTCTCATGGTCATTTTGTCCTTAGGAAGAGCCAGAAGTCACATGGTGCCAGGTCCAGGGAATAAGGTGGGTGAGGACACACCATCATGTTTTAATGTGTTTGCCTTTCTGTTGGATGGTGCTCGGTGGCAACATTCAGTATACTTTTTTATCAGACCTCGTAGGCACTCATGAAAGAAGACCTTCACAGCTGCTTCAGAAAGTGGCAAGAATGATGGGGAAACTGTGTTTCAAGTGAGAGGGAGGATTTTAAGGGGGATTAATGGCAACATGTCCTTTAATACAATTTTTAAACATTCACTGTATATTTTGATCGGCCTGCATATTTCGGTGACCCTCTCATCACTGTTCTTCACAAGTGACCTCAGAAATATGCACTCTTTATGTGTTCATGGTGCAGTCTGGTTGGGATTCATAGAGCCTCAATGTCCCCTGGAGGTTCGGCACTGTCTGCCTCCCAGGGTGAGAACAAGGTTTGGATCCCCACTGAATACAACCCTCCCTTCACCTGCATTTCTTCCATTCTCCCATAGTTTCTGGACACATCAAATAAAAACACACAACTCCTGGTTAAATTTGACATTCAAATAAACCACACAATTTTACCAAAAGTATATTCCATGTAATATGCTAGGCACAGTTGTATTAGAAATGTATGCACTGTTTATCTCAAGCTCAAATTTAACTGGGTATCTTGGATGTTATTCGGCAACTCCAGCCCCTTTCCACTACCGCAGGCCCTCTGCTCTTTGAGGCAGCACGGCTCCTGGTCCTGTCCCCTCAAGGGCACAGACTTTTGGAAATGGGAGGGAGGAAGGGAGCTGTCTGCAGACAATAAGGGTCTGCAGCATGATCCTCTCCAGGGATTAGAGGGCATCAGAGAAGCTAGTGACAAACACAGTGAAACAATGAAATTATAACCCATATCTTAGTATCCAATCCTGTTGCATGTTTCCTTGTTCATGGGGCCAGCAAGTGGGAAACAGCTGTGCTGTTCTTCATGGGAGGAACTGAAATGAGCTAGGAGGGAAACAAAGTCTATTCCAAGGCACATGGTTCCCAGACAGTGGGGTAAAGTGTCCAAGAGAAGGACGTGCATCATTGCACTTCAAATGTAATGTGGACAACTGTGATCAACTTGCTTTTTGAAGACTTCTCTAAATGTTGGTGTTACGGTTTAGAGGTAAAATGTTCCCCCAAATGCTCAAATATTTGGAAGGTGGCTGGATCATGGGGGCACTGTATCCATCAGTAGATACATCCATGGATGAGTTCATAGCTGAAAGTGCTGTTAGGTGGTGCAGCCTGGTTGGAGTGGGTCACTGGGTTGTGACCTGGAAAGGTGGATTCTTGTCCCCAGCTCCTCCCATCTCTCTCTGCTTCCTGGCTGCCACAGGAGCCCTCCACCTGTGCCTTTCCACCGTGCTGTTTCTACCTTGGAGTCAGCCAACCAGGGACTGAAACCTCTGAAACTGTGAGTTAAAATACACTCCTACTTTAAGTTGTGGGTGTCTGGTATTGTTCCTTGTTTTAACAACAAGGAAAGTGACTAGGACCACTGCTATCTTTCTGCTCCTAACAGCTCCCCAAAACATTATTTTCCCCCTGAAATTTCACTGTGGAGAGAAATCACATTTCTAAATTCTGAGTGTTTCCTCAACCCTGCAATAAAGGATGAATTATAAGCAGGCAAGGAGTAGCTGAAAACAAATCTTTTGCTTTAATCCTAAAATGTACATTTTTATATTACAATCACACACTGCAAGTCTGTTCCAAGCATGGGGAACTTTATCCCTTTTTGTCTCTGTCTACCCAAAGAAAAATAACAGATTCCAGTCTGTGGAGTTTCTCTTGTCTTAGCTTCTCCTTTCACCTTCAGGATGGAAGTGACACTTCTGGTGCACTGTGACCCTTCACTGATCTGTTATTTTCTCTTCCAGGCTGGACTCAATTTGAATGACTGAGTGGGTCCTCAGGAACTGCGGGCAAATCAGAGGAGGTGGGGGCGTAGGCACTGGGGACCGGACAAGTAGATGGCTGTCAATCACAAGCCCATGCTGAATTCACTCTTCTTAGCTGTGCTTCTGGAGTTTTCATTCTGATTAACTGATATCGGCCTCCTGGTTTGGATAAAATTCCTCCCCCAAAAGTTGGGTCCTATCTGCTCTGAGAAGGCTAAAGGGAAGGGGCCATGTTTCTCAGGGCAGGTGCTGCTCTCCTCCTTGCACATCTGGGAATGCAGAGACCACAGGGACAAGGCAAGGTCAAAGGAGACAGAGGACGCACCTTTAGAGCAGCCCCAGCCTGGAGAGAGTTTTGCATCACGGAGCCTCCTGGCTGTAGCTGGACAGGTGTGTGTGCCATGTTTCAACAGTGGACCTTGTTCTCTGCGCCCCATTCCTCGTGCTACTTATGTGGGGCCATCGAGGAAGAGATGAAGGAATACTATGCACTCTCACTACGGGGGATGCTGGAGACAGGTAACAAATCCCAGAAAGAACTGGGCGCATCGGCTGAAGGGTAATTCAGAGAACGTGGCAAAGAGATAAAGAGGCCTTCCCCATGCTCTGAAGATAGTTCAACTGCTGTCCAAGCTGAGGAGTCACAGCGCCATGGCAAACGTGGCCATTGCTTCCCAGCTCTGAAATGCCATCTCTAACTATTGACAGCTGCAAGGTGCAAAAAGATCTTCTAGGGAAACGAGGATGTCGAAGGCAGCATGTGCCACCTTGGTTAGAAGGCATTACCTGACAGCTTCTCTGAATGCAGAGAGAAGCTAGGAAGAGAAGCTCCATTTCACACCCCCTTTCTCCTCTGAGAAACCTCCTGTCCCTCCTCCTCACTGCCACGTACCCCCAGGAATTGTGTGTCCAAACCCACAAGAAGCGCTGGGCTTTGAACCCCCATTGAACTTCCTGTCTCAGTCACTCCTCGGCTGGTTTCAGGAACTGTCTCGGGTGCACAGTTCCTGAAACCAGCTGAGTGTGCACAGTGTCTCGTGTGCACAGTGTCTCGTGTGCACAGTTCTCTTCAAGCGTGCAAACATCTTCAGGCTCAGGCTGCCCATGAACATCCTTCTTTCCATAGAATGCTTAGTCCAATCCCTGGCACTTAGCAGATTTTCAAATACACAGCTGAACTGAGCTATAATTAGATATTAGAGACATAAATTATGACCTAGGCAGGCAGAAAGACTATTGCTCTTCACCTTAGCAGAAAGTGGATTACTGAATATTCAGTCTCATTGGTGCATTTTGCCCCTGGAGCCCATGATGGAGCCCAGCGGGGGTGGTGTGTCCTCGAATCTCAGCCTCTTTTCCCTGGCTCTTTTGCCTTGGCCAAGTCACCCACGGGCTGCTGCCTTGCACTCCTCCTTGCATAAAACTCTGGTGCTAAAATCAGTCTTTCGCTGGGCTGTTGTGAGGACTTGGTGACATCAGAAATACAGACAGCTGAAATGGCTGTCTGGTACAGAATAAGTCTCCAGTGAGTGTTAACCATTATCTGCTGGTCACGGTGGAATGATTTTCACTTCTCCTTTGTTCAGACACATACTGTAAGACACAGTTTCTCCTGACATTGCTAATTTCCATGGGAAGGAAGGGTGTGGCAATTGAAATGACCCTGGTTTCATGCTGTATTTTGCATAGTCGCCTAGCGTTGGTCACTCAGGAAATCTCAGTGTTCTTTTTCAAATTAAGGCAATGGCGCTTGGCCTACTGCTCAATGTTGAGGATTAGTATTTTATAAAAAATATAAATGTTGCACGATGAACAATTTTGTTGTTTTAAATTGGCTTTCTTACATATGAATGCACTAATACACACACACAAAGACATACACAGACACACACACACAGATATACACAGACACACAGGCCACACTCCCTCTCATGGTGAGCTTGTCTTTCTGATTCCTTCAATGCGCAGATAAAGAACTTCTCCTTCCCAGACATACCCAGGTTTTTGCAGATCTGAAACTGTGTAATAATTTTGGCTTCCTCTATAAAATTATAAAACTACAAATACAAAGTTAATTTAAAGGTCATTTAATTGAACTGAGAGCAGGGGCTAAGAACAGCGGTGGGAAGGAGGGTCTTTGCTAGAGAGGACGCAGGAGTTTCAGCTGCATATTCACCCTGTCTGCCTGGCACACGTAGGCCACTGACCACGTGGCTGCATCACCCCTTTTCTGCCAACTACTTCCTGTCCTTTGCCAACTCTGCTCTCAGCAGGCAAGTTTGCATCTTCTGACCCGCTGTGGTCAGAGTTCAGCTCTTTTTCAATATATGTCATACGTATTTGGGGGCACAGAAAACAATACCCCAATGTGAAGTCCTCAGAAGGAAATTTCTTCCTGACCTTCTCCTCTTTTCCTTTTCAGTTTTTCTTTATCTCTTGCTTCTCAGTCTCTCCTGGGGAAAGCCAGAGAAGCTGGAATTCCTCTTCCCCAATGCAGGTCAGAGAAACCCAGAATCTCTTTTCCAAAAAAACTGGTCATAAAACCTAATGTTATTCGCACCTTTCTACCTTGGAGCTGGTCACAAAGAAATTCTCTCACCACCTAGGCAGACAGGCACTCAGAAGACTCCTGCTTCAGAAAGGCCCTGTGCCAAGCCCTAAGGAAGGGATATGGAAGAGAGGGCAAGAGAAATCAGCAGACAGGCCCTGCTGGGCCCCCAGTCAGTCTATCACTATTACCTCTGACTGTTTTTGCCCAACCATATTTCTGTTCTGCTGTCCATGCTTCACTGAACCTAAACATAAAAATGGATGGTTCACCCTGGGGTCCAGGTCTTCGATGTGAAGGCTCCCGTTGCTAAAACTATCCCCGCATATGCTTCTCTCTTGCTAACCTGACAGCCATGACCCCCTCATGTTAGGTAGTAAGGGGATCACCTCCTTTTCTGCCCTAAACCTTCACCCATTCTCTCCCTTTGCTGCACATGTCCATGTGCTTCCCACTACTCCCAGCTCAACGAGGATAAGGGCTACATTTAAGAATTGCTATACCACAGTTCCTTGCAGCATGCTGGGCTCTGTGCTTGTCGGATGGATGAATGAATGAATGAATGAGTGAGTAAATATTTCAGCAACCCAGCCACTCCGCTCCCAGTAAGCAGTCTTAGAAGGATGTCTGTTGCTGCCATTGCTTTCTCCAGCCCCTAGTGATGTTCAGAGCTGCTGATTCAACACAGGCTGATAAAGCTCCTCTTACACACAATGCATTGTTCTGAGTGCCTTTCAAACACCAACTCCTCCAGTCTTCATTACAGCCTGGCAGGGAGGGTACCATTCTCATTGTCCCCATCTGATGGTGGAGGAACCCAGCACCCAGGCCATGTAAGTGGATTCCTCTTGGAAGGAGCAGAGCCAGGAGGCTCCATCGCATCTGGCTCTTGGTCCGGCTTTCAACCACTGTGCTCTCCCCTAGTCTCTCTGTCCCTCCCACTTCCGTATTTCAGGCTAATGTTGCATTAGCCTCTGAGCCATCACCACTGACCCCCTCCCTGCAGCTGCTCCCCCTGGCAGGGGTTCCTGGTGTCCTGGTAGTGCAGACTATAGATGGCCTCTCCTATCGTTTGTCACATACTGTTGAGTTATTCCTTCCCCCTCCTTGCCCACTCTCAGCACTCTCCCTCCCTCATTTCCTTCTTTTCCGAATGTTTCTCTGTGTCCACCATGAATGAAGTACTGGTTTAGGTGATGGGTCACTAAGAGAAATCAGAAATCAATGAAGAGACACACATCTCAATGCACAGGTACTATGTTAAATGTCAGGAAGGAACGTCGAGGAAATTAATGGGGCTTTTAATAAAGAAACTGATAAAGAAAGGGCAGGTGGTGGTGAGTACTGAAAATACGTTTTTCTTGAGCTCATCTGAAAGGTGAGTAAGACTGGTCAAGTGAGAGGGCCGGGACTACCTAAGGCAGAAGGATGACCCCACAGGAAGGCCTTGAGGTAGAAACAAGGTCAGTCCACACAGGGTTAGGAACAAAGACCAAAACGGCTGGCTCACCAGGTGCAAGATGAAGGATGAGATGAGAGCCAGGTAGGCGCTAGACCATGCAGGGTCTTAATGGATGTATTTGAGGACTTCGAACTTGATCTCAAATATAATGGGAAGATAATGGAGAAATGGAACAGAGGTTTGGCATGCTGATTTCCATAAATGAAAAATTTATGTTCTCTTTGCTGTGAGAGGAATGAATTAGAAGGGAAACAAGATCAGAAGTGTGAAGCATCCAGGTAGGAAGCCCTTGCATTACCAGAGGCAAAGAGCAAGGCAAGCAGAACCTGGAGGTGGAGCTGAAGATGAGTGAATGGATTCCAGATATAGTCACAGGGTAGATTTGAGCAAAGAGTTGGTTTCAACAGATATTATTTGTGTACTACGGCTTGAATGTTTGTCTTCTCCAAAACACATGTTAAATTTTAACCGCTGTTCTAACAGCATTAAAAGGTGGGACAGTTAAGAGGTGATTAGGCCTCGAGGGTTCTTCTCCCAGGAATGGATTAATGCCATTATCACGGGAATGGGTTTGTCATCACGAGAGTGGGTTCATGACAGAAAGGTGAGTTTGGGCCGCTCTCTTGCCCGTCCACCATATAAGGACAAACAAGAAGACCTTTGCCAGATGCCAGATCCAGCCCCTTTAATTTGGACTTCCAGACCTCCAGAACAGGGAGTCCACACATTTCTGTTCAGTATAAATTATTCAGTCAGTCTCAGCCATTCTGTTATAACCGCATAAAAGGGAGAAAAATAACATGGAAATTAAAGAATGGTCCCTGGGCCTCATCTCATCTGTCTTTTATCCATCCTGGTCTCACATTTCTATTTCTAATACAGGAGTCTGATGTATCATTGCACATCATTTGGACCCTAATTTCCTGTCATGACAATCTCTGAAACCTCACCAAGCCCCTCCAGGCTACCTGCCCTTTCTCACAGCAGTACCAAGCCATGGCTAGTGATGGAGCATTCCTCAGGTAGATCCCTCTGCCGCACTCGTCATTTTTCTCCGCCCCCCATCTGTAGTCCCACCCTCTTTGCCTCCACGCTGTCATTCTGCAAGGCTCGAAGTATCTGATCTGTAGTCATCTTGATTCTGCAAATGACTGCTTTCTCTCTGCTTCGCTCGGTTCATCATATGTTTTTGGGAATTTTAAAACCAATTAAGCAAGGGGTCGGAACCAATCCTATGTAATTCATCGATCAGTACGAAACCATACTGCATAAAGTTACTGTATTATATTTATGGTTTTGTGGTGGCTAAGGCAGTGTCTACTTGACTGGCTTTGGGATTAACCCAGGGAATTGGCGGAGGTCACTTCGGGACGTGTCTGAGTAGGGTATGGAGGCGTGACTTTGTGTATTGTATCTGGTCCCTAGCCCCTTCCTTTCTTCCCTGGTACTGTCCCTTTGCTCTGCTTCCTGGCCACTGTGAATTAAGCAGCTGCACTCCACCACGCTCTTCCACCATAATTTCTCTGCCTTGCAGCCAGCTGACTTTGGACTGAACCCCTGGGATGTGTGAGCCAAAAGAAACCTCTGTTCCCTTCAATTGTGGTGTGTGGTGTTCTGTCTCAGCAATGAGAAAGTGATTTATACAGTTTTCTACTTTCATTTGTTTTACAACAGATTAGAAGCTGGAAGCTTCTCCCAGAATATTGTTAGGGCATCTTCTGCAGCACTGTTAGAAAAATAGGCCCTTGGGGGCTAGCATAGGGTGGATCCAGGAATGTCTTTACTCCTACAGACATTTTCAATTGACAAAATACTGGAGGCGTCATTTGTCCACTGGATTAAGAATCAAGTTATTTGTCATTCTGTTGCCTTGGAAACAGAAAGATTTTTTTTTTTTTTTTTTTAGCTTCTTTGCTCTGCTGTCTTTTCAGAACTCACAGGTTGCCCCTGGGCCCTGTTATGTAAAGCTTGGCTATGTTTAAAATGTATGCATTTGCTCAAATCCACATGTGCATGAGAAGATTTGATGCAGTAATCATTTACCGTGTTGCTGAGTCAGAATGCCACGGTGCCTCTGAGGTCTGCCTTGCACTGTGCCCTGAAGGAATGGCACAGAGAACTGAGTTTAGTCTTGAATTCATGCAACCAGCCTTCTGTCCTTAGCGACAACTCCCACAGTCTGCCTCAACCCAGAGACCTGGCACCTTCACCAGGGTGGTGCCTGCTTTTCTGTGTGCCATGCAGCCAGGCGCCTGTGTCTGGACTTCAGGTCACCTCGAGGCCTGGGCTCAGAACCAAGGTTCCAGAGGCACACGAGGAAGTGACAGCTCTCCTCCAGGACAGGCCCTGAGGCCACTGGCTTAGTTCAATGATGTCAGCATGCTCAAAGTGTGATCCCAAAGCATTTTCCTAAATTGCCTTCTGAGTCATTTATTAGTCCCCACAGACGAATTAATCTTTGTGGCTATAGTAATTTCCATATCTCATGCTCAGAAATGTTTTCTGTCCACCTTTCTCTGCTTCTGAGTCATTAATAAAGCACGGGAAGAGAGCAAAGGCTTTTGTCCCTGAGGTCACACCCAAAGCACACAGTGGTATGTGTGTGCGTGCATGCCTCTGTGTGTGTTTGCATGTGTGTGTGCACGTGTGCAGGAACATATGGGCCCAGGCTGCAGAACTAGGGGCTCCCTGGGGAGCCACTGGGTGGGAGGAAGGTTTTTTTCCCATCTAGAGACAGCTCACTTCAGGCTCCCCTGGGAGACTTATTGTAAGAACGTAAAGGGGCCAACGGGCTGAGGAAAGTTTCATCACTCAAGTGCTGCCTGTATTTTAAAATATGTTCTCATTAATAATAATTTACACTATTTTAATTCGGTGTCTAGTGAGATCATCTTATGTTCCTTTGGAGTGGTGTTCACTAAACAATTTTATAGAAACAAATCATGGTTCTAAAAAAAAACCATGGCTTTTTTATAAAACATCAGTACAATTGTGAAAAAAGCACACATCAGAGAAGACTCTTAGTACTTTTAAATGCAGACATTTATTATATCAAGACTTCCAGTGTTGCTCATTAAAAGCACTGCCTCGATTACTGTACAGATGTTGCATAATTAGTGTTTGCTATGCTCTGAATGTCTGTGCCTCCCCATCAAAATCATATGCCACAATGCTAATCCCTAAAATGATAATGAGGCTGAGGAGGTGAGGCCTCTGGGAGGTGGGTTAGTGCCCTCACAAGAGTTCCTGAGAGCTGGCCAGTCCCTTATGCCATGAGGACAAAGGACAAGTTTGCTGACCTTGAACCAGGAAGCTGGTCCCTACCAGCCATTGAGTTTGCCAGCACATTGATTTTGGACTTCTCATCTCCAGAACCAGGAAAAATACATTTCTCTTGTTTACCAGTTTAGGGTATTTTGTTAGAGCTGCCTGAACTAAGACAGTGTTTTAAATCATTATGGCTAAGATCATTGGCTGCCTCTGCTTAAACTACAATCCAGTTTTTCTTTTTCTAAGGAGGCTGCTTATTGCATTTGCAAACAATCTCTAACTTATCAAATACTGATTCAAAAGCAATGGTCAATGAACTCTTTCTGTCAATGGCCAGATGGTAAATGTTTTAGGCTTTGGAGAACAATCTCTTTCATCTAGTTAGCTAGGCTGCTGCAGTGCTGTGAGAGCAGCCACGGCTAATGCATCATCATGTGAGCATGACAATAAAACTCCACTTAAAATACCAGGCTGGAGCCCACATCGGATCCTCAGGCTACAGTTTGCCAAGCCTGATTTAGGGAAAGTAGGTTCACTGCCCTCAAGTCTCCTATAAGCACAGGACTCTTGTAGGATGACACAGGAGGATTGCAAGTTTCAGCCCAGCCTGGGCAACTTAACATCTTAGTGAGACCTTAACTCAAACCGAAAAATAACAAAGGCCTGGCCATGTAGCTCAGTGCAAAGGCCCAGGGTTCAACGCCCAGTACCAGATTAACAAATACATAAATTAATGAATTCAGCTTCAATCAAGGCAAAAGTAATCAGAAGCAATGAATACTGATACAAATACAGGAACATTTTTCACTGTTCAGATGTACCACAGTCTGTTTCCATTTATTAACAAATACTTGGGTCCTTTCAAGGGCTGGGCCTTGGGCACAGCAGGGGCTGGAGAAAAATAACCCACACTCATCCTAGCAGAGTCCCGGCCCTCTGGAACCTGGTGCACTCAGCGTGTCGCTCATTACACCCCAGTGCTGGGCCCAGGCCTGGCGCCTAGTAGGTGTTCAAAGCATCACTATTGACCAAGGCAACTGCCACATCCGACTTGACACATCTGAAGTGAATCCTTCACTTCCTCTCCAACTCCATTTCTCCTCCTGCCTTCACCGCTTCTATTTATAACACTGTTTCCTAAGGTTTAAAACCCCAAAGTCATCTTTTGTGACAGCATGTGGATCCATTCCTTCATTCCATCCCACATGTTAAAATCACTGTAATCTTCCCGAGACGCAGCTCTGATTCTGTCAGTCCTTGTTCCTGACACCTGGGAGCTGTCCTTGGCTCTCAGAAGAGATCACCCAGGGCCCGGCTGACCTGGCCCTTCCCTGGCTCTCCCCCGGGGTCCTGCAGAACGAGCCCCTCTCGTGTGCCTCCTCCTGCAAGCAAGGCTCACACTTGCACACACCCCACACTCACCCCATGTGCTCACGCTCAGCCCTTTGCACACATGCACACATTCATACTCCCTGTATACCCACAGATGCTCTTGTATACTTATGTTCAACCCTTACACACTCACACTCACTCTCAATATCCCCTCACTCCCACAAACTCTCTTACACACTCAAGCTCAACCTCTTGCTACACACTTCCCATATACCGAATCTTGCACTTCACACAATCTCACTCTTTCATACACATTCATGCCCACACTTGTCACATACACACTCCCATAACTCACTCATGCACACACTCAGAGCCAGCCACACTGCCCTGTGTCACCTGCCTTTTTCACTGCTGTGTCACCTGTCTGTACCTTTTCTAAATGGGTTTTTGCTTGCTGTGCTTCGCCCCTGCAGTGTCTGTATCTCCATTTCAAATGCCTTAAAACGAGTTGAAACTCAGCCTCCTCTGTGGAGAATTAGGGGCCTGTGGGTCACAGCTCTTTGCCTTTACACACCTGCGAGAGGGGTGCACACCTGAGCCTCACTCATCTTTGGTGAGAAAGGCAACTGTTTTCTTTCTCTCGCACTAAGCTTCCGTTCATTCCAGAGTTGTTATCAGCCTGCACCCGGCCCCTTCTTCCATCCGCTGCAGAACTCAGCGATTTTTCCAGGTGAAGTTAACGCCTGTGGACGTGTCTGCCTGCAAACTGTCAGGAAGAGGCAGCCTCACGTTGTTCAGTGTCTTTCCTTCCTCTCTCCTCCTCTCCTGAGCAGGATTAGGCTTATCAGCCGGAGCAGGACTGGGGTCTTCCTGGGTCCCAGCTGTCCCAGGTCATAGGACCAAGGTCCACTTACTCTACCTTCTGGTCCTAATATCTCCCCCCAAGCCCCTAACACTTCTGCAGCACCCTGTGGAAACATCTGGAATTCCTGCTTGTGAGTGCTGGCTCATGGGAGGCAGAGACGTTCGTGTACCCTGCGACACCACGCTGCCTTCCCACCAACATGCCTGGTGCTGGTGCCCACGGGGAGAGGTCTCCCAGAACTCCAAGGAGACACGCAGGCAACCCCTCTGGGCTCTGATCCCTCAGTTACTACGGCCTGAGGACCCTTCCTGGGCTCCACACAACAGCTTCGCCCCTCTGAGGCACTGGCCCCTCTGAATTTCTTGACTCTCTAATTCCTGCTTGATCTTTCAGCTTCTTTCCAAAATTCAAAAACTGTGTTATACTTGGATTCCTCTGGTACCTCTGGATTCCTGACTGGTGTCTGGTCAGCCTCCAGACTGTGATTTGGGGAAGGACCCTATTAAGTCTTCTTCCTCATCCCCCATCAATATCACGGTCCACTTTTTATAACCAAAGAAACTTGCTTTCCTACTCAAATTTGGCTAACCATTTACAAGTTTCAGTTTGAGTACCACAGCTGGGCAACAAGCTACTGGATCCCAGTTCACTTCCCTGGGAGAAATGAACGCGTTGGTTATAGGTGGGGGAAGGAAGGGGTGTTTCAGCGTGTGCAGGGGCAGAGAAATACAGGACATCCCACTGCATTTAAATATTAGACAAAGAGAATGAATATTTTGTGCAAGAGTGTTTCAAATATTTTAAGAAACACACCTTAAATTTTTTTCATTGTTTATCTAAAATTCCAGTGGAACAACTGGAATTTTAATTTGCCAACGAAATAATTTATTAATTATAACTTCCCAACTTTTCCATTAGATTATGAAAACAGTAAGAACTTTGAATAGAGTTGAGGGTTCTAGTAGTAGCTGAGGGTTCACTAGGAATGAAACACATGAGTTTCATATTTTCAAAACTCTGCTTTTCTTTATGTTCCCTTGTACCAGAAAGAGTAGAGTAGATTCAGGGATGATTCAATATGGCAACTGATGTAATAGGGAGGATTGCTTTTTGCTATTATTTTATTAGTTTAAAGATGATTTGATTTTAGACACAGCAGAGATCTGAAATTACTTTCTGCTCCACATCTGAAAAATATTAAAGTGATTTATAGATAATTCTGTACTGTTGATCTCATTTTTGGTCAATTTCTTCACTTTTGCCAAAAAAGAAAAAAAAGTCGATTTCAAGGAAGTTTTTGTTTTTGAGTTTTCACTGATGGCACGACCTAGCACAGTAACTGGAAAACGGTAACTAATGATAGTTTGCCTGAAACAAATGTTTAATATATGAATATATCCGAATAAACAGGTCGAACACAAAGCTCAGAGATAAATTAATTTTTTTTTGCAGTTAAGGGATACAAAAATGCGCATTTTCAACTTTTTCCCTCAATAATTCTGAGAATTAATTAATTTTGTTAAGAGTTCAATTCGGAAAACTTTGGTGTGTGGTGTTCTGTTCAGTGACAAAGTCCCTGGTCTGGATCGGTAGCGTTTGCCTTGGCCAAGAAAATGGCAGCTCCGACTCTTAATCTTCTTCCACTGGTTCCGTACAGTAAGTCGCACAGCAGTGTTCGACTTGTATGAAAATATACAGAACGGGTGGATATGCTCAGTCATCTTCTGTTGGTAGAAATTCATATCATGCTCTAAACATTTATTGATACGAGCAATTTTTGGCCATTACCAATGTGGATTGCAGTGTTCATAGAGTTAAAAAGCACTATTTCTTTTATAGTAGTTTTTATGAACAAAAACTGTAAAGATTAATTCAATTCCAGAACTCAATTAAAAGGTCATAGCTAAGGAAAAAATAAAAACAAAAATCTCTCACATACTTAATTAGGATCTTTTTTGAAATGTTGAAAATCAGGATCAATAGTTTTCATTTATTGAACACTTACTATCTGCCAGATATATCATAAATGCCTTAGATGCATTCTCTTTTTTAATCCTTGAAAGGGTTCCAGGAGGAGGTGCTATTATTTTACACCCAATTAACAGGTTGAGAAACTTGGCTTAGTGAGGTTTATGACTTGACTCAGTGTGCTACGGCTAGTTAGTAGCACCCTAGCATTGAACTCAGTCCTCTGTAGATCTGTTAGCGTTAACAGTGCACCAGTATCTTTTAGAAAAAGCATTTTCCAGCTATTAAGTATGACCATTTCTATAAAGGCATAGGTGCTTAACCTGCAGTTCCTAGGGTCATGGTCAGAATTTCCCTGTCCTCGAATAACCCTGATGTTAAATGCAGAATCCTACAAGCGTGTCCATCTGTGCAACACTGGGAATGTGGGGATGCACATAGCTTCCACCAGATTTTATTGAAGAGTCCAAGAGCTCAGATGTAGCATCAAATAGAACATGGTACTAGAATATTACCTGGATGATGTCCTTTGTACCAGAACTCCTGCCA
Organism: Erethizon dorsatum; assembly: GCA_028451465.1. Taxonomy (NCBI): domain Eukaryota; kingdom Metazoa; phylum Chordata; class Mammalia; order Rodentia; family Erethizontidae; genus Erethizon; species Erethizon dorsatum. Next base: position 61,581,950 of record CM051833.1, read on the forward strand.
ATGCCGAGCACAGTCCTGAGCTTAGCAGTGGGACGAAATCCTTGCCCTCCTGCCAGGAAGCACAGGAGGGTGCTCAGAGGGGCTCAGAGGGGCTTGAGGAACTCTCTGCCCCCTCCTAAGCCTCTGGCTCCTCTCGCTCTTCCTCATGCCCACCTGAGACCTCAGCTTCCTTCCTCTGTGAGGAAACAGAAGTAGCCACCTTGTCTTCAGATCCTTCTATTCAGCCGGGCCTGCCCTTCTCTTTCTGCCACATGCAAGAACCTTACTTATCTCTCTCCAATACCACGATTCTTCTGGGTGTTCCCAGTAGCAAAAAGCATGCTATAAAATGTCTTAGCGTCTCAAGTTCAAGCCCAGCCCGGGCAACTTAACAACCCAGCAGGACTCTGTCTTGACATAAAACTTTTTTATAAAGGATGAGGATGTAGCTCACCAGAAAAGCACTTGTGTAGCATTGCAAGAAACTGGGTTCAATCCTCAGTACCACAAAGAAAGAAAGAAGAAAGAAAGAAAGAAAGAAAGAAAGAAAGAAAGAAAGAAAGAAAGAAAGAAAGAAAGAAAAAAAAAAAACCACATGTACTCTCAGATACACTACAGGTGTCTGCCTCATTTTTCTTCCTTTATTCATCTCGAGAAGCGTATCCATAGAGATGCCTCTGACTGTATCAATACTCAGGCAGTAATAATGATAAACACCTAGGTAATGTCAAGCACTGTTTTAAGCATTCTGCACACATTAACTTAATTACTCTGCACAACAATACTATAATTGGTAATAAAATAAAGGATGGTGATATCCCCATAGCACACGGGAACAAACTGAGTGTCAAAGTGGTTGAGTAAGGAAGTGCAAGTTCACAACAGCTGGGAGCCAGATTTGAACTAGGGCAGCTTCTATCTCCAGCTACATACTGCACTACCTTTCTGAGTTTCATCTACACTTGCTGTCTACATCTCCATGCTTTGAGGTCAATCAGTAAATCAGGGTTTTAGTGCCCTACTTCCCAAACCAAGCACTGCTAACCTCAGTGGTTACCAGTCCTCCCTGACTGGTCATCTCTGCAGCACATCACTCAAGACTACCCCTTTCTAGCTGTTCTCCTCACTGGCCCGCCAGGACCCAGCACCCTCTTGGGTCTCCTCCTTCTTCAGTGTTGGCCCCACTTCAGTTCTCCCTGCCAAATTCTTTCTTCAAAACCCTTTGCGAGCTTTGAGAGTTCTTGTGCATCTCTCCAGCTTGCAAGGGACTGTGCTCCCATGGATTCACATGCTGAGGATGCCAGATTTTCTCTCCCTTTCTGAGCCATACCCTGAGCTCCAATTCCACATTTCCACTTGGATGGACAAAAGGGACAAGTGCTGGCCTTTGCTATTTAACCCTTCTCCTGCCTTCCAGGGCACCTCTTGGAACTGCTCATCTCCGGAAATGGAGTCTCTGTCCAGCCGTTTAACACACCACCACTTTAGATGTCCTGATCTCCTCTGTTTTGCTAGTGCTGCAAATTCAATTCATCAGCAGATTCTGTGGGTTCCACCCTAAGGATATCCCCAATTTGGTGGCATCTCATAACTACTCATTCTACTAACTTAGCACAGAAGTTGTTTCCTTCAGACCTCGACATTAGCAATGCTTCTATAGGTGTCCTTGCTGCCAACCTGTACTCATTCCACTGTCTCTAGAAGCCACCACTGTGGCTTCTTCAATTCCATATCTTTCCATACTGGCAAAAACATTTAATGCTTTCCCATCTCATTTATAACAAATCCAGAGTCTTAACAATATCCTCCAGGCTTTCCCCAGTCTGGTCCTTTGCTAAATCTGCCACCTTCTGCCCTGTTCCGTACACCCTGATCTGTCCAACAGCACTGACCTCCTTGCCTTGGCACACATGTGCCAAGCAGACTGTGCCTCAGGGCCCCTGCATTTCCAATGCCCTCCAGCACCAAGGCTCTCTCCAGGTATCTCCTGGATTTCACCCACCTCCGTTTCTGGTCTCTATTCAAACATCACTTCTACAGAAAGACTTTCCCCCACCACCCATCTTCATTCCCGGTCTCCTCACCTTTATTTGCTACATAATATTCCATCTACTTATGACTATTTATTTGTTTCACACCTCTTTCCTCTTACTACTTATTATTCAAGCTCCAACAGAATAGAATTGTGTGCTTTCCAATACCTGGACCTGCACAATGATCATTTTTGTCAAGTAAAGATTATTAAATTTCTGATTCATGATTTTGATTAGAAATTTGTCATTATTTGCAAGATAAATATTAGTGAATTAAAATGTATATTGAATGGAATACTCTTTACATACTCTTCCTAAGTCATTTGCCAAATTTTTAGAACAAATCCATGGTTACAATCAATTTGTCATATATTCACGTCCTGGATTTTCTTTAAATGATGATTAGAATATTTTAGTGATGGTCTCACGTTGTACTGTGAAATGGATAACACACTTTGTATTCCCGCCATGCTGTCAAGCTGCTTTGGCAAAATTACAGTGAATTACAAAAGTTACACAGTGACTGTCCGCACACAGTCACTGGCTTGAGCGTTAGAACATGAATCCAGTTCTGAGGGGTTCTGACATTCCACATGGGGCTCTGATCCTAGCAGCTAGGGCCTAGTAATTGGTTACAGGTCTCTCACAGTTGCATTTGTGTTTAAATACAGCATGTTGTAGAACTCTTGTCCCCCTTAGTTTTTATACATTTGATTGACAGGGTTGGTAGGAAGTGAGTTGTTCCCTGAAAATATTAATATATTTCACATTCGCTCACATTAGAAAAGTTGCTTTATCTTCTAGAACTTAAGATTTTCCTATTTTTGTAGATATTTACAAAATTCAATTTTGTAAATTATAAATTTACTTATTTGTATTGACAGATCCATTTTATAATACTGAAAGGCAGATTTTTGTCCATTGTGAAGTAGTAGTGCTTGATTGTTGGATAATACTGTATCTGGAATTATAAAAGCAACATATATCATAGAAAAATTTAGAAAAAAGAAAAATTTGGGAACCTATAGGAAAGCACAAAGACAAGATTAAGAAATCTATAATCTTATCCAGAAAGTAACCAGTATTAAGGATTTTTCCTGTTTACATGACTTGGCTTTTAAATGTACTATAGTGAATTTGAACCTTTTATTCATCTTTGAGCATTTAAATTATAGTCGTGTTTTGTTGCAATTACATTGTGGTTAATATTGTGTACACTGGAGTGATGATTAAGAGTTAGTTACCCAAATTATAAACAAAGAGCAAAATAAAAGATAAATAATAGGAAGTAGGGAAGGGAAGAGAATCAAGAGATGGAAGGAGGAAGGAGGGGAGGGGAGAGGAGGAAAAAAGGAATTAAGATGTGTTATGTATAGGCAACAATTCCATACAAGGAATTATTTACTGCACACATGTACTAATACAAATAAAAAAGGTAGTTTAACTGTGATTCTTTTCCCAAAAATAAAAAGAAAAGAGAAGTTGCCTCAGTTTTGTTATTTTTCCCACCAGATTTTTTGTTGATCTAAATATTGATGCCCTTAGACAGACCCGCAACTATGTTATGGTTTTTGAAAAACCTGTGGGGGTGAAGAAATAGTGCAGAATACTAACCACTCAATCAGCTGAAGAACTGAGAAGGAAAATGTATCTTAAAGTAAATTAAAAAAGCAGTGCGCAGTCTTCAAAAATATGAAGTGACACCAGTTCCTAAGATTAAAGGAACAGAATTTAACACAGCTTTATGTAACGTGTCTTTCTGAGTTTGATAAGCATGAAGATTTTTTCAAAATATTATGCAATAAATTATATTTTCTAAGTTCAAAATTCAAACACATTTATTCCCTTTTCCTCAAAGAAATGCAGAGTTTAAAAGTGCATTTTAAGAATCAGTTCTACCATCTTTCTAATGACACATAACATATACCCAGACTGATCATGGAGGCACTGCCAAGCAAAAGAGAATAAAAATGATATGAACTATCAGAAAAAACTGACGTAAAATGGAATTATTTTATAGAATAGTGATTTTAGATACCAGTAATGTGTTGCCACACTAAATGAAATTTAATTTTCCATTTTTTGTCACTCATGTATGTTGTGTCAAAAGATTATTAGGTCACATTTAATACCACATTCTACAGACCAACCACTGAGTTTCACGGTATGGAAAGTGGCCCCATGCTCTGGGTCTATGTCCAACTCTTGCCCAGGTGACAGTGGATCTGGACAATATTTGAAGGTCCCAACAGCTGCCACCAAGTCAGACACAACAGCTGTGACTTACTGCTATCACTACAGCCTTCTTTGTCGTGCCTATGTATATTGCTATTTAAGAAAGCCCCACCATCCATAATCCCTGCAAAAACCCATCCTAACTTACAGCCTTATCAACATTAGGCATTTTGATAATGATTCAGTAAAAATGTAGGAACTGTGAAAGGCTCATAAAAAGGCAAAGGAATACAATTGAAGGAGGAAGCGGAAAGCATGTGAGGGAACAGGCTGCTTTGTTTCAAAAGAGATGGGAGAATAATATCGGTGTACACCGATATCATGAACATGGTTCTTGTTCATTTTTCCCCAGAGATTTTAAACATGAAGGTTGGTGCAGAGCAAGTCACTTGAGCAGAGGTGACTTCCTATAAAGCTCAGCTCCATTTCCCCATCCCTTGTGGTAGTGACCAAAAGCATGATAAAGACACTCCGTCTTCCAGGTTAAAGACCTTAGAACAGTGTAAATGAGGAAACTGGACCTCATGCTCTCCACACAGAGCCCTCTGGTGGTGTCCTGTTCTGTCTTGCCCCTCCCCACACCTGCATCTTCCCTGCTGGGTACCTTCTGCCTCCTTGCAAGCACCCTACTTTCCCTTCTGTGAAAGACTCAACATGAACCTCATTTAGGAACTGGCTCTTCTCCAACCATCTCATGCAGTTTGCTCTAGAAAGCCTCCCAGCTCCTGTTCACATAAATGCTCCCCTACAATCAGAGCCTCGCATTTTCACATCGTGTGTTCCAGGATAAACACTGTTGACCTGTCATTTTCCCACAGGCACCCCAGAGTTTCTTGCACACACGCATGTCTTCCTCATCTTGGTAATTTTAGTGTTACCCCACGGAATCTCTGTTGACATAATGAAGACACCATTGCATAACAACATTATGTAATAAGCACTTATGAATTGCCTCCCAAAAAGATTAGTGACATAAACGCACTATCTCACACAAGAGTTTCATCGAAGTGTCACTTCTGCATATATAAAAGCAGCAAAATGACACTGGAATGATTCAGGCTTTCAATATTTTATAGAATTGTTGTGTGCTATATATTTGGAGTGGCCTCTTCATGCATTTACTATGTAAACTCTCATTTTGACAGCTATTGGAGAAAAAGTGCTTCACTACAAGAGGGAGACAAAGATGTGTATGCTACCGAGCAAAATCTATATTCTAAGTCAAAATACATCCTGCACAAGCATGAGTGTCCTCCGTGGCAGGAAATTTGGACAGAGAAGCAGGCAGAGTCCAGCAAGAACAAAATTCTAGTCCCTGGAAATAGTGGGGAGTCACTGAGGAGCATGAGCCTGGCCTTGAGGGTGCTGAGTTGCTGAGGCTTCAAGATGGGACTCAGGCCTGGGAAGCACGCCATCGCCTGGCCACGGGAGACAGGGGACCAGTTGGACAATGGCTATCCAGAAAGGCAGAAACCTACTACTACGTGACAGGTGGGCTGTTTTGGGTGCTTGCTGACTACTGTCTGGGTTGTCTCCAAGGCCTGGCAGAGTTGAACCTACTTCTGGGTGGAGAAGGGATTCTAGACAGGCCCTGATAACTCTTTCCTCACATTTTTATGCCAAGCACCAAGACACAAAACAATTATAAATAATAATGTCCAAACCACTTTAAAGGTAACCTTCCCCATCCAATTAAAATCCTGCTGCCTAATACCAACACACAAGGCTTGCTCTCTGTAGGCATTAGAATGTTTTCTATGTCACAGCCTTGCATGTCACTCTCCAAGTGTAACCACTTGAAACAGAGTAAGGGAAACCTTAAAGTACAAATTTTTAACAAGCAATCATAAGGACTTTTTTTGTTTGTCTGTTGAAAATTACCAAAGAAACTTTCCCAATCACTCGCAATGGCCATCAAAGGAATGCATGACCTCCACGTGTATAAAGAATCTGGGGAGTATTTGAAAATATCTCCCCTGGCTTCGCTTTTGCAAATAATAATGAAGAAGTGAAAGAGTATCTATCCTAACAAGGTCGGGGGCATCTCAGGTTACTGGCAGGGGAGAATTCCAGCTTTCTTGAAAAGATGAAATGCACAAGTCTTCCCAGTGTGAGGGCAGCCTGCCACGGCCTCCACAGTGCGCTATTGAGCACAAGGAGAGCGACCGTGGGGAAGTGGATAGTTGGCCATTGTTTCAAAGGACTCCAGACATTCTCATTTGCTGTGTATTAATTGAAAGAAACCATTTGTTGTGCAGCTAAAATAGTTTGCTTCTGAAATTTGCTAAGGAATGAGTGCTGATTTCTCAGAAAACTCAAGGCCAAGTTTAATTTTTCCAGCTTTCAACCTAACACATTATCCTTTTCTTGTAAAGAGTGAAAGTCTTAAATGGAAATCAAAGTCTGTAGCCGAAGAACTAACCCTTTTTGCCTGAACCAGAGTTTGAGTACAGCTGAGGCTCTGCTGTTTCCTTTCTTATTTCTGAGAAACTGGTTCAAAGGTCAAGCCTAATGGAAGAATTCAGAAGTTTTATTTTTCCTTTGTAGGCTTAATGAAAGGCTCGGAGCTTGACCCAATAAAAGGTAGATTATGAAGCAATCTCAGTTGCTAAAGAATTTCTATGATTTTTTCCTTTAAAATAATCATACATATATGAAATATATTGATATGTCATTAAAACACACATATATACCCATACATACACATGTTCTTCATCCCGTAGGACAGTAAAGCGCTACTTGCTTTTTTTCTTTTGCACTGAGTGATCATCATGGCTATCATTAGTCCACAAAAGATTAAAACATGTGTCATTAAAGCACAGAATTTTGATATGCAATTATGAAACACAAAATATAATTTTATTAAAAATACATCTTTTAATGAGATGAATGAGGTGTTTAAAGGCTTCATTTATGTTCATGAATGAATGTCACTTATTGCTAGAATAAGACAAGCTGACATCAATCCATTCCTATTTTTTATTTCCATACTTGCAAATATTCCAAAGCTTTCTTCAGGTTAATATGCAGCGAGGGTACGTAGGAGAGAGAGATGTCGTCTGCTCTTTGTGAAGAGCGTGCAAAGAAACTATGAGTTGGTTACAGAAAGGACATTTGGGAAGGGCACGTCATGAGATCGAACATTGGCGAAAATGAGTCTAGGATACTACCTCATGGTGACAGTCACTGGGAGAATTTAAGGAGTACAATTCCTATTGCAATCCCACTCCCTTCCAGGTGTGTCTGGATTTCTCTCTCCTCTTTCCGTGGGTTCATGAGAGCAGCTGTGCAGTCCTTGTCTTCTCACCTTTGAGTGTTTAGGCCCAGATCAGGGGTGCTCAGCTCCATACCATAGATCAGAACCGTTAAGGCCTTTTACTGATGAGGCAGAAGGAGAAGAGGTGGGCAATGCTAACTTTCGGATTAAAGCTTCTTAAATTTTCATGTGAAACCAATCTCTACTACAGGTTCTTGTTAAAATGCACGTTCTGATCTTAAGGTGATCTGGGGTCTGGGATTCTGTATTTCTGACAAGAACTTCCAAACCACAGCGGGCCGTAGAGAACAGTCTTGAGTCTGTCTCCATGCTGATGAGGTGTGCTTGGCTGAATGTCCTGAGGAGCATTCAGCTAAAGCACACACGAGGTGCCACCCGAGTCACAGTGAATGGAAACCCGCAGGGGTGGCTGCCTCCATGGTGAGGATCTTGGCTGGAGAATTGTTACTGGCTGAATTAATCAGAGAAGATGGAATGTGGCATTACACTGGGTCTCACAGAGGTCAGGGGAGGGACAGAGTGGGGAAAGGATGACAGGAAGAGAAAGAATGAGGCCATGAGCGAGGATAAGCAGTTCCGGAGTGAATAGTCCAGATCCCCTCAGCCAGCTGAAGAAGGGTCCATGGGAGAGTAAAGAGACACTGGGGGATTTGTCTGGGGATAAGAAAGGGGAAGAAATTGTTCAAAACCTTGGAAAGGCACGCTAACAAGTATGACTTTTTAAAGGAAATGGAAACTCTGTGAAATTTTAACAAGGTACATTATGTTATCAAAAATCTATTCTGTAATGTTCTGAAGAGAAAGTTTACATTTTGTGACTCTTTTTATCAACTATATCAAAGACCTGGACCCTCAAATTCAGACTTTCGATCAAGTAAGACAAAACTCTAAGGCTGCGGAAGTCAAACAACCTGGTGCCTCATAATGCCACTCACATCGCAGTGTAATTCAAAGCACATTTACAGGGGACAATTGTGTCACTGCTTGATTTCTAACTTCTGCAATAAAAGAGATGTGGCAGGAAGAGATTATTGTGATTACAGAATGAGGCAGTCCGACTTCCACGTGTACAGAGCTCATCTTGAGTTTTGTTAAAATGCAGATTCTGGTGCAGTACATGGGAGGTGGGGCCTAGATTCTGCATTTCTCACCAATGCCCAGGTCTCAGCACCATACGGTGGAAAGGAAGGCGCTAGAGAAGGTGCTGATGAGTTTAAGTTTTGGTCACTCCAGTGTTTATTTTTTAAGTATGATGATATAATACATTTTAATGTGAAATTCAAACTGTGGTAGAGAGAATATTTTATTTGAGTGATTTTAAAACTGAAGGAATGAAATTAAAAAAGACAACAATTCTTATTTTATGGAAATCATTTCATTCCCGTAAATGGGCATGTGCAATCTAGCAAAACACAAGTGACATCTCATATTAGACTCCTTTGCTTATATGTATAATGATGTATATAGAAAGTTACAAAAACACCCTTTTTTCAAATCTTATTTTCTATAACCTACACAAATCTTTCCAAATTTAGAACAGATAAATGGATCTATATTAACTTTCACACTGTATTTTAGTTTTAGAAAATTTAAAGCAATACTAACATTAAGAGTAAGAATTCATATTCCCCATAATCTTGACCATTTAAAAGTGATTTTAGCCAGCTCCTTGATAGATAGATCTATTCAAGTCAAGTGTCCGGCCAGCCAGATCAGCCTCCCTCTCAGCCTTCTCAGGCCAGCGGTCACACCCACAAGGGCTCCCCTTTGAGGACCCACAGGCACGGACTCCTGCAGAATTCCACCTCAGCTAAGCATCACTGGGATTCAAGGGCCTCAAGGTGGCTCTGCCCTCGGACTGCCAGATGGGGTAGCCTGGCGAGGAAGCTCTGTCCAGCTTCATCCTGGACACCCACTCATGGTTCCACAGCCGGCCTCTTGTCAGTCTTCTCAGCCTGCTGTAACAAAATTCCACAGCCTGTGTGGCTTCAACCACAGGGATTTGTTTCCCCACAGTTCTGTGGACTGCAAGTCTAAGGTCAAGGTGGCCTCAGGTGTTCTTCTCCTTGGCTCTCAGGTGGACAAATTCTCACTGTCCTTAGATGGTCTTGTCCCTGGTGTTTCTTTCTATTCTTATGAGGAACCCAGTGCCACTGGATTAGGGTCTCAGTCTAATGGTCTCCTTTTAATATACCACATTTTAAAAGATCTTATTTCCAGATCTAGTCAAATTCTGCATACTGGGGGCTGAGACTTTAACAAAGGAACTTGAGGGACAGACTCAGCCCCTAAGACCTCTCTCGATGAAGCTGGAATTCATGGCACTGGAAAGCGACACAAACAGGAGGGAGATGCAAGACCAGGGCAGAGCCAAAGGGGAAGGAGGTCAGAGGGAGCAGCAGGGTGGCACGGGAGGGGCCGAAGAGCTCAGAACCTGCACTGAAGGCTCTGCAAGGGGACCAAGTACACACTTGCTTCTCTGCGCCATGCTCAGAGCTCCTGTCCAGGCCCCAAAGCTACTTCTGTGTCCAGGCCCGTGAGCTGGTTTTCAATGAGGCCCGTCTGGCCAAGGCTGCTGAAACCATTTCCTGTCTCTTTCATAGCCCTCTGGAAACCTACAACAAGCTCCCATTGACTGAGATCAGCAGAGTGCATTCTCTTCCCTCGCAACTTGTAAGTGCTCACTGTGGTGAATGAGCCAACGCAGCGCGGCACACACAGGGCCTCAGTGGGGAGCGGCGGCCTGAGTGACAGACACACAGCACCGCAGATGGGCGTAGGGGCCTCAGCACACTGTCATTTCTATTAAAGCAACAGTGTGGAGTAATCAGATAGAAACTCCTTTCCTTTTGAAAACTGAAAAGTCACAGTAATGAAGTTACTTACATAGAGCAGGTCCGGTCTACATGTGCATATATGTATGTGTGCATGTATATGTGTATATATGTGTGCATATGCATGTATCTGTTTGTAGCATGTGTGTGAACATATGCATACATGCACACTGCTTAGCAGACGCACACAGTGTTTGTGTTGCTGAAGGCCACATTTACGGTATGAGCGATATCGCCTGTTACTTTCAATCTGAATTATGCTAAATTTAAGTCTGTTAATGTCTCAGCCATCCTCAAAACAAAGGACACCAAACACATTACAAAGCCCCCTGCAGACACATGTCAGTTTATCTAAAAAGGTCCATGCTTTATGTTTTCTTCTTTAATGTCAGAAGCACTTTACTGCAGCTGTGGACGTTAATTGCCATTTACCTTAACGAGTTCTTTTCTAATATAACTGAGCCTGGCTTGAAATACTGCAGACATCTAGAGGTAGGAAGAGGAGTGCTGTGGGTCCTGGGAGAAATAGGATGCTTTTTTCTGTTTGCTGTCTAGATATTGGTTGGAAGCTTTCTGATTTAGGGCCTTTGCAGTGAGTAACTGCTTTCCTCCTCAGTGTGAAGGGAAATTAACCCCAGTAGAAGTCATGAAATGTAACTTTGGCTCAAAAAGCAATAAGCATAGTAGGAACAACTGAAGTTATTAAATAGAATTATGTGGTGGCTGGTATAAGCAGTTACTAAGGGCAATTTTAAATAAAAATAGAGCAGATAGTTTTCACTTAAATTCAATTTATTTTTAAGTTTATATGATTTTAAATATGATTATTTCCTATTTATTTCCTACTTAATATTCTTACCTCATTTCCCATGTGTAAGCTTTCAGTAAACAAAATAGTCCTTCATAATTTGTGTTCAAAAATATTTCTTGAATGAATGAATAAAAATATCTAACACTGATCACCATTTCTTGGCACCTCTTCGACGCACTATTTCTTGAATAATATGAATAAACATATTTATTCTGTAAAATGATATTATGCCATATAATTTAAAAAGCTGTTTTATACTTATGCTTTTAACTGAATCTTATGGTTATTATAATTAAGTAATATATTATTATAATATATTATTGTTATTTTTGCTGGATTCTGAGAAAACATGGGCACGAGATTAAAGAACTTAGGTACTATATTTGGTAACGAATCAGTGGGTAAGAGTAGGGTAATGTTCTCCTCTAAAGTGAGCTTTGGAGCTCTGTGAAGCAGTGGAAGGCATTGTTTCAAAAATCATCACGCTCAAGACCCATGGGGCTACTTCATTCATTCCCCCTCCCTGTGGCTTCCTCCTCCACTCCGCCATACAGCTTTGGTCTCCGTCTATAGGATACAGAGCCTGGCTAGCATTTAGGTGGCTCTTATCTTTTTGATTGTGGTAAAACATACACGACATAAAATGTACCACATTAACTATTTCTAAGTGCACACTTTAGTGGTATTCACAACGCTGTACAACAATCACCACACTCCATCTCCAGAATATTTTCATCTTCCCAAACAGAAAGTCTGCATTCATTAAACAGTAACTCCTCATTGTCCTCTCCCTAAAACTATTGGCAACCACTTTCCTATGTTCTGTCTCTACAAATTTGACATTGTAGATACCTCATGTAATTGGAATCATACAATATTTGCCCTTTTATGTTTGACTTATCTCACTCAGCATAATGTCTGAGGTTTATTCACATTGCGATTATTATATATATATAATAATATATTACTTAATTATATATAATATATATATAATATATTACTTAATTAAGGCTGAATAATGTTTCATTTTATATATATATATCTATATATATATATCTATATATATAGATATATATATCTGGCATTTTGTTCATCGATTCACCAACTGATAAATATGTGAGCGATTTCAACCTTTTGCCTTTATTCTTTTTAATAAGCAAAGAGTAAAGGGAATTTCACAGCAGATATTGGGAGTTGATAGTTTTGGTAAAATGAGCACTCAGCTAAGCCACAACAAAAAATTCCACAACTCAATGGCTGAAAACATAATAATAATTTATTACCTCCTGGTTTCTTTAAGCATGAATCCAGGGCAAGGAAGAGCATGGATGACCATCTCTGCTGCACGATGTCCATTTATAACCAGGAAGAACCAAAGGCTCCATGGCACCTGGGGGATCTGCTTCAAACATGGCTACTCAACATGGCGGGCAAGTGGGTTCCTCACCCTGGTCCTGCTTGAGTGTCCTCAGCATGGTGACTTGACTTTTCTACCTCCTAAACCACACAAGTCACTCTACTGGGTGCATAGGCCAGCTCTAATTCACTGTGGGACAGGATGACACAGGATGTGACCTTCAGGAGATGAGGTCACTTGGGGCCATCCTGGAGGTTTGTAACTTCAAACTTTATTACTGTTTATTTTATACAGGTATTGGGAGATTTTCCAGAAATGATTAAAATTTAGAATTTTATTGCTTCTGTTAAGATCTGACAATATTCAGAAGAAAGGCTATAATTCTAGTCACTCGCCCAGTCATCAAATGCATTCAAAAAGAGTATACATAGGTAAAGTAGATAAAAGGCCAAGATTTCATTTTCCCACTTTTTGGGACACATGTGAGTACTCCAAGCTAATTTCACATCACACACTTGATCAGAGAAGCAATTGCTCCCTCACTGTGGCTTTTAAGTCAGTGGTTTCCAAACATGTTTCTTCAAACCGACTTTGATATTTTTCATAACGTCCCTTTTATTCCACTGGAAAGGTTGTCCTACATTCTGAGGTTATTTCCTGTCTACATTTCCTGTGTATTAGGTGGTTGGAGGTGATCCTTTGCAAAATAAAAGACTAGCTACCCTATGCTAGTGTCCACCTATCTTTTGAAATGTAACTGATGTTTGAATTCCAGAAATGTTGGGAACCACTGGACTGAGTTTCTAAGTCAGGGGAACTATCCCAGGGTCTTACTGTAGCATCCTTCAGAATGGAGCAGCTCACAAGGTAGACTGAGGCCTTCACTTCAGGGGTTCATCACAAGTGACCCAGTTATCAAGCACAGTCAAAGCTTCATCAGTGTGGTGCTTCATCTCTAACATCTCCGTTGGCCCATGGGCCATGCACCACAATGAAATTTTAAACAACAGAAACAAGGAAAGAACAAAGCAGTTATCGAAAGGTCTTTAGAAAACTGAGAAGGTAATCCAATGAAAAAGTGAGGATACTTCTCTCACCTCAACCTTCACAGCACTTTAGTACCTAACACGTTCTCTGCGTGGAAAGGCACAGCCCACTGAACTTCCCATGGAGCATACTCTCCTCCTCCTCTTCTTCCTCCACATTCTCTTTCTCATTTTCTTAATATAATTTACTTGCTGCTAGAGCACACTTGATTCAGTAACCCAGTTAAAGTAGCTGAAAATGATCTTCAGTAGATGAAAAAATTAAGTCACTGGACTTGTCAAACTGTAACATATCATGAGCAAAGGAATTTCAGTTTAAAATGTACTTTTTCTTAGTATGAAATGCTAATTTTCTTTCTGTTGATGTCAGTGCCTCCAAATTAATGAGCACTATTAACTGCAAAACATCTCAAGAAGAGATGGGAATTAATTTCCATTAGTTAACAACTGGCAGTCAACTACAACTTGCCTTGAAAGACAATAAATGTTTTGAGTGCCCCATTTTTGTCCTCAATTAAATGTTCACAGTCAGATGGTGATGAAAAGTGACTGATGACATCAAGCCAATATCAATATGGGTTTGCACATGACACGGCAGAGGGGAGCTCAGATTTTCACTTCTGATGGAATAAATAATGATGGCTTTGAGGATGGATTAATTGAAATATACTAAAGATGAAATAGGTTTTCCATAGTAGGATAAATGAAAGAATGGGGGCAGTTCTTTTAATTAGGAACTGGCCAAATTATCTGAAAAGCATAGAGTAACCTGAACAGCACGTGATTCCAGAAGGTTGAACTGTGTAGATTCTACTAAACACATACAGCCACGACTAGAAGTGTGCCTTTCCAAAATCTAATAGCTATTGTATGACTCATCTGATTTCTATATAGGAAGATATATTATTTCAGCTTTTAATACCCTATCAATATTGATAAATAGAAAATACAGGAGATTAATATCTTGTTACTATGTGTCCTCTGTAACACTAATAATCCATGTTTATGCAAATTTTATAGACCTTATTTCCACTTAAATGTGCACAGAACCAATATAAACATAGATAATACACTATTATATATTTATATATAAATATATAATTATATATAATATATAATATATGATATATAAATATCTGTATATGCATTCATATATACATGCATATAAATGGATAATTATATATACACATAATGTTTTTGTTATCTATAGTTACAAAGACCGATCATGTGTATACACACATATATATGTATGCATACATAATATATCTATACATATAGTATTGTGTGCACATTTATTTACCCATATAATACATACATACACATATAATCTGCCACATTTATATAACATTAATTCTAGGACTATTAAAATTATCCCTAGAAGACAACCTTGAAAAATGACTGGTCAAAGGAGTGAATTCTGTCACCTGCACCATCTTAGTTTTTCTTTTCCTGTAAGGGCTCCCACTCATGGGAATCAACCTTAGGTAGCAGGGATGCTGATCTCAATTTTTATAATCGTATTCAGGGCAGGACCCACAAAACCTTCCTTTGATTCTTCAGAGGCAGAAAACCTCCTTTTGATTCCTTCAGAACCACTTCCCAGAACTCTAAAAGGTGTCAAGTGGGAAATGAATGGAAGCACACAGATTTTAAATAAAATCCGCACATAAAATCAAAGCGTTTAGATTCCAGAGCTTCCTTTCCGGTTTGCAAGCTGGTCTATTTCTACGGGGGATTCTAGGGAAAGGAGCTCCCTTGGTTTTGGTTCTCAGTTTGTTTTGCAGGCATACCATTGTTCATATTCACTCCTTTTGAATCTTAAACATTCTGATAATTTCTTTCAAATGAAGATGAAGACTCTCTTCCCTCACCTACAGTGGACATTTCTTCTCATTTGTAGATTTATGTAAAAGGATTATTACAAAATGGTGCAAAGACTGGTTTCACCTGCAAGTCCCCAACTCTCTTTCCAGTACAATAATATACAATCCCACAGCCAGCATACACACGTCACACACTTGTCATGCACAGGGTCATCATGAGATGAACATAAACATGAAGCAGGAAGGGTTAGGAATTACTAGCTGCAGTTTCACACAGCATACTAATGATATTGCAAAATAATTATTTATTTTACTTGAGAATACAACACACTATTCCTTCAAACTACCAACTATTTTTATTTTTATGTGTCATCCTTGTACTTAGGATTTACAGAAACCTTAAAATTAAGACTAAAGGTGCTGCAAGCTTCATAGAGTTCTGACTTCTCTTGATCCAAGATATCTCTGATACTGGGTGATATCATCAGATTTTGCCTCATCTATATGCCTATTCGAAAAAAAAATTTTCATGATAATTTATTATATGAATATTCTCAGTTTTCTTGAGTCTGGAGAAAGATAATATCTTTATTCCTGGAAGTGACAGTACAGTTGCCGTTAGGTAGAAAAGCTAAAGGAAAGATCTGGAAAGATAGTTTTAGCTTATATAAGAGATTTACTTGTAGGTCATTAGAGATATAAATTAAGCGACCAAGGACATCTTAGTTCCCGGTTTCATCATGGAGAGCAAACAGACTGCCTGACCACTCCAGAAGGATGCCCAAAACACAGAACAACTCTTAGGGAGTTAGGGAGGAAGATCTATCCTGAGAAGATGTACAGTGAGCTAGCCTGGAATTGGCTTTTTCCCCTAAATGATGTAGGGAAGTCCTAATGTATTTGATCCACTTTAGAGAGCTGGGGACTTGGGTCTCTCAGACTTCCCCACATATCTGGAGGCCTGGTGAGTAGGTGGGAGCTCACAGGGGAGACCCTGTGGGTATCTAAGTCTTTGCAGGTGTGAGCCTTTGAATGTGGGGCAGAGCTGGTGTTACCGAGTACACGGACAGAGAGACTTTCCCTAGAGGAAAGCCTTCGTACCAGACACACAAAACAAAGAGTTACACTATCACAATGGATGGAGTACCTGCTAATGATTCATTAACTTACTCACTAATTATACCTTGTGTATGGATACTCATGCTGCACAACTGCCTGACTTTCCTGACCCTTAATCACATTGTGTCCTGGAAGCCCCTATGCCAGATCCTGCCTCTGTATAGATGCAAAGAGGGTACAGTATTAGAAATGATTTGATAGTTTACAAATGCAGCTGGTTACTCCTCCAAGTGGTTTTGAAGACAAGAAGCAAAATATTATCCTAGATATGGAAAAAAATCAGTATTGTGTATGACTACTACTTCCTTTTAAATTGATAAAAGGAATTTTGCAAAAAGGACTTTGTAAAACGAACAAAAAGTCATTCTGCAGTGAAGTCTTCTCTTCCATCTCCCAGTTCCATCCATCTGCTTTTTTTTTTTTTTTTTTGTGGATACCGGGGGGTCAACCTCAGGACCTCGCGCGCCAGCAGGCACCCGTGCCGCTGAGCGATATCACCGGCCCTTTTTTCATATGTGGGTTCCGGGAGTCGAACTCGGGCCCTCGCACTTGCCAGGCAGGCGCTTACACCGCTGAGCCATCTCACCTGCCCCATCCATCCGCTTTGAGGGCTGAGTGCTCAGTCATCCCAGTTTCCTGCTGGTCCAAGCTCTGGCCCTCCCTGCACCTCTCCCACTGCTGCCCTCCCAAAGGAAGCGCTCCAGGCATTTGCTCCTAGTCCTCTTTTCTGTCCTTTCTACCAGAAGTTCTGGGCCTATGTATCTTTCCCCACTTCTTCTGTGGCTCTGACTCCCAAGCACCATTCTCAGCCAGAACTAAGGCCCTCTTGTGGGCAGGAATAATAGGTTGCCCCAGAAATGGGGTTGGTATTAGCAACCAAATCTAAAATGGGTCCTCCTCTATGCCAGGAAGTATACCAAAGTATTAAGGTCTTAATGTATTTCACCATCACAATAATTTCCTGAGAGGGTTACTATCCTCATTTTCACTTTGCCTCACAGATAGCGAGGGCAATGTAGATAAGATCGTATCCCAGATCCCAATTTGGTTAGAATCCTTTCATCCTTGTATGTGATGGCCTGCGCAAGACGAGCCACATCCACTATTCCCCTGGGTGTGGGATATGGCAGGGGTCTCAGGGTTGAGCAAAGTCGCTCCCTTGATGAGACAGAGAACCTTTGATGAAAAAGAGAACATTTGAATTGTTACTCACATATTTTACTAAACAAAGGAGGAAAATGAAACATCATACAGTTACTCTTGGTGTTGGCCTTGGGCCGGCTGCTGGGCCCACATTTCAGTCAATGGTATGCCTTAGTAGAAGCCATAATACGGAGGGGTTGCTATAGACACTCTTTCTAGTTCCTTCTCTTTGCAAAGGGAACCCTGTTGCTGCTGATGTGTGTTTGTCCATGTAGGGCTTGAATTATACCCTCTACTTTAACCCTCCAAAAATGAACAAGACTGAACTAATAATGCAAATATGTTCAAAAGCCAAAAAGATGGCCAAGCTTGCTTATCACGTGTGCCTGGAGTCATCAATGCCAGCCACGTTAATCAGAAAAAATGGAATGTTATACTCACTTCTAAATTATTTAGCTACATTGCTAAAGAAAGAGTATCATGATGAAAAAGCAAAATGAAATTAAAAAATTTAAATGTTTATCTTTGAAATACCCTGTTTTAAGTTCTATCTTTAGTGTATAATACTTATGGAGTCTTCACAACATATTAGTGTGCCAAGGCATGTATATTCAATTGAGTAATAACTACTTAAATCAGTGTCTACCCAGAAACTTATAATGTGACTTTATTTGGGAATAGGATCTTTGCTGATGTAATTAAGTTAAGATGAGGCCATATGGAATAGCATGGACCCTAAATCCAATGAATCATGTCTTTTGAAGAAAACAGGAAGAGAAGGAAGGACAGAATTGAAGATCCCTTGAACATAGAGGAAGGGACTAATGTGATACAGGCACAAGCCAAACAAATGTCTGGACCCACCAGAAGCTGGAATAGGCAAAAAGAAGCCTTCCCCATAAGAGATCTGGAAGGAAAAACAGCACTGCTGACATCTCGATTTAAGACTTCTGGCCTCCAGAGCTGTGGAAGATTAAATTTCCATCGGTTTAAATCCACCTAGTTTGTGATCATTTGCTACAGCAGCTGCTATGTTCTGAATATTCATGTCGTCTCCAAATTCATATGTTGAATCCTAACCACCAGAACGTTGGTGTTAGGAGGGAGAAACTTTTGGGAATTCCTGGGATTGCAGCTCTCACAAGTGGGGTTAGTACCCTTATGAAAGAGGTCCCCAAGAGCTGCCTTGGCCTTCCACATGAAAGGAGAAGCCACCATCTAGGAGGAAAGGGCTTTCACTAATGACACAATCTGCTGGCTCCTTAACGGTGACCTTCCTAGACTTCAGAAGTGTAAGAAGTTAATTTCTTTTGTATGTAAGTCACCCAGCCTGTGGTATTTTTGTCATGATGGTGCAAACAAACCAAAAGAGGAGCCCTAAGAAATTCGTACATATGGAGGTGCAAGTGGCCATTTATCCTCATCGGTGGACACACGGGGACATTCAGAGATACTGCCCTTGAGACTGCCAAGCCCTTCTGGACCAGGCCTCAGTGTTACAAATGGGCCCTCCCCTCTCTGTTTCCAGCCTTTTTTTTTTTTTTTTTTTCCTAACTGCTCTCTTTGCTTGGAGAGCTTTTTCTCATTTCTCCCTGTATAAATAACATCTATCCTTGAAGGCTATGCTGACCCCTCAACCTGTCTTCTGCACTTCTTTGCTTGCACCTGTCTTACTAATTCAGTGCATCATGGCCATTTGTGGATACATCTTTCTCTCTCGCACAACTTGGGAAGCTCCTGAAAGAACAAAGATGTGTTCAGGCTATCATCAAATCTACAGAAGCCACCCTAGAATCTTTCAGAACAAAGTCACCGAGAGCATGTCTAGTGCCTATAGATGGACCTGGAGGGAGAGCTCCAGAGGGCTGAGAGCCACAGTGCTCTTTCACTGGGCCAGCCCTGGTCATGCATTGGTAAAACTTCACTGAAGATGAATAAGATACCTCTCAGCTTGCCAAGGGACTTGGAGCAGTGATTACAGTAATTATACTGGATAATAAAACTGGGACCCAGAAAAGATTCCTATGATGGAATCACCTCATAAAAACCTCACAAAAAGTGAACATAAAGTCCCTCATCTAATTTGAAAATAAAATTAAAAATTTGAGGTGAATATACTTGATTCATAGCTTTGCAGAAGTCATGTTGGAAAAAATGTGGCATTTTGCTTAATTGCACAGTTAGTACAGGTATCAGAACTTGTGATTCTAGTTAGAAATATAGGATTAGAAATCAGTCAGATTTGGATTCAATATCTAGCTCTCTGAGTCTCTCATATGGAAAACTGACATTATAGAAAGTCATGTCATAAGGATTTGGAAAGGATCAAATTAAATAAAAATATGAAAGTTTAACACTGAGCTCAGGCCATATTTTTAGATTACAATGGTACCTCGGTTCACGAATTTAATTGGGTCCACAATTCTGCGAAGGATGGCCAAGTTCGTGTTGGCGGAGTTCACGGATGGTGGCAAAATTTTGCCAAATGCTTCCGTCTGAGAACTGAATTGTTTGCGAACAGAAGCGTTTGTGAGCCGAGGTACTACTGTAACTTTAACTGTCATTGTTAATATTATCACTGTTATAAATTATAAATATTGTCATCCCAATGTCAAAAAAACCCACAGGGAGCCCAGGTTGGTGCCAGGTAACACTCTCTTTCTATGCTTGCTGGTGGGGTGGTGGGCAGAGCCTGAGGGAGACGCAGGCAGGGACAGCAGTGACAGCTCACTGACAACAGCAGCAGTGCAGGGACAGGAGCCGGGCTTTCGTGGGAGCTGTGATACCTGACCTCAAAGAAGTCCCTCCTTTGGAGAAGGAATGAGGGGAATACATGGAATTTCAAAGCTCATAGACAAGATGCAAGAGTGAATTTAGATGCATATTTTGTGCAATACAAATTAGTTGGGAAGATGTGAATTATTCAGAAAAGAAAAAATAAGATGGTTCTAGAGGTCATGAGTGGCCAGCTGCTAGAGACAGCTGGGCAGAGGTGTGGTAGGCTTGTGCTGGCTTGGGTGAATAAATGCCTTCCAGGAGCTCTTCAAGCTCTGAGGGTCTTTACAGTGAGAATCCCTCTGACACCTCTGGTTGCATGCGTAAGTGTTGAGCATCTGAAGTTAAAGCAGACTTTCCAGGGATTCACCGCAGAGAACTAGGCTGTGGGGATATTATAAGTGCTTTATTGCAAACACTTCAGCATTGTTACTTAAGTTACATAATAAATTACATAGTGATACTGCTTCAGCTTTAAGATCTAAAAACTCTCCTTCAAACTTCTACCATTTTAAAAGCATTTTTACACTGTTTTGCTTCTTGAACATTCAATTTACTCTCAATTTTGTGTGTATATTGAAAATTGGTAAAGAATAGCATTTGAAATACATTACTGAGGTTTGCTTAATGATAAAATATTTATAAGCAATACTTTTTAATGAGATCTAACAATACGATGTTCAAAATAAAATAACTTTTAGTAAAACTCAAAGTGGCAAATAAAATATAGTTGAAATGCACATGTAATTTTTTAAAGTACCTAATTTTACATTATTGATAAATTTTTGTGGCTTGAAACAAAACAGCTCCATGGAAGACACATTTAATGGAGGCAATTAAAAATGTAGTTGATAATTTGGGCCTAAAATCTGTATTAAAATGTGCCATTACATGCATTTATCTGTTATGATGAATCACAAAAATGAGAGTTTCATTGTAAATCACATTTGCCACAAATGAGATTTCTTTTTCAAATGAGCACATTTGAAAAATCGCTTTTGGGAAATGAACCACAAGAATTACCACATCCTGGAAAGGGGTTAGTCAATCACAATTCCAATGTGCTCTGACTATGATAATATACATATGATGTCAACAAAATGTTTTTGACCTAATTTTTCTTCTTTAAGAGACAAGAACATTTATAATATAGTCAGTATACCCTGGTGTATTAATTTTATTTTATGTATTTTTCTAGTTCATTAATCAAATTTTCAAAATAAGAATGTTATTATGACCTCACTTCCAACATTGCTGACATCTCTTTCACATAATCTAAAATGTATTTTTGACTTACGTGTTTACAAACAACAGGATATGGAACTCAGTATTTGATGTAGGACCCAAAAATGTACTAGTGACGTCAAACATCCTAAATAGATTCACATTTCATGGAAGACAACACCCAATGACAAAACAAAAATGTTCTAGGAGATGTGGCCATAAAGTGGATTTTATATGTGTAAAAATTCATTATCCTAGTGATTGTTGACTTTAAAAAGAAAATTGGATTTTACCATCTCTTTGGATAAAAGGTTTCTGTGTATTTTTTGTTGGAATGGGAGGCTGATATGATAGGGCAGTTAAAAGGAAAAATATCCAAGTTTTGCCACAGTCCATAGGACTGAGCCAAACGGGGGCAAGAAAATGCAACCCTTCAGAACCGATCCTTTCCTATCCCGTGGTCCAGAGTAACTGGAAGCTCACAGGGATTCTCTGGCCTCGAGTTGGATGACTTCAAATTCTTATTTTTAAATGCTGTATTTGCTTGAAAATGTTTCATTGAATAACACTAAGACTTTTAATAGAGATAAGAAACTGGTATACAGTAAGATGAATAAGGTTGTTAATTGGAAAAAGAAATAAAACAATACAACAAAGATCACAAAATAAGCAGTTATCAGGGTGCCGGAGTTACTTAGACAACGTTCTCCTCATTCTTTCCAAATCCTACACATTGATACCTGATGCTAACCATCCACGATTCCAAATCCTATAGGACATAAATACAGTATTTCCCTTTCTTATTTTTTTTTTTAATAAACAATCAAACGTACTCATGCCAACACATACCCCAGTGTGGACTCTGCTGTATGTGTAGGAAATGTGGGTGCTCACTGGTGCACCAACCTGGGGGCAGGAGTGTGGTCTTCGGGAACTCATTTCACACCCCTTCTTCATTTAAGGAAATAAATGAAGTTTTCTCCCCTAAAGGAGGCTTACAACAAAGATGGAGGTAAAGAGAGTCTGAAGGCTGACCTGCTGTAACCATTTGTTTGCAGTGGTAGAGAGGCTTACATGGTCTGGTGTTTAATGACAAATAAAACTTCAGCACATTCTCCAGGTATATGTGTATATAAAAGTGTGAAAAAAGTAAAAAGACTGAAAAAGTTTAAATTATAATTCATAATACCAAAGTAAGTATGTATGAGCCCTGGAAGTTAAGCATAGCAATATTTAGCAATATTTACCTAGAAAGAGTCAAAATTCATTATTCAAAGGAAAATGCAAAAAAGTTGTTTTAAAAGAAGTATTATATTTTAAAATTTACTTTTTAGATTTAGCAGTTTTTTCCACTAAATAATACTTTAACGTATTTTTTATTATATGGGAACTCTATGAGAAAGGCATTATTGTATTTAATACTCTTTGTATAATGCCAGGTTTATTCCTGTCAATTGTACTGAGGCACAAGAATCCAATGCTAGTTCTAGAAATGGTTGTCTTTCCTTTATCTGTATGTGTGTGCTTAGGATAGCAGTATGAGAATTTTAGAACCGATGCATAATTAATGCCAATACCTGGCATCTTAAAAATAATAAATTTGTAATTCACGTAGCACTCATTAGTATATAAATTTAACATATACAAAGGACTCGTGGCTAAAATTCTCTTACTCATTTAACATTTCCTATTGGTGTTTCTCTTTTTTTTGGTTCATAGCAAGAACTCAATAAATGTAAGTGACCTCCATAACGCAAAATTGTAAGATCTGTGACAATATACTGAAAGAAGAAAGCCCATAAAAGTGACAGCAAAATAAAATGGAAAGAATATTCCATTTAATAAAATAAAATGTATTTAACACACAGTATAAAATGCAGAAGCTACGGGCCGGTGAGATGGCTCAGCGGCGTAAGCGCCTGCCTTGCAAGCGCGAGGGCCCGAGTTCGACTCCCGGAACCCACATACGAAAAAGGGGCCGGTGATATCGCTCAGCGGCACGGGTGCCTGTTGGTGCACAAGGTCCTGAGGTCGACCCCCCGGTACCCACACACACAAAAAAATAACAAAAAATAAAAATAATAAAAATAAAATGCAGAAGCTAGACTGTAGCTGGAGAAATATAAATGTGGTTTCTTGTTAAGCCCAGTTCCTCTAATACGAAAATATAATGTCTTTCCCTTGGAGATAAAGTGCTTCTTCTCAATTTAAATATACAATGTTAAATATAAGCAATACCAATTCAATGATATATTTTGTTCTTTTAGCACTTCTTAAGACTTTACTTTTGTCCTAATTCTATATATTTTCAGTGATGTGTTAAGAAAAATTACTTAAAAGTAGAGAGTGGTGGAGTATTTTTCTGAAGAATATTCTAATAAGTGGTTCCTCAGCTCATGAGCTCAGCACTCTTCATGATTCTGGTTGTAAACCAAACTGCACAAGAACCGAATCAAACTTCCTCTTCAGGTCAACACTGAACCTAACCATTGAATTCAATTTGGTTCTTGTCCAATTCATTTGCTACCAGAATCGCAGAAACAATCAAGTTCATGAACCAAGGTACCACTGTGGCATGTGCCAAGAATACTTAAAAATTCAGGGAAAATTTCAGAACCACAAACATAGGTTGCTGTTAAGATTGAAAATCTAGAAAACCAGTACACTGAGCATTGCAGATGCAAGTTATCTTCTGATTTCTAGCAGTTAAAAATGAGCATTTACTGCAATTTGATTTTACAATGGAGGTTAAACCAAATACAATATTTAGCAAGAAGTTTCCCAGTGGGTTTGATTTGTACTCAAGTGCCATCTCAAAGAATACTATAAAATGATCCCATTCTGCCTTTTGTGTTTGTAGAAGTGACTTCTTTTTGCAAAAGGATACTTGTAAACTTTTCAATACACTTCATAGGATCTGAATGTTCTGTCAGTGAAATTTTCTTGAGATGAATTTCATGTTTACCATCAGAATTAAGGCACCTGCCCTTCCACAGACATATACCTGAAATGTGACCTACCTACAGTGTTCATAGATGCTGACATATATGTTCATGGGACTCTGTCTGCATAAACACAGTAGCTATCAATAAAACATCATTTAACTCTACAGGGAGTCAGTTCCAACTTCAGAAGTCAAACATCCTAAATCCCCTACCACTGCTGGAAAAAAAGTGAAAAATAAACCACATGATAACTATTTCTTTAGTACACTATGTCCAAGTTTTTATCAAGCCCCGAACAACTTAATGCTAATGTTTATTTTCAAACATGGAAACATGAAGGTAATATGGGACTTCTAAATTTTCAATTTCTAGGATAACTCAGGAGGTGTACCCTTTACACTGATAAGTAGAAAGATGCGTGGTACCCACACATGCTTCCACTGAGCCGGTAACATACCTAGATGTCAAATGATAGGATCTTTTATCTCTTGTCCTCAGTTTTCGCTGCATTAAAGAAGGCTTCTCTAGATCTTATCAAATGTGTGAATCCCCCAGCACCTCCCACTGTTCTAATCAAAAGATCTTTATGTTTTGGTACTGAACCACAGAAGAGACTAGGTATCCATCCTAAGAACCCATAATACTCCATACCAAACAACAGCCATTAAAAGTCATACTTTTCACACTTTTCATACTTAGTCAGTGCCATGAATGCAATAATGGGATGCAAGGAAAGAAAGAAGGAAAGAAAAAAGAAATGTAACGTGCACTGTTGCAAATGCTCTTTAGACATCACAAGGAAAAGAAAAAGGGTTCTACCCACCTGGGGTCTTTCTGAATGCTGTCAATGGATGGGGACCTGGCCAAGGTGCCTTCGGGTGGGAGGGCAGGGCCAGATTTGCTGTAGGGAGACTCCACGGAGGGACAATACTGGAGCTGTCGGTAGGGGTCCGCGTAGTTGGAGGCCGGGCCGGCGGCATAGCTGGCCCTCTGGAAGGAGGCTGCAGCGGTGCTCTGAGGCCCGTGCTGGCTGCCTGTGCGCTGCAAGGGGACGGAGTCCACACCGGGGGAAGATGGGGCTAGGACAGGAAAGTAGGGACAAAGTAAAAAATTGAGGACCTGCTCACAGAAACTGTTAACCAGGTCTAGGCAGGGGGGGAAATTACACACATAAAACAATAGGGGTTTGAAAGAATAAAAAGAATTAATCTGTCATAGCTGCACCAACATATTCAGTGTTATCCAGTTAAATGATAATCAGCATGCTATTTCAGAAACAAATCTTACAGGTATGGCAGGCGTGTGACGGTTGCGTGTATATTGTTAAGACACAACCAGGGGAAGGCTTATTCACCTGGAGTGTATACTGTGCAAAACTGAAACCCAGGCTGAGGTGTGGCTCCCTGGTAGAGCACTTGTGTAGCATAAGACCCTGAGTTCCATTCTAGAATAATTCAGAAGTACAACCCAGAAAACATACAGGGAATATTTTATAAACAACCACAGACAGTTAGTTCTTTATTTTTTGAGTTGATAACATTCAGAATGCATTCAGTAACTAGGACTTTATTAAGGGTGTAAAACAAATTTAGTATTGAAGTAGTTTTCCTGAATAGAAGAAAATAGGAAAAGAGGAGGGAGTACGTGCGTGATTATGGGAGTTGGGAGAGGTGGGCTCGTATTTCTATAATTAGTATCAGTGCATCCCATGCAAGGGTTTTCTAGCTTCTCTACAGTAACTCCCAAAAGATTTTTAGATGCCTCTTTTTCAAGTAAAGATGTCACAGGACCAAAGGCTTTGGGGTAAGGTAGCATGTGGGAGCAGGAGCAGCAAATTAACCCATCTTGCGGAGAAGACCAAATAACAAGCTGACAAGTCTTTTCCACAAATATTTGCATCTTTTCAGAATATCTAAATTGTTTGAAGATTTTATACCTGTTACAAAAATCAAAAGCGTGGGTTTTATCACACTCAGTCATATTTTTTTGTTTCCTTTGTAGAGTCTTTTTAGATCATTTCATGTCATTATTGTTATCTGATCCTCAAAAATATTTAATGTTTACAGTTTAATTGACCTACACAATGAAAATCACATCTTTCAGATCAGTAGAATGTGACCAGTTATTTACTGCTCCAGCAGTGGTTAGCCATGATCAATATTAGATGGCACATTTATTTCCTGGTACTGTAGATCAGCATATATCCAAAATAGAGGCAGTGTCTAGATATATCCATTTATACCATGGATGTTCTATATAGAATTAGATTCCAGTTGTAAATCTTCCCCCACAACTTTGACTACTGTACATTTCTAGAGCTTGTTTTATCTTCTCTTGACTAGAAGCCATTTCCCAAATCAGACACTTAAAATCATGTCACATTGCAAAAATAAGTGTTAAAAGATGTCAAGGAAATTGGGTTGATATGGCAAAATGTGGCCAAGTGAACTGGAGGAATATATTCTAATGCCGTGAACCAATTTTTAAGTAGTAATTAGGAGTTCAGGATTCTCTTTTCCAATGAACATTCAATACTCCATCTCATAATAAAATTTAGGTTACATGATACAATGAAAACTACAAAAAATTTTAAAGTAAAACTTTCCAAACAAAAAAAGCCAGTGTATCTCCAGAGAAGCAGTATTCTGAAATGATGAGGGCATTCCTGATGTATAAATGTTGAGAACAATCACAGACTAATAGACATTAATTGCACAATTATAAAATGTGTTTTATGACTTTTTGAGTTTAAATATTTTCTCCTAAATATTTCCAAGGTTTATAATAAAAATTCACATTTTAAAATTTACATACCATGTGCTTTATATTATGGGTAAGGTAGTTTAAAATCTAGGCAAGTGCACAAAAGTAAACAAAATTTCATTGACTACAAGAGTTGTGATAAGCTATCCAGAAAATCAAGGGCAAAAGGAGAAAAACAAGCATGTGTGTCATTTTTCACAGAAGTACGTTTTTTAAGAAATTCAGGAAAATTAACATTAATGTTTAATCTTGCTTCAAATGGTTTCCCAAAAAAGCCCTTATCTCTACAAAAGTATCCATTATTAATACATTATATACAATGAATTAACAGGAAAACAGGACAAAGTGAAAGGGACCAGAAAATAATATTGAAATCTAAAGAATTCATATCTATCTATCTATCTATTAATCTATCATCTATTTGTTTGTCTATAAGTAAGAGAACAATCTGACTGCCCACACACAAAACCTCTCAAAGGACTATAAATTAAAAGAGACTACAATAAGATGGGAGTTTAAGAAAAACACTGACAAACTGCAGATCTAAATTGTGAAGAATATTAGGTGGATTGGGTTAAAATGTGAAAATAGGATGTGAAATTCAATTAAGCAGTAATAGGAAGATAACATCTCAGTTTGTAAGGCAAAAGAACAAAAAACAGAGGAAAGCTTAAGAACATTATCAGGTTTCTATTTGTCTTTTACTTTGGTCTTTTTCAGGGAAATGTCATGGAGCTTATTCAGAGGTTGGCTTCTAAAGTTAGAGAACTGGTCCTTTTCTGCAGTTCTTCATGCTGGAGAATGTAGCTGAGCTCTTCAAGCCACAGTTTCAAAGTTATTTGTTATGGCTTTTATCTAAAATATTCCCCCAAAGTCTCATGTTCAGGGGTGGGGCTTCTGGAAGGAGATTGGATCATGGGAGCAGCATACTCATCAGCGAGTAATACATCAATGAATTCATAGCTGAATGTGCTCTTAGGAAGTGGGTCAGTGGGGCTATGACCTGAAGGGAGTATTCCTGTCCCAGGCTCCTCCCTTCTCATTCTGCTTCCTGATCACCACAACACGAGCATTTTTCTACTCCAGGCTCTTCCACCATACTGTTTCTGCCTTGGAGCCACATAACCATGGACTGAACCTACCAAAATCTTGAGCTGAAATAAACTTCTCCTCCCTTAAGTTTCAGGTATCAGATATTTCATCCCAGTGATTAGAAAGCTGACTAATACATTATCAAAGACAGCACAATAGCTTTGTGGAATCATTGTTTGATTTAAATGTATCAAAAACATAAAGTACTGAATACAGAGAAAATATTAAGTCACTGAGTCATAACTACCACCATTATTAATGCTGAAGTCAACAGTATTAGACAAAGGAATGGCATATATGGCCTCATGGTAAAAGGTACTGGCTCTGGAAATCAGACAAATATCCCCTGCTGGGTTTTGGGTGCTGCTGTAAGTGTTTTAATGTATGGACTCATATTTCCTCCAAGAATCCCACAAGTGGGTAAAAACACGATTCTTACTTTACAGCAGGAAACCAAGGCACAGAGTGATAAAGCCATGTGCCAGAGACTGCCTGTTATCTATTCAGAAAGGAACTCAAGTACTTTCTCTTGGCCTTCAGATTTTATACTTAATAACCACCACAGCTGCTGGACTTGATTTAAAATCTCAAAGATGCATATTAGTAAATGACTAATAGGGTGAGAAAACTTAGAAAAATGACGAAAAGCCTGAAGTTAAGGGAAATGTCTACTAAAGGGAGAGAAAAGATGGGCTTAGAATAAGAATTAGCCAACTAAATATCAGATTGAAAAACTGTTACAAATTGGTAAGTTAAATAATTGCACTCTCATTAAATAGAATTACTGAGATATGCAGGAGAAATGTACAGAAAAGTTGATGCCAAAATATCTAATATTATTCATTTTTAGAAAAATCATAGAATAACAACACACATAACTGTTTTAACTTTATTTTTAAGAAGTGTTTTGAGTCTCAGTTTCATCAATGAGATATCACTATATTATGAAAAAAGGAGTCTGGGCCATGAAATCCTAGAGGGATAAAAAACTTTCAGAGATATCATATTTTAAGAGCCCACAATCATTTTTGTAGTTGTGGCTTCAATCAATGGCCCTTCAGGAATATTACTCCTCAATCCATCTCTTAAACTTCTTGTAGGTGATAAACAATAAGATAGTTGATGAGAATTTCAAAATATAAAATCAGAAGGCAAACTTGTACTGCTCAGTTGAAATAGATTAGAGGCTGATCATGCAATGAAAATAACACAAAACATCAGTATGAAGGGGAAGGAAACTATTAAAGAACAGATTCAATAATCATATAGATCAAAATGTGTGGACATTTAAGAGATCTAAATCAACCAGCAGTGTAACTAAGAAACTCCTTATTTTTTTTAGCATACATAAAAAAAATGATCTGATGAATCCATGGCATCACTGTTCATTTTCTTTTCTTCTTCTTTTTTTTTTTTTTGTACTGGGAATCAAACTCAGGACCTCCCGCTTGCCAAGCAGGCGTTTGTGCTGCTGAGCTATATCCCTAGCCCCTTTTTTCAATACATAAGAAGTGTTAATAACTCATAGACAGAAAATGTTAAATACATGAGCTATTATTAATTAGCACCAAAATGCTGAAACTGATATATTAGGGTACTGCGAGTGTGGCATCGGGGTGAAATTCAAGTTTGATTCATCCTTTCTGTGTGGACTCTTCAGGTCCACTTAGGCAAACTAGGCCTGTCCACTGATATGGATAAGTGAATGCTGTTAAAAGACTTTCCTTTTATACGTTTTCCCTTAATTTCTGCCCATTTAAACCTTTTCTCTTATTTGCATTTTCGAGCTCCACTGACCCCTTCCCAGCATTGCTCTGTCCACCCGAACCACCTCGTGGTAAACACGTGAAGGGGCAGGTGCTTCATCAGCTCTGTAAACACAGTCCTCTCCTCTCCCACTCTGCAAACAGCCCCTTCTCCCCTCAATAAGCTCTCAGAACTCATTGAACTGTGCTGCAGGTCTCTTTGGGGATATCTGACAAGTGGGCTCTTCTGCAGCTGGCTTGACACTTCAACACACCTATGCTGCTCGTGAAAATTATCTGTTTATTTTCTGTACGGCTACACAAATAAAGTGCTAGCCTATCAAGGAAAGACAAAGAGATGCTTTATGTGTTATATTTGAAAGAAGGGGTGATGCATTCTTTTAATAAAATGAAACACTGCTTTACGAATGATGGTTACAAGCAAAAAGGTCCAAAAGAACAGAATAAAATAATAAGAACCTGGCCACATAGTAAGACATTTGTTGTGAGAAATATAGAGTAGGGTTTAACAAAGAGAAAGAAAAATATTTTTGTTTTTTTATCTTTGATTTTATATACACACATAGAGTCACATATGCAGATAAATATGAATCCATAACACACACTTACATGTGTTATCTAAATAAATACAAAATAAGCATGAAAGAAGATCATTAAAGAATGCCTCCACTGCAAGCTCAGAAAGTAGGGCTAGCTTAAATGATGACAATGGGTTGAAGAACATGGCCTACATGCTCTTAAAGAGAAGTTAGCACCATTATTTCAGCATGAAGACTCTCAAGCCCTGAATTTGGCACATTCCCTCCACTGCTGTCATCAAGAACTGAACAGTAAGCATCTGATATTGTGAATGAGGAAGAAAATGTTCAAATGGGAAAGGGGAACTAGGGAGGGGGAGGGGGAAAGAAAGGAAGGGAAAAGAAAACAAGAATGATAAAATGGAAACAAAGCTTTTGTAAATAAGGAGGGGAAGGAGCAATGAAGGGAGGGAAGGGGAATAGAAGAAAAAAAGAATCAAGATGTATCACATACAGGTACAAATTCCCTATATAAATGTGATCATTATGTATACCTAAAATATACCGATAAACTTAATTAATTAAAAATTTTTTCCTGCTTTTGTCATGGACTGGTCCATGCTAAACTCAATGGAAAAATATTCAAGGATAAATTTAGTATAATATTTAATTGCATATATTATTATTCTTGTGGGAGAGGCATTCAATGCATGATTCATAGTAATGGAATCATTGGTGTTGATACTGTTTTTGCTGCTTTTATTTTTTTTTATTTTTTAATTTTTTTTCTTTATGTGGGTGCCAGGAACCGAACTCAGGACCTCGCGCTTGCCAGGCAGGTGCTTATGCCTCTGAGCTATCTCACTGGACCTGCTGCTTTTACTGGAGAAGCAGGCACTGAGGATGGCAGCAGCGGGCATGTGCCCACACCGCTGGGTCTCAAATATATGTGAGATGACGTGGGTAAACATACTGTTGATGTATTTGAAAGAGAAAGGATGTAAATTCTTATTCCATTTCCATGGTTTTCTCCTTGCTATACTCAAACATAATTTGAAAATACAATATAAATTAACAGGAAAAACACTGAGTGATTAATAGAAGCAGGATCTTTTTCATATTCAGCAATGGCTACTGTTTTATTAACACTGTAGTTACGCACACTGTGACAGACGTGAGTAGGTCTTTGGAACGGGGTATAAAAACTGAAACACAAACAATGAATGCATAAAATGAAAAGTAAAAAAAATCTACATGCTTAGTCCTACGTACATATGCTTTTATACATATTTGTATGCATGTTTAATGCTGTATATTTTGATTTCCTCTAATTTTTCACATGTGTGATGGGGGTTATTCTGGATGATGATATGGCCATGCTTTTTCAACACCTGAGCACGTCTTCTGTTTTGAATGGATGCCTACATTGCCGAGAAATAAGGAAAAGGTAATAAGTGTTATATTTATGTGCAGACTGCTATTGTGCCAGCCACCATGCTATGAGCTCAAACATACAATCTCATCTAACACTCACAACAGTCTATGTGGCAGGTCGCATTCCTCCTACGTCCTCCTCATGATTCTGCGGATGAGCAGGTAAAGGACCGAGCACGCAGGCGAGAATGCAAGGTGACTTCTGACTGCAGGGTGCGGTGCGCCTGTATTATCTTTCTGATCTACAATGGGGCCCTGGATGTGGCAGTAGGCCCAGTCAACACAGCCCACACACTCTGAAATGCAATATGTGTGGTAGAAAAGTAAAGTCTAAAAATTAATGTGAGATTGTGTATCTTCTCAAATCTTATTACCTAGGTTATTTACTCTGATTTAGTATTCCTAAGCATCTGTATTGTCATTTTCTTTGGCTTCTTCTGCAGAGAGAAATGAAACAGGGTTGGCTTCAACTGCTAACAGAATAGACCCAGATGGAGGTCCTTGGATAGAATTTTTCATGACAATGAAAATGGGATGGTTGGGTGGGGAATGTTAGTGTATCCATAGTGGATTGCCTAGGGTAGGGAGAGAGGGCTGAGCAAACCTGTCACAGGATGACAGAGAGGAAGGGAGTGAGGAGAAGGAGTCCTGCTAACTCAGGTCAGTTTCCCAGCTGCCCACCTCTGGATGGGATGAACTTGTCAGGGAGCCTCATAGGAGCTCTGCTGTGTGGAGACAGAGCTGGATGTGTAAAGCAGTTGGCTAAAGAATAGACTAAGCCCTGGAAAATATTTGCTCCCCTTTCTTAAACTCAAAATTCCTTTCTATCACTTGCCTAATAGTATGTGACTATGGTGTAAAAGGCCTGTTATACACTTTATGAATCCAAATGTTCACCTGTTGAAAAGAGAAGCCCCAAAAGAAACCCTAAGAAAGTTTAAGTGCTCAAAGTAGCTTAACTGGCTGAGGCTCCGAGATTCAGGGACACAGCCCAGAATCTGGCAGACTGAGGACCACGGGTGCTAGGATACCTTTCATTTAGCAAATAAGCATTTCCATTTTGAGTGAAATCCATGGGATGGTGATCTTGACCTGTTCATTTTTCTATAAACTTCAAACATCTCCGAACTAGAGCAGTAAAATAAATAAATAATAGAGCTTTTTAGGTATTTAAACTGATTGGAAATGTCTGGTGTGGGGTGGGAATAAGCAAATCTGCAACTATGGTTTCACGGTGGTGAATCTTCCGGTGATAACTTTAATTCTTCCTACATTCCAGCCCGGCAGCATAGTAAGCCCCTCAGTGTTTAGTTGACATCTCATCCTCAGCTTTTATTCTTTTTAATACTGTCATGGTTACTGATGTAACTGAAAGCATCACATGGCATATCTTCCAGGGAACTGGGGTGTATCTGTCAGAACAAAGCTGACTGTATCATTTGTCATTATGTATATTCCTCATTGGCATTAATCAACCTTGTCCTCATTATTCATTTATACAACAACATGAGTTGCTATATTTTAACTTACCAATGAATTGTTCTGTTAGCAAACAGTATATACCTTCAGCTATAACTAGACATTGTATTTACACCATTTAAAGTGAACTGATATAGGTAAGCAACTGGAATTTCTTTTTAGTTTTCAGATAATATTTATAATTAGATTTAAAATTTATGATTGGATGATAATGTGCCCCTGAGTCTGGACTAAAAAAGGTGAATATTTCAACTAAGAGGTTATATAGGATCTCATTTGACGTGGTCTAATGAGAAGTACTCACTTTTACAGCCTGAAGTACCAACATTTAATTGATAATAAACTGTTAGTAATCCACACTTTTGTTGGATCCAAATGTGATTTTAATTGAAAGTATATGATACTAGACTATTACTTATATATTATGGAATAATAATAAATTTTATGCATATGAGGGTCCTATGTAATCACTTTACAACTGTGTTAAATATTGGCTATTCTTTTTTTTTTTTTTTTTTTATGCAGGTACCGGAAGTCGCACTCAGGACCTTGTGCTTGCCAGGCAGGCGCTTATGTCGCTGAGCTATCTCACCGGCCCAGTATTGGCTATTCTTGCAGAGAATCAGTGTTTTAAACAAATACTTTCTCCACATGTGTGAATACTTCTACTGCATTATTTTTCTTTGTAGTACTTCCAACCTCCTGAAGATATTCAGTGGGTTTTCTCCTTGCAGCCCACTGGCAGTTCTTTGTTTATTGCACATTGACACTCAGACAGAAGCTGCTCTTTCCGCATCCCATTTATCCAAAAGGAATCTCTGTGACTATCACGGCAGACGTGGGCCATCGTCCCTGGCTTAGAAAGATGTGTTTAAGGGGCGCCAGAGTTCAGCGTTTGTGTTGATCAAATGGCTTCTAAGTAGACAGTCACTCATACTTTTGAGTTGGAAATAAAAATTCCTGTTCTTTTGCTTCTGCTCAGTGGACTTTTCCATAAGCCATTCACACATTCCTTGCTGTGCTGCCCTCCTGACTGCACAGGCTCCACACCTGACAGCATCATCTCAGATGAAATGTGGGTTTCATCTAAACAGATGCTTTAGTTAACACTGTGCCTCCTGATGTTTTACGGCACAGGCAGCTAATGCCCAGGGACCAGGCAGAAGGTCCTGGAAAAGCACACCTGCCATTTCCGCCACGGCTCACACTTCCGCCTTCCCGTCCATGGAGAGTGGCCTCCTCCTCTGTCAGCTCCCTGCCTCCTTACTGCCCCTGAGATAAATGAGTGGTTTGTACATCTGGTGACTGGTACCCTCTGAGAGCCCACTGAGCGAGGACCACTGGTGATTCACAAAGTGGCCCTTTCCCCTTCTCTGAAGCTGCCAGATCTCTGCCAGATCACCATGCTGGCTTTTGTCTCCCACTTGCTGTCCTTGGGCAAGGGGTGAGGCTCTACTTTCTGTGTCCCTACCACAGCACATTTAGGGCCCACAGGGCCCTGCTGGCCTGGGTGGAGGAACTGGGCTGCAGTCCTGTCTTGCAGTGGCGGGGCGTGGGGTGGTCTGGGTGTGACAGTGCTGGAGTTAGGTCTGCAGCGGGGACAGAAGACTCCTTGTGTCTGACATGGTCTACATCCTCTGACACGGCCTTAGTGGATCCTGTGCCTGCCCGGCCTCACACAGTCCTACGGATTGCAGTGTGAAGTGATTCTAGCTGGTATATCTCACCCTAAACCCTAAACCTGCAGCAGAGGAGAGAGGAGGAGTCGGACTTGGATCTTCCAACAGGTACCTAAATATTTCTAAACACATGTTCGTGAAGTCTTTAGCATGGTTAGATAGCTTATGGTTCAAGTAGAGAGGACTCTTCTGAGTGCCCAAAGGTAGACTGGGGGCTTCATTTGAATTGGTGTCTGAGGTTTAATAAATTAGTCTCCATAAGAAAGTAACAGGCAAAGGGGGCTTACTTAGAGCAGGAGGAGAGATGGAGAAGAAAGGTTGAGAGGAGGGATGGAAGACGCTGGCAGGAAGGGGAAAGCTACTTCAGACGTCTTTAGGTGGGGAAGCGTGGGGGACTTCACCAGGACCTTCAATGTCTGAAGATGTTGCCTGGCCTTCTCTGTGCGGCATCTCCCTGCAGCCTGCCGCCCGAGAACAGTCTACTGCTCAGGTTAGCCTCCATGGTTTTGCATCATAGGAGGGCCAGGGCTGAGGGCAGCATGGGGCAGAGTGGCAGAGAGAGAGCCACCACGGAGCTGACTGTGATGCTCAGGAGACTGAGCTGGCAGAATACAGCTGCAGCACTGAACTACCAAGGACGGGAGAGGTGCAAACACTCCTGCCCACTCCCCACTGTCCCCTACAGCCAGAGGCAGCCCCCTGCACAGGGCAGGAGCAGGAGATGGGTACAGCTAGAGCCCTCATGCTGTGTAGGGCACAAAGTGGAGCTACTTGTTACCCAGCAAAGAAAGACACTGCAGGCTGCAGAGTGCTTTCACGAATGCTTTGTAGTTCATTTTGTCTGGAATCATCACTGAGCCTTCAAGACTTTCCCATTCATTGCCAGTCAATTTTGCATATGTTTTGTGTCTTTCTCAGAAACTAAACAAAACACGATCAAGGACACAGAGTAGATTTTAAGCTTTCTTGGATCTGCCAGAGCACCTAGCACACAATGTCTTCAACAGATATTACTCAATTAACAGCACCTCTAAAGCCATGAAGCTCCATAGATGTAGATTATATTTATTTTATTTTTAAATGACGATATTTAGAAACCTGGGATCAATCAAGCCTGGGATATAGTACAAGACTGCTTGGGTGTGGAGCTTTAAAGGCTGAGTCCACATAATCTGTGCGACCTAGGACAATGTTCCTGTGCCTTAGTTTCCTGATCTATAAAGGGAGTAACATAGTATCATCTCTATCCTGGGGTTATTCTGGGGATTAGCAGATCTATTTAAAGCACTCAGAACACAGCTATGTGCCTGGACTTCTGCTATGTTTGAGTAACTTCATCCTCTCACAGGTCGGAATCTATGCGCTACTAGCTAGTCCCTACTTACTGCGACATCTCACACTTCTCGTTTAAGAAGTGGACTTATTGGTGGGAACCACCTGGGTTTCCATCTCCTTATCCCATTCTCCCTGAATCCTTGTGTGAAATGCTCTGCATTAGAAATGAAGCAGCGCCTGCTGGGGGCCTATTTCTTAAGAACAGAAAGATGACACTAGTTGGTCAAGCCACCTCAGCCACCAATCTGAGCTAACAGCCAGGAGCACTGAACGCTACAAGTCTAACGGTCTTTGCAAGAATCTGTCCTCTTCTTCCAAAGGATAGGCACCTGGTAGCCTCTCAAGACCTGCCCAGTGGCCTCCAGTGTGGGTTGTACAACACAGAGCATGTGAAGGATGGCCCTCTCTCATCCTGGGAAGCCACCTTAGTATATTTCTTTGTATCTATTTTATAACTATTTTTAACATCAGCTTTTTTGTAATTTCTATTTTCAGGTATATGTTATACTAAAGAAAATTTAGTATTAGGTAGCATGTCTATAATATGTGAGCAAATGGTACATACACATTCTTCTCCCATGGATAGGCAGGCTCTGATAGAGACCGTTTCTCACATGGGAAAGTGCAAGGACACAGGGGAACCAGGTATGGGTGTGCGCGACCCTGGCAGTGCAGGGAGAGAGCTCGCAACTTATGCTTAGGCACTAGAAAAGGTGGCTTCCCTTTCTGCACCAGTCTCCCAAAAGTCTATCCATACGCTTCTGGAAATTCCCATAGTTTTATATAGATCATTATATTTCCTTAAAACTCTCCCAAGTTCAAAGGTGCAGGTTGGCATCAGGTTTTGGACACTTGGATATCCCAACCTTGGCAGCTCCTGAAGTTCTGAGGCAGACAGACCTTCTCCTTGGAAGCGTTTTGAGGACCCTGTAACCTGCCCCCAGGGAGAAAGTAAGAAAAACCCTGTTGCACAGGATGGCTCTCCAGGGATGGCTCTGAACAGGATCAGCAAACTGTTTCTGCGCAGGGTCAGGGAGGAAATAATCCCGACTGCGCCAGCCAGATGGTCTCCGCCTCTCACCTCTCAGCTCTCTGCTGCGGCGCCAGAGCAGCCAGCGGGGACACAGAAGAGAGCAGGCTGGCTGCACACCAACGCCTTGTTTATGGGCCCCAGAATTTGCATTTCATGTCACTTTTCCTATCATAAAGCATTAATTCATCTTTTGATCTTTTCACCAACCATTTCAACATGTAATAATCATTCTCAGCTCTTAAGTGTTACTAAAACAAGTGGTGAGCTAGATTTGGCCCTTGGCTGTCGTTCGCTGACTCCACGTTTAGAGAAAACGCCACAGTTGTGCTTTGTTTTGTTAGAGTGGGGACATCTTCCGCTATTTTTAATGTGCCATAGATGAATTCAGTTCTTTCTTACTGTAGCCAATTTTTCATTAAATCTGCAGAGGTTTATTAACAAGAGATAATTCTAAGAGCATATGAATATGGAACAGAGAATCAATAAACCTTCTTGTTGTCAGTTTTTATTCAAATTAGGTATTGAATGTCACTGAGGTTGTTACCTCTTTTTTAACAAGGGATGCATGAAAATATGATTACCTTAGTTGATTATATGCAAAAAATTATGTTCAACTAACTCAACTCCAGATAGAAGTGGATCTAGTGGGCTGAAGGTAGAGAAATCTGACAGAAGAATAAATGGGTATTCCCTTTCCTCTAAACCAAGATATGTATTATTAACACTGGATGGCATTTATGATGTCAAAAATAAATGTTTTATGCCTTCCTTCTTATGATACAGTGAAATGGAGAAATTTAAATATCAATAATCAACGATAAGAGTAGCTTAGGTTGCCTGGATTTCAAAACGGGTAATTTAGCATCATAAAGCAGTTTAACAAAATTGTTACACTGTACTTAGTGGTCATGAGAAGTTATAATACCCCGAGCCTGCAGAGCTCTGAGTCCCAGGCTTGGGAACAGAGTGCCAGCTATCCCAGAGTGCCTCAGCCCTGCAGGCAGTCACATGCTCAGGTGGGAAAGGAGAAAGCTACACTGTCCGCAAACCAGCAAGGCCACCGCTGCTGTCTACTTAGCAGGGTGAGGCTTTATAACAAGTGAAATGACTGACAGGTTTTAATTGTATTGATTTTATAGTTAAGGTGAGTATTCTCTAGCAATATAATCCTAACATTAGACCAGTTGTTTTGCAAATGGCTACACATCCTGCAAACACTTGTCTTTCTTCATGTACCCCGTGGCTGTGTATAATTAGAAATACATATTTAATCCAGGAGAGCTATACAGTTGATTGAATCATATGCAATTGCCAGCTCCGACCTTTAAACAACAATTTCATATGATTCAATCTATTACTGTGTATGAATCAAATTCTAAATATGTTACACTTTTACTAAATATTTTCCCCCAAGCTTGCCAAATAGGTAGACTACAGCATTAAAGAACACTCAGGCATTTTCATTTTTATGTCCTGTACAAGGGATGCGTTTTCTTGGAATACTTATTAAATAAATTAATAAGGATTTATGCAACATTAATATTACTTCTTTTAATTTTTCCTGCTTGACAAAATAAGCTGACAACCCCCACTGTCCTTCCATCATTCAGAGTATGCCCAGGCATGCAGGTACAGGGCAGTCACATTGTTTCTGCCATTATTATCACGGACACTGATGGCAGCAGGTCACAGTGACGATGGGAAGAGTGGTTTCACACCCCCCGGAAGACCACCCCTGTGGACGGACCCAAGTGGGGCCCCCGTACACACCTGTGCTCGTGCGGTAGGTGCCAGTATGTGTGGGCGGCAGAGGGTCCCCTTGGCTCTGGCTGAGACTCCTCATAGGGGGCTTCTGATAGACGCGGTCTTCATAGATGGGGTCTATGTGGTGCTCTGGGGACTGCAGGGCCCGCAGCTCAGGGCCCAGGTGCCCATGCTGGCTGCTGTACGAGGCTCGGGACCCAGCTGAAACAGATTAACAGAGTGCGTTGAGGCTCAACTAACATTCAAAACAATATTTTACCCAACAATAGTGGAATTTCTGAGGGGGTCAGAATGATTGAAATCTATGCAAAACCAAATGAAGAACCAGAAATGGCAGTGATCCGTCAAGCTAATCAGCTTATCGGCATCATCCAGCTGCCTTCCTTTGCTCCCAAAGCTGATGTCACCATGAGGATGACAATGTTCCTGAGATGAATCCACACTGAACAAGAGCAGAGAAACACTGCTTTTCTCATGGGCTGATGGGTATAACTGGGTTCTTCATTGAAGGAATCAGGCACACAGTCAATCCGAATAAACTCTTATTGTCTCACAGCCCTTTCGCTGTAAATTGTACAAGTGAAACTATTTTAAAGGCTGAGCAAATGAAAAAGCCACAGTGGCTAAGCCATCCTGATACTGTTCCTGAAAAGTGATCTAGAATCTGTTTCCATCATCATATTTTCCTGGGACAATGGATGAGAACAAATGTGTGGACTTAACAGCAGCCTAAATCCCAGAGAGAAGCAGATATTAAAGAAAAAGATGTGCGAGCTATGTTCTCCTCTACTCTGCCTCTCCAAACAGAAGCATTTGCTTTCAGCTACCCTCCTCTGAAAGGCCCAAATGGTTGTCACTACCTGGTTTGTTTATAAATTGAAGCTGTAAGTCATTTGGCTTCCTAGCATTTGTGAACTTTTACTTGTGACACTTCAGCATGGGGGAAAGTGTCGCCATGAAGCACACGGTCGACCAGGGACCATGAAAATGTTTCTTAAAGCAGCCTCTATACTTCAAGAAAGTGAACTCATATAAAAGCTACAAGGCTGAGTCAACAGACATTGGCTGAGGAAGACATTGGTTAAAAGCCAATATGGAGAGGAGAATGGCAGGGGAACTGTGGCATGAGGTAGATTTGGGGCAGCAAGGAAAAGCGCTGTCCATGGAGAATAGAGGACACATACAAGAACCAAGGAGGCCACAGCTTGCTGTATGAATGACTCTCCATCAAAATCCCCCAAACTAACACCCATGTAACCCATCGCAATGTAAATGCTAACTACCTTCAATAGCCCAGATTCTGAGCTTTCCATTCCAGCCTCAAGCTGCTGGATGTTGGAATTCTTTGATATTAATGGAGTCTGGGACAACTCTACATCTATTCTGCTCGTTCAGTGCCTTCATCAGAGGCCAGTGGAAAGCCAAAGCCTTTAAATGCTCAATGATACTGCTGTTTCTTCATGGATGTATAACCAGGCAATGTGAATATTCACATGTAGTGTACTTGAGGAAAAAGGCATTCAAAAGTTTTCACATCACTGACATATACATATTTACTTGTGCATTTAGCAC
This sequence comes from Erethizon dorsatum, assembly GCA_028451465.1. NCBI lineage: Eukaryota > Metazoa > Chordata > Mammalia > Rodentia > Erethizontidae > Erethizon > Erethizon dorsatum. Next base: position 61,622,986 of record CM051833.1, read on the forward strand.
AAGCTGCATTCAATTTCAATAAACAGAAAACACTTCTGAATGATGGGGTAATGCTGAGAACTCCATGAATTCCGTATTAATAAAAAGCATTGAATGTTTTGAGGAAAGGAAAGGAGCAGGGCAGGCAAGTTCCTTACCTTTCTCTTCGCTAGTAATTAAATAATTTCTGATTTAGATAGTGTTGAGATGAATAAGAGATGTGAAATAAATGTTCTGCATAATTAAGTTTGCTGTATCTGATTTATCAAATACCAATACCACCCTGAGTATTATCTCATGCTTAGATTCTCCAGGAGTATATTTATGTACAGTACACCTTGAGTTCCTGCTGTCAGTTCTTACTCCTGAAGGTTCTGATAATATTCTAAGGGTTCAAAAGGGTAGAAAAAAAGGACCAGTGATTAAATCAAAATGTTGTATAGTCAACCATCCCTGGTAGAGGTACACTTGTAACTTTATCATCATTGCTTTATTCTATGACTCAAAAAACACCCAGTGATGAACAACAAGAAGAGTTGCTGAACTTTAGTGACATGACCTTAGGGCATATATGAAAATCGTCTTGTTACTAGCATGTCCTGGGCATTAGGAACTTTTTATTAGTGCTGTTAATCAAATTAATGACCATGGGTCCCAGTCAAGGAACAAACATGTTAAGGTAAAGTCCGTATCTGTCACTATTGTATTTTCAATCTGCTGATATCAATAAAAGAATTTTATGATTATAAAATTATTAAATATTTGAAGAGCATACTGTATATTTTCTCCTAGTAGTTTGCTGCTGGTGAAACTATAAACTCATAGTGTTTCCCTGGGAAAACACTTGTGCAAAATACAGTTGCATGTTTCAACATTATGCAGAGCACTGAGTGAACGCAGGCATTTTAAAAGCAGTGTAACTCATGCTTCATTTTTTTTTTTTTTTTTTTTTGTGGGTACCGGGGGGTCGACCTCAGGACCTCGCGCGCCAGCAGGCGCCCGTGCCACTGAGCGATATCACCGGCCCCTTTTTTGTATGTGGGTTCCGGGAGTCGAACTCGGGCCCTCGCGCTTGCAAGGCAGGCGCTTAAACCGCTGAGCCATCTCACCGGCCCCACTCATGCTTCGTTTTAACTGTGTGATCAGGTTTCAATATTTTGTGGGTGGGCACAGTTTTTGGTGAGAGACATAGAGAGGACTGAAACACAGAAGAAAGGCCAAGTAGTCAAAGGTTAAAAGTGCAATTGCTAAGATGTATGTCTTCTACCGCCCTTGCTCAAGAAAGACTGCGTCCTCAGATCCCTACTAACAAGGTCTATTTTGTCTTGGGTAAATACAAGAAAAAGTTTCTCACAAGCCACTTCTGGGAATATGTACCCAAATTTCTCTAGATGCTGTATGTATTTGCTGATTCAAAGAAAATGTACTTGTCTTTAGTAGGAATTCTTTCATCACTGTGGTCTATTTAATAGTCCTAATCACTGTGTTGAACTCAAAACGCCATTCATGACCATTTACATCTTTGTCAGAAACTGGAATGATGCTATTATAACAAGAAAAAGGAAACTCTGACTTGATCCCAAATGTCACAGATGTCAAGGCCAAGTGTCCTTGCTAATGATGTTGGTGGGGAACAACCCTGGGAACTCGACCTCGGCCACACTGAGGCTCAGAACTACAGAATGGCAAAGTGCAGTCGAAATACAGATGGATGGAAGAGAAGACCAAAACCACCACACTGAAAACTTCCCTTCACTGCAGACACCATTCTGTAAGAGCAATGTCTGTTTCAGTTTCTGCAACAATCTCAGCATTAATATTTCAATTTTACCGCGTGTGTGTGAGTGTGTGTGTTTTCTTTGCTCTTCCTATTTCTCCTCTTCACATTTCAAATGGGGCTAGAGAATTCAGGCACTGGCAATTTTCATGTACAATTTGTTTCTGAAAATGGGTTTGAAGACTCATGACAGAAACATAAGCACTCAGCTTACCAGGATACAGAGAGTTCGCAATGCAAGAAGGCCGGAGGGTGTCAGAACTCCCCCAGGTGTGCTCTGCGCCCATGGAGGGGGCAAAGTGTCAAGCTGGCCTAGAACTGGGTCTGAGGCAGGTTCTGAAGACCTGGGACCTCAGAACCAGCTCTTCCCTGCTGCCGGGGCTGATGTGAAGGAAGGCTGAGGCTGGCAACACGTGACTACTGACCACTCAACAGAGGTATGGGTGTGCGTGGAGAGAGCAGGAGACAGCCATTCGAAGGTTTCAAGGAAATGAAAGGTGGCTTCAGGGTGTGAATGTATGATGTTCAAACACTGAAGTAAACAGAAACGGATCCTAAGATATTGTGATTTCACTCCTGCTTTTGTGCTGTTTTGCCCAAAGAACTTGTAGTAAGACATGAATTTTGCCCCAGATATGTCTCTCATCAGCTGGGTGAATTAAGGTAAATAAATAAAACTCTTTGATTCCCACTTTTCTCAAGAGTAAAAAAGCTGACGTGATAATATGCATTTAGACAACCTGGGATTTTTAGAGAATTGAAACAGGACAGAGCTTATGTAAAAGTGCTCTGCAGTTAATAAAGCAGCATGAAGACAAGCATTCGCAGTCACTGGATCTGAGAGTCAAGAAACACCATCGTCTCGTGCATACACATTTTTTGATTTAAAAATAATGAAATACTTAATATAAACTATGTAAATTTCAAAAGCAATGTGGAGATTTCAATTTGGAATCTTCTAAACAAAGATTTTTCTGGTGTTTTGTGAAATATGATTGCAAAATGTAAATCTTATGTTTCTTTTCTTTAGGAAAAAATACGTTGCTTTCTAATGGATAATTACAAAGAATACAGCAATGAAGGGAATCCAAAAGGGAAGAAAATATTGAAATTAGTGTAAGAAGGTAGAATCCTTCTTAGAATGAGACAGAGCATAAATTAAACTTTCATTTTGAAGATAACAAACACTTGCTAACTTAGTAAGCATCCAGCACCAGACATTCAGGACACTCTTGACTTGAAAATAATGAAGAGGCCGAAAGGGCAGAAGGGCGGCTCCCCGCCTATTCTGTTAGTCCTCTGAACCACACTTTCAATGGTTCAGAGATTCCAACAAGCTGGATTCATCAGACCAGCAAAATGTAACATTTATTGTTTTTAGAATGACTTCAACAAAATCTCTCTGTGCTAGATTTTATGTATATTATTTATGTGTGCCAATTAATACATACTGAACCATTCATTCATTCATTCATCATTCATTCATTCATTCACTCAACACATTTACTGAATACCTGGGCAACCTCTAGAATTGAGGACACCATGTGCTCAAGACAGACAAAGACCCTGGCTTTGGCAATAAGTGAGTCCCCACACTCCAGCAGATGGAGATAAGGGTAACAAAGAAATGTGCAGTAGGATATGAGAGGGGAACAACACATCAAGAGGGTGTACTGCTTGGATAGTATGGTTTAGAAGGGTTTTTTGAGCGTCTTATATTTTAGCAGGGAGCCATACAAGAAGATAGATTGAGCAGTGCTGGAGAAAGATCCGTATCTGTCTCAGACAGGAAACCAGCACCAACAGCAAAGGCCTCCTTTGGGAGATCTGAATCAGAATATTTACAGGTGAGTTTATTAGTGTCTACTTAATACACATTGTCTTTTAAAAGAAATATCAGGGCCAGTGAGATGGCTCAGCGGCATAAGCGCCTGCCTGGCAAGCATGGGGTCCTGAGTTTGACTCCCGGTACCCACATATTAAAAAAAAAAAAAAAAAAAAAGAAATATCGATAAATATGTGGACTATTCATGAGTTCATGCTGCAGTTGACTGCCATGATTAGATTTCTTTATAACTCAAAATGTCACAATCACAGCAACCACATTCGTATCAAAAGGATTTCACTCAGTGGGAGACAGCACAGAACCACCATGCGAGGACTGCATGACTCATGGGTTAGCGCTAACTAACTTCATTTTCTTTAGCGTTGGATTTCCATTTCTTAGAACAATGATTAATTCTCAAATGTTAGTTTATTCTGGGGAACTTGCTGAAATGTTGATTTGTATACATAGCTTCCAAGAGATTCTGATTCAGTCGGTACAAGTGAGGTACGGCGATGCAGGTCTTCATAAATCCCCAAACCTCCTGATTCCGATGCAGGGATCACACCCTGAGCCACCACGTCTCAGACAAAGAGAAGAAGAGAAAGCCCATTTTAAAGGAAAAAATAGGCATCTCATGTTACAGCCTTCAAATGATAATTTTTTTGCTTTATTCAAACAATACCATTTATTGCCGAGTTAGGCCAGTTCTTTTACTGGGTACAACAAAACCAGTCTATTCTGTTTTTCATGGGTTCTATCCATAATTTTTAATCCTTTATGTCCTATGATCTATAACTTCAATTTAATGCAAATCTACTTGCTTTTATGAAAAAGTAAATTTTTGCATGTTTTCCTTTTGAAATATTAATATTAGGTTGTTAAAGACTTATTATCATTCAATCAGTCTCTTCATATTTGCTATTCAGTTTCAAATGTTTATTTGCAAATAAAAGGGAGAAAAAGAATGACACAGCAGGAGTCACGAGGCAACAAAAGACAGTGTGTTTGTCAACAGGTAACAGAGAAACATCCTTTTATTTCTGAGAAAAAACTATCTTCAGAAGAAAAAAACTATAAATTTCTATGAAGGAAAGTCTAAAGTAGAATTTAGGAATTTATGCTTTTAAAAGATTGTACAATCTGTAATCCCAGCACTCTGGAAGGCTGAGGCAGAAGGATTGCAACTGTGACCCCAACCGGGCCAACTTGGTGACTAAACTACACTCCGTCTAAAAGAAAGGGCTGGAAGCAGCTCAGTGTGAAGGCCCTAGCTTCCATCTCCAGAACCGAGCGTGGGGAAAAACAAAAAAAAAAACCTTGTGAAAACAGTTCATGCATTGATAATTATTGATGGAACGACATCTGTGAAAGGTAGAAGAGCACTTTTACAGAGAAGGATGGGGCCTGGAGAAGAAGTGGATCTTTTCCTTGCAAACCCCCAGCCCAGCTCTTCCTCTGCTGGATGCCCTGATCCCAGGGGTCCACAGGTTGGCATCAGTGTGCTGTGTGACCAGGCAGCACGGCCTGTGCAGAAAGGCAGCCTCCCTGTGGGAGAGGTGACGCCCTTGCAATAGTTATTTTGTGGACTTTGAACCTCTTAAAAAGCCTGGCTTGATGTCTAGTATCATTAAGTTCTAGGAAAATAAGTGATATCAGCATAACATCACCTTTAAAAATACAAAACTAAATGCTATGTTGATTAGTAGCATCATCTCATAAAGGAAAGTTGACGAGAGATGCAGCGGTAATACATTAGATCTGAGAAATACCTCATCATGATAAATCTGACCTCAAAGGAAAGCACAAAAAGAAAGCTGCGCTCCCTCTGCTGCTTCAGAAATGTATCTAAGAAAGCAAGCAAACTGGTTCCTCCCCTCTGAACTCTGCACACTACAATTTACTGTTATTTTTTATTTTTGCTTCTGAGTTGAGTCAAATTCCAAAATCTACCTCCTACTCCTCTACGAACTCAAAAATTAATCTTAGCATTTGAAGGACTCCAGAGTATTCTCCTGTGGCTTCAAAGCCAAGTTCATGACCTGAATTTCATTTACAAGTGAGCACTAATTCACTGAGTTCATCTGACATCATATTTCACATTGTTATAAATGTAAAAATACAGTGGTGCCTTCGTTCACGAACTTGATTCTTTCCATGATTCTGGTCGCAAACCGAGTGGGAGGAGAGTTGAATCAAATTCAATAGTTAGGTTCAATGTTGATCTTATGGGGAAATTTGATTTGATTCTCTTCCAGTTTGGTTTGCAACCAGAATCATAGAGAGAACTGAGTTCATGAACCGGGGCACCACTGTATGTGGGCACATTTCCCACATAGGATAAGAGCCATATTTCAGACTGATATTTGGAGGGAAAATTGTTAATTCTTATGTATTCAATGATAAAATAGCATTGTAGACTAATAATTTCAATGTGATGATATAAAATGATTCTACGATAACTCAGTTTTATGAAGAAAAAAATGCCCTCCTCATTCATCATTCCTTAAGTCCTAGATTTTCACATTTGATGCTGACTTAGTACCCTTTTGTTGCTGTCACTAAAGCCTTGCCTACTTATGTCGTTCCTGGCAGTGTACAAAACACAGTAGAGTTGGTTGCTGTAATTTTCTGGATGAGTTTTCCAATACAGTTTTACATAATTAATTTACTGTAATTATGAACATGTGCACAATGGGGTGTGCATACATCACTGTCCCATTGGGCAGATTGTACCACTTGACGGGACTGTCCCATGCTGCCCGATGGAACACTCATCCACATATAACAGTGGTTCAAGACGAGAGGAATGAGTTAAACATCATCATCCCTTTTGACAGATAAACACTGTAATCTGTTGTGATCCAAGTATGTTCCAGTGAGAACAATTTAACAGCCAAAATCACTACTCAGGACATGGCGTAACTGGGTCCCTGGGATCTCATCCCTTGAAAGGCAAATGTCCCTTGCTTGTTCTTGTATATTCTTTCTAACCACAAGCATTTCTTCCCAAGCTTAGGGAAACAAGCTTCTTTTGTTCAATACTTTCTACTAGAGACAGGCATTTGGAAAGGCAGGAGCAGTGGTAATGGGATATAACGAGTAATGTAGAGTCTGGTATCTTTGCATACACATTTTTATTTTCAGCTGATGGTCCTGTTGCTTCCTTGTCTATTAGGAAATGGATGGTATATCATGATACAACTCACACTCAGCTCTCATTTAATGGGGAGCTTGTGGGAGTTATTTGACTAAAACACCACTGGTACAGTGGAACACACTAGGTCAACAGTGGTGGTGTGGAGCCTGTCCCCACAGGTTTGGTTTCTTATCTCGGGGCAGGTAGACAGTAACTCCAAGTGCAGTCAGGATGTTGTTTGGTGTTTCTCAAAATGCCGCATGCATAGGAATGCCCTGACTGGCGTTTATGTTCTGACTCAGGAGGTTTGAAGAAGGGCCTGAGGTTGTGCATCTCTAACAAGCTCTCAGGCAAAGCTGGTGCTGCATGCACGCCTGATTTGAGGAGCCAGGAGCTGCAGGTCTAGCTGTGAATATGTATCTGACTGCCAAAGGACTTCTGTTTTGGCACCTTTCTGAGGCCTGAAGGCAGAGACATCAAGGCCACAGTCTCCCCTCTGTCCTGAGCCAACAAAAGTAACCTCAATAAAGGCGCAGGCCAAAGTGCAGCTGGATTCTGGTCACGCAGGTGGGGCCTCAGCTTGGGCTCAGCATCCCAGCTCGGCACTCATGCACTGTGCAGGTCGTGATGACACACGTGAGCCTTCTGGGGCTGCTGCAGAGATCCTGACCTTGGCTCCAGGTGGTCAAGCCCACACCAGGGGGCCACAAAGGCATCACCCAGCAGGCTGGCTGGAGCAAGAGTTACTTCCAAAGAGAGAGAGAGAGGGAAAAAAAGCGTTTTTCCATCAACAGGATGGACTTTAAAATATGGGTGGCTTGGCACATTTTTGCTGTGATTATAGTGTTTCTCTAGTGATTCTGACAAAGTGGCTATCTGGAGTCCCTAAATTGCCACAGTGCACACATACAAGCTAAGCTCCGTGCTTCTTTACCCTGACAGATAATGTGTGTGGCATGCATCTGGGAGAGTTTTGGAAAACTTTTGAGGTGATGGGCCCACTCCAGACCAGGATTTCAAGAGAAGGGCCCAGCTGTAAGAGCAAATTTATAGAAATTTTATAGCAGAAATTAAAAATCAATTAGTAGCCTGTTGCTATATTGAGACAGGATATGCTCACGCTGCTTGTCGTATAGTTAGACTGCTAATCTCAGTCAGCCTTGACTGTCTGCATCCAGCTGCTTCTCCTAGATAGCCCGCCAGGTCAACCTGACCGCATCCAGCTGTAATGTCTGTGTTTTCTTACCTAAAAATATATAGTTTTTCCAACATGCTTCAAGGACTTTAGGCCCGGAACAGACTGGCCCAGTCAAGGACACATTTAACTCTACCTGCTCCACTCAGACCCCCCCTCCCAGAAGGTGCCTGCTCTATGATAAACAATTCCCTTTAAGTAAACCTGCTTGAAACAAATCTGCCTGACAACATACAACTTGATTTATGTAACCCGTTATGTAATAATCTGCTATCAGCTTTTACAAAAATGTACATAAGATTCTGTCTCACTCTGAGGCTGGTGTTTTTGGAATCCCTAATTCCCACCAGCCCATTGGCAATAAAAGTTGCCTTCCAACTCCTTGGTGTGAAGAGTCTTCCATTCGATTCCGTACCAGATTTCTGCAACACAGGGAAGGGGGTTGTTCGGTCACTCTCCAGATGCCTCTGTCAAGTTACCTAGCTTGGAACATCTGAGCCAAGTCTGAAGATATGGGGCAAGATGTAAGAGCTTAAGAAGTACATGTCAAAGTTTGGCCCTTGGCAGGCCCTGTAAGCCAAGGATTCAGAACAGTCCCAGGAACATCCATTTTGGGACGTGGAGTTGGAGACTCCCCTTAGAAGGAGATTTGGTTTCTGAAGTTTGCAGGAGTACCTTTGAGAGCAGGGAAGGGAGAAGTCGGGTTTTGTCCTCAGTTTGCCACACTCCAGGCTGCAGTCAGCCTCTTGCTGGGGAATTCCCGGGAGCGACAGGCTATGGCCCTGCGTAGAGGGCAGGGCATTTCCTGCCTACCCCTGCTCCCTTCCCTTCTGTAGGTCTCTGGAAAGGGCCTTTGGGCAGCATCAGGTGGATCATCTGAGGAAGTGACTTTCTGAGGGGCAGCTGTTCTGGGGCTGGAGGTTGCCCTCTGTTCTGTTCTGGGTGTGTACGTGGGGATGCAGTCAGAGCTGTGACAATCATGTGTGTACTGTGAACTCAGGGATCTTTGTTAAAACAGCCTCAGATAGAACCTGGTACCATTTACCCAAGCATCTCAAATCCTCCTCAGCAAGACTGGGTGGAATTAAGGGGGTGGAGGGGTAAATTTTGAATTTTAATATCTTTGTAGAGAAGGGCAACTGACTTGTAGTTAGTCTTTGGACCTCTGTGTGTAAAGCAGTCTAACAGGTGAAGGTTAACTTTACCTGGAAGGGACCTGGTATTTAAAATTTGCTTCAAAGCCCATCTCCTCCCTGGCTGGAGTAGACCAAGAGTTTTGTTTCCTACTCTCTTCTCGTGGTCCCAATGAACTATGAGTGCAGAGCAATGCATTATTTGGTGCTTTCCTAATTAGCTGTTTACCACAGTTCTTAATGACCAGTCTCATAGTTACACAGATTCTCTTCTTTATCAATTAGGGGGATGAAATTCAACAAGTGCCATTTTCTTTTTCTTTTTTTTGTGGGTACCGGGGGGTCGACCTCAGGACCTCGCACGCCAGTAGGCGCCCGCACCGCTGAGCGATATCACCGGCCCCTTTTTCTTATGTGGGTTCTGGGAGTCGAACTCGGGCCCTCGCGCTTGCCGGGCAGGCGCTTAAGCCACTGAGCCATCTCACCAGCCCGCCATTTTATTTTTCAAAAGCTGCTTCTCCACACCCTAACCATGCAACACTTGAATACTGCATCTGGAGTCTGGCTTCCAGACCTAATTATTATTGATACTGATGGATATTTCTAGGGAAAGAATCCAGATCATGGTGCTCCTGGTCCATCTATTTTGTATTATTGCATTGAGTTGGAAACAGGACACATAGACAGGCAGGCAGGCTGAGGCTTCCAAGGATGCTTATTCTGTTTTCCAAAACGCTGAGTGCTAGAGGAACTAAAGCCCTTTTCCTGTTTGATTACGTGGCTTCTACCCAAGGGCAAAAGTGAAATTCTCAATGTATGGACAGGGAGAAAGCTTTCACCAAACAAAGGAGACTTTAGCATGCAGTTTTCTTCACAAATTTGTTGCAATATTTTGAAAAACTATGTCAACTAAGAAGTTTTGCACCTTAGAATTCTAAAGAAAAGACTTTTCACTGGAATTACTTTACATCTACCATTGATAGACTACACAGATAACCTTTTAAAATTTGGACAGTTAGCTCTCAAAATGAAGAGTTAAAATGCATTATCTTTGTATCATTTTTCTGTAGCTTTATTTTTCCTCTACACCCACAGAATAGCCTTTGCAATAATTCCAGAAGAAAAAGACAGCATTAACTCTCACAAAATTTATAGGGGGAAAATGACAAATAAACTGCTTAATAGATTAATTATTCTCTATATTTACATTTTATAACTTCTACATCAACATTTTACTAATTTTTATTATTTTGCTCAACATAGAATTTGGCACATATAAAAAGAGTTTGAGAAGATAGGAATTATACTGTATAATAAACAGTTCTGGGAAGATTAAATTTTCTCTGGATTCTTTTCCTCTTAAAAGTTTTAATATCTGTGTATGCACATGTGCATTTTAAATCTCTATTTGTTGCTGGGTTATGTATGCATAACTGTCATTGAATAGTGGTTATGGTCATCAAAACATTAATTCCATAATATCATACATACTTGATGAGGCCAATCTATAGCTTAAATTTTCCCAGCCATTTCTCAAATGCCATCTTTAACCAAGGAAGATAATATGAAGCCATCAACTGGGACAGTACCCAGTGATGCGAGCCACGCTCCTGTAGCACAGAAACTCAATTCGGGTTGACTCTTCTGGTCACAAAAGCTGCAACACATTTATAAGAATATGACCAATGTGAAGGGCACTGCTTATATGTGACCAAATGAACTGACTGCTGGGGTTTGAATGCTTGCATCTCCCCACCATTCTTATATGATGGTATGCAGGGAAAGACTTTGAGAGGTTATTTGAGAGGTCAGGGATGCAGAGCTCTCAGGAATAAGATTGTGCACTTACGAAAGTGGCCCCAGAGAGAGTCCCTGCCCCTTCTACTACGTGAGGATACAGCAAGATGGCCTGGGAACCAGAAAGTGTCACCTGACAAACAACCTACCAGCATCTTGATCTGGAATTTCCTAGCCTCCAGAGTGGCAGGAAGTAAATTTCCGTTGTTTAAAAGTTTCACAGCTTGTGGTATTTTGTTATAGCAACACAAAAGGACTGAGACACTAACATGCAGCTGTTTATAGCACTGTAGAGAGTTGTGCAGCACTTGAGAAGACCTGAATAAGTGTCTGTGTGAGTGTGTATGTGTGTGCGCACATGTTTCATCCTAAAGAGATATTGCATGAACTTCCCTTTTCTACATGAACTGCTGACACAGAAGCTTATCTCCTAAGGGAGATTTTGATTGCACTACCATGCTGCCAGTCCCCACACAGAGAGCTAACACTGAATTAAGGAGCATCAGGACATGGAGCTGATTCCAGCTTCAGTGTGAGATCCCCTATTTAGTGACTTGGCAGCTATGCATTCAGGGACCATCTAGGATGCCAACAGAAATATCAGTGCTATCAGGTCTCTTTGAAGATATATTTACAGACTGAGCTGATCAGTCCCCCTGCTCTTCCAGGAAAGACACACAGTGCACAGGGGGAGATGTGCAGATGCCAGGGCTGCGTGTCGTCTATCCTCATGATCTTTTAATTCTTAATCCCTGCTGCTTGCTCTGTACGTGAGCCTGTGACTCCATCCCTAGCTTTCTAGGTCTGTGTGAAAAAGACGACTGAGCCCTAAGGAAGACAGAAAACCATTTTCCAAAGAATTGTGAAGCTCAGAGGTCAGGGAGAAGGCTCTTTCCCTTATAGATTTTCAATACTCAAGCCAAATTTTTCTGTTAGCTGTGGCTAATTTATAAACATTTTGCTCACTTTAGGGAAAATCTGCTACCTCCTTTTATTCTCACTTCACTTTGTACTATCAATGACATTTGATATTGATGTACTATACCCATTTCATCTTCCAGTTAGCTTTACCAGAGTCAGCGAAAAAATTTGTTTAAATTTCCTGAATGAGGCATGGTGAGGGCTTGGAAATTTGCAGGGGTCTCATCTGTTGCCCCGGAGGAACCCACATGCCCGCTAATTTAAATGCTTTTCTCCTTTTAATTGCAGGAAAACACAGGATACCTTTTCCTTGGTATTAAAGTTAGGTGCTCTCGTGTGAATGGGATAATAAGTATGTTATGTAGGTCTCTTTGGGATTAGCCTTTAGAGATTTTAGATATTTCTATTTTAGTTAATCTACCATGAATGTGTGTGTGCGTGAGAATATTTTAGCAGCCATGTTCCACTGACTTTAAATTCAGAGGCAAGCACCCTGAACTGAAGAATAACCCCACCCTGCCCCAACACCCGTTACATTTTCCCCATCACTGGGTGCTGGGACCCAGCCGTGGAGCCGCAGTCCTGGCAGTCAATCAGTGCAGGGCGGCATGTGTCTCTGAGTCTCCCTGTTCCCACCTGTGGTTCCTTTTGTCATTCTACGTGGCACATAAAAAGCAGTTTCCACTAGCATACTGGATGCTATTGCCCACCTGTCTTATCTGCAGGCCTGGAGAAAAAAAGATGGCCTCTCCGAGTTCAGTACCAGCACACCATGGCGCTGTTCACCACATAACCCATTTCTCAAAGGGAAAAAGATCTTGCCTGGGAGTTGGTTCATTTATGGGGTCCCCAAACTAGTCCTGGGTCAACCCATTCCTCCTCAGTCTTCTCATGCACCCTCACCTTGCCTGCAGTCTCTGATGTCTTACACATTCCTGGGACCCTTAACTATAAGTCAAAAATAAAAAGCTTGTATGAACTTCTAGATGATTTAGTCCTTCCCCCAAAAAATGGCTCCTTACTTAAAAAAATGTCATGGGATGATGTTGTGATATGTATGTGGCTTTCACCCACAGGTCATGCGTTGAAAGCCTGGTCCCAGTGTGGCAATGATAAAATGGGAGACACTTTAAGAGGTGGGGCTTGGGGAGTACGAGCTAATTAGGTCACTAGAGGCACTGACCTGGCAGTGATCAGTGTGGTTGTTGGGTATTCCATTTAGTTCTTGAGAGAAAAGTTGTTATAAAAGGCCCCTGAATCTCTCTGCCTTCCCGTCTCACCATGTGACCTGTCCTCTCATCACGATGCCATCTGCCAGGTAGTGACTCAGCCATAGGGAAAAAAGACAAAGACAAAGGAGATGAGGCCATCACTCTCGGATCTTCAGCCTCCAAAACTGTGAGCTAACTAAACCTGCTTTTTTTTTTTATAAGTAGCTAACTTCAAGTATTTTGTTATAGCAACAGGAAATGAACTAATGCAGATAAAATATTTTACTTGAGAAAACTCAGTGCCTCTGAATGTAGTCAGACCTCCTCAGAGTTAGTTCAAGAGATCAAAACTTCACATTAGATTCAGCCTTAATTAATTAATATCCCCTGGAGCCCTGATCTCAATAAACCCAAGGGGATTCACGGCTCCTCTACACATTCATTCACAGTGAGTACAGAACTCTGCGTAGCTCTCCCTCACTTATTTGCACTGTTCACAAGTGCAGTCTATTAAACCCAACCTGGAATGCTACCTTCCTCTGACAACCCTTCCCTTCCCACCTGGATGTCCCTTTCCCTCTTGAGAGTCCCTTGACCCTGATCCTCTCATGGTCCGAATCACGACGACACGCTACCAGCAACTTCTTGGCTGGTGTCCCTCCTACCCTCCTTCCAGTCAGATGAGTCGCTTCGTGGGATGCATTTTTCTTCTATTTGAATTCCCAGTGGAGCCTCATCTTATGATTGTGCACAGTTATAAGAGTCATAACTTGAGAGTTCTCTAACAAGTGGCCACTTAATAAACTGTGGCCAGGCACAATCTCATAGGGTCTTTGTAAGACCACATAGAATTGTCATGGTATTGTTATCCCCGCTACAGGGAAACCAAACAGTCTCCGAGAAGGTCCCTTTTGCTCCCCAACAGGTCAAGTGTGATTTTACTCCAGATCCTCCATACTGGCTGCTCTCCCTGCCTCAGATATCTTTCCAGATACTCACATGCTACCCTCTCTCCTTCTTTCCAATGTTGGCTCCCATGTCATCTTATCATGACCCTTGACCTCCCTGTCCCCTCCATCTTTCTCCCTGACCTCTTCTCACCATCTAGTGTCTTACCTGTAGTAGAACATGAACTCTAAAGAACACCAGGGCTCTGGCCTCCGATGGTCATGGGCAAGCGTCCAGCCCCTAGAAGAGTGGCTCGCGTGAAACAGGTGCTCAGTAGATGCTTGCTGACCTGACCCAAACCAGCACAGGCCACAGAGGCAGGAAGTGATGAACCAAGATACCCACTCACACTGTGTAGCCCTAAAACTCTCAACTACCACCTTTCGAACTACTTGTGAAACTCAGGGGACTACAGCATCTCTTTCCCCTCATCTGCAATGAACACATTCATTCATTCTTCCTTTTTTTTTTTTTTTTTTTTTTTTTTTGTAGTTTTTCTTTCCTTGACAACGGAATTAGCCAGACCTACTGGGGCTTGCATCAACATTCACAATCATCAACTTTCCCATGTCCAGTCCTCTTTCCCTTCTTCCTAGCCTGCTTCCCATTGGCTTTTTTTTCCCAGGACTTCTCTTTACTATCCTGCTAGTTGGTACATGTTGTTTCTTGGATACCATTTCCTCCTTTAATTTTATGGTCTTATTTAGCTGTGGTATATCCTTCAAATACTATATCTTTCTAAGACAGTGTAGAGAAGAGATGAATTTTCTGACTCCTTGCAAGTCTAACAATATCAGATTCTCCCTTTACGATGGGTACTTGGCTGAGCGTGGATTTAGGCTGAGAATTACGTCCCCCCTGAGCATGGGAGCAGCATCTCATTCTCTACCATCCAATATTGTGCCTGCTAAGTAAGGTAGAGTCTGTTTTATTTCTCTCAATAGACTTTAGGGTCTCCTTTTATCTTGGTGCTTTGAAACTTCATGATGTGGAATGAGAAATGCTGTCTACTGCAAGCAGAGGGTGCTTCCTGTGAGGCATACGCCCTCAGCTCTGTGGAATTCTTCCCTCTGACTTCTTGGATAATTGCTTCCCTCCACTCTTCCTGAGACTCTGGTAATGTGTTAGATCCCAGAGACTTGTCCTTTATGGCTCTTTTTGGCATTATCCTCATATTTTCTGTCTCTTTCCTTTTATGTTCCATCTTCTGAGTGATTGCCTTAACAATTTCCCAGTCATTCTATCGTATTTTTAGCTTTGGTAGTTATATTTTTACAGCCTAGAAAGATTTTCTTGTTCTTTGATCCTTTTGCATACCATCCAGCTTTTATTTAACGAATTCAAGATCTTCCTAAATCCTCTTCAATACTGAGTCTAAAGTTCTTGCTTTTTCTTTTAATTTCTTCTATCCCAGAAATTATCTGTGTTTCTTCTGAGACATGATTTATTTCTCCGTTTTTGTCTCTCTTTTTCATGCCACTAATTCTTTCCCATTCCTCAGTAATCCCTGTGAATTTGTCATATTTGAAGAGGAAAAACACCAGAGGCAGCCTCTGAATAGACGTGTGAATAGAAGTGTTTCCCACTAGGCACTGTCCCTATGTTAGTCTGTGATGGGAAGGGACAGGTGTGCAGACTGACCGTACTTCCCAAGAGCACCATGCAGGAGAGAAATCCGCTCTATGTGGTTCAGAACAAAACTGTGCAGGGAGTCCTCCTGGATACAAGCTTCTGAGGAGGGCTTGGCGCCTAGAGACTCAGCCAGTGGCAATACGTGGGGTCTCTGTGGCTGGCAGAGCTCCCCAGTGAGGTCTCCTCACAAAGGACGTGTGGAACCTCCAGTGGACAGGGAGTCTTCCACCTTTGCAAGAAGGTTAAGACAGTGATCAGTACCCTAGGTTGACCACAGTCTAACTAGCAAATCTCACCCGGGCTTCTTCTTGGTCTTTTCCTAAGTGTGTGCATATGTATGTGTTTTACTTTAAGTGATGGCGGGGGTATCTAGTGCTTGAATGAGCAGAATGTGCAGGAAAACTGCTCAAGAGCTTATCTGTGGGGCCTTGGAAGACCAACTCCAGGAAATGAGGTTTAACGGGGCAGCAAGAGCCACGAATCACGTTGCCTTCAGACCACGTCCCGGGAGCTGTGTTAATCAGACTCACTCACTACCTGAGCAAGTGATGCTGTCTTTGAGAACCTGATGCCAGAGACTGCAAAGCTGTCATGCAGAATTAGGCAGTTTTTGCTTTCCTGCTTTCAAACAGGTGCACATGGAAGTCCTAACCATGCAATGGATGGATCTGAAATTCTCAGATATTCAGAATTAGTGCTTTACAAAGCATGATTAACTCGAAATACTGAGCATTAAGTCCATTTGTCTGGAGTACAAAGTGGACATGTCTTGACCAAATAACTTTCCATATTAGGTGAAATTTAACTGAAATCATTAGCTAAAAATTTATATTGCACTGACATTATTTTATGTCAGAGTAAGCTTCTGATGTTTGACATCTTACATATTTATAACCCAGACTTCTATTTCTAACAGGATTAGTTTTGTTCTAAACTCAGAAAGCGAAAGCACCATGTTATCTTCTTTACCAAAGTGAACAAACGTTGACACCGGTGAACTCACACTCCGTAGGATGTCAACACAGTTTTGACATGTTTTTGCTTTCCTCAAAACCACTTATAATTTAAATAAGTTAAAAACTTTGTCTTGCAGTTCTTTGTCGTTGGTGTTTCCTACATGGATGTGAAGATATGCTCTTTCCACTCATGTATCATGTATATTTACCAGCATGGAGACTCTGGACTCACTCAGAGAGAACTAGGTTCAAATCACATCCCTGTCACTTCCAGACAAGGAGCTTTGCGCAAGGAACGTATCATTGATGAACCTTAGCTTGAAATCTGTGGAATGGGTGTAAGAACTACACTTGCCCCACTAAGTTATTAGAGAGATTACATGAGATAAAATGCGCAGTGTCTGGCACAATGCCTGCATAGAGGAAATGCTGTATAGTGCAATATGTTTTCTCAGCATAATTTTATTTCTCATTAATATTTAATATATTTGTGCAGTAAAATAAATAAATTTAACTCTTAATTTATGAAAAATGAAACTAAGCAACCCATTGGTAAGAACAATGTAAAAATTGGGTTATGTTTTTTCCTTAGCCTTCCTCTTCCTCTACTGCTTTTAGGTGATCATAGTTGAATAAGTGGGAGTTTTAATAACTTCATCTGGGAGTCAAGAAAGACAACATCGACAGCTTCCTGTTTCCCTGACCAGTTTTCCTCTGTGCATCCATCCTCCACACAGCTGCCAGAACAGTGTGTAACGTGCATATAAGTTCGGGCCACTGGTGTGCTGGGAAGAGGACATTACAAGCCCTTCACTGTGGATCCCACTGCCCACATCTCTCAGTACTTTTTCTGTCAACACCACCACCACTCACCTTTGTTCGGAACACTGACTTGCTAGTTGTTTTTGCTCCACCACTTACCATGTACACATCTCAACTTTCTGCATTTGTCCTAGCTACACTTCTCACTCATTCCTATTTTACGGCTCAGCTTTGGGACCACATCCCCAAAGGAAGCAGGCTGAGCATGCAGGGCATCCCACTAAGATGCCCCTCATGGATCCTCCCATCCTAACTAAGTTCTCCCTCATTCTATGCTGAATTTGGAACGCAGGGATCATGTCTCCTTATCTTTGCATGGCCAACACAGAAACTTGCATGTTTTGGGACTCAGGAAATTTGCTGTGTGTCTAAAGCAGAAGTGGATGCCTTCTTTCATGTACCTCTTAGACTGTATGGTAGGTAACGCTAAATAAACAATTACTGAGCCAGAAAGTGTGCAAATTATATATATATGGTATGATTTCCAGTATGCTGGATATTTAAATTTTAGAAATGTATTAGAGTAAAAGACACACTGTAAAATATATATATATATATATATATATATATATATATACACACACGCAATATAGTTAAGACAGTTATACTGTTAGTTTCTCTTAGTTCATTGAAAATAAAGGTTTGTGCTAATATTGGTTGGACAAGATTTCATGCCTATATCTTGTACTCTGAGTAACTACTTGGAAGATAACAATGTGCAATGTATTAGTTATTGGTATTCTGTTATCTTTTTTTGAATTTTTTTCTCTTTAAAATAAAAAAAAAAAGACACATTGTCATTAGTCCCACACAAAATACTCCCCTTGCTTTGAATACAATTATCCTATTGTTCTTGCCAAGTTCTGAAGCAGTTCTGGGAGTTCTCATTCATCAGTGCTTTTAGTGGTGTTGTCGTGGCTGCCCCAGTGGCCTGAGTCAATTCAAAACATTTGCCTTTGGTAGTCATTTTAACTTAAGGGAACAGCCAGAAGTCTCACCACGTCAGATCCAGTGAATAAGGTGGATGTGAACATCATAATGTTTTTATTTGACAGAAATTTCTAGAAATATTTTGAGTTGATTCAGGACATTAAGGTAGCCATGAAAAAACACTTATGAAAGAGGACTTCCAGAACTGCTTCAGAGAGTGGCAAGAATGATGGGATGAGTGTGTTTGAAGCAAGGGGGTATATTTTAAGGGGGGGTTCATGGTAATGTGTCTTTTATTGTAATAAATTAAAAAATTTTTTAATTTAAACATTGATATATGTTTTAATCACACCTAGATATTACCTTATTTTGTGTCCAAAATTGTAAAAGTAAATACTACTTTGACCTCCTTTATTAGGGAAAAAATTCAGGCAGGTAGGTAACCTGTCTAAGGTTAGGAAGTGCTGGGTAATGCACCGAACCAGGAAGACCTGGGTTTCCATTCAGGCGCCACTGTGCAATGATAAAGGTAGTATTCAAAAGGAAGAGGAAAAGTACTGAGAGCTCTCTGTACTCTGATGACTGCATACGTGAGAAATTATACTTTTATAGGTTTAATCTGGACTTTGGTGTTTCCCTGGAGAACTAGAACCCTGCGGTCTCTGGGAAGACTTCATAGAGTTTGGCCACCAGTATGATTTAGGGGAAAATGCAGATGTGATGTCCTGACCTCTGCAGCTGGCAATGAGAATCCTCAGACAGAAAGTGTCAGCTCTGGAAATGCTCATAGCTAGACAGAACCTTGAAAAACCTCTGACTGCACGTCCGGCTCTACTCATTACGCACACTTTGACTGTGACAGGCAATCATCGTTTACCCACTACTCCAAAGCCGCCCAGCCCCTCAGCAGCCCGCCCCATCTCAGTCAACGGCTGCTCCATGCTGGTTGTGGGATTAGTGGCGTCCTTGTGTCCTTGTTCTCTGGCCATCATCACCTAGTCCATGAGGAAACCCTACTGGCTCTACGATATACACCAGCATTACACAGCTCTGCATCACCTCCAGTGTGACGCTCCTGATCCTCACTGCCTCTTGCTTAGATTATCGCCATCATACCCAATTTACATTCTTGCTTTTGCCTTTAATCCCAAAAGTCTGTTCTCAACACAGCAGCCAGAGTAAACCTGAGACTGTGCCACTCTCTGCTCCAGCCCTCAGACGCCCACCAGTGTAGCAAAGCCAGTGTCCTCATGGCCTCATCAAGACTTGCAGGGCCTTCCTGTTCTAGCTGTCCATCCCTCCCTCCACTGGCCAACCCACTGATCTCGCAGCATGGCCATGTCCTCGACTGTGCATCCCCTGGGCTCCTGTTTGTAAGCCTTTGAACTTGCTTTTACTTCTTTTCAGAACATCTATTTCCCAGATACCCATAGGGCCCGCCTACTCACCTCTTCAAAGCTAATTGAAAAGTCACCTTCTAATTAAGGCTTTCCTTTGCCACCCTACCAAAAGTATTTATATTACTACTATTATTATTATTATCATTGGTGGTGGTGGTGGGGGTATTAAATACAGGACCTTTCTCACACTAGATAGGTGTTTACCACTGAGGTTTAATTTTATTTGGGGACAGGGTCTTGCTAAATTGCCCAACCTGGCCTTGAATCTGAGATCTTGCCTCAGGCTCCTGAGTAGATGAGATTAAGGCGTGCACTACCTTGCTGGCTGGAAGTATTTATTTTGATGATTTTTTTCATCCTCTCCATTTGAAACAAAGACAGGGATTACAGTTGGTATCATATCTTCAGGGTCTAAATCAATGGCAGTACATAAGAAATACAAAATAAATAATTATGAAATGAATTGATTATTAGTGAAAGTTGCTATCCTGTGTTTATACTTCCTAGTTATCAGTGGCAGGTCTTTCAAAACCCTTTAAATCCAAAAGCTACTTTTCAATCTTGACATAACTTGCTCTTTCCATGAGCAAGCCAGCAAACCAGCTGGCTCCGAATATCGCGATGCCTGGAATCGGGCGTGGAGTCCGAAAGCTCCAAGATTCCTGATCTCACAAACTCCACAGCTCCTCTCCTGTTCCTGTCCTGAGCTAGTTTGCTAAATGGGACACACAAGCTTATGGGAACCAAGCTTTTACACACCGTACAGAATAACCTCAAGCTCAAAAATACCAGGAGCAATTTGTGAAAAAAAAGTTTAAATGATTATTTAAAAGCATGCGTGTTAAACAAATACATTCAACCTTAAAAGTTTCCATTGCAGCTCTAAAATTAAGATTCTTCAAAGGCATATTGATTTTCATTTCCTCTCACCAGGTAGTAAAATCAAATATCGCCAGAAAAAATCTGAGGAACAGATGGAAATGTGGAGGAAAACCAAGGCCCAAGGGAATGTATTGGTCAACTGGAATTGTCTTGCTGGCCAAAAGAAGCTTCCTGACCCTTAACCAACTGTTGTGGTTTGTGTCTAAATGTTCCTCCAAAGCCTCATGCGGTCGTAGGTGGGGCTTTTTCAGAGGTGGCTGGATCTAGAGTGTGTGATGCTGGGATTGATTCATGATGCAACGGTAGGATCAAGGGCACTAGGATTAAGGGTGTGAGTGCTACCCGCCCTAAGTAGCCTGGATAAGAGATAAGGGATAGAAAGGTGGTCCCTTGTTGCTTCCTTACCTTCTGCCCGCCACAAACTGTTTCTTCTCTGCGATGCCTGTCTGCTGTGCTACCCTGCCTTGGAGTCAGCCCATTATGGACTGAAACCTCTACAAACTGTGAGCTAAATAGAGCTCTTCCCCTTTAACTTTGGGTATTTTGTCTCAGCAACAAGAGAAAAGTAACTAAGACACCAACGAACTATACACACCTGTGTGGTGTACATGCAGACACACACGGGCACGCACCCCTGCACACATACACCAATCCTTTTGAAACATGCATTACATGCATTAGAACACAAGCAATTTTTCACGATGCATTTACTCCTAACCCCCGTGCTAGAGTCAGTGATTTAATGAGCAGTTTGGCTCCTTGCTATTCCATTCCTACTCCTACAACCTCTCCTTTGGACCAGGTATATTCAGCCATGTGGCCAGCTACCTTTTCTCACTGAAGTGATACTGTGGAACACGCACACATCTACCATACATAACCAGGGGGAGGAAGAGCTGGAAGTAAAGACTCCGGATTTTTTCCACCAGGTAAGTGCAGAACATGAAACTGGAGGCCCACAGCCTCAGTTTCCTCTTTGCTTTAGTGACTGAGAGGGTGCCATGGGGCTTTAGTCTCTCCTATGCTATCACGGCCACCTTCCTTGACACGATCTAATAATTTCTGTCACAAAGTTTTGGCAGCTGTTTCCTAGTACACTCTTCTAACCAGATTGTTACTCCTGACTCCCTACATGATAGATGCTTTGGTCTTGGCACAAGAGTAGGCATTGACAACTATTTCCAAAATTCTGTGCTACTGGGACAGACAGTGAGGGAGGAGATTATTTTCAGTTCAGCAAATGCACCTAGTGTGGGCGGCCCATATCCTGGTAAGCTGGACCCTTCACACTGGCAATTACTGTGCTGAATTAAAGCCACCCTTGGCCACCTGCCTGGTGCCTGCAACAAGTTCCTTTTTTAATCCTATTTATCTTCACAGTCATCTATTTGTGTCAAGAAAGGAAACAGCATCTGTTAACAGAGTGACACAATTACCAAATACTTCTACAAGGTAAAGAATCGGCAATAAATTCTGGTTTTGCATCAGGTGTTTTAATAGACACAGCGTCAGTCTTTCCCTCTTGGCGACTGGTTTAAGGTGAGCCTATGATGCCAACAGCAAAGATTCATCAGCGACTGGGCACCAGCACAGAAATGTCACCCCTTCTAAACTGGAGAGAAAAGCACCCCCACCAGCCTCCCCCTCCCTATCCTAAAGCAGTGAAGAAATTCAAGGGACTGTGCTACTTTTCCACTACTGCTGCAACCTATGTGAGTCAAATGTCTGATCTTGAAAAATTCCTCACTCTCTCTGATAACTTGAGGTTACTCGCTAAAGGTGATCACCTGAATACTACAGATGTTACTTGCTTTGCCTTTCTCTGGATGCAATCAACAGTTCTGTGTGATTCTTTGCTACATATGGCTTATTTTTATGGTTTCGTCTTCAGACTGGAGAGAGAAGGAAAGTAGGAGAGAGAGAGAGATGTTAGAGATGAAGAGACCACGATAAGAAACTCCCAATGAGCAGTAACTGACAGACACATTTTGGGAGAGCTAATGAAGTAGTCATTGCAGGGAATCCCTGACACCATCAACAGCCTGCGGATACTGCAAACTGGCCCAGCCAAGGCCAAGCCCGAGCTTTCCGTGCAATCCGGGCTGTCTGGACCCAGCCAGCGCGCTCCCCCACCACGCGCCCAGGTGAGCCGCACCAGGTGGCGGGCGCCCTTTACCTGCCAGGCTGCCCGGCCGCTGGAGGGTGGCCGTCGCATACAGCTCCTGCGAGTGCTTGCTGTACTGCTCGGACGCGTGGACCAGGCGCTTGGTGGGCGACAGCGTGGCGTAGGTGCCGATGGTCGAGCTCAGCTGGTGGATGGGCGAGGAGGAGATGGTGGACTGCACGGTGGGGGGCGAGGTCACGCGGATCGGGGACAGGCCGGCCGAGGACACGACGATGTTGATGGGCGAGCTGGTGCTGTAGGACTTGGCCAGGCGGCTGGGCGACTGCTTGGGCGAGGAGCCGCGCGGCGCGGCGTAGGCGGCGCCCTCGGGGGCCGAGCCTCCGCGCTGCAGCTTGGTGGGCGACCCGCCCTGGGGCGCGGCCAGCGGGGAGCCCCCGCGCGGGGGCGCGGGCAGCGTGGAGCTGGAGTAGTAGAGCGCGGCGGCGGGCGGCGCGTCCGGCAGGTGGAAGGCGCTGCCCAGGCTGGGCGCGAACGGCTCCCGCGGCGGCGGCGGCGGCGGGGGCGCGGGCTCGGTCCCCGCCAGGTGCCCGGCGCGGCTCGTCGTGCCCTGTGCCCGGGAGAGGAGAGAACACGCGCGCTTAGCCTCGGGGAAGCAAACGGCCCGCCCGGCCCGGCCCCAGCCGGAGGACGACCGGGGCGCACAGGGCGGCTCTGCGAGCCACGCTGCGCCCCGGTGGAGACGGGAGCCCACGCCCCTTAGTCTTCCCGGGCCCCTTCGTTCCTTTGCCAGCGGAGGGAAAACCTAACTAGTAAAGACCGGCTGACGACAGGATGGAAGTCACGTCTGACCACGGAGACAGGTGCTGGCTCACAGTTCTGGGGGCTTCTGGACTGGCAGAGGCATTGCATTAACTACACCCACAAAGACTGTAAAAGGCCACTCAGTAGGGCAACCGTCATTTCCCTCAATGCACTCCCCATCTGTTTTCATGAAAAATCGGGCATTAAATATCCTCCTCCCATCGTTTCGTTGGATACACTTTCAACCTCCAACACTGGCCAAGTTGCATACTTCTCCGGAGAACATCAGGAATAAACATACTTAGAATTTATTTTACCGCTAGTATGCTGTAGATGCTTTTGAGAGAAGAAAAGTTAGAGAGAAGAGAGAGAGAGAACAGAAGAGAGGGAAGAGAGGGGAGAGAGAGACAGCGAGAGAACGCCAGGAGTAGGCTTGGTTTTGGTTTTTCAGGACTTATAACAATTCTAGAGGAGTCAGAGCACTCCTAAACGAAATCACTAAAAAAGCCTGCTTTTCTAGATTTTAACCTTGAGCTCCGAATCTTTCAGTATCTCTTGCCTCCTCTCTCTGGCTTGCTTTTAGGAGCCCCCTGCAGCTGCGTCTTCCAACTGAAAGCCAGTTGCCTCTCATTTATTTACAAGAACACAAAAGACAACAAGGGCTGGGGTGGAGCTGGAAAGACAGTTGGAGGGGAAAGCACTTTCCTTGAATCTCGTCCAGAGACAAATTTGCATGCGAATGAAAACACTGCATTGTCAACCACTTCCAGGCAGGAGGTCCGGGATCTTCCAGGCTTTCCCCGGGAGGAGAAAGGTTTTTGAGAGCCCGCTGCTGTGAGAAGAGGGCAGGACTGTGCGCAGAATGAGAGAGAAGCTGGGAAGGAAGATGCTGAAATGAGGGGTGCAGGTCGGGTGGAAAGGAGAGAGTGCGAGCTGGAGGGAAGGGCAGAGACAGGCAGCTGTCCCCCATTAAAGGCTTCAGTGGTGCCTCGCTCCTGTCTGAGGATGGGAATTCCACAGGAGAGGCTGGCACTTTGAAGGGCACACAGACAGCATTCCAGATTATCGCTGGGATGTCAGGACCATGGGAAGAGTTGAGGTATTCAACCAGCACCATCAAAATCCTCCACTATGAGCAGTGTGCTGAGAGAGGGACTTGCAACATTTGTTGAAAGACATGCTCTGTGCCAGGGTATGTGCTCATTTATTTATATTATATGTATTTAGAATGTATATTTTAATACATTTTAATAAGTGCATTGACTATTTTAATCTACACCGCAGTTATTCTAAGCTTAGCAGTAGGAGTGAAGACAAAATGCAAGCTCCATGATTTTGCCCAGTGAAACGTCTCCAGCAATCAGAACAGCTGAAACTACAGAAATTTTTGTTGGGGAATGAAGGAAAGTGTGATTAATAAAGCTGGCCCGAAGGCTTTGGCAATGAGGGCTCCTGTGTTTGGAGGATGGTGAACAGGCTTGGCAGAACCCGTGCGTTCCCCCTACGCCTCAGGGAAATGGTCCAGCTCCATCCCGAGAAGCTCAGAAGATCTGAGCACAAAACAGTCCGGGTATCTCAAATCTGGTTACCTCACCTCTATCTATAGCTATAGCTATACCTGTATCTATCTATATCCATACCTATACCTATATCTATATTTATATATATATATCTATACCTGTATCTATTTATACCTATATCTAGCTATAGATACCCATAAGTACCTCTGTGTCTCTGTTATCTCTTGTGTGTCTGTCTTTCTGTCTATCTAAACTCAACACCTATCACATAGCCTAGCCATTTAATTCAGAATCTCTGAAGATGGGCTTTTTGGAACTTCACCAGGTAACTGCAATGTGTAAACAAATATGAGGAAAGTATGAGAACAGTTCTCTCTAGAGCACTGGTTTTCAGAGAGGTGCCCGAGCCCAAGCAGCAGGATTGCCCTGCTTTAAACTGAACAGAACCTCTGGGGCAGGGGGCAAGTTTTAGCAAGCTTTCCAGGAGACCTTGGTGTTCACCAAAGCTTGTGAACCACTGGTAGAAGAGACTTCGGTTCAGGAGGCACCAAGTGGGCCTGGGTTACTTCTAACAGGCTCCTACGGGGCAGATGCTGCTGTTCTGAGAAGTTGCACTGAGCTACAGACCTTTTTGTTCGAAGCTCTACTGGGGCTCCCTGATGACTGGGGCCTTGGCAACATTCAGCCATGCAGGATCCAGATGGAAAAGCCGCCAACATGCATTTCTGAAAACCTTTCCTAAGGATGATAACAGGGAGAAGGAACCAGAGGAATGAAGGGGAGCTCCCTGCTTACAACGCAATCAACGCCTTGGGTATACAACATTAATAATCAACTTATATTGCATTAATGATGCCATTACCAAATAATAATTTTAACTAAATAAATACTAACTGAAGTAACTAATTTAGTTAATAATTTAGTAGTTTACCAATTTAAAACAATAGTAAATCAGTATTCATTCTGGTATTTAAATATTGGAATGGCTATGTCTCAGTAAAACTCTGGATAACTTATGCAAAAACTTTCTCTTTTAGCCTGTTGGAACTTCTAGTTATGCAGTGCCAACCCTGCTGAGCAAGTCCCACTTCCTTAAATGGTCCTCAAAACTGTAGAAGTTTTGAGAAGTGTCACACTAGCATCAGACATTTTGGCAAGTGATGGTGGCCAATTCAAAAATCTTTCCAATGTTGTGAAATTGATTGAAAGATCTTGGTGAAATTTTGCCAGTGATTTTTTTTACATGGAAAAAGAAAGAAAAACAAGCAATAAAAACTTACATACTCTTTAATACTATAAGTGGTATTGTTCTCTCTGTGCTAAAATGCAACTCTAAAAACACCTCCTGATTCCATTTGTCTAAAAAGTTACTATATATCAAAGAGGTTTCTTGGGGTGCAGACATACTGGTGAGGCATGTATGTGGCAGCAGGGCTCATAGATTTACTGCATCTCAGGACACGTTCTAAAAGGGCACATTTTCAATATTGCAGCTGCTGGACAAACAGGCCTACTAAGTACTTGAAATGTGTGCAGCTAGTCAACCGAGTAAGGAAATTTTAGCATGCATTTAGTTTTAATTAATTTAAAGTTACCTAGCCACACATGACTAGTGGCCATCTTACTGGACTGTCCAGCTGTGTATGCCTGGCTGTAGTTTACAATAAAGAATGTCCGAGTGCCATACACCATTGCAACAGCTTACATAGGAATCGATGCGAAAAAATGGTTTTTGGCTTAACAGAAACATTTGTTTTGTTCCATCATTTGGACAAAAGCAGTAACCTATTGGGAGCAATTTCCACTTTTGCAAGTTCATTCTTTTCATTATGTACCTACATTTAGGAACTCTTAGCCAGTTAGGGACACACAGGCCGTATGGCAAGCCTGCTGCACAATTCACAGAGCGGCTTATTACTACCCATTGCAGGATTAGAAATAACATGAACAAACATTCACACGCAGAATTTAATCCACTTTACTTTCATGAAGGTTTAACTCTACTTTAAAACTATATTAATAGAATAAATTCATAAATCTAATTTTAAAGATAAACTTTAGGCCAATTTTCACTTTATTTAAAGAACACTATACATTCCTTCCCTAGGAATTTTGGGAATGTGTGTGTATATGTAGTGAGAATTGAAATAAATTAATTATTTATGAGGTGTCCTTTAAAAGAAAAATAATTATATAAACATTTTTAGAACTACTTGGAGCAGACTGGGCACTAATACTACCATTAGTCACACAGTAAGGGCTACTGGCAGGGACATTTCCTACTGGTGCCTTCAGTCTCAGTTCCTGGGATCAGTCTCAGCCCAAAGACTACGCTCTTTCCCACACCTTCAAAATAGGGCTCCAGCTCTGAAAATGACAAGGAAGCAAAATATTTACAGAGCAATCCTCTCGTGTAGGTGCCCTGATCAAATGCTTATCGATAGACCACGTTTGAGCATATTCGACATAGCTGTTTTTACTTGGCACTGTGGAAAATGCATCGAAAAAAAATATGAAATATTAATTCCTCAAATCTCTTAAAAGTTAAATATTATATAAGTTTCAGACGAGGTAAGATTTAGGATCTAGTACAGTTGTGACTTTATTCTGTGTGTACCTATATTTGTGTATGTAGTACTTAGTGGCACATTGAAGACTCTTGTGTAATTGTCATGGGATTTCTTAAGGGGAAAATGTAGAAAGACAACAGAAATGGGAAATTAGGGAATACACACATTATTTCCAACAGCTCCTAACTAATAGTTCTTAAGCTCCATGCATCAGTACACTCACTACCTCAAAAAGCCACTGAGAAGAGCTGACTATATCCCAGGTGCAAGTACGAGGGATGCTCGTAGAGCTCTCAGCAGTTCTCTTCCGTGGAGTATGTCGCATTGACATTATTTCAGAGTGCCATTATTGCATCTTTATTTGTGCGGTCTACTCTCCAGTTCACAAATACGATACTGTTCTTTTTTGGGAAGAATGAGCTGAACCCCTAAAAATACGGTGCTCTTAGAGTGGGGAGTGGCTTCAGTCTCAATACTAAACACAGTTGCTTCCTGATCTTCATGTCTCTTTCTATAAAGAGAAGAGAGATGGCAGAGAGATCACAGGTGGAAAACTTCTGAAACCAGGAAACTTATTTAATCCTCATTCTTTGGAGATCTGATGTTGGCAATGAAAGAAAACAAAACAAAGCAAAAGAAAGAGGGTGGGGGGGAAACCCCAATGTTTGTAGCATTGATACAGGTTATAAGAGACTGGACACTTAATAAAAGACTGTTAATAAGAGACTGGACAGCCAGCAATTTCTAAGGTATCTTGACTTCCAGTCACATGTAAGCTGTGTCACTGAGCAAAAGCACAGTTTTTAAAGGAGATTCATGATTTACATGCAGCCCTTGTGAAGACACATTTAGACCTGCCAAGTTTCCTGAAATGGTCAGCAAGGCCCCTAGCTCCAGGACAGGACGGATACTTGCCCAGAATGCTCGGCAGCCAGGCCAAGGATGTCAGGAAAGGAGAGCTGGAGTGTGGTTGGTGGCTTCCCAGAGGCTTGCTCAATGCCTTGTGATAAGCAGTGTGCCCTTTCATTTACCGTATTCATCCCTTCCCGTTTTCCTGTGGTTGCAACAGACTGGCAACCCCCTCACTAATGGTGTCCCCATTGTAGATAGCACTGGCACAGAACAGCTGGGGGGACACATTTCAAAGGAAGACAGAGGCTCCAGGCTCAGGGGCTCGGTGGAGGCAAGCACCACGAACGCGGCCCTGCACTGAGTGAGGAAAGAGTTGCACTGTTTGAGGGGACTGCCTCAACACAGAGAGGGTTAGGTGGTGAGAAAGTAAGGAAGGAGGCAAAACAGTGATGGAAATGTACACTTCCAAGGGTTCAGGAGGAAAGAATAAATTCTGAGTACTTCTGGACATTAAGAAGACATCTTGGAAGAAGTACATTTCTGACTGAGGACAACCTAGTAATGTGATTTAATAATATCAACTCCGTGCCGCCAACTCATTGAGAAACCATTGCACTGTTCTACATTCAGTTTGTCTACAGCATCAGGATTGCACACAAATATGGACCAAGCCACGTACTCTCATGACTCTAAAGCCAGAAGTAATTGCAACTCCAAAATACAAAGAATCTTATTTAGGTGTGATGCAAAATGTTTCTATAATAATATAATGCAATTAAAAGGAATCTACATCCCTAAAGAAGCTGCATTACCTGAACCTACTCCCTGGGATGGAATATTTTTGCACAACTACCAAGCTCACAAAATTTCAATAACTTCTTTTTGCAGTTGTTTTCAAAAGGAATGCCACTTGTTAATTCAAAAGGACGAAACTCTTGGTATTATGAAGAAGGTTTGATTTTAGAACTAGTCAATTAAAGCCATCATGCACTTGTCTCATGGTTCTCTTGAGGGTAATGGTTTTGGTAAAACCTAGTATGCAACATAAAGAAAACAGACGGTTTATACACAAAGTTGCCCCATCGTCTCTGAAGTCATCAATGCTTGGGATTGTTATGGGGAGTGAGGAAGGAAGGACCGGGCTTCCAGCTGGTGACATCCCACTGACACTGAAAAATGGTACCCAAACCGAGTAAACGTGAGTAACTGAACACTGGGAAGGATTTTTTTTCCTCAAATGAGAACACCTCAATTAGAAAGACCATAAGGAAATTCCATCATAAGATAATGATGGAAACCAGAGTCGCAGCTCCCTATCTGTCTAAGGGAATCATGGGGGTGGTGGTGGTGGAGGGAACTTTGCAAATCATGTTCACATCATATTGTCCCTGCCAGTATGAGGGGTAGCACTATAATCATTTTCCCCAGTTTTCTACATCATGGTGTAGATTTTTGCATCTTTATTTTATCTATCTATCTATCTATCTATCTATCATCTATCTTTTTGAGACAGGGACTCACTATGTAGTTCAGCCTGGCTTTGAACTCACTTTGTAGCTCAGGCTGGCCTCGAACTCATGGCAGTCCTCCTGTCTCAGCCTCCCAAGTGCTGGGATTACAGGAGTGTGCCACCGTGCCTGGCTGATTTTTGCATCTTTAGAAACTGATTTTCCATTTCTTTTAACCTCCCTTTACTAAAAATTTGATTGGGGCATCACCCATAAATATTCTGAAAAGTATTTCATATGGCCATTTCTGGATCTTTCAGTATAAATAAAATAGAGAAAAAAACTAAAACAGTGACATAACGACCTTGCGCAAATTTATCTTAAAGAATAGAGATTTCTTGATGCCAACTCTTTCTTAAAAAGTACATAAATGTTAGCAAAAAATACACTACATATAAAATTTTTATTTCAGCAAAAGATTCACTTAGCATAACTTTCATAATCCAAATATTTGCTCAGAATAGGAAATATAGTAAAGCACACCCTCCTTTCAATGAGAAACATTTCAATTGTTCAAACTAAATTAAATATATTGGAAAGAGAAAGTAGAGGAGGAAGTTTTAAAGATAAGCAGAGTATAGGGATTAACAACAGGCAGTCATTTTAAAAGCTATTTTAAAAACAAATATCTTGCCGGTTTCCCTCAAACATGCCACAGAAAATATGTAACATGACATGATTTCTGCTCTAAATGCTACATGATACATGCATTCTATGGGAAATACATCTCTGCAATTTTGATTTCCAAGTTTACAGGTGAATTTTCTCTTGAAAACATTACCTAAAGTGATATCATAGTAGTTGTCTCTGTATCTCTTTCCATCCCACCATCATGGGAACTTACTGGGAAAGTGATCACTGGGAACTTACTCCTCTGTACCATATGGGATGCCATGGTCTACCTCGCTACCATCCACGCGATTCCCTTGTCCTTCACATTTCCCTAATGTGAATGTGCACGATGTTCTAACATTCTAACAACGAACACATCAGCCTCTGGCAGAAGTGAGACGATGGTGTATTTATAATTGTGATTTGGTATAAAGGAAGACTTTTTTTTTTTTTTTGTGGGTACCGGGGGGGTCGACCTCAGGACCTCGCGCACCAGCAGGCGCCCGTGCCTCTGAGCGATATCACCGGCCCCTTTTTCGTATGTGGGATCCGGGAGTCGAACTCGGGCCCTCGTGCTTGCAAGGCAGGCGCTTATGCCACTGAGCCATCTCACCGGCCCCCAAGACTTTTAAGACATAAAATTCAGTGCAACATTCAACCGATAACCGAGATAAAAAAGAAACGGCAATTTTGTTTCTCAAAAAAAAATCTTCTTGCTTTTCTAGAATATCTGTGCAGTATAGTTATAAATAATCTGGCTTGTGTTGGAGGAACCTGAGGAATATTTGGTTAACCCTGGGCCAGTTAGTGGGATACAGAGATTAATTTTGCATGGTTCTGGCTCTTGCATCCCACTGAATTAATGAGATGAAACAAAATTATATGTAGTTAACTATAGGACATAATATGTGAAGTGACAGAATGGCACTTTTAACGTATGGGGCAAGTCATGTTGCTTCTCTCCTCAAAATTCTTCATGGGCTCCCTGCTTCATTTTTAGTTAAAGACAAGATCTCCACAGTGACCAACTTGGTCTCCCAACACCTCACAGACTCCTGTACCCTGCTCTCGCCATCCCTGCTATTCTGTCAACCAGCCACGTTGCCCTATAAAGGAGCCGTGTTTTCCATCATCCAGCCTTGTAGCTCCTTCCTTGTTTATCATGTCTTTGTCCTAAAGATTCCTCCATGATGTCCCCTATCATGCTGGGCCCCATCTTGCCCTTTGAATCTTGCTTATCCTATTCTGTATCTGTTTCTTTCCGAGAGAATCTACCATCTTCTAATATGTTATGTGATTTACTTATCCACCATGCTGATTTTCTCAGTCTCCATTCTTGCTGTATTGAAGACAGGAATTCTGGGTATTTTCTTTCCTACTCTGTCTAAACCACAAAGCTTCATGGCATCAATGGCCACAAAATAAGCATCTTGAATGCATCAAAGAGTGACTCAGAGTTACAGAAATGTAACTGGAAGAGCAGCTGCATTTTGACTGGGGCTCCTGGGAAGAGCCAGCACCAAGGCAAAGGTTGACTTGGTGAAGGGTGGACTAACAACCTACACAGCCCACTTAGGTGCTGCCACAGGAAATTGCAGGTCAGCCAAACACGACAGAGGTGGGGAAAGGACACTGTGAATGGGCTCATGGCACTTCCTGGGAGGGCCTGCAGGTCTGGCAGAAAGGGTTGTACACTCACTCTCCTTCAACCCAGCTTCACAAACTCACAGTGGAGCCTGAGGAGAATGATTTTTAAGGGTTTTAACCAAAGGAATCACCAGAGAACTAATATTTTATGGCAATTTTTGTGACTTGCACTCAGGGATGGATATGAGGAGATGATGCAGGTTGTGTGTGCATCACTAGTGCTTTGTTATAGAACCTGGCAATGACCATTCAATAAATAAAATGTTGGATAAACTACAGCTTTTCAAAAATTGAAATTAGAATTTTGAACATTCATGATACTTATTTGAAATTACATTCAGACATGATTTGTGAGCCAGATAGAAAATCATTTGCTTTACTTAGAACTACATGTATTTTAAGTAACAACAACAAAAAAACGAAACATTTTTGTGTTTGTTGACCACTGACCTTCTTTTTTTTTTTTTTTTGTGTGGGTACTGGGGGTCGACCTCAGGACCTCACGCGCCAGCAGGCGCCCGTGCCGCTGAGCGATATCACCGGCCCCTTTTTCGTATGTGGGTTCCGGGAGTCGAACTCAGGCCCTCGCGCTTGCCGGGCAGGCGCTTAAGCCGCTGAGCCATCTCACCGGCCCAACCACTGACCTTCTTTAGTTAGTTCGGCATCCGTTATAACTTAAACTTTACTAGCTTTGCAGCACTTTGTAACTACAGGATATTCTGAAAATTAATCTAGCTTTGAAGGAAACAATTAACAGCATTCAGAATACTGAAACGAATGTATCATAGACTTTGAAAAACCACTCCAAGGTCAGGAGGATGGAAACATTATTAGAATGGGATGTGGCCTTCCTTCTTCCAAGGGCATAACCAGTGAAAATGCTGGTTAACCTGTTCAACATTTCTCTAGCATTCTTTTGAAGTCATGGGTCCTGTAGGATGTGCAATAAAATATGCTTTGCATACTGCAGCACGCAGCTGAAGTAAACCAGGGTACCAATAATCACCCCCAAACTATATGACCTGGAGTTCAGATATCCAGCAACACGCTCTATTCTGCTAGTTGCGAGCATCACAACAACATTTCAACTCCAGGTGTGCACATTTGGACTCGCTCACCCTGCACTTGTGCTAGGCGAGTCTTCCAACAAACTTTGCCTCAAACTCAAGTTCTGACCCTCAGCATGCACATTTATTGATGCCTTAAAACTATAACTCTAATGATGGCAAATATATATCTTGGATATTTTTAAAACTTAATGAGACTTTCTGATTAAACTTTAAAGCAGAATTTTAATGTGAGGTGAAGAGACAGGCCCTTTGTCTCTCAGAGGAAAGTTGTTTTCCTATAGCTCAGCATCACAAGGTAAAAAGTTATGAAGCAACTTGCAAACAAGGGTGTTGTTTGAATAAGGCAGTCATTATTTCTGAAAATGATGCTAAGATGATAATTTAATCATTGAAATGCAATGAAAATTTTTAGCGTGTCCTTCAATAAGGTTAATGTTACGTATCTGAATGTGGTGTGGTGGTAGCTCTAGGCCACTGCGACTTTTCCTGTCGCTCACCTCTCTGTAGACATTTCTTGGGGCCATGTAATCTGCTAGGTGCTGTAGATGCAAAGATGAAAAGGTCTCATCCTCCAGCAGCCTGTGGTTTCATTTTAAAGACATGGGATAAATAGCAAGAAAGTAGTGACAGATATGGATCAGGGGTTCCAGGAGCCGGTGGTGGGTAGTGAGGCTGTCAAGGGTCACTGGTAAAAGGAGTGCCCATAAAAGCATAAGAAATGAAACTAAGCTCATTAGCCTGCAAGGGTGGCTTGTGGGTTGTGAGGAACAAAAGTAAAGAGATTTAAAAAATGCCTTATGCCACCGAAAAGAAGTTTAAATCTCATTGAACATGATAATTCTCCAACAGTAAGTTGATTAACTACATTTTGTACCCCCAGCCATAAAAACCAAAATATTAGGTACCTATATGTTACAACATTTACATCTGTCTTGAAATGATTTCCAGATTAACACTGGCTCCTTTTTATCAAGAGTGAATTTCAACTGCAGATAATAAATGTATGCAGCGAAACTCTAAGAACAATCTCATGCCGTAAGAAACAATTAAGGACACATTTCAAAATCAGAGCTGACAAAGTGTAACTATTCCTAAGCGATCACCATTATCTACAGAATAGTTCTATACACTTGATTACACATTTATACTATGTTCCTTGATATGATTAACCCCAAAGAATAAATATGCTTTTGTTTCAGGAGAAAATAATACTTAGTACTTTTCTTAGGTACGCACGAAAGGATGTCACACTTACATCACATATAGACACAGATACAGTAATAGATGCCCATTTGCATATTCCCACTGCTAAATATATCCAATGTATATAGCACAAGCAACTGACACATTCCTGAAGAAAATGTGCTTAACATTCAGTGTTACTCCACAATCGCCTTTCAGTATTCCTCGCCTTCATTCACAGCTCCAGGGTGCTCTTCTGTAAGTTGTGGGCCATGCCTACGGAAAGGCAGCCTACGTCACCACCGCCCCACTCCCCGTCCCTGTCCCCTCCAACCCCATGGACACAGCACAGCAAGGGCACATACCTGGCTGAAGCTCTGGCCTGAAGCTCGGGCTTGAGTGCTGCGGGGTGGGAGCTGCGAAGGGGCTGTGTCACCCAGGGCCAAAGTCTGGTTGCTATGGTAGCTGGCCGGATACTGGAAAGACCCTTCAGGTTTGGAATTGAGCTGAAGTGCACTCTGGGAGAGCAGGCTGGGCCCTGCATTGAAAGTCATTTAGAGCAGTCAGTGACAGTCTCAGTGAAGCAGAAATGACATGTATTATTTATTGAGAGTAGCCTAGAATTATCACATGCACATGATACTAGCCATTTATGCTTTGAATTCTGAGAACTAAAATGACCATATAATTTGTCTGCAGCTCTCAAATGAGATTTTTTTTTTGGCAGTTTAAAAGTTCCCAAAGGAGTAGATTTTTCAAATGATCTCATCCTGACCTACATAGAGACATTTCTTAGGAGAAAAATTAGTTAATCAAGTAGTTATTTTTGGATCAGACAGCATCAGAAACATATGAAATAATGTAAAACTCTACTTTTTGATACACGTTAATTGTGTTAATATATCTCTCACCAAGTGATTGGATACTAAAATACTCAAAATGTTCCAATCGGTGACAAATTCTATCATATAGTGATGCGAGACCCCAGAGGCAGAAGGGTAGAAGGTATTTAAACTATTAATAGCTCTTTGTACAATGTAGAATTCACCCTGCTCTCACACGAGCTCTGATGAGTAGTTATCTCTGCCATCGCAGCAAGGCTCGGGAGGGGAACAAAGAGAAGGTATGGAGTTAAAATTGGCACTGCTAATGTGGTGGATGTTACAGGGGGTGGGGCTTGTCATTTAATTATATTTTGTGTATGAAATTGTGTTTTATTTTCTTATGTTCTATTTAGATGGGTGCATCCTTTTAAAGTTTGCCCATTTTCTTTTCAGGCACATTTTACAAAATTACGCTTAAGACTCACTTTGAGGATTAACAGGAATACAGTGAAGTGTAAATGTACTTGCTGGGTCCCCTGTGTGTATCTGAGGTGACTGAGGTAAGAAGAGTGGTAGGGGACAAAAATTCAACAGTATAAGTTTTCTTATGTTTCTTTGTACCATGGCAACAGCCACCTCTTTTTTCATGGAAAGTAATATGCACATAAACTATAGTATAACTATGAATCCATCTTATAGCTTCTTTGTCTGTTTAGATAATAGCGTCATTTACAGTCGGTGTGAGTGATTTCAAGTCTTTTTCTTTTTACGAAGAGGATAAGGGTTAATATTTTCAATGGCACCCTAGATTTGACCCAACATGGATCACTCTTCCATAAAAACAGTGAGCGTGCTCTCCTTTAAGAGCATTGCTTCACGTGATCTTTGCCATTTAAGACCTTCCCTTCCCTCCGATGCTCCACTGGTCCTTCTAAACAGCCCGAAGATCCTTTCGTTTTACCATTGAATATCAAATGATAAGATGTTTAACTAATGAGGTAAGACTTGCTATTTTGGAAGTGACAAATTCTGGAAAAAAAATTTAAGCGAGGGTATAAAAGCGTTTCCATCCAGCTCCAACTTCATCATGACAACAAAAGCACAGGTGTAATTCATTTCCTTTCAGTTTAAAACATATAGTCCCAAGAAAACAGTATGTACCAGATGGTTAAGTCTCCATTAGCTTGCAGAAATTATTGAATCCATACCAATGGCTTCACAGTCCCAATCACCAGACATACGATGTCGATGTAGAGAGATGCATTAGGAGTTTCCTTTTGGACGCCAAGAGTACACTGTCCTCCTGCTGCGGTGGAAGCTGCCAGGCACAGCAGGGTCAAGGGTGGTCTCTATGGCTCAGGCAATGGGAAGGCTGAGATATGGAAAAGACTTTGTTGAGGGTGGTGGCACATGGGGACCAACTGAAGTGGGGGAGGAGGGAGAAGATGACGAGGAGGAGGAGGAGAAGGAGGAGGAGGAAAGCAGTGGGAGGGCAGTGATGTATCTGGTCTCCATTAAAGCTCACATCTTAATAGATGAGACTGAGCTATGCCAAAAGAGCAAAGGCCCTTTCAGGTCAGCAGTCACCATCCTGTCTGAAAACGGTGGGTTCCCTCTGTGGCTTGCTTTGGCTCTTGGCTCTTTCCTTCAGAATGGCCCACTTGGACACACTGCGCTGCACTGACCACACCCACACCCTCCCCATGACAATGCCCCAAGAGGGCAACAAAGGTTACAGCAGATGCCACAAAAGTGCACAGGCTTTGGAAATGCTGATATAATGAAGTCAAAGGCAATCTTTAATTTCTAATAGATTAACAGAATCTATAACGAAAAAAGTTGTATGCCTTTATTTGCTTAGTCATTGGCCTTTCAAGGACATGATGTGAATTTGTTCTAATGGACTTTCTTGAGCATGTACTTAGCCAGCACAGTAACTCCGAGGATGCTGAGAAGACTCATACAACCACAGTGTTTCCGGAACCCTACAGATGCTGTTCGTGCAGGACTTTAGGGTGACAACGTAAAGTCACATTGCAAAAGAATTTCAATTAAAATATGGCTTATTTGCTCCTGAAAAAAAATCATGGAATAGACAAATCTGCTAATCTTTTACAGAATCAGTTATATATTTGATCAACATTCAGTGAAAGCAAGCCAAGATCGTCTGCCTCATTACTGCACTCATGCAGCTTAAGCCCTGAAATCTAGATGTACTCTGATAAAGGGAATCGCCACAAGAGCGACGGATCATCATCGCACAACACCGCTTTCACCTGGCAAGGACAAAGCCGTCAGGAAGACAGCGAAAGCCCCGTATGCATTTTAGACTGATTTTCTCCACTGCTCACTAGGTTTCAAATCAACACCATTTATTCATTCAATTTCAGAGGCCACAGATACTTGAAAATATGAAAAAGGTTAAAATTATAGGACATTTCTTAATTACTGTATAATGGAAGCAAAATTTTGCATATAACTAACCCTCCGTTAGTTTTAGGAACATCACTGTGCACTGAAGTAGAAAGTGCAAATTTGCCAAAGATTTTAAAAAAGCATTTATAGTTTTTGGGCTTTAAATTATATGTATGTATATTTTCTTCAGAACTTTTAACTTAACCACAAGACTAGAGGTAGAACCGGGCTTCCATCCTGAGGGCATGGGACACCCGAGCTGGAAGACGGGCCATGCTGGGGGAAGAGAAAGAGCCCAGCCCTAAAATTCCACCAAGGGGAGCAGAATTAATTGTTCTCTGAGAAATGTGAACTAGGAGAGAGGGCGGAGCCTAAGGTCCTCCTTGTCACAGAGGCTTTGTCGACCTTTCTGGGTCTTCCCCATCACGGGAGAGACTTCAGATCTGACCCGGGTTCTCTAAAGGTTTCACCGTTCCGGCCAGGGAGAGGAAGGTGAAACCAGTTGCAGAAAGCGATAATGCTCAGGGCAGTCTTCCGTCCTTGGTCAGATCAAAATCCATTAGTTCCAATTAGACAGAGGGGAAAAACTCCAAAGAAACTACACGGTTGATCCTATTAATGCTATGAAGATATATGGAGCAAAGATTTTGAGTACAATACCAATGTTTTAATTGGTTTTCAAATATATGAATTGATTAGAGACTGCATAGCGACTTGTGGGAAAAATTGGACTTGTATCTTTTGCATTATTCCAAAAATGTGACTAGAGGAATACAGAGGTTAAAGTAACAGCTAGTGTCACACACCCGATAATTTGAGGATGAGACATCAAGATCTTTGCCTTCTGTCTCCAAGTTTAGGAGTTGCTACTGTTGTTTAACCTCAAGGGATGATTTAAGTCGTAAACACACAGGGTTTGAAAGTCTTCCTTCCATGGAGATCCCCTTGTTCGCAGCAAAAATATTCATGCCTTGAGCTGCTGCTTAGGGACCCCAGGTGTGGACTAGGGGAAACTTGCTTGCCAGTACTAGAAGACCAGACGCTCATTATAAAATTTGGAGCCACTCACAGGACGCATTGACATAGACGCTGCACAGTTTCTTCTGATTCAATGAACCAGGTGTTTTAGAGTTTCCATGGCTATGTGCACTTGTTCTGTTTGCACAGATGTAAAGCGACCTTATCGAGAGCTGATAATTTTTCCTTACTTCAGCTGAACATCTGTCCCAGCACACAGGCAAACTTAATTGAACTACATATTATGTAACAGCACAGGAAAGGCCAGAGGGTTCCAATGTGGCCTTCCCAAGCTGTTAATTAAATCACAGTCCTGTTAATGGGGTGACAGGGTGTGTGTGTGTTGAAAAAAAAGAAAACAGCCAGGACTAGAAGTCAGCAGATCTGGATCCTCGTCCTCCTTCAGGTTTATGTAACTATGGATGACGATGATAATGGAAACATTAATAACAGCAATTCTTTCTTTCTCTTTTTCTCTTCCTTTCTCTTTCTTCTTTCATTTACTTTTTTTTTTTTGTGGGTACCAGGGGTTGACCTCAGGACCTCGTGCGCCAGCAGGCGCCCGTGCCGCTGAGCAGTATCACGAGCCCTTTTTCGTATGTGGGTTCTGGGAGTAGAACTCAGGACCTCGTGCTTGCCAGGCAGGCGCTTATGCCGCTGAGCTATCTCACCGGCCCTCTTTCTTCTTTGTTTCTTTCTTTCTTCTTTATCTTTCTTTCTGTGATACTGGGGATTGAACCCAGGCCCTGTGTACCAAGCTATACCCTACCCCCTTTTAATTTTTTAACTGAGACAGGGTCTTGCTAAGTCCCTAAGTTTCTCAAGCTGGGTGCAAACTTGCAATCCTCCTGCCTCAGCCTCCCTGACTGCTGGGATCACAGGCGTGTGCCACCGTGCTGCCTCCAGCTCTTTCATATCGAGTACTTATTCAGTTCCAGGGACTGTCCCGAGCAGCTGACAGTAACCGACTGGCTTTCGATAACATCACAGTGAGGAACGTGCTGTCATTCTCTTCGACT
The DNA here is from genome assembly GCA_028451465.1 of Erethizon dorsatum. Taxonomy (NCBI): domain Eukaryota; kingdom Metazoa; phylum Chordata; class Mammalia; order Rodentia; family Erethizontidae; genus Erethizon; species Erethizon dorsatum. The sequence goes on from CM051833.1 coordinate 61,662,695, forward strand.
GTCGAGGGAAATCAGGGGCTCACTAGCTGCGTCTGGTCTCGTATAGTCATTGGTGGGCCCGGGATTCACGCGCTGCAGTGAGTGTCCTTCACCACACTTCACAGTATCCCGCCTCTGCACATCTTAGAGCCTACAAATTTGAATACCTAAATGAGATAATGGCTGTGAAAGTGCTTGGAAAAACATAAACTGCCAAATGAATGTCAGTTATTATTATTATCATCTACTTACTTAATCGCATAGCTACATGCTCCGATAATAATAAAACCTTGACTGGGATTTGTTTGTCCTGAAAATCTTATTACAGCACTGTCCCATATATCACCTGTTATTTTCTTTCAACACTCTGTAATCCTTTATTTTGCAAAGGAGTCATGTAACACATCATTCATTAAGACGGCCTGCTGGTGGCAATAAAAATAGAAAACAAATAAGCACCTAGTATCAGAGCCAAGAGATGAAAATTAAAATCTTTTGGCATTGAGAAAAAGTTTGCCCTCTTCCTTCACCCTGAAATTCCTCTCTTTGGCACACTCCAAATGCTGTTTAAATGTCACCTCCTCCATGCCGCTTGCCTGGATGCCTGGGGAAAATTAACCCTACCCTACCATGAAACCTTAACAGTTTCTTGGGCCAGACTCCAAGAAATTTTAATTGTTTAACAAACGCATGTGCACTGTGTTACACAGTAACAAGTTCTTAGGTAACAGGGTGAAGGCAGAGACTGGGGACACTTAAGGCGATGGCAGCAGGGTGCTGTGTTTAAAGGTAGCGGAGACTACAGACCAGGGATTTCTTGCACTACAGAGAAAGCAAATCTGCAGCAACTGAGGCAGTCACTGCAGGGGTAAGGATGGAATTAGGCATGGAAAGGCAGGTGCATAATTAAGAGACACAGTTAAAGAATTCCTTGGGACTCAGTGCTTAGGTAGACAGGAAGTAAATGAGAATATGAGATAACTCGATAACTTGAGCGGATTGCTGGAAGGATGATTCTGTCCACACCGGAGGTGCCAGGCAGTTTCCCGCAGCAGCTAAGTTCTTTCCAGTTAAGCCAGCAGACAGCGAGTGCTGCCTCAGGCATGCACATCTCCTGTTTTTGAATGTTTCCCAGTGATTTATCAGCAGTTGCTCACTCAGATTTGCTTTGGTTGGATATCTTTCCCGGAACATGACAAATATTAAAAGGGCATAAAAAAGCGGAAACTGTCGTCTTGTGCATTCCCCAAACAGTGAGTAGCAGGAGTTGCATCCAGGGGACTGAGCGTTTGAAGCCTACGTTTTCAATCACAGAGTTTGAGGAGATGGTAGGGACTCACATCCGGTGGACAGAAAGAGAACCTGGGCTCAACTTTAATACTGGCTTTAAAAGCAACTGACAAGTTTAATCTTTCTAGGTCTTTAATAATTTCCCAGATCAAATTTTGATTATATGTAAATGAAATTTTAAGTCAGAGGTGTAGCCATCAAAGTTATCATTGAAGAAAGCTAAAGCCACAAGAATAGGAGGTCTCTAAAGAGTAGGATTTATAAATTTAACTCCAAAGGGTTATTTCAGCATTAGTAAAAATGCCCTAAAACAAAAAAGCTAACAGACTCAGGCAATGTTGTGAAGAGGAGCCTCAGGGATGTTTTGTGAGGCTGTTAACTCAGGGAAGTCTAAAGGATAATAATAAACACACAAATTGAGATGAACATGTTCAGGGCTGGACACCTCATAGCAATGGCTTTGTTTAAAATCTATGTTTGTCAAGAAGTGTGGACACTTTATTTACTCTTAGGATAAATTGATTCTTGCAAAATGATTTAGAAACTTATTTTTATGTAAGCCATGAAAAGTAATCACATCAAGATTCACACACATCTATAACTGACAAGCGATTTGAATTCATTTCTATTTTTTCTTTGTGGAAGGCTAGAAATGTTGGGAAGGTTTAAATGTTATTTTATTTAAAATGACAGCAAATTTGTACAGCAGCATCAAATAAGGAGGAAGGGAAAATATAGAATATATTATTTAAGGATAAAGAAAAACTGTGGTGATTATATACAAAAGGATTCTTATATATTCTTTTTTTTTTTTGTGGGTACCGGGGGTTCGACCTCAGGACCTCGCGCGCCAACAGGCACCCGTGCCACTGAGCGATATCACCGGCCCCTTTTTCATATGTGGGATCCGGGAGTCGAACTCAGGCCCTTGCGCTTGCAAGGCAGGCGCTTACGCCGCTGAGCCATCTCACCGGCCCTCTTATATATTCTTAAATCAATGACAAAATCATTATTTATAAGAATATTGAACTGATTTAAATCTATTCAGAGTATGTTAATCATCACTAACTACAAATTAGTTCGGGGAACAGAAACACTGACTTAGTGTAAACCACTATGGATCAGCTTCATTTATAGCAGCAGTTGATCCTTGATGGCATCTAGAAGAACCTGTCAATTTGCAAACTTATTCAGAATAACAGATAGCTGGTGGCGATCAACTGGTTTTCTCCTGAGCTTCATTAGTAGCTTATAAAACGCATTTGGAGTAGTTCCACTGAAGACAGTCCCTGAAAACAGTGGTTCAGCCCATCTACTGTTTCAAAAATTAACTGAGGGAAAAGGATCCAGAAGCTTGCTTGGGAAGGAGGCGTAGAGTTGATGTGGTTGTTCTGTGATAGCAGATGTGCCGCTGAATTTCATTTCTGTGTCTCTGTCTCCAGAATATCTATTTCATCTGGCCAGTTACTTTCAGTATATCATGCTTTAGGTGAAAATTAAAACTTTAATAGGCCCAAGAATGTAGAATTACCCATTTAGATTTTAAATGGATTTTGATTAAACCAATGTTCTTGGCTTACTTAGTAGGATTTTTTTTTTTTGTACTGGGAATCGAACTCAGGACCTTGCACTTGCCAGGCAGGTGCTGTGCCACTGAGCTATCTCCCTGACCCGGATTTTTCATTTTGACTTAGAGATGGTATAAACCTATACTTGATAAAGTGTTCACACTGTGCAGTAATTTACTGTTTCTTTAGATCAGTATACAACGGAGCAAAAAGGCATTTATTGAGAAAATATGTATGTCAAAGGTATAACTATGGTCTGAAATGTAAGACTGTACATGATATTAGAGTCATAGAGTATTTTTATAGCTTACTCCAGCTCCCAACTCTTTGCTTCCTTACAAAGAGATTGGTTATCATTAAAAATCAATGTAGCACAGAGTGGAAAAACATTATATATTTCTTTGTAACTAAATAATCTAATGATAGCTTGTCTCTATCAACAATTGTGAAAAAAAAACAGAAAATTTATACAAGTCAGTTTTGAAGAAAACAAAGCTACAACTGATGTGTAGGATTACACTAGTTCAAAAAACATTGCTAGCTGGGTGTGGTGGTATATGCCTGTAATCCCAGAACTCAGGAGACTGAGGCAGGAGGACTGCCATCCACTTGAGGCCAGCCTGGGCTATATACTGACTTCAAGACCAGCCTGAACTATATAGTAAGAACTTGTCTCAAAACAAAAAACCCCAAAAAACCAAACAAAACATTGCCGCTCTGGCACATCCCTGGATAGCTATCCCTGGATAGCTATCCCTGGATAGCTGCATGGCTTGTGCGTGCATTTTATCTAGGTCACTGATCACTTGTCTCCTCACAGTGGGAACTTGCCTGGCCCTTCTATCTTTCTGTGTTCTAGCAGTTCCTAAACTTTCAGGCCTCATCACCATTTTGTATTCTTAGAAATCACTGAAGACTCCTAAGAGCTACTTTTATTGATACTGGCTATACACAATACTATTTACTGGGAATATTTAAAGAGAAGAATACACAGCACGGCTACCCTGGGCTGTAGAGTACTGATGATATCACATAATGTGTGGTTTGTCTCTCTCTCTCTTTTTTTTTAATAAAGGAAGACAATTTATTTGAAAAAGGGGTGGGTAAAGGAGAAGATAGCTACTCCGAAGAGTAGGGGCACCAGAAAGACAAATTGTACACCATGTGGCTTCTTGAAAATGGTCTCTGAACATTCTTATGAGAAACAGCATGTGAAGTCAGCCTCTCGTTATGGGTAGAAGACTTTGGCTTTGAGAGCTCCCTACAGGCATCTCTGGGACCTCCAGAATTCCCAAGTGCACTTTGAGAAATCCTCCTGATATTTGTGTTTTGTGTTCTTATGCTGCCTGGACAATTTAAAATCCAGGAACTTTCCACCAGACTCTATTTTGTGCTGGATCTCAGAAAACCCTGATAAAACAAATAAGATTGATATATTGAATGAGAAATTTATATTTTTCACTCTTGTTTAGGGAATGGATAAAGAGACCAGGCAACAGTCCCTGGCTACTGCAGGAGGGACAGAATGTGCATCCAGGGTTTCTACCCCTTTCCAAAGCCTTTTCACCTTGCTGCACCTGAAAATCTGGTTTACACTGTAATGGAGACAGGCAGCCATTTTTCCCAACCATGAATTGTATGTGTTGACCCGACTGGCATTTTGGTTATTATTCTTTTTATGCAAGCTGAAGACTAGTTTGGCTCTGTACTTACCAGAAATTATAAAACCTAAGAACAGCTCCTTCATAAGGACATCTCTTGGTTTTAATATTATTGCATAATTATATATGAAGTTATATTTTATAACATTTTGATAACCTGAGCTCTCAACAATTGTGAATTAAACAGTCACAGTAACTGAATGAAAACAAAGTCTATACATACACAGTGAACAATATTATTTACCTTTAGCAAACAACACATGATTATTCTCTTTGGATTCTCCCTCTCAGGATGGTAACCTACATGATTGATTCTTGATTTTTAAAATTATATTCTGATTTGAAAACTCAAAATACCATGCATTTTTTTTAAACCTTAATATTCAAAATTTATAAGCTCCTAAGATTTTCTTCTTACAGGATGGTGAAATAGTCTATAATATGGCAGAAATTCAATGTTTTAATATGCACAGAAAGAAAAAGTACTATTTCAAAATACAGTATTAAGTAACTTCAACTCTCTGGTGGTAAACATATGTCATTCTCTCCAAAGCAATTGTTTTTATTTCTGATTTTTCCCACTCTATTTTTTATATTTGATTAGCTATATTTTTGTTATTAATTGGCTGAGATATAATCATGCTTATTTCAGAGATTTTATCTCCAATGGTGCATGGATTTAAATAAACTACTTAGTCCATGTGAGTTTAGGACAAGTTACACGTTATGTCAGAAGCTAATGGCTGCAAATTTCGGTCAGTCAATTGTTTTTTGTTGCTATTACTATATTATGTTTTGTTTTATTTCAGTAAAGCAACAGCAGTTTCTGAAACAATTCTCCTAGTGACTCGATGACACATATTTGTTAGAATTGAAATTACACAGCCAGCAGTCATGAGAAAGTGGCAGGGTGACAAAGGCTGTACACATGATTTACATACTGTTCAGGAGAGCACTTTCCAAAAACACAAAGTGCTGGAAAACAGTTGTATGACCCCACAAAGTCAGCATAGCAGAGCAGTTCCTGCTTGCCTTAGGATGCAGAAGATGGGGTTGTTATGATTCAAAACTTATCTTCAGCAGATCTTGAAAAAGAAAAAGAGCAAAAGTTTCAAATATAGCACATTAGGTACAGTGTGCTTAGAGCTTGAGATTGCTTCCATTTTAGTATTCTTTTCAGGCTGGATTTAGACTTATTTAGTGTTGTTTTAGTCCCTTTTGAGTTCGGATTAAGAGACTGGTTCTCAAGGGCAGGGTGCCAAGTCCAATTTAGCATTAGCTAGTTCATGCTATTCTGGCTAATGCAGCCATTGATTGAATAATCACAAAGGACTAGCAGAATCTGATGCGCTCCCCCTAATTGGATGAAATTTGTCAAAGAGCCACTACGTATCTATTTGTGAGACCAAGTACATACACGTGGTACATTGTTGTAACATTAAGTAGAATGAGGAGCTGATGACTGACTTTCTTTGCTCTCTGTATTCATTCTCTGCTGCCCTCTCTATAAATTAGGGTGACCTGCTCTTTGGCCTCTGATTGGGTTTGTCAATGGGAGTCATGGAAGGGAAATCGGGGCAGGAGAAGAAAGAGTTTAGGAATTAGGGTCGCTTGCTGTCTCCATGCAGTTTGGCCACGCTGGTGTGAATTCTTCCACTCTTCTTCAGGGATATGGGTGGAGAGGGCTTCTTTCTGCCTGTTGCTACTCCCTGAGCATCTCAGCATACACTGTCTTCCCTTCATCTTGCCCATTCTGGGGTTAATAATCTCTTAAATTCTCTTAACAAAATTCCAGAACACAATGTATATCCCACCTAGATTGTAACTATACACATGTACATAAAGCAATTGAGATGTTTATTCCATGAACCTTTGAACCCTGGAAATTAGCAATATTAAGCCCTCAAATGATAGTTGTCTACCCGGTATTTTCAAACTATTTCTCTAAATTTTACTCAGTGACTTCAGTCTCAAAGTGAATCTGAAAATGTTAAAAGCAAATATTTAAGCATAACAATATTCCGTATGTCACCGTGGGCCAGAAGCCCAGTGGACAGAATTTCAGGGCAGCACTTTCATTACCTGGTACTTTCCATTTGTTTGTTTTGTTTTGTTTTGTTCCTTGTCACTATCTTTAAACTATAATTTAGAAGCTTAAAAAAGGTATACTCAACAAAAGCCAAGGAATCTTCAGATAATTCAGCACGTAAGTATGTAAAATGACTCATCTTTCTAAAAAATAAAAATTCAGTAGTTACCGAACATATTTGTTAAAAGCCCCACTGGAACATTTAACTTTCCTATGATAATAACACACCATTTGTAGGTTGACTTTTGCAGCGCTGGGGATGGAACCCAGGGCCTCCAGCATGCTGGACAAATGTTTTACCGCTGAGCTAATGCCCCAGCCCTGTAGGTGACTTTGGAATACACACTGCAGGGAAGCAAAGATGAACACTAAAAATTATTTTCATTTCACTTAGGTGTAACAGATCTTCTCGACTAAAAATCTTGGTGTTACCATTTGACTTACAGTAAAAAAAAAAAAAAAATCATGTGTTTATTTCTTCTGTTTTATTATTTTTGAGCACTTATCTTTTCTAGTTTATTATTTTATCTCTGCATTACTTTTATTATTTCTATCCTTCTTCATTTTATTTATTTATATCTAAGATTTACCTAAAACAAGTACAATATTCTTTTATTTTTCAAAATAAAATCTTTTAGATTTGCTAAAACACAGTTGCTAATGATGAAATGTTCTGGTTTTATTTTCTTTCTAAATTGCTTTCTAATTTTCTCCTTTGCCTTCCTTTTGATTCAGTAAACATACAGAGGTATATGTTCTGTTTTTGGTGAGGTCACATTTTTTGCTTATTGTTCTTTACTTTAATTCTAGTGAATTATAATCCAAGACTGTAGCCTTTCAGCAATGGCCTTTATCTTCCCTTATCTGATCAATTTTTCCCTGAATATATGTGACAAATTTATAATGTTGCTCAACTGATAAAACTTGAAAATTTACTCGATACATTAATATGTTACTTTTTAAATTCCAACTGTTTGAGGCTCTTTTTTGAGTATTCTGTCTTAATGTGCACTTAAATGTCTGCAGTAATACTTTTCATCAACTTCTTTATTATCTTCTCAGTACCAGAGTCTATGTTTTTTGGTGCCTTTCTGTTCATTAGATTTAACACATCTTTATAAGTTAAGATTGTTTCACCACATATCTCCCGTCTCTGGCCATGATTAGTGTGTTTCTAAATCAAATCCTACTTTACTCACATCATTTTTCCTGTTCCACTGTTTGCATTCTCTGTATTTACTGTTACTATTTTTTCTAGTCTTTAAATTTTAACATTTATCTCATTAAGTGTGTTTCTCATAAACATTGTAAGTTTTTAATCTTTTTAGCCACAAATTTGAATTGCTATTTTTATAGAGAATAATTAAATGTGTTTACACATAGATTGACATACTTAACCCTTCCATTTTGTTTCTCTTTTATTTTACTCTTACATTCCTTCTTTTTTTGTACTTTCTACTTAATAAAGGTTATACTTACCCTAAACTCATAAGAAAGTACACTGTATTATTTATGTAAAAACTGAGATATCTGCCATCATGCTTCTTCCCTGAAAGACACACAATTCTGTCTTTGTTTTCCTTACTGTCTAATAAGTTGGGTGGATCTGTTTCAAATATTATTTCACATATCTGGGCCGGTGAGATGGCTCAGCGGCATAAGCGCCTGCCTTGCAAGCACGAGGGCCCGAGTTCGACTCCCGGATCCCACATACGAAAAAGGGGCCGGTGATATCGCTCAGCAGCATGGGTGCCTGTTGGCGCGCGAGGTCCTGAGGTCGACCCCCCGGTACCCACACACAAAAAAAAAATTATTTCACTATACTTCTGCAATAGCTGGCCTTGCAAAAGAAACATTTTATGACCCTGAAGGAGAAGGAGTAACAATTCTATATTTTTAAATATAAAGTGTGGAGAACTAGTACAGTACCAATTATGCATCTCTTGGGTTTTTTTTTTTTTTTTTTGTGGGTACCGGGGCTCGACCTCAGGACCTCGTGCGCCAGTAGGCGCCCGTGCCACTGAGCGATATCACCGGCCCTTTTTTTGTATGTGGGTAAAGGGAGTCGAACTCGGGCCCTCGCGCTTGCAAGGCAGGCGCTTACGCCGCTGAGCCATCTCACCGGCCCATCTCTTGGGGTTTTACTGAAGGCATGTATATGGATTTAAATAAATCTGGATACTCACAGTGATATTATCCAGAGAATAGCAGTAGTAAAAGATTATGGAGAAAATGAGCTAGTATGTAAATGAAATGGTTTGCAGGATGACTCTACTATCATACTCATGTCGTCTTTTTCATGGCAAAACTTGATGTGCATTTGAAGAAATTTTATTTACGGTCTAAGATGTTCCATTTATTTTTGGTACAGAAATTACCAGGGTACTGTAGATTTTGATTTAATTTTTAGCCTGTTGTGGAATTTTGTTAATTTCAGGGAAATACATGATTTATTAAAAAGAGGCTCATTTTAATCTCTAACCCTTTTCATTTCTATGCTTCACCCACTCTGGTTGAAAAATATCTCATTAAGTGAAGAAATCTTTAAATGTTCTATTGGATTAATGTTGTCATACTCTGAACGTACAAGGCGAAATACGGAAACAGAAGGAATTACTGCATATTACTCTAGTATAAGACTAAATAGTTAATACTACATATTGTACATTAATTCTTTTGTATTTTGTTATATAACTTCAGATTTTTAAGATCTGTACCATTAATGGTCCATGTAAGAAAAGCAGAGGTAATTAATTTTAAGGTAGGTATTCTGCTTGTTAAACAATTATATGGGAGGTCATAAATGTGTTAATCTAGATGCTGAACATGTGTTGGAAAACTCCAGAGAAGTCAAGTGTTAATCAGAATTTATAATTTAATGGGAGTCAGGGTGGGGTAACATGGGGAGAGAGCAGTAGAAAATGGAAAAAAAAGGGTAAAACAAACATAAAATACCTTGAGGCCTCACTGGCTTGTGATATTAATTGTACTGGAAAATTGTAGCACAATACACCAATATTTTACAGTCTTCGTGCGTGACTGCCATTTGACTTACTTTCACCTGTTGAATAATCCTGTGGATCAAGTATTCCTGACTCCTGTAGTGACCGAATGCAGGAGTCCACCAGCTCCAGACCTGTGGTGAGTTCATCTTCGATATCCTTTTGACCATCTGAAAAACGACATTTTCAAGTGGTGAGCAGAAACCCATGGTGCGTTAATACAAAAGCTTTAGGTTAGCCTTTCATAATCAGCAGTATCCTAACCAAATACAGTAGCTCCATGAAGATCTCATTAGCAACCACACTGTAATTCTGGAAAACCAACATTAAAGCCAAGGTCTGCTAATTCCATGTACCCTTGGACAATTTAAAATTACTAGAGAATTAAGAAAACTGAGCTGGGTGTGGTGGCACATGTCTGTAACCCAGCACTTGGGAGGCTGAGGCAGGAGAATCGCTGTGAGTTCAAGGCCAACCTGGGCTACATAGTGCATTCAAGGCCAGCCAGAGAGCATAGTGAAACTGTCTCAGAAAACCAAAACCCAAACAAACAAACAAACAAACAAAAAAATGAACTCCCACAAATGGTGAACATCATGACAATCTCAGTTAATTTTTACTGCCATTTCTTTTACTATCCAATTTCATGTCTTTTTCTAAAGCTCACAGTAAAAGTGATCAGCAGATACACGTGGAAGAAGGTATAAGTACCCACCAAGAGTCTGTACCTTACCTTGTGACTGCCAGTGAAACTGCTCCTCTGTAGAACTGTAAAAAAGAGAACACAGGTGTAACGCGCCGCTTACCAAAGACAAGACTGAACCGTGGGACACGGAGGTGCCCTGAGTAGTGAGGCTGGTTCCACGTCACCCCTGCGATTCCTCACGGGAAGACTGTTCCTATTTTGATATAGTCTTAATTTTAAGCCATTTGCTTCATATTTCTTTTGATTCACGGTATTAGCACATTATGGGCATTGTTCAGTAAGTCTCAGAAGCACAGCTCATTTAAAAAATACCAATTGGCTCTTTTTTAAAAAAAAAATACCAACTGGTTACACTTGTTTCTTTCAATATCTTCTGCACACATGTAGCTTCACACAGTTTTATTTATTTTAAAATACCAATCTGAAGAGTGTCACATAGACTTTGTAATGTAGCCTAATAAAAGAAATAACTATCTCTTTTTTATTACAAAGAAGATAAAATGAACCTTTGCCTTCACTCTGACATTTCTTATGACTATTTCCTTTCCATTGATCATTATAGCTTAAATTATGTAATTTAAAAATAATAACACTTTACCACCAACTGAATATGTATTTCCAAAATTCTCACTTAACAATACATCATATAAAATAATCGGCTAGGAAGACTCGTTCATACATATGAAATGCCAATGGCATTGTTCAGAGTGGAACAGGTAGGCAGCATTGATTTATTTTGAATTTTGTATTAAACACAAAAGAAATGAATAGATTTAAAGTTTCTAAGTGTAGACACTTTCACTGCATATGCAGACTCTTTCTACGTAGTCCCTTTTTAATACGTTAGCACTTCATGAGAAATCTAACAGATACCATTTTGGGAGTGGTTTTCTACACTTATTTCATCAGAACTTTTCCTCTGATCAAGCTGCTTGTTTGAATAGCTTATCAGTTCCTCAGCAGCAAGTAGATTTTGGATCTTTAATCTGTACTTAAGAGGTGGCTTCTGAATTCATTTATGGGAGAAAAAGGAAAACCTGGTATAAATCAATGTTCAGAGAAGCCATGATTGACATAAATGAATAAAAGAATAGTCCCTTAAGAAACACATGACTTTTACAGGGTGTCTTGCTCCTAAGCCAGCCCATATTAACAAACTGGAAAATGATTTTATAATAATAAGAGCTACAGAAAAAATTGATGCATGAAATGAGAACTTTATGAATTCAGTCCCATGCAACTATTTTTTGAATCAGAAAGATATAGCATTATGTATATAAAAGCTACGTCGAACTACATAGCAACCCTTAAAATAAAAATATTTAAAATTACAACACAGGTTCACTTAGTAAGTGGCCTTTAGTATACTGCAGTCCCTCGTAACATCTAAGAATGACCAGCATAAGTTTGAACCATAGTCATCCTTCCTATTTTAATCCTCTAAGAAGGCTATGAATCATTATTTTTCAAGGATGTAAATATTGTAATATTAATGTTTAAACATCAATATCATTGGTCATTTGAAAAGGTTGGAGTAGATGCTAGGCATATTGATTCCAAGTAATTTCAAATGTTGACTTGTGTTGGATTCATCTGCAGCAATTTTAAATACCTGTACGTTAGGTCCCACCGGAAACTTACAAGATCAGAAAAATCTATAGGCTGGGAATTCACACTAACAATCTTCTCTGACGGTCCTTATATGTTGCTGACTTTGAAAATCACTGGATACTTTTCTCCTTAATGATCCACTATCAATTCAGAGCTGCTTCACAACATTATTCTTCTGTATTTTAAGGCTGGACAACTTCTCAAGATGGTATAACATTCTACGTGTGTATACGCCATGGATTTATATAGGGATGGAAAATACTTTCGTATTGCAGTGGGCTGAACAATGGGCATATTTCCCTGAAAGATGAGTATAAATCACAACCCTGAAACTTGTTAATGGTAATTTACTTGGAAAAAGGATTTTTGCAGATATAATGAATGATTTTCAGATGAGATCATTCTGGATCATCTAAGAGGGCTCTAATTCCAATGATTAATGTCTTTATAAGAGACAGAAGAGGTGACACACACACAGGGAAGGAGAGCATGTAAGAATGGAGGCAGAGATTGGGGTGATGTACCCACAAGCCAAGGACTGCCTGAAGTCACCTGCAAGTCCCCCTGATTTTGAACCTTTGGCCTCTAAAACTGTGAGAATAAATTTCTATTGCTTTAAGCCAACCACTTGTGGTAATTTGTTATGGACGCCCCAGAAAACTGATGCAACATATTTTCTGATACAATAAGCACGTTCTCATGTTAGATCCTCCCAGATTTGCTAATATCTCTCATTACTACATGCCTTTACCAGTACAGCTATTAACTACTAAATGCTTACTGTACACCAAGGTCCTACTATTTCACAACAACCACAGATCACTTTTGTAGATGGGATTTACAATGTTAGACAGCTTGACCACACGGCTGTTAAAGAGCTCAGCAGAGATCGAAATGAATGTGTCCTTCTAAAGTTCAAACTCCTTATCCACAGACCCCAGCCATGGCGGGAAACTCACTTAGGTTACCTCCCGGCTAAATCAGGATGACTGGAAGTCATCCCCAAGGCTCTACGAAGTCCTGCTCTCCTTTTCTCCAGGCACACTGAGGACCACACTGCTCACACTGCTTGCAGGAAGACGGGATCAGCGCAAAGCTGAGAGAGGAGGGGCAGGCATGACATCTGCACACTGTAGCTCTTCTTCAACCCTGTGCTAGTGTGGGTCACTGAGTAACCACACGGAATGGAGACTCCTGACAACCCACAAAGAACAGAGAGCACAAGTGACAGTGAAACTGTCATTGTATTAGAACTGTGAAGCTGCAGTGTGGCTAGATTCTGTAGAATAAATTTTGCAAGGAGCAATACAGAAACGTGCATTCGTATCAGTCTCATTTATAAGGCATTTCCTGCTTCTCAGCTTCCATTTCCACAGCAGAGAGCCGGAAGAAAATGTCCTGGGCAGTCCTAGTATGAAGAGGGCGGACCCAATGCTTTAGTCCTTGCTCTGGACGTGTCGGCTCCTCCTCAGTAAGGGGCGGTTTTATGTGTACGGCTTCATAACATGGTATTACATAATATTTATTTCCCTATTCATCTCTTTCAAAAGTATTTTGATTTTATGATGCAACAGAAACAGGAAGAAATATTTTTATTACAATTGAAAAAATAGCCTTGGCAGTGAATATAAAACTATCCTCTCAAAGCGGGGCACCTTCCTTTCGGGCAGACAAAAAACATTAATCATTTCAGTGGTTTCCCTGATTCCTTTCACACAGTTAAAATGCATAAAAAAATGTAACTGATCATCATAGAGAATAGGAATCCCAAGAGTCTGTATTTTACTTCTTCCAGTGCACATTTCAATCTCTGCTAGGGGATTCTACACAATCACATATTTTATGTATTTGATTGCTTTCCTTAAAATTACTCTAAGGTGAGTGTTTTAAAACAGCAAACAAACTATTCATGTAATAAACATGGTTCATGTTTGTGTCTTAGAACCCTCATATCAAGTGTTAGCAAGCACCTGTGGTATACCTTCTCTCAATTACATAATCAATTTAATATAATTGAAAAGTCATTTTTGAAGCCATTGTAACTTCAATGCATGTTACATTTCAGGAAGTAAAGTTTGTTTTCACTGCTTCAAGGATGTTTCCTGAAATAGAAATCACCTCTAAAGAATTAAATTTAAGAGAAGTGTAGCTATAATTTAGATCATACATGGGTACTTAAATATACCTATGTGTGAAGTGCAGTGGCCAGGGACTGTGAGGAAAACACAGATTAATAACCAGGCTGACCACAAATAGCATTTAACCCTTAAAAATATACAGACATCTGAAATATTAAGTAGGGATTTTAGAGAAATATATTTAAAGAACAATCCTAAAGGTCAATACTTCGAACCTTTGTACCAAGCAATGTTCTAATAGACTTAAGTTCACCTTTATAACCAAACTTCTTTTTCCTTTTCTTTCTTTCTTCCTTCCTTCCTCCCTTCCTCTGCCCCTGCCCCTGCCCCTGCCTCTCTCTTATATCTCCTGGATGCTAAACACAAAACACCCTGCTGTTGAGCGACACCTTTAGCCCACCATGACAAAACTGTGGAGAGAAGTGATGTTTCCCATTTTATAGACGATGAAACTGAGGTGAAGAGATGGCAAGGAAGTTGCTGGAGGTCTCACCACAGGCAAGTCGTGGAACCAGGATTATGACCTTGGGTTTCCACATTCTGAACTTTTCTAGTCACACATTTGGATGCATGGAAATTAAACTTGTATATGACTAAAACTAATAATATAAATGAAATTGAAGGAAAAAAAAACACATTTGAGAGAGGACATAAACCATTGGTAAATGGATATAATTTACAAGACATTCATTTTCAGAACATGTATGTAACTCCTACAAATCAGTAAGACAGAGATTTTAAAACATCAATAAAAAGGGAGGTCAACAATTGTGCACAGCTTATGCATAACAGAAAAATCAAGAATGTATGGCCAGGGGCCGGTGAGATGGCTCAGCGGCTTAAGCGCCTGCTCGGCAAGTGCGAGGGCCCGAGTTCAACTCCCGGAACCCACATACGAAAAAGGGGCCAGTGATATCGCTCAGTGGCACGGGCGCCTGCTGGCGTGCGAGGTCCTGAGGTCGACCCCCGGTACCCACAAAAAAAAAAAAGAATGTATGGCCATTGAACAGATTAAAGAATTGGAAGAATAAACACTAAACACAAGGTACCTCTTTACACCCCTCAGATCGCCAACATATCTGAAAGCCTGACAGCACTCTTCTAGTGAAGAGATGGGAAAATGACTGTCACATATTGTAGGTAGGAGAGGAAACTAGACAAACATAAGGCAATTCCTGGTCATGTAAATGTGACTACTACTTGGCAGTTAAAATAAATTAGGCAGATGCAAAAACATATGGAATTCTCAAAAGTTATATATAGGGAAAAATAATTTAAGTTGCACATAGGATTTGTACTGCAAGATCCCAATTCCATGGATTTTACAAACATTGACTATACAATATTGTACACGAATATACACACATATTATATTACATATAAATATATGGACTGAAAAGATACCACATTAATGATAGTCATGGGCTGGGTGAAGGAGAAATGAGTTTCAGGAAAGAGTAAAGAGAAAACTTCCTTTGACTTTAATGATTTTATAAAAACTGACAGAGTGACCTTTAGTCATTAGTACAAAATGTTACCATTAATTTATTTTTACTTATTTATTTATTATTATTTTTTTGTGGGTAGCAGGGGTCGACCTCAGGACCTCGTGTGCCAGCAGGTGCCTGTGCCACTAAGCGATATCACTGGCCTTTTTCTCGTATGTGGGTACTGGGAATCGAACTCAGGACCTTGCGTTTGCCAGGCAGGTGCTTACACTGCTAAGGTATCTCACCAGCCCCTGTTACCATTAATTTAAAAATATCTTTGTTATTTCAGAATAACCCATGGTTCTCACATTTGGAAATATGTTAGTTAAATGCTCCTATAACTTCATGAATTACTTTCCACAGAATATTCTTACCATTATTAGAATCACTCATAATTATAACTCAAAGGATGCCAAAAATTCTGAAAAATGTAAGTACAAAGCATAGGGAAAACTAATGATTTGAAATATAATTACTTTTTCCCCTGCATTTCATATGTGAGAAAAATGACAAAATCATTTTTACAATGTTTCAAGTTTGAAGTTGTTTGAACATTTCTAGTAAGCAACTAATAACTTCCAAGTTCCAAGGGCATAAAGTAGGGCAGGGCGAACTAGTTTAAACCAAAGAATTGCCTCTCAGTGCCCAGAGAAGTGATTCTTACCCTTGCCATTTCCAGTGTGACAGTCTACTTACACACCTTCAGGCCATTTCTAATAAAAAAAAAAAAAAATATATATATATATATATATATATATATATATATATATATATATATGAAAGTTCAGAAGGTTTCCTTAATGTCAGGAAAAGACAGAAAGCAAATCATGACTACTGTTACTCTGTCTCTTATGAACCTGCTCAAATACATTTTCTTATTTTCAACTTTTTGATGCCCAGAGCATCAATCTCAAGCATGTGGAGCATTATTGCTCCCAATATCTTTCAAAATGAAATAAAGCAACAGAACTATGAGTTTTCTGTTAGTCTGCTTTCAAGTTAAGCAATGTACCTAAAACATAAGCCAGGGAAACTGTTGTAAAATAAATCGCTTCCAAACGCATGTTTGATTTTTGCCTATAGTGACAAAGATTCTTATACTGATGATAACCATATGACCTGACCTTGTATTCTAAAATCATTTTTAGTAGCTAGGTTTGCATGAGTGCCTCATATGAATAGGCAATCGCTGTGAAATAACATGACCTTGGTCAAAATTTTCAAATGCTGTGGAAATGTAAGGTGCATATTAAAAATGACGAAAAGTGGTCCCTGCGGAACTTTGCTTTAGGCCACTGCAGCTCTTTTATAAGCGCAGTGTGTCCAGCACTTGATAGCTTGGGTTGGTGAATAACCCTATTTCACGCAGAACATTTTGTGGAATTGGCTTCCCTTTAGCCTAGTGCCTGTGACTTCTATAACTGCCTGTGAAATATTCACAAGTGGACACGGAATTCCGTTTTTGCTGTCCACATGGCATGCCCATTTCTTTCTTAGGCCACATATCTTCTTTTTGATTTACCTAGTTCCACCAAAAAACATAATTTTATAGCCATTATAAACACTTTTACAACACTACCAGGGCCAACAATGGAACCCCAAAGCTGCTAGATGAGGAGACCGTGTGTGTACTGGTCCCGCGTGTGCACAGTGGAGCCAGACTCCACAGTCTGGAATCCGGCTGTGGTGCCTACAACCTAGAAAGCTGTGGGCCACACCTGCACGCTGCGGCGCAGACCCAGGAGGACTGACTAGCTCCTTTATTTTAGGCGATTTTATGTCAGGTGATAGCGGGGCTGGTACATACTGAGGAAGTGTAGAATAGTGTAAATGATTTCTAAATTAAGATTCATCGTGGGTAATATCATTATGAATTACAAGCATCGATAATTACAAATTGGTTAATTATGGCTTACTGTGAACTATGGTCTGAGATATGATTGAAAAACACAGTCGATGTTTAAATTAAAAAGTGTCTTTAGTTGCCCTGCCCTGGTTGCCTTGATATCCTCACACTCAATTAAAAACAGTTACCGTTCATGGTCATTTTGACTTTGAGGAAGAGCCAGAATTTGCGTGGTGCCACATGCAGTGAATAAGGTAAATGAACACACACTGTGATGTTTTTACAAAACTGCCTTTCCATTGAATGGCACTGGACAGCAGCAATCACCACATTTTTTTAACACACTGTATAAGGACACTCAAGAAAGAGGACTTCCAGAACTGCTTCAGAAAGTGACAAGAACGATGGGATAAATCTGTTCAAAGTGAAGTGCAGTACCTGGAGGGGAATTAACGGCAATGTGTCTTTTACTGTTATATTTTAGAAAATTTGGATATTGTGTGTTTCTTTCTTTTTTTTTTTTAATTGTGTGTTTCTTGATCACCTTGTATATATCTTGGAGTGCACTGCAGGCCACTGTAGAGGGTCAACATGGCAGCAGACGTGGAGAAATGGAAAGAGAGGATATTAGTAAAACACACAGCCATGGTGGCATCTAGGCTGCCAGTCATAAGGAGTGGTGGGGAAATGGGACACGGAAGTTCCCATGTACTCTTGGCATGCACTCACTGTAGCTGTGAAATACAGAAAGAGACACCGCCAGTGCTCTATGGCTTTTGCTATAGTTTGGACATTCAGTGTCCTCCAGAGGCCCATATGTGAAAGGCTTGGCTCTCAGGGTGGCTCTATGGGAAGAAGATGGAACCCTTCTTGGAAGGGCCATGGGTCCTTTGGGCCCCCTGTGGGGATTGTGGGACTATGGGCCCTTCTCTTTCTTTTGTTCCCTGACTCATTAAGTGCAAGGTTCAGCTCCACTACATGTTCCTGCCACGATGTGCTTTCTCCACGCAGGACCAAAGCAAAAGCCCAACTAATCATGTTCTGGAACCTCCTGAACTGTGGGCACAGACAAACTTTTTCTCTTTATGTGTTAACTATCTCAAGTTCTTTGTTATAGCAATGGAAACCTGACTAACATAACTGCACAATGGGTTAGGCACATCATATATAAGTGCGAAGAACTGGGGGAATTGCTGCATGAAGAGATGAAATCAAGGCACTTCTGCACATAGGGCCATGCAACTTCCAGCAAGTCACTTCCTGTCTTAAAGACTCAATTTCCTTATTTGCAAAATGGGTATATTGTTGGTATTTTTCCCGTAAGGATCTTATGGAAGTTAAGTACGTAAAGCTTGTGAAAACTGTAGAACAGTGTCAGTAACACACAAAGTACTACCTGCTCACCCCCCCAAACAAGAAGAAACCAAAAGCAAGCCATTGCTATTAAAAGCAGAAGAACAGAGGCCTGCAAAAGAACAGCCAACTCACAGAACTGAAAGTTCAGCTTGCTGATCATATGAATGCAACTGGTCTACATTTGGCACCAAGAATACTATCATATGTACATGTCGCAAGCTTTGCAGAATTTGTATTGTCTATCTTTCTCCTCCACTAAAATGGTGAAGAGAAAAGGCAGTCTATGATTTACAGAGAAAGATGATTTGCTTTTAAATCGTAAGTTTTCCAATCAGTGCCGCACAGGATGCCTCTTCTGGCAATTGCCATCATTCTTGCCATAATGAAAATGGGAAAGACCATTTGCTCTTTTCAAAACCACGGGAGAGAATAAATCAGACCCAAATTGCTATTATTAATTCCTTTTTAGTTGGAAGCAGAGGAAATCCATATTCTTAAGCTAATTTTGTTGGCGCTGGGTGACTGACAAATTACCCCAGCAATTGATACAGCTCCACGGCTCCCTCACTGCAGCCTGGACGCACATGGCTCTCGTGTTTATCGGAGTACCACGGCACTGTCACTTTTGGGAGCAAGCCAGCTAGAGCTACACAAGGGAGGAGGAACATACACTCCGTTGTGTTTTAATTTCTTCAAAATAAATACCCAATTCCTGACAACCACAAAGAGTTACCCCAAGGTTCAATCATCCTCGATGTGCCATCTACACAAAAGCCAGGCTCTGACCTGGGAAATACATTCAAGTTGCTCTTCTTTGAATTCTTTTTATAGTTTTGGAGTTGATTGTAGATATATTACAAGATATATTATGTATAAAATTCAGTATTAGGAGCAACAACAAATGCTGTATTATAAAGTAGAAATTTCTTATGTTATACTTTTTTCCATTGTTTCCTGGGAAACTTCTCGTGCATGGGCTAGGAATTATTTTTAAAATAACTACAGTAGAACACAAGAAACTTACCATAGTAACAGCAATATTTCTAACCATGTTAGAGAATACAGTGCCGTAATATCTTTGCTGATGGGGATTCAAAATATTGGAATAGGGTAAGCTGCAATTCTGGGTGGCCCAGGTTATTGTTCATCAATTGACCAGTGGATCTCATAATAATTTGCAGTGCTTTCCAAAACATTAAATTAAATAGTCTGTGTGGTTCATGAGCTAACGCGATAGTATTACGTGTATTTCCATTGATAGTTCAACAGTATTACACATGGTTACACTGACAGCTCAGATTTAGATGTTTATTAACTTGAACTTTTCAGTCTATGACCCTGAGAGAGTACAGAGAGCTCACTGTATTTTGTAGCTGGCTCATTTATATCTGATGTTTGGTGGGAGAGGAATAGTACGTGTTTGCTCAAGGTTTGGAGATGTTCCGAGTTTCAGTCTTTTACATCTTTTGCACAAAATATTTTTGTGCCCCAAATCATCCCTGCTAAATAATCTTCATTAAGACAGATCCTTAACTTTAGGGACAATCTCTGGGTAGAGGGATGGATAAGACTTGCATTTTCCTGGTTCTTCTGGTGGTGTGAGTATACACACAATTGTGTGCACAAGTGTGTGGGGTGTCTCTGTGTGTGAATGTGTCTGTGTGCACTCCACTCTTCCTCTAGGACACACTGATTCACTCACACCTCTTCTTTCACCTGCTCTTGCTTCCTATATATACTGTTTATTACAGATATGTCAAACTCTAGGCATTGTATTTGAATGAAATAGATATGATTTTATAAATATGAGGCTGACCTATCTTAGAAATTTAATAGAAATATATGCAAAAACATTGCTTATTTCACAAGAACAAAATTGATTTTTCTTTTGTTTTAGTTTCCAACACATGATTTGTAACAATAAATTTCAATTTTAATGCCTTCTTAGAGCAGAAATGTTACAATATTCATGTGTAAGAACTCTTATGGTTTTACAGGTCTTTACTTGCTGAAGATTTTTTTTTTTGTTGTTGTGGGTACCAGAGGTTGAACTCAGGACCTTGTGTGCCAGCAGGTGCCCGTGCCGCTGAGCGATATCACCAGCCCTTTTTTTTGTATGTGGGTACCGGGAGTCGAACTCAGGACCTCGCGCTTGCCAGGCAGGTGCTTATGCCGCTGAGCTCTCACCGGCCCTACTTGCTGAAGATTAATCATAAGTCTTTTGACCATGAGAGCCATCTGAATCTACCCGAAACTTCTGTTAAAAAGTTAAATGAACGTAGAAATTCTCAGAGCAGGTCTATGCACAGTTCCCAAAGGCTAGAAATAACCAAATATCCTTCAATAAGTGAGTGTTAAAGCAAACTGATAAATCCATATAAGGAAACGTATTTAGCAGGAAAAAGGAATGGCTTGTCGTGTATGCAATAAACAACAACTCTCAAAGAAATTATGCTGGGTGAAAAAGATAATAATTTTGAAATATAAAATTAAAGAAGTGGAGAAGATATTAGTGGCTGCAGGGCTTAGGGATAGGAGAGGAAGGGTATATGTAAGAAGAGGTAGGTTGAGGGAGATTTCGTGTGCTGGAAAGATCCTGAATCTTGATTGTTGTGGTAGTTACCCAAAAATACTTAAGTGATAAATGTACATAGTAGTAAACACACACACACACACACACACACACACACACAAGGGCATGTAGAACTGGGGAATTCTGTGGATTGTACCAATGTCAATTTCCTTGTTATAATACTGTATTGCTTATATAAGATATTGCCACTGGCAGGAACTGGGTGAATTTAGAAGTGATTTTCCTGTGTAGTTTATTTTGCATCTTCATATGATTCTACAGTTATCTCCAAACAAAAAGTACAAAGGAAAAATAGTAGAGCATGGTTTGGTAATGCTTCATTTACTTTTCCCTGAAGTGATTTTTTCTATATACAAGATAGTACTCAAATTTTCTCGTATAATAATTGAACTACAGTAAAATGAAGATTGGAAGTAGTGGAGAGAAGAAAGAGAAAGGAAAGAACGGAGATGGAAGAGGGAGAAAGAAAAAAACATGCACTGCTCTTTCACGATTTTCTTTTTGTTCTTCCTTCTTATCAGCCCAAGCTCAGAGGGCTCCGCCCTGGCTCATTTCTGCTTTGTTCTGTGAATGGAAGAGTTATGTCTGCAACATAATACAACAATCACAGTCTCCACTGTCAGTCAGATGCGAGAGATTGTGCTGTCACTGAAGGAAAACTCACTCACTGCATCTCAGCTTTCCTGCTCATCCGGATCCAGTATTCGTTTCCGTTGCTGTACGTTTTCAGGGACATGTAAACTGATGTTTTGGCTTACAGTACTGGAGCAAAGTACAAGTCTTAATGCATGCACTGTGAGTCCAGGAGACCTCGCAAAATATAATGCATTGGCTCTCTGGAAGCATATTCATTAAAGCTGGGCTGTCGCCGGGCAGATACACTGCTGCTCTTCCTGTTAATCTGCAGGGGTAGGGGACAGCAGAGCCAGTCTGCTTGCACATACCCCAGTCCACTGTCTGGCTCCCAGAAAGTGGTCTCCTTGGTTGGTAACTTTTGTCTGCTGCTTTCCAAATTTATTGTGGAGAAAAGGAAGAGGGCAGCTGTGCGTATCCTGAAGTTCTCTTTTTAGGAAAGAATGAGGATTTGAGTGTGAGGCTGAGGTCTTACTAAACAAATGCACTACCAGTCACAGCCATAAAAATAATTTTAAGAACCATGAAGTATCTACTCATGTTAACGTATGCAAAGCACATCTTCCCAGAAATTATTGTTGAGAACCTTTATATCCATTTGTCCATTCACTGTTGTTAATGTTGTTTGAAACTTACTCCCTCTATTTCCTTGGTAGGAGATTTTTTGTTAAGTCTTGCCTAGTAGCATAAAGAGCTCTGCTCCTAAACGATAACAATAACTTCTACACAGCAGAGTAGTGCTCCACTGTGTGTAAATACCACAAATACCACCTTTTCTTCATCCATTCATCTTCTGATGGACACACAGGCCATTTCCAAGATCTAGCTATTATGAATTGTGCTGCTATAGACATGGGTATGTGTGCCTCACTGTAATATGATGTCTGTAATACTTTCTGGAAGATATCTTGAAGGGGAACTGCTGAGTTGAATGTAATTTTTATTTAAAAAGAATAAATCTGAGTCATTCATAGGAACATGGATGCACCTTGAGTTCATAATGTTAAATGAAATAAACACACACTTAAATATTGTATGGTTTCTCTTATACGAGAAATCCAGAGTTTACATAAATTAAAAAGCAAAATAAAAGACAGATAAGAGATGGAGTGAGGGAGTGGTGGAGGGGGAAGTGGACATAAAAAGAATTAAGATGTGTCACGTACATGTATCAGTATATACTAAAAAAGTAACTGCCCATTGATAAAGTTTCTCTCGGTCAGTTTATCAGAATCCCCCTTTATCCCTTGTATTTTCTCTTAATTATTTTCTACCCAGAAAGTGTCCTCCAGCTAGGTTTATGCTATACTGTTGCCCTTTGGAAATTCTTAACTCTGCCTTTGAGCTTGTGTTTTGCAAGTGAAATCTGATGGAGTAGTGGCTTCTGGGTGTGAGAGATGGAGCTGGGCACCATACATGTGTCCTCTGTTTCTTGCTGCCTCTTTCATGTACAGCGTTTGCAATGCCTGTGGGGCCACCATGTATTATGGAAACCGAGTAAGACTGAAAGCACAGGGAAGGCAAGCACGTCCATGCTTTCCCTTGGAACCAGAACTTGCTGCCAATGAACAAAGCAAGATCAAGGACCAGTATCATCTCTCTTACTCATGTTTCTTCCCTGTGTCAGCCAACCGTACAAGCTGAAAATGATGAGCAAGAAGGAAGTTATGGCAATCACAGTTCCATCTCCTGTTAGATCCTTCTTACTCATTAGTAAGAGAACTTAGGTAGAAGATGTGCATAACAGAAAGTGAAACAAAAACAGTAGAGGCAGCACGGGCAATGTTTTCACTGGGAAAATGAAATACATGTGCACAGATGGCTGTGAAATATGAATTCTGTACTGTCAGTGATTCTGTGCACAAGTTAAATGCTCTTATACATGTAATTAAACCTCAAATAGCAGAACATAAAGATGACTGGTAGGATTCATGTTAGTAATTTAAAATTTTATTTTTTAAAAATTAGAATTAAATAGGAAGTTGAGGGGTACATCATGAAACAAACAAAAAAGTTTTATTACTTTTTAATAATTATTTTTGGTAGTACCAAGGATTGAACCCAGGGCCTTCCTGCTCAGCTACCTCACCTGCTCAACCTATTTAAAAAAATTATTTTGAGGCAGAGTGTCACTGAGTCACTAAGTTGCCCAGGATTGGTGCAAATATGGGATCTTTTCTGGCCCAGCCTCCCGGAATGCTGGGGCTGCAGGCCTGTGTCACCATGCACAGCTCCATGGCGTCTTTCCCCTGTGTTTGAACAACGGGCTGTATATTTACACTGGGCATTGTGAATTATGTGACATCATCTATGTCAGACGGCCACTGTGGGAATTAAATGACAATGTATCTGTAAGTCCCTGCTGCACATAGGCTACTCAGAATTTCTCCCGAGAGTCTCCTCAGCTGCTCTCCGCCTAACTGCCTCCTCCTGCTCCTCTGGTCTGCAGTGATTCCACCCTAATCAACTCTCTCCACTGTCACTGGAATCTGATCAAGGCAGTGCTAAGGCAAAAGCCATCCGTGATTGCCCATTGCTGTGAAAGCAAACCAAGCTGCTCTGCAGAGCGTGCTTGCTCTAGGAGGAACCCCCTGAATGACCTCGAGGACCCCATCTCAGCCGTCTGCCATGGAGAGGGCTGAATGAGTCTTGAATCCCCTGAGACCCCATAGCAGCTTTGTCGCTTATCAAAACATGCTGGGATAGCTGTTTTTAATGCTTGTCTTTGCAAAACATGAACTCCTTGAAGTCAGAGACCAAATGGGAGTCATCTGTGCTACCCACAGTGGGAAACTCTGATGGGTACTCATAAAACATGTGCTCACAGGTGGAAGTCTGCACAGTTGGTTTATGTAAGGCTTCGTCCTACATGGTAAGTGCAGCCTTTCACTGAATTTTGTCTTCCTTAGGATTGTTTTGTGACAAAAGGGACTATAACACTTTGATTATACTTCTGTCATAAAGCAGGACTGGAAAAATTTATTAATCTCCTGAGTGAATATTTTGATTTGTACAGCTTCATTTGGAAAACAATCACAGATCAGTGCCTGAGTTCTCACACATGCCACTTTATCATTGCCTTATACACTAAATAAATACTTTAAGGACACTTGTTATTTAACAGTATATTGTGGAAAATTCATTTATTAACAAATGCAACTTTTTGATACATTTACATTTTTTTTCTTAAAGTCACGATGATCCAAGAGAAAACCATCCTAGGAAATATTATTCCCCTGTGTGCGTGTATGGTGTGATGTTCACATATAACAAAAACCAATCCTTTTCAAGTACTGCTACTATTTTCTACTTTATAGCAATCATCTCTTGTTTTTCAGCTCTTATATTCTCTCCATCCTAGAGACCAGAGCAAACTAATTTTTTCTCCCTAACTAAGCCTCTGCAGTTTTTCATTCATTCAAGCTTTCTCTGAAACGAAACATCATTTTCACTTAGAAACGTTCCACATGTGTTCCTAGTGGCTTTTAGTTGGGGATAACCATAAGGTAAATCAGAATTCAGCAGTGTCGCTTGTCATTAGCATGTCCCTGCTCTGCTCTCGGGGTCGCCATGTTTGTTTAAGGAAACAGAGCAGATAGAGCAGGACCCAGATTCAGCTCTGATGAATCAGCTCAGGAAATTCACAGCCAGCAAAGACATCCTTCATTCTTAATTTGTTGATTTAATCTGGCTAGTGAGGAACCAACCAAATCCTCATCACCTAATGTGCTTAATGGTGTAAATGAAATGTGTTGGTGGTGTTGATTTAGTTCTTGTTGGACCCATTTCGAAGTCATGCAGCCACTGATGAATTACTCAAATGAGCCCTTCTCTCAGAAAATGCAGCATGGCAGAAGAGACTCTGGTGTTCTGTAGCAAAGTAAAATGATGAGAGTCTGCAGGAGGTGCGTTCTCACCATTCTCCAAAGACAAGTCATTACCGACCTAGGAAAAAATGATCCTTCAACCAGGAAGAGACAAGCAGCTAAGCTGAAGTAACCTCTGGTGTTGGTTGTAATGGTGATGTTGATTTGCATTTTTCCTACTGAAAATTAAAGCGATCTTTTTCTTTAACTATTCAGAGCTAATGTGAAAAACACAGACAAAAAGAAGTAAAATGTTTATGTGCAACAGAAAATAGAATAAAACAACTGCCCCAGACTCCGGTAAAACATGTATACTTCTCTTGCCGTACTGTATATGTGGTTAATGGTTAAAAAATAATGATGTAGGTGAGGACAATTTAATATACGTCTTTAAAAGGGCTACAGAGAATAAAAATTATATTTCCTTTTTTATCTTCTTTGATCTTCACAATACAGGGAAATGCTAAAAAATCAAATCCTGTCGATTTTGAGAATTTTATATAATTATTATACTACAATGGGAAATGACTTCATTTTCCTCCACAATGAAAGAACACAGAATGTCAATGTACTAAACTGATGAAAATGTGTGTTTCTTTATTTTGCCATCATCTGCGAAACCTTTCTATTGACATATTCATACATATGTACACACAAACATGCACCTTGCTACCACCACCATTGACACCAACAAAACAGCACTCTTTTTGTCTTTATTTAGAATTCGGGACAATATTTTGTGTCACAAATAGAGAATAGAAATGCCAGTATTTAGCTTTAAGGTTAATACATAGAAAAGACAGTTTTGGTTAATCTAGATGAAATAAATTATGCATAAGGATCACACTTTATATTCCCTTTTTTCTCCTTTTTGGAGATTCAGTCAAGAACTTGTCATGCTATAAATATCAATTGTGTATTTCATAGGGATAAACACCTTAATGTGCCTCAGTTTTTAAGGGCACCGTTATTATTTGGAAGGCAGGATAAATCTATACTACTCATTGAGAATTAGTTGGAAATCCACAGAAAGGTCAGAAAGCCAACCATAGCTGTTGAACTAATGTCCATTGTGGAACCTAATCCAGGTTAAACAAATTAAACTAGTTAAACTAGATACACTTAGGTGAGCAATGCATGTGATGGAGTAAAGTTAGCCAAAAAAATTCTCACCACTTCATCCATTGAGAAGAGATGTCCATGGTCCTCCTTTCTGAATCTGGACCGGCCAGCACACAGTTTAGAGCAGTGACACGCAGCGTTGTGACTTTCTCACCTCTTCTGGCTGGGCCTTAAGGGATCTACAGCCATAGCTCCCCTTCATGAGAGCATGTCCCTTCCTAGAAGCCACCTTCTAAACAAGAAGTTTGGCAACTCTGTGACAACCATGCCATGGGGAAGCCTAAGTAGCCATGTGGAGAGACAAGGGCCACAGAGAACATTCAGGTACCAGACATGTGAGAGAAGCCTTCCTGGACTTTCTTTCCAAGCCCAGCCTGTACAGTGACTGACCACCATTAGTGCCTTGTGTAGTGGAAGTTATGTCTACCTATGCCCTGCCTGGACCCTGGACCCACAGGTTCCTAAGCAAGGAAGATGGTTTTGTTAGAGCCACTGGGCTTTGGGAAAGTTTGCTGAACACTAACAGATAACCAAAACAATGTGCGCGGTGTGGAGTGCTCCTAGGCAGCCAACAATTGTGCATTAAATTGATCAAATGTTTGACTTTTAAATCTGCAAGGCATAATGGATTTCTGGATTTTATTTCTAAGAAAAAGATGATTGGAACGACACAGGGCTAATCAGTCCCTACCTGCTGCATTGCATTCTGAGCTAGTTAGTGTGCTACTTTATTTAATGCTTGACTAAGATGGGGATGCACACTAAATGTACTCCAGACTACGTGTTTCTGAAGTTGAGATTAAAAAAAAAGTTTGAATGCTTCAGTCCTGTTACCAAGTGGAAAATTATAGTTTGAAATAGAAAAACATATGCACTATAAATTAATAGCTACTAACATCGACAGAGTTTTAGATTAGCATAAACTGAGTACAGGAGGACATGGACTGGGAAAAAAATCCAAAGGAGGTGACTGTCACCAGAGAAGACATTGTGGTAGAAATGTGGTTTGGGTCAGATCTTGAAATAAATAATGAGATAAAGTTAGATAGTAGGAAGGAGAGGAATTGCGCTACAGTGTTGACATGGAAGATTTCTAATATGAGACAAAAATAAAAGAAAAATAAAAATGCATTACTTACTTAAGTTTAACATTTCTAGACAACACTACAGGTGGGTGGGGTTAGTGCCTACAAAGATAATTCAGCCCGTGAAGTAGTTCTCGCAGTCTTGAGGTACAGAAAAGAGGGATGAGGGTGACAATTTCAACAGCTTAGAGATGTTGCAGATATTTTAGAGAGTCTCTCTCATAGGATAAACCAAATACAACAATCACACCTCCAGATTAGCAAAGAAAGAGACCAGGACGCTGTAGGGGCAGCTTGCTTTAGATTTATTATTATTCTAATTCTCTATGTGTGCTTGTGTATTTACAATCACACATATTTTAATACCTTAGGCGTATCTAGAAAGAAGCCTGTTGAAAATCTTACTTAATGAAATTTACAGGGAAAAAATAACTTCTGTAGAACAAATGGGAAAAACAACCTCTGTGAAACAAAAACAAAAACAAAGTTTGTGTGTATTTGCTCCACGTCAAATTTTTCATGTAAGTCTTATTTTAATACCACTGTATCACCTTAATTTAAGACCATCACATAAAGAGTAAATACTTAGATTTAAATAATTAACAATAACATAAAAGTACTGAGGATCATTGGTCAAAAAAAGATGTAAATTAAAATCAAAATGAGATACTGCTTCGCATCCACTTGAATTGCCATATATATATATATATATATATATATATGCATTTTTTTTAATTTGACATTACTAAATATTAGCAAGACTGTACAACTACTAAAACTCAAATACATTGTGGGAAAAGCCAAGCAGTTTATCAAAAACCGAGCATACGTTTACCTAATGATCCAAAATATTTTATGTATTGATGTATTTATTATTTTATTTATTCCAATCCAAGTTATTTTCCCAAGAAATATAAAACACACATATACAAAAGAAATTTTACAAGACTGTTCTTAGCAGCTTAATTCACGAATTGCCCCAATTTGGAAAAAGTTCAGATATTCATCAGTAGGAGAGTGGATAATCAACCCGTATTACATTCATGCAACAGAACACCATTCAGCAATGCCAAGGGCAGAATTGCTGATATATGCAAGAGCAAGGAGAAATTAAGAAGCTTCAAACTCAGTGAAAGAAGCTTTATGCAAAATAGAGTATCCGATTTTTATAATCTAATATGGAATTCTTAAATGGGCAAAACTAATACATGGTGGGGAAACACAATAAACAACCAAACAATCAACCAACCAGAGCTGCCTTTGAGAGATGATAAGGTGGGATTTTTCTGGGAAGAAACTTCAATCAACTTACTGGGGTGATGGTATAATGTTGTATCTTGACAGAGGCTTGGGTTACACATTTGTATGCATGTGTTAAAATTTGTTAAATTGTACCCTTGAGATCTGTGCATTTCCTTATATGTACATTGTACCTCAAAGGAAAAAAAATTGGAACTAACATTATATATTGAGCTCTGGTTGGCATGCATGATAATGTGTTTAAGGTGAAGTATACTAGTATTTTTTACTCTATATGGAATGTACCAAAAAATATAATGGATAAGCATTTAGAAAGAGATGGACAGACCAACGGTTATGTAATAAATCACTAAACTGTTAATGGTAAAATGTGAGTCATAGGTATATGGCTATTCCTTGTTAAATTCTTTCAACTTTTATATATGTTTAATTTTTCTTTCAAAATTAAATGTTGGAAAAGAATTACCTACTGTATTAAAATATGGCAAATAATGAGTTCCATATTCCTGGCCCAATCATGTTATGTGGTGCATCTGAAAGGAAAACATAAACTTGTCCAGTAAATAGCTTGCATAGTCTAATCTAACTGCACAGCTATATAAAAAAATATAATATGCACGAGTATAATATACATACAAATAATAATCAGCAAAATGCTTGACACTGTTTTTCTCCAATCATACTTCAAATAACGTATTTTAGTTTACAAATAAATATCAGAGATGTTCAGTGTCAGGAGTGGAAAGGCTTTTTTGGTTGATGTACATTTAGGGGTTGGCGAACTTTTTCTGTAGAGAGCCAGATATTTCAGACAAGGTTTCTACTGCAGTTAAACAACTCTGGGGTTGAAGGGCAGCAGCAGCCCACAGAGGGAAACTAGAACATGAGCGTGGTCACACTCCCATACAAGTGTGCTTACAGAAACAGACAGGACAGATTTTACCCTGGGGCAGTTCACCAACTCCTGTTCTTTGTGACCAAAGAGCATTCATATTAATTTACTCTGCAACCTTGCATCGTAGATGTCATAGCATTTGTAACATGGTTACTGGGCTTGTAGTACATTCAATGAGTACATGAACCTTCATTTTCCGAGTCTTCCAATTCAATGACTTTAGGAACGTAGTTTTTTTTTTTTTTTGTGGGTACCGGGGGGTCGACCTCAGGACCTCGCGCGCCAACAGGCGCCCGTGCCGCTGAGCGATATCACCGGCCCCTTTTTCGTATGTGGGATCCGGGAGTCGAACTCGGGCCCTCGCGCTTGCAAGGCAGGCGCTTATGCCGCTGAGCCATCTCACCGGCCCAGGAACGTAGTTTTTATCTGAAGACTTTTTTTATTGCTTATGCTTTTTGTTTTGTTTTGTTTTTAACATGCTGGTTTCTGGCAGGGGTTTGCTTTGGAGCCCAGCTTTTGCTTTCAGATTCACTAGGCCTCAAATGTTCACATTTCCTGGTTGGTGGAGTACTTTGTAACGGAAATTTTAGCGACTGTGCATAATGATGATGTGAGGACAAACTAATAGTTGTGATATAATGAAGAGGAATGATGGGAGAACCTGCACAGGAGAAAGGAGACTTGGCAGGACAGGTCAGATGCCGCCCTGTGTGTGACAGGCTTGTTGCTCACAGGCAGGTTAGACTTGTCTCTCCGTGAAGTTCCCTCCTCTTAGGGGCTGCCAGTGGGGGAGGCGATCACTACACATAAAGTTCCTGCCCTCCAAGAGCTTACACTGTTGGAGGACATGCGGGAAACAGGACCAACTGGCAGCAGGTGAAGGGGAGAGAGATTCCCACGTTACAGACCTTTCTACAATTACAGCTGCCTGAGCTGACTTTTACACTTGGGGACAGAGAAAGCTCACCATCCCTAGAAGTAATCAAGAAAAGACAGAAGCATGTCTAACCAGGTGTGTTTATGAGAGAGATTTCTCAGTTGGGAGGAGGTTTCTCAGTGCAGTATCTGCCACATAAGGTCACAATTTACAAATTCAGTTTGATACTGGAAGAGAGAAAAGATCTGATTACAGAAGTTTATTTAGTAACCTAAGTGGTACCCTCAGTGTGCCATATTTTTAAGTATTTTTATCTGTACCTACATTTCTTTATATAGAGTTCAGGAGTGGCCATAGTCAGTGCCTTTCTGAAGATGTTCACGTATGCCCCTTATGTTTTGATTAATTTATAAAACAAGAATGAAATACTGTAAAGCATCCAGAACTTCACTTCAAATTAGGGTTTAAAATATAAGCTGTTTTATTTGGAAAATGGAATTTTTAAAGTTTTCCCATCATTTTTGCTGCCAGCTTTAAAATGACATAGTCTTTTTCATGCTTTTTAAATTTTCTTTTATTTCTTTCAGGAAGTAAAGATAAATAACAGAAATGAAAGAACTACAGCGCCACCCATTTTTTTTTTTTTTTTTTTTGGTGGTGGTATTGGGGATTGAATACTGCACCTTCACAATGAGCTACATTCCAGCCCTTTTAAAAATTTTAACATTTTGAGACAGGGTCTCACTGAGTCACTACATTGCCTACGCTGGGCTCAAACTTGTGATTTTCCTGCCTTGGCCTCCTGCGGTGTAGGACTGCAGGCAGACACATCGAGGTGGCTCATATTGATTGACATGATTGTACCTTATTTATTAGTTAATGAATCCCACCTTATAATGTGAATTTACATGTAACAAGAGTGAATATCTGGAAATACAAGCTAGCCCCTTCCACTGAATTTAAGTATGTTCGAAGCCATACATTTTCCTAATATTATGACATGAACTCACTACTTTGAAGAAAGTTCTGGAACACCAACTGGAAATACTGAAGCATATAAAAAGCATGTAAAAACCCAACAATGTGCCTTTCAGTATGTGCGTATTCACTCAAGAGTAAACTTTCCTTAATTATTACTGTTACTCTGTATTTTAGGCTTTGTAAGGATGAGCCAGCTGAACTCTCTCCTGATGCTTATTATGAGTTACTGTGTATTCATGACAGGAATTCTCAATTCCATATGAAAGAAATCAAGTTGGATTTAAGTGATTCCTGACTTCCTCTGAGAGAGCATTTTCTGAGGAAAGTACAAGTAGGGTTCAGAACATTACCATGGACCCTGTGCCTAATCTGTGCCCACCCTGTACAGGAGGGGAGGGAACCTGTGACGAGCCGCCCCCCTGTTCTCAGGTGCACAGGAACTCAAAGGCCAGGACAGTGCCGCAGTTGGGAACCAAGAATAACACAGGGGCACCAGTGACAGGGTCGGGAACGATTTCATGCTAAGCAATGTCACAGGAGAGCTGGCATGTGAGGTGTCTGCAAAGGCTGAGGGGATTCTGATGAACAAATACTGAGAAGGTAGCTAGAGTTGCGGTCAAATGCACCGAAGGACAGAGCATTTCATGCTGAATGAGGACATGAGTGTAAATCCACAGGACCCATCTGAGACAGGGACTGTGTCCTGGTGTGCCTAGAGCAAAGACGACCTTAGAGAAGGAAACAGAGAGATGGGTAGGAGGAGACAGTCCCACATGGCCAACTGGGGCCAGTTTGCAGGAAATCCTAAAGGCCAATATTTGTCAAATATTTTGGAAAGACTTGGATATCACTGCAGGTGACACAATGGCCTGATTCAAAATGTGTTATAGAGAATTTCCCACAGCATCTTCACACAAGCGCCATAAGCTTATCTGCAGCTAAGGCTCTTCTGATGCACCAGGTTTCCAAATTTGTGGCTGTGTGGTTCATGGAGGGTTCAGTACAGGCTGTTGTGCAGCCTCTCTGCCCAGCAGGCTTAGGTGTGTGCAGTGCGAGCGACCACGTGGTGGAAGACCCTGAGAGTGTCCAGAACTGATGCTGAGCAGCCTTGCCTGGGGAGGAAGGCTAAGGGGATCTCGAGGGCACAACAAAACATCCAGCTGCCCATTGCCAGACTGGACCTACAAACCTGGACAAACAGAATGTTATCCTCAAAGGACTTCAGTACGGTGAATGCAATCCAATAAAGAGAATACAACTACAAATGTGTCAATTGCATTTTTAACTTCAGGTTCACTCATTCATTCAATCAACAAGTGAATCTATGTGTGTCTACCACCTACCGGGAACTCTTTGAGCTGCTGAGGATTCCAAGGCAAAGATACAAGGAGGTGCCAGTATGAATATAGATTCAACAGAGACAGTTAGGGTGGCTCTCCGGGAAAGGCTCCAGGAATTGTTTGGGAGTGTCCAATTTCTCATACAAGAACTGCAAATGGTGCTGGGAAATACATATGGCCACTTGGAGACACAACACCTGCCTAGTATCCACGAAACCCTGGCTCGATCCCAGCACAACCCCTGCCTCCAATCAGTACCTAACTTCACCATCACACATGATAAAAGGTATGAGTTTTAAAACGTTAACAAAATGATTGCCATATTTGTAGTGAGAAGCCTTTTAAAAATAAAGAAGAAACAAGTCACCAAGAAAAACACAATTGTTAAACTTTGTGCTGTACAGATTATAAAGGGAGAATATTTGTGTGGCCTCACATATCAAGTAGATTATTATTATCAATGCCATTAATTACTTCGTTAAGAGCAGAAAGTTTAATCAGGATCTACAAAAGCATAGATTTAGTCTTTTCCGAAACTCCTTTATTTTTTTTTTTTGTGGGTACCGGGGGTCGACCTCAGGACCTCGTGCACCAGCAGGCGCCCGTGCCGCTGAGCGATACCACCGGCCCTTTTTTTCGTATGTGGGTTCCGGGAGTTGAACTCGGGCCCTCGCGCTTGCCAGGCAGGTGCTTACGCCGCTGAGCCATCTCACCGGCCCCCCGAAACTCCTTTATGACAGATGACAGTACACAGTCCTACTTAATGGACTTGCTTCCCCCCCCACATTTTTATTGGTTATACAAATTAACAGGTTACTTTTGACAGAGTCCTGTGTGCACTAATCATTTTACTACCCATCAACTTCCTTGCTCTGCTCTCCTCCCTTGTTTCACAAATTTAGGGTGAGGGATTTCAATGCAGATAATTTGCTTGTATTTGTCCCTTCATTACCCACCCTCACACCCCTCCAACTTGCTCTTAGTTCTTCTCTCTTGTCTAAAATTATCTCCCTTCTAGCTTCTTGTCCTCTCTCTTAAATTCCACTCCATTCCATTCCATTTTGGAGAACATTTGATATTGTCTTTCTGACAATATCTGGCTTATTTCACTCAACATGATGGTATCCAGATCCATCCTTGAAGTTGAGACTGGAAGATGGGAAGACCCACCATGTTTATATATTGGCAGAATTAATACTGCCGAAATGGCCATATTATCAAAAGTGACCTACAGATTAAATGCAACGCTCATCAAAATACCCATGATGCTATCCAAAGACATAAAAAAAATTCTAAAATTCATATTGAAGTACAAAAGACCTAGAATAGCCAATGCAATCCTAACCCAAAAAAGCAAGGCTGGAGACACTGCATTACCCAGTTTCGAATTATAGTAGAAATTCATAATAACAAAACCAGAATGGTACTGGGCAAAAATAGACACATAGACCAAAAGAACAAAATAGAGGACACAGGAAGAAGCCCATGAAACTACAGCCATCTCATTCTGGACAAAAGAGCCAAAAATACACAATGGAGAAAAGACAGCCTCTTTAACAAACTGTATTAGGACAACTGGCCATCCACTTCTGGAAGATTGAAACTAGATCCCTATCTCTCACCCTGAACAAAGATCAACTCAAAATGAATCAAAGACCTACATGTAAGACCAAAAACTTTGAAACTGCTAAAAGAAAATGTAAGGGAAACATCTGAAGTCATAGGTACAAGAAAAGACTACCTGAATAGGACTCCAATAGCAGAGGAAATAATAGCAAGAATCAACAAATTGGATGACAGCAAATTAAAAATCTGTTGCACAGCAAGGGGAAAAACTAATACAATGAAGGGGCTTACTTCTTTTATAGAAAGCTTAATCTATATGTCATTGGTCTTTGTACCCTTTGTTCTTTCCCCCTCAGATTCATGCTTTCACACTGGGTAATGTGAAGGTCAAGCTATGGGGCTTTTCCTGTCCTCATTGGCACGCTTGGATTTGCATCCAGTTTCTCAGGGATGGCTCACAGTCTATTAAGGGAGACCTTGTGATGGAGGTGAGAAGACCCCCAAAGACCACGTGATTGAAGGAGGTGGAGCTGCCCTTCATGATGAGGTCGGAAGCCAGGGTCACCCTCCTTAGCCACTGAGGAAGGTCAAACACTCTTTCTTTTCCATTCCTTTAAATTGTCACTGATGAGCTACACAGATGAAGGGGGAATACACAAATGTGGATTGTTCCACATGAATAATCTGAATTATGGTCCAAATTGGACCAGTTTAAAGTTTAAGGAGGAGGATTTATCTAGTTATACTAGCTTAATTAGCAGAAATCAGAACTGTCCAGAGCACAACAGGAACAGGATCCCTTCCTTATAAGTAACTAAAAATTCAATTTAATGTTATTTAGGTGGTCATTTGCCCAATATAATATGTTTCCCCTCATTTCTGCCTATTCTCTCATAGATTTGAATATATATTAAAGAATAACTTTGCAACTATTCCAGTTGATAGATGGGATTATTCCCAGCATCAAAATTCTCTGTTATCAATGTTTCATTGTATTTTTAAAAGAAATTATGTATGCTTTTATTCTTTTCAAACTCAATTGTTACTTTCCCAGTCACAGAGCTTGGCCTGTGATATGCTGTGATCTTTGGGTGTGGGTTTTTAAAGTTATTTAAAAGACAGGCAATATGGAAAGGGTTATGAAAAGTTTGGAGTAAATAAATGTATTTCTAAGTTCTTATATACTACTATTGAATGAGAACAGATTGGCTGTAGGGAATCTCCAAATAAGAAATACTAGGAAATAATCTGACCTTATATTCAGAAATTAAGAAGACAAAAATGTATTTTGATTTCAAAATGTCATCTGAAATCTCACAATATCAGAATTATAAAATATAGTTACCAATATTCCAATTCCATTCTGGCATTACCAATGCCAGAATGACTGTAGAGGGCCTATATATGTATTTTACATACTTATGATAAAGTACAAATATGTCAAAAAATGTAATATAGGAATAGATATGAAACTTCCAAAAATTAAAATTTAACTTCCAGATATCATAGACAGAGTTATTATTGATGCTCTTTAATCTATAAATTTTTCAAGCTCTATTTTAGCTTTTATATGCTAAACTTAAATATAGTGCAAATATAATTGTGCAGAGGGAGAATCTATTTTGTCAATGTCTGATTGGCTTTCATTGAAAGACAGAAAATAGAAAATAACTGTACTTGCCAGAAGACAGAATTTTGGGCTTAGAAGAATGTATTTTCATTCATTAAAGAGCTGGGAACATATCATTATTAAATTGAATTTTTAAGGATGATAATTTTGCTGTGAGGCAAAGTTAAAATTAACACTGTATCAGGATCATGTTTGGTAATTATTTTTTGTTTGTTATTGAGATGTGTGTCTTAGCATTAATACCAAAAAAAAAAAAAAACAAAAAAACCTAGTGATATTTTAGAATTTTTCTTACAACTGTGTATAATCTTGCAATGTATAATTTCACTTATAGTGAAATGTAATATAAACGTAAAAACTACTCATCAAGCCATTTCATTATTGAGCTCATTATGTTTACGGTTTTAAAACAATGAAAAGTGCTTAAGTCTCTAAGGAGGGATCGGAATCCTAAGTGGACCCAGGAAGCTCCGGGCGGGCGATATCTCAGCTTCCTCAGGGTGTCTGGGGGAAGCACGTCAGTCAAGCTGTCTTCTCCCCTAATCATCAGTTAATGTGACTATTAACAAGATATTTCTTCCAATATGTGCTTCTATTAGCATAATGCTGGGCCCTAATTACCTTATGCTTTTTTCATCTTTAAATATCTGACATAAAAATTGCAGTAGCAAATAGGCTGGTGTGGCTTTCTTTTTTTTTTTTTTTTTTTTGTGGGTAGCAGGGGTCCACCTCAGGACCTCGCACGCCAGCAGATGCCCGTGCCGCTGAGCGATATCACCGGCCCTTTTTTCATATGTGGGATCCGGGAGTCGAACTCGGGCCCTCGCACTTGCCGAGCAGGCGCTTATGCCGCTGAGCCATCTCACTGGCCGTGGCGTGGCTTTCTGATCTAGTTTTTTTCCACACTTGTCAGAGATGACATTCTTTAATGTGCCTCTTAATACACTTTGTAAATTACTTCTTAAGGTTAGAAAAAATATGGTATGTATTTATGGAAAAATTTTAGAAATTCAATTAAAGATTTAAAAAGTAAATCACTTAAAATTCCATAAGTGAGAGATAATCTTTGTGACATTTCATTGTATTATATTCTATTACTTTCAGTTAATGTACTTCTCAGTTTATTATTTTACAAAAAAATAAAATCTTAACACTTTTTTACTAGCCACTGTTTTGTTAGCATTTAGCCCTGAATTTATTCCTTGGTAAAATAATTTACAATAGCTACAGATCAGGTTATTATGAATATACTGCAAAATTTAAATTTTCTTTATATTTTAATAAGTTAATTTATTCCAATTCTGAATACATATTTAATAAATAATATGTATACATCAGATTATGGATGCACATAAGTATATATTTCTCTAAGAAGTATCTCTGTAAGGCTGTGTTTACTTTGGACAAATTTTTGGAATTGCCATTGAATTGAAATTATTGGAAAAAACAATGACACTATTTTAGTGTTCTTGACTAATTTTACAAATTTCTTTCCTAAAAATACTCTTTATAAGTAGTCTGGCAAAGATTCAAGTACAAATTGGATAAGGGGTTTTTTAAGTCATCTCAAATATTAAGAGTTAAGAATAAGTCAAATACAAACTTGAAATTCTAAATAAATAAGTTTCCTAATTGCATAAAATATATGAATATATAAAATCAAGAAGTTATACATAGATTAGGTACAAGCAAATATAATGTTGAAAAACATCCAGCTTTTTAGAAAGCACACAATAAATATCTTTTTGTTAGGCCTATTTTCCTCAAGAGAACATTAAAGCAACCCTCCTCCATCCTAAATATTAAAAATGCCACACATCTATCTATAATTTACTCAATTTATTTTATGCTGATAAGATTCAATTAAATATAATGAGAGTGAATAACTGGATTTTTCAGTGAGTTGTTTCCTTCTTTGTAATAATTCTTGTAGATAAACGCCCTACATAGTTTCATTAATTGTTCAAATCTCTAAGTTTTTATAAACCATCTCAAATTTGAATCTACATTACATGAGTATAAAACTCATTTAACGAGAGCTCAATTTCTGTTTTATATTTGTTTATTTGTTTGGTTGGTTTTTTGAGACGGGTCGCACTGTATAGTCCAGACTGGCCTTGAACTCACTATGTAGTCCAGGCTGGTTTCAAATTCATAGTGATCCTCCTGCCTCAGCCTCCCAATTATATATGTATGTCACACATGCTGTCTCTTTGTTTCAGTAAGGAATTATGAATGCAATAATCTATAACTTTTTAGAACCACGAAAAGGGTAGTATATAAATAGTAAACAGAAGCATCATATGTAAAATAAATTCTTCTGTTTAACATAAATGAAAACAGTATACAGAAGTTTAAAATAGTTTATATATTGATATTTTTGTGTAATTAATTTTTATATTAAAAAGAATATAGCTATAGCTACAGCTATAGATACGTTTTTGTTAGATTGGCAACTTAGAATCGTTAGTGAATACCCAAAAGTATTGTTTAGTTTGTGGTAGATTTGACTTCGAGACTTGGAATTATGAAAATACATTGACACTGAATAAATAAACACAGACAATGTGTTAGTGTTTATTAGAAATATTTGGTACTATAACTAAAACAATAACTCATTTACCCTTGGTAGAAGAAGAAAGTTTGAAGCAACCAAATTTCCCTTATCGTGAGCATTTAGAAGGTAGTTTGGAAAATCTGATTGTTTTTGCTGAAGATTTTCTCAGTGCTCCAGGGAAGAACACTGGTTAAACTTCAGATGCACTGGGTTCGAGTTTTTTTAAATTTTTTTTTTTTGTGTGTGTGGGTACCGGGGGGTCGACCTCAGGACCTCACGCGCCAGCAGGCGCCCGTGCCGCTGAGTGATATCACCGGCCCCTTTTTCATATGTGGGTTCCGGGAGTCGAACTTGGGCCCTCGCGCTTGCCGGGCAGGCGCTTAAGCCGCTAAGCCATCTCACCGGCCCCCATGGGTTCGAGTTTTGAGCCCAAATCATTTCTGAAGTTTAAGATGGAGCCACTAGCGTGACTACAAAAGGAAATGTATTCTATCTTATTGCACTGCACATCTTATTGCATTGAATATATAAAATATATATAGACTATATATAAATATATATAGAATATATAAATATATATTTCAGAAAGTTTTCCTTCACTTCTCATCAGAAGGAGAGGAGGGAAGAGCAAGGAAGGCACAGAGCACACAAAAAGTATGTTGGTTTTATTGGCATTTTACCACAGCAAGTACATGGAAGAAAATTCACTGATGCGACACAGTGAAAAGATGGAGCTGTTGATTATTACAACAAATCCAGACTTTGACTTTGACTTCAGACTCCACAAATGTGTGTGTGTGTGTGTGCATCTTTATATAAGTGTGTGTCGATATATACAAGTTATTTTAAATTCTCTAGTTAAAACTTTTCTTCAGAAATTTTATCCTTTTTTTTTCTCTGTTTAGTTGCTCTATTTTCTTACACATCTGTACCTTCCCATGGGCTGTGTATTATTATTCTAGGAAAAAATAAATGTAACATGAAATTGACTAGCATTCTAAATAACGGAAAAACTGCACAGTGGAAGGAAACAGTTTTTGTTTTTTTTTTTTAATTTGGAAATCTATAAATCCAGGTTCAAACTCAATCTCTATTTTATTTTATTTTATTTTATTTTATTTTATTTTATTTTTTTGTGGGTACAGGAGGTCGAACTCAGGACCTCACGCACCAGCAGGCACCCGTGCCGCTGAGCGATATCACCGGCCCTTTTTTCGTATGTGGGTTCTGGGTGTCGAACTCAGGACTTTGTGCTTGCCAGGCAGGCACTTATGCCGCTGAGCCATCTCACCGGCCCTCAATCTCTATTTTAAACACATGGCAATTTTCAACACTTTATGAGTTTCAGGTCTTTTCTCCAAGATGTCATCATGATGTCAACCTTGTTGGATGGCAAAAACGCCACTTGGCATTGGCTGGACATTAGTTTCTTTCTACTTAATCTGCTTATTCCGCACCAGCAACACCTGTTTATTGGTTGCTTTACAGCATCACGGTTTGCTTTATACTTATGGAAAGGAAGAATGATTAATTACTCTCCATCAGCCGTGCAGACTGCTGGCTTTGTTTAACTCAGTTCAGAAACATTAACTTGGAAAGACACTAACTGGGTTGTGCTGGCACTGACCTAATGCCAAGATTCGGGAACACCAAGACGCCTTGAAGCAAGCAGCAGAGAACAAGGTGACCGAGTGCACTGCAGACGTGACAGGGGCTCTGCATAAAGCATGAGGCTACTGGAGAACTCCTCGCACCTGATGGCTTTTGAGATGCTGGAAAACACAACGCATTGTCTCCAGACTTTTACTCTCCAAAAATCATTGACCAATTTTTTTTCCACAATAGGCAGCCTTAAAGGAACCCATGAGGGGGGTAAAACAGGAGAAAACTGTGACCATCCATACCAACCAAGCAATTCTGTAAACAACTGGTCGTTCAAACACTCCAAATACTCAACAAGCATAAACTCAGCGGCTCTTAGGGCCCAATGGTTATGCTAAAAATAATGGAAAATGAAGGGAACACAAGAGCAAGGGTGGCCAGTGTCCTGGGAGCGAAGACAAGCAACCAAACAGCTGTAGAAACTTCGTGATCTGCAGAGCCATTGCCTTGCATCTTCTCTTGGCGTTGGTGGCCTCTGGAACCTGCAGACGACAGTGGGCAGGGAGAGCCATGAACTGCCCCGCAGCCCTGTGTGGAGCAACATGCTCTGGCCAAGAGCTGGGGCGCATGGATCTGGGAAGCTCAGCTGTGCGGGATCCTCTAAGGGTAAACAGGCCCACTCAACCCCACGTGAGTGTGTGGAAACTGCTTGCCCTAAAAGCCCAGAGGGAACTCAGCTGTCTCGGGCTGCAGCATCACAAACGGAGTGGCCCCTAACAACAGAACTGTATTTTCTCAAGAGTTCTGGAGGCTGAAAGTCTTAAATCAGCTGTTGGCCAGACCACGTCCTCCCGGAAGCCTTTGTGGGTAACCTTTCCTCTTCTTTCCCAGCTTCTGGTGGTTGCCGGCAAGCCTTGGTGTTCTGTGACTTACAGAGGTGTCACTTCAGCCTTGACCGTGTGTCCTCACCTGGCATTGTTCTCCGAGGATCTGTGTGTCCAGATCTCCCTCTTCATATAAGTACCCCACCCACACTAGACAAGAGCTCACCTTGATCCCAAGGATCTCGTCTTAACTTGGTTACGTCCACGAAGACCGCATTCCCAAGTAAGGTCAACGGTTTCTGAGAATTAGATTTCAGTGTATTTTAGGGGACACAATTCAACCCCTAGTAGGAGCTCAATAGCAGGGTGCATCTCCCCTTCCCTGTGGCTGTAACAGGATTGGGGACACTGGCTGCCTGGCTTTGCCTCATGTGTTCCATGTGTGTTTCTCCACACCTTTCTAAGGAGGGCTCCCACAGGGAAGATGCGCACACACTAAGACCTTGCCCTAGTGAGTAATGGGAAAATAATGTTAATAAAGGTCCACCCTAGGGGCCTCAGTCAGAGGAGAACATTTTAATACAATAGTCAAAACCCAGGGCCTTGAGGTGGAACTACTAGAAGACAGCATTGAAAAGAAGTGAGCATTGTAGGATACCTGTAGATTCATTTTTATCAGGCAATAAATTCTATAAACAACAATAAAAGCAATTTTCCACGGTAAAACTTTAAACACAGAAAGTGTTTATCCGACGGAAAGTGAGATGGGAACTTCAGTGTGAATGCTCCAAGGAGTGGCCGCGTGACTCGTGATGGTCACCAGTGGTGCTAACAATGACTGCTTGGGTGTGGGGAAGATTGGGTTTCCACCCCTCATAGGGTGAAGAGGAGCCATGTGACACCCTTTGGCCAATGAGATGGGGGAAGAGGTGCTGTGTGTCTTCAGGGAGCTTTAAAAGCCTGTCCACGATTTGCTGTGCTTGCAGTCTGGGGGATGACACTGAGTCTTCAGGCAGAGGGAGACTATTTGAGGGGACACAGGAGACTCAGACTCTTTCTTTGAAATGGAAAACCTAAAAAGGTAGGAGGCATGATGTTGGGCTGCAGATGGAGGGGCTGAAGGAGAGGGGCCTGCCTAGGGCTCAACCTGCACTTAGAACTGGTGGGGAAGGAGATGGAGTCTGTGGCCTGAGGTGGGTTATGCGAGAGCAGCCAGGACCAAGGGGCATCTTGGCAGGCAGAGCTGGGCAGAGGGAAGCAGGGCTGCAGGCATGGAAAGTAAGGTGTGGGGACAGCACATCACCCGGAGGAAGGAATTTGGGATGAGCGTTCCGTAAAGATGTTGGTCAAGGCACCAAGATGTTGGGTCAGCGAGTGCTGATGCTGTGAGGCCAGCCTATGACAGAGCCGCGGCTGTAGAACTTTCCACCGTCTCTCTACTCTCTGGTATTGCTTCTTCCCTCTTCCCTCACCTCAGTCTCACACACACACACACACACACACACACACACACACACACACACCACGCCCCTGCAGGTGTCTGTAAACCCCTTTCCACGTAGCCAGCCTTTTCTGGAGGGAGAGTGGAAAGCTGTGAATGTGGATGAAAGTTGAACTTTGCATGTTATAAAGAGGTAGGAACTGTAAGTACCAAATTGAGACCGTGTTTTAAAATTTAAGATAACTTTTAGAATATTTATTATTCAAATATTAAAAATAGGAAGATCTAGTGTGGCCCAACCACTAATCAACTAAAGGGACACTAGGAATGTCGGGGATGGCCCTGTGGCCACCTGTTATCCGTTTAGCTGCTGAGACATAGAGCTCCGCAGTGTGGTCACAGGGGAGAGGACAGAGTGGCTGTCCACCCTGGATGGAGGAGGTCATCAGGCAGATGTCAACTGCCACCCACACAGGCTTGGACGATATTTAAACACGCCACGAGGTGGGCACAGACCGCCTGAGACACAGGGGCCACGGGAGGGGTTTTCCCATGGAAGGTGCTCAGATGGACAGGTCTTGAGCCGGTGTTGTGGAAAGCAAGAGGAAGAAGGCAGAAGCTGAATACTGAGTGGAGATAATGAAGAGCTGAATCACTCCTGTGTGGAACCACACAATTGCAGTTTTTCCCTAACTGCACATCAAAGGATTAACCTTTCTGTTCCATTGTTACTGCTATTGGTATCATTCCTATCAAATGGTACATATACAACTAGTAAGACTACATTACATTAATAATCATCAGTGACTTACAATATCATCAGTTTGAATAGTGAATTTATGAATTTAAATACCAAGTTTATTAAATAATTACTTAAAATTATTCAGATGGTTAAAATTATTTTAAAAATTCCATAGCCAACAGATGGGCCATATCTATTCTTACCCACAAGCCAGGCAAAAAAAGTATCATTATGATATTTTCACCTTTCAGAGATGTTAAATTTCATGGATCTATTAACATTTTATTTTTATTAAATGTTTTTAAGAGAATTATGTTATGGTCCAAGTACTGCCAGATGAATGCAAGTAAAAAGATATAATTTTTAAAATTTTACAGATTAAAGTATCTTTGAATAGTAGATAATGCTTCTTCTCCTAGCCTCAAATTGCTCAAAAATTTTTTTTCTTAATTTTGCCTCAGTTTCTAATAAAACTCAAAGAGCAAATCGAACATTAAAATTGTCCAGCTATCTAAAGTACTCATTGGGAATTAATT
The DNA here is from genome assembly GCA_028451465.1 of Erethizon dorsatum. Classification (NCBI taxonomy): domain Eukaryota; kingdom Metazoa; phylum Chordata; class Mammalia; order Rodentia; family Erethizontidae; genus Erethizon; species Erethizon dorsatum. The sequence goes on from CM051833.1 coordinate 61,706,981, forward strand.
TTAATCAAAATGCATGCAAAACAAAGCTTTTGAACGTTGTTATAAAAATTTCCATTTATATATTTCAAGGTTCATGCACAGATTGCAGATTTGATGGTTTATAAAGCCTACACTTTTGTCTCACTAATGATTCATTGTCCCTGTATTCGAAAGCCAATTAATTGTCCATTTCAAATGAATTGTGATTTTGTGGCAGAATTCAGCATCTGCAGGCTTTGACAATAAACGCCTGTGACTGCAGCATCCCCGCCAAAGCTGCATGGTTCCTGGATGTTCTGGTGTCTGACCAGATTGCCACCAGCCCTGCATGAGGATGACAGTCTGTGCCACCTAATGTGACCGCCCTATAGATGCTGGGAGGCAGCCAAGGACCAGAGCGGTGGAGGTGGGCAACTGCCCATCCTAGGACAAAGACAACAGAAAATACCTGGCCCCAATGACCCTGCTGCCTGCAAACCAGCCCTGATACCGCAAGAGAAGTGACATCAATCAATATGTAGCACTGGTGTCTTGGGCCCTGTTACTTGCAGCTGCAAGCATCCCGATAGGACATTAGAATCCTTTTTCTGTTGTTACTTATTTCCATTAGAAATTACATTATTTAGTGCCCAGTTACCTATTATATGTATCGCTTACTAGAATATCATGTTCCTGAGAGTGAAGATAGTTCCCACCTCGTTTTCTGCTGCGTTCCCAGTACCTATGGCCACGGCCGTCACACAGACACTGAATAAACACGGCTGTACAGAAGACGTTGTCAACAGCCTGCTGAGTATAATGTTAGCCCGAGGAAATCACCCTCTGTACGGCTGTCGGATAATACGATCTGCCGCAGTGTTATTCCAAGGGATTTTGAAAAAGTCCTTTCTTTTTCAGAATTAGCATAAACTGAGTGCTAGAAAAGCCCTTTGCAGATCAAGAAAGGGCTGGATCCCCACACTGAACAGGGATGCAAATCTCGTGCTCGCCTTCCTCAGAGCCTTGCTCCAAAAGCTCTCTCCCTCTATGTGTCATTTGTATGACGCGGGTGGCTCCCTATGTTTTGGGGCCATGCAGGAAACTGCACGCATGAGATTTCCTCAGGTGTTACACATGGCAGTCAGCAAAATCTGTAGAAGATGCTACTCCAGGTCACTCTAAATGTTCCTGGGACTACGGCGTCGAGCTGTAAGTCACCCTCGGCAAGGGGACAGTCGTGCCTGCAGTGGTGGTGGCAATGGTTAAACTTCAGTCCCTTAAGCAAGACTCACACTGTTGGAGGGAATACCATCGCCGATTACCGAACGCGTTCGTCCAGGCTTCTCCTCCTGCGGTGCTCAGAGCACACCAAGCTTAGCCCGGTTACTGTAGGGCCTGGTATCGTAGCTTAGAGACAAAAACAGGGGTCTCCGAAAAGACTGATTTCAAATGTAAAAATATGTTCCAAGTCAGCTCTCGGATGTACAGGTTTCTTCATGATTTTGGAGGAAAAAACGTGTTTAATCACTCTCAGGATCAGAGAGCAAATTAGGTTCCTCTTTTCAGACTACCAAATTATGATATGTTATTAGTGAAACTCCATCTTTTAAAATTAATTTTATTGATACACTTTTGATGTACATAATGATCACGTTCATTGTGCGGAATTTGTACCTGTATATGACATATCTTGATTCTTTTCTTCCCCATTCGCCTCCCCTCCCTTCAACCCCTCTTCCCTTTTTTTTTTTTTTTTTTTTATGTGGGTACCGGTAGTCGACCTCAGGACTTCATGCTTGCCAGCAAGCGCTTATGCCACTGAGCGATATCACCGGCCCTTTTTTTCCTTTATGTGGGTTCCAAGAGTCGAACTCATGACCTCGCACTTGCCAGGCAGGTGCTTATGCCGCTGAGCTATCTCACTGGCCCTTCCCCTCCTTATTTACAAAAGCTTTGTTTCCATTTATTTCCTTCAATATTCTTTTTTTCCTTTTCCTATCCTTCCCTTCCCCCTCCCTCATTCCCCTTTCCATTTGAACATTTTCTTCCTACTTCTGAATATGGTGAAACTTTAATAACCACACAATTTATGCTTTATATAAAAGAACCATATCCTGCAACCAAGAGATGTAAATTTATATTAATGTAAAACTTAATCAGAGATAACCTGTTGTCCATGTGTGTATCCCAATTGGTATCTGCAGTACTGTCCCTTTATCACCATGGTCACTTATTTTTTGGCAGTGCTGGGGACTGAACCCGGGGCTGCTACATCCTAGCCACTTGTTTGTTTGTTTGTTTATTTTTGGCAGGATCTCAGTAAGTTGCTAAATTGCCCAGGCAGGGTTTGAACATGTGATCCTTCTGCCTGAGCCTCCCAGAGTGGGGACTCATAGGCATGCACCACCATCATGCCAGGCCATTATTGTTGATATTTTCCCTCTATTAATACATTAAAATGGCCATATTTAATGCAGGCATTATAGTGCCCTAACATCACATTATTTTTGTAGCAGAACCATTGCGAGAAACAGGAACTCTAAAACAACACGAACAACACTATTCTTCTCCAGCTATGTGTGCCCAAAGACAATTTTTTTTTAAATTTTTTATTTTTTTGTGGGTACCGGGGGTCGACCTCAGGACCTCACGCACCAGCAGGCGCCCGTGCCGCTGAGCGATATCACCGGCCCCTTTTTTCGTATGTGGGATCCGGGAGTCGAACTCGGGCCCTCGCGCTTGCCAGGCAGGCGCTTACACCGCTGAGCCGTCTCACCGGCCCCAAGACTACAATTTTAAACACACGATTATTTTAGGAATTGTGATATTACAATCCGTCAGACTAAAATACTAACTTCTAAGTGTTGTTGAGGCTCAGAAAAAGCTACCACGAAGTACGGCGCTTTGGTGTGCTGAGTACTCTGAAGGCCCCAAAAGCAAAGTCTGTCTTTCTCTCGCCTCCTGTCTCGGCCATCCTCTTCCTCAGAATTGAGTCTTAGAAACCAGAATTCCTCCTCAACAAGGCAGGTCCTAGAAATCCCGAAGTAAGACATAAAACTAAGCAAGGCCCTCTCGTCCTTCTTCCTTCTCCTGTAAAGCTCCTCATTCCAGGGGTCCTGCTCCGTGCCCAGGCGGAAGGAACTGCACAGGAGAACCTGGACGGACAGCCCTGCCGGATGCCCCACCGGTCCACTCCCATAGCCACAAGCCTGTCCGCTGACATCTCCACACTCCTGGCCTTTCTGCACCAAACTAAGATAGAAGCAGTTTTCTCTGTCTTTGGGGCTTCATTGCTGCAATCTCCCCTGTCACACAAAACTTTGAGAAAATGAACTTATTACATTTTTCTCTTGTTAACCCACCTTTTGCTATAGGAATGTCAGTCAAGACTACTATGATGGGTGACGAAAAGTATCACACCTCTCGACTCCTACAGGCACATTATTTGTTACAGAAGGCATAATCCGCATTATTTTATTCATATGGTTCACAAATTCAGGATCTAACGTATTTGTCTAAATCTTATAATATGCCTATTTTTAATTTGGAACAGAAAATTGATTAAGACTTAGCTGGATTGAAAAACACAAGTGAATAAGACATTCTTCCATTAACAAAAATAAATGCGGTGGCATATCCTTCTATTTAATGTTAGCCTTTAGTCGTTTATATTTAAACAAATACAACTGGCAGCCACATAATCCCAAAGACTGCCTTTCTCTGTTCTTTGCTTCAATAGTGACACATTCCATGGTGATTACAAGGATAATCCTAGGCATAATTGTCCATTTTAAGGCTAAACATGCTCGAGGAAGAAGCTTTTCAAAAATGGATTACTTATTTTAATGATGTCACATGTTTGCAAGGATAAGAATTATTGCAGGGCTCTGGGCTAAATATTCAAGAGTGGCAGAGGCAGGATGAGAAGAACATCAATCAAAAGGGCAAATGGAATTCAATATTTGCTTCTTTAATCCTAATCTTTCAACAGTTATGGCTGACATAGTTTTATTGCGAGCCTTTGAATTAATGAAGACTGCCTATTGGTAAACAGAAATGCATTTCATGGTCCAGAAGGAGAGCCTGAATTTTTATGGCAAAATATACTCCAAAATAAAAGTATAATATTATGATTTTTGTTTAAAAAGTATACAAAACCAATATGATTTATAAACCCTTCCAAAAATGCCAGGTAATCTGAACTTATTTAAAAATTCAAATATTTTAGTTCACATAACTTTAACAATCCTACGGTATGATTTTGGAAAAAGTGACTGGAAACGACATTCGAGAAGAGCCAGGAAATAGTTGGAGGGCTGCTCCTTCTCCCAGAAAATTTAATTTTTGTAGGTCAGCTCTGTTAAAACAAAAAGAGCTTCGGGGTTTCAAATACTATTATCTGACAGACTCTCATCTGTTTTTTCACAAGGCAAAACACAGATACATTTTGCATGGCACCATGGTGTGCAAGGTTCTGTTGATTCTGTCTGGCCTAGGCAGCTTGTGCCCCAACATCTGTTCTCATCTGTACGCAGCAGTGTACACAATTCAGCCGCTTGCAGCAACCTGAACTTCTAATATAGTTCATTTAGATCTGAAGAAGTCTGGAGCTTGAGGCACATATAATGTGTGTACATATTTGTTTGAGGTGCCCTTTTAAAAGGCATCATAATACACACATGTTACACTGATCATGTTCAGGCTGAGGAGAAAGTTTCCTGGAGCTGTTCTTGCATCCCACTCATCAGGGCGGCTCATCAGTAGTCATGGAGATGAGTTCTTGCTGTGCGCAGGTGTTTGATGCGCACCTCAGACTCTCACTACCCTGAAAGCCAGTGCCTCATCACTATTTCACACTCAAGAGGATCAAAGAGACTCATCGAAATCTACAGAGCCACTGTGGCAAAGGGAGCTGCAGCTGAAACCTAGACCTTCAAGATCTCCAAAACCTGTGCGCAGGTCCTGGAGATTAAATACAGGGCTTTAACACTGAGCTACATCCCCAGCATGTTTTTGTTTCTTTTTATTTTGAGAAATGGTCTCACTAGGTCACTAAGTTGTCTACGGTGGAACTGAACTTGCAGTCCTTCTGCCTGATGCTCCCAGCATACTGGGAATACAGGTATGTGCCACCACGCCTGGCTGTAGAACCACTCTATCAATAAATCATCAACACCATCACAAATTAATATGTGAATGGTGGTGATAGTGAATATCGGGCTGATTTCTAAGCCTAAAACCATGGTATTTACAGTGGTATCAGCAGCCAGAGCACTATAAACTGTCCCAGTATTTCGCAAAGCATTTTAGCTCTTTTTGAAGGAAGGACACTTTAAGGACGAAGAACTACATCATTTCTCTATTTATTTAGACTTAATCACAATTTCTTTCTCATGTCCCACAATGCTCCAATCATTAGAAAAGTTGTCATTGCTTATTGTAAATTATATGGGCTTTAAACCAAAATATCAGAGACTCAGAATATCAAGGAGTCAGGTATACTTTATGATAAATAGAGACTGCTATCTGAAAGGCTCTACTCTGGTCTTAGTATTTTTAAAGACCATATAACCCAATATTATCATTCGTGGTATATTCCTCCAAAAGAAAGTCTCATTGAAACAAATTCAGGGTTTGGCTTATAGCTCAGTGATAGAGGACTAGCCTATCATGCTTGATACCCTGGGTTCAATCCCCAGCACCACAGAACAAAAACACAACAAATAACAAATGAAAAATTTCCTTTGTGATTTTTAGGCATTTTATTTCCAATCAGATTGAGATTTAACGTGAATATTTTATTTTCTTCCATATACACTTGTACTCTTTTGAAAATCATTCCACTGCTTTCTGCTGGATGTACACTACCTGCTTGATAGTCGTGTATTACTTCATAATATGTAACTTTAAAAATAGAAATGGAGATATGGTTGTTATATGGAGAACTGAGAATCTTTCTCTTGTGGAGAAGAAAAACTTACCTGTCATCACGGACACTTTCTAGGCTGTTATGGTTTAGGTGTAGAATGTCCCCCCGAAAGGCACATGTATCAGAGGTGGGGCTTTTAAAAGGTGATTGGACCATGGGGGCCCTGTTAGGAGGCGGGGCCTGGTTGAGGTGGGTCGCAGGGCATGCCCTGGAAGCGGAAGCTGTATTCTTGCTTCAGGCTCCTCTCCTCTCCCTGTTTCCTGGCTGTGATGGTTTGAGCACCTTTTCCTCTGCTAGTCCTCTCTGCCATTTGAGCCACCTGTCCATGGAACATGAGTCAAAATAAACCTCTCCTCCTTTACGCTGTGGCTGTTGAATATTTTGTCTCAATGACAAAAAAAGTGACTAAGACATAGGCTTTATTATATTCAAAAGAAATCACAGACAGAATTACCTATTCTTGGTAGCAAACTTTTTACTTCTCTCCATGTGGCTTTGCTACATTTCCTATTGCATTTCTTAACATCACTATTCTGCTTATTTACAAAACATATTTAATGTGTAAAAATAAATTTTATTTATGTTCAAATGAAGCATATTCTTTTTTTATAGGAATCTTTCAATTAGTCCATGCTATGTACTCTTAAGATACAATAAAACAGAATATCTATAAGCAGTTTGTGTGTGTGTGTGTGTGTGTGTGTGTGTGTGTGTGTGCATGCTTTAATGTTGTTTTTTTCCTTTTTATTTTTTTTTTTTGGGGGGGGTATAGAGGATTGAACCTAGAGAGTGCTGAGATATCCCTAGAATTTTTGTTTTTATTTTTTGGGTCTTGAGATCTTCCTGCTTCAGCTTCTTGTGTAGGTGGGATTACAGGTGTGCACCACCATTCTTGGCTTTTTTCTTTCTTTTTTTTTTAACATCGAGAATAATCTTTTCGATACTTACTCAAAAAAAAAAAAAAGAAAAGAAAAATTCCTGAGTATTGAGAAAATGAATATTTTCAAATGAGTTAACTCCCTTTTTGTATCACGACATTTAGGATGAAGAATTTATTTGTTCAAGATCTATTCTGGACGGGTAGGGAATGAATTTGGGGGTTCTATTCAGTTTTATGGTTGGCTTAGGAAGAATGCATAGCACCAGAACCTCAAACCACTCACAATTGTTAATATAAAGGGCCAAGGAGAGGCCTGAAACATGTAATTGAAGTGGGTACAAGAAGCTGCTTTATTTACATGCACAGTAAGAAGAGAAAATCAGTGTTATTTTCTATTTTTGTTTCCAAAGTGAGGCGTGAGAGATGCCTATTTAGTTTGCCAGGTAAAACAACCACACTATTCTCTGGACCCCTTTTAAGTTTTTTTTGTAAGTTTTTTTCGTTGTTGGCTAAATCGCAGGGTGTGTATGCTATGATCGGGATGTTTCTATTGTTAGTGGAAACAACTTGTCTCAACCATGCGTACTGTGTGGAACACAGGCCTGACACAGACCTGGCATGCCAGCGCCTCTTAGGATGAGCTTGATCTCCATTCAGATTTCCAAGTATGACCAGGGATTTCGATTAAAGAGCAAGGGGTGACCTTCAAAGTCTCTTCTCAGAGACAGCTTAGAAAGTTCTATGAGAATCAGTCCCTCCTCTTCCCTTCTGCCTTTTAGTTTTTGATGTGTTGCTTTAAAATCAATCATTTTGTCATTCAAGAAGCAATCATACATTTCTAACAGTACAGAAAATAAGGGCAAGAGAAAAGATGACTTTTTACTTTAAATAATACTAACTAATGCTTATCAAGGGAGGTTTGTTCTGCTCAGAATTAAAGTGATCATATGTAATAAGAGTTAAGCATTTTGCTTTCCATCCAAACCAAGAATGCTTGCTCAAGCGCCTTTGAGAAATAACGCAAGAGTACTTATGCTATTAGATTCTGTCAGCATAAATCTTCCCCATTGGCAATGGAAACATATTTATTTATTTATTTATTTATTTTTAGAAAGGAAACCTTTTATGTGCCGTGAGAATGAATACTTCTAAGTTAATACAATTCAAAGCAGTGAAACTTTGAGCTATTATTATGCATTAGTTTTTACATGATACAGCATTCACAAGATGGCAAATTAAATTTTAGTCTTTACCCACTAGGGCAAATAAGGATTTATTAATTACCATCGCTCATTTAAAATCTAATCCAATCATCTGGCCAATAGATTTCAATGGGATCTACTACTTCTTGACATGCCTCATGGGAGAAAGAACGGTGTTTGGTTTTCTTCCTTGCATCAAGGCGACAATGTTGGTGTTGCCCATGTGTAAATGTACTCAGCTCTGCTCGTCTGCTGTGGCAGGGAGGGCATGGTGGAAACGGGTGGTTTTTGGGATATGCCCAGCATCATTTTACTCTCCATTTATAGCAACACGAAGTCAGACACAGCGGTACGTGCTATGACCTAGCAGAGAACCAGACCACGTGGGACTCAGAGAGTCATCTCCTACTATTTAAGTAGATGCACATTTCTACATCTAATCTCAATATTTTTGTGTCTTAGTTGCTTTCTTCATTGCTGAGACACCATAGCCAACACCCAGAAGTTAAAGGAAGAAAGGGTTATTTTGGCTCACAGTTTGTAGAGGTTTCAGTCAATAGTTGGCTGGCTCCAAAGCAAGGCGGCATGACAGAGGGGCATTGCAGAGGAGAAACAGCTCATGGCACGGTGGCAGGAAGCCAAGAAGGATCAAAGGTGGAAGAGGAAGAAAAACACTTCCAGGTCATGACCACAGTGCCCACATTTTCCCGCCAAGCTTCAGCTCCCAACATCACACCCAGCTATAAACCCATCAGTGGCCTAATCCAGTATCACACGCCACGATCCAGTCACTTCCCTAAAACCCCACCTAGGAGCACATGAGGCTTGGGGTACATCTAGACGTAAACCATAACACTGCAGAAGTGGCCCAACACATTTTCTGTTATTAAATATTTTATCTTAAATCGCTTTTCACAAACATGTTATCTAAGGTAAACACACAGGAACTACTTTGTACAGACAATCTCAAAACTTGGAGTTTTCTTCCTTAACTACATAATAGAGAAAATGTATATATGGCAATTGACATGAGGTGCTGCGTTAATCCACACAAAATCCTCTACAGTATTTGTCACATTTTAAAAATATTTAGAGAGGAACTATTACTTTGGTTCATTTTATTTTTATTAGTATGTGTTTGCGTACACAATAATTACACTCATCTTGGGGAACTGGTACCTACACATACTGCATCTTCATCGTTTTACTTCCTCCCCCACCAACATGTCTCCCTCTATCCTTCAATCCCCTTCCCAGCTCCACAAAGTCACCTCCCTTTTTCCTATCATCTCTATTTTATTTTGTCTCTTAAATTTTTTTATAGTTTGGGTTTCTCATATAAGAGAAACTATGTGATCTTCTGTCTTCTATTTCACTTAGCATTATCATCTTAAAGCACCTTCATTTTTCTTCAAATGACTCAAATTTATCCTTCTTTATGACTGAGTAGTACTCCTGGTGTATATATGCCACATTTTAAAAGAGGTTACATTATTTGTTCAAGGTCACAGAGCTAGCTAATGGTAATACCAGGACTCTTGACTCCAGGGTTGAGATTCTTTCCATTTTAGCTTCTCAAGAAAACTGAATATTCTTTGAATCTTCACTGGTCAAGAAGAGATAAATTGCCTACAGTTCCTCAGTAACATAATGAGATATTATTAAACTGCAAGCATTCTGGACCACTCTGTGCTCACACACAGGCATCCCTCAGACTAGACTTTAGCCATCATTGTGGGTGACTTCAAGACTAAACCCCAGGGCCGTTCAGTGTCATGCCTGCCTCTGCTACTGGGGCATCCACTTCTGTTCCACATCTGCTCTCCACTGGAGGCCTCTGTCTCCCGTCCGATTGGAACCTGTATATTGCAAATCCCTCAGAAACTAACAACCATGAGAGCCAATGAGAGGCAGAGCACAGCGGTGACACTTGCATGGGCTCTGGACTCTAACCCTAGGGCTTCAATCTAGTTCCAGCTCTTCTATTTGGGCATGTTTTCATGTCATAGTAACAGGGTAGACCTAGAGGAGCTATTGCAAATCCAGTGCCAGCCTGGACAATTTGGCAAGACTCTGTCTCAAAACAAAAAGAGCTAGGACATAGCCTAGTGGATGAGCACTTGTCCAGCTCTGTGTGAGGCCCTCAGTTTGTCAGTATTGGAAAAGAAAAGATTAAATGAGTTAACATCATGGACTAAATGAGTTCATGATATCAATATGAAGTGAGTTTATCTACCATGTAAAGCGTCAAACCAAAGAAGAGAGAATTTGTTGTTTTGTTTATTGCTCAATCTCCAGCCTCTAGAAGTCTGAGGAGTGGAGGTGCCCTGAAGAAGTGTGCTGCATGGATATGAACGACTGCGAGAGTGAAGGATGCCACATCTCATCTGTACATGGACCTGTATATGCACACAGGTGGCAGAGAGCACACTGCCAGCCTCAGTTCACACTGAGCCCTTCCACAAAGTCCTAAATGTGGTATTAAATGCATTACAAACCCAAGGAGTGAGAACAGGCTGGTGGGAGTGATTCTACTAAGATAAGGCAGGGTCAAGGGTTGCTAGTGCATGCCTCAGCTATTAGAGCTATACGTGTCCAGTATGGTTTTGTGAATTTTCTGATTGGTTTTTATTCAGAGCCTTATAAAGCCAGAGATAGCAGGGCCAGGTCACTGTGGAATGTGATACTTCTGCCCTTTCAGTGTAGTCCACCCAAGGTATCTGGAGCATGTTTTGTCATCTTGAGCAAGTATCCCAAAATCATTCCCTTTCAGAACTGGAATTAATTTTCTGCATAGTTCAGCCAACACTCCTCATAAATAAAAAATCATAAAATGACATTTAAGAAAGATTCAGATGTTTGCACTCAAAGTTTGGTACATTATTATCCAAGAAACGATTTTAGATAAAAAGCAATAAAGATGGGGTTATTGTTTCTGGGAGATGCTACATAGCCTCTCTGTTAATTCTGGGTCACACTTTAAATTCTGTACAAGAGAAAAGCAATATCAGTATCTCTGTTCCATCATTATTTTTTCTTTGGTACTTGATAACCAGGTTACTTTGATGCCTATGGCTGGACTGATCTGCAAAATTGGGCAGAAGTTGGCTAATATTTTAGGAAATGACCAGACCATGGAGTTGTCAAGGCCTCCATAGAGCACTGCTGATCAGGATTTGGCCTCAGCACTGAGGAATGAACGTCCCGTCCCCACCACCCCGGCTATACCCAATGCTATCTGATCACACTTCTCATGTTGTGTCCTGCCATGCCAAACAAAGGGCATAATTCCTGGCCAAAACCAAAGAGATGGGGTCAGAAAGGTCGCAGTTTCAATTCTGATGAACAGGGTTGCCTATTACTTGTTTTTGATTACCCCTCAGCCATAGGACTCGGGAGAACTGCCTTTTCTCTCTTATGTAGGCATGGCCTGGTTTTCTGAAATTTACTTTGGATTTGACCTGCTGCAAAGCACTGATATATGCTAGGCATTTCCTCTCTCCTGGGGCCCTGGCTTTGGTCTCTCCCACTCGCTTGTCCTTTGCCACCCACTTCCTGGTGTGGCAGCAGATACAAGTCTGATAGTGACAATGCTCATTATCTATAGCCTCAGGCCTTATTCTTAGAATATTAAAGTTGCATCTATGGAAGAAAGATTCTATTTAATTTTTTTGACAGAATAATCAGCAGGATACAGGAACAGGCTATGATGAAGAAAAATATCAATATGAACTCTAAAGCAAAAAAGAAACAATAAAAAGTAAAGTTAGAAATATAAATGAATAAATTCCATTACTGTGTTCTTGGAAACTAACTTATTTTTGTTATGTAATCTTGATGTCAACAGGGAAACGAGCTGCTGTGGTTCTTTGTAATCTATGTGTTTTCTAGCACCGGTCTGCAGCAAAAAAGCAATCACAGGGTAAAAAACAGGAAAAAAGGACAGCAGAAGTAAACATCCAGAAACCATCTCTACCCTGTGTGGACTTTCCATAGTTGCTTTCCAACTCCAAATGTGTATCCTCCTCAGTCTTGATACCAAGTGTAGACTGTCCATCAATCTTAGTCCTGCATTTAAAACTCATTAAAAAACTGTTTGCCATTCCTCTCAAAGATTAATCGCACAAGTCCAACATAATAGCTTCGCCAATTTAAATGCTCCCGCTCACGATTCATTTCAAGTGTACTGTAATTATATTATATTGCTTCTGGCCAAGTTAGAAAATGTATTCAAACGATAATACTATTTTTGGTATATGATACACTCTTAGGAATATTCCTCATGTTAATTATGTACAAAAGTTGAAAACAGACTTACAAGTAAGAGTAAACTATCCACCCATCCATCCATCCATCTTTTAAATTTACAGTTACACAAATATGCATAAATTCACAAAGATGGATAATTATTATCTTTCTGTTTTGCATTTGTACTTTTAATAAAACAGTGACACCACAGATCTCAGTAATTTGCTTCCTCAGGTTTAAAAATATGCACATGATGCTAAAATGCCTCTCAGTGATGTAACTCTAATTGCAATAATCATTTTTTTTTTTTTTGTGGGTACCGGGGGTCGACCTCAGGACCTCACGCACCAGCAGGCGCCCGTGCCGCTGAGCGATACCACTGGCCCTTTTTTCATATGTGGGTTCTGGGAGTTGAACTTGGGCCCTTGTGCTTGCCAGGCAGGCACTTATGCCGCTGCGCCATCTCACCAGCCCAATAATCATTTGTGGTAGTTTGATCCTAATAAGTTACAGAGGACAATGCTGCCCAGCAGCATACACTGTCTACTCCCCCAAGTTTTGGCTTACTCTTTGAGAGGAGTTGTGAATGATTAAGGCAAAGAAAAAACCCTGGGGATGACTGTATGAGATACCCAAGAAAACACATAGATATGTTTTCAATCTAAAAATAAGTTCTCTTTAAGCATTTTTATTCCCTTTTATTATACAATGAGCAAACATGTTGCTTCTATTTATTGCATTAAAAAAAGGAATTGGAAAAGGACTGGGCAACGGAGGCAAGTGTTTATGAACCTCAGCTGTAGCTAAACTTTGGTAGTCAGGCAAGTGTTCCATATATATGATTTTATTTGAAATAAGATAGACTGATTTCTGGTTTCTTTTTCCATTCTCTCGTGAATCATGAAGTAAACTGTACCATGATTGCTAAAGTTAGTTGTTAGTTTCAAAGAAATTTAATTGGCCATTTTCAGTCAACTTTTGTTAACTAGTGGTGACCCAGTATTGAAACTGACTTCTAAGGGTATACCTAAGGGATATAATTTAAAAATTAAATTGCGAATATGTTGGATTTTTTTTTCATTCATTCTTCAGGCAATTACTGACTGGTTATAATCTACTTAGACATTTTTAGGCACTGGAAAATGCAGCCATGGACAAAACAGACAAAAATCCCTCCATTTATAGTTTGGCAAGAAAGATAGTAAACAAGTAAATAAGTAAATAAATATATAGTACATGGCAAGGTGATAAAAAGATAACAAGTATAGTAGGTGTTAAGGGTAATTCTAAAAAACTGTGTTGGAGAGGGGTCTCCACTGAGCAGGTACTGGGAAGGAATAAGGAAAACTGGCCATTGTAAAGAGAATCTTGGGCAAAAATAAGAGTGTCTGCAAGGATGCTGAGGGGAAGTGGCACCTTTTCCTGATGAGAGGACAGTGAACCTTCTGCTTATCACCTGATGCTGATCATCAGGAGAGGAACTGAGCTACCAGGTTCTCAATGTCTGAGGAAGGCTGCCTACTGCAAGGCTTTCCCATCTATTCTGAGTGACCTTGGCAAGGAATTGAGCTAGAAAGTGAAGTGATCTGACTTATGCTATGAAGCTGATGCCTGTGTGGAGTACGGTCTATTGTGGAACTCACGCTGGTGGCCCATTGTGAGGAAATGTGACCATGCAGATGAGACAGCACAATGGACCAGGGGGAAGAAGTGGTTGATCCTGGGTAGATTTATGAAAATAAGGGTGACAAAATTGGTGACTGCATAGAACATGAAGTTCAAGGGATAAAAAAGCCATGCTTACTCATAAACTTTATTAACTAAAAGTCTAGGAATATTCAATAATGAGTTTAATGTAGATGTTCAATAATTTGTTACATAATGGAGTAAAGAGAGCCAAGGTTTGGAGTAATGATATATAAAATTTATTTAATGAAATAGTAACATAATACTCCAGCAAAGCTATCCTTTTACATTGAAGGAGAAATACAGACCTTCCAAGATAAGCATACTCTAAAGAAATTCATAAACACTTAAACCATCACTGCAGAAAATACTTAAAAGAATCCAATTTAAAAGTATGTCTTAGGTATACTCTCAGAAGTCAATTTCAATACTGGCTCACTACTGGTTAACAAGAAGGGGAACAGTTACTGAGAATTAAGACTCAAACATTAGAAAAACAACAAAATGATAAAAATTAGTACATCCCTTTCTATGATAACTGAATACATATAGTCTTAATTCTTCAATTAAGACTTGCAGACTTGCAGACTGGAATACAAAACAAGACTCAACTACTTACTGCTTGCAAGAAACACACCTCGCTAGCAAAAACAGAGACTGAAAGTGACAGAACAGAAAAACAAAAAACAAACAAAAAAGAACAGATGTAAGCAAGAGTAGCTATACTCACATCTGAAAAAGCACAGTTCAAGACAAATAGTCAGATAAGACAAAGAAGGTCACTACATATTGGAAAAGGGAATAATTCACTAAGAAGATAGCACAATTGTCAATATATATGCACTAGACAGCAGTGCACTTAATTTCATAATACAAACACTACTCATCATAAAGGGACACACAGGTCCTAACACAAAAATAGTGGGTGACTTCAATAAATCACTTTCACCAGTAAATAGGTCATCCAGATCAAAAACAATGGAGAAACATCAGAGTTAAACTATAAGGACTTCAAGCACTTCAAGGAACATGGTTTAAAACAAATAACATTTTAGATCATAAAACAAGCCTTAACATAAAACAACCCAAAATCAGCCATAAAAATTAAAATATTTTCTTTCACTTTATTAGACCATAGTGGGATAAAATTAGAAATCATTGGCAAGAGAAACCACAGAAAGTATACATAAACGTGGAGGCTGAACAATTCATTTTGAAGGATCAATAGGTCATTAAGCTAATCAGGGGGAAAATTAAAGATCTCTAACATCAAATGAAAATGGAAATACAACAAAAAGAATTTCTGGTATATGGCAAAAGCAGTTCTAAGAGGGACATTTACAGTTATGAGTCCTTACATGAAAGACTCAGAGAGATCTCCAATATATAACCTAATCATGCATCTCAAGGTCTTAGAAAAACAAGAACAAAGTAAAACAAATCCAAAAGAAGGAAAAATATAATAATCAACTATGAAATTAATGAGAGACTAAGAAAACAATGCACAAGATCAATTAAACAGTTGGTTTTTGAACAGTTAAACAAGACTAACAAAACTTTACTTAGAAAAATAAGCAAAAAAAAGAGTGAAGATACAAATCAATAAAAATGAAGATGAGAAAGGAGAGGATATAATAGATACCACTGAAATCCAGAAGCATATTAGGGGATAATTTTAAGAACTTTATTCTAATAAATTGGAGAATCAAGAAGAAATGGATAAATTTCTAGACACACATGGCCTACCAAAAGTGAACCAAGATAGTATAAAACACCTAAACAGATCAATAACAAGCAATAAGATTGAAAAAATAATTAAAGTTTCCCAAGAAGGAAAACTCCAGAACTAGCCAAGTTCAATGCTAAATTTTAGCAAATCTTTAAATAAGAGCTAACACCAATGCTCTCAAATTATTTTATGAAACAGAAAGGATAGTGACACTTTCACTCATTCTATAAGGCCAACATTACTCTGACACCAAAACTGCACAAGAACACAATAAAAAAAGAAAACTACGGACCAATACCCTTGATGAACATAGAAGCAGAAATCCTTAGTAAAATATTGGCCAACCAAACTCAACAACACTTTAAAAAATATATATGTCTTGATCAAGTTGGTTTCATTCCAATGCTAAGAGGGTTCAACATGTGCAAATGGATAAAATTAATGCACAGCATAAATAGAATCAAGGATAAAATCACATGATTATCTCAATTGATACAGAAAAAGCCTTTGAAAAATTCAATATCCCTTGATTATGAATGCTTTGAAGAAACTAGATAATGAAGGATCATTCTATAACTTCATTATAAAAGCCCTGAAGAAACTTGGTATTGAAGGATCATTCCTCAATTTAGTAAAGGCCACCTACAATAAACTCACAACCAACATTCTCAGTGAAGAGAAACAAAGCATTTTCTATAATATCAGGCAGAAAGATAGACTGTCCACTCTCTCTACTCCTGTTCAATACAGTTTTTGAAATTTTAGCTAGAACAATTAGGAAAGAGAAAGAAATAAAAGTGATATAAATAAGAAAATATCAAATTACCCTTGTTTGCAGAGGATATGATCCTATAGTGAGAAGACACTAAAGACTTAACATTTTAGAGTTAATAAACAAATTCAGCCACTCAGCAGCATATGACACTAACATTAAAAATTTAAGTTTTTCTATACCTCAAAAAACTAGGACTGGGGGTCCCATTTGACCCAGCTATTCCCCTTCTGGGTATCTTCCCAGAAGAATTAAAAACATCGTACCACAGCGATATATGTGCACCCATGTTTATAGCAACACAATTTGTAATAGCTAGATCGTGGAAACAACCCAAATGCCCATTAACCGAGGAATGGATAAAAAAGATATGGTATTTTTATACAATGGAGTACTACTCAGCCATAAAGAAAGATAAACTGGAAACTTTTATAGGTAAATGGATGCAACTCGAGAAAATACTCACAAGTGAAATAAACCAGATGCACATTTGTAAACATCATATTGTCTCCCTAGTATGAAAATGCAATTTCACTGTGACTATTCCATTCCTTAGTCTTCTATTTTTACCTAGCTTTTACATGGCTTAATCTTATACTGAGTAATGTTTTTCTCCAAAAGGTATTTGTACATTCTCTAATGCCTGAGTTTGTTAATACGTGAGAATGTTTACTTGTTGTCTTAAAAAAAAAATAACAGACAAAAATATATAGATATATTTTTTTTTCAGTGACTAGCCTAGGAACCCATTAAAACACTATATAAAGTACAATTATTAAAAGGGAATCTCTGAAGATTAAAAAAAAATAACTGAGAAAGAAATCAGGAAAAAAATTTCCTTCACAATAGCTTCAAAAATATTTATGAATAAGTTAAACCAAAAAGATGAAAGACCTCTACAATGAAAAATTTCAGAGCACTAGAAAAGAAATTGAAGAAGATACCAGAAGATGGAAAGACCTCCTATGTTTATGAGCTGGCAGAATTCATATTGTTAAAAATATCTATATGACCAAAAGTGATCTATAGATTCAATTTAATGCCCATAAAATATAAGTGAAATTCTTTTTTTTTTTTTTTTTTTGTGGGTACCGGGGGGTCGACCTCAGGACCTCGCGCGCCAGCAGGCGCCCGTGCCGCTGAGCGATATCACCAGCCCCTTTTTCGTATGTGGAATCCGGGAGTCGAACTCGGGCCCTCACGCTTGCAAGGCAGGCGCTTAAGCCGCTGAGCCATCTCACCGGCCCCATATAAGTGAAATTCTTCACAGAACAAAAAAAAAAAAAAAAAAAAATCTAAAATTCATGTAGAAACACAGAATACCCAGAAGAGTCAAAGTGATCCTAAGCAAAAAAAGCAAGACTGGAGATGCCCAAAGCTGCTTTCAAAAAATCCATACTATAAATCTATAGTAACAAAAACAGAGTGACACTGGCATTAAAAAACAAACAAACAAAAAGGACACATAAACAGGGGAACAGAATAAGGACACAGAACCAAAGCCATGCAACTGCAGCCATTTTATTCTGAACAAAGGAGCCAAAAATATTCGTTGAAGAAAGACAGCCTCTTTTACAAACGGTACTGGGAAAACTGGATAGCCACTTGTAGAAGATTGAAACCAGATTCCTATCTCTCACCATGTACAAAAATCAATTCAAAATGAATCAAAGACTTAGGTATAAGATCTGAAACTTTGAAAATGCTAAATGAAGACACAAGGGAAACATCTGAAGCCACTAGTCAGGCAAAGACCTCCTAAATAAAACCCCAAGAACACGGAAAATAATAGCAAGAATCAACAAATGGTACTACATCAAATTAAAAAGTTTTTGGGCAGCAAGGGAAACAACTAAAAGAGTGAAGAGACAACCTACGGAAGGAGAGAAAAATCTTTACCAGCTACTCTTTCAACAGAAGATTAATATCTAGAATATATAAATAGCACAAAAAGCTTAACACCAAGAAATCAAGTAGATTAATCAATAAATGGGCAAATGAATTGAGTAGACACTTTTCAAAAGAAGTACAAGTGGCCAAATATTCAACATCTTTATCCGATGGGGAAATGCAAATCAAAACTGAACTCCCTTTAGTCAGAATGGCTACTACCAAGAATACAAAAAGGATGATAAATAGTGGCAAGAATAGAGAAAAAAGGAACCATTCTACTCTGCTGGTGGGAATGTAAATTAGTACAGCCATGATGGCAATGATGAAAATTAATACAGAAATTCCTCAAAATCTAAAACTAGAGGTACCATTTGACGTAGCTCTACCACGCCTTGGTATACACCTGAAGGAAGTAAAGGCAGCATACTGTAGGGATACCTGAAAAACCATGTTTATTGCAGCACAATCCACCAGGCTATAATCAGTAGATAAGCGGATAAATAAAATGTGTTAATTATACACAATGGAATATTCTCAGCCATTAAGAAGAACAAAGTCACGTCATTTACAGGAAAATGGGTGGATCTGGAAATCACCATGTTGAGTGAAATAAACTAGAACAAGAAAGACAAATATTATACATTTTCACAATAGTTATTGCTTACATTGCTATTAATTGTATAGCTTTGTCCATGAGACAATATTAAAGTATTTTTCAAAGAATCAATCTTGTACTATGCATTCTCATTCAGAGATTTTCTTGAAATACTAGAAAGTATTTGGTAGTAGACTGTTATTTTTTGCATTGTCTTTCTTACCCTAATGATAGCTTCACGAAATTGCGTATAGTTAATAAGTTGGTTCCAATTATTATGGATGGACATGCATGATTTGGCAAGTTGTAAAAAACATGGAAACATAATAAATGCAGAGACTGTAATCTGTAGTCTGATTTTTTAAATGCAAGGATTAAGCAGACAGACAAATGTAGGACCACTTGCCAGCCACCTTTATTTTTGACAAACTTACTCAAATGAAGGTCACTTTTGACTGTGTGGTTTTTGACCTGTAATTATTTTATCAGCAGCTACTGAAAAACCCAGAACTGGAGTTCAACATCTGTTTCCCCATCCAAAATGCCCAGGTCTTGAAAATATTAAAACCAATTGAGGCGATTAAATCAACTTAGTAGGGTGATCCAGTTTCGCTTTTCCAAAAATACTAGCAAAAAGATGACCATGTCCATCCAGAATTTGCTGTCATTTCTTGGAATTTCATTATAAAAATGTGGATGTTGCCACAATATACTTGGCTTACTCACACCCGAATGCAGTTGAAGACAACAGCGAACTTCAATCCACAAGGGACAGATGGTCATTTTTGGATTTTCTTCCCTAACAGCAGATTTTATGAAAACAGACCAGTGGTACAAATAGGGCTGAACTTAACACAGAACTTTTATTTTCTCATTTAAAATGATAAAACAATATTTAAACAGAAAAGAGTGTTCCACGCTACAGCCATCTATCTGGAGGCTGCAATTTATTTTCATGTACTTTTACAAAAGCACACCTCTAAAAGTGATAGCCACAAATTTATTTTGCTGTAAAATACACCTGTCCCCAACTCCTGAGATCCTTATGAGATTGTTGTGGTTTGAATACAATTTGTCCCATCCAGAAACACATATTGAACTCTAATTCCTAGATATTAAGAGACAGAAACAATCTAACCATGGTATCTAGAGGCAGGGCCTTGGGAAGGTGACTAGGATTAGACAAGTTCATCAGTAGAGCTGCCTTTAGGGAGTCAGGTGGCTGCACAGAAGGACAGAGAGGGACCAGACAGACACACATCCATGCAAGAGCTCCCTGTTTACTCCATGTCTTGCCGTACATCACCTCAAGGTTCTGCCATAAAGATGTGGCCAATCAATGTTGGACTAGAGCCATGAATGGAAATAAACCTTTCCTCTCCATGATGTACCCAGATATTAATATTGTGTTATTAGCAACAGAAAATGGACTAAGACAGTGAAGACAACGTTCTCAAGACCCAGGGTAGAAGTGGTTCTGTGAGACCAACGGTAGGAAAGTGGGCAATGCTTTCTCTTCCCATTATCTCTCTCCCACCCAGCCCACAAAATCAATTCCTTTTGACAACCTGTTTGGGAGAACACTTTTCTACATGATGGTAAGGTTTCCACACATGCCTGAAGTAAATCAAAAACATTATAAATGTACAATAAATCAACAAATAAAACTGCACTCTATCCTTCTTTCCATGTAACCTGAGTGTGGTGCAGAAATCGGCTGAGCCTAGAAAAACACGGACCCCTGGCCAGCGTTCCTGCGTCCCAGACCTACATGGTCCTGCTTACAAGGGAACTCACTGCAGTCCTACAATAAGCTTCTAGAGCTTATGTTAGTCACTTTCCCATTACTGGGACAAAATACCTGACAACAACAAAGTAAAGGAGGAGAGATTTACTTTAGCTTATGATTTCAATGGGTTCAGTCCAAAGTCAGCTGGCTCCAAGGCAGAAATGGAATACTGGAAGGACCTGGTGGAAGAAAGCCGCTCACCCCTTTGTAACCAGGAAGCAGAGAGAGAAAGAGAGGAGCTGGGGACAAGAGTACATCCTTCCAAGTTATACCTTCAGTGATTCACTCCCTCCAACAAGACTCCATCTGTGAACATGAGACTTTAGGGGATATTTTAGATCTAAACCATAAGAGAGGCCAACCTACAAGGCTGTGCATGCATCCTCCTCTGTGGAGAGCCACAGCATGGCTCTGGATGTGCATGAAGTCCCTGCCACCACACTGTTCCTGGGTGGTTGATGCCTGGTCTGGGGCATGGCAGATGGACAGTTCTAAGGGGCCCCTGTGTCCTTGTCCCATGTTGGATGAAAGCTCTGCCTACATCCAAGGCTTAGATGGACCTTTTCACTTGTGAGGGCCTTCGGGATAAATTGCTGTGGTGTAAGTGTCTGTCCTCCATTCATCCTGCTTTGCCTTGTTTCCAATCTCATATCCAGTTTAAGTGGGGCCTGTCCATACCCAAAATATTTAATGAGGGTAAATTTTTTTTAACATGTTCGAGCCTTTGAAACATAATTTTGTTTTCTTTTTGTTTGTATGCTTGGGTAATAGTAAATAAGTAGCCTAAATAAATATGTGTTTTTATTGCATTTTTAAGAAGGTGATTTGGGCTCCTGGGAGTAGCATTTTACTTAGGGAAATTTTACTCCTGCTTAACTGGCAATTATTGTGGATTTACTATTAAGTGATCAGGGAGGCAGTCTTCGAGTGAATTTTTGTCAATTAACTGTGTTATTAACTAATATTCACGTTTTCCTCAGACATGCAAACTATTTGAGATTTCTAATAAATGTCTTTAATTACATAACATATAAATAGTAGTTCTAGAGGGAATAAAGATTAATGAGAAAATTTTGCCTTTAAATTTAGTTTAAAATAGAACAAGATACGAAGCATGCTCTACCTTTTAGAGACACTGTCCTATTTTTCCTCTTATTAAAGCATTTATAAATTCCTCCCCTTCCTACTTCTCTCCTCCCCTTCCTCCTCCTTTTTTCCCTTCCCTATTTTTTTCCCTCTCCCCCTCCTTCTTCTTTGAATGCAAATTGCAGAGTTAAAAATGTGTCATTGTAAAATTCCAACCTGGAAATCACCACAATAAGAAATGCCAAGGACAGCAGCGAGAATGACCCTAAGGTAAAATCAGCCATAAAACTGTATTATTGCCATATTTTCAGAGTGACAATCTGCAGAGCAAAGTGGTTCCTGGCTCACGGAATAAGGATCAGTGCTGTAGGGTTATTTACACATTCCCACGTGGCTTAAAATTTTGTTATGACACTAGTTCATTTCTAGAAGTTCTATGTGATCTTCTTTCAAATTTTATGGTCCTTTATTTTATTGTTTTGGGATTTGTTTTCCAATTTATTGTTTTGGGGTTGTCTGCTGTTTACCCAACTCGGAGGGTAACCTGTAGCACTGAGGTACACCCCTAACTCTCTTATAAAATTTTATTATTTTGAGACAATGTCTTGCTAAGTTGCCCAGGCTATCTTTGAACTTTTGATGCTCCTGCCTCAGCCTCCCAAGTAGATGGAAGGACAGACCTGCACCAATGTTTTATTGTTCCTTTCACTTTGTTCAAGTAATTTAAATTCCTGAATCGCTAAGTACTCTTAATATTTCTGCCTTCTGTGTGGCGACTTATTCATGTGTCACTTGAAGGTTTTAACTCAGCTCATTTTCAGTCGGCTTTTCTCTCCTTACCTGCATGATCTACTTCATGGAAGGGCCCTCCAGAGGTGCCACACTTGCCTATTCTGTGGTCGCGAGGGTCTCAGGATATGTCTTCAGTCCAACTTGCTCCGCTTGGGATTCTGCTGGACATACACGTGTACATTTGGGCTTTGCTTTCAGCCAGGTCTAGAGGCTGGGGTTCTCACAGAAGAATGTGTTCCCCAACTGAGGTCTTTGAGATCACACAAGGTATGCTGATCCCACAGCAGCGGTAGGACAGTTTCTAGCTCTTTCCACGAGAGACGCTGTACCAGCTCTGGTCTCCTCCTTCCTATGGCCACATCCTTCTGCTGGGGGAAACATCAGCATGTCTTCACTTTAATCCAGGACCCTTCTAATCCACTTTCGGCACAGGAAGATGTAAAGTGGCTGCCTTTATTGGAGCAACAGGGCACAGAAACAGAAATGGGGCACAGAGACGGGATTCACTCAAGTCATTCAATCAACTGACACTGTTGATTAGAAGCAGAAATTGTCACATCACGGTGGCTGATGAAAGACAAGCTCTAAGTATTCACTGTTAGAGACCAGAAATTCCAGTCACGTATTCAAGCCCAGTTCTTTGGAAAATTCTATACCTTTGTAGATTTCCACTTATGACATTTTCAGCAGATTGTTTTTCCTTAGAGCATTTTAAATATTTATGTCATTATCCTTGCTTCTGTAAACTTTTTCCAATGTTCCATTTTCAGTGCCATCGTGGTTGTTACAGTTTCTATCTGGATGTCCTTTACATGCTCATAGGTGGAGCTTCCGGTCCCTGTGTGGATCATGGGGGCGTGATACTCACTGGTGGATTGGTCCACTGAGGAGCTGACAGCTAAATGTGATTTGGGAGGTGAACCTTGGCTGGAAGAAGTGGTCACTGAGGACATGTCCTGGAAGGACTTATCTGCCCCCCCTCTCCCTTGATGGCTCTCTTCTTCCTGCCTGCCGTGCCATGAACTGTCTCTCCTCTGCCATGCTGCCCCGCCTTGCCACCAGCCTGCTATGGACTGAAACCTCTTCAAACTGTGAGCCAAAATAAGCCCCTCTTCCTTTAATTTGTGGGTGTTGGTATTGTGTCTCTGCAATGAGAAGGTAACTAAAACAATGTATACTTTTCCCTGCTTTGGCCATTCTGCCTCCACAGTAAGGGTTACATGTTATTAATCCCAGGGCTTTACTGCCTTGTCTCCTTCTTCTTTCCACTGCTATTGCCTGGTTCAGCCACTTCTTGGGGCTTCTGGACTCTGTACGTCTCCTCCCCGGGTTTTTGAGAGGAAGACCAGAGAAGTAAGATGGCATTTTCACCACAGTCCCACAGGGGTACAAACTACCGACTTGACTTTTCACTGTGGTGCTGATCTCGACCATCTTTCTGGCGGGTCTCTCCTCTTGTTTTCACAATTCCTCGTGCTGACATGTATTCGTCACACAGTGCTGCAAGAGCCTTCCTTTACTATTTCCTTCCCTTCATCCTCTATTCCCACATCAATCCGTGCCTTCACTGTCCCGCCCACCCTCTCTAATATAGTAAGTATATCACCGTCCTTTTAATCTTTGCTGTTCTTTGGAAAAATGATGGTGTTTTTGCATGTGTAATATGACATAAAATAACAGTATTAGTTGACAATGAGTATACATTTTCAATGTAGGGCTAAGAAGCAGCGATGTCACCTGAAGCTTGTCCAAACCTGCATGGTTAATGAGTAAGGGGAAAGGCGGGGATCTGAAACTAAGATATTTAAAGAAAGCACCTATGCTCATACTGCTGTTCTTCCATCACTGGGTTCCTGGAGAGAATCAAGGCGATGTCCACAAGGTGTGTGCCTTGGCACTCAGTAATTATTATTAACCCAACTCTGAGACACAGAGCACAGAGTGGCATATCTCACCACCTAGGCCGCCCCAGTGGCTTTGTGACAGGTGACATAGATGGGACATTTCATGAGAATTAAGAAATTCACCCTCTTTATCTGAACAAAGGCTTGAAAACAATAAGTGTTCCAAGGCACTGACGGCTTGCATTTTCTGCAAGGCTCCATGCTAAGCATGTGGATACGTAATCTCATCTAATGCTATCATTCTGATGTGGAAAATATTTTTATTCCTGAATATACATTTTCAAGGTTAAAATTTGCCAGAATTACACAACTAATATGGGCAAAGTTGGCTTTCACTCCCAAAGTCTCAATCTCCAAATCGTTCTATCCTATGATTTGATACAAAGTCTATAATTTAATATAGGATCCAGCTTTTAATTTTCTGTTTTCTTGTTAAAACACTATAATACCTATTTTTGCCTTTTTCCCCCATGATGGGGATTGAACCCACATCCTTGCACATGCCAGACAGGTGTCCTGCCTCTGAGCTACCTCTTAAACCCTCAGGATGCTTCTTTTAACCTAAGAAATGAACGTGAGCACTACTGGATGTTTTCTACTGCATTTAAAATGTTTCTCCAATTTTTATTTAACAAGGAGAAATAGGACCAAATATATTCAGAATGCATTTTATTCCTATTTTTTCAAAAATCACAATGATCTTATCGATGTTTGTAAATAACAAATTCCAGTAAGGGAATATTGCTTTTGACAAAGACATTTACCGACAGTAAATGCTAAACAGATCCAGAGGACATGCAACTAATTCATGTGTCCCTCTCTATATGATGAACACATATTGACTATGACTTTTAAAAGCTCAGGCAGTTCATTCTGAAAAGGCCAAAAACTGGTACATTAAATATCATGCCAAAATCATTCTGAGAAAAACTGACATAGGAGCTTATTGTCAATGCGAAGAATTAATTTGCAAGTAGGAGGTAACTCAAAAAAATAACTCTCAAGAAGAGTAGAAGTTAGGTTTAATATATCTTTAATTTCCAAACTAAAGTCACGAGGTTCTGGAATTTGGTACTATACAAATATAATACAGTAAGATGAATCAACCATGATGGTCTGGTTCCATTTTGTTTGTAATAAATGCTGGTCAAGGCACTTGTCCTTTCTGTTAACATACATAGAAAAGTTCAGCCTTTAATGTTTTTCAGAAGCAAATATTATAATGTGCAAAAATATCTTAAAGTCAAGTTGAATTTCTTGCCTTTAATTATAAGTGTCAAAAAAGCTAAAGGTGTCATTGTGAGAGGCTTTCATTTTATACAATTACTTATTCATCCTATTGTTTTTTCGCAGGCAGATTCTCATTTAACTCATAATTACTGTACAACTTTAAAGGGAATAGAACCCTTCCTATAGCATACTCTTATTTTTATAGCTGATGGAATAACTGCCAGTATCTTCCAATAAAATTTTCTCATTATTCACCATAGCTTTGTATAAAATTATTGGCATCAGCACCATACAAATTTAATTATTTTAGCATTTTACTTTTATAATTGAAGGGAAATTTTACTTCTCATTAATATTTTCCTGAAATCTTTTAGTTTCATTTATTGACTTTTCAAGGTAAACTTTAGGTTCATTTTTCTTTTTATACCTTTGCTTCATTCTTAATGAAGTGATTTTAAATTGGAATTGTATTCAGTCTGCAAGTGTATTTGGGAAGAACTTACATCATTCAAATGATCAGAATTTACAGAAATTATGTCCATTGCACTTTTCATTTCTAATCATTTCTAGAAGTTTCTGCATTTTGATCTGAAGGTATTTTGTTGAATTAACTTCTAAGAATGTTACAGTTTTGAAATGCTTGCACTAACTTTTGAGATCTTGTACTGTTAAACTTTCTAACAAGTTCTTACAGATAGGACTGCTACCAATTTTTATATCACACTATATTTTCTAATTTGGAAAAGATATACAAGATGAAAGTAGTAGGCTGACCAGCAATTATGTAACTTCAAGTTCAGTACAGAAAGTTAAATGGATAAAACCAAAATGCTCCCCAGCCTCACATTAGAAGAGAGACCTTTGTGGACTAAATTTGAAAAGTGTCACTTCTCCTCAAAATTTAGTGATAGGCTGAAATAGTCAGTAGAAAATACAGAATGGATTCATATATCTCAACAGCTAAAATAATAGGATTCTTTTAATAGCCAGATCATTTGACTGCAAGACTTAAGGAAAATGGATGACAATAACACTCTCAAAGATTTTATGGCACTCAACAGAAGAAAGCTAATTGAGAATAGGGAGGGTGCAAATGTAAAATCAATAAAAAGCAACAGCAGCTTGTAGCAACCTTCCTTGCACTGAATATCCACACAGTTTATTGTAAGTACCAGACTTTCCCTAGTTCAAGTAATAAAGACATAAGCAGCGCATATAGAGACTCCCAAGGTCATTCACTCAGTGGAGAAGGACATATTGATTTCTGGAAGGGGCAGCATTGTCAGTGGCTTCCAGAGAAAAGGAGGAGGTCCTTCTAGGTTCACCCTATCCGCTCCTGAGGAGAAGCTAGGAATATAATTAACAACAATAGGAGGAATTGGCACCATCACTACTCCTAAGAAAGGCATTCATAGCAATGGAAAGTTAAAAAACTGTCCTGGAGCTCAGTGACAGAAAGACACAAAGGAATCACCTAGGCAAAATACTGCAACATGATAAATGACCAAGCCAGGAACTGGGGAGAAAGTTAGGCAGGTGTCATTGTAAATATCAGGACAAGGTCTGAGGTCAGAGTGTGGAAGTAGAGTTTCTGTGGAACCCACTGCTAATCTAAGTGGGATGCTGGCTGTAGATCTGAGGGAAGAGGGGTGGTGAAGTCCTAGTGAAGCTGCCGTAGCAAGTTAGAGCTTGTCCTTTACTCTCTTACATTCTGAAGCTTTTGCACGAGCTTCACTTCCACTCTGGCTGAAATTTAACAGCCCTTTCTACTTTGGTAACCAGCAAACGAGCACCTTAAGAGTAGCAGTAGAATTATGCTGTTTGGAAAAGAGGATACACACACACACACACACACAACACCTATACATGATCATTATTCAGTTTGCATTCCAATAATCTAGAGAAAAATGATGAACCTTTAAAACCATACATTTTTGCATTCTTTCCATGTGAGATTAGGAAAAAATCCAACATGGTATATGTGGTTGACACATCAATTATTTATGCAGACAATTATTTATGTATTTAGTAATTCAATTAATTGTTAGCCCTAACTCCACGCATTGGAGCTGTTTGGTGACCCTTTATTCCCCCTTTCCCCAAATAAGCAAGGCGCACTAAGGATCTTCTAATCTAGTTAAGGGAGACAGAAAAGAACTTAAATATTGTACAGCAATAGAAAAAAAATGTTCTTACAACAGTAAATCTTAGTGTTCAGAAATGATACTACGAAAATTGAGAGGGTAGAGAGAATAGAAGCTGATTGGAAAAGTGAGAAGTACACATATATCTTGGGGGAGTTTATGCTTGGCTTTGGACAGTGGGTGGCTTTCAAAAGGCTGTGGAGGGAACTGGGGATTTTCTTGAAGGGCACGTCAGAAAAAGCACCAAGATGGAGAGGCCAGGACCTGCGTCTGCCTAGAGACAGCACAGTCAGGGTTAGGCTTGGATGGGAAGATAAATGCATTCCTATGAAGTACTTTCACTCAGCATTCTAAGTGTAATTTCTCCAGCCCGAGCACCTTGGATTGAGCCTCGTTAACTCTGCAAGTAGCCTACAGCTCCTCTTCCAGCTCTTGCTGTCTTTCCTACCAGTTCCCTTCCATGGCTCCCTTGGTGAGTTCTCAGCACCTGCCTGTATACAGCTGCCCTCATAGGCTCAGCGTGGTAGAGGCACACATCTGCAACATTTGCAGCCACGTGTGTTTGCATTTTCTCCAGAAATGTCCCCAAGTAAACAGCAGAGCTGTGCTGCCTCCATACAGGACAATACTCAACTCCCAACCAGACTTCCATCGCCAGGCCTCTCAGATGGAGAACATACACTAAGCACATCTCAGGCATCACCTCCACTCTCTCCACACTGTGAATGAGCCAGTTTGGTGCAGAGGCTTTATTTCCTATTTATTGCCTGTGAACTCTGTTAGATGTTGGCAGAAACAGAAAGAATGCAGAATTGACGGCAGTTGTTTTCTGCCAGCCAGACCAAGGGATTAAATGAGTTGTCAAAGCTTGTTCAAGTAGCCATAATTTTAGGAATTAAATTTAGGGTTTTGGATCCTCAAGGAATAGTTGGTAACTAATTCTTACTCTGTTTTATCCAGCTACTCCTTTCAAGTCAGCAACTAATGATAAGAGTTACAAATGTCCAATGCACTATCTTTAATCAGTTGGTTTTAATAGTAATTATTGTGTGCTAAATTAGGTTTGCAAAACATTTTCTTAGACTCTTGCTCTCAAAAAGTTTAGGGGATCTATATCTTTATCTATCTATATCTATATATTATCTATCTATCATCTATTGAGAGGTGAGAGAGAGAGAGAAAGAGAGAGAGAGAGAGATCTGAGAGAGAGATGGAGAGGATGCTAATTAAAATAGAAGGGATGTCAAACTTGGGTCTCCTAATATTTCCCAGTGCTACTGAGGCAAACTGTGAACTCAAGACACATAAGTCTTATAGTTGATATTATCATCTTCTTCAAGTTCTCAAACACATACGAGGGAAGAGGCTGGCACAGTGAAACTTACATACTTTTCTACTTTCTATATTTAATAAGTAGGGTTGCTTTGAGCATTTTATATCCTATATTCACATAAAGGAAAGAAATAGATGATGTCATGTTGCTAAACCAAGCTGGACATAAACCAGATGATTTGCGGGATTAATTAACTTGGAAAATCCATTTAAGGACTTGTAACTCTATCAATAGTCTTACATTATTAATGGCTTTTCAGAATTCCAGAATGTCTTTAAATTCCCACTTCACCATTCTGTGATCACCTTTAATTACCAGTGAGGGTTATTACTTGGACAATTTACTAGGTGCAGGCAACCTGCTATGTAAGTTGCACACACAACTTCACTCAAAAGTCTCAGTAACAATGCTCCATAGATATTATTATTGATATCTGATGTGAGGAGATGGAGGATCAGGTTGGCTGGGATATTTTCCAATGCCCTGTGTGGCAGGCAGAGGCAAAAGTGAACACAAACATGGCTGATTCCACTTATCCTTGTATTACAAACTCCACACCCCATGAAACCAACAGTCTTTCCCATTTCACCAGCTTCCTCCTATAATAATAACATCAATTCCCTACTCAGTCTGGGAATAGTCCCGTAGGCAAATATTTATGGATACAGCAAGAGATATATACTAAACTCACATGACGGTTATTAGATTTAACTTAATATATAGCCTGAAACACTTAGAAATTTCAAAGTGCAATATAAATGTATGATATTTT
Source organism: Erethizon dorsatum (assembly GCA_028451465.1). Classification (NCBI taxonomy): domain Eukaryota; kingdom Metazoa; phylum Chordata; class Mammalia; order Rodentia; family Erethizontidae; genus Erethizon; species Erethizon dorsatum. The sequence goes on from CM051833.1 coordinate 61,736,923, forward strand.
AAAACTCCTTATAGTGACAAATAATAGTAGACAATTGTGCACTAATGAGGTAACGGCTGTATTATTGGAATTATTTCTGTATTTGCCTTTCCCCTACAAGTAAATTATAATATTGTGTAGGAAGGGAATAGATCTCAAATAATTCTAAATTGCCTGAAGAAAAACCCCTCCTTTTTATAGAAGGATTCCATTTTAACATAAAAAACTGGGAATTCAGTTATGGGTATTTAACAAAATCATAGACCTGCAGTCATGTTTTTTCTGAGTTAACTGGAAAAAGCTAAAGGTCAGGAGTGAGATGGTGATAAAAGGCTATTCTACAAATTCTGTAGCACAGCTCTCTAGCTCTTTTAGATTTCACTGTTTTATTATCAGGTCATGATTTGCACCACAGTTATTATGATAATTAGCTCCCATAAACCTTTAGTCACCCTCAATTCTATCGTACCTATTCTTAAAAACGCATTTTTTAAAAACAACCATGTGGTTGTAGTTTTAGACGGAGCAGAAATATACCTGTTAGGAAAGTAAAGTAAACCCAAGGAAAAGTTTCATGAGTTGCACACACTTCATCCGTCTTGGCACTGCCACAGCCGACTCTTACACGCTTCTCTCCACTGTGGCTACAATGATCTACAGTGAATTTCTTTTTGTGAGGTCCTGACATTCATTTTCCTTAGAAAAGTTGGGGTGGGGGCAGAGAAGAGATCGAGATATGTGGTGAGCCACCAGAACTTAACTCTTGTCTTATTCTTTGGGATGTAAGATCAAACAAATAAATATTCCGCATAGTAAGAAATCTGGTAAATCATTCAGCTTTGAATGATAGTCTTGTTTTAAATTCACTTAAACAATAACAACAGAACTTTGGTAAAATGTGATTGTCTCTTGTTAACCATTTTACTAGAAGTACTTTTCATTTCCTGCTTATGTTATATTCTTACACTAGACTTCCTTTGTCATATAAATGTATAGGTGACTGTGTGTGTTTGTGTGTGTGTGTGTGTGTATTTTTACCTATCTCCTAGAAGATATCTATAGCTATATCTACATATAGATATATAGATATAGATATAGATATCAACTTTATCATGGATCCACTACTTTTGCTATGCTTGGGGAACATATGAACTTGTTATCTATTTTGCCAAAGTGGTTTTTATAACCCAGCTGATTGAATATAAAATCCTGCATTTTACCCATGATTTTGAAATTGCCCCCCTTGCACTTCCATAAACTGTTTTCATTTCCTGCATGAGGCCTGTGAAATCTGGCAGCATGACTTTCAGAAGACGGGATTGCTGGTGCAGTGGCTTCTCAGCCTTTTAAGTGCTGTGTCTTTGGAGCACTTTGTCAAAACACATCATAGCAGCCACATCTGTTCATTTATTTGAACCAGAGAAAGCAGCTTTTCTTTTAAGATCTTCGTAAACCAGGCATATTGCTGCTTGATTACTTCCCAAAGGTATAAGCCATGATTCCCTGGCAGCCTGAACTTATCACTGACCTATGATAATTATGCATTTTATTGCACAGTCCTGTGAAATCCATACTGGTCTTTGAGTGTGCCGGCTCTTGAAAGCAATGTTTGTCATCATCAGTGCAATTAATCGTGAACTTGGTCTGTTTCCCCCAGTCTGATAAACTTTTCTCAATATAAAAATGCACTTATGATTAAATTTAAGGTTAGGGACATTAGATAGAAATATAGGCCCCATGCTATCCTCGCAATTTCACTATCGTCAAAACAAGTTTCACAATAGCAACATTTAAACAATATCTGAAGAAATCCAATTACACTAAATACTATCAGGGAAAACGCCCTTGGAATTTTAATCCATCAGTGCCACTCTGAGCAAGCTTGGGTAATCATCTCCTCCTGATTCAGGTTTCCACCAGCAAAATGCAGACTGCATTATGTTTGTGTCTCCTGTGCTATCATTTTAACAAGCTGGCTGTAGAACCTTCTTGCCAACCTGCTACTCCCACGGTGTAAGTTAGGCGCTTTAAAAAAAAAAAAAAAAACACAAAAAAACCTCCCTGCAGACCTCCAGCATATTACTGACTGAAGCCAATTAAGTGTGAGTTCTCTATTCTGTTGAAATTACTCCAACTTGTTTCTGCTCACTAACCCTCCATGCATATTTTTTATGATTTAAAAATATGTGTGTAACTAAACAGGTTAATTACAATAAGCACACTGAGCTCCAGGCAGGTAAGATGAGTGACCAGAGGCAGGTGGGTAAGGGACAGTGTGAATTCAAGTGAGCTGTACCTGCTGTGAAAACCCATAGACCCTAGGAAGGCAGGGAGTTTACGAGGGATACTTTTTCCAGCCAATGTTATAAGGAATGAATGTAGGGGGCAGTCAAGCAGCAGAGCATTGCATACTGTATTAGACCCACAGGCAAATGGGGAAATGTATCTTTATCTACACTCACCAAATTACACCCTCATGTTGGGAAGCAATTGAAAAAGGTTGATAAAAGTTCTGTGGTCAAAAGCACATTATTACACAAAGCCTCATGCTGCCCAGTTCCTCCAATGCCATTGCCAACCTTCATAAACCCACCTGGAAGCAGACGCAGACAGTTGTAAAGGTCACAGTAACACAAAGGTGCACAATAATGCAGTTCATAGAACAACACATAATTATCTGTTTTTATTTGCAAATCTATACAATCATAATTTGATAGCCAACTGCTCTGAAACTGGATTTGGTACTTGACACATTTTGATGTGAAAATTTTTCCCCAGTACTCGTTTGTTTGGTACTTGATACATTTTTGTTGGTGTCAACTGTCTAACAATTTGATACCACTTCCAGCCAAAATAACCAGTTTGGTACTTTTAAGTTTTGATAATTGTTGCATCTCTCAGAACCAGTTAGCAACAAGTACCAAGGTATCACTGTATGTTATCCATCATGGATTGTCTGTTTCAATTTTTATTTTTACAGACTAACTGTGATGTTTGGATTCCCTTAAATATTGGGTCTTTGATCAATTCCTCACCAGCCTCATTTTTAAACTTGACTCTACCGGCAGACATTGAAAATATTAATAATATTAATAAAAGTGAATCAAACAGGATTGAATGAGTGCCTCACACCAAGGAAGATTGAATATTATTTAGTTGTAATTGTCACATCTGTGCGGACTGGGTTGGGATAGGGAATATATTCCTTCCTGTAGGTCACAGCAAGAAAGGTGGAAAAACCACTGGCCAAGAGAACCCAAAATAAAAAAGTCATCACAAACACAAGCATCCTTGTGAGCTCCAAAATGCACAGCTTAGAAAGTTTTGAATTATGCCATTTGCTTCGGAATTGCTCTGCAAGGCATTTTGACTGTAAGGCTTAAAGAATAGCTCAAAGCCTTGGGGTTTGGAGAAAAGAACTTGACCCCTTGCTATTGCTTCTCTGAGTCTGAGACACAGTTTTTACCAGTTCAACAGGTAAATGGAAAGTCTAACTCTTTCCCATCACTGAAGCCCAGACTCACACGTGCACTTGCGTGTGTTCTGACCTCCATGGCACAGACCTTGCTATGATAGGAGTTTATGTTTCGGGGTTTCTCAGGGTCCGCCCTATGCATCCTGCAATCCATTACATCTTCCTGGCAGCTTCCCTGAGGACTTCACGTCTCCCATATATTGTTTCGACAGATAGAAGTCTGGACAGTGAGGTCCCATGGTGAAATTCTCCCCTCTCCTTACACATATGTACCTGAAAGACAAATATTCTGAAGACTGACCCCAAGAACATTCAGTGCTCGATGGACAGAGATCGCCTGGAATGCGTCCATGTATTCATTCAGTAAGCAAAGAAGTACGAGTGTCTTTCCTGTTCCAGACCAGGTTCCCAGTGCTGGGAATGGAGCAGTGAAGAGAATCTGACATCTCCATTCTCAAGGTGATCACACTCCCAAGAGGGGAGGCTGCCAATAAACAGATGAATGTAAAATAGTGTGCCAGAGAGAGACAAGTGCTAGCAGGAAAAGTGAAGCAGGAATTATGGGCAGAGTGGCAGGTAGGAGGACCTTTAATTTGGTTGATCATAAAAAAAAGCCCGAGAAGCAGACATCAGTAAAAGGCTGGAAGGAGGTGAGAAAAGGCATGGATACCTTGAATGGTGATGGAATCTTCTAGCAAATGAGAAGTCACTGATGACAGAGCTTGGCTGGAATCTTCAGGAAAAGCAAGAGGATAAAGGTGCTAGAGCAGAAAAGGACATGGGCATGAGGGTGGTGTGCAGGAAGGGTGTGAGTGGAAAGAACAGGAGCTCTGGGGGTAACAGGATAAGGAAAAAGCAGACAGGGTGTGCAAGGTCTTGTAGACAATTTTAAGGCATTAGGCATTTCTCAGAGATGACAAACTATAGAGGGCACTGGTTGGAAGATGACATAAGTTTGACTTAATTCAAGTTTGTGGGGTCAAAGGTGGAAGTAGATAGAGGACAATGGTGGTGGGATTAAATGTGGCAGCAGAGGAGGCAGAAAGAATTAGCTGAATTTTGGATAATGTTTGCTATTAGAGCTAATGGGGCTCATGAATTGAACATACAATATGGTAAAAACAAAATTGTGAGTCAAAGATGAGTTTTCACATGTGTGAATTTGAAGTATAGAATTGCCTTTCCCTGACTAGAAGAAAGCTGCCACATGAAGAGGTTTGAGGAGAGTGAGATCAAAGGTTTACTTTTGAGTGTGGTGAGCGTGAGGTGCCCACGAGACTTCCCAGTGGCCACAGGAGTTTGTAGCTGAAGAGTGCATTGGAGAATTCAGGGCTAGAGACAGATATTTGGCAGTTGGCAGCAAGCAGATGGCATTTAAAGCTGGAGTGGACCCAAGTTGTAGATCTGTTTCATTTTGCTGCCCAGTGTTTGAAAAAAGGGGAATATGCTCCTTTAGATGGAGCATATAACGTCCAATTTCTATGCCATTATTATTCTCTTGCCTTATTCTCATTTCTACTTCACTCAGGGATGGTGCCTGTGGTCTCACCCAAGCTCGTCCAGAGGGGGGAACCTTGGTCTTGATAGTCCAGAGATACCTGGTTTTGAGTCTGTTATCAGAGTCTGTTATCAGAAAATATTTGACAAGTGAATGATTTTTGGTACAAAAAAAAAAAGTAGAATATGCTCAACACAGAATAAAGGAGAGTCAACTCCCAGGAGAACCCTGGAAGATTACAAAATGAGGAGGAAATGGAAGAAAAAAAAAATGTATGTTTTACTGCTAGGCAGATGTGGTGGAAGGAAACTAGATGGGTAATGCGAATGACTCTGGAGGGAGGAACTGAGAGTGGTAACAGAAACCAGACATTGAAATAAAGACTAGATCCCAACTGCACCAACATGGCGGCACACTTGTTGGCATACAAGCTGGCTCCTCCAGCCACGCTTTCCAGTTGCAATTGTTCCACTTCCTTGAAGTTGGAGTAACCCAGCTGAGGACTACTCCACATTCCACAGATGCACCAAGTTCTTCAACATTTCTTCAGCTTTGATTGCACTCCTCTCTGTGCCTTTTTCTCATATTCAGTCTTTGGTATCTTGGTTGATATGTAGAGATCTAATCAAGAGTTTTTCATCTGTAACCTCCCATTACTACTAAAAAAAACCTAAAGGGTCTCTCACATTATGTTACATAGAGTTGTTATTGGCTTAGAATTTGCTGCGTGGCTCATGTATCACTAATACTAGCATGTTGTCTATGTACAAGGTATTCAAATTACAGTATGTTTGATGTCACACAGGATGTAGAAGCAGACAACTACAGATAATAAATTTGTCATGGGAATGTGCTATATCCAAAGGAAATTAGCACTTACTCACTGGGCAAGGTAGCATCTATAACCTGCAGAGCACAGTCCGTGGATAATAACATGTCTGAGTAATACGACACTAAGATGAACAACTTCCAGTCCCATGATTGATTTGGTTTTGATTTTGAATTTCATGTTCATAAAGTCATCTTTTGATTATTAATTTAATTGTTCATCCTAGTTGCTGTAAAATGCTCATAGTTGGTGAAAGATAAATATTTGGTAAATCAATCTGCTCTCTCTTTCTAAAAGACACTTAAAACTATAAGCTATGGTTTAAAAATTAGCCTTCTTGTTTTGGTTAGAAGTAACCACAGTTTGGGCCGGTGAGATGGCTCAGCGGCGTAAGCGCCTGCCTTGCAAGCGCGAGGGCCCGAGTTCGACTCCCGGAACCCACATACGAAAAAGGGGCCGGTGATATCGCTCAGTGGCACGGGTGCCTGTTGGCACGCGAGGTCCTGAGGTCGTCCCCCTGGTACCGACAAAAAAAAAAAAAAAAAAAAGAAGTAACCACAGTTAAATGATTTTGGTAAATTAATAAAATGATCTCTACAAGCAAAAGAATCAGAATCTGGAAAAGAACTGAAAAAAATTCTAGAATTTTATTAATTAGATAATATATCACTGTATATAGTGACATATATACACTCACTGGGTTAAATTTTAGGGCACAGGTTATATAGGTTATAAATTTTAAGGCATTCAAAATAAATGTAGGGGGGCCGGTGAGATGGCTCAGCGGCTTAAGCGCCTGCCCGGCAAGCGCGAGGGCCTGAGTTCGACTCCCAGAACCCACATAAGAAAAAGGGGCCGGTGATATCACTCAGTGGCATGGGCGCCTGCTGGCACGCGAGGTCCTGAGGTCGACCCCCCGGTACCCACAAAAAAAAAATAAATAAATAAACGTAGGATACTCGAGCATCTTATAATCTAACTGAGAACAATATAAATGATAGACATGGAATGTACGTAAGACTGTGTTAGATGATGTCTAACTGAAAAAATAGATAAAAGTAACTCAGAAAAATCAGTAGCATCTGAAGGAGGCACGGAGGAGCTGAGCTAGGCTTAGATGACAGGAAACTCCAGGGTAATATAAATCATAATGACAGCTAAGTTTCAGTCAATATTACCACATGCTGAGTCTTGTGTTTGTCACATAGTACCCAACATAATCCTCACATAACCTATGAAAGATGGATATGTTTCTATCTGCACATAGAGACCATAAGGTTGATCACATAGACAAGGTAAACAGCATAAGGTTAATCAAACTGGGAGTCAAAGGCTGATCAAAATTTAAACTGAGATTTGCTTTCACATCACATGCTCTTCTAGTTTACTGTAGAAATCCTATATTCCAAGGATGTTAGTTATCAATAATGTTACATATTTCATTCCACTATTTGAACTATCCCAAAATATAAACAATGCTAGAAGGGTTTCACAAGTATGTGGAGGAAGCATGAACGCATTAAAACCAGACAAAAATAATTCTCTTCATGAAAATAAAAGTGAAGATTCTACTAAAGATAGTAGTAAGAAATAGAGCGGTGCATACAATAGAAAACACAGTGTATCGAAGAGCCTTGCCTGACCTCGAGGGTGTCCAATCTTGTCCCAAGAACCTACCAGACATTCTAAACAAGGCATAGGGATGAAAGAATGCAAAATCCTCACTATTTACACTTGCCTTTCCAATACGTGTATCAGAGTCCAAAGAATTAACAAATATATCTTCGAGAACCTCCCCAAAGTAGCAGGTCATATAATATACATAAAAATGATTATAGCTTTTCTATAAGTTGGCAAGAAAGGCATAACCTAAGTGGAGGAAAATTCACCATCAAATATTACTAAGTGTCTAGAATGGATTGGACAAAAAAAGGTGAAAGAAACATAATACAAAGTTTAAAATTTCTATTCATGGAGTGAAACCAAAAAGAAATATTTCATGCAGTAAGAAAAAAATATTACTAAATGGGAAGACAATATTTTTAAAGTACTACTTCTCACTAGAGTGTGTATGTGTGTGTTTAATGCATTCCCAAAATATATCTATTCAGATTCTATTTTTCATTTTAAAAGTCAAGTCTAGATGAATCTGAAAGTATACCTGCAGAAATCTTGCAAACCTTCTTTTAAAAAAGGAAACCTATCAATACATCTTTTAAAATAACTAGCTTGTTACTCATACATAAACATTTAGTAGGATACAACTGAGATCCAGATGATAAACATGTGATAACTTATAAATGACATTATGTAGTTAACAGTAATTCTCAGCAAATAAGACATTTGAATAAGATTCTGTATTCATATTTGGAAGGAAAATAGATAGCTGTCATTTATGGCATTGAAAATATGCCTCAGCAAGATCGATACACTTAAGACAAACAAAATTTCAATCAAGCAAATACCTATGAATGTAGCTTAAAATATATGAGACCATTGCTTTTAATCCATGATCTTTCATTGAGAAAGATCTTCCTAAGCAAGACAAAAAGGCAATAGTTATAAAGAAGAGTAAGTGAAATTAAAAGCTTAATAAATTCAAGGATACTGAACAACTTAAAAGAGAAAAAAGGCAGTGAAAATGTTTTGTAAAATATAATCAGTGAAGAGTTGTCCACATTAAAAGATGTGTCATATATGATGAAGAGAAAGACAAATGCGCAATAAATAAAAATTGCCAAAAATATAAGCAGGAAACTCATTTCAGGAGAAGAAATAGAAACTGCTAAGGTATAGAAAGAAGGCTGCTTAATCTCTGTATGTCTGGGAACATGCAAATTTACAGTGATGATTGATACTATCCAGTGTCCACTGGCATGGCAGGCAGGTAGGTGTCCTCTCATGAACACAGCTAGTTAGCTGGCAGAATCTTTGAGAAAATCACTTTGACAGTAACTATGGAAACTGAAAGTACATATACAATTTGGTTCGGAAATTCCTTGTCTAGGAAAGAAGGAAAAAAGAAAGAAAGAAAAAAGGGCAAAAAAGGGAAGGAGGGAATAAAATAGGAAAGGATGGAATGAAGGAAGGGCCAGCAGCAGAGATGGGGAAGAAGGGAATGGAGTAAGAAGATAAAAAAGACGAAGAGTGCTATGGCTTATATCTAGATGTCCCCCCAAAGTTTCATGCATTCAGAGGTGTGGCTTTGGGGAATGACTAAATCATGGATGTTTGATATTGGATCAGTCCACTGATTGGTTCAGCACAGATCTGGGTGTGTGTGATTGATTTACTGAAGAGAGAAGACTCACACTGGCTGTGGCTAGCTCCAACCAACAGGCCTGCAGCCTGGATGGAATAAAAAGGGAAAGAAGAAGGGAAGAAGTTATGCTGCTTCCTGCCTGCCATGCCTTCTGCCATACCGCCCTGCCTCTACAAACTGTGAGTCAAAATAAACCTTTGTTCTTTTAAATTGTAGGTATTGGGTATTGTGTCATAGCATCAAGAAAGTAACTAAGACAAACAGGAAGAGAAAAGAGAGATGGATTATAAAGAAAGCAATTCAACAGTCATCACTAGTTTATCTCCAGTGATGCCAAACATAGTCTTTAAGTATTATTACAATGTGAAACTATCTTTTGAAAAAAAAAACCTCTAATTTAAAATACATTTCAGGGGCTGGTGAGATGGCTCAGCGGCATAAGCGCCTGCCTGGCAAGAGTGAGGTCCTGAGTTCGACTCCCAGAACCCACATACGAAAAAAGGGCCAGTGATATAGCTCAGTGGCACGGGTGCCTGCTGGCGCGCGAGGTCCTGAGTTCAACCCCCAGTACCACAAAAAAAAAAAAAAAAAAAAATTCACCATGACAGTATACAAATAATTTAAAAATCAAATATAACTAATTAACAGTTGAGTAACGATATTCTGCTACTTATTACTTAAGAATAGTGTGAAATACAGTTTATAGTACTCGTAGTTATTGGAAGAAGTTGTCAGACATAGCAATAGCCCAAAGCTTTGGATAATATGTAAAACTGTTTAGTTCTTTCAATGTTCATATTTATGTTCACATAAAACAACTCTTAGTTTAGTAAAAACATGAAAATTTAAATATTTTTACTCATTTATATATAAGATTTTATCTTCTTTATCAAAACATCCATTACCAAACACAGAATAGAAAATATAAATGGTGATGTTGGAAATAATTTAAAAGAGATAAACCAAGGCAAAGCAATTATTTGAATTTTGTGTTACCTTTACTGTTTTTATTTTATTTTATTTTTTTACGTGGGTACCGGGAATCAACCTCAGGACCTTGTGCTTGCCAGCAAGCACTTGTGCCACTGAGCGATATCACCGGCCCTTTATTTCCTTTATGTGGGTTCCAGGAGTTGAACTCAGGACCTCGTGCTTTATGCCACTGAGCTATCTCACCGGCCCCTACTGTTTTTATTTTGGTTTCTCTTGCCTAGTCTCTATTTTATAGTTTGATGTTACAATATATATACATACAGACACAGTTATATTCAACAATAGAAATTCTCAGTATAATATTCTTTTCTATTTTCAAAATCAAATTACTTCTTCTAACTTAAATATCTGGCCATATTATCATGTTCTTATGATCTTTTCTTTCCTGCTGTATATGAGTCAAAATTTGATTACTTCAATAAATACTGACTTTCTCAGTGTTTAATTCTTTGGTTATCTTTGAATCATGCACTATTTATATATGTTTAAGAATTGTCTTTAGATTATTCCAAAAATTTTAAAGTTTGCCAACTTTTAGGCAACACTACTCCTGAAATTATGAATTTTGTGTGTTACTTATGCATTTTAAAATACCAATGAAATAGATATTTGACTATTAAAATGAAAATATTTAACCAGAGGCTTCCTGAGCCATCTCCTGAGTCTTCCCTCCAAATCCCCACCCACTCCACAGCCCCTGTCGCCAGTGATCACCTTCCATTATTATATTTTGTCCTTAGTGGATGCTACATGGAATCCGACACTGTGGCATCTTTTCCACGTGGAATTTATCTCCCCACACACTGTCACTGAGCTTCCTTGAGGTTGTTGTATGTATACACTGTCTGTCATTTCCTTATTGCCGAGAAGTGTTCCACGTGTTAGCGGACACAGTTCACGCATTCCCTTGTTAAGGAGCATTTGGCTTGTTTCTAGGTCTGGGCAATCATAAGTAAATCTAGTGTGAGCAGTTCTGCCACACACCCAGGTTTTCACTTCTCTAGGATAAATATCCCTAAGTCAGATTCTTGTTCATACAGTAAGTTTACGTTTATAAGAAATCGACAAACTGATTTTCAAGGCCTAGCGCATTTTGCATTCCTACCAATAATGAACAAGAGTTTGAGTTGGTCCACATTCTTACCAGAACCTGGTGCTCTCAAGTTTGTTGTTGTTTTAAACTTTAGCCATTATCAGAAGACGCAGTGCTATCTTTTTGTGGTTTGCTGTTTTCCAGTGGTTAATGAGGTTGAACATTTTTCCAGGTGCTTATTTGCCCTTTTTCTAGTCTTTTGTATTCTTCAAGTCCTCCCACTGTCTACTACAGAGACACTTCTTGATCATGTTGCTAGACATAACTTACAGGACACAAAAATTCGGCCAGATTTATTTGAATTTCTTATGTTGTCAACTCGTTTTCTTTTAAGAAATTCATTAAATATGATCTGAAAGTTGAATGATAGGAATAAGCATGTTATGGTTGATACATTGTGTCAACTTGAGAAGTCTAGAAGCTTAACGAAGTAACTCAGCTGTTCTATATCCTAGGGTGCAGAGGACATGACCTTACCACTCTAGGGTGTTGTTCATTGTGTCAACTTGAGAAGTTTAGAAGTTTAACTAAGTGACTCAGCATGGGACCAGGGTCCTCACTTTGTAAACATCCAGAGCCTGTGCAAGAGGAGGGCAGGGAGATGGTGGGAGTGCTACACCCGCCCTAGAGGCGGTAGCCTGCATATAATATAAGGGAGGAAAAGAGGCTTTCTCCCCTTTTTTGCTCTTGTTGCTTTTGCTGTCTTCTGCCACCTTGAAGTGTTGCCCCTGTGTCATGCCACCCTGCCTTGGAGCCAACTGATTATGGACTGAAACCTCCACAAACTGTGAGCTAAATAAACCTTTCTTTTCTTAACTTTGGGTGCCCGATGTTTTGTTGCAGCAATGAGAGAAGAGTAACAAAGACAGCATATGAATAGAGAAAGCTTTTCAACACAGTTTTACTTCCCAGGAGTGAAAAGAAAACAGAATGAGTTGAGAGGTGCATTGTGGGGAAAGTAGCCAAGTATGCAAAGAAGAGCAAAGTTAATGAGTGATAATGCAGTGATTGGCACCCAGCTGCCCACATCACTTTTACATTTGCACGAATTTACTCTTTATGAATGCTCATCGAGGTGTCCTGATGCACATTCAGTTGTCATTCATCGTATTTATAGTCTTTTTTAAAAGCTAGATTTGTTATTAGTATGACATTTTTATCATCTGCAGGCACAGCTGTGTGTGAAATGAGAACTTAGTAAATGTGTACCAGGCACTCTGCAAACTTTGCTCTAGATTGTGTTTATTCCAATGCCGTATGTCTCCACCTGCTCTAGTAATGGCTCAGATTAATAGTCTAGAAAGAGCTGTGCAACCAGCCCAGTATCAGCCCAAACCCATGCTGAAGGAACATAAAATCCCTGATGCGAACTTATGCTTATGGATGGTACAGGGAAATCTCAAGATAAACCAAAATTTAATTTCTTAAGGTCTCCCTTTCTATTTTATTGCATTAACATTTGAATTTTGGTACACAGAACTTGCAACATCCCTTCTAAGACTTTCAGTCAATGAGATTTTTAAAAATTCCCATATAAAAAAATAATTCACATGTTTTTAAAGCCAGATATTAATAGTCACATATTTTAAAAAATGGTACACAATTGTTTTACCTAAAAATTATAATATACTTTGAGAAATACATTAAGTTTTATCTTTCTGTGCTGCACATGAAACACAAACCCTAAAACAGAATACAAATTTAGTTTCCATACCTTTAATTTATTTCATAGTTTTTGAAATTAAATCAGATTTATTATGCATATTTAACCTTTTGCAAATATGGGGCTAGACACAAACTAAAAGATTCACAAAATGTCAGACAGATTTATTGAGAACTTTTTAAATATTTCAAGCCATTTCATTTTGAATTTTATATCCCTTTTTTGTACCTGACAACAAATATTGGCTTAAGAAAGAAAGAAACAAGGTTGGAAAAGTAGCTCAGTGGTAGAGGATTTACTTGTTTAGCATTTGTGAGGTCCTGGGTCCAATCCCAAGTACTGCAAAAACAAACAAAAAGAACATGAATCTCCTCTCTCCTTCCCTTCCTCCTTCCCTCTCCTCCCTCCCCTCCCTCATCTAAATTTGTTTTGCCATTGCTGAGACAATTTGGAACCTAAAAATGTTAATATATCAAGATGTACGGCCATAGTTTGATCAAAGCCTTGAATAATTCTTAGTTAACTCTTTCCTTGAGATAAAACATGCAAAATAAAGGAACATTATAAAAGAAAGAGACTGTTTATGAAGGGAACTGTATGATTGAGAAATCAAAGCACAGGGTGATTTTGACTATCAATTCCCATATTTTTTAAAAAGTAGAAAGAGTGAAGTTTTAGAAGGTCTGAGGCTTTTAAAAATCCCGCAGTGCTACAATCGTGGTGACGATTATCACTACCCTGGATTTAGCTGTCCTTTTACTAGGTCCCTTTCCCAGTCACTTTTACTAGGTCCCATGGCCACCCCCTGGCTCTCTTGGGAGTCCACCTTAATGACAGAATTTGGGATGGCTGTTAGGATGAGTCATTTATTGTAGGAAGTGGTAACAGTTAAATAGCACTTGCTGGCCATCATGCCCTATTCTAAGTGCTTTACACACAGTACCCCATTCATTCCTCTCAACCACACCGGGAGGTAGGTACCATTCTTAATATCATCCCTAACTTATGGATGAGCATAGAGAGGTTAAATCATTTATTCTGGGTCCCAGAGAGCAAAGCTGGGATTGCAACCCAAGCAGTCTGGCTCCAGACTCCAAAATCTTAAGCCCACTGTGCTTTCTACAAAGAGAGAAGTGCAGAGCAACCAGACCGTGCTTCTATGTGAATGTTTTGGAAAGACGGAAGGCGCCCTGCACGTTAGCACCACAGAACGCCCTCCTCTTTGCAAGAGCTCTAGCTCCCTGTCAGAGTGGAAGCCCCCGAAGCAGTTCTTGATGCCAAAATGGAAAGATGCCACAGTGACAAGTCTGATTTCCAAGCAGAGACCCAGTCAGTGTTTTAAATCGCATATTTTAGACAGAATTCAGCGACTCGGCAACTAGCTTTCTTTCTAATTACCATCGAACATTTGGTGCTCTAGACACTCCGCTGTCACTAAACTACTGTGATTTTACGCATGAGAACTTGCTTAGCAAAAATATTTTCAAAAAGAACAAGGACAGCTGTCAAAGACGCTCGTAACCTTTGCAGTCTGAAGCATCAGGAAGGGAACTCCTGGGTACCTTTACTGGGCAGACGGAAACTGGGTCTAGCACCTGGGTATTTACTTGGGGCTGTATCACATACCTACCCTCTTGCACGCGTCCCGTGCCTGGTGGACAACTTTCACAAACCATGCATGGCCATGTGATTTCACTTAGACTCCCAAGCATCCCATAAGCCGGGAAAACAGCCATTCTTTTTTTGTGTGTGTGTGGGTACCGGGGGGTCAACCTCAGGACCTCGCGCACCAACAGGCACCTGTGCCACTGAGCGATATCACCGGCCCCTTTTTCGTATGTGGGTTCCGGGAGTCGAACTCGGGCCCTCGCGCTTGCAAGGCAGGCGCTTACGCCGCTGAGCCATCTCACCAGCCCAAAACAGCCATTCTTACAGGCTTTTCCTCCAGAAAAGCTTCATGGCTTGAAGAGGTTAGAACATTAATCCAGTGTTAATAAGAATGACTTTCTAAATCAGTGTTCTTCACTTTACCAAAGGCTGTGCATTCTTCGTTTCCTGAGGTCTTCGAGCTAGGCACGTTTTCTCCAATGCTACAGGTGTGTATTACATGTACTTATAAATATGTGTAAATATCTGAAAATGCATATGTAGATACCTGCACATATATCGGTGGGGTAAATTATAGACGGAGCTTCTGAAAAAAAATTTCAGTAGAACTTCAAGATCAAAGCAAATGTGAAATTTTTGGAACTTTAAACAGATGCGAGCACCTCTGACGTTAAAGATCCCATATAGCTGTACATTTTTTAATTTAATTCCTTAAAGAGACATATTAACCTTTAAATTTATTATGATCTTATAAGGAATGACATCTGGATTCTCTATACACCTGTGCAAAACACAGACAACTATAATGTTGCCGCTTTAATGGTGCTATCAAAGTGTCTAGAAGTCATTTATACCAATCCATAATTTATGTACCAAAGCAAGTCTCTGGCGGGAGCTGTTGCCTTACTTAGCTTAATTTCTGTTAACTATAAGTACCCAAAAGTAATGGAATTCCATTAAACAGACCTGTAATCTTCAGACTTAATCTGAATGAAGTTGTACTTAATGTCTTATCTCAGAAGAGCAAACCATTATTTAAAGAAAACCTAAATTTGGTTGTACTAATTTTCAGTAAATATAAATATTCTGCATATGAAAAAAGTAAAAGACGTGAAAAAGGCTAATCTAGGATAAATGTGCAAGTGGTGGAGATCATTCAGAATTATGGACGTCTTAATTATTTTTAAAATATAAATTCACATTTTTTTTTTTTGTGGGTACTGGGGATCGACCTCAGGACCTCGCACGCCAGCAGGCACCCATGCCACTGAGTGATATCACCGGCCCTTTTTTCGTATGTGGGTTCTGGGAGTCGAACTCGGGCCCTCGCGCTTGTCAGGCAGGCACTTACGCCACTGAGCCATCTCACCGGCCCTCACATGTTTAAAGAGTTGTTAAATATTGGAATGATCGAACAACTTCTTTATGATAATATATGGTAAAATTTGGGCTTAAGAAAATTTATTTAGATTCAAAGGATTATTAATGTCTATCCCTCAGGGAAAAAAATCTGTTTGTGATCCTTACAAGGCTATTAGTTTTCAGGAGGTTTCTAAACCCCCTGGTGGATAGATACTACAATCAATGCTAATAGATTAGGTAACTCTGTGAAAAATTTCTGATGCTGAAACTGGAGTTAGTCTATTGCTATATAATCAATCATGATGGACCATCTGGTCTCATCTAGCTAAGGAGGACAAATCAGAAAACTTTTGAAGCTCAATTTTATCAATAGCCATTACTACAACATTCATCTTATTTGCAGAAGGGAGATTTCTGATCTATAGATGTCTATTATCTCATAGCTCCAATATCAACTACTTGTGCGTGGTAAAATTTTGACATGAAATAAATATAAATAATTTTCAAAGAGGTGCTGCCACCTTTTGGCCGCTCTTTTGTGAAGCATCCCCTTATTCTTGAAATTTTGCCTTGTGCATGAGAAATGCTCAGTGAGAGGACTGTGAAAGTATCAGAAAAATAAGCAACTCCATTACATCTCTTATTTGGATGACTCCTATTTTTCATAGGTTTCCAGAAAGATTCACTTATATGAGCTGTTTTTTCCCCAATGTTAATACAGTAGTAGAAGAGATCCATTTCGGAAATGGAGAAATACCCCATGTTTTATTGAGGTCAGGCAGGTTAATGTTCTGCCTATCATAACAATGGAGACAATACAAAGTAACCTTATTGTATTGGGTAGAAGACCAGTTTTCCATTCAGAGTCACTGTTTCGCTTCATCACTGCTCATCTATCAATATCGTGAACACGCTTTTACCAGTCCCACTCTCTACACAGTAGGGTTCAAGTCTCTCTTCACTGCTTTACTTGTATGTTATTTAAAATTTCTTTCATTCCTAATGAATTCATTTGCTTTAGGATTGAAAGAACACATGACCCGTAAGGAAATAATTGACCAACTGTATCTGCTACGGCTGCTGTTAAATCAATAATTATAAGATTAGCTTCCATCATCTTTAACAACTTCAGTGACCTTGACTTGAAATTGGACATAGTTTTGAATGCAGCGATCATCTTCATTATTTATTCAAATATTTAAGGAAATAAAATACTAATCATAATTTTCCAAGTTCTAACAACCACTTTAAAAATTTGTCTTAAGGAATATTCAGTAGTATTGTTAATATTTACAGTATTTCTTTCATTTCCTTTAAAATTATTATTTATTCAAATTGATAACTTTAAAGTGAAAGACTTAAGAGTTCCCAAAATGCACCTGCAGCCTAAAGGAATAGAATCTGAACGTGTGAGCCAGGGTCTAATTCAAAGGACCTAGGCAGCTGCAACTTAATCTAGGTTCCTGGCATTAACCTTGAACTGCCCTTGAGTGATACTGCAAGCGTAAGCTGAGGTCACTGTCCTGAGAGGGCTGCAGGCCAGGGCTTCAGCCTCCTCAGTTGCAAGGGATATTTTCACATTCCAGGGCGGAGCAGGGCAGGGCTGGCATCCAGGGTTCTGCTTCCTCCCTTTCCTCTCTGCTCCCTCTTGCAGAGGAAGGCTGGAAGCTCAGCCCTTAAGACACTTTTTCAACAGAAACCTATGCAAGTTCTGACGCCAGCAGCCCTTCCTGACTCCAGAGGAAGTGCGGATATGCAGAGTCCATTCCCAGCTTCCGTCTTCCCCGCGACCCCCGTGCCTGCTCCACGGCTCCCCAGTACAGTTGCCCTGAAGATGCTTCTTCTCCAAAGGCAAGTGCAGCAGGCAGCATCTTAAGTCATTTCCTGTGATATTACTATACGTCCTTTCCTCTCCTCACCTCTATTCTACCACATGTTTTCCCTTATTTCTATACTCAGTGTCCTTCATCATGTCCATTCTGAACTGAGCTGTATTAAATACAGGTGAACACAACCCCTGAAATGTCTTCCCCCTGTGTCTTCTTACATCCACAAAATAGCACCATCAATACTCTGCCAAGGCTATTTCTTAAGTTTATTAATCTACTGCTGTAGGGCATGAAAAATAGGAGGCAGCAAGAAGTGTACATGTTGACCTCAGGACATTCAGGAAGAAACCTGATCCAGAATGGCAGGGCAGGCTCAGCGCTAGTGAGATCACGGTCAGAACTTTCCCACTGACAACACATTTGCTTTCATCCTAGGATGATTCAAGTGGTCTGGTTTTATTATAAGATTTCTTCATGGGATTGGCATGACTGGAGCAGTTCTTTAGGCACAGGATGCATAAACTAGGACTGACCTGGGGAAGCGACTCTGGTTATGCTGCATTTCAATCAGAAAAGGCACTCGGGGGTTTGGAGTTCGCCTGCCTCCTGAGGTAGGAACTCAGATGAAATACTACACATCCACACGATGGGCTTGGGAGAGTTCAGGGTAATCAGGAAAGGCAAAGCATCCCTCATTACTGTCAGGAAAGGGAACTCAACACGAACAGATGCCTCTCCTTATGTACTATATTTCCAAAGCCCTTCACTAAGTAGGTTGTTTTGAATTCCCAGTTCATTTTCCCATAGAAACAGCATTCTTATGATCATTAACTCCAAGCTCTGCTAACAATATTACTGTAGTATTCAGGGGCAATATACGCACTACACCAAGCAGTGAGTGTGACCAGGGCTCTAAAATGCTGGTGACGCAGCTTGATAGTGAGTCCGGGACCCACGCCTGGGGGAGGGGGCAGAAAGAGTTACCCCAACCTGGCTTCCTGAGTTTTGACTGCTTGTTTCCGACTTCCCTGATGCTTGGACAGCACTGGGCTAGCCTCTGTTTTTCTTTTTTTTTTTTCCCCTGGCAAGATTCATTCCTTACAGTCAAAATTATGCTGGCACTTAACACTGCTACCATTGTTCCCTTGTGTAAAGCAGGGGGATTTTTATGTTTCAGTAATGTGTCGCACTTCTTAAGAGTTATTTATTTATTTTTTGAAGCATATCTTTCAACAAAGACATTTTACTCCATAGACTTCCAGACATTGAATGGCATCTAAGAGAGAGAAAATTGCATTGATATATTTGTCCATTGTGTTAATGGCTGAATCACTGTAAGACCTAAATGTGATCTTTTGTTTAAATGTATTTGATGGCTCTTGAACTTCCTTTCTTAAGAATGTGGACACATTAAAATGCACAGTCCATGAGCTCTGGAGTCCTTTCCATGGCACACAGAGTTCTTAAAATACAACAATTAAATTTCTTGTTCTCAGATATATGGCTTTACAGAATTTTACAGCGGGAAAAGGCTTTGCAACTCCTGTAATCTAGTGTATTCCAAATATCCTGAGCCATGGATGCCTTTGAGGATCTAGGGCAATCAATGAAGTATCTACAGAAAATGTTTTCAGTTAAAATTCAGTAAATACTTTCGAGGAGTTCAGATATCCTGGGAAACCCACTTAAGGATACCTGATAATTCAAGGTCCCTAGGATAGAAGCACTGATCTTGTCCGTATTCTAAGTGAGAATCATTTTTCCTCCCTGTCCATCCAAGTCTTGGTTGCTCTGCAGGTGATGGCTGCCAAAAGTGTAGTGAGGCCAAATATCTGCAGGATTCCTGTTTGTCAATCTGTGTCTGGCTTATTTTGAACACATAGAAAGAACGGAGGATGAACTTCGGTGTGTCTGTCACAGAGCAATAACAGTTGTTAACATTTTGGTCACGTGTGTCATCTGTTTACCCTCTCCTACTCTTCTGCTGAAGGATTTTAAAACAAATCCAAGGCGTCCAGCTGTTTCATCCATGAATGCTGCAGTAGGCATCTGCAGATGAGGCCAGGCCATGATCCCCAGTTAAGAAGATATTCCCAGGCTGATTTCTAGAAATCCTTTCTAGCATCTAATTCAAAATTCATGTTTTAAAATTAGCTTGTTTCGATTAGAATTAAAAAAAAAAAACCTGCGTGTTTTATTTTGTTTGCATTATCTATTAAGTCTCTTTTATAGTCTCTGGATTCTCTTTTTCCAGACTTGCTTTAATTTTTTTTTTTTCTTGAAGACTCCAACATTGTTGGTTTAGCTAATTATATCCTTGAGCTATCCTCTAATTTGCTCCTCTACCCAATGGATGCCCTAACATCTGGCAGTCAGATGGAGGTGATCTTTATTTCTCTTGCTCTATTCCATTTCATCTCAAATGGGAACAAGGGTCTCTGGGGGTCTCATGGAGAGCAGGTAGGTTGTAAAAAAATATGCTCCAGGTCTAGAGCTGCAGCACCTTGCATAGAATCACCTGGCACAATCCCTAACACACGGCAAGTTCTCAGAGTTAAAGCTGAATCAAAATTGATCTCATTTCTCACTCATAATAACTGTCAATCTGTTATTAAATAAACATTCTTGTGGATTGAGATACACAAAATCCTCTATAATCCATCACAATTTCAAACAAGCTATGCCCTGCTTTGTCAGTGGAATAAGAATACCTCTTCCCTTTCATTGTCAAAGACAGTATCAGCTTCTACAGGATTTTGTCCTTATCTCATATGCAAAAACTGATCATCAAAACAAATCATGAGCAATAACAAATTAGCCAGTCAAAAGGTTGAAGACCCTGAATACATCTTAGGAAGGTAAAATCAGTACTTTAGACAATGTACACCTTATGGTTACAGGAGAAATTAATGCTCAGTGTAATCATCACCAGTCATTATACCACTGATCAGCTCATCACTTTGATAACTGCCTATTCTAAAATATATACTGGGGCCGGTGAGATGGCTCAGCGGCATATGCATCTGCCTGGCAAGCGCGAGGGCCCGAGTTCGACTCCCGGAACCCACATACGAAAAAAGGTCCCGGAACCCACATACAAAAAAAGGGCCGGTGATATCGCTCAGCGGCACGGGAGCCTGCTGGCGCGCGAGGTCCTGAGGTCGACCCCCAGCACCCACACACACACGCACAAAAAATATATATATATGTATATATATATATATACTGAACACCAGGCTATATTAAGTGTATGCAATACTAAGTGTATCTCAGGTAATGACAAACTTGGGAAAGCATAAACAGAATTTTTTTTTTCTTTTTTTTTTGGTATTCACTCAGGTAGAATCACAATCTGTTATTCAGAGAAAGCTAAGGAATATTATAATTACCATACCGACCAAATCTAATGAACCCTGCTCTCAGGCTTGCCTTCGGCAGAACATAAACACATTAGACATCAGCACCTCTTAATTTATAATTAACTAACACTGCCTTATTTGTCTCTTTTATTGAATTTTTGTATTATTTCACTTTTTGTGCTTCTCAAGAATATTTCAAAATTCCTGGAAAATATTCCTGCTCTAGGTGGGGACCTTTAAGGAGGATGGAGATAATCTGGTCATTCATCCTTTCACTGAATAACTCATTGAAGCAACATAGTTACAGCTCAGCTAATGCCAGACAAAAAGATGAAAAGGCACAGTTCTTGCCACCAACGGGATTATTATTATTATTTTTTTTTACTCTCTCCTCAACCCTGGCCTGGGAGCTGAGGGTAGGTCCCAAATTTCATGTGCTCTCAAAATGAGGTAGGGAGGACCTTCAAGATTGACTGTCTTCAGACAAGACCCATCTCGCTCAACAGAAGTGGGAGAGGCGCTCTGAACTGCGGGTTTTCAGAAAGAGTCTCCACCCCTTGCCAGTGGGAAGAGACCATGGAGCCTCTCAGGTGACCAATGACCATCTAAGCTTGACAAAAGCAGAAGCCACTATAGTGCCGCCTCTAAACTCAGAGAAGGCTTGACCGCACAAGGTCGAGCCACCGTTAGGGGTTTAACCCAATCCAATAGATATTTATTGCAAGGGACTGGGTGCTTGTGTCCGCTGGAAATTCTTAAATTGAATTTCAATGTTATTTGGATGTGGGCCTTTGGGAAGTTTCTAGATCAAAAGGCAGAACCCTCATGAATGAGATGAGTGTCCTTATAAAAAGAGGATGGGGAGTTAGCTAGCTCCCCTTCCGCCATGGGAGGACCCAGCAAGAAGGCAACTATCTATAAGCCAGGAAGAGAGTTTATGAAGAACCTGATTCTACTCTACCTGATCTCACACTTCTAACCTCCAGACTATGAGAAACAAAAGTTTATTTTTTAATCCATGAAGTATACAATATTTTTTTACCACTGCCCAAGCTGACTCTAATATTAATCATTCAATACTATGTGCTGGGGATTTATCTAGGTACTATATGTACAATAATGAACAAACTGGTAATTTTCTTCTAGGAAATTAAACTCAAAGAATCTAGTGGGAAAATAGAATTCTGTATCACTGATAATGCATGAATAGGTCTGCCTGTGGTAGCTTTGGGTTGAGAGATGGAAGACTGGTCAAGAGGTTTAACAACAGCAGCACTCACTACACAACCGAAGCAATGACAAGCTACTTTGCTTCTGGGCAAGTGGCTGAGACTATGTTTGTGAATTACTTACAAGTAAAATTGCATGATTTAAGTTAGATGTGTATACATCGAGACTTAGGAATACAATGAAAATCTTTTGCCCATGTTCCCACACCCTCCACACCACTACCATTTGGGTCATCATCACCATCTATCTCAAGCCCCTTAGCAGTCAACTCAAAAAGCCCAGGGATGCTGTCCCTCCACCAATCTTTAGCCATCATTTTTCTAGAGCTTCACATATCCTCTTTTCTAGTCCATCTTCCAACTTTACCCACTCCTAACACCTTTCCACGATCCTCTCCCCCACCAGGTCTTCATGGAAAGGGGAAGCAGAAAACTCTAAAGCCCAAAGGAGTTTCCTGAAGACAACATTATGGAAGTGAGCACCTTGAAATACAGGTAGAAACTCACAGTCAAAAATCAAGGTCAAGCATATTTCACATGATGGGAATGCCATGAATAGAATTCTGGAAATGTGAATTCATGCATAAGGGTATACCTTGTGTTTCACCATCAAATATGAGCTCTGGTGAAAGTTTTCATCATGTTCACAGTTAGCACATGGAAATTTAATTGACATATAAATAATTATATTTACATGTATAAACAAACAAACAAACAAAAACCCCCAAAATTGCAGTGTTGAAGTATTTTGATTTCTGAGGGCTGAGCTTGCATCTGTCCCTTTAGCATCTTCATGTCATCTGTCCCCTCAGCCATTACACAAGGGCAGCTGCAAACCCATCTGCCAAGCAGGGAGGACGGAGCTTATCAAAGGTTCCTCGCTATTAAGTGTCTAGACAAAGTAAGGGTCCACGGTCATGTTTAAATAGGTTTAAAAGTCTCAGTTTCTTTTCATATGGTGCTGTAACAAAAACAAACTATGACTCTAAATTCTAATTTCTTCTAGGTATGATATTTAGCTTGAGAATTTTGTCCTCACCTGAAAGATCTATTGTTTATGTGTATTAGTCATTTTCCTGTTGCTGGGATAAAGGAGGAGCCACTTAAGCCACTTAAAGGAGGAGAGGTCTATTTTGGATCATGATTTCAGTCCATGGTTGGCTGGTTCCAAGGCAGGAGGAAAACTGCTCACATCATGGCGGCCAACAAGCAGAGAGAAAAGGGAGGAGCAGGTACGAGAATATGCTCTTCTTGGTCACATCCTAGTGATCCCCTCCAACCAGGCCTCGCCTCCTAAAAGCACATTTAGCCTTGAACTCCACCTACTGATGAATACAGCACCCCATGAAACCTTTGCCTCCCCAAAGCCCCACTGCTGAACATAAAACATTTCCGGGACATTTTAGATTTAACCAATAATACCAAATGTCACAGAAGACTCCTTTGATGGTTTCATATTTAAAGGTTTTGCTTTTAGCTTTCCTTTTTAACCAGTTTCACAGATGCCAACCCTGTGTTTATAACACTTCAACAAACCAACCAATCAATGCATAATGCACCATTTCTAGGGATTCAAATGGCATAATGATATTGCTTGTTTTCGAAAACAGCAATTTTCCATAGGTTTAACTTTTCTACAATGGTGCAAGCACACACACACACATGCACACACACACACACATACACACGCATGCATTACACACATGCACGCACCATTCACCCAAACTGTAGAAGCCCAAGAGAGTCCAAGAGCATAATGAACTTCGCAATTAGACGGAGCATTATCTATTCTTTCTCTAAAGATTTTTATGCATGCTGTGTCCTCCATGATGCCTTTACATCTCTCATGGTGATTTTTTACGTAACAAATAAGGATACTGCAAGAAGCAGGAGGGAGAAGAACATCTAAACTGAAGTATGATCTTCCTACACTTTCTTTACCTATTTCTCGTCTTGGGAGAAGGAACAATACACAGAGCCGTACGAAGCAGAAACCACTTACAGTGAAAAAACTCTTCATGCATGATATGAAATAAACATTTCCAATCAGAGGGATTTACTATTACCTCATTCTGAAAGATAATTATCAAAGCACAAAAGACACGAATGAGGTTGCAGAAGAATTATCTATAATCAGTGTTTTCTGTAAGTGAAACCAAGTTTTTGGTCACTATTTGCAATGTTTCGATGAGCACAGAAGGACTACCGAAGAGTGCAGGTAGAAGACTTGATTCTCTCCGCCCACCCCAGCCCTCTCAGCAGAGCCAACTCCACTCCATGGGGAAAACTGTGGGCAGGCCTGATGACGAGGATAATGATGCATCAGACTTCTGCAGATTTACTGATCACCGCTCATACAAGAAGCAAGATAATTTCAGCAACTAAAATGTCCAGTTCTTTTAAGAGTCCAAATGCCAAGGCAAATATAAAATTTCCTTTTGTCTCTGCCCCAGTTGGGAATTGCTTCAGTGGAGAAGCCTCCTGTCACAAAGAGGAGGTGTAGCTGAGTTCTTATCAATTTCCTGCCTGGCAATTCTTTTCCCTCGCGGCGAGCCTGCTGCTGCCAGGGCTTCCCAATCCTCCAGAGTCAAGGTGGCTGAGGAGGGGAAAGCCTGACCCGAGTGAGCCGGCCATGGTGTGGCCTTCACACTGTCTGGTGTCGCTCACTGGTGAGGGATGACTCTTCCCCTTGCGGGGTACATTCTACCCGTTTCCTTGAGACTCCTCTGCTGGCAACATCTGACAGCCGCCCCTGGACACATCACCTGGGTGATACCTCTTTGTTTTACCTCCCAAGACTCACCCAGCAGTTAGTACCTGCTGGCAGGTCCTCAGCCCCCTTAGCTCCTATCCTGGGTAGGTCCCTTGCGCAAGCTCCTTTTCCAAAACACGTGGAAGGCTCATGCCACAAAGTGTACATCTTTGTCTTTTCCTGTCCCCATCTCTCTCTCTCCCTGAGCTACATCCCCAGCCATTTTCTTGCTTTTTATTTTGAGACGGGGTCTTGCTGAACAGTTTTGTTATCCAAGCTGGGCTCGAACTTGCAATCCTCCTGACTCAGCCTCCCAAAGTGCTGGAGATACAATTGTGCATCACCATGCCCTGCTCACATCTGGACACTTTTCTACTTGGTGGTCTAAAGGGTCATTTTTCTCTCCTGTAGCCCTCTGCTGCCATGGCCCACTTAAACCAGGCTCCTGCCAGGAGGCTGATGTAGGCTTGAGTCATGGTATAAGCTGGAGATATGTTGCTGTAAAAAAAATTGATCCTTCTATGAAAACTAGGTCAGATGCTTTGGAAAGGCAACGTCAAAAATTGTTGAATTACGTATGAAAAAGAAAATGGTAGAAGATGGAAAGAATCATTCAAGAATATCTGTGTATTCAACTTGCTATACAAATAACTTTACATCTCTCTTTTCTCTGAAAAAAAAACCAAATTGGGGTAGCAGCAGCTACACTGCAGGTAAGATTTTTGCTCTGGACAGATTACGAGGAAACAGTCACTGAGCGCAAAAAGAAAGAGCACATCTCCACCCCTACCCACATATACATGGTTTGTGTTAGAAAAGAATATGCTTATTGAACCAATATACCACATCTATGATTTTCTGTTTCAATTAACTTTTTGAATTGATAGCCATCTCATCTACCCACCATTTCTGACCTTATAAAAATAAGTGCTTCCATCGTGTCATATTATCTCCTCCCTTCAGATTGTAGAGTTAAAAGCTAAAGAGAAAACTAAAAAATCATGAAACACAAAATGAACAAAACAAACTTCTTAAATTTGACTTCTTCCATAAACCACTCTTTTCATGCCCACAGATCCTAAATTAGTTTACTTATGTTCCACATTTGTGCTTCATAACGTCTTGGAAAATCACCATAGACCTGTTTCCAGAAGGGGCTAGCCTCCCCCACCTCCCCACCAGCCTGTTAAAAGACCTGACAGCTTCTTGCCATCTTTAGCCATCTCCCTGTTTCCAGAAGCATGAAATCAGGTCCCCAGCCTTTTTCTTGGTGCCTGTGCTAATCAGCTTTTCCTCCTGTTTCCTGGACTACTCAATTTTCCCTTCCCCAATGGTGTCTATTCATTGGCCCAACCCTAAGAGCCTTCCTCTTGCTCCCAAAGCCTCAATTCCAGAACGTGACTTCCGGTCCCACTTCTAGGGTGATGCTATCGGAGTCTGTGTGTCCACATCCTACAGCACTTCACCTGGTCACCAGTGCAGGTTCAGAGAAGGTTTACAGAATCACAAGTCGACTTCCAAGTCTCCACTGCTATCCGTGACTCGTACACAAGCTCCACGCCTACAAAGTAGGGGGCTTTACCTGGGAAGAGGCCAAGTGGGGTGGGTTCACACTTTGTAGCAGCAAAGTTTGAGAAAAGGAAATAAGGAAAGTTACTTAACTAAGACTCTTTTCTCAGAGTAATGCAGAGGTGATAGTAAAATATCAGAAACGGTACAATTTTATTGCTTATTTGAATTTTTTGCTTGTGTTTCTTTAGGCCAGAAGCTTTCTTTTGACTAATAATCACAGAAACCTTCCACACAGGCATCACTTAGGACAGAACACACAAAGTAGCAAATACGTAGGATGAATATATCCACAGATCTCACATACAACATGAGGACAATATCACTCACGCAGTTGTACCGCATTCAGGATTTCTGCTAAATGAGTAGATTTTAGTTATACTCGCCACAAACCCAAAACAGGAAAGGGAAACTGAGATGATGCATATGCTGCCATGCTTCACTATAATAACTATTTTATTTATGTATTCAATAATATTATGTTGCATACCTTAAATATACAGAATCGCATTTAGTTTTTAAAAAGAAAAGTGTTAGATTATAAATAATTAATGCATGGCAAAGGCTTAGCAAGGTGACCAGCACACAGCAAGCCCTTTGCAAAGGATAGCTTTTCTTACCCGCTTGCCTGAGAGCGCTTCCCTGATGTCCCTCCTATGCGTCACATTTGTCCCAAACTTCATCCATTACCTTAAACTCAGACACCGTTTCTCCCTATGTGCCCTACTTCAGTCATAGAATTACCTTGGATTCAGCCACTGAGATGGTAATCAATTTCTGAATCATTCCTACTTCCCTCTCCATCCCTACATCCAATCGGTTGCCAAACCCTGCCCTCTGGGCTCCATAAAAATCTACAAATTGAAAGTTAAAATTGAGCTGAAGCCTTCTTTCTTCTCCGATGCTCACCGACATACTTTGGGCCCTCATCATCATTCGTCTGGACCACTGCAGCGGGCCCCTAGCTGAGACATCCTGCATGGGCGGCCCATGATTCTTCTCCTTCATGGAGACGGCAATTGTGTGCCTACATAAGTTCCTTAAATGGCTCAGAAACTCTCCGTGGCTGTCTGTTGCCTGAAGAATCAAGTCCAGGCTTCAGAACAGAGGGCGATCTGAGTCAGGATCCCCTTCCAGTCTGCTCCCTGCCAGCGCCGGCTTCTCAGGTGCAGACAGAGACCCGTGCTTCGCTGCACACCGCACTTTCTCGTGTTTCCATTCATTGTGGCTCCACCATGTACGACAGATCATCTTCAACTCTTCACCCTAAAAGTTCTACCTGTATTTTAAGTCCCTGCATGTCCTGATGTTCTCCTTAATAAGCTATTTTGGAATTGAAGGCTTCCTTCCCACCTTTCCATAAGAACTCCTCCAAACGGTCTCGAAATGCTTATTTTTATGTGTTTAACTATACTTGTATACATACCTCTCTCTGCTAATAGAGTGTATAGTCATCAAGGATTTTACTTCTCAATATTCTTTAACAAAGTAGATTAAAAGAAGAAGTGAATAAATGTATCAATATATTCTACTGCATATAAATCTTATCATGAGTGAGTCTAATCACGAGTGATGGTATTTTGAAATGGGTTATAAAATATGTGGCAGGAATACTTTTACTTTTCAAAAATCATATAAAATGAGCACCAGTAGCCTTTAGCCAATGCTGGGTTACTCACGATTATAAACTTACTATAATCTAAATGAATATTTTGGTTAAAAAAATCGAGATCAGAATTCAAATATGTTTGAATTAGGCTCATTTTATGTGAGATTATTCACATATTCCTGTTACAGGGACATTAATCATGTAAAATATTTTAGTGCTTATGAAAGAATTAGTCTGTGTCTTCTCCCAATTCTAAGAATTCCATGCATTATGGTTGCTCCAGGTTCAACCTTACTGGGATTTTCATAGTTCCTTACTTTCTGTCTAAGCAAATCAGAGGCTCACCCTGGAATGGCCCACCGGACACTTCTATTTGGATTTTCCTTTACCGTACCTCCTCACCTTAACATACAACAGGCTTAGGGCCACCCAATTTCACCAACCTAAATTTCCATAGACCAAATTTTCTCCTCACTAGCTGCCTGGAGCCCATTTACCTAACATAAATCCCTAGTAACAGACTCTAGTGTTTTCGAATGACCTCCCATTCATATAAAACAGGGAACAATCTGATTAGAAAGTCACTCTCCAAACAGTAAGGTTTAGACATCCTTAATAAAAATTCACGTAGAAAAGAGGCATCGAAACCTCATCAAAGGGGATTCCTGCAGAAGGAAGGTCTAATTATATTTTTTGTGCAAGGTTCAGTGAACATCCAACACCTCATTAAAGTATGCAAAGACATACAATGTTTTGATTCTGCATTTCTACCGATTCTCTTTATTCTGTACCAACGTACAAAGTCAGTATGGTGCTACCTGGAGATATTTTCTCTTTCAACATTCCCTTCCAACTGTACTCTCAAGACCATCTCCAGCCTGCCCTGAGGCGCTCCACTGTGCTTTACATCATGCCTTTATTCTAATATTCATCACCTATTTTTGCATTATACACCTGACTCTCTTTTCCACTAGTATATTTTGAGTCCTCCAGGAATAGAAACTCTTTTCGTTGTTATGTGTACATCTCCTACTGTTATTAAGATCCTCAGCACAGTCTTAGCACTGCGATGTTTATCGAAAGACTGCTGCAAAGAATAAAGTGTTTGATATCATCTAAATGACTAGATTTAAATGGGAAAATAACAGCTTAATTTTCATCTTGACAACTGTTCCAGAACCCCCAAACGGTTGATTCATACTTGAAGAACAGGTTAGATACATTTGGAAAATGTAGTCATTTTCCTTCTTGGCTGACTAATATCCTGAACTGATTATGGTGCTGTGGTTCCATTAGGACAGAGGGTTGGCTGGGGAAGGAATCTTGCAAGTTTTGAAGCTGAGATGTTGCCATCTTAAATATTGCAGGCCTTGTATTTGATGCTGGCAAACAGAATTTGACTTTGTGATAAGTTTCCCTTTTGGGGATGGGGTGAAGATATTTTGGGAGCTGTTATGGTTATGAAGACAGCAGGCATGTGTAAACTCAGCAGGTACTTCTGCACGTGACTTTAAGTGTTGTTTATAAAGTGGGTGTTCTTTTTTGTTTTGATTTTAGCAGATTATGCCTATGCAGATGCAAGAAAAAGCTCTAAGTCTGAGGTCACTGTTGTGTTTTTGAGATGGTCACGATTACTCTAAACAATTCTCAGAAAATCTGGGGTGGGGTGAAAGAGCAGATACTAGGGGTATTCTGACCCTCTCTTGATCTCTTATGAAAGGAAACCCGTAACTAGAAATTGGACTGTGTTTGGTCCTGCATAACCTGACTAGACTGCTGCAGCTCCACCCTGTAATAAGCTAAGAGAAGACCAGGCCTGTAGAAAACTCTTTTGTGTATTGCTGCTGTCTGACCAAGTTACAGGATCCAAAGTGTATCCTGCAGAGGTGGGCAAGCGGTACCGCTGAGAGAAGTGGAAATCTTACCTCTGTATCCAGAGGCAGACAAGGATCTGGGTTTCTCAGGGAGGAAAGTATTTTCTCCTTTCTACATGGCACAAAGGCAGTGCCACATGGGCTGTACGGTGTGGGATGAGGTACATGGTGTCCGCCACCATGCTGCTGCTGAGAAACCAGCAGTGGGAGCACAGCCAGTAAACAGTTGGGCCAGAGGGCAGGTGCAAACTACTTCCACCACAGGCTTTTCCAGAACACAGTGTGCTGTGGGAAACTAGATGTGCAGGGCCCTCTTTTACTGCCTGGTGTCACAAGATGAGCGGCATAAAAAGGGAAAGAGCTGTGCCCAGCAGCAGCAGCAGGTGGCTGGGGACACCAAGAGTCAAAGGGCAAGCAGTGGAGAGGTCTGTTCCACAGCTGGCCAGGAGGTCCCAGGTACCATGTTCAGAAACAGTAATGGTCAGGACAGGCAAGTCTTGTGCCAGGATGCTTTGGACACATAGAGAAATAAAATTTCATTTTGTCTCATGAACTACAGAGGGAAGATGACACATAGTTACACTACTTACTGTATAGCTTTGTTCTATGATCTTCAATTTTAAGTGATGGTGGTTAGGATTTAGAATTACTTCAAGGATATAAAATAATATTCTGTCTTTTAGGAGTTATTCTATGGAAATAATTCAGCTACTGGAAATTCCAGGTTTGTCTTCAGTCCAAAAAATTTTGCTAATAAACTGTTCTATTTCATAAAGAGAAAATCAAGCATCTGTTTTGTAGCAAAGTTTCTCTCTTTCTCATGTGCATTTGAGTCCAAACTTTCAGTCTAATACAAGATCTGGCTTTCCCCTTGTATTTCTGTTGATGCGCTACTACGCAAACAACTGTCATGTTCCTGAGAATTCAGGTCGAAACAAGAGATGTGGAGCCAGAGAGGAAAAGCGTTTCCCTTCTGCTTCTGACACAATAATGCCAACTAGAAAATTGGTTTTCTTTAATGTAGCCCCAAATACCATATATCAACACATTATCAAGTGAAATAATCTCTTTTATGTTGCACTTTGAACAAATTTTAATATTCATGAAGAAATAAAAAAAAAAATGCTTAGCATTGGAACAAAACCCAAATATACCATGAAAACATTTCCCAGGATGCATCACAGTTTCCAGGTCATCATTAAAACTACAGAACAGGTAAGATTAGCATTTGAACAGAAGAGGAAAGCTAGAAATATAATTAATTTGGTGGTGACTTAAAAATGGTATTAACATGATTTGCCTCTAACATAAGCGACTCTTCAATAGCTTTTGACTATAAGATGAAGACCAATAAACTGGTTTAAAATAGAAAAGAAGACCAAAATACAAAACAGAAAACAAAAGAAAATCAAATCACCAAGCATTAATAAAATGGAACACATCTCCAAGAACTCTTAAGGTCTAGCATTTAGTTGTTTTCTCTAAGGAACTGCCTCAGTGAACAGATTTTACTTTTACTGGCGAAAGGGAACAATTCTCTGTAAATACAGGCATTTAGACTTACAAAAGGTACTCATAAAACAGTGAGAAAACGTCAGAAATTACACACATTGTGGAACTATTAAGAAAACTATTTAAAAAGCCATCCCTTAGGATGTTTTATGACATTTATTTAATCCAAAACAACTTTACATTTCCCCTGTATCTACCATCTAACAGTATTCTTTTAGGAGAGAAAAAGAAAGTAAATAATAGAAAAGTATAAGAAAACTATGAGTGTTAAAGAATGAACATAAAAGGAGAACTTGAAAGCAGAATATTTATAATCATAGGATGGAGAAACAGAGCACTGGGAAAAGATGCTACAAAGAGTTTCAAAGTAAAATAAATAAGAAATAAGGAAAATAAGATAGAAAAAAGTAACTTAGTAAGAAATGAGGTCCTGGTTTTTTAATGGATAACTTCTATAGATACTCTGAGATGGGAAAAATCCAGATGCTGGGTCTACTCTCTTTATGTTTGCCTTTCTTTGGAGAGAAATGTGCTTACATTTTGGCACAGTGCTATTCCAAACAGGCAATTCTAGGGAAAGTGTTCAAATTTCTCATTTTTCTGGAGGATTTTCCTTCTCTACCAAGGCAGACATATTTTTTGCAACTTTTAGGAACAGAACCAAAGCTTCACAAGGTGAAGGAGATAGTTTTTTAAAAGACCTGCATTTTACTCTAAGACCTACATCTTTCCCAATTATTTATGATCATGGCAATATGGGCGTGACCTAAGAGCTTGTTCAAAATGCAGAATTTCAGGCTCCACCCCAAAACTACTCAGTTGAAATCTGCATTTAAAGTGATCCCTGATTCTGATGCTAAGATTTAAATACTGGTCTAAGAAACCACTGTGAGAGATAAGGTGAGTTAGTCTAGGAATCATTTCTAACATTTTTTACTTTGTGGTCATATCGGTGTAATTGAATAATCTTATTTTGTATTATTATTAATTATTACTGGAATTTTCTATATTTGTACATATTTGTGAGTGACACTGAAAATTATGTAAGATACAAAGAAATGCAAAGTAGACAGACTCACTTTTTTTTTTTTTGTGGGTACCGGGGGTCGACCTCAGGACCTCATGCACCAGCAGGTGCCCTGAGAGATATCACTGTCCCCTTTTTCGTATGTGGGTTCCGGGAGTCGAACTCAGGACCTCGTGCTTGCCAGGTAGGCACTTATGCCACTGAGCCATCTTACCGGCCCCAGACTCACATTTAAAATGCATTCTCAATAGAAACTCTGTCCCTAGCTGTCATTATCGTATCTTGAAAGAGGAATCTATGGTGGAGTTTCTACATGACCAGACAGGAAGCTTTGGCAATGTGGTACTCTGTCCAGGAATTTGAACTTTATTATAATAGGGCCTTACACACAGAAGCCCAGTGGCATTTCACATTGTCTTGCTGAGAGGTAAGTGGAATTATTCTTTAAAGGAATCATTACTCTCAGCATTTCTGTCATGTTTTCTCTGAAAATGTTAAAGGTCATTTCACTTTCTTAAGAGAAAATATCTAACACTTAATGAGTCACAGACAGATCATTCTACTTGGTTTCTATCTGTAGTAGACAAAGATCAAAACCATAGTTTTAACTCAGAATGTGTCAGGGGAGTAGAATAATGGATCTATAGCCCTGGCTCTGGGGAGGAGCGGAGAAGGTGGGGGTCCTTTTCTAATGCCTTGGTTAAAACAAAGAGGAAGCCAAGATGGGGAGGGTGAAGGATGTACCCAAGGATGGTGAGTAAGGAGCCAAGACAAATACCCAGAACCTCTAACTTCAAGAGTTTCCTGCTCCATTCCATTGCCTTTCCCCCCAAATTTGGGAAGTGACAAGCCCAGTTTGGGACACATGATAGCTGGATCACTTAATTTCTTTACATGTAGTGAAAACATGCATCGTGTCCCAAGTAACTGTTTTATCTTTTGCTTTTTTCTTGCCTTTTAATTAATTCTTTATATGTCAAACACTAAACTTTTCATTGGAATGCTGAGAACAAAATGTGTCTTACAAAATCCTCCCCCATTTTGAACTATGGTTTTTCACAGGTTCTGTCCTTTGCCATATTCCTTCTCAAACTATATTCCTCAAAGTCTCCCTGATGCTTCTTTCTTTCAAGAACTCACCTCTCTTGTGAGCTCCAGATTCAAACTTCTGATTGTCCCCACACTTATTGCAAAAAAAATTTTTAAATCACCTCAAATTCCTTAGAACAAATCTACTTTCCATCCAGATGGACCAGATTTTCTTCCTTCCTCACTCTCTTGTAATAGGATGCAGCACCTCAACCATTCAAACACAGACGTGGAGGCATCTTGGGTTCATATCACTTTCTCTTCTTTCCCCAACCCAGCTGGCTTCACAGCAATACAGTCTCAAAGGGTCCATACTCAGAAGAACGTCGTGCGTGTTTTAATGCTCTACTGTTGCCATCTTAAATTTCTTAGGAAAGTCTACCAAGCCGCCCTCACGTTCACTCTGAACTGGGTGCAGTAAACTCAGTGACCGATCTTGTTCCCAATCGCATGTTCCACTCCTAGTCCTGCTTCTCTATAACATTTTCCTACAAATGGTGATTGGAATTATTTCCCTAAATCTAGAAAGTTGACAACTTCATTAAGAGATTTTTTTTTAAAGGCCAAATACTGCTGTTTACTTCCCAAAGTATAAAGGTAAAATAAGAGTCTTCATCATGTCTTGATTGTAGTTAATTGGCCAGCATAAATTTCTGTACGTTTTTATTTTCTCCACCTAGGGGGACCGTGCCCTTGTGTGAAGGTTAATATTTCATGGACTTAAAGTCACTTCCTGCTTTTCGTATCTGACTCACTCTACTCCTTCGTCAAACTTCAGTTTTAAATCTCTTCTGCACCTTCTGTCACCCTTTCTGGGTGGGTCCGACACTCTGGTCCCTGGAATTAGCCTGCGAAGAGGCTGCCAGCTGACTTTTGTAGAGCTCCAGGGCAATCAGGAATGACCCCTCTGCTCCAGGATTCCTTCCAGCAGCGTCTGTGACGAGAACAGGCGAGACGCCGTGGGCGTGTGACTGCATGGTTCATTAACTACACTGGCTTTGAGCGAAGTCAGCAGGAGGGAAGACAGATGCTCCCAAAGCACACGTTCTCTCAAGCACGCAGTTCAAGTTAGTTTCCATACAAATCCTAAACCCATCCTTTGTTGTTGACACCATTCCTTCCCGCACACTCCTCCCTTCTCTTCCCGTAGGTGGCGATAACTCACTCACTTTTAAACACGGCCAAGTTCGCAGTCCATTTCTACACAAAGCTGTTAATCTGCACGGAGATTCCCACCGCAAGCAACCAGGGTTGGGTACAGGAACATCTGCAGACCAGCATGAGGAGGCGTCCAGCTTCGTCTGGCCACACTCCAGCTCTGTGTACCACTCGCCACATTCCCTCCCAGGGCGCAGGGCGGTCCTGTGTCCACCAGGACTTCCCCTTGTGTTGCTTTTCTAAGTACTCAGGCATTTGAATTCATGGCGAACGCCATACTTGTTCCACAGACATGACCCAGCTAATACCAAACAGTGGCCTTGACAGCAAGGGACATAACTGCTATTCCCAAGGGACCCCAAGTTCTCATCACAGCTATTTCATGAGATTGGCTGCAAAAGCTTTGGTCAATGTGATCAAGGGAGCATTAGCATCCATTTGTATTCTCAAGTTCCTATTCTCTTTTACTCTAAATTTTCCTGCATTTCATCATTTCGTTTAAAAAATTATGATTTTCACTGTTAAAAGTAACCTTTTAGAGAACAATAGAACATACTTAAAACCATGAAATTGATGATGATTTCCAAATAGGTATTGATGATTTAAATATCATTTGAATTTGACTTTCTGGCTGCCAGAGCAGTTTTTCAAAATCTCTTCAAATACATCCTAATTTACAAACATGTCGAACTATAAGTGGAGCGATTCACTTAACAGACGCTTAAGTCCGTTCTATATACTATGTGAAGTTCAAAAAAGCACATGTAATTCAATATTCAAATGAGGGAGATAGCTATATTAGCATCCATAGGACAATAAAATTATATCTAAGTATTTTATGCAATAAAGATAAAGCCTGCTACCTGGGTATACATGCAAGATTATCCAGCCTTTAAGGACAATGCTGTATAAATACATGTCTTGTTCTGGAAAGAGGGTAATTGTGTGTGTGTTTTTTCCTCACAGCTGACCAAATTCTGGTGGTAGATTTTGAGTTACTGATGCTGACCAAATTCTGGTGGTAGATTTTGAGTTACTGATATGTTTAAGACTATGAATATAATACAAATATTTAAGAATCACTTTCTCTGTATATAATTGCACAGCACATTTCAAGAGTGATTGGCTGTCAAGTTTATTTTACACTTTCCTTTAAACTGTCTACAATCTAAAAATTTTTGCATCTTTAAATGTCATAGTGTGACCTCAAAAGGCAATGTTGCATGAATGTGCAGTGCCAGCATTTCACGCATCTGCACAGGAAATGCAAAAGCCTCTGAAGTATCCATTTGCTGAGACTCCGAACTTACTTCCACATGAGATGCAAACATAAACTGCACACACACTCTTCAAAAAATCATGAGCAGTGATATTTCTCTAAAACACATTCGTAGGTGTTTTTTACTACAATACTACAAAGATAGTGTATTAATGTTTGTGTCACACAAGTTGATCATGAAACAGAATCAATCAAGTCTCTTTAAAGGCAGGACAAACAAACAAACCAGAAACATGGATCCCATTAATTCACATCAACAAATAGATTCCTTAGTGAAAGGGAGATGCTTTTCTTTGCTAAAACATCCAGGTCAACACAGCCTGAAAGTGTATTTTCTCAGCACTGGGAATATCGCAATGCTTTCCCTCAAATATTAGTCCATTCATTTTCCTTGTATAATAAAAGTGACACTGGAAGGTTAATGATGTGAAACTCTCCAGATAAAATGAAGCTACTATTCTCTTTTTGCTGACAAGACCATAGTAATACAATGTGAAAAATTAGAAAAAGAGAAATAGAGTCTTAGGTGGAAATTCAGTTTACTATGTATTTTAATCAGTGGGGTCTCCACTTTACTAGGTAGCTCATAGAAGTACATATAGTAATTTAAGTTATGGCTAAGAGTATTCAAGATGCTATAATCAAGGGGCAAACTTGATTTGAGCTATACTGTATTCCACATCAAAACGTATCTTTGAATTTCTTTGTATTCCTCAGTTCTTGACATAAATGCAAACCACAAGTACACAATTACATGATTTTTACAACACTACAAAGTACCCTTTTTACGAATATAGCACCACATTGGGAATTTAAACAGCAGTCATGTTTGAATTTCAGTAGAAGTGTATGTGTTAGGCATATGGGAAATCTAAATATTCAAAGGTACAATTTTTCGGTTAAGGCTCCAAAAATAATTGTAGAATCTATAATAAAGTCTTAGCACTTTAATACAAAGCTTCTTAATGGTTTAATTCAAATAAAATATTAATTCATTTACAGTATAATAATTGAAGAATTATCAAACAATAAAGAATAGAATTTTTAGAGTCATCATGAGTTACTTATATATAATTATACATAATCACTTCTTAAGTCATGACCGCTAAAATCAGGAAACTCTCATGGCTTATATTCAACACGGCAAAGCAATTAGACATGAAAATGAAATAAAAGGCATCCAGGTAGGAGGGGAAAAACAATGCAATGACTTTCTGAACTTATAGTGTTATTCAGTGTGGTTGTAAGACACAAGGTCAGTATAGAAAAATCATTTTTTCCATACCCTGGAACTGGAAAATCCAAAAATGAAATTGATAGAACCATTTCATTTATAATAGTATAAAATGTTTAGGAGTAATTTAACAAAACAAGTGCAAAACACACCATGAAAATGAAAAAAAAATAGTGTTGAAAAAACTAAAGATGATCTATGTTAGTATAAAGACACTCCATGTGCATAGACTGGATAGTTTAGCATTTATAAGACTGCAATACTCAACAAATTACAGATTTAACAAAATTTCTATCAAAATCTCAGCTGTTTTATTTTTCTATTTTTGCAGAAATTGACAAGCTGATTCTAAAACTTACATAGAAATGCAAGAATCCAGAATAGCTAAGCAATCTTAAAAAAGAAGACTAAATTTGGAGAATCCTACTTCCTAATTTCAGAACTTCTTGTTGATGTTTATATAAATCCTACAATCCTAAAATGAATTTTGCATACAGAATATATATTTTAGGGGCCGGTGAGATGGCTCAGTGGCTTAAGCGCCTGCCCGGCAAGCGCGAGGGCCCGAGTTCAACTCCTGGAACCCACATATGAAAAAGGGGCCGGTGATATCGCTCAGCGGCACGGGCGCCTGCTGGCGCGCGAGGTCCTGAGGTCGACCCCCCGGTACCCACAAAAAAAAAAAAGAATATATATTTTAGACAAGTATATTATAATACTTTCCAAAATCAAAAGAATTCTTGTATTCCAGATTTCAGAAATTCCTAGTTTTTATATAAGCTACACTGACTATTGTAGGTTCCTTGTAAGATATGTGAAATTTATGCTACTAAGTACCCAGCAGAAAGTACACTGAGATCATACCATTATCCTATTTCTTAATTTCATCTTCCATAATTTTACGTTTCCTTTAACTACACTTCTAAAATTTAAACATATTAATAAATCTAAAAAAAAATGTAAAAAGTCAAGCTTTAATGTCTATTCCCACCTAAATTAAATTACTTGCATACAAAATCAAATTAAAGTAGTTCTCAAAATGTCTAAATTCTTGGGGGCTGGTGAGATGGCTCAGTGGTGTACACGCCTGCCTGGCAAGCGCGAGGGCCTGAGTTCGACTCCCAGAATCCACATACGAAAAAGGGCCGGTGATATTGCTCAGCAGCATGGGCGCCTGCTGGTCAACCACTGGTACCCGCCAAAAAAAAAAAAAAAAAAAAAAAAAAAAAATGTCTAAATTCTTGTCCTTATGATAAGGTAACACCAAATGATTATGTTACTCAGGTAAATTTTAACAAGTTTATTAATTTAAAGTTGACGAAACGTATACCTATCTAACACATAAAATTGCATATTCTGATACATATATGCTTTGTGAAATAATTACCAAATCAAGCTAATTAGTTAACAGCCATTATATCCCATAGTTATTTTTTTGCACGATATAAACACTTAAGAATTTCCCTTTTACGAAATTTCAAGTAAGCAATACAATATAGTATTAATTATAGTCGCCATGCCATGTATTAGATCTACAGACAGAAAAACAAAGATTCTATGACCTCATTTGTATTTGGATCATCAAATAGTTGAACACACAAAAGCAGAGAGAAGCAGGGTGGTTGGCAGGGTGGGAGGAGGCACTAATGAGGTGACATGAGTTAAAGAGTACAAAGTTCCAGTGACAGAACACCGAATGAGAAAGAGAAAGAGAAAGTATTTAGTCCTGTGTGTTCTTTCTCACTAGGTTATTGAGAACCTCACTGCATGGATGAAGTGACTGAGATCATTAAGGGTAGCAATGCATCCTCCGTAGCACAGTCAGCACACACAGAATTCAACCACATTCTGACTTGCAGACCTCTGGCTTGATTGTCACATCCTCAACAGCAGCCATTTACACCTTTCGCAGCAAAACTTCAAAAACACTTGCGGTTCTCTGAGTACCATTCACCTACTCTAACTGGACCTTCATCCAATTATTTCATTGAAATTTATCTTATCAAGGTTACCAAGGTTTCCTTGTTAGCACATTCAATAGTCCCTCCTCCTGACTCATCTACACATCTTCTCAGCAGCTCTAAACGTGGCTGACAGCCTCTTCCTCAAAGTCTTCTCTCTATCATCACTGGGAATAAAGGGTTTTATGTTTACTTTCATTCTCTTTTGTGGATTCTTTCTTTCTGTTCAACTTCTATATTAGAGCACTTAGATCTAGATCATTGCATCTTTTACAACTGCATTTTCTGAAGCAACGTGAGATGCTGTTGGATGTTAGCTGTATTTAATTTCCTCATTTACTAGTTTATTTTCCTCGTCACTGGTATGTAGGCCCTGTGTGTTACAGCACATAGGAAATATTTAATAATGACTCATTGGCTTGCCGGGCTTGCTGGCTGGCTGGTTGGATGGATGGAAGGATAGATGCATGAGTGGATGGATGGATGGATGGATGAGTATATATATGTATGAGTGGATGGATGGATGGATGGTTGAATGAATGGATGAATGGATAGAAGGAAGAAAGGAAGAATGTGTGTGGTGGATATAAACTTTAATCTCTTGTTCCTGGAACAATGGACTTGTCTTGGTAAAGAGTGGTGACTGAAAATATCTCTAGTTAGTGTTCTCTTTTCTGACAAGGTTTGGATCTGTTTTGTCTGCATTTTGCGTCCCATTGCATTCTACCTCCTAGGCCAACTGCATCAGGATTGTTGACTCCAAATATTATCATGGACCTGTCACCATGGAATCCTAAGAATAACCAAGATTAGGGAAAAGAAACAAGCCAGCTTCTGACCCCTGCTATGAGTACAAACACTCCAGAGGGGATTTAACCTCCCTCTGCGTGAGCAGGAATACCATAACTTACGGAGGCAGAGTGGTGTTTTCACTAGTCCTAAATAAAGCAACTGAGATCATAGTAGCAGCCTCTCTGGTCCAGTTATTTCTGAGAAGCCTATGGTTTAGCACCAGATCTTGATTTCAATCCTAGCAGCTTGTCACCAAGGGGCTCTCTAAGAGCTTATTTCATTTCTTTCGTGTCCTCTCTGATGCTGTCAATGTTGCTCTTGAACTGTGCTCTCCTAGCTTTCATTGCCTTCATCCAGTGCCAACTGATCGACTGCCATGCCTCCTGCTCTCCCCGTCACATGGGTAGCTCCAGTCTCTCAGTAGCTTTTGTGGGGAAACTGTGTTTTCAACTACCATATGCCAGAGCTCAACACCTAGCAGTCTGTGATAAATCGACTTAATATAGTCAGGATCTCTGCTTAGGAGAAATGCTAATGATGACAAAGATTTACATTTCTCAATGAAACAGTGTGGTTATATGAACCTAAGGAAACAAATGAAAATAAATTACCCAGTGCTATTTGGTTTATCATTTACTTAATGCAATTTTCATTGTTTTTCTATTTTCTATATCGATTACTTTAAATTATGGAAAAATACAGGGGGAATTTCAAGCTTGAGTTTTCAAGCAGATGATGTACTTATTACCATCAGGAAATACAATAAAAATTCATATCACAGGGAAGTTTGGCATTTTAGAAAAATGACATATATCAAAATCTTTTCAAAATTAAAATGACCATACATTTCTTAACATTATTTATCTTCAATAACACCTGCAAGTTTGCCCTCTCCTCTCTGTTGTCACAATGTCAAAAAAAATCCTGTCTCAACATCAAGAATCTTTCTCTGTAACTGAGCCTCCCTTGGTTATTCTCAGGCAATTTACTGAATCTATTTGAGCCTCTATTTCCTTTTCATCATTCTTGCAGAGGGATAATAGCAGGTCATACCTTAGAGAGATGTTCTATGGATTGAATGAAACAATCCATGCAAACTATTGAGCTTAATGCTTGGCTCATAGTAAATGCTTAATATATGTTTGTCTTCATCATCTTCACCACCATTGCTATCAAACAATCCAACACCTAATTTTAATTTTCTTAGTATTCTTTAGAACAGTCTGCCATATATATCTGCATTCAGATCCAAACACAGTATCTGGTAGAAATTAGGTATTTAGTAAATGTATACTAAGCATTGGTGACATATTATCCCCTCTTATAGTTCCTTGGAGATATGTATCATGTGTCATATTTTGGAGGCTGGACACAGTGTGGGGACAGCAGGCACAACGGGTGCTCCCTGCTGAACAGTGCACAGCCCAGATTAAACATTCATTAGGGTGTGACAAAGAGAGCCATATATTCCATTATGATGGCAAGTGACACCACATGCACATTCCATAAGCATAATTTATAAATGCTCCTTTCTGGCCTTTTATTGATAATTGATAATATGTTTGAAGAACACTGTTATAACTTGGAAATTCTTTCCAGCCGTGTGAAGCCAGTTTCATAGGGCAAAGTTAAAGTAGAGTGGAGAAAGAGATCCATCTCAAATCCAACAGTGCATGAATATTGCTATTAATTGTGTCATCTTGAAATGTGAGAATTAAAAATATTAAGTAGGTCGATGTTAAGTAGAGTAGGATCTAGTTAATATTGTCATAAACAGATTTTTGAGTCTGTGTTTGTTGTTGGACTAAAGATTATAAATGTTGTATGACAGACATGACTGAAGTATAATTTATTATTCAATCTCTGTAGTGTGTGGCACAGGGGCAAGGGCAATGGACTAAAGAACTCCAACAGTAGTCTTGCCTTTGAAATTTTGAACAAGACACCTTATAACTGGGCTTCACTTTTCATCTGCAACCTGTCAGCTTTCTTCCAGCTGTGAAATCCTAAATTTCTAATAATAACCTATCATCACAATCTAGTGTTTTGTTAGTATCTTTCTCCCAAAGCATTGCCACAGACTACAATCAGCTCTATTATCCGTGTTAGAATTCAACACTCTACCCAGGCTCTATCTATAGGGAGACAATATCAAATCAGCACTCACAATGAGGATTCGCTGCATACGGCAGCCGCCAGCTCTGTCTCCATGAGAATGAGGTTCTCTTGGTGCACACTGAAATTGCATGGAGTCAGAGATATCCTAAACCACTCTTCCCCATTCGTCCACATCGCAGCAGACTCAAGGCAAAATGGCAGGCAGGAGCAGGGCAGGCATCAGATTGCACTATTCATGACTAAGTAAATCCCACTATTCTGTATAGACAACACCATTTTGGGTGGCAAAGAAGCAAATTTTTGGATATGGGGAAAATATAAGTATTGTCTGTAAGAGCTACACATTCACATATATTTTTGTATAGACATATTGATGTATTATATTATTTTTAAAATCAAGTTTCTTTGGAAAAACTAATTTCTCATATATATGTAGTCTGACATTTACGATATCAAAAAGTTATGAAAATTATAATGAGCTATTTGATATGTTTACTTGCAATGAATGGGTGGGTTCTCCAAATTATATGTTCTTTAATATGTAGATTTTTAAAAACCAATTCCATAACTGATACTAATTTTATCCTAGATCCACAAATACTGGCCATGCTGAAAGCTTAATATATAGTATATTTATAAAAGATAAAAAACATATTCTCTGTTTATTCCAGCTCTAATGAAAATAATACCATAATACCTGTGGTAAAAGTACAATAGTGTTTTTTTCATTCACATGAGTTTCTGACTTGGAGTTGTTTCTAGGCCTTAAATAGCTTCATGTATTTAACATAAGAACATAAATGTAACATACATGCATATGCAAAAAGAAGAGTACGGAATGTACATATTGGAGCATCACTGCACAAACATCAAATCCCTCAACAACTGATAATCCTACACTTCAGCATCCAGACGAGGAACCTGCAATGCTGTGTTTATAGTATATGACTAAATACTCACAGACTTACAAGAAGCACTTCTCAGGTGTGCACAGGTTTAGTGGTTCAATGCAGAGTACCACAGGCTGCAAGCCAGGTCACAGCAGAGAGGGATTTTAGATGAACATAAAAGAGTGATGATCCTAGGTCATTTCCCAGTGTGGGATAATGAGATGAGTGGACTGGCCCATTCTCTGGGGTTTCAAAAGATCCAGAGCCAGAGGACTTCCTGCACTGCTCCATCCCTCTCTGTCCTCTGGCTGGAATGGCCCCTGTTCACGTACAGAAATCTACCCACCTTTCTCTGTCCTCCCTGGAGACGGCTAGCATTCAATGTGCCCTGCTGGCTGGAATCCAGGGCAGATCTCCTGGACCACTCAATCCCTCCTCACCACCTGCTGGCTGAGCACAGACCTCCGCCCACTGGCCTGGATTCCAGTGCTTTATCTATGTTATTGTCACAGTGAGTCCTCAGCTAATTAATCCCCTGGTTATACAAATTTAACCATGTTTCAAAAGTGATCCTCATAAATCATGATGGGCAGAAATGCTTGTTCGGGAAAAAAAAAAAATAAAAAAAGCCCTTCAGGGATGGCTCCTTCGGACACTGGTTCAGCTAAAGAGGACAGACAGGAAGCTGCTGTAGAGCCCCACATTGGTGTCCCACTGTCCTGGCTTCCCACCTCTCAAAGACTCCTCCCCATTTGGGCACTTGGGATGACATCTGCTTTTTTACCTCCTAACAAATTGGAGGTGGTGTAACTGTTTCTTGACTTATATTACATCCCGACTTAAACACAATCACGCAAGGTGTGAAATCTGAAAGTACTTTTGCTGCAAGTTGCAGAATGAAATGCTTTTGTTCTTGGCTAAGGAAATTTCAAGCATCAGCAACCAAGGGACTTCTATTGTTCTTTTGTGTCTGGATCAGGCAAGGGACACTCCAGTCCTCACCACTTCAATGGGGGCTGAATGAGGACACTGGCCTGACACGGAGACCACTGTTGTAATAGTCGCTTCCCCCAAACACAGCCCTCATTCCTGGAAAGGATTTTAGGTAATTCCAAGGTTGATGCTGGAGGCAAACAGGAGGGGAGAGGCTTTTATCTATTTCCCTCAACAAGTCCATCTCTCTGAAAAGCACTTTTTTTTTTCTTTTCAACAAAATACCTACACACTTCAACACAATGATTGTCCCTAACAAAATAAATGTACTATGAATGTTTTCTGGTGGCAATGTACACCAGATCGCCTGTCGTCCACTAAAGTGCATGTGTGTGATCGATTCATTTTGCAAAACTTATTTTGTTTCTCATGATGGGAAGAAAGCAAACAGTAAAAGAAAAGCTAACACTGTCGTCCTTTTACTTGAAA
Source organism: Erethizon dorsatum (assembly GCA_028451465.1). Taxonomy (NCBI): domain Eukaryota; kingdom Metazoa; phylum Chordata; class Mammalia; order Rodentia; family Erethizontidae; genus Erethizon; species Erethizon dorsatum. Next base: position 61,781,388 of record CM051833.1, read on the forward strand.
CCTTTATGTGCTGTGTGTTCATCGAACCATAACTTACTCAAAATTCTCAAAATTCCTTGTATGATATTATTCGACATGAGAATTTAAATAGGATATTCAACTAATTTTAACTAGTTTAGAAATGCAGCTTGTTGAAAGAGTCGGAGAGTGGTTTCTGTGTTTTTGCAAGACGACCTTTCCCCAGTGACAGCAAGCATCACATCTGCGGTACTAACTTCCTCATAAAAAATCCACTAGAGAGAGCTTTAGGGCTTTTCAGCCACAGCCAGACATCCATGCTTGAGTTACATATCAAAGGAGATTTTTCATACATAGCCAAATTCATAGCATTTAGAGTACATGGTGCTCAGTTTTTAATGGGACAGTCCCCTGCATCAGAAGGCAGCTGCCACACGTGATATTTCAGAGTAAAATTTATGACATGCACAAAATGATATGCTGTCCTTATACAAGGAATGACATTTTCAAATTAAAAACACATAGTCATATTTCCTCAGAGAACTTAGGAAGATTTTAAATTTAATAATTTTGATTGCAGATTTAAGATTTTGTCAATAAGGATGCCTAATATTCATACCTTACCTGTGAGGTGCTAGAATCACCGAAAGCTGGAGGAAGAACTTCACACTGTGAACTATACATGGCTATAAAGGATGGATGGCTCAACATTACGAATAGGTGAAGGACACCTTGTTGCAGACAGTGCTGACCAGGCCTTACCACCAGGTACTCACCAACTCAGCTGCACACAGGGTAAAGCTTGTGGCTTCGGGTAAAATCACAGCCTCTGGCAGTTACCTAAAGCTTTGTCTGGGAAAACTTTTTCCAAGACGTGTCTAAGAATTTCATATGCATTAACACTTAATCCTCAGAAAGCTGCTACTCCCAAGGAGCTATCATTACCTCCATGAGTTCAGAAGAACACCAAGGTGCAGAGTTAAACCCAGAATTAACATTGGATCCAGCAATTCCACTCCTGGGCACATGCCCAGAAGAACTGAAAGCAAGAACTCAAACAGTTCCCTGGACTCTGATGTTGCAGCAGCATTATTCTCAGTAGCCAAAAAATGAAAGCAACCCAACTATCTGTCAGCAAATGAATGGAAAAAGCAAATATTAATGGAATAATATTTAATTTTATAAAGGAACGAAGTTCCATGTTACAACATGGATGGATTTTCAAGACATTAGGCTTAGGGAAATAAGTCAGCATGAAAGCAAAAATGCTTATGTTGGATTCTACTTGTGCCACAGATGATGGTTAAGGTGGATGTCAACTTGATTGGCTTTCGACTCCATCCAGGGATTGGCGGAGCACACTTCTGGTTATGCCTGCATGGGTCATACTATGGGTCAAGACATGAATTTAGGGTCTATATCTGTTTTCTCACTCCTTTCTCTGTAGCACTGTTCTCCCGCTCTGCTTCCCGGAAACCAGAAACTGAGCATCTTTGCTTCACTGTGCCCTTCCACCATTATTCTTTCTGCCTTGGAACCAGCTGGCCATGGACTGAAATCCCCTAAAACTGTGAGCCAAATTAAACCTCTCCTTTTTAAAGTTGTGAGTGTTTCAGCAACAGGAATGCTGATTAATACATAAGCTACCTACAATAGGCAAAATTGTGGTTACAGAAAAAAGATGAAGGGTCGGTTGCTAAAGAAAGGGTACATGGGGAATTATTGCTTACTGCTTTGTCTTAGTCCATTTGTTGTTGCTACCACTGAACACCTGACACTGGGTGATATTTAAAGAATAAGGGTTTATTTAGGATCACAGATCTGGAGGCTGAGAAATCCAAGAACATGGCACCAGCTAGAGACTTCTGCAGCTTAATCGCATGGCAGAAAGTAGAAGTGGAAATGGGAGCATGCAAAAGGTACAAACACAAGGGGCAATCTTGTTTTATAACATCTCACTCTGTTAAGAACTAATCCCCTCCCAAGGGAAAGGCATCCAGATCAATCGCTGCATTTTCTCTTCAAAGCCACCCTGCCCAACACTGCGACAAGGCTGGTGATCAAACTCCAATACGAGTTTCAGAGGGGAAAAACCATTTCCAAACCACAGCATGGACACGGAGCTTGAGCTTTAGATGATGAAAAAACTCTGCAAAAAATAGCAGTGATGGTTGCACACTATTATGAATGCACTTAATTACATGAATCACACATTTAAAAGTTGTTAAAATGGTATGTTTTATGTTACATAAAGGTATTTTACAACAATGAAAAGTAACAAGAAAACTAAGACGAAAAGAAGTAGAGTATCACAGTCAAACCTTGATCCCGGAACTAACTCTGTGGAGCCTGGACTAGAACTCAGGTGGGCGGTGCAGGGCCCTGTCTTCTCTGAGCAAGCAGGACTCACACTCAGGCTGCACCCACATCTGCTGTCAGTGGTGGGTGTGTGAAGGGACCGAGATGCCCACACACAGCGTACACAGTGCCTGACGACCCATCGCATGGGCACACTTGCTCAATCGAGACGGAACCCCCAAAAAAGCTGTCTGCAAGCCTGCCCCAGACTCCTGAGCTCCCTCCCACCCACCTGCACATGGGAATCAGGATCATTAACTCCTTGCATTTACCCTGCGCCCGCAAACTCCTGTGCCCTCCCCTCCATCTCCAGGTCTTACAGCTCACCTTTTCAGAATTCCTGCACTTTTCAGATTGGATACAGATGACAACAAAGGTCGAATGCTCTGGTGCATCTCTGGGACTGTTGATTTGTTGCTCTAGTTAGTTTCTCATGAAGAACTCCAAGCTACGATGTCAGTGTATTTAATATTTCATATAAACCTGTCTTCTAAATTTTCCCATACACTCTTAGCGAGGGTGGGGGATCTAATGCTTTACTTTTTCCGCAGCACTTACAGAGAACAGAGCACACGCGTGTGTAAAACAGACTAAGGTGTAGTAAGTGTGTCCTACACAGGTGCTCTGAGAGGCAGTCAGCATAACGGCGGTGGTTTAGGCCTTTGAAAATGAGATGCGTTGAGGGGCTAGTGTTTCTCTAAATAGATTTATACAGATTTTTCTAGAAAAGCAAATAAATCAGAATATTTTATTCTAATATTTTAGAATATTTTATTCTAAAATATTCTAGAATATTTTATTCAAAAACATTAACAGAGCCCATTAGAGAAAAAGCCCCATGCAGGATGAGTGTATGCGTAAAGGGAGCCACATTTAAAAGTTCCCCAGGGACTGATCGATCCATCAATGCCATTTTCTGGATCAGTCTCTGAGCCCAGGCATCTCATACAGGGTGCAGAAGGAAGGAAGGCATTGTTCCTTCTGCAAGTGTACTTGATGTCAAATGACAATATCATCCATCAAGCGGCATCATGGTAATGTAAAGCCAAGCCTGCAGGAGTGGCGCGCAGAGGCTTTTTGGAATCGTCATTATTCTCGGGGGCACAAAGCAAAGCTTTTAAGGTCTGACTTGCTGGCTTTTCATTTGTATATTCACTTGGGGTTCATCAAGTAAAACGCAGCAACTCATGACAGAGAGAACTTTAATTTCCAGTGGTTCATGTGAAAAAATGAAATGTCTTATTATGTATATTCAAGAATTTGCCCTCTATTTCACGGAGATTTGGGAAAGCCAAAATAACTGAAATGCATCAGAAAGTGGGGGGCAGCTCTGACTGCAATACAAATAAGGTCACCTGGCAACCGCCAAAGGGAGAGAGAGTCTTGGGAGAAATCAGAAAGAGAGAGAAATCGGAGTCTGGGATTGGTGACAGGGACTCTCAAGCAGGGTCTAGGTGGTCTCGAGACTCTGTCCCAGATGTTCGATTACACACTCATGCCAAACCCATCCAACCTTGCCCAAGCCTACTTCATGAAAATGGCCACCGGAAACAGGACATGCTGGCCATTCCGCGGTGGACAACTGGGGCTGGATCTGAAGCAAGGTGGCCCCGGAGGCTGCTGGGACCTAGCAGAACTGTATGAGGTTGGCAGTTGACACCACTGTCTTCAAGGGAAATACTTGAGTACTGCTTTTCTGATGGTTGTCTAAGTTGACATGAGTGAGGTGATGAAAATGTTTGAGAAGAGAAGCCCCAGGATCACACTGCTCACCGGGACAGACGGGTGCTTGCTGGAAGTGGTGATGTGACGATATTTTGTAGTCACTTGTTATAAAACCTGCAAAAGCCAGCATTGTTCACCATCACTGGCCAGAGAAACTGAAATTAAGGCTTGACCCCAAGGCAGTACAGTCTTCATCCTACTGAGTGTTACCTTCTGTTAAGTGTGTAAAAACCAGGATTTCTTAAAAAAAAAAATCATTATATTTGGGGATGTTACTAAATAAATTATTTTTGTTAAAAATTCAAGTGTTCTGCAGAACCAGAGTCTTTCAGTGAAGTACATTTAATTTTTAGTCATTCAGAAAAAGAGATAAATAAATGCAAGTTTCTTATAGTTAATAAATAAGAAATACACTCTATGGTTCTACATAATTTGAGGCATCTTTGCTCTATTTTTAGCACTCCTTGGGCACTCAAGAGAAACTCACAGGAAAAAATGATTCAATAAAAACCAATATCCTCATGGGAGTATAATCAAATAAAGCTTAGTTGGGAAACTGGTTTTGTAGTTTCCTAAATACCAAGCATGCTATGGATTTGCTAGCTTTTAGCATAACTATGAATATGAATGGAGACTTCAGAGTCAATCCAAGATTATGTAGATAGCTTAAGCTTTATTCAAGGCAAAATTTCAAATAGATTTAGAAATATTTTCATAAAAAGGGCTGTACAGGATTAATGATATTTTCAAACAATCTAAAATCATGGATTTGTGAGATCTGACTTTGCTTTATTGTTTTTAAAGTTACTGAGAACCATATGCATCTAGGTAGCTAGAACAGAATTATCAAAATCCTATTGTTCGAATAACTCCATCATTCCAATATAATTTAGAAATACTAATTTATCTTGGAAATTACATATCAGATGCTATAAGATTGCTTTTTAAAGCTGTGTTTAATGTGAGCTTTAAGCAATACTGTACTTTGCAGTAAGCTTAGTTTCAGACACCAAACTTTTTCTATCAGATTGGCATCTTAGATTCTCCTTAATCCCACCTGTTCATTTGATTTTAAGTCTCCAAATGCCCACCTCACAGCTTTCAAGATCAAAGCAGTTGGTGCAACTCTAGCTGTGAAGTAAGTGTGAGATGAGGATTTCAGTATGGCTAATCTCGTGTAAATACATAATGAATACACCAACCGAACATTTCAGTCAGTAGCTATCAATACCTGAAGATGGTTAGAAACAGGCAGGAGATGAGTAATCCCTACAGTCCTCATCTAGCTTAAAAGAATCCAGTTTTAGACCCAATTTGCTCTTATGTCCAAGTACTCATCACTCAGCAACCACAATGGTCACACAGTTTGAGTCCATGACAAGCAGAGCTTCCCTCTCTGTTTCCAGGCCCTGGAGCTGACCTTGCACTCTTCAGGAGAGCGGGAGGCTCATTTTAGGATGGGTGTGGCAGCACCGGCAGCAGGGACAGCCTGTGTCCAAGTCAGTTCAGGAGATGAGTGCTCTGGAGCTGGGGTGTGCTGTGTACAGGGCTGCATACGTTGAACCCTGAGCACCACAGTGGAGATACTAAAATACAGCATGTTCCAGAATCTGACGCCTGTTTTACGTGGAAGTGGTAATACCTTGACGATATTACTAACCACAGATATATCTTAACCCCACTCATTTCATCCATGACTACACGTGCCAATATGCAAACCTGAAGGTAAGGATTTGAGTACCAATTTCTGAAGAGCCCAGTGATTGCTAAGGATTCCTTACTGAGATTTATCCACTGATAATTATCTAACTCCAGGGTAGAAAACAATGTTAACTTACAAGCACACAATTACGCATCACTTTAATTACAGTGAAGTACCCTTAAAGTAAGTTATTCTGCAGACAATGTAACAGATGGCTTTCTCTCTTGCAAGCGATGGAAATATCGTCCAGCAGATATGATCATCATTACTGTTTCACTCCAAGGCCAGGAGATGGGAGAAGTGATGGGAATGTTGATATCTTGTTATAAGGGATCGCTCTGATTTTATAAAAGAAGTCTAGTCCAGTACTGTCAGCTAAGGGTGGTTGATACAAATGTCTCCCAAAGAGCATGCCTGGCCAAGCAACATCAGAATAGGGCCATGGTGATGGGAATCAAATTTCAGTAGTTAGGGAGAAAGAGAATGGGGTAGAGCATGGTGCCTAGACTATCCGGTGTGAACACAAAAGGTTAAGGTGAGCCACTTCCATGGGGAAACGTTTAATACAAAGTAGTAGGTATTAATTACTAAAATAGAAAAGCTCAGGAAGGATGAAGAACAAAATTAAAAACACCCAGGAATAACTCTTGCCATTTTGATATATACATTTCCAGCCTAATTTTCTATGAGTATTTACAGAGATCTTAAGCTGCACACAGACATTTAGCTTCCATCCTTTGCCTTCCTGTTACAGTCAGTTTTCGGTGTTGTTTTTCACTGGAGTAAGGAACACCAGAGAACTGGGAAACCATTGGTTCTTGGTGTGTCTGTGAGGGTCTTTCCAGATGCCACTGGGCTGTGAATTAGGGGACTGGTTGAGGAAGATGTGGGTGGGCACCATCCAATTGTCTGGGGATCTAGATAGAGCAAAAAAGGAAAGAAAAGGATTTGTTCTCTTTCTTGGAGCAGGGGCACTCTCTTCATCCTGTCTGTGAACATCAGATCCTCAGGCTCTCTGTTCTTTGGACCCCAGAGTTTACACTCCTAGCCTCTGGTTTGTCAGCCTTTTGCCTCAGGGAATTTCACTATCAATTTCTCTGGTTCTGAGGCTTTTGGACTTGGTCTGAAGTAACTACATCCCAGGGTCCCAGCTTGCAGAAGGCCTGTCATAGGATTTGTCATCCTCCATAATTCCATAGCTAATTCCCCTAAAATGTCTCTTTTTATCTTTCTGTATCTATTTCTGCTTGGCCTGTGTGATTTGGGAACACTCACAATTACACGGCCCTTTTCTCCCCTTCCCACTCCTTCCCGTCTACAGTATTCACCCTAAGAGTACCCCCAATAAGCCTCCTGCATAATACTCTCCATGTAAAAGTCAGCTTCCCAGGGAACCAGAATAACATTTATTAGAAACATAAGATGTTTAATCTCCAAATGTTTATGACAGAACATTCTTCATGGCAATTTCATTGCCAAAATTTTAAACTATTCTCTTAATCAAATGGGTATGAAATAACTTTGAACTATAAAGCAAAATTTTATTAAGCTGTTGAGCACCAACTGTAGGGCATCTATCTTGCCAGGGGCTGAAAATATATGACTCAAACAGGCATTCTCCTTGATCTGGAGATTCCACGGAGATTACTGGTAGGTGTGTGTATGCGGAGGTGTGTGTTGTGTCTATTGTCCATGAAGGATATTGTGTGTCATATGACTTCTGAGTGTTCTGTGATATTGAGGGAGGATAGAAGAAATAAAAGGTAGGTTGAAAAGAGACAAGGAAACTCAACTTTTTGTCTCCCTTATTACCTTAAAACTTAGATCTCTACTAAAGTCTGCACATAGGAATGTTAATCACTTAACGAGTGGTTGTATTACAAGGTTTATCAGTCCATAATTTACCTGGTGCATCTTATCCTCCTTCAAGACTGAGGGCACCGAGATAAGAGAAATTAAAGTACGTTTCAGGGTTTTTAAGGACATCCAACTTACAGCTTTACAACTTCCAGTTCTAGATTCCCAAGAGCGAAGCCTGGAAGTCTCCAAACAATCACCTGTGATTCTAGGAAAAGAAGAGCCTCAGAGACCAATCCAAGTTGGGATCACCTCCCTCAAGCAGGAGCAGTTATCCCACGACAGGAACCGAGTCTGCTTGCATCCCAAGCAAGAATAGTCATCTGTAGAAACCGAATACCCGCTCAAGCCGTAAGGATTCTTCTGGAGCTAGGACACCAGGACTGGGACAATGACCCATCTAACTCATAAAAGCTTGCCTTGCTCTCGGCGAGTGGGTCAGTTTGAACCTCCTTGTCAGAGTGAGCTCCCTCCACTTACTCAAGCAGGAGACCCCTTTCCTGTTCTCTCTCCTTTACTTTCTATTTCTGCCTCATGTCTGACTATAGCTAACATGGATGTGTCCTCAAATCCTTTGTCCATGATGATCAAGAACCTGCTCCGAAAGGTCTCTCCTCCTCTTTGGAGAACCATGGACCCTATCCAGTGACAAGAAAACCGTTGTGAATGTGTATGGTGTGGTGTGTGGTGTGTGCATTGGGACGAGCAGTTTACAGAGCCTAGAAAACTTTAAAATATTGTATAAAACTGACAGGAAGTAAGAAAGCCCTGTAGATAAAGTATGTTGTTCTATCATTTCAAATTAGTTCTACAGCCTCAAAAAAAAAAAAAAAAAAAAAAAAGGAAAAAATAGCAAAGGGCCTTGGAAAAAATGGACATCTGCTAGTTCAGGAAATAAATGTTAATCAGTATTTCACAGAATAAGTTTTCCATTGTCAGAAAAGAGTGGGATGCTATAGCGAGAGACCATGTTGCCACCCAGGAAGGTGCGTTTGTTTCTCTACTGGGAGGAAACACAGAAGGGGAGGAAGCTGGGGTTGAATTAGAAGTAGTCACTTTGCATAAAAGTGGGCAACACAGAAGAGAAGGAAAATTACATTAACAATTAATACTTCTTAATAATAAAGCGATTCGTAGAAACTTTAACACAGCTCCCATGAAGTGGGGCCCAGGGGGTTGGGAAGGAGTTGGATACACAAGTGCACAGACACTGGTGAGGGACTAAGAAGAGCTCAGATTCATGTGTGTAAAAGGTCAGCTACGTCTTCCCAAAATATTGAATTGATATTGATTCTTGCAACAAATGAAGGATTTTCAATGCAAACAAAGAGAACATAATAATCTGTGCTTATATTTCTAAGTGACAAGTGAATGACCCTCAACAAACTGATAATATAAATCATACTTGGGAAGATCCCTGAGGATCTTGATTGCAGGACTCCTTCCACACGGGGTGAGATCTGGTAGCTCACAGCTGCCCAGGGAAAAAATGATCTCCAGCAGAAAGAAGCTGGGCCTCAGGCACAGAGCACCCTATCCTCTGACCACAGTAAAAGAGTTCATCAGGAGCCAGAGGACATGAGGACAGCACAGACCTGGCTGAAGTGAACCTTCAGCACTATGCTTTTCCATGGTGGCCCTGGGAGTTCTGTGGGCTTGAATCCACATATCTAACAAGCTGAGGGGCTCAGAGCTGAATTTTGAGGAGTCAGGGCTTGGTAATCTAGACTGAAGAGAGTGAGGCATCCCAGCTGTCATTCTGGGAAGCAGCTATGTTCACACTGCATACAATGAATGCACCCACAGCAGGCTGGCTTCTCTGCAGCAGTGGATTTTAACAGGGTTATCTCATGCAAACAATTGTCCCCAACTCGCCCCAAACAAAACAAAACACAACAAATTCAACATCTGTCTTTTCCTTCTCAAATAATGGGAATATATAAACAGTTTCCCCACTCCACTTTTATGCTGTTTCTGTTTTGCAAACCATTTTCACCTTCCTTAGTTAATTTAATGAGTAGGAACATCTTGTAGAAAAACTGAAACCCCCAAGGTTATTGCAAAAGCCCGCTGATTCCTTTGGTTCCTCTGGCTTGTTGTAGGCACTTGCAGGGAAGCCTGGGAAAAGGGTAGCTCATAAGGGTAGAGGACAGAAATGCAGGGCTGATTGTCTGCCCTGAGGTCTGGCAACTTCCATTTAAAACTCAAAGCTCAGGTTCTGAAAATGGGGATAATGCCTGCCCCTTCAAAAAGTTTCATCAGAATAAAATGAAGTGTGGGGAGCTGTCTGTGAGCCACACATTCTCAGGAACACATAATATACCATTTCCTCAAAGACTTTTCTGCAACTCATTCTCTCTACTCTGCCTTTTGTTCTAGAGTAAACTTTGGATGAGGATGAAATATTTTTTTTTTTTGTGGGTACCGGGGGGTCGACCTCAGGACCTCGCACGCCAGCAGGCGCCCGTGCCACTGAGCGATATCACCGGCCCCTTTTTCGTATGTGGGTTCCGGGAGTCGAACTCGGGCCCTCGTGCTTGCCGGGCAGGCGCTTAAGCCGCTGAGCCATCTCACCGGCCCGAGGATGAAATATTAAAAAAAGACCTTTCTCTGAAACATTCATTCATTCATACATTAATTTAAAATACAAAAGCCCTTCTGATAAAATGATTCACTTTATTCCTCAAACATGCACCCTACACTTGTCAAAAGAAGACAAACAGCCTTTAATATGGTATAAAGCATGATTCAAAAATTCCCTCCAAGTAATATATATCATGCTCACTTCTGGATGTTGGGAATATAGTATATTTTCTTCTTACTTTGTTTTGAGGACACATATTTTTCCTATAGGTAGAATTGTGCTGGGTGTGAAATTTTTCTCTCCACCATAACAAGAGCATTTTTTACAAGTGTAATCTTGGAAGAGGCAGGTTTTTTTTTCCCCTCTTGTTTATTCCTTGAGTATAAAAAAAAAAAAAATTAAAGGAAAACTAAAAGCATTACTGCACTTGCCACTGCACAGAATATTATTTAAAAATATGGCATTTCTATCCTTGATATATCTTAGAAAAATAGAACTGGAGATATATGAAAAATGCACACTGGGAAAAAACACACAATTAGTAAATATGTCAAGGGGTTGACATACAAAGTCATTTTTTCTCCTGGTGCTACAAGCATTTGGTCTGGGTTTAAGCTCCAGATCTGCCACTGACGAATTACCAGGGGACTTAGGAATGTAGCTGGAAATCTTGGACCTTCTATTTCCCTCATCTAAATAACAAAGCCAAATCGGAGCCCACCTTACAGACTTGTAGAATTCGATACATTGACTATGGAAAAGTGTTCAGTAGAGCCTCTGATCCATAGTATCGTCATCCATTCTATTAAATTAATACCATTAGCTCTTATTTTAAAAGGTGTATTACATGGTAGAGCAGTCATTTTCAAAGTGTGGACCCTAGATCCACTGTGTCAGCACCATCTGGAGTCTGAGAAATACAAATTCTAGGGCTCTGTCAAAAACTAGCTTTTTCAGAACCATGGGGAGGGGCGCACAGAAATTACAGTAACACCTCCAGGTCAGTCTGATATGTTCCCAAGTTTGCAAACCACTGGAATAAAGGCAAAATATACCTTTGCTTTTTAAAATAGATACTAATTTTCCCTGGTTTCCCATTTTATCTTACACATTAATTAATTAAATTAATTTGAGAAAGTCTGGTTAACAGCTATAAAACACTTCTTAAAGATGGCCCAAGCATCTTTAAACTTGGTTTATGATACTTAGCCATTCTGAAACAAAATTGTTGCTTTTATTAATAAATTTAGCATTTAAAAAAAATGTCAAAATTATCTATTTTGCTATAATTTCTTTTCAAACACAACTAAGAACAAAAATAAGTTTTAGAGATCTATTGCATAGAATGATCACTATAGTAATTAATAATGTATTGTGTACTACAAAATTGTTTTAAAAAGTACATTTTAAATGTTTTCACCACAAAAAAACAATGTGCGAGGTGATGTATTCAATCATCTACATTGTAACAAATCAAAACATCACACCATATCCCATAAATATATACAATTAGTACTTGTTAAAATTTTAAAACATTGGGACAAGTAAGTCTCTTTTACAGAAAGTGGCACTGGTGATCATGCAGTAAGTACTACTTATTGTTAAACACAATTTGTATAGCTGCTAATCTATCATTAGCACGATGCTACTATTTGAATAATGGGTAGCATCCACAAAAGAGCCATCACGTGTTAGAGGCTTGGTACTCAAGGAGTTGCTATTGAAAGATGCCCTGGGCTCTACAGAAGTGGGTCTTTAGGTCACTGGAGGAGTTCTGTTAAAAGGGAGAGTGGGACCTTAACTCTTTCCTATGGTTCTCTTTGGATTCTTGGGGTGCGATATAAGAGGTTTGTTCTGCTACCTGTTCTGAATGGGATTGCAGCCCTTGCTAGTTGCCCCAAACAGTGGGGCCACTTGATCTTTGATTGGGACCCCCAGGCTATGAACCAAAATAATGTTTTATCTTTATAGGTTAATTGCCTCAGGTATTTTACTAGTGTCATGCAAAATGTATGCACACAAAAGCAAAGCTTCTTTCCAACATCAAAAAAATTAACAAAATAACTTAGCTTTAAAGCATATTTTTAAAAATTCTGTAGTTGAATGGAATTTACCATATATACATTGCACAATCTATACTTTTGTGAATATATTCATTCTCAGATGTATGATTCTTTGATTGAGCAGTAGTATACTACAACCACAGAGTAGTTACATTACCATTTTTATTTCCTTTGTATTCTAAAATGAAAAAGGAAGCCAATGATAAAATAATAAAGATACTGTACACTTACATGGGGAACAGGGTGAAAGCAGGGTAATCTTCCTCAGTACAAGAAAAAGGGTGGCAGGTAAACTTAAAGCATTGTACAGACTTTACTAAAGAGGGTTAAGGGAAACATATCTTCACAGCCAATACAAAAATAAAATCAAAGCAAACTCAATCATACATATTCCTAAACAATTTTATGAATATTTTTCATTATATTATCTTGGAAAATAATAGAGTTACAAATTGCAAGTGCTACTTTTGAGCTCATTAATCACCAACTTAAGATTTTCTGTATTAACTTATTATGATCCTACAATATTCTGAAGCCACTCAAGAGAGTGTCCCTAATGTGGTGGATTCAAAATGGGTTTAATATGAAGAAATGTCCTGCATGAGGACAGTTTTGGAGCAGATTATTCATTCTTATACCGCTTTACTCCGAATAGGAAAACAGCAACATCTCCATAAACCGGCCCCTTCCCTAGGACCAGTTGATGACCATAACTTCAAATCCTGCAGGATTTAGAAAGATGTAGTTTTCAGCTTCAGTTGAAGAGTTTAGAGGTCAGGATTTTCATCTAATGGAAGAGCAAATGAATAAAAATATATGGATCTTTGCAAGGTACTCAGCAAACCATCCAAAAGTATGAATATGTGGAATAATTATTAACAAGCAAGAATCTTCAAAAAAAAGCACAGCTGAAACTTATGATCCTTTCGACCATTTTATTAACCTAATAGCGTTCTCATTTGACTAGTAGCCAGCATACTTAATGGTGTTCTTAGCACATCAAAGTAAGGAATGCTATATATAAACAGGGTAAAGGGAAATTTATTGTAATATTTTTTCCTGATCTTAATTATAAATATTAATTGCTGCTGCTTTTGCCACTTTTGTAACACTTTCTGGATGCCCAGGAAGCCAGCACCAGGGCAACTGAGCACCTTAATTTATTCTATCCATTCCACCATTACTTAATGACATTCTACTGAGGTATAGATGCGTAATGAGAAGAAATGTAAGTAATCTACATCTTGGTGTCTTGTTATTTTCTGTGAAGGGCGCTTTCCTAATCAGACTGGCTGGGACCACTTAGGTCGATGTATTCTGTTTTGTAGAGCTCTCCAGCAATTCACAGGATGTTATTTTTAACGACAGAATTCTCATAAACAATCCTCAATAGTTTTCCAGTGGATTAATAAGATTTTTCACCTGGCTGTCTGTAGAAATAATTAAATGAATAAAAATGATGTGTAGTATGTACATTCTTTAAAAAAAAACCCTCTACACTTTTGCTATTAGAATGAACTAAAGTCATTAGTATTAATACTAACTGCCGCTCCCTGGATGAGTGCTATATATTTCAGGTCGATTAAACAGCCAAGTGTGGAAGGCGCTCTGATGTCCTATTTTACACTGTGGGTGATCCAATGATGGACATGTGGGTGCACCCCATCCAGGTCCTCTCCAAGAAGGAGATTCCGGAAACACTGCATACAGCGGTCAGAGGAGGGAGTCCTCTGATTGGAGAGTTCCTCAGTGACTATATCACCCACACTTGTATTATTCATCCTTCCTGGTGATTGGTGGCATGGGCAAAGCTCATCCACCTGTCCCTGACCCAGGGCCCAACCCGAGGTCTGCTTGCCGGAGTTAGTCCTAGAAGCCCTTCCCACCACTCCCTGGAGTCGCCAAGGTCCCCCCAACAAACAAGTGTTGTTTCCTCTTAGCTACTTACCACCTTTTTTTAACTTGTCACTCACAGTGGCTGAATGATATTTGAGTTGCTCTTAACTACCGTTGTTTAGGGGACCATCAGTACAGGTCACCACTGTACATGAGTCAATCCTTCAAAGGCAAGGGTTATCTTGATGTGACATTTATGCCATCAGCCAGCCATGACTGAAGCCAAGGTAGATGCTGCCTTGTCAACATCCACAGGAGTCCCATGGCACATGCTCATTCCTCTACCTGGATCACATAGGAAATTGCTATTGCTTTCAATCAAATGCTTGGGTATTAGCAATTTCATATGCCTTACCTAATATTTCTAGAAATCTGCCCCCCACACATAGCCTCACTCCTGTTTAAAATGATGTACATGCCAAGCCCGTGGTTTTGCTGCTCACTTTAGCAACAAAAAATCTTGGTCTGCTCCAAAGTCCCTCTTCACGGCACTTGTAAGCTGCCTGCATATCTGTTGGTGACGTGTAAATCGCTGTTGGGCTGTGGAGCATGCATCCTCCTGAGGGCTGCACCTGTTCCCTTTACCTTTGCACTACAGATTCCCATGTTTCTTGTAAGTGCTTAATCATCGTTTCCAGGAGTAAATAGGAATCCAAGAGGGAGCAGAGCAGATTGCTGTGACTCACACCTGGGGCCACACTGCCCACGTGGAAGTCCCAAGGTAATTTTCTCCTGCCGCTTTACCCACACTCAAAAATGGAAACGATAATAACTTAGAGTCCAGTATGAAAATTAAATATGTGCTTCAAAGCAGCCATAGTTCAATGAATACGAGCCATTGTTCTTATTATTTCAAGGTGGCAAATGCTGCAAACTAGTCCCCTATTAACTCGGAGTCCAGCCTTTCCACAGGGGCGTCGAGAATCAGGCCGTAAAGTACTAAGGTGCTGGTCTGATCCAAAGCCCATCCTGCATACATGGTGGATACCGTCATTAAGGAGAGAGACCACTTTAGAATAGGAAGCCCAGGTCAATGTCCTGGGGAGTACATTTCACTCACCTGGGGCATTCTGAGGGCTGAGACCCCTAGGGTCTCCCCAGCCAACTGAATCAGATTCCCTGAGGTTGAGGGCAGGAATGAGAACTTTTAAAAGCTTCCGGGTGACTCTAATAGTAGAGTTAGGTTGGGTAGCTATTGATCCAAAACTCTCTTGGGCTACAATTAAATATTTCTCCAAGCAGTTCATACTGGTTTCTGAGATACAGGTAAATAATCATAAAGAAATTTCATTGAAAATAAGAATTCTTTCCCAAGATTGTCCTAATCCCATTTGGTAACCTATCATCATTTCTGGTTTTGTTTTGTTTTTATTCCCTCAAACCACAGACACCACCGTAAAAGGACCCTAAGGGACAGGCAACATTTCATAAAAAATGGAATTTAAGGGATCTGGGGAAAAGAAATTAAGTTTCTTAGACAACCACAAATACATGAACTTGCATTTTTCTATAAAGGATCATAGATATAGAAGTGAATTGCTTCTATTATTTGGCCTCAATAAACTTTTCTCTGGATAGATGAATGCAAGTGTGCATCAGGCCGCAGTAGTCTGATTCTCACATGAGGAAAGCTTCATAGGCTGTGCTGGTAACATTAGTCAGTTCTGTTGTTGGGACACAACTACCGACACCCACAGTTGAAAGGAGCGGTTGAATTTAGTTCACACTTTGGAGGTTTTGAGTCCATGTGTTGTAGGCGCAAAGGCAGGAACGCAAAGGCAGAAGGGGTTGGTGGAGCAAATCTGCTTAGTTCATGGGGGTCAGGAAGCAGAGCAGGGAAACAGTGCCAGAGAGGAAGAGGCCAGGGACCAGACCCAGACCTCGAGGCCACACCTCCACGACCCACCAGACACAATCGCAAGTGCGCTCCACAAATCCCCCAGGCAGAACCCAAAGCCACCAAGTTGACACTACACCCTAAGTGCCACATTGGCCAACCAATTTTCCCTACAGACACTGAAAGGAGCCTTTCTTAGCTTTTTTTTTTTCAAAATTGCTTCCCCCATTCCCAGGACATTTTACCAGCCCAGATACACTCTGAAAGTGTTGTGTGGCCTATGGAAGATCAAAAACCACAATAATATCTAAGGGTTTTTGCACACACACACACACACACACACACACACACACACGCACACAATATAAAACAATTTTTGTCCCATGAAAGCCACATTAAGAATGAACTCTGTGGGCCGGTGAGTTGGCTCAGCGGCGTAAGCATCTACCTGGAGGGCGCGGATGCCCGAGTTCAACTCCCAGAACCCACATACGAGAAAGGGGCCAGTGATATCGCTCAGCGGCACGGGCGCCTGCTGGCGCGCGAGGTCCTGAGGTCGACCCCCGGTACCCACAAAAAAAAAAGAATGAACTCTGTGACTTAAAAGCCAACAGCATGGGGCCGGTGAGATGGCTCAGCGGCGTAAGCGCCTGCCTTGCAAGCGCAAGGGCCCGAGTTCGACTCCCGGATCCCACATACGGAAAAGGGGCCGGTGATATCGCTCAGCGGCACGGGTGCCTGTTGGCGCGCGAGGTCCTGAGGTCGACCCCCGGTACCCACAAAAAAAAAAGAATGAACTCTGTGACTTAAAAGCCAACAGCATGGGGCCGGTGAGATGGCTCAGCGGCGTAAGCGCCTGCCTTGCAAGCGCAAGGGCCCGAGTTCGACTCCCGGATCCCACATACGGAAAAGGGGCCGGTGATATCACTCAGCGGCACGGGTGCCTGTTGGCGCGCGAGGTCCTGAGGTCGACCCCCCGGTACCCACAAAAAAAAAAAAAAAAAAAAAAGCCAACAGCATGAGCTGTAGGGGTTTACTTCACAGGCAACCCCAAGCATAAGCCCTCAAATCTCCAGTCAGTAAATGCGATCGATAATGAGTTGCATCGAATTCTACCTCTTCCTGTATCACACTGCAGACTTGCCAGCCGTTCAGACAAAACCACCTTCATTGAGAGAATCTAAAAAGATGGACAGTTGTAAAATAATGATTCTATTCATTATTTCGAATGTCCTTTTAATTAGTCATTCCAGATTTTTCTGCTCATTTTGTAGGTAAACTTTCAGAAGGGGAGTTCTGAGTATGAATTTTGGTTAGTATTAAAAAATGATGTCATGTCTACAGCAGGCAACATAGACTGGTGCCATAAAGCAGTCAGTAACGCAACATGTTTTGTCACTAACCTTTCAATCACACAATGCTTTGCCATTTAAACATACATTTTATTTAAATAACTAGAAGGTGGTAAAAGGATATATATGTTTAATAATCTATTTAAGAAGGCATATAATCCACTCAAGCTATTACACTTGTGCTATTGAAAGTCACCACCTATGCAACTCTTAATCAGGCACTTTCTGAATAAACTTGAGAAAGAGAGTGACTTCCATTTTTGCTATTAAATTACCAACCAAAACCCCATGCCATGTCTTGATCATCACGAACCCTTGGTAAATCATCAGCCAACCCCTTTATATGCATCCTGTGAAACAGACAGCACTAGTAGAGGAGGCAGACAGGCACTGTTTCTGAATCCACTCTCTGATTAACATCACTATTTCAGATCAAGGTCTTAGGACCTAATGGCACTGGATTGTCTAGCATCAGATAAACATGCATGGAACTACTCTAACTGGCCAGCTCACAGGGGTTCGAGTAGGTGGAATCAACTATTGCCCCTGATATTCTCAATCGACTGCAGTCTACATCACCTCCTTCTCTTCAGGTCTGTCTTTGAAATTACTTCACCAGGGTCTTCTCAGAATTTTCTACAGAGATTATCTTTACACATTCTAATCCTACTTTCTTTACATTGGATTATGACAGGAACTGATCAGAAATCTTATGGGGCGTGTTTGCCACTTAAGGTAACTGTTCCTGTCTCCTGCCTGCCCCAGTGTCCCGTGATGCTCAAAGTGTAAGGAGAAGATATTTCTCCTAAATGCTTACAAATAAAAAGCAACCCAATATTATTTGTATACTGTTTATATAATAAGTGTCTGTAACAAAAAATATATATAACTTGAGTTTCTTGTTGTCTTATTTTGTTCTGTGGTATTTTGCTGTATCTGGCCAATTCATTGATAAAGTGACAGATAATATCCACTTCTGTTAAAGCCACAAGTGTGTACAGTATCTCCCCATCCAGAGCTGTGCTCTTCACAGCTTCAGTTACCCATGATCATCTAACACACTCATAACTCAAGGGTCCTTCTTCTAGCTCATCGATAGTACTTAACTATAGTAACAACAGTTACCATAGCTAGGAACTTAATACTACAACATCAACTTAAAACTGCATTGCAATGCCTCCTGATTCACCTAGCTTCATTCATCACATAGTACTCTGTCATTTGACATTCTCACGGGAAGGGTGAGCATAATACAGAGATTTTGGGAGAGAAAACAACTACATTCCTGAAGCTTTGATTACAGCATATTGCTATAATTGTCCTAGTTCATCATTGCTGTTAATCTCTTACAATGCCTAGTGTATGGGTCAAACCTTATCACAAACACAAGGGAAAACCAAGAATACGCAGGGTTTGGTTCCAGGCATGCACTGAGAGTATTATAATGCATACCCTGTGGAAAGGGGGACTACCGTGGTGGTATGACGGAAGTGATGATGACAGGGCTCCACTAACAGCTGAATATAAACAGAGAGGAGGAAGGCGTTTCAGGAGAGGAGAGTCCTTACTTACGTGTGTCTGGCACCATGTTTACATTACTTATATGGCTTCTCCAATGCGCATCAATGATTTTGTTCAAAACGGTCCTAAGTCAGTAGCACGTCCTCATACTTGGCAAAAGAAAAGACTCATTTGTATTGAAAGATTATTGAAATAATTCCCACAAATAAGTTCTGAAGACCGTAAACCCACAATCAGCAGTCTTACACAGATGAGAAAACACACCTTCATGAGCAGGCTTTTGTGAAAAACAAGCATAAGAATCAAATTGAAGATTAAAGACAGTGAATTATTGGATTCAAAAAATATGACAATGGCATATTTCATATTTAAAAATATAAAGAGTACTTTTAAATTAGAAAGATCATCTAACATTCCAAAGTAGATTTGAGTAAGAACAATTTGAACTTCTAGAAATGAAAAACTGAATTTATTGATATAGTAGAAAAAACTGACTAGAACACTACTAGGCTGCTGATGTAATTAGAAAATGGGACTTTGGGAAATAATTTGTCAGTGTCTTTGAAGGTTAAATGTAAGCTGCAATATGACTCATCCCTGCCTCCTTTAGACATTTACCCAACAGAGAAGAAATTTTATTTTGTACAAAGATTTGTATCCAAGATTTATTTACAGCAGCTTCATTTTAAAATATAACTATAAACAATCTGTTCATTGATGGGTGGAATAAACACACAAATTAAAGTGCATTTATACAGTAGAATATTACTTACTAAAGACAAAAACAAAAAAACCTGAGACATGAACAACTGAAATTTAGTAGTTATTTAAGATGAGACAATAGCCATTGGAAAATCAGGAGTGCCCCAAAACATCTAGTGCCTAGACAAAATGAACCTATAAGAAAGGTACATTACACATAATGACCCAATAACTACATTTGTAGCTATATATGCAAAATAGATGAGAAAGTTTTTTATTTATTTATTTATTTTTCACGTGGGTACCGGGAGTTGAACTCGGGACACGCTTGCCAGGCAGGCGCTTATGCCGCTGAGCCATCTCACTGGCCTGAGAAAGTATTTTTTACTTAAAATGATTAATGTATTAAAATGTGTGGTATACCCATAAAAGGGAAAATTTCTGGACAATAAAAATAAATTAAGTATTTATGTTTAGCACGGCATTAATAAACTTTGAAAACATTATGCTATTTAAAAGGAGAAAATAATTAAAGACTACATACTGCGTGATTCCATTTATATGAGACGCCCAGAATGGGCACACAGACAGAAAGTCTGGGGTTAGAAAGGGTATGGGGTATCTTTGGGGGTGATAAAAATGTCTGAAAATTGATTGTTGTAATTGTTTCAAAACTCTGTGACTATACAAAAAATAAATTTTGCACTTTATATGGGTGAATTGCAGAACATGCAGATTATATCTCAATATAATGGTCATTAAAACATACAACAGTTCTTATAATAATAAAGATGAATGGAATTCCATTAAATAAAAATGTCACATACTCTCCCACACTTCCTACTAGTACAGAAAGACAAAACGGGAAGAACGATAAGACTTAAAAAAAAGATATAATACAACAAATTTCACAGCTTGGTCATATAAAATTCCTTAAGAAATCTATAAATAGGGCCGGTGAGATGGCTCAGTGGCTTAAGCGCCTGCCTTGCAAGCGTGAGGGCCCGAGTTCGACTCCCGGATCCCACATACGAAAAAGGGGGCCGGTGATATCGCTCAGCGGCACGGGCGCCTGTTGGCGCACGAGGTCCTGAGGTCGACCCCCCGGTACCCACAAAAAAAAAAAAAAAAAAAAGAAATCTATAAATAAATCACTAGAAGTAATTGGAAAGTTATTAACATCAGATCAATATGTAAAACTAATTGCAATATTTTATAAAAAGGAAATTCTTTGAAGGTACATCTTATTAAAAAGATACTGTTTTCAAGAGAAACACAAACTGTAAGGCCCCTAGGAATGAATGAAACAAAGATAGTGCAAAGCCTTGCAAAACAAATGCCTAAATTTCATTGAATGATATTCAAAACGAATAAAATAAATGGACATCAAGTTCATGAATTGTAAGATGCAAAATTATAAGCCTGTAATTCTTCCCCAGTTTCCCAGGTGTAAACCACACATTTGTTACAATTTTCATATTACAGAGATGCTATTGTAGTTTATGGGAAAAATTATAGTCTGTTCAATATCAAGTATTAAAACAATCAGTTATTTACATGTGCAAAGAAAAGAAAATTGAATCTATACATCATGACCTGAAAAAAGAAATCCACTGCAAATAGATCAGAGATTTCAATGCACAAAGATATAGCTTTACAACAGAAAAACATATACAATGTTGTTTCCATTCTTAAAATCTTTCAAAGATTTCTCAATCACAAAGAAAACAGACTAGATGGCTGAAAGCATTAAAATAAATTACTTCTGGCTGATGCTCCGAGGTAGAGCATTTGCCTAGCATGGACAAGGCCCTGTGTTCAATCCTAGCACCACAAATAAATATCCACCTCTGTTCATCATAGGACGAGATGACAAAGTGAAATAAACAAGGCACAAACTTGGAGAACAGAGTTGTAATATCTACAAGCAACAAAAATTATGTCTGACTATATAGAAAATCAAAATATTAAAGAAAAAGAAAATCAACAAAAACACAAACTGTAAAAGATAGGAAAGATGCAAACATGGAAAAGACAGGAAGAGGTATTAGATAGAATGATAAACATGAATATCTACCAAGTGTTTAAAATCTACTTTTAATGCAGAAAGCAGAGAAATGTAAACATCACACCTACCAGTTTTGAAAGAATAACCGTAAAATGATTTGGGAGATACTAAATTTGGCTGAGCACATGAAACTTGGATTACAGGTCGCTTATAGGAGTGTAAATTCCTACAATGATTCCTGAAAGTCCTGTATTATTATTGAAAGAAGTTGAACACTTTCTAATCCTGCACCCCTGGTGTTGCTCTTCACTGCACACACCAGGGAACCTCTGCTCACCACATGATGTCCCTAACCCTAAATTTCCAGAAGCAAACTCCACAGATTATGCAAATGCCCTTCAGCACATCCCAGTGAGACAGTGGAGGCCTCAGTGAAGAAAAAGGAACTGCCAGCACGCAGGCCAATGTGGGGAAATTAGAAACATGCAGGGTGGAGCTCTAAAAGCAATTTGCAAAGGAAACAGAGCAGATTCATGTGAAATGCAAGCCATGCAAACCAAATGCTATTTGGTATATTAGAATGCATACATGTGGTAAAATATTCAACGGAATGAATAAACAAAAAATTCAGGAAAATATTAATCCTTGATAGAGAGAGAGAGAAAATGAAGGAAGGGCAGAGAGTAGGTGCCAATGGTTATTGGTCCGCAGAATGGTGGCATTTTAAAAAATGAATATACAAAGGTTGTATATTCTCAGTTTTGCGTACTATATTCCTATAATATAAAAGATAATCATAACATAAAATCTTAAATATAAGATTTGTTTCTAAAAACTATGTTTGGGTAGGACAATCTTAAATTCACTTTATAAATTAATAAATGGTAACATTTTAAAAATAGTCTGTCACTGAGTCCACCATAACAATATTTTATTTGGAAATATCACAGCACTGGTCCAGTTAGCAAATCAGAGATTTCTTTGCTACTTTTCTGACTCATACTGAAAGAATTCTCTCTAGGAATAATGAGGCAAGTTAAATCTTCTGTAAAAATGGCAAATCCAATCCTCTGTCAGAATTGCCATTAGTTTTTGGCATTTTATTTCATAAAGTTCCCTTATTTTGAAGTTCTCATTATTTCTATAACATCATTCAAATGTTCTGTGGATCTTTATGTCTTCATCAGTTTAGCACTCCTTTGTTCTGACTCCAAGAATTGCACACAAAACTAGTTCAGATTAATTTTCTCCCTCTGGAATGCTGGTTCATTACCCAACACAACAACTGTTTGAAATGGTCAGATTTAAGCCTGAAATACACCTCTGTCTCCTCACCCTACAGGGTAGTCTGAATAGAACTGAGCTAATTTAATTCCCTCCCTTGAATTTTGATCTTGCCCCTACTGTTTTATCTTAGGATAAAGTGGTCTGCCATCCACCTGCAGGTTTCTTGGGTATGTGTCTTGTTACAGATGCTCAGGAGAGCAGTTTTAACCAGGGCAAGATCTTAACATCCCTGCTAAGTAACACCCTTAAGGTAGCATTAAGATTGTAAAAGTTGCCGTAGGTATGTACTAATATAACAACATGAAATCCATTATTCTGTGTAACCATATGCACTAAAAAAAAAAAAAAAAAAAAAAAAAAAAAAAAAAAAAAAAAAAAAAAAATTGCAAGGTTGCATGAGGCCACACTGTTTTACAGACCAGCTCAAACTCAGCCTCCAGAGTAGCTGGGATTACACATGTGCAGCACTACATTTAGCTCTGCTTTTCTAATCTAGAGCTGTATCCTTGGTGTCTATTACATTGTGTGTCACATAGTATGTCCATGACTTACATGTGTTAAATGAATGAATGGATGGGTGAAATCTCACACTCTTCCTTTTCATAACAGAGGACATCAAAAGTCCATGGTCCTGTACATTTATCCTTGATATTTGACCCCAGCACTGATCCACATGGCCAGCAGCAACACCAGTCTTTAGATATAAGTCCTGGAGGATGTCATTAGCTTCCATAATCCCCTGAAGCATGCTTAAGGTCTTAAAAGAATGCCCACAAATCCATAACTTAGATGACTGTTATGGTTTGTCCCTTCCAAAGCCTCATGCAGTCAAGGGGGCAGGCTTTGAGAGTTTGTGATTGATTTGTTGTCTAATGCTGGGATTATGGGCGTGAGTGCTACACCCACTCTGGGGCAGGCAGCCTGCATGCAATGTAAGGGAGGGAAAGAGTCTTGCTCTCTTGCGCTCTCCTCTTTTTTTTTTTTTTTTTTTTTTTTTGTGGGTACCGGGGGTCGACCTCAGGACCTCGCGCACCAGCAGGCGCCTGTGCCGCTGAGTGATATCACCGGCCCTTTTCTTGTATGTGGGTTCTGGGAGTTGATCTCAGGACCTCGCGCTTGCCAGGCAGGTGCTTATGCTGCTGAGCTATCTCACCGGCCCTCTCCTCCCT
Organism: Erethizon dorsatum; assembly: GCA_028451465.1. Taxonomy (NCBI): domain Eukaryota; kingdom Metazoa; phylum Chordata; class Mammalia; order Rodentia; family Erethizontidae; genus Erethizon; species Erethizon dorsatum. The sequence continues at coordinate 61,805,407 of CM051833.1, forward strand.
TTTTGCTCTTGTTGCTTTTCCTGTTTTCCACCATCATGAACTGCTGGCCTCTGCCATGTGCCACTCTGTCTTGGAGCCAGTCGAGTATGGACTGAAACCTCCACAAACTGTGAGCTGAATAAACCTTTCCTTCCTTAATTTTGGGCGTCGGGTATTTTGTCCCAGCAACGAGAGAAAAGTAACCAACACAGAATTTGGTACCAGAGAAGTGGGGTCGTTGCTGTGACTATACCTGACCATGTGGTTCAGGAGCCTTTGGGAATGGCTCGTGGGAAGAGTTTGGAAAGGTTCAGAGATGTCGCCTGAAAGGTTAGAGCTGGAACGCCTTTGGCTGCTCTGTATGGGAGATTCTGGTCAGAGCTCAGAAGAACAGAAGACTGATAGAAATCCTGCTGGTAAAGACCAGGCATGGGAGGTTTCTTCTGGGAAGAAGGACTGCATTGGTTGCTGGACTCCAGACGATGTGTGTTATGGCTTGGCAGAAAGTTTGTCTGCATTTTGCTCGTGTCCAGAGATTTTGCCTGAGACTAAGATTAAGGGCAGAGGACTAATTAATCTGGCAGAAAAAATTTCAAGGTAGTCAAATGTTGAGGCGGTGGCATTGCTATTGTTGGAGGCCTTTTAGCCAGATTTATGTTTAGAATCAAGAGCAAAGAGCCCAGCAGGATGATTTAAAACACTGTGAGAAAGGAAGCTCCAGTAAAGCTGTGGACTGCAAAGATAGAGCTGAGGAGATCTTGTTTGCTGAGAAGGAACAGGAGACTAGAAAAGATGGCCTGAGGGCGTCACAAGAAGCAGCAAGTCTCCACCCTTTGCAGCCTCAAAACTGCAAAAGTAAAAGACTTTGCTTTGAGGAGAAAGCCGCAGAGCACCACGACCCAGAATGGTGGCAGCCGCTGTACCAGGTTCCAAAAGGGCAGCGGCATAGAGAATTTGCTCCTCAGAATCAGGTTCAGAGTGCTCAGCGATCCAGGCACTCAACCCCTACAGCCAAGAGAGAAGAAAGCCTGGCTACTACTCTAGCTGGCAGCGGACCTTGGCATCATCCACATGGCGCTGGTTTTAGGTGCATACAGAATGCAAGAGTTCTGAGGTTAAAGAGACTTCCACCCAGATTTCAGAAGAAGGCCTGGGAGGCCAGGCAGTGTCCCCCGAGAAGGCAGTGTGTGAAGCTGTGAGTGTGAAGCCAAAGGTGCAGTGGAGACCCAAGAAGTTTGGAGAAGCAAGGAACGTGGCTCATCTGAGGAAAGCTGCAAGGACTGAGCAAAGCAGGCCTAAGAGAGAAACCATGGGAGCTACAACCACTGGAAGTGCCATAGGGGTGGAGTCACGGAAGCCCTTTGGAGCTCAGAATTTAACTCAGATTGTTTCAGATGCTGGACATGGAAGTATAGGACTTAATGTTTGCTCTGTTGAATTTTGGACTTGCTTTGGTCCCAATCCTTTGTAGTGCCCTGTTTGTACCTTTTGGAATGGTGATGTCTATCTTGTGCCATTGAATGTTGGAAGTGCTTAACTTTCTTTTCATTTATACAGGGGCTCATGGCTAAGAGTTTACCTTAGATCTCGAGGAGACTTGGGACTTGGACTTTTGAGCAATGCTGAAACTGTTAGGACTTTGGTGACTCTTAGAGAAGAACTAAAATGCTTTTTGCATAAAGGGATGTGCATGAGTCTTTGGGGGACCAGGGGTGGAATGTTATGGTTTGTGTCTGGATGTCCCCCCAAAGCCCCATGTAGTCATGAGGGTGGGCTTCTAGAGTTTGTGATTGATTCTTTATCTAGTGCTGGGATTATGGGTGTGAGTGCTACACCCACCCTGGGACAGGTAGCCTGCATGCAATACAAGGGAGGGAAAGAGGCTTGTTCTCTTGAGCTCTCCTACCTTTTTGCTCTTGTTGCTTTGCTGTCTTCTGCCACCATGGACTGTTGGCCTCTGCCATGTGCCACTCTGCCTTGGAGCCAGCTGAGTATGGACTGAAAGTTCTACAAACTGTGAGCTAAATAAACCTTTCCTTTCCTTAATTTTGGGCATCGGGTATTTTGTCTCAGCAATGAGAGAAAAATAACCAATATAATGACATTGAGTATTTTCTATATTTCACATTAATTTTTTGGTAAAATTGTTTTGTAATACGAGGTTACAAGATAGTTAAATGAAGCTCATTAATAAAGGAACATAGACCTCAAAATTGCAGTGACATTGAGCAACTATCCATCTGAGGGCAAATATACCTTTCATGGTGATGAGACTGTATCCCAAACAGTGTGATATTTCAATGCGCATGGCTGTGTTATAGCACACACATTACTCCTACATTAAGAACAACCATTCTTTATGGTGTTCCTGGCATAAGATGACAAAAGTTAAAATAATGTCTTTAGTTAATTTGGTATCATCATAATCACTCAGGAAATAAAAGAGTAAATAAATCATATTTTTCAGGGAAAACCAAGGTATTATTTATCTACCTGTGCATGTGATATGTGATTGATTCATCATTAAAAATGTTTAGAGAAATTAATTAATTAAGGACCAGTCCACACATATTAAACAATTGTTTTGGTGACAAACACCATGCTTGGTCTAAACATACTTCTGTATTTAATCATTGCAACAACCTTCGAAGGTAAGAGTTATTCTTCCAAATTCACAGTTAGGTATGGCATTTCCAAAGGACCAGTATATTTTCCATTTGTATACAGTTAGTAATATGCAGAGCTGAGAATCAAATCCAGAACTCATCTGCTTGAAACTCCACTGTCTTCACCACCACCCTATGTTACCTGCTTAAATTAAAGCTTAGATATTGTTGGACACTTTCGGAGTGACACACCATATGTGACTTCCAAAAGACAGAATTTAACTCTTTGTCTTCCATGAGGCATGCTAAAATGACAGTGAGTTCTGAACAGGTGGATACCATCATTCACACATTAGGGAGAGAAGGTTAATTGCTAAATTTTGAGTAAAGGTGGTAGTCAGTTCCTTGGACACATCTTTTCAATAAAATCTTGCTGAGAGTTACATTCTCAAATAAGTGCATAAGACTAAGCAACAATGTGTGACAATTTTTAAACTTCCTCAGCTCTTGAGGTACTAAACAGATGTTTGGGAAGACCGGGCTTATGAATACGGCTGTACTGTCAACAAATTAGGCAACATCTTTGCTGCCTGCTGCTAACGCAGCAATCTTTTAAATTTAAAATTCTATGATCGTTTCTCCTGGATGAAAGGGAATTAGAATACATTCACCCACCATGAAGTAAAACAAATCAAAGGGTTCTTGTTGGAATGGGTAATGCTGTGGTAGAAGCTAAACTCACAGTACTGGCTTAGCCTAGCGAACATTTGTGTTTTTAAAAAATAATCATAGCTTGCTTATCCTGCTTGGCATTCTTTCTCCCAAGGGAGTTTTCAGAACCTCTTGACTTTCTGTGCAGCCTCTGTGAACACTGAGCATGCAGACTTTAGTTTTTATGACCCGTCTTTCAGACAAGAGCAGCATCTCTAGCTCAGTTTGCTTCCCACCACCCTCCGAGGCTTCCACCTGCCCTTGTTAACGTCTCTTGCCTTCTAGCTTGACACATGCTGCTCAGAGAATGCCCATTCCTCAGTCTCCATCCTTACCTAACACCGACTAGTCTACCCGGCGGACTTTGTTAAACCATAATGACCCCAAACTGACCTTTGTCGCTTTTTCATTTTGTACTTTCCCGCCGGGTAAATCTCCCCCATCTTCAGCGCTTTCCAACCGAGCTACCTCCCCACCCCTTTTTTATTATTTGCTTTGAGACAGGATCTCTCTAAGCGGATAAGTTGCCCAGGCCAGGGCTTGAACTTGTGATACTCTTGCTTCAGTCTTCCACTCTGCGTAATTCTTAACACCATTTCTTTCCGATGTTTCACACACTTTACACAACCCTTCCCGGCACCTCCTCTGGTGGTCTTGCCAGCACCAACATATTCTATCACGCACTGTTTGTATGCCCCTCTCTGGCTTTTTTTTTTTTTTTTTTTGTGGGTACCGGGGGGTTGACCTTAGGACCTCGCGCGCCAGCAGGCGCCCGTGCCGCGGAGCGATATCACTGGCCCTTTTTCCATATGTGGGTTCCGGGAGTCGAACTCGGACCCTCGCGCTTGCCAGGCAGGAGCTTATGCCGCTGAGCCATCTCACCAGCACCCCCTCTCTGTTTTTTAATAAAACCCTGGAGAGCAGGAGCCAAGTCACAGTGATGTTTGCAGCACAAGGAGTATTTACTAGCATGAAAAAGCCCTCAAAAGTACCTCGTAAGCATATTCTGTTTTCAACAATCCAGCTTTTATTCTTAAAAGTCCCATCCCAAGTGCCCTCTCAGCATGAAACTGTTTCAGGACTTTACTTTCACTTAAGAGGGTAGCAAACATCTACAGCATCGGAGGCATCTAACAATATATGTATAAACTTCTCAGCTGTGTTTCCAAAATGCAAAGCCTATGCTTTGACTTAACGGGAGGTTCCCACTGTAACATATAATAAATACAGTGATACCTAACCTTCCTTCCTCTGAGGCACCTAATTGCATGACTTCATCATGTCAGGCTGCTACTCCAGTTTGGGTAATGTCCTCATGTTAAAATATTCAGACGGGACTCATTTTCTCTAACAGGAAATCTGAATGAAATAGAGAGTGTCAGAGTAAAGAACTGGAAAGGCCTAATGGTTCACTGTTTGCTGTTTTACAGGCGAGGAAAACTGAGGCCCGAAACCTATATGATTCACTCTCACGTCACACCTTAAGTTACTGCTGCCAAGACCCAAAGCTTCACACACTACGACATGCTGATACGCTCATGCTTCCTTCTCCATCTAACAATTTGAACACGTGGGGTAACACACACCCTGTTCAGCGAGCTGCAGTCACCCCAGTGTGATCGACTGAAGCTATCTCCCCCAAAGTAGTGAAACACTCGTTGCTATTTCGTCAGACACAAGCAATATCACTGGTTTCCAGTCGTTTATAATTTTCATAAAAATGCAAACAAGTATAAACACATAACGACAAAATATTTTGGACTCACAGCATCTAAAGGAAGGCAGGATGGATGTGAGGGACACACAAATGCCTTCATCAACACAGACTTCTCATTCGCATCATATTTGCACACTTACGCATACCAGGGAGCAGAACAAGCCTGCATCTTTTGGTCAACGATCTCTCACTGCTCTCTGTTTGAATAATATCTATTCAAAGCATCACTGGCTTCTAGGTCTCAAGTTATTGTCTACTCCCTGCCATACGTGATATCCCTGAACAATGCTCCTCTCCTATGATCACACAGAATCACAAAGCTCATCTTTAGCTCCAGCAGTGGGTCCAGAGACGTACTGAGTTACTCCCTGTGGAAGGGAAATTGATTTGAGCTTTCTTCCATTTCATCTTGTCAATTTCCTTGTGGTTGTCCCATCTATATTGTGAAGGTGGCAAATAGTGCTATCCTGTTACATATTTTCAGCTCACGATGAGAGGATCCATTTTATAATCTGTTGTAGAATAAATCAGGAGACAGAATGCAATGAAAAGATTTTCTATATATTTGCTAAGAAGGAAAAATATATCTGATTTGCTAGGAATAATGTGTATGTGAGATGCTTTACTTATGTTTCTCATTTAATCTTTGTGGAATGACAGGACAGCATGATTCGGAGATAAAAAGTGAAATTCAGAGAAAGTAAAAATATTTTCCAAGCCAAAGCTAGCAATGCCATAGAAAAACAATGGTGAAATTTAATTATAATTTATGGAACTACAAAATCTCTTTCACATCTACGAGAAGAAAGAATGCTGTAACGATAGGAGAAAACATAATGAATCTTCTAGAGTGATTAAATTTTCAGTTCTCTACTGATCAGAATGTTAATTTTCAATATTCATTAGTTTGTTTTTCTAAGACATGTTTTACAATGTAATATCTATAAACAAAATACAGTATATTGATTATTTTTAGATGTAAATGTATTATTTTTTTCAAGTGATGTTTTGAAAAGAAGCTGAACTTCAAAACTGATTGAAAGATGTTAACACATATTTGTTCCTAAAAGAAGTATGCCAAATAACAATAAACCCTAAGTTTGCAAACTTGTTAAGAAGCCACGTAAAATTCTTAGGACAGATAATTACTCATTATTTGTAGTCATTTAGAACAATGTGCTTACTATGGCAACCTGTATTTTATAGACATATATTAGGAGAATTATTAATCAGCAATGGATAATGTGAAAGAGAATTGGAAATTTGCCAGTGAGTAATGAACAATTACTATGGATACATATGTTACCAGTAATAATGATAACATACTAACTTCTTTACTTTATTTGTATAATGTGAATATCAGAAACATTTTCAGATAAAGAATCTCAAATAGCTATAAACACTGGAATATATGGAGAAGGGCAAAAGCAGAATATCTGCTCAAAAATATTTGCAACTCTACGGTGAAAATGGACTGGAGACAGTTAGGTGGTTGTTTGCAGCATAATTCAAGAAAGTAGACCAAGACAGAAGGGCACAGCTGTGGTGTGGCATTTTAACACATGTGCGGGGCAGTGAAGAGGTGTGGGCTCGATAACCAATGTCTTGGACTTCTGGAAAATGAATTTCTTCTCTGTGTGTCAATGTTCACACTGATAAATGAAAAATTAAGACTTAACTCATAGGGATAATAGCTATGCCTATGTAAAGTACTTACTCAGTGTTATGCCTGACCTACGGAAATTATTTAATAAATTCTGTCATTGATTATTATTAAAATCCTTACTATTATTACAGTTGTTAAAACTATTATCATTCTTAAGATCGAAGTTAGAGGATGAGACTAGATCAGAATAATGTCATACACTGAGTACATCAAACCAACTGGCCCTAAAACTCAGGTTATCTTTTTAACAAATAGATATTTTCATAAAAACTAACTGGAGGGCCGGTGATATAGCTCAGCAGCAGAAGCGCCTGCCTGGCAAGCACGATGCCCTGAGTTCGACTCCCAGTACCTGCATATTAAAAAAAAAAAAAAAAATTAACTAGAATTAATACTAAAATGTAGTATTATGTAATATTATTATCTGGCCAAGTCAGAATAATATATTTTAGGTACTACATATAATTAGAAATATATATGTGTACTACATTAATATATTTTATAAGCTTATATAAATATATACACATTACTTACTAATAGGGATATGTTGTGAGAAATGTGCTCACTGGTAATTTGTCATTGCGCAAACATCACAGTGTGTACTTACACAACTAAGGTGGCTAGAACATCTCTATGTCATTCACCACCTGGTTGTACATGCATTGCTGCTGTTATACATGTAGTGTGTTATTGACTAGAATGTCATTGTGCAGTGAATGACAATATTAGAGGTAATATAAAGGAAAAAGAGTTATATACTGTATATTTTGTATTCTGAAAGATGGAAATATTGATCGATTAATAAGAACGGTGATTTTGCCAAAATAATAGCACTGTGATATCATGGCAATGAAAGTACTATATATTCGTTCCTTTGCTTATTCATTTGGCATTCACTGCGCAGCTAATGTGTGCTGGCTGCTGCCCTTGGCATATACTCAAGTGCCTGCCTTGCAGGATTTACTTACAGACGGGTGGGGGGAATCAAGGAAGTCCTGGCACCTACTTCTAAGTCTTAAGGTAGGGGAGGCGGAGGCAGCAGCTTTTATCCAGGTTGTAAATTTGTTTCAGGATTAAGAGTTCAAAGAGTCTGGGTACCGTGGAGTGAGGCTCCGGGTAGATACGCTGGATGGTAGACTACAGGAGAGACGCTCAGAGGGCTGAGGACGAGGGGAAGAGAGATTAAATGAGTAAGTGCTGCCCTGTTAACAGAGCAACAGCTGTAAATGCGCCGCTATTTCTGGATGAGGAAGATTTGAGTGGAAGCCTGAGCAGAAATTTGATGTGCTGGCAAGCATGGGGATGAATCTTGAGGGCCTAGGAAGTATTCTAGACTATTTCTCCTAATTTATGTAGATAAAAAGGGAAAAGTATAACAGAAAATTCTAAAAAATAATCTCAGCCTTGAAAGGCAAGCTGTAAGAAGGAAGGAAATTGGAAAAAAAAAAAAAAAAAAAAACAAGAACATGAAAGAGAGTATTAGAAGGGTGACAAGAATACTAGTTCCTAAAGGAACACAGGGAAAGGAGGGAGGTTTCTGCTCTGGCTTTTACACTGGACAGAAAGAGAGAGAGGGAGAGAGAGGGAGAGAGAAACGTTTTCTTTTTAGACAAAATTAACAATGCAGAAAAACATATCCAAACTTTGTCCACAATCCCTCTATTTTCTCTTTCTTTTAAGAAGGGAGCAGGCTTTCTAAAAGGTTTTGCAAATGACTACTAGAATATTAATTTGTACTACCACTTCAGTAACTAACGGTTGTGTTTAAATAAATAAGCCTGACATTTCTTTGCTTTTATTTTCATTTAATTTTTTTGCATTGTATTACTACATGTTTGCAGTACATGATGATTATGTTCACTATAGGGAACTGGTACAAGCACATAACACACTTTAATTACCTTCTCTTCTCTCTCTCCCTCCAGTACCATTTTATTTTTCCAGCATGAGATTCATTTATTTATCTTGTAAGGCCTTATCAAGTTAATGACAATATATACAGCTAACTTTGTTGGAAGAGTGATACTTTATCTCTTTGAGATGCGATTACTTCCCAGCATGGTAACTGGTATGATTTGAATGCTTTTGTCCCCCCAAGACCTCCTATGCTGGAACTTAATCCCTTAAACCTTGCTGGGAAGTGGAGCCTTACAGGGAGGTGTTTTAGTTAGGAGAATTCTTCCCTCCTAAATGGACTAATAGTGCTGTGCACACAGCTTTCCCCCTCTTTCTGCCTGATGCTCTGTGCTATCCCTCACCAGATACCAGCACCTCCATCTCAGACTTCCCAGCCCCCAGAACTGTGAGAAATGCATTCCTGTTTTCATAAGTTACCAAGTCTTGGTATTCTAAGAGCAGCACAGAGCAGACTAAGTAAGCCAAGAAATGTCTTTTCAGTTTAAAAATGAAAACTGTGTTTAGTGAAAAAATAAAATTCTAAAAAATCGTCTAAAGCTTGGTAATTATATTTTTCCCTTGCTGGAAAGCAGGTAAATTCTGTGGTAAGTATTTAAATCCTATGGATATGAGTGATTTTTACTAAATGTCTCTGTGCTAACATGTGTATTTGTAGAAATATTTGTATCGTAAGAAAAAAAAGCATTTGAGAAAAGTTAAAAAGCAATTATTTCAATATGTAAAATGCTTTGTTTCCAAAATGAAATACCTTGGCAAATGTATTGTCTTTGTTTACAAAGAACAAAAATAACTATTTCTTTAATTATCACAGTTTTGCAGGATTATGAAACACATATAAAATGCCCTATTTTGAATACAATTATATTTATATGTAGTTTATTTCCTTAATAGAATTTACTAATCATACTTTTAAAACATTTCATTCTGACATAAAGTATGTGACTACTTGACTTATGCTCCTTCACTAAATATTGTGTATTATTCAGCTTTACTGTGGCTGTAGGAAAAAAAAAAAAAAAACAGACACCTACAATTTGCAGGAGGAGAAGCTTATTTTGACTCCTGGTTTTGGCAGGTTCAGTGCATGGTCAGCTGGCTCAAAGGATGAATGCTTTGGTGGAAGTGAGTGGTGGAAGAATGCTAGTCACCCATTGCAGCCATGAAGCAGAGAGGGAAAGAAGGAGCCAGGGACAAGAATACACCCTCCTAAATTATGCTCCCAGTAAACTGCCTCTGAACATATGAGACTTTTGGGGGACATTTTAGATCTAAATCAAAGCATAATGATGATTAAATTATTTATATTTTCTATCTAGAGTCTTGGGTATTTGTATTATAAAATGAGGAGACTAAAGATGATTACCTTATTTACTCATCTTTATTGTACAGTAAACCTTCAGTCCATTCAACACGCAAATACCCGCACTTCTTAGAATCAAGGCTACTGATTAATTTCTGAGTCTTAAGCCATGTATATATAAACAAAAATAAAATAGGCTTATGCGTACTAACTTTTGAATGAATACATATCATCATACAATAAAATATATTTTTCTCAAAAACTTTTAAAATTCAGTCTGAGATAGATAGGACAGATAGATAGATATCAATGAAAGGCATTATATTAATTTTGTATTGCTACATAACCAACTACCAGAAATGCAACAACTTACAGCAACACCTTCTATTTTAGTTAACATCATGTTTCATAAGTTTTACAAAGGTCATGGTTGGTCAGATTCTCTGCTCAGGATTTTGTAAGCCTATCAGGAAAATTTTTGGAGGGCTGCTTCCATTCTGGGGGGATTTTAGGAAATAATTCCCCTCTAATTTCATTCAGTTTGTAGTCTGAATATAATTCCTTTCAGTTATGGGATTGAACTTCTGTTATATTTGTTGGCTGTCAGTTCAGGATTGTTCTTAGCATTTAGCTGTCATCTGCACTGCTAGATAGTTGGGGCCCTCAGCTTCAAAGCCAGCTATAGAAAAAATTATCTTGAGTCAAATATCTGTAGCTCCAACTGAAGTTCTGACTTCCTTTACTTTTTCTTCTAAACCTAGATTTAAAGGGTTGATATGGTGAGGTCAGGCACACCCAGATAATCTCTCTTTCTTAAAATCAACGGTGCCATATATCGTAACTTAATTGCAGGCACAAGACCCCTTGATATTCACAGCCCTCGTATTATATGGGTGTCAATACCAAGTCATGACAGGAAACTTGGTGAACATCTTAGAATTCTTCCTACTTCAGGCAGTTATCAATTTTCTACCCACTCACGGTCTTTGGAACTGGGCCGGGAAAGAGTGGGCAATTGAAGAAATGTCCACATCTGGAATCCTTGAATGAGCCACTTGTTAAGAAAACTGGCAGAGCTGAAAATTCTGAAGAATATTTTTTTTTTAGTAAGGGGATATGTTGCTGTCCAGGAACAGCACATATCAAAGATGATTTGCAAATAAACCAGAGAAACTACGAAAATAATGAGAAAAGGAGGAGGTACTTGCCAGAAATCCAAGCAAGCTTGGTTAGTTTCGGAGGTGTGTAACGGACAAGTGGTACAGATCCCAAGACTGCATTTCTGAAACTACTCTCATTATTTATCAGGTGAATTTAATAAGCATTTATTAAGCAACAGTTGCATGGCCATGACCATCTGGGGCAGACAGTACATGAGTGAGTATGTCCAGGCCACTGTTCTGGAAGGTTTCACCCTCTAGGGGAAGACAAACATGTAAACAGATAATGTTAATACTGTGGCCGTGAGAAATGTAACGTAAGATAAATACAGTGCCAGGCAGGAGTCGGAAAGACAGGAGCAAATCCAAGCTGGGTCTTCAAGCTGAAGTGCAAGGGGTTTGGTATCTGTAACCTCGGTCCGGAGCCCAGCGATGCATTTACTATCTGTGTGACTTCGGTCAAGTACTTAGCACCTCAAACCTGTTTCCTTATCTACAGCGTGTAAGAAACAGTATTTTCCTTTCAAGTGGCTGTGAGGTCTAACGCAGATTGCAAGTAACAAGCTTGGGAGCTTTCAGGTCTACCCTAACTCTGTCTCCTCCTTTCCATCAAATGCATAACTGGATTTGGGCATCAATGTGTGTAATCGTCACGGAGGAATATGGAATTGTCAAAATCCCCCAGGGCCACAGTTGGGCATGAGAAGACACCTCGGGAATGGTTTTCATGTATATTTGTATCATTAACAATTCATCTCATTAATATTCATGTTAATAATAATAAATGCAATTAATAAACAAGTTATATGTGTTACATCCACATTAATAAGTCTATAGAGACATATATGTTTGTATCACTTCATTTACGTACATATGTGTATGAAGAGACAGCAAGAGAAGTAAGACCTTCCCCTCCTTTGCCTGTCTGCATACTCATGGGTTAGATGCAGTGCTTAGAGATGAGGCCACTTGCTTACAGCCCTCAGCGAAATCCCACGGGACTCCCAAAGAGGTTGACTAGGGTCATGATGTCTTTGAGACTCCAGAAGAACCCTGTCCACCTTTAGAGTTCTTATCAACTGAGAAAATAAATGCTTTCATTACTCAAAGTCATTTCAGTCTAATATCTATGCATTGCTTTTTCCTTCATACAACACGCAGTGCATCTAACCAGGGACTCAGGCAGTCGTCCTTCAACAGTGAAGCTGCTACTGCTGTGTCTTCTGTAACCCGAGGTGTCTATTGTCCCCAGAGGAGTCACCAGTGTCCCAGCACCACAAATCTGGGCACTCTGATGCCAGTCTCCTGTCCTTCCTCCTTTTGAGATCTGCACACAGGCTTTCCAAGAGTGGCTCGAGGGCATGCAGGGACAGGGAGCATGCAGTCATGGTTGCCACCTGCTACCCCGCAGCCTGCTGAGATCGCCATCTCTGCTATCCTTGGGTGATGATTCCTGTCTTCACTGATGGACAACTGATGGTCAGGCTCCCTCCTGATGCCCAGAGCTGAGCCTGTTAGATAAGTTTCCTCAGCAAAGCCCCGAGGCCTCTAGTATCCCAGCAGCAGAGAAAGTCACACCTCACACGGGGTCTGAGGCCACTGTCCCTTCAGCTGCCATCTACTTTGTTTCACATGACAAAAGCAGCCAGACCCCTCATGTGATGCATAGCAGTGGAACCCATTCTTCCTGCCTCCTTCTGCCTTGGTTTCCTCATTAACAAAGTGGAAGCAATGATGACACTTACATGAAAGGGTCACCATAAGAACAATATGAGGTGACATGTAAACTTCTCAGAAGAGTAGCAGCCCACAGAAAGAACAGAATGCACAATTGTTATGCTTCTCATAATTGTCACTCTTGTCATAAATATCATGACATCATCATTGTTGTTACCATCACCATCAACATCAATCTTCCAAGAGTTAGTTCTCCCTCAGAAGCAGCCCAAAGATAGGTCCAACTGTGATTTGAATTCATCATCTCTGCAGTATGTCCCTGCTGACCACAGAAATCAAGTAATTTGAGTAGCCATCTATTTGGATGCCCTAAAACTTTCAGTAGCACTTGAGAAATTCCTCCTGTTCTTTGAACAGAGGTTGAAATATTATGCAACAGGAATTTGTACATGGAATATGTTGGATTATGAAGAAGGAATATATACAATATGTAGTTGGGATATGTAGAAGAAATGTGCTAGTCCAAACTTACCTTAAGCACTTTATTAGGTTCCAATGACTCCCAAAGGAGGGACACCTGACACAGGCTGGGCTAACCAAGAAGACCTTCAGATGGATAAACCCTTGGCTGAGTGCCTGGGGCCAGAGAAGGAGACAACACAGCAAAAGAGGTAGGATACAATCACCAGCTCAGAGACAGGAAAGTGTAGCATATTTATGAAATTACAGAAGTTAGGAAGTGCCCTTCACAGAGCTGTACACCATGCAGACAAAATTCAGGCCATGTAAAGGATGTATATGGAGACTCAAGCAGAAGGATATTGGGATGCTGTTATGTGTTCTTAAAGAGTAAGTTTCTGGTAGGACTCTGGGCCTTGGGACCTGCAAGAATGATGTAGACCCTTGACCCGAGAGAGGAATGGATGGCTTGGCAGCTGCCACTCCAGCCCTGGGGCCGGAGGGATGGGCAATGGGGTGAACAAAAGCCAGGTCAGCACAACTAACCAGAGGTTATGGGCAGATTACTACCAAGGGGGTTATCTGCCAGGATTCTACATAGAGAGGGACCTGATCATGGACTCAAATAAAGACCATCATCCATATAATATTCCTGCCTCAGGTCAGGATGATTCCTGAGAACCAGGGGGAGGAGATGGGAGCCAACACTGTAGTTGAGGGAAGGGAGAAGAACCCAGAAGCTTAGAAAGCTTTGGTTTGAAAACACGTTCTGGGTGAGAAAAGCTAACATAAGAAAGAAAAAAAGGGCAAGGTGGGGCTTCCCAACTGTAGTAAAAAGCACCAAGAACTCCTTTCCAGATGACTGAGAAGACTGAGATGACCATTCATCTGTCTGAACTCTGTAAACTATCATATGCATTTGGATGCTCAGAACATCTTTAACGAGTTTAAGAGCTCTCAATGCCCCTATGTGCAGCTTCTTATAATCTAGATAGTTGGACGCAGAACCTGATCTGCTGCAACAATAAATAGCTCCAGAACCACCTTCCTCCAATTTATAGTGTTCTCTTATTCCCAGAGTTTTTACTATTTGACAGGGTACTAGTAAGGTGGCCGCTATGACAGCACAGTAATAACATTTTTTTCCCAGTGAGTTTGAATGTCGATGTGACTACCAGAAAAAAGGGAAAAGGAATCAGATGAAACAGTCTCCTATCACCAATAAAGGCAGAAGAACATCCACTATAATTGTAAGTTATTCTATCTATTACATAAAAATGTGTCTGAAAATATTATTTGATTGCAATTCTTCTAAGAAACTCTCCCTCCCACTCTCTGGCATCACTAAGAAGTGTGAATCAACGTCTGAATCATCATACACGTCTTTAACTGTCCTCTTTTTAAAGACATTGCTTATATTCTATTTTTGCTAACTATTGCTTTGTTGTTCTAACTAGGTTAGTCTCTTACCTTTAAAGACTCGATTTTCCAAAGGTGCGCTTCGGAAGCTGAGCACACAAGTAGGTTATGACAAAAAAGAAGAGTGGAAGCTGTGCATGGGTTTTTCTCTAAGTAAAATATCAATTGCTGTAGTGAAAATCAATATCAAGTAAATGTTTATATGTGGTGGGATAAAAATACAGTGAATATTAAGAAATTTATTAAAGCAAAAGACACATTGTCATTAATCACTCTCAAAATACTCTCCTGTGCTTCTAGACACATATTCCATAGTTCTTGCCCACTTTTTGAAGTATTTCTGGAAGTCCTCTTTCATAAGTGTCTGTCATGGCTGCCTAGATGTCCTTTTTAATCAGTTTGAAATGTTTACCTTTCATGATCATTTTGACTTTGGAGAAAAGCCAGAAGTCACAAAGTGCCAGATCTGGTGAATAAGGTGAATGAGGACACACTGCCATGGTTTTTCGAGCTTGACTTTCTGTTGGCTGGTATTCAGCAGTGTATTTTTGGTCATACCTCATAAAAACACAAAGGAGGACTATCAGAGCTACTTCAGAAAGTGGCAAGAATGTTCAAGTAAGTATATTTAAAGGAAAGAGGGTTAATCTGGGGGGCATTAATGGAAATGCGCCTTCCGATGTAATAAATTTTTAAAATTTAATATATCCCTAGATATTTTGATCACACTTCGTATTACATGGGTGCAGATTTGTTCATTATGGAGATTTTATTTTATTTTATTTTATTTATTATTTTTTTTGGTGGGTACCAGGGTCGACCTCAGGACCTCGCACACCAGCAGGCGCCCGTGCCGCTGAGAGATATCACCGGCCCTTTTTACGTATGTGGGTTCCGGGAGTCGAACTCAGGACCTTGCACTTGCCGGGCAGGTGCTTATGCCACGGAGCTATCTCACCGGCTCGATTATGGAGATTTTAAAAATGCAAAATTATCAAACTTGCTGAAAACTGATATTATACATGGTAGGGGAAAACAGTATCATCTTCACTCAACTCACTTACTTCATTTATATTTAACACGGATTTGTTGATACTGTATCAGGGTCTGTGAGGGAGAAATGTATGATCCAGTACAAAAAAAAAATTGCCATGGGATCATTTTTTTCATTGAAATTGGTAGTTCAATGATATACTTTGTTGAAGACACTTCACTTTGGATCTTAGAAAAGAAATACACTCAAAATAAATCAAATCACATGAAAGAAGAGGAACACGTTTAAAGGTAACTTCACAGACACAACACACAAAATGCAGCCTTTTCAATGAAACCTAAACTAAACTAAATCTCATCCGGTCTCTCTCTGTTGGGCTATTATCCATCACCAGAGCCTTCCAGTAGCACACAAGCCACTGTGGCCACCGTCCCCTGGAGCACTGGGGTGAGCACTGGATGAGTTCCCCTTGGGTAGATACCATTCCTGGTCCAGTTGGCAGCTGGGAAATGAGGCACAGACTACAGCATGGTCCCCTAGAACTGCTTCTGGAGGGGCTGCGTGAGTGCAACAGGGTAAAAGATGGACAGTATGCAAAACTATCACACCAAAAGAAAGATCAGGAACATGGATAGTAATGATAAATGGACTGATGTTGAAACACTAGGCTTGAAATCAAAACAGGCGTCCATTCAGTGGTTCATATGGACTTACAACATCTGAATGTTGGCGTCTTAGGAGGTGTTCAGCTTTAACCAAAAGATCTTCAGAGACACGCACCACAAGCTGTGAAGCCAATATGTCCTTAATGCTCTCCCCTACTTTAGGCTCACCTTCAACCACTCAACTTCTGAATCTAATTTAAAGTGAATACAATTCACTTTCCTTCTTCTCCATCTTGCTTTGGCTAATCTGGATGTTTAGATAAGTCTGTGATGAGTTTAAGAGAGGGCAGTGTATCTATTTGCAGCTCCATGTACAATAGATATCTGGTTGTAGAAGCACATATGCGTCCACATGTCCTATGTACACCTGGTCACGGATGATGGTGTACTATCCATGCTGCTAACCATGTCTAACACCACAGGGTCCCAAGATTTCCACTTAAAGGTCTATCACATTCCCTCAAGGAGAGAACAGTATTCAAAGACTCACATCAATACACATTTTAACCCCTCTGTGGCAGCAAGTGCTAGAATCCATGAAACTTATCCTTCAGCTTCCACAGGAAAGTGGTTGCATGGCCCAAGATGCAGATCCCTGCCACACCTCCACCTAGGACAGGCCATGGGACTGGTCCTTGCCAGTACATGGTGGGTGCAATGACACAACTGACTGTGCTATTGAGGACGAGACCTCATGGGATGGAAAGTCCCTCACCACAGACTGAGACTTCCTGCCTCAGCCTGTTTCATGAGAGAGAAACAAATTGCCATTGGGCTAAGTCCCTGAAACACCAGAGTGAATTTTACACCACTGCTGCTGTTTCCCTATGTAAGACACCACCTTAAAAATGTAGGGTGTGAAGAAACAGCATCAAGCGGGATGACTGGAAATTATGCTTGTGAGCAAGAAAAGCTAAACTTTATAGAACTTCATTTATGTTGCTTTCCCACAAACATCCACACACTCTCACATTCTTATACATGAAAACATGGTCCTCAGCAGGATAATTAATTTTGTGGTCAAGTGACCATAGAGTTGTTTTTTCCTTTAACATTTCATAGTCTCAATAATCATATTCATCTGTGGATGACAAAGTATTTTCACATATGGGGAACTGCATGTGTGGTCGATATTTGAGAGACAATTTGTAACATCATTATATATTATCAAGCAATATATTTTATGCCAAAATGTTTTCTCTCTCTTCTATTTCAGAAACCTGTAACTCTGGATCATTTAGGAATTAAAAAAGAGAAAACAAACCAAGCTGGGAGCATGTGATTTGGCATTTCCTGATATCCAGCAAACTGATGAAAAGCAAAGTTTCCCTTTGTGTAAAATTATATAATTTGCATTCAGGGCAGGCATTAATTTTGTTAAAAGAGTTTCAGGTACAAATCAGGCCATTCTAGACACCTTTTGCACATCTTAAATCAGGTCAGTTAGGATTTCTTTCCAACATCTGACTGAACATTCCAATTCCCTGGCTGGGTTTGAAAGGAGAAGATAAACACAATTTACTCTCAATGGCAAGTGAAGCAGAGAAAATGGAGAGAGCAGAGTGCCGCTACCTGATGCTGTTCATGCTGCCTGCCTCCGATCCAAGCTTGCATCGCTCCAGTTGGCTGGCGACGATTTGGCGTTCAGCCTCCAGCTCTCGGGTCAGCCTTTCAAACTGTAATTCCTGAAAGAAACCCACCAAAAAGATGAATGTTGTCAACCGTAGGAAATGTGATATTCACACCAAACTGACAGGATGGTGGAGGGGCACGCAGGATTGGACGAAATGCCAAATTTGAGCAAAAAAGGATGCTCCTAGGAAATAAGAATAATTTCAAGCTTGGATTTAGGACCCCCACTAGCTGTGAAGCACCCAATAACTTGTTTAAGATTCTATTTCATTATTTGCAAAAGTGGTTTAAAATACTTATTTCATAAGTTGGAGCGGAAGATTAAGTGAGATACACTGTGGGGAAAATTATCCTTGCTGCTTGTGGCAACTGATCAGTACTCAACAGATATTAATAATCTTGACACCCAGTATGTAGCATTTAATAAAGAAACAATTCACTCACTATCAGGACTTGCAGTATTGTCTTTATCCCCTATTGGACTTCTAGCTGCTTCTATGTTTTAATTTGGTCTTCAAATTACCTCCACATTACAGATTGAAGGAAAAAATGCTTTGAATTTCAGCATGATGACAATGACACTGATTCTGAACAGTCTAATTACTACATGCAAAATCTTTGAGACACTTGGTGTACCACCTTAAAAATAGTCAATTGAATTAATAAAAATGCTCCTGCAATGCTGACTCAAGTTTTGAATTAACTTTAACAAAACATGATTCCTTCAGAACTTTAAAGATCTTAGCCATTCCAACTACAGCACTTTTATACCATATTTTGTTTTTAATATACCATATTTTAGTCTTTATATTTTATTTTTTACTATGCTATTACTGTTTTAACAAACAAGTACAGCAAATCATGTATTTGAATTAAAAGTTTCAGGAAAAGGTTTTACAATTTTACATTTAACTTTTTTTTTTTTTTTTTTTTTTTGTGGATACCGGGGGTTGAACTCAGGACCTCATGTGCCAGCAGGTGCCCGTGCCTCTGAGCGATATCACCGGCCCTTTTTTCGTATGTGGGTTCCAGGAGTCGAACTTGGGCCCTTGCGCTTGCCAGGCAGGCGCTTATGCTGCTGAGCCATCTCACCGGCCCATTTAACTTCTTTTAAAAATACATTATCTGGCCAGTGAGATGGCTCAGCGGTGTAAGCGCCTGCCTGGCAAGCGCAAGGGCCCGAGTTCGACTCCTAGTACCCACATACGAAAAAAGGGCCGGTGATATCGCTCAGCGGCACGGGCGCCTGCTGGTGCATGAGATCCTGAGGTCAACCCCCGGTACCCACAAAAAAAAAAAAAAAAAAAATTATCTGCACAGTTATATTTCAGGGGTAAAAAAATAAGAATGTCATCTTATACTAAAAAGTAGAATGTGGGTACATTTTGAAGAAGTATACTGAAAAATACCCTAATATTGAAAGACCATGTAGAGAGCTCCCGTGCTAGATGGAAATTCATGACATGTGTTATCTAAACAGAAATCTTTAATTGCTGCTTCTCCCTCACTGTTAAAAGACCACCATGGTGACCCAGTGCAACAACCTAATTCAGGGTTTGGAAGCCCTGGGCCTCTGGTAGGACACAGGACACCGTGCAGTGCCCAGGCATCAAGCTGTGGCCATAGGATATTTTCTCTGTGCTGGACTTACGGCTGGGCGTGATGGCAGACTGCTTTCTCATTTGCAAACCATTTTCTCAACAGACAGGCAGAATTTGCAGTGTTCTGCAACCCTTTGTGTAGAATTTATTTCCATTTGATTTCATCTTCTTTCTGTTTAAAGGACTTCCTGGAACATTTCTTGTAGTGCGGGTCTCTAGGCCATGAATACCTTAAGCTTGACATGACCACCCCCCCACCACCTTTTTGAAGTATTGGCTACCAAACCCAGGGGTGCTTTACCATGGAGCTACATCCCCATCCCCTTTTATTTTTATGTTTTGTTTTGTGACAAGGTCTCACTAAATTACCTGGGTGACATTAAACTTGATCCTCCTGCCTTACTCTCCTGAGTAGCTGGGATTGCAGGCTTGTACTATCCCTGGCTTTACATGCCTTTTAAAAGTCTTTAGCCCTCATTTTTTTGAAATACATTTTTCCTCCAATGCCCTCTCCCTTGCACTGTTGCTAAAATATTTTTACCACCAGTACTGCAGACTAAGCCCAGGACATTCGCACTGAGTCACACCTCAGTGCTTGATTAATTTTTTTCCCTCCCTCCCTCCCTTCCGTCCTTCTTTCTTCTTTCTTCCTTCCTTTTTTCTATCTTTTCCTTCCTTTTCTCTTTTTCTTTCCTTCCTTCTTTTCTGTCTCTTTCTCTTTCTTTCCTTCCTTCTTTCTCTTCTCTTCTTTCTTCCTTTTTTTTTTTTTTTTGTGGGTACTGGGAGTCGAACTCAGGACCTCACACACCAGTAGGCGCCCGTGCTGCTGAGTGATATCACCGGCCCTTTTTTCGTATGTGGGTACCGGGACTCGAACTCAGGACCTCGCGCTTGCCAGGCAGGCGCTTATGCCACTGAGCCATCTCACCGGACCCTTCCTTTCATTCTTGTCACATGAAGTTACTAAATTGCTCAGCATGGATTTAAACTTGCAATCCATCTTCCTCAGTCTCCCACAGTGCTCGTATTACAGGCTGCATAACCATGTCTATTTTACAGTAAACTTTAACTTGGTATATATAAAGGCTTTCGTTCTCTGCTTTTAAGACTTTTCTCTCCATTACTGAAAAATTTCACTCCATTCGGCACAAATTGTTGATGATGTTCCTTGGTGAGGTTTTCTTCATGCTTCTTACACTTGGTGTTTGTTGAACTTCTTTGGATATGTAGTTTCCATCAAATATTTAAAAATTCTGCTATTAGTTCTTTTAAAAGTGCTTTTCTCTTCTCCACTATCTCCTCTCCTTTGGTGACTCGCGTGTTTATTATGGCACTTGGAATTGTCCTGCAGCTCACACATTACTTTTCTATTTGTGTGTGTGTGTGTGTGTGTTTTATTTTGGGTAGCCTCCAAGCGTAATTTGGGTTAAATAATCTTTTCATCTGCAATGCTTAACTTACCATTAATCCCATCCAGTGTGGTTCTATGTCAGACACTGATGATTCAAACATGTTTAGACGTTATATTTGGGTTATATGTGCATATATATATATATATATATATATATATATATATATACATCTTTCATGACTGTATTCAACTCTTTAAAAATATGGAATCCACTTACAATAACGGTTTTAATGCCCTTATGTGCTAATTCTAAACACTGCGTGAGTTTCAGCTGATTTTTCGCCACCGTATTAACCTCTGCTGATCTTTGAACACATAAACCATTTAAGATTGTTGGGCTCTGAATATCTTCACATTCTTACAAATATTTGCAACTCTGCTCTAGGGCACCATTAAATAAGTTGGAAGCAATTTGATATTTCTGAATCTTACTCAAGATTGGTTAACAACATTGAATCTTGGGCTAATTATCCTGCTCTACTTAGACAAGACCTTTCTGAGTGAGCCCTTCTCAGTGGCCCATGAATTATGGGCTTTACCAACCTGACTGGTGGGTGCTGGTTTATATTCCCGGTGCTGGGTGACTATCAGAAACCATGTCATCTCATCCTTTCAGGCGGTTTCTTCACAGGCCTTTGATAGTTTTCTTACGTAGTGGAATGCTCTGCTCCCTGCTAAATATGAGAAGGAGGCCCCTGAAGTTTGTCTTTCTGATTCAGGGGCCTATGAATTCCAGCCACTTTTCTCTCCCAGCACTGTCTCACCCACTCAGGATCTGTCTGGGTCCTGCTTCCTGCAACAGAGTAAGGAAAGTGCCTCGAGGCAGTAAATTCTTATCTCCTTCCAACCAAATGTTCTGATATTTATAAGGAGGACTCTTTCCTCCATGCCACATCTCTGGAGCTGAGAACTCTCAGGATTTGATCACCCTACTTTGGCACAGCGTTATGCTTGGAATTGCTAACTGAGCTTGTGATTTTCAACAAGGAAAGGTAGAATGGGAGCTCTCATGACCAGTGATTGAGTTTTCAACTAAGGATTGATTTTTATCCTTGGTATGGACCACTCTTGTGGCCTAACCACATCGAGAGGAGTCAGAACATATTCCTGACAGTGGCTAAGGTCTTGTGTTTCTGGGGACACTTAACTTGTGGTGTGGGTGGAAAGATAATGTTCTCTAGTAATAAATCAATTTGGTATTTGGAGGAAAATAGATCTTTTGAAACTGAATAAGCCCCTGAGTTCCTTAGAAAATTTGAGCAGGAGAAGCATTCAAGACAAGAGTTATTACTAATAAGGGCAGATGAATACTAGAGAAATCAACTGGGAAATAAATGTAGATATACTCAGTTAAATGTGTAAGACTGGTAATACATAAATGGGTGGCATTGAGATTAATTCAGTGGAGGTGAGACTATGTGGAAAGAAAGAGATGAAAGATGTTGAAAGATTGTCTAGATTTGGAGGGAGGAAAATAAGTAGAGAAATGATCCTGGGAGAAAGACCATTTGTAAGATCTTCTGGACAATGGAGGAGTCCATTGTAAATCAAGCTATAAAATATGAAACACAGAGAATATCAAGAAACAACAGGGTTATATAGAACCTAGAGCAGGAGAGAATTAGAAAGGACATCCTGCAGTAAAAGATGTGGTTATGGCTTGTATCTAGATGTCCCCCCAAAGCCTCATGCACTCATAGGCGGAGCTTTTTGGAGCTGCCTGGATCTAGGGTGTATGATGCTGGGATTAAGGATGCCCCACTCTGGGTGTGGGTGGCACCACCCAAAAGGCAGGTAGTCTGGAAGGGACAAAAGGGACAGAAAGGAGGAAGGCCTGCTGCTGCTGCTGCTGCTGCTTCTGCCTGCTGCTGCTTGCTGCTTTTTTGTCTCCTGCCTGCTTGCCATGGACTGTTTCTCTTCTGTGATGCCTCTCTGACATGTCACCCTGCCTTGGAGCCAGCTATGGACTGAAACCTCTAAAAACTTTGAGCTGAAATAAACCTTTCTTCCTTTAAGGGTTTGGGCATTGTCTTAGCAATGAGAAAAGTAACTAAGATAGATGCTTTTAGGAAAAGCAAAGTAATGTTAGCAGTCTATATCTCCCCACTCTGTAGGAATTATATTGTTTCAGAGATCATGAAAATTCATAAAAGTATCAGAGATATCATGCTCAAAAGTTCATTAAAAATTACAAGGAGCCAGATTGAAATAGTTTCACTACTAAAATAGCACACCATTGAGTCATATAATATATTGGGATTATTATAAGAAAAAATATCATGTAGTTTATAACTTTGTCCTAAAAAGCCTAAATCAAAAATGTATTTGTTTTCATTAAATGGAGTTTATTAAGTGTTTTTAAATGGCTAAAGGCACGTAAAGTCTCTCGAGGGGACTTAGCTCAATATGAAAACGGAAATCAGAAAACTCATAGTTTCATTAACTGTGACAATAAATATTTTACTTGAACTCATGGTGTAACATCAGTTGGGAC
Organism: Erethizon dorsatum; assembly: GCA_028451465.1. Classification (NCBI taxonomy): domain Eukaryota; kingdom Metazoa; phylum Chordata; class Mammalia; order Rodentia; family Erethizontidae; genus Erethizon; species Erethizon dorsatum. The sequence goes on from CM051833.1 coordinate 61,828,815, forward strand.
AATACAAGCTGATCTGAGGAACGGAGAAAATTAGAATGCATAGTGAGTTAAGTTAAAACAAATATGTGATGACTTTACTAGTCAGAAAGACGAAAAAGAAACTTCACACTAGAAGGGGATAACAGAGATGAGCGAGGTACTGCACAGGGGAGGATCATGGTCTTCTGCAGTGCAGACCTGATTGCTAGGAATCAAAGAAGTGAGGTTCAAAGCGCCCATGCCCAGGCTCACTTCCAGATGAGCAGCACGAGGCCCCCAAACACACCCCGGGACTGTTCCTGTGGGCAGTAAGGCTGAGGTGCCCGTGCTTCCTCTGTCGTCTTCCCCTCCTATGGAGGGGAATACTGTGGAGCAACCCATCCAGGCACAGCGGAAGTGTCAGGCAAAGTGTTCATGTTTGCTGAGAGAGGAGTGCCAGGCAGGACGGTGCAACGTCAAAAAAGGCCTGGGATTTGCTAAGTTCAACCACACTGGTGAAGGCTGGGGAGCTCTCCTCCCTGATATCTCAAAAAACAAAATAAAACAAACAAACAAACAAACACACCTTTCCCTCTGCTGGGACAATTTCAATGAGAAAAGAAAATCTAGCAAGGTGGTTTATACGTCAGCCTCTGAAGAGAAGGAAATGCTGTCATTTGCGGTGACATAATGAACCTGAAAGAGATTATGTTAGGTGAAATAAGCCAGGCACAATGATAAGATTGTCACTTTTGCATGGAATCTAAAGAAGCTGAAATCAAGGAGGCAGAATGGTGGTTACCAGGGTCGAGGAGGGAGAATGGATTTGGGGAGCTGTTGGTCCGAGAACACAAAACTTCAGTTAGAATGAATAAGTATGAGGGACCTAATGCACAAGGTGTGTCTATAGTTAATAACTATAGATTTTATTCTTGAAAGTTGATAAGAAGAGATTTATTTATCTCACTAGAAAAAGTGATGTGTGTGAGGTTTGAGGTTTGTGCTTATTAGCTTCATTAAGGCATTCCATAATGTATATTTCAAAATAACATATAGTACATGCTAAATATATAAAATTTTTATTTGTCACTTTAAATTATTAATTAGTATGAAAAAAGTGCATAAAAATATCCCTTGCCATGCAAACATCCAACTATAGTTTATACCCTATTTCTTGCACGTCACTTATTTTATTATGATTATCTATTCTAGAGTTCGTGTGCCTGCTAGATTGCGAAAATCTTGAGAGGACTGGGATGTCATCTATGATTTTATATCTGAATAAAGTTCTGTATTTAGGGAAATATTTGTTTTGACATGAGATCCCAAGTCACAGCTTCCCAAATGAAGGAGATGAGTTGTTTGTTATACAATAATTTTTCCGAAGAAGTTATTTCATGATCACAAACATGTACAAGCATACTAGTATCATGCAGGAGCTCTAGAAAGTGAGGAGTTCTACGAAATGTCTTCATCACCATGTGGTTCTCAGGACCTATTACCCTAAGGACACAGGAAAAAATGCACAAGTGATTCCTTGAAGGGACTTATCAATGTTTATCTGTTCCTGTTGCTTAAATTTCCTCTTCCTTTTTAATCACTGCCTCTATTACACACACACACACACACACACACACACAAATACAATGGCCATATTTGCCATATTTCCAATTGCATAAGGGAAAAATAACTGCTATTGTTTTTAAATTCAATGTCCATGTACAAATTGAAATGGATCAAATATTCATCAGGTTTATATCAAAAGTAGCAAATGTCCCTGTCTTCTTGCTTCTTTTTCTTCAGAAGCAGCAGTTTTGAATCTTTTATCTGAGTTTTCAAATTCGTGACTCTATCTCCCGCTACTGTTCTTCTAGTGCTATTCCTAGTCAGTTCATTTCTTAAAGTATAAGATGAGAATTTCATACCGTTCCTCTGTCATCACGCATATGCACATTTCCCATCTTCCTCCATCTAAACTAATTCTAGACAGAATAACATGATAATTGTAACGGCTTGGATGCCATATGTTGAAATCTTAAAACCCTGGGCATCGTACTATGAGGTTGGCCTTTGGAAGTAGGGAGAGTGGAGCCCTCATGAATGAGTTTCGCGGCCTTGTAGAAGAGGCCTCCGGGAGACGGTTCGCCCTCACTACCACATAGGAATGCAGCACAAAGGCCCCTGTGAACTAGCAGAGAGGCCTCCCCAGACACCTAATCTCTTCCCACCTCAGTCTAGGACTTCTCAACCTCGAGAACAGTGAGAAATGGAGCCACACAGTCCATGGTGTTTTATTACAGCCCCCGGGGGAGACTAAGACAAAATGTAAATGGGAATCACTGTATGATTTCATTTCAATTCATATACAACATTTTGATTTCCCAAAGTTCACAACTTATATTTTGTTCCTTTGCTTAGTTGTCTATGTACTTATCATAAACCTAATCCCAAACTCCCTCGGTTTGTGCAAATCTTTTCCCGATACAATCAAACCCATGAAATAATATGTCACTATCAACTAATGAAGAAATCTCTTCCAGAGCTCCTGCCCTGTGCCAATCACCCTTCCTTGCGCAGCTGTCCCCTTCTGGTGTCCTCCATGACACATGGGTGATTTCCTTTGTCCCCCTCATGAATTCCGACTCCTCACCAGATGCCTTCTTCACTTTACTCCTCCGTTTCCTTTCCTGGTGGAAAGTTTCTTCCAAGAAAGTAAAAGAGGCTTTTTTTTTTTTTTTTTGAGACTTCACACATCTTTATGTTTTCTATTCTACTCACACACTTTGTTAATAACCTGACTGGTTTTAGAAGTCAGAATTGTAGGTTGAAATCATTTCCCCTCAAATTTTGAGATAGCGCTTCATTATTTTCTACTCTCCAGCTTTTACTTCCCCCCGGAATACTTGTTGAATTTCCTCCTGGTCTCCAGCATTCTAAATTTTTAGCATGATCTGTCTTGATTAAGTTTTATGTTTGATATTGTGCTGAACATTAGTGGGACTTTTCAATCTACAAACATGGTGGTTATTTAGTTCTAGGTAGTTCTATTATCGAATACATTTTTAATTCTCTTTCCCCTTTTTAATTACTTATTTTTTCCTTTAACTTTCATTATTTACATATTAAAGTCAATATCTGCCCTGAAATTTTCTTCTTGTAATCTTTTTTCTTCTTCCACCTCTTTATCTCCTGCTTTACATTCTGGAAAGTTTCCTCAATTTAGTTATGTAAGTCTCTAACGAGAGATTGCTTATACTTTGAATTTCTAAGAGCTAGAGTTCATTTTCTGAATATGTCTTTTAAATAACACCTGGTATTTACTTTATGGATGTGAAATTATCTCTTTTTGTCCCATACGATGTTAATACCATTGTGGATTATTTTCGTTTCACCATGACCTACTGTTTGTTTTAGAATCTCTGTCATGTTACAGCCTCTGTGAAACACCTCCAGTTCTCTGGTCATTGGTTCACATTTGCGTGTGGGAGCGAGAGTACTGAACATGCTCTTGGTTTAAGTGTGGCCTATCAGAGCACCACGCAGAATTCCCAAGAAAGACTCTTCCAAGCTCAACTCCAGCTTTGAGTATAAACATCCGTCCGTTCCTTTTCTAACTGTGTTGTTGGACTAAAGCTGGGTCAAAGTGAAGGGAGGCTCAGTATTCAGCAAGTACAATTATTATTCAATATTGTACTCAGTACTCTGCCTTAAGGTCTGTAAATGAAGACACTCATAATTCAACCCTCTTCAGAGAACAAGTCTTGTGTTTGCACTCTAGTCTTTGCTCTGATGGGATCTAATTTATCCTTTAACAGGTTTCCAGGCAATCTCTGGCTTGTTCCTGTATCTCTCTGCCACTTCTGCCTATGCCCATAAACCTTCAGAAGAGTTTCCTATATCAGTTGGCCTATGATGTACACTTTCCCCACTTCTTAGAAACTCCACTTTCTTGGGTATGACATCACTGACCACTGTGTCCATCCACCACATTTTATTGGTTCCAAGACACATTTTTGACACTCTAATACCTGTAGGTCTACTAACTCTTAAATTGGGAAGAGTTACATTTGATAGTGTAAGACAGTCTAATTGGAAAGAATGTTGCTTTCTTCATTGGTCTTGAAGTAATTCTGACAACTAACCAGCTCTTAAGCAGGGAGAAATGCGGTTCTGTATTCATTCATTCTCTAGGTTAATGCGGTCATTTTTAAAGTTTCCTTAACATTTTGGAAAGGAAGCTGGGTTAACACAAATGTTCAACTCATCTTCTTTATTTGGTGGTCAAGATATTCTCTGAAAGAGCATGGAAACTCAGAGCAGAGAGGGTGGACTAGAGTAAGAGTGAATCTGAAACACCTCTGGTCTCTCTGCCCTCTGCTGAACCTCCTGACCTAGAATATTTTAGTTTGCACAGGGTGGTGTCTCTGCTGTCCTTCTAAACGTAACCCACGTCCCACATCAAGGTGCTGGTCATGTTCCTGGTTGCAAACACTTAAAAATGTCCCAAGCCTGATACCAAAGTTTCAGTCAATTTTCCTATTGTGCCCGCTCTTTCTAATTTGGTCCACATCTAGTTTTATTTTGAGCAAATCTGCGGGTGTGATATAAAGATAGCAATCGTTCTTTGGACCTGCAGCCTTTGGAGGAGGATTTTCCTAATAAGTCTCTCCTGCCTCGCTATGCCATTTCTGGGCCTGCTGTTGGCTTCATTAAATGAGTGCTTCACCACCTAGCCAGCTTTCCACCCGCGATGCGCCCTTCTCTATCATGACCTCTTCCCGCCTCCTTGACTGCTTGTTGCCTTGCATCCCCACTGACTCTTAGATTGGATCCCAGCCACCTGTCCGTCTCCTCCAGAGGCTTTCTGAAGCCCTCATTTTTCTTTTGTCCCTACCCCCGCACTATGTCTTTGGCCAGATGAGACCAATGCCAAGACAATCAAATTAGCTACACGGAAAATGAAAGAATAGAAGATCATTGTTATTTTTCATCAAGTGCTGAGATTTCTTTATTTCATGGCATCTGATAGTAACTCTGATTGCAATCCTGGGTCAGAACGACTACTCAAGTGAATTCTGGTCACTGTCACTGTCAAACCTTAATCTTGTGTGTTTTTCTACCCAGGAGAGGGTCAGAGTACAGGACTATGATTCTCTGCCCCAGCTTCCCACTGCACGGATGAGTTCTTGCTCCCCAGTAGCCCTCATTTGTACTCATCAAGGGTTTGAACTATCAAGTAACCCTCAGGGATCGTTTTTTCTCGAGTCACTTTTTATTACCATTTCACATGAATGAGCTGACGTTGTGGCTACCCTTCTTGGCAATGTTAATTTCATGTTGCAAGCCAAGTCACAAGGGAAGGTGGCGAGATGACAGGGTGATAATGGGAAGCCTACAGCAACGTGTCCACAAATCTGGGAAGAACAAGCCATGATGTCAAGATGGAAGGGGACAAATCAATGTCACTGTGCAGCTGTGCAGACCTCACTGGTGAGTCAAAAACTATGGCAAAGAGCTGTCCACGAAAGTTTACAGAACTGACAGATTAATGTTTTAAACAACCGCAGTGTTATTCTGGGTCACCTAGCAAGACAGCAGATGACAGGAATCAGTGCTCTGAAGCAGAATCATGGGCACCTTTCCAGAACAGTTTCAGTGAAATATAAGAAAAACATCTTTTCCTGACCAACTCCTTCATTCTGCAGGATCTCATTTCTTTGCACTGCTGTTTTTTATCTTGCTAAATGTCTTGTAGCCAAATTAAGTATTTTTACCAGTTTATTTGAGTCACCTGAAAGATAAGACTGCAGAAAAGTATGGAGGCCACATTTCTTGGTAGGTTTAAATGGTGCTAAATTCTATTAGGTTTGATTAAAAGTTTAGTAGTATTTTTATAATGGTGATCCTTAACTACATCAAAATAATCTCTAGACATTTTTTTAAATGTCTGGTATTTTCCCCCAAATTCCAGAATAAAATTTTATGGATAATAGGATTCCAACATACCATTTTGAAAATTTGCTACTAATGGTTTTTAAGTCCATACCTGGTTGCATACCTATTGCACTTCTGACAATAGCACATAAGAATGGCAGTCAATATTTTACATACTGATCGACTTTATGCCCTACTTAGCTAAGTGCGGTACATGCCTTAACCTGTTCCTCCCTCACGTTCAGCCAGCCAGGTAGTCACAGTATTGTCTGAGACATGTCCGAGCTGAAGATGTTACGTAGCTTCACCAAAGATGAGTTGGGATTGGAATGACAAGTCTAAGCCAGTGTAACTGCCCAGAACCCCACTGTCTCGAAACTCTAGGATACATACTCACTGTCTTAAGGGAGGCGACAGAATCAGGAATAATACAGCCAAAATAATAACACAAATTTCTTTAATGAGAAAGAACTGAGGCTCATAATTTTATGCTCTCCTTTTAGTTTTCCGCACCTGCCTAGGAATAAAATATTAGAATCATTACGTCCAATCACAGGAAGAATTATACTCATTGTAATGCTGAAGTTCACACCATAATAGAAATCCTTCCAGTAATGGTCCTTAACATTTAAGAAGTTCACAGCCAAGCCCGGGTATTCTCAACAAGGGCAGTGATGAAAAGGAGTAGACATGCTCCCATATCCTTGCCCATGTTTATACTCTAATGGGGAAAGCAGCTCTTATGGTTTAGATCTAGAATCACCCCCAAAGCATCACATGTCCAGAGGTGGGACTTCTGAAAGGTGACTGCGTGGTGAGGGTGCTCTGGTTGGCTTATGGATAGGAGTTCTACAGAACAAATCATTTCCAAACTTTTGCTGACACCACACTCCAATTCTGGCCATGGGTGTCTCCTACCCAGACTTCTGAACTCAGTGTCGTAATTAGTCTCAGCCTCTGTTCATACTCGCTTTCAATCTGTTTCCACTAAACAGCCAAAAATTACTTTAAAAATAACAGATATGACTGTGTTATTTATATATTTGGAAGGTTCAGGGTTTTTGTAGTTCCTGAGGATATAAATTAATAGTATTCATCATTTAATACTTTGATGATTTGACATTTTAAAATATTAAAAGACATATTCTGCAACACATGTATCGAGATTTGTCTCTTAAATCTTTGTATTAATTTGAGGTATTGAGTCTACTGAATGTGTCTTACTGAGTATTCATTCTTAACCATATTTAATTATATAAAAACACTGGCTTTAGAATATTAGCACAGTGCTAGTGATTTGAAATTACAGACGTAGCTTAAAAGGTTAAAACTTCTGTCCACGTCTTCTGCCCAATTTCACTATTGTTCAATAGTTTTGATATTTTTTAATTACAATCCAGTTGCTCCTACCTTCAAAGACATCCTTCCTTTGCTTGAACACTGAGAAGCCAATTTAACAATTTTCAGAGTGAGGGGCTATACTGTTTGGACTTGGAGAGAAGCAGCAGGACACACTTGTGTTCTACTGACCTAGGCCCTAGAGTCCTCTGTCCAAACTATGAAGTCCACATATAAAAAAAATACACTCACTGTAAAAACAGACATTTTCAGGTACTATTATCCTATGTTACCTGCATAAAAGAATAATCTATTTTCTGATAACTTACCTTTTTCTTTCTTTTTTTTTTTTTTTTTTTTGGTACCAGGAGTTGAACTCAGGACCTTGCACTTGCCAGGCAGGCAGTTGCCACTGAGCTTTATCCTTGGCCTAATTTATTTTTTTTCTAAGCATAAAGCTCTATTACCAATTTAACTGGTAGCTTTCTGAGAGGTGAGCACTTGCTAGTATTTTCAGACTAAAAAATATGTTAAGTTTTCTTTGGTGGCTCCACAATTCCTAGTGAGTTCTCTCCTTTGATTACTGTAAATAAAAATGTGTTTCCAACAATGTGGTGATGTTGCTGCTGAATTTCTATTCAATGCTACAATTATCAGATAACTTTACTAATATAAGTAAAACAGCAAAGGAATAGCACTTTCTCACGAACAGCACACATAGGTAGGTACTGAACTTTTTGTTTGTACTTGTCTGGCAGCAAATCTCAAGTTTCAGTCATTCTGGAATTATCGTTACCTTTTATTCCAATACAAAAATTTGATACTGTCTTCCTCATTCAAATCTCTAGTATCTACCACATATTAGCTGCCATATAAACATTTATAATATGAATAAATGACAGGAGGTTAACCAATATCTATTTGCAAATTATTCTAAAGATGCTGATTGATACAGGCAGGGGAGACAAGAGTATGAAATTAATTCAGCTGTAGGTACTGTTGACAGATTTAAGTCTGAAATTAGAGTTGAAATCTCTACAACATTCACAGAATTCAAAGTAACAGGCTGAATTACATGAGAGAGATATAAATGAGTTGTAAAGTTAACTTCTCTTTGGGAAGATGAGATAGAAAATGGAAGAAATATAAAACAATGTCATGGGAAGGAAACAGCATTTGAGAAGAACAATAAGAAGTTAGCAATTGCCCGTGTAAAGGGATGGAGGGCAAGAATTCATTACATATGGGAAAAACAGTGTGAGTCAGCACACAGCAATGGGCATCGAACACATGTGGATGTTTCGGAAAGCAACTAGAGTTCAGTTTAATTGCATTGTGGGGCCAACTAGAAGTCTGACTCACAGTGAAAGGCTAATATTCAACAATGATCCTGAGTTTTCTTTCTATTCAATGTGAAGCATCATTTTACAATTTTCCATATGCCAAGGAAAAATCCCTCAGGAATTTCATTCAACTTGTTTCATTTTTTTTTTTTCAGTTTGCAGAATTTTATTAAAATTGATGATGTGTTTAATCTTCTCTTCAATGAATACACATCCAGCTGCCTAGAATAAAGACACTGTTTTTAGCCTTATTTCCAGATGAACTCATGCAGTACTTGGGGAACACAGAATATCAGATCTTATCATTGAATATGAACTTGTTTCAGTAACAGTAAAATAGTATCATTTAACCATTTTTTGGACATCTGAGAGTCAACAGTTTCAACATGGATCTTGTACTGTTTCATGCTGTGAGGATGCTTGCTTGCGTGTCCCTAAATATCCCTGTCAGCTGCTCAGCCTTTTCATAATTAGGCAGAAATAGTGAAGTCCTCTGGGTCTGTGGACACAGACAGCTATGGACTTTGACAAGCAAAGAAATAGTTTTGTTTTCTTCTTCGTGAACATTTTTGCCAAATTTTTCCATTAATTTTTGTGTATATGTTTCAGATCCCCTTTGATGGTTAACGTTAGTTACACCCACTATTCCCCGAGGGCCTGAGTTTGCCACAGGGCTGGTAAGAAGGAGTAGCAGCTCAACTATTTGTACAGTACTAGTTGTGTTATTAGTGTATTTTATCTTCACAACGACCCAGCAAAGAACTTCAACTGTGGGACAGTCGACTAACATGGCAGTCAGAGGAGTTCAGCAAATGATTTAAGAATACTCAATTAATGACACGGTAGGCAAGATAAAATGAAGTAGGCCCAGGAGTCATTCCTATTCTTGATAAGGTATTCAATATGCATAAACATACCAACTTTTGCATTTCATCTGTGAACTACATTTTCTCACTGCTTAGATAGTAATAGTTAGAACATGAACATTCTGATATTAACATGTCGAAATCCAAATGGGAGCATGGAATTTGACTTATTGTTCATTTTTTTAAATACTGTACATTCATTTAAAAAAGACAGTCTAAAGCAGCTTCACGATTTGAACATTTCAGTGTGATCTGTTCTCAGATCAACTTCAAAAGACCGAATTTAAACCTGTCTTCAAACTGTGAAGGTTTTAGTTCCTTTCCTTTTATCATTTTTTTTTTCTTTTTGAAATTCCTCTGCTGGGAATAAATTAAGCAGACTCTAACAAGGAATACACCCATATTTGCTTCCTGATAAACAAGAACTTGCAGGAATGCAGCAATGCTGGATGCACCACTGTTTGGATAGTTTACACTGGAGGAAAATGAATTGTGACCAGTGGATTCCTTCCATACTCAGATCCTTCCCCATCTCCCCAGGATATGGAAGTCTTAATGGATGTGGAATATTATGTTTGCAGGCTTATTTTCAGTCATAAAGAATGGTGTACCAGATGTTCCTTGAACACTGAATTTGTCACACTGTAGACAAGCTAATATCATTATGCAAGACCACAGGGGAAAAATAAGAGATTCACATTTAAACCATATTAACTACCAGGAGACTCATCAAGGCAGTCAGGCTAGCTCATGATACAGCAGCTTCTAGCAAATTAGCAGCCCATAACAACTTAGTTATAATGAGCTGCAAGATCTTACACCATAAGCTCAGCTTCATTAAAGTGAATTCAAGTACATGAATTCATATACAATGCATAACCTTAACATCTGTCTGTGCTTAGCCAATATTTTGTTTATGCCTTTTTAGGAACAGCCAAATTATCCTTGTGTTTCCTGAAACCAAGTACTAAAATCTCCATCAAGTATAGTTTTACCTGATAGTGAAGGCAGGACCAATCAACATTTGCCTTCCTGGTCGAAGCGCAGGCAGCTTCCTGATTTCAGCAGCTGCCTCATGGGTATTAGGCCGATTTCCCCCCCAATTTCCTGTTGCTATTCAAGTGGGAAAAGCAACAGTGTGGTCGGAATTTAAACAAGATGTCTGTACCTAATGAATGCTTTGGAACTTGTATTCATTTAAATCACATGACTTAAATTGTATCCCACCCTACTAAGACAGATAACATTTCTACTGTAATAAAATTAGGCTATGTGTTTTCCATAAGCTCAATGTCGCCCTTCCCTCCCCAAGTGGCATGAATGCTCTCTGAGTTCTCAGGAGATAACACCACTATTATAACCTTATTACTGATTTACAGATGAGGAAACAGAGGAAGAGAATACCCATGGGTAACCAGTTGTTAAGAAACACACAACTGTGCATTGATACTTTTCAGAGTTTCAGGTATAGGATGAGTAAGTACTTTGGGACTGTACTAACTTCCCTCCTTTTCTGTTGTAAACAGCCTGGGACATTGTTTTTATAATTCTCAATTTACCTCCAGAAACCTTAGCATGTAGAAATATGGGTACTACAGATATCACAGGGTTTTTATTTTTATTTTTTCTAGATTTTTTGTATGGCCAATCTATATCTAGTTCTAAGCAGTCCAGATGCCAGGCCTTAAAAAAACTCGTAAAATTGTATATGTGGATGGGATCTAAAAGGGCATTTTGTTCATCCTCCTCTTTTCAGAGTCAGCCTCTCGGACAGTCCCTGAGGTACCAAGAACAGCAGCTCAAACTCAGAGGCATAGCTTTCCACTGAGGAGAAGTTCTCCTCATCAAAATCATATGCCCTCATATCAAAAGCCCTTCTAATAATTGACTTTGATTCTGATTTCTGTTCTAGTCTGTCCTCTGATCCACCAGAGTGACACAGTGATTTTTGCATTGATAGAATATATTGCCCACTACGTAAAAGCCACATCTTGTTCTTGGCAACACCTTTCCATCTTCTTTCCCGTTTGCCAACGCACTCTTCACTGCTTACCCGCAAACACGTCAAGCATTCCTCACAGCCGACCCTTAAAAGTGTCGCGGGCTCAACTGTCTGGTAACTTTGAAACTGAACTTCTCTCATTGTAACCTAAGGCTACATGAGCTCCCTTAACCTTGCCAAATAGTTACCTTCTACAAAACCGGAATTCAACTAAACAAACACTTTTTTCTAAAACATGGCCAACACAGACTCACAACAATATATACCTCTGTTGTGGGTACTTTTGGGTCTACAGACAGAGCTGCATGTGTACCCCAATTTTTATCTTTCTGAATTTATCTTATATTTTCAGCATCTTACATTCTTCCTGAAAACTAATTCTGTATCAAACATACGCATATTTTCTTAGCCTTGTGCAAGCTGAAAATTCTATAAGCTTACTTTGAAGCTATTAGTCCAATTCCTTGATTAGAGTTTTGAATAGAAACTACAGAGTTCAGTACTTCACTACAGACTCTCTTTCATGTCGATTATGATTCTCCCAGGCACGTCCAAATTGCTGCCCTAGGGTTGGACAGGCCTGGCATACCTAGGCTGCACTGAGTGAAGAGGAATTGTCAAAAGTTGCATGTAAAACATATAATATAACTAATGTACACAACTAACAAAAAAGTCCCTGAGTTTTTTTTTTTTATATTATTTGTTATAACAACGGTATATCCAACCACAGGACACAAGGTGGATATGCTGCATGGGATGTATATGAACATCTGCCTAACACGTCATTAACGCCCACCTTCGGTCTTTCTCTAGTACTTACACGTACTACACTGTGATGTCAGCTTGGTCCTACTGCTCCCCCCACCCCCGCTCACCACCATCTGCAGAAAGCCTGGTTAACACACTCATTTGCAAACGAGGAACAATCACTTATGATTGTATGTTCCTTTTTTCTCAGTGACCCTCAATTCCAATTATCATCAAGACAGACAGTCTTACCAGTACAAATGTCTAAGCTTCTAAAATTCTCTATTTCTCAATCTCAGCTTATGAATTTGATTGGTAATTTCCTTGCATATGCTGAACTGTGTAGCTCAGTTAGTTTGGGGGGAGCAGTTACTTTTGAAGTGGAGTTCACAAGACCAGTGGTATAGGAGACCATCGTCAAGGTCCGGAGGAATTTATAAATTGTAATCCCAGGGAACAGTTTCTGGAATTCTCACGAGTAAATTCCAATCTACCACCTCCAACGCAACTCACGGTGAGAATAAAGAGACAGAGACGTATGTATCTGCAGTTGTGAGGAGTCAAGGGTGTCCTAAGTTCAGTCAGAAGAATGACTAATGGGAACAAAGGCCTCGACCCAGGGCCAAACCCGGGTTTTATTAATTCATGAAGAGGGGAGTAGCTCGGGGTTGAGCGACTGTGAGAATGGTGGGAAGTACGTGAGTACTGTGAGCTGGGCTAGGTAGGGGACACGATGGCACCTCTGCAATATGCAGAGAGAGGTATGCAGAAAGAGTACTCAATTCGGTGACAGGCAGCCTCTAAGTTTGGAGGAATCTGCATAACAGTTTGAGGAAATATTTTGTGTTTTGGGTCGGCTGCCTCAGCTCTGATGTCGGCCTTTACTGCACTGGGACATCACTGCCTCTTTCTCAAAGTGTAATCCCAGCTGACAGTGCAGCACCTCTTGGCCTAGCTCAGGCTTAGTAGGAGGGAGCTATATAGGAGGGGCTACACACAGACCTGTCACTTTGCTTCAAAGGATACCCATTGGTGTCTGGGCTAGATGCATTTGCATTGCTTAAAGCCAGTGGAGGGACTTGAGCATTTCCCTAGCCAGCTCTGCACATATCAGTACATGGAAGTATGGCAAAGGTGAACCACAATGGAAGGAAATTGTCTTCTTTCAGAGGGAGCATCTCCGTGGTCCTCCGCACGGTGGCCTGTGGCGGGGTGGGTAAAGGTTTGAAACTATATTTAAATGCACTACTCTCATTTGCTAAAAATTAGGGTTTTTTGATTTTTCCTTTTTTTTTTTTTTTTTTTTGGTGGGTACCGGGGGTCGGGTCGAACTCAGGACCTTGAGCTTGCCAGGCAGGCGCTTATGCCACTGAGCTATCTCACCGGCCCCTGTTTTTGAGACAGGGTTTCACTATGTAGTTCAGGCTGGCCTAGAACTCACTTGTAGCCCAGGCTGGCCTTGAACTTGCAGCGATCCTCCTTCCTCAGCCTCCCAAGAGCTGAGATTACAGGTATGCGCCACCCCACCCAGCTAAAAATTAGGTTTTTAAAAAGTGTTCTAACATACAAATTTTAGCACAGTGGTACATTTAAGTACACATAAGTAAGCATGCAATAGATGGGTGTACTTGTTCAAAAGATTTACACGATGAGGAGCGACGTTAACAAAGGCTGGAGCCTGCTTGGTACAAGACCTACACTGACTGGGCCAGGAACTCGGGCAACAACCTATCTTAGCCAGTCTGGTCTGAAATGTATACCTTTAACTACCTCAAAACCCACAGTAGGGGGGCCGGTGAAATGGCTCAGTGGCTTAAGTGCCTGCCCGGCAAGCGCAAGGGCCTGAGTTCGACTCCCGGAACCCACATATGAAAAAGGGGCCGGTGATATCGCTCAGCGGCACGGGCGCCTGCTGGCATGCGAGGTCCTGAGGTCCACCCCCCGGTACCCACAGAAAAAAAAAAAAAAAAAAGCACAGTAGGATGCCCTGTAGGAAAAACAGTAAAATACAATCCATTTATAAGGTATCAGAGAGCTGAAAATTTACTTCAGGAGTTGTGGAAACTGAGGTGGTGAGGGATTAAAGGATGAGAAAGAACAGCTTTAAGACCGTATAGGGCATAACCAGAGAAAAGAAAATGAAATCTAGTAAAGTTAAAACTGGCACTGGACCTGATTCTAATCCACTGGTCTTTCTGAAAATACATTACCCCAGTAAAAATAAACAACATATCAAGAGCCAAAACCAAAAACAAAGAAAGCAGAAGAAACAAGTGAGTGACAGTAAACTATGTATTGTGTTGTCATGCATATGTTGATAGATTTTCTGGAGACAGCACTAAGCATCATGAGCCAACACTGCTGATGAGCTCTGGTGAAGCCAACTGCATTCCTCATGTAGAATAGGTATCTAATTTGAAACCCCTTTAGGATCCCTCTTCCAAAGATTATGAATATCCACACTGTTCTAAGAGGAATGACATATTATTAAAAGATTATTGAATATTTTAGTTATCTTTCTCATAGCTGGGACAAAATTCCTGATACCCACAAGTTAAAGAAGAAAAGGTTAATTTCAGCTCCTGGTTTATAGAGGTTTCAGTCCATAGTCAGCTGGTTCCATACAGTGGCATGGCAGAGGAGAAACAGTCCTTGGCAAAGCAGGCAGGAGGCAGCAGTAGCAGCTGCTGCAAGCCTCCTTTTATATTCCATCCAGGGTACAAGCTTATTGATTAGTGCCACCCACAGCCAGGGTGGGGCCCTTGTCTTTTAGTAAATCCATTCAGCCACACCCAGAACTACGTTAATCCAATCAGTAGGCTGATCCATTTATCACACACCCATAATCCTTACATACACACCGCAGATCAGCCACTTACAAAAAGCCACGCCTATGAGTGCATGAGGCTTTAGGGGGACATCTAGATACAAGCCATAACAAGGAATGACATAATAATACAAGATTACCAAACAGCAGAGGTCATAGCATAGGGATATTCACTCCTCATCTGGGTCCAGTAAAATGTTCTACAGATGGAAAAAGAAGTACAAGCATATAAAACTGAGCTTCCGACCTCCATTGCCATAATCTTTCCTCCACACCACAGCCATTTTATACCAGACTAAATGCACTAAGAATGTTATCTACAGTGAAAACTCACACATCCTCAAAGATTCTTGAACATATTGATGTTACCTCTAAAAGAGGCGGATAATAAAATTCCCTTGGCTTCCCTTTATAGTAAGCCTTTAAAGAAAACTGACAGTCAGAGACCCCCTTTGGTCCTCTTCAGATAAATGTAGCTTGTACGTAACTATAATGCTCTTTCCTCCTGGATCTTTTTTCTTTTGCCAGAAGGAGGGGGTGGGTGGTAGTAATAATCATTGACTTATTGTCTGGTCCCCACAGGAATAGTAGCTCCGTAAGGGCAGTGTCTTTGTCATCTCTTCATTCCTAGCTTTCAGGACAACGGGTGGCAAACAGAAGTGCTGCAAACAGGGATGTAGCAAAAACTATGCCATGCCATCAACATAAGTATATGTTTCTGTGAAGCTTTGGAAATGCTAAACATCCAACTTGATGACTACACTGAAAATGTTAAGCATGGCTGCAGAGCACAAAACAACCAACAGTCACTTAGCACCGAGTGATCATCTATTGAGCTCCACTTGGCTGGCCCGCCTGTCTCTGTCCTTCACGAGCATCCACAAATGCAGTAAAGGCTGATGGCGGTGCAGGCCTGGAAAAGTAGAAGTCTGAGACTAATCACACACCCACTGACAGATCCAGACTCTTCACCTTGAACCCATCACCTGTCTCCAATGCGAATGGCCTGTTGTCACCTCTATTCTTCCCTGAACACCCTGCCCAGTGCTCTCATACCATTCTTGTTCCTACATCTCCCTCACAGCCAGTTTCTGCATCGGTAAAACCAGATAGGAGGTTCTGGGATGTTCGTGGTCTTCAGGTCCTCTAGAGAAGCTACTAAAAATGCAGATATAATGAAATAATTACCTTAATGGTTCATATCTATAGAACAGGGATAATATCTAAAACATAGGGTTCTTTTAAAGATTTAATGAGATACTGTAAGTAAACAGAACCACCCTGGATGTGCTGAATAATTTTATCAATTATTATTTCAGAGTTATAATAAAATGAAAGAAGAGGACATTTTAATAAATCATTAAATGAAGAAACGCAAATTTTCTCTTTAATTCTACATACTCAGAGATGAAGCTCTTAAATGAGAAATGTATGGCGTTTGGCCAATATATGTGCACAGTATTTGCCAAAATCGTGCCCAAACATACCTGAGTCTGCACAGTAACGTCAGGTCCAGGATGGAAGTTAGCAACTGCACCAAAATCAGTGTGTAACTAAGCGGAAGAGCAGCTAAACCAAATGGCCAAATAACCATGTGCCTGTGATTCCCAGGCCCATGGCTAACTGAACATGTCTTTCTTTCATTCTTTTCCGCCTCCACCGGTGTATTTACAGTTTCCAAATTTTGGCAGAAATAATTTATGATAATGTACATTTGGTGAGCCCTCAACCCCAGTGACTAAATTTAATTACATTTAACATTCCAATGCTGAATATAGTATCTCTTGAAGAAACTCCATTAATGCTGATGAAAATTACCAGAAATTGGTTCAGAAGAGCATGAGGGCTTGAAATGAAGTGAAGCAGATGAAATTCATGAAGAGGGAGCGTGTGACTAATGTGGAGGCACTGCAATGAATAATCGTATTCGGAGCTGCTCTCCTCGTAGGAGCAAGCTCTCCAATGCTACACCACATGTACAAAACAGTCGCTGCAGTTTTCAGAATGCAGAAAGCTGCTAATAATCTGTTTGCTTCATACTGAAACAATCAGACGGTTGACCAAAACTTAAAATTAGCTTTTCTTCTTAAAAAAAAAAAAAAAAAAAGAGCTATATCACTGGAAGGAACGCATTAACTCAATATTTTTATTTTATTTTATTTATTTATTTATTTTTTTGTGGGTACCGGGGGTCGACCTCAGGACCTCGCACGCCAGCAGGCACCCATGCCGCTGAGCGATATCACCAGCCCCTTTTTTCGTATGTGGGTTGCGGGAGTCGAACTCAGGCCCTCGCGCTTGCCAGGCAGGCGCTTACGCCACTGAGCCATCTCACCGGCCCTAACTCAATATTTTTAAGCCTAGAGAAAGTAACTCTCGTAGCTCCAACAAATATTTAGGCACTGTAGCAGGATACCATCTAATTAGCCACAATGCAGGGTTTATTAAATTCCTAGAGCTTGCAGAGCTTATTTTAAAACCACATGTGAAGAGTTTAGTTAAACTTGTCCAATGCAGTATGAACTTGATGGGACAGAAGCAGTAATTTGATCCACAAATGACAAAAATACACTCATTGTTATACTTTGCAGGTAGGCATCAGCATGACATATAGCCAAAGAATTTCACATAGCACCATGGATAGGATTGATATTGATGGGTGATTCTAAGGACGCTAAGGATGTATTTTGGGATTTTTAAAAATAAAACTTGAATTTAGCTGCTGGATGAATATAAATAAAAAATAATCCAGGGCACTCAATCATTTTTCTCATGTTAATGGAAGTTACAGACCTGAATGTATCACAGAATACTTTAGAGATTATGCATATTTTTTTGCATATTCTTTTAAAAATATTTTGGAGAATATGCAGGTAAGTCCAGACTCTTAGGAAGGAGAGCTGCAGTATTAGAGTATCAGCCATAATTTTGAGGGTGAAAGAAAAAAATTGATGAAACAGTTGCTCATATATCTGTCAAGTTCCCACAACCAGGTGATGACCAAAGGGGGTCAGGATTCTGGGTTCTCAAAGGGTCCCTCTGATGCCACATACCATGGAAAAGGAATTCTCAAATCCCATTGTGCTGTGAAACAGGACATGGTTAAGAGTATTGGTACATAAACAACCATAAATCTGCTGGTTTTAAGTAGCTACTTTCACCTCCACTTACGACTGGACATTGCTTGCAAATAATAACCCAAAGACTCACTACTGTCTTTATTTTATAAACATAGAAAGAAATCAGAACGATTGTTATGCGTTCATTCAACAAATATGCCAGGCATGGGTCTAGATCCCTGAAATGCATCAGTGAAAAACACATGAAATAAAAGTCTCGGCCCTCACGGAGTTTACATCCTAGAGGAGAACACTGTGAATGAAATGAATGGATAGATTACATAGAGTGCATCTGCAGTGAAGGCAGAAGAGAAAAATAACTCAGCAAACGAAGATGGTGGGGAAAAAATTTAATTTGGATCACCAAGAACAGTCTCTTTACCCGTGCCATTTGAGCAAAGATCTGAGGAAATGAGGCAGTGAGCCCTGTGCTTTTGTGGGCTGGAGATGCCGGAGAAAATGGGAGCTGGGATGATGCTTCCAGCAAAAAACAAAAACAAATACAAAGGCCATGGGCTGCGAGCATCTAGGAGAATCAAGAGTTTCCTATGTTTTAGCAAACTGAGCAAGAGGCAAGAATGTTAGAAGAGGGAAAGAAGGAGGTTGTAGGCAGCATGGAGGCCCTTTGGAGCCACTACAAAGATTTTCACTTTTACTCTGCTTTGAGAGTTGACATAGGAGGCGGAGGCAGGAGGATTTGAAAGTTGGAGTCCAGCCTGGGACATTTAGTAACTGAAACTGGGACCCTGTTCCTAAAACTGAGCAAGGGAAGGTGAGGGTGTAGATCATTTAGAAGGCCTTTGGTTCAATCCCCAGCACCACCCTGCAAACACACACACACACACACACACACACACACACACACTGCATTTTTGTAGAATTCTTTGGCTGCTATCTGGAAATAATCTTTATTGTCATTTATAGTGGTTATGTGTGGAAATCACACTTTTTCTTTATCACACTTAGGTGGGGAGGATCAAATAGACACATTTAAATGCACTGCATAAACTACCACGTTACTCATGCTGTCCTTGGCCATGGTGCCAAGAGAGCAAACGCATCTCAGTTACTACTTCAAATATTTGGATCCCCAACAGACTACGTAGTTCTGAGCCCTAGGAAATGCCTCCGTCCGTCTTCACACACTATGTTTCCATGTTTAGCACACAGGAGGGAATCAAAAGCATTTACTGGACACAAGTATTGTGAAATACAAGAATTACAAAAGCTGAACAGAGCTTATGAATGCATGTCTAATAAGTTATTTGGAGAAACAAACAGAAATCCTTGTTCCTAAGCTCTTCCAAGTAGAACATTTTTTCAGACTTATTAGCTAAAAGTCTCAAACTTAGCAGAGTTGGACTATCTGGACCAGATCTGGGATTGTTTTGGAAAATGTATTTCTTTAAACAATTGAAACTGTTTTTTTTTTTTAATTGTGTGTCCAATACTTAGAAGTACAATAGCCCAGAATGCGTGTTGTAACGACATTTGAAAATCTTCAGAAATGTATTTTCTTTATGAATCATATTTTAACTGTCTGCTTGTGTTTTAAAATGTCATCTAAAAATAACTATTTAAGGTCTTTAGATAGTCCCCTGATAAGGAAACTTGGATTTAAAAAAACAACAAAAGTAGTTCAGATTTCCTTCGCGTATAAAATACTTACATTCTGTGACAGAAGTTACTAGATAATCATGCCATTTAATTAGTTAACATTAAAAAAGACCTATTTGGATCATATGCATATACCAGCTCCTAAGATTTGAAATTTTAATGTCACATATCGATTGCATTCAAAGTGTGAATGTCCAGATACACCTAAAGTGAAGCTTCATTGTCCTTTCCTTATATATTTAAGTAATATTATGAAATAATGGTCAATAGGAATATACCTCCAAAAGTGAAAGTTTTCTTAAATCATTCATCTTAATCTATATAATTGAGGTTTACTTTCATTTCTTAAAAATAAGATCTCCCAGTCTTAATATCATTAAAATGAAGCTTTAACTTTTGATTAACTTAAAAGAAATATTTAGTAAGAGATGATCCCCAGAGGACATGCAGGCTTTCCTTCTGAAACCAACATATCCATGCCAGGAAACAGAAATATTAAAACATGTGACAATGTGTTTGATAAAAATATACCATGCTTAGATGAATATGGACTTTTTTTTTTACTGCCTGAGTTACAAAAGTCATTCAAGTTTCAAATATTGTCAGAATTAGGTTGAAAATTATGTTTTCACTATTGTTACCCATTTAGAAACACTTCAAAGTTAAAAACCTAAAGATTTTCTGAGACATTCCATTCTACTGTAGTCGCAACTCTACAATGTACAGCTCTCTTGCAAATACATGACAATCTAATGTACCATTCTCATAGAGATTAATCTTGCTTTAAAACCAGTTTTCTGCAATCAATTTGTCTTTTTAATCTGTCAAGTATCACAAATATTCTCTTAACTACAGTAGAGGAACAGGTGAAATCTATTAAGTCATAATAAATCCTGGTCAGTGATTCTCCCAATGAGTTATCTGAATGAAAACAACCTCCAAATACTTGAATGGTAAAGGTTATCTATAATTACAGGATGTGTGCATCCCATTTATACCTGCACCATTTCGAATGATCAAACTTGTAATTACTGTATTCTAGTTCTAACATAAAACTCATTGAGAACCAAATAATCTATAAGAAAATAAGAGATGCAATGCAACAAGTTAGCTGTCCAATATATTGAACTTTTAGTCACTTTACATGGTGACATTAGTAGGCAGATTTTCTTCTAGGTGGGGTTATTCACTCAGTTGCACATTGAAGAAGAAAAGAACCACAGTTTCCAAATCAACTAATTCTTGCAGAAGTATAATGGCTATTTTCATGGATAATCATAACTTTCATAAATTCTAAAGTATATATCCATGACAAACCATGTTTTACTAAAAACAATTATTAAAGAGATACAATGGTTAGTTAATGAGAAATGGCACAGAAAACCTTATATCCACTTTTTGTCAAATTCAGCTATATTTGACTTGTGTGATTTCAGTGTTCACATGCTTACATAAACTGATTTCTGTGAGGTCAGAAAAAATGTTCACCATATTTTCTAAACACATCTCTCAACCTGCAGTATGAAAACTTAAGCTGAAATCATCACAAAAACAACATTAATCATGAAAGCATTGAAAAACCAAATTAGGTTAGTTTTCACTTTGTTGATTTTTACCTTTGCTGTACCTTTGGAAATAAATGATCCTTAAATACTTGAGAATTGTGGTCCTAGGCAAACAAGTCGACTAGTCCCAAAGATGAAGAAAGGCTACTCTCCCTCCTTCCCCAGCCACGCTGTGCAGTGGTTCCAGGCTTTCTACCCACTGGCTCCTCCCTTCCTGAAGCACGGCTAAAAGGAACCTCAGAGGAGCTCAAAAACCACAAAGAGAGTGAAAAACAGCCTCAAAGAAGTCGGGATGCGGAATTATCATAGTTGAATTTCTGCTTTCACTTGCAAACAGTTTAAAAGAAAGCAAAGCAAGACCCATCTGAGATACCACAAGCCTAGTGGTTGCAGTCTTAAAAGAGAATAGAGTTCAGCCAGGCACAAAGGTCTCCATGGCAACAGTGAATTTAGACCCCCACCGGCATTATTTATGCAACAGTTCATCACAAAAGGACCCTCCCACTAGCCTGCCTAGAGAATTCTTGTTTTCTAGTATTCCACTGCACTGACCTGGATTCTTAGTTATCCCTATCTCAATACGAAAAAAAAGAGAAAGAAAGAAAAAGAAGGAAAAAAAAAAAAAAAAAAACCTGCAACAATAACAATAAAACAGAGGTCTTGAAATGATTCTCCAGATGATTCTAGACTTTGTCTCCTTGGTGAATTCAAAAGCAAGAAACAACTTCAAGATGTTTCAAGTTTGGATTAAATGTAGTCCAGTTTTGATTTCAAAGATGGAAAGTTCTTCAATAAACACAAGTTTATTCTAATTATTTCTTTTTTGAAATGAGATTACAACTCAAAGGAGTATAAAATGTGGCAAAGCCTAAAACTCTCCAAAGGCTCACAGGAAATAGAAATTTTCTAGATGCTAACTTTGAGGCTGAATTTTACATTCTGCTGTAAACTCTCATCTGCTGTTGCTATTACCGTACTTCAAACAACCCCTTGGAGTTTTTACCTGTCTTTGCTTTTGCCATAACTTCCCAAAAAACTTTTTGCCAAGTGTTTTAAACACTTTTTAATAGAATTGTTTACCAAATGAATTCCAGGGCCATATGTTATAATCAGATGACTAGATACTTAAAACAGAGATAGTATCCTAATGTAATTAGGTTTTTATGAGTATTAATTTCATGATACCTGAAAAAGTACATTTTTTAATTTTAAAACAGTATACAATGTTTCAATTTTAAAATAGTATATATTGTTTAGATAATATTTGATGATATTGAAAGGAAATGCTATTTATTAGTCCTCATTTTTAAGAAGTGTTGCTTTTAGTATCAGGTCAAATAAGAGCAAAATAAGGTGACTTCTTAAAAATGAAGTTTTGATTTTTAAAGCAATATAAGCTTAGAATTAGCAATCCAAGACTGGAGAGGCATAGCTCAGTGGTAGAGAACTTGTCTAGCACACAAGGCTGTAGGTTCGATCCCCTGTACTGAGAAAAAAAGGAAGGAAGGAAGGAAGGAAGGAGGGAGGGAAGGAAGGAAGGAAGGAAAGGAAGGAAGGAAGGAAGGAAGGGAGGGAGGGAGGGAGGGAGGGAGGGAGGGAGGGAGGGAGGGAGGGAGGGAAAGGAAGGAAGGAAGGAAGGAAAAAAGAAAGGCAGGAGAAAGGCAGGCAAGTGAGGGAGGGAGGGAGGGAGGGAAAGAAGGAAAGAGGGAAAAGAAAAGGAAGAGGAAGGAAGGAAGAGGGAAGCTCCAGTAGTAGATACTTTTATAAAGTGTAGTGTAGTTTTTATTCTACACATTCTCAACACCAATCTCATTATCCACTTACTACAACTGCATTTCTGGACTGAAATCATCTCTAGGTTTTGAGTGATTCTGTGCTGTCTTTTATGACGGTTTTGCAAGAAACGCTCATGGGTGCCTATGTTTTCTGCTAATTAAAAATCATGGGGCAAATCTCTGTTATGTCATGCTGAGCGACACTATTCGCCCGCCCACGGTACGTCCAGAAATGCAACTCAGCTGCATTCCCAGGGAGAGTGCTTCTTGAATTGTGCCTGGCATAGAAAGTATAAAATTTAGAGAATACACATTTTTTGTGTCACAATTTTCTTCATCCTAATCTGAAGAAATCACTCAGATGCCTTGCGCTCCTGAAAACTGCAGGAGAGACTTCAAAACTAGGCTGATACTTCCTTCCGGTAAGACAGGAAGTCTTATCTTGCCAAGGTAAGCCTTATCTTACCCAGATAAGAATTAGTGAAATAATAACAACCTAAACATTTGCTCCCAGTCATCTCTCTTTCATATCTACTACCTTATTTTCAGTTGCTTTTATGCCATTTTTTCTCTTTTCTGCTATATGCCCTCATACCAGTCCTCTTTATTTCTGCATTATTTTCATTTTTACGCTTCTAATGTGGTTCCATTTCAGCAACAGCTTTATTTTTCTTCCCTGTATTGTCAGGATTTTTGTCAACCTATTGTTATTCTTTTTGCACCTTCTTTGTCTTATGGTATCTTATTTGATTTGAATTTTTTCATGGTTTAAAATTTTGTGAGACTCTAAAAAACAACGTGATTAATTTTCTTTTACGTTGCCATGGGCCACTCTGTTTTTCTGGAGTTATACTTCCTCAATGTTTTCTACATCACTGTTGCATTCCCTTTTTTAATTGCTTTATTTTTACTTCTGTTGATAATGTCAACCCCCTGCTTTATATTTAAACCTTTCAGTATATTATCTGTTTCTGAATTACAAGCAAATTTGTCTTGGCCTGACTTCTCCTCAATAAAAGACTGGGAAGAGAAGGGTGTTGAGTGAGGGGAGGGACAGCAGCTGGTGGTGAACAGCTCAGCTCTTGTGCTGCCCCTGCCACCCCCAACCCTGACTTAATTCTGTATCCTCAGAGTTTAGATTGGGGCTTCTTGTCTATTCTGTGTCCTCTTATATCTTCTGAACATGGTTTGCCTCTCATATCTTACATCTGGTCAAGAACCAATGTAAATTTTCTTTTTTTCCTGTTTTTCTTTTCTCTCCCTTCCTTCCTTCTTTTTTCCTTTTCCTCTTCCATCTCTTTTCCCTCCCCATCCTGCTCCTTCTATTCTCCTTCTTTACATGAAATATATTTGACGATCAATCTTGACTGTTGACTTGATTGGTTTGGCAAATGCCTAGGAAACCAGTATAGCACAGTTCTGGGGGTGACTGTGAGGGTGTTTGCAGAGGCACTGACACATGGGACAGCAAACTGATGGGAGACACCCGCCTTGAATGTAGTTAACACCAACCAATAGGTTGATAACCTGGATGGAACAGGAGCAGAAGGAAAAGAAAGACCCTAGCAACGCTCTGCCACCCTCTCTACTCCTGGTGGCCATGAGGTGAGCAGCTTTCCACCACACCCTCCTCGGAGGTTCTTCCTTGCCATGGGCCCATCTGACCATGGACTGAAACCTCTGGAACAGGAAGCCAAACTAAACCTTTCCTCTTTTAATTGTTTTCCTCATGTATTTTATCACAGCAAGGGAAAGCTAGCACAATATGTATCCTGTAAGATATCCAGAAAGAAATGTCCAAACTCTGCGTACTACCTTTAGGTAAGGCTGCAGGTGATTCAGTTCTTAGTATAGTTGTAAATGGAATTTTATTCCTGTTTTTTTATATTTTTATTCCTTTTAGTGTTGATATGAAAGAAGCAGAATAAACTCAACCCTGAGATACACATGAGATAATACTCACTGATACCACTTTTATTTAACATCATATTGCAAATCCTATGCAATAAGAAGACAAAAAAGTTGTTCCAATGCATCTACTTCCTCAGCAATAGGTAAATAAAATAATAAGAGTACTTATAACAGAGAAAAGCATCCAATACCTAGAAATAAATCTCGGACAGTATGTAAGACCTGCTCAGTAAACAATATCCAACCCTACTATTACAAAGGCACACATAAATGATTAGATGGGAATACCAAATATACGGATTAATAGATCTAACATTGCAAAGATTGTGGTTTTTGTAGATTGTAAAATTTAACAAAATTCCAATGAAAACCTCAGCATGATTTGTTTTGCTTATTGAGACAGGGTCTTGCTGTATATTCTAGGTTGACTTGAACTCACTATGTAGCCCAGGCTGGTCTCGAACTTGTGGCAATCTTCCTGCCTCAGCCTCTTAAGTGCAGGGATTATAGGTGTGCACCACCATGGCCATCTAACCCTAGCATGATTTCTTAAGAGAAAGAGAGTCTGAGGGCATGGATAGTGGATTCCACATTATATACAGCTATGTAGAGTGCCAAGAAGAGCAAGTTCAGGGCAAGTCTTCTTGAAGGAAATAACATGTCTGGATGGATGAACCTGCCAGGTGATGTGGAAGATTGGAAAGTGCAGTAACTAAGACCCCATGGCATACACATCAGGAGAAAGAAGCCATCGCCAGGCCACACATACACCTAACTGATGAGAATCACGCCCTTGCAGGGCCAAGGAAAGATGGTGCCTTCATTCTGTGAAAATAAAAATGTACTCTGACCCTTCCCCTAAAATGTATACCAAAAACCAGTTCCATACAGATGAAAGTCTAAATATGGAAAATTAAGTGAAAAAGCTTTCAAAGTAAAATAAGAAACACATGTGGGACCTTAAGGTAGCTGAAGTGTTCTTTTGCAGAACGCAAAATGTGCTAACCATACAAGGAAATAAAAAGCTGTAAGTTGGGCTGTATTAAAATTGAGAAATTCTAGTTACCAAAGACACCTTGAAGAAATTAAAGGTGTCTAGGGGAAGAAAATATTTCCATCCTATCTTTCTGTATATGAATAGTCTGGAATGCAACCTATTACTAAGCTAAAGGCACCCCTCCAAAAAGTGCAAAATACGAGAACGAGCCTTGCACAAATAGAAGTCACATGAGCCATATGGCAAATAAAAAACAAGCAAACAAGCAAACAACTGCGCTGCTCATCAAAATATAGGTTGTAAAACAATGGGATGCCACCACATACCTGAGAGAATGAAAGAGAAACAGAAAATGCGAATATATTGCAGAACCAAGTGTTGAGTGCCATAAGAACTTTCATAAGCCCTGAGTGCGGAGGTAAAAGGTCAATTACACCTGATGTTTCTCTCTCTTGAAACTCTTCACATGCATACTCTTGTCAGTCATGCACTACTACGTATGTACGGAACCCGAACGTGCACACAGGTATATCAGAAGACGGCTACTAGAAAGCTCATGTCAGTCCCAAATGGACAGTGCTGAAGGGCCAGCGACTACAATGGATGCGTATATGTGTGTGAATATGAAACACTACTCCATGGAGAAAATTCACTATCAGTAATTACATGATATTAAATGCACTAAATTCGAAGACACATATAATTTTTGTGTGTATATTATATTTAAAAATAAAGTCCTAAATTACTTTCTGTTCTAGATTTTTGAAAGATATAAAATACATATATTCTATCTTTAAAAGAATACATGTAATTTATTTTTAAAAGAGAAGTAAAAGAGTTTTAAGTTTTACAAAATAAATGAAGATTTAAGGAAAGAAGAATCTCTATTTAGTATGGTAATATTAATCTTAAAATAATTCACTTTGCAGTGGCCCTCTTGGACAAAAAAAAAAAAACCCCACAAACACAAACACAACAACAAAAACAAATAAAGAAAGCTATATTCAACATCCTGGCCATTTTTATCCAAGAACATTGCAAATATCACTAACATAAAAAACTAACATTACAAACAGGTGACTCTGTACTGATTTACAAATACATTTATTATCAATACTTTAAATTTCTATTTTAATGAAACTTGATATTTAGAAGAGGTTTTTTTTAAAACACTGGATTCTTTGCTGAAATGTTGGCTTTTCATTTCGTGAGACTCAGCAATCCAATATAAAGTCTGTAATTCTATTTATTATCCTTCCAGACACTAAGGTATAAAATTACACATGATAGACGGCCAAATTACCGGGTCTGCCTTCCAAGGGGCACGGGGAAACTCTAATGCAAAGATTCCACGGTGATTAAATAGGTGCAAGGAGCAATATTTTTAGGGTTGGCTCAGCTTTTCATTTGCAGTCCAGCAGTTGTCTCTGCTGTCCATGGCCAAAATAGATTGTAGGGGGCGACAAAGGAGAGATGGAGAGAAAGAAGAGGAAGGAAGCAACAAACAATGCTGAACTTCTCCATGGGGCCTGGCAGGGACAGCTACTCAAATAAAACTGAAATCCCAGAGCAGCTCCTGCTGCCCTGAACTCCTGAATCCTCATGTTGAACTCAAAATTAGGGCCCTTGGTCGCGAGAGATTAGAAATACATGTCGTCACACACTGCTCATATCCCTCAATCAGGATAGCTTGAACTTCGTCACTAGGGGTGTAAGGCATACTAAATCCCACTAATAAAATATACTCTGGTTGCTTGTTGCTCTACTGGGGTCTAAACCTCTTCTTTGGGCAAGTTCCATGCCTCTCTTCACTCTATCTCAAACTAAAGCTCGTGCAATGACAGATTAAGACTAAAGAAGTGCAGGGTCAGCTCTCCATTCTGCCATGAAATGAATTTCACTGTCTTCAAGCACCCTTGGTTTCTTACACATGAGGTGAAGTTGACCATCCCGGTAACAGTAACAGCTCAGCAAACCCCGTGGCATTCCTGATGTAAATTACCAGTCCTTGAAATTCACAGGATTTTATATTTTGCTCACAAAGAGAGCTTGAACACAAGAAGCCCTCTGTGACTAAATACATGATGGCACTGGTTGCAGGGAACGGATTTAGAGCAGACTTCCAAAATGTATTAATTGATCAAAGGCAAAGAAACACAGAGGCTGTGTGCCAGTTTTACTATAACATACGCCCTTACCAAGTAATACCAGTGATAAGAAGTGCAGAAATCTCATTTTTACAGTAATCTCTCTCCTTCCTTCTCTCTTCTGACACACAGACACACACGTGCATGTCTTGGCAGAATACAATA
This sequence comes from Erethizon dorsatum, assembly GCA_028451465.1. Taxonomy (NCBI): domain Eukaryota; kingdom Metazoa; phylum Chordata; class Mammalia; order Rodentia; family Erethizontidae; genus Erethizon; species Erethizon dorsatum. The sequence goes on from CM051833.1 coordinate 61,857,126, forward strand.
TTTTAAATTACAAAGGACAGTTTCCTTATGGCAGAACTGGGAGCTTTTTCTTTTTATTACCAGATGGAAAGTATCTAACATATTTTACCCTTTCCCATATCCGAAGCATATATTTAGGGTATTATCTTTAAAAATAACTGATTACTACTTAGGCTATTATTGTACCTTAATCTCCTAGCATTAAGAGTGGCATTTGTTTCCATTTTTTGGCATAATTAGCTCACGTCTCTATCTGATGTTCTTTCAACATTGATATAAAGCGGTGATCATGAATAATACTCTCCTCAACACAGTAGGCCCTGTTTCTTTGGCTGGAGTTAGGTATTATGTCACTGCCCTTGGCTGCGGCACCTGAGGAATACCAATAAGAAAACGCACATGACTAAGCATTTTAAATTCTTCCCACAATGTGTTTGCTAAGACAGCAGCCAAAAAGACTACTAGAAAAAATCACTGCACCACCAAAAGAAAAAAACAAAAAAAAAACAAGAAATTACAATTAGGATTCGAAGAATCAAAGGGGTTTATTTAAAACAAAAATGCATATATTCTTAAAAACATGCCACATTTCGATACATCAAATTTCATCCACATAAATATTGTTGCATACGTATTCCCTGTGAGGTGTACTCACCTTGGATGTTATCACACTGCCTGACACTGGACCTGGGACACTGTGTCCTCCCATCCTCAGGAGTTAACTTTGCCTTGGGAAGTGAGGTGTAGGGAAGTCAGGGTTTACGGCGGCTGGTCCTGAAGACAGAGCATTACCAAAGGCCCAAGAGGCTCACCATGTAGGATATTCCTCTAATTTTAGGATCCCAGTGTTCTCTTTGTGCTTTTAGTTTGCTTGTCAGTATTTTTGAAAAATTTGGTAGCGGTATTCTGATTTCTGACCAGCAATCTTTCATAAATGAAAAGTAGTATATTTATTATAAGGCTTCTTTAATGCCTGACAACAAGTTCTAAATTCATTCTTTGTCCTTGGTTGAGGGTTGGTAAATGCAGATAGGAGAGGGAGCAAAATTCAACAAGGCCAAACTGACCTCTAATAAAAGAACTTTGCTTACAGATATGGTACCACTGAACACTAAGCCAGCGTGACTCAAAGTGGGATCCATGTCTTATCATTTGCTGAAATACTACATTGTCCTTCAAGAAGTTTAAAGGTCTTTATATAAGGATTTTTGAATACACTTCTCTTTACTCTTGAACATTGCCTGTAGTGCTCGCATTCTAAAAATGAAGGCCCTGACTATCTGTTACAACCTAAGTTGATTCTGGAAGTGAAAGGGCATTATTCACAATAAGAGCTCGTTCAGGTTTACTTAATGCTCTTTAAAGCTCCTAAATACCGAGGTGGTTCCTTTTATAACTTCTGCACATCTGTAATGAAATGATTCCTTGGCATTTTCAAAAGTGCTCACATCATCTGAGAGACTGATGAAAAGCTGAGGCTCATTTGGTTCTGTATATTTATGCTCTGTTCTCTATTTCTTGTTCTAACTTTACAATTTGGCCCCAGTCAAAAATGTACCTTCCTTAACTCACAAATGAGAACCTTGGGCTGGGTAGAATTTAAGATAATGACGAGGACAGGATGAGCAGGTAAGTTACTGGTAGGTAACTCATCACTGGGTAAGAGGAGCAACTTAACTTCCCATTCCATGGAAATTGCCTCTGTCCATGCATTCATGTGATAAAAAAAAAAAAAAAAGCTGCATTTTAGTCGTATCCAAAAAGCAGTTTAGATATAGGATCACATTTTGCCATCGTTTCTCTGCGCATCCCAATAGGGTAGGTTATTATCGCATTTAATAGATGAAGAAACAAAGTTAAGAGATTGAATAAATGCCCCCACATCACACAGATTTTAAATGGTAGAACGTGAACACAAATTTAAGCAGTTTGACTTCAGAACTTGAATTCTTAACCACTAAAGGACCAGAATAATTTACAAAGTTTTATCTTCTGAAAGCCAGGTCCAAACACTGCCACATCACTTTCTCAGGAGGTTCGCATAATACTGAAGAATCAGACTCTCTACCCTCCCACCTATCCACTTCCCTGGCTGCAATGGGAAGTTCTGATGAGGAGAATTTCCGGCTCCGTAAGAATTAGCCAAGTTCCCAAGGCTCTCAACACCACACGCCATCTCCCATCCAACCCACATTCTACGCATTCTTCACCAACCGTGGATTTGCCAACCATTTTGAAGAGAGTGACGTTCAACATCATACACAAAAGTTTAAAATCCTTAATCTGAGTGCAACTGAGTAGTTTAGTTACACCTTCTTCAATAAAAGGAAATACATATCACCCTCCCTTTCAATAAGTGGGAAGAGAGGAAGTGCCTATTATTTACAATCTCTTAATAAATGGATTAAAGATGAACAGCTGAAAAGTCATCTCTGATACTCATGAAAATTTATGAAAAATGAAGGTATTAACCAAAACATCGGACCAGTCAGTGGAAATATAAACTTTCCATATTCATTATGGTTAATATCTGTTAATGACTTGCTCGATAAATCAAAAGAAAGTGTCTATAATAACAACAAAAATGTACCGAACAATATGCTCTAGCAGGTCACGTGGCTACATATTTACTAGAAAACTAAAGACAATAAAAAAAGTAATAAAGTTAACTATCCTGGCAAATTTTACTTTGAAGAGATATTTGTTCTTACCATACATTTCTTTGGAATCTTGTGTCTTTTAGAACTTCTTCAGAGGAACATATATTTATGTATACTCATTGAGCAATACTTAGGAGTTTTTTCGCTAACTCCTACTGTGTATGAATCTTGAAGTTGCCAACAGTAGTTTTTGGCATATGTCGTATTTTTCTCTCAAACGTGAGCATCCACAGTAGCAAAGAATTTCATTTTTATGCCTTTTGTTTTAGTTTTGCTAGTTCCTAAAGTCTGAAAAAGTTGGTGACTCTCTACTGGTCTGCAAGGCAGGTGTGGGCAAAGATAAGATTTATGCTGTAAAGTGCAGTTCTGTTACGAGCCAGGACAATTGGACCTCTCATTGGGTTCTTGAGCCACAGAGGAATGACGCAGGGGTTTTGAACACAGGACTGACATACAGACATGGCTATCGAATTTCTTATGAAGCACACCACTGCCTGGGAACCTTAAAGGTAGAAGTTCCTTCTGATCTTTTGATGTCTTTCTATCGTCATCCAACTGGTACTTGAGTAATGTGTTGAAGAATTCCAAAGTAGCTGAAAAACCTGTCAACTGTACTTACTTTTAAGAAATTCCAAATATTGAGATCATAATTTTTTTTTACTTAATTCTGAAGCAAAATTATAAATATGAATAAAAAACTATCAACGTGGATCTGAGTTTAAATGATCTGTGGTTGAAATGTGTGTTTCACATTTTTTCTTCTCCATCTACCGTATATGGTTTCCTTATCTGCCATTGTTGGATATCTAAGACAGCCACTAAGGTGTTTATCTAGGCATCCAGGTTATATCTATTCAATAAGGTAGTGAGCATGTGGATATATTCAGAGTGTGAAAAGCATTTGTTGACTCCTAAATCCTAAACAATATCCAGGACATAGTAAAGCAAAATCAAATCTATGTACAATATGCACAAAATATTTTCTATAAATACATCAAGTATACTGTGTTTTGTTTTTCAAAATTGAAAGCCTATGCCAACAACTGAACTTAAAATGAAGACCAGCCAAGGAACTTATATTTCATAATTATTGAGCAGAACACATTCAGACAATGTTAGTAATGAAAGGTTTGATCTGGTAAGAAATGTCAGCAATTAGCACAGCTGAAATAACACAGAAGTCAGAAGGAAATGAATAAATGCAATGAGAGCAACAACTCTGCAGACATTCAAGAGTGCCTGTCCATGGATGAGCCTGCAGAGGCACAGGTGAAGGTGTGAATCAAATGAGAGGAATGCAGAGAATTCTAAACACGGACGAATTCTCCACAACAAATGTGTTTATTATGTAATGCAAACATACACTCATCAATAAATAGAAAAGTAAATGAACATATTAGAATGCAAACATACACTAATCGATAAATAGAAAAATAAACGATAAAATTAGAATTCCTAATCTAATAAATCCTATGACTCCACTTACTTAAAGTAGTAAGGACTTTTTAAATGAGTAATACACCATTTTAATAATGCCATAGAGAGATGTAGAAGTATTTTAGGATACTTCATTTCTGAAAATGAAAGTATAACTAAGGAACATGTAAATGTGTGTATTGGTATATGTACAAATCAGCACATGCAATAAGCACATTTTGTATATCCATAATGCTGAGGAACACATTATTTGAAAACTATAGAAAAATAAGTATCACAATATTTTTATCTTTTCCATAGCATTATGTTCACCTTTTTTTCATCTATGATATATTGAAAATGATCTATCTATATTCCCCTCCCCTAGGTATGGGTTTTTTTTTCCAATACTATGGAAAATGGTATATTATTTAATATGAATTTTATTTTTTGTACAAAAAGTTTTCTTAGAAAGCAAGACATATAAGTCATAAAGAACTGTAATGGATTTAATTCAGGATATTAAAAAAATAAAATTTAGATATTAAATTCTAATTGGAAATCCTTAATCATCTTAAATTTATTGAAATTATTTTATTAGATTTAATTGGTAATATTTAATTGCTCACTTCTCACAGCTCATTAAGATTTTATGAACTCAGATTTTTTAAATGAGGAAATATATCATAATGATCATACATAAATATACTGCCTTATGGTTTACCAATGACTTTACACAAATTGTCATTTCTGATAATAATCTTTCAAGGAGCTATTAATATCTAAAGCCTGAAAGGCATTATGAATTTAATAACAGAAACCTAATTTAGACCAGCATTCTTATTTGGGAAGTTAAATTGCCAGGCTAATTACAGAAAATGCTCAGGCACACACTAACATATACCTAGTTACTTAGGGACTGCTCATTAGTGAACACACTTGGGTAGTGTCATGGCTCAAACCATTCTCTAGATCCCTGGCAACCCACTCATCCCAGAACTCTCTAGAGAGCTTTGCCAACTGAGGTAAATGAACCCCTCCTTACCGTCCTTCGTTACCAAGGCTCATAAGGTAAGAACAGTTCTCTGTAAGTGCTGTAATTAAGTGCCTGTAGCAAACTTGTCCAAGGTACTAAGGTTCAATTAACCCTCTTACGATAGCTACTGTACTAGCATCACTGCTTCCATATTAATATTATAATAATTAGAAATTACAGGTGGACATGTACTAGAGGTTTTTTTTTTTTTTTTTCTCTGTTGTTCCCAAGAATAGCTCCATGATTTTTGTCATCAGGGGACAGTTGAGAATCCAAAGCAACACAAATGAATTTCTTTTCGGCTACCTCCCCATGGACATGTGTCAGTATGCATAATGAGCACAATGACATTAGACAGCACTATTCAAACACTTTCTTGGCAGTCACAGCAAGAAACAAGGGCCCTGCCCTTTGGCCATGGAGAACAGAGTGTCTGGCCCAGTCATCCATCCAGATGGAAGGGTGACACACTGAGCCACTGGGGACACTAATGGAATAACTTTACAATATTCAGGGTTGAAAAAGACAAACAGTCTTGCTTTCTCTTTAAATATCTGTTTTTCTAATCAACAATCTAGAATAGTGTTTTCCACTTTTCAACTGAAAAAATATTAAAATATGAATAAGGCTTGAAGCAATCCTGACATGCACCTATGGCAGCCTGAAATCAATGAGGGGATTGAATGTATTTTAATGATTTATTAAATTGTTTTCGATAATTGAATCACTTGGCAGTTTAAAAGTGAAGATACTCATAGGGTTATTCACTATCCTTTTATGGGGCAGAGAGGAATAAGGAAAGAGGACTTCACACTGGACTTCACACTTCACAACAACAACCACAAATTTAATTTGAAACTGTGGCCTGCGCTTATCGTTAGGGTATCGTGCATGTCATTGCATCCTCAGTAGGAGGAACACATTTTACCTCATTAGCATATTAAAAGTTGTCCCCTTTTTGGCAATGTGAACACCGTCAGATTCCAGTTTGCATAAAAGATTCCAAGTATATGCCAACATTGTCACCTCATGAAATGAACACAATTAGTATGTTTGCAGTTTACTCACCAGTAATCTCACAGTTGTAGCACCAACATAGTTTTCCACCTTCGTATGTAGCTTTTGCCGGTGCCACTGTCAGGACTTCGTGTGCTACACCAGCAGTCAGAAAACCTTGCTTGTGCTTAGGTAACCAAGATTATCATCCCACAAACCTGCTTTGAAAGTGAAATCAACTGCAGGCCCCAAAGGAACCCAGAGTAAATGGCTAATTACGGAGTTTTCTGCACATGGCTTTATTATCATATTATTCTAATATAAAATGTAAAAGCCAGGAAGATTAATTTTCCTAAAACTAAAAGGCAGTGAATACACACAGAGCTTGAATTTACAGTAAACTGTACACATTATGTCTGTTACATAGCCCAACAAATTATTAGATTGGGAAGCCTCTGATCATTCACACATTTATGCATTCAACAGATACTTATTAAACCCCCATGATGTATTGGGCACTCTACTGAAAAGCAGTCAAATACACAGATGTGACCCCATTCTCATGGAACTTATACTTTGGGTTTATTTTGGAAACAATTATTATCTTACAACTCTTGCTGCTGGTTCTAGAAACTCAATTTTATCTCTGTTAAACAAACAAGTGTATTACTACACTGACTTTCACATAGTAAATATTTAATCGTGGTCTAACAGATTGAATTAGAATTTTCCTTTTAAATTGATAAATGGACAGTATTAAGACATGTTTCAAAGTTCTAATGTTATTGATTACTTTACTATCACACATGGAGGGGGGAAGGAGAACACAGATGTTTACTACTGCGTGTTTATTGCACGTCTGCATGTTTACATTAACAGCCTGGTTCTCCTTTACCACTGAAGTCACAGTTGCTGCAGTCTGTGGGGATCCTATTCTGGAATAAAGGTGGTGTTTTATTTATGCAGTATTTAACTGAGGCTACTTGGGAACTCATGTTTTCACTGTCATCCTTTTGGCCCAAAAAAACTTAAAAATGCTCAACTTTTCACCATGGATTGGGCAGTATCCATGATCTAGTTATTGTAAAAATACCTTCACGTACTTTACCAGTAACTTTCACCACTGCAAAGACAGTCTTATTTCTCTCTTTAACACAGGAGTTAGATTCAAGAATAGGAGTTATCATGTCCAGCCAACAAGAAAATATATGTGGACCATGAGCTGGGGCACAACTCTGCTTTCGGAGCAGCAGATGCCATCCTTTGCAGCCCTCGCCCACTTTGTTCATGTAGTGGTTCATACTCTCCTGCCCCGTGCCTCAGTACCTCCATACCCTTGATACCCTCCATACCCTTGATACCCTCAATACCCAAATCCTAGTTCTTCCTCTCTCCAGGAGAAAGCCTGGACCTCACATTCTCCAGACATTTCCAGTGTTCTACTATTACCTGAACCCAATGACAACCCATGCCCTAAGATCACACACACACACACACACACACACACACACACACACCACTAAAATAATTGCCTTTGTATTATCATATTCTATGGGAAATTAAATGAGGCATTTATAATCCCAAGTATGTCACTGGGTGGATGAGAAAGACATTCAGACAACTACTTGTATGTTTGTCTCTCCGGAGACTAGGACATATGTAACTGGAAATACAGGAGGACCAGTCAAGCCTGGTCCTAAATTGTGAAGGAATGAGTATCTTTCTCCTATTGAAGAGAGAAGAGTGCAGAAAGGAAGGACCAGTTTTAGGTGCTGACTCCAAACCCCTGAGCAAATCACCTCTGCTTTCTAACCTTTCTTCCTTCTTAATCTGGAAAACTTTTTTTCTTAGGTGTGTGGCTTTAAAATTGTCAGTCAATTTTAGGCATCATCCATACAATTTAATGTTTAGCATTAATTTTAAAATGCCAAGAAAAAGACATTAAACAACATGAAGATAATTTATATTCACTTTTGGTAAATATATTGAACAATCTGTGCATTTATGTTGGGAGTGATTTAGCATTTTGTCTCATGCATAAAGGAATGCGGAGCAGAAACAACTGTGTAGAGTTTCGTTACAGCACCAGGATTCCTGGGGGGAGGGTTAATAAACTTGTTTTAAATACAATTCTTTTATTTGTAAAATTGGAATAACACATGTAGAGTAGAATAAACAGTTATAGAAATGTAATGAGATAAAGGTACAAATGCTTTGGAGTCAAGAGCTCAGTGGGACACACATCTATACTCCTCACCGTGCTGGGGGACTGAGAAAAATGTGGTCAGCGCAGGGCACAGAATAGCACCTGTGCTGAAGGAACCATCAGAAACACGTGAAAGCCATTCACTTCCACGGTGCATAACAAACGTGCCATGACCACGCCAATGCATTGTAAGGGTTGGAGATCTAATGCCACAGAAAGCAGACAGTGGGTGTTCATTGATGACACATGCAGTGAACACCCATTATGAATGAACGAGATGGCTCACCATTGTGATACGTGTTATGAAGAAAGTCATACACTCCAGTAAGAAGAGAGAGACTTCGTAGGAGTAAACAGGCTCTTGTAGACCACAGTAAGGTTTAGGATTTATTCTAAGCAGTACAGGAAGTCAAAGGACAGGTCTAAGTGACATGATCTGGCTGGCATTGTTTTTAGAAAGACCGACCTAGTGTGATATGCTAAATTTAATGTAACCTTACCTAGAACAACAGAAGATATGAAGAAATAGCCCCGAATGGATCTGAAAAGCCATGGTTCATAGCAATCATGTAGGGAGCCATCAGGAGGCTGTTACAATTATCCAAAAACAGTGGTGGCTGGGAATATGGTCCTAACATTGGAGGGAAGAGAAGGAAAAATGTGCTGAAATGGAGCAAACAAGGCATATCAGCTATGAGAGGAAAAATTCTGATTATGAGTCCTTGTCCAAGACCCTTACCCATGGTTACTCAGTCAAATACTCACCTAGGTTCTACGGTAAAAGGACTTTGAACATCAACCTAAGGTTATTATAGGTCGCTGCACCTAAAATAAAAAAACTCCCTGGAATCCCCCAGGATTAACTGAATCAAATCACAGGAGCCCATAAAACCAAGAATGTTCCTTGACTACGTCAAGAGAGATATGGAACAGACAACAGTTGAGGTGAAAGCGGAGGTCAGACAGATTCACATCCGAAGTGGGGGAAGAAGACCATGACCTAAGGAGGAAACACTTTAGGATGATTCAGCATGAAGGCCAGAGTTTGAGGGGCTCGGGGGGGCATTTACTGAGATGAGAGAATATTAGGGGAAGAAGACATACAAAAGTTTAGTTTGAACGTGTTTGACTTGAGGTGTCTATCATTTATGCAGCTGGAAGCAACTAGAAGGCAAATGGAAATACAAATTTAGAGTTCCGTGAGGCAGTAATGGCTGGAGACATAAATGGACTTCAGAAATGTGCCCTAAACATACAAATGTATGCCAAAAATAGAGCAATACATTTGCTCTTAAGGGATACTGATGAAGAGAGAATGTCTTCAGAATTTTTTTATTAATGATTCCTAAGGAACTTTGGAACATTAGGAAATTAAAACTAAGTCATTAGTGGGCACTCATCCAGTATGACTCATGTAGCAAGGGGAAAGGTGGATAGTGACCTGCCCACAGGAAGAACACCACACAGAGATAAGGGCAGGTATCGGTACGATGCCGAAGATCGGCCACAATCTCCAGGCAGCCATCACAAGCTAGGGGAGTGGGGTAGAGCAGAATTGTCCTGACGGCCTCAGAAGGAACCAACTTTCCTGGCATCTTGAAGTCGGACTCCTGGTTTCCAGATTGTCAGATGCTAAAGTGTTGCTCAAGCTACCCAGTTAGTAGTATTTTGTCATAGCATCCCTAAAAAAGTGACATAATACAGTGAAGTTGGCCTCTGAGACGGCTACACAGATATATTTTGACCATTATGATCTCTGTGTCTGACAAATGTTGTATTATCATCCATTTTAAAGAAAACAGACGAACATATGGCAAGAAAAAATAATCTGCTAAAACACAATAGTCATACTGTTTTAATTATTCACTTTTTGTGTGTATGTGGGGTCGACCTCAGGACCTTGCGCGCCAGTAGGCGCCCATGCCACTGAGCGATATCACCGGCCCTTTCTTCATATGTGGGTATCGGGAGTCAAACTCAGGACCTCGTGCTTGCCAGGCAGGCACTTACGCCACTGAGCCATCTCACTGGCACTAATTATTCACTTTTTAACTGACAGCAAACATATATTCATCATGAAGCATGAGTTCACTCAGAAGTTCAAATTTCTTTTATTAGATGATCTTAAAATCCACTGCAATGCAATGGACGCAAATTACTGTTATTTGAATATTAATCTTCCATGAAAAATTATAGAAAGAAAAGTGTTCGAGAGTCTTAGTTACGAACCCATATCAGCATGATACTCCCTGTGTTTACTCAAATAATGTTTTATTTAACTTGGACTGTTAAAAAGGTCAAACTGTCAACATCCCAACTGGAAGAAACTCAAAACTTGGGCTGCAAGTCTGTGAACACGGCAGGCATCTAACCCCCTCCAACTTGAAAGGAGCACACTGTCTGCTTTAAGCAGAAATTGATATATAATTAGGCCCCATGCAAGGAATGTGTTTAAGGTTGACACTATGCATTATAATAAATTCTCAAGTTCATTATCAACTGTAAAAAAAGAACCCAGGGGAAAAAATACTCATAAAATAGATCACCTCTGAATTTTATCAACAATTTACAACAAACCTAGAAACAGAAGCTGCCAACTTAATGTATTATACTAAATGCAATGTAGATTGACCCAAAGCAATGGCAACTATGGAGTGTACTGCTGAATTCTAAATCACCATGATTTCATAGAAACTCAGAAAATACCTACCTGAAAGTAGAAAAATTAACGTCATGTTATCTCAGGCAGGCCCAAGGCTTTAAACATCATCTATACGCTGATGATTCGCAAGGCTTTCATCTGCAGCTCTGCCCTTCCAGCCTCATCTAGCCAACTACCCACTTCCCATTCCCACTGAGTATTTATTTGTCAGTATTCTCTACCTTCACACACCAAGAATAGAATCGTTATTTGTCTCTCTATATCGGTACTGTCTCCCCCAGTTTTTATTCTTTCCCAGGCATTCGCTATAGGAAGCACGACCACTGCAGTCCTAGGGGATAAGAACATAGAATGTTTCTGGTGCAGCCATTTTTCTTTGTACCCCACAAAAACACATCAGCCCTATTCTATTGCTTCTATTCTACCGAAAAGTATATCCTGAAGCCCTTCAGTTCACATCATCTCTACTGATGCTAAGGAATCCATCATCTGTAGCCTAAATTTCTAACCTGGTGTGGGGACACAGGCCTATCTTCAGGAGGCTGAGGCAAGAGGATCCTTTGAGCCCAGGAGTTTGTGACCAGCCTGGACCACATAGTGAGATCCTGTTCGCAAAATCCAAAAACAAGAAATTTTTGCAACTGAATTTTACTTAATTTTGCTGCTTCCCCTCTTGCTCCTGGCTCCAATCCACTGACTAGAGCCTTTGTTTTGCACAAAGCAATCAGAGGGCTGTCCCAAATTATCTTTTCACTCTTTTGCTGACAATGTTCAAATGGCTTCCCATGAAATCACCATCACCATCACCATCCTCGTCATCATCTTCACCCACCAGGTGCCTGAAGATCCAGGATTTCACTGGACTTCACTCCTTAGTAAGCCCGGAGCGCGCAGTACCCTTCCCTCCTCAGACCCCAGAGAAGGGGGTTCCTCTCAACCTGCACCCCGGCTCCCTGACTGGCAGGGGGCTTCCTCCAACTCCCGCCTCCAGTCTAAGCACAAGTGTGGCTCCTCGGTGTCACCCAGTCCTGGCCAGCGCTGCCAGGCTCATCCCCACTCACTCCCAACGTCCCTGCTCCATTCACACCTTTCCTCATGACCTGAGACTCTAGGGAGTGCTCACGTATTTTTACTGTTTTTGCTTACGTATTTACTAACTGCCCATCCTAGTAAGCCAATATGGCTTAATATGCGCCTTCCTATTTACTTTCTACAAAACCTGAGGGTGTATTATTTCCTTTTCATTCATTATGAATAGGTGATTTAAGTCTGCAGATTTTTTGTTTTGTTTTGTTTTTATATGTGGGTACCGGAAGTTGAACTCAGGACCTCGCGCTTGCCAGGCAGGCGCTTATGCCGCTGAGCTATATCACTGGCCTTGCAGTTTGCTTTTTACTAACACAGAAAATGTGTGCTGTTCAAAGGTGTGAATTTCTTTCCAAATCAGTGCGTCTCTACTGACCCTCTGTTACTAGGTCAATCGTGTTCACAGAGGAAGAATTATTAGCCACTCAGCACCCTAATGAGAGAATGGTATTTCTAAATCTGGGGGATTAGAAGTCTATTTTATAATTATAAAATAGACTAAATAAAACTTTCAATACTTATTTTTTTATTTTAGCTTATTAGTACATGTGTGTAGTACTTAATATTTATATTCCTTGTGTGGAGTTGCTACATGTACACAACACATCCCAATTCCTTTTTTCATCCCTTATCCCTTCTGTCCCTCCCCTTCCCTCCATCTCTTGATCCCCTTCCCATCTGAGAACATTGTAAAAAAGTATTTATATACCATGGAGTACTACTCTGCAATAAAGAAGGTTAAATGAGGCATCTGTAAGAAAATGGACACACCTTGAGGCCATATTTTTAACTGAAATACACTGGTATTTCAGGTCACAAACTTAATCATAATTCTTCACACAATTTGGGTCACAAACTGAATTGGAGGAGAACCAAATCAAATTCAATGGTTAGGTTCAGTGCTGACCTTATGGGGAAATTTGATTTGGTTTTCGTCCAATTTGGTTTGTAACCTGGTTCGTGGAAAGAGTTACATTCGTTAACCAAGGTACCATTGTATATCAGACACACAAGCTTAAATATCACATGGCTTCTCTTCTATGAGAAACCCAGAGTAAAAATACTTATTTTTGGTCCAGTATAGACTAATAATGGCAACACTGACGAGAAGGAAAGTCCTGTATGGAGGTATGAGTGTGTTCTGTCCTGTAAGGATGCATCCAGACCTAGCCTGACCTGTCCCAGGTAGGCTTGAAGCCCCCTACCATGTGGGAGTATGAAGCTGAGAGCCCTCCCCACCTCCAGCACTGGGATCCTGACCTCACAGCCAAGTGATAAGGAATGCTTTCATTTAGGGTCTTCCTAACAAAATCACGCCAAGAATCCTTTAACCTACACAACGACCTCCTCTAAATAGGAGGAGAAATTTAGAACTGATTTATTGGACAGCAATTTGGTTTGACTCCTAGTATTTGTTCCATTGATTTATGATAACGATATAAGTGCCCAGGACAGAGTTTTATGGCTTGTTCTGGACACGAAGTTCCACTTCAGCTCTCCATGCACTGAGTGGCTCCTGCGTGCCAGGCTGCAGCCGCTGGCTGCTCCGCGAGAACTACGCTGGGTCAAACCCAGCCAAGTCCAGTGACGGCAACGACCTTCATAAATGGCTCTGAAACAAAGTCTCAGGCTTGCTTAGGCTGGAAAGGACAAACATTTGGTTTCCATCAGCAAGAGAATGACATCCAGAAGCTTAATGTTTTCTTGTATGTTACATTTTGAAATACTAAAAAATCTGAAATATTTATTTTTAAAATGTAGACAAATTTATTTGTAAGAACAGCTTATTTTGACCAGAACCCTCAGGCATGATAAGGAAGCTAACAGAGTAGTAGTAGCCCATATTGTTGTTGAAAAAATAAGGCATAAAGAAGTAGTGACTGGTCCAGGTTTATAAATGACTAAGTTTTACTGCCAGAAGGCTACCTGCATTTTTACTACAACCAGAGAAAGTAACTTTCCATAATTCATTCTCCTCTCTACTTACAAAAGCAAAGCCTTTGGGTTCAAGCTGAAATTCACTGCTTTAAGTGATACAATGCTATGATCACAAATGTTGCCCAAACCAATTACATCAAAAGTATGTTCATCGAAAAATATCATCCACAGAGCTCTGATTATCTAGAAATAAGATACCTTCACATTTCTGATATGAATGTGCTACTGTAGGTTAGGTATACTGTTGTCTTGTCAAACTTTACCTACGTATTTGTTTAGGGAGAAAATGCCCTTGTAAACTATCAAAGAAATGTTTATTGCTTTATCTAAGCCAAATAGCTTAAAGAATCACTGGAATTTCAAGCCAAGAATTAGGACGTCCTAGCCAATAACTAGGACACATAGGATCTAAGACAAAAAGTCTAACAGAAAAAGTCTGTTAACTCTAAATCCCAGCTCTGAAGGAGGCTGAGTTAGAAGGCTTACAAATTCAAGTTCAGGCTGGGCAACTTAGGGTGAGCCTGTCTCAAAAATAAACACATGATAGAAAGCTAGCTAGGCAGACAGATAGGTCTGGAGATATAGCTCAGTGGTAAAGTACCCTTGGGTTTGATTCCCAGTACTGACGAAAAAAATAAGAAACATGATTTTACAAAAAGAACATTTTTTTCAGTAAATTATTGCTCATGTCTTCTGACTTGGAAGTTTTGCATGCATAGAAACCACAACTGTTCACAAGAAACAGTTAATTAAAGAATAATTAAGTATGTAAGTACCTCTAACAGATATTTAAATTATGAATGGTCCAAAAAGTATATTTATGGTAAGATACACTGAATCTTAACTAGGCACCTTCCTGCTTTTTCAAGGTATGTACCTTAAGTAAAATTCGATGTGAAGGAAAAATTATTCACTGAGAAGCATGGCTGGAAAAAAACAGCAATAAGAGATTACATTGCTGAGTAAAGTGCTACATCTGAAAACAATGAAAAGAACATTTTACAGTTCTCTAAGGGTCAATTAGCAATAGCTTAGATTAATTCTCATACTTAATAGAGCCACAGAATTTCTTTCCTCTGTCTGTGGCATCAGTATCTTGAATGCATACTCTTTTTGCTGTAGGCTGAATAACGTTATCGATGAAGTTCACGGGGCATTCCAAACAGCTTCTTTGTGACATTTGCTTAAGACGTTTTTGCCAATGTCAAGATTTCTTAATTAAAATCTGTTTTGCTTTGGGGTTCTTTTCATTTTAATGTCAAGATAGTATTCGTACAGTAATTATCCTGTTTCAAGTAGCCCCTCTACAAATGAAATTACAGTTGGACTTGCTTCTTGCCCACAACTTTGTAGGTATATATGTATGTGTGTGTCACTTATTGAAGCTTAAAACAATCTTTTAAAAAGTTCTTACCAGACAATTTTTGACATTTTTGAGAGCTACAGGCAAATCCTAATATTTCCTTCAAAATGATAAAAATAAAATAACACAAGAACTATCATTCTTGTGGTACCCAGAATCCAAGAAATAAATTACTAGTAGGAACAAAGGAACTGGCCATACTGTTGTACTTTCTATGTAGATGTCCCCCTAAAGCCTCACATGCTCGTAAGTGGAGCTTTGGGGAGGCGACTAGATCAAAGGTATATGATACTCACCAGTGGATTGGTCCGCTGATGGGTTTATAGCTAAATGTGATTCTGGGAGGTGAAGCCTGGTTGGAGGAGGCAGTCACCGGAGGCGTGGCCTGGAAGGGTCTCTCTCCCGTCCTCCCTCCTTGATCTCTCTCTGTTTCCCACTGCCATGCCATGAGCTGTTTCTCCTCTGCCAGGCCCCTCTACCATGCCACCCTGCCTTGGAGTCAGCCGACTATAGACTGAAACCTCTATGAACTGTGAGCTAAAATCAACCTTTCCTCCTTTAATTGTGGGTGTTGGGTATTGTGTCCCAGTGAGTAGGAAAGTAACTAAGACCCATCCTACAGTCCAATCAGGCCTCCACAGACATTATTAACGTGCTTTGAATTTAAATTCTTTGTGTTAACCTGAGCTTTCTGCTTCAGGCAATTTACTGTTTCAGGGTTAAAAGAGATGCTGGTATGAACACACCTCCATAGGTAACCACATAGCACCAGTCCAGGACATCAGGCACTCCACCGTACTGCCATCTCCCTCCAGGCTCGGCTGCCCCACCCCATCCCTTATTCTCCACAGTTTAGGTAGGGCTGAAGCAGGATCGACTTTCCTTTTCTACAATGCTTAGTGCATGTCTGCAGCTTCATAGCAATCCACCAGAGTCTCATAACTTTTGCTCTCTTCTCCTAACTCCTCCCCTCAAAATTCCCATTTCTACTTTGGTTTACCAACTTGTTCATCTTAGTATCTACAGTGATTCACCACAACTGTACTTTAAAATACATGTGTGTTTATACAGTTAAAAAAAGAGAGAAAGAAAGAAAGAAAGAAAGAAAGAAAGAAAGAGAGAAAGAAAAAGAAAGAGAAAGAAAGAGAAAATGTGAACTACTTAAAAATTTTCAAATATTTGCGATAAATCGTTAGGGAAATTTACTACTAGGCAATGGACCTTCCCTTATACTTGTGTTTTAGAAAGCAGTGTGATTATTTTGGAGGTATTTTGCTTCCTGTTGAGAGACACTTCGGATTATTTGCATACCCTTATGTAGAGAATATGGTTGGAAGGTTAAATAAAATATCTTTAATTTTCAAAAATGCACAGTAATATTCAGAAAAGTTAACAATTGTGCCCAAGGTCTGGCTTCTGAGAACCCTAAAGACACAGATTTTCTGCCTCCCCTTGTCCTTCCTGATGAATTGTTTCTTTGAGTAGATCAAGATTCAGTAGCTTGGGCCGGTGAGATGGCTCAGCGGCGTAAGCGCCTGCCTGGCAAGCGCGAGGGCCCGAGTTCGACTCCCAGAACCTACATACGAAAAAAGGGCCGGTGATATCGCTCAGCGGCACGGGCGCCTGCTGGCACGCAAGGTCCTGAGGTCAACCCCCGGTACCCACAAAAAAAAAAAAAAAAAAAGATTCAGCAGCTCAGGTGATGTCAGACATGTGAATCAACAGAATCATTTCCATTGGCAATGGGAAAGTCACTTAGGGAACCACTTTGGAAAGGAATTTGTCCTTAGCTTATTAAAGACAACTTCACCTCCTGGGTATGTAATGAAAAAGAAAGTCTTCAAAAATGTAACTCCAGAGACACGTCCAGGCCGTTTGGCAGCACCATTTACAATAGAAACTACTCAACAAACAAGAAACAAAACCAAAATGAAACAAAACACAAAGAACCCCCTAATGCTTATTTATTAAGGGGCGAACAAGAAAACTTCTGTAAGTCTCAGGATCGACCACCCCAGGGCAGTGACCGGATGGCGGGGGGCACGGCACCCAGGCTCCTCACCTGTGCTTCACTACTGAGTGTGAGGTGCAACCCACAGCGGGAGACTGGACGGGGGCAGGGCCAACGATGGAACCAGCGCCAATGTGACCTCTTTCTGTAACCCCTGGGGTCCTCAGTTTCATCATCTCTAGAGTGCAGAAGACGGTATCTACGTGATAGGTTTATCATGAGAAACACATAATATACATATGTCTGTCTATTTATGTGTGTATCTATCGTCTATCTACACATCTACCTATCTCTATATATGCATGTGTGTATAAAATTAGACCCAGCAGTGATGCTATTTTATGCATTATATGCATTTGTTCTTGTCAAATTTCATCTGCTAAATACCATAGGATTTGAGTAAGAATTGAAACATAGCTAATGGTCATATTATGCATATGTTAGAAGAGATCATTTCTATCTCTTATAGCATAACTAGATTAGTTATATTTAACATATTAACGCCTGATTATTTAAGTGGAACAACAGCAGCTATGAAGGATAATATTTATTATTATGTGTCCTTAGTCACTTATAGAAAGAGACAGACATTCAATATTTTTCCATCTTAATTGAGTTTAAATGCAAGATACCCTCTATTCTTCAAAATGATGTAAAATCATTCAATAAAAATGCATGATGGGGGGCCGGTGAGATGGCTCAGTGGCATAAGCGCCTGCCTGGCAAGTGCGAGGTCCTGAGTTCAACTCCTGGAACTCACATACGAAAAAAGGGCCGGTGATATCGCTCAGCGGCACGGGCACCTGCTGGCATGCGAGGTCCTGAGTTCGACCCCCAGTACCCACACACACAAAAAAAAAGCATGATAGTATAAATATTTATTTTAAATTAAATACTAAGATTAGAAGTGATGTAACAATTTCTCAGAAACACCAAAAAAAATTTAAACTAGAGTGGGTCTTTGGAATTATCTTTTCAAAGCCTTGATTTTTCCAACTGAGGAAAACTATGACACAGGGAAGTTAACAAATAACGTAAAAATTGGGGTGGAGACATTGAGGTAGACTTCGTTCTGTATGTTGGCTCTCTTTTTTGGTGTGTGATACAAACAAGTACATTTTAAATAAGTACACAAGGTAACACAATAACTGTGTGAACTAACCGTGAAACAGCTGACACCTTGCTCAGAGTCTGGGGCTCTGTGGTTGATGGTCAGATGTCCCGAGGTCGTGCAGGCAGGAGGTAAGCACTTGGCGCCAGATCTGCTCAGGCAAGAATCCCTCAGGCGCTGTGGCAGACCATGGCTGAGGGGTTGAGAGGCACCTTTCCTCTCTCTGGGTCCACTGGGCCTCCCAGCTTCCTCCCTCACCTCTATTTCCAATAGATACGTGTGCTCCATTTCGAAGAAGCTCCACACTTAATAGCAATTTCTAATATTCCTCCCCTTCAGAACCCTCTTTTCTTAAACAACTGCACTTTCCACCTACAGTCAAGATTTTTCTCTTTCCTGTCCTCCTCCTCACATTCCTGATGGGCTCCCACAGTGCTTGGCTGGCCAAGTGAACCTTTGTCTTTTCTTTTACATGTAATTCCATTCTTTCCATTGAGCCAATTTCTCACTACAAAGATTACCACTTTTAACAGTTTTATTTGACCCTTTTGTCAAGACATTATGAATTTTGGTCAAGCACCACAATGTATTTCCTTCTATTCCGCTAGTCCCTCCATGTCTTATTCTACTGCAAAAGATTTATCACTGCCACTCCACAGGAATGTTTGTCAAACGTGGCCAGTAGTTTCCTGACTTTTGGTGCGCGTGCTTTTTCTGAGACACTTACTTCAGGCTGCGGTATCTGACTCATGAGTACCTGTCCTTCTAAACATGGTTCACACACTTGACGCAGCACTATTCTAGTTTCTGTCAATCTTTTTGTTTCTTCTTGCTTTCCTTCAAGTATACTCACATTCCCATGTTCTGCATGTAAGGACCGATTCTTCTTGTTTTCTTTGTTATTTTCCCTGCTCCAAAAGCATCACCCATATGAATGATCTGTACAAGCCTTCTGACTTTCTTGCTTTCCAAATTCTCCATAAAATTCTAGGAAGACGTCTCCAATTGTTCATGACCTCCATGGATGGTCAAGTCCTTCCCAGAAATTATATTCATAATAATGTTTTCTCCCTTAAACAAATACTACTATTTCTGACTTCCCTATCTTGGTTTATGATGCTATATTTTCTCTGTCACCTAAGGTCAAAGACTTGACATTATCTTCATGTCCTCTTGCTCATTTGCCTACTGTATATTTATTTCCAAGCCCCAGAATGTATGTCGAACATAACCCTTTATTACTTGTGTTGACCCTGCCTTTGTTACTTTTCAACCCTGGAAAGAATTTCTTCGTGCATCCTCACAGCCTGGGTCCTTGGTTTTATTCAGTTCTTCTCACTTCTAATAATCACCATGTACTTGACATAGTTCTTAAAACTGATTTGTGTTTTCCCTTTCATGTTGCCACTTTTGGCTTCCACATCATTATTTATCATTTACTGAGTACATATCCTGTAAAAAATTCTCTGATATAAACATTTTCTTTTGCATACATAAACATTTACCAAGCAGTTATTATCCTAGGCTCTTTGTGGTTCATGAGTACAATCATACGAGTTTGAACAAAAATGGCTCGTGGCATTACTTCATGTTTAATATTGGTGCACTGAGGATTATGAGTGATTTCTAAAATATCTTAAAGGAAAAAATATTTCCACAACTGCTATACACACAGTGAGTCAAAGCTAAACAAAGATCTTTAGTACATGAATCTCAGAGCCATTTATATGCTAATAGTTATTGTAAATTTCCTAGAATGAGAAGGGGGATATAGAACCACCAACTTATTATACGAAACCCTTAGTCCCTTTTATTCAGCCTAGAAAGGTAGGCATGTGGGATTGTCCATAGATTATGGATGGAGAAACTGATGTTAGGGAACTCAATTACAGTATATCTATCTCAAAAAAATGCTAAAAGTTTTTGCTCCTTTATTTAGCACATATTTAGCACTTTGACAACATGCTGTATACCTTCACCTTCCTCTGTCCCCTTCTATCTAGGCCTACCCATCTTTTCTATTCTCTTCATATCAGACCATATTTATGATGTTCATTTCAAATCCTTTGAAAAATCATAAAGCATACACTGGACCGATTTTAGGATCGCGATCTCTTATGCAAAGTACTTGGAGCTAGATGTGTATCTGAATTGAGAATTTCTGAATACAATTGTATTACTATTCATATACTGAATGGAAAAGCAAATGCATCTAGAATCAACACATTAAAATATTTGCAAAAGTACGTGCAATTACTCACACATAGTGAAATTAATAGCACCATAAATAGTTTCAGGTCAGGTTTAGACACAAAAAGCAAAAAACTTTTGGTCACTTTTCTTCTCAGCACTTTTTCTACCCTGTTAATTGTTCCTAGAAGGATATGTGTAGCATTCTCTACACAGATGGACACACACACACACACACACACACACACACACACACACACATGCCCTAATGGATTTTGGAGTCTGATAATGATAAGCATAATTTTGTAAAAATACTATCTAAGCCTCTCACCTTATAAAAACTTTTCACTATCTGAAAATTACTTGAAGTAATTATAATTCAATGGCACAATTTACCACAAATAGATTTTTTCATAGTCAAATCAGTCATAGTAATGTTACAGGTTAGATCTAAAATGTCCTCTAGGGCCGGTGAGATAGCTCAGTGGCATAAGCGCCTGCCTGGCAAGTGTGAGTTCAACTCCCTGAGTTCAACTCCCGGTACCCACATAAAGGAAAAGAAGGGCTGGTGATATCGCTCAGTGGCACAAGCACCTGCTGGTAAGCACGAGGTTCTGAGTTCGACTCCCGGTACCAACGTTAAAAAAATAAATAAATAAAAATAAAAAAATAAAATGTTCCCTGGAAGTCTCATGTGTTCAGAGTGTCATGTGTTAAAGCAAATAATTGTAACTATCATTTCCACAGGAATAAGATGAGAATCTTCACACCTTGGACATTGTTTCATCTTCATTTTATCTCTGAACTATTTTATCTCAATTGTTAGCTAAAATAAAAATTTAGTAGAGACATTAATGACTAACAAAGTAACTGAAAACGTTATTATGTTTACCTCCAAGTAATATTTTGTAAATTATGTAACTTTATCTGCTGTATAAATCCAAGTAAGTATTTTGCAAAATTAATACCCAATCATTTTTAAAAGGCAGAATCTTGTTGGGGGGATTGGTGTCGTATGGCTTTGATTTATATCCACTACCAACATAAAAGACCTGCAAATGAAAACAATTCAAAATTTATTCTCAATGTGTTTTCTTTCCTTTGTTTGGCCCTGCATGTGGTCTGAGAGTAGAGATGATTTGTGGTCTTGATGGGTTATTCATTATTTAGTTTTTTAAACTCCTACACACAAGAGTCTCTGTTTATCAGAAGCAATCTGCACTCTAGACATGGGTTATAATTTATATATTTTAAATTTCCGAATCTGCTTCCATGATGGCACAGGAAGATATTTAAACATTTCAAACAGATGGTATAAGCATTTTGGCTAAGGTGAGTCTATAAAAATGCCATTATCTAAAATATTCCAATTTCTTAATGCTGAACAAGTAGCAGGCCAACTCTAATCTCCTGTACTTATCTCAGCTAGAGTCATAACCCTTCTCCACTAAGTACTGGTGCCATCTGTTGGTGCTTAAGAAATGACATCCAAATTGGTGGGGGTTCAGATACTTCCCAGAAGAAAAATCATGAGATTTAACTTAGTATTTGAAGTTTGACAATACCATCCTATGAAACTTCTCAATGGTTTAATATTTCTGAATTGTTTAACAAGGTATGTATATCAGCCAGCTTTCCTGTCAATGGAACAAAATACCTGACACCCACAACTTAAAGGAGGAATGGTATAACTGGGCTTATGGTTTTATAGGATTCAGTCCATGGTTAGCTGCCTCCAAGACAGAAATGGCATGGTGGAAGGGCCTGGCAGAGGATAGCTGCTCATCACATTGTAGCCAGGAAGCAGAGAGAGAAGAAAAGAGCCAGGGACAAGAATACACTCTTCCAGGTCACACCCCTTGTGCCCCACCTCCTAATTGCACATTCAGCTCTGAACTCATCAATGCATGGGTACAGCGCCCCAGTGATCCAAGCACCTTTCAAAAGCCCCACCTCTGAACACATGAGACTTCTGGGGAACATTTTAGATTTAAACCATTAAAGCATGACTTGATTTTTGTCCACACATTCTTTTTCATGGCACAGCTCATTTCCAGTTCATTTTCTGTTGAGGTTAAACATTAAGCTTTGTGTTTGTTTTCAGCCATATTTTCAATAAATGTATAAAATAATGTGTCTGTGCACTTTAATATCAAAGAAAATTTTAATCAATGATATTTTGCATTTCTTGGTTTTAAAACATCATAAATCTTAAAGCGCTAGCTTCTACATCCATATTGTTCTTCATTCCAACCACAGCACTGTAGATCATAAGAATATTAAACATCCCTTTTGATGTTCTGTAATCCTGTTGCTTTGCTCACCCAGAGCCACTGTCCCGCCCAGAGCTGGTCTCATTTTAGAGACAGTAAATGACCAGCTCCAGAGCACACTCTTCATATACAAGGGCTTCGATCCAGAGACTCCTGTGCCACCCCCTCCATTTTGTTCTCACATGCAGAGCAAGTATTCCCCTGCCCTAACCACAGGGCCTGGAAGCAGACAACTCAGGGCACTTCTACACCCTTAGGCTGCTGAAATTATGAAAAACAGCCAATCCTAAATCCACCTACCCCACCTCAATGCTCCTTTTTATCCAAAGTGCAGTGAGGGCTGCTCCCCATGTTCCCTCCTAGCTGCTTCTGCCTGCTGAGTGGCCCCAGTGATTCCCGTGTCAGCCCTGGATAGCATCCTGCACCCCTCCCTTTGGGAACTGCGTGCAACAGTCTTCTCAAAGGTAGCTGCCCTCTGCGCTCTTGGCCTTAGTGTACATGAACAGTAATAACAAAGGACTCTGCATATCCAAAGAGGAGACCGCTAGGCCCATGTCTTATCTGCTTCTGTCTCAGCTCCCTCCATTCACTGCATGCCTTGAGGGTGGAGGCTGCTGCTGTTCTTCCTGTTCCAGGTGGGAGTGCCAGGAGACAGCCAGGCCTGCAGCTCTGATCCCTGCCCACAGTGTTTTCCTGTGCCACATGCCTGAATGGTCTATTTAGTGCTCAAGAGATGCCAATGCCAATATGGCCCAAGGTTAGTGTTTATATCTAAAGAAAACATGACCTGTTGGCCAAACTTTGGTCACATTGACACTGTGTGTCAGGTTCAGATCACAAGTCAAGGGCAACTCATGCACTGGCGAGCTGCTGTTTACTCAGCTATTCTTGTGAGCTTCCGAAAGGACTGTGTGTGTTCAAGCGAGTAAGTACCTGTGTGTCAGATGTCAGCACACATAGGGACACCTTCATATACTCACGAGTACCCAGCTAGAATAATTCCACTGCATGTATACATGCAAAACCAATATTAAAAATATGTAAAATGAATGTTAGGTTACCATATTTTTATTTCTCAGGAAATTTTTTTTATATATATACACACACATTGGTGGATAATTATAGTACTGGTAATTACACTTTGGTAATGGAAAAATATATTATATACAAAATCCATGTTGATAAATTTAATCATTATTTGTATATTTGTATATTTGAATTATAAAGTAAATGCATAAAACATTGTTTTTCCTGTAGTACGCTTGTTTTGAAATTCTGTATCATTTTTATTGTTTTTTTTCTCTTTAAAATAAAAAAAGAATAAATGTGTAGGTGTTTATAGAATTTTAATTTATATTTTTAGTGATTTTTGTTAGGTAATAGATTACTCTGATTCTGGAGCTTATAATTTTTGGTTGAGAAAAAAACTATAAATAACATACATCTGTTATTTATATAAATATGCAAAAATAACATATAACTATGAAATATATTAAATATAAAATGAATACATATAGTGCAGCTTATTTTATATAGATGTGTATATGCATCAAAACACATCTAGCCTTCTTCATACACAAAAGAGAATAGGGTAAGAAATGTGGTTCAGCACAAGAAGCAGAGGTACTATGGTTCTTTAGCATTTATGCCATGGATAGAATCTACTCTACTTCCTTCCTGAGGAGTTTAGATACCTAAGCTATTTCCTAATAAGAAGGATCGATTCATTAAACCTGAAAGTTTGCCTGCAATTATTGGCTGACTCCACAAGCTGCCTTTCCTTTACTTGTCCCCAAAGCTCTACAGCTTGCACATGAGATCTACAAACATAAGACACTATTTTAAAAAAGAATTATTTATTATTACTTAAAAATAAAATTAAACTCAAATTTGTCAAGTGAGTGTTCAAAAATACAATGAAATATAAATGAGTAACTGGGACCCAGGATAAGGTTTACATTTCTAATATTTAACTCAGGTTCAGTGCTCACTAAGGAAAAAGAAGAACATCTGTGCCTTCTTGCAGATTTGCCAACAATTATCTAAAATAAATTTCTGATAAAGAGTCATATATTTTAAAATTATAATTTTTCTTATAAATTTATATTGAATAGTCTATTTTGCAAACTCGGAATCACTTTAAATGGAAACCAAAAAAGTAAATGAACTTATTTTCTTACAAACATAAACATGATGAACATATCATTGAGTGAAGATAAGAGATTAGCCAGCTCAGCACGAAACAGCAATCGAAAACAAATACATACAAGTTTTTACAGTAAACACAATAATAATGTAAGACAGTGCAGATGATTTTCTTAAAAAGAGTCCTTGTCAGAAAGAGAGATCACAATTGCATTCATGTGGATTTATAAACTGAACAGTTTTCCATGATTTGATTTTATTCAACCATCCTAAATGACACAACTGATTGCATTGCCCATGCAGTTAGAATGGTCAAATGATCTGATGAACAATAGCTCTCTCTTTTTATGGTTCTAGTGCTTTTTAGAAAAACATGGTCTCTTTCAGAGACAACACTGTTCCCACAAAACCATAGCTCAGAAATGTTCCATAACTTTATATAAAGCTACTCTTCAGTAATATATTTTTAGTATTTATATCCTATTTCTACTTCAAAATGGAGTGGAGACAGTTATACTAAGGTACAGAAAATCCTAGTGCAAACCAGCAAATAACACTAATACCATTCAGATTAATTTCAGAATTACTCAAACAGCTGTTCTGCCTCCAAAACTTGGAAGAATTCATATAACCTTATCTCTTTTTTGTGGTAGTGGGGATTGAACCCAGGGCCTTGGTCCTGAGCTACATTCCCATCTCTTTTGTTCTTTTTCTCTTTTGAGACAGGGTCTCTATAAGTCTCTAAATTGCCCATGTTGGGCTCCAACTTGAGATCTTCCTGCCTCAGCTTCCCAGGGTGTTGGCATTATAGGACTGTGCACCATAACCAGCTTAAAAAAATTTTTTTTTATTTTTGATAATTTAATCTTCTATGACTATGTCCTTCAGCCTGCAGTTTAAACATGACAGGCTTATTTTTGACTAGAAGGAGAAAACTTCTGGCTAACTGCTCCCATTGAATGAGAATAGAATCTTAACTATCCCGTTGGTCTTTGAAAAATTTCCTTTGGGAATAATCCTTCCTCCATATAGCATAGAAGACTTTTAGCCTCTAGGCAGCCTACTCCTTACATGAAAAAAGAATTTCAAGTAAGCAGCATGCATTCATGAATTTGCTGTAGATTATTTTTATTTCCTTACAAGCTGGCAAAAAAAGTGGAAACTTAAAGGCATGTGAGCTCCACGTTTTAAGCACTTATTATGTGTTAGATTCTGTGCAATGGGTTTGAACCTAAATTCTCCCTGCATCCTCCAGATGGATCTACTGCTTTCTCCACGGTAAAGAAAAAGCTACAAAGCTCATTATATTCACACCTCTTGACCCAAACTGACCATTCAGAAACACAGGACCTCTCAGGCCATTTCCTTTATTCTAAAGAAAAAGCTCACTTCAGCCAGCCTGTGAGAGAAAGAGGAATGCATTTGGCATGTGAGGATCTCTACTGATCGAATGACTCTGTTGTTTTCATTCATATAAAATAGCACAGAATTCCTTCTTAGTACTTGGTGATAATGGTCTTACTATATTAATTGACAAAGATCAGTCAAAATACACAATGTAGGTTGTATTTTACTAAAAGGACTTACTTTCATATGAAATTTTGTTAAACAGGCAATTTCAACTGCAAACTGAAAAAGAGATTTGGAACAAATGGAGCAGTAACATTTGAAAATAATTTATGATGATAAACTTCTTGAGTGCTTGCTTAGGCAGCACATCTACATGAGAAACTTCTTGAAAAAAATGTAGTTTTTGTGACTTTGTAAGTTAGGGAAAGACTACAAATGACTCTTTTTTATCCAAAGAACATTAACAGTTGGAATTCCCACACTGATAGGTTCTTTCCCTCCTCTAACATCGCAGATCTTCCAAATTTTTACCAAAAAAATCTAAATTACAGCATAATGATATAACTAAAATTGCTAAAACTGTACCTAGCAATTGTGCACTCATTCTGCTCATATTTATTCACAGTCTACTGTACTCCAGGTGCTATGCTTGAAGCTACATGTAATCTATTGCAACTTGTGGTATATATTTTGAAGCAGTTATCTCTAAAATGGAGGCAAACCCCACCCCCCAAAAAGTAGCAACAACTATAGAATCCAAAACTCTGCAATATTTTTGTAATCTTAAACACATGTCAGCAATGTGCATTGTAAATATTACACAGAGGAATAGCTACAGGGCTGAAATCGTTAGGAGCCAAATAGGATATAAAAATATTTCATCGATGTTTCACAAAATGTTTAGGAATCAGTATGCCCTTTGCATTTTACCCCTAGTCTTCATAGGAAAGCAAGTTTGTCCTCAAAAATTCATGCCACCAATTGTCTTTTTAGAGTGAAACATTTCATCTATAATGCAGATGATCATGTCCACATGGCAAATGATATTCAGTAAATAAGTTAACCCAATACTATAGGGAAAGGATAATGTTTTCAACAAAAGGCAATGGGTAAATTGGGCAAATATACAAAAACAGATAAAAGAATCAATTTGTACCTTGTTATTTTACATCAATAACAAAAATTAGCTTGAAATGGATCATAGATTTAAATGTAGCACATGAAACTATAAAACTGCTGTAATTAAATACAGGGATAAACCATTGTAATCATAGTTTGTGCAAAGATTTCTTTAAAATTACATAAACATAAAAATGAATATGTTGTATTCTATCACAATTGCAAACTTTGGCTCTCAGAAAATCTTTTACAAAAATGAGACAGGAAGCTATAAACTGGAAGAAAATATATGTAAAATATGTATCTGATAAAGAACTTGTCTCCAGTATACATGAAGAACTTTCATGACTCCATATTACTAATAACTCAATTAAAAATTGGCAAATTATTTGAATAAACACTTCCACAAACAAGGTTCATAATGGAAATAAGCATATGACGATTCTTTGCCTATTTAACCATTAGAGAAATGTCAAGTAAAGCTCTAATGATACAGCACAGCAAACCCCTGGAAGAGCTAAAGTGGAAAAGCCCAATGACCTCAAGTGAGGCGTGGATCTGCGGACCTGATGCTCCTGCCTCTGCAGGTAGGAAGGCAAAGGCCCAGGGTCCTCTGCAGAACAGCTCGACGACATCTTACGGACTTAGCAAGGGACACGCACTTAGCAAGGGACCCAATGATCCCACCGCTAGGTATCCACCCAAGAAGATGAAAGCACGTGCCACACAGACTTGGACACGGGGATTCAAAACTGTTTTATACATTATGGCAAGAACGGTAACAAGAAGTGATTGAATAATCAAATACAATAAAATATTCTTCAAAAATAATAAGGAACACAGCATTGATTCACTCAGTAACATGGGTGAATGTCAAAACCATCCTAACCAACAAGAATCAGACGCAAAAGACCAAGTAGGAGTCTCTTCATATGAAATTCTACAGGAGACACAACTACTGTGACAGAAAACAGATCAGCTGCTGTCAAAAGTGCAGGGGATGCAGGAGGGCACTGACCATCAAGGGCCACAAGGGAGCATTTCAAGGTGACAGGGAAGGTTTCCTGCCATGGCTGGATGCTGGTTATGAGGCTCAACAAGTCTGTCAAAACTCCTAAAATTGTACAGTTGAAGTTGGCCAGTTTTGCAATTTGTAAAGTCCTCAAAGAAATGTAATAGCACAGGTTTTTGCCAGAGACTAGCAACACATTTTAAGTAAATTTAACTAGAATTATGGGCGTATTCTTTCCATCTCAAATATATGCATTTTTGCTAACAAGTACACAAGAGTAATATCAGGTTCTTTCAAAGACTGAGAATAAAATAACAAGTGCATTAGACACATGATTTTAGACAAACTAAAGGTAATAACAGGAATTAGGAGGTCATAATAGGAATACAACTCAACTGCACTATTTGAATCCATTTGGTCACAGTGTTTTGCAGTGCGAGCCCAGAAAAGAGACACTCATCTTGCACATCCAGGCTTTGGTTGCCTATTAATATCCACTGGTCTGGATTCCCCCAAAGGCTCAGCAGTGTTTGCTTCTTATTCCTTTTGATTGCATATTTAAGGCTGATTGCTTGTTGTAGCCTACTGATTACCTCATTTAAAGATTTTAACTGCATTGTCTTAAAAGTGAACACTATACCATGTGTGATATTTAGTAATGAGGCAAAAACTAAAACATAAACTTACAGGTAAAAGAAATTTACATAATTCATCAAAAGTACGTGAAACAGTAACCTATTAGGAAGGTACACATTGCTAATTGCAAAATTATGTTCTATCAACTATCATGAATTGAAGAATCAGAGTGTTTAGGTCTCTGAACGAGTTGTTAAGTGGTCGAGTCCTAGAATGTGGTTTCATGCTTGCTAGACACTCTGACTTTGTCTCTAGTGGCTGCCACTGTGTCATTAACGTTTATAATAACAAAGACAGCAAGAAGAACACCATCCTCTGATACAGGAAGCCTCGACAGGCCCCATAGCCCATCCCCCAAAGTGTATTAATTCATGATTCTTCTACATTGGTACATTTACAATGCATTAATGTTCACACAAAAACAGGAAAATACATTATAAGAGTTACACAAACAACCATGAAGAAAACATGGATGAACCCACAAGTGATTCCACTGTAGGTTTTTAAAACTGTGCCAAGTCGTTCTTAGGTTTCTGTTCTGGTGTGCCAGAGGCTCGTTCATTATTTCTGCTAAGCCAGGAACCGGTTTCATCTATTTTTGGCTGCCAGGTAGAAGATGCATGATGAATACAATTTGAGTTAATTTCCAGAGGCATTTGAGGAGTATTTGAAAAATTACTGGTGATCAGTATGCCCCAAAATTGGGTCATGAAGAGCGAGTCTCATAAGACGGCTCTTTTGTCTTTTTGAGAGAGTTATTAGCAGTGAAAGAACTAGGGAACTCGGGGAAAACAATGCCTCTGGATTGTATCCAAGGATGTGAGAAGGCTGTCCACACTGTCCTGGAATGCCTTTTTCCCTCTCATCACTTCTGATTATTCTTCAAGACCTACCCAGATGCCACAGCTCTGCAATCAGACCTTCATTAATGCAGGTCTCCAGCAGTTCTACAAAATAGATGCCCCCTATTATTCCTGTAGTAGTCAGCTTTCCCCTCACTGAAACACAAAACCAAACACCCACACATTAAAAGAAGAGAGGTTTAACTTGCTCCAGGCTTCAGTCCATGATAGCTGGCTCCAAGGCAGAGACATCACGGCAGAAGGACAAGGCCTGGGAAAGCTGCTTAGTTCATGGTGGCAGGAAGCAGAGCAGTAGGCCAGGGCCAGGGAGGAATGGGCAAGGGACCAGACATAGACGCCAAGGCCACACCTGCATGACCCAGATATGGCAGACACAACCAGAAGTGTACCGCACCCATCCTCCAGCTGAATCCCAATGCCAATCAAGTTGACATGCCACCCCAACACACACAGTGCCCTTTCATCAAATGTTTTCAACAATTTGACACCAGCTCCCTCCACTAGAACGGGATGCCACAGTGTGACACAATTGTTGACCTGTATTAATGTAGCAAATATTTGATGAAAGCTGTAATTGAGTTCCTGCAGACAAGATAAAAAAATTCACCATGGGTAACAGCAGCTATAAGTATGTACATTAATAGAGACAAATATTGACTATTTCAAATGATGGTAGTTTCCCTACAGCATCAAACTGACTTTTTTACATTTTTAGTTTGGATTTCAATAGCTGTTATTTGGATGAAAGAAGTAATTCAATAATTTTTCACCATGCCAGAACAATGAGTAAATCCTAAAAATATGAAGTTTAATCAGGATACATTTTAGAAGTTCTAATCTCAGTTTAAAATATTCCACGCTCCAGGGTCAAATGATTAAAGTTTAAAATCATAATATGCATTTAAGACCACAATATTCTCTGAACACTTGCTCTGCCTCAGCTTAAGTGCTAAGCATTTTACAAGCATCCCATAACTCAGTCCTGAAAACACGAGAAGGTAGTAATACCAGAACGTGCCTGCAAACTGAGATTCAGAGAGCTTAAGTGTGCTGCTCAAGGTTGCACAAATAAATAGTATGCGACACACAAAAAAAGTGAGACCCTTAGCTCTCTGGGTTTAAAGTCTATGCTCTTGACCACCAAGCTCTTGCTCTTATAAGAGGCTGAAGTGAGACTTGGCATTTAAAAATGTGAATGAAACTTCATGCTGCACTAAACAGATGTATTTCTGTCCAGGCTGAAGGAGGTGATTGTTCATTAACTTAATTACTTTGTAAGGTTAATTCCAAACTACAGCATCCCCAGGATGGAAAAGAGTCCAAACAGAAAACTTAGTTAAAACTTTTGAAAATACTCAAAAGAATATAATCATCCCCTCGAAAGGTCCCAAGAACTATCATACACAAGCTAGATTTTCATTTTTATCCATTGTTCCAAAAGCTGAGACAAGACATGGAAGGAAAACTTTTTGGCAAGTACAAGTGTTCAAAAACAGACTAGACTAATTATGACATGGTCAGTTTCTCTCTATGGAAGTCACTCGGATGCAGAGCAGAAGGTGTGTGGGCTAGGGTGCTGGATGGGACCAGGGGTCCACAGAGTTCTCTCTCCACTCTGTGTGTCCATAACTATCTGTCCAATTAGTTATCAGAACAAATGAAAACATTAAAGCTATGTCTCAGTAACTAAGTTTCACGCCAATATTTTTGAATAATGCACATCATATTTAGTTATATTCCTACTGCCTAACCCAGGAAAGTAGAGAATGCACGCAACAGTCAATAAACCAGGAAACGATAAGACAGAAGATGCAACAGATTTTTTGGGGGGATGCATATATGACAGCTTTTCTCCACAGCTGCTGCATGACACAGCCCACCCAACTCCACTGCAGACATCTTGAAATTCTCCAGTATCAACATGACAAAAAATGATGCTCATTTTTGTTTAGAAGTAGTAGTACTTCTCCCTCTAAAGTCTGGGCAGTGTGGACATTAGTATTAATTTTCAAGTTAAAACCACCTTCAGCTAGAGGAATCCTGAAAAGCAGCACTGTGTCACAGCAACACCCTACACAGTCTTTCATTATGTTACAATTTTCTCCACTTCGCGGTAGGCACACATTATCTATGTCTGAATAGCAGTTACATTTTTATTTTAAAATATCACTGGTCCCTGAGTCAAACAGGCTATGATATAATATATTTTAATTTAATTACTGAAAGTACAAGGAATCAAAAGCAAAGATACACAATTTATGAAAAAACAGAAGTCTATATTTTTTCTGTTAAACTCTTACTGTTGGTTTCTGAAAAAATATTTTTATATGTCTGCTTTTACTTGCTGCTTTTCTTTTTTATATAGTGAAGTTATACTTGTCGCTTTTTAAATTATCTTCCCAATCATATCCTACCCTCAATTCAGACCCCCTTCCTTAATTTTCATGGACTTGATATATATTCGTGAAATTCACTCTCCAGGTGATTTTCTACTTCTTTCTATACATTGTGCCTTGTCAATCTAGTTCTGTTTCCTATTTTTTCACTCAACACTGCACCTTTGAGTCCCTGTGTGTGTAGCGACACACAGTTCACAAGGCCACCATCTCCACCGCACTCCAGTATTCCTTTGCTGGAGGAATTTCTGCTTCACTTCTGGACCCTAACGATGCTTCCATGAGTCACTGACACACACACCCTCTTCGAGAACAGCAGCAGGATGCAACGCACACCCGAGCAGACACGGGCCACTGCACAGCGCACTGAGGAATCTCATCCAGTTTGTTCCTGCTGGCTTCCTAAGGGACTGGTCAGCACCCACTCTGTGTCCGTCTGTTTTTCATTACCATAATGAAGTTCCTGAGGCAGGTTACTCTGTAAAGAGAGGAGGTTTACACTGGCTCATACTTTTGGAGCCTGAAAATCAACAAATCAGCACACAGGTTCTAGTGAGGGGTCCTCCAGTCCATGCACAAAATGACTTAACCAAGCACAATGACTCACATAATCCTAAGGTCCCAGCGCTGAACACTCAGGTTTAGCTTGCACCCTCTTAATACCATTAACAGATGGCCTTGGGGGTTCAATTCCACATGCACCCAAGGGAACAAACCATATTTAAACAACAAGAAAAAACCAGGATTGCAGGTGGGTTTCTATTTCTCTATTTGTGCCTATTCTTGACACTATACACAAACAACTAAGAAGGTTCTGTCTTCTACTTCAGCAACTTGTCTATTTATATGCTTTGACCACATTTTTCCTAAGAGAAGCTTTTCCTTTTTTATTTTATTTGTACTGTTTCCCAATCTATTCTAAGCACTAATCACCTGCAGGTTAATAATCATGTCTTCTCCCAGCCCTCTATTTCATGCATCTCATATACATTGTCCATCACTAAACAGAAATATGAATATTGAAGTAGACATAGACTATAAAATTTTTCCTTAGGATATTTTTCATTTAGGAAAAACAATCTTGTTCAAGAAAGGTTTTTCTCTCCTAATGTCATTAAGACATTCTCCAAAATGCTATTCCAGATAATTTATAGGATTCTGCTATACTGTGGGAGTTTTCTCTCCCCTCAAAAGTTCAGGTGTTGGGAGCCTGGTCACCATAGTGGAGGTATTTAGAGGTACTGGAACCCTTACAATGTGGGGCCTATTGGGAGATCCTAGGTCCCCTGGGGACAAGACCTCAACAGGGATTAATGTACTTCTCATGGGGAAGAGGCGTTCCCGCTTAGTTCTGGGGAGAGGATTGTTGCAAAGCCCTGACACTGGCCACAGCCAGCTCTCTGGGTTCTAGTTTGGTGATGTTAGTGCCAGCTGCCACACACGCTCCTGCCACTGCTGTACACAACAATGTGATACGTCCCAACCCTCATCCCATCAGAGCTAATGCTGGTACCATGCCCTCGAACCTCCATGACTGAGCTAATGAACCTTACTTTATTCATAAATTGTCTGCTTCAAGTATTTTATTATACCAACAAGAAACTGACCAATGCAGTTGGTCTTTCACAGTTAGGTCTTTTAAATATCCTAAGTTTTATATGATCATCCAAGAGTCAGCCAAATTTTCTTGCCATTACATCATATGGTTCATCGAATCTGGGTCACATATATTCATGGGAATACTTCCTGAACTTTCTTATGGCAATGATCTGCTTGTTTCTGCCTAATCAAGTATACATAGATTTTGTTATTATGAAAATTTTTTAATTATTTTATAAGAGGCCCTACGATTTAATTAAATATTGCAGATCAGATACTTATATTTAGGCATTCTATTCTATACATATTTTATACACCAAATAAAAGCCTTATGGTATTGACAATATTCAAGCTATCTTAAAAGTCGTATTAAGTTACTACAAAGACATCCACATATTAACATTATGAAAGACTATTTACCATGTTTATTCTGAAGAATTACCTTTTATTTTTAATACGGGGGAACATTTATAAGACTCAAAGTCCCTTTTTGAATATAATCTGATGCTAAGGCAGAGGTTTCTTATTTCTAAAATAAAATGGATGGGCAGGATGATCTTGAAGGTGCGTTTAAGCTCTAAAATTTTTATGAGGCTATAAAAATCACCAAAACAGAAATTTTAGTGAAAATAAGTAATTTCCATGTCTCTATTTCTAGACCACTTTCCTAGAAGGCAGGCTTCGTTTATGCATTCACCTTCATGCCTTGCCACAAATGTCGTAGGCACATCCACCAAGCACACAGAAACATCCTCATTGCAAAGCGAGGTATTTAGCAGCAAAGCACAACCCTGACAGAGAACGAAATCCTCTGTTAATCCAAAAGGCTTCAAGACTGAAGACAAGCAACTTAATAAAGCATGAGTTAAAAGGACTAACCAGGTCTCATCAGAAAAGATCTCTAATTCTAAAAATGAGCATGTCCCTTTTAGTATACATGGTTATTTCAATAATGTTATACGTATTATCACTTAATTTTAGAGGAAATACATCATAATTTGCTTAAATATGCAAGATTTTATTTAGAGCCAACTAAAAGCTATTTAATTATTGCAATTTAAAAATGAAGATACACTGCACACTCATTAGAATTGCCCCAATAAAGACATAATAATAAATGTTGCCTAGGATGAAAGAAAATTCCTTCAGTCCCGCCTGGTGGGAATATAAAATGATACACTTTGAAAAGAAGTTGAGCAGTTTCTTAAAAGTTAAACATAATTTAGCTAAAGTGATTTTTGCCGTTTTAAACATGGGTATGCATGTATCACTGTAAAATGATGACTTCAACTCTTTCATGAAGATACACAGAAGTAGCATAGCTGGGGCTAATGCAATTGGCATTTTTACTTTTTTAGAAATCCCCGGGCTGATGAGATGGCTCAGCGGCATAAGCACCTGCCTGGCAAGCACGAGGTCCTGAGTTTGAGCCTGGTACCCACATTAAAAAAAAAAAAAAAAAAAAAAAAAAAGAAGAAAGAAAGAAAAAGAAATCCCCATACTGATTTCCACAGTGCTTATACCACTTTAGATTCCCAACATGGTCATCAACAGATGAACAGATAAAGAAAATTTACACACACACACACACACACACACACACACACACACACACGCAATGGAGTACTACTCAGCCATTAAAAAGGATAAATTTGAGTCATTTGTCAGAAAATGAGTGGATCTTGAGACTATAATAGTAAGTGAAATAAATCAAACACAGAAAGTTACATTTGACATAACTCCTTTAATACGAGAGACTCAAAATATAATGTAAAGGGAAATGATAAGAAACAGGGAGGTCAACTCCACGGAGATGAGAAGGGGATCTGAGGGATGGGGGGTAAGGGAGGAGGAGGTGGAGAGAAGTAAAGATAATCAAGATGTGCTACGTATATGTACCCATTCCCCAAGATGCATGTAATTAATGTATTTTTCAAACATATACTAATAAAAACTGTAAAAGAAGTTAAACATAAGCTCTGCATACACAGAAATTACTCTTTTTGAATCTACTCCTTCCAAACATGGAAATTTATGCCTATGCAAAGTTATGGCTGCAGATTTTTGTAGAAGCATTATTCCTAACAGCCTGAACTAGAAATAGTACAAATGTCCATCAAGTGGTGACTAGATAAACACAGTGAGGAATATGCTTGCAAGGCGATGCTATGCAGCAATCAAAGGGAATGATCTATCATACGGCACAACCCGAGGACTCTCAGAAGCATTACATAAGAAAA
Organism: Erethizon dorsatum; assembly: GCA_028451465.1. Classification (NCBI taxonomy): domain Eukaryota; kingdom Metazoa; phylum Chordata; class Mammalia; order Rodentia; family Erethizontidae; genus Erethizon; species Erethizon dorsatum. The sequence continues at coordinate 61,893,413 of CM051833.1, forward strand.
CAAGCTAAGAACAAAAAGACTACACGTCATGTAACACCACTATAATGAAATGTCCAAAACTGGCAAGGTTACGGAGGGAAAGATCACATCAGTGGTTGTGTAGGGCTGTGAGTGGGAGCACAGATTAACCGGAAAAGGCAAAAAAGATGCCAGAAAATTGGGTTTTAATAGTTCTTCTGTGATGGGGATTGAGGAGTTCCAAAAACCTTCTACTCAATGAAACAGCCATTACTGGTAAGAATGTTTTTTTTTATAAAACATTCAACATCTCTAGAAATTTACTTACAAGCATATAGCAAGTGCATAAACAATTTTTTCTCAAGATACCAACTAAATCTTGGTATAAAAGGATGTATACCATTTGATCCTATAGCATACCCACCTCCTTGCTCACCAGCTCAATGGAAGATCTACTCTATGTAGCTGCGACAAGAAGACAGGGCTCCATCCCTCTCCACCTCCAAGTTACCAAGAAAGCAAACAACAAGCTCAGGCTGGGGTGGGAGAAGGAACAGTCAGCATCCAGAATCACTGCAGCACACCATCAAAAATGTCCAGTTTTCAACCAAAAAAAGTTGTGAGACATAAAAGAAAAAAGCATCACTCATACAAAAGAATGCAAAACAGACATTAGAAACTTCTTCTGAAGGTGTACAGATTGCAGATTTAGCAAAGTTTTCAAGGTAACTATTATAAATATGTTTAAAGAACTTAAGGAAACCATGCTTAAATAATTCAAGGAATGCATGATGGCAATGACTCATCAAATATATGTCAGTGAAGTAGAAATTATTAAATAAAGAACTAAATTGAAATTCTCGGGTAGAAGAGGACAATAACTGAAATGAAAATCTTTCTAGATGACAGCTTTATCATCTAAAAGAAACACCCAGAGAACTGGAAGACAAACCAGTAGGGAATATGCAACCTTGCAATCAGAGAGAAGAAATCATGAAGAAACTGAACAGAAAGAGAGATATATGGGACACCATTTGGCATGACTGTGAGAATATCACAAAGGAGAAAATAAGAGGAAAAAATCAAATAAATAATGGTTGTAAATTTCCCAAATCAACGAGAACCTAACCTACACATCCAAGAAGCTCAATCAACTATAAGTATGACAACAGAGAGATCCACAAGCAGATACGTTAGAGTTAAAATTTGGAAAAGGGGAGAAAATGAAAAATATTAAGAGAAGCAAGGGAAAATTACTCTTATTTATAAGGAAATGACAACAAAGTTAACAATTGCTTTTTAAGCAGAAATAAAGAAAGAATGAGGTACTAATAGAAACATACCTACATCTAACTTAAAAATACACAAAAGATCACAGAAGTGAAAGGAAACTGACAATTCAGCAGTAGCAGTTGGAGATTTAAATAGCCCATTTGAAATAATGTTTGAATGAACTTGACATAAACTTGGATCAGTGGAATAGAACTGAAAGCCATGAAATCAACCAGAACACTGATGCTTAATACAGGCATTCTTTACAATGCTCTTTTCTAATGGGGCAGGCTTTTTTTTTTTTTTAAAGTTTGAGTCTGAATCCATGACTTACTAATAATGTTAGCTTACTAAAAATAATGTCTTTCAGCTTAAGGCTGTCTTCTATCTATTTTTTTTTTCAAAAAAGTCTTTGGAATTAAATGAAAGTCTGATTCAGCCTTTAATGAGGACTCTACATGGGACTCCAGTGATTTTTGAATGGATAGGCACATAGCCCATTTTCTTACACTTCATCTTTCTCCTTGGGTACTGAGAAAGGGTAAAGGGAGAGACAGAGAAGTGTCCTTATGGGGCTTTTATTGAAAAAGGGTGTTCTTATCATTAATTGCTCATAAACACATGAAAAATTCCATTATGCCCGTAGAAAGATGGATATTGCCTTGTGCTGGTCATCAAGGCACATGCAGATATTTGAGAAAAGTCTGGGCAAATTAGTGGACTCAGAGAGCTAAGGAGGACTTAGTTCCAGGCAGTACTCACTAGCAGTGCCTTGTGAAATTATTTATCCTTTCTAGCCCATACATGGTTGATAAAATCAGAAGTGTGCTTCTAACTCACATAACTCTATGCCTTATGCCTTGGCTGGAAAGCCAGCCACCCCAATCTCATCCACATTTTTTTTCATAATTTTTGGCCTTTGGCCACCATGATATCCATTACTACTTTCAAGGGATGATATATTCACTAGAAGGAAAAAAAAAATCTCTCCTTTCTTTATCTTGTTGGACATAACACCATATATTTCCAACTTCCTTCTTCTTCAGCCTCAGTGGAGCATGAGCAGGATCACAAGGACGTACACAGGCCAGCAGCTGTCTCTCCTGGAAATGCCTGAACTTTATAAGGATAAAGGATTCACAGTTCAGGACCTTGGAGAGCAGCACACAGATTAAACACCTCCTAGTTGAAGGGCAAACAAAAGAGAACGAATAGTTTTTTGACTTTCTTCTCTGTCTCAGTTCCATGCACTTGGTCTCCAGCTCTCCCTTGTGCTTTTGAGGTACAGTAGGGTGCAACACAGGAGTCTTTTGTAAAATAATTTAGGTTCTTCAGATATTGCTCTTTCTATGCAATCTCACACTGAATCTTGAAAGACAGACCAGGAGAGCTGAATATTTTCCATTCTGAATAGGTAGCAGTTCAACACAAGAGAAAATGTCCCAAAAACTGGGGAATGAAAAGAATATTCAAGGTAGAATTATAGGGCACAATAATATTTTAGTGGATGACAGTTGAAAATGATCCTACTTGAAAGAGAGAAGAATCTTAGAAAAGAGGGAGAACAGGAAAAATGGAATAAGAAAATTTGGCGTGAAAAAATACTATCCTATGGGTTCAGCAAACAAGACCACATTCTCTGCATACATGATTTTATTTATTAAGAAATACAAAGAGGCCAGTACCTTTAGCATAATGGTGACCATGAACATTTACAGCAATTTTAATATCATATTGTATGTTGTACTTATAGTCAATAGGTTGAAAGATCAACATTAAATGAGAAATTACAGGGAGAGATTTTACAGTAGTCTTTTAAAACATGCATAGGGATTTATAAAAAATCCCTATGTTTAAATGTTTAAATGTTATCTTTAGAAAGAGTAAGGTACCATCCATAAGATTAGACTGATGAACAGATTGAATGGTGAGATATTGAAGTTTTAAGGAAACCTACTGTAATGGTTGATACATTGTATCAACTTGAGAACTGAGAAGTTTAGAAGCTTAACCAAGTGACTCAGCAGGGGGCCAGGGTCCTCACTTCCTAAACATCCTGAGCTTGTGCAAGAGGAGGGCACAGAGGTTGTGTGAGTGCTACACCCGCCCTGGGGTGGGTAGCCTGCATACAATACAAGGGAGGAAAAGAGGCTTGCTCTCCTTCCCTTTTGCTCTTGTTGCTTTTGCTGTCTTCTGCCGCCTTGAAGGGTTGCCTCTGTGCCATGCCATCCTGCCTTGGAGCCAGCTGATTACGGACTGAAACCTCCACAAACTGTGAGATAAATAAACCTTTCCCTCTTTAATTTCAGCATTGGGTATTTTGTCTCAGCAAGGAGAGAAAAGTAACCAAGACACCTACTAAAACCAATGGAAAGAGTAGGAAGTTCCAAGGAAGCAGGACCCAGACCAGGAGAATGGAACTCATTTCAGAGGAGATTTAAGAGACCAGTTTAGATCAGAAAGGCTGGAAATTCACCATCCCAGAAGGGATCTTGAGGATACTACATTTCTCTTATTAACTTCTGTAGATATCCAAATTGCTCCATATTCTTTTTCAGAATCCCCACAATTTCTCAACCATATTTCAATACTCTGAAAATGCAAATCTCATTTCAACCCTCTAACAGTTTCCCATGCTGATTTATTATTGTACAGTACTGCATCCATCCTTGGTGTTTCCCATAGGAAAGAATATTTTTAAGTAGCATAAACAGGCTGCTTTCACCTCCCTGGTTCTCTCGCCTTGCAGACATCCTGCCTGGGGAATCTGAAGCCACCTTGGCTCGTGCCAGCAGATCAATGCCAACCTCTATGTTCTCTGCCAAATTCCTTCTGCATGGATTGTGGGTCTCTCTTTCCTCTACTTTACATCATCAATTTAAACTCTTCCACTGATCTCCAGTCTTGTAGAAATATGTTCAAATTCCTCATCTTCTAAAGCCCTGCCAGCAAGAAAGGCTTAAGTCCACTGTCCCCATTTATGATTTTACCATCACTTTTACAGATTCTAGATAAGATGAGAGGAATATGAGAAAAATCTGCCTTGTTTAGGCACTAAAAATGATCCTTTGGAACATTTCTTATTTAGTATGCATATCATGCTGACAGAAATTAAACTCATATACACACTCATCCTGTTTATAATTTGGCTGTAGAACAAGTACTGCCAATTGCAAAGCTAATCTTGCCCCAGGATAATTGTACAGCTGTCTGGTACCTGGAAATAGCATTGCGTTCCCCTTCCTTCCATTCCAGGTCAAAACAGCTATTATCAGAATAAGTAATGTTGTGGAGTACGGTGCTTTTTTATATACATGTAGACTTTGGCCATAACAGACTTCATGTCCTCAGTAATTATGGAAATAAAGCTTTCACTAGCAACAAAATACAGAATTGTGGTGGGGGAAGTTGTACAAATGGATGAAATACATTAAGAGCAAGGCAGTTATGATCGTGCAACCTTCAGTAAGCCTTTCTACCTCCTGATTTTTTTCCATCCTCCAATACAACTTGGCAAGCTTGCTCTACTGCCCAGAAAAAGAGAACACTGTTAATCAAAGGATATCAGGTCCAATGTACAAGTCTGGAAGACACTACTGAAACATTATAAAGTGTGTCATCTTGGCAACCAGCTGAAGCGCAACCATTTGAAGCAGATCTATTTATCAGCATGCACAGAGCAGAAGTTTAAGACTTGCACACTGCTGTTGAATGGGGCATGAAGAAGGAGTAGTGGAGATCACATAAATATTAAGCAATGACTTTCCGTTTGGAAGTTGGAGGCAATTCCTCATATGGGCTTTTATGCGTTTAGAATTTACTTCTCAGGGTTCCTAGCTGCAGGCAGATTGTAATAGGAATAAACAATATCAGGATCTAGAAAACCATGAAGAAAGCTACCAAAAGAAAAAGGAGCCAGTATCTTAAGATGAAATAGATGGCTATTTCAGAATAATACGACAGTTGTTAATTTAACAGTTGGTAAATCTTTAAAAAATCATTAAAAATAACACCTCCAAAATACAATCACCTTAGAAAATGTTCATCTTAATTTTTCATGCTAGTGAGTGCTTAAAAAATTAACAGAGGAAATTTGTGTCCTCCTAAATATACTGAGTTATTTCCAATGAACCATTTCAATAGAAAATGCAGCCCACAGATACAGTTATGTGTGGCCAAATCTCTTGCTAACAGGGACCTTGGGAAAATGAAAACAGATGTCCCAAACAGGGGAAAAGACAGACTTCGCTCCAGAGAAAAGCACTTGAGAAATATTTTCATCTTGTGAATATCAAAGTGATATTTTATAAGTAACTTCCTTCCAGTTACCACTACCTGCAAAATTTTATATGCCAAGTTATTCTTATTTGAGGTGCTTCTTGTTTATCAAAATTGCTTGGTATAAAATTATACATTTTTAGCCTGAGAATAATTCCACTGAAAATTAGACTAAAACACACAAAAAAATTCTGGGTATCAATATCTGGCTCATTTTGAATATTATGATGATAACTTTTATATATTTTTAGTAACAAAAAAAATCTTAATAAATTGCCCGTCAATCTTTTCATCTAATAATAATATATAATATACAAATTTATATATTTAAAAATTATGTGTTTCTTTCCTCAAATTTGATTTAATTTTTTTATCCTCCACCAAAGGCATTACAGAATTACTAAATCATGTTCTCATGAAACAGGAGACCTCAGAGATCATTTCGTCTGAGCCTCACTTTATAGATGAAAAAGTGAAGCACAGAGAAGTGAAATAAAGTGGATACAGGATTAATCAGCTTAGGAAAAGCAACACCTTATAACAAGCCATCAGTAAAATCTAATGCAAAGAACTGGTCGCCAAAGTCTTTCATTTTAATGAGAACAGATAATAGCTTCTCTTTTTTTGTCATATGAATTAGTTTCAGATTTATTAAAATTTTAAAATATTCTTAGAACTTAAGTTTGGATTGCTAGATGGCAGGTAGTTTTCTCCTTTTACTAGCTGCCCCTCTGGAGGAATCAGGGATCCCTCCATACCTCATCCCAGCATGTCACTATTGCTTGAACCTATAACATGTGTGGCTCCAGACTGAGTTACCCGTCCCAGACATGCGCTGAAGCTAGCAACAATTTCGTGGGTAGTTTATCTTACTGTTGACAATTTTTTATGGCATAATTCTGATTTTATTTTTATATAAAAATAGCAAAAAGCTAGTATTAATGGAACCATGGATAATCCGGTAGCAGATGGCATAACTCAGGTCTTCTTATTACCTTTGCAAGGGCCCTTGAATCCTCTGAAAGCTGTTTCCTCATATGGTTATGTGAGCCCTTCTTGTATGATAAACATGGTCCCTGGACAAAAGTCAGGGAGTGCACACCAGCTATCACTGTAACTCAACAGAACCGCAGAATCCCACACTCTGATCTCTTTCTAGTAACCCCAAATTTGAAACAAACGTCCTCCTTCCCTTTTTTTGTCATGCTGAGGAACAAACACAGGAGCTCATGCATGCTAGGCAAGCACTGTACCACTGAGCTACACCCTCAGCCATGTTACTTCTTCATAAGAAAAAAAAAAAAAAAAAAACTACACTCTCTACCCACGTGAGCAGACTTCTGCTTGGGGCAATTCTGTTCCATTATAATGGAGCCGAAATTCTTGAGAAGTCAAACACAGGAGACTGCAATTCAGTGGTTCTCAAACTGCAGTGGTTTTGTACCACAACCCAGGGGACATTTGGCAGTGTCTGCTGTCATTTTTGGCCATCACAACCAGGGTAGATGGTCCCACAGTCATGCAGTCGTGGAGTGGGCAGAGGCCAGCGATACTACCAGCATCCTGCAAGGCACAGAATTCCACACACAGCAAACAGTGATCCAGTCCCAGATGTCAACAGGATGAGAGAGCTGACCTAAATTTGTGGTCCTCGAAGCGTTGTCTTCATGTGGACTGTTTTGGCCTCTTCTAGGAGCTTGTTTGGGCCTCAAGCCACATTCGCAAGATTGCCAAGTGATTCACGGGGTTACTCAAGTTTGAAAAGCACTGACTACCCTACACTTAGATAAGTTTTAATGTTCTAGAGACCATCCGTCTTACGGCACTAAAGAACACTGTAATTTAAAGAACAGAGCTATTGTTACAGTATCATGTATTTAACACAATATTTCCAATATCACCACTAGTGCCACTGGATATTGGTGCTAACACACAAAAGTCTCCATTGTTCAATATATATGAAGAATTCTATGTAGTGCAATCAAACATCACAAAAACACTAAGAGATGAAATATATACCTTAAGAATCTCCAAGAAAGGGCCACCATATGTACCATTTGCACAAAATTATTCAACTCTAGAATCTATTTTTCTTCAGAGTATTTAGTAAGCCAGGGGTTTTACAGAAAACATTTCATTTTTTCTGCATGGAAACGAAACAGAAACTGAATAAAGTTTAAATCTGTCTCAATAGCAACTTGAATTAAGTTATTCTCAATGATATCCATTGCCTCAATGAAAGACGGTACCCTGAGCCTGGCTTAACAATGAGAAACTAGCAAGAACACCACAGAATTTCCACAGACAGAACCCTTACAAAGAGTCAACCATGCCTAAGTAGAATCTTGCAGTGGAAAATTTTTTACATATAAAAATCCAGGTGAGAAAAACAGGCTGTGCACTTGCTGGATATTGAAATAATGGACAAAGCTTAGAGCTAAAGATGAATTCTTCCAATTCAGAAATCATATTAGAAAAACACGAGAATTTCTCAGATTATATGACTGCTTTATCAATAAAATGCTTTCTTTGGTCCTGTATGAAATAGGGGGAAAATCATTTAACAAGCAACTCTTGGGAACAATTGCACAAACAGAAGGCAAAAAACAAGTAATTCAACGTCAGCCGTGAATTTATTATGCACATAAATTATATGGAGTCACAGGCTGTCTCTTTTCATCTCTAATTATATTAAGGGTTATTGAAGGTTCACTAAATGAAGAGAATTGCTTCGGTGTGGACAGATTTGCGAAACTGTGAACATTTCCTTAGCAATTAACAATTCCTCAGGGTTGTCATATGGACTGGGTTCCCATGTCTGGCATGTCATGCTGACACACAGTTATCTATAAATAGATGTAGTGTTACACTCACAAGAAAAAGGCGGCAACACAAAGCAGCCTGTGTGCAATTTATCATTAAAATGATGGGACTGGCATTGTCCATGTCTGCATTCAAACTTGCACTCTTCCTGTGCCCCAACCCCGGCAACATGAGGGAAATGGCAGTGCCTACCTCATCAGACGCTTGACGGGATGTGGGGTGAGCTACATGGCATGTAAGAAAGAGAACACAGGGTCTTATATCCTGCTAGTGACTTTTAGTTATCTATTTTTTTCATTTTTAAGGCTACCTAACAACACAGATATCCTTTGGTCATTTTAGTCAACCAAAGTCATTCTCTTGGACAAAAAGGAATAATGAATCCTATCAATGGTGCTCCATCCCCACTGTGATAAAGGAATAATGATTCCAATCAATTCTGCTGATCAATGGAGTGATAAATGCTGGGCCCACAGAGCCATGGAGTATACCTTCGAAGTAGCTGAATTTTGTGAGTATACCATTCAGTGTCCTCCAGAAGTCAACTGTTTACTATAAAGCAAACACTGGATTCAAGGAGCTGAGAACAGGATTCTCATAAAGGAACATGCACATATTCAAGGTCATTCTGAGAACAAGATTTTGGAAAAGTCAGGACATCCTCACTTCCTAGTGGTCCATATGAAATTAATAAAAAGCTTTATTTTATAGCATAGAATCATCAGATACAGACTCATTTCAATTCTCTCAGACATTCTGTTCAGACGTGTGCAATGCAAGAGTTAAAGGAATACACTAGCAACATCATGACTCTAGGAACAAGATAAACTGCACTCCAATCTCAGTGTTGCTATGAGGATCAATTTCCCACTGGAAAAGGTATTTAATCACTTTTTGCAGCTATTTCCTTCTTAGAACAAGAGTAGAAAATGTTTTGCTTTTTTTTTTCTTTCTCAACTCAGTCACAAGGTAATTTAAAGGATTCATTTAGGTAATATAAAACAATTTATATGTTTAAAAATGATAAAGCTGTTCATTGATTCCATCGCATTCCCAGTAGTCTTTTCTTTATAGTGCATAACGTAATAAATGCTTTCTCCCAAAAGGTTAGAGTAATTGTTTTTCTAAGTGAATATTAAATTGCATAAGGTTGGCAGGTGAAATTAGTAAAACTCTTTCTTAAAAGTGAAAAAAAAGACAGTAAGTTTTGAAAACAATCTTTACCCCAGTTACAAATACTAAAAAGAGGTGACTCCATCGGAAAAAAAACAGCGTCTTAACAAAGGGTGGTGAAAACCTAGAAGTCTGCCTGTAGAAAATTGAAACCTGACCCCCATCTCTCACCTAGCAAAAAATAAAAATAAAAAAAAATCAACTCAAAATGGATCAGATATCTTAATATAAGACCTGAAACTCTGAAGCTACTATAAGAAAACACAGGGGAAATACTTCAAGATATTGGTACAAGCAATGAATTTTTGGACAGGATTCCAAAAGCATAGGAAACAAAAACAAAAATTGACAAGTGAAATTATATGGAACTTAAAACCTTTTGCACAACAAAGAAAACCAATGACAGAATGAAGAAACAATTTTCAGAATGAGAGAAAATATCTGCCAGCTATTCATCTGTCAGAAGAGTAATAATATCTAGAGTACGTAAAGAATGCACGAAGCATAACAAAAAACAACTAATCCATTTAAACATTGGGCAAATGATCTGCAATAGGCACTTTTCAAAAGAAGAAAGGCAAATAGCCAAGACATATTTGAAAAAAAGTTCCATATTATTAATCATCAGGGAAATGCAAATCAAAACTACAATGGGATAACATTCACTCCAGTTACAGTGGCTATTATATAAAAAAGCAACAAATGCTGGGGAGGATGTAGAGGAAAAGAAATCTTTATATACCATAAAATCATAACTACCATCTGACACAGCTATCCCAATTCTGGACATATATTTAAGGAAATCAAAGTCAGTATACACAATTACAGCTTTAATCACAAAAACTAAGATAGGAAATCAACCTGGCTTCCCATCAACAGATGAATGGATAAAGAAAATATGGTACACATGTACAGTGGAGTATTATTCAGGCATAAAGAATGAAATCCAGTCACTTGTAGAAAAATAGATGGAAAAAGAGGACATTATGTTAAACAAATAAGTCAGACACAGAAATACGATTATCTCATATTTACACTTTCATGTAGAAACAAACAAGAAAACAAAGTCTGCCTGAAAATAGAAAAAGGATTACTAGATGGAAGAAGAGCAGATGGACACCATCAATCCATGACACATATCCGTATGGAAATATCACAGTGAATCCCACTAACTTTCATAATATCAATTAGTAATGGTAACATAAATATTAACCACTTGATACTCTCCAGTAGTCTGGAATATATCAGTCATGAAAATACATAAAGACCCCTGTCCTCATGGAGCTTAGATGCTAGCAGCAAGTGGCAGAAAATAAATACTGAAGAATCTTCTAAGAAACCAACAAATTACACATCCTGTTGGGGATGGATATGCTATCTTTTACAGACAACAAGGGTATGAGAAACAGGGCGGTTGCAGTTTGAAGCAGGAGAATCAAAATGTGTGTGTCTTTGAGAAGGCATCACTGTGCAGAGAATTAGAAAAGGTGATGGTGCCAGCTTGTCACGATGTGCCTGCATTTCTAATCCATGTCACAGACAAAATGCTCCTTAAACACTGAACTTTTATTGGCCCAAATTCTACACAATTGCTATGGTTACTGTGAAGTTTTAATCAAACATCATATAATATAACTTCCTGCTGTATAGTCAGCCCTGAAAGCCTGATTTGAATCAAGAGGAAGCAGGTAATGATCCAAAGCGGTTTGAAGTTGCATTGGATGAAGACGGATTCCTGTGAGGTACTACGCCGTCTTGCCTTTGGATTCAAAGTAATGATAATACCACGCCTACACTGCCAAAGAGCAGCTCATGAGTTATATTTCGTGTAGCTCCTGGGTTATTGTTGTTTTGTTTTGATTTGATTTTTGGTGCTGGGGATTGAACCTAGGGTCTCACTCATGCTAAATACACATGTATTTCAGTGTCTGAAAACAGACTTTGACATTGTTCTCATGATGCTGCTTTTACTGGCATGCAGAATACAGGAGTTTTTGGGTCAGGGAGATTTCAAAGGAAGGCATGGGGGGCTAAGCAAGGAGAACCGAAGGGGGTAATGCAAGAAGTTACAGCAAGGAAGCCAAAGGTGCAGCGAAAGGTGCAGCAGGTCAAAGATACCGGGATGTCTTTCCCAAGTTTTAGAGGTAAAGTTTTTACCTTTTCACCAGTGAGTGCGGTTCAGACTCTGGGGTTGTCACATACAAACTTTCTTGTGTTGGGGTGAAATTCTTCTATAACTAATTGGCTAAGAGTTTGGATAATGAGAAAGTAAGGAATTCTCTCAACTGTGAGAGAGCATAAAAAAAATATATATATATATATTTTTTTCCAGCTGCCATATATTATCTTGCTGCTCTGTTAAAGGCTTTTAATTTCAATCATTTATCAGGCGATTATTCTAGATGATTTAGGGAGATCAAAAAAATCTTGATTTTGTTTCTCAATATTCATAATTTATTCCTTTATATTTCTAAGAAATATTTTGGTTAGCACTTTCTTTTTTTTTTTTTTTTTTTTTGTGGGTACCGGGGGGACGACCTCAGGACCTCACGCGCCAACAGGCACCCGTGCCGCTGAGCGATATCACCGGCCCCTTTTTCGTATGTGGGTTCCGGGAGCCGAACTCGGGCCTTCGTGCTTGCAAGGCAGGCGCTTAAGCCGCTGAGCCGTCTCACCAGCCCTGGTTAGCACTTTCTAAACAATTTTAAACACACAGTTTTGTTTTAGACATATTTGTCTTACATTGTACATTAGTGGAAGTGCTTCTAATTTTTCACCCATAAGGGAAATTTTGTTATTCTTTTATTTGGATACTGTTTACCCTTAAGGGAATAAACAAACATTAAAGTCCTTGTATTCACTCAGCTATTGAGTACCATTTTCTGGTTCTTTCATTACTCAAGGTACAAAAGTTCTCCAAAGCCCTCCCAAGGAGAGATCAAATTCCATTGAGAAGACAGTCGTATATCACAGCGCAGAACTCTGCTTTCCATGATATGAATACACAACAATAAGTATTAGTAATTAAAAGGAATAGGATTGAGGAGAAAATCATATTATTCCTGTCATGTTCAATCTTTCCAAGTTTGCTTAAAATCATTCTATGTTAAATTGTATTAATAAATAATTTTCAAGGGCCCATGAGACAGCTCAGCGGCATAAGCGCCTGCCTGGCAAGTGCGAGGTCCTGAGTTCGACTCCCGGTACCCACATATGAAAAAAGGACCGGTGATATCGCTCAGCGGCACCGGCGCCTACTGGCGTGCGAGGTCCTGAGTTTGACCCCCGGTACCCACAAAAAAAAAAAAAAAAACTTTTTTAAGGAATACATTAATTATTGAGTTCAAGGTCACTAGTTTGTTCATTAAAACAAAACACAATATGCATGGAAGAAAGTATCGCCTTTACTAATTTATTATTTTCATTCAGAGTTTAGGAATTAAATAAGATCAATCCAAGTGCACCAGAAACAGCCCTAAGTGGTTTCCATACGTTTCATGTATGGGTACCCAGGAAATAAGCATCACACACACTTATGGATTCAGTAACTGAAGTGGTCAGTAATGTGGCTCTTACTTTTCTGCGTTGCTATTTTTTCTTCCTTGATGACACACTTCATTTAGTTTCTAATACAGGATATACTGAGTCTACAATATTGAACTTAGTGCCACTACAGGGTCCTAAGGGTTGTACCTGTAGTGGATTTTCTTTGACTTAGTTAAAAATAAGTAATTTTTGTTTTAAAGTAGCCAGGAGTAATTCCACTCTAAATCTGTTTCAGGATTTTGTGTTGAGATATAGTTACACAAAAAGACTACTTAAAAACAGGTACGAGACTATAAATAACAAAGAAGACCAATACAAAATGCATCTAGATTTGTTCAGTCTTTATGTGTGGTTTCTCAATTTTAATTCATATATGTTACTCAGAAATATAATAAATGTTTTTATGTCTATGTGCATTCCATAATTCTGTTTGGAATATTAGTCTTAAAAATGGTCTTGTGAAACACTTGAGAAAATAAGAGTGGTGTGGGCCTTTAGAGACCTGCTCTATAAAACCTCTACCTTTGACCAGGCTAACATGGTATCATCTCTGCTTCTGGACCCTCTGCTGAATGTGCCAGAAAATAATCACTGGTGTGGACCAGTGCCAGTGTACAACCTCGTTTTGACCCTCAGAATACTCGGGGTAGGTTCTCTGTGTTCCAGATTCTCTATCCCATCTCTGTGGCTTATTGCAAAACAAATCTTGCTGTTGTCACTGGTGAACCAACCCTTAGCTCTCCTCAATAGATAACTTTTCCTCCTATCAATCCAGAAACTGTGCAAACCCACAGACAGAAAATCCCCAACCTCTCTGGGTGAGCTGCTGCAGGTGAGCTTTGAAGCAGAGCCCAATAAGATATACCACTGGCATTTTTGAATTTAACTACACAAGCTCAATAATAGCAACCAAACTAAGTTCATGATAAATAATGCATGCCAACAATTCTAGGCTATGTGCTTTTTCATATTTTCACGTCTTTGAAAATAAATTTAGCTTAAAACTGTTACCTCTTACAATTGCCACTGGCCAGATGTTGGCCATGGAAGATTTGAGAAGTCCCACATGGGTTCTCTGTGTTTCATTACAAAAACCCTGGAAAAACTTTGAGGAATGAATGTTAGTGCTGACGGTTGCTGAAAGCCTTCCACTGCCATGTTCTGGTAAATTCAGTAAAACAAAACTTGGAGAATATTTCCCAAGCAGAGGGCAATGGAAAGACAAGCAAAGAGGCAAAGACCTAATGATCCTGCAGATATCCTATACCCTCACCACTAATGATGTCCTTGAAGAAGGCAGAGTACAGGAAATAGAAAGCTGGACAATGCCGAAGCAAACAAGAATCAGAAGAGAGACGGCAGGAATGCTTTGTGGACAGTGAAGCCCACTGTGCCACTGGAAACCCCAGGAAGTTGGAGAAGCCTGGAACATGGAAGATTTGGTGAGGAAAAACACAGGCAGTGGGCAAAGCCATCCCAAAACAGAGGATGTGAGGGCTGCAGCTGACCAGGTATAGGGGCAGGCCACAGGTCCTTTGGAGTTCACGTCTTTTCCGTGGGTGCCAGAGATGGACCTACAGTATGATTTCCCTGCTGGGTTTTGTCCTTGGTTTGGCTCAGTTCCTTTCTATCCCACTATTTCTCCCTTCTAGAGTGGGACTATTTACCCTGTGCCATTGTAGGTCAGCAGTGTTTAACTTTCTGATTTTTACAGGGCTTCACAGCTAATGGTTTTCCTGAAGTCTCAGAGGACACTTTGCACTTCGACTTTTCAGCAATGCTGAAACTGTAAAAATTTGATGACTATTAGAGATGAACTAATAGCATTTTGCATAAAGAGGTGCCTATGAGTTTTTTGGAGGCCAGGGGCACAGTGTTATAGTTTAGATCAAGAATGTTCCCCAAACACCTCATGCATTGGCAGGAGGGGATTTTAGACAGTGATTAAATCATGGAGGTCACATAGCTGACTTGCTGTTACGGGTGAGGGCTGGTCAGAAGAGGTGGGTCACTGACAGTGCTACTTGGGACTATTCCCCTCCTCAGCTCCTTCCTCTCTCTCTGCTTCCTTCCAACCATGAAGTGAGCAGCTTTGCACTGCCCAGTTCCTTCTACCACACTGCATCTACCTTGCAACCTGCTGACTGTGCAAAGTAAATGTCAGCCAAAAATAAAATAAACCTCTCCTCTTTTAAGTTGCAGGTATCAGGTATTGTCTGCAAGCAATAACAACATGATTAAGGCAGGCACCTAGCTGGTTCACTGCTCTTCACCTAGAACTGGAACACAAAGACATGGGATCAAGAACCAGCGATGCCTGCTTGGTAGACTATCCTTATACAGGTGTGCTGGCTCCTCCACAGTATCCAGAAAATGCAGCTCTGATCACAACCACCATTTCTCCTGTTAGGGTTTGATGTTTTAATGCCTTCCCCACTCTTTTCCCAGTATTTTTCTTCTCATCATCATCCTGTAATGAATAGGTACTTGTCTAGTTCCAAACTTTTGATGTTGGATATTGATTTGTTTCAATTTTCAGCCTAGGGTTCAGCCTTAGTGGAACTGAACTAAATTTTTCTGTCTTCTGTATATTTTCCTGCCCTCAACATATGACTTGGGTGCTCTAAAAACTGGCTGTGAAGGTGGGATTGGTTTTTCAACTTCATTATGTTTCATAAATACATTATCTCTCCTTACACGAAACTATACTGCTGGTTCTAATATTATATGCTTATTTATTTTTCCTTTATTTGTTATATTATTTCTTGAGCAAGAGGTGTTAATGTTTCCAAATATGATTACATTTTTGAATCCTTTAATCGTGTTTTGCTTCATATATTTTAAATATCTGTTATTAGCACACACTTTCTGATTGTTATGCCTGTCTTTAGGTAAATATCCACTTGATCTCTTTTGGTTTCCTCAACATCTACTTTTGTCTGACAACAAATCATTTCAATCAATTACCTGATATCTGCTTTTGCATTTCTAGTATTTTGTCGCTAATTTTTTTCAGTTTTCATTTTTTTCTAATACATGTTTACAGTATATAATGATTACATTTCTCATTAGGAGTTGGATCTGTACATAACACACCTTAATTCTCTTTTATGTCCCTTTCCCTTCCTCTTTCTTCCCTCTCCCTCTGTCTCGTGCCCGCCCCTCCTTCTGGAAATGATCTATCTCCCTATTTTATTTTATTTTCAAAATATGTGTTACTTTACATTTACATGCAAAATTGGTATCTGTCTCTTCTTTGTGCTTGTACCAAAATTTGACCTCTGCTTTTTAACACCCAAAACCCTTCTTTTTCCACTTCATGATTCCCTCTTGTGTCAGATTGGGAAACTATTCTACATAGCTGGGACTAATGTGAAAAATCTGCTTCCTTTTTCTCAAGAATCAAGTCCTATGCCAGCTGTTATCCAAAGTGTGAGAGCAGTCGTGTCATTCAGCTGTCCAGTTTTACAACTGCTTATGTCATGCACATGTGTTGCAAGGTACTTTTTATGGACAGCAACAGCATTCTAGTCAAATATATGTTAAGAAGGGTAGTTACCGTTGTACTAATAGCATACAGCTAACATCAATGAGTGCTTTCTGGCAAATAGCAAACACTGAATAGGTCAAATACTGGTTATTCAAACTGATGTCATAGGAATCAGATTTTGGATGTTTTAAGCTGCCCATTGGGACATTTTATTGGACTGGCAGTGGGAGAACTCTAAAGAGTTTCAGGCTGATGGGATAAGACTGGCAACTTGTACTTGAGGAAATTTAATCTGGCCGAACTCGAACAGGCGACTGTAATGCGATGAGGTCTGTGCTGACAGAGTGGGCAAGGTGCTGAGCTGACAGGGCATGCATGGGACTCGAGCAGTGGGACATCTAATGAGAACAGGATATGCTATTTGTAGAAGGTCTAATAATGGACTCATATGGCATAAGAAATGTGCAAGTCAAAAAGCAATCAAAAGTTTCTAATTTGCCTGAAATCGAAGGGGGAAAAGTACGATCACAGCTGAAGGGGAAAAGTACCCAATTTCAGGAGCAGTTACATTAGTGATATCACTTTGAGTGTGAGGACCAAGTTTGAAAGAGAAGACACCCTGCTGGAAATGATCAGCAGATAGCTGAAAACATAAGCCATTAGAGAAAGCTGAGTTCTAGAAAACAATTTGGAAATATTTGCATATAAGTAGAAAATGAGTGATACACAAAGGAGAGACATGGGTCATGAGAATCACAAAGCATTTTAGGGAATAAAACACTAATTAGTTTTTTTTTTTTTTTTTTTTTATGTGGGTACTGGGAGTCGACCTCAGGATATTAGTTTTTTTTTTTTTTTTAATGTGGGTACTGGGAGTCGACCTCAGGACCTTGCGCTTGCCAGCAAGCACTCATGCCACTGAGCTATCTCACCAGCCCTAAAACACTAATTAGGAAAGAAAAGATGGTGATAATTACAGGGTTTCAATTTTTCATATTTCTTTTAAAACCTTTAGAAAAATTGTATATTTTCAAGTTTATCTAATTTGTGCCACAAATTGATATATTAAACATTAAAATGTCATTGTTATATGGCACAAAATTATCCAAGTAATAATAAAATTGCACAAATCTATGTAATATCAATGTCAATAAAAGCAAAATTTAATTTAAAAAAACTGAGAAAAAATAACAAATGAAATATTTTAAAGAAGAGTGTCACAAAGGGGCCAGGGATATAGCTCAAGCAGCACGGTGTCTGCCTGGCAAGTGTGAGGTCCTGAGTTCAATTCCCAGTTCTCCCCGCCAAAAAAGAGTGTGTCACTAAGTGTTGAAAATGTAACTCATTACCTGAAAATGGGTACTCAACTACTGAATCAGAATTATTCAAGTTTTTTTTAATTAAAACAGTAAAAACATTTGTCGTGAAACATATAAAATCAGGAGCATCATGAAAAAGAAAAATCAGTAAAGCTTATGAAAAAAGAAAGGAAGACATCCAAGGGAAGAGAAATGCAAATATTTGACTATTTTTGTGTATACTAAAACCAAAAGTTTTTTAAAAAGTTCTTGGGAAATCAATAATTTTTTAACAAGACTGATTAAATTATAAGAAAGAGATATGGACAGAAGCCTCTACATTTGGAAAGAGTGTAAGACAAAAGCAAGAAAATTATCTACTTTACCACATCAGTCTGATGATGCTACTTGGAAGGAATCTTGGAGATTACATTTTCTAGAGATAGTAACCGAGGATCAGAAAGAAGAGTAAATTCTGAAAAACTTAGCCCTGAAAAAGTAGGAGACTAAAGCTAAAGTCCTCACTTTCTCAGCAACTGAATCTTTTAAGAAATCAGTTCCCTCACTTGCTAAAGGAGGCACCAAGTCTTGCGGACTTGACTCCTGTGAATATTTTGAAACATCAACTTTTGTGAGTCTTGTGGTTTTCTTTCACGTGGTCTCTTCAGTAGTTTGTATTTATCAAAAGTCATTCTCTCAAAACCTAATTAAAGCAAATTACTGTAAAACAATATTGAAAATATATAGATAGGAGCTCTTTCAAGAATCACATATCTAAATTTGATGGAAGTCATATCTTTGTGAGGCCATTGAAAAAGCCAGTCATTCTGGATAACAAAATTGGAAAGAAGTATTTCCTACCTCAAAACGCAATCATTTCTTTTTGATTGGAAAGACCAAATAAAAGAGATACATTTCTCATTCAGAGATCTAAGTATGCAATTTTTTGTTTTCCTACTACCTTGTGGAGGCCTAAATAAATGGTCAGAGTGAAGAGTAAGTCCTTCTAATTGATGCAGACAATAAGAAAACAAATTGAAGCCTTTGTTTTTAATTTGTTCAAACAGCATAAGCACAATTAGTAGACAATTGTTTAAATGAATCCACCGGTAAACAGAGAAAAGAGCTAACATCTTTGTAGTCCACACTCCCTTGAGAAGGAAGCTTCAGAGCATGATGTCAAGACCAGGATTGTATTAAATTACAAATAAATGGGAATAACAGGAATGCAGAAGGCACCCAATGGTTCCTAGCTGTTTTGAAGATTTTTATTTTACAAAAATGACATAGGCTGAGTTTAAGGTAAGAATCAAAACCAGCACCCACAGGGTCTTTCCTGCATTTGTACCTTATGTAGGATAAGTGGTCGTGCCATGGAGAAAAAATGGGCTCACATTATTGGCTGAAATAAAAATTTTTAATAAAAATGAACTTATTCTTATGTTCTACACTTGCCTATGAATTGATCTATAGTGAGAAGAGAATCCAGTTTTCCCATTAAAAACATACATTTAACCATGAACTTTAATTACCCTTGCTATCTGACAACATTTTAATGTGACCATTCAATACGTACTCTGGCCAATAATGCAGTTACATAACTAATGAGGTGGTTCATGAGTAGGATGTAGACACTCTTCGAAGAAAAGTTATTTACTCCTGGACAGTAGCTTTTTTCTTTACAACAACACCCAAGAAAACCATTAAATTATGATGTTGTCCTAACAGCCTGAATTAAAATACATGTGTATAAAAAGTCTGCCTCTTCAATTGACACAATAAATTTTTTTTCTTAATTACCTTTCTAAACTACTATATTCTACTGCTATTTTTAGAAACAGAATTTTTAAATTTTAAGCTTTCAAAAGGCTGAAAATGTGCTTATTCAATTCAAAGCCTGTATACATCAATGATTATGGCTAAGAACATAATCAAAGAAGCGGTCATAACTTGACCTAGGAAGAATAGGAAAATAATTATAATAACAGATAGTCAATATGTAATACAAGAATATTTAAAGATATTCTTTGTGCTACCACCATATTCATAACTAATAGCACTAAGAAATATAAATTTTCGTGTCTGTGAATTATACTAGTTGTGGGCCAGTGATATAGCTCAGTGGCATAAGCGCCTGCCTGGCAAGCGCGAGGTCCTGAGTTTGACTCCCAGTACCCACATATTAAAAAAAAAATTACATTAGTTGCAGAATGAACTGTCATGTTGGTAGAGCAGTTTGACTGGCAGCACACCGTGGTTGCATTTCTTTGTGTCACGATGGCAGAAACCTTCTCAGGACCAGATGCTATTCCATCTTCAAATTCCATTCATTGCCAATGTATCTCAAAGCTAGAGAGGAGTTAATTAATTAAAAAGGCTTATTTTTGAAATTCACTCACATCTGAATATCTCAATTGAAGCTGCTGATTATAATGTTATTCTATATTAGTATAAATTGGCTGGTAACATGGAAACCTTTAGCAAAATGTCATATACATATATCAAATACTTATGCACGTTCTATGTTATAGTCAAAACAGTATTTTATGAAAAGATCGCATCTGTGTTATACTTTGAGAAAAATAACATTTCAAGGCTGACTGTATTAAGCAGACTTTTTTTTAAATTACATTTTTAAATTAAATTACATTTTAAATTTTTAATTTAATTTTAATGTAATTTAAAAATTACATTTTTAATTTAAATTATTTTTTTAAATTAGCATTAAATTCAAATGTTATAAAATAAACTCCAGAAAGCACTAAAATAATTTATCATAGAAAATCATGCTCACGTCTATGTCTGTGATTGGCCCTATGCTGGCATTGTTTTTGTACAAAATATCAGCATCAACTCTTCGCCATCTCCTGGAAACCTTACCAAGGTCACCTGGAGTGGAAGGCTTCTTCTTCCATCCTCCACAGAATACAGTGCTCCAAGAGACCGTGCACTGGGATTTGAGGCATGAAGTCATTCTTCACTGCAGGGTTAAGCAGGTAATCATAGGATGAAAGCAAATTAACTGCACTGTGAAATCATGGCTTTGAAGAGAGGATCCAAGCGAAAGGAATGGTTCCTCAGGATGAAACATCAGTGACATTTTTATACTTGGTGTCGTTCTGGTTTCTAGTACTCAAGATGTTGGCCCTGTTTGGGTGGAAAGCACTAAGTTGAACTGAAAACACGGATTTCCTATAAATGCCTGAAATCACATTTGCGTTTACAGATCACCGGTTCCTACATATGCAGCTGGTTCTGTCCAGAGCTCACTGGTGACAGCCTGAGGCTCATGCACGGGTGAGTCTACGGGCTGCCGGGGAACCCTGCCTGGGAATCTCAGCTCCACCGCTCAGTGCTGTGGACCCTGAGGGAGTTATACCAGCCAGCTGCTTCACGGCAGTGATAACCACAGCAAAGCATTACAGCAGCCGTTCATACGTGTTGTTATGAGTGGCACTCGGTCCTAGCAGAGAGCAGGTTACTTAACAAAAAATGGAACTTCTGAGATGTGTGTAATTTTTCTGTATTTCCACAAACACAGTGTTAGTGTCTTAAAGAGATTTCACTTGAGAAGAAAATAGACTAACTGACATAAGGGCTTTCTCTCTTTTCAGGGGCTGTAATTTCATTTTACAGTTCAATGCTATCTGGGCTATGACATTCAAGCATGCCTACTTCTTGGTAGTTTTAACATTCCTGAATGACAGATTTACATAATTGTTCTTATACTGAATGAATGATATCAATTTCCTCTTCTTCTAATATTGATGCAGAACTGAGAACTGAGTCAGATGTATGTTTAGGGACCAGCTGAGTGACAAGACATGGGGTAATCAGGCACAGTGGTGCAGATCCATAATCGTAGCATTTGGGAGGCTGAGGCAGGAGTATCACAAGTTCAAGTGCCACCTGGATAACTCAGCAGGACTCATCTCAAAAATTTTAAAATGGGGAGGGGCACTGGGGAATGTAGCTCAGAATGAAGGCTTTTTTTTTTTTTTTAAGTTTAAGACAAAGGGCAGTTAAGCCCCTCAGCCTATCCTGTCTCACCTTGCTTAAATGTCTTTGCTTTGTCCTTTCAGATGTACCACACGAGTGACCGTCTTGCTTCACAAATGTCTTGCTTCAAATGTGACAGCTGAAACAAAATGCATCCCATTTTTTCTTGCACTATCACCAATGAGCAATCGGACATTTTATAAGCAAAGAAACATGATTTTCAACGATCTGAGCTCTCCGGTGGCATTGCATGAAATAACTATTTGATTAATAAATTTACTTAGTCAAGCGGAATATGTATTATGAAAGCATTAAACAGAAGGATGAGACTGAAGTCACAAACCTAAGGTTTAGGAGGATAAAGGTTTGCATACAGATCGCAACTGGCAGTGAAAGTGCAGCATCTAGGTGTGGTCGCTCAGTTCATAAAACTGCCAAGCACATGGAGGAAGAGACAATTAGGAGCTGATATCTGAACCTCTTTACCCTGGCTAAGTTGTACATGCCAGGGTGTAACTACAACTTATGGAAGAAGGAACATCCCAACTCATAAGGCTTTCATCAGCCCCAGTGAATAATTACTTCAAGGAAAAGACAAAGACAGAGATGAAAAGAAAAATTTTTTTCACCAGAAAGATCAATGCACTCTTCAGAGAGGAAATACAAAGTTTTCACGGGTGGGATTGTTTTAACAGTCAGAAATTACAAAATGAACAATTTTTCAGACTAAGTTGGAGGAATACATTTGGGTAAAAATAAAAGTGCAGGGGCCGGTGAGATGGCTCAGCGGCTTAAGCGCCTGCCTGGCAAGCACGAGGGCCCGAGTTCGACTCCCGGAACCCACATACGAAAAAGGGGCCGGTGATATCGCTCAGCGGCACGGGCGCCTGCTGGCGCGCGAGGTCCTGAGGTCGACCCCCCCGGTACCCACAAAAAAAAAAAAAAAATAAAAAAAAAATAAAAGTGCAGTGTAATGCAATTGCAAGATGGAAGTAATTGTGTCTCATCATAAGAATTGTTCTTTTTTTGCATTTTAGTAGAGGCAGCTTGTTGCTTGGCCTGTTTCTGTACTGCACAAAAGAAGGCAAGCACTGGAGATCCTTAACTCTTGTAATGCAAAGAAAATGAGTATCTGCACCCCTCAAATGGACAGAATCTGATTTCTGTGAAACTGACCGGAAGTCCACAGACTTGCCACGAAAGGTGGCCAAATCTCTTCCAATGCTTCAGTTGATCACTTCGATATTCACAGGTTCTGCAACAAGAATTCGCAACAGGTTTTGAGAACACATTATTCCTGAATTTTCTATAGTCTGGAACTTGTGAATTTTTTACATGGGTGATTGTTGAACCCAAAAAGAGAAGACCAAAGGAGAAAAAGTACTTCTGGATGATTTTTTGATGCCTGCATTTATCTATCTAGTATCTCGATCTGCTTATAAATATAGCTCTTGCTCTATGGACAAAGATAGAGACATAATGCCGCTGCATTATTAATGCATGTTTGTGGCTTTTGCGGTCTTTGTTTTTTTTTTTTTAAAGCTTCTTCCAATGTTGAATGAAGACCTATTTCAAATTATACTAAATAATTATGGAGATGCTTTGGATTTTATGAGTTAAAATTAACTTGATGTTGTTGCTTTCTGTTTGGGAATTTAATCTTCTTTTTCTCATATTTTAAAATCTTTCCTGAAGGCTGTGTTTTATTGTTTTGGAAGTTCTGAAATGGCTTCAGGCCAAAACCATGAAGCAGCTGAGTAATTACCACACTGACTTACTTGTTCAATATTAGTAGTTCGCTGATTATTACCTTAAAAGTCAAGAGATGCCTTATCAGGTCTTTATTAACAACTTCAGATAAAAGAGAAAATGAAGTAACAAAATGGAAAACAAAAACTAGAAATGTTAGCTTGAGGCTATGTCACTGGGTAGCTGGAGACCTAAACCGGGGTTATGTAAGAGTCGACTGGAATGTCGTGAGTGCAGGCATAGAAATAAGGCCGGTGAGATGGCTCAGCGGCGTAAGCGCCTGCCTTGCAAGCGCAACGGCCCGAGTTCGACTCCCGGAACCCACATACGAAAAAGGGGCCGGTGATATCGCTCAGCGGCACGGGCGCCTGTTGGCGCGTGAGGTCCTGAGGTCGACCCCCCGGTACCCACAAAAAAAAAAAAAAAAAGAAATAAGGGTTCTAATCCATACTAGTACATCTCTTCCATACCATAATTATGTCTCAGTGAATTCAAGATTTAGAGACGATCAATTCAATTTAAACAATATTGACTAGATTTGGACATGTTCATCCTCATTAAAAATAGGAAACCATATTTATTCACAGAGGTACAGGAAATAGATACAAGTATGTAATTACCAGAAAAAATCATCCATTAATCATGAGTGGAAGCAGTGACATTTCTGTCTTCCAAACAACTACATAATTTGGTTAGTCTAGGTGTTCGGTCTTTGAATAGCTTTTGAATCCTAAGTAGGTTATACCAGTAGATCTCAAAGTAAAACACTATCTACAGCTTTTCTTCTTAACGAAACAATCCAATAGCTTTCAACAATTATAGCAAGTTTAAAAGAGAGCCTATTTGATATGACATGGGCCATTATTTTACAAGCTATGTAACGCAGGCAGGATTTTTGAGATGACACAAAAGTAAGATTGCAGGTGGAACTCTTTATTTGATTTTAATTTTATATAGTACATGTTTTCAGTGCATAATGATTGCTTTCCTCGTGGGGAGTTGGTGCACATATATAACACATCATCCTTCTTGTTTTCTTCTCCTTCCCTTTTCCATCTTTCCTCCTTCCTCCATCTTTCGGTCCCAACTACTTTGAAAGATAGAGAACTGAAGAAAATAAAAGCATTTACTAAAATGAAATATAGAGAAGACATTTGATATGCCATACTAATACTAGAAATGGGAACCAAATAAATTAGATAAAATAACATGTAGCCAGTATGTAAGAGGTAGTTAGAGGTGAAAACCATATACTCTTCAGCTGGGCCTGCAAATGTCTGATAGATAACTAAGAGTAGGATAAAAGTTGGCATCTCTGCCTTCATTCTGCATTTCTCTCCTTGGCTACTTTAAACTCTGGGTCAAATTTCCACTCAACTCTGCATGTAGACGTGCCAATCATTTTGGGAATATGCTTCCAAGCTAATAATCTTCACCTTCAAGGCTGACCACACTAAGATAAGAGTAAATGATACTGTCAAGATTTTCAGGGACATCAAAATCAACAGATTGTCAACTGCCAGCTTTTACAATGTCCTGTTCCAGACCCCCATGGAGTGCTTAAAACTGTACGGTCACTGCCCTAAACCTGAAGAAACTAACTCCATCTTCCCTTTCTGACTAGCGCCTTTCTCTGAGCCATTCATTTCTCCAGTCACACTGGACTGCAGGAACGATTCTGATTGATAAACACTCTGTGACAAGAGGCAGACTATCCCCAGGCGGCACCACTTTTTTTTTTTATTATCACTGATAATGATCAACCAGACCATAATTTGACCAAGACTGCTTAACTACTAAAAACTTGTCACCCCTGGCTTTTGTTCCTTCTCCCTGTTTAAATACAAAGCTTTTGTCAGGCCCCTGAAGACAGGGCTGAGGATGTTATTTCCTCTGTTGTCCAGTATGACTATACCAAATAAATTCCTTCCCTATTTAATCATTGTTATTGTTTTGTTTTGTTTTTACTTTGTTTTGGTTTTAGGGTAGTGGCCATACAGTCTGCTGGCACTCTCCAAAGTCAGATCGCTTTCTGACCTAGAATTCCAGGAACAGATTTGGCAGTCAGACACGAGGCTACACCTACAAAATGGCTGCCATGCCCACAAAATGGCTGCCACTCACTCATTGGTTCCACTAGCCAATCCTAGTGGAAGAGGACAAGAAAAGAAAGTCCCATTCAACTGCTGAAATCACTTTCATTTTGAAGTTCCTCTCTTTTCAGTGTGAGCCAACATTGGCTGCTTTTTACCATTATTTGAAGCAGAGAAATGAGTATTTGGACTCTATAGGGCCTGAAATTTTACCCCTGGCAAATTCTCCTCAGCAGTCCACATTGGGCCCTTTTGGGGGTTGTTTTAAGCTGATCTTGGTTCCTCTAAACCATTTCAAGTTTTGGGCAGTTGTCTAAGAAGGAAGTTTGGCTTCTGTAATTTTGTGGTGCCACTAGCAGAAAGAGACTTAAGATTCCAGAAAATCTAGGGGAGGAGATCTCTGCTGTGATTTACTTAAGAATGGAAAGTATTAATTCTACCTGAAAGCCTCCTAGGGAGAGTTCTGGCTAAATGGTTTATTTGTAGTTATAAATCTACAACTAAGATAAAGATGATTTATTAATGTAAAACAACATGACCTATGTATCTGAAGTGTACTCTGGCTTCATGTAGTTACTTTATATGTCTTTTTGTCTTTTAGTTTGATTGTTATTCTATGTTTGCGATGGTTGGCTTGATAAGGGAGGAAGGAATTTGATAGCTGGTACAACAGTGTTATGGAAAATATACGTATAGAAAGTCACAGGACTCCAGTAACACAGAAATTTGCCTTCCAAGGCACCTACCCAGCCACTGTTTTAACTTTGTTACACCTTCCTTCAAAGAGCCTTTGGGCCTGCCAGGAGAGATCTGTCTACATACAGCCCAGGCTTCCTGGCAGGAGAGGACAGTTTGAACAGAAGTAGGAGCAGATAACATTTGCCCGCCATTGAAGTGGGAGGGAGGTAAGGCAAAAGGTGGTAAGAGAGGAACATGAGAGGGCCAGTTCTTGTTCCTCTCAGAACTTCATCTTCTGTCACCATTTCTACAAAACCCTACTCCTCTCTAATTTTTATCCCTTTTTATTTTTCCTGCTTTTATCCCTGAATTTGCATTTGCTAGTCCTTCAAATCTTGTGTGGCCCTGAGTAAATTTTATTGTGTAAACCATCAAAACTTTCTACTGTGTATTAAATGTTCATCGGTTCACTAAATATGAATTTTAAAAGAATGTACATCCTATCTATCTATCTATCTATCTATCTATCTATCATCCATCTATGTTTCTTTTAGTCACTGCTGCTCAAAATGTGGGAAGGAACATCATGAGTAAATTCTGTTTATGCTCAGAGGAATGTGTAGTTTCTGTACAAATTCCTACATTTCATTGGTGTTCATCTAATATCATTATTGACCCTTCCAACAAAATGTCCAGATTTGCGGCAAACATCAAGTGATTATGATCCAGGTTGCATCAAGCAGAACCCTGCAGGGATCTTGTTTATGTTAGAAATGCACGTTGTCCTTAATTTCCACCCTGTCAAAATATTTTAGTCCAGCATTCTATAAATAGATAGTAGACTAAAAAGGAAAAAAGCTTGTTCTTGATAGCAGGAAAAGCATTTGCTGTCCCACCGACCATGGATGAATCTCACGTATAAGAAACTACTCAGAAAATAAGAAGTAAAACATTATTTGGCACTGACAATGAAGGGAGTATTTAATGTCAGAATTCACTTCATTATCAAGAAGATAATCTAGATAGGTACTTTACAAAACTAATGTGATCAACCTATGGTATACCAACTGGAAGTTACCTCCTACTTTGATAGAAATGTGCTCTTATTGACTAGTCAGATTGCTGCGGTTCAACAAATCCAATAAGTACCAGGAGGAGTCTAGGTTTTCTGAAGGCAACTTAAGAACTTCAGACTGTGTTTTACATTAATAGAGTTCCCATAGCTCTGGATCTGTTGAATCAACATTTCTAATAAAACTCCCCACAAGAAATCTTCGCCTAAATAGTATAGGTGGCCACAATGCTGATGGTGGAGGCTTTGATGGATGACAACCAGAATACAGAAGCTTAGTTAATGCTCCGATAATCATTAGCCTTGATTAGGACATTAAGTATTACTAAAGTAAAGCCCTCTAGCACTATTGATCATCCGAGGTATAAAATGAGTTTAACGTGAACTACTTCACCTAAACTAAAAATTAATCTAGCTAAAATTATGCAAACTATGCACATTATAAAATAGTTAAGGTTAACATTTGTTTTGTGATGATTAATAAACATTAGAATATTGCATCAAAATCACAGAAAATTACAGATTAGCTTAAGGAAAAAATAGTTGAATTTGTGACTCATATAAATAAAAAGCCCAGAGTATTCAAATTTTAGGCACAGTTGGCTCCAGGAACATGGCACAAATATGTATAGTTCTAGCCTCCTTCCTCCTTCACTTCCATTTCTTTTTTTTGAGTTGCCTCTGCTTGGTCACATTGACAGACAGGCATATTTTATATAGTGACAAGAAATACTGATTCTGGGATTGCATCATTCTCAAATTCGAGATCCCAGAGGAAGAAAGGCACTCTGGTTTCTTAGAATTTCTGTCAACCCATGGAGGGTTCTGTTGGTCCCTCCTGGAATCATGCTGCTCCAAAAGCCAATCACTGTGATTGGAGAGATGTGGTCATGAATTGGCCAGTCATGATTCCAACCATGGTTCTTGAGTTTCAGAGATGAACCATCCCAACAGAACCACACAGAATGACTAGTAACATGAAGAAAAAGGGGCACTGTAGACGCTTTATCCATTTGGACAGTCGTCACTGATTCCTTAGTATGTACCAAACTCCTGCTAAGCCCCACACTGCTGGAAACATATTGATAAAATTAACAGTGCTTTCCATTGATATCAGAATATATTAGTGTATTATAATTGATTGAAGTCTCAGTTTTATACCATCTTTTGGGCAACACTGCTAGACGATATTATTAGCAGGCATATGTGAAACCAATACTGTAGAACAGAAAAGCCCTGAGCTATCATACATGCTGAATCGCGTTCCCTCAAACGTTAATAATTTCAACCATAACTCAAAGCTTTTTCAAATCATTGGCTTGTTGGGGGGTCATCAAGTGGGCTAATTCATTCGTTCCTTTCTTTCCCCACCCTCACAATCTAAGCACGTTTGAGTCTCTCACATACGACTTCCTTAAACACGCCAGCAGACAGCGCTCTATCCTTGATTTGTTGAAGTGAAGCTAATGGTATAATCCCACTAGTGATAGCTAATGGCAGTCACAAGGTGTAATTGAAAACTATAGTGAATACATACATTTAGAAAAACTATTATGGTAAAAAATGTAATTAATCCCCTTCAAAATACCCCAATCTTTTTTTTTTTTTTTTTTTTGTGGGTACCGGGGGTCGACCTCAGGACCTCGTGCACCAGCAGGCACCTGTGCTGCTGAGCGATATCACCGGTCCTTTTTTCATATGTGGGTTCCGGGAGTCGAACTCGGGCCCTCACACTTGCCAGGCAGTCACTTATGCCGCTGAGCCATCTCACCGGCCCCAATACCACAGTCTTTGAGAAGGCTGGAAAAGAAAAACTGAGAAAAGCATGGTTGGACAGCATGAAGCGATTTCAAAAATCCAAGGCATGGGTTAAAGAATTGAAAAACATAGGCTTATGCTAAAAAGAGCAGAGCTTTCTAAGCTGAAAGATTTTGCCTGCTGCCCCATCACTAACCTGTGGCATTGAATGGAGACTTTTTGGTTGTCAAAAGTAATGGTGGGAGTAGGATGTAACAGTAGGTAGAGTGTAGGGATGCTGCTGCTAAATATCCCACAATACACACAGGTTAGTTCTCCACAACATGGAATTATCTGGCTGGTATACAAATGATGCCTTAAAACAACAGAAAGAAATGCAAAGTTTCTCACAGCAGAGAAATACCACGCTAAAATAGACAGAACATGCACTGAAGACAATCAGAACATGTAGCTCCTACAGTGAAAAGCATAGGAGAAGAGCGAGAGTAGATGTGGAAGCTGAACAGAGAAATCATCCAGGAAATCAGGACCGACGAGGGGCACAGACCAGCATGGTGGCTGGAGAAGAGGAAAACACGGACAGAGGCCAAGGGGAAAAGAGGAAGTGGCAAAGGCAACACTAGAAACAGCAGAGTGGTAAGAGGAAAACCTGGGAAGAATATCACCCCTCAAAGAAAGCATTTCCAGGAGGATGGAGTACGCAACTGTGCAGAATCGACCACGAAGATGAATTATGAGAGAATGGAACCAAGTCCATACTTGGCACTTCAGAATAACTCAAAGGAATCAATGATGCTTGGGATTAATATCTTCTGAATTTAATAGAAGTTTTTCCTTTTTAATCTTAGATCAAAAGCTTTTATCTTTACTGACACAAGTCCTGTCTTTCCAGGGCAACTTTCTCTTTCTTACACAGACCTGATCTTGCTACTTGTTCTTAGGGCTTCTATCTTGAACTTGTTAAAGGACTCTGAATAATCCTGCTTTTGAGGAGCAAAACACTGTCCTTCCATTTCCAACAGGGAAAGTTAATGAAGGGATAATTAATGCAACAGAAAGTATAAATACTAATTCTTTGTCTAAACCAACAAGTTTTATAACTAAACAATAATCTTAATTAGAGTCATTTATCGCAATGTAATTACCACTGGCTATGCCACATAGACACATGTCATAATCGTATGCGTAATTCCTTAACATGAATTGGTTCACAACCGTCAGAAAAGTAAAGGCTGCCAGCTACCTGTGAGTTTGCTAATTACCTGTTAGAAAACTCCTGACCTCTTAGGAGAGGGTTTTTTCTCAGCTGCACTCCTATGGTCACCATTTGAAGCAATTATCACAGTAGAGTAAGAAACAGACATGCTCTCTACACCGGAGATGCCTGGAACAGCACGCCGCCCTTCTGTGCAGGTAAGTGCCAGCTTGTTCTCCCCTGGGTACCTGGGACAGCAAGTGGCCTATCTGTAACTTCCTGCCATTTAGTCACGGGACAAGGTAACACAAGATTTTAATTATCTTCAGTTTTTACAGAAAACACGTATGGAGACTACACTATGGTTTAACATCATGCAACTGTATACTGCATTTAGTAGTAGACCCTCAGGTATTTATAATGAAGGAATTCTCTGTGCCTAAAGCCCTAGGCTTCTCTATTGTGCTGGGGACAATATTTATTAGATATCAGCAGACGTAGAATCAAGGTGACAGAGCCAGGCCTAGGTGTTGAGGCCCTTGCAGATTAGCACGCAATACTTCATAGATGATCAAACACAATTCACTTAGAACCATTTGCACATTTTACCAATAACATCTGGACAGACTCATAAAAATGTGAGAATGTCTACTCACACAGTGAATGTGTTCAAAATAAAAGGATCCCATCCAGTGTATGCTGGAAGACCATTTCTTTGTGCAAATTCAGAGGGAAAAAAAAGAGGATCCTTTTGAAATTTCTTTTTCAATAATCTTTTAGCTGTGCTTATAAAGATGCCACATATTCAGTGATCCATAAATCATAGTACATTTTATGATCCATGGAAGGTGAACATAAAAGGAGACAGTCATTGTACTCAGTGTCAGAATGTTGGTCAATTTTCCCTCACTGTAACAAACATCTGAGATTATCAACTTACAAAGAGCAGAGGTGTATTCTGGCTCCAAGTTTTGGATGATTCAGTTTATGATCAACTGAACCTGTTCCTGGTGGGTGTGTGGGAAGCACGGGTCAGAGCAAAATCAAGAGGAGCGGAAGGGGCCAGGGTCTCACTGTGTTCCTCGAGGTCATGCTTCTAAAGGACTGGAAGACCTCCAGGAAGTCCGTGCCTCCTGAAGGCTCTACCATTTCTCAACAGCAACCCAGGAGAATGCGTGACCGTGGTTCCTGGATGGACACTTAGGAATCCATATCGAAACAAGTGAGTGCCCAATGTGCCAGGAGCTGTCATAGCGCTGTTAAGACGAAGGTCCTTTCTCTTGGATGGAAATTCAACAAATAACCAGAGCAACAGGCTTCATAAGTTGTCATATGGTTTGCTGTTTACATAAGATTAAAAACTAAAATAAAAAAAGCAAAATCCTGTCACTTAAAATATGACAGAAATAAGAAAATACGAATGAGGAAGAAAATGAATTGGAATTTACAAACCAAATGTGTGGGAAACAATAATTAAATGAGGATGATTATTAAATTTCTTGGAACAAAATACATAGCCCCAAAACACAATGTAAATCACATTTTCCACATCACTTCTCTGCCAGTCAATTGTGCACTGATTTGTAACATTTCCTGTGTTTTCTAGTGGTTCAGTTTGCATGCTAGTCTAACCTGTACTTAAGGTTTATCTCTCTAGTTTCTAACACATCCTAAACTTTACGTAGAAATCCAGAGACACACAGCAAAGACTTATATTATATTCTCATGTTCTTTATAAAGCAGAGCATTAAATAGATTATTAAGTGTCCAGCCAGAATGTAAATTCCAGTGAAGTGATAAAAATTTCACTGGAAGAATTTTAAGTATTCTCAACATTGCATATGTTACTTTTCAAACAGCAGTAGAAAATAAATGAGTTTCATTTGCTCCTAACATTTACTTTCTCTTAAACCACATATTTAAACCTCAGTTCATAATCCATGACAAAATCATCAATAGAATACACTATAAAGACAATGTTTTTATTCCAAAATCCAAATATTTTTTTATGATTCATTAACCTAAGTTAATGGCCCTGTAAATGTTGTCTTTGCATTTACATAGGTCTTTGCTATTAATTAACTTTCCTCATTTCTCATCTACAAGATTGCTCTTTATAAAGTGCTAAGAGAACGAATGCGCATCATTTTACACTTTAAATTGAAGCCAAATGTGCACTGGAAAGCGAGTTTCTAATCTCTTTTAAAAAGACACTTGGAATCCCATAGAGTAAACTGAAATTCTCTGCAGAAGCCCCGTGGAGAAACAATATACAGAGCTCCTGGCAGCTTGACACTGTGTTTTCCTTACGATGATTGAGTGACAAACTTAGGTCAAAGCCTGGAGTCACCATGTCCTGCAATGTTTCCATTTACTCATAGGAACATGAAACGTTCAGAGAAATAAACTCTTAGCTCTCAGCAGTTCTAAAATGTTATGACAGTAAAAGTGGTAGGATTTTATAGTTTCAGGGAAAAGAATAAAAAGAATACAGATCTAATAATATACTATTATGACGTCCATCCACTTTTAGTCAAGGGAGACAGCCACGATTAGGTTTTAGCAGATTGCTTTAATAGAAAAAAAAATAGCTCAACATATTTAATAAAAAAACATTTTAAAAGATCCTGTTTTATTAACCAAATTATTTTAAACAGGGGTGGGACATTCAATACAATTTCCAATTTTTTTGTTTAAAATTTATTTTTCTAAGCTATATTTATCCAAAATAAAATCAAATAGAATAAGTCATACATTGGGTCAGCAGATAGTCATGGTAAAGCTATTGCACATACTTTACCTCCTACGTGCTAACAGAAATGTGGATTAGAATTCCACACGGTTGGTATGTGCGGAAATACAGTGTATGTTTCCCTGAAAAAGAACAAAATGGTGTACGGATACCATGGCATTACATGAAGTCAGATCTTTTTTTTTTTTTTTTTTTGTGGGTACCGGGGGTCGACCTCAGGACCTAGCGCGCCAGCAGGCGCCCGTGCCGCTGAGCGATATCAGCGGCCCCTTTTTTCGTATGTGGGTTCCGGGAGTCGAACTCGGGCCCTCGCGCTTGCCAGGCAGGCGCTTACGCCACTGAGCCACCTCACTGGCCCCCAAAGTCAGATCTTAATGGCCTTTAACAATCTGATCTATAGCATTATATCAGCAATTAATGTTACTACCAAGAAGTGGTCACATAAAAAATTTCATACACAATGCAGAGCCTTCAAACTCTCAAGCTCTACGTCTTTAGATTGGAAACTGAGAGCCTTTGAGCTTAAATCACGCTCATAAGCTCCTGCTGGGAGATGATGCTTTAGCCATGGGGAGATGAAATTCATATCACTTGACTCTCTGACTTTCCTATAAACACACAATGTCCTGAACGCAATGTTTTGAATGGAGAGATAAAATATCCTACATTACTTCAATTAAGAAGCTGAAATATAAGCTTTATAATATGAACTAAAGTAGTGGGGTGAGTTTGGGGGCATTAAACTTTCAAAGATGGATGTTGACCTAACAGTCTCCAGGAATGAGATCCTTTCTGTTTGGAGCTCCTGGTAGTCATGCCAGTCCTGTGACCCTCACCTAAATATGATAAAGTAAAAGTAAATGAATAACTAATAAATATATAGTATGTACACATAGGAATAATGTCTCGGAAGGTTTTGTAGCTGTGCCTCTGTTTGGTGTGGGGTTTTGTTTGCTTGTTTGTTTCCCACCGACCTTGGTTCAGCTCACTAGGGAAGCCCATACCCAGGGAATGAGGTGATTTTATGGATCCAAGTCTCAGAGACAAGCTTCCCTCTTAGAGACTGTACTTCAAACACCAAAGTAATTCCTAGACAGACAGAAGGATGGCTTTTAATCTTCTTTCCAGAAAGTCCCCTTCCAATGACAGAAGTCAAGATGACATCGGCTATACTGACAGTGGAAGAGTGGCTATCAAACTTCGTACAGTTCACAATTTGACTTTGCTAGTAAGACATTTAAAGAGAAGGCTAAAATGAAGGCTTGAGGAGAACCCCAACTACAAACTGCATTGAGACAAAATAAAGACAGTCATGGAAAAACATTTATATTAAATATCAAGCCAAAGCACAAAATGGGCTACAAAATGGTTTGGGTGTTGGGGAGTACCACAAAAGTACTATGGTAGGCTTTTACTGTACTCTGTACTTTACCATGCACTCTGTTGACTGTCCCTATAATCATTACTATGTGCTTAGTCAGTCTCTTTGTTAAGTTATTGCACCCACACTTCTCAAAGTTTTTATGTAAAGCAGTCCCTATTTCAATTGCTTTAAGCCAGAAAGATTTTTTTTCCATTTTTGAAATTCTTTGAATTTCCACCATTAGATTTTCCACTAGCAATTGTCAAACAAAGAGCAATAGAGAACCATGTCTTCTTCCTCTACCTGTTAATATGGGGATGTATCTATCACCCTCATGAAATCATTACTGTACTGAGATTTCATAACTTGTTATCTTTACCCCCTTAATATTGGAAACTATCAAATTGCTATTTTGTAGTCTAAAATCATCAATTTCTATGGTTTAACTAAGTGGATTATTATTTTTTAACAGTAGCTTATTACAAAAACTTGAGAGTATACAGGAATATCAATATAATGGTGACTGTAAGATATTGTATCTATATCTGCTATCAGAAGTCCAAAGGAGGGCAGCAGATGAAGTATACATGTGAAGTTCCCAGGAAGAGAATGAAGGGAGTCAGGCAGAGGAGAGTTAACGTATATTCAGTCCAAACTGGTTCAACCTTTTAAAAAATGATAGAAAAACAGCAGCTCTCATACCATACCTGGAGATGGTATTCAGTCTCATTTCTCATGAATTTCATACTACAAATACAATAGTATCTGAGGTCTTTGATTTGTGAAATATTAGATTGTACATGAACTACAATGAATATCATAATGGTTTTCTACTTGCTACAACATATATTTATATATGTAAATATTACATAAGCATATATAAATCATCTATAAATACATATGCCATGCATAAACACATATTATACATATTTTAATTTTTCTAATACAGAAAAAAATGGAAAATGTGGTCTAAAAGGCAAGAAAACGGTACCTTTCATTTCTCACTCCTCCCATACCTGTGCCATCCTGGAGTCACTCTCTCACGTGTGCTTTATATCTACTTTAACAAGATTCAGCCCATTTTGCCTTCAAGTTTCCTTTTAAATCCATCTGACCTTTCCATTTCCACTGTCATTTATCCCACTTAATTCTGTGTCAGTTTTTCTTGCTGGAGTTATTCCAATAATCTCCTAAGTGGTTTCTCAAACATGCGCTGATTGCCTGGGATTTATTCTTTGCACTATTGCCAGAGTGACTGTCCTATAACACAAATCTAATCATATTACCACCCTCCTCAAGCAGCCCTCAATAGCTGTCATATAAACCCCACTGGAGGGCAAAACCAAAGAAGGGCCTTCTCATCGGTTGACTGAAGCATGTGGGCTCAGCAGTGACTGCTACCAAGACCCAAAATCTACCTCCACCAATCCCTAGCCCAGGCATGGGGCCAGCTATCTACTAAAGAGATAGATTCTGCTCCCTCTGTCTCTGCCCCCATAAGACACTTGATGCCTCTCACCACAATTAATATAGCAACCCTCCCAACTCCTCAGCAGAATTAGAGAAAACAAGCCTTGGGTACTCATTTCAATAACACTAGAGCCATGAGGTGGCTGCAGAAAAAGTCTAATAAGGAATGAATGGATAAATGTTGAAGGAACAAGTGAAAAATAAACAATGCACTTTGAGAATACCAACAAAATATGACGATGACATAGTGAGCTGAAAAATCCAATGAAAGCTCCTGAAAATAGTCATGGGTGAGCATACGCCTTCCACTGACATCATGTTTGAATTTTCAGCAATGTCAGCAATAAGGCTCAGCAATTCTGGGCTACTTTGCTAAAATTATTTCCTTTTCTAATTTTCAAACTTCTTACATGTGTTATCTAAATCTGTTTCAAAAATAACCTCTTGCTCTTGAGATTTAAGCATCTCTATTTTCCAAATAAGGAAAGTGAAGACCAAAATATCAAATGACTAATGGAAAGCAGTCCTCTAAGTCAGCAATCTGCCTCCTGAGAGAGGGCTTGTGGCTGCGTGGAACAGTGTGGTTTCTACAGCATGGAGAGAATCCCCATCCAAATGGCTGCAACGAGCTGAGCAGAGGCAGGCAGGAAAACTAACAACAGACTGGAATAATGAAGCAATCCTTGGGGCCAAGGGGAGAGAACAGAAGCGGAAAATAACTCCATTCTGTACTCACTGGTCACAGATGGAGTCATCCACTTGATGAATAAGACAGGGAGGACCACAAAATAAGACTTGTTGCCAAGTGATGTCAAGGTGTCTTGGAAAGAACAGAATCAACACCGAAGTTACTACTGATGATGTCTATTCTCCATGTTGCTGTTTTGTTATGCAGTATTTTTGGCAAATTATAATTCTTTAGTGGCAGCACTTTATAACACATAATATGGGGCAGCTCTAGTACCAAGTAAGCAGTAACGAACATTGTGTTTGAATCTAGAAGAGATACTGCATTTACTACAGAGTAGATTTTCATCATTTTAATTTCTCTGTTATCCTGAGACTTGTTTTCTATGTGTAAAATGGAGAAGATAATGTCTATTTTAAACATACGTTTCAGGATGAATATGATGGTAGACTATTAAAAATGATGAAATGTTCTATTCAGATGAGAGAATTAAAATTACTTCTCTCTCCATATATATTGATGAATTGTACTGCCTGAAAATTAAGTAATATTTCAGTATAATTATAAGGTATTTATTAAAATGTTTCTCCCATTTAAATAACTATCAACAGTTAGAAGCAGAACAACAATTCATAGCTATTCGTGACTTATTGTCACATTTCAGTAAATACATCAATTTGTGGATGCCATTGTAGAGATTATTGGAAATTACTTTTTACCACATACACACTGCCACCGTTCCAGGTAGCTAACAGTCATTGTAGAAATGGCCCAATAGGTATTGTATTCAGTAATAGTGTTTCTACATTTTATGATGGTGATATTGTGACATTTGACAAGAAGAAGCACTAAAAGTTGGTGCTATCATAAAGCAATATGGGATCAGTTACATCAAATTACCTTGAAAGCTGAAATAATGAAATTGGTTTCCTCTAACTTAATGTGAGGATCTGGATCCTATCATCTCTTTTCCATAGTGCACATTATAACTAGTTTAACCTATTTGTGACAGTGGCATTACAAACCATGGCCTTGAAGATTGGATAGTAAATGAACAACATCAATGAATCACCATTTTTCCTTCCAACACAAAACTGTGACGACCATTTAGCTCAAGGAAATAGCTAGGGAAGGCTGTCTTGTTCTTTTAAAATCAATAACTTGGGTATAAATTTTAAAATATTATCATTACAAGTTTGGAGACTTTCAAATTGTCAGAATTGTAACATGACTTAAACCAAAATAACAAAGTCAAAGAAAACTGCACTTTGGTGGGAAAATAAAAATAGAGCCAGGAGCAGTTGGAAGAGAATGGAATCTGATGTGTCAACCCACTAGCACAGCAATTCAAAATCATGTAACAGTTGACAAACATTTAAGCAGCAGCATATCAGCTTAAATGTACAAATACAAATAGACACACAAAAAAATCTGTCAGACAATGTTACAAACATGTAAGAAAGCCTATTTATTGAAAATTGTATGGTCCCAGAAAGCTTCCTCATGTTTACAGTAACATAGAGAAGAAAGACCAACCCAAAAGCATGCAGGGTGGCCAAGTCCTTCTGATCTCTCAGAAAGGCAGGGACCCTAAGCAATATCCCCTTCCCAAAACAGAAAGCTTGATTGCTTCTGCTTAATGTATAAAATATTGCTCTATGCACTATGACTTAGCAGGAAATTAGTAACTACTTATAGATGAATCTCTGCATAGTAACCAGAAAACATGGTAAGAAGTAAAAGTAAAATTTCCTTAACAAAATATAATGATTTCTACCATAATAGCAGCTACACTGTTTTGATTTTTTAAAACCCATCAGTGACTCTCTATAAGATAAAGACAAAGGAATGTGAATAAAGCAAATGCCTTGAAAAAATGGTATGTTTGGCTAATACATCACATGAAGTGGTACTTAGTGAGAATACTGAAAAATCAGAGTTCCCCAAACAGATAAGTCATCACAAAAACAATCAGTGATTTGAAAGTGATTTTCATCCTAAGAATACCAACTTCAGATACAAATCATATTGTTTTTGAGAAAACTTTTAAATTTTACAATAAAGAAAATAAACATTTTCTTTCCTAACTACATGTCTTAAATTTGTTCAGTACTTTTCCACATTTTTGTTAACTTTGCCACATTTTTGTTAACATTTTTATTTAACTGGTTCTCTAACATATAAAGTTTATACAACTAATAATCAAAAAAGGTTGAAATTTTGCTTCCAAAAGTTTACCTAAACCAGATGTGGTGGTGTATACCTGTAATCTCAGCATTCTAAGGGGCTGGGATAGTAAAATCATGAGTTCAAGGCCAGCCTGGACCACATAGCTAATTGAAGAACAGCCTGTAACATACAGAGACCCTGCCTCTAAAAACAACAATAAAAGAAAATGTTCAATAGCTGAGAAATACAGTGAATATATTCTACGGAAGACAATGAATCATTAAAGCATTATGTTGTAGTAAAAGTACATGTAATATTTTCAAGGCATAGCTGTAATGTATTTGTAAATTTTAATCTTAGTTAATTCTGAATGTGTAACTATTGAGATTATTGTTTTCTCTCTTTTTGTTATCACAGTTTCAAAAATTTCCACCAAACAATTTACTCTTAAAACTATGGAATTATATTTTTAAGCAATCATAATAATGTAAAATTCAATCTGGAAAAATATTGGTAAATGCAACACGGTTAGCCAGAGGCACAATGACAGTGGCTGCCAATTTCATTGACACTGCTGAAATTTCACTGATTAGAATTTGTCTTATGGGATAGGAAACAGAACAAATGTTGACAAAAAAAATAAGGTCTGAGAATAATCCTAGAGATACAAAATGCTTCAAGAGTAAGAGAGGGGTGTCCCCACATAACATATGCCACTGTGTGATTTAGAAAATTGTATCAATATTTTAAAAGAGTTTTAGAAAGTTGAACTGTAAGATATGTGATAAAAACCTCTTCCTGAATCTTCTTATTCAAGATTTTGAAAAAGAAAAAGAAATATCTCTATCCACCTTCAAAGTAGAATCCTAAAATGTGTGGGCTGTCCATTTTCATACACTGTATTATTGGTCCATGTAAATTTATAGTTGTAAAACCAAGAACATTCATGAAGTTGCTCCATTTTCCAGAGCATAATAATCTATTAAAGGCAAAATAGAGTTATACAATGTAATTGAGTCTGATGAACTGTTGCTCTCTAACACTGACTGCATGGAATTCAAACACATTCATGTGAATTTTAATAAGACTATTTTGAGCATATTGTTTTAGGTAATTAAAAATAAATGATGATACAATAGTAAGTAATTTTAAAACAGTGCTGTAAAATGAATGCTTAAGATCCTTCAAAAGTTATATGTCGAAATCCTAATTCCCAAAGTTATGGTATCAGAAAGTAGAGTCTGTGGGAGGTGAACAGGTCATGAGGGAGGATCCCCCATGAATGGGATTAGTGCCTTCATAAAAGAGGATAAACGAGCTTATTCACCTCTTCCACCCTTTGAGGACAAAACAAGAAAATACTGTCCCTGAACCGGAAAGTGGATGCTCACCAGACCCTCAATCTACCAGCACCTTGATCTTGAATTTTGCAGCCTCCAGAACCATTAGAAATAAGCCTCTATTATTTATAAGCCACAAAGTTTATATTTTATTATAATAGGCCAAATGGCCCAAGACATAGAGTTTGAATTCAAGTGAACAGGATTTGAAACTCAGTTTTGCAAGATACTGCATTTCACCTCAGACACGTTCTTTAAATTATGTCAATCACAGATTCCTTTCCTTTAAGATGGGGATAAAACACCTGCTTCCAAGGATGGTTGAAAGGATGACGTGATACAGTTGAAGTGCTTGGCAGGGGCCTTTAGAAATCAACACCTCTTAAATGAAATGAGGGCAGGATTGTTTCTTTTGACCACACAGAAATGTTCAACATATAACTAGTGAATGAATGAATGGATGAATGAGTGAATTAATGAATGGATGAATGAATGAATAACTTGTTGTTATCAACAACTATTTTAATAATTTCCCATAAACGTAAATAGCAGCCTGAACACAAACCAGTAGATTCTCATTATCTGCGGAAGTCACCTGCTAAAAAGTCAGTGGGAACACTGATTCAGCAAATACTGAGTCGTTGCTCCTGGGGAAATAAAAGGTTAGTCTCCGGAAGTTTCTGGTCAGTACATCTCCATCAAGTGAGGGATATACAAGCTTGTTTTGTGTGTATTTCTGTTTAAAGACATTTTATTTAATCTACATTGCTGATTCATTAACATTGAACTCGCAGCCAACAGTGCTATAACTCGCACCAAAACACACACATATTTTCTTCACACGGCACATCATAGCTCTCTTGCAGTTAGGAACACTGGACAGTATGTTAGCACAGCACTTAAAGGCTATTAAAACAAACCAACAAACAAACAAAAAACTCAAAAGAGTATGAATTTTTTAAAGCTACAGAACTAAGTAGAAAGTGAAAAAGGACATTTGTCTTCAGTATGGGAGCTGAAAGGAAAAAAGAACTTTGCTTTGTTGGCCCCCAGCTGGCCCAGTGCACATCTATGCATGGTTCCTAAGAGGAAGGACACTGAGCATTCACTTTGGAGGGACAAATCCATTCTAACAAGTAAACAAACGCAAAATATGGATGCACACGCAACGAGGATTCATGGTGCATTTAACAGGACATATAGAGTATTTCTGTAACTATCATTTCTCCTAATTCTGCACATCTCTCCTCTCCTCACTTTGTCTAACACTATCATAAATGCAGATTTTCAATAAGTAAACATGTAGTGCTTGCTAAAAAGAACAACCAGTGTATGATCTGAGAAGCTCCATATACAAGAGGACTGAGAATCCCACTATTTTTCATCATATATCATTCAAAAAATATTGCTTATAGCCAATGAATATTACTGGGTTGCAGAATAAGAGACAAAATTGAAGTATGAGATAGAAAATTACTACCTTCCATCAAGGTCTAGAGCATGCTAT
Source organism: Erethizon dorsatum (assembly GCA_028451465.1). Taxonomy (NCBI): domain Eukaryota; kingdom Metazoa; phylum Chordata; class Mammalia; order Rodentia; family Erethizontidae; genus Erethizon; species Erethizon dorsatum. Next base: position 61,935,084 of record CM051833.1, read on the forward strand.
AGAATGGTCCCCTCTTTTCTTTCTGTATTTTTGGTTACCCATGGTCGACCATAATCAGGAAATACTAAATGGAAAATGCCAGGCATAAACCATTCATAAGTTTTAAGTAACAAGTCTTTCTGAGTGGTGTGATAAAATCTCATGCTGCCCTGTTCCATCCTGCCCAGAACATAAATCACTCCTTTGCCAGCGTATTCACACTGTATATGTTACCCATCCGTGTGTCACTTAGTAGCCCTCATGGTTATCAGATTACCTTTTGCAGCATCATGATACTTCTGTTCAAGTAAATCTTGATACTCAATAATGTATCCACATAAAAAGACAGTGGTACAAAGAAGGCACCAAGGCATAAAACATAGAAGAACAGATTAATTCTGATGATATGTTACAATGCTACAGGTTAAACGGGAAAAAACACATTTGGTACTGTTCACAGTTATAAACATCTACTCCAGGTCTTACAATATATCCTTCACCAGTAAGGGTGATATTGTAATAATAAATGCCTGAAAGACACAGAATTATACAATGGAAGAAACTGGTTTATATAGTTATTAAAATGCCATTTTCTGTCATATCATGTTATGTTGCTTATTGGTCAAGTATCTAGCAACAGGCAATAGAGGAAATTAATACCCTATCGTAGTCTATCCAATCTATTATTCAGTGGTGAGCAATGAGGGGAGAACTTTTTTGTGTTGTCAGCTTTGTGGTCTATTTATTGGTTTATTACTTCTCATTCCACTAAAGTTCAAGAGTTGAAGTATTCTCTACAGAATCATTAAGAGCTAAGGACAGAACGTACTACCGTTTCCCTTTTCTTCTGCTGTAATGGAATAGATGTAACAAGCTATTCAGAGATGTTTTCCTATTTATGTATATAACAATGTTTTCCTATTTCTTGAGAATAAGTGGAATATTTTTATTCCATAACAATGGCACATTCATGTTTACTTCACTAATGAAGATGACCCAAGCTTCCTTTTACTTAGCTTTGGTATGTGTGATGTCCCATATTATGTAGTATCGTTATTTTAAAATGGGTGCAAGCTTATTTAGAATTGTTAGGAAATAAATAAAACTATTGTTATCTATAATCCCTTAATCTGCTCTATTGCTTCTCTCTAAAACAGTCATAGTATTATATAATATATATGAAGAGTAATCTTATACTCATATTGCTTTTAATCACTTAATATATAAGGAGTATAGTCATTAAACAATCTCCAAAAATTTAATTCATGGCTGAGTTAAACATTTGCCACATCTATTGTGAATATTTTTATGCATTTTGTGAACTTCTGTAATTTAAAAATACTTAGCACTGATGGATGGATACTACCCAAGTATTGGTTTAAGCCAAGGCCAAACAGTACATTTGTTTTGCACATGTGGATAATGAGATCACTTCTGCTATTACCCAACACAGCCATGGGAGTGCACCAAAACAGTAACACACAGCATGAATGACTGTGTGCATTGTGTTACAATAAAACTACTTATGGACACTAAGGTCTGAAATGCACATAATTATATCCTTTTGAATCTTTCCAACTACTTAAAATGTGAAAATCATCCTTAGCTCATAGACCATAGAGCAACAGGCAGCAGACAAGATTGGACAGTTGCTGCAGTTTTCAGACCCCTAGTTTATGTCTCCTGCAGATTCAGACAATTTATGTCAAGAAATTAACTTGCTCCAGGATTGACCATCCTCCCTCCAATCCCCTTCCTCCAGGGAGGGGCTAACACAAGGGTTTCAGCTATCTTTAAATCTGATCAACTGCAGATATGTTTAAAAAATTGCATTAGAATGAGTTTTCATGGCTGAAATTACTGGCTTGCTAACATAACAGATGTTAGACAAAAGCTCTCATTTTTGAAATTCATGGTGTTCAGAAACGGCTTTTAACCCCCTTTTTGGGTGTTTAAGCTGAGCACCTGCAGATGCTGAGGGAGGTCAGAGATACTCTGGAGCCCAGACAGTAATTATATATCAACAAGTATGGACAACTAGTACTTAGCAATTGATGATGTTGTGTCCCTGCATAGGGTTGTAAGAACAGAAAAGGAGTCACTGAAAGTGCAGTCTGTGAAGCAAGGTTCAGTGTAGACATCAGAAAGTTGTAATATCTAATGAGGAAAGATGCAGGCAAAGTGTAGACTGAACCCAAAAGAAAGGCCATCCAGGGTACAATTAGCAAGACCACAGGACTGAGGCAGCCCAAACCCTTTAAAACTCGTATCTCACTCCCACGTGCCCTGGGTGCTGGACATGGAGCTACATGACTTAATGTGTGTCTGTTGTGTTCTGGTCTTCCTTTGGTGCTATTTTTCCATCCCCCATTGCTCCCTTTGTAATGGGAATGTTTACTCCATGTCGTTGCACCTCGGGATTAAGTGACTTGCTTTCTGAATTTTACATGGTTTCATGGCTAAGAGTCTGCTTTGAATCTAACAAGAGACTTTAGACTTAAATTTTTGGGAAATGCTAGAAATGCTAGAAGAGATTAGTGTAGTTTTGGTTATACACAAGGTAGTTTTATTATGGTTTGGTGGAATTATGAATTTGTTATTCTCTTTGGTGATTAAGCATAGTTTAAGGAGACGTGTTTGGGTGCCAAGTTGACAAGGAGTGGAATGTAATAGTTAAGCTTCATTGTCAACTTGACTGCCTTGGGGAATTAGTAAAACATTTCCAGGTGTGTATGGGTGGGTCATGAAGGTATGACCTTGGGGTCTACATCTGGTCCCTGTCCCTTTCTTGTCCAGCATTCTTTCCAACTCTGCCTCCCAGCCACAATGAAGGAAGTAGCATTCCTCTGTCAGGCCCTTCTGCCATGATGTTTCCGTTTCAGAGCCTACTAACCATGGATTAAGCCTCCTGAAACCATGAGCCAAATAAACCTTTTCTTCTTTAAATTGTTTATAGCAGGTATTGTGTCCCAATGATGGGAAAGATGGTCAATACAGTAATTAGCTGTGGGCAATAAACGAAGGGGCATAACACAGTACAGCACTGCAAATATATCCTGGAATCTGCAAGGATGATGATGTTACCTAAGGATTCAGAGTAAGGATGACAAGAGGAGGAGAACGATGGCAGTGAGGAAAATATGACATTAGTCATAGGTATGTAGAATTCCATAGGTCCATGAATCGTTAACAGTTTAATGAAAGAAAGTATAAATGAATGAATAGGTTGTTCAGCCATACTTTTGCAAATTTTTGGCATTCGACCACAAAAAAATAAGGAAGGGTTAATATTCCTAGGGGGAGATAGTGAGAGAGAGAGAAAGCCCAAGATGAAAGGAATATTTGAAGGATTAGAAGAGTAAAAGGAGCCTCAAAATACATTTCCTCACTTCTCTTCCCTCTTATTGCGATCTATTGAAAACATTGCCACAGGGATGGGTGGATATTCCATGAGCTGCTTTCCAAAATGAAATTATTTGTTGAATCATACTAACTTATACTTATCTAAGAAATTTAATTAGTTCTTCATGCAAGTTAGAAATTATAAAGGTGAGCATGAAATGATACAATGCACCGAAGTGTAAATTTAATCAACTCCCTAGAGGCAATTTCTCTCTTTGGTCCAGTCTCATTCTTTAATAACAGAAGTCAAGTGCTTTGTTGAAATCCATTTGCTGATTTGGGAGGCTTCGCCTAAATTTCTTAAATGTTGTGTTTTACAGTGTATGTATATATATATGTGGGTTTGTGTGTGTAAGAGTGTATTAGTATCCACTGAAAACTAATTTTTTATTCAAATATTTAATTACTGAAAGTGAATTTAGCAAATCTTAAGGAGTCTCTGGCTTACTGTGGATGAAACTCCTATGTGCTTTTCTGAGGTATGCTGGGAAATAACCTGCAGCGTCGCTATGTGGTGATACACATTGGTGAGCTCCCTAGGGCCATACTGTGCAGCTGTGTTCTGTGTTATCCTCTTCAGTGGCAGCCCGTTTTCTGTTTCCTGTTCACTCACTGAAGCCACCAGTCAACAGAGACATGAGCTGAATAGAAGATTTCTCCAGCATGGGTCAGATCTCAAGAAATTTCTCAAAGATGTAACAGTGATGAGTAGTTGACAAAAAAAAAAAAAAAGGCAGACAAGATACAGAGATAGGAATCTGAGTGAACAACTCGGCAAAAGAGAGAGAAAGACACTTTAAAGCAAGTGATCTACTTGAAACTCGAGGATTTAGGCTACAATGTATACCTCTCATGTGGAGAAAATACTTAAATTGGTGAAGATGTGGGATCTGTGCTAATTCAGTGTTCCTCTATGATGATTATCTGTGTTTAACCGACATTTTCATATGTATTCAAAAGGCACCTGTTTTACTAAAGAGATGCTTACTTCGCATACATATTCTGTGGTTACCTGAGGCCCATTCAATATAGAATAATCTTTACAGTGTCTAAATGAACTGTCAAAATTTTTAGACAAATATTAAGACAATCATAGGCCACAGGTGGAGAATTCTTGTCTTTATTTCGAGGTGCAAAACACTTTCTGAGCACTCATTTCTGCATTAATAGGACTTGATCCCCTTGAGGAATTCTAAGAGAAGCCCCGGCAATGCCCATCCACTAGGAACTTTGTACACAAAGAATACTGTCTTTGGATGTCAGGGAAAATGGCTATGCTTCAGAAAGGCTGTTGGTTCTGAGCATAAATATCTGTGAAGTGTGAGTCAAACTGAGCTTACCTGATAGCCAAATAATAACGACAAATTAGTCAATAGACACTTCGCACAAAATGATGATACAAACCTTTCAAAAAACATCTATAGATTCGATATTTACATGTATTATATTTTGAGCTAAATTTCTATAATTAGGAAGCACACAAATCTGCCACTGAATAGTTTTCTATGTGATTGCAAATGTGTTGAAAAAGTATGAGGATACTAAGATTTTTCCCACTTCATTTATTATAACTCAATCTGTGTACTAGAACTCAGAACACACTGTACACGTGTCAAAGAGAGTAGAAAGATCATGAATACTCCTTTATATGAGTCCCTTGTAGTATATATATACATATATATATATCCAATTTGGTGCAAAAACTTATTAATTTATACCAAGAAGTATTAGTCACTTTAAAATTTTTACATCAACTATGACACAAAAATGCTGAAAACATAAAATTTATTTTCAGTCAAGGTACCCTCAATTATGTTGCAGTACAACCTTAAAAATCTCAGTGACTTGAGTCAGCAAGAGTTTGGTGAGAATTAATTTGCAAGTACCCTCCAGACCGAGTCTGCATTCAGCCATGTAACTGTCATCGTGGGGAACGTGACATACACAGAGGCTCAACTGGCACATACACAGCTGGGCTGACCCCTCCCTCGTGCCTTGACCATTGCCCAGAGGTCACGTAAGGACTGTCTTCCCTCCAACTGAGACCCAGTGCGAGAGCCTGGCAGTTCAGCTGCCCCCGCGGACGTCCGGTCGGCTCTGATGCACATGGCTAAGTCCAGCTAACATCGGCAGGGTGGATTCAGTCCTGAGAAGGACAAACGCTTTCCGTTGTACACCTCTGCTATTCTGTGCTTGTCTGACACAGCGTGTGTCTTGGTTGGTCTTTGCTGTTATAACAGAACCCTCGAGACCAGTTAATTTATAAAGAAAGAAGTTCATTGTGGCTCCGATTTCACAAGCCCAAGAGCACGTGCTGGCTTCTGTTCAGCTTCTGGCAAGGTCCTCATGGAGGTAAGGAGAAGGCAAGTGGGCACATGTGAATAAGGTTGTAGAGGTGCTCGGTTTATTTTATTTTATTTTATTTTGTTTTATTTCATTTTATTTTTAAAGACTGACAAAATTGACAAACTTTTATTAGCTAGATTACCAGGAAAAGAAAGAAAACATAAATTACTAAAGTCAGGTATGACAGTGGGGATATTACTACCAGTTTTACATAACTATTCTTAAAGGAGAATGTTATGGACAAGTATATACCAATCAGCCTAGATGAAACAGACAGATTCCTAGACCCAAACTACTAAATCTGACTCCGGAAGAAATAGGAAATCTAAACAGGCTTATAAGAAGTAAAGAGATTTATGATTTAATCAAAATATGCCTTGAGAAAAGCCCAGGACCAGATGGCTTCACAGTTGAATTCTACTAACATTAAAAAAAAATTTTAATACCATTCCTTCGAAAACTCTTCCAATAAATAAAGGAGAAAACATAAGAGCTCTTCAAGTGACAGCTTTTCAGGCAGAGAATCTCTCTGGTTTTATTTCCCAGGGTTTATGTGGATCACTAAAGTATAAACGAGAATTCTGTGTTGTGTTTCTTCGAAGGCGACCTCTTCTTTCCTTTCTGATGCAGCAAGAAGGCCTTCCCTAAGAGAGGCCTGGGTATCTCCCTCTTTGCTGGTGGACTCTGGAATGAATGTCATTACTGCTAAGTATTTAAAGCAATCTAGGAAAACTGCTTCCTTCCAGGGTACTTCTCCTTGCTTTTTCTTTCTTTTTTTTTTTTTTAAAGAAGAAGGGGCCGGTGAGATGGCTCAGTGGCGTAAGTGCCTGCCTGGCAAGCACGATGGCCCGAGTTCGACTCCCGGAACCCACACACAAAAAGGGGCTGGTGATATCGCTCAGCGGCACGGGTGCCTGCTGGTGCGCGAGGTCCTGAGGTCAACTCCCGGTACCCACATTAAAAAAAAAAAGAAGATAAAAATAACAATAAAACAGAGTTTCAAAACAGGTTAGTAGGACAGTTACAATAATTAATACATTGCATATTGTTGTCTTCGAAGTAGTTATTCAGAGTACAAGATACAGGCATGGATAAAAAAGATGTGGCATTTTATACAATGGAATACTACTCAGCTATAAAGAAGGATAAACTTGAGGCTTTTGTAGGTAAATGGATGCAACTTGAGACCATACTCATATGTGAAATAAATTAGACTCGCATGTGTAAACATTGTATTGTCTTCTTAGTGTAAAAAAATGAAAGAGTAAATAAGATCCAAAATGTGTAATAGATATTGTGAAAGTGAAAGAGGAAGAAACTGCTCAAAAGGAAAGAACAACTGGGATGGGGGGAAGGAGAAAAGAAAGAAGGGAAAAGAATATATATATATATATGATAGATAATTATACTACTGATCTCTATTAGTTCATTGAAAAGAATGGTTTGTGCTTACACTGATCAAATTTTCATGCTTATATCTTGTAATCTGAGCAACTACTTTGAAGATAACAATATGCATTATATTAACCATTGTTAATCTCCTATTATCCTGTTTTGAAATTCTGTATCATTGTTTTTATTGTTTTTTTCTTTTTTAAAAAAAGAAGATATAGGTATGATATCTTGTCCAAACAATATTAGCAAAAACTTTTCTTTTCAATGAACTGAGAGAAACTAGCTGTATAACTATCTTAACTATCCACTACATCGCTCAAATGTTGGATGGGGTAAAAGAAGGTGGTACTGGGATAGTGCTTTTTTTTCATATTTCCTGACAACAACATGGCACATGTTAAAATGAGTTGTTCTCCTCGACCCAGTTCTACTCTTCTTTTTCCATACCAATCAGTGCTTCCAACTATCATGAATATTGCTCCTTTTGTCTTCCTCCTTCCTACCAGATTGCAAAGACAACAACGTGTCATGGATTCTAAGCCACTCTCCAGATGTCACGGACTGCAACACTAGGTCCTTGGTATAGAAACATGAAGGGAAGACCTTGTCTGGCTGGCTGCCCATTTTTCCATACCTGGAGGGATCTCATGAGCGCTGCTCAAAAACACAGAGGCTGTTAATGACATTTCTAGCTTTCTATGTAGAAACTACATCCCCACTCCCTTTGCTGGGAGGCTCTCTTCCATTTCTCCTTGCTATAATATCCACAGAAGCAAAGCAGTCCTGATACCCTGGACCATACAGTGGGAAAGAAAACCAAGCCGCATATCTGATTATGACAACTTTAGTAACCAACATCCCAGACGCTCAGATGCTTCGTATTATCCCCAAAATGTGACAGAAGAGGAAACCTGCCACAAAGAAATTCTGGAATGCAGCATTCAGGGGTCACCAAGGCAAAGCCCTATAGGATCAGAAATACAGCACACAGGGCCGGTGAGATGGCTCAGCGGCTTAAGCGCCTGCCCGGCAAGCGCGAGGGCCCGAGTTCGACTCCTGGAACCCACATACGAAAAAGGGGCCGGTGATATCGCTCAGCGGCACGGGCGCCTGCTGGCGCGCAAGGTCCTGAGGTCGACCCCCCCGGTACCCACAAAAAAAAAAAAGAAAGAAATACAGCACACAGTGCAGTGGGCTGGCTAGGGCTAAAGCTGACCAGAATCTGCACCCTCCATCCAAGGAGGTGAGAGGGACTCAACTCCTCACAATTCTTTCCAAGAAGAATGTGTTTGATCTCCCAAAATTTTAAAAGAGTTTTAAAATGAAGTTGGTAACTAATGTCTTTTAAAAAATTTAATATGGTCTAAACAAAATACATCTTCAGGCTCTAGATACATGTTGTATCAGGAGATGAGAACTAACCATAAAGGCTTGATCTACTTGGTGGTTTCAACAGGAGAATGGTCTTTCCAAGCAGGATACTGGTGTGGTACCTGGACCATGCAATTCACCAAGAGCAACATTCTCTCCTTGCCTTGAACTAGGTTTGTGCAGTGGGGATGCATCAGAAAGGGCGGGGCCACACAGAAAACTCACACCGTCACTTGGGATTATAACCGAAATAAGTTTTTAACCCTCATTGTAAAGTTAATTCTGCAATGCTACGCTCAAAATACATCTTCAGTTGTCTCAGGGATTTAAAGTGAATAAAATACTGTCTCTGCCCTCAGGGAGCAAACAAAATTTCACAGGAGTATTTAGTAAATAAATGATCAAATGACTTGACGTCTCTAGGGTCTGAAAAAAGCTAATTTTTAAGAAGACTGGGTTTGAATTATTTGTATGGAATCCTTGTATATCTGCCAAATAATTAGAATATGGAATAAAGATACAAAATATAATTTGAACAAACCCAGTATCTTTGACCAAAATCAATTAGTAACTGGAATAATTAAGAAGGAGCAAAGGAATATTATCCTGGCAGGAGAAAATTAATTATCGCTTGTCTGAGAGATACTTGTGGAATCTTAAAAAGCCATAAATAGTGTCTTTACACATCCTAGAATCCTCATCTCGAAGTGTCATTAGTCCACAATCCTACAGTTTCTGCATATTTCATGAAGAAGCTAGAAAAGAAGGGCAATGACTTTTGGTAAAGACACTGAACATGTTCCGTTAATAGCAAGGACTAGAAGCCTAGATGTAGTGAAACTCGTTTGAAATTAATTATCGAAGAAGCCTCCATAGAGATCCTCCCATCAATCTTGTTTGAGCCTGACCTCAGAGGACCGCCTACAAAGGTGAGAAGACAGCTCCCACTTCAAAACGATTCAATGCACGGCCTTGGCTGACATCCACTCCATGAAGGTTAATTAAGAAACTTCTCTCCATACAGGTGCCTATCTAATGACAGCTGAAGTGACACATACCATTTTTCACTTTGGCCAAGAGACAGATGACAGAGAGTAGCAGATGGTTAACTTTAACAAGGGCCTGAAAAAAATGTGTGCATATTTCTTGGTTCCCACCTGGCAGAGCAGGGAAGGTACCTCAGTCACATGGAAGGATCATGGACTCCAGCCCTGAGTGTCAGGGACGCAGCTCACACTCTGGTTTCCTGCACGCTACTAGAAGTCATTTAGGTTTAGAACTAAATATGTTGGTCCTAGAGGAGTCCATTTATATTGGTTTTAATGCATTTAGCCCCTTCTTTAACTCAGAATAAGATATGGACTTCAGCTCACATTAAAATGAATATACGTTCATCTTGTTTTTTGGAGGTCCGATGTCCAGCCCATTATGATACAGCCGTTGCAGCTCAGTTGTGCTTCAGGGCTGGGAAAAGAAGAAAAGCTGCCTACATAACGTATGCTTACTTGGGCCTCTCCCCTGGATCCCATGGAATGGGGGAAAGTAATAAAGCCACCTATAATAAAATGTAAAGTATCCACAGGTACAAGCTCACTATGCCAATGCGTTTCTCCCCAAAGCTTGAGCAGTGGGCAGATTTTGCTAGAATTACATAAGAAAACCTTGAGAGTCTCCACCAATGATCTCAGAAATGAGAGAACATTTTCTGAAAATTAAAAAGAGAAATTATCAGAAGACAAAGCCAAAGGGGGAAGAAAGAAAAATATAGCCATGAGCTCTTGAAGAACTGGCACTGGTCATGGTGCAGTAATAAAACATCTCCAAATATCTAATCCAGCATCTATAAGAGACAAATATGACATTGCCTCTTGGCTGGCATTTCTGGTTCCTCCTCCTGGAGATGTGTCTCAAACAAAGGATGCCGTAGACTGCATATGGAGAAGCAGAATGCATCGGAACAATACACCACCCAGCACGACCCACCCAACTCCAGGCTCAAGCAAAATGATTGCGGGCCTATGTTCAAAGGATAATAAGAATATTATTATCAGAAAAAGAAAGGATTAGAGAAAAACAAAATGGAAAAAACAAAGGCTTTAGAGAGAAATAATTCAACAAGCTGCAAAACAGTCTTTATAGTCAGATCCTATTTTTTAAAAAAACTATATGGATATGTAAAAACAGTAACATCAGGGATGAGACATCCAAACACATAAATAGTATACATCTAAGAAGTGAGAAGAAGAATGTGAAACTTCTACTCTTTGCTTTATTTATATAGGTACATTTCTTTTTTTCTTCAAATATCATTTTTTAAAAAGACCAGGATTGAGCTTAAACTCGAGAAAGTGAGCATCTCTCCAGGAAGTACCGCAATGCTGAATCTAGCTTGAACTCTATCCTATCCTGCACCCACCCAGTTCCTAGCTGGCCCTACTTCCCACCCACTCCCAACTCGGCCTGAACTTCTCTACTAGCGTAACCAGCAAGCACTACCTTTCCTTCCCCGGGCTGTGGTGCACAGACTTTAGGGCGGCCCCTGCTGATGTTTGCTCACACCCTTATGCAATCCGTCCCCCTCCCCTGTCCCTGCCCAGGTCCTGTGACTTGGTTTTAACCAACAAAATATGGCAAAGTGAAGGGACATCATGACCATGATTCCAATTCACCACATACACTGCTTTATACAAGATTTTGTCTCCCCAACAGACCGGCTCTTCAGCCTCGCCTGGTTGGCTGGATGAAGGAACCAGCCCTGCTGGCAGTGCCGGCAGGGCCCAGAAATGTGAGGAATCTTTAGAAACAAGCATCCTAGGAGAGCTGAGGGCAACCTCTAGGCTTGGACCGGCAAGTAGCTCTCCATCTACGGGTCTGAACAAATGCTGCAAACAACCTGTGAGAGTCTGTGAGCAGATGCCTCTCCACTGTCCTTAAATGAAAATCTCCCCAACTGCCCAGCACCTTGACCGCAGCTGTGTGAGACCCTGCACAGAACCAGCCAAGGTATGCGTGGCCCCCTGACCTACAAACTGGGAATAATGCGTGCATGTTGTTTCAGGCTAAACCCCAGCCAAAACGAAATCTTAAAACCACCTCCATCGATGTGACCTCTGAATCATGGGGTAAATTATAGGCAGGAGAGGGAAAGGACAGGGAGGCTTTCCCAACACCGTGGCCCCTAAACATTTTTTTAAAAGTTTATTGAGTGAAAATTTACACACAGAAATATCCACCCAGATGTAGAAATATAAAGTTTAACAAATTTTGGCAAATGCACACCAATATGTAAGAACTACCCAATCAAGATCCAAAAGTTTCTACCACCCCAGAGACCACCTTCTTTACTGTCAGTGGCATTTCCTAACCTCTAGGTATCCACTGATATAATTTCTTAGTTTAACTTTTTGTAAATGTCATGTGTGGTGGACTGACAACTGGTGGTCAACTTGTAGCACCCAGCTGAACTGAATCAGCGTGGTGCTGGGTGTGGAGGGCCCACCCAAGGACTGTTGCCCACAACATAAAAAGGAGAACTGGAGAGGAAGAGTTGCTGCTGTTGGTTCTCCTCAAGGAGCTTGTTGTGCTGGCTTTCCTGATAGGAACTTGGCTGTTCTCATTGTTGGAGGAGCTCAGGACCTTGTTGTCACTGAGGATGGCTGTGTTACTTTTCAGGGGAGCGCTGGTCCTTACTTTGAGTGTCACTTCCTGGTTCCAGTGCAGATCCCTCAGCCTGCTAGCACAGATCCTTCATCCCTCTGGCACAGACTTTCTAGCTTCCACCACTGACCTCTGGGCTTTACCAGTGCAGATCTGTGAAATAGACTTGCGTGAGACATTGTTGTGGGCTCTGGCCCTCCAGCTGGACTCGTGGGGGGCATTGCCATGAGCTCTAGGTCTTCAGCAGGACTCATGCAGGACATTGCTGTGGAATCCAGGCCCTCAGCTGGATTCTTTGGGTCTTTACTGTGTGGACACATTTCCTGCACTTTTGTATGACTCTTTGGTGACTATTACAAAATAATCCTATAAATTATGTGTCCTGTATTGTATTGTTTTCCTTGCAAACCCTGACTACAACAATATTGGTACCAGGAGTGGGGTCACTGTTGTGACTATACCTGACCATGTGGTTCAAGAGCTTTTGGGAATGTTTTGTGGGAAGACTTTGGAAAGGTTCAGAGATGTTGCCTGAAAGAGTGGAGCTGGAACATCTTAGGCTGTTCTGTATGGGAAATTCTGGTCAGAGCTCAGAAGACTAGAAAGCTGATAGAAATCCTGCTGGTAAAAACCAGGCTTGGGAGGTTTCTGCTGGGAAGGACTGCATTGATTGTTGGACTCCAGAAGATGTGTGTTACGGCTTGGCAAAAAGTTTGTCTGTATTTTGCTCATGTCCACAGACTTTGCCTGAGACTAAGATTAAGGGCGGCAGACTGATTAAACTATCAGAAAAAATTTCAAGGCAGTCAAATGTTGAGGCGGTGGCATGGCTATTGATAGCGGCCTTTAGCCAGATAAATGTTGAGAATCAAGAGCAAAGAGACCAGCAGGATGATTTAAAAATGTGAGTTTGGCCAGAAAGGAAGCTCCAGTAAAGCTGTGGACTGCAAAGACAGAGCTGAGGAGATCTCGATTGCTGAGCAGGAATAGGAGGAGAATATAAAAGATGGCCTGAGGGCATCACAAGAAGCAGCAAGTCTCCACCCTTTGCAGTTTCAAAACTGCAAAAGTGAAAGACTTCGCTTTGAGGAGAAAGCTGCAGAGTGCCATGTTCCAGAATGGCGGCACCCACACTATGTTCCAGAATGGTGGCAGCTGCACCAGGTTCCAAAATGGCAGCGGCCCCACCAGTTTTCAGAATGGTGGCAGCATAGAGAATTTGTTCCTCAGAATCAGGTTCAGAGTGCTCAGCAACCCAGGCACTCAACCCCTACAGTCAAGAGAGAAGAAAGCTTGGCTACTGCTCCAGGTGGCAGTGGACCTTGGCATCATCCACGTGGCACTGGTTTTAGGCACATGCAGAATGCAAGAGCTCTGAGGTTAAAAAGGCCCAGATTTCAGAAGGCCTGGGAAGCCAGGCAGTGTGCTCCTGAGAGGGCAGTGTGTGAAGTTGTGAGTGTGAAGCCAAAGGTTCAGTGCAGACCCCAGAAGTTTGGAGAAGCCAGGAACATGAATTGTCTGAGGAAACCTGCAAGGAGGGAGCAGAGCAGGCCTAAGAAAGAAGCCATGGGAGCTACAACCACTGAAAGTGCCATAGGGGCAGAGTCATGCCAGCCTTTTGGAGCTCATAACTTGCCACAGATTGCTTTGGGTGTTCCACATGGAACTACAGCATATAATGTTTGCCCTTCTGGATTTTGGACTTGCTTTGGTCTCACGCCTTTGTATTCCTGTTTGTACCTTTTGGAATGGAAATGTTTATCTTATGCCATTGAATGTTGGAAGTGTTTAACTTTCTTTTCGTTTGTGCAGGGGCTCACAGCTAAGAGTTTGCCTTACATCTTGGAGGAGACTTGGGATTTAGACTTTTCAGCAATGCTGAAGCTGTTAGGACTTTGGTAACTGTTAGAGATGGACTAAAATGCCTTTTGCACAAAGGGATATGCATGAGTCTTTGGAGGGCCAGGGGTGGAATGTTATGGTTTGTGTCTAGATGTCCCCCCAAAGCCTCATGTGGTCATGGGGGCAGCTGAATCTAGTTTGTGACTGATTCATGGTCCAATACTGGGATTATCGGTGTGAGCGCTACACACACTCTAGAGTGGGTAGCCGGCATAGAATATAAGGGAGGGAAAGAGACTTGCTCTCGTGCTCTCTCCTCCCATTTTGCTTTTGCTGCTCCCTTTTTGCTCTTGTTGCTTTTGCTATTTACTGCCGCCATGAACTGTTGTCCTTTGCCACGCCACCCTGCCTTGGAGCCAGCTGATTATGGACTGAAACCTCCACAAACTGTGAGCTAAATGAACCTTTCCTTCCTTAATTTTGAGTGTTGGGTATTTTGTCTCAGCAACAAGAGAAAAGTAACCAACATACCATGTAATTGTAATAATATAACTGTATAGCCTCTTGTATCACATAATGTGCCACAAGTATCAGCAAATTTTCTTTCTGAACTTTTCCACTAGAGAAAATACTGCAGTAAGAAGATGAAGATGAGGTGTCCCATCACTGCAACTCTGACAACTGATAACTTCAGAAAGACCATAGCTCTGCCAGGCCTACCCTCCACTCAACGCCTACAACCTACTGATGATCCTGTCCAGTACCCTTCCCATCTCCACGAGCCGGAAGCGTACTGCCTTCATGCCATTCTACCTTCATTATCTCTTGCAAGGGATCCAACTCATGAAACCTGAAATGAACCCCGAAGCCTAAATGACAAGGTATCTGGGAAAGGTATTTTCATTTCTTGTGCCTCGGCTCAGTGAAAGAAAAGATTACAACAGATGAAGAGTGACAACTCAATGCACACAAAACCAAAAACACAAGACATGCAACTGCCACAGCACATGCTAAATATCAGAAGTTCCATTATGTTTTAGAGTAGACTGAACTACAAGTAGAAGTTGTAATATTTTCTTCTCATTCTGTTATATAAGTCACTTTCATGAGCCAAGAATTTAGACTAGCAACAACTTATCACTACAAAGTCTGTTGGAAAAGAAGGAAGCGTCAAATAAAAAGCCTTGAAATGTCCTCATCAAATGTCGCCACTGTAGACAGCTCTCACTGGTTGACCCTAATTAACCTTGTGAAGCACCATTTCTACAACTTTAATACAGAGACAGTTAAATATTTCTAAAAGCTTTCTAAGTATCTGCTCTTTGCCAAGTCTAAGACATTCATTGTGGCACTAAATGGTAACTCATGTGTGTTCAGAAAAAAATAAATTTATGTTACTAAAATATGTTTTAAAAGGGATTTTTAAAATAAAGGAGTAATTAAATAGACTCATCAGAGGTAAAATGTGAAAATGTCCAGGAGAGAGTACTGTGGTGTATTTCATTTCTAGAATAATATAAATTGGGCCTCAGTTTACACAGGAAAGAAAGCCATTAAACATTACCGAAGGAGCCTGAGAATGCTCTGACAATGGAGGGCTTTAATTAGGAAAGATGACATTTCTCTGCATGGGTTTAATTGTAGTTCTCTCCAGATGTTAGAGAAACTTAAGTATTTCTAATGGTTTTAACACTCACAATGACTTTTTGATGTATACACCATCGTATTATCTGGGGCATACCCATCTGCACAGCCTCAGTCACAGTATCAGTTATACAGAGGTTTATGTTTGTTACACGACAAGCGTGGACACGCGTAGTCCCAGACTTCTACAGTGTAGTTCCAGGAGGCTGAAGACTCAAGTTTCATCTTTCAGGATGCTTCTCCAGCCTGCGAGGGCTGCTCAGAAAGGAGCAGGGCCATGAGCTGGTGCTGCAGTCCAGAACTCAGGCCACATTCAAGGAGAGGATATGAGGAATGGTAGCCCTTTCCACAAAAGCAAGAACCGTGTCCAAAAAATCCAGGAGGTTTCTGCTTGTATTTATCAGGGCTCTGCCTCTGGACACATCTGGTTACAGAAGAGGCTGGAAGGATAAGACTCAGCACTGCCATTTTATAGCAGAAGCCAGAAAGGTAGAAGATGGCTTAGCTGGGCCAACGGCAGTGTCCGGCAGGGACTTTGGATGATTCAAGTATTTCACAGCTATTATGCTTTAAGAGCACCAGCAGCCAGGGCTGACTCCAGGCCAGGTATATAAAGGCATCAATGATCTCTTATGCAATGCTTACTGACTCCAGGAAAATGCTCGGCTACTGCAACATGGTTTGTGTGTGTGTTTCTTGGTATAATTTACTCATGTAAAAGCATCTCTTTTCTTCTGTTAAGACACTTGTCAGAATGTCACATAAAATAAGATGATGAACTAATATTGTATTCTACAATTATACACAACAATGCCAAACACTTTCCTACTTATTTTATTTTTGCTGCTTGCTAAGAACATACAGTGATCTACAAAAACAATGTAAAAAGTTAAAAATTATGCAGAAGGAGGAAAGAGCACTATAGAGAGAATTGCTTCTGTCATTTGAAAAATGGTAGACAAAGGATTCAGATGACTTGAAGAGAATGCAAATGGTGTTGTCAACAAGGATAAGGTTGGGCTCCTTTCAATATGGCGAGATTTTGTAGAGAAAAATGTTAATGTTAAAATTTTGTTTTGTTAGCTAAAACATGCTGTGGTTAAACTGTCACCTAAATATATTTTTAAAACCAGAATATACCCATTTTGTAAAATTAAATGAAGATATAACAAAATCCTTTGTTGATTATTACAAAGAAGTAGTGATTTAGGAAAATGCTTGTAGCGTTTCAATTCAAATTCTTGGATGCGTGGAACATGAAACATTTTCATTTAAAAAGGTTACCCTATACCCGTAGGGACCCTTCCACTGCTAAAGAGAGAGAAAACTCTAATGCCAGTTAGAGAGTACGAAGGGTCCCTAAGGAGGTACAGGCAAAGGAGAGGTGATTGGTCCTTGGCTTAGGGAGCCAAGAACAATTAAATTTGATCTTGACCTTCTTTGCTTTGTCTCCGTTTCCTAAGTTAGATAAATGTTTAAGGGACCCCTCGTCCTGTAGGCTAGAATTATGTACCCATGTGTCTGTTGATAATCACCAAATCCTGTTCACTAAAGCCTGCTACCTACATACGTCTCTTGTATCCCATTCTATCCCCCATGGTATCTCCTTGGATGGGTTATTGTCATATCTCTCCTGGACTTTTGCAAAAGCCCTTACCCTATCCACTGGATACCCCACAAGACTGCTGGTGCCACGGTTTTCCTAAAAGACAACTGATCACAGCATCTTCCTGCTTTTAAACTCAATCACAGTTACCACAACAACCACCACCACTGCTGTTAGTTTTGCACTATCTAAAGAAGAAAATGAAAATCCCTATGTCTGACCATGTTGTCTTTCACTATCATTTGGAAAATGACTCAGTTCTCAAACTAGAGTGATAGGCAAGACAACACAGAAAACCAGGAGACGGGAGAGGGGCACCGTCCCGAGCCCTCTATTTCTGGATATCTCATCTCCCTGATCCCTTCCCTGTTTGTGACACCACAAAACACCACAGTGGCATCACTCTGTCACAGAATTCCCGAAGCCAAGAGTGAAGTCTTGCTGGTGACTGCAGGCTGACTGCTTGCTCTCCAAGAACAGCAGGCAGCTACCTGACCTCCTCTTGAAATCAGCAGTCTGTGAGCTCACTGCAGTGAGGCAGCCAGAGTCCTGAGAACAAGGACTAACAATGGGACAGTGACAAGAAGAGACATGTAGAGAAACTTTCACAGGCAACCTCTTGCACTCCAAGAGAGAACACTAGGTGACACACACAGCTTTATTATGGTTACAAGTTCACCTCCAGGTAAAAGCAATACATCTTCTCTTGAAGAGGACTGTTTCTTTGATTTAAGCAAATCTGTGCAAAGAAACTCCAAGCTGCAGTGGATGGTGACTAAAGGAACTAAATGAAGAACTCTGTTCTTCCCAGACCCCTGGCTTCTACTAAGTCCGAAGGCCCACATTCATTCCCACTCTTATATCTGTTTACCCAGCGTAGAATTAACCCTTTCTCTTTCTGTACTGTCATGTAGTGCATTTGTTACAGTTTGTATCCTACGTTTTCTGCTGTTGCACATTTTTCTGCTGTACTGTTATACACTTCTTGAAAGGAGCACGCTTTCTCATTATTCTTTCCAGCTCTGGCACATATTAGAAGCCCAATGAATATTTGTTTTTGGGGTGAATCTATACACACTCAAATAAACTAGTGAATAAATTTTCTCAAGAAATGGTGTTCCCAACACGCTGTTTCTTTTCCTGTATGTTGTAAATGATCTCATTTAGCAAATCTTTTGCAATGTTCTCAAAAGCCCACACCAATAAATGTGAAGAGAGAAAAGAATTCAGCCCAATTTTAACTGGGTGAAGTCTTCAATCATTTTAAGGAATTTATTCTTTAGCTTTGAGATAGGAATCCCTGGCTGTGTATATGGGGTAAATATTTTCCAGAGGTTAAAAAAAAGAGTTGATGATTAAATTGTTGTATAGGTGCCTAAAATATTTTTCTTGGGAGCTGCTCTCTGATATAGCAAAAGCAATAGAAAAGATGTCTAAACATTCTCCTTCATTGACTTACAGATAAAAATCTTTCAGTGTAGAACAAAAAAGAGAAGAAAGAGAAAACTTAATTTTTAACTCTATGCATCTTGAGCTTTCCCTAAATACACTAACCCGCTCCCTCCTCCAGCGGCTGCAGCCGAAGCGCAAGGCAGTGGACCATCTCAGCAGCGTGTTCAACAGATGGGAGGGAGATGGTTAGGGATGAGCTACCTATTTATACACTGACGTTGTGCTTAATTATACGTTTACTTTTTGTCTCTCAGGAATAAAATACCCTACAATCTGATGCTTTCCCTACTAACTTTAAGCATGTGAAAGAAAAGTGGTTTGATCGTCTGCCATTTTAAATATCTCTGCAGATACTATGCTCTTTAACTGCCTTCAAATGTTCTTCTTGTAAGTTCTCTAAAGAGAATCATTGAGATCCATGTTCTTCTTAGTAAAACATGACTATTTAATATCATCGCTTTTAAAATTTAATTGGTACAGTCCTAATCTTTGTTCTCATGTAGGACCCTTTAATTACATGCCCCTTTCACATGGGAATGTATATCCATCCATTTCAATTGGTTAAATGTCAATTTAAAGTACACAAATATCCAGGTTTCATTATTGTCCTTTATACAAAAAACTAGATGACATCATAATAGTAGTTGATACTGAGTGATGACTCCATATCATGCACCATTTTAAGTTCTTTATATGTACGAACTTTGAATTCCTCACAACCCTATGAGACAGAAATTCTTACTAGTTAGCAGATAAGAAAATTGAAGCATACAGGTCAAGTAACTTCATAAAGTATGTTTTTACAACACCGTCAGTTGTCATGAAAATGTAATCATGCATAATTCTGTTCATTGACAATCTTTACATTTTGAAAATGCTCTGCCATGCAGTAGTCACATAGCCTTAGTCAAGTTAACTTATCTAGTTAAGCCTCAATGAACTCATTTGTAAAATGGACCCTTTAATTGCATATGATCCTATGTGGGGAAGATTAATAATGTGTTAGGCATGGTGTCTGAATCTAAGTCAGTCCTCACCAATTTTTAATTAATATTATTATTGCTGTGAGTTCAAACACTGGTGTACAGTTTTGGGTTGAGAGTTTATAACTTAGGCACTGTCGGAGGATAGACTTAAGACCTTTGCTCCCCTCCCTTCTTGACCTGTGGAGGGGGATTAACTAAATGTCTGCTGCGGACCATCTGACGTAGTATAAGGTTACATCAAACAGTGTTTGCAGAAGTAGTGAGCAAACTGTAAAGAACACACACGCAAACTATTACTTTTATTAAATCAACAGGGAGAAAATAGCCTTGACCTTTTGCTCCACATAAACACTTCAGAAATTTTCAGGGTCCCTAAGCTCATACAGATAAATATTTTCACTACATTTTTTTTAAATGACAAAGTACAGAAGATTTTTAAAAATAGCACCCAGAAGTATTTGCGCTATACAGACCTGCCTCTGAAGTTCCATAACTCTTGCTACTATAATTATGGATGAATTCCATTAAATGTAGTATTTCCAATAGTAATGCTCGTAACATTAAAGTACTGAGAAAATGTTGCAATATTTTCAGCACTGTGTTCTTGGTTCACTCAAGGTCAGAGAGCAAGGTTAAGATAAAAGTAACTTTTTAAAATTCTTCTGGGAAGATACCCAGAAAGGGGATAGCTGGGTCAAATGGGACCTCCAATCCTAGTTTTTCGAGGAATCTCAACACTGATTTCCACAGTGGTTGCACCAGTCTACACTCCCAGCAACAGTGGAGAGGGGTTCCTTTTTCTCCACAGCCCCTCCAGCATTTGTTATTGGTTGATTTCTTGATGATAGCCATTCTTTCTGGGATGAGATGGAATCTCAATGTTGTTTTAATTTGCATCTCTCGAATGACCAGTGATGTTGAACATTTTGGAAGGGAAAAGCAAAAAAAAAAAAAAAAAAAAAAAAAAAGAAAGAAATATATATATAAAAGATAGTTAAGATAGATACACTACTAATTTCTCTTAGTTCATTGAAAAGCAAGGTTTGTGCTAACATTGTTTGGACAATTGAATGCCGATATCTTGTACCCTGAGTAACTAATTTAAAGATAACAATATGCAATGTATTAACCATTGTTACCCTCCTATTATGTTGTTTTGAAATTTTATTTTATTCTCTTTAAAATAAAAATTTTAAAAAGTAACTGTATAAATATAATTAAGGGCCAGTGAGATGGCTCAGTGGCATAAGCGCCTGCCTGGCAAGCGCGAGGTCCTGAGTTCAACTCTCGGAACCCACATACGAAAAAAGGGCTGGTGATATCGCTCAGTGGCACAGGTGCCTGCTGGCATGTGAGATCCTGAGGTCGACCTCCGGTACCCACAAAAAAAAAAAAAGATTATTAAAATAAAATATTGTAGCATTTATAAAAGTCAAATTGTAATGTAAATCCTCTTATTTATTTAAAACTAATTTTCCAAAGAAGCTTAATAAAGGGGTGCAATTTGTGTAATATTTTTATGAATTGGGGCATATAAGGGGGATTTGCTTTTATATATAGCAAATGGGGTAAAATAAAACTAAGGCATCATTCTAGAAGTTCAGTGACTTCCCACATTTACCATACTAGGTGTCTAAAAATACATTTAAGATAAAATCAAGTAACCTAGTCTGAGAAGATAAGTTTGTAAAAGGTTAATTTTGAATTAAGCATATGCCATAGTGAAAAGGGAGAACTGGTACTGAAAGCAACATTTGAAAGTATAGTTACTTTTTGATAAGAAAATCTGTTACCCTGGAGATAATACTGAAATAAATGAAAATAAAATTACAACATGGTTATCTGCCAAAAAAACAGTGATATGTGCACAGGGTTGGAAAGTGGGTGAAGGAAGAAGAAACAAGAAATTAAGGTCTTCTTATGAAAAATAATATTGATTGTGACAAGAAAGAAATAATAAATATAGTTAGTATTAAATACGACTGGGAAATTTCATCAGTATCACTTGCTTCTGTTGCTAATTTTATGCTTATTGTGATTGTAAGGGCTAGATTAAAATTATTTCATCCTTGAAGAGACACAGGAAATGTAAATATACACATAAACAGAACAGGATTTTTTCCTAATATTTTCATTATAAAAACACAACATTCTGTAACAACAATCTCGGTATCAGTTTAATATTTAAAAAATCAGCTACAGGTCAATGAAGAAAATGTAAAATTTAACTTAAAGCTACAATTCTACAACTTTCTTAGACAGCAAAGTTCAATAAAATTCGTGAAGGTTTTGAAAACCCGTGAACTACATCCAAACGCAGACTCCTTCGTGACCTAGGTTTTCTGACCTTTCCTCTCTAAGAGGCAGGGAGGGAGGGAGGCCCTGAGGACTGCACTGTCACAGCTGTTCAAACATGGCAGGTCGGAAGCAAGACTGTAGCGCTGACAGGAAATTCAATGTTAGTTTAATTGTAAATGACACTCTGCACTTCATTCATTATATCGGGAGTGCGTGTTTGCTGTGAGTGATGGCTTAATTTATTCTTAAAGAGAACTTGAAAGATTTTTCTTGCAATTGTGTCTGAAAACAAACCAAATGTATGTGATGGAAAAAGTGCTCCTGAGGAGACAAAACTGGTAAGAAATAAAAACAAAAAAGGGAAACCCCAGCAAAAATTGACTGAAATTGATCTTTCAGACAGAGAGACACAAGTCTCAACAAATCTTTAAATGCTTTTATCTTCCTAGGGATAATGATATGTTTTTGTGAATAACTCTTTCTTTTTTCTAAAAAATATGGACTTAATTTCTCTGTTTTCTTTCTAATATTTTCTTCAAGTAAAATTACAACACATAACATGGGTTGCTTTGATAGTTTACTCTGTCTACATACATTTATACAGTCACTTCAACTCATTAATAGGTTCTTAAAGGCATCTTTTATGTGTTTGAAGATAGCAAAGGAAATGTCCTGGGTCTGCCTCTAAAGGGACAGCCCATCAAGTCCTTCTTCAAAGGGAAGACCCATCAATTCATAAATATATGGTTTAACCAGAATTTATTTGGGTGTGATAGAAGACCAATTTGAATTAGTTTAAGCAAAAAATTATTAAAAAAATAATTTGATGGAAGGATACTTGCATCTCTCAATGCATTTTTCCAATAGTTGAGCAATCATGTAATCCGGCCTTTTTCACAGATTATAAAGCAAGGCTTCCAATTATCCAAAATATTTTATCATAGGTCAGTGAGTTCCACTTAATACATAACACAAGGACAAAAAGACTCAGAGAAATGTGCTAATGTGTCCACACCACCTCAAGTGACCAATGTCTGGCCACGAACCCTCTATGGCCAGCATGAGCGCTGGCCATCTGACACTGTACATAGTTTGGGCCATGAGGTCAAGCTTGGCAGCCACGTCTGAGGTGTCTTTAGTTGGAACTTTTGGATTCCTTTATACCAAACTTAACAGGATTCTACTTCATTATAAAGTTAAAAATTCTCCTTTAAAAAATAACGTAAATCCTAGCCATAAAAAGAATAGTAATTTAAACACTTAGCTAAGTAAATATTTTAAATAATGAAATAAATGAAGATAGTTAACAAAGGAAAAATGTAATTTCTCATTCCTTTATTTATGTGCACAGTCAAAAGGGTCAAATTCAAGCAAATACCTAGGGATATCATATTTTATGAAGAAGAAAAATGATTTACTTGGATTAAATTATTTCAAATTAAATGTGAGGTGTGGTCGCTATTGAATAGTCATATCATGATTGAGCAACACTTGAATCAAAATATATTAAATTCCATTTACTAATTTTCTCTCTACTTACAATCTCTAAAAGTTACTTAATCATTCATTCATTCATTCATTCATTCATTTACATAAAATTGAATCACCAACATTGGGGAAATTGGAAAGCACTGAGTCTTTGCAGTGAGAATTTTGTCATCAACAGGGAATTTTTGAAAAGGTAGAAAATTAGTTCCACCATGCCATTAACTCTTTCTTAAATATTCCAACACTTTAAATGGACTGGATGGACTCATTCACTTGCATTAAATATTCTACAGGCGAAGGCAATGAAACATTAGAACTTCTGGAATGTGTTTCACTCATTCAGGTCAACCTCAATGGTGAAGTATGAATCTCATTGCTATTGTTACTCTTGTTACTGCTAGCAAAATAATTTCAATTTTCTTTAATGTAACTACTAGGCAAAGAGTAGAGTTTATTGACTAGGAAGTTGAAATTAGACTTCAAAAATATTTAAGATTTGAAGGCCTTAGAAAATTGAGTTAAACTTTCTATCCAATGTGAAACCTGGGAAGATCCTTACTCAGACACTCCTTGCTTAATCCCATTGAACAGAACTGCACCATTTCTTTCCTTGAAGGTGTGAGTGCTTTGGTTGTTTGTGTAAGTAAATGCTAAGGACACATTTTTACACGATAGGTGAATTTTCTCATATACTTGTATCCTATCGCAGCGTCATACACTAGTTTTAAAGAGTATGTTTTGAGCATGCTGTACAAAGTCAGTGGATGAAGTAGGCAGCAAAGGGCCCACCCAGCCCCATCACTGGCAGAAAGGAACAACAAATCAGCTCCTTTGTAGGCAAGCCATAGTACAACTCTGTACTGACACCCACTGGTCATTGATCATTGTCAGTGAATTTCCTGAACAGACAGGAGTATCCAGCCGTACCTCTTGGTACTCTACTCAATTCCTTATGTGTCAGCATCTTGGAGAAACCCTCTTCCATTTTAAACATGTCTTCCACCTTGTGAATACATTCCGAGGTATGCCTAGGGTAAAGCTGGAGCTTGTTCCCAGCAATGTCCACTGCAGCCTCCCTATTCTTACCTTCCCAATGTTTCTGAGTTACCTAAGTCTTTGGGTTTTTCCTTTCAGTCTGAAGTTGCTTGAGATTACAGGGAGGAATCACATCTGATACAAAACTGAAACCTGCTTCCCCTAAATTTTATTCTTTATCCTAACTCTCTTCTCAGTTATAAATAGCTGTCCAATAGAACTTTACTTCTGTTACAAGCAGAGGTTAAAGGCAGCTTCCATAGTCTTCCCATCCTACCCAACCCCATAGTTTGCAATCCAAACACCACTGGTTTTTTCACCTGCAACACACATAACCAAGCTCTTCACAGGCATAGATACGCTGTCTACAAATACTGAAGCTTACAAAATGTCATATTTCGGGATTTACTTTGCTACTGAGTAAATATATTGCTAAATATTGGATAAATATGACATTTTATGCTTTAAATTTTATTATTGATCTGCCATATGATTTTTGATGTATTTCTCTAGGCTCTGGTCTAGCATTTAATTTCAGAGTTACTTCTGACCACTGTTATGGTAATAATAAGAAAGACATACTATATCAAATGTTGGCAATATGTGAAGAAACTGGACTCCTCACAGGTACACAGCAGTCTGTTCCCTAAAAATTTTTGTCAGTTCCTCAAACTTTAAAGCCTCCAGTTGTTGTATGACCTTACATTTCCACTCATACATATTTTCCAAAGAGAAATAAAAACGGAAGTCCACAAAATTTGGTCACAAGTATTCACAACATTATTTCCAAAAATCAATAAATGAAAGCAACCCAAATGACCACAATAGATAACCAAATCAATGAAATGAGGCATATCCACACAACTAAATATTACTTGGCAATAAAAAGAATAAAATCATGATGCATACCATAACAGTGATGAAACCTGAAACATTTTAAGTGAAAGAAGCCATTCATAAAAGACTACATGAATTAGATTGAGAGTATCTATAGAGGTAGAAAGTATATCAATGGTTTTCTAGGGCTGTGGGGTAAAAAGTGACCATTAAAGAGAAAAGAGTTTCTTTCTTTTCAGTCTCATTTGAGGAAAAAAAATATATCTGCATTTTATCAATGAAGAATATGTTTAAGTTAATAAGCCTCATTTGAAATTGAAGACACATCTCATTCCACCTGATTAAATGAGTTCTAATGGAGGTTATTTACAGAGGTAACTGCAATTTTGGGGCCTGGGATTTATCAAAGTAAAGCAGCTGATTCTGAAATATTACACAGGGAGCCCAAGTTGTAGACCTAGATCTAGGAGACCACAAAACCAAGGGAAAAGGACAGGATCAGCCTAGGATGGAGACAAGATCCCAACTAATCTAAGGATGTTTACCAGAGTTCAATAAAGCATTTACTCCTGAGCTTCACCAGAACAGGAAGGCGGAGTAAGGTTTCTCCTGAAGTCACACCCTCAGCACAAACGCACCTAATTCCTCCTCCACGGCCAGCACTGCTCGGATCTAGGAAGAAGGGGAGACACAGCCAAACCCTCTTCCATAAATTAACTAATAAGCTTAGGTGTTTATCAGAAAAACATATTACAATTGTTCTTAATTGTTCTTACTATCAGTGCTGTGTATCTATTACTGCAATGTGTCATTGATATAAAATAAACTGCTAACAATGCAGGAAAAGTGTTCAATACCAGTCTTTCACACAATCCAGAAAGACTTCCAGGATGGCCATTCCTTCCCTGGAGTCTCCATGAAGGTGAAGCTATACTTTTACTGCAGCAGCTTAGAGCCGCGTTCTCGGAGGGCATTCGATGGAGGGCGAAGGCGCTGCTCCCAATATGAGCAGAGCTCCCCAAAGAGGGAATATTTACAGTCCAGATTATTAATTTTAAAAATGAACTGCCTATGGCTCTTGACAGGAGATCGATAGCAGGCAATTTCAGGTCTCTGACAAGTACTTGGAGTGTGCAGTATTATTTATGAAAAGTGTTTGCTTTGGCTAACAGGTGGGCTGAGAACAAGCTGATTTTTTGTTGGATGGAGGCCTTCTCCTCTTTTGTGGATGTGCTGGATAGGTATCAGCAAACAGGGCTATGACTGTACCTAAAATGCTTCAATCCACGCAAAGACTTAAACCCCTTTGGTTAAAATCCTAGGGTTCTACTACCCAGAATAGAAGTGATGGCAGCATCAAGATGGTGCGTGAAACAGTCTTTGATTGCCTGAAACTATGGAATAACCTTAGATTGACTTCGACATTGTAATTTTTAATTTAAGTACAGTTGCTTCATCCAGCAGACCTTCCAGGATATGGAAGATGCATCCCCAAAATTCATCCCCACATGACTAAATTATTGACTTAGTGAATAGAGCTACCTAGTATTGTCTACCTAAGTGCTGAAGATCACCTGCCAAAAGTGATTTTTGTCTTACTTATTGACATGGAGTCATTCTTTCTCACAGTAATTAGGCAAGTGATCCACTTCTTTCCTGAGGCCATGAGTGGAATGTGAGAGTCAGAATTTGTCACTGGTGAAAAGGGAGAATGTGATCTTTACTTTTCTGTGGCACTGGGCTCATTTAGAGCCCAGGGCATGAACTTGCACGTGCCTTTTATGCGGCAGACAAGTGACAGCAACTTGAATGTGGTGGATGGGCTGCCTGGGGCATGTTTACCTATGTCACTGATGCGTGCTAGAGATGACTCCAGTCCAAGAGCTGACTCCCAGCAACAGGAATGCTGGACCAAAGCAGAACTACGTTGGACCCCCAGTATTCCCTCAGGGTCACTTTTCCTCCATAGGCATCATTAATCAACAGTGAGGTGCAGAAGTTCTTTGAATCTGTGTTTAGATTCTCATTTATGATTCCTTCGCATTCCTAAAACATATTGCAGATCAATCAATGTAAAGTCCCCTCCTTTCCCTAGTGAATGAGAATTTTAAGGCAAGAATGGAATCTATAAAAAAATTTATCTCTTGAAAGGAATACTAGACAACATATTGTAAGTCAAATATTATATCTCAATTACGAGACAGTGTAGAACAGTGCGAAAAAACACTGGATTCACAATAGAACCATGTAATTTCACATTGCTTTCGTAATTTCCTATATAGGTTTTGGTAAATGAACAATATGCACAATTTTAATCTCAATTTCTTTGGTCATAAACAAAAAATACCAAAGAAAATACTTACTAAAGAAAAAAGTCATTGTTTAGTTATATAAATTATTAAATGTTTCACATATAAATTATAACTATTAAGTATTTAATTTTTTAAAAACTCAATATATGCATTTTAAAAATTTATTTTGAGACACTATTCAACATTATTCCCTTGCTCTGTGGTAATTCTTGTGTTTATTTTGACTATTACTGATGAATTTTTATTTGAAATAAAAAAGGTCTTAATTTTGAATAATTTGGCTCATTTTCTCTGAATAATGAAAGCCTTCCATACTGACGCTCTAAAGTATTCTATTAGTTAATTTCCCACTCTGCAAACCATGCACAAGGCATTGACTATTACACTCCAAGAGCCCTTACTTTCTTGCCTGTTTGAGGTCCTTATCAGTAATTAATTATGACACATTTTCCCAGTGAGTCTGTAAGTGTCGTTAAACTTCTTTTCAAAACTTTGCTCCAGGCAGCCTCTGTCAAAGCAGACCCAAGGATTTATGTACTAGAAAGAATGACATGTTATTTTATTTTCATGCTGAGAAAACTGGATCAACCTAAAAGATCAAAAAGGTAGAAAATGTAAAATTATAATATTAAAGAAATTAGAGTGGCTCTATGATATACTTATTGGAAAAAATGTTTAAAATAATGCTCAATGTTATGAAAAATACTTCTGATATAATATTAAATGTACAAAGATGTATTGTTATAAAGCTAATAAATATTATGTCTAAATGCTTATATACGCATATAAAAATCCTTGCAGGAAATATTTATAGCCAGCTCTGTGTGCAGTATATTCTCTAAAATTTTCACTCTTTTCCCTGTCTGATGTTACAACTTTTCCACAATGTTCATCTATTATCTGTATAATGAAAAATTCATAAAAATTACTAAAACATCACATTTAAAGTATTCAGTGTGATTTCACATATGAATATTCAATAGCAAATTCTAATGATTAACATGAAAGAAGCATGAGAAGTACTGTAATGACATGTTAGAAAACCCTACCTATTAAAGCCTGTCGTTTGTAGCACACAAAAACTTGGCCACTTTTCCTTTTCCCCAGAATGGCTTCCGTTGCCCTTTAAACTAAAGGACACACAGCAGAAGCCAATCAAAGCGGTTAATTCTTAGAATGGAATTCGGGGTTTTTGAAAAAGATGGATAGGTATACAAATGGCCTGAGAAGAGTTGTGCTCTAAAATTTTAAGGAAAAATTAAGTTTTAAGGTTCCACATTACAAATAAACTTATAGAAAAGAATTTAATACATATAAGGCAGCAAGAAGTATGACATAGGAAAAGAAATGACACATTCACGTTTCTAGTGTTATTCTCCTACAAATGAAACTCTTTGTATTAAATCCCAAGATAATAATAGTAGTTTACTACCCTATTTTCCTTTGATCTCTAGGTTTGATTTTTTTGATGCATAAGGTCAACAAGGAATAAACTCAGTTGAAACCCAGCAAGACCTATCAGTGTCATTCCATGCTAACATCCCTTTATTATTAAACACATGGAATTCCAGACCTACACACCCCACCACCACCTCCACCATCAACATCACCCTCTGTCCCCTACATTCCTAAGGCTTTCTCGATGACTCTGGGGTGTCTCCTCCCATCAGTGACCAGGACACAGCTGTGTGCACTCTGAGATAGGGACTTCATGCCTCAATACACACCTTGAAACTGACAATCCTACTAATTGACCTGATGTTTCAGCAATGAAAGTTAGGGGAAAGTCATGCTTTCGTTTTACATTCTCAATCCATCCTTGACTTGAAACAAGAAATAAAATTACAAAACAATTATAAAAAAATTAGCCACCAAGCAATTCTCATTTAATTTTGATTAAAAAGTGAAAAAAGTGTACTGGTAGCACTACAGTATGTGTAATTCTTGCCTTTTCTGACTAAATGAATCTAAAGTTCACTGGTCTTTCAGATAATCCTCTATCTTCTTGACCTTTCTCAAAGGTGTTTTAATTTCCTTTTCTTCATGGATGATAATTCTATCATTACTTTCCTATAATCCCTTTCCAAAATGCTGTTTGGAAACTGATTAATATTTATAGGTCATACTCCACATCATGTTATCAGAAACTATCGTTGCATGTTACTGTAACATAAATAATGTTGAAAGATTTTTTTTTTTTTTTGTGGGTACCGGGGGTCGACCTCAGGACCTCGCGCACCAACAGGCGCCCCGTGCCGCTGAGCGATATCACCGGCCCCTTTTTCGTATGTGGATTCCGGGAGTCGAACTCGGGCCCTCACGCTTGCAAGGCAGGCGCTTATGCCACTGAGCCATCTCACCGGCCCTGTTGAAAGATATTTCAAAGACATATAGCACTATAAAAATATTAATTAAAAGAGTTATGTTACAGAATACTCCTTCCAAATAGTGTTCTTTTATACAGAGTTAAAATACATTAAACTTACAAACATAGAAATTAAATATAAAAGAAGGTACGTCATCACAGGAGTCCATGTAAGAGGTAGCTTCAGATTTTACATAAGATGAATTTTTAAAAGTTCTTTTTTAATGCCTTTGTATAGCCTAACGCATGTAAAGAAATTCATACATTGGATTTCCCCTCTATGGAAATGTCTTTATTCCTACTTTTTTAAAAATTTTTTGCATTAAGTAGAATAGCAAACATGACTAAAACAAAAGAACAATTTTTCTTACTATCCAGATATCATTGAAACCCTTAAACATTACTTAAAAGCTTTTCTAAAATCAAGCATATTATTTACATTGCTTGTTGAATTTCAAGAACAAGAAAAGTTAGTGTAACAATAAAGCACCTGGGGTTATAAATGCTCACAATTTTAAGGAATGATTTTTTTCCTATATAAATCATTTTATATTCCAAAATGCTTTACAGATGTTTGCCTTATATTTTTAACTCCAGGGTTAAGTACCTGAAAGTTACCCCAAAGCTGAGAATCACCCGTGCAAGCACAGCCCCATGTACACAGAGACTGGATAAATGCCACTGAATAAATTTGAGACAATGGCACATCTGCACAGACTGCTATGTACCTGGACATTTTCTATGTAATTTATTCATTATTAAAGGTATTTGGGGGCCGGTGAGATGGCTCAGTGGCGTAAGTGCCTGCCTGGCAAGCGCGAGGTCCTGAGTTCGACTCCCCATACCCACATACAAAAAAAGGGCCAGTGATATCGCTCAGCGGCATGGGCGCTTGCTGGTGCGCGAGGTCCTGAGGTTGAGCCCCGGTACCCACAAAAAAATAAATAAATAAATAAAGGTATTTGGATGGTACAATTATTATTGAAACATTTATCTGAACTATAATACTTTACAAGTATCAACAAACTGAAGATTCTAAAAATGCCCCAGTAAGTTCTGTAGCTTACAGGAAGCCCTTTTGGATGCTAATTTTTGGAAGCAAACAAAGCACAGGTCAACTGAAAGGCAAGAAATATTATTTTGAAACAGTGTTTCCAGGAACCTTATGGTTTTCCCTGGGCCAAAGTAATACTCTGCTTTATTAAAGATAAAATAGAAAGCCCAATGTTATATAGTATGACTGGATGTAAATTATAGTGTAAGAGAATAGGTTAACATTATACTTCAAATAAAAAAAAAAAATGAAGGTGCACAAATGAAGATCAGGACCAGTGTCCCTAGGCAAACTGCAAGCATTTCCTGAAGCCAGGAAGCAGCGCCACCCTCCTGTCTGCCAGTCAGTGGCTGGAGCGGGCTCTTGCGTTCTCCTTCTCCTGTTTATGCTCCCACCCTCGTGCCACCATCGGAGGTGACCCTGACAATGTGCTCTCTCTCCTTGTTTTGATTTCCTTATGTTGCAGGGTCTCAACCTAAGTGTTAAGACCACCCGTAGTTACTTTCCAACCCTGGTTTAAGACGCCTCATTTGCAAGCTTACACCTTCCATGATCGATGATGATGATCTTCCATCCATCATTGCTGGATGGAGATACTGTCCCTGCCAACTCTCCTGTCATTTAGCTCCATGCTGATTCCAAGACCCAGCATTCTAATTACTCCCTCGTACCCCTCACTCTAGTACGTCTCTCTTTCTACATCCTGTCTCAGATCAGCTCTCCACAAACTGCAGAGGCTGGAACTCAAACACACTGGCTGGGCCCACATGATGGCACAGAAGGGAAACATCACACGTCCTTGCAGGAGCCACAGCCCGCCTGCCTGGGCATCACATGCTCGGTCTCAGTCCTGCTGAAGGGACAAACTGTCCTCATTCCGCCTGTGCACTGGACACTGTCCGCCCTCATCTCCTCAGTGACCACCCCCTCAAACTACGCCATCTCTCTCAAATACCATGAGTGCCTCATTCCACGCGTCACTGCCATCGTCACGAATCTACCTTCCATGGTTGAAAAGAATCTTCTGACCCTCCTCACTGCTTTAGCCATAGGCTCCTCATTGTAATGAATGGGTATCAATGACCTCTGCTGTTTATCCAGATCACAACTGAATCTCACACGCCTGACTTCCACTTCCCCTCCTCTCTGGACAAGAGACGCTCAATTACAGGGGAGGAAATAGGGATTAGATGCTCTCTCTTCAAACCCCATAGGATGAGAGACTTCGTAATGGCTGGAAATGAGACAGGTCTATCTGAAATAGAGAAAATTACCCACAGAATGTCATATACATCATGGCTCTACTTATGTCAATAGGAAACTATAAAATTCACCAGTTAAAAAGCAATCAAGGCAGGGAATTAGAACAAAGAGAAAATTCAGTGAAAATCTTTGTGGTAAGCAATACCTGGTGTCTGTGTTCAACTACTCAGTTTACAAATATTTCTGTCACGTCATGGAGGGATGCAGGATGCATTTCATGGCTTAAGGCAGTGGTGGCGAATGTTTTAGAGCTTTTAGTGATACGAAGAACCCGCTGTGGCAGGTGTGCCATAGGGTCACCACCACTGGCTTAAGGTGCATCACAAGTTAAGTTTCCATGCATAGTCGTGAGATACAATTTATTTCTACACAGTGCTCTTAGTCTCATTAACAACTTATTCTTAGGAACATTATCAGATTGAGTTTTCTTTATATGTACATTACTCTTGATTATGACCTGCCTATGTTTGATGCTGGATTTGTTTACTGAATGAGCACATAAATAATATACCTTATTATTCGACAGCTCGGAATATATTCATGCTATTCAAATAATTACTTTCCTCCAGCAGAAATGACTTCTAAGAAGGTAGGACTAGAGTAGGACATAGATGATACCATAAAATTTCCTACTCAAAATTAATCAATAGAACTTCTATTTAGGGTATTTCCTACCCTAAATTAATAAATAGAACTTCTACTCAAGAAAACTAGTTCTAATGAGTATCTAAAGAGAGCAACGAAATGGCTATATTTTAAGAGAATAGATTCACAGATATACTGTGCATATAATTATTAAGAATCATAGATGGCATAAGCGGCCAAAGGCAGTTTGTCTTAATCTCAGCTATTATTTCACAGAAATATCTTGGACTTAGCTTCGACTCCACAGATAACAGTCTATACTCGAGCAAAAAGAGGAAGCAAACCTTAAGACTGACTTAGGACAAAAAGCCCCAGGGAGGGAACAGACTGCTCAGTGTATCCGGACGCCTCCGGAAGGTGCATGGGACTGGCAGCCGGGCATTCTGGCCTCACGCAGGCGGCGCTGTGCAGGGGACCTGGCTCAGTTTCGGACTCAGTTCTTCAGGTTGCTCTTTTTCAAGTTGCGAGGACATATTTTCATTCTTTCTCAACTTAGTTGTCTGCCACCAAGAATACCAGTGTTGAGGCCCCAAAACAATGACTTTTTTAATTACTTAGAAAAAACCTTCCCCCAGTTCCCAATAAACGCTCATCAATAATTTCAAGGGCTGGTAATTCTGAGTTCAGAGAGGGGGCATGCCTAACAGGCACAAGGGTCCACATTCATCCCCGGCACTGCACCCCCCAAAAACAAAGAAAGGAAAAAACTTTGAAAAGCCGTTTTATTTTCGGCAATGAAGTTTTGCCTCAAGCATTGCATCTGTGCTCCCGACATTCAAACACCACTATTTCAGCTACTGAAGAAGTAACCTCTGCCACCCAAGCTCAGTTAATATTTCCTCCGACCCCAATTCTTTTCCGTCCCTTCTGACCCTCTTCATCCTGCAAGAGCTCAGCATGCCACCTCTCCAATGTTAAGTTTGCTTTTTCTTTTCTAACTTTTCTAGATGATCATAAACATGTACCCCAAAAACCAACAAATACACTATTTTAACAACACAGTATAATACCTTTCTATGTCACTTCCTTTCTAAAAGTCTCATGATTTTTCCCAAATGTTACACATACAACCTTCAACACATTTTTATTATTAACTACATAAATATTTTACAGAATGGTTTTATCATTTCTCAACTCTTCACCAAGAAATATTTTTCCTTTTTATTACTATCCCAAATAAGTGTTGTAATAAGTGCCACTCATTTCTATAGAACATGTATCTAAGGATGACCAGATCAGTGGCTATTATTAGACATTTCAAAATTAATTTATAGGAAAAGATTATCTGGCCAAAGGGCAAAAATCTGTAATAGTGATAGGAATGTGGCTCACTGATGAAGGGTGAGGACCTTAATTCATCCCCAGCAATGAGAAAGGAAAGGGAAGAGGAAGAGGCAGGAGAAGGGGAAAGAGAAGAGAGAGAGAAATGGAAAGGGAGAGGGAAGGGGAGAGAAAGGGAGAAGGAAAGGGAAGGGAAAGAAAAAGGGAAAGGAAAGGAAAGGGAAAGGGAAGGGAAAAGAAAGAAAAGGGAAAGGGAAGGGAAAGAAAAGGGAAGGGAAAGGGAAGGGGAAGGGGAAGGGAAAGGGAAGGGAAAGGGAAGGGAAAGGGAAGCGAAAGGGAAGGGAAGGGAAAGAAAAGGGAAGGGAAAGGGAAATGGAAGGGAAAGGGAAGGGAAAGGGAAGGGAAAGGGAAAGGAAAGGGGAAAGGGAAAAGGGAAAGGAAAGAAAAGAAGAAAAATATTGCAGCCTTTCACGTTCTTATTTGAAATGGAAAAGAACATAGATTTCCCCAAACATTCACCAAGAGCTACAAAACAATACACATTTTTTTTTCAGACTTTTATCTACTTGGTACATGAAAAAGAAATTTTATTTCATGTAAAATTCAATGTCTATGACGAGTACATTTAAGTGAAACGTATTTCCATAAAATCATAGTTTGTTTGTACTTTTCTCCTATGAATTCCCTGTATAGATCCTGTGCCTAATTTTCTATTTTTTCTCATTAGCATTATAAACAAAGCCTTACATGAATTTTGTTAACACTGTTATATCTGTGGCATGTATTTTGTCTCGGCTTATTTTTTTACTTTCTCGTGTCTAATTTTGTTTCACCATTAAGGTTAGTTTTCACACTAAAAATGTATCAACCATTTTACGATGACTTCTGAGTGTCCCGCCTTTCTTAAAGCCTCACCATTAGTTTTACGGGTATTTTCACAACATTTCTCCAAACATGTTCACCAATTCCATTTTAAAGTCCCATTGGTTTCCTTTGAGATATATTTCTGTATATGTTGTGAGTGAACAACTTTTAATTTTCGTCCAGATGCTGAGTCAGTTAAAGGTTAGATCATTGGTACCGAAATACTCACAAAGGAATTAGTGCTAATGTTCTATAGCCTGACAGGGTAACTAAAGTTTATAAAAATGTATTACATATTTCAAAATAATTAAAAGAGAAGACTTTGAAGGTTCCCAACACATACATATGGTAATGGAAGCAGAAATGCTAATTACCCTGATTTTTATCATTACAGATTACATAGTACATGTTTCAAATTGCAATACTATATCCCATAAATAAGTTCAAACGTCATATGTCAATTAAAAATGCTTTCTGTGCCACTTCATAATAGTAATACATTCTGAGAAGTCTATTGTTAGTTTAGTGAACAACACAGAGTGCGCTTACACAAACTTAGATGTCTAGGACATGCGTAGGTAATATAATTGTATGGGACCATGGTCATACATACAGATTTTTGGAGGCCAAATATTGTTATGTGGCATATAATGTACTAGGTTCATGAACAGTAATGGGAGCAGAAGATTAAACTTAAAATTCTCTCACAAACGAACAGCAACTTAAACAACCAATGAGGGCCTTCTTATACGTAAAATAAAATTTTACGTATAAGAATACTGATTTATTTTTCACATATGCTCAGCAGAAGAAAATTATAATATTTTGGCCCCTTAACTTTTTCAAACAATTTACCACTTTTTATATAAAAGAATCATGAGTTTCATCAAATAATTTCTTTAAAATCTCAGATTCAATTTTATTTGCTTGTCCATTGTTTATGGCAAAGTGGTGTTGAAGAAGACATCAAACTTTAATTAGTTTAAGAAAGTAAGTTCTGGAATGTATCCTTCAGATCTATCTCAGAAACACTGGGAAGACCAATTTACCTCGACCTAAGGTGATACTCGGTTGCTGTCACTAATGTGACATCCAGTTCCCGTCAATACACACTAATTTTTTAGTCTCCCGGATATACGTAGGCAGCTTATTTGACTTCGTATTTTCTAAAGAACATCTACTTAGCTTCATACATTTAAAAGTATCATCAATGAATCTACTAAAACTTCACTTATGAGGAAGCATTTTTCCCCTCTATGGAATTTTTTTTTCCGAAGAAAGCTACCTAAATCACGAATAATATTATGAAGTCAAAGCAACTGTAACCATATTTTAATATTATTTGTATAATGAATACCAACTTTTGCTGGAAAGTTATGATATTCTTCTAACATAATTTAATCACAGTTGTACATCTGTAAAGGTAATTTTTTAAATGTCCTCATACACGAGCCATAAAAATGGAATATTTCTACCTGTTCTTTGACTGAGGCGAGGATGGCAGAGGTGGTTTCTGTTTCAGAGCCATCCCCGTTGGAGGTGTTTAAGCCGGGGCTCAGAGAGCTGGTCTTCTCGGAGGCCGACGGAGGCTGGTCTGGGACAGGCATAGCTCCTAAAATGCAAGAGGACAGGCTCAGTGCAACTGGATGTCACCATGACAAAGTATCTGACAACCCTAAGGAAGGCGCATTGGAAAGATGTGAGTTATGAACTGTTAAGACAGAATGTGACATAATTCTAGAAGAGGAAAAATGCAAGGAGAGAGAATATTTTCTCCTCATGTCAAGCCCTACCAAATCTGAGATAGCACACTCTCACCCCTGTGCTCTTTGAGATAAGTGGGGGAAATGATGAGAAGGAAATGATATGCAAGAATAAAGGGATAAAGAAGTATTGGGTCCAAGACACTAGTCCACCTCCAAATTTCTATCTATTTTAGGCAAATTTATTATCTTTTGTCATTTCCAACTTAAAAGAAAATCTACTAGATATTCCTCTCTATAAGGAAGTTGCACAATGTCAAAATCAATAGTTTACCAACAACTAGTGAGATTTCTGAAATAACATGAGAAGCTTAATTGATACTGAGAAATACAGTAAAATAAATAGTCCATCCCACAAATATTCTTCACATATTTACAGTCTTCACAGAACCTGCCAATGCCTTCACTTTGGACTTCTCAGCCTTCCGGACTATGATATGTAAGTCTGAGTGAATCAAGACGTTTGCTACCTTCATCATCTAGCAATGATCATCAATAGAGTAAGCAATAGTTAACTGAGGGCAACTTTACTACAGCATTATAGAACACAATCTCAACAGGGAGATTGTGGAAGCAAAAAGAAAAAAAGTTATTTTCTTGCCTAAAGCTACTATTTTACAGGTCTATCTTAGAAAGTGTGTTGTGTGAAGACTAAAAGATGTTTCCTGTTTTATGATGTGAGCTTCATGGGTTTTATAACATGTAACAAATTCTGAAAGAAGCCAATGCCCTAAGTTAATAGTCTTTTAGTTAAACAGTATCGTTTAGAGATAAGGATATGCAAACATAAAGAAGCTCAGTTACACTATTTTACTTAAAATACATAAGCAAAAATTGTCATTCAAGTTTTTCATTGAACATTCCAACTAACTTTTGATTTGTTTTTATTGTTTAAAGTAAGTTATTTCTATCACCACAGGGGCTTAGAATAACGTTGGGAAGATGAATCTGCTGCAAACAGATTACGTGAGAGTGTTTGAGAAAATAAGAAAACACAATTTAAGCAAAGAGTAAGGATCAAATTAATTACGACTTGCCAAAAATGTTCAAAGTATTGAGGGGATGGAAACCAACAGGATGAAAGAGAGAGATTTATGGTGGTGGGTGTGGGAAGGCCATGGTCAAATATATTTACGTATTTTCCTTGCTTTCATGTGTGGCTTCTTATTTGATCAGTCTCTTTAATTGTGCAGAAGGTAGACACACAGGTCAGCAAATATTGTCCCAGGTACAGTAGATAAGACCTGTGATGTTGCATTTAAGAGAGGCTGAGAGCCGGAAGAGGCATGAGCAGAAAGGAAAAGAGCAGCCGTGTGTACACAGTCAAGCCCATCACCGAGAGATCTGCACGCCCTGGCTTCTCCATCTCTATCCACCTCAAAGGCTTCCGACAGGCGCTCTGCACGGGAGAAGCTTCTCCGAGACACGGGTATTACGTATCTTACACTATTATGCTAATGTCTGTGTTCTCTAAATTTTATTCAGCCCGTATTAATTCAGGTTCTGGGCTAGTACAGTATTATCATCAACCTATTTTTTTAATACGAAATTGTCTAAGGTTTCAAAGTTACTCAGTAATATAAGTGGGTCAGGAACTCAAGTTTTCTGCTTTATCACCTCCCATTTTAGTGTTATAACTAATTGTTATAAAATTGGACTTTTAAAAGTATAACAGTGACCTGTCATAATAAAATATGGGCCTTAAGACGATTAGAACCACAGTTTACCTTAGGCACTTCACAAATTTGACCAAAAAAGTATAAGGAAGATTTATCTACCAATTCTCCTATCCTCCTTTAGCAAGAACAGAAAGACAAGTGAAATCGCCAAGGCTTAATCCACACACAGAGCCACGGCCATGTAAGGGGCGATATCCATGCCTGAATGCCAATGAGTTGGAATAATTTCCACGGTTTATAATTTTTAAAATCCAGATTTAATTTAACCACTGGTCACCATTATGTGACAGAAAAGACACCACTATCTGGACAGAAAAGACCGTCATCTTCCAATTTCTTCTTAGCTCACAACACACAGAAAAGACAGAGGAAATCCACCACAGACCTGCCACATCCGAGCCCTGTACTGCCTCAGGTTAAGTGTAAAAAGCTTTACGCCTCCAGACTTTGAGGTAATGTGGCCAAGTACATTCATCTCAGTAAGAGTTAAATCCATTAAAAATTAGTATTTAATCTGAGCTAAGCCCAGGAAATCTGGAAAACACAGAGGAATAAACAAACAGACAGAGGAAGAGCAATCAGTATTTCTGCCACTCCAGATAAGTGTATTTCCTTTGACTGGGATTTGGGTAATTTATTTTTTCTGATGTAACTTATTCTATATAATCATTTTACATAAAAAAGAACCAATTTAATCTTTAAAAAATTTTTTTCAGCGCTCAGCAGTATGTCCTGAACAATTATTTTCCCACATCAATAGAAAGTATTCTATAATTTAATTGTATAATGAACATTTAGTATTCAATGGTCTGCATACACCAACATTTACCTACTTCTTATTAGAAATTTTGATACCATTCTTTAATTTATGACATTTTCAGTAGACAAATTCTAATGGAATGAGAATATATGTATTTTTCAGATTTCTGATACCCAAATTATCCTGCTGCAAAGCGGGTCCAACATATCTGCCCATCAGGGCATCGGGAGAAGGTCACTTCCCCACTCTGCTGACGACAGTGACCTTCGTCATTCTCTCAGCTCTATTACCCCTTACGCTTTGACCAACTTGATATACAAAAATGCATCTCTTTGATTTTGCTTTATCTGTAAGTGTACTGGACACCTCTAATAGATTTGTTCTTTTTTATGTAATATTCTTCCTATAACCACACAAGGTTTATGCAAGACATCTTTCTATACATAATAGAATTATAATCTGCAAATACCCAGGGGGCCTGGGTAGATAGACCCATTTTCCACGTGAGGAAAAGACACAGTACCGACAGGAGATAGCCCTGGATTTGGGGTGGGTCCATCCTAGCAGATTTGGCACTAAAAGCTGCCATGTCTATAAAATAACAAAACGCAGTTCCTTGGGGTCACATTATAGCATTCAATGTCCACATGTGCATGAGCAATGGTGCACAATGAATCGTGTCCCCTCAGATTCACAAACGGAATTCAGCACTAATTCCCAGTTTGACCTAGAGTTGGGGCCCCTAGGGAGGGAATTAACATGAAATAAGTCGTAAGTTGAGAAGAAGACACGGCCGAGGTCTCCCTCCCTCTGCACACAGAGCCGATGAAAGCCCTCGTGGAGACACATCCAGAAAGCACCCGCTGCACGTTAGGAAAACCAGTCCTGATGGCACCTTGCTTTGGGACTCCTGGTCATCAAAACCATGGGGCAATAATTTCCGTGGTTAAAGCCTCCCGGTCTGTGGTATTTTTTTTTAAATGTCATCCTGAGCAGACTAATACAAGAAGGGTTTGGTTATTTTCAGGTTTTTGTCCTAAATTCTTCTGGAGCCAGGGGTGGGTAGAGAAGTCTCTGCACATGGCAGTAGCAGGGTGGTGCTGTTTTGTACAGATATCTGTTGATACCTTCATCTACAATGAATCACGGGCATCAGAGAAGAGACGTGCCCCACCTACTCCCTGCTTCAAACAAGCCCACCTGGATAAATCAATGTCCCACTGGTGTAAAATAAGCCTGGAGGAACAACAATAACAAAATAACTCTACCACATAAACATCCGTAATACTCACAAATGAAGTAATCAGAAATACAGAAAAGTTGGCTGGGGTGACGGAAGCAGGGAAGGAAGGGAGCCCCACATGTGGAGACTACTTTTCAATTTCAACTATATACAAATAAAATGAGCATTTGTGATATCCAGAAGAATATTTTAAACTTTTCTTTTCCAACCACGGAGCACTATACGATGCATAAGAACCCTAAAATCTTATCTACAGTGTGGAAGGCTAAACTCTCTACTCTTAATTTGGGGACCATATTGAATGTCATTTTATTGACAGCTGCCATATAGGAAAAAATAATAAAAAGCAACATTTTTATGCTAGTTTGAAATAGTGAAATTTGTTTCCTCTTTAGCCATTTCTGCCCAGCAACTGATGACTCTGGCTACTGTCAACAAAATAACTGATGCACTCAGTGTCCTATAACTATCCAATTAAGCGACCCACCTAGCAATCTCATGTAACAGTTACTTGATCCCCTCTTCTCCAATTCAGTAGCAAGCGCCTGTGGACATTATATGGTCTTTTCTTCTCTTGAGCTCCCCACCTGCTCTCTGTGACTCCTAAGCTCTAACACTGTCAACTCAGCTCACGTTGTCATTCCCAGGACCATCCCACTCTGACATCACAGAGCCCTGCTTCTCCCCACACCCCCCTGTTCATAGGTACCACCTGCTGCAGACTCCACAGTTTTCAAATCCCTTCCACGCTGCTGCACTTAATAGATATTTCATTAGTTAGACTTGCACTGTCCGGGATGGAAGTTCCTAACCACCAGCGGCCATCCATATTGTAACTAAGCATTAACACTAAATGTTAGCTTCTTAGTTGCACTATTCAAATTTCAGGGGCTTAGTAGCCACTTTGGCCAGTGCCTCCTGCATTTGGATGGGGAAAAGTAGATTTCTGTCATCGTACACAGTTCTGTTGATAGTCCCTATGTATAATCAACACTCAACTCTTTGATGTAATCTTTATCTGAAGCTTTAATCCTGGGCATGGAGGCTGTGAGAAGAGGTCAGATGATGAATACAATTTGAAGGTAGAACTTTCAGGATTGCTGATAGCTCCATGTGCTTTGCGAGACAGAGAAGGCCACATGGTTCCAAGGAGGGGTCTGAGCAACTGTCCATCAGGTAAGATGTTCAGACTGTCAGTGGAACAGATTTCAGGCAGGGAAAGAAGACCATGATTATAAAATTCATCTCCACTCACTTTTTTCTATGTTAGTCAGCTTGTTGTCAAAGTACCTGATGTCTTATAAGGCAGTCAGGAAGCGGAAGTCACAGTTCCGGAGGATCCAGTCCAAGGTGGACCCATTGTTTTCAGGCCTCTCTTGGGGGTGTCAGATGATAAAAAGTGTTGGGACAAACTGCTCTTCTCATGAGCCAGTAAAAAAAAGAGGAAGAGAAAGATATCAGGGTCCCATGGTCCCCTTCAAAGGCCCATCCTGAATGACTTCCTTTAAGGACCCACCTCTAAATGTTCTACCACCTCCCAAGATGGCCACCCTGGGAACCCAGGCTTTAACATACGGTCATCTGCGGGACACTCAAGATCCAAACTATATTGAAAAATAGTCTTATCTACAAACTGCAGCCCTCAAATCCATCACCTGTGCTTCTTCTTGCTGATAATATCTGGACAGCTGAATGTGCTACCCGGAATCCATCATAGTCCAATATGAACCGGGGAATATAAACAATGAGTCTAAACTTATACTGTTAAGTCTTTTCCCCCCTATTTTCCTTTTCTTCAGGAAAACTCTATTTACCACCTACTTTATGGTTGTTAGAGACTTCTATAAATCTCATACTTCCTCCTTTACCTTCAACTGAGGACTTCAATTCCAGAGCCTCTAATGATACCTTTTTGGACTTCACCCACCAAACAAGCATACCTGTTGGGGACCACAAATTCACAGTAGCTAATTTTACATACTTCCCTAAGGGACAAATGGAGGCTCTGGATTTTTGGTGTCACCCTTTTGAGATTTTCCATTATCCCATTAGGGGTGGGCCATCCTCTCCCACTCACTAAGACTAAGACTAACACTAAGACTAAGACTAAGACTAAGACTACTAAGACTAAAGATGCTCCAGGGCAAGATCCTCATTAGTTTAAAATCATCACTGCCCTCTGAGTCATCTGATAATCCCCTCCTCAATCAATAAATGCCGAGGTTCTGGCTGCCTTGTGGCCTTTTGTTCCTCGTGAACAACTGGTCATCCCAATCCCTGCTATACCGCCATTTTGTCTCTTGCTCTTTCTTTTTCTTCCTTTCTTTCTTCCTTCCTTCCTCCCTCCCTCTTTCCTTTCCTTTCCTTTCCTTTCCTTCCCTTCCCTTTCTCTTTCTTTCTTTTCTTTCTTTCTTTTCTTTCTTTCTGCCATGTTCAGTAACACCTGGCAGGAGACTGGAGCTCACTACAGGTGTCTCCAATATACACCCTGTGTGGATATATCAAATCTTATTTCCATCTCTCATGCAGATG
Organism: Erethizon dorsatum; assembly: GCA_028451465.1. Taxonomy (NCBI): domain Eukaryota; kingdom Metazoa; phylum Chordata; class Mammalia; order Rodentia; family Erethizontidae; genus Erethizon; species Erethizon dorsatum. The sequence continues at coordinate 61,978,183 of CM051833.1, forward strand.
AAGGGAAGTACTTCCAATTTGTGGCAATTAAGCTTAACTGTTCATGTGGCTCAAGAACTACCTAGGAGATTAGTAAAGCACATTTCTGGGTGTGTCTGGGCGGGTCTTGCAGCTGAGACTTGGGGTCTACATTTGGTCCCTGGCCCCTCCCTCTCTGGCTCTGTTCCTGTGCTGGGCTTCCAGGCTTTCACAAATTAAGCATTTTGCTCCTTCATGCCCTTCTGCTATGATTTTCTGTCTTGGAGACCACTAACCATGGACTGAATCCTCTGAAACCATGACCCGAATAAACCATTTCCTCTTTTAAATTGTAGGAGTCAGGTATTTCATGCCAGAAGTGGGAAAGATGACTAACATATATCCTCTTCAAGGCAGTCCCCTCCCTGCTCTTCATCCTATGCTCCAAAACAAAAAAATATTAGCTGGCTTTTGGCTTAATTTCCGGTAGAAGGCATCACTTTCAAAATCTGTCATCATCTTACATGAAGTTAATAATAGGCCAACAGAATGTTTCAGTTTTGTCCCTTAAAATATATATGTAAATAAAAATAGTTTAATGTTACAAAAATTTAATATTTTTAAAAGATTTTACTTGTATAATATTTTACTCCACAAGTAACATTTAAAAGAGTACATAAGAATAAGCATAAACCTCTTTTTTTGTAATATCAGGATACGAAGAATGTATGTATTAGTACAAATAAGTGATATGAACACTGATGTCGAATACTGCCTGTGTAATCTCTGTGACCACCTAAATTGCAATTTTGTATTTGTAACTAACGTGTCACCACCAGGAGAAAGCAATACTCTCATTCAAGTGTGCTCTATACAACAAAAAATACATCTACCCTTGCTTCTTACTTTTAAAAGAGGAACATAAAATTACTGTTTGTCATAACATAAACAATGTATTAGTTAATCATTGTCAAAACTAAATACAATTAGGACAGAAACTCAATCTGTCTTGATTTATGTTCAGTTTCCTGCACCTAGCTCAGCATCTGATATACAGCATCCAGTTAATAAATATTTGTTGAGTTAATATATGAACTATTAGAGTGAAATCAATAACGGTTGCTTACTAAAGGACACAACATAAGCAAAATGTGCTTTGAATTAGGATCATTTTTCTCTACGGTATTTGAAAGACTTATTTACACACAAGAAAGGTGCTTTTCAGAAATACTAGGACTAGTCTAAGGCTTTTGATAATGATACATCCTGGGTATTGAGATTCTAAAGTACAACCATCAATCAAGCTGGCTTCTGGAACTTGATATTTGCAATGAGCAATTTGCAAACGGAATCTGGCAAAATGTATGAAGTGCACCATGCGAGGACAGCAAGAAGCAGCGCTGACCTGTACTCAGGACATGCCATTACAAGGGATCCAGCAGGCAAAGCCAAGAGGTGAGAAACAGCCACTTCTACCTGAGAATCTGGGAGTGAGGTGTCAGACACCACCACGGAGTCAGAGACACGACTGCCATTTGCTACAGCAGGGGCCGCCATGGTGGGTGCACGGAGACCTGCTGGGATGTGAATGTTGCTCACCTCACACGTCAAACATAGGGATGATTGCTTTACCTCTGTGGTCAGAGAAGCAGGAACAATGAGAAGCTGAACACAGCTTGGCTGGCTAAATCCCTTCTGTGTCACTGCATGAACTATTAATCACTAAGGAGGATGGAACTAACCTGAACACCACCACAGATGGAAGGTCTACTGGAATGGGTACTCTTTGTGACATAGAGTATGTCTGCTGGAAAAGATGAACTGGCAGTGCTCACACTGAGATACCCGGAAGCAGCCAGTTTCAAGCACAATGAGGCCAGTGAAGAGTGGAGTTGATCATCCTGTGCTTATGTTCTCCGAGGGTATCCCAGATGTTTTTCTTTTCCTAAAACACGATCTCAAATATTTTCATCTAGTCTTTCAAACACTCTGTCAACAAATGATCTTTCAGATACGTTATGTGTTACTGATAAAGTGGTACTTCTGGGGTGAGTGGCTACTACTCCAGCCAAGATTATTAACCTGAGCCAACATCAGAGGTGATACAAGGCCAATCTATGGGCAAAACTGTGGTGCAAAGAGCTGACAATGCCTTAGCTGCAATCACTATTCCATCAGAATCTAAGGAGTGAGGGGACAAGACCCAAGAAGGGAGATGCATAAATGCCTGACAGTGGAAAAGCAGAGGGTTACAAGCTGAGAGGAAAGGTTCAGAATGAAGACACAAAGTGAGATGAGATGAAGAGATGATGAGATGAGATGACAGGAGCAGTACAGTGGGCAAGCGGGATGGGATGCAGCGCACATAACAGATGAGCCTCAAGCCACTGGGAATAAAGGGGGTTGGGGGCAGCCACCATTCGTGGAAGATCCTTGAAGAGGAATTTTTTTAAGTTGTGTGATAATTTTGAATTTGTTAATAATCTTCAATTTGAAATTGCTAATTTTGTTAGTCTGCTTTTCACTGCTATGACAAAATGCCTGACAATAATAACTGCAAAGAAAAAAGGTTTATCTTTGCTCATGGTTTCAGAGGTTTCAGTCCATGGTCAGCTGGCCACATTATTCTTAAGCCTGTGGTGAAGCAGACATGTTGTGACAGAACGGTGTGGTGGAAGAAAGCTGCTTCTATCATGGCAACCGGGAAACAGAGAGAGAGGAAAAAACAGAGAAAGGAAGGGGCCAGGGACAAGATATGCCATCATAGGCCCACCCCCAATGACCTACTCCCAAAAGAATAGTCAACTATGAACTCACCAATGTATTAACCCACTGATGGGATTAGAATCCTCATGATGAAACCACTTCTAAAATGATGGCTTTGGGGGACATTTTGTTCCAAACCACACAACTAATTTAAGAAAATAATCAATTTGTAACATGCGGTATATTATTTAAAAATGATGAGATATTTTCTACACCGTGGAATCCCAGTGGGCCAATATAGTGAGTATGAGAATGACTGCATAACAGGTGAGAGTTTTCAGGTAGTTTAAACCCTCTATTTCCTGTCAATGAGCACTGTCTACACTTCTTTTGGGCAATGCCAGGCACATCTGAGAAATGTGGAAATTATGACTCAGGTGTTTCCTATAACTAAAACCTCACACTTGACATCCAGAGACCACTACCTGTTAGAAATGGCTTCATGAGAAACCCCGCAACACATCAAATCCAGCACTAATCCTCGTCTCTTACCAGGAATCTCGACTTTCTAAACTGCTTATCTTTCTGCAATACCGCCTCTTGCAATTAAATCTCTTCACTATTTGGAGAGTTGACCTTCTTCACCGACAATCTGATTGTGATAGCCTGTTTTTCTAAATGTAACTCGTGGCTCTCAGCATGCAGAACACAGGCTTAAAAACTTTATTTCTGGTAGAAAACGTATGTTATATCACGAACCAGTGACACAAAATCTCAAACTTTGAAACAAAATGCTATGGAAAGGGATACGTTACAACATATGATCCATATGATCAGTCCTATTTTAGTTCATTAAATATGCTAGTGGCTAACCCTAAACTAATGGAAGTAAAGCAGATGGGAAGCCATTCACAATAAAGGATGATGTCTAATCAACTTTGCATGACGTAGGAGGCCACTGACACGGGGACATGCTTAATTCTGCATTCTGAAGTCCTTATGCTCTTCTCATCCTGCCCTGCCCTTCTCCACACCTTACTGTAAAAAATATAACAAGCTTCCTACAGTTCCCAGTGCATCTTACTTAACTGAATTTTGCACACATCATGTTCCCTCTCGCCTATCTTTCTCATGCCCAAGACTGCCTGGCTGTTACACTCCCTTCTTTCTCCTTCCTAGTCTCATTCCCACATTTCTCTTTCTCTTCAACCCTTCCAAATAACTCCACACAATACAAATCTCTTCCTCCTCTCTACCTCATACCTTGATGGTATGAACTTTCCTCAGGCACTGCACTTATCACTATGAACTGTAATGATCTCATCTCTACTGGATTGTTAAAAAAACCTTCTAATGGTTTTAAAATTGGAACCCTTCTTGATATGACTGCAGTCCCCCTTTCCTTTAAGCTATTTGAGATAGATTTTTCTGTCACTTGCAATAAAAAGTGTTATTAATCCAATGATAGATTTATAAAACCACTATATTTTATGTTTCCTAATTAAGTCATGAATTCGTGGAGCTCAGAAGCTCTCTTATTCATGTTTATATCTCAGTGCCTAGAATAGCGCGGGGCAAAATGAGTTGGCATCATTAATGCTAACTGAATAGGTCAACATTAAAGAACCCGTATGATTCACTGTCAGACCTATTTTAAAATGTCCAGGAATTTTACATTTACAACACTGGTACACAAGTGTCCTATGAGTCTTCCCATTTGTATAAAGTAGAAATATTCAAATTAATAAGTTTGGGCAATATATATTTGGCATTAAAGTAGGTAAACGGTGTACATTTCTGCCAATCACACCTGTGTCTACAATTAGACACAGGAAATATCTGGATAAAATTAATGACTCTGATAAGACAAATTTTGAAGGTGCAGACTTACTAGAAGTTGGGTAATGACCCATTTCAGAAATCAATAACCATCCTAGTTTCCCCAGACAACACATACATGTTTCAACAGCCAGACTGATGGGTTTACTAAGCTGCCACAACACTTCTTCTCATGCTGGAGAAATAAAACCCAACGTTCTGAGATACAAACCCACTGCAGTAACAGTAGGTGGAACAGAATTGAAACAGACATGGTACCTTATGACTCTCCCTGTGCATGAGGGGAAGCTCTGATGCATCCCGTAGTAAAAGGGCTCAGCGTAGGCTGAATATTCTTTCAGCTGAAACCTCAGAAAAGTTCTCCACATAGTGCTCATCACAGAGCAAGTGTCAATAAAAGTGCTGTCAGATGTCTCAGAGGACAGATATTCACACAGCTGCTCCACACAGAATCCATCTCATATGCAATTTGCACAAGACACTAAACAGTGTCTACATTTGTAAATGATAAACAACTTGTCTTCCTACATACTGTCCTTAATAGTATTTCAAATATGTAGTTTTCCATTTTATATTACTCTACTGAATCATAGATTTACATGATAAAATGTGGTACAAAAAAGCATGCTCTATAGCCAGTCCACAACAATTTAACCACCGTGAATTACCAACTACGACTGTCACAATCTATTAAACAGGAAGTCCCACAATGCCAGCCACACACTGGCCCGCAACATGCTCTTACTGCATAGCTCTTAGAAGTGTCCACTCAAATTATGGCAATTTGCCCTTCACAGTGATTGCAAATATGTATCTGACACTTCACAGTTTCTTAAGGAAGTGCAGCTCAAACACTTTCCCTCCCAAGAATGTCTGTCCACAGGAAGTCAAGGACAAAATCTGACACTGTAAAAAAATAAATAACTGCAGTCACTCAATGTGTTCAACTCATCACAGCAAAGAAATTGTAAATCAGAGCTTTTCATTTAATTGTAGAACACAGTTTCAACTACCTTTATACAACTTTGGTTGCTATTACTGGTCTGGAAATTTTTCAAACAAACTTTGCTTCTGACCTTAAAAGAAAAATTAAAAAATGAAAATAGGCATAATTATTTTTGAAAACTTCTAAATATATTTACTTATAGACAACATTTTTTGAAATCTTATATGATATAATTTGCCTATTATAACATAACTGCACAAAAAAAGTAAGCCTGGTTTAGAATGTCAAATCTAAACTGTATGTGTAGATGAGGTTGTATTGTACTTGTGAAGGCAACACAATAAAACCTTTTTAGGTGTTTATATAAATACATATGTATATATGTTCATTAAACATCATAATTTAAAGGTTTAACAATTCTGGGATAAGATCAATGAATGAAATAGACCAATAATTGGATATCAGAAAAGGTGATTATCCTTAATTCTATTTTTGCAACACTTTTTTAAATTTTCATTTTGCACTAATCAAAACATTCCTTCTGCCATGACCAAATAATAATATTTCTTATTGTCAAATCGCCTTTTTCTCAAAATAACACTCTCAATTACTGTCACTTTCTTCAGTTGACTCCTACTGAAAACATATTACTTCACCTGCACATACATTTTACCTGCTTAGCGGTTACAAGCATCTCTGTTAGGGTTGGTTCGGGAGAGTGTGATGATTTTACATTATTTACATTATGTCTACATGTTGATTCTTTTTTTTTTTTTATGTGGGTACCGGGAGTGCACCTCAGGACCTTGTGCTTGCCAGCAAGTGCTTGTGCTGCTGAGTGATATCAATGGCCCTTTTTTTCCTTTATGTGGGTACCGGGAGTCAAACTCAGGACCTCACGCTTGCCAAGCAGGTGCTTATGCCGCTGAGCTATCTCACCGGCCCTACGTGTTGAGTCTTTGATACTACTCTCCTCAGAAAGTGAAGCTTAATCGTTATTTCACCTTGTGTGTGGGTTAGAATTAATGCATCTTAAAAAAAAGATGGCTGATACTATGTCATAACAAGCATTGTGATTTCACAACTTGACAACTCTTAGATCATTTTCTCTAGGGATTCCAGCTGCCCTGTTGAAAGGAATTCTCAAGTAGCCCTTTGATGAAGTCCACACAAAGGTTTGACGCCTATAGGTCACAGCTACATGCTGTGTGGTTGAAAACTACGGGGTGTGTTACGTTTAAATTAAAACAGAATTATTACAATAAAAGACACATTGCCATAAATGAACCTCGATATTCCTCTTCACTTTGAACACACTTAAACCACAGTGCTTGCACTTTCTGAAGCATTTCTGGAGGTCCTCTTTCATGAGTGTCTTTAACTGTGATACCTGGAAGTAATTCAAAACATTAATCTCCTTATAAACATTCATGGTCATTTTTACTTTGGGCGAGAGCCAGAAATTGCATGGTGCCAAATTCAGTGATTAAGATAGATGAGGACACATTGTAAAGTTTTAATAAGCCTAAATTTCCATTACATGGAACAGCAATGACTGATAGTTTGATCGAACTTCCTAAAGACACTCATGGAAGAGGACTTCCAGAACTGCTTCAGAAAGTGGCAAGAATGATGGAACAAGTGTATCCAAACTGAATAGGAATATTTTAAGATGGATTCATGGCAATGTGTCTTTTACTATATTAAATTATTTTTAATTTAAGTATTCATCATATATTTTGATCACCTCTTGTATGAATGCGCCACGGTGGTAACTGACATTATACCCCCAGGTACGCCTTCAGATGCTGCCTTTACTAAAACTTTGTAAGAAACACTGACCCAGACACACCTAGTCAAGCTGCTCCTGAATTCCTGACCAACAGAAACCACAGTAAATATCAGCTTATTAAGGTGCCAAGTTGTAGGGCAATGTGTTTTATAATAATACACAACAGTGAATGTAGTGGCCATCCTCATGTATTAACTAATGGTGAGTATAGTGGCAACGTTCATGTCCTGTTAGGGTTCATTCTCTAACACTGACTTTACAGTGATTTCATGGTGGTCTTTCAGTCTGACCCATCTGGAATGAACCACAAATAAGTCATGCCAGAAACTTTGCTCCCATACCCCAAACTTATTCAATATGGTTCCTGAGAGTTTGTGATTTACCACAAACTTCTGGTTGCCTGCAGACAATCATCTCCAAGAAAAGTTAAAATGCTAGCAAGAAATCATAGAAAAGAACATATTAATGATTTAGCATGAAAATAATTGTGATTTTACAATATATTTTGTCTAATTAAAGAGTTTTAAAGGTGTTATTTTCCTAAAGAGTGCACGGAGACATTTTTTAAGTTAAGAATTTCATATTATTACTGAAGTTTAGTTTGCTATTTTTGGATATCCTGTTAAATTAGATGAATTTTGCCCATAATTTTCATGAAATATGCATGAAGCAGTAATAGTCTCTTATATGCAAGTGGTGATGAGGACAGAATGTTTTAATATCATGAGATGATCTAATCTTATTTATATATTGTACCTCATTATTTAAAAACAGATCCTTGTACATTCAGGTTTTAACTGTTCTCCTTTATGAATGCCTAGTATAATCCCCAATTATCTGGCAATATTTTGGCAGGATTCCCTTGGCAAGTCCTTTTGATTTCTTCTTATACATGCACATTACAACCAGCATTCCAGCATGTGATTGTCTTCTCATTCTCCCCCTAGCACCCTTCTGCTCTTGGTAAGAGCCAGCTACGTTCTTCCCCAACTCAAGATGCGGGGGGCTTCATTCTATCTGAGTAAACATTGATGTTGCCAGTAGTTTGCCATTTCTCTTTTTTATCTAAGAAAACAATTAAGATCAGTCTTGGTAGTCTAACTTGCTTTTGTCAATGATTTATAATTGAGTGCAAGCATTTGAAACTCAGTACATATGGTTCTAGATTCTCTGTTCCATCTTCTTTACCCTGTGCATTGTATTAGGGTAACAGAAGTATAAACAGTCACAGGGCGAGGAAGTGGTATCCAGCTGCAGCAACATGCTGCATCTGTGATGAAATATACTTTGCCTGGATTAAGCTATTGAGATGATATTTGTTACTTTGGCATACCCAGTCCGGCCAGAGTGTATGAGGGGGCCTATTTACAAAAGTTTCTGAGGAAAAAATGATGTGGTAATATAATTTTATCTTAGAAAACAAATTGTGTTCTGGCCCATTTTTCAAATTTTTTTTCTTTCGCTCTAAGGCATTAGAAGCCTGTGGCAGCAAAATATGTCAAAACTAAGAGTTGAAAAGAGTTTGGTCTTCCTGTTTTATTGGGAGAATACTTTTCTGGAATCTGTATAGGGAACTTGCTCTGTTTAAGGTTTGTGTCACACCCAAAAGTGTTAATTCTTATTATTATTGTACTTTGAAAATGATAACACTTTTGGTGACATTAGGACATTAGTTTAAAATTGATTTTTAAAATCGCCATTTTGAAATATCTTTTCAATTATCCTACCCATTAGGATGCAATCAATAGTTATTGACAAATGAACTAGAGTAACACATCATATATTACACCACAGTGGAAATTTTTATTTCAGCCATGCATTCTCAAAAATCAGAACGCATTTCTTTTTTTTTTTTTTTTTTGTGGGTACCGGGGGGTCGACCTCAGGACCTCGCGCGCCAACAGGCACCCGTGCCGCTGAGCGATATCACCGGCCCCTTTTTCGTATGTGGGATCCGGGAGTCGAACTCGGGCCCTCGCGCTTGCAAGGCAGGCGCTTACGCCACTGAGCCATCTCACCGGCCCTAGAACGCATTTCTTAACTTTCTGATATGATGAAGTTCAGATCACATAGATATTGTACTTGCCTGTTACGGGTAAAATTTAAGCAAACAGCCTCATCATATAAGGCAATTAAAGAAACACTACTTAAATGTATACCTGAAATCTCCACTTAGGGAAATAATCAGAGGTAATTCAAAAGTGATTTACCCACACATCTTGTTGATGAGCTTATAGCATAACCAATACTAATCATCTTCTCTACCATTCTTTGTGAAATTTTTCAAGGATAAAGTAGGAGAAAAGCTTGCTTTTATGTGCTAACATTTTCATATTTGTATTCATGAGTAAGATCCAGAAATGGAAAACACAGAAATTCAAGGATTTTATAAATCCCACACTATAAGCATTAAAAAGTATTACAAAATGAGTCTAATCCAGAGGTATAGAAAAATTAGAGAAAAACATAACTATTATGTCCTTGTGATCTCAGTGAAAAAGATATCAGAAAATTGAAAACTGCCTAAAATATTGTACTGGTGACGTAAAAAGAATCCATACACAGACTAAATATTTAAGAATAACATATTTAAACCAAGTTAAAGGAACTGTAACTATAATTGTGGTACATTGGTATAATAATACCATTAAAATGATTATTAATGTATTTTAAAATTACCCATTGATTATCAAATACTAAAAATATAAGACAACACAATATTTAGACACATTTTTCAGCAGTCACATTATTAGGAATAGTCTGTCAGTTCTGAAGTATACATTTACATATATGTTGAATTTACACATATACATTTACACATATACACATACATACATGCAGATACATATAACTCCGCATACACATGTACATGTACATATAACAAAAATGAGATCCTTCTATTCTATATAGGATATATAGAGAGAGACAGATAGATAGATAGATATAGGAGATAGATAGATAGATAGATAGATAGATAGATAGATAGATAGATAGATAGATATAGTTTTTTTTCCTATCCCTGTTTTGGAGAATACTTCAGTTCAGAATGTATGGATTTTTCGTGTTTCTTTATCTGTACACTGTATTCTGTTTTACTGACATATTTTCAATCTTTTCCTCTATAAAGGCATGAATTTATACAGCTTTCCTCTGTTTTTGCTCCTACAGAGGTGTTGAAATCAGGACTGCTCTTTGATCCTACGTGCATACGTGAATCATTTTAGAATAGACAGTGAGAAGTACAGTACTGCATCTGAGAACACAGCAGCCTAAGTAGTGACAGCTGCAGCCATACTGTCCTAGAAGCCTTTGCAATGGGAGCTCTGCCAACACAAAAAATGCCAATTTGCATGCTCTTTGACAAACACAGCAACGAATAATTACTTAATTTTTGATACTACCATAGTTAAAATATAACAATTGTTTTCTTTTGCATACAATGATATTTTAAACTGACAAATCCATTAGACAAAATGCTGATTCCAAACACCAAGAACATAAGTCATCTTTCACTCTGTGATTTGTCACATGAGCGTTGTTTTGTTTCCCTAATAGCACTTTATCCATTTCATTGCAGTTACAGATAAAAATTTTCTCGCCCTCACAATAAATGTATTAAGCAATTACTAATAATTTTATTTCACAAATGGAATAAAACAAAGACAGAAAAAAGTATGTCTTATCTCAGAAGGGTAGTCACCACTGGGGAAGGATTTTAAACTGACATTCTAAACTTCTGTCACGTATCATTTTGATTAACCCTCAGGATTGTCAATGTTTAGATATACTATTTATTTCTTTTATATTTCCGATGCTATTACAAAACTATTAGTTTCAAGGAACTTTGATTTAAAAAAAATTTAGATAAATCCTTAAGTTTTGACACTAAGATAGAAATTAGTCTTGAGAATGTGAGATAAGGTGCTATATTTTTAGGTTACCATGATTTCAATATTTTTATAAATTATTTTTATTTAAACACATAATGATCATACATATTTATGAAATATACTATGATATTTTGATGTATGTTTATACTGTAGAATGAATTCATCAAGCTAAACAGCAGATTCATCACCTCATGTACATATTGTTTTATGGGGAAACTACTGGAAATACATAATGCATTAATATACAGAGTCTACCAAAAATGTACACATCAGGAAAAGAAAAACTCGTATAAATATTTTAAAACTAAATTTATTGAGACATCATGAGATTCATACAAATTCTCTTTGGCCTCTACAATTACAAGCGGTGCTCAAAGTGGTGGCCATGAGCTTCCAGACATTTATTTATATGGTGAACTGCTGAAGTGGGTATCCATTTTTTTGGCAGACTCTGTATATTATAGTCAGCATTCTACTCGATAGTTTACTCAAGTGTATTGCTCCACTTTCTGAAACTTGGTGTCCTTTGATATCACCCCTCACCCTGTTCACCTGCTTCTTTACACCGCTCATAACTAATTTACAGTACCTTTTTAATGTGTTGTAAAGTATATAATTTTCTAAGTGATTAAGATTAATCATAAACCTAAAGGCAAATTTCAGCAGGTATTAGAAAAGCAATTTCTCTGCTTACAATTATTTTATGTGACCATATCACATTTTAAATCTTAGAGATAAGAAAACAGTTTCATGATGACATAGTCTCAATTTTAAAACAACATTTAACATTTCAAATAATTTGCATCACTTTCTTACTGTACTTTTTTTTTTTTTTTTTTTTTGGTGGGTACCAGGGGGTCGACCTCAGGACCTCACGCGCCAGTAGGCGCCCGTGCCGCTGAGCGATATCACCGGCCCCTTTTTCGTATGTGGGTTCCGGGAGTTGAACTCGGGCCCTCGCGCTTGCCGGGCAGGCGCTTAAGCCGCTGAGCCATCTCACCGGCCCCTCTTACTGTACTTTTAAAATACCATTAAATTATTCTTCATTTGGGAAAACTCTCTTACCATCATTATGTTTCTCCATGTCTACTTACTTTTTTTTTTTTAGAGTATTTACAATGCCTCCATGATCAGCCATTACCACCCTCTAATACACGACTTACTGATAAATAAAATTTCAAATATTTTAATATTTAGTTGTTATCAAGTTGCTCGGGAATGTATACAAATATACAAAACAAATTTAAAATAAGCAAATCTCTAGAAAAAGAAATTATGGCTTAATTCTGAAGCCTCCCCCCAAAAACCCCAAAGCAAAATTTCTGCAAGTATGAAGCACTTTGCACTTCACATGGAAATATTTTAGCATTATTAGTCTCTCTGAAGAGAAATGTCCAAGAGTTAACTTGATAATTATCTAGCTTTTCCTGTGTCTGTTGAGTTGATAAACTTACGCTATTTCTAAAAGATGATTGGTAGATGAAATTTCAATTAAGAGTGATTATATATTTTAAAGAGAGCAGAAAACAAAGGTTTTAAATTGTTTCCAGGGACTGGTGAGATGGCTCAGTGGCATAAGCGCCTGCCTGGCAAGCACAAGAGCCTGAGTTCAACTCCCGTAACCCACATACGAAAAAAAGGGCTGGTGATATCGCTCAGCGGCACAGGCGCCTGCTGGTGTGCGAGGTCCTGAGTTCGACCCCCGGTTCCCACAAAAAAAAAAAAAAAAAAAATGTTTCCAATGTGAAAACTGTATTTACCTGCGAGGGTTTATTTAAAGCACAAGAACAAACCCTTCAGATCAAAATTTGTTTTGTGATATAAATGTTTGAGAATATCCAGGAAATACTCAAAAATAAGTCAACATCGTTCTTTAATAATCTCAATTATGTAAGCACTGTAGACATATAGGCTTAGTTACAAAAATAAACATTGAGCCATAAAAATTCTCTATGTTTACTTTTTCTTCAATCAGGTTTCCTACCCAATAATTTCTGTATGTCTTAGATGAAAAAGTAATAAAAAAATACATACTAGTGTCAGGCTAGTTCTACCAGGTATACTAAAGAATCTTAGTATCTTTACATGAGTAGTTTTACCTATAAGGCAAAAACCATGAAAGCATATTTAAAGTTTTAAGTTGCAGCTGGACAAATATTTTCTACAACTCAGTGTAACCATAATCGCATACTTACTACATGCAAGGCACTATTCTAAGGTCTTCACTGATATTGACTTAATTAATACAACTACTTTAGGCTGCACTTCTATGATTATTCTCCTTTTCCAGGTGCTGAAACTGAGCCACAGTGCAGAATCCTCTCCCAGGGAGCAACAAGCAGAACGAAGGTTAAGCACACATGGTTTATCTTTCTCAATCACTGCTCTGTGCTGCAGTTCCACGATGTCAACCTAGACAATCATTCATTAATTTAAAAAATAGTTCATTGACCACAGAATATCCCAGGTCCAGACACAGGCATTGAGTCCTGGATGCAAAAGATAAATAGCAAATGTGTCTTTCCACCTAGGTAGAGCCTCAGGGTAAAAATAATGTACATAGTGATGATACCAAAAGTGTAAATTTTTGTTGTGAAGACGTTAAGTTTATGGGTAGGAAAGTCTTCTGATAACTTAATATTTTGGTATTCCAGTGCCTACTACAATGACCAGCAGGTGCAAGAAGCCCTCTTAACTGGCTGCAGGCCTGTAGCCCCTGCTGACCACCCTCCTGGCACCTGCGTCCATCTGTCGACTTCATAGCAAGTTGGGGCCTCCTGCTCACACCAGTTAAGGGGCAGATTACCAAAGACTAGTTGTGTTGCTCCCACATCCACCCATTGCAGTGTAAGTAATAATTATACTTTTCAGTGAAACACATGTAAACCGATGACATCAAAGAATAAGAGGGTGTTTTTTCTGAGTTTTTTTAATATTCTAGGTATTAATCCTCTGTCAGAAATGCAGTGGCTAAAGATTTTCTCCCACTCTGTTCATCAGTACCATTGCTACGCAGCAGCTTCCTCACTTCCTGTAGTCACATTGTTGATTCTTGCTATTATTTCCTGTGTTATTGGAGTCCTACTCAGGAAACTTTTGGGCCTATGATTTCAAGTGTTACCCCTACGTGTTCTGCTAGCAGCTTCAAAGTTTCAGAATTTATATCTCAGTTTTGACCCGAGATATAAAATGAATTGATTTTGAATTGATTTTAATGTAGGTGAGAGACAGTGATATGGTTCAAACTTCTGCATAGGGGAGTCCATTCTTTCTAATATCTTATGTTTATGATAGAAGGGGAGGGAGACAGTGGGGGAGTGAAAATAAAGCATGCTATACAGCACGCATGTCCCAATATGCAAAACAACATCTACGATACTGCATAATGAATATGTGCTAATAAAATTCCTGAAAGAAAATAAGGGGGGGGTGATTTATTTGGATTTGAAGCTCCCTGAAGACAAGGTAATAGAAATACTGTGAAATTAATTGTAGATGAGTATAAAGGGCAAAAGAAAAATGATAAGCATCCAGAAGGATGCTTCCTAAAATGCTTTACAGGTATCTTAGATTCTTCACTCACGTGAAAGCCACATAAACTGCAAAGTATGAAGGATGCGAGGAGGGGAGACCAGGCTGCGATGTGAGAAAGCAAGAACACACACTTTGCGCTCTTATCAGCAGACCACATTTCTAGAAATGGCTTAGGTCCCACAGGATTAGTAAACACAATTATAGTCAAGGTAATAAAAAATGGACCCCTCATTTATGTAGTTTGTGATTTCCTATTTTAAATGACTCTTCTAAAACTGGTCGCAATCTCTTGGTTAAGAATTTTTACCAAAAAGAGTCTCCGTAAATATTTGCCGAATGAAGACAAGAATGAAGGATTGAAAGAATGAGTAGTAAGCTCATTGATCATGTTGAAACCTAGTTTGCTATGCGATGGTTTAGTTGTTTTTTTTCATTGTATGAGCATTTGTTTTGCTTGGAATCATTTACTTCCTGGATCAATTAGTCAATTATTAATGCAATTAAGCAACAAGTGGCTACTGGTACTTGGCGATGTCAATAATTCCAGCAAACAACGATGTTGGTTTTGAAGGCTCTTTTGTTTCACCCGGCTCCTGCCTATGCTGCCTGGTGACTGTGTGGCAAGCGACAGGAGGCGAGGCAGGCAGAGAGGCTGAGCTTATGGAATGGTAATTACTCCACGAACGATGCTAAATTTAAATTGTACAAGTGACTGAATTTCAATTTAGAATAACCAATCTACACATCATCTTATTGGGAAATCATTATCTAATTTCTGTGTACCACACATATAATTTGCACAATTGAGGAAAAATGTCTCTCAATTAGCTATTTTTAAAAGTGGAGCAGATCTCTGAACTTTGAACACAGGATTAAAATTCCACTGATACAGTGAGGAAGCTGAACGAAACAGGAGGATGGACACCCACCAGAAACTAATTTGTAAATTTTAATTTCCAGATGATACAATGAAAGTCGCAGTGAAGTCACAATTTAATCGCTACATAGGTTCTGATAGAAACATTAAGTATTGAATTTTTTATACTTAAATTTACATCATACTGCACAAGCAAATCGCTACATGCAAGTTGTTAGAATTCCTGCACAATGACTCAGGACCAAATACCTGCAGGGCAGGTGATGGACATGATCTCAGAACAGCAAACTCAGCTTTGGCTGCCTGAGACCTCATCAGGTTGCCAAGTAACGGAGACAGGACCTAAAACCAATCATCTCTGCCACGCGCTATTTTACACACAGAGAGACAAAAACACGAAGCTTGTGTTGGTCACCAAGAAAACTTCTAGTTTAAAATTTAAACAGATTTCATTAGTCAAGGTAATTAGTAAATTTGGGAAAAATTGATTCCATCATGATTAGAAAACTGCATATATTGAAAAATGAAGCGACTGAATCACCTATAAATTAAGCGATAGCAGTAAAATCTGATGATGGAAAAACTGTGTTATCCACCTGTGTCTGTGACTTCTGAGACATTTAGTTTCTATCGAATGCAAGATGAAATGCCCCTGTAAATATGTTGGTGTAACTCGGTGAAATTTCAGTTTTCCTGTGTTTAAATTCTAGAGTCCCCTAAAATAACAAGAGCCATTCTATGTCTCTGTTTGGCACAGAACGAGAAGTAGAGAAGTGCAGAAGTAGCCCTCGAGCAGCCCGAGGGAGAGAGAACTCTGTGGAGAGACACTTGAAGGTAATGAGGCATAAAGGAATTGAGTAGTATTTCCAGGTCATATTCTGAGTCTTTCACAGAGCAGAGAATAAAACCACACAGTTTGGCCATTAGAAACATACTGTAATGTCTAGAGCAAGCTTCCAATCTTGCACTTTTGCACAGTGATCCAAAATAAAGTACTTAGCACTGGACAAACCTCATACGTATAATAAGGAACACTTGCTTATCCAAGAGGGTTAAATGATCCAAAAAAAGAATTATTTCAAAAAATAAGTGAAAGAAGAAATAAAAGTACATAACAATCTCTAAATGATAGATGACAATATGCAAGCATAGCTCTCCCCTGCTTGCTCTTATTCACGTACTTTTACATGACCTTATGAGTTTAGTCCAGGCCTCCTTCAATCACCGTACAAGCTTAGCCATCTTGGGGTGGCTCTCGAGCAGCTCTATGTAGGATGTACATCTTCTACGTGGACCAGCGAAAGCCAAACACTGCCTTCTGTTTTGCTGTTTGCTCCTGCTTTTGTGTGGGTTTGAATCTGTTATTACAGAGTTTGCAAAAAAGGTAATTCGTCAACTGACTCTTGACATCTGTTCTTAATCTTCAGTACCGAACCCATTTCCACTGACTGCTAGTGAAATCTTAGAAAAAAAAGAAAATAGGACAAACACACTCTTACTCAGAGCCATTATATTTTCTGCCCAGTTAACAAAGTCAATATAATCTGGTGAAAATACATAACTGACTGAAAATCCTTAGGTTATTTTATTGTGGTGTGATAAGCTGTTCTATACCAGTTATTTAGCTTAGTAGTGTGCAACGTGCCTGTGGTTCAACTAAGGAAACTTAGGAGAAGAAATGCTGCCTTAGCTTTCATGATCTCCCAAACTTGATCAATGATGATCACAACAGATTGCAAAGTAGGTGATGACAAATTAGGAAGAAATGGCCTATATCGAATGCTCTAGAATGCTTTCTTTGGTGCCAAGAATTGA
The DNA here is from genome assembly GCA_028451465.1 of Erethizon dorsatum. Taxonomy (NCBI): domain Eukaryota; kingdom Metazoa; phylum Chordata; class Mammalia; order Rodentia; family Erethizontidae; genus Erethizon; species Erethizon dorsatum. The sequence continues at coordinate 61,995,540 of CM051833.1, forward strand.
CAGGTGAGCCTTGGTCGGTGCAGGAGGAGTCTAGATTTATCTGAGCAGCAGCCTTCTTCCTGTTTTTGTTAAGTGAACATTAATTTTCCCTGATGGACTTACCCATATTGTGTTTGCAAGGCAGGGAGGGGTTCCTAATCAAAAGTCCTTAGCTGTGGAAAACAGACTTGTGCCCACCCCAAAATATCCATGTTCCAATCCCCAGAACATGCTATGATAAATGGTGAAGGGAGAACGTGTGCAGACGGAAGTAAGGCTGTTAAGTAGCTGACAGCGAGTTCATGCTGGATTATCTGGGCGGGCCTGATGTGATCACAAGGGTCCTTATAAGTGCAAGAGAGAGGCAGGGGGGTCAGAGTCAGAGGAGGAGACAGGACAACAGCCGAAGAAACTGGAATGATGCAACAGCTGACTTTGGAGGTGGCAGGGAGTTGGGAGCCAAGGAATACAGGCAGCTGGAAAAGACAAGAAAACAGACTCTCCCGGAAATAGACTTCCTGGAGCCCCCGGAAGTGATCCACACTCCTGGTGCACACCTAGTTCAGACTCCTGGACTCGAAGGGCATAAACAATACATCTGTGTTGGCTGAAGTCACCAAATTTGGGACAGCTGTAAGAAGTAACACTCCCTCCTGCCCTGGCCAACTGCAGTCTAATCCAATGGGCTCCTCTTCAAATCTTAACTTAGGGGAAGCAACACAGGGAGAGAAAACAGTTCAATTTGATTCTGCCAGCAGCAACACCCTAAATCACAGTCAATTAGTACCTGCTGCTTATATCCCTAGCGTTCTCCTGGGTCCTGCCATTCTGTTTTTTTGTGGGGGTACCAGGAATCAAACTCAGGACCTCGCACTTGCCAAGCAGGTACTGCACCACTGAGCTAAATCTCCAGTCCGGTCCTGCCATTCTTAAACCCTGGTTTTTGCAGAAAGCTTCTCTTATGAGCATCTCATCATTCCAACAAATGCCTTTTCTTTTCCCCATAAAGGGAATCTGTAGTTGCTTTCCATTGTGACCAAAGACCCTAACTGATGTAGTTAATTCAGCAAGTACTTAACCGAATGACAGCAATGCCACTGGCCGGCTGCACCGTTAAAAAAGTACTTTTTGAGAGCCAGGCACTATGTACGGCAGTGAGAGCAAGAAGTCAACAACAGTTTTTACTACAGAAGTGCTTGTGATCTAGTAGCCAATATTGCAGACTTAATCAACATGAAGTGAAACTCACAACAAGAAAAAGTATCCAGATAAAGAGAAAGGACCATTATCCAACTGGCACCAACTCAGACTGCAATTTATAGAGATTTTACTGGCCATGAGGCGCTGTGAATACTGTAAGATCTGTCCTCGATAAGGGAGCCACCGAATATCTCATTAGGTAGGGCACATCCATCCTTTCATCCAACTTACTCATACAGCAAGTGCTCACACAGCTTCAGACTGAGGCACTGAGCTTGCGCAAGGCCAGCACACTGAAGCCACAGAAGCAAAGAGAGGGGATCGCGCAGTTCTCTGGACCTGGGCCGGGCACCTGAATTAAGAGAGAGTGGGGGTAGCGAGGCAGGTGCTAGGATGGCTAGACTGCGACGACACACCTAAGATACACGTGACGCTGAGCCACAATGCCCTACAGCACAGGCAGAAGGTGGGCAGCGAGGCAGATTCCACAGCAGAGCCCAATTATAAAGCCTTAAAGTCATCTGTGTACACAGCGGGCTCAAGTATGGAGACAAAGAGAAGGAAGAGACTAAAGATGTCGGGAATCAATCTGCAGAAGCCCATTTAACAGACATGTGCTTTCTCAAGATGACCTGAATCAGCTTAAGGTCAGTTCACAAGTCAAATGCCCCATTAATAATAACTTATGAAAATGTGTTTTGAATATATTTCAATTAAAATAATATAGACTAAAAAATTTTCATTATATTAATAACACTGAATTTTGCATTATGTCTTTTGGGGGGAGTACTGGGGATTGAACCCGGAGACCTCACACGTAGCTACATCTTTACCTTTTATTTTTTTAAGTCAGGCTGTCATAAGTTGTCTATATTGCCCAGACTGGACTTGAACTTCTGTTCCTCTTTCTTCAGCCTTCTAGAGTTCTGGGATACAGGTGTGTGCCACCATGCCTGACTGCATTATTTGTTAATAATTATTGTCGGTATAAAAACAGAAAGAAAGTCTGGGATTTGGTAAAAGGCATAGCATGACTCTTGCACTGTAATACTCAACTTGGAGAAATCCATGGCATATATACCAGGTATTTAAACTATTTCACTCCTATATGGAAGACTTAACTCTTACGTGATTTTTATTTTCCCAACTAATTTACATTGATTAATATCTACCTCTATTTGTGTATCCAATATCTCCTTGGCTGACGTGAATACAGATTCCATGACAAAATGAAGTGGAAAGTATTCTACAGGATAATAATGCAAGTTCCAATGGCATCAGTGTTGGTGGCTCAGAGCCCTCTGGTGTTCAGAATGAGTGGCCTGGGTGCCTTTACTGCCACCAGTTCCACCAGAATACTCCTGAAGCCCCACGTGAGTCACGGAAGCCTTTCTGTCCTGTCCCACTAAGTGGCACCGCCATTCATGAACACTTTTGTTTGTAAACAATTTGGTTCACAAACAGAAGCATTTGGCAAAATTTTGTTTTTTGTTTGCAAACTCCACACTGGGTGACCAACACGACTAAGACCATCTTTCCCACATAAACATGAACATGGCCTCTTTTGCAGAATGGTAGAACAAACTGTTTGTGAACCAAGGGACCACCATACTATGGTCTAGACTTGGTGTAAGTGTTTCATGTTTTCAAATTTAATCTTTGTTGGGAAGAACTGAGAAGATGGAAACTCAATCTGACTATGGCATTTAGAGGGGGGCTTAGGGAGGTGTGAGGACCAGATAAGGTCAATCAGGTGGAGCAGCTTTTCTGGCAGCTTTCTAAGAAGAGGGAGGGAGAACAGAAGAGATAAACACATACACTTCCTCTCGCTGGCCTCACAGTGCCTGCGCTGCTTTGGGGTGCTGCCAGCAAAGCCAATGCCAGGGGCAGCCTCTTTATCTGAGACCTCCACAACGGTGAGCCAAAACAACCTTCTTTTCTTTATAAAGTTACCCAGTGTGTGTTCAATTATCAGACATAAAAATGCAGTATTACATAAACATACACACTGGACTAGCATGCTCTGAACTCTATTTCTCTTTTCCTCTCCTTAACAACACAAAAATCTCAAACCTGCCCTGTATTTTATGGCTACACTCGTCAGTTAGAAGTATCCATAGCAATACTCACATTCTGTAAGAGAAGCAGGAAACTGGCTCGGCCCTACAGCACCCAGCTGCGGCAGGAGTGTGCGTATGCTACCACGCAACTCCGAGGGCACACAGCGTCACCTGGATCCTCACTGCTCATCGTGGGCAGTGCACCGGCAATGTGGTCTATTGCCCGGAAGCTCACGGAAAATCACAAATCTCACTTCTCTCCACACCTACGGAATGGAATCAGCATGCAGCAAGCTCAGAGCACAGAACAGATGAACAGCTAGAGCTGTGCAGTGTACAATGTACAATACAAACACTATGGCTGTATATGGCGGCCTCAGTACCACTGCTCCTTCAATATTGCTTTGAGTCAGCAAAAACAATGGCTATACATTGTTCCACTGATTACAACATGTGAGGACAGGTGTGAGGTTGTGGGTGGGTACGTGTCTGTCTCCACCTGCTCATATACATTCACTGAACTTCACCAATTCTACTTCCAGAAAAGCAGAACTCATGCTTGATGAGCACCATTGTCTCTAAGAAATAAGACCACTGAGTGTATATGTTTGTATGGCTGAGTTCTCCCCAAATTCTCGTGTGTGTGGAGGGTGACTGGATCATGAAGGCACTGTACTCATCTGTGGATCCACCCATGGATGAGTACACTAGCTACATGTGCTGTTAGAAGGTGGGGCTAATTGGATGTAGGTCACTGGGGGCATGTCCTGGAAGGATGTGTTCTTGTTTCTGCCTCCTCCCTTCCCTCTCTGCTTCCTGGCTGCCATGGGTTGAGCACCTTTTTCCTCCACCATGCGCTCCCATCACGCTGTGTCTGCCTTAGATCCAGCCAACCATGGACTAAAACCATAGGTCATAGTAAAACTATTCTTCTTTAAATTGTGGGTCTTGAGTACTTTGTCCCAGTGACATAAAAGTGACTAAGACAACGTTACACACTAGAGATGATTTACAAATTAGCACAAGTAGGAATTATATCCCCTGTGAAGAGCCCACTTTCTTTCTTACTGTCTTCTAGCAAACTTCCAATATGTTTCTAGACTGTCTTTAAGTTTAATGGAAATGAACTACAGAGGGTGCACATCAAAGCTGACTGCCACAAGGCAGAATTCTCATTTTCAGCTGACATTTTTGAAGGTGTGGCCACAGGCAGATGAGGTCAGCTTCTCATTTGGCAAATGTCTACTAAAGAGCACTGGGAGGTCTGTTGCTTAAGCCTTCCTTGCTGTGCCCCTGGGCACTTCATCCTACATTCCTTGAATAGTATTTGTCAAATTCAGTGTAAAGAAAAATAGAAATATTACTCATAATACCCCACAATTATTTGTCAACTAAGAGAGTTTTCTGATAATGTTTTACTACATACCCAACTATAATATAAAAATTCTGGGTTAAAATAACAGACTCCTTCATTTCTATGAATAACTCAAAATAGGGCTGACATGTCTTATACCTAATTTTTTTCCCAGTTACAATATTAAGCATAAAAAAGCTCTTTCGGGTGTTCATAAAATTAAACAAATCAGGTTTGCTGTGGCCTCTTCATTAGATCCTCACCTTTCTGGTGACCACCACACTGCATTACGGACACATTATATTAAATCATAGGCAGTGGGGGGGCACCCACGAGTCCAGACAGCCTCCCTAGAAGCCCCAGTAATCTTGGGATGCCACGAGTCTACACGATGCAGGGTGGTGTGTGGCTGAGCTTGCTACATGGGTGATGTGTCAGGCTAAGCCACTCTTTGTTTATATCAATTTTAGCCATGTCTCCTAAGATCCCAGATGACTATTTAATTAAATTTTCCAAATGGAAGGGAGACTTTCCCTGAAAGCCCACTGGTTCCCACTGTCTTTAGGATTCAGGTCTCTTCCAGTCTCCACACAGGTAGAGAACTCAGTGGGGAAATGTGACAGAGTCACTCTGTCCAGACTTGTGATGTCGCAGGAGAGAGGGCCTCCTCCGCTAACACAGTGAAGTCAGCGTCTCTTACAGGAGAAAGACTGTCTGCTCATTCCTTGACTTACTTACACTACGTAGTAGATGTCTGTCTCTTCAGAATCAAATCAGTGGCATCACACTGCCCTGGCGACCTTGTTAAGAATGCAATTCTAGGCAGCCAGCTCGGAAAACCGGTCTATAAATTCTGGACTTCCTTTAGGACTGGGTCACTTCCGGGACCACCTGCCCTGTCCTTTCTTGAAAGCCCACACACAGAAACCGGAGGGAGGCTGACGCTGCTGGGAACTCTATGGGATGCTCCGCTCTGGTCCCCGGGGCCTCTCTGGAAGCTGACACTGCTGGGTACCTGACATGTCACCATGGATAACAAATGACATGGATATGATACACTTGTGTTTGTAATTAACTCTAAGAACAACACCGCAATAGAAGATAATAACTTCACATTTACGATCTTAACAACTGCATCCTTAGAGGAACTCCATTTAACGTGGTTTTTCAATAATTCCCACAATGCACTTAAAGTGCTTATAATATACATACTAAAATACTGTAAAGTACGGCATTCTTCTAGAGCCTTAACATGGCAATTTATTTTACTAAACATTTTACATAGTATCCATTCGCCTATAACACTGCAGCAGACACCTAATTCACTAGCATCTGAATTACAGTAATGAAGGTTTAAAGATCAAATGAGATGGTAGCTAAAGATACTGTACTGTGGGCAGTATAAATGTGCAAATTTACACACACATGAAATATATGCCCCAGGATAAGGCATTCAATTGAAATCATTACATTATAAATGATTAATAATTATAGTTTCAAATCCCAGTAATAAGATGATTTGGCCATTCATAAATATGTATAATCTTCCTGTACCAACACTGTCGACACATAATTTGTTTTCCAACCCCACTGATTTTTCTCCAGGCAGATGTATCATTTTCCAATTATGAAATTAAACATTCGATTTGAAAATACGTTGGCAGCCTAATTCCAGGTTTAATGACTTTCTGTGTATTTCAAGGAATATACGCTGCTAAAATTCAGGAGGAAATTGTGAAATTCGAAATGGTGAATAAATTTAAAAGAATGTATTCTAGTGTCTGGGAACTATTCACACCATGGGTTAAGCTGTTAGGAAAAGCATAATCTTTTCAGGCTGGGAAAGTGTTTGGAGAGGAAATGCTGGGCTCACAGTCACACGCAGAACTGGAGAAACGGAGACTCCTTGGAGGCCAGCAGACCTCACCAGCATCACAGGTTAAGGAGAGACAGAAGGAGCCTGAACCTCGTTATGTTTAAAATAGTGAAATGATATTCGTGGAATCTGACTGCAATTTACTATTGTAATCTTCTGTTTGTTTGTTTTGCTGCTACCGGGGAATTAACCCAGGGCCATCCCACTAAGCTATATCCCCCACGCCTTCAAAAAATGTATTTTGAGACAGGGTCTCACTAAGTTGCTAAGTTGCCCAGGCTAGGCTCAAATTTGTAACCCTCCTGCCTCAGCCTCCTGGAGTGCTGGGACTATAGGCATGTGTCACCAGACCCTGTTTATTCTAATCATAATGTGAATGCTCAGTTCTGAATATTACATGAAATAAGCACAACTACAATATATAAGAACCATGAAATGCTGTTGAAGATTCACATTTAGTTTTTCATGTGTTATACATACACAATTAGAATGACTGTTCAACACAGTGAATACATTTTCAATTTGACTGAATGTTTCTGAATATTTAGGGAACCACTTAGATGTGCACTGTGGTCCACAGGAACAGAAAGGGGCCAACATGCTCCAGTACACCCTTCTCCCAGATGCTAAACTGGCAGGCCCTGACTTGGAACCACGGGATTCGGGGCCCACAGCATTACCCACTCTTTCTGCAATGAACACAGCTGTAAGATGTCGAGTTTGAGAGCAGTGTCTGCATTCCCCGCCACATAGGTTAAAAAACGAGAGTGTGAGGGAAGGAGGAAAGCGGGGAGAAAGAAGGCGCACAGAGCATGTGCTATACAGGAACAGGAAGGTGACCGGTTTCTGTAGTTCATGACACTCAGCCCTATTCCTCTTTTCTCTCCCCCTTTTGTGACTGCAGAGAAACAACTATATCTGTATAAAACAACACAAAAACAATTTTGTATCTTAAACGTGTGAGCTGGATTCTGTCAGAACCAAATATTCCTAGTAGTATACTAATAAAATCACAATAGGTACATGAAATGAAAACTGTTATTATGTTTTCCAGTCCCAGTAATGATTTTGCTTTTCATAAATATGTATAATTTTTCTGTACATGGAAAGCAGTCCAAATTTCTTACCATACTAGAAACATCATTTTCATCATACTAGAAACAGCATTTTTCATAGATCCATGTTGTTAGCATTATTTTTAGAATTCGATTTGAACTTTAAAAAGTTTTTGAATCATCTAATTAGTGCAGAACTACAGTAGAAAGCATAAATTATAGTTAAGGGACGTGAGATAGATTTAAAACACATGATATGCTGCCATTTAGAGAAAAATAATATTAATGTGTTGAGGAATATCAGATATTTTTTCACAGATACACATATCAATGTGATTCTATAATGTTCATAACATATAATTCTTCAATTCATATCTTCTCCTGACCTCTTCCAAACAGGTAATTATTTAGGGAGTCATTTTAATGACTCCATAGTCTCTAATTATCTCATACCTTATAATTTATCCACCTGCTTTACTGTTCTGAAAATTTAAGATATCTCCATTTCCCACTATTAAAAGAGAGTGTAATGGAAGCCTTTGCTTACACGTTCATTTATTTAAGATAAATCCTTTGGAGTGAGATAATCACCTTAAAGACCTGTACCACTTTAGGGCTTTGAAACAGAAAAATTCATCCAGGATGGGTTGTGGGATTTATGAGCTCAGTGGGCAATCAGAAAGTCCTGCTTTCTCAGCAAATCTGCTCCCTGAAAGACAGTTACACCTCCTAGTTTGAATTACTAGGGAACATGATATTTTTCATCCCTCTTGGCCATTTGTATTTTTTTTTTTAAAGACAACAAGTAAACATTCTCATGTATTAACAAACTCAAGCATTAGAGAATGTACAAATACCTTTTGGAGAAAAATATTACTCAGTATAAGATTAAGCCATGTAAAAGCTAGGTAAAAATAGAAGACTAAGGAATGGAATAGTCACAGTGAAATCGCATATTCATACTAGGGAGACAATACGATGTTTACAAATGTGTGTCCGGTTTATTTCACTTGTATTTTCTTGAGTTGCATCCATTTACCTATAAAAGTTTCCAGTTTATCTTTCTTTATGGCTGAGTAGTACTCCATTGTATAGAAATACCACATCTTTTTTATCCATTCCTCGGTTAACGGGCATTTGGGTTGTTTCCACGATCTAGCTATTACAAATTGTGTTGCTATAAACATGGGTGCACATATATCACTGTGGTACGATGTTTTTAATTCTCTGGGAAGATACCCAGAAGGAGAATAGCTGGGTCAAATGGGACCTCCAATCCTAGTTTTTTGAGGAATCTCCACACTGATTTCCACAGTGGCTGCACCAATCGACACTCCCACCAACAGTGAAGAAGGGTTCCTTTTTCCCCACAGCCCCTCCAGCATTTGTTATTAGTTGATTTCTTGATAACAGCCATTCTTTCTGGGGTGAGATGGAATCTCAGTGTTGTTTTCATTTGCATCTCTCGAATGACTAGTGATGTTGAACATTTTTTCATATATTTATTTGCCATTTGTATTTCTTCATCTGAGAAGTGTTTATTCATCTCAGATGCCCATTTTGGGATAGGGTCTTTAAATTTGGGAGGTCTGATTTTTTTGAGTTCTTTGTATGTTCTCGATAGTAATCCTTTGTCTGAGGAACAGCTGGCAAACATTTTTTCCCACGTTGTGGGTTGTCTCTTCACTCTGTTGGTGGTTTCTCTTGCTGTGCAAAAGCTTTTTAATAACATGAGATTCCAGTTGTTGATTCTTTGTGATATTTCCTGTGCGATGGGGGTTTTATTCATAAAGTCTTTGCCTACACCAATGTCTTCAAGAGTTTTACCTATTCTGTTTTTCAGGAGATTTAATGTTTCTGTTTTAATATTTAGTTCTTTGATCCATTTTGAATTTAGTTTAGTGCACGGTGAAAGATATGGGTCTAATTTTAATCTTCGGCATGTGTAGAGCCAATTTTTCCAGCACCATTTATTGAAGAGGCTATCTTTCTTCCAGTGAATGTGTTTGGCACCTTTGTCAAAGATAAGGTGGCTTAGTATGTCTGGAGTTGTTTCTGCATCTTCTATTCTCTTCCACTGATCTTCAGGTCTGTTTTTTTGCCAATACCACGCTGTTTTTATCACAGTAGCTTTATAGTATAATTTCAAATCAGGGATTGTGATGCCCCCTGCCTTGCTTTTGTTGCCCAGAATTGCCTTTGCTATTCTAGGTCTCTTCTGGTTCCAGATGAATTTTAGGATTGTTTTCTCTAATTCTGAGAGATATGTTGTTGGAATTTTGATCGGAATTGCTTTAAATCTGTGTAACAATTTTGTAAGTATGGCCATTTTCACTATATTCGTTCTTCTGACCCAAGAGCAAGGGATATTTCTTATTTTACAGTTTGTACATCAATGACCTTTGCCCATTTTTCAGTTATGTAGACAGCTGTTTTCCTATAAGACTACTGCTTTTATAGGAGAAAGATTAACTTTCTATCATATGCATGAACCAAGTTTTTTAAAATTTTTCATATGTATTACATTTTACAGTGATTTTGCTCTTTAGAAACCTGAAGTTTAAATCTTGATTAAATCTTGGAGGACTTCTTAATTTACCTGCCTTTGCTTCTCCAAGAATATACAAATAATTACTTAAGCCTTTGTTTTTACCATTTTTAGATAAAATTACATCCCTACAGACTTCATTTTTTGGCAGAGTATAAAGTAACCTGGAGGGTCTTTTTGTCTCAGGTTTTCTGGTGTTGGAATTCACAGTAACAAATATATAAAACTTAGGTAGGAATTCTTAACATGTGGTTCATGGAAGAGCTTACAGAGGACTCTGGATATTTATTTTAAATTGTGTCTGAAAAATTGAGTACCTATCTATTTGTCAAATTTTCTTAGAAGTCTCATGACACACTCAATATTGTTCAAGAACTATGTGAGCCTCGGAAAGAGAAGAACTGCTTTAAAGAGCCAAGTGTCCAATTGAAGCAGAATTTGATAACTGCTCCTGACCAACTGGCACAGAATTTGAAAACACTGTATTTGAATATGACCCATGGTGGCAAAATACACGTCATCTGAATTCAAGTCTACCTCCAATAAAAATTCCCAGAATGATTCATTTTAATTCAAATTTGCTACGGTTATAGAATTGGAAATAAATTGTGTTGTGGACTACTTAATAGAAATGCACTCTCTCTTCAAACAGCAGAGCACGAAGTGGCCCAGAGAAGCTTCCAGCGACAGCCTGTCTGGAACTGGCAGAGCACACAGGAAGCCTTCTGGACGGAACAGTCTGACGGCTACACAATCAACTGCAAAGCGGAGGACACTGAACACCCTTACTTCCTCTCAATAATCTCCTCGCATTTACTTAGCATTTTAGCAAGTGGTAAGGAAAAAAAGAGCATATAAATTTCAACATATTAATAAATCTATGTAAATGTAATGTAACCCTCAAGCAGTAAAATTCAGGTTTTTATCTTTCCTAATTTGTGAAAGATTACAAATTGTTCAGATTACTAATAACATTTCTGAAAATAGCCAAACACTGTTAATGATCACTATATTCAAGTGAGTTTGAAGTTGTTTTGATGCAGAACACTGCAAACTTTCTTTTGCTTTACAAGTTATCTCATCACAGGATTTCACAAGAAAAGCATCAGCAAACATACAAATTTATACAAATCAATTTTAAAAGAAAATCATGAGTAGTAGGGTTGACCCATAGAAATTCTTTTAAAGTCAGCACTCACTGTTCTGAACAATTTGCTAGAGACAAAATATTGAGCATGTTGTCAACAAGAAGAAGTACATTAATCTGTAGGATTTAAACTGGCTATCAAATAACGTTGAGAAGAAGGAAATTCAAACAGTAGTTTAAGAAAACAACTACTAAAACTTAATATTGTTGCCTCATTTATTATTTAAAAATACACAATATTTTAATGGGCAATATTTCAAGTACATGTTAGTTTGTTATTTGTTGATAGAGAACAAAATAATGTTGGTTTGAGTCTGAAACATTGGTTGGTATGGTAGCCATGCTGATTATTAGTCACATTCTCATTTGCAAAATGGGAATACTAGACATCTCCATCTTGATATAAGAAATGCATTTTTGGAGACTCTGAAAATGTGATGTTTATATTCACATTTCCCATGTGACACACTGCTTTAATTAATGAAATTAGTTTAGTTAATTGACTTCTTTAGTTAATGAAGTCAATTTTCTTTGTGTTTGGTTGGATGATGTTCTAAGACCAGGAAGGCCCAGTAGACTGAGGCCAAGTTCCACTCCTGAATCTTATTCAAAGGCCAGCACAGAAATTGGGCAGTAGAAGGAGGGGCTTTTCTAATCAATACTGGGGTTTGTGTCTGCACAAAGAGAACTAGGTGCACGGTAGGCAAAACCAGCAGGCATCTTCCCGTGGCAAAATTAACTATACCCAACATTTTCATTTTTAGTCCTCAAATGTGAGTCCTATAAGAATTCTCCTGTAAAAGTAGTAAACAAAAATACAATTCCAGTGACCCACGCTCTGCCAATACCCAGATGTTCCCCAGGTCTTCGTTAGCTCTCCCAGGTGACTCTGACCAACCTACTTGCTTGAAAGCCATTGGTTAAGTCCATAAACAAACATCTTGGGTGCTGAGATGATCTCAGAATAAGATTTTCAAAGGCAAAAAAAAATCTTTTTTCCCTTTTAAAAAATTATTATATAACTTCAGTACATAATACATATGTTCGTCGTGGGGACAAACCATAAAATCTTAACACAGTTTATTGTGTGCCACTTCTTGCAGTGTTTGTCCCAGGCTGCCTGTGATCTGTATCTTTTCATTTTGGAATCAACATTTCCAAACCCTGGGGTGTAAGGGTCATAAAGTACTCCAGGTGATTCAGATCAGCATCTCAACCAGATGACTGTAATCGACATCAGTACAGAGAAGTCAAGCTCACAGTGTGTACCCATAATGTGATGTGATGAGAAAGGCACTTACTCCATAGATTTCTTCCCAAAACCCATAACCCCAGACTAACCATGAGAAAAATATCAGATGAATCCCAGTGGCAGGATAGGCTACAGATATCTGGCCAGGACTCCCGAAAGCTGTCACGGCCATCAAAAATAAGCAATGTCTGAGAAATTGCCAGAGCCAGGAGGAACTGAAACAGACATGTTCATTAAATGTAACGTGAATTCCTGGGTGGGATCCTGGAACAGAAAAATAACACCGGGAAAAATGAAGGAAATCTGAAAAAACTATGGGCTAACTTATTGATAACACATCAACACTGGTTCATTAATCACAACAAAGGTACCACAAAGATGTAAGATGTTAATAATAAGGGAAAAAATTAGTGTGTGGGCCTTATGGAACCCTCCGTGCTACCTTCACCATTACTTTGCAAATCTAAAACAGTTCCAAATGTAATGGTTAATCATAATATGTTTAAAAACCAATTAAAACAAAAAGCTGTTAAAAATTGGTATAAATTTTAAACATGTTTCTAGGGCTCTTTCTGGGTCTAAGCTCCAGGTCAAAGGGCCACATCAAACTCAGGAGACAAAATGTACGGTGCACCTTTCGTGAATTCATGTTTCACTTAAAGAACTGGGGGGATTTTAAAAACATGACTGTAACAGACTGAATACAAACCAATTCTAGGTTATGATGTGAGCAGGACAGAAGCCACCTTACGCGACTGTCTGGTTCTACTTTCTAAGTCTAAACCCACTTGTGAAAACCACAGGACCCGTGCACGTGTGGGATGACCTGTGTGGTAACCACATAGTGTGACAACCATGTGCCCTGCGTGCCAAAAACCTTATCTTCTGAACCCTTTCAAGAAACTTATAAAAATGTTTCCTAAGATATATATTTTTACCATAAAGAAAAATATGTTTTTACCAACATAGGTTTAGCACATGTTATTTGTACACCACCATAAGATTGGCATTTGTTGTTTGTATCATAAAAGATGAAGCCTCTGGCCGCTCTTGGGCTCAGGCTTCTGGCTGCCTGCTCGGGGACTCTGCCAAGGGACCACTCTTCACAGAGCTGACACTTGAGCTCTGCAAATGTCTGTGACGGTCACTCCACCTGTCCGGAATGCCCCACTTGGCTCCCCGGCTGTACTGGTGTCCGGATTGCCATGAGTTCCAGTGCTCAGTCTCCAAATCGCCATGAGTTCCAGTACTGCCCATTGGGGCCCTGTGTCCTCACGGTGGAGAAAGATCCTGCACCATCAGAGCCACCTCCAGCTTCCAGTTTATGCTGTGGTGGGATCCCCCTATCTTGCTGCGAAGGTGATAAATGCTCAATAAACAGCTGCATTCAGGAGATTGCTTGACTCATGCGATCTTTGTCTGCCAGACGCACCGACTCCCTTTGGCTCCTCTGAGCCCCAGGGTGGCCTAACTCAGAGGGCCTTTTGGCCCCCAGAGCGGCCTCCATGTCTGCCCATGACTGACTGTGACTTCGTTTAACCATTTTATTTACTGCTTTCTCACACACTCTAATCCAACAGTGATTTATTTACCTTCACCTTTAATTATTTCTCATAGCTGGTACTGAAACAACAGTTGTATTTCACATTTTATCCTCATATTCCATTGGCTTAGATCTGAATGACCCATTGAGAATAACACAACAGGCACACAGCAGTGTGGAGCAAGCCCTGTTGATGTCATTCTCCTACTGTAGGAAAGGAGCAGGCTGCCGTGCAGAGAGAGCACCCAGCAAGAAGTTGGATCTGCTCACCTGCAATGTGGGTTGCAGTGTGAGTTATAACATGGGTTAGAACAAGGGTTGGTAGACCTGCAAGTCCCTCGGTTGGAGGTCAGCTGTTTTCACAGTTTCTCTTGCACTGGAAATATCCACCCTGGTTATATGAGGATTCACCACTTGTTTATGTATAAATAGCAAGTGGTTTTATTTTTTCCAATAACGGCAACCTGCTGTGATTTGTCAAACTTCCCTTTCCTGCTGGGTGGCTGGTTTCCTTAAAGATAGCTCAATCCAACTTATTAAATTTTCAGTGACTTTGATTACAAAAGCACTCTCATTTCAGTTGTAGGACTTAAAATTTGTTGTAGTCATGGTTTGCAAGGGAATAGATTTAACACAGGACACACAATTTATAGGATTATTTTATGATATTCACCCAAAGAGTCAAACGCAGAAGAGCGCAAGAGATCTGTCCACGCACTAGAGACCCAAAGAATCCAGCTGAGGGCCTGGATCCCATGGCAGTGTCCTGCATGAGTCCAGTTGCAGACCTAGAGCTCATGGCAATGTCCTCCACGACTCCAGCTGGAACTCTAGAGCCCATGGCAATGTCTCATGCAAGTCTCTATCAAGGATCTGCGCTGGGCAGGTCCAAAGGTCAGGGGTGGAAGCTAGAAAGTCTGTGCCAGCGGGATGAAGGATCTGTGCCAGCAGCTGAGGGAGCTGCACTGGAGCCAGGAAGTGACACTCAAGGTAAGGACCAGAGCTTCCCCAGAGAACTGCAACCATCCTCTGCAACAGCAAGAACCTGAGCTCCTCCGACAATGAGAACAGCTGAGTTCATATCAGGAAAACCAGCGTGACAAGCTCCTCCAGGAGAATCTACAGCACACCATCTTCCCCTCCAGTTCTCCTTTTATGCTGTTGGCAGCAATCCTCAGGTGGGCCCTCCACACCCAGAACCACACTGATTCAGTTCAGCTGGGTGTCACAAGTTGACCATTAGTTAATCCACCACACTTGTGAATTCTAAAGAGTTCAGTATCATCTCAACTCAGTCCTCCCCTCTCTGGCACACAGGTGAAGCAAGGCCTCCACTCCCGCAACCTCCATCTCTGTTCTGTGTCTAGGATTCGAAAATGACAGGGAGGGACAAAAAGAGTGGCACCCAGGTGACTTTCCTTGTTGAGTGTGATGTCTCCTCTTCAGGATGGTCTCTACCAATCTAGCTCCGGGAAGATGAGGTCATCTCTGCCTTATGCAAGGAGCCTGGACCGCAGCATTGGTTGCGGTCATCAGAGGCCCTTTGGAAGTGGAGCAAAATCCTCTAAGCTGACCGTCTCCGTGGCCTTGACAACACATGCAGTGAGCACACAGTGTAGTGTCTCTCTCAGTCGACAGCTACCTTACCTGCCCTCACCTGCCCATCGCTGAGCCCCCAGACAGGGCAAACACAACCTTCTCACCTCTCAAAATTCAGGAAGTCAATGCAATCTACCCTACCACAGCCTCACTCCCCCATGGTCAGCAACCTGAGAAAGGTGTTGTTCTCCACACCATGCCTGCATCCCCCGGCCCTGCTGGGCACTGTCATGATCTTAGGGACAGAATAAACTCTAGTCTTCCTAAAGCCTCTCTCTTCTGCCTAGAAAGAGAGTGAGGAATGGTTTCTACTCACAGGGAACTCCCCCAAGGCCACCTGGCATCCTTCCTGTGTCCTCTTGCCTGGGGAATGGTGGAGCTCTTTCGTGGCCATTCTGTGACACTGCACCTTTCATCATTACTAAGTTAGACCCCACAGTTAGCAAAACTCTGAAGTTACAATGTGGTTACAAGAATGGACCTTATTCCCATGTCCAGAAAGTAGAAGATGCCACCTGCCACTCCACCCGTGGTAATACAGACATTTCTACAGTGTCAGCCATGACCCAAGGGGTCCAACACCAAATAGTTGGTGATTTCCGCACTGCATATAAAATAATGTGGTGGGGTCCACAGATTATGTAAGAATCTCTCTACCCAATAAAGGACTCTCCGTTTATTTCCAGCTTAAATGCTGTCACCTCTCTTAACGTTTGTTCCAAGCCTACTAGTTTACTTCCTTTCAACAGGCACTGCTTTAAATGGATCTAAGCCTTGTTTTCAAGCTAGGAGGTGGAAGAGGAGAACTCTTATTAACACACACCTGTTCCTAGCAGTCTCTAGGAGTGTGCCAAGGACTATCTTCCTTAATAGTTCCCAGTAACAGAGAGCACTTATGCTTTACATAGGAAGGAACTAAGGAGTATTAGACAGAATGAAGTCCAGCTGAATTGAAAAAATAGCCTATGCCTTTCCAACTTCATGCTGCCTTTTCTTCATCGCAGGATGCTAATATGTAAATTTCCTAATATGATCTGTGGTGGGTAAGCTAAACTGAGTCAACTTGATTGGTTTGCGAACCACCCAGAGGATAAATAAAGCACACTTCTGGGTGTGTCTGGGTGGATCATGGAGGCATGACCTTGGGTACTCTAGCTATTCCCTTGCCTCTGCCTCTCTGACAATGTTCCCTCACTCTGCTTCCTGGCTGCATGAACTGAGCCTCTTTGTTCCGCTATGTTCTTCTGCCATGATGTTGCTGCCTTAGAGCCTGTCAACCATGGACTGATGCCCCTGTAACCATGAGCCAAATTAAACCTTCCTCCTCCAACTTGTGGGTATCAGATATTGTGTCCCAGATACAGAAAAGCTACTAACACATGATCACTGACCAAATATTGAGTTTAATAAACTAGAGATGAGCAAAGCTACAAGGAAGTACTAAGGATTCTAAACAGCCTGCCCTCCAGGGAGCTTATACTCAAATGTCAAGGGTTTCTTTCACCCATTGACTTTGCTTTTGCTTTTTAAAGTACTTCATCTGCCTCTTTCCACTGAGGCAGTTCTACAATTTGAAGAATATTCCATAAAATCAGAGGGTACCTTTTGAACATGCCCTATGTTAAGATTTTGAAATGAAGAATTGTATATAAGAACGAATCTCTGCTTTTCACTGAAATATATGTAACATAATTTACACAATAAATACTTCACACATATTTAAAACTGATTTATCAGCTCAAACATATGTAAAACAAACACTTGCCTGTGATCTTTTTTCCTTTAAAATCTTCCACATGTAACTATACGCACAATG
Organism: Erethizon dorsatum; assembly: GCA_028451465.1. NCBI lineage: Eukaryota > Metazoa > Chordata > Mammalia > Rodentia > Erethizontidae > Erethizon > Erethizon dorsatum. Next base: position 62,012,969 of record CM051833.1, read on the forward strand.
AATCCAAATGACTCCCCTTGATCATTCGAAATATTTGTTTCCTGCCATCTCTAATTTTTAAAAGCTATTTCTAATGTATTTACCTATAAATTATAGCTGCATGCTTTTTAAGCTTGTTCGTACTGGAAGATCACGAGGGCTCCTGAAAATGTAGACAGCTGAGATTACAGAGCAATTGGGCCCAGCTGTAGTCTGGAGTCAGTGAGGTAGTTTTAATTTGTAGCAATGTTGGAAGAACCACTGAACTTGCTCTTTAACTTACTACATTTAGAATTTCCTCTTCAAGAAATGGGATTGAAGGCAAGAAAGGCCTGAGAGAATGAACAGTCGCGGACGCTTCACCTGACTCTGTCCCTGGGGAGCCTGTGCCCACACTGATGCCCAAGGGCACACCTAGGTATATGTGGCTGTTTCTTGTGAAATTTCATCCTTTATCTACTGCTGGAATATTTCAAGCATAGTTATATACCACTACCACCAATTTATGTTCAAGAACAATTCAAACTTTTCTCCCTTTTAAACTGTCTGGTTTCACCATGAAAGTCTCAGTATCTTTCAGATCCTCCATTGTCATATTCCATTATGATATCTGGGTTTCATTTCTCTTCTACATGTTGATCTTTCTCTTCTATGAGTAGAAACAACTCCTGAACATCTATGGTATTAATATTTCAAGGAACTGAGTAAATTATCCACCCACGTTCAGTGGCCCATTTTAGAACAGAGTAGGAGACTGAGGAAGGATTCACGCAAATGGACATACCAAAAATTCACTTTCCGTGCTAGTCTAGTGCACACTGGAGGATGAGGCTTAGAGCTTTGGCCTAGAGGGAATCCTAATGCTGCATGGATTGGCCAATGAATTGAGGTCGTCTTTGGATAACTTGATGAATTATAAAGTGAATAACCCAAAGAGAAGAGAGAGGGGTGGGATCTTGTACTCCCAGCTCCTGTCTCAGGATTCTCAGTCACTCTAAAGACAGAAGAGAATCAAGAGAAGTGAGGCAGATTTACTAGCTAGTGTGCCTCTACATGGAATGAGAACACCAACAAAGGAAATTCCTCCTACCCTACACACACATGTTCAGTATGCTGCAAACCTGCTCCTGATCAAACTGGTAACTGACAAATATGCACTATCATCTCATCTTGGCAGCTCTTTCCATTCGTCATTTGCGATGATGTTTTCTACTCTATTGCAAACAAACAAAAAATTACCCTGCCCCACTGCTCAGGAAATTTCTAGTCTCCTTCCCAGAGCCTTCAAGGAAGGAGGTAAGGTCCTGACCAGTAGCTATAGGCCCCCTTACCCAAGACAACATGGCAATGCCCCCCATGGCATCCAGGGCAGGGAGAAGACTCAGGAAGTAGATGTTTGAGCGACCTACATGGCAGGGCGTCCCAGCCACGTGCAACTCATGAACCACGCACTACATTCTCAAAGTTGCTGTTGCAAAGCAAAACAGACCAAAAACAACAGTTCATAAAACACACGAGGGACTAAGTCAACTTCTGACTTACACATCAAAAAAATCAACAGAAACAAACGCAAAATGGACATTGTGAAAGAGGTATGTTGACGCAATGAAAATGACACATACGGAAAAACAGAAACAATAGTAAATATACAGACAGTGCATCAAGCATTAGTTCACAGAAGTCAAATAGACAATGGAAAAATACAAGAGAAGTGAAAATACAGAACAGTTAAAATTGTTCTGGAAAATAACTTAATTTTAAGTAATTAACAGATGAAAACAATACAGGATCTATCACATACTGGGACTCAAAAAATGCCAGTGGTAACTGATTTTAGGTTTTCCTGGTAAGAGGGATCTGATAAGCATAACTCTAAAATGACACCTGAATGATCCATGCTCTACCCTTATCCCTTCCTCTTTGGGCACAAGAAAGATCTATGAATATAATGAATGTCATCCCAGGTATCAGATTAAATGACAAAGGCAAAGAAATTTTTTTCCAAGTGGAATTAAGGTCCCCAAGCAACTGATTTTCAGTTAATTGAAAGACTATTCTGGTGGGCCTACCTTCACGCAGTTTGACAGTTTGACAGTGACTAGAGCTAAGCTACTCGGAGCAGCAGACTATCTGTCTCCCCTGGTATCTTTGAAGAAATTAGACCCATGGCCTCAACTTCCAAAGAGACACGAATTCTGCCAATGCACTGAGAGAGCTGGGGAGTGGATCCTTCCCTAGCCGAGCCTGCAGAAGAAATGGCGGCCCAGCTCATGTCATGGCTTCAGCCTGATGACCGCCTCAGCACCCCGACTGTAAGGTGACAGACACGTGTTGTTTTTGAGGCACTAGCTTTGTAGAACTTCACTGTACTGTGAAAATTTGTACCACAGTTTTGGTCTGTTGTCCATGCACACTGATTCCAAGACTTTCTTGCTCCTGCTGTGTGCACACAAAGTACAAGTTAAAAATTCTCCTCGATTACCGTTGCTCTAACTTCAACACTTTCTAAAGTCATGCATCACTTCGCAACAGCGACACGTCCTGAGAAAGTGTCGCTGTCCATTTCATCACCGTGCAAACATCGTGCAGTGCACCTGCACAAACTAAGAGAACTACCACACGAGCAGAGATAACTACCACACGTGATCTCCTGGGTCCAACGCAATACGGGAAGGCTACTGCTGACCTATCAGTTGTTTCACAGTGCATGACTGTACACAGTTTTCTTCTAACAATAAAACAGTAAATACTGGAAATTATAATTACTTGAAACAATGAATGCATGCCAATGTCACAGTATTGACATACACCCAGAAGATGAATACGGTAGTGTATTAGTCAAAATTAGGTGTAGTTACTAGATATTTTATAAGTCATCTCCTTGGAAGTAGAATATACAGAGATTTTAAAAGGAGATAGAATGGCTATCATCAGGAACACAAAAAATAACAAATATTCCTGAATCTGTGGGGGAAAATGAGCCCTCCTACACTGTTGGTGGGAAAGTAAACTAGTAAAACTGTTACGGAAATCAGTACGGAGAGAGCTCAAAATACTGAAAATAGAAATTCCATTTAACCCAGTGATGACTCTCCTGGGTACAGTCCTGAAAGCATTAAAGACATCATCCTATATTGACTGATGCATATCCATGTTTATAGCAGTGAGATTTATAATATCAAACTCTGGAAACAGCATGTACCGGCCATAAAGAATGAAATCACATTATTTGCAGAAAAATGTATGGAGCTTGAGACCATAATGTTAAGTGAAATAAGGACGCAGAACGTTAAGACAGTACATAATTTCTCTTATACGAGTAATCTAAATCATGAATAAATAAAAGAGTAAATTAAAGGAGAGATGGTGGAAATAAAAAAGACAGATATTTTGTAAATGTGGAAAGGGAGGGGGCAGAAGGAAGGCAAGGGGGTAAAAGGATCAAACATAATGAAGATATGCTAGATACATGTACCGGTTTCCCCAAGTGAACGTAACTATTATGTACTGCAAACGCAAACTAATAATAAATAAGACCTACTGCTATAACTAAGAATTTTGTTGGTAAAGAAGCACAAGCATCACTATAAAAGAAAGAAATATAATAATAAGGGCTGGGGCAAAGAAATGCTACTGTGACTATAAAAAGCATTTTAAATATCTTTAGTAACTTAAACATCAAATATGAAGTTATTTCAAAATATTAAGTTTTAATTTAAAATGAATAAAATATGAAATGGTTGTGTAATGCATATTCTATCAAAATAAGTCTATACTACTTAACACTGTGAAAGAGATGGGAACACACTAACATATTGTTAGTGGGGGGAACGTGTAAAATAAAACGTATACAGTGTCCCCCAGTTACAGGTTAAATAGTAAAAACATCTTAACGAGTACCAAAGTTGATCTTGCAGAGGGAATTGACTTGATTGAGATCTGGGTGAGCTACTATCATTTTGCAGGACTTTCTCAAGGGGGAAGAACTTCCTTCCCCACTTTTCTCCTCCACAAGGTGTAACACACCAGTGAGAACCGACTGGGTGTGAACTCTCGAGCCCCTTCCTGGCTCCAATGCCAGCCCTGGAGGGAAGCCACCGTGGTGCAGCTGAGTCAGCCTCAGGCTGGCAGGGAGCTACCCAGTGCAGTCCCATTGCTGTCACTCTTACCTGCATCTCCTGGGCGACCTGCTCAGGGCTGAGCAACCGGCCACACACCCTCTTTAGCCAGCACATCCATTCTGCAAGTGTGCACATGCGAAGACAAGCGCAAGGTCACGCCATGGATGCAGGCCAGCCAGCAGCGCAGGCCCTGTGGACACAGCTCAGAGGACCAGACCCGCCCCTGGAGAACAGGGGCTGCTTCCTCCTGCTCAGTAATGAGGATTCACTTCTACAGCTGTCATAATTCCGTTTCAGAAAAGCAAAGTGGAAGATGACCCTCTCAGGAGGGAATTCTTCAATTTGCATAGTTCCTAGAGACTTCTTTCTGTTACTCTATTAATTTATTAACACTCTTTAAAGCAAGGCAGCCTCCCAAGATGTCTCTGTCAGATAAATCATTGAGGGGCTTATAAATAAAGCATCACACCTTAAGTCCCTCAGTACCTAACCCAGAAAACTAAATGCGGCTGATTTTCCAGTGAGATGTTATGAAAATTAATTGATGTTGATAATACAATTCTTTCTCAAACTCAGGGAATGCTAGATGAAAACAGACAGATAAAATGCTTTCCAGTGCTAGACAGAACAAAAACAACACAAGCAATGCAAAACTATGCTAGGATCATTAAGACACATTAATAGTTTATTTTGGATAACAAAAACTGAACTATAGAGGAAAGGGAACTTTTCCTAAAGATTTCTTTCCTTCAAACTTTGGCATTTTTTTCCATTAATGAACACTTAGCTTTAACTACCTAATGTTCTCACATCTTTGCTAAGAAACCAAATCTGAGTCCCAGGGAGATATTTTATTTTTGTATTAGAGTTACAATATTTTTTCTAATATTCAAATCGAGTTAGAGGTCAGGAAAGAAGAATACGAAAATGTTCACAAGTAGACTAAGGTGTTCATGCTTAGCTCCCCCAAAGAGCCTAACTGCTTCAACCCTGGGGTCCCAGCACATCAACAACACACATTCCCCCAGAGCTGGGGCTGGCCACGTATTTGTGATATGTTGCGGATGGAATAATCCCATTATCCTAACGTAGCACTTCTGGACTATGCCACAGTGGGCAAGCTATTAAAACCCTGAAATGTGGAGAAGAGCAAGCTTTTATTAACATCTGCAAATTTTCTCAACTTATCCAATGGCATCTTTCCACAATATTCTGGAAGAATAGAGCTGAGACTGTTAAAAATAAGGTTATCATTAAACAATATTTTAGCTAAGTAATGTTAACATTAGAACAGCTTGTGTGTAATTAAGATATAGTAAATGTCTCCGACTATATTATCAACTCAGCAAAAGACCCGAATGCTAACATAAATCACAGGTACAATAAATGCAACTGGAATAACTGTGATTCATGATTTATTAAGCACCATGTTTCAGTTACTCTTCTAGGGAATTACTTACATGCAGACACATTTAGCCACCACCACGGCCACATCATGAGGGAGATTCTACAGCCATGACTATTCGACAACCTACCTGCAATTGATGTGCTTGTTATGCAGGTCATTTTAAAGTTTACCTTTTATTTCTTAGTGGACTGGACTTTGAGCATTTTAAGATTTTTAATTAACAAAAGGTATTATTGGAGATCACTGAAATATCTGACTGCTTATATTGCAAATCACTGGACTTTACACAAACTCTTGCCCCTTAATAAAGGACTCTGGGGGTTTGTACACATGTCTGTGTATAACTGTGTGTATGTGCAAAAAAAAAAAATTCACCCTGGGCCTAAGAAGAATCAAGAAGGATTATTGCTAGAAAGATTATTTTCCATAGCCATTGGGGTAGCAATAAGAAAGGTGCAATATGCTTGCATTTTGTTTAGGAAACATTTCTATTTCCTATTGAGAATGTGTTCAATTTTTAATGTACTTTCATGTGAAATGGAAATAAATGAATACATATTAATAGGGTCCTATACATTAACAAGATTGACTGTCCAACAAATACATATTAGCGATTACTGTGTAAAACATTGCTTCCTTCCAGGGTTTGGCTTTGGCAAAGATATGCTTAAAGCCCAATGATATTTCTCTTGTTCAAACGGCATTTTAAAGTGTTTTTCGATTTCAAAGCACAAATCATGATATATACATACGATAGTTAGGACTTCAGACTTTCACAGTCTGGCTATTAACAGTTATTCCCACTCATTAACTTTTAATCAAATGAATAACTTCACGGTCCCTACAATGCTCGGACCCTTCGTGCTATGCACAGATCTTTAAGAGGGCCACCACTAACTACCGCAAAGATCACTGTACCACAACTGTACCCAATATTTTAGACTTTAAAAATACGTGGGCCTGAATCCACTTGGAATTTATGTTTCTTGTATGAAGACAGAAATCCAATTTTACTTTGCTTTCCATATAGACACCCAGCAATTAATCAGTAAGACCACAGCACTGATTGAAAAAAGTTAGATTTTTCTTTCCTCCCACATATGAAATTCTCACACATGTATGCATCTAGTTCTAGTTTTGTAATATCATTTTAAGGCCTTAATGAGGTAATTCATTTCAACAAAAACCAGTATAATGTCTGTGAATATTTTATCTTATTCATATTATTGTCAGTATGCAAACAGTCTTGGATTATTTTGTTCATTTATATTGACATGTAATTTTTGAACCGCTTTTTTCACATTTAAAAAATCTTGTTGGATTTTTTTTTGTTTTGTTTTTTTTTTTTTTTTTTTGTGGGTACCGGGGGGTCGACCGCAGGACCTCGCGCACCAGCAGGTGCCCGTGCCACTGAGCGGTATCACCAGCCCTTTTTTCGTATGTGGGTTCCGGGAGTCGAACTCGGGCCCTCGCGCTTGCCGGGCAGGCGCTTAAGCCGCTGAGCCATCTCACCGGCCCTTGCTATGATTATTTTTAACACTTAAAGGATAGAATTTTATTTGGGGTTATTGCTCCAATGTTTAAAAGTAAGGCTGATCTATAATTTAATGTATTGTTTTTCATTTCTGGTTGGGATACTGGAGCTTTATATTGTTTATATAAAAACTGTATTTCCCTAAAATGACTTTCCCTGATTACTGAACTTGATTTACGTCATAGCACTGGTTTACCTGTCTTCCACCTGCACCTGCCCCAGATTCTGTTCCACCCACTTGGTACCCACCACGTGCTCTCCAGTGACAGGAAAATATTCCACATGCAGACTGGAACCTGTGGGTGAGTGGAAATGTCACAAAGGTGTGGGTTAAGCAGGAGCTCTTGCTTCAGTTGTTGTGTGACCACGGCTGTGTGAATTTGGTCCTATGTTTCCCTTCTCTGTAAACGGACAGTATTCCTTTTCTGCAGGCTGCTGTGTGGCTGAATAAATTAATGCTCACCAAGTACATGGTATACAAAGCATCACCGAGAGTGATGATGTTTCCTGGTGAACATGAACATAAATACTTACTTCTGTTAATATGTCAATCTTGGTCTCTATGTGTTGAACGATGTATGAGGTTTACTCAGGAAATACACAAATGTAGTTAGCTGCCAGGTCTATATCATCAAAGATAATCACCTAAACTTTCAGTAAAAAGCTGCAAACTTTTTAAATGACTTAAGTCTGCTTCTAAAGTTTCTTTTTGTTTCATTTAAGGCCCTTCAGAGAAACTTACAAGATGAGTGACCACTGTCCTACCTTTCAGGTGACCCAGAAGTGAAATTTGCTTCTTATAATACTGAATTCCCTATCTGGAGCCACACCCATCCACTATTTTTGAACACACAATGCATGAGACAGGACTTCGAATGGGGCATGCTCAAGAATGTGCCCACCTCTATTGGGAGATGAGCCTGTCTTGCAAGAAATATGTGTGAGATTCTCCTATAAAAGCCCCTTGCTTTGTTTTCTTGGGGAGACACTGCTTTGGGAACTGTCCTCACACCTCTTCTTCCTTACTGCAGGTAATAAACCTCTCTTCACTCTTTTATCTCCTGGTTGGGTTTATTGGCTTTGTGTGAACCAAAAGATGAAACTTCTGCCTCCTTACAATATTTCTCTGAAAAAAGAAAAGAAAGAAACCTTACTAGTTGTCATGTGAGAATAAACTGGTACCCGAATCTGATGAGGCTCCTGGGACAGTCTGACAACTGGGAGAATTAAAACCATTTAGTGGAGTAGGAGCCAAGCAGGCAAGTGTTACTGGTTGTAATGTGTCCCCAAAAAGGATTATACTGAGGGCTAAACTCCCCAGTGCCTGTGAATGTGACCGTATAGGGAAGCAGGATGACTACAGATGTGATTAGATAAGGTGAGGTCATGGTGCAGCGGGATGGGCCTGATACAACCTGACTGAAGCCCTTGTGAAGACAGTGACACACAGGAGGAGGCCAAAAGAAGAACGAGGCAGAGTCTGAAGTGAAACACCCACCAACCAGGGCGTAGCGGGGGCTGCCAAGGCTAGGAAAGTACCTGTACTCCTTCACAGGCTTCCAAGGGGCTGTTGCTAGGCCAACACTTTGATTTTAGACTTGTAGACTCCAGAAGGATAAGATAATAAATTTCAGCTGTTTTAAACCACCCACTTGGTGGTACCCTATCCAGTACCCACGGGGAGGGTAAATCACCAATCACAGCCAGGAAATAAATGGCTTAGAGGTTCAGGTTGTCAATGAAGTAAACCAAGAGGATGACGGTACAGCGCTAGCATGAATACTCGACACTAAGTCAAATGCTGTCTGAGGCAGGATGAAAGCAGGAACGTGTCTGAGTCACGCAGCTCCAGAGCAAATGGAGGGAATGGCTGGGACAGCGGCAGACAGGGAATACACCCACTTATGCCATGATGGCTAGCTGTCACGAAAAGGTACTAGCATGGCATCAGAGAATTATCAACTCAGTGGTAATGGGTACAATTTTAAATGCTAAATAGATTTGATATTGTATTTGGCAAACACTGCAACAGAAACACAATTTCATGGGGCACAGTAACACGAGCATAATCTCCGACATAATTCTGCTATGAACATGGTTCATAAAAACACATCATATGCACTGAGACTTGTTCTTGCTTTGTAATTCCTATTTATCCTATCAATTCATTACCAGTAGACTTGAGATCCAAAACCTTCCTTGGGTAGCACCAATCTCCATCTTCGGAATTTCACCCTTCTCATCTCTCCCCAGTTTCTGATTGATGAGGAAAGCAGGGTCTTTCATTACCACACTGATTAGACACATGAGGCAAGCAAAGGCAATCATGCTGGTTTCCCTCTGGTCAAACAGCATCAGAGATGCAGCTGCCGTGCCAAGGCAGTGGGTGACTGCATTTACCATTCCACAAATAGAATTAATTGACTTGCTCTCAAGTCATATGATGGAGCTATTCTAAATCTGGGAATGAAACCAGAATTTCTCCCCATCAATTCTCTTTTCTCTTCTCTAGACCATGAAGTCTCAAAGTTTTTATTCTCTGATAATAATCAGTTTACATGAGGGAACTCCTGCCAAACTCTGCTCTAATTACATAGTTAGGAAGAACTGATAATAATTACTGCAATGTTCTACCTTCAAAAACTGTCAGGCAATGGTGACTGTTTTAGACAACAAGATCCAATTTTCTTAGGAAAAAAAAAAATATATATATATATTTAAAATCATCTAAATGTGTATGCATCAAAATATCCACCATAAATGATTGCTAGCACAAATTTGTAACTATCAAAATTAGTTCTGAGGCTTATGTTGTACTTTCCAAATAATTCAAAAATATTGGTTAAATGAATGAACACATGAGTATTTTACTGTCACATGGTCTGCACATAGAAAAAAGGAAGTCCTGAAATACCCTTTCCTGTATCTTTTTGTACAGGCTGGAAAGCTTTCAGACATTTAAATATGATTAGAGTAGGGGGTCTAAAAAGAAGCATATCAAAGCCAATGAATTGAGTGTTCAAGATATTATTCATGCTTGACTTGGCTTTTTATAAAATTCTCACTTCTTGTCGCCTAGAATTTTGCTTATTCTTTCGTTTAGTTATAAAAATCCATGGTTACTTCCACCAATAAAACAGCAATGTCCTCTTGAAAGAAAAATATTCTAGCAGGGCACAATGCTTCTATTCTGCCTCCACTTCCTCATTCCTTAAGGAAAGCTTCCCTGCCAGGTCCCATTCACAGCCAACAAACTTGCCAAAAAGGATTGGACTGATAAACTAATGAAGGATAAAATACATAAACTACATTTACTTAGGGATGGAAAAGTCCATATTTACAGCACTCTCTAACATGTATCATCATTTGCCAGGGATGGATTTTATGTCAATTTATAAATGCTTCAGATAGCTAAAAATTATCTGATGCAATCAATTTCATAGAGTACATATCGAGTATTAATATAATTTTCAAGAGATAAAGGATTAAATATTTTCTGATTTGTTGCTTTGTTGATTTACAGTGCCCCCAGTCCTTAGTACAGACATAAACTCTTCAAAGGGGCCCATCGAGGGCAGCCTTTTTGAGGCCCCCGCTTGGACAGCCTCACCCACTTGCTCCTCTGGTTTTTCCCTTTCCATTCTTCTACTTGCACAGTCCAAAATATTCTGCACTCATCTTTGACTTCTTTCTTAGTTTCACACACAGTACAGACTATGGACCAAATTTTATTTCCTCACCCAAATTTCCATGTTGAGTTCCTAACGCCCAACACATCAGAATGTAGGCTAATTTGGAAAAGCTGTCGTTGCAGATGTAATTACTAAAGAAATAGTCATACTCAATGTACTCCACATAGAAGACCCCAAAGCTCCACCAAAAGATCTGTGGACTTAATAACCTAATTCAGTTGTGTAGCTGGATACAAAGTCAACACTCAAAAATCAAAAGCATTCCTGTACACAAGCAACAAGCTCACAGAGAAATTAGGGAAACCACACCCTTCACGATAGCATCCAAAAAATGAAATACTTAGGAATCAATCTAACAAAAGAAGTAAAAGATCTGTACATTGAAAACTACAGTACTCTGAAAATGGAGGTTGAAGAAGATATCAGAAAATGGAAAGATATCCCTTGCTCATGGATAGGAAGAGCCAACATAGTGAAAATCGCCATACTCCCAAAATTGTTATACAGATTTAATGCAATCCCAATCAAAATACCATTAGCATACCTCACAGAATTAGAGAAAATAGTCCTAAAACTTATTTGGAACAAGAAGAGGCCTAGAATAGCAAAAGCAATTCTGGGCAACAAAAGCAAGTCAGGGGACATCACAATCCCTGACCTGAAATTATACTACAAAGCTACTGTGGTAAAATCAGCATGGTATTGGCAAAAAACCAGACTCAACCCCAAACACACTTAGCCACATTACCTTTGAGAAAGGAGCCAAACATGTTCACTGAAAGAAATATAGTCTCTTTAATAAATGGTGCTGGAAAAACTGGCTTTCCACATGCTAAGACTAAAGCTAGACCCATGTCTATCACCATGCACTAAAGTCAAAATGGATCAAAGATCTAAATATTAAAACAGAAATACTAAATTTACTGGAAGAGAAAATAGGTAGAAATCTTGAAGACATAAGTGTAGGCAGGGACTTCATGAACAAAACCCAGACCACACAGGAAATACTACAAAGAATCAACAAATGGGGTCTCACCTTATTAAAAAGCTTTTGCACAACAAAAGAAATCACTAACAGAGTGAAAAGCCAACCCACAGAATGGGAAAAAATTTTAGCCAGCTGTCCCTCAGACAAAGGACTTCTAACTAGAACATATGAAGAATTGAAAAAACCATCAGGCCCCCCAAATTCAAAGACCCAATCCAAAAATGGGCACCTGAGATGAATACACACTTCTCAGATGAAATACACACAGCAAATAAATACATGAAAAAATATTCAACATCATTGGTCATTCGAGAAATGCAAATTGAAACAACACTGAGATTCCTTCTCACCCCTGAAAGAATGGCTATCATCTATAAATCAACGAATAACAAATGCTGGCAGGGCTGTGGGGAAAAAGGAACCCTTCTCCACTGTTGGTGGAAGTGTAGACTGGTGCAACCACTGTGGAAATCAGTATGGAGATCTCTTAAAAAGCTAGGATTAGGGCCGGTGAGATAGCTCAGTGGCATAAGCGCCTGCCTGGCAAGCACAAGGTCCTGAGTTCAACTCCTGGTACCCGCATATATAAAAAAAAAAAAAGTGGGCTGGTGAGATGGCTCAGTGGCATAAGCACCTGCCTGGCAAGCGTGAGATCCTGAGTTAGACTCCCAGTACCCACATATGAAAAAAGGGCCGGTGATATCACTCAGCGGCATGGGCACCTGCCGGCGCACGAAGTCCTGAGGTCGACCCCTGGTACCCACAAAAAAAACCAAAAAACCTAGGATTAGAGGTTCCATTCAACCCAGCTATTCTTCTTCTGGGTATCTTCCCAGAAGAATTAAAAACATCATATCACAGCGATATATGTGCACCCATGTTTATAGCAGCACAATTCATAATACCTAAATCTTGGAAACAACCCAAATGCCTATCAACAGAAGAATGGATAAAAAAGATGTGAGTTTTTTTTTTAATACATATAATGGAATACTACTAAGCCATAAAGAAGGATAAATTTGAGACTTTTATAGGTAAATGGATGCAACTCAAAACCATACTCATAAGTGAAATATATCAGACCCACATGTGTAAACATCATATTGTCTCACTAGTGTGAGAAAATGAACAAGTAAACAAGATCCAAAATGTACAATAGATATTGGGAATAGGGAAGAAACAGGCCAAAAGGAAAGAAAAATTGTGATGGGAGAAAGGGGAAAGGAAAGAAGGGAAAAGGAAAGGAATATATATATATATATATATATATATATATATATATATATACACACACACAAGACAGTTAAGATACAGACAGTATCTTAGCTCATTGAAAAGAAAGGTTTGTGCTAATATTGTTTGGACAATATTTCATGCCTATATCTTGTACTCTGAACGACTATTGTGAATGTAACAAAACACAATGTATTAATTATTGTTACTCTCCTACTAGCCTTTTTGAAACTCTGCTTTATTTTTTTTTCTCCTTAAAAAAAAAAAAAATAGTCATACGGGGTAGATTCAGCCCCTAATCCAATATGACTGGTGTCCTTACAAAAATGGGAAATGTAGACACAGACATGCACAGGTAGAATACCACTTTGCATTTCTGTTGCCACCAGCCAAAGAGCTACCACAAGCTAAGAGAGAGAGAGCTGGAACAGATCCTTCCCTTGCACCTCCAGAGGAAGAACTGCGCTACTGTTACCTTGACTTTGAACTTCTGTCCACCAGAACTGTGAGATAAATTTCTGTTTGAAGCTACTCATAGTCTTTTAATAGAGCAACCATACCAAATTCATCAGCCAATCCTACTGGATTTAGAGACCCATGAAATTACTTACAAATGTTCACTTCTATCACTAGGATTATTCCTAGACTTTACCTCTCATGAAGAATTTTTCGAGGAAGTAATTTCAACTTGACTCCCATACTCATGGCATATGATTATTTTAAACTTACTGAGAAAAACTATTGGAAGGTGCAAAGCATGTTGTTTTGGGGTTCTCTCCACCTGCACAGAGCCACAACAGGAACACCTGTCCACCCACTCAGGCCAGCGAAATACTCGATCACACCCCGGGGAGGCTGTTCTCTGCATTACTCCAACTCCTGAAATTAGTATTCTTCGTTTATACTCAAGCTGCCCACATTCATTCCTTTCCCAAGGAGTTTTACTTCTGGAAATGGTACGAGCAAATATGCCAAGAGAAGTCCTCAACACCCACTAGGTTTATACTTTCTCTATTAGTTTGTTAAAAATTGAGTAATAAACTAAGCTTAGAAAAATTGTTTGTGAACCTAAAATGCAAGAGCTACTGAGATGAGATGCTGTGGAATTGTGCATACAGATGTTCCACACTGCAATGGATCAGAGCCGCCTCAGAGATCAGTGAGCACTGGGCAGAGAGGACCGGCATCCCGCTGTGCGAATTTGTGTTTCTCTCTGGTTTGCTTTGGCATCTGAGGATTCTCTGTCTGGGATATTTTTTAAGTACTTAGAATCAATTTAGCGTTTGAAAGCATACTTTAACATCTCTGTCCACAAGGAATGCTGATTTTTCAACAGGACTGAAAGAAGAGAATGTGCAAATCGGTAGGGAGTGAGAAAGTCATTTACAAAATTAGATTTTTATATGGTCTTTCCCAGTGATTGGCAGAATATGAAACAAATGTTTAGGACCCAAGGAAATGTTTTTTTTTTTTTCCTTTTGCCTGGTTCTGAGCCTTTCTGGGTAAAGATTATTTCCTTACATGAACTAATATATTTATATAACTCTTGTATGAAGGATTAGTGGGCTCCATAGAAAATTAATTTGCTATTATTTAGTTTCCAAACACTACTATATTTGCACTTGTTTACAACAATCTTTCCTTATCCAGGGGGGATATGTTCCCAGACAACCTCGGTAGATACCAAACCCTGTGTATACTGTTTTTCCCTATACTCACACACCTAGAACAGTTACTAGTAGCACTGAAAAGGCAAACAAACCATTAAAGCTTTTCCAAGTGTTAACTTTAACAAAGAAAAACAGCGTATTTTTTAAAATTTAGATTGATTTACAAATATTTTTCCCAAATAAGATCTCTTGATGAAACAAATGGGAAAAGTCACCTTTATTTACTGTAACTGAATAAATGTCCCTTGATCATTTTGGTGGCAGCAGCCTGCGCATGGGCACAGGGCACTGGAGACTTCACGCATTGCTGTCCTCAAAACCCTGCACCTGCCTGGGGCTGACCAGCGGCTGAGGGTCCCAGCCCCCTGCCAGGACTTCTGAGTTGGACTGAGAACAAAAGGAATTGATTTTTCCCATATTTTGAGTTTATTCCCAGATTAAAGTTTCAGTGGTACCATTACTATAAAATTATGATCAAGGATAAAAATGCACAAATATTTTATTTAATAATCAATTGTATAAATACTAGCCCAAATTAACACATTCAGTATTAAATGTGACCTGCAACTCCTTCCTAAACTTACATTTTATTAGTTATGTACACGATTAATTTAATATAAAAGCATTTACTTATATTTCTGGATGTGGAAACTTTTGCAGAAGTACAATTGTGAAAACAGTGAAATGTTTTCAAATATGCTTGGCAATAAATATTTGCTTGCATCCCAGATATTTAAGATTGCATAATTTGGGAGTTTAAATTTTAAATATTTTCCTCCACCTACACATTTTCTTTTTTTTTTTTTTTTTTTTTTTTTTTTTTTTGTGGGTACCGGGGGTCGACCTCAGGACCTCGCGCGCCAGCAGGCACCCGTGCCGCTGAGCGATATCACCGGCCCCTTTTTTTCGTATGTGGGTTCCGGGAGTCGAACTCGGGCACTCGCGCTTGCCAGGCAGGCGCTTAAGCCGCTGAGCCATCTCACCGGCCCCACCTACACATTTTCACACTTTAAATTTGTAGCACAGTTGCTAGACTTATAAATTTACTTCCCCCCTCAGTAAAAAATGTAATAATGTAACTAATTGTTTTGTACATTTATATATAACTTTTAAAAGACTTTGAAAGTAGCTTTAATATACCATAAAGAAAGAGAGAATGGATGTAATAATTTGTGTTTCTTCAAACCAAGATAGTAATTTATTATTAAAATATTTTAATGCTATTTTCTTTTAGTGGAAACTATTTTTTGTATGCCAAACTCTTTCTATTCTTGTGATGGTCACTAATTATGAATGTACGTGTGTGTAAAACATGACACTCATATCCTTTAATGACACTTTCTACAAAAATAGAGGATTTCCATGGTTGTAAATGTGTCTTTGAAATAAATATTAGGCAGTAAAAAATTTTAAAGATTTTTATTACAATATACCATAAACATTTTATAAAGTCAATACAATTTAGTATAAATCAAGTATTTAATGGTCTAAGTGATCACGATTTTCATCTTCAGCTTGCAAGGGTGTAGGGGACTGTCTCATGGACGAGACTGCTGCCTCAGAACTCGGAAATATTTAGAAGTGAATTCTGGTTCTTCAGTATTTTTCTCTGCTGAGTGTTCTTTGAGTAAGTTAACCTTGATTAACCTCAACTTACTCATTTGTACAGTCTGGAATATCCTAGGCACTTGTTTGTAAGTTTGAATAATAATGTAAAACTATTTCAATGGACCATTAATAGGTAACATGAATTATAAAATATATTATACTAATATATTCAATTAAGAAAAAAATTATATTTAGAATTCAGTATATTCATGAAAAATACATCTTGAAAATGGACATTACATAGAATATCACTAGCAAATATAAGCAACAGGATTTCGAATGCAGATTAAAATGGCGAATGAGTAAGCGAGAACATAATTATTTATCCACAAGAATCTAGTGTTTAAATGGATAGGGTTTTATGGTGTACCTCAGAAGAAGAGAGAAAATGTATATAGATAGTTTTCTTCAGTAAAATCTAGCAAAGGCAGTCTGTAATTTAAGGTTGATATACCTACGAGATTGGTTAACATATTTACAATCTGGCTTCTATTTTAGAAATGTACTGGCCTAGAAAAAAATAATCTTAACCTCAAACAAAGCATTTTTAAAACATAAAGGGGAAATTTTCTCATAAAACATTAAAGCAGCATTCAGGGATAAGTGTGTTAGCTTCCGTCCTGCATTTTACCTGGATCACTGTTCCCCAAGGCTCAGCACTACACACACTGAAGAGACCACTGCCCATTTCAAGTTGGTTACATTTGCAGTAAAGATGTTATTTTACCCCCTAAGAAACTATCCTTGGTTTTGACCTAATTAAAATGTGTTAAAATTAGATATAGAAGAACTGCATTTTGTATCGCTTTCCTAAACAGAGGTACTTACAATTTTAATCATTATTATTCATGAGGCCAGTTAGTAACTAGTTCTCGAGTTAACTGAAAGTGTGCTGCGAGATGTTAGTTCCAAGGAACGGAGGAAGAATGGATCGTGACAGCGTCTGGAGTAGAAAGTGTACACACAGATGAGAAGAGGTTCAGAGTCTTCATTCTGCCTTTCAAGAAATATCTTCAGGATACAATATTCTACCTCTTTTTTAAATTTAATTTTTAAACTTTTATTGGTACATGTCTGCAGTTCCTAATGAATACATTCAGTGTGGGGAGTTGGTACATGTACATAACACATCTTCATTCATTTTCCATCCCCTTCTCCCTCTCTCCTCCCTCCATCTCTTGTTCCCCTTCCCTTTTACAAAAGATCTATCTCCCTACTTCCTACGATCTTTCATTCTGCTCTTTATTTATACTTTGGGTTTCTCATGTAAGAGAAACCATGTGATATTTAAGCCTGTGTGTCTGATTTATTTCACTTAGCATTATGGTCTCAAGGTGAATCCATTTTCCTACAAATAACTACCTTTTCTTTAATGCACATAACAGGTGCACAGCATACTTGGGTACAAGCATAAATGGCATAGACCACGTAAAATGCTACTGAGCAAAAATAATACACATAATTCCCAATTAAATTTCCTGTTTTCTCATGTAGACCACATGTATAACTGCACTAAACTTCACTATCAATTACTTCATATATTAGTGGCTATGATGAATAAGTCCTCTTCTGGTTCATAGAAGATACCTCTACCGAGCCATCACATCCCTTTATAATGACTACGGAAAAGAAGTTTTGTGATTGCCTTTGCCACGACCAACTGCTTTTTTAAAACACTGCTAAATAAATTTTTGCTCTTCTAGTATTTCATGTTACCCTACATTCATATATAAAAAATGGAATCATTATAAAAGTTGCATTATAACTATTATTTATTATTCATATATTTTCACAGCAATACCAAAATCTTCCACTCAAGAATTAAAATGGCTCTGAATCTCTGGAGAATCATGTTTATCATATAAATTTATTTAAATAAAATATTAGAATATATATAAATACATAGCATAGATGATTATCACTTATAATGTATATTTCTAAGTGAAATACATAATGTGTATACACATATATTGTATTTATATTGTTCCACTCAATTATAGAAAAGTACCACCCAAAATAGTTGATTTATACATACTGTGTATTTGTCAGTTTTACACCGTTTCCATTTACACACTTAAGAATTCTCTTTCTATTGGTTTGTACTTCTTATTTTTTTCTGACTATAATGATCTCAAACTGAAAACTCAATTTCTCCTTCTACCTTGGAAATACTTGGCTGTTTAATTTGTGACATATGTACTATCACTTTGAAAACTTGTATACCACGTTTGAACCTCAGTGCTTCTTCCTTTAGGTCCTAAATCATCTGTCCCATATTTGTTCATCTCTTTAAGAAGATTTTACCCATTCTCCAGTTGCTTCATGACTGTTTTCTATTTTGCTGATTTAACTTCCCTTCTGTGAATTTAATTTCTCCAGTAATTCTATGCCTCTGGTGATTTTTTAAATCCTACATTGTTTGTATTTAACAAATGCCTTATTCTCTTTTACCTCTTGGAATGACGATGTGGATTCTTTGCTGGTTCCTATGTCTATGTTTTGTGCCAGAATTTCATGGCTTAATCTCCAAACCTTCCCTATTTCTTTCCTTCTTGGAATTGTGTGTTTTCAAAACATTTAGCCATGTCCTAAGGCTTTCTATCAACTTCTGTTCCTGTACTTTGTTAGATTATTTTCAACATACTTATTTTTCTTGAAGCAAAGCATATACATTTATGTAGGATTTAACAGAAAAAGATCAATTAGAGATGTTATTACTGCAATACCATGAAATATCCCCCATTCTGTATTCAAATGTCTACTTGGATGAAGAGGAGAACATCTAAGGTTTTGTATGTGCTAACAGTATCTTAAAATATAGTAAAACAGATTCCTAGCAGTATAGATAGATATTACTACACAGTATTTACGTGACACTGAATTTGTGCCAGACAAGGTGCTATCTGCAGATGAAAATGAGACCTGAACAGCTTATGTAGTTTACTCTATGTCATACAACCCACAAAAAACAGCACTAGATTTAGATTCATGTTGAATACCCCATGTATCTTCTACTATGCCTCCTTCCCTCCCAAATTATTGCAAGGAGGAATAGATGGGGATGTTAGGGTTTATCATTTCTGAATCTTGGACTGCCCACTCAGGTACTCATGACTTTATCTAAGTCAACTGAATTAATTTATCTTAGCTTCTGTTGTGCTTTCCCCAAAGTGTGTCAGGATGAACTGGCAGGATGAAATGGAATAAAGCATGTCAACATGCAGGCCACAGCACCCGTGCTGAGTAAATGTTTACTGAATGGAATTTAAATCTTAACATAATTACTCATATCATAGAGTGTCAGCTTGGGCTTTATGTAGTACTCACCTACCAACAGATAGGCAACTTTTGAGAACTGAAGGCAAAGATGATGCAGTATGGTCTGGTTTTAAAATACCAGGGTTCCGGGGGCCGGTGAGATGGCTCAGCGGCTTAAGCGCCTGCCCAGCAAGCGTGAGGGCCTGAGTTCGACTCCCGGATCCCACATACGAAAAAGGGGCCGGTGATATCGCTCAGCGGCACGGGTGCCTGCTGGCGCGCGAGGTCCTGAGGTCGACCCCCCGGTACCCACAAAAAAAATAAAAAATAAAAAAAATAAATAAAATACCAGGGTTCCAAACATTGGACACTGTGTGTGTGTGATTCAAAATGACATAAATCACCAGGAGATACACCCTTCCAAATGAAACCTGAATGGGATCTATTTGGTACTGAGGTCATGAAGCCGTATAAGATATTAAATTGAGCCTATCATCAAATTAGCAGAATAAAGAGAAACAGACCAACAGAAGTGCTTTGATTTATTCATCCATGCATAAGGCATTTGCTGCAGTCTCACTGTGTGCCAGACACTGCAAAGTTACCAGATGACAGTGGAGGAAAAAAATGCCATTAAGGAACCCTTTACAACAGGGCTGCCAGTTGTCTCTTCTGCAATATGTGAAATAACGACTGATGAAAATGGAATCCATTGTAACAGATAGACACAGTTTCTGAGAGCAGGAAAAAAAAATTGCGTTTTCTCCTAATTTTTACAGCTTTGGGAAACCTGATTTTTCTCATTTAAATTTGAGGATTATCTCTGAATTCCAAATGTGAAGTACTGTAGTAGACACTTTATAAATCAGAAAAAAAGCATTTTAGAATTCCCTTCTACTTTCATTACTTTCAGAAAGCACTGCTGTTAACTAGTAACGAGCTAATTTTCTAATGAGAAGGTGCAGACACTGCTTCATGACTGTTTTTCACAAAGCTGTTCTTTGCATCGCTCAGTGATAAAAGAAAGAAGGTATTTAAAAGCTAATTCCCTACAGGAATAATGTAAGGTTTAGACATTTTCAGGGTTGCTCTTCCAGAACGATCTTTTACAATGCTATCTTTCCAAATGAACACATTCTTTTGTGGCTGCTGCTCCTTAAGTTAAACAGCACGCTGGCAGAACGTCTTGGTAGCTGATAGGTACCAGTTAAGCATGGTGCTTTTCTGTAAATGTGCACAGTGGTTTTATTTTGTGAGCGAAAACAGAAGAAATGTAATAACAAGCAAATTCATACTCACCAAGGGTGAGCACCAGTGTTAGCTACATTTACTGAGGGCAAAGCATTGAACTGATGAGACAGCGGCTTTTGGATCTCTTTTAACTCACATCTCCGTGGGCTCTGAGTTTAACAAAAGCTGGGCTTTTCCTTAGTTGTCAATGGCCTAATTCGAGTAGATACTGAGACACGTAAAGTCAGCACTGGTTTTTCTTACTTATGATAGTTCAATGATTATAGTTTCCATTTTGGCAAGCTGCTGGGAGGGGGGCCGCTATAGCTGAGAGCATTTGAAATCAGAGTGGCTGGCACCCTCCAGGTAGGAAATTATGAAACCTTCACAGGCCACCACTGCATTTTTTTTTGCATTTGTTTATATACCTTTAGGTATACCGTGTTGTGAAGAACTGAAGCAGTTATTCTACGTGCAAAAGTACAAATAAAGCTAGCATATTTTTATGAAAATAAAATGTAATCTCACACATCAAATAACTGGACCATAATCAGATTTTCAGTAGAATTTAGTGGTTCAAAAAACAAGGATATCTACTGTAGTGAATTTTTACATATTTTGAGACAAGGTCTTGCTCTATAGTCCAGGTCAGCTTCAAGCTCAATCTTCCTGCCTCAGCTTCTTAAGTTTTTTTTAAATAAGCAATTCCATTATTAATCATATAGTATCTGGAAAATATGAAAAATATATTTAAAAGAAAGTAGTTCTGCTACTCTGAGAATTGAAATATTTTATCTAAACTTTCTGCAGGCCATTGCGCCTGTGTTAATAATCATACTATATAAACACACTGGTTTGTTGTAACTTGCACAGTGCCTGTCCTTTAGTTATATCTAATGAAACTATGATTTCAGTTGCTATAGAGTAGTCCACTGTATGGATCTATCCTAATTTAACAATTTCCCATTATTACCTATTTGAGCATTTTTTTCTTTTTATCATAAAGGGCATTATATTGAACACTATTCAATCAAATACGAGTCCCAGGACTCATACGATTTTATTATGTTCTTCCCAGAATTCCACGTGCTATTGCCAGTGCCCACCCTTGCCCACCCATAATCTCTTACACTGTTCAATTCATTTCTCTTTTTGTTTTTACTCACTTTTTTCCCTGCTTCAATATAGTCAGTGAAAAAAGTCATGTGAAATTCTAGCTACTGGTCTTAGTTCTGAGGTTACGTGTGAGTTTCTCACTTTTTCAAAGTGGGGACCTGTTTGGGGACCTGTAGGCAGACACTATTTCAAGCGGAAGTGGGGCCTCTGTTTAACAACACATCAAACAATGAGGCGGCGCTAGGCAGCTATCAGAATGACTAAAATTAAAAAAAAAAATGACAATGCCAATTGCTTTTAAAGATATAAAATAATGGGAGTCCTTATTCACTGCTGATGGGAACACAAAGTGGTAGGCCCATTTTGGAAGACTTTTTGTCAGTTGTCTGTCAGTAATTATGCTATCAGTGTGCTACCCATAATTATACTTCTAGGTGTTTACCCAATGTATTTGAAAAGACATCTATACAAAAACCTGTGCATAAATATTTACACTAGCTTTGCTCACCATTGCTCAAACTGGGAACAACTAAAGTTGCCCTTCAGAAAGTTAATGGGTAAATATCCTGTGGTACATCCATACAGAGGAATATCATTCAATGTCTAAAAAGAAATGAGCTACCAAGCCTTGAAAAGAAATGAAGGAAACTTTAATGCATACTGCCATGTAAAGGAAACCAATCTGAAAATGTTACATACTGTGTTAGGGAATGATATTTTTTTAGTACTGGAACTGAACCCAGGACCTTAGCACTGAGCTATATCCCCAGCAGCCCTCCCCTCCACACACTTTTTTGAGTTGGGATCTCAATAAGTCACTAAGTCACCCAGGATAGGCTCAAACTTGTGATCCTCTTGTCTCAGAACTTATTCTTATGAAACTATAACAGTAGATACATAATAGAATGCATTTGCCAAAGTCATTCAACTTTACGGCATAAAGAATGAAACTCAATGTATGCAAATTTTAAAATAAATTTGGATATCAACCAATCTGAAGACGGAATACCAAGTGTGACAAAGTTATGCGCCTGTAGGATGCACTCTCATTAAAGTGGACAGAGAAAGAGGTGGTGCCCTAAGAAATTTTGGAAATCAGTGGACTGAAGGAAAAGTAAACTATTTTCATTTCAAAACTAAATTATAAAATAAATTAATCATTGCAATCAAGTTGGTGATGTTTCCCACAGAGGTCAGGTTTAACAACTGTGACCCTGCTGTGCATGTGTACTGCAATTGGACAATTAAGGAAAGGGATGACAGAGGTTTTGAGCCAGGCCTCTCAGTTTAAGAGCAGAAAGATACATGTAAGTAAGGGAGGAGACTACAGTTATGCAAGCGGCATCAGACTACAGTTGGGGAAATCATTACGAACTCACGTAGATACAGATGGTTGTATAAATAAATATTTATGAATATAAAATTTTCAAAGTCACTAACAGAAGGAAAGTCTGAGAAACTTCCTGAGACAAGAGAAGTCTTAAGAAATATGACCACTACATGTTATCTGGTATCCTGGATAGCATCCTGAAATAGAAAAAGGCACTAGGTAAAACCTAAGATGGGCCGGTGAGATGGCTCTGTGGCATAAGCGCCTGCCTGGCAAGCGCGAGGTCCCGAGTTCAACTCCCAGTACCCACATACAAAAAAAGGGCCAGTGATATTGCTCAGCGGCACGGGCACCTGCTGGCACATGAAGTCCTGAGTTCGAATCCCTGGTACCCATACACACAAAAAAAAACCCTAAGAAAATCTAAATAAAGTATGGACTTTAGTTCATAATAAGACGTCACTACTGATCTGTAATTATAACAAATGTATCAGATGTACTACTAATGTCTGATGTACATGCTGGGGCAGTCTGGTTGTGGGGTATGTGGGAACTCAAAGCAGCATCTATGAAAATTCTCTGTAGATCTAAAACTGTTCAAACATTTCTTTAAATACATGTTTAAAGATGTATTACATGACTAATCATTTAAAGCAAAACATCCGTAGGAACTAATAACCAAAGTCCAACTGTTACTCTGAAAATAGAATACTGTAATTACCTAAAGGAATTTTAAGGTAATCAAAGACATCCGCGTACCTAATTTATGTTTAATAAAGTAGAACACATTTGGTCAAAATTTAGTTGACAATCTTCAGTTGCTTCTGCTCACTCCTTCCCAGGGCTCACTTTCTGTGTCTGCTGTGCTCAGGCAATGTGTCTTTGTAACACTCTGGATTTGGGTTACCTCGCTTCCAGCATGAGGACCAGAGAAGCACTTACCTCAGCAGTGGCTAGGGAAATAAGCTGATATACATCAGCCACCTCAGAGGATGCCTATCATAATGAACACAAACGTTAGCTATTGAATCATAAAGACATTATCCTAAAAAGAAAAGACGATCAACAATTATGCCCATAATTCCATTTTTATTAAACACACTGGGAGGAGGGGCAGAGCAAGTATAATTACTTCTGATTGGAGAGATCACGAATGATTTTCTTTTTCTTTATGCTCTGCTGATATTCTCAAGATGCTAATGGATACGAACTACCTTGTAATGAAAATAAACATTTTAAAACCTAAATCAATTTGCTATACTAGATCAATGCTTATATCAAATTTCATATTTTTAAAATAATGAATGCATACATTTAAATGCTATACAGTACTGGAGGATTTTATATTGAAAATTAATTCTTCTCTCCCTCACTTATTTATTTCCACTATTAGTGATAGTTTCTTAAATCTTTTCTGTTTTTGTGTTTTCTAATGGTAATGTTTACATCTCTAAATAGTATACTCATATCAAGAATATTTGTTTTAACCAACTAGATACTGCCTTTTGACTTCCTACCTTGATAACTGAAAAATTCAACTTGTCTAAATCAGCGCTTCTGCCATGTGCCTCCCAAATGATGGTCCTTACAACATAAAAGTCCCTGTATTGGTTAGATTCTTAAATTTAAGCAATATACATAAATCTTCATTTCTTCTGCCACTGATATTATTTAGTACTACTTCAGCAAATGTGATATGATACATGATCCCTATGTCATCAAGTTCACAGAAAGTAGGGTACACAACGTGAAGTTCAGAGTTGAAATCTAAAAGGTAGGATTTACTAGTAATACTAGGAAAGTATAACCTAAGAATTGTTAGCTGAGTGATCATCTTAGATTTGGCTTTACAAAAGCAAACTCTAAAACATAATTCCCCCTGAAGACTTTGCATTTGCAGGCAAGAATTCCCATATGCAAAGTCAAAGCATTCATAGCTGCATGCTACCAAAGATCTTTCTTACCAGAAGGAAATGTGTGACATGGTTTTTCTTTCCAACATATATTACACCAGTCATAACGACGAAGGAAATTTTACTCTCTATGACTGTTTTTTATAAGAAGTTATATGCTCTTTGCAAGAATGGTTCTTCCCTTTTCACCTTGGCACAAAAGAAAAATAGGAAATATTCCCACAGTAACAGTGGCTCCCTACAAGAGGAATTCTTAACAGGCAGAGGGTGCCACAACATGTAAGAATCTGGATAGGAAGTCATGACCACTGAAGTTTTAAAGTAAGTCCCACTCTTCTATACAAAGGGCTTCTGCGACAGCTTCTAGGTAGAAGCACATGGCCACCTCCTTCGCCTTCCCCAACTGCACTCCATCACATTAACCACCGTAGATTTAAAACATAAGGTGCTGACTTGGGAGTCCTTGAACCATAGCTAAACATTCTTTGTTAGCACACCGCCAAATAGTTAATGAACACCCACCACCTGGCAGGGGATGTTTGAGGAGAAGACCCACCCTCTTCGGCACAGACAAAACGTGCTATGATCACCGAGCTTCCCGTCCAGAGGGGCAGAGATAAGCAGGCAATCACAATCCAAACTACATCAATCATTACTTAAACTAACCCTAGCTTTCACTGGGAATTCTTTCCTTCACAATCAGCCTCTCTCAGGCTTTTCTGCAGCTCTGGGTCTTCAAACAGTTTCATGCCAACTGTTCTGTGGTGTTTCTCAATGCTGCCAGAAGTTGATTTCTGTTATAACGAGATGGTTTCTATTTGAATATTTCCCCTTCCGGTTGATCTGCCCACCACCTTTTATTCACCTGCCTCTGCTTTCTTCAATCTCTGCCTCAGGCACAGACATTGAAAAAATATACAGTGCAGTCATTCACTACAGTGAGAAACATGAATGAAAATTTCTGCATTTCCCTGATCATGGTAACATCTACTGATGCCTGATCATGACCCTGGCACTTTCTTTTATTTTTATTTATTTTTTATTGTTTTGGTACCGGGAATCGAACTAGGACCTTCCTTGCGCTTGCCAGGCAGGCGTTTGTGCGGCTGGGCTATATCCCCTCCTGTCACTTTCTTAACAAAAACAACTACAGATCTTGATTCTTTAAAGGGCCCCCCACTGGTTATCTGAGCCCTTGGAATTACATGTGTTTCCACATTCACATTTTTTTAAAATCTGGGACTCAGAAAGATGCACCCACTATTTTTATGTAACACTCCCAGCAGGATCGGGAATGCCCTCATAGTCAATTATGTTGCTATTTCTGAAGCAAAAATATATGAGTGTTCACATTATATAGGGCCTCAGTCCAGGTCAAACTTTGCCATCAAATGACTTCCATTATTTTCAGAGCTTTGGCATCTCCAAGTTGCAGTTAAGCACTGAGGCTCTATACTCCTGGTACAGGAGGGCTCAAGAACCACTGCCTGGACATGTCAAACCTCGTATCAAGATTTCTTCTTGAAAAAGACTACAAGCTCTTTTTCTTCTTTATTCAAACACACTGGACCCATTATGACACAGATTTGAAAAATTTATGAATCAATTTGTGCAGACATAGGAAGCAGGTTTCACCACATTCGATTCATCTGACCAGAAATTCAGTGGTTAAAGATAAATTTCATTATATGTAACATTAAGAAAGATGTTGAGAGTGAAGCAGGGCACAGGGTTCTAGGAGGCCAAGGCAGGAGAACTGCAAACTCGAGCCCAGACTTAGCACCTTAGTGAGGACCTGGGGATGTAGCTCAGTGTGAACATCCTGGGTTCAATCCCCAGTACTGGAAAAAGACAGGACAAGACAAGACAACTATTGAAATTAGGAACAGGAGTATTGACGAATACAATGAAAATATCCAAGAAGATACCAAGGAAATTAACTTGAGCCACTAATGGCACCAGTCCAATCAAGAGGGAAATCTTCCAGGATCACTGGTTCTGAGCCTCCTGAAGGATATTTCAGTCTGTGGTTTTAATGCAAAGAGGATTCTTGGAATCTGCTAAATTCTAAATGTCTGGGTAAAATGTGAAAGCATATAATTTTCCATGATATGGATGGGGAAACTAGATATTTTCATAATCAGGTTTTTAACTCTGGCTACCTTACTTTAAAGCCTCTAGGGACAACTGAATGCCAGATTCTAAACGGGATGTCCACTTATTCTAACATTTCATACAATTGCATCACTTTCAAAGTGATAGAAAGCCATCCATAATACAGCAGGAATAAAAGATGAAGTTTGACTGTCTTAAAGAGTTTTCCAGCTCCAGATTCTAAAAACATATGCATGTAGCAACAAATTGGCAAGACTCTAACTTGGTAATCTTCACTTAAAATATACACAAAGACACTTATTTCAAAAATTAAGACATATGCTCATAAATTCTAACTGAATTTACTCGCTACCACTAGATGCCCATGAAGCATGAATCTAACACATGAAGGAAGAATAAGTGAAGAAAAACCAAGAAAGTGAGGGTCACAAGTTTCCAAACCTCATATAATACTCCCTCATCAATTCTAAGTGTTGACTTGTCACCACGCATACATAGAGAATATGTAAAGCTCTGTTCTATACCAAATCGTTGGTCACAGCTTATAGAAGGTTTACAATTTAGTAAGCAAAAAAAAAAAAAAAAAAAAAAACTGCACACAACAATTGTTATCAGCTTTTCTCAAATGCATTCTGCAACAAACAATGATTAAAAGGTCAGAAGCATTGCTGAGTCCTATAGTAAAAATAAAAAGATTGTGTGAGGAGGAAGGGCTTGTATCAGTTTCCAACTGAAGAACAGAAAGCAGGAAACAATATCAACTGCAAATCCTGGTCTGCACAACTCAGCAAACTTGTCAAAGAAAGTGTCAGTCCCTGAAGCAAGGACAGGGAACATGACAATATCAGAAATTTTAAATACCGAGAAAACCAGCTAAGCTAAAAAATCTGGCATCTTAAATACAAGAACTTAAAATTAAAAGCATATGCATCTAACTTAAACTTCATATTCTTTGACAAACAAAATATTTGTATATAATATGTAATGTTATACAGAAACATACATAACTGGTATCTACTGCAATACTTTAACTGGCATTAATACATTTCCTGAGCATTTGCTAATGTTGCCATCAGAGCTATCGTGTTAATTTGAGTTAAATTGCTAAGATTATGACATAAGCTTAAAAAGTAATTAACGATAACGATAGTACTGACTATGAAAGAGAAGAAAGACCTTCATGGAGGATAACTGTGAAGTTTGGTATAATGTTCATAATTTTTTAAGGATTTACTATAGAAAATTAATTTTTTAGCTGAATCCTGAAAAGTAATTTTATAAATTATATGAAAATGTCAAACCATTGCCTGAAGCAATGTTTTGAAAATTAAATGTGCATTGCATTAAATGTTTAAATGTGGATTCTTATTTTTAAAAAATGCTGACTTATAAATTAAAAATGAGCATATATTCCATTTACTACAAAACATAATTTGCAATTATATCAATTGCATCATGTCAAAAAAATCATTAACTTGAAAAACACCTTTGGTTCTAATGCTTATTATAAAGCATGATTGTAATTTGGAAAGTAACCAAATTGCTGGCGTGTGTATTTGTATGTGTGTGTATACAGGTATGCTACTGATTAAAATGAAAAGCAATGAACTGCTTAAATTAGCTAATTAAGTACTGTCATACTAGTTGAAATGTAAACTTAAAATTCTAGGGTAAATTAGTCAGTACCTCCTTTAGCAATTAGGGAGCTATTTTTATAGAAAGACATTATTTATGGCATGCAATAGAGGAAATTATTATGATCTGTATCTCCATAGTGTTGTATTTCACACAGATCATCTGAACTTTGCTGTAGTTTGTATAATGAGTTATATATGCTTATCAGACTTTAAGCCATAAGAAGTCATTTTAAAAGTGAAATACATGTATTTAAAAGCCATTACTCTAAATATATGAAGATTATGCATACAGCCAACAAATATTTATTAGATTTTGTAGCAACCAACCACTCTAGGACTCTGCAAGAGATACTGAGGAAATTGAACCTGATGTAATCGACCATGTATCTTATACAAACCTCCTCACATAGCTGCCAGCTGAGCTAAAATTTGACCTTGGCCTTCCAACTCCAAATACCATGCTGTCTCCATCTTACCACTCTGCTGGTTAATGAAAAACTGTGTAGACAATATTAAATACAGAGAAAGTGGGTAAATACTGTCTGGAGTGCATAAAATACTGATTCCAGTGGTCAGTATAATGGGCCAATGAAGCTGCTGATGGATTTGACTATTTCATTTTCATTCTGATTTCTGTGCTTGAATGCACAGACATAACTGGCCCATCCTGGACTAGATTTTTAAGGCTACAATGAAATAAGATGGTGTGTTAACATAAATAAATTTCATAGTCTATTCAAAGTTCTCTTGCATAAGTGAAGATGTTACAAAGGTGACAAAGCTTTCTATCTTGTACACTGAAAGTCTAGATCCATCCAATTCCACTTTATGTTAGACAGGGTCTACCTGATGCCCTAGTTTTACATTAGGAGACACTTTTTAAGTGCTAAAGAGTGAGTAAAGCTTCTGATCTATTTTCCTTTTGGCATTTAAAGGTAAAGTAGAACAACTATTCATGAAGTCCCATTTCTACAGTGGGAGGATGTGATTAGCAAGAATACAGCATATGAAATCCGCTGTCTCTAAGTTCTACCTTGGTAGCCCACTTTCTCAACACTGGAACTGCAGGTAAGCTGTCCCAGGCTGAGCACCAAGAACTAGGCCATGGTCTAGGTTAGAAACGGCCTCAGATGGTATCCTGAGGAAGATATGTGAGTGCTTTTGTATTCAGCAGTCTTCTTTAAAAATGTTTATTGAGGGGGCCGGTGAGATGGCTCAGCGGCATAAGCGCCTGCCTGGCAAGCACAAGGTCCTGAGTTCGACTTCCGGAACCCACATGCAAAAAAAGGGCCGGTGATATCGCTCAGCGGCATGGGTGCCTGCTGGCGTGCGAGGTCCTGAGTTTGACCCCTGGTACCCACAGAAAAAAAAAATGTTTATTGAAACAGCATCCTTGTAAACTTAAGTGCTAGTATGATATAATGAAATGACACATGCTAATGCATCCATCAAATATTCATCAAGCTCCTAACCAAATGGAAGCCCTATTCCATCAAAACAGTCCAAAATCCCCACATGTGTGGCACATATTTTCTAGAGGAGTGAAACAAATGATAAACACGGAAATAAATTGGTAAAGTAAAAATGTCTTCTTGTAGGGGACATCAAAAAAGAGAAAGTGAAGAGGAATTACTCAGTCAGGTATTGCTCTTTCAGCTTGGGTAGGTCTAGCTGTCCTCACTGAGCTGGCATCTGAGGGCAAGGAATCCAAAAACTCATACTCATCACAGTCTTGTATCATCATTGTGACTGATCCTTTTAAATGCATGCTATTCTTGGCCCTATTTTAATTTGCAGGTTAAATTAGAACAGTTTAATTCTGTGAAAAACATTGGTTGAGAGGTCAGTTTGTAAGTCTACCCTCTGAGAAAACTGCAAACTTGGAAACTGTCCAGGGGCTGATGTGACACACCCCTCTCTTCCCTGCCTCCTACTCGGGATTCTCCCAACGACAGACACTGCAAGGCTGGCCCAGCATCGACTCCTGTTCTCTCTCTCTTGCCAGTGGCTGTGGCTTTTACACCTAATTGATTTGATCGCCAGATTGGGATTTTGGTGGGTAGATATCCCAAGACTGAACAAATCCAAGCAAGTCATTTGCCTTATGGTTTCTTATAGGCAAAACATAAGAAAGGAAAATATGAGTAAAGGTGAGTCCTTTTGTTTAAAGATCAGAAAGTTCCTTTCAGTGGATGGTGTATTTGTAAATGTGAGACCCAGAAAGGCGGTAGCCTTTACCATATGAGAATTCAGCCTAGCATTTAACTGCCCCACAGGAGAGGGCAAGGTATAGGCAATAACATAGAAAAGTAACTGAAGCCCTGATCAAACTATGCCTGAAGCCTATGGTACTACTTTCGGAAATGTCAAACAATGAATTCTCATAATTAATTGTGTGGGGTTTTTTCCTGCTTTATGGAACCAAAACCAACCTGAACTACCACTGTTCCACACACGTACTTACAATGCATACCAGCATGTAGCCATAAAATCAGATTTCTTATAAAATCTTATTTATACTATGTTCTTCTAGAACAGAGTTGAATGTTAAATTCTGCCTCATCCAGCCAAACCCTGAAATGTTTCCACAATCTGAAGTGATTTCTATTAACTTTTCATTTCAGAAGCTTGAATAACCCTCTCCCCACTTCAATTTATTGCAGAAATGTATTCAACTATTTCTGCTCTTAATTGGGTCTTGCATAAACTGAAACACATATCTCCTTAGCAACTGATATTTTTGGTGACATATATATCTCATTTTATGTCAGTATCCACCTTCCAAAATAGTCCACATCTGTTTTAGAACAAACATTCAAATAAGCATTTTAACTGAAAAATTAACAAAGCTTTAAATGAAGCTGTAATTTTCACATTTTACTGAAACTCATTGAAGGACACACTTATTCACTGATCCAGGTAAATCCTGTAAGAATTTGCATAATTATTTGGAAACTATAATCTGTATGACTACCATAAAATTGCTAATAGAAAAGGGCATTATTTTCATATATAGATTTTTTTTCTTTTATACTCGTTTATTTCCTGGCAAATTTTTTTTTTATCAAGAACATGTTTTATTTACTTTCTATATCTACTATCTCTAGCATATTACATTTTAACAATGATGACGGTCAAATATTCAAGATTCAACTAAGTTGTTCCCAAAACATTTTAAATCATAACAATGCAGATTTTTACATGAGTATTAAATGCATCTCTATCTTGAAACCAAATACGTCACTGCGTACCTACAGAGAGCAACCAGGAATCTCATATACAGGCATGAAGACGTCCTGACATCACGGAACATCTTCCCAGTGGGCACACATTTAATTAAAAGATGCGGTAGTCCAGGTGGATGGGAAAATATTGATGGATGCATTAACACTGTGAAGGGTTGTTCATTTAAATAGCTCTACGACATAAGGCAGATATGTCTAAACTTTACCTTAAAGTTTGCAACTGGTGATGCCAGCATGTGGGCTAATGGGGACAAAGAGCTCTACAGCACATGTAGAAAGACAAAGTAAGTGAAGGCCAACCAGCTGGAAGGGAAGGTCCCAGAAAGGGAGG
Organism: Erethizon dorsatum; assembly: GCA_028451465.1. Classification (NCBI taxonomy): domain Eukaryota; kingdom Metazoa; phylum Chordata; class Mammalia; order Rodentia; family Erethizontidae; genus Erethizon; species Erethizon dorsatum. Next base: position 62,045,377 of record CM051833.1, read on the forward strand.
AGCCACTGTTGGTCAAGGCAACTCTGAATTATCGCCAACATGTAGTTTTTAATATGCAAATGTCAAGGACCTTGCTAGTCATCCCTGGATCTGTCTCTGAATAGGACTGTGCAATGTTACCCAAACATAAAACATCAAATGAAAGTGTAGCAGAAATAGCACCACATATCTGGTTGTGAGGTTACAATCTACATGACTACATTTAAGGCTTCTAAACAAGATAACTGTGTCAGTATTTCCATTCTCATCATCAGTGGGAAGTTAGTTATAACTGAACACAGAAAACTGTATTAGAAAGTAAACACCATTCAAAGAACTTATTTTAAAACTCCTTTCTCAATAAAGAGAATTTTGTGGATGCCAGAATCATACTTGCTAAGGGAATTATATCCATAAATTATACCTAAAACCCAAAATCCCTACAAAATGCAGATTCTTGAAAAAAGGATAGATACCATCAAGAAGTAACATGTGGTCAAATATAGAAATTACCTGAAAATTGCCATGAGTGAAAGTAAAAGAAAAAAATAAGTTTAAATTAATTCAAAACCATAGAGGAATTTCAAGTTTCTGAACCAATAGATTAAATATTAAATGTTAATTAAAATTAACAGTGTAGAACTTTCTCCTATATTACCTTATATTTTGAACTAGGAGGAAATATTGCCATCCTGATGCCTACTTTCATAATTATGATAATAAAAGCAAATGCTTATATCAAAGATGTCATTTGACAAATTCTGTTTTAACTAAGAACTATTAAGAAATTTTGTCTTATAAAATCCTTATGACACTCAAATAGTTCTTTGATAATGGATCAGTTGGTTTTGCTTCTATATAATCAGCATTAACTGCATTACAATCCCATATTTTTTTTCTATCTAATTCTGTTTTATGGTTTTTACCTCTTTACAGGAAAGCAATAATGTTTGATGACGGATTTGGTCAAACTGACGATACTGTTCAAGTAACATCCTGTGCCAGTGATTTGTCAGTATAACAGGATGAGAAATGGGCTCTTCCTCTACTGTGAGGACATTTCAGCAGAAGCCTCAAGTAGGTTCCCATCCTCAGGAGAACAGCTGAGAGGAGCAGCCATCCGTCTTTCCCAAGACTTGTCAACAGGTGGGGGATGTGGCCCCCGTAATATCAGGACACAGAGAGTGAGGCTCCTCCTCCACCCCTCATGCCACTGATGGGTTCTCCAAGTCACACACGAAGACAGTAGGGGTGCATATGAGAGAAGAAACAGCTTCACATCGCCTCCAGTTGCCAACTGAGCTGCAAGTCCATGAGCTCAATCTGGTGCTGCAGCATAGAGCACAATTCAAGTGCTCTTGAGAGAGATGGACAGAGGGCCTTGGGCCTGGGGGGTCACCCATACTCTTGGAGCTTGCCTCCTTTGGAGCATTCCGAAAACATGCATGGGAGCAGCCATCATGCGCAGAGTGAGGAGAGAGGCTCGTCTCCAGCTAAGTCTGCTCTTCCTTTCCTTGGCGAGGTAAGTATGAAAGTGTAAAGCTCCCGCTGGCTCCCTGGACAACAGGAAAGTCAACTACGCTTGAGGCTGTTGGTGAGATCCAAGGGCTGACTGTAGGGATAAGGAGATGACAGAAATAAGACATGGGGCCGGTGAGATGGCTCAGTGGCGTAAGTGCCTGCCTGGCAAGCGCGAGGGCCCGAGTTCAACTGCCGGATCCCACATACGAAAAAAGGGGCCGGTGATATCACTCAGCGGCACGGGCGCCTGCTGGCACGCGAGGTCCTGAGGTCGACCCCCGGTACCCACACACAAAAAAAAAAAAAAAAAAAACGAAATAAGACATGAATGGGCGGGTGTTTTGTGGTAGAAGGAATTTGGAGCAGAAATATCATTCATGAAATGTCACACACGACAGAAAATACACGAAGGTGTCCCAGTCAGCATTTGGGGTGCCTGGCAGAAGGGAGGCCTTCGGGTGACTTGGATTAGCACAACTGCTTCTGCTCTAAGGTCCCTTCCCTTTGCCCCAGCAAGAGAGAGGAGAGAAGAAGGATAGCAATAGGTTTGTGACAGCACCAACACATGTCCATTCCGCAGGGGTCAGGCCACGGAAGGGGAGCGAGGGGAGAGAGAGTGCAGCTTTGACTGGCGGCGGTACTGCAAATTCTAAATACAATCAGACTTACTACAGCATGTGACTATTAAAATCCGACTGAATTCATATCTGAATGGGACTCCGGGGGCTCTGTCTTTACCGGTCAGGGAAGGAACAGAATCCCCGAAGCCTGCTGAAAGAAGGCAGAGAAGGCAGAGCGCTGGGAGCCATGCGGATTGGAGTCTGTCCGCTAGGCTGCATGCAACCTGCGGCTCGATCCAAGCTAGCAGGTGATGTGAACAGCAGCAGGAAGATATTCTACATGCTTAAAGAAATATGTGATTATAAAATAAGAAAATCCATGCTTGGAAAGAAGCATATGACCTGAAAATAGAAACTGAGGACCCAGCTAAAGTACTATTTCAGGAAAAAAAATCAACCAGGGAGTATCAAAATTTGCTTAAGGGGAGATAGGTGTTACAGGGTGGTGTTGTTTATCATTTCTCTTCCATCCAATATCAAACCCGACATTATGTATCCTTTCTGGTCTTAGAAGTGTCATTAATTGGGTAGGCAATTATGGCTCAACACATGCTTACTAATTAAACAGCACGGAAATCAATTAGCAATCAAAAAAAAGTGAAGGGAAGAATGGTCAGGTAGAAAGAAGGAAATTTATTGATTATGCTCTGTCTAGATATTACTGTAGGGGCTTTAACATGTATATCAGCACGCCCATGAGTTCACTAATTCATTAACTAAATGCATTAATGAGTCAGAGTGCATAAATCACACAGCTGGTGAGTGGTAGAATTTGTTTTGAATCTGGCAGGCTGGCCCCTCTACACTCTTAGCCTCTAAGCCCTGTTACAGTGAAGCAATATGGAAATATTAGAATAAACAAGATTTACAGAAAAATAAAAAAAGTCTTTATAAAACATTATCTGCATTCAAATGGGAAAGCCCATCCATTAGCTGAAACAGCATTAAGTGAGAATAACACACATAGGAAAATTACAAACAAAACATTAGGTATTTGGTTACAACTGGTTTTCTCTCAGCAGCAGGGACTTGTGGCCATGTAGGCAATGAATGAAGGGAAGGAGGCAAAACTTGTCTCAACGACCTGTTTGTCTTTCCTTTCTCAATTTGTTAAACTCTAAGCTCGCTGATGTTAAACTCTAAACTCTAAGCTGCTTTTCTTTCTCACTAGACCCTGAGTTCCTCCTGCACAAGGGCTGTGTGCTGCTTTCCTGAAGACCTTTCTTTAACATACTGGTAGAGCAGTAATTCAATAAATTTCCCATTAATATGATTAAACTAGGCTTAGGGAAGGTGACAAAAGAAAGTATGTGGAATTTTATAAAAGACTTGTTTTGTTAGTGGAAAAACAATTTGCAAGACCTCGAGTAATTTTCCTTCCTGATATTTATGGAAAAGCAAAGACTGGGCTGGTGGATTCACTTTTGTTCTGGCTCAGTCGCTGTGAGGCGGTAGCAGCTGAGAAGTCACCATTTTCCTCTCCACTGGGGTCTTCCAAAAAACAGACTGAGGAATGAGGTGAGGTGAAGAGCAGAATTGGAAAGAATGTCCTGATTTCTAATAGACTTTGGGTGTATACACAAAAGAAAGTGCCTACAGTGTTCACTGTGATACAATAAATATAGTTTTGAATAATTTAACTATAAAAATAACAAAGTAAGGAAAACACTAAAGAGGCCTCACATGTACTCATATCCTGCATGACAGAAAAAATATTGTGTGTGTGTGTGTGTGTATACACAACTTCTCCCTAACAACTGATTTTCTTGTGCCGTATCCACCAGTCACGGGAAATCAAATTTTACTGCAATGAAGTGACCTTGTCGGACTAAATCATTCCAACTCTTTTTTGCCTTTCGGTCAAGAATCAATGCTCGGTATTCCAGAGGCCTGGCCTCCTCTGCTCCTGCCTAACTGGGTACCCACTGCTTCTGTAACCAGAATGCAGGGACAGGGAGGCAGAGTCTCTGAACTCGGATTTTCAGGTTCTTCGCTGTTCCGCAGCTGGGATCCTGAAGGGCTGCGTGTGACATCGTCAGTCCTGTGCCGGCCTTGGCCATCTGGTCAGCCCGAAGACTGAGTCTTCGCAGAGTTCTCCGTCTGTTCTACTCAGAGTCTAGCGACTTCCTCTAGCACGGGGTGAATCGAGAGGTGCTGCCCATTCTGGTGGGACCTAGATGAATCCAGGACAAAGCCATCTTGTCTGCATCCAAGACTGTGTGTCCCGCTTGTCAGGGCCTCAGCAAACCTTTGGCTCATGCTCCAGAAACAGGCCAGTGCCCAGCAACACTCCTGCGCCCGTCTCTACAGGTTACATCATCCCCTGCCACAGGGTCTCCCGGTGGCATCAGAGAGCTGAGTACCAGACCGCACTCTGTCAGAGAAGCAGTCTTAGCGCATCCTATGGGCGAACCTGCCAATCTGGGTGACTGATTTGGAACCTGGAAGGTAAAGGAATACTGATAATTCTTTTTTTTTTTTTTTTTTTTTTTTTTTTTTTGTGGGTACCGGGGGGTCGACCTCAGGACCTCGTGCGCCAGCGGGCGCCCGTGTCGCTGAGCGATATCACCGGCCCCATTTTTGTATGTGGGATCCGGGAGTTGAACTCGGGCCCTCGCGCTTGCCAGGCAGGCGCTTAAGCCGCTGAGCCATCTCACCGGCCCTGATAATTCTTTTTTTGACTTTCCACACTATGGCACTTATGATTCTGTTGTGTCCAAAGGTCAACAAAGTCAATCTGAGATCCAAAGCCGCTTCTTTTCCCTCTAGGCATCTCTCATATCTCCTTCCATGGGGCTCTAGGCCTTAAGGCCCAGACTTAGAAGAAGAATGGTAAAAGAGGAAATTAAAATGCAGTACTCTAATATTTGCAAAACATTATCAATATTGCATAGTTTCTGCTCCAAAATTAATAGCACCGCTTGCTTTCAGAATGAATAGTTAACTCTATGGTAAATTAGCATAATGGCGCCTGGCTGAACTCTCAAATTAAGATCACAGAGTGTTTTTATATTCAAATGAAATTCTCTTGGCCACTTACCCCACCTAAAGGATTTCCTGTCTGATAGTTTAAAGAACTGCTCCAAAGCATTTTTTCTTCTTTTTGGTCTGTAATAAATCTGCTGCTTTGACATGAGGTCTTCTGCCAATAGAAAAATCATTAATATTTTTTTCTATTTCCATTAAATAAGCTGAGTAAATTCTCCAAAACTTCAGGCATTGCAAGATGTGAGTTATGAAGTGTGCTCAATGTCTGCACTGGAAGGAAAGCCAGGTTATGATCATCCCATAGGCTAATTAGCAATAGTCTGGTAGTCTCAGTATTATCAGAGTAACAGAAATTATCCTTAATAGGAAATGAAGCTTTCAGAGGGATGTACGTCTCCCAACTAGACACCACTGATAAAATATTAATCTCTAGGGTGTTCTCTGACAGTATCTTCCACATATTACCAAACATGTCTGCTTATGTCTGTAGTGATTTATGTAGAATATACCACTTGCCATAATGTTGGCCAGTTATCAAGAACACCTTTCTCTGAAATTTACACACTGATTTTTTAGCATAAAAGAAATCACACATAAACTTAGGTCTACAATTCACTTGTCAGAACTTCTCCAATAGTACACTGAACACTATTCATCTAATTTCTGTAAAATTTACCTTAAAAAGAAACATGAAGGAATACTGCATTCTAGTTAACAGTATGAGAGTTGAAATACTTAAATTTGGAGTATAGATCAGGTACTTCTTGTGCACAACCTTGAAAGCAACAACAAGGGATCAACAGAAAATAAAGAAATAGCAAGGTGCATGGGTGCGTGAAAAACAACAACACAGCAAGTAATTACTCGTAGAACCTAGATAAGGGTATGGTTGTTCACAATAAAATTATTTCAAAATTTCTCTAGCTTGAAAGTTTTCATAGTAAAACATCAGGAAATTTATTTCTAATCAATCATGAAAAATTTTATACAAAAATTTCATTAGAAAATAAACTTTATAATCTCTTCAAATGATCTGTTAATTACTATTTGTTCAGTACTACCGTGTGTTAAGTTGCCTATCTTTCAATATAGGAACATTTACCAATCCCTCATGATAATCAATTTCAAAAATTACTTCTGAGAAAAGGATCAATGGCAATGAGTTAAGATCAATATGAGAGCTACTTAAGTTCACAGTTATATTAATTAGAAATACTGGTATTTCTATTTAGTTGAGAAAGACTAAATTAATTCTAAATTCAGTTAGTAGCATATTATTTTAAAAGTTTAACTTCACACTGTATATGCTAAAACCATTTCCTAACAATCCATATTGGAAGAGAAGCTTCCCCAAATAAGCCAGTTACACATCCAGTTTACTAATAGGATAACGACTTTTCATCAATAGCTAGGATTCCTCTTTTTAAAGTAATGATATGAAAAATAATCATAAATCCCATTTTGAAGCAATTTCTATGTAGATGCAGTATAATTAAGGTCTTCATTTTCTTAGGTAAACTATAAAACTATCAAATACGATGCCACTATTATCTCCATTTGAAAGAGGAAATGAGTCTTAGAGATATTAAATAAAGATAAGGATTTGAATACAATAATATCTTCACCTCTATATTATATCTGATTAATTTCACAATAACTGGCTCTTGGTCTATATTCCTAACAGGTTTTCAAGCATACATTACCATCAAGTAACACCTTTGGCCAAGAGAATTCTTTCTAACCCATTCCACAGCACTGAGAGGATGTTACTTCCATGACGAGGTCTTCCGTATTGACAGCCGGCTCTCTCCAGTGCTTCTTGGCTTGCACATTTTGATGACACCGGTTGCCATGCTGAAGAGGCTACATGGCGAGAAACCTCAGAAGCCTCAGCCAACAGTGAGTGAGGTATGAAGACCTCAGCTCCAAACCCAGGAGCAGCTGAATGCTGCTAAGAACCACGGAGTGAGAATGGAAGTGGATTCCTCCCCACTCAAGCTGTGAATGAGACTGCAGCTCTTGATTCAGGCCTTGGGAGAGACCATGAAGTAAAGGGTCCACCTGAGACACGCCTGGATTCAGTACCCACAGAAACCTTCAAAAAATGGATGTGGGGCCGGTGAGATGGCTCAGTGGCATAAGTGCCTGCCTGGCAAGCGCGAGGTCCCGAGTTCGACTCCCAGAACCCACATACGAAAAAAGGGCCGGTGATATTGCTCAGTGGCACAGGCACCTGCTGGCGCGCGAGGTCCTGAAGTCGACCCCCGGTACCCACAAAAAAAAAAAAAAAAAAGAGGATGTGGGGCCGGTGATATAGCTCAGCAGCATAAGCGCCTGCCTGGCAAGCACGAGGTCCTGAGTTCGACTCTCGGTACCCACAAATAAAAAAAAAATGGATGCATGTTGTTTTAAACCACTGAGTATGACAGTCTTTTTGTTACATAATAATGAATCACTAATATATTCATGTATGTTAAAATGATTCAATTATTCTCTATTGATAACTTACACTTTACTTTCCTTGAATCTATGTTCCATGCCTAATTTTAATACTCATATCAATAATTCAAATGTATTTTCAATAATAAAGAGAATGACATTTTTAAAAATTTGAATTCAGTGAGAAGGGTTACAGCTATATGTGATGAAAGCTTCAAACTCTAACACTTAGCGCCCTCCAAAAAGTTGATGAAATGATCAGCATAAAGAAAGTCACTAATGATGCAGGCATTTTCATTTCCAATCACTGTGTTTTGGGATTGTGCTAAGTGTGTACTAGGAAGATTATTAGAGTCTACTGGAAAATTTAGTGACTCAAATTTTTTCTCAAATATTTTCCGTGATAAAGGTATAGCTCAGTGGTAGAGCACATGCAAGGCCCTGAGTTCAAAACTCAGGACCACCAAAACACTCATTATTTCTTAATCATGATGAAAAACCACCAATCTCTGTAGTGTATTATGTTGCCACCATTTTAAAATGCAGGTAGAGAATAAACTACATGAGACATTCAGCACGTTATATAACAGGTTCTGCGTTAGATGACAGGATATTGTAAGTGTTCTGAGCATATTTGAGATCGGGATGGCTATGCTGTTGACAGGTATATACAGTGCATTTTCAACATGTGACCTTATCAAACTTACAATGGATTTATCATGATACAGCCTCATCATAAGTCAAAAAGCATCTGTAAAATAATCACATGAAATGTATACGATTTATGTACCCACAAATAAAAGAGATTGTCAGATTGGATAAAAAGTGATAAAACTCATGTGGTCAACATGAAGTCAAATTTAAAAATAAACACAAATATAAGTTAAAAGAATAGGAATGGAAAAGATACATCTTTAAACACTAGTCAAAAGAAATCAAGAGAGGTTATATTATCTCAGGTAGGATAAATTTCAAGGTAATTAATAATTACAAAGACTAATGGTAAAGGGCTCAATTCATCAAGATGTGTTACCTTATAGTGACACAAAATTCAAATTATATAAAATACACTGTATAATAATTGAAGGAGGAAAATGATAATATCCAGTCTTGCAGCTGGGGAGTTTAATACTTCTGTACCAGTAATTAATAAAAATAGATGACAAAAAAATCACTAAGGACAAAGGTGAACCACCCAATACTATAAATCAAAATTAAGTACCCGGCACATGTAATACACTCTACACAAAAAACAAAATAAATATTATTTCAAGAGCAGTTGGTAGTTAACAATTCTTTCTAACAATTCTTTCTAACATTGATGAAGATAGACTATAATTAGTAATGGAACACAAATACAATGAGTTTTAAAGAATTTAAATAAAAGAAAATAGAAAATATTTATTCTAAAATAGGTTCGTCATGAAAATAATAATGAGGAATCTGCTAAATCTCTAAATACATAGAAACTAAAACTGAAGTGCAAACAACTCATGGGTTGTTAAAGAAGGTGTCAAAGGGCCAGGGATTTAGCTCAGCGGTGCAGCACCTGCCTGGCAAGTGGGAGGTCCTAAGTTCGATTCCCGGTACCAAAAAAAAAAAAAGAAGGAATCAAAGATAAATAGAATAATATCATGAATGGAAAACACAACATGGCATCATGTCTTGGACTTAAACAACTGCACTCAGAAAACTATGTAGCATTTGAAGATTTTGTTAGAAATAAAGACTAGAGACCAATAATCCATCTTTCTACTTTTGAAGTAGATTTAAAAGTAAATATGAATTACATGTGAAATAAAGTATGTAATAAGGTTAGAAATCAATGTTAATATAGACAAATCAATGAAAACTATTCTTACTAACAATAAAATTGATAAATCTCTAGTTACACTGATAAAGAGAATATACAAAATAACAAATATCAGGATACTGAAAGATGACACAATTACAGATCTTGAAGACTTTAAAAGGAACATAGGGAAAATTACTAAGTTTTATGCCAACAACTTTGATAAAAGATGAAACTGTGAACTTGAGAGAAAAGAACTACTCAAGCTCCCCCAAGAAGAATTATATGACAAGAATAGCTCTATCTGTCACAGAAGGCTAAATTCTTAATTAAAATCCCTCTGCCAATTAAAAAAAAAAAAAATCAGCCTCAGTTTCCTTCAACAGTGAATACTGCAAAATATTAAAGAGGAAATGATATCTATCACATACAATATTTTCTAAAATACAAAAGAGGATTAAACACCTCTTAAGTCATTTTATGAGGTAATCATTACCCTGATAGCAAAACCCAGACACAAACATTATCGGAAAACTACAGTCCAATACAGTAGTCTAAAATCCCTCTGGACAAATAAATTTAACATATCTTTAACATACTGAATCCAGAAATGTACACTAAGTATAATATATCACTCTGAATTAAGGCATACTAAAGAATGAAATGATTGTTCAGTATTTAAAAATTAATAAATATAATACATATTACAGAACAAAAGAATGAAAACATTACAACCATCTCAGTAGCTGAAGAAAAAGCATTTGATAAATCAAACAAAATAATAAAAAGTCTCTGCAAACTGGGCCTAACAGGAAATGACATCAAGCCAGCAGATCCTATTTAGAAACTCACGTGGGTAAAACCACACTTAGTGAGGACAGTGGGAATGATGTCCCCTAATGGTGGATACACAGAAAAGATATGCGCTCTTACTGGTTTATTTCATGATGCACTGGAGATTCACACTAGTAAAATGAAAGAAAAATACATAAAAGTCACAGTATTTAAAAATAAAAAATAAACCAATAATTACTCACAGACACCATAATTATACACAGATTAATAAGGAATGTAGCAAAAAGTTACTAGAAGTTTAGTAACTTAGTTCTAAATTACAGGACACAAGCTCAATATAGAAAAATCGATTTTTTAAAAATATATATTTGCAAAGAATGACTGAAATTAGAATAAAGAAGACCATTTATATTACTAAACCATAGGAAATTTGTTGGGATAAATGTAATAAAATATCTTTGCGATAGATGCAGTAAAATTTCTAAAATGATGATGTAAGGAATTAAAGGAAAGTGCATCTGTGTGTGTGTGTGTGTGAGAGAGAGAGAGAGAGAGAATGAACTGGAAGATTCACTATTGTTTGGATGTGGATTCTTCCCAAATTGTTGATTTTTACATTCGATGCAATCATAATAAAAATTTCAGGAGGTATTCTCATATATTTGTAGAAACTGACAGGCTGATCATAAATTTTACATGGTAAAGACAGAGACCTAAGTAAAAAGAAAAAAGTTGAAAAAAAATCTAGAGAACTCACACTGCCTTATTCAAGATCTAACATGAAGCTAGAGCAAGCAGACAGTTCCTTTGTGACAGCAGGCTAGCTATATAGAATGAAGGCACAAAGAGAGTTTAGAAATATGTCCCCTCCCATGGTGTCAGCTGCTGTTTGACTACTGTGACAATACCACTCACTAGAGACTGATGGTAAAATAACAAAATGTATTTTTGGATATATGCATAAAAGCACTTAACCCTATAAACAAAGCATCAACTTAAAAACATAAAATATTAACTGTAAAACAGTGTGCAAAGTTCTAGATGAAAATAAATTACCCAAAGATTTCCTACATACAACACAAAAGGCATGAGACATCCATGAAAAATTTAAAAAGCAAAAGATCATTAAAACACAAAAGCTCTGCTCTTTGAAATAGACTGTCAAGAAAATGAAAAGATAAGCCACAAAGATATCTTCAAAACATATATCTAGTGAAAAAAAAACCTGTATCCAGGAGATAGAAAAAAATATCTCTTACTATGCTAAGAATGGCTCAATTAAAAACTTGGCAAAGAATCTTAAGCAACACTTTCTGTGAAGAAAAGATACAGATGGCGGACAGCCCATAAAAAGATGCTCAGTATCAGTAGCCATTAGAAATTCAAAGTCAAACCACGATGCAACCACAGATCGTCTACTAGAATGAATAAAATAAGAATCTAATGAAGCAACACAGTACTGATGATAATTTGAAGCAACTGGAACCCCTACACATTGCTGTGGGAATGGAAAAGTGCACAGTGATTTTGGAAGACTTTGCAGTTTTTAAAAAGTTAAGCAAACCCTGAAGAATGTGCATTACATTCTTAGCATTTGTTTGTTATCTATAAGAAAATGTTTTTATGAATTTATTCATAATAGCTAAAAACTGGAAACAGTAAAAGTCAGTTAACTGGTGGAAAGATAAGGAAGCTCTGATAATCCACATAATGAGCACTACTTCATGATTGTTTAATATCTTATTAATGTATGATACAACACACCTGCATGTCAAATGTGTTACACTGAGTGAAAGCAGCCAGGTGCAAAAGGCTACACACAGTATGATTCTACTCATGTGACATTTTGACGAAGGCAAAGAGGAGAGGGGTAACAACAATGAAGCAGGAAGGAACTTTGTGGAATGATGTCTCTATTTCCTCTCACCTTTTCAGCTGCAGCTCCATGACCACATAACTTTCTTGAAACTCACTGAGATTTATGGTACATATATTTTACATCAACTTCTCAACGTATGATGAAATAAACTTGAATTTTAAAAACCGAGCATTGACTGAGCAAAATGACCAATTCCATGACAATCCTTTGCGGGACAGGCAAGTGAGACCTGAAGGAGAGGGCAGAGTGGACTGCTCACTAGGGGCCAAGGAGTAGCTTGGGGTAAAATTCTAGGAAAAAGGTGGCTTTAGAAGAAAAAAATGAAAGCATACACTCAATGACAAAAAGGTAAAGCTATTAATATAGCCCCAGTCAAAGAAGAAATAAATGTTATATAAAATAACATCAGAACCCCTCTCTCTTGGTCTCTCTCTTTCTCTCATTCTCTTCGTTAATCTGCAACACCTGTAACTACCTAGTATAGGAAGCCAAAACATATAATCTGCAATGCTGACTTCTGAATGTAAGTATGAAGGTTCTCATCATAAAAAAGATAAACATAAAAAGAATAGTTACTAGGCTTGATGAAGTTATTCTATGATTGATACATATGTGGAAACCTCATGTTATAAATGTGCAATTTTGTTAATTTAAATAAATGGGTAAAATAAGAAGATAAATAACTACAAGAGTATGAAATCACTTAGTAAAGTTGCAAGAACACCTGTTTCTTGCAGGTGATTGTAATATTTTACTGTATCATGGACAAAATAATAAATTCTGACTATCTTATTGAAGAAGCTACAAGTATAGGTATTCCATATAGATAGTGCACCCTTTCAAACGAAATCAAAATGGACTAATGATCTAGACATTAAAACAGAAACATTGAATCTTCTGGAAGCTAAAAGAGGTAAAACTCTTGAAAACATAGGAATAGGCAAGTTTATTCTGATCAAAACCCCAACTGAATAGGAAATAAAACCATGCATCAACAAATGGGGTCATATGAAATTACAAAGCTCCTACACAGCAAAGGAAACAACCAGCAGAGTGAAGAGACAACCTCAGAATGGGAAAAACTTTGTCAGCTACTCGCTGGACAGAGGACTAACATAATTCAAAGGTCTTTCAACTACATACTTTTCAAGGTGAGAAACACAAGACTAGAGAACATTTGAAAGTGGAAGGATGAGGGAAAAAAAAGAGAACAAAATATACTGAGTGCTCCCTGTGTAGTGTGCATGTTATTCATCCAACCTTATCTCACTTAATCTTTAAGGAGCTTTCTGAGCCTCCTGTTGTCAGATGAGGCTACAATATTCACAAGATATACTCATATACAGTTGGCGTTATATACTATAAATGGCAATTTAATAATGATTATTGATAGTAATAAAGACTACACCACCACTGTAATATAAATTAATTTACTCTTAAAAATAATTCAGAGCAGATTCAACATGCTTGAATAGAGGAGGAGCCACGTTAGAGCAACTCAGAGAAAATCATCTAGAAACACAGGTAACTGGAAGAAAGGGAGGGACATACATCTGGATGCCAAAATCAATCTGAAATAAGAGACCGGTAGATCAAACAAAACATAGGCAAAGAACTTGTAACGCAATGACGTAGCCCACAGGGGTGCCTGTGGGACCTCCACCTGGGCATGGAGCAGGAACCGCCATTCTGGGAAGTTCTCAAATAACTGATGGACTGCGACAGTGTGGCGAACTCAAGCCACAGGTACATTGCAGCATGGTAGTGAATTTTGCTGGCACACCTAAGGAGAGCAACCAGGAAGCTGCTCCCTACCTGACGGGCTACCGGATTTTTTTTGCTGTTTGGTTTGTTTGGTTGGCTTGTTGGTTTTTTGTTTTGTTTTGTTTTGTTTCCATACGCCATAGCTGCTAACAGTAGTGACAACAATGTTAAGGGCTGCAGCCGTGAAGGCAGTGAGTGGAACAACACCACCTCTCCTGCCCTGCTCCCAGCAGCACCTGACTTAAGCAGCCTTAAACCATGGCGTGGCAGTGAGTGGGAAGGCAGCAGTCCCCCGCCTGCTCCCAGCGATGTGAGAGGAGAGACGCGGAACAGTGGAACAGAGAAGACTGTGCAAGGGCTAGGAGGGGCCGACCGTGCACAGGACTGGGAGCAGCCTCGGGCAGTCTCTGTCTGAGGGCAATGGAGCAACTGGGAGAGTAACACAGAGACAAATTGGGTAAGGAGACGTGGGCAAGGACCCAGGGACATAATGTTTCTGACTGAAGACTTTGGTCCCAGCCCCCACATCCATAGGCCAAGACCAGCCCCGCACCCAGCACTAATGGTAATGCAGACCTAGTGGGGTTGCTCAGCATAGATATTGGCTCTGACTTGGACACTACCACAGAACTGAGGTCACCAGAGGGATTTTATTATTTCTTTTCTTTTTTTTTTGTTTTTTGATTGTTTACGTTTTTACTTTTATTCTTCCTTTTGTTTTGTTCATTTTTTTCTCTCTTTCTTCAACAGTCTTTCTTGATTTTTTGGTATTTTCATGTGAATGAACAATGTCTTTAGTCTTTCCGGTTCACTTCAATATTCTTCTGCTTTCTCCTTCATTCTTTCTCCCCTGTCCTCCTCTCCAGTTTCCCAAAGCTTCTGTAATCACCTTTTGACCTTCAGCCTTGGGTCTACCACATTTCTCTTCAGTTATCTCTCTACGTTTTCCCCCATCCCTCTTAACCCACTCCCTCCCAGGTAAAATCACTCTACTCAGGGGAAACTCACAGCACACAAGTTCCTGGTTTATGTTGGATTTTGTTAAGTAACTGTAGATTTTGCTCCTAAAACTAAAGGTACCAAATTAATAGTTAACCCAGTGTGTCAGTTGCTGGGCTGCGCTTGATGCTATTGTTATTGATAACTGTACTAATTTAGCCAACGTGTCATGCCGGTTGTACCAGTTAGTCTCCCTTGTATGACAACACTGTGACTGTCTGGGGTCATAATGATCACTATAGTCCAGTACCACAAGACTGGGTGCTGAGGCAAATAGATACCAACTTCTCATCCCTAATAAACTGGGAAGGCAGAATCTTGGGACAGAAACAAAGGCCAAATGCCAGCTGTGCCCAGAAGCCACTTCTGAGGAATAAATAGTTCCTAGGGAATCCATGATACTAGTGATAAAGCTACTTACCATAAGCAATTTACAAACATCAATACAGAAAATAAATTAAAATAAAATAATAGAAAATGACAAGATGCAGAAGGAAATGCAACCCAGCATCCAGCTCACCAAGGACAAGCCCAGGGGACAAAAATTAGAAGAAATCAGAAGCTACCCACCTCAATTTTCTGAAATGGTAGCAGCAGAACAGAAGAAACAGACAAATGAGGGTATAAAGAAAATCAGATCAGAAATGATCTCTCAGGTAAAAAAGATGGTGATCAAAATGAAGGAATTACTCATATGAAAAAACAGAGGAGCTTAGCAAAATGAGGGAAACCATGAATGCTCAACATAGGAAGGAAATGGAATCCATGAAACAGACTCAAACAGATATCCAGGAGATTAAAAATTATATGCAACAAATTGAAAGTATATGCAGCCATTGAAAGTATATGCAGCCAATTAAACCAAGGTGAGGACAGAACATTAGATGCAGAAGACAGGACTGTGGTAAGCAATTATGAAAAGAACAATTTCTTAAAAATAGCAAGGGACCATGAAAAACAACCCAACAGGCAAAGAAGATGCAATGAAGAACAACGTAAGATTGATCACAGTCAATGAAAAAGCAGGAGACAGCACAAACAACATTAAAAAACCTGTTCAGAGAAGTAATGGCAGAAAACTTCCCAAGCATGGAAAAAGAATTCAACATACAGGTAAGTGAGGCATATAGGACTCCAAATAGCCATGACCAAATTAAATCTACAACAAAGTATATCATAACCATGATTCCAGAAATTCAGCACAAGAACAAAATATTAAAGCTGTTAGAGAAAAGAAACAAATTACCTATAAAGGTAAGCCCATCAGAATCACATTAGACATCTCAACATAAACCCTTAAGTCAAGGAGAGCTTGAAGTGAAGTATTTTAAGTCCTAAAAGAAAACAACCTCCAAACCATATTGATGAACCCCACAAAACTATCCTTCCAAATCAGTGGAGAAATAAGATACTTCCATGAGAAAGAAAAACTGAAGAAATTCATGATCACCAAACCAGCCCTCCAAAATGTTCTGAAGGATATTTTAGAAAGAGATAAAAAAGACTATAATCCCAAAAGCATAAATCCCAAAAGCATAAATAGAATGAATGAATAGAACAAATAGAATTTGTTCATGCGCAAATCAATAAATATTATATATCATATCAAAAGAGCCAAGGACAAAAAATCACATGACCACCTCAATAGACCCAGAAAAAGCATCTGACAAAGCCCAACACCCATTCATGATAAAAACCCTACAGAAAATTGCAATAGATGTCTTTACCTTGACCTAATAAAAGCCATCTATGACAAATGAACAGCTAGCATTATACTAAATGATCAAATCCTGAAAGCTTTTCCTCTAAAACCAGGAACAAGACAAGGATGTCCACTATCACCACTCCTACTTAATATAGTTCTGGAAGCATTAGCCAGAGCAATTAGACAGAGAGAGAAACAAAAGGAATAAGAATACAAAAGGAAGAAGTTAAAGTATCATTACCTGCAGATGACATGATACTCTACAGAGAAGACCCCAAGAACTCCACCAAAAGACTTCTAGATTTAATAACCAAATTCAGACCTATAGCTAGAAACAGTCGACACTCAAAAATCAATAGATTCCTGAACACAAAGAAAAAACTCACTGAAAGAGAAATTGGGGAAACCACACCTTTCACAATAGCATTAAAAAAACTGAAATATTTATTTAGGAATCAATCTAACAAAGGAAGTAAAACATCTCTACATTGATAACTACAGAACTCTGAAAAAGGTGATTGAAGAGGATATCAGAAAATGGAAAGGGGCTGGTGAGATAGCTCAGCAGCATAAGCACCTGCCTGGCAAGAGCAAGGTCCTGAGTTCGACTCCCGGTACCCACAGACGAAGAAAGAGCTGGTGATATTGCTCCGTGGCATGGGCACCTGCTGGCGCAAGGTCCTGAGTTTGACACCCGGTACCCACCAAAAAAAAAAAAGAAAAAAAGGAAAGATACCCCTTGCTCTTGAGTAGGAAGAACCAACATAGAGAAAATGACCATACTCACAAAACTGTTACACAAATTTAATATAATCCCAATCAAAATACGATTAGCATACCTCACAGAACTACAGAAAACATTCCTAAAATTCATTTGGAACCAGAAGAGACCCAGAACAGCAAAGGCAATTTTGGGCAACAAAGGCAATGCAGGGGGCATCACAATCCCTGACTACAAAGCTACCATGATAAAAACTCCATGGCACTGGCAAAAACAAACAACAACAACAACAAAAACAAAAAACAGACCCAAGGATCAGTGGAACAGATTAGAAGATGCAGAAACAAATCTAAACACACTCAGCCACCTTATCTTTGACAAAATGGTCAACTATTTTCACTGGAGGCAACATAGCCTCTTTAATAAATGCTGCTGGAAACACTGACTTTCCACATGCTGAAGACCAAAACTAGACCCATGTCTCACTATGCACTAAACTAACATCAAAATGGATCAAAGACCTAAATAGTAAAAGAGAAACACTAAATCTGCTGGAAGAGAGAATGTGTAGAATCCTTGAAAACACAGGTGTAGGCAAAGACTTCATGAAGAAAACCCCAGTCACACAAGAAAAATTACAAGAATCAACAACTGGAACTTCATCTTATTAAAAAGTTTTTGCACAGCAAAAGAAATCACCAACAGAGTGAAGAGACAACCCACGGAGTGGGAAAACATTTTTTCCAGTTGTTCCTCTAAGGACTAATATCTAGAACATATAAAGAATTTTAAAAAATTAGACCCCCCAAATTTAAAGGCCCAATTCAAAAATGGGCATCTGAGATGAATACACACTTCTCAAATGAAGAAGTATAAACAGCAAATAGATATATGAAAAACATGTTCAACATCACTGGTCATTTTAGAGATGCAAATTAAACAATGCTGAGGTACAATCTCACTCCAGAAAGAATGGCTACTATTAACAAATGCTGGTGGGGCTGTGGGGAAAAAGAAACCCTTCTCCACTGTTGATGGGAGTGTAGACTGGTGCAAACACTGTGGAAATCAGTGATTCTTCAAAAAACTAGGACCAGAGGTGCCATTTGACCCAGCTAGTCCCCTTCTTGGTACCTTCCCAAAAGAATTAAAAGCATCATACCACAGCAATATATACACACCCATGTTTATAGCAGCACAGTTTATAATAGCTAAATCTTGGATATAGCCCAAATACCCATCAACCGATGAATGGATAAAGATGTGGTTTTTTATACAGTGGAGTCCAGCCATGAAAAGGATAAACTTGATACATTTATAGCCAAATGAATGGACCTTGAGACCGTACTCTTAAGTGAAATAAATTGGGCAAACATGTGTAAATAATGCATTTTCTCTCTGGTGCGAGAAACTGAAAATGTAAATAAGGACCAAAATGTACAATAGATATTGTGAAATACGAAGCGATTGTGTTCAAATACAAAGAGGAACTCGGGAGGGGAGCGGGGAAAAGGAAGGAAGGGAAAAAAATGAGAAAAGAAGGATGAAATAGAAGTAAAGCAAAGTAAATAAGGACGGAAGAGCAGTTGAAGGGAGCAGAGGAGAACGGAAAGAAAAAAGGAATCAAGATATATCATGCACAGGTGAAAATTCCCTATGATGAATGTGATCATTAAGTATATCTAAAAGGTACCAATAAACTTAATTTAAAAAAAAAAAGGTTTAAGTGAAGAAACAAAACAAAAAACAACCAAAAGAAGAAAAGACAATTCATTTACAACCCATTGTTTTGACAGAATCTTTAAAACAGCTCATTTAAATTTAAACAAATATTTAAGATAGAAATTAGTGAAAAATTATTTGTGTATTTATAGAAGTCAAACACAACACCAGTTGCTATTATTTCCACAGTAGTTTCTACTTATATTTCCCTTTTTGATTAGTGTGGAAATTTTTACATGATTATTTATCAGGTAATGTTAGTACATTTCATGCTGTAGTCAGATTCCTAGAAAGCATCTAGAAAACCAAATCTATTTAATGGAGCACATCATATGTTAGAAGTATATTTCTTTACATGACACTAATAGTGAAATTTTCACTTTTATGTGTTACTCTTCTCATCAACTTAAATTTGACTTGTATTAGCCACATCCTCATAAGTGGGGCAAAATAACAACATCCACAAATTAAAGGAAGAGAGGTTGATTTGGGCTCATGAATTCAGTCCACAGTGGCTCATAAAATTCATCAAACCTAACCTCTTTCAAAAAATACAGCTACTTTGCTTTTTTCATCTACTGTAGATTTTAGAATCAACATATGTAAATTATCCTGCCATGATTTGATCAGAATTATATTAAACTAATAGATCAATTGGGGTAGCACTGTCTTTACTATGTTCAGTCTTCTAATTTACATACATGAATCTGACTCCCTATTTCTTTAAGGTTCTTGGGCTTCTTTTGTCATCATTCTATGATTTTTACCATAAAGATGCACTATATTTTTTTAAATTTATACTCAAGGCTGTCAAATTTAAATTTATTTTATTTCTAGTGTTCAATTTTTATGCCGAGAAACATAAGGAAAATTTTGTGTTAACGTTGCAGCCAATGCCTATGTTAAACTAACTTAATTTTTGTAGATGAGTTGTTATTTTCTACACAGACAATCCCATCTTCTGCAATAATTGCATTTCTTCATTTTAATGTGTTTGGCTTCTATTAATTTTAATTCATTTCCTGCAATGGGTAGACTTTCAAATAAAATCTTAATAGTATCACTGGGACTGAACACCTTTTCCTTATTTCAGTCTCGGGGTAAAGCATGTTGTCCTTTAGTGTAAACAGCTATAGGTTTGGGTGTTTTGTTTGTTTTGTTTTGTTTTGTTTTTGTATATGCCCCCTTTCAAAGAGTTCTCTTCTACTGATGAATATTTTTCTTATGAACAAGCACTGGATTTTTCGAATGCATTTTCTGCAAATTGATAGTATACCAATTTTCTGCTTTCAATAGATAATATGGTACATTACATTGATTGGTTTTCAAATATTGAACCAATATTGAATAAAAATTAGTTAGCCATAATAAGTTATTCTTTTCTATATGCTGTTGGATTTGATTTGATAATTTTTAAGGATTCTTTTACATCTATATTAAAGAGGTATACTGGCCTGTAATTTTATTTTCTACTCTCTTTGAATTGGTATCTGGATAATGTAGCCTAGTGAAATAAGAAAGTATATCCACTGTTTTATGTACAAAGGGAGATATTATGTAAAATTACAGTTATTTGTTAATTCTTCTTTAAACATGCTGTAGAGTTCTCCACTGAAATCATCTAGGGTGAAAAATTTCTTATCTGGAAAGTTCTTAACTATGAGTTCAATTTTTTTACTATCTGCAGGAGTTTTCAGGCTATTTACTTGATCTGTTCAGTCAGTGTTTTCAGTTTGTGTTTCTAGAGAATTCGTTCAATTTCTTCTAAGCTTGCAAATTTACTTGTGCAGAGATACTCATAACATTCCCTTATTATCATTTGACTATCTGCAGGATATGGGATAACATTTCTTATTTTGTTCTTGGTCTTGGCAATCTGTATCTTCTCTTTTTCTTTATCAGTCATATTAAAAACCTGTCAATCTTATTTATCATTCCCATTAAGGTTTGGATCTTAAATGTTCCCCAAAATCCCATATGCTAAAGGCTTTCTACCCAGCCTTTGGTGCTACTGGAAGACGGGGGAGCCTTCAGAACAGGGGGCTCAGAAGAAGGAAGAAAGGTCACTGAGGGAAAACCTTGAAAAAGGATATTGGGGCTCCAGACCATTCTTCTCTCTTTTTGCTTTCAGGTCACCATAAGGTGAGCAGTTTTGCTCTACAACCCATTCATAGCCATTATGTTCTGCCTCACCAAAGGGTCAAAATCAGGAGACTCAGACAACAGAGAGCTGAAATCATCAACCAAAATACACATTGCATCCTTTTTCAGTCAATTTCCTCAAGTTTTTTTTTTCTCCACAGTGATAGAAATCTGCCTAACACAATTTCAAAGATCAAGGATTTGCTTTACTGATTTTTCCCTAACATTTGCCCCTTCAAAAATATCATTGGTTTTTGGTATTATCTCCCTTATTCTGTTTGCTTTTTGGTTTATTTCCTTCGTTTTAGGTTCTTTAGCTAGCAAATCACATTACTGTTTGAGGCATGTTTTCTAATGGTATATATTTAGTGCTATACATTTCTCTCTTAGCACTGTTTTAGTTATGTTCTACAAATTTTGATGTGATGCTTTTTTATTTTCAGTCACTTTAATGTATTTTTTTTTTACTTTACTTGAGCCTTTTGATTTGACCCATGAATTATATTTAGAAATGTGCTGTCTAGTTTCCAAATATTTGGCAATGTTCTCCCCCTTTAAATCAACAAATAAATGGATCTGGACCATGTCAAAGATAGATTGGAAAGTTTTACCAGTGGAAAAATTTTATACATGATTTATAGAGAAATTTTTGGAATACGATTAAAGACTATAAGAGAGTGATGATTGTGATCTCCCTGGATTTGGAGGGAAAATGTCCATGAAAAATAGAGGCCAATCCAGCCAAATTTGTGAATTGGAAAAATCACATACTGGTCTTTGGTAGGGGCCACTTAGTTAATCAGAAAGCCTGGTGATGAAGACGTGAGCAGACTTTCTGCCTCCATCCGGCTCCAGATTTCACGACAGTACAAATGATTCTGCAAAATCTTATTCTGCTTTCATTTTTTAAATAGTGAAACAACACCACTAAAGAGAACCAAACTAATGAAAATTACTCACCTGCAATTTATTTTCCACTAAGAAAATACTATGTAATTTAAAATTCAAGCAAAGAAATGAAAGACCCATAAAGAAATCATTTGAAAACACAGATACATTATTTTATTGTTTGCTGATATTAAAAAAAATCCCAATTTGTTAAAAATTCCATAAAAGCTCCAAATTTAAAGACTTCAGATAGATCAGTCTTGAAACAATGTTTTTTACTGTTATACTGTACAGTGCTTAGCTATAATGAAATAGGAGTATTGGCAACGGAAATACATGTGACATAAATCAGAAGATGGATGACAAATTATGCTGTTTCTGTGCCTGTATTTTGGGGAATGGGAATAAATGAATCGAAAGAGAATACATCCACTGCCACCAATGGTCCAATTCCAAAGGCCCATAGCTCTGGAAAAGATGGCAGGCAGATGTAAGTAGAATTGGCATAGAGCTTAATCATCAGCACAGGAAATGGACAGCGCTTTTATCAGAATTATCAGGGGACTCAGCATTGCATCTGATACTTGTTAACTAGTTTTGTAATTTTGGTTAAACCACTGCCATTCCCATGGTGCCAATATCACTAACACTGAAGGAAAAAGAAGGCATCACACACCTACAAGTTCATTCCACATGAAAAATATTACGATACTGTGATTCAAATATTTATCATTCATCTGCTTCCAAGAACATGGAAAAAGCTAGCGAGGAAGGGGAAAAACTAAAGCATGAAAGAATGAAAACACCTCAGGACACACTGAAATAATCACTGTTTGAGATGATGGACATACTAAGTATCCTGAATTGACCAATACACAATGCATAGATTAACCGAAACATCACAAAAAATGTGTAATTATGCTCTGTCAAAAACAAAGACAAAGTAACCTGGGGTCAGACCCTCGCTTTACATTTCACTGGTGTAGCTTCAGCAAGCCATCAGAAGAATATGAAACTTTTCCTACTCAACACTGAAGGACTGTTTGAAAAGTAAACGTGACAATGGGAGTTCAAATGATTTCTACGTCTTAAATAGACATTGATGTACATTATCACCAGTGATCAATATTTGAAAAACAGAATTGCTGAGGCCTCTTATCCCGAAGGCAGGTAAGACTAGCAACAGTGTGAAACAGCAATCAAGAACCTCAATTCACAGCTGAGCGACTGACTCCACCACCGCCCCAGCTGTTGGGTTGTAACACATCTGGATTTTTCCATGTTTTTCAATATGAGTATCTTTTTATCACAATCACATCTTTTGGAGCAGAAATTTGGAGTTATTTGCCTTTTTTCCCTCAGCTCAAAGACTTCTGACAATGTTTTGTTTGTCTGTTTTTCCTTTTGGGGGAAAAATAGAATGTTCTGTGTGGTTTGTTTTGTTTTTCAGCTCAGATTCTTGAACATACTCAAGAGAGGGAGACAATAATGTACCAATTTTTGTTCCCAAACAACTTCAAAGCAGTTAGTAATTGGGACTCTAGGTTGTCTTTTGAGAAAAGATCAGTTCTGAAGACAATCAAATGCGTATACTTTTGCTCTTATTGTATTCCCAAACCTTTTGCTCTTCTCCATTACAGCAGCCACTACTTTATGACAAGCTCTTATCGCTGTCAGCCTGGATGGAGCAGCACCGGCCCTGTACGATTGGTTTCCCAGACTCCAGTTTCTCACTGTGCCACGACAATCAATTTTACACACAGCTTCAGTTTAGAAACACTAAGCATTCTTTGCCTTTCCTCACCTTTGTATCTTTGCGGAAAGATACCGCCCTTTCAGATACCAAAAGACGTTCATTGATTATTACGTTTCCTACCCCCACCAAGGGAATTCCCTAATTTTCCACACCTTAAACTTGTGCTTTCAATTCGTGGGACTTACATATGTGGCATCGAATTTCTTTCCTTTCCTGAATTTACATTTTGGGAACCCTGTAGCTACCATTTGAAAATTTCAAATATATCAGGGACATTTATTTTCAATTTTATCTAAAAGATGTTAAGGTAAGTATACTGGAGAATAGTGATCCTCATAGTTTGATGAGTGGCAGAGTCACCTGGGAAATTTTGTAAAACTACAGAGGACCAGGCCATCATCTTACATGAGCTCAGACTTTTCATGACTGATTAGCTCTGCAGGTAAGGATTCTGATAGGTATGGATACTTGAAAGGTACTCCTGGGATTTGAGATAATATAATTCAGCTGCCAGATTCAGACAGATTCAGTTTTGAATAACTGACAACTCAAGTTCTACATTTTAGAATAACAAGGATCAGTTATTTCTATAAATATCCACTGCTAGAATATGAGAGTGCTGGCATTAAATATAATATTGCGTTCACTTAAGATACACACTTTCACATTTTAACGTCTTTAATATGGGGTCATGTCTTAAAATCTACATCTTTAAATAATATTCAGTATCTTTCTTTTCACATTAGCACTTAATAGTGCACCTTACAGTCAAATATTCTTGAATTTGATGAAATAGCAAAGATATGAGATAAGATAATCCTACTCTAATTCAAAGTTTAAAAAGAAGCACTCATCACACAATTCAATTATTGTTGTTGGAATAAGGTGGTAGAATGATAATAATAAATGTTTAATTGGATTCAGTCAAAGACACAAAAATAAGAATATATTGAGGAGAATCAGTATCATGGTGATGCAGTATCTAAAAACCCTCCATAGTCAATTCACAGAGCCATGGAAAGGCAGGGTTTGGACCACATCCCAGCTCTCAACTGTTTCTTGATTCTTGGATCAAAAGACCCAGATTCATCATGAAAACTCTTCAGAAGCAGAGTGTTCCCGAGTTGCTGGATCCTGTGTAACAAATTACCCAGGCTTAATGGCACAAAACGATGACTGTGTTTTATCACTGCTATCTGCCATAGCTCTGGGGCTATTTGGGCTCAGGTAAACAGAGTTCATTTTGGGGAACTGCATGTGGCTGCAGACAGCTCATATGCACGATGCCTGGATTGGAAGACGCAAAGCTGGGGCTGGAATATTTGGGCTCCTCTGGTGTCTCTATCTCTATGTGGTCTGTTCATGAGGTCTTTAAAGAAGCCTGGCTTCCTGGAAGTCACACTTCTCTATGCAAGCTCACAGCTGGAAATGACGGCGTCTCCAAAAACAGAAAGGAACCTAGAGAAACTGCATAGTCTTGTGACCCACCCCAGGTAGTCAGGAGTCTGAATATGTTGCACCACGTCATCGTGAGTCTGCCTAGTGATTTGAATATTCAAGATAGTAAATATGTTCTATGTTTTTATATTTTTCAAAGAAATAAGCATTAAATGGGCTCGTTCTCTGTGATTTCTTGACTCAGCTTTAAGAACTTCGGATTCAAATGCTATAAAGTGAACTCACCAAAACAACTCTGTATGTCTTCACGCTATTTAAGAATCATGGTTGCACACACACAACAGTCCATGCTGTGATCTTTTAAAGTTGGTCCATATTTTTAAAAGATAATTAAATTTACATATATGTGAAAACCACCATAAAGAGGTATTTTTAAATATAAATGATCATTCTCTGAATATTAATACAAATCTTCCATTTTAATAATCTCCAGTGGGAAATCTGATTTATTATTATTATTAAATAAATTATAAATTTTATTAATAAGTTATAAAAGTTACTCCAATGTTTTCAATTAGTAGGGAAAAGGTCATGAAAGTATGCAGCTGATGAAAACAGAAATCCAAAGAATTTACACACACTATATATACAGTATAATTTTCCTTAAGAACAAAAAACGCTTAAAGTTGCTTAAAATACCATAAATAATGTTTTCTTATAAAATATTAACTGCTTACTGGCATGTGTGGAAGATCACTGTCTGAATGTATTATGAAAGGATTCATATCCCTTAAAATTATCTTAGGCTAGTAGACAAGTTTATGCTTATCTATGAACTGCACCCACAGAGGCATAAAGCCTAGTGATTTGAATATACAAGATAGTAAGTATGCTCTGTGCTTTTATATTTTTTCAAAGAAATAAACATTAAATGGGCTTATTCTGTATGATTTCTGGACTTAGCTTTAAGAACTCTGGATTCAGGTACTACAAACTGAACTCACCAAAATAATTTTGTATCTTTTCACACTATTTATGAATCATAGGTGCATGTGCATAGTAGTTCATGCTGTTTAATGTAAAAAATCTCCCAAATTAACAATTTATGGGTTATTATCAATGAGAACTAACATTAACATCCCTTCCCCCGCCCACTATGTCATTACAGTTAAAGAATTGTTTAAATTTGTAATGTGTATTTAAGACATAAGTTATTAAGACATAATTTAAGACATAAGTTAATTAAGTGGATGAAAATATTTTCTGAACATACATGTTACACCAGGCACCGGGATAAAACATTTAAAAGGACAAAGTGAGGAATCTCCCATCCTGGAGAGTAAGGACAGAACGAAGTGACAAAGTAAAGCCAAACCTTGTGAACAGCTCGTGGTCAGAAGGAAAATGAAGCAATGCCAGGGGTCAGAGAAATGGTACTGACGGGGACGGGTTTCCTGGGGTGGTGAGTTCAGCAAGGGGACTTTACAGCTCATCTAGAAACTGGCTGGCTTTCTCTGGACAAATCATGAAACTGCTTTATATCCATGTTTCCTGACATGTAAAATTCAGGATAGGACTAGAATGGCATAGAATGGACCTTCCGGCTGTGAAGTTTTGTGGCTCTGCGATACTTCACTCACAGGGAAACTTTACAAAGAGCAGCCTGCTGCACTGGCCCATCCCGTGCTCACTCGCTGATGCCAGCGGACACAACGCTAGCAGCCAACCACATCTTCTTTCGATATCACCTTCTCCCGCCCCCAGAGGTGAGTGTCCACTCTGCTTTAACTTATCGAGGCTTTCCAGTAAATACTGCAGTGTAAGAGACACAATATTTCTGAATATCACTAAAGAATCTTTTGGGATTCCACACTGGTCGACTGTGATTTCTTTACACAAGGAGATATAATTTGGTCAATTGTTTACTGCCCAAATTCTCACAACTAGAAAAATACCTGTGAATCAGTATCAATGCAGAAAATCTTGAATTTTTTTTAACATAATAATATTGAGTAAATAGTACCAGGATGTAGGGTTCACTTAGACAGAGGAAGTGATTCTGAATGAGTCCATTGAAGAACTTAGGCCCACAGCGACCCCTTAAGCCCAACTTGACAAACTGGATCTAATAAGAGGTACAAAATAATCTGAAAAGATGGCAACGATGCATAAAACAAGAAAAACTGATTACTCGTCAACAACCAATGTCTCATGAGCAGTTCCCAAGGCATGGTCTCTTTTCCTCAGGAGAAGAACTGCAACTCATTTTACTTCCTCTTTACAGACTCCTGGTTAGACATACAGGTAGGGAATAATGTCATCAGAGGAAATGACAGCCACACTTGCAGTTGGGCATTCTCCTGAAGAGGCCACTTACACCTGCTAAACTTCCTCATGGGTAAATTCCAGATCATCAGCTGGAACAAATGCTTGCAGAGTTGAGTCTGTCCAGCTTCCCAGCTGGCCTACATCAGTATTGTAGGAGGGAAAAAACAATACATAAAACCTCCCTGTTTCCACAAATCTCAGTTCAACAAAATATCGTCAAGACTGACAATAGAGCTGAATAAAAATATCAAATTCATCATTATTATGCTAAGACAATTCCCCAAAAAGTAACTATCTTATCTTTAATGCAAGTATGACCTACAATATTTTGGCTTCCATCTTGTAATACACATTAGAAATGCTAAAAGATTATATGGTCCTAAGAGAGTAACTCTTTGGTCTTATTTGGATCAATGAAATCTGAAAAGTGTAAATTTTTTTAGGAGTTATTGGCTTGATTTTCTTTAATAAAAAGAAGCTTTTAAAGAAAATATCGTATTATTTTAGGAGCACACAGAGTATCTTCAAGGTAGTTTGATCTATTTCCAAATTTGAAAATATCAGTAGACCCAAATGGTTGAAACACTGTTGTCTTTAAGATGATTTAGAGTCAAGAGAATTCAGTTTGAATCCCAGCTTTCATCATGCTCAGTCTGTCTTTGGGATTTTAGTTTGCTCATCGCTTAGTGAAGGCATTGGCTGTTAGATTACAATTCCTCCCAGCTCTAACTTCCCATAGTCCATATTCTTACATAAATGGAAGGGAGGAAAAGTACTTCCTGTTTAACCGAATAAAGGTCATAGCTACCCAAATGAAACCTAGATGATATTTGAAAATGAACATCCCTACAGAAATTTTTAATACCTATTTATAAGAAGGCTGTATAACAGGTTCTTAAATTTTTTTAAAACTTATAAAGCCATCTACCTTAAATGAATTATGAATTCCCCTATGTAAGGAATGGAGACACTGAAATACATATACACAAGCATTCCTTGCCAGGTTTTCAAGTCTAATAAGGCAACTCCTACAGCCAAATTAGGATTTGCATTTTTAGATTCCCATTAAAATGAAAGCAATCTCCAGATACAATTATTTCACTCATTCTGCAAATTGGGAAATCTGTTATAATGTAAAGTAGCATTGCTCAGAACTTCTGTATCATTTTGCTTTTAATTGTAGAACTAATGGATTCATGGAGCACCTGTTGTTTACTTTAATCTGAATTCTTAGAGATGCCACATAGATCCTGTTGCCAGACTTTTGACGAATTTGTGGTTTTAAAACAATCTCAATTATGAGCTCCTTTTCCTAATGAATCACTATGTTTACCTGGGAAGCTACTTTTTACTAGTAAATGTCATACATGGTAAGTCATGTCAGTATCTTTAATCAAGCTCTCTAGCACATCATGAGGTTGACTGTAGGTAAAGGGAGGAAGATCGGGGAAGGGAAGTCTCCTGTTATTCAGGTAGTCAGGGAGTCCCGCGAACAGAGCTCAAGTGTGGCTGCAGCTGGGGTCACCTAATGTGACACAGTTAGGAACTTCAATCTCCAGGGGCTCTGCAGCCCAGGACAAGGAATCCACAGCTGTGTCATGGCAACATCTCCTAAGTGACAAATAGCTTTTGCTATTGGCTTCTGGAATGTTGAACAGCCAGGACCACCATCTCTTACCACCAATGTGAACGTGGCCAGCCATCTGCTTTTAAAACAAGACACTTCACGTGTATTTTTCTTTGTAATAAATGCAGCATCAGCTACCTCGAGCAGAGAGTACTCAGCAGGTAACACATTGGTTATGTGAAGATATAAATCATGTCCGCTCCATGGTGACTGTTATGATTTGAATGACGCCCACTCTCCCAAATTCATATGATGATGTCCTAGTCACTCACAGGACCTCATGATGCCATCAACAGAAGTGGGTACCCCGCAGACGTCCCTCTTGAGGATGAGATCACAGTGGCGCAGAGGTGGCCTCTCATCCAGAGTGACTGGAGTCATCACCAAAAAGGTCACCATGACAAGATGAAGGTAGAGACTGGGTCGATGCCACTGTAGCCAAGAATCACCAAACACGGCCAGCACCTGCCACAGTGAGGAAGAGGCCTGGAACAGACTCCTTCCCAGCCCTCTAATCTAGGAATCACATCTGATCACCTGATCGCTCTGATCTAGCATTCACATCTCCGGACAGTGAGGCAATATATTTCTGTGATTTACACCACCTAGCTTGTGGTGCTTTGTTTGTGGTAGATTAATATACAGTGATCAAGAAAATCTATGGTTTGATGTTTATAAATACTACAAATAATGGAAAGTTTAAAATTAAATAAAATTAATAGGATAGCATAGCAAAGAAAATGTTTTCGAGTTAGGTGGATCACTGTACTTAATGTTTGGGTCCCTAATAAACTGTTCCTGGTTTCTATTAAGAAAAGCATGAACAAATCAAATAAATTAAACAAGGACTTAAAATATAGCCCTTTGAGGGGAAAAAAAGCTTTGATTTATACAGTGACACACTCCCAGAGCCTAAGTACAGGCTAGCACATTATGGCCACAAATGATGGTAATTTGTTTAGTGAATGAATGGCTAATACACAAAATTATAATTAAAAACCTGAAGCAATCTGGTAAACTTGCTTCATGAAACATTAAAAACTGAAAATTGAAACCAGAAACAGGCCTAAAACACAGTTGTCTCTTCACTATTTCTACACGAAGAATTTCATAACTTTTTATCAAGTATCTGCCAGTCACCAACAAAGAAATCCTAGTGGAAAAAATTAGAAATATGCCATATGTTGTCGGCTTTAGAAAAATACGCATACAGTGGTATTTTCACTATTTCAAAGAACTATTTATCAGCTCTCGCCTAATGCTGTGCAGATGGCAAAGTTGCTAGGTTTTTAAAGGGTGATTAGAAACAAACAATATGGAAATAGATGCTGGGGTTCTTTAAATAAGAAGCATAATTTTGCCAAAATATATATACATAGTCTCCTTAATGAATTACTGGTAAATAGCATTGTCAAGTGGCATACAGAAAATCTTTCAGTAACAATATAATTATGTTAAAAACTGGCCACTATTTAGAATCCATTTTTAAAAAGTTATTTAATGCTGATCTCTAACATATCTTGATGTCAATAAGAATCCAATGTTATCACTGCTGACAAATTTTATCTATTGCTATACATCATTTTCTTCCCTCTTAAGGTAAAATTTTGCCCTCCATTCTTTTTAATCTTAATTTCTTTAATTTTTAATAAATTATTCACAGATGTTTGTGTTCTTTCCTACAAGAGATGTAACTTCACCAGTTGTAAAATAAATAAGTAAAAAAACAAAAGAACAAGAAAAACCCTGAAGCAAACACAGGGCTCAGTCCCAACCCGTGCACCTCTGGTTTCTCCCACATGGCTTAACCAGGACGCCCTGCTGATGATGCTGGTTGGCACCGATGACGCTGGCTGGCACAGGCCCCTAACCCTAACACGCACACTGCCATCCTCCCCAAAACACCCCTGGGCAACCTCATATATCCCCAAAATGCTCGCCTTGAAAGGATCTATTTTAGATCCAAGGGCACACCCCACCCTGTCGCTTCTCCTCCACCTTCTGTCATCCTACCCTCTCCTCATGCACCAGGTCCTCCTTCCCATCTCAAGTACTGAAAAGTCTTCACCCTACGCCACCGGTGCGCCATGTTCACTTCTTCCACACCCAGAGCTTCTGATGGAAAGACCTTCCGTACACGCGTCCCCACTTGCAATGACTGAAGATGCTGTGGGAGACACCTGTGCCTCCTCAGTCAGAATAGTTCATCTTCTTGGCCAGAATGATTCTCATGAGCTCTAAATGGGACCAAATGAAGTCAATCCTCAAGAAGCTTTAGAAACCAGCAGGAAAGAAGCAAACTGTTCCTAATGGTTGCTCAGCTTCAAGATTACAAAGTCAGAGCTCCTATCAGTATATTGATACTACTTGTAAAAATCCCTCTAAAGATGTAGTTAATGAAGAAAGAATTAAAGAGAGAAACGGGCTGATCAGTAAAGCATAGAACCAACTGAAACCTTTAGAATGTTTATTTATCAGAAGTAATAAATTCCATTCTTCCCATAAATCGAATCTTAGCTGGTTTCCAAAGAAGTCTCAACTAATCAAAGAAGACTACCCAGCAGGAGATGCTATGCCTAGACCCCCAGAGCTGGTGGATCTGGGGTTAGGGTCATGACAATGAGTTCCCTACCCCTAACTGGAAATGGTGAACATTCACTGTTTGCAAAGCAACTAAGAAACTCCTGTCTATGTGCCTCAGACCTCGGACTGGAGGTTAGAGGATGTGATGGCCATGCCAAATGTTTCCCACAGCCGTTAGTAAAGTCTTCTACGGAAGAGGCAACTTATGTCCAGACTGACACACCGAGAAGCGGAGAAAAGAGAACATGAGTGTGTCACAGAGGCCTGCTCTGGTCATGGCCCGCAACCCAGGATGGTTAAATTAGCAGAGCACACTGCACTGGAGAATGAGAAAGGAGACAAATGTTATTAATGCAGAAAGTATATTTCTCTAAAAGTAATGGGAATTCTTTTCCTCATTTTTTTCAAATCTATTATGATACTGAGTACTCATCAAGAAAATAATACCCGGAGTGCTAACCCAAGATCACAGAACTGCACTCATACATCTGCACGCCACTGACGAAAAACAAAAGAGCTTTTGAAGTATATTTTATGTTACCATAGATGAATTTCCCTTGTTTAAAACATAGTATTTAAAGTTAATAAGTACCCAAAGCTTCCACGTTTACTGTGATAGGTAATTTTACGTGTCACCTTGGCCAGGAGATGATACCTAGTTGTTTGGTCAAGCTTGAGTTTG
Organism: Erethizon dorsatum; assembly: GCA_028451465.1. Taxonomy (NCBI): domain Eukaryota; kingdom Metazoa; phylum Chordata; class Mammalia; order Rodentia; family Erethizontidae; genus Erethizon; species Erethizon dorsatum. The sequence continues at coordinate 62,077,705 of CM051833.1, forward strand.
TACGTTGCTGTGAAGGGGTTTGTGAATTTGATTAATATTTACATTCAGCCGACTTCAGGTAAAGCAGATTACCTTCCAGAAAGTGGTATCCTCATCCAATCAGCTGAAGGACTCAAGAGAAAAGACAGAGGCTTCCGAAGAAGGAGGAATTCCGCTTCGAAACTGCAATACAAATAACTTCTTCCGTTCCCAACCCTCTGGCCTGGCTTGCAGATTTGGACTTCAGACTGCAACATCAACTCCTACCGGCATTTCCAGTCTCTCCTCGCCCTACAGATTCTGGACTTGCCATTCCCTCTAACTGTATAAGCCGATTTCTTAAAATAATATTCATTCTCTCTCCCTGAAAAAAATATATACGTAATTACAGAGTCATGCATATTATTTGTGTGTGCACGTGTGGGTTTCTCTGGAGTTGGTGTCTCTTATTAGCACAGTGATTAAATGCCACCCAAAAGAGTGATGCTTATCTCTCCCTTATACAAGAAGAGAAGTTGGAAGAAATGGAGCGAGCCGACTCCAGGTCTGTCTTCACCCTAGTTGTTTCTTAGAGGGATTTCCTGACTTTGAGGCTTGGTGCTCACTGACTTCACCCATCCCAGGCAACCAGGAGCACTGGCTTTGTGCTGCGTGGTTAACTCCCATGGAGCCCGAGGGGTGAGCCGACTTTCTCAGTCATCAAGTGAGGTCTCACCAGGACCTGCTCACAGCAGCGCTGCTTCCTGCCTGCAGTACGGAGTCAGCCTGCTTACTGCTCATACTCCTGGGAGTTCGCTTGGCCTGGGTGCTGCTGCCAAGTCTCCACTTTGGCAACGTGCAATTCCATTTGTGACTGTGGTAAACACAGTATGTTTCATAAGGTGCTGCTGGTAAAAGGAATCCTGAAAACTAAGACTTGATATTCAAAACCCTGGCCAGAACAAGCTATTTATTTTTTTAATCAACAGTAGACAATTCGTTTAGGACAAAGGGCAGCTGAATGTATTCCATGCTTTCAGGAAGGGCAAGTAAAAGATTTTGAGTGTAATTTACAGTCAACCTGTGTGGATTTTTTGAATTTTTCCTTCCATCTCAAGTTGGCCACAAACTTTCTTTCTTTCTGTCACCTCCTGTTCTCCCTGCATACATTTAAAATTAGCTTATATACTTAACTATTCCCTCTCCTTAACCGTACCCAATGGGATCCACTGCATATGCACCCTGGCCCTAACTTTTTTGGGGGGTTTAATTAGCATCATCACTTGTTAACTTCATCTTTTTCAGTACCTACCATAACACCTGGCATAGACCCAAGGATGCCACAGAATGTCACCCAGAAAATTACCTCAAATGCTCACAATAAAGCCATTCATTATAAATAAAGATGATGTAAAAGCCCCCCAAAAGTTTTAAAAGTCCATTCTTAAAATTAGAAAATAAAACCCACAATATTTGCTTAATTAATGAAGACAAAACATGATCAGCACAATTCTAAACCATTTTCCCACCTTGGCCCTCAGTGATGGTTTAATGGCAGTAAAGAACAAATAACAAGAATTTACAGAAAGCAGAGGAAGATATTGTGAGAAGAGTTATTTTAGTAAACACAGGGCATCTGCACGTGTACAGCACGTTGAAAAGGAAGTTGGGACTTTGACAATATCACTGGCCATAAAATACAAGCCCTTCTGAACATTATCGAGTTCAGAAGTACACACCTAGTAGAAAGCTACTACCTATTTAAATTTAAAATCTCAACTTCCTACTTACTTGCAGTGGGAAAGTTTCCTAGATCTTAGAATGATACTGCTCTGATTTGTAGTCTATACATCTGAAACGTAAGCAACGAACAAGGAGGAAAAGTAAAAGGGACGAAGTATATGCATGTGAATTATGTGTTCATGGAAGAATCCATTAATTATTCATCATGAAGAGAAGAGGCAGTTGGAAAGGAACTAATTTGATAATGTGTTTGTACCTAATCTCTGCACGGGACAGATGACAGTCCCACATGACCTCTCTGAAAATCACTTTTTCCAACTCTTTCTCCTTTGATACTTTATGTTTTCCCTGTCTCTCTCTTTTTTTTTTTTTTTTTCTTTCTCTTTAAACCTCCCTCAAATAAGAGAATCATGTTCAAGCCTGGAGAATTTAAAGCCTCTCAAAACTGGAAAATAGTTACATTTTTGTAAAGCCTGTACTTGACCCCCAGCCTCTCCCTGAGTTCCCCGTCCTACGGGAAATTCACTTCATTACATCTTTGTTCTCACCACTCCACTAAAACCACTTTAGTCAGGTCTCCAAGACCACGCCCTTGATGAACACCTAGATGACACTTAGGCCCTCCTTACTTTATCTGCCTATAGGGTTTGACAGGGTTAGTCACAACCAAGTTCTTGCTGGGTCTTCTGTGTCGCTTCAAGGACAGTAAACTCCACTGGTTCCTCCTACTTGACCGGCCACTCCTGCTCAGCCTTCTGTTATTCCTCCTTCTCTCTGATGCACAGTACACTTGCGCCACGGCCCAGCAGTCCACAACGCCTCCCCTATGTATGCTCACTTCCTTTGGTGGCTTCAGATATTAGGCATATGTTGCAGAGTCTCGAATCACTGTCCTATCAATACCCAGCTGCTATACCCACCTGCCCCCTACACAGGGACACATGCATACCTGACGAGATTTCCCAAATTAAAACCAATTTCTGAAGTTGATCCACTCTCAGAAGTGCTTCCCCTGCATTTTTCTCAATTAACGCCAACTCCACCCCTCATAGTTTTTCAGGCAAAAACCCTAGGCATCATTCTGCTTTCATCCTTTTCAGTCCCATTCTACAGTCCAACCCATCAGCTGATTGCATTGACTCTACCTTCCGGGATATAACCAGCACACGATCACATCCTACCACTTCCACTGTCCTGTCCTCATGGTCTGAGCGGCCATCACCATTTTGATGACACAGTCTCTTAAGGGGTCCCTCTGTGCCCACTCCCTAGGATATGCACTTTACAGAGTCCCAACTGCTCTACAGCTAGGTCAGATGACATCACTCAGCTCAAATCTCCCATGAGCTACAAGGCCCTAGAAAATTTGGCTGCACGTTGGTTCCCTCAAGGACTATCCTACAGTCTCCTTGTGGCCACAGCATTCTCCATGCTACTCCTGAAACACACTAAGCATATGATTACATGTGGCAATGGGCCTCCGTGCCCTTTGTATTCGACCAGTCTTCCCCAGACAATCAGAGCTAACTTCCCCACCTCCTTTGCTTCTTTTGTATAATTAATTTATTTTTTATTAGTGCATGTTCACTGTACAGGGTGCTTACATTCATCTTAGGGAGCAGGTACATGTTCTTAACATGTCTCTATTTCTATTCTCCTTCCCCTTTTCCTACCTCCCTGTATCTTTCAATCTTTTTTCCCAGTTTTGTTATTATTATCATTATTATTATTAGTTTGTGTTTTCAACATATGATTAAAGCCATTGTGGGTAGCTGGTATATGCACGTGATCATCTTAAATCTTTTTATGTCTCCTTCCCCTTTACCCCCATCCTCAGCCTCTTGGTACCTCCCTTCCCACTTGAGAAACATCTATCTCTGTGTTCCCATTTATCAATCTCTTATTTTGCTCTTTACTTTATTTGTACTTTCGATTACTCAAATGAGAGAAACCACATGGTATTTAAGCTTGTGTGTCTGATTTATTTCACTTAAAGTTACGTTTTCAGGGTGCATCCATTTTTCTTCAAATGTCTCAGATATATCACTCTTTATACGTGAGTAGTATAAAGATACCACATTTTCTCTACCCATTCATCTGTTGATGGACATATAGGTTGCTTCAGGATTTAGGTATTATGAGTTGTGCTGCTATAAACCTAGGTATGCATGGATCACTGTGATATGATATTTTTTAACTCTTTCAGGAAGACCTCTGGAAGGGGAATAGTTGATTGAATGGAATTCCTAGTTTTAGTTTTTTGAGAAATCTCCATACTGATAACCATAGTGGTTGTAGTAGTTTACATTCCCCTTCACTTCTTGCTTAAGTGTCACTTCTACTTGAACACTGAGTGTCAAATTCCAAGAACATTCCCTTTGCCTGGACTCTGTTCTTTCTGACCTCGCTCCTCTTTTATTTTGCTTTCCCTAGCACACATCAACTTCCATAACATAATATAATTTACTCATTTCTGTTCAGTGTTTATTGCCATTCTCTCACCATTACATTGCAAGATCCAAAAACAAACAAAACAAGTGTCTTTATTTTTTATTCAGTGGTATATCCCAGACACTTAAAAAAGTCCCTGGCTCAAACAGAGGCCAAGTAAATATTTAGTAGATGAAGACTCAACACTCTAGCTTAACAACTGTGCTCAATATTTGTAAAAATCTCTCCTAAAAGCTGTAAAATACATACTTTCCATCTTAATGCAAATACCTAATATACAGAAAAACCAACACTGAACAGGAAAGGGAAAACCTGTTGTAGAACTTGGATCCTGTTCTTATAATGTGGCCTTGAAAAATTTCTTCAACCTCTCTGGAATCAGTTCTTCATAAAATCAGGAAAGCTTTTCATTTTGTTTTGTTGCTGTTATTTTTGTTTTTAAAACTAAATGTGATGATACATGTAAAACTTTGCATTCAAAATGGCAAGAAGGACCCTCTATTCCCTTTGGAACTGAGCCATTTGTGAAGTGCTGTCATTTTCCACAAAGCAAGTGATAAAAATATTCTGTAACTGTGATGTGTAGCTGCACTCAGAGACCTAAATAAATCTGATTAAGACATAGCTCCTTAAAGAGTGATAGTTATTTGGGTTTTCCCATTCAACTGTAAAAAATCCTGTAATGCCCAGAGGACAGTCTTAGACCAGGGATTAACTAGAGATGCCAAAAGAATTTGTGGAAAAGGCATCAACCCCTAGGTTGAAACAAGGACAACAGCAGTTTATTTGACCCAAAGAGATACCGGAAGAGAGTGATGAGGTGTATGGGCCACAGAGTCAATCTTGCAGGGCTCAGATACTGACTCTTGTGTGTATAACCTTGAACCACAGACCTAACCTCTCCTCATCTGAAAAATGGAAATAATTCATAGGATTATTATGAGGATTCAACGAGATGTCAAATACTTAGAAGATCAGTGTTAAACAGCAACACTTTCAGGCAACCAAGATGGGGAAAAAACAAATGAAAGATTTAACGTATGTATCCAACAGGTTACATAAAGCCTTTTCTGTTCCAACTAAAGGCCAATGGAAAGGAAGTCCATAAGCAGCTTCTTGTTTAGTAGGGAAATAAAATCTAAGGCCAAGGAGGTACAGGAAATATTCACGACTCAAGGCCATTTAAATCTCATTTTGAAATCATCCACAGAGTGAGTGCTCTCTGACTCAGTAACTTTAGGGCTGCCCAGCCAGTGACTCCGGGTCACCCGACACTCAGGCTAAGAGAGGTCCTAGCTGGGCACCACCCACATCACCCAGTAACTTGCCGGACACGCATATTCATAAGCAGCATAACTCCCAAACTACAGAATCTGAAACTCTGGTCCTGTGGCCCAACATTTGAGTTTAAACAAGTCCTCCAGAAGAGAAAGACTGGGCCAAAGTCTGAAAACTCATCCTAAGCCATCAACTCCTGACAGAGAATAAAAGAAATTGATGGAGAGTTGAGCTTCACTTTTCACTGCTTTAAGTTATTAAAGTTTATAAAGTTTAAAAGTTTATTAAGGTTTATTAAGTTTACAAAGTTTGACTGCAAGAAAATATCTTTAGAAAAACACTTCGTGAATACAATATTAATTAAGATATTATATTCATTGGGCAGAAGACATAATCTTCAACTCACAAATATACATCCAGTAATACATAAGCCACCATAACATAAACTGGGAACTTGGGTTCTAAGAGTTTGTAATGGAATAAAGTTTCACACCAAGAAAGAATTAGCAAAAACACAAAGCCAAATTTGCCTCCTGCTGCAACAACTAAGAAATCCATTAAAGTTCTGGGGACTGAATACACGATATGGTGAAAACAGCGGCTTGATTTGTATGGGGAGAGGAATGAAGGTAAGAAGGAATAATGTGGGAGTAGAGGCTGGACGTGTCTGCCCTGTATTCCTCCTTGGCACAAGATTGTTAAAGATTTTAGGAAAAGGTTGTGCTTTTCTACAACCAAAACACTCCGCTCAGGGTGACAGGTTAGCAGCAATCTGACCTCAGCAAAGAGACCAGGGATAGGGAGAACAGGCAACTATCCAGAATAGAGAGCTGCGTGGGACAAAATGAAGTAGAAATGTAAGATACGTGGTTAGAATAGATTATACATGGGAAAGAGATCAGAGTCAAATATGATCAAAGATTTAAAATAGAAAATAACAACAAAAATCTACGTCCTTTCAATATGTGCTATGAGATACAATCTATTTACTCATAACATGGTTAAATCTGAATGATGCATAATACTTTAAAAATGTATACTTGGGTTGGAATACATTTGAGTTTTATGTGATGAGTTACTGGCAAAAGAGATAAAATCAAAATTGCAGTAGTTTAGAATGTCAAACCAACAGGGAAATAAGACTGTGGAAATTCCTTTCATATTAAGTAAGGCTTTTTATTCCCAAGTTTGTTAAGATCCCCCCAAAAACAACTTACACCGTCAAAATGTGTGTGTAAAGATATCAATGCCATTTAGTTGGTTTGCGGACGTGTATTGTTAAAATCTCACATCTGTCATGTTAGATAGCTATACATAAAACCCATTATTAGCACACATATTCGTATCAGAGGTAGATTCCTAAACTCTAAAACTCATACTAAATATTACATTGTTTTCTATAATTCAATTGCATGTATTCTCACATAGTTTAAAACGTGTAAAAAGACAGAAACGGTCCTCCTTATGGAGGAAAATTTTAAAGAGAGATTGAGATGAGAAGGGTGAGCCAATCATATCAAAACACAAAGTTAAGGGGATCTAAAAATGATTAAGAAATGCTGTATATATACCAATTCCCCATGATGAAGGTAATTATTATGCATAGCAAACATATAATATTAAAAAGAAAAAAAAAAGGACAATGGCTGTGGGAATGTGGCAGACATAAAGGGACAGAAGCAGGAAACAAGTCGGTTTGTGTAAGAAACAGGAAATCACCAATGCAGCCGGACACAGCAGTCAACGGGGTTATGTCCTGGGTGACAGCAAAGATACTCTTCCAAGTACACACAAGTGCTGGGGTGGGTTATGAATGAAAGGATAACATGGTGTGATGACCTTTTGCCAATGATTTTATATTTGTGCTCTAATGAGACTTGCAAATCTGGTCATCTGGACCCAAAATAATGTAAAGCTCTTGACTCATAAGCATCTATGATCTTTACGGTTAATAAGCAGAAGAGCTAATACCCAGTAAGTATGGGTTAACCTACTTAGTGTCATAGTTAATAAATTTGAGCTGTGCTACAAGTATGCATATTTAATCAGGGACCAAGGAAAAAGGTCGTGTGTATATGAGACAAATTATGCCAGTCTGTCCTCGGATGTGTTCTAAGATAGTGTCCGTGCATATAGAAAAAGGAAGAATATACAACATAAAGCTTAATATATTATAATTCAATACTATCCTCCCAACCAGAATTCACAAAAGGCTGACAAGTTTTGACAATTAAGCCCCATCCTGCAGAAATAGAACTTTCAGATGGGAAATATGTAAGTTGTAGGTCCCTTAGAATAGTTGCTTAGAGGCCTGCAGAATTCTGGGACTCAGGTTGTTAGAATTATGCCCTCAACATGGTTGTAATAGAATGAAATTAGAAACCCTGTAGACCTGAACCCAGCTCTGCGCCATTTTTAAAGTAACTTTTTCCTAGAATCATTCACATTTGCTTTCACTCTTCAGTTTTAATTTGGCCCTAGAAGCCTTCTTAAATCTTCTCCAACCCCAGACTCTGTCTAATTAACAACAAAACTAGGTAGAATGGTTGGTTTCATTTCTTATCTCCTTATAGGTGGTGGTCAATACATATGTACACAGAAAAACTGACATCATTTTAAAGATAAATTTCCAGTTAGGCGGGAAGAGGTGAGGAGATGGGACGCTGGGTGACAAGGAGAACTTGTGGTGAATGAATGAATCCAAAACTGCTGTCTGCAAGTGTCAGGTTATAATACAAACAATATTGCCCTATTCCTTCCAGTCCTATCTGCTAACATGGCTCCGTGGACAACACACACAGTTTACCGATCTAAAATCTTACTGTGAATGTACAGTCTTAGCTCCAAACCATTGTACAGTCTGTGCCCATCCCACTTCTCGTTACCAACTTAACCAAACAATAAAAGAAAAATAGTGGACGCAACAATACAACTAGCTAGTATTTCAGCAAGCTTCGACATGCTGTTCCCGGGTTTAACGCTTTCTGTGCACAGCCTCGTTAATTTGAAAACCTCAGTGATGTAAGCTTGTGGTGGTCGAGTCACAGGTCTAACTGTTGGATTCCTGCCTGACTCTAGACCCAAACTCTGAATCGCTGTAAAAGCATCTCCTTCAGGTCTGTCAGCCAGGACACACTGCAAGCCCCACTCCTGTACAGCGTGCTCGCTTCCTTTCAGCACTAACATCTCCCTCCTACGAATGACTGCAGCAGTTCCTTTGGGGTCAATATCCCAGTATCTGTTATACCTAACATACGGTGCCTTATAATGTCACTGACACTCTCTCTACACAAGCTGACTTCTATATGCAGACCTTCCTACAGTAACAGGTCTAGAACACAACAAAAACATGATAAACAACAACAGCAGGGGTTAAAATATCTATGAATCACCAGGACCAATAATCACAAAATCATTATAAGAAGAATAAATCCCCAGCTCTTAGAACAAGATGAGATCTTGCATGATCTGACCCTCCCACCCAGGATGCCCACACAGATCTGGGGTCCTCTATCATTTCCCATCCTGTTTCTCATGAGTCTCCTTTCATTTTGCTGAAGGGACCAGGCTTTGCCTTGTCCCAGAATTTTTTTTTTTGTGGGTACTGGGGGTCAACCTCAGGACCTCGCATCCCAGCAGGTGTCTGTGCCACTGAGCGATATCACCGGCCCTTTTTTCGTATGTGGGTTCCGGGAGTCAAACTCGGGCCCTTGCGCTTGCCAGGCAAGCGCTTACACCGCTGAGCCATCTAACCGGCCCTGTCCCAGAATTTTTCCACAAGCTTTCTGAAAATTTGTTCCTATTCTTACCCTTGATGACTACTATTCATCTATTCGACCCACTTATATGCCTGTGATATACACACACCTCATACAACGTTAGAGTACTCTCTTTCCCAGCTTCTTGCTTTCTTCCCACTTGAATTCTTTCCCAGTAGCAGCGTTCATCCATTTCTCTGCTGAAATTTGACTCTCCATAAAATGTAAGCATAAGGGCAGGTACCACACCTATTTGTATTCAGCACTCTGCCCTTAACGCGGTCCTAATACACTATAAACACAGTGTAGATCCTACCAGAAACACAGTAGCCAATTTTTCCCTAACCCTTCCTCATCATTTATTTAAAAAGCCCTCACAAAGGGAAAAAGATACATAGTTTGAACTGTTACTATATATTTACACAGTTGTTAATCATTTGGTTCATCTTATGAATCAAATCAATCAGATTAAATCTATAAAATATTTAAGGTCTGATTGGACTTTACTGCAATAAAAAATATGAAAACTATATTGGACAGTAAATGTGAGGTGTAAATTCATTCAAAAACTGGACTGTGCTTTGTTGAATTGTGGCTTCCTAATCTGCCAGCAAATGCTAGAGGAAGAGTAATTCTATCAGTATTTCAGCAATCCCACTTCAATTTCCCATGAAAATAAAAACTGCAGAAGTACTGAGATAAAAAATTGCTGCTTGCCATTTCTTGTAACCAAATCTTATTCTAAGACTTATTTCTTGAGCAATTTCCTTATTCAATTAGACTTGCTTACTCACACTGAAATTAACTAGTAAGTGATTTTATTAAGTACTATATGTACTGTGATATTTCTGAATCCTTAGAGAATATGAATGTATACACAGTTTGTTTATGATAATATACATCACACTTTCAAATAGGGTTGTTTTATAATCAAGACTTACTGGCCTTAATATTTTAATCTCATTTTTAATTATTATATTGAGAAGTACTATACATTTTAAGCAAAATAATCCTCCTAATACAACTGCTTTTTTGCAGATTTACAACTCTTTCAACCAATGGACAATTCTATAATCTCATTTGCTAGACAACTCCCTTCTTAGTAAATTTTAGAGCTCAGTTGTAGATGCTATTATTTTATAATACTATATTTTGGAACATTTCAAAATATACATGGTCTGTAATTTTTAACAAAGATTTGTAACAACTTCTGTACTTTTAAGTTCATCTGTAAATTTTACTTTTAGCCATTTTAATTGGATTTCTTATAATTATAGTTTAAATTCTATAATGTACACAAGAAGCATTCCAATTACAAAATAGAAAAAAAGTAAAACAAACATACACGTGCCTTTACTGTTTCTGACAATTACATCCTATGGAAACAAAAGGCTGTTTGTTTGTTTTTAACAAGTGCTGTAATTTACCTCACAACACATGTATAAAGAAGTTAAACCAGGTAATTTAGATACCAATTAGAACCTTTAATTTACTTTTATTCAAAGAGTGACCTAAACTACTGTGATGAAGCATTTAAATATAACAGTTCTGAAAGAAATTTGGCAAATCTCCCAAATTCCAAGATCTGTTGCAAAATGTTCCAACCCCATAAATGTAACCAGTACGGAGCATCGAAGAGAGTTTGTCTGAATTGTCACTGACAGGTTAGAACTCCAGCAGAATTTTTCTCTCAATAAAACAAAATTTTCCTTTGTTTTGAAACGGGAAATCCAGGTATTTTTAGAAATCTCTTTCTAGTCAAATCCCATTCTAAATCACGTTTTTAGGTGAGAGTGTTCTAAGAGATATTAGACGCTCTTACTGTCAATGCTCTGTAAGTTGTAAACTATAGAAAATGACCTGAACAGAATACAACTCCCACTGCATTCTGACAAATACAATCCACTTTTGTTTGGGCACGATATGATGGTCTGCTGTATGCTCTCATGTTTCAGTGTCATTGGGCCCTTCCTACTTAACTCCAGACTTGTCTAATCTACTCTTCACTTCCAATCAGAGACACCTCTGAGAGCAACACAGCATCACACAGTGTAGCACCACTGTGACACAGTGACACAGAGGTGATCCATGGAACCAACCGATCTTCAAAATTTCACGCACTCACCCCCTCAACGAATGGCAACTACATCCTCCCATTGGCTGTACCAAAAACTTGGAACCATCCTTTATCTTTCCATTTAATTCATCCTACACAGTTGAAGAGCAAGTTTCCTGACCTTGAGAACATATCCAGAATACGATCACATCTATGTACAAATGGACATCTTCTCTTATTTGGATCCCTGCCAGTGCCCTCACTGAACTCCCTGCCCCCCCCACCCCAACACAACTGAGCTGGGCAATCAGAAGAGTGAACTAAATCACAAATGTGCAGAGTGGAAGACGTGGGACTTCTAAATGGCTTACGAAGTCCATGTGGTGTGACCTCCCAGTATACCTGACATCATGACAACATTTCCTAGTATTTGTGCAGCCTCCCATGCTCCAGCCAGTTGGCCTTCTCAGGACTCTGTGAGAACATTCAGCACTTCCACCCCTCCTGCTTGAAAATCTCTCAAATGATATCTTCCCAGTATAGCTTCCTGCCTACCCAACTTAGAACTTCAAACAAAAGCCCCTGTATTTCTGTACCCAATCTCTATAAACTTGCTCTACATTTTTCTATCACATTTACCATCTCCTGAAGTGCTCCACACTCAACCAAGCTGAAGTGAAATAAAATGAAAAATGGAAGTCAACACTTCTTTCAACTGATTTAACCATATTTGCTATTTGTATCATATCTAAAAATATCAACTGTTTTGAAACTTTCCTCAAAGATTGTCCTGTTTTATCCAATATAATACTAGTAATTACTCATTGAAAATATTTGCTACAGTAATTTATGTTTACGACAGTATTTTCAGAACAGCAGGGTTCCCTTTGAATCATGGAAATTGTTCCCATATGTAATAACAACATGATCTTTTCCACTTTGAAGGTACCAGGGCTTTGAAAAAGAACTTATATTCCATCTACTCCCAAAGTGCATTTGTAGAGTACAGCGTTAGGAAACTGAAGATTTTGATGCATTTCTTATCATTAGCATTAAAACAGACATTTTAAATGCTTTACCCTATAATACTAAAACAATAAAACGTTTAAAAATTACCCAAAATAATCATAATTACTCTACTGCCCTGCAACTTCTTTCTCCTCCCTCAACTCTTCTCGCCACAGGCTCTTCCTTCTATTGCGGGAAGAGAATACTACCTCTGGTTTGTTTCTGTCCATTTTCTCTGACTCTAACCAACTCTTCCATTCTTAGCCTCCTGACAGTTCTCAAACTCCTTTATAGTTATTGTAAATCCATTTTGAATACATTTAAAGTGATACGAACAAGAGCTATATTAAATTGAACATGAATGAAACAGAGTAAATGTCATTTGAAGACAGGTTAAAAAAAAGCCTTCTGTATGTATACCATGCAATAGAAAAATTAGGGCTGAAATAAAATCTAGATTTCAAGATGCCAGTTACATACCTCAAAAAGAGATTTGGAGGCTCTAGATTGTCGAGTTTTCCCTAGTTTAGCAAAGCAACTGGATTCTATTTTCTCATATTTCATTTAACCCATAAATTTACAGGAAATTTTTCATTTGTTTAAAATATGTCTTCCTAATACAGTAGAAACCTTTCTCTTTAAGAAAACAAATTGTATACTGATATTCATTTGCATTCTCAACATTAGCCAGCAAATAGTGTTCAATAATAAAATGTTGATTGCCAAACAATTGGTGTTTCTTAGCATAAATGATACACCCTGAAAATATTCTCTTTTATAACTTGAAGGCTGTAGGTCTCAAAGGATTTCACTCAATGGGAATAAACTGAATCGTGGGGACAGAAATACCGCACCAGGGCCCCATGTACAATAGCTTCCCTAGCTTAGGAACCAATTATTTTTGATTGGTGCAAGCATTACATGGACAGATGCTACCAGGACAATAAAATGATTAATACCTTCCAGGAGTAAATTTAACTATTAGGACAATAGGTGCCTGTATATGTGCTACATGGGCAAAGCAAGAACAGAAAGGAGTTCTTCCTTTTTAATGCTAATTTTTATGAAAATAATCAAATCTGTGCCCTAGAAGCCCAACTCAACAATTGCTAGGCAAATATCAACATGTTCCAAGCACATAATAAGCCTAAAATTATAATCACTGTCTATGCCTTGCTTCTCTTGTCAAAGCATCAATTCTGTCCAAGCTAAATTTGAGAATAAATATAATCACATAGCTGAAGGCAACATAATAAACGCAAGATAATACACAATTAAGAACAGCCTAATATGGGGTTGTTTGAGACAAAAGGACAGTTTTACACCCTCAAATGCTAGAATTCTCTTTAACACTGTCCATGACAGAAGAATAGCAGATATTTGAAATCAACAGTACTATCCCCTTAGTTAAGGTTTTACTTAGCATCTACCTCAAATAGAACTCTCAAGTCTTTGAATGGTATAGCCCTGCTCTACTGGTCCACAATAGCCAGATCACAGACTGATCACACTGGCGACCTGTTTTGTTTTTTACTGCAGTGCTCAGACCAACATTCCCCTTTCCCAGTTATTCCCTGGCCTGACCTGGCTCCATCAACCCCAGGCAGACACTCCCCACAAATGAAAAGTAGGGTTTGGAGAACTAGCCCCAGGGATACCACCAGCAAGTTCCTTTATGGACTTCCATTTCCTGGGGAAAAAAAAAAGTTCCATTCATAGAGGCAAACAGTCATTTAATGATGCTTCTCAGAAATATCTATTGCAGTTATTTAGCAGAAATCATTATTGTACTACCAAGAAATGGGAAAGCCACATCAAGCCTTGGTAAAACACTGCCTTTTTTATGGATACAAATCCTCTGACCATGACTCATGAAAATGAATATGATAATCTTGTAATTAAGAAAAGTTGAAATTTTTTGCCAAAGCGGTCCTTTTCTTGTCTTAAAAGGTAACAGTTTTCTGTTCTCAGCCCCTGTGTGTCTGCCCGGCAGTCAGACTGACATTCCTGGATTGAGCATTTGGCTACACAGTCTACAGCTGGGGACTCCTAACATTACAAGTCAGGCAGTGCATGGCTGTGCGAGGTTCCCTGCGCACTGCAGGTTTCAGTAGAGCCTCTGGACTCTACAACCCAGTGCCAGTAGCCCTGCAATCCCTAGGCCCCAGCTGTAATAAGCAGCTTCCATCAGGGTTTCTGTCAGTCCCACGAATCCCCTAAGTGACAAAAGCATCCTCCAACTGGGAACCCCGACTCTACATCAAATTACTAACCTGTCTAGTCTCAGCTGTTTTCATTGTTTTGTTGTTCTGAATCTGTAAAATGAGCTAATAAGAGATAAGAGAAGCATATTAAAAAGCATGTTTAAAAAAGTTCCTTCCTAGACAAGTACTGTATTGTTCTGAAGTGCCTTTTTTCCTTTTTGCTAGCCCACCTTTTAATGCGAAGAAGAGATATGAAAAGAAATGAAATGGAAAGAACCGTCCAGTTTGAAAAGAGGAAAGAGTTTATTAATAACCCCAGAGAGGATGAGAACAGGGAGAAACTCAAGTGGGGGGGGGCAGGGAATCATCAACCTCTCCAGGCTCGTCCTGAGGTGTTTTTGTTTTTTTTTTTTTGTTGTTAGTAGAGACCAGTAGAAGAGCCTGCTTTTTCACTTCCAGGTTAAATGAATGCAGGAACTAGATTGATGCCTCCCAAGAGGTACACATACTCATCACTGGAACCTGTGTACGTGTCATCTTATAAACAAAAGCGAATTAAGGTTGTCATGGAATGAAGGTGCTCATCAGCTGAACTTTTTTGAGGAAGATTTTCCTGGATTATTAAGGGGGCCAAGGGTGATCATAACCATTTGAGAAGTATACAAAAAAAAAAAAAAAACACCAAATAGGAGGTCAAATGGGTGTGATAAACAGAGGACTCAGACTGGTCTACCAGTCGTGTTGGCGCTCACCTGTGATCCCTGCACTCCAGAAGGATGAAGCAGGAGGACTGTAAACTTGAGACCAGTATTGGTACCTTCTTAGCAAGACCCAGTCTCAAAGTTTAATTAAACTAAACAGGGCTGGGATGTAGTTCAGGGTGAAGGTCTGCCATTCATTTCCCAGTAATGCAAAAAAACTGGTCCTGGCTTTGAGGTGGAGAAAGGGGCTAAACATCAAGGAAAGCAGCAGCCTCTAGAATCCAGAGGAAGCAGGAAAGGAATTTTCCCCTAGAAGGACCACAGCCCCAAGACCTCAGTTTTAGACAAGATAAAACTGTGTTCCTCTACGTCACTAAATTTATGGCGATTACAGCAGCAACAGAAATTAATTGGCTCTACAGTCAGGTCTAACCCGTGAGTACACAGGGCTTGGCTAAAGGGAGGGCTGAGCCAGGGAACCATCTGGAATTTAGAGAAACTGCCCAGCGCATGATGCTCAAATCTCAGTGGCCATATAAAAGGGAGCATGGGCTAAAGTTAACCATCTATGACAATCAGGAATTCCTCTCTGACATACGTGATATAGCAAATTAAGAAACCAATCTCAGAAAGCCACTGAGAGGATTTATAGAGATCTTCTTGTATGTAAATTGTACAGCACAGTGTCTGGCACATCTTGATTGCTAAATAAATGTGTATCGTAGATATTCTACTGCTTTCTCCCTGGAGAGAATTAGGAAAGCTCTCACCCCAATGGAATAGCCTTTCCTGTATTGGCTTCATCACAAGCTATACTACTGCTCATGCAAAAGGCACAGAGAGTGAGGGAAATCACGTGCCATTAGGCCTCTCAGAATTCTTAGAATGATCAATAACTGTGTGCTGTTCTGTGTGGTCCCAATCAATACACGATTCCAGTCATCATGAACTCACTCCAAGTTACTGCTTCTCTGGCACCTTATCAGGAGCACTAGACAAGCTGTAACAATTTTTTTCTCAATATCTGCAAGCACATCTATCATTGTGACAAATGCATGACACTTTCCCTTCCTAGCTTCCTTTTAATATCACAAGTGTGTATGTAACACCACACAATTCCCATCCAAGCTCACATTTTTACGCTATCTGGATTGCCAACACCTAACTGTCCAGCTGGGTGGCTGATGTAAAATGCACTGAAGCAAGGGACAGTTTCAACAAGTCGCGTTCTTCCAGAGAAGCGTGAACTTGCTAGAGGCTGTACTGCTAATTTTATATCGTGTTAATTCTAGCCAGGAAAATTGCCCTTTGCTCAGACTTGGACTGATTTCAGAAAGAAAGTCCAATCATTATTTGAGGCAAGAAATAATTGCTGTTTTTGTTTTGATTTGGGGATAAGAAAATACAAAATCACAGAAAACATTCTAAGCGCAGAAGAAGATCTCAGATTAATATAATCAGCCAATGAGAACTTTAATGAGATGTTTGAGATGTTTTCTCTCCCTCTCCCTTCCACAGGGAGACGGCAGTTCTTTCATTAACAGGATGCTTGGTCACCCCGGCAGGAGACTCAGCAGCTACTTGGTGGCTCATGCTCAGTGAGGTCGGTAATCATCACTTTTAGAAGTACTGTGTATTACAGGTGAAAGTAACTCAACAGATCAGTCACTTTTGCTGTCAGCTACACAGTGAGAAGTTTTTCATTTATTAATTCCTTGAACAATAATATACATGCTTTATAAGGCCTGTGCAATTCTCAACTAGTCAGCCACTGAAACTGAATTATCTAGTAAATCTGTTGTGATCCTAAGCCAAGAACTTTCACAGATCACAACAACCACTATACTGATTAAAATGCAAACTTATATTGTGCTTATATATATGTACACTTATGTTCATATACACATATATGTGTGGTGGATTAACAAATGCTCAATTTGTAACACCCAGCTGAACTGACTCAGTGTGGTGCTGGCTGTGAAAGGCCCACCTGAGGACTGTAGCCAGCAGCATAAAAGGAGAACTGGAGGGGAAGATGGTGCACTGTTGATTCTCCTGGAGAAGGCTGTCATGCTGGTTTTCTTGATATGAACTCAGCTGTTCTCATCAGTGAAGGAGTTTGAGTCCTCACTGTCGCTGAGGAGGGCTGCAGTTCTCTTCGGGGGAGCTCCGGTCCTTACCTTGAGCATCGCTTCCTGGCTCCAGTGCAGATCCCTCAGTTGCTGGCACAGACCCTTCATCCCAATGGTGCAGACTTTCTCGCTTCCACCACTGGCCTCTGGGCCTTCCCAGTGCAGATCCTTCATACAGACTTGCATGAGACATTGCCGTGGGCTCTGGGCCTCCAGTTGGACTCGTGGAGGACACTGCCATGGGGTCCAGGTGCTCAGCTGGATTCTCTGGGTCTCTAGTGCATGGACAGATCTCTTGTACTCTTCTGCATTTGACTTTTTGGGTAAATATTATAAAACAATCCTATAAATTTTGTGCCCTGTATTAAATCTATTCCCTTGCAAACCCTGACTACAACTATATATATATATATATATATATATATATATATATATATATGAATATTATTTAGCCATAAAAGAGACTGAATTCTGATACATACTATAACATGGATCAACACTGAAAGCATCATGTCAGAAGGTTCTCAGAATAGTCCAATTTCTAGAGACATTAAGTAGAATGCTGTCTTCCAGGGCCTGGGAGGATGGAGGAATGAGGAGGTGCTATTTAATGGGTAGAAAGCTCCTCTCTGAAATAATGAAAAAGTTCAGAAATGGATGGTGGTGATGGTTACACACTGCCAATGTACATAATGCCACTGAATTGTACACTTCACAATGGTGAAATGGACACTTTGTATTATGTACATTTTACAACTTTTTATAAGAAAATATTTTTCAGAAGCATTTCAAGAAGAAGTGCCCTAGAGGGTGAGATGTTCGAATTAGACCCCCTACAGTGTACTTCCTTTTCTAGGGCCAGAATGGGTGCACGAAGGTATTACAAACAAAATAAGGAAAATATAAGGAAGCACAAAATATTCTAACTCCCTTAATGCAACAGCTTATAGGCATCAGAATGAAATTTTCATCCCCAAATTTGGTCTACAAGTTGAGGAGGCTAGAGAGACCCTGGAGCCAGCTAGACGTAACGCTGTGGGGACTCCCACACTGGGAGACTTCATGCTGCGCCCACTACGCCCAGCACCCCAGGCCCATGGAGGGGCCAAAGCTTGGGTCCATTTGAAGGCCCTGTAATCTTCACCAGTTGTTCCCTCCACAGGCAGAGTCAGGTGGCAATCTCTAAAGACAGTATCGGCTTAGGCAATGGAAGGAAGCCGCCGCGGGCAACTGGGGGGCAGAGGCTGGGGATGCTGCTCAGACCCTACAATGCAAAGTGCAAGCCCACAACAAAGAGGCATCCAAGCCACAGTCAGTGACATCAAGGTGGAGAACTGGGGCTACAGAAGAACCTTCTCTATAGTCGGCCAATCAGTTTAATTGAAACAACAGCGACACTCCTGACCAAGCTGTGCAGTTTGAAAACCTGGGGCCTTGGCTCTGCTTCCAAAAATAAAATTAAATTAAATTAAACTAAAAAAACATGCCTTTGCAACATTCCCTGACTTACATACGCTTGATGATACACAGACGTTCCCTTGGCTCAATTCCCTGTAAAAAGGAAGTGCGAAGAGTGCATCAAGTGCCAGGTTGGCTCTTGCAGGGCGGAGCAAGAAACCTGTCATCTCCTGAAGCACGCAGGATCCTTTTTCCTGCCTGTTGCCACCACTCTGCGTGCTCAGTTCCATCACAGACAAAGAGTTCCAGCACTTGCTGGTGCCAGAACTGTCCAAAAAACAGAAGTTAGTGCCTGGAGTAAAATTTCCACCAGTGCAGTCAGTTCAGAGATCTAATTCACTGTATACTGGACAATATGTAAATGTGAGATATCAATTTGCAGAAAATTACCTTTTGGTGCATACTAAGGAACAGGATTTCTGCAATGGACTCAATGCCTACATCTGCCCAAAATCCATACCGAAAGAGGTGACATTAAAAGATGGAGCCTTATGGAGGTAACTACGTTTAGATGAGATCATGATGGTGCAGCTCTCCTGAGTGGGATTAGTTCCCTTTCATGAAGAGATCAAAGAGTGAGCTAGCTCTTTTCCTCATATGAGACCACAACAAGAAATCAGCTGACTGCAACCCAAAAACACTCTGACCAGAACCTGACTATACTGGCACCTGCAGCTTGGATTCACAGAGTCCAGAATAAGAAATCAATTTTCCTATTTATAAGACACCCAGTCCATGATACCTTTTATACCAAAACAAACTTACTAAGACAGATTCCATCAGAGCCATCTGTCATGCTCTTATGGCTTAGTCTATAGAGGATGTCACAGACACAGACGACTTTCTTAAATTCTCTGTGTCTCAGCTTCCTCATCTGTACAACAAGGATGTGGAAATACAGCATCTTTCCAAAGGAGACTCTGAGACCCTACTGACCAGTGGTGAATAGAATACTGAGCACTTTTACAGACCAACTGAGTGAGAAAAGAAAAAAAAGGAAGGTTTTAATTCATTAACCATACCTAAAACCTTATCCCTCTCTCATTATTAAGTTATAATAGTGAGCTTTGGTGATAAAATACTCTATTATCACATCTTTGTGAGAAACATTTTATAATCTCTACACTGTGCAAAATCACAGCTACAGGATCAAGTATTGCTGAGCCAGTAAATTGTAACAATGTTAAACGCATGGAATCAGCACATCAATCTGCCAGCCAGATAGCCTGTACTGAAGCAAGGTACATCCCATCATTAATTTTCAGAAGAAAATATAGTTCAGAAACCTACTTAAGTTAGATAGGAAAGGATATGTATGTAGCAGTAATCAATTTGATTCTTTCAACAATTCTGAGAAAACTACAAATTACTTAATCCCAAATTAGTTTGCAAAGACAGAAAACAAATACAATTTTTGACTTCACATAATATTCATGGCTATATCCTTTCATTTAAGTGGATAATTTAAAAATAATTTTTCAGTATAACTGCAAAGACTTCATTCCTTTAGGAACAAAGGTTTCCAAATTATTAAATCATTCTAGTAGAAACTTTCATTCCTCTGAATTTCAAACTCTAGATTCAGAGTAGCTATTAGTCTATTGTTGTATTCAGTTCTTCCACTTAGAAATTACTTTGGTTACCCTACAGCCTCAATTTCTGCTCACTAACCCCTAATTCACTACAGGGTTTGTGCAAGAACACTGCTTCTTACAGCTGTTTCTCTAAGACTCCATAATTCAACCCAAAATCATCATACTCTGAGAAAGAAAAATTGATGAGCAAAACACTTTAGCTTCTGAAATTACTGACTGAAATGGACCAAAGGTGTCTCTCCCCGATTCATATGCTGAAGCCCTAACTGCACATTTGCTGACATCTGTAAGTATAGCTTTTGAGAGAATTATTTTTAATGAGGTCCTGATGCTGGGTTCCCTCACAGTGGGATCTGTCCTTCTAAGGAGAGGAAGAAAGATTAGAATGCACTCTCTCTCCTTGTTCTTCCCCCCCTTCAAACCTATCAGAAATAAATGTCACTTATAAGCCACCCAGTGTAAAGTATTTTACTATAGCTCCTTCCTCCTCTCTCTGCTCCTTGGCAGGCATGGTATGAGCACCTGTCTGTCCTCTGCCAGGCCTTTTCACCATGCTGTTTCTGTCCTGAAGCCTGCCAACCATGGACTGAACCCACTGAAACTGTTGATTCAAAATAAGCCTCTCCTCCTTTAAGCTACAGGTATTGGGTATTTTGTCTCAGTGATGAGATAACTAATACAAAAAATTGGTACTGAAAGTAGAGTTGCTGACCATGTGGTTTAGAAGACTTTGGAAAGGTCTGGAGAATCTTCTCCTGGCTAGAGAAATGCTACAATGCTATAAACCAAGTTTTGTAGGTGACATTGGTCAGAGCTCAGAAAACCAAAATACTGGCCGGTGAGACGGCTCAGTGGCGTAAGCGCCTGCCTGGCAAGCGCGAGGGCCCGAGTTTGACTCCCGGAACCCACATACGAAAAAAGGGCCGGTGATATCGCTCAGCGGCATGGGCGCCTACTGGTGTGTGAGGTCCTGAGGTCGAGCCCCGGTATTCGCCAAAAGAAAAAAAAAAAAAGAAAACCAAAATACTGAGAGGAACACAGACACTAAAGGCCAGGCTCATGAGGTCTCCACTGGAAACAAGGACTCTGTTGGAAACTGGACTACAGGCCGAGTGTGTTTCATTGTGGCAAATAATTTTTTTATGGTTTGTCCATGTCCATGTCCTAAGACTTTGTGTGAAGCTGAGATTAAAGTTGGCAGACTAATTGATCTGATAAGAGTATATTTCAAAGTGGCCCAATGTTCAGGCTGTGGCATGAGTACTGTTGGCTGCTCTTAGCCAGATCTACAGTAAGAATTGGGAGAGAAAAGCAGACATGACTGATCTGAAAATTTTCCAGCCTGGTCTGAAAGGGAGCACCTCTAAAGTCAGGGGTCCAGAATAGCATAGTTGCTAAAAAGGTCACCATCAAAAAGAAGCCACATACATTGCATCAGGCATCTCAGTAATGGGCCACACCCCACCTTTTGCAAGCTCAAAAGTAAAAAGCTGTACAGCTTTCATTTGAAAAAACAGTCCCTTTATGCCTGCTCAAGAAGGTCCACCCAGGATATTGGTTCTACAGGATTCAGTTCACTGATTTGAGCCATCAAGACACTCAGTAGTCACTGCAGCCATGGTCCACAGGAGCCAGGCTACTGCTCAAGTGGCAGCAGACCCTTGTGTCATTTACACGGTGCTGGTTTTTCAGGCATACAGAATGCATGTGGTCAGGGAGGCTTACAGCTGGATTTTCAAGGAAGGCTCATGAGGCCAAACTGTTGCTGAGAGGGCAAATGTGTAAAGATTTTTTTTTTTTTTGTGGGTACTGGGGGGTCGACCTCAGGACCTCGTGCGCCAGCAGGCACCCGTGCCGCTGAGCGATATCACCGGCCCCTTTTTCGTATGTGGGTTCCGGGAGTCAAACTCGGGCCCTCGCGCTTGCTGGGCAGGCGCTTAAGCCGCTGAGCCATCTCAAAGGCCCGAAGATGTGAGAGTGAAGCCAATGGTGCTCAGTAACAACTATAATAAGCATATTTGTAAGAGGTGCTTTGTATCTGCTTTCTTTTATTTTCATCTACTCTTTTTTTCTACTCTTTTTTTTGAGATGAGCACTTAGCTCATCAATGATTAGATGTTCTTCTTTTCCGATATATGCATTAAGTACTATGCATTATATGGCTCTCCATGCACTTAGCAACAACTATAATATGCATATTTATAAAAATTGCTTTTTATCTGCTTTCTTTTGTTTTCATGTACTGTTTTTTTCTAATTTTTTAGAAGAAGTACTGTGTTTCTTTTCCAATATATGCATTAAATACTACATATTAAATGGTTCTTCATGCCCTAAACTGGCTACATTCTTTGATGGCTACTATTTGCTGTTTAAAGAACATTCAACAGATTCTAAAATATATTACGACAACTTAAAGTTAATTTTTAAAAGTAAACTTTTAAATTTTCCTTATTTTAAACACATAAGAAATAAGCTAAATTTAGTTTGTAAAAGATGCATTTTTAAAAGATGAAATACTTTTTAAACTGTCAATGATATCAATATTTATATAATTTGGAGATGCTTCATGTTTATCTACATTTAGGAACCTTTTATTTCATATTACTGTCCAATCTGCATCTGGAAAAACAGTAGTTTGAAAAATATCTTCACTTTGAATAATGATCATTATCATCACAGTCATCATTCCAGATTCTATTTAGGGGCTATCACTTATCTTTGAAGCAAAGACTTAAAAGTATCAAGTTTTGGCATTCTAAGACTAATAATTTATTTCATCTGGGAAGAAGTGCTATGGTACCCCAAAAGAAAAATACAATTTTAAATTATGAAATTTATAATTATAAATTTATATATATATATATAAATTTATAATTATAAATTTATATATAAATTTATAATTATAAATTTAAATTAAATTATAAGTTTTATATAATTATAAAATTTATAAAACTCCAAAAATCTATATATAAATTCATATACCAACTATAATTATTTAAGCACCAAAGAACAACATGCAACATTATGAAATTTTCTTATGGCAGAACTAAGTAAATGAATATTGTATATAAGAAAAAATACAGAAGACAAGTGTCTTCTGTTTAAATGTCCTGCTCTTAGAAGTTCTACATAGGATTGCTTTTTGTGTGTAGACACACACAAAGGAACAAAAATTTAAAAGCAACCAGGAACAATTGAAAAATGCAATTATCTTATCAGAATTGTTTTTCATTCTACACTTGAACAATTACAGCAATATGTATTAGCAAACATGGTAGAACAAATCTTTACAGAGTCTATACTTTAAAACTCCGTTATGAACATTGCACATATGGTCTGGTCCCTAAAGAATTTCTTCTCTCTCCTCTTTGCTCTTTCTCCTCACCAATGTGTTATTTCTTCTAAAAGTCTGCTAGCTCCTCTCTGGGAGGAGCTTCCTAGGTCAAGCAAGGAAGGCGAGGCTCAGAGGACCCCCAGACACACACAGCATTTGTACTTCAGCAGACAGCACATCTCTGGGACAGATGGATGCTGAGAGGAAGCAGAAGCAAATGCTTGACACTGTTCTATAACCCAGATCTCAAACTGAGTATAATCGCATCAAAAAGCTCCTCTAAAGCTTGTACAGCCACAAAAGTGACTAGAAGTTATTTTGAGAATCCTGAGCTGAAGTTTGCAGCATAAGATTCCCTGACCTTGAAATCTGACATCTACACCTTTACAGATTATTTCATAAGAGCTCTCGTTGCCCAGTGCACAGACTTGCTCTTGCCCAGCCGCAAATCTGCCTACCCCATATTTCCTCAGCCACCAACAGAGAAGAGCAGCCATGGGGAGAAAGAAGCACGTGGACGTGGACGCACCATGGTCCACAAGGAGCAGAGGAGAGATGGGGCCCCCCGGGAGTTTCACCGCTAACCTGGATGTCTCAAATTATTAACATTTTTCATTTCTGTCTTCGCAATTACACTGGAAGCTTTTTCCAGGGCTCTTCAAGGCCTCCTCGCTCTTTGATTGCCTCTGCCAGCTCCAGCCGCCCCACATGGCAGAGCTGCCTGTGGAGCAGCCCACAGTTGCCATGGAGACAGTGCCCAAATGGAAGAGGAGGGCTAGGAGGATGCCAGGCTGCAGCGCCACCACGCCAAGGTCCTGGGGAGGGACACTGAGGCACAGCTGCGGGGGGTGGGGATGACAGGGCCAGGGCAGTGGGAAAACAAGGTGACATGACAGAGACACATTTAAAATTGGCAAGTGTCTGGAAATGATCCATTGTTTCTACCACAGCAAAACAAAACTCAGTTCCTCGGGCTTATTCAAAAAAAACGTAGACTATATATATTGAATGAATATACATGTATATGTTGAATGAATAAATAAATATATATATGTATATGTGTATATATATGTGTGTGTGTGTGTGTGTGTGTGTGTATGTATTTGTTCTGTCTTATAACTGGAAATAGCATTTCCTGAAAACAGCGGGATGGCTTTGGAGCATAACACTAATTCATATGAGCACCTTATCATAATATTGATTCACCATCATGATTCACATCCTATTGTGTGCCATTAATGAGGCTCTGACAGTCATTTTTTTACTTTTATTCAAAAATCTGAGTTTCTGTTTAATGTGCAGGAATTCTAAAATAAGATTTGTTTATGAATAAAAACTACAGGCTCACAAAGAGTAACTCCTATGGGGGAGTCCTTGGAATTCAGCCCCAGGCATTCTAAAACTGAGCTACACCTGCAGCCTCATTTATTTGTTTGTTTGCTTGTTTATAATGAAATAGGGTTTCACTAGGTTGACTGATCTGGCCTTCAACTTGTAATCCTCCTGCATCAGCCTTCCAATAACTGGGATTCCAGGCACGTGCTACTGCACCTGGCAAGAATAATTCTTTCAGAATATTGAAGCCTTCCAATTCTCAAAGATGGAACCATTTTTTAAGGATGTGGTTAGGACTGTTCAGCAGTATCCCAGTTCACTTCATCCTCTGGGCATAAGGCGGACTGGACACCTCTCTCGTTAAAGTTGGGCAGGGCTACACAGCCCTGTCTGCCTGAAGAAATATGACTGTGTGACATTTCACTCCATTTTTCACTTTATTTTCCTATCTCCACGGTAATGGAAGACTGTGACACAGAGGAGGCGCTGGCCTGGATCAAAGAGTGTCTAGGGTTGTGCAAATATCCATCCCCACCTCTTGACAATCCATTCTGAAAACCTAACAACTTCGATTACTTTAAGCCACTGAAATTGGGAACAAGCAGCATAATTTAGCTTATTCTAACTGACACACAACCTCCTTATTCAGTCACAGAATACTTTCACCTTCATTACTGTCTTAATTGATATTAGGAGTATAGAGAATTACGACAGATTCTCTCTTCAAAGTTTACAAAGGTAGCACGTGATTGCAGTAGCAAGCAATATATAAAATATTCTGTGGTATATGGAAAGAAATCTGTAAGAGTTCATACTGGGATGAGGTTAAGGCTGCAAAGCCGGGCATTTAGGTTGGAGATATGGAAGGATTAGTAAGCCAAGAAGAAGCCCTTCTATCGTAAGTTAGGTATAAAGGCCTACGACCTACTACGACAGGTGGACGACTCAACTACCGTTACTATTACCAGTACCATTATTAGTAGCAGTGGAATTAAAGGTGGAAAATCCAAGTCACTTAGTGCT
Source organism: Erethizon dorsatum (assembly GCA_028451465.1). NCBI lineage: Eukaryota > Metazoa > Chordata > Mammalia > Rodentia > Erethizontidae > Erethizon > Erethizon dorsatum. The sequence goes on from CM051833.1 coordinate 62,103,739, forward strand.
AAAGACACTCTGTGGGGACAGGTCAAATTGAATTTGGATTTCAGAAAAAAAACATCAAATACGTTTTTAGTATAAGTGTATCACATGCAGTATTAGGATATACATGTACTGAAAAAATGTATTTTTATTTGTTTATAAATTCAAAAATGGTTAAAATTGCTGTAGTCTTGTATTTTCATTCACTAAATCTAGCCACTATGATCATGTGTCCCTCTAAAGCCTGCACAGATTTGTGCAAAGGGGCTGATGGGGAAGCAGTAGAAGTTTCTCTTTGAGTATCAGTAAGATGAATAACAACAAAGACTAATCACACTTTTTTGTTTCCTAAATAGAAGGATAAATCATTCCTACTCATTTACTGAAATAATTTCAAAACAAATCATAGAAATGCCCTTTGCTTCCATAAAAGCCACAGTCTAAGAAAATAGTTTGAGAAAATCTGTAACTTTGAAGTCATCTATTTTTTATGATCCAAATGATCACCAAACAAGATAATTAGTGGGTTTTCGTTTTGTTTTGTTTTTAAACTCCTTTTCAAAATACCGTTTTAATATTCTTCCTCCCCTGGCCTTAGCCACAAATCTATGGCATAAGTGACAGAATATTTTATGCTGGTTTAGTATTTTTTTTTCTTTTAAAGAGAAGAAAAAACAAAAGAAATCAAAAAAAGAACAAATTTTCAAAACAACATAATATGAGGGTAACAATGGTTAATGCATTACGTATTATTATCTTTAAGTTAGTTATTCAGGATACCAGACATTAGCATTCAGTTGTCCAAACATTATTGGCTCAAACCTTACTCTTCAATGAACTAAGTAAAATTGGTAGTGTATCTATCTTAACCATCTTATATATATATAGAATTTTTTTTTCCTTTCGCTTCTTTCTTTTCCCTATTCCAGTCTCTCTTTCCTATTGACCAGTTTCTTTTTGATTCACCATGTCTATTGTACATTTTGGATCTTATTTACTCTTTCAGTTTCTCATACTAGAGAGACAATACGATGCTTACACATGTGCGTCCGGTTTATTTCACTTATGAGTATTTTCTCGAGTTGCATCCATTTACCTATAAAAGTCTCCAGTTTATCCTTCTTTATGGCTGAATAGTACTCCATTGTATAAAAATACCACATCTTTCTTAACCATTCCTCAGTTGATGGGCATTTGGGTTGTTTCCAAGATCTGGCTATTACAAATTGTGCTGCTATAAACATGGGTGCACATATATCACTGTGGTATGATGTTTTTAATTCTTCTGGGAAGATGCCCAGAAGGGGAATAGCTGGGTCAAATGGGACCTCCAACCCTAGTTTTTTGAGGAATCTCCACACTGACTTCCACAGTGGCTGTACCAGTCGACACTGCCACCAACAGTGAAGAAGGGTTCCTTTTTCCCCACAGCCCCTCCAGCATTTGTTATTAGTTGATTTCTTGATACTAGCCATTCTTTCTGGGGTGAGATGGTATCTCAGTGTTGTTTTAATTTGCATCTCTCGAATGACTAGTGATGTTGCACCTTTTTTTGTATATTTATTTGCCATTAGTATTTCTTCATCTGAGAAATGTGTATTCATCTCAGATGCCCATTTTTGGAGTGGGTCTTTAAATTTGGGAGGTCTGATTTTTTTGAGTTCTTTATATGTTCTTGATAGTAATCCTTTGTCTGAGGAACAGCTGGCAAACATTTTTTCCCATGTTGTGGGTTGTCTCTTCACTCTGTTGGTGGTTTCTCTTGCTGTGCAAAAGCTTTTTAATAAGATGAGATCCCAGTTGTTGATTCTTTGGGATAGTTCCCGTGCGGTTGAGGTTTTATTCATAAAGTCTTTGCCTACACCAATGTCTTCAAGTGTTTTATCTATCCTACCTTCCAGCAGATTTAATGTTTCTGTTTTAACATTTAGATCTCTGATCCATTTTGAATTTAGTTTAGTGCATGGTGAAAGATACGGGTCTAGTTTTAATCTTCAGCATGTGTAGAGCCAGTTTTTTCAGCACCATTTATTAAAGAGGCTATCTTTCTTCCAGCGAATGTGTTTGGCACCTTTGTCAAAGATAAGGTGGCTTAGTATGTCTGGGGTTGTTTCAGCATCTTCTATTCTGTTCCATTGATCTCCAGGTCTGTTTTTTTGCCAGTACCACACTGTTTTTATCACAGTAGCTTTATAGTATAATTTCAAGTCGGGGATTGTGATGCCCCCTGCCTTGCGTTTGTTGCCCAGAATTGCCTTTGCTATTCTAGGTCTCTTCTGATTCCAAATGAATTTTAGGATTGTTTTCTCTAATTCTGTGAGATATGCTGTTGGAATTTTGATTGGAATTGCATTAAATCTGTATAACAATTTTGGAAGTATGGCCATTTTCACTATATTGGTTCTTCCTATCCAGGAGCAAGGGATATCTTTCCATTTTCTGATATCCTCTTCAATCTCCTTTTTCAGAGTACTGTAGTTTTCAGTGTAGAGGTCTTTTACATCCTTTGTGAGGTTGATTCCTAGGTATTTCATTTTTTTGGATGTTATTGTGAAAGGTATTGTTTCCCTAATTTCTCTTTCAGTAAGTTTGTTATTTGTATACAGGCAGGCTATTGACTTTTGAGTATTGACTTTGTATCCAGCTACACTACTGAATTTGCTAATTAAATCTAGCAGTTTTTTAGTGGAGTTTTTGGGGTCTTCTGTGTAGAGTATCATGTCATCTGCAAATAATGATAATTTAACTTCTTCCTTTCCAATCATTATTCCCTTTATTTCTTTCTCTTGTCTAATTGCTCTGGCTAAAGTTTCCAGGACTATGTTGAATAAGAGTGGAGACAGTGGACATCTTTGTCTTGTTCCTGATTTTAGAGGGAAGGCTTTCAGTTTTTGGCCATTTAGTATAATATTGGCTGTTGGTTTGTCATAGATAGCTTTTACCAGGTTGAGATAAAGACCCTCTATTCTGGGCCGGTGAGATGGCTCAGCAGCGTAAGCGCCTGCCTTGCAAGCGCGAGGGCCCGAGTTCGACTCCCGGATCCCACATACGAAAAAGGGGCCGGTGATATCGCTCAGTGGCACGGGTGCCTGTTGGCGTACGAGGTCCTGAGGTCGACCCCCCGGTACCCACAAAAACAAACAAACAAACAAAAAAAAAAGACCCTCTATTCCAATTTTCTGTGGGGTTTTTATCATGAAAAGGTGCTGGACTGCTGGTTTAGTATTTTAAAACTAACAAATCCATTTGAAAAACAATTGTTAAATATTAGGACATATGCCAAGCCTATTAAAATAAAACAAAATGTCCTTTCTTCTCAAAATCTTTGAGCAGGCATGTAAAAACTTCTAGTGTTAAAAATTACATTTATAAAAGGAATAACCTTTCTCTTTAAGGACCCAATTTTCCCTACAATGACTATCGGATGTTAGCAGGGCACATCTGTTGCAATTTTTTCTTTTTCTTTTTTTTTTTTTGTTTTTTTGGTTTTTGGTACCAGGAATTGAACTCAGGACCTTGTTCTTGCCAGATAGGCACTTATGCTGCTGAGCTATACCCCTGGCCTACATTTGTTAGAGATAATGAACCAGTATGAATGCATTATTATTAACATAAGTCCATACTTAATTCAGATTTACTTAATTTTTCCCTAAAGTCCTTTCACTGTTCCAGGACCCATCCAAGATATGACATGACTTTTAGTCATCCTAGCTTCACAGGCTCCTCTTGTCTGTGACACTTCCTCAGGCTGTATTTTCACTGCGCCTACCTGTTTTTAGAACTGCTGGTCAGATATTACGGGGGATGTTTCCGCATCATCAGAATGAGGTTGTGGGCCTTCAGGCTAAGCCATGGAGGTAAAATGCCATTATCAACATACCATATCAAAGGCATAAAGTAGGTTTTTTGTAATTGATCATTTTTATGAATTGCTTCCTCATATTCTTGGATACTAAATTATAATTTAATGCCCCTATCTTTATAAAGTAGTCTGTTGGAATTCACAGGGCACTGGTTGAAGATCCCGTATGCTACACAGATACTCAGTGCCTTTCATAAAATAGTGCAGTATTTGCACATAACCTATGTACATCCTACTGCATTTCTAGTCATCTTTAGACAGGTTATAATACCTAATACACTGTAAATGCTTTCCGGGAAGTAATTATACGGTATTGTTCAAGGAATAGTGACAAGGGAAAAGTCTTTACATATTCAGGATAGACGCAATTTTGATGTCTATTTTTGATTCAGGGCTGGTTGAATCTGGGAGTCCAGAATTTGCAGAAACAGAGGACAAAGTATATTGCCAATATATCCAATTTGGACAAGATTCATTTCGGAAATGAATGGTACCCGGTATGAACTGCAACTCCATTTAGAATGATCAGATGACATTTTAAAGTGCAAAAGCCAAAAAAATTGAAACCTAGAAAAGAGTCTCATGAAAATAGTGAATATTACATTGGTCCTTTAATTAAATCCTGCATAATTAAAGGCTAAAGTTACAGTTACAGCTGGGCTAAAAAATCCAGTAAACACAGAATTGTTTTGAAAGATAAGGAGAGTAGCCTGTGGCAGAGGGACTGCCTGCAACCTGGTCCCCAGGGCCAAACACCAGCCCCGAGTTCCTTAAGTTGCTCAGGGACTTAATTCTTTCCAAGCATGCTAACCTTAATCCAATCAATGATCTCCCCCATGACCTAAGAGTTGGCACATCTCCCTTAGTACTTGAAAACACAAGAGAATTCAAGTCTCTTATTTGTTAAGCCTCCAAATGGAAAATTTCAGGAGTTGAGGGAAGCAAATGTATTATTTTTCAATTATTAAATAGTTCATCAATTAAGAAGAAAGTAAACCATTACCCAGAAGTTGTCATTTTTGTAGATCAAAGATGGCTGCTTACCAGGAACTTCACATAGTCCTATCTAATGTTCTCAACAGTGTAGTGGCAATGTAAGCTTGGATACCTGTTTTTCAAATTCCCAAGATGACTCTCAAATAGAAAGCTTTTTAAAGTATGTGCTACTTTTGGCAAAAAAATCAGGTAAGGATTCCTTTTCCCTCTTTCTATGAGACCCAAAGGCAAAAACTGATATTATTAGTATGTAGATGTCAACGGGCAGTTGAAAATGGTAAGGAGGCCAGAATACCTCCTTCCACCAAGCCCCGAGGTCACCAGCTTCTAGGAACAACCTCAGGCACAAAGGCACAAACTCAGTTGTAAAGCTCCAAACTGCTCTCCCAAGTCCAGACAGTCAGTAATTTTAACACGTGGGTATCAGATGGGAGTCAAATGCTAAAGGTACATAAATATGTAGCCAATACATTCTTCCAAAGGAGAAAGAATGTAATCTACGTTATTGTTTCAGTGGACAGCCACAATTTAAACTTCCAAGGGACAACACCGTAAAATACACGTGTTAGGTCTTAGGGACCTCTCCTTCTCAATGTGCAAGTTCTATATTTCAAAGAAATTTTCAGGAAGGCATAGAAAATTTAAGTGACACAGTGTGCTCTGTAATAGTGGAGATACTAATGTTTATAAAAGTAAATATTTTATTTTCAACTAATATTAACTCTGAGTTATAGACATTTTGCATATGAGATGAAATAAAAATAAATATAAAATTACTAAAATTTTACTTTTTGGGGGGCAGTACTTGGGATTGAACCAGGGCCTCCTGCATGCTAGGCAGGTACTCTGCCCCTGAGCTACACCCCCACTGTAGAATTCCACTCTTGACACCACACATTAGATCCTAACATTGTATTGTGTTGCATTTAAAAAAAAAAAGTCCAAAACACATTAACATTCATTCTTTATACAATCCTTTCAATGTGTATCATTCAAGGTCTTACCTCCAAATCAGCATTTAATACTTTTGTAGCAATTTAAAATAATTTTCTTTCAGTTTACAATATCCCGAATCATAGAAAGTATCTTCAGTTTAAATATAATGGTTATTATAAATTCATTTTAAGAAAATAAATCTACTTTTGATAATTATATATGGTAGTTACTCCCAATTTTGTCATTTTTTAACTATACTTTCTCTTACGAGAATGTCTTTTAAAAAGTCTGAAAATTCTCCTGTATACCAACAATTCCCTGTGTTTCATAGTCCACTACTTTTCTTTAACAGGATGGTTATCATTCCATGCAAACATAAACTTACAATAGCTATATTTTTGGTTCCAAAGGTATGCTTACTATCACTCCACAGCAAACTACCTGGAGTATTTGTACTCCATTTATTATGAGATACCCTGCCTTTGAAAAACACCTGCTATTTTTGAGGATGCCAGGAGATACATGGCAGCTAACTTAATTGGCAAAAGCATTCTACTAGGTCTGCATATGGAAATGGAAGGCAGCCTTGCCAACTAACCATCATATTAATCTCTCATATACATTCACTGCTAGATTATCCTTCTTCCACTTTGTCTTCTCATTTCAACATATATCAATGAGATGATTCGATGATGATCATATGTCAAAAACCGTATCTTCCATAAGGTATCTCCCTAGAAACTAAGCGTTCACCAATGCACATGGGTTCTTATTTGTACTGTACCAGTACACGATCCATTTTATAGTCATTTTAGTGAGCAACCCATAAGGAGGTTGCACTCTAACAAAGAGACACATGAGAACAACTTTATGAACCAGTAAATGAATGAGTTGACCTCTTGTCCAATAAACAAATGAATGAGTTGTGCATATATGTTACCACGGAGATAAAACAGGGCAAGATGATAAGGAGAGACTAAAAACAGCCAAAGTAGCTACAGCCTAATAAACCAGGGAGATAAAGACGGGAGATGAAATAAAACACTGTTCTGAGTCACCATCTATATTTTATAAATCAATGCAAAACATACAAAATTAACTGAAGAATAGTCTATAACAGCTCAAAGAATGACCTATATTATCCTTAGGAAATTCTAGTTCATTTAGGGAATAATTCAATATCGAAGTCTTAAAATCTGCCATAGAGATCAGCCTTTCTGCACCTTGGAGACCATGTTGGTATTGTCCTGGGATCTCTGGAATAGACCACACAGCCTCCTGTGCCCCGAATTCATACCACGAAGCTCTAACTGTTGGCAGGATGGTATTCAAAGATAGGGCCTTTCGAGGTAATCAGGATTAGCTAAAGTAGCCAAAAGTGCCGTTAGGAGGTGCAGCCTGGTTGGAGGTGGGTCCGGGGATAAGACCTGAAAGGTGTGCTCTTCTCCCTGACTCCTCCCTGCTCTTCTGCTTCCTGTCTGCCCTGGGTTGAGCACCTTTTACTCCACTGAGCCCCTCTGCCATTCTGTTTCTGCCTTAGAGCCAGCACACTGTGCACTAAACCTGTGAATCAAAATAAACCTAACCTAAGTTGCAGGTGCTGAGCATTTTGTCCCAGGAACAAGAAAGAGATGAATATGAATCCTTTACAGTGTGTTGATTTAGTGGGGCCTTTCAAACACCAGGTTGCATTCATACAACACAAATGCCATTAGACATGTTTTCCCTAAATCCTGTGATTTAGGGAAAACATAGTATGCTCTTGGGTCTGGAATTAGGCAGTATTTATGCCATTCAGTGTGGAATTCGGTGATCTCGGGGCATCATGAGGAGCACGATGGAGGGCTGTGACTACAATATCTCACCATCTTCTCCTGGTGACCTCTAATACTTCACAAATTCTTCTGTCATCACGATATTCTCTGTAACGTCACACACCTGCACACTGTAATACCTGATATATCATTCATGTATTTTCTAACCCAATACCCAGGTGCAGCTTCCCTTCTTGATATGAGGATGACAAATTCTTCCACATTCTAATAGTTTCACTGCAGAATGTTGAGTAGCACAATCACAGACTACCCCACACTTAGCGTTTTTCCCAATCCCTTATGATGGTTGTAGAAGAAGCTCTACATTTGCCAAAGGACCAGTGTTATCTATGTTCAAAGACACATCAGCAATTAATACACAGGTAACAATGTTGCATTTATATGAAAACTATTCAACAGAAAAACCAAAAGCAACCTTATGGTAAAAGAGCAACTATTTAACATAGATCATGGGTATAGGTATTAAGAAACAATATTTCCCCTCAACATCCACAGAGAAATTTGCTCTAAACACTAAGAAGGAGAAGGAAAGTTAATGGGCAATAAATACAACCGTGCAAGGATAAAGGACACTCAGAGAAACAGAAAATAACTCTCAGTGATAGCATCCTCATTGGGCTGGTGCTGAAAATCTCACAGATCCACCAAATCTGGCCCACCCACTCTCATTCAGCTTAGATGACAAACAACTATAAGGAACGGCATGCAATTTACAAGCAGAAAAACACCACCTAAGGGTATTCTGAGAATTGGAGAACACGACAAAACCTATTGGTCCAAACAGCTGGCATGCTGCTTTTAAAAACGCCCATCCTCGGGCCGGTGAGATGGCTCAGCGGCTTAAGCGCCTGCCCGGCAAGCGCAAGGGCCCGAGTTCGACTCCCGGATCCCACATACGAAAAAGGGGCCGGTGATATCGCTCAGCGGCACGGGCGCCTGCTGGCGCGCGAGGTCCTGAGGTCGACCCCCCGGTACCCACAAAAAAATAAATAAATAAATAAAAATAAAAAAAAAAAATAAAAACGCCCATCCTCACTTTCAAGATATAAAATATGAGAAAGCACATGTGAAGACTAACATGCTATAAAATATAAAGGAATAACTTTGCTTACATTTCCTCCCACTCTCCGCTCAACCCAAGACAGCACCTTCTCAGCTCTGTCACCTGCACACCCACTTGCAGTTCCACCTTACCTGCCATGCTGTTGGTAAACCTGAGCCTCATAAAAATGCAGTTTGTCAGGCCATGAGGAAGCCACGTAAACTCATTATACTGTGTAAGCATAAAGAATGTTAAGAATGAAAAATGTGAAGTCCTACTGGCAATTACTGCATTTCAGGAGAACTGGCATATAGAGAAAGGGAAGGATTTCAGAAATGCGAGGGAAAATAAGCTTGGAGAGCTTCTGACTTTGAAATCAGGAGTTTTAAAAGGACGGACATCACTATTCTTCAAGTATAAGAAAGAGCTAACCCACTAAAAGCAGGTAGATTACCTAGTTTTGCAGGTACATACCCAGATCATTTGTTTGCCACACTTTACAACTTGTTGATTTCTCAAAACTCAATATTCTGTTTATTGAATGAATAGATAAATCAGTGAGCCATCAATCAGAAGAATTCATACATACAAAGAATTCTGTTGCTATACTGGCTTAAGCTATCTCCTCATTGCCACATTTGAAATTCCTTCAGGTTTTACCAAGTATAATGAAACTTCAGCACGCTGCTCAGCGCTCACCAGAACACACTCAGTCTCGTGTGTCACAGGAAAAACTTTTAGGGGAAGGGGTGGCACCTGAGTGTGTATTTCCCCACACATCCCTTGTTCTTTTCCCCTGCTTCTTTCTTGGGTCCACAAGTACAAGCTAAAAGCACTCTTTCTTTCCCCTCAGCTGCACAGACAAGAAGGATGTGCCACTATACCATTCTTCATACGACCCTGAACAGCAGAAAGAAGACTTCAGATTGACAGGGAGAAAGGACCATATCTTAAATTGCTATAAAAAGCAAACAAAGCCTTGATTAACATCTCTTCTCAAATACTTAAAATATTGCTCAGTAACACACTCAATGGGGAATTTTAACGTCCCTTCTCTACTTCTTTTAAAAGTTTGGGGAACACAAAACAAGTTAAATTTTTCTAATTTACACATGATTTCTTCCTAGTGACAGGCTACAGTTGGAGTGATAAGAATTCTCTGCAACTTTGTTCAAGTATTTAAGGAAATATGCTCCAAAAACGTGGAAGCCAACTATGGTTCACACTTCTAAAACTGTTCTGATAAAGCCTCCTAGGCGCCAGACTAGGCAGCCCACCAGGAGAGAAAATAATATTCTGGAGACGGCTCTACAGACTCCACTTTTGAGGAACAAAAGGGCTTCGTGCTACCCTCTTCTTTAGGCAGCAACCATATGTGCAAGAAGAAATACATACAGGGAAACTTCTTGAGCCAATTTGGTGTAAGTTACAATCTCTGAAGTGGATAGAGAATAACAAATGACTCCCAGTGGTGGGTAAAGGAGAATTCTTCCTTTAGGGAATGCCCAGTGGTGTGGAATGCAGCAGCATCTTTACAACCATTGGGGAAGTGGGCATTGTACATCTATATTAGTCAAGGACATCAGAGATCTCGTTTAGAGGCAAGAAAATCTCTTGACTCCTACTCATTAAAAAAAAAAAAAACTATGTTTGAAATACATAAATGCTCCAAAGAATATATTTTAGACTTAACTGTTCGTCGTTACTGTGCTTCACATAGCATTTCACATAAATTATAATATTATATACATAGAAACCCTTGGAATTTTGATCTGAATGAGCCAGCAACAAAATAAGCACAGATTCAAGAAAAAGTAAATGCCAACCATGAGCTGGATTTCAGAATTTGGACCCCTCATCCAGTGTTCCCTCCAGAGGCGCCAGCAACCAGGACCCAAAACGAACCCAAGGCAAACAACAAACGATGGCTTATGAATCATTTTTTGTAATAAACACATACACACATCGCAAAATGATTAACTGGCCATTTACTGTGTGCCAGTTACTACCCTAGGATTCGAAGATTAATGATAAAAAATACACAACCCATATGTGCACAGTCCTCTTGACCAAGGGAAAAGGTACACTTCCCCGAATGTGGGGACGGAGTATGGAAAATCATGTATTTATTTGCCTAAGATCAGTGTCTCAACTGACTCTTCCCAATGAACATGGATTTGAGAAGCAGGGCACTACCGCAGAACACACGAAAATGTGTGCAAGTATACACAAACAGCAGCCACCTGTGAGCATAGACTGTCACAAACACCTGGCTGTCACACAGAGGTCCTAAGTTTGTACAGATGCTGAACTATTCTTTACATGTGAAAAGCAAAGGCAAGAACTGCAGAACATGACCTGGCATCTTGATTTTTTCATAGTAGAAATAGCTAGTCCATTTCAGGTTTCACTGCTAAAACATCAAGCACTTTGCTAATAACCTTTTAATTCACAGTCACAGTCTGAACACTCAACAATTATTCTCCTGTATCAACACTGACCCTCAGTAGTAACCCACCCACTTTCTAAAAACATGGTAAATTTTGGACATTAATGCATTAAGTTAGAGTATATTCTCAAGCTACCCTTTCAACTAATTGCTCCATTGCCTTATTTACTGTGGAGACATTCAAAAATCAGTGCCCAGGGAATGTTTTCTTAAAGAATAACCCCTCCAGGAGAAAATAGACAAATTTAATGTCAAGCTCTAGAACAATGCTTGCAAAAGAAGAATTAATAAAATCAGGCACATACTGTTAAAGACATGACAAAGAGTGAAGTAATTGCTATAGACAAAAAATATAAATCAATTGACATAACTAGCTCAAGTGAGAAATATGCAGAAGATAGGACAAGACAATTCACAGAAGACTTAAGAATACAACTAACCAGAGAGACATTTAACCTCAGCAATATTCAAAGAGAAGTAAATTAAATCACGAGAAAACATAATTTTCCCCTATGTATTTAGAATTTTTTTTTTTAATTACAATACCCATGGTGTCAAAATCATGGGAAAATTGGCAAATCCATTCCTTGCTGAGAGAATATAAATCAGAGACCTTCTCTGGAGACGCACTGGAAATGTATCAATGGCTATGAAAACACCCAGTCCTAGGAAGTAATCTAAAGCAAGTAAACTGATGAAAAGAACTGAGCTAACAGGATTATAATCACAGCATCAAAAAGACTGTCAAAAAATCAAAATGCCATAAATCCATAAAAATAGTTACTTAAGTAAATGATGTTACATAAAGGTATGGGAAACAGATACTAAAAAACTTAATACTGAAAATAGGAAAAGCTGCCTTGTACATTAAGAAGTAACAGAACAGAATATAAGTTCTCTTCTTCCAACTTTTAAAATGTCCATGGGTTAGCATTTTTGCTAAAGTTAGGGTCATTTGTGAGACCTGAGGTCATGCGTAAACTTTAACTTTTCATTTATATGTTTTCAAAAATGTAATGAGTATGCATTCTTTTTTAAAACAAAAAATTAATAAAATATTATTTGAAAAAGAGAAAACCACTTCACTAATGGGCCATTGACTTCTCAAAAAGACACTATCTTGCAAAACCTACTCAATACAACTCAAATTTTAAACAGAAAAAAATTATAACAGATTGAGCTACATATAATACATACTCCATGAAGAATGAATTTTAACTTGAAGTCACACATTCAGCTAAATAATGAAACTTGTTCCATATCAAACGTATGATATTCTTTTCAAAAATGAAAAGGCATGATTTTTTTCTGTGTACTGGTGTAATGTACATTAAATAATATATTTAGTGGAAAAATACTATTTATAGACTAAAGCACTTGAAATCCTACCATAAAAATGGTAATCTTGCTTTGTGCAGGTGTGTGGGTGGGTATGTGTGCTGGGTATCATATTAAGCATAGTTCTGGGACTTAATTTTCTTTTTAGCCTCAGCTATCATGAATATTGTCCATATAAGCAACTGTTATTTGAAATATAACTCATACGTATATATTTCTTTAGGTAATTATGGCATAATATATCAGTGTACCTACTATGGACTTCATACTATTACTCTTTTCTTAACCAACTCAAGGAATATCAACAGCCTGATCTACACATTACCAGCCCTGGATACACACACTACCACACTATTATCCACAACCTGGATAAATGCGACATGATTTGTACTGCCCCTGACATTTTTTGCACTTCCTCCCTCTGAGTTTCTGGACAATTTCACTTCCTCCTTACCCACACTCCCCGTGACTCTAAGAACCATGTTCTGTACCAGCGAGGACTATGTTAAAAATGAGAGACAGGACTGTAGCTCTTTTATACTTGGACAATGTGCTTTGATGCCAAAAAAGTTCCTTTCTATAGGTTAATTCTGTACATATGAAGGTACTGACTGCTATGTTACGGTAATATTTGAAAGTCCAAATAAAATATTTGACAGAGGAGAATAATACTTGTTTTATAAGTGGGAATTTTTAGGTTAAGTAGTCACACTCAGAGTTAAAAAAAAAAAAAATAAAGTACCCATGTGGAAATTCAGTTTTTTCTTCTTTCTTAACTGTGTCCATGATTGGTCCTATTAATACTAAGATATTAAACACCAGCCAAAGTCTAATGATCTACATTGAGGTAGAATATGTGATGGATAATAGCCAGCCTGGATCATCATTTTTATATGGCTTGGGAAGTCAGATTTTGACACTGTCCTTTTGAAGTTCAATTCTCACCACTTACACAGCCATCCAATTATTGGCAGAAACTAAGATGGGGAGTAGCGAAGAAACACTAAGGGTGAGTTATTTTAAAGTCAGCTTTAAAATAAATCAGTTAAATTTCATGGATCATCCTCACTATAAATCAGCCAGGGCAGTAGACACTCCCCTGATAATTCCTGTTACAGTGTCAAAATACCATGAAATATTTAAAGAGCTCAATGACTACCTGAAGTACTGTGAAAGCTACTACATCCAGAATTCTATCAACTAGAATTCTTTATAAACCATGTCAATGGGGAACGCTTCTTCCTTACTTCTGATACTTCCTTCCAGGTAAAGGGAAATTAATTAATGAAACACGTCTGGCCTCTCTCCAACCCTTCACTTTCTCTGCCTCTGAAGACTAACGCAGCAGCCTCCCTTGCTTCTTCCTCCTTCCTCTGGAGACCTCCGTGCCTGAACAGAGCAAGGCAGGACTCTACCACCTCAGAAGCAGCTCTGTCCCTGTGGGGAGGGAGGGGGGAAGCAAAGACAAGGACCTGGGATGTCATTCAGCTTCCAAGGAAAGCAAGGTCTAATCAATGCTGAGCATCTCTTTCTATTTTTTCCTTTTAATTTCCCGATTTGCTCAGAGCCTAGGGGGAGAGGGGGCCTTTGACAGTCACTTGGCTCCTTAAAGATATCAACAATCCACATCTGCATATTTTGTAATTTTTAAGTAAATATATACATTTCTGAGATTTACATTTTGCCTTCGATAAATGAGAAAAGATATTACAATAAACACTGCAAGATTATTGGAGGTTTCTAAACTAAAAGAATGAATTATATGTAACATGTACAAAATACATTTAACTAATATAATTTTTTTTTTTTTTTACCTAGGGCTTTGTATATGTTAGGCAAGCACTGTACCACTGTGCTACATCTGCAGCTCTATATCTCTTAAATCAAATTTTGAATGACAGTAGTGATAATTACATTTATTAAACCAAAAAAAATGTAAATGAGAAGATGCCAGCCCCTACCTATGTAGGATAAATGTACCTACTAATTTCAATGATAAAATTATCTGTTCGCCATCACCTAATTCTACAAACTAACCATTCCTCTTGATAAGTGGCATGCCTGTATCATTCAAATTCTACAGAAATTTTTGACCCTTGCATTTAACTAAATATAACTGGCTCACCTGGGTTCTTTGAAACAAATAACCAAACTATCATTATAAGAATGTGTATTTTACTCTAGTAACATAACTGGCAGTTCCCACAACAAAATATAAATTTGAATATAAATAACCACATTTATTATCAAAATGTTTTTCTTACTGAAGGTAAACCGGTCCCCTATTACACAGGTCATATTCTTTGATGAATTCTAGGACACATCGAAGTGTGATCATCCTAAGAATTACTAGGCTGAGGATCACACATCATATCCAAGTCCTCTGGGTTTGACAACATCAAAGGAGGTGGACATCTTCAAACCTAGAGAGGTCCCACCCTTGTGGACCCTCAGTGTAGATCCTAAGAGTGAAGGGACAAGAGACGACAATGACTTATTTTCAAAAAATGTACCAATGCACACACTTGGTTTTGTTTTCATGAACTTGATTTTAATGCAAGGGGGGCAGGTCTTCTCTTTATGGATTTTTTTTTTTTTTTTTTTTGAGACAAGGTCTTGCCATGTAGTTCAAGCTGGCCTCAAACTCACAGCGATCCTCCTGCTTCAGCCTTCCGAGTGCTGGGATTACAGGTATACGCCACCAAACCAGGCTATGTAATAATTTTTGCTGCCTAAGTATCTTTCTCTATTTCACAATAATAAGATGGCATTCATACTCTGTGGCTCTAAGCTGAGCCGATGTTTAATATTTGACCTCACAGAGTTTATTAAGCTATTTATAATATTATTTGTACAACATCACACTTTGTACAAAATTTGATCTCAGTGAGGTAACTAACATGATACTGATAAAGAATATCAAAATTTTGCAATTTCTGTTAGATTAAAATCTTTTTTTTTTTTTTTTTATGCTGGTACCGGGAGTTGAACTCAGGACCTCACACTTGCCAGGCAGGTGCTTATGCCGCTGAGCTATATCACCGGCCCTTATAATCTTTTAATAATGGTGCTAGGGAATATAATTTATTTCTCTTCCAGCTAAAGTCATATATTTCAATATGGAACAGAATAGTATGTTTCAGAATAAAAAACTGGCATTTTTATAGGGAAGCACTGACACAATAAAACAACATTGCAACAAGATAGGGAGGAAGTACATCTCAACATCCTTTCTTAGGGAAAGTGGTAAACTAATAACACATACATGAAACATAACTACCTTAATATGTAGGTATACATATATCTTTTGTTTACATATCTGTTTACAAATTTCAAAACATTTATTCATTCACTTATTCTATCTTCAAGACAACATTTTGAGATATTTTGTCTGATTGGACCCATGTGACACCTGAAGAAACTGAGTTAACATTTGAAGTCTGCATGTGTTCAAGGATACACAGCTAAGAAGAGGCAGAGTTGAGATGAAGCCAAAGCCAGTTTTCTCTCTCTGCATCTCCATACACACAAGAAGCAGAATGCAAAATAGTACCTTATTATTGAAACTTATTTTTTCAATAATTTCATTTAAGATCAGAAATATAGTTCAGGACAAAAAGTTGGACTGTGCCTTTCAATGTATGTGTATATTTATATTTATATGAAATATTATAATATGTTAGAATATGCAATGCATAAGAACATAATAAAATTATAATTTTGCAAATAATCTACCAGAGAACACAGGTGAATATTTGTGTAAGATGTAAATCTTCTAGAAAACACTGTAGAGCTTATTTATTCATTATTTCTGATTTGTCAAAAACTAATTGATACAGAGTATAATTTCAACATCCTAATATAGCAAAGATATTTCCTACAAATAAATTAACCATGATACAGAGCTTGAAATTACATTTAACTGCTATGTGATCAAAGGATAAACAACTGCAGGTAGTATCAGTACACATTTTTGTTGTGAATCTTAATATTTAACAGACTAAAATCACGGTATGATAAAATATTTCTATGTGTTTCCTGTGTTGGAGGTACTGTTTGTGAATATAATTGGATTCATTAAACCCAAACAGGCAATTTATTAATCAGTAGTCTGTACTGGCAGAAATGTGATAGAAACTATCTATGACATGCTTAATACTTTATAGTAATGTAAAAAGCTGTTGCTTTGGCATATAACGAGATAAACTTGAAGCTATCAACAAGTATCATGAACTTGAACTGTTGCACTCATATTAATTTTTTATATGCAACAATGTATCACATCCCAAAGTCATCAAGTATCATAGCCCTGAGAACACCTATTATAGTTCAGATCTAAAATGTCTTGTGTATTGAGATGTGGAGGGGCTGGAAGGTGATTAGATCCTGGGGACGTTATACTCTTCAATAGATTAAGCAATCCATTGATGGGTTCCTAACTGAAATTTCTGTACTCTTCAATGGATTAAGCAATCCATTGATGGGTTCCTAACTGAAATTTCTGTTAGGAGGGAGGGGGTGGGTCACTGGATATGTGACCTGGAAGGGTGTATTCTTTATCATAGGCCTTAGCTTCTCTCTGTCTGCTTTTTAGCTGCCATGAATTCAACAGCTTTCCTCCACCAGTCCCTTCCTCCCTGCCATTTCGCCCTTGGAGCCAGCCAACCACGGACTGAATCTGCTGAAGTCATGAGCCAAAGAAACATCTTCTTTTCATTTTAGGTGTCAGATATTTTGCCCCAATGACAGGAAAGCTAAGAGAACACCTTTGGGATATAGATGATAAAAACCATCATGGAGGCCAATTGAAGAATTTGGCTTGAAAATGTACTTCTGACCTGTAAATCAGCCAGCTAGACTCACTATACCACATCTTCATCCAAGACACTGAACTTAAAGTGATTTGCAGTCTATACTTGTAGTTTAGTGATGGCATTGGAGTATAAGTACTTCCACATATGTAAGAGCTTTTTAAAATGAAAACTATGCTGGGGCAAGTGTATTAGCATTATCAAATCCTTTTTAAAGAAGTGGAAATAATTTTCACAAACATAAACAACCAGAAAGGAGTAGTTCTATCTTCTGTAGAGAATCATGGAAGGGACAACTTTGAGAAATCCAAAATATAATAAATAGTGTCTACTTTCATTCACCTGGCTTGTTACAATGAAATATATTGATGCATAGAAAGTATACTTGACCTTAAAAACAGATTAGAATAAATTATTTCAAATGTAACTGTAATGCTGTCTTACATTAGGACAACCTAATGAATTTACTCCTCAAAACTCTTGAACAATTTCACATAAATGCCTACCATGTACAAGAAAACTTTGATAAACCACAACAGAAAATAGCAAATTCGCCAACATTTTCAGGAAAGGTACTATGTACTCAATTACATGCCAAAAGTAATATTATATTTGAGAATAATATAAGTTCATTTTTAATTTTAGAGGCCATTATGAAAGTGATATTATCCTTAGAAATTATTTAGCAAAACTATAAATTACATTTTCCAACTAATAGTATTTGAATTTCATTTTTTCTCCCTGATGAACCACTTCACTGGAAGAAAGTATTGGCTTCTATTCTATTGTGAAATAATGTGAAGTGGATGGAATTACTGTAATTTGATAGTGCACAACTTTTATTACAAACATTGAAAACATTAGTGACATCTATAATCACAGTGTTATACAACTACACAAACATACACCAAGTTAAATAACTCTGTTCCACAAAATTATGACAATTTCATTACAGCAACGACCTCCTGTGCTTACTACAATTGCCATTCAATCAGGTACTATCATTTGCAGCCCACAGTATAACATAAAACCATACATGCAGTCCATGTGCTTTTTCTCAGCTGTTCTCTGGATACACACATAGGCACAAAGCAGTATCAACTAGTGCTTTAAGAATCATCTTTAAAACGGAAAGAGTAGAATCGAGAGGGGGGGGAAGGATGGGAAAAATGCATGTCTACTTCATCTAATGCTTCTTTTTGAAAGACATTTTATATGAAAACAATGTGAGGCGCAAAATAGTGAGTCCAAAGAGAACCAAAAAGTTCTCTGAATGAGAATAAGGTGAAACTGAAGCAACACTGGTAAAACTAATCTCAGTGCTCAGTTAACTTGAGCCATACAGACCCCACTAGTCTTTCTGCAGCAGCGACTTGTTATTAGTTTAATTACAGGCCTCCCAAATTTCAACAGCTAACTCGGAACATAATCATCTTTATTCAAGCCCTGAGTCCTTGTAACCTCCAGACCAGTTAACATTTTTCCCGGCAACATTAATGCATTCTCAGGTGGTTTAGAGCATCTGGTCCATATGCCAGGATACTTGCCCCTATGTGCCATACTCCTCGTGGATAGAACCCCAAAGCACTAACATACCAAACACTTCTCCGTAGGATTTTAGAACCAGTCTGGCTCTGAAGCCTTTTAATTCACGTAGGTGAAAGCCCACCAACACAGACCTACCGAATTCCCACTAGCAGAAGGATGCACAATGAGATAACTCATGGGTTGTTTTAGGACCTCCCTATTTTCATGGAAGTCACTGCAGAAAAACCGAAGCACCTTAAATACTGGTCACGCAGTTCCTAAAAGTGCTAGTCTACGCCTATCAGGCCTGATACTAGGATTATAAGGTATCTCTTTTGTAAGCAACACACTTGCTTGGGGACATTAGGCATACATGTTCGTAACACCTTTCAGAGCTAAAGCAAATCAGATAGGTTCAATTGAGGGACACACAGCACCTCGCAACGACAATCTGCCGTTTATTTTCCAATCTTCCACTCCTTTCGTTACCCCTGCGTATACAGTAAAACACAACTTCGGGCTTTTTCAAGTAACTGCTCTTTTGTGAGAACCACACATTCGCACACCCCCAAAATTCCTAAGTCTGTTTTTCTCTACCTCCCAGACCACGGAGGCTGCACCGCCTCTCCAGTGACTTAATTCTGAGCTTAGTGTCTCAAACCTGCTGAGTAGCAATCGATAAAAACACATTACACACCAGAAGCAGAGGAAGGTCGGCGAAAAAGAAAAGCAGCTTTGCTTTCAGCCATTAATTACGAGCCACCCAAATATCGCATCGCATCTCCCATGCACATGCACAGCTTTCCAAACCTGGGTTTCAGGGGGCGCTTCCCAGAGCCTCACTATCTATTGTCAGGACGCAGACGCCCCAGAAAATTGTGAATCAAGCTGAAAACGCGTCCTCAAAAACTGCTAAATATAGCCCAAAGGGTCTCCGGGTCTGGCAAGCAGCGGGAGCCTGAAGACTCGGCCATGGACGTATATGACTAAGTCTTTCCATTTTGTTCTAGCCAAACATCGTAATGACATTGAACATAAGGGCAAAAGACTGGAGGGAAGTCCTCCCCACCCCCACCCCCGTCTTCTCCCGTATATTAGGGGCGTCAGGAAAGCAACGGGTATATTTTCGAGGTGGCGGGGAGCGGTACTGCCGGTGTTGCCCTACATACGCCTCCTCCGGGCGAGCTGGGTGACAGGGAGGGGAGCACGCAGAGAAGCCGCTTGGTAACCGCTCCGAGAAAGGCACTAACCCTGGACCCCATTCCGGGCTCAGCCGTCTTCCGAGAGGGGACCCCAGCCCAGCCAGGCAGGAGCGCGCAGCATCCGCCGCCGCCGGGAGCCGAGGACCACCCCCCCCGGCGGCGCGGAGGAGGAGGAGGAGGACGGCGCCGAGCGAGGACGCGCCGGCCCGAGCCCGGCCAGGCAACTCACCGGGAGGCGCGGCGCCCGACTGCTTCCTGGCGAACATGCGCCGGCCGCGGCGACAGCTCCTCAGTCCGGGGAAAGGCGTGCGCGCCGCCGCCCGGCCTCAGGGCAAGGTCCTGACCTTGCCCAACTGCAGCATCTTCGGCTTTTGTTGTCGGAGCGCGGCCGCCGGACGGGGGATGCTGGCGGGGAGCCGGGGCGAGCGCGGCGGGCGAGAGGCGGCTCCCGACGCGAGTGCGCAGCGCCCGGCCCGGCCGCGCTTCCGAGCGCGACGAGCGCAGCGCCCCCTGCCCGGCTTCGCGGGCTCCTCCGGGCTCCTCGGACTCCTCGGGCTCCTCGGGCTCCTCGGGCTCCGGACGCCGCCGGCCGGGCTAGGACAGCAGCCGTCGCGGGCGCGAGCCTGGGGCCGCCCCGGCGCCCGGCGCCGTGCGCTCCCGTGCCGCGCTCCGCGCCACCTGTGTCGCCGCTGCCGAGGGCGAGGCTCCTCCCGCGGCGCGCAGCAGCCTCAGCCTCCCCCTACGCCTCGGCGGCCGGCTCCGGCGCGCGGCTACTGAGGAAGCGTCCGCCCCGCCACCGAAACCTGCCCTGGGTACCGAGCATGCCCAGTGCCGCCGCCACAGCGCCGCGCCTCGCCACGCGCACTCCACTTCTGGTTTTCGTGGCAACAGCAGAAAGAGGAGGAGGCCGCGGGTTGGGAGAGGGCCGAGCATCCTCGGGAACGCACACCCCAGACCTGAGAGGGGAGGATGTGCGGGAGCCAGGCGAAAGCTGGAGAGGACCAGCAGGGAGAGGATGGAGGCAGACTTAGACTGATTCTCAAAGAGTGGGTTCTTGGGTTCACTGCCCGCTGTGGATTCCGGAGGGGCGGGTGCCCGTCTGCGGAGGGGCGGGGGTGCAGAGGGGTCTGGGGCAGTTTGGAAGTGGGGGGCGGAGGCAGGTGGGCAGTGGACGCTGGTGGGTACAGTGGATGCTCTTGCAGGTGCTGTGGTTCTAGAGCAAAGGCCTGGCTCTGTGCAGGTCTTCTCCACAGTGCTACCCCATCTTACCAGCATCTCCAGCTTCCTGAGTGCACAGAGGAGAGTCCTGCTCCTTGTGCCAACGCATTGTGGTTTGAATCTGAGATTTATGAAAACTTCCTCCTACGAAGACCCTTGTCCGGTTTGGAACTGAGTAGATGTGTTCTCCTCCTCGTCCTCTTGCGCTGCTTCTTTCTTAGACATCTTCTTCTGCACCTCTGCTTCCCTCTCATCCTCCTGTCCCCCTTTGCTGAGCTGAAATGGAAACAGTTCCTTCTCCAGAGTCTTCCTATGCAGCCTGCACTGCCTTCTCCACTTTCTGATGGGTTTTCCATGACGCTGTTGGTTAAACCGCTGGCTCATGTCGTCCGGACTTCTCCATACTCCCTGTGAAATCTAGCGAGTCACCCTACCGAAGATCTTGCTGGAAAACTGAGACTCATGCTGCGGGCCAAGGAAGTTCTCTGGGCCTTCTCCGTGTCCCTGTGTTTCAGAGTCCTGAGGGGCCTCCTCCCTACTGCACTTAGGAGACTTGGCTTTTTGGAGCACAACCTGCCTGGGGACAAGATAAATGTTCCTCCTAATTATGCCACAGCTGGGCACCCTCATCACCCCAAGATTCCAGACCGTGTGAGGTTGTGATCGTCCACGCTTCCTCCCTCCCCACAGACGGTTTCCAGGACACAGACAAGCATGGCAGAATACAGGAAATTGTAATAAGAAGGATTTGGGACTTGTGAATCTCAGTAACAGTGTGCTGCTACTTTGTGTTGGAAAAGATTATCCAACGAAGTTAAATGACTTGAATATTTAATCATGGTTCTCTATTATACTTTGGAGTAAGTTAGAAGATAAATCGAAGTAAGAGTAAAGAAGAAAAGTTTTAGACAGGTTAAATAGGCCAAAACGAATAAACAGAGCAGCAGATTAAGAAGCACTATTCACAGCACCGCAAACGCGCACTTTTTCCTCCTACCTCTGGGTTGACCATGGTTATGCGGACTCGGTCTCATTGCAAAAGCCATTCTCCCGCGTGGCTCCCAGTTTTCAAGCTGGTGTGATATTAAAATATCCTGCCTACACGTGGGGCTATAATGTGTGTTTCCTTTTTCTCTTTTCAGAAAGGCAGGTCCATTACTAGAGTTATGGGAGCAAGACAATTGAGCAGCATCATACCCACTAAGCCTTATTAGACTTTAAAGGAGATTTTTATTCCCAAACCTAGCCCCTGTCAGTTCGTTGTTGTTTTTCTTTTTGTGTGTTTTAACTCAAGAGGTCAGTGGAGATGTTGAAGGTAAATCAGTTACTCTTTGGATTAAAATTTAGATAGGTGCATAGATGCTATCCTTAGAACATATATGCATTATTTATGCCCCTGTAGATCCAAGGTAAAAAAAAATACTTTTCTAAAGTTTTAGAGTTGCTTTGAGGTGATCAATAGCAAAATCCTATTCACTAATTGTGTGCCTTAGCTGCGACCCACAAGCTCTCCTTACAGACTTCCTTGGGGCTGGCCCAGGAGTATGGAAGAAACAAAGCCATGGGGCCCCTGGGACTTTGATCTCATTTGCTCGGTGCCCCATTTCATTGAAACATTTATGATTTCTTTTCTTCTAGGGTAAATTGTTATGTGAGACATTATTAAATTCCCAATTAGATAATATTGAAAAATAAAGGAAAAGGCTCCTGAGCCATCAGCGTCGCTCTTGGAATGACTCACTGCTGCCATCTTTTGCCTCCTGTTGCCGAAAGTTCCCGCAGAAAGGAGTATTCTGAAATCAGGAATCCACGCTGAGACCACAAGATTATGACTTTATTATTTTCACATTAGAACACACACATATAAATATATATTTGAAAGGTATATATATATATATGAAATATAACAAAACTGTGGAGTGGTTTTATTCTTTTTGTGTGTGTGTGTGGGTACCGGGAGTTGACCTCAGGACCTTGTGCACCAGCAGGCACCCGCGCCACTGAGCGATATCACCGGCCCTTTTTTCACATGTGGGTACGGGAGTCGAACTCAGGACCTCTCGCTTGCTGGGCAGGCGCTTATGCCACAGCGCTGTCTCACCGGCCCGATGCATATTCTTTTTGCAGATGATTAGATAGCAAGTACCTGATTATTGGATAGCTTTTCTAGCATAGTTATACCCAAATACTTACACAAAGAAAAACTTTTTATTTTAAGTAACTTTCCTTTTATTCTCAGTATTCATGTTAGAATATTGCATCAATATTTAAAATCTGTTATATCTGTGAATTTCTTTTCAAGATAGCAATGTGAGCAGTACACCATATTCATTATGAAACTGTTCATCAAGTCACAATAGGTTAGAGAATAAAATATCTAAGTGCTTTTCTTGAGAAAATCAACAGCATATATTACATTACTGTATACTATAGCTGTAGGAAAAAGAACTGGATTCTTTAGCAAAAGTTCAAACTCCATCATCAATTCTTTAGAATATAGTAGTCTGTAAAACAAAATAATAATTAATGGTTAATCAAATATGCAGTTTTTAAGATTAGTCTGCATGCATAGGAAAAGTATTCAAATCAATGCTGGTTTTCCCTTGGCCTGATAGCCTCAGTTTCGGCTTTTTCCGGTAATCCTAAGTATTTGTCCACATCACCTCTGTATGAGTTATATTTTTTAGAACTTTTATCTGGACTTTTATTTTAGTGTATACTCTACTTTCTTAGCCAGCTCTTCTCACCAGCCCAAAACCAATATTCCCTGTTGGTTCCTTCCCAGAACCTATCCTCCCCTCTTCCCGAACTTTATCCAGTATCCTGTGACCAGCTCTCAAGCGATACCACCCAGCCGCCCTTCCTTCTACCCAGATTCTGTCAGTGCCTGTTGCTTCCCTCTTCCTACAGTTTGAAGCAGGCAGTGAAGGCTGGATCTGAGCTGACAGGAAGAACGAGAGCTGCAGGCCCCAGGTGTCTGGCTCTAAGACAGAAGGAACCTGGGAAATAAAAGTTTCCTCTAGCCATTGTATGACTCTGGGACTTCTGCTCCCTGGACTTCCTCTTAGGAGAGAAATATTACTACTAATCTGGCAAAACCACATGCAATTTCAGACTGAAATACATGGTATGCTAGAAGGGACAAAACAGTAAAGAAGGAAATCAAAGAACCAAACATACCACTTTCATGGATTGGAAGATTGAATATTGCTAATACGCCAGGTCCCCCAACATGAAATGAAGTCCAAATAAAAATCCCAGTAGGGTTTTTTGTTTTATGTGTTATTATATTATGAATATATATACACACACACACACAGAGAGACAGAGAATGAAAGCAAATGTGTTAAAATATTAACATTTGAGGAATCTGGAAAATGAGTATGTACTGATCTTAGAATTTTTCTATAACTCTGAAATTTCCAAATAAATGTACTTGGGGGAGGGGCACAGAGAACTATATGTGTTCTCTCATCTCTGCTTGATATAGATTCATTGCTTTAAGTACTTCCTTCACAATATACTCTCCCAGAAAATCAAGACTTCTTCAATGAAATGAGTAAGTAAACACGGTCTGAAATCTCATGTATGAGAAGATAAATCAATGAGTGATATATAATAAGGATTCTTTTGATTACTCACCAGTAGATGAAGTCACTTCAAAGCTTTACTAATGACTCCACCTCAAAGATTATTATACTGCCTTCCACAATGAATATTTCATTTTGAATTGTTGGTTTCCCTAATGTTTTCCACCCACTCAAATGCTACTTTCAAGGTTGTATACGGTGCATTTTCTGAAATCAATTTATTCATTAAAACAAAATCCTTGAAGATTAGATTTTATTATCCATAAATAACCAAAATACTGCCTCTTGATTTGTTGTGTGAAGGAAATGAATGAATCAATCTATGGCAAGACAGTGGCACTATACCTGGCACACAGAGAGCAACTAATAAATGACGACTGACATGAGGAATGATGTTGAAATCCCCTTGGAGTTTTGGTGTTTTAGCTTTCTCATTACACCAAGCACACTAATTGTTCTATTGTGCATATCTTGTTCAGTTATCAAGGCACCTAAGAGTTACCATCTTGCCATAAAGTCTTCTCCTATGCATTTTTCTCAAACAAGCACATACTAAATTTCTCCTAAAGATGGGTAATCATAGTGCACACACGAATGATGAGAGTTTACACTGATATACATTTTCTAAACTGGTGGTGTTTAATGCCTTTGCTAAATTTTAAGGAATTCAAAAATGAATAGGGCCGGTGAGATAGCTCAGCAGCATAAGCGCCTGCCTGGCAAACGCGAGGTCCTGAGTTTGACTCCCGGTACCCACATACGAAAAAAAGGGCAGGTGATATCGCTCAGTGGCACGGGCGCCCACTGGTGCACAAGGTCCTGAAGTCGACTCCCGGTACCCCCCCCAAAAAAAGAATAAAACCACACCACAGTTTTGTTATATTTCATATATATATATACCTTTCAAATATATATTTATATGTGTGTGTTCTCAGATTATGTCTATATATATAGAATAAGTAAAAGGTTTGATTATGAATTTTTAGGGTCACGTATATATGTATGGTTCTGTAAACATTTTGTTTAACACTTGGTTTTATTACAAAAGTAATGAGCTCTCATCTGAACACATTGGGAATTACAGAAATTTATGAAAAAGTCATAACTTTACCAGCCAGAATTAAAATTTTGCTTAATTTCCTCCTCTGATTATTTCCTTAATTTGAGATGCAGTGTGCAAAGCCCACCTTCTTATTCACTTACAATTGTATAGCTGTGGTTTCTCAGTCTGTTTCTTCTTATATCATTCTTTAGATAACATATTTCCCATTTAATGTGTTTTGACTATTATTACATTATTTCTCCTACGGTAAATAAAAGTTCCATAAACAAAGTTTTCTCAAATTGTTTGAAAAAATAAAGACCTAAGTGAGAAATAGATCAGACTTCTATTTCTGTGTAAGTGGAATAGCATGTGGGATCTCTATGCTTCTGCCAAGAATAAATAGAAATTTTGAATGAAGAACAAAATATGTCTGTAATGGATCAGAATCCTGCTGAAGTAAAAAGGCCCAGAGGAGCCAAGATCCCAGACTGAGGGAATGAGGAGGGCAGAGCTGAGGAGGAGGAGCTGGTTTTCCCCTGGGATACTCTCAATCTGGATGCAGTGAAAGAGCCCTCGTTCCAAGAGTCTCCATGGGTAGAGGACCACTCTTTGAGAGAGACACCTGCAGAGATGTTGTTGGTCTCATGAGACCTCAAATGGAAGACTGAGAGTGTAAGACCCAGAAGTGAATGGGAGAGCAGAGAACTGTGGCTGAAACATAACTAATGCCCCTTCAAACTTTTCTAAGTTCTAAAGCTGCGTACGGCTGAAGAGCTAAGCAATCCACCTCTACAACTTCAGAATATAATTGTAACGATCCTGCTGGGTGGAGGAGAAAATCATTCACATTGAAGTAGTGGCCTTTGGAGACATCAGACTCTCAGTTAAAATCCCCAAGAGATTGCATTCTGAGAACTGAAAAGACAGAGATGGATGAACACTTATGGATAAAATGGCTTCCCCCCAGTTCAGTGAAATCTCTGCTTGGATTAGAGGTGAACAGGTGATCTACTCGCTTAGAAGAAAGAGTGAGCCCATTTAGGTAAACCTCCACATTTTTTAGATTCCCTACCCATCGTTCAGTATTACATAGAGACAGGAAAAATCCTTACATAATAATGAACAATAACCAATTAACATATAATAGAAATAGACCCAGAAGTGATACAGCCATCTGAATTAGTAGACCAAGTGTTTAAAATTATAATTATCAATATGTTCAAAAGGACATACGAATGTAGGAAGACAGAGAGAAAAAGAATGAAAAGACTGATAAATTCATGAAAAGAACAGAATCTATGAGAATAAACCCACCAAGAATCCAAAAACTTAAAAATATAACTGAAATTAATTTAATAATATATTCTATTTATTGCCTTATATACAATTTATTGTTAGTGTGGATATCACATTCAACAAAATCAACCAAATACTGCATTATAAGGCAAATAACAAGAATTTTTGAAGTTATGGGACTCATTCAGAGCATATTTTCAGACAATACTATAATTAAACCAGAAAGTAATAACTAAAATGAAATAAAAATTCTCCCTGTAGGAATTTAATTTATACTACTTCAAATTAAATATACTCAGAAAGTTGAATTATTTTAATATAAATGATGAACAAGTTTATAAGAAAACCTGTGACATGCAGTGAAAACAATCTTTATAATATCTATAAAACTGTTATATCAGATATAAAATATATGACATACTAGTTACAGACTCTGGACAGCAGCCAACATAAGCCTGCTATCCTGGAGCATGAGGTGGCATTAAAAGGGTGCCCTAGTTTTGCACAGACTTTCTCCCTAGGACAATTTTCTGGGATGTGGTACATTTACTCAGAATACAAGCAAGAGGTGTACTTTCTTTGGACAGAGAAGACAGGGATTTAAATTTGGATTTACTACAGTGGCTTTGATACAGGAACGAGGGTCTGGAGAAGGAGGAGCCATGAATAAGGAAGTCCAGAATTTTAAACAGTGATTAACTCCAGGCCCCTTGAACAAATCTTGAACTCACAATAGCAGAAAAAGACTCCACAAAATTAGTAATAGTAACTGCTGAGAGGCAGAGACTTACACAACACCAGCAGTGCTTTCACTGACAGAGATTTTAGCAGTCAGGCGCAACCAGAGTGAACAAGTCAGAGGACGAGTTGAGAGGTCAAAAAGGCCAACTGATGAGCGTGTCATGGACACTGTTGTGTTTCCTCCAAATTGATATGATGAAGCCCCAATCCCAAAGTGACTGTATTTGAAGATGGGAACATCTAACGAGATAATAAAGTTTAAAGGAGGTCATAAGAATGTGCCACAGTCCGATCAAATCTCTGTCCTTGTCAGAAAGGACGACATCACAGATGCCTGTCCACAAGAAAGGTCACGTGAGGACACAAAGAGAAATGGGGCAGCTGCAAGCCAATGGGGGGGAACCCTGAGAAACTCACCCTGCCAATATCTTGATCTTAGACATCCATCCTCCACAACTCTGAGAATGAATCTCTGTTGTTAAGGCCAAAGCCCCAATAAAACTATTGATGTAATAACTAGACAAAAGCCTAAGTACTCTCCATAGTTCCCTCCCTTGAGTGTAGGCTGGACCTAACAACCTACTTTGACAGAAGAAAATACAGAGAAGCGGTTGGTGTCGCACATCTGAGATTAATTTGTCAAAGACTACAGTATCAATTTTGTTTAAATTCTTCCTTTTTGGGCTCACCAGCTTAATTGTACTCATGAAACATACCATCATGTTTATTTTTTGGTGGGTACCAGAGGTCAACCTCAGGACCTCGCGCGCCAGCAAGCACCTGTGCCACTGAGCAATATCACTGGCCCTTTTTTCATATGTGGGTTCCGGGAGTCGAACTCAGGCACTCACACTTGCCAGGCAGGCGCTTACCCTGCTGAGCCATCTCACCGGACCCACCATCATGTTTTGAGATGTTCTTTGAATAGATCCACAAGAAAAGGAATTGGGTTTGGCTTCTAGTCCACAGACAGTGAGGAATGGAGGATATTACCCAAACTGACCAAATGGGACTGAATTTTACTCACAACCCCAAGAAAGACTGGAGTGGACCCTTCAAAATCAATTAGATGTCTATAGCCCTGGCCAACAACTTGACTGAAATTGTGATAGACCTCAAGTCACTAGGCCACGCTAAGCCACATTTGAATCCCTGAACCACAGAAACTGTGAGATCATAGCTGTTTTAAGTCACAAAGTTTGGGAGAAATTAGTTACAAGCAATAGATGACTAATACAAACCCTATCTAGACAAAGTCTAGTTCAATGTTAAATCAAATTAAAAATTAAAACGAATAACTTGTTTGTTTTTAAACTTATTGTTTTACAGTTAAATTTAGATATTGATTCTAAAAGCAATACAAAATCCCAAAAGTCTTACATATATTCAATAAATTGAACCAAAAGTATAAATTTTTTCACCAAGAAATTCAAGACAAAATGCCTTCCACAGCAAATTACCTTTGAAATACTTGAAGAAAAAAATTATTCTGTCTTATGGAAATTTTTCAGGAAAAAGAAAAAAAGAGGGGGTCGGTGAGATGGCTCAGTGGGGTAAGCACCTGCCTGGCAAGCACGAGGGCCCGAGTTTGACTCTCAGAACCCACATATGAAAAAAGGGCCAGTGATATCGCTCAGTGGCACGGGCTCCTGCTGGTGCATGAGGTCCTGAGGTCGACCCTTGGTACCCACAAAAAAAAAAAAAAAAAAAAAAGAAAAGAAAAAAAGAGGGATAATTCTCATTATATGAGGTCACTATCAACTTGACAAAAACATCTAATGAAAATTACACAGGAAAGTGAAAATATGGGCCTTATCTCATAAATGCAAACACTAAACTCTTAAAGAAAATAAATTCCTTCAAATTGGATTAACTGATAAAACAATACCTCTCATCTAAGTGAGGTTTCTTTCCAGAGGACAATAACTTTATAAAACTCTTGAACATGAGCTGACATAGTTTATTATGTTAATGGAATAAAAGAGAGAAATTATATAATCATTTCATAGATTCAGAGAAGATATTAAATTACAACATGTATTTATGGTGAAGAAAAAATCAATTTTGCAAATTAGGATTAGAAGGAATCTTCATTAATCTGATAAAGATTAGTAGGAAAAAACACCCACAGCTTTCCCTATGAGAGTTGGAAAATAAGATAAAGCTGTCCACTATCACTACCAGTGTTCGACATTTTACTGTAAATGTTAGCCAGTGGGATAAAGCAATTAGAAGAATTAAAAGTCATAAAAATAGAAAATCTGACAAGAAGAATAATGGTTCCCTAAAGATCCCTGCATCCTGATCCCTACAGTGTGTAAATATATTCTTTACATGGCAAAATGGACTCTTCAGATGTAATTAAATGTAAGGATCTTGACAGGGAGAGATAATGACGGATTATCTATTTGGGCTCAGTGTAGGGACAAGGACCCTTACAGATGATAAGTGAGACAGACCAGCCAGAGAGAGACAGAGACTCTGAGGATGGAAGAAGTAGACGTGGGCTAAATAAAAACAGTGTTTAGAATATGGAAATATAAGGAAGTAGAATCTTCCCTACTGGCTCTACGAGGGAATCTATCCCTGCTGCCATCTTGGTTTTTACCCCTGTACGAAGCATTTTGGATTTCTGGTCACCTCCATGAACTGTTTCTCCTCTGCAATACCTATTTCTCCAAATATTCCAGTGTCTACTCATCTCACTCAGAAGCAAACTTCCTCCCAGCCTTATATTATCTGGCCATGGGTCACCTCTTCTACTTCAACCACTGTGCTCTCCCTGGTGTATTTCTTCCTAGTCACACTGGCTGCCTTGTTCCTCCTTAAGCTAACCAAAGCATCCTCACCTCTCAGGAGCTTTGAACTTGTCCTCTCTGGTAAATTCCCCTCTAGACATTCTTAGAGACACTCTTTTTATTTACCCAACTTTCTGCCCAAATGTCATCTCAGAGGTTCACCCTTATCCTCATGTCTCCCCTTTCTTCTCCACTGCAGTATTTTCCTGCCATTAGAATCCACCCCAGTATGAGGCCATGACTCAATCTGCTGTTCAATGCTCAGAATAATGCTTAGAAAATAGCTCATGGCAGATCTCAATGAACAGTGTTGAATAAATCAGTCAACAATTCAAAAAAATACACAAATAACTTCTTTCTTGATTGGAAGATTTCAAAGATTAAAACTAACGTTTCTGGGTCTCTAATTTTCTGAAAGAAAACTATATGTGAAAAATCAATTCATCGGTTAATAATATATGTTAATAATATATAAAAATATTAACTTTGACATATAATATGCATTAAGCAGTTACCTTGTCTTTGAGAAATTTTCTGATGTTTCAGTACATGTTATTTGAAGTCAATACATGGGTAGGAATTTATTACAGACCAACAGGAAACTAACACAGAAAGGAATGTGTCTGTAAAAAATTGAAGAATTTATAATCAGATTTAATATGTAAATTTAGCAAGAACAATGGACCCATATTCAAGAGGAAAGCAATTGCATTTCAATAAACGTTCAGCAAACAATTATAAAATAAAATTTAAATGCCTTAAACACCATAGTTTCTTCACTAGCTTATGTGTATTCATAGCTATGACTTAGAGGAGTCAATAGTGTTCAAATATCAATTCTGTAAAAAGTTACATGTATATCCTGTATCACACCAATAAAACTTCATGGGATTTTTAAAAATTTACATGCAGATTCTATTATTTTTATGGGAATGAGTAATTCCTGAGATAACCAAGCGAACTTTGAATTTGAAGAATAAAGGTCCAGTATATATACTACCAGGTGTAAGACTTACCTTGAATCTGTACTAAATAAGACAGTGTGATATTTGTGTAAGAATAGAAAAGAGACAAAGGAAGAAGAGTTCAGAAACCAACATACACGTACGGTCACCTGACTGATGCCAAAAGTGTCATAGAACAGCAATGAACAATCACAATAGCAACATAGTATTGAATGACTCTAGCACCTTTCTTTTTCAAAGAGGAGAAGAAAAATTGAAAGTGAAGTAGGGAAGAAAACTCTCTCCTGTATCAAAGACATGTTATTTGAGATATGAATTTTAGGAGAAAAGCATAGAGATATCCCAGGACTTACAGTGTGGCTATATACTGATAAACCCATCATAAATTGAAAATACTGTGTGGAAAATGCATTCAGGACACTTACCCTACCAAGCATAGTTAAGCAACACAGCACACTATAGTGTCTTGCTGGTGGCACTGACTGAGGGCTGTGGCTTACTGCTGCTGTCCAGCATGTGAGAAAATATCCTACTGCTAGCCCTGGAAAAGACCAGCACTCAGAATGTGCAATAGATTCTCCTGAATGCTTATCATTTCAGCTCTATCATAAAGTTGAAAAATTGTAATTCAAACCATTATTAAGTTGGGGGATTTAACCGTATGTGGAGTATGTCTGAGAAAAAAAATCTCAAAACATATTTCATTAGTTGAATGCCATGGTTGAAAATCAAGGAAGTGAAATCTGTTAGACAGAAAAGCGAAGTCCCCTCCTTAGTATGAAACAATGGTGTGAGTAAGGCTAGGTTAGGAAGCTGTGAATTCTGAACTGTGATTCTCGTGAACCAGGGCTACACCAGCAAGAAAGTACTGGGGAGGGAATCTCCACCCATTCTATTCAAACTATCCAGGGAAATTTCCTTTCAGATCCTTCAAGAAAAGGTTGTATTTCCTGACTACAGCAAGTTACTGTAACTCTATTCAGAGGTGAACATCAGTGACATCAGTTAATTTAATTCCCCACCTGCCCGGAAAGTTATCTTCAAGTCCTTGGAGATAAAAATTAAATACCGCTTACAGTCAGCTATGCCCACCAAAACTCTGGCTCCACTTAGAACCTTATTTAGTCTCCCTTGTGATTTTCAGTACTGCACCTTCAGCTACCCTTAAAATTCAAGCCCTCTGGTCGCTTCACTTCACATTAATTTCTACTCTTTGACAAGTCTTTATCCTTCCCTGAGATTTTTCACTTAAGTATAAACACTTCTTAATTATTTTTAATTGTTTTATGTTTATTATTCAATCTCCATTAATTTGTGCAAGTTACTAGGAGATTTCTATTTAGGTTGACATCTATATATTAAATCTAAGTTTCATAAGTTTCATTCTTTTCCTGTGATTTACCATTGCTCCTCATTAAACATATATTGCTCTTATTTTCCTACATTGTTCAGTACACAGAAGTCTTTGGAAGGAATTTAAATATCAACTTTAACACATAAATTCATAGTAGCAGTTGCTCCACATCAGAAAATGACAACCAATTGTGCTTATTGAAGTTGGTTTACTTTAATTAAAATTAAAGTCTGTTCCAATATGAAGTGACAATTTAACAAGAGGTAATTCATATGGCTTTTACTTGGAAACATATTACATTATTTCCTGATAAAATTAGGTCAGAACTTTGATTTCTCTAACTTTTTGAAGTTTAGCTTAGACTTAAAATTTCAGGTGAATATGGCTACCAACACTGAAAATTAATTCTTTCATCTGTTTTACTGTGTTCACT
This sequence comes from Erethizon dorsatum, assembly GCA_028451465.1. Classification (NCBI taxonomy): domain Eukaryota; kingdom Metazoa; phylum Chordata; class Mammalia; order Rodentia; family Erethizontidae; genus Erethizon; species Erethizon dorsatum. The sequence continues at coordinate 62,137,153 of CM051833.1, forward strand.
CGTACATGTCACAGTTAGGTCCTATTACGAGTTAGATCTTGGACATCCTCCAAATCCCTCATGTGTTCAGAGTGACTTTTGCAAGGTGATAGTATCATGGGGACACTGTATTCATGAGTGGATTAATCCAGGGATGAGCTCATAGCTGAATGGAAGAGATGGGTCCTGGGGGACTGACCTAGAAGGGTTTATCTCCCTCTTTGGCTCCTTCCTTCACTCTCTGTTTCCTGTCCTCCATGCTGTGAGCAGCTTTCTTCCACAAGATTGTTTTCACCATGTCATTTCTGTCTTGGAGCCCGCCAACTATGGACTCAGTTCTCTCAAAACCGTGAATGTAAAATAAACTTCTCTTCCTTTAAATCGTGGGTGTTGGATGTTGTGTCTCAGTGAAGAAGAAAGTGACTAAGTTTCTCTGCTACTGCTTCTTGGTTTATCCAGTTTAGCTATTGTGTTAATTTGCTAAGTTTGCCATAACAAAGCACCAGGTTAGACGGCCAGAAGTCCAGGATCCAGGCATCTGCAGGTTTGGTTTCTCCAGAGGCCTCGCTCCTTGGCTTGCAGTTTGTGCCTTCTTGCTGTTTCCCATACATTCATGTCCCTGGCCGCTACACCTTGTTCTCTTTTTATAAGGACACAAGTCACATCAGACTATGGCCCGACCCTAACTTCTTCCTTTTAATTTAATTGCTTCTCCAAATGCAGGCACTTTCTTAGGTACCCAGGATTAGGACTTCAATTTGGGAATGGGTATATGGTCACAATTCAAACTGTAACAGTTATCACCTCTTGGTTGCTGTAATGGTAATAGAGGGCTTAGTTCTCTTTCAGCCACCTTGTTAACTCATCATTCACTCATTCATCAGCTCATCAAGCACTGATTTAAATGCCTACTCCGTAGTAGTTTACATCTTGGCCTCAGGTGAGACAGGCATCACTGCTCTCCTGGAGATGAGGTGCTGGGGGAGGAGAGGCACAGTGAACCCAGAAACCTATGCTTCCAAAAATGAACTATCAGGGTGTAAGTGCTAGAGTCTCAGAGGAAAAGATAGACAGAAACATTGCTAGAGATTTAAAGGGTGCTGTTTTCAAAGGTGCGTTGTGGAGACAAACCTCTGAACAGAAACAATCAATATAGATTTGAAGAGTGTGAGAGAGAAAGCTGTAGGAATAGCTCCGATGCATGTATTCTAGGTTTAGAACACATCAATGGCAAAAGCCATATGTTAGAATTTTTGTAGCAAATATAAAGAATGGAACAAAGCCAGAAGACAGGCTGGGACCATGTACTGGGGAGCCTTTAGGTAAAGACCTTCACGGTGTAAAGATGCAGACAAAATATTGCAGAAGTGGAAAGAGCAAGAAATGTCAAACCTAGGATTCTGCAGAAAAAGCCAATTATGTTTGAGGGAGTCTCTGAAGCATGATAGGAATTGACAGTGCCAAGTTAGGGCTGTCGTTTGTGGTGTGGCAATTCACCGCTTCCCTATGCCAGGCAACGGCATCTCTAAACGGGTGGATCAAAGCGGAAGTGGGGACAAGGAGCTGGACATCTCACCCTGTCCCTGCGCATCACATAGGACTCGTTACTTCAGCACCTTACAATATTTCCAATTGTGTGCCCATGGTGGTTATAGAGGGAGGATTTTTCCCCCACTCTGGAAGACAATTCTGCATGAACTTTTCCAAGTTTCTGCACAATCAGGGCTTTCTGAAATAAAGTTACTGGCAACCTGGCTTAAAAGATAATTGAGTGCTAAACATGCCTTGGAGGTTAGAAATAATGTATAGCCTAGGGATTGTCTGCTTACTTCCTATCCTAACAAACTACGGTAACTTCCTAACCTGGAAATAGTGTCTTCTATTAGAGTTTGTGATCTTGAACTGCTTTCTCTAGAGAAGATCTGTGTGTATTCCAGAGGTAAATCCTGCTCCCCTGTTTTTGTGTCTCTGTCTCTAAGGAAGGACAGATGGAAAAGACACCTGATGTGTGTCTTCAGTTTCCTAACCTTGAAGTCCTTCTCTTCCTATGCAGGTGGTATTGAGAAATAATTGTGCTCCCCCTGGAGGAACTGCGAACAGGAAACCAGAACGTACTGATTATTGTTTTTCAGACCCAGAGCACTTGTATTTCCTGTTAGGATAAATTAATATGTATACTAAAATATAACACATTCTGGATAGGGGTGAATTACAATGTGTGTAAAGTATCAAATTCTGAAATTTGAAGATAAATTCAATTTACATAATCTGGATGGACAGTCATGACTGGTCTTGGGGGAAGCAAAATATCCATAATATTCTAGTTTTACTTTGGCCATGGGTTTGGGGTTAGTGAGATATACAATCATTGTTAGTTCTTTCATAGAGATCATGAACAAAACATATTAGGAAACAGCCAACTGATTGGAAAACAAAGCATGCAGTATGTGTAGGTGCAACGGGAGACAGAAACACCACAACAACACCCAGCATGTGGAGGCAGATTTATTTTACATCGATGGGCACTGATCAAGATCATTCCCAGAATATCAGGCCTTGATCCTGGTGGTCTAGGGCTTATATGAGACAAGCAAGCAGGAAGTACAGAGGCAAAAAGGCTTGTCAATTGGGGATTGGTTCTTACAATATGCAATATAGTGACCAGCTATGCATCACAGTGACCAGCCATTTCTAAGAGACGGAGGCAACTGGAACTGGAACAGGAACTATTGCCTGGGCAACTACAAAACTGAAGTATACTGGCTCGGTGGGGGGAACATTTTCTGTTACATAAGAATCAGTCAATATGATGTTAATATGTGGCAAGTTCATTTACAGCGTGAAACTTTTAGAGCTACTTGTGTTCCGTGGCCTGAATTCTTTCTCTCCCAATTTCTATATTGAAGTCCTAACCACAGGCACCTCAGAATGCAGCTGTATATGGAGATAAGTGTTTTGAAAAGATAAATAAAATAAAATGTCATTAAGATGGGACTCTAACCCAATATGATTGGTATCCTTACAGGAAGAGACCAGCCAAACACAGAGGGAATATCGTGTGAGAGTACAGGGAGAAGGCAGCTTCTACAACCAGGCCAGAGGACTCAGAAGACACTAGACTCCTAGTTTCAAGGCTGGTGAGAAAATGAATAGTGTTTGAACCACCCAGTATGGGATACTTTGTGATAGGAGCCCTAGCTAATTATTCAAACGTATGAGAATACATTGCACAGGAATTGAATTATATTGGCTTTGTAGTTGGTCTCTAAACTGTGAACAAAGTGATAAAAATTCTGAACCTCATGCCCACAGGGCAGTTTGGGAATCTTGAAAGATGGCAGGACATTTCTGGATCCTGGAGAATGAGTTTGTGTTTTTTTGTTTTTTGTTTTTTGTTTTTTGTTTTTCTTTTCATTTGAGAAATGTCCTGGCATACTGCTTATCCCTAAGCCCAGCACGTCACACACCTGATTGGAATATTCTGAGGAACTCATGTGATTGGAGCTCTGGTGGACGTAGGATACTCCTGTCCTGAGAGGAATGGAAGACACTTAAGTTTGTCATGTTGAATCCTTATATAAGTTCCCGTTCCATGAAATATAGGATTTGCAGAACAATGATCAGTAGTGGGAATGGCATTTGGATCTATTATCTGGTACAAGATACAGCATAGAAACTGTTGTGAAGGTCAAGTAAATGGCAAATTTTTGTAAGTTTGGGCATGAAGATTTCACTTTTTTGTGGGGGGGTGGGTAATACCAGGGATTGAACCTATCACCTTTGCCCTCAGCTGCATCTTTAGCCCTTTTTATTTTTTATTTTGGGACAGGATCTTGCAAAATTGCTCAGTTTGCCAGAATTCAATCCTCCTACCTTACGCTCCCACAGTGCCAGCATTACAAGTGTGTACACCATGCCAGGCTTGATCTCACTTTTATATAAGAAAAAAAGGCTCATAAATCCTACAAGGGTTTACCTGACCTATAGGAAGTTATAGAAATGATTCTATGCAAAATGAAATTCATCTTGGAAAGTTGAGCTGTCCATACCAGACAGTGAGGTGAGGAAGGAAAATGGAGACATGAGAAAGGATTACAGTTAGAAGAGGAATTTTACCAACAGCTAAGAGTCACACATTAACATCAGCGAGCAGTAACCTTGCTGAAATTTCTATTTCTAGGAATTGATTGAGGAACATTTGTTTGAACTTTCTCAGTAGGCAATTAACTAGGCAATTGTAATTTTACACATTAGATTGGTGCCTTCTCCTTTGAAATCTTCCACATTTTGTTTTATTATGATTAGTTTAAAAAAATCACATTGTTTTTATTGGGAATTCCAGTACAATGCTAGAAAGAAATAGTAACAGTTGGCAATTTACTCAGTCCTTGATTGGAATACTTCTAAAATTTTATCATGAATTGTGATGATCTATATAAGATTTTCCTACCAGATTTTGCATTGGGGGGGTGTCACGATTTTTGGTGTAATTTTTCAGTATTTTTCTCTGTGCAGAATGTTCTTCCTCAACTCAGTTACTCTTCAGTCTGATTTGGTTATTTGGGCCAACACAGCTTCTTTCATTCCCAGGCCAAATTTTGTTCTTCCCTTTGACAAAATATTTCTTATTGTTAGGGAATTCCTGCATTTTAATACTTGATGATGCTGATCTGTGTTTTATATTTAAAGTTTTAAATAATATACTCCTTGTACCTATGTTTGTGGCCCTGGCATCTTGAAAAGTCCCTAAATACAATAAACTGCTTGCCTTTACTTGTGGAGTGAAAGTAATACAGATTTTGTGTGTAGAGTTGCACATTAGGAGTGAGGGGTTATGATACTCAGTGTAAACAGATATGTAGGTGGCAGATTTTCAACTTCATAGTAAACAAGGCATTAAAACCTGACCTCATATTTTCTATTGCATTTGTATCTTCTTTGAACTTTGTTAGATTTTAGATCTGGAATGCCCCTCAAAAGGCTTATGTGTTTAAGATTTTGTGTCCAGCTGGTGGTGATATTGGGGAATGGTGGAAACTTTAGTTGGCATGTAGCCTTCGCAGGGTGTATTTTGCCCCTAGACCCTCCTTCTCTCCCTTCTTCCTGTCCACCATGAGGTGGGCAGCTTTCTCCAGCATGTGCTTTCCACCATAATGTTGGAGCTAGTCATAGGTACAGAGCCATGGGACCGAGCAGCTACAGAATGCCACCTCTGAAACACAGCCCTAATAAATCTTTTGTGCTTTCAGTTTTTCAGGCACTTTGTCACAGCTATGGAAAGCTGCCTGTCACAGGCTTAGAGAACGCCATTCTGAATTTTCCAGATGGAAAGAATAAAAGTAAGCTAAAGTATTGTCTGATTATTGCTGTGTTGCACTCTTTCCTATAAAACTGTTTTGAAGAAACTCCACTCTTCAAATCTTAGTCGCACCATCTCTATGAGTAAGCATGGGGCAAGGTTACACTGCTGTAGAGGAGCATTAACTTTTGCAAAAGTAACTGCTCAAAAGACTAACTTGCCAGTGAACTGGATCCAGTGCTTTGCACTGGAAGGGTTAGTTTGAAGGCCACTTTGGGGAGCAATTCCTGAGAAGCCTCCAACACATCACTGATATGAGCAGTGCCAGAGCCTTTTCACACTGAAGCTACTTTTCTCTGCATAGGGTCAGGCTACTTGTTGACAAACCTACGATTTAAGAGCAAAGAGGAGTGTATTTATGGCATCCAAACTCATAGTTGTGCTATCATATGAGGAAGAACTTGTAATTCTGCCTTGTATCTTGGTAGAATTATTATCAGGAAGCCTGACCCCATGTGGGAATGCAGTCTTTAATATCAATTCCCTTTCATTTGGAGCATGGCTTTTGCAGGTTTCTCCCATATGAAACATGAGCCTCCTGCTTTGAAATACAGTGCACCACTTACACCAAACACCATATGGGTCACTTAGATGATTTAAAGCTACAAGGTGGTGTTTCCTTTATATAACCCTGGAAGTTATATTTTTCTTTTGAGCTGACAAAACTTTCCAGTACATTTGTCAAAACTCAGAGACCTAGATCCCTCAAATTAACTTTGCTGTATATAAATTATGCCTCAATAGAAAAAATATAGGTTTAGGTATGTCTAAAGATATCAATGTTAACAACATATTAATACAATTATGACCTATATGTATATGGATTTCTCATATTTTATTATTTTTTTCTGGGCTTTGATTGTGCTGTACATCCCTAAATACCATGATAGCCAGTAAGTTTCCCCAACGGGATAGTAACGTCTCCCACTGGGCTGAATCCCCATCTATTCGTCAGAGTTCCTTAGAGAATAGAATTGATAGATATGTATTTATGCAAATTTTCCTTAACCTAGAGTGGGGTTACATCCAATAAACTTATTGTGAACCCATGATTTGCTGTGACCCCAGAACTGTGGGAGACTCAACTTATGTTGTCTTAAACCACTCAGTTGGTTGTAACTTGTTAAGGTTCCCTGAAGAAACTAGTTCATTCTTCTTGTGCAAAAGGTGTAGGGGAAAGTGGTGACATGGTGTGTTCCCTGGGAACAGTGCTCTCCTTTTGGAAACCAGCACTCCCAGGATAGAAAACACTGATGTAAAAAGAAGCCTGCTCTTTCTTTTACTTCTTGATTCTCGGACTCATCTATTCTCCCCAGGGAAAGTGATATAGATATACAGATACGTTTTTTCTTATAGGACACATGTATGCCATTGACTAAAAGTGTATACAGTCAATCCCTTGTTGCTGTCACAAGATTGATCACAACCTTCCCCCCATAGATAACAAAGTCTATAGATGCCGAAGTCTATTATATAAAACGGCACAGTATTTGTGTGTAATCTGTGCACAGCCTTCCTTACGCGTCTCTGTGTTACTCTAATATGCTATGCAAATCGTTATGCTGTACCATTTAGAAAAGAATGACAAAAAGGCCTATATATGCTCAGTAGAGATACAATTTTTCCGCCTGCAGTTAGTTGAAGTCATGGATATGGAAGGTGTGGGTGTGGAGGGCCAACTACACCACATCCTGAGTACAGAGCACTCATCCTTGCACATCAAATCACACATCTGTCCAGCTGTGCCTTTGCTAAGGCAGCTCATCCCTTTCTCTGCCTTACCTCTGGGTGCTGGAGATGAGTTGATCCCATGGACAAAGCGATTGCACCTCCTTTGCTGTAAAGTGGATCCTCTGGTGGCACCTGAGGTTGTATGAGGTCCTAGGAGGATGGAGCAGTACTGGCTGAGGCTGGTGATGATGGAAAAGAGTAAATAAAGTATTTGTTTTAAAGTATTATTTTTAATCAATAATGCTTTGACGCAGCTAGTATCCTTCTAGGTATCTTCCTGAATGAGCTAAAGTCATCACATTACGGTGATCCATGAACATCCATGTTTGTAGCACAATTCATAATAGCTAATGTTGCAAGCAGCCTGTATGTCTATCAACAGATGAAGATGAATGGATAAAGAAAACGTGGTATTTACTCACAGTGGAGTACTACTCTGTCATAAAGAAGGATAAACTCGAGTCATTTGTAGGAAGATGGATGCATCTTGAAACCATAATGAGTGAAATAAAGCAGACACACAAGCTTAAACATTGCATGGTTTATCTTATAAGAGAAACCCAAATTATAATTGAAGAGCAAAATTAAAGATTGGTAGTAGGAGATAGATCTTCCTCAGATCGGAAGAGGATAAGAGATAGAGGGAGGAAGAGAGAGGGAAGAAAGGGGATGAAAAAAGGAAGAAGTGTTATGAACATGTACCAACTCCACACAAGGAATGTGAACATTATGTACAGCAAATATGTACTAATAAAAATTCAATGAAATAATAATATGATTCTTGTTAAGCGTATATTATTACTAATGTTCAACAAGAAATGGAAACTATGTCTCCGAACAGCACCCAGTAAGGACAGTTTGCCTCTGCTCCAAGTTTGGAAGCTTGATGGGTGCTGTGAAGACCACTGAGAGGCCTCATCATCTGCAGGGTGGGTCTGATGCTGGCTGCCTCTGGAATTGGGCAGTCACTGTCACCCAGGACACCTCCCTGCAGTTGCTCCCTGCTCACCAGGCTTCCTCACACTGTGATGGTTTGGTGACAGAGTGAGAGCGGGGAGGGACTGTGTTCCAGAAATGACTTCTCCTGGGAAGACAAACAGCTTCATTTCGGTTGTGAAATACTCCCTCTTTATCCACAGGGGATACATCCCAAGACCTTCAGCAGATGCCTGCAAACCAAGGTAGGACCGAATTTTACAAATAGATTTTTCTTCTACTTGCATACCTATGATACAGTTTAATTTGTACGTTACGCACGGTAAGAAATGAATAACAATTACTAATAGAGCAATGAAAGAATCTATTGTATGAAGTTATTTAAAATTTATGAGTTGTTTGTGGAATTTCCATTTAATGTTTTCAGATATATTTGGCCATGGGTAACTTAAACTGCAGTAAGAGAAACTGCAGATCAGGGAGCATGGTGTACCCTGTTAGTCTGAGGAGCTGGAAGCCTCTGGCAGTGTCAGGAGGAAGAAGTATAGCTTGCCCTTGGCTGTAGGACCAGCATCAGCCCCACTGGAGCAAGAGGCGAGGGATAGCACAATAGGTTGATGTGGCCATGGTTGGAACACACCTTCTGCCACAGGAACTAGAACTTACACTCAACATGAGGCTGCGCTGAGTATTTTAAGTACATTTCCCATCCAACCCTTAAAACACCTCCATGCGAAGAGTATTCAGAGATTTCTTTCTAGCATTCAGGCAAAGTTGCATAAAAATTATAACTTATATGAAAATATCTGAATTATTTCACACTTCGGCCTCTTTCCCAAGGCTAATCATAAGGGAAGCCAGTAGGAGTCTCACCCCTTTCCAATTCCTCCTGTTTACACCATAAGGAGGCACAATCCAGACAGGACAAGTGGGCTTCCAACCAATTCTTATCATTTTATTTTAGACTGCCATTTTGATTAGATTTGATGTATGTGTGTGTAGTGATTTGTGTATTTATTATTTTTAAATTAAAGCATACAGGTTGAATGAAGAATCACATTTTTTGTTAGAGATCCCATTAAACAGACTTTTAATATGAGTGTGATTAGAAGTGTCGCTTGAAGTAAATTAGTTTTTAATTTCACAAGATTATCATAGACTGGTTTATTGTAAAAGGATGTTATAAATCATTTGCATGAACTCCCTTATTTTGCATCTAAAGCACAAAGGAGATAAATTATTTGTCTGAGACCACAAGAGTAAGGATGAGACCTCACATCCAAAGTTATGCATCTATTATAATTTCTTTTTAATTATTTTTAGATAAATAAAAGTATGCTTAACAATACCACACTAGCCTTGATATTCCTTCTATAATTTGCTAGATCTACTATTGAATAATAGAAAAAACTTGTTGAATAATATTACCTGTCCTCAGTCAAAAACATTATAAAAATTTTTAAGTGTGGTGATAACAGCAGGAAGTTACTAAGAAAATAATTAACTGCCGTTAATATTTTAGATTTCAGCATTCCATTTAATATGACCACACAGTATTTAGAAACCAGAATATCACTGGATGCTCCATTAGAAAGTTGTATAAATATGCTGGAAAAATGAAAGTGAATACAAACACAGATATTTGCAAATATTGTTGGTATCTTCATTAGACCCAATTTGTCTTGATTACTGGAAACAACTTAGTAGACATCTCACCCATATCACAATGTTTTAATTTAGTTTGGCAAAAAACGTTTTCCAGAACACACATGCAATTTTAATAAATTTATTGCCCCAGTAAAAAAATAGTAAAATAAATAAACATTGATTATAGTACTCAATTATAAACAGTATATAAAATATCAAGTGTACTTCACACATGTGAATACTCATAGAAAACCAAGAGATATTTTTAACAACATTAAGAAAAAGTAGGCTTATAAGACTTTATTATTTTTAATATTCATTATTAATATTAGTCATAGAAAGACTTTTCTTCTTAAACTTCAAATGTATCTGTTCTGTAGCACAAAGTAGGAAAAATGATTTTTTTCCAATTTTATCATATGATCTGTTATAATTCAGATTATTTTATTATAATTAAAATATGAATCAAATACTTGTTTTAAAAATTTGAATATATTATTAGGAAATGCTAATTTTGGTTGATGAATATTAATGTATCAGCATGCATGGAAGTATTGTTAATTAGATAACCAGCACCTAGTTGGAATTTGTAGGTGGCTACTGTGTGTACCCTGATATTATGTGATCAGTAAAGTTGAGAAATCACAACTTGAATCACGTATAATTACCCCAACCAAATTCTTGCATTTTGTTATGCACTGAAATATTCATATTTTGAAACTTTAAACCTCAATGTGATAGTATTTCAAGAAAGGTCTTTTGGGAGGGTAACTAATGGCAAATGAGATGACAAGGTGGAATCTAATCTGATGGGATTGATAAAAAGTCTCCCCCCACATACACCCATGCACAGAAAAAAATAAAAATAAAAAGGCCATGTGAGGACACTATAAAAAGGTAGCCAACTGCAAGCCAGGAAGAGATCCCTGCCCAGGAGCTGACACCCCTGGAACTTGATCCTGGAATTCCATTCTCCAAAATTGTGAGAAAATAAATGTCTGTTATTTAAGTCACCCACCTAATGGTATTTTGTTATGGTGGCCTGAGCAGACTAAAGCAGATTTCTTTTTAGAGTATTTAACAGAGGAATATAGAATGTATCAGAATAACAGAGGAATTGAAAACGAAAGAGGTATCAGTCTATTTTTTACAAGTATAACTTTTTCATAGTTAGAATTTATGAATTACATTACAATATTACATAACAGTATCTAGAAGAATACGAAATGAGGGAAATAAAGTTAACACGGATGGTGAGCAAGGGCAGGATTTAGCAGCATACCACAGGGAAGAGGAAGCTAACTTAAACACAACAGTGAAGCCGCCTTCAGGAAGAGGGTAGAGAAGTCTTTACTCTTATCCTCCCACAGAAACATCAAGTTAACAACTCTACATGGACCAAATACTATCAGTTTCTATACCTTCATAAGAAGGCCAGAATCCAGCTAAGAAAACACAAAGCCAAGAACAGCTGCAATGTACCAGGTAATAAAAATTTTGACATTGCTAGTGTCAGGTTCTCCTCCAAACCACATGACTCAGGACCAAGAGAGAAAGCCTCCACCCATAATTTCTCTCTCATATATGGGGGAAGAGAGTGGAGTGTGCCTTGAACATCCCTGGCATTTCCTTCCACTGCCTAAGGGCAGATACTATCTCCTCACATGAGGCACTGACAGAACTGACACAGTTCCGAAGTCTGGAGACTCTCAAGAACAAGAGAGTGGGGTGGGTGCCTGCTGCTGCTGACAAGGCTCTGTGACACTGATAGAAGGCACAAGACTTGAGACCTCTTCCCCAGGGTAGAAAGAAGGAGAGATTATGCTTCCCATGCCAGGGCTTCAGTGCACTTCCCACAGAGGGGGTTTCTGCATATAATATGGAACACTGATGGCACTGAAGCATATCTTGGAGGCATCAGCTGAGAACAAAGGAAAAGGGGCAGGTAGTTTCCTGCACATAACTGACTCTGCAAGAGAGGAAGAAGGAGGCTTCCCTACAGGGAATGAAGGATAGAAGTAGAGTGTGCCTCCAGTGTCCCAGCCAATGCTCATTTCTGAGACTGCAGAGCAAGCAAGAAATCACAGGTTCTAGGAAAACAAAATCCAAAGCACACCCTCAAACACACAGCAAGTAAAGCTCTAAGTTTAGGAATTTACATGCACTATTTGAAAGAATACACGTCCACAGAAAAAGTGTGAGAGGCTGCCAGAACCTCTACTGAGACTGACCAGTGAAAGTTTGCCCCGAGGCAAAATCAATTTTTAAAGACCCGGAAAGGTAGCTGTCTCTTCAAATGCAGACACTAACACGAAGCTACAAGGAACATGAATAATTAGGAAGCAATAACATAATCAGAGGAACAAAATGAATCTATAGTAACTAACTCTAAAGAACTGTCTGACAAAGAGTTTAATAAAAATGTCTGGAAATTTGGTGAGTTATGAAAGAATACAGATAAACAACTAAACAAAATCAAGAAAAACAACACATGAACAAAACGAGAATATCAACAAAGGGAAAGAGAATACATTAAGGAACCAAACAAATTCTGGAGCTAAAGAATATATTAACTGAGCCAAAAAGTCAATGAACAGCTTGATTGAGCAGAAGAATCAGATAACAGATTAGTTGAAATTGCCTATTCAGAGGAGAAAAGAGAAAAAATAGAAAAGAAAGAGTGAAAATTTAAGGAACAAATGGAACTCCATCACGTGAACCGACACATACCCTACAGCATACTGAGGAAGAGTGGAAAGAGAGGGAAGAAAGCACATTTAAGGAAATAATGGCCCTAAACTACTTGTATTTGAGAAGGAAAATTAACATTTTAATTCATGAAGCAAAACGGGTCCCAAAGGTATGAACCCAAAGAAATGTGTGGGCTGGTGAGATAGCTCAGCAGCATAAGTGCCTGCCTGGCAAGCGTGAGGTCCTGAGTTCGACTCCTGGTACCCACATATGAAAAAAGTTCTGGTGATATCTCTCAGTGGCACAGGCATCTGCTGGTGCACGAGGTCCTAAGTTCAACCCCCGGTACCCACAAAAAAAAAAAAAAAAAAAAGAAAGAAAGAAAGAAATGTGCACGAAAGACACATTATAGTTAAACTGTGAAATGCTAAAAACAAAGGGAAAATTTTGAAAGTATTAAGAGAAAAGCAATTTGTCATAGACAAAGTATCCCCCAGAGTATCAGCAGATTTTTCATCAAAAAGATTGAGTGGGACAGAATATTCAAAATAATGGTACAAAAAAATGAGTTGACAATAAGAATACATAACAAAATTATCTTTTAAACATGAAGCTGAGATGAGAAAAAAACTTCCACAGACAAATCTAAACCTGATGAATATAGATGCAAAAAGTCCTCAACAAAATACTAGCAAATGAAATTGAAGAGATCATTAAAAGTATCATATACCATGATCAAGTAGGTTTTATTCCTGGGATGAAAGGGTGGTTTTACATACACGAATCAGTTAATATAACACTCATTATGGAATAAAGGATAGAAATAGTTTGATCATTTGCATAGATCTAGATAAAGTACTTCATAACATTCAGTATGATCTTTTCATAAGAACTTTCAACAAACAATATATAACCATTAATTTAGACATAATAAACCCTCTCTATATGATAAGCCTACAACATCATACCTGGTAGTAAAATACTGAAAAAATTTCCTTTAAAATTAGAAACCATACAGATGCCTACTCTAGCCTTTATTTAATATGGTATTGGAACTTCTAAACCATGCAATTGTGCAGGACATGATTTTATATTTAGAATACCTTAATGTCTCCACCCAAACTGTTAAAACTAACAGATGAATTCAATAAAATTTCAGGATAACAAATAAAAATAAAACATCAGTTGTTGTTACAGTGATGAAGAACTAGTTGAAAGGGAAATGTTGAAAACAATCCCATTTAGAATAACATCATAAAAAATGAAATATTGTCTTTTAAACCCAAATAAACCAAAATGAACTAACTTATGATGATGACAGGTATTTGAGTTCTATAAGGGGTTCTTAATACCTGTGGGTGACAAACTTTCAAACTGAAACTAACTCTCCAAATTTTTATGATGTCTCACCTAATTTATATGGTTTTTGTGATGCTCAAATAAAATAGTACAGATGTTCTTCACAGTAGTTAAATTGTCATGCTCAGCTGTGTGATCCAGGTTGAAGTCTGGGCTCTTACTCATAAACCAGCTACGTGACAGGGAATACTTCCTGTACCTCAATTTCTTTATTTTCTCAAATGAGGATGAAATAGTATCTACCACATAACATCATTCCATGAGGATTCAGTGAAAGTCGGTTTATGAAAAGTGCTTTGGACACTACTAAAGTCATTTCAAGTTATTTTTAAAAAACAATTTGTCAATATCATCATCTGTATGGAAGTCTTGACTGCCTGAGGCCTGTGTGTTTATTGGCTTCTCTATCCTTTCTTAATAAATTGAATTGGGAATAAAGATTTCAAGATTGTCAGAATTTTGTGGAAAACTGAACGTTTAAACTCTATCTATTTGGACTTGATGTTGATATAAAATGAAAAGTGAGTTAGAGTACATTTAGTAGTTTTAAAAAACATTATGTGAGGGGAAATATTTTAATAATTATTTTAAATATGCCTTGGAGTAAGACAAAAAGAATCCAACCAGTAAAAGAAAATGTGCTGAATTTCAGTATTGTTTTTATTAGTGTAATTACCACAAAAAGCAACATAATCAAAAGGAACACTTCAACAAATTGCAAATGAGTTATTATTGCATTTTTTCTCTCACTTCTATTGCAAATGTGATTATTAAAAGGGAAAGAAATATTTGACACAGGCTTTTATTATTAACATGGAGACTAAACCAAGGATTATATAACTATGGCAATTTTTAAGTGGATTTTTTTCACACAAAATTAATTCAGCTTTTATTCAGCTTTATGGTTCCAATGTATACGGATAAAAGTCACAGTGACTGAAAATGAGTACCAAGTGACAGACTATCTTCCAAAGAGATTATTAAATTCTTTTAAACCAGTGAACAATAGTAAAAATTTGCATTTATAAAATCCCTACTGCATAACTATGAACCTATGAGCTTATTTACATAAATGAAATTTCAATATCTACATGAAAATCATGTTATAAGCCCATATTTAAAGTTAAGTTATTAGCAAAAATACTGTAGTTAAACATCATTATGCATATGTATTTTGTAGAAATATGTCTCTCTTGTGCTTAACTTTTAATATCTACTTAGGAAATAAGCACCTGAGAGGGTTATTTTTCCTTTCTCAGAGCCTCCTGTGCTAATTGAAGCCTTACTGCCTTTGAAATTCTTGATGTAGAGCTTCAAGATACCAAGATGGCTGGGCGAGTTGCAAAAGCTGAATTATGGGTGAGTAGTGAGAATGATACAGCTTGCCCATGAAATAAAATTTGTAAGAGAATTTCTACCCATGTGGGGTGGAAGAGGTGATTGTCTTGGTTTAGGCTTATCTCCTATGTTGTCTTTTGATCCATTTATCCTTAGTTCTTCATTATATAGATAGAGAAAATAAAAAACAGAACCTCGAGAAAGAAGTTATTTGCCCTGAGACTTGGAGGTAATAAATCAGAGGACTCTGGTATCGTGCACTGTAATTCCATGTTCTTTTTGCTGTACTATCTTATGACTATCCAAGAGGAATGATTAGAAGAAATTTTGATGAAGCGCATAGAGGTAAAACCACCAGCAGCTTTATGTCCTAATAGAAGAAATATTATTGAAGCAAAGAATCTACTGTGACATACGTAATATAATAATGTGAAGAATCAGAACAAAACGCGGACTTCTTTAGTAGCGCACGGACTCATGGATTAGCATGAAGAATCCAACTGGATCGCTAAATCAAATACTTTTCAAATTGCAGGGTTTTTTTACACTGCTAAAAAGTTAAAAATATTTTGAAAAGTGAATCATTCATTTGTTATTTTTAACATAAATGCTTCTAAAGAGAAGTCACTGAAGCAAACTGAGAGATACTTTTAGTTATACAGAAGCATAAAATATAGAGGAGAAATATTATGATTTAGACTTCCAATGTCCAATAAGAATAATGTCTTGTGCTTAGGAGGACCCTGGGCTGAGATTAACTAGATGCAACTCTCAACTTCATCTCTTACCAGCAGCACTTACTAGCAACCTGAAAGTGGAAAACATTTAAATTGCTCACCTCAAAGAATGGGGATAATAATAGCATCTACCTCACAATGTTCTTTGGGACGAAATGAATATACACATGTATCAGTGTAGTGCTATGGCAATCCTGAAAATGTACTGTATTAGTTACTTTTCTTATTGCTGAGACAAAATACCCAACACCTACACATTAAGGGAGGAAGGGTTTATTTGACTCACAGTTTGTAGAGGTTTCAGTCCATAATCAGCTGGCTCCAAGGCAGGGTGTCACATGGAAGAGAAGCAACTATTTATGGTAGCAGAATACAGGAAAAGCAATAAGAGAGGATCGAGACAAGCCTCTTTCTGTCCCTTATACTTTATCCAATCTACTGGGTTAGGGTGGTGCCAGTCTAATCAGTGGACTGATCCAGCAATCACCCACCCTGAACCCCATCACCCTTAATCCCAGCACTGCACTAGGAATCATTCATATGCTCTAGATTCAGCTACCCCAATAAAACCCTATGACCACATGAGGTTTGGGGGACATACAGACACAAACCATAACATGTACCTTGCTTAAGTTTGCTAGGTTTGCCATAACAAATTCTTTTGACTAGGTGGACTTAAACAACAATTATGGATTAGCTTTCTGTCCCTGTGACAAAATATCTGTGATCAACAACTTATAGGGACAGAAGATTCATTTGGTTGCAACAGTTTCAGTCCATGGTTAGGTGGCTTTTTTGCTTTTGGCCCTATATCCAGGCAGACTGTCCTGCTGGAATGCATTGTAGAGGAAAGTGCAGCTCTGAGGCAAAGAGAGAGAGAGAAGAAGGGGCCAGACTTCCAATATCCCTTCAAGAACATGCTCCAGTGATCTTATTTCTCCATGTAGACCCCACCTCTTATAGACTCCACTACCTCCCAAAAGCTCTAGAAGCCGGGGACCAAGCCTTTAAACACATGGCATTTTAGGGACACTTTGTATCTAAACTATAACCATAAAGCATGTATGTCTTACAGTTCTGGGATGTGAAAGTCCAAGGTCAGGTGGTTGGTAGTTTTTTTTTTTTTTTTTTTTTTTTTTTTTTGTGAAGCCTTTCTCCTTACTCTGCAGATGGTCACCTTTACGCTGTATGCTCACATGGTTTTCCTTTAGTGTGTGTATTTCTCTGGTGTCTCTTCCTTGACTTATAAGAACACTTGTCATGTTGGATTAAGGTTTCAGTTTAATGTCTTAATCCTAATCCATTCATCTCCTTAAATACCTTATCTCCAAGTATAGTCAATTCTGAAATACCACGTGCTGGGACTTTAACATATGGATTTGAGGGGAGAGAATCCAGCCACTACATACCTCTTTAAACTCCTACTTTATGGAGCGTATTTGGCCAAAGGCCGAAGCCACACCCTGAAATCTAAAATGTATTTACTTGAGGGTACATTTCTCATAGATGGGCTGCTCCTGGCCAATGGCTGAGCTTGGAGGCATCTTAACAAAGGCCCAATTCTGCAGGACCTAGGGATTCCTCCTCATTTTGTGGAAATATTCTAAGAACTGCACTGGATTCTAAGTTCCCTCCCTCCATTCTCCTTTCTTTCCATCCGCCTTTCCTTTGTCCCTTCCTCTCTCTTTTCCTTTCTTCTCTCTCATCTACATTCACAGTAGCCAGACCACTGTATTAATCAGTATCCAGTTGCCATTAAAAAAAATGCCTGACACCCACAATTTAAGAGAGGAACAGGTAAATTTGGCTCGCAGTATCAGATAAGCTGCATCGATCATGGAACGTCATGGTGGGAGGGTGTGAGAGAGCAAAGCTGCTCACTTCCTGTGCCTGGAATGCAGAGCGCAGTGGCAGAGTGCCAGAGACAGACGCGCCCTCCAAAGGCACACCCCAGGGACCACCACCGACTGGGCCCTGCCTCCTAATGTCACGTTCATTCTGAGCAGCACTGGGTTAATCCACGGATGAGTGTAGCACTCTCACGGTCCAGTCGCCTCTTCAGGAGTCCTTAGTCCATTCATGTTGAGAGTTAATGTAACTGTCACAGATCAGGATTACTGTCCTAGACCTTTCCTAGCCTTGTCTAGCTCTCTCCTCATTTTCCTACATAAATCTCCAAATAAATCTCTTACATGTTTAATCCCATTTTGGCACCCACATTTCAGAAGACATGTGAAGTCATGCCTGGCCCCATAATGTGTACTCATTTGGTTGAGACTCAAAGTCGAGCAGGGGAGAGGGAACGATGAATAAAGAAAACAGGGGAAAGATTCAGGGGTGCTCTGATTGGAGGCTGTGAGCATGGTGAGCCTGGAGGTAAGCTAGCAGAAGTGATTGGGCCTGAGTTACAAGCAGAGGCAAAATTAGGGAAACTGGCAGTTGCTGAAGAAATTCTGACTGTTCTGGGCTGATTGCTTCAGAGATTGTGGTTTGGCTTCTTAAAGTAGAAGTTGCAAGTTGATCAATCTTGCTTGTGAGAATATGACTATTTAGGGGAAAGCTAAACATCTAGATCTTTACTGCTTGGGGATGGTGAATCTGTGTTTTGGTAAACTTGTTGTAAAAGACTCGTTGGCCTTTTGTTGCTGTATCATCATGATGATCATCTGCAGAGAACATCTGCATAGGAGAGCTGCATTCCTGGGTTAGAAAGCGTTAGATCAACATCATGGCCACATAATAAAGTTAGGAACAAGTGCTATGCACTTTAGGATGCTTTGGAAGCCATCATCTCCATTTCTCAGTCTAAATCAAGGAAACAATCTCATCAATCATGAAGATCAACTTTAGGGAGCCAAACAGCATTTTCTTTAAGGTGACATGTAGCTTGCTCTCAGTTTCATTTATCCAAATGCATCAAAATGTTGGCTATAGCACAGATACCACTATGACTCATCAACAAGAAGGTCAGAGTGATGTAATCGTTCATCATGACTTTCATGAACCAGTTAAAGTGAATTATTCTGTAGAGGGCATAACTGTTATGATTGTAACATCTGACAGTGTTGACCATAAGATTCTTCCTTTCTTTCCCATCTGTGTGACACTCATCATTGAGAACATTGACCTGACAATTGTATAAATAAGCCAGCATTTCTCTCAGGTAAAATGCCTCAGGAGGCAAAGGGGCCTTGTTTTGGACCTCACACTGGAGCTAAAATTTCTAGAGTTTGATATTTATGGAATTGATGTATCTATGCACAAAAGAAAAATCAGAATCCCATCCAAAGTGCATGAGATTTAAGCATAAGAAAAATAGGTCCCAGTGTCATGGACACAAAGGAAGTGGTACAAGGTGGAGGTGCTTGGAGATCCAAGGCAGAAGGAGATGTTCTTTACATGAGCTCAGATCAATCCATTATCTGGGAATATATACGAATTTCCTTTAACTTCTTCCTAGTGGCATGTAATTAGCTCCTTGACCTATGAAGATTACATATTTAGGATTACCTAGAGTGTAATAAATATACTGTAAAACTGTTTTTTCTTGTTATAGATTTCTTTGCTTATTGTTATTTCCCCAAGAAAGTGCAAATAGAAATGTCATCAGCTCGTCTCCTTTGATGAGACAAGAATTGCTCAGAGGCAATTTTATCACCAGGGTCTGGTGATAGATGGCTCATCCTACAGTCTGTCAGAATGAGGGCAATGGGTACTGTCTGGGACAATCTAAGAGCGGTGCTATAATGAGGATGTCTGGCCTAACAAGTGTAAAAAGGAGAAAGGAGATATAAGGAACAAGAGAAGAAAAGGGCTTATATCAGTGGATGCAACACAGTTCTAGAGAAAATGAGAAGTATGATTTTAAACAAAAAAATAAGAAATACAGAGGAATCGTGGTCTGTTTTTGTAGAAGCTCTTCACTATCGGAAGTCATCAGTTTGTTTTGAAGGGTTTGAGTTGGTTACTCCCAAATACCAAGCACTCCTAAGCATTTCTGGGAATCCTCAGTGTTGCTCCCTATTGGCTCCCTATTGCCTTTACACTACGTTGAATTCAGAACTGATTCTTTAGTTGTAAAGGAGGTACCTAATAATTGTTGCTCTGGAATTTCACTGACGTATTTGTTGTTAACAGTGCCAATAAGGTAGAATAGTTAAAACATATTCAAATCCAAAGGAGAATGGAAGCTGAATAATATCCATTTAAAGTGTTTAATGGTTCATTCAGTAAAGTTCAAGAAGAATTTCTTTGGCATTTCTGACAAATAGGAAATTCTGGAAGATTATGAGGAGTCTGTATAGAAAATGATTATGGGAAGGTGACATTAAATTGTAGGTGACAGGATTGGGCATGAGGGATAAACCCCTTGCAATATTTTATCATGTTGGTGTTCAGCAGGAAGAAGGCTAGGATTGGAAAGGAGACTTCTAAAAGTTTGGCTCTTCCTTTCACCAGTTCACAGAGGGATAACTGATGTGAATTCAGTTAAGTGAACCATGTGAGCATGAAGAAGGGTGGGAATCTTTTTGGACAAGAGAGCTCAAGGATGTCTGAAAACCTTGCTGATTGTAATTATGAATGTCATTAGTTCTTTCAGCCTGTCTAGAAGATTGTAGACGGTAAGAGTAGTCTCCCTCTTGAGTAAGTGATAATGCTTTTAAAAGCTCTTTTGAAATTATTGTCTTAAAAGATATTTCTTGGTCACTTGACATTCAAGTAGGTAGGCTCCAGTTTGGGAAGAAAATCAAGCAACTTATTACCAACTGTAATTGGCGTAGCTCTTCAGAAAGAACATGCTAAAATATATTCTGAAAATTGCTTTCTGGTAACTAGAGTATTCAATTTCCATGTAGAATGGAACCTGGATAACTATCCAGCTGAAGATGTTCAAAGGGACCTAGAAATGTTGGTTCTGACCATGTATCACATTTACAGTTGCTAGGTAATACATGCCATGAAAAAGACCTCATTAGTCTTTTGAAAGTTTCTTCAACAATGCTGATTAAAAGTTGGTGACAAATTTGTACCAGGGTGTGTAGTTTTTTGAATAAATTTATCTGCTACCCTTTTGAAATCTGGTGCAACAGTGAGGCTCTCTTAGGAGTGTGAGAGTTACCTGAGTGAAGGTACAACCAGATACTTTCAGCTTTTCCTTCACAAAATCAGAGACTAAACTACTGGAATGTTATCATGGCCTGTTAGAATCCCCAGAGAGATTTAAAAGTTTAGATAAGTTCATAGCCTTGGTAAAAGTACTTATATGATATAATGATATTCTACAGGGTTTCTTTTTATCTCCATATTACTCTTTTTGCATGGGTCTAAATCTCAATAGCTATCTCTCCAGGCAATAAGAATACATATAAATGTTTATTAACTACAATCCATTTTTAATTTGGATTTCCAGCTAATGAGAAGCTCTCTTATCTCCAAAGCCTCACCAAACTTGTCACACTCCAAAAGCAAATCCTCAGTCTGTACATATCATGCTCTAGAGCTGTCCACTTGAAAAGATTTAGCACCCTTAGTAAGTTCTGCCATTTGGAATGATTACGTCTCAGGTAGAGGATTGTGTTCTAAAGGTGTTGTGAAGATCTCTATAAGGCATATGCGTCAAACATAATGGTGATGGTAAAGATATATGTAAGCATAACCCACAACTTGGTCCTGAATAGAAGAGACCTCTGGAAACCCAAGAAATGCCTGGACCTGCTTGTGTGCAAGTAATATAACAATGTAATCTATACCATAAGTATCTTCCTATCAAATCTTCATGGGTGTTATGAGCGTGAAGTAATAGAGTTCAGTAAAGGGCAAGGGCCTAAGTGTTAGAGTTAAGGGTGAGAGGTAGGAGGAATCTGTGTGTTATTTGAAATAACTCCTGCTTGTGGGGAGCATTTACTCAGAGGAAGAGGTAGGGGTTAGAGTAGAAAGAATCGCACCCATATCCATAGGAATTGATAGGATTGACCGGGTTTATTTATAGCAATTTCGTTCTCGTTATTTAAGAGTAAGACACAATATTTGGACATTTTTTTTTCTTTCTTGAAGTAACTTTTTTCATATAACTCAAGCAATTTTTCTTTGCCTTTGTTTTTCTTTCGTAAGTTGAAATGAGTTCTATCTCAGTGCACCTTCCGTCACACCTACAAGCATCCCTGTCGTACCTGATCTGTTGGAAAGTGGGCCATCCTACTGTTTGATCTGCAAGTCTTTAGTTTCATTTTGTCTTGTGGCTTGATTTTTGTTGTAAAGTTCTTTCAACATGGTTTAAAATAGATACAAAAATTAGGATTATAACGAGAGTGCATGTAAGTATGGGGGTTTTTCCTGAAGGGGAAGAGGGCGCAGATAGATGACTCCAGAGGAGACAGAAATACTTGATCAAAAGTGACTCTGTGCAGCTGCGTCCTTGGTTGTGAACTTTATGACTCTGCCTCCAGCAGCACACTTGACAAATTCTGCTTTCCTTATAGGTGGAAAACAAGTGAGAATCTGTTTTCTAGATCATAGCCGCTATCTTAGGACAAAACATTTGAGGTGGAAAGAGAAATGAATGCATATTACTGGTGATGAGCAGGACTATTAGGATGGATGCCGATCCGGTGAGAACTCAAACTCGGCTATCTTCTGAAGCCGACCCTGGTAACAGTGGACAGGGACTATGCATTCCATGCTATGGCTCCGCTTCTATGAAAAATAACAGTTTTACACAGTACAAAACAAAATGGAAACACAAACAAAGAGCTGAAGGGGATGGAAAGGAATGGCCTAGTTTTACCAAAGGTTAGCAAACAACAAATTGGCATCAGTAACAACACCTGGGTGCCAAGCTGAGCGCACTGGAGGAACCCAGTACAGAGTCACCTGCTGCAGATCTGTGCTGGCTTCTAGGTTGACAGACGTGCCAGGGCGCAGGGGGCTCCCATGGGTCCTGTGCACCCTTAAACAGTGGGGTTTCCAGCTGAGGGAAATACAGGTTGTTTCTTGAGGGGCTCCTAGGAAAACTGTGGAAATAAACGAAACTCATCATTAGAAAAACAGAAGCTATTTATTCAGAGATGGCTAAAGCAAGGCAGCTACTATCAATGCTATTCGACAGAGATTAAGAGGCTGGAGGAGATATAGGAAAGCTTGATAATGAAAATAAAGCAATAAAAACAACAAAACAAAAATGGCAGGAGCTGGGGGAGGAAAGCTTCAGGGGTGCTCTGATAGGAGGTCGCCGTTGTGGGGAAACCAGAGGCAGGCAAATAAAAATGGAACGTGTTTGGTTTGGGGGATGTGTTTAGCGGTTTGTAGTTAATTCTGGTTTAAAAACAATAGCAAAAAATAAGAAAGCTGACAGTTCTTGACTGAATCCCTATATTTCTGCATCTGAGCTGGCTGCTACAGAGTTGTGAGTCAGAGTTAGGTTGTCGTACATGGTCTGGCTCTTATCCCTTTCTTCATTCATTCTCACCACCATCATTATTAGTAATGTCATAAACAAGACATTACGGCCCCAGTCTTGTTGCAAAAAAGAAAGAAAGATTGGAGGAGAAACATCTAGAGCACAGCCTGGCTACTGCTAATTGCTCTGTAACAACATATATAAAATCATTGGCATATATTTTGAAATGGTTAAATACCATAAACATGTTTTGAAAGTCTGCCATTCAAAAATCTCTCAAAAGTCAATACCATCCGTCCTCGCGGTCCAATAAGCAGTTCATCCCACTGTAAAGATCATTATCATTTTCCTTGTATGACACCCATGCCACACACACAACAGGTAGACAGTCTTTGGCCCACTTCTTTCTTTCTACACATGGCCCTTAGAAGTTTGCTATATCATGGTTCCACACCTCTATAGATTTTAAATTTCTGCCTGTATTTTGGAGGAAAATACATACATATCTCTAAAAATTTGAATGCATGTCTTACTAACATTCATTCTTGTGTGTCCTATCAGAAATTGCTGTGTTTTCCATAATATTCTTATTATTGTGTGTGTGTTGTACTAGGGATTGAACTCATGGCCATCACACTGAGCTACATCGTCAGCCCCTTTAAATGTTTTGAAGTTTTATTTTAAGATAAGTTCTCACTAAGTCACTAACTTGCGCAGGCTGGGCTCATATACATGAACTTCAGCCTCCTAAAGTGCTTTTCCCAATAAGTCCTTGTTGCCCAGTTCACAGAACTTGAGGCAGGTACCTGTCCCTCGAGGCAAAGTTGAGTTCCTACCCTGTCTCCGTCGCCCCGCCACTTGCCAGTGTTTCAGTGCAGCTAAGTGTACCTATAAAATACATAATGCGTCTGTGTCTTCCTCTGTAGTTGCACTGACACTTTACTAATTTAGATTTTCATTAAATTCACCCAGGATAATGCTCTCCCACACTCCAGCCAGGCTCATTCTGATTCAACATAACTATCTCTGTCAGATTAATTTTCCTTCAGGCTGGGCCTGACCATTTCACTTTCCCCGCGGAAAACTTCTCTTCTTATTATTACTATGCAAAGTAAAACTCAAACTTGCTGGCACGTGATAGTCTGTGTTCTGCATTGTCTTCTGATCGCCACCACACTCTGGCCTCTCATGTCACTTTGGACGCCGAAGTCCACATCAAAGGAATTTATGTACGTGTTTTATCCTTCATATTAAGTAACAGTGTGTGCGTAGCATGTCTACGTAAGACACACCTTATTTGTTTTGTTGCCTTTAGAATAATTAATGGCATTTGTTAAACAGTAACAATTAAATAATTGATTGAAAAATGTATGTATGTGAGAATCATGAAAAATGTAGTGATAGCAGCAAAATTCCAACTTTGACAAATCTTACGAGTTGGCAAAAATGAAATACTCTATTATAATGGTTGCTTTCTACAGTGAAGACATTGAATGGAGTTTGAATTTGAAGCAAATCCAGAACGTATTATAGAATTTTCCAGACAAAATAGCACACACACCATGCTGAGGAGAAGAAACGATTTCAGGAACACTTTTGATGTGCAGTTTAAAGAGCCCCTTTATCTAGTAAGATAACAGAGAACCTTGGATATTGTTAGGATTCATAACTATTTCTCAGCTCTTTGCTCCCTTCTATTTATTTTAAATTTTCTATTTTTGGGTTTTTTTTTATTGGTACATGTTTGTAGTATGAAATGATTACATTCATCATGGGGAGTTATCATAGGTACATAACATTTCTTAATTCTTTTTTTAACCCCTTCCCTTTTCTCTCCCTCCTTCCATCTCTTGGATCTCTCTCTCTGTCTCTCTCTATCCATATATATATGTATTTTGTGGGGCGGTACATGTTTGTAGTACATAATGATCACATTCCTTGTAGGGACTTGGTACATGTTCACAATGCATCACAATTTTCTTTTTGTTTTTATCTAATTTTCCTCCCCTCCCCGCCTCCTTCCTTCTCTTGGTTCCCTCCTCTTTAAAGTGCTGGAATGAGTACAGGAAAAAATCAAAGTTGTAGAGAATAAGCTACCAGGGGTTATGATAATTTGAACATGAAGCTTATATTTAAATATTCAAACTGGTAAAAAGTATTAACTGAAATGTTAAAAAAGAAATTTATTCTCTGGAAGAATGATGAAGGACCTAGGAATTATGTTTCCCCTCTACCTGAGTTCAAGAAAAGAGCGAAGGCTTGTTCACTGTGGCGAGTGTTGTAAGGAAGAGCTTTGTAGTAATAAATTTACATTTTCTCTGTTTTGATCCATGATTTGGCATAAACAAAATATATATGCAGATTAGTCCCATGATCTTATTTTTTAAATTTAGTATAAAAGAAATGTTTTTTAAAACTAGATTTTGCTTAACCAGAACATTCATTTGTAAAACAAATGTGCAAGGTTACATGACTGTGAAAACAGAGTTTTTAGTCTTCCCACTAATCTTTTTTCCTTTCTTTCCTACTTTTTTGTATGCTGGAAACCATACTCTGCCATATAATGATTTTGAACATCGCTGGCTCAGGGGAGAGATGAGAAACCAAATGGATCAATATCTGGAGCGGAGGCTCTTGGGGAAAAAACAAAATACACAGCTGTGATAGTTCCGATTGTTTTTCCATTTTGGGAATTTTTAATGTGTGGAATTGCATTTCAGGAAATGGAGAAATGGCTATGACACACATGGACTCAGCCAGCATTTACTAAACCTATTCCACTTATTTATAAGAAAGTGGTTACTTTTCCTAGAAATAAGAATTGGTTCTAAGCCATGAAGTTCCAAATAAACAGGTTTGATTCTCACATTCATCCCAAGAAATGTTACATAACATGGCTTATCAGAGGTACAGGACAATCTTTTGACCTCTGTCAGTGATAGGCAATTATGTTTTTTAACACCTTACACCTATGGGCTCTCAATAATTGAGAACTTCAGCTGTGTCTCCTTCCTAAGATTAACGTTGCAATGCTTTTCCGGTAACTTGAAAGAGAGAGCTACACAGTTCTTAGGGATCCCTCTTCTTTCTGACCTGCATCACAAAATTCACTGACATAAATTTAACTTCTCTCTGTATCTTCGAGATTCCCCCAATGAGGATAAAATTCAAAGGCAATGCTTCTTCTTTCATTAGATGTTCCCTGCTACTCCAGCTAGCAGTGATTTAAGGGACCATAACCATCCAGTATGGTTTGCCCCACTTACAGAACATTAATCACTCTGACCTTGAAATCATTACCTGTTTGACCTCCTCCTCACTAACTCCCTTGAGAGCTAAAGGTACGCTTCTCACTTGTAGCTCCTGAAGCATCAGCACCCAATTGTGCTTTGCATGTGATAGGCACCCCATAGAATGTTTTCTATGCATGGATAATCAAAAGTGAATGCTTGTGCTTTCTCTCACAAACCCTCCCAAATGCCATTTATATCGATATAATCAGTACATGTTTGCTCATATATTTTAGTGCGCATTTTTAGTGTGATTTTTATTAATTTTCATATTTACTTGAGTATTCTGGGCAACCTATTTTGAGTTATGTATCTTTATTTCATGAGTGGGCTTGGCTGAGCTTTCTTTCCATCGTGGTAACTCTTCTCTGAAGGTTGATGTGTTGGGAGCTCGTGTGTTTAAGGAAGTCTAAGATCATGAGCAGTCCTCAGGAGAAATAATGCAATAATGGATCTATAATTGCCATTGGTTGCAAAAATAGATTTTCACCCTTCCATGAGATAACAGTGAGTGTTGTTTCATTGCTGTAAATGTGTTCTATCCCTTCAGGAGTTGGCTTCAGAAGATATCATAACAGTATACCTGGGAGACTAAATATGGGTTTGTACTGATTGCAGATTATTAATTTTAAGTCTCTGTAATCTCCTGTGTTAATGCACAACTACAAAAATATTCTGATACTAACTCAGAACCATCCCATCAACATCATTAATGTCAAGCCATTATTCATAAGAAGGGCCAATATACTTGGTACACTCAGATTTTTATGCTAAGAAAGATGGCATGGTCTGTTATGTGGAAGAAAACAGGGTTTTCAAATCAATTAATGAGACAGAAGCAATGTTTATTTCAGGACTTTCTATTATTATGTAAAACCTTAACAAAATAACAGAGCAATATATTGAGAGCAAACCTGTAAATTTAGGTTCTTGCATAGTGCAGATGTTAAACAAAAAAATAATTTTATATACATTCTTTCATAGCCAGTTTATAGTTAAATTCATTTAAAGACAGCTTAGGTGTAATTCTTACTTAAATCCTTACTATTGATCTTTTCTTACAGTTTTTCTCTTACTTTTTTTATCTCCAAAAAATGTATATTGTTATTTCAAACACATTTGTGAAATACTCTGAAGCAAAAAACACAAAAGGTAAATAGCATGAAGCAAATTATTATGACTATCCTTAACACATTTTATTGTCAAAAATGAAGTGAACATTGTAGTAGAAATTTATTATATTCCAGTCTTTTCAGTAGCTACCTCAATACCTGTTCAAGTAATTTTATCTCTCTATGCTTCAATTTTCCTGCTAATAAAATAATGGTTTTAGATTTCCAGGGTAATATTTAAATCCATAAACCTGGAAGTATGGTGTTTATGTAGGAACGAGTGTATGCATTTTAATAAAAAAAAACAATATGGATAGCAAATACTTGTTACAATATTAGTAGAAATAATCGTTTTGAGGAAACTTCGACTTGCTTTTAAAATACGCAAGTAATGGGCCGGTGAGATGGCTCAGTGGCATAAGCGCCTGCCTGGCAAGCGCGAGGGCCCGAGTTCCACTCCTGGAACCCACATACGAAAAAAGGGCTGGTGATATCGCTCAGTGGCACGGGCGCCTGCTGGCGCGTGAGGTCCTGAGGTCGACCCCCCGGTACCCACAAAAAAAAAAAAAAAACAAGTAATAATGTTTTAAAACCAGTGTCTGAGAAAATTTTGTCTTCGGAGGTGAAGAACATTTGCTGTTTAAGGAAAATATTCAGTATGTCTGGAAGGTTACAATTGAAGCTATTTTCTAAAGTTCTGTGAATATTTCACACATGGCTCTTAGCCCGCCTCCATTGTATTACTTCCTTTTAATAGAGATTACAGAATTTCAATTTTTTTCCTGCAAATATTATTAAAGGTGAAATTCCAATATTGCTAATATTCATTTATTTTTATGTGGGGAAATACCAGGACTTAGGTTTTTCATAGAAAACCAAACAATCCCAATGCATGGTTTGTGTGAATGGAGTTAATTTTATGATTCAAAGAAATATAAGGACAGGAGGTCAGAACTGGTTTTATTTTGATGGTTTCATCTTTGGCATCTAATTACGTGGGAAAATACTTTTCATTTACTCCTATCCCTTTTTAAATAAGGGAGCATTTAGAGCTGGGAGCCAAATTCCACCCACATGGAAATTGCTGGAAAACAGCCCTGGGGTAGAAATGTCAGACACCAGAAAGCCTGATGCTATCTGGTACTCAGAGTAAATTCTCTCCCACAGAACTCTGTATATGGTGTTCTTTTTTTTTAATATATAGTTTTCTTTCTATTATTACTGCTCAAAGGAAGGAAACAAATATACAAATATATCCCAGCTTACAATAGAAAATAATATTTTTTTCCTGGAGAGAGAGAGAGAGAGAGGGAGGGAGAGGAAGAGAGAACTAAAATATAACTTTTTACTTGTGAAACATTTGTGGATAGTTTTTTTTTTTTTTTCCTAAGTTTTTCTTTGAGGCTTCACTTTAAAATATCTTATAAGAACATTTTTAAGGTTTGGATTTGAATAAAATAATTGAGAAAATTAAGTATATACTTCAAAGGATGGAGGCTTTTACATGGAAATCTTTTTCAGAAAATTGGCTTAAAACACATACTTCCAAAGACAGAACAACATTTCTCATTATATTATCCTTAGAGAAAACCATGGATTTAGGCTGCTTTTTCACAGAGGGAAGAAAATCTGTTAACTTGTAATCAGTGAAGCAGCATGAGTTTTGGAAAGCTAAAGTAGGGACTACATTGCGTTTCAAAAAAATTGATTCCTGTTTTTGACTTTTAACAAAGGCGCTCTTGATTTCCGTGGATGCCTTGCAGTCACTTAAGAGATTGCCCACCTGAAATAGGCATCCCAGAAATGAATCTGAAATGTGGTTTTAGGGTAGCGATACTGTTAATGTGTTAGGATGTGAGGTAGTATATGCTGATTTGTTTCAGATGGCTACACCAAGAAAAATTTAGTAGTTTAAACATTTTTATGGATATTCTGTTCAACAATTTTTACTAACATTCTAAAGATGACAAAATGTTGTATTTTTTTCTTTAATATTCTTAAAGCGAGATATATCATGACTCCAAGCTTTAAAACATGTAAATTACCTCCTTTCCTTAGAGCTTGTGTTTCTCTTTATTTCAAAATTTCAAAATTTTGTCTGCGATATGCTTTACTATTTTACTGTTTTTCATTTTAGAATCTCAAGCTGGTTTTAATGTAATTCTTCTCAACCTTGACATGACTGATGAGTGATCCATAATATAATAGGTAACACACCTTTTATAAGAATGCAAACAAAACTTTCAAAGTTAATTTCCCTCCAGAATCATCTATAGAATATACTGATTCCATTGCCTTTAATTTGCCTTCCATCCGATTGGAATCATTTTTAGTTAGTACTCTAGAAGTCCACAAGCTTCTCACTAAGGTTAATGCCATTTTGATGTCTCAACATTATGGTGAAAACCACTGGACTGTGCTAAACTTTGGGGAACTGTCCCTGTTTCTTCATTTCTGGGATATAAGTGGAAGATTTTTAAGTTTATATCCATAAAATTTTTGAATATTCATAATTTATTATGTATAAAAAGTCATACATGACAAATAGAATAAAATATAAGATAGACATCCTATCTTAAGAGATTACTCACTTTTTTCACCTCTTGAGAAAATAAAAATTGTAAATAAATTAAAATAAAATCTAAGGATTACATAGCAAATATAATAACTATAAATTTATAAAAACCATTTTTAAAATATGTGTCTTTTATGTATCCTTACCCCTTACTACTATTTCAGGTTATCTGTGAAAGAAGAGTAAATTAAGAAATTGAGTGAATTAAGAAGTTTTATCTGTCACTGCTTTGTATTCCCATCATTAGGAAAACTGAACATAATGAAGAATTAGTAATGACATTATCTCATTTGTAATTTTTTGAGCAGAAGCATTTGAGATGAATGAACTCCTATACAGACTAGCATTAATATATTATTGAAAGGGAAGTGCATTAAGACACTACCAGGATTCTTGCAAAGTAATTTATGTAAATATAAGTCGGTCAACCAAATTTTTTCCTAAATATTCACAGTGTCGAACTGTTTTGAAATAATTCATTTCTGAGTGACATCACTTTATCAAAAAATTTAGATGTAGTAACAATAAAGAGTGAATTTTGTCTCTGCTAGAAACAAGAAAATCAACCCCTACTATAGATGACTACTCTTTTTGAAGAGTTTCAAAACTGGTTTGAACTAATTAGAAAGCAGCCTGCCTGACCATACATTAAATTTTCATGATCCTTACAAAGAGCTGCATTTGTTGTCATGTGTGTGAATAAACACACGTGCACACAAATTTTATTTTCTAGTTTACACTGGATTTCAGTTTAAAATCCTTGGTTTGAACAGAGTGAAGAGACAACCCACAATGTGGGAAAAAATGTTTGCCAGCTGTTCCTCAGACAAAGGACTACTATCAAGAACATATAAAGAACTCAAAAAAATCAGACCTCCCAAATTTAAAGACCCACTCCAAAAATGGGCATCTGAGATGAATACACATTTCTCAGATGAACAAATACTAATGGCAAACAAATATACAAAAAAATGTGCAACATCACTAGTCATTCGAGAGATGCAAATTAAAACAACACTGAGATACCATCTCACCCCAGAAAGAATGGCTACTATTAAGAAATCAACTAATAACAAATGCTGGAGGGGCTGTGGGGAAAAAGGAACCCTTCACTGTTGGTGGGAGTGTCGACTGGTACAGCCACTGTGGAAGTCAGTGTGGAGATTCCTCAGAAAACTAGGGTTGGAGGTCCCATTTGACCCAGCTATTCCCCTTCTGGGCATCTTCCCAGAAGAATTAAAAACATCGTACCACAGTGATATATGTGCACCCATGTTTATAGCAGCACAATTTGTAATAGCCAGATCTTGGAAACAACCCAAATGCCCATCAACTGAGGAATGGATAAGAAAGATGTGGTATTTTTATACAATGGAGTACTATTCAGCCATAAAGAAGGATAAACTGGAGACTTTTATAGGTAAATGGATGCAACTCGAGAAAATACTCATAAGTGAAATAAACCAGAAGCACATGTGTAAGCATCGTATTATCTCTCTAGTATGAGAAACTGAAAGAGTAAATAAGATCCAAAATGTACAATAGACATGGTGAATCAAAAAGAAACTGGTCAAAAGGAAAGAGAGACTGGAATAGGGAAAAGAAAGTAGGGAAAGGGAAAAAAATTGTATATATATATATAAGATGGTTAAGATAGATACACTACCATTTTTACTTAGTTCATTGAAGAGTAAGGTTTGTGCCAATAATGTTTGGACAATTGAATGCTAATGTCTGGTGTCCTGAATAACTAACTTAAAGATAGTAATACGTAATGTATTAACCATTGTTACCCTCCTATTATGTTGTTTTGAAAATTTGTTCTTCTTTTGTTTTTTTCTTCTCTTTAAAAAAAAAAAAAAAATCCTTGGTTTGGTGTTTGATCCAATTGCAAGTATGTAAACATATACAATTCCTATTTCCAATGAAAGACTTCCTGAATTTTTGTTAAGACAGTTAAAGGAATTATTAAAAGCTGGAGGTGTATCTTTGGAAAGCACATACTTAGTATTATTTTTTCTTTGTAGTTCCTTTGATTGGTTTTAATTTTTATGACCATCCTGTTGACTAACATGTGCATTTCTGCTCGGGTAATCTGGATGAGAGGTAGCAGCTGAGATGCAGTTTCCCAGGAGCCGGCCATTTGCTAGGTGAAGGTTTGCAAATCTCAGCGAATCCTGTTGTTCAAAGGGTCTCCTGGGACTTTACCTGACCCTTTTTGCTTCCAACACTTCCTGTTTGCTCAACTCACTGCTCTGAATATTTCAGTCCAACAGAGAAGAAAGTTTAATATGGAGGGAGGGCAATCTCGGGATTTATTTTATATCACATGCTTAAATTATGCAATGTATTGTTTTAATCCTAGTTGATTTTTGACCTAAGACAATCAGAGCTCTGTATGTAGGTGCATAGGTTTTTCATGCAGGAAAATATCATTTACTAAATAAGCACACACCTCAGTTTGGATGAAGAGTAAGCAAATAAATATTGGCATAAATCATTAAACAAAATGTCAGCGGTGCCTCTCAAATTATGTATTTGTTGAAGATCCACTCTACTGAGGTGAAGAGTTTCTTATTTATAGGAAGCATTCCAAAAAATATTTGTGGATGTGGAGTAAGGTTATCAATCCAAAACCTTGCTCTCTTTAAAGTGGCCACGTTTGAACTTGTGCTTCAAATCCAATGGTTAAAATCTCTTTCCCTGTCTCCTGTGAGAATGTTCCCTAAAGCAAGGTATTTGGCACTGGTGCAGATCGCAAAGCCACGCAGGACGCTGGCCAAGTGGCCAACAGGGTGCGCACAGCTGTCAAGTAACTTCACCAGGTGGGGAAGCCAGGGTTTTGGAGTTCTGTTCAAACAAGAACAGGAAGCCAGGAGACAGAATTGTAGACACTCCAGGTGTATGTTGGGGATAGATCAGTACAGGAGATGTCAGTCTGATAGGGAGATATTCAGTAATTATATCCCAAAGGGCAGCTGTAGGTTTAGAAAGCAGCACAAAACATTTTGCAGAGCCTTTGGGGCACTAAATCCTTTAGTCAACACCTATGAATGAAATAATTTGTCTGGGATTGAAAAAAAATTTATATATATTTTATATATTATTTGTATATATTTTAAATAATATATATTATATTATAAAATGTAAAATATATTATAATATATTAATAATATATTATAAATATAATATAATATATCAATAATATATATTAACACACACATACACATCTATCTATCTATCTATCTATCTATCTATATATATATATATATATCAACATAATGCTCTCTGGGAGGCTGAGACAGGAGGACTGCAAGTTCCAGTTCAGCCTGGACAACTTAGCAACTTAGCAAGACCCTGTCTCAAAAAAAAAAAAAAAAAAAGAAAAATAGTGTTGGACGTGTTGGTCAGTGTGAAGGCACTGCACTGAGTCCTCAGCTTTCAAAGCACAAAACAAAATGTAAAAAACCCCATATTATCTAAAGTGTTACTTTTGGTGAAGTACTATTTTCAATCTTAAGAACATCCTTGGTATTCAGGGACATTGCCTACTTAACATGTTTTGATATTGTCACCAATAGCTACTTTAAAACTAGCTCAAGGTTTACAGTGGAATTTTTAAATAGAAAACTTCCAATTCCAATAACACACAGTAAATCTGTAAATTTTGATATTATAGTCATCTTTATATCTGGATTTCATAATTTCTTCCATGGAAGTTTGATGTATCACTAAGATTTACCTTTAGGTACTTTCTATTTTATGTTGCTATCAGAATGAGATATTTATTTTATTGAATAAATTTTTTTCATTGTAACAATTGCTTCATCTATGGCTGTTTATTTTTATCTATTCTGTAGCCTTATTTGTGCATATTTACTTTGTAACTAGCAACTTTGATGAAAGGCATAGTTCGATTTATCTCTAATGCTCTCAGATAAGCAATTTTTTTTAGCAAATATAGTTCTATTTTTAATTTTCCCATCTCAAATATTCCATTTAACTTTCTGTTGGATTGTATAGGGCAGTCTTTATTGTCTTTTATGTTGCTATTCTGTACCAAAGTGGTCTTCTGTGGCTTCTTGCCTAGTTTAAAAGAAATGCTTCTGTTTTCCCCATTAAGAGTGGTCTTGAGTGTAGGTTTTCACGGATAGTAATTGTAGGAAAGTTTGTCCGTTTCATTATTTGTAACTTTTATCATGAATATGTGGTGCATATTTCCAAGTAATTTTCCCACCTCTCATGAAGGTTTTGTTACTATTGTTTCCTTTTTTTTTTATTTGTTAATATGAGATATTGTATGAGTAGATTCTTAAATGTTTAAGTATCTTGTTTTCCTGGGATAAAATTTAACTGGTTATATACTTTCTAAAAGACTAAGGGCTAAGTCCCTGACTTTATAGCTTATATTTCTTGAATATACATATATATATATATATATATATATATATATATATATATATGGTACTGGAATAATATATTTTTCTGTGAATTTGGGCCTGTTTTAGCTTGAAAAAAGTTCACAATTATTTGTCTTGTTTTCTCTTTTATTATTTGATTTCAAGGAAATGGCCACTAGATTTTTTTTTTTAATTTTCCAGCTTTACTGACATACACTTTACAAATTGAAATTACATATATTTAAGATGTACAATAGGATGTTTATATATATATGTGTGTGTATATATATGTGTATATATATATATATATATATATATATAGTTAAATGTCATCACTATAATTCTAAATAATCTCTAAATTTCTCACTTCACATAGTTACTATTTTTGTGTGGGGGGAGGCCATTTAAAATCTCTCATAGCTAACAAAATAAAAAAACAGTATCGTTACCTATAGTCACTATCTCCAGACCATATTCATCTTGCACAATTGAAAGTCTACCTATTGAGGAAATAGCCTTTGGATTTTGGATTATTCTTAATAAATATCTTTTTTTCTTATTATTTTCAGTTTCAATCTTTACTAATTTGTTTCTCCTATTTTTTTCAGGTCTATTTTATAGTTGTTTCTAACTTTTGAAATTAAATGCTTCATTAATATATTTCAATTCATTTTTATTAATACATGTATATTTGGCCTGGTTATTTCCCTGAGCCCTGCTTTGTTGTTATTTCACAGTTTATAATAGGCAATGCTGTTAATATTGTTATTTTCTATATATTATGAAACTATAGTTTGAATTCTTCTGCTCTTGGATTTCCCTAGTTAAAATTTTTTTTAAGTAAAAGAGTAATTCAATTTTTACATTTTTGTTAGCTTCCTGCTTTATCAAAGAGTCCAATGAAGTATTTCTGGGTGTTGCTACATGACCATTTAAAAATGTTTGAAAATAGGTAATTGCTGGGAAGTAACATCTACCAGTACAAACAGATCAGTTAATGTAAGTGCATTGATTAGATTCGCCTAATTAATTACATACCTATATCACGTGTTTCCCAGCTACTGCAGGCTGATGAAAATGTCATAAGGTTTCTCACTTCTTTACGTTACCTAAAATTTCCGCTTCATGAATAATAATGCTACCTAATTTAATAAATAATACTGTTAGATTCTATTGCAAAATATAGTATTGCTCATTATATAGTTTATTTCCATGTTTTGCTTAATGCTTTTGCCCAGCAGTAAATGCTGATAGCCCCATACCTACTTTCTTAGGAAAAGAAAGGATTTCCCCAGTTATTCCCAGCACCCTTTCATTACCTGCAGACACCCTCAACTATCACTCCGGCGATGCGGGCATCGGCCAGAAACAGAATTCTTCTTGGCTCACTGTGGAAAATGGTGAGGTAAGCCAGGCACGTGAGTGTGTGTGTGTGTCTGGTGATGCACCTGTACTCCTCTTCAGCTAACTGGAATAATTATTTTTAGAAACCCAACTCCCCTCATCCCCATTGCTAACATTGCCTCATCAATATTTTTTAGGTACACTATCTGTTTCTCAATATTCAACTGCACATTCTACAGCCTCTCCGTAGTCAGTGAATTTTACACAAGTCTCCTAGTTCACCCCATCTATCTGTTCTCCACGTTTTCCCCACTTCTTGTAAAAGCGACATGGAACTTGAAACCCTTTCAGTTCTGCTCAGGAGGTGTCGACGCCGGCGTGATCGCTCCTTATGCTTGCTTGCCCTATTCTGTTAGGGTACTGAGACTTCTCCACAATTAAATATTAATCGTGGTTCCCAGTTACGTTGACTATAGAATTTCCTTTTCTATTCTGTTTTGTCTTTACTGCTTCCTTTATTTCAGAAAAGAGTGGAAATGTTTTTCTTACAGAATTAATCTGAAGTTCTCACCCTTTTTTGAAAAGGTCAGAGATATAGGCTGGAAATAAGCAGGTGTACAAAATTAACATTTTGCAAAATAATCCACCCAATGAGATGCTTTTCATGTATAAAAGCTACTTAATATACTAAGTAAAATTTAGTCATGAAGGAAAATCTGCAGGATATTATTTGGCCCAAGTTTTAAAGATAACTAAAAATACTTGAATTAACATAATATTTTAAAATATGATATTTCAAATGTTACATGAGAAAACTTGTAATAAATGTATTATTGTAAATGATAAAAGTAAGCATATATTATTAAAATTATTTATAAAAGTCATAATTATTTCAAATTGAGAATTAAGTAGAGCAAAATCCAGTTTAAATTAAATCCCTAACCTATTCTGTACGTTAAATCTCATCTTTTTTTCTACTAATCTAAGAAAATGTCACGAATTTTTAAAAATTGAAGTAAATTATTTTCTGATTCACATACAATCTGTAATAGTTAACTGATTGTGTCAGTGTGAGTAAGAAATGCCCAACTAAATTGGATCGGCATAGTTCTGGGTGTGGCTGAGGGGATTTACTGAAGACAGAAGAGCCACCCTGGGTGTGAGTGGCACCAACCAGTAGGCTTGTCGCCTGAATGGGATAAAAGGGAAGAAGAGGGACGGCTCACTTCCGTTTCTTTGGAGGAGCTCCAGTCTTTGCCTTCACCTTGGAGCTCCTCTCCTGGCTTCAGGTACAGACCTTTCAGGTTGCTGTTATGAACTCCAGCGGGACACTACAGTGAGCTCCCGGCCTTCCGCTGGATCCTTGGATCTCCAGCAGGCGGACAGCCCTTTTGCACTCTCCCACATCTGACTGCAGGCGACCATTGTAAGCCAATCTTGAAAACTCTTATACATTTGTGAATCTTGCATTAAATCTGCTTCTCTAGTTAGCACTGAGTGATACACTATCTTATCAATATATTGCTCGGTTACTAATTAGGAATAGATCTCATTTATTGATATTTTATTGATTTCAAAGAGACAACTTTGTACTTAACAATGTTTGCCTGAAAAATTATAACTTCCCTCTCAGATGAATAGGATATCTGATTGATATCAGTATCTTACCAGTTTTCCCTCTCAGACATTAAACTTGAAACTTAGTATTTAAAAATTAATATTTGTATAAATCATAGATGTTTATATAAATTTTTAAAAAATTATATTCAATTGTATACAATTCTAAACAAGACGCCATTAATTTACGTTTGGTTCAAAGAATGTGCAACTTATTATTTTATAATTGTCACAATCATTGGGCATTTTGTTTACTTTCTGCATAGCTGGAGTAGTTTCATTTTAATAATGTTCAATACTGTTTACAATGAAATTACTATTTTACTTCCTGATTATCTATGGAAAAAGATGAGAGATTATTGCTTTGAAGCAAAACAAATAATAATAAGCAACACTGTGGTGAGTTCAGAAATTTAGATCTGAATATAAAGCAACAACTCAAACTTACCTGTTTTAAAATAATTTAAATTACTATATATCTTAAATGTTTAGAAGGAAGAGGAAAGTATATAAAATTTTAAGTTTATGTAGGCTAAATGATGCTTATTTATATTGAGTTATAGTTTGAAATAATTCAGGACTAAATTGAAAATTGAACATTAAGTCAGTCAGTCAGTTCTTCTTTCTCCCTAACATAACCAGTTCCTCGATTTGGTGTTCATTTCTCATATGTGTGATACTGTATTTTTTGCACATTTTAGAGCCATAGAAAACATTTTTATGTGTTTTACCTTTTTTCTTCTCAAATTATATTCATAAATGTGGCCACATGGGATACAATGTATTGCCAATATTTATTATACTTTTATAAGAATATATTACATTTTATTATCCGTGTGCTTACTGATAAACATTATTTTTTTCTGATACTTTCCAACCACAGCTGGTGTTTGTCCTGAACATTCTTATTTATGTTGTTTGTTTATAGGAGATTTTTTAGGATATATCAAAGTCTGTAATTCTTAAATTAATGTATATGGGTGTTTTCAGATTTCTAGATATCATGAAATTGCAAATGTTCTGCAAATATCACATATCATTTACTACTTCCGACAATAGCCTAGATAGAACCTTAGTGGGCTGGGATTGTAGCTCGGTGGTAGAGCCTTTGCCCAGTATGTGCAAAAGCCTAAATTTGATTCTCACCACATCAAAAAACAAAACTAATTGCTTCGTATATTATCACACACACAACATTTGGTGTTTTCAGATTTGATCTTTGCCAACCTGCTTATGGGCTACCTTGTGGGGTTCTCCAGTTTTCATTTGCTGTCTTTTTTCATTTTCTGACCAAGGAGTGAAATAGCTTTTTGAATGATTACTAGTCATTTGTTATTCTTTTTCCAAGAACTGCATGAGTTTTACCTATTGGTTAATTGAATGTTGATTATTGAATCGAATGTTGATTATTCCTTGTTTACAAAGCATTTGTTACTTTTGAGAAATAAATTGTTTTAGTAAATATTACAAATATTTTAATATGAATGTTCCTTTCTCACATTTCAAAAACTCTCTTTAAACAAAGCTGTTTTTAATTTTACTTGTTCATGTTTTGCTTGTATCTTCAAAAGTATTTCCTAAGATCATAAAGATATTCTTCATATTTTTTAATTTTTCCAGAAATCTACGTGTAATTATGCATCACCTGTGGGTAACTGATGTGTTAACAAATGTCGGTATTCCAATCCTTCAACTCATGTAGTAAGATTTAATAAATTTGACCTATCTCCACAAAATACATATAAATCTTCAATTATGTTATAAATAACATTCCGAAAATATTTTATACTTTCTAATATTTTCTTCCAAGTTATAGTGTTATCATTTTTAACATATTCATCTTTTATTTAACAATTTTGATCAATTATCCTACTAATTATAATTCTTCATGAAAATTCTTTCATTTTTTGTGTGGTTTTATAGTTATCTGAAAATGAGGTAATTTGTTACATCGGTTTCATTTTTATCATTTTTTATTTCATTTCATTTTTTCTTTAACTTCCCCTTTTAATATCTTAAGAACAAAGTTAATAGAAATGTATATTAACTTTCAATTTTTTATGTGGAATGCTTCTAAACTTTTATTTGTCCTTATTTTTGTGTTGCCATTTCCTACCTTACTTTTAGTTTTACCTTGTGTTTGACTACCTATAGTAATATTCATTTACATTTCTCTACATTTATCTTTTTCTGTTTTCCCTTTTCTTGTGGGTGGCACAATTCTCTTTATGCATTAAATCTCCCCTCTGGGGTTGCTGTCTTCAAAGTACAAATTTGAGAATATCCTCAGTTAAGTATTTGTTGATAATAAACTCTTCTTAGGGTTTTTCTAAAAAAATGTCATTATTTCAATTTGGATATTGAGTGACAGTTTCACTGAATATAAACACTACGTTGTCTTAATTTCAGCATTTTGAAGCTTCATGCCATCATCTCTGGATTCAGCTGCAGCTGTTGAAAGTATGTTGACATTTGTATTTTTCATTCAAATATATTCTGTCTTTCTATTTTGTCTTCTGGTTTTGTAAAAATTGTTTTTTCTGTTTTTTGTTGTTGTTGTTGTTTTTTTTTTTTAGTTTTACTACAATCAAGTCATTTGCCACAAACTTCTGAAGCTAAAACTGTGTTATAGATTGAATGTTCAAGTCTTCCCACAATTATTAAGTTGAATGTAATCACCATTATGAAGATATTTAGAGGTGGAACCCTTGTAAACTGATTAAGTCCTGAGGAGGAGTCATAAGGAGTGAGATTAGTGACCTTGTAGAAGGCATCCCTGAGAGCTCCATTCTTCCCACCAAGTGTGACCAGGAAGTGGCCCTCACCTGACGCCTAGTCGGTCTGTGCCAACATGGTATTTTGTTGCAATAGCCCAAATGGATGAAGATATAAACTGAGACGTGAATTACTGCCGTAGCAAATATCTAAAAGCGTGGGTGCTGCTTTGAAAATAATGGGTCACTGTGGACTGCAAACCAAGAAGCAGATCTCAGCTGACAACAGAACACTTAGAACTTTTGAGTTTGGGTTTCCCAGCCTCCAGAATTGTGAGAAAATAGTGCATATTTTTAAATTTAAGCCACCCAGTCTGTGATACTTGTGTGGAAGCCTCAGTTAAGCTTCTTCCACAACTCTAAGATTGGTCTGCCATTTTGTTTTTGTTGCGTTTGCAAAAGCAGTAGGCTGTATATTCATAACAATTGTTTAAGAATACTCTCTCTCCAGTCTTCATTTTTTTGGAGGCGCCATGGACCTTTTAGAATCAGGCAAATGCAACAATAAATTGTGGAATCCTTTTAATTTGGGTGGTCAATTGTTTTTAGCATTTGACAGTCTGTTATCTGCCTAATGCCCTAATTGCCAGCCATCCTGATGTAGAATGGCCTCCAGGTGAGAATCTACCACCCACTGGGCTGTCTCAGGAGAAGTAAGATGTGTGGGTGCAGGTCCGGAGGTTGTATTGTGATGGGAAAGTGTTATTTGTCACCTGGTGATAAAAGCATTTGAGGAATGAGGTTGGAACAAGTTGCGACAAATGGAGTCAGGAGTTGCTCTGTAACAATTTATTTTTCTGACAGTCA
Organism: Erethizon dorsatum; assembly: GCA_028451465.1. Lineage (NCBI taxonomy): Eukaryota > Metazoa > Chordata > Mammalia > Rodentia > Erethizontidae > Erethizon > Erethizon dorsatum. The sequence goes on from CM051833.1 coordinate 62,178,245, forward strand.
AAGGTGTACAGTTGTAACCATATAATTTACTTTTCAATGATACTAGTAAAAGCAGAATTCATCTCTTGATGGGATTATATTTCACATTTCATTTTATACAATGCTATGTTTTTTAGATGGGAATCCATGAAATAGAATTATCAATTCCTATGCTTATATTGTCTAAATATATAAGAATACACCAAGTAGAATCTATTTATATGAGAAGAGGTGTGTTTATTCAAGCTATAATCAATAACAAGTGAAAATAAATTGTGGCCAATTATGCTAAAGAAATAACGTTCAGCAGAGTGTAGTTTTCCCCTCATGCCCACCTGGGGACATATGACAGTGTCTAGATATATTTTTAATTGTCATAATTGGATCTAGTGGTTAGAGTTCAGGGATGCTGGTGAACATTTTGCAATGTACAAAGCAGCTCTCCATGATGAAAAATTGTCTGGCTCACTGTTGGTAATATTGAATTTGAAAAGATTGTGTTACAGGAAACTATCTTTTTGGTACTGTCAGTGAAACTATTAAAAATTTATTGCCATGAAACATAATCTATGAGAAAGTAGACACATATATGCGTGTGATCATTAACTACTAAATATATTATGTATTTCTTCATTGTGTGATATTTGCAATATTTATTCCAACCTAAAAGTTATTTTTTTCATTCTAAATACATAATTATATTCATATTTACTTCCGTATTTATGTTTGTATTTTTTTAAATACCCAAAGTTACAATCTTATGAAACCTGGATGTATTCCTGATATTTAGTATGTCTAATCCATTTATTTATTTGTTTCTTACTTGGTAATGGTTGTAATTTTGGAGACATTTATTGATACTAGAATACTGACAAATACTTCACTTATCTTTTGCTGGGTAACATACCATTCCAAAACTTTTTGATTTTCAAACAACACTTGTTTATTACTTAATGATTTTGTGGTCAGTAACTGGCCTGGAATCAGCTAAATATTCCTTCTCTGAGTCACGCAGTCGTTGTCATTTGCGAGACCACAAGGAGCTGAATGCATAAGATAGTCTTACAGAGGTGTCTGGTAGATGGTGCTGGCAACCGGCTGGGCGCTTTAGTTTTCCTCTACTGTGGCTTCCCAAACCCATGGGCTCATATGACTTTTTTTAAGTCTCAGGGCAAAGTGATTTGATAGATCGAGAGGAGGAGCCACTCTGTAACTCACACATTGTTACCTCTGCCACATTTTACTGGTCAAAGTTATTCAGAAAGCCAGCTCACTTTCAAAAATCTGGAAACAGATTCACCTTTTCATAGGGCAACAGAGGAACTTTGCAAAATAGTGTGACTCTATGGCGACCGGGCTTTTATTATAGGCGTGTACACACGTATACTCTTCCACAGCAAACGGTTAACTAAAGAGGTACGAGAACTCCTTTTATTATATTCTCCATTAAAAAGAATTATTTTGTCCATCTCTGATTCTCTAAGCTGCACCCTGAATTATTTATTCAATTATATAGTTTTAAATCTACAAATTCTTTTTTCCCCCCTTCCAATCAAATGTTTAACATTGTCACTGAATTTTCGATTTTGGTGACCTTATTCATTTCTAGTCATAGTGGCTATTTTTCATTTACTTCTACTCTTTTTTTGACAATATTCATTCTTTTCACATTATGTTTTATATTTTTAAAAATATTTCCCTTATCATTTAATACATACAATACATTGTCTAAAGTTCTTAGGAGGGTGATTTTGTGTTTTATTATTTCTACCAGATCTTAGTAATGGCTTGCTTCCTTTTGATTTTCTAAATTTTTTTTTTTATTGCAGAGGTATGTTTAGTGGGATTTCATTAGTGGGAAGGCTGCAGGGCTGGATGTATATCTGTCCTTCCACGGAGGCCTTCTTGACTCACTATGCTGACACTTGATGGCATGGCTAACACGTATCAGGCATTCAGACTGATGCGAGAGAATGTATAGGATGAGGACCTTTCAGAGAAAAGCTGTTCTTTTCTCCCTTTAAGTCTTTTCCTTCCTGATACCCACTCACCAAGGGCCATTTCCTTAGGGGAGTCTTAGTTCCAACTTTTCATTTGCGTGCCCAAAGATATGTCACATATACTACAGGGCAATTCAAATCCCAGCATTTTGCTAACAAAGTCGCAGAATGGCTGAAATCAGGGCACCCTCAAATTTTCAGTGTTTATTTCCAGTTCCCTGTGAATGTTGGTTAGTTTATTCCATTCTCTTAACTATACATTTAAAATCATGTTTGAATATTTTATTCAGCATTTTCTGGATATTTTGCCTACAACAAATGCTAGAAATAGCAGTTGTATATTGCACTTATGTAGGAGGTATTTTTTTTTCATTAAAATACTAGAGCCTATTGAAATTAAAAGTCATTTTTAAATCAATATCAATATAATATGAAGAATGTCCTTCGAAATATTTTTACTGTTTTCATTTAGTTATACTTTCTTTCTTTCTTTTTTTTTTTTTGGTACCAGGAATTGAACTTAGGACCTTGCGCTTGCCAGGCAGGGACTTGTTCCACTGAGCTATATCTCCAGCTATACTTGTTTTTTTTTTTTTCTTTTTTTTTTTGTGGGTACCGGGGGCTGACCTCGGGACCTCGAGTGCCAGCAGGCGCCTGTGCCGCTGAGCGATATCACTGGCCCTTTTTTTCGTATGTGGGTTCCAGGTGTCGAACTCGGGCCCTCGCGCTTGCCAGGCAGGCACTTATGCTGCTGAGCCATTTCATTGGCCCCTATACTTTTTTTCTTAAAGGTACTTCTGTGTTGATTTTGTCCCTATTTCATTATTCCTAATATATTAACTACCAAATAACTCTTTGAAAGTGCTATTCTTAGTGTAAGGTAATGGATATTCGTTGCTTAAAATTTGGAAGTCATAGAAGACATAAATTAATTTTAAAATTATCTGTAACTTGCTTAACTTTACATGGTTTTATATTGATTCTTTCAGTAACTATTTTACCTCAGAGTACACATTTTTATGCTATTATATTCTTTATTTTTTTTTTAATGTGGGTACCGGGAGTCCACCTCAGGACCTCATGCTTGCCAGGCAAGTGCTTGTGCCGCTGAGCGATGTCACTGGCCCTTTTTTTCCTTTATGTGGGTTCCGAGAGTCGAACTCAGGACCTTGCGCTTGCCGGGCAGGTGCTTATGCCTCTGAGCCGTCTCACCGGCCCTATGCTATCGTATTCAATCAGTCCTTTTATTAAGGAGTTGAGTCTGTGCCTCTTAATTGTTAAGAATATTCTATAAATGAACATTTTAAAAATGCAATTTTAGACAAGTGAACACATGCAATCTAGCTGAAATTTCTCAGAAAAAAGAAACTCAGATATACATCTTTTGTTATTTGTTACTGCAGTATTGCTGCAAATAGATTTTTTGTAAAACATCTACCACCCTACACTTCCTTATGTAGCTATATTTCTGAGACATGACAAGATGCCAAAGTTCAGTGTTTCCAATTACAAAAAGTGGTTGTTTTTATTCTTTGTAAAGCCTTTAATAAAAAGATTCTATATAAAAATATAAGACTATAGAATACATGTTACTTATTATTAATTTAAAAAGTGAAACCTGTAGTTTAAAACTAATACAAATCGATAGTTAAAAATCTTAGTATTTTTTCAGTTTTTTCCAACTATGTAGGTAGTTGCCCACAATTCCTGAATTTCAACTACCAAAACGGGTTAAAATTGTTGTGGTTGGACAATTGTTTTATACTACTGAGTCAGAAAGAAAAAATAAATGAATTTATCTTAATGAGATTCCAAACATTTCATTAGCACAAGTCAAATCTTACATCACTTGGAATGGTAGACTGTTTAAAAGCCCCAACTACACTTGCGCTTTACTGTGGATATGAAGATAAATTTTATTGGCTGTCTCATTAGTGTCATTTGCATAGACAAGAGTGAGTAAATGGTCCTTGTGGACACCCTGGGAGGAGAGCAGAGTGGGAGGAGGTCTCCAGGTGTGGCTGGGGCTGGGTCACCTGGGAGTAGGTGGGGAGGGTGTGTTGCTACCACCAAGTGGCTGTGGACTTGTCAAGGGGAAGTTACTATTGATTGTGTATTATTGCATAAAGCTTTTTGAATGAATAATTAATAGACTACTCTGTGTTTAACTTGAAGATCTAGAAGATTAGACATACAGATTTTTCTCAATGAAACTAAAACAACAAACCCCTGCCATCATAATGTATTATATACGATATAATTATTATAGTCTTAACTTAATGATCATTTATTTTTCGTGTTTGCTATACAAACACTGCTACAATGGAGTAGCAACGATTGATTCTTTTTTTTTTTCCAGCACATGCATATGAACACTGGGTATGTGTCAGTTTCTTGTCAGTAGGAGACTGGCAAGGAATAACAATGGTTTTGCTCACAAAGTTTCTGCTATCAGGAAAGAGACATCCTTAGGGTACTGCTGAGATTAGACAAATGTAAATTCCTAGCAAGGTTCCTATTGCATTAACGAGTATGCAGGTAAATTCTGCTGGATATTGTTAAATTGGCCAGTAAGATGGTCACCTACAAGAGCTGACCAAACACTGTAGTGTGTTTAAATAAAATAAAATTTGTCACAGTAAAAGGTTCATTGCCATTAGTGTCTCTCAAAATACTCCCCCTCTTTTTGAATACAGTTGTGCTCTAATTCTTGCCACTTTCTGAAGCACTTCTGGAAGTCCTCTTTCATAAGTGTCATTATAAAGTGTGACAAAAAAAAGGCGAATAAAGCTGCAGAATTCCATCTAACAGAAAGTCAGGCAAGTAAAGCATTATACTGTGTACTGATCCACCTTAGTCACTGGAACTGGCATCATGTAACTTCTAGCTCCTTCCCAAAGTAAAAATAATCATGAAAGGTAAATATTTTGAATTGATTCGAGATACGAAAGCAGGGCCATACTAGTTAGCTAAAGACACTCATGGAAAAAGACTTCAAGAACTGCTTCAGAAAGTGGCAAGAATGATGGGATAAGTGTATTCACAGTGAGGAGTACTTTGAAAGGGATTAATGGCTATATGCCTTTTACTATAAATTTTCAAAAAATTTAAACATTCACCATAGTTTTCAATCATATGCCCCATGTTGTTGAGTCCATCAACTCTGTGAAGAATTATACATTCCCAAACTTTGCACCTACACTGGTCATTTAACTTTGGACAGTTGGATTCCTGAAAGTAGCTGTTACTGCTTTGATCTTAAGTGACATCAAGGCTCATGTGTTAAAGGTGTAGTCCTCAGCATGTTGCTTTTGGGAGGTGGTGAAAACTTCAAGTTGGGACATAGCAGGAGGTGTCCTGGTCTTTGGGGACCTGTCTGAAAGGGATAGGAGGACCCCTTGCTGCCTCTCCTCTTCCTCTCTTTTGTGGTCCATCCATGAAGGGTGTGGCTTTGCTGTATCAGGTGCTGTGCACCACAATGTACCATTTTGACACAGACCTCACAGCAAGGGAGCTTACTGACAGTGGACTGAAACTTCCAGAACTGTGAGCTTAAATAAACCTTTACTCTTTATAATTTGATTACCTGAGGTATTTGTAACAGTAACAGAAAGCTGATTAATGCATTAGCATCTCAGTGTCATATTCTATTGCATTTAGTTAACTATGAGGAAATTTGAACATCATTTTGTAAATTATTTTGCCATGCTAATTTGTCTCTGATAAATCACTTCATAACCTTTGGCCTTACATTACTTCCTATTTGACTATTCATGTTTCCCTATAATCTTTCATCAAAATTTTGTATTTGTTTTCCATGTGGTCTGTTGTGATTTTTAAATTCTCTGTCTTGCTCAGAAGAGCTTCCTCCACTTTACATTTATAAATACATTTTGTAATTACAGTTAATTTTATTAATTTAAATCCTGCAGCAATCAGTTTTTTCCCTTTTAAATAGCAAGTGCACTTGCTGTTACCATGCAAAAATCTTTTTTTCCTACTGACTTGAACAGTCATTTTCATCATAGTTTCAGTTTCCATTTGTGTTTGGATTTGTTTCCAGTTAATTCTTCTTTGTAATTCCAAATATATCTGTTATAGTTTCATAGCACTTATATAGGTATTTTTCTCCCAACATATTTTTTCAAAAGAAGGCCATTTAAAATCTTTTTTGTTTTGAAATAATTTCATATTCTTAAAAAGTTACAGAGATAATACGAAGAGTTTCTTTATGTCTTCACCCACCTTCTTCAATGTTAAAAATCTTCAAAACCATCGTATAATTAATAAAACCAGGGAGTTACCATTGATGCACTGTTATTAACTAACAATATGGAACTTATTCTTATTTTGACTGTTCATTGTAGTCACTGGCCCAAATTTCTATCCTGGATCTTATGTTGCATTTATGTCTCCCGTCTTCCCCAGTCTCTATCCATGTCAGCTGTTCCTTTCTTTCATGACCTTGATACTTTCATAAAGCACTAGTTATTTTATTAGATGCCTCTAAAGTCAGATTTGTCTGAAATTTCTTTAGATTAATTTCAGATTATGCATTTTGTGCACAACTGCTATGAAGCAATGTGTATCTGAGTAATGACTATGGGAACATATGGTACTTTCTACATATAATTTCTAACCACTTTTCAACACGGGGTAGTGTTTCCAAGTTCAACCACTGTTTCATTGTTTTCCTCTTTCCAATTATGAAAGTGCTCTAGGACAATATTTTGAGATTATGCAAATATCCTGATCCTCATGATGCTATTTAATCCACTGATTTTAGCTTCCACTAATTGATCTTGGCTGCAACAATTATTACTGTGGCATTCAGTCAAATGGTAGTATCTTTATCAGTATCTTACTTTTAAATTTTAATGTTCTCACACAACAGCCAACAATGAAGCCAAAACAGAATCTGGTATTGTGGTGCAATTTGCTCAACTGGACAAATACATGACAGTAAAAGTCAAACTTTAGATTTTGTGAATAAATAGTATGATTTAGAATTTATCTTTAACGTCTCCCAAAGGCTTGTATGTTAAATTCTTGGCCACTTTTGATGCAATTAGGAAGTGATGGAACCTTCACCTGCAGGAGGAGGTGCCTTGTGGGAGAGAGTTATGTTATAAGGGGTATGAAACTTCATCTTCCTCTTATCTTTTTTTTTTTTTTTTTGCTTCCTGGCCACCATGTGGTAAGCAGTTCTTTCTGTAGCATGCTTCTGCCATGAGGTACTGTCCCACCACAGGTGCAAGCTATGGGGAACAAAGAACGTGGACTGATCTCTTTGAAATTGTGAGCCGAAATAAATCACTCTTCCTTTTAGTTGATTACCTCGGGTGTTTTCGTAGTGATGGAAAGTTGATAAACACAATAAGTATATTCTGAGAAATCTCAAAGGCCCAAAGTGTCATTTCAGTGACACCTTAAAAAGACTAGTTTTGCAATAATTCTTCCATTATGAGGGCAGTTTGGTATATAAGATGATTTGAAAATCTAAAGTTATTTTGGGGTGTTTTAATATTTTTGTGATTTACATGCATGTAGCTGGCTGGTAAGTTACTTTCTGATTTGACCATTGAATTAATGAATAAATGCTTAGGGAAGACATTGGTATCTTCCAACTTAAAGGTGGAATATTAGTTTGAAAAACAATTGAAAATTTCATGTTCTGAAAAACTTAGCACTATTCAAAAATATGTCAACCATTTTCTCTTGTATCAACAATAGACTGTTAGATAAAAGAAGTTATGAACCCTTAGATGTGTCATTTGTACAATGTACTTCGCTTTATTGGCTTAAAAACATCTACTAGACAGCAATTGCCAGTCTGAAATTTAAATACACATTTCAAATTTAATTATTTCTCAGAACTACTTTGCAAAAGTGTTATTTTTTGAACATCATCTAAAATCTTCAGTCTAAAATACACTTCTCTTAAAATTTATCTAATACAAAGGACAAGTGTGGATATATTTGCAGAGCCTTATTCAAAGAGAAAGAAAATGAGATATTCAGATGGGTGCATTAAAGAATAGGCAACTGACAATAGTACAGAGTTCCACCTAAAATTGTCTTGTGAAAAAGGCCTAATACTATTCTTTTTAACCCCCCTTATATGAACTAATTTTATCACAGTATTTATAAGTTATATTTGAGTATTTTCTTTTTTTTTTTTTTTTTGTGGGTACTGGGGGTCGACCTCAGGACTTCGTGCGCCAGCAGGCGCCCATGCCGCTGAGCGATATCACCGGCCTTTTTCGTGTGTGGGTTCCAGGAGTCAAACTCGGGCTCTCGTGCTTGCCAAGCAGGCGCATACGCCGCTGAGCCATCTCACCAGCCCTTGAGTATTTTCTTAAACTAACAAATGTATCAGTACTAACTCTTTGCACAATTGACTTCATACAACTAAACTGTCAAATACATGAGTAGTTGTTAATGATTTTCTTGGTCTCTGGGTGGGTACTTGAAACAGAGTACTCCCTCACCTTATTGTAGCATGTGGCTTTAAGGAGTCATAATGTTCTGGTGTTAGAGTACTGATATTTTGGATTTCGTTTTCACAAGGGTAAGCTCAGCCTTCCCTGATTGATGCAGTTACTAAGCTTTTTTTCCTCTGTCTCATATCAACACTTAATATTTTTAGACTGAATATACAGATAGAGGTTGCTGAATCACAGGAATAAAAATTTTAAATTCTATACATTGCTAGAGAATAGTTACAAAATCAACAAATATCTGAGTATAAAATATGTTCCATCAAGGAAACTATTAAAACATCTGCTGAGGCTGGTGAGATGGCTCAGTGGCGTAAGCGCTTGCCTGGCAATCGTGAGGGCCCGAGTTCGACTCCCGGAACCCACATACGAAAAAGGGGCCGGTGATATCGCTCAGCGGCATGGGTGCCTGCCGGCGCATGAGGTCCTGAGGTCGACCCCCGGTACCCACACACACACACACAAAAAAACCATCTACTGAAGCAAAGATTTGGATTAGGAGTTTTCCAATGCTGTGGTCTCAGAATTAATTTGCAATCTTAGTATTTAGAGCCCAAAGAGCTTTTGTTTAAATAGTTGATCTTGGCTGCAACAATTATTACTGTGGCATTTGGTCAAATGGTAGTATCTTTATCAGTACCCTGTTTTTAAATTTTAATGTTCTCACACAACAGCCAACAATGAAGCCAAAATAGAATCTGGTATTGTGGTATTGTGTATTTGCCAAATACATCATTAATATTGAGACATTGAAGAAACCAGTATGTAATCTATTCATTTAAAAATACCAATAATAAAATCATTACATGTTGAGATAAATAACATAGTGAAGTTTTCCAAAATGAAAAATAGGGCCAGGGATATAGTTCAGCTGCACAAGTGCCTCCCTGGCAAACACAAGTTCCTGAGTTTGATTCCGGGTACAAAAAAAAGAAAGAAAGAAAGAAATTGTAATAGTGGGAATAGCAACATTGTTAATTTTGAAAAATCTCTGTAATGTCTACATTTGTAAGTGGTAACTTAATTCTCAAAGGTACTCCTATGTTCAACCTTTTGTGGTACCACATCCCAAGAAGCCTCTGGAACTCACTGTTCCATACCTGTGGCAGAATGAGGTTGAGAAAATCAACTAATATATTAGTATTATAAAAATATTTTTATGTTGCTCTCAATAGCATAAAAAACATACAGAACTTGCCATATCAAAATGTACCCTCATAATTCATAGTCTAATATCCTCATCTTCAAGTACTAGGAAGAAGGGTTTTGGGAAGGTAGTTAGTGCCCTTAAAATGAGATTAGTTCCCAGATAAAAAAGTCCTGAAGGTGATCTTTTGTCCTTTTTACCAAGGGAGGTGTCATGGCTTGTATCTAGATGTCCCTGTAAAGCCTCATACACTCATAGGTAGGACTTTTCGGAGCTGGCTGGATCTAGGTGTGTAATACTGGGATTAATTGTGTTTGGTGCTAAATTAGTCCACTGATTGGTTTAGCATAGTTCCGGGTGTGGGTAATGGGAAGGCCCACCCTGGATGTTGGTGGAACCAATCAATAGTTTTACAGCCTGGATAGAAGGGGAAAAGAAAGAAGGCAGGCTTGCTGCTTGCTGCTGCTGTCCTCTGCCTGCTGTGTCATGGACTTTTTCTCATCTGTGATGCTCTTCTGCCGTGCCAGCCTGTTTTGGAGCCAGCTGACTATGGACTCAATCCTCTACAAAATGTGAGCTGAAATAAACCATTCCTGCTTTAATGTGTGGTTGTTGGCTATTTTGTCTCAGCAGTGAGTAACTAAGGCAGGAGGGCACAACAGTCAGGCACCACCTATAACAAGAAAGCAGACTGGCACCAAACAGCAAGTGATGTGGACATCCCGGTCTCTAGAACTATGAAAATTAAATTTCTGTTGTTTATAATCTATCTAGTTTCTGATAGTATGTTTTAGCAATGCAAATAAACTAAGAGAGAGCTACTGATTTAGATCATTAACTACCAACTTGGGGCAATGAATAGGTTGCAATGAATAAGAAAGCAATCCTCAGAGATAAATAAAAAATAGATATGAATTTATTTACTTAAACCATTGGCTATATTGCTGCACATTTATCTCTGCTTGTCCATGTATATGTATAAATGTATATGTATAGTTCTACCACATACTATTGATTATTTTATTTTAAAAATCTCCCAAAACAAAACTACAAAGATATCTATCTTTGTACAGGGTTGTCTTAACACTAAAGAATCTCTAGGGAAAGCTTGGAGCAGTTGGTTAACATTGGTTACCTTGGTACATTAATTTTTATTACTATATAATAATTTATCACAAAGTTAGTGCCTTAAAACAACAGCCTTTTATCATCTCAGAGGTTTTAAAGTCTGCAGCCTGGTACAGTGTGAGAGGTTCTCTGCTGCAAAGATCACAAGATTGAACTCGAAGCTCTGTTAAGTCTTCACTTGGAGACAGTAGAAGGATCTGCTTCTAAGCTCATTCTTGCTGTTGGCAGGATCTGTTTCCTTGTGGTTGAAGGACTGAGGTCCTCCTGCTCTTAGTACAGTACTAGCTGTGGGACTTGGCCTCCCTGCCCTTACAGGCTGCTTTCTATTTTCTTGTAACCTCCTTCATTGTCAAAGACGATGAATTTTCATGCTTCCAATCCCTTATAGTGTCTCTGCCTTCACCAAATGAAGATAATTATCTGCTTCAAAAAGCTCCAGTGATTTGAACATATCCACACAGACAGTCTTCCCTTTTTCTAGCCAACTCTGCCCCATAATGTAGGATAATGCCTGGATTGATGTCCTATCAGATCCATCCATGCTCAAAGAGAAAATCATACAGGCCATGGGCATTGGGGTCATTTCAGTTTTTCACTCCCTCCCTGAGAAAAGAAATCTGCCCCATCAGTGCTCAGCGGTTTCTACGGTGGCCCCTGGTGATCTCCACTCTGTATTCATGCCCTGACACAATCTCCTTGTCTTGAGTGGACTCTGTCTCTCAGTTTAGCAACTAGAATATGTTAAAAGGCTAGGGTGAACTCTGGATACAAATTGGTACATTGACTCAAAGATCACACAGGACAAAGCAAGTTTCAAGAGCAGTACTCTATGAAGGAAATCATGGTTATATGCTAGCAGATGGTGTAGAAATACTTGTCATTATTTCATTATCCAAACTGGAATACTGTTTATCACATATTCACCTACACAGTTGCTGGCCATCACTGCCAATGCAAAGCATAGAGAGAGGACTGGGTGCGCCACAGTGGAAAGAGGAAATGTAACTAGAGTAGAAATGTACTTGTCAGCAGAGAAGAGATAAAAAATATATTTAGGGGTGGAGGTGGCATTTGGAGATAAGGAAAATGGTAGGAGTGTAGGAATTGTAAAAGCAGAGGTAGGTACACTTACTATGATTAGTTCTTAAGTGTTGGCAGTTGAGCTCATGGATGGTTATTCTTATCAGGAATGTCCACAGATTTTGTTGCCTGGCAATACTGAATCAAAAGTGATCAAATAATAATCACGTATTTCTCTTAGATTTCATCAAAATTAAATTAATCATGAAGTCTACACTGTGCCTTTACATATATTTCTTGAAAATATCGAGAGGGAGTTTGTTTCTTTAAAAATTTATATTTTATAAAGAAGCCTAGAATTAAACTCCTGTCTTTAGGTTGGATTTAATAAAAACAAGAGCTGCAGAGCTCTTTTTTAGACTTGATGGTGTGTAAAAAATTCTATTTTATTTGCTTTCATGCATCTCCATCTTATAAAACCTGACTTTTTAAAAATTAAACTCAGATGCCAATCTATGAGACTTCACACAGCCAATTTTCTCTCTCTGCTTCTTTGCTTCTGTTATTCCCCAGGGCCATCTTCATCTCTTTCCCAGGAAGCCAACTTCCATGGCTGGCCAAGATATGATGTATCAAAATTCAGCATCTTTCAGTGTTACTGCTTGGCTTCATTGCTCTATTCATGATTGCAATTTCCACCAAGCTCTCCCCTTTTTATAATTTTATACTTCTATTCTCCAGAGGGCACTTTTTCTCTTCCTGTATTTTATACTGAGTTTTTATTTTGAAAAAAAAGAAATCTGTTCTTTTTCTCAATCAAGGGTTAGCTGGAACTTTGCTATATATTCTCAGTGGTTGCCAATTGCATTGAATAATCTCTGAGAAGCACATTTTGTTCAATTCTGTGTCACTATCTTTTAGACAGTGTGATGATTGACCTGTGCTCTTTCTGAGAGCAGTTGGAAGCAGATGGGTAAATCAAATTGCAGTAGTCTTTGGAGTCTCTAAAAAGGAAGCTAAGTCCTTTTGGTCTCAAACACTAAGAATTACAAATTTCCTTGGATTTTAAGCCATTAAATTGGGTCGTAATTCTGTGTTTCATTATAGAAAGTCTGAGTGGTGAGTGCTTTCCATATACTCTTATTTTCTCATAATGCTTGCATTCTGCCCCATGGTTTCATATATAGGGTCTATGCGATGTTAATATTCAGTAGGTCGGATGGATTTAGATAAGAAAATATTCTAAAACATTTGTTGACAGGTATGTGGAAAAGTGATGCTGGTAGTAAAAGTTACTAAATTCTAAGAGTTTACAAGAATTTAAAAGAGGAATTTCTAGGACAAAAGCCAGATGTTACACGGGCAAGCTGATTTATTTTATTTTTCTTGTCAATGTTCTTCCAAATAATATTGCATCTCCCACTCAAGCGTGATAATATGTAGATGTTTATGGTACTGAAATATATGTAAATTGGCGATGACTACAGGCTTAATAAAAAATGTACACCAATGATATAAGCTTTGGGGATCCTATAAGCAATAGAAAGTCTTCAAATCACTGCCACACCATTGGAGTAAATATGCTTTGCTGTTAGCTCAGAACTCTACTGTGACTGTGAGAAAGGTAGTCATGGAAAGAGGTCCTTTTTGGCCTAATGTGCTTTAGAATTTCAGCTTTAGAATATCACATGGTTCATTCAGGCTATGTCTTATCATTGGGTGTTTGACTTTCATAGCCATTTCCCTCTTCTTATTACTACTAGGTACCACTCTCAATACTTGATGTAACTATTTTAAACTGGGCTTGGAACTGAGTGTGTCACATTAGAAGAAACTGCATAATGTACTGACAGGTAAGTGTTTTTTTGTTTGTTTTGTTTTGTTTTTGGTACTGGAAATCGAACTCAGGACCTTGCGCTTGCCAGGCAGGCGCTGACAGATAAGTGTTAATATAGAAAATTGCGCCGTATTATGGGCAGCAACTGAAAAATGGCACATGACAAACTCAGTAGTGCAACTGCTGGGGAGCAGCTCATAAGCCCTGGAAAGTAGCAGAGAGGTGATAGGCAAGAAAGTCTGCGTTACAAAATCACTGTTCAGAGCTTCTGGGATTTAATGGGAAAGTGAAATCAAAGCGGCATGTATACAAATATTGAAGGATATAGTGAAGTTCATGGAAAATAATGTGAAAATAAATTTTAAAAAGAAAACTTTAAGATAAACATAAAATCAGGTGGTTTTATTTTCAAAAAACTTGTGGGTGAATTTGATCATTAGTTTAATCAAAATAGGAGCTTAATAATACAAACATGAAAATTCCACAATGTACCATAAGTTACAAGTAAAGCATGATTTTTGGTAGCTAACATTTACATAAAAGAAATCATAATTGTGTGGTACTTTGATTCATACTTTACATAAATGTATGAAAAAATAAAAAATAATTTTTTGGAGGGGTACCAGGAATTGAACTATGGACCTCATGCTTGCCAGGCAGGATCTGTGTTACTGAGCTATAACCCTGGCCCTGAAAAAATAAAAAAATATTTTAAGGGGAAATCTCTCCTGCTATGAGTATGAAAAGGACAACATACAACATAGTTTTGCAGGCAAAAGCTCATTATTTGCATACTTCATGTTGTACATTAACATACAGTACCGGGAGAGAGAGATAAGGCCATTGGCAATGCATAGTAAAGAAAATATATGGGACTGGTGAGATAGTTCAGTGGCATAAGTGCCTGCCTGGCAAGCGCGAGGTCCTGAGGTCGACTCCCGGTACCCATATAAAAAAAAAAAAAAGAAAAAGAAAATATAATACATGTAAATAAACAAAACTTTTGGAGGGGAACCCAAGTATTTCTGGGATTTATCAAAGGATTATGCATTCTTGGTTCTGTAGGGAAACATTCGTTTTCCATCTGGACTGACTTGGGAAATTAGCAGGAGGACTTTTACAAGACCTATCTTTGTGCCATTTAGCAAAAACCACTGTCCAAAGAAAAGTTTAAACATGTAAACCAAGTTTAGACTGTAGCATAGAAAGAAGTGATTGAGGAACTATCTGTGTGGAATTATTCGTGTACACAATAGCTGAGTTCTACACCCAAAAGTCGTGAAAATCAATCAAAAGAATTTAGGCCTACATACCAGTCCCAAAAAATTGATACTTTTCCACAGAGAAGTTAAATCATCTATGACATGTTTTACAATAATCATGAGAGAAGGGGGGATTCTTAACATAATAATGATTCTGTAATGGCAGGGAAAAAGTAATTTGTTATCAATAAAACATGAAGCAATTACATCTTTAAGTCATAGTTTAATAAATAGTCAGAATTAAGAGAATTCTTAAATTTTGATGATTTATACATGTTAAATAATCCATGGGTGATATTTAGAGTTATGGATAGCACAACCTGGGTGAGGACAGAAAGAAGGGTCCTAGTAAAGGGAAAACATAGGTTTTGGTAGTTCTGGATGAGGTAGACATTAGCTATCCTCCACTGAGCTTCCTTCTCCTTTCTGCTGTAGGACTAGGACCCCTGACTGCTAGCTAGATACAAGGATGTCTACAACGAAGACTGCTTTCCCAGTCTTGTAGGCAGTTGAATGAGACCAGGTTCAGAGAGATGTGAGGAGGAAGAGGCATTCAATAGAGTATACCCTTAAAGGAAAGAGCGTCCTCTCCTCTCCTTCCTTGTGTCTCTGCAGTGTGCTACCATGCACACATGGTCTTGAGGCACCTTGAATCATGTGGGTGGCCCTGAAGTCTGTGGAGCAACTGAGGTCAGAAGGAACTAGGGTTCTTAATGGCTTCATAAAGCATAACTGTGATATTGCCCTGGACTACATATGTCAAAATAAATGTGAGAGAAAATACATTTCCTCTGAGTTTAAACCATTGTTAAATTGGGTTTCTATTAAGGTAGTATACGTACTTCTATCTTAACTACTGTAGCATTAGTGTCTTAAAAGTTTCCTAGATTTTTTTTGTTTAATTACCTACCAAAGGACACAGGCTATAGAGAAGACTGGCATTCAGGTCTGTAGGCAGCTTTGTTTTCTTTAAATTGCAAGTGGATGCCATGCAAGTATGTAAAGGAATACCAAGGGAAAGAAAAAATCTGTCAAAAATTCATCTCTGTCTTTAAACTACATTTTGATAAACTGTCTTTGAGTACCACGGAAATTCATGGTGACTGTCTCATCATGAAAATCGGGGTACCATTGCAGACACCTGAGGATGGATATGACAAATACAATCTTCGAACAAAGGGAGGATGAAAGGAGGGTTTTACTGATAGGCAAGTTGGTGCTAGAAGGAGGTCAGTATTGTTGGTGATTATGGATCTGTCATGGTGGCTAAGCTTTTATAAATACTAAGAAGAATAGAGAGGACATGAAAGCGCCCTTCTAAGAATGCCTGAATTTTTGGACACAATAAATAAGGGAAGCAAATTCAAAAGTAAGAGGTGTATCAGTGTAATCTGCGTAACCCAATAAGAGTAGAATAATGATAATAATAATAGTAATAAAAAGAATAGCACAAAGATAAAGAAATGGAAAAGACATTAATAAGTAAGTAAAATTAACAGTTTTATTATTTGTAAAATGAATAGTCTATATAAAATTAATGTTGTGTGGCAATAAAGATACCTAATGTTTGGTTGTTGGTTCTCTAGTGAAAAGGAAAAGAGCAACTTGCATACAGAGAGGTTGCAGAAATTGTAAATTCAAGGCAAGTCTGCGGTGTCTTTGGTCTGTAAACAATAGTTAAAAATTAAAAGTCAAAAAGAAAAAGCTAAGAAAAGAGAAAGTAAAGGTTATCATTTTTTTTTTTTGTATGCAGGTACTGGGAGTCGAACTCAGGACCTTGTGCTTGCCAAGCAGGCGCTTATGCTGCTGAGCTATATCACTGGCCCAAGGTTATCATGTCTTAAACACAAGAAATAACCTAAAAGATATCTCAATGTGTTAATATGAATTTTAAGCCTCAGATAAAGCAAATATCCATGAGTGTATGATGATATAAAACAATGAACAAACAAACAAATAAATAAGTGGGCATCTACTTTTCTTACAGACACATTTCTTTCAATAAATATAGAAGGAAAATAGAAAATCGCTATTAGAACATTACAATAACAATTGCTTTAGCCAAGGTGCAGAGGAATGTTAAAATGATTAGGCCACATGTTAAGGTGAAATGATATTTTTAGTCCCTCAATGTATTGTCCCCCAAATATTTATTATTTCCTGTGGTGGTTTTCATATATGCCACAGACGCTTGGAAACTTCTTTCAGAAGGTGGAGCTCACCTTCCCTGTGAATGTGGGGTGCTTAGTGACCTGTTCCCAAAGACTGGAGCAAGTGAAGGAAAAAATATCATAACCTTATAATGAACCTGGCAGGTGCCTTCCTTACCAGGTGATCAAGATTAACTTCATTGGTAATAAGATAGAATAATATCATATGTCCTTAATACAACACGATAAGGACATATTATTTCTATTCTATTTCTATTCCAAAAATCGTACAACCTAACTCATCACCAGAAAATATCAGACAAATGCAAATTTAAGGATATTATATAAGATACCTGACCAGCGTCCTTTGGAAATATCAATGTTACGAAAAAAAGAAAGACTAAGGGACTATCATGGATTGGAGAATACTAACAAAAATAATGACTAAATACAATGTGATATCCTGGTTTGAATCAGAAACAGAAAAATGACATTACTGGAAACTCTTGGTAAATCTGAACAAAGTCAATAGTTTAGTTAAAAGTATTGTGTCAATGTTTATTTCTTACTTTTAATTGTACCATGAATATACACTGTTACATGAGCAGAATATTTGTAAACAGTATACAGGAAACCTCTTTATGGTTTTTGCAATTATTTTGAAAGTCTAAAATGATTTCATGTTAACCATTTATGAAAATAAACATATTTTAAAAATATCTATGAGACTAGGGTGAATGCATTGTCTCTACATACCAAATGAATGTCTAATTCCCATCTGTAAATTATATGTGGAGAGGTAATAAAATGGAATAGAAAGAAAATGATCCAAATTATTCACTCTTATAACATTAGGATTTAGTCTGGAGCATAAAATACTATCTAATTAAAGTAGGTACAAAAGATACAAGGAAAAGACAAAAGGCATGTAGAAAGATAAATGGCATCTCGAATGAATAGTAATGAGTGGTTAGAGGCCAAAAAATAATTACACATAGGCAAAAGCAATTTCAATTTAATTCTAAATTTGATAGATATTATGTTCTTGCACTGCAAGGCAAAACACCAAAGAGAGATTTATTACATGTGAACACAAGTTTAAAGGCTATGCTACCATCATGTGGAAAGTAAACCGTAAGGAAAAGGGAGGACATGGAACCCAACATGGAAACATAGTGCTTTCTAGAGAGGACTATTTTCATTTTCATTCCTGATCACACAATGGGCAAACGCAGAGTGTAATGGAAGTCTTCAGTCTCTGAAGCTGATCTTCCTCTCTGAAGGCCACAGCCATGCGTGCAGCTAAAATGACACTGAATACTGCATCGAAATGTGTGACTTCGTCCTAACTTAGAGGCAGTAAACGTGACAGGTCAAATTGCTGATTATCAGGTAGTTGAGTCATGGCTTCTGTGGGGGATTTGTTCCAGGAGCCTCTTGAAAACACCAGAATCTATGGATTGTCAAGTGCCTTATGTAAAATGAGATCATATTTGCTTATGACCTAGCCACGTTCTTCTGTATGCTTTAAATCATCTCTACAGTACCCATAATACTCAATACAATGCCATTGCTGCATAAATAGTTGCCACACTGTATTGTTTAGGGAATGAGAAGGAAAAAAAGTAGGTACATGATTAGTATAGACCCAGTTTATTTTCAAATATTTTTGATTTATATTTGGTTGAATCTGAAGATGTGGCATCCATGGATACCACTGTTTCTCGCGCTTGATGGGGAGACATTATGATTCTCTACCTAACACTTTAAGCTTCTTTAGCCACTTAAACTGGTTGAATGGTGCATTTTGGCTTGCTGTCTTCCACTGTGGCGATGGTCAGGTCAGGAGCACGTCCTCACTGCTTCACTGGTCCCAGGAAGATGAGAGACACCAGGCAGAATTGGTGTCTGCCCAGAGCTTAGTGCAAGCCCTGGAGGGAGAACCCAGCCACATCCTGGGCAACTTGCACATTTGAGCAAGAATATTATTACTAAATTAAGATAGTTTTGTGGTGCTTGTAATGTATTTTGTTAATAAATGACCACCACAGTAAGTACAGTTAATATTTTCTTTAATTTTGACTTGGCTTTACATACAAAAGTTATTAGATTCCAAAGTACATGAGGTGCAAAGTAATATAGGGAGATATTTTATTAGAAAAACCTGTCAGGACATTTGCACACTTGTCCTTACATAGTATTTGGAGCTTCTCCTTAACTGATGGTGCTGTTACATCTCAATTAACCCATCGTAAGTTGAAACTACGGTAATGGAAATTTTATTCTGAAAAATCCATCGTAAGTTGAAATATTGTAAGTGAAAATGCATTTAATACACCTAACCTACTGCACGTCATAGCCTGGCAACATATCTGCAGAGCAGATATGGGTTGCTGGTCCTTGGGGTCACACTGGGAGCTGCGGTTGACTCCTGCTGCCTAGCACTGCAAGAGAGACA
Source organism: Erethizon dorsatum (assembly GCA_028451465.1). NCBI lineage: Eukaryota > Metazoa > Chordata > Mammalia > Rodentia > Erethizontidae > Erethizon > Erethizon dorsatum. The sequence continues at coordinate 62,197,726 of CM051833.1, forward strand.
CACTGAACATTGCTCGCCTAGGAGAAAATCAGAATTCCAAGATTGCAGCATGCTTTCTACTGACGGCGAATCATTTTCAACCACCATGAAGTTGAGAAATCTGGAGTAGAAGTGCCATAAGTTGAGAACTATTTCTCTCTCACATATAATTAAATTATATATGTTAGATATATGATAGGCATTTAAAATAGTGAAGAACAGGGACTCTGTAAGGAAGTCTTCAGAGGAAGCTGTGCTGTGATTCCCACTCTCCACTCCTTGCAGGTCTCGCTCACACCAAGTGGGGTGGCTTACTGTGGGACTGATGGAAGTAATATTAAACCCATGGTGGTGCCCAAGGTCGCGTGCAATAGATTCTTCTAAAAGAACAGGGGTCTAAAGACACAAGAGGCACCCAAAGGCTAGAAAGGCTGGATTGTGAAGGATTGTGGAAAGGCTTCTAGCCATGGAATAGAGATGTGCATTTTCAGGTAAAGAGGTTGTCAGAGGTCTGACTGGACCATAAGCTGGGGGACGTGTAAGGAGAAGATGACACCAAATGCATCCTGCTTCTCAGCCTTTCTTGAGTTTTCTCAGGCTAAAGGAGGGGCAATACTAGAGTGAATAGATTATTAAAAGTCTAAAAGCTTTCTGGGCCAGTGAGACGGCTCAGCGGTGTAAGCGCCTGTATGGCAAGTGCGAGCTCCTGAGTTTGACTCCTGGAACCCACATAAAGGAGAAAAAGGGCCGGTGATATCACTCAGTGACACAAGTGCTTGCTGGCAAGCGTGAGGTCCTGAGTTCGACTCCCAGAACCCACATAAAGGAAAATAAGGGCCAGTGATATCCCTCAGCGGCACAAGCACCTGCTGGCAAGCGCGAGGTCCTGAGGTCAACTCCCGGAAGCCACTTAAAAAATAAATAAAATAAAAAAATAAAAGCTTTCTGTATCTGGGTGCTTATGTATACACTGGAAGGAAACTCCTCTTACTGAATGGAGCCCTGGGTGACAGCGACTGGGGCTGTTACCCCAGGATGAGTAGAATTGCATTGGAGCCACTGCCATGGAGCCAGCTGGCACTTATCCACAAGCTGAGGAAAAACTATATCCAATGTATGTGTTGTAAGTGGGCAGTGAAGGATAAAAAGTAAATAAAAACAAAAATATAAAACACCCTTTTATGCTTATATCAGTTATTTTGCACGCATGTGCTGTTCGCTTATTGCTGGACGAATTAAAACCCAAGTATGAATTTTAATCATTACACTGGGTATTGCAGAACATGTATACAATCAGTCGAAATTATTTCTGATGCTACAAAATAAAACTTCCAAAATATTTTTAGTAATTTTCTTATCAATTTTCCTACAAGTTTTTTTTAACTTGAGGGTAAATAAAACTTACTTAATTAACATCAAATATTCTATTAATAGTGAAAATTACTTTAAGAACCAAGTGAACTTAATATAATTCTATCTCTAAATTCACCAAGCATAGATTTGAAAGGCATACCACCAAATTTCCTATGTTATGGCATAGATACAACTGATGCATTTTGGAATGTCATATAATGTAACTACGGAAAAATTTATCACGTTTCTGTGAAGATCAAATGAATTTTGACATTGCAAGTAAACATCAAGTTACAGTGGACTAATTCAATAAATTGCTTCATTTCTTTTGCCGCACAAAAGAAAACATTTCACTCTTTTCCACATTGTACATAGCATGTAAAACGCTGAGCATGCTTTATTTAAAAACATCCGTTGAATCCATTCTGACAGTTAAGTGGGTTCAGTCAGTTTTGTATATATACTCATATGCATGCCACTTATTGTTTCCAAGGGTATTAGATTATTTAGAAAAAATAGCCATAGTATATAAAAAAGCTTAGTGGTTAAGCATATATTAAATGAAAAATTAAGTGGTTAAATGTAATGAGAACTTATTAATTTTGGTTGGTTTATCACATTCTTTTCAATTATTTCAATTTAAAGATAAAAGAAATATAACTTTTTTTTTTTTACAAAATTTTCATTCCATCTAACTAGGGAGGTTTTCTCTGAAGAGCCATATAGATTCATAATTGTTACTTAACACAGTGAAATTAGTTTGCTGTATTTTACAAATTTTATTTATAAATTCAAGAAACAATCAACATCGAGATTATATTTAAGTAATGCAATGGAATAATGACATTTTTAGAAGAGAATGAGGAAATGTAGAGCTCAAGCAGTCTATTTAAAATTTTTAAATTATGCTGAAAATATATAAGCCTCCCAGAAAAATCAGAGGTTGAAGTAGACATTTTTAAGGTCATTTAGAATTCATATATGAGACAAGTGGCCTTCTAAACTTGTCTCTTTTCATTATACTACTGAGTTTTGGCCAATTCATAGATTATTCCCTACTATGAAAACAATATTAAACAAAAATTTTTAAAGGTTTTATATTCCACAGACAGTTTATATATGTTGGAGCTGCAATAAAACAGAAAAAAAAATTACTATTAGTAAAAGTGTCTGTCCAGTTATCAGTTGGAAACAGCAGAACAATTTCAAGCATCTATTGAATTTAATCAAGATAACTTGAAATATATGCATAAAGTGTATATAAATATACACTGTAATGTATGGCAAACTACTGCTAGTTTGAATTCACTATTAAAACCTCAATATCTAAATTCATTGTTACCCAAAAATTCCCAAGTAACTCTAAATACAATGTTGTTTTCTGTTTATATTAGCAAGAAATAAATCTAGTATTATTTCTAGCAGAAATAATGCCCTCACTTCTGTTATTCCATGATTGAAATATTTGTCTCATTTTCTACATGTATCTACATTTTATAATATATTATAGAGGCTGAAATTATAAACCAATGCGTTAAAAGTAAACCTTAGTACGGATTGATTTTTCTTCTTTTCTCCTACTGTAATACCTTTGCTTACAAGTAACTGAAAACATATTCCTACCAGTTGTATTTCCTTAACTTTTGTTCAGTAGTCTTTGACAAGCTACATATGCAGGGGAGGTTGTGGAAGACAGTTTGAGACAGGTAGATATTTTGGGACTCTTGCTCTTATGACCCACCTGTGTACTGCCTGACTGAATCAAGAAAGTGCTATGTATGTAGTTTGCCGGGGCATAAAGAGAAGGGCAGTTATATCTTTTGTACACAAGCTACGTAAGTAAATTTGGATTTAAAAAAAAAGAATCTTGAATGGCTCCATTATGCCACAGATGCCCAGTATCTGTGGCCTGGTAAGAAGGAAGAGAAAAGAACAAAGAAAACGGCGGGAAAGTCAAAGGATGAAAGAAAAGAAACATGTTCGAGAAAAGAGTGCTCTTGTTCAGAACAGGAAAGACATTTACTAGATGTAAATTAGAGGCCACGTGTCTCTGTGTTCCTACCTTAAAACCATGGAGTAAAAACACCACCAATGAAAACAAAACAAAACAGCCCCAAAATACTAGTTTTGGGGTAGTCTGTATTTTAATGGTGGATTCAGCATTACTCATGATTGGATTTTCAACGTGTCATTTGGAAGGTTAATCAATTTAAAGTCAATTTAGACACATTAGAATATTTTACATGGTTTTTAAACAAAGAAAAGCATTTTTATAATTAATCTTGTATGATTTTTGTAGAACGTTTTAAAAAAAGCATTGAAATTGGCCAATTTGTGACAATGGATGATGTAATCCTTTGGTCTGTATTTCTGGTCATTATCAGTAAGAAGTCCAGGAAGGGCATTGATGAGAATAATAGAAGTCAGTGAACATTCTAGATTCTGTGATCTATTAAAATGCTTAAAACCTCCACAGAACATCCTCACCAGTGTATTTTAGGAAGAGGTAAAAGTGGTGAAATATTTGGACAGTCATTGAGTTTAGGTGAAATTCTGTCAAAAACACTAAAGGGATAAAATAAGGGATCCTTGAATGTAGAGATTTGTTTGCTTGTTATTCTATTCTGTTACTGTTTTTTCTTGGATTTTTCCATATGAGAGTCTGAGATCAAAGACCCAAACTGGCTCTTGAACATTAGTTCTTAATTTATACCAGATTGTCCCTATTGCTAATGGTAGTCAATGCTAAGTAGTTTGGGCAAAAAATATTAACTACTATCTCCTTTCTTCCTCTTATTAATTTAAACTTTTGGGTTGTGAAGGCAGCATCATCTCCCAAAATCTCATTAAAATGTACTATTTTGAGGTGTTTTAACCATCAACTAACTAGGCAGCTTGGTGAAATACATTAAAAAGCATCTTTAGCTAGAGAGAGGGAATTTACCAGGAGAAAGGAGAAAAATGGAGGAGAAGAAGAAGAGGGAGAAAAAGAAGAGGAGAAGGAGAAGAGGGAGGAGGAGAAGAAGGAGAAGAAGGAGAGAAGAAGAGGAGGATAGGGAAGGGGAGAAGGAGAAGGGGAGGTAGAGTAGGGGAGAAGGAGAAGAATAAGAAAAGGAGGAGGAGTGGGGGAAGGGAGGGGGAAAAAGAGGAGGGGTTTCTGGTAGGCCTGTTGGCAACATGCTTATCACCAACACACGTTTTAGTTTTCTTCTGTACCTATAAGCTTAAAAGACTTAAACACATAGTAAACATGGAAACAATACTACTGAAAATGATTGATAATTAAAGAAAATCAAATATCAATTACTGTAGTGTGATTGGAAGATAGGACCAGGAAATGAAAGAAGTCCAAGATGGTGAACTACAGTGAAAACTTTCCAAGCCCAAGGTTATATGGGCAAAAATCCCATAGTGAGATAGTTAGGAGGTCACTACTGTAGTTATTCTTTGCAAATGAGCAAACTGTTGCCCGTGAAAGATTAGTGAGTTTTCCATCGTTGTCCGGTCTCCAAGTGGCAAGTTTTCAATGCAAGCCCAGTTCCCATGACACCAAACTTGAATTCTGTGTCTTGGAAAGAACTATAATTAAATTTACTCATTGTTTATATTCATTTATGCATCCGTTCTCCTGATACTAATTAAAGTTAGCAATACATGTTCAATTTTATTTCAAAGCGAGAATCTTTTATTATTTTCTCTTGGTATTTTTTTCAGTCTTTTTTTAATAAGGAAAAAACTTAGTTTCTGATCCAATAAATTGATTACTTCAGGACAATTATTCCTCTTAATGGTACATTTTCAGTTGAAAGGGAAATCGTATGTCCTCTCAGGTCTACTGGTTAAATAGTTGGGGTGTGTGAGTGCATGTTAGCCTTTTTAAATATCAGGCAGAATATAGCTTTCAAATTTTAATCAGTGCAGTAAAGCAACTGAAACTTGCTCTATCAGTATTGGTTACCTACTCATTCATGTGCTGCTCAGAATTTTGATTTCATCGTCAGTAAACAGTGCTGCAATGGTATAATAAAAAATGCACATTTAATTTTATTTTGGAAAATGACATCACATACACATATTTCCTTATTCCATATTTTGAAGTTGTCCTTTGCTTAATCACTTTATCTATATTCTTAGAACACAGAATAGCTAAAGAGGTATTTGGCAGAAAATTAATGTCAAAATTTCCAGGGAATGATATTGCACCATCCAATTTATGAACTTTATATTTCAAAGCTTTAACATCATTTTGGATTTCTTTGAAAATTATGAAAATATTTCTATTACTTCTAAGGAACTTTCAAACTTATATATACTTATATTTGTATATATATGTATATATACTTATTATATTTTAATTTCAAAACTGGATGGTAAATGAACTACAGTGATTTTTACATGTCTGTTTTCCTTTAGCCATTTCTTTGATGTCTTTTTTTTAATTATATGACTCTTAAATATAGATGCTATTGCTAAACAAAAGTACTCAACATTCTAAAATAACTTGTCTTTTTAAGATAAATACATATTCTCATGGGTTTTTTAATTCCCTAATAGGAACAAATAAAAGCAATATGCATTTATTTGTTTGACAATTTCAGAGTTATTCCATTTGGAGACTGGAAAGATTATCACCTTCATAGATTTAATATTCCTAAGTAATTATTTTAGTTAAAAAATGTCTGTGCCAAATTAAATTCCAAATATGCATTGCTTTTTGGCAATAGTGTGGGTATTTCCATTCTTCCTCTTCTCTTTTTCATATTTGTGTTTAGTTCTGGTAAATTGGCTAATGTTTAAATAATAAGGCATGGAAAATATATTAATACTAATGTATTTCTCTTACCAATATGTGGGAATATAGAATAATAATACACTGAAAATTGTCCAGGTTGCTTAAAGTTGTTTTTGAAATGTAGATTCTCATTCAGTATTCTTTGGATGGGTGTTACAGCTTCTATCTAGATGTCCCCCCAAAGCCTTATGTGTTTGTATGTGGGTCTTTTTGAGGTGGCTGGATCTAGGGTGTGCGAATGTGAATTAAGGGTGTGTGAATATGGAATAAGGGTGTGATAACTAAATCAGTAAATCAGTACAATGATTGGTTTAGCATAGTGTTGGGTGTGGACAATGGGAACCCCCATCCTGGGTGTGGTTGGCACCACCCAAAAGGCTTGCACCCTGGATGGGATAAAAGGGAAAGAGAGGCTTGCTGTTGCCTAGCTTCCTGCCCGTAATGCCATGAACTCTTTCTCCTTGCCATGCCTTGGAGCCAGCAGACTACGGAATGAAATCACTACAAACTGTGAGCTGAAATAAACCTTTCCTCCTTTAACTTGTGTCAGATATTTTGTCTCAGCAGTGAGAAAAGTAACTAAGAGAGTGGGTCAGGAAGTTCTACTATGTTCTCAGATAACGTGACTGTATCTGATGGCTGTTTAGTAGGTAGGAAGGCCATAGGTTGTGGGAAGTAGAATTGGATATCTTACATGGCAGGGTGTACTGGTCAGCTTTCCTATTGGTGGGTTGAAATTCCCGATACGTGGAAATTAACAGAAGGGAGGTTTATTCTTGCTCATGGATCCAGAAGTTTCAGTCCATGATCAACTGTCTCCAAGGGAGAAACATGGCAGGAAGGCATGGCCGAGCAAAGCTGCTGACTTCATTGCAGCCATGAAACAAAGCATAGGGAAAAGCCTGGAGAGAGGACCAGGCACCAGACATATTCCCCAAGGTCACGCCTCCTTGACCCATCCAGACACAATCAGACGTGTTCTTTACAAACCTCCTAGGCTTCTCTCAAGCTAGTCAAGTCAACAATCAAGATTAACTGTCACTCAGGGTTTTGCAAGTTTTTTTTTTTTCCCTTCATTAGTATCATGTATCCATGGACAGGTTCATGAAATGTATGGACTCGTCTCAAAGTAATGTAATAAAACCCACAAAATAAAAAACCTTGCAAAATGAGCGATTACATAGAAATAAGAGTACAGAACTATCAAATACATGTGCTTTGTAAGAAATGTGAAATGACAAGATATGGCAAAGGATCTAATAACTACTGTAATTTAAAAGTGTGATATTTTGAGATATCCGAAGTCCCCAAAACAGGATGTGACAGTATCTGTGATATCTCTTTATGAAATGGTCTGATACCGCTGTGGTTTGCTGCCCACGTTTTAATAGAAGGAAATGGCACATTTTAGTTAGTGGTTAATGAAAATAAAGATGTTAGCTTCTTCAAAGCAAGTGCTCCAAGTTCTTTTGAAGCAATTTCATGACTCATAACCAACACAAACATCTGATTCTCTTTATGTAACAGATTATGATTTTCGAAGAAGGGAAAACTCAGAATATTTATACCACACCATCAGTGGCCTTTCATTCCTGTTTTTGTAACTTAAGAATACATTTTGGTAAATATTTATTGAATATATGACTGTATAGTTTTTAAAATATTTTAAAATGTAAAAACTTCCAAAGTTATGTGATAGGAATCAGAATATACTTGGCATTTACAAAACTTTAGTGATAATTCATGCTTAAAATAAATTTATCAAAAATTAGGTGTATGTTTATATGAGTTTGGTTGTTGGAATATGTATCATTAATAACAATAAAATCTACAGTGATAACACTGTGAAAACATTACAAAGCTCACAGTGGATGAAACCATGCGTCTAGGTGTGGTTTGCGCACCTTCGCACGTTACCTCCGTACCAACCTGGACTTCAGGCCCAGCAGAATATTTGACCATGTAAATAAGAGGGAGAACTGATGTTAGCATCTTTGTAAGTAACTCACATACCCAGATGTGAGGTCAGAGCTTCAATATTGGACATTTTTATATGTCTGTTTAGTACCTATCCTTTGCTAGCCCCAGTTTTAAGAGACAAAGTAATAAAAGATTACATAAAAGATTTTCTTGACTTTATGGGCCTCTTTACGGTAGGGATGAGATATAATGTGATTGCTATTGCATGTAGTGGTAGGTTTACAAGATGTCAGCTGCCCATCCCAGCCTAGAAAGAGGTGGAGGTATTAGATGGAGTGGCTCATTGAATCTCCTAGGATATGATGGCCTTAGGATTTGGGAATTAACTGTATTGTTATCTTTTAAAAGTCATATTGCACAGGCTTGAATGAGCTTGTTACATCTTTTAAACACATTATGTTAATCTCCCCTATCCTGGAATAGAGAACTCTTTAGCATAAGTTGAACAAAATGTCCTAGAATTAGAATTAACTAGAGCATTTGGGATGCAGAAGGACTCCTTGTTTTACTCAAAGAATGGAGAGATTTGAGAAATTAGTTTTCTATTTATTTGAATTTTTCTTCATGTCATCCAAAACAGTTTTATAATCTCTGTGGCGTTCTTGCATATCTTTTATTAAATTTACCTGTAGCTGAATTTTTGTCATTATTAAGAACAATATATGTTTTTGTTTTTTTGTGTTCAGTAGTGCATTTTCTATTTCTAGCTTCTAGAAGACATCGTATTTGTTTATTTTTTTTGTCTTGGTTTTCTTCATAAAAGGATTTGTATTCAACAACTTCTGTGTGAAATTAAAGGACAAATGGTTAAAATTTTGAGGGGAAGAGACTATGACCGAAAATATTTTGTATAGTCAAGAAAAAAAAAACACGAATGGAAAAAACTGTTTACATTTATTCTGTTAGGCAAAAACAATGTGAGCATGAAATAGATGTTTTAAAACAAAGAAACTCGGAGTTTGTTAAAACCCCTTTGGTTTAACAAACAGGAGCAAAACCAAAAACAGAAAACACTTACAAAAATAACTACAGCAGAAGACCCTATTTACCCTAACATCCACCAATGAAAAGTTGTGTAAAAGAAATGCAGAGTCAATAAGATATAGTGGGAACATTATTAAATATTTTAATAATTTAGCTGCCCATTTGGGATGCTATAAAAATACACAAACTGAGTAATTTATAAACAACTCAATGTATTTCTTACAGTACTGGAGGCTAAGTTCAACGTCAAGACACTGGGCAACTTGGTGTCTACTGAGGGCCACTTCCTGGTTCTTAGGATCTTTCCCGGGTCCTCACAGGCTGGAAGAGATGACGGAGATGTTTTGGGCTTCTTTGCCTTTATAAGAGGAATAATCCTTTTTTTTTTTTTTTGAGGATACTATCTCTATAGCATAATCACTTCCCAAAAATTCCCATCTTCTACCATCATGATTTTGGGGGTGGAAATTTCAACATTTGAATTTTGGGGAAGCATAAACATTTAAACCATAGCACTAGATTTGTCAAATTTAGATATAAATGAAGAACTATGAAAATTATGACTTTGAAAGAGAAGAGAAATGTACCAAACTTTGAAAATGATGTCATTTTATATAGTTGTATTTATTTTAGAAATATTTACATAGTATTCCCTGAGCAGAAAAGTAGGTTTTAAGTGTTTTAAAAATTTAACTCTCATAATGTAAAATAAATAAAAACTAACAAGAAATAAGATGAAGGAATAGGAGTTTTAAAAAAAAATGCTTTGATAGCCAGGTGTTTTGAAAAAGTTTGTTAAACTTGAAGATTTAAAGAGGAAAATGTGTGATCCAAATCTAATTCACATGGGCATTGTAAATAAATTAGAAAACAGTATTTTCTTTAATAATTGGGCATTTACATGAAGTTAGTTTTTCAGTCCTTTATATTTGTTTTTGTTACAGTTAAATTTAAATTCCACCCCCAAAATCATGATGGTAGAAGATGGGAAAGGCTGATCATTGGGTACTAAGTTACAGTTAGACAAGAGTCAGAAGTGCTTGTGTGCTATGTCACAGTGGAGTGACCACAGATAATAATGTCACTGTACATTTCAAAGATGAAAGGATTTTGAAATTTTTCATCTTAAAGGAGTGATACATATTTGGGGAGAATAATATCATTAGCCCAATTTAAACATTATGCAATGTATACATGTATCAAAACCTTACACTATCTCTTTAACATATAGTTTTGTGTTTTTATGTAACTGTTGGAAACAAGTTTCAAAATGAAAAAAAATAATGAGATGAATTTTAAAAAGGAACAAAAAAATTTAAAAGTCACAAGAAGAAGCAATAAATCAAGATAAATTCTAGTGTGTGAGAATATTAATGTTTGTTTTCTAGACACTTATCTACATTTTAAATTCCCCCTGAGTATGTACAAACAATAAATAATTAAACCTGCTCTGAGTTTGTACGTGTGAACTATAATTAAAAAAATTTTGAAGAACTTTGAAGGCAGAGAAATTAAATATCCTCACAGATTTTTACTTCACAGTAAGGCACTTGGGTGAGTAGTCAAGAAATCAAGAAAAATAGCAACTTCCTTTTCCTATTTTGACAGAATCTTGCTAAATTGCTGGGCTGGGCTCCATCTCATAGTCCACCTGCTTCATATATACTTATTAGAAATAATATTTTTTATTTTACTGCTTCTACAATAATGTATTCATGCCTTTTAATCATTTTTCTGTTAGGTAATATTTTTCTTAATGATTTGCAACATTTTAGTTCATTCCGGATACTAATCTTAATCAGCTGGCTTTCTGAAATTATCATCTCTTAGAGAATATCTTGTCTTTTTTACTTTCTTTTTATAGTGCTCCATGTTGACAATAAATCAAAAATTTAAATTAATATAGTCAAAATATATTGTCATTTTAATTGATTGTTAATTTTTTCAGTGTTAATTAATCTTAACCTAAACCAAGAACATAAAACACTGTCCTGCATTCTCTTTCAGAAAAATACATATTTTGATAAATAAATAAACAAATAAAAAAATAAATAAATAATGACAGAAAACCAGGAGGCAGACTTTTGGAGACCAGCAGGGGATCGAGGGTAGGGGGAGGAAAGGGAGGAGGGTATAATAAAATAGAATATGGTCAAGATATGTTAAAGGCAGGTACCAATTTCCCTCAATGAGCCTCACCATTCTGCATTATTAACATACACTACTAACAAATTATCAAATAATTTGTATTTTCAGATTTTAATATTTAGTGTGATTCATTTGAGCTTGATTGTTATGTGATGGGAAGAGAAAGACACCCATGATTTTTTTTTTTTCCTAGCATCAGTGATGCTAACACTATATATTTTATAGTATTACAGTACCTCATCTATTTACTGCTGGATGGATTCTCTTATGCCGAGCATCCATATGTCCTGTTTTAGTTCTGTATGTTATTTTTGTCTTCTTGAACCACACATCTGTAGTACACGTCATTGTTTGGCAGGCAAATCCATTTATCTCCTTTTCCTTGGGAGTACCTAGACCTCAGTGGCACTTGAACATTTAGACCATAGCTTATTTTGAATATAGCTATTCACATTTCAGTTCAGACTTGAGTTTAAATTGATTTCATACATAGATAAGAGTGGTTTTAAGACAATTTGAGGCTTATTATAAAAACAGTCTGATCATAAAGAGTTCTTTTTTGTCTTTTAAAAGTTACTGTATAAAATTCTTCATCAACTTCTATTTGATTTTTTCTCTCAGATCACTGTATATTTGTGCTTATGGCAAAAGGGCATTCTTAATTAAAGGATTCTCTACCTATTGCTTTGTTGAGAAATGTAATTTTTCTACTGATATTCTATACAGCAACTGTTATTCGTAATACTTTGCAGTTAGAATCCATTAGATTTTCCATGTAGGTAGTTGTTTGTTCTCCAGATTAGACAGTTTTGTCTTTCTTTTTGCAATTCTCTTCTGCTTAATTTTATTTTATTTTATTAGTTTATTTTTTGGTGGGTACCGGGGGTCAAACTCAGGAACTCATGCTCCAGCAGGCGCCTGTGCTGCTGAGCAATATCACTGGCCCTTTTTCTGTACGTGGGTACCGGGAGTCAAACTCAGGACCTCACGCTTGCCAGGCAGGCGCTTATGCTGCTGAGCTATCTCACTGGCTCTTAATTTTATTTTTGATTTTCTTTTCATTTACTTGTTGAAAGAAATAATATGGTTTGTGCTTTACCGCAAAATGGATTCACCACTGATGTTGTGTAGTTCAATGTTCTATCTCTTGAATTTCCTACCTACAGATTAGTTAGTTACATCTGAAAACTGGTCAGATTTAGATTCTATTTTGTTTGTTTGTTTTTTATTCTTTTGATGTTATTGAGATAGGATCTCACTATGTCGTCCAGGCTGGCTTCAAACTCAGGGTGATCCTCCTGTCTCAGCCTCCTAAGTGCTGGGATTACAGGACTGCGCTGCCATACCCATCTTGGTATTAAGTGCTTTACTTCCACTAAGAGACTCCTACATAAAGTTTCTTTGTTCCACTTCTTGAGGTGCTAGTCACACCCAATGTTCATTACCTAGAAAAATTTGGCAGATTTCAAAGAAAGGCCATTGCTTCTTCTCATTCTCTTTCCCTTGATCCTCTTTGCAATGGAGTCATGTATTTCACCTGTCCCCTCCACTCTGGTTGGCCTTGTGATCTGCTTGGTCCGTATAATTCAGTGAATGTGAATTTGGGGGATGTTAAGCCTAGCAAACAGGACAGACCTCCCATTATTGTTCTTTTGCTGTCCTGAAATGATGAGATGAAAAAGTCTAGGGAATTCTCCTGTGTTGTGGTTTGAACTTAAAATGTTACTCAAAATTCTCACGTTCAGAAGAGGGTCCTGGCAGAAAGGGCAGTTCAGTGAGGGCATGATTTGGGATAGTCTCATCATTGGCTTCTCCCCTCTTGCTCTGCTTCCTGGATGCCATCATTTGAACTTTTCTACCTTGTTTCTGCCTTGGAGATGGAGAACTATGAACTGAAACCGTGAGCAAAAATAAAACTCTCTTCCTGTAAGTCTTGGGTGTCAACTACTTCATCTCAGAGGCAGGAAAGTCTAAGACAGATTTTGGTATCAGAGAAGTGGTATTGTTTCTGGGACTGTACCTGGCCATGTGGTTCAGAAGTTTATGAAACTGGTTTTCAGTAGGAGTTTGAAAAGGTTTGGAGATGCTGCCTAGAGAAGTCCTAGAAAGTTGTAAAGTGAGCGTGATGGAAATTATGGTAGGAGCTCTGAAGACTGGAATGCTGATAGGAGTGAAGATATTCAAGACCAGGTTCAGAAAGTTTCAAATGACAACAAGGATTTCTTTGGCAGGTGGATTAGAGGCCATGTGTGTTATGTCCTCACAGAAAACTTGTCTTCATTTTGCCATTATCCTGAGACTTTGTGGGAGATTGAGATTATGGGCAGTAGATTAATCTGGCAGAGGAAATTTCAAAGCAAGCTAATGTTCATGCTGTGGCATAGGTATTGCTGGCTGCTTTTAGCGAGCTCTGCAGTGGGAATCAGCAGCAAGTCGCAGAGTTGAATTATTTGAAAAGTCTGCAGTTTCATCAGAAAGGACCCACAAAGTTGGTGCCATGGAGAGTTTGGTTGCTGAAAAAAAATCAGCATTAAAAAGTCAAGTACTTTGCATCAGGGCAATGGGAAAGATGGCTCACACGCACCTCAGTAATCAGCAAGAAGCCACATATCACAGGATCAAATGTAAAACTATAAATATTTCCTTTGAGAAGAGAGCCACTGGGGCCCTGGGACTTCTAAAGAATTAGATCCCTGGGATTCTTTTCACAGTGCTCAGCCATCCAGGCACTGAGAGTCTACTGCAGCTATGGTCCAAGGAGGCCAGGTTACTGCTGAAGCTGGCTGCAGACCTGGTTCACATCCACATCTCACTGGTTTTGCAGGCATGCAGAATGCAAGAATTATGGTGTCAAGGAGCCTTCCACTTAGATCTGCAAAGGACTGAGAGGCCAGGGAGTGCGTCCCTGATAGGGCAGTGTAAGAAGCTCTGAGAGTGCAGCTGAAACTGCAGGGGTGCCCCTAGGAGACTTGCGATACCAAGAACAGGAAACATCTGAGGAAAGCCACAGGCAGTGAGCAGAGCCACGCCAAGAAAGGGGCCATGAGGGCCTCGGATGGGGCCATCCAAGCCCTTTGGGGTTCACATCTCACCACAACTTCTCTCAGGTGCTGAATATGGAACTACAATATTTAATGTTTGTCCTGCTGGGTTTTGCTCTTGTTTTGGTCCAATTCCTTTCTATTCTCTTATTCCTCCCTTGTGGAATAAGAATGTGCCATTGTATGTTCAAAATATTTATCTTTCTTTTTGAATTTTTAAAGAGGTGCACAGCTAAGAATTTGCCTTAAGTCTCAGAGGAATCTTTGGACTTGGACTCCTCGGCAGTGTTGGAACTGTTAAAATTTTGGTGACTCAGAGATGAACAAACTAAATGCATTTTGTATAATGACATGGACATGAATATTTTAGGGGCTGGGGCAGAATTTTATGGTTTAGATCTAAAAGGTCTCCCCAAATTCTCTTGTGTGTGGAAGGTGATTGGCTCACGTGGGTGCTATACTTATCAGTGGGTTCCTTGACTGATGATTTTAGTAACTAAATGTGCTGTTAGAAAGTGGGGACTGGTTGGAAATGGGTCCCTGGTGGTGTCACCTGAAGGGGTGTGTTCATATCCCCGACTCCACCCTTCTTTCTCTGCTTCCTGGCTGCCGTGGGTGAATGCACCTTTTCCTCTGCCATGCCCTTCTGCCATTCTGTTTCTGCTGGCCGTGGACTGAAACCGTGATCCTAAATAAGCTTCTTTTCATTTAAATTGTGGGTGTTGGGAACTTTGTCCAGTAATGGGAAAGTAACTAAGGCATCCATCAGTGTGTTATGTAGACAGGTTGAGCTAAGAATACCAGTGAACAGATCAGCTCATCCAAAGCACTGTAACCTGATATAGGACTGTTCTTTCAGATGACTGTGCTTTGGGAAGAGTTTTACATAATAATGGGTAAGTGATACAACCCCTCAATGCCTTGTGGATTACCAATGTGATCATGATTTTAAAATATTTAAATCATGAATGTTAAAACCCTGAAACCTGAACTCTTGGAAACCCCAATCATTAGTGGGGTGAAAATGCTCTATAAAAGGGGTAGAGCACTGAATTTTGGAGAAAAGATTAGTGCATGTTTAGTTGTGGGCGGGAGAGTGGCATCATGTTAGGTATAGCGAATTCCTAGACACCTGGTATCCAGAAAGTGGCCTCACGGTGGGCAGGCACCATCTAATCCGTTGTCCCGGAGAGGACAATGTACCGAAGGCTGATTGGTCCCTCTCAGAGAGCTAGGACAGAGGCGGCAAAAGCTGCTTTGGATGCCAGCATTCCAGTCTCTCTG
This sequence comes from Erethizon dorsatum, assembly GCA_028451465.1. Lineage (NCBI taxonomy): Eukaryota > Metazoa > Chordata > Mammalia > Rodentia > Erethizontidae > Erethizon > Erethizon dorsatum. The sequence goes on from CM051833.1 coordinate 62,213,287, forward strand.
CCCTCTGTTCTGCAGCACTTACACCTCACCTCTCCCCAGTTCACAGACTCACGTCTTCAGACTGAGACTTGAGAACTGCGCCATCGACTTCCCTGGTTTTGAGGTTTTCAGACTTGGACCGAGTGGCACTACTGGCACCCTAGTGTGTCCAGCTTGCAGATGGCCTGTTTTGATCACTCAAGCCAAAAGACGTAGGGTGCTCATCACAGTATTTCAAATGGCTGCAGTTGTATATCTGAATGCACATAATAACCAGCCAAAATGACACCTGTGTATCCATTTATGTTTGACCTATTTCTTTATGAATACGTTCATCTGCTCATAACTGTTATACCCTTGCAACTTATGTTACTAACCCTTACTATTATACTCTTGCTAACTGTCATTAGTACACTGGAGCGTACTCTTGCAAAAACCATATGGACACTCTTATTCCGTATGTCATTGCATCAAGTGGTTCTATTAAGTGTTATGCTGTATTTTTACTTTTCTCAAATAAATTTCCTTTACAAAATGAAAATAAAGGTCTTTTAAAGAATTTTAAAAATTATATTTTCCAGAATTATATTTCTGAGACATGCTATTTCAGGATTTGACATTAAAAATTTTTAGACTTTAGGGATTTTGCTCTTTTGGGATTCCAGTACTTGAGATTGCATCTTTTCAGAACATAGCCCCAAAATGGCCTAGACATACCTGAATATTACTTCAAAAAAGTTTAACCATATGCTACCTCTGTGATCTATGAGTCATTTAAATTTTATGAGCCTCATTTCAGTAATCTATAAAATGGGTATAACTATACTAAATAAACTGTTTATAAAAATTCAGTAGGATCTCATTTGGAAAAGTTCCTCTTTGGGAGGAACTCAAAAAATCTTAAGAAATCTTGTTTTATAAACTTTCTAATCTCTTCCATGTACTACAAATTGCTTCAATTCCTCTATAGTACTAGATGAGCTGATTTGACCAGGTTCAGCATATTCCAGAGGATAAGAGGTAGAGTATTGTTCTGGTTTGCATGTAGATGACCCCAAAATTCTCCTGTGTGAGGAAAGTGCTTGAGTCCTGAGGTACTGTACTGACTGGTGGATTCATTCATGGATGAGTTCATACTGACTATGCTGTTAGGTATGGGGGCTTGGCTGGTGTTGGGTCACTGGGGGTGTGACCTGAAATGATGTATTCTTGTCCCTGTTTCCTCCCTCTTTCTCCACTTCCTGGCTGCCATGAGTTGAGCATCTTTTCCTCTACCATGCCCTACCACCATGCCTTTTGGAGTTGAGAGCCAGCTGACCATGGACTTATACCATGCACCACAATAAACCCCTCCTCCATTAAGGGTTGTAGATATTTTGCACCAGTGATGAGGAAAGTGACTAAGAAAGATGTTTTATTTTTGTTTTAATTTTTGACATTTTCTAATCATTTAATTTTTGATATATCTGAGCCTTGTTTGGGTTTCTACTTGTATAAATCCACTTGGAACTTCTTGAAATATATATAAATTTTAGTATTTTAATGTGTTTCCAGTTTAATTTAGTATGCAGTATTTTTTAAAAAATGTATGTGAAAGACATATTTGAATGGTATATTTAGCTGCCCACTTTCCTCTCTGAATTAAATATTCTCAGGTATAGTCATTATATTTTGGGTTGATTATCAAGGAAAAGAACAGAGCAACTGCTCTCCTTCACCACCCCCAGGTCCCCACACACTGTGACCTTTTGGCAATCTTCAGATCATGCCACACTGTGACAAGGAAAAAGAGAGAGAGAACACAGAGGTCCAACCACAAATACCACTGCCCAGGTCTGGAGTTGTAACTAGCCCCAATTTCAAGACAACAGACGTTCAATGGCTTCATGAGGCCTCATGAATGTATGAAGGTTTTTATTATCGTTGATTTGAGATTAATGCTCTGAATTTTTAGTGAAAATATAAACACAAAAAATCAAATTATGATTCTCTCCCAGCTCCCAAATTTGCCTTGAGTCTGGTAGATCTAGTTAACGCATTATATATTTAGACCATCAGATTGATATTAGCTGCTTCAATAGCATTAAAACCATTTGGGATCAAAGAGACTCTAAATAGGCGAGGAAAGAGGCTCAGCGCAGCCACCAGTACAAGAGGGTACGAGATGTGCCTTGGACTCAAACTGCACCAACGGGGAGTTCACTCGGGCCCTCCCCAAACTTCTTCCTTTGCCCCCACTAGTCCTCGGAGTTTTGGCTTCTCATGTTTGTAGAGGGACCTTCTTTCCCTTCCAGTCTCCTCCGCGACGTCAGCATCTTTCTATCCCGCAAATGCTGTAACATGTTCCCTTTCACTACCTACGTGGGAACACCTTATTTAGCAGAAAAGTTTGGATTTTGAAAATATTTGTGGGCCGGTGAGATGGCTCAGCGGCGTAAGCGCCTGCCTTGCAAGCGCAAGGGCCCGAGTTCGACTCCCGGATCCCACATACGAAAAAGGGGCCGGTGATATCGCTCAGTGGCACGGGTGCCTGTTGGCGCACGAGGTCCTGAGGTCGACCCCCCGGTACCCACAAAAAAAAAAAAATATATATATATATATATTTGTGCTGCGTTGGCTTCGCAAACAGGTTTACAAATCTTGTAATGTTTGTAGACTTAAATTTTCTCCTGTTTTAGGGGTGTGTGCGGGGAGAGTCTTTTGTGTTTAGGTTGTAACTTCTATAAACAAGGACAAAGGTCTTTTTTTATGTGATGCTGGGCCCTGCGCATGGACTACAAGTGGGCTTCCACTGAGCCCCAGCCCCAGCCCTTCTGTGGAGTCTGAAAAGCTGTATTATTACACCGCACAGAGCCTGATCCGTAGTATTTAATGAATATTTTTGTCTGATTAAAGTGAATGTCTACTATATGTAAATATGCCTAAGTAGATATATTTATGGCTAGAATTTGCTTTATGTATTTCTAAGTACATAATATACATACATATTACAAACAAACACTTAAGCAGCTAAATATTCTGTAGTCAAGAGAAGAACAAATGATTTGCACTTTGACTTTTGAAAATTGTGTATTACTACGGATGAGCACATCATACATGAAATACATTTTGATTTAACACTATTTGAATTTCAGAACACGATGACAACATCAGTCACTTTGTAAATTTATGTCATTTTATTGAGGCTTATTTTAAACTAATTCACCTTCGAAATTAAACTATGAATAGTTTTCTACTTTATTCCTTTAGGCATTTTACTCTTAGGTCTGTAACATCTTTCTGGTCTTCTCAGGCAGATCTTTTGTTAGATGACTTTTTCCATTATAATAGCGAGAACAAACAATGTCTCAATTACTTCACTGCAAAAAGAATGATTTGATAACTCCAGATACAACATTTGCTATAAAAGACAAATATAAGTCACCAGTAGAATTTTTTTAAAATAATATATTTTTCACATTTAAATTTAATATGTAATATTATCTCTATTAAAACAAACAGGTGCTAATTAAGGCATGACTTTTTTCTGCTAGCTCTGAGACCATTTTGAGGTAGCTCAAGAAAAACCAAGAGGGGACTTATTATAAAAATTCCTTAGCAGTCTCAGGTATCGACATAAGAAAGTCATGGGATGTCACAGGGCCCGGAGTTTAGGCCCATGGCTACTTCCTCACATCATTTAAGTACTGATAATCTCTTTTGATTTTGCTTTTGTCTACTTATCTTCGCATTTATTATACATTTTTGTCTCTTTTGCCCAAATTTCTCTGAAGCTAAACAATGAATAGCTTCTTTCTATTTGTGAAAAAATTGAAGAAATGCAAATTGAAACAACACTGAGACGCTATCTTACCATAGAAATAATGGCCATCATCAAGAAATAATATAACAAGGCTGCAGGGAAAAAGGAACCCTTTACATTGTTGATGGGAATGTAAACTAGTACAACTTTTACAGAAATCAGTATGGAGATTCCTCAAGATAACTGAAACTAGAAATTCCATTTGACCCAGCTATTTCCCTTCTAGGCACCTTCTTGAAAGAGCTGAAGACAACATATTACAGTTATCCATACATACCCATGTTTGCAGCCCTACAATTCTCGATAGCTAAATCTTGGAAGCAGCCTATATGCCCATCAACAAATGAATGGATAAAGAAAATGTGGCATTTTCACACAGTGGAGTACTATTCTGCCACAAAGAAAGATAAACTTGAGTCACTTGTAGCAAAATGATGCACACTGAAACCATAATGTTAAGTGAAATAAATCAGACACACAAGCTTAAATTTCATACTGCTTCTATTACATGAAAAACTCAAATTATAAATAAAGAGCAAAATAAAAAAAGATAATAGGAAGTAAAGAGATAGATCTTTCTCAGATGGGAAGGGGATCAAGAGTTGAAGGGAGTACGTAGGGGTAGGAGAGGAAGGGGACAAATAGGAATTACAATGTGTTATGTATACAACCCCCCCAACTGTGATTGTAATCATTTTGTACTGCAAAAATGTACTAATAAAAATACACAATTAATTAAAAAAAGATGAAGAGAAGGGGATGGAGGAAAATGGGGTGAGAAAAGAAATTAAGATGTGTTACATACATGTACCAACTCCACACAGGAACATAAACATTATGTGCTGCAAACATGGACTAATAAAACAAAGAAATGCTTATAAATCTATCCTATAGATTAGCGGTTGGTACGGTCTTAATGTGTTACCCCAAAATACATATGTTGAAATACTAGCCCTTTAAAATGACAACTTAAGGAGGGAGGCATTTCAGGGGTAATTATGCCACAGGGGTGGGCTATAAGAGTGGGATTAGTAGGGCTGGTGAGATGGCTCAGTGGCATAAGTGCCGGCCTGGCATGCGCGAGGTCCTGAGTTCGACTCCCAGTACCCACGTAAAGGAATAAAAGGGGCGGTGATATCACTCAGTGTCACAAGCGCCTGCTGGCAAGTGCGAGGTCCTGAGTTTGACTCCCGGTACCCATGTTCAAAAAAAAAAAAATGGGATTAGTGTCTTTATACGAGAAGTCTCAGAGTGTGAGGACATGTGAGGACAGAGTAAGAAGGATTTGAATAGGAAGTCAGCAATCCCTAACCCAAAAGAGGGCCCCATCAACCTGGTCATGGACTTCCCAGTCCCTTGACTTGTGAACAAAAATTGTTGGTATTTAGAAGCTGCCCAGCCCGTCTGTCTATGTTATTGTGTTATAGCAGCATGAGAGGACTAGGACCACACGTTTATTTTCATCTCTTTCACTATGAGCTCTCCCTGCCTCTGTGCACCTACTACTGGTCTTCCTCTCTCTGTCCCTTATGTCTGGGTCTTTTCCTTCCTTCCCTTTCCTGTGCCTCCTGCTTCATGAAGCTCATCCATTCATAAAGAGTGCTGACTTACCCGCTAGAATCCTCATTCCAGCTCATCTTCTTGTTAGGATCAGATGCACGAGAGAGAGAATGTAGTTGTCTCTGCTTGACACAGTGAAGTAGGTTTCATATTGTAGATGAATGGCAGTGTCTTGCCAGGAAACCACATCGAAAATAGCTAACACTGGTTCGCAGGCTGTACCCCTAACAACAGGAGAGACGTCCTCAGAAGGGGACGTGGGAGAGGTGAGGAATGACTGGAAAGTTGGTAGAAAAGCTTTGGGTCTCTCCTTCCAAGGGAAGTACCCATACTATCTTGGATACATAGTTAAATCTTTAAAAATCATTTAAAGTGATAAAGCAAAGAAAAGAGTGTATTATCCATGGATGGATTTGCTTAATTTACAGCCAGTCCTCACCACACAGCACATGCTTGAGTTCTCTCAGTTTAACATTATCCTAGGATGATTTGAGAGAAGTTATAATTATGGATGACTCTGGAAGATCAAGCTGACTCTGTGTCCCTTGAGATTTCATCCATTAATTCAGACCACCTGAGAATTACATCCTGGGACCATATGGTCCTGAAAGCTTGCAGAATTATAGCTGCATTTGGCATCATTTCCACTGACTTCACAAAGGGCTGCTGCAGAGAACAGTGCCTGGGAAGGACTTACCTTGTGCCCTGCACAGCTGCACGTCCTCCCCTTCCTCTGTCCTCTGGAAAACCCACTGCGAGATGGCTACGTGAGAGATGATATGCAGGGAATCTCCTGCTTCCTACGATAATGCTTTCTTATCAGTGACAATGAGAATCACACAGGTAACCATTGCAGCCCTTGTTCATTGCATAGCCAGTAAATTCAGAAGCAAAACCTGGACTCTCACTGTTATCTCCTTAAACTCCCTTACTTATGAAAACTCTTCTTCCCCTTCCTACCATACCCTAGTTACAGCCTGTAATGTCAATGCATACTTTCACTGTAGACTTTCAGGTAGCATAAGACTTTATGCTTTCCCTCTCTATATCCTTAGCTCAGGAGTTGATCCACGTATCTAACATAAGACTCTGAAGTCACTCAAAGAGAACCATTGTAAGATCCAATCAGATGTATTTTTCTCTAATACCAATTCCATTATACCCCTGACCTATATAAATAAAGGTTTCCTATCTGCCTTTGCTTCCAGCAGAATGCCAAAATTTATTCTTCAGCATGGTTTCCTATTGGATCTACGAATTCTAAGCTTCTTCGCATGATTCCATTTTTTTAGGATGATTTTATTTTTTTGCCTGATAATGGATATGCACGCTGATCATCATGTGTTGCTTATGCTGTTTTATATTTCCTTAAATTATTTTATCCTCTACCTATGCCTCAACACTGAAGGAAAAACACTAAAGATTTAACCTTGGCAACCTAGATCAAAATAATTACCTACTTCCCTGACTTCCCATGAATATATCATGATTTTTAGCCTGAATTCATTGTAGCATGAACTTTTTATTTAACTGGCTTTCTAAATCAAAGGTTTTTAGCTTTGTTAATAAAGTTATTTCCATTCACATCTCCCTGCTGGGTGTTAGCAGGGTAGGACTAGTACTGATCTTTCAACTGTCCTGATGGGGAGGCTGGCATCTGGCTGGCAATCGGGAGTTTGACTGTCACGATGGTTTGTCTGTTCTTCACTGGTAAATTTAGTTTGCTGTGCCTACTTTGCTTGGCTTAATGATGTGATTTATAGTATATGCCTGGACAGAGGGTGCCTACATGACCAGCTTTTGGTAACAAACTACCTAACGAGACAAAGAGCTATGGTAAGCCATAAAGGAGCATAGTATGGAGGGACAGATCAAAAACACGAGCACAAAAGAGAAGTCTTCTAAGTGGTCCTAGGGAATCACCAAACCTGTGGCTGGACTCTAGGATCCTTGAGTTCCATCTGCAATGAATGATGTTAAACAAAACAAAATGAAACAAAAAAGATGTCACATAGCTCTAATCTCACCATGACAAAAATGGGTGGAGGAGCAACATCATTGGAAGAGCGATATGCACTGTTTTCAGCAGAAGGAAGGTATGCGGATGAGGGGTCAGCAACACAGTGCAGTGCAAGAAGCTGGCTGGGGAATGCTGCCAGGGTTCACAGGAGTCCTGTCCCTGCGCAACCTTAGAAAAAGTCAGGATGGCAAAGTAGCTGCAGAGGTGCCATAGGGATGGAGGACAAGTGCAGTAGAAGAATTACAACCCTCTTTTTTTTCATCTTATCTTTGCTCAAATCCAGAGGTCAGAAGCCTACCTCTAAGGGAAAAAAGAGGTGACTCCAGGTAGAACCACTACATTGTCCCATTTAATGATTCTGGTGGCTTACAACTGTGTCCCTCTCAGGTTGGTACTTGACAAAGTCCTCCCAGTTACTATAGGATTTTAAGAAGGATTTCATACCTTCATTCCTATAGAGTACAATCCAGGCACACCGTGCATCTGAGAAAAATTATACCACATCTAAGATTTACGTAAAATCATCATTTACAAAAAGTGACAGTTCCCATTTTGTAATAAATTCTGTCCTTTTCCAATTTAGCAGGTAGCCATGCATGCAATGCACTGAATCCCGCTGTGCAGCATCATCCAAGCTCATCCAACAGAGTATTTTCCTCATACTTTTGGTCCATCTACATCTGTAAGTTTGGCAAGGAAGTGGACATTTGTTTCTATCTTCCATATGGCAGGAGGAGAAAAAAAGAAGATGAAGAAGCAAGCCTGCTATAAAGGAGGACATTAAATAAAAGAGGCCGAGAGGAGCCAGGAAAGGACTGGAAACCTGGGAGGACTTCCAGCCCCTGTGATTCTGCACATGTGGCTGCTTTGCTTGTCCTGAGTCCTGGAGACTTGGTGTCTCCTCCGCATGGGTCTCCCTGCTCTAGGAAACTAGCTCCTATGGGAGAGAAATGAGGGCGTTCTTTGCTGCCTTGTTTTGATTTTCAATTGGATTGTGATTAAATTCAATCTCAAACTTACATATCAGAAATGTTGGTTTTTATTTTACAATGATCAGCACCTAGAATATTACTACGTTCATGACTGGTTCTGTCTCTAAAACATTCACACTGTAGCATGATAAATGTGTAATACATAATATATGAAATATATGTAACAGTAAGAATAGACATTTTCATTCTGATTTGGCTAAGTTTCTCTTTGTCCTCTGAGAATTGCAGAAGTCAGTAACTCTATCCCTAAAGCCTGTAGCTAGGGCAACATGAAATTGTTTTATTACACCCTTTTACGATCATTTCCCATCCTTGTCGCACACCACCTCTCCACGTCCGTGGTCCACGTTCATCCTCTCATACACTGCACAACCAGCCCTGACCTGTTACAAGTCTCTCCAGCAGGATCCATTCTCCCACATGCTGCTGTTTTCACCTGTTAAACTCAGTGCAGGGCCATCTTCCCCTAACCCTCCCTGGGTTCCTGTATACCCCAGGCTTGCTGTGGCCTCTGGCCTTCTGCTCGCTCTGTGTGAAGCCGTCACAGCACAAGGCTTAGCTTGGAGTCTTTCTGGACTCATCCAAAGTCTCTGCTCCTCTCTTACCGAAGTTTTCTGCCAGCTTCATTTAGCCCCAGCACAAGATCTCAGAGAACACCCTTTTCTTCACATTGACTTCGCAAAGGCAACGTTACTTTGCATAATGGATGTGAAGATCAAGTTGAACAAGTAAAGCCATGTGAATATATTTATTTTAGGTAGCATATTATGCCGCACTGGCATGTATGGTGGTAGAATTTTTAAAGTTGGGTGCTGTTCTGTGCAATGTCAATCTTTCAGCAAAACTTAGTCTAGAGTGTTATAATTAAACGTAAATAATGGGTCAGTTTAGGTGAGAAAGTATTAAGAGTTTGCCACAGGAAGAAAAAATTGAACATTTTCAACAAGTCAGATAATATTTGAAAAGATAAAATGTGATCTCAAGAAAAGATGTTAATTTTGGCGCCTAGTCACAGTGAGAAATACAATGAATCTGATATATATTTTCTTTCTTAGCCAGTGTTGGTTTTTTTTCCTATTACCCTATTCTTATCCAGATGTTTCAAAACTGACATTTTTATTCAAATTTCTTGTGTACAAATATATAAATAAGTTGAACCTCCTAGTGCATACAGTATCATCTATTTTTCCTTTTTCAGCTAAAATTACTGCACTGACTTCTTTACAATTTCTAGGCATCTTGCCCATCTTTCAAATTCTTAAAATTAGCTAGAAGCCTTGCAGTGACTTTTGCCAACACCTAAGTATCTCATTAATTGGGTCTAAAAAATTGTATCTAGGCTGGACATTGAATTCATTCAATTAAAATTAATGAGTATCCATGGGGCTGCCAGTTCAGAGTTGAGTTCTTGCCAACCCATTTCTAACCCAAAGTAAAATACTCTCCCACTTTGGACAACATTCCTGTCACAATCACCGAATGATTGCTGAGCTCTTCATTATTCCAGCCATTACTCAACACCCACTTCTTACTATTTCAGAGTATCTCCTCCCTCATTGAGCTGGTGGATACAATTACTTCTTGGCTATAGCTTTGGCACATGGGATGATATATTTGACTGCACCATGATGCCTATTCTTTTTTTTGTGGGTACCGGGGGTCGAACTCAGGACCTTGCGTGCCAGCAGGCACCCGTGCCGCTGAGCGATATCACCGGCCCTTTTTTTGCATGTGGGTACCAGGAGTCGAACTCAGGACCTCTCCCTTGCTGGGCAGGTGTTTATGCCACTGAGCTGTCTCACCGGTCCCGATGCCTATTCTTTTTGCACATGATTAGATAACACTGGACTGGGTGAAAAGATTTATCGATTTATCTAAAATTATGGGAACAGATATTTGAAAAAATGCTTAAAACATTATGAAGTGTTTTGTGTTCTTGATGTTCCTTAGAATCTAAAGCCCACCATTTAGAAATTACTATTGCAGTTCTAATTGAAGACATAGTTGTACTGGATAGGAACACTGAAAGAAAATTTTATGAATGGACCATTAATAGAGGTAATTGTAATATTATTTAATTCTTAGCTATCTTAGTGGTAGTAATTTTCTACTCCTTTTTTTCGCACTACAATACCCATGTGCATGTCAAGAGGTTATGAATGAACGTAAAAGAAGGGAAAAGTGAATATCATACCATTCTATTAGTGTTTTACCAAACAATTTGGATACCAAGATCAAGTATTGTTTGCATTTTCCCTTCTGCATAGTTCTTATTTCAATGCCTTGCACATAGGTTTGGTTATTCAAATGTTACTCAAGTGAATGAAATAAAAGATATGATTTGGAATTCACCATTATACCTATGGAGCAAAGCACATAGTACTAAGTGTATTCTGCTCACAATTTTTTTTTTTTTTGTGGGTACCGGGGGGTCGACCTCAGGACCTCGCGCGCCAACAGGCACCCGTGCCGCTGAGCGATATCACCGGCCCCTTTTTCGTATGTGGGTTCCGGGAGTCGAACTCGGGCCTTCGCGCTTGCAAGGCAGGTGCTTATGCCGCTGAGCCATCTCACCGGCCCTCTGCTCACACTTTTGAATGTCACAAACTTTAAGTGCATGGAGACAAAAATTTAGTCTCTATCTTGTCTTGGAACTGACTGTATAACCAAAATGGAATAGCTATGCGTGCAGTTGGGGGATTGCCATTTGTCACATTAGTCTAGAATTCCTTCTGTTCTGAAACAAATACCCAGACATTATTTTTAGTTTATATTATACATAACTTACAAAGAGCTGTACTTGGATTCAGATCAAATGAAAAATGTAAGTATAACTTTAGGAACTGTTTCTTATTTTGAAGAATAAAGGAATATCATCAAAATTAATTAGACTTGCATGGTTTTAAGGAATATGATTTAATTAGTAGAAGGAGTATATATAAAACATGCTATTTTACTCTTTGTTCCTTAAAACTGCTGAAAATGTACTACAAATCCCATTAAGACCTTCAATAGTTGGTGTGAAATTTGGTGACATGGGTTGATCTTTGTTTCCATCTCTAAGCCATCCCTAGTGCTCCTGGTTACCTGGAGAAAGCACAGAACTCTTGGGTTCAGAATTCCTCATTGCACTAAGTAGCAGTAGAGTAGGTGACTTTCCATGGAATACACTTCATTATTTTCGGTTCTATCTCATTCTATTATTATATTTTGCATCCAGATAAAGTCCACTAAGATAGATGAGGATCTCTGTTTAGCTGTTGAGAGAATGCTTCAGTCATGAATATTTTCTACCAAGCATTCCTTTATCATTCTCTGGACAAATATTCTCTGCCTTTCCTCCTCTAAAAGGTGTGGAACTTTCCATGCTACCACAGTGCTTTGATCCCACTTTGTTATCATAACTTTCTACCCTCCTGTTTCTTTTGAAATTCTCCACAGGAGTTACCATTTATTTTTTCCACATCATTTTTTTCTCCCTAAATCACCATGCTCTTTTACCTTTTCATGGCATCTGATGCTATTACACATATCTTCCACTATGTATATGCCCTCAAATATCTTATGACTTCGCAGTTTCCTTCCTTTTTACTTTCTTAGCCATAAAGCAGACCCATAATACCTTTTTGTTTTTTAAAATGACACAGGAATCTGAAAGTTTTGCCAAAGCAGATTCTTGCTTCCTTGCTTAAAATGGTTGTATCTTTCAAGTTTATTTATCCAGCACTATTTAGACACCAGCCCAGCCTTTCATGTGCATCCAGTCTGGAAGTAAAGCCACGGTGACTCATAAGATAGCCATATGGGACTGGTATACAGGTAGTTATCCAAGGGGAGGGTCCTGCCCAGGACAGCCGGCCCCAAAAACAGGAGTCCAACCTTCACGCAGGGGAGCTCATTCCAGGTAGAACCAGCAAGAAGTTAACAGGGACTGTGGTAGGAAGTAGCTCGTGTGTTTCAGGAACTGAAAGATATGCATTCATACCTGTAAAAAGGAAAACTATCTTATGCATGTGCTGAAAATGACACAGTGATTTTTAAGCAGCTGCACTTGCTGAGAGATCTGATGTCACCGTCTGTCTTTGCGAGGACAGTTCATACAGCTCCCTAAAGTTGCCCTTCTCCAGGGCATTCCCTCATCAGGATACACAGTTTCTTTATCAGTACTTTATTAGTACATGTTCTCACGAACATGGACCATTAGAGGGAGGAGCTACGGAAGGTAAAGCCTCTGCTTTGGCAATTCACAAGTTTCAAGTCTATCCATCATCTATCTATCTATGTATCTATCTATCTCTAGATATGGTCAATGTGATCTCTATCTCTCTGTCTTTCTGTTTCTATCTTTCTATCTCTGTTTGTAAGTACAGAAGATGGGAATGTCTAGATTAAACTAATAGACTTGTAAATTAAGTATTACTAATATTCCCCTACCTGCTAATAATGTTTGTTTAGGCAGAAAAACTGCCTTTTTGTCATCCACCCATCAATGGCAGTTCCAAGTGGGCACTCAGGGGACACGGGAGAGCTGTGGTTGTCTGAGGAAGAGGCACCGGAAGGAGCGGAGAGGCTCAGTGCTGGTGGACACTTTCCTTCGGAGGTGGTCCTCAGAAGGACTTAGCTCTTGATGGTGCTTGGCCTGTGATGACTCCTCCAGAAGGTGTAAGATTGGACTTTCCAAATTTTTGTTACTCTCTTCAGAGACAAGAAATTTATGGCACCTACATCTTCCATGCCTGAAAACAAAAAACAGAAAAACACGAAAACCTCCCAAGTACAATATATCACAAAAGTAAACATGTAAATGTGTCTTGGAAGTTGTGTTCTGATCCAGTACATCGAGCATCAGGGTTCAGACAACACTCTGAACGTGTAAACATAATTTCCACAAAACAAATACAAAATTTAAATAATGATCTGTTCTTTGTAAGCCAACATAAACTCTTCATTCAAAACGATATTCCTCAACAATTTCTGCAGACAACGGAGGATGCATTAGAGTGTTTCTCATGCCAGTTTAAATTGCTGTATGTATTTTTAATTAATTGTATATCCTAATATTTTTACAGCACTTTGTCACTTGCACAGTTTTTCACCTTTATGATTTTATTTCAAAATAATAACACTCCTAAGACAGATGGGCATTATACAGTAATTGCAACTTGAGGGAAAAATAAGAGATTCAAAGACATTAACAATTTGCTCAACATCAAATAAAAAGTAATTTGAAGAACTAATAAGATTCATCAGATTTTCTGGTCAACAAATACCTTCTGCTCATTACGACAGGGGTTTCATATGCATTTACCAGTAATGGCTTGCATCAGCCTTGTAAGAAAGATATCGTGTGACCAGTTACCTTATTTTGAAGGTAAGAGGAAAAACCTGTGTCTAAAATAGGAACATTTCACTGTAAGTTATAAAGTAGTTTTTATCATTCAAATTAGCCATTTCTCTCGTCCTTGAATAGTCTATATAATGAGTGTTATGGTGGAAGAATATAAGTTCATATTTTGGGGGTCAAATGATTAAATGTAAAGTAATAGCTGGTTCCTAGAGATTTTTGTAGATTTCAGTATGTTTTTGTTAAACTAACTATTTTGGCTGGTAATTTCCCATTAAACTACCAACTTCTCGTACCTGTGAAGTGCTGTAAAAGAAGGGTGGCATACGGTGGTTTTGATTTTGGTGTTGCAAAATAAACTAGCTGGAAATTTCTTTTTTTTTTCGTGGGTACCGGGGGGTCGACCTCAGGACCTCGCACGCCAGCAGGCACCCCTGCCATTGAGCGATATCACTGGCCCCTTTTTCGTATGTGGGTTCCAGGAGTCGAACTCGGGCCCTTGCGCTTGCCGGGCAGGTGCTTAAGCCGCTGAGCCATCTCACCGGCCCTGGAAATTGTGAAGTCATGCTCACACTTAACTTTTTCAGACATACTCATGGTAAAAATATAAATAGTGGAGTAGACAAGAAATACTTTAGAAACGTCATCATCATTATCTTCATCAAATATTCACTTCTAACACTTCACACATTGAAGGAGGCACAATTCCTTCTTCTTGAATCGTGATTCTTAAAAGAATGTCTAAAGACCAAACAACCAGAATGAAGATTTTTCAAATAATTCACTATACTTCTCGCTACAGATAAAAAATCAAATAGGTTTTATAGGAATTATTAAAGTTAAGAACTATTAGAGGAATGTTTAAAGGTAAATATTCTGTTCCAGATGATATGTGTCCAAGTTATATAGCTGACAAATTAATAGCAACTTTCAGGAGCTGTGTAGATAAATTTATAGAGTGGGTACAAACTGAAAGATATGCAGTAGAAGAGAAGATACGTTTTTCTTTAAATATCAGACATGTGCATAATTCCAGAATTTTTAAAGTACGATATTCAAATGTTGAAAAGATCTGTTCAGTTATTATTTTAACATGTCTGAGAAGGAGGTTTGTGATGAACAATTACTTGGTTTTCTAGAGCCAGCCTATCGATACCATCATAAGATGTATCATATGGTGAACTAAAACTGGATCATAAATTTTGAACTTTTGATTCAAAGAACGATCAATCACTGTACAGAGTCAACGACCACAAAGTCTTCAGTAACCAACAGTTACATCATTCCATGTCACGAAGCCACTCGCAGTACGAGTCCTCAAGAGTTGCACCTATTTTATTTCTAGTCAGCACAAATAAAGTAAGACGAAATGAGATGATTTCTAATTTTGTAATACTGTTGTTGAATATGAATTCCGAAGGGCAAATATCTTTTATTTGACTTCCTATTTGAAAATACCCCGGCAAGTCCCATTCAACGACAGTGCGCTACCGACACTGCGCAGGTGTGCAGCCGTCACCTAGCGCGGTGCGCGTCTCACCCGCCCGCGTCCCTACCGCAGCCTCGTTCTCCTGCAGGGCTCTGGCTATTCAGGTGCAGGAGTGCAGGGGCCATTCATCTCCCGGCTCTGAAAGAGCCCAGCTCCCTAACGTGTTGGTTTCCGTATGTAGCACTGCCCTCTACTGGACAAATACAAATCTGTCGTTAGAAATTAACACCACAGTTGCAGGGGATGTAGCTTATACTAGAGTGTTTGTTAGTGTGTATGAGGTCCTGGGTTCAATCCCCAAACTCCAGGGAAAACATCAGTGAATTGAAGAAAGAAAAAAAAAAAAAAGAAAAGAAATTAACACTATAACCAGACTGCACTAGTTACGTCATTATCCAAAAGACAAATTTCAATAAAAATTTCAGTGTGATGTAAGTATTAACTGGAAGTAATATTGAATAATAACTGAAAACACGATACATTATGTCAGTAAATGAAAAAATTGGACCAAACTGGGTAATATGGCAAGGATATATATCAGAACGTTCAGAGATGGCAAAAAAATCTTATGAATAATAGTTTTCCACCATATTTCTATGATATAAAAATAAATTAAATCCATGTCTATTTGAATCTTGCATGTCAAATTAATATTTGTCTCAACCAAATGTTTAGAAGCTATAGAATGACCTTCTGGGTCATATTCCCTTATGAGACACCTATAATTATATTCTATAGTACTTCTTACTTAGCAAAAAAATTTTAAATAGCTGAAATAAGGTAAAATTAAGGCGAAAACTGATGCAACAACAGGATTTGCCCACCAGTAGTAAAATGGTATCTGACAGCAGGGCCAAGATTACTGTCTGCAAGTAGTTTTGTTGAGTCTATTGTTAATTAAGAAAAATACATTTTTCAAATGAAAGGTCATAAATCCTTTTCATTGAGGATCCTTCCTCTCCACAATTTGGCAAAAATTGTTTGGGATGATGGCAATGAAATAAAATTACATTCCAAATAGAGCTAGGTACGTTAGAAGAATTCCAGAGAAATTCACCTGTTGGTTTTATCATGTCATATGGTTGGTAGGGGTGCAGTGGGAATGCCTTGCAGTTTTGCCTGGAGAAATTCCCATCTACTGAGTATCTAATAGCTAGTGATCTTTATTTTTATTTTGTTTGCTAGGGATAGCGTAAGCGCAATTTGACTTCAGTGATCATTCTGAAAAATGAAGATTTTACCATGACATTAGTGACGTTAGCTCACCCCTCCTTACACCCAGTGATGTCTTCTGGTCACCTTCTGGTCACTTAAGATCTCGTAGGTGGCAGGAGACCTGCGGGGTCTCTCACCACTGCTCTGTCACCCTCAGTATCCACCACGCAGCAGCCTCGTGTGCCCAAAGTCGCCTGCTCCCAGAGGCTGAGCTACGGAAAATTTCTTCTTTTCTCTAAAGCAGGGGTTCTTTGCTTGGGCTAGACAGGGAGACAGGGAGGAAAGTTAGGTGATCTACAGTACAATAAGCGAGGCTTGGAAACATGTTCTTACAGCCTTTAACGGAAACTTGGCATTTCCTTCATTTATTACTGTAAGTAGACAGCCCTCACAAGAAATGTGCGAGACTTTATCAACATTAAAATTCATCTTTAAAATTTTTAAAAATTTACAAATCATTTTACTATATGCCAGATACAGGGCAAAGTATATTTTTCAAAAGTCTCTCAATATTAAAAATCTTTTTGAGGTTGAAGCATCAGAAGCATGCTTAGAAAAATGAGTAATACCAAAATTATGCATAGCAAATTAACCAGAGTCAGCCACCTTTGCTTCAAAGCTACTTTTTCCTTTTTAAATAACACACTTAAGTCATTTGTAGATTAAAAAAAAAATTACAATAGGACACTCTTATTAGATCAGAGGAAGGGAACCAGGGGGAGGGGCGGAGGATGCAGGGACAATTGATGGGAGATGCATATAATCATCTGTATTTCTTATTTATTTATTTCTTTATTCTTTTTGTGGGTACCAGGGGTCGACCTCAGGACCTCGCGTGCCAGCAGGCGCCCGTGCCGCTGAGCGATATCACCGGCCCTTTTTTCGTATGTGGGATCCGGGAGTCGAACTCGGGCCCTCGAGCTTGCCAGGCAGGCGCTTACTCCGCTGAGCCATCTCACCGGCCCTGTATTTCTTATTTGTATTTGTTTCTAAAACTCAAATTATCCTTGACCCATAATTACTTTAAAATTACAGTAGGAATCAAAGCCAACACTACATTTTATTATTTAATATACTACTAATAAAGCACTTACTTTATCGTACTTTTTTTAATGATTGGATACTTGTATTTGTAATTGATTTTCTATGTCACCATGTTTATTTTCGTAACTCATATTTATGCAACATTTCTATTGAAAGGAACTAGGAAACTTGTTCGAAGATTTTTAAAAAGGAATAAAAATTTGGAATTAATTAAAAATTAGTAATCAGATTGCTGAAAACCAAGACCAAAAAGAAAATCTTAAAAGCCACCAGATGGGCCGGTGAGATGGCTCAGCGGCATAAGCGCCTGCCTGGCAAGCGTGAGGTCCTGAGTTAGATTCCCGGTACCCACATACGAGAAAAGGGCCGGTGATATCGCTCAGCTGCAGGGGCGCCTATTGGCGCGCGAGGTCCTGAGGTCGATGCCCGGTACCTACAAAAAAAAAAAAAAAAAAAAAAAAAAAAAAAAAAAAAAAAAAAAGCCACCAGAAGCAAACAAATTAAACAAACAGAACTACTTTAAGAGTGCAGCCTGACTTCTGGATATATATTGTAATTTCCAAGGCAACTATTAAAAGAACATCAAATAATGTAATGAATGTAAGTGTGGGAAAATGAATAGTAAAAATATATTTGATTAGCAGGGCAAGTAATGAGGAAAGAAGGGTTAGGTTTGAAAGAAAATATCACAATATTATGTATGCAGTATAACAGCTTTGACAAATCTGAAGCTGAAATTGGAGGAACTAAAAAGAAAGGGCAAATTCACATAGAGGGTAGCTCCATAGCTGACTGGATTAGTGATAGGGAAAATAGACGAGTGGGTAGTAGATTTCAAAAGCATAGTTAACAAATCTGACCTATTTGATGTGTGTGTGTGTGTGTGTGTGTGTGTCTGTGTATTTGTATTTGTGTGTGTGTCACTGAACTTAATCCCAATAATTGCAGAATTCACATTGTTTTAGAAAATGCAATATTACAATCAGTAAAAATAGAGTATATTATAACAAAACCAAAAAGTAATAATTTAAATATGAATAAATTCCTAGAAAGAGAGAACTTACCAAAGCTGAGAGACGAAGAGGTAGAAAGCCTGAGCAGCCTAATATCTATTACATACTTTAGATCAGGTACGAAAAGCCTTTCTTGTATTTAAGGGTTCTGTGTTTTTTTTTTTTATTTTAAAGAGAGAAAAAAATAAAAATAACAATAAAACAGTTTCAAAACAGGCTAGTAGGAAAGTAACAATAATTAATGCATTGTGTGTTGTTATCTTCACAGTAGTTATTCAGAGTACAAGACACAGGCGTGAAATCCTGTCCAAACAATAGCAGCACAAACCTTTCTGTTCAATGAACTAGGAGAAACTAGCTGTGTAATTATCTTAACTATCTTGTGTATAAATATATTTTTTTTCTTTTTCCCTTCCTTCCTCTCCCCTTTCTCCCATTACAGTTGTCTACTTTGTGAGGTGTTTTGCTATCTGAAGAACTTTGTGGTCTTTATCACCTCTAATTTCTTTTACTTTACAGTGGGAAAGCCCTACTAAAAACAGTGGAAATTTACAGGAAAATTAAAAAAAAAAAACAAAGGTTTTAACAAATAAGGAAAGTAAGCCCAGAGTTGCATTGCATGCCTGTCGTTACAGCATTCCGGGAGGCTGAGGCAGGCGGACAGTAAGTTTGACCTCTGTGTGGGCAACTCAGAGACTTAACGAAACCTTATTTCAATATAAGAAGGGTGGGAATATAGCTCTGGGTTTGATCTTCAGTAACACACACACAGACACACACAGAGATAAAGGGAATCTTAAAATACATTGGAATAACAATAGAGTATCAAGAAAAATAAGAGATGGCTAAAAATAATTTATTTTAAAGGAAAAACAGCAAAGCAAGGGAGAATTTTATAAAATTAGGCAAATCAAGTAAAATTTTAAAATATGTTGGGAGCTAAAAGTGCAGGCAGTTATAAGGGACAACTAAAAATCATTCAGATTTATGGAGAATACATTCCCTAGAGAAAAGAGACAACTCAGGTTCATTTCCTGGTAGATTATTAAGAGTATTGATCCATCTGTAAATGTTCTGCAACTTCCGCAGAGTACAGGCAGACTTCGAGTGGAAACCTTACCGAGACCCTGATGCTTGCTTAGGTAGAGAAATAAAGGAAACTCAGTAAATCTATCAGAAGGGTTTTATATTTTACTATAGGTTATCTAAGCAGATTTTATTTGCACATTAATTCTTTGGTTCAAAGTACTCGAAGAGGTTCACACATTATCATAAATATGTCAGTCTATAAAATTTAGAATCTTAAATTTAATATAATCTCCCCCCCAAAACATACAAGAAGAAGCTTTCTGTTGGAATTAAATATTTGACATTAACATTTACATGGAACAACACATAAGCAAGAATTAATGAGGATACCCCGGAAAAAATAAAATGGGATTAAATTAGAAATACCAAATCTAAAACCATACTATAAATCTTCTATAATTAAGTCTGTTTGTGTTACATGGATAAAGAGATTAGTTGAATAGAATACAAAGATCAGAAGTCAAATTTAGTACTTGTAGAAATTTGATGTACTTTAAATGCATGAGAGACAAGTGTAAAATATTATACCTCCATGAGAATATTAGAAGATATGAGTCTAATTTGAAGAAAACTAGAGAAATACTATATTTCTATGACTCAATTCTGGCTTCAGAAGAGGTATATTTGACTACATTAAAAAAGACTTTTGAGGCCAGGTGTGGTGATGCATACCTGTAATCCCAGTACTCAGAAGGCTGAGGCAGGAGGATTGTCGTGAGTTAGAGGCCAGCCTGGACTACATAGCAAGACCTTGTCTCAAAAAACAAAAACAAGAACAAAACACAACAACAACAAAAAAGGCCTTTTGAAATAGCAACATAAGCAAACCTAAATAAAACACAAATCCGGACTAGGAGGAAATGCTTGTAACCTATAACACGAAGGTCTAATATCTCTATTCTGTGAAGAATATTTCAAAATTTAGAAAATGTAAATAAAGACCTAGAAGAGAAATGGACAAAAGGTTGAAAGAACATGTCACAAGATGATATATAGACATTCACACATCCATACATGTAGATATGCATTTACATCTGTAAAAGAGGAAGGATAAAATGAACAGTAACTAATTAGATCATATAAAAATAATGTGTTAGAATACAGAGATCAAAGGAGACATTTATGGGGGTACACAATTTACTATACTTTTGGAATCATGACAATGTTTGATATTTTAAAAATACATGAACAAAATGTCCCTCGATAGGTGACTGAGGAGGGAAGCCCCAGAGGAGGGGTTGATGGACCTCGCCAATGCTCCAGGCATCTGGGTATGGAAACACAACAGTGACTCTCCTAATGTGATCAATTAATATTTGCTGATAAGAATTTTAAAAAGAAAATTGGTATATGTACTTAAATGAACAGTTGATGGTAAAAAAGAAACAAAGCACTAATATATTCAACGACATGGATAAACCTCAAAAATTATGCTAAATGAAAGGAGACAGACTAAAAAATCACATATATGATTGCATTCATATAAAGTGTCCAGAACAAGTAATTTATTGCAACGGAAAGTAAATCAGTGGTAGCCTGGATCTTGGGGTGGGAATGGAGACTGATACAAATGGTCTATTTTTGACAACATGAAATTTCCTTCTGGAAAGGTGGAAAGCTGTATATTACATCATGGTGATGGCTGTGTAATATTATAATTTAGCTAAAATTACTGAATTGTACATATAAAACAAGAGAGTTTGATGGTATGTAAATTTTGTCTCAACAAAATTGTCTGAAATGACAATGGGTTTTATGAGTCTTAAAAAACAAATAGAATTACACATATTTTTAAAGATTTAAATGAACAATAAACATTAAAACTAACTACATACCATCTCAACAGTAAAATCTCACAAAAGAAATGCAGAATAAAAATTCTAGTTACTGGGCCGGTGAGATGGCTCAGCGGCATAAGCGCCTGCCTGGCAAGCGCGAGGGCCTGAGTTCGACTCCCGGATCCCACATACGAAAAAGGGGCCGGTGATATCGCTCAGCGGCACGGGCGCCTGCGGGCGCGCGAGGTCCTGAGGTCGACCCCCCGGTACCCACAAAAAAAAAAAAAAAAAAAAAATTCTAGTTACTTTTGGACAATCTATGCCTTTAGTCATATATAACTTCAGAAAATATACTTTAAATACAAAAGGAAAACTTAAAAATGTGAATTTTAGTTAGTAAATTTCTGTTGCTAATGACATAAAGTAAAAATTATGTCATGAATCTATGTGCACAGTAGACTTGGGGGAATGAAAACTTCTGATATACATGTTTGGGAGCCAGCGTCTGCGGTAGGAGGTAGAGTCCGCTTATTTTTAAATTAATTTTATTGGCACATTTTTTACATACATCATGATCATATTCATCATAGGGAATTTGTATTTGTACAGAATATATTTTAATTTTTTTTATCATTCTCCTCCCTTCCCTTCTATCCTTCCTCCAGTCTCTATTCACAAAACAAAATTTTTATTGTTTTCCTTCCATTCTCTCTTTTTTTAAATCCCTATACCCATCATTTTCTCCCCTCTCCCTTTTCCATTTGAACATTTTCTTCCTACTTCTCAGTGTCTATCCTCCATTTTGGTCCTCATTTACCCTTTAGCTAAATGTTGGAAACAGCCCATATGCCCATCAGTGGATGAATGGATAAAGAAAATGTTGTCTTTTATGCAATGGAGTACTACTCTGTCATAAAGAAGGATAAACTTGAGACATTTTTAGGTAATTGGATGCCCCTTGAGAACATAATTTTAAGTGAAGTAAATCAGATACATGTTTAAACATCACGTTGTTTTTCTTGTGGGTGTATGCATATTTAACTGAGGTAAAGTGGGGCATCACTGTGTTTGATGCTTTAAGATTAGATAGAGTCACATCTCTGGGTTCAGTGTGTTGTTAGGCCAGCCTTTTTTAATTGTTGAGTTGTCCTAGCTTTCCAGTCACTCTGACAAAATACCTGACACCTACAATTTAAAGGAGCAGAGGTCTAAATTGGCTCAAGGCTTAGGTGACAGTCAGCTGGCTCCAAAGCAGAAACGGCATGGAGGAAGGCATGGTATCCAGGAGAGGTAGACAGAGAGAGAAAGAGAGAGAGAGAGAGAGAGAGGGAGAGAGAGAGAGAGAGAGAGAGAAAGAGAGAGAGAGAGAGAAGCTGAGACAAAATACCCTTCTAGGCTATGACTCTTGTGACCAGCCTCTAACCAGGTCCCACCTTCTAACATTACAGTCAGCCATGAGCTCATGGATGGATGGATGCAGGGATGAGTACAGGACCCCCATGATCCAGTCACCTTCCAAAGAGTCCACCTATGAATAATGAGAACTTTAGGGGACATTTTAGATTCAAGCCATAACTTAGGGTGAAGCGACACTTATCCCACATTTGTGCATTGTAGATGAATGCACATCTGCAATGCATTGTAGATGAATTTCTCATAATCTTTTAAATAATTCTATTGTCAAACTTGACAGAAAGAAACTCAAGTGTCAGAAGCAAGAGAAGCAGAAAAACAGAGAGATGACACCATGGCCATAATGTAGCCTCTTATCCGTAATAAGGACTAAAGGCTGGTGCCTGGGAAATTATTCAAAGAAGAGTCAAGAGAAAATCCTTGGTCTTGCATGGACTGAGGGTGAATTTTTTTTATTTAAAATAAAATCCTTGTCTAAAGGTGAATTTCTTGAAGTGCTGGTCCTGTTCACAGCAAAAATAATATAGAAATGATATATACAAGCGCTGTGAAATATCTAGGTGGTTGTCATGAAATAGATCCTTCAGTGAAATGTAGGAAATAGCCAGGCACAAGCTTGGAACATTCTAGGTATGAGTTGCTGCATATAAAATTAACATAGCAATAAGTAAAGACCAGAGAAATTTCGTGGTTTGTATTGGGAGCAAAACAGCTTTCAGATAGCTGTGTCTCTCCAAAATTAAATAAATTGTAAATAGCTAAGTAAATAAGTAAAACTGTCTTCAATTAAAAATAAATGCAAATCCAAAAACTGCAGAAATGATCAGATTCACATAAAAGAATTATCAGTCAAACCAGAATTAGAAATCATAGACATTTTTGAAAGATTGTGAACTAAAGTGCATGAAGTGATAAAAGAAAGAACAGCTGTCCCAGTTTTAACAATTGCTAAGTAAAAATATACTCTACCAAAACTGATGTTTCAAAATAGTCACTTTATTTTGTTTATATTATTGACAGTTGGAAAACTTGAAAAAGTTCAAGGTGGGCACTATTTAACTCTGGCCCACACTGAGGTCTGGAGCTGGAGGATCCACATCCAATATGGATCTGCACTGAAGGGTCTGGCTTTGTGGGGTTGCCACTTGGATTTCAAGAGGAGAAATGTTAGTCAACTTTCCTTTGCTGTGACAAAATACATGAGAAAATCAACTTCAAGGAGGAAAGGTTATTTTTCTGGCTCATGGTTCCTGAAGGTTCAGTCCATGGTTAGTTGGGTTCATTGTTTTTAAGCCTTCATTGGTGAAGAATCATGTGATGCAGCACAGCTACTGCTGCCGATGTCATGGCATCTGAGAAGGAGAAAGATGGAGAGAAAAAGAGAAAGAGAGGCAGAGGGAGAGGCAGAGACAGAGACAGAGAGACTTCCAGGGAAGAGTTAGGCACAAACATACTTCAAAGCATCTGTGCCATGTCTGCTTTCCACAAGGTTGGCCAGGATTTGGTGCATGTGAATCTGCATATGGGGAATGTGATTTCTCCTGAAATATAATTGGGCCCACAGACCAGCAAGAACTCTTATAGCGGGTGTTCATAGGATTTTGTTTTTATTCTTGCTTTCCTATAACAGTGATCGTTTGAAAAATAAATCTCTGATGAAATTTTCTTTACAGAGCAGAAAGTACCTCCTTGCCTTACTATATTAAAACTGACGGAAGAAGATTAATGCTTTAGTCTCTTAGATTTATTCACTATTCTTTCTACGCTGTTTAAAAATAATGGATATCAAAAATTGCTTTAACACTTCAGTGTAACCCAAACTGTAGTCTTTGCAAACAGAAACCAGCCTTCCCCTCTCACCAATCACACAACTGGCAGCAAAGATTTTGAAATGATGCCATGTCTCTCAGATTAACAATTTAGGCATATCTTAATTTAATTTAATTCAGTTTTATTAATACATGTTTGCAGTACATGAGGATTACTTTCACCATTCATTGTAGGGAGTTGGTACATGTACATAACACATTTTAATTCTTTTTTAAATTTTTTTATCCCCTCCTCCCCCTCCATTTCTTAGTCCCCTTCCTTTTTGCAAAAGAGGCACATTCTTTTTTTTCTTTTGTGGGTACCGGGGGGTCGACCTCAGGACCTCGCGTGCCAACAGGCACCCGTGCCGCTGAGCGATATCACCGGCCCCTTTTTCATATGTGGGATCTGGGAGTCGAACTCGGGCCTTCGTGCTTGCAAGGCAGGCGCTTATGCCGCTGAGCCATCTCACCGGCCCAAAAGAGGCACATTCTTAAATGTGCCTTTGTAGACTGTATTCTCAACTCCTACACAGGAAAATTTATCAGTTCTTTGAAGTATGTTAGCCTTGCTGAAAATATATGCCCCTACTGTGGTGAAATGATGTCATAGAACTGCAGCCATATTGTCAACCCTGCACAGTTTGGACACACATTCATGTACAGTATGTTGGCCAAATTTCTCTTCATTTACTCATAGCTTGGGGTAATCATGCAGAAATATGTACTTTTTGTATCCTGACTGCATGCAGACCATACAAATCAGGTCGGAAGGGGATCTTGAAACCTGCATTATTTTCTCCTCAATGCTGAAATGTTTTTTGCCACTTTTTGTCTTCCTGGATGACTTACATACCTCCTGTCTCTGTCCTTAAAGGTGAATCTGCAAACCCGCTTGCTCTGTGTCTGGGGTGAGAAGCTCACTCTTGGCTCTGTTACAGAAAAGGTGTGATAGGTTCTTGTTCTCTTCAGAGAGGAGCACCTATAGAATCTGCATTCTCTCACAACACTCTCTTCTTCCAGCATGAATTCATTCACTACATTATAGTTTATCACCGTTATAGCGTATGCATTTGCAATCATTTGTCATTTCCTCCTGGAATATGAAGGGGAATCAATAAATAACTTATAAGTGAGAGAAAATATTGGAATATGTATATATATGTATATAGATAGATAGATAGATAGATAGATAGATAAATAGATGCAATATGTATGCTGGGTTGGCAAAAGGTGAAAAATGTAATCGGTGTTATAGAAAAAAGCATTAGGGAAGTGAAAAAGTAGATTCTGGTCTTAACTCTATTCCTGATTTGCTGCATAATAATGAGCCCTGACAGTCACTTGGGATTTCATTAATCTCTTCTATGGAAGTAAAATTAACAACAAAATATCCAGTATTTTGACAATTTACTATGTGCCAACCACATTTCAGACCATCACATGCATAAATATATTTAATTGTAATCACAACTATGTCAGGTAGTGACAACATTGCCTCCTTGGTTTGAGAAACCCAAGACAGAGAGGGTTAAATATCTTTCTATGCTACACAACTTTCCAAGAAGGATAAACCCAGGTAGTGTAGGATAGTCTGGGCCTGGAGCATGTTTCCGAACTGCTTCGGGAAGTGGCAGGCTGGGGGTGGTACCTTCCCAATCTTTGTGTTCTTTGCTGTTTGAACATATTATAATTCTTAATTTCCTTAAATAGTATAGTCACGTAGAAAGTGGAATCTTTACAAGGTGAAGTGCTTAAAACGTCAGGAAATCTGGCCAGGACAAATCTGAAATATGTATCTAGTAGAAATCATACATTTTCCAAAAGAGAAGCTATTTAATTAAGAAATAATACTACACTCTGCACTGCCAATAATTTATCCTGCACTTTCATGTAATGTTCATCTGCTAACATTTTCTGTTAGCAGCAAGAGCATGGAGTATGGGGACAGTTAGAAAATATAAATGAATCCTGACATAGCAAACTGTATTTTTTGCCATTGTGTTAAGCCCTACTCTAATGTTGGCTGACTCACAAGTTTCTTCAGATCTTGCTTTAAGTAACAGATCTTCTTTTATATTCTATCTCCAAAAATGAGATTCATGTAGTTTTTCCATAAGAACATTGAAGTTGTCTTTCCCTCACCAAATTTGTCCAGCCAGCTACTGTGTCTATCCTAGCTCCTAAAAATCCATTAAGTTCATTTCTCCAGTCTCTACCACCCTCTCCCTAGTGCCAACGGCCTCACTGTAGACTTGGTTGACTTTCTTATTCATTTCCTCAAACTCACTCTTAGCCCTCCTTTGGCAATTAGCAATGCTTTAAAGTTGCAATTTTTAATACCCTTCCAATGAAAGAAGAAAAACTGAAGAAAGTTGTCTGTTAGGCATAAAGACGAATCATCAACTTTCATGATTAAGACGCGTTGATAATAGCCCACCAGTGGGCAAACTGATCAAAAGGATGAAATAGGCTTAAAATGGTACAGATACAAAGAAATACAAAGCATGGTGAGACGGGGAAGGGTAAAATATTCTATGAAGAGCTCTGGGACAATTAGTAACCCCCAGGAAAAACAGTGAAATCGAATAGCTTCCTTAAGTGCCAGTATTTCCTCAGTGTGTGTATGTGTGTGCATGACCATTTCTGCTTTTCCCTTTCAAAAATTTTTATTTATTTATTTATTTTTTGTGTGGGTACCGGGGGTCGAACTCAGGACCTCGTGCTTGCCAGGCAGGCGCTTATGCTGCTGAGCTATCTCACCGGCCCCAAAAACTTTTATAATAGCTTTAGAAACTGATATACCTCAGGGAAATGGTGAGGAAATGTTGACTTTTTGTACTTAATTTAGATGAAAAGTAAATTATTCAAGTGAAAGTGGATTGGAAGTGTAAGCAGGACAAAACACTTGGCCTGTGATGATTCTTGGGCTCCATGTTGCCTTGGTTTCAATCATTAGGGCACATGGAGAAAAGTTGCAGGCAGAGGATTGTGCTTTCTTAGTCTTCTTGTTTTCTTTTTTAGAATGTGGCTAAATGATAGCAAATGCTTTGGGTAAGTTTTCTGACTTATCTTTTGCTTCGCCTACTATTTAGTTCAAATTCATGGTGGAATGAATCATAGTAGTGGTAAGAAAGACAACAATCAAACAAGTGAACAAGGAATGAAAGTGCTAGGAGAGAGACTGCAGGGAGTGTGGTTATTTTATATAGAGATGTACACTGTTACCTCAGTTCATGAATTTAATCCTTTCAGAGGTTCTGGTCGCAAACCAAATTGGAGGAGAACTGAATCTAATTCAGTGGTTAGGTTCAATGGTGACCTTATGGGAAAATTTGGTTCGGTTCTTGTCCAATTTGGTTTGAGACCAGAATTGTGGAGAGAATTGAGTTCATGAACTGAGGTACCACTTTTATTTTTTGAATTTAAGATCTGAGGAAAATATTCACCTTATAGTTTCCCAAAAATTCTACAATATAATCATTATAAATAACTAAAGCAAGGTGTGTCTTTTTAAACAATTGCAGGTATACTGTTGGGTAAGAAGACATGAAGAGTATCATCACTTGGTGATAATGAGGTGCCCCTTTATACATATGCATTTTGAAATCTTGTTGCATGGCTTTCTGTTGTCATTGAGAAATGAAAGTGAAGCCAAGCTTAAATATATTTGTGTAATTTTTATGTCAAGCAACATGTGAATAGAAACACATCAATGTATTAATCTCACCCTTCCAGTTCTCAGTAAATTCTCCACTTTCCATCTACGGAATTTAAATACTTGGTCTTCATATGCAGCTGGATATTCCTAGAAATTATGTTAGTATAGAAAAAAATATTCAGTAATATTCTAGAATAAATTAATATCCACAATTGTTGTAATGTGCTGATTTAAATGAGGAAAGGAATACTGATTCAGAATTAACAAGAAATCTCATAATAAACCTAATCTATGAGATTTAGGTCTCTAAATTTAAATTATATTTATGAGAATAATTATCATCTAAAGCTCTAAAATTAATCATATAAATTCTTCTCAGAAGGAAAATATTATCATTGAGAGATACTCTTAAAACAATCTCTGCCAAAATTTTAATTTGTATTTTAATTTGTTATATGAACAATGGCCAGGAAAGGTCACTCTATTCTTTGGAATTGAAAATGTAGGTACAATAAGCTCTGATGATTCAGGGAATTAGCAGGTCGAGCATCTGATAGCAGCTAGGATTCACAAGCCAGGGAATCTAGATTCCAAACATGGCAAATAAATTAACGTAATGCAGGCAAGAAAAACTTCCCAACCTTCAGTTTTTCAACAGAAAAAAAGGGAGCACTAATATGCCCTATTTTATAGCATTCTGTGGATTTGTATATTAAAGGCTTAGTATGAAACATAGCTATATACATGATCAATAATGACTATATCATTAATATTTCTGCTGCAGCACACCGCCTTGCCAATAATGGGAATTTAGGATTAAATATGTAAATCGACTTGAGAAATACTTGTTTGTGGCAGATATAACTACCTAATATGAATGGCAACTTATAATATTGTTATTCAAAATATCAGGAAGAATGCATATAATTTTTTTCACAAGTTTATTCAGGTTTCTAATTAATGAAAGCTTTTTGCTGCTTTGAATAACCATTTCAAGCCTCTGAACTTATTTACTAGTATCTCCTCTTTTATTATCTTTTGAGGATTCTAAACTGTCAAGAATTAAGTTAACACTAACTTCTGTTAACACTAACTTCTTTTAAGACAAAATTGGACAGTATTCAACAAGACAAACTGCAAGTACCAAATACTTGGTATTCACTGTTAATATTTTTTGAAAAGGAAATTTTACTGCAGACTTGTAAAGTACAACTAAATTAGACTGAAGTAATGTTCAATATAGACTTTGGCACAAATTGAAGAACATGAAATTTAAGGTTGACTTTGTAGAAAGAATTCATTTAAAATCACATTAAACTGTATTTATTCAAATAGTAATACGGTTATCAATTTGAATTTCTCTTTCAAAAATATTAGCATTTTTTCTTTCAAATGTAGATTTCACCAATCTAAAAAAAAGTTTCTCAGAACTGACAACCTAACATTTTGTTGAGTGTAGTTAGAGAAATCTAAAGGATAAGATTTCTTTGTTACACACTGGTATACAAGTATGCTTTTAGGTTTTTTTTTTATCCATAAAAGCAAACAAAGATCAGTAGCAAACAGTATTTTAGTTTAACAGGGGAAGAGCAGAATTATTACATTTTCTCCTCAGATTTCCTAAATTGCTCATAATACAGATAGTATACAAAAACTGGAAGGAAGTAATATTTCTATTACTGTGTTCCCATGACAGTAAAACATGTTATCTCATAATTATTTATATATCCCTTTTTGCCTGTAGACCATGAGTCTTAAAAATAGGATTCTACTCTTTTTACTTTCCTATCTCTGTTATATTTCAGAGGGGACATTTTATCCTCTATATGTTGAATAAATAAAAAGCCTATAAATTTTAGTCATTTGCAAGTAGAGTTTGCTACTAATTTAAATAAAACTATACATTTCCCACATTTTATTGTGCCATGTGACATCTGTCCTCTCTTTCTCTCTTGCACCACATAAAAATCCATAAATCTTCTATATAGTGATGTTTCAACAATACTTCCTTTCTTCATCAAGACACACAAAACTTAAATCATTTTCTTTTTATTATGGCTTTTACCCATAGAAAATTTAGTTCGATTAGAAACAACACCAACACTGCAATGAAAACCAACCATTCCAAAGTTTTAAAAGGGTCTAATTGCACTTAGTGTGTAGAAAATCACAAGACTATGTTACTCCTCTAGCAGGGACTTAAGAGGCTGGGTTTGCAGAAGCCCAGTGAGTAACTGAAAGCAGGATAAAGCTTGGCATCTCTTTCTTCATTTTATCTCCCACCTATATTACCTTAAAACTTTGTGTCAGATTCTCGCTCAGCTCACTAGGTAGCTACATTCATCTCCTAAGGAGTGCTAGTCTAACTACTGGTAACACGAGGTTTATTAACCTTAAATTTACCAAGCCCATCTCCTTCTACTTGAAGCTGAAGGTAAGATTTGCAGGGATGTTCAGTCCCCAAATCTTACAACGTCCTGTTCCAGATCCCCCGGGGTGATGCCTACAAGTTTCCAAATGTTCTTCCTGAGCGTGCAGGAAGAGCAGACTTGCAGACCATCCAGCAAGGTGACCCTCCCCAAGCAGGGGCAGTAATGCCCTGAGCCAAAGTGCCTCCCACATAAGAACCTCTCAGATGCTACCTCATGCGATCAGTCCCGAAAGGCCCTGGATTCAATCCCCAAACCCACAAGAAAGAAAAAGCAAACAAACAACATTAGAAACTTAAGTGTGGAAGTTTAGAAGACTGAGGTTTTCAGAAACTGGGAGATTGGCCTCCACCCTCCAGCTCCTTCCATGAGCTCCTGTCTAGTGTTTTTGAGAAGGGTAGAACAAAATGTCTGAGTGTCCCCTTTCCCCCTGCATGAGCAGAGGCACTAGGACTCATCCCTTCCTCACTTACCTTTTAAAAGCAAAACTTATCTATACTATAAGAAAGGCAGAAAATGCAAAGAACCTCTCTCCAACCCAAAACCCCAGTTGCTAAGGAAGGAATAGAAGCACAAGCCACTTGCTGTGGAGGAAGGAGAGAGATCTTCTACTTGTGCACAAGATTCTGAAGTCATGCACAACAAAGGGCAGTTGCAGAGGAGGCGATGAAAACTCCTACCCAACACTGTATTTTAGCTCCCATGGGCAGGTGAGAAAACTCCACGCTGAGACTCATCACAGAGGGTCAGACAATGTATGAACCTGGAGTACCAGACATTAGAAACCTCTTCTTTCTGCAAAAGAGTCTGTGGCAAAAACAAACCATAGCTTGTGGGAGGAGCCAAGATGTGGAGAGCAATTCCTGTGTGAAAGTCTGTGTAGTACCTGCTGATAGTAGAGGCACAAACATTTCAAAAAACCCTCTGACATTGTAGACATCCCACTGAGCATGGGAAGTAGCAGTCCACAGCTGGGGAGATTTTCCTTTCCAATGCATTAATGCAGTGATCCCCAATCTTTTTGGCACCAGGAACCAGTTTTGTGGAAGACAAGTTTTCCACAGACTGTGGGTGGTGTTGGTTTTTAGATAATTCAAGCACATGGCATTTATTGCACTTTATTTCTATTATTAGTCCTTGTAATATATAATGAAATAATTACACAACTCACCATAATGCAGAATCAGCTGGAGCCCAGAGCTTTTTTTTCTGAAACTAGATGGTTCCATCTAGGGTTGATGGGAGACAGTGATACCTGAAGTGTGTTGCTTATATCAGGTGTGCTCTGTAATCCTGTTTTGGTTGATGTCACTGCTGAAAATCCTGCTTCACAAAGGTAGGATGTTGGAAATGGAAGCAGGCTATTCACTGCTTTTGAGGTAACTCTTGACTTTAATCCAGATCTATGGAGATTCAAAGTTGTAATGAGAAACAGGGAGTAGCGTAAATACAGATAAAGCTTCATGCCTTTGCCCCTTACTTATCTCCTATTTAATGGCCAGATTCCTAACAGGCCAGGGACAGATAGTGGCCCATGCCCAGGGGCTATCTTCATTAAAATAACTAAAATTATTAAAAAATAAAACATAAGTCACCCTTGGAGAAGATAGACTCATCTCTTTCTATAAACAGTTTGCAGGAAGCAGTGGAATGATCATCTTCTGATGTAAATAAATTTACTTCAATATTTAAATAATTGACATCCAATAAAAACATACTGATGTACAAAAAAGATTTAAAAATAGTACCATTTCTCAAGAAACAAGCCATCTGTCTGACCCGGATAGACAGATGGACTAGATGATGAAATTACCACATAGATAGTCTAAAATACTTATAATTTGTATTTCACAGGCTCTGGTTGAAAGGTTGAGCAACTTACAGGAATACTGGAAATTTAATCAAGGAGATGGAAATTATAAAGAGGAAACATTTTTAACAACCCCACACTTCCACAGTTGGTGACTTACTTTCATAGAATTATTGTTACACTTTCTGCAGCTCAGGGGAGAATTGGTAAAATTAAAGACAGATGCAATAAACTTTTGAAATGAAACACAAAGTAAAAATGTAGCAAAAAGAAAAACAAATAAACAAGCAAATAACAATGATAAAAGAAACCCCAGAGCCTTCAGGAGCTGTGGAACAATATCAGTGGATTGGCACACATGCAACTGTGTTCTTAGAAGGAGAGCACAAAAATGGGACAAAGGGGGCCGGTGAGATGGCTCAGCGGCTTAAGCGCCTGCCTGACAAGCGCGAGGGCCCGAATTCGACTCCTGGAACCCACATACGAAAAAGGGGCCGGTGATATCGCTCAGCGGCACGGGCGCCTGCTGGTGTGCGAGGTCCTGAGGTCGACCCCCCGGTACCCACAAAAAAAAAAAAAGGGACAAAGGAAGTATTTGCAGGGAAAGATGCATATGAAACATCAATTGAGGAAACAGGCAAACAAAATCCACACTTGAGCAAATCACAGTTGAGCTAAAAACAAAATATAAAAAGAATATCATGAAGATAGAAGACGAAAATGAAATCCTACAGAGAAAAAACACATTTCTTGGGAGAAAATATGTAATCTAGCAATGAAGTGGTATTTTTAAAGTCCTCCAAAAAGAATAACAAAATATTCTAGATCTAGAATTTCATATCCAGAAGAAATACAATATGTGACATCACAAAAAAATTTCCCTTTCTAGGTCATATCACATTTTCCTGCTAAGGTAATCCCAATACTGACATTTTCTGAAATACATTTCTTTTTTTTCATAGATATATGCCTGAGCATTCATCTAAAGTTGAACTATATCTAATTGTGCTATTCTTGTCTTTAATTTTTGTTTAATACATTTACAATATCCTTCGTATCAGAGGATGCAGTTATATTTCCTTTCATTTTAACCTGTATAATTTTCCACTCTATTATAATTGATCACAGTTTATTATACGTTCTTCACTTAGGGAGATCACTTAGTGGTCTCCTTGGCTTAGCCTCTGTGAAGTTTCCTTCTTCCCTGGTTATCTTTTTATTTTTCCTTAATGACTATGGCTTAAGAATTTGGCTAAATGAAGAAATTCTCAAAGTTTGGTTTTCTTGATCTATATATGTAGCCTGAAATAACTTATTCATTTCTATTGATTTACTAATAAAAAATATGAATTCCTAACCACATCTATTCACAGCTGTGTTGACTGACAATTTTGTAAAAAAAAATTATCGACAAAACAAAGCCTAAAGCTCTAAAGTAGCACATGACTTTGATAGAATCTTAGTCATGTCTCAGAAGGATGGTGTGAGGTTAACGTACAGGATTCTAGACCCTGAAGGATGTAAATTTAGGTCAGTTCTCACAAGCTGGGGAAAGAATTGTGGTTGGGTACGGCCTATGACTCAGCTATAACAAGGCAAGGGTTTTGAAGTCAGTCTTAAACAAATGGAGGCTCATAAGTTAGCAATCTTTTAGAAGCTTATCATCTATAGCAGGTGTTTCTGGAGCAAAACATTTATTTTTTATTTGGTCGCAGCATTGTTAAGCACAGGGATAAGAAGCCCATCTGGCATCAGTATGGTCAATGTAGGGACAGTGGGTTATGTTGGCATCAGTTCTTAGATATTGGGTATTTTCAAGTTAGTTGCTATTCACAACTAAAGCTCAAAACATTTGTGTCTGACTCCCCAGTGTCCTCCTCTAGGGTGAGGTAGGATCTATGACTTGCTTTTAACTGAAAGAATATTATGAAGAAGATGGGGTGTTACTTTTAAGGTACCATTACATATGAGTGTAAGTTCTGTCTTGCTCTCAGACCCTCTCAGTTGCCTTTTTGTCTTCCATATGGCAAAGAACTGAGAGTGGTTTCTAGGTAACAGCCAGTGAGGACCTGAGTGCAGCCTACAGCTGATGGGCAGCAAAGAAGGAAGCCCCTCCTCCTCAACTCAGCAACCCAACAGAAAGTACATCATGCTGACAACCACATGAGATTGGAAGAGACTCCTTCTAAGCTTGAGTTTGTAACTAAGACCCCAGCCACTGTTACACCTTGATTGCCACCATGGGAAAGATCTAGCTAGGTGTCACACATGTTCTTTCATTGCTGGGACAAAATACCCAACACCTGCAACTTAAAGGAGGAGAGGTTTATTTGGCTCATGATTTGGGTGAGGTTAGTCCATGGTTGCCTGAGTCCAAGCCAGAAAAACAGCATGGTAAAAAGCCATGGTAGAGAAAAGCTGCTCAATCCCTAGCACCCAAAGAGGAGAGGAAAAGAGGAAGAGAGAGAGAGAGAGAGAGAATGAACAAGGAAGAGGAAGAGGAGGAGCTGGGAACAAGAATATACCTTTTTAGATGTTGCCCTTAGTGACCCACTTCCTCTGTCAAGGCCCCACCTCTGAACATAAATAAGATTTTTTTGGGGGGGGATTTAGGTAGAAATCATAATACTAGATCATGGCAAATTTATGACCCCTAGAAACTGTGAGACAATTTAGCAGTATGCATGTTATTTAAGTCACTATGTGAAGCAGCGTTGTGATGTAGCAATGAATAAAAAATATACCTAAATTTGGAAATAAAAAAATCTCAGAAGTGTAAAAAGGACATTAAAATGTGTTTTGTATCTTACAGATTTTTCTTCCCTTACTTCTCCCCTTCTATTTGTGTGTTCTTCTCTTTTTTATTCTTTCCTTTCTCTTTACATTTCTCACACTTCTTTCTTTTCTGTTTCTTTGATTGTTACTTTATTACTTAACAAATAAAGCAGTTATCTTCCTAGTCATAATGTGTTGAAATTTTGGCCCATTTATTAATTTATTATGTAAACCTCTGCAAGACGATCTGTTCCTAGCCAGCAGAGGCTTGGGAACAGGACTTATGAAAGCCTGTGTGATGATATTTATTCACAGGAAATAGTCACTGGGATGACATTCAAACCGGAAAGGTGATCTCACAGAAGAAGATTCCTTGACTACTGTTGTAGATGGATGCAATAATAGGGAAAGGAGTAATACTTTATGTTCTTCCTTTTTACCTTCATGTGATTTAATTTTACCCATTGCTGCACTCAGCACAGCTCTCGAAATTCTCGGGGTGAAGGATGGTAGAGGATGAAGAAATAAAGACAAGAGTCAGGGAACAGAAAGCTGAGATCGGGGGGGCTCTCTTTTCGGATGGGAGAAAGGAGCATTTAACAACTGCAGCATGTTTATTTATATCCTGAGCAGGTTGATGTCATGTGAAACCCTCTGCCTAGCAACCTGTTTGCTTGGATTGCCTCGAGCTTTCCATATTCTTGGAGCTGGAACAGCTTGTCCATGTGGCTCACCTCGGGTGCTCCACACACGTGATTTATCTCCAGCTTTAGCTGCTCCGCACAACCTATTGTTCTGAGCTATAGATATTATGGATGTATTTAGATTTTAGATCCTAAATGGTGGGCATATGAGAGTAGGTTGTGTATGTGGGGTCTGATAAAAAGGGACTGAAGAACTTGGGAGAAACCAAAAGATATAAAGGTGAGCGCTGATATAAAGGATATAAAGATATAAAGGAGTGTGTATTTTCCCCGCACTTGTCCTGTGGCAGTATCCACATCTGCTTGGAAAAGTCCAGTGGGTTCTATCTCTGGATGGAAGTATCTACACCATATCCTGCTCTCATTCTCTACGGGTATTTTAAGTGATTTTTCTTCTGCTACCTGCACATTCTCCTACCTTACTGGAGTTTCTCACAACTCCAGCCATTCCAGATCACTTATATTTAATTTTTTCCTTACACCTCTGAATGTCTTGATGCTCCATGTTCATCTTGCTGATAAAGAAGTCCTGTTCATGCTTCGTCTCAGGATGCACCTTGACTGTTAAGTCATGTCTGATCCCTGAGACAGGACTAAAACCTGTATTTATGTTGCTGCAGCAAGTTTCCTGCTACTCACTTCTACTTCACTAGAGTTCATGCTTCTTGATAGAAAATTATTCTTTCATTTTCTTTTCTATAGAACCTAATGCTGTAGATTTTATAAAGTATTAGCTCAATATTTTCTTGATGTCAGCTCATCTGCAAAACTCAAAGTAAAAACAATCCCCTCAAATAAACATGTGACTGTGAAGTTGCTAGAAAATCAATATTAATAAATCAAATATAGAAATTGAAGCTATTTTTCCCAAGCAATTGACCAATAATTTCCCAACTCTATTTTTTCCAAGCCATTCTCTACCATGCAGAATTGGAAAGCCTCTGAAATTTAGGTCAATTTACCTTTGGCTCAGCAGGAATACAACTGCAAAGTTAGGTAACTTACAGAACAAGAATACTCTCATATTTTCTTTAGGAGTCTTTATAAAGTTTTAGACTTTAATTTTTATGGTTGGAGCTTCATTTTCTTTTGTTATGGTTTAAATATTTCTCCTCTTTACTATCATTTTCTTTAATGTTTTTGGAAACAAAAGTTATATAACTATATAAATTTATATAAAAGTTATATAAATTTTTATAAAGGATAATATCAAGTAGCTGCTACATGAAAAAATAATGAGGAATAATATATAAACAAAAATACTAATTTTACAACCTCATTATTATTTCACCACTTTTATTTATGTAGATATCTCACATTTTCATTGTTACTTTTCACAAATATTTGTTATTATATTTATGTTTTACTATTGAAATTCTAGAATGTGGAATGATTATTCCAGTTTATGATATTTTCATACTGTGATGTGGAAATACAGGTAGAAGAAAAATATACTGTATTTCAATATGTTTGAACAATAGCTAATCTCATATGTCCATTTGTAAAATTAATGTGTCTATATAAGTTAAAACCTTTATATGATAAAATAGAATCTGACTCATTTTTCTGCATAAAAATCAGGTACTTGATAATGTTTTTATTAATAATTTAAATCATTTTAAGTTGAACACATCTTCCTACCTAAAAATTAAAAATAATAAACCACTTAGTTATATATAACAATTGCTTAGGCATCTTAACTTTGCAGCTTATTTCAATAATGTCAAAATGGGAAAAGTTCAACATGCCAAAGATATGGCTTTAAATTTTGAGCAAAGATGTGTCAAATTGCATGACTGGCTGTGTCTTAGTGTTTTGGAAGATCATGCATTACATAACTTTAATAATTTTGACACTTGAACATTAGTTCTGTATTGGAGATTGAACTCAGGGTCTTTGTACTGAGCTATACCCCTAGTTCTTATTTTATTGTTTATTTTGAGACAAGGTCTTGCCAGGTATTATATTGCCCAGGCTGGGATTGAACTGGTGATCTTCCTCATTCAGCCTCCCAGGGGACTGGGATTATAGGCATGTGTCATTAGGATTCCCTTAATCTTCACTGGGACTACATCTTGAGCTCCAGATCCACCCCTTTCATCAGTAGATCCTACTCACTAATGGCACCATAGCGTTTCACTCAAAATTGTTTAGCAAATGCTATTTTAGTTCAATTTTCCCACAGTCACAATCACAATCTAAGTTGCTGATTCTGTTTTAAATGATTTAGTGAGGAATGCTTTCAGAAAATGAATGAGGGGAGAAGAAGAAGGGGCAGAGGGGAAGCTAAGCCAAAATGAAGGTTCAGCTGGCACTCACTCCACCTGTCCGGATGGCTGCACTTGCAGAGAAGGAGTGGGGCGTCCACTGAACCCCTTGGAGAAACCCAGTCTGGTTCAAGGGTTTGGAAATTTTTAATGAGGATGATGACAAATGAGTTCCTGCTATCTTGGAGCTTATCGTCTAGGGAGTAAATAAATGCAAAAATAAATAAGCTTAGACAATGATCATTATTACAAGGAAATGAAGAAAGCTAATGGGGTAGTGATTGGGGAATTTGAGAGACCATCTTCGATAATTTGGTGAAGGACAACCTGTCTGTAAATGGAACACATGAGCAAAGATTTGAAGGGGTTAGAAACATCTGGCTGTCGGGAGTTAGAAGAAAGTGCATGTGTAGAACTGGCTGCATTTGCAAGCCATGCAGTAGAGACAGACAATGTTATGCTGGAGAAAGTTAAGGGTGACAGAAGATAGAGCTGAGAGTTTAAGAGATGCACACTGAGGCAGGACTTAGTGGGCCACGGGTATGTGTTTTGAATTTTATTTCAAGTATGATGTTGCATC
This sequence comes from Erethizon dorsatum, assembly GCA_028451465.1. Classification (NCBI taxonomy): domain Eukaryota; kingdom Metazoa; phylum Chordata; class Mammalia; order Rodentia; family Erethizontidae; genus Erethizon; species Erethizon dorsatum. The sequence continues at coordinate 62,252,059 of CM051833.1, forward strand.
TCATGGAAAGCCCTTCAAGAGTTAGAAGCAGGAAGACTGAGCACACAAGACAATCTACAATTTACGTTATTCCTTTTGGTGGTTGTGTAGAGATTGGAGTATAATGAGTCAAAGGCAAAGAAAAGATGACTTTGAAAGAGGCTGTTAGAAGTGACCACGTGACAGATGATAAATTTTAGTTAGGTGTAGTTTCTCAGAGGGTAAGGCATAATTAGATGAACATATATTTTGAAGGCAGAACATTTTGATGGTTTGGGCATGGGAGATCAGAAGTTAAACTGAGTTTTTGGAATAATCAACTGGTTCAATTACATCACACATAACAAGATAAGAAGATGCTGATGACTAAAGTTAAACAGGTTTGGAGAACAGGGTTATGGTGTTGATGGAATGCAGTGTGAACTTCCGTATACAAAAAACCTTGGGTTAAAATGTATATTTAATTTAGCACAGTAGTGGAGAGAGAAACTGCTGAGGTTATACTTAATTGGAAAGTAAAAAATAAAAACAAATATTTTTTTCAAAGACTGAATAGTTTGGACTTTGAGTTACCTAAATAATTTTGATTATCTCAAAATTATAATGAAACCCCTTATCTTCAAGGTACTATATCCTGTACATGATGAATCTAGGAGCTAAAGAACCAACTAAGTTAAAATTCAAAGGAATTGGCACACTAGGATATTACAGCGTATTCCTTTTCATACATGAAGTTAATTAAATTTGACAGCACAGACATCTCAATAAGGAATTGGTTCTACATTAAGGGTGCACAATTTATCAAGTAAGAAATAATTTGGCAAAGGGGAAAAGAGTACTACATTTGAAGTTTAAAGAGCCAGATTCTTTTTCCCTGTAACTTACAACCTTACAAACTGAGTAAACTCTAGTTTCTTCACCATTAATTAGAGGTGAAAATATTGACAACCCATCGATGCAAAATGATGTATAATAGTAGATAGTATAAAGATGATATGCCATTTTAGGATGCTTTCACAAACTAATTAGAAGTAGGAGAGCTCAAGGAGTATTGGTCCAGCCTGATTTCCCACTTTGCATGACATTTGCTAGACCCAGGACACTGACCTCATTTCATTTCCAGTCATTCCCATAGGGTTGCTGATTCCTCAAGTGCCAGCCTCTTGGAAATGAAGCTTGCTGATTCTTGAATCTGTCTTTTCCATTTTTCTGGATCACCTGAGAAAGAAAACTTGGGGTGTGTTATGGCTTGTGTCTAGATGTCCATCCAAAGCCTCATGCAGTCACTGGTGGGCATTTTTCAGAGGCCTGAGTCTAGAGTGTGTGACTGATTCAGCCTGCAATGCAAAGATTAAGGGTGCTGGGATTAAGGGTGGGTGATTACTAAATCAGTCCACTGATTGATTTGGCACCTCCCTAATCCCAGTAGCCTGAGAAAGAAGCTTGTCTTGTCCCTAGTTTGCTTGCTCTTGCCTGCCTGCTTGCCGTGGACTATTTCTCCTCTACGGTGCCCCTCTGCCATGTCACCCTGCCTTGGAGCCAGTCCATTATGCACTGAAACCTCTACACACTGTGAGCCAAATAAACCTTTCCTCCTTTAACTTTTGAAGTCAGGTGCTTTGTCTCAGCAATGAGAAAAGTAAGACAGGACACATTCTTTTCAGCCATTCCCAAAGTACGTTAATGTGTGTGATTGATGTCCATTTGCTTTAGGCTTTATCCCCAGTGGGTCAAACATCAGATGACACTCACAGATTGACATATAAATACATCCACATTAAAATTCACCGAATTCTCCTCAGTGGTACTCTGTGTTCTTTAAGAGGGAAGACTTGGGGATTGGGGTGTGGCTCAGTGACAGGGTGCTTGCTTAGCATGCACAAGACCCTGAGTTCAACCTCCAGCACCACTGGGGAGGGGTGGGTTGGGGTGGGGGGAGAAGGACTTTTGATGTAGACCGCTGGCTTCCAAATTCTAGCTCCATCACTAAGCGCTGATGGAGGTGAAATTCTCTGCGCCTCATTGCGCACCCCGCAAAATTTAAAGATCAAAAAGTAAAGCACAGACATGAGGTGATTTATAACACAGAAAGAGAAACGTAGACAACCTGAAATCTATACGAAAATACTGGAAGAACGGTGAACGGAATTCTGGGCAAGGGGAACCTGTGGGAAATTTTGAATTTTGGTATTTTTCATGACATGACTAAATATGTTTTTCATCTGGCATTTTTTTTTAAACTAAAATATGGAGTAGTCATTCATTTCCTTAGGTGTCTGGAGTGGGGGACTGAGTTCAGTTCTTTTCATTTATTTTAAATTTGAGTTGTTACTTATTATGGTTTCCATTCCTTAGCGTAGGTAACACGACCACAATATTGACAAGTCAATATTTGATAAGTCAATATTGATAAACCAATATTTGGCTTATCAATCACTTATAAGAGAAAAGCATGTTAAAATGTATATATATCTCCACGTCTATGTTTTATGTATGTCTGTATCTACTATCTATCATAGATATATATACAAGGTGACTTTTACTTACATGTGACAGCCTTACTATGTTTAGTCAATATAGTTGACATTTATAATTTCTGGTATATACTTGGAGAACTTACTTTGAAAGATAATAAATGTTTTTTTACAATTTCATCTGTGTATGTAAACTTAGTTTGTCAATTATTTTCTGTTTCTATTTTTAAATCAAGGTATAATTCACATACAGTAAAATTCAGATTTTTTTAGTTTAACTTTTGCGTTTTGACAGAGTTTGACAAAATTTGACAGTCATGTAACCACAGCATAATAAAAATATAGAATAGTCCCAAATCAAGAAATTTCCCTTGCACTTTATTTTAACCGTTATTCTAGATGTGTTAAGGCATTATGTTATGATTTCTGTTTGAATTTCTCTAGAGGCTAATGATGTTGAGTATAATTTGATGTATTTTTACCTATTTTTATTTGAGTAGCTTGCTTTCTGATTATTGATCTTTGATAGTTCTTGTTGTATATTCAGTACAAATCTTTCATCAGATATGCAATTTACTAATATTTTTGCCATCTATATCTTCTTTCTACCTTCTATTTATAGTCATTATCATTTTAAAAATAAATTTGTTTTTCTTATTACTGATTTGTTTTTTTATCACATCTAAGTAATCTTTTCCTACTCACAGGTACAATGATGTTATTTTGTCTTTTGTTGAAAAATATTATAGATTTAGATTTTATACTTACATCTATACAGCAATGTATGCAAATAACAATGTAACTTTTCAGTAAATTTTGAAATCAAGGATAACTTTGGTCTCCTTTATCCAAAATTGTTTGTCCCATTCTAATTCTCCTTTCCAAATAAACTACAATCATCTTGCTAATATTAAAAGTACTTTCTTTGGAATTTTGGTAAGAATAGAAATGAATATATAGCTCAGTTGATGAAACTATTCATATAATTCACAATCTCAATTAATAAGTAATTGAGTCTTCCAAGGCATGGCATAGTATATTTGTTTATTTATTAAGGTAATTTATTTTTTTCCTCAGTGTTTTCTAGCATTCGACTTTTGCCCATAATTTTCCTTACTTATACATAAATGTTTCACTTTTTATTGTATTATAAATTATACTTCTCCTCTTATGTTAATTTATAGTTTTTCATCACAAGTATAAAGAATGACAAGTGATTTTTGTATTTTAGTCACATATCCTACATTATTGCTAAACTCTTTTTTTTTTTTTTGTGGGTACCAGGGGGTCGACCTCAGGACCTCGCACGCCAGGAGGCGCCCGTGCCGCTGAGCGATATCACTGGCCCCTTTTTCGTATGTGGGATCCGGGAGTCGAACTCGGGCCCTCGCGCTTGCCGGGCAGGCGCTTAAGCCGCTGAGCCATCTCACCGGCCCGCTAAACTCTTATCATTTCAAATAACTCTTTTTAGAAATTTTTTAGGATTTTTCCTGTAGAAATTCATGATGTGTAAAAGGAGAGTCTTTAATTTTCCTTCCAGTTTAAGATCCTTTTATTGTTATTCTTCTGTTATTCCCTTGGGTCAGACTTTTAATATAATGTTATATAAGAATGGTAAAGAAGGAAATGCTTGCCCTGTTCCTGATCCAAAAGTAGAGCTGTCTTCAGCAGGTGTGATGTTAACTCTAAATTTTCTTTTTGTGTTCTTTATCTGGGTAAAGAATTTTCTGCTGTTGAAAAGGAATTGAGATGTGTTATGTATGTGTTCCAACTCCACACAAGGGATTTTAACATTACATACTGCAAACGTGCAGGAATGAAAAAAAGAAAAACAAAAATAAATAAACTGGAGACCAAGCCAAAAAAATATCTTTGTTGTTAGATTCCTGAAACTTTTTAATTTTGCTAAAACCATTTTTTTCCTGAATCTATAACGAGGATCACATATTTTTTTTTTGTTAAGGAATTTCCAAACTTGTCCATGTAGGATTTACTAACTTCCCTTACTGTTAACAGTGTACAAAGATTTCTTTTTTCTGCATCCTTATCAATATTTGTACTTTTTTTTTTTTGGATAATATCCATTCTAACAAGTGGATATGTAATTGTGGTTTTGAGTCATATTTCCTTGAAAATTTGTGATGTTGAGCACTTTTTCATGTATCTGTTGGCCATTTATATGGTTTCTTTTGAGAAACTTCCATTCAGGTACTTTTTAATAGATAACTATTAAAAAATTGAGTTTCTTTTTATGATTTAATTGTTTACTTTCTTTATATATTTTGGATATTAACCTTTTTCTCAGGTATATGACTTGCCAATATTGATCATTCTGTAGGTAGTCTCTTCATTCTGTGGATTATCTGCTGTGCAGAAGTTTTAAATAGAAGTAATCTCATTTGTTTAAGTTTAATTTTGTTGCCTGTATTTCTGGTGACAAAATATTGTTGTAAGGTCCAATTTAAATAAATTTTAATTTTCTCTAGTTTTATAGTTTCTGATCTTGTGTTTCCATCTTTGGCCTATTCTAAATTGTATTTTGTTGTGAAATGAAATCAAGGTTCAGTTTTATTCTTCTGCAATGTGAACATCTGGTTTTCCTGATGTCATTTAATATTCTTCCACTATTTTGTAATCTTGGCACCCTTATTAAATATCTATGGACCATAAATACGTAGATGTATTTCTGGGTTATTCTGGTCCCCTGGTTTGCAGTGGTATCTCTTGCTCAATGAACTTAATTCTTTGCATGGTTCTGGTCACCAAACGAATTGGATGAGAACTGAATAAAATTCAATGGTTAGGTCCAATGTTGACCTCACGCGGAAATTAGATTCAGTTCTCTTCCAATTTGGTTTGTGAACAGAATCGGGGAAAGAATTAAATTCCTGTGCTGAGGTGCCACTGTACGTCAATTTTAATGCCCAAACCGTGCTGTGTAGATTGCTGGAGCTGTGTGTGATGGTCGGCCTTCTGTATCCATGGGTTCCACATCCATGAATTGAACTGACTATGCATGAAAAAATATTCAGGAAAAACAGCATCTGTACTGAACATGTACATTATTCTTGTCACTTCCCTAAATAACATACCAACTATTTACACAGCATTTACATTTTTATTAGGCACTACAAGTAATATAGGAATAATTTAAAGCATATGGAAGGATGAGCCTAGATTATATGCAAATGCTGCCATTTTATATAAGGTTGTGAGCATCCAGAGATCTTGGTTTTCTGGGAGGTCCTGTACCAATGCCCCATGAATATCAAGGGAGGAAATCAGAAAGTGCGAGGCTTAATTCATCCCTCGTGCCTTTGTGCCTTTGCTGTAGTACACTTTACGTAGTGCTACAAGGAAACGGTTTATTAGTGTTTTTCCTTTTTTCTGCTCAGATTTTAAAGCAATTAAAGATGAAAAAGTACATTTTACACTTAGTTATTTAACTGCATAACACATAATTCCTTCTTTCTTTCTTTTTTTTTTTGGTACCAGGAATCGAACTTAGGACCTCGTGCTTGTCAGGCAGGTGTTGTGCCACTGAGCTATATCCCCAGCCCAATTCCTTCTTTCTGAAGAACTTCATGCAACATTTTTTCTAAGGTGGGTCTGTTGCTAAGGAATTCTATCTTTTTTCATTTTATTTTTGTCCTTAATTTCCTTTCAGTTTTGAAGGAAGCTTTTCCCCGGTTATAAAATTCTGAGTTAATTCTCATTCAGCAATTCTCTGTTGCCAATCCACTGTCAAATGGATTGTGTATTTTCAGAATGGTAAAGATGTATCATCTTTATTCTTCTGTATGCAATATTCCCTTTTTCCTTGCTACTTTGAAAGTTTTCTCTTTGGCTTTCAGTGATTTCAATATCATGTGTCTGGATTTTTATTCCCTGAGGTAAATAATTTTTATTCTAGAAAATTGCACGTTGTTCATTCTTTATATTTGAAATGGGTCTTTCCAGTTTTCTGCCAGAGGTGGGTTTTAATGTTCTCCCCTCAGTGATTTAAGACTGTCAATTCCAAGCTGCTGTGTTCTCTCTCCCATAGCTTCCATCGTTAGAGGCAACTTTTCTTGTGTGTAACAGTAGGCAGGGCAGAAAAGCCTATGAGTGGGTGTGAATTCCTCTGCATTAGTGGCACTGAGGGGTCTCACGCTAACCCTCAATTACTCTGTGGCCATTTGCTAGATCACTTAGCTGACTTCGATGGATGTCCTTTGTCTACCTGGTAGGATAAATTGCTCACAGGGCTGGCTGTAACTGCTGTGCCCATAGTCTATGTGACACCCAAATCCTCCTTTTCATTTTTCTATTGTACCAGTTTTCTAGAAAAGTAATAACATCGTCAAATACATTGAAATATCTTTCATTTGGAACTAAACACTTATAGGATATTTTGAAAAATCAAACACAATATTGCCAGATTGCCATGATTTTCTTCCTAGTGTCATGTCCTCGAATGGCCATGTCCTACTCTTTCTAGAAACCACACTTTCTAATAACTCCTTTAGCTCTCAAAGCAAATTCCCCTTCCTTGCCCCAGTCCTTAGTTAGAAGGCGGCTTGCACTCAGTTCAGCCTCGTCAGCTTCTTCCTCGGGGTTCTCCAGCAGGCACTTAGTTCCACACTTCGCTTTCCAACCCGTGTGAAGGTGAGTGAGCAGCCCTTAGCGGTCACAGTTTCTGTGATATAAAATGTCGCAATGAAAAATGCAGAATAATGCAAAACAAAATTTTAGAAACTATCAAATAACAAGTATACATGAAAACCAAATGGCCAAATGCTAGTTTGTCATTCTATGTGATCCCATTTATATAAATTTCTAGAACATATTTTGATCAAATCTTATTTGGATTGAAAGTTACATTTCTTGGAAGATTGACTTGCAGTGTCAATATACTGAAAAGGGTTCATATAGCAGTCTTGAGACCCTGCTGGCAAAATTGGCATTGGCTGACATAATTTTCTAATAAGCAAAGTTCACTGAACTAAACCATTTGTGTAAACATTCGGTTTATGCTGAATACCTGCTTTCTTTCTTGGAGTCTGACATATTTATGCATGCAAGGAAGAGGGTCCCTGTGTCATCAACCCCAATACAAACCATGGGCACTGAGTCCCCTGTGTGTTTCACACTTGCTACTGGGGGAATTAAACCGTGTGACTCCTATGGGATCAGATTCGTGGAAATGTGCACCTGGTGTCTTCTAGACATTGCTGTCTGCAATTGTTCCTCTGCCTGATTTTGCTTTTTTATCATTTTTCTGTAATAAATCACTGCCACGGTAAGGACGATATGCTGAGCTGTGAGAGTCCTCCTAGCAAATCCTGCAACCTGAGGGTGGGCTTAGGAACTTGTGATACAGCGTAAAGAAACTTTTCACCTGGATAGGAGTGTGGTTAATGTGTGTGTGCTCCTTTATCAAAACTAATTGGTGATGTACTTCAGATCTGTGTCTTATACCCAATAAAATTATCATGAAGATAGAATTAGCAAAAAATACTTCAAAAAATTAAAACTATGCTGAATGCTATTTGGTTGCATATTTCTTCAAATGAAGAATTGCGATGGCATGGTGGGAAGGACAGCGAAACTGCAAATAATGACAAGAACAGGTCACATTACAAAGGCAGGTTATTCTGTGATTTGTACAATGAAGTAAATTGCTCTGAAAGGGCCTCTGCAATTTATCCATCCTCAAATCCATAAAACATAATATTCAAGTAGTTCTCATAGGTGTTTATATTTATTCTACTTGGTCACATGAATATTTAGAAAGATGTTTACTTAGTCTTGCACTGGGATACTTTTAAAATTTTTTTATGTGGGAGGAACTAAGGATAAGGAATTGAAATATATGACCTGATTGGATTGATATATTTGATACCACTTTTACCCTGCTTGATGTTGGAGGAATTTCATACTATCTCATCAGATTACGCCAGGCATGACAACCCTTCATGTACAAGAACTTGTCATCACTCAGAGAGCAAATAAATTTTACTCCATGAGAGTCCTTTGTGTAAATAGTAAATAAATTGAGATCAGTGAACATCTAGGCTAGTTTGTAACAGAGTTTATTTTTCTTGTATGTATTTCATTGAAAAAAGGTAATATCAAAAACAGGACTCTTTACTGTAATAATTCTCAGAGACATTAATATACACCATGGAAGGTGAATATTAAAAAAAGGGAAAAGAATTTTATGTTTGCAAAAATCTTATTTGAATATAAAATACTTTTTTCAGAACAGTTTTCTTAGGTATAGTGTCATGTGGGGTCCTTTTTGGAATGTATTTTCTAAGGAAGAGGTAACATATTACAAAGGAGAAAAATAATTTGCCTTAGTAAAATAATGTAAATTGAAATAAAAAGCTATATACTGAACTTAGTAGTTAAAATAATAAAGCTAGTATGCAAAATGTGGTCTATTTTTGCACATTAAAAGTTAGAAAAAGGTGTTGACATTAACTTTTAAAGGAACAGCAGGGCAGTTAAGGCTCTACGTTTAAATTCAGATTTCTCATTTCAGTGTCTGTACTAAGGTTTAGAAGGAAAGGAGATAGCTACACTTTTCAAACACAAAAGCCTTCTCACTGGTATGTAGAGTTTAATGAGGAATTTGCAGGTGTCAGCTGGGTGTGCAGTAAAAGCATCTTTTTCTGCTGTGTTTGCTTAATTAGGGTTGGTACATCCAGATGTTATCTACTGGTTGTAAGAAGTTTCACATAACACTGATGAAAACATGAATTTTATGGTATTCATTTGTTCATGTATTTAATTTAAACTACCTTGTATAATATCTTGCCCAGAAAATTGCTATACATGGTGTTATGTTTTAGTATAAATTACTGATAATTAAGTGGAGAACTCTAGAACCCATGTTTTGCATAGGGAACAGAAAGAAATGTATTCATCTAAAAACCAGCTTGGCATCACTGCTCCAATGGATGTTTTAAAGAAAACTCATAAAAATTCAGAGGTGAGGCTGTGTGTTAGAGGGAGAGAATGAATCTACAGGAAAAAAAATTTTCCCCTGAGAAAGCATCAAAAGTCAGTGAGAAATTACAAATTTGATTAGAAATATAAGACCCCAGTGCTATCCTGGAATGTAAGGGTTATAAAATATTATGTCAAACATTGTATTTTTAGTCTTAGGAACTTTTGTGATCCCATGATAAAAGGAAATGGACTACATTACTTTTAAGTAAGTCACTCAATTTATAATTCAGTATATATTTTGAGCATAGTGATACCATAAACCTATTTTATTAATCATATTGGTAAAATTCCTAAAATTTCAAAGATTAATTAATTTCATGATTGATTACAATGATTTAACTTCTAAAAGATAAATTTACATAAATTTTCATCCCTGTGAAAGCTATGGATTTCCAGGGATTTGCAGTTCAGTGGATTTTAATGGTTGTGAAAGGAGGAAATGATGTGTAAAATAACCAAAATGCACCAATTTGGAGCTTACAGAAAACCATGCAATCTATAACACTCAGATATCATGCTTTCCATTCAATTTACTAATTCCTTCTGGAAACATGTGGCTGCCTATGCGACCATACGGCTGGCCTCATCTCCAAGGCATTGAGCAGCCTGGGACTGATAACACTTTCCCCTCTATTTAATAATTATGCATTGAGAAGTGATTATGCAATCTAGTGATTATGGAAATGAAGCCATCTTAATGGTGAGACAGGTGATGAATGATTTGGGGTGACAGGATCATTATACGACTGCCTATTTTATAATTACCTGTTATAAAGACAGGCACACATTCTCAATATGATACTTATCAGCTTTCTTTGTTTGAGCAATGAAACTTTCAATAAACTCTTAGAGGTATATTGAAATCCATAAGTGAGGGTAGGCAAGATTTCTCTTGGATACTTACTGTGGAAATCAGTTTGTACTGTTTTTAAATCCCACTAGAAGTATAAATCCAAGAGGTAGTCATTGCGTTAGCAAACTCACAAGATTACAACTTCCCAATAAGTAAGTCAAAATTCTGTTCTTTGTGAATGGTACCTTAAAAGGGTTACAATTCAGTCAGAAGATCCTGCCCTAAGGAATAGGAACTGTATTTGGAATTATTTTACATAGTATAATTAGCTGTACTATGCAATTATTGGTACACAAAAATATTTTTCAAAGAATGAGTCCTTAGATAAGTACCAAGTGGCCAAACAAGAATTTTGGATGATACATTACTCCTTGTAGCGTCAGGAAATTGTGTTGTACTGGTGATAGAATGTCTGTGCTTAAATCGATGTAGCTATTTTTATCAGGGTAACACGCTATGACACATGGATAAGTTCAGGGAGGTAATCTTGCTCTCACATGTACTTGGATGAAGCTTAAAAGCTGTTCAAGGTCAACTACTGTGTAAAGGTGCATTTTTTGTGCTTTCATATTACATAGTGGATAACTTAAAGAGTGTCTCTTATCACACCAAATTTTTACTCTTAGACTGTATGTTTTCCTCTACAACTACATTGTGGAATTATTAAAAAAAGAATTATTTTTCCCTCCCTCTCTCCCTTCCCTTTCTTCTCTTCCTTTCCCTTCCCTTTCCTCTCTTCCTTTCCCTTCCCTTCCTTCCTTTTCTACTTTTGTCGCTTTCTCTAACTTGACTGTAGCATCTAACAGTACTTGCCATGCAGAAGTTGACAGTTTAACGTACATAAGCACAATTGATAGAATAATAGATAAAAGTGTTGATATATTTTTGGGGAATCATATACCTATACTTATTTCTTAGAATTAAAGTGCCTCTCTACATTTTTCATATATCTCAGTGAGCTTCTAACAAATCTCACCTTCCTGTAGATAACAACTATAAACTCAACATAACGTACACAAGTGATAATACCATATGATTCGTCGAAAATGTCACAAAGCACAAGTAATTGATAAAAAGCAGACAAATGATGGAGCTTAACATTTGGAAGAAGGAATAGCATATTCCACGTTTATGTGACTTTTAAATAGAGAACAAATGGCTGGGGAGTCTGTAATGTGGTGAAATTTCCAGTAAGTAATTTGCAGAACTTTTGGCTTCAAGAATCAAAAGACAAAACCTGGGCCAATGATGGACAGTTGAAAGTAAGAAATGGAGTGCCCCAAATTCCTTGAGTAAATACTGACCATGATTCAGTTTGACTCTAGAATCAGGTATATGCCAGGTCAACTCAAAACAGCTCAAGTCAATATAAAAGAACTGAACAGAAATTGATGCTGCTGCCCAAAAAATAGAATTCCTAGTTTAAGTACAAGCAAGTTAATTGGCTTCTATAACAAAACCTTAAATACTATTTGGGGACTACCACAGATTGCAGAGTGTCTAGAATATAACATTTACGATGTCCAGCTCACAATCCAAAATACCTTCATATGTCCCCCAGTCTCAAGTCTTGAGATAATAAACAGATCCAAACCGAAGGTGATAGACACAATGCAAGATTTTGAAGTAACTATTTTAGACATACTCATAAATAAAAAATATGTATGCAATGTGGAAAAGTAGAGCAACACTCAACTGAAAAACAAGTTATACCATGGAACAAAATGAAAATTCTAAAACTAAGTGATGAAAGACCTAAAATTAAAAATTCAAAGAATAGGTTTGACAAGTGAGTAGGTAGAGGAGGATAAAGAATCAGTAAACTTGAATACAAAACAATAAACATTATCTAAGTCCAAGAAGAGAGAGGCAAATCTTGAGAACAAAGTGATTTGGGCCCATAGGATAATTATCTACCATTCTTTATTATTATTATTATTACTTTGTTTTTAAATTTCTATTAGTACATGTTTGAAATTACATACTAATTAAATTCTCTATGTGGGTTGGTACATGTACATAACACATCTGAATTCTTTTTAAAATCCTCTTCCTTCCACTCCTTCCTCCTTCACTCCACCTTGATCCCCTTTTCATTTGAATAAAACCTACTACCCTATTTCCAATTATTTATCTTTTATTTTGTTCTTTATTTGTATTTTCACTTTCTAATGTCAGAGAAACCATGCAGCATTTATCTTGTGTGTCTGATTTATTTCACTTAACATTATGGTCTTGAGGTGCATCCATTGTCCTACAAGTGACTCAAGTTTATACTGCTTTATGGCCCAGTGGTACTTCATTGTGTGTAAATACAACACTTTTTTACCCATTCATCCACTGATGTGTATGAAACAGCTGTTGCAGAAGGACAGGCCAAAATTAGCCAGAAAAAGGTCAATCCGAGAAAGTAGAGGTTAAAATAGTCTCATATTGGGTGAAAAGTATAAATATACCAATCGAATGATAAATGCAAAGAAAACCATGCATGGGCATACCATGACGAAACTACTAAGATGAAAAGAGAATGTTGCAAATTACCATAGTGAAGGAATCTATTGGGAAGTTATGACTTGAATTCTGACATTTTGCAAACTATGGCTCCCATAAGCACAATAACACTATCAGATATGGGAAGAAAAAAGATTCAACCCAAAATTATATATGCAGACTGAATATCCCGCAAGAATTAAAGCAAAATATGATAATTAATTGGCCATAAGCTGGAGTTCTTTGCCATAAATTTCAGTACCAAGAAATTGTAACTGATGTTCCTCAAACTAAAGGATAGTAAAGCCTGAAGTAAACCATAATCTTAGGAAAGGATGAAAAGCTTCAGAAATTTTAAACAGTGAGTTAAATGTAAGAGTTTTTCCCATTCAGTTTTTTCCCTTTCAGGTCCCTACATAGTACTGGTTAAAGTAGAATTATAACTTTATCTTGGTTGCTTGTAATGTATGTAAATATAGTACACATAACAACTAGATGACGAAAGATTGAGAATAAATGAACTTATATATTTGTAAGATTTCTACCTTTTATGTAACATCACATACAGTAGTGTCTTTAAAAAAACTTTATTAAGAAATAATTTACATATTGTGCAATTTACTTATTTAAAGTACACTAAATCCAATGGTTTTTACTTTGTTACATAGTGTGTGACCATTACCAAAATTAAATTTAGAACATTCTCATCCCCCCTAAATGAAAATCCATAATCATTAATAAACATCTTCATGTTTAAACCCTGGCACCTATTTATGTGCTTCCTGAGCTTCCAGTACTGGGTGATCACTTTTCAACTTCCTGTCTCTATGTATTTGCTTATTCTGGACACTTATTTCACTTTCTGTTTGTGCGTCCTTGAAATACATAATAGTTACATTTGTTTTAGGAAATTGATATATGCATACAACATATCTTGATCATTTTTCCATCCCTATTAGTACAAACACTATGAAAACAGTGCGGAGATTCCTCAAGAAATGGAAAATAGAAATTCCATTTGAGCCACTGTTACCTCTCTTGAATATATTCCTGAAAGAATTAAATACAGCATACTACAGTGAGACATGCATACCCATGTTTATAGCAGCACAATTTATAATAACCAAGCTCTAGGCATTTATTTTTATATTCCTTCTGTTTCACTGCAGTTATATATATTTTCTAAATATATTTTCTAAATCCAAGGATATATATTGTGATTTCCAGAGCAAGTAATATTAATGTAAAAATCCCAAGTTACAAATTATTTTAAAGAAAATCAAGCTATTTATTACTAATATAAAGGTCAATTTTTCAATGCAATCATAAATGCATAAGCACCTAATAACAGAGCTTTCAAGAACTCCCTAGCAATAACGACAGGATTAAAGGTGGAAATAGATAATAGATTGAAAATTATTTAGCATAATATTAGCAAATTGAATCCAGTAACATGTATAAAAAATCATGACCAAATAAATAGAATTTGTCAAAGAAGTGCAACTTCACATTGGAAAATCAGTCGATGTAATTTACTTCATTAATAGAATAAAGGAAACCATAAAATCGTTTCAGTAAGTCATGAATGTCAGCGATGATTATTTAAGTAGAAGTCACAGGTTTACTTATAAGCAATAGATATTTGTGGGTATTATTCTAGCAGACATAGAAGATTTTTGCTGTACTCTTTTCTATTTTTATGTGGGTACCGGGGGTCGACTTCAGGACTTCACGTTTGCCAGCAGGTGCCCGTGCCACTGAGCGACATCACCAGCCCTTTTTACGTATGTGGGTTCTGGGAGTTGAACTCAAGACCTCGCGCTTGCTGGGCAGGCGCTTATGCCGCTGAGCCATCTCACCGGCCAGGCTGTACTTTTATTAGATACAAGTTCATTTTTCTTTAGGCTTTTAAGTTTTCCTTATTCTCTTTGTGGAAATTGAATAATAATGTTGTTTGAATTTTTCACATTTATCCTCTAAATATCATAAAAGGAAAGGTTTCAGGAATAAGTATTTTCTCAATATTTTTATGTAGCTTTTGGAAGCATTTCTTTGTGGAAAGAGACAATTATTTTCATTATTTTATTACATAGTTGATTAATTACCACCACCAGTCATTATGTGGCCTTAATAGTCAGCACAGTTACAAATGTGGAAGTGTATTTTAGGTATCCACATGTGGTGATAGCAGAAACTGCCTTTCCTCTTCACTCCAATTCTGCTCTGCATTAGGTGCCACCTTTTAGGAGAGACCTTAATATATCGGGTTGACCAGAAGGTCAACTGTGGGATTTAAGAACCTGAACCTTTTGTCCACTGCTGGGAAAGTAGATGGTGAATAAATAATTTAGATCACTTTTTTCTATCTGTTTTCTCAATGAACAAATTGTTATTCCCAAATCTTCATTTTATGAAATGTAATTTCTATATAATGTAGAAAGTTAAATGCTATTGGCCTATGTAAAAATATAGAAAATATAGATAAAGAACATTACACTATCTTCCAGAAATTAGTAAATGCTGAATATGTGCAATGAATATAAATTCTATTAGGATCTATCTTTTGTTCTACCATAACTTTATCAACAACTCAATCCACATTTCCTTTCGAGTCATGAAAACATATAACTAACTCTAATTATCTACTATTACAATGAAGTCTGTGAAAATGAATTGAAATTTGCAAGCAATTCCCTACTCACCTTTTGGCCAGTAAATTAAGTGTCTCTAACTTCTAACTAGAGCTGCCAGAAAGAAGTGTTTCCATCTCTCCAGTCTTCTCTACCCTGGAGGAGTTAAAAAAAAGTATGACATGTTTGAATGGCAACCAGGAAGAAGAAGTATAACAAAGGGCATTGCTGATCCACAGAAAATCCCTGAATAATTAAATATGCACTTGACTGAAAAATTCATGTCATATATAAGAATGTGTTTTCAAGCACATTATATTCCTAACAGTTTGCCATGGATCTGAAAGTTCTATCCTTTAGTATTTTCATATTTATTATTTCTTTTCTACCCAACTAGGTTGTAAGTATTTTGGAGACTGATACATAGTATAGTATTAAATACTAAATGCATAAATAAATGGGCACTGAATAGCTCATAAATATCCTTCTTTTCCCTAAACACAAAAGAGTTTGATGAAGAGGAATTGAAATTTTGTGCTATCAGGTGACAAGAAAACCTTTGTTTACCCCTTCTGCCATTTGTCACATGAAGGCATTTTAGGTGCCAAGATGAATATCATTAGGATCCTCTCCCAGGGACTGATAATCAGTGGAATCTGAGTTTCAGGGTTGCAGGGGCTTTGACTCTTCAGGGTTCTACCATTAGCATGAGAGTACTGACCAGTACTGAAAGTGATGAATGTGTCTAATAGTAAAAATTGTATAAATCTGATTTAAAAACAGAACAATAGATACTTGCATATTTAGAGAGAAAAATGACTACTGCTGTCTGCAAGGAGAGTCAGGAAAAATAATCTCCAAAAGACGACATAGAGCAAGATTAGGAGGAATAATGTAATATGTATCAGTCAAAAAGATTGGATTAAAATTCCCCCGAACAGAGTTACGTATGTGTTGAATTATAGACATTCTGTGTCATGTGTATTCTTTTCTTACTCATGAAACTATGTGTCTGGACATTTTAAAAATATAAGGTACAAAGTATGAATCATTTCATTAGCTGAGTGGCATGAGCTCAGTATAGGTTTCTTTTAGCTATTTTTGTTTATTTTTGTTCTAGAAAGCCATGATCTTGAATACCCACTTTCTTACATTTTTTCTCTTCTAAAACTTTTAGTCATGTTTTTATGTTTATGTTTCTGTGGTCTACACTGTTTACATTGTGTAATATAATTCACTCATTGAACTTTGGCCTCAAAGTAGAAGTAAGTAGAAGTAACTAGTAAGTAGACGTAAATAGAAGAATAAGTAGAACTGAATTGATGGCCAGTTCTTTGAAAACACATTTCTACATATTCCTTTGTTGGGGAGTATTGTCCTTAATTGTTCTCACAAAGTTACTCATGGCAACCATAGTTCCTGAGTTAATACTAGCTTGGAAACAGTGCCTTTTCCCAGGTACTTTAAGATTTTTAAGTTGAATTTATAAATATAGAACATTCATAATTTGTACATTTTTTCCTCAAAGTCATTGTAGATATTGCACCACTGTTTAATAGTCTTAGAAGATGGTGCATAAAAGCCCGTGTGCAGCCTGATTTATATCCTTTTGTAGATTACTTAACTCTATTTCCTCTTGTTTTATTGCTTTGGGATTCATGACGATTTTCACTTAATTTTGAATTTCAGTGAATATATTAAGATGTGATTCAGTGTGAAGAACTGAATCAAAATTTTCTGACGGATATTAGAATACCATTCATTTGTAAATTTGAAGCTTTTTTATTTTCAGGAAGTTTCTTGAATTATATACTTGCTTTTTTGCATTTTTGCATTTATTAAGTTTTTGCATTTATTAGGGTTTCAACTATATGTATTTTGAACTTCTTTCATCTGTCTGCCTTTTACTCACTTTCTTACTTTTACTGGATATAACTTTGCTTTTTGAGGTGAGAATGCTTGTGAGAAGATGTCATGCATTTCACTGAAGTCTAGTAGCAATGAGAGAGAGAGAGAAAGAGACAGAGAGATGGACAGACAGACAGAGACGGAGACACAGATACAGGGAAAGAGTCAGAGACAGAGAGAGACAGAGATGGAGAGACAGCGACAGAGAGAGGAAATCAGATAGAGATACTTGTCTACTGTATTTGTATCATCTAAAAAACTAATGCTTGGCACATAATACATACAGTATTTGAATAAATATTTGCATTGAGTGGATGAGTGAAATGAATTAGTAAATTCATTTCAATCAGTAAATCTCCGATGACTAAATACAGCGCTTAAACTCTCCTGTTCAGCCCTGGTCCCATCCATCCCAGACTCTGTACAGTTTTGCTTTGAGGGCATTTATATCTGTCCTTGTACTAAACATTAATCATCCTTTGTGATCCAGGTAGTAGAAGATGAACTAGTGTCACTAGTGTGACTTAAACTTCTGTACAGAATTGATGTCCAGAAGACCTCCACTAGGGCATGAAGAGGAAGAGACTGGGGAAAGCAGACCTCTCAGCCAGATTTTCAACTCAGAAGACAGAGCAGCCAAGCATGGAATCTGGTTTCAGGAAGACTTGCCCGGGATTCCAGAGCCCCAGCCACTCTTCCGGCTCTCCAAACGATGCTGTGGAGACTGGGGAGGGAAGTGGGGACAGGATCCTACCATTCGTCACTTTCCATGTCTTCTCAAACCCAAGAATTGCTCAAGTAACAAGTGGCACACCGGCTAGGATAATAGCAGAAACCAAATGCACAGTAAAGGAAGAAAGATGTGAGGAAGGAAATGGATTTTGGCATCCCTAAAGGCTGATTGTGAGGGAGGAGTAAGAAACTAAATACTGTGCTGGGGAATAGTTGTTAAAGCAAAGTCCTCAAATGAGTGCTTCCAGAGTGTTCTGGCAAGGTGAGGAGGGCAGATGCAGATATTGCAATAGTAACCAGCCATTCATCCTGAAAATAAATCTGTTCTGGTCTTTAACCAGAAGAAAAAGAGAAAAGAAAGAAGGAAAGAAAGAAAGAAAGAAAGAAAGAAAGAAAGAAAGAAAGAAAGAAAGAAAGAAAGAAAGAGAAAGAGAAAGAAAGAAAAAGAGAGAAAGAAAGAAAGAGAGAAAAAGAAGAAAAAAGAAAGAAAACATGATCCTACCATTAATCTACATAGATACTGTGTTTGGGTTGTAAATTTGCCTTTTCCATTTCCCTCACAGTTCATTATTTTCAGTCAGGAGAAGGGGAAATGGCTGTAGTCTTCATTATCTTAAGGATATAATTTCTTTCTTCTGCATTCTTTCTGGCATGTATCATTATGATTTGAAATAACTGGTTGTATGTCCCACCTTTACAGGCATTAGAATGATAAATGTTATTTTTTATACTGATGAAAGAGGAATTACCCCAATAAACACATAACTTTGACTGAATATTTTTAACAAGACTATATCAACTAATCCCAAAACTAACTGTACTGTAAATATCACTCCACATTTCCTACTTTATGTGCAGTCTAAATACAGTTTGTAGTGAGCAAACAAATTTCACAAATTTCTTCACCACTTACTTTTGGAGATACAGAGAACAGAGTCCAACCTTAGATGAGCTCATTAATGAGATTTTTCTAGTACCAGGTCTGTTGACAGGTAACACTTGCTTAAATTTTTTCAGGCCCAAATATTTTAAGTTGGAATGTCTGGTGTGAAACTGTAGGGATTTTTGATCATTTGTTCAGTTTGTATGGACCCAGAAAAGTCATCAGATATCTCACCATTTGAGGAAGGTAAGGCATCATCTACTGACCTAAAAGTCATGGTTGCAGGTTTTAATTATTTATGGAATAATTAGAACTTTATTGCCTGTACTACTTTGTGATATCTTATATATGTAAAATTATCCTTCCACAGCAAGATCTTTACACCAGATCCTTGCAAGAGAACTTTTTAATCCTATACTCTAAATTCTAACAAAGCATGTTTTTTAAAAAGTTGAGGAAATTGCTGTTTCTATGTGAGTGCGATTGTAAAGGTTTGAGCACACACATGAAATCAGGCGATTAAGAGCCGCACTAACAGACTGAATAATTTCTGAAGGCAATAGAATGTTACTGGATGCTTTGACGTAGATCTGTTAAGCTGCAGAGTGGAATTGTAAAAATGCACTGAAATGAAATAGGTATGTAGACTTAATTGGAAAAAAGTCAAGTTGAAAATGTGATCATCAAAAAGACCTGCACTGTGGTCCTGAGCCAAGCAAGTGGCAAAAGTCATGGCAAGGAAAAAAGAATACATAGGTGATGGTTATACAAGAAGAAAAATTCAAAGGTTTTGATGGTTGTCTTAGTTTGATCTGCTGTAAGAAAATACCCTAAAATGGGTAGATGACAAACAACAGAAATTTCTTTCTTACAGTTCTGGATGCTATAAATCAAAGACGAGGGTGCCAGCTTATTTGGGATTCGGGGAGGGACTTCATTTGGCTGCAGATGGCCAACTTTGTATCTTCTTCACACAGCAGAAAGGCTTTGTCTGGTAGAGACTAATCCAATCGCCAGGTTCCATCCTCACGCACTCATCTAACCATACTGATCACCTCTCGAAGACCTCCCGTCCGAGTAACATCACGTTTGATGGGTAGGTTTCAATGTGAGAACGTTTGAAGGACACAAATATTTAATCCACAGCAGCAGGTAAATGGATAAAGGAGATTAGGGAAGTGGAGGGGTAGATGATGACGCTCACTTTTCTGGCTTTGGTTCCTTTTAGTTTTTAACATAGTGACACCAGCAACAGCAGTAGTTATTTAGGAACAGTGCAGTGACCACAATTCAGGCGTGTCAGGTTTTACTGCCTGCAGACATTACGGTGGGGTTCTCCAGTATGCAGACAAATATAGGCATCTGAGGTTTCCAGGAGGTGTCAGATATGACTTACAGATGGACTACATAACAATCTGAGAATTGAGGGAGACCGTAGACAGTAAAGGAGGCCTAATGATGGAATTAAAAAGAACATAAATATCCGTGTGTGTGTGTGTGCGCTCTGAACAAATACTACTACTTTCTAAAATAAAATTAAAAATTATTTCTACTTCTTTGCTAAAATTTGATCTCGAGTATCTTAAAATAATTACGGTGAGTTTGGCTTATGTGCATTCATAAATGCAGTGGATTTTGGAGGATGATTTGACATTTGGGTAAGCTTTTCTGACAAACACTGGGAAAGAAGAAAGTATTTTTGGTGGAGGGAGAAGAGGGAGCAAATACACAGAGGCAGAAAAGTCTAAGGCATCCTTCTAGGATGATTAAAATTTTGGCTACACAGGTAAAAAAGAAATACTTGATGGAAAAACAGATTATGAAAAGCCAGTGAATCTTAAAAATTTTGTTATTTAGACCTCAATTAAACAACAAACATTTTGCTACATATTAGAAATTTAGTAATGCAAACTTTCCCTTGATAATTAATTTACCCACCACTACACACTTAGGAGCAGAAATCCTAAATCCTTTTTGGCCTGCTATGCATTTTGATTTTAATAGTACAGCTTAAAAGTCTTAGAAGTAAATTAAAATCTAAATTCAGAGATAAAGAACTATTTTGGCCGGTGCTATCATCTTTTTCTTCATAGGAGGACGATGAATAGAGTTTTATTGCTGAGAGATTGGCTGGTTGAGCATGGTAAACAATAGTCTCAAGGCTACTGAAGCACCTCAAAAGCAATTTAGCATATTTAGGGCACTGGTGTTTTTAACACCAAACAAAATGCATTTCAGGTAGTTATTCATTGTTTAACATTGAAATGCATGTCACTTTTATGAACTCCTTACACTTTGTGCCTTAAAATGCAATTCTTTATGAGTATATTTTAATGAATTGCTGGCATATTTATGGAAAGAATAATCAGAATTCAAAAGGTGTCACATTCCCATTCTTACAGCACTAAATTGAGAGGCTTGATAGCATAAGATTTTAAGACTCAAAAGGCTTTTTTTATCTGTTGATTATCACTGAAGTTCTGTATGTAGGCCATTTGAAAAAGCATGCCATTTTATCACAAATTAAATGCCTATTAAATAGGCAGTCTATTTGTTTGCACATTAAATGTTACATGAATCTGGTACAAAACCTAAGGAGCAACACCTTTGGGAAAATGTGCAGTTAAACTAAATCAGTGAAATTTATTAAATGATTACTGACATGTATTTTGAGTAGTGCTAACATTTAATTTTGGGTAACACCTATAAAACAAATGTAAAAACTAGTAAAATATGAGGACATTGTGATGAAGCATCATTATTCAGGTGCATAAGCCAAATTCCTTTTTGCAGTCAGATGTACATGCAAAATAAAAAGAAAGAATAAATGCAAATAATACTCATAATTTTCAAATAAATATTGACATAATATTCTTAAGATGATAATATTTTACAGGTTAAAATTTTATCTCCATGTAATTTAATTTATTTTTCTAAAAAAGTTAATAACTGTGCAGAAAAATACGAACATTTCTCTAGCCAAGAACAGTAAGTTATGCCTAATATCATGGTTATTATTAAACATCATTTTTAGGAATGTTCAGCAAGACAATAAAATCCAAAGCAGATATAAAAGGTATAAGTTCAAATAGAATTTAGAGGGATGTAAAAATCAGAAAATTCCAGAATTAGGAAAATCTACAACACACTAATGATAAGAAAATTTAATGAGCATACAAATGATAGTAAACAAACACTGTTAGTATTTTATACCAAAAATAACCAATAAGAAAATTCAGTAGTATCTTTCTTTTTGCTGTTCTGAAGAACAACAAAATCTGGGTGATTGCTATGGGCAAAATACATGCGCAGTTGCTTCACACTGAGACATTATCGAAGCCTTTCAATAAGAAGGGAAGACGCACCATCTTAAAGATGTGAGCTCTCTATACATGAGTCTATAACATAAATGTAAGTTTTAGCCAAATCTCAACAGAAAATTCACTGGGACATGAGACATTGACTTGAAATTCATTGAAAAGTGTCAAGAACATGTGGGAAGTGTGAGGGGATGCAGGCTGTCATCCAGGTTTCAGGCAGATCTTAAAGCTGTATGGAGGAAGAGAGGAATTTATAGACAACTACATCAATCAAGTGGCAACAACACAGTGAATGTTGTAGAGACATAAAATTTGCATATGGCAGATGCAGGTTTATAAATCATGAGAGGAGGATTACCTGTTCAAAAGCTGGTATTGGAGTAATTTGTTATATACAGGGGAAAATTAAATTAGATTTCTACCTCACTCGTACAAACATGAAAATCCAAAATGAATATATATTTAACTTAATACTATCTAACTGAATGTGTATCTAAGTTGCAATTAGATAGGAAAAATGTTTCAAAGTCCTATTGTACAGTAGGGTAACTATCAATAATAATGTACTATAATGTTTTAAAAAAGCTAGAAAAAGGATTTTGAAAGTATTAACCATAAAAAATGTTAAATGTCTGAGAAGTTATGTAGCATTATGCAATATATTTAGGTATTGTAACATCAGGTTGCCCTATAATGTATATAATTTATGTGTCAAAATTTGAAGGAAATAGATGAGAATATGTTTTGCATTTATCTCAAGGTTGAAAAAGACTTTCTAGCCATGGCATGCATCTAAAGCATAAACTTCACAGGAAAATTTTGATATATTTATCTTAAAACTAAATATAATTTCTACTCTATTGTGTGGCATTGATTATCAAGTTGTTTGTGACAACAGCAGAAAAAATGAAAGCAATCATAGTCACTAATAAAGAAAAAAATACAGGTGTTATCTGTGCATTATATGTTAATATGAGGTATTATATTAATATGAGAGAAAATTGCATAGCAGATAACAGGAATAAAAGTATATATTCAGCAAACATTGTAGATATCAGGAATTAAAATTTATATTCATTATATGTACAATACAGGTTAGAGTGAAGAAATGTATTTACTGAAAACACAAAAACTGAAGAATAACACAAATAGAGGGAAGTATTTATGTAATGTAGAAACAAAGAAGATAACACTTTTCCTTTTACTTTGTCTTCCTCTGTGTGGATACATTTATGTGGACAGGCAAATTTTCATCTGTAAAACAGAAAGCAAAACAAAATAGCTGACTGAAGTAGGGATAAAATAAATAAAATGACTTCAAGTTTATCTGCAATGTTTTCTAGAAAAATCTTACAAAGTTTCCTTTTAAGAGTATAATAATACAAAATATAAATGAATGAATAATACAAAGTATGAATGAACACAAATTTGTAATTGTTGGTAAATAGGATGGTACACTATTGTTGTGCTTTGTAATATATTTCTTAATTTTCCTCAAACAACATCTCCTGTGATGGTTAGAAATGATGGATGATAAGATGTGAATCTGAGAGTAGAAAGTTTTGTGTCCTTCTCTCAAGAACAACAAATATTCAGCATCACAAAGGTGTTCAAATAAGATCCTTGTGAAAAGCAAAAATTACTGATATCGATGGGTCAGAAACAGAAAAATGTACTCATCACACATACAGTGTACCACCTCTTGGTTATTCGTTGAGTCTTCAAAACTTTCGCATGAAGAGAGGAAACTAAATTGACTAAAGTTATATGTTCTTCACCCCATGAGATGGAGATCAAAACAGAATTTAAATTTCACTATGTAAGATGAGGAAATAATATTTTTGTAGAGATGGGTTTGTAAACTGATTCATGACTGTTACAATTTATGATTTTTTCTACTTCATTTTTTGATTTAGTTGTAGTTTGACTAATATAGTTTGGTCACTTTAAAATATTATTTATGATGACTGAAAGTATGTACATGTACGTAAATGATATCTATGCATCATATATATAGGAGAGTTTTTATTCTTGCAATGTAGATATGGAAACTGTGTTCAGTCTAAAATCTGATTCTTTGCTGAAATGTACTTGGAGATTCTTAGTATGAACAGCCAACATTTAATACTGTGAGCTCCAATTTTCATCTTCAAGGTCATACTTATAATAGAAATACTAATTAATAGCCCTTTGGGTTTTTTATCTTCTAAGGGCATTACCAACAATTAACGTAATTCCCACAAGAACCATGTGGCCCTACCTTCTGTAGGATGAAAGGAAGGTTATACTAGGACCACTGGGAAGCAAGTTCGATCCGGATATGTCTTCACATACATTTTCTATATTCATCAATAGTTGCTGAGAAAATAAAAGGGAAAGAAAAAAATGTATAACTCAGTTTTTCTTTATTGCAAATGATTTGTTTTCTTGAAAGCACCCTTATTTTCCTTTCCCATAATTAAATTGAAATAGGTCAAATGTAAATAAATTGTAGAATTTAATTATTCTGTTTAATATTTCACTAAAATAAAGTCCTAGAAGGGCTATAAATTTACATAGGACATCACAGGAGCTCATAAAGCTGTGAGAAAGTGAAAAGGAAAAATAACTATTATTGAACAGAAGTTAAATTTTTTCTTGAAATAATCATGTATAGCTATTAAAATTTTCAATTTACTGCATAATTTATTTACTATTCATATGCTTACTTCACTCTAAAGTGTATAGTCTAGACCTCTTCTACCTCTTACCCACACAGTCAGATATTTAATTAGTTTATGCTTTAGTTAAAAATAAAACAAAATTGGGTAGTTACGATTTTTGCCATTGATATATTTGTTCAAAAGTATTGTTTCTCAGATTTTGTTATCTTTTGTCTACTTTTGTCAGCATTTAGGATGTATTGTTTCAGTAAAGAGGTGGTTACATACCAGTAATGAGTTTGCTAATGAGTAGCTTCCAAAGACTGATCAATTTTAGCAGTCTCTTAATGCAGTTCAAAAATCTCTCCCAAGAGAGATTCTAGGAAAAACAATTGAAGGTAAATAATCTACTTTTTTCTGAAAAAAAGTTGTTTCTTGTTACTGTACAAATTTAATAAATTATTGGCATAAGCTTGAATCAGTTTTCAACATTGCCAATGTTATTTACTGATGGGGACAGATGTGGAATTTCCTACTCAGAGAATTTAGGGAATTCTAACTGCATTTTTAAAATGTATTAGTTGGGAATAATACTGAAATTTCTGAGGTAAGATAAACAGCGATTCCATGTTATCCACATTTCAGTTTCTGAAATGTGTAACTGTTACCTTTTAGGACCACAGGGGCTTTGTAGCTGTGATTAAGTATAGGGAGTTTACCTTGAATTATCCAGGTAGATCCTAAATGTAATCACAGGTGTCCTTAAATCAAGAGACAGAGGGAAAATTCCTTCCAGGAGACAATGTGATTACAGAAACAGAGAATGGAGTGGTGCAGCCAAAGACGAGGATGGTGGGCAGTCCTTAGAAATGGAACAGAGAAGGGACAGAGACTCTTTGAGAGCTGCTACCTTAAAGGGCCTGGTTGACAACTTAGCTTTTTATCTGAGTAATGCTGATTTCAGAGTTTGGGCCTCTAAAATTGTAAGAAAATACATTTATCTTATTTCAAGCTACCACGTTCATGGCAATTTGTTATAGCAGCCATAGAAAATTGTACAATATTCTTTAATACTCCCTTTCCCCTCAGAGTTTATTTGCACCATTTTAAGCCTGCAAATAATTGATCACACACATATGTATAGAACACTTGTCTAATTGTATGTCTAGAATTATATATTGATAACTAATTTTGTGCTAGCACTTTATTGTACAGTGGGCTCAGAATTTTAATGCACATTTATTTCCTTATATTTTCACAAAGCAGTCACCAACATTTCTGTCTACCTGTAATGCAAGTAACTTACCTTATTCTTAAGCATAACATTTTCTAAATGACTTTGTACAGTTACAATGTTTAAATAATATGTTCGTAACCAAGAAATTTGGCTCCATAACAATGAAAGCTATTCTGCTTTGCACATAGAATATTTAAAAATTCAGTCAGGAGAAGTCTCGGTTAAAAAATCTGCCTGACATTTCAATATCCATATTTTGTTGGGTCAATTTTAGTAAGTTGGAAAAAAAAAGTGTATAAGCCTTGCAAGCCTCAAGATTCCACCTTGGTAGCAGGTTACCAGGAGGTTTCTGAGTACACCTATTATTGAAAACTATTGTTTCAACATTCTGCCTCTAGAGTCACAGGCTTGAAGTGTTAATACATTAAACAATATATTCTTAAGATAATTTAACAATTATGTAGAGCATAGAAGTCTAAAGTGTGCTTAATCTTATTTGATAAACACTACTGACTAGGTGCAGAAAAAGATAGTTGCTATCCCAGATTTAATTCCAGGTGAACTGAGTAATATGTCCTTACACCTCAGCTTTTTCCCCATAAAGGGGGAAGAAAGGGCTATGTTGCCTCCTTTATCTATAAAGATTCTTCAGAGAATATTATTATTTTATGTTCAAACTAATAAAATGTTTCACTGTAAATGTTACTTCCAAACTCTAGTGCTTACTACATAAGGGTAGTTGAAATCATAAAGGATCTGTTCACCAGGTTCCAAAACCAATAACATAGTTGGCTGGATAGTCTCAGAGAGTTGGTTAACATTCATTTTATTATGTATACAAGAAGTAGAAGGAAATCCTTCTAAATGGGCATGCTTGCACAAACGGTGACATTATGGTTGTTAAGAAAGTGTTATGAAGCCTCCTGTCATGTATCCATGAGCAACGCAGAACCAGAAGGTCACCAGCAAATTGCATGGTATTATATAATCTTTAGCACTTTCAGCCTGCAGACGAAACCTTAGCAAGTTTTGCTTGACTACATGTGTGTATGTGTGTGTGTGTGTGTGTGCACATGCAAGAGGTGAGAAGTAGCTTCCAGGAGGGCTGTTTATAAAAAAAAAAGTAATTTATGTATACAGTGTAAGTCAACATTTGCCCAAGAGTTTAAGGGTTGAGTTGTTCAAAGTGGGTGCTAGAGAACAGAGCGGAAACGATGAAGAGCCCTGGCAGGGAATTTGTTTTTGATGGGTAAGTCAGCACAAAAAGATGAGCTGCAGAAGACTTTCCTCTAAATTGTCTCATGAAAACACGGGCCTTCCTCACGACGGTGTGCAGTGCTGGCTGTACACGTGCCTGTTCCTGGTGGAGTCTTGTCCTCGGAGAAGTTAGAAGAGTGTCCTGTGTGCTCCATGCTCTTGATTCCCCGCCTCTCTAAACCAAGTGTTTCTTCCCTGTGCCAAAGACCACTGTTGCCACTGAGCTTGGCAGAACTTTTATTAGGAGACCTAAAACTGCCTTAAATTATGGTTCCATTATTTTTCCCTTCTGAATTATCACAGGATGAAAGCCTCTACCCTAATTGGGAAGAGGGATATAGTAAACCATTCTAGTTGAACAAGGGAATGTCCATAGAGACAGTAAGTACAAATCTGTATGAGGCAAATGCTGCACCCTTGTAGTCTATGTCTATTTTATAGACATAATTTTGCTTCTGTCATGCCTATTGTCTGAGTGGCTTATTCCCTGGGGCAATTTGAGTATCCCATAAGTCGAGATGACTAAAACTGACAGCTTTCAGGCACAAGGAATCCCATGAGTTGGATGCATTAATATTCTGAACAACTGCAAAAGAGATATAATCACAATGACATTTTATCCATTTTTTAAATTCAGTAGTGAACTCTTTACGCACCAAAGTTTAAAAACTTGAGTAGGTTCTCTCATTTTTTTTTTTGTTGTTGTTGTTTATTGTTCCTTTTTAGGTAATCACAAATCTGATAATCACTATGTATCACAAATAGTCACATCGCATGTTGCCATTACCATTTTCATACTGAGGTCCTAATCAACACCCTGAACCTTGTGCCAGGTTCTGTTTTTTTCTGTTTCTTCTTTGTGACTCTTAGGTTGCCTGAGTTTAGGCTCCAGCTCTGAAAATGTGCAGAGCTGGCCTCTTTTCTATTATTCCTCCTGCTGATTTATTTTCCTTCTACTCCAAGCCTGCTGGCCTTTTCAGGACCTTTCCAGGGAGAGCAGGAAGGAGAAGAGTGCAAGCTTTTGCTTGAACTGGTGGATATTAGAACTGGCATTCTTTAATCGACTCAGGGCACTCTGCTACTTCCATCACTCCTCTCTGTTCTTCGTCACTTTACTCAGATCCATGCTCCTCTAGTTTGGGTACTGGTGTGGTAGTCATGCCCAGCATCTAGGATACATTCTGTCTGAGCCTCTTGTGTTCTATTGTGATTGTGAATTGTGATACGTCAACTTGACTTGAGTAAGAACCACCTAGCAGATTAGGAAAGCTCTGGGTGATTGACATGTTGTTTGCAACTGAGGAAGGAAGACCCACCCAGGATGTGGTGGCACCAACCAATAGGCTTGTAGCCTACACGGAATAAGAAGGGAAAGAAGAAGGAACTGGCCCTTTCTTCTTCAGAGGATCTCTGGTCTTCACTGTTGCCTTTGGACATTGGTCTACAGCTCCTTCAGGTTTCCAGCACAGACTCTTCAGCCTTCCAGTGCAGACCCTTTGGCTTTCAGTCAGAGACTCACACTCACTCTCTGCAGTGAGCTATAGGCCTCTGACCTTCTACTAGATCCTCTGTCTCTTCAGTGCATAGACGGCCATTTTGGATTCTTCCACCTCCGATTCCATGGGTGGACACGGTAAACCTATGTAGTGAAAAACCACTATTTAATCACATATACAGTGTATATAAAATCTGTTTCGCTAGTGAACCCTAACTGATCCACCTACTAAACAGAACCCAAGACCACCTCCAGAGTTTCACATCCACCCCCTGGCCTATTTTAATTTGCTCTTGCTGGCTTCCAGAGAAATGTAGCAGTCATCTTAGTTTTCTGACTGCAGAGAACTCGTGCCCGGCATTGCAAAGAGACTACTCCCTCCCATCCATTTGTCTTATGTGAATTAGTCAGTTTAACCTTGTATGGAAAAATAATTATTTCCAAAAGTTAGATCCTCATTTTCGATCTCCAATTTCTGATCACTTTATGTAGTTTGGGTATTACCATTGGTTCCCTGAGGTAGAAGTGATAAACTTCCTTGTATAAATTCTGCATTAGAAGATATTTTCCCCACTCAATTTCGTACCCAATATCCATTGTACTGATACCTTAGTCTAAACAGAGGAAAGACAATCTTAGCATCCTAGTAGTAAACAATTACAGCAGAGTGTGGAAAGTGAAATGATAGGTATATCAACAGCTTATTAGGATGGAGACAATGAGAAAAAGTCTGACACTGCCTCAGAGTGGGTGCCTGCAGAATGCAGAGCTAGAACAATGTGGAAGAAAACCAGACATTTCAGAAAGACCCTGGAGGATGAGTTTTCTGGCTTGAAGCAAGTTCTGCATCAGTGACCATGTCATCAAGTTGCTAATGACTGTATTGGCTGGGATTCCTTCAGGTATGATTTGAAAGATTAAACAAAACAGTTCTCTCATCCTAACACTTCTTTCTACTTGCCATGTTTAAATGCACCGATATCTGTTACACTAGCAATTCCTCCAGTTTTATGCATGTGTTCTTAAGGCTGATGATAATTCAGTTTAAATCAATAACATAGTATTGAATAGCCAATATATTTACAGTACAATATAAGGAACTCCAATCCATTATACTCTAAATAAAAAGCATATGGAAGTGAATAATTCAGGACAGAAACTATCTGGATGTACAAAGAAAAAGAAGTGTTTCCTTGAGAACTTAACTGGTCCTAAATGTTTTCTGTACATTTTCAGGTAGCAGATTATTTATTATTATCAGCATCTTACAGGTGAGGGAAAGAATAAGTGGGCACCTGAAATAGTTGTCTAGATCCCAGGTGGAAGAGTCCAGTTGAGCCTAAACTTTCACATGATTTTTGCAATTTCCCTTCCTTTCCACTATGCATTGTTTGCCTGAAATATGTAAAATGCAAGCTGTAATCAGGGGCACATTATCATAAACACATCTTGTATGGGGCTTCTGTAGTTTGAAGGGATGAAGGTAGTCTTTCTTTTTGGAGAGATAGTATTTGAAGGTTGGAAAGAAGGAGCCCTGTATTGGACAGAGAAGTCAGCTGGGGCAGCAGGAGAAGAATGTTCAACCTAATCAACAGACCAGAAAATATGGGCTGTCGTGTAGGGGTAGAATAAAGCCATGTACGTGTTTCAGAAAGAGAAAGTATCTGGCTTGAGTTTTGTGTTTCATGAGGGTGTTGTACTTGGAAGAGTTGTAAACACTGAAGCTCTAATGCCAAGCTACATGTTTTTTTAATTGGGTGGAAAAATGAGGATATAGTAATATTTTTGTAGGGAGATATCATAATGAAATGCCTTATGAAGGATAATGCAGCTGCAGTGTGAAACATTAGCAAACACACACATAGAGACACACATACACAGACATACATGCACTAAGCGTGGTGAAAGAGAGGACTGAAGTGTTATTTGACTTTGTTAAACAAGAACTTATCTTGACTATATGTACCGCATTGGGACCAAAAATATTTGTGAGATAAAGATAAGAAGCTTTTATGCAAGTCACTTAAACCTATTACAACAGAGCAGGAGAGACACAGTAAAATCTGGAAATAGGAAAGACAAGAAATATTTAAAGCATATACTCTGTGAATTAGCATCCAAGTGGATACCAAGAGAAAGGAGCACTGATGCAACGTGGGTTTGAGTACTCTGACTTCAGACTTCGCAACACAATTATGAGAAACGAGAAAGTGAGAAAGAAGGCTTGCTTTGGATTGGAAGGGTACAGCGGTTACTCCTGTTTACATTCACAAGATTAGTTTCTTGGATTAGTTTGTGGTCATGCTAGAAAGAGAGTGTGCTTGGGGGAGTCAGACACTGGTGGGAAGAATGAGGTGATGAGGAAAAATAAGACCATGACGAGGCAATATGTGGCCTGTAGGGGTGGGGCTGGGAAGGTGCAGGGATCTCAAAGGAAAGCCTTCCAAATACAGCTTATTGTCCTGGCAGGAAACAGCACCAGAAAGAGCAATGAAAAGCAAAACTAGAAGTGCTGCAGGCTCTTGTTAGGAAGAATCAATCACTTTTCTCAAGCAAGAAGGAACCAAGCATTGATATTTAAAATTTTCTCTAAACAACAGTGAGCAATGATAGATGAATGGAGACCTCAGCCCCAGAAAAAGAAATTGAATAGTACTAGCACTTGTTGGCAGGCACAAATACCACGTGATTAATCCTGAACAGCATCACCACTTCCCATGACAGAGAGTGAGGGGATACAGGAAGGAGGGCAGAGTTGTAATCCAGAAAAACAGTGATGCAGTTGACTATTTCCTTAGTAGATCAGAAGGAATGCTTCTTATAAATGTGACAACAGTAAAGCACATTTTAGAATCCTCAAAACATGCAATATTATTTTACATCATTGTAATACGATAGAGGATGCTGTGTGCCAAAGCTGCTAAAAAGGTCACCCTGTGTCTCAGCACAAGAGGTCATGGGCAGAGTTCCAAGGACACATTGCCTAGATTAGAATCTAACAACTTGAGGACCTTGAGGACAGTGATGCAATCTCTCTGTTCCTCTGAGTTTTAATCAGTAAAATGGGGATATTAGCCATGCGTACAATAACAATGTGATGGCCAAGTTTGTTTTTACATAAAAAACCCTTAGAATAGCCATTTTTAAATAAACATGAGTCAAGTGAATAGTGGAAAAAAGTATGAACCCAAATGCAAAGAATATATTTTGATATGAAGAAGGTTAACAAGACTCTCCTTGCTTACAAATAACTCATCCTGAGAGCTATCCAAACACAAACCATTCTCAAACTTTCCATCTTGGAATTTTCTGAAGCCTAGAGAAATCAGGCTGATTCTGAGGGGCAGGATGGGTTCTTTAGGTTATTCCTAATATCTCCATGATGCTTATGATGTCTTTTGGGATTCCATTCCTGCCAAAAACAAAGGAAAGACCAGAGAAGAGAATTAAGAAAGTGATAAAATAGAAAGTGAAATTATATTTGTGTGTGTGCTACCATGTTTTCTCCACTCCTTTATTCTTTCCTTATCTCTGTTATGAGCCACAAAAATTTCATTTTGAATCGGGTCCTAAGGGTTAAGCAAAATCAGTAAGGAACTTCAGAGTGGGGAGAACTTTAACAATATTCTCTGGGACTGTGAAATTTGTCGCTGTCTGCCTAGAGCAGAATTTGCTTGCTTAAAACTATCAAAAACATAAATTATGAAGATCCATTCTACAGAGATTTATATTGATCTCATTTTTGAAACTTGAATGATTTTTGTAGGTAAAAGCCCAAGGTATAAGTATTCTCAAAATACAGACATTAAATGAGCTGTGGTAACTTTTGGAAGGCATATAATTTCACAAATATTAAGGTCATATGTTTCTAAAAAGATAACCTTAAAAAGGTATTCAATCATTAAAAAATGTAACACAGTTATTTGGATTTTCCACTAGTACCTGCTATTTCACACAGTTACACATTCAATGTCCTTGGTCTGACCTCAATACTCAGGTTAGTGTATTTCTATTGGTGTCTTAATTGTAAATGTGATCCAGAGCAAATGATTGTGGGTTTATTATAGGGCAAAATGATTTAGAGTTAAAAAAACCTTTTATTCCTAAGTACAATTCCTTTATCCATTACATCTCCGAGGAAACATTTATGGTGTGGGGGAGTAGGGGAGCACTAAAAGGTGGATAAGAACATGAAAAAAACACATTGGATAAAACTAACCATGACATGAAAATGTTTTCATTTTAAGAACTCCTAGGTAAGGTGATGAATATACCTGTCTAACTGCAGGCTTCTTAACCTGAAATTTGGCTAATATTCTCAGGTTTTTAGCAGAGTATATCTGATTCAATAATTTGTCAATACTGATAAGCTATTAAGCTAGTGCTCTTTAAATTTATCAATCTCAAAATCTTTTTATTTCCTTACCCAAAGCTTATGTGTGCAAATGCATCCAGCAAGCTCAAGGGTGAGTCTTAATCATGAGCGGCAGGTGGCCAGGAAACACAGGTTAAGATGTCATGTATTGAATGCTGACCACAAAGCCTCCACTCAGTTATTCAGGAACTAAAAAAAGGTATAGGGAGGTGGAAATGTATGAAACACACAGTGCAGAGATGTATTCAGGTCCTTAGCTGAGGAAATTGCACCTTGCCAAGGCTAAGTGACTTTGCAAAGTTTCACAGGGGTGAGGGTCATAGGCAAATTGAAGAAACAAGGAACCCACATACGAAAATAGGGCTGGTGATATCGCTCAGCGGCACGGGCACCTGCTGGCGTGCGAGGTCCTGAGGTCAACCCCCGGTACCCACAAAAAAAAAAAAAATCACAAAGGATTGCAAAAATGTGGCCCTTTATTTTGACCTTGAGCATGTCATAACTTCTTATCTTTGACTTTGTAAATTGTAATAAAATGATACATGGCCGATCTGGAACCCTGATTTGATTAATGTTGAGATAACTTTTTCATTGTTGTGGCTGAACATTTGAAGAGGCTGTGATAATAATAACTCCTCACTGAACATGTAGTGTCAAATGCGTGTATTATGTCATTGCCGATATGCTCAGGATGCTGAAACTATGCATGTTTGTTGAAAAATATATGTTTCATTTTGAGAAGTACCATGATAAATGTAGAATAAGAAACAGTGGTAATTATGATATAATAAAAATAGTCTACAATGGATTATTTGTGAATACTTTATTAAATTATTTATCATTAAAATAAAATAAACTCTAGAAATTTATATAAAATGAAGGACACAAAATTCACTTGTAATTTAGCCTACTCCAAATTATCATCTTGAATTCATTCATGTGCTTTGTATCATGCATGTAAAACTCTCACGCTTTTGTTTCTCATCTGGTGGTAATTACTATTACTATGCCAATGTTGATAATTCCTAAGGATCATTTTGTGATTTGTATTGCTACTCACAATATACAATATTCTTTTCCGTGTCTACAAGTTACATAGCATAAGTTGAATATGCTGTTGCACACTTTGAGCTTTATACTTTAGTACTTATCCATGAATTGATCCAATGGCTTTCTTTTTGCTAGCATAGTACATTTTGTTGTTTGAAAAAACTGCTGTTGCTTGTGTGATTCTCGCTGAGAAGGAATTAAGCGTTTTATCTGCTTTGCTATAGCAAACAGTGCTGTAGAGAGGTTGCTTGGCTGTTTTTCCTTGGGCAAATGTGTGAGGGTTTCTAGAGAACGCATAGGAGCACTTAGTTGCAGTATTTGTTTGCATCTTCAGTTTACTAAGTGTTGTCTAATTGCTTCCTGAGAAAATTTTATCAATTAGTATTTCACTGGCTATATAATAGTGTTCTTTTTTTCTTATCCATCGAGTGGTTGTACGAATATTGATGCTATGTAATGATACATTATCCTACTCTTTTGCATTTCCTTTGTTATACGTGATGGCCAGAACTTTGCACTGTCAGTTTTCAATTCAAATGTTCAATGCTCTTCATTTCATGGATGGCATCTTCATCCAATGGTTGCACCAGCCAGAATTCTAGAAATCATTCTTGGCCCTCCTAGTTCCTTCACTGATCATCACTCTCCCTTGATTCTTTCTTGCGAATATTTTTCATTTCTCCTTACCTATTGGCATCCCTGCCAGCATGATTTTCTCTCTCTTACTTGCACACACAGAGCCAGACACAAGCCAACATACCTAAAATAATAACTTGGTTTTCTAAGCCTCAGTTTAATTAAACCTCTTGTTTAAAATCTGATGGTATTTCTAGATATCACTAAATTAATA
This sequence comes from Erethizon dorsatum, assembly GCA_028451465.1. Classification (NCBI taxonomy): domain Eukaryota; kingdom Metazoa; phylum Chordata; class Mammalia; order Rodentia; family Erethizontidae; genus Erethizon; species Erethizon dorsatum. Next base: position 62,287,233 of record CM051833.1, read on the forward strand.
TAAAATGATGTTTTTAGTGTATGTGCTGCCAAAGCAAACACTATAAAATGATATTTTTGACATAATATTTCTCTAAATAAAATGAGATTATTTCCAGGAAAACTAGACACAATCATTCTGATTTCTGAAGGTTTTCTTTTGGGTCCTTACATAGATAATATTTTGTGAATATATATTTACAGTGTTTTAAATATCTTTTACAGAAGTCTGCAATACCATCTTGCATGTCAATGTTAACATATTATGAAACAAAAATACTTCCTTGTAGACAATAAGATAAGAATATATAACTTTGACATGTATGATGTAACACAAATTAAATTATTACTGATCTGGTTGAAGCTATTCCCCTGACATTGAAAAGTTTTATCAATTCAAATTTATGATCTGAGAGATATTGTGGATTGGAAATGCCAAAATAAATAGTTTTAGAGCTATGTTTGAATCATGTTTTACGCCTAGAAATGAACTCTATATAAGAACTTTGAAATTATTATGTGGATATTACCTTTAGTATATCATGCGCAATTAAAAAGAGGCAAATAGATAAATTTGAAAAAAAGTAATTCAGTAAAAGGTACACTATCATTAACACCCCTCAAATATTTCCCCTTGCTTCACTTATTCTCTCATGCTTGCTACTTTTGCAAGTACTTTGGGAAGTCCTCTTTCATGAGTATATTTACAAGGTATGACTAAAAACTTCAGTGAATGCTGCTACCTAGTGCCATCCAGGTCATAAAAATATTAAGGTTTGTCCTCATCCACCTTATTCCCCAGATCTGGCACCATGAAAATATTAGCTCTTCCCCAAAGTAAAAAATGACCTTGAAAGATAAACATTTAGAAGAGATTCAGGATATCAAGGCACCCATGACAGCACATCTAAAGACATACATGAAAGAGGCCTTCCAGAACTGCTTCAAAAAGTGGTAAGAATTGCTGGGTGTGGTGGCTCATGCCTGTAATCCCAGCACTCTGGAGGATAAAGCAGGAGGGTTGCCGCGAGTTCGAGGTCAGCCTGAGCTACACAGTGAGTTCAAGCCCAGCCTGAACTACAAAGTGAGAACTTGTCTCAAAAAAAAAAAAAAAAAAAAAAAAAAAAGTGGCAAGAATTATAGGATAAGTGTGCTTGAAATGAGAGGGAGTGTTTTGAGGGGAGTAATGGCAATGTATCTTTTACTGTAATAATTTTATAGTTTAAACACACCAAATATTTTGATCATCCCTAATATGGAAATCAATAAACATGATACACACATGATTTGAATGAAGGCTAAAAACCAAGTAATCAGTTGAGCATGGTGTCGCAATCTGTAATTCTAGTCTCACCAGGCTGAGGGAAGACTGCAAGTTCCGGGATAGTGTATACAACATAGCAAGATCCTTTGTCAAAACAAAATAAAAAAGGTTGGGGATGTGGCTCAGTGTTAAGAGCTTGTCTAGCATGATTGAAAGCCCTGGATTTAATCTTGGCTATGAAAACCAAGCACATAAGCAAACAAAAATCACAGAAATTATCATTTTAAATGATCCAAAGAGGGTATGTGATACAATACCACATCTCTCATGATAAAAATCTCAATATGTTTTATCACTTTCATTCAATATACTCTTGGAAATCCAAGCCAGAGTGATAAGACAAATAAAGAAGACAATCAAAAATAGAAGTCCAATTGTCACTATTCATAGATGACTTGCTCTTATGTATAATACATTCCACCAAAAACATTAAAATTAGTAAGTGAGTTTAGCAATTTACATGATACAAAATCAACATACAAAAGGCAATGACATTGTTATACACCAAAAATGGATTATCCGAAATAGAAATCAAGAAAACAATCCCATTTGTATTAGTTACAAAAGATAAATAAATTTACCCAGCAAAGTGAAAGATCTCTACAATAAAGGCTATAAAACATTGATGGAAGAAATATAAAAGGATACAAACAAACATAGAATGACAACTCTTTTTATGGGCTTTAAGAATTTTATTTTATTTTCATTATTATTATTATTATTTTTTTTTCTTTATGTGGGTACCAGGAACCAAACTCAGGACCTTGTGCTTGCCAGGCAGGCACTTACGCTGCTGAGCTATATCATTGGCCCCGCTATAAGAATTTTAGAAAGATTATGTTGGTTTGAAAATTTGTTCTTCTTTTGATTTGTTTTGTTTTTTCTTCTCTTTAAAATAAAAAAAAAAAAAAGAATTTTAGAAAGGACATTGTTGAATTATCCATACTAAACAAAGCAATCTACTTTTGAATACAGTCCCTATTGAAATTTCCAATGATATTTTTTCACAGAATTAGAAAAACAAATTATAAAATTTGTATGGAACCATAAATAATCTCAGATGTTCAAAGTCATTTTGAGCAAAAAGGATACAGTTACCTGACTTGAAAATATCTTACAAAGCTACAGTCATCAAAATAGCATGGCACTGGCATAAAAACAGATACATAGCCCAGTGGAACAGAAAAGAGAGGCTGGAAGTAAACATGATCATCTATAGCAAATTGATGGTTGATAAAAGTGCAAAGAACAAACATTGGAGAAAGGACAGTCTTCAGAAAGAGTGTTGGGAGAAAAGTATATCCACATGTAAAAAAAAAAAAACTAGACTACTGTTTCTCATTAGATACAAAAATCATGTTAAAATAGACTAAATAGCTAAATTTAGCATCTTCACTAAGAAACTAGAAGAATAAGACATGACAGAAAATCTTTAGGATATTAGAATGGGCAATGATTTGGGGAAGAGTGTCCAAATAGCACAGGAAATAACATCCAGAGTCCATAAATTGGACTACATCAAATTAAAAACTTCTGCACAACAAAGGAAATAAAGAAAATATTGAAGAAAACTTATAGAACTGGAAAAATATTTGAAAGCTAAGCATCTGGGAAGTGATTCAGAATATATAACAAACTCCAAAAACTCAAAAATAGCAGCAACAAAAACACAAATGTATTTAAAAATGAGTCATTCCTCAAAAGAACAAATACAAATGGCTAAAAATGTATTTAAAAATGCTGAGCAGCTCAAGAATCAACAAGTGGGATTATATAAAATTAAAACGTTTCTGTATAACAAAGAAAACTGAGCAAAGAGACAACCTACAAAATTGGAAAAAAAAATTGCCACTACACCTTGGATAGAGGATTAATATCTGGAGTACATAAAGAATTAAAAAAATAGATGTTCCAGAATAAGAGACCCCATTATATAATGCACAATTGGAATGAATAGATACTTCTCAGTAGAAGTACAAAAGGTAAATAAATACATGAAATGTTCAACATTGCTGGCTATTGGAGAAATGCAAATTAAATGCAAATTACTCTAGAAAAATGGCTATCATCCAGAAATCAAGTAATAACAAATGCTGGTGAAGAGGGCTAGGAGGATAAAGAATGCTTCTACATTGTTATTGGGATCATAAACTGGTACAACCTCTATGAAAATCAGTATGGCGTTTCTACAAAAAAAAAAAAATGAATAAAACTAAAAATTGCATTAGATTCAACTTTCCACTTCTAGGTATCTTCTCCAAAGAGTTAAATATATCACAGTGCAGTGATACATGCACACCCATGTTTCTAACAGCACAACTCATAATAACTAAATCTTAGCAGTGGTGTGTATGTCCATCAACAGAAGAATAGATCAAGAAAATGAAGTATCTATGCACAGTGGATGCACCTTGAGTTCATAATATGAAGTAAAACAAATCAGACACACAAACTTAAGTTTTTCTTTTATGAGAAACTCAAAATATACATAAATTAAAGAACGAAATAAAAGATAGATCATAGGGAACATGGAGATAGATTTGCAAAAGGGGAGGGAGCCAAGAGATGTTGGGAGGGGGAGAAAGGAGAGGGGACGCAGAAAGAATTAAGCTATCTTGTCCATTAAGATGTGCTCATTATGTACCACAAACATGAACTAATTAAAAAAAATAAAGAACTGGAGAAAAACTGCTCAGCACTGGTAGTTATCATGGATATGTAGATAGAAATGACATTGAGTTCACCCACATTCCAGTAAGGACATCTGTTATCACAAACATAGTAGAGGGGCGAGGATGGAGAGAAAAGGAAACATTTCTGTGGGGAGGGGCTGAGCTGGAGTTTGACCACACATTCAGGGCTAGAGCAAGGCCAGCCCTGAGAACACAGAGTGCCAGAGGCGAGCCATGTGAACAAGTTGTTGGGACTAGAGCAAAGGCAGCCCAGCAGGTGTCTGGCCTTGTTGTTCCTCCCTGTTATCTACAGCACAGATAGCTCTGAGAATGTTTCACTTTTATTTTTCTCAGAAAAACACTGGGACCTTGTACTTTTGGCCCTGTCACATGCTTCCCCCATTTTTACTGTGTATAAATAAAGACACAGACTGTACTGGGCTGTTGCTGCCTCTCCATCAGAGAGATCAGGTCCCACCTGGTCCCAGCTTTCCCTTTAGTATGTTTCTATTCTTTTCTTAATCTCCTGTTGCCCCCTCTCAGGACCCCACTGTGGCACATTTGTACTCTGCTGGCAGAAACATAAATTGGTACAGCTATTAAACAAAAGTGTGCACATTCTTCAGAAACTAAAAATAAAATTTCGCATGATCCAAAAATCTCACTCCTGCATAAATATCTGAAGAAAATGAAACCAATATGTTAGACATCTACATTCCTGTATCTATTGTAGCACTATGCACATAGCCAAGAAATGGAAATTACCAGTGTGTCAATCAGCTGCATAACAAAAAATGTAGTATATATACACAGTAGAATATGATTCAGTTATGAAAAGAATGGAATTTGGTCCTTTGTTGCAACACAAATGGAAATGGAGACCATTATGTTAAATAAGCTAGGCATAGAAAGATAAGTACTGCATGATCTCACTCATATGTGCCATCAAAGGAAGGTGAGAAAATAATGATCGTTACCAGATGCTTGGAAGAGTAGAAGGAAAGGAGAGACGGGGGAAAAGCTGATAAATGGGTGCTGAGTTACACTTAGAAAAGAGCGAGAAATTCTTGTGTGCTGTTGCACAATATGATGCCTATAGATAAAGATAATGTATGCTTCAAAAACCTAGAAAAAGGATTTTGAAAGTTTTCACCATAAAGAAATGATGTTGAGGAGACATATATGTTTAACCTGATTTTAACATTATAGAATATATACATATATCAAAAGATTAGATGGTATCTCATAAATATGTACAATTTGTATTTATTTTTTAAAAAATGAATGTAATTTAAATTAAAAAATGAAAAGATTGGTTATTCACTGTGGAATTATTTGGATTGTATATGTTTCCCAGGGCTGTCATGACAGATGTCACCAACTGGGCAATTTAAACCAACAAAAATTATTCTTTCATAGTTATGTTATTTTCTGGGTCATGCTTACTCTGTTTTCCATAGGCAAAAAATGATCTTTCCTTATATTTTCCAGCTTCAGGAAGAGTAGGGAATGTTTTGGTTCTCAACGATGTAGCCCTAAATCTTGACTGTTCACAGGTGCACTTCTCTGTATGTATCCATCTTAGTTATTTTCTTGTTGCTGGGACAGTATACCCAACTCCCACAAGCTAAAGGACGAAAGCTGTATTTTGGCTCACAGTATGTAGAGGTTTCAGTCCATATTCAGTTGGCTCCAAGGCGGGGTGACATGGCAGAGGGGGGTTGCAGAGGAGAAACAGTCCATGGAACAGCAGACAGGAGGCAGTGAAGCAGCAAAACAGTCAGCCTGCTTTTCCCTTTTAACCCACCCAGGCTACAAGCCTTTTGGGTGTTGCCACCCACATCCAGAGTGGTTATCTCATTACTAACACCCAGAACTATGATAAATCAATTAGTGGACTAATCTAATACCATACACCATTAATCCACATTCACACACCCTAAATCTAGCCACATCTGAAAAGCCCCACCTGTGACTGCATGAGGCTTTGTGGGGACATCTAGACACAAGCCATAACAGTGTCTTCTCATAGTACGCTCCTATATTTGTGTGTATGTGTGTGTCCAGTTTCCCACTTAGACACCAATCGCAATGGACCCAGGATCCTTACTGCTCTAGTATGATATTAGCAAATCATATCTCCAGTGATACATTTTCCAGAAGAGGTTTGTTTTTGTAGATACTGGTGATTATGGGTTCAAACTCTTTTGCAGGGTATAATTTAAACATAACAGATGGCTAACTAAAATACTAAATATTGATTGCTAATTACTAGGTATGTGGAAGGTCAATTATAAATCACATTTCATGAAGAGTAGAATAAAGTTATTTATTTTTGCAATCTAGAAATTCATGAGCAAAAATGTTTTCTCAACTTATCTGAATAATCATATGTTATACACAATTTGCAAGTAAAGTTGCGCTGTGCTATTCATCAACTCAGTCAGGAAAACACACCCATAAAATTACTATCACTCAGTGATCAACTAATTATTATTCCTTAATAATTTGTTGCTACAGTGTTCCTCAGTTTGTTGAAGTGAAATAAACCTGGTGGCATCCTCATCACAGTACCACTGTAATGTGCCACCAAGGAGATTCGAGAGCTGTGACTGCAAACCTTTTAGAGCTTTCAAGAATACAAACAGCGCTCTGTGGCACACGTGCCATAGGTTTGCCACCACTGCTCTGTAGATAAAAAGCAGCATTGCAAAAATGGGCTGCATGATTTGGAATCTGTAATCTGTCACTCACAGTACTGCAAACTTGAGCAGTTTGCTTAGCCTCTCCTCAATTCTATTTGTTTAAATGTACAATGAGAATTATCATAGTAGCTACTTGAAAAGTTGTTTTTAAATAAGGGAAATCTTTGGAATTATGTAGAAAAGATCTGACAAATAGAAACTTTTTAATAAATGTTTATTTTTTATTCTGGTTTTTGGTAAAATAGCCAATCCTCTTTTGATATATGAAAAAATATTATTTAGACAAATAACACATAACTAATTACACTTCAATAGAAACCTGGAAAAACTTCTACATGTTTCACCAGTGCTATCCATGCTTGTCCCCCGTGGGACTGCTGTTAACTTACATACCTTCCAGTCTTCCTCACCTTCTAGCCATTCCACATCTTTGGAAAGATATATGGCATAGCTTAATGAATGTGGTAATTCCTTCCTTGAACTTTGTGCATTGTAATTTGTTGTAGTACACCTCCTCTACTACCCCCACAACAGGCTATGCAAACATTTCAATGGCTGTATATTCCTTTAAAATCCTAACTTAATAGTTCACAATATGGAACTAATGGATTATTTAGAACTCTCTTATTATGAGTTCATGATGGTTTCTACACTTATATATAATCTTTGTTATGGTTTAGATTTAGGGATGTCCCCCAGAACCTGTTGTTCACTGTGGAATTATTTGGAAGGTAATTGGATCATGGTGGCTTTCTATGCACATTAGTATTTTAGTCCACTGATGAGTTCATAGCTGAGTTGCTATTAGGAGGAGGGGTCTGGTTAGCAGAGGTGAGTCACTGTGGGTAGCACCTGGAAGGGTGCATCTCCCTCCTGGGATCATCCTTCTTGCTCTCTGCCTCTTGGCCACCATGATGTGAGCAGCTGTCCTCTACCCAGACCTTCCACCCTGATGTTTCTGCACTTGAGCCAGCCCACCAGGGACTCTTCTATAAGTATCTCATCATGTACATATATATATATTTTTTTTTTTGTGTGGGTACCGGGGTCGACCTCAGGACCTCGCGTGCTAGCAGGCGCCTGTGCCACTGAGCGATATCACCGGCGCTTTTTTCGTATGTGGGTTCTGGGAGTCGAACTCGGGCCCTTGCGCTTGTCAGGCAGGCGCTTATGCCGCTGAGCCATCTCACCAGCCCCATCATGTACATATTTTTAATTGCAGTAAATTTCTGGAAGCAAATCATATCAGCTTACAAACTATGATTGTTAATTTAACAGATACTCTCAAATTGGCCTCCAAAGTTAAAATAGCCTCTTAAATACTTACTTTTCTTAATGGCCTGATGTCTTTTTAGTATCTGATAATGTATTTTTCTAGACATTCTTTATAGCTACTTGATAGTCTCCATTTACTATTTGCCTGTTATATTACTCTAAATATTAATAATGTTGAAAATAACTTTTTAGATTAATTAGTCATTACATTTTTTTACAAATTGATCAAATATTTTGCTAAGGTTTTATATTGAATCATCTATCACTCATTGATTTGTACATTTTTGTGGGCTTGCATTGTTTTTTTCTGTAACAGACAGTAGTCTTTGTTTATTTCTGTTAACTGTTTTAACTTTTCTGTCTTATTTTAGAGATCACTTTTAACCATATGTGAGAACATTGTTGATTTTCATGTTTTCACAAATTTCCCCAAACAGTCATAAGCTGTTTTATAACTTTATCTAGTATTTTTCCTGCATCTATTCATTCACATAGAAATTTAATCCACATGAAAATAAATTTTGAAATTTTTGAGGTATTATTTAAATATACTTTCAAAATACATGTCTTATTCTTTAATATCTACATGTAATTTATGTTCAAATGCACATTTTAAGATTCATAAATATGCCACATTTCTAAACTGTGTTTTACACAATATAACTCATCACTGCCTGAAATAAGAAACATATTGAAAGCTACATCCTTATAGTTTCTGTACTTCATTTTTCCGGTTTTGGTGTTATTAAAATTAAAAAAAAATTGATGTTATTTATATAAAATAAATTAACTAGATAGATTTTTATTAATAAAAATAACCTCCACTTTTTGAAGGGGAAATTCATGATTTTTAAAGTTTAAAAAATTTTTTAAATTTAACAAACAATAACTGTGTGTATTTATGGGATGCAGTGGATGGCTTCAATTTATGTACTGTATATATTGTGAAATGATCAAATCAGGATAATTAGCATGAATCTCAAATGTTCATAATTTCTTTTTTGGTAAGTACACTTAAAGCCCAGTCTTTCAGTTATTTTGAAATATACAATTCATTATTTTTGACTACAGTTACCTTATTCAGAGACAACATCAGAATTTATTTTTCTACCTAACTCTGTACCCACCATTTTTTTTCCTGTTTCCATGAATTTGACTTTCTGTAGATTCCATATATAAATGGGATCATGTGGTAATTGTTTTTCCGTGCCATGCTTATTTCACTTAACATAATGTCTACTGGGTTCATCAATGTTATTGCAAATGACAGGTTTTCCTTTCTTACAAAAAGCAGAGCAGTATTTCATTGTATATGTGTACAACATTTAAAAGTCCATTTATCCATTGATGTATGCTTCAATTTTTCAATATCTTGGATATCTAGAATAGGACTACAACAGAGTTGGGGGTGTAGACATTCCCTGAGAGTGCTAATTCCAGTTTCTCTATGTATATACCAATCGTGGGACTGTTGAACCATATAGGAATTCTACTTTTAGTTTTATGAGGAACCTTCACACTGTTTTTCAAAATGGTTTTAATAATTTACAATACCACCAATAATGTATGAGGGTTTCCTTTCCTCCACTTCCCACTAGCACTTGTTATTTTTTGTCATTTTGATAACAGAAGTTCTAATTGGAGTGAGGGGATATATTTTTATGGTTTTGATTTGCATTTCATGGATGATTAGTGATATAAAGCATTTTTTGCATACCTGTTTTCTATTTGTATGTCTTCTTTTGAGAAATGTCTATTCGAGTCCTTTTACACATCTTTGAGAGGGTTATCTTATCCTTGTTTTGAGTATTTTGAAGTCCCTGTGCACTTTGGATGGCAGTTCCTTATCATATGACTTTAAATAAAAATGATATGGTATTATTTTATATTGTTAGAAGTAAGGATAATTTTTACTTTTGGGAGAAGTGAATGGGTATTGATCTTAAGGTACCTTTTGAAGGTTTCTGGAATATAGTTTTAGGTGGACAATGTGCTGCATTCTAAAATCTGAGGATGGTGCTATTATGGAAAACTGAAAAAAAAATGGATTTCCGGTACATAATAACATAGTCACTACTCCAAGCCCTAGAATCTTGACTTTTGTTTAACTGTTTTACTTCATTGAAGAAAAAGTCGGTGCTGCTGGTTGAGCTGCAGTTGAGGTAGAGAGAGGAATAATTTGTTTATTCTAGGAAATTATTACCATGAAGACATTAAGTCAATTTAAATAAAAAAAAATTACTTTTGACTGACGAAATTGATGCAATCCACCTTATCCAGGGAAGGAGTAAATTCATTTGGACCAACATCTCTCTTAGGTTGTTCATTTTGACAGTCATTTATGGGACAACAGACAAGCAGGCTACAGGAGCCTAGCCTCCCTGAGTTTATCAGTCTTACAGTATTAGATGACAAATATCACCCAATCACTATCTCCCCCCTGACCTTGAAACATCCTGTCTTAAATCATTTGGAACTATACATCAAAAACGTATAAACAAGTCTTCCCATAGTTTATTTCTCAAGCACTACTAATCTCTGTCAATATGACAATCTCTGAGGTGATAAAAGAGTAAAAATTCTCAGCAACAAAATTTCTCTGCTGACATAATCTTTCCCAGCAAGTATGGGGCAATCACAAGGTTTTGCACTACTGCAGGAACAGCGCAAGGTAAAAATAAATATAGAACCTATTTATTGCTTCCAATAAGCGCTAAGCCATCTTTTCTCAAAGAGTTAATATGTATCGATATACTTATCTAAAACTAAAGGAACTTCTTTGAGATGAGAGTAAACGACCTTGTCAATTTGAAGTATTCATGTATGACTTTAGATACAATACAGATGTTACTACAAAAATCAGCAGGAGCCAGGACACCCAGAAAAAGCATTGCTGAGATACCTAGACTTGCTGTCTAGATGCTTTCCCCACCTCCTAAAACACGAAAACTCCAATCACTTACCCTTATTTCTCTCTTAGAAATTCCCCTGCTGGCCCTCTTGACTGCTTACTCTGAGCTGAGGAAACTCTTGTCTCTTGTTACTCCGATCTTGGTAAATTCTTTCCCCACCCTTGTCCCTGGCCCTCCACAGCTGTCTCATACAGCACTCCCTTCTTGCAGTGACTCTAATTAAAATATGCTAACATAAATATACCAGTCAACATCTTAGTCACTTTCCTCATACTTGGGACAAAATACCTGACACCTGCAACATAAAGGAAGAGAGCTTTTATTTCGCTCATGTTGCAGAAGTTTCAGTCCCTTGCCGGCAGTGTGGTGGAAAGGCCTGGGTGTAGCAAAGCTGCTCCTGTCATGATGGCCAGGAAGCCCAGGGAGCATGGAGGAGCCAGAAGGGAGATCCACCCTTCCGGGTCACACCCGAGCTACCTGCCTCTTCCAACCTGGCCTCACCCCACTGTTGAGTATGGTACCCCCATGATCCGTGCACCTTCTGAAACGTAAAAATGTAAGAATTTGGTGGGACTTTTCAGATCAAAACCATAACAGTCAATTTCTATCATCTATCTATATCTATCTATGTATCTATCTATCATCATCTATCTATTTACATCTATCATCTATCTATTATTCATCTCTTTATCAATCAGTCTATCTATATCTATCTATAATCTATAGATCTATCTATCTATCATCTATCTATCTATCTGTCTATCTCATTTATCTACCTATTTGTCATCTATCTAGCGTGGATCTATCTACTAGTGTGTATATATTATTTTTTATAGTCTTTTGGATGAGTCACCAGCCAAAATCTTATTTTCTATGCCAGAAGATCATATTGCCAGTTCATCATAGGCTTCTACATACAGGTAGAAGGTGTATAGGCATTTTAGATGATTCATACCATATATCTCATCATACTAAAAAAATAAGAGCCTTTGCTGTACCCATATCACTCAACTACAAAAAAAAATGAACTTTGATAAGTTCATGGCTAAAATAAAGTTCTTAAGAATAACATGGGATCACTGTAGTAGAAGACGCTACTACAGTCTACATTACTATGAGTCTTTGACAGTCATAGAGCTGATGTCGTTCACTGAATCTACCTGTTTGCTATCTGCTCTTGCTGTTCTGAAAGGCAATCGGAAGGGTGATTCATTCTCTTAGGTATCCCTGACCACAGAAAGGAGTATCGACCTAGAGTAGCCCTTTTAAAAAGAGGCAAAGTCAACCTGCTACCTCTTAAATTATGAAGGCAAGAAGGCCTTTGGTGTTGGCATTTGTCAGCTCCTTCATTGCTGAGACTAGATGCCTGACACCTGCTGTATAAAGAGGAAGTATTGTTGTGCTCTTGGTTCCAGGGATTCAGTCCATGGTGGGCTGGCTTCAAGGCAAAAACATTATGGCAGAAGAGTAAGGCAAAGCAAAACTGCTTATTCCATGGCAGCTGGGAGACAGAACAGGGAACAACACCAGAGAGGAAGGGGCCAGGGACCAAATACAGTGCCTAGGGTCACACCAGCATGAGCCACCCAGACACAGCCAAAATGCATTTCACCAGTGCCCTGGGCAGCTTCCAAGCCAAACAAATTGACACTATCAAGCTTAACCACCACAATTTTCATTCAGTATTCAGTCTAGTTGGCTGAAGGAAGAATCTAGGTTACATCCCAGTAGAAATCACCCATCCCAGTAGTGTTCTCTTCACAGTTAATCTTCAGGACCCCAGTACAAATGAGAGCTCTTGACCATAGCTATTAACTAATAGGAGTTGTGCTGAGTCTGACTCGTTTCATGCAAAGTGCCAGTTATTTGACAAATTATGGTATTTGGAAGTGAACCTTTAATTTATTAAATTATTAAAATGTAGGCACTTGTTAAATTCTCATTTACCACCAGATCCATTTTTTCTACTAAAAGGAACATTTATGAATCAAGAGCTATTACAAAACTCATAGAGTTGCCTTTAGAAAATGCTTGTCAAAACTTGTGCATGTACAAAGGAGCCCTTTGCAAGTCCTAGATTTCAGCAACAATTTATACAGTGAAAGCAAATATAAACTGGCATCTAAAGAGACCAAACATTCACAATGGACTTCCCTTTGGAGAACATTTTCTTCATTATTGAAACAGTGATAATTATTAGATCTGACCACTCCTGTTGTCTAACAAAGCATATCACCGTAGGAATACCCTTGATAACCTCAGATTACCTCCATTCTAATTTTACTGATTACTGTGTGTTGAATGTCATAAAACTGAGCCATCAGTTGAATTACTAACTGGAAATTTTAGAAACAGAAAATGATGTCATATTTGTTTAAAAATATGTAAAAATAAGTTTTAAAACCCCAATTTTAGTTTTTAACTCTACAAGAGTATTATGACTATTAAGTATTATGTATATTATGCATTTCATATTTTTTAATCTCATAAAATTTCAAGAAGATTGTGAAAACTTTGGGTTCATTTTAAAATAAATAAGGAAAAGGTGAAAAATTAACTTGATTTTCTTTTGAATCTCCTTGCAGATTCTGTATTGAACTACTAGGTTCTATAATGTAAACATGAAGTGTGATAGTTAATATGGAGTGTTAACTTGATTAGCTTGGGGTCCACTGTGGGGATTAGTAAAGCATATGCTTTGATGTGTCTGGGTAGTTTATGTAAGTGTGATCCTGAGGTCTATACCTGGTCCTTCTTCTCTCTGGTGCTGTTCCCTTGCTCTTCTTCCCAGCCACTGTGAACTAATTATCTCAGTTGTGCCATGCCCTTCTGCCATGATGCTCCCCTTGGAGCCAGCTGACCGTGTACTGAATCTTCTGAAACCGTGAACCAAATGAATCTCTCCTTTAAATTGTGCATGTTGGGTGATTTGTCGCAGAGACAAAAAACCAACTAATATACAAAATATGCTTCCATATTCTGTAGCACATATTTGAATAATAAAGAAACTTTCTTTTATATGAAATTATAATTTCCTTGAAGTTAATACAACTGTGAAGTGCTTACGATTAAGTCTTTACTTCATTAAAGTTGAGTTTTTAGAAGACCATAGATGTTTTGTGCTCTCATTCAAATCCCATAATTTCACATGATGATGAAGATGGATGTGACAAGACAGCTCTCCATGGTGATAATAGAGGGTGAAGAAGATCTCAGATATGGATGTGCAGGGTAACGGTTTCAGCGTGGTTTGCTTGTGGACCTCAAAGTTTCATGCGTTGGATTTCTGGGCCCCAGTGCAGTGATGTGAGAAGTGGTGGAACCTTTAGGAGATGAGACTCAATGGAAAGTGATTAGGTCATTGGGCACCACCCTCAAAAGGAATTGAGGTCATTCTTATGGGATTCTCTTTGACTCCCACTAGAATGAGTCACTATGAAAGAGCGAGGCTGGCCCTTTCCAGCCTCCAACTTCCTGCTCACCACGTGGCTCTCCTAGCACAGTTGTGCTGTCTGCCACAAGTCACTCACCAGAGCCAGGCAGAAGCCAGTGCCATATTCCTGGACCTCCAGAACCGTGACTTAAACACACACACAACAACAACAACAACAACAACAATAACAACAACTCCTTTCAGTTACCCAGATTCTTTCATTTATTTATTAAAGAAATTCTTCCTAATATATGTGGTCTACAGTAAAGGACCTATTGGATACTGAATAGTCTTGGTTCTCAAATATATTACAATCCAGCAACGATGACCACATATCTGTTCACAGTTGGGTAGATCTTGCACGGGTAATATAATCTCAGGATTGAAGGAGTCCAAGGCAGGAAGAAAACACTCTGAGTGTTGCAGAAATACCTCAAGGAAGGTGACATATGGAATAAGGATATTTTATGGATATGAGTCATCAAGAAAGAGGTATTATGAAATGCGTATAATAAGTAAACCTTGGATCTGATGGTGTGTTTATCAGGGTTCTCCAAAGAAATATATGTGTGTGCATTTTTCGTTAATTACGGTAATTGCCTCATTCAGTTATAAACCCCTGGAGACTGCTCTCTGTAAACTGGAGAATGGGTTAGGATGGCAGGACGCCTTGCTGGTATAAATCCCAGGGTCCGAAGGCCCACGAGCCAGGAGTTCCAATGTCTGAGAACAGGACAAGAGCAAAATCCCAGGTCAAGCAGGCAAAATAATTTACTTTTTCCCTGCCTTTTGGGAAGGGCCATCTGCTTTATAAATTCTACTGATTCAAATTTGCCAATCTCTTCTATAAAACTCGCACAGATATCCTCCCCGAAAGTGTTTTTCTGGGACCTGGGCATTCTTTAGCCTACTCAAGTTGATACATTAAATCATTCATCACGGGTATACTGAGGGCAGCTGTGCACTGGAGGAAGATCGATTGGTGCTCACCGTGGGCAGAAGCTTTGCAGGCAGGACTGGAGAAACTTTTCAATTAGATACTCAATGTGGTAGAGAAATGCTGTATTTTAAACTGTAAACTTAGCCCCTTGTTAAATATATTGCATATCAGATATATAAATAATATATGAATTAGCACATGAACCTCTGACACATGATAGAGATTTAAGAAACTTTTCTTGACTTTTGTTTAAAAGCAACCCTTTCTTAACCCAGTGCACTGTGGTACTGCAGGGGATATTTGGTGACAACTAGAGATACTGCACCTGACACAATGGAAGGAGGGACACTTGTGGCATCTACTAGGTGGAGGCCAAGGATGACAGTGTTCCTTACATGAAGAAAATCTCAGTTATACATACCCGTGAACTCTGTGTCAAGTCTGTATTCCTTATACAACTGCTCTTCAGGTCACAGTGATAATAGTAACCTTTCTGAATTTGTGATCGTTATACAAATAAGCTCTTAACATTTAGAGAAGATATTCAGTAACTCTTAATTGTGACTGCAACTATACTCACATTTTTGACTCTGATTCACTTCCTGATCGATGGTATTTTACATGATTCAAGTACCAACAGCCCTTGAGTTTGATGTTAATTAATATTGCTCTGGTCTTGTAAAAATGTGCCCACCGGTGATCTTTGCCTTTCTGTGATACAACAGCAGAGTCCTAGTAACTAAATTCAATTTCACTAAATCATTCATATTCCTGAAGCTGTTCCCCTGAACTCCAAATATTTATTTAACTGATGTAATTTAATCATTTTATTGAGCTACAAACATAGGGTCCAAACCCTGAGTGTAGATTAGAAATAAAACATTGCAACCTGAAAGGGTATATCTAGTATTTTAGATTAAGATTACCTATTGACACATGAACAATTTTGCAATAAAGGTTAGAACTGCATGCTTACTAAAAATGAATATTGACAGCTGAAAGCACATGGCTTACAGATCTTGAAATAGTTGTGATTTTCTGAGGTTTACTTTTCCTTTAGTGTATCAAATACCTGAGATAACCAGTATGTTTTTTTTTTTTTTTTTTTTTATGTGGGTACTGGGGGTCGAACTCAGGACCTCGCGCTTGCCAGCAGGCACTTGTGCTGCTGTGCCATATCACCGACCCTTTTTTTTCCTTTTTATGTAGGTATCTTGCACTTGTCAGGCAGGCGCTTATGCCACTGAGCATCTCACTGGCCCTGTAACCAGCTTTTAAAGACACAGTCTGGGAAGTTTCGTTCATGGCATCTTGGCCCTGTTGTTTTCTGGTCTGTGGTGAGACCACACATCACGGCAGGGAGCACATGGTGTAATGAGCTGCTTACCTCATGCTGGCCAACAGCAAAGAGAAAGATGAGGGGCTGTGGGGACCCAGGCACGGCTTCAGGAGCATGCCCTCACATGAGCAGAAGACTTCCAACAAGGCATTCTGTTTAAGGGTCTCCTACCTTCCATGGGCTGGGGCCAGGTTTTTTTTTTTTTTTTTTTTTTAATGTGTGTACTGGGAGTCGACCTCAGGACCTCGCACTTGCCAGCAGGCTCCCGTGCCGCTGGGCGATATCACTGGTCCTTTTTTTGTATGTGGGTACCGGGAGTCAAACTCAGGACCTCGCGCTTGCCAGGCAGGTGCTTACGCCGCTGAGCCATCTCACCAGCCCTGGGGCCAGGTTTTTAACTTGTCCAGGCCATAGCTAAGGAATCATTCCTTACTCTGCTAAGTAGAGTATTTTATCACTAAATTTGGGGAAAACTTTGTTTTAATCCAAAGGACAGAATGATTGATTATCCATTATAAGCCATAGTGTATGTGACAAGGAAGAATAGACTGGGGGGGGGAGAAAAAAAACAGTCATGCTATATCAGTACAAAATGTAGACCCAAAGTGAGTGAAATGATAGTCATTTTTTTAAAGCTATAAGAAAAGCTATAAGAAAGCTATAAGTAAATCAGAGCTTGGATAGCTCTCAGCTAAATAAATGGTTAGGAAATAATTACTCATAGGGAAATTCAGGATGCTGTCATGATGCTGGGAACAGG
Organism: Erethizon dorsatum; assembly: GCA_028451465.1. NCBI lineage: Eukaryota > Metazoa > Chordata > Mammalia > Rodentia > Erethizontidae > Erethizon > Erethizon dorsatum. The sequence continues at coordinate 62,304,571 of CM051833.1, forward strand.
TGACAGTAAGTGTTAGAGACTACCGGACACTGGGAGCTCTGAATTTAGAAAAAGTATTTGTAGATTTACATATTAAGTATGTGAGGATTTTGTAATTATACAGTAGCCTGATGGTTGCTTATTGAACATACTGTTCATTGTAGAAGAGAGTTTAGCATTAAATATAAATGTAATGTATGACATACATATATATAAAATATATAAATATAACTCAAATTTACATTTGAGTTGAACTATTCCTCTGCTTTATACCTCTCACTATTTTATTTATATTTTAGCAACTTATTTATAAATTGTTTAAACTTGTTATTTACCTTTAAAAATATCTTCCCTCTGTGTTTAAATCAAGCCAAGCTTTAGCTGCCTGTGTCGCTCACTCATAGATAAATGAGGTTTTTACAGTTCTTCCAGCAGGGAAGCCGAAGCTCTTGGGAGAATCCTCCCTAAACTTTTGAAAGTTTAGAAACCACTAACACAGAACCTCACTCATGCGATGAACCCACACAGTGCACAAACCCACTGAGGACACAGAAAGCAGACGGAGGTCATGGGCATGTTCAGAAATCTAGTCCTCTCTTGAAAAGAAGTTGGTGATACATGCTTGTCATTTACTTGAACATTTCTGATGTTTTATAATCAGGATTTCATTAATAATCTCTTGGAAGGCTTATATGGATAACTTATGTTTAAATAACAATAATGCCATTATCACAACTGGCCAGCGTTTTTAATGAACATTACGAACAAAGGCATATGTTTTGATCTATTGGCAAATTTTGTTTGAGAAAATGTTCAGTGCATTTTCTTTGAGGGAAGTCTTGAATGGAGGTAATCATTTCTGACATAAATAATGGAAGATTCTGATTAAACTCCCCTTATAAATAAGATGAGAGGAGAAAAGGAGACACTATTGACAGCCCAGCAGCCGCAGCAGCCCAGGGAGCTGAAGTACCACTGAGATCAGCCAGGCCGCTGAGGGGTCTTTTCTGCAGGGCATCACCAGCATAGTTGCTCTCTCTAGTTTATTGGTGACATGTTAGGGACTTGCCACATTTAGCCAAATAGCTTCTTTTCTTTTTACTCTTCCCCAAACTAATTATAAGCACATTCCAGAGATTTGTAAAACACATTTACTTGGAGAAATATTGTTTAAAAGCCAGATATAAAACACACAGAACCTGAAAGGAGCAAAGGGAAGGCGGTACCACACTTCCCCCCAGAAGCAGAGGAAACTGGAAGAAAATCCAGGGACGTCTTCCTGGGGGAACGCAGAGATCTGTCAGCTCAGCATTCCACACCCATCATGATACCATTCACAAAGTCATGTTCAAGAAAAAAACATTGAACAGGATTTGTCAGTAACAGAACTACCTTCATGAACTATATCTTTAAGGTAGAAAGTTTGTGGTAAAGGTTGGAAACTCCAAGATGCAAATTTGAAAGCTCGTTCAAGATGGCAGACCTGTCAATAGCTGTGGATGGCTACTGTCTGCTACAAACTATGTTGACCATGACCTGTGGGGTTTAAGATAAAGAGAAGTAAATCAAATGACAGAGGTTAAGATATGAATAGAAAGAGGGCAAAAGTAATCAAGGTGCTTAGAAAGCACTGCTTGATAGCAGAAGCAGTAAAAGAGCTACACTTTTCTAATTCAAGGACATGTTTTATACTTTGTGAGTAATCATTGATAAGTACCATAAAAGAATCTTGTCATCTCATAAATCTAACAAGCTAATAGGAGAATAAAATAGTGAAAAAGAATTCAGAAGTTAAAAAAAAAGACAAGAAAAGGATGAGAAAAAATAAAAAGACAAGAGAGGGATGAGAAAAAATAAAAAGGCAAGAAAAGAAGATGAATCTGTATGCAAATAAATAGGTTAGTTGCTCCAACTAAAGGGCAACCTTATCATCTAGAATGTAAAGACTGTAAAGAATAAGCAATTTGAAAATATTGGATAAGCTGGGCGTGGCAGCACATGCCTGTAATCCCAGCCCTCAGGAGGCTGAAGTAGGAGGATCACCTTGAGTTCGAGGCCAGCCTGGCTTCTTAGTAAGCTCAAGGCCAGTCCGAACTACATATTGAGACCCTGTCTCAAAAAACAAAACAAAACACCAAAAATATTGGATAATGCAGATCTACATTTTGAGACATAATTACATTGATTAAAAAAATCTATTTATAGTTCACTAATGAAAGGATATGAGCACAAATCTTTCTAAAATTTCTTCAAAAGCATTTTGAACTCTCACCTACATATTTTTCTAAATGTGTAGAGTACCAACAACTAACTAGCTATTATACTCTAGATCTAAATCCACTCTCTGCTGGCTACCAGAAATAGCACAAAATTTCATGTTTGTTTTAGTTACTTTCTCTTCACTGAGGGACAATACCTGACACCCACAATTTAAACAGGAGAGGTTTATTTTGGCTCACGGTTTGTAGAAGCCTCAACCAATAGTCGGCTCACTCCAAGGCAGGGCGGCATGGCAGAGGGTCCTGGCAGATGAGAAGCAGCTCATGGCATGGCAGCAGGAAGCAGAGAGAGATCAAAGGAGGAGGGAGACAGACCCTCCCAGGCCTCCCAGTGATCACCTCCTCCAACCGGGCTTCGCCTCAACATCACATTTAAGCTGTAAACTCATCAGCGGACTAATCCACTGCTGAGTATCACAGCCCGATGTTCCAGTCACTTCCCAAAAGCCCCACCTCTGAACAGATAAGGATTTGCGGGGACATCCAGATATAAAGCATAACAGTGTTCCATTCAAATTCAGAATTTTTAGATTGAACCATCATTCACCATTCTCTGTGTAATTTAATGACATCATTTACTCAGTTACCAAGGCTAGAATTTGAGTGTTATTAAAAAAAAAAAAAAAAAAGGTTTTCTTTTCTCCCTAGCCTTGCCAGTCTCTCAAAAATGCTGGTACCAAATACCCAGCCCCTTGACCATGCTTGGAGGTATTTGAGTTAAGAGAAATCATGATTGCTTTGAGTCTCTACAGAAGAAGGTCATGTGCTTTCTTGCGGTCCATTTGTGCTGCTTTAGTGAAATACCTGAGACTGGGTAGTTGATAAACAGTAGAAATGAGTTTCTTAGAGTTCTCAAGACCGGTAAGTGCAAGATCAAGCATCAGCAAGTTTGGCGTCTGGCCGAAGAGCTGTCCCTCATAGATGATGCAGTCTAAGTATCCTGACGTGGCGGAAGAGACCCAAAGGATGAATTGCAGTGCTGAGCATCTGCCGCCCTCATCAAATTATAAATTGAAGAATCTGACCAAACCAATACTGCACATGTGATATGTATTTTAGGTTACTAAAGTTGACTGAAAAAAACTGAATTTGTATATAAACTTCAGATGATAAAAAATCGTGGTTTTTCTCTACCGTAAAACTTCTCCATGGGCCTGTGAGATAGCTCAGCGGCATAAGCACCTGCCTGGCAAGCGCGAGGTCCTGAGTTCGACTCCCAGTACCGGCATATTAAAAAAAAAAAAAAAAACTTCCCCACATTGCTCTCATTTCTAGATCTTCTCTCAAATCATAACATATGAGAGGATGCAACATGAGAGTGTTTTTTTTTCTCTCTCTGTATGGACCTCATCTTTTGAGCATTTAATATCTAGGTCAAATTCTCTTTTTTCTCCCTCCCTCAATCTTCCTCTCTTTCTATAACTTTCTACTTTTTTCTCTCTCAAATAAGAACACACACACACATAGGTATTTGCATAATTTTCAAAACACAAACACAGAGAATGATGAGAGATGGAGAACATAAGGACCTTGACTGAAGCAAATCTAGAATTATGCTAAAAAATTATGCTCAATAGTAAAATAATTTATGATAAGGGAAAAGATAGATGTATATCAAAATTAAATACTCCCCTCTTTCCCTCCCTTCCTCCTTCCTTGCTTCTCTTCTTCTCTCCCTCCTTCTTTCCTTTCCTTTTTTATTTTTGTTTTATGTGGGTTCTGGGAGTCGAACTCAGGACCTCGTGCTTGCCAGGCAGGCGCTTATGCTGAGCTATCAGACCAGCCCTCCTTTCCTTTAACTTCTCTTAGGTCTTTTCATTGCAATTATGTGGAAAAGTGGCCATTATACTGTTTTACTTGATTTAATGAACAAGATAACTGTTTACTTTTAAAGAAACAATTATGTGACAAACACCAAATTATATACTTTTGATAAGCCATGTTTTATGCTAATAAACACAAAATTAGCTTTTTTTCTTTGATGTATTTAAATAGTAATTGTATGGATTGCAACTTGATTTTTTCGATATTTTTATTGTAGTTATTAAACTAATGCATTTCTTATATAACCTGTACTTGTGAATTGACTGAAAAGAAGCTGTGATTAAAGAAAAAGGATACATGAAAAAATCTGTAAAGGAGTTGCCTTTTTTTCATTTAAATATTTTTTTTTATTTTATGAAAAAAGGTAAAACAAAATTTCATAACAAAATAATAGGAGAATAACAATAGTTAATACATTACATGTTGTTATCTTTAAAGTAGTTGCTCAGGGTGCAAGACATGGGCATGAAAATTGCCCCAATCAATATTAGCACAAAAAATTAGGGAACACTTTGCTTCACCAATTTCTGCATTATCCTTGCGCAGGGGCCACACTAATCTCCGTATTGTTTCAATTTTAGTATATGTGCTGCCTAGTCAAACACCATTTTTTCTTTCTAAATTTTGTAATTAAAACATGGCCACCACTGCTGACTTGGATGGGCAAGGTGTCAGTCTTGCTGAATTGTTTAAATTCTGAATACACCTAAGCAGGAAGAGGCTTAGAAACCCCTGGGAGTACTGAAGTCTTCTTAGAATACAAAGCAAGCAATGCTGCAGAGTATGTTACAAACAGTACAGAAAGAGAAGTTTCAAAACATTTTACTTTTATAAAATAATTACTTGAATAGCTAATCATTGACTACTTTATCAACACAAAAATGAGTACTTTATAAACAATAATCAGCTCTGCACATCATGTGTGTAATCAATCAAAGACCAGTAAAACAGTTCACAAATAGAAATAGAGCCTCCTCTGGAATAGAATTGGGCCAGGATTTGATAGTAGCATATCAAGCAAATCTTCCAAGAGAAAGGGTAAGTCTCTAGCTTTGGAAATTACTGTAACAGTTTAGTTGCAATAAAGTAACTACTGCACTGAGCACTGAGGTGAATGATTGCACTCCCAGGTACATTCTTCATTTTAGGAAAAAATAAAATGACTGATCACTTTAAAGTGGGCTTTCTTAAAGTTCATGGTCAATTTCCTCCAAACAAATTGAATGCAGCAAGTATTAAGAAATACTTTGTAAATACCCAGGTACAAGGCAAATGTTTGATTGTAGTCATTACAATTATTTTGCAAGATCTGTGAAATAAAATCTCTATCTTTCTGGTACAGATTTTAACTATCAGTAAAATTATTGTAAGAGTATACAAACATAAGAGACTATCAAATAATTATCCTATTATTTATAACCTTGAAACACTTTATCTGCTAGCAAATAAACATTATTTTTTTCTGCATTAAATATATGTGCATAATTGTCGGTTCAGTTTTAGAAGCCCTATATGGAAAATTGCACCCCTCTCAAAAGTATTCATAGAGCAATGTAATTTGTATGCTGAGATTTTTACTAAAATTCACGGGAGAAATTCATGTCATATAAAGTTGGTTGGGGCCTTTTTTAGTTTCAGAAATTTGGATTATTCAGGTTACCTAGCTTTCCATAATTTTTGTGAATATTTCAACATATAATCTTGAAATATTCATAATGTTTCCACCTTCAATATTACCTTGTGCCCCGCTCCCTTTTCCCAACCTGGGTGGTTGAGATTTTTCTGCCTTCATTGTCTCAGAGAAGGGTTTACATAGGAGAATATCCAGCCAGTTATTATTGAAATATTTTAAAAGATGCTGTGGTTGAAGGGGGAGGAGGTTAGGGGCAGCTTCCTGGGCTTGGGTATTTAAGTATTTTATAAAATACTTAATGAAGGATTCCTGCTCCCAAGTCAGGAAAATAATCCCAGGTTGGCAAGACTAAGAGTTCAGCTTGACCATGTGATATTGAAAAACTGCTGTGGCATTAAGGAAAAAAAGACATTGATCTCTGCCAATCAACCCCTTCCCCAAGAAAGTGTGAGCCCCAGATTTAGTGGTGGAGGATCAGTCAAATAACCTGATATACAAGGAGAATCCAAGAGTAGAAGAAACTTCCACCTTCACATGGTAGAGGCTCAATGTGGGAAGGCCCCGTGAAGATATGATTCGTTGTATAACTAAAGCAGTTACGACCTGAGGCTTGGAAGAAGCTAAGAGACATGAAAAGATCTTGTGATTCAAGAGGATATGATGTGTAGATCCATGATCCAAGGCTGTGTACATACATTTACACACATATGCATGTATAGGCACACACGTGTTTGTACTTGCACATATGCGTCAGCAGAAGTCAGTGCACATGCGCTTCTCATTTACTCATTCTCTGTTATTCTCACTGGCAGTGATGCCAACGTCCTTGTCCCACTTAAACCTCCTGGAACTTGATGCAACCTCAGAGAATGAGTGGGGGAATGAATTGGAAATTGACCTAGTATAAATTTCCACCATGTAACTAAGTGGGGGCTGTGAATAGAATTTTTTTTTTTATATGCGAGTACCGGGAGTTGAACTCAGGACCTTGTGCTTGCCAGGCAGGTACTTATGCCGCTGAGCTATATCACTGGCCCTGTGAATAGAATTAATTCTCAGTTATCATAAAAAATAATAAGTGATGCCACTTGAGTTTGTGCTCTAAGCTGCGAACTTGTCAGTGTGAACAAATGTAGTGGGCACAGGAAATGGTCTCAGAGAGAGCCTTAGGGAATGCAGCTCTTCACCCAGGACACAGAGGCTCTGGTCACACAGTGGTGGCTCCGGAAGCTGTTTCCTCAGCTAGCCTGTGTCTCCTACTCCCTGCTTTAGTGCTTCAACTGCAATGTGAGCCAACTCTCCAATTTCTGCCTTGAAATTTCTGGCTGCTCATGTAGTGCCTCTTACTTTGTCTTTGCTGCAGGAGTCTATTTACTGCTTTGCTAGGGATAGATACACTGTTTCTGCTTCTTTACTTTAACATCTGCACCCTTTTTTTTCTCCATTTGCGTGATATTCAACGTTTCTTAGGAAATGGTTTAAGAAACCAGGCACCATACTGTATTGATTTCTGCTATTACCTAGAACATTCCTTTCAGGCTGTACTTCAGCTAAATTCCCTTCTTTGACCAATGATGCAGTTGTGTAGGTCCTTAGCTCATGGCAGGGACTTGTGCAAGGGTAAACCCCGGGTGTCTTCTGAGCAGGGCACATATGGAGACATTTTAACATTAGCCGTGATTGCATTTGATACCCTGGGAGTTCGGAAGTCTTTCTGGGTCTCAGCTGCTAAGGTCAAACTTCTCAGATGCTGCTGCTGGCTTCCACACTGACTTTCAAGGGGTGGGTTTAGGCAGCTGCAGGTATTTGGCCTTGCTGAATGAGCTTGTCCAATCTTTGGTGAGTCTGGACATAAGGAAGGGTGTATTTGTTTGCTGCTCTTCCTGCTGCTGGAAAAAATGTTCACAAATTTGTTAATTTAAAGCAACACAAATGTATTAACTTACTGTTCTGCAGGTCAGAAGTCTAACTGGGTTGGCAGGGCTTCTGAATATTATGGAGAGAACAATCTGTTTCCCTGATTTTGGCTGTTTCTAGAAGCCGGCAATATCCCCTTCCATCACTACATCACATTTCTGGGTGATTTTCCTGCTTCCCTCTTCCACTGACTCATGCGATTATACACAGACATAGTTATCTTTTCATGATAATTCAGAACACTCTCTAAACTTGAACAGGTCAATAATTAGGTACATTTGTAAGGCAATATTTCAAGTTATTGAAATATTGCTCAACAACTGTTGAGAATGGCAAGTTAAGGGGTGGGGATGTAGCTCAGTGGCACAGTCCTTGCCTGGCAAGCCTGAGGCCCTGAGTTCTATTCCTGGTACCCAAAAAAAAAAAATGGCAAGTCAATAGTGAGTTGGTGAAAAGAGTTAAACTCTGTAACTTGAATACATCTGCAAAGTTCCCTGTACCATGTAAGATAACATAGCAACAGGACCTAGAGAGTGGGACATGGATACCTTTCTGAGGAGAGTGGCACTGTTCAACCTACTACAGGGATCCAGGCAAAGACTAAGTTTGCCTCTTTTTTCACCAACTCACTATTGACTTGCCATTTATTTTTTTTATTTTGGTACTGGGAATTGAACTCAGGGTCTCGCGCTTGCCAGGCAGGCGCTGTGCCACCGAGCTACATCCCCAGCCCTTGACTTGCCATTCTCAACAGTTGTTGAACAATATTTCAATAACTTGAAATATTGCCTTACAAATGTACCTAATTGTTGACCTGACCCATCTGTTTTATTTTTTATTTATTTATTTTTTTATGTGGGTCCTGGGAGTCGACTTCAGGACCTCACGCTTGCTAGCAAGGGCTTGTACCACTGAGCCATCTCACCGGCCCCCACCTGTTTTAAACTGAAGAAGAGTAGTAAGTTCCCTGAACACTGACTAAGTATGCTCCTTCCAGTCTGTATGGCCACCATACTCACAGCCTCCTCCCAGTAGTTGGAAAGAAGGAAGAACTACGGCCTTAGGTGGGAAGTGTTACAGGAGAACACCAATATGGTAGAGTTTCCGTTCTGTAGTCTTGGGAATTCCTGACGTTATGCCCTTGAATACCCTGATCATCATCTGCCTTCAGGGACCAGACTAATAAAATTTAATTTTGTATTAATCAATATCAAGCTAAGCCCTCAATCATTTGCTTCTGTTTTACCTTTGTACAAACAACCCCACTGCTCCTCAACTACCCCAAATTGTTTAATTCAGCGAACTATTAGCTTGTGCTTTGTGGTGATTGAAGGAGGCCTTAAAGCCATGTTCGACCCACCTATTGATCATTTTAAATTTTCTTTTATATGGTCTGATAATAATTATATGTTTGAATCTCTTAATAGTTATTTCTTAAGCAAAAGCATCAAACTAAGTAATTTAAAACGTTTGGTGATAGAGGAGGCTCTGATTGCTTTTTTTTTTTTTTTTTTTTTTTTAATTTTATTTTAAAGAGAAGAAAAAAACAAAACAAATCAAAAGAAGAACAAATTTTCAAAACAACATAATAGGAGGGTAAGAATGGTTAATACATTGCGTATTACTATCTTTAAGTTAGTTATTCAGGACACCAGACATTAGCATTTAATTATCCAAACATTATTGGCACAAACCTTACTCTTCAATGAACTAAGTAAAAATCGTAGTGTATCTATCTTAACCATCTTATATATATATATACAATTTTTTTTCCCTTTCCCTTCTTTCTTTTCCTTATTCCAGTCTCTCTTTCCTTTTGACCAGTTTCTTTTTGATTCACCATGTCTATTGTACATTTTGGATCTTATTTACTCTTTCAGTTTCTCATACTAGAGAGACAATACGATGCTTACACATGTGCTTCTGGTTTATTTCACTTATGAGTATTTTCTCGAGTTGCATCCATTTACCTATAAAAGTCTCCAGTTTATCCTTCTTAATGGCTGAATAGTACTCCATTGTATAAAAATACCACATCTTTCTTATCCATTCCTCAGTTGATGGGCATTTGGGTTGTTTCCAAGATCTGGCTATTACAAATTGTGCTGCTATAAACATGGGTGCACATATATCGCTGTGGTATGATGTTTTAAATTCTTCTGGGAAGATGCCCAGAAGGGGAATAGCTGGGTCAAATGGGACCTCCAACCCTAGCTTTTTGAGGAATCTCCACACTGACTTCCACAGTGGCTGTACCAGTCGACACTCCCACCAACAGTGGAGAAGGGTTCCTTTTTCCCCACAGCCCCTCCAGCATTTGTTATTAGTTGATTTCTTAATAGTAGCCATTCTTTCTGGGGTGAGATGGTATCTCAGTGTTGTTTTAATTTGCATCTCTTGAATGACTAGTGATGTTGCACATTTTTTTGTATATTTATTTGCCATTAGTATTTCTTCATCTGAGAAATGTGTATTCATCTCAGATGCCCATTTTTGGAGTGGGTCTTTAAATTTGGGAGGTCTAATTTTTTTGAGTTCTTTACATGTTCTCGATAGTAATCCTTTGTCTGAGGAACAGCTGGCAAACATTTTTTCCCACATTGTGGGTTGTCTCTTCACTCTGTTGGTGGTTTCTCTTGCTGTGCAAAAGCTTTTTAATAAGATGAGATCCCAGTTATTGATTCTTTGGGATAGTTCCCGTGCGGTTGAGTTTTTATTCATAAAGTCTTTGCCTACACCAATGTCTCCAAGGGTTTTACCTATCCTACCTTCCAGCAGATTTAATGTTTCTGTTTTAATATTTAGATCTCTGATCCATTTTGAATTTAGTTTAGTGCATGGTGAAAGATATGGGTCTAGTTTTAATCTTCGGCATGTGTAGAGCCAGTTTTTCCAGCACCATTTATTAAAGAGGCTATCTTTTTTCCAGCGAATGTGTTTGGCACCTTTGTCAAAGATAAGGTGGCTTAGTATGTCTGGGGTTGTTTCAGCATCTTCTAATCTGTTCCATTGATCTTCAGGTCTGTTTTTTTGCCAGTACCACACTGTTTTTATCACAGTAGCTTTATAGTATAATTTCAAGTCGGGGATTGTGATGCCCCCTGCCTTGCCTTTGTTGCCCAGAATTGCCTTTGCTATTCTAGGTCTCTTCTGATTCCAAATGAATTTTAGGATTGTTTTCTCTAATTCTGTGAGATATGCTGTTGGAATTTTGATTGGAATTGCATTAAATCTGTATAACAATTTTGGAAGTATGGCCATTTTCACTATACTGGTTCTTCCTATCCAGGAGCAAGGGATATCTTTCCATTTTCTGATATCCTCTTCAATCTCCTTTTTCAGAGTACTGTAGTTTTCCGTATAGAGGTCTTTTACATCCTTCGTGAGGTTGATTCCTAGGTATTTCATTTTTTTGGATGTTATTGTGAAAGGTATTGTTTCCCTAATTTCTCTTTCAGTAAGTTTGTTATTTGTGTACAGGAAGGCTATTGACTTTTGAGTATTGACTTTGTATCCAGCTACACTACTGAATTTGCTTATCAAATCTAGCAGTTTTTTAGTGGAGTTTTTGGGGTCTTCTGTGTAGAGTATCATGTCATCTGCAAATAATGATAATTTAACTTCTTCCTTTCCGATCATTATTCCTTTTATTTCTTTCTCTTGTCTAATCGCTCTGGCTAAAGTTTCCAGAACTATGTTGAATAAGAGTGGGGACAGTGGACATCCTTGTCTTGTTCCTGATTTTAGAGGGAAGGCTTTCAGTTTTTGGCCATTTAGTATGATATTGGCTGTTGGTTTGTCATAGATAGCTTTTACCAGATTGAGATAAAGACCCTCTATTCCAATTTTCTGTAGGGTTTTTATCATGAAAAGGTGCTGGACTTTGTCAAAAGCTTTTTCTGCATCTATTGAGATGATCATGTGATTTTTGTCTTTGGTTCTGTTAATATGCTGTATTACATTTATTGATTTACGTATGTTGAACCATCCCTGCATCCCTGGGATGAATCCAACTTGGTCATGGTGTATAATCTTCTTGATGATTTGTTGGATTCTGTTTGCCAGTATCTTATTAAGGATTTTTGCATCTATGTTCATTAGGGAGATTGGCCTGTAGTTCTCTTTCTTAGTTGGGTCCTTCTCTGGTTTTGGTATCAGGGTAATGCTTGCTTCCAGGAATGAATTTGGGAGTATTGCTTCCCTTTCAATTTCATTGAAAAGTTTGAGAAGTAGGGGCGTTAGGTCTTCTCTAAATTTCTTGTAGAATTCGGCAGTGAATCCATCAGGGCCTGGGCTTTTCTTTGTTGGGAGGTTTTTAATTACATCTTCAATTTCACTGGCTGATATTGGTTTATTTAGGATTTTTAAATCTTCTTGATTCAGCTTTGGTAATTCATACGAATCTAGGAATCTGTCCATTTCTTCTGCATTTTCCATCTTAGTAGAATATAAATTTTCAAAATAGGTATAGATGATCTTCTGGATTTCTGCAGGGTCCGTCGTGATATCACCCTTTTCATTTTCAATTGCATGGATTTGAGTCTTTTCTTTTCTTTTTTTAATAAGGTTGGATAAGGGTTTGTCAATCTTATTTATTCTTTCAAAGAACCAACTTTTTGCTTCATTGATTCTTTGTATTGTTTTTTTATTCTCCAATACGTTAATTTCTGCTCTGATCTTTATAATTTCCTCCCTTGTACGGGCTTTTGGCTTAACCTGCTCTTCTTTTTCTAGAAGCTCGAGGTTCACCCTTAAGTTGTTTATTTGCGCTTGCTCTATTTTCCTGATATAAGTGTTTAATGCTATAAATTTCCCTCTTAGGACTGCTTTCATTGTATCCCATAAGTTCCGGTATGTTGTACTGTCATTATCATTCAGTTGTAGAAAGTGACTAATTTCTTCTTTAATTTCATCTGTGACCCATTGGTTGTTCAGGAGGATGCTGTTTAATTTCCATGTGTTTAGGGAGTTTTTGTGGGATCTTTTGCCATTGATTTCCAATTTCATTGCACTATGGTCTGATAATATGCATGGGATAATTTCAATTCCTTTGCATTTACTTAAGCAGGTTTTATGAGCTAGTATGTGGTCTATTTTGGAGAACGTCCCATGTGCAGCTGAGAAAAATGTGTATTCTGATGTTGTGGGATGGAACACTCTGTAGACATCTACTAAGTCCATTTGTTCAAAAGTTTGGTTCAGATCTACTATTTCATTATTGATTTTCTGTCCAGTTGATCTATCTTTTTGTGACAGTGGAGTATTGAGATCTCCCAATATAATTGTATTAGTGCTTATTTGATTTTTCATGTCCTTTAGTACTTGTTTTATATAGCTGGGTGCATTGGTATTTGACGCATATATATTTATGATCGTTATCTCTTCCTCTTGGATTGTTCCCTTTACAAGGATGTAATGACCGTCTTTATCTCTCTGAATCCTTCTTGGCTTGAAGTTCACTTTGTCTGCAAAAAGAATAGCTACCCCTGCTTTTTTCTGGGTTCCTGTGGCATGGAGTATTGTTTTCCATCCTTTGACTTTCAGTCTATGAATTTCTTTCTGAATTAAATGTGTTTCTTGTATACAGCATATTGTTGGATCTTGCTTCTTGATCCATTTCGCCAGTCTGTGCCTTTTGATTGGTGAATTGAGACCGTTAACATTGATGGTTAAAACTGATATGTATTGACTTGTCATGATATTTTCCTGTCGTTGGTTCCCACTCTTTGTTTTTCCGCTTTCTGGCTATTTAATTATTTGCCCTGCCTGGTGGATTCCTTCTGTTGGGGTTCCTATCTCTTTCTAGAATGTCCTTCAGAACGTTTTGGAGTGCTGGTTTGGTGGTCATAAATTTTCTCAGATGTTCTTTGTCATGAAAGTATTTTATTTCTCCATCAATTTTGAAAGATAGTTTTGCAGGGTACATCAATCTGGGCTGAAAATTATTTTCCTTTAGAGCTTGCAATACATCATTCCAAGCTCTTCTTGAATTGAGGGTTTGTGCTGAAAAGTCAGCTGTGATTCTGATGGGTTTTCCTTCATAGGTGATTTGTCTCTTCTCCCTAACAGCTTTTAAGATTCTGCCCTTCTGTTGAATTTCTGGGATCTTGACTATAATATGTCTGGCTGAAGTTTTTTTTTGATCATGTCTAGTTGGTGTTCTGAAAGCTTCACTTATAGAGGTGTCAAATTCCTTTTCTCTTCCAGGAAAGTTCTCCCTGATTATGTCTTTGAACAAGGTTTTAATGTCGTTGATGTTATCTCCTGCTTTTTCATTTATTCCAATTATTCTTAAGTTGTTTATCTTTGAGTCATCTAGCAGCTGCTGAATTGATTTTTCATGGTCCCTTGCTATTTTTAAGAATTTTTCCATTTCATGATCACTAATTGCAAGCCTGTCTTCTATATCTGAGATCCTGTCCTCGCATTGGCTTATTCTGCTACAAATACTTTGAATGGAATTTTTTATCTCTTGGATATCTGTTTGAATCTGCCTTATGGATTCCATTTCTTTCCTATGCTGAGCATTCATGGTTTCTATAGTTTTCTTAAGTTCATCTATTTTTTTGTCTGTATCAGCTATAGTGTCCTTAAGCATGGTCTTCGTTGTAGACATTATCTCTGCAGTTATCTGTGAGATTATTTCTGTTTTAATTTTTTCCAGAACCTCATTCAGTTGCTTTGTTGTTAGCACTTCAGATAGGCCAGGTGGGTGGCTTTCGGGTTGTCCCACCTCGTTGCTCCCTAGGTTTGCCTTTGGTGAATTGGATGTGTGGGGTTGCATCTTGTTTAAGTGACGTCTCATGTTTTCTTTCTTTAATTCCTGGGGTGATGTTTGCAAATTACCTATAGTAGGTTACTTTATTGCTAGTGTTTAAGATCTTTAGAAGATGACTACTTCTCTGCAGTATCTTCCAAGTGGAGCTTGCTTTTGTGTTTTGAGCTTTCTGCCAGATCCTACCTCTTCAATTCGTTGGGTATGCGAAGTTGCTACCTGTTTGGCCCAGTCCTTGATTCTTTGGTACTGTGCCACTGTATTTTCTGTGTCCCTTAGTCAATCTCAATCCTGTTCTGTGCAGGTCCGTCCCAGTAAGCCAGGAGCGCCCTCTGGCGGGCGGTGAGCAGAGGCGCGTACTTTCAGGTAGAGACCAGTCTAGCTCGCCTCCGCTCTCAGCGCCCTTTCACGGTCCCTGGGCCTGAGAGGCTCAGCGCGCTGTCCGAGCGCGGATTCCCTGCACTGGTTCCCGCCGCTCTGGTTTTTCGCCACGCCCCCCACAATGGCGCCGGGCCAGTCGCTCTCTGGCGCGGGACAGGTGTGGCTGTGAGTCCAGTCTCGTTCGCCTGCTGACCTCAGCACACTTTTGTGGGCTCAATTGAGAGGCCCTGTGCTGCCCTGTCCAGAGCACAAGTTCCCAGAGCAGTTTCCGAGCCGCTCTGAGTTTCGCCACACCCCCCACAATGGCGCCCGGCCGGTCGCTCTCTGGCGCGGGACAGGTGTGGCTGAGAGTCCAGTCTCGTTCACCTGCTGACCTCAGCACACTTTCGTGGGCTCAATTGAGAGGCCCTGTGCTGCCCTGTCCGGAGCACAAGTTCCCAGAGCAGTTTCCGAGCCGCTCTGAGTTTCGCCACACCCCCCACAATGGCGCCCGGCCGGTCACTCTCTGGCGCGGGGCAGCTGTGGCTGAGAGACACTCACCGCGGGTCAGCGCCGTTCTCCGCCGCTCCCCTGCCCCGCCGCTGTCTCAGAATCCTCCGTGGGGGCTCCCTGGGCGCCAGCTGCCACCGTGTGTCCGTAGAATTGAGCCTCCGCCGGCGCTCCAACTCCCGGGATATTAGAAGGTGCGCGCGCGCGGTCTGCTCCTTCTTTCCGTCTTCTTTGTTAGAAGTCACCCGTCACTGGTGCCAGGGGTCCCAGATTGCGCTTCAGAACTTCTCTGGGTTTCGGGGAGGCATCCCCCCCCCTCCTGCGCTTTCCGGGTCGCTATATTCTCGTGTTCCAATGGTAACTTTTAGAGAGAGTTTCGTTGCCTGCTTCTTACTCATCCGCCATCTTGAGGCTCTCCTCTGATTGCTTTGACATCAGTGAAGATTTCAAAATTAATTCCAATATCATCTTTCTCTTAAATTTATTGGCCCTTTAAAACAGCATTTTGCGGGGTGTGGTGGCACACACCTCTAATCGCAGCACTCAGCAGGCTGAGTCAGGAGGATCACTGTGAGTGAGGCCAGCCTGGGCTACATAGTGAATTCAAGGCAAGCCTGTACTACATAGCGAGACCCTGTTTCAACAGCAACAACAACAACATAAAACAGCATTTCACAAACTATCATAGTCAACAAGGTAAATTTTGGCTATTCACCTGTAATCTTTCATTTTATTTTTTCTAAATTCATTACCAGAAAGAGAATCTACAGTATGGTGGTTAATTTTATATGTCAGCTATACAGGGCCATGGGTTCCCAGATATTTGATCAAAATATATTCCTGGTGTACAGTGAGGGTGTTTGGGGGCAAGACTAATATTTGAATTGGTAGGTTGAGTAAAGAAGTTTGCATTGCATTGTATGGGCTGTTTTACACAATCAGTCAAAAACCTAAATAAATCAAAAGCTGGCTATGCCAGGCAAAAGAGAGTTGTCCTGCCTAACAGCCTTGGCACTATGATGTTGGCTTTTTAGATTTTGTGAGCCAACCATGTATAATTATTTATCTATCATCTCTCTCTCTCTCTCTCTCTCTCTCTATCTATCTATTTATCTATCTGTCTATCATCTATCTGTCCATCTATCAAATGATCTATGTGCACCCACTTAGCTCTGTGTCTCTGGAGAATCCTTACTAATACATGCAGTGAACGGTACATGAACATTTCCTTGAGACAGTTCGGAGAGTTATCAGAGGCTTTCTGAGTAGCTTGATGTAGGTAATGGAAGGTTTTTCAGGTTCCATATCTGAAAGGAGCTGGTTTATAACTGAGCAAGGGTTTTCTTGTTTTCCTGTGACACTCAGGACAGCAGGTGGTTGTGTGCCACCCGACTTCTGCTTATCTACTGTTCACTTGCTCTCCACTGCATCATCCAGCTTCACAAAATTAGTTCACTAGCTTCCTGTCTCGGATGCCCTGTGCATCAACAGTCTTGGTCCTGCACCTCCTTCGATGCTGTAGTGCAGCTCTCTGGAGATACCAGCTTGGCACTGACTCCGCACATTTGTGGAGTGGACCCGCCCTTTATTAACCTAATGAAGGGCTGCCCAGCCATGGGAACTGGTGGGTAGTGTTCTTCTTCCTAATCCTTGGCCAGTGAATTATTTGGTGCATTTACATGGATTATGGTCTTTTGCACAGCCCTGGTGTGCTGGTACAGTGGAGATTACTGTCAAGAAAGTCTTAGTGGTGGCCAGCTTGAAGCACTTAACATTGTTTTAGTTTTCACACTTTCTTTGTGTTAGCCTGTCCAGTTTCCTGATTCCATTCATTGATAAAAATTCACAAAATAAGTTGCTTGCATACAAGCCCTTGTCCCAGAGAGCAACCAAGGCTTCTTTGGTGCTTTACTAATTCTTTCAGTACCTTCTTACTTTTCCTAAAATGTTCTACTTTCATTTTTGCTTTGATGTTATCATGTTTGGGGATATAACGATGATTTTGCAGTTTAAAAAGGCAGCATAAGGGATTCCTGTGATGATCGACCTGTTCTACGAATTGACTGTAGAGGTGGAAATGGACATCTCACCACATGAAACAAATGAATAGAGCTAAACGCACAGAAACACACACGCACACAACGGTGGAGGTAAATTAAAATAAGATCTAAGGATTGGATCAATGCCAGTATAATGGTTGTAATATTATAGTTCTGCCAGGATCCACCATTGTACAATTGGTACAGAGCACACAAGACCTATTTCTATTGTTACTTATAATTGTATATGAATCTACAACCATAAAAAGAAAAAAGTTAAAGAAAAAAAGCTGTTTTGCTTCCCTTTGACAGAATCATTTCACATTATACACATACAAATGGCATTGCTTCAACAGGTTAATAGCCAAGTTAAATACTAATGTATGCATTTGTAAGAGTATCTTTCTTAAATTATAAACATATTCAGAAGCCTGTTTGAGTTTTAAATAAAGCCAACTTTACATTTTTGTGCTTTGTAAAACTTGCAATCTAGTACAGATAATGCATACTCAATCCAGGATTAAATTAAATAGAAAGAGGATTCTCAATTAATGCTTCTAATGTTTATTAAGAAGAAAAACACCCTGAATTATCGGATTTATGTTAACAGGTACACCCCTTATAAAGAGGGCTTCATAAAAATGTATTTAGTTTAGACAGTTTTATTTCGTCCCGTGTGTTCATTTTTCACAAGAATATCTTAGTTAAACCCATTCCAATGATTTCTGATGTAAGATATCATCAGCCATTTACATTAGAAAAACGATGTCATCTGGACTGATTAGCTACTTAAATGTAGGTCCAGTTCAGAGGTTGAATGTGTATTATTTAAAAATTATGCTTTTCTGCTTTAAAAACTTAAAGCATATAAACAAAATAAAGATTTTACATGTAATGCAGTACAATTTTAAGGATTTACTTTCTATAGAATCATTTTTAGAATCCAGGACAACTTTATGAATAAGAAAAAATTCTTCTAAAAATTAATAAATAGATCCAGTACTTTCTCTTATTATCACTTATTTAAAATGAGACCTGTTATATTTTTCTGCAAATGCTTACTCACCTCCAACCCCCAAAGCATGCCTAATGGGCAAAGTTTGCATTTGTCTACATCACTCGCAAATGCTCTATTTCTCTGGCTTAGTTACCCTTGGCATATACCTTGACCTTCTGCTGCCCGTTTCGATAAATTCAGAACACAAGCATTTACCTGCAGCAATTGCATACGGTTCCTCCAGAAATATAGTGCCCTATAAAGACTAAAGCCAAAGGAAATATAAAGGTGAGGTCAGGTGTAATTTTCTCATCACGGCCTCAGTCACTTTTTCCTTTTAGGCTCAGACACTCCGTTGACCCCTGTCTGTTTTTATGGCTAAATTAATTCTGCTATTTCAATGGGTCTGAATTTTCAGAATCACGCAGTTGGGATGACCTCAGAAAGTGCTGACCTCTAAAAAGATGATGTGAAAAAAGTGATAGAAAGATGAAAGAAATTGAGAATTGTAGGCCAAAAGGATACCTTACAAATCATCTTATTCAGCTTTATAGTTTCATAAAGAAGGTGAGGAAAGGACAATTGTGTGACAATTGTCTGTCAAGCTGTGTCTCTCTTGTCTTAGTAGAACTGCAGACGCAAGGTCAAGGCTACCCTAAGTCAAGGAAGTAGAGGGAATCTCAGGCTAAAGCCTGAATAATTCAGATTAAAATTAAGTGAGTGTTGGGAATTTAGCTTGTTGCCAAGTCCCTGCTTTGGGCATTGAAATTGCCCATGACGGGGTGACGTTTTGATCCTGTTTTCTAAAATATTACCTTGTCGCACTGCATAATGTCCCATAGGGCTTTGGTTCTGGCTTTCCCTCCCCTCTCTCAGACTTGACCTGACCTGTAGCTGACCTGTGCTCACCCGCAGTGGATGGGAGGCACTGGTTGTCCCCAGACTCTTTGATGTTCACAGTATGACTAATATTCTTCAAACAGGTTTTTCCACCCCTGTGCATCTGCACAGGGTCAAGCCTCACCCTTCCTGATATGACTTTCTACTAGCTAAGGGCATTCCATAAATGACTTACAGTGTAGAGACATTTATTGTTCAAAAATTTACCTTTAGGTTTAGAGTCTTACCTGAAAGTAATTTTCTACTATTTTATAACTGACTAGTTTCCCTTCTGTTGAAATCCTGGAGAACCCCGAGCTCAAAATACATTTTGGAGAATTATGTAAGAGGAAAAAGGGTGAGGACAGTCAGTATGTCAAAGTGACATGTTCAAAACACAGAAGGAGAATTCAAGCTGTTATGAAACAGAACTAATGTATTCTCTCAATTCAGTTGCTTAGTTCTCTCACTCCTGTCTCCCAGGGGTGCTTTAGCCATATTTGGCTCCCCAAATTACTTCCCTTCCTTAAGCATAATAACTATGGTAGAATTATTTTGTGATTGTTACTGTTTGCTTTTTTAAAATACCACACTATTGTTAGTGTTATACAAGACACATAAGAGACACTTAAACACCTTTCCTGAGTTTCACAGACTATAACTGAAAAGAATGCTTATTATTTTTCAAGCATCACACAAATGTGAAATATAAGACTTCCTTATAATGAAAAGAATAAACATAATGCCAACCAAGCAACATTATAAATTTGAAATATAATTATTTGAATATAGCACAATTTGAATACTTACTTTAAAGTTGGTTAACAGATGTTTTCAATTTTTTCTTTTATGGAACATTTTCATCTATAATTCCCACTAGATAATCAGAACGTAAGAGAAAAACAGTGAGAATGCAGTAGTACACAAGAGAAAATACAGTGTGTTTTATTTTTATTTCAAGATATCATTCGGCAGATACAATCACTTTATCACAGAACATACTCATATAAAAAAATGTAGTTTGCATAAACAAAATGTTTTTAAAATCCCTGAACTTTGACTGGACTCTTTTAGGAAAAGAAGAAAAGATATTCTAGGATTCATTTTGAAAACAAGAGGAGGGATACTACAAATAGATTAATTTTATATTAAAGGCCCTGTACAGTATAGGGTAAGTGTGGTCTTTCTAGTTTGTGAAATAAGATGTATGACCCAGGTGAAAATATGTTGGGTCCCTGTGTTAGTTATATGTGTGGTGACATTTATGTGTAAAACAAAATTTCACACCTTCATTTATAGATAGTCATATTTTTATAGGATTATTAAACTTTGAGAGGTTTAATACTACAAATAATGATATAGCTGGATATTGATCTGGGTAAATTACTCATCCAAGAGATTAGAAAGACAAAATTGATGAAGCAGAACAAAATTAATGTTTTAGTTTTTCTCTTTTAATGATGGCAATCCTGTGAGGAGTTACATTTTCAATCACTTCTGTGAATCTAAATATAACTTTACAAGAAATTAGATGTCAGAGATCAATATAAAAATAGAGTATTGATAATATAAAATTTAAACATCTATATTGTTTTGTGTCAGTTAACTGTTGTTAGATAATAAGACACCCAAAACTTTGTGACTTCACACAATAAATTGTTATTATTTTACTCATGTGTATGTTAATTTTGTTGTTTTAATGCTTGGGAATGACTCGGCTGGGCTGGGCTGGGTTTGACTCATCATCATTTGTTTATCTGTGGCCAGGTGTTAGGTCAACTAGGAATTAATTAGTCTGTGAAACCCTTGGCTTGGAGAACCCAGTTCCAGGCACCTTTGCATGGCCACTCCAGCAGGTTATCCTGGGCTTCTCATCAAGAGCAGGGCTCCTGGGGAGAGCAGAAATCAGTATTCTAAGGGCTGATGCAAATTACAGAGTTGGTGCAGGTTCAAAGGGAAGAATTGCAAAGGTGCATTGCAAAAGGAAAGATGACACAGGAATATTTGGATAATAGAGACCATTTTTTTTTTTGCATCATCAAACACACATTTTATGGTTTAATTAATTGGTTGCAAATTTTTCAGGAATTGAGAAGGGATTTTTTTAAAGAGAGTAACTTGGTTTCAAAGAACTTACGCTTATTTTAATACTTTCCTTATTGTTAATTCTCTTGACAGTTGCAAATTAGATATTGTCTTAAGTATTTTATATTGTTTTCATATATCGATATCCTATTAACCTTGAGCATCTATAAAGCAATACACTTTGCAGACACGCGTTCAGTCTATCAGGAAGACAGCAAAGACACAAGAAAGAAATACATCAGGGTTTTCTAAATGCTGCATAAGACTCACTGTGGGAATCCTGACTGCTTAAACATGTAGGCTGCCTATGGGGGTTGGGCGATGTCTCCTGAATGGGATTTTGATCTGCAGCTGAAGAGATAAGTAGTTCGTCACTGTGGAAGGTGAAGACAGGACTTGCCAAGCAGGAAGGCAGAAGAAGCAGGTTGTGACTGACAGGCCATGCCGATAGGCAGTCTCCAGCAGTCAGAGGGCTGAGAGGGAAGTTGGAAAGCCAGAGGGACTAGATAAGGGAAAGCCTTAGTGGCCTTGGTAAGGAATATGGACTCATGAGAACTGGCAAAAGCTGCACATGCACGTTCAAACCCTGCCTCTGTGAATGTCTTGAGAAGCCACACATCCTTATAATGTTAAGGTAGCATATGTTTTCCTACCCCACCAGACTTTCCTCATAAAGTTTGCTGATCTGGCTTTAGACTTTAAAAATGCAAGTGGGCCATTTTCTTGTCATTTTTTCTTTTCTTTTCGATAGTGTAGTTTGAACATACTTAATCAAAAAAACCCTGAAATCCAAATGCTCAAAAACCCAAAACTTTTTTAATGCCGACAAGATGCCACAAGTGAAAAGTTGTACACCTGACTGCATGTGACCGTCACAGTCAAAAACCAGGCATGCTAATTGTACAAAATTACTTCAAACTATATTTATAAAGTATAGAATGAGACATAAATGGGTTTTGTGTTTAGACTTGGGTCCTATCCATAAGTTATTTTATCCCGTATATGCAAATTTTCCCAAATCCAAAAATATGAACTCCTTATTGTATCAAGCATTTTTTTTTTTTTTTTTGTGGGTACCGGGGGGTAGACCTCAGGACCTCGTGCACCAACAGGCACTCGTGCCGCTGAGTGATATCACTGGCCCCTTTTTCGTATGTGGGATCCGGGAGTCGAACTCGGGCCCTTGCACTTGCAAGGCAGGCGCTTATGCCGCTGAGCCATCTCACCTGCCCCATTGTATCAAGCATTTTGAATAACAGACCCTCACCCTGTATAAACTTTGCAATTGCACGTAACTGTGGCCTTGTCTTCTCTCTGCCACAATGAGCCGAACAGCAAGATGGCTCAGATGAATGCACATATGACTTGTGACCTCCACTGCTTCAATGTTATCTCACTCTGTGAGCCAGATAGCAGTAGGATCCAATTTGGCTTTGGGCCTTAGAAGTCAAGCAAAATCCACTGTAAACCTGTTAATGTATTTCACATTCAATAATCCTGCTTTTGCCACAGCCTCACGTTGGGGTTTCACCACTTGTTCCATTAGTAGAAAGTGTCAACTTGATACCAGTGTTCGATTTGGTGTGTGGTGAAAGTAGACCTCAGAATGTTACCGTGGAAAGCTGCTCATATTAAAGCAGATCTGAGCATCCTAAGCCATGGACTATTGTGTGTAATATCTCCCTCACTATTAGCATTGCGCTAGTGAGTATATTAGCAGAACTTTAGAGCTAGAAGAGATACTAGCTCTAGATTTTGAGCTAGTATTATTTCTTCTTTTATTATTATTATTACTATTATAATTTCATTTTGGCTCTAAGCTAACTGTCTTGTTCATAGTATTGAATAAATACCTATCACATGAATTCAGTTGAATGTTCATATAAAATAATGTTAGTACATGTCAAGGACACAAGGTCACGATTTTATCATCATGTCACTTGTTGAGATGTAATTGCTACAAAATTTTTTGGATATATTATGCAAATTTGAACTTGAGACCCTAGACTAGATTGTTAGGTGATGAACTTGTGTGACCATTTTGGTGTAAAGCCAGAGTAGATAGTACATGTGTATTGGTCAGCTTTCCTGTAGCTGAAACACAATACCTGACACCTACAAATTAAAGGAGGAGAGGTTTAATGTGGCTCGAGGTTTCAGGGGATCTAGTCCATGGCCCACTAGCTTCAATGCAGAAACAACACAGTGGGTGAAAGGATGAAGCAGAGTAAATATACTTAGTTTGTAGTGGATGAGAAACAGAGCAGGAAAACAGTGCCAGAGAGGAAGAGGCCAGGAACCAGATACAGCACTCCAGGTCACATCACCATGACCCACCCGGACACAAGGAGAAGTGTGATTTACTAATCACCTAGGTGGCTCCCAGGTCAATCAAGTTGACTCAATTAAGCTTAACCACCGCACTATGATAAAGCCATGAGCACCTGAAAAAATAGAACTCATCAATAAACTTGTGATTTGAGAGTAGAAAAATGCATTATTAACACAGTGAGAGACAGAAAGGAAAAGAAGAGATGGCTTCAGTCACTCTGCAATTCCACATTCATGTAGCTTGGATCTGCATTTTTGCTGCTTCTATAGGCATAAGATCATGTACGTGCTGTAACAAAAATAAATTCCTTTCCGCATATCAGCATTCATGTCACTCTGTTCTTGCAATAAATAGTAATGGAGTAAATAGCAATGGGCACATTATAGGTTCTGGAGCTTCTGTTTTAAGTCCACCTTTTCTGAATTTCCTATTCTGATATATTTTGCATTATTTCTATTGTTCTTTTGTACAGAGAATTAATACTATTGAAGGTGGCATTCCTCAAACCACTCTTCTTTTCCAGCTTTAACATGACCTTTGGTTACAAAGGCACTTCCTCTGGACCCTGGAATACTGATAAAGAGCACTCTAGGTGAGCCACCAAGCATTGCTAGGCTAGTTTTGGAAAGCAGACTTCTTGCTCAATATTCCATTCTGAAAACATGCTTTGGCTTCAAAGGTCAAGAATGGTACCACAGGGACTTTTGATTGCATTAGACTGATTTCTCAGCTATGAATCACTTTCATTCCAAAGATTTAGAAGCAAGAGCTCTAAAATAAATTTAGTCATTACCCCTTATGATATTACCTCTACTTTTTTGCCTTTTTGAGAAAATACCTGATACTTGCTGACACTGGAAAAGAGCTTTTCAATTTTGTCTTGGAAGAAAAAGAGACAGAAAATAAAATAAAGTACAATTAATTTTCACATTTCTACCTTCTACCTTCTATTGTTTGCTAATGACTGATTTTAGAATATGGATTATACCTGCTTTAAAAGGCCAAATCATAACACCTATATATTTTACTCTGTTATAAATCAACCAGTTCGTTCATTTATTAAGAGGTATATAATATTGTAATATGTCATCGTTCCATCATATTTTATTATAGAAAATACATGAATGTGAAACAAAAATAGCAGAACAGATGTTTGTATATATGATTATGTATAATATAAAGTTATTATTTGAATTAGTAACATTGTTTAGGATGTCTTTAAAGAAAAGGTAAATCAGGTATCCATAGTGAAGATATAATTCATTCTTGCATTTGTCTTTTACAAAAGTTTACTTACTGCATTTCTTTTACTTGATGAAGATATCAGAAGTTTAACACCTCATATAAAACATGAATCTTTAGTTGGCTTTTTAAAAAAATAACTAATTTACCCATAATTTTGCTCGTTTCATTCTATTCAAATATTCATCCCAGATGTCCCATGTATAGGAATATTATTCCCGTATAATACTTTCTAGGAATATATTTTTACAAGGCTTACTGTTTTTTTTTTTTTTTTTTTTTTTTTTTTTTTGCCAGGACTGGTAAATTCTAAATTTCAACATGATCTGCCATGATTCAGTCGGGTCTCTGTCTTTCCCTTTGTCATTATGGCTGTTCCCATACAGAAACACCTCTTCCTCCATTTGCGTATTTTTGATAGAAAAATTACAGATGGTACTCGCTACCCATTGACTAAAGAATAGGTGCCATGTCCAAGTCAGGCCATTGGTCAGCAAATATGAATTTGAAATGAACTTAAATAAACAAAATATTAGAAGGTAGAATATTTTGGTTGCTGCCAATTATTAGGATAGCTCTCTTCATTTCTGATCCAATCTTGATTTATTTTTATTGAATTTCATTCACTCTCAGTTTCCCCCAGGGCAGAGGCTTTTTGTCCAGGACCATTCTATAAAATTGTTGGGGGAAAATCATTTTGTAATTAAATCATGATTAAGGCTTGTTCAAGGCCTACGGTCTTGCCGTGTGGGCTGGGTATGGTATGTGGGAACATAATTCCATGTGCCTCCAGTCACAGTTGAAACCTCAATGGTCCCCTGATGCTGTGATGCTCCAGGGCAAGATTACATCATCTGAGGACATCCTGGTTCCTTGAGAACCCAGTAGCAATAAAAATATTGGGAAAAGGACAAACTCCATAACCCGCCATCTTGCCCCACTGTCTTCATCAACATAAAGATCCTCATCAGCATAAGGTCACTGCTGCCCTCTAAGTCATCCGCCTCCCTGCTGACCTCTGAGTCATCCACCCACCTCTGAGTCTTCTGATAAACCCTCCGATCATCGTGTACACCCAATGAATAGTGGCTAGCTCGGAGTGTCTTTGTCTTTGCCCATGTTGAGGCACTGACCTCCCAGCCCTCCTGTCATGCATTCCTAAATTTGCATCTGTTTCTTATTTCATCCTTTTGCCGTACCCCTCATACAGACAGTTGGGGATCTTGGCCAGGTCTCTGATAGCTTTTGAGACTGTTGACATCACTAACTGTAATAGTGTGTATAGATGTAACCCAGAGAAATACCTTCCTCTCCCTGGATTCTCATGGAAAGCTATGGACTCTACTCAGGGTGTGAATAGGAGTTTTCTAGTAGGTTTTGTTATTCTACAAAAGAATTCTGGAGATGAAAGAGAACAAATGGAGAATAGCATCCTTCCTGCTTCCCACTCACCAGTGGAGGGAATAGGAGAAGAAGGAACGGAAGGATTACACTGTGAATCCTAGAAGGTCAAAGTAGGGAGTGTCTATCCTCCCGACGTCAGAACATTCTTTGTGGAAAAAAAAAGTAGGAACTTTGCTTCTAGACTCAGGTGTATTGTGTATTGTATATTCTGAGTAAGTTTCTAAGTTGAGCGTTAGTATGCTAGAAAATATGTGCTTTGGAAATACATATGTTGATGAAGGAGCATGGAAAACTAAAGATCTTTGGTTCCCCAAAATACAAGGTGTGACTGAAATATATGGTGAATGTTTAAATTCAAACAAACATTGTTACAGTCAAAGACAACTTGCCATTAATACCTCTCAACATGCTCATGTCTCTTCGAACACATTTATCCCATCATTCTTGCTACTTTCTGAAGCAGTTCTGGAATTTCTCTTTTGTGAGGGCCTTTACAAGGTGTGATCACAAATACAGTGAATCCTGTGGCCAATGTCATTCACCGGAAAAAAGGGCTTGTAAAAAGATGACAGTATGTCTTCAACCAACTTATTCACCAGATCTGGCCTTGTACAACTTCTGGCTCTTCAGGGCATGGGGTCTGCCACCACAGTGCATAATACCCCAGACACTGATAGAAGTAAATAAGAATACCAAAAGAATCCAACTTCAGCTTAAGCATTAATACGTTCTCCTAGTGAAGTTCAAGAAAAACAATGATATCAAATTAGAAATAAAATGTAGCAGAAGTTTAGAGAGTTTACTAGTCAAACAATAGTATTAGTCTTCTGAAACAGGGTGGCTTCAGATTTGAAGGGATTCCAGATTATGCAATTATAATATAAATATAAACCTAAATATAAATATATTCATATTTTGGAAGGTTTGCTAGAGAAACCAGAAAATGAAAGTAGGATAAACAGAGTTATATAAAATGACCATGCAGGTATGAAAGGGGGGAAAAAGCCTTATACAAAAAAATTAAAATTAATATTAATTCAAATTTAAATGTTAGATTTGAAATACATTGTGATTCAAGCATGAAATTTAATCACTCATTTGAAAAGATAGTTTGAAAACTCTAAAATAAATGTGGTGCTATTATCTCAAATGACTACAGAGACACAGAGATGGAAAAATTGACATGAATTTCAGAAATTTGGATGATTCTTGGCTACACAGAGAAGTTCCTGAAAGATCTAGGTAATCAAGAGAATGAAGAAATTGAGAAGTCTAAATAATATAAATTTTTCCAGTCTTGATATATTCCAGGGAAACTGCAGGACACCAACACAAGTAAAAGTTTAAAAGCTGTAAATAAAGTCAGAGAAGGATTATTTCACTTACCATTACATTTTAAGGTGCATCCATTTTGCTACAAATATCTCGAATCTATCCTTTTTATAGCTGAGTAGAATTCCATTATGTGCAGATACCACATATTTTATCTATGTGGTTATTGATGCACATACAGACTCTTACCAAGATTTAGCTAGTATGAATTGTGCTGCTATAAACATGGGTGCGCATATATCTCTGTAATATGATGCTTTCAGTTCTTTGGGAAGATATCTAGAAGGGGAATAGCTAGGTCAAATGAAATGTCTGTTTTTGTTTTTATTTTTTATTTTTGAGATATCTCCATAACTATTTCCATAACACAACAGTTGTACTAATTTACATTCCCACCAATAGTGTAGAAGCTTTCTTTTTTCTTCACAGCCACACCAGTGTTTGTTACTATTTGATTGCACCAACTACCCGCAATGCACGTAGTCCTTATATGTCAGAAATGTGAACTAAAAAATAATAATAATGAAAATGGGGAAAGGGGATGGGGGATGTAAGTGGGTAAGGAGAGGCAGGGGAATTAAAAAAAGTCAGGATATTTTAAGTATATGTACCACTCCATAAGTTGAATATAAATATATACTCCAAACCTATAGTAATTAAAAAAAGGATTTACTCTCAATAGCAACAATAAAGGCAGGGCATCATGGAATTTCTTGTGTGCTGTATGACAGAAAAATAGCTGTACATCTAGAATTTTATTTGAGATATTGCTTTTCAGAAAAGAAGGAAAAGAAGGATGTTCTCAGATAGAAACACCACCAACCATTCTGCCCAGACATGAAAATAGTCTCAAACAAAAGAAGGTATAGCTAAGTGAAGGTATTTGTAGAAATTGGGAGTATGATTTAGTAAATATTGATTGCATAAAAGCAAGAGCAAATACGACAGGCAAATACATAACTTAATGTGAGCTAAATTAAAAAGAGTATGCTAAAATAGATAAACACTAACAAACTTTAATATACTGAATAACACACCAAGAAGTAGAGGCAAAAGGTTAACATTTGAGAAAGAAAACAATGCCACTTTCTATCAGTACAGCAGTTGGGAAAGATGCGGAGGAGAGGGGACGGCGTATAAATCACTGGTCCTGCTGAAGTGGCAGGTACCCCAAACCCCAGGAGCTGCCAGGTACCTCAACTGGTCCTCCGAAATTAGAATATAGGCTGGTTAACACCTGAGAACTCAGCCCTTGCATCTTGCTGCCAACTCAGGAAAACAAAAGCAACTGTGATACTATACTCCTAAATTAGTCGAGAAGCAGTACAATTCACCTGGTGAATAAATATTTTTTGGTAGAAAGGATTAATGGTAATGCAACTATATCTTAGATGAGTGGAGTCTCTAGACCTTAGCTTTATCTTGCCTTTTAAGAAAATGCAGAAGCATTTTTAATTGAAAAGGGTTTCATACTACAATTGTATGTAATATAAGGGGTATTCTGATTTCTACAGGAAATATAAAATAAAAGTTAATAGATTTTATCCTGTTATACAAGTCAAATATCACTCACACCACATGAGCTTCCTTCAGTGTGTTTCAATGCAATTTTTCTTAAAATAAAGGAATACTGTGTAGTACTGTCCTCAGAATTTGTTCTTATCATAGTTGCTACTATTTCTAACTGTGGTGTCTCCAATGTCAACAAAATATCAGAGCCAAAAAGGAGAGAGTTCTTTTCCTCAAGTATTCAGAATTTAAGTGTAATTCTGCTATCTTAGACCTCTTTCATTTTCATTTGAGGGACACATGATAATATATTCAGTGAAATGAGTTTAGAAAACTGCCCTTTCATATTTATTTGTTTTTCTAGACTGGTGACATTAATTGATTAGATAATGAAAATCTACCTTATAATTTAAGGACTTAATCAAAGTAATTAGACTGCTGAGAGATCTATTTGACTTGATTAATTTGATGCATTATTATGCTTTTATTTAGAGAAATAAAAAAACAGGTGAAAAGTAGGTGAAACGAACAGGTAATATGAAGCATATATAGAAATTAAGTAAAGATTTTAGAAAGGTGAAATGTTAAAATGTATTTGACTCTAATATTAGAATATTTTACTTTTAGCAAGAATATCATTTAATTTTCCAGCTTTTTAAGGTACAACTGGTAAACAATTGTATTTATTTGTGATGTACGACATGATGTTTTGATATACGTGCATATTACTGTGAAATGAATATTGTAGAGTTAATCAACATATCAACAGCCTAAGTTTGTTATCATTTTTTGTGGGTGTTGTGAGAAAAAAATTTAAGAGCTACTCTTCTAGCAATTTTGCAGTAGATTATTGGTAACTGCAGTCAGCATGCTATACAAATAATCTAACACACTCATCCTAGGTATTTACACTATTTGATCAATGCCTCTTCCACCTCTTTCTTACACTCTTAGCCTTAGAAAACATCACTCTACTCTCTGTTTCTAAGTTTTTTTAAATTCCACTTATAAATGATTAATATAATATTTGTCTACCTGTGCTTGGCTTATTCCACTCAGCATAATCTCTTCCAGTTTCATCCATGTGGTCAAAGGATTTTCTTGTTTTTTTGTGGCTGAATAGTTGTTAAATAGTGTTCTATTTGGTATGTGAATATATATATAGTTTTGTTTTATCCATTCATCCATTGATGGATTCATACCTTAGCTACCACGAAGAATGCCACTATATGTATGAAAGTGCAAATATTTCTTTAACTTATATATTACATATTTTCATACATATGTATATTATGTACACATATTATTTTTACTGGGGTAGCTCCATGATACAGTAGTTCTAGTTTCAACTTTCTGAGGAACTTTTGTAGTTTTCTCTAGTAGCTATGATAACTTACATTCTCACAAACAGCATACAGCAACCCACTTTTCTCAGCGTCTTTTCCAACACTGGGTACCTTTCATCAGTTTGTTACTAGCTGCTCTAACCCGTGTGAGGTGCTGTCCATCTCAGCTTTAGTCTGCATTTCCCTGATGGCAGGCGATGTTTCGTGCATCCTTTGCCATTTGATTTCTTTTCAGAAATATCTGTTCAGGCCCTTTACTCATTTTGAATGAGGTTTTACTTTTTATTGAGTGTTTTTATGTGGTTTGATTATTTGCCTCTCACCAGATGTGTGGTTTGCAAATATTTTTCCTCAATTCTTCTTTTTTTTTTTTAATGTGGGTACTGGGAGTTGACCTCAGGACCTCGCACTTGCCAGCAAGCGCTTGCGCTGCTGAGCGATATCACTAGCCCTTTTTTTCCCTTTTCATGGGAGTTGAGCTTAGGACCTCGCGCTTGCTGGGCAGGCGCTTATGCTGCTGAGCCATCTCACTGGCCCTTTCCTCAATTCTTTTTTTTTTTTTTTTTTTTTTGTGGGTACCGGGGGGACGACCTCAGGACCTCGCGCGCCAACAGGTACCCGTGCCGCTGAGCGATATCACCGGCCCCTTTTTCGTATGTGGGATCCAGGAGTCGAACTCGGGCCTTCGCGCTTGCAAGGCAGGCGCTTAAGCCGCTGAGCCGTCTCACCGGCCCACCTTTCCTCAATTCTTAAGATGCCCCCAACTCTTTCGAGTGTGTCCTTTGCTATTCAGTAGTTTTTTAATTTGATGGTATCTCATTGATATTTTTGCTTTTGTTACCTGTGCATTTGTGGTCACATAAAACAATCATTTCCCAGAATGACATCAAGATTTCCTCCAGGTTTTCTTCTGATCATTTAGTATAAGTCTTTTGTCTGTTTCAATGTGATTTTTGTAATGTATGAGGTTAGGGTCCGCTTTCATTCTTCTGAATGTGAACATCTAGCTTTCACAATATCCCTTTTCTGGAGAGGATGTCATCTCATTTGTGTTCTGGGAACCTTTGTGGAAGACCAGTTAGCTATAAATGCATAGTATATTTTCAGGCTTTCTGTTCCATTCCTGGTCTGCATGTCTGTATTTGTATGGTAGTAGTGTGCTGTTTTGTTTTATAAGCTTTTATTACATTTTGAGGTCAGAAAATATAATGCTTCCACCTTTGATCTTTCTGCTCAAGATCAGTATAGCTATCTGGGGCTTTTGTGATGCAAAGAATTTTAGGATTTTCTTATTTCTATGACAAATACAGTGATACCTCCATTGTTGAATGGCTCCCAGCTCAAACTTTCCACTACTCGGACAAAAAAGTTCCAAAAAATCTGTTCAGTGTTGGTAACTTTGCTCCATAGTCAAACTAAAATCTGACTTGAAAAAACCTGTATGGGCCAAGAGTAAGTCACACACTGCATCTCGCTGAGGCCACAAGGGGTGAGGCTCCAGTTTGAGTGCTGTTCTTGCCCAAATTTTTAGTGAGAAAAGGTGAAAAAAGACCAAGAGAAAAGACACCAGAAAGTGTATTGCCAGCAGTCATTATGGGAGACTTTCCTTCCAAAAAATGACATTTCTCCTCCTCCAATTTCTCTCCAGCTTCCAGTATGCCAGGGAGCCTCCAAGTCAAGGTAAAGCACCTGTGAAACTTTCAAATAATTGTATTTATTGTATTGTGTTTTGATATTTAATGTACTGTATTTATTGTGTTTAGATTCTTGGGGGATATTTCCACAAACTGGGGCTGTTAACTTTGTGTTAAAGTACTGGAAAAATGAATTTAAAAGTGCAATATTTGGGCCTCAGAATCGATGACTTGGTTTTTCATTATTTCTTCTGGGCAAAGGATGTTTCATTCTAGAACTTTTTGCTGTGTGAACACGAATTTAGAAGTAATTGAGTTCGACAACCGAGGTATCACTGTACATTCAAAAATATCATAATCATATATACATAATTTATTTATACAAGTATACTTATCTGTTAATTCATAGTGTAACTATAGAGAATGTTTACATTTCTATGAGCTTATGTGCTTATATTGCTAATTAAATAACGTAATAGAGTACTATATGTGACAGTGTTATGGTTTGGATGTAGCTGCACCCCACAATCTCATGCTGAAGTTTGCTTCCCAGTGCATACGAGAGGTAATGGGGGCAATAGGAGGTAATCTGCGCAGGGAGGATCCACCCTCATGACAGGATTGTCTTTCTGAAGAGACCAGACTAGGTCTAAGGGGAGTGAGCTGGCTGTCTTGGGCCGGAATTGTTCTCCAAGAGCAGGAGCATAGAAGGCAGCATTGCCCCCCCCACGCCCTGTGCCCTGCTTTTCCCCTTCAGCACACACCTGCTCTCCGTGCTCCGTGCGCACCCAGCGTGTGATGCTGTCTGCATGAGGCCTTTAGGAGAAGCTGGGCGCGTACTGGCAGCATGCTCTTGGACCTCCGCAACTGTGAGCTAAATACATTTCTTTATCGGTCACCCAGCCTCAGGTACTTTACTAGCAACAAATAGTGGGCTAAATATCTTCTCAAAATCATCAGCATAGTCTTAAATTTCATGTGAGTCCTATCTAAGCCCCTTTCCTGGAAATGCTCTGTAGCTCCTTAAGAGTGGTATTCATGCTTTCTGCGCTCAAATAAGTAAACCTGACTTTATGCATTCATTTAGGATTCTACTCTAGGTGGGACCATCATTCAATTAATCACATCAGCTCGGCAGTCTGGAGCGCAGCATTCATCTCTGTGTCCCCACCCCAGGCACTCTGCACCCTCTCCAACCATAGAATCCCCACATGCAACGTGGGACAACAGTGGCAACACTTCATCATATGGATCTGAGTATCAAATGAGAAGACAATTGTCTATGAATTATAAAATGCTATGCAAATTTTAGTTGCTAGTGTTATTGTATTTCATTATCCCATTCTTTAGGCAGAATTCCATCCCACTCATCCCATTGCCAACCAAGTTCTGGGCTTTTGTGCTCCTGTCACTCTTAGAAAATATTGTCTTCTGCTCAGTTGCCTGGGGATAAGTCTGATCACTTGATAAGTGGAGTCACCAATGCCTTATTAATTAAAGAGGCGGTGCCCCCAAGTCAGTTGCTGCAGTTTATCCACAGGTGGCCACGATCTTTGTGGCTGATGTGTGTGTGTGTTTGTATCCCATCCTCCTGTTGTTTAAACAGATTATAAAGCAGAGAACTATATACTAGTCCTCCAATAAAAAGAGTATTGGGGCAGAGTATTATGTGTAGCTCAGTCCACTTGCCTAGCATGGGTAAAGCCCTAGGTTTGATCTCCTGTGCTGCAAACCAAAAAAAAAAAAAAAAAAAAAAATAGCAAAAACAGTAACAAGAGTTTCATGTTTCCTGAATATTGTTTTATAGTAATCTAACAAAGTATGCAAAAATAGCAGATTTTATAGTTATGTTCCCACTCCAGATCTAATAAATCAGTACCTCTGGGGAATATGACACCATAATCTGTGTTTCAGAAGCACCTGGTTTCTAGATTCGATGAAGGGGATTCTGATCTAAGCTCTAGACCACAGTGCGGGTACTAAATCTTATCTGCTTCTTAAATTTAGAGGAAAAAGTTTCACCTGTGGCATAAAACTTTACCTTTGAAATCACAGAAGAAAAATTCTTGATGAATTAAAAAATTAGTAAATGGCCTGAATATTTTCTAATGTTTTTAAAAAACCCCAGAGTATTTTAAGGGAAAAGAGTAATAGTGAAAATTAGAGGTGCTTTATTGCAAAAGAGATATAATTATTCAGTCGTGATTTGTAACATCTATAGTGTATTGATTTTTGAAAAATGATCTAAATTCTCTATCAGTCTTTGTAATAATGAACTTTGCACTTTTAAGCCTCCTCCAAAGTGTTACAAAGACTGTTTCTATTATAACTTCTAACATCTGTGGAAGATGGATTACAAAATCCTTCAGTTCTTCAATTTTCCCTCAATTCTGAACTGAGGTATAAAGAGGCCCTTCATGCTTCTGCTCTTCTTGGTTTCCTGCCAAACACTGAGAGAAGACTAAAGGATGTGAGTGTTAGGGAAAATCAGCTGAGGCAAGGTCGTGCTTTACCCATTGATGCTCCTCCAGCTGAGGTACCACCTGGCTGCAAAGGAGCAAGCTCGAGAGATCCGCAGACATGGCCCACCACGGCTGTCCAGCCCACCCATAAGATCTTTTTTTTTTTTTGTGTGTGGGTACCGGGGGGTCGACCTCAGGACCTCGCGCGCCAACACGCATCCGTGCTGCTGAGCGATATCACCGGCCCCTTTTTCCTATGTGGGTTCCGGGAGTTGAACTCGGGCCCTCACGCTTGCAAGGCAGGCGCTTACGCCGCTGAGCCATCTCACCGGCTCCAGGATCTTAAGCAATAATAATTGTTGTTTTACGCTGCTGCCCTTTCAAGTTGTTGAGAACATAGCAACACCCAATTCATATATCTACTTTAGAATTTAGAAGAAATTTTGCATATAACTAAATTAGTTTATCAAAACAATCAATATTAAAATTTATAAGTATATATGTATATATAAATTCTCCATATATAACAAAAAATATTGTTTTACCTTCAGAGAAGAAAGTAGAAAAAAACCATAAGTAAATACTAGCTGAGGATGTTTTACTCACATTCTCAATCAGATGTACTATGGTTTATATCAGCTTTAAAATTTATTGTGTTTAACGTTGAGCAGGCAGCAGAAAGTATTTTTTCCTCTGATGGGTCAAACAGTAAATATTTTAGGCTTTTAGGACTCGAGTGTCACAGCTACTCAATGCTGTGATGTTAGCACAAAAGCATGTTAGCCACGCATAGATGCCTGTATAGGGTTGCAATCCAATAAAAATTAGTTTGTCAGAACACGCACAGGCTTTCGTTTCCTGACCCTTAATGTGAAAGTTAATCTCATTTTTAAGGTATACAGTTTAGAATTTTATGTCCACTGAAATTTTTCAGACCACATGCAACTCTGGCACATCGTACAGTACCTAAGGAATCATGGATGAATCCCAGAATTGAACAATCTTAGGACACATATCTCCTAATTTTTTCCTTCAGAAGCATTGTATTGTTTTGTTTTGTTTTTTGTTGCTCTAGCATTGAACTTATCTTAAATCCAGATTATCATAATAATTGTAAGGCAAGTATTATAGCTAACAGAGAGAATAGTTATTTGCCAATACTTTTCAATGTTGCTGCATGAGCTGATTTAGTCATAAGCAAAACAGATCTTTGATGAACATTATTTGCTCATCCAACATTACTTCAGTGAGTTATTTTTATGGATGCTGGCACTTCAGCATTAAATATGGACCTAGGTGTTAATCTTCCACTGTATTTAAATATTTGAAAACAATGTGTTGTGACTCAGAGTTGGATCATGTAAATATTTAGGTCACCTGTCAAGTTTTATGCTTACTCAGTTGAAAATATTTTCATGATTATGAAAATGATAAAACAAAAATAATGTCTTTTCCTTCTCCTTAGCTATGTGCACATACGGAGGGGGAGGGGAAGGGAAGTAAAAAGGGCCAAGACGCGGTCTGTATATAAACCAGTTCCTCACAATGAATGTATTTATTATGTACCGCAGACATATACTAATTACGAAAAAAAGAGAGAACACATTCTAAAAATCTTGGAATCTGATGCAAGTCACAAGTATAAAGAACTTTCTGAAGGTCTTATGTTATCTAATTGCAATTTTCAAATTTTACACAATAATTTTTGAATTGTAGAAGATGTTTTGTGTTTTTATTCAGGAAGCCAAGAGTTCTTTGAATTGGACTCCTTCCTAATAAACATTATCATTACAAGTTGAAATTTCACTCATTGTTAAATCATGTTGTTTTTCTCTG
Organism: Erethizon dorsatum; assembly: GCA_028451465.1. Taxonomy (NCBI): domain Eukaryota; kingdom Metazoa; phylum Chordata; class Mammalia; order Rodentia; family Erethizontidae; genus Erethizon; species Erethizon dorsatum. The sequence continues at coordinate 62,340,945 of CM051833.1, forward strand.
ATAGAAAACTTGGAAGTCCCGTCAAGGGCACCCACACGCAACTCACCCGCCTCCACTAAAATGCTCGGCCGGATAAGTGTTCCTCAAGGCTTTGGGTTTTGCGTCTCGCACGGGGATCTGATGTGTGTTAGTACAGCTTTCCTCCTGCTGAATCAGTTTCCGTGTCTGATTTGGAAACCTTAATGTCAAGTTGCATGATCTACATCTCCTTTCCCACCAGTGCTATGGATCTTTGGTAGCAAAGAAATTATTAAATTGTCTTCTATTCATTTGCATTTTTTTTTCCTGCAGGGATTTTTCTCCTATGGCTTGTATCTGGATCTCTTTTATCTAGGGCTGGAGTCATAGAAATAAGACACTGAATACCCTATATTTTTGGACTGATGAACAACTTCCTCCTATTTAAAGAGGGATGTTAATTAGTAATCTATAAAGATCTCTTTGTGTACACATAGACTTTTATTGCTGTAGACTATTCATTTGGGTACTTTTGATGTTAACCATCAGGTATGCTAATTGTGGAAATATCCCTCAAAAAGTCATTTTGAAGAACAGGAAATACATGTTAAAGGAATAAAGTACGAAACTTCCTTCCTATGCTTAGAAGTGCTGAAAACTCAGATTTCTAAATGGATTTTTCTGGCTTCTATAACAATTATATGAAATAGCTTACAAGTGTGAGCTTTATACTTTGAGTTATATTTTCTTGAATATAAAATTTTAGTGTGTTTATTCACTTATGCCCACTTAAAATACTTTTATTACTGCCTACTAATTTTACAAAATATTGGGTTTCAATGTGTTATTTTCATACATGCATATACCCATCATCTTCCCTTGTAACCTCCTACCCTTTATTCCCTTCCTCTTGTGTGATAAGTCTGTCTACTTTCATGACTTCTTTTGGATTCCACATTTTAGAGAAAACATATGATCCTTGTCTTTCTGATTCTGGCTTATTTTGCTTAGCATGGTGATCACCTTCTCTATACCTTTTCCTGCAAATGACATAATTTTGTTTTTTGTTACAGCTGTGTAATACTTATTGTGTATAAATACCACATTTTCTTTATCCATTCATCTGCTTATTTATCCTCATTTTACAGATTAGGGAGCTGAGGTACTAAGGTTAAATAACTTGTCCAAGATCATATAAGAGTTTAATAGCGCAGCTGAGATTCCAGCTCAAGTGGTCTGGCCCTAAAACGGAGAGGTGTCTTTGCTTGTTTATTTGTTTGTTTGGTTTTAATGGTTTTGTTTTGCTTTGTTTTGTGTTACTGGGTTAAACCCAGACCTTTCATACTGAGTGACATCCCCAGCTCTCTTTAAATTTTTATTGATTTTTTTAAAATTTTGACACAAGGACTCCTTAAGTTGCTGGCTGTCCACGCTGGGCTCAAACCTGCAGTCCTCCAGCCTCAGCCTCCCGGAGTGCTGAGATTGCAGGTCTGGCCACCACACCCAGCTCCAAGCTGGTTCTTAACCATGTTTTCTGTAGGGAATTTGCTAAGATTTCTGTTCCCATGTCTTTGATGAGTGTGTTTCTCAACCCTGGCCTCTCATTAGAATCATCCAGGGAGATTTTAAAATAAATGGTGAACTCTGGGGAGTTCAGCCCAGGCGTGGGTACATTTCCGAGGCTCCCCTGGAGCTCCTAGTATGCAGCCAAAGCTAATAAGCTCTGCTCCCGCCCTTAAAGTGCTGCTCTCACTCTGTGCCATTGTGCACTGTTTCTACAGAACGTGAAGGCAGCTTAGCAGCAGGCAGGTTGCAGGTCCTCTGCAGACTCCAGGTCTCTGCATTTGTGAGTAGAACAAAAGAGTCACAAAGATTACCCCAGCACAGACCAGATGGCCACCTTCTTACATGATGCGCCTGATTTACTACTGGTGATACTTTAACAACTCTGGGTCCCTGGGAGCCCTGGGCCTTCTTTCCTTTCCATACCCAACTATTCTCCCATGTATTGCTGCTTTTCAATGTGCATGTGTACTTTGGCAGTCTATGGAGGAACATTTGTGGTTGGGGTGGCTTGTCAAATTTATTGGCTTTTGGATCCACCTGGAGGATCAATGGAGCATGCTTCTGGATGTTTCTGGATTAGCAATGAAGACGTGACCTTAGGTCTATGTCTGGTCCCTTGCCCCTTCCTCTCTGGCACTCTTCCCCTTCTGTGTTTTCTGCCATCAGGAACTAAGCACCTTTGCTTCACCATGCCCTTCCACCATGATGTTTCTGCTTTGGAGTCAATCTACTATTAACTGAATCCCCTGTAGCAGTGACCTAAATTAAATCACTCCTCCTTTAAATTGTGGGATTTGGGTATTAGAAGGCTAATACGGAAAACTAAGGATAAGACCTTCCTAGCAGGTAAATACAAGCACATCCTCATAATTTGATTTATTGTAAAGGAGTTCTTAAAAAACAAAACCACACACCATTACCACACTCAGTGTAATTTTACAAATTCTTCACTGTCATGATTGCCAAATTATATGAAAATGTCTTTTTAGAATGTTTGTTAAAAACACTACCCAAGTAAATTCTAAACACTGCATTTGGGCAGTGTAACTCTAACATCTCTTGATGTATAGAGGCTTTCTCCTCTTTATCAAACCATGTGTTTGTTAAAGAAAATGGGGAGGGGAATTTCTCCTGAAGAATTATTTGAATTTTGGATTAAGATAGTTGTGTACTCCTGGCAATTAGGCAATTAGGATTCTTTCTGCTCATCGCACTTTGTGTACATTGTTAAAGAGATCTTGGGCCCTGGGTTGGATCTGGATGTCAAGTTTTAGCAAGTGTGCTTTATAAGTATGAGTATGTCCCACTGTTGCACTGCAGGAGGCACATAATGCCTGGTTGTCCTGCTTTGGGGGGATAAAACCAATCTGTAAGTTCCTTTGTTGCAGGTCTGAAATCTCCACTGAGAATTTCCTGATCAACCTGTTAATGAATAGCTTCAGCAGCCTTTAGATGGTCACGAGATCAATTATTTCATTGGAGATTGTAAAATGGTGATATTCTACTTCTGCCTTTATTGGTCAGATTTCTTTTATGAAGGAGAACTTTTTACTCTTCAACTACATCATTAGTCTCAATCAGTTTATATTGAAATTGCAGTAGATATTTGATATTTTGTTGACTACTTATTTTCAGAGCATTGAATTTTATATCCTGGTAACTTTTAAAGTTAACAATTTGTGTGGGGCAGGAGCACTTTAAACATTCACTTTTTTTTTTTTTTTTTTTTAATGTGGGTACTGGGAGTCGACCTCAGGACCTCGCGCTTGCCAGCAAGCGCTTGTGCAGCTGAGCGATATCACCGGCCCTTTTTCTTTCCTTTATGTGGGTTCCGGGAGTCAAACTCAGGACCTCGCGCTTGCCGGGCAGGCGCTTGTGCCACTGAGCTATCTCTCCAGCCCCAAACATTCACCTTTAAATGCTTTGTAGCTGTTCTTCCTTTTGATATTCTCACTGTTCCACGTTCAGGTGGGGAAGGCCTTTCCAGCTGACTTGCTTGTCCTTTTGACATAACTCTAGTAAACTCTATAGATCCATGCATTTAGGCACAACAAGATCCCCTCAGTACAGTCTGAGAAATTTCTGCTCCAGCCCTGGAATTTGCCTTGGTTCCTTTCAGGCAAGAAGTGGAATTAAAAGATTGCAATTGGGGTCTTAGGAATGCTCATTGCTACTTGGTTGTCCTTGATTTTAAATTCTTTTAATTGGCAGATGTGACATGTTTTTTTTTCCATTCTTAAAATGTTTTTAATATTTATTGGTACATTTTGCAGTTCATAATGGTTACATTCCTCTTGGGGAGTTGGTACATGTACATAACACGTTTCAATTCTTTTATTCATCCCTTTCCCTTCCCCTCCTTCTATCGCTTGGCTCCCTTCCTTTTTGCAAAAGATCTATCTCCCCATTTCCTCCTATTATCTGTCTTTTATTTTGTACTTTATTTATATTTTGGGTTTCTCATATTAAAGAAATCATCTGATATTTAATCTTATGTGTCTGATTTATTTCACTTAATATAATGATCTCCAGATGTACCCATTTTACTGCAGAGGATTCAAGCATATACTTCTTTATGACAGAATACTGCTCCATTGTGTATAAATACCACATTTTCTTTATCAGTTCATCTCTTGGTGGATATATAGGCTTCTTCTAAGATTTAGCTGTCATGAGGTGTGCTACTGTAAACATGGGTATGCATCTATCACTATAATATGATGACTTTAACTCTTTGGGGAAATATTTAGGAGGGGAAGGCCTGAGTAAAATGGAATTTCTATTTTTAATTTTCTGAGAAATCTTCACATTAATCTCCATAGTGGTTGCTCTATATTCTTTTTCTACCAACAATTTAGAAGTGTGAAATTTTCCAGCAGCCTCTCCAGCATTTGTTATTTTTTGATTTCTTGATGATAGCCATTCTTTCTGGACTAAGATGGAATTTCAGCAGTCTTTTAATTTGCATTCCTCCAATGATCACCGATGTTAAACATTTTTTCACATATCCATTGGCCATATATACTTCTTCAGAGAAGTGTCTATTCATTTCAGTTGTCCATTTTTTCACTGGGTCTTTTATTTTGGAGGGTATAAATGTTTATGAGTCCTTTGTGTTCTCTAGATGATAACCTTCTGTCCAAGAATAGGCAGCAAAAAAAATTTTTTCCCATTCTGTAGGTTGTCTCTTCATTCTTTTGCTTGTTTCCTTTTCTGTGCAGAGGCTTTTTTTTTATATGCAGGTATCGGGAGTCGAACTCAGGGCCTTACACTTGCCAGGCAGGTGTTTATGCCGCTGAGCTATATCACTGTCCCATGTGCAGAGGCTTTTTAATTTGATATGATCCCGCCTGTTGATTCTTGGTGTTATTTCTTGTGCAGTTAGGGTTCTTTTCAGAAAGTTCTTACCTGTACCTAAATCTTCAAGAGTTTTGCCTAATTTAACTTCAGATAGATTGTTTTCGTGTTAATATACAGTTCTTTGATACATCTGATTTTAGTTTATTACATTGGCAGATATGAACCTACATTCAGCCTTCAGAATGTAAATAGCCAGTTTTCACAGGACTATATGTTTGTTTGTTTGTATGTTTATTTTGTTTTTTTGAGACATTGTAATGCAGGCTGGCCTTGAACTCACTTTTGTAGCCATGGCTGGCCTCCAACTCACAGTGGTCCTACTGCCTTAGCCTCCCGAGTGCTGGGATTACAGATGTGCACCACCACACTGGGCAGGGCCATATGTTAAAGAGTCTATATTTGCTCCAACATAAGTTTTTGGCCCCTGTATTAAAGATCAGATGACTTAATTATGCCTTGTATCGTTTGTGTATCCTCTAGTTGGTTCCATTGAGCCTCTTGTCTGTTTTTGTGAAAGTGACATGCAGTTTTTATCAGTGTAGCTTTGCAGTATAACTGGAAGTCCAGGATTGTGATGCCTCCTACTTTGCTGTTGTTGCCCAGGATTGCTTTTACTATTGAGTCTGTATTTGTTTCATGTGAATTTTAGGATTGTTTTCTCTAGTTTTGTGAGGAATACTACTGGTATTTTCATTGAAATTCCATTACATCTGCATATTAGTTTTGGAGGTATGGCCATTTTGACAATATTTGTTCTGCCTTCCAGGAACATGGGATATCTTTACATTTTATGGTGTCCTCTTCACTATTTTTTTTCCAGAGTACAAAATTTCTATTCCAGAGATCTTTCACTTCCTTGATTAGGTTAATTCCTAAGTATTTACTTTCTTGATGCTATTGTGAATGGTGTTGTTTTCCTAATTTCTTTCTCAGCGAGTTCATTATTGGTGTACAGAAATGATATTGATTATTTATCCTGCTACACTACCGAATTTAGATTTTAATTCCAGGAGTCATTTGGAGGGATTATTTTTAGTCTTCTATGTAGAGGATCGTGTAATCATGGCATCTGTAATCATGTCTGTAACCTGTAATCATATAATCTTCAAATAATGATAATTTCTTCCCTTCTGTATTCATCCCTTTTATTTCATTCTCTTGCCTGATTGCTCTGACTAATGTTTCATGTACAATATTGAACAGGGGTGGTGATAGTGGACTTCCTGGTCTTGTTACTAATTTTAGAAGGAAAGCTTTCAGCTTTTCCCCATTTAGTATGATGTTGGCTATTGGTTTGTACTAAATGGCTTTTACCATATAAAGAAAAGGTACCTATTTTCTTCTGGGTTTTTATCATGAATGGATGTTGGATGTTTTTCAAAGGCTCGTTCTGTATCTACTGAGATGATCATGTGATTTTTGTCCTGTCTTCTGTTTAATTTATGTACTACATTTATTAATTTTTATATTTTGAGCCATTCATGCAACCCTGGGTGAAACCTACTTGGTCGTGATGTATAATCATTTCAATATTTTGTTGCATTCTCTTTAAGGATTTCTTGTTCTTTCTTCTTGAGGATTTCTGCATCTATGTTTATTAAATTAATTGGCTTGCAATTCTGTTTTTGGTTGGATCCTTGTCTAGTTTTGGAATCAGGGTAATGCTAGGTTCCAAGAATGACTTTGCAAGTACTCTTTCCAAAGAGTGCTTTGAATTTCATTAAAGAGTTTGATGAGTACCAGTATTCTTGTTTTTTTTTTTTTTTTTTTGTGGGTACCGAGGCTTGAACTCAGGACCTCGCACACCAGCAGCCTGTGCCACTGAGTGATATCACTGACCCTTTTTTCGTATGTGGGTACCAGAAGTCAAACTCAGGACCTCGCGCTTGCCAGGCAAGCGGTTATGCCACTGAGCTATCTCACCGGCCCTCAGTATTCTTATTGAATTTAGCAGTAAATACATTAGGATTTGAACTCTTCTTAGTTGGTAGGTTTTTTTAAATTACTGCTTCAATTTTATTATGTGTTATTGGATTATTCAAGGATTTTACATATTCTTGTCTCTGTTTTGTACTTCATATATACATGTAAAAGTCTATACATTTTTCTAGATCTTCCAGTTTCTCAGAGTAGAGATTCTCAAAGTATTTACTAATACCCTTCTTGATTTTGTCAGTGTCTGTTGTGATTCTGCCTTCTTCATTTGTAATTTCATTGATTTTTGTTTTTTCTTTCCTTCTTTGTAGGGTTGGCTAGAAGTTTATCTACTTTATCTTTTCAAAGAACCAGCTTTTCCATTTATTGAGTCTTTGTATATTTTTTAGTCTCAATTGCATTAATTGCTCCTCTAATCTTTATAATTTCCTTCTTTGTATGAGCTTTGGATTTGGATTTTTCTTGTTTTTGTAGTATTTGAGCTGCATCATTAGGGTATTTATTTGGGCTTGCTCTGTTTTTCTGATGTGAGTATTCACAGCTATGAACTTAATGCTTAAGTCTGATTTTATTATATCCCATAATTCTAGAATGTACTGAAATTATCATTTGATTCTAAGAATTGTCTGATTTCTTCCATGATTTCTTCTATGAACCATTGATTATGCAATAAAATATTGTTTGATTTCCATGTGTTTGCAAAATTCTGTTTTGCTTTATCATTGAATTCTAGTTTTTTGTACTGTGATCTGATAATATGCACAGTATGACATTGATTCTTTTGCATTTACTTAAGCATTCTTTATGGGCTACCATGAGGTCTATTTGGAGAAAGTTACAAGAGGTGCTAAGAAGAATGTGTACTTGGTTGTTGCTCGGTAGAAAACTGTAGATTTCTATTAGGTCGATTTGTTTGAATGTTCAACTCTGATATTTCTTTGTTGGCTTTTGTTTAGTTGATCTATTTGTGACAGTGGGGTATTGAGGCCAGTCACTATATTTGTGTTAATATTTATCTGATCTTTTTGTCCAGTAAAATAGTTTTTCTTATGTAGTTGTGGATGCTACTGTTCAGTGCAGATGTTTATACTTGCTATCTCTACCAGTCGAATGTTCCATTAACCAATATGTTTTGACAGTCCTTGCCTCTTCTGATCAGTGTAGGCTTGAAGTCCACTTTGTGTGAAAAGAGGATAGATACTTCTGCTATTTTTGTGTTCCTGTTGCATGGAGTACTGTTTTCTATACTTTGACATTTTAGTCTGTGCATTTCTTTGTAGAGTAAATGTGTTTCTTTTACACAGCATATGGTTGGGCTTTGTTTCTTGATTCATTCTGTCAATATGTGTTTTTTGCTTGGGGAATTGAAAACATTCATATTGACAAAGTTATTGACTTATTTGTCTCATTGCGTTATTTTTTCTTTGATTGACTTCTTTTCCTGCCTTCTCCTTAATTTCTCACCTTTCAGTGTGTATTCATTCTATTAGACCTTTTCTGGGTATTGCTGGCTTCATTTTCTCTTTCCAATATATCCTTGAGATGTTTTTGGAGGGCTTAATTTGGTGGTCATGAATTGCATAAGGTGATTTTTGTCATGGAAGCACCTTATTTCTCCAGCAATTTTGAAACACAGATTTGCAGGATATATTATGCTGGGTGAGAAGTTGTTTTCCTGTAGGGCTTGAAACACCTCACTCCATGCTTTCCTGGATTTTGTGTTTATGTTGAGAATTCTGCTGTAATTCTAATGGGTTTACCTTTATGAGTGATTCATAGCTTTTCTCTAACAGCTTCTAAAATTCTTTCCTTGTGTTGGATTTCTGGGATTTTGTCTATGATGTTTCATGGAGCAGTTCTTTTCTGATCGTGGCTACTTGGGGTACTATATGCCTCACTTATCTGTATGCTAAACACTTTTTCCATAAAAGGATTTTTTTCTCCTATTATGTCTGTAAACAGGTAGTTTACGTCATTTGTGCTGTCTTCTGGATTTTTCCCAATTCCAGGTAATCTTAGATTATTTTTATTTGTGTCATCTAGCAGCAGTTGGATATATTTTTGATGTTCTCTTTTTGTTTTCAAGGTATCTCTGAGTAATTGGTTCAAACTCAGTCTATTTTCTAGTTCTGACATTTGTCCTCACATTGCTCACTTTTTCTGCCCATACTTACAATAGAATTTTAAGTCCCCTGGATTTCATTTTGGTATCTTTTAATGGACTCAAATTATTATTATTATTATTATTTTTTCTTCATGTGGGTACCGGGAACCGAACTCAGGACCTCGCGGTTGCCAGGCAAGCACTTATGCTGCTAAACTATGTAACTGGGCCAAATTATTTTTTTTAAACTCATCATTTGTCTTTCATATTATTTTATTAGATATGATAAACAAAACCATCAGTGAGTTTACAAAAGACAGAATAAAAAACTAAATGACCTAAATAAATAAGGAAATAGAAGATGAAAACAAGAAAAGAAGACTGAGATAAAGAGTCCTATTAAAGATTAGAAAGAAATTAATAGAATTAGGTAAAGGTAACAAAAGAAAAAAACAAGAAAAAGATGAAAAAAGATTAAAGAGAAAACATAAGAGGAATAAAAAAATGAAAAAAGGAAAAACACCAAACCTCAGAAAACCAATGAAAAAGGAGGAGAAAATGAGTCCAAAAAAATCACTGTGGATTTTTGAAAGAGTAATTTCTTTCCAGGACTCACAGTTTTGGAATCCAGTAAGTCACAGTTTTCTCAACCTAGCTTTACAATTCATAGTTTTGTGAGGAGCCCCTGTTTCAGAGGTTCCTCTGTCCATTCACCCAAGGCTGTGGCAACCATCTAAACAAAGGATCATCTTTGCTTGCTTTGGTAGATGGGCAAAGCAATCAGATCTTTGATCTGTGCTAGATGTAGGCAGCAGGGTGAGGGTTCAAGGAGACTACTCTACTTAATACCAGCACTTTCAGCTGCAGTCACCTGTGAAAGCCACACATGCTGGGCCTATCTTCTCACCAAGGAAGGTGGAGCCCTGTGTCCTTCCCAGCCTGAGCTTAAACATTTAAGAGGTTTTATTTCTAGACTGCACCCTCTCTGCAGCTGTCTTCTGTAGCTGTCTTTCTTTCAGTCACTGTGGGAGAGTAACTCCAGAAACCCCAATGTGGAATTATTTTGTAGTTTTTCTGTGGCTTAGTTTTAAGTAAACCATTCCCTTCTCCAAATGACACTTGATTAAACACTCTTTAGAAATATGCTGGGTACTGTGCTGGATTTCTCCTCCAATTCTAGCCTGCTGTGTGGAACAAGTCATTTCTAAAGTAGGAACCCATAGTGTTTTTGCAGTTTAAAATAACCATGGGCTTTTGGGGGAGCTACCACTGCTGACCTAGTCCATTGTTTCTCCCCAGACTGTCTGACCTGGGTGCTTACCTTGTGTCTGCAGAGACAAATTTACCTCTCCAGTAGCCGGGGTGAACTTCCAGACCGCTTTGTATTTTTCTCTGCATTGTGCTTCATTTCTCTGGTTTCTCTGCAGGTTCTAAATTTCCTGTCGGTTCTCTCCCACTTCCTGGAAATCTACTTGTATTTTTTTTTTTTCTTTTTCTCTTTACCAATTTCTTATTTTCTACATGTCTGAGTTCCGTGTTCCAGAGAGCCTGTATTTTGCTGCTGTTTGCTACTCTGCCATTTTGGTTCTCCTATATTTTGAATTTTTAAATTTAAAAAACTGAGGGGAAAAGATGATTCATTTTTTTCTAGCTTTGCAATATTTTATAATTACCCACCTAGGACAAGAAGACTACTGAATGCATCTTTCTTCCTTCATCTGTCTTCATTTTTTGGAAGAAATAAGAGAATACAAAATAAACATACAAATTAGAGAAGTTAAGGCATGACGCAAACTCCAGCTATTTTGGAAATGGTGTTTATTCCTAGAGTTAAGCTCTTGCTCAAATCACATTGGGACAGAAATAACTCACACACATAAAAAAAAATAAGAAAAAAAAAATAAAAGAGCCAGCTATCCACTCCTCTGAGTTTTCCTTCCTGCCAAGGAATTTTATGAGACTCTTTCACTTTTTAAGTGTAAAATAATTTTTGATCAACTAGATTTGTCTTCTTTTTCAAACAGGAACTCATAAAGTACATTGTAAAATCTCTGAAAGCCAAAAAGAGCTCCTGTCCTGATTGACTTAATAAAGACTGATAACAATTTATTGAGTTTAGGATAGAGAAGTCTCTCATTCTCAGAAAAGAAAAAAATTTAACATATTTTAAATGTGGAAGGCATATGACAAAACTACTTTGATAGAAATTTCCTCCTCATTCTATGATAATTTGATGATGATGTCCAGTTGCTGGTCTGAGAGATAAAGATGATAATGTACATTATTACATTAGAAGTTAGTAGTCATAAATTTATACAATGAAATTCCTAAAATATTTTGATGTAGAGAAAATAAGATAAAAATTATGCAGTAAGAGTTGATAAATACTTGTAGTCCAGATAAAATTATTGAACAATACTACCTTAATTATATTGTTATGTAACATATACATCTCTTTTGTCACAATGTGGAATAAGATACAAACTTAACGTACTAATTTTATAGCACCGAAGTTTATTTTTTCATTGAAAGCCTCATTACTTTGAGCTTTTTAAATTTCCTATACAGTTTTTGAGGTGTAATATAGTTGTTTTGTTTGCATAAAGTATTTCATATTGTACTACAATAATATTTAGAATTCAGTACTAATATCTTATGGAAGTATGTATTTCTGTGATCATCAGTTAAAACTGAAAATCACACAGGATCCTTCTGTCTGCTATTCTACTGGATAGTGGCAAATACTTGCCATTCAGTACAGTACACCCAAGCTGCCAACTGCCAGCACCTGCGATTATTTGCCTAAGTTTCTTTTTGCTACCTGACTCTGTTCTGCCACCCATGTGGAAGATGCAAAACCAGGGAATTAATAATCTCTAGGAACAGCCTTTATGCAGTGCCTGATGGGAATTGACAAGAAATAGCCTGTTCCTTTGCTCTTCAGAAATGATAACACTGAGGCATTTGCTATTTGCTGATTCCCAGAAATTTATATGCAGATTTAAGTTATATTGACCCACGGTGGTACCTAGCATGATAAAGCAAATTTTATTATCTCCCTGTTTCCTTCACTTCTCAAATAATCTACTTGAGTTTCTATCTTTGGGCATCTGCTTCTGGTGGAACTAAGTCATGGTGTAAAATTTGTAAATATATCTCTTACATGAATTGCATTAGTCTGAGAAGTCAAAGCAAAATATAAACTTAAATTGACTTTATGATTTTGGACTGTAAATTAACTAAACTTTGATTATTTAGACAACTTTTAAAGGAGATTATAATGTATCAAGAGGGGAAAACAAAGTATTTTGTCACTAAGCAAAGTTCTTTTTACTTTCTCACCTATGAACAGACTACATTATAAGTAAGAGGGTAAGTTCTATGTGTGCTATATGAATTGCTTATATCTAAAATTAGTATATTTTGAAATTGATATTTTACAATAGGCTTACTTTTATATTTTAACAAATTATAAATTATAAAATTTATAATTATTGATTTTCTTGATTGAAAAAATGTTGACTAACAAATTAATTATGTAAAAAGCCTGCAACCATTTCTTGTCTTGTCTACAATGTAACATATCTGTCAACTTATCAACAAGTTTCCTCTGATTGCCTTTTGATATTGCCTTTCAGAAATCAAGCCTTGAACTTTTAAAAGGCTCCTGGGAAGTTCCAGATGCTCATTCTGACATGGAACTATGCAGCATGATACTCATTAGCAGGAATGATACTCAAACAAGCAGATACGAAAAATATCTATGTTATTGCTAAAGACAATTGTTTCCTCCCCAAATCAATATTTTAAAGTCTTATCCACAGCATGATGCTATTTGCAGATGGGACCACTAGGAAATAACTAGGGTTACATTTAGTCATGAAGGATCCCTTATGACCAGATTATTGGCTACACAAAATTTGCAAGTCAGAGAGAGGGCCGCCACAGGGAACTGAATAAACCAGCATCTGACCTGGACTGTCCAAGCTCCACAACAGTAGGAATGAAGTCTGTTCTTTGATTGACTTGTGGCAGCACATTTTATTATAGCAGCCCACAAAGACTCAGGCAGACTTTGGTACTGGGGAGTGGCATGCTACTACCTAATCATCTGGGATAGTCTTTGGAACTGGGCAACTGATGATGTAATGTTGATACATTGTGTCAAGCTGAGAAGTCTAGAAGCTTAACTAAGTAACTCAGCACTTCTACATCCTAGTGTGTAGAGGACATGCACTTATGCTCTAGGATGTTGTTCCTTGTGTCAACTGGAGAAGTTTAGGAGTTTAACTAAGTAACTTAGCAGGGGGCCAGGGTCCTCACTTTGTAAACATCCTGAGCCTGTGCAAGAGGAGGGCAGGGAGATTGTGTGAATGCTACACCCACCCTGGGGTGGGGGTAGCCTGCTTACAATATAAGGGGGAAAAAGAAGCTAGTTCTCCCCCTTTTGCTCTTGCTTTTGCTGTCTTCCACTGCCTTGAACTGTTGCCCCTGTGCCATGCCACCCTGCCTTGCAGCCAGCTGATTATAGACTAAAACCTCCACAAACTGAGCTAAATAAAGCTTTCTTTCCTTAATTTGGGGTGTTGGGTATTTTGTCCCAGCAATGAGAAAAAAATAACCAACACAAATGAAAAGGGTATTGAGTTGCAAGCCAGGAATACAAGTTAAAACGTGATTCTGGTGAGGTCTCAGAAAGAAATAAGGAATAGATTTTTGGAAACTAGAGAAAATTCAGCTCTTGTTGTACTGGCAAAGAACTCCACTAATCTGTGTTTTCTGGACAATAGAATTTGTGAGTGATATTTAGATGAGGCTATTGTGAAGAAAAGTATTGAAAGAGTATATTAGTTTTTTCTCATTGCTTACAGTAAATTGTGAAAAGAAAGATTAAAGAAAAAGTTGTTAAGTAAAAAGAATTAGAACTTGAAGATTTGGAAAATACTTGGTATCTCTGTATCACAAAAAATGAGGAATTTTTTAATGAAAAGAACAGCGGGGGTGGTGGGGGTGGTGCTGAACATCCATTTGATTAGGTACTGAAATAGAAGCCAGGATAAAAATGTGATCACAGCAGCAAAGAGACTGCTGCTTTGAACTAAAGGGAACAAAAAATGTGAGACTAAGTGAAGGAAGGCTGACAGACATCCTAGTTCTGAAAGCTTATACCATAGAACCATTTGGGAAAAATACACACTGTTCTTCATGAAAAAATGAAGGAAGACCCTGAAGCATAATTAGGAGGACATTTGGACCAAAGTTCAGTGTCGGCACCTCAGGCAGCTTCTGATCCAAGTTTTGGAAGTGACACCCAGAAACCTGGGAAAAGTCTCTGTCTGGCAAGGAGGTAGGGATGGGACTGATTCCCCAGTGGGTGCAAAAGGAAAAGCATTGCATTTAAGAGAATTTTTCTTGAGTCTTTAAATATGGTAGAATTTTCCCTGCTATCTTATGGAATTGCTTGGGAACTGTCAGCCCTTCCTTTTTCTTTCTTTCTTTCTTTCTGTTTTTTTTTTTTTTTTTTTTTTTTTTTTTCCTCTTCTGGAAGGGAAATGCCTCCAGATCCTTGTCACACTGTTGTATTGGGAAGTGCATAACTTGTTTTGATTCACAGGCTCAAAGCTGGGGAGAAATTTTTTATACAGATGCATCATACCTAGCATCTACTCATACAGAGTTTAGATGATATTTAGAAAAGAGTTTAGACTTTAGAGTTGATGTTGGAATAAATTAAAACTTTTGAGACTTAGGAAGTGGAATCGATATATTTTGTGTACAAGAAGGACATGAATATTTTGGTGACAGACATAATATTACAAATTGAATTCTGTCCTCCCAAAATTCATATGAGAAAACACTACTATGGAACTTGATGGAATTTGGAGTTGGAGCCTTTGGAAGTAAATTAGGGTAAAATGAAGTTATGAGGGCCAGCGCTTCAGGATGTGAAGGTGGTGTGTGAGAAGAGGAGTAGAGGACAATAGCTTCTTTTCTATTGTATATGGACAGAGCAAGACCATAGCTACCTACAAGCCATGAAGAAGACACTCAGAAAGAAATAAGTCAGCTGGACCTCGACCATGGAGTTTCTAGAGCCCAGGACGGTGAGTAATACATCTGTTGTTTATGTTACAGTCTATGATGCTCTGTTGTGGGTGTACAAGCAGACTGATACAATTTGTGTATTTCAATTTGCTGAACAAGGTAATAAAAAGTTTTTTTAAATACAGACTACAATTATAACATAAATACATATCAGCTATTTTATATTTAAAAATGGTAAATGCATATTCATCATAATTTACCTATAAGAGCAAAACATGTGAGCAAATTGACTTTTAAGAAAATTTTGTTTCTAAAACTAAAATATACTTGTCAATATTGAAAATATTAACATGTGCTCCATAAAATAGAATAAAAAAGTCAGAGAGATTTGCAAATGCCCTTACTGGTCATAATGTCTTTTGTATCTTCAGGGTAGCCCTTGTCTGGCTCCAATGATAATGTTTTATAACATAATAAAAGATGCTATTTCCCTCCCTTCTGACCCTGAGTAGGTAGTCAGCATTATTTTCTTATTGCTCAAAGTTCCTGCTACACATTACAAAGTAGAGGTTGGATTTCCTGGGAGTATTAACAAATAAAGCTAGCTTTTCAGTGTATTGAAAGAAAAGGTTGTGGTGGTTGATCATGGGTCTGGATTCTCCATACCAGGTGACATGGTCTCCAGGACCAGATGTCTCTAATACTGGGGGTAAGCCAGGATGTCCAGGAATATTGAGGAAGCTGATGTTTTCATGGAGTGAACTGTTGTCTGAAGATCAGAAGAATAAATATTAGTTATGTCAGTTTCAGTGGAACTGAAGAGGAGAATTAAGTGCCATTATTTGTCTTAAAATACTGTTGATTTATCTATTTATTTTTAAAAAATATATTGTAAAATTTTTAAAATATTGTTTTATCTATTTACTTTTTACAGGAAAAAGCTTTACCTGGGAAGCTTATACTTTAGCAAGGTGATCACTCTCTGTCTCTCTCAGCTCTGGCTTCCCAGTGTTCCCATGAAAGGTACATCTCTGTTCCCTGTGCTTTCTGTCATGGGGACTCTGCTTTTCCTGGAATCCAGGAGATCACAGGTTTAGGATACTGGCTGGAGACTTCTGCAAGTAGTTGAATGTGCCTGTAAATGCTTTGTCTTGGTGCCCTCATTCTTGGAGCAGAATGAGATCATGTGAATTCTGGGCTAATCAACCTTGTTTTGCCAACTTTTAGACAGACACTCTCTAAATGATTAACATACTGTACGTTTATGCAAAGCTGAGAAGGGATTTGACCTAAAGTTTTATAATAACAAAGAATACAAAAGGATGGTCAAGTTTTAGTTCGCTTTTAGTTCCTTACTGGGTATCTGGAGGCCCAAGTGATAAGTCATGGCTTTTAGCAAAAGCGGCATTTAACTTCCTCACTGTCTCAGACTAAATCACAAACCAGGCTTATATTATAACCAGTAGCAGGCCATGGTGCCAGGTTTCTAAAAATGTCATGACTGTGTCATGCTTCCCTGATACTTCATCCTCCTTAATCTTAAGAAGGTATAGACAATTATCAGTTTTCATTGTTTTTCATGTTTTTAAGTATTTTACTTTCTTTATACTTTCTTGGTTGCTGTTTAGACAAAGTAGACAATTAAAACTACCTGTTTTTACTATTAAGTTCAGTCGAGTCTCCTCAGGTGTTGCTTTTGGAGCCTGCACAGAGCTTTTTCCTCGCTCATTTTTTTTCTTCAATTAATTGTGTCACCTTCCAGGATAGGCTGCAATCTTTCTTGACCATAAGACCTCACTTGGAAGCATGGGGACATTTCCCTCTTTAGTGACCCTCCTTTTTGTAGCATATACATTGGTTACCTCTTCTCCTCTTGGCTCCAAAAATACCTCAACTTGGAAGGTTGAATGACTCACTAGAGTTGCAGAGCACTTTGAGAAGGGTCTGGTTGTGCCCTAGATCCTGGTTGACCTTGCCAGGCAAGCAACAAAATATTGAATGTCCTCATAACCCCCTCTTTTTGTTTAGCTTTGGTCTGCAAACCTCAGTTGTTGAACATGCAGAAGGTCAGTAACACCAGTAGAAGTGGGAACAGTAGATCTTAATTCTAAATATTGCAATTTCCTCTGTTTACTGGGAATCAACATTGTATCCTACTTGTCTTATAGGAAATGGTACCTTTCATCTCATCATAGTGTTCAGATTGTCTGGTAGAATTCACACCACTGTGGAATGTGAGCAAAGTCTTGCAAGGAAAATACAAAACTAAATTCATAGGAGTAAAATCCATGAAACATAATCAAGAAATTTAGTTTTGTCAGAAAGTCATAGCTAAGAGTATTTTTTAAGTTCTTTTAAGTAGAATGTACTTGTTTACAGATACATTTTTTAGGTGACTAATTTTGGAATGCACAGTGTTTAGGCATATCTAATTATCATAATACAATTAGGAACACAAAAACCTAAAAAGGTCTATCATTACAAACAATTTTGATTAAGGGGTACCAGTATGACAGGGTGTTTTTTTCTTAAACTCTGTGCTTCAGAAGGTTGTCAACTTAAGGAACATAAATGCATTTATTATAAAAAGGAGTCAGAAATAATTACCATCACACTTACATGGAAAGTATTACATATCAACTGAACTTTTAAGGTGATATTTCAAATCTATAGCTATAGTAATGTCAGTTAGTATTTAACATATCTACAAAATTTAACAGTGAGGCAGGAGATTAGGGTGCAGCCAGCCAGCTGGGCAAGTGGGTGTGACCTGTCAAATACAGAGATCTGAGACAGATGTGCCCAAGCCTTGCACCTGGGACCAATCAGACAATGGTATCTTCAATTTCTTTCATGCAAAATCAAGCAGGCTTTTGAGAGGACAACTTAGATCTGACTTGAGAGTTTGTGTGGGGGGAGGTAGAAAGATGGTGGTCATTAACCTTGTAGTCACTGCGCTCTCTTTCTCAGAAGCCTGCTCTGCCTCCTACGGAGCATACTTCTTTTCCTACCTTTAATAAATATAAAACCTCACTACCTTTTTTGTCTGATCAGACAAATTATTTGTTCAGTGCAACAAGAACCTGGAAAAAGTCTCTGGAAATAGACTACAGCACCCCAGGATCCTGGTAACAACAGTACTGTCAAACAATTACAGAAAAGCTTTAGCTCGCTTACGAGCATAGGAGACAGTGTCAATTATCACAAATACAGTAGACTTATTAGCTAATGTACAAGTGCTTGTCATTTACAAAATATCAAAGTGCTTATTTAAACCTACATAGATGTAAACCGGATTTTAATTGGAAGAATTGTCCAAACAGGAATTTTCCCCCACCTGAATTGTATTGATAATAAATAGTAGAAATGCTAAGATATTTACTGACCATTTTATGTATTTAAGGTCCACGTGTGATACATACTATGTAAAAGAGAGCACTTATTGGTTACTTTGCATGAACCAAACTTAGTGATCTTTTAAGTTTTGCACATTTACAGAGCATATTTCGTCTTTAGATTTATCATACCTCTAGTATCAGCTATACAGAGTATCAAATGTATTATAATAACCTAAAATAGCAGTTTTTATTTAACTAGAGTTGTAAACTGATCATTTAAAAGACTTTATAAAAAAATCAACATTTAAAGTAAACCCTAACTCTGTTAAGACTCATTTTCCCAGGTAATCAAAAGACTAACAGCAGAAAACAAAAGAAATTATCCTAATAAAATACAAACCTTTTTTTAAGGCCAGTTTCTGTGAATTTTTACTAAGAGTAGATAAATATTTTAAGAAAAATCTCACTGTTTTAAATGTAGAGTTTGGCTTCATATAAATGCTATAAAACTTGGATTTTTTTGAAAATTATTGAAATAATTTCTAAAATTATAGCCAGCTTTATTTTCTCTCATAAGCTTCACCCCTCATGAAACGTCCACAATTTACATTAGCTTTCTGATTTTCTACTTTTGTTTAAATTCTAGTAAGAAAAAATCTTACCATGAAAGATCCTTCCTCCTCCAAAATAGTTCTTTTCTTTTTATCTTTCTTTAACAAAAATCTACTTATACGCACGTTTCCCTACATCTCTCTCTTTCCTATTTACTAGTTTCTTTCTTGCTTTTTGGATAAGATAAAATATATTCCTTTTAAACAGAAACGTGGCTTAACTCTTCCTTTTTTATAGAATTATGCATTAAAATATTTTAAATGTTTTTTTATTTTTATTTGTACATGTTTGCACTAGTGATTATTTTCATAATGGGCAGTTGGTCCATATGCATAATACACACTAATTCTTTTTTCATCCCCTCCCCCATGTCCATGTCCCCTTCCCTTTTATAAAAGATCTTTCTCTGTTTCGTATTATCCCTCATTTATTTTGCTCTTTATTTATATTTTGTGTTTTTCATATAAAGGAAACCATGTGACACTTAAGCTTCTGTGTCTAATTTATTTTACTTAACATTATGGTCTCGAGGTACATCCATTTTCTTACAAATGACTCAAGTTTATCCTTCTGTATGGCAGAGTAGTATTACACTGTGTGTAAATACCGTATTTTCTTTATCCATTCATCTGTTGTTGGACATATAGGCTGCTTTCAAGATTTAGCTATTATGAGTTGTGCTGCTATAAACATGGGTATGTATGGCTCACTATAAGATGATGTCTTTAACTCTTTGGGAAAAATACCTGGAAGAATAGCGAAGTCAAATTGAATTTCTAGTTTTATTTTTTTAGAGGAATCTTCATACTGATCTCCACAGTGGTTGTACTAGTTTACATTCCCACCAGTGATGTATGTTGTAGTCAGGATTTGGAAGGGAAACAATACAATACAGGACACATAATATATATGATTATTTTGTAATAGTCACCCAAAGAGTCATATACAAATGAGTGCTGGAAATCTGTCCACTCACTAGAGACCCAAAGAATCCAGTTAAAGGCCTCTATTCCACAGCAATGTCCTGTATGAGTCCAGCTGAAGATCTAGAGCCCGTGGCAATGTCCCCCATGAGTCCAACTGGAGGCCCAGAGCCCACAACAATGTCTCATGCAAGTCTGTTTCACGGATCTGCCCTGGGAAGGCCCAGAGGTCAGTGGTGGAAGTTCGAAAGTCTATGCCAGAGGAATGAAGTATCTGTGCCAGCAGGCTGAGGGATCTTAACCGGAGCCAGAAAGTGAAGCTCAAAGTAAGGACCAGAGCTCCCCCGAAAATTACCATAGCCATCTTCAGCAACAATGAGGTCCCATGCTCCTCTGACAATGAGAACAACCAAGTTCCTATCAGGAAAGCCAGTGCGACAAGCTCCTCCAGGAGAACCAACAGTACCACCTCTTCCTCTCCAGTTCTCCCTTCTATGTTGTTGGCAACAACCCTGCACACCCAGCACCATGCTGATTCAGTTCAGCTGGGTGTTACAAGTTGACCACCAGTTGTCAATCCACCACAACGTAGAAGAGCTTCTTTTTCCCTGCAGGCTCTCCAGCATTTATTAGTACTTCATTTCTTGATGGTAGTCATTCTTTTTGGAGCAAGATGGAACTTCAGTGTTGTTTCAATTTGCTTTTCTCTAATGGCTAGACCCATGTCTCTCACCATTTACTATTCTAAAATCAAAATGGATCAAAAATCTAAATATTAAAACAGAAACACTTAAATCTGCTGGAAGATAAAAAAAAGTACAATTCTTAAAGATATAGGCATAGATAAGTACTTTCTGAATAGAATTTTAACTCTTAGTACTCTTCAAGTTAGTGAAGACCCAAGAAGAAAGCAACCTTAAATGCTTTTTTTAGTATACCAGCAAGATATGAAAATACATTTAATATATTCACCTAAAATATTTCCCTAGCATGGGACTACTGCTCCAGTTGACAGAAAAGCCTTTAACAAATTGAGTCCTATCAACAATATTGGGCAAAACTTAATTCAAATTTCAGCAAGGTAAGCTTCCCTAAAATTCCTAAAGTAACTACTTTACCTTCTCCATTTTTACATTTTTGAAATCATTTTATTTCCTTTTTTACTTTTGTTCTATGCACAGGCTTTTTATCTGATTTATTTCTCTGCTCTCTTCACCAAAAAACCAGTTGTTCAAAGTTAATAATCTTAAACAATTTGTTCAAGATTGATAATCTTTTAATATCCCATTTTCTGGTAGGCTGATGAGGAAACTTCTTTTTTCCTGTCTATCAATTTAAAAGGACCTACTGGGGATAATTGGGATGACACATCTTTTGAATGGTACCGTCTTCTAACTGATCTGTCAGTATTCATGAAAAATATTTATAAAAAATGGTATATGTATTGTCAATTAACACATTAGCTACCCTTTATTATTATTTGAAAAATATGACATGAATTAATAAAACTTGTTTGAAAAATCTTCTAATATAGATCCAATGATTTTTGTGTCCTTGAATTTTGCATCCAATTTAGTTATATGAATGGCTTGCAAAACAAAACAAAAATGGGCACAAACAACAACAAAATCTTTTTTTGACCATACCCATGCAACAGATGTCAAATTTAAAGGTGAATGCCGTTTGATAAGATATGGTATCTCTCAGTTAAGGACATAAAGGATATATTTCATGTAAGGAGATTTAACTCCAAACTCCTCCTGTGAAAAAGATCCATTGCTACCCTGAGGCTTATGGAATTCAGCCTTACAGGTAGTATAAAATGCCATTTCTTGCCAGATCCATTAGTGAATTTGGAGATTGTGCTTTCTAGATTGGAATTTATGTCATAAAAAGAACTGTGAGATTATGTTTCATGTGAGAGATGTGATGAAAAAATAATTCTAGATAATTAAAAAGCCTCTAGACTTATTTTCTGTATTTATCAGTGTCATTTATTGCCCTCAAAATAAGCAAACTTGAAACAATTTCAAATTTATGGTCCAAAACTAGAAAAGTTGTTATTCTACCAAATCCATGCATTAGTGTGTGACCGCCACAAGGTATTGGGAAAACAAACTTGACACCTTGATCTTATCCTCACCAAGTATTATAGCTGGTGGGGCCCAAAAAGTAGGTCAGAAAGAGCCTGCATTCCTCAGATGGAGATAAGCAAAATCTCTAGGAACTTCCAGATAGAACAATGGAAATTATACCATTTTCAAATCTCTGATAAGAAAAAGATACCTTTTTCTTTAAAATTGACTCAAGCATACACAAATGGGATTATTGTTGATCATATAATGATAAACTCTACTTTCACTCTTTATTCTACAAGCCATTTGTTTTGAAAGCTTAGTCCCTTGCATATGTTAGCTTATTACTAGAAAATTTTCTCAGTGCTTAAAAGTTGTCTGCAAAGTTTTTCTTTGAAAACATGCAATATACTATAACATATAAGATAACAATTGATAAATATATGAAAAAGACCACAAAATTTACAAATTTTAGAAAATCTTCAAACATGCAAATATTCTATGCCTATGAAAAGGTTATCATTTTCTACCTTGCTTTATGTCTCATAAATGTAATTTCATTTGATAAAAGTCAACTGAACACTGATTATGCTCCAGTAATCTGTTGAAGGAGTGTAAGAGGAAACTCCATGTATCGAGTAAGAAATTCACAGTAAACGCTAGTAGTACTTTCCTTTCTTAGGCAGGCCAGTTAGGGGGGAAAAAGATATTTAATAAAGGAAAATGCAGTAAAAGAAAAGTAGATAGAAGAGAGGGGAATGACCTATTTCATTAAATGGGCAATTTGAATAAGCCTTGTGGAGAAACAAACATTTTGGAAAAACATTTGAAGAAGGTGAGGCATTTAAGCATGGATACAAGGATTCAGAACAAATCAAGAAAAAATAACTACAGCAAACATTGTAACTTAAGGGTGTGGTCGGAGCTGTGAATGAACAGAGAAGTCAGCAGTTTGCATAGAGCAATGTGAGCAGGAGAGAAGATTCTAGAAGAGGAGGCCAGAGATGACCCCAGAGACAAACCAGGCCCCAAATTTGATTTATGAAACAAGAATAGCTGGTTCTTAAACTGCACAAAGATTGTGTTAAACAGCAATGCTACAGGTAGACCTGAATTATGAATATTAATGCAGGAATCTTGAATAAAGTACTCACAAACAGAATTTAATATTTGATTTAAAAGAGCAGACATCATGACTAAAGTGGGATTTATTCCATGGATACTAAGATTGTTTCAATATTAGGAAACCTGAAACTCTAATTCACTGTATTGATAGGTGTGAGAAATTATAGAATCATATCCGTGGATGCAGAAAAGGTGTGAAAAAAGTCCCACCAGCTTTCTTGATTAAACAATGATAAGATAAAGTTATAGACACGTCCTTCATATAAAGTACATGTACAGAGGACAATGGTTAAGTATACAATTGCATTAAGAAAATAATAAATTATTTGTATAACTACATAAATTTTCATTAAGAAAACAATATATTGCTAGTATAGCTGGAGTTTGGAAGTGAATATGAAGAAATCAGATTGGCAAAAGAATCAGGGAACGATCGTAAGAGACAGTGCATGATACGGTAAGAATATGCCACGTTATTCTGATAGTGACAGAAGCCATAAAATATGCTCACTAGAGGCTATGAAGATCAACTTTGGATTTTGTAAAGATCCTTCTTCCCATATGTGTACTAGAGAGAAACAAAGTGTGACGAAGGGATAGATTGAGAGGTTGGTGCATTAATGCTGACCTGAGCAACAGTTATCTGTGGGCCATGGGGAGTACGCAGGATTCCTGAGCATAACATACGATCTTGACAAACATATTGCTTATTTCACAGGTATGAAAAATAACCTCAATAACAATTGTTGGTAATATTGTTATTTAAAAATATTAAAATCTTTATAATCTTACAATAAGTTAGGGTCACTATTATTGGTTACAAAAACATTTCATAATTACAGGGATTATTAGAATGCAAAGCAATAACAGCTCGCTTCCTAACTTCTGTTTCCCATATTCCACAGGGACGTGGAACATGCTTTTTGTCAATATTTTCTTGTTTTGAAAATAGTTAAAATATTTTGTTTAGTATTTTATATACATGGGTGTAGAAAAACATATGAAAGAAGCTCTTCTAGCTAAAAAGCAAACAAAGCTTATTTCACTTACATACGTAAAAATCAAGTTTAACAATAGGATTGCAGAATTACCCAGGGCATAGATTGTGTAACATGATTTTTCTCTGTAGCAGTCCCACAGTGTTATTGTTTACATCCTGTACTTAATGATATGAAAGAAAGAAATCACATATGCAGCCGTGTATATTTACATTTTCACAATGTCCATATAGAATTAGCATATTGTCACTCTCCAATAGATAAATTTTCTTATCTCCCTTTGATTATAAACAATATACATAATTTAAATGTTAATTTTCTCTTCCTCTCAGTGGTTTCTACCACCATCAAAGCCTTTAGAGAACACTATTAGAGACAAATACTGGAAATTATTCTATGAATCTTGAAATATTAAATATAGTAGAATTTTAAGTGGAAAACTACTGAATTTATGGAGTGAGGCAGTTGTACTGTCTCTCAAAAATATAAAGAATTTAGATAAGCAGTTGAATTCCAAATTTTTAGTTCTAGTTCAGCCCAACTGGTTTAAAAAGAGGAAGATCTGTTTTAATTTAAAATGTGTGGCATGATACCATTTTCTAGTTTATAATACTGATGCTGAATATTTTACCACCCATTCAACTGTAGCTCTAAAAAATTAACTGCTTATTTTAAATTCATTAATTTGAATGATTAGGACTTGTTGCTACTGAATTCTATTTTATGTAGAAAAGCTCATCTCCTTGTCACCATTGCATTTCCATTGATTATGACTTTTGGCTCTGCCATCATTTAGCTTATCCAGCACGCAGTGAGGGAGGATGGGCAGCACGTTCAGACTGGATCCTGACTGGATCAGGGCTGAGCATGAAACCAAGACAGCAGGGTACCTGGATTGCTACCTAGGAATCTTCCTATTTCTGCCTCATTCCACCATCAGTTTAGGCAGACCTTCGTTATTTTAGTGAGATTTTTAAAACTGACCATAATTGTGACAACAGTCTACATGAAACTCTGCTGAAGATGATGTGTTCTTAATTCAGAGCTGTGAGTTAGCAGAGGTTCATTTTTGGCACATTGTCAGCATTCAAAAGATATACTTTGAAACTCATCCCATTGCTTTCACAGTAGGTTTTATTTTAATGGAGAAATATTTTATAATTGGTGAATTCAATTAAAAACTTAGGCACTATTTGGTCAATTTTAACATGAAATTATATGAGATTAGAAGTTTTTAAAGAGTTTGAGAGTGCAGTTTCCCTGTAATATCTTTTCATTTAATATTCAAAGGATACTCTTAATATAGGATCTTATTGGCTTTTGAAATTTTCATGCAAAATGGTATTATAAATTTTAATTTTTAAGATAGGGCAACTGTGGCCAGAATAATCATGTAAGTTACTTACTATAATCCAGTATTAGTAGACCTGGGCTCTAAATCCAGTTTGTGGCTTCAGGTTAGCATTATTATCATAAGTATGTCATGAGTATGAGTTTAATGAAAACTCAGTTGATGAACTAGGTTATGTTTAATAATACACTCTAAAAATTCCAAGTGAAAGAACTGGAAGATATGGCACATTTAAAGGAAACAATGAATAATAAGAAAGACTGTTACTCTGCTTATTTTCAAGACAACTGCTCTAAAATCTGACCGTTTACCCTGATAGATTAAAAACTTGAATTCTCAGATTTTCCCATTCAGTTATTCCAATGGAGTTAACAATTTGCATGTCATTTTTATTCTACGAAGCTCAACATCATTTTACCACAACAAAATTTGAGACATTATCAATGTTAAAGAACACGTTAATATTTCCAATACCCTCTGGAAATTCTGTCAATATTAAACTAATATGATTGACTGATTTTATACAGGAAGCTGAAAGTTCAGTTAGATGGCCTCAATGAAACAATTCTGTGATTTACTTAAGGCATTGGAAAATCCTTTTTAAAGTCATATAAGTAAAAGTGTTAAGCAATCAACAGTTACCAGTTGGCTTCCAGCTACAATGCAAAAAACAAAAACAAAAACAAAAACAATCAAACAAACAAAACCCCAAAAAACTCCTCCCTTTCTATAGTACTTGCCAGTTAAGGTGCTGTTCTGTGGGTTCTATTTCTTAAACTATCAGACCAAATTTTGGAATTAGTGAGAGTACGTTTCATAGATGGTAAGCACTGTGCAAAAGACCAATGTTACAAGTTCCTGGTTTTTTTCATTGCAAACCAATTTGTTTTTTTTTTTTTTTTCCTTCTTCTTCTCTTTTTATGCCATGGCATAACTTAGTACTGGCCTTTGCACTGTGATGACAGTAACTTAAATATTGTTTTTTTTTTTTTTTTTTTTTTTAATCCAGTAAGTGAGGCAGATCTTTCACACATGAAAACATAATGTATGAAGCAATTTCCCTAGAGATCACACTTGTCGAGGAAGGTTTACTATAAGAAGCAAACTTTTAGACTCCACTTTCTTAATGAAATCTTCAGAAATTTATGTAACTCAGATTAGCCTCACGCTCAGACACCCTTGCACTGCAGTGTTTGCACTTTAACACTGTACTCATTCTAAGGTATAGACGATGCATCTGGCTCTCTCCTCAACTTGGTGAGATTCCAGAAGGCCTGAACAACTATCAATTTCACCGTTTCATCTCTTATAATACCTATTAGTGTGATCTCTATAGACGTTAGTGAACTAAAACCAGACGAGAGTTGGATATGCAGGAACAACCCAGATTTCAGTGGTGTGGAGGGGTGTTAATGTGATCGCTTGTTTTGTGCCAGGAACCAGACGAAGTGCTTTCCAATCTTCACCAGTCGAAACCACTGAAGATAGGTATTATAACCATGAACATTAAAAAATGAGGGAACTGAGATCAGCACATTACAGTTAGCTGTAGGTTACAAGTGAAGAAGTGGGGGGATAGTTTGTTTTACCTGTATCCAGTGAACCTGCTTCCGTCTATTCCCAACTGATGCCTCCATTCGACCTACTACAGAATGGGAGCACAGAAGCAATATATTCTAGGTGGGGCGATTGTTAGAAGTGTAGGGATCTTCCGTGTAATGTTTTAACACAGTCTGAGGCTTAATGCAGGCATTTATTCTGATTTTTAAATTTTTTTTCATAGTTTCATATCTACTTCAACAACAGATAATTTCAGACATGAATTTTCCTCCATGTATTTATTAAACACCAGTTCTTTCAATATTGGTAGGTCAAGGAATGAGATGTCCTTGGGCACACCTGAGCCACTTAGTGAGAACTTGTCTCAAAAAATCCAGAGGAGTGTAGCTCATTGCAAAGGCCCTGGCTTCAATGCAAAGCTGAGAGACACTGACTCGTCTGGGTACTTCACAGTCTAATAAGTGGCAGTTATTTAAACAAGTATTTACACTGCACTTATAACAAAGAAAACACAAAGAAGAAAAGAACTGTAAAAGAGTTGATGACATCAGGATTTGCTTGAATAAAATATCAATCCCTATCGATTATGTTAAAATACTCCATTGGTGTCTCTATGTCTAGCAGATCAATATGGTTTTACACACGACCTGTATCTCTTGCAACTGACAGGTATTTCCTGGCATATACCAGATGATCTGTCAATATGTATTTATTTACCAGTGCTGCAAGATGTGACAAATGAACTTTCCTGAGGTTGGCAAATTTAAAGAAAGCCACTTTATTTGAATAATGAAGATGAATGAAATGAAGCTAAGAAAAATACAGAGAATTCTTTCTCGATTTAGCTTTATCAGTGGGTTCATCCATTCAATGCAAAATACCAGAAACATTTGACCTCCTCCTTACAACCTCCCCCTGTCATTCATTAAGGCTTCCCATGAGCTCTAAATCCAAATGTCTGTCTGTGTGTATGCCTATCTATCTATTATCTATCTATTTATCAATCATCTATGCAATAATACCCACAAAAATTGTGTCTTTCCAAATAAAAATGTGCAATTGTAATGGTAAAACTGATTATTCCCTTTAATCACAAGTGGAAATCATTTAGAAAACTTTTAAATGGAGACCCGAAAATAAATGCTAGAGAAAAGTGAAGCAATTTTCAGGTTTCTTTCTGGTGATAACAAAGAGATACTGATAAACAGGATTGTACTCTGTAAGAGCTAGCTGAAAAATGAATGGGAAATAAAGTAAATTCTCTGAATTTAAGACTCTTCAGACAGGATGTTTTTCCTTCTTTTAAAAAAATTCAAGCAATTTAATGCACCTTGTATACCGTAAACCCTCAAGAACAAAGGTAGTTTGTAAAGAGAAAGGAAGGAAGGAAGGAAAGAAGGAAGGAAGGAAGGAAAAGGAAGGAAGGAAGGAAGGAAAGAGAGGAAAAGGAAGGAAGGAAAGAAGGAAGGCAAAGAAAGGAAGGAAGGAGAAGGGAAGGAAAAGGAAGGAAGGAAAAGGAAGGAAGGAAGGAGAAGGGAAGGAAAAGGAATGGAAGGGAAAGGAAAGGAAAGGAAAGGAAAGGAAAGGAAAGGAAAGGAAAGGAAAGGAAAGGAAAGAAAGGAAAGGGAGGAAACAATTTGAAAATGTTTGGCAGAAGCATCATTGTTTTCCATTACCCCCCATTACCAAATCATAGGGCTATTCAGTTTGGCACTTTAGACTTTGAAGTAACATTATAGACTTTAGATGTGTCATGGTTCATCTACTCACATCTTTCAAAAACCATAACAATATTTCTTGTGGTAGTTGGCATGATTGTTATTTCTAAAACTGTACCTCTCATTATAGAATGTTTTCTAGCATTAGAACGTCTATAAAAACCACCCGGACAAACTAAATACCAGTGGCATCTACCGCCTTACCCCAGAGCTCACATTAACAACAAAAAATATTACTCTCTCTTCAAACACTTTTAATTGTTTAGTCTTTCTCGTGGTTCAAAGGAGTTAGATCTAAACAGAAAGGTTGATTTTCTATCTCAATTAATGTTTTCTTCTTGTTTTGGTTAGATTATTTTTGCTCTGTTTTCACATTCAGGCAATAAAATCCAGCTGGCTACATGAGGGAAAAATAATAGAAAGATATTTATCAGGAAGAACTTCTGGAATCATCTCAGTAATTGAAAGATGATTAAAAACTGATACACTTCCTGAAGTCTTGGGGCCTTATTATTTTGCTGCTGCCTCATCAGATGAATTGTCCTCCACAGACTGGGAATCTTAACATTTCATAACATCATTCCAGCTCCAGCAAAGAATGTAGTTGGTCCCCTTTGTGTCATGAGTCTTTCACTAGGGCAATGTTGAGATGTCATTTCCACATGTCCACAAGTGGCAGAATTCGGGAGGAAGTGCCCTTCAGAGGAGGTACTCATTCTTTGTGTTCCAGATAGTGAGATCTTCCTTGAGGTCACTTGCCTGGTCCTTGCTAGCATGCAAATCTGTTGTCCCATTTATGTCAGTGAGGTGATTCTTTTTTTTTTTTTTTTCCAGGGGAGAGCATGAACGCAGTCCCCTACTACCACAAATTATGCAGTCGAGTTTCCCACATTTGGGGAAATTGCAGGGGTCAGCACATCCAGAGCGCAACAACTAAGCTAGTGAAGTGATTCTTAAAAGTGTCATTTTGCTGTGATGGAGAAAGGAAAACTCCAATGCAAATTAACTATAAATTTCCCTTAAAGACCTATGTAAACTAAGAAAAGAAAAAAATTATGCAAACACACACACGCACACACACACACACACAAGAATGTAACTTTAATCTCTTCTAGGTTACCATTATTTCTCTAGATTAAAAAAAACTAATAATTTCTTCTAAATGTAGATGGAAAAGGAAAATATGTTGAAAATGCCATTAAAAAGCAGATGAGTTTCTGAAATGTGCTGACACCCTGGTTTGGGAAAGCCTCTTCTGTTCATCACTGTTTCACACTAAGGAATGTGAGAGCTTGCTGTACCTATT
Source organism: Erethizon dorsatum (assembly GCA_028451465.1). Classification (NCBI taxonomy): domain Eukaryota; kingdom Metazoa; phylum Chordata; class Mammalia; order Rodentia; family Erethizontidae; genus Erethizon; species Erethizon dorsatum. The sequence continues at coordinate 62,370,919 of CM051833.1, forward strand.
AATTCATTAGAGGATTGATTGCGTTTTCATCTCCTTTTTGTGCTCTCAAATGCATATTTATTTCCATAAAGAAGTCTTCACTTGCCTATGTCACTTTTGGCTTTTATTTTAAGCAAAATGTTACTTTTAAAGTACATTTTAACTAGCCCTTTGCTCAAATCAGCAAAGTAGCATAATTTTTGCTGTATTATTATTTTCCTACATTTTTAGCAAATTCAAAACAGGTCTAAGAGAACAGGGTGAGAGGAGAGGGGGAGGGGAAGGGGAAATGAGTAGAATAAAGATGTGCCATGCACAGAAACCTAACAACCTCAAGGAATGTAAACTTTATATATTACAAGCATAAGCTACGGTTAATGATATCAAGAAGAATAAAAATGGGGAAAGGAGATTTAGAGGAGGAGGAAGGGAGGTGAGAGGGAAGAGGAAAGGGTTTAAAAAAAGCACCAAACTGTATTACGTACGTGTACCCATTCCCCAAGAAGACTGCAAACTACATGTACTGCAAACATACTGATATAAAAAAAAGATAGAATCGCTACTCTTGTTCATCATGAAGATATACCACAGTTAGGGGCAGAAAAAGAGAAACAGAAATCCACACTGAACTCTGGGACACTCCTCTAAAAATCTAACTAGGTTCACCATATAAAATGTTTCTCAGAGTGAATGCTTAATCTGAACAGTTTTGAAATTGCAAGAATATTCCATGTGGCACTTTCTTAAGCTGGTGAACAGAAACATTGATGAAGTAATTGCACACCCAGTCATATGGTTAATTTGGGAAACTGAAATAGTGGGGAGTCTGATCAGAACATTTCTTTGATATCATTTATTGATACAAGATTAATTGAATCCATAAATTTATTTTGACTACTCTTAATATTAAGAATTAATTTTACATTAAAGAGTCAATCCTGGGTAGTCTTACTTTGGTGAGAAGGAAAATATACTTAGTATTTTATGACCTTGAACTGATGCTGACATAACTTCCTTTTGGCGAGAACCTCTGTTTTATGAAATCTCGCAATGAGTCTCTATTAATCTTTCACCCACTGAAGTGACATACATGCAGTAATTAGCATGCAAGCGAGTTTTTCTTTGTATTAGCAATCTACTGCTGACTAACGAGTCATAAAAAATGAACAATTAAAATCTGTACATACTTAGGGGTCAAAGTCCAGGCCTGGTTTAGATGGAGTTGATGTTTTATGTTTCTCATGAAGCTGTCATTGAGCTGGGGGTATCTGCTGATTATTAAACCGGGGCAGGATCTACCTCTAACTTCATGTAGTTATTGGCAGAATTCATTTTGCGGGGGCTGCTGGAAGGAGGCTTAAAGTCCCTGTGTGGATGTTGATCTAAGGCCAGTTTCAGGTTTTTGCCCGAGGAGCCTTCCCAACAACAAGATTTACTACATCTAGTCTAGCAAGATGGGGAGTAGGCTGGCAAGAAGGGAGGTGCAATGTTTTGTTACATAATCAAGGGAGGAATACCCCATACTTTCGCCATATTCTAATGGTTTGGAGTAAGTTAGGTAGTCTCACCCTTTGTCAAGGGAGGGGAGTATGTAGAATACGAATATGAATAGGCAGGGACTTCGGAGATTTCTCTGAGTCCACCTGCCTCACTATTAGGCACACTAAATGGTTAAATGCATTGTGGCTATTGCAAAATTCAGATTAAACAATTAAAATATGAAATTTAAATTGAAGTATTTTATCTGACATTAAAATTTACACTGAATCGGGCCGGGGATGTAGCTCAGCTCAGCGGCGCAGCACCTGCCTGGCAAGCGGGAGGCCCTGGGTTTGATTCCCAGTACCAAAAAAGAAAATAGTAAAAAAAAGACCCCCCAAAAAGTCCCTTACTAAAAAATAAAATAAAATTTACCCTGAATAAACACAATAGTGCACTGAATCAAATTTACTGCTACATGCTATCTTACAATTTATTTGAGCAATGCTTTGCTTAAATTCCATGCCATATGGAGATTTATGATGTTGGTAATCATATCTCAAATGCACAATAAATTAAATTACCTGTAAAATTCTTTGTGACTATGCCTATAATACTCTTGAGAAGAAAATTGTAAAGGACTTTCCAACTTATGCATAGATTGATAGATACTGGAATTAATGATTTTGATCAAAATAAGAAAAGGCTTATTTTGATTGGTGAAGATGGCTCGACTTCCAAATTCCATGGTTATTTTCAGCTCAGGTGCGAATCTTACGACGTTGTTAGGACATTAGGGTGTTAGGAACCTTCAGCGATGTGTTCAGAAACACAAACTTTGAAAGAACTTCTGATTCCCAAACAAAAAAGCTGCCCTATGGGGATCAAGTTAAATGTCATAATTTTGGGTCAAATCAGCTAAAGTTGAATGAGGGTAATCCAAAATGCTTTCTACCTAATAGATAACTTTTCTTGGTTAGCATGTTATTTGGCATTAACATAGTGATTTTGGATCAAATGAAAAGGAATAACAAATACTCTGGATAAATTACTCCTTTTTAAAAATACTGTAATCTTGTTGTAGATGTTATTAGATAAGGTACTGGAAAAACCACAAATTTTCACATTTATGAAATTTCCTGTTTAATGAATTCTGCCAACTAAGTGGTATTTGCTTTTGGTGTTATTTTCAATTGAAATATTCCCGCAAAAATTAGAATTTTAACTCTACCATCCATATACTACTTACTTGATGCCTTCATTTCAAAGAACTTGAATTTATATAACCATTTGAATTTACAAGTTCGTATTCTAGATACTCATTTATACAGTTGCTAGGATCTATTTTAAAGGTAAATATGTGATAGGCAAATTTCCCAAGAATTCTATCTAGGTGTTTTACCATTGTATCCACTGTATCCAACTGTTAGTACATTTAGTAAATTGAAAAGTCTCTATAGAAATTAAAAGCTAATCCAATGCAATATATAGTCTCAGTAATTCAATTGTCAAACATACCTTAGGACATTGCACTACATTGAAGTATTTGAACTTTTGAAAGCAATTTTTTATCGATTGGAGATTTTTCCTTAGTATGAAGTATAATTTATTTATTTATACCTTCTTTCCATGTACTCTTAAAGTAATATATGATGTAAATAACAGAAATTCACAGTTCTGTATAAAACACAGAATGAAGTTGCTAATGAATTAGATAACCATAAACATATTCATATTTTTTCTTCAGTCTATTGCACTGCTTTTCATACCCATCTTTGAGAACTGATACAACGCATCTGAAATAAGTGATTAGAATTATTGCCTTTTGTGTTTTCGAGAAGCCATTGTGTTATTTGGCATTTACTGAAATGCAATCAGTAAGAAGTATGTCAAATCCAATTCTTGTAAGAAAGCTAAACATTTATACTAGAAATTTTGCTTCATAATATTTTAAAATTGAGATCTGATATGAGAATTTACAAAGTATTTAAATTGGCAATGAGCAATAAGCATAAGAATATAACATTTTTATGTAAAGTATATAGTAATTATTAAAATGTTTAGCTAATTTCCGTAAAAGTGCTTTTAAAATTAGAGATCAGTTCATTTGACATTCAAAAGAAAGGCCCCCATGTAGAATAGATATTTGAAATCATATTTGTGTAATGTGGTATACGGACTGGCACACTGCCTTAGCTGGCTCATCTTCCCCTATGTTCATTAACTGAGTTCTGGTTCATGCCAGCTGTCTTTAAAGCCCGTGCTTTCTTTCTCCATAGAAATACATTTGCACCAGTGTAAACTACCTCATCTGTAAGTTCCAACTAAAGTTACGTGGTTTGCTTTGGGTCATATTCTTATTGTTCAAAACTCCTGTTCTGCTGGGTGTTACTATCAGATGTTTCGTCTTCAAAATATGTGCTCCCTCGCTCTGAAATATATGCTCACTGACACATGCAGTAAACTACTAGGATCATAAGGAATATAGTATGAACATTGGTTGATTGATCGAGTACAAGATCCTGTAATATGAACATCACGATGTACATAATTATCATTTCACTTTTGCTGTGCGGCTCACTAGTTCTAGCGTTTGCCTTACCAGAAGCAGAGACTGTACCCAGGCAGAGAATTATTCAAGGGTTAAACATGGCTGCCACGGGGCCACTCTCAATCAGAATCTCTTTGCTGCGAGGTAAGACTTAGAATTTTCTAATGGAATATAAAGACAATATATTAAAATTATTGCTTATGGACTTGGGAGTTAAATGAATTTAGCAAATCCTTTTTTGAAAATGAGATTTAGAAAAAGAGCAAATAGAGAAAGAGATAAGCAGAGTTGCAAATGGTATGAGGTACACAGTACTGGGTTATGACTGAGGTCTGAGGACTGGGGATGTGGCTCAGGGGTAGGGTTCTTGCTTTGCACGCACAAGGCCCTGGGTTCAATCCCCAGCACCACACACACAAAAAAATGTTTAAGTTTTGATCTTCTGCAAATGAGAAGGGGACCAAGAAATGGAGGGAGGGAAGAGCCAGGGGATGGAAGAGGATAAAGAAAGAACTGAGATATGTTATGTACTTGTACTGTGTCAATTCCCCAAATGGAATGTGATCTTTACCTACCACAAATATATACTAATAAAAAACAAAAATTAAAGAAATATAAAGAATGCATCTGAAAAGGCAATGAACATAAAAATGTGTATTTTTACAGTAAACCCCTAAACTTGTAATACTTAATACTTTTAAGCTTAAAAGTCATGTTGCTTGGCAGCATAGTGTGAAAGATGAATACATTTTGTTTTCTTCTCTATGAAATCTATAGACTTCTTTTATCAATAGAGTTCAGTCCTTTAGATTTACTTGATACCGTACAAATTTGGGGACTGATAAATGGGAGCCTGAAATTAATCTACCATACTCATGATTTTTGAAACTATGTATATATATAATCTTGCTTTATATAGTAGCAGTTGTCAAAAGGCTGTTCAGATGTACAATGCTAGAAAATAATGTGCAAAATTGGTTTTCTTATCTAGTGAATTTTAAATAGCATTTTAAACTAGGATATCCTTGTTATTGTGGAGAAAGAAAATAATTTGATTCGTATAATAAAATCTAGGCTTTAAATAGAAACCCAAATTACCAGGTGACATTTAATTGAATCCAAGATTGAATCAGAGTAGGAGAATTGCAGGTACTTGTGTGATGTCCCTTATCAGTGGCTGTTAATTTATTCTTCAGCTTTGTCTAATAAAACCTCTTATGTATGTGGAAAAGGTTAACAAATTTGCATAGACTGTTTGCCTTGTTGCAAATTACTGATCTAAATATTATTTGAAATATTTAAAATGAGTTTTCAGTAATTAGAAAAGTCATAGTATGTTAGCTATATGATGATTTGCTTTCTATAAAAAACTGGCATGTGTTCTATTATTTTAATGAAATCACAGATCACTGTTATTAGAACTTTAACTTGTGGCCTATAAAAGAACTGAAAAATTGCATAATGACTTTTGTATTTTCAGTAACTAAATATATCTATATCTACATTTATCTAGCTATCTATCATCCGTCTCTCATCTATCTATCTCAGTAAAGGGCTTTTCACTTCTGGATCTATCTAGCAATTAAGGTACAATTTAATCAGAATATGTGCTTTTAACTATAAACATATTAGATCTTGCAATCTAGATGCTTGATTGAAATTTATCTGATAAATATGAGTTTATACAGTGATAGCTCATGCTTGGTGTGTGGTAGAATGATATTCTTGTCCTTAACAATACAATAATTTAGGGTCACGACTTGCGTTTTTGATCAAGACATTATCAAAATGACACTTTTCAACACAATTCAGTTTATACAACTAAGATTTGAAACCTATAATTTAGCTCAAATGTAAAAAAAGTATAAAATGTACGCAGTTTCTAATACAAGACTGATTTCTGTGCTTTTCCAATGTCAGAAACACCCAGTTTATTGTGACTCAGTGAAACATGTATGCAGAAAAATACAATTAAAGAAAAAAATACAGATTAAAGCATTGACACTTAACCCATCACTATAGTGGTTAAACTTTGAAACCTTAATCAAAGCACATTAAATACTGAATTTGGAGTGTGTGAAAGAACAAAAGGGATCTCTGAAAATTGATTGAAAGGAAAAGAGTCTAGCACTGGAGACCTGTAATCACAGTGGCTCCTGCTGCAAGATGCTGATCATTGCCATAGCAACAGACTGTGTTTTGTTACATCATGGAAATCAGGAGCCTGCGAGAGATGAGTGCAATGTCCCACTGAGGGACAAGTACAAAGCCATTAAGGCAAGGGTCAGAGGGAAAGATGAACATTTTGAAAAGGCCGATAACAAAAGCACACAGATAGAGTTGAGCAGTTCATGAAAAATCGAGTCTATTTTTATAAGTGAAGGAGTCATTTGTAACCATTCTTAATCACTATTATCATTGGTTTATTTTCTTTCTTCTTTTCTCATAAGATAATGATGAGCAGCTTAACAGTGGTTCAAATTTTACCTGTTTTGTTTCCCGTGGCACTGTTTTATACTACTGCCCGTTCAAAGATATATGAAAAATATGCTTAACTTTCTTATACTGTAGAGATTAGACTTTTATCAAATATCAGACTACATCTATACTGGGAGGGTAAACGTCACATATGAAATGTGTGTGTTCCAAATACATGTAAATGTATTGTTATGATGAAACAGACTCATATGTGTACTGCTTATTTGTATAAGACATTTATGTATTTTTTTCAAAACTTTACTATGCTCAGATTGGCACTTCTTCCAGCAGTTAAGTAAGATTCAAAAGCACTGAGGTTGTCCCAGGGGGCAGTGATGAGACTTGGACACCACAGATGTATCTGAGGCACTGAGGAATGGCGAGAAGCAGGCAGGAGTGGAGCCCTGGCTCTGAGGACAGCTTGGGTGCAAGCTCTCCTTGGTTGCTCCCCCACGAGGGACTGGGGCAGTGAGCTCACACTGCTGCTGGTAACACAGAGAAGCCTGAAGACCAACTGGGCTCAGGAGTCCGTGTAGGTATCAATGCAACTCAGCCACGTTGAAAATAGGGTAAGATATCTACGACAACATATTGTAATTATACAACCTTCATCTTGTATCTTTTCTAGAAAGGCCAGGGATGGGCTCTTAGATTGCAGTCTGGCTGCATCTCTGGCTGAGGCTTGAAGCAAGTGCGAGTGAAGCAGACTCAGCTATCCACGTGAAGATACCTCATCTGGACTGACGTGAGAGTTATGGTCCACAAAACAATCTGCGCTTTGCAGTCATCCTAGTCAACTGCCTGCAAAAGCAAAAGAAATATTACTTTCAGAAAATAATAACAATTTCAGAGATTCCAAATCTCCATACTCACAATATCTAAGATATTATCAAAAGATAATTTCCAAAAAAAGGTAAAATCATGAATCTCACAGACATAAAAATGAACATGGGAAAGATTTTATTCTATTCATTTATTAGACCAGACAGATGCTGTGACTGGTTCAAAAGCTATATCAGGAATATTGAAATGAATGTTCAAATAGGAGAAAAACAGTTTTTCTCCACAGATGGAAGGAAGTCAATTGAATTTTTAGCAGACCAGGAAGAATTTTCAGTTCTATGAATTACCTATAATTGAAAGAGTTGTAAAATATCTAGAAAATGATAAAAGAATGGAATTAGATAACCCATCTTCTACACAACTCATATTTCTCATTGAATACATTTTCTAAAATAAAGAGGATCAGTAAATTGGGATGTGTTCCTAATTGAAAAGATAGTTAAATGAAATCAACTTCAATGTTGTCCAAAGTTTGGAATTTTGAAATAAAGATTTTAAGTCCCATGATAAATCTTAGAGTTGTAAAGGAAATTTAACTTTAAATATTTTTTAAAATAGGAAGATTAATTAAAAAATGGAAATATGATAGACCATATTTTTAGTTTTTAAAAACCTGCCATATAATCTAGCTATCCCACTTCTAGGTATATGTCCAAAGGGAAATCAGTGAAATCAGTATATGTCCAAGAAGAAATGTGTACACACATGTTTATTGCTACAATGTTGACAATAACTAAGATATGGAATAAGCTAAGATATCCAAGGGTGAATGAATAGATAAAGTGTAGTTACCACACTCAGTGGAATATTGTTTACATCAGAAGAGTGGTATCTTGTCATTTGAGGCAAAATTTCCTGGAACCAGAGTGCATCATGTTAAATGAAATACATCAGATCAATAAATAAAAACAATGTACATGCTCTCACTTATGTGGAAGCTTAAAATGCCCATCTAAATGGAGAATAGTAATTAGTAGAGGCTTGGAAGTGTGGAAGAGGGGATAAGTGGAGTTTGGAGAACGGGCACCAGAACACTGAGGCAAAAGTAACAGTTCTAGTTTCTGCAGCACACTGGCATAAGTAAAATGCACAGTGACTTACTACATATTTTATGAATACATAGAAGACAAGAGCTTTGAGGTTTCAAACACAAGGTCATGATAAGGAGAGAGATATGTTAAATATTTTTTTTAATTTAAAGAGATAGAAACCCTTCATAGTTAGACATGAAAAATGTAAAATTATCACAAAATACTCCATAAATATAAATGTAAATAATTAAGGTAATATATAAAAAGAAAAATAAAAAATAGAAAATTCTAGAATTGAACACTGCAGTTCCTGAAATAAATTTAACTGGATAGATTTAACAGTTGAAGGGGAGGTAAAAGAGGAAAAAAATGAGTGAACTTGAAAACAAACCACAAGTAAGCAACAAAGCTGAAGAACAATGAGAAAAGTTTGAAAACAGAAAGTACAGAGTTGCAGGAATTTATTCCATTCTATCAAAGAGTCTACTGCACATGTAATTGAAGTCTAGAATGCACAGAAAAAAATGAACAAATAATGGCCCCAAATTTTCCTTACTTTATAATTGAGACATAATATTCGTATATCATTATAGTATATATTATGATACTCTAATACGTACACACAGACGTACTTCATGTATGTGTGTGTAATAACCCAACCAAATAAGCATTCCTATCTCTTTAATTGTTACTGTATGTGTTGGGAATTTCATACTCCTTTTTTTCTAGTCATTTTGAAATAAATCATAGAATGTTTTAGTCAATAGTTTGACCAAAGGCATCAAGTTAAAGATTTAAGATTCTGAGAAGCAGTCCACACATATCATCACAGCATCTGCTCTTCCCGAGAAGATGGAAATCACAAACCAAAAAGCACTGAAGGCTAAAAGCTCCCTGGAAGGTTTCAGGTACGACTCTGCCTCAGAAGGCCGAATGAACGGAAGTCTGGACACCTATGTCCAAACGCATTGGCAGCAAAGGGCAGACCTGTTTAGGAATGCTGAAACTCTTCAAAATGGGCACACTTTTCCTTTTTATTCCATCTAGGCTGCAAGCCTGTTATTCAAACCACAAGCCTATTGGTTAGTGCCCCCCACACAGGGTGGGTCATCCATCCCTCCTCAGGTTGCTGGCCTACATGTCAGTCATCCATGGACACATCCTGGCTTTCTAATCTGCTGTCATTTCTTAATAAATTAAAGTTGGCATATCGTGACTAACAGTCACAATCCATCCCTTGTCAATTTGATAACCAGATACATCTCCTTAAGCCACAGTTAATCTCCATATATAATAGCAACTTCATAATTATTCCTAACATGATACAATTATCCTGCCTACAAATGGAAACACACTTATTCCCTCCCTTAAATAGAAGGTGTCATTTTTCTTTGGATGCTCCTTACTCTTCTTCAGACATTCCATAATTTAAACATAATACAGATTTGATAATTTTTAAGTATCAATATTATGTCAATCAATGTTATGTTACCAAAAAAGAAAACAAAGATATCCACTTTATATATCTACACACACGAGCATATTAACAAAATAGGAAATAAATATTCATGATAATTAGAACCCTCTTTTCTGGTCACACGGTCATAGCTGGTGTTTATAACCACTTTTCTTGTATCCATTCTGTATTCCCTTGGCCGTCAGCAGGCACTTCAGTAGATTTTGGTTCTTTATCTGGTGGGGTAATTCATTCTGTTATTCCAGAAGGTTCTGGACCGTTTGTCAACCATTTGATTTGACCATTTGACGAGTTGTTGTAGTTGCCTATTGATCTTAATAGCAGGTCATGGTAATAAAATGAGACACTCTGCAGGATCTCATGTACTCTAAACATTTTCTTCCTTACCTCCATTGTGGAGTAGTAGCCCAATTTCCCCATAAGAGTTTGGATCAATCACCCCCACCAACACCATAACTCCCTTTTTAGCCTTTTGACTCAGAAGTATGAAAAATCCAGAATGACCAAGGGGAAGTCTTAGCTTCCAGTCAATGGAATTATAGTTGTGCCTCCCGGGAGAAGCTTCCTCCCCTCTCTTCTGGAACTAAGACTTCTAGGCCAGCAGAATATAAGGTTGCAGGAACAGGAAGCAAAAGTCCCATTTCCACACCTTACTTCCTGGACCCATGAATGCTGGCTGTTGGAGACACAGTACCATATATATGATGCTGATTCAAAGCATATACAGTACATTCTTCTGGATAACCTTGCCCCAGTTCTGCTAGGCAGTGCTACCTAGGTGCGGCTGTGCTTACATCTTTGAAAGGCCATCCCATTGTTCTAGCAATCCAGCTGCTTCTCGATAGTGGGGTATATGATAAGACCAGTGAAATGAATGAGCCCATGCCCATTGCCACAATCTTTTGGCCATGAAATATGTTCCTTGGTCAGAAGAAATGCAGTGTGGAACAGCACGATGGTGGATAAGGCATTCTGTGTGTCCACTGATAGTAGTTTTGATAAAAGCATTACAAACAGGGAAGGCAAAGTAACAGTAACAGGTGTTTACTCCAGTAAAGACAAAACACTGGCCTTCCCATGAAGGAAACAGTCCAATATAATCAACCTGCCACCAGGTTGCAGGCTGATCACCTTGGGAATGGTGTCATGTTGGGGACTCAGTGATAATAGCAGTAGCATTGACACAGAGTGTGAAAGATCTGTCAGCTTGCCTTTAATATTTTAAGAACGTGTTACAACTTTGTTTTAAGGCAATGCTATCCCTAGAGCAATCATTGTAAAGAAAACGTCAAGGATTTTTAGCTAAATATTAATTAGGAAAACATAAATCTAACTATAAATCTACTCATACTCCAAACAAGCAAAAAATAGTACAAGAATAAAAGCCAAGAAAATAAAAGTTAAATAATATTTTGGTAGATACAGCTTAACCGTAACAGTAGTTAAGGCAAATTGTCTGAATAAATGAATGAAAGATACACTTTCAATATATAAACACAGATAGTCTCATAGTAATCAAATGGAAAAAGGTGTAGCATGTACGTAATGAACAAAGATAGTTTGAGTGGCCACAAGAATATCATACAAAATAGATGATCACCCAAGGTGTTTCTAGTAGCTTAGTTTATTTGTGTAGCTATAACAAAACACCACAGAGTAGGCAATTTAAAAACAACAGAAATGTGATTTTTCACAGTTTTGGATGTGCAGTGTTAAAGATCAAGGTGCCAGCACGTATAATATCTGCTGTCAAAATATTGACTGTTTCTGTATCTCACATAGGGTGCTTCCTGCAACTGCAGGTCGTTTTATGAATGCTGATTCCACTCATGAGGGCAGAGCATTTGTGACTTAATCACTCACCAAAGTCTCAATCCTGTTAGAGTGGGGATAGAGTTTCGAGATGAATTTTGGAGGAGACTTATTCATTCAAACCATAGCAACTAGAGATTAAGGGGGAACATTTGATGAAGATTAAAATATTGATATATCCGGCCAAACTTATAGCTACAACTGCTTATGGATCATTGATCAGTATTTGCAAGTAACTTTCACAAAGTTATAGGAAAAAAGATATTTTGCAAGCATATTGAAGATTGGATTATTCTTTGAGTAAATGAAAGAAAAATCAATAAAAACACAGAACACAGGAACAATTACAACCAGCTTGACCTAACTAATATTACTAGAAAATTACACAAACAACTACAAATTCACCTTTCTTCCTTTTATGTGCACAAGATGTACCATATGGTGGGTTATAAAACATGTTTCAATATTAAAAAATAAAGAATATAGAGTATATTCTCTGAACACAGAGGGATTAAATGAGAAATCAAACAGTACTATATCTAGATGAACATCAAATATCTAGAAATTAAAATTACTCCAGAATAATGAGAGGTACAGTTGGGAAACATGTTCAACTAAATGAAACAAAATTTGATACTTAACTAAAATAGTGGTGTAAATTTATAGCTTTACATTTTCATAGCAAGACAAATACATGTTATTTCATGTTTTCACTGTAGGAGAATACAAGTGGGAAAAATAAGAAAAAACAGAAGGAAAGACATAATAAAGTTAAAAATTGAAATGTAAATAGTGAACGTGAGCAAATAATTGGGAAATATAAATAAAATATCAACACATGAAGTATCAGTAAAATTGACAATATTGTAACTGATACTCCATATGAAAATAAAGAGAAAATATACAAATTATAATACCAAATGTGTGATTCTGAATTTGGGAAGCTGCTTATTATTTTACACACAGTAACATTATAGTAAGATAATATTATTAAAATTTTTTTTAATTTTTTTTGTGGGTACAGGAGGTTGATCTCAGGACCTCACGTGCCAGCAGGTGCCTGTGCCGCTGAGCAATATCACCGGCCCTTTTTTCGCATGTGGGTACCGGGAGTCAAACTCGGGCTCTCGCGCTTGCCAGGCCGGCGCTTATGCCACTGAGCTATCTCAACGGCCCCCACTATTATTAGAATATTGTATGAGCAAATTAGAGAACTTAGATTAAATGGACAAATTCTTTGCAATACAAGTTATCAAAACTAAATTTTGAAAAAATAGAAGGTATTGACCTGAAGAAAAAAATTTGTAAAAATACAAATTAAAGTCTTTACATGAAGAAACTTCAGGTTTATCCTGTGGTAGTAATTAATAGTATATTAAGTTTAGAAACAATATACTTTTAAAAATAAATTTAATAGTATGCAAGGCTCACGCACTGAAAATTACAAATTATTGCTAAGGGAAAATAAAGGAGCCCAAAATAAGTTAGTAGACACACCATTTTCATGTATAGAAGTAGTAATTTAGAATGTTGATTTCCCCCAAATTTTTATAATGCCATTTTTATTCTTATTGCCAGTTTTGGAGACTTTGGCAGGCTGTTTGCAAACTTTTCATGAAAAATTAAGGGCCTGAAATGTACAAAACATTTTTAGCAAGGGACAGTGATATTACAGACATGCTTCATTTAACGTACCTGTTTAATGACTGTTTTGACTCATGACTAAGGTGCACTGTTCTGACTTACGATCTGTCTTTCTTTTTAGTACAGTTCTGTGCATCTTGTTTATAGAACCTTGATATCTTTTTTTTGTACACTATACCCTGTTTATATAATGCTGTAATTTTTGCTGATTGTACTGTATAGTACAGGAATGTAGTTTTATGTTGTTATTCATCACAGTACTGCATGTAAGAGTTATTCAAACAAAAGCAAATTCACCAAGTTGGAGTTTCCTCTGACCATTTCTTTGTTCTGAATATTATAAAACGTACTACATACAATTCCTCACTTAGCGACCCATTTGGTCAATGAATAGTCACAGGGCCATGACTAGGTTGTTAAATGAGCAATGCCTATACCACAACTCACTTTTGTTCCCCCAAATACTAGTGTTTACTGATTTATTCAACATTATATAATTTGTAAAACACATGCAAAATAGGTCTAGAATTACTAAAGCAGTGTTACAACAATAATGTAGTTCAAGATTGTTTTGGAGTTAGCAGTCAGAATATATTTAACTGATGATGTATAGTGAGATTATTTTGTTAAAAATAAATAAATTGCTTTGTTGTTCTATACGTACATGCATGTATGCACACTGCATTGTTTCTGCTTATTACATCTTTTGTCTCATCTCTCACTTTTTGGGGCATTCTGGTAGGTTTCTTGAATTTTAGTCAAGTGGTCATCTTTCTATTAAGACCCCATGTAATGCTCTCAGACTCAAATTAATTGGTTTTACCCCATATAATTTTTTCAGCTTTACGTGATATTCTGTTAGCAATGATGCAGGTAGTGAATTATTCTTTGCCATTCTCTACAAACCTTCTACTTGTATCTTTTATTACCTTTTAATTGGAGTATACGGTGTTGGCTATTCTTCCTTTTAGTTCTTTGTTCAAGTGTTACATATATTGTTAAATATATGGATTGATTATTATTAGTCTTTTTGACAAAGATTCCTCTCCAACACCTGAGTAATAGTTTGTTTTCTAGCCAATTTTTAAATTATGCAAGAATATGGCATGATTGGGGTCATTCCTTACTTAAAACTCTTTATTGGAGGTACTAATTCTGGAAATTGAGCTTTGTTGAATATAATGTCTTTGCTTTGCATTTTAATTTTTAATTTCTTTATTATTTGCCTTTATTTCATTCTTGTTTTGCACTTCATTTTCTAAAGGATAGATGCAGAAGTGATTTTTCCTTTGCTCTTCCTTTAATCCACTTTCTGCTTTGGCTTTTGATAAATGACTTATTATTATTCTGGAGATCCTAGGCATTTTGCTTGGTTTGCTGTTATATTTACATTCTAGCACCAAGGTGACCATTGTAGGTTAATTTCCTCAAAAAACAACAGACATTTTCTCTATGGAGCTTCAAGCCCTTATTTATTTTCAGTATTATTTTACATAGATTTAAATACATGTTCTGGTCTATAATTTTGTTTTTTCTTAATGGAATCTATGAATATGACGTAGTTTCTATTTTTATCTTAGTACAATTAATGACTCATTTTATTTCTTTATTCAATTTCTTACCCTTAACATCCTCCTTTCAATTTATTCTTACTATTTTGGATATTGTATGGCTTTCTTCATTGATCTTTGTATTTTGTTACTATTTCTGAGGGTATTTGTGTTATTTAAAATTTATTCCTTTCTTTATATCTTTCTTTTCTTCCCATGCTCATTTTTTTTTTTTAATGTGGGTACCGGGAGTCGACCTCAGGACCTCGTGCTTGCCAGCAAGCGCTTGTGCCACTGAGTGATATCAGTGGCCCTTTTTTTCCTTTATGTGGGTTCTGGGAGTCGAACTCAGAACCTCGTGCTTGCTGGGCAGGCGCTCATGCCGCTGAGCTATCTCACCGGCCCTCCCATGCTCATTTTTTAACACCTAGTCTAACACAAAGAATTTTATGTATGCAAATTATTATTTGAGAATTTTTATGGCTACATTTTTCCTTTGATTTATACATGTTTCATACAGAAGAATTTTTACCTGCTGAAATGCAGTATTTACTATTCTCTATTTTCTTCTCATAAAATATTTGTATGATAATTGTTTTCTTTCTATCCTTTGTCAAAAGTAACAGAGGTATGCATTGTGTGATGAAGTTTGGAGTGGTTCATGGCCAGGTTAAGTGCCTCAACAGAAGAGCACGGGGTAGAGCTAAGCTGGCAGCATATTTATGAAGGTGACCCTCAGGTGGACATTTGTGGGAAGTACTGAAAAAAGCAGTAGTTGATGGCGATAGACAAATAAAGCTGTGTGTGGGTGCAGGGAACAACTTCAACTGTCCTCATGGGGGACCGAGAGCTGCAGTGATTCACCATGGTTATTTCAAGATGGGGCAGATGGCCAGGTCTCCATACTTCAAGAAGTCTTGGGTGTGAGCCCCTTTGAAAAGGAAAGTCACCTTTCCTGAGGCAGCTGACTGCCCTGGGGCAAGCCTGGGATGTCTGACACTTGACTCTGTCTCCCAGTAACAGTAATGTAGTCAAATACAGTTTGCAGTTAAAGGATTGTAATCACTAGGAAAGGGGCCAATACGGTTCATCCTTCTTTACTGGTTCCATAGGACTTTTGACTTCCCCCCCTTCCCCTTTTGCCACCAGCACCGAGTCTCCAGAGAGCGCTTCTCACCTGACGTTCCTCAGCCTTCGCCCCTGGAGAAGCTGTTTCCTTCTATGAACTTATGGAAGTTCAAGTCGCTCTTTTAATTTCTCAGAAGCTAGTTGTTTTGCTTGGATTTTCTAGAAAAGAAAAATATCAAAACTGCTCTGAAGAGAATCTGGCAAGGAAGTTTAGAAAGCAGAAAGGAAAGGGAAGGAAGCCAAGCAAGCTTGTGATACCTGGCAAAGACGCGCATACCTCAGCAGTGTCCTGTCATTAGCAGGGAGACCGGCCTGGCACACTCCACACGGCACACTCCTTGGTTAAGGATCGCTTCTGATTCTCTACGCAGGCAGGCACAGAAAGCCCCCATATCTGAGGGGTCTTCTGAAAAAAAGCTTTGCAGGGGTTGACTGTTGGACAGAGCAAGATGGGGGAGGGAGCATAAAAAATGCCATAGCAAGGAAGCTGAGCGGATCTGAGCGGAGTGCTGCCGCCATACACTCGGATTCCTCTCTGGAGAGTGCCAAATCTCAGAAGTGTTTTTATATTTCCACACTTAGGATGGGCTTTCCTATTTCTTGGGGTGACTCTGCCTGTACTTTATCATTTCTAGGTCTCTCCCCCTGTTTGTATTTTCCACAAGGTATACAGTGCCAGTATTAGTCTATTTTGTTTTATTAAAATAGAATACCACAGATTGGGTAATTTGTAAAGAGACAAAATTTATTTCTCACAGCTCTGGAAACTAACAAGTCCAATGTATAGGTGTCAACACCTGAGGATGCTCTTGCTCTGTTCTCCCATGGTGAAAGGATGA
The DNA here is from genome assembly GCA_028451465.1 of Erethizon dorsatum. Lineage (NCBI taxonomy): Eukaryota > Metazoa > Chordata > Mammalia > Rodentia > Erethizontidae > Erethizon > Erethizon dorsatum. The sequence goes on from CM051833.1 coordinate 62,387,730, forward strand.
GAGAAAGACAGAGAAAAGGAGAGGGAGAGGGGAAGAGAGAAAGGTGAGACTGGGATTGGAGGTTGAGCTTGCCTCAACAAATTTTCTGGAGAGATAGCAAACCCATTCCCAAAATGTTCATGCACTGAAAACTCAATCCCTAGTGCCATAGCATCATGACGTGGGGCCTATGAAAAAAGATCAGCTCCCCATCTATTGCACTAGGGATTGAGTTTTCAGCACATGAATTTGGGGGATATATCCTAACCATAGCAACCTCCTTGGATTTTTGCTTCTGAATGAACACTGGAGCTGGCTCTGTTGGATTTGACTGTTCCCTATGTGCACATGATTTCCAATTTGGGATACTTTCTATATCCTAATTATACTACTGATCTTGACAAAAGATGATTTTCCACATTGCTTTGATTTGTTGGCATATTTTGCTCTGCGTAGTTCTTTTGGAGTGTGAAAGATTAAATTTAAGCTGTTACCAGTATCCTAGGGCAAGTTGGGGATTGAGTATGTTTTTAACACCTTACTTACAGTAGTTATTATTACACCTACATATGTTTCAAACTTTATGGAATCTCCAAATATTTTATTTTATTTTTGCATGCAATGCTGAGGATTATACCTGAGGCCTCGCTTTGTTTGGCAAGTGCTCTTCCACTGAGGTCCACTCTCCGCAATATCTAAATATTTTAGTCATTATTGTCTTCATTACTCATTAAAATATGTTTGATATTTTTATTATCGTTACTTTTTTTTAAAACGAGGAGCTGTGGATCAATAAGCTTAAATGACTTGCCCTGTGGACAAGATAGATCTGTCATTTACAATTTATCATCTAAGAAATTATAGTTATATCCATAGGCAAACTGATACATTACTGATCTGGATTTTATGCATTCCGATTACTAGCTCTAGTTTAAACCAACAATTATGAAATTGTCCCAATAGTTTAAGACACTAAAGTAGTAAATTTGTTGATAGAACCATTTATTGAGTTATTTGTTTTATTTCTGAATTTTTCAATAAGGTCTCCTTTTATTCCTTTGTACTTTTAAAGCTCTGTTAGAAATGCTCCTGTGTATTTTGAATTTATTTTAAACACAATGGGAATTCTTGTTATAACATTTCTTCTTATGGCATTCTTAGGTTTAGTTTCTTTTAATTCATTAAGTTTACTGGTACATTTTAGGTATACTTAATGATGACATTCATTATAGGGAATTTGTACCTATACATGATATAACTTGATTCTTTCTTTCTTCCCATTCCCCTACCCTCCCTTCAACCCTTCTACCCCTCCTTATTTACAAAGGCTTTGTTTCCATTTTTACCTTCTTTTCTTATCACTTTTTTCTTTTCCCTTCCTTCCTTTCCCCCTCCCCCAACCCTAGTTCCCTTTCCCATTTGAACATTTCCTTCCTATTTCATAATATCTATTATACATTTTGGTCCTTATTTATACTTATGGTTTATCACAAGAGAGAAACAACATGAACAGCATGCGTGTCCACTTTATTTCACTTACAAGTATGGCCTGAAGGTGCATCCATTTATTTAGAAATGTCTTAAGCTTATCCTTCTTTATGGCAGGTTAGTACCTCATTGTATATATATATACACATATATATAACACATTTTCTTTATCCATTCATCAGTTGATGGGCATTTGGGCTCTTTCCAAGATTTACCTATTACAAACTGTGTTGCTATAAACATGGTTTATGCATATATCACTGTCGTTTGACACTTTTAATTCTTTCACAAAGATGCCAAGAAGAGGAATAGCTGAGTTGAATGGAACCTCTAGTGCTAGTGTTTTGACAAATCTCCATACTGATTTCCAGAATGGTTGCACCAGTCTACACTCCCACCAACAGTGAGAAATGTTCCTTTTTCTCCACAGACCTGCCAGCACTTGTTATTGGTTGATTTCTTGTTAATAGCCATTGTATCTGGGTGAGATGGAATCTCAGCATTGTTTTAATTTGCATTTCTTGAATGACCAATGACATTGAACGTTTTTTCATATATTTATTTACTGTTTCTACTTCTTCGTCTGAGAAGTGTGTATTCATCTCAGATGCCCATTTTTGGATTGGGTCGTTAAATCTGGGGGGGGTCTGATTTTTTTTTTTGAATTCTTTATATATTTTAATAGTAATTCTTTGTCTGAGGGGCAGCTGGCAAATATTTTTTCCCACACTGTGTGTTGTCTCTTCAAAATGAAAGCAGTCCTACAAGGGAAATTTATAGCAATGAATACCCATATCAGGAAAACAAAGTGTGCTCAAATAAACAACTTAATGTTGAACCTCAAGCTTCTAGAAAAAGAAGAGCAAGTCAAGCCCAAATCTTGTAAGAGGGACAAAATTATTAAGATCAACTCAATGGAGACTAAAAAAATTACAAAGAATCAATGAATCGAAAAGTTGGTGCCTTGAAAGATCAAATTAAATTGACAAACTCTGAGCCAACTTTATCAAAAAAAAGGAAAGAAAAGACTCAAATCCATGCAATTAGGAATGAAAAGTGTGAAATCACAAGAGATCCTACAGAAATCTAGAAGATCATCTATATCCACTTTGAGAACTTGTATTCTAATAAGATGGAAAATGCAGAAATGGACAGATTCCTAGATACATATGAATTACTGAAGCTGAATCAAGAAGATATAAAAGTTCTAAAGAAATCAATATCAGTCAATGAAATTGAAAATATAATTAAAAACCTACCAACAAAAAAAGCCCAGGTGCTGAGGGATTCACTGCTGAATTCTAATAGGCTGAAGATCTAATGCCACTACTTCTCAAACTCTTTAATGAAATTGAAAGGGAAGCAATACTCCCAAATGCATTCCTGGAAGCAAGCATTACCCTGATACCAAAACCAAAGAAGGACCCAATTTAGAAAGAGAACTACAGGCCAATCTCCCTAATGAACATATATGCAAAAATCCTCAATAAGATACTGGCAACCATAATGCAGCAAATCAAGAAGTATAATCAAGATGATTATACACTATGATCAAATAGGATTTATCCCAGGGATGCATGATGGTTCAACACATGCAACTCAATAAGTGTAATATACCATATTAACAGAGCCAAGGACAAAAAAGAAATTATCATTTCAATAGATGCAGAAAAAGCATTTGACAAAGTCCAACACTCATTCATGATAAAAACCCTACAGAAAATTGGAATAGATGGTATTTATCTCAATCTGCTAAAAGCCATCTATGACAAACCAACAGCCAACATCATATTAAAGGGAAAAAAGGTGAAAGCTTTCACTCTAAAATCAGGAGTAAGACAAGGTTGCCCACTGTCATCACTTTTATTCAGTATAGTTCTGAAATCATTAGCCAGTGCAGTTAGAGAAGAGGAAGAAATAAAAGGAATAAGGATAGGGAAGGAAGAAGTTAAGTTATCATTATTTGTGGATGACATGATACTCTACATAGAAGACCCCAAAAAATTCACTAAAAGACTTGTACATTTAATAACGAAATTCAATAGCTTAGCTGGACACAAAGTCAAACCTCAAAAATCAATAGCATTCCTGTACACAAGCAACAAACTCACAGAGAGAGAAATTAGGGAAGCAACACCTTTGACAATAGCATATAAAAAAATGAAATACTTAGGAATCAATCTAACAAAGGAAGTAAAAGACCTCTACATTGAAAATGACAGTACTCTGAAAAAGGAGATTGAAGAGGATATAGAAATTGGAAAGATATCCCTTGCTCTTGCATAGGAAGAACCAATACAGTGGTCCAGTGAGATGACTCAGTGGCATAAGCTTGGCAAGCGCAAGGTCCTGAGTTAGACTCCTGGTACCCACATACGAAGAAAAGGGCCGGTGATATCACTCAGCAGCACGGGCGCTTGCTGGTGCACGAGGTCCTGAGTTCAACCCCTGGTACTCACACACACACACACATAAAAAGAGCCAATACAGTAAAATGGCCATACTTCCAAAATTGCTATACAGATGTAGTGCAATCACTACCAAAATTCCAACAGCATATCTCACAATATTAGAGCAAACAATTCTCAAATTCGTTTGGAACTAGAAGAGACCTAGAACAGCAAAGGTAATTCTGGGCAACAAAGACAAGGCAGGGGACATCACAATCCCTGACTTGAAATTATACTACAAAACTACTGTGGTAAAAACAGCATGGTACTGGCAAAAATAAACCAGATCTGAGGATCAATGGAACATATTAGAAGATGCAGACACAACTACAAACACACTCAGCCCCTTTGTCTTTGACAAAGTAGCCAAACACCTTCACTAGAAGAAAGATAGCCTCTTTAATAAATGGTGCTGGTAAAATTGGCTTTCCACATACTGAGGGTTAAAACTAGACCCATATCTTTCACCATGCACTAAACTTAAATTGAGATGGATCAAGATCTAAATATTAAAACATAAACACTAAATCTGCTGGAAGATAGAATAGGTAGAACTCTGGAAGGCATAGGTGCACGTAAAGACTTTATGAACAAAACCACAATCATTCAGGAACTATCACAAAGAATCAGCAACTGGGATCTCATCTTATTAATAAGATTTTTCACAGCAAGAGAAACCAACAGAGTGAAGAAGTTTACTCTTAAAAGAATGTTAGTTCCATGAAGTATTTGCAAGATGATTTTTTTCTAAATAAAATCTTTTTTTCTTTATATATTCAGTAATGGAATTTATATTCAGTAATACTATTGGCAATCAAAATCTATAATTATATTTTCATATAATTCTTTCTCTGACTTTTACAGTAATCAAGAGATTTCAGTCATCTCAATAGACCCATTCATTTAGTCAAGTTTGTGCTAATTTTAGGCAAAAATTGGATGCCAGTTTGGATATAATCTTGACTAAGTTAAAGTTAGCAATTATTATGCTAGTTTTTCAATATTAAAGTCTGCTATTTTTGTTTAGGTTTATTACTATAGATATCAGCAGGATAGGCTTTATGCAAGTGTAGGAGAAAATAATGTTTATCTTGTAACTTTTATTTTACTTTTCACTAAGTTTTTCTTGACAGTACCATAATGTCCACTATGTTTTTCTATTAAATGTCTGCTCAGCTGTCAGGTAGTAATCATCCACAAGGATTTAAGGTATTCCACCTTTCACGATTATGTGCAAATGTTAATGAGTGAACAGACCAATGCCCCCAAAAAATCTGACTCATGAACAGTCCACAGTGGTGGAACTTTTCTGATGGACAGATAAATGGAAAGAAGTGATTCATGGTGCCACTGTCCCATCAAGAGTATAAATGTCTGAAGCATAGAGAAAACAAATTGCAGCTTTATATAATCCAGGACTAATTCATTATATTGAGTGGTTGAATGAATTTATTGAATAAATTGGACTCATTAATCTAGCCTGCTTCTTTATTGAGTGAACCCTGTCTTCTAATATTTTCTGAGAAACTGATTTTCTTTTCTTTTCAAAGCAGTTTCAATAATATTAATGAGATCTGAAATCTGCCAATTTTTCATGTGGAGTTAAACATAAATTAACAGCAATGAATCCATTTCCATTTTGTTCATTTATTAATGATCCTTTCAATCACAGTTTTGAAGGGTTTTTTTCTACTACACCAGATGGCTTACACATCTGTATTTAACCATTTTACTCAATCAAATGTTCACTGAAAAGTGAATATGATCTTGAAATCATTTTTTAAATTTTAAAAATATTATCTTTTAACTGATACATAAAAGCATAAATTTTGTTCATATTAGTGGGATAATGTGATATTTTGATACATATATACATTGTGTAATACTGAAATTTGGTTAACTATACCTTTCTTTTCAAACATTTATCATCTCTGTATGGTGAAAACTTTCAAAACCCTTTCATCTAGCTTTTTGAGATATACAGCACATAATTGCTATTTATAGTCTCTCTACTGGGAAATAGCACATCAGAATTTCTTGCTCTTATCTAACTCTAACTTAGGGACACATTGATTAACCTTTCTCTGTCCCACCCCCTACACTACTCTCCCTAGCCTGGTAATCACCATTCTTCTCTCAACTTCTATGAAATCAACTTTTTTGGGCTCCACATTTGAGTGAGATAATGCGGTATTTGTTTTTCTGTGCCTGATTACTTAGCTTAACATTATGATCCCAGTCCCATGCATTTTGTTGTGAATGACAGGATTTCATTCTTTTTTTATGGCTAAATAGAATTCCACATGTCTATGTACTACATTTTCTTCAGTCATTCCTCAGTTGATGGACACATACATTGAGTCCATATACTGCTCTTTTTTGAGTTCTTGTTCAGTTTCTTGCTTTACATAACAAACAAGCAAAGAAACAAACAAACCCCCCAAAATCCATTTTTTCTGAGGCAGTCCCTGCAAGTGAAGGCCTACTTCTTCTCCCCTGTCTTCTGTTACATCAAGTCTCCTATTACGTGAGCAGTTGGTGGATTTATTACGTCAGTTTCTCTTCCTTTACATTTCTAAATGATTCTCTTTTTTTCTAAATCACATAAGCCCTTTCTGTAGCAGTCATTTCTTAATACCTACACCAGTATCCTTCACTTTGAGAAGTGTTATCATCTGTCTCAGTTACTCTCCCTTAAAAACCTTGTGGTTTAATTCTCGGTAATTTCAGTCAATGGGCACATGAATCTGTCAAAATCTTGGACTCTGAGCTCTTTAAATGATCTTTCCCACCACACTCTCATCCAACCATTCTCAGGACACAGCATAAATTTTCTCATCATCTATAACAGCAAATCTTCCTTTCTTTCCTAATTTCAACCATTCTTCTTGGATCTTCTTCTTTTTTTTTTTTTCCATGCCAGTAACAAAATTTTCCACCAATTTGGGTATTTATTGAGTCTATCAGATTTAAGCTGTTTCACTATTTTGCTCAGACAACTTCTTCTTGCCTTTATTAATAATTAGCATCTTGATTTGAGATAACATTATTTTAATCTCTTCATAATCCCATCCATGATCTTGCACCCAGTGAATTCTCAACAGTAACTACAGTTTATAGTTTTCCTTTTAAAAAGTCAGATTACGTTAGTCCTAGTCTCGGAGTGAGGGAAAAAGTCCCTATCAGTAGCCAATATGACCTGCCCTGTGTTTCTCAGATTGGCCCGGCACATCCCTATCCAAGGTCTGTATTTGCTCTTTTTGCCTGTGAACTTCATTACCAAAATATGCATATGCTTTCCTCTCAGTCCTCCTTTATGCCTTTGTCAAAAGGCCACCTTCCAATGGGACTTCCTGACAATCCACATAAAGTTATTAGTCGTTAAGTATTTTCACTTTCTTTCCTGTTAGTTTTTCTCCATAAAGCTTATGACTTTTTAATATCATTTATGCTTCACTAATGAGTTTTAAGGTGATAAAGAAAAACAAACAGCTCTTCATAAACCAAAATTTTCAACAAAATGGTATTCAGAGGAAAATGTTAATTTTAATGAATAATACCTTCCATTAAAAGAGAAACTAAAATAAAATGATAAATATAGAAAAGGATAGTGCTAGTGTTTGATAAATGTCAAACTAGAAGTTAGTTCTAATGCATCAGAATAATAGAAATTATGGGTAAACCTATAGATGCTTCTAAATAAAAAAGAATGAAAGAGATAAATATCCAAAAAAGGAATGAATGAAAAAATAATAATTTTTGGAAATAGTAAAGAGGAATAATTAAATTTATAAATGCAAAGTGAATTCAGGCACTTAATGTGTTGAAATTTAAAAATAAATTTGATAGCTCAAAATGAATAAATTAAATATAAATTAATAAAAATGACATAAAAAGACTTAGAAAAACCAAACAGATCACCAGAACCTAAATAAGGAAAGTAGTCAAAGCAATTTCTTATAAATTGTCCAGCATATTGATTTCTTGATAATATTGTACTAGGTTGTTGTAGGAGCTCTAGGAATTACCGTCATAATTCTAGACTTGGGATGAAAATAGAAGCTCATCACCCAACATTCTGCTTACTATGTGTTTTGAAATTTTCCTACTTTCTAAAAAATTTGGAAAATATAGACATTTATCTAAGTAGCAATATATCTAACAAAAAATATAGTTATGATATGAAGGTGGAAAAGGAAAATAGAAATATAAAGAGCCAATCAGATTTCCTTATTACCAGGGCATAAAATAATATGTATTATAGGTAAATGAAATCATAAAAATCCTAATAATCCCAAAGTATAGAGAATTGATTTGCAAGGTATAAATGCATATTGGAAATTCCTTGTAGTGACAATAAAGTAGCATTTATTTGGGAACTGACAAATATAATGAAAAGCTTTCACTACAATATAAAATTACAAGTTTAACTGTTGTTGGATCATAGAGAAAATATATTCATATTTGTACGCAGGATTTTCTGGACTAATTTTGCTAAAACTAGGATGTGGGTCAAGGCTATATTTTAAAATTCATTGACAACTTTTCAGAGAATGACCATTCCACAGAGACTTACATAGCTCCACCTTTCAAGGAGGAATGACATCAACATTGGAGGATTCTCTGCCTGGAGACACATGATTTATCTGGCACTTGGAGAGATTTATTTATATAGGAAACTGGCATAATGATCCAAAGCCCATTATACTTTCAAGGAGGGGAAGTGAATTTCTACTTCTATTCCCTTCGTGCACAGATAGAATTCATTTTTGTCTTTAATCCTTGCCTAGGACACAGATATCAATGTTCTGAATAGAGGACATTTGACCTGGGTTTTATTGTGTTGACCTAGAATAAGAATCAGGGTGTGGGGGATGATCTAGTGTATTTTAAAGTAGGTAATGATGATGTCTTTGATTCAGAGAATTTCATATGCACAAGAGGGCAAAATTAATAAAGATAAATATTAAAAACTGCAAACCACCCATATGGCTGATTAATTTTGGTGATACATAAAAGTGTGTGTGTGTGTGTGTGTGTGTATCCCTCTGTGAGTGTGGGTGTATTCCTGTGTATTTGCACATGTGTGCAAAATACCAGACACCCACATGTTAAAGAAGGAAAGATTTATTTCAGCTCACAGTTTGTAGAGGTTTCAGTCTATAGTTGGTTGGCTCCAAGCAGGGTGGCCTGGCAGAAGGGCATCACAGTGGAGAAACTGCATGGCAAAGAAGGAGCAGCAGCAGCAGCAGCAAGCCTGCCTTCCTTTTGTCCCTTTATATTCCATCCAGGCCACAAGCCTATTGAATGGTGCCACCCACACCCAGGGTGGGGCTTCCATTATCCACACTCTTAATCCCAGTATCACAACCTTAAACTACATTCACATACCCTAATCCAATCTCCTTTGAATTCCCCACCTGTGACACTTTGGGCAGACATCTAGATACAAGCACATCAGGATGCCCAGGTTTTTACTTTCCGATGTGCAATGAATAGACAGATTTTCGTTTTACCCATCTGGTTTTTGTTCATCCTCAAGTTGCAGTGTCTGCATGTGTGTGCTTCACACACATTCGTCTTCAGACACTGCACACCCACTGGAGACCTCCTGTGTTCAGTTTTATCATTTTGCACACTACTTAGCATAGATTTGGCCTACTATTAGCATATACTCAATTAATAAATGTACTTGCAAAATTCTAAAATGTTAATAAATAAAAGCAAATGCAGATTTTGAGTCTTTTCCTTTAAACATGTGGTTCCATTAAACCTATATGCTTTCATTTGAGAGCAAAAGGATGTTTGAAATATTTTCATTTACAAATGAGGAGAAGTTATTAAATGATACTTAGTGTTCTTGGAGTGTAGGATTAATTTGTGAGATTTTTGATCATTATTTCATTAAATATAGACTTGGTTCTAATTTCAGACTGAAACCATTCAAGGAAAAGGAAGATATTTCTGATTCTATGAGAAATTTATATTTTAATGATTCCTAGGGTTATATATATAAAATTTTTTAAGCTCTGTAATCACTGACAAATGTTTACATCTCATCACTTTTAGGAAAATGTTTTGACTTATTTGAGACATAATTTGTATAATATATTATAACACACTACCTCAATATTTGTTCACATTTATGATATTTTTCTTACCAAGAAAGTAGAATTATTTTCATATAATTTTCAATTTATGAATAATACATTTTTTCTATAATGATGCCTATCTTGTGGCAATAGCTACTTGATTTTTGATTATTTTGATTATTCTATTTCTTCACATATTTTTAGTGAAACACTTTAAAGTAGTTTCATCAAATATAAATTCCAATAATTAATTTAGTGTAGCATACAGAGTAAAATAGGAATAAGCATTTAGATTTTAAAAATTTTAATAATTCAATAAAAGGGCATACAAAGTAATTTCCTTGACAAGAAATGGGATTAACCAAAATAGACCTGATTCATTTTAAATTAAAAATATCCATAAAATATTCACCTAATAGTTTTGGAAATATTGAATAGTTTTAGATAAGTAAATATTTAATCAAATGAACATAGAATTATGATTATTTAAATCTAACACTCAGACACATAGGAAATATAGGTACTTTCACAAAAGAAAGAATCAGACAATGGATTTTTGTAAGTATTTGATTGCATATCAATTATCCTTATTATCATTATTATCTATTATTTAAAAATAATATTAGTAATTTTGAAATAGAAGTATAGTACCAGTGTATTTAGTCAGGCTTCTTTGGAGAATGAGAGCTAGTAGGACACATATACATTAAGAGATTTACTTTAGAGCATTGACTTAGGTGATGTTTGAGCTGCCAATTTTCAAATCTGCAGGGAAAACTTCTAAACCTGACAGTTTTGAGATTCAGGTAAGAGTTGATGTAGTGTTGAACCTGAAGCCTGGAAACACAAGAAGAATTTCTATGTTGCAGTCTGGAGGCAGAATTCTTTATTCTTTTGGAAAACTTAGTTTTGCACTTAAGACCTTCATCTGTTAGAATGAAACACACATACATGCTTTCTCTGCAATACGTATAAAATATGTGTATATCTATATCTGTATATGTATATATATATAAAATATATAACTATTATATGTTGCATATAATATATAACTATTATGTATTTTTCCTTTATAAGCATTTGTCCTTGTTCTCAGCCTTTTCTTAGTACAATTTTCAGCCTAGGAGGAAATTATCTTTACTAGAATTGTGAAAGCTCTTATTAATTGATATTATCTACTCAATATAAAGAGAAATATCCAAGTTTCTTGTGCTGTACCTTTCCAGATCTTTTCTCCAAATAAACCAATACCTAGTTTATTTTTATTGTTAGCTGTACATTTTCACTACAGAGAGTAGACTGCGATCAAACAGAGGGCGTGAACTAATGTTGGATTTTCCATATTGGAGGCTACTGTCATGGCCTCAGCACAGGCGATGTGCAGTTAGACCCAGTGAATAGCTGCAATGATGTTTGGAAACATATTTATGGTTTCGGGGACTGTGCAAGGATTTATAAAAGGCCAAATAACTGGAATGGATTATGCTATCTAATGATCATAATAACCTTGTGAACCATGTAATATTATCCTTGGAAGAACTCAAAGATTAAAGTTAACTGTCTTAAAGGCATGACTCAAACTAAACCCAGAATCTATGGTCATAAATGTGACTCTCCTCATCTCCATGGATATACAAATCGATGGGTGAATGACTCTTCACCATTGTTCCACTCTCAAAAGATCCTCTCAAAAATTCTATGTGTCATTTCTGATTGCTGGACTGATCTGCTTGTTCTCTACTTTGATAATTCAATAAATAATAACAAATAGCAAATAATTATATGCGATGTTTTTATAGAAATTATCAGCTTACTTGTATACTTTCATTCATACACTGTTTCCTTAGCCTATGTTTTGTTTTAAGCACTATATATTGTAATTGTGGTGCTTTCCTTTTGTCACCTGGAAAAAAATAATAGTTTCTTCCTAAATCAAACTAGCAAAATATCCGTAGTACTGGGTGCTCAAAGGCAATTTTGAAAATTGTTTCCTTATTCTTCATACTCACACTTCATTTCCTTAGATAAAAATAGTTTGCTCTGTTATTATTTGGATTATTTAAAATTGAGTATTTCTGTGTGTGTACACGCACATATGTTTATGTATTATGTGTGCTACTGATGACATTTGGAAATATGCCTTACTTCAAAGAGTAAGAAGTGTGTTACCTATTTTAAAATAAAAGCTGCACAAATAATGGAAATTACCAAAGAGCTGGGTAGATTCTACTGAAAAAATGTCTCTGCAGATGAACATTTTTATGGCAGCCAAAACTGATTTCATTCTGAAAAACAATGACACTCTCAACACTCAGAATGAATATTAAGATTACTTCTTAATCTCTTTTTCTCAAAAATAAAGGAGCATTCTTAATGAGAAAAAATAGCCTGTTTAATCAAGACATCCCAGTTTTTTATGCTTTGAAAATTTACATAAGCAAAGGTTTGAAAGTGGATCACAAGGCTAAAATCATTTAGGAATGAAATATGTCCACTTCATTGTATTACACTTTGGAACAGGAATGATAAAATCTCTTAAACAAGTTATTGACTGAGTAATGAAGCAAGTAAATGTGCACAAAGCCTCCCATGTTCACACATAGAAGTTTCAAAGGTGTTATATTATACATGTCATAAAGGAAAAAGGGTGAAGCAAAAACAGAAAGTTACCATGATCAAAAATTAAAAAGAAAATAAAATTTATTTTTAAGACAATGTACGTTTACATTCCAGAATTAGATCAGAGGTTTCACAAACTGGAAAATCTTTGTCTACCAATCTCTGCTCACAATTTCAAGAAAAATTTAACTATCACTAACTCCTCCTGGTCCGCCACATGAGAAAGCAAGGCAGAGAGAGGAGAGGTGCCTCCTTTGAAGTCCGGGGAGGGGGCTGTTGCAGCGCTGTCTCTTCTCATCCTCCCAAACTGACCCTGCCTTTGTTACTCATCCGAGTTTCAGACTACGGGGGTCCACTGATGGGCAGAGAATTCAGTGTCCCTCGGACAGGAGCTTATTTCACCACGCTTCCTTTGCATGAAAGAACAGCAGAAGTGCTGGACGCCACAGGAGTCACATCAGGGAGAGGTTCTTCCTCACAATGGGAAATTCAGAAAGACCCGGAGTGTTCAGAATCCCATATTGTGTTAGAGAGCGGGAGAGCTTCCTTCTACCTGTGCAGGTTTCTTTGAGAAGAGACTTTTTCTATACTCTCCAAGCAAAGTCTCCTCATGGCCTCTTCTCCGCAGAAAGAGGAGTTTATTCCCTTAGTGGTTTCAGATTTAGGAAGTGAGGCTGAACTTCTTTTCTCCCTCTCTGTTTGAGCTATCAACTTTGTAAGAAAACATGCCTGAGGATTTGGAAAATAAGATCAGTTTGGGAGGTGTTGAGTCCTTTTGTGCTGGTCACAACCATTGAAACACAGATAGAATGGTTTTCAAAACAAAATGCATGCCGAAAGATTGAGGATGGTGCTGTGGACAAGGCAGGCAGTGTTCCGTGTCTGGGCATAGAACTTGAGGGTTCTTACACAGCTTTCAAACAATCATTTAGAACATGCAGTCCTTCCTTCTTTCTTGTTGCTGTTATTGCTTTCATTTGCATGCTTTGTTTTACCAACATTGTCTAAGCAAGAGACTTGTTGAATTATGAAACCTTGAGATATTATGAAAGCAAATGATAAGATGTTTTTATAAAGCCGACAGGCTGCTTTTGTAGTGCCAGATTACACGTACAGGCAGTTAAAATAGCAGATAGGGCATGTGGGGCCTTAGGCCACCAGCAGGAAATCTATTCTGAGTATTAATATAAGAATTCAGGGCATTTGGGGTCTTTGGCTGATACAAGATTTTGTGAGCAAACTGCTGTGACTTGTATATAAACAACACATGTGCCAGTCTTCATACACAAAGAAATGACTTAAGAGAGAGCTTCAGCAGAATTTCTCAGTCAGTAGCACTTTACTAGTAAACATGGCTAAAAGAATGATTTAATTATAGGAAAAACAACAACAAATCACAAAGTATAAGACAAAAAAAGCAAAGAAAATGGAAAACTATATTTAAGAGTTATAGCTGCTAGCAGAACCAGCCTCACATGTTGTAATTATCAGATAAGAATTAACTCGGCTATGACTTATGTGTCCATCACTTTCCCCTTGCTGGGACAACATGCCTGACACCTACAATGCAAAGCAGAAGAGGTTTCTCATGGTCTTCAGAGAATTGGTCCATGGTTGGTTGGCCCAAGGCAGGAGTAACTTGCTGGGGGAGAGCTGCTCAACCCATGGCAACCAGGAAGCAGAGAGAGAAGAGCCAGGTGCTAGGGACAAGAATATACAGTACACTTTCTGGTGATGTCCCCAGTGATCTACAGCCAAGGCTTTACCTCCTACCAGCACTTTCAGCTACTGAACTTATCTATGGATGAATCCACTGATGAGTACAGCATGCTCATGGCACAATCACCTTCCCAACGTATGGGACATTGGGGGCACATTTTAGACATAAACCATAAAAAATTAATACTCTATATTAGTAGACAGGGACAGCATGCCTAAACAGAAGGGGAATTTCAGTACACAATAACTGTCAAAGGGAAATGCTAGAAACAATATCATATATGAAAAGAATTAGGAAGTTATTTGAAAATTGTACATAATTATATAGTTGAATAAAGAATCTGTGAATGTGAAGACATAAGAGTAGAAAATGATGAATTAAAATAGAGATAAATGGTTAAAATCATTAGCAGAATAAAAAATTGGTCTCCCAGAAACCCTAAGACAGTATAAAATATTCCAATATACATTCATTTGGGGGTTTGGAAGGAGAAAACCGAGTTAGGACAGAAAAATATCTAAAGAGGTAATAATTTTTCAAATATAATGAAGATATAAAATGAGAGATTTAAGAAGCTTAGGATAAAATTGCAAGTAAATAAAAAATCAATCTAAACATAGTTTCCAACCATTGAAAACACGAGACAAAATTTTCGAAGGCAATCAAAAAAAATTACAGAGGAATGAGATGAGAACAACAGCAGAATTCTTTTTATAAAATTTGAAAACCATAAATCAATGTAATGACACAAGGTGTTGAATGTAAAAAGAAATATATAGCTGTTAATAACCAATGGAAATATCTTTTGAAAAGTTAAGTGAAGTAAAATGTTTTTCTGGCAAGCAAAGTGAGAAATGCATTCCAGTAGATCTGCACTGCAAAAATTTTTAAAAGTACTTCAACAGAAGACATAAAAACTGAATCTACAGAAAGAAATTAAAAGAATTGGGGAAAAAATTAAACTAGGTGAAGACAAGAAATTTTAAAAAATTAATCACATTTTAAAATGACCATCTAGAACAAAACAAAAATGTAAAATGTGCTGTGAAATTTATAAAATATGCAAAAGTAAATCCTTACCAACAATAATAAAAAGAATGGCAAAAAGAATTAGAAGTATGGTGCATTAGGATGTACTCTATGTAAAGTGCTTTAATATTTTTAGAAGGTAGATTTTACCAAGCTAAACTACACATTGCAAACAAAAGAGGATCAGTTAAAAATTTTAAAAGTGGTATAATTAAATGTGAAAATAAAAGGGGATAATAAAAATTACAAAAATAAAAAAGAATGCCAAAACTAATAGAAAGTTATAAGGTGATATATTTAAATAAAACTATAAATAATTGCATATATGTAAAACTTCTAAAAGCCTTGAAAGATAGAAATGTTAGACC
Organism: Erethizon dorsatum; assembly: GCA_028451465.1. Classification (NCBI taxonomy): domain Eukaryota; kingdom Metazoa; phylum Chordata; class Mammalia; order Rodentia; family Erethizontidae; genus Erethizon; species Erethizon dorsatum. Next base: position 62,403,475 of record CM051833.1, read on the forward strand.
TGATAGAAAATCAAGACCCAGTTATATAGTAGAAACCTGTTTTAAATATAAAGATATAGAAAATTAAAAATAACATTGCAAAGTCTAATAAAAGAAAATTCAACTGGTTAACTGACAGTACATTTCAGAAGAAGGAATACTTTTGGGGATAACTAGATCATTCCAAAATATTAATGGGGAAATTTTCCAGGAAGACATATTTTTAGATTGTGTATAGATCTAACAAAACAATTTAAAAATATACAAATCTGGAACTGAAAAGAGAAATGGTCAACTTTACGATCATATTTGGAGATTTCCCACTCTATGCTCAGGTAAATCAGTTAAAAATGTATAATTGGAATAAAAGACCTGAACAATGTAAGACAGATCAACTAACTGATATTTATAGAACAAGAATATTAAGATGCATATGCACATGGAGAAATTATCAGAAAAGCACATATTCTGAGCCATAATACAAAACTCAAAAATCTAAATTAATTGAAGTTGTATTAGTCAGAGCAGAATCACATCAATAACAGGAACATATAAGGGGGAATCACTCACACATTTAAAAATGAAGTAAATTTGTAAATAATTCAAGGTCATCAAAAAGGTTTTTAAGACATATTTTTAATTGAGAGATATTTAAGAAGATGATCAAAATTTGTGACATGCTTTCAAAATACTTTTATAAGGATATTTATTTTATAAAACAATCAAATTAGAAAATTGTTTTTAAGTCAATAAGATAGGGTAGCTCAAGAAACTAGAGAAAAGAGAACAAAGTAAACTGCCCCAAAAGGAAGAAATTAGGCAATAATCAAGGTATGAATCTATAAAACTAAAAACAGATAAAAAGGAGAAAAATCAATGAAACCAATATCTGACTGATAGAATCAATAAAACTGATAAAACTCTGTCCAGATGCATTGAGTGAAATGGAAAGAAAATGTAATTTCTCAACATTAGAAAGACAGCAACAGTCTACTAACTTAGAAGGAAGATAATGCAATTTTATAAACATTACAAGTTATTTGCAAATTGTATCATCCTTCTAGTAATCCAGACCCCTAAGTCTTTGCTCTTGTCTCTTAACAACGCTGAATTTCCTTGGAATAAATGCTGGCAGTGTTCAAGACCGACATGTACTTTTAATTTGACAGCAGTGGATCCTAAATTCAGAAAAAAAATGTGCATTTATTAAAGGTGTAGACATATTTAAATAATAAAAAGTGCATCTGGGACTTAGCAGTGACCTAATAAAATTTTTGATACTAAAATCAAGTCACCCTGGTCCACCAGGCTACAATTGTGGGAACAGCACAGCTACTCAGAATCAAGGGGACTTCTCTTTATGAGAGAGAAGATGAATGTGCTTTGTGGGGGCAGATTTGTTTGCTTAAAATATGCATTTTTTTAACTTCTGGATTTAACCCATAAGAATAAGATTTATAGCATCACAATTCATGACAGTTAAATCTTGGAAGCAGCCTAAATTTCCATCGACAGATGAATGGATAAAGAAAATGTGGTATTGACGCCCAGTGGAGCACTACTCTGCCACAAAGATGGATAAACTTGAGTCATTTGTATGAAAATGGATCCACCATGAGACCATAATACTAAGTGAAATAAATCAGACACATAATTTAAATATCACACGGGTTCTCTTTTATGAGAAACCCAAGTCATAAATAAAAAGCAAAACAAAAGATGGATAATAGAAAGTAGGGAGATAGATTATTCTTAAATTGGTAGGGGATGGGGACATGGAGGGAAGGGAAGGGGAGAGGCAAAGGGGAGGAAAAGAGAAATCAAGATGAGTTATGTGCCAGGACCAACTCCACACAAGGAGTGTAAGCATTGTGTGCTGCAAACTTGGACTAACACCAAGTTTTGAAAATAAGGCAATCTTATTTGGGGCTTGAATTTCTTTGTATTTTTACATCTTGAGAGGCTTTCATTATTGGAACCGAATGGATAATTTTGGCATTGCTTTCTCTTGAGCTGTGTTTCATAATTAAAATATCTCTGGTAGCACTGAACTTCATAGCAGGTCTTGGGTAAGCTATTTGGGATAAGACGTATTTAGAGTGGATTTCTGGTCTTGGCTGAAGAAAACACTGGAATTGGTTGACACATTAGACCTCTGGGGGAAATGGATGATCCCCCTCCTGTAACCATCCCTGGAAGATGCGCAAAGTCCAGTGGACTCGTTTGGGATTAGTTAGGCCTCATGGCTGGAGAAGCAGGATGGCAACGATACAGAGCTGGTAAAAAGCGTAGAAAAAGCATAGAATACAATAGGTAAATGTACGAGAGGCTGAGCCCATGTTTATACTACGTAAGAACATTGGCTAATGAGAGAAGGGGGTGGTTTTCTGAGGGCCTTGTATTCCTATGCAATAGTGTTTTTTCTTAAACATTACTGGCTTATTGCATCTTTTCAACCAAAAGAGGAAATCTTACTTGGTATTTGGTAGAAACAGGCAAGTAAAGATCACTTCCTTTTCCTCTTATTCTTTGAGCTAGTTAAGCAAGCGGTTTGTTCCCCTGTGAATTTAGCTTTATAAGAAGACTTTTTGTTGCCGTAATCCTAAAAATGGTAGATATCACAAGATACAAGGAAATGCAATCGAAAAAATAAAAGGCACAAAGGAGAGTGACAGTGAAATCATAACTAAAAATTGTACTTTGAAAAAGACTGAAACATCAGCATCCAGTCGAAGTCACCAAAGATGGTCCATATCAAATTCACTTGGTTATATATTTAGGCTCCTTTCCTTCTGGACCCAATGGCACCCAAAATTCTTTAGAAATATTCAAAGTCCAGAAATTGCCTTCTTTGAAAAAACAAAGAGCAAGAACTGGATTCTAAGACAAAGGGACAGGTTAAGAAAACCCAAAGAGGGCCGGTGAGATGGCTCAGTGGCATAAGCGCCTGCCTGGCAAGCGCGAGGACCCGAGTTCGACTCCCGGAACCCACATACGAAAAAGGGGGCCGGTGATATCGCTCAGTGGCACGGGTGCCTGCTGGCGGCGTGAGGTCCTGAGGTCGATCCCCCGGTACCCACAAAAAAAAAAAAAAAAAAGAAAATCCAAAGAATGCTTAAATTGCCTATTAAAAAATCTAAAACAATAAAACAAAAAACCCGGGCCCGTATCTATACAATGGGCTAGTATAGATTTTTGGGGGAGAGGGCACATTTTCAACCCGGTCAAGAGAAATACAGATGTTCCACCTTCCAGGAAGAAAAGGTTCCTCTCTCTTTCTACACTCTTCTTGTTTGAGTGCGTATTAAATTTCTCCTTAATAAGCCCCTCCTACACATCTTGGAAGCTTCTTTTTCTGCAACGGGAGTCAGCAAACCTTTGTTTCTATTCTACAGGTGGGGTAGTTTAAATTCCTTTCACAGCTTCAGTAAGCTCCAGGGATCCTATCTGGTGACACTAGGAAGGCTGTTTGCAAGCCATCTTCTCCATTTATTAGTGTTTTTTGTTTGTTTGTTTTTGTTTTCTTTTTGTTTTTATGGTACTAGCAATTAAACTCAGGGCCTTCACACTGTTTCATCCCCAGACCCTTTTCATTTTTTTACAAAATTTATTTTGAGACAGATTCTTGTCAATTCAAATTTGTGACACTCCTGCTTCAGCTTCCCAGAGTGCAGGGATTACAGGCATGCATCACCCCATGAACCTTTCCCCAGCATGTTTAATAAGCAATCATGCCAATGTTTTTCTCTCCTGTTAACTTTTTGTTCTTTAATTTTCAACTAGTTCAGATATTAGGACGTGGAGAAAGAGGGCTACCAATTTCCCTTATGATCTTCCAATTTCTCTGTCATCTATGAGCCATCCATTACTAAGAAATGATTGTGAAATGGCAACACTTAACTTTGGCTTCCACAAGTCACATTAATTTGTTTCAAGAAGGAATTACTTTTCCAAAAATTAATAAATGAAGGTAAAATGTTCTGTTTTTCTGGAGGAGGCTGACTCTCTCCAGGTTGATATTTTTCCTGAGCTCTTGCTTGTTCCATTCATGAGGCATTTAACTGATATAATTAATTAGTGCATTAATTTGTGAATTATTTCCACAAATACTTTAAAATTCCCGTTGGTGCCATGTACTAAGCTAAAGCTATAAATAGGAAAACTGTTTCATCTGTTATCTTGGAGCTTAGAGCCCTCTTTTCACTCACTTTTGAAAAAAATCCAATTATTCAAAAAAAATGGAAGCATTCTGGGCATTATGAAAATTTGGATTCAACATTCATTTTAAGTTTTTAATTTCTTTGGCGTATTTTACGAATATGCTCAAATCAGTGAAAGTGAGAAAGCTACATGGTTTTAAAAATTCTCATTCCCTACATTTCTCTTTTCTTTTGTGTCGAACATTCCATTGAACATTTTATAGCCTGCCCAACATTCAAAATTAAGAAATATACATTTTGACCTTTGTTAATCACATTGAAAAGAAACTGCTTACTTTATTCTAACTTGCTTTTCCATGTTATTATATATTTCAGCACTCTTTTCTTGCAAGTTCACTTAACTCTAATTCACTATTTCATAATAGTCCAGTGTTCCAGAGTATGCTTGTAGAGTTACCCCTTTAATTATCATAATAGCTATTTAGGATCATTCCAAATTTTACTACTACAAAGAAATCCATAAATAAAGTAGCTGTACAGTTTTCTTTGTGCATGTTACACATAGTTGTTTTGGATATATGCCTAGAAGATTTGATACATCAAATGATGTGCACACTAAATTTTCTTAGAGATGTGATATTGCCTTCCAGAAAACCAGTATAAATTTGTCTTATGTTAACAATGTATGAAATTACAAAAATAACTAGGATTTTAATATATTAAGATTATGAGAGAAAAATAATAATGAAAACAGATACAAAATTTTTCTTGAAATACATTCTTGATTATTCCTGAGGTCAAGTATATTTTCAGTTATTAATCATTAATATTTCTTCTGTGTTTAATTTGCAAATTTGTTTTTTTGTTCTTTGTTTATCCTTTTTACTACTTTAAAAAAAATCCTATGCAATTAAAAGTACTATACAATTAGCTAAAATCAAACATAGTCTCACAAGTAAGAATAAGAAGGAAGCCACCATTAACTTGATTTTATGTCCTCTTTATATGTATATACATATAAATCATAGTTATTTATTGTGTCATTTACCAAAAAATTCAAACTATTTCAAAACATCAAAATATTCTTCCTTCACATGGCAGCATTGGATTTAACTTATATCCTATGAATGGATATTTAAAATATACAAACACAGACACCCATACACCTGCCTTATCATTTTAGGATATGGTCACTGATATGAATAGCTGAAGCAAATGGTGTGCACATTTCAAACTTTAGTAGGTGTTGTGAAATTGCTTTGTAAAATGGGTATACAAGCTCACAACTTATCAGGAAACTTGCTTTAACATTTAAATAACTTCAGAACTATACAGTTTTGTTTCTCTTATGTAATGATGTGTTAGAGGACAAATGTATCTTTGCTTTCATTTGAATTCGTTTGTTAGCATGGTTAAGGTATGTTGAATACTTATTGCCAATTGTATTTCTTTTTTCTGAATAATGTGTTCATATACTTTGGCTATATTTCTCATTGTAATTTTTCTCTTAAATACAAAATTGTAAGAGACCTTAATTCTTTGTCTGTGGTAAGACTGCATAAATTTTTTCAGTTTACCATTTTAAAAAGTATTTACATTATATGCATTTTGTAATATTTATTAACTTCAGTTTAGATAGCACTACTATTAATTGAAACTATTTGTCCTTTGATTCCTTTTATAATTTTTCTAGCTTTAAATTTTGTAATTAAAGACAATTTGTGTAAAGTATATTTCTAGACTACTTACATTTATCAGTCACGCACTGGTACCATTTTAAATAAAATTTATTATAGTGTTTTAGTTATCTTTCCATTACTGTGATAAAATAAGAAAATAAAGGAGAAAAAGTTTATTTTGGCTCAGGGTTTTGAAGAGTCCATTCCATGGTCAGCTGGTTCCATTGCTTTTGGGTATGGGGCGAGGTGCACGCATAGTGATGGGAGGTGTGGTGGAGGAAAGCTGCTCATCATGGCGGCCAGGAAGCACAGAAGGGCGAAGATAGCAGGAATTAGATGCAGCCTTGTAGGCCCTAGCCCCAATGAGCAGATTCCTTCAACTAGTGCTGCCTTCTGCTGTTTCTACCACCTCCTAACAATCTATTCAATTACGAATCTATCAATGGATGAACCCATTGATCAGCTCAGAACTTTCATGACCCAGTCATTTCTCAAAAGCCTCACCTCTGAACCTTGCTGTCCTAGGGATTAAGCCTTCAATGTGTTGACATTTGGGGGATAGTATTTTATACTCAAACCACAATGTATAGTGTATTTTAATACTGGATGAACATTTTCCTAGATTATTTTTATTTTAGTAATAATCTATTGTAAACATTTTTCTTTAGATGCCATTATAGTTCATATCCAGATGAACCCCAAGCAAATCATGTGCTTGAAGGCGGGGCTTTTGAAAGGTATTTGAATCATGGGGGTGGGGCTATAGATGTTTTATGAGGTGGCCTGGCTGGAAAAGACAAGTCTCTTAGGGTGTGGCTTCCTCCCCAACTGGTCCCATCTCTTGCTTCTCAGCTGCCATGACCCATGCAGCTGTCCTCTGAGGCAGGCCCATCCCCCACACCACTTTTGCCTGAGAGCCAGCTGACTACACACTGAAATCTCTAAACAGTGGGAGCCACTTGTAGGTGTGAGTTGTTTTGTCCCACTGATGAGAAAAGCAACTAAGCCAAGCTAGATGATAAATGTTAAAATCATTTGCAAAATATCAAAAAAATTTAAAATTCATGAGTATGTTCATTTATAAAAGTATTGCTGAGGCTGGGCATGGTGGTGTGTGCCTGTAATCCCAGCACTCGGGAGGCTGAGGCAGGAGGATCACTGTGAGTTTGAGGCCAGCCTGGGTTCCATAGTGAGTTCAAGGCCAGCCTGAACTACACAGAAAGACCTTGTCTCAAAAAAAAAAAAAAGTTCTGTTAAAAAATTCAATAGAGTCTCAATAACATTCCAAAAGATTTTCTATATTGAAATTGACAAATGAATTAAAAAATTATGTGCAAATACAAAATTCTTGAAAGAGAAATAATAAATAAATAAAAATAAAATCGGTAGCCTTGCTTTTATTCACCTAGTGTTAATGAAAGATGGATAATAGGGAACAAGGAGATAGATCTTTTGCTAGAGAGAAAGGGACCAAGAGATGGAGGGATGGAGGAAGAGGAAGAAAAGGGATCTAAAAAGAATGAAGATATGTTATCATGAGAAGGTAATCATTATTTACTGCAAACATATATTAATAAAACCAAAATAAAGATGAAAAAAGAAAAATAATAAGACTTATAAACTAGAATAAATGTAGCATTGGGATAAGATAGACAAAGTGATGAATGGATATAGTACACTCTAGATTGATTCCTGCATATATAGTTAGCTGATTTTTGACCAAAGTGGTATGAAAATTCAGTGGAGAAAAGATATAACACTTTCAATAAACAGTTCAGGATATCATTTTGAAAACTGTAAGCTCTATCCTTACTTCCTAGCATACATGAAAATTATCTTATGATAAATCATAGACATAAAGATGATACATAGAAAAATAAAACTTTCCAAAGAACACATAGGAGATTATATTTGCAAATTTATTTTAAGCAGGGACTTCTTTACTGCCCCCAAACTATACTGAGAAACCAAAGCAGAAAAAAATACATCTTTAACTTCATCAAGATTGAAAAATTTTGTTCTTCAATAGATACTGTTAAGAATATAAATAAGAAAGCCACAGATTTTTAGATAGTATTTTTCATAGACATATCTGATAAAAATGTTCTGTACAGAACATATGAATAATTCCTACAAAGCAAGAAAAGAAACTCATTTTTTAAAATTGGGTAAAACATTTTTGTAGAAAAAAATCTACAAAACATGAAAAATGGGCAATGAGCACATTATCCTCCAGGGAAATGAAAGGTAAAACCATGAGGTTATACCCACAGAATAGCATGGCTGAAATTAAAATAACTGGCAGGCATGCTGTGATAGGAACCTACTAGAAGACCCCCACTGATCTTCAAATCCTCATACTGATGCCCTTGTGCAACCCTCTGCTTTTAAATATGAGGTGCAGTGAAAATGGGTAGAGAATGCTTAAGTTTAAAAAAATCACAGTAAAAAGAACCATGCCATTAATCTCCCTCAGAATATCCCCCTTGCTTTGAACACATTTATCCCATTGTTCTTAACCTTTTTATGAAGCAGTTCCAGAGTTCTCTTTATGAGCATCTTTAGAGGTTGTCACCAAAAGTACAGTGAGCGCTGCTGCTAAGGGCAGTTAATGAAAAGGCAGGCTCATAAAAACATTGCAGTGTGTCTTCATTGACTTCATTCACTGGATCTGGAACTGCAAAACTTCTGGCTCAACCCCAAACCAAAATGACCACGAAATATAAACATTCCAAATGGAGTCAGGACAATGAGCTAAGCATGATAGTGCAACTAAAGACATGAAAGAGGACTTTTAAAATTCAACCTTTGCAGTATTAGATCACTCCTTGTTCATATGAATATGAACATATGAAATTATTAGCTGCGATATGTTTGTATTCATGGTGAATACTTTGCTGCGTAATGACGTTTTAGTCAATGATGAACCATATGTGATTCCATAAGATTATACCACATAGTGATGCATTCATACACCATGGAGATGTAAACTTCACACAATTATGAAATCACCTAACGTTGCATTTCTCAAGACATGTCTTTGTCTTTGAGACACATGACTGTGTGTATTTTTACATATGTAATTTAGCTGTGTCTGCTAAGAAAGCCCACATGCGCTGACATCCAATGTATTCATTAGGGTTCTTTAGAGGAACAGAATAGATAGAAAATATACATATAATTATACAAGAAAATGTATTAGATAGGCTTACAGAAACAGAGGCAGGAAAGTCCAAAAGGGCTGTCTGGGTGTGGGAGAGCCAATGAATCCAGAAGCTGTTCAACCTAAGAAGATGGAAGCTGCAGAACAAGAGGGATCAAGGATGTAGCACCTTCCAAGGAGGAAGGCCAGGCAGGTCCCCGGAGAGTTGCTGGTCCAAGTGTATTGGAAGCTGAAGAAACAGACACCAGTGTCCAAAGGTGACTGATCCATGCATTTATCAAGAGTGGATTTTTTGTCCAAGTGGTAAGCTGAGAAAAAATATAATGATTTTTGTAAGTGTTACTGGATATCATTTTGGAAAAAAATTATATTTTATCCTTATTTCATAACATGCACAAAAATTATCTTATGTGAGTCATAGACATAAAGATGATACATAGAAAAATAAAGCTCTCCAGAGAACATGTAGGATATCATATTTGCAAATTCATTATAGGCAAAGATTGTTTTGTCCCCTCCTCCAAACTATACATGGGAAACCAAAGCAGAGAGGAGAAACTTTGACTTCATCTAGATTAAAACTCTGTTCTTCAGTAGATACTCTTAAGGATAAAAAGAGTAAATCTATAGGCTTTGTAGATATTTGTCATATGCATAACAGATAAAGAGTTCCGTCCAGAAATTTTGAATCATTCTCATAAAACAAGAAAAGAAACTGATTTTTCAAAATTGGACAAACATTTGAACAGAAAATTCTCAAAACAAGACATAGAAAGTGCCAGTGAATACACACATCATCCTTCAGGGAACTGAAACACAAAACCAAGAGATTACAATGCACAGAAAAGCATGGCTAAAATCAAAACAACTGGTGAGCATGCTATGATAGAAGTCTCCTAGATGACCCCCCATGTTCTTCACATTCTCATAGTGATGCCCCTGTGTGACACCTCACTCTTAAATATGAGTTATAGTTTGAATAAAGTTTGACCTCTAAAACTCTCAAGCACTCAGAAGAATAGCTTTTGGAAGGTGGTTGAATTATAGGGGTTTATACCTGACTTGCTATTGGGAGGTAAGCCTCCTTGGAAGAGGCAAGTCATTGGGGGAATGACTGGGAAGGGGATACCTCCATCCCTGGTTCATTCCTTCTCTCTCTGCTTCTTGACCACTATGCCATAAGCAGAATTTCTCCGCTAGTTGTTCAGATTAGAACTGGCTGACTGTAGACTAAACCGTGAAGCCAAAATCCTCTCTTCCCTTAAGTTCTGGGTGTTGGGTATTGTGTCTTGGTGATGAGGAAAGTGGCTAATGTAGATTTTAGTACCAGCGACATGGAGTTGTTGCTGTGATTGCCTGATTATGAGGTTCTTAAGCTTTTGGAACTGGTGTGTGGGAGGAATTTGGAAAGATATAGAGATGCCTGTTGGAGAAGCCCTAGAATGTTTACAAGCTAAGCTAAGCTTGATGGGAGAGTGACAAGACCAGAATAGTGATAGAAATGCAAATGATAAATGTCAGGCTCAGGAGGACTCATTTGGGAAAAAGGACTCCAAGGCAGTTAGTCTCAAGCCCAAGTGTATTATTCTCTCTTAGAAGCTCCATGTACATTTTGTAATGTCCTGAGACTTCATGGGAGACTGAGATTAGGGGCGACAGACTAATTAATCAAGTGGAGGAAATTTCAAGGCAGCCCAACATTCAGGCTGTGGCATGGATACTATTGGGCAATTTTAGCCATCTGCACATTGAGAATCTGGAGCAAATGACACAGGTAAGTAATTATAAAAGTTTTAAATTTCACTAGAAAGGAAGCATCTATAAAGTTAAGCCTGTAAACAGTGTTTGGCCTAGGAGAGATTTGTTGCTGAAAAGATTAGCATTATAAAGATGTCAAGAACTTCTCATTGGGACAATACAAAGGATTCCTTGTGGGCATCTGAGAAATCAGCAAGAGTCCGGCCTTCTCAGGTTAAGAGGTACAAATGTGAAAGATTTACCTTTGAGAAGAGAGCCCCAAGGCTCAGCCTGCTTAAGAACAGCCACAGAGGGAATTGGTTTCCTGAGATTCAATTCACAATGCAGAGCCATCCAAGCACTCAGAAGCCTTTGCTGCCATGACACAAGGGGGGCCGGGTTTTGGTTCTAGCTGGCAGCAGACTCTGGAATCATGGATGTGGTGCTGTTTTTAGAGTGCAAGAATTATGGGATCAGTGAGGCTTACACTGAGATTTCAGAAGAAGGCCTGGGATGCCAGGTAGTTTGCCCCTGAAAGGGAAATGCATAGAGCTGTGAGAGTGAAGCCAAAATTGCAGTGGAGACCCAAGGAAGCTTGAGATGCCAGAAATGCGGAATGTCTCCTGAAGAAGGCGGCAGGCAGTGAGCAAAGCCACCCAAGAAGGAAGCCATGAGGTTTACAACCTACAGTGCTGTAGGGCCAGGGCTCCCCAAGCCCTCTGGGGTTCACTCCTTGCCCTAGGGTGCTAGACATAGACTTACAGGTTTTATTGTTTTTTCTGCTGAGTTTAAGTCTTACATTTGGTCCCTTTAGTCCTATTTTAGAACAGGAATATTTACCCTGTGCCTTTAATATTAATAGTGGCTCACAGCTGAGACTTTGTTTGAGGAAACATTGGGTTGGACTTTTCAGCAATGCTGCACCTTTGGTGACTCCTTGAGATGGACTAAATGGATTTTGCATAAAGAGATATGCATGAGTCTTTGAGGGGCTAAGGGCCAGATGTTATAGTTTGGATTAAGAACAACCCCCAAAACTCTCATGTGCTCACAGGCAGAGCTTTGGGAATGTGACTGAATTAAGGGGGAACTATAGTGGAGTTGCTGTTGGAAGGTGGGGTCCGGACCAGAGGAAGCAGGTCACTAGAGATATGACCCTCCCCACCTTTTACCTTCTCTCTCTGATTCCTGGCTGGAATGACATAAGTAGTTTTCCTACACTGTGCCCTCTGCCATGCTGTCCTGACCTGGAGCCAGCTGTGTTTGGACTAAAATGCAAGACAAAATAAACCTCTCCCCCCTTAATTTGTGAGTGTTGGGTATCGTGTTCAGTGATGAGGAAAGTGACACATTCAAGGTGCGATCAAAATATACAGTGACTGTTTAAATTTCTGAAAAAAATTATCACAGTAAAAGATACATTGTTATTGATCACCCTTAAAATACTCCCCATAGCTCTGAATACACTTATGCCAGTGTTCTTGCCATTTATTTTTCTTTTAGTTTCAGGCTGGTTTTGAACTCAGTATTTTAGACCAGGCTGACTGCAAACTCTGTTTGATCCACTTACCTCAGCATCCTCAGAGCTTGGACTATAGGCATGCACCAACCAAGCCCTGCTCTGTTCCCTAGAGGAGCTCTACAAGACCTCTTTCATGAGTGTCTTCATGAGTTATAAGCACAGATATGAGGAATGTCGCAGCTGAGTGCCACCCAACAGAAAGACAGACTGATACAAACATTATAATGTGTTTTCATCTACCTTATTCTCTGGTTCTGGCACCATGAAACTCCTGGCTCTACCCAGAAGTCAAAATGACCAGCCATATGTTGTGGCCTATATCTAGATGTCCCCACAAAGCCTCATGTGACCATAGGTGGGACTTTTCAGAGGTGGCTGATCTACAGTGTGTGATGCTGCAATCAAGGGCATGTGATTACTAAATTAGTCCACTGAATGGTTTGGCATAGTTCTGGGAGTGGATAATGGGAAGGCCCACCCTAGGTGTGAGTGCTACATGGCGAGCAAGCCTGAACAGACTATTAGAGACAGAAAGAAGTTTGTCAGTGATTGCTTGGTGGTTGCTGCCTTGCTGGCTTCTGCCTTCTGCCTGCTATGAACTGTTTTTCCTCTTTGGTTTCCCTCTGCCATGCCACCCTGCTTTGGAGCCAGCCAACTATGAACTGAAATCTACAAACTGCAAGCCAAATAAACCTTTCATTCTTTAACTTTGGGTGTTGGGTATTTTGTCTCAGCAATGAGAAAAATAACTAAGACACTCCATAATATAAACATTTTTTTAAATTTTTATTAGACGTGTTTCCAGTAAATAATGTTTACATTCTTTGTGTGGAGTCGGTACATGTACATAAAACCCCTTAGTATCTTAAATCCTTTTTTCATCACCCTCCATGTCTCCCTCCATGTCTTTATCCCCTTCTCATTTGAGAAAGATTGATCTCCCTACTTCCTATTACCTTTCTTTTACTTTGCTCTCTATTTATAATTTTGCTTTCTAACCCTAACCAATACAGTGAATATCTTAGACCAGTCCATGAGTGCTACTTCCTCTATGTTGCCATAACCAAAGAGCCCTCCTGATAGATTTTTTCAAAATTTAGTCTTTTATTTTTTTTTCAAATAAGAGAAAATTTTTATTGTTAGCACAAATATGTCTACCTTTTGATTTCAATTGCTGTGAAGTATTCCATTGAATGGAAGTACTGTGATGCCTAACTGGCTCCCAGTTTATGAATGCTTAGACAGTTTTCAGTTTTTCATTATTTAAAATTTGCTTTCCCCTAGGAAAATATTCTGGAATCGACATTATAAGAAGGATGCATCTGCACATTGCAAAGTGTTACATATTCCCCTGACCTCCCTCTACATAGGTCAGCCTGTGAGGGAAAAGGAGAGTACTCATTTCTCCCAGGAAGTAACTTGAAATTCAAACCCATAAACCCTTGCATCAAACTGGAAAAGCAACCTGCATAACATACGCAGACTAAATTTCCTTAGTAATACTTTATGATAACTTTGAAATAACTGAGTTTAAGTACAATACAGATTGTTCCTAATTTACATGATATTTTTAAAAAGACTGCTATAAGTTGCTACTTGGGGAGAAGTAGTGCAATTCATAACTAACTTTCCCATAAAGTGAAGTTAATAATATTGTCAAGATTTTCTGTGTTGCCATTTTTTCATATCATCCTACAACACATACTTTCTTAGTAATATATCTAAGCTAGTGTATTCATATTTGGAGACTGAATTTGGAACCCTACATTGCTGTTGTTGGTGGTATAATGTTTATTTTGAATAGCCAGCATTTTAAACTTTTTTTCTGTATTCCTATTGAGAATTCTGGATTTCCTTAACCAATATTCAAAGGACCAAACCAGTTCTATGCTCACATACATTTGCCTGTACAAGGACCCTAAAATAAGGGGTATTTTGCTGATCTCACCTTACAGAGGGAAAAAATCAATCCAATTTAACTCATCCACTAAATGGAAAGTGACATACTGAGCCATGCCAAAAGGGTAGTTGCTTCTGACAGTAAATGACTTGAACATATCTAGAAAGTGTAACAAAATGAAGTATCTTGAATTGAGTCACAAAATAAACCATCTCAAGTAATTGTAATGTGTTTCTTTTAATAATTTTGGGTTGAGGATTAACATTCATGCAGTAAAGTAAAGTAATATGTTAATTGATATGCTAATCTGAAGTTTCTACCTCGGATTTGTGCATTCATGCATAGGCACAAATGTGTGCCGGTGGTTTATCTTCTACCCAGGTCAAGATATAGAGCATTTGTGAGATCAGAGAAGATTCACTCAGGGTTTTCCTACTCTATATAATACACACACACTCACACACACACACAACGTAGCAGCTGCTTTCTTGATATTTTTACTTCACATTTCATCATTTGTCTTGCTTTAACTGTTCTTTGAGTAATACATTTTCACTTGCTTGTGTCTGATTGCTTTCATCCAATAAATTTTCAGTGAGATTTGCTCATAATATACTATAAAGCAGTGATTCCTTCTCACTGTCATTTAGTATTCGATTGGCTAAACATTCCATTTGCCCTTTGATGGTTGTTCAAGTTTGGCTGATAATAGTCCTGGTGTGAGCATTCATGTGGGAGTTCTTGTGTTCTGTGCACTCTGTATTTTGGGATGGAATTGCTAAGCCATAGAGTAAAGCGTTTCATTATATTTGAAATTCTCAAACTATTTTCAAAAACAGTAGTGCCATTTTGTCTCCCTCCAGATATTTAAGGGAGTTTTCACTGTTCTGAAAATTCAGCACTACTTCGTATTGTTAAATCATTTTAGTCTCTGGTGCAGGTAGTGAGAAACGTACTTTTGCATGAAAGAGGGAATAAAAGTAAGAATAGTTTGATACAGGCATGCAAACGCAGAGTCTGTTGGAGTTTCTTTGTTTTTACAGTTTTGTATTTGTGTTCATCAGATGCCTCTTATGTTAATACATACTGGTGTTCTTCATTAGGTGGCAGTTATTTTATGGACTTCATTGCTTATGTGTACTCATAAACTTGGTTTATCTGTCTATAGTGCCATCTCTTCAGCTACATGCAGTGTGTATGATTTCCTCTTTAAATATGTTGAGTACAATTACACTATGAATTGGTTGTAAAGAAAAGTTAGTAGTTACTATAGATAGAGAATGGCACGGAGATAGCAGTAAAAATATTATTGTTTTAGTGACCGGAAATAATCATTATAGAAAAAATATTTCCATTACCCTCTCTTCTCCTCTTCTGTTTTTTTGACTGAACAATTCATACTCTAGTTTATTTCCATTTTAATTTTTGTTTGTGAGTGAGAGACACAGTAATAAAAATATTTTGTCTAAGTAATTTTCAAAACCTCTCAGGATAAGAACAAATTTAAAACTCAAGGAATAAGAAAATATTGTGTGATCATTTGTCATTTTCTCTTAATGTTTCAAAAAATAATGGGTTCCATAAATTATATGGCATTTAAATTCAATGAATTAGAATATTGCTATCTGGTTTTTAAAGTTACTCATGGTCTTTAATGTCTTGCGCATTTCTCTATCTTCCTCCTTCCACAATGCTGTGTTCTGGTATTTCAGCAAACAGATGAGGGCTGTCTATCTGGGAGAGAGAGAATCAGTCTGTTTTTAAAGTTCATTCAGAAATTGAGTGCTCTCTTCAAGCTGCGTGGAACGAGGAATTGTGAGAAGTGGAAAACCTAGTGACAGTGGGTCCTGGGTGCTGTTGTTCAGAATTCTCCCTCCGATACTTGGTCATTCTTGTGATTCCAGTGTCAACCTGCTCTCTCTGACTTCAACTGTGTGCCAGTCATTCTAGGTGGTATTTGCAACTCTAAAGGATAAAATCTCACATTTCAGGGCGTATATTTTCCAGACTCCTTTTGAAGCCATGGTGCTCATTTTCTACTCTCTTTCCAGCAGGTCTCATGATTTTTCTTTTTTTGTTAGTGTTTTTGGTCCATGAGGTTTGAATGTCCCACAAGGGCCACAGAGCTGCCAACAATTCCCTCAAAAAATCTTCTTCCTGTTCATCCAGGCTCTATGCAGGAATTGCATAGCTTTGTATTAATACTTCCTCCCATTTTTTAGCTTCAATTTAAATCATAAAAACAATCTTAACTTACTGAACTCTATAAAAAATCTACTGAGATTGATTCTTTTTCCTTGAAGAAATTGATTCATCAGTCCTGAAACTACATTTCACGAATTTTCTCAAAAGACAAAGGTATTATTCACATGTTAATGAAGTAAGTTAGAATAAAATAGGCCTCATCTTTGTTATTTGGTGAATATGTGCAATAAGATGTACTTTGGCCTCTTATATGCTGAAGAATGCATTTTTTGCTCAACTTTAAAAGTTATCTATGCATAGTACATAACGCTGAGGTAGGTAAAGATAGAAAATAAAAAGTGAAGAGAAACTACCTCTATGCTAAGATGTCCAATTTTGGCAGAGCCATATAGACTTGATATTACATATTAGCTGGAGTTGTCAATAATTACTGTCTTCTTATGTTAAAAATGATCAAAATGGTAATTTCATTTGCATCAAGATAATATAAAGAAAGAAAAAATAAATTCTGCAACACTATGTACCATGGACAAACCAATATTTTAATTATGACATTAGAGAATTAGAGATATATTACAATTTTTCTCCATCATATATATATATTTTCTCATCATATATATGCAATTCCATTTATGTATATGGAATTAGGTTACAACTTCTAACATGAAGACAAACAATGTCAGAGTTGAGTGTAACATCTATAACATTTGACAATTCACCTTACTCTTCAAAACTTATTTACTTTTTTAGTAAAGTGATAAAAGTAAAACTACTTTCCTGGTATAGATGTTGAGAGTAGGTGATTATATCATAAAAGGAAATTAATCTAAGATGTATTCTATAATTCAATAAATAATTATGATTATATTATAGTAGTTTATGTAGAGAAGTTAGATAAATTTTTGATTTTTGCTACCCATGGAAAAGAATGTGAAGCAGAAAGAAAGAAAACACAATCTCACTGCAATTATAATTATAATTGTTCTCATTTACTGATGACTACGTTTCAGATTTTGCCCTAGAGGCTTTCAGTGTTTTATGCAACTCAGCTCTTATCATAAACCCACTATCATCGTGATTTGGGTTTTCTATAAGATTTCTCTTGTTTAGATGAGTACACAGAGGAGCTGCAAAATAACTAATAAATTTCTTTAGTCTACTTAGCTAAAAACTCCTGAATATCTGACCATGGGTAGAGACCCCTCAACCCTGCGTTAGATGGCTTCATCTTCCAAACTTTGAGCACCATTTCCTGCATAACTTACCATTTTATCATACAGCTTTAAGTTTGTTTTTATTCCTCAGCATTCAATTTTCTTCTCATAAACCATAATGCACCCATGAATATTTGGATGACATTATCAGCAACCCAAGTAAGGGATGCAAGGATAAAGCTTTCCCCATGACTGTCACCTCAGAGCTTCTGCTGGGACCGTAGGGACAGTAGGTGCTCCGACTTACAGGACTGCATTCCTTGGGATGGACACAGAACCCCAACGTAGAGGCCTGCAGCTAGGAAAAACAGCAGGAAAAGATACAACAGGGTTAATGAAAACCTGGAAATGCTTATCATATAGGCTGCCCCTCATGTCCCATACTAGTGTATGGCAAGCAACCCTTAAGGGGAAAGGAAAACTGATATCTGAGTGAGATAGTTAGATCAATAGATGGATGCATAGGCGGAAAGATAGTGGGATGATTAGTCTGTTTTTTTTTTTTTTTTTGTGGGTACCGGGGGTCGACCTCAGGACCTCGTGCGCCAGCAGGCGCCCATGCCGCTGAGCGGTATCACCAGCCCTTTTTTCGTATGTGGGTTCCGGGAGTCAAACTCGGGCCCTCGCGCTTGCCAAGCAGGCGCTTATGCTGCTGAGCCATCTCACCGGCCCTAGTCTGATTTTTGAATGGATTGAAAAACACCCAGGAAATGAGTAAAACTCACTTCTGGGTGTGTCTGTGAGAGGGTCTCCAGAGATGATTATGTGTGGAACAGCAAACTGGGGAGACTCAGCCTGAATGAAGAAGGCATCATGTTACAGACTGGGGGATCAGATGGGACAGAAACGGAAGAAAAAGAAAAAGGCCACCAGTACTGACTCTCTGGTTCTCTTTCCCTCTCTCTCTCTCTCTCTCTCTCTCTCTCTCTCTCTCTCTCTCTCTCTTTCACTCCTGCTTCTGGCCACCATGAAGTGAGCACCTTTCCTCTGCTGCACTCTTCTGCCATTATACCCTGCCTCCCTGCAGGCCCAGAAATAATGGAGCCAGCTGGGCCAAAAAAGAAGTATTTCCTCTTTTGGTTATTCATTTTAGGCATTTTGTCATAGCAACAAAGAGCTGACTAACATGGATAGATAGGTAAATAGATAAATAGATAGATGATACCTTGGTTTTTAAAAGTAACTTTACATGGGTAGATAGTCTCCTGGTGAAAAAGATATTTCAAGAATGGACAAATGGCGAATTACTGGAAATCAAGTCAGGTATGTGCTGTGAATTTTACTTCCTTTCAGATTTCTTGGTAACTTACTCACTGAACTGATATACTGTGTGTATTTAGTGATTAAAAACCATCTTTAAATACTTGATTTTTTTTTTTTTTTTGAGACAGGGTCTTGCCAGATAGTTCAGGGTAGCTTTGCACTCCTTATGTAGCCCAGGCTGGCCTCAAACTTGCAGCAATTTTCCTGCTTCTGGCTAATACTTGATAATTATCAGCATTAAATACTATAACAGAAAATTTAGTTTATTATTAAATTTCACATCTTGTAAGTCATTCATTTTACCAACAGCAGCTTAGCAGAAGATTTCCAGAGCTCCCTTCTGCATGTGAAGCTCATTTAATATAACAAAAGCTATCCTCTTAAGCTTGACAATTCACAAAAGGGCATTACAAAATTGAGAGCCTGTGTGTGAGAGTGTTTTTGACTTGTGAAAAAATAATGCATTTCTTGGCTGAGGTATTTTTTCTCAGGAACTATCAGTTTTCTTGGCTTTTGAAATATCTAACTGACTTGTGTCACCAAGTGTAAGCCATCCAAAGCCATAACAAAGATCACAGTATATGGTGTGCTTGATCGTGCTATTATTTTTCACCCTCTGGGGACAATCTCATAATAGATGCCTTCCTCCCGTGGCATTTTCAGCAACCCGTTGATGCCAGGTCCCATTCTCCAAGCAAGTTCAGAGGATTTATTTTACTTTTAGTATATCCTTCAGTTTGAAGGATTTTGATTCCTAATCAGCAGTGCCCTCATGAACGCTCCATTAGATTGTATTTTAGATTTTTTTCTGTAATATTTCACTCAGATCTTTTACAAAATTGGTTATGCTCCTTTATCCACTGCATAGCTTTTAGCTAATAGAAATATAATTTTATAGTGTTAGTTAACATCTGTATTTTCCATCTTGCTGATTTTTTATTTACTTGTAGTTTGCAGCGTGAGATGGCCTAATTTACAGATTAGTTGATTTATGAGTAGTTAAAATTCCCTTCAGTTTCCTTCTAATGAATCATGCAGTTCTGTTGTTCAACTCCCTTCATACTATGACAGAAGAATATTTCAAAGCAAAGATGGCTACTGAATCAACTCACATATTATGTAGGCAGATGGATGGGTGATAGATAGATAGATAGATAGGTAGATAGATAGATAGATAGACGATAGACAGATAGCATTGTAGAGATAGTGTCGTAGCCAGGGCTTTCAAGCCCTGGATCATTTTATAATATTCACCCAAAGAGTCAAATGCAAAAGAGTGCCAGATATCTGTCCACAAACTAGAGACCCAAAGAATCCAGCTGAGGGCCTGGATCCCGTGGCAATGTCCTGCACGAGTCCAGCTCAAGACCTAGAGCCCATGGCAATGTCCTCCACAAATCCAGCCAGAGGCCTAGAGCCCACAGCAATGTCTCATGCAAGTCTGTATCAAGGATCTGCACTGGGAAGGCCCAAAGGCCAGTGGTGGAAGCTAGAAAGTCTGCACCAGCGGGATGAAGGATCTGTGCCAGCAGCTGAGGGGTCTGCATGAGAGACAGAAAGCGATTCTCAAAGTAAGGACCAGAGGTCCCCGGAGAGAACCGCAGCCATCTTCAGTGACAGCAAGGACATGAGCTCCTCTGATAATGAGAACAGCTAAGTTCATATCAGAAAAACCAGCACAACAAGCTTCTCCAGGAGAATCAACAGCGCACCATCTTCCCCTCCATTTCTCCTTTTTATGCTGTTGGCAACAGTCCTCAGGTGGCCTTTCACACCCAGAACCACACTGATTCAGTTCAGCTGGGTGTTACAAGTTGACCATTAGTTCCTCCACCATGGATAGATAGAGATAGATAGATAGATGATAGATAGATATGTAGATAGATAGATAGGCAGCTACATAGTTACATGGAAGGTCAAGAGGCTTTTCTTTTCAATAGAATATTGAAAAATCAACAATTTTTACCTCCTGAGGTCACATTAAACTATTTCTTCAACATTCCAAAAATGATTATTGAATAACTTCTGTACTCCACTTACCTGTTTGGGAAACCAAGATTCAATACCAGGCATAAGAGATAAAATTCCTACTTTCAAGAGATTCCTCCTTTCAAGCAAGGAGTTGGCTTTTCTAGATGTACGGGTGCTGAGTTAAATATTTTAATGTTCTTTGACCCTAGGCAAATATTAAGAGAAAATGTAACTAAAATTCTGGGGGAAATATAAATATAACCTTATTATATTCTATAATGTTATAAAAAGAGTATACATTGATTTAGTGCAACTATCTTACATGTTTCATATGTTCTTTGGCCTACTAGTTTGGTTTTCAATCTGTGTACATGATAGTTAACTTTATAAGGTTTATAGGACAGATACATAAATCTGATGCTGGAAAAAAACAAGGGAGGTGAGGGGGAGAGAAGGAGATTGAAACATACCATGTACATGTACCGATTCCTTATAGTGAGTGTAATAGTTATCTACTGCAAACATATACTAATAAAAGTAAAGAAAAACATTACTAATGAAAATATTATAGGAGTTATCACAAATGGCATTACTTACCTCAAATTATCACAGTATAGCAGATGTATGCCCACTTATATTTGTGAATAAGAGTTTGTTAAAAATAATTTTTATAATAATGAGATTTTTTCGGGTATTTTTAAAATTTGCACTAACATGGAGGCAAAAAATTGTTGCTGGGTAATATCTTGAAATTTCTGCTCAATGGTTTTGCGTTCTCAGTTTTTACTTTGCTCCCACAGAACTTCCAACATTTTGATTAGATAACAAAGGTATAAGTTTTTCCAGAAAAAAGGGGCTCTCTAAATCTTGTATCAAATTTGTGGTAGACCATTTACATAACTCAGTTTACTTGTTTGTAATATGGCCTTCCAAGTATATTCAGTTAAGATAACTGGATTTGTCAAAGGGTTCACATTTTATGTACATGTTCTAACTACTATGAAGCTTGATGACAGGCTGGCAGGCATATTAAGAGACTAAGGAAATGTGAGATACAATTTGGGACGGGCTCTTACAGACATGAAAGTTCCTTGTGGTAGTCGTGCAGGTGCAGCTTAGAACACACACCTGATATTTTGCAAGAGCTTCCAGAGAAAATGCTTTTGGGAGTGTGCACTCTTTTCTTTTTAGGATCTTTTACATTTAAATAAGCTGGTATTTGGAATATATTGTATAGTATGAATTTTATTTATATCACCTAAATTTTTCCAATAATTTCAAACCAAAGAGCAATGAATAGTGTGTAACATCAGTTGGCATGTAGATTTTATGTAAACCTTCCCAAACTTTCACCTCTTCTATACAGGAAATCCAATTCTGGAATATAAGGTATTCAAAACAAATAGAAAATAACAGATGCTGCTTTAAGAACAAAATAGGAAGTGAGAATTAAAATATATTCAATGATAAAAATCTCCATAATTTTCAACTACAAACACAAAAACTTTAATACATTTCTGAAGTCAAATTTAAAAACCTTACATAAGCATTTTAAGACGTGACAAAGTATCTCATTTATAATGTATATCAAAACCCTGAAAAATAAAAAATCAAAGACAAAAACACAACATTCAAAATATATGGGACCCAATAAAACCAAACACACAAAATAAGAAGATAAGTAATATCTCTACATGAAAAATACATAATATCAAATTTTATCTTAAATGTCAAATATATATCTTCTGGATGTATTTATATTTTATTTCTCCATGTACAGAATATGTGTTCTCAAATAAAAAATATCTATTTAAAAATACTAAATAATATTTCACACAGAAAGAATCAATAAATGCATTAGTGGAGTAAAAGGAAGCTCTCAGAGCACAATAAAATAATACTACAAGTAAATAACAAAAATAAAATGCCCTTCCATCTGTAACTTAAGTCACTCTAATACATTCTTGGAGAATATGAATATATGTATTAACATTTACAGACATTTAAAATGAAAATTTTACATGCTTAAATTACATAATTTATTTCAAGCTATAAAAAACAAATATTCATAACTAGCAAAATGTATTTCAATAAAAACAAGAACATTAAAGTTGTATAAACAAATTTCAAACTGGAAAAGCTAGTTAAAAATGCAAAATCAAGAAGATACAAGAAAAAATAATAAAACCAAGCATTTAGATAATATCAGAGAAGGAATAGAATTAATGATTAAATCAAAATGTATATTTTTAACAATATTAACAAAATAGAAACTATAATTTAGTCAACAAAAATCAGAAAACTAATTAACAACACAAGAAAATGATAAGGAGAAAATAACCATTTAGAGACAAGAGATTTTACCCAAGGTGAGACAAATGGAGATGGAAACCGGTTTGAAGGGAAAAGCCTGTGGACATTTTCCCATGAGTTGCGTTCTTCTGTGCCCTGTAATTACGAAGCCCGGGCAATGCGCTTGCTGCACAAAACATTCCTGACCAAGGGGCGTTCAGCCTCTTGAATGGGAAACCTCGGGCAAACACTAGACCAGAGGTGGCGAACCTGTGGCACGTGTGCGGCACTGTGCACACAGAACCCTCTGTCTCTGTCTGGACTTGAGCCAAGTTGCCCCAGCGTCGCCCCAGCAGCTGAACATTCAGGTGTAATTGCAGTGTTGGCATTTTGTGATAAATAAGTGGGTTTGGGGTTTCAGTTTGGGCACTTGGTCTCCAAAAGGTTCGCCATCACCACACTAGATTACCAGTGACCACAGACTCAAATACTCTGTCGGGAGGATAGCAGGCCCTCTACTTTTTCATACCCTTTATAAACCCTCATACGTTTCATACACTTCTTACCCTTGCTCTGTAAGACATAGCTGCTTTCGGCACTTTGGAGCCAAAGGCTCCTCTCTTGTCTTTATATTAAAGCCTGTCCTTGCTGCACAGCTTTCTTTTTCTCTCCTTTTATTCTTGCAAATTTTTCACTAAACAACAGCAAAAAAGTTAGAAGCAAATATTGAATAACCATTTCAATAGAAATCTCAGACACTGGGAATTCTGCAAACCTCAAAATCCAGGAAATACCAATAAATTTACATAAATTGCTCCCTAGCCCACAAAATGTAGAGAAACACTCAAAGTTGTTTCTGAGTATTAAATTTATACAAAAAACTTGATATAGCTTGTGACTATTTCATGAAAAGAAAACTATGCCAGTCTTATATATGAACATGAAGGCAAAAATCTTAAATAAAATATAAGCAAATAAATCCATGAGAGGGAGTACATGTTGAATTAGTGGATATTATTTCAGAAATGTGAAAGTATTTTATATTGGAGCAATCAGTTCTAAAATTATCTATGCCCTCAAATCTAAGGAGGGGGAGCATTTTCATCATAGATGCTTATTAGAGTTTCAGCCAAATATTAGCCTTTGCAAAAAATGGTAAATTGTCTAATATATGAAAACATGTAAAAAGTTGGGAATGATAAAAAACAAATAGAACACCAGTGTATGAATAGACAATTATACATTATACAATGTATAATGTAAGATAATATGGCCACCTCTAGTTACAGCAAGTAAAATGCAAGTTAAAGCTATCCTAAAATGACATCACTTACTTCATATGTCAACAAACACTGAAAAAGCAAGATATCATGATTCTACTGGCATTATCATCCAGATACCTGCAGGCTCATGCATTGCTGGTGGGAGTACCAGATGGGATGCTCCAATGAACAGGGATTCTGTAATATTTATTGAAAGTATATTGTCAATTTGCCCTTAGAATATCTTCATTTCTAAGAATTAACATCAAAGGTGAAAAGTACAGCTTAAAATATGGAGAAAATGTACAAAGGTTTATTCATTATGACATTACTAATTGTAAAATATTGAAAGCTATGAAAATATACAGTAGTATATGAATTAACTTTGCTATATACACATAATGGTGTGGTCTGCTATATTTCTTTTGAGAAGGGGACCTCTCTATAACATGAAGTGTTTTTCTGGATACATCCTAAGTGATAAAATCAGAATGCAAGTGAGTAGTGCACTATGCTACCTTTGCTACATGGTTGTTCATATTTCATGGCTCCTGACCCCAAAAAATACATAGGAAGAATAAGCCAGTGACCTGTGAACTGCAAAGGTGAGCTGGGCACATAGTTTATCTGATAGGGAAAAGAATAGGACTTCTCTGAGTACCCCCATGTAATAAAGTTCTGACATTTGAATTGTATTCATATTTAAAATTTTCTAAAAATAAAATTAAATGAACAGAAATGACAAAATCCTATCACTCTTTGAAAAAATGTCACACCAGACAAGATGAGCAGACAGAAGTTGATTTTATTTGCATTCCATTGCCAGCAACAGGGAAGAGTGCTTAGATTAACTCTACCAAGGCCCAGGACTGGAAGATTTTTAAGACCTGGGATTTGGGAAACTCTGAGGCCATCTGTGCTTGCAAATTGGTCTTTCTTTAAAGAAAAGTCAATTTTCTTCATCTTCAAGGCAGGGAGCAGTTCTACAGCTTAAAGCAAGGCACACTGCTGGAGCTGGGCTCCTGCCTTCCTGCAGAGACTGGGAGAGGGGTTCTGTCTTCCTTGATGACCACATTTCGAAGTCATGGCTCCCAGGCCAGGAGAAAGACACTGCTAGGCTGCAAAACTGATAGGAAGCCTTTAAAATGATTTACATTTCAAAGCTGAAGAGAAAAGATGTACAATGAGAAGTTTTTAAAACATTAATGTTTTAAGAAAAGGGAGGTCAGTGCCTAGAGCAGGAAGAAACCTGCCTGAAATTCCGGGGGCATTCAGGCTTTCATGGTCATCCTTTAGCTCCCAGTCAGGCTGAGTAGGATGAAGAAGGCATAGCGGACAGGGCTCCCCAGAGCAGCAGAAACACTGTGGTTCTTAGAGATAAGTGGAAATGGAGTAACATGAGAGATTGGCGCCTGTGACTGTGCAGGCGGAGAAGTCTGTCATCTGCTATCTGCAACCCTGTGGTGTAATTTAGACCAAGCCCGAAGGCCTGAGTGTAAATCCCCATCTGAGGACGAGGAACCAGAACTCTAAACTTGGATGTCTAAGGGCAGGCGACAGATGCCTGAGCTCAGACAAGGAGACCGAATTTGCCTTTCCTCTGCCTTTTCCTTCTCATGCCTGCAAGGGTGTGGTACTGCTCACCCACACTGAAAAGGGGAGGCCTTTTTCACTCAGTCTACTGAAATGCTAATTTCTCCTGGAAACACCTGGGCAGACATACGCAGAATGAACATCTACCAGCCATCTGGGCTTCCTCTATTCCAGTCAAGTTGACACACATTCCAGAAGGTGAAACCTGATACTAAGAAATTTGAACACAGTATTCTGTGTATTCTAACACAGTATTCTAACATTTTCAATGGAATGTACTCTGAGCACAACTACAAGTGCAAAATGGTGGACATTTTTTCTGTTGATGTGATCTGGGTACTCCTAAAGAAGTAGTGATTTTGATTGAAAAAATTGTGTTTATTACAGAATTGAGCAGGTAGCAACTCAAAACAAAATGTATGCAGAAGATAAATTCAGGGGCGAGAGATGGCAAGGAAATAATTGGGAAAATTGGGGAAGTTTGTATAATATTAATTTTCTTCAACACACTATCGGTACTTGGTTAGGTAAGAGAATGATCTTATTTTAGACACATGTTGAAATATTTAACGATGAAGTGGCTTCATTCCTGAAATACATATTTAAATTTTTGGAACTGTGTATGAGAGAGAGACAGATAGAAATAGAGAAAGAGAGAGAGGGAGGGAGGGAAAGAGACAGTGTTGATAATTAGGTGAACCTAGATAAATGTTTATTGTGCTATTTTTAAGTCCTTATTTTGTTTGAAATTTTCCAAAATTATAGAGAATTAGCTTCCTCTCCCCAATAACATTTAAAAATTAACTGTAGACAAAACTACTGAAATAATTTTTTTCTAAAGTAAAATGATAAAACAGCTTATGCAAAGACCTATTCATGGTTTGGTAAAACACAGAATTAACAAAAATATCAAATTGTCATCTTTGAATTGGAAACATAAGCTATTAAAATTAACACCGAAGCAGTGGATTTAAAAGGATTTTCCTTGTTTTAGAGAATGTTTTGAGTTGTGGAAAACTAAGCTTTACGTTTCTCTACATACATGATACATACATGTGTGCCAGAAACACAGTGACATTTTTTAATTGCCCCCTTTTGTTAATGCTTGGAACAATGACACTAATATAGATATACATTATTTATATATTTCATCTATATAAATTCATACTAATATATACATTAGAAATTTCACACAATAGATAAACAGAAATGGAGCACTTGAAGTGCACCCTATAGAGCAGTATCACAAATGCTAGCTTTGTAAAACTATGTTTAAAAAAACAGCACTTTTGTTTACAGCTCCAAATGAGAAAAAGTTAAACAGCTGATGGAAATTTGATGAAGCAGCAATAGATTTAATTGTAGATGCCAGCTTATGAAAAGTGACTCCTTCTTCAAGCCAGACTTTGATGGGGTGTGGTATGGGAAGAAACCCCACGTGACTGTGGAAGGATCTTAGAGCACTGGGTCACATGCTTGGGTATGCTTAAGGTACAATGAGGAGATGATCGCTCACCTCTTCTCGAAGCTGTATGACTCACCCTGCACTTGAATAGTGAGTAGTGTAGCTATGACCAAGGAGACAGCAGGGTCCCAATGTTTCCGTGGATCTTGGTGACATATAGAGAAGGAAGACAGAATCAGTGTCCAGGTCTCAGTGATTGCAGGCAACACACTGAAAAATATGTACAGGAACTCAGGAAATAAAGATGAAGATGTAGGGATGTAGTGGAATTGAGTTCTAATTTTCAATTGAAGGGCTTTCTGTCTTGAATTGAATTTGGGGGAAAATGGACTTGGAGAATTTTTCTGGAACTGAAAAGATCATTTTTCGGTTATCAAATAGACTAGAATTAAAGTTGAAATTAAATTTTTGTATAAAAATGTTACATTGCACAAGATTAGAATTTTGATGCTAGAATCCCCATCTACTACCCAAAGAAAATTTAGTTTTTCCTTCATCCTCCCACTAGAAATAATTGCATGGAATGGGTAAGCCAAGCCTTGGTTTAGTCTGATGGTGACTTTTTCAATGAAGTATAATGTTCAAGGATTTTATTTTATCAGTTATTCATGGAATTGAAAAGCCTTGATTTTTTAAGAGTCTTCATTTATTTTTAACATTTTCTACTTCTATTTTAACATATTCTACTTCTATTCATTTTAAACTTATTGTTTTTCATTTACATGCCAATTTATCTAATGCTTGAGCGTCTGTTAAAAATCAAGAAACACTGATAGTATTAGGGTTAAATAATTCTCAAAATGTCTGCTTAGCAGAAGAAAATCTGATAATAGGAATCTTTTGGAAATTTCTTTACTAAAGTTCCTCATTTGAAGAAGCAAATGAAAATAAATCTGGAGCAACACTTTTTTAACTACCCAACAAAAATCTTTCATTTATTTTGTATGGATAAATAGGCCACATTGGATATTTTACATAACGTTTCTTTAAAACAACAAGACAAGGCCGGTGAGATAGCTCAGCAGCATAAGCTCCTGCCTGGCAAGTGCAGAGGCCCAAGTTCGACTTCCGGAACCCACATACGAAAAAGGGCTAGTGATATCTCTTGGTTGCACAGGCGCCTGCTGGCGGGCGAGGTCCTGAGGTCGACCCCCGGTACCCACACACACACACAAAAAAACAATAAGACAATAGAAAAGGGAGAAAAGGATCAAATGGAGATGATCGTCTATTTTTTTCCCATGGAGGAAGTAAGTTCTCATGTGTAATATTTCAAGTTTTAAATGTCTGTTAGTTCAAGGCAGAAGTTACTCTCTGGCTGTCAATACCCTTTGGAGACTTCTCAAATGGATTCAAAATAATTTTTATATCTTGCCAGCTCAAGGTCCTTTCAAATTGGGATATTTTGTTCTTTGCTGCTAGTCACTGATTTTACAGAGTTTTAATGTAAATTATATTATTTCTTGGCAAACAACTTCCTTTCGCTCACATTCTACTGTTTTCTGATTTTAAGCTCTTGGTTTATTGCTATAATTCTTCCATCTAGGAAACACTCCAAGAATTTTCTTGGGCTTCTTGGAGCATCGTCTTTCATTCTACATCATTGTCAGACACTTACATTCTACTTTTCTTTTAATTTGTGTGCGCCCACTTCGTTTGTTAAAGACCTTGTGATTGTGTGCACCTGCCCAGTGAGCCAGACGGTGTCCCGAATCCTGGAGGCTTGGAGCACTGCAGCAGACAAAATCTCTGCGGACATGGAATTTAAATTTTACCTGGGAGACAGAATCTAAAATGAGTTAAAAGTACATTAGAGCGTGAAAAGACTACAGGAGAAAAATGTGAAGGAGGAAAGTGCGATTGAAAGTGCCATGGTTATAGCTGAAATTCTAGAGAAGGTGACCAGGAAAAATATTACTGAACATGTGACATTTGAATCCAGAACTCTCACCACTCAGCTACCATGGAAGGGTTAGAAATAGCATCATACTTGTCCTCCGAGGGCTCAGGTGAGTTGAGACAGACCTGTGAGGGGAAACGTGCTTGTCTCTCTCCTTGAGGATCTCAGTATTTGACCCATGCAGAGGTCTCCTCCCTGGCCAGTGATTTATCGCAGGTATGTCACTTGAGTTCAGTTCCCTACTTTACTTAACACAGACCTCATGTAGAAACTCTTTTCCTAGTAAGATGAAAATTATGATTTTTCTCTTGTGTTCCTCTCCCTTTTCGTCTCTTTTGAAATTTTATTTATTTTATTTTTATATTTTTATTTATTTATTTATTTATTTAGTGGGTACTGGGGGTTGAACTCAGGACCTCACGCACCAGCAGGTGCCCGTGCCACTAAGCGATATCACTGGCCCTTTTTTTGTACGTGGGTTCTGGGAGTTGAACTCAGGACCTCACGCTTGCCGGGCAGGCGCTTATGTTGCTGAGCTATCTCACCGGCCCTCTTTTTAAATTTTAAATTTATTTATTTATTTATTTATTTATTTATTTATTTATTTATTTTTGTGGGTACCGGGGGTCGACCTCAGGACCTCACGCTTGCCAGGCAGGCGCTTACGCTGCTGAGCCATCTCACCGGCCCCTAAATTTTAAATTTAAATCTTCATCCACCTGGTATTTGGTTTATTCTAAGGAAACAGAACACAAACCATGTGATTTTCTCAACTATATTAAAATGGAGGGAAAAATGTCTCTGAAGAGGGAAGAAAATTCTCAATATCTAAAAGCAGTTCACTGAGAAAGAACGAACATTGTTAACATCTTTACAGTCAAGTTGGTTACTTAAACCATGTAGACTATTCCTGAAATTAATTATCAAAGGGATACAATAAATATATGATAAAGTAGGTATCCATGAGCAGACAATCCACAAATAGTGAAACACTTATATCATTTAGGCTTGTGAAAAGTTTCTAAAATTCATCTACTGTAAGAGAAATACGAAATAAAACTACACTGAGATGCATTATTTGCAGACTTTTTTGGCAACTCCGATAATCTATTGCTGGACTTCTATCCCACAGAAATGGTAAAAATTAAATGTACATTGTTTTAAGCCTGTAAGTTGGTATTAGTTTAGTATTTCACAATAGAAACTAATACAGTATCTGCGTGGGATAATCTAATGATATTTATAAAAATAAATGTTAAACAATTTGATATAGTAATTCCTCTTTAAAAACAAGTCTTCCAGTGTGTTTTAGAAATGTGCCAAGATTTCTGTACAGAACCATCCATTCCAGTGAGTTTCTTCAATAGCAGAATGGGGAAAATATCCTCAATGTCCATTAGCGATTGGACCAGTCATATATAGGTAGACTGGTATAATTACTAAGGAACACGATAAACAATAAAAATAATATGTACATTGATATACATCAGGTGACTTTTCAGA
Organism: Erethizon dorsatum; assembly: GCA_028451465.1. NCBI lineage: Eukaryota > Metazoa > Chordata > Mammalia > Rodentia > Erethizontidae > Erethizon > Erethizon dorsatum. Next base: position 62,434,283 of record CM051833.1, read on the forward strand.
GGAAATATAGGCTGCATTATGATGTGTGTAAGTACGCTAAAATATGTAAAATGAAAAATAATACAGAAAACTAAGGTTGTACATATACATATGTATACATAAATGTGATATATATATATATATATATATAGAGAGAGAGAGAGAGAGATCAAACACATGGGATTTGTAAAATGTGGTGTCCTTTTGAAAGCACATGGGGCACTGAAGGATAGGGTTAAAATACATAATGTTTATGCTACTTGTGTTTTTTTGATGCTTAGTAGGCTTGTGTATATTTTGTATTTAAATAAGTTTTTTTTTTTTTTTTTTTTTTTTGTCTTTTTGAGACAGGGTCTCACTATGCAGTTCAGGCTGGCCTTGAGCTCACTTTGTAGCCCAGGCTGGTCTTGAACTTGCAGGAATCCTCCTGCTTCAGCCTCCCAAGTACTGGGATTACAGGTTTGCACCACCATGCCCAGCTAATAAGTTATTTTCGAATTACAGAGACTAGAAATAGATTCATAAACAATGAACTTATTGCATTTCTTCAAGAATTTAAAGAAGACTAATATTTTACAGAATGTGTGACTACAGGGATAGTAGATTCTTTGATGGTTAATGCATTTGTGAAACTCTTGATGCTTCCTTCATGTTTTATGTACCTGTTACATTATTTATTCACTCAACACATAAATATTCACATTCTTGAAGATGTCCTGCTGCTTACTAAAGTTTTGGGTTCTATGAGGAAATCTTATTTGAATGATGAGGCTCTGGTCCCAGGACTTTATAGTCTAGCAGAGGTGATTAGAGTAGCAACAGTGAACTATAACAAGAAATAGGTAGTCGGGAATACAAAAGAAGCACAGGACAAGCTTTATGGCTCTTAAAGACATTGTGCATCCTTTCTGGTGTGATCAGAACCCAGTAAGGAGGGTGCCTTGAATATGATGATAAAACGTAGACTAAATATCAAACATTTAAGTACATTAAGGAAGTTATTCGAACAGATAGCATAGGTAAGTCACATCATGGATTTGTGGAAAAGTGTTAGATGTTCCTAGGAAAAAGATATGTGTCTTTGAATAAAGGACAGAATTCTTAGAGGTGTAAGGTAAAAAGTAGGGTAAAAGGCATACAAAAGTTTTAGGAATGATTTTTGAATTTCCTTAATAGTAAAAACTTTATTATAAAAGTGATGAGCAATGTAGTAATTTGGAGTAGAATAGAGCGGTAAGACTTGAGAGTCAGGAATATTATTCCAGTAGTGATAGAGAGGAGGCTAACAGTGAGATCCATTTTGGATGCCTTGAATTTGGGTTTTTTATTATTTTAAAATTAAAATTATATCAGTCATCTGGAAACATGAAGGTTCAACTGAGTAGAAAGTCGGGTGACTGAAGATTTTTCTTTTTACTTTTTTGAGACAGTGTTTCACTATGCAATTCAGGCTGGCCTTGAACTCACTTTGTAGCCCAAGCTGGCCTCGAACTCATGGTGATCCTCCTGCCTCAGCCTCCTAAGTGCTGGGAATACAGGCGTGCACCACCACATCTGGCTGAGGATTTTTGATTAGATATGATCAGTGGAAAAGGGAGGCATTTTATAAGCATTCAAATATTTATTTGCTAGGTAAAAGAATAATGCATACAGTACCTAAAAGAAAAATATGAAAATCAGGGAATTATATACGTGAAACCCTCATTTAATAGACAAAATAAGTCATCAAGGCATCTGGGCCAATTTGTGGAAGAACCTGAAATTTTACAATAATTTTACTTTGTGAAGTGAAATATTCACAAAGAAACACACATTATAATAATTAACATTTTATGTTAACATAGAACTCCAAAATTGTATGTTTGTGGACAAAACCATACATTTCTGAAATAAAAACACTTATTTTTAATGAGAGTAAAACTTCCATAATTATTGTTATTTAATTTTTAAACATTGGGCCGCTGATATAGCTTAGCAGCATAAGTGCCTACCTGGCAAGTGCGAGGTCCTGAGTTCGATTCCTGGTACCCATATAAAAAAAAGAAAAAAAATTAAGCATGATGAAAATGTCTACTTTTTTTTCAAATTGAATCTTAGTTTGAAAATTATTATTTTGGTACAAGGATTGCAATGTATAAATATGTTTCTCTCTAGGGATTTATATGTAGGGGAAATTTGTTTTTGATTCAAAAGATACCACAGAGCTAACTTTTGTGCTTTGCCACTTGAAGTATGAAAATAACATAAGTTACTTGAATATTAGTCACATTATGGGGAAAAGTAAGTAAAGGAACACGGATTGTTAGCTAATTTTAGAGCTTCTTTGGACTGTGTAAGTGAAAAACAGGAGATTAAAAAATTGCTCAGCAGTCTGGGTTCACATTCAGAATCGGTTGTAGTTGAACTTTCAAAGAATTTCACATGTTCATTTGCATGTCAAGTTTTCCCAGCGTGTGATGACCTCTTTCCTAACAAAAGATACCCTGTACTTCAACCTCTATTACTATTATCAACCTGCCCTACCGTAGAGACAATTCTTTTTTTGATAAAGATAAAATGGCACTGCACTCTAGTGTTCTCTTTAAGATGATTTTTTATCCAGTAAGTTCTGAAAGTGTGGATTCCTACTGTGTGAAAGACCCGCTAGCCAGCAATTATTTAGCAAGGAGAATAGAGAGAGTATCAGCTAATGTTAGCACTCTGATGGGGGTTGGAACTATAATGTTAGGAAAATAAGCACAGTTCCTACTCAAAAAACTCACAGTACTGTAGTAGACAGAAATTTTTCCAAAAAACCCTAAAAATTTAAGGGCTTTTGGAAAAAAAATGTGACGACTCAATGAAGAATGTCAGGGACACATTAAGGTATAATAAAACCAAGCCTTGACCTCAGAATACCAACTTTTGCAACACTTTTATTTTTTATTTTTTTTTTTTTTGTGGGTACCGGGGGGTCGACCTCAGGACCTCGTGCGCCAGCAGGCGCCCGTGCCGCTGAGCGATATCACCCGCCCCTTTTTCGTATGTGGGATCCGGGAGTCGAACTCGGGCCCTCGTGCTTGCAAGGCAGGCGCTTACGCCGCTGAGCCATCTCACCGGCCCTGCAACACTTTTAAAATAAGATTTTTATATAAAATTTGGTGCCGTTGGAGACATAGAAAATACAAAAGAAGATGTGGTGGTGTGGGAACTATAGTAGATAAATTAATCTCAGTAGCCTCGTAAGTAGGCAATTAAGCAAACGATTTCTAGAGCAGAAATGTTCAGATTAAGATCTAATGGTACATGTTTATTTAATTTGTTTATGACACAAGTCAATCAAAGGGAAGAAGATGGGCTAAGTTGACAACATCAGAATGGGGTGCCAGAGGAAGGAGTGACCATGCTACCTGAAAGCCACGTTGCGTGATGCTGTAATTCCTTTGTCTCTGAGATGCACCAACTTTCTCCGCTCGTGGTGTGAATATAATGAGCGGAATCCAAGTTAAACTCGGGAGTTCAGAAATCCCATGGTATCTGGAGCTGATCACATCTATATTGGGTAAGTTTATCATGCCATGGCTATGGCTCCAATGCAACTAATGAATAGCTCTAAACTTCATGTGAGTTTCACGGTAGAGCATGGGACTAAAATAGGAGCAAATCATGGTCAATTTGGCGATGACTCAGCTGTTTCTGTGGAGATGACATAATCCAGAATTTGAAATTTGGTCTTTCCCAATTATTGACTGATAAGTATTTTTACATCAAATATTTATAATTCTCTCTCTTGGTTAGTCTGGCTGGGTTTTTAAAGATCTATATTAAAAATATTTTCAAGGGCCGGTGAGATGGCTCAGCGGCATAAGCGCCTGCCTGGCAAGCGCAAGGTCCTGAGTTCGACTCCTGGAACCCACATACAAAAAAAGGGCCAGTGATATCGCTCAGCAACACGGGCGCCAGCTGGCGCGCGAGGTCTTGAGGGCAACCCCCAGTACCCACAAAAAATAAAAAATAAAAAAATTTTTCAAAAAAATCTATGCTTCTCTTAAAATTTCTCTACTGTTTGTTTTCTACTTTATCCTTGCTCACTGTTGTTATACCGTTAGTTCTTGATTTGGGTTTAAATTTGCTCATCTTCTTTAGTTCCTTATTTAGGTCATTTTAATGTCAAATTTTTATGTTATTGGCACATGATTGCAGTACATAATTATGAAGTTGGGAATTTGGTACATGTACACAGCACATTCTAATTATTTTTTCGTTTCCTACCCCTCCCCTCCTTCTCCTCACCCTCCAAAGAGTAGGTCTTTTATTTTAGATTTTCTGTTCTTATATAAACACATAGCATGGCCACTATTCCAATAGTCAGTTTTAGCTGAATTGAACAATTTTCAATATGCTGTATTTGCATTCTCTTTCAGTTTGTAACTGACTCTAATCTTCCTTGAGATATCTCCTCAGAACAATGGATTATTTAGGAATGTGTTTTTCAATTTCTCAGTATTTAAATTTCCAAATATAAGTGCATTTTTGAATCTTATATTTCCAAATAATTTTTAAAATTTGAATTTCCTAAACATTTTCAATGTTTCGTTCTAAGAACATATTCCCTGTGATTTCAATCATGTTAAATGTTTTCTCTTTTTTGATAGCCTATTGAGTGGTCTACCTATGTAAACACACCATATAAATACAAAATGAACAAATATTCTATTTTGGAGGGATGGATTGTCCCATAAGTATCAATCAGGGAAAAGAGGTTGGTTGATAACATCATTTAGATGTACAGTCTTTTCAGATCAAGTGATTTTTGTTGAGCTCTTCTGTCAGTTACTTAGACTGTGACACTGAAATTCCCAACTATGATTCTTCAGTTGTCAGCTTCTTTCTTTAATGCTACTAATTTTTATTTCACATATTTTGAAGTAGTCTTTTATTATTGGAAGCGTATTGCTGAATATTAAGGTTTTATATAAATTCACTCTTTTCATTTATCTGTATGAAATGCTCTTTTTTTCTGGTAATATAGTTTTGACAGTGAAAGTATTTATACAGTTACTTCAGCCTTTGATTGCACAGTATGTCTTTGTTATCCTTTTCTTATAACCTGTCAGTCTCTTTATATATAATATGTATCATTCAAGTCACTAAATAAATTCTCATCCATTCTCACAATATCTTTTTTTCTGGTCCATTACCACTAAATGTAATTATTGACATGTTTTATTTAATTCTACTGTTTTATTTCTTTGATTTCCCTTTGTCCTTCTCTGTTTTTTGTTTCTTTCTTTCTTTTTCTATTTTTTTTTTTTTTGGATGAGGGTACTGGGAGTCGAACTCAGGACCTCGCGCTTGCCAGGCAGATGCTTATGCCGCTGAGCTATATCACCGGCCCTGTTTTTTGTTTCTTTCTTTGTGGGTTTTTAAAAATTTGGATATATTTTCACACTCAATTTTAATTTGTTCATTTTATGTGTAATTCACCCTTTTGAATTGTTTCATTTCTTGTTCTAGTGATGAAAGTATATTCTTGTAACTTTACCCAATATTTTTCTAGAGTAAATATTTTCCTACTTTATAAACAAGGTAGGAGTTTGACAAAGTAATTTTTTCTTTGGCTTATATGATAGATTTGAAATACAATATGTAAGACCTACACTACCATGATATAGTTTTTAAAATAACACTCTATTTTAAAGAAATTATGATAAAAATAATCTTTTTTATTAAAAAGATACTTATATTTCCCAGTGGTATTCATTTCTGATGAAATCCCTGGGTTCCTTTGGGTGGTATCTTCCTTTGAGGTAAAGATTTTGCTCTACGAACATTAAGATAAAAAAAGTAATGGTAAGAAATTTGCATAGTTTTACTGTACAGTCTCTCCCAAATCAACATTTTGGCTTTATATCTAGTCCAAGATTTTAACATCATCATGGTTCATATGATTACTTCTTAGTTAATCAAATGTACACTGTTGAAATTGGGTCTTGCTAAATTTTATATAATACATCAGCTGTAAAATAAATTCTTTTCTTTTTTTTAATTTAGGTGTTATAGGGGATTTAGCTAAGCAATTTTGAATACACTAAGCAAAGATGTGTGGGTATCAGGATTTTCAGCAGCAAATGAAATATTTTCAGATTATTTAAGCAGTCATATAAAGTGTTGAATTCTACAATCCAGGGAAGAATGGAGTAAAACAGATGGTGAATAGGTACTTTTTGTGTTGTGGGAGAGCACAAGTAAAATATAGAAATGACTACATTTCATAATTATAACTATTTGTCTCATATCTGCTTCCAGAGAGAGCTTGGGAAGCAGAGCAATAATATCCACAAATATCATGGACTTTTCAGACAAGGGCAGCTATCCAAAATTATGCAAATTTAGACTAAATCATAAAATAAATTGCCATTTATAAGATTTCATTAGCTTCTTTATGCAAAGGCAATTTTTGAAATTAGAATCCATATAATTGTATTTGAATATAAACTCTAGGATAATTTTAAATTAACACAATACAATGACCAAATATTCACTAAATATATACCATATACCTGAGATTCTAATGAGAGTTATAAGCTTAAAATTGTGTAAGTGCTCAAGTTGTTATTAATTTATACACCTAGTATTTTTTGGACATTTAATATGCATGAAGAACTTTTAGATTTGGGAGTTTAGTGATAAACCAGATAGATGCTTCTCTTGCTAATCTTTAATACGGAAAAGAAACAAGTATAAACAACAACTCCCAAATACAATCAGTGTTATAATAAATTCAACACACTCTGAATATAGAATTTATTTCCCAAAAGCTATGTCAATGAATAGTCTGACATTTCCTTGAAGATTCCAGTTACTTTGTGTTTGCTGTTATACATGGTACCTAATTCCAGTGCAGCTCTAGTATCAAAATACAGTTTCATCATTGTCAGTTAAAATACACATTTCTCATGAGACATACCAGTGGTCAGCAAGCACGTAAAAGAGCACGCTAGCTGTGGACATAGGTCAGTGGTACAGCGCTTGCCTAGAAAGCATGAGGGCCTGGTTCAGTCCGCAGTACTAAAAAACACAAGCAAAGAGACAAAAGATTGACATTTTTCTAATCTTTTCCTAAACATCAGGAAAATATAACTTAAAGCAAAGGGAAATATCATTTCCATCCAATAAGAAAGACTTTTTTTGTTTGTTTGTTTTTTGTTTGTTTGTTTCTAACAAAGATGTTTAAATGGAGGAAGAAGTAGGTTGACAAAAAATGAAAAAAATAAAACTAAATACTTAAAAATGTACATGACTGCATGATTATGGTAACTGAGTATCTCTGGGTGGTAAGATTTTCTGTTTTCTAAGTTTTATTTTATACATTATAATGATTTATTGGCTTAAGAATTTTAAAATGTTTTAGATGGGCTATAAAAAAGTGGTCATTATAAGGAAGTGAATGAAAGAAAGGCTTATCAAGAAAACCAAGGATTACAATTACTGAGGAGGGTGTGGAGAAAAGAGAATCATGGCACATTGTTGGTGGGACTGTAAATTGGTAGGACCATTTATAAAACAGTACAGTGGCTTCTAGAAAAATTAAAAATAGAATTACCATGTGATCATGTAGTTCCTCTTCTGGAAACATATCTGAATGAAAATGAAATCTGTATGTGGAAAAGGCATCTGTACTCCCATATTCATTGCAGTGATATTTACAATAACCAAGAAGTGGAAAAAAACAAATGATCCATCAGCCGATGATTGGAAAAGAAAATGTGGTCTATATACATATTACCATGCTATTCAATCTTAAAGGATAAGATCCTCTCACTTATGACAACATAGGTGGAACTAGAAATCATTATATTAAGTGAAATAAGCCAGACACAAGATGATAAGCGCCATGTAATGTATCTTTATATGTGTGGAAGCTAGTAAATTTATCTTATGGAATTTGAGGGACTAGAAAGAGTGGGGGTGTGGTGTGGAAAGCTTGATTAATAGGTACTAAATTGTGGTTATAAAGGAATAAGTTCCAGCGTGCTATCCCACAGTAAAGTAATTAAGAACACTGAATGTGTACTCTCTATCTAAAAAAGGTAGAAAAAAAGATTGTGAAAGGTTTTACCCTAAAGAGGTAATAACGATTTAAAGAGACACATATGTCTGACCTGATTATATAATGTATACCTGTATCAAAATATCACATGGTATGCCAGTAAAATGTACAATATTTTTGTATCAGTTGCAAATAAATGTATTAAAATATTTTTGTTTAGATATATGGGGCATGATTAAAAAACAGTGAATGTTTAAATAAAAATATTTATTACAGCAATTTCTTTTGCGGTGATGTGTTTTTATCTACCTTATTGACTAGATCTGGCACAGTGTGACTTCTGGCTTGTTCCCAAAGTCAAAATAACCACCGAAGGTAAATATGTTTAACCAATTCAGGACACTGAAGCAGCTACAGCAGTGTAATTGAAGATTCTCAGGAAAGAGGATTCCAGAACTGCTTTAGAAAGTGGCAAGAAAGGTGAGATAAATGTGAGATAATTCTGAGGGGAATTAATAGCAATATATCTTTACCGTAATATTTTTAAAACTAAATATTCATGGTATATTTTGATCATACATCATACTCATCTTCAAAGACAGCCACTCAGATAAATATATACTTTGTGTGGTGTGTGTGTGTAAAATAATAGTTAATTTCAGTGGATTTCTCTCTGCTCTTTGAAGACTTCATGTATCCAAAAGATAAGAATTTTCTCATATATATATTCTATATAAGTTCTCTCATACATATATTCTATATATGTTCTGTATAAATTCTCTCATATATATGTATTATATATTTGTACTTACATTTATATATTTCTTTCACATTTGCTTTTTTTTTTGTGTGTGTGTGTGTGGGTACCGGGGGTCGACCTCAGGACCTCACGTGCAACATTTGCTTTTTATTAATCATGAGAATACTATATGAACAATGATAAAACTGTTTAATAATATTGTTTGTAAAAGTAGATATAAGGTTTTAAAAATGCTTGTTCAGTGGCTGTGGGAACAGTGTTGGAGAACACTTTTGCTTGGCCCTTGTCCATTTGAAATTCATCACTAAGTAAAACATTTATCTTAAAACTGTCTTGTAAATGGACATAACTCAGTGTTTTTATCGAAAATAATGTATAACTAAGACGTATAAAAATCCAGCAAATACCAACCAAACATATTTGAGAGTATAACTAAAAATAACCAGTGCAGGTTAATCTTATTTTTTTGCTTTCATTTGATTTATCTCTTTCTGTAACCATAACCTATTTACTAGGTAAAACACATGAAGAATGTAAAACAAGAAAATAGTGAAAATGGTCTACTTTTCTCTGGGAGATTAAAATATTTATGATACATGTGTAGAGTTGTTTTACTATACAACACTAATTGTACAAAGAATCTATTTCCTGTCTTCATGACGTTCTGTGTACTTTGAAGCTTTTGAGGCATACTTTTCAGTAAGTGTAAAAAATCTGCCCATTTTATATTGTATTTATAATATCCCCACTGTACAAAATAGTATATTTCAGCGGATACAATAAATTTAGGTGGTGAAAATAATTTAATCATTCTAATAACTATAAAATAGAAGTTTTCACTCTGAGGAGGACACTGTATGCATTATACTGGAGAAAAAAGATTATCATTTAAAATAAATCACACTCCTGCAGAACAATCCATTCTTCCAATAATATCACATTTCTTTCTGCAGTAGCTTTTAGTCTTGTTACTAAAGCTGGACAGTCCTCATATGATTTAGAGGAACAAATGATTGCTACACATAAATACATTATTTATTTAAGGATTCATTTGAAGTACATCTTATGACTTTCTAAAAAAGGCATTGCTTGAACAAACAAAAACTAGTGAGTACTATGCATGCATCTTACCTACACATAATGTATAATTTCAATTGCTTTAAAAAAAGTATACTTAATGATAAATATAAAATTATTGAAACTCCTGGCAAACTTCAGCTTTAATTGTTAATATAATCTGAAAAATCTAGATAGATTTGGCTTAGGGACAGATTATTTATATTTATTCTAGCTAATATAAAACACTTTTCTAAGGCCACCAACTATTTTACCATGATTCCTAGCTCTTAAAACAGTGATATTGGGCCAGTGAGATGGCTCAGTGGCGTATGCGCCTGCCTGGCAAGCGCCAGGACCCAAGTTTGACTCCCGGAACCCACATACGAAGAAGGGGGCCGGTGACATTGCTCAGTGGCACGGGCGCCTGCTGGAGTGCGAGGTCCTGAGGTCGACCCCCGGTACCCATCAAAAAAATAAAAAATAAAAAAAATAAAACAGTGATATTTAAGGCTACCATAAAACACAGACTTAATATCAGGATTAGAAAATATTGAATTCAGATGCAAAAGTGGAAGCATAAGATCGCACATTACTACTTAAAGGCTTAGGTTAAATAGGAAGTACTTTTTAAAAATTTCCAAATAGAAAAGGGAACAAAATACAGAAGGTATCTCACTGATGTTTGTTTGTTTGTTTGTTTGTTTGTTTGTTTTTTCAGTGCTGTGGATTGAACCCAGGGCCTTTCCACTGAGCTATATTCCTAGCCTTCTTTTAATTTATTTTTAATTTTTTTATTTTGAGACAGACTCTCACTAAGTTTCTCCAGCAAGACTTGAATCTGCAATACTTCTTCCTCAGCCTCCCAAAGTGTTGGGATTACAGGTGTGTGCAATATGCCTGGCTCCAACTTGATTTTTTTTTTGTCTTTAGACTTTTGGTTCATCCTTCATGTAGCCACCATCTTGGTTATTTTATTCATGTAAAACATTGTTACCGTATTAGTAAAAATATATTTACTCATTTCTACCTACTTATTTATCTAGTATGGAAAATAGGCTTGTGCACTTTTGCAGGCTGAGAAGTCTGCACTCTGCAAGCTGGAGGCCTAGGGACGCTTTTAGTGTGATCCAGTCTCAGACTGAAGGCCTCAGAACCAGGGACCTAGTAGACTAAGTCCCAGTGAAAGGGCAGGAGAAGACTGATTTTCCAGTTTAACAGGCAGGCATAAAGAGGGCAACTGCATCCTTCCTTCTCTGCTGTTTTCAGGTCCTCAAAGAATTGGTTTATGCCTCTTCACGTTAGGGAGAACAAAATTCTCCCTTCACAGAATTCACCAATTCAGCTTTTAGTGTCTCAGAGACATTCAGAAACTAAGCAAATTGGGCAGCCTCCAGTCCCCCTCCAGTGGCACATGAACCAACCACCACAGTTGCCTTCATATCCTCAGCTCGAGGATCCAAATTCCTTGAATCCATTCATTCACTAGAAGTTAATTTATTCCCTTTAAATATTTGCCCAAATTCACTTTACTGGAATGAACTTCTCTCACAAGTCTCTATAAAATGTCAGCCCACTATTTACCTTGCTTCATTTTTAAAGATAAAGCACTTAAAAACTTAATCGCCTTGCACGTTATGAATGAAATTGTATATTTGGTCATTCTCTTTCTGTGTCTATGATTACCGGAATAGGAGCGCCTACAAGTAAGGGTTGTGTTGTTTCAGTATTGTGACTGCATCCTCAGGACGTGGGTTGGTGATCAATAAATACTGCGTGAATGAACACACTGGTGTTGAAAGAAGGGAAGCAATTATTTTGTCTCTCAGGCCATAAGCTTCCTTCTACCTGAGACCCATGTAGAATTCAGTATTTCACAACCAGCCACCCATTCTTTGGGGGTGCTTTTCCAAAGCTAAATCTCACCTCCACTGTGAATCAACTTAGTTTCCCCTTGCTACTCAGTGAAGTCGCTGCCAGCAGCTAAGAGTCTTCTTCCACCTCTCTCTTCACCTCTACGCATCTCTGGAAGAGCCTCTGAGCATCTGGTCTCGGAACTCACCCATGTCTCCTCTCATTCTGCCCCTGCGCTGAAGGTTTCAAGTTCTTGGAGCTTCTGGGTTTATACCTTCTCCGCCAAGGTAAACAAATATAAATTGTGCCTTACTTTGGTACAGTACTTCAAACTTTCAAAGTGAATAGACTTCACTAACTAAGAAAAGATGGTTGTTATTCCCAGTGAGAATTTCCCTTTGCAATTGTCTTTGGAGAAGAAGCACCTATATTGTGACCGTACCAGAAAATAATCTCTCTTTTTACTGTGTTCTTAAGGGAAAATTTGTTCCCTGAATTGGTGGATCCACCTTAAACTCTCTAAATTGTCCCTTGGATAATCTTCCCAGTATCATATATAGTATCCACATAAGTATGGTTTCTATGAATCATGATTTAAATATAGTCTATCCCTAATTTAATTCAGTCCACCTGTTTGGGCTCTTTATGCACAGACAGAATCTTTCACAATTAGAGATAATGATGAACCAATAACAAATGTATGTTTAATAAGATGTGTGCTTCGTGGGTCAAGTATTTTATAAATGTTATTTACTTTCACTGAAACATGAGTCATAATAACCTCACAGATTAGACAATGGGGGATAAAGGAATTAAATAATTTAAAAGGGCAAGCGGAACGTAGGTTAATTGAATCTATTGGTCATTCTCTACTAAGTTAATGAAACATTCCCAGCCCTGCCCCTGAAGTCTATCCCATCAAAACAAATTTGAATGCCCCATGCGTACACAGCTTTCATCCTAAGGGATTGTCCCAAGAATCAGAATTTATGATGGATGCAAACTCGCCACCCCCATATGATGAGATGTAAGTAGTATTTCCTTCAGCTTTCTGTGGCTTCTCTACTTGTAAACAAGAAAAAACAAACAAACAAACAAACAAACAAAAAAACCTACATAAAGTTACTTTGCTCTTTTTGAGGGATTTAGGGAGAACAAAGCAAGCCCAACTGGGTTTTTTTATTTTTCTGAGCCCTGATTCCATTCATCCACATTGGTTCCATATGGATGAATTCTATCATTCAGACTCAAATGGAAGTTGTGAAAACTCAGAGTAAACCTAAAGAACATGAAAACTTCAAATTGAGCTAGTGAGAAAAGGAAAAGCATTCATTTGGAGGACTTGCCATCTGGGATCGAATTTTCATCAAAATCTTTTTTTTTTTTTTTTTTGGTCTTGACAAAATGCGGGTTGCATCACATCAAGAAAGTTTGGCTAGGGCTGGTGAGATGGCTCAGCGGCATAAGCGCCTGCCTGGCAAGTGCGAGGGCGAAAGTTCGACTCCCGGAACCCACATATGATAAAAGGGCTGGTGATATCGCTCAGCGGCACGAGTGCCTGCTGGCACACGAGGTCCTGAGGTCGACCCCTGGTACCCACAAAAAAAAAAAAAAGAAAAGAGAAAAAAAAGTTTGGCTAAACCAGCGCTTTGAATGTTACCACGGAAATATGTCAGTAAGTAGAAGCATGTGTGTTCTTCCTCAATAACCATAAATTTGGTCTGCAGTAACTAAAATCCTATCATTTAAAATAAAATCATCAATTGGACATTCTTAATAGCAGACAATATTTTAAATAGCTTAAGGTCTAAAACTAAGTATAGCTATGAAGATGTCACAGTAGAAATTTGATTAAAATGAAAGAAGCAAGTCTATGTAAGATCTTTACCTAACCTACACAGTAATAAATATTCATCCCTGTTGTGATTTAAATATGAATTGCTCCCTAGAGATTCATGTATTGAGGGTTTAATATTCAGAGGTGGGGCCTGCAGAGGGCACTAATCTGGTCAAAGGATTAATACACTGTTGAGTCAACGGCAGAATGAGCTCTTAGGAGGTGGAGTCCGGTTGAAAGAAGTAGGCCAGCCGGGTGTCCCTTTGAAGGGTATATATTGTCCCTGGCCCAGGATGAATGTATTCATTATATATCACAAATATGTACTAATAAAATGAACCAATAAAAAAGTGCAGGTGAAAATGAGGTATCAATACACACACACACATTATTCAGCCTAAAAATAGAAGGAAACCATGCATTTGTGACTATATGGATGAACCTCAAGGACATTGTACTAAGTGAAATAAGCCAGGCACAGAAAGACAAATATTGCAATATATTACATAAATCCATGTGATGGTTTACATCTGGAAATGTCCCACAGATGTCTCACATATTCAGAGTGGAGATTTAGAGATTTTGGAAGATTCTTAGGTCATGGGGTTGCTCTACTCATTAATGGATTGATTCATTAATGAATTTTTAGCTAAATGTGCTGTTAGGAGGTAGGGCATGGTTGGAAGTATTGCATTACTTGACATGTGCCTTAGGAGGTTATATATCCCTCCAGGGTTCCTCCCCTTTCTCTCTGTGCTTCCTGGCTGCCATGAGATGAGCAGCTTTCCTCTTCTAGGCTCTTCTTCCATGCTGTTTCTGACTTTGGCCACCTGGCCATGGACTGAAACCCCCAAATTGTGAGCTAAATTAAACCTCTCCTGGGGCCGGTGAGATGGCTCAGCGGTTTAAGCGCCTGCCTTGCAAGCGCGAGGGCCCGAGTTCGACTCCCGGAACCCACATACAAAAAAGGGGCCGGTGATATCGCTCAGTGGCACGGGCGCCTGCTGGCGCGCGAGGTCCTGAGGTCGACCCCCCGGTACCCACAAAAAAAAAAAAAAAAAAAAAAACCTCTCCTGGTTTAAATTGTAGGTGTTGACTATTTTGTCCCGGCGATGATGAAACTGACTAGTGTAATGTGGAATTTGAGGATGTCAAAAACATAGAAGCAGAGATTAGATAAGTGGCAACCAAGGGGTCAGGGGAGGGAAGAATGGGAGGTAATGGTCAAAGTGTACAAAGCTTCAACGACGTAGGTTGCCTTAGCTCCAAAGAACTAATGTACAGCTTATGGAGTAAAGTTAATGGTACTGTGGCATTTACCTAAAATTTCCTAAGAGAATAAATATTATATATTCTCATAAGACTCACAAAATGACAACTATGTGAATAGATTTATATACTGATCAGATCGATTATAGTAATCATTTCATGATGTGTATTTATAACAAAGTATCACACTCTATACTTTATGTATATGAAATTTTTATTAAAAATAAAACTTAAAAAAATAACTTAGTGTGTTTTGGTTGTGGTCATTTGTGACCTTATAAAAATATTCTATTGGAAAATGAATATGGTTGGTTCATTCCTAATTGGCCTTGAGGAAATGAAACATCTTTTAGGGATAGGTCTTGGTGTAGAGGATGAACTATAATATGTAACTATGGTAAGTGGGGGCTATTACTGTCGATATCCAGAGATTTAGACTTGAAAATACCATAATTGTAGCTAACACAGAGCATGAGTGTTATTTACATAAACAACATTAACGTTAACATGACCCTAACAGACACGTGCTATTAAAATCTACAGTAAGGGGATTGTGAACCCCAGTTCCACACAAATTTAGGTCAAACTATTGCAACACACTATCTGTAAATCTGGTGTGTGCTGTAGCTGAAAGTTCATTGTAGCAAAGACTGCAGAGAATCATCTGAATAAACTCTGTATCACAGTAAAGTAATGAGATGATAATGAATACAGCTTCCATGCAGTGGGAAAAATAACACATAGTGAGTGAAAGTAATATGAAAAAGGGGTCAAACATCTGCAGGTATTATAGGAGAAGGAGTAAAATTGTATGCAATTTTAATCTGGTGCACTGTGAATACTAGGTAAGTTATCTATCTTTTGGGCACTTGCATGGCCAACTTGTGAGGTTGACCATGGCCATAGACTGTGCACTTACTTTGAATTGAATTGATTTGGACTCTTGACCCAAACATTCAAAGACCAGACCTTGTGAATTGTCCAAGCATTTCTAGTTTTAAATCATCTGGAGTTCCAGCAGGGCACCATAAAAACACAGGAAGACCATCATCATTTTTCAAGAAAATGTAGTTTCATTCAAAGAAATCCTATGCAGCCAATAACAAGCCTGTGGTAGAACACATTAATTCAATAATGATAAAAAGAAGCAAGATATATTATGTACAGGTACAAATTCCCTATGATGAATGTTATCACTATGTATATCTGAAATGTACCAAGAAAAAAAGAAAAAAAAATGATCCATATACTACTATATATTATATATTATTATAATAATAATGATAGCTCATGGAAGATCAGTATAAAGGAGTACTATGTAAAAAGTAGGCTATGAATGAATCTGCAGCATGGTTAGTTTTATCTCATTGCATACTATACATGCACATAATATATCAGAAAAGATATGCTGTCAGAGGTTTTTACCATTGAATTCTGAGAAGATCACATATTACTTTTACTTTGTTTTTATAAGGAGGATATACTACATGGCTACTGTGAAAAATAGCAACATAAACAACAACGAAAACAAAAGTATCAGTTCTGCATCAGTGTTTCATATTCTGGTCCAGGTTCTTTCACACTGAACATTACCACCACTCTCTAACAGGAAAGTGCCATTAGTGTCAGCAGCCAAGCGAGTCCTAACGCATCTATTTCCAACTAATGCACGGAAATAGCAGCCTTCCCCCTGTACTTTTTTCTGCTTCAGTTATGTTCCCCAAGGCTAGTGCTGCTCACAGCCTCCTTAACCCTCCTCATCCTCCCGTGTACTCACCCACATCAATCCCTGATGCCAAATGATCTTCAAGTGCCACTGCACAAGACAGACTATGAGCAGCTCCAACAGTTGGGCAGCATTTTCTAATTTTTGTCTTTGGACAGCCACCATCATGCAGTAACGCCCATGCAGAGAGTCTAGGAACAGGCATCTCTGGGTATGCTATGCAGGTCTGGGGATGTGAAGGAAGAATCCTGCATTTTAAGCAACAGTAAAAGTTATGAGATACTGTAGGAAATATCTTATTTCTCTTATAAGAAAGCAAGGGAAATTAAGAAGTCAAGGCAAGGTGGAATAAAAGTGAGATTCCCTTTAGGCTAACAACTAATGTAAATGCAGAGATAATGCATTTATTTCTGTCATTGTTTTAATTAAATTCATCTAGTCTTTATGCGCCATGCAGTGAACATTTTCCTTTTAAGCTACAGTAAAACTCCTAAGTTGAGAAGGAAACACTCGTTTTTAAAAGACATTAAATTACTCTTTTGCATTTTTATAGTGTGTAATATTTTCTTGTGAAAATTAACATATCATTGTTAATAAATGCATAAATGCAGTGTAACCAATAATGTTATAAATCTGTTTTTGAGAAGACCATGTATTTTTGGGCTAATCTATGCTTACATAAATCTTTGTTTTCTTTAATTTTATTAATAAAGTGGGTTCTGGAAACAAATTTTCTCAACTAAGTCATGGTGGCGTTTGAAGTATCTTGAAGATCTTATCTGAGAGTTTCAGTGAAAGCTGTGGAGAAGGTTCCCATATTGGGAAAGAAATAGAGAGACCATTGTCTATAGCAGTTATATAGTCCTCTGGCTTCTTCTATCTATCCAAGAATTGATTTAAATGATGTGTGATGCTCTTTACTTAAAGTATCCCATGCAACTCCCTTTCTTACATATAATGGATTCATGTAATCTTCATTTAGATTTTACTTTCACATTCACCTCATTAAAATATTAACCAATCAAATCATATAGATAACAATATAGTAGATAATTCCGATATAATTGTGCCTACCATTTAATAAGTCTTCTTGAAGTACCTCTTATTTTATCTTTGTGCCCATTTCATAGGTAAAGGAAATGGGATAGGTTACATTAACTCATATGTTTTTGCACGGTAAGTTTAAGAAGAACTGAAGCTATAGTTCAGATCATTCTGGTTTTGAGCCTGTTCATCTTACTTTCATTCATTATGAGCTTTTTGAATTTTATACCAAATCAAAACTTTTCATCTGCATAATGTTCTTCGAATATAAAACAGTGAATTCATGCTCAGTGAAAATTAGAAAATAGAGTATTAAATTATTACTAGAAATTCAAAAAACTTTAAACATTTGAAATATGTATGTTTCCCCTGTTTATCTTCCATAAAGGGATGGTTCTCTTTTATCCATGTGATAATGAAAAACAACATCCTTAATTTTTTTTTGTGTGGGTACCAGGAGTTGAACTCGGGACCTCACGCTTGCCAGGCAGACACTTATGCTGCTGAGCTATCTCATCAGCCCAACATCCTTAATTTTTAACAAATGAATAACACACACACACACACACACACACACACAGACACACAGACACACACACACACGCATACACACTGTCTGTATCATTTGATGTACTAGGTATGTATCACTATTAACAAACTGGCAATAGCAAAAAAAGATGGTGGACATAGTAACTTCTTAAACAAAAATATTATTAATTTTGCTTATGAATATTTAATTTTGTGAAGTCTCAGTTGGGATGGCTTAGGATGGCTCTAGCAGGCAGAAAGGAGCCATTTCCCAGAGACCTGCAGTTCAGCGTGAACTGGGACAACCAGGTAGGTCATGGTGGGGGCTGTCATGTCCAGCTCCTTCCCATGTTAGCATCTCCATGAGCCATGCATGCTTCTTCAAAGCTTAGTGCCTTGGTTTCAAGCTCAAACATCCCAAGAAAGCAAGGAACAAGTGATATTAACCCTTACAACCGTTCTCAGAAGTCACACAGTGTGACGTGTGTTGGAATTACTCTTGTCACTAGACAACCACCCAGATTTAAAGGTGGGGGGATGATGTAGATTTCTCTTCTCAGTGCAATGAGTGTTAAACCACCTTGCAGGAGTAACCATGAGAGTACTGTGGCTTCATATTGAAAATATTTTCCACAATTAGCATTGAAAATTCCCTTTATTAAGAGAGATAATTAAGTGCTCAGCATTTACCAGTCATCATGACACCATTTGGACAGCAGGAAGGATATGCAAGTATAATTAAATAAGTACTTTGCCACCCACTCAATTGAGGTTTAAGTAAGGAAATGAAAGTAACATTTGCTGTGGACAATCTAGGATCAACTATATGTTCAACCAGAACATTCTGTTACAAAATAAAGTTCTCCCTGGCTACACATCTAGGAGTGTATATGTTCTAAAAGCATCTAGGTGAAGGTTGCAAGTTTTTATATTCACAACAGTACAAGTGTTACTTGAAGGAAGTTGCTTGGTGGATGATAAGAATTTTATTTCTGCAAATGTTTCTGAAAATTATAATTTTTCTTTTCAGGATTGCACTGAACTGATTTCAAAATGATTTCATTATGCTCTGCTCAGCATCCAGCCCAGGGCCTTGAACACCTGGGTACTTAATAATGTGAATTCAACGATGAATTACTATTATAAACCCTTCGTGGAATTCAAAATATTTCACTGTATGATTTGGGTTACAGCATTTGACTGAAGTATTTTTTTTCTCTCTTTCATTCACTTAATAAATATTTATGGAGGATTCCCAAGGTCAGACTTTTTAATTATGGGCTATGGGAACAGAATAGAGGAAATCTAATAAATTCTAGATCATTTATTTAAAATTATCTAAGGTCCAGGTCAGAGGATGTAGTTCAAATGTATTTATCCAACTTAAATATACACAAGACTGCATAAAGGCCATGCCCTTGTCCTCGGTGAGAAGAAATAGTATGTTTATGTCACGCAGGAATATAAAACAATTACACGAATGGTCACCTCAGTGATTATTGCCCTCCAAATCGCTCAGTGTCTCCTGTGAATACACTTTTACCTCCTTTTCAGGGGGACTGTTCTGTATTCTGGCCACAACCATACTTTTTGTGTGTATTTTTAAAATTTAAAACATGGTTTTGGAATATAAAATTATTGTGATCACTTGGAGAGCTTTAATTTTCTTTCATTTATCTACTAAAAATGGACTTGGGCAGTGAGCTGAAACTAAGATACTTATGAGAGAAGATTTTATGTGTTTAAATAACCATTTTCTTCACTATTTTAAGCACATATTTTTCCACACATCATATAGAAACCAGTCCTGCTTAAATTGTTGAGTGGAGATGAATGTTATAAGTTATTCTCTCTTCAATGTCTCTTGTTCCATGTAGAGTAGGAAACTGAAAACAATAAAATCATAATCTTTAGCCATGGATTAGATATTTCAGTTTTTTACCATTTAATACAGACATTGTCTTAATCTATATTGTGCTGATATAACAAGTACCTGAAACTGGAAAATTTATTTCTTGCGTTGTGGGGTAGGAAGTCCGAGGTCAAGGGGTCTATGTGTGATGAGTGGGCTTGCTCTACTTGCTGTGCCATCCCATGGTAGAAGAGGGGAGAGAATGAAAGGCTGGAAGCCTGTATAAGAGAGAGGGAAGAACTGGTGTGGGGCAGGTCTGCCCTAAATCCTTGGGGATGCATGGCAGCTGCACCTGGTATCCACATGCAGCATCTGGACATTGACACACTCTCCCCCTGTGACTGATGTCCTGCTGCCCTGTCCATAGGATGGGTCTGAAAGGCAGGTCATGCAGCCTCAGCAGCACAAGGTGAACTAGTCATTTATTTTACCTCAGCTAATTTGTTAATGAAGATTTTTATTCTACGTGAAAGTATATTTTTTCTCCAGTTAAAAATATTACTAAGCTGTATTTTATTACTTGTTTTCTTTATGATATATTGTACTAATTAAATGTTATCCCACATAGCTAGGCAGTCTGAATTCCACTTTGCGACAGTTTTTTATCTTCCTTAAATGTGCATTGCTCCTTTTAGCTATCGATTAAATATTTCAATTTTTACCACAATAAACACTAGCGATTAAATGTCACCCCAGTCTTGTAGTGAGAGAATGTTTATATAAATGGGATTTCAGTGAGATTGATATTCCTTTCTCTTGTAACGATGTCTCCCACAAATTTAAATATGTTGAATATGCTTTTCCTTCCCCTTGCAACTTCCTTGCCTAGCCTTCCGATAAAAGTCAAGTTTGATCTTGTAATGATGCACTTCAACCCGAAATGACAGGACCTGTGCCTGGATTTTACAGCTAAATTGATTTGTTAGTAAATGTGTTCCTGAAACTTGCACTGCTGCTGCTATAGGTGGAATCATCTCCTGCTGTAGTGAACAACCTGTAAGAATTAAGAAGGTCTCCCACCTCTGATGGAAACACAATGTATTTGGCTGAGAAATCAAGCAGGTTAAAGGAGGTTATTTTTAGGATGATGGGGCTAGGTGGACTTGTATGTAGGATGTGAAAAATAGAGTTTATGGTAAAGTTGATCCCTGTGCCTAGTAAATTATCAATATTGTAAAGCAGGGGTTCGTTTATCTCATTCTCCCTTTTCTGAGTCTTCCTGTCTCTATGCCTTCCCTAATTTTAACAGTAGATGAGCTAAGAAGCCCATCGATTTCACCCTTCTTTCTTCCTGGAGGTAATTATACGCACCCACACCCACATTAGATTCCTTATAATCATCCCAGACTATCTTGAAATAATTGTCAATATATATACCAGACATCTAAATTACTTCCCAATGATTTAGAATGTAGAAGAAAACTTACTGATTTACTGACCTTGTGTAACTCCTGAAGATCTAAAGGTGAGATGTTGGAATGCTCATAATTTCACTGTTACTATGTAACAGTTTAGTAAAGCAAAGCCCTCTATCCCTGAAAGAATGGAATTAAAATAAAAATGAGATTTAAAATCCTATTCTTTCCAAAGAGTATTTAAGGTGCTGCAGTGTAAACTGATATTTATTTTCACAGAAGCTGTTTTCTTTAAACTGCTTAATGTTTTCTTATCAATAGTTACAACTTTTAGGAAATATGACTAATCATTTCTTTTGTGTATAAATCTATAAATCGTTTGTTTTATTTTAAACTTCTGATTTTTAGCCTACAATTTCACTTTTCATTGTTCTAAAAGGCATTAAATCACCCAATAATCTTCAAAGTTTCCTGTTGCTTTGATCTTAGCCCCTGCTTCCACATATGAGAAGGTAATTTGCTTGTACTTAAGGAATATTGGAGAACAACGGCCGTCTCCTTTTCCTCAGTCAAATTCATCAACAAGTTCTGTAAGACATGCAGGTTAGTGGATTGCAGCAATTAGGGATGCTACAAGTTGTGAAGTTGGAGAAAATGTTCAAATTTGATTTTAAACAGTGAAAAACAGACATTCCATGATGTTATGATTCCCTCTTTGTATTTTTAACCTGGGATTAGAATAGAAATGGTGAAAAAAAGAAGCACAAAAATTAAAGTCAACAGTTTTATTTTTAGTATTACTAGATATATTTTAAATGACATAAAGCTTTCCTCAGAAATATTAACTGGGTAAAATAAGTGCGTCAAAAAAGAAATAATAACTTTATTCCTTCTCAAGGTTTTGCATTAATGCTTAAATCAGACATAAAACCATGTAACAAAACTAGTTTTAGAAAGAAAAAAGATGAGTATTGTGACATTTTTGAAGTCATACTCCTCATCTTAACTGGAGAGTTGTCTTTACAATTTGTTTTTAACTTAAACTAAATATTAGTTCATAGTTACATTCATTAAGACGTTTCATTCAGCATGTGACCCTGAACTTCATAATCAAATGTACTTCTACTTCACCTACAATAGTACAGAGATGCTGATTACTTCTTTCTCCTCATCCCATGCCAAGAGTGGCTGAGAGCACTTCATAAATTAACTACCTTAATCTCAATCGGTCCTGTATGAGGCAGACTGTGGTTGTGGCAGTCACTTATTAGAGACAGGGAAGAACAAAAGACTGTTTATTCATTTGCCTCAGGTCATCAAGCCTGTGGCAAAAGTGGGATTTGAACCCCGGGGTCTCAACCTGGAATGAGTGCTCTTTGACGCTATGAGGGCCACCTCTCAGAGTGCAGTCATTACGGCCACAATTCTCTTGCTCCCATTACAGGGACAGAAAATGGGATTGCTCTGCTATAGCCCACTTAATCTTCCTAGGAAACCTGGAAGATAAGAAAATTAACTTACTCTACTTAAAGATAAGAAAATATTGCTGTAGGATGTTGAATAACTTTTGCACTACCACAAAATTATGTTCATGTGCCAAACCTAAAACGGAAATTCTTTAGCATCCTTTTGTTCTTCCATCATTTCTTCCAAAAGTTTAAAATATTATTATTTCCACTGTATTAACCTACATTTCAAGCTACAAAATTGAGATTATAGATAGGCATTAGGAGGAAGATGATAAAGGAGAAAGAGAAGCTATTTTTGCAACCTACACAAAAGTCACAATTTTGAGTACCTGTAATTGTTGCCAGGAACAACAAACCAAACCAAACCAAACAAACAAACAAACAAAACAAAGGTAAGGAACATGGGTTTCTCAGGGCACAATGGGTTGAAGATCGAGTGTGCACGAAGTTTATTGGGAAATAATCTTGAGCCACACCTGTGGAAGGGAACCTGGGAAGAAGGGACGGAAGAATTTGAGCTGTGATGCAGTGCCAGAGAAACTGTCAGCTGACCCAACAGAGGAGTCGGAAACTAGGATGATCTTTAAGCATTTTTGTAATTTGGAGTGAGGGGTTCAGTCCTTTATAACTCAGCATTTATCACAGGCTTCTATTGGAAATGGGGGTAATTTATGATAAATTGTTTTCTCCAGTAAAGGAAATTTCCAAAAAGTAAAAATATATAATTAGTATTTGCCAGAGGCACCCATAGAAGGGGGATCTAGTAGGTACAGCATTACATTCATCACCAGCTACATGCTGCCCTACTCCAATTCACATTTCCTGCATAGCCCTGAACAGCAAATGGACTTCTCTTCTTGGGGCAGTTAGGAAGGTTAGTGATACAAAGTGTAATCCTCATCCATGTAATTGTCTTGCTCTTCATCCACTCCTCATATGATGAGTAACATAATTTGTTGTTTCAAAATAAAGCTGAGGGCTCCTTGATAAAGAATGCATTACATATTTTAAGAAGCGAGAGGAGAGCATTATACCAAATCCTTAGAGTGGTCTTATAAATGTGAAGCCTTCTGAATTGTACAAGTTGAGTGCCTTTAAAGATGATACTGGCTTTTTCTTGTCTCTTTCTCTATTCTATATTTCTATTGCACTCAACATGGACCTTCTCTGGTCTTAAAGGATTACCTAGTATTTTGAACAGACCCCCCAATCTGAAGAGTTGAGTCCCGGTCACCCACCATGCCACAGTAGTTGCATTATCCTATTTACCATCGATGTGGGTTAAGCTAGAAATAACAGGGCCTAAGAGTGTCACTTTTCATTAAAGCTATGGCTATTTGCCCTTATTGTGTTACAGTAGTGTCTTAGTCACTTTCTGTCAGTGGGATAAAATACCTGATATTCACAACTGAAAGGAGCAGAGTTTTATTTTGGCTTAGGGGTTTAGTTGACAGTTGGCTGGCTCTAAGGCAGAAATGGCACAGTGGAATGGTATGGCAAGGAAATGCTGTTCAATCCATGGCAGTCAGGAAACAGAGATGGAAGGGAGGAGCCAGGGACAAAAATACAACTTTCGGATCATGTCCCCAGTGACCCACCTCAAACCAAGACCCAATTCTGAACAGAACATTAAACTGAAGAATTTCTCAAAGGATGAGTCCACTGATGAATATAGTGCCCTCATTATCCAGTCACTTTCAACAAACCTGAAAATTTTGTGGAATATTTTAGATCTAAGCCATACCATTTTGCCCCTGAGCCCCAAAGACTCATATCCATCCTACTGCGGAAAATGCGTTTAGTTCATCTCTAAAAGTCATCAAAATCTTAACTGTTCCAGAATTGTTGAACAGTCCAAAATCTCTTCTGGGACACAAGGTAAATTCTTAGCCATGAGCCTCTATAAAAACAAAACAAGGAAGTTAAATATTGCTGAACTGCAGTGGCACAGAGTAATCATTTCTACTCCAAAAGGGAGAAACAGAGGTATAGAAAGGAATGGGACTAAAGCAAGCCCAAAACCTAGCAGAGCAAATGCTAAATCTTATAGTTCCAAATTCAGCACCAAGGGCAGGTTGTAGTGAGATGTGAACTCCAAAGGTCTTGAGCAGCTCCACACCTATGGCATTGTCAGATATTGCCCACATGGCCTCTTTTTGTGGTGGCTCTGCTAACCACCTGAACTTTGCTTAATGGATGATCTGTGTTCCTGGCATCTGCAACTTCCTGGAGTCTAAACTCCAATTTTGCCTTCACTATCACTGCACTACCCTCTCAAAGACATACTGCCTGGCTTCACAGGCCTTCTTCTGAAATCTACTTGGAAGCCTCCATGACCCTGTATCTCTTGCATTCTGCATGTCTATAAAACCAACACTACATGGATGACTCCATGGTCTACCACCAGCCTGAGCAGTGGCCAGGCCTCCTTGGAACATGGCTGCAGAAGCCTCTGAGTGTCCAGATGGCTAAGCACTGTGACGCCAATCCAGGGAAATCAATTTCCTAAGCTACCCTTCTTAAACGAGGGGCTCAGGGACTGTCTTTTCAAATGAAAGCTTTACAGTTTTACACCAGTGAGCCTGTGAAGAGTGGAGCTGATGATTCCTCAGATGCCCTCAAGCCACCTTTCCTACTGTTCTGATGCAAAGTACTTTCCTTCTTTCTTTCTTTTTTTTAATTTTTTTTTTAGTTTTTATTTTTTTGTGGGTACTGGGGGTCGACCTCAGGACCTCACGGGCCAGCAGGCGCCCTTGCCGCTGAGCGATATCACTGGCCCTTTTTTTGTATGTGGGTTCCGGGAGTCGAACTCGGACCCTCGTGCTTGCCAGGCAGGCGCGTACACCACTGAGCCATCTCACTGGCCCCTTGCCTTCTTTCTAATGTTAATTTTTCTCAGCAAAAATGCACTCCATTCACCCAATTTTGTAAGTACTTCCTTTTTTTTTTTTTTTTTTTTTTTGTGGGTACCGGGGGTCGACCTCAGGACCTCGCGCGCCAGCAGGCGCCCGTGCCGCTGAGCGATATCACCGGCCCCATTTTTGTATGTGGGTTCTGGGAGTCGAACTCGGGCCCTCGCGCTTGCTGGGCAGGCGCTTAAGCCGCTGAGCCATCTCACCAGCCCAGTACTTCCTTTTTGCTGAAACTGTAAATGTTTTACATCTTTTGGCTCTAAAATTTGCTTGTGATTCTTATTGTACTGGCTAAAAGAAGCAGCAGTTTTCAGGTCACAGCCTGAATTTTGGGCAGTCTTCAAGTGTCCTGTGACAGATTATTGAGTCCACTATCCTTAATCTCAGTCTTCCACAAAGCCACAGGACGTGAAAAAAATGTAGACAAATTTTCTGCTGGGGCATAACACACATGGCTTCTAGTCCAAGTGCAATGAAATCCTTTCCATCAGAAACCTCCTGGGCCTAGAATTCACTGTCTGCATTTCAATCAGCATTCTGGTCCTCTGAACTCCAACCAGAATCTCCCACCAAGCTTGACTTATAGATTTCAGAACATTTCTAGTCAACATCTCTAAATCTTTCCAAACTCTTCCGAGAACCACTTCCAAACACTTCTAAAACATATGATCAAGTTTATTCAGAGACATAACCCCATTTCTCTGCTACCAAAATCTCTTTTTTTTTTTGTGGGTACTGGGGGGTCGACCTCAGGACCTCATGCCCCAGCAGGCGCCCGTGCCGCTGAGTGATATCACCGGGCCCTTTTTCGTATGTGGGTTCCGGGAGTTGAACTCGGGCCCTCACGCTTGCCGGGCAGGTGCTTAAGCCGCTGAGCCATCTCACCGGCCCTCTTTTAATCACTTTACTATTACTGGACACAATATAAAACACTTCCAATTTAATGGAGATGTTTATTTTGGCTCATGGTTTCACAGCATGGTCAGTGAGATTATAGGAAGAAATACCATGGTAGAGTGGACCAGCAGAAGAAAACTCCTTATGTCATGGTGGTCAGGAAAAAGTAAGCAAAGAGTGGAACCATGAGAAAGAATGTATCCTTCTAGTTGATGCTCCCAGTGACCCAGGCCTATCTAAGCCCTTTCTGTAAATAGCACATTCAGCTACTAAACTCATAAATAGATGAGTCCACTGCTGAGTATAGGGCATGCATGGTGCAATTACCTTCAACACACATGAGAATTTTGAGTAATATAAGGAACCATAACAACAGCAGTATTTCCTTTGAATTATGAAGGTCAACTACCTCTACCCAATAATGTCTCATTTTCTTGCCTGTTGCTCACAAGACAGAAATACCCCTAACTCATACCAATGTGGTAATTTTGTGGTAGATTTTTGTGATTGTTTTCTCACTTGCTTTTAATCATAGATATAAGATTTAGACATATAAGAGATTATTTCATACATCCTGCTGAACTGATGAATTAAATAGAAGCCTCAACTATTGTGTCACTTGTTTTCTCAGGGTGAGTTTTTCATTTCATCTAGGGTCTAGTTGGACGCTACATGCAGGTTTTCCAAGGTGTATAATCATTTGCTGCAGACAATGTGGCTACAGGTTCAGAGACATAGACGTCTGTGTTCAGGTTTTATCGCTAGGGCTTCGAAAAAGTATCACATTCTCCTACCACTGATATTTCTAATACAGAGATTTCATACAAGATGATTTCCTCTTGGACAATATTTAAGACTATCTAGAAACACTTTGTATTGTACAATAGGGGAAGAGAATGATGCTACCATATGGTGGAATAAAAACTAATTATAACAAAAATTATGTAACAAGATTCAGGAAAATCCATTCATACCTAAAGAGTAGCCCATCTAATACATCAGTAGAGCCAAATCCTGTTTGTACGCCACAGGACTCCTTTCGTGACTAAAAGTAGAGTGCTCCTTTCTCTACACAAAGGTCTGGAATGCGGCAGAGACTGCTTTGCAGTGGGTCTGGCCAAAAGTTGGCAGCTCTTCACGCCATCTGGAAGGTGGGTTGAACAGCATCCCCAGGTTTTGGATTTGCTCTCCTTCTAACTTTACCTGAGGCCAACTACATGTTGTAACTTTCTTTATGGTGACAGTGGCATGATGGAATCTGTATTTATGATAAACAGTCAATTTTCTCTTAGAAAATGATAAAATGTGAAAAATGTACTTTACATTTTCTAACATATTTATTCTTCTGACACTCTTGATTCTTTATGCAGATACAATTTCCATCTGCTATCATTTTCTTTCGGCCTGGAAAGCTTTCTTTGATGTTACTTACAGAATAAGTCTGGTGGCAATGACTTCTCTAAAATCTATTGATTTAAATATGCTTTTAGTTTACCTTGATTACTAAAGGGGATTTTCTCTGTATTTAAATATACAGTTTAATATTTTCTTAACCTGAGTGTATGATGTAAGAATGCCACAGCAATTATTACTTTATTTGGCTGAATATGTATTTGATTTTCTTCTGATGACTTCAAAATTTTTCTTTCTGATTTAATTTTTAAGCATTTAATTATGATGTGCCTTAAAAATAAAATAACATTGCCTTATTTTTTACAAATTTATTTTTAGTTGGGTTGGCTTGTTTATCTTATTTTTTTTTCTTATATTTGTAGTACTGAGTCAAACTTGGAACCACGTATTTCAAGCACTATTTCTTCAAATATACTCTTTATCACTCATTCCTTGCTTGTTTTTGAAACGTAAGGTCCACATATGGTGGACTTCCTGATTTCCCACCCTAAATCTCTGAGGTTCCCATTTGATGAGTCATTGTATGCAGGTGTCCTCCGAAGAAATCATGCCTTGGCGGAGGGAGACACGTGTTTTCAGCTGAGCACTCCACGAAGATGGCTTCCAGTGAGGGAGTGGGGTTTCTTCTGGTGGCATTTTCATTAGCTGGTAGAATAAGTCTTTTATTTCTACTGGGAGATCTGGTCATTGATCAGAAAGTCTACCATGAGCAGCAGCAAAATAATTTATCTATCCACCCAATAGTTCATTTATTTTACTGCTACAAGTTATTTACATAGGGCCATTTAATTGCCATTATCTTGCTAGGAACTGCAGACATATTTTGATAAAGGTATAGGCTTATACAGGAGAATTTAAAAATTGAATTGTAGTCATTCACTTGAGGACAAGTGTAATTTCTTCACAAACACACACACACACACACACACACAGGAAAACATTAAAAATATGAACCTTACACAAGTTGCCAAACAAAAGGGTAAAGAGAGCATTTCAAGAGGCTGAAACAAATTTTGGAAGTAAAACCA
Source organism: Erethizon dorsatum (assembly GCA_028451465.1). Lineage (NCBI taxonomy): Eukaryota > Metazoa > Chordata > Mammalia > Rodentia > Erethizontidae > Erethizon > Erethizon dorsatum. Next base: position 62,463,354 of record CM051833.1, read on the forward strand.
AAGAATTAGTAAAAAAAAAAAGTTAAAAATGATTTTCTTTCCAGAGAGATGAAAAATAGTATGAACTAAATGGGAGATCACAATTTAGAGAAAATATGGAGGAGTTGTTTACAGGAAGTGCTGCCAATCTCATGGTAAGGTACCAAGCTCTCACAATTTATTCAGAATTAATAAGCAGATAATATGTAAAATGTATAGTGTTAAGCATGCCATTTCTTTAAAGCCTCTTCTGCTTATAAAAATTTACTTTTATTTTATACTGAGAGTCTTATATATCAATGTTGGTTTTAACAGAAAAATTCTACTAAGTATTGATATTAGGAGAGACTTAATTATACTGGAATAAAGCCTGATTAATCTCATCCATTCCTATGAGACTCACCAAAGTGAATAAGAAAGCAAAAAGGTGATGCAGACCCTGAGATCTTCAGGAGGAAGCAAATTTCTCCAAAATGTAGAGTGGGAGCCCTACAAGGTCGCAGCTAGTATCCTGCATGTCAGCAATGCAACCTCAGGACCATGACTAATCTTGAAGGGACAGGGTAGGCACCCAGGTGTCAAAGTTGATAATGAAAAGAGATTAAAATGCAGAGGCACAGGGGGTGACCGTGGGGGAGTAGGACCCAGAACTGCAGTGGTGGCAGCCCCTCTCTTGGGATAGGAGGGCCCTCCCACCACCTCCTGAGGGGACTGGAGGCTTGAGCAGCTGAGGCTAGCTGGGGGAGGGATGGAGATGAGGGCAGCAAGATGAGACAGGCCAGAAAATGCTTTCCTCGGGCTAGTTGTGAATTATGGGGGGTGACGTAGGTTATTTTCCCTTCTGGGGAAATGAACTAGCAAGCTGAACCTATAGGAGGAGAGATTTGGAAGTTTTGGGGTCTGTTTCCATACTTTAGCCTGTATTAAAGGGGTACAAAGACTCTCGTTATTTGCTGTATGGAAGATAAAGCAACCCCTGCCTTGGGGCACTGTGCCTGCTTGGCACTGTTCTTGACCTAATCTACCCTCTGTAAAGTTTAGGTGTACTGGTTTTAATTCTAAAATAAACAAAAAGCTTCACGAGGAGCTTTCAGACCAGATTAGGAATAAAAAGTGAAGTGATGAAACAAGTCATCTTCCCAGAAGAGGGAAGAGATTGGAGATTTGGTAAATAAATGTTTGAAAAGATAGCTATTTTTGCAAAATTGTGCTAGGGTATTACTAAAGATAGCTAAGTTAGGTAGAGATTGGTATGCAGTTAGAAAGCGACCAGGAACAGAGGTGAGGCAAACCAGGCCCGTGGCCAAAGGCTGAGTTGATAGAAACTTGGACCCGAGATGTAGACACCATGGCTAGTGCTGCGGGCCTCCCAGTGATGAATGACAGCTCAGAGCTGTACCACTACGAGTACCGTGTAATCCAGTGAGCCTGAGCAGGATTACAAACACAAGGAGCAGCATTTCTGACCCTCCCTCCCACTCCTTCCAGTGTTCTTCTCTGTGCTCTGTGCCTTTGCTACCCACCGTGTTTTTCTGTTAGCTAAGTGACTGTGCTTGTAATCCCACAGGTTAATTACAGTTTGACCCAAAGTAACCTGGGAAGTGATTTTACCGTACGAAAATGCCCTGGACAAGGATCCCCAGCAGCAATCCACTTTTAGGACCGCTCTTGCCTCTCAGGAAATTTCTTTTAATAGAAAATGCCTACTCTTCACCTCCTTTGTCCTCGAGTCTGTTCTTTGACATGTGAGACAAGAACTTGGATTGGTACAAACTCTAAACCCTGTTACATTTCGGCCATGTATGAAGCACGTGTGACTGTGATTATTTTCTCAGTTAAGAGGTAAATGATGTTCTCTGCATCCTCAAAAAAATAAAATCTTTGGAAAAGAAAACGAGGATGTTTTCATCAGTTAGTTTGCAGAGTTCTACTAAAGCTGTTGTCATTTGGGAATGGCAAAGGAGAACCTGTATACATGTCTTTTTAATATCAATTCCTAAGTATTTGTTAGTGGGGATTTTTGTTCTTGTAGCTGAGCTCTTGGCGGTAGGGTAGAGATTCAGGTAGGATGGGTGGAAGGTATGAAAATAAGTGCTTCCTTTGACTGGAAAATGTCTACATTTTGAAACGAACACATATACCTAGTAAGCTTCTCCATACAATTATAAAAATAAATTAGCATGTGTAATATCTGGATTCTCCTTAGCTAGCCATGTTTTGTTTAAAAAAATTATCAGGGCAGCTGTCCAAGGCCACTGTGGTCTCAGGGTAAGATCCTTGTTAACTCTCTGGAAAGAAAATAGAGCCAAGGCCTCTGATCTTAAATATATCTGAATTGCTTTCTCTACTATTCTGGATCACATTGTGGAAACAAGCAGGGAGTCTAATCTCCTACAAGTTAGGAGCTTTCATCCTTGAAGAGAACATGTCTCCAATTAGAACTTTTATAGGAGAAGCCAAGGTATATAGGGTGTGCAGCTGGCCCATTGCTGAAACATGAGAGAAAATGAAGAATCTCTTCCACTGTGGGAGGAGAAGCAAAGCTCCTCAAGGCCCTCCCACTGCTTATGCTTTTTGTGAGGTGCTTAACTGTGCTGCCTGGGTTTGAGTTGGAAAGGAGGAATGATTTCATCAGTATATGTGAGTGACCCGGGCACTCTTATTTCCCCTCTGTGTGTGAGCGTGAGTGTGTGTGTGTGTGTATGGGTTTGCTTTTATAACCCCATCTTAGGAGAGGGGCCTTTCTATCTCCCAGTGAACCTTCTATGAAACTTTATTGTAGAGAGGATGCAGAGAGAGACAGGAATTATTTCACTAGGGGCTCTCACACCTTAAGGAGGAGATTTCTAGAAAAACTGAGAAAGATTTTCTTCATTCCCCATTATTTTAACATGTCAAGCTGGTCAGAATTTCTACTCTGCCTTATGTTATATTCCTTTATAATATGCCCCCAAAAGAAAAAAAATACCACAAATCAGTATCTCTTTAATTTGATCCTTGATTCTTCTCAGTTTCTTCTGGATTCAGCTTCCATCAGATCCCTAATTTTGGGCATTGTTTAGCAAATTTAACCTTTAAGTTTCTGCCTTACACAGGGGCCTTCTCAGATACTGAGCTTTGCTTAGCCCGAAAGGAATCCATGTGGTGCTATCCGGCCAGACTTAAGATTATTTTTCCTTGGTTCTCCCTTTCTCTGAATAACTCTTATTTACTCTATTTTAGATCAAGTCACCTTTCATTTGGATATTTTGATGTTTGTAGAGAAGGATGTTGGAACAAAGATCCAAGAGTGAAAGTACAGTGTGTTAGAGTGTGGGGAGAAAATTAGTCTTATTTTTCCCTATAATACTGTAAAATTTAATCTTCAACTTTAACAATGTTTAAACTGGCATTAATAAACTAGAAAGAGAAATTGCTTATTTGTCCCCTTCAGCTTTGTTTTATGCCCATTCCATATTGTTGTCAGTGTTGAAATTCATACCTTTAATATCTTTTTATATGAAATATTGGTTGTCTTATAAATATCTTATAAAGAGTCCAATTGTAAATAAACTACTGTGGCTGTTTAAAAATAAGAGATTGGGGGCTGGGAATATAGCTCAGGGCACAGTGCCTGCCTGGCAAGCACAAGGTCCTCAGTTTGATTCCCGGTACCAAAAAAATACCCAAAAAACAAAAACCAAAAAAAACAAAAAAGAGAGAGATAGGACTGACCCTCACTTGCCTTTTGAAAAAAGGTACCTTTCAAGTCTACAAAGACTGGCAGGTGAAGGATATTTGAAAGCAAAAGGAAAGATCAATATATTTCAGTACAAAGAGCCTCCAGCTTCACAGATTTTGCAGGAAGGACATATTGCTGAAGTTCCCCAAACTAGAGGGAAGGGATCTGAGCCAAAGAAGCTTCTTTTAGTGATGGTTTTTCAGGACGACAATGCAGAAGTTTATTGATGTCATGCTCTGTTTAATTTCCTATGATCAACTTTATGCTGTTTTTTGTTCCCAGAGTTAAACGTGGATCATAAAAGATCAGAAAGAAAACATAATATTCATAAATGCTCTGATAAAATCTGAAGCAAAGAAAACAAAAAGTAAGGAAAGCCATGTAAACAAAAGACAGATGAAAAACACTCCCAAAGGTGGATTTTACTAAGATAGTCTAAACAACTTCAGGAAAATGTTGCTGTATAATAATAGCAAGATGACAAATGTATGTTTTTATTCTTAAAAGCAAAAAGATCAGGTTACACATTTAAGAGTTCAAAAACATTTTTGTGGGACAATAAAAAGAGATAAAAATTGAGCACTGACTTCTGAAAATAAAAAGAAGTAAGTGGTAAAACTACCCAAAGTGGAAGCACCTTGAAATCCATAGTAATAGCATCTTGATAAATGGCAGAGTCAGAGAATGGTAAGGAGGGAAATCAAATAGTGTTTACAGAAAGAACAAGGTACAAAGAAATTGAGGAGAAATGATGGCTCCCAAATGATAAAAATGCAATCAAATATTCAAACATATAATGAAAGAATACTTTCCTAAAGCACAGATGATTCTGGAAATTAAAAATTCATACCAAGTAAAATATGGTAGCCTATGCCTATTAACTCTGCTACCGGGAAGGCTGAGGCACAAGGATTTCTTGAAACCTAGTAATTCAAGGCCACCCTAGGCATCATAAAGAAGTCCATGTCACAGCACAAGATCAACATTGAGCGGTGAGAATACAGACTTGTCAGAAAGTGTAGCAGAAAATGCCCCCCAAGCCAGTGTACTTCAGTTTCTTTGTTACCCAGGTTACAGTTCCTGTTCCAGTTCCTGTTGCTCCTGTCTCTTGGAAATGGCTGGTCACTGTGACACATAGCTGGTCACAATGATGCACATAGTATAAACCAATCCCCAGTTGACAAGCCATTCTGCCTCTGTACTTCCTGCTTGCTTATCTCATATAAGCCCTAGACCACCAGAGATCAGGGCCTGATATTATGGGAATGATCCTGATAAGTGCTGTCAACATAAATAAATCTGCCTCCAAATCCTGGGTGTTGTTTTGGTGTTTCTGCCTGCTGTTGCAAAAGCAGATAAATATGGGCCGGTGAGATGGCTCAGCGGCGTAAGCACCTGCCTGGCAAGCACAAGGGCCCCAGTTCGACTCCCGGAACCCACATAATAAAAAAGGGCCAGTGATATCGCTCAGCGGCACGGGCGCCTGCTGGCGCATGAAGTCCTGAGGTTGACCCCACAAAAAAAAAAAAAAAAAAAAAAAGAAAGAATAAAAGAAAAGAAATATAAATGCAAATGTCCCTCTTCTTATAGCAGAGAGTTTGTCACTAAAAAGTGCCTAAAATTAAAGATTCTAACTTCTTATTGTTTTCCATAACTCTAAAGGGCTCCTCTAGTAATAAATATTACATTTCATTAAACTAAGGAACTGTTAATTATGAGGTGCACTATTGTGCTATGTGCCAGTAATCAGGAAAAATGTAGGCTACAAATGAACCATGACACATTGGTAAGATTCCCTTGACTATGTGCAGCATTCTGATTTCAAATGGCTTAGGATGTGGAAAATTAGAAGTTTATAATTTATGTAAACACTACATTTCATTTGGGAAAGAACTACTTAACTGAGGTTTGAATATTCATTAAGATTCACCTAACTCTATCCCCACATGTGTCTCTCTCCATAGAGATATGTGTAATTGTCAAGCACATAGTTACTGAGCTTGACATGTGGGTTTGCCTGTGATGCAAACTTATGTGTGCATATCATCCCCCTTTCCTTTGTTCTTTTGTTCCTCCCTTAAAATTTTTGTAATGGTTAGCTGTATAAGGTGTACAAACACCATTATTCTTAGGTATGGTAGTTCAACTTAATTATCCATTTGATTGGTTTAGGAGCCACCTCAGGGATTAGTAGAGTACATTTCTGGGTGTGCCTGGGTGGGTCATGGAAGCGTGATCGTGGTGGCACCTGGTCCAACATTCTCCGGCACTATTTCCCTGCTCTGCTTTATGGTCTCCATAAAGTAAGTATCTTTGACCCCCATACACTTTCTCCATGATGGCCTTGCTTTGGAGCCTACTGCCATGTACTTAATCCTCTGCAACTGTGAACCATATTAAACCATTCTTACTTTCAGGTATGTGTGTTGGGAAGCCAACTAATACATTAGTAAAATTACTTTCTGTACAAATAACAGTACCAAAATACGCCCTGTCGTTTGTCTTGCAAAGTATTGTTGCGTTATCTACCAACAGAATCAGATTTGTTCTGATTTGAATTGGTGTGACCACTGCATATATAGTTTGGTGTCTGGTCAAGTAATACATATTTTATCACTTTTTGACTCATACCCACTCTCTCTGGCTCTGTCTCTCTCTTTCTCACACACACACATTCACATGTACGTGCAACACAATTTTTTTTATTTTTTTATTTTTTTATTTTTTTGCAGTCTGTCTGCCAAACCACGGTGGAGTAATTCTGAGAAAGAAGTAGCTGAATATAAAGTACCGTGTTTTCAGGCTCCTGAAATGCTGGTAGACATTTTTATTGGCTCATATTTTTGCTGATAAATTGAATCCGGTTACATGACAGATCATAAGGTTCTCTGGCCCAGGCTAGTCTATCAGTTTATTGCTTCTGAGAAATATTTGTCATGCGATTGTTGTCAGTGATAGGTGACCTATGATATATTTATTATATGAGTAATTTTAATAACAGATAAATAAAAAGAGCAAGTAATTTTTGATCTATATAATTAAATTGGAGTTTGAACCAAATAAAGGGTGGTATGGAAGAGAATCATAGAATTCTAATGTGGACACTAATTAAAAATGTGTTACTGAACAATTTATTTAGTTTCTCAAAACCTCAATATTTTCATCGATATAGTCAGTGTTGTGAAGAATAAATAAGAAAATGCATGAAAACATCAGTGACAGTATTTGTCTTGTATATGTTTAAAAGCTATATGTACATGAATTTCTGTATAAATGAACCAAAACTGAGATAATATTCTCCTTTAACTGAAGTAGCATAATAGTCCAGGAAGGGTAATCAAACATCCTTAACCTGGCAGGACTTGGTAAGAAGCACGGGACTTCAGTAGAGCCCTAGTATGGCTCGTATACAGATGTCCCCATAAAGCCTCTTGTGGTCATAGGTGGGGCTTTTTAGAGGGGCCTGGATCTGGGGTGTGCGGTACTGAGATCAAGGATGTAGTGCTGGGATTGATTCATGGTGCAATGCTGGGATTAAGGCTGCCTCACCCTGGGTGTGAGTGTCACCCTTTCTAAGGGTGGGTAGTCTGGATAGAATATAAAGGACAGAAAGAGGGTCATTGCTTGTCATTTTCTGCTTGCTGCCTTGCTGCCTTCTACTTGCCATAAACTGTTTCTCCTCTGCTATGTCCCTCTGCCATGCCACCTGCCTTGGAGCCAGCCAACTAGGAATTGAGACCTCTACAAATGGTGAGCCAAATAAATCTTTTCTCCTTTAACTTTGAGTGTCGGGTATTTTGTCTCATTATGGAGAAAAATAACAGACAAAGGCCCCACCTGGAAAAAAGTTGGCATTGCACGAGCAGCTTACAACTGGGTCAGGTGCTCACTTTCTTAGAGACACCATCTCCACCCATCTTCATTAAATGATAGAACCCCTGAGTGTCAGAACTGTGGGACTCTGAGGATACAGAGACTATAGCTGCAAAACAACCACATGAAGAAATGGCATCCTCAATTCACAATAATCGTGCCTTCGATAAACCTCATTGGCTAAGATACTGCCATGGGGCAAATTCAGAAATGGCGTCCTCAAAGTTATCTTTTTTATTTCATATTTTTTGACTTTTATTAGTACATCTATGCACTACATAATAATTACATTCACCATAGGTAATTGATACATTTATATAATAAATTTTAAATACAAAATTCCTTCTCAAAATTTGTACCCAAAACACTAACAATATGTAGTATACAAAACATTCACAAACATTTAATGCAGGAAGGAACCTAAAACCTAAAAAGATTGGGGAAGAATTGAAAAATGTGCATTTTTAAATCATAATAATGAAAGTCATATTATCTAAAATGGAGCTGTATATATGACACAAAACTAGAATAGATAGAAAATCTACACAACAAAAATGGAAAATGGAACAATGCAAATGAGTACAACTCTAAAAGTTTATTTTTTCACTAATTTTTCAATGTGCAATAAAACCACTCACAAATTTTTGCATTTGACTGTGGTGTTCCATTAATATATTAAGTTCATGGTAGGTGATACAGACAGATCTATGTACAAATTCTGGACTATAGTTACATGCTCAATAACTTGGCAGAATTACCTACCCTTGAATACAGTTTCTTTATTTGCATATTGTTAAAAATAGTAGCTCAGTGGAGAACACTGGAGATTAATCAGTGAACACATTTTATTTCATAGCAATCCCATTATGTTAACTTTAATGTTAAATTTAATGCTTACTAATTGACAGTAGCCTTGAAATGGCCTTCTAAATTAGTTATCTTGTATTTATTATTTAGATAAATGACAAACTCATTACTGAGTGTGTATGTGTATGTGTGCATGTTTAATCAGTGCTAAGACATCTCTTCATAAAAAAAATCATTAATATCAAATTTAAAATCCCTGACAATCACCCTGTCTCATTCAGAGGGTTCACGAACTGTTCTTGATTACACAAGATTTTTAAGGTAAGAGCTTTCTTTGACCCCTGTAACTGCTGATTTTCATGTACACCATATTCTTTTCTCGCTGAGCTCCTGACTCCCAGCAGAAAGATTGGTGAGTAAGATGCTAAATCCTGTGGACTTAACTCATAATGAAAGAAGAATCATAAGGAAAATTGAATAAAATCCTTCCATAAATGAATAATCAGACATCTTTTTATTTTTCTGGGTGCATTTAGAATATTAACTATTTCTTAGTTATCAAAAACAGGTTGGAACATGGTTCTGAAAAGTTGTACCACACAATTTTATGAAGTTTTGAAATTTGCAGAATATATATGGCATTTTTTCATTTTTATTTAATTCAATAATTTTAAATACAGAGCTTTACATATTAAAACAAATATCTATCTGTGTCTTCCTGGATAATGTAACAATGTTTATCTGCTTTATATACTAATTTCTTATTATTTCCACATAAATTTACTTTCAGCATCTATAATGAAAGTTTGTTGAACTCAAAATATTGTATTTAATTTTTCACATCTAATAGACATTTTGGGAGCACTTGATCTTATTCATATACAGATATTTAAAATTTAAAGGAAAAGCTTTAATTTTAATTTCTCTAAAATAGTTTTGTGTGTCTGTGGCCCAAAGGACTACTTTGGATTGTATTAAGTTATGAATTATTATTTGCACATTGAAGAGCACTAAAATCATGACTAGTGAAGAATATGTGAGAAATTATATATGTATATGTATAAATTATAACGTTAAACATATATACGAATAGGTATATTACTGAATCTAACAAAGTGCCACATACTTACTAGGTGACATAAAACAACAGGATGAATTGTATATAGTTCGAGGGCAAAAATGTAAAATCAATGTGTTCATAGAGCTATGCCCACTGATGGCTGGAGAGAAATTCTTCTTTGCCTCTTTTGGCATCTAAGCATGGCTAGTGTTCCTTGTCATTTCATGGCTTATAGGCAAAACACTTCACTTCTATGGTCATCCTCTCCCTGTGCATAATCACATCATATTTACTTTGCATATGTTCCTCTCTGTCCATATCTCCTTTTTTTATAAAGACAACCATCATGTTGAATTATGGCTCATCTTAATGGCCTTGCTTTAACTTGATTTCTTTTGGAAAGACTTGACTTTCAAATAACATTTTGAGATAGTGGGACTTAGGACTTCAACATATCTTTATTGTGGTACAATTAGACCCCTTGCAGCATCTAGCTGAAGAATGCTGAGAAGATAAAAATGCTATTCATAGAAATATTGAGTTAACCTACTAGTAACAAAATGTTTAAATGATCTTAGATATTTATAAATGTATGTTATAGTCCTGCTATAAATTAAGCCAGTATAATTAGATCTTTAAGAAAAATTAAAATATTAGTTACCTTTATGTGTTTTAACTTTTAAAGAAAATACATACAGTTTATGTGTATGTGTATATAATACCTGAAACTTAATTATACAAAAATATAGCATCAATAAAGAGGAGTCTTTACCATCTTCCTGTACCCTCAAGGAAAAAAAAATGAATCTTGCAAAGAGTATTTTTTTCTCCCTTTTATAAATGATAATACTAGATAAAAGCTAGGAAATGTTCATCTTGTAAATAAATTGAACGATTAAAGGAATTTTCAGGTGAGCCTGTGTCTTGAAAACATGGCCTCATTCACATTCATTTTAAATATAGGTCATAGATACTCTCATGACCTTTAAATTGTAAACTCAACACAAATTTCATCGTGTTATGACTGATGATTTGTTTAGCATATCAAACTGGATGTACTGTGAGGAAGGGAATTTTTATATTAACATTTTTCATCACATATGGAAAATAGTGCATTCTTAGGTAACCTTGGCCTTATGTGGTTGTAGTCAACTACAAACCTCTCAGATTTGGATTCTCAAAGGGCAGCATCTGCTTGCTTATACTCCCAACAAGAGAATGTTTCCAGCAAAGAACAGCACAGCCTTGTTTCCACTAAAATAGATGCTCTTTCTCACATAAATCTGTAACTCAGTCCCACCAGAAGAACAATATTAAATGTATACTGAAGGATATTCCACAAAACGCCTGAACAGGACTCCCCAAACTGTCAAGGTTATCTGAGAAAAGAGTCTGGGGTACTTTCATGGCCGATTTAGGCTGAGGAGACATGATTCTAATGTGGTGGGGTTTCTTGGATGGAAACCCAGGACAGGAACAGGGTAATGGGGGAATGCAAGAAAATCTGAATGAAATATGGGCTTTATTAATAAAATTAAAACAGACTTATTTGTTGTGACGACTATACAATTATTAATGTAAATGAAGTGTTAACAATAAGAAACTAAAAGGTATACAGGATTTCTATATATTATCTGTACATTTTTTCTACAAATCTGGAAGTATTCTAAGAATAAATTATTATTTTCTGAAGGAAGATGAAACTGGGATTGGTAGAACAGTCCTGGGTTGCTTCACAACCAAAGTCCCTGAGTGGAATGAGGGATGAGCCATTGAGTCAGAGTAGACTGCCAGCAGGTGGGAAGCAGACTGGGGGAAATTCTACCAAGAGGTAGGAGCTGGGACCGCACAGACTCCGCTCCGGTGACTGCCAAAAGGCTAGTCTTAGCCCTAAATTATACTGGGAATGTCCTCCTAGTCTGCGACCTGCAGAGGAGCTTTGGCCCAGCAGCATAAGCAGGCAAGCAGCCCTGACCTGCAGCAAGGCAAGGGCACCCCCTTCCCGATGACCAGCGTGTGAAAGGAGTCAGTGCTGTGGACAGAGGAAGCGGTGCAAGGTCCAGAAGGGGCCACTATACACAGGGCTGGGAGCAGCCCTGGACTTTCCCTACCCTAGGGCACTATGGCAACTGGGACAACATGATAGAAACAATGATGGTAAGGAGAAGTGAACATCCAGAAAGTTGTCAGTTTAAGACCAGTCCCAGCCCCCACATCCAGAGGCCAAGACCAGCCCTATACCCAGCACAAATCCTACTGCAAGCTTGGCAGGATGACACAGCACATTTCTGGGGTCTGACTTGGACAGTACCACAGAACAATGGACACCAGAGGAATTTTATTCTTCTTTTTCTTTGTTTTCTTGATTTTCCTTATTCTATCTGGCTGGATTCTTTTGGGGAGTAGTTAGGTTTCTTACCTTTAGTTTCGTTCTTCTTTCTCTCTTTCCTCAACAATCTCTCTGATTTTATGACATTTTCATGTGAGTGAACATTATTTCTTCTCTTTCTAGTTGACTTCAATATTATTTTGCTTTCTCTTTCATTTTTTTCTCTCCTGTGCTCTTCTCCAGTTTCCTAAAACTGGGGTGATCATCCTTTGCCCTTCAGCCTTGCTTCTATTATATTTGTCCTCATTCATCTCTCTTTTGTCCCCTATCCCTCTTAAATCCCACCACACAAGGTAAAATCACTCTACTAAGGGTTAAGTCATTACATACGAGTTCCTGGTATATGCTGGATTTTGTCATATAACTGTAGAACTTGCTACTATGGTTAAAGGTATCAAGTTAATAATTACTATCGTTTGTCAGTAGCTGGCTCTCCTTCATGCTATTGTTACTGTTAACTGTATTACTTTAGCCAGGATACCTGTTGCAATCAGTTTTTCTCCCTTGTATGACAACGCTGTGATTCTCTGGGGCTCATAACCATCACCATAGTCCAGTACCAAAGGACTGGGTGCTGAGCCAAATAGATAGCAACTTCTTATCTTTAATAGATTCTAAAGCTAGGTTCTTGGGTTAAACACAAAGACCAAGAACAAACAACACCTAGAAGACAACCCTAAGGAATACATTTCCCAGGGATGCCTCGATACTAGTGATAAAACTATCTGCCATAAGAAATTTCCAAGCATCAACAGAGAAAACAAAATAAAATTGAAAATAGAAAATGACAGATGAAGAAGCAAAATGCAACCCAGACCTCCAGCCCACCCAGGACAAGTTCAGAGTACAGTGAAACAGAGGAAATCTGAAGCCACCCACTGGAACTGAGAAGATAGAGAAGTGAAAAAAGAAATGGAAGAGGCTATAGCAAAAGTAATCTCTCAGGTAAAAAAGAAATGATGATCAAAATGAAAGACATTAGAGCAGACACAGATAAAAAAAGAAAAGCTTAGGAAAATCATGAAAACCATGAATGCCCAACATTAGAAAGAAATGGAATCCATGAAACAAATTAAAAAGATATGCAGAATATTAAAAATTCCATTGCAATTATATGCAACAGATTGAACAAAGGTGAGGATAGAATATCAGATCTAAAAGAAAGAATAGTGGTTAGTGGCCACAAAAAGAAAGATATCTTAAAAATAGCAAGGGACTATGAAGTCAATCCAACAGCTTTAAGATGAAACAAAAAAGAACATAAGCTTGATCAGAGTCAATGAGAAAGCTGGAGATAATGTGAATGCCATAAAAAAAAGTATCTTCACAGAAGTAGGGGCAGAAAACTTCCCAAACAGGGATAAATAATTTAACATACAAATAAGTGACACATATAGAACTCCAAATAGCCATGACCAAGATAAACTACACCAAGACATATAATAATCAAGATTCTGGAAATTCAGTATAAGAACAGAATATTAAAAGCAGTTAGTGTAAAGAACCAAATCATCTGTAAAAGAAAACTCATCAGAATCACAGCAGAGTTCCCAACACAAACCTTCAAATCAAGGAGAGCTTGGAGTGAAGTATTTCAAGCCCTAAAAGCAAACAACTTCTAACCCAGATTGATATACCCCACGAAACTAACTTTCAAAATCCATGGAGAAGTAGGATACTTCCATGACTTAGAACAACTGAAGAAATTCATGATGAACAAACCAGCTCTCCAAAATGCTCAGAAGGATATTTTAGAAAGAGATAATGAAGACCACAATTCCAAAAATACCATAAGAAAAAAGGCACCAGTCAGGGAAAATAATTAAACAGAGGGGAAACACAGGGAAACAGCAACGGAAAAATAAGGATAAGCCAATACATATCAGTTATAACCATCAATGTAAATATACTCAACTCACTAATCAAAAGAAACAAACTGGCAGAATGGATCAAGAAATAAGATCCAACAATATGCTACATACAAGAAACACATTTAACACAAAAAGGAAATTCATCCTTTGACTGAAATTCAAAGGATGGAGAACGATACTCTATGTGACAGGAACACGGAAAAAAGCAAGGGTAGCTATTTTATTTGCAGACAATATGAACTTCAACCCAAGACTGATCAAAAAAGACAAAGGACACTACATACTTGTTAAGGGAAAACTCCAAGAAGAAGATATAACAATCATAAATATCTATGCACCAGATACCAGTGCACCCAACTACATTAAACAAGTATTAATGGACATGAAAAAATCAAACAAATACTAACACAATTTTAATGGGGGACCTTAATACCCCACTGTCACAAATAGATAAATCAACCAGACAAAAGTATTAATAAAGAAATATCAGAACTAAACTAAACCTGTGAACAAATGGACTTAATAGATGTCTACAGTGTTCCACCCCACAATATCAGAATACACATTTTTCTCAGCTGCACACAGCACATTCTCCAAAATAGACCACATACTAGCTCATAGAATATGCTTAAATAAATGCAGAGGAATTGAAATTATCCCAGAAATCAACAGCAAAAGAAACCACTAAAACTACATAAACACATGGAAATTAAATAACACCCTCTGGAACAACCAATGGGTCACAGATGAAATTAAAGAAGAAAGTGAACTGTATCCACAATTAAATAATATTGATGCAACATACTGGAACTTATGGGAAACAATGAAAGCAGTCCGACGAGGGACATTTATAGCTGTGAATTCTCACATTAGCAAAACAGAACGAGCTCAAATAAACTTAATATTGAATCTCAAACTACTAGAAAATAAAGAACAAATCAAACACAAACCTCATAAGAGGGAGGAAATTACAAAGACCAGAGCAGAAATTAATGCAATTGAGACTAAGAAAACATTACAAATTATCAATGAATTGAAAAGTTGGTTCTTTGAAAGAGTAAATAAAATTGATAAACCCTTAACCAACCATATCAAAAGAGAGAAAAGATTAAAATTCATGCAATTAGGAAGGAAAAGGGTGAAGGCAAAATGGATCCTGTGGAAATCTGGAAGATCATCAATACCTACCTTGAGAACCTGCACTCTAATAAGATGGAAAACACAGAAGAAATGGACAAAGTCCTAGATGCATAATTTGTCCTCTTGAGTTTCAGTTTGTCTTTGTTTTTCTGTGAAGCCCATCTAGGTGTTTTTCTAAATTCGTTTCTGCCCCTCGGTCTGCCAACACAGCTAGAGACCTTCCAGAGACTTCTTCCTGAGTTCTCACGGTGTGAAAGGATTGATCTCTTTGATATATGCCATTTCCTGTCCTGCACAGTAATTTTGCTTCTCCAATCAAACTCTATCAGGTATAAAAGACAAAGAAAAATTGTGGTGATAAAAGAAATTCTAGGTTTCTTTGTTATGCATTTAGAGTTGGTGCTGCACAATAATTTGGAGCCAGGTGCTATTGTTAGGGTGTTTGTATTTCTCAACTTTTGTACACTGGAATTCTTACTTTCAAGGTGATGGTTTTAAGAAGTGGGGCTTTTGGGAGGGTGTTAGGACATCATGGGTGGATTCCTTATAAATGGGACTAGTGCCCTTATAGGAGAGGCCCAATCTGTACTGTGTGGCTTCTGCCATGTGATGAAAAAGCCAAAGGTACTTTCTAAGAACCAGGTGAGAGGCCTGCATGTGACACTGAGTCTGCCCGTGTCTTTTTTTTCCAGTACTGGGGATTGAACTCAAGGTCTTTGCATGGAACTGCATCTCAGGCCCTCTAAAAATATTTTTTGAGACAGTCTCACTAAGTCTCTACACTCCCTGGGATGGGCTTGAAGTTGTGATTTTCCCGCTTGAGCTTCCCAGAATCCTGGGGTTATAAGGTGTGCAGCACCACGCCCAGCTCTGTTGGAGTCTTGCCTTGGACTTCCCTTACTCCAGAACTGCAATAAATAAAATTCTGTGGTTCATAAGTCACCTAATCTAGAGTATGGTATTTCGTTATTATACCCCAAGTAGACGAAGACAATAGGGAACAAACATTAGGTTCAATATATGCAAAGATCATAGTGTCTCCCTCCCCACACCCCAACAGGACTTGAGGAAAGGGAGAGCCTCTTATGTCTGCCTAAGATGTGAAGCTGCTGGCAGTGACTGGAGATCAGGCGAGTGTCCCAGGAAGACAGCGGCACCTGGAATAGACAGGAAGCCTCAAGAGCAGAAGTCACAGGGCGAACAGACCCAAGAAGACCTTGTAATCAATCCCGACTGCACTCATAGACAAATGAACAGGGATTATCAAGTTAAAGAAGAGTTACACAAATCAAACCTCATGAAATCTTTGAAGGAAGGCAGTAACCTGAAAGATGGATCAGCCTTAGCCAAAGAATAGTTAATGCACACAGGACTGTGAAGGCATTCTCCCAAAGCACTTAGTGATTTAAAATAAGTGCACTTAGAGATACTGGACAAGGTTTAATTCTCAAAAAGAGCAGCATTATAGAATAAAAACAAATATGTTAAAACTTAAAACATCATTGCCATGAATTAAGAATGAAAACAACCTAGCACAAAGAATTAAGAGCAGGGCCGGTGAGATGGCTCAGCGGCGTAAGCGCCTGCCTGGCAAGCACGAGGGCCCGAGTTCGACTCCCGGAACCCACATACGAGAAAAGGGCCGGTGATATCGCTCAGCAGCACGGGCGCCTGCTGGCGCGCGAGGTCCTGAGGTCGACCCCTGGTACCACAAAAAAAAAAAAAAAAAAAAATTAAGAGCAGAATGAAGTGACCTAGTCATTTTACAAGGGGCTGGGACCTGGACTACAAAAGCAATGCTCATTAGATCCAGCAAAACTGGGTGAAAAGGGAACATCTTAAGTATGCTGAAGAAAGCTATTTGGAACTAAATTTCTCTGTCTATCCATAGACTATATAGCAAAAATGCAAATAAAACATATTTTGGTATAAAAATGCTCAGAAACATTAAAAACTACAAAAATCTTTGCAAGAAGTATTTAAATACTCAGAGATAAGACATAGATACTCTTTATCTTTTGACTTATTGGAAAATACACTATCAAATTGGAAATGAAGCAGAAAAAATTCAAATCGTCAAGAGAAAAAACGATACAAATAAAACAGAGTTCTTAGCATGAAAACATGAACTGAGAGGACAGAGGACTAAGGTGAGGTGAATCGATGTAAATATCAGTAAGAATTTCAGGTCCTTTCAGTTGTTATGTGAGTGAACAATCAACTTGCATGATAGGCTATTTACAAGGGATTGTGAGAGAGTCAAATAATTAGGAAGTTTTAAAATACAGGGGTAGAAACACTTGCATATACAAAGAAAAATAAACCATAAATAGTAATATTAATGTCAGCTGAAATTTGTGGCGACAAGTTTTGCCAACCTTGAGAAAATGTGCCTCTTCTAAGTGCCCACATCCGTGGTGACTGAGAGGAACACTCTCTCGGTGAGTGAATGTGAGTGATGTCAGGGACAAGTCGAGCCTTAGCACGGAAGTGCTGATGAGGGGATCTTTATCATGACAATGGCTGAAAGCAGGAAGCACTCAGTCCTGCCCTTGTATTTAGTGCAAAACAAGCAGGTTCCAACTGAAAATTCTGGGAGGGTAGTGTCACAACGGTGAGTCCAACTTCACTAAAGGCACAACATGGTGTATTGATTCCAAAAATATTGTCTAATAGAGGTGAGTGTGCAGCTCAATAAAAAAAAAAAAGTGGCAGAATGTGTGTAAAACTTGCAGTAATGACCTACAGGGCAGAAAGGTACACCACTCCTAGGAAGGTTGGATCTGGGATGGGGTCATACTGGCCTCGGAGAAAGTGACATATTTATGGGTGAAAAGTTCTCACATTTATTTTTAGGTCTTTTCTTTCCCTCCAAGTGACCAGGCAGCAGCCAAAAAATTGAAATTTGGCAACATGCATTTAGGGAAGGGTTATGAAAATGAGGTGCTTCCTTAGGGAAGCTCGGTGACACTGCATTATTAGGTAGTTGACACTCTGAAAAGCAAGGAAAATCGGTGGGAGTTGCTATGACCTTCTCTCACTAAGTGTGACTTTCAATTCGCATCAACAAATATTCAAGTTTGCCAGTTTTAGCAGCATCCATTTCTGTGGAAATGTAAGAAAAATGTAAGTTAAAAAATTATGAGATTTCTCCTATAAAAGGAATGTGAAATAAACATTTTTGGTAAAATAAATACAAATCAGAGAAATTAGAATGCAAAAGATTGAAGGCAATGTGTGGCTCTTCCTGGAAATAGGAATGGATGAGGCTCAGTACATGCAACCACACACACTCCTGCACATTCATACGTGTTGGTAAAACTTACATGCTCACTGCATCTGCTCAGCGTGCAGAGAAGGCTAAAATCAGACAGGGCTACATATGTAGAGGTGGGGAAAAGGGATTTAAGCAATAAGGGCTTTTCCCTTGGGTAGTATTCTAAATTTCTCTAAAATTTATTAGCAAATCTGGGTACAGATGGTAGGGTGGAAATCCTGGCTCTAACTTTGACTGGATTTTGATAACTTGCATGCAAAATAAGCATAGTAATTCTATCTAGCTCTTAGGATAGTAGTGAAAATGATATCAGATATTCAAAGCGATGTGCTTAGCTTAGCCTTTCTTCTGGCTGAGGGGATGTCTGGTAATTGCAGTTATGCTGATTAATTTACTTTCCTGTTATTTAGTTTCATAGTAGGAGATTAAAAAACAAATAAATATATATCTGAAATATAACACTTGGAAAATGGTGAAATTTTAATAGGAACTTGTGTCAAAAGAAATATGTGGGCTGGTGAAATGGCTCAGTAGAATAAACACTTGCCTGGCAAGCATGAGGGCCCGAGTTTGACTCCTGGAACCCATGTACGAAAAAAGGGCCCGTGATATCCCTCAGAACCACGGGCGCCTGCAGGCGCACGAGGTTCTGAGGTCCACCCCAGGTACCCACAAAAAAAAAAAAAAAAAGAAATATGTATGTATGTGACATATGTAGGGGTTATATTGCATCTTGTAGAGAGTTTTATGTTATCAGAAAAATACATTTATTTGTAAATTCACTTTTTGTCACATGTTCAAAATAGAGAGATGAATTTTAAATACCCTTTATGTGCTTGTCTGACAAGTGTTAACAACAGAGCTTTCAAACAAATCCAAGTCTTGAAATTTTTACTTATTTTTAAAAAGGAAGTCTTCAAAATATTAGTATGGAAGGCAATATTTTAAATATTTTGCTTATTGAACCAAGTGTGGTGGTGCATTCCTGTAATTCCAGCACTTGGAAGGCTGGGGCAGGAGGATCCCCACAAATTCAAAGCCAGCCTGGACTACATAGTGAGTTGAAGGCCAGCCTGAACTACATAGCAAGACCCTGTCTAAAAAACAAGCAAACAACCAAAAAAATAAATTGCTTATTAAGGTAGTACCAAATTGTTTTACTTTTCTAACAAATGCAATAGCTCATTTTCTGGAATGACACATATAAAATAGTTTCAATCTGTCCATTTCCCTGTCCAACTTAGTCTCTGTCTCTTTTTCTCTAGTCATCTCTCTTCCTCTCTGTTTACCCCTTCTCTTACCCCTGTTTACAAAACATTTTATAATTCACTGCATGCCTTTTGAATACTCTGAGCTATTGAAAAATGTAGAATACAGATAAAGTATTTTGAAGCCAATAGCAAAGTCTTTTTGTTTTTTTAACCTTTAAGTGGAACACACATAGAGAAGAGAAACGAAATCCTGATCAAACAGCTCAGTGAATATTGCCGAGTGAGCGCACTTATAACCAAGAGCAGATCATTAAATAACATCTAGCAGAGGGTCACCTGGGTCTCCTTCCCGTTTCTAACACCTCACCCTTTCAAAGGGAAATAACTATCACTGATTCTCAAAACACAGCTCAACTGTTTATGACTTGACATAAATCTAATCATAAAATTGTGATTCTTTTGTGATTGGTATAGTTCATGAAAAACTGAAATTATTTAAATTGTTTCATGTAGCAATGATTTTTTTTTTTGAAAATGCTCAATAATAAGTATTCCATTGCTCTACTCATTACCGTTTGAGTTATTCACAACGCTTGGCTACTAAGAATAATTCAACTATGAGCTTTGTACATGTGTCTTGTTACACACATGTATATATCAATTTCTGTTAAAAACACATAGATATTGCTGGGTCACAGTATATGCTTATGTCCACCTTTGGGATATATTGAGTGACAGAGTCATCTAAAGTGTCTGTACCAATGTGTACACACAGAAGCCCTGGAGAAGTGATCTCTTGTATTACATGCTTGCCAACTTCAGGCTTGGTGAATTGTTTTGCCGTTAAACATTTGCAGAGTGTATAATAATAATGGCAGCACAACTTACTGAGTACTTTTTGGTAAATCAGTTAAGGGCCTCACCTAACAATCTTTGGTGTACTGTTAGTTCCCAAGGGTTAGCCTTATTTCTAATGGATTGTCTGCTTTTTTTCTTATTATTTGGAAGCATTTATTTATTCTGGCTCTAAGCCATTTTTCACTTATGTGTCCAGAAATTTCTTTTCTGTTGCTTCCTTTTTCAATCTGTAAGAGGATTCTTTTTATGAGGAGAGGTTCTTATTTTAGATAGCTCAGTTTACAAATATTTTTCTCTTCATTGTTGGTGCTATTCGTTTCTTAGTTTTCTGTATTAAGTTCACCATGTGATTCTTCTGTTATTTTATTTTATTTATTTATTTATTTATTTATTTATTTTTTGTGGGTACCGGGGGGTCGACCTCAGGATCTCACGCGCCAACAGGCGCCCGTGCCACTGAGCGATATCACTGGCCCCTTTTTCGTATGTGGGATCCGGGAGTTGAACTTGGGCCCTTGCACTTGCAAGGCAGGTGCTTACGCCGCTGAGCCATCTCACCGGCCCTCTTATGTTATTTTAAAGTGCGTATACATATATTCATATCTTCATTATGTCTGTGTCAGGATTTTGTTTACACTGAACAATTATTCATAGATTATTTACATTTTTTAAACAGGAAATATTTAAGATATATTGTGTACTTTAAAAGTATTATTTGGATCACTGCCAAAGCCATCTGGAGCTGCTTGAATTTATTTATGGTAGGATGTTTAATTATGTATTCTTCATATGGCAAGTTATTCAAATTTTATTTCGTTCTTCTGTGAGGTTTTCTACATTTTCTTTATCAACTTCTTTTTAGTTTTCAAATCTCTTTATATATTTGCTCCTAATATGTATTTTTAATAATTTAATGTCTATAAGATTGGTACTTCAATCTCTCATTCATTCTTTTTTTTTTTTGTGGGTACTGGGGGGTCGACCTCAGGACCTCGCGCGCCAACAGGCACCCGTGCCGCTGAGCGATATCACCGGCCCCTTTTTCGTATGTGGGATCCGGGAGTCGAACTCGGGCCCTCGCGCTTGCAAGGCAGGCGCTTATGCCGCTGAGCCATCTCACCGGCCCTCTCATTCATTCTTTTTTTTTTTTTTTTTTTTTGTGGGTACCGGGGGGTCGACCTCAGGACCTCGCTCGCCAACAGGCACCCGTGCCACTGAGCGATATCACCGGCCCCTTTTTCTTATGTGGGATCCGGGAGTCGAACTCGGGCCCTCGCGCTTGCAAGGCAGGCGCTTACGCCGCTGAGCCATCTCACCGGCCCCTCTCATTCATTCTTGATATTGCATATTTGAACTTTTTACCTTTTCTATGAATTTATTTTTGCAACAAATACTTTTGAGGTTTAGTAGTCTTCCAAAGATCCAATATTTGTTTTTGTTCATCTTCTTGATCTATTTTATGTTTCAACATTTTATTGATTTTTTCTGTTACTTCTGTTATTTCCTTCTTTTTGAAGTTTATGGATGTAATTTGCTATTCATTTTCTTTTACAGTAGGTTGTTTATCTCATTTTCAGCCATTTTGCTTGTTTTGTTTTGCATTTTAAGAATACACAATTTTCTATAGGCATGGCTTTACTACATAAAATAAATTTTTATAATTATTTTTCAATTATAATTTAGTTCAAACTATGTAACCAGTTCACCTGATATCTTTTTGAAATAATGATTATTGTTGGAACTTTATATCCTTTTTTTTAATCATACTGGGGATCAAACTGAAGACATCCCCCATGCAAGATGCTAGACAAACACTCTACCACTTAGCTGTATTCCCAGTCCTAATTTTTTACTCTATGAATTCTTTTCTATTATTATTTATCCCTAGCTGAAATACATGGTGGTCAAATACCATATTGAACATGGTTTTACACTTTTATTTCATGACAGTTAGTTGAGCATATCATCAAATATTTTTTCTAGTTAATTATTCTATATTGCTCTTACTAGTAATTCAAACACACGCAGAATTAAGTATACTCATTTTTCAAAGACCAATTGTGTACATTTGTGTTGTTCTCTCTCTAGGCACTGTAATCTGTTTTGTTGACCTTTTTATCTGTTCTTTTTTTCAATATTATGCTGTCCTGATTACTAAAACTTTTAGTAAGTCTTGAATTTGGAGAGTATAATTTTCTTAGTCATTTTTGGTTATTCAGTACTCTGCTGGTTATTCTGGATCTTTTATTTTTTTATTTTTTAATTTTTTTATAGGTACCGGGGGTCGAACTCAGGACCTTGCGCACCAGCAGGGGCCCGTGCTGCTGAGCGATATCACGGGCCCTGTTTTTCCTTTATGTGGGTTCTGGGAGTCGAACTCAGGACCTCACACTTGCCAGGCAGGCGCTTATGCCACTGAGCTATCTCACCGGCCCCTGGATCTTTTTTCCTGTAACTTAGAGTTTCAATTTCTTGACATCCAAAAATAACTCACAGGAATTTTTACTAGGATGAATTGAACCTATAGGTCAAGTTGACTAGATGGATATCTTTATAATATTGACTATTTCTATTTAAAGAAAATGGAGTATCTTTCTATTTACTTAGATCATTGTTCATTTCTTTCATCATAGATTTGAAATTGTTTTTTATATAGAGCCTGCATCCTTTTCGTAAGTCTCATACCTCAGTATTTAAATTTTTTGGTGCATTTTCTTTCAAATTCTAATTGTTCATTGCAGGTATTTAAAACATAATTGACTTTTGTTTATATGGACTTTGTATATCATGACCTTGTGACAGAGGCTTATTATTTTTCTCAATATGTTGTTACTTTCTATATAAAACATCATCTGTGACTTAATTTAATTTATTTCTTTCCTTTCTTTGCAACTTTTATTTCCTTTCTGTCTCACTGCATTAGTTAGGACTTTTTTGGGAGGTTAACTGGTGAGAGGAACATTCTTGCCTTATCCTCAAGGAGAGAAGGAAAGGATCTAGTGTTACAAAATTAATTATAATGTAATTTGTAAGCTTTTGTGAAAGTCTCTTTTTTCAGGATAAAAAGTTACACTCTATTATTTCTTATTTGCTGAAAGTTGTTTCTTTTTAATCATAAATGGATATTAGATTTTGTGAAATTCTTTCTTCTGAGTTTAGTGATCTAATCATGAAGTTTTTATTTTTTAGCTTGTTGATGTTATAGATTATGCTAACTGACTTGCACATGTTGAATTAGGCTTGTATAACAGGAATAAGCTTTAAAGAGTGGTGGATATAATTATTTTAATATGTTGTTAGATTCAGTTTACTAATTTGGTTGAGTAATTTTGTAGTTACATTCATGAGACATATTGGACTGTGAATTCCTTTATTTCTATTTTTAACTGATACAAGAGTTATGGCACTTTTGTAGACTTAGTTGGTAAGTATTCCTTCCACTTTTATTTTTTTAATAGGTTGTAAATAATTGATATCATATTTTTCTTTTCTTTCTTTTTTTTTTTTTTTTGTGTGTACCGGGAGTCGAACTCAGGACCTCGCGCTTGCCAGGCAGGCACTTATGCCGCTGAGCTATCTCACCGGGCCATATATTTCTTTCTTTTTTTCTTTTTTTTTTGTGGGTACCGGGGGTCGACCTCAGGACCTTGCGTGCCAGCAGGCGCCTGTGCCGCTGAGCGATATCACTGGCCCTTTTTTCATATGTGGGTACCGGGAGTCGAACTCAGGACCTCGCGCTTGCCAGGCAGGTGCTTATGCCACTAAGCCATCTCACCCACCCATATTTCTTAAATAATTGATAGAATTCTTTAATGAAACTTTCTTTTCCTAGTGCTTTCTCTTTTGGAAATTTATTAATTCTTGTTTTATTTCTTTTATTAGATAGAGATTTATTCAGATTTTCTATCTGTTTCTCCTGTGAGAATTTTTGTAGTCTACATCTTTTAAAGATTTGGTCCTATTATTGAATTTGTGAATGCACAGTTTGTAATATTTATTATCTTTTTCATAGGATCATAAGTGATAACGTCTCTTTCATTTCTTACATTAGTATTTCATATCTTACCTCTTTTCACTTGGCCTAGGATGGCTAGTGGTTCAGCAAGCACAATTGTATTTATCAAAAATCTGCTCTTGGTTTTGTTGACTTTCTTTATTGATTTCTCATTTGCAATTTGATTGTTTTCTTTATTAATTTTTTATCATTTTTTTCTTCTGCTTGCTTTCAGCTCACACTGCTGTCTTTTTCCTATAATTTTCTATTGAAGAAGCATGATTATTGATTTATTTTCCAAGGTATTCTTCTATAAGCACTACATATGTTGTATCACATAAATATTGAAAAGCTATAATTTTATTAACATTTAACTCAAATTATTTTAAAATCTATCCTTTTCTTTGATCCATTGTTATGTAGGACTTCGTTGTATAGTACAGAGATATTTTGGGATTTGCAGACTGATTTCTGCTGTAGGTTTTTAGTTTAATTCTTTTGCAGTCTAAGGGATACCTTGTATGTTTTGTATTTTTTAAAATGTGTTTATTTGTTGTTCATGTCCCAGAATATGGTTTATCTGGGTGAATGTTTCACATTAACGTTAGAATAATGGCAATGCTGCTTTTGGATGAAATATACCATAAATAATAATCAGATCCAATGGATTGATGCTGCTGTTCAGTTAAAAAATGTCCCTACTGATTTTCTACTTGCTAGATAGTGTAGACACTGACAGTGGAGGTTTTAAGTCTCCATGTATCCTAGTGAACTTGATGATTTCTTCCTGGAGTTCTGTCAGTTTTTGTCTCATTAATTTTTACATTCTGATGTGACATGCACACACATTAGGCTCGTTATGTCTTGTTGGAAAATTGACTCCGTTATCACTGTGCAATATCCTTCTTCATTCCTGTTAATTTTCCTTGTTCTGAAGTTGGCTTGAAGTTAATTTAGCTACCACAGCTTTCTTTTGATTACTGGTGGAATAGCGTACATTCTCCACCATTTCACTTTTAATCTATCTCTTCCTTTATATTACATATTTGTAGACAAGATAGAGCTAGGTCTCATTTTATATTTATGTCAATGATCTTTCTTTTAGTTAGTATATTTAAATCTTTACACGATTTTTTGTATTACCATATGGATATCTCTATGTTTATGACTATTTCTCCTTATTTTATACTTTTTCTGGTTTTCACTGAGCATTTAACATGATTGTATTTTCTCTCCTCTTATCATATTGTCAGTTATAATTCTTTCAATATATTTTAGTAGTTGTTCTAGTTACTGTTTGCAATATACATTTACAGCTACTCTAATTCCATTTTTAAATAACACTATATCACTTCATGGGTAGTGTAGATAACTTTAAAGAAAATACTTCCATTTCCTCCTTAAAGTTCCTTATAATATTCATTTATTTTTCTGTGGGTCAATTTACAACAAGAAATACAGAAGATCTTATTTTTACCTTATTTACCCTTTTTCTGCATTTTCCTTTTATTTTTAAAGCTTTATTAAGATATAACTGATACAGAAAATTATGTATATTTCATGTATACATGTTTTACATTTGAATATCTATCTGTGACATCATCACCATAATCCAGATTTGTGTTGTATTTGTGTATGTGTGTGCATGTGTGTGAGTGCGTGTGTGTGTGTGTGTGTGTGTGTGGCAGGAAGGTAGGAACTCTTAACGTGAAATCTATCCTCTCACTGTATTTTACAGAGTATAATACCATATTGCTAACAATAAGCATTATGTCATGCAGGAGATCAGTAGAATTCATTCATCTTTTAGAAATGAAATTTTATAACCGTTGAGCAACAAGTCCTTATTTTTCCTACCCCCAAACTCCTGGCAATCACGGTTCTAGTCTGTGTGGACATGAATTTGATTATTTAAGATACCTCATACAATTGGATTCATACAGTATTTGGCCTTTTCTTACTGCTTCTTTACTTAGCATAATGTTCTCTGGTTTATCCATGTTGTCAAAAATAGCAATAATTTCTTTTTAAGCATAAATATTATTCCATTGTATGTAAATAGCATGTTTATCCACTCACATGTTGATGAACATTTCTCAAGAGAGGTCATACAAGTGGTCACTAGGTATGTGAAAAGGTGCCCCACATCACTAGATATTAGGGAAATGTAGATCAGAACTACTAGATGTCACTTTACAATTGTTAGGATGGCTATTGCAAAAATATATATATATAAGAAGTGTTGGCAATGTGGTGGAAAAGTTAGAAGCTTTGTACACTGTTGAAGGTGATGTAATTCTCCAGAAAATAGAATGAAGATTCTTCAAAATATTAAAAAATACTAACATTTAATCCATCAGTCCTACTTCTAAGTATTTGTCTAAAAGAATGAAATCAGGACCTCAAGAAATAATCTGCTCTCTTATGTTCACTGCAACACTATTTACAGTAGCCAAAATATGTTCTTTTCTTTTTGGAAACTTAAATTTCTGACATTTCTTATTTTATTTCTTTTCCAAGAACTTCTTTCAACACTTCTTGCAAGGCAGCTCTACAGGAGACAGATTCCCTCAATTTTCATTAGATTAATGGTGAACCAAACAGGATATAATAAGAAAAATAGCAACCTCTATGTTTTCAGTTTCATTTTCTTGGTGTTGAGGAGTGAGCCTATGGCCTCACATATGCTAGGGAAGATCTCTGCAACTGAGCTACAACCCATCCCACTTTATTTATTTGAAACAAAGATAATTTAACTCAACTGATTTGTCATTAGATGACAATGATGGAAAGCCTAAAAGCCATGACAGTTCTGTGACGCCACCGAAGCAAAAAGAGCAGATGGCCCTGGGGACGATTGGGCTGGAAGGCTGAAGGCTGAAGCTGGATTTGGAGCCACAGCAGCATGTTGAGCAGAACTGGATCCAAGAGGCAGGTGCTGCCATGGAGAGAGGCAGACTGGGATGTAGAGGGAGGGGAAGAGACACGCTGCTTTCTCTCTTCTGCTGTAGTATTGGCCAACTACAGCAGAAGTCACTGTAGTAGAATGTCACGGAAGTGTTCCCTTTCTGGAGCCAGGCACTATTTTACAGAGCACTGTAGGCAAAGAATGAGCAGTTAATAATCTAAGGGCAAAAGACCCAGAAATACTTAAACATGATATTAGTTAATATTTCAGAAATATTAATTCCTTCAAGAAAAATTCTGTGAGCACCATGTTATGAAACGTACTATTAACAAAGTTGCTGTAGAATCAAAGGGTTAAAATAATTGAGAAATGCTTATGAGAGCGATGGGTGATTATGAAAATGGAAAGACAGCATTGTATAGCTCTGTATCAGTAGCCTTGAATCTAGATTCCAATCAGCATGTACCATCTCTCCCTCCCCACCCTCCCAGAGGTAATAAAGTTCTTACTTTAATCTGCAGATTAAATCAGAATAAAAATGTAAAAAAGAATGAAGAAGAAAGTCCTAGCCAAGGAGGAAAGAGAGTCTAATGAACTAGAATATTGAAATAATACAATTATGAACAAAGTGTCATGGTCCATGCCTGTAATCTTAAGGACTCTGGGAAGCTGAGGCAGGAGGGCTGCAAGTTTGAGACCAGCTTGAGCAATCTTTTGTCTTGTGAGACCCTGTCTCAAAATGAAAAATAAAAAATGCTTTGGGAATGTACCTTAGTGCAAAGGCATCAGTTTAACCCTCAGTGCCTCAATAATACCGGTAACAATAATCATTCAATTATTTGTAAAGTCTCTTGAGAGAATGAGAGAGGAGAATTTTCTAGAGATTCAGTGGTATGCAGAGTCCAGATTGTACAGCTCCTTGTAAGCTTTGTCAAAGTTTTAGGTGCTATCCTCACAGGGTAAAACATAGATAAAATAAAATTATGAGTACATATAAATTATAAGGAAGTTTTCCCATTGTGGGTGGTGAACTGACTGCCAGGTCTGTGAGACTGATGGTCCAGGAAAGAGATGGTATCCCCTTGGACACTGAAGATGGAAGTCAGGAAAACAACCACAAATGAATTCCAGAAATATTTATGCAAAAAATAAACAGGATATAAGACTTTTGTTTATACACTTGTTTATTCATCAAATAATATTTGTTGAAAAATCATTAAGTGAACAAGACAAGATAGAATTTGGAGAATAGTTTAGACATTTATGTCATACTACTACAAATTTTATGTCTTTATATGGAATATCAGCATAACTTGTGTTACTATAAAGAATGACATATATCTTGTTAAACAAGTGTTTTAATAGAGAGTGATAGTGGGAAAGGGATAAAATTGTCATGTGATATTAATTTAATCCAAAGTAACAGTTTAACTAATGCATGGATTTCAGGTGGAATTGCCTTAAAAAGATCATTGAAACCACGGAAGGGGATGAGATACCTCAGGAGACGAGAGATTCCTGAGTGAGCAAAAAGACTGCAGAAACCAAAGGGGATAGCGAACCAGTCAGTTCTCTACTTTCATAAGGTTCCTTTATTGTGCTAGCAAATCAAGATGGTTTTCAGAGAAATACTTTTGGTGTCCTGCCAAGGAAAGACACGTGCATTCTCATTTGCTGTAGTAATTTCTCCGGTAATGAAGGAACATTGAATGACTGTGCTAAGGCTGGGGAGAACCAGAGCAAAATGGTCAGGTATGTAGCTGAAAATAGAACCAATTTACAACAAAAGCCCTTATTGTGGAATTTAGGCAGCTTTTCTTGCTGTGGTGCCTCCATAACTTTAATTAACTTCTTTCCAAGCCCCCAATCTCCCCAGCTTGACCAAATTTGTCTTCATGGCTGGCTCTGTGTTCAACTCTTGTGGCCAAAAAAGAATAACAACAACAACAATGAAAATCTTTTAAAAAAAAAAGTAAAAATTCTTACATGTAACAATATGTTTTTACTCCTCTAACAAAAATCATTGTAAGTTTTTCTTTTACTTTGGTGGCATTAAGGAGATAGTTTTAGGTTTACAGTATTTTTATAAAAAGGTGTTCAGAACATTAATAGTGCTATGTAGCTGTGAGAAGCACTGTTAGTCAAATATTAAATATCACCATGCATAAACTACTGTAAAGTCAGAATAT
The DNA here is from genome assembly GCA_028451465.1 of Erethizon dorsatum. Taxonomy (NCBI): domain Eukaryota; kingdom Metazoa; phylum Chordata; class Mammalia; order Rodentia; family Erethizontidae; genus Erethizon; species Erethizon dorsatum. Next base: position 62,492,631 of record CM051833.1, read on the forward strand.
GCTCATGGAAAATAATATATTATAGATCTTGTGTAAGAGGAATTAAAATATTGTGAAAAATTCAACATTTTTTTTTTTCTCAGATGAAGCCATGGGGTACATTGGAAGGAGGTTTGACTTCTAGAGACAGACCCTGCTATAGGTCCTTGCTTGGTTAACATGAGTGGTGTGAAATATTGCAAGTTGTTTAATTTGTTTAATCCAATATATTTTCGATGAAGAATCTGCTTGCTTATCTATATGCTTCATAGTTTTGCTACAAGGTCATGTGAAAATTGAGGGGTAATATACATAAATTATGATAGTTACTGTATAAATAGGAGGTGCTAAGTTATTTTTAGAAATTGTTACTTTTCCTATAAAATGATGTACCAAATCTAAAGCAAAGAGCCCATGTTTTACAAGATGCTTCATTCCACTGGTACTGTTTTGGAATATCAATATGTATTCAGTGAAAAAAATTCAAACTTTTTGAGATTATTGATTGGGGATACAAAGTTAGCAAGGGTTATAGAAAAAAGACAAAATTTTGGTTTACTAAACAGAGTATTCGAACATCCTAGTATTGCCTTTACATACTTAAAGATACATAAATACATATCTAATACAGATTATGTGAAAAATTATCCACTTTAAAAAGGCAATAATGTCAATGAGTATCTTATTTATTATACAAAGGTCATTTTATAAGCAGGAACAACTAGAAAAGCACATCTTTAAGACTTAAAATATAAACTTTATGAGGATTCCGTATAGTAAAAAAGCATGAACACCAACTATTTATGGTTGTGTTTTTAATATGTAACAGGAAAGATGATGCCATCTATCAGCAATAAGAACATGAGCAGTATAACAATACTCAGAGACTTCCAAAAATACATACAATTATATATCAAAATGCTGCTGGAAAAAGAAAATTCAGTTTTGAAAACATGTAAAGTCAGACATTTTTCCAAAAATATTAAAAACAAAACATAACTTGAATGGTACAAATAAAAGGATTACTTTCAAGGTCATAGAAAATACATGAATGAATCATGTAGGATTGATCTTTCCCAGTCCTGTTGATTAAACTCTAATTCCATATTTAGCAGTAAATCCACTTTGCAAATAAATTCCTCCTTTAATAACTCTTTGCTGGTAAATTCCTAATTTTATTTTTTAAATTACTATTGATAGAAATGACACATGTACAGTGTAATTGTCATATTATGTCGGATGAAAATGATACCTTTAGAACTACAGATATATTTTTATCTCAGAGAAAATTTATAATAATTACATGGATTAAATGATATTTTTGTGCTTTCTCCATTCTGGTTGGTATCTCCACTCATTGTAAATTTGGTCACTTTTAGTCAACTATGAGTGATTCTGAACAGTCAACTTTTATGCTATATGGATTCAAGTAATTCATTCCAATAGGTTTTTTAGGAATTTTCAGTTCTGTTTCTCTAGAAAAAATATTTATTTAACCTTTAGGTAATAAGTATTCATTGGGTTTCAAATAAAGATAATCTTTCTTCAAACTCACCTCTGTCACTTATTAGCTACGTGTTGTAGTAGTTTTTGTCACATGTAAGCCTCAAATTTTAAGTGAAATAATTATATAATAGTTTTCTCTCTGAGGAATCACTAAGTATAGGTTAAATGTTCTACAAAATATAAATATGTATACAAAACTGTATTTCCTTTCTTTGTTTAAAATTCACATCAAACAATGGGTAAAAGCTCTGAGTATTCAAAACACAGAACCTCAATTCTCATGAATCTCAGATTTTGCGTTCAAAAATAACCAGTATGTGTGCACCACATTTTCTCTATAGATTCATCTGTTGACGAGAATGAGTTGATTTCATGTCTTGGTTATTGTGCATAATGCTCGATGGAAAAATATTGCTCAGCCTTAAGAAAGGAAATGTCTTCCCTTACATGAATGTGGAGGAACCCAGAGGATATTATGGTAAGTCAGATGCAGAAAGACTAACATTTTATGATTCCACAGATACGAGATATTTATAACAGTAAAACTCCTAGAAGCAGAGAAACAATGGCTGCCAGATAATGTAGAAAGGAATGGAAAATTTTTACAGTTATACAAGTTGCATAAATTATAGAGATCCATTGTACAACATAGTGACTACATATAAAAATGTAGTATTATTCACTTCAAATTGTAAATGGGCAGATCTCGTGTTAAGTGCTTTTTGTGGTGTTTTGTTTTGTTTTAAGATGGGGTCTTTCTGTACTGCCCAGGCTGGTCCTGAACCATGGGCTCAAGCCAACACCCCACCTCTCCCTCTTAAGCAGCTGGGACTACAGATGTGCACCACCATGCCTGGCTCATGTTAAATATTTTTAACACACACACACACACACACACACACACACACATGCTCTTCCCCAAAATGAAAAAGCATAAAATCTAAGGAGTTATTGTTTATATAACTTTTACATTTCTGGGGGTGATGGTTACACAGGTGTTTGCAAATGTCCAAACTCATCAAAATTTAATTATAAACATATTTAAGGGCCGGTGAGATGGCTCAGTGGCTTAAGCACCTGCCTGGCAAGTGCAAGGGCCTGAGTTTGACTTCTGGAACCCACATACGAAAAAAGGGCCAGTGATATCGCTCAGCGGCATAGGCTCCTGCTGGTGCGTAAGGTCCTGAGGTAGACCCCCAGTACCCACACACACAAAAAAAACCCCCATAATTAATATATGTATAATTCTTTTTATATTATTATTTAAAACGTTAATAACAAAATAAAGCCATTCATATATCAGAAAAAAACGGGCAGGTGAGTTCTCTTGTGTGATTTCGATGGTGATGGATTCTTGCCTGCTCCCCTTTTGGCTTATCTACCTCTTCCTTCCCGCTGTCTTTGCGGTGCTGTGCTCTGCACGGCTCAATTACTTTCTGGCTTTTCTTCACTTTTGCCCTTTCCTAAGCCTTTAGATTTCCAAGTCATTAATTAACCTGGAATTATTATTAAACCTTACTTTTTACTCAGACCTTAAACTTTTCTTAGAAAATATAATATTTTATATCCAGTGCCCCATTTGACACTTGAACTTAAGGAAATATCAAAAAGCTTCGAGTATCATTTTCTAATGGAATCCTTGCTATTTCCTTCCAAATCAACTTCCCCTTATTCTTTCAGTAAATAGTGCTTCTATCTAGGGACTGGGTCCAGAGCCTGGCCTTTCATTTCCAGTTTTATTAGACCTACATCGCAACTACCATCCAGACCAGACGATCTCCCACAAGACGTCTGACATAACTTCATTGATTAACAAGTTCTCTGAGGCAACCTGAATACAAACGCGTGTCTTTTATTGCTTCCATATGGTAGGAGCTTTCCGTGTTTATTCTACTTCTCGTCTCCTTTCCAAAATCCTCTAAAGAAGGGCTGATCTCTTGGAAATGTAAGTTAGATCAATGCCCCACTTCCTATTCTTGTTATTTTCCGTAGAATTTTGAATGAAACTCTGGAAGCATCACTTGGCAAATACAAATCAAATATGATTTGGTTTCTCTTCTCCCTTGTCTTTCATTTTATCCCATTTATTCATATAATCACACACTTTAGGTACCTGTCTCTTAACACACGAGCTTGTTTCAATGTTAGGACGTTGGTTTTCAGTTTCCTACCTCATGAATTTTATGGCTCTAATTATTTTGTTTTTTTTTTTCATGAACATCTCCTTAGGGAGAACTTCCTCTAATGAGGTAGCCCTCAGGCATATATGGCAGACTAGGGATCGCTATCTCCTTCAACCTTCTTCTAGTGTCCTCTCAAATAAAACAAAGAAAGGAAAACCAGCAACATTTTCCAAACCGTGTACCTAGCTGTGGCTCAGAGATAAGTCTTAGCTACTAGGATTAAAGTGGAAGGATGTTTGTGACATGTAGGTGATATCCATGAAAAGAAAAGGCAAGTCGTTTCCCTTCTGAGGGCTGGAATTAGCATGCAAAGCATTCTTCTTGAAAAAATGTGGATGTGGTGAGTCCTACAGAGATGGAGCAGCAACAATACAAAGGGGCTTGGTCCATGAAAGTGTGTGGCTGGTGTCTATTTATTCCTCTTCCCTCCAGACTGGCAAGAAGGAAACACAGACATAACAGATGAAAAGTATATGCAGATTATATGTAACACATAAACCTATATGTGTTTTTATATGTATATATACATTCATATACATATAAATACACACATGTAGACACACACACATATATATATACGAATGTGTTTGTAAAAAGTCTGCAAAAATATATACATCAGAAAAAGAAAAACTTGTGTAAATATTTTAATACTAAGTTTATTGAGACATCATGAGATTCATATAAGTTACATTTGGCCTCTACAATTACAAGAACTGCTCAAAGTGGTGGCCATGAGCTTTTAGGCATTTATTAGCATGGCGAGCTGCTGAAGTGTGTGTGTGTGTATGTGTGTGTGTGTGTGTGTGTGTGTATATATATATATATACATTTTTTGCAGACTAGCTATCATCTATCACCTATAGTCTATCTATCTCTACTGTTACTCGATCAATTTTGCTATAGCATTTTGTCCCAATATTTACTAATCCTGCCTACTATTCTTTTCTATCTCTGAGTTATGTACGCTTCTTTCACATTTTGCTGTGAGTTAACTTGTTTGCTGAATGTGTTTCTCTACTAGATGACTGAAAGGTTGACAAAGACAGGAACTTTTGAAGTTTTGCTTCTTTTTAGATACATAGTGTTATTTCAGTCCATATTTCATAGTAGACACGCAATACATGTTTTTGAATGTATAGAAGAATGGGAAGGAAAGAATAATTTAATTGATGCTTGGAAATGAATGATTCTTTATTAAACTCCTTCATGCTGAAACCCAAGGAATATTCAAAGGAGATTTAATCTATCTGCAATTTATAGTGTTGGCATAGCTGTAGTTAGGCATCAGGGGTCCCCTAAATGTTTGCAAAGTACAGACAACACTTCCAATGACTATCATTAAGGTTTTCCCCAAAAACACAATCATTCATCAAAACTGTAATGCCTTTACTACTGAGGTATCTTGAGATTTATTAAGCAATCCTCTATTGAGATAGTTTGATCCAATGCATGGGGCAACAGGATTGAAAGAAACAAAACAAAACAAAAAAATCAATAGAGAGATACTGTCACACAACAGAAGTCTCTCTCTCTCTCTTTTTGTTTCTTTGTGGGTACCGGGGGTTGAACTCAGGACTGCACGCACCAGCAGGTGCCTGTGCTGCTGAGCGATATCGCCGTCCCTTTTTTTATATGTGGGTACCGGGAGTCGAACTCAGGACCTCGCGCTTGCCAGGCAGGCGCTTACACCGCTGAGCTATCTCACTGGCCCCCAGAGTTCTCTTTTTATAGGTGGCAATGTCAGATATAAAAATAAGGCCTGAGGAGTAACTTGCAGAAAAAACAAAGGCCACAGCAATTCACAGCTTGATGTGGTCTTGGATAAAATATTTGAGTGGCCTTGACAAAAAAATATTGCCAGTGCTTCTGTTTTGATCACCCCGAGAACCACTGTGCTCCTGCTGGACAGAATTGAGATGTTTATCAGTAGCTACAAAAAGGGCTTTTGGGCTTTGAAGTTCTGTAAAGACAGCAAAGAGTTTGAGACAAGAGTTACCGATCACACATTAGAATGAACTTTATAAATTTCCTAAACTAGAATAAACAAGTACACATAAGATAATGGATAGACCATATCCTACATGATTCCATGGCCATAGATGTTTGGAGGAATCTCTGGCCAGAATTGGCTAATAAAATAGTTCTCGCCTCATCTTTTTTGGATTTTCCTTTTCTTTTTGACGTTCAACAAAATGTCACCAACAATTTTACCCTGCAAATCTAGTTTCCTGTCCACATGTATCTGCGCAAAATTATCGTATCAGTACTTTTAACTAACTGGAACTGTGAATTAATGGTGCAGAACTATTTTCTTCCTCTGGACCATTCCATGTAATATGAAAACCCCAATAGTTTCATTGCCTTCCTTTGTGTATTCTACAACAACAACAACAACAAAACAAAACAAAACAAAAAATTTGCTGATGTGACTGATGGTAATTTTTTTCCTTCCACTCTGCATTAAATAAAAGTAGTTTAGAGTATACATCTGTCTTTTGAGAGAAAAGAATCACCTCTTGTCATCAAGCACAAAAAGATCTGTTATACTTTACATATTTTCCTGATCCTGCTTCTTTCCACTGATAATATCAGATCCTCTCAGCACTGATATTTTATGTACTTTGTCTCTAGCTCTTATAACTATTACTGATTATTTGAATGACTAGATTCAATTATATATGAAAATTTTGGATTATAGACTTATAGGTATTTTGGAATTCCACAAGAGTTGGTATGTTAACAACATTTGGAATCAAAGAATAAATATGTATTTATAATCTCTATATATCTTTATTATAAAATACACTGTTATTTTTATATATCAAGAAAAACATTCTCAACTCTCAATTTTAAGATAAGTAAAACACGTGGCTTCATATATACATAGAAAAATGTGGTGTATGCTGTAGATATATGAAATCACGGACCACGGATGTGTGTAATTAACCAAGATGTTATTAGACTAAGCTAACATATTTAACACATTGAATTTGAGGGTGAGAATCTAAAGGATAGATTCTGAAATCTAAAGGATACGTATATATTTGAGGTATCATGATGATATTTTATATTATCCTCATGCAACCAAATAGAAAAGTGAAAGCGTGTAGAACACAGGATCATGTAGCTTAGTTTACTAGTTCAAGCTGTAGGACATCGATACTTAGCATCGGCGTTTGTATACCTTTAATTTTTAACACTATGCCAACTAATTCCATAAATTGGGAAAGAAATTCCTGTGGCTGTCTGTGAAACAGTTCTGAGTTTTCAACAGTGAAGATTTGCCAAGGTTCTTGCCTCTCAGTGTCTAATTACTGTTTCCTGTGCATTGAGACCAGCAAGACTGTTTCAGGATTCACAACTAACGTTAGAAACTTTGTTTCAAATGATATCAAAAACTGCTCTGATAGCACTTTGGTTTTCAATGTGAAATGAAATGCTTGAGAATCTTCAGGCAAATTATCATTTTAAATCATAGGCGCCTGTCAATGTTTCAGCTTTATAAAAGCGTTTTTATTGCATGTTATTGAGAGATAGCTGCTGATTCAGGATTTTCACTTTTGTACAATTATTCAAAGATTAAAATTAGAAACAAATGCTAAAGACAAAATAGCATTTGTTTCTTTAAGATATAGTACTACTGTGTATTTCATAGTCAATTCTGTATACACATTTTATAACTTACAGTATTTCTACACTGATGTATCTGAAATACTCATGTTTTCTATACTACATAGAATGCAATGACTCCAAAATTGAACCCATCCCTTGTTATGGTTTGAAATAGAATCTTTTTTCATTCTATAAAGATCTTGGCCTTGTACCTACTAGTATGCATTCACGACCAGCAAAATAACACATTAAAAATTCTTGTTTGTTTACCTGAAATTCTAATCTAACTTGATGCCCTGAATTTTATTTGCTAAATCAAACAATTTCATTAATGTTAGAAAAACATCGAAAGCAACCTCAACATTCATCAGTGGAATCTTTCAATATAGAACATAAGTATATACCATGTAAGACATGTCAGTTACCATTCCAATCACTTTGAAAAGTTCTCTGGTAAATTTCTTGCATCCCTAATGTTATTTTAATGTGTTCCTCAGATAATTCATTACCTGGTCCATTCAGGTAGTCTAGCATATTTCTGGTGACAGATCTGAGGTTAGTGGTCCTTGTCATTCTTGGAAACCCTTAGATAATAAGATTTAAGATAATAAATAGTCTGTATTCTTTTAGTCATGGTATTGATTCTTGTGTATTAAAATATTGCTAATAAATTACTAAAGAATTGTCATGGGATACTTTATGCCTTAAAAATAGCACAGAGTAATATGAAAAGAATTTTGAAGTAGTTTAAACATTATTGTAATGAAAAATTATAAAGTTAAGCAGTCAACATGAAAAATACTTATTCAAGATTCCTGGCTGGAAAATGTAATATTTGAAATAAATATAGTGCATTATATGGATTAAATCATATGAGATAAACATTGTTGAATAAATACAGAGTGAATTGAAAGACACGTATGAAAAAGTCATTCAAAGGAAAACAGAAGAAAGTTTATGTAAACTGTAAGAAGAGAAGTTACAAAATATATTCCAAATTTAATAATGCAGAGGACTTGTAATGTGCTTATCGGGACTGGTAATCCGATAATGACTTCTCCCAAACCCTTAAAATTAGAAAAGTCTTCTGCAAATGAACGAAAACATGAAGGAAGAAAGATAGGCGCCAGAAGGTTCATTCCTAAATAGATGAAGATTGTTTAACTGTACTTAAATATCTTGTAACTGAAACTTATTTTCTATTTACCAATATGTATTACATAAATTTTCAGAAGGAAATGTGTTATGATTATCGACAATGATAGCATCTTGTTAATATCTGTTGAATTTTGCATTGTATCTTTTACATTCCTTCTATGGATCCATACAAATGCATAACCACTACAGCATTCAGGTAGATTGAACATTTGTTTTTTTTTAACTTGAACATGTATTTTAGAAGACAGTTTATTGGGACGGGAAATAAGCACATGAGAAGATGCTTGGTATTATTAGCCATTAAGAAAATAAAATAAAATACCTCAATGCAAGGTCTCCACTCGTGTATGAGTTTGGGATATTTTAAAAAGTATTACCATCGAATGCTGGCAAAGATGTAGACAACTGTATCATTGATACTTTACAATTTGATAAACGTTTATTTCCAGCTATAACAGAATATTTTGTATCAGAACAACCTCTCACAGGGAACAAGAAAAATTCTGGGCATGTTTTAGAAAAAGGTACTGTGACCTCCAGCAATTAGATAAACTTTGGCGTTTTACCCAGAGAAATCAAAATGTAACTTCACACAGAATGTTTTTTATGAACTTTTACAGAATATTTGTCAATGGTGGCCAAATTTTCATGAAGATTATAAATATCCCTAAACATGTTTTACAAATGATGGGATATTCATACAGTGGAATAAAGCTAAGTAATAAAAATCTGCATAAACTTCCATAGAATGGTGCCAAGGGAAAAAAGCAAATCTCAAGAACTACCTACTGTATAATTTAATTTGCATTCTCAGAATGACAAAATTATAGAAATGTAAAAACAGTTAATGGTTGACATTTAATTTTAAAAATAAAAGTATTGATTTACAGAAATTAGCTTTGTATAAAGAGAAATTGCCATTGTTTTTCTAGTAGGTGATTAATATTGTGGTAGGTTAGTTTAGTTAGATCAAATGCTGTGCTGATGGATAGGTAGGATTACATTTTTGTGTAGTTTGTTCTGTTTTTGCCATTTCTTCCTTTTAGAACAGTAAACCTATAAAATTTCCAACTGAAAGCCTGTTGTGTTTAGCAGGGTGTTTCCTCCTTTACTCTATCCTCATAATTTCACAGGACCTCTTTCTGAAACATGTCTGAAATGCTCCTTGTTCCCAGTTGGAGCTTGTTCTGACACAGAGTATTCTGTCATAGCTGGAAATGAAAGTCCTCAATATTATTTATATTTATATTTATATTTATATTTATATTTATATTTATATATATAAAGAGAGACAGATCTATGCAGGTAAAAGGTAGAAACGCTTACAAGGTCTCCAAAGCAGTACCTACGGTAGAGGGAAAAATGGTCATATTGTGTATGATGTTTATACAGTCTTCCTTTGTGCCTTTATTTATGTTTATATAATTCCAAATAACAATCCAAAATTCAAAATTAATTTTTGCAAGCACATGGAACTAATGTTTCATAATGTTTTCACATAAAAGAGGTATAAAATTTACACTCAATCTATTTCATAATGAATATGCCATTGGATTGACAAATTTGAAAGTCACAGTGGGATGATGTTTAAGTAAAATATAAAAACCATTTATATATAAATTAAAATTATCTTTAAGTAATTCCACAAAGCTTATATGTTAAGAAGTTACATAATAGAAATTATGCAGTATTTAAAGCAAAAGATGAGTTTTAAAAAGAATGACTAAACTTGTGAATAGTAATTAGTTTAGTCATAAAAATTGAAATGATATTTAAACCTAAGTGGTAGTCTTAAAAAACAAAAAAAAAAAAAAGAAAAAGTTAAAAAAAATTAAGAATTAGGATGAGGAAATCAAAATAAGCCCCCCAAAATGAAGGATTGATACAATATTTAAAGAGGTGAAATTGATCAAATGTATTAAAAAAATAATAGATATAATTTTAAAACTCTGCAAATTATAAAAATAATAATAATATGAAAGGCCAACTGTAGAAAGATGAAACAGTTTTAAAAACAGAGAAAGAGAAAACTATCACAGCCCAGCAATGTTAAGACTGACACAAACACTCATATTGACAGTAATTACTATAAGTTGCCATATACAAAAATGAGTAAAAAATAGAAAATTTTCTAGAATCCTATAATTGAAAGATGTTCAAATTACCCAGATTAAAGACTAAACATGATTAGAACACTAAACATTATATGAATTTGATTGCTTCTCAATTCTCATCAGTCTCAAGACATAGACCTAAGTAACTTACAGGCAGATTTTACTGAATCCTCAGACAAACAAAAGTATAATATAACTCTTAACAAATCTCTTCAAGGAATGAGAAAAAGTAGTAATTCTCCCTAACCCTATTTCTACAGCTAGTGTAATGCCAATATCAAAACAACAAAATTCAGTTAATAGTAAAATTATACAATAACATAATTTTGCTTATATATATGAAAATTCTAAATGGTAGCTATGCCGGCTGATGGAAATTGTATTTATCCTGATGTGTGTGGTGATCATTTAAAAATGTATACATTCTCTCTTCCAGTAGATTTAGTGTTCCTGTTTTAGTGTTTAGATCTTTGATCCCTTTGGATTTTAGTTTAGTGCATTGTGATAGACATGGATTTAATTTTAGTCTTTAGCATGTGGAAAACCAGTTTTTCCAGCGCCATTTATTAAAGAGGCTATCTTTCTTCCAGTGAATGTGTTTGGTCCTTTTGTCAAATATAAGGTGGCTGAGTGTGTTCCTAGTTGTTTCTGCATCTTCTAATCTGTTCCATTGATCTTCAGGTCTGCTTCCCCCCCGGTACCATACTGTTTTTATCACAGTAACTCTAAAGTATAATCTCAAATCAGAGATTGTGATGACCCTGCCTTGCTTTTGTTGCCCAGAATCAATATCACATTGTGTCTCTGGTGTGAGAAAATGAAAGTATAAATAAGGACCAAAGTGTATATAAAAATAAAAATGTATGTATTTATGGAAGCATCAAGTATTACATTTTAAATGTTTTTCTCAAGTGTAATTTAATAAAGCTTGAATTATTTTAAATAAAGTATAAATATACTATTGGGCATGGTGGCACACGCCTATAAGCCCAGAACTTTGGTGGCTGAGGCAGGAGGATTGCTACCAGTTCAAGGCCAGCCTGGGCTATGTAGTGAGACCCTGTCTCAAAAAAACCATAAGTAAATACATAAATAAATACATAACCTGATGAAGCATGTTAAAGCAGGTCCCATGATCATTATGATTTATTCTAGCCCTGCAAGTATGCTTTAACCTTAGACAATTATATCACCAGACTAAAGTAGAGGAACTTAAAAAAGAAAAGAAAACTTCATGACCTCAGGTTTGAGAAACTTTAGTTAACAAGGAGCAGAATAAAACTCTGTCAGTAGTTATTTCTCAGACTCCTACATCAGTGCACCCATTTAATAGTTATTTATTAAATGGCAAATAAATAGTTATTTATTAAGTGGTGAATAAATAGTTATTAGAAAATCAGCTAATCAATGTAAGCGAAGCACAAGACTTGTAAGTCCTTTCCATTTAATTGGTTTGTCCAGGGCATTTTTATTATTAAGAAGGATGTACCTGTGCTTGATTTAGTTATTTCCTCATCAGGTAAACCCTAGACAATTAAATTACAGGTTTACTCATAGATTACTCTTTGTAGAAATGGTAGTCACAAAGATCACAATTCTTTTCACTATAGAATATTAATGATTAAACAGATTTATTTCCATTAGCATCCTCTGTTTAAATATAAGCTTACACACACATATATATCTTATATTCCTAACTTATCTGATGGGTTTATCATTAATTATTTCAATGAAGTTTTGATAGAGGTTAGTTTATGTTTGTATGAATCATGTTTTCTTTTCTTTTTTTTTTTTTTTTTTGCTACCAGAAATCAAACTCAGGACCTTATGCTTGCCAGGCAGGCACTGTGCCACTGGGCTCTATACCCAATCCTCATGTTTTCAATTTAGAAATCAGACTATCAGAATGGTACTTAAAATAGAAATATTGCAAATATTGATATTTAGTTTGGGAACAGTCCAGGATTAATAGGGTCCTCTTTGTTGTACAAAATTAAACTGTAAGTTTTCAGGTCAGTTTATTTATAAATAAGCTTTCATAAGAAAATAGAAGTGAAAAATTGAAAAACAGGATAAGTAAGTAAGTGTCCATTTTGCAACATACTGAGGCCTCTTTCAGGCAAAGATAAAAAAGAAACCATTAATTTAATTGGTACTTACTATGTCTTCATAATTTGCAAGCCATAGCGATAAGTCATCATCTCAAGTCTCCTTCCCTGTGACCTGTAAATTTACACAACGAAATAGCTTATACATTGTCTAACATATCTCAAAAGCTTACATGTTGTCTAATATATTTCAAAACCCATGATGATACCAGTCAATAATTTCCATTTAATATCTTAAAAATTTTTTTCTCCATCTATGTTGAACAGTTTATTCTACAGATATTTCTTAGACACTGTTTTTGTACCAGACCTTTAGAATCAGTATCAGTGGTGTTCAACCGTAGATACCAAATTTAAAGGAACATTGAATATGGTCATCTAGGGAAAGATGGTCTGTTGAGAAAGGAAGCAGCCTATATGTCCATCAGTAGATGAATGGATAAAGAAATCATGGTATATATACACGATGGAGTACTACTCTGTCCTTATAAAGATATAAGGACTTATAAGATAAATATACGAATCTGATGGTGTCGAGAAAAGAGGGGTAGAGGAGAAGGAGAAAAAAGAACTGGAATGTGTTAGGTACATGTACCAATTTCCCAAGTGAATGTAATCATTATGTACTCCTCAACATTTCTCACATTACTTCAAGTGTGTCGAAGACTCCGTTACTCATGAAATCCAAATGGATTGTCTTAAAAGATGAACACACAGCCATTGGAAGGTATTACAAAATAAATTTCTCATGTTATTAACTCACCAAAAAACAAACCACAACAAAACTAACCAAGCAGAAAAAAATTTCAGAATGTCACAATGTACACAATTGTATATTAAAGCTTGATACTTGCCTGATGCTAATCAAGGTATAGGTTATGGAACATTTCTGGACCTCAAAATTTTATTAGTGGTCCAAACTAAATAGGAATACAGAAATTAGAGTTAAGATTTTAGAAAATATATAGTAATTTGACATGGTGAAAATTTATTTTGTTTTACAAAATTATGTTTGTTGGACAGTTTGGAAAATATTAGAAAATGTATTTCACCAAATGTTTTCTAACAGTTCAAAATATTTTCTAACAGGGTATTTTCTAACAGTTCAAAGATTATTAATACTGGTGATGTGGCTCAGTGATGTTTGCTTACCATGCAAGAGGCCCTGAGTCTGACCTCCAGAAAAGAAAAGAAAAAGAAAAGAGGATAAGGTAAATGATGCAGAAGTTGCTTGTTTAATATGTTTTATAAGTTACCCATTCAATAAATAGTTATTATGACTTATATGCCACAATATTTCTAACTTGCACCATCTTCTTTTTTTAGAATAGTCCAGGAAATACAAGATAACTCTTAGGTATGCATTTTCAAATGTATTAGAGATGCACTTATATAATCCTTTAAATTTCCTTCCAATTTTGTATTTATATATACGTAAAGATCATGTCTAGGCAGTGTTATAGGTTCAAACTCATAATGGAAAGCCAGGCAGCCAATCTAGAATTTTGATGAGTCTTTATTAAGCTGGCCAGCGACTGACCTGTGCACTCCACGCAGGGAGATTACACATCTGCGCAGCACACAGAATTTAAAGCAAACAACCACATCCTGATTGGAACAGAAAGCAACTGTTTTGGCTACAGTTACATAGTTTCACCTGTTTTGGCTACGGTCACATAGTTTCAACTGTTTGGATTTCATGCAAGTAGACCAGAGAACAAGAGTACATAGCAATTGCAAATGAACAGCACAGCAAGTTTTGTCCATTTTTGGTAAGTAACCTAGTTATACTTTCTCATGGTATTTATTTTCATTGTCTGGGGACTTTACAGTCATGGGGCCATCACAGGCAGTATTTTCATTTATTTTTCATACATTCCTTCCCAAGTGATAAAATTTTCATTTAAAGTTCCTCTGTAGCAGGCACACAGTAACTGCATATTTAAGCTTCAGTGATGACAAGCAAGTAAGATATTTTGTTTGTTTTTGTTAATAAGGACATTTGTGATTTGATAATATTTCTGAGTTCTCAATGTCATGATCCACATTTTTTTCATCATTTTAATGAGAAAACTCCCAGGTGAAATTGTTAGGTTAGCATTATTTGAAATATAAACATCTATTCACCAGCAACTGTAACCCTTTGTAGACCATGAAACCAATTATATTCGTGTTCTTCCTCAGAACTGCCAGGCTATGGAAAGGTCTGACCCATAATAAGAAGATATACTTTTAAACAGTGTTGGTAAGGAATAACTTATAATAGGATTCACTTTTGGCTTGTTGTTTTCCAGAGGCTTATCTCTTCCCATTACATTCTACTAATTTTATTTTGAGTTGCTCTTGTTGCTTCTGGCTTGAATATCTTAACTGATTTTTTTCATATTGTTTGAAAAGGAATCCAGCTCAATTCTTGCCCTCTGTACCAGCGACAACAATGCAATATACAATCAAAGTAGTGTTTTTCTATTGCTGCAAAGGGATTCCTTCTGTCATTAAAAATTAAACCTAGCAAGATTTGTTTCCTTTTAAATAAAATTAATACAGTTCTACCTTGGATCATAGTAATAATCAGTAAATGTGGACATTATATATTATGAATGAACTACTGTCATTGAAATACCAATGAGGCTTAGAGGGATGAAATCATGTCAAATGTTTTGTGGGGTGGGGGTCAAGATTTAAATGCGAAGTGATGTTTTTAAATTTGGAATTACAGTGTATGTGAATTAATAATGAAATATTTATGGTCATACAATATGTGCACAGAATTGTGGAAGATAAGCTGGAGGAACAAAGGTATTTAGGGTTTCACCCACTTTGTAAAATGACAATTATTTTTATTCAAATGAATGTAGATTTTTCAGAGTGTTTTAAGTCTGTGCATAGAAAAGCAAATAAAAATGCTGGGTATCAGAGTTTGTAGAAGGAAATCAAGGTGGGGGATGGTTAGGGAAGACATTGTAGGAGATAAGGCTTTACAAAAAGTAAAGTTTATAAAGTGAAGATATTTTAGTCAAAGGAAACAATTGGAGAAGACTAATTTATGATAGGTTAACAGCAAGCATCACTGATGAGAAAGATATACACTAGAGGCACCTGAAAATCCTAGTTTTCATTTGACTACCTACCATTCCTGTGTAGACCTATGCATCATTTAAAACAAAACACACACAAATGAAAATATGTCAATTAAAGGTGTCAATTTTAGTCTTGCAAATAATCAATCTTACTTTAAATTTTAATTCATATACGTGGTGAAGTTAATAAAAGCACGTATATATTTTTGAGTGGTAGAAGCTTGCAGCTATATTTTATTTGATCCTTTCCAAATCACCAGTTTTGATGCTAGAATATTATTTACTTTCTTTGTTGTTATGTATTTTGTATATATAAAAAGATACTCTGTTTGATTGTATTTATAGTGTAAGAATATGGGTTGTGAGAGGAAATTTTTAAATAATTTTGCAAAGTACTATTTTAAAAATGGATTTATTAGGATATAAATTATAATCATAAAGTTCACTTATATAAAGTCTATAATTCAATGGTTTTAGTAACCATTATCATAATATAATTTTCAAACATTTTCATCATCTCCAAAAGAAATCCTGTATCATCTAACAGTTACCATTTTCTACCAACACTAAGTCCTAAGCAAACGCTGATCTGCTCTCTATATCCATAGATTTTCCTATTCTGGACATTTTGTGTAAATGAAGCAATACCATACATAATCTTTCATTATTGTCTTCTTTTATTCAGACTGTTTTCAAGGTTCATCTATGTTTAATGTATATCAATACATCATTCTTTCTTATTGCTAAATACTATTTCACATTACAGATAAATCACACTTTTATCAATCCGTAAACTGAAGGACTTTTCCAGATGTTTACCCTTTTGCACTAATGAATAATGCTTTGACTAAGGAGTAGATGAAGTTGAGGACATCATACTAAGTAAAATAAGGTAGTCCTAGAAAGACAAAATGTATAATTACATTTTTGGTGAATTGGATTATAAGACTTCCAGTCACGTATTCAATATATGTATTGAAATAGTGTATCTCATTGCATGCTATAAAAATGTACAATTATTATGTGTAAATGAAAAAAGGAAAAGTTGAAGTAAAAAAATTAACAGAACAGCCTCATTTGCAAAATCTTGATCAAAAATGATAAAAAATAACCTGCAGAAATATATACGCTCAAAGAGTCTGCTCACATTTATAAAGTTAGATAATACACCCTTAAATATTACATGTTTTGGGCCAGATATTTTTATTATGAACATACAGGAACATTTATCCATTAAAAACTTTTCAAAGACTAAAATCAGCTAAAAAATTAAAGGTTTCCAAGTGTGTGAAATATACTGAAATATGTACATACATATAGTGGGATACAAAGCACACATCTAATGAATGGCTTTCCTACTTATGGTCTTATGAGTCAAATTCAATAAAAGTGAGTAAGTCCCTGGACTTATAGCATTGGCTCTTCCACTAAAATATGCTATTATTCATACCAAAATCACAGTTGTATTTTAATTTCCTAACTTGAAAACCACTTTATTTATTATGGACATAGCTATTATCTGAATTTCTTCTAACTGTAAGTTTTATAATATGTCATATACATATAAATGTTGAAAGTCAGTGTAATATTTGATATGTCTAATGCATATACACATATAATGATGTTTTAACACATTCGGCTTAACTCTTAAAATACTCAGCTTTTCAACTTTCTTTAGGTTCTGTTTAAGAGTTTTTGTGCAAGAGACTGAACGTGGTTTACAGCAAAGCAAGCACACATGGGTTTTGTTGTGCATCATCTGTTGATTATTGAGTGCCTGCACTAACAGTGTCAGCAGTTGCAGTTACTTCAGTGTTTCTGTAGAACTGAAGTCCTGTGTTCCCTGCATAGAA
Source organism: Erethizon dorsatum (assembly GCA_028451465.1). Classification (NCBI taxonomy): domain Eukaryota; kingdom Metazoa; phylum Chordata; class Mammalia; order Rodentia; family Erethizontidae; genus Erethizon; species Erethizon dorsatum. The sequence goes on from CM051833.1 coordinate 62,510,224, forward strand.
TCCTGGCTCACATCAGGCCCCTAATAATGCACCCATGCACGGGCTGTGATTCTAGGCTATCCCTATTCCAGTTACCAGGATAATGAGAGGGAGGAAGTGCATGAATTGGGAAAAACCTCTAGTTTGCCTTTGGAAGACATTAGATGAGATACTGAGTTTTGCTTATCACTTAAATCGTTAGTAATATTTAATGTATTTTACATTTCATCTCTATTTATAAAAATGATGAAACCAAGTAAGTGTCTAAATAGAGTTCTCAGATTCCAAAAATAATTTACGTTTGGTCTAAAAATTTGTCATAGATGGTGGGAAATGGAAAAATGCATAAGTGAGTCTCTCGAAAAGTGAGATTTTCTATACAATAATATAATTCATAATCTGCCAAAGATTCATTTTATAGTTTTATAGAGGAACCAAGAATTCCCTTGAAATTTTCACCTACTTTTTTTTTTTAATGTGGGTAACAGGAGTCGACCTCAGGACCTCACGCTTGCCAGCAAGCGCTTGTGCCGCTGAGCGATATCACCGGCCCTTTTTTCCTTTATGTGGGTTCCAGGAGTCGAACTCAGGACCTTGCGCTTGCCAGGCAGACATTCATGCCACTGAGCTATCTCACCGGCCCGTCATCTACTTCTTATCATTGCATCTTTCTTGATTTTCCCTCTCTGTCAATAATTAAATAACCTTAATATTAAATATTAAATTTTAAAAATGCTCACATTTGAATCCCATTTACTCTGGGAAAATATTAGGGTGAATCTTTCATTTCTTAAAAGAGCAATTCATGCAACTTCTGCGGTTTGAAATTTAACTCCTCTCAAACCTGTCACTTTGTGTCCTGATAATATTTTAGAAACACAACCTTTTAAAAGCAGTCTTCTTGAGCCGGTGAGATAGCTCAGCAGCACAAGCCCCTGCCTGGCAAGCATGAGGTCCTGAGTTCGACTCCTGGTACCCACATACGAAAAAGGGCCGGTGATATCGCTCAGCGGCACGAGTGCCTGCTAGCAAGCACGAGGTTCTGAGTTTGACCCTCAGTACCCACAAAAAAAAAAAAAGTAGTCTTCTTTACTGCTAGGTAAATATAACTCCAAGACCATTTACTTATCAAGGGCATGATTCTAATTCAGTTAACCGAAGTGTGGTTCTTGCATTTGTAGGATCTATAATATTGTTCTAATGTTGATAACATTAATCTCGCTTTGCTGTATTTAAAGTTGTTTTGGCTCATAACACAGAGGAAAATAAATGATATGTGGGGCCTGATTACCTTGGTTCAGGTCTGGTCTCCACTACTTATTAACTGTGTAACCTCTGGTAAGTCTAGATTCTCAGAGCGCATGTTCACCTGCTTATCAGATGAGATTAAAAGTAAAAATTAAAATTAAAAGTTTATACTCTTTCATGAGTATAAACTGAACCGCAACAGATAATGCATGTGGAATTCTGCTCAAACTTGTAAAGTTATCATTAATTTAAAATGAATTCTGCTCCAATTAGTATATATGAAATTTACAGAGTATAATTGCAATGAAAATTATAATTAAGGGCACCAAAGTTATAGCTCTAACGTGATGTGTTCATTCAAATGTATTGATCACATAGTATAATATTGACAATTTTGTATATACTGTGAGGGATGAAGAATGAAACACACTTGTCCATGTATACAAAGACACACACAACGTACACTTGAAGATAAATACCGTGAGGTAGCTGAATACAATTACGCTAAAAGATGAACACGCATAAAATGTCTGTAGGAATCCTGTATATTTAAATGCTGATTTGTTTAGTACACCCGGACCACGTGTGCTATGAGATGTCAAGACAGAGAAAATCTCTGTGAGCAATGCAGTGCCTCGGGTACATAATGCTATAAAAATCATTAAGTTATAGCCAGAGTGGTTTAAGTTCGCAATTAAACATGGATCTGTCTCCACGTACCTCCCACCGTACTCCCTTTTTATTTTTTTTTATCTTTAATATCTCATTTTCAAAGTTATTCATGCCTGGAGTGTCTTCTCTCTGCCTCAGATACGGTTCCTTGAGGTCACACGACTCGCTTCCTACCTGTATCAGTTCTCTGTTCCTACCTTCTTTGTGTACAGCACCTTCAAGTCCACTCTAGGAAAATCACCTGCTCTGCTTTACTGGCTCAGTCTCCAGTCCTCACCCTTTTCCATCGCCTTGGCACTGATCGCTCGTTATGGGCTGCCGGGTACTCCAAGAATGTGCTGTAGATGCTACGACTTGCAGACCAGCTTATTGAGAAACAAAAGAGTTGGGTGAAATTTCTAGAGTGACACATTTGACAGCGGAGCTAGGATTTGAGCCTTCTCAGACAGACTTTAGAGTTTTGTGATTCATCTGGCTTTTCTGACTGATGAAAAATGACACATAGACCTGACTTGGTCTTCTCTCACCCACAAGAAGAAAAAATTAAATTCACGTTACATTTAACTAAGTAAAACAATTCTTGAGGTAATAATCCCAAGTCCTTAAATTAATGTTTGGGAAGGACAGCCGAAAACTTTAACTCACATTTCAAATTTTCCACTGCCTCCTATATTAAAAAGTTCAAACCTTTCATTTAAAAGACTAGTAGAAAAGCTGACAGTTCAAAGAATGGACTTGGGAATCAGAAGCCAGTTGTCAAGTCCTGACATTCTTTTTGAGGAGAGCACCTTGGGAAATTCATTTATTTCTCCCCTGGATTTCACCTGTTAACATGTGTCAACTGTATCAGATTTTGTGAGGATACAGTTAATATATGTATGCATTTAGAGCAGTATGGTTTTTTCGTAGACATTATTTATGTACTACTATAACAATAAGAATATAATGCTTTTACTATATGTATTTGCAGAATTTCAAAAATTGCTTTTATTTGGGAATAATTTTAGATTTATATAAAGTAACAAAAACAATAAAGAGATTCTCTGTTTTTCCATCACCAAATTTCCTTTAGTGTTAACATCTCACTTAACTCTGGCCCTTTTAGGGGAACATAATATTTACAGATCAATGCCTGGATATGGGAAGTTTTGTTGCTTGTAAAGTGTTATTTCTTTTAAGCCCTCTTAGTGCACAGAGCTAGCAAATATGTGTATGTTTACTAAGCCATATATGCAACATCACTATATTTCTATATGGATTTATGTGTGTGTATGTGCATCTCTATTTAACTATTATGAATTGGTCCTGTATCTTCATCACCATAACCCATCCATCTAAATATTAATGGTACTTCATTCTGTTATTTACTATCCTAAAAAATATACTGTGCATATATTTTTTGTGAATTAATGTAAATGAATTTAATATTTTCCCCAAAAATGTTTTAGTCCAAATTTTGCTGATTTGAATATGTATAGTTTGATTTCTATGCCTCATAAAGTCCTCTTGTTACAAAATAATGTTATCTTATTTTAATAAAAATGATCATTATCAAAGTGAGTGGAATGACCCATATTTTAATGTATATATATTAAATATATATATATATATACTTATGGATAGAGAGAGAAAGATTGAGAGAGACAGAGAGAGAGATAAAGACAAAGACAGAGAGAGAAAGAAAATATACATATACAAAATGTATCTTTGTAATGAGGTACAGGATGTCAAATATTGTCTGATATTCTTTGACAAGTCATGGTCATTATAAATGAAACTCACTTTGTTGCAGCATCCCAATTACATACAAAACTAAACACATTTCAAAAAACTGTAGTTCAGTAAGTTACATTTTCTTAGAAGTTTCTTTTTTCAAATTATAGTTAAAATGAATGTGTTAGTAAGACATAGTTGATTCATGTTTGATATGGTGATGTGCATTATATTAGTCAGCACTGGGCCACAGTAACTGATAGCCTCAATTTAATGGAGTAGAGGTTTAATTTGGCTCATGGTTTCAGGGTATTCAGTCCATGGTCAGATGTTTCTGGGAGGCAGAAACATCATGGTGGAAGGGTGTGATGTATCAAAGATCTTTATTTCATGACAGATAGGAAACAGAGCAAGGGAAGAGCTAGAGAGGAAGGGGTGGGGGACTAGAAAGAGAGCCTAAGATCATACCTCAATGACCCACTCAACATACTCAGAAGTCAGTGTAACCATTTGCCTAGCCAGTGATGGTGAACCTTTTAGAAATTGAGTGCCCAAACTGCAACACCAAACCCACTTATTTATCACAAAATGCCAACACTGCCATTAACCCTAAATACTGAGGTTTCTGTTTAGAAAAAACAACTCATACAACTTGTGATGCCATTGTAGAGAAGGCTCTTAGTGCTTGCTGTGGCATGCATACCCTAAGTTCGCATCATGGTCCTAGGCAGTTGTCAAGCCAGCCACGTAGCCACAGTCAAGCTTAACCACCACAAGGATGACTGGAAGAAAGACTGTCAGGTAAAGTCAGAAGTTGATATTTTCATTCCTTGTGATAATATATTTCTCATGTGCAGTGTTTTGGGGTAAATCACACTTTTGTAATGCTAATTCTATAGTGTAGAATTATACAATAACAAATGTTAGGTTAAAATGGAGAATGTCCCCCAAGGCTTCAAGCACCCCTAGGTGCAGCTTTTGGAAGGTGACTGAGTTATGGAAGTGTGGTAGCTGGCTTGCTCTTATGAGGTGGAGCCTGGGTAGAGGCAGGTCCTTGGGCGCATGATCTGGAAAGGTGTGTCTGCCTTCTCTGCTCTTCCTTCTCACTCTGCTTGCTGGCCACCATAGCCTGAGCAGCTTTCCTCTGCCCAGGTCTTCTGCCTGCTTGTTTCTGTGTGTAAGCTGCCAAAATGGCTGGAAACTCCTGCACTGTGAGACAAAATCAGCTTCTCTTCCTTAAATTGCAGATGTTGGGTATTTGTTCCAGTGACCAGGAAAGTGTCTATAACAACATGTTAATATGATAGTACCTCTTTCCAAGAAGTAGCTTGAGCAAATATATAATTTGAAGAACGTGGTCATCGTAACTTTGAAAAACCAGGAGAAATATTCTATGACTCATGTGCAAATAAGCATAAGTGGCAGGGATGCTTTGAGGTTTTGTATACATTAAAATAAAAATATTGTCATGAGTTTTATGACTTGTTCCAAATATTTATAAATTCACTCCAATTCTAAATACTTTGAATTAGTGATAAAATCTCCTTTATCACCCCGCTTCACCCTCTTCCTCTTTCTTTTGTATTATTGTTGAGATAGTTTTTAAAAACAAGTCTCTTGAAAATTGATTCCGGGAGAGAAAAAAATGTTTTTTGTGCAATATCATCTACCTTAGAAATTGTTTATTCCAAGGGCCTATATGGCCTCATATTTTGGAAGCTATAATTGAAAACTTCCATTTGGAAGCATGTAATGGAGTTTTTGTGACCAATACTAAGTCTTTTACAGGAAACAAGGGAAGCAACCGAATAAAGTTTGATACAATTTCCGTGTGGGGAATTATATGAAATTATCTTAGGGAAGTGTTGTGAATGGTAATTTCTTATTGACCCTGTGTTTGCCCATTTTGCAATTGTAGCAAACAAATGTATATAGTACTGTGTGGTTTAGACAACAAACATTAGTTTATCACGTTGGGTGGTCCAGCATCAAAGCGCAGGCAAACCTGGTGTCTGATGAGGGTCTTCTTGCTGGTTTGTAGATGGCTATTTTCTCCTTGTGATCCTACCTGGTCAAGAGCCAAAATATATCTTATCACTTCCTTTTTGATGTGGACAGCATTCCCATCACGATGGCTCCACTTTCATGACCTAGACAGTCACAGAGGTCCCTGTTCCTAGGACTATGCCCTGGGGTTAGAATTTTAACATGGATTTTAGAGGAGCACTAATATTCAGTCAACAACCGAATCTAATGAGCACTTGAGCACATCTTTAGGATTATTACCCGAATTTTCAAATATTTGCATAGCTTAGTTTTTTGATTTTCTGGAACAAAAGTGAACAAGCAAACTAATTTAAACACTTTTACAAAATAAGGTAACATTTACCATTTTTAAGAATTTACTTTTCTGATCTATCTATTGATCGATCGAGCTGCCTATCTAAATAACTAATGCATCTTATTAAGAGTTTAAAACATCTAATAAGCATACATATTAGAGTGTTGCTGAAAATTATTCATGAATTTACATTTTGACATGTAGTTAAGAAATTTTGTGGCCTCTATCAATGCATATTAGTTTTTCATTGGCAAATTGTGATTTTTCTAAAAGATGCATCCAATCTTCTCTTAGTTTATGTCTATCTATGTAAAGGGAATAACTTGCTGAGATCATTTGTAATCATCCAGAAACCTGTAGCTGTGACGTATTCTGTGAGACCCAGCACTTCTGTAGGATGCTTTGTTGAACATCTGCTCCGGCTTGGTCCACCTCTGTCATTCTCCTGGCCATTCTTGTGGGTTGCCACTGTTGACTGACCCATGTTTTTCTGAGGGATCAAGATTCTGGCCCATGTAAGTCTTTTCTTTTGCTACCCTTCTCTTTTCTTCATTATTTTCTTTCCTGTGTCCATTGATACTTCTAATTTTTTTTGTTTTACAAAAATAAAAACAAAAAAAGAAAAGGAAAAAACCTTCAGTTTGAGAATTCACAGTGTTGAAATGTAGAAAATCTTTGGCTGACAGTTGAAAGATTTTTTTTATTGCACTTGTGACCGGCCAAATTTTGCCGTCACCTTCACAGGCAAGCAAATCAATCCAGCTGACATTACAAAGCAAATGGAACTCAGGGTCCTGACTCATACTGTGTAGCATGCAAGAAAGTAACAGATTTGAAATGAGATTTTTTTCTAGCATGTAAACGTGAAATGTATAATGTACGTTAGTTTGCTGAAAGTAGTCTTTCACAGGAAGTAAGCTATATGCAAAGCCAATTCAGAATGATGGAGGGTACGGAACCAAACTAAGAGGAATTAGCTATGTTTTTCTAATATCAAAGAACATCATAATAAATGGAACTACATTTGCCAATAATTTTACTAGGACTGTACTTCTCACATTATATGGTCCAGAGTGCATATACCCTAGAAAAACCTTGGTAAGTATGATGAATTTTTCATCTGAAATTTTTTTTTTTTGCTTATATTGTAGGTTGTCTTTTTTTTTTTTTTTTTGTGAGTACCGGGGGGTCGACCTCAGGACCTCGTGCGCCAACAGGCACCCGTGCCGCTGAGCGATATCACCGGCCCCTTTTTTGTATGTGGGATCCGGGAGTCGAACTCGGGCCCTCGCGCTTGCAAGGCAGGCGTTTATGCCGCTGAGCCATCTCAACAGCCCAGGTTGTCTTTTTAGGTAGAAAGTTTATGAATCTTCTCATAGGAAATTTTATGTATATACCCTGAAATCAAAAGTTACATTAAATTTTGCCCCATTTTTCACATGAACTTGTATCTCCTTGTTCTGTGAGGTACCATCTCATATCAAATAACTTCACTGAAAATTGACATGAGAGATATCATCAGCCAGCTATAGTCACATTTGCTATTATTGGGTAATTAAACATATTTAAGAGCAGAAGGGAAATTGACCGGAATTAAACATGAACACAGGTAAATTAAATCAGTAAAAAAGGGAAGATATGTCAAGGGAAGTTTTCAGCAAAGGCCTGGTCTGCAGGAAGTGGAAGAAAGTCAGGAGATGCTTGGCTACGTGGTGGTTCATTTTCTCTATGTGTTTCTCCTCTCCACACCCCAGTCAAACCTCTTGGGCCTCCTGAGAGAAAGTTGATCTAGTGGACTTAGAAATTTGTCTTTGAACCATCTCTGAGTTCTATGTAATTTTTATTTTAAAAATGTTCAGGTACTATATGATATTTTTGGTGAAAACGTCAACTGACGAAAAGGTCAAGGCAAACATCTTTCTATTACTGTACCCTCAAGCCTACTGTCCTGCCAAAAGAACACAATGTCAATTATTTTATTTTATGCCAACATTTTTAGGGTAAAATTGACAAATAAAAATTGTATATATTGCAGATAAAAAATAAAAATAGGTTGTAGCTAGAGAAGTATTTGGAAGAAAATTTATAGCTGTGAATGCCTATATTTAAAAGGGCTACATGAATTGTTCATTAAGTAATTTGAAAAATGAAACCAAATTATAGCTAAAAAAGCAGAAGGAAGAACATTAAAATTAGAGCAAAAATTAATAAAAATAACCAAGAAAATAAAAATGAAGCCAAAAGCTTTTTCTTTGAACATATTAACAAAGTTGTGAAACTTTCACTTAGATAAATCAAAGAAAAAAACAGAAAAGACTAAATACACCAAGAAATCAAAAAGGCATATTACTACTAACTTGAAGAATTGAAAAGGATGGCCGGTGAGATGGCTCAGCGGCTTAAGCGCCTGCCCGGCAAGCGCGAGGGCCCGAGTTCGACTCCCGGAACCCACATACGAAAAAGGGGCCGGTGATATCGCTCAGCGGCACGGGCGCCTGCTGGCATGCGAGGTCCTGAGGTCGACCCCCCAGTACGCACAAAAAAAAAAATTGAAAAGGATTGTAAAAGAATACTATGAACAAGTTTCATAGATAACTTGGATGAAATGGACAATTTTCATGATATACCGTGACAAAGTCAGACATCCAATGGATACAATGTTGATTTGATATCTAAAAATCAAATAATATAATGTATCCTGTCAATATATGAAAAGAAAAAAAAATTATTTGATTGAATGTGGAAAAATCACTGGACAAAAGCCAACACTCTTTCAAGATGAAAACACTCAACAAATTTGGAACAATATAACTTCCTCAGCCTCCTAAAAAGCATGTAAAAAACCTGATAGCTAACAACATATTTAATGGTGACAGACTGGATGCTTTCCTTCTAAGATCAGGAAAAAGATTTGGGTCTCAGCTCTTTTAATTTATATTCATTTCTATTGTGCTGGAGGTTCAAGTCAGGGCAATTAAACAATAAGAAAATACAAGACATCGAGACTGAAATGAAACAAGTAAAAGCATATCTCTACAACTATGTCATGAATTTGAATGTAGAAAATGATAAGGAACCAAATAAAAGCATATTAGAACTACTAATGAATTGAGAAAAGTTGAAGGATTAACATACAAAATTCAACAACATTTCTGAAGATTTTCAGTGAAAAACCAGAAAATAAAATTAAGAAAACATTTTCATTAATGATCGCACCAAAAATAAGAAAACAGGACTAAAATTAAGAAAAATAAACTTACATATTGAAAAATGCAAGATATTATTGGAAGATGTTAAAGAAGATGAAAATAATTTTTTTTAAATTGCATGGATAAGAAGATTAAGATTGTTGAGATGCAACATGCCCCAAACTCAGCCTCCATCCCAATGCAATCTTTATCAGAGTCTCAGATTCTTCCCAGAAATTTGTAAGATGATATTTATATTTATGGCAAATTGAAAGGCACTGGACTTGCCTTAATCTTGAAAAATAACACAGTTGTAGGACTCACAATTTATAATTTTAAAGCTTACTATGAGCAATGGCAATCAAGACTATGATATTAGTACAAGAATAAAAGGATGGAACAATTGATAGCCTAAAATTAAACACGTGTGTTTATGATTAGTCGATTTTTCATATGAGTGTCTTTACCATCCAACAGGGAAGGAGTAATCTTTTCAAGCAATGGCTCTGGGATAACACCACAGATATGTGTAAAAGAATAAATACACCATTATCACACACTTTATAGCATATTTAATTCAAGTACATCTAAGACCTTTATGTAAGTGCTAAACTATTTTAAAAAGCTGTAATAAAAGAAAGATAATATTTCATTACCTCTGATTTGGCAACAATAAATATACCAAACAAAAATTTAAAGAGGAAATGAAAGGAAATGTTATAAAAAATTTGATTTCATTAAAATTAAAATTTTCATGCTCTAAGGATATCATTGGGAAAGTGAAAAGATAATCTATGGAAGGAAGTCCTCATATCTGATAAGGGACTTTGATATAGAGTATATAAATATCTCTAAAACTCAATATTATAATGACAAACCACACAACGAAAAATATACAAAATACTTCAATAGACATTTTCCCAAGAAAATATAGGAAGGCCAGAATAAACACGTAAAGATACTTAGCATCATCAGTTATCAGAAAAATGCAAATAAAAATCACAGTGAGATGCCATTTACCACTTATTTGGATGACTGTAATCAAAAGAGCCTAATAAAAATAAGTGTCTGTAAGAAAACTGAAAGTGTTTTTTACTGTTGTTGGGAATGTAAAATGACACAGTCATTCCATTGGGCAGTGTCTTTAAATGATTAAACATAGTATATAGCTCATCAATTACACTTCAAGTTATATACCCAATATAATGTAATTAAAAACATATGTCTTTTTAAAAAGTTTATCCATTTTTCTAATAGTATTTTTTCATAATTGTAAGATATTGAAATAATCCAAGTGTCCATCAAGTGAAGGGTGGGTAAATAAGTGTTGTATATCTACCAAATAGGACATTATTTGGCATATAAAGAGTGAAGTACTGATATCTACTACAATAGGGAAAATATTATGCTAAATTAAAGGAGACAGACAAGAAATGACCATATATTCAATTCATATGTAACATCCATAATGGGAAACTCTGTTACAGTTAGACAATATATTTGTGATTGCTAGAGGAGAGAAATTTCATGAGAAGCTAGAAGAAAGATGACTAATGCCGCATAAGTCTGTCATTGTTGTTCTTGCCTGAGATGATGAAAATATTCTAATATCGGCTGTGGTGATGACTACGTATACAGTATCTGATAATATATAGTGCTTAAAAGTAATGATACACTTGAAATACATGAATGTATCACAATAATGCTGTTTAAGTGCAAAGAGCTAATCCAAAGATAAATCCAAATATTGAGATATACAAATAGATCAAGTTAAGTAAATGTTTTAATCAGACAGAGATGCATAGCTGCTAATCATCAAAGAACCTGAAAAAAACTAAAACTAGCAATTTCATTTGACTCAGATATACCTCTTCTGGGTATCTTCCCAAAAGCGTTAACGACATCACATTAAAATGTTGCATGCATATCTATGTTTAAAGCAGCACAGTTTATAATATCTTAATCTTGGAAGCAGCTTTATATTCCCTTCAATATATGAATGGATAAGAAACTGTGGCATATATGTTCAATGGAGTACTACTCTGTCATAAAGAAACTCAAATTTGAGTCATTTGTAAAAAACTGGGTGCACCTTGAGACCATAAAGTTAAGAGAAATAAATTAGACGCAGAAGGTTAAATACCACAGTTTCTCTTCTATGAGAAACTCAGGGTATAAATAATTTAAAGAGCAAAATGAAAGAGATGATGGAAATAGAGAGGTAGATTTCTGGAGATGAGAAGGGAATCTGGGGAAGAGGGAGATTAGATGGAGAGGAGAGGAGGAGGAAGTAAAAAAGATCAAGATGTGATATGTATATGTAACAATTCCTCACAATGCATGTTTTTGTTGTGTATCACAAACATCTATCACTAAACAAGAAGAGCGGTGGAAGAGTGAAACCTAGAAAATGAGAGTATTTACACATGTTGTTGGTGCAGTAAAGTAAATAATATTATGCTCCCCAATAGCAGTGGTATATTATCGCAGCAGGAGGCAGAGTACATTAAAAGAGATTATGACGAGATGCTGAGCTCTCTGGATCTTTTATCGTCAAACAGAATATGTCTGGAAGCGGGTTCAGGAATTGCCACCTGCCTGTGCCAGGCTGAGATTCCAGGAAGAAACTTTGGATTCAGCTGGAAGATAAAGGAGGGACAGAGAAGAGAAATCTTGGAAGATGTAGTTCTAATAGCATATTAAAAGAAGCAATTAAAAGGTGGTCTTCAGGCTAAAATCAAGTTATACAAATACTGTGTTTTGTCAGGCAGAGAAGACCTCAATGTTCCTGAGGGCTCACTTCGTTGCTGTGAGTGCTTGTCCAAGTGTCAGCATCACTATTTCTGGTCCGGACTCAGGATCGCAGTTTGGTGATGACAGAGGGAATAGGATAAGGAACTCAACTCTACGAGATTCTTTTGTTATAATTAGATATGGGCTAATTAAGACTTATTAGTTGTTAATGGAAGAGTTCTAGGGGCAGAAGGAAATTAGTCAAAGAGGTTTACTTAAAAACTTACTTGAAATACTAGGGTTCTAGTTTTTTAAAAAAGAAATTACCTTTAAGTTACACAAGATATTATTTTCTCTTATATGATATTTAGTCAAATTAAACGCAGTCATGAAATTTTATTCCTATATTTTAAGAATTTTGTAGTTTTATTACTTGTATTAATGTCTTTGATCCATTTAAAATCTTCATTGATTCTAACATTAATAAGTTAATTATAGGCATGCCATTTTGTAATAAAAAGTCTTTTGACATTGGTGAGTTATCAAATAACCAGTAAACAGTTAAATAATTCTGAAATTAAATTTTTGAACCACAGTAGTATATTGCATTTGTTTCAAAGAGCCCTGCCCAGGAAATAATTTTAGCCTTTCTTATCAAGCGTGAATCTTGGCCAGGCCCCGTCAACTGAACGATGTCTTCCCTCCCTCCGTATTTCGGACAGAACAGTGAGTCAGACACCCACATCCAACACAGCAGTAAAGGTTTCCTTCTCTTCACTCAGAGCATGTCATACAAATGCTCGTGGCACTTCATTAATCCATCTTCTGTACAGGCACTTCAGTGCCAACCCTAATCCTCTCTCCTGAAGTGAAGCTCACGTCAGGAAAAAGAATAGAGTTTGGCCAGAATACCAGCAAGCAACTAATTTCAGATTTGAATGGAATGACGGGTGTATGTAGCTAGAACAATTTAACTTCCATGTGGCTCACTAAAAACTCTGTGTTCCAGTAGAAAGATAAACTACTGACAATCATATTCCAGATTTGAGGACCTTTCATTCAACATCCACATTTTTTCTGGTTGGATCATGGTGTATACCCTTCGGCTAATTCAGGGTCAATTCTTACAGATTTTTAAAAGAAATTCATTTTATTTCGGTTCTCTTTGCCAAGTTTTTATGGTAAATTCTCTTATATATTGCCTGTTTTTTATCACAAGGGTGAGTTGAGTTTTTAAAGCAGTGAAACTGACAAGTATTATTTAGACATCTTGGATGAATGTTTCGTTCACCATTGTAACTTCATCAGAACAGTAAAGCTAATCTGGGCCAGTAAGAGCTAGTTGATAGTTAATTTCTGATCTGTTGTTTTCCAGGAGAGTTCATCTGTTTCAGGGAAATCTCCCTAAGCAAGTCTGTGTTCCTTTATATCTCAGCACCTTAACAAAATAATAGTGCTTTACTTTCTTTTAAAACTTTCCAGTATGGGACACCTTGGTTGGAGGATGTCTTCCAAATGTTGATTCAATCTCTTCACCTTTGTACTACTAGGTGAAACAATTTCCAGTCTACCACGATAACCATTGAAGTTGTGCATATTTTTTAGAGACAATAAACATGGGAGATTACATACAATAAATTTTCTTGTAGTAAACTTGCAAATAACTCACATATTTATTCCTTTGCTCAGTGGTTTAGGCTCAATCATTTATCCTAACCGTAATGCCAAGGCAGTCTTGGAAACATAGTCTAGCTCTCCCTATAAGAGGAATACAAATGTTTCAGTAATAGTCATAGAGTGTTTAAAAACCATGTTACACCATTTAACTTATCCTCCTCCTCCCACTGCTTGCATCTATTTTCTGCATCAAATAAAAATCAAAGATTTTGAAGGGGCACCAATCCTCCCCATCAGTAGTAGATATGAAACTTCCGATTCCAGTGACCTATGAACTGTGCGGTTAAATCATTTTCCCTCCCTCACATTTATCCACAGAAACTCAGCATAGACTGTTAATTCAGGAACAGTGTAATTGAAATACACTTTTTACTGTTTACGTTACATGGTACCATAGTTTTCTCTCAACTTAATGGTAGTTACCTTGACACTGTTAGAAATGATGGCATTAGCAAGAAGGACATGTATATATGTACGTCACAGAAAGAATATTAATAAATCATTATCACTCAAGGCAACTTGGTCTTTTCCCATTCTTTAAGTATAAAGGCAGTCAGGTGCCCCAACATTTTGTAGCTCTAAATTATTTTTTTATTCACTTTCATTTACTTATACAAATACACTGCTCTTTCTCAGCTAATTTTTTCTTCTAAACCTTTGCTAAAAGCAGTGAATCAAGGGCAAAATATATAATTACTATGAATCATTGCCCATTCACATTTAAGGTCCTGGGTCAGCCTTCTTTGTCATTTATTTTACTAAATATTTTTCTTCTACTATATACCATCATTTCTCATCTTGCCATCACAAATATCTTTTAACTCATTATCTAGGGAACATTTGGTAAAGAAGAGACCAGAAAAAAAATTGTTATGAATTTCAACATATCTTCAGTCTTGGAAATTTCCTTGCTAAAATATGTTTTTCCTAACACTTTCTGGATTTCCAATTATTTGCCATGGTCAATGATTACTGGAAGCATTCAAAGGAGGCCAACATTTAATGAAAAGGAAATCACTTTCCAGGCCTTGCTGCTTCATAATCATTCACATTCAGTTTAACTCAAAGACCTCTGAGCGAGAAGTCAACTGTCTCTGCCCATAGTTCTGTTGTGAGAATGTGTTGGCCTCACTTTCCGTTACAGACACTCAATCTACAGCAAGGGTGGATTGGGTAGAGACTTCCCTTCCAAGGGTGACCTACCACAGATATTAAAATATCACGTTAATCCTTTTTATTCTCCAGGTTATCACGGCCAATAAAACTGCTGAAAGCAGCATTATTTTGGTGCCTATACAATCTAGAATTTTTCATCCATCCTGGAAACAACTTTCAACTTCTGCAATACCCTTCCATCATTGCCCTCTTAAACATTTTTTTTAATATACATACAATCCATGTGATGAAAGTAATTCAAATTTGAGTGATTATTTCATTCACAGAGTGTTAGCTAGTCCAGCCTTGACTCTCAGACAATGATTGTCCATATGTACTCTTACAGTGCTGGGAAGGTAATTTCAAAAGATTTAGCTCACATTAACATGGTGAATTCTATGGTTGGAACCCCCCTCCCCAATTTCATGTGTTGAATTTTAATTGCCAGTGAGGCTGTATTAGGAAGTGATACCCTCAGGAGGTGCTGAGCACACCTCTGAACTCTGCTTCATAAACTGGATTAATGATTCATGAATAAGACTCATGAATTGTGAAAGAGGTGCAAGAGAATCGTCCATCTTTTTTCTTCTTTCCCATGTGAGGGTTCCACCAAAAGACAAAATAATGGAAATAACCCTTATCAGTCACTAAATGTGCAGGTGCTGTGATTCTGGATGTCCCAGGCTTTTGGAAGCATGACAAATAAATTACTCAGTTTCAGATATTTTGTTGCAGTAATGGAAATGGACTAAGACAGTACCCAACCCCTAACCCTAACCATGAAGCACAGTGAATGTACTGTGGGGCTTCTGACATGGTCCTTCTGCGGACACTTGTCTGTGCTTCTGGCATGGTCCTTCTGCAGACACTTGTCTGTGCTGAGGTTGCTACACAGGCACCATAGCTGGTGCACTTAGGTATTTAGGAGCGTCAAAACTTGCACCACTGCCCACAACCTCTGTCAGCTTCTGCATAAATTTCACTTTGGTGCCCTCTTCTTTCACAGTCAAAAGGAATTAAAAATGACAATGACTTCAGTTACTCATTCTTATATTATGCCTGCATTCCAATGATCTTATAGTGATTGTGTTCTCATTGGGTGAAAAATGATCATCTAATATTTCACTGATTAAATAATTTAATTTTGCTGCTAAAATATAAATACAAATCAACAAACATAGGTATTTCACAAGGTGTATTTTAAAAATAGGGAGAAGGAATAGCTAAAGGTATTGCTACAAGCATATCTCAATGTAATCTGAAAAAATGTATAAAATTGATTAATTTTCTTTCGTATCAGTAATTAACATGATGGTGTAATGGATGTATAGAAGTTCTACTGAAAACACCAGTTGTTGTTTCCATAAATAGTTGCTTGCGAAGCTGCGCATGATGCCTCGTATCTGTAATCCCAGCACTCTGAGAGGCTGAGGCAGGAGGATTACAAATGTAAGCCCAGCCTGGGAAATTTAGACTTAGTGAGAAGCTGTCTCAGAGTAAAAAAAAATTTAAAAAGACCGAGGGTGTTAGTTCTGTGCCAAGGCCCTGTGTTCAAGCTCCAGTACCACATGAACACACACACACACACACAAACACACAATTGTTTATATATATAAATTGTTGTCTATGTAAATGTTTATTTCTATAAAAACCAACTTCAAATATACATAAAACTGCCTGCATTAACAATCAATTTCAAAATCCAAAAAAGAAATGAGATAAAACCAAAGCAAAAAGTTTTCTTCAAAAATATTATGGCATCCTTTTATTATTACATCATAAACAAATTAGCCTCTAAGATTGTATAGTGAAGAACTGGGCACGGCTAAACACAAGTGTAATCTCAGCACTGTAGGAGGCTGAGGCAGGAGGATCAAAAATTGTATCTCAAACTGGGTAACTCGGCAAAACTTTGTCTCAAAATAAAATAATAAAAAAAAGACTGAAGATGTCCTTATAGTTTGGTGCAAAAGCCCTGGCTTCAGTCTACAGTACAAAAAACAAACAAAAAAAAATCCCTAAACAATAAAAAATCCTGAAAACCAAACTGAATAACCCTGCAATCAAAATGAAAATATTTTCGAACTGGGAATTTAGCCATTAGATTATTATTCATGTAAACATGAATGAATGTTGTATAGTCATTAAATTAATGTTTATATGTAACTTTTACATGTAAATTAAAAAATCATAATGTAATAATTGGAACATATGTTATTTTTATTTGATATTCAGTTGATGGTAAAATTACATTAATTTGCTTTTTCTATGCATATTCTTTACATGTCTACAGAATGCATATAAATCACACGTAAAAGCAACAAATATTATTCAAATAATATATTTGCATTTATATTATAGTTTTCTGAATTAAAGAAAGGCAGGGGATTACTCAGCTGTCTCTTTCTTACTTCTCTGATGTCTATTTCCCACAGCCTGACTACGCAAGGGCACATACAGCTTGAACGTTCTTTCCTTCTGTAATTGGGCAGGCAAGGAAATTACCATAAAATGAGCCCAGCTTTCCAGTCTTCGCACACAGATCCGGGCTCCTTGTGGGTCTCCAGGTCTCCAGGTACAGAGATAGAGAAACCCCTGCCCCCTCCTGCGAGCTCAACCCCATCAGCGTGGCTGCCTCCGTCAACCCACAGCTCCGCGGGTGCCTGCGTGCCAGCTGCTAGTCCTGACCTCCATTATCTCCTCCGCCCGTTTTGCTTAGCAGCTCTCAAGGTCCTGGCCCTCTGCATCACCCCTGACATAAAACCTTAAATTGTGTAACTGGAATGCTGAGTAAAGTCATCTAGGTATGTGTGGCTAAAAGCAAAATAAATGAAATTTAAAATAGCTACAAATAATTCTGATATTCTTGAGGTTAAAGTTGACATAAGATGAATGCCCAGCTGCCATCAGAACAGTAAAATACGTATTGAGCCTTAAAAACAATAGACGTTTTGGTCTACATATTTTTGTATTTTTACATGTTAGGTTTTTTTGTCCTTTTTCTATGTAAAGATTGTTATTTTTTGCTCTATGTAAAATCAGAAAGGAAAACTCTACAATCCAAATAGATATAGCAGGCTTCTCTTCACATCGTCACTCAAATACAGCTGACTAACTTTTGTGTTTAAGAATAAGACACTTGATAACATTATCGCTCGAAATTGTAATTTGGGGTAGCGGTGGGGGCTGGGTGTATTGCTTCGTGTTGGAGCACGGGCTTAGCTTGTGTAAGACCTTAGGCTCAATCTCCTGTGCAAAAGCAGATAACAATGAGTTGAGAAAAGTGCACGTAGTGGAAAGAAGCGCTTGGAAGAGGGACTAAAAACAATTACAGGAGGGAATAATACACTGCTAGCAAGGAGTACTGTCTGGAACCCACGAGTCTCGGTCTGCTAGTTGAACTCATGCCAGTAATTTTATGATTCAGATTATATTGTGTATTAAAAATGCAACATAGAAATTTATTCTAACTACTCTCTTGTTTCTTATGTAAGATCAGACTTACCTATGTCACTGAATACTTCAAGTAAGGTCAAGCATTTTCCAAAGTTAACCACAAAATCTCATTCTGAGTTCAAAAGCATGAGAAAAATTTAATACTTCTTAGTATTTGAAACAATTTTACTTCCATTTCATCCAGCAGGTGTTAGAGAACAATAAAAAATAACTGAATTGTTCCCCTATTAGGTCCTTGAAGACATTGGATTAATAAATCAGTTATTTCCTATGCACCAGAACATTTTATTTCTGCTACTGAAGACATCATTTTAATGTAGTGTGAAAGTGAATTGGATTATTAAATTACACAGTGCAAATTAGTCAACATTTTCAGGATTCATGCCATTACCATGATTTTCTTATGCTTTATTTTTTCTCTCTGGTCCCTTGTTCAGCTAATCTCATACACACACACACACTCACACGCAGAAACATATACATACTATTCTTGGTGTCAGACTACAACCTTTGGACTAAGGGGATATATTTAATACTCATAATGCATTGTTCTTTCGTATTGTTGTGTATCCAGTTGATTTAGGGTTGGCTATTGTGTTCTATGTCCAAAAAATCAAGTGAAAAAGAAAGTGGACACAGGAAAATTTAAAGGGTTTAAAGTCAGCCTGTACCAACATTTGAATTTTCTAAATTACCACTCTTATTGTAAATCTGAACAAAAATCTGACTATGAAAAAACTTATTTTTTTATGGTTTAAGGACAATAACATGGAAAAAGATGTTCTGGGAGAGATGAGGGAGCAGCTTCACTTCTTTGACATTTTATCTATTATTTGGTCAATGTTTTTAATAAAATCAGATTAAATACAAAAATATTTTGAAGAGAGCTTTCGCTGTGTTAGTATAATGGGCCAGTAAAAGTAAAATTTTGACAAATGCAAAGAGCTCCAAGATGACAGCTGCGAGGACCACAAGAACCTAAGGACCTTTACCCACCTATTAGCTTCCAGTGTCTTACTTTAATTCTAAGTTGTGCATAGAAGAAGAAATTTAGATTTCTTCCAACCAGCATAACCTTTTCTCTTACATGGTATGATTGAAGGCGAGATTAGAAACCCTTTTCTTGAAAATTGGACAGCACAGAGTGCTATTATATATATTTAGCACTGCTATATTATTATACAACATAATAGGATCTAATACACCATAAGTGACAAGGAAACATGGTAAATTTGTATTATGGCATAATTCTCATAGGCATTGATAACTCTTATGAAGTTGCCAATATCATAGTTACTGGTGTTACAAGAACTAATTAGACAGTTTATAAAAAGTTTTATTTCATAGATGAAAACATTTTCAGTTTACAGCTCTCATAACAGCTGTAATATCTAGAGACATGTAATTGGTTATTTTAATTTTGATCAGTGTTAAATATTTTATTTGTAAATTGATGGAGTATAAGATGTCAGATTGAACTATAAGGTATTGCCATTGTTGTAAGTATAAAGGCATGATAACTAGAAATCCTCTATTGTTCTTAATACCAATGCAAAATTAAGACATTTTAATATTTCAGTTCTAATATATTTACCAAAGAATATTGACCCAATTTTGGCACTTTTTGTGTTTAAATTAAAATACATGATTTTTTTGTGGAGTCTCAAAACATTTTGTGAAAGTGCTTTCATATTAATATTTGACCATCTTTTAAACAGCTCTTCCAGACCCTTAAACATCCAAGCAACAATCTGGCATAAAAAATTCATAAAAGTTTGGCATAAAAATTCAATATAAAAGTAATTATGCTCACTATTTTATATAGATTCCTAGTGTTATTTTACAAAGTAATCTAATAATTATAAACAGTAAGATAAATTGATGATATATGATTGCATCTGTTGTATTTGAGTGCATTTATCTACATATACCACTTTGTATTTTTAATAACTAATAAAGGGCTTCTGCATTTCTGTAAACAGATCTACTTTAAAAGACTTTAAGCATGTACTAATGACTCAATGGATTATTCTGAATTATATACATGCCTTGAAAAGGATTTTATTTTATTTTATTTTATTTTATTATGTGGGTACCGGGAGTCGACCTCAGGACCTCGCGCTTGCTGGGCAGGCGCTTATGCCACTGAGCTATCTCACCGGCCCTGAAAAGGATTTTAAGATTTAGACGATTACTTATTTATCTCTATTTTCTTTCAAACTATGTAGTTCTGCATTCAATATTTATATCAGTATCTGTATTAATCTACTCAGCATAAATCTAGTTGTTATATGTGTAATAGACTTTCGTATTATTAACTATAACATCTCTTAAACCACTGTACACCTTTGGCAATTATATTATTTACTGACTTATTCTATCATCCTATATTTTTAATTCTAATATTTTGTTACAGTTTCTTACACTGTTTTAAGTATAAATCACAGGAAAAGAATATGAAAAGAAGTATTTTAATTATACATAATAAGTGAGGTGTGGTGATGCATGCCTGTAATCCCAGCACTCAGGAGGCTGAGGCAGGGAATCACTGCAATTTTGAGGCCAGCTTGTACTACATAGTGAGTTCAAAGCCAGCCTGAGCCATATAATAAGACTCTGTCTCAAAAATCGCCCCCCCCATTACGAATACCAGGGCTGAAAGTTCAATGCCAAAATTTGTAGTGTAGAGAAAAGTAGATCTCTTTACTTTCTGGAAATATTAAAAATATTTAAAATTTTCTTTATTAGCTTGATATTATTTATTCTGTTGTGTCACAACGTGTCACATATATCAGGCAGCATATTGGTTGCATTTTCCCCCTAGATTTATAATATTTGTTTCTTGCTTTTGAACACATACTCTTTTTTTTTTTTTTTTTTTTTTTTTTTGTGGGTACCGGGGTCGACCTCGGGACCTCGCGCGCCAGCAGGCGCCCGTGCCGCTGAGCGATATCACCGGCCCCTTTTTCGTATGTGGGTTTCGGGAGTCGAACTCGGGCTGTCACGCTTGCCAGGCAGGCGCTTACGCCGCTGAGCCATCTCACCGGCCCCACATAATCTTTTGAAGACATCTGTCTTACTTTATATTATTTCTTCTGAGCGTTTTATTATTAGATTAATAATAAATAATAGATAATAGATAATAAATAGTAGATAATAATAGATAATAAATTAATAATAGAGAAACTATTAGATAATTTTATCTTATTA
The DNA here is from genome assembly GCA_028451465.1 of Erethizon dorsatum. Taxonomy (NCBI): domain Eukaryota; kingdom Metazoa; phylum Chordata; class Mammalia; order Rodentia; family Erethizontidae; genus Erethizon; species Erethizon dorsatum. Next base: position 62,531,596 of record CM051833.1, read on the forward strand.
GATTAATAAGACAAAGTTATTGAGATCACAGCATTTAACCCTGAAGTAAAGCTGCGTTTTTACTGACAATTGGATATGGAGATATACGTTCTAACACTGAACGCTTCTCGATTATTAGCGCCCTTATTTGCTTGCCTATGTTAACTTTTTCTTTGTTGCTTAGGCCACGTGATAAATATCAAGTTCATCAACTGAGCTTTGGCTGGAGAATGTCCGCATCCCCTGCGGCTCTTCTCTTACAGTGCTTGCTTCCGTCCACCCAGCCCAGGGGGAACTGGGCTTTGCCTATAATTTCATTGAGCCGCTACCCAATCCTGACCCTCTCAGAGCGAGCTAAAGGGGGAAGAGCAGGAGGGCACACGTTTACAGAACCGCCTCTCGAAACATTCAGCGATGGGGCAGAGGAACTGACCCACTGCAAGCTTAAAATCAGTTCCTTCTTTTCCTTGATATTGTGACCTTGTCCTGGAAAAGACTAACTTTAGCTTTAACTTTAAAAAGTAGAATTGAAGTGGAATAGTACCTTTTAATTCCTTCTAGAAGCAAAGTTTCCACTGAAAACAGTCACCTCAGAAATCAGCTTGGTGGTCTTGATGACATTTACTGTATTTAGCAATGATATAAGAAGGAAAAACATCCGACCACTCCCTACTCTGGTTCCCTTCTGTTCACTTATCTGAGTAAGAGTTAACTTTGTTTTCTGTGTGTATTAGTCAAACTTTGAGGTGAGTTTAGATTTTATAAAAATAATAAATGGTGTGTACATGTGTATGTATCATAACTAAAACATCCATTCCAATGATTATAAATTTTTCACAAAATACTAATGAATTGAGACACCAGTTTTGAGTCTAGTCATGAAAATAGTAAAGATTCCCTCGACCTTGCTAGGCCTAGAAGGGGGATGTCTCCACGCTGCTGGACTGCAGCCCGCACCCGGGGTGAGCAGCTGGGCGAGAGGGGTGCAAGCGTGGGGTGGGGGTTCCGTTCCGTTCAGTGAAGGCCAGCGCTTCTTGAGCGTTATAAGCAGGCAGTGTCCCAAGCTCTTTTTTTCTGTTATTTAACTCTAACATTTCCGTGAAATGGTCTCTGGTACTGCTTTGTTTGAAGGGCTCTCTGGGCTGACGCTGAGGGTTTTTTGTTTTTAAGGTTTTGGTTTTCCCCTGCTTAGAGTGGTTTGTGTCCTGTATTTACTTTACAGCACTACAGTAAGCACCCCAAATAACTACTCCTGTTTGGGCCTTTACTGTGTACTAGCACCCTGACCGCTGAGAACATGAGCCTGTCCTCTAAGCTAAAGCTGCAGACACTGGTAAGTGTACTCGCCACCGTGCGGCGCTCTACTGAGGGCCTGCCATGTTCAAACCAGACATGACATAACCTAGAAAAATAAAATCACCTTAGGTTTGGGGTCCCTCCTTCCAGGTTTTTTTTTTTCCCTCCCTTCCAGTTCTTGAAATAAATCTAGCATTACCTGTCAGTTTTAACACTTATCCACACTAAAGATATTTATTGCCAGTTGCCTTTTAAGCATCTCTGTCTCAGGCCGGATGTGGTAGCACATGCCTGTAATCCCAGCACTCAGGAGGCTGAGGCAGGAGGATCACTGTGAGTTCAGACCAGCTTGGGCTATGGAGTGAGTTCAAAGCCAGCCTGAACTGCATAGTGAAACCCTGTCCCAAAAAGACAAAAAATAAATGTCTCTAAAAAAAAAAAAAAAGAAAAAAAAAAGAGTAAAGCCTATGACAATACTTTAAAGTCTTATTTCCTGTTGTTTAACATGAGAGTGAAGTCTGCTGTGTCGTTAGGATGAAGTGGAACTTTCATCAACTGACAGTGAACAATCAGACTGTTTTCATGTCTCACAGGCCTCATATTTTTGCTTATGTGAATCATGGCTTTATTTCTCTGAGATGGTGCTTAAAACTTTTCTTTTGTGCTGTTTTCTAGTTTACTAATTCTCCTTAGATTTTGTCTCTGCTTTCAAATTTACCTATTTCATAAGTTTCTAATTTTTGTCATTATATTAATCATTTCCAAGACTTCTGTTTTCTAATACATAGTTTCAAATTTTTTACTGAAATTCGTCCTGTCTTTTAATCTTGTGAAAGCATTAGGCACTGCTGCTTTAAGGTCCTTATATAAGAACTTCGGTATCTGGGTTAGTCTGTTTTCATTGTCCCCCCTCTTTCATTTCTCAGCCCATCTAATTTATTAGATGCCTGCTGTTTTCCCCTGTGTGTTGGTTATTGTGATGAAAAATTTTCGAACCAATTTGATGTTCTGTGTAATTCCATTTTTCAGAGAGAATTGATTTTTAATTATGTAAGGGCCCCTAATCCAAGGGAAGTTTGAGCAGGTCTTTGAGGGCTTATATATTTGTGTCTCCCCTTTACTTCTAGCAAGTAGTCTTTTTTCTTTCACAAATATCCTAGGGCGTGTACTGGTTGCAAATTGCAAATTTGTCCCTCCACTCTTGTAAGAAAACCAAAAGCTTCAGGTGAGAAGTAACATTAAATACTGGACAGATTTCCTTGGACTTAAAGTATCTTCCTCTCAGATCCTGGTTGTTGGAATCTTTGTGTCTTGCAAGCTTACTGTGCCCTTCACATAGATTTGTGTGTGTATGTGTGTGCATTCGTAAATATACGTGTGCACTGGTATGTGAAAAGTCAACAATCTCTACTTTTTGGGATGTTTAGTTTGAAGTACACTAGTCTGCAATTCTGGGAATAAAAATTTCTTCTGAGGAAGTAAGTTGTAGTAAAGCAAGCGTGCCCGGATTTGTGCATAAATGTACCAGAACTGAAGCATTTCACCAACACCGTCTTCTCCATTGTTCTGCTTATCCAAGTCAAACTGTGTTTCTTCATAGTGAGTGCGAGCAGAGACTGTCCTTGTCACAGAAAATGAGACAACAGAGAGGTTTTTTACACAAGGTTTTGAGAGGGAATAATATAATTTTTCATCCATCTTGTGCATTCACAAGAGTACTTATGAAAATGTTAAATTGGGGAGTGCCGTATTCAGTGTGAAATAAAAAATGTGTTTCCATTTGTAGTCTGCAGCTAGAGTGTTGTGAAGATTTTAAGTTCGATTATGATAGGAGCTCTGTTTCTTCTGGTACTAAAATCTGGATTCTGGTGAATTAGTCGTGGATGTAAATGGATTTGTAAGAGTTTTTTGGTGAAATATAACACACAAGCTGACATTAGGAATGGTTCTGGGAGTAGGGGCAAGCAACTGCAGCAAGGATGGATGATGCACAGAAATGCCTGCCCTAAATTGCCAAGAGAGTGGCTTTCACTAAAGATTGGCATTGTTTCTGGAAGTGCCTGGGAATGAGCTGAGAGGAGAGAGAGAAGACCTAAGAGTGATGCTATGTCGGAACCCCTAGAAGATGAGAATTTCACATGCATGGGACACTCTGCTTCACGTAACATCTGCTCCTTCTTACCTAGGGTCTCGGTAGTTGATTGTTGGGGCTGCTCAGAGGCACACTGGACTGTGTCCTGCAAGGCTGTGTGAAGTCTCATTCCAGTGCATTGAGGCCTCTAAATGCCCTAAAGGACCCTCAGAACTTTAGCTTTTATGCTTTCTAGAGTTGAGCAACCTGAGAATGTCTATAAGAATTAATATGCAACTACTCATGGATGAGTATCTAAGGCAAATGCCAGGATACAGGAAAAAACTCCGGGTAGTGTATATATATTTCTGTACTCCATTTTATTATAATCTTCGAATATATCTGCATGTGACCAGTACTTATTACTGTGAAAATATAAAGACCAATGAATACATTCAAGATTGTAGTCATGCTAAAATATATACATTTCCCATTTTGTCATCTTTTAAAAACATCTTATTTGGGTTTATCAGTAAGTATGCACTCATAATTTATTGCCAGTGGAAACATGGTCTATAATAAAATACAATAATTTATAAAGCTACAGTTAACTGTGTGGTAAATAAGGTTCAGGTTCTGTTTGGTCAGCTTTCCCATTGCTGGAAAACAATACCAACAACTAAAACTTAATGGAGGAGAGGTTTAATTTGGCTCATAGTTTCAGGAGACTCAGTCCATGGACAACTGGCTGCAAGGTGGAAACATCATGGCAGAAGGGCTTGGTGGAGGAAGGCTGCTTAGATCATGATGGCTAAGAAGGAGAGCAGGGGGAACAAGTGCCAGAGAGGAAGGAGATAGGGACCAGATATGTACTCCAACGTCACGCCTCCATGACCCAGACACACTCAGAAGTGCGCTTCACCAATTCCCCAAGCAGATCCAAAAGCCAATCAAGTTGATACTTCAGCTTTACCACCACAGATTCAATAAAAGTTCAGTTTAGTTACTGCACCAGCATTGGCAATAATAATAAATGCACTCCACTGAGTTCATATAGCAACATAAAAAGCTGCTCAATTTATATAAAACTAGGGATTTACTTTGTTTTCTACTAAATATTTCAAATGTTAGAAGACACTAGAAACTTTATACTCAGCATTGTTGTATTATCTGACTCTTCATTAATATTCATACCTTGTAGAATCAATAACCCTACTTTCCAAATTCACATGGTAGGGAAATCAAGTCAGCATACCCATTCATGGAAAGTGAGGATGGACAAGATTTACAGAAGGATGGAAGGGACATATTGCAAATTATATAAGAACACACTTAAATTACGTTGGCTGAACTCTCTTTAGATGCATGACCATGAACCTCAGCTATGCCTGCTGTGCTCCTCAGTAAATGTGCCCATATCCATGGGAATATCATACCTTCTTTTTTCACAGACCTCCAATATTCTCCTCCATTCTTTCATTTACCTGTCTATCACTGCTTTTTGTCCAAGTACATAGATGTTATTAGAAAATCAATTTCGTAGTCTCCTATCATCACAATACTCCCTGTATTAATTACTTTCTCATTGATGAAACAATATATGCAACACCCAGAAGTTAAAGGAGGAAAAATTTATTTTAGTTCAGATTATAGAAGTTTCAGTCCATAATTGGTGAGCTCCAAGTCAAGGGCAGTGTGGCAGAGGAGAAACAGTCCATGATTTGGCAGGCAGGAAGCAGCAAGCAGCAAAGCCTAGTTTCCTTTGGTCCTTTTATATTCCAGTCGGGCCATAAAACTATTGATTGGTGCCACCCACAACCAGGGTGGGGCTTCCATTATCCCTGCCCAGAACAATCCTAAACCAACTTGATTACCGCACACCCTTAATCACAGTATCATACACCATAATCCAGCATCACACACCGAAAATAATCTTCACCTCTGAGTGCATGAGGCTTCGGGGGAAATCTAGATACAAGCCATAGCACCCTCTAACAACTGCACCAACATATTCTGCCTGTGTGCCTGACCTGCTTGCTCTCAGCTTTGCCACAGAGTATCCAGTAGTCACAGGGAGCTTAGTACATAGGAAATGATGCTCATCCTTACTGAGCTATGCTATAAATATAAAATCCTCACTGGATTTCAGAGAGTATGAGAAACTAAATGTAAAATATATCATTTAATTTGCTGTACCTATTAAATATACAGACCACAATATTGTGAATAGATTGGCTTAAGTAACATTAGAATGAATTTCGCCAGCTTGTTTTTAATGTTTTATTTTAGTGTCCGTGTTAAAAATTTTAAAACTGCTTATGTTGCCTACAAGATAATTCTATTAGGTAGCACTTCTATGAGAATTATCCAGACTTCTATCTTAAGTCAGTCTCTCTACTTTTGTAGAAGATACTTAAGGACTTTGAACATTGTAGCAGCCCTCCTTTTTGTGACCTTGCCACTTTTCCCACACCATTTCCAGCGGCATGTCAGTGTTTCATTATAACTCTCCTTCCCTTGCCTGATGGTATCCCATTTGTCCAATCTTCTTTCAAAGTACCATTTCAATGTTTGCATTCTACTTTTGCATTATCTTTAAATATAAAACATTTGGCTTTTGCCTATCCATTTCCAGCCTTCATTTTGCAACTTGATAGAACCCTATCAAGTACACACAGCTTTTCTTGGGGTTGCTGTTGAGTGTCACATGGTATACACCTTGAGGTGAGTTCCAAGTCTCGTTCCTTTTCACCTAGCAGGGTTATCTATCCTCTTGACACAATTTCTTTGCTGATCCAGGACACAGCTTGCATTTGCCTTTCCTCCAAATTGTTTTCTCTTCTGGAATATTCTGTGACCCTGTCACTGCCATTTCACATATTCTGTTTTAATTTTCTCTTTACATTTATTCCTTGGCTATTTTATAAAACTATAAGAACTCTCAACTTTTATTTTCAGACAGGCCTATGCAAGAACTCTAGGCTAATTTATACAGGTGCCTAATAGATTTCTCATTTTATGTCTCTAATTAACCTATTAGAATTAGCATTTCTAAGATTAGTATTCTGATTCCCCTACCTCTAAAACTACTGCTGTTGCTTTCCCTCATCTCACTGATGGAAACTCTTTTCTTGTTGTTGCTGACATTGAAAATCTGTGGGGAGTCACTTTGAAGATTCCCACACCCCACTGCATTTATTCTATTGGGTAGAGAATCTTGTTTCCAAAATACCTTCTTGTACTGTGCTCACTGTTTTTCTTGTGATGATGTTAAATGAAGCACTGCGCATATGGTGAGATAGAGTGAAGTGAATGATGGGGCCGCCACAGCTTTGCATCGGGCTGCTAAGTAGTACTTACAGACAAGCACTGTGATACTGCAACTGTCAGTATAATAACCACGACAGCCACTAAGTGACTGACACGTGGGTAGCATATGCAGTGTGGACGGGCTGGGTGATTCACAGCCTGAGATGGATGGTGTAGGATGGTGAGGCTTCACCTTGCTTCTCTGAAAACATGTAATTTAAATAATGAATTCTTTACTTCTGGAATTTTCTAATACTTATGGGCAATTGTTGACCATAATGGTAGCTGAAACTGCAGGTAATTGAAACCATGGATAAGGAGAGGTACTATATTCAGTCCCTCAATGGTCCTCTGCTAACCTGAGGTACAAATCACAGTGCTTGCAATGGTCTGGCAGTGAAAACCTACATCATTTTTTCTCATTCCCACAACCATCTTCCTCCATTTCCTCCCTGCATTCATTTTCTACTAACATGTCTCTTTTCTAAGTTTCCTGAAGCTGGAAAATTTTCCTTTCGGTTTTCCTTTGGAAATCAAACCAGACAAAGCCTATTTCTGCTTTAAGAACTGGCACTGGTTTTTGATCTGTCCGCAAATTCTACCCTCCGGGTGATAACATAGCGTTAGCGTTATTTGCTACTGGAATCTCTGTTCATGCCAACTTCCTGATGAGGCCACCAGGCAAATTAATCAGAAACTCCTTGCCATGCCTGATGGCCATTTCCCATGTCTTTGTAATAAACTGTTTTTCACTAAGATATGGAATATTTGATGTTCGAAATCCAAATATGTGCCGTAAAGTGTTTACATTCATCAATCACTTCATTTACCACTTTTCCATTATTAGTGACATATTTCCTTTTTGCTTGACTGCCAATGTTCTTCCTGGAAGGTAGAATAAATAATGAATATTTTTAGCCTGGAGGTTTCTTTGAGTTTCTCGTGGAAAAACCTGAGGAGTAGGGAAAGGGGTGAAAGAGAAATTGGGGGTTTTATTGATAATGACATATGAAGAGAGAGTGAAGATTGATTACAGTCTAGAAGGGTTCTGTGGAGTTTGTATTTTCTGTTACCCGATATGCTAGAAGCAAAGCCCACACCTCCCTGGGGGGTGTCACACTGGACACTAAGCTGCAATATCCTTGACAGAGAGACCCTCGTGAAATCAGAGCGGTGTCTATTCCCCTGTAACTTGGAAAGGGAAAGACATGCTCCCGTATACTGCATTTGTAATAGTGTAGCCTTTCATTATTTTTAAGGAAATTTATTCACCTTAGGTTAAAGATATTTTTATAAATACAAATGAGAAGAGAGCGTGAATCAAGAAGCATTGCCCACTTAATTTGTGATTAAACAAAAATAACCTTCAGAACATTTTGTGTTTCTTTAGTGGGAATGTTCAGAATCTATAAAGAACATACACAAATTCCTTGTTCCGCTTTCTTTCAGTTACATTGATTTTAATGAAAACATTCTTATCTCCTGAAGCACATATTGTTAGTTTTTATTTCTTAAAGGTAACATTCTATTTCCTTCTAAGTCTACAGTAGGAGTGAATTAAGCATCATGCTGTGATTTTCTTGAACCGTTGCAAAGATGAGTGTAATTTTTATGTAATTCCATTATATTCCAGGGGTCATACTGGGATCCTCCGAGGCTCACAATATTTGATCAGATCAAAGACTGAGTCAAAGATATGTTTTTAAAATTCTCTACACCTGAATACAGTAAGCTGAGATTTTTGGAAATGATTTATGATTTATAAAGCAGACTGTATCAGCTCTTCCATACTGGAGTAATTTTTTAAAGTTCTAAAATAGTAAACTTACCATACGCTTAGCATATGCAATCTAATTTGATCATTTTTGTTGGTGATCTGAAGTTTTTTAAAAGAGCCACTGGATATATGTAGTTTATATTTTGATATTAATTTTAATATGGATGTTATAAATTTATTAGCTACTAGACATAACTGATCAATAGAAGTATTGATCAGTTAAAAGACAAGTTAGTTCTCTTTGATTTACACAGCTAGCTGGATTTTCATTCATTAAATTAGCAGCTTGTCAGATATGGTTGTAATCATAAATAAATGTTCATAACAACATTTACCACAGTGAGACTTAGAGTATCTCTTTGTAAATTTTAATAAACGTTTTTAGAATATGCTACAACTACTTCAGAAAATGTGCTCCAGGTCATAGGTTTACAAAATCAAATCCTTGCTGGGTCAGGTGTAATATAAAAGCCAGGCACTAACTTTAGACATAAATAATGTACAGCTGAAGGTTACATAAGGACAGGCAACTTGAGTCACTACTGAGATGGAAGGGCAATGTTAGCCATGAAAGTTGGGTTGTTACATTTCTCAACTCAATAACTTCATTGACTGAAGGGACACAAAACCTATCCGGGTTGATTAAAAATGCTCTCTCTTCTTGAGAAGGTGAGATTTCAAGGTTGTTTCCATGATTAGATCACTGGCAATTGACTAATCTAGAGTCAAAGCTGTTTGACTTGACGGAAACTAACAGAAAAATTCAGTAACATTTTCAGGAGACCCTAGATTCAAAATTCAAACTTTATTTGTGTGTAACAAGCTTAAAAGTTGAAGAAATAAGTAGTTAAATTTTTACTTTGTTCATATATTTGTCTTGCAGTTTTAAAGCTAAATTGTACTTTCCCTAAGATTTAAGATGTGAGCCCAGGGCCGGTGAGATGGCTCAGCAGCTTAAGCGCCTGCCTGGCAAGCGCGAGGGCCCGAGTTCGACTCCCGGAACCCACATACGAAAAAAGGGCCGGTGATATCACTCAGCGGCACAGGCGCCTACTGGCGCGCGAGGTCCTCAGGTCGACCTCCGGTACCCACAAAGAAAAAAAAAAAAAAAAAAAAGATGTGAGCCCAAAAACTATAACAAAAAAGAAAATACTTCTGGTTCCATATATTACAGGACTTTTCTACTTGTAATGATTCATTTAAATGACGTCTTGAGAAAAATGTTAATATAATTGTCAGCACAGTTTCTAGATTTGTGCTAGATTAGATTGTCCATGAACTAGACCTGTGTGTTTTGTCTTAAACACCATTAGATATAAATCTCCTTATTTTTCCTTTCCTTAGTAGGTAACTTATCTAAAATCACTTTCCACTATATAGTTAAACATATATCGTACTATATTATATTATATTATATTATATTAACTATATTATACTACATTATATAGTATAACTATATAATAGTTTAACTATGTATAGTTTAACTATAGTTAAACATGATTCTTTTCATATATATATGAAAATATATATAAAATATATGAAAGCACCAATCATATATGTATGATTTTATGTTATATGTGTATTTTTCTTTATTGGAGGTGTTTCCCTCAAAATGGACAGAATTTGGGTTTCTTCTGTACTATACCAAATGGATTTCATTAAGTATATTCTTAATTTTTTTTCTGTTTTAGATTTTGAATTTAGTGGATCAGTTGGTCAAAACGCACAGGAAAATTCAATATCACTGATATTCAGAGAAGATTCTCTCTCTCTCTCTCTCTCTCTCTCTCTCTCTCTCTAGGCCGGGTCAGGCAGGAATAATGTATTACAGGTGTTCTCTGCGTGCCTGTGAGGTTCTCTGAGTTTCTGTTGGAAAACATGTCTGTGGGTAGTGTCGGGGTTATTTTTATTTCACTTACAACTGAGTGCTCAGTCTCTTCATGACAGAAAATTTGATCTGGCAGCCCATTTTGAAAAGATTCTTTAACTTCAGCGACATGGGTAAAAAGAACATATTTAGCAGACTTCCCCAAGGCAACAGTTAGCTTTATCTAGCTTCTTTTTCTTACCTTTTTATTTATTAGTAAATTTATAATAATATAAATTACTGTTATTAATTTACCTAGTTTTGTTCTACCTCTGATTATATGCATTGATTTATTGGCAGCTCTGTCATTCCTTAATGAGATTTGAAATTTTATACATACATTCTTTTCCTGAAAATTTTGATTATTTTTTTCTAACTATGAGAATAATAAAACTTCCAACTATATGAAATGAAACTCATGAATCATATAATGTGTGACATACCTAAACCATAAAGTTTTCTGTTACTATATACTGCAAAATGTATCTCTTTGTGTTCATTTGAGAGCTTTCTTCAATAAAGATGTTGCTTATAAAAATTAGCAATGTGCTTTGAGTAATTTCCTTTAACAAGATTTTTCATTGAGGTATAATAGATATATTCATTATAGGGGTTCACAAATTTTAAAGTTAAATATAGTGATAGCAATGGGTACAATTTTAAGTGTCTATGTATTGGAACAAAACATTATGGGTGCTGTTATGGACTGAATTGTGTCTCCTTCCCACATTCAGAAATTATAGCCCTCGAATCAACACTGTTTTGAGATAAGGCTTCAAGGAGGTAAATAAAAGGGGCCGGTGATATCGCTCAGCGGCACGGGCGCCTGCTGGCGCGCGAGGTCCTGAGGTCGACCCTCCGGTACCCACAAAAAAAAAAAAAAGTAGGTAAAGAAAGTGAAATTAGGCTGTAAGTTTGGGGCTCTAATCTAATACACCAGGATGATATCTTCACAAGAAAAAGAAGAGAAAACAAAGCTCTTTTTCTACCTACCAAGGCAATGCGAAGTTACAACAAAAAGAAGCCGATCCAGGAAGAACAGCTTCATCAGAAACCAACACTGCCGACGCCTCCATGGTGGACTTCCAGCCTCTGGAACTGGGGGAAAGTGCATTTCTGTTGTTTACACCTCACAGTCTGTGGGGCGGCTTTGCTATGGCAGTAGAAGACTAGTACCCGTGAGGGATTCTGGGCTAAGATTATTGCTGGTGTTGGTAGAAGAGTCTTTCATCTTTCACCACCATATATGTGACTCCAGTGGAAAGATTTAAACAATGCTCTGCTGAATTATTGGTAACAATGTATGCTTTTAAGCTGGAGGTGGGGTGGAAACATAAATTAATTTCTCTTGAAGTAGGAAATAAATTCCTCTCTCCTATCCATGTATCTGGAACATTGTCATGGTAACTAGTGAATGTCCCACCTTTTGGCGTACAATTGATCTCTAGGCCTTTTGCAAATACTCATTACAAGAAGAGAAAAATTTGAAATGTGAACAGGAAATGTAAAGGAATAAAATGCCTGTTTCCTGTGAAAAATTTTTACTAATTATACTTTCAAAATATAATTTAATAGAATTGAAATATCATTTTTGTAAACCAATTTATAATAAGTATATTTTCAAATTAGAGAACAAAGTGTTTTAGAAGCATAATTTTAACATTAATTTATTTGTCTTTAAATACTCTAAGCACTTGTGAGACTGAAGGGTTTTGTAAACCATAATTAAAAATCCGAATTAACAGATAATTATATCAACTCTAATTAGTAAATTTAGAAAATATAGTGGGTCAGTAGTCTGTCTTTTATAGTCTACAGAGTACCCAAGAATTGTTTCCTTTATTATAAATTTGCATGAAATTATTTCAAAATGTGTGGCTGTATCTGTTCAACTTATTATACAAAATACACGTGGGTAACAGTTTTTAAAAAAGGTTGATTGCCTCAGATTTGATGATGTCAGAAATTCTAAAAAAGGAAAACAACAATGAACTACTCTTAAATCCAGTAGTGTAAACTATGGGATGGTACCTGCCTGTAAATCTAGCACTTGGTGGGCTGAGGCAGGGTTATACCGAGTCTGGGGCTAGCTTGGGTTACACTGTGAGTTCACGGCCAGCCTAAACTACAAAGTAAGACCCTGTTCAAAACAACTACAGCACAAAAACGTTCAATAGTAAAAAGGTTAAACATTATTCTCAAAGTATTGCATTTCTGTGGGCACTTTTTCTGAAATGACCTTAATTCTTTTATGCTTTTACCTACAATATTAAAATAACTTTTATACACACCTGCTATAAAATGTGATCTGAAAAAGTTGTTATTAAAACAACTCTATGCAGCTATTTTAGTGTATAAATATTGTATATCTTCTTGTCCTAGACACATTGACTTCAAAAAAATTCACGTTTTGCAGATCATCACTTTAAAAGCTCTTCAAATGCTCCTGTCTGTTTGGGGTGGGGGATGGTGGGTATGAGCGCTCCCTCCCACACCACAACTTTGATGGATCTTGAATCATTGCCGGAGTCATTAATTTCATGTAAAATACTACCTGGTCCTATATTTCTAAACTTTATAAAGTCTTCCACATGAACCTTATTTCATTCTTAGAGATTCATACTCGGTGTCTGAGGGTGACCGTGTGGCTCTGACAGCACTTCATGGTCGCCCCTTCCTGAGGAAGGACTGGGGGGAGCAAGGCACCTTAATAACATGGATGGCGGGAGTACACAACCTCCACGTTACACTCATAATTAGATACGGAAATACAGAGTTGTCATGTCAAACTGTATTTTTGAGTATTTAAATAGTGTACTTATTTCCATCCCAAGTTCTTTAGAAGAATTTGAAACATCTTTATTTGGCATTGTGTGTGTGCAAGTGTATGTCAATTATGAAAACATATTTTTGGGGTTGTACATTTTGGTGGATATTAATAGTGTTCATTCTCATTTCATGTAAATGGTCGTTCAGATATATATGATGGTCTGATTCTTTGAAAATATTCCATAGGAGGACATGGGATCTGATAAAGAATCTTTAGGGGCTTTTCAATGATTATGACCTTTCAGCTCTAAGCTCAGCTGTCTCACACACCTTGGTTATCTTCGTATTAATATATTCACCAACTGCAAACTTTCCTCCTTCTGGTTGTTTCTGAAAAATAAATTGTTTATTTGCAAGCACTTAACCCCTCTAAAAAGCATCAAAACAGAGCTGACTCTATTGTTGCTTTCCTCATCTTGAAAGTGGATCAGTTTGATGTGACATCAGTGTGTTACAAAAGAGAAGGTTGTTTTCTTTATGACAAAGTACTACTAGAAGCTACTCCAAAATGTTAGGTAACTATTTTGGAAGATTTATTTTCAAAATACCTGTACTTCACATTTTATAAGACATGGCACTTCAAAATTATTTTCTCTATTGAAAAGTTATTAATTTAGTAACTATATTTTATCTTAAAGTACCAGTATCTTTTAAGTCCAGACATACTATGAGATAAGTCTGCAGCACAGAGGGGAGTGAAGCAGTCCTAACTGACACTAATAGGGTGGTCAATTTGTTATTCTATTTATTATCTTGCATTCATGAAACATCATAACCAGGCTTCAGCCAGGTCATACAGAGTCACGTCTGCAGTGTCTCTCTAAATCTGTACCAGAGTACAGTAGATTTTATCAGCATTACAAGATGAATTAACAAATTACTCTAGATCAGTCAGTGGCTATGGAGTAAGAAAAAGGATTATGCTCCAACTAATAAAAGAAAGACTATGTACTTGACATTTTATGTCAAAGTTCATTTTTGTAGTTGAGATGATCCTGAAAAATGTAATATAGAACAGATTTTACCCAGATTTATTTTTAAAATAAAAGAGATTAATAATATTTTAAGATTAATATATGACGAAGCATTTTAACCAACTCCCATGGATTCTGATAGAGTGATTATACTTACATAACCCTTGTTATTACTCAATATTTTGAAGAAAATCAACTAAAGTTTCGGCTTTCATTTTTGTGATTACTTAGCAAGTTTACTTGGTGTGTGTGTGTGTGTCTAAATATTTTCTAGTAAAACAAAGAGAAACAGTAGGTGTAATTTAATAGAAGATTAAATCTACATTCTGGAAATAAGATTCTGGAAAGAAAGCAAATTGTTTTTTATCAGTCAAAAACAGTTGTCAGGTTCTATTAAAATGTTAGTCCACGTTCAGGTCATTTTGAAGAGGGAGAGACAAAAGGGACAGAGAAAGAAGAGTGAGAATAAAGAGGGCAAATGGGAACGTAGGATGGCAAGTAGGACAAAGAGAGGACTTGCTGAAAGCCAGGCTGTGGTGCTGGCTGTGTTCATCTGACTGCGCTTCTGGCCCTGTCTCCTGTGACCTTGGTTTAGTAACTGAATTTCTGTGCATCTTATTTATAAAACTGAATATTAACAATTAATCAAGATTTCATAGTTGTGTTATTTTATCGTATTATAGTAAATGCTACTTAAATATCGTTATCACAATGATGTTATTGTCCATACTTTTGCTGTTTGGAGGATTAAATGAGTTAACATTTCAAATGCTTAACATCTCAGTCAGCTCAAGCTGCTGTAACACACATATCATAGACTGGGTGACTCAAACAACAATTTACTTAGTTCTGAAGAGTGGAAAGTTCTAGATCAATGTGCAGCAGACCCAGAATGAGGAGATCAGGAGAAGCCCCACTTCCTTGTTTGCAGATGGCAGGAAAGAGAGAGAGAGAGAGAGAGAGAGAGAGAGAGGAGAGAGAGGCTTTCCTTAGCCCCTTCTTTTTTTTTTTTTTTTTTAGTATGTGGGTACCAGTAGTTGAACTCAGGACCTCACATTTGCCAGGCAGGCGCTTATGCCGCTGAGCTATATCACCGGCCCTTTCGTTAGCCCCTTCTTACAAGGGCAATTCCATTCATGATTGTTCTACCCTCACAACCTCATCATTCCTGAAGTACTCAGTTCCTAATTCCATCAACCTGAGGATTTAAAAATGGTGACCAGACACTGATAACCTATTGTCTGTGAGATCTTTCTATAGCACCACTGTCCCTGCTGTTAATGTAGAATTTTCTATCTAAAACTGAGAAAAATTTATTCTTTAATATTTTCAAAGTTCTGTTGAAGAAAGCATATTTTATTATCTGCTGCCATGTACATTTTTGATTAAAAACAGAAAAGAAAATTGTACATATTGTGCATGACCTATTAGCTATACAAGCTTCCCAAATGTGGCATTACAGTACTAAAAAAAGTATTAAAAAAAAAGTATTACAGTATTAAAAAAAATTGAATACATCAATATGTAATTTTTAAAAGTTCTCAGTAGGAATCAATTTTAACTATAAAAGACCAGAATGCTTCAACAATATTAATTCTCTTTATGCCAATATTCATTGGAATAAACACTCTTTCCCTTGGCAATATTTTACTTCAGCACTAATGAAAGTGTTGTCTTAGCAGAAAGACAGTACTTTCTTTTCTCTACTAAACAATAATTCCAACACATTCCTTGAAAATTTTTAGTGCCACTCTTAAAATTTATATGATTAATTTATGTTGTGATTAAAATACATACAAAGGAATAGGAAATAAATAAGACTGGAATTTATACTCAGTGAGGAATTTATATAGAAGTAAAATCTATTGTAAGAATGATAAAATAATTGACCTTGCCTGGGAAGCAAATAAAATAATTGCTGCTAGCTTGGTTTTTCTGTTATTTTGTGCAAAGCATTATATTTGACAAAATTGTCTTGGGAATTACTTGGAGGCCTATGATAGAACTCCTTCCAGAGAAGACTTTCGTTTGCTCTTGCTGTGCATCTCTCAGGACACTAGCAATCTACGATCTCCCAAATCCGATTTCAGGAACTGAAACTTGAGGTAGAGGTAGAGTTGATTTACCTTTATTGCTGGGGTGCAGCTTTACATGGCCCTGACTAAAATGTCAGCTATTTAGAAGAACCCTGCATTTGGTTGACTCGAAATTTCAACTCCTAATCCTAAAAGACATTCGAATATACTCTTCTTATTCATAGTGCCATGTTTCTCTATTCATAGAGAATTCTCTATGAACTTCCATGGCCTGGTGGTAATCCTGACAGCATCGTAAGCTCCCAGGCCTGTTGATACTGTCTGTGATTCTCAGCAGGAGAAGTGCTCTGAATTTCCTACTCTACCTTAGTAGGGACAAATGTGTCATATTTTCTGTAATTTTAAGTAATTGCATATCTCCACGATGGAATAAATTTTTCCCAACTTAGTAAAGGACAGGCAAATCAAGGTCATCCATATCAAATCAGCAAAGAAAACCAAGCTACTATTGAATTTTCTACCCATTATACTTCCATGATAAGCTTTCTGATTCTAATGGCAGTGTTAGACTAGGAAAATAAAATCACCAACCCATATCCTTTCCTAGCAAGAAAACCATAAACTCTCATGTGTTCATTCACTTCTACATTTGGACAGCAAATTTTTTTGTGTCTCTCCCATGCTGAACTGGACTTTGGGAAATTAGATGATAACAAAGCTGACATGAGTCTTTCTTCCCTTAGATGGCTTAAAATCCAGTCTGAGCTGAAATACTGTATGTCCTTAATAATGTGACCGTCATGTGTGACTTAGTGTTGGTGACGAGCTCTGGAAATGCATCCTGAGGAGGTTTCATCATTCTGTGAACATTACAGTGTGTACTTACACAAACCTAGATGTATATGTGTGACTTCTTGGTGCAGTTAAGAGACAATGTAATCACGAGATACATAAGATTGCCTCCTAAGTAGAGCAGCACATTTTACAGTTGACAGTGTTCTAGAAGTAGGAGTACAGTCTAAAATAACAATATAAAAATTGTAGTGTAGTAAACTCAGCAACATAGTTGTTCATTATTCATATCGAATACTATGTACCGTCCACACTTGTTTCTACTGCAGTTTCAAAGGCCCGGCAGTGCAGTAAGTTGTTTTAAAGCAGCATCAGAAAGCACGTGAGTCACGCGATACCCCAGGACATCTCTGGGCCAAAGAAACTTTTCAGCTCTGTTACACTCTTATGGGACCAAGGTCATACAGGTGGTTTGTCATTGGACAAAGCATCATTTTGTAGCCCTTTATTTTAATTTCATGAGAATAAAGAATCACCAGTGATGGAATTTCAATATATTAAATTTAAATAGCCTTCGTAACAAATTTTGTCAACTCTCCTCTCCTTACTGCAAAGGAAAAGTAGCCAAGTGAGTTCCACTGAATCTCCCAAGGACTCAGAGGTTGTTTGTGATGAATGTAAAACCCTCCTAGTTCCCAGAGCGTTCTTTTTGTTAGGCCACAAGGCAAGCTTTGAACCATCTTCACAAACACATTTTAGACACAGGAAATAATCACTCACATGCTGAGTTATAGACATAATGACTGAAGTGCTATGTTTTTGTTCACGTAAATTCTAAATTAATGATAATCTCAAAAAATTAAACTCTGTCCACTGTGGTCAATCTACTGTACTTAATATATTGTGCAATTAAACTTGAAAATTGTGTCAAACATACATGAGCGTATTGCCACTTGAAGCATAATATATATTAAATATTACCTGTGAATCAATAGCAGTTTTGCTTAAGAGTTCATTTTCCAGGACACTGTTTTGCTAGCACATTTCCATTGTTCTCATTATTTTAATTATAATAAAGATAATTGTTTTATATTTGTTTTCATAATCAATTAATTTATAGACTTAAAGGAAAATAAGACAGCATAGAGCATGCAAATGAGATAATGTGTGAATTATTAACTATAAATCTATGAATATTCCCAATATTTAATTAGTGACAATTCTAATGGCATAGTATGAAATAAATTCTTATTGTTTTTCCTTTTCTTTTTTTTTTTTGTGGGTACCAGGTGGTCGACCTCAGGACCTCGCATGCCAACAGGCACCCGTGCTGCTGAGCGATATCACCGGCCCCTTTTTCGTATGTGGGATCCGGGAGTCGAACTTGGGCCCTCGCGCTGGCAAGGCAGGCGCTTACGCCGCTGAGCCATCTCACCGGCCCTGTTTTTCCTTAAATAAAGTAAATATAATTTTTGTCACAAAGTATTATGGTATGTAAGAGAAATCATACAGAAGTAGCTTACTTGTAATATCAAAGGCTATTTCTTACCATAACAATATTTGCAGAAGATTAATAAGCCAAATTGTACTTTGAACCAGTCTGACACTCCCTGCAGTGAAGAAATTCCTAGTATTTTTATAGAAAATAACTACTCATACAATCGGGGAAAGGAAAAAAATGAAGCTGTACGATGACTAGAAGAGAAATGTTAAATAGTTGGAACAATAAGAACCCTGGCTATTCAATAGCTGAATTATCTCCCTAGTACATATTTAAGTGAGGAACTGTAATGATGTGTACATTCCATTTCATAAAACGGTTCACAATTTGTTAAAAGTATGGAAAAAATAACAACCCATTCTCATTTCTAACAAGAAAATGTGAAAGTGGCAAATTTTGGTGTGTATTCATATTCCAGGCAGCATATTAAAAATGTAAGGATCCAAAATTAACTACAAGAATTGAAAAAAAGTCTAAATTTAACTGGCTTTTGTATCCAGGGCAATTACTCTAAGGATATTTTAAATAGTGAGAGAGGTAAATGGTTTTTGTGTTGCAATCCCTAGAGAAATCTGCAAAAAGAAAGTATAGCTTCTATCATAATAAATAAAATGAAAGCCGAATACAATCTTGGCAGAGCAAAGTAAAATAAATAGAAACTAGGACGTTAGCTCAAAATACAACATTTATGTGAGTAGCTATAACAAATTATTTATACTTTGACTTTGTGTGCATCAATAAGTAATCCATTCTTTGCTCACATCCTCATGACCAGTTATTTTAGAAAATTATGTGTCTTTATTATTGAAACAATAAAGGAAAATATAACAATGGCCTCATGCTCGATGAAAAGAAATTGAAACTATGCATTATTGAGAATTCTCATTTTCTAAATCTCCCATAAGCCACTTGAGATGTCTGGCATCCTCATTGCTTTCCATTTGTTCTCTTTTGGCAAATCCAGAAACCTGTGTGCAATTCTTAGAGAAACTTTCTTCCTGCACACACTTGAAAGGAACAACTTTTTAATGATCCCTAAGCTGCAGAAAGCCAGATAGCTTCTTCTGCCTTTGTGCAACTACACAAAGAAAGCAGGGGATATTTTATTTCTTTCCTTAATTGCCTTCTAGTTCCCAAGGTAAGCAAATGAAATTATGTGCAAAAATGAGAGGATCATCAGAGGTTGTTTGCTACAGCACAGGCATTTTTCACTTTTTAAAATGTATTTATAAAAGTATTATATGAAACATAGCTTTAGGTAAAAGGAAATAGAGCAGTGAAAATAATTCAAAAGGTACAATAATTTAAGTTGAAGTTAGCATAGTAAAGTAAGAAAACACGTGATATTTTTAGTGAAAGAATGATTCTGAGCCTTGGGGTACTGATTTCCTCCTTTTAAAATGGAACATTGTAAACACCAATCAAGCAAATTTGTGTATAAGATCTGCTAGTTTACGTTGGCGATTGCTTGAGAAAGCCCCTTACTTTTGACCGATACTCTTGGCTACCCATTCTCTGTGACTTCTTTCATGTGAGTGGATATAGTTATAATCAGGAGAAAGGAGATTTTTTCAAATTACATATTTTTCATTAAAATTTTACTCTGGTCTCTAAATGGTTTTTGATCAATGAAGTAACAGAG
Source organism: Erethizon dorsatum (assembly GCA_028451465.1). Lineage (NCBI taxonomy): Eukaryota > Metazoa > Chordata > Mammalia > Rodentia > Erethizontidae > Erethizon > Erethizon dorsatum. Next base: position 62,551,669 of record CM051833.1, read on the forward strand.
GACTGAAGCAAAACTAGCACAGACATTAGAGTTTTAAGTCTGAATTTTAGAGGCATTACTTACTATGTTGATACCCTCAGATATTTTACTTAGATCATCTACAGCCGAACTTTCTCAATTCAATGAAATATTAGAAGCCGTATAAAATACTTAATCCAGTACTATGCCCATTGCATAGACATGCTACTCACTAGAAGACAGCAGCTATTATGGATGGCAGAATAGGTTGTTAATCAGTGCATAAATTTTCTCTTATGCTGCCCCAACACAGCAGCAAAAATGCCCCACAAACAAACACAGGAGCTTAAGAAAAAACGCTGAATACTGGGTTCTGTGATGCAGGCCAGGCTTGCTGTTTCAGCTAGTCTTTTTCATCGCCTGTGACCAGATGGGGTGTCAGGTAAGGATGGAATATTAGAATGCTTTCAGCTCGGAAAAACTAACTTTCACTCCACATCGCCTACCAGAGGGTTAGTCTAGTCTTGTTTCATGGTGGAGGGCAACTTCTGAGAACCTGAGATGACGTGAGTAGGGTTTCTAGAGTCAAAATGTGAAGACAGTGATGTGGAGATATGAAAAGTGAAGCTGGAGGAGGACTGCTGGTTGGCAATTCTGTAGGCAAATGTAGGGTACTCTCACTGTAGGTCTATACACAAAATGTGGGTCATCGGTCTTGGTCTTCTTGCAGTGTTGGTCACCATGGGAGGGAGCAGGAATGAGGAATGAGTGCAGTGTGCAGGAAAACAAGAACAGGTTGGCAGCTGCTGGAGCCTCTGCATCTGCCACCATAGCAAACCTCAATGGCATGCTCATGGGGACAGTCCTGTTGACGAGGCGATTTCAAATCCCAGGCAAATCCCTGTTACCCAGATGTCACCTGCAGTTACAGAAGAGGGGGTTCCTTTGGCTCCTTGTGTGCTTTGCATTCACTCACAGATCTCTTGGCTTTCATCACACATTTTAAGCAAATAAATAAATAATGTCATAAAATTGATTTGCTTTGCTATACAGTTCCATTAATTTTACCACATGTATAGATTTGTGTATCTACCACAAATTAGGAAGCGGAATGATTTTGTTGCTTTGAAAACCTCTGCACAGTTATATAAACCCCCAATCCACATACTTACATACTTGCCTGAACCTCTCACAAATTTTAGAGTCACAGCAAGACTGGATTCTTTGACTCAGTGTAATATTTTGAGTTTCATAAAGTGTTGGGGGTGTATTAATAGCTCATTCATTTTTAATGCTAATTTATATTCCATTTTATATCCTACTAGTTGAATGAACAACTGTTTGGTTTTTGGTTCTGGACTATCATATATATATATATATGATATATATATATATATATCATATATATATATGATATATATATATGATATATATATGAGTTATATATATTATATATACATATAATCGAGTTATATTTTATATTTATATATTATATTTGTTTTATGTATATACATATATATTTGAGTATAGTTTCTGTGTGAACATAACTTTTTACGTTTCCAAGGTAAATACCTACCAGTAGATGGCTGGTCCATATTGTGAGTGTACACAGAACATTAAATAGATTATTCATGGTTTGCAAAGTTACTGTGCATGAACATTTGCCTTCGTAGCAGCTTTTTATTTAAAACAATTTTTTTTGTTTTGTTTTTTGAGATAGGGTTGCTCTAGGTATACCAGGGTGGACTTGCACTCACTAGGTAGTCCAGGCTGCATGGTCCTCTAACTCTAGGTGATCCTCCAGCCTCAGTCTCCTGAGTGCTGGAATTATAGGTGTGCACCACCACGTAGGTCTTAGCAGCTTTGTATAAATTTTCCAGTTGTTATGTATTCTCTTCAGTTTGGTACAGTTGGTATTGTTTTTCAGGCATTCTAATAATTTTGTAGGGGGACCCCATCAAAGTTTTAATTTTCATATTCCCAAAGCCTAATAATGTGTATTTTTCAGATATCTGTTTGCCATCTTTATATTTGACAAAGTGCTTTTTCAAAACTTTGGTCCATTTTTGAATTTTTTTTTGAAACTCAGATTTTCAGTGTTTTTTTATATATCTTAAATATAAGTTCTTTGTAGATGTGTTGTTTAAAACAGTTGTTTATGCATAAAATTTGTATTCTATTATTTCAACTGTGTTTTGCAGAGAATTTTTAAAAAATAAATGGGAAGCAACCCACTGATTTCCTTTCTTGTATGGAGTATATTCTTGGTATCAAGTCTAAGAATTTTTTGTCTAATCATAGGTCAAGAAGGTTTTCCTCTATATTTTTCCTAAATGATTTGTAGTTTTAAGTTTCAAACTTGGATCTATAAACTAATTTGAGATAACTTTTTTTAAAAAGTGTGAGGTTTGTGTGTAGGTTTCCTTTTTTCCCATATGGGGGGCCAATCAGTCCAACTCTTATGTTGAGAAGACCGTGGTGTCTGGTGAAAAATCTATTGTCATAAGACACTGTAGAATTTTTTCTGGATTTTCAGAGTCAGTATTCTCTGAAAGCAATTATCTATAAGAAAAAAAATTCTAGTTTATGTTAATGCATCTATTTTCAGACAGCCTTCTTTTATTTGTCTAGTTCTAGAGCTTTGACCTGTGTCATATTCCATTTGCCCATAAGATATCCTTTAACATTTCTTTTACAGACAATCTGGTAGCTATCAATTGCCTCAGGTTTTGATTTTTCTGACCTTTTAGTTTTTACTTTTAAAGAATATTTTCTCTGAATATAAAATTTCTGGCTATTAATATTGTCTTTTAAAACTTTATAGATTTAATTCCTGTGTCTTTTACTCACTGGTTTTTACTTTTAGTGAGAATTGCATTGGTTCATCTGTAGGTCAAATGCACACCCTGAACTCTCCAGCTGTCTTCTTGATTTTCTCTATGGATTTTTTCTTCTCTGTGCTTTGATTATAATATAGCTGGGTGTCCTTCTTTTTATTTTGTCTTTGTATGTGTGTGTGTGTTTTATTCTTTTTGGATGTAACTGATTGCCTAAGCAATTTTGTGATTTTATTTGGTATTCAATTCTTCATATATTTCTGCTGCTCCTGGAGTTACAGTAATATGCATGTTACATTATTTTTTGTTCCACAGTCTTTGGAAAACTTATTCTATGTTTTTTACTTCTTTCACTCTTTTTGCATTTCAGCACGAGTAACTTCTATTGGTTGTCTTCAAGTTCATTCATTCTTTTTTTGGCCATTGTAAGTGTTTTCATGTACTATTTGAAATTATTTTTAATTTTTTGCTGTTTTGATTTCTAAATTTAAAACTTTCTTGCAATTTTCTTCTCTAACACTATTAGCCATCTGGTCTTGTATTGTCTGCCTTAAATATTTTAAATATTTTTCTGATAATTTATATTATGTCTGATAATGGTTTACATCATTTCTTTGTCCTCTCATACTGGGCTTTTTATTACCTTTTACTATGCCTTCTAATTTTTTTAAGTCTGGATATGTTTCCATGGGGTAGCACATAGGATTTTAATATGGGAATTTCCAATTCACTCAATACCTGAGCTGTTTGATGTTTACTGCCAGTATGGAAAACAGGCTTAAACCTTTCTGGAATCCTTGTTTGTAAACACCCTCCCGACTATGACACTTCCCTTTTTGCTAAATACTAGAGGAAGTTTATCTCCTACAACTCTCTCTGCCATAATCCCCTGTTGTTATTATTACTTAGACTTCCCAGTATGGTAATAGGGTGTAGGAATAGAATTCTCTGTTATGTCTTAGACTTTAGAGCACAAATGTGCCAGTGTGCACCGGTGTTCGGTGAGACCTTCACCGGAAGATTTTTCTCCTTCAGGGCTACAGACTTCTCCTCTGCCCTACTAATTCCTTTCTAAGTGGCAGCAGTGGTCCTTCAACCTTCCTAGTCCACGTGCATGGGACCTTCTTTCCCATCGACAGTGGTTTTGGGTGTCCTTGGGTGAAACTGAGAGGATTGAGTTGCAGCAAGTTCATTGCCCTCAACTGTGTTGGAACTGCACTGCTTAGGAAGCACTGCTGGTTTTCTTCCCCACTGCAGACTGACGCTTCTGTTCCCTAGGGGAAAAGGACTTTGTGTATTTCCCTCATCCCCTCCCAAACCAGCACTATTGAGACACTTTCTGCAGATCTACACTTTCAAAGGTTTGGGAGTTTCTTTTTACTAATTTTATTAGTACATGTTTGTGATACATATTAATTGCATCTTTGGAGTTTCTGTATGGAAAGTCTGCAGAAGTGTGCTGGCAACCCTACAGCTGTTGACTCTAGGAGCCTCTCACTCTTTTTTTTTTTTTTTTTTGTGGGTACCGGGGGGACGACCTCAGGACCTCGCGCGCCAACAGGCACCCGTGCCGCTGAGCGATATCACCGGCCCCTTTTTCGTATGTGGGTTCCGGGAGTCGAACTCGGGCCTTCGCGCTTGCAAGGCAGGCGCTTAAGCCGCTGAGCCGTCTCACCGGCCCGAGCCTCTCACTCTTGTGAGAGCTTGTATTTGACCTCAGCAATTTGTCAGAATTTCAAGTTTGATCTTTCTATTGGTTTATGTGGAGTCTGGTAGTTTCTGTCCAAGTAAACAGGTTTCCTGCAGGTGCCTGAGGCATGGCTGATTCCTAGACTTCCAAGTTTTCAGATTTTTAGCTTTTCCTGGTGGGGGAATGATGACTTCCACTATCATTTTACACATTTGAACTAAAATTGGGAGTGATTGGAAAGTTTTTGTTGATATTTCAGTTTTTATTCTCATTGGCTAAATAGCATGGTATTTTATTTCCAATAATAAATAAAAATAGCTTAAATAAATTTAGAGTTCTTTTCTTATTTGCAAACATATACCATGTCATACATATTAAAGTCTATAAATAATTTGAGGATATTTTCCCTTCAGGTACTATTAGGATGTTTCAGTGTCTGGTGAATTATTAAATAATAGAAAATTACATACATCTTAATAAACACAAAGTTCTAAAGTAGAAATTGTGAAAATTAGGAAAAAATTAGGTTGTCGATGACAGCATAACTTCAATTTTGTGAGCAATAATTGGTGTGTTAAAATTCATCATCAAAGAACATAATCATGTTCTTGCTTTTCCTTAACATTCACAAAACAACAGATTTTAGAAGGTTTGACAACTTTTCCACACCCATGACAGTTCAGATTATTTAGAAACTCACTGAGTTTCACTTTCTTGTTTTTGTCTATCTTTAGTGATGAGTATTATGAAGAATTTTTAATGATGCTGGAAACATAACTTCTGTTCAAAGGCACTGATATTTCTTGATCAGAAAATATATTTTTAGTGCATTTTTTTTTTACCAAAGATGTCTTTTACAGAAATTTATGGGTATGAATGATGAATTCTTAGTTATATGAATGACACTGTGTATAAAAGATTTCTGCCTCTTCTAATTTCATTTATACCATCTGAAACTGTCAATAATGTGCTCTTACAAAAGGGTGATGACTGCTTTACTAAAAAAAAAAAGCATATCACAGCACTAACAAATAAATCTTCTTAGAGGAAAAGAAACCTAATACTTTCCATGAGCTTTAATTTCCTTAAAGTCAAGTAGAATAAGAAAGCGCTAAAAAAAAACCCTTCCTGTATAAGAGTATGGTGATTCTGTACTTTGAGTGTCATATATGCTAAATTGCACACCCTCATCTAAAGTTCTATGTTGAAATACTAACTACTAGTGTCTTGGAATTCGACTGCATTTAGAGATACCATAGGGTCCTTAAAAAGTTATTGAAGATAAACTAGGTCCTTAGGGTAGGTCCTTGTCCAGTATGATTTGTCTCCTTCTAATAAGAGATTAGAACATAAATACACACAGTGGAATGACCATCTGAACACCAAGGGAAAAGACGCCCATCTACTGGTCAAGCAGAAGGACGCCCATCTACTGGTCAAGCCAGCACTGTCTGCACTTTATGATCCTGCACTTCCAGCCTCCAGAACTATGATAAAATACATTGGTGCTGTTCAAGCTATATAGTTTTTTACCCTTTGCTCTAACAACCCTAACAAGCTAATATAAGTGACTGCAGATAATTAATTTTGGATTACAATACAGAACCTGAATGAGATCCACCTAAATCACATTGGAAACCATTCTCAGTTCCTTTAATTTCATGATGATCATGAACAAACCAAAGAAAAAAGAATATAGGAATTGTTATTATGAATGCGGAATGGGAAATATGAAAGAAGCTGAAGAATGTGAGAACTTCAAAACTATCATCCTTTTTAGTGCTCAGTTTGATAGTAAAAGACACAGATGTTGGCATTAGGCACTAACTTATTGTTACTAGTTATTCCTCCCCAAGGAACTCGACAGTCTATTTAGAAGAGTAGTGGTATATACTATATTAGACCGCCATATTCCATCCATGATCACATGTTTAGATATTAAAACAAAATCATACTATTTCATTGGTATGCACATTTGCTATTTAGCTTTCTATGAACACTGTTCCATTTTAATGATAAATATGGGTAAGAATAATGTAACTAAATCACGAAGGAAAAGCTTATTTGAAGACCAGAAAGTGCCACATGCAAACTGCTGTGGGCCAGAGGGAAACAGCAGGTGGAAAAGAAATCAAGTAGCTGGCAAATAATCCACTGATCTCCCTTTAACAGGAGGAGGAGGCTCAGAGGAAAGACAGGTGGCATATTAATATCATTATAGTAACACACTGATAGGTGACACTATCAGTAGTTTAATGCTATGTGCTATTTTACTGCCAAAATGAAAATATCTGGTGAGTTATTTCTGGTTAAAAATTGTTTTTGGTAAATAGACTTAAAATTTCTGGTGTGGATCCCTAGAAAATTTCATGTAAGTTCTAACTATCTAAATGTAGAAAAGAGATATTTTATGGCCTTAAATGCTTACTGATGTTTCAGGTAACTCTGTCCTGCATTTAGAGACCTCATCTATCAACCTCAAAAATATGTCAAAAAGTGAACCTAAGACATCAATCACATTTTGCTCCAGACTTCTCTGAACTTTGCTTGAGTTTCTTTATGTTTATATAGTTCAATTATTAGCCAGCTTTTATTATGGGTGTGACTCTGGCTGTGGTTTTGATTTGATACACTAATGATTATGTTAGTTCAGCAGGATATAAAACTATAATTCCAACACTGATGGAGCTCCATCCATCCCAGTACCTTCTTGAGCAACAGAGCAAATTGTGATGCTTATAAAGAGGTGAACTTTACTACCATGCTCCCAAATGTATAACCATTGGAGTTATCACTTAAAGTAGAAAATCTGCAAATCCAAATTCAGTCCTCTAAGCTATTATAATTACAGTTCCATAATTCCTTATGTAGAAACCTTGAGGCAAAGTGTAATTTGAATTTTAGATATGTGGTCTAATCAAACACTACAATTAATATTTTAATTAAAATCATTTATTATAGTAAAAGACACATTACTATTAATCTTCAAAATACTCTTCCTCACTGCAGTACACTAATCCCATCATTTTTGCCACTTTCTGAAGCAGCTCTGGAAGTCCTCTTTCCTGAGTGTCTTTAATTGCATTGTCATGGCTGCCTTGATATTTTGAACTGATTCAAAACAATTAACTTTTATGGTCATTTTGACTTTTGGGAAGAGCCAGAAATCACACGATGCCAAATCTGATGAATAAAATGGATGAGGGCACACCATAATGTTTTTATTTGAGAGAAGTTTCCTTAAACTGCTGTAGAAAGTGGCAAGAATGATGGGATAATTCTGTGCGAATCAAGGGAGAGTATTTTCAGGAGGTCATGAGCAATATACCTTTTACTGTAAAAGTTCCTTATTTAAATATTCACTGTATATTTTGATCAGAGCTTGGAATGGAGACATCAGTTAGATATTATAAATTATAGGACAGAAGTAGTAGAGTTGAAGGTAGAACTCCAAACTCAAAATATTTATACTTCTTAAATTAAGCATATGAATACAAAAAAATCACACAATGATACAGTAATATGCTACTTTCTGTCAGTTCAGACTATGTTATCAAATGAACTAAAAAACAAAACTTTCATTTTTGAGACTTCTTTGATTACATCATTATAAATAAGGAAAAATTCAACTGCTTTACCCTTTTTCTCCACATTTATAAATAATACATAATAGTCACATTATTAATAAATATCAATAATAGTCTTTGAAATAACTTTTGAAAGATTGTTTGGTTTCCCATTTTAAATTTATCTGCCTTGCTTTTTCTGCTTCCTACAGAGTTGTCATCTAGTTATTTGTGTCCCACTTCATGCATTTAATTAAGTGTGCTGATTCTTGAATACCATGACTTCCTCTGTCTTTTGTCTTTGTTAAAGTACACGCTCAAGCAATTTTATTTTGAAAATGAATATATAGGAGGAAGAGTAGATGCTCTTGCAAGAACAGAAATATTTTTAATTTTTTGTATCTATAATTCATATTTTGGGTGAGTAAAAATTTCTGGATTCAAAGTCATTTTTTCTCAGAACTTTAAAGATACTGCTCTATTGAGCTTTGAACTCAGTGCTGCTGATGGGTTCTTTGATGAAACCAGGTTTTTATTTCTTTGACTATAATCTAATCCTTCTTTAGAAAGCCCTTGGTATCTTTTCTCTACTTTTTATTCTTTGAAATTTCAGCATGATATTCTAAGATGATAGTCCTTTTTTCTGCTTATTTATCCTGTTTGTTGCCTGACAATTTCATTATCAGTAATTTTATCTAGAGTTTAAGCCTTTCTGAAACTTTCATTTTTTAATGTTCTTTGTCTATTTTCTGTTTTTTCTTTACAGTTTAATTGATTTTTGTCTTTTTGGTGTAATCTTACATGCTTCTTAGCATTTTGCATATTTCTACATTTTTCTCCGGAGTATAGGAAATTCTTTAACTTTTAAGAAATTTCAAAGTTCTTAGGAAATAAAATTATTATTTTTGTTTGACTTGCTTATGTGACTCTTGTTTTAAAATATATTTTCTTACATGTTTCTATATAGATAAATTAAAGAATTGTTGAACATATGTTTTTCCTTCACTATATCTGTTTTTATTTTTCAATTTTTCTAGTACTGGTTGTGCTGTTCATTGATCTTGAGTTTTATTTTTCATCCTGTGCCTGTTACTAAAATATCTTATGATTTGTGTACGTTTGAGAAAACCACTGTTTCACACCAGACACTTCTTGCAATGTTCAAGTCCCCATGGTCCTCATTCAGCATGTTATGGCCTAGAAAAATTCACCAAGCTAAGAGGAGGAGACAAATTTGAAATTAGGAGTTCTGGCTTTCAAGTTTATCTAGTTAGGCATGTGTTGGATACAAAATATTAGATGATAAATTTCCAGTAAAAAATTATCAAATTGAACAGTAAACAAACTTTAAAAAATATAGAGAAACATGAATTTATTTTGTTTTATCATAGCTGCAGAATAAAATTCTTAATGTGTAATGACAGCTTTGGTTTCTTTCTTTTCTGTATTATTTAGGTTATTGCAGGTTAGCAATACTACATTTCTGTTGTTTTAAATTTTACAAGAAATAATTTATTTCAATTTACTATTATCAAAGTGATTGTATTAATATGTACTTATTTGAAAAACTATGCTTTAATAAAATCTCATACATAGATTTCTTTAAATGTTATGAACTATGCATATGCCAAGCTGTATTACTAACTTATAATGTTCTGATGGTAGGATTCAGATTGGGATATAAAACCTTCATTGTATTTTATAATGAACCATGGTGACCAGTGAGAAAAACAAGCATATAGCACACTTTGAATTAAAGAGGTGTGTGTTACACATTACATAGCCTTAAACAATGGCCTTAAGTCAGCATCAGATATGATAATAAATGCTTTTAAGCCACAGAATTTACAGCTAGTAAACTACTAGGAGATGAAATTAAAACTAATCTTCTGCAAAATATTAATAAGGGAATAAGGATCCAAACAATATTTTAGGTGGGAGAAGCATTTTTATTCACATTTTAACAACTAGCTCAAAAACTGAATTAATTAAGGACATAATTATTGCTTTCATTTAAGATTATAGAAATGAAGTATTAGTAATTCAGATGAAAGATATTTGAAAATGGAAATAGCCCAAGTATTGTTTATTACAGGAAAGGAAAGCTAGTAAAATATTCAGGGATCAATTTATGTTATTAACCATATTAGCAGTCAAAAAAGGAAAAAACACATGATTTTATCAGTTTGTGTAGATGAATGTCTTAGTTACTTTTCTAATTGCTGAGACAAAATACCTAACACCCACAAGTCAAGGGAGGAAAGGTTTATTTAGCTCACAGTGTGTAGAGATTTCAGTCCATAATCACCTGGCTCCAAGGCAGGGTGGCATGGCAGAGGCACACTGCAGAGGAGAAACAGTCCATGGAGGGCAGAAGGTAGCAAAGCAAGCAAGGGTCGACCACAGCCCTTTCTATCCCTTATATCTTATCCAGGCTATTTAGAGTGGATAGCACTCATACCCTTAATCCTAGTGCCCTTGATCCTAGCATAGCACCATGAATTGATCCCAGCATCACACATTCCAGATCCAGCCACCTCTGAAAAAGCCCCACCTCTGACTACATGAGGCTTTGGGGGAACATCTAGACATAAGCCATAACAATGAAGTATTTGATAACCAAAATTCAGTTAAACAATCTCCTGAACAGACTACTATTAAAAGAGTATCTTCTTCACCTTGATCTTGATTACCTACAAAACACAGTACAGTCAACGTCATACGTAATGGTAAAAACATGAATGCCATCCTCCTTATATTTGGATAAAGGCCAAAAAAGATACCAACTATCATCTTTTCTTCAGGATAGTACTGTCCAGTGAGATAAGGTAAGATAAGGATATAAAGTCCATGCAGATTGCAAGAGACCAAAACTTCTTGTACTTAAGCATATGCACATTTTTTAATATAGGAAAACCCAATGAAGTTAAATAATCTAGAATTATAAGGTGAATTTTTGAAGTTGAAGTATAGGAAATCAATATACACACAAAAATATTTCTATGTATATAACTGAAACTTCTGAAAGGAAAATTGAAAGCTTGTACGATTTATGGTAGCTTTAAAGAAATCCAACAAAGCATACAAACTCTCTATGCTGAAAATTATAAAATACTGATGAAAGAAATCAAGTAGATCCAAATAGATGGAATATAAGGCAATTCAAGGTTAGACAAAATTCTCATCGATATCCCACCAGAAACTTTTATAGGTACAGTTAATTTTAAAATTATATGGAAAGAAAAAAATGATTGGAATACCAATAATAATTTTAAATAAGGTATTGGATGACCACACTATGAAATTTCAAAACTTAATATATTATGACTGTGAAAAAGAAGAGTATGGTTTTACATAGGAATGGATGCATAAGCCAGTGGGGAAAAATGAGAGATGAGAAATAGACTCACAAACATAGAGCCACTGAACTTTGAGACAGGTTGCAAAGAAAGAAGGTTTCAGAAGTGATAGCAGCACAATCACACATCAGTCAGCAAAATTATGATTCTTGACACATTTTAATCTTTTACAAAACTCAAATACAAATTAATTATTGATGCTATTTTAAAAGAAAAATATGTAGGAAAAATGTAAGTAAAATCCACTTTTGTGATTTGTGAAATGATAAAAGAAAAACTAAATTAAACTTCCTCAAAATTCAAAATACTCTCTCTGCAAAAGACAATATTGAGGGCCGGTTGATGGCTCAGTGGCGTAAGCGCCTGCCTGGCAAGTGCGAGGGCCCGAGTTCGACTCCCGGAACCCACATACGAAAAAAGGGCCGGTGATATCGCTCAGTGGCACGGGCGCCTGCTGGTGCACGAGGTCCTGAGGTCGACCCCCAGTAACCACAAAAAAAAAAAAAAAAAAAAAAAAAAAACGACAATATTGAGCAAGCTGGGTGGTTAATATAAAAAACATTTTATATTAACATATGTTTTTTTATTTCTTATGTGGGTACCGGGAGTTGACCTCAGGACCTCGCTCTTGCCAGCAGGCCCTTGTGCCGCTGAGCGATATCACCAGCCCCTTTTTTCCTTTATATGGGTACTGGGAGTCGAACTCAGGACCTCGCACTTGCCAGGCAGGCGCTTATGCCGCTGAGCTATCTCACCGGCCCTATATTAACATATCTTGTGTATTGAGAATATAAAAAGTTCTATTATCTCAACTTTAAGTAAACAACAATCCAATTAGAAAATTGAGTATTCTTTGCCTAAGAGGATGTTTAGGTTGTAAGTTAGTAAATGAAAAGGTTTTCAACATCAGATTTAGTGGAATGATAAAGTAAAAATAATATATCTCAATATACTTTCTTGAGTAGCTAAAATGAATGAATGAATAAATAAATAAATAAATAAATGTACTCTACCAAGTTCAGATGAGGCTTTAAAGTAGTGGAATCTCTCATACCTGACTTGTGGAGATGAAAATATATATCACTCTGATTAAGTGCTTAGAAGTTTATTATAAAGTGAGATACACAGTTAATATATGCCCTGGAAATTTCATTCTAGGACATTTATTATACAGAAATGAAAATTTTCATTTGTATAAAAACCTGTACATATTTTCATATCATTGTTATTAGTAATAGGCAAATAGTGGAAGAATCCTTGTGTCTTTCATTGGGTTTATGAATAAATAAATTGTGATCTATCTGTGCAATACTTTGTCATTCAACAAAATAAAAAGGCATAATAATATACATACTTATAAATAACACAACTTGGAGCAACTCGAAAGTTAATATGCAGAGCGAAAATAGCCAATCTCAAAAGTTCACATAATATTTTGTTTCACTGGTATAACATTAAATTGACATGTAGTGTCACCAGCATTTAGGTTGGCTATAATGGAACTGTGGCTATAAGGGGGAAATAGTGGAGTTCTTTTGGGGTGAAGTGATGTATGGCTTTCCTAACTGTACTGGTTGTTATGAAAGCCATAAAATTTTATCAATTTAAAAGAACACAAAAGCATGTAAAAATGTTGAAATTTGAGCAAGTTCTGCTGTTAAGAGTAGATAATGTCAATACACTGGTTTTGATAACTGCACTTTAATGGTTTTGTATAATGCTAGTATTTATAGAAGCTGGGTGAAGGCAATATGAGAAATACCAATTGTTTTTCTAACTTCTAAACAAGTGTTAAATTATTTCAAATGATGTTTAAAAATAAGTATTCAAATATAATACATCTGAGTATCTTGGCATAAATAACAAAAAATGTAAACAATAGTGTACAATTTTCAATATTTCTATATTTTATCATCATTCTGAACCTCTCTAAATTTTTCTAGGTCCAGGTACCAGACAAATAGTAAGGAGCATTTTTCTGTGGAGTCCATGAAATTATTTAAATTAGCTAATTATTATGGCCAGAATATTTCCTCCAAAAATTAATATGCTGAATTCCTAACACCCAGAATCTCAGAAAATGATTGCACTTGAAAGCAGGAAATTTGAAGAGGTAATTAAATTAAAATGAACTTGAGAGGCTGGACCCTTATCCAACATGAATGTTGTCCTTGTAGAAAGAGAAACTCAGAACATATGCCCCGAGGAAATATTGCGTGAGGGATTGGGAGAAGAGAGCATCTTCAAGGCAAAGAGAGACTCAACCTACAGGTACATTATTCTTGAACTCCAAGCCTTCACATTTGTGGGAATATAAATATCTGTTGTTTAAGTCACGTAGTTTATGTCGGCTTGCTGTAGCAGCCCTAGCAAAACAATGAATCAGTCCACAGGGAGTCCAGGAAACCCCACCCGGCCTTCCTGTCCTACATTAAGCCACCCACCACAGCTTCATTTGCTGTTACCCTGTCCCTGAGGGCAACAACCTGGTGGCTTTGCCTGGCAGCCTTCTTTCATCTGGAGCGCCAAGTAATAGGGTTCTGTCTGTGTCTACCCGAGAGCTGGTATGCGGAGTTTCACCTTCAAGAGCTTTTAAACCTTATACAACAAATGTTAACTTTAGGCAGGTGGTGAGAGGCTATGGATGTGTAGAGTAATACCCAAATCAATCATTAAAATAGGATGCACAGGGGTTTAAATTGAAAACTGACCAATATAATAAAATAAAATTTCAAATAAATTCTCAGTCTTCCTAAAGAAAACAGAGATTAGACAGCCAGAGAACAATAATAATAATAATAAAAGACAATGTACACACAAAAAAGAAAGTGAAAAGCGGAATAAAATATCATGTTGAAATTCCTTAATATTAATGGACTGAATACCCCAATTAAGAGATACACCTAACTATATGTTGTGTAGGTGAGATGCACTCAAAATATGTACACACAAAATGGCAGAAGTTAATGGCTGTAAAACCCAGACCTACAGTTTTTATAAAAGGCCTGATATTTCGATATTAATATTAAATAAAATAGACTGTAAGATAACAAGTACTACCTGTGACAAATAATGACATTTCACAATGATAAAATTGTCAAGCCTTGAGGATGACATAATAAATTTAAAACTATTAACAATAACAATTCTTCAAGGTAAAGTCAACAAGATTAAGTGGGAGAAATAAATATTTCTTCAATTTTATTTGGAAATGTGAAACAATCTCCACAATTAATACTACTACAAAAAAATTTGAATACATAGATGGTCTCAACACTGTGATATTGACCCTGTTAAACTTTGTGAAGAATCTTACTTGCAAATTCAGAATACATATTTCATAATATTTTAGGTGGTATATTTATAAATTGAGAACATATGATATTTGATAAAATATCAACTGATTTAAAAGGATTGAAATTATCCAAGGTACTGTGACCATGAAAGAATTTAGCCACAAGTAAAAATAAGTTATCTTGCAACAATCTGAATTATTTGGAATCTAAACAATATGGAGCTTAAGGTTTATAACTGATAAAATGTGATTTAGAGAGTTAATGAGCTTTTCACTGACTAGTATTTGCATGGTTGCCTGTCTCCAACTCTTTAATTTTAACCTATCTGACTCCTTATATGTAAAGTAGGTTACTTATAAATAACATATAATGGGACATTTTAAATATAAATTCTGATAATCTTTATCTTTTAATTGGTAAATTTAAATATCTTCCTTTTACATGACTATTGTTTACCTGGGTTAATATATTCCATGCTTGTATATGCTTTTTAAATAATATAATCAATCTTCATATGAAATACAGGTAATTTTGAGCTCTTTATTCCCAATCCCTCCATTTTACTCTCTACAATATTATAGTTATGAATTTCATTTATTTATACACTATAATTGTTACCAGTGTCTGGGGTACTGTGTCTCTTACCAGAAATAATTTTTAGGTTCATGAACTGAACAAAGAATTGCACAAGACAAGCAAAAATGGTAGCAAGGTTTTACATTTATTTAAGGTAGGAAAAAGTACACCCTGCAGAGTGAAAGCACACCACCACAAAAGCTCACAGTAGCCACAAAGTCAATGGCAGAAGTCTTTTACCCCCTCTTCTTCAGACTGATGTCAGATCTGGGTCAACCTACCAAAAGCCTGCTTGATTTTATGCCAGAAGAACTAAAGATAGTGCTTTCTGATTGGTCCCAGGCACAGGACTTTGGAACTGTTTTGTGTGCATGTGCCCTGGGTCTCCATGATTCACAGGTCATGCCCTCTTGCCCAGCTGGCTGGCCACTCCCTAATCTCCTGCCTTATAATCACCCAATACAGTTTTTTCTTTTATCACTTGAAAGAGTTATTTTTATATTAGTTCAGAATAAAAAAATAAGACTTTATTTTGCCTTCTTTTAATCCTTCAACGGTATTCTTCCTTTATGCAAATCTCAGTTATTAAAAGAAAAATTGCACCAGAAATTTGTGCAAAATAGCAAGGAAGACTTGTTCCAGACTGTTGCAAAAGGGAACTTGATACACTCAGCTGAGCTGATGGAAATGGCAGAAAGATTTTTAAATGGGGCTGGAGGACGAGCTAAGCAGACATGGTGTGTGTGGGGGTAGATTTGGCAGGTATTATTACGACATTGTCTTTGCTAATTGGAGCTTATCACCGAGGATCCTGTCCCCCGCAAGGAGACAGGGTCCAGGACGCTCTCTTTCTTCATGATTGCATTTCCAAAGGACTGTTGCTCCTAGATCCTGAGGAAAGACGCTCTTAGACTGCAGAGTATTTACACCTCAAAGTGGTCAGAGAAAGAACTTACAGTTTCAGGTCTTCTAAGGTAAATGGTGAGAGACCGCAGGCCTGGCATGTATCCTCATGAAGAAACCTATCTAAAGCTTAGCCAAGCTGATGGGAATATTAGGGCCGTGTTGGTCAATTTTATTTTTCCTTTAAGAATTTCATTCAAGTGTGGACATTAAGTCTCTCTTTTTTATTTTTTTTAAATATTTCTCCTTCACTTTTCAAACAGATGCATTGGGTGCATATTCTAGGTAGTGAGCTTTTTATTTAACTCTTGAAATGTTTCACTATATTTTCTTTTGCATTAAATTACTTTTTTTGCATTAATTTAATTTCTGACAGAAGATCTATTGAATTTCTTAGCCTTGTTCCTATATAAGTATAGTGTGTTTGCCTTTCTCTTTCTTTTGGGTTATTTCAGTACTTTTCCTCATCTTTGGTATATTGCAATTTGACTATGATATGCTGAAATGTAACTTTTATCCTAGCTTGATGTTCTCTGAGCTTCCTGGATCCATTTTTAGGAGTCAGTCATTAGTTCTGAAAATTTCTCAATCAGCATTACTCAAATATTTCTTCTTTGCCATTCTCTCTTCTCCTCCCACTGTTCCAATTATGCTTATATTACGGGCTTACAATTTGTCTCACCATTTTGGCTCTTGATTTGGTCAGCCTGGCATCACTATTTTGAAACACCTTGATATAGTTAAATTGTAAGGAAAAAAGGTGTACTCTGGCTCACAGTTTTGAAGTTCCAGTCCAGATCAAACCTTGCCTTTCTGTTGGACCTGTGGTGAGGCAGTATGCTATGGCAAGTGTGCAGGGCAAAGCAAAACATTCACATAATAAGTCCACAAAAGGGAGAGAGATTGTAGGGTCCCACCATCTCATTTGAGGCACACCCGCAATGACCTGAGGGCCATCCACCTATCTGTTCCTCTACCTTTCTGCCAAGCCATGCTGGTGACGAAGCCTTTAACACAAACTTTATGGGTCATCATGCACATTCAATCCATACCAGCTATTCCATTCAGTATCTTTTATCCTTTCATTCTCTTTTCCATTTTCAGACCAGTTGGAAAACTTCCATCTTTTTGTTCATATTCATCAAAGCACAGTGGATGTGTACTCATGATTTGTACATTTCATTTTATATAAATTTCATGTCAAAGGCAAATCATCATAATAAATATTGAACTGTAGTAAATGATATACATGCTAGAATGTTTGAGAAAAAGTACATTAATTTCTGCTATTAATAGTGTACTTCATTGAAAAAATTGGTAACTGACAGATTCACAGAGTGACAGATGGATGGACAGATATGGGCTAAAGCAAGCACAATCAAATGCTATTTGTAGAATCCTTATGGTGAGTACATAATTGTTCACTTGATATTCATTTAAATTTTCATTTGGCATTTGAAATGGTTCCAGTACAGTATTTAAAAATACAAATGCTTCAATGTTCTTTGGTACAATAATTGAACAATGTGTATTGAAAAAGAGACAATAAGTTAATGAGGAAAATGTGGACGGGGGACTCCTACCAAATTAGCCCCTGGATGGAACACCTTAGTGACCAATTATAGGAAAAAGAAGTATTACATGCTATTGACTTGAATCCTGGTTTCAAGCCAGGCTATCTAATGCATCTCATATTTGAAACAAAATATTTTTAATTCATATTAATAATAGAGCATTAAATCACCAGTGAGTCGGGGAAGATATAGGAGGCTCTTCTTCAAAGTGAAAATTACCATGAAATGTGAACATTTTAATTGACTCAAGACAATGAGGCAGCCACAACACAACTAAAATGGAATAAGTAATTAAAAATTTTAAAATTTACCATATATTTTGATCACCACTTGTATATTATATCGAAAATATTAATGACTATAGTAAGAAAGATTAAGAGGTGATTATAAAAGAAATGGAACTTGTTTGTATGACTGCTAAGGCAGCTTCATTCTAGAGAGAAATAATGATATTGTCCAATTTGTGTTCTTTATCGTATTGCATAAGGTGGCAAAGCACAAACTTACAAGGGAGGTAATTCTCTTTTATTTTCAACTTTTTCCCATGCCATAACATAGCATTCTAATAGTGTTTTCCTATTGGTGAGGTGGCAAAGGAGAGCACTGGATTAAATGTGTAGTTGCATTTTCCCCAGTCAAATTAGTTCATCAGCAATTGTACTTTAATGCTTTAGCTTCACCTGGACAGGCTTTGCTGGTCTTTCTTTTCTTGCTCTTATTTCTCCAGTGCTCAGGACTTTTTATCAACTGTTTCCTTATACACTTGTAGCATTGTATGTGTACAAACATGGTGCTCCTTCCCTCTGGATATTTTTGGTTTCTAATCTGTTTTATCAGTTCCTCTGTAGTTTTGAGATTTAATAGTCTTTTTACAGTGGCCTAGAGACTGTGACCCTGTGAATGTTACAATGTCATCTTTTGCAGGAAACTTTCAGACTCACCCTTCTAAATAAACAGCCTCCTCACCATGCTTGGAATCTGCTGGGCTACAAATCTTACAGCTATTTTCAGTATTCCCTCCCTTTCTTGTCTTATTTTCTCTATGATTTATTCTTGCTTTTTTCTTTCAGAGTATCTCTGATATGCGGATTTCTCTTTATTTCACCATCAGTATGAAATCAATTCCATGCTACTAGAAAAAAGCAATTCTGTGTTCTTCATTGTTTACTTCAAGCACATAATATTGAATGTACATCCACATAAATTCTCTAAGATTTAGAGCTACTGTCAATGAAGTAGACATATTGATATTATGTCAAAACAAATACAGTCTTCCTTCAGAATCCATAGGGGTCCGTTACAGGATCTCCTCTGATGCCAAAATTCAGTTGCTCAAGTCCCTTACTTACATAAAAGGCATAGTATTAGCTTACAAACTGCAAACATACTTCTTTATACTTTAGTCTCTTTATTACTTGTAATATCTAACACAATGTAAACACTATGTAAATTGCTGCTATACTGTATTGTTTAGGAAATAATAACAAAAAAAAAGGTAATACATGTTCAGATGCCATCCTCCTAAGCCTAACTACGTTTTCATTGCATGATTAGTTGACTCTGCAGATACAGAAGCCATAATGGGAAGGCAAATCAATATCCATGAAGGGCAATGTAGCCTACCACATATTAGTCATGAATGGATTTGATGGCAACATCTCTTATCATGGCCCCTAGGTGGGCATTTTTACTGGATGTAATGGGTGTCTTGGCAGCTTTCTGTGTAATGGGAACTGGTACTATTAATGCATGAACCAAATATGATTTTTCTAATTTTCAAACATTCTTCCTTCACTTCACCATAGCATATGCAAAAGGAGATATGACAACACATGGTGATGTTTTTGGGGGGATGTGGAGGGGTAAAACAGAGAGGCAGCATTTTTTTTTTTTTTGAGACAGGATCTCACCATGTAGTTCGGATTGGCCTTGAGGTCACTATGGAGACAAGGCTGGTCACATACTCATGGCGATCCTCCTGCCTCAGCCTCCCAAATGCTGGGATTACAGCCATGTACCACCATGCCCAGCACAAGGCAGCATTTTTTGAGACTATATAAGAGGAAAACTCTTTCTACATGAAAATTTTAAAGCTTATTATAGAAAATACAAGTAAAAAGATATCCATTCATTGTGGATGAGTTAAAGACATCATACTAGATTAATATATGCATGCATACCCATATTTATTGCAGCACAATTCATAATAGTTAAATCTTGGAAATGGCTGATATGTCCATCAACAGATGAATGGATTTTAAAATGTAGTATTTATACACAGTGGAGTACTACTTTTCCATAAAGATAAACTTGAGTCATTTGTAGGAAAATGGTTACACCTTGAAACCATAATGTTAACTGAAATAAACACACATGCTTAACGACTGCATATTTTTTCTCATATGATAAACCCAAAACATAAATAAAGAGCAAAATAAAATAGATAATAGGAAATAAGGTGATAGATCTTTTGCAAATGGAAGGAGACTAAGAGAAGAAGGGGTAAGAGAAGGATATGAAACAATTAAGTTGTGTCATGTACATGTACCAACCCCCCACAATGAATGTTGTTATCAGGTACTGCAGACATAGACCAATAAAAATAAAAATTGAAAAAATATAAAAAAGAAAGTGTTTTGTGTACCCCTGCATATTACATTCAGTGCATAACTAGTTAATTTTTATCTGAATTCTGTCAAATTTCATATAATAAGCATTTCTGATCTATTAACTAAGCAGTATTTGATGTATTGCATATGATAGTTGTTTCACAATTGATCTTGTTAGTAGATTTATATACTTTTTTCAGTTTTCAATATTGAAAAGTTTATTCATATATGTATATGTTTTATCAGAGAAAACCTTAGGGTAAATACAGAAGAATTCTGGCTGGAAGAATTCTTGGATTGGTGCTACATCATTCAAGACTTTACAAAAACAGTGGAAGACTTTAATGAAAATGAATTGATATCAAGACAAGAAAAGTGTACTAAAATATTCTGTGCAAAGTCTTGCTTAGCCACATTAAAAAAGTAACAGAAAGCTCAGGTATTTTATGCGGAAGGCAGAAAAATGGACCCCAAAGATTTTACTCCTAAATTCCTGTGAGCATGAATACCTTACACAGTAGACAAGAACTTTGCGGATTTAATTATGGATATACAGGGGAGTCAGGTCTGGTGACATTGGTCCATGAAAGTAGAAGAGGATGGCAGAAGTTTGGGTCAGAAAGATGCAACAGAAGAAATCAGATGGGAGTGGTCAGGGATTGAAAGCAGGAGAGACTCAACTACCACTTACGGCTTTGAAGAGGGAGGGGGGAGCCACGCCCAAGTAAGCTGATGGTCTCTAGAAGCTGGGCTCTGCTTTCTGCTGAAAGCCAGCCCCCAAATAGGGACCTTAATACCACAAGCAGAAGGAACTATATTCCGGTAAAAAAAAAAAAAAAAAACAAAAAAAAACTAAATAAACAAAAGAATGAATTCTCTCCCAGAACCGTTAGAAATGCCATCCTGCAAAACCTGGATTTTAGTCAAGTTTAACCAGTTGAAACTGGACCTGACTTCAGAGCTGCAGAACTGTATAATAAATTTATGCCATTTTAATCCAGAGTTGGTGGTGGTTTCATATGGCAGCAATAGGCAACATATTATACCTACTATTAATTGTAATAATGATGTAATTATAGTAATGATGATATTATTTACAACTTTCATTTAAAGAATACTTCTCACTTTATGGATAAATACAGTATATTTACTCAATATTTGTAGTCTATGAGTTAGAGTTCATCATTACAGGTTCGTTTTACAAGTAAATTCATTTTATAGGTGAGAGTATTGAGGTTTTAAAGCATAAAATATTTCACCAAAAGACATTTTGTTAATGGTAGCATGAAAAGCAGCAATTTTATGGTTTGTTTTTAATATTCTGCTAGATATAATTATTATATAATTTATAAATAAACCATTGGTAATATGCCATGGTACATATTAATTATTGAAATATACCTTATTAAACACAAAATTAATGTTACTTGAATGGATCATTAACTGAGATAAATGGAGCTTTTAAATCTATTTTTTCTTATATAAGCTTATTTCTAAAATCAGACTGCATTTAGCACCCATTGTACTACTCTATATCTTAATTTCTGATTTATTTTTCTTAAAAAATATATACATAATGTTTGTAACAATAGATTAACAATTTGATTTAGAAAATATTTTGTTTTGGAAATATGTCTAAACTCTTTTAATTTTTTCTCAAAGTTATAAAACCCAAATCACAGAATAATCTATCACTAAAAGAATCATTTTTACTGTGGAATCCATTGCCCATAAATTAAGGACTTCCAGTTCATTCAAGACTGAAATTTCCTTGTCTTGCTCCTTGCTGAGACACAGTACCTGATATGCACACCTCTAAGGAGGAAAGGTTTATTTTGTCTCACGTTTTGTAAAGGTTTCATCCACAGTTTGCTGGCTCCAGGGCAGAGGGGCATGGCAGAGAACAAGCTCATGGCAGGGTGGACAGGAAGCAGAAAGGGAACAAGACAGGAAGGAAGGAGATAGATCCTTCCAGGCCATGCCCCCAGTGACCCACCTCCTCCAATCAGGGTTCACATTTAGCTGTTGTATCAGTCAGTTCTCACTAGAGAAACAGATATAATACAACATATACCAATATAGAAAAATTTATCAGGATGTGGAAGGGGCTGCCCTGGAGGCTGAAGAGTCTGCTCTGGAAACCAGAAGACGATGTCCAAGGTGAATGGGAAGACTGGAGCTCCTCAGAAGAAAACACAAGCAATCCTTCCTTCTTCATTTCCTTTCTATACCATTCTGGCAATAATTCTCCCTGGAGTGGGTCTTCCATACCCAGTGCTATGGTGAGCCAATTTAGCTGGGTGTTACTTACTCAAATTGACACAATCAATCAACCATCACAACTATAAACTCGTCAGTGGGTTAACCCACTGATAAGTATCACACACCCATAATCCATTCGCCTCCCGAAAGTCTCCACATGAGTATAAGAGACTTTAGGGACATCTAGCTATAAACCATTAGGGCCATGAAAAAATTTTTATTGACACATTTGTGCTCTACAGATTTACTCCATTTGGACTGTGGAAAAACAATTCCTATCGAAGCTCATCAGCTCAAGCCCTAATTCTCTAAATAAAAACAGAATCACACTTTCTCTCTCTCTGTCTCTCTGTCTCTCTGTCTCTCTCTCTCAAGAAAAAAAAATGTTTAAACAATATCTGGCCAAGTTTTGGGAGGGAGATGAAACAGAAAGGAAAGGATAAAGAGAACCAGCCCATTTATGTGACTCTCAGTTTGGGGGGACAAGACATCAGAGAGCCTTGGAGGAAGGGGAGGTGAGCATGGTAAGCAGTTCACGTTGAAGAACTGTGGTGTAATTCTGCACACATACAGTGAGCTGCTATAGAACCGTACTGCACAACTAGGAGAAAGGAGACCTGCCATTAAGTTTTGCTGAGATGTCCTTGAGTTTTGATGCTGTTACTGCTGAAAAGTTGTGGCTCATGGCAGAGTCAGTGCTTTGAGGTCAGCATGCTGCAGCCACGGAGAATTGAGGATGTGGCCAGTCAAGTGGATATTTCCCAACCCATACAAAATCAGGCTCTGAGTTATAGCAGGTAATGCTTTAAATGAGAAGATCTAAATGGCAAGAGACACTTACGATGTCAAGAAATATAACTGGGAGATTAGCAGATCCCTGTAAAATACAGGTAAGAACTCAAATAAAGCCAGCTGGCTGTGCTCTCAACACAAGGACCTGGAAATTAAATCCAGCTCAGAAGGCAGGGCTGTTACTTTTTCATAAAAACTTTTTGGAAGATCATGTTGAACTAATCTTATAAGACTACCTTCAAACTAGACATTTATTTATTTTGTTTTCCTGTAATTACTAGGAGTCCAAGTAGAGGAAAACCAGAGTAGTCAGAGATAAGAGAAGTTGCATTTTATTCAATTTCCTATCTTTGAAGTTGAAATTTTTTCAATCAGTTTCATTTATTTATTCACTTATATTAAATAATATATTGTTGTACATATTTAAAGTATGCAGTATGGTGTTGTTAAGCACATTTATAAAGCATATTAACACAGCCCACATCCCATGTATTTAACTATTTTATCCTGTAACAAGAACAGCCATAATCTACTAATTTAGAAAAGAATCTTAAATAAATATACTAACTATAGTCTGTACCCCATTAGATCTTTTCTTAACTCAAGCTTTTTGTATGTACAATAATATTTGCTTTATATTCTTGGAGGCACATATTCTTTGGTAAAATAATATCTGAGATTCTTCTAATCATCTACTATTAACCAGAGATTGGTCTAAGCACATGTATTATCTTTTCATACACCTAAAAAACTGGAAATCATACAATGCTTCAAGTTTTATAAAAAAAAAAAAAAGAAAAGAAAAAGAAACTGAGGAACAGAGCATACAGAAAACTTGATAAGACCCAGCCTTTTAATAAAAGCTGGAATCAGGGAGCCACACCAGAGTCTGAACTGAGATGCAGAACTCTTATTCCGTGAGTTTTGCTTACATTCTAGGAGGTAAATTATGGTTCTGTTCTGGGTGAAAAATATGGAAACAAGAACATAAAATGTTTAAAAATAATTCCCACTTTTAAACTTTTGGGAAATAGAAAGAGAGCTGTTGATTGATTAATACCCTTTCCTCACTCAAGGTATTTTGTCAAAAAAAGCTCAGCTGGCTCAAAATACAGAAGTCAGTTCCAAAATATTCTATTTCTCCTGTTCATAGGAAGTTACTCATACAGTTTTGCTGCTGGGAAATCAAAAATTGCTCTCAGACAACCATTCAGCCAGAAAATACCTTTTTTCCTTTTTGGTCAGAGACCAAAGTATGGAATATTGATTCTCCCATATGATTCAAATAAATCTTATAATCTTACTTGATATAAGAAAATTTGAAGTTGCCTTTATATGCTACCAACAAAATAAATCACTGTAGCTGATCAGATAACATCTGAGATATTTTCATTAAATTTTGTGGAAAGAGATTTTTTTTTGCAGGATAATTATTAGAATGGATCAATCATTTGTCTTCTTCAACAATTAATGGTGCATGAGGCCAGGAGCTAAGCCCTTCTGTAGACATCTCTTGGAGCTGAACATTTTCCTCTCCAAAGATTACATAAGGGAAAACTGGGTGGGCGTGGGAAGAAAAAAATAAGAAAATGAACCAAAGGAAACTAAGGAATCATGAGATACCCTTTTCCCCAAATCCTATATTAGCTCTGAGATAAGTCTGTGCCTAGTCTGGGTCTTCTGCTTTTGTTGTGTTTATCTTGTTTATTTTAAGGATGGACATGCAAGGACCACACAGAATTTCATAATTAAATTCAAGCAGCTAAGTCAGACCCTACTGGAAATATACAGGAGTAGGAATGTCCTATTCTATGATGGCAGTATTATGGTTTGTGTCTGGATGTCCCCCCAAAGCCTCATGTGGTCATGCGGGGTGGGCTTTTCAGAGGTGGCTGAATGTAGAGTTTGTAATTGATTCATGGTCCAATACTGGGATTAAAGTTGTGAGTGCTACACCTGCCCTAGGGCGGGTAGCCTGCATAAAGTATAATGGACAAAATGAGGCCTCTCTCTCTCTCTCTCTCTCTCTCTCTCATTCCTTTTGTTGTCTTCTACCATGAACTGTTGCCCCTCTTCCATGTGCCACTCTGCCTTGGAGCCAGCCGATTATGGACTGGAACCTCTACAAACTGTGAGCTAAATAAACCTTTCCTCCTTTAATTTAGGGTATTGGGTATTTTGTTTCAGCAATTAGAAAAATAATTAAGACAGGGAATATCCCTTCATGAGGAATTATGAGAAATTGCTCTTCAGGTGCTACTTTACATCCAAAAGCTCTATTGTTAATGTTAAATCTGTAGTGTAAAGTTATTCTGAGTTTAAAAATAAAATTTAAAATTAAAAGTAATGTAGATTCAGAGACATCATCTGTTTTTTACTAAAATTTCAGATAAAAACAATGAAATTTTTAGGCAAAGTTTAAAGTCTATTTTTAAACATTATTATTATTAAGTTTAATGTTATTTTTCAAATATTTGCTTTGTGGAAGATAACATCACTAAGTCCATTCAACAATGTTTTAAAAATTTAGTTACAAGATAAATTAATTCTAGTTTACTGACTCATCAATTAAATTATAGTAATTAAGCAGGAGATAAATTTTCTAATAGCAAAAGTAAACCAATTGTAAAAAGGCCAGGTGTCCATAGTTTGATTCAAAGAAGACTTTATGTTTCATCTTCATAACTCATTAGTAAAATTTTATAAGATGCATAAAGTTTATTCTACCAAGACATATAAAACAGTCACTACCTCAAAAGACTGGGCCAATGTGAGTTCCACAGGAAGAAAGACCTTTTTAGAATTATGCTTTTGGGATTTCAACTGACTTTTCTGGTCACACATCCCAATCCCAACTTATACCAAGGTCTGAAGTCACAGTCATAAATACTTTACACCAGCTGATGTCTACACCAGAGTAACTGGAATTTGTGATCCCTAGGTAGGTATAATAATGTACCAACCCCAAAAGAACTCTTAAAATCTAAAGAAAAAAATCATTCCTGAATAGTAATGTTTATAGTACATTCTCTGAATCACAGCCCCAGATTTTCTTGTGTACTGGGAATTTGATAGAGCTCATAGATTTTATTTAAGATTTAACTATTCTTAAAATATAGAGATGGCACTTATAGTTGAGGGGAAAATTAGCAGAAAACTTACAGAACAGTAAAGAACTGAAAGGACACATGAACTATATTTAATTTTTGGGTATAGGATGTACTGAAATGTTTTCAAACTACCACTGTTTTTCTATTAGTGAACCTGCTTACCTTCAAGTGATGACTTCTTAGAAAGTGAATATGGTGTAGCAATATACAGAGGCACATATATTTAAACCTATTTTTAAGTAAAAATAGCAAGGCAAAATTATTCTATTATTAGAATTCAATATTTTGAAATTTTACATATAAATTAAATGGTTGTTCAAAAGAACTCTGCCTTATGAAATATCTTTAGATCAGTGGTATTACTTTGATTGCATGCAGTAGTTTCCTTATTCTTACTCGAGGCCAGGTTTAATGAAGATTTTTGAAATCTTAAGCAGGTCAGAATTTCAGGACTGTTTGTTTTATTGAAATTCACCAGAGACCTTTGTCTGCATCTCTCTCCTTTGGAGGGTGTTCTTCAACCTTTATAAATGTATCAACACAACTGAGCTACTACTTCCCATCAACACCCTCAGCTGATCGGATATGGAGCCAACAATATCAAATTTGTCTATCATCTATCTGTCTATCTATCTATCTATCTATATATCTATCTATCTATCTATCTATCATCTATCTTTATCAAACAAGCATCTATCTTACCACTATTTCAAACTAGAGATTTTTAAAAATAAGCTGGTGGAAAAGTGGAAACTTGTGTTCACATTAAAATTTGCAAATGCATTTTCAGATTTTTTTTTTTTTGTGGTTACCGGGAGTCAACCTCAGGACCTCGCTCTTTCCAGGCAGGCACTTATGCCTCTGAGCTATCTCACCGGCTCTTATTTTCAGATTTTTGTAGAGAGTTTATTCAAAGTCACCAGAAAATGAAAAAAATTTTTAAAAAAGATAAGGAAAAAGACCAATGTCTTTCAGTAGATAAGTGGACAAACAAAAAATATTGAGATATATTGGAATGTTAAGTAGAAATACAATAACTAAGCTATCAAGGCATGAATAGATACGGTGATGAAATATAAAATGCATATAACTAGGTTAAAAGAGTATGCATTCTGAAAAATCTGTATACTTTATAGTTCTTGCTGTTTGAAATTCTGAAAAAGACTTTTATTTAAAGAAAGCATCTACTCCTAATTTTTTCTTGCTAAGTAAAGTAAAACACTTAAGCGTATATTCTTGATTATAGTTCAACTATAATCTTAATCAAAATTAAAGTTATTTAT
Organism: Erethizon dorsatum; assembly: GCA_028451465.1. NCBI lineage: Eukaryota > Metazoa > Chordata > Mammalia > Rodentia > Erethizontidae > Erethizon > Erethizon dorsatum. The sequence continues at coordinate 62,579,484 of CM051833.1, forward strand.
AATTTATGAAAAATTATTTCTAGGTCATTAAGGAAATGACTTTAAATAAAAGCAAGATTGACACATAAAGGAGGCTGAATGGGAAGTGAGAAATTGAAATCTATATACTTTTCCTAAGTATTCCTCCTTTAGAATTAAATAGCATTATAGCAAGAGAGAATACAATGAAAGATGAAAGTAGCACTGAAAGGTTGGGACCCACTTGAGCAGTGTGGGGGCAAAAAGTCATCAGAAAATGTAACACGGGCAGGGATTTGGGGAGGTGCATTTTTGTTAGGCAGCATAGTTCTAGGGCAGTGGTGGTGAACCTATGTCACGTATGTTATTGTCTTTTTCTTTTACGACAAAAAATAATGTAGAGTTATTTTTTCTTAACTGAAAGCTCAGTATTTGGGTTTAATTGCAGTGTTGGCTCTGTGATAAATAAGTGGGTTTTGCACTGTATTTGGCACTTGGTCTCTAAAAGGTTTGCCTTCACTATCTTGGATATATTAATCAGCTGGACCAAATGCTTTTTTCAGTAGTATTCAATTACTTAGGATCCTAAATGAAAGATGTAGGTGTTTGGATCACTGTAGACTGGGTTTTTAATAAGAAAAGCAAAAACTATTGCAAGTATGCATTAGTTTCCTGTAGCTGCTACAACAAATTAGTACAATTTTTGTGGCTTAAAATAATACAGATCTATTCTCTAATGAATATGGAGGTCAGAGTTTACAACTAGTTTAACTGGACTGAAATCAAGTTATCTGCAGGCCTACCTTCCCTTTGCATAGTCTAAGTGAAACTTTCTTACTTCCTCCAGGTTCTGGTGGCTGCAGGTACTCCTTGGCTTTGGGATACATACTTCCACTCATAGTTTGTCATCATATTGCCTTCTCTTCTGTGTGGGTTAAGTTTTCCTCTGATTTTCTAAGAATATACACCTGTCCCTTTAGTGTCCACCTTCATAATCCAGGATAAATTTCCCACGTGGAAATCCTTAAATTTCTCCTATTGGCAAAGACTCATTTTCTAATTAAGGTAATAGTTACCAGTTGCAGGGCTTCAGACATGATACCTGGAGGCCATTCTTGACCTACACAAGTTATTTTTTTAAAATTAGTTTGATTCTATGCTAGATGAAAAAAGAAGCAAATAGTTGGTCAAACATTAATGAAGAAACCAACTCTGAATCATCTTAATATATTAAGAGGGAGAAAAAACAGATATAGGACCATTCAGACTATTTTAATGTATGCTATGAAAATGTACAGCTATAATGTAGATTCTTCTATTGTATATAAATACACAATAATATATTAAATGTGCTTTTCTTCCCTGGGTGGAAATTTTGAGCTGATTTTTATTTTATACTTTAGTTTTTTTTTTATTGTCACAATATAAGAATAACCAAATCTATACTTTTACAAAAACCTGTATCATTTGAATTCTTTTGTGAAGACTTTTTGACTCCTTTTGAAGCAAAAATCTTTTTTTTTTTTTTTTTTGTGGGTACCGGGGGTCGACCTCAAGACCTCGCGTGTCAGCAGGCTCCCGTGCCACTGAGCAATATCACCGGCCCTTTTTTTGTATGTGGGTCCCGGGAGTCGAACTCGGGCCCTCGAGCTTGCCAGGCAGGCGCTTCCACCGTGGAGCCATCTCACTGGCCCCTGAAGCAAAAATCTTACTTAAATCATTAGGAAAAAATAAAAATCAAACAATACAATGAGATACGTAGCCCCATAAAATGATGCCCGTGTCTTAAGTTAGAACAACACAAGTCTTAAACATAAGAGTTTGTTATCCTACAATAAAGAACCATGTAGGTATGACTACTTGTGGATTTGAAAATGAATAATCAGAATCTGCAGAGAGAGTGTTAAGTCTGTCAAAAGCTTGGCAATTTATTTTTTCTAACTTTAATCTTCTTTCCATAACTGACAGAGGCAATTCTTCAGATCTTTCTTGATCTCGGTAGGGGGTTTCTGAGTTGAGCCTAACTTGGTTGTAAAATACCTTGTGATTCTCAGATAAAAGGGATATTAATGCAAAAATAAGCATTATAATTTTAAGTGATTTTAGCACTAAGGTGTTTTCTGGCACCAAAAACTACAAAATAAGCAATTTGAATATAAAACTACCAAAAACATTTTGTTTGGGAAGTATTTTAGGAAGGTTGATAAAAGGTTATTGGTTCAAATACCAATTCTAATTCTTTTCTAAAATTGTGAAAGAAATTAGGCAATGACTCAATGCAAGCAAAGAAATTAAGATGGTTATTTAGAGTATTATTGATCTAAGGAAATGGAATTGAATGACAAAATTCTATTCTAGGTAAAGGACAATGTAATTAAATTGATTTCCATGGAGAAACATAACAAGATGGATTTTAGTGAAGATCATTGTTGGCAGGTTATATTTGGAAAAGAGACAACTGAATTAGTATTTTCCTCAATTATTACTATTTACTGATTATAACAATGTGTTTTTTAAAGATGATGCATCCACTCAATGTCTATCATTTAGTTTCCTCCTAGCTACAAAAATATTTACACTAATGATTTTTATGAGCATTATCTAATCATGATGCATTAATTGCCCTAAAATCATCCATACACACTTCTTTCTTGGTGTATGACTGACCTTAAATAGTCATATTTGTTGTTTTACAAAATGTTACTTGAACCTTGGAGTGACGATGTTCCCCTTATTTGAAAATAAGACAGAGAGTTTATTCTGATTGCTCCCAGGCTCTTCTTCCTGAATTTATTGACATTTTAAATTCAAATGTCAAAATTAATAGTGATACAGAAGAATGTTTTCATAATGAATAGAACAGATGAACTTTTTAAAGAAGAATATGGTCAGTGGGTAATAAAATGTAAGACAGTAGGATGATTTGGGGGAATATAATATTCTAGAAAACTATCAGTGAAATAAATTCTGCTGTAATTTATTCTTAATTAATCTTTCTCACATATGTTTTCTCTGAAGTGACGTGCTTAAGATCACTGTTTTTATTGAGATGAGATGTATAAACATATTAACCCTCAAATATTTGAAGAAGGACCGGGATTTTTATGCACGCTTATGCCTGGGACTGTGCTTCTCAAACTTTAATGTGCATAAGAATAGCTTGTGTATCCTGTCTGATTTGTTAAAGCCCTAAGATTCTGCATTTCCAGCCACATCCCAGTTGAGATCAATGCTTTTCATTCTCAAGCCACAATTTAGAGTGCCAGAGCCCACACTGGATGATACATTGCTCTTTGGGTTGGGCAGAATTATGATCAGGTGAAAAACATTCCAGTGGAACAATGAAATCTAATGGCTCTAGGAAGAAGTTAGTGAACATCAGGGGACATAGGACAGGTCTTGTAAAGCTGAAAAAATGATCAACTTAAGAGTTAAACTGATTTTTTTTGCTGTATTTTTAAAGTTCTGATTAATTGAATTTTGAAAATACATTTAAAAAGCAATGTCACTGGCAGAAACAAATACTGTCCCAACATTTTACAGGAATAGATAATTTTTGTTGTAGAATCCATGTGGCTAGGTGTGAAAAGATATGATGTCTCCATTCTGTACCTGCCAGGTGTAGGCTATGTGGCAGGTAAATTTAACATTTAACATTTTTACTCCTTCTGGAAATTGCAACAAAGCAGGTTGAATATGAATTTTAAAAATACACAGTTAAGTGAGTCTTTTAAATAAAAGCAAGCTCTGTAGTATTTAAAATAAGTTGTGGAAATCAGAGATTAATATCAAAAATTGGTTAATAGGTTGTGAAAATCAGTTATTAAAGGCATCTTAAAGATGTTCTTTAATGTATACAAATAAAATGGAATAAAGTGACAATATTTTGGATATCAGTAGTCAAATACTACTATACATATATGTGAGATGATTGTTTTTAAATGAATGAGAAAAGAAAAAATCATTTACAAAAACATTTACAAGCAATTACAGAAGTGTTAAAGTATCAACTTGTTTTGTAATTTTTGGTAAATTCTTTAACTTCTGCATGCCTTAGTTTTGTAATTTATAAAATGAAAGTAATTGTACCTGCCTCTAAATGTTGTTCTAGGTATTAACATACATAAAACAATACTTAGATTCATGCTTGGAAATATAAATTTTTAGTAAATGTCAGTGTCTCAGTATATATGGGTTACAATTGCACCATATCACAAGATGGTATTTGGGCTCATAAACAATAGAACCTTATTTTCCACAGTTATGGAATAGACCAAGGTCAAGGTACCACCATGTTCAGTGTCTGGTGAGCACCCACTTTCTGGTTCATAAATGGCAACTTGCTCTGCCTTCAGGTGATAGGATCTCTTTTGAAAAGGGCACTAATATCATTGATGGGGGCTTCACACCTGACTTAATTATCCCCCATATGCCAGACATCCTAACATCATTGCTTGGGGTGCTAGGATTTCAAAATATCAATTTCAGAGGCATAAAATTTCAAATAGTAATAGTGAGATATTACTATTTATAGTTTTACTAAAAATTATCATTGTGAATGATCAGTATTTTTACATGATATTTCAAGGTTTCTGCTGGAATGACTTACAAGTCCTTTAAAAACAACGTGTTCAAATCTGTAATTACTGGGCTTAGCATGATGTAGTATTTTTTCTGCCTGTTGATGATTGGCTCCTCTCCCCTAACAAACAAATGGCTAAGGGAACATTTGAATAAGCAAAGGTAAGTCGAGACCAACTCAGTAAGAGAAATCATCATTTGGACAGAAACTCAGACTAGGGAGTTTGGGTCAGGATAGTGATATTAACTGAAAGGCAGAAAACTAAATGGAACTGCACAAAATTCATGGTGTAATAGTTTGAAATTAATGGCAAAGGGCAGAAAGACAGTTAAAGTGAATCATAAAAAGAAAACCCAAATACCTTTTAAGTGATCTCTTTGCATAAGTGAGCAATCAGTTTTCCAAAAATACAAGAGCTGCTGTATCAGAAGAAAACTTCCCTGGATAAATTGATTTCCTGGAATTTTATGAAACAATCAGTGAAAACGTTTGCAGATTATTATATTATATACCTGTTCATGAGTTTCCCTGAACAAGTGGTTAGGTTATATAGCCACACACTGTCTGTTTGAGGCCCAACTGTCGTGAATTGATTGAATTATCAAGCCTCAAATTATCCTACTTCAATAATTGTCTCACCTAGAGTTTGCATGTCCTCCTCCTAGGTGACAAAGTTTTAGCATATGTGCTGCCAAAGGGAGCACAAGGTTACAAAGTTATATTCCCAAATTGCTCTCCTTTCTTCATTCATATACTTTGTCTTCAGCTACCTACCAGACACTACTGTAACATATCATGTCTGGAATATGACAGTGTCTGTGTAGCTTTTCTGCAGTTTCAGCTCTCATTTCAGTAAAGTCCATGTCTACATCATCATTAGAATTAATTCATTGTACTCTGACTCTGCTGTGTAATATCCTCTTCATCTATTTGATAAAAAATCCTGTTTGTCAAGAAATATAGCAATCCTAAGTGCAGTGGTAACTAGTCTTGATGCAATAATTACTTCCACACTCATGTAGATATCAGGTCTATATGTTCATTTTCTTTTTCTTTCATACCTCTGTTCCTATAGAACCAGGCTGATTAGTCTGTATGCTCAGCCGATAACTCGGAAACACCCATGTTGTGCTAATACTAATGCAAAAACGAATTATTTGTGAATCAAGCTGTCTTGGCTCAGTGAAAGCTAAAAGTTGGCTACTGTTTGTGAGTAACATCAGGTGCCACTTTAGCTTGGGTATCACTGTACAAGCTATTTTAATAGGAGCTGATGATAAAAGCGACTTTCATATGCTGTTGGAAGAAGGGCTTTAGTCATACCAGGCAAGACTTGACTGTGGAGGGCAATGGAAGCCACAGAAATGAATGAAAAATAGTCTGGTTGATTAATAACAATGGTGGAACTCCACTATCTTTATCCAGCTGAGACTCTGTCATTTGACGGCCACAGTGTATGTCTGGGTGATGGCAGCAGCAATGAGGACACACGTGGAACATGTTCATTGCAGAGCTGCTGCTCTGTAAATCCATTTCCTGTGAAGTCTTCACCATCCAGCAATTGTTAGAAGGACTACAAAGACTTTGCTTTCTGTAGCTGAACTGAAGGGATCTCCATGACACAGAAATTTAGTTGAATGATAGTCTATTTCTACCAGACAAGGAAGCCTGATGAAATCCTCGGCTGTAGATTCTACTGCCACAAAGAAAGTCCATTTTTTTTCACACTGTTGCTGTTAGCACATTCCCTTGAAAGGGCAGGTGGTTACTATGTAAGAAATAGAAAGGAGAAAGGATAAAGGGGGAGAGACAGAAGGAGGAAGTTATCGAGGAGAGAAGGGAGAACAGGAGAATGAATATTTGTGGAGAACAGAGGGAGAAATTGGAGAGAAGGAAAGCAGGAAGAAAGCTGACACATTTAAAAACCAGCTGTATTCTTGTATTTCATATATTAAAAAACACTTCTCATATAAAGTAAAATGAATGGTTTAACCTTTTCAGCATGTGAAGTAGGTTCAAAACATTTAAAAATTGCTTTGTGTCAGAAAAATTTCAGATATAATACTGTATTTTACTATTTACTATGAAGAATTCTTAAATATTATTCATAATTGCTAGATTCAGAAAACAATGTATCCAGATAAATAAGCTTCATCAAAGTGAAAATACAGTGGAATATTTGAAAACTCTTTAGGTTGTTAAAAAGCAGTCAGAAAATCTCACCGGCTCTCCATTACATTTGTTTCCTTCATTCATTTCAAAGACAGTAAGAACAAAATCTAGTCTAGTCCTTTCTTGCAAGTTTACAAAGAGAAACTAAAATACTTATTATTGCAAATATGCAGCATAAAGTAAAATCACTTCTCATCTTTTTAATAATTTTTCTTTTAAATAGATACCCTTGACCTATAATATATATGGTCTCTTGGGGTGGTTTGCTTGATGCAGAAGGAAGCATTTTAGAAATTGTAAATCTTCCATTTCTTTCTCTTCCCACATCTATTAAAACAGCAACTATCAACTCCAGACTCTTATTCGGGTCATTTTCTGAACTTCCCATTTGAAGAAGGAATAAATATCAATATCTTTGAGTGGTGTTACAGAAGTAAAAGGAATAATTAAGTTCTCTAGTTTCAGATCACCTGTGACTGAGTGATTTCAGTTTCTCAGGATTTCTCAACAGTCCAGTCTCATAATTCTTATTCACTGAAGGCAGATCTGAGCATTGTACAATATTTAGTAGCATTCCAATGATTAGAGGCCAATCAGCACTTGCTCCAAATAAAAAATATCTCCAGGTGTGTGCGTGTGCGCGTGTGTGTGTGTGTGTGTGTGTGTGTGTGTGTGAGAGAGAGAGAGAGAGAGAGAGAGAGAGAGAGAATATTGTTCCCTTGGGGAGCATACAATCCAAATTGAGAATCACAAATGTGCATATATATCTACACATATATAAACATATAAATGTGAACAATTGAAAGTCTGCATACATATGTTACTATAGTAGTAACATATTTTAAGTGTGCATTGGCATGATACTCATTTTTCCATAGGAAAGATAAATGCACTTTTAAAGAAACTGTTTTGTAATTTACAATATTTCATACTGATTTGTTCTTTTCCTTGGTTATTTATAGCAAATGTGATTATATTGCTTATAACTTTTGCTGAGTCATTCAGGCAATATGGAATATTAATAATAAAATGTACATTATTATATAATAATCTGACTATACATTTTGATAATACAATAATTTGACTAAGTTTAAACACTATAGTTCTGACCGTTAAGTAAAATTTGTAACATAGTTTTATCTAACTGTATTGATATAAAGCTTTTAAATTTTGTAATAAATTAATTGAACACCTTACAGTGTAGTGAGGAGAAACATTTGATTTCTCAATAACATGTCTTATGATGGACATTCCAAATACATGATATTCGAACATCTGTTCAAAAAGTTAGAGTGACAGTAATTTTCACAAATGAAAGGTATCAGTGGAATCTTCTCTTTTTTTATGTAAGATAGATTATGTAAAATCATAATCAAATTGATGAAAAATGTAGCAAAATTCAGCTTTCACGAGGTAAAGTGATTTTGTGACTCTTAAGCATTCCCTGAAAAAAGGGACAAAAATTATCCAAGTCAGAATAATTGGTTTGTGGGTTTCTTTCCCCAAGGACTTAGTTTTGCTTTCTTATCCTCACCCATTATTAAAATCTGCTTTAATTTTCTATCTCCTAAGTAGCACCACCTTTATGAGTATGTTACACTTGAGATCCTTTGTGATCTAAAGCATTAGTTAATGTGATGTGTGCCCTGAATTTCCTCTTTCTGAGGTTAAAAAATTAAGTTTCAAGCAGTTCTTTGTAAGAATTTGACCTTAGAACCCAAACAGAGAACATCTTTTAATGGAATGAAACAGGTTAGTGCAGGGATTCTCCACGTGTGGTTTCCCAGCAGTGGTGCGAGCTCATAGATGCTTGTTAGAAAGGCCACACACTCTCAGGAATCTGAGTAACCCTCTAGGTGGCAGGGATGACTGACAGTGCTTGAGAACCAGTGAGCTCATGAATCTGTATCGTCATGCTCTCAATGCAACAAGGATTGGGTGTATGGAAAATGACAGTGGTTGTAACCATATCCTAGGGAAGACAGAACAGGATATTTAATCACAAACCACACAGGATGCAATTTAATAAAATCCATACAGGATTTAATCTCTCACCCAAGTAACTTCTTCTCCTTGTACCAGGTTCTTCTTTCCCCTCCCCTCACCAACTGGGGCATGCAGTTTCACACAAGATGACAATCAGTTGTTAACACACCAGCCTGTTACGGTATTCATTTAATAAAAGCTGGTCTTCCCCTAAAAGAGGAGCTGAGCACTAGAACTTCACAGTAGCCTTTGTGAGAACTAGATTTTTCTCTGTTTAGTCACTTAAAAAATTAAAACAGTCTTCAAAAATGTTTCCCAGTAGAGGTGGTGATTAAGGGGAGCAGTATTCACACAGTGCTAGGAAGATAGAAAGACACATTTAGATTGAATTTGCTGGGTAGAAAAAGAATTTAGACACAACTGGAGCCTGGGCTTGTTTGAAGAAATGTGTCCTTGTGAATGAACTTTGAAAATACCTTTCAGACAAACATTCAAAAATGCCCTCAACATTTACTAGGGATCAGTTTGAAGATCATCCTAGAAATGACGAGAGGCATCCAGAGAGTAAAAGATTGGAATAATGTTCGATTGGAATAATGCAAAGATATTGAAGTTCCACGGATTAGAAACCACATGACATTTGTTATATCAAGAGAGGAGATTGTGGTGTGTTTCACCCCATGAAGCTCTGTGTAGGAGCCTGTGTTATCTACGATCATTATCTGCATAAAGAGAATCAGTGTACTTCTCTGTGTCAATCAGCTGGTGATACGTATGTGTGTAGGTAGATAGGAAAAGAATGGAGGCAAGATTGGACCAACGGAGGCATTGGTCTTAGAAAACTAGATGTTTGGCCATGCTATTCACATAATAAAATGAAAATAATTAAGGAGATTTCTTCCAGTCAAATGAAGTTTAGACATATAATTCTTGGACACCTTAAAATTAGGAGATGCTGAAAACTATAGTAAAGATTTCTTGTTCCTCTAGGATGCAAGAGAAAATGTATACACTATAAAAATAAATTTTTAAAACTCCTCACATTGCCATTAGCTTCTATATGGAAATGTGGAATTTATGCCAACTTTGTCATTTTTTTCCTTTCATAATAATTTTTATTATAAGTATGATCCTAGAGAAAAGTGGGTCATTCCTTCAACTCTCTGGAAACCCTTCTAGACAGTGATGGGGAGAATTTCAGTTTCACAGCATGCAATAAGAGCAAGTTAATTATTTGTATTGGTTTGAACTTTGAGCTCTGATCAATTTTACTTGGTCTTGTTCATACTATCCTTGTGTAACTATTTCTGAGCACCTAATATGGGTCAGTTTTGATCCATACTTGGAGTGACATTTGAAATGTATATAAAGAAGAACGGTTCTACATTTGGGTTGTTGCATTTTTAAAGCTGTGCAGTATCATTTAATAATGCACATGTGCTAAAGTTAGGATACTGAAAATACCTCAACCAGTATAATTATAAACTTGATGACACCACATATACAGTGAATGCATATGATTTAGAAATCTAACTATATATGAGACAACTTGATGTAAATTGTTACTGGAGACATTGTAATAGGAATCATAATTCTAAAAATTGTTGCTTGGACACATATACATTCTTAATTATAAAATTTTGGTTAATTTCTACTTATACTGATGTAAAAAAAGCATTTTTTCCTCTATCTTATGCCATCTTGCAAACTAAACATTCCTTAGTGTTATCAGGATGGAAAACAGGAAGACTTTCTACAGTTAAGGATTTTAATGATGGCTAAGAAGCCAAAAGCCAGCTGAAGCAGCAATGGTATAAAATGCATGATTCATAAGGAATTTTTATAAACTTATTATTTTTGAATTTCAGAAACACGAAATTTTATGTGGATGATACTTTTTATGTATGGAATGTACAAATGTTACAGTTTACTTTTCCAAAGTAGTGTGACTATAAAATGATGAATACTGGCTTTAAATTTGATAGAACAAAAAATGGATTCAAAGAAATGTTATTGAACTTTAGATTAGACATTTGGGAAGCCTTTCTGTAGTTCAATATGTTGCATTTCTTTAACCATTTCTGCAGTTTTTTAACCTTTGTGATGTAATTTTTAGTGTCAGCCATAAACTTTATTCTAGTATTCTAATTTTATTAGTTTTATCAAAATTTCCTTAATTTAAGTAAATTTGGGGCATCCAGAAAAGCATAAAAATAATGAAAAACTACTTAAAATACCCTTTGATAGATGGAAACAACTGTCAACATATTCACACATTTTCCAACAATATATTTTGCAAATTTCTTTTTCAAATATAGTTTATATAGTTTTGCTTGTGTATTTGTTAGCATGTGTGGATATGTGTATCAGTCAGTGTTTTACTAGAAAAACAGATACAACACTAGATATACAAAGGTACAAGAAATTACAAGATTGGCTTATGGTAGTCAGCTACAGAGTTGGATGAGGAAGCGTGCAGAGGGCGTCTGCACACTGAAGACTGAAGGATTCAGTCCAAGGTCTGGAGCTCACTGCAGTGTCCCGTGCAAGTCCATATCAGGAGGCCCATGGGTCTGCACCGGAAGGCTGAAGCGTCTACACTGGATGCCAGAAGATGATGTCCAAGCTGAGGGTGAAGGCTGGAGCTCCTCCAAAGAACAGAAGCAGCTCAGTCCTTCCTCATTTCCCTTTTATAACATCCAGGCGAGGAGCTGCCCCAGAGTGGGTCTTCTACACCCAAGGGTGTGGAATTGCTGAGCCGATTTAGTTAAGCGTCTAAACTTCTCAACTTGACACAATTGATCAACCATTGCAATATTCATGTAGAGTTTGTATCATAATGCCTATAAATCACATTCATAGAAATGTTTAAAAGCCTTTAAAACATAGGTCATACATACAAGACTCATAGGTTGCTGCTAAGATTTTTCTAGTGTTAAAATTGAGGTGCACATTCATAAACATGCACCTTTACATACAACTCTAAGTATTTTCTCAAGATATTTGTTGTGCAGAAAATTTGAGAGTCAAGTAGCCTCAACATTTTGCAAATTTCCTAAAACATGTAGCCACATTGCATTTTTTAAAAAATATTTTATTAGTGCATATTGGTAGTACAGACTAATGGATTTTGTTTTCCTGTGTCATGATATACATATGACATACTTTATTTTCACCCCCATCCCATCCTCCCCTTCTCTTCTTCCTTGCGTTGTCTTCCTTATCTCTAATAACCTGCCTTCTACTCTCCTATCATCCCTCCTTCATCCTTAGATTTCTCATGAAGGAGAAAACATGATATTCTTGGTGGGAGAGGGACCACTTCCACGCAGCAATTTGGAAGTGGCAGTAAATGCTAATGGGTGATTATCCAAGATCTATTCTCAACTATCAAACATTAAAAAAAATCTAATGATTAAATATGTGACAAATATCACAGGGCCATAAAGGAAAATGTAGTGGCATTCAACTTGGCCTGTCCTCGCAGTGTGACCAGCTGAAATGACATGAATGGAAGCTATCCTCCGAATCACGATGTGAGAAAAATGAATCTTTAACTCTTTGGGGTCACATTCACAGAGTCTTAATTTTCTTGTTTTTTGTCCTTTTATTTATAAAACAGCTGAAATTATTTGTAACTTTTACAAAGATCCTTAGTAGGCAGAAATGCTTTTTGTTTTCCAATATGAAACCACAAAAATTATTTTGTAGTCTAATGCATAGTATCACCATTTATGTCTGAGAAATCAATTTTGTTTGGAGAATAAGTATAATTTTTAATTGGAAACAAAAGTTCTTCAGTATCTCCTAGAGAAATAGAATTTTAAAAAGCATTTAGATTGGGTTATATGTGTACATTGCTAAAATGGCTTGTTCTTTAGATTACCTTTCTCATTTGGGATTTTACATTTCATGTGTATTGAATGTGGGAGATAGAGAATGATAGATATCAGAGGATAAGAAATTGAGGCAGAGATAGAGATAGAGAGAGTGGAAGAGAGAGATGTGGGGAAAGAGATGGAGAGAGAGAAAGAGAGGATGATTAAGGAGCCCTGTTTTCTGTGACTCTGTAAACAATGATGAAAAATGATGTTTCATTTTCCCATTTTTTTCACATCATGATCTCCAACTACTGCTAAACAACCTAGAGTCATATTTTTCACCTTCTAAGAGGAAAACCATCCCTACTTTGGACCATTAACATGAGTAAGCAAAAGAACTTGTCAATTCTAACAATTTATACGTGTAGTGAGACACCAAGTTTTCTAGTTGAAAAGAGCAGAAACCCTGCTGCTCGTTCCGCTGTTGAAATGTACACCATTGTAAATAATGTCTCATTCTGGGAAAATGATGGCAGATCTGTAAGAAACAGGCAGTGAACCTCTCCAAAAGTCACCATCCGGACACTGGAATATAGTGACTAGAGGAGGACAAGAAAGAGGGAAGTGGCTCCCCTGGACCCAGGAAAGATCTGAAGCACAGTTTGGGGCCCACGGAGAAAGTGAAGAGAGAAACTATAACAAAAAAGAAGGAGGTGACCACCAGCACCCCGGTGTCAGGAATCCTGACGCAACAGAAGTGGTTCAAATCTGCAGACACACGGTGACTGCTGGCGCCCCCGGGGGCCTCTGTGGAGGAATGTGAGAAGCGGTGGTGCAGAGAAGCAGCGGCCATGAAGGACACACTGACTGGCGGTGAGTGCTGATGCCCAGCTGTCCCGTGTGAGAGAGCGACTAGCCGGGCACCACTGGGGGGGCAGCAGCTTAACTTGAAACTCAGGGCGGCCGCCACTGCATCCACTGCTACAGCGGGGACCTCTGTGGAGGAACACGAGACACCACAGTACAGAGAAGCAGCGGCTGTGAAGGACACACTGACTGGCAGTGAGTGCTGACACCCAGCTGTCCTGCGCGAGAGAGTGACTAGCTGGGCGCCATTGTGGGGGGGGCAGCAGCTGAACTCAGAACTCAAAACGGCCACCTCTCCATCCATGGCTCCTGCAGGGACCTCTGCGGAGGAACGTGAGACCCCGCAGTACAGAGAAGCACTGGCTGTGAAGGACACACTGACTGGCGCTTTTCTTCCTGGTATTCCAAGACTGAGATTGTCTAAGGATCACAGAAAATACTGTGGCACAGTACCAAAGAACCAAGGACTGAGCCAAACAGGCAGCAACTTCTTATCGCCGACAAATCGAAGAGGTAGGATCTTGCAGCAGGCTCAAAACTCAAAAATAAGCTACACCTGGAAGATACCTCAGAGAAGTAGCCGTCTCCTAAGAGTTTGAAATACTAGCAATAAAGCAACCTACCATAGGCAATTTACAAACATCACCCCAGGAAATAAACTAAAGAAAGAAAAGAAAATGAGACGACACTTAAACAAGATGCAGCCCCACCCATCCAGCTCACCAAAGGCAAACCCAGGAGGCAATGAGGTGGGACAAACCAAAAGCCACCCATCTAACATCTCTGAAGTGGTAACAACAAAGCAGTTGAATGAGGCTCTGGAAAAACTTAAATCAGAAATAATTTCTCAGATAACTGCAGAGATAATGTCAACAATGAAGACCATGCTTAAGGACGCTAGAGCAGACACAGACAAAAAAATAGATGAGCTTAAGAAAATGATGGAAGCCATGAATGCTCAGCATAGGAAAGAAATGGAATCCATAAAGCAGATTCAAGCAGATATCCAGGAGAACAAAAATTCCATTGAAAGTATTTGTAGCAGATTAAGCCAATGTGAGGACAGGATCTCAGATATAGAAGACAGGCTTGCAATTAGTGACCATGAAAAGAAAGAATTCTTAAAAATAGCAAGGGACAATGAAAAATCAATCCAGCAGCTGCTAGATGATGCAAAGAAGAATAACTTGAGATTGATTGGAGTCATTGAAAATGCAGGAGATAGCATAAATAATATCAGAACACTGTTCACAGACATTATAACAGAAAATTTCTCTGGTAGGGAAAAAGTATTTGACGTTCACATAAGTGAGGCTTATAAAGCTCCAATTAGCTACAATCAAAAAAAATCTTCAGCCAGGCATATCATAGTCAAGATTCCAGAAATTCAACATAAGAGTAGAATCTTAAAAGCTGTTAGAGAAAAGAAACAAATCACTTATAAAGGAAAGCCCATCAGAATCACAGCGGACTTTTCAGCACAAACCCTCAAGTCAAGAAGAGCTTGGAATGATGTATTTCAAGTTCTAAAGGAAAATAACCTTCAACCCAGATTGATGTGCCCCGCAAAACTATCTTTCAAAACTGATGGAGAAATAAAATACTTCCATGACAAAGAACATCTGAGAAAATTTATAACCACCAAACCAGCACTCCAAATTGTTTTGAAGGACATTCTAGAAAGGGATAACAAGAACTACAACTCCAGGAACCCCAACAGAAGGAATCCACCAGGCAGGGCAAACAAAGAGAGGGAGGGAAAAAAATAACAAAGAGGGGGAGCCAACAACAGGAAAATAATATGACAAGGATAAGTCAATACATATCAGTTTTAACCATCAATGTTAATGGTCTCAATTCACCAATCAAAAGGCACAGACTGGCAAATTGGATCAAGAAGCAAGATCCAACAATATGCTGTATACAAGAAACACTTTTAATTCAGAAAGAAATTTATAGACTGAAAGTCAAAGGATGGGGCCGGTGAGATGGCTCAGCAGCTTAAGCGCCTGCCCAGAAAGCGTGAGGGCCCGAGTTCGACTCCTGGAATCCACATACGAAAAAGGGACCGGTGATATCGCTCAGTGGCACTGGCGCCTGCTGGCGCGCGAGGTCCTGAGGTCGGCCCCCCGGTACCCACCAAAAAAAAAAAAAAGAAAGTCAAAGGATGGAAAACAATACTCCATGTGACAGGAACCCAGAAAAAAGCAGAGGTAGTTATTTTTTTTGCAGACAAAGTGAATTTCAAGCCAAGAATGATTCAGAGAGATAAAGAAGGTCACTACATCCTTGTAAAGGGAACAATCCAAGAGGAAGATATAACAATCATAAATATATATGCAACAAATACCAGTGCACCCAACTATATAAAACAAATATTAATGGACATGAAAAATCAAATAAGCACTAATACAATTGTATTAGGCAATCTCAATACGCCACAGACACAAAAGGACAGATCAACTAGACAAAAAATCAACAATGAAATATTAGAACTGAACCAAACTTTGGAACAAATGGACTTAGTAGATCTCTACAGAGTGTTCCACCCCACAACATCAGAATACACATTCTTCTCAGCTGCACATGGGACGTTCTCCAAAATAGACCACATACTAGCTCATAGAACCTGCTTAAGTAAATGCAAAGGAATTGAAATTATCCCATGTTTATTGTCAGACCATAGTGCAATGAAATTAGAAATCAATGCCAAAAGAAACCACAAGAACTTCCTGAGCACATGGAAATTAAATAGCACCCTATTGAACAACCAATGGGTCACAGATGAAATTAAAGAAGAAATTAGACAGTTTCTGCAACTGAATGATAATGACAGTACAACATACCGGAATTTATGGGATACAATGAAAGCAGTCCTAAGAGGGAAATTTATAGCATTAAATACCTATATGAGGAAAAGAGAGCAAGCACAAATAAACAACCTAATGGTGAACCTCAAACTTCTAGAAAAAGAAGAGCAGACTAAGCCAAGAGCTCATACAAGGGAGGAAATTATAAAGATCAGAGCAGAAATTAACGTATTGGAGACTAAAAAAAACAATATAAAGAATCAACAAATCAAAGAGTTGGTTCTTCGAAAGATTAAATAAAATTGACAAACCCTTATCCAAACTTATTAGAAAAAGGAAAGAAAGTACTCAAATCCACAAAATTAAGAATGAAAAGGGTGATATCAAAACGGACCCTGCAGAAATCCAGAAGATCATCTACACCTACTTTGAAAACTTGTATTCTAATAAGATGAAAAATGCAGAAGAAATGGACAGATTCCTAGATACATATGAATTAACAAAGCTCAACCAAGAAGATATAAAAATCCTAAATAAACCAATAACAATCAATGAAATCAAAGATGTAATTAAAAACCTCCCAACAAAGAAAAGCCCAGGCCCTGATGGATTCACTGCTGATTCTACAAGAAATTTAGAGAAGCCCTAACACCACTACTTCTCAAACTCCTTAATGAAATTGAAAGGGAAGCAATACTCCCAAATTCATTCCTGGAAGCAAGCATTACCCTGATACCAAAACCAGAGAAGGATCCAACTAAGAAAGAGAACTACAGACCAATCTCCCTAATGAACATAGATGCAAAAATCCTCAATAAGATACTGGCAAACAGAATCCAATAAATCATCAAGAAGATTATACACCATGACCAAGTTGGATTCATCCCAGGGATGCAGGGATGGTTCAACATATGTAAATCAATAAATGTAATACACCATATTAACAGAACCAAGGACAAAAATCATATGATCATCTCAATAGATGCAGAAAAAGCTTTTGACAAAGTCCAGCACCCATTCATGGTAAAAACTCTACAGAAAATTGGAATAGATGGTCTTTATCTCAATCTGATAAAAGCTATCTATGACAAACCAACAGCCAATATCATACTAAATGGAAAAAAACTGAAAGCCTTCTCTCTAAAATCAGGAACAAGACAAGGATGTCCACTGTCCCCACTCTTATTCAACATAGTCCTGGAAACTTTAGCCAGAGCAATTAGACAAGACAAATAAATAAAAGGAATAAGGATTAGAAAGGAAGAAGTTAAATTATCATTATTTGCAGACAACATGATACTCTACATAGAAGACCCCAAAAACTCCACTAAAAATTTGCTAGATTTAATAAGCAAATTCAGTAGTGTAGCTGGATGCAAAGTCAACACTCAAAAATCAATAGCCCTCCTGTACATGAATAACAAACTCACTGAGAGAGAAATTAGGGAAACAACACCTCTCACAATCACATCCAAAAAAGTGAAATACCTAGGAATCAATCTCACAAAGGAGGTAAAAGACCTCTACACTGAAAACTACAGTACTCTGAAAAAGGAGATTGAAGAGGATATAATTAGCCACACCAAATCCTGAAAATATATATTCCTATTATTCTGCTTTATTTTTACTGCAGTTATCACATGTGATATTGTGTATATTGAATTTGTCATTTTGTTAACTCAGCTCTTCCTCACCACACAGAAATGCAAGAGCTATGAAGACTGTGTGCTCCAGAGCAATTAGAATTGATTTTGGTAGATTATTTTTCCAATAAAAAATGTGTACTAAATATTCAAAATATTTTATTTCATTCTTTTAAATGCCTTTGATATATGTATATTGTCCTGCTTTAATAAATAAAGACACTGACACTGAAATAGTTTGACTTTTGAATGTTACAAAGCTATTAAGAACAATCTAGAATTAAGATGCTGGGTTTCATGACAAAAAGACTGCTATAAAGATTCTCCTCCTAATAAAATAATATTCCCTTAATGAAATATCAAAAGCGTCAAAGGAATATGTTGCATATACATACACACCCCTCACATAAATTTAAAATTATGTACATATACAAATAATTCAAATGTGCCAAAAAATCATACATATGTACACACATATGTGCATACAGACATATTCCCATATAAATTTAAAACTATGCATTTTTATAAATAATCCAAAAATCTCTGAGGAAAATTGTACACATGCACAAACATGTTCATAGATAAATTATATGTTATGAACTTTTGTAAATAATCCATAAGGGTCAGAGGATAGTCTCACACACACACACATACACACACACACACACACATAAATTCTAAAGGATGTACTCTAAAACTGTGAAAGAAAATATGTAAAATTATCTGGACTGAATATCCTGGAAATAATAAAAGTCACTATCACAAAAGGACTCTGGAAGATGAAAAGAAAAAAGTGAGGTGGTTAGCGACTTTATGACTAGAAGAATGATCCTGTGGTAAGTCTCTGTGGCTTCATTTCCCCCCTGGATATCTCAGACTGAATATCAGGGAGCTCTGCAAACTGAAACTATCACCAGGCATAGATCAATAAATAAAGAAAGGGGTACTCTGCCTGGTCAGAGGATGGTTAAAGGAGGACCCTTGTGGAGACTGTAGGGAGACCCATGCCCCATGGTCCATCGTGCAGTCTCTCTGATGCACCACTGGCAGAGCCTGGAGGGGCAACATCATTCTTGTTCCGCATCCCCTGGGAGTGGGGCGCCTTCTCTTCCAGGGGTGATGTCAGTACAGACAGTGAGGGTTGTGAGAATCTGCATTACAAATGCCTGCCTACAAAAATAGAATACTTCCTACTCAGTTACATTTAGAAAGAGAAAGGAATTGTAGTGTGCTACTGAAGAGTAGGGTGATTATGGAGAGTGATCGTATACTGTAGAGCCCAAAAAGCTAGAAAAAATGATTTTGAATATTGTCACCATAAAAAATGATGGATGATGGGATAGATATGTTTAATCCAAATTAAATATTGCATAATGTATACTTGTATCATAGCACCACACAGTGCTGTGATTGATTTGTGTATTTTTTGTGTCTTATATATCAGTTAAAAATTAAGAAATACATGAATATAAAGTAAAAACTAGAGAATTTAAAAAGAATCAGGAGTGTCTTAACATAATATCCAATATAGTCTAGATATAATTGAGCATTGCTTATCATGCCAACAATCAGGAAAAACTCTACTTATTCAAAAAAAGACAATTAAGGTATGCCAGTGCTGAAATTAAATGATTATTTGAAGCATTTGCAAAAGATTTCAAAGCATCTTTCTCTCATTGAGACAAAATATCCTATAACCAAAGTTAACTCAAAAGCATAGTTAAAAAAGCAAATATGAAACCAATACCATTATATCAAAATCAAAACATCTAGAAATAGGGAGTTAGATCTTTTACAAATGGAAGGGGGATCAAGAGATGGAGGGAGGGAGAAGGAGGGAAGGGGAAGGGATGAACAAAAGAATTTAAATGTGTTATGAACATGTATCAACTCCTCACGAGGAATGTAACCACTATGTAGGTAAACATCTAGTAACAAAAGATAAAAATTGAAAAAGATAGCATCTGCACAACAAAGAAAACAATTTTCAGAGTGAAGAGACAACATGTGCTTTGGGAGAATATCTGTTAGCCATCTATCTGTTAATGGGTCAATGTCCAAAATATGTAAGGAACAACTCTAAAGGGAAAAAAAAATTCTGATTTAAAAATGTCCCAGGAGGGCCAGTGAGATGGCTCAGCAGCATAAGAGCCTGCCTGGCAAGCGCGATGGCCTGAATTCGACTCCCAGAACCCACATACGAAGAAAGGGCCGGTGATATCGTTCAGCAGCATGGGCACCTGCTGGCGCACGAGGTCCTGAGGTCGACCCCCTGGTACCCACAAAAAAAAAAGTCCAAGGAAACTTTCTCAAAAGCAGACATATAGGTCTTTTGCAAATAGGAAGGGGACCAAGACATGGAGGCAGGGGTGAGAGCAGTGGGGAAACAAAAAGAATGAAGATGAGTTACATACTGGTACTAATTCCCCATGAGGAAAGTAAACATGTACTACAAACATGTACTAATAAAAAAGAACAACAAAAAAATTTAAATGTCAAAAGGTTTTTGGGTATCTAGTTGACAACAATAATGAAAAACAGCAAACATACAAATGAACAGAAGGTATATGAAAAAAATTCTCATTAATAAGCATTAAGGAAAATGCAATTTAAAACACAATGAGTTCTCACTGTACATATCCATCAGAATGACTATTATGAAAAAAGTGAAAGATAACAAGTATTGATGTGGAAATGGAGAATCAGTCACCCTTGTACACTGTTGGCAAGAGTGTAAAGTAGTATAGCCATAGTGGAAAATCATATGCAATTTTCTCAAAATTCTAGAAATGGAATTGCCATAGGATCTAACAGTCTCACTTCTGAATATT
This sequence comes from Erethizon dorsatum, assembly GCA_028451465.1. Lineage (NCBI taxonomy): Eukaryota > Metazoa > Chordata > Mammalia > Rodentia > Erethizontidae > Erethizon > Erethizon dorsatum. Next base: position 62,600,154 of record CM051833.1, read on the forward strand.
TACCCAAAAGATTTAAAATAAATATGTTAAAGAGATGCTGCACGCCCATGTTTATTGCAGCACTACATACGATAGTTAAGTTGTGGAATCAACCTAAATGTCCATCAAAGATGAATGGATGAAGAAACTAATGCACACAGAGAGAACAAAGTGGTATTCAACCTTCAAAAAGAAAAGCCCTATCATTTTTGACAATGTGGATAGAATTGAAGATATTATGCTATCTGAAAAAGCCAGGTACAGAAAAACAAACACTGCATGTTTTCTTTTAAAAGTGCACTTTGAGGCAATGCAACAAAGTGAAGACAGTAGAATGGTGATTAACGGAAGGTGAGGCGGAGTGGACAGAACGGGGAGGTATCCGTCCAAAGGTACAAAGCCTCCATGATGGCTGTCACAATTTACATTCCCACCCACAGTATATGAGAACTATTTTTCTCTGTATCACCAACTTTATTATTGTTTTAATTTTGGGTTTTTTGTTGTTGTTGTTGGTGGTTGTGTTTGTTGTTTTCTTTTTCTAATTTGTGTAACATGATAACACATTGTATTTTTGATTTGCACTCCACTGAAGGTTAATGATATGGAGACACTTTTTTTTGTTTTTCTTTTTTTTGGGGTTTATTTTAAGGAGAAGAAGTAGAAAAATAGAAATAAAATAAAACAGTTTCAAATCAAGCTAGTATGAGAGTAACAATAATTAATACATTGTGCATTGTTCTCTTCGTAGTACTTACTCAGAGTGCAAGATATAGGCGTGAAATAATGTTCAGACAATATTACCACAAATCTTTTTCAATGAACTTAGAGAAACTAGATGTATAACTATCTTAACTATCTTGTGTATATATACATATTTTCCACTTTTCTCTTCCTTCCTTTCCACTTTCCCCCATCAGTTTCTCTTTTCTTTAAAACAGTTTCTTCCTAATTCACAATATCTATTGTACATTTTGGATCTTATTTACTCATTCAGCTTCTCATAATAGTGAGTCAACATAACGTTTACACATATGGGTCTGATTTATTTCACTTATGAGTGTGATCTCAAGTTGCATCCATTTACCTATAAAAGTCTTGAGTTTATCCTTCTTTGTGGTGGAGTAGTACACCATTATATAAAAATATCACATCTTTTTTATCCGTTCCTTGGTTGACGGGCATTTGTGTTGTTTCCAAGATTTAGCTATTTCAAATTGTGCTGCTATAAATATGGGTGCACATATATCACTGTGGTATGATATTTTTAATTCTACCGGGAAAATGCTCAGAAGGGCAACAGCTGGGTTGAATGGACCTCTAATCCTAGTTTTTTTTTTTTTTGTGGGTACCGGGGGGTCGACCTCAGGACCTCGCGTGCCAACAGGCACCCGTGCCGCTGAGCGATATTACCGGCCCCTTTTTCGTATGTGGGTTCCGGGAGTTGAACTCGGGCCCTCGCGCTTGCAAGGCAGGCGCTTATGCCGCTGAGCCATCTCACCAGCCCTAATCCTAGTTTTTAAAGGAATCTCCACACTGATTTCCACAGTGGTTGTACTAGTCTACACTCCCACCAACAGTGGAGAAGGGTTCCTTTTTTCCCCACAAACTCTTCAGTGTTCGTTATTGGTTGATTTCTTGATGGTAGCCATTCTTTCTGGAGGGAGATGGAATCTCAGTGTTGTTTTAATTTGCACGTCTCAAATGACCAGTGATATTGAACATTTTTTCATATATTTATTTGCCATTTGTATGTTTTCATCTGAGAAATGTGTATTCATCTCAGATGCCCATTTTTGTATTGGGTCATTGAATTTGAGGGACCTGATTTTTTTCAATTTTTGTATGTTTTAGATAGAAGTCTTTTTTCTCTGGCTATAAGTTTTTCCCATTTTCTGGGTTGTCTTTTCACTCTGTTGGTGATTTCTTTTGAAGTGCAAAAGCTTTTGAATAGGGTAAGATCCCAGTTGTTGATTCTTTGTAGTATTTCCCATGCAGTATGGGTTTTGTTCATCAAGTCTCTGCCTACATCTATGTCTTCAAGATTACTACCTATTTTCTTTTCCAGTAGATTTAGTGTTTTTGTTTTAATATTTAGATCCTCGATCCATTTTGACTTTAGTTTAGTGCATGTTGATATAGGTGTGGGTCTAATTTTAGTCTTCGGCATGTGGAAAGTCAATTTTTCCAACACCATTTATTAAAGAGATTATCTTTCTTCCAGTGAACACGTTTGTCCCTTTGTCAAAGATAAGGTGGCTGAGTGTGTTTGGAGTTACGTCTGCAACTTTTATTTTGCTCCAGTGTTCCTCAGGCCTGTTTTTTTGCCAATATCATGCTGATTTTATCACAGTAGCTTTGTAGCATAATTTCAGGTCAGGGATTGTGATGCCCCCTGACTTACCTTTGTTGAACAGAATTGCTTTTGCTACTCTAGGTCTCTTCTGGTTCCAAATGAATTTTAGGAATGTTTTCTCTGGTTCTGTGAGTTATGCTAATGGTATTTTGATTGGGATTGCATTAAATCTGTATAACAGTTTTGGGAACAGGGTCATTCTCACTATGTTGGTTCTTCCTATCCATGAGCAGAGGATATCTTTCCATTTTCTGATATTCTCTTTGATCTCCATTTTCAGAGTAGTGTAATTTTCAATGTATAGATCTTTTATTTCCTTTGTTAGATTGATTCCTAAGTATTTCATTTCTTTTCCTTTGGATGCTATTGTAAAGGGTGTGGTTTCCCTAATTTCTTTCTGTGACTTTGTTGCTTGTGTACAGGAATGCTATTGATCTTTGAGTGTTGACTGTATCCAGCTACACTACTGAATTTGGTTATTAAATCTACAAGTCTTTTGGTGGAGTTTTTGGGGTCTTCTATGTTGAGTGTCATGTCATCTGCAAATAATAGTAATTTAACTTCTTCCTTTCCTATCCTTATTCCTTTTATTTCTTGCTTTTGTCTAATTGCTCTGGCTAATGTTTCCAGAACTATATTGAATAGTACTGGTGGACATCCTTGTCTTATTCCTGATCTTAGAGTGAAAGCTTTCAGTTTTTGACCATTTGATATGACATTGACTGTTGGTTTGTTGTAGATGTCTTTTATCAGATTGAGGTAAAGATCATCTATTCCAATTTTTTGTAGGGTTTTTATCACGAATGGGTGTTGGAGTTTGTCAAATGCTTTTCCTGCACCTATTGAGATGATCATGTGATTTTTGTCTTTGGTTCTGTTAATATGGTGCATTACATTTATTGATTTCCATAGGTTGAATCATCCCTGCATGCCTGGGATGAATCCTACTTTGTCATGGTGTACAATCTTCTCAGTGATTTGCTGCATTCTGTTTGCCAGTATCTTATTGAGGATTTTCGCATCTATGTTCATTAGGGAGATTGGCCTGTAGTTTTTTTTTGTTTTTTTTTTTTTTTTTTTTTTTTTTTTTTGGTTGGGTCCTTCTCTCATTTTGGAATCAGGGTAATACTTATTTCTATGAATGATTTTGGAAGTATTGCTTCCCTTTCAGTTTCCTTAAAGAGTTTCAGCATTGGTGGCATTAGTTCTTCTCTGAATTTCTCATAGAATTCAACAGTGGCTTCATCAGGGCCTGGGATTTTCTTTGTTGGTAGGTTTTTAATTACATTTTTAATTTCATTGGCTGAATGATATGGAGCAATTTTATACATTTATTGGCCATTTGTCTTTCTCCTTTAAAGAAGTGTCCATTCAGATCATTTGCTCATTTTTAAATTCCAATTTTAATTCTGTTGTTGTCCTCCTCCTCCTCCTCCTCCTCCTCCTCTTCCTTCTTCTCAAATTTATCAAGTTCCTTATAAATTCTGGCTATTAATCCTTTGGCAGATGAATTGTTGATAAATATTTTCTCCCATTCTAAGGGTTATCTTTTCACTGTTGATTTTCTAATTTGCTGTACATAATATTTTTTCATTTTGATCGAATGTTATTTGTGTATTTTTGCTTTCTGTTCATGTGTTTTTATGGTCATATCAAATAACTATTGCTTGTACCAATGTGTTGATGTGTTTCCCATGTTTCTTCTAGATTTCATATTTTCAGTTCTTAACACTTATGTGTTTATTCCATTTCGAGTTAATATTTAGTATAATGGAGAATATATGGAAGTTCCTAAAAAATAAAAATATATCTATTATGTGTCCAGATTTCCTATTCCTGTGTATACATCCAAAGGAAATGAAGTCAACATGCCAAAGAGTTACTTGCACCTCCATGTTTGTCGTGTCACTGTTCACAGTAGCTAAGGTATAGTATCAGCCTAGGCGCCTATCAACAGATGAATGGGTAAAGGAAATGTGGTATGTGTGAACAGTGGAATATTTTCAACCATAAAAGCAATGAAATCCGACATGAGGGTGAATGAAATAAACCATAGAAAGATGAGCATTATATGACTTATCTAATATGTAGAAACTAAAAAAGAACAAAATAGTTGGCCTGAATATAGAATAGTGAGTAACAATGGTTTGGAAGGGAAGTAGGGAGGATGAATACAGAGAGGCTGGATTGATGAGCATACCCTGTGTTAATTAATCCATGATAATAAAAAATAAAGTATACAAGGCCCCAACTAGACAGAAGGAATGAGATTGTTTTTCGAAGCACTGTGTAGCATGTTGAATATAATACATTATTGTATATATTAGAGTCACTAAAAAGCAATGTTTCAAATATTCGCTCTACAGATTATGTATTTGAGGTGATATACATTAATTAAGTTGATTTGATCATTATGCATTGTATTCATTCATTACATCAAGTTTTATTCCACAAATACACACAACTAAAGTTTATAAATTTCTAATTTTAAAAACTATATGGCAATATGTGTTAAAATGGAGTACAACATCATGAACACACATAAATGCAAATGGGTGCAAGAAATATAAGCAAAGTTTGTAGAATCTGTAAATGTTAATTTCCTTGCTGTGATATTGTAGCATAGCTACTCATTTTGTTGTAAGAAATTGAAGTGTCTCTATGTTATTTCTTTAACTGCATGTGAGCCTTGATTTTCTCAAAATAAAAGAAAACTGAAAATACATAAAAAGCTTCCTCTATACCCCTCCATAATTCAATTTTCATATCTCTCAAGACTTATTCTGCTTTTTGAAGTGTTATCATTTCATATATTTATACAGCTTCTACATGGGGAAAAATATATATATGTATATATATGTACACACACACACAATGCATGGTATTGATTTTTATTCATTTTAAATTTAAGTAAATGAAACTACAGTATAATGTGGTCCTTATTTTCACTATTTCAAATATTATATTTCTATATTTATGCATTTATTTGTATGATATTCAATTACTGATTAATTTGATTATGTGTGTTTACAATGTACTGTTTAGTTTGCTGTTATTTTTTAAAATATTATAAATAACTTAAATAAAAACCCTGGATTTTATCCACTGAAAGGTTAGTAAAGTCCAAAGTGTCGACCTCATTTATGGGATTTTAGTGACTTTACATAATATCTATGCTTCTTTTACTCCACGATTTTCAGTATAAATGCTATATCTGCTATTAATATTCCTGAGCATCCATTATTTCTACCACAGTAAAGAATACTGCTATCTTACAAGTATATTCAAGGGAAAAGTAGAGATCAACTCTTGTGTGTCAATATCTAAAATAGATTTTTATTTTATGGTATGAATGTATGATAGTGTAACTTGAGAGTCAGCCAGGGTAGCACCAGGACAGCTAAACTGATAGAATTTAATATTACCATTGTTGAAGCTGTTATAAAAGAATAGATTCAATCATTTCTGGTGAACCCCAGGTTTCTCAAGAGAAGAGCATGCAGGAAATATGCACTGAATCATGGGAAACTGGGGTAAGGTAACTAACAAATTATTTTCATAAAAGTGTGGTTCACGTCAAGTACAGCTCCAGCTATAAACAATCCAAAAATTGGAAAGTTGATTAGAAAAGATGAAAACTTAACTTCATTCTCTATTACCAGGTAAACTGAGGTTGAATAAAGGCCATTTAATACCAGTCCTTGTTAGTAGTTCATGTAATACACAGGACAGGGAGCCCCTGTGTCCACTGCTCACAGCTCGCCAGGAAGGACAGCAACTTTCAAACCCTGGAAATGAATTCCTACAACTGCTGCCTAGAACCTGACACTGGATCCAGAAGAAGGCAACTAACACATTTTATGGGGCTCCTGCACTCCTTTGTTGAAGTCATTATCACATTCTGGGATATCAGACTTCAATGACTGGATGGCAAGAGATTAGAGGTCGATGAGCACTCAAATCCAATATAACAAATTGGAGGCAAATTTAGTCAGAGTTCTCTTTGAGACCTGGAGACCACTGTCTATGACTTTCTTAATGCAAAATTCATATTCATAAATAGCTATAGTGTCTGAAAGTCTAGAGAAAAGAAAAAGTAAATTAAACCAAAACCTACTCTAACATCCCCACTTCCTTCATCTAATACCTGAGATAGCAAGTTCTTCCATATGTGGTAAGATATTCCCCAGAAGTAAATTTAAAAAATCTAAGGGAGTTGTGCTGGAATATCTAAAAAGATAGTAAAATAAAGCTAAAAGTGGCATAGAGAAAATGCTAAATTAGAGTTAGACAGAAGTAAGAAGCTCTTGTATGCTATTACATAGCAGACTGGTTTAGATACCATAAATGTACTCTATATTTCAAGACACTAAAAGAAAGGATTTGTGATATTTTTTCCTTAACAAATATTGCATGCAATAATATGTTCAATCTCAAGTAAGCACTGTGTAGTATATACATGTGTGTAAACATCTTATGGTACTAAATAAATATATAACGTTTATTTTTTATGTATCACTTAAAATGGATATAAAATAACATTTTTAAAGAAAGAATTGAGCAGATATGGTGTGTTAAAATATATTGCAGAAATTCTGTTGAATTGGGTAGGTCAGAGTTGGATAAAACATCATAACTAAGAAACCCTGATACTCAGTTGCTTTATATCTTCAAGTTTATTTTACAGAGTTCCTTGCCAAATAACGAATCAGGCAAGCTTTGCCTTCATTCTATCATTTCAAAATTTGGCCTCCATGATGAGAGAGAATTTGCAGGTTTTTCATGACACCATAACCCCATCAGTCTCGAAATCACAGGTGGCACTAAAGTCAATGGCCCCAGATCACAATTATGTGGTCTTGCTTAAATTCAAGGAAGCTGAGAAATGTGATCTTCTCAAGTGCCTAAGAAGGAGAGAAGAGTTCTTAATCTTGATCAATGATCAAGACTGATCAACAATAATCTCAATCATTCTCTGGACTTCAACTATTTGGTTTACTTTCACCAGCTACAAATGGCCATAGTACATAGAAATACCTTATCCCAGGCAGACACATTGGAACTTCAGAGAGTCCTTTTCGTTTAGCTCAAAATGTTAATTCTCTGGGATGTTTGCTGTCACTTCTTCTCATATGTGGATAGTTCATCTCTTGGAGTACATTATCAATTAAAAAGTTAATATATATTTTCCAAACACACACACACACGCCATGAACAAACACATATACATACACTTGCATTATTGTTCCTTTGTTCCTTCTGGAAATATATTTCCATCTCTTTCTGTTCAAATTTTATTTTGTATTAGTACATGTTTGTAGTACATAATGATCACATTCTTTATGGGGACTTGGTATATGTATATAACTCATCTCAGTTCTATATTCATCCCCTTCCCCACCCCTCCTATGTTCCTTTCCCCATCTTTTGGACCCCTTCCCATTTGTGAAAGCTCTCTCTTCCTACTTCCTGTTGTCTATCTTTGATTTTGCTGTTCATTTATATTTTGTTTGTCATATAAGAGAAATCATTTTATATTTAAGCTTGGGTGTCTTATATATTTCACATAATATGATGGTCTCAAGGTGCATCTATGTAAAATTGAATCAAGTTTATTCTCCTTTATGGGAGAATAATACTCAATTTTGTACAAATTTTTGCCAATATCAATAAAGTCAGCATCAGTAATACTATCAAAGAAGAACTGGATATTGTCATACCCTAAGAACCAATATTGTACCACTCTTAACCAGAGAAAAGAGATCTATAATTACAGTATAAACACTAAGACAAACAAATATTGACATACAGTAAATGTCTACTAAATGCAAGAACTACACATCTACTAACAACAAAATAGTATTCGACAGTAATATTATAGAGTTACTGAGCTAGATATTTGTAAAGTAATAACAAAGGGATCGGGGGGGAATGAAAAAAACAGAATTTAAAAAATTAATAACTAAAAGATGAGGAGGAAAGTGAGGTAAAGAGTCTTTTTGAGTAGTAAAAGGAAAATGTAAAAGTAACTGAAAAGGACAAACAAGAATAAGAATGAAAAAGAGAAAACAGCAATATAAAGGAAAAGAAGAAAAAGTACAAATCCCAAATCCCAAAAGTACAATGATGAAAAAAAAAAAGAAAGAAAAATGTATCAAATAATTCCTTTGTATTTTTGAATGAGTGCCTTCTTTCCAGTATCTCCAGTCTTGGAATCCATGAAGTCATGATTTAATCTGCCTAACTTTACAGATCCCCCAGTGTGGAAGTCTCTCCGTCCATATGCCTCAGACTGTGTCAACTGTCCAAGCTGAGGCATGTCCTCGGTAGAGAGGGAAAGCAATCATACCACTGGTTTCTGCTGAGCGTACACAGCGGGCCAAATATCCAGGCAGACTGCAGCGCTTGATGCCAGAACTTTCAGATCAACTGCCTCTGAAAGCCACTGGCCAGGACTTTGTTATTACCACAGATGTCAGGGGCCATGTCTTTCCAGCCCTGAGTTTGAACTATCTAGTAGGTGCCCTCTCTCTGTCTGGCTATCTCTGCCCCAGTCACTGTGGGAGGTACCACAGGAAATCCTGGAGTGGAGTTCTGTGGCTGAGTCTTCAACATCCCTTTCTCAAAATTGAGCCTGATTAAACACTCTCAGGTAGTGCACTTTGCACTGGGTTTCTTCTCCAACTCTAACCTGTCATAAAGGGGTCATTTTTGGAGTAAAATCCTATGCTATTTTTGTAGTTTACAATAGCTGTGGGCTTCCCTTCTAGCAAATGCTGCTGGCCAGTTCATTAGTTCTCACTGGAGCTGCCAAATCTTCAGGGTTTACATGCTTTCCTGGAGCATTCTCCTTGCCTGTGATCAGTTCATTTGACTGGTTGGCACCTCTACTGCTCAGTGCCAGAGAGAGGCAAAGCATAGAGCTGAGTGGAGTTTGTGAGTAGTCTTGGCCATGGCACAGACTTTATGTGCCTGGTGTGGTTCGGGGTATTTTATGTGAGGGGGTGGTTTCCACCTGCATGGGGCACAGGGCAGGTTCTGTCCACGTAGGGTGAGGGACCAGGAAGTACATTTTCTTCTGGGAGTTTTTTTCCCCCTTCCTTATTTTCATTGACCAAAATTGATGTGGCACTTGGTGATTACTTTCTCTAGCATTCTCCACTTAAGTAAGATACAGCCTAATTTTGTTTTGTGTCTTGAGCTAAGTGGTACTGACATTGCATGAGTAGCATATTTATATTAAATGAATATCAGACTTTTCTATTTGACTACAGTAAATCTCATGTTCCAATCAATAAATTGAAATTCATTTTAGACTTAATTATCTGATTAGTTCTTTGTATTTTCTCATCTCATTTTTTGCATATTTTCATGTTGTCTATTTTGCAACTACATTAAGCAAGAGGTAGAAAGAAACAGATCTTTAATCTGATCCTTATTTTGATATGTATCAAATTATATGTATCAATATTTAGTAGCTCAAAAATCTATCCTTATATTCACTATACAGGTTCTGAGAAGCGCAATACACTTACTCTGACTTTTTGCTCAGTTTTAATTAAATAAAATAGTTTTTGACCTTTTAGGACCAATATTTATATAAGTACATGTTTGCAGTACATAATGTTTGCATTCCTTTTGTAGAACTGGTACATGCACATAGCACATGTTAGTTCCTTTTCATATTCTCTTCTTTCCTCCTTCTCTCCATCTCTTGATCCCCTTCCCATTTTGAGAAAGATCTGTCACCCTAGTTTCTATTATCTATCTTTTATTTTGCTCTTTATTTATAATTTGGGTTTCTCTTATAAAATAAACCATGTGTGAACTTTAACCTTGTGTTTCTGATTTATTTCACTCAATACTACAGTCTTAAAGTGAATCCATTTCTAAAACTGTTAGTTTCTTTAATAAGTTTTTATAATATCCTGTCTATAGTTATTCATGACCCAGAAGCTACTGTCAAGTTCCTGCAAGAACCTGTAAATCTAGCTTAAGATTTATGTATATATATATATATATATATATATATATATATATATATATATGTCTTTATATTTCCTCATTTGTTATCACTGGAAAACAAGGCTCAATTGTAACATTCTGAATCTTCACTTTTCTTTAATTAATAAACTGAAACATAATCAGTGAAACCAATGAAACTTTATGACTCCAAAGTATATAAAAGCTCAAATTGCAAGGAAGTATATGTATCAATATTTAGTAGCTCAAAAATCTATGTACTTCAAATGAAAGTGTGCTGTGAAAGGAAATTTATATGTGTATATAATATATATTACTAATATTTTTTCATAGATATGAATTTCTTTTATTTTCTAACCAATTTATCAATAAAATATTATAACTTAGCCTAATTTTAGCAGATAAATTATTATGCAGATAACATGAATATACAAGTGATATATAGAAAAAAATTTAATGTATTTGTATAATGAATTAACTAACAATCCAATTTTCCATAGAATTTATGAAGAATCACAGTATCCATAGGTTTTTCTCCAGGTCACACATGTGGAATGGAAATAGGTGGTTATGGTGTCTAGATGTCCTCCCAACACCTCAAGAGGTCATAGGATTTTTTCTTTGGAGGTGGCTGAATCTAGAATATGTGATTGATTAGAAATGCAATGCTGGGATTCAGGGCGCTGGGATTAAGCATGGGCGATTGCTCGATCAGTCCACTGATTGGATTGGCATCACCCTAATCCTGGTGGACTGTAAGGGACAATGTAAGGATGCAATGTAAGTGACAGAAAGAGGCTTGTCTCTCTTTCGCTGCTTTTGGTGTCTTCTGCTGCCACGAACAGTTGCCCTTCTGCCACACCACCCTGCCTTAGAGCCAGCAGATTATGGACTGAAGCCTCTACAAACTGTGAGCTAACTAAACCTTTCCTCCTTTAACCTGGGGTGTCGGGTATCTTGTCTCAGCAAGGAGAAAAATAACTAAGACAAAGGCAAATGTTGCTTCTGCTTTAAAATCCTTATTGTTCATGATGGGCAGGGTGAAGGATCAACTTGATTGTCTTTGGTATCCATTTCAGGGCTTTGTGGAGCACACTTCGAGGTGTGTCAGGCTGGGTCATGAAGGTGTGCCCTTAGAGTCTACACTGCGTCACTGGCCTGCTCCTCTCTGGCACTGTTCCTTCGCTCTGTCTCCCAGCCTACATGAACTAACCAGCTTTGCTGTGCCAAGGCTTCTGCTATGATATTTCTTGCCTTGAAGCCAACCTATTTTGAACTGAAACCTTGAACGAATTGAATCTCTTTTCTTTTAAATTGTGGGTGTTGAGTATTGTGTCTCCATGATAAAGCTAATACATCCCTAAATAACCCCTCTGTGCACAAGCTTTTTCAAGATTTGAGGATGTGTATTTGGCAAAGGCAAGTTCTATAGCAAAAGACCTTTGAATATGATTTTGGTTAATTTAGTTTAATTTTTGCATTAAAAGTATTAATCGTTGATTTACTACCATGAATTTGAATATATCCTGGCACATTTGTATACTGACTTAAGAAAATTATTGGGAGCCAGATGAAGCAACTGAGCAAAGTTTTAGCAACATTTAAATGTGAAACCCTGCCAACATGACTGTGAAATTTTGTCCTATGAATTTTTTAATGTTTCATCATAAAAAGAATTTGAGATGCCTTGGGGAGATAGAATTTTATAGATCAGGGAATATAATATGGTTGAATTTACTTTGCTTTTAGAAATGCAACTCAAAAATTTAAAAGTAATTTCAGGTAACTTAATACTTAATCTAATTTTATTAAATCTTTAGGCATGTTATGGACTAAATTCAACATTCTTTGGTTGAGGCCCAACCCTCAATTGCTTTAGAATAAAAGGTTTTTAAATGGTGAGTTTAGTTGAGTGAATTTATAGGATAGCTCCACTCCAGTGACCGGAATCTTTATAAGAAAATTACCCAAGATGCACGGCAGGGAAAGAAGGCATGAGATTATGCAGAGAGAAGCTAAGGAGAGGGTCAGGAGAAAGCAACCCTCTGGCACCTTGATCTTAGAGGTATAGTCTCTCCATGCAGTTTAAAATTAATTTTTCCTGTTTAGGCCACCTAGTTTGTGTCATTTTGTTATGGTAGCCTTATTAAACTAGCACAGACGGTTCATATTTCCTAAAACTTCTAACCATCGACTTAATTTTAATATATGACCAGGTTGTTGGAATTTCATAGTCCCAGAGAATTTTTAATTCCTTCCACAAATATATGAATCCCTTGTAGTGTATTTTCCTTTTCTTACTGAGGCAATGATTTTGTAGTCCACCCAATTTAGTTTACACATTTGTTTATATACAACAAATCAGACTGTTACCTGCAAAAAGTAACTTGTTAGTACTCTTCTCCAAGGTAACCTTCGGGTTTCTTAATGAAAGTGAGGATTTCAATTATTTTCTTTGGTGCACTTCATAGATTTCAATTAGGTGAAATAGTAGCTTTGAACAAAATACTGACATCTATTTTCTTCATGTGAAATGAGTGTAATTTTAATAAATTCAATACCTTGTTAAATATAATAATATTTAATCTCTGTCATTATCTTTACAAGAAAGATAATTAAGAAGAAGACACCCAAATGGGGAAATGTTTTACATTTTACACCTATTGCTTGAGAGAATTCTATAAAAGAAATCACAATTGTAAAGCATTCCTATAGTGGAATGCAAGCTATCTCCTTACAGAATATGAAAACCAGTTGAGATTTGTCTTGATAGTTTTAAAAATAAACTTTTCTAGTGTTCAGTATCTAAAATTACTTAAAGGTAGATTTATTGTATTGTGTCTGAGAAACATATATATATATATTTTCAATAAGTTTTCCAATATATATGCATTCACAACTGTATATATGAATATATTTCTTGTTTCTGTATCCCTGTTCCCTTCTGTAACTGTTGTCCTATCCATTTCACTATCAAATTCATATTTAAGGTGCTATCCATGAACGTGCTTGATTCTTAAAAACATTAAAATTTCTTAGGCAGATTATGAAGAATTATGGGATTTTTCATGATTTTTCTGTTCGTGTTTGCACATGTCATCTTATTGTCACAAAAACTGCAACCCTGCATGTTGAGAAATTTCACTATGGAATTTCAGTAATTTCTCTGGATAAAGTAATCTAGGCTTAGAAGTACAGTATTTTTGATTTCAGTACATTCTGAGGGGAAAGAACAAACCCACCAAACATTCTTTTACTCTTTGAGACAAAAGAGAAATGCAGATTAATAATGCTAATATTATTTTGATGTAATAATAGTGGTAATTATGATATCCTCTTTTTACATATGTGAAGATGCATTTTCATATAAAATAATTTTAATGATCATTTATAGTATCATGAAACATGGTAAATATAAATAGTAGAGTGTATTTGTAGAAATTGAATATGCCTTATTTTTACATACCAAATTTATTTATTATACACATAGTTGTTTCACATCTGCTTTTTAAAATATACAGTTATGTTTTATTAAATTTAGGTAATTTTAAACTGATGGTGTTCTTTGGAGGTAAAATGTCCATTTTAAAGGAATATCTATTTATTTTGATTTATGTAATTCCAAAAGTGGTTTATCATATATGCAATAAAAGATAGGCTAATTAAAATGAAAACCATCTTTTCAGAAAAGAAAAAGTTGGGTATATTTGATTTTACATTCCTTTTCTCTTACTATACTTTATATTTCTTTTATGAATTTCAAAGTCACATTTGATTTACATTTCTCTAAAGCTACATTGTAAAGTGATTTTCTGTCAGTGCTCTGATTATGCCATACACATATTTTATTTCTTTAAATTTCTATATAATGATGTGCCCAAGCAAATTCAATATAAGACCAAGATCATTATCTTTTCTAACTCCAAGGTCATAAATTAACAATACAAAATTGTATCAAAATCTGATTCCAGGAATGAAAATTAAATATAGTCCTAAAAACACTCAGTAAGTTTTCGGAAAATGCTTAGTAGTGATTCAACTTACTGTTAAATTCAGAAAGACAACAAGATTTGATTCTTAATTTAATATATTAAATAATATATATCAGTATGTCACACATAGCAAGATATATTTTATATGGGTATCAATATGATTTCTTTACTCTATTTAAATTTATCATCAAATGTAAAAATAATCTTTCCTATAAATGAATAGTGAAATAGTAACCAGAATATGACTGGTCCTCATATATATCTGCTGTTTTTTTAAGATATCTGTATAATTTTGTATTCCCATATCACAGTTAATCAACTGAGCTATAAAACCTGAGATTGAAGGATGATTGTTTTTACAGGTTTTATCTCACATCATACTTAAAAGCATGCTTTCTGTGTATGTGTCATCATTCTGACAAGACACTTAAACAAAGAAGAGAGATTTATTCTGGCTAATAGTTTTAGAGATTTCATTTCTTGGTCAGCAGGCTGCAATAATTTTTAGGCCTGTGACAAGGTCAAAACATCCTGGCCAAAGGGCATGATGGCAGAAAGCTGCTCACCTCCTGGCAGCAAAGATCAAGCCAGATTCCCAATAATGTTCCAGTGACCTGCTTCATCCAATTGGGCCCTGTAACCCAAGTTTCCTTTATGTCCCAGTAATGTTGACGAATTGTAACTCTAGCACTGGATTAATTCATTCATGATGTTTGAGCCCTTATGATCCAATCACTCTCAGAATACCCCACCTCTGAACACATGAGACTTTTGAGGAGCACTTTTGATGCAAATCGCAAAAATTAAGATTTCAATATGCTTTATAAGAGGGTAGGGATAAGATAGATAGAAAAGGTATAAATCAGCAAGAAATGGTGGAAGCAGGAATATAGAACGAAAGGAAGGAAATCAAATTGGAGATGCTGCAGTAGACTAAATCAAAGATGACCGGGTTTGAAGGAAGAGATGGTTGATAAAACGTTAACATATGATTATGGCAGGGCATTCGATTTGGTTACTCTCTGTCTCCAAATGCATTTCCCACCTTATATGTCTTTCTGTGGCTCCCCGTCTATCTTGGGAGACTGATCTTTACAAATGGTATAACCTGGACCTTTACCTTCTGGATTTTAGTGGGGTAGTGTTGAAGGGGCATGAGATAGGAAAGCACAAAGAGATTTGTAACAACAACATTTCCTTTGCTTCTCTATGGTTTTAAATCAACGGTGTGTTCTCATTTGCAGTTCTGGTCCTTCCAGATAACTTTAACCCAGAATGATAGCAATAACTGCTTCTTAATAGCACTGTTCTTTCCCTAATCGCTTACAGACTTATGTTAACGACCCACTGCTTTTTGTAGTTTCTGGAAGCTGTACTATCCCCTCTTAAATTCCTTAGTCTTGTCCATATCTCTGTAAACACTACTTTATTAGATTTTTAAATTTCTTTTATAAATGTACCATCTATAATTTGTAATACCGAAATTAATATCACAATAGATGCTAGGGTCGCTCTAAGAAAAATAATTCACAAAATTTGATTATGAGATAAGGATGTTTGTTTGATGAGTTCTTAAAAAAACCTTCATGCTGAGAGGAAAAAGAAAATTATTAAAATGGAGCACAGAGTGGTGTGTGATAATTACATAAATTCTCACTGTTGGTTTCATGGGATGGAATGCAAGTGGACAGCAAGACACTGGGAGAAGAGGGAGCAAGTTCTCATTGCAAATGGCAGAAAGGATGAGAGATGCCATTTTGGCCAACTTTAGAAATCGCCTACCTCAGGCTGTGACCTTGTGCAAGCCAGTGCTCTCTGGTTCAGTTCATGGTAATTCATGAAGACAAATTCATTTGTGAGGCACAAAAGACAAAGTTTCCCGCATGTAGGAAAACACATTGATCCTGAAGGGGTCTGGGCAGTGTACCAGAGCATCCTTGATCCTGCCTCAAGTATCCTCATTCCTTCCTTAACTGTTATTGGATTCCAACCACTACCAGATGGAAAAGTGTAAAGCATGCTCTCCATGGAAGAGAGTTTACACACTCAGATCTTAACACTGTTTTTGGCATGTGTGGAGAACATATGGGAATGCATTCTTAGGGTGTTAGACTGAAGAAGACAGAATTTAATACTGACTGTCTGATTCATCACTGAATATGCACACGGGGTTAAGGACTTGATGAGTTAACTTAAGGCATATTAACATTCTGTTGGGCTATTTATGTGAATCCTGTACTCTGGGTTGTCAAAACATAAATTACCACCCTCAGAATTTCTAATTAATGCAACGTAGATTAGAAATCTGGGCAGTTTATTGGATCTTTGGTCAGGGCTTTCAAAGACATATTTTTTAAATTGTGGTCCCCATTTTGAGCTTAATATTATTCTGCAAGGCCGTTCAGATTATCAGCAAAATTAAAATTTTTGAGATTGTAGGACTGAGACCCCTAGGTTCTAAAGGCCATCTGCTTCCATTCGTGGTTCTAGACAAGACTCTTTTTTTTTTTTTCTTTTGTGGGTACCGGGGGTCGACCTCAGGACCTCTCGCCAGCAGGTGCCCGTGCCGCTGAGTGATATCACCGGCCCTTTTTTCATATGCGGGTTCCAGGAGTCGAACTTGGGCCCTCGCGCTTGCCAGGCAGGCGCTTACGCCGCTGAGCCATCTCACCAGCCCATAGACACGACTCTTTGATTCTTTTTGCATCTGGTATGAGAATCTTTTTAATGATTCAACATCTGTTCAAAGCACACCTCATTAAGTCAGATCTTCCCCCTGTAATCTCTGCTATTACTAAATCAAAGTAAATTGATTAATAACCAACCAAATTGGAGGAACTATGTTTAATACAGGGTATGCCCACTGTCTGGTATGAATCTTAAGGATCATCTTAGAATTCTGCCTGCCCAAGACAGATAACACAGGTTTGCATTTCCACAAATTTTCCTTTTATTCTAGTGCTATCGTTCTGTAAAACACACATAGAGACAAATGAAATAGAGTAAATGAGTACAGAGCACCATAAGTTCCTTGTTCTTTGACAAGAGAGGGTTTGAAGATCAGGGTGGCGAGGACATTGGCATGAAATTGCTGTGTTTAAGCTTCTCATCCTATTTCTTTCCATAACCTGTTCTGGAAGACCAGTGGATATTCTTTTTTTTCATCAAAGAACTTAGTAATACTTTTACGAGGGGAAGTTAGATAACTTATTATTACTGTAAAAAATGTCTGGAAAATCAATTTAAAGGAGGAAAGGTTTATTTGGCTCACATATTCAGAGATTTCAGTCTATTTCTGTGGGCCTGAGGTACCAGCCAAAGCATCATATGAGCAGGGTGTGGTGGAACAAATGGAGAGGGAGAGGGGGAGGAAGGGAGGGGAAGAGGGAGAGATGGAGAGCTTGCTAGGTCTTGGAAATAGATGCAGTCCCCAAGATCATACCTCCATGATTGGCACCCTTCAACTAGGCCCCCTCTTGTCTTTCTATCACTTCCCAGCAATGCCAACAAATTTTGATCTCATCAGTTGGTCAATACACTAATGTAGTTAAAATCCTCATGTTCCAATGGTTTCTAGTTACCACTTCTGAACATAGCTGCATTAAGGATCAAGTGATCAATACACAAGTCTTTGGGGGATAGTTCAACTGAAACACCTTTTACCAGAAAATCATGACCTCCTCACTCCTGAGATCATAGTAGATTAGGAATTAAATATGTGGCAGTACCTGTTTGATCACAAGGGCCCTAAGATGTAAGAATGAGCAGCTTATAAAACAAAATGATGGATAACATATATACATAGAAATATTTTAGATCAAGCTATCATACCCTGTTTTCCAGTTCACAGATATAAGCCATTTACAAAATAATAAATAGATTGAGTGAAGAATGTGAATTCATTGTCAAAAAATATGTTCCAAATGAATGCTGAAGACTTTCTCCCAAACTTTCCTCAAAGAGACTCTCAAGCATTTACCAAGGAAAGTATGAACTGGGGAAAGAAAAACACTCAGAACTCTCGTAAGCATGGGAGATACTCATTTCAAACCTGTGCTAAGAACAAGATGAATTTAGTAAGTGGAGAAGTACTATAATCTCCCCGACATCCTCTCATACACTTACCATATCTGTGGCCTCATAAGCTGTTTTCTACTCCTCATTAACAGAGAAGAAAATATTATACAAGCCTTCCTGGGTTGTTTAGACCATCCAAAAGAGGTCAGGCACTGTGACTATCTCTAGTAAGTAGTAGTCCCAAAAGTTAGTGGTACAAGAAATTATTGTAGAAGATGACACTCTAGGTAAATTCACTTGATTTTCTAATTTTGATGAATGACTAGATGATCACAGGCCTTCCTAAGTCATAATTATTGGATTGGCCAGATGGTCATAGGCCCAGGAAAGGCTCATTAGAAGCATCCAGAGAGAGGTGTTTTCAGTAAACATTTCAATAAATGAAATATTCATGTAGAAGACAGTCAGCCTCATTCCCAAAATATTCTTGTTTGATGGGTTCAACTTACAGAAGTTAGGAACATAAGGTACGGAGTGCTGCTGGTATGAAAAGAGTTTATTTTACATCATCAAGAGTAATTTGGCCTGTAATTCTACTGAGTGACCAAAATTCCAAAAGCAAACATCAATGTTTATGTATAATACATTAAATAAATAAACGTTCAAGAATCTAAGAGGTGTATGAACATAGAGAGTTGGGGTTGCCTTATTTTTTGTTCATTGTGTTAATAAAATAATGACGAGGGGTGTCGTTATGTTGGGTAAGGTAACTGATCTCAACTACCAAGAGGAATCTGGAATGCTATTACTTAATGGAAGCAGCTGAAGAGACCTACTGGTGGGCCTTGCAGATGTCCTTTTTTTTTTTTTATGTGGGTACCGGGAGTCGAACTCAGGATCTTGCACTTGCCAGGCAGGTGCTTATGCCGCTGAGCTATCTCACCGGCTCTTTTTTTTAATTATAGAAAAGAGAAAATTGGAGAAAGACAAGAGGGTTAAAATTCCCATGGTTTGGTGTGATTCATCTCTCCAGTTTAAAATTAAAAAACAGAAAAAAGAAAAAAGAAAAGAAATGATGTAATAGAGAATGTTCAGAAGACTGTTACCCAATTGGCTTAGGAAATTCTATAGATGGAGAGATTGTGGTAGCTGCAGTATATTAATTAGGGTTATAACATCTTCCTTTTCCCCCAAATACTTATGCTAAGTTTGTATACTCACCTTTTGTATTCAGTAGAAACATTTATGCGTCTTTGGTAAATAGAATATTCAAATTATATTCAAACTTAGAGGATTATATATGATGATTCAAATTAGAATTGGATAATTAATTTAACTATTTTGATTTTACAATCATATATTGATAAAAATGTGTTTTGTTTATAAAAATTGTAAATTTTTCAAGCAATTTGGCCTTAACATGCTAATATTGTAAAAAAATACTCAATTCCTAAGGATAATTTAAATACTTTGAACTAGTTTACTGATTAAACATTAAATCTTGCCCAATTTGGCTTTGAAAACCTTTAAATGACTGCTGAGCACATTACATTCAAAAATCCATTTTAAAATGATTAATAAAATTGGACCGGGTCTTAGATGTGACTGAGACCTTAATCTGTTCGGCTAGACATGGTAGACCATTAATCAGATTTCCCTAGGAAATTCCCTAGAGTTATAAATAGAATTAAATAGTTTGTCTGCCAAAAGATAATAAGTTTAATATTTGTTATTGCTGAAATTAATTTAACATTAATTTTAATTTTAGTATATTACTAGTTCTCTTTTTTTGCAAAAAAAGTCCCTGCAATTAAAATGTAATGTCAGTTCTTTAGATAACCAATACCCTTGTTTAATATGCAGTAAAGTTTACCACAAATGTACATTTATGCCACCTGATCTTTTGTTACCTTTGTATCTAACCAAGTGTCTTCTTGAATCTCAGTTGGTGACAGTCCTCTCTTCCGGGTGGGTCCTATCTTCATTTCTGTTTCTTCTTTTTTTCCTCAAACTAAAGTTTATTTTCCCAGAGAGACTTTTCCTGAACTCTAGACTGAAATGTTTTCCAAGAACTCGTATAATTATGTTTTTGATCTCTGTAGGAACACAAAGCACTGGGTAATTTTATATTTATTCAGTTTTTGGTTAATTGTACGTCCCTGTTTATTTGAAAGTAAATATTATGAGTTAACTCCTTGTCCGATTTAAGATTGTATTCTGACGGTTTGCCCTCTGATCACAGGTTATATCAAAGGCAGTATTTGTTAACTGAATTTAATCTTCCCCAATACTTTCCCCTTTATTAATATCTGTCTTCTGATATGAAATTCATCTAGTATGTCAGCCAGGGAGATAGCTGTGTTATGTTTTATAACAAAAATATTAGTTGGTAGTAGTAAATAATATAATTTTATAGACCTGGAGACTCATCATTAGTTTATAAAATGAAAGAACCATCCAAGTAATCAGGATATAGAAAAAAATAAGCTTAAAATTCTCACAGTCTTCATAGTATCTAAACCCTCTGTGGGAAAACTGAGAGTGAATAGTCAAACTACTGAACATCTGTTTCTTTTTTTTTTTTTTCCTGGCTTTACAAACATATTTCTTATTAGGGATTTCTTTAATCTACAAAACATAGTTAATTAAGCATACTTAATCAGGCATTGTAAAGGTCACAATAAAATAATTTTTTTTACTCTACAAAATACCATTTGAAGTTTTCCTGTGTGTTGTAAAAGAGAAGTAGTTCATGCTTTCTCCATATCTTTATACATTTTTGTGATCTCATCTAGTGATAGAACATCCACAGTTTAATTATGAAGAACATAGTTCACTGAAAACTATAAAAATTAAAGTCAAATATAATTTATTTGGTGATAAAGTCAGAAAAGTATGAGATGATAATTTCAGTAAGGATCAAATTTTTTGTCCTTGTCATCTCTCGTCCACTTAAATCCTTATTATATCAGAGATTGTACATTTGCTTTTTCATATGACCTTTAGCGAAGAATATTTTACACATATTTCATAACATAAGCTAATCATTTTAAATGTTAACATGATGATTATGTTTGATATTGTGAATATTAAACTATGAATGGCAAACAATATTTTCAAATCCTACATGATTACTAATTATACATAGGAAAATGTTGGACGTGATGGGAATCAAATTTGTCACCTCTCTCCCCCTTAGCTATTTTGAAAAAACTTATAGAGGCAGCAGTCAGACTTAGTAGTGAGATGTAATGGAGCAATGGCATAATCACTCCATTATCTCCAGGTCCTGGTGAACTTTCAAAAAATGCATCTTACTTGTGAAGAAAAATCATGGCACTCCAATTGGTCATCCTTGCCTACCTTCCTTACCCAATCAACCTATATCTTAGCAACTATCCAGGTGAACCCAAAACATTCTTATAGTTTGTGGCTTAAAAATCTACAATCTTCTGACATCATTCCACATCTTGTGGAATATAAGAGGTGTGTATGTACATGTATGTAAATTAGAAATAAAAAAATAAGAGAAGGTCAAGTCAGAAAGGGATTTTTACTTTCTCCCATCCATTTCAAAGAAGGCTGCCAGTTTCTCTTCATTTTTTCAGATAAAAATAACAGTTGTGAACAAAAGAACCACATGATTTATTCCAATAAATGTTCATAGAAGGACTAGAGTGCATTCCATTCATTAGGAACGTGGGAAATCTATCCATGATTATGATTGTGGGCATCTGCCTGTTTTTTTTTTTTTTTCAACCAGGATTTCTATATGTGTGTGTGTGTGTGTGTGTGTGTGTGTGTGTGTGTATCTTCTTGATCTTTCAACGTCAAACATCATGGGACAAAAAGATTTCAAGATGCAGATATTTTGGGTTGCTAATGAATGTAGGAAGCACAGAAAAGAGCAAGTGCAACTTCTGAACTTCCATATGAAAAAATAGTGTTTTGAACACATAAGTTCCACAGGCAAAGGATTACTAATTCAATCATTATATGAATGTCAATTTGAATTTCTTTCCTCAAGTATTTTGAAAAATTATTTTTGTTTCTGTTGTTGTGTGTTTTTTTCCTTACAACCTCTTGTGTTTATAAGTGTATAGTAATATGGATAAAATCAAACTTTAAAAATAGCAGATTTGAAAAAAATATAAGGATCAATTAAAGATGAGAACAATGTTTGTGTGGGTACAACATATGTGGTGGACATGTACATCATTATGTCTACAATTGAAGATTCACTCATGGCATCCTCAGTGACATTTTGTCACCTGTAATGAATTATTGATATTTTTCATTTGGTGAAAAGTTTCATCAACTTAGTAGTCACTAAAATTTCATTGCCAAGCAAAAGCTTGACTGGCGAGGAGAAAATTTTTGCTGTGAGTAGAGTTGAAATTCTTTTGAGACTAGCATATATGGTAGGTTTTTATTCTGTTGGTGAGGAAGAATATCCACTGGTCCATTGCATGACTTTCATGAACTGGGTTTTGGGGTACTTCCAGAAATATCTTAACCTCCAGAAAGAGGGAAATCTCGTTAATTTCAAAGCCATCCTGCTGTAAACTTCTCAAGATTTGGAGTTAGAGAAGGAAGGCAAGTAATTTAAGCACAGGATGGAGCTTAAATAATTATGTTATGCTTTATTATTTTTGTTGTGTTTTTAATAGAGAAATAAAAGAAAATGTAGCTACAAAACTTGTCAAGAAGCAATTTATTCATTGCTTTTTCACTTTGGGGTATTTTTAGCTACATAAATGAGGCACATATTTCAAGTAAAAACTCAATATATGCCACTAAGTATTTTACTAAAGTAAAAAAAATTCAAACTTAAATGGTACTTTGGTCAAATTGCCATTCTCTAAAAGGTTAAAGTCAGAAATAAATGAACTTTTTCCTACTCATGGATGGACTGCTTCAGGCCGGATACAGTACTGATAAATCTCTGTATATATCTGGGCAGATCGAACATTATAGATATTGGAAATTACTACAAGATGTGCACATGAACTCATTTTTGTTTAATGTTACCTTTTTTGGTTTTGTTTCATTTTATGCTTTCTTTTCAATGCATGAAATTTTTGCCATTTATGTGTGCAAGTTTTACTTCTGATAAGAAAGTCAGAGTCAATTTTTAGTTATACTGTTTATCTTAATACTCTATGGAAATAAATAAAGATGAGCAAAGAAGAAAAACAAAGGTGATTGTTCTTTACTTGTGATAGCAAGTGGATTGACCACTAACTACCCTTAGCTTTAGTGGGAAGATAGGAATAACTCAGGAGTGCACTCATGGGACTGTAAAAGTGTGAAAAAGCTATGGGTGGGCTAATTAGAAGATGAGCACCCTTCATGACTTGTGAGGGGGGCATATTTGGCTTACTGTGGTTGGTCTCATTTGGAAGTAAGGACAAAAATGAAAGGCTGTGTCAGTTTTCAATCAACTCCTACATATTTTTGCCCAATGCTTGCAGAGTTACTGTTTCACCTCCTTCAGTATTATTAGAAATAAAAATGTGAGTGGTCTTCTGGGATATTTCCTGTAGATAAAAAGTTTGAACTTCTGGGTAAATTGTTACAAATTATGGATCAGAATTCTGCTTTTAAACTATGGTTGGCATAGGTTTGTATAGTAAGCATCTCAATCTTTGTATCTTATTTTCAAAGCAGTGAAGTGAGTTTCTCCATTCTTTGATCATTGGTGTTTCCTACAGACACACTTCTAGCACACTCTTCCTTATCTTGAGTGTGGTCTAATGGCCTCTGTCTTGGTTACTTTTCTCTCATTGCTGAGACAAAGTAACCAACACCCAAAGTTAAAGGGGGAAAAGTTTATTTAGCTCACAGTTGTACAGGTTTCAGTCCATAATTGGCTGGCTCCAAGGCAGTGTGGCACATGGCAGAGAGGCAATAGTTCATGGCAGTGGAAGATACCAAAAGCAACAAGAGAAGAGGGCAGAGCAAGCCTCTTTCTGCCCCTTATATTGTATGAAGGCTACCCACCCTAGGGCAGGGGTAGCACTCACACCCTTAATCCCATCACTGGACCATGAATGAATCACAAACTCTAGATTCAACAGCCTCCAAGAAAAGCCTGTCCTCCATGACCACATGAGGCTTTGGGGGCGGACATCTAGACACAAACCATAACAGCCTCTCTCACCTTAGACCTTTGCATTTTCTGTTTTTTCCTTATAAAGTAATCCTTACCAAAATATTTACATGTATATTTTGCAATCATTTTATGATCTCTGATCAAATATTAGCTCTTCAATAAGACTTGCTGATGAATCTATGTCACACCTTACAAAATTTGTCTATTCAATTTATATTTCTTCCTCAAACAGGCCATCATTTCTTGCATCAACTATCCTTTTGTACTTTCAATATCTCCTTCATTACAATGTAAACTATATGTCATCTTTAAATTATGTTTCCTAAAACTTAATCCTATAAAATCCTACATCGGCCAGGTGTGGTGGAGCACACCTGGATCCCAGCACTTGGAAGGCTGAAGCAATAGGATTGCCATATTCTTGGGGCCAGCCTGGGCTACATAGTGAGTAGAAAGCCAGCCTGAAATCATAATGAGACCCTGTCTCAAAAAATATCAAAATCCTGCTTCAGTAAAGACATATTCATTTCAAAAACAATGGATTGTAATAATCAAATAAATAACAGCATATTTTAAGAGTCAAACAAGGTATTTCATTATTATAACATGGAGTAATCCTAAGTATATATTCAGTTAACAGTATATATTGAAATTATATGTTGAAAATAAGGTAAAAAGTAGAAAAAAGATGAGAAACTTTAACTTGTATCTCTCAATAGCTCATAGATAAAGCAAAAAAAAAAATAGTAAGAACTTGGTGACACTGAAAAACATAATTAAAAATATTCACCTAATCATTATTTAATGAAAACATCAAGCAAAGCATACTCTTTTTAGCTGAACATGGAATGTTAACATACATGAATCAGAAAATATTTCATGTCTAAAAGGGCTGTAAAAATTTACATATATTTTCTGGTGTAACAGAATGGTGCTGGAAATCAGTAACAGCAGAAGGATTAGAGAATATTCAATGAGTTAAGGTATAGTTAATAATTTTTAAAACAACCAACTCATTTAGTTTGAAGTTTTAAATAGGCAGTTTCACTTAAGGCATTGAAAGTCAAGATAGTGAATTTCCTTCTGGAATGTTATGAATAAGAGAATATACAAGGTAAAATTTGGATGCTAATGATACTTTTAGTGATCATTACTTGTGATATGTCAACTTTATTGGATTAAGATGCTTAGCAAGTTAATAAGCATGATCATTAATGGGTAGATTCGGTTGAGCCATGGAAGAATGGGCATGGATACTTTCTGTGTGCTGACCCCATTCCTCTCAGTGCTGCTCCCCTGCTCTGCTCCCTGGCTGCTGTGAACTAGGAAGCTGTGCTCCACCATACCCTTCCACCATGACATATATGCTGTTAAGCCAAATCACTGTGAACTGAATCCCGTCACCCTATCAATGAGCTAAATTAAACCTTTCCTGTTGTAAGTTGTTTGTGTGTTGAGTATCTCATCTCAGTGAAGAGAAAGGTGACAAATACAGAGTATATGTACTGGAGAAATGGATTACATGGTCTATCCATACTTGACAATGTGATTTAGAAAACTTTGGGGCTAGCTTCCTGGAGAAGTTTGTAATGGTTTGGGGATGTGGGCCAGAGAAGCCTTAGAAAGCAGTAAGCAGAGCCTTTTGGGTGATTCTATTTAGAGCTCAGATGACCAAAATGCAGATAGGAACAAGGAGAACACAAGCCAGGTTCAGGAGATTTTACTTTGAAACAAGGACACTACTGACATTTGAACTACAGGGTATGTGTGTTATATACATTGGGAGAAAATTTGTCTGTATTTTACCCATGTCCTGAGACACTGCATGAGACTGAGAATGAGGGCAGTGGGCTAATGAGTCTAACAGAAGAAATTTCAAGACAGCCCAAAATTTGGGCTATAGAATGATTACTGCTAGATGCTTTTACTTAGATTTGTAATGAGAGTAAGGGGCAAAGGAAAATACAAAAATTTGAAAATGTTAAATTTTGACCCAGAAGGAACCATACATAAAGTTGGAGTCAAAAGAGGCATTAAAAAGAAAGCAAGTACTTTGTATGGGGAAAAGAAAAAATGATGACTCGAGGGCACTGCAGGAATCAGAAAGACCCCACTCACTACAGGCTCAGGAATGCAGAGGTATAAACACTTCATTTGAGAAGTGAGTTCCTGGGATGCCAGCTTTAGAAGGACCGCCTAGGGAATTGAGTCCCTTGGAAGCCAATCTTGGTGTTGTTCACATAATGTTGGTTTTATTGGCATGCAGAATGCAAGAGTTGTGGCATCAAGACAACTTCCACCCAGATTTCAAAGGAAGGTCTGGTAGGCCAGGCAAGGAGCCCTGAGAAGGCAGTTCATGAATCTTTAAAAGTATAATAAGGGATATTTCAAGGTTTAACTACATAAAAATAATTCTGCAAGATCAATGTGCTATAATCAAAATAAATGCAACTAGGATATAATTTTTATAGAAAATATATCTGGTAAAGTTATAATCTCCCATAACTGATAGACAGATAGAGAGAGAGAGAAAGATCTTATCTATCTTGTTGCAGATAGGAGCCCTTATTGCACTTTAAGTAGATGGTAAGATATGACCAGATAGTGCAAAGAAATGAAGCTACAAATTGCATTTATCAATATCTCAAAACAAGATGAATATATCCAGTGGCAAAGATTCAGATTGCTTTTTTTGTTGTTGTTGTTTTGGTTTGGTTTGGTTTGGTTTGGTTTTTTAAGACAGAGTCTCACTATGTAGTTCAGGCTGGCTTTGGATTCACTGCATAGCCAAAGCTGGCCTCAAACTTACGGTGATCCTCTTGTCTCAAGATACTGAATGGTGGGACCACAGGCATGAGCCCTGCTGATTCAGACTTTTTGCCACACTGTAACCACAATTGTTTAGAGGAGAAGAAATTGTCAAAAAATTCTGGTGAAACTATAATTTGGTAAAGCATCAAAGGAGAAGAAAGTGACAATTTTATCAAAATCCTAAATGCACATTATCTTGTATCCTTCTTCTCAGAATTTACTTCTCTTGGACATTATCTATCCATATACAGTTACTTATTGCAACGTTAAATGAAATGCAAAGCACTAGAAATCATCTAAACAATTATCAACATGAAAATACATTTATAAAATATATTTATGTGTTATATATTAATGTAATAACATATGCTATATACAAATACATATGAATATTAATACATATGTATGAATATCTGGAAGTACCCTACTGCACTGGTCAGCGTTTTAGTAGCTGGGACACAATGTCGGACATATACAACTGTTTTAGGGTTCTCTAGAATAGAATTAATAGAAAATATATGTGTAATAATGCAAAGAAATTTAATGAGCCTATAGGATCAGAGGTGAAAAAGTCTACAGGGTCCTTCTGCAAGAGCAGAGGCAGATGAATCCACAATGGCTGTCTGCATGCTGGCGAGCAAGAGGATCCAGTTACAAATAAAGGTTGAAGGCTTTGACTCACTGTACAGTCAGGCACCAGTGAGCTCTTTGTAGACAAGTATGGTGACTTGGAAGGCAGAAGAAACTGGAGACTGATGTCTAAAGGCAATGATAAAGACTGAAGCACTTTCATAAGCAAACACTTCCTTCTTCTTTGCCTTTTTATTCTCTCCAGGCTACAAGTTTACTGGTCTATGCCAGCCACATCCAGGGTGGGTCTTCCTCAGTTTGCTTGCTTACATGTCTGTAATCCACAGACACACCCAGAACTTTCCTAATCTGCTAGACTGTTCTCTCTCAAGTCAAGTTGACATAGCATAATTCACAATCATAATAACTTACTGGAAGAAATGGTATATTTGGCTCATAGTTCCCAAGGTTTCAGTCCATGATAAGTTGTCTCCAAAGTAGAAACACCAGGCAAAAAGGCACAATTCATAATCACAAAAACTTAAAGGAAGAAATGGTTTGTTTGACACTTAGTTTCAGAGGTTTCAGTCCATGGCAAGCTGTCTCCAAAGTGGAAAAATCATACAAAAGGGCTTGGTGGAACAAAGCTGCTCATTTCATGGCTGCTACAAAACAAAGCACAAGGGAAGAGGTATACTTCCAAAATCTTGTCACTTGTGACCTACTTCTACAACTGAGCCTCATCTCTTAACAACATATTCAGCTAAGGATTGCAGTAGATTTATCCATTCATGGGTAAGAACTGTCATGATACAATCACAGTCCAGTTATCTCTTAATCTAGTCAAGTTGAAAGTTAAGTGGGGGACCTACCAAAAATTCTTAGTAATTATGCCAGAAAGGAAAGCTCTAAGTAACACATTTAGGAAAGAGTGTTGTACAGGTTGATCATCAGGTAATACTGTGTGAGTGTGACATTTTATGGTGTTCATTTTTACATATTTCATAACTGAATAATGTGAATTAAAACATTTCAGAGGAAAAGAAAAAAACCTAGGAGCCTTTTAAATTTCACTAAATTTAATGTGTCAACCACATAAATTGAGAAACTCGTTTGATACATAAAACTGTTCAATTGATAACATTACTTTATTGAATGGATGTTGTTTCACTTTAATATTTGTTTCAGAAGAAAAAAGAGTCAGACATATATTTGCCTCACTAAATTAAATATTATCCAAAGGTAGGAGCTATATACTCCATCAAATTTGGGACAAAAAGGAACTGTGTCAAGTGGCTTTAATGAAATAAAACCTACCTTTTATTTTCCAGTTACCCTAAAGTCACCATCATTTGTTTCAGCAGGCTCTACAAGCCATAGATGTTAAAACTTAAAATGTGAGCTTGCCATGGGACTCGCTTTCAGTGTTCTCATCTCCTGTTTAATTCATTCAAGGCCTTTGTCTGGTGTTAGCAGCTAGTTGGATTTAGATCATCCGATCCAGAGTTTTGGCATAAAGAGGTGAAGTCCCAAGGGAAACTAAGTAGCATTATGGCTTAGTTTACTCTGCCAGTTTCCATTCATCAAATTAAGGCCTGTGAATGACAGAAGAACTTCAAGTGACTTTATTAACATTAGACTTAAACTAGATTCCGCTGTGTGAATAGGGATCCGATTTCTTATATTTGAAAATATTTTCTAAACCTAAAATTAGAGATAAAAATAGCAATTAAAAATTAAAAAAAAGTTACTTAACTACAGACACACAAGCACCACATATTATGTATATAATACAAAGACAAAGAAGTTGTAATCATTTTACCAAATGATATAAACTCATGTTTGATATCACTAACATGGATGATTTTTATAAAGGCTGAAAGAAAAATATTAAATTTCAATTACAGAAATGACAGAATTATGAGAAGGGAAATATTTATGTTCAAAAATAAACAGAAGGATTTAATTAGCATTTTTAAAAAGCACATTAAATAAATGACAAGTTGCCAACCACTACTATGGAAATAAATCAAGATTGTAACTTGGCATACTTAGTTCTAGTTAAGCTGGGAGAAGGTGAATGGCGAAATGGTACTCTATGCATTAGCCATCAAAAAGTCATTGATTATAAGATTCTAAATGATTTGTTTTTGTTGATTCTTTGTTTACTATGATACGGTTTTAAATTGTGTCCTAGAACTCTGTGCATCGTTCACTGTAAAACATCCTAACGGACCTTCTGTCTCTTTGAATAGCCAAGAAGGAAGACCTAGGGATGTTTACCACTACTATCTCTTCTATCTAGATTTCCTTTCCCTATGGACTGTTCGCTATAATTCACTCACAAAGGTTGTATTAGAAGTAGCTCTTTAGACACCCAAAATAAAAGAACCCACCCCATATCAATGCCACTTCCATTATCTGACATATATTATTCTTTATTTGTTAATTTACTGATTGTTCCTTCTCGCCATCTTAATATTCATGACAGTAAGTGTTTCTGTGTGTTTATATTGGTACAGTTTCCTCTAACAATCCCTGAAACATAATAAGTATTAAATAGATATTGGATGAGTCAATGGACAATTAAACCCCTGCCCAACATTATGACATAAGGAAATTATTGATGTGACCTAGTGCCCAAATATGAGAGTTTTAATAAATTTTTTAAAAGACATACAAACATTATACACAGTGAAGTATAGTAATGATTTGGGAAACTCTGTAGCTGCATAATTTTATTATAGTATTCTCAAATTAAACTGAAGTCACAAAGTGTACAGGAATAAAAATCAAGATTAAATCCATAAAAAATACCACTATAATCATAAAGAAGTGGGTACCAATTTTTCCTTTAATCTTTTCTTTTTTTGTGTGTGGGTACCGGGGGTCGACCTCAGGACCTTGCGCACCAGCAGGCGCCCGTGCCGCTGAGCGATATCACTGGCCCTTTTTTTGTATGTGGGATCCGGGAGTCGAACTCAGGCCCTCATGCTTGCCAGGCAGGCGCTTACCCCGCTGAGCCATCTCACCTTTAATCTTTTCTAAGACCATACTTTAAAAGTAATTGCTAATAAAAAATTATTAACTGGTCTGAAAGTAAATAAAAAATTTTTATTTTGCTTCTTTTATATAAAATGTAGTATAAAGTCTCTTAAATCCCCAGAAACTTCAATTTTCCATGTACTTTTGTAATTATTTTATGATCATAGATAATTTTAATGCTTTATTACATACCTCATTAATTTGTTCTTTTAGTTTGAGAGAAAACACCTTCTCAAATATGGACAGAACAGCCTAATTCTATCATCCTGTTAGAAATAACTGAGACATGTCAAAATCTATTACGGAAATTTAATGAACATTGTAGCTTCTTACACTGTATCTCCACGTGTTTTCAGTAGAAATCTAATTCACAAGATGACATGAAATCCACCTAAAACATATTCTAATCTCTGCTCAGAGTCACAAATTACATATTGATGATTCACATATGTATTTGAAGTTTGAAAGTACACGTGCTGTAGAAAACAGTGTGAAGGTTTCTAAAAAAATAACAACAGAGCTTTTACATGATCTAGTAGTCCTACTTTTGAATATATACCTAGAATTATCGACATCAGGATTTCAGAGATATCTACATTCTCACGTTCATTGCAACACTTCACACAGTGACCCAAATATTCATGGCATCCATTTGAGGAATGATGCCAGGGTAGAGAAAATATCATATACAAAAACATTGACACAGTATTACTATTCGTCCTTCATCAGAGGAAATCCTGTCATTTGCTAAGTATGGGTAGAACTGTAAGACACTGTACTAAATGAAATAGGTCTGTCACATACCGAATGATTCCACTCCTATGGTATATCTAAACATTGCCAAAATTATTGAAGTAGAAAACCCTGAGGCACGTAGGGATATATTTTTCAAATGGGAAGGGGATAAAGAGATGGAGGGAGGGATGAGAGAGGGGAGGGAAAAGGAATGGAAAAAGAATCGAGATCTGGTATATACATGTGCCAACTCCCCACAATGAATACAATCAATATGCAATGCAAATACGTACCAATAAAAAATAAAAACTGAAAACGATGAAACAAACTAAACAAAAAAAGAAAGTTATATAGATGCACAAGATGAATAAATTCTAAAGATCACATCTACAACAGAGAAAGTATCTACAGTTGACAAAATAAATGAGCAGGTAATAACACACACACACACACACACACACACACACACACATACAAAGATACGAGAATCTCTGGGGAGGTGACTTGCATGTTTTTTGCCTTGCTTGTGGTGATGGTATGATGATTAAATGCTTATGTCCAAACTCATCAAATTGTATGCATTAGATATGTGCAATTTGTTGGATATTAACTATGCCTCAATAAAGCTGTAAAAAAGCATAATTAAAACAATACCCAATTTAATTTCATCATTGTGTTGTGTATTAATTTATGGCTGTAGAGGTACAAATATGCTTCTCAAATGATTTTGGCAAGTTTCCCATTTTCTCTCTCATCCTCAGAGTGAGGCAGTGTGCAGCAGCGCTTTGGCTTGTGAGCTCCGGAGTGAGACTGCCTGGGATCGGAGCACAGGGGTGGCTCCTGTCAGCCACTTAGGCTGCCGGAGCTCAGTCTTTTGTTTTTTTTCCCCAAGGAAGAAACACATTTCTTGAGCACCAACAGCATGCCAGGCACTACCTTCATTCCTTCATGTTTGTTTATTTCTCTCTTAAAGGTTTTCTTTAAGTTAAAATTTATTTTGACAGGATATACAGTGTGATGTTTGTGATGTTTTGATGTATCCATATAATGTAGAATCGTAACCATGAACATACTGATTATGGCCTAGAGATTTATGATTTTTTAAATCATAATCATAAGTGTGAAGATCTGAGATCAGTGTCTGAAGCAAAGTATGGTATATAATTTAAAAATTTTTGACAGTACTAGGAATTGAACCAAGGACCTTCATACTGATGTACACCCTTTAATATGTTATTTTATTTTATTTTTGATATTTTGTGACAAGATCTTGCTAAGTTGTCCGGGCTGCGCTCAAATTTGGGATCCTCCTGTCTCAGCCTCTCACAGTGCTGGGTTTATGCTTTGTTATCATTGCTCATGTGTAAATCAATCCTTTTGACTCATTGCTTATTCTTTCAGTCCCCCCCACCCCAGTTTACTTGCTCCTTTCCAAGGTGGCTGGTAGAGAAAGTACTTATTTGTTATCTAGTACAGAAATGATGTTTATCTGTTGTTGGGGGCAGGGAGGCTCCAGGGTGCATGCTGGTCCTTGGTGCACTTCACCCCATCCTGTGAATTATGATTTTCAACTTGCTGAGCCTTCTGCTCTCCTCTTGGGCTGAGTTCTGTGATTGTTGACCTATTTGCATGGTGCGTTTCTCTAAGTCACATCCGCTGCTTGACACGCATCTGGCTTGGCCTCCGTGTATCCTTTGTCATCCTTGTTACAACTCAGTGTTCATCATCTGTACTTTGGGGTGGAAATAGCATTACTTGAATTTTATATTCCTTATCCTACAAATGCAACAGGTTTTGTCCTACATTTTGAGGGGCCTGGAGCAAGAAGATTGGAACATAAATCTCCACTGGTCCTACTTCCTGTCCCATTTCTATAAGACATGGGTGCAGAAGGGAAGTTCCTCTTATGCTCAACTTCTTGGATCCTCTGGTTTATCAGAAAGATGTGGAGTTGTGACAAGTTGCAAGGAGAGGGAAATTTTGTGCTAACAAGACACAAGAGAATGGACAGTAACATAGCAAATCCCTGGTGCCCATAGTTTTATCACATGAGTCGAACCATTGCTTGCTCCTTGCTTATCCAGTTAAAGCTGATCTAAACCCCCTTTTCTGCATATTAAGTGAAATAATCACTTCTGTGCCTATGTTTGTTGTTCCTCAGTTAATTGATTTAGTTGAGTGAAAAAAACTGAATGAAAAAATGCCTACTTTATTTGGACTACAGAAATAGAATATCGATTTAAATATCACTTCCTTATGTTCCAGTGAAATCTTTCTTGTTCTCAATGAAGACTTTCCTATCTGCATCTTGTAATTAAGCATGTTCTTAAGCTTCTTGTCAAACAGTAAAACTCACATTTCTCTCTCTGTACTGGAATGCTTTTCTCACTAGATTTTGATTTCCTTAACTTTGAATTCTATATTTTCTTCTCTTTATATAGACACTGACACATAGCACCAATTCTAAAACAGTGTAAAATGAATGTACCTTTAATGAAATGATGGAAACTAATGTACTTGAATTTAGTAAAAATTCCACATCCAACAATTAATGGTTGGATGAATGAATTTTGATAATAAAGTTTAAATGAACTATCATTGCTATAGATGAAAAATAGATAGATGATAGACGATAGATGAATGTATACAACATTATCATAGAAATTTAGAATCAATAATACCCCACAGTTGCCTGGAAATAAGTGTGTAAATATGCCCTTTCTTTTCTTAGATTTAGAGATTTAGTCCCAGGAACATAAAACATCAAGCTTCAAACCCCTTTTCTGTGGACTTTGCCTATTGCAAAACAGTTCTCACTGCAAATGACACTGACACACCAGTTCTGTTTGTTGTAAGATTTACTTCCTCTTACTTGAAAATTATGAATTACCTTTGAAGGAAAAATGAAACACAGGTTGGTTAAATTATGTGTACCATTTCAGAAATTTCTCCTAAGGTGAAAGAACAGGTAAATATCACTTAGGCGTATAGATTTAGAATTCTGTACTAACAATGATGAAAGGAGTTGCTCCTGTTTTCATATCACACATTATTTCATAAGGCATTTTTTGAGGGGGAATAGGAGAATTTATGGTCTTGAATTCCCTTAAGTTTTTAGATGGTAGAGCATTCACTGAGCCTCAACCAGCATTTTTATTTCTTACAGCAGTAGTTCAAATTTTTTGAATTGATCAAATTGCTTTGAAAAAATGCAACCATCCTCCTGGTGTGACTAAAGCTAATAGTGATGCTTTAGGTCACTGGAAAATTGAAAAATGCAAGTCAAAAAAGAATACAATGGCAAAAGGACAGCTTTAGCCTATTTGGGACATTTGACTGAAGCTGAAAGGGACATTAAAGGGAAACATATTCCATTGGTATTTTAAAATACACTCAGTATTTTATAATGCCAAATGATATAATAAAATGTCTTTCCAAACTAAGAGAAGAAAAGACAAATTTAATAGATATGGCAAAGAAACATATCTGATATGTCAGAAACACAAATAATTTTATATATTTGACAGAGTACCAAAATAAAGACCCATAATAGATGTTTATCCATCAAATATATTATATAGAGAGAAACCTATTCCACTGACTCCAATTTTGTTCTTTATCAGGCTTATCCTAAGGCTTACTGGAGTACAATACAGAATATCTTTCTCAGGAGCTCCTGCACAGCCCAGAGTCAGGAATACTAAGAAGTAAATCAGAAGCTGTAAAAAATTTTGTATCTGTACAAAGAGAGAGATCTCAGGTATTTCAGTTTAGAGGATAAAAGTCACTTTAATCCTGATGGAAGACATATTTAGATGACTGAAATTGTCAATTCCTAATCATCTTATTTGAAACCAGTTTTCTTATAAACTTTGTCAGTAAATTCAGGACAAAAGAAAAACAAAACAAAATAACACACCCTAGAACATAGCCAGTCAGCCAATATATTATGATTTTTTTTTAATGTGGGTACCAGGGGTCAAATTTAGGACCTTGCGCTTGCCAGCAGGCACTTGTGATGCTGAGCAATATCACCGGCCCCTTTTTTCCTTTTTATATGGGTGCTGGGAGTCGAACTCAGGACCTCATGCTTGCTAGGCAGGCACTTATGCCGCTGAGCCATCTCACCGGCCCTATGTTATGATTTAGAAAGAAAAATTATTTCTTTTAAAAGGTATATTGAGGGCCGGTGAGATGGCTCAGCGGCATAAGCGCCTGCCTTGCAAGCGCGAGGGCCCGAGTTCGACTCCCGGATCCCACATACGGAAAAGGGGCCGGTGATATCGCTCAGCGGCACGGGTGCCTGTTGGCGCGCGAGGTCCTGAGGTCGACCCCCCGGTACCCACAAAAAAAAAAAAAAAAAAAAAAAAAAAAAAAAGGTATATTGAGATATACACAGGCAGATATATAGAAGTACAGTTTATATATCAGCCTATAATATATTTACCTAAGTGAATTATTCTCCTTCATTTTAGTGGTTCTCTGCTGCAAGCATGTACAGAAATGGAAAAGGATCGATAGATGGGTGCAAGGGGAATAAGGGGATGAGAAAAGCAATGAAGATGTGTTATGTACATGTTCCAGTTCTCCACAAGGAATGTAAACATTAGGTACCACAAGCTTGTACTAATAAATAAAAAATTTAAAAATACATTTTGTCACCAGATGGTAACGATTCAAAATAGCAAGCACTGCAGGTAATTTATTTAAAGGGCAAAGAACACTTCCTATAGATTTCTCTGAATATTTTAACTTGTGTTTATCATAGATAAAACACATTGAACATATTATTTCACAATACACTAGTAACATATGTTGGCAAAATGAGTTTATGCACAGTTCCCTGATGTTTTTCAAGTATGCATTTGTGTGTACATGTTGGACAAAGAGAAAATGAAAACAGACACAAATGAAAAGAGGGGTGGGGAAAGAGAAAGTTTCTAATGTCTACATGTCCTTTTAAAGGGTTTATTTTTTTAATTTTTAAATTAAAATTGGTCTACAAAAAATAAAAAATTACACATATTAATTGGAGAACCTGATATTTGAATATATGTATAGATTGTGCAATATTAAATTATGTTAAAATATCTCCTCAAATATTTATCATTTCCTTATGGTAAAAACTTTCAAAGTCTTTTCATCTAGCTCTTTGACATATACAGTATTTAACTGTTAACTATAGTAACTATACTATAAAATAACACACCAGAACTTTTTTTCCTATCTACCTTTAACTTAGTAACCATTAATCAAACTTTACCTATTCCTTTACTCATTGGAAGACAATTTAACTTTCAATTTCTAGGAGATAATTTTTTTCAGATCCTACATATAAGTGAGATCATGTAATATTGTTGTTTGTGTTTAATTTATTTCACTTAACAAAATGATCAAATTTTGGTCCATTTTACTGCAAGTGATGGATTCCATTCTATTTTATGGCTGAAGAGTATTTCATCATGTACTGTACACGTACCATGTCTTCTTTATCCTTTCATTAGTTGGTGGACACTTTGCTTCCAATTCTTGGCTGTTGTGAATAGTGCTACCATCAACAGAATTGTCTGTCTGATAGACTGATTTTATTTATTTATGTGTATACATACCCAGTTATAAAGTTGCTGTGACATAGAGTACTTCTATTTTTAATTATTTCAGCAATTATACATACTGCTTACCATAATGACTGTGCTAATATGCATCTCCACTAAAATTGTCCAAAGATTCTCTCTTTTCCAACCATCAACAGCACTTGTTATTTTTATTATTTGTAATAGAAATAATTTTACCATGACGAGGTGAATCTCATTGTGGTTTTGATTTCTATTTTCCTTATGATTACTAATGTTGAACATTTTTTCATGTATCTGTTAGTAGTTTGTATATATTCTTTTGAGAAATGTCTATTAAGGTCTATTAGCCACGATTTATTTGGACTCATTTTGTTTTTCTACTACTGAGTTTCTGATTTCTTTACTTATTTTCATATCAATTCCTTGCCACATGTATGGGTTGCAAATATTTTCCCCTATTCTATAGATTATCTCTTCACTCTGCTGACTGTTTTCTTAGCTGTGGAGAAGCTTTTTGTTTGATGTAATCCCATTTGTCTATTTTGTTTGTTTGTTTGTTTTTATTTCCTGTGACTTTGTGATCTTGTCCAAAAATATCCTGCCAAATCCAGTATCTGGAAACATTTCCCTTCTGCTTTTCAGTAATTTTTTAGTTTCAGGTTTTACATTTAAGTCTTAAACCACTTTGAGCTGATTTTTGTAGGTGATGGGAGATAATAGTATACTTGTTCTTCTACATATGGATACTCCTTTGTGTAACACAATTTATTGAAAATATTATCATTTTCCTAATGTCTAATATTACCAAGCTGTTGGAAAATAACTGAGTGTATATGCATGGGTTTTCTTTTACATTATTTTGTTCCACTGGTGTGTCTACTGTTATGTCAGTACTCTACTGTTTTGATGATTATAGCTTTGAAGAATGCTTTGAAGTCAGGTATTATAAAGACTTCTGCTTCATTCTTTTTGGTCAAGATGGTTTTAACTACTTGGTTTTTTGTGGTTCTATATAAATTTAGGTTTCTTTGTAGTTCTATGATGAATGTTATTGGTGTCTTAACAGGGATTGTATTGAATCTGTAGTTCACTAAGTGTGGTATGAACATTTTAACCATGTAGGTTCTCCTAATCCTTGAACATGAGATACCTTTCCATTTACCCTCCAATTTCTATTTACTCTTCAATTTTTTTCAGCAATATTTCATAATTTTGATTGTAGAGATTTTTCAGGTTTTTGTTTGAATTTATTACTGACATGTTATTATTTTCCGATATTGTTAATAGGATTGTTTTCTTCACCTCTGTTTCAGATAATTCACTGTGGACATGTAGCATTACTACTGATTTTTTGTGATTTTTGCACCCTGCAACTTTGCTGAATTCATTTATTACTCCTAATAGATTTTTTTGTGTGTGAAAAACTTTGGTGATACATAATACGATGGCTATAAATTTCATTCTTAGAACTGCTTTTGCTGAATCCGGTAAGTTTGCTATGTTTTGTCTCTGTTTACACTTGTGTTAAAATTTCTTTATTTAATTTTTGATGTCCTTTTGGTCCATTGGTTCTTTTTTTTTTTTTTTTGTGGGTACCGGGGGGTCGACCTCAGGACCTCGTGCGCCAACAGGCACCCGTGCCGCTGAGCGATATCACCGGCTCCTTTTTCGTATGTGGGATCCGGGAGTCAAACTCAGGCCCTGGCGCTTGCAAGGCAGGCGCTTATGCCGCTGAGCCATCTCACCGGCCCCATTGGTTCTTTAATATACATGCATTTGTGTTTGTAATCTTGCTTTGTGCCTGTCTTTCCAGAAATTTGAATTCACCTGCTTGTTTTCCCAGACCCTGTACTCACTTCTTATTTTAGCACTACATGGAACCTAGGCCCAATTTTTCTGGGAGCTTGGCATTCATGTGGTATCATTGCTTCAAAACTAGAGGGTAGTCCCAGCCGAGGTTTGTCCCAAATCTATAGTTGGGTATTATTTACAATGAACACAGAGTTCATTCTCCCCAGAAAGTTACTCTGTACCCACAGTCATCTTCCTGGGACCACAGGGACCAAGATGCCTTATCCACAGTCTTTGACCTGTGGACAAGCAAAGGAAAATCTGCCTGGCTCTGGGCAGAATTACCATAGATGGAACAGCCCCAGGCACCTGTGCAATACCTTTATCCACCAGTGCCTCCAAGCTATATCTAGCATTGGGCCTACAGTTTACCAAGAGGAGCACAGCACTGGAGATGGATCATGGCCCTTCTACTATGCTACGTATTGCTGAGATGGACTCAAGGCTGAGTAAATAACGAGTGACACTGACTTGAATAGTTCAATAGACTGAAGCTATTAGGCTTTCCCTGGTACCAGAACTACACAGAGGCTCTATCTGTAGGCAGGACTGGAGATGCAGACCATTGAGGTTTGACCAATGATAGATTTTATCACCCTGAACAAAACTGGAGGGCAAACTCCTGAGCTAACTACCCCAAACTACTCCCAGAAAATAGAGTTTTGTTCTACTCTCTGCAGCCTGAAGCTGTGGCTCTGTTGGTTAAGGCCATACTCTGGCCACTTAGACTAATGCCTTCAAGCTTGGTCATGCCTATATCTCAATAGCCACAAGGACCTGCAAACTCTACAGGTTGAAATAAGGCTAGTAGTCATGCAGGCTAAGACCTGAGTCTGTCCCAGTGGAAAGCAGTGAAAGAAGGTAAAAAAAAAAAAAAAGGTGGATCACAAGTTGGACACACCTGCATCATCACACAGAGAAAGATCTACACGTCAGGGCAACAGATCTGACTTCTGCCTACGTCACTGCCAGGCATGGAGATGGAGCTGGCCTTGCTTAGTGTCAGGGAAGTTTTGCAGTTCTCTCTCTGAGGAATAGCTCTGCTGTTGGAGACAGTCTCCTGGATACTATGATTGAAACTAATCTGAATCACACATTTTCCTCCCAGCCCCAAGGATCTGCACATTCTTAAGGAAGGTGTGTGTGTGTGTGTGTGTGTGTGTGTGTGTGTGTGTGTGTGTGTGTGCTGAAGGCCAACTCCATCTCCATGCCTGGCAATGATGTAGGCAGAACTCAGATCTGTTGCCCTGGTGTGTAGATCTCTCTGTGTGATGATAAGTGTGTGTCCAACTCGTGATCCATTTTTTTTTGCCTTCTTTTGTAATATTGTGATGAAAAAAAATTGAAAATAAAGTTTTGTTACTTATGTGGCCCAAGACAATTTCTCTTCATTCAAAACAAAATGAATGAAAATAAAAAAGGAAAAAGAAAAAGAAAAAAAGAAGGCAGACTACAGATTGGACATGACTTTTGACTCAATCTGTGAGCTCTGGCCTGTATACAAAACCTTTGGTTTCTACCCAGTGCTGGGTTTTCTGTGGTGGGACTGTCAAAGACCTTGCTAATGTCAAAGACCTGTGTTCACTTGTGTGCCCTTCTCTCGAGTGGGTAAGCCTTGCTTTCTGCTCTGCCGCTGGAGGTTGGAGAAGAGGCAGTCGGCTGCTAGTATAATGCAGTTCAAGCTCTTCAGTACATGGTTACTACTCTGGCAACAGGGGGCTCTACCTGGTAGTAGGTTTCACTGTGTTGGGCCCATTATTGGGGTTTGCCTTGGGCCACATACAAAATATAAAATAATGTACACAACTAACAAAACTGTACTAGATAGATAGTAGATAGATGATAAAAATGAGGCGTGATGAGAACACAATAATTAAAAAACTATTGCAACAGCAGACACATAGCCATTAGTCATCCTCAAAATATGCTCCATCACTTTAGACACACATCTTATCACTCTTTCCGCTTTTGGAATCAGCTCTGGAAGTCCTTTCTCCTGGTTGTCTTTAGATGCGCTGTCATGACTGCCTTAATGTCCTGATTGGATTAAAAACTTTTACCTTCATTGTTATCACGACTTTGAGGAACAGCTGGAAATTCCATGGTGCCAGGTATGGTGAATACTGTGTATGCTGACCTCCATAATGTGAGTACTTGGTGTAAACAATGTAAACATTGTGAATCTCTCCAGGACATTGAAGCAACCGTGACAGTGTAACTCATAAAAGGACTTCTAGAACTGCTTCAGAAGGTAGACAGTATGAAGGGGTAAGTGTATTTGACATCATGGGAAGTATGTTGAGGGGCGTTAATGACAATGTGTATTTTACTGTGTCTTTTACAAATACATTTTTTAAGTTTTAATTTAAGTATTTACCATCGTTTTTGATGGAGCCACATACACAAATGTATGATTTGAAAGCATCTCAAAGCTAATGTACCAAAAACTGGATTGATATTTTATTCCACTCACTTACAATATGATCTTCTAGTTTTCTTCAAGAATAAATGGTATCACACTTCTTTCCTGTCCTTGTATGCATCTTTGGGTTAAGCTTTCTCTTCTGATCCATGTCCCTCATTAGGCCCTCCTGATTCCACCTCTCAAAGAGCTCTGTTTTCCCCTTTTTCTCAGTCTCCATTGATGTTTCAGTGATTTAAAGGATGATGGACTCTCAGTTGTCTTGCTATGAAATCTTTCCAAGAAATGAGGTGTGTTATGTACATCTTCCTACTTTCTAAAATTAATATGAACTTCTTGTATTGCAAACATGTGTGTCTTAGTTACTTTTCTCTCATTGCTGAGACAAAATACCTCACACCCAAAGTTAAAGGAGGAAAGGCTTATTTAGCTCACAATTTGTAGAGGTTTCAGTCCATAGTTGGTTGACTTCAAGGCAGGGTGGCATGGGAGAGGAGAAAGAGTTCATGGCAGGCAGAAGATAGCAAAGCAACAAGACATAGCCACAGCTCTTTCTCTTCCTTATATCTTATCCAGGCTACTTAGGGCAGATAGCTCTTACACCCTTAATCTCAGTGCTCCTGATCCTCACATTGCACCATGAATCAATACCAGCGTCACACACTCTAGATCAAGCCACCTCTATGACCACATGAAAAAGCCCCATCTGTGACCACATGAGGCTTTGTGAGGACATCTAGACACAAGCTGTAACATTCCAACCCCAGCCCCCACAGAGATTCATGCACATCCCTTTCCGCAAAAGGCATTTAGTCCATTTCCAAGAGTTGCCAAAGTCCTAACAGTTTCAGCATTGCTGAAAAGTTCAAGGCCCAAGTCTCCTCTGAGATTTAAGGCTAACTCTTAGCTGCAAGACCTGTACAAAGGAAAAGAAAGTAAAACACTTCTGACATAGAATGGGAAAAGATAAACATTTCCATTCCAAAACTACAAACAGGAGGATAGCAAGGAATGGGGACAATCTAAGACCAAAATACAGCAAGGAAACATTAAATCCCACAGTTCCAGTTCTAGCATTCCCCAGCAATTTGTGGCAAGTTGTGAACTCCAAAGGTTTTGGATGGCTTCATCCCTATGACACTTTTGGTGATTGTAGTTCTCATGGCTTCTTTCTTTGGCTAACTTTGCTCACTCTTTGGATGATCCATGCTCCTGGCTTCTCCAACATTCTGAGGTCTCCACTTTACCTTCGGCTTCACACTCACA
Organism: Erethizon dorsatum; assembly: GCA_028451465.1. Lineage (NCBI taxonomy): Eukaryota > Metazoa > Chordata > Mammalia > Rodentia > Erethizontidae > Erethizon > Erethizon dorsatum. The sequence goes on from CM051833.1 coordinate 62,642,872, forward strand.
CCTTCACACACTGCCCTCTCAGGGGCACACTGCCTGGCCCCTCAGGCCTTTTGAAATCTGGGTGGAAGCCTTCTTGACCCCACAGCTCTTGCATTCTTCAGGTACCTAAAACCAGTACCATGTGGATGATGACAAGGTCTGCTGCTAGCTGAAGCAGTACCTAGTCTTCCTTTTCTCTGGCTGTAGGGATCCAGTGCCTATGAACCAAATCGCAAAGAAAAACTTCCCTAGGACACCACCATTCAGGAATGAGGTGCCTTAGGGCTTTCTCCTTACAGCAAAGTCTTTCACTTTTGAAATTTTGAGGCTGCAAAAGGTGGAGTCCTGCTGCTGCTTCTGATGCCCTCAGGCCATCTTTTCTATTCTGTTCCTCCTCAGCAATCAAGATCTGCTCTGCTCTGTTTTTGCAGTCCACAACTTTACTAGAGCTTCCTTTCTGGCCAAATTCAAAATTATTTAAATCATTCTGCTGGACTCTTTGCTCTTGATTCTCAACATAAAGCTGCCTAAAGGCCCCCAAGAGTAGACATGACATAGCCCAAATTACACTGCCTTGAAATTCCTTCTGTAAGTTTAATTAGTCAGCTGCCCTTAACCTCAGTCTCAGACAAAGTCTCTGGACATGAACAAGATGCAGACAAACTTTCCGCCAAGCAGTGACACACATCATCTGGAGTCCAACTGCCAATGCAGTCCTTCCCAGCAGAAACCTTCTGAGCCTGGCATTTACCGCAATCATTTCTGTCAGCATTCTGGTCTTCTGATGGACCAGAATCTCCATCAAGGACAGCCTAAGGTGCTCCAGCTCTACTTTTTCAGCTGGCGTCTCCAAACCTTTCCAAACTCTTCCCACAACTCAGCTCCAAAGGCTCCTGAACCATCTGGTCAGGTTCAGTCAAAGAAAGGACCCCAATCTCAGTACCAAATTCTGTCTTAGTTTCTTTTTTCTCATTGCTGAGACAAAATACCTCACACTCAAAGTTAAAGGGGGAAAAGTTTGTTTAGATCACAGTTTGTAAAGGTTTCAGTCATAATTGGCTGGCTCCAAGGCAGAGTGGCATGGCAGAGGAGAAACAGTTCATGGTGGACAGGAAATAGCAAAGCAACAAGGGATGACCATAACTCTTTCTATCCCTTATATCTTATTCAGGCTACTAAGGTTGGGTGGCACTCACACCCTTAATCCTAGCACCCTTAATCCTCACACTGCACCATAAGTCGATCCCAGTGTTACACATTCTAGATCCAGCCACCTATGACCACATGAGGCTTTTGGGGGAACATCTAGACACAGCTATAATAATGTACTTCCAAAATAGAAATTTTAAAAGTCCTACTAGCTATTCTCCTTACATTTCTCAGCTGAAAAACTATTCATAGATCTGTTCAATAATTGTATTATCATTGAAAAATTATGCCATGCATTGTAGCATTGAAATTACTTTACATACATCTTTAATTCTCAGGTAAAAAATATAAGAAACATAATTACTTCACAAATTTATAACTGTGGGAACTAAGAAAAATCTTTCTACTCCTAAGTGATATGATTAGAACACAGTGTATGAGATCAAATTCAGTAATACTACTTAGAAGGCACTTTTTATTTTAATGCCCACAATTCATCCCTATTTGTTTGTCAAGTTTTAGCTAATGACTTACATCTAGCAAGCCTCTCTTTGCACTCTCAACACTGGGCTGACTCTCAGAATTCTGTACTTCAAAATTCACAGCATTTGTTAAAGTGTTTAATATACGTAGGTTTCATTTCTGACTTACTTTTCTCTCTAAAATGAGGGATCTGATTTTGAATCCATCTCCAATGGTGCTTACAGTGAGTGGAACATGGTGGGAAAGAGAAACATTTATGAAACAGTAGTGAATCACTTGAGGCTACATCTGGCCTTTTTATGATGAATTACCAAAATTTTGTATGTAATATCTATGTTGTTTAAAAGTAAGCTGTCAAAATACAGTAATTTTATGAAAACTTGGTGGCTGTCAGGTGGGTAGAATGAGGAAATAGTGGTCTAACATAAAATGGCTCCCAATATTTTTGCGCAGATTAAAGGCAGATGACTTCTAATCATAGACCCGAGTTTAATTCATGGACATAATTTAGTGTTTTCTTCAGTTTCTCCTTTATGCTCTTATTACTATCAGGCTGGACTTATGTATTGGAAGCCAGATATTCTTCTTTTGCAATAATTTTTTTCTCCTTTTACCTATTGCAAATTATTTACCCTTAAGCAAACTCTCAGTATATTCTTATCTTGTTGCAACTTCTGGTAAGGGAAACGGCACCCTGGCTTTCCTGTGTATTAAAAAATCTGGGGTAAAATTAGTATTTCTGAAGATTTAATCTTTTGTATTTTTCAGGGATTACATATGTATATTTATAAACATAGAAAAATATAAATGCATTTTTAAAATACTTTATGTACTTTATATATTCTGAAACTATGTAAAGTATGCTTTCTGAGACTCATAACTCCAGCTATGAAGAAATAATAAAGTAACTGATAAAAGAAAAGATATAAAACTTATGACTGATTTGCTAATCAAAAGACCATCTTGTTCTGTTCATCATAGTTTTACAAGATCAGTGCATTTTGTGAAATAAACCAAGCACAGAAAAATAAGTATCATGCTCTCTCTTTTTTTTTTTTTTTTTGTGGGTACCGGGGGTCGACCTCAGGACCTCGCGCGCCAGCAGGTGCCTGTGCCGCTGAGTGATATCACCGGCCCTTTAATTCCTTTACGTGGGTTCCGGGAGTCGAACTCAGACCCTCATGCTTGCCAGGCAGGTGCTTATGCCACTGAGCTATCTCACTGGCCCCTCATGCTCTCTTTCATGTGAAAGTTTTTACTATAAATAATTAACAAATATTTGAGAAGATAAATATGTTTATCATAATTTAGACGTTATCCAAAGTGTATATGTATTAAAATATTACATGATACTTCATTAATATATATAATTTATAAAGTAAAAATGAATAAATATAAGTTCAAATATCACTATCACAGGACTAAACTTTAGCTGAAAATAAATTTCATACTTCTTAAAATCAAAGGTAATATCTAAAAGAAATGAATGATTCACAGGAGGAGAAAAAATTGTAAATTTATGTAGTGAATGTATCTCTTCTAAAAATTCAGTAAATAAAATTGTAAATTTATGTAGTGAATGTATCTTTTCTAAAAATTCTGTAAATCCTAGGACACTTCTAATTGGAAACAATCAGTGAATAGACTGTGATCAATTATTTTGATTTTAACTAAGGCTCAGGAGTGGACTCTGAAGCATGCCTAGAAGCTTGATGTGTCTTTATGAACAATAGTAAATACCATAGGGACAGAGGATAACTTACAGATTTTGTACTGGAACAGATGCAAATAATTCCTGTCCCATTTATTTTTCCATGTGTGGACACTTGACTCCAGATGGATTGATAATAAATATTTTACTTATGTTTTCAAAAGTAGTTTTTAAATTGATCTACAAAAGTTGTGTGTACAAGATGGTGTTCTGAAGTATATACACACTGCGGAATGGTTAAATCTAGATAATTCACAGGGTATGATTTCATATGTTCCCATTTTTGTGGTGGAAATAATATTCATTCTCCACATTTAAAAAGCAATATGTCTTCACTAAGTGTAGTCATCGTGTTTTGCAATAGATTTCTTGAGCCTATTCCTTCCATTAAATTGTAATCATCCATCATTTACCAGTATGTTCCCAAAGCCCCACTGCAAGCCACTGTGACATATATTTCACATTTTCTTTGTCCACTCTTCAATTAAGATGGAAGTTTCCTTATATTGATCATTGAAAATCCTGCTGCAATGAACACCTGTATACAGAGACTTCAATATATTGTTTTAATCTCCTTTTGTTATATGTCCAGTTATTAGATTGCTGCATGATACGGTTGTCCTAGTTTCAGATTTTTGAGGAATCCCCATACAGTTTCCTATAATGGTTTTATTAATTTCCATTTACTCCAACAGTTGTCAGAGTTTCTTTTTCTCTGAACATGTTATTTTTGGTTGTTTTGGTGACAGGCATTATAATAGAACTACTGTGATATCTAATTGCAATTTTGATTTGCAATTCCTTGTGGATGAGTGGTGAGTACTTTTTTCATATACTTCTTGGTCACTTTAATGTCATCTCTTCTGAAATCTCTAATTAGGTATTTTGCCCATTTTAAAACCAGCTATTTAATTTTTGCTACCAAGTTGCTTGAGTTCTTGTATATTTTGTACATTTGCCCTTTATCAGATGTATATTCTGCAAATATTTCCTTCCATTGTCTCCACTGAAGGTTTTCTCTTCACTTTGTTGGCTATTCCCTTTTTTTGTGTAAGTTTGATGTGATATAATTTGTCTAGTTTTGCTTTTATTTTTTAACATTTTGTGGTGATATCCAAAATTTTTCCCAGATCAATGTCAGAGATTTGTCCCTATATTTTATTATACTAGTTTCATGGTTCAGATCTTGCATTTACAAACTTTAACCCACTTTGAGTTGGTATTTGTATAGTGAAAGAAGAGGGTGTAATTTGTTTCTTTTGCATGTAAATCTCCAGTTTTCCCATAACTGTTTATTGAAGTGATTATCATTTCCAAATTGTGTGTTCTTGAAACCTTTTTAGGTAATTAGTTGGATATAAAGTGTAGGTTTATTTTGGGCTATTGATTCTGTTCTAATGATTTATATTTCCACTTTCATTTCAGCACCATGTCTTTTTGGTTACTATAGCCTTGTATTTCAGTATTTTTTTTTTTTTAGGTCAACCAGTGTAATACATCCAGCTTTATTCTTCTCATTCAAGATATCTTGAGATATTCATAGTCTTCCATGGGTACATACAAATCTTGGGATTCTTTTTCTAGTTATATGGAGATACCTTTGTTGTTTTGACAGGGATTGCATTGAATTGGTAGAATGCTTTAGGTAGTATGGACATTTTACAATATTAATTCTCCTACTCCATGAACATGGTGTCTCTTCCAATTTATTTGTAGCTTATTTTATGTTTTTTCTTTAATATTACATACTTTTCATTGTAAAGACATTTCAAATACTTGGTTAAATTAATTTTTAAAAAATTTGTAGCTATTCTATGTGTGATTCTTCATTTTTTGTTTCTATTTAATCTGTTTTGCTATTAGCATATAGAGATGCTCCTAATTTTTGTAGATTGACTTTGAATTCTGCAACTTTTCTGAATTTGTACATTAATTCTAACACCTTTGGGTGGGGTCTGTCTAGACTCTTTTAAGAATAAAATTGTGTCATCCACAGATATAATAGTCAGCTTTCCATCACTGTAATAATACTTGTGATAGCCCACTTATGAAGAGATAAGCTTTACTTTCCCTCACAGTTTTAAAAGTTTCCGTTCATGTTCAGTTGGCCCCGTAGCTTTTGAGTATGTAGTACAGCAATAAATCATGGTGAGAAGTGTGTGGAAAGAAAAAAGCCATTTACCTGATGCAAAGGAAGTGAAAGAGAGAAAGTGATGAGTCTCCATTAACTCTTCAGGGGTACATTCCCCAAACCAGAAGACTTTTACTGGCCCTAACTCTCAATGTTTCCATCACTTCCTAATAGCACTAAACTGGGGACTAATAATTGAACACATGGGCTTTAGAGGACATTTCAGATAAAAACTATAGCATTCTGCCCCTTACCTTTGAAGGCTCAGGTCTACCTTAAAGCACAAAGCACACTTGGCTCATCTCGAAGAATCCTCAAAGTTTTATCTGTTACAGATCTGCTCAAAGGTCCGCGTGCAAACTGTTGTCTGCAGCTCAAAGCAAAATCAACTGTGAGTCCCTTTAAAAGTCAAAAAGAAAATTACAAGCTTCCAATGGCACAGGATAAACATTTTAAAAGGTGTAGAATAAGGCATAGAAACGGTGAATCATACAAAAGCAAGGCTGAAACCCAGTGAAGCAAATGGCAATCTTGTAGCTCCATGTTCAGCATATGCGCCACACTGTGGCAGCATGAGGACTCTGAGGGCACAGGAAGCCCAGCGCCTGTGGCCTTGCTGGCTGCAGCCCACACGCCTTCTGCATTTGGGCAAGTTGTGTGTGCTGCTGCAGCTTCCTTGGACATTGCACATTCCTGCTACTGTCCTGGGTTCTCTATTGCAGCTTTAGATTTCCCTTCACAGCTCCTCGTATTGTCTTGCCAAGGGATTGTTTCAGGGACTTTACTCATGTGTTTCCTCCCACATGCCAGGCCTTTGAAAGCCCAGTGGAAGTCTAAATGCCTCCTTAATGCTTGCATTCTGCGTGCCTAAGAAACAGGCTTCAAATGCACAATGCCAAGGTCTGGCACAGGCACAAGCTGTCCCCAGGTTGCCCTGAACATGGTTATGGTATTCTTTGAGTATAAAACTGACTGAGGAAGTCCCGGCAAAACAGTGTATCCAAGACCCCTCTTCTCAAAAGACTTCCACAGAAGGTTTATGGAGTACATTTGTACTTGTACATATTTAATTCTACACAGAGTGTAATGTCAATTCCTGTGATGACCTTGATGCATATTTTCTAACAGCCCTGTATAAAGTTCTTGGCTTCTTTTCAATGGCATTAACAACTACAATAGCACTGGCCCTGGCACAAAATTTACACTCGCTCCTTTCCTAGCCAAGCAGCAAATTTTCAAACAATTTCACCCTGCTGCTTTATGCTCCTGATTTCTCGCTGTTAATCTTGATGAAAGCAGCCAGTAACACTCATGCATCTGCCTAAATGAGGTGCCACCTTGAAGTGTTCTCCACCAGATAAACCAGTCTGTCACCTTTAAGCTCAGGCTTGAACAAAGTGTCAGGCATAAGTAAAATGCATTTAATCTTCTGCAATAGTACAACAAAAATAGCTTTTAGACCAGTTTCAAATAAAATTTTCATTTGCACCTGAAATCTCATCACCATGAGATTTGATCCCTACCTTTCCAACAGCATCCTTTCCTTCTGAGGCCCCTCTGGAATTACCTACTAAGCTCTGCTTAGAGAATTCTAGGTCTTCTCTAACTTGCTTCTCTGAACATTTCCTACTTTTTAAAAAGTACTTAATTTTCTTTTTGATTTTGACAAAGGTTCACGTGGCTAAGAGGTTGCCTTGAATCTCAGAGATTGTTTTTCACTTAGACTTTTCAGTAATTCTGGGATTGTTAAGACTATGGTGACTCTTAACGATGGAATAAATACATTTTGCATAATAAGGTGGACATGAACCTTAAAATGTTCCACAAACCTCTAATGTGTTCAAGAGGTGGGGGTTTTAAAAGGTGATTGGATCGATCATGATATACCCATCAGTAGTGAGTTCAGTAGCTGGATGTGCTGTTAGGAGGTAGGTCCTGATCGGATGTGTGTCTTTAGGTTATGGCCCCACCCTTCTCTTTCTGCCTTCTGGCTGCCTTGCATGGAGCCATTTTCTTTAGTTGTGTTCTCTCCATCATGCTGTTTCTTCCTTGAAGTCAGCCAAACATGGACTGAACCCACTGGAAACTGTGAGCCAAATATTTCTCACTTCCTTTAAGTTGTCAGTGTCAAGTTCTTTGACCCAGTGATGGGAACGTAACTAATGCAGAGATTCCCCAGTGAGCAAAAGTCGTCTCCATAGACTCCACCTCTTGAAGTTTCTATCACCTCTGAATAGTGTTAAGTTGGGGGCTGTACCTGACCTAGGGGTCTTTGGGGGGACATTTTGATCCAAACTATAACAACAGAGAAGGATAATTTATTTTCTTTCCAATTCAGATGTCTTTTACATGGTTCCCTTGTCTAGTTCTAATATAATATTGAATAGAAAAGGAGAATAAGAATTCCTGCCTTATTTCAAGTCTCAGAGGAAAATATTTCAACCTTTCTTCATTCAGTTGATATTAGTTGTGATACGGCCTCTTTTATGTTTAGGTACATTCCTTCCATATTTAATTTTCATCCTGAGAATTTTCATCATGAAAGGATCTTGAATTGTAGCAAATGCTTTTCTCTGCACTTACATAAATGATTATGCTTTTGTCTCATTTAATTAATGTGCTATGTCATGTTTATTAATTTATAGATGGTGAACTATCCTTACATACCTATGACAGATTCTACTTGACTATGTTGAATGGTTTTTAATATATCATTGAATTTAATTTTCTTGCTTCTTTGTGAGACTTTCTGTGTTTGTGTTCATTAATGATATTGTTTGTGGGTTTTTTTTTTTAGTAGTTTTAATTTGGACTTTTTTCACAAAATTCATGGTTTTTAGGTGATGAGAGAAAAATGATATATGCATTTTACCATAAGTACTTATTCATATCAAGCCTAGTTCTCTTATTTGTATCTCACTATAAATAAATTATAATGGTATGTTGTAATAAAACGTTCTATGTAATATGTAAGTTAAGTAAATTATATCAAATAACTTAGAACACTGCAATCTTACTCTTTAATGTGGCATTTAGTGTGGACTCAACTTAGTGAAAAGGGAAGTTTGATTGACTCAGTAGCTGAAATCATGGTCAAACACAATTGTAAATATGAGGATATCTGAACGTATCAATAAAATAGCCAGCAAGGTCTACCAAGATCATGAATAGAGATTTCCTGTTGAATGGTCAAAATATTTAAACAAATATAGGTTCTGTATGCATACAGTAGCATAAGGAACAAGACTGTCTGAGCAATTTTAATGTCATAATGAATACCATATTTATTTGAAATATGGATTCTGACACATGACAATTGCTAAAGTAAAAAAAAAAACCACACTAGATATACTTAAACAGAGAGCAGTTTTTATTTTAGACCATTTTAGTAGAGGCACAAAACTAACTTTAATTCCAATGAAATGATGGATGGCGGAGCTTTTAATTCCTGAGTTAACTGGCGGATAAATCCTGAAGGATGTTAGTAGAAGATTGGTTAATGGAAAATGACCAGTATGATGAAATATTTCTGAGTTTGCAAATACTTTAATTTGCAATCTGTGTAAATTGGGCCTCTGTGATTGGGACATCTGTTTGACCACTGGGGTCCACCAAAGTTAACCTCCTTGCCATCATATAGTGTTGGGACATAGGGTAGTGTTTTCCTATGTTATTGCACTTCAAAAAAATGACGGCAAGATCCTTGCAAAAACCTTTTCTGAATTGTAACACTAGCAAAAGCTATTAAGGAGATTTACATTCATCCAAATGGAGCATAGAAAGAATTTGTGATTATAAATTTTCTAATTTAAATCTAAGGAAAGGGAGGTCAGGGCTCTAATAGAAAGAAATCTGTCTAACTTAGTCATGCTGTGGGGAATGTTAAGGCCAACCTGGACAGAGCTTGGAAAACCCAAAATAATTCTCAGTGGTTCCAGTTTGTTACTTGCATTTCTAAGTCTTCTAATAGTTCATTTAAAATTTAAAAACTCAGCATCTTTTGATATGCAAGTCATACAAATAGAAATCCATAATTATATTCAACATCTATTCTTAAAACAAATTTGATTTATTTTCTATTTATATAGTTCTGTTTATATTCTATATTATCATTTTGAGATATAACAATGGTTATCATAAAAGCTGGATTATAACAGTTAAAGTTTTATATCCTCAAGAGTAGATAATAGTATAGTTTTTAAATGTGTTAAGTATTAAAGCTTAAATTCATGTAATTGACTTTGAAAATAAATATAATAAAGAGACTGATTAGTAACATGATTTAATTGATATAGAGTTAGCTTTTTTTTTTTTTTTTAATGTGGGTACCGGGAGTCGACCTCAGGACCTCGCGCTTGCCAGGCAGGGGCTTATGCCGCTGAGCTATCTCACCGGCCCTAGAGTTAGCTTTTTATGTATTGCAGACCGATAGTACACATACACATATATATCACTTATTTTTATTAATTTTTGTCATACTGTGGATTGAATCTATGGCCTTTGCACTGAGGAACATTTCCAGATTTTTTTGAGTGGGAGGGGACAAGGTTTTGCTCTGTTGGTAAATTGCCCAAGCTGGGCTTGAAATTGTGAATTTATTGCTTTAGCCTCCAGATTATCTGAATTATAGACATGTGCCACATTGCCTGGAATTATCTCATATTACATTAATTGACCTTGTCTTATTCATGAGTCAATCCCAGTTATTAGGTACTTTGGACAACTAAGAATTTGAAACATGGAAAAATGTTAAATGAGAGAAAACATTCAACTGGTCTACATTATTAATCTCTTATGATACGTTAAAATAATTGAGAAGATATTCGTTGTATTTCATGATTGTTGATGCTTATTTACATAACATTTTCCCCAATAGATTTACATTTTATTTTATGTTCTTTTCCATATGTTAATCCTAGGGACATGTAAATATGTATCATTCCTATAAGTTTGTAGATATTTATTTCAACAGCTTGAAACAAGATACATTTTTTAGTACTCATAGTTGACATGCTTTGACAATCTTCTATTACAGCCATCAAAAATGAAACTCAACAATTAGCATGCTGATCTTCACAAGGCAATATACATCTGTGGTTTTATACCCCATGCGTTAAGGCATTACATTCTATTTTTCACACGATATGTCAGTAGAAATGATAGAAATTATTTTAGAAAAATATATTCAAAGTTCTGACATTTTTGACTTGGTGGTGACCTTTAAATCTCCAGTGTTTATATGCTATAAAATCAAAAGAGCAGAAAATGGATTTATTCTGAGGACAAGCCTCTTTAAGATAATCAGCTACATTTGACAAACAGACTCTACTGCAATTGACTTTGCAGATCAGAAAGAAATTGTTACCCTTTCGTGTTTAATTATTAGCTTCTAAAATACAATAAATGAGTAAAGAGACTTTTTTTAAATAACAGGATTTCTTCTCCCACATCTGTACTGTGTTCAGTATTACACATAGAGAAATTATTCACAAGTTGCTGAGTGTATTACCTGGAATTGATGATGGTTTCTTTTCTTTTCCTTCATATTCTCCCTTGAGATTATTCCAATAGTTTAATAATTAGACTAAGCAACTTACATAAATATAAGAAACATTTTTGGTGGAATTTCTAGTTTTTCTACTTTTGGGATGGCATTTTGGCAAAATATCTTAATCTCTCATTCAATTCAAATAAAAAGCACTTTCTCTTTCATTGAATGATTAAAAGAAGTACACAGTCATTTTTTTCCAGAAATAAGGGCATGCTATCACATCAATATTCTCAATAAAACAACAAAAACAATAATATCAATAAAAACATCTCAAACAAATATTTGGGACTTACACGTAATGAAATACACCTATCTCCTATTGCCAGTGGGCAATCATCTTGTAGCAGACTTTCTTTGTTAACCCAAATATAGTAAAACTAATTCTTAAAATAGCAAAATGTCGTCAAAATAATGGGCTCCAAGAAGATCTCTCCCAATACTTTTTCTTGAAAAATCAGAGGTTGTAGTATTTATAAAACATTTCATTCAAAAAAATCATAATAATAACATTGTAAGGAGAGTACTGCTTGTAAGATATGGGGGAAGTTTTAGCAATTCATGAGGGAAAACATAAGGAGTAGGATACTTGAAACAGCTGCATTTATTACTTGGGTCAAGTTATATACAATAACTGCTTTGCAAAACACTTTAATCCAATTGTGTTAATAAGTTCTAAAACAATTAAGGAAGCACAAAATAAATAGTTCATTTATCTTTTCGTTTAACATATAAAGTGTCAGTGTCCACAATGTGTGAACAAGTTTACTTACTGTTGTAGGCATGATATCAATATAACGTAGGCTTTATACCAATAATGTGATATCTTCTAAGAGTCATAAAATAGTCCAACAGATGAATAATCCTATCATTAACTAATGGGTTTTCCAAATTAGAATTGTTCAATACAGCAGTCACAAATCCTCAAGTAGTATTAAATTTAAGGTGCTCCATAGCCACTTGGAGGTAGTGTCTACTATAAAGGAAACTCAGATGTAGTATATGTCCATCATTTCCAAAAGTTCTGTTAGTAAAATATATCATGGAAACAACAGGCAATCCCACCAGATATGGCAGGGGCAGCAGTGTTATTCACCTTTGGCTAAACCGCTGAGGATTGGCTTAATATCAAATAACATGGGAGGGGATCAAAGCTAAAATCTATCGGGGGCATTTTATTTATTTATTTTATTTATTTATTTATTTTTTGTGGGTACTGGGGGGTCGACCTCAGGACCTCGTGCGCCAGGAGGCGCCCGTGCCGCAGAGCGATATCACCGGCCCCTTTTTCGTATGTGGTTTCCGGGAGTCGAACTCGGGCCCTCGCGCTTGCCGGGCAGGCGCTTAAGCCGCTGAGCCATCTCACCGGCCCCTATTGGGGGCATTTTAAAAAAAAAGTGATTCAGGGGCCGGTGAGATGGCTCAGCGGCACGGGCGCCTGCTGGCGCGTGAGGTCCTGAGGTCGACCCCCGGTACCCACAAAAAAAAAAAAAAAAGTGATTCAGATACACATGGTTGCACAGATGCGCACCCCCACACAAATATCTAGTTCTACTTATGTTTGTGAGAAAAGAAAATAACAAACTACGTTTTTAGTAGCACAGTTTAATTTGCAATATTCTTGTCTATTTTTGGCACATACATTAACAGTTTACAAAAATGCAGACAGGAACACAGAAGAGAAATTGAGTCTCTTCTAAATTAAAAATGCTTCAGGAAACAAAATATTCAGTAGTTAGAAAACAAGAATAAGAAAATAGGACTGGAGGTGTGACCAAATTTAGCAACAAAGTATACAGCAAGAGCTGTCTTAAGGCATTATTATCATCTACAGTAAAGTCCACTTGCTGTAGAAATGCATTTAAAGATAGATGAATAATTTGGAGAAATACCAGGAAGATAATATGATAGTCCAATGATATGATATTATCAGGATTTCCACAGGGTTCAACTTTCAAAACACAATCCTATCTCCTTATTTCTTCCTCTGATAGAGAAACTATTTTCCTTCTTCTCAACTTGACACCCAAATACATCTCTTTAAACAATGCTTAATCTCCAAATAAACACAAGGAAATAACTATGCCTAACATGAGACAACTATCGCACATACAATCAAAAATTCAGTAATCCCTTCCCCAATGTCTCAACAATCCCAGCATTTTTCAAAAGGCCAAGTCTCTTCTGAGATGCAAGGCAGACTCTTGATATAAACGTCTGTAAAATTTTAAAGAAACAAATTACATAAACCCAAGGTACAATGGTACAGGGTAAACATTTCAATTCCAAAAGGAAGGAATAAGAGAAGAAAAGTAAATAAATAAATAAAAATAAAACTGGACCAGATCAAAAGTTAAACTTTGCAGGGCAAACGTTAATTCCCGTAGCTCCATATCTGGCATCTAGGGCACATGGTGATGAGATGTGAGTTCTAGACGGCTCGGCAGGCCCCATCACCATGTCCTTGCTGGTGGCCGTATACATGGCCTCTTCTTGGGCTGGCTCAACCAACTGCCTACACGTTTCCTCAGCAGATGTTTAATGTTCCCTGACTTCCAGGTGTCCACTGCCACTTTGGCTTCATTCCCAAAACTTCATACATTGCTGCTCAGGGCTTCTCTGCCTGTCTTCCCAGGTCTTCCTTTGAAATCTGGGTGCAAGCTTCCCTGAACTTACAATTCTTGCATTCTGTATGCCTGTTTAAACACACACACACACACACACACAACACAACACAACACAACAAAAACAAACAAAACAAAAAACCCAGCATCACGTGGATGATGCCAAGTCTGCTGTTCGCAGGAGCAGTGGCTAGTCTTCCTTGAACCGTGGCTATAGTAGCCTCTGAGGGCCAGGGTGGCCGAGCAGAGTGAATGAATCCTGGGAAACTAGGATTCCCGAAGAGACCCTTGTCAAGCCAGGAGGCCCAAGGGCTCGCTTGTCAAATAAACGTTGACACTTACACACCCTTGAGCCTGCAGTGGAGGGGTTGTGTGTGTTTCTGAGATGCCTCCAATTCATCTTTCTTCTTGTCCCTGCACAAACAACTTCATTCTTTCTTAACGGCACTAATCTTTTCAGCAACCATACCACTTTTGGCCTCAATACTGTGTGTTGTCCTTAGTCCAAAATTTAAGAATTTCAAGTATTTTTGTCTGAATTTTGCTCCTGATACTCACTTTGAAGCTAGCTAAAAGCAGCAAGCAGTACCCATACCACAGCCTGCATGTTGAGATGACTTGAAATTTCCTTCACCACATGAATTAGTTCATACCCTTTAATATCAGTCTCCTACAAAGTCTTAGAACATGGGCAAAATGTAGACAATTTGTTTACCAGAGTGCTGCCAATGAAGACCTTATTCCAACGGAAACCTCTTATCCTGGGCTTTACTGTCCACATCCAGCATTCTGGTTTTTGATCTCTAACCACAATCACCCATCAGGCTATGCCTACAGCATTCTAGGGCTTCTCTAGCCCATATCTGTAAACCATTCCAATATCTCTACACCAACTAGTTCCAAATGCTCCTAAACCACATGGTCAGGAAGAGTCACAACAAATTCCCCGCTCATGAGACTTATTTACATAACAGTCAGCTTTCCCAGTGGAGGACACAATACCCAACACCTGCAACTCAAATGAGGAGAGGTTTTTTGACTCACATTTTAAGGCGGTTCAGCTGACTCCAAAGCAGAAACATCATGGCAGAGAGGCATTGTAGAGCAAAGGTAGTTGGTTCTTGGTGGCTGGGAAGCAGAGCAGGGGAACAGTGTCAGAGAAGGGTAAGGAACCAGATATAGACCTGAAGGTTACACCCACCCAGACACATTGAGATGTGTGCTACACCAATCCTCCAGGAAGATCTCAAAACCATCAAGGTGACACATTCAAGCTTAACCATCATATTAATCTTGATTATTTTACATTCCCTGCCTCAGAATTCCAACATCGGTGTTTCTGGAGGTTTTGCTTGCTATGACTCTTCAGAATATGTTTACTTTTCTTTCATTCATTATACTTAGAACTTTGTTGTTGTTGCTAAATACTGGCTACACTGCATCGGGTAAGAGTGATGGGTAGGTCTTTAATGTAAAGAACTCTCTAAGGGTTTGGATGTATTTAACGATTTTTTTAGCTGTTTATGTAATAAAGATTAGATTCCTTACGTATCCTTGTTGTCTTGCTTATTAGATTTGAACTCCCAAAGCAAAGTCCCCATATAGTTTGTGTCATGCATATCTGTTACTACACAGAAGTAGTGTTGGTGTGTAGGTTAAGGTGGAGAGGGAAATATTTCTATAATCTCATGAATAAATTTTCATTTTTGGAAAATCTGAGGCATTTGGTTGTGACCTTCACAAGTGTTTCTCCAGTTGAAAATCTCATTCCACTTCCTCAGTCCATCCCATGCTACAGGGAGGATAGAAATAAATGGCTGGTGTGTCAGGAATGCCCCTCCCGGAAAGTGACAAAGTCTTTTTCCCAGAATAAAAGTCTTTGTACATTGTTTTACATATAGCATTTCACAAAGATAATCTTCCCCCATTGCCAGAACCAAGAGGGGATTTTCTAAGGTTCTTCACCTTGAGAACCTGGTTCTGTGCCTCAAAATAGAATCCAAAAATTGGGAAGATGGTGGGCCCAGGGCATTTCTCACTGTCAAGCTAGTCAACACTTAGCCTCCTGAAATTTATCAAAATTATCCCTTAAATGTCCCTGCTTGCTTATGGGTCCACCTTCTACCTCAGGTAAACAGTCCTGCCTGTGACTAAAATTCAGCCATCCCTTCTGATTTGGGGTGATGGTTTTCTGTACAACCTCAGTTCTGTGATAAGACCGTGTTGATTTTCAGTTTGTCAAGATTTCTCTTATTATATTGATGGAAGTATGACTTCTAACCTCTTTATATACTGGAGCTGAAAATGAGAGGCCCTCTCCACTAACTATTATCTCTTCTTTCCTTTTTATAATACTCTCTCTTTCTCTCTGAAAATATAAACATCATAATTTAAAATTTGTCTTTAAGAATTGCACATGATGCTTTTTGTTCTCTATCTGGTTTTATCCCTCTTACTGAGCATCCAGGAATCATATTCATTCAGAACTCTTTCCCTGTAGCTGTATAATAGATATTAATACAAAGTCAAAATCATGATTTTTACAGTACACTTTCTTTTTCTCAAGTCTTACGTTTGGAGTATCTATTGTGGGATTATAGAGAAATTAAAGTATCTCCTTTTTAAATTATGCCTTTAGGTTGTAGATGTATTTTTTTCTGGTGCAGTCTGATGAAAGAACTTCTGGGCAAGAGAAAAGATATCTAGAGAGGTAAAGTAGGTACCCAGCTTTTATTATGCTGTTGGAACCTATGTTTATTTTTGTGTTTGTGGTGTACGAGAACCCAGTCTTGCTTCCATATGCCAAGTGTGTGTAGGTCAAACACTTCTTCCTGGAACCTACACAGAGCCACTCCTATATTTTGGCTTTGTTTTCACTTGAAATTCTTTGAGATTATAACTTTTTCTTCTGGCCATTATTTGTCCCTATCTTTCAGGGTTCATATGCTTTGCATGTAATGATGAAAATCCTTGCATATTCTAGTGACATTCTATATCATTTCTAAAGGCAAATTAATTTTTACCCAATTTTTATCATAAATTTAAATTTATCTAATTTAATCTACCTTGCCATTCTCACACTGGTAAAATATTGTTCTATATACAAAATCATTAATGTTTTAAAAAATAACCAGAAGTGCACCATTTGAGTCAGAGCACTATTTCTCATTGTTTTTAATATCTGTAAGTTTATTTTTTAAAGGTATTGATAACTTCATAGAAACCTCATACTCTGTGGTGGAATCTCCACTAATTGAGACTGGAAAATACTCTTTCTGAGGTGCCAAAACTGAATTGATAAAATGACAGTGTGTCAGTTCTATAGTGATGAAAAATTTCTTTATCCAGAAAATATTTGCAGCTCAGAGTAAGAATCTGTCAATCAACAATATGTCATGGCCACTACAGGAAGTATAAGAAAGATTCTACTTTGTTTCATGGGGAAATAGAAGTGACTTGCTTTCATGTAGCAATTTATTTCAATTATGACAAAAAATTACTCTCAAATGGTAACTGTAGGTTCAGGGAATATTTCTCTTCTGAAATTTTATTTCTGTGTGAATTTATTGAATTAACAAAAGGTAATATAATCAAAGTATTTAACAAGGGTTTCAACACTGAAACTAACCAACCAAATGAGTACTTTCTGAAGCCCTATATACAGGCAGAAAGGTAGATAAATATAATTTATGTATAGCGATAAAAAGGAGAAAGTAGTACATACAGATAATGGTTGTGGTAACAGTGGCCTTATATCAACCCAGGTACATAAAATTTTCATGACTTAGGGAAAACTTAAACTTACACATCAACTTCTTCATTACAGATTGCTTTTCCCCAGTCATCACAAACCTTGAAAATTAAATTAATTCCAAAATATTTACTGAACACTGTCTATTTTTCTAATTTGTCAGGCACAATAAGATATATTGAGGAGAAAAATCAAAACAGTCTGTGTCTCAGCTTTCTGGGAGTTAACTTTTCATGGTTGAAGATAGGTAGTCAAATGTATAAATTAAAAACATATCCCTCTCAGATTGCATTAAATGCTATATAAAAATTTAACCAAGTAATGTGAGGTAGAAGAAACATTTTTAAAATACATAGCCAGGAAGTCCTCTTGCAGGTGAAAATAAAAGCAGTCAGTGTATTAAGTTATGTACACTTATTGAATAATTAAATTTGCATGGCTATCCAGTGAGCTGGGCAAGATTTTTATTCCCAACTTTCAGGAAAGGGAACAGAGGCACAAGGATAAAGCAGGGATGTCTATATATTAATCAAGTTGGAAGTTCCAGGAAAGATGTGGACTCAAAACCTCCCATTGCATTTAGAAATGGATGTTAGATATGACCTCAGCAAGAACCAGTTTCCTGAATATGAGAAATTGCAGGCCAAGCAGGACTTGATTGCAGAGTGAGGTGGAAATGTGAGGGTGAGGACAGACGTTGTGAGAACATGACCAGTGTATGAAACATGACAGAGGAAGGAGAGAAACCTTGGGCTGAATGAGTCAGGGTTAGAATGAGGCACTGTAGTGCTTTCCCGTAGATGTGCGTGATCCAGGAGCGGGAGGTGAGGAAGATGCCTGGAAATGATAGGTTGGACATGCAAATGGGAAAATGAAAAGAAATTGGTCCTAAAGCATCAAGGCAAGACCTTAAGGTAGGTGAAGTTCAATTCTATTATCCTGTTCTATTATCCAGTATTGTCCTGCTCACCCTAAGTTCTGTAAATAACTCTTATTGTATCATAATTTTCTCTGTCTTTGTTTTCACATTAGACATCATATGCATGCTTGAGCAAATGCAAGATACTTTGTACTATTATTTATTTCTAATGTGGTATACTAAAATTTCAAGGAAATTTATCAGGAAATTGATATTTTTATTTCCTTTGTTCCACAATAGTTGTTCTAATGGAAAAGATTCTATTTTTATTTTAAAAAATGTATTAATATGTTGTCCTGACATATCAGTAGTAAATGACTTAAAATATATCTTTGTAGCAATATTTTTGTACTGTTGTATCATGGATTTCTAAAACTATCCTGAGGGAAACAGAGAATCTACATACAACTTGACCCTAAAATATCCAATTATTTATAGGATTGTTGAAGACGACAATGAGGCAGTGCTGAGCAGGGTTTAGAATTAATCAATTGGCTTTCTAAATTAACTCATGAGAGTGTCTCAGGCCTAGGTGACTTGCCCAAAGAGCCAGCTGCTGGCATGCACAAAGTAGAATTCTTCACACCAGTGGTCACAGTAGAGACCTGTAGTGGTCTGTGACACTGTGACACCTCTGAAGGTAAGATAACACCTGCAGCTGAAGACACTAACTCACTCAGAATTCAAAAGGGATGAACTGCCAACCTTAGAGGTAAGACAGTTCTCTCAATTAGCAAGATTTACTACTTGAAATGTCTTTGTTCTGACTTCTAAAGACCTTGCTCATTTTCACACACCTCTTGCCTCAAATGTGCCCTCCACTTTCCTGCACTTCCCTGATATGTTAAGAGCCCAATAAACACAGACATTTCAGAGAAGTCTTTGTCTTTGGTCCAAAACAGCTCTGACCTTCCTGGACCCCTACAAACCATGTTGCATTGTCTCTTTTATTTTATCCTTTGTTATTCACTTGCCCAGGGGTTTGGGAGAGTGCAGTTTCCGATATAAGATTATTTAATTATATTTTGACTATATACAAGGTTTTCTCACCCACACATTTTTAAAGAAGTATAGTTGACAGGATGGAGTTTTAAAAGTCCTGTAGTACCCTGGAAAGGGGCCCATCACAGCATGGCGTGCTAGCAGCAGCAGCATTCACAGGATGGGTGGGAACACGCACCAAAGGCAGCAAGTCTGTGATGGAAGGGGTGAAATGGAGCCCAGCCACAGGAAGGCAACTGCACAGGGAAGGTGAACAGATGGAATGCAGAAACAGTGGGTAGATGAGAAGCAGGGCTGCAACTGGTCATGGCTCTGCCTACAGCTTTGGCCTAGAGAATGTGCTATCTTAGGAGACATAGATTTCTTTGGGGGAAAAAGCTGAGATTGTTGGCTGCCCGTCACTGTCTTTCCTGGCCACTGATGCTGGCAGTGCCAATCAGCCTTGATGGTTCTCCAGCTGGGATGTGGGGCATGGAGGGTGAGATATTTGCCAGGGCACGCCATCCCAGACCAGGGCAGCATGGAAAGCTCAAGCTATAACCGACACTGAGAGGGTAGCAGCTGGGACAAGACCAGTGAGCCCCAGGAGTGGAGGGGCAGAAGCCGTGGTCCTGGCTTAGAACCCAGCAATCAGCACTGTGGAATCTGTAAGACAGAAACACACAGGTTGGTAGTTGCTGGGATCTGCAAGAAGCAGGGTTTGAGAAAATACTGTGAATGACAGGTGGAAGATGTCTCCTGTCAGTCCTCAGACTGAAATCACACCACAGAGAGACTCAGCAAGTAGTGATGTCCCTAAAACCTATGAATGCAGGAGTTGGGGAAAAGTTGCCAGGGTGATGCCAGGGTGGAGGTGGGGTCTCCAGCCTGACCCTGGAGGTCACTGAAGTTGTGGGCCAGTGAGGAACTTGGTGAAATTGGGGAAGAGTTGTATGCTGGGGGAAAGGAGAAGGTCAAAGGGTTGGAGCTTGTTGCAGAGTCTGCAACAAGAGGGTGAGCCAGGAAGCAGAGGCTAACATCTACCAGAGGGAGGAGTGCAGCACCTGGCATCATCCTGAAAGCACCAAGGCTTCTGAGCATGTGGCATAAAGATAGCAGCATAGATGAGCTGCTTGAAGACATTTGCCATAGCCAGCAAAGCAGTGTAATTATCCTCCTCTGCTTTTCTTGCATATTGGACTTTTTATTGTTCAGACTTTTATGTATGTGTGCATGGGAAATTTGTAGGTTTAAATTTTCTGTTGTTGCTTTTAGAACATTCTATTCTATTAGATACTTATGGCCACATTAATGTTCTTTTCTTAGTAGTCTTAGAGTTTATTTTGTGTCAGTTCAACAATTGGATAAAAATCTTTCCATCTCCTTTATCAACTCCCATTTACAATGTCTTCCTTTCTCTGCTTTCTTTATTTTCTCTACCTCACACCTTCTTCTGTCTCTTGACTCAGCACCCATGCAAATTTCTCTAGAACAGTTCATAATTTAGGCCATAAAGCCTAAACTGAATAAAATACAAAATAAATAATTTCACACATCCTATTGGATCACAGTGGAACAAAACTAGAAATCAACAGCAAAACAAGTCACAAAAATTACACAAACAAGTACAGATTAAATAATATGCTCATGAATGTTCAAGGGGTCACAGAAGAAATCAAGAAAGAAATTTAAAAATTCAAGATCAAATGATAATAAACAAAAAACACATCAAAACTTATGAGAAGCAATTAAAAGGGTCTTACAAAGGAAGTTTTAACTATGATTGTTCACATTATAAAAACAGAGGGATTCCAAATAAATAACCTAATGATGCATATCAAAGTCCTATAAAAATAACAATCCAAACCCCAAACTAGCAGAAGAGAACTTACAAATTAGAGCAAAAATTAATACAATTTACACTAAAAATAACAAATATATCTATGAATGAAATAGTTGGTTCTTTGGAAAGATAGATAAAATTAATAAATACTTAGATAAACTTACTAAAAGAAAGAAAAGAACATTGAGTTCTATAAAATGAAAGTGAAACAAACAAACTTACAACAGACACCATTAAACTCAAGCCCTTCATTGAAACTACCGTAAAACCTTAGTTTGCAAGCATAATTCATGCTGGAAACATGCTTGTAATCAAAAGAACTTGTATATCAAAGCAAATTTTCACATAAGAAGTAATGGAAACTCAGATGATTTGTTCCACAACCCAAAAATATTCATATAAAAATTATTACAATACTGAAATATAATACAAAATAATGAATAAAATACAAAATATAAAAAAAGAACATTAACCTACATTTAACTTTCAAAACCTTCATGGCTGGTGTGACGGACGCAAGAAAGAGAGGGGTTATTGTGTAGGACAAATTTCAGTAACAGATTCACTGCTATCTATTGCCTCAACGGAATCCTTTTTTTTCATGCGATTTTAACAAGAACTTATCCAGTGACTCTTGTTATTTCCTCCTTTTAAGGATTTCACAGAAATGTGACATTGCACTGTCATTAAACAGATTCATTGCTCACACTGCTACAGCTTTATTTGGTTGGTATTTTCTACAAAATTTTGCACTGTTTCCCACATTGTACACATCTCCCTAATCTCATTTGAAGTGAAGGATTCCTCTTTTTCTCTTCTTCAGCAGCTGAGATCTCCATAACCTCTTGCTGTTGGAAGATGATCACCCACAATCCCTGAGAGAGAGAGAGAGAGGGAGAGAGAGAGAAAGAGAGAGAGAGAGGGAGGGAGGGAGAGAAAGAAATCGTTGCCTCAGTTGTGATCATGTGACTTTCAGATCGTGTACTACTCCTATTGCAAGATATTACTCATTTATTAAGTTAAAATTTATTAGAAATGTTTGCTTGTCTTGCAGAATAAGTTACTCACAATCCAAGGTTTTACTGTATTTTGAAAAATTATTTGAAAATAAAGCAAGGAATCTAGAGAAATGGATCAATTCTAGACAAGTATGACTTTCTAAATTGACTAGTAAGAAAAAACCTGAACAGACCAGTAACAAGCAATGAAATTGATTCAGTGACAAAAACCCTAACAACTGAGAAAAGTGCAAGATCCAACGGATTTACCATTTAATTTCACTAGAACTTTAGAGAACTAATGCCAATGCTTAAATTTTTTATGTACTTTCAAGGGTTAGTTTTTTTCTTAAATCATTGCATGAAGTCAATAGTACCCTGATACCAAAACTGGATAAGGACTCAAAAAAAAAAAGGCCAATATCTTCTAATTTATATGCAAAAATCTTCAATGAAACCTTCACTTGCAAAATTCAGCAACTCATTGAAGAGATCATTAACCATGACCAGTTTTTGTTTTATCCCAGAGATGCAAGTTTGAGTCAATATATGGAGATCAATAATTGTACTACATCACATAAATAGAATCAGTGATTAAAATTGTATGTTGAAAAAGTCTTTCACAATATCCAGTACTACTTTGTGATAAAAATTCTGATGAAAATGGGTATAATAGCCATCTATGAGAAAGCCACAGCCCAAATCACACCAAATGGTGAGAGACTAAAAGCATCTCATATAAACTCACCACGGAGACAAGGGTGTCCACTTTTACCACTCCTACTCATTGTAGAACTCACAACATTAGCCAGCAACAGGGAAAGAAATAAATAAAAAAGGTATGAGAAGCCAAGGAAGAAATAAAATTACACCTATTTGCCTATGAAATGACTCTTTAAATAGAAGACTCAAAATGATTCCATCGGGAGACTTTTAGATCTGACAAACTCAGAAAATGTCAGAATACAAAAAATGTCAGCACACAAAAAACATTTGTGTTTGTGTATACCAATAATGAACCTACCAACAAGGAAATCAGGATAATAATTCCACTTAAAATTGATTTTAGAATATTAGATAATCACAGAAATCTGAGAAAGAAATTGAAAAGGAGATTAGAAAACTGAAATATATCACTTGTTTATGGATTGGAGGAATTAATATTGTTAGAATGGCCATATCACAAAATCTAATCTATAGATTTAATGCAACTCCTATTGAAATACCAATAATATTCTTCAAAAAAACTGGAAAAATTTCCTAATTTTCATAGGGAACCAGAAGAAACCCAGAGTAGTCAAAACAATTTTGAGAAAGAATAACAATACTGGAGACATTGACACATAACATTTCTAGTTATACCACAAATCTATGGTAACAAAAGCAACATGTTAATGGCATGAAAATAGGCATAGCCCAATGGAGTAGTAAAGAGAATCCAGAAACAGCCCCACACATTTCCAGCCATCTCATTTTTTTACAAAGGGGCAAAAATCATACTCGGAGAAAAGATGGCCTCTAAAAACTGACCTCATGGGCCAGTGAGATGGCTCAGCAGCGTACATGCCTGCCTGGCAAGTGCGAGGGCCCGAGTTCGACTCCCAGATCCCACATATGAGAAAAGGCCCGTGATATCGCTCAGTGGCACGGGCACCTGCCAGCACGCGAGGTCCTGAGGTCGACCTCCGG
Source organism: Erethizon dorsatum (assembly GCA_028451465.1). NCBI lineage: Eukaryota > Metazoa > Chordata > Mammalia > Rodentia > Erethizontidae > Erethizon > Erethizon dorsatum. The sequence goes on from CM051833.1 coordinate 62,666,678, forward strand.
TACCCACAAAAAATAAAAAAATAAAAAACTGACCTCATGAAAAAATTGCTGAAGGAACTGAATAAACACTTCTGAAAAGAAGAACTACAAATGGCCAATAATATGTGAAAATGATGCTCAACATCTCTACTCAATAGAAAAATGCAAATCAAAACACCTCAGACACTCAACCTTAGCACAGGCAGAATGGCTGTCATTAGGAACACAAAAAGCAGCAAAGCCTCTTGGGGCTGTGGGGATTAAGAACCATTCTACATTGTTGGTGGTAAAGTAAACTACCACAAACATTATGGAAAGCAGTGTGGGGATGCCTCAAAAAACTAAAAATAGAAGTTTCATTTGACCCAGTAATACCTCTTCCATGTATACTCCTGTAAGATTTAAAGACATGATACTATTGCGATACATGTGTACCCATGTTTATCGCAACACTACTCGACAATAACTAAGCTCTGAAAACAGCCTAAAGAGCAAGTAAAAGATAAATGGACAATATAATGTGACATCTAGTTAAAATGCAATGTTATTCACCCAAGAAGAATGCAATCATGTTATTTTTGGAAAAATGGATGGAATCTGAGACTGTGATGCTCAGTAAAATAGGTCAAAATTAGGAAGTTAAATAGTGCATGCTTTCACATATATGAGAAATTTCAAATATAAGCAAATTAAGGGAAAAAAATAAAGAGGAGGTAATAGGAAATTAAAGAGCGTATTCTTGGAGAAGTAAAGAGGATGTGAATTTTATGGAAATGGATTATTGGGGTTTAGAATGATCAACCTATGTTACATGCACATATCAATTCCCCAAAATGAACATCACTATTCTTTATTATAAACATATGTTAATTTAAAGCATCAAGGAAAAAATTTAAAAACTTTTGTAGAACCCAGAAAATATTGTGCAGGTTAATGAATATTGGGTGTGATCCGGCTACACAAGCTTATTGAAGAATAGTAGTGATTTCTTCTTCCATGTAATGCAATTCAGAGTGTTTAAATTCATAAGCTACATTCGGAGCTAAGTACCAGACACAGTGCACCTTGGATGAAATCAAGGATGGATATTTGCATACGTGGGTTTTCTCTCCAGGAGGAGGCACTATGCCCCTGACCTGAGGGACAGAGGTTCATGACAGCTGCCCTGGTGCTTCACTGAATGCAAGATGAGGAGGTCAAGTACACTTAGACTGTGGGGAGTCTGAAGAAACATCATTCTTTTTTTTTATTTTAAAGAGAAGAAAAAACAAAACAAATCAAAAAAAGAACAAATTTTCAAAACAACATAATATGAGGGTAACAATGGTCAATGCATTACGTATTATTATCTTTAAGTTAGTTATTCAGGATACCAGACATTAGCATTCAATTGTCCAAACATTATTGGCTCAAACCTTACTCTTCAATGAACTAAGTAAAACTGGTAATGTATCTATCTTAACCATCTTATATACATATATAATTTTTTTTCTCTTTCCCTTCTTTCTTTTCCCCATTCCAGTCTCTTTCTTATTGACCAGTTTCTTTTTGATTCACTGTGTCTATTGTACATTTTGGATCTTATTTACTCTTTCAGTTTCTCATACTAGAGAGACAATACGATGCTTACACATGGGCGTCTGGTTTATTTCACTTATGAGTATTTTCTCAAGTTGCATCCATTTACCTATAAAAGTCTCCAGTTTATCCTTCTTTATGGCTGAATAGTACTCCATTGTATAAAAATACCACATCTTTCTTATCCATTCCTCAGTTGATGGGCATTTGGGTTGTTTCCAAGATCTGGCTATTACAAATTGTGGTGCTATAAACATGGGTGCACATATATCACTGTGGTACGATGTTTTTAATTCTTCTGGGAAGATGCTCAGAAGGGGAATAGCTGGGTCAAATGGGACCTCCAACCCTAGTTTTTTGAGGAATATCCACACTGACTTCCACAGTGGCTGTACCAGTCGACACTCCCACCAACAGTGAAGAAGGGTTCCTTTTTCCCTACAGCCCCTCCAGCATTTGTTATTAGTTGATTTCTTTATAGTAGCCATTCTTTCTGGAGTGAGATGGTATCTCAGTGTTGTTTTAATTTGCATCTCTTGAATGACTAGTGATGTTGCACATTTTTTTGTATATTTATTTGCCATTAGTATTTCTTCATCTGAGAAATGTATATTCATCTCAGATGCCCATTTTTGGAGTGGGTCTTTAAATTTGGGAGGTCTGATTTTTTTGAGTTCTTTATATGTTCTTGATAGTAAACCTTTGTCTGAGGAACAGCTGGCAAACATTTTTTCCCACGTTGTGAGTTGTCTTTTCACTCTGTTGGTGGTTTCTCTTACTGTGCAAAAGCTTTTTAATAAGATGAGATCCCAGTTATTGATTCTTTGGGATAGTTCCCGTGCGGTTGAGTTTTTATTCATAAAGTCTTTGCCTACACCAATGTCTTCAAGGGATTTACCTATCCTACCTTCCAGCAGATTTAATGTTTCTGTTTTAATATTTAGATCTCTGATCCATTTTGAATTTAGTTTAGTGCATGGTGAAAGATATGGGTCCAGTTTTAATCTTCAGCATGTGTAGAGCCAGTTTTTCCAGCACCATTTATTAAAGAGGCTATCTTTCTTCCAGCGAATGTGTTTGGCACCTTTGTCAAAGATAAGGTGGCTTAGTATGTCTGGGGTTGTTTCAGCATCTTCTAATCTGTTCCATTGATCTTCAGGTCTGTTTTTTTGCCAGTACCACACTGTTTTTATCACAGTAGCTTTATAGTATAATTTCAAGTCGGGGATTGTGATGCCCACTGCTTTGCCTTTGTTGCCCAGAATTGCCTTTGCTATTCTAGGTCTCTTCTGATTCCAAATGAATTTTAGGATTGTTTTCTCTAATTCTGTGGGATATGCTGTTGGAATTTTGATTGGAATTGCATTAAATCTGTATAACAATTTTGGAAGTATGGCCATTTTCACTATATTGGTTCTTCCTATCCAGGAGCAAGGGATATCTTTCCATTTTCTGATATCCTCTTCAATCTCCTTTTTCAGAGTACTGTAGTTTTCAGTGTATAGGTCTTTTACATCCTTTGTGAGGTTGATTCCTAGGTATTTCATTCTTTTGGATGTTATTGTGAAAGGTATTGTTTCCCTAATTTCTCTTTCAGTAAGTTTGTTATTTGTGTACAGGAAGGCTATTGACTTTTGAGAATTGACTTTGTATCCAGCTACACTACTGAATTTGCTTATTAAATCTAGCAGTTTTTTAGTGGAGTTTTTGGGGTCTTCTGTGTAGAGTATCATGTCATCTGCAAATAATGATAATTTAACTTCTTCCTTTCCAATCATTATTCCCTTTATTTCTTTCTGTTGTCTAATTGCTCTGGCTAAAGTTTCCAGAACTATGTTGAATAAGAGTGGGGACAGTGGACATCCTTGTCTTGTTCCTGATTTTAGAGGGAAGGCTTTCAGTTTTTGGCCATTTAGTATAATATTAGCTGTTGGTTTGTCATAGATAGCTTTTACCAGGTTTAGATAAAGACCCTCTATTCCAATTTTCTGTAGGGTTTTTATCATGAAAAGGTGCTGGACTTTGTCAAAAGCTTTTTCTGCATCTATTGAGATGATCATGTGATTTTTGTCTTTGGTTCTGTTAATATGGTGTATTACATTTATTGATTTATGTATGTTGAACCATCCCTGCATCCCAGGGATGAATCCAACTTGGTCATGGTGTATAATCTTCTTGATGATTTGTTGGATTCTGTTTGCCAGTATCTTATTAAGGATTTTTGCATCTATGTTCATTAGGGAGATTGGCTTGTAGTTCTCTTTCTTAGTTGGGTCCTTCTCTGGTTTTGGTATCAGGGTAATGCTTGCTTCCAGGAATGAATTTGGGAGTATTGCTTCCCTTTCAATTTCATTAAAAAGTTTGAGAAGTAGTGGCGTTAGGTCTTCTCTAAATTTCTTGTAGAATTCGGCAGTGAATCCATCAGGGCCTGGGCTTTTCTTTGTTGGGAGGTTTTTAATTACATCTTCAATTTCATTAGTTGATATTGGTTTATTTAGGATTTTTAAATCTTCTTGATTCAGCTTTGGTAATTCATACGAATCTAGGAATCTGTCCATTTCTTCTGCATTTTCCATCTTAGTAGAATATAGATTTTTAAAATAGGTATAGATGATCTTCTGTATTTCTGCAGGGTCCGTCTTGATATCACCCTTTTCATTTTCAATTGCATGGATTTGAGTCTTTTCTTTTCCTTTTTTAATAAGGTTGGATAAGCGTTTGTCAATCTTATTTATTCTTTCAAAGAACCAACTTTTTGCTTCATTGATTCTTTGTATTGTTTTTTTTAGTCTCCAATACATTAATTTCTGCTCTGATCTTTGTAATTTCCTCCCTTGTATGGGCTTTTGGCTTAACCTGCTCTTCTTTTTCTAGAAGTTCGAGGTTCGCCATTAAGTTGTTTCTTTGCACTTGCTCTATTTTCCTAATATAAGTATTTAATGCTATAAATTTCCCTCTTAGGACTGCTTTCATTGTATCCCATAAGTTCCGGTATGTTGTACTGTCATTATCATTCAGTTGTAGAAATTGTCTAATTTCTTCTTTAATTTCATCTGTGACCCATTGGTTGTTCAGTAGGGTGCTGTTTAATTTCCATGTAGAAACATCGTTCTTGTGGTCTCACTTATTACACATTAACGATGGAAGTGAAGACAATAAAAATAGCTGCATCACCTACAAATAATTATATCATATTTATTATGAGAACAAACAAGTGAAGGAAAACTTGTGTCAAAAGTTAACAAGAAGATATTTTGAAAAACTGGCTCTAGGGAATACAGCATGTTTATGGGACAAAGTTTGGTGTTATTAAAATTATAAGCAAAGCATGAACTATATGAAATAAAATGATATTCAAATAATGTGAAGACGTATATGGTAGAATAATGAAAAAGAGTCAGGGAAAACAATAAAGTTGGAAGGTTTAATGGCATTTACATGAAAAATAAAACTCTATGAAATAGACTTTTTAGCTACAACAACTGAAGCAGCAACAATGAGAATACTGGTGAGAGTATTATAGGTTAGTCAGAAGAAGCAAGTGAATAAAAAAATGAGTTTCAAAAGGAGCTTTCTTCTGAAAATAGACACCAGAGATACAAAAAGCCCATAATTGATGTATTTGGAAAAATACTAGGGTAAATAGGAAAAATTATTCAGAATAAGTACAAGGGCACGTCCTACAGTGAAAGAAAAACTGAATAGGTTGATTCAGTACATGCACTGTGCTTCAGTGACTCAGAAAACATTCATAAAGATCACTGTGATGAGATAGCTGCTGATAAAATCAATGATTTTCAAGTTTAAGGAAGAAAAACTGCGAGCACCCAGGGAAAATAAACATGAGGGCATTCAAAAAAGAAAATAAGATTATTTTAAACATGTCAGTGACTTTAGATGACAGATGATAATAGAGAAAACTCTAACATGTATGAAAAAGAAATGAACAAAACCTGATGATCCTGTACAGCATGCGTGACAGCCGTGGTACAAAACAAAATGAAGAGTTCGACAAATGCATGGCTTCAGGAAGGGCAGCTTTCAACACCTCCTTCTTGAAAATTTGTTGGTGAGTAATATACATTTCATTAGAGCTATCTAAGCAACCATGAAAAATAAAATGTAAAGCGAAATGCAAAAGCTATATTTTAAAAATAAGGATGCTTAATGTGAATATTTTATATCCAATACACTGATAACATGTCCAGATATTCTACTCCCTCTCATTAAGCAAGGAAAAAACCCAGTAGTTTTGAACATACATTCATGCACTCATTCCTGAATTCCTAAATTTAAGTTTTAAAACATTTTTCTAAATGTTTGCAATATGTCACACACTTCTTTAGATGCTGAACATACTACAAAGAAAAAATAAACCTCCTTCTTAATAGACTTTGCATCCTTGAAAGATAGACATAAATTAAAAATGGTTAGGTAAACTAGGCACAATGTAACACGCCTGTAATCTTGCTATTCCAGAGGCTGAGGCAGGAAGATAACTTGATTGGAAGGGTTCCAGACCAGACTGGCCAGTGTTATGAGATCCTTTCTCAAAAATGAAAAATAAAAAAATTAAAATGATTAAGTGAATACATGATATGTTAGAAAATAACCAATGCTTCTATAACAGCACAACTCATGATAGCTACAGGACCCATCAATGGATGAGTAGATAAAGAAAATGTGATATTTATGCACAATGAAGTACTACTCTGCTATAAAGAAGGATAAACTCAAGACATTTGTAGGAAAATGGGTACAACTTGAGACCATAATGTTAAGTGAAATAAATTGGACACATAAACTTATGAGAAACTCAATATGTAAAGTATAAAATAAAAGACAGACCACAGGAAAGAAACAGAAAAATTATTGTAACCCAAAAAAGTTATCTCAAGTTAAGATAATTAACTTGATGGAGACTTTTAAAATGAATAAATCTGATGCTGGAAGAAATATGTAAAAAAAAATGGGTGTGGAGGAGAAGGGGAAAAATGAATTGAGATGTGTTGTATGTATGTACCAGTTCCCTCAATGAATGTAATCATTATGTACTGCAAACATGTACTAATTTTTTTCAAAGGTAAAAAAAAATAAGCACAAAGCAGATGAGGGAGGAATGATTTACTCGTTACCTTTATTGAGTTAAGGTTGAAATGGTAGCTTGTGAGGTAAGTGGAAATCTAAGGGAGACAGCATCATTTGAGCCCGTAGGTGCATATGACCTTCTTTCCCCTTGAGAGCAATTCACCTCGGTGCCATCCCTCAGTTATCATTCTCCTTCACAGAGCTGAGACTGCAGCTGGAGGTGGGGATTAAGGGAGGGATCAGTGAACATAAATGGAGAGAGCAGGTACACCCCAGCTCGCAAGGTGCTGCTTTTCCATTCACTTTTGAATGGCTGCCCTCTGAAGCAACCCTTTGTTGATTCTGGCAAAATTCAAGAGACAGCATTCAACAGCATGTCACCTCCTGCTCTTGCACGCAAGCTTTGCCTCCAGCCTGAAATGTCTTTGCACTTGACCCTGAGGCGGGAGAAGCCATAGGATTGACTGATTCCTATGTATAAGGATGAATTATGGGTACAGTAATATCTTATAAGGCAAAACCTCGACCAATAATTAATGAGAAATATCAGTATTTTTTTTCCTGCCACTTTCCAACATGGTGACATTAGTCTATTTGTGTGTCTATAACAAAACACTACAGACCAGATAACTTATGAATAGAAATGTTTCTTACAATTCTGGATCCTCGGAAGACCGTGATCAAAGCCCTGTCAGCTTGGGTGTCTGTTGAGTACTGGTTCTCTCTGGTTTCAACCCAGCATCTAGTGTCTGTCTGCGCATGGAAGAAAACAGAAGGGCGAAAAAGGTGGTTTGAGAAAGGGAATGTCACAGACATGCTCTGTCGCGTTGCATGTTATTGTGTGTGTGTGTGTGTTTAGATTAATACAAACCACGTGCTATATTCTTTATGTCATTTACAAAGTTACAAATATTATGAAAAGAGGTAAACTTTCGTGAAGGTTTTTAGCAAAGGAAAGTAATCCAAATGTGATAGCTTCTTTCATTATAAGTATAAATGAAAATCTGCCTTCTATAATGAGCTAGGCTCATATAGTTGTTTATATGTTCAATTTTAACCAGGTATAGAGCAAGCTTGTTAAGAATATGTGGAAAAGGAGAGTTCAAGTGGTTTTCACTCATTGAAAATTTTTTTTAAATCCTCAAATAATTAACTAGTTAACTCAAAGTACCATTTTTAACTGGTTAACAATATACATTATGATAACCTGTCAGTAATGAGTATGATATTGTGCTCAGAGGTTTAATAAAAGGAGAGAGGTCATGCGTCAAGCCTCTTTCCTAAGAGCCTTAATCCATTCAAGGAGAGCCCTCTTGACTCAGTCACTTCCGGAAAAGCCCTAACACTTAATGTTGCTGCACTAAGGATTAAGTTTCAGCACTGATTTTGGAGAATGTAGAAACATGCAAATAATAGCAAGGCTATCGACAGAACAATGATTCGTGTGATTTCTGAGAAAAAATCCTGCAGGGGGAACATCTGATGTGCTTGATACTAACTGGCGCCATTGTATTGGCTTTCTTTCCTTCTTTCTTTCACTCTCCTTTTCATTCCTTTTCCCCCCTTGTGCCCACAATAGAGACCTGTACCAAAACAACCTTCATTGGTTTTCCCAGCTTCTTTTTAGCTCTTTGCTCATTCTTTCTTCCTGCAGTCATCTTCCCAGTAACTTACCTCCACCTTTGCTATTGCCTCATTCTCTGCTTTGGGAGAGAGGAAATAACCAAGAATAGATGTAATAGTAAACTCTTGCAAACTGCAACAGTTATGATGAGGAAAGCAGAATGTCTTGTGAGAAGTGAGAAGCAACTAAAACACAACAAAAGCCTTTGAAATGGAACAGAACACAGGGTAAGACAGCAAGGACAATCCTGAACCAGTTTAACATAAGGATGATTCATATATAAGATCAAGAAATTTCATAGTTATTTCAAACTGATTGTTTTTCTAATTGAATTTTAGTATCAGTGACAAAGACACTAATGAATTGTTTTCTTTCTGTAAGATAATAAAATCACCCATAGTGGTCAAAGTTATAAACTCCTTGTAAAACATTTAAGTAGGCAACTTAACAGATTTCATCTAATTTGGAGATAAGAAAAAAAAAAAACCTCGTAAAAATTGCTTGAGGATGTTGGAAGTTATTTTAAATTCTAGAGACATCCAACAAAACAAGATTGTAATACAGCCAGATTGAAAACACTGCACACAAAATAAAACAATTCAATGTTTCATTAAAAAATAAAATAAAAACAAATACCAGAGGCAAATCCCTGTAACAAGAAAATCAAGTCCAATTATAGTTTTAATTACATTTTGTTAATGGACACATCAGATCATTTTCTAATCCTTTTTAAAATTCTAATTCCATGCTCAATAAAGCTATAGTTTTGGCAACCGAAAAAGTACCAATTTTCTAAAAAAAATTTAGCACATAGGAAATACCTCTTTACTGTACTGAGACATGGTGGGATTTTTAAAGGATCAATGAAAGCAACAATGTAAATCTGTCAGACATATGCAATGGTTTAATTCACTCTAAAATAAGTTTGTTTTTCATGCACTTAGTTAACAATATGTAATGATTTAAGTTACTCTGAAACAAGTTAGTTTTTCTATCCATTTAGTTAGTAATATGATATTTAATATCAAAGAATGTCTGCTGTTGATATAAAAGAAATTGCTTGGGTTCATCAACATTGCAGATTTAAAAACCTAGTTTTTCTTTCAATTGCAAGTTAAAATCAAGTCAATTTTATATAAAATAAAGTCCGTCATTTTATAAGGGTCTGATTAATATTTATACGTATGTATTTCTTATGAAATTAGTGCCATTTTTACATTATAGTTTCCCTTTAAAATTTAAACTGTAGTTATTTTATTGTAAACTTGATTGATTTTTAAACCGTTGATTTTATTTGAGACTGTTAAGTTTCTCATTAAACAAGTTTGTAAATTTGTCAAGAAAATACTCCAAAATATTTAAAGAATTCATGTAAATTCAGCAAATTTAACCTGTAAATATAATAAAATAGTTTGCTAAAATATGCACTGTGGATTTTCAAAAACATATATCTTCAATATTAAAATGATAAAGTTGAAACACATCCTATACTTTTACTTATTTTTTTTATACTTGGAGATTTCAGTGCTAATTTTTGAAGTTCTCCTAGTGAGGCAAATTCTTTCAAATAAACAATGCACTTCATATGAGCAGATTATGCTTAACTTAACAAAGACTGATAGATTCTAGATTTCTTCCATTTCAAATACTTGGAGTTACTGGATGACTATTTAGATCCAAGCAGTGGTGGGTCCCAGGTAGACTGAGGTCAGGAATGGCTACTGCACTCCTTGAACTGAGTATGCAGGAACCTACTGAGCACTTACCTTCAGTTTTTAGGACAGGAGGCATCCCCATTGCTGTCTTTCACCATTACATAAACTCTGATTTCAGAACACTCACTTTCCCCTTCAAGATACTGCATAACATCTACAGGATTAGACATAAATGTGCATACACATTCAGATAACTAATTTTAAAATCTATTGCAATTTATTGTGATTCTGCATTACATTACAAATGTTTTCCAACATTTAACAATATATTTTAATGGCATTGCCTTGAATTTGAATAGCTCTTAAAACTTCATCTTACTGTCCTTTAACACTTCGAATATCAGGAAGATAACACAGAAAAGAGAAGTAGAAATTGAAAATCAAATTCTCTCTTTATGTTCTGCTAAATGATACAAAGTCATTTCTCAATCATTTTAGACATGCAATTTTGATTCTCCCTCAGAAAAATTTAGTGCAATAATGTATAGCCCTGTGTAAATTTCAGGAGGAAAAAAAATACAGGCATAATATTTGTCAAAAGAAAATTTAAGTAGCCCCTCTACTTCTATAACTCAATCGTGTCTATGCAGAATCTCTGAGGATTTTAAACAAGTGAATTACACGACTGTACTTCATATGTGAAAGGCAATTCCCAAAGCTGCGTGGAGAAAAGTGGAAGGTGTGATGGCCCAGGGAGCAGGGAGAGTCACAGGGGGATGCTGCAGAGGGAGAGGCATGAAAAAATGCACTGAACTAGATTTGCAAGAATGTGAAAGATTTGGAAGGCATTTAGGGATAGAAAATGTTGACAAAAGGTGTGAAAAAAGGGGGTTTGACAGCGAAGCTGTGAGAGATTTTTGGCTGGAATTAATGAGGATTTGTCAGAGTGTCATTTTATTCTGTGTTTTTTGTGAAAGTAAAATTCTACCCCTCAAAAAGTCCTTGGTGAAAGGAATTGGAAGGAAGGAGGAAAAGAAATAGGAAGGGAAGACAGAAGAAGAGAGTGGGCAGGAGAGGGGGAGGAAGGAGTAAAGGAAGGATGGGAGGCAGTCAGGGAAAAAGGAAAGAAGGAAGAAAGGGAGAAGGATTGAGGCCTAGTGTAAAATAGACATTCTGCAAGCTGGAGAATCTATTAAATACGTGACTTTGGAGCTCAGAAGTGAGTTCTCCATTAAAGAGAATGATGTGGAGATCAACAGAAGTGTTAACCGATGCAATTTCTAGTTATTTACACCATATAATTTAAAGAGAATGCCAAAAGGTGGAGATAAATACTTAAAGTGAAGGAACATGAGGATGAACCTATTCAAAAAAATTAAAACAGAAGAAAATACCAGCCATGAGTGACTCAGTGGAAACCAAGAAAGGTTCTACTCGGTAACCTAATAGATTGTCTCCTACTCCACAGGAAGACAAATGGATGACTTTCAAGAATTCCCATCTTCTGTGTATCCACACCACACACTGGTTATGCTGCTGTGCCATATTTCACAAAGAAATAAAGGCCATGACCTTCATTTTTATATGATATACAGTGTGTCTGCATATATATGCCTACAAAGTACTGTGCATTTTTTGTCTTTTTCTGTTCTTTACCAATTTTGTAATAAAGAAATCACTTCTATTTATCTTCTGCCTCTACCCATATGAATTATTTACTGTCTGGCAGTCTCACTCTCTTATAGCTTTTCTGTTCTTTGTAACCAAAAGACCCTTGACAAGTTCAAAAAGGTTGTTAAATATTTTATCACAATACAGAAAGAAGCCTACGTGAATTTGCAATATATACTTGCCTTTATCAAGAAACAGATGAAAATAGCAATCAATTAGGGAATTATGTAATATATTTTTAAAGTATAAATCTTAAAGCACAAAAGCACAAAAATATCTCTGTGAATGCTTAAGATGGAAATTGAGAATTTGTGTCAATTCAAGTTGAAACACAGACCAAGAGAGGAAGACACAAGTGTTTAGATCATAGGTACAAAAGTGATTGTGATGTTACCACATGAGAGAAAATTTTGTAATCATAATATTACAGGGCAATATATCTTCATATAATGACACTTTGTTACATCACAATTTGTGAAATTAATATTTTGTAATATGACACAATATCTTTAAAAAATCAATGTTTAGCATCAAATATTGAAATTTAATAATGCAAATTCTTTGGAAGACAATGCAATTAGTCCATTTTTATGATGTAAATGACTAACAAACCTACTCTAATTATAAATTCGACATGTGGAATAAGCATAGTTCAGGTAAGAGAATGTCTAAGATGATTCCATATGTGTGTTAAATTATTTAAAATTGAGGGTTATGTAAACCTTGAGTCATTGTCAAGAATTTCCAGCTATGGGTATCGATTAAAGTGATATTGAGTGAGTATTTGATTGTGGTAATACCAATCTGCACATTCGGCATTATCACCTTTTAGACTAAAAAAGAAAAATACAGGTGTTAATTTCAATTCTTTTAGCTTTGTCTTATCATAATCTAGGAGAAAGTCTTTTTAAATATTAATGACAGTTTCTTCTCAAATCTACTTTGACATGATCTTTGAGAGACTGTAATGTCATAATATTCCTTTAGACAGTAGATAATGTATCAATTATTCATGTAACTATTATATTGAGGTAAAGAAGAGATGTGAAGGGCACAATAACATCTTTAATAATAATGTCGGGCCGGTGAGATGGCTCAGCGGCATAAGCGCCTGCCTTGCAAGCGCGAGGGCCCGAGTACGACTCCCGTATCCCACATACAAAAAAGGGGCCGGTGATATCGCTCAGCGGCATGGGTGCCTGTTGGCGCACGAGGTCCTGAGGTCGACCCCCGGCACCCACACACACACAAAAAAATAATAATAATAATGCCAACTAGAATATATATATATATATATTTTGTGGGTACCGGGGGGTCGACCTCAGGACCTCACGCACCAGCAGGCGCCTGTGCCGCTGAGCGATATCACCAGCTCCTTATTCGTATGTGGGTTCCGGGAGTCGAACTCGGGCCCTCACGCTTGCCGGGCAGGCGCTTAAGCCGCTGAGCCATCTCACCGACCCTAGAATATATTTCTTATACTTAAGATATATATAAAAATATTTAACAAATAGCTTTCATTTTTGTTACGATATTTAAATATATAACATATATGTAAAATTTTACTTTCTTTTCTGTATTAGCATGCTTTTTAAAAATATAAAATTAAAATAAATTGTTGAAATTTCTTAGAAATCCATACAAACACTAGAGTCTTAATCAATATGTAAAATAAAATTTCAGTGTGAAAGGCTCATTTCAAAATAATTTCCATTATTATATTCTCTTTGAATATCTCAAAAATGTGTAGTGCTCAATGATGTATTGCATGATTCAATAAACAGTTATATAAATCAAGAGTAATAATACTTTTTAATACTGCTAAAATTTTCAAGATATTTTCAACCTTGAAGTATAAATATTAGGATTTGATAAGAAAGGTTAGGAAGGCTGTTAAGTCTTCCTGATTTAAAAAAGGTCTGATTTATTTTACCTAAAATTATGTTCTCAAGGTCATCCACACATTTAAATATTACATTGTTTCACTTGTGTGAGAAACCCAAAAGGTAAATAAGGACCAAAATGGAGGCTAGATAGTGGGAAGTAGGAAGAAAATGCTTAAATGGAAAGGGGAACAAGGGCCGGAAGAGAGGGAAGACAAGGACAAGAATAAGGATTAAAAAAATAAAAAAGAATGGAAGGAAAACAACAGAAACAAAGTGTTGTCTATGAAGATGGAAAGGATTGAAGGGAAGAAAGGAAGGGAATGGGAAAAAGTAATTAAGATGCATGGTGCACAGCTACAAATTCCCTATGATGAATGTAATCATTATGATTGCCAAAAATGTACCAACAAAATTAATTTTTTAGAAAAGCTGGGCATGGTATTGCACACCTGTAATCCCAGCACTCTAAGAGATAAAAATAGGAAGAGAGCAAGTTCAAGCCCAGTTTGAGGAATTTAGTGAGTCCCTGTTTTCAAAGTAAAAAACAGAAGTGGCTGGGGACATAGCTCGGTGTGAAAGCTCAAAGTTCTATTCCTGTACTGAAAAAAGAAAAAGTCTTCTAGTATCAAAGATTAAGTAGATTGAATGAGTTTTCACTTAATTATATTTAAGTTTTATTTTCACAAATATCAGTAGTAAAAGTATACACTCTTGTTATCTTATTTTAATTTTCATTTAGGTGTGTATATTTGAATTTCCAAATATTAGATTATTCCTTGATGCAATTCTTCAATAGCTTTAAGCATTCCCCAATATTACATTCTGAATTATAATATCTAAATTATAGAGATATTTCTCATGCATTTTTGATGGGCACTGTACTGGATATTCCAACTGGGGCATTCACACTAAGCTATATCCCCAGAATTTTTAATTTTATTTATCATTTTTATTTTGAGGCAGACGGTTTCTAAGTCACTAAGTGGCCCAGATTGAGTTTGAATTTACAGTCTTCCTATCTCAGCCTCCCAAAGTGCTAGGATTACAGGCATATGCTACATGTCCAACTCTCAGGCTTTTTTTCTATACACTGTTTTATGTGATTATGTTACTAACTGTATTTGGCATAACAGAAAAAGCTGATGTTAATATTCACCTGTGAAGGAGATTAGGGAACTGAAAAATATCAAATGAAGTGAAAGGAAAATCACATGATACCTTATACAGACCCTGGAGAACTGATTACATAAATTTGTATATTGTTTGATTTATCATCAGAAGGACTAAACTGATTGTTAGCCAACTATTTTATTGGTCTACTAGGAGACTGAAAAAACACTAATTGCACAGGTCAATTCAGATTTATGAGCCCCAGACTTCATGTTCCATCTTTATTATCAGCTGCTGTAATGAAAATTCTTACTCTTTCAATTTTCAGTTCTGTATGTCACAAGGTTTTATCATTGGTAACAACATTGTAATTGGGTCACGGAGTCAGTTTTTGAAACAAACAGGTGGCACATTTATTTGTTATCTGAAATTTAGTTTCTTTTCCCCACTAACCATGAGTATTTTCCCATTTTATTTTACTAAGCCTCTCTCACAGTCTGATAAAAAAAAATATATATATATATATATATATATATATATACACACAAACAGGGGCCGGTGAGATAGCTCAGCAGCATAAGCGCCTGCCCAGCAAGCGCGAGGTCCTGAGTTCGACTCCCGGAACCCACATAAAGGAAAAAAATAAATATATATATACACACACACACAAACAGAAACAAAAAACAAACAACAAAGTCTTTGCTTCTTCTTACAACACTGTTTCAAAACTTTAAATGTTTTAGTTTCCAGTTATACAATATTAATCAATATATGGAGGTTGCTTCCTTGGCTGCCCATATCTCAGTTGTTCACCCAATCAATCTCTGTATTTGTCTTCTTCTCATCTATCCAAATTACATTTTTATGGCCCACTATTTTAATATTTTTATTGATTTTGCGGGGAGACAATTTGTGCCTTCCTTCTGACAAAAAAAGATTATCAAGGAGGTCGTGTGATCTACGTCTCTACACAGACAACTGAGTATTCCAGATGAGAATCACACACACGCTGTCTGGTAATAGAACTTACTCATAATCATCATTATCATCAGCATCAACAAAATGCTCAAAATTGCACATGTTTTACATTAAATTTTCTTAATAACTTTTGGAGGCAGAGCCAGCTACATTTCTGTTAAGAAAATTGCAAGAGAAAATTCAGTAAGTCAAAGCCATTTTTACTTCCAATTTCACTTCTCTTGAACCTGCTCTTGAATAAGTCAGATCAAGTCACAATTTGCTCAGCAGAATTCATTATTTTCTCTGGAGAGAGATATAGCAAACAAACAAACAAAAAAAAACAATAAAACAAAAAAAAAACCAAGAAAAAAGAAAAGAAAAGGTTAAACAAACATACAGACAAACAAAACATTATCATACATAGGTTACTTTCTCTAGCATAATACATACCAAAACTTACATATATTTGGACAGATGAAAATTGTGTTTTTCCAGAAATGAATTCATCAGTATATTAATCACAGTTTCATATTTTTCCTTTTGGCATAGTTTCTTTTAGAGAAGGTCTTAATGTATTTCTTTTTTTTCATTTTTCTTTTTTTTTTTTTTTTTTTTTTTTTGGCTATTGGATAGAGATCCAATGAACATAAGGATGCAGATATTGCTTGTAATATTAATTTAATTTCTTTTGCATACATACCAGGGATGGGATAGCTGGTCATATGGTAATTCTATTTTTAATGTTTTGAGGAACCTCTATAGATTTTAGACAATGTCTATACTAATTTATATTGTCACCAATAGTGTCCAACAATTCCCTTTCACATATTTTAAAAAAGCTAGAAGAAAGAATTTTGAATGTTTTCAACAAGAAAGAAATGGATAAAATTTTGGAGGAAATAGATATGTTTATCTGATTCAAATGTTATTATGATATATATATATTAAACAGGACATGATACCCCATAAATACATCTAGTTTTCATGTACCAGTTAAAATCTTTAAAAGAGAGCATTGTGGGAGGAGAATGTGACAAATAGAATTTATGATCACAGAAAACAAAACCCAAACAACAATAAACTTAAAAGCCTTATACTTCATTTCAATAGGAAGTATTGTAAATGGGTTTTTTGGTTTAAAATCTAGGTACTATGATTTAGTGTCCTTTAGATTTTGTCTATAGTCATTAAAAAAAGAAAACATAATTTCCAAGCTACACATTTTTACGTTACATTAGCATAATTTGTAAATATTTTGTCCCATAACAAAATGAATTATGTATTAAGTGAAGATTTCCATTTAAATTATGAACAATTTTTCATTCTTTCTAAATTTTATGAGGTTCTCACCATTTATGAAAACTTTACATTTGAGTGGTTTCATCAAAATGAGTTTTGTGATCACACTCTTTTCAAAAATTACAACTTGCTTGTGAAAGATCAAACACATCAAATACATTTAATTTTACTGTCTGAGATTATAATTTTTATGGTCTCTTCAGAATCAAACAGAATCATAAACATTAGTGAAGGTGAAAGACCTCTTAGAAATGTAATCTGAAACAATTGAATGAGGACAAGGTGTCTGAATAAATGCTTTATTGTTTTTCTCATTAAAGTATGCTTGTATGCATTGGATTGTTCCAATTAGGTTTTTGTTTCCACTTGAGTAGACACAATGCTGGCTTCACAAATATGTGTATTCTCCAGGGATGGAAGAAGAATAGAACATAATGATTCTCTACTCTGTAGTGAATTATTACACTGTAGAAACCAAACTACATGTGTGAAAGGCATATTTCCTTATGAGAATTGATGTATTCCTCACAGCAATAAATTTTTCATTCCCTGTCTTCAAATCTCTTTTTATTCTTTCTTTTCTAAACCCAATTTTAATGGTGCATTTTCAACCCACTAGGAAAAGAAATTTGAAACGATATTCTTATGTTTACTCTGAAATTTAATAAGTAGTGTAGTTCTTTCTGTGATTTATACCTTTAACATCAAAACATAATTATTTTGAACATTAATGTATGATTTTCTTCACGTACACGTGTCTCTCATTTAGGCTCAGTTGTCATAGTTCAATTAACCTAGTGGAACTGCTACATCAGCAAGCTTAACCAATTTTTCTTCATCATTCTGGCTAGAGACCACGTTATAGTTTGGGTACTGGACTTCCTCAAAAATTTCATGTGTTGGAGGTGTGATCTACAGGGCTGTGATGACACCATTGGAACAGGAGGGAGCCGTTGCTAAGTGGTATATCATAGGAGGTCTTTAGGTTTAGGTTAAGCATGCCTTTGATGTTTCTCTATCTTGCTGTTTCTCCTCCTGTTCGAGATGTGAACAGTTAGCTGCTGTACACGCATCCCTTTTTATGAACCAGCATTTGCTGCCTTCACCATACTGATCCAGTTCAGATGCCATGGCTTGAAACTCAGGTCTTTGAGCGTAGTAAATACTGTACCTTTAAAAGTTAGTTTCCTGCTATATTTTGTGTATAGTAATGTGAAATCAATGGATACATCTTTATATACACTACCATCCTAAAAATGATCAAATTTAATTTAAATATTATTTGTCTCATCACTGGAATGAGAATTATTTAGGAGATAATAATGTACCATTAATTGCCATCCTTATTAAATGCACTTTTTTGACATAGTACATGCATTTTATAATACTCATGAAATTTTATTGAATAGGACCATAGCAATTTTATTGAAGAGGACTACAAAACTCTATTTTATATTTTCTCAAGAACATTAACGTGTTAATTTTCCAAAAGATAGTTGACATAGAAAAAAGAATTTATTTAATAAAAAGCTAACTGTAAAATAATCTAGTTAACTATTATATATTCATGTATTATACTACATAATCTATATTATATATTTATATATTATATATAAATTTTATATATTTATTACATTTTATGTTATATAGTATGTACATATGGTTATATATCATACATAGTATTTATATATTGTATGTTTTTATGTTATATTATGTATATTTATTTATGTTTATTATGTGTTTATATGCTACATAATATTTACATTATACAGTATTTATGTAATATTTATAATTACATATTACATGATTTTTGTATTTATACATTATACTTATATATTACATATATAAATATATGTTTTTATGCATCTGGGTCATGAGTCCAGGAGCTGGCCCTGTATATGAGAGGAAGCAGGCTTTTATTGCAGAGGAGTGGTGAATTGAGCTAGCTGAGTGTGGCCCAGGGAGTGGGTGGGCACCAGGGATCTCTCTCCTATTGGACTCTTATTGGCAGGTGCTTTGCTAGGGTTAATTAGGTTGCCAGATTCTGGTTGGAGCTATTGCTGGGGTTTGTCTGCAAGGTTAGGGCTTGGGTATAAACAGGACACCACGCCCAAGGTACAATTTATGTGGAAAAAAATTTGTCGTTTTGGGGAGAGTATGGTGGGCTTAGGCCTCATGTGCTTTGAACTCCACAAACTGGGATGGACAGAGGACAGGAAAGCAGGAAAAATACTTTGCCTTGGACTCCATGCTTGGCTGATGATGCCCAGTGCTGAGCAGACCCCAGTTCCCCGTGCCAGCAGACAAGGGTCCATGAACAGAGCTTTTGAATCTCTCTGGAGCCAGGCAGAGAATGGAAACTCTAGTTGATCAGACTTCTATTCCACCCAGCATCACTAATGTCTTGGAGAACTCTCAGGCCGTGAGTGCACTGCGGTAGCGGCAGCTCAGGGAAGTGTGGACCTTAGCCCTGCCCGTTGGTGTGCTGATCTCAGTGGTGTCTGTGTATGGATGTGAACCACCATGCAGTATATTGCTGGGCACAGAGCTGCCCATTTCCTGCTTCCTCCAACTCTAGAGAGCACAGCACAAAGAATACTTTCCTACTTGGGAGAAGAAAGGAGGCAGTCGACTAGCTGTGGAAGAGGAGTCTGGGACCAGTCCCATTGCAGTGAAGCCCAAGTGGACATATTCCTACAGTCACGATGTCCTGATGAAACAGTGGGACTGATAACAGGCTTAGGAAAAATAAAAACATGTTCTTTAAGATTTCTGGAAGAACAGACAAAAAAAAAGCCAGATAAGAAATACTGGATCAAAATACAAATCCTTCAGTACACGGGCGACACTGGATTCCAGAAAGCAATAAGAACTTTCAGAAAAGCAAGACCTCCTGGAATGAAAAAAATAGCTTCAGGAATTTGACTAGGTACTCTGTCACAGCTTCTTAAAAAGCGAACTAAAAAGCACACCAAGCAAAACTAAAAATGCAGTAGATTAACAATAACAGAATAGATCAAACAGGAGAAAAAATCAATGAGGTCAAAATTGACTATTTGAAAACACACATTTGGAGAAAAGGAAAAAAGACTGAGAAGCAATGAAAACAGCTTTCAGGCACTTTTAAAAAATATAAAAGCAGCAAATATGTAGGATACTGTGATGCAATGGGGATTTGAAACAGAAGAAAGTATCTTCAAAGAAATAACACAAAATTTTTCAAGCCTAGAAAATAGGTTATACTGTAGATTACAAGTATTAAAAGACAAGAGGTCAAATGTCGTGAGTCAGGTTGAACAAGTCTACCACGAGATTATTATCAAGCTCACAAAAGTTAGCAAAAATACAGAATTCTCAAAACATAACCATAAAAGGAACAAACACCGCTCAGAAGATTCCACTTGGATGCAGTATTCTCAGCAAAATTCTTGGAGACTAAGCAAGAGCGGCATGCGATTTTCACAGTGAAGAAGGGGAAGGTGTCTCAGTCAAGAATATTGTAGCCAGCTTTGGAAATGGAGACATGATGATATTCTCAGACTGAAAGAAGCGAAGCCTTATTACCACTATATCTAACTTACAAGAAATGGTAATAGGAGTTCTTTGAACTGAATATAAAAAACGCACTAATTAATGAGAAGAAAACATCAGAAGTTATAAAACTCATTGGAAAGAGTATGAAGAAAATTCAAAATGTCTTAACATTAAAACATTTTGCATAAACAAAATCTTTAGTACAAAGAATAAAAATAATAACAGAATTATGTTGATGGTAGTATTGCAAGATGTCTAGAAAACAGGTTACAAAATGGCTTTAATAAAATTTATCAGCAATTAAATATAAATAAAATTCTATATTTAAAATATGTGGAGGGGCCGGTGAGATGGCTCAGCGGCATACGCGCCTACCTGGCAAGCACGAGGTCCTGAGGTCGACCCCCGTACCCAGAAACAAACAAACAAACAAACAAAAAAACAAAAAAACAAAAAAATAAAATATGTGGAATGAAGAAAAAACAACACTACCACTAAATAAAGACTCCGGTATATTTTCCTTACTGGAAACTCAGTTCTTCTTTGAGAACAGTCACAACATGTAAGTGATGCGATGAGATAAGACATCCCATGAAATGAAATTTAAAAGAAAGGAGGAGTGATAATATTTATGTTAGGTGAAATAGTCTTTAAATCAAAAGCATTATAAAGAGGCCAAGAAGGTTATTACACAATGATAAAGGAGTCAATTTAGCAAGAGGAAAATAATTCTAAATATGTATTTACCTGATATCAGTACACCCACATAAGTGAATCAAATATTATAGAAATGAAGGTAGAGATTAACTCCAGTACAATCAAAGTTGGTAACTTCAGAACCCCAGTTTCAACAATAGGCAGATTATCCAGATATAAAATCAACAAAAAATTAGCAGAATTATGGTGCATTTTAGATCAAGTAGACTTATAAAAGATCTACAAAACATTCTATCCAACATCTACAAAATGCACATTCTTCGCTTCAGCATATGGATAATTCCTCAGGAAAATTTTTAGGAGACCAGAGAAGAAATCTCAACAAAATTTTTTAAAACTGAAATTATATCAAGTAACTTTGCTGATCATAGTGGAATGAAATAAGACATCAGTAAAAGATCTATGAAAGAAGAAACTTAGGAAACTCTATAAATATATGAAAATTATACAAATTACTCTTGAAAAAGCAGTTGACCAAGGAAGAACTGCAAAAGGAGACATAAATATTTCTTGATACAAGTGAAATGAAAATGTCACATGCCAAAACCTATGTAACAAATGCAATACTAACACAGAAGATTATAGCAATTGATGCCTACCTTAAAAAGCTAAAATTTTAAAATAATGTAACACAGAATCTGAAGGCATTCAATTAAGTAGTACAAACCAAACCAATTGGAAAGAAGAAATAATAAAGATAAGAGCTGACATAAATGATATAGAGATTATAAATAATACAAAATATCAACAAAATTAAGAACTGTTTTATAAAAAATATGTAAACAAAATAAAAACACTCAGCTAAACTGAGAAAAAAGACTCAAAAACACATGAGAGAAGAAAAAGAAAGCATCACAACTAACTCAACAGATGTACAAATAGATATAATTATGAACAACATTACATTAAATATACAAATAAACTAGAAAAAATACACAAGTTCTTAGGTACATCTTAGCAAAATTGAATTATGAAAAAGAGAATATCAGAACAATTAAAATGCAGTAAGATTGACTCAGTAATGGAAAAGTTTGCCATCAAATAAAACATGGGGCCAGGGACCTTTACTGTTGAGTTCTACTAAACATTTGAAGAACATCAATTTATTCTGAAATGATTCCAAAAATTTGAAAGAGAATTAAATTCTTCTAAATTCATTCTATGAGTCCCGTATTACCTTAATTCTAAAAGACAAAGACACAGAGATAATAGCAACAAAACTACAGATCAATATTTTTAATGAATTTTCATGAAAAATCCACAAATTACTAGCATTTTGAATCCAACAGCATATTAAAACCATTATTCACCATTATGACATTGGATTCAACCCAAGGACACAAGTCTTGTTCAATATATACAAAACAATGAATTCAGTACACCCCACCAAGTAAATGAAAGACAAATACCATGATTATGTCAATAAATGCAGAAAATGCATTGTATAAAATTCAAAATTAGGTATAAAAATTCCTTCAAATTAATGAACTCCATATACAGGAAAACCACATCTAATATACTGAACAGAAAAAAACTGAGGGCTTTCTCTATTTGATTTGAAACAAGACAAAAATGCCTGCTTTCACCAATTTAATTCAACATATTACTTGAAGTCCAAGCCAATGCAATCAGGTAAAATAAAGAAATAAAAGACATTCCAATTGGAAAAGAGAAAGTTTAACGGTCACATTGAGATCGCATGTTATTACATAGAGACCATGGCAAGAATGAAAAAAAAATAAAATTATTGGAGCTAATGAACACCTTCAACAAAAAATTATAGAATACAGAATCAATGTAACACAATAAATAACAGAGCTATATGATAATATTGAACTATCTGAAAAGAAGTCAAGACAGCAGTACACTTAAAATAGCTAGAAAATCATACTTGCGGATGACCATGTGTATCTTCTGCTGAAGCAATTCCTGAAGTTCACTGGAATGTGGGGTGGGGTGGAGGAGGATGAGAAAGGCACTGGAGAAAGAGACCGGGCCCTCTAGGAGGAGGCGTGGCTGTCTACTTTGATCGCAGTAGAGCGAGCTTCCTCTGTCCAGACAAGTGATCACCCAGCAGCTGGTACTTTTTCTCCAGTTCATGCTCTCCCAAATTAACATGACTCCCCAGGCAGCGAAGAGCTGACCACACAGGAACAGGATTCAAATCGCAGGCTGGGCATTCTTTGGTGACAGAGTTCAAGGTGAATTTTTTCCTGGGCACTGAATCAGACCCAAAACTAAGGGCATATAACAGGGAGAAAGCAACTTACTAAAGAGACCATCGCCATAGTGCTATAGCATTCTATAAGACCCCACATACAACATTCAACCTGACCCTCACCCTAACCCAATCTTCACTCCCCAAATGCAAGAAAAATAAGATAACAGACAAAAAACATCCCCCAAAAGCTTATAACTCCCCCAAAGCTGATCTCATAGAAATGGATGAATTTCTAGACATTAAATTCAGAATACAAATAGCAAAATGATAGAACAGGTCAAAGAAAACACAAATAAACAGATGACTGAATTGATTACTAAAATGATCAACCAGTATAAAAAAGATGTATGTGAGCAGTTGAATAATTCCATCAGCCAGATGATCAATAACTTTAAGAACAAAACAAATGAACAGCTGAATGAATTCAGGAAGAAAATATGGTATATGAAAAAATGCTTCAGTAAAGAGAGAATCTGAAAAGGAATCAAGCAGAAACCCTGAAAATGAGAAACTCAATGACGGCCTTTGTAGTTGGCCATCTCAGTGAGAAAATAGAATAATGGATTTTGAGGACAATGTTGATGTAGTAGAACATTTACTTGTGATACTAAAACAAACAAAAATAAAAACAAGACCCAGGGCCGGTGAGATGGCTCAGCGGCGTAAGCGCCTGCCTTGCAAGCGCGAGGGCCCGAGTTCGACTCCCGGATCCCACATACGAAAAAGGGGCCGGTGATATCGCTCAGTGGCACGGGCACCTCCTGGCGCGCGAGGTCCTGAGGTCGTCCCCCCGGTACCCACCAAAAAAAAAAAAAAAAAAAAAAAAAAAAAACAAGACCCAAACAGAGGATAATCCAAGAGCTCAGAAATGACTCTAAGAAAACAAATTTAAGATTAGAATAGAGAAAGAGGTTGAGTTAGATTCTAACAGTATAAAACTTCGCTCACTGATATTTTCACAGAAAAAATTTCCAATGAGATGAATACCCAGGTGAATGAGACATTGAGAAACCTGGATAGATACAAACAGAAAAGAACACCTCTGCAACACATAATAGTCAAAATCCCTGAAATTCAGAAAAGATAATATTAAAATCTTTTGGAGAAAAATTCTATCTTAGTTACTTTTCTCGTAAGACAAAATACACAACACTCAAAGTTAAAGGAGGAAAGTTTTATTTAGCTCACAGTATATAGAGGTTTCAGTCCATGCTTAGCTGGCTCCAAGGCAGGGTGGCATGGCAGACAAGCACTGCAGAAGAGAAACAGTTCATGGCAGGCAGAGGGTAGCAAAGCAAACGAGAGACCTTAACAGCTTTTTTCTGCCTTTCATACTCTGTCTAGGCTACTGGGCTTGGAGCATTGCCAAACAATCAGAGGACTGATTGCTTAGTAATCACACAATTTAGTAATCATACACCCTTAATCCCAGCATCACACACTCTAGATTCAGCCACCTCTGAAAAAGCCCCACCTATGGCCACACAAGGCTTTGGGGGGACATCTAGACACGAAGCATAACAAACTCAGAATAAAGGCAAATCCACTGGAAGAACAGCAGATTCCTCTTCAAAATCTTAAAGGCCAGAGAAAGCTTAGAGTGAAAACTTTCAATCCCTAAAAGAAAATGATTGTCAATCCAGATTAGTATATCCTTCAATATGATCCTTCTAAATTGATGGAGAAATAGTGCCTTCCTCTGATGAATAATAAATTCAATATCACAAAAAATTTTCAGAAAAAATTTGAAGGAATAGAGACAACGAAGTCAACATCATGAAGTAGCTGAAAGTAAAAAATAAATCTCACTCAAAGAAAAGGTAAACAAAAGGAAACCAAAAAGAAGTGAGTACTGGAAAAGAATTCAGTGACAGGAATCAGTAAATAACTTTCAGTAATAACTCTAAATATAAATGGGCTTTCCTTCCCAGGCAAGACACAGATTGACGGATTGGATAAAAACAACAATGACAACAACAACAACAACAACAGAAACCTAGCTAGGTTAACTACAAAAGACACACTTAACCCACAAAGAAATACACAGACTAAATCTGAAAATATTAAAGTTATACTCCAAAAAGCTAGAGCCCCAAAGCAAGCAAGAATAGTAAATCCAATTTCTGACAGAGTATGTTCCTGTAATCTCACTTTGTATACTATAAAGGCAATTACTAAAATCATCATTTATTAGTTACAAACTAGTAGGGTAACCAAAATTTCTAATGTTATCTACTCTGAGACAGTAATGACACAATATTCTGAAACAGAGAAAGTCTAGTCATACACCATCTTTTAAATAAAGAGACAAACAATTTGCCATTTTAAATTGAACAAAAATAACTATGGTCAATAACTGGTTAAACAGTCAACTTACTTATCTAAAGCCAGGACTCCTCTGTGAATTGAAATTTTAAAGTGTGTTGAATTATCTATTAAAAAATCTTCCATTTCTCAACATCATTTTATATTCTGAATATTAAAGTCTATATAAAGCATTTCTAAGCAAAAAAAAGTCCTATAATTTACTTCTGGACTTATTTACTAGTAAAAAGAACTAAGAAAAGAAAGAATTTCTGGTATTGGTCAATTATTAAAGGCACTTCAACATTTCAATTGCCTAAAGGCAGAATATGAGAATTTAAAATGTGTTCCTCTCATCTTCTGGGTGTTAGTCATGGCAAAATGATATTCTAATTCTCCTGTATATGAAAAAAAAAATGCCAGAGGCTTACAAGTTTGATGAATTGTCTTGTCTTATAAGAAACTGATTCTCCTCCAATGCAAAGTTTCTCTTTGCAAGCAAACAGTAATACAGTGTCTTCAGGGATTTGTCCAGTGAGGGTGGGGGGTGGTCACATATTTATAATAAATTCGAACTCTCACACTACTTTGTTATATATCATCGATATGCAAAGGCTCATGTTTTAGTTCCCCAGCACTATTATAACAAATTAAGAGAAGCTTAGATGATTAGCATACTAGGCATTTATTACCTCACACGTCAAGAGCGTGGAGCATGAAACAGGACTATTCTCTCTGGTGTTGGCATTCCCAGCCTCTTGGCTGTGACACTCCAGTCTTGGTCTCCATTTTCACAAATCCTCTCTCTCTCTGAGTTTCAGTATTATCATTTTCAGATCCTGTAAGGAAACTCGTTATTTGATTTAAGATCCAGGTGAATTTTGACATCTTTAATTATATCTGCAAAGACCCGTAGTCTAAATAAGGTCACATTCTGAGAGTATAGATAGATGTATAGATAGCTGAAAGAAATACCAGACATCTGGATAGCTAACAGTGCCATTAACACCAAGATGTAATGTGCAAATTAGGTCTTGAAATCTTCCACCTATCCCTTGCCTAGAATGGAGAAGGGATCTTTAAAATTGGTTAAACATTGTGAAAGACCTTGAAGAAAGAACAGCTTTTACTAAAACATTTTCATTGGACTTGCAGGATGTCTTTTTCAGCATTTAAAAATTTTAAAGTTCATTGTCATTTTATTTATATAATTTCTTCAAAGTAGAAAAATATTATTTTAACTCTTATCATTACTTCTCTCGTATCTTGTGTCTTTCCCCTTCTTGATTTCTTCAAGATTTTTTCTTTTTCCTTACAGTTTGTTTTTGTTTGGAATTTATTGTGATTGGAGTTCTCAGTTTTTTCTTAAATCATTATTTTTCTTCCTAATCACTAGGTTTAACTTTGAATATTCCCTTGCCATCTTTATTCTTATACTTCTTATGCCCTGTTTATTTTTCTATTCTACTTTTCAAACTCCAATAATGTGTGATAATAGTGTGTTAATGTGGTACTGCTCAACAGTTCTTGCATAGTTGTACAGTCTCTGCCTCTCTCCTTCTCTCTCTTTAGTCTTATTCTTTCTTTTCATTTTGTATTATATTTGCATAGTTTGTATGAATGTGTGTTCAAATTTACACGTTCTTTGCATTTATGACCAGATGACTGAGGAGCAGATAAAAACAATGTCATTTGTATTATGCTGTTTTCCTTTTCTAGCATTTCCCTTTGGTGCTTTATGAAAGTATCACAGTTTGCATAAGCCTGCTACATTACTCATGTGATCTTACATTTGTTTATTTTTTATTTATTGAAAAGAATGCTCTATGAAAAATTTCCTAATTCTATACAGACAGATATTTCTGAAAAAAATACCTACCACCTATGTTAACTAGTAAATATGTATTGCATACATGTACTGAAATGTAACACTACATTGTAAATATATGTATAATTATTAAGTGTTAATGAAAAATCAAAAATATGTTTAAGGAAATGTAAAGGTTGAGAATACTCTGATTTCATTATTATATACTGTGTACATGAATTATCATGCATACCCCATACATTTCTAAATTTAAATGATAATTTAAAAATAAAATATGTATTTTAGAAAGAGGCTGTTTATGTTTTGTGTTCTGTTTAGAGACACTTAGGAATATCTTTCCTTCCCTCAATCCATCTGTTTTTACTTCAGGGATTGTAAACTTTAAGATCTCTCTCTCTGTTTTTCTCTCTCTCTGTCTCTCTCTGTCTTTCCCTCTACTTACCACCATAAGGTTGAAAGAGCAGCTTTGCAAACCATTCTTATGTTTGGAGTTGGAGAGTTTGGGGAATTCATCTTTAGTAAAACAATTCCCTAAACCCATGATTCTATGACCCCACTTGGGGCTTAGGAAACTAAAGTATGGAACAATCAGGAATATTTTTAAGGGAATACATCATCAGTCTGTTATCTGACCCAGGAATGTTATGTTTCCTTTAAAGATAAATAAGTACTTATCAATATAAAACTTCACTATTTTACTAGACTTTCTTCTTTGTCAATATCCATTTCCTTTAAGTAATTAATGTACTTGGAATCAGAATAATGTTTCTACTTCTTTTGAATTTTGTTTTTCCTGCATAATTATTAAAGAAAATCAGCTTTAGTTTTTCAAAGAAAAACTGTATTTTAAGACGGTTCCTCATTTCTGATGCTGTGATTCACTTCTGCCCATGTAAAGATTTTACTTTCAATTTACAAAAAATAAAGATTGGAAAATAAATTATGAAAAGGGTCACAATTATTTTTGCAAATAAATTAATCTAATTTTATTGTTTTCAAGCATTTATGTGAATTTAATTGAGAAATAATGCCTAATTAAATTTTTATTGTTACTTTCTTTTTATTCATTTCAATATTTTACTTTCTTTTTGAAATTATTATTAAGAAGGGTTATTTTTCTTTGTGGGAAGAATTTGATAACATAAAATTTAATAGTAGATGACTGAATTATCCATTTTATTTCTAAGGAACATTTGTTTTAACATAATTTGTATCACTTTTCCATTTTTTACTCATTATGACTCTGTGCTCTTGATTTCATTTTTGCTTATTTTACTCTTTCAAGAATGCTAATTTAATAGGCACAAAATAAATTTATGAAGTATTTGAATAAAACAAAAACAAAAACAGAATATCAGAATTATTCACTGAAAAGTCTAAGTTGATTTACAGAAAATCATGTGCAAATAAAATATTTGGAATAAGGTATTTGGAATGCCTTAGCTGTTATTAAAATGTGTACGTTTTGTAACACTCTATGTCTACACATATACTAATCATATTTACTTATATAATATATATAAATATAGGCTGCATATATATTGATATGTAAAAACTACATGCATGACCCCTCAAAGTGATGATAGCAACAATTTTGCATTCAATTTGTTTCAAATAATCTTTGAAGAGAAAATATATTTCGAAGTATCTATATTTAGTCTCTTTTATTTTGAAACCATTTATTGATTGATAAGGTTTTAGGACATTTTGTACTACAGATTTCTTTTTGTTTCTCCAAAATGCCTTAAGTATTTTAGAGCCACTCAATAAAATTAATCAATTGTGATTAACTAAATGATAATGTCAGATTAGGAGACAACTTCCTTTTTTCCTGCAAGATACATGTGTAATTAATGACAGGGTTTTAATAGCCATCACAAAGATAAGCAGCGAATATGAAGCCCAGACACCTGGATATTTTAGATTTTCCTCAATATCCCATTTTCCCACATAAATTTTTAGCGATCGCTCCACTCCTCTTTATTCACTTTTTTCTTCCCTGCTGAATCCAGCTGTTGGTCCATTGTCTACACCACACTCCTTGCTCAGTCTGTTGAGTTCTCTGTTGCCTGCATCCCAAATGCAAGATTTTTCTAGACATAATTTGGAAGTCTGTTAAGCCCCATTAATCTTCAATTGCAATGGACAGGAAAGTTTACCTTCAAAATTTTGAATGTAAGTTATTTATATTACAAAGAGATGTTTGTTTGGATATGTGGTATTTGCAATATATTTGTTTATGAATTTATAGAGAATAATAATTTAGCCTTACAAACAGGTTAGTATTTATTCAAATGAAAAATAATAGTGATAAATAAATATTTATCCACTCTCTCTAATTGCATATGAGCTATCAGGTGATACAGCATGCAATCTTTCCTCAGTGTGTTAATTTTCAAGAAATAGATTTAATATGTATTTTTAAATAAGAGAAAAAATAATATTGGATTATACTGTACATACAAGTCAAGAAAAATGTGACTATACATTATAGATATTTAGAGTAAAAAATGACTTTAAAATTTTTAATAAAATTTAAATTTGAGAAAAAAAAATATATATTTTTTGTGGGTACCGGGGGTCGACCTCAGGACCTCGCACGCCAGCAGGTGCCCGTGCCGCTGAGCGATATCACCGGCCCTTTTTTTGTATGTGGGTTTCAGGAGTCAAACTCCGGCCCTCGCGCTTGCCAGGCAGGCGCTTATGCCACTGAGCCATCTCACCGCCCCTAAATTTGAGAAATTTTAGATTAATAGATAAACATTTTGAGAAGCCATTTCAAATTTTCAGCTTTGATAATTGATTATATTTTATTTTTTGTTAATCACTAGACAACATCGTCAACACTTAAAAGCTTGAAACTTAAGTGATGAACAATTAAACAGAACTTCTAACAGAAATAATTATAATGAACAATAATATTTAGTAAAAATAACGTAATAGTGATACTTCAATATATATTAATCATTTTAGCATTGGGCCTAATTTTTAAAATAAAACAAAATCTTTTCTTACAATCTATTTTCATTATGATCATGACTTTATTTTTTAATGCACAGGCAATTTGCTCTGCAAAAATCCATAAATTTAAAGAATAAAACAGAAAGTGAGCTATATTCAATTCAACATCTGCTGCTATTTCTTTCAACCTCACCTTATATCCATGGACCATATACCTTCCAGGGCAAAGAGAACTGGGAAAGAATTGAATATTAGAGTTGACAGGTAGTTACATTTCTTCCAAAATCTATTATTCCTGAATCAATGAATTTCCTTTTATGTCTTTGTCATTCCTTTAAATTTAACACATATTTTCGAAGTGACTTTACAGAAATAGAAGACAATTCTATATTTGTGCAATGACTTAAGAAAATCTCATGGTTTATGCTGTGGTGCATTGGAATTAATGATGAAGGGTTATTTAGAGGGCTGAAATTTGTCTTAATCACAACCAGGATTCACTTACTAACAAATACAGAATACACACAAAAACTTTTGAACCAGGTATACCAGGTCACTATAGGGAAAGGTAAACACAACATGACATGCTTCCATCTAGAACTAGATATTTTATACAATACATAAAAACTTCTTTTTTAAATGCACTCTTAGATGAGGAAAGTCTTTAAGTAATCATGGATTTGGAAAATTAGTAAAAGTTAGGGATTGGTCTGAGTAAATATTACATAAATTTACTTTTCTCATCTAATGGATTTGTGGAGGGTGAAATTCAATTCTAAATGTCAAATTTTTGATTTTTTCCTGTGATGCACTTAATTTATGTAATTTGATGCAATTAATACCTTAGAGGTACAGGTAAACTTCATAAATTTGTAGCTGAGGAAATTTAAGGAAATAATCTCAGTGAGTAAAATTTTTGTTAATTATAAATAATACTTTTTAAAATTAAAATGTTATCATTTAATGCCAACTTTACGTTTTTGTTTTGGATTGGTTGGTTTGTTTTTCTTTTTATCAGTCATACCAAAGGCTATTCTCTGGGTTGTACTCTCAATTATGAATTTAGTCATAAAATGTAGAACATTATTATTAGTGATCCATGCATTTTATAAAAATTTACTCTGGCTACTAAATTATCATAAAGTCCGATCTTGTCTATAGGAGTATTTTTGAAAGAACTCTGTAGGTTCTGCTTTCCGAAAAGATAATTGCTATAGAAACACATTTGTATCCTTCCTGAATGTCGGTGCCTTCTGTGACAACAATATTCCCCCACCTTCAAGAGAATGAGACACTGTATAAAAATTGAAGACATGAACAACTCTTAACAAAGTATTCAGTCCAACAGAATTCAGTTTTATTCTCATGGTCAGCTTTTCCAGAATGCAAAATGAATGTGAAAACTAGTATTGTTAGAATTGGCAAATATTCTGTATCCAATGATCTGGCAAGGGAAAGTACTAGAAAGTTTTCATTATTAGGGAAGATCACAAAAAAAATCTCATAATAATCAGTATTGAAAACAAACCAAGAAATTTTAAATAATAAAGAGATGATAAGGCCGGTGAGATGGCTCAGCGGCGTACGTGCCTCCCTGGCAAGCGTGAGGGCCCGAGTTTGACTCCTGGATCCCACATACGAAAAAAGGGGCCGGTGATATTGCTCAGCAGCACGGGTGCCTGCTGGCACGCGAGGTCCTGAGGTCGATCCCCGGTACTCACACACACAAAAAAAAGAGATGATAAAAAGAAAAGTATTTTTTTCTGGGCAATATATCAAACACAGTAGATAGTGACACAAAAATCAATGAGAGAGAAATAAATGTAAATTCCCTATGAGGTTCAGAATATTATATCAAAAATTGTAGATAGACCATTGCACATATGTTAAAGAATCACTAGCACCCTCATTTATCTTTTAAAATATAATAATACAATTGAGTCCACATATATTATAGTTTAGATGTTTAAATATTTTAAAGAGGCAATTTACTCTTAATGTGTATAACAAAAATAGTAGATTTTCAAAGTGGACAATGATAAGGTCACATATCAAATTGAGCCTAATGGGTAGACCATTTTATAGAGCAGGGAATACATTAGAAGGTGCAGAGAAAAATGCTACTCCATGTGATCATTTTAGTTGATAAAATAACACCAGAATATAATTTTCCAGGAATTAAGTAGAAAGTAAGGTGAAGCTTCATTATCTATGAAAATGTACAGGCTGGGACAAGTAGTGTAACTATTCAATAATTGAGATTTTTTTGTTAAAATATGTTAGAGACTTGGCAAGAGGAAAAATTTAGGAGATAACATTTATATTCCTAGTGCATCCATTTTCTTCACTTAGAAATTAAATACTGAGCATGCAATGATACAGGCTCACAACTTCAATTACGATTACTTTGAGTAATGTCTAGGTATAATATTATATATCTTTGATATACTATGGCTTTCAACATACAGCAAAAAGGATACCATTCTAATGATTTGGGGAAATGAGCAATAAAGACTGTAACTTTGTATGTTTATTGAGGGAAATAAATATACCTCAATATGACCTCTCAATAAATTATTTCTTCCAGAATAACCAAGCTTAGACCACAGAATTGGAGTGTATCCTTATTTAAATTTATTTATCAACTCACAAGGTTCTTTGGAGATTTTGTATGGATTTTTGTGCTTCTTTACTCTTCCTGAACACTAGAACTATGAAGTAAATGTGTGTGTGGGGGAGTGCATGTGTGTTTTAATGCAGATTCCCTAAAGGAATCAATTGTACTAAGTGTAAAGAGAAAAATTACTCCAGGAGAAGAAAACTATTAACAAAATGTAGGGTGCAGAAGGAAAGACAAAAGAAGAATGCTACATTATAAAAATATCAGGAAAATTTTATTAGGAAATATACAGAGACTAGAATTGCAAGAATTACAGTCCTGTGCTGTATAACTATGTTTCAATCAACAATGGACCACATAAACAGTGGAAGTTCCATAGCATGGTCATATTGCCCAGTGATGTTGTAGCCATCGTACTGTTGTCCTGCAAAACCTTGCTCATATATCTATGGTGATGTTGGTGTATATAAACCTACTGTATTGCCAAACATATAAAAGTACAGCACATAAAAGTCATGCACAGTACAGAATACTTGCTAATGATAATGAATGACTGTTACTGTTTTCAGTATTGATTATTCTATACTCTTTGTCTTTATTTTAGTGTGTACTCCTTATACCTAAAAAAATACTTCCCTGCAACTGGGTGTGGTGGTGCACCCCTATAATCTTGGAGCTCTGGGAGGCTGAGGCAAGAGGATTGCAAATTTGGGCTCAGCTGGATCAACGTAGTGACTTAGGGAGACTAAGTGAAAATAAAAATTTAAAAAGGAACCAGGAATGTAGCTCACTGCAAAGGCTTTGGATACAATCCCCAGTTCCATGAAAAAATGTTCAGTCTAAAACCTCAAGAAGGACCTTCAGGAGTTATTTCAGAGAAAGGCACAGTGGTCAGAGGAATGTACAGATCTGTGCATGTCACTGTCCTGAAATCTTACTAATAATTTCGGAGTTGGAGGTGGGAAAACAGTGATATTGATGATCCTGACCCTGTGAAGGGTGAGCATAGCTAATGTGGCTTAGTTTTTAACAAATTTTAAAAGTAAAAGAATTAAGTTAATAAAGAACAAGCATGTAAAGTATTAGACATGTTAGCAAATATGACTAATTTTAAGCTGTTTTGTTTTTAAGAGTGAAGAAGTTTAAAAGTTTCACAGTATACTAGGTTAATTTACTATTACAGAAAGAATATCCATATGAATTTGAATCCTCATTGTAAGTCTGTAGGAGTAGAAAACATGCAACATTTGCAGCACTTATTAATCCAGGTACAAATTTTTATACCTAAAAATTCGTTGGTGCATGCAAAACCAACATTCCACGTTGTACACATGCTAAAAGTAAATTATTAATCCAAATGATGGCTTCTGCAACATTCTTCAAAATCTTTTGTTCAAATATTTAGCTAAAAATCTATGTTCATTGTTATAGAAAGACATAAAATCAGAGTTATAACCCTGATGTAATTTATCTTATCCTCAACCTCTGTAAATTGTAAATAGTAGTTATGTAAAGTTTGTTATTTTTCTCCAAAAAGAAATCTTATCTGGAGTTATTTCCAACTTAAATATGAGAATTAAAGCAGGACCATTTAATTCACATTTTAAAGGCTCATTCATGTTTAGCCTTGGAGCCCAAGTCCACATCAGATCAAATAACATCTTTCACATTAAGTTACTTTTAGGGCCAATATAATTTTCTTTCAAATAGCCAACACTCTAATAAGATTTTGAAAATGTTTCGGGCCCCTAAAGAGCTCAATGGATAAATCATCCCTGGGACAGAACCATGGGGTATTCAGGACAGTATCCATTTGTTCATGTGTTCTTTCATTTTCGTGGCGATACCTGTCGCTGTCCAAACTGCCTTTGGAATCCAGCAATGGCTGAGTGACTTTTGAGGATCTGGTGT
This sequence comes from Erethizon dorsatum, assembly GCA_028451465.1. Lineage (NCBI taxonomy): Eukaryota > Metazoa > Chordata > Mammalia > Rodentia > Erethizontidae > Erethizon > Erethizon dorsatum. Next base: position 62,701,624 of record CM051833.1, read on the forward strand.
CCCTTCAGGGCAACTACTGCTTCTATATCAGAGGTATACTAACCCTCCCCACCGTCGCGCATAATGTGATTTCTGTTTCAGTTTCCGAAGATTAGAAGCCAGTCTCAGCAGCGATGGGTGTGCAGTCTTACTTACCATCTGTCCATGAAACACAAAATACGTGTTTTCTCAAACTATTTTTCTACCACCACAATAACTGTCAGTGATTTCAGTTGTATTTCTTCCTCAGTAAAGAATTTTTACTTTTGAAATAATATCTGCCTCATTTCTACCATATTTTAAGTGAGAATGTATGCAAACGTGAAAGTATTTTCTCATTTTTGAAGCACAATCCTTATGGAATTAGAAATAAATGAGGAAGCAAATCGATTTACAAATATTCTAACTCTAATTTCAGAGTCAGCATCAGTAAAAACACATGTCATATAATGAGGCAAAATCTTGCTAAACAATTTCAAGGTAATGTAGTGAAATGTCTGGCTATTTCCTTTGGTCTAAACTTCTAAAATTTATATCTATCACAGAAAGTTTAGGCATAAATTAAATAAGGACGTCATTCTGAGTCTTGACAGCAAAGAGAAAGGTACCCATGATTGCTTGAAACAGGGAAGTATAGCAGCTGCCTGAAACATTAGAAAGAGGGAATTTGTGCAATGTGGCTTAGGAGATGATAAAGGAGAGGAGTATTTTGCAGCGATTTTATTTGCAAGATAAAAAATAACAAAATATGCCAAACTCTAATAAATAATAATAAAGTATAGAAACATAAATGTAAATATCAATATAAAGTTTTGCTGGAAGAATTTTGTAAGATGTGGCAGTTCGTCATTGAACAGGAAGAAAAGAATGAAGCAGACACATGTTTTTTCTACTATGTGATCATTTTGCTTAAAAGTTTCTCTGTTACTACAGAAATTAAGAAAAAATTCATTCATAGTTTATAGAAGCATCCTCCTCATGGGGATGGGATTTAGCAAAATAAAACTGATGCATAAACACTTTTACTGCATTTTTTAACTAAGAGATATGAATATGCATGTTAAATAATTTCAATATCATGGCATTGATTTGAAAATATGTGAAGTACATGAATGCTGTAATTTACAAGTCACTGAACATATGTGAATAAATTGGTTTGTACAGTTGTAGAATGTGTAACTCGTTTTCCCCAATATAATTATATAGGGTTGATAGAAAAAAAAATTAAACCCTCTTTTGAAGGCATTGGAAAGCATAGATCAGAAAATGTTCAAGATGCTAAGAGAAGAGTAGTAAAACATAGTAATACATGCTATTAGCCTAGTGCTTTCTTCTTGAGGCTTTTTGTTAGTTTTCGGAAAGGATAATTTAGCACAAGCAGGAATTTTTGGGGGGAGGGTTGGGTTGTGGATAATTTTAAAGGTCTGTGGAGACAAAAGCTGGACTTCGAGGTTCACAAGTAGTTGGGTTGTGCAGACTGCGTTATTTAGGTGAAATAAATCTCGGGGAAGTTAGCTTCAAACTCCAATTGCAAATTTATACTTGAGTCATTTTCTGGGTGAAGGCAAAATGTGAGGTTCGCAGAAAACAAGCATGAAACAATTGAAAGGGTCTCAGGAGCTCAGCAAAAGTCCCAGTATTTACTTAGAGCTCGGAAGACAGATTTGAATTCATGATAAATTCCGATGTTGTTGAACACTGCAGGGGGTCTGCTGAAATCACAAGTCAAAAACACTGGGGTAAGACCAAGCCAAATAAGACAGCCTGAAAAATGCCGATATAATTTTCCTATATAGTATCTCGGATATAAGCAATATTTTTTGTAAAAGACAGAGAGTAACAAGGTAATAGGAAAAACTGAATCGCAAAGAAACAAAAGGAACTCAGGATTTCTAACACACACGTAATTAATTTGAATCTGAAAAGGAGAAAAGAGAAAGACATAGTATTTTTTTAAAAGCCCTGGATAATAATTCTCTAAAATTGCTAAAAGATGATAAACTAAAAGCAAAAATCAATGCTAAAAAAGCACTTCCACAACAACATACAACTTAGAAATTTGGGTTTGAGCTTTTTAAAAAAGTGGGGAACAGAAAAGACAGGAGTTACATCCGGATCTTTTATTAAGGATTCATGGTGAAACTGAGTATTAGGTTTTTTTTTTTTTTTTTGTCATTCATAGGTGTAGAATTCTATTCATGACAAAACCAGGAATGGCATTCTTAAAGTACTAATATAATTAACAGCTTAAAATATTATACCCACCTAATATATCTTTCAAAATAAAGTTTAATAGTTATTATTAAACCTGTGAGATTCAATTGCCATCAGTCCTATACCAAGGGAAATAGAAAAAGTATTGTTGCAATTAAAGATATAAAATCACAAATCAAATTGTGGAAGCAAGAAAAATGAAATACTATAAATACTTTTGTAGGTAAAAATAAATGAATGATAACTGGTACTGTACTTGGGATACAGAATACACATATGGAATTATGTTAATATAATGAAAATCACATAATGAAATCAAAATTACAAGGTGATATTACTTTGTATCCATTAGGTGACCATGATTAAAAAAAAAGCAAAAAATAACGTGTATTGGTAAGGATATGGAGATTTTGGCCTTGTGCGTTTTCAGTGGGAATGTAAAATGGTGCAAATATTCTGCAAAATGGCATGATCATTTGAATTACCAGAATTATCATATGATCCAGCAATCCCACCTCTGGAAATACACCCTAATCATTAAAAGCAGATATTTCTACACCAATATTAATAAATGGAGTATCATTCAGCTCTTGAAAGGAATGAAATTCTAGTACATCCAACATCCTGAATGTACCTTGAAGCTATCATGCTAAAAGAAATAAGACAGTCCAGATGATGACTGCTAAATAATTACTGTGTGCTTGATGCCTCTGAATTGTACACTGAAAAATTGTTAAGATGGATCATTTTATGCTATGCCTAATTTATCACAATTTAAACAAAACAATAACTAAACAGAAAAATGTTGGATAATTTCAGTTAAAGTACCATAAATTACTCTCTTAAAATGTTAAGTGATAAAATATTAATTTAAAATTCAAGGCTTTATATTTAAGTTCAGGGTAAAAAACTAAAATAATAATAAAAATATTATTACCTATGAAGGAAGTAGAAGGAATGTTTAGCTATTGAGAATAAGTGCATGGTCCTACATAAGCCAGCAGTGACAAAAAGGTACAAAATGAGTGGATGAAATAACTAGAAAATAGAATAAAGGGTACTTTTAACCCAATATAATATATTTATGGTATAATATTCTAGTAAAAATATAAAAGTATCAGACTCAATATGCAAGCAAACAAAAACTGCTATATCTTACAAAAAAGGTTGACAGCAAACAAATTAGCAAAAAAAAAAAAAAAAAAAAAAGTTGTAGGTATAACTCAAACATTAGCCAAAAAAGATAAAGCTGTAACTTCTGTAATACGAGAAAAAGTTGCTACTAAGCTAAGGACTATTGAAAAATATAAAAGGGGACATCTCATAATAACAGCCCCGATATGGCATGGAGATATAAAAGGAAATTGGCCAGGGAGACCCTAGTACAGAGACCAGGTCTCTCACAGACCATCCTCAGAGCTTGAACAAAGAACTGTGCAGATCTGGACCGGATGAACTCTGATCACTAACTGGACATGATGCCTCCTGCAGCCAGATAAGAACAGACCAAGGGATCAGTTGGCCAGCAGGCGTGCAGAGCCTGGGACTGCCCCAGGATAGCACATGTACCATTTTTAGTCCACTACAGCTTGATAAAACATTTAGCTCACTACTTTTGTATTTACTGGCTTTTATGGAAAGTCTTTGAATAACAAATGCAAAATTTGATCTGAACTTCCTTCTACTCTCTTAAAATTTTAGTTTTAAGAGAAAACTTATATTGCAACATGTAGGTCTTCCAATGGAAAGAGATTGCTGACATACAAGGAAGCATTATAAAAATCACAGATCTTGTAAATACCCTTAAACACAAAACAACAGAGAAAATAAATATCTAGGCCGCCTCTAAAAGGGAATGAGGAACAACATATCCACATATATAGTGAAGATTCTTGAGATGACAATGCAAGATGAAAATTATAGGTAGTTATTATGATTCATAGAAAATAGATCAGCACTTGTTGACTGGGATACCAATAAAAGAAAAGAAACAACTTCAAGATAAGGATTTATGGGCCGGTGAGATAGCTCAGAGGCATAAGCACCTGCCTAGCAAGCGCGAGGTCCTGAATTCGACTCCCGGTACCCGCATTAAAAAAATAATAATAATAAGGATTTATGCAGGTGAATTTATATGCTCTTTTGTGTTCGTGCATCTCTTTGGGTTGTATTATAAACATTATTTAATAATTCAATGGAAACTTATCTCTGGTTCACAACTTAATAATGTAGATTTGCTAATGAATTCTCTTGAAAACACTATACTTAGTGTTTTCTGGCATTTTATGTTTCACATAAAATTAAATGTCAAGGAAATACAGTCTTTTGATTATAGTTCTGGTAATATTTTTGTTCAGAGGCCTTTTACCGCTTTTGTTTTCTATTTTTATGTAGGGGAAAATTACATATTTTTCCTGAATGAGTTGGCATGATATATTCATAACTATCAAATTATTCATGGCTTTCAGAGTTTCAATAGGTAAATATTTATAATTTATGAGAAATGACATATGTACGAATTCAATCACAAAAGTATGTATTCAGGTTATTGTGAATAGCTCCGTAATGAAGTATGGGCACAGCTATCTCTTTGACATATTAATTCAATTTCTTTTGTTATATCCTCAGAAGTAGTGGATCACATTATAATTCTATTTTCAAATTTAAAAAAAAATCTTCTACTGTTCACCACCGTATGTCTGTGCAGTACTAGTTTATAGTCTCAACAACAGGGTGTAAGGTTTCCTTTCCTCCCTACCTGCACCAATAGTTGTTATCTTGTGATTTTTATAGTAGCCATTCTAAATGAAGTAATGTGATATCTCAGAGTACTGTTAAATTGCATTGTCTTTATGCTCAGTTTTTTTTTTTTTCCATAACTATTCGCTGTTTGAAAGCCTTTTTTTTTTTTTTTTTTGTATAAATCTAACTGGCTATGGCCAATGATTTTATGATATTTTAAATTTATTTCATCATAATTTACTGAATTTTTATTTATTTAATCAAAGACATTAGTGTACAGGTTTGTTGTTGTTATTGTGTCCTTAGATACCGCACTCATAAAAAGTGAAACCATAAATGGTAGGATTTAAATTTTAAAAACATGACTTATATTTATTAGGATTAATTGCAGTATTAGAAAACCAATCCGTCTCTCAGTTTTTTTTTTTTTTTTTTTTTTTTTTTGTGGGTACCAGGGGTCGAACTCAGGACCTCGTGCTTGAGAGCAGGCACTTGTGCCACTGAGTGATATCACCGGCCTTTTTTTCCTTTGTATGTGGGTACCGGGAGTTGAACTCAGGACCGCGCGCTTGCCAGGCAGGTTCTTATGCCACTGAGCCATCTCACTGGCCCCGTCTCTCAGTTTTAATGATTCCATTTAACCAAAATGTTGACTTATTCTAATTTGATTGTTAGAGAAATCCATCACTGTTCTCTAAGAAACAGGACACATAAGACCAAATAAAAACTGAGGTGGTTTAAAGCATATCTGCTCTACATCTGAACAATTCAAAGCCACTCTCCACCTCCCAATCCCTTCCATCATATTTAATGCACACCAGGTCCTCTCCTGCACCACTGATAGATAGCAGAGGGATGGAGGAAGAAGATGAAAGTGGATGATGACATATGAGGGAAGACAGAGAAGCAACGCAGTAACCGAGGTGAGGCTGGGAGTCTAGAAGAGAATGAAAGTGAGAAGAGAGATATGGAATAATACAGAAGTGCTATAGACTGAATGATTGTGATCCTCCATATCCATATTTTGAAGCCTTAATCCCAGATATGATGGTACGTGGAGGTGCACCATTGCAGGGTAATTAGGGCAGGAGGGCGGATCCATCATGAATCAGATTTGTGTCCTTAAAAGAGAGCCTCAAAGAAATCCTTCATCCTTTTGACCACATGAAGGTACAGTGAGAACGTAATCTTGGACTGTTCAGACTCTTGAGCTGTGCAAAATGTATTTCTGTTATTTACAAAGCACATAATTTATGGTATTTTGCTAGAGCAATCAGAATAAACTAAGACAAGAGGGATCAAAATATGAAAGACATAAAGCTGAATATATGTGGACCAACAAATATTATTGCTATAACATTGCCATAATAACCACAAAATGACTTCAGAGGAAAACGTGAGCACATGTAACGCACTAGCAAACTTAACAACATGAAAATGAGTTCCAGACAAAACCAGAGATGACCGGCACTTCCAATACTAGCGTTGGTAGCGCTGACTCACCTGAAAGCATTTGTTGTGGTTTTACTGACATTTCTGTTGTTTGTTTTATATATTAATAGTTTTATGAGTACATGTTTGTTGTGCATAATGTTTATTTTCCTTTCAGCGTAAACCAAATGACTTTGCTGAGGAAAGAGCCTGTCCGGCTTAGCAAATTCTCTGCAAATCCCCAAGTTTGAAACACCTGAGGGCAGGTCAGAGCCCAAGGCATATGCATGCTCTCCTAACCTTCGGTCTCTCTTTATGGTCATCTGTTCTGCAAACGCTACCTCCTGTTTTGTAGCTCAGAGTGAGCACAGCTACCACCACTGGTCTTCTGAACTAATTAATACATAAGACATAGATTTGACAGATGTAAACAAGCAAAAATCATTCAACATACTGATGTGGAGGGAATATCTGAGTGTGAGAGCAAAATGGATCTGGCAATATTAGCCCAGAATTAGACTTGTACCTGATTACAGGTTACCCTGGACTACTCACCTTGCAAGGAGGTAAAAAGGAATATCCTGGCCTCTACTGGCAGCTCTTTCTTAAATGTAAAGTGGAAACTTCATATCTTGTGATGCCCACTTCATCTTCCTGAAATCACTAACCAGGTTAAACTGTTCTACCCAGAAGCAAAAGAAGGAAGGAGGCAAGGAGTGTCCAGCGCAACCTTGCTTGTAGAGTTGTATTCTAATACTTTCATTTTAAACATTTTTACATTTTCACAAGGTACTTATGTTTCTGCATGCATTCTTTCACCACTTTTACTTCATTCTTCGCAGCTTCATCCTTAGATAGCAGCTGACTGATTTACTGAGGTAAATCGCTGGTGGTAAGAGGTACTTACCACCTCTCCAAGTTCCTTTCTGATCTCCTCAGATGGAGTCGAGGCAGTATCTGCTCTTGGTACCTATGTGTTCTCTTTCTATGTTTTATTTTGAACAGTTTTGTACTTATTTAATATCCTATGTCCACTTTTTAATCTTTGATTTCTCACTTCTAACCAGCTGGTATAAAGCCATGTAATCTATCAGTTTTTCTTGAATGAGCAGTTCTTGAATGAACAATTCAGCAAAATGTGGCATTTATATTCTTAAAATGTACTTTTTCATGAAAGCAAGCTGGCATCAAGTTTTTCATACTGATTTTGATGACTTTTATATTTATAGAAACAAATATTTTCTGTAATATTGTGTGCCATTTTTAACATTTTACTGCAGATGATTGCCTTCTTTACTGCCTTTCTGCCCATCAGAGTTAATTGTATTTAAAGTAAGGATGAGTGAGAAAGCAGTAACTTCTATAAAATACTCTGTTTGACTTTAAGGTAATGATGGTGAATCAGTTTAACCAAATGGAGTTGCTTTTGGGCAGCTGAATAAATTTTAGTTAAGTAGCTCCCCACTACTTCAAATTATGAATTGCTTTATTCCTAGGGTTTATGTTAAAATATGATATTACATATCTGTGTATGATATATTAGCTATATGAGTTATTCAGAATCAAGAATCATCATTGTATCTTTTTTTTTTTTAATGTGCGTACCGTGGGGTCGACCTCAGGACCTCGCTCACCAGAAGGCGCCCGTGCCACTGAGCGATATCACCGGCCCTTTTTTCGTATGTAGGTTCCGGGAGTCAAACTCAGGCCCTCGCGCTTGCCAGGCAGGCACATAGGCTGCTGAGCTGTCTCACCGGCCCCTGTCAAAATTTTTATTTTGCTACTGGTTTAAATTTTATAAATGTGGGCCGACAAGATGGCTTAGCGGCGTACGCGCCTGCCTGGCAAGCACAAGGGCCCGAGTTCGACTCCCGGAACCCACATACGGAAAAAGGGCCGGTGATATCGCTCAGCGGCACGGGCGCCTGCTGGCGTGCAAGGTCCTGAGGTCGACCCCGGTACCCACAAAAAAAAAAATAAATAAATAAAAAAATAAATAAATTTTATAAATGTTCATTTTCTAGGCAAATAAGCAATACAACTATTATCACTCTATCCAATTGAATAATCTGCATTATTTTATTTTCTTCATATTTCTTTACATTTGTCAAATATATACACATGTACTCATCAAATTAGCTATACTATAAAGTGAATCTTTCTTCCATTTATTTTCCTAACATGAGTTTAGTTTAACTTGCAAAGTTTTTTGTTACATAGAAAAAGTAGTTTGATACACTTCTGCTTTATTTACTCTTTTTCAAAAACTTCAGCTATGCTTTTATCTCCCAGATGACTAAATCCATGATAAATATTGTTGATTTTTTCCAAGAAATTTTCATTAAATGTTCTCTGTCAGCTCATCGTTATTTTTGGCTTGTAGTTATACATGAGTCTTTTTCTAGATGACTTTGGAATATTTGACTAAAATATCACTGGTTTTCAGAAGTCTGAGAATTGTACTGCATTGCATTCAAAGAAAAGTCTGGCAACAACCTGATTTTTCTTCTTATATAAACACGTACTTTGATTTGCAAGAAAGTTTAGATGATTTTCTGCCTTTATGTACCATCTTTTAAAACATTCCCTAATATGGCAGTGTCAGCCTAGTACTCATACTCTTCTGAAACTGCTGTTATGTTTATCTGCAAATTCACAATGCATCTTACAGCCTAAGGAAGATGAACTAACTAATCTACAAAGATTATCTTTGCTTTTGTTATTTATATTCTCATCTAAATTATGTCTTATATGTCCACATTTTTTTAATCAGGAATTTTCTTCTTTCTCTAACACATTAATTTAAATACAATCATAATCATTACATTTGTATCACTTCACTGCATCTATTTCCTTATTAAAATTTTGAGTTTAATTTCTCATTTTCTTAACTGTTTTTTTAAGCCTGTATCTATATCCTTTCGGTTTACAGCTTATTATAATTTCAGTTTTTATCTTGTGGCCCATGGGATGCATGTCTAATATATGTAATGGAAAATATTTACAGTTAGATGCAGCTCAAATTCTTATTTTAGTTTTCATTGAAAACTTATATTGTCAGCACACTTATTTTTAAAATTAATTTCACTTTTCACAAACATCCACTTTAATAGACTTACCTTAAATATAAATAAATACATTTCCTATGCTGTGAAAGAATGTTGGTATATTCAGCTATGTTCTAATATTATCACACTGTGAATAATCAGAATTTCTAATTCAGATTTTAAGATATAAAGCTCAATGTACATATTACCTAGTAAAATATTCCATTTTGTCTTAATTTATTAATGTAACTCTGTTACATGGAAGCTAACACTTGCTGTATTTTATTTTCATTGAACTTTAATTCTGAGAATAGAAAAATAGATAATGGATATTTTCTTCAGTTATTTAAACTTAATTTTTACACATTTTTGTTTTGTATGTATTTTAGAAGCAATATAACAAATTCATTTTCAAAACCTAAATATTTAATAGCTCTCTATTTAGTAATAGATTTATGATATGTCCATTTGTTATTTAACTTATTTTTATTTTAATATAGTACTATAATAGGGTAATTATGTAGAATATATTTATGAATTTAAAGTAAAGATGAACCTCTGTAACATCCAATAAAAAAAATCCTGCAAGTTAAAACAGTAATAAATTTGACTATAATAATATCAATATAGAAGGTAAATTTTTATATATGAATCCAAAATAATTCATTTTCCTCTTTTTTTTTTGTAGGTACTGGGGGTCGACCTCAGGACCTTGCGCGCCAGCAGGCGCCCATGCTACTGAGCGATATCACCAGCCTTTTTTCCGTATGTGGGTTCCGGGAGTTGAACTCGCTTGTCAGGCAGGCACGTATGCCGCTGAGCCATCTCACCCGCCCACATTTTCTTCTTTTTTAATGTAATACCTGGCATTAAACTTTGGGCTTTCACAATTAGTTACATCTTTAGCCCTTTTTAAAAATTTTTTTTAATTTTGAGACAGTGTTATGTTGCTAATATGTCCATGCTGTGCTCAAAGTTACAATATTCCTGCCTCAGCCTCACAGATCCTGGGATTACAGGTGTGTACCACTGTGCCCAGCTAAGAATTCTTTCCACATAGACATTGCAAAGGATAAGTTGTCAAAGCATATTAAGAATTTTTTTCTAATTGATTAAATCATATTCATACGAGTAAACGAAAAATGTTGCAAAAGTAGGGACATGAAAGCGAATGAGTATATGAAAACTTGCTCTGGCACCCATGCCGCTGAGCGATATCACCGGCCTCTTTTTCGTATGTGGGATCTGGGAGTCGAACTCGGGCCCTCGCGCTTGCAAGGCAGGCGCTTACGCCGCTGAGCCATATCACCGGCCCAACACTTCTTTTTTTTTTTTTTTTTTGTGTGGGTACCAGGGGTCGAGCTCAGGACCTCACATGCCAGCAAGCGCTTGTGCCGCTGAGCGATATCACCAGCCCTTTTTTTCCCTTTATGTGGGTTCCGGGAGTCAAACTCAGGACCTCACGCTTGCCAGGCAGGCGCTTGTGCCACTGAGCTATCTCACTGGCCCAGCAATTGCACTTCTTAATAACTATAATGTGTTTATGTGCACATCTTTCTCACTGTAGTTATTAAGAAGTGTAATTGCTGGGATACATCTTCAGCAATGTTTTCCTGGTGGAAAATTCAAAACCCCTTAGTCCATCTAAGCCGTATATTATTTTGTAAGAATATCATACAGAATGGCTTCCTCTTTGCCTTTTCCTTGAATAGTTCTTAGGAGGACTCACTTCTATTCCCACCCCTTTCCTGATGTTTCCCTGAGAAGAGACCTCAATAGTAATAATCAAGAAAAACTTTCCTTCCTTCCTTTTATTTTGTAACTTCTTTTATTTATTTATTTATTTATTTATTTATTTATTTATTTATTAATACTACCAGGTCAGGTGGAGTGGCCACGTCCTATACCCAATATATAAAAAACACTTCTGCAAGCTTCTTTTGAAGATATCAATCTTTTCACAAGAGAAAGCCTAAGTATACATTTTATCAGAGATCCAATCCACCCCCTTGAATTTTCCTAGAGAATTGTTTAATATGGTTTGTATTTAAAGCATCTAAATTCTAAAATGTACTAATGCTTTATATGTCCCCCTCCCACTTTTTTTTTTTTTTCTTTTTGAGACAGGGTCTTGCTATGCAGTTTAGGTTGACCTTCAACTCACTATGTAGCTGAGGCTGGCCTCGAACTAATGAGGATCCTCCTGCCTCAGCCTCTCGAGTGCTGGGATTATAGGCATGTGCCACCACGCCTGGCTTTACATGCCCTTTAATTACCAGTTTCTTGTCTTTATACACAATCAGCAAGACAAAATTGCACTCCACATGTGCATTTCTAAATTAAATTTCATTTCTCTGTCTGTTTTCAGAGAAATAAATGAAGCACATTGCCATTTTATCACTTGGGAGTCAGTTTCAGATATTAATTCTCTGTAATTTTCCCTGGCCACAGACAGCCTTATTCAGTATATTCTCATTCACACCGGAGAGGTACATTCCTGTGCTGTGATGTCTCACACCGTTAGCATCCTGGGAGGTCTTCTCATCTCCCTACAGAGAGACTAGCAAGGGTGGCACAACTGGCAGGACACCGGAAGAAGTTTTGTTGCTCTTCTGGCCTCTCCATCTTTTTCTAGTCTGTTGATGTTGTTTACTTCCTGGCTGTCTTTGAGGTTGGGATCAGCTGTGTAGTTAGTTTTGGTTGAGGAGCTGAGAGTTAAAGGGAAATGTGCTGGACTGGTGCATGTCATGCTGGTGCAGGCCCTCTAATGGGATCTCCTCCTCTGCTGTGTTATGAACCATGTTCTAGACCATGAACTGGTCCATCGGCCTAGGCCACTGGGTGAGGGCAACAATCGAATGCAACCACAGCCTCCTACTGCCTTGGAGAGATACAAGGGTGTAAGCAACACTCATTCGTTTAAGCTACTTCATGTTGGCTTAGTTTGTTACTGATCGATGCACATAAACTCTGCTGTGAGTTTATTATTATTTACTTCTGAAGTAAAACAAACCTTAAAAATAAGTTCCCTCCTTTTAAGGGTATTCTACCAAATATTCTAAATTTTTAGGTTCCGAAGCATTTGAAGTTCAGGATTTCTCTAACACACTTTCAAATTTGAATTGAATTTCCAGTGTGGAGCCGACTGGAATCTATACTGCCTACTAAGCCCTCAGCAGAAGGGCTTAAGTAAGAAAATACCAAATTTATGGATGCAAGAACCAGGCTTCTCATGAGAATATTCGAAGAGAGAGAAAAGAGCATCATGATGTAGTTTTTTACCTGCCGAGTTTCTATCTTGCTGAAATTTTCATATCTTTCCTTTTTTAAAATACCCCAATACTTAAACTATCATGTTGAGATATTGACAGCACATTTTATGCACACAAACACACATACACATATAACAGGTACACAGAGAGACACAACTTAATGCAACAGGAAGATTCAAGGAGTCTCAATATGGGAAATGTGAGTGTCTCAGCAACTTTTGCAGTTAACTCTTCCTTCGTTACCCAGGCAACTATGAATTAGGTTGAATTTAAAAAGTGGTTACCTGGCTTATCCAAATATAACATAACTCAACATTTACACTTCTGAAATTTCAAAGAAAATAATTTATCATTTAGTTCAGCCCTGTATCCTCTGTCAGCCTTTTATTGAGAAAATGATTATGATTATGGTACTGGAGATCATAAGTCAGGAAGTAATAGGCTAAGTAACAGGCTAATGTATAGATGGTGGAAACACTTTGGTCTGTATCATTGGTTTTAATTTGATTTACCCATACCTACATTCTATTTGTTTTCACGACAAAAACTATCAAATCATATTCACTAAATATCTCCTATAGATTTAATCTACAGGGCTATCTTAGCCCAGGCTAATGTCTGGGGATATCTTAAGGTGATTAAGGGCCGGTGAGATGGCTCAGTGGCATAAGCGCCTGTCTGGCAAGCGCAAGGTCCTGAGTTTGGCTTTCAGTACCCACATACGAAAAAGGGGCCGGCATATCGCTCAGCAGCACAGGCACCTGCTGGCACGCGAGGTCCTGAGTTTGACCCCTGGTACCCACAAAAAAAAAAAAAAAGATGATTAATTGGCTATATATTTAATACTGATTGCAATTGTTTCAAAGTTTAGGTTGAAATATTGCAGGTTATTTTTAATATTCATATTTGAAAACTTATTTGTAACAATCTCACTATAGTAATTCTTATATTTCAGGACAAACATAAATTTAAGGAGTGATTTTTATCTAAGATTTTTGTCTAGAATTTTATAATCATTATTATTATTTTTTTTTTATGTGGGTACCAGGAGTCGAACTCAGGACCTCATGCTTGCCATGCAGGCACTTATGCCGCTGAGCCATATCACCGGCCCCATCATTTTTTAATGAACAAGAAAAATACTATTAATAGATCATGTAATATAAGGAATTTAATTCATACAGAAAATATTTATTTTTTATTAATTTTCCTAAAATTATAAACTTATAGCTTACATACAAAAATCATATAGTTTGGGGATTTTAAGTACTTTTCTTCCACATAGACTGACCTGATTAATTTATCTGTATCCAAATACATAGAAAATTTATTTCAAAATAAAAGATATTTTTATGAGAACTTGGAGTGAATCTTTTCTACAGTGATTCCCCTGAAACACAGTAATCACAGCTTGATGTTTTTGTTTAACTTCTCAATGGGATATGACAGGAGTTCAATAGAAATAAAATATCTTTTCTTAGGCAGTTCTTTGTGAGTTAAGAGTTGTAATGATCCCCAAAGTTTTTTTCAGAAAAGTAAGTATCTATGATTAAGAAAAAAACTATTTTTAAAGCCTTCAAGGCAAAACCAATCCATGTTCAGAATTACACCATGGAGACCTTGTCAGACACTGTTCCATAAACAGCTAAAGAGGTTCTATGTCTTGGTCAAAGGGCACTGAGTCTTTTCTTACAAGATGATGTTATTATGTGCTGTGAATTCATTTTTTTATGGATTGTTTTATCTTAAAATATAGTCATTGATTATTACACTTGTGGTGTCAGTGCATGACAAATCATAAGGCCTCAACAAGGGAACTGTGGATGCAAATAGCATGAAATATTTATGGTGTTTCCAGATACATTCTAGAAATCTAGGTATAAAAATATTTTCCAGATAATGTATTACGGTTTAGATCTAGAATGTCCCTGCCAACTCACATCCATGCAGAGGCAGGGCTTTTGTAAAGTGCGTGGATCATGGAGGCACCATGCTCACCAGGGAATTCATCTACTAATGAGGTTAGCAGCCAAGTGTGCTAAGAGGAGGTAGAGACTAATTAGAGGCAGTTCACTGGGGTATTACCTGGGAGAGTCCATCTCCCTTTCCAGCTCCTCCCTTTGGTCTCTGCTTCCTGGTCCCCATGATGTGAGCAGCTGTCCTCTGCCAAGCTCTTCTATCATGTATTTTTTCCCTTGGAGCTGGCCAGCCATGCATGGACTGAGACCACTAAAACTATAAGCCCAAATAAACCTCTTCTTTATGGTGGGGGTGTTTGATATTGCATCTCAGTGACAAGAAAAGTGACTAAGACATATGACAAAAGATCTTCGATAAAGGGGTCATGAGATACTTTCAAATAGTTAACATCTTCTGCATTAAATAGTAGAAACCCCAGAGTAAGCCCCAGGACATGTCTTCTAGCTTCCATGTAATAAATACAGAGCTTTAGCACATGGAGCAAATGAAATTGGATTTAGCAATGGAAACAAGGTTTTCACCATGTAGGGTTTTGTAAGACACAGCAAGAAGCTACATTTTAAATGATATTTTTGAGAAGTTATCATGGGGCAATGTTTAATTGCATTTACAACTTGTATAGTAGTAAAAGCAGATGAAGGAAAATAAATTAAGCTTATAAAATTACTGTTATGCACAGTAGGTAAATGAAATTAAGGCATGGTTTAGGATGGCGGTAATGGGCACGGAATGAAGTGAAGAGGAGGATCTGAGTATATTCTGAACTTTAAAATAACATTGTTTGATAGTTGCTTAAAAGTGAGAGATTAAGAAATAACTCAGCAAAATCGAACCTGTTTGCGGTATTTTAGGATTAAGCCATTGGTGCACTGTAGTTTTATGTAGTGTGACAAGGAAGCCAGAGGAGAGAATGGAATGTCAAATTCGATTCGGAAATGTCAATTTTGGGATGCCTGTAAGACATTAACGAGCATATGGCAGTGAGATTGTTAAATGTATAAATCAGGACTGGAAAACAAAACTGGGTGTATAGTTATCAATACAAGAGTTGTTGACCAAAAGCCTTGGAAAGAGGAGAGAGTCATTCAGAAAAGCAAAACATTTAGTACTGAAAAATCTACATTACAAGGTCATTTAGAAGGGGAAAGAGCAAGCAGTCAAAAGGCAAGATACCAGTGGGGAACAGGAAATTTTATAGGCACTCAGAGAAGCAGAGTGCCTCAAGATGACAAATAGAGAACTAGTAAAAATTCGGCTACATACATAATATATGTATAGTAAATATATACTACAAGTGAACAGAAATATTTTGACTATGTATTTCCTCAAATTATTTACTATGTCAATAGTTACATACTCACATATGTGTGATTCAATATGCTAAAGCAAAAATTTAGCACTGGCATAATATTATATACTAGTATTTTAAGATATTAATGCACATACCATACATTCATTGTAAGGTAAGTATATAAGTATATAAACATACACTTTAATGTACAAAGATGTACTATATTAAGTATTGCTTCCTAAAATTATTGAATCTCTGAAAATCTTTGTTTGGAGGACATGCTATTAAAATATTTTGCAAATAGAATGTAATATGTATTGTGAAAGAAGGAAAGTGTATTTATTAATCTATATATTTACATCCATATAATCTATAAAATAAAGTCAAATGCTCAGAATTCCATCTGGAATCTCATGAATTGTTTATTTTTAAGTTAATGCTTTAATGTGCATAAATTTAGTAAAAATATTTACTGTAGGCAAGCAAATTAACAAATAAACAAATAAAAATTGAACAAAATTGGTATGAAACATTGCACAGAGTTTCAGAGGTATAGAATGGCTTTAGGGGCAACCCACTAGGGGCCCTTCCTGCCTCTTGGGAGCTGTATCTCTTCCCCTCAATAAATATTTCCTGCTCTTAAAGAAAAAGAAAAAAGAATGGCTTTAGGAACACAGCAGTATAAATTCCTTAAAGCACACAAAAACCAAAATGAGCAAATTATAATTTATGCAGTGAGAATAGATAGTTTCATTGTTTACATCTCAAAAGTTTTTATTCCCTCAAATCAATAAGGACAGTATGCTAGATAGAAGACTTGGACTGAAATTTCTGTTATGAAATTGGTATCAGGTAGGCAGTGTGGAAATTAGCTGTACTCTTTTAATCATTAGACACCTGTTAATATATAAGGTACACTCTTACTTTGAACATACAGTACTTGTCACATTGTCATTGCCCATTGCTTAGGTAAAATACCTGATATCTAAAACTTGAAGGAAGAAAGGTTTATTTTAGTTCACAGATTCAGAGGTTTCAGTCTATGGTCCACTGGCTTCCAGACAAAGTGTGGAGGAGGGACCATACTCACTTCATGCCACCTGGAAAGCAGAGAGCAGGGAGAGAGTCCTCAAGTTTATGGCCTCGTAACCCACTCAGCTACACCAAGAAGTATGTTTTACCACCCTCCTAGGTATCCCTCAAGCCAACCATGTTGACATCTATGATAAACCATCACACTTGATTCACCAAGAATGACATTTTTTTCTAAAAATAAAAATGATAATATAATGATAACAGGACAAATTGAGTGATCCTCTTAGTATATTTGTTCATATATTTTTCAGTAGAGATCAATTAATTTGGAGATGGATATCTTATGTAGTTCTGGGTGTGTTTGCAAGTCTTGAACCCTCCAGGTGTCCAATATGTGATATCAATCATCAGACATAAAACTAACAAAGATCTTGCCTGTTTGGCTGCTTCTCTAAAGTTAAATAGTTTACAAGTCACTTAGTGACTATATCAAAAAGAAGAACGTATTCATGAGACCCAAGAACTAGCCTGAAATTCTGGAGTTCTTACAAGGACCCGATGAACTGGTGTTATTGGTTTACGAACAACACTTAAAATTTTTTTTTCTTGTTATTATTTTGGTTTTGTGAGACACTATCTCACTACAGAGGCCAGGATGGCCTTGAACTTGCTGGGATCCTCCTACCTCAGACTCCCCAAGTGCTGTAATTATAGGTGTGCACCATGAACCACACTTTAAGTAGTAAGGTTCTAGGTAAAACTTCTTCTGAGAGCCCAGCCTAGATTTGGAAATTTAATGTATTTAGTTCTAAGGGAATAGAGGACAGTGGGCAGATAAATTTGGCCAAATTGATTATGTCAAATGCTCATCAGATAACCTGGAATTTGCCTTCATTGAGCTTTAATTTTATCCACAGTTATCATGACATGTCCTAGATGCCTCTTCTGCACCTTTTCATAACTGGCTTCAATTTCTTCTCTTGCTTGAGCCAGCCCTTCAGTCACTAATTTTGCACAACTGTAGCTGCTGCAGTGTGGATTCTATCAGTATTTTGCCCCAGGCTCATGCTGCGCTCTTTGATTACATGCTTAGGGCTTCTCCTTCTCTCCTACCTTTGAGGGAACTTGCTCAAGTCCCATGTGCAGGGCATCAGCAAAGTCACAGCCCTATAAAGTGAATGTTTAAACAATGAAGGGTAAGTATCGATGAATAAATTCTTCCCTCCTCCACCTCTCAAGGCTGGCAGAACTATCCAGTAGTTACCCATAGTGGATCTCAACGTGGCCGTGCTTCGCTACTGTACCTTCCTCCTCCCTTTTGCTCCGTCCACCTCTTCTGCCTCTGGTATCACATTTCTCAACTAAAACACTTGTAAGCAAAACTTTGTCTTAGAATTGCATTTTGTGGAGACCAGGCTGAAAGACTGAGTTATTTTTTCCCCAGGATACAAATATCAATTTTCTAGATAACTTTGCTATATCAAGAGCAGAGAACCCTGTGTTAGGAAATTGTGTCCAGACTTGACTATAACATTACACAGTAAACTCGACTAAACACAGATTATATTACTATCTCTGACTTTTAGCAGGGTTTTAAATTATGACTTTTGTATTATTTTGCATCTCTTAGCCACTCTGACTTGGAGAGAAAACTCCCCTAAACAATATCATTAAGCATTTCACTTGTTTTGGAGTTTATTTTATATTTTTCTGATCAAATCCCTCATTTTTTGTCATACTGAGTACCATTATCATCCCACTTTACTTTATCATGTTTGATAACATTAACATCATATTTTTCTTATCAATGTATTGACGTATTTGCATTGTTAATGTAGTCATATTGTGTGCTTTAGAAAACAGCAAAGAGAAAATTATCTTTATTTAATGGTGTTTATATTCAGTTATGATACATTGATTGGCATCTCTTTAGTAGATACACGTTCAATTAACCCATTTATATGTTCTTTCTAAATTGCTGGAATCTACTTCAAAAGCCAATTTGGATATTTTATTTTTTATTTTTTTGCATTACCTTCATACACATACTCTGTTCAGGATTACCAGTTCCTGGCTGACAATTTTCTAGATGACTAAAAATTTAGATAGGTTTGGAGTTGCAGTTGGCTCACAGCTAGTGATTTCCATGTCTTTCTGCTGACACATGATATTTCTTGCTGTTAGTCTGTTTTTCCCCTTAGCCTTATACCAGGCTTTGCATAGATCATCTGTTTAAGTCCATCGAATAAAATGTAAAATGTAGCATCTCAATAACTTTCCAGCTTTCATAAAGTAACATCATCCATCATTTATAATAGCATCCTTTCAAGCATTCAGACTCAACATGTTTAAACAATAAACACATGAATAACAACAGGAAATGATATCAAAGTGCACTCCACAAAAAGCACACTGTTAAAATGTTGAAGTGTTGTGTAATCACAACCTTACCACTGCAATAAATAACCAGAGACAATCAGCTAAATTAAATTTAGTTTACAAACTTACGCTCACTCTTGGACTTTGAGTATTATAGCATTATACTCAACTTGACTATTTTGTCTTTATCTTGAAAATGGTGCAAACCTAGGCAATAAAAATTATTTTTAATTACCCTATGTCTTTTTATGGTATTTAGGATACATATCCAGGTTCATCTTCTAAGTGACTTAACTTGGGATCTGAGTTTGGATACCTGTTTATTTAGAGACTGGATTCCATATGATCTTAAGATAATTATGATTGGAGACTTAAATCTCTATGACAGCTAAAAAATATCACATATAAAATTAACCTGTGAACAAAATGCTCAAAGACAGTAAAAAAAAAAATCAAACAATTAGTGCATGTATATTAAGTGTGCCAAAGGAAAGTAAGGATGGTATCATATGAAAAAATAAGAAAATAAAGAACCATATAGGTAGATGACTAAAATTAACAGCTGGGTAGAAAAAGGGATAAAATGGATTATATATATATATATATATATAATCAAACTTATTAAACTTAAAATATCAATAGTTAGGATGAATCTAGTCTGGAATACATCAGATTGCTAAAATTTTCAATGAACACAGTTAAAAATATCAAAATGTTTAAAATATGTGAAAAAAGTCAAAGGAAATGGAAGACACATTTAACAGCTTGAAAAAAAAATCCAATAAGATTCCTAGAATTAGTAATGAGAGGGAATAGTGAAGAAGCAAGATTTGAAGGACTAATTGCTGTGAATTACTCAGCTGTGAAGAAAATCAAGAATCCTCAGGAAAATATGAGTTCTGAATACAAAGAAGAAAAATAAAAATAAACCCATATTTATACACAGAAGAAAATGTATCTAACATTAAAGACAAGGAGACATTGGTTAAAAATATCAAAGGAAAAATACCAGATTATCAAAAGAAATGACAGATTGACAATTGACTTGATATAAAGTGTAATGTAATACAAAATATGTTTATATATTTGAAGTGCTAAAGGGAAATTTTGCCATACCATAGGTTGCTACTCAACTAAGCCATTATATAATAGTGATAGTCAAAATTATTTAAGTATATAAAAATTTAAGTATAGAAAAATAAAAAGTTAAAAATCTTAGCTCAGTTGTTAAAATTGTATCCAGAGGTTTTATTTTTTTAGTCAGATACGCACACACACACACACACATACACACACACTCTTCATATGGAAAACAATGATTATTTAAGAAGTAAAATGTTTGTCTACATACATATATATAGCTATTAATTTAATTACTTTCACTTACATATTAATTTTACATGATACAAACATTTAGTCCTTCATTTTGAAGACGAATTTTGAAATGTTAATGCAGGTAATAAAGGCTTGGATTTTTGTTGATTTCTATATTTTTAATGTTTTCTATGGTTACATATCTATTTAAAACTTTAAATATAAATCATAAATAAAATTAAATCATGATTTCATATGCCACTAATATTCAATGAGAGTATATGGCAATAGTGATAAAAATATTAAATGGAAAATTAAAAGTAAATACATTAAATATTCATTAAGGCATAAAAAACAAAGCATTTTTAGAAAACTGGGAAATAGCTAATAGTTTTTCAACAATAAAAAATATCTAGAATAAACTTATAATCGATATTTTCCCATGGAATAATTTTCTAATTACTATCAGAAGTAAAACAATATACACTCTATAATTGCTTCTTTTTACCAAGAATTTTATGATTAATTCAATGACAAAATATAGATAAATAAAATAAAATCACATGGATTGGAAAGAAAGACATTATATTATTTCAATTCACAGGTAACATTAGTCTGAAGAAAATCAGGGAATGTAACTGTACTCAGTAGAGCTACTGCATTCTATATCAAAATATAAACAGCTATATATAGAATCCACCAAAAAACTGTGTGCACATTTCAGCAGTATGCCATACCAATAAATATCTAGAAGCTAATGGCCACCACTCTGAGCACCTCTTGTAACTGTAGAGGCCAAAGCTAACTTGTGTTAACCTCATGATGTCTCAATAAATTCAGTATTAAAATATTTATACAAGTTTTTCTTTTCCTTATGTATATATTTTTGGCAAACTCTCTATATAAATTTGAATTGTAATTGATCATACAATGAACTGACAATATTAGAAATATATAAGGTAACTCATTACATGTGATGTATACATACTTATGTAAAAAAAAGTAAATCATTTATGGAAGACTTAAATAAATTCAGATGCAAGAGGTACAGTCAACATATATAGTGAACATTTAAACATTTTCTACAGTAAAAGACACATTGCAATTAATCTCCCTCAAAATACTCCCTCTCACTTTGAACAAACTTACCCCACCACTGTGCCAATTTCTTAAGCAAATCTGAAAGTCCTCTTTGGTGTCTTTATGAAACCTAACCAAAAATATACCGCACACTACTACCAAGCACCATCCTAATGGAAAGGTGGACTCCTAAAACCATCATTATAGTCTACCTTCATTCACCTTATTCACCGAAAATGGCACCATGTGCCTTCTGGTTCTTCTCCAAAGTTAAAATGACCATGAAACATAAATGTTTTTAATAGATTCAGGACTTCTAGGCCACTACAAAAGTGCAACTAAAGACACTCAGGAAAGAAGACTTTCAGAACTGCTTCAGAAAGTGGCAAGAATGATGAAATAATGTATTTGAAGTGAAGGGGAATATTTTTTGAGGTGTTAACAGCCATGTGTTTTTTACTATAATAAATTTTAAAAATTTAAATATTTTTGCAATCACACCTCCTATACCACATTCATGTACAGAGAAATAAATATGTGAAGGATGACAGTTTCTCTTGAAATAAGCTCTAAAGTTGGTTTGCTACCAGAATTAAACATAATTCTGGTTATTTTTGTTTGTTTGTTTTTGTTTTTCTGAGACAGGGCTTGGCTATGCAGTTCAGGCTTGGCTTGAACTCACTTTGTAGCCCAGGCTGGCCTCGAACTTGCAGCAATCCTCCTGCCTCAGCCTCCTGAGTCTTGACATTACAGGCATGTGCCACCATGCCTGGCTAAACATAATTCTTGATATGTCTGTCCTACAATTCGTATAAGAAAGTAAGGGATGAATAAAAGCTAGTAAATTTTAAAAAACATTTTGTAAGGTATTTGTCAAAAGAGATGTAAAAATCAACTATAATGCTACATTGTACAGAAGTCTGCACTCCTAGTGAATGTATTAAAAATAAGCCAAAAATAATAGCGAGTAAATTGGCTATGGGCCAGGGTTATAGCATGGCAGCATGGTGCCTGCCTGGCAAGCACGAGGTCCTGAGTTCGATTCCAGGTTCCCCAAAATAAATAAATAAATACATTGGCTAAATCCTATGTAGGATAATAATACTAATTCTATGTAGGATAATACTATCTAATAACATGTGACTCTGTGAACTAGAACATTTAAAGGGAGTTTCCAGTCAATGACGTTGAGGCTATTGTATATCATATGGGGAACAAGAAAATAAAAGAACACTGATGTTACTCTGTATACCCCCAAAAGATAGCTATATAAGAATATTTAAATTTGTCATTTTTAGTTGTACAAATTGATGTCCAGTCAGAAAACAAAATGTGCACTAGTTTGGTAGACAAGATTTAATATGGCAACTGGTTACAAAGTGATAAAGAAATTAAACGTGCATACAAGAGAGAAAGTGACAACTCAGTTAGTAATAACAGCAAAAAGTGATTGGATGGGCAAATGGAGGAGTAGGTATGAGGGTGTGGAATTTCCCAGTGGTGAAGGTATAGCACTGGTCTTGCCAGTGTGTACTGGGACCACAAAAAGGAAGGAAGCTCAAGGAGTTGGAACCATAGAGAGGCAGCCACTAGAGTGGTCAACAAAAGAAGTCAGGGAAGATGGAACATGGTCTCTCTAGCCCACCCATTGTCCAATCTTGTGTTTATTTATGGAAAAAATCAGGCATGCTGAACGTAGTGAGAAGCTAGAAAAGTTGTGTGAAAAAGTCAGTTTCCTGCAAAGCAAAGCAGAGCAGGAAAAGTTGCAGACAGCTGTAAGAGGAAGATGATATCAAAACAAAGTATCAGAATTTATCTATTATCTACTAGAGAGCATGCAATATATTGCCCATATTAATTGCTAACTGACGAAAGAAAAATAGCATGAACTATAACATATGTATATTTTATTTACAGGAAATTATTAGGCAATCTTAGCAAAGTTTAGTTGCAACAATCTTTTTGTTCATCTGCTGAGAATTAGATTAGGATAACAAAGAAGAGCCTTTGAATTTCTAATTCATATACCATTTCATTTTGTTGTTACTTTAAATTACTTATACAAGTAGTACACTTTTAATTTTTAAACAAATGATAATTTACCTTACATTATGGTTTAACCTTTAAAAGTTCGATTTAGTGCATTTATTACTAAGTGTTTTATTTTACTTTATTGACTAAGTAAAAATCATAATCAATGTTTGCACTAGATGTGGGAAAATGAATTTGGCAATTACTCTTTCAAAAAAATCTCATTTGCTAAAATGGAACAATAAAACAGTGAATTTTAAAATTCATAAAAATAGAGAACTTTGGCAAAAGGAGAGAAAGCACACACCTGCAATTCCTGAGTGGCTTCGAAAGTTACATTTCCAGATATAAAATTCTACAGTGTTTGGCTTTTGATCAGGCACAGTGCAAACAGCAGCATCAGCCAAGTTTTGTATAAATAACATTCAGTTCCTCAGAGCCTCATGTCAAGCAAACCACACATCTTTTTAAATTTTCTAGTTAAGTTAGTAATAAAAATTTTAATGTGTTTATATATTTGCCTCAAATTTTGAATGATACATTCAATTCTGAATACTATTAGTATAGGTCATTCATGATTTTCAGAAATATTTATGTTAATCTCTAAAGTCTGCGAAGATTCCAAAATATTTTCTCTTTCTCACATTTATTTGAAATTCAAATAAGAATTCTTCCAGTCATTTTTATTAATTTAAGGTAGACTCATGTAATAAGAAATGTAAAAAATGGTATTTAGTATGAGTTATAGCTAAAAACAGGGCTATTTAATGTACTTAATACATTGGAGGGCCGGTGAGATAGCTCAGCAGCATAAGCCCCTGCCTGGCAAGCCTGAGGTCCTGAGTTCAACTCCCGGAACCCACATACGAAAAAAGGGCCGGTGATATCGCCCAGCGGCACGGGCGCCTGCTGGCGTGTGAGGTCCTGAGGTTGACTGCCGGTACCCACAAAAAAAAAAAACAAAAAACAAAAAACAAAAAACGCTTATACTACCACAACTCTGAGTCAAGTAGGTATACTTTACAACTGTGACTAAATTTAAATGCAATGTATTTTCAATAAATTCACAAAATTCACTCTTTAGAATAGAATTACAAAAGTAAGCCAAAAGTTCAGTGATGGTAGTGATTTTTTTCCTCAAAACATTGATAATTTCCAAGAGATGCCAGGCACGAGATATTTAAAATCCTTCTTATTCCATATATCTGTATGAATTAAGTAAAATATTGCAAGAATGAAGAATGCCATTCACAGTTACCACTTAGCAGATGTACATGTATAATGACTTTTCATTTTGAGAAAAAGAAACATTTATAAAAGATACTATTCTAAACAAGTAAAAGTTCTACTCAATAAATATAGATTAATGTTAGTCTATTACTTTACTTACTGGATTATGTAAATGATTCATTCATAATGAAATAGAGAGTTTCGTAGACTGATAGTGGGATAAAATTTCTTATAAACTTTTTTATGACAACAATATGCACAATACACAAAAATGAAAATTACACTAAGACCTTTTAAATTAACTAAATTTTAAAATAGCATTAATTCTCTATGCAAATACTTAAGTTTGTACTTTTCTGTATGAGATTATATTCAAATACAAATAAGTGACCATACAAAATATAAAATATCTAGATTTTGTGATCATTTTAAGAAAGTAACATATACAGTAGGGATTATTGTAGTAAAATAATAATAATGGTGAAGTTATATATACATTTCTGTAATATTACATATTAAACAGTAAATGTAAGAGTTGGGAACTAATTCCAGCAGTCTGGCTCTGGGTCTGAAATCCATATTTTAGCCACTAGTGAATGTATACAAATATATAATTAAAGAAAAATTAATTGCAACAATTCCTTCCTAGAATGGAGTACAGAGCTAATTCATATCAGCAAAAAGGAAATTCTCAGACTCTTTCTTTCTATTTAAAGACAATATGGAGGAAGAAAATAAACTCTGAAATATCAAAACAATATCATACTCTCCAGTACCCAAAATAGTAAGTTCTGGAGGGTACTGTTTAAACCAAAAACTGATTAAGAAGAGGAATATAAATGCAGTTACACGGTACTGAGTACTGTTTAAACCAAAAACTGATTAGGAAGAGGAATATAAATGCAGTTACACGGTAAAGAGGAAGACATGAATATTAAAAAAAATGTAGCTTGAAAGCAGAGGAAAAAAAGAGACGGGGCCGGTGAGATAGCTCAGCAGCATAAATGCCTGCCTGGCAAGTGCGAGGTCCTGAGTTCGACTCCCGGTACCCACATACGAAAAAAAGGCCAGTGATATCACTCAGCAGCATGGGCGCCTCCTGGTGTGCAAGGTCCTGAGTTCAACCCCTGGTACCCACACACACACAAAAAGAGACGGATAAATCAAGAGGGGGGAGAAAGAAAGAGAAACATGTTCTATGACATAACAATTCTAGATACACATGTATAGATTCAATGTAAAGATTTACTGATAATTGTGAAAGGTTGAAGATAGCAACACTATTTGTAATATCCCAAACTGTAAAACTGTCGAATCCCATGAGTAGTAGAAAACAAATCTGAAATGCTAATATAGTGATACACTAAAAAAACTATACAGCTATGAAAAACAAAATTCATTAATATTTTTCTACAAGGTGGAATTGCTTTATCTTTACAGTTTTCTTTAAAATTTAATATTTTTATACAGTATTCTTAACTCTTCAATGATATTTGTCAGTGTTATCTGATAGAGTTTTTCTTTAGATTAGTTAATTTTAATACTGGAAATTTTGTTTGAGGAATTTTGTCTTATGCCTTAGGATGTTTTTGTTATGGGAGTTATTTTTATTATTTAGCATTTTATCTTACAAAATCTCAATGTTATCCATTTGCAAGTTTCTAAGCTTATTTTCCATACTGGTTGTTATAGTATTTTACAAAATTTAACTCCATGTATGAGAAGTTGAATTTTTTTTTTCTTTGTGGGTACCGGGGCTCAAACTCAGGACCTCACGCGCCATCAGGCACCCGTGCCTCTGAGTGATATCACCGGCCATTTTTTCGTATGTGGGTGCCGGAAGTAGAACTCAGGACCTCATGCTTGCCAGACAGGGGCTTATGCTGCTGAGCCATCTCACTGGCCCTGAGAAGCTGAAGTTTTAACATTGTTTAAAATCATGAAAACTTTTCTATCACAAAATTATACTTTTCTTTCTTTCTTTTCATTTTTCTGGGAGTGGGGTTGACACAGGGCCTCAGTGTGTAGTTCAGGCTGGCTTAAACTCAGTATGTTTTCCAGGTTGGCCTCAAACTCCCAGCTCGAACTCCCAGCGATACTCCTGCTTCAGCCTCCCAAGTGCTAGGGTTACAAACGTGCACCACCATGCCTGGCTGCTTTACTTTTCTTTATAATTCACATTTTTTCTTATAAATGGATAATGAAAAGAGCAAAAAAAGTTTCTTTTGAATATTTCAACCTTAAAATAATTAATCTATATCAATTTTATATCACTGTTAAACATGATATATAATTACTTTAAAATCTTTAAATCACTTCCAATGTTATTTTTGTACATTTTTCTCTTGATTGTACAAGAGCTTTTATATTTTACCAAGAGAAAAGGCACCAAAATTACCAAATATTTTGTGTATTACATTGTCATTGTCTAACAGTGGCAATGGTTTCAGTGGTTATACTGCTATTGACCGACTCGAAGGACTGTGTGTGTTTGCATATATGTATACGAATGTGTGTTCAAGCCTCACTCTCCTCAGTCATTCTATAGAAATAGTTTTTTTTTAAATGACTGATTAAAAGTACTTTTCTGCATTTAATGTAACAAAAGTTAAACATACAAATTTTCTTTCTGGATCTGAGTTGTAGTAGTGTTCAGAATTATCTTGCAGTTACCAGTATCTTCAAAGTTGTACAAAATGTTGGATAATTTTTCAGACATCAGACAACAGGCCATGTGGGGCTATGAAGCTTAAAAGATGGGAAGCTAAGGAAGTGAGAGCAGTTTTTCCCCAGACCACTGGTCAAAGAAATTTCTACACAGTGACTCAAAGAGGAGGAGCCCAAATAAAATCAATCAGTTCTGCAGAGTGGAGAAGGCAAAGCTCAAAGTTGGGAGCAAAAGAGAGACTGAGAGGAAATGTTCCAAAACTCTCCATTGGTTTGGCCTGAACCTTTGTCTTGCTAGGCTGAAATTCCACAGGAGAGGGCTGAGAATATGTTCCTGGAAAAGGATTATGACAGAAATATAATACAAATAATTCACAGAGCTCAGAGCTGGCAGCAGAACTTTTCTGTCTTCCCTAGTTAGACTGGAGGACTTGAACATACACAGAGGAGATCACTTTATTCACAAAATCAATGAGAAAAATAAAATATCACTATTTCTTCAAAAATAATATTTGAAATTCAGTCATCATATCATCTTGGTTTTGGAATTAATGTGTTTTTTTATATTTGGGGAAATGCTTACTTATTATTCAGAAATACTTTCCAAAATGAATATTTTGATTCTTCCAACTTTGAAATTATTTATCTATGAAGTTCTCTACAACTGTATATTCTGAGGGTATACATTCTAGGATAGATTTATTTTTCAAGTTCTGACATATAACTTCAGGTATTCATTTTAATAGCTTTAAGAAAAAGAAAAGAATATTCCAATCTTTCTGTTCTCTTTTGTAAACTTTTCCTTTCTAATTGAACAGACCGCCCACTTCACAGATGAATTGATGCACTGTAAAATGGAGATTTGAACAGTTAAGATCCAAGCGCATTTTATATATTTCCTCACTTTGAAAGTATTAACTGTTATTCTACTTTATAATATTAATAATAATAGTTATCATCTAGCATAAAACATTTGTGTCCCAAGGCACAGGAGAAAGAAAGCAAAATGGATAAGCAGGATTGCGTAGAACAAAAAAAAGCTTCTGAACAGCACAGGAAGAAATCACTGAGTGAAGAAACAACTTAGAGAATGCAAGACTATTTGCAAACTAACATCTGACTACAGCTTAATATCCACAATATATAAGGGACACCATATATAAACCCTCAAGAGTAAAAAAATTATATTGATAAATGAAGCTTTCCCCAGCTCTATAAGCTATTACCACCTAGCTAGCACAGTAACTGCATCTTCAAAAGACCTTTCCATATTTTTAATCAATCCAGCTGCTTCTGGAGGGTGAGAAACATGGTAAGTGAATTCTATGAGCATGAGCCCATTACCTCACTTCTTTGGCCACAAAATATGTTCTTTGGTCAGAGGGAGTGCTGCATGGAATTCCACAATGGCAGCTAGGCATCCTGTGAGTCTGTGGATGGTAGTTTTGGGAGAAGCATTATGTTCAGGGAAGGCAAATCCATACCCAGAATAAGTGTCTATTCCTGTAAGGACAAAGTGCTGCCCTTTCCATGATGGAAGCAGTCCAATATAATCAACCTGACACCAGGTCACAGATTTATCACCCTGGGCAATGGTGCCATATTGGGAACTCAGTGTTGGCCTCTGCTGCTGGCATATTGGGCATTCAGCAGTGGCTATAGCCAGATCAGCCTTGGTGAGTGGGAATCCTTGTTGCTGAGCCTATGAATAACCTCCATCCCTTCCAATGTGGCCATTATGTTCATGAATCCTTAAATTATTTTAGATTATATAAATTACTAAAAATTTTGTAAGCTTCCTGTCTATTTCACTTTTGGGAACACCATGGCTAGTTAGCCCATGTCATAGGTCTACATATGTCAGATCACTGTGATTATTGTTCTGCTTTTGCTGTCCATTATGGTGTGTACACCTTGCCTATGGTGATTAAGGGCTGCCACTTGACCCCTGCCACTCTAGGATCCAATTAAAACCCATTCCCCTTAAGTTCCCAACTGAGTAACTGCAGCCTCCACTGTAAGGTCTGGCATACTGAGAAGAGCCATGAGAGGACTCTTCAAGGATGCCAGTGCTTCCCTAACAAATCTGTTTCTTAAAGAATTAGTGAAGGGTGCATTTTATGGATCATCCCAGTGTAGTGGATTAGGTTTAACATGATGAATCCACTCCAGAATTCACATTTCTCTGAGCCTTTGAATCCTCTCATCTACTGTAAATCACTGAATATCAGGCATCTCTAACTCATTCACAGTGGGCCATCTTTTCATTCAAACTTCTCCAACCCACCAAATACACTATTACTACCCCTCTTTACTCCATAAGCTGCAACATTAAACTCAGAATTCCTGCTTAACAGACCCATAGCAAACCCAGCATGATCAAGGTGCATGTTTTTGCCACTATTTCCCATACCCATAAAGTCCATTCCCACACTTGCTCTTCAGTCCTCCACTATAACAGTTAGAAAACTCAAGAAGTTCTTTGGAAGACTAGCAGACCTCCTCCTGGGTCACACGATGCACATCACCGTTAGGAGCCTTCTGCAATTTAAGCCTGATTATAAGCCTAGAAACAAAAGTGAGTGGCAAGGGTAAGTTCTGAGGAATGTCAATGTTATCCAGCTTGGTCAACACAGGATTAGTTTCCCCTGGTATACTAGAAGAGGCCAATGCCATAAGGGGTGATGTGTGGATGCCTCTGCCACTGCGGGTGAGAAAATCTCTTCCTGTGGGAAAATCTCATTGGAGTTCAGGAGATCAACATCTTCAGCCTCATCAGGATCCTCCCAAACATTTCCATCCCAGTATACGGGATCCCATTCTTTACAGATCAGTGACCTCATCTTTATTTCAGACACCCTTCCGGGCTGAGCTTTAAACTGACCCTGTATTTCAGCCAAGGGAACTATGAGGGCCTGTGTTTGTGTTCTGCAAGGAAGGCTGAAGGATTGGTGCTGAAAGCCAGAAGATGATGTCTGCAGGCAAAGGTGAAGGCTGGAGCTCCTCAAAAAACAAAAGCAAAACAGAAGCGAGTCTTTCTTCTTCATTTCCCCTTTATTCTGTTCAGGTGACGAGCCTTTCAGTTGGTGCCACTGACACCCAGAATAAATCTTCTGTCTTCGGTAAATCCCTTCAGCCACACCCAGAGCAATGCTGATCCAATGTAGTTGGACATTTCTTACTCACATTGACACCATCAGTTAAATATCACATCGTGTTTAAAGTACATAAGAGTGACTTTATTTCTCGACCAACATCTTAAATTTGAAAGATATTCATGTTAAAATAAAATTCATTATTTTCAACTATTGCATTATACTTAGTCATGCAATGGTAATGTAGTTTACTCGTGTACTCTCTGAGTGATGGGCATATCGTTCTTATTTCTGAATTCTACAAAATGATGCTGCCATACAGTTCTTTGAACATGCCTCTGAAGCAAGGCAAATGGAGATTAATATTGTCAGTTGTTAGGTATGTAAATATTTAATTAGGCTGGATATTTCTCAATTATTTCCAAATTATATATAACAAGTCATGCTTACTCTGGAAATGTATGAATATATCCAATATTATATCATGCAACCATGTATTGCCCAGTGTTTTCCTCACTTTTCTCTCCAATCTGATCATTTGAACTGATACTGCATAATATCTGTATTTGATTATCTGTCAGTATTTGTTCTTCATATTAAGACGCTTTGAAGTATATGAAAATATATTTATTTTGAGGTCTTGTGAAATGATAGTTTGATCTTTTTTAAATATTCCACTTACTTCTGATAGTGGTTCCTGCCAGAATACATGTTTTGACTGGCTTTTAGTTATTCATGCATTTTCATGCTCAATAATTTTCCACCATATTTCTTTCAACCCATTTAGTTTACTTTATAAATTTTAAATTTTTTGTTTTGTTTTGTTTTGTTTTGAGACATGATCTTGCTGTGTTGTTCAGGCTGGGCTTGAACTCACTATGCAGCCTGGGCTGGCCTCATACTTGCTGTGACCTTCCTGCTGCAGCCTCCCAGTGTGCTGGGATTACAGGTGTGTGGCACCCAGCTTCAACCCATGTACTTCTGAAGGCATTTCTTAAATAGAAAATCTGTGGTCTTCATGCCAGAAGGGAAAACAGAGAGGGGGTGTTCTCTTTGTCTGCCAGTTCTGCATCCACAATGGAACATATTTGAGATTAAAAAATTAACTGAACTGAGTATGTGTAAACATGTTTTCTTACTGCTAATCCTTATGTAGTACAGTACAACAACTATTTATATAGCATTTGTGTGCAAATTAAAACAATACTGAGATTCTGTCTTACTCTAGAAGAATGGCTATCATTAAAAAATCAAATAATAAATGCTGGTGAGGCTGCAAGGGAAAAGGAAATCTTGAACGTTTTTGGTGGGACTGTAAACTGATACAACCACTATGGAAAACAGTATGAAGGTTTTTCAAAAAGCTAATACTAGAAATTCTATTTGGCCCAGTTATTCCCCTTCTAGGTATCTTCCCAAGAGCTAAAGACATTATGTTACAGTGATATATGCATGCCAATATTTATAGCAGCACAATTCATAATAGGTAGATCCTGGAAGGGGCATATATATTCACAACAGATGAACAGATGAGGAAAATTGGTATTTATACACAAAGGAGTATTACTCAGCCATAAAGAAGAATAAACTTGAGTCACTTTTAGGAAAACGGATGCATCTTGAGACCATAATGTTAAGTGAAAAAAATCAGCACACAAGCTTAGTTTTTCCATGGTTTCTCTTATATGAAACAATATATGCATTCCATCTGGAAACCATTTTAAAGTAATTGGATTGAAACTGGTACTAGTTGCTCATACCTGTAATCACAGCACTCTGAAACCTGGGGCATATTTATATAAAAGCAAAATAAAGGATAGAATGTATGGCATAAGGAGATAGATCCTTTGCAAATGAGAAAAGGGGAGGAGTGGAAGGGAGGCCAAGGGAAGTGGATAAAAATGATTTAAGATGTGTTATGTACATGTATCAGCTTCCTATGATGAATATATATGCATTATGTACTACAGATACATACTAATAAAAGCAAGAGGTATTCGTCCACAAAGAAGAATTTAGAGATGATTTAGAGCAAATGGAAGCATATATGTAAAAATCTTGAACATATGCAGAGTATGTTATCTCTGTGTGTGTAGGTTATTCTAATCAATATCCAAAACATAACAAGGAAAACAACCTTCTCTCTCTCTCTCTCTCTCTCTTTCTGTCTCTTCAATATTTATGTAAAAGCAAACATAGAAAGAACTTGTGGGGGCCGGTGAGATGGCTCAGCGGTGTGAGCGCCTGCCTGGCAAGTGCGACAGCCCGAGTTTGACTCCCGGAACCCACATACGAAAAAAGGGCCGGTGATATCACTCAGCGGCATAGGCTCCTACTGGTGCGCGAGGTCCTGAGGTCGACCCCCGGTACCCACAAAAAAAAAAAAAAAAGAAAGAAATAACTTGTATGCATATATTTATATACATATATGTTCAAATAATCATATTCTTCATTTAATATCATAAAATTCACAACATGTTACAAAAATTTACAAAGCACACAAATAACCAGAAAAATACAACCTATGATGATGAAACACCTGTTGAAACAGTCCTGGAAATGACACAGATGTTAGAACTAGAAATCAAGGAAGTTAAAATTTATTATAGGGCCAGTGATACAACTCAGTGGCATAAGTACCTGCCTGGCAAGTGCGAGATCCTGACTTCGACTCCTGGTACCCACATATAAAAAAAATTATTATAAATGAGTCCCATGTGCCCACAATTAAAAAGAAGTATATTCATTTAAAATAAACCTTGGTCCAATATGTACAAATAAATATACATGTTAGATGAAAACTAAGCGTCACAAAACTAATAGGAGAATTAGTATCAGAGAAGAAAAATGAATGAGAATGAAGACATACAAAAAGCTCTAAGGGAAAATAAAGAGTAAAAATAAGTAAAAATTAGTGTGTGGGGGACAAATTCTTTAAATGTAATGGAAAACAACTAGCATACCCAAGAAGAGAAGGAAGAAAAACCAGTGGACAAATAGCAATTGAAAATTTCCCAATTTGATATCATTTGTAAACCTTTAGAAGGAGCACGATAGGTTCAATAAACCCTAAGCACAAATGGGAAGGAAGAATAGGAAAGGGCCAAGAGAAAAGACAGAGGAGAGGAGGAGAAAAGGCAATTATACAAGTGGAAGGAGGAAAGTGGAAGACAATTATACAAAGAGGGGGTAGTAAGATTTTTCAAAACCTGTGATAAAAATAAAATTTTAAAAGAAGTTGGTGATAAAACACCTATATGTAACTCACTGAGAAGGAAAAGTAAGGGTGTTGGCAGAAGTACTTATCAAAAACAAAACCAACAAACAACATAAAAAATGTTAAAGACAGTGGAGAAACATCTTGAACCCATGCTGAAGGAAGGAAGATACCCTTCATCCTCGGGCTCTATACCTGGGGAATCTTTTAAAATAAAGACAAAATCAAAAACTTGTTCAGAATTACAGACTTTCAAGGATTAATCACCAGCAGACCTGCAGCACAAGAAATTTTGGAAAAAGCTTTTTGGGAAAGAATGATGACAGCAGATGAATATGGATTTTCACAAAGAAATGGAAGGTGCAGATTAAGGGACCTGTATAGCTATATATGTAAGAATGCTTTCCAAATGTTTAATTAATTTAAAAATTTAATATATTTTTGTAGCAAAACATTCTATATTATTTTATCAACCGTTCTATAAACCTGAAAATGGGAACTGTAAGTTTGAATTCATAGAAACACGGCTTAGTACAATGGCCATTCAAATTAAAACATCATTATAGAGATACTTTTCTTTGCAAATACATGTTAAACATTACTTTAAATATAGTTTTTGTTGAAGTTGCCTTAAATATTTCCACACTAAGAAGGAAGCTTAAATACCACTATGGTAAAATAGTAACCTCTGCCCTGGCATGGAGTGCGTGCCTATTCTTCACTCTGGGGGACTAAGGATCAACATTTGAGCTCAGCCTGGAAAACTTAGTGACTTAGTGGGACAGTGTCTCAAAATTAAAAAAAATAATCTTAGAGGTCTAGGGCTGTAGCTCAATCCAAAGGCCTGGGGTTCTATCCTTAGATGAGAAAAGGAAAAGCACCTCTGTTGCAATCAGTGACATGAAATATACATAGTCTCTTAAACTATGCTAGAAATTAAAATTGAAAATATGCTGGTTTTTGAATATTTTATGAACATTTTATTCTTCTGTAATTTAACTCAATTACTGAAAAATATATGTATGATTTTTTATTTTTACTGTCAAAGATTGTCATTTCTACTCTCATTTCTTTACCTTACTATCTTTACTTTTTCTTTCCTTCACTGACTGTGCTATAACTAAGGTAATATCCACTTGCATTTTTCAAGGCATTTATTGCTTACATCTCATGCATTTATCCTTTTCTCATTACTGTCATCAGCATTATTTTTTCTACAATAAATTTTATTACATGACTGTTTCTCAACATTTTTTTCCCTATTTTCTAAAAAAGTGTTAAAATCTGATGCAGTCCCATAAATTGTCACATGCAAAGGACTTTAAGCAGGCCCTGCACGTGGGAGGTACAGTTGTGCCTCAGTTCACGAACTTAATCCCTTCCATGACTCTGGGGAAGATGGCCGTGGTCATGTTCATCACCAGACACGGAGTTTGGAAAGGGAAGCAAAATTTTGCAGAATGCTTCTGTTTGCAAACCTAATTGTTCATGCACAGATGTGTTTGTGAACTGAGGTATTACTGTATTCATCACACCTACTTTGTCTCCTGTCATACCGCATGTGTGGTTTGCTCAGTTATGTGAATGGAATCCCAAGGCCATCTCTCGACTGCCCCACACCTTTTCACCTGTTGTCCCTTCTATTTTTCCCCTTGCCTCACAAAAAGTTGTGTTCACTGCCTTTTGTATTTGAAATACTTATTCTCTACAACTTTTGGACTCAGTCTTTTGCTTAGACAGTGAAAAAAATGTTTTATAAAAATCATGCTGTATATATAATTTCCACACTCATAAAAGCATTGCAAATGTTCAGGACTGAGTCATTTCTGAAATTATGACATGACGGTAACACAGGAAGTTGTTTATGGAATACAGCAGAAATTCTGGTTAGATGTTGAATGGATCCCAGTGGGCTCATTTATAAAATATATTTTTACTCATTAAATATTGACATCTTGCCAGCTGACATTATAAATGAGTCAACAGCCAAGAGGAAGAGTGTCCTATAGGACAAAACAAATTATTTTAATATGCAGTTCTGATTTTCTGTGGTAGACTAAGGTGACATACAGTAGGCAATTAAAAAGTCTTTGCATTCAACATTTTACAAACAAAGAGAAAGAGCTTGAATATCTACTGAATATGACTTCAGATAATGTGCTTCTTCCAAAGACATTTACCCAAATGTGTGCTAGAAATAGCAGAGAATAATCCTCAGCCCAGGTGACACACCAGGACCAGGGGATATCAGAAATGTTTCAGGGACATGGGGTGAAGAAGTGCTCAGGTGTGCTTGAACTGTAAACACTCCAGCAGTCTTCAGGAGCTCTTAAACGCAACCTTCTCAGAGAACCGCTAATGTACTTCAGGTTCCCCTGCTTCCTATTTTTAGCTTAATGAGAATTGTAACCTGCAGATGTGCTTTTGGTTGTGCCAAAATTTTGTAGTAAATGTATTTACAGGAAGGAAAATTGCAGAAATATGACTAAAATTTAAATATCACACTTAAAGTTCTATCACACGTATATTTTTAAAAATCACATAGAACTAATGCTATTTTGTAACGCACAACCCTAGGCCCCTTACTGTTCTCCAGAATTAGTGATTTTCACAGCTTTATATTTATGATTATAGTTTCAGCAATATCCTTATAATTTAATTCCTTGAGATACCCATTTGGGAACCTGTCCTGGTTATCTTCCTTCTAGTGTTTGAAAGATTCATCTTGATTACACAGTAATTTCTCACCTCTACTTTCTCATCTATGTAAAGCTGAGCTCTATCACAGTATTTAGTTTTCTGTAATTACTGTTTCTTTTGGTATTAGTTTGAAAATGAAGGTCTAGTTGGGCCAAATGTTCTACTATGACTTCTTTTATCATACAACTTTCAGTTTTTCCTTTAATTAATAATATCCTTCATGTTTAGACATTTTCTTTCCTTAGTTTAACATATAGCTGGTGCTAAAATGTTCTGAGAGATCTATCAGTCATTCAGAAACTATTGTTCAAATGTTTAAACATTTCAAATAATGCCAGTACTGTTTTGTTTGGTTTTGTGGCTTGTGACAACTTCTCCACTTTTGTTGCTCCCTATTAATATGACATGCTCTGTGGAAGTGGCATTCATTAATATGATCCTCTCCTTCATGTGCCACATATATTCTATGTTTTGTTTTGTT
Organism: Erethizon dorsatum; assembly: GCA_028451465.1. Lineage (NCBI taxonomy): Eukaryota > Metazoa > Chordata > Mammalia > Rodentia > Erethizontidae > Erethizon > Erethizon dorsatum. Next base: position 62,738,809 of record CM051833.1, read on the forward strand.
TTGTTTTTTGGCTTCCTCATTTCAGTGGTTCGTGTTTTCCAGCAGCTACCTATTGGCCTTTGTTGTACATAAAGCACAGGATCAGTACATGGCGTGGTGAGTAAGTCACGTAGCAGTAGCGTATGACCTCCAAATCTTAAGGGCTTAGCAAAGAATAGATCCCTTTGTACTCGGGTTGCCTTTCCATGAGAGCAGAGGGCTTTGCTTATTGCAGCCAGCGACCCAGGATGGTGAGGAATTCTTTCAAATAAGCTACCAGGGCACAACATCAATGGGAATAACAGAACGTGGCCAAGCACACATTGATTGTGTGTGTGTGTGTGTGTGTGCATGTGTATGTTTTGGTACCAGGGAGAGTCTTTGCACTGAGCTACATTCCCAGCCCTTTTGTTTATTCTGAGACAGGTTCTGGCTCAGTGGTTAAGTTTCTCAGGCTGGACTCCGACTTGCAGTTCTGCCTTACTCTCCCAGTGCGCTGGGATGACAGGAGTTTGAGGAAAAGTCATATGCTTTATTTTTACTCACATATTTTTGATCAAGGTGTCGCACATGGGCAACATAAGGATAGAAATAGGGATGAAAAGTCCTCCTATGTCCCTGAGAAGTGAAGCAATGGAAATATAAAGGGAAATTACAATAACTACAAAAAACTACACTCAACCTTTGTGAAGTTCATTTGAAACCTGCATCTTCACAATAAGCAGACAGCCTGGATTCTTCCTCAAATGCAAAATAATAATAATAATAATTAAACATTTATTCTGATTGTTTTTCTCTCTAACTCCTTTCAAATACAGCCATTCCTCCTTAGATGATCAGCTTATCTTCCTTACTAAGCTGACAGTGACTCACCCTCGTACAGAACACACAATGGCATACACCCCACTCTCTGTTTCATTTCACCTTTCATTCCTGAAACCTTAGTTTGTCCAGGACTTTTTTCTTATACATTCATAGATGCACAGTGTATGTGCAGGGTCACTACTCCCCTATTCTTATAAGCTTTAGTAACAGATCTAATAATGCCACACAGACAAGTCATTGTGAAGCAGCTGAGGCAGCATGACGTGTTAGTACGATCACTTTGTCTTTAATGCCAGATGTGATTCCATATTGCCAGAACTGTTAAGCTGATCAGCAGCCCAGGCAGACTTTTGCCTAGGATCCGAAATGCAGTAACTCGTGGGCATCAGTTATTCTTGTGTACCGCTTCCCTGCCAGTAATGAATAAAATTTTAGACTTGGTCACAATTATTGGGGCTTCTGATTTTGCCTCTAGGAATTTCTTAGGAACCTCTAAAACTAATTGCAGTCATGCCCTTAGTGCAAACAATTTTAAATTCCATTATCAAGCTATTGATAAAAATGTCAAAAGAGTTTTATAATAGATTTTTATAACTTGGATTGACATTGTGCCACTCGTAACGCCTCTTTAGCATAATATTCTTCTATTATTTGGAAATTCACAAAGCTGCGTCAGAGACACAACAATTTTTAACTTGATTGATGAGTAGCTCACTTCAGACAGAATCAGAAGCTTTTCTTTCCCAGTCAGTTGCACTGCTCTCTATTGATTATTCTTAATAATATGGAACTAGCTGAAAAATATTCATAACTTAATGGGTACTGTTGGCAATGAATAATGCAAATCCAACTTATGATTGATGATGCATTTATCTAAAATTAGACATTTCAAAACATGCCTTAGTATGGTCTGGAAAACTCAACTAGTATATGTAAAAAATAAGAACATTATTTGATTTAATATTTAGAAGTTTGAAATATTTTTCAAATTCAAAATCAAAAGGACACTGTTATGGTTTGTGTCTAGATGTCCCCCCAAAGCCTCATGCAGTCATGGAGGCGGCCTTCTAGAATTTATGACTGATTCGTGGTCTAATGCTGGGATTATGGGCGTGAGTGCTACACCCACCCTGGGGTGGGTAGCCTGCATGTAATATAAGGGAGGGAAAGAGGCTTGCTCTCTCTCTCTTGCACTCACGCTCCTCTCTTTTGCCCTTGCTTGTTTTTGCTGCCTTCCGCCACCATGAACTGTTGTCCTCTGCCATGCCACCCTGCCTTGGAGCCAGCCGAGTATGGACTGAAACCTCTACAAACTGTGAGCCAAATAAACCTTTCCTTTCTTAATTTTGGGTGTTGAGTATTTTGTCTCATCAACGAAAGAAAAGTAACCAAGACAGACACCAATATTCTACCTCACTAAGAGATCAGATTCGAAATTATGATTGCACATTTTAATAATGAAGTTATAATACAATTTTAAAATGTGTAGTAACATGGTAATTCAGGCCTTCATGCACTTGAAAAGCATAAGACTAAGTTTTGTTTTGCTATTTAAACTATGTTGTAGCTCTTCAAAGTGTATGGAACTAAAGATTCCTGAAACTTGTGATTTATTCCATTTTCAACAGGACTATTTAGTTGAAGTTAGTATCTCCTCTTCTATCAATTATAGATGATCAAAATTTTAGCTTTCTTTTACTCAAAAAACAGTTTCTTTAATGAGAACTTAACCTCTAATAAATGGCCACAAAGAGAAATAACCCGAGAGTCCATAAAGAAATAATTTGTTGTTAAATTGTACAAAAATGTTTTGCAAGACACGTCACACTGTGTAGTAATAAAAAAGTTTTCCTTTTGTTTATATTTTTCTAATTTCAGTCTTATTTACTGCAGGAATTATCTGTCTTTGTTTTGGTGTATTATGCCACCTGATTTGTGAAAGTCTTTTCACAGAATATACAAAATCCTTGTAGGGACTAATCATTAGTGTATTCATGCCACATACATAAATCTAAGGAACACATTTCAAAGTACCTTTCATTTATGTATCATTCAATTATTTTTGTCCATTTATTCATTAACTTCTTCATTATTTCTTTCCACCCAAATATTTGGATGATGGGGGTTTTCCTTAGGTCTGAGAATCTAGAGTTATCTAATCCCCTTTAAATAATTGGATCCCTTCTTTCTAATTTTCTATTTTTTCTTATCATTTTTAATTTCTGCCTCATTCCTCTGAGGACAGAGTCTCTCCAATTCTTCATGCTGCTCTCTGCATTTCATAAACAATCTGTTTGTGTCACGTTAAATCTCTTCCATACTTACTATCCTCTGTGTCAGCACGGGACAAAAGTGCCAAGAACGGAGAGAGAGAGAAGAGGTCCGTGTTTCCATGTCATCCTGTGTCTCCATGTGCAAGGCTGCTCTTCTCTGGCTCTGGGCCTTTGTCACCACCTGTGTGAGGACCTCCCCATGCGACCTTCTCTGTTATTAGTTCCAGGTAAAAGTCATTCGTCAGTTTGTGAAGCTACTCTCAGCGCTGGTTACTCTAGCCAACAATTTACTATTTCCCTCTGCATGTAAGTTCTCATCCCTCTGCATATATCCATAAAATCTGTTCCTTAGTAAAATCAATTCCTTCAGATTAAGGTCCTCAAGGTATCCTAATCGGGCTATGTCATCTCTTTTCTATTTGAGCATGACTGCTTCATCAGTCCTGGCTGCCCCTTACACATTAGCTAGATCCCAGCGTACCAGCGCAACACAAGAGAATGGAACTTGGGAAGAAAAGGCTGGGTTGTATTTTTCCTGACCCAGAAGAACGTAGATAATAATCAAAGCTTATGTGTCAAGTGCTATTTAAGATGAGTAAATTAAGATGATCTAATTTGTTATAAATTTTGGGAAATGAAACAATTTCTAAAGGTTTTGATTTGCATTTTAAATTAAGAAATTTCACTGTGACTATTCCATTCCTTAGTCTTCTATTTTTGCCTAGCTTTTACACGGCTTAATCTTATACTGAGTAATATTTTTCTCCAAAGGGTATTTGTACATTCTCTAACACTTGAGTTTGTTAATACAGGAGAATGTTTACTTGTTGTCTTTAAAAAAATTAATTAATTAATTTAAAAAAGAAAATAAATAAATAAATAAAAGAAATGTGATTACTTAGAAAACCCCTTGTAATCGCTGCCTTGTGACAAACTAGTAGCAAAGTTACCAATATACAGTATAATAATAAAATAAGATATTTGAGACCCAAATTCTCAAATAGCTGGTGACTCATAGAAAGAAGATCCATAAGGAGAGGATGGTTGCTGAGACCAGTTGGGTAGAGAAGTTAAAAGAGCAGGAACATGAAACTAGACAAGAACAGGCGAGGGAATAGTTGGTCAAGATGTCTTCCCATCAAATGCGCCATCTCTATGAGGGTCTCCTGAAATTTGTGAGATGGGCCAAGGTATGATTAGGCTGCAGGAAATCCAAATTTACGTGGATATATCTAACTATGCCAAAGGACAAATTTTCAAGAAACAGGTCAGAATCACTATCTAAAGACCGAAAATTTGTTTCAGTCTCAGGTGCAGATAAACTGACCTAGTTTTCCAAATCTTGCTATTGTTCTTCATGTCAGAATATTTAAACTTTTCCTGTTTTTTTTCTCCAGGAAAAGTAGACTTCAGCAGTAATCTATTTGCATATATAAAGATTTTCTATTTTTCTTTTCAAGGAAATGTACAGAATATTTCAGAATTTTTATGGAAGTAAATATAAAAATAATGACATTAAGAGCTTGAAATATCAAGGCACAAGATAAAAACATTATTTCCCCACAGTGGAGTTATTATGAAAAGTGTATTTTTCTTCTCTGAAAAGAAAAACAAGTTGATAAATGTGGTAACGTTTAACAACAGGTAAAGCTGAATTGGAAAGTATTTTCTGCTCGTAAATACTGCATATACTAAAAACATCAGCTTTTAAGACCAAAACGGACAACTTGTATGGGATTGTCATTGTTCAAAGGCTTCGGGGTCCTGATACATATTTTCTTGTTCACATTTTTCAGTCTTTAATGGTATAAATAACACTGGCATATAATCATATTAAAAATCAAATAAAATAGACACAGGTAGAACTATTTTTGATTCCACATTATTCTCATATTCTTTTCATAGAGATAGTATTGTCAAGAGCTAATACAGCTATTACAGCTATTTTCTTTATCACATGCACACATAATTCTGTACATTTATTTAGACATTGTGATATCTCTTTGGGCATATTTCCTCACATAATATTTTTTAAAAATTTCTGTTTTGCTTGCAAAATTATGTTGGGTATTTTTTTTTATGTGGGTACCAGGAGTCGAACTCAGGACTTCGCGCTTGCCAGCAGGCGCTTGTGCCACTGAGCAATGTCACCAGCCCTTTTTTCGTATGTGGGTACCGGGAGTCGAACCTCAGGACCTCGCACTTGCCAGGCAGGCACTTATGCCACTGAGCTATCTCACTGGCCCTATGTTGGATATTTTTGACAATCCAATTCTCACATTCCATGAAAATCCACTAGAAATTTATCTCTGCTTTTTTTGGGTTTTTTTTTGGGGGGAGTGAAAATACTTGAAACTTGTTTGATTTATGTGATAAAAATTGCATATTTTTTAGAGAATTTCTTTGATTTTGAGGCCAAATATACTATTGTCTTAGAATTTGTAATTGATGAGAAAATACTTCCATATTCAGGTCTTAATTCTATCTAATTGGCTTTTAATTAATATCTCTAAGCCTCAGTAATTACAATAACAAATGTAAGCTGGTACCCAATGCAATGTCATTTTGTGAGCATAATAGGTCATAATGTATTTAGAATTCTAACATAGTTAGAATGAGAGCTTATAAATATCACCACTATTTTATCACTTTTGAGAAAAGGAAATTTCTCATGCTGAATAAAATTAAGTGGATAAATATCTACATTTAATGATTACTTAAACTATCTAAATAAAAAGAGACATTTCTCTTTGCTATTTTGTATTCAAAATATTCTCAGGTCATGAATTCAAGTCAGGAAAAATTCAACATTTTTGATCCAAAGAACATTACAAACTACCTCAAATGTTTTCATTTATTCCTAAAAGTGATTAAGAGATGCAGGAATGGAACATTCCTACTGCTGAAAGGCTGTTTTATTAACAGATTAAAAAAAGGCATAACAAGGACACCAAATCAATTATGAAAATATATATATGTATGATCAAAACATTATACAAGGGAAACAGACAAATAAGAATTATATCTCTACAAATAATTTTAAGATCACAGACTCAGAATTCACACAACATTTAAATTAAACCATTGTAAAATTAGAGATATTTATAGCTTGTGCTAAAATAAAACATTGAACAAAGAAACAAACTTGTAACATCCCTTGGCATTTCTACTACACATTATAAAATTATTATTATATACAATGTATGGTTATCATTGTTATTCTAGAGATGACATGTGAAAATAAATATTAAATTTTTACTTTAATAACAAAATGTTCTACAGAAGACAAAATAGTTATTTTGTAACAGATATAGTTTTTATGTTTATAAATAATATAGCATATCTGAATTTCTTACATTTGGAAGAATTATAAGGCACAGAAAGGATGGGAGTATGCTATATTTTTCAAATGTGTTGAGGCAGATTTAAATAAAAGCATCTGTGAGAATGGAAAATCCAGTCTATGAACAAGCAAGTTCAAAATCCCTGGAGTACCCATGAAAAGTTTGGAAAAAAAATCTTAAAAATTTCTAAATTCTCATTTAAGTTATATTTTTATGATTTAATCTCAGGCTAATGATTACTCATCTGACCGTGTACGTCTAATTTGGATTTAAAATATAATGAAGGGTGATTTTACATGTAGTTACATAGTAGAAGCACTAAAAAGGAATTGAGATGTGTCATGTACACGGACCGATTCCCCGTGATAAATGTAATCCTGTGTACCACAAATATGTAGTAATAGAAAGTTTTAAAAAGTAGATGGAAGTCAAAGACACCATCATCATGGACATGGAAGAAATAAAAGGGTAAATAGGAAACAGAAAAGTAAGTGCATCAAAGAAGGTATAAACACAAAAGTAATCAGTAGAACAAACATGACCATTTTGAATTTTGAAAAAAATCACACACAAAAAAATAAAAGATGTCACATAGTAGAAAAAAAACCCAAGCAAGCCTAATAAATGTAGCAATAACTAAATCAATAATACAACACAAAATATCAAAGTGATCTATTTCACCAATGAATAGCTATATTAATTCAATCATTTTTGCTACAAATCTGATTTATATAGTTCTGCTACTTTATTATTGAATAATATTGCTATTTAGGGCTCATTAATCTAAGTTTTAGGGTCAAAATCTATTTGTATCTGGACTTGGAAGTGTTCCACAAACTCACTCTGTCAGTCCTTCTTTTAAAAATATATATATTTGCCTAATGTGCCTATTCTTATCCATCTCTTAAAATACACCCTGTTATTAAAAGATTGGAATTCAGTATACTCTATTTATTAAACATTTCTCTTTTACTATCTCATAATTATGTCACTGTTTTAATATCATTTATAATTTCTATGCTCATTCCACAAATTTTTTCTTATATAAGGCTTATCTTGCATTGTTCACATTTTTGTCACTTATTTGCCTTAAACATAATCACATTAGATGTTTGTTGAATAATTTCTTCTTAATAACTTATCACTATCAAAAAGTTGACATGAATTTCTGGCTAATTCAAATTCTGATTTCCAAATTGCCTGACTTAACCTGTAGGAGCTCTGCACCTGGCATAGTTCGTCACCATAAGCACAGGGGACTATTAAATACAGTTTATATTCTCTAAGATCAGCTTGGCTTAATGACTCTTCAAAATAGCATTTAAATCTATAATTAAATATATTACATGATCATTAATTTTATGTGTCAGCTTAAATATATTGGGTTGTAATAAATACTTTTGTGTCCAATTGACTGTAGGAAAGGATCCCCAGATTGCAGGTAAAACACTATTTCGGAGAATATCTGTAAGGGCATTTCACAAAGAGGTTAGAATTTGCATCAGTAGACTGAGCAAGGATCGCCCTTACCCATGTGTGTGGGCATCTTCCAGTTTTCTGAGTGCCTGGATAGAATAAAAAAGGTATACATGTGGGTCCTCTCTTTCCATCTTCCTCTGCCTTCAGACACCAGATATCCTGGTTCCTGGTTTCAGACTTTGAGAGTTACCAGGAATCAACTCTCAGGCCTTTGGCTCAGATTATACGTCATTGACAACGTTCAGATCTTTGGGCTTGGATTCAGTTATACTCTTGCTTTCCTGGCTCTCCAGCCTGTGGATGGCACATGACAGGACTTAGCCTCATAACGTGTTCACCAATTCTCATAACAAATCTACGTCTGTATACATCCACGTATACACACTGCTCTTTCCACTTTCTAGAGAAAACTGATTAATACATACTGTAAAGACGGTGACAAAAAATAAATAGATACCATCTTTGTTTTTGTGATTTTGACATGCCCTTGATTAATAAGTATCTTTCGTTGAGCTTTTTCTCCAGATGTGTTATGACAGAATTTGACAGGATCCTAGGAAACTGCCGTATGACATCACATTATGCTGTTTTTGACAGGAAATGTGATTTCTTCTGATACTTGTGACAAACTGACTAGAATTTTTCAAGAATACGCTTTAAAATATCTAAACTAAATATTTTTTCTAATAATTTTATTATTTTTTCCAAGCCCTTTCCTATTTTGTTACTTGCCAATTACCAAAGGTAGATTACGAGATAGCATAAAATTATTTACTGGCATAAAATTTATATATGCTCAATAGGAATACTAATGATTTGCTAAATGTACATTCACACACAACCAATTGCTAAAGCTTGTAAATATGAAAGGTCTTCCTTAGACCAATCTCTGTAACAAGTGTTGCACGTTGGCTCACGGTTTCAGTCCATGGTCAGCTGGCTCCAAGAAAGGGCCTGGTGGAGAAAGCTGCTCACCCTGTGCAAGCCAGGAAGTATAGCGAAGGGTGGAGCTAAGAGCAAGATTATACCCTCCCAGGTCACACCCCAAGGACCCATCACCATCCAGACTTGAACTCCTAACAGCATTCACCTGCTGAGCTCCTCAGTTCATAAATGCCCTGATGAGCATAGCCTCTCCCCATGATCCAATCACCTTCCATGACACCCTGGGGACATTTTAAATCTAAACCATAGCACTACCCTCTGGTGTATGCATTACTCTTTAATCTTTTTACTGCTAAGTAAACTCATAGAGATTAAGTAATCGCGTCACACATAGGACTCACAGGTAGTGAAGCTCTGCTCTGTCTCAGGGCATCGCAGTGGTCAGACTGAAAAGCTTAGCTTAATAGAGGAAACTCTGCCCCTGACACACAGCAGCTCTTACCATCCCACAAAATGGTAAGAACAAACATTAATCTCTATTTTCCCCTAAATATACTCTCTTTTGGTATGTAAATAAAACTTACGTTTTTGGAAAAGGTAGGTTTGAGTTCCTACCTTTGGTTGTTTGAATTCCTATTTGTTATGAGGACTGAATATTCATGTGTTCCTGTCTTTGAATGAGTCTGTAAATGTCATTTGTATGAAAATATTGTGTGTAATATAATATTCAAATGAAATCATGTAAAAATAGTTACCTTGTTGCTTTTATTACAAATTAAATTAACTTTCCAGATAACCAATTTTTCTAAAGTGGCCCCCGCATAATGAAAAATAAATTGTTGCTCATTTTTAAATGAACTAATGAGGAAATAATTTTTCGGGACTCATTAAAAGAAAAAATAGAAGAAGGTGAGTAGAAAATAATATTTCATGCAGATGAAGTGAAAAGCACAATAGTATAACAGATTATTTGTAACTGCTTTAATAAATTATAAATTAATTCTTACATTATTTTTTTATTTTTTTTACGTTCTTTTTAATTTTACTGAAATTTAAAGTCAAATTTTTGTACATTTATTTAACATTTTTACTAGGGAAAGAAATGAATGAGCACATTTACACTTTGTAATGAAGAGATGTATGTGAGGGTTTGTGGTATGCAACCTACAAAAGTGGAAAATAGCTGCGAGTACTTGAGTAATGCATGTGACCAGAAAGTGATTTTTGAACAAAAAAATGGCACATGTAGTGAAAGACAGAAACCATCACCGTGAAGAATCTGTAAATGCTGAAGGAAGAAGTTGTCACTCCATTTCTGTTATTAGGTTATTTTGATAAATGAGAGCCTTTCTAAGATGCTAATTATTTCTTAAAATTTATAAATGTATTACTTAAAATTCTGAAGTCCATACCTACGACTGAAATTCATTCAAGTATATTTTCTGAAACTATAACTTGCCTAAGTATAACCCGAGGAATCTTGTTCTGCTGTGTAACTTTTATTTAAAAAATAAACGAACACTTCAGAGTGTCTGGAATGCAAGATATTTTATATCTTATGGAAAATTATAAACTGCTTTCAGATCATACAATCTCAAATGTTCTGTACTAGGATATTCTATCAAGTGCATTGCAACACTTGAAGGAAGAGAAAATATTCATTTATAGACTACAGGAAAGGAATATTTTAGGGATGTGGGTCTTTAATAAAAATTTATGTTTCTTTTTTTGTAGATTTTTCATTCTGTATAGGATGATAAAAATTTCTTTGGTTCTTTTACAGTTTTTCTTTTCTTCTCAAAAGTAAAAACTCAATTTACATTTTAAGTCAATTTTCTAAGAGATGAGATATTCTCGTATGTTCTAGACATCAGTTTGGTCATGTAATAAATATGCTTTATATTTCAAATTTTCATTATTAATTTCTATAAATTTCAAACTTTACAGTGCCTTCCACAGCTACTTTCCATTCCAATAAAATGTATTTATTCTTAGGTTCTACTGCATGTGTACTCAGATATACATGTATATTTGAATAACACCAAAAATTGTATATTGCTTTTTTTGGACAAAATGTATTAAAATGAATTGTTACACATTTCATTCTATCTTAAATATTTTCAGTGATGAGAATATTATTAAAATCTGATCATGATTATATAGTTACAGGCTTTGGTTTCTGTCTGGTGTAGAACATAGCGAAATGATGATCTATATTGTTTTATTGATTTCTCTCTTAGTTTAGGCCGGCATATTAAATCCAATTAATTACTCACACAATCACTTTCAGGATAATTGTTCTTGTACACAATGCTGTGCTTGTGTGCGCAGTCTCTAAAACAATACAGATTCAGAAACAAAATTACCAGGACCTAGCATATAGATATTTGGTTTTCAAAGACATTAAATAATATTACTTTGACATAATTTTGTTTTCTTATGTTCTCCTCTAATCAGAGGCTTAAAATCTTTTTGCTTTTCAAGTCCTATTTCTGCATTGACTTCATCAGGTTATATTATGTATACTGTCTATATAATATGAGTATTTCACTGTTTTCCTTTTAAATCATTTTAATTTTTATATACTTTAGATATTAAAGGTTTGTCATTTTTTTGACATCAGAAATCTCTATACATTTTTCTACTAATTTGGATGATTACTGATTTGTGCCAGTTCTCCTCCCTAAAATGTTTCTGTCTCATAAGCTCCCTCCTGGGCGAGCATTAACGTTGTTCCCATGGGAAAGCCACAGGTATTTTCTAATATATATATATTTTTCTATTAGCTTTACTATTTCATTTTACAGCAGCTTTGAATTTCTCTGGCAGCCTTTCCTACCTCCATGTCCTATTTAATTTAATTGTAGATCTAAACTGAGTTTTCTCCATACTTTGAGCCACTTAAAAAATACTAATCCATTTGGGGAAAATCCTCTACTAACTGAATTGTGAAATCATTTCTATTAAATGCATATGAGTTTATTTCAAAGCATCCTACTTTTCCCTATTGTTATTTTTTATTTTTTGCTAAAGGGTTGTGTTTTCATCCATATGACCCAATTTTCTTAATTAATTCTTCATTTTTATTTATAACAATCAGCCCAGGCTTTTTACACTTTCATACACAAGTTTTTAGCAAAGGGTTTCAACCACTTTGAGTTTGGGTTGTATTTAATTATAGATAAATTTGGAGGCAATATTTAATCAATGTTGCTACCATTAAAGATGCTTTATGTTCTTTTTTTGTCATTTTTGTTATTGTAGCAAAATAGTTTTTATTTTTATCTTTTTGATATTTTCACTAGTTCTTAGTTCTGATTATGTTTGATTTTGATCATTTTATCAGAAACATATTTTTAATCTGCTCCCTTCAATTCCAGCATATCTGATTAACTTTTTCTTTGAAAATACCATTGTATATGTTTATTTGACCGTGTTATCTAGTTGTCTAATTAAATTTCTATCATTTTGTTTCAAACTTAAAATGTCTTGCTTTTTACATATAGAGTTTCTCTCTTTTACTGTTTTTCCTTATTAAATAAGTCATAAATTCAAATAACTTCATTTTATAAAAAATAAGGTTTTCGAAGAATACGTAATTTGGTAATCAATCAAAATTACCCCCTTGTGTACAGTGAAATAAGGATCTACTGCATCTGTGTCTGCTGGGAATTATATCACCTGTATTGTAATTATTTTAACAGAATACAACCCTGCCTCTCTCTATCAGCCTGTAATACACGTGGTAAGTAATTATTGAAGGTGTGATTCAGGAGACTAGTTATGTAATAAGAATTTGCAATTACTTTTACATTGTGTCAAATCACCTTGTCCTTATATTCATTGTGCTTTGTTGTTTTTTCAAATTTTAGTTTAGTGAAGTTTATTGGTACAATTTAGGTATACATACTGATTACACTCATTGTAGGGAATTTGTATCTGTACATGATACAACACGATTCCTGTTTTTTCCCCAGTCCTGTCCCCTCCTTTCAAACCCCCATTCCTGCCCCAATCACAACGCTCTGTTTTCATTTTATCATTTTCTCAATTTTTTCTTTCCATTCCTTCCTTCCTCCTTCCCCCTTCCCCCCTCTCTAGTTCCCTCTTCCTTTTGAGCAATTTCTTCCTATTTCACAATATCTATTGCACATTTTTTTTCTTATTTACACTTTCATTTCTCACAGCACAGAGACTGTGTGATATTTACACATGTGAGTTCAATTTATCTCACTAAAGATCATGATCTCAAGGTCCATCCGTTTAGCTATAAATGTCTAAATTTTATCTTTCTTAATGCCTGAGTAACACTCCATTATATAAAAAAAACCCACATCTTTCTTTATCCATTCATTGGTTGATGAGCATTTGGGCTGTTTCAAGATTTAGCTATTACAAACTGTGCCACTATAAACATGGCTGCGCATATATCGCTGTGGTATGAAGTGTTTTTTTTTTTTTTTCTTTTTTTTGTGGGTACCGGGGTCGACCTCAGGACCTCGTGCGCCAGCAGGTGCCCGTGCTGCTGAGCGATATCACCGGCCCTTTTTTCGTATGTGGGATCCAGGAGTCGAACTCGGGCCCTTGCGCTTGCCAGGCAGGCGCTTACGCCACTGAGCCATCTTACCGGCCCTAGTATGAAGTTTTTAATTCTTCTGGGAAGATACCCAGGAGGGTAATACCTGGGTCAAATGGCACCTCTAGTCTTAGTGTTTTGAGGAATCTCCACACTGACTTGCACAGTGGCTGCACCAGTCGACACTCCCACCAACGGTGGAGAAGTTTCCTTTTTCCCCACAGCCCCACAAACATTTGTCATGGGTTGATTTCTTGATGACAGCCATTCTTTCTGTAGTGAGATGGAATCTCAGTGTTGTTTTAATTTACATTTCTTGAATGACCAGTGATATTGAACATTTTTTATATATTTATTGACCATTTGTACTTCTTTTGAGAAGTTAATCTCAGCATGGTTTTAAGACACATTTTAAAAAATAATGTTCAGGGCCGGTGAGATGGCTCAGCGGCTTAAGCGCCTGCCCGGCAAGCGCGAGGGCCCGAGTTCGACTCCCGGAACCCACATACAAAAAAAGAGGCCGGTGATATCGCTCAGTGGCACGGGCGCCTGCTGGCGCGCGAGGTCCTGAGGTCGACCCCCCGGTACCCACCAAAAAAAAAAAAAAATAATAATAATAATGTTCAACATGCTCAGTAATACTTGTTGTATGCAACGAGCGCTCTTAAATTTGTCTCGGTGTTGGGTTTCATCTTTGTCTACTAAAGGTTAAGAAGGACATGGAAAGCCATGATTACTTTCCAATCTTTTCCAACAGATTTCCTACAGTGACTGTTCCTTTCCTCTGAGGTAATTTCCTTGCATTCACATTTGGGGCATTATATTTTTATGTTCTCTTTGTTTTAGGATTTGCTGCGCCTGCTGATTTTGTGTCTCTATTTGTGTGTGCATATTCAATACTTGATTTGAATATTTTTCCCTTCTTGAGTGTTTTGGCAATTTACACACCACTGTCCCCTGATGGTTGCTATCTCACTTTGGTTTCTGACAGCTGGGGTTCTGCCTTTAGGTTACAAGCTCTGGACATCAGCGGGGATCTCTCCTGGGTACCTTGCCTCTTTGTGATTTCCTGTGTGGTTTACATTCTACTTGGCTGCTGCAGAGTTCTGCCTCCTGCTTGTTTGTTTTCAGGCTCGTTGGATTTTACTCAAAAAATATGTTTCTTTTTCCTCAGTGGGAATTTATTGGGTTTTTGTATTGTTACTGTCAATGTACCTGCAGATAATCATTTTATAATTTCTGATGTTCTTTTTTTTTTTTTGTGGGTACCAGGGGTCAAACTCAGGACCTCGTGCGCCAGCTGCTGCTGAGCGATATCACTGGCCCCTTTTTTCATATGTGGGTTTCAGGAGTCGAACTCAGGACCTCGCGCTAGCCAGGCAGGCATTTATGCTGCTGAGCCATCTCACCGGCCCCGATGTTCTTTAGTAGAGTTCTTCTGATAGTTTGGCACAGCTGAGTCTGAACTCAGTGGCTTTCAAACTTGAGTTTTCTATTGTTTTTCATAACATTTATCTTTTGTAGATAAATATTATTATATAGATAGTGCCACAGTACACTAAAATCAGTCTAGTGAAAAATCACTATAGGAAATGAAGGACAAAAGAAAATATGGGCCGGTGAGATGGCTCAGCGGCGTAAGCGCCTGCCTGGCAAGCGTGAGGGCCCGAGTTCGACTCCTGGAACCCACATACGAAAAAAGGGCCGGTGATATCACTCAGCGTCACGGGCGCCTGCTGGCGCGTGAGGTCCTGAGGTTGACCCCTGGTAGCCACCAAAAAAAAAAAAAAAAAGAAAAAAGAAAATGTGTGGAAAATTATTATTGCACAAATGATAATTATGAAAAGGTGAACATTAGGTCACATAAAAATTTTACCCATTTAAGTGTTTATAAAACTTTCTGTTATGGAAGACTTTTAATAAATTGATGTTATTTGACTATATTCTGATCATAACCATGTTGTACATAGTTAAGAATCTCTGAATTTAACAGGAGAGAACAGATCTTTTCACTTAATATTATTCAGCAATGACATGGATAAAATCACCATGGAATTAGCCAAAGTAGATAAAAAAAAGGACAAAGGATGAGCCACAGAATCTTCCATTCTACGGATAAGGAATAGAACCATGAAAAGAGAGGAGAAATGGGTAGTCAGGCCAGAGATAAACCAGGAAAAGATGATTTCTTGAAAAAAATACAATAAATATAGCTTTTTCTAGGGTGGTGGTGTAATCAGCTGTATCAAATGCTACTGAGTGGTAAAGAAAAGTAAGTATGTGGATATTCAGGCTCAGATGCAGGTATTTAAATACATGAGATGAGATGACTCCTAGATGTTGTCACTGGTGACTTTGAAGATAGTAGTTTTTAGAGGAGAAGCTTGCTTCAAATGAGTTTAAGAGAAGGGAAAGAAAAAAGTGACCACAAAAATATAAACACTCCTCCTAAGCATTTGTGGTTAAAAAGGGGAAAGGGACACAAAGTAATATAGTGGGTTATGTGGGGAGGGAAGGAAAAGGAAAAGGTTTGTAATACTTCTTTGTGATTAGAGAAATAAAAACATGTTTTGTGCCAATAGCATTAACTCGATATATCACAATTATCTTGTGGCTATGCTAATTACCCTGACTTCACCATTGTACAGTGTATATGCCCTTTGAGACATCACATTATATCCAATAAATATGTACAGTAAATATCAAACATTCAAGGAAACATCATAAATATTTCTAGAATAGCCTATTTTATGAGTACAATATGGATTGTAAGAAACTATAATATACACGTTTGTGTGTGTGTGGTGTGTGTGTGTGTGGTGTGTGTGTGTGTGTAGTTTCATGGTGATTACAATTTCCCAAGGGAACAGATTATAAAAGCTAAATACAATGAACATCCTTCTCCTGGATTTTGAGTGATATTTGTACACATATGTTTCTCCACCCTCCTCGTTATCTCCCTCTTTCTCTTTATCTCTTTTTCTCTTTCCAAAGAGTGTAGCATCTGAGAAAGTAATGCAGGAGATATTAATAATGTATTGTGGGAAACCAAAGATATATTCTAAAGGTCAGAAAATGTAACCAGTGTCTCTGATTAGGTGACGATGAAGGCTGATGTTCAGAAGTGTCTATAATGCAACGGTAAGCAACGTAAAATCAAACACATGTAAGTTTTGAACCTTGAGGAAATAGTGTTGCCGTATTGTTCTAAAGTGAAAGGCCTCATAATACTGGATTAATACACGGTATTAATACACCTCTTCTATTTTTCCTCAGTAGCAATGCTCACAAAATTTTCCAAAGCTTGACATTATAAGTAGCAATAGACTTCTTAGGTTTGTTTTTTGTAATTAAAGATGATATCAAACACATAAGAAGAAAATATAGGGTATATATATGGTATAAATATAGTACTGAACATATTTACCTGAATTCCTTCCAGAACAAATAAATATGTTTTATAAAGAGGTAGAAAGGAGGCTTAGAAGCACTGACTTAGTCACCATAATAAGGGAAAGAAGTTATTAGAGGATGTGATGCTGAAGTGTATATATCCTTATGTAAGAAAGTCAATTATAAATTATTTGTTATAAATAATAATGGGATAGCACTAAACCTTAACTCTGGATTTTAATTCAGTTTTTCTTCTAATTAGCTATGTATTTTAGGGAGAGTCATTTATCTCCTGCGGTCACATGTGATCTGACACTAGAAATGAGTTGAAGGGCTAAGAGTCATTTTCAATTTTAAAGGGCTTACCTTATAGAAAAAATATTTACTTGAAAAGGATTGTTCTTGCTTCCATTTTTAACTCAAGATGGAATAGCTCAAAAGTCATAACTCTCATCCTCATAAGTAAAAGCCGAAGAAACTAAAATTTAATGGCTTTTCTTGAACTCATCAGTGAGCTGAGTTTTAGGGCAAATAATCACACTGATGTCTAGGAGACAGGTGAAGCCGGAGTATCACAGCCAAGATCTGCTTACCTGAAGCAGAAAGCTCTTAAACCGTAAACCAGATGGAACACATAAAGGTATTTCTAACAATCCACTAAGGCAAAATACAGGGAATTTTGTGAATACACAATTTTTGGGACACCCAATCTTATGAGGAACGCACACATTGGTGGGTTTTATAGAAACAAATCAAGACCAGTTCTTACGGTGAAGAGCCAAAAAAGATTATTTCCTAGCTCTGGCATAGGCAGGGAAAAGTAAACATTGCAATATAATGCCACTGTGTTTCCCATCGGAGGGCCTCCTTTATATGGGAAAGGCTGTATCGAGCCTTGTCTCACCTGGAGAAGAGTGTTTCCAATTTACACACATCTGCCTCCTTCACCTGGGGAAGGGTATACATCTCAGATTGGCCACATCTAGGCTTCCTGTAGCAATGGAGTGGTTGATGTAGAAGACAATGGTACTAAATCCTGGTTAATATCAGACTACAGAGGCACAAGCCAGAGAGAGTACTTAATTAGATGATTACAGAATTTTTCCTCTCCCACATCTTACTACTATACAAATAAATCTTCAGTAAGACAGTGAATTGTACACCAAAGAGCTGCAGAACAGACTTTACCTGAAAAGCAAAACTCAAGCAGGTTTGGGGTCAATGGGGAAGGAAAGAATAAGGACAGAAAAACTTGGTGCTTCTTTCTTTTATAGTTAAAACAAACATTAAATATGATTCAGCTGCTAGCTGGATTAACACAGAACATCACACAAAAGGTTGATATAACTCAGTTCCTGTTACTTAGTACATTAAATCCAGGATTTCATGAAAAACAAATTGTAAGGAATGTTAAGAAGCAAAGAAAAAGCAGTCTGAAAAAACAAACCAATTGCAAGCATCAGGCAGAAATACGACAAACTATTTTTAATTACTAGAAATGGAATTTAAAATTGCTACAATTAACATGTTAGCATTTTCATGAAAAGTAGATAATATATAAGAACCAATGTGTAATATGAGCAGAGAGAAGAAAACTCTCCGAAATTGATAAAATAGGGGGCCAGTGAGATAGCTCAGTGGCATAAGCGCCTGCCTGGCAAGCATGAGGTCCTGAGTTCGACTCCCGGTACCCACATATGAACAAAGGGCCGGTGATATCGCTCAGTGGCACGGACACCTGCTGGTAGGTGTGGGGGCTCCTGAGTTCGACCCCCAGTACCCACATAAAAAAAAAGTTGATAAAATAAAATGTTAAGAATACAAAAGACTGTAAGAGAAATGACGATGCCTCAAATAAGATCACAAGGAAACTGGCTATTAAGGAAAAATAAACATCTTAAAAACAAATCAATGAAACACTCTAATCTGAAACACAAAGAGAAATACAGAACATCAGATAATTGCAAAAATTGTATTATACACAAATAGAGATACCAAAAAGGAAAAAAAAACAATAAAATAGGAGAGACAGTTGAAGCAATAAAGCCTGAACAAATTCAAAATTTACAATTAATATCAAAATACATATCCAGGAAATTTAGATAATGCCAAGCAGAATAAATAAAGCAGAATCAAATGAATCTACTTTTCTTAGTCAAGGTTATCCAGAGAAATAGCCACAATCCCCCTTCCTAGAAAAGAAAGTAAAATGTCCAAGTGTTGTTTACAGGTGTGATATCCCATAACTTAAACATTAAATCTAAGATTTAATATCAATATTAATATCATTATATAATATTAATATTAATCTAAGATTTAATATTAATAGTTGAAGACTGATACCAATTCAGTATATATGTGTTACATGATGAAACGGTAATGTTTGCCTAAGGCATATATTTTGGTCAGTGATGGATGATGTATACAGCAATCATCCCATGAGATTATAACGAGACTGAAAAATTCTCATCACCTGCTGTTGTCATAGTACATCACAGGTCCTCACATGTTTGTGATGATGCAGGTATAAGCAAACCCACTGTGCTGCCAGTTGTATAAAATTATAGCAAATTCAATCATGTACAATATTTAATCCTTGACAAAAATGTTATGCAACTATGTTACTGGTTTAAATCCTTAGTACACTATACAATTTGTCATTATTTTAGACAGTACACCTACTATTTATGAAAAAATATAGTTCAGTGTAAAACAACTTCGGGCATGTCCTTCAGGAGGTATTCTAGAAGAAGGCATTCTTTGCATAGTAAATGAAAACTTCATGCATATTATGCCCTGAGAACCTTCTAGTTTGACAAGTTGGAAAACAATGAAATTAATGATCCTTGTCCTAGGTAGGTCTACACTGATGTATGTGTTTGACCCTTATTTTTTAAACAAAGTTTTGAAAGTCAAAAAGAATTAAGAGAAAAAAATCTTGTAGGGATATAAAGGAAACATTTTTGTACAACTGCTTATTGTATATATTTTAAATGAAGTGTTATTTGAAAAGAGTCAAAAGTTAAAAAATGAAAACTTTATGAAATCAAAAGGCTGCAGTAAGGTAGTTATTGAATAAAGTTTTTTATATAAGTTTAGTGTGGCCTTGGTTAGCAGTGTTAATAAGGCGGGGTGTTCAATATTGACCTAGGCCTTCACATTCACCCAGCAGTCTTTCACCGACTCTGATCAATGTCCAGTCTTAAAAGATCCACTCATGGTAATTGGTCTAAACAGCTATACTATTTTCATCTTTTATACTTAATTTTCACTGTATCCTTTTCTTGTTTGGGTATGTTTGAATACACAAGTGCTTAACACTGTTGTTATTTCCTAATGTATTTAGTAAAGAAATGTCCTATATAGGTTTGTAGCTAGTAGTAATAGCTACTTTGTATGTATAAGGTAACTTCAGGGAGTATTAGGTAAACCATCCAGGTTTGTGTACACACACTTGGTGATGTTCACACCATGGCAGAGTCACCTAACAGTGCATGCCTCAAAATATATCCCCATCATTAAGAAATGTATGCAAATGTATTCTTAAATAAATACACATGAAATGCTCAAGGTAACCATCATCTGGTTTCTGTAATTAGTTACATGGCGATGGCTGGCATCGATAATTACCTACTTCTGCTACCCTTTCTGTATTGTGTTTTAGAAGCTCCTCAGTTGAGGTGGTTCTTGACCAGGCAAGGGGACACAAACCTTCATTCCACGAGAGTCTGGGCCTTTGGTAGTTCAGCCTAGATTGAGCTGTAGTTTCAATTGACCTTAATCACAAGGCATGTTGACGCTAAGAGATGATATAAAATATTGTTTCTGTTCCAAACATACTGTTCTACAAATGCATCTTGGAGTAGTATTCCAAATTCTTCTTAATAATCAGGGCCAAAAACTTCAGGCAACACTGCAGCTCCCATCCTTTCTGAGGCTTCATAGTGCAATGGAAACACTATTGTGTCTTCTAGTGCGAGCACTTCTTCCTCTTGAATTAAGATGTCAATCTAGGCCAGGAGAACAAAAAGTCATCAGAATGGGGAACAAAAAATTGGCCAGTGAGTAAATAAAGGTAACACAATTCCTGAACTCGTGGGTAACCGAGAATATATTGAATAATGATTCAGTGCCCTGCAAAGTCTAACCACCTGTGGTATTGTGACTGAAACTTGCAAAGCCCTTCAACCATTCTATCAAACTAGCTACTTCAGAATTTGAGGGAATGTGGTAAGGCCACTAAATTCCATGCCATGGGCCCATTGTCACACTCATTTCCTGAGACCCTGAATCAGAAGTAACTATGTGTAAAGAGTCAGTACAGTCACAGAACTTTCTAAATCCATGGGTGATAAGATTGGTAGAAGCATTGTGTATGTGAAAGAACACTCCTTTTTAGAGAGTAAATGTCTATTTTAATAAAGATAAAACACTGCCTTTTCCATGATGGAAGTGGACCAATGTAATTACCAGTAACCAAACGGCTGGCTGATTATTTCAGGAAATTGTGCTAGAGTGAGTGTTCAATATTGATCTCTTCCTCTGGCATATTGTTCACTCAGTGATGGCCACAGTCACTTAAGCCTTAGTGAAAAAGAGTAGAGGTTGCTGATCCCGTGCAAAAACTCATCCTTGTCACTATGGCTACATTGTTCATCAGCCCACTAGGTAATAACAAGACTTTCTAAAATAAGGCTCATTTATATCTACAAATGGTCATTTAGTACTTGATTACTATGATGTTTTTCTGCCATTGTCACACTTTGATAAGCTTTCCACTCTTCTGAGATAGAAATTTTTTGACTCTCCTCCTTTTAGATGTATCCCCACAGCTTTTCCCCAAATTTCCTTGTTGCCAATTTTCCAATCATATTCCTTCCAATTCAACCACCATGCAGCCAAACCACTGGATACAAAATTGTTATACAGTCACACATCTGGCCATATCCCTCTCAAGCAGAATGTACAGCCAAAAACACAGTGGGAAGTTCTGCTCACTTGGAAGATTTTCTATCCAAACTGTCCTTTGTAGATACCCCACCAAAGGGATGCACTGCAGAGGTGTCCAGTTTCTGGAGCTGCCCATATGCAGGACAGTTACTCGAAAGTGAGTCTGAGTCTTCTCTTTCTCTGTCAGTCATTATATGGGTTGGATCTTGATGGTCTCCCAAAGGACCAAGTGTTAAAAAATATGTTCTCCAACTTGGTTCTGTTGAGAGGTGCTGGAAACATTTAAAATGTAGGTCCTAGTGGAAGATTTGGGGTAATTAGGCTTTTAAAGTGGACAATGGAACATTGGTTTCTCTCTTTTTCACTTTCTGGCCACAGTGAGGTTGCTCCACCATGTACTCCTTGCCTTGATGCACAGCCTCGTCAGTAGTTCAGAAGCAATAGAGATGGACTATGGACTGACACCACCAAAACTTTAAGCCAAAATAAACCCTTCTTATTTTTAAGTTTATTATCTCGAGTATTTTTTTACATTACTGTAGAGCTGATTAACGTAATAATCGTAGAGGCCACCGGTGCTGGCTGAGAGCAGAAGTGTAGCAGGAATGGGGACTGCAGCCATTTAAGCCACTTCATGTAATTACTTGTGACTTTAGTGCCTGCTTAGATGTGACCACTTCCACTTGATGATGTTGTGTTGCTGTGCATGCCTTAATTTATGTATTGTTGGGTCAGGTAATAGTTTTCTACAGACAGCTCAAGTAACATGGCAACTTGCTAGGCCAAGGTTAAGTGTTTAGTTTTTACTAAGGCCCAGTAGCAAGCAAAGGCCTATCACCCAAAACAACAGTTTCCTTAGTTGTTCATGGAAGATATCACAGTCTTGGTAAAGATCTGTACTACGTTTCACTTGTATAGGCCTGGCAAAGTCCCCAGGTACTATTTCTGACTACTACTGACACTTTAAGATTATGAGATCTATTTAGGATCATATAGTCCAAATGGCAAAGAGGCTTGTTTAGCAATGTGGACTGGTTAGAGAGCTTCTTTCTGAACTGGGAGCCACTCAAGCTAGTTGTTTTTCCAGTCTTTGAGTAAGTGGACATGAGAAACAAATGAAAATGAAGAATGTATTGCTTCTAAAAAAACAAAAACAAAACTCAAGAGATGGTGTACATCTTATTAGTTGTAGTAGGCGTCAGATTATTTGACATGCCCCAAAACAATGGAACCACTAGAAATTGCAGAGTTAGAAGTTCCCTAGATTTTAATGAAATTATTGTCCACATTCTGACACATAAATGTATTTCTACTAAGGCTAGAGTAGTTGCTACTTCTTAGTTGGTCAAATTAGTCTAATGCCATCAATTTAATAAATTAGTGGTGTGCATTGTTGAAGTAAAAGATGATCAAAATCAAATTGAATTAAATTTTGACATACTATAATATGCACCTGAGACTTAATAGAGACTTAATAATAGAGATTTAATATGCACTTGATATAGGACAGTGAATCAAAAAGGCTATTAATAGCAAAATTATCTGTCAAAAACCAAGGCAAATAAAAATAAACATAAATAAAAACTAGGAGAATTAATGTCTAGCCCGACCTTATTAGTAGAAATACTAAATAAATTTACTCAGCCATGAAGTAAGTAACCTTGAAGAAAACATAAATATATATGACAAAACAAAGAACCCTGGTAAAAATAAATATGACATATATATGGACTACAAATGAGTAAACTCAATTGAAGTAAAGAAATGACAATGATGAATAACTCTTGCCCATAGGAATAGATAAAAAGAGCCAGAAGTAACATTTAAGAAAATAAATACAGCAAGTAATATAATTTTATGCCTTTTCATTTTTCTCCTTCTTTAAATGATACAGGATAAAAAGGGGCCAGTGGTAATCAATCACTAACAGAGTATTTGTCCAGTATGCACAAGACCCTGGGTATGATTCCCAGCACCAAAAAATGATACAGCACAATAAAAGACATAATATAATAATGGTAATAATATGTTTGGCTTTGTAACACATACAGATGTAAAATGTCCAACCATAATAGTGCAAAAAGCAGTAGAGTTACTAGTGCTATATGAGAATAACATTCCTATGCAATTTAAGTGAAATTGGAATAAATATGAGATCATTTTTTAAAAGTTTAAAGGTACATGATAAAACTTAGAGAAACTAACAAGGGATTACATCATTGTAAAAACATTACACTAGGTAATTTTAACTTAATGAAAAGAAAGCAGTAATGAAGCAATAATAGAATTTAAAAAATGGGAAATATACAAAAGATAATGTAAATTGGCTCATTTACACTCATTTTATCAATAATATTAAAAATGAATAGATTAAACAATCTAATGAATAGTAGAAATTTATTTAAATGAATAATAAAAAGAAAGACAACTATATGCTGTTTTTTTTTGTTAGATTTTAATTGAGTTTATTGGTAAAATTTAGATAGACATAATGATCACATTCATCATAGGGAATTTGTACCTATACATGATTTATCTTGGTTCTTTTTTTTTCCCTGTATTCCCCTTCCCTATTCCCTTCGACCCCACTTTCTCCTCCATATTTATAAGAGCTTTGTTTCATTTTATCCTTCTTTTCTCATTTTTTTCTTTTCCTTTCCTTCCTTTTCCCCTTCCCCCTCCCTAGTGCCCCTTCCCATTCAAACATTTTCTCCCTACTTCCCAATATCTATTATATATTTTGGTCCTTATTTACACTTTCAGTTTCTCACACCAGAGAAACAATGATATTTACACATGTGTGTCCCATTTATTTCACTTAAGATTATGGTCTCACAGAACATCCATTCACTTAGAAATGTCTCAAGTTTATCCTTCTTTATGGCTAAGTAGTACTCCATTGTATAAAAAAAATCTTCTTCATGCATTCATTGGTTGATGGGCATCTGGGCTGTTTCCAAGATTTAGCTATTACAAACTGAGCTGATACAAATATGGGTGTGCATATATCACTGTGGTATGATGCTTTTAATTCTTTTGGGAACATACCAAGTAGGGAAATAGCTGGGTCAAGTGGAACCACCACTTTTAGTTTTTCGAGGAATCTCCACACTATTTTCCACAGTGGTTGCACCAGTCTACATTCCCATCAACAGCAGAGAAGGGGTCCTTTTTCCCCACAGCCCTGACAATATTTTTTTTTTTGGTTTATTTCATGATAATAGCCATTCTTCCTGGAATGAGTTGAAATCTTAGCATTGTTTTAATTTGTGTCTCTTGAATGACCAGTGATGTTGAACATTTTTTCATATATTTGTTTGCCACTTGTACTTCTTCATCTGAGAAGTGTATATTCACCTCAGTTGCCCATTTTTGTATTGGTTCCTTAAATTTAGGGGGTCTGATTTTTTTCAGTTCTTTTTAATGAAGACATATTAAGTGTACAATTAGGTTCAAAGTAAAAGAAATAACATATATCAAACAAACAGTGATGATAAAAAAATTGAAAGAATATAAAATCATCAGACGCAGGAGACAAAAACAAAACTGTTACTGGAAATAAAAAAAGATCCTTTAAAATGATAAAGGTCTGTCTATATATTGAATACCTAAAAGCCTATTTTCAATGTAGGTGGAAAAGCTGTACCGAACATCATCAGGAAACAGAGTAAGTAAAAAATACATATGCTGGGCACAGACTCGACCTAATGGACAGGTGCAGAAGTCTTTCCCCATGAAAATCAGAAATATTTTCTCAAGTTCACATGTATCATTCCCTGGGGTATGTCATTTACTAGATCATAAAACATGTTGTTAAGTTTGAAGGAATTAGAACTCTACAAAAATATTTTATGAATGTATTATAATAAATTAGAAATTAATAGCACAGAGAATTAGAAAATTCACAAATAGATGGCAATTAAAACTCATACAAGCTTTGCGTGTCATCATATACCTGTATTCCCAGTACCTCCAAGGCTGAAGCAGGAGGATTTGTGAGAGTTCAAGGACAACCTGGGGTATATGGTGAATTTAAAGCAAGCCCGAACTACATAGTATGACCCTACATCAAAAATAAATAAATTACTTAATTAAATATAAATCTCATACTCCTGAATCACTATAGAATCAAACAAGAATACAAGGGGAAAGTGGAAATACTTTGTAATGAATTAAATAACTTCACAACATACCAAAGTCACATCACAGAACTAAATCATAGCTTAGGAAAAAGTTTTGGAGTCAAAGCCTAAGCTAAATAACCCTAAATAACGAAGTAAGAAAGAAGTACCTTACATGGACAACATATAAACATGCTTTCCACACACTGAGGAAAACAACGATCAAATCTCACCCTGTGTAAGCAGACAAAACATAATGAAGATCAATTATCAATGACCAATTGATCAATTTATTAAGAACATAATGAAGGGCCGGTGAGATGGCTCAGCGGTGTAAGTGCCTGCCTTGCAAGCGCGAGGGCCCGAGTTCGACTCCCGGAACCCACATACGAAAAAGGGGCCGGTGATATCGCTCAGCGGCACGGGTGCCTGTTGGCGCGCGAGGTCCTGAGGTTGACCCCCCGGTACCCACAAAAAAAAAAAAAGAACATAATGAAGATCAATGATCAATTGATCAATTTATTATTGATCATAATGAGTGATCAATTATCAATTTGTTAAGAAATTAATAAAGTGGAGATCACTAAAATTATATCAAACTCAAATTTAGATCTTTGAGAAAAATCAATAAAATTTGCAAAATCATACATGGATGAAGAAAAAAGAAATACCTCAGTTTATCAAAATCAAGAAGGAAAGAAAGTATATTACTACTGATTGTACACGAATAAAAAAAAAAGATAAAGGAACACTATGAAAAACTGCATGCAGACAAATTGTAAATCTTTGATTAAATGGACAAATTCCAAGAAAGGAACTATATTTGTCACTTTCCAGTTACAAGAGCAAAATACCTGACATCTGTAACATCAAGAAACAGAAGTTTATTTGGCTTACACGTTCCAAGGTAGACTGGATCCAAGGCAGAAAGCACATGTTACAGGAGCCTAGTAGAAGACAGCTACTCTTTCAATGGCATCCAGGGAGTAGAAAGAGAAAGGAGAAGCCAGAAATTAAAGTATACCTTTCCAGGTCATGCCTCAAGTCACCTACCTTAAACCAGACCCCACTTCCTTAAAATAATGAATCCATTGATGAGTATAGCAGCCCTATGATCCAACCACCTTCCAAACAAATGAAATTTGGGGGTGAAATTTCTTATCTAAACTCTAATATTCTGATTTTGGCTACAAAATGACTCATCATGTCCAACTCATTATGCAAAATGTATTTAGTCCATCTGTAGGAATCACTAAATTCTTAACCCTTCCGGGACTGTTCAAAAGACAAAGCCCAAAATATCCTTTGAGACTCAAGGCAAACTCTTTCCTGGGAGCCCCTATGTAAAATAAAAAAGAAACTTAAATACTTAAATACACTCCCATTACAAAAAGGAGAGAAAAAAGGGTGATAGAAAAGAATGAGACCAAAGGAAGACCAAAACACAACAGGGTAAATATTAAATCTTGTAGCTCCATGTCCAGGACCTGAGGCAATTTGTGGGAAGATTTGAGCTCCAAATGACTTGGGCAGATCCACTTCTATGTCACTGCTGATTGCAGCTTACATGGCCTCTGTTAGGTCAACTCCACTCATTACCTGTGGCTTTTCTCAGCAGATGTTTCATATTTCTGGCATCTCCAGTCTCCTGGGGTCTCAACTGCACTTTGTCTTCATACACAGAACTTCTGAGGGGTACATGGCCTGGCCTCCCAGACCTTCCTCTGAAATTGCGGTGGAAGCTTCCTTAACCCAATAAAGCTTGCACTCTATGCATGAAAGACCAGCAAGACATGGATGATGCCATGTCTTGCTCAGCCCATCAGCTCAATAACAGGTCACCTTGGGTCATGGCTGTAGTGGCCTGTGAATGCCTGGATAGCTTAGTGAAACAAATACGAAGAAATCAATTTCCTAGGTGGCCTTTCTTCAGCAGAGGCATGAGAATGACTCATTTCAAATAAAAAATTTTCCCTTTTGCAACTTTTTTGACCTTGTGATTGGTGAGGTCTTCTTGATTCCTGAGATGACTTTAAAACACCTTTCCTATTGCCTTGATGTAAAGTACTTGGGTTCTTTTAATGCTAGCTTTTCAGCAGCTACACTCTTGATGACCACAACTCTGCAGGCATTTCTTTCTGGCTAAGCTGCAACCAAGCTGCAAGTTTCTTTTAATCATTCAAATCTGGGTTTTGCTCCTTATGTTCACTGTAGATCTAGGAAAAAGCAGCCACCTGTGCCCAATCCACAGCCTGAATATCAAGCTGCCTTGAAATTCTCTCTGCCAGATTAATTAGTCCACCATTTTAAAACTTAGTTTCACAAAATTTCTTAGAACATGGGCAAAATATAGCAAAATACAGGCCTTTATTGCGAGAATGTAAGACACATGGCCTATGTTCCAGTTTCAACTAGTGTTCTCATTCTCAGCTGAAACCTACTGAGCCTGGCCTTTACTGACTGAATTCTTATCAGTGTTCTGGCCTGCTTAGTTTCAATTAGAATCACCCATTCTACTCTGTCTATGGCACTCTTGGTTTTCTCTAGCCTGAATTTCCCAATCTTTCCAAACTCCTCCAGTACGCCAGGTCTAAAGTCTTTGAACCACATGGCCAGATAGTCACAGAAATGACCCCACTTCTCCGGTACCTTCTCTGGTACCAGCAGTCACTTTTCTGTTGCTGGTACAAAATAGCCAACACCTGCAACATAAAAATGTTTCTTTGTCTCATGGTTTCAATCCAAAGTTACCTGGCTCCATGGCAGAAACAGCATGGTTGAAAAGCCAGATAGAAAACAACTGCTTATCCTATGGCAGCCATGAAGGAGAAAGGAGAAGCCAGGGATGAAAATATATCATTCTACGTCACACCCTACTGACCCACTTATACCCAGCCCTTCCCTCCTAATAGCAGAAGTAGTTTTAAACTCATAAATGAGTGAATCCACTCATGAGTTTAGTGCCTTCCAGAGCTAATCACTTCCAAAAGTTTGAGACTTTTATGGGACATTTTATATCTAAACTCTAACAAGAACCACCTACCAAAACTGATTAAAAAGACATTAAAATTTTGAATTTGCTCCTAAAATGAATTTAAGTTAGTTATTAGAAAACTTCAAACAAAAGCCCAGAACCACATGATTTTCTTGATGAAGACTATCAAACCACTACATAATAATTAATAAGTTATTCATAAACTCTTCCAAAATATAGAATATATAGGTACATACTTTATTTCAGTCTATGAGGTCATTATGTTAATGTCAAACCCAAGAACATGAGCAGAAAACTACAGGCCAATTATATTAGTCAAATATTACAATGTATTAAAATGATTATAAAATATAACCAAGAGAATTTTTTATCGGCAATTAAAGGAACCCTCAAAATGTGAAAAATCAACCAGTACAAACTACCCAATCATTTGAATAATGTAGAAAGATCATCTGTTCATATTACTTAATGTAGAAAAAACAAGTTCGATAACTCCTAGAGCTACTATAATTAATAAATCCAAACCGAAAATTATTAGCACTCTAGAAATATAGAACAAATTACCAACTATGTAAAGAGCTACCACAAACTTCATCTACCTCATAGCTCATGGTGAGAAATGGGAATCTGTCCTAAGATCAGTTATAAGGCTTATATGAATTATCTGATTGGGGTTATGCAAGGCTTTCATTGTATGAAAATCCTAGCTAACTCAATATATATACAAGCATTGGGAATGAAGAAACACAAGTGTCCTTATTGGTAGATGATATAAAATTATTCATAGACAAAATGCCACACATTTTTAAAAATTAGAAATCATTGCTGGGCATGGTAGCACATACCTATAATCCCAGCACTTTGGGAGGTGGAGACAGGAGGTTTGCAAGTTTGAGTCTATCAGGGGCAACTTGTGACTCAAAATAAACATGAAAAGGGTAAGGATGTAGTTCAGTGTAAAGGCTCTGGTTTCAATCCCCAGCACAACAAAACAAACAAATAAAATCAAAACAAAACAAAAACACAAAACCTTCCTGCAGTTGGTGAGGATGCAAAGTTAATTGCAAAATCAATCACTTTCCTAAATACCAGCAATGTGCAATTTGAATTTGAATTTATAAGTACTATTTAAAATAGCACAAAAGAACTATTTATATGTAAGATATATATACAGAAATAAAAATCTCTGATTTAAGTAACCAAATCGAATCTAAAAAATGGAGAGATATTCTATGTGCATGCATAGGTGCTGCAGTTGAATGGGCCAAATATATTCCAGGTTCTTGTGTATGACAGGGAAAGAATCTCCAAGCATACACTTCATAGTAAGTAGTAAGTAGCTACATATATTGGACATCATGGGGCAGTAGCAGTAGGCGGACATAAGGGCGAAGGGAAAAGGAGAAAGAGGAACTCTTGGTCATAGGCCAAGCTGCTGCTGGGGGAGGAGAAGTTCTAGAAGAAGGAGCTGGTGGTGGTGTTGCTTGTGTGCAAGGGAGGCACAGGGAGGAGGAGGAAGAGGAACCATAGCTAACTCAGGATTCCAGTATTTAAAGGGTTAGACCACTCTACCTCCAAGTGCCTCCCATTGTGGTCAGACACCGCCAACTCCAGGGGCTCCCATTCCTTCTCTCACTGGTGCCCATGATCTGGCACCTCGTCATCGTGACCTCCTAAGCTTAAACATGAATAATTATTAAGATGATGTTGTTTTATAGTTGAATGAAGGAAAGGGAGTGGCTCCCTCAACTTTCCCATACTAGACAAGCATTTAATAAAGTATTTGAACTTCAGTTATTCCCAACTTTACCTGAACAGTCAATGCAATCTAAATAAAAATCGCAGAAAGTTATTTTTAGATTTTTAACAGAATCATTATAAAGTTTGTATAGATATGCATTTAAAATAATATAGCCTGTACAGTACTAAAAGAGAAGAAAGTCAATGGATAGACATTATCCAACTCCCCAGTTACTATAAAGCTTTTCTAATCAAGACAATAGTAGTGGTAAAAACAAAACATATAAAAATGTAACAGGAAAAATAAAAACAGAAGTAGGCCCACTGAGTGACAATTGATCATGGCATGTCACCATGACCAGACTAGAAAACACTTAGTAAAGCACACTTCTGAGTGTCATGTCAGCCAGGAAACTGAGGGGAAAGACCCTCTCTGATTGTGGGTGGTACCAACCAATCGGCTTGTAGCCTGAATGGAATAAGAGGGAAGGAAAAAATGTTAGTGCACATTTTCGAAAGCTCTATTCTGCTTAAATGGGTATGTCTTTTGCTGCTGCCATCACCTGTGGATATCAAACTCCTGTTTCTTTAGCCTTTCAAGAAGATTCATACCAGTGACTCTCCAAGAAGCTTCCAGGGATTCAGTCTAAGACTGGTGCTGCATCTTCGATCTCTCTCATTCTGCAGTTTCCGGCTCCCTGGACTTAGTAGTGATTAGATCCTTTAGCTTGCCAGCATTCAAATGGCCATTGAGGACTATTCCTGCAAGCCTACCTAAAAATTCCTTTCCATAATTTTATGTACATACATATATCTTTTTACATATAAAATTCATATAAATATATGTATATTTATAGTTCTTTTCCTTTAGAGAACCCTAACCAATGCATACAAAAATATAGTCAACTTATCCACAGCATAGAGCAAAGGTTGTTTAATGAAGAAAGAACAGTCCTTCAGCAAATGGTGCTAAAACAAGTGAATGCTATGTCACTCTTACAGAAGATGAATTTTATCATAAAACTTATACCTGTTGAAAAACAACAACAAAAAAGGATCACAGTCAATAATGTAAAATGCAAAATTGTACAGATTCTGTAGAAAAATTTAGGTGAGAATCTGCATAAATTTGTGTTTTACAACAGACTTTTGGGTACAACACCAAATAAAATAAAAATAGGTACAAACTAAAAATGGGTAAATTGGATATCATCATTAAAAACAAAACTAAAAGAAGATCTTCTGCCCTGGGAAGAAGACTAGGAAAAGAAAAAAATGAAATGGAACAAATGAGGATAAAATTCTTGCAAAACATATCTGATTAAGGAAATTTGCATAAAGTAAGGAGGCAGTCTTCTAAACTCAGAAAAATATACAGGAAGCACCATATTTAAAAAAATAGGCAAACGATATGAATAGAAACTTCATCATACATGTGTGTGTTTATGAGTATGTATCCAATAAATGTGTAAGAAATTGTTCAAAGAATTTGTCAGTAATAGAAAATGATTACAAGAACTGAAAAAAAAAGGGAACAACAGATTTTGATGGTGAGAATGAGACCACTGAAACTTTTTATTTCCTGGGTGACTATGCAAAGTTGCACAGCCGAGGCAGGTGGATGTTGGCTGTATCAACTTTGTTGAAGAACTGGTGAGACATGAAATTTCAACATAATTTGGTATCTGGAATATGAACCTGGAACAGAAAGAAGACATTAAATAAAAATTAAGAAAACCTGTAAAATGTATAGAATTTAAACAAAATATGAAATATACATGAAATACTTATAGAATAAGTGTATCATATTAATGTAATATGTTAATAATTGCGAAAATTTGACAAGAGTTATATGAGAACCCTGTATGACCATTGGTAATATTTTGCAAATCTAAAATTATTCTAAAATTAATTTTTAAATTAGGAATTCTTTTCATCACTTTATGATGTTAATCAATGTTTGTAAATATCAGTAAAGGTGAACAAAAATCATTACATTATTTATCTTTCATTACTTGGTTTCTTTTAACAAATAGTAGAGAAACAATGACAGTTTCTTAGATAATGACTGAGATCTCAAATCTCTATGTGAAGTGTAGAAAGCAGAAAGATTTTTAAGAAAGAGGGTAGGAAAGAAGCCAGGAAGCAGAAAGGAAGGAAGAAAAGAAGGAAGAAAGACAGCATGGAGGGAGGGAGAAGGGGAGGGAGAAAGGAAAGGATGGAAGGAAAGAAAGTTGCACTAATATCATTTTCCTACCCATCTAGCATATAATGAAAGAATGAAGATTCTACATTGAGAACTGGGGGTAAATTTACCATTTTGCAGAGTTCTTGCTGGTAATCTGTACATATTAACCACCCTAAGCTTCCCTGTGATGCTGTTAATTTTGTGCTTTCACTCCCACTAACAGTTCATTTGTGGAATGTGAGGGTCTGAATTTGCAAAAATTCTACTCTGAAATTCACATCACAAAATCTTCATTCAAATAAAACATGTACAGAGGATATCTGAGGAATGTCAGTAAATCAAATACTCTAAAAGTTGTTCTTGAGTTATACTAAACTACCAAGTAGATTTATATATTCTGGTAGAGAAACTGCTTTTACTGAAATTATCCTGGCATTCCGCCATTACTCTTTCTGCCTAAATAATGTGAACTTAAGGAACAGCCATGCATCAATTTGTTTTACAGTACTCAATCTTCACTTTATAATGACATGTAAAAAAATCTCCCAGGCCAAGCACCACACAAATTATTTTAAAGAGAGGTACTCTAAACCACATGATTAAATAACCTGAGCTGTCCATGATGAATTAAAGTAAAACATTCACATCTCAGTCATTTTGCTTTGCCAAAACTTCAGATGATCCATTTCTTATTCTAACTTCAAACCAGAGTTACTTTGCAGTGTGTCCACTTATCTCAATGCTCTTTTATTTTGGTAGTCAATAACTATTTTTGATATCCATTTTGAGAAAGAAAATTCCTCATGAGGCAATCTACTCACCTGACTCCTTGCCTTCACTGCTCTTCTCACGGTAAGCCCTCTGTGTTCAATGCACAGATGTGAAACTCTCTACTTGTATGGTGGATAGCCCTTATTTAGCTTTGGAAATGGATCTACTATAGCACCCTTGGTTTGCACAGATGTAAATACAAGCTTGTGAATAGAAAGCTGAGCTAAGCAAGTCCTTATAAAAATGCTGTCACTTGACTGGACTTTATGGTGTATATTAAGTTTTTAAAGAATAGTCGTGTAATGAATAGATGCAATAATATATAGCTTCCAGCTAAAAAATAGAAAAAGTCCCTAAGGTTCAACAAGGTTCCCTGGTTGATGGAGGGATTTAATATGCTATCTAGTTTTAAAGATTATAAATAAAGATTAGTTATTAAAGATCAGTTTATTTCCTATTATTACTTCCATTGTGGTAGTGGCTTGAGACCTTAACAGATGAATGCAAACACCTTGATATTTCTCATTATTTCCTTATGAAGCTATTATTATTATTACTGAAATACTACTTCATGTTTATGAAATTTACTTATAAAGATTATTTTAATTCATATTATTTGTTTCAAAAAAGCACAATTTTGTAGTAAAAATTAAACATTTTCATTTCCTATCTGATTAATAGCTAATAATCACACTAAAAGGACACTTTTGAAGTCTTTGAGGATATGTTAATTTTTTATTAAATAAAAATGACAGCTCACCACAAGTATACACAGATAGATATAGGTACGTACAAACCAAAATTTTAGTTTTTAAACTCACTTCTATAAGCTTTTATTTTTATAGCGTGCAGAAGAAATGTAATAACTCTTACTGAGCATTGGAGAGTGGATGGGGAAGCTAGAGAACCAGGAGAGCTAATGGCTCTTGATAAAGACAAGAATGCTCAAGACCTCAG
Organism: Erethizon dorsatum; assembly: GCA_028451465.1. Lineage (NCBI taxonomy): Eukaryota > Metazoa > Chordata > Mammalia > Rodentia > Erethizontidae > Erethizon > Erethizon dorsatum. Next base: position 62,773,285 of record CM051833.1, read on the forward strand.
AAGAGCCACATTTTCCCCTTTGAGTCCAAAGGCAGGAAAAAAATCAAATGTCCCATTTGGAGGGGCATCAGCCAGAGAGAATTTCTCTTAGTTGTGGGCAATTCAGTCTTTTTGTTTTATTTAGATATTCAACTGATCAGACGGTGACCGCTAGCAAATGGAGAGAAATCTTTGCTTGGTCCATTGATTTAAGTGTTAATTTTTTCCCAAATACCCCACCATCACAAACCAAAGTCACCCATAACAAAATAGGACAAATCTGGCAAAATATGGCACAGTGAAATTGATGCATAAAATTAACCATCACAGTAGAACACTGATTACACTGTTGTACTTCAAGGTCTTTTAGCGGTTCCAATATTCATACACGTACAGCTTCCTGCTTCTTGGGTTTATTTCCAAAAATGATTTGAAATATTACTCATGAGTTTGGGTGAACTGCTTCCTAAAGGAACTGCCTTTAAAGGACATCTTCATAATAAATCAAATCTCCACAATTTATTTCTGAATATCTCTTTTGAAATTTTCAATTTTTTCTTGACATCCTATTGTTTAGATTATTGTGATATTATAGTAAGCCTTGATATGTTAAACAGTAAAAATCTACATTGTTTTACCTGTCAAGAGTTTTGGCTTATCTTACCTCTTTGCACTTTTTTATGTTTAAAATCATCTTGAAGTTTCATGCAAACTAAGACTGCTCATATTTTTACATTTTATGGATTGAACAATTCAATTTGAAGATAACTTACATTGTTAAAATTATAGTCTTTAATTTCAATTAATATTATTTTATGGTTTTCTCTGAATTGCATACTCTCGAACCATTTGAATATACACTAGGTATATTTCTCTTATTTATTCTTTTTTTAATTAAACAAAATTTCAAAACAAGATCATAGAGTAACAACAGTTAGTACACTGTGTATTGTAATCTTCAAAGTAGTTACTCAGAGTACAAGATACAGGCATGAAAAATTGTCCAAACAAAATTAGCACAAACCTTTCTTTTCAATGAACTAAGAGGAACTAGTAGCATAACTCTCACATCCCTACATCATTCTTTATCTCCATACACTTTTTATGTTCCTTCATAATTGTTTATGATGTGATACATTTTGTGATAGTGTGTGTGCATGTGTGTATTTTTATGTTGTTTTACAGTTAAATGTTCCTCCTTAGAGTACAGAATTATGGCAATTTAATCTATACTGTCAATTCCTATGTCAACTATCACTGCCTGATTCATGCTATGGATTATGTAAATACCTGACTAATGAGTGAATTTGTGAGCAAATACATTAATTTTCTATATTTTAAGATAAAGTTTGCTGGAATAGTTTTACAGGCTAACAAAAGCAATGCAAGTCTTAACTCTATGCCAAAAAATAAAGCCTAGCCAGACTTAGAAGAAACCAGAAGGCATTTCATTCACATAAGATTGAGGAAGTTACTCCAAATATTTTGCTATAAAATTATTATTTTAATTGAATTTCTAACTTCAAGATACTTTATACATCTTTTGCTTCAATAAAATAATTAGTTGAAATGTAACATTTAGAGGAAAATATACATTCTCTTTTGTGACTTAGATAATATTATTTGCCTTCTACTTTTATTAATTTTTGTATATTAGTTATTTGTTACTCTGGGCTAAGAACTAGATATTTGACTGTAATTAGTATACTTGTGGTAGGTATGTAAATTATGATTTGGTTATTTTCATGTAACTATTTTATATTATGAGACCTCTTATATGTTATACAGAAAATTTGCCGTGTTTGTGTGTACATAGTTACATAAACGTTTTTACTGGAAAGAATATTTTAAATTTAAGAAGAAAATCAGAGATCCATTTGAAAATTAAGAAACATAACAAATGCATTATTTAAAGCATAAAGTTGATATTAAATATAAAATGTGGTAAAATGAATTAAATTAGAATAGCCACATTCAAAAACAAGAGAAAAACACTTTTTTGGACTACAAAAGAGCTAGGATGAATAAAAATGTAAAAAAAAAAAAGGCTTGAATCATTGACTTTTTGGTTCTGATTCTGAAAGTCAACAAGAAAAGGTGAACCTATTCCTCTTGAGTTTGACACTAAATTTGCTTATTTGGAAAGCTGAGATTTGGCTAAACTAAAGGCAAAAAGAGCTGGTTTTCTGTTCCTGTGAACAGTAGGACAGCGCTGTTCCTCTGTTGCCTGGGGATGCAGCTGCATGAAGGCGCAGGCTCGGAGCACGGACACCACAGGCGCAGCCTGCTTGCAGAGATCGAATCCAACACTTGCAGCAGAGTTATTGGATTTCAGTGAGGCAGATATTTGGTTTTGAACTTGGAGCCTTGGGGCTCCCAGTCCATCCAGTCCTCAAGATATCAGACAAGGGTTGGGGAAGGATGCCAAGATGAAAGGATGAAACCTGAATGAATATATTGACGTGAATATATTGACCTCAAGTCAGGATTACAAGAAGAAATATTAGAATCAGAAACTGGGCTCATCCTAGTAAAATAAAGACATTGCCGTTTATACAGAGAAAAAATTAGTATATCCTTCCACACATAATCCCCTCACTAAAAGCATTATGAAAAAATACATTTCATGAAGCAAAATATGGAAGGACTTGGAAATATAGTGGAGAAACATATTCATTAATACATGAAAAAGCAATATACCACTGACTTCAGAAACATATTAACAATATTTGTGGTAATTTTAAGAGTAGACCTTGTGGATTTTATAAGAAGAGAGATGTAGAGGAGTGTGGGCCTCTGGTTGCTAAAGAACAGTAAGATATATAAACAAGAAAAGAATACAGATTTCAAACACTTTAAACTTCTAGACAGTATACTAAAATAGAAATTTCAAAAATTGTATAAAAACATGGTAGGGAAAAATATGTCTATAGCTTCTAAACCAGCAAATATTACAGTTTAGTGTAGAAAAGTATAAGAGAAAAAGTGCTTGGCAAACAGGAAATAGTGGAACATCAAGAATTTATTTTCCTGAAAGAAAACAGAAAATACAAGAAGAACACACAACCCTATTTTGTGCTACCCTCTACACAAACACAAGCAAAATTTGCCACAACTCATGGCACTGACAGGTTGCTAAATAAATCAGCTCAAATACCTCCCCCTCCAAAAAAAAACAACACCTACAAAGGGAAAGATAGTAATTTACAATGGAGAGCATTTGCCAGATTCATCCTTAAACAAATGAATGTCCTTAAAATCACAACTAATGAAAGCAGAAATATCATGCACTCTATGACTTAAATCACTGAAGAGAATACAGAATCAATTCTGGGATATCCCTGCAAAATATAGGTTATCTGGCCCAAAAGAATTAAGATTGATCCAGAAAATGTACTCAAATGTGGTTTCTATAAGGTAATATCCTTTCAACAAATTGACAAGATTCTCCCAAATAATTCAGAAAAGAAAAAAAGAAACAGAAAGGAGAATGGACAGATAGAGATGACAGAGAATGAGAGCTTGAGTGACAGAGTGACAGACAGACAAACAGAAAGAGGACATGAGAATCAGAAAGACATAGAAAATATGATGGAATATCTGGCACAAAGAAGTTGTGGGAGAAGAATATAAGAACATTTTAAAGTTACAAAAACAGGTTTTACTAATCTTAAAAGAAACAATAAAATAATGCCAGAAATAAGCCAACAACAAAATTTTAATTTGATTTTTATTTTAAATGATGAATAATAATTGTATATATTATGGGATAAAGTAAAATTTACAAGCATGTAATAATAAAAAGTAGATATTATATAATAAGTACATTTTTTGATGGGAACTAGTTTGGGTGAAAATTTAAAATGAAAGACTAGAACTAGATTGGTAGAAAACATAGAAAATAAAAAATCATAGAATTCAACAAAAGCAAAATAATTAAGGAGTAATATGTATGAACATACCTGCAACAAGTAATTGACAGTTCTTTAGTAATAATTTTATAAAACGTACAATCCCATCCTGTCTTCAGTAAGAGAAAAATGAAATGGAAACTTTAGAAATATACTCGATTTTTATTCTATTCCTCCTAATGAGTGCTTGACCCCCAAGTAATCTGTTTTCTTAGATATTAATTAGCATAAATTTTACTAAAGCCTAATAAATTTGGAGGTAAGGTTACAGTCAACTCCAGCCCCTTCTAGTCTCTCTATTTCAACTCAGAGTTTTAAAAAAAATCCTTCCAAAAGCCTCTAAAGGTCACATCACAGAAGTGGCAAACCTGCTAAAAGATGGAGAAGTAACTGTAGGATTAGGGAACAAGCCCCATGGCCTCACGTTCTTACCACACGTCTATGGCACTGTGTAAATAAAGACAGGCCCGCTGACAGGAACCACAGGGCTCTCCTTCCGTGGGAGACAGAGCCTCCAGGGAAAACCGGGACATCGGGAGAGATAAAGAACGACAGAAGAAATGAAGCTTCTGCCCTCCATACTTACCATAAACAGTAAACACATCCCATTCCCTAACCAGATAAACATAAAGTCACATGACGGGATGCGTCTCAATGAGTTCTACTCAATATTTCGTGTCCAGTATTCAATAAAAATTACTGAACATACTAAAGAGCCACTCCCCTTAAACAATCTGGAGGAAAACAGCAAGCTGTAGAACCAGACTGAGACACGAATCATCTCTTAATGAAAATGAGCAAAATACTTTAGATTCCAAGTCTGGGAAGCATTACTACATTCCCTTGCATTAGTGGGAGAGGATATGAACAAGTATGTTAGCCTACTTTGGAATCAACAGAGGGTACTTATAGAGATCTATAATTGCTGATATTATTTCATTTTTTTCTTAACACTAAATCAAAATAAATTAGCTTGCTACTTAAGAATCAGCTCATTCATGAGGCACTTTCTGAAAAAGAAAAAAAAAAAAAAAAGACAGTGACCTACTAATTGGAAACACCTTAAGACATATTTGAGAAATATCTGTAAAGTACTAAGTAGTAAATTCAGAATTCTTTATCTTGAAAAATATAATTCAAAAGCAAAAAATAAAATTGTACTATTTGATATATAGGAAGGCTGGGTGAATTCAGAAACAACAGCTGCTCATTATAAGAAATGATAACTTCAAAGAGAAACAAATTATGTCAGATAGAAATGTATATCTACATAAAATAATGAAATGGAACTGTATAAATAACAGTAAACACATTTTACCTTATTTTTACTTCTCTTGAAAACAAATAGTTGCTAAGCAAAACAAAAAGCACAGTAAAGTGGGATTTACAACAGGTAGAAGTGTGTGTGTGTGTGTGTGCATTCTAGGGAAAGCTGTATCATAAAGACTAGATAAACAGAAGTGAGATTAAACTAGCATCAGGTTTTTAAAATAGTGTATATGAAATGGAATGTTACTTTGAGAAGTAAAATGTATAATACAAAACTCTAAAGCATCCACAGCATACACATATACATAAAAAATATTAGAAAATATGACAACAAGGTAGGTAAAATGGAATCTCAAATTCAAAGAAGGAAGCAAATGAAGATCTAAAAAGATGGTACAAATAGTGAGCAGGAACATGGCAAATATAATGTCAATCATTTCAACAAGAACATAGTTTAAAAACCTTGCTTAAAGAGCAGATGGAAGAAAATCAACTTCAACCTATATTTGGCTTGTAATACAACCGTGTTAAATACAAACATACAAATAAAGGTGCAATAAAAGGATGCAAAGATATACAAGACAACAATAGAAGAAAGTGATTTTTCTTTCCTTGAGAAATGTGTTCAAACACATTTTAACAAAATCTAAGGTTTGGTATGTGTTTAATGCAAGACATTTAGCAAGTCGTAATTAATTCTATAAAGATTGATAGCACACTATCTTGAGTCACATGAAAAACAAAAATTCTTAGCATTTATGAGGTTCTGGGTTAGATCCCCATCCCTGAAACAACAACAACAACAACAAAAGCAAATAGGGAAGGGGAGAAACACCAGAGCTATATCTGCTACCTTCAGACTCTTAAAAAATATGTAGAGTACTGGTTCATTGGTCTAATTTTATTCTCAGTCTGAGGTTGGGGTTAGTAAGAGAAGAGGTGGTTTCCATGATTTTTTTAAAAGATTAATCTTTTAAAACTTGTATCTGAAGATAATTTTTTATGTGTGTCAGTGCAATCTGAGTCCTTTTTATTAAACAAAAACTGTTAATTGTGTTGATTTTGATGTAAAACCAAATGAAATGAAGTCTGTGCACAGATACTCTGCATTTATTTCATCACTGTTATTTAGATATAAATTGGGTACTCACATTTGAGACCATGAGAAAAACAAATAAGAATGTATTTTGGAATCAATATTTACTTTCAGCTTGAAAATTTTCTAATATAATTTTCCTGAATAATTTGCAAATAGTATAATGAGTCTGATTTCTTCTGTAGCAGTAAAATTATTTAAAAACAAAATTACTTAAGAACAAATATATAAGGTTTTAAATAGGTTAACTTATAAATATTACTTATTAAAATAATTTTATTTTTTGTCTTCAAGGAAATCTTTGAATATATTCTATTATACTTTTCTCTGAGTGGTGTACTGAACTAACACTAAGTTAATCATTAAATAATTTTAATGTGCTATATTTTCAAGTATAATTCAAAGTATCTTCAATACTTATCCTCATTTTCTATCATCTGTGATCACTCTAATATTCATTGTGGATAAGCATAACTCAATGCAATTTCCAGACTACAGCATAACAAACAGATATTCAAATTTCTGTGTCTTTTACATATAAATATTTGGGATTGCATGCTAATATACAGAAAACAACAACTATTTTAAGAAAGAATCCAAAACAAGAGGAAGACACTCATTACTTAACTTGAATGTCAAAGTCATGTAAAAGGAAATGTTTTAGCTGTGTCTTGAAAATCAAGGTAGTCTTTCTGTCTTTGGTTTCTCTCTTTGTACCACTGCTAGTAATCTCTAGTTCTAAGCTTTGAAGGTTTTATTCTTAAAATACATTTTTTTTTAGATTTGGTATTAATAATGATCAAAGTAAAAAAAGCATCCTCATTTACATAATGGTTAATAGCATAGACTAAATTAAAACTTCTTGATATCTTGATAAATTTATTTATTAACTGATAATTATCCACATCTATTTTGCAGTGCACATCATGTCTTAGGAATAAAGCAATGTGAAATGTAGATGTCAGAAGCTGGCATTCTAATGGAGGAAAATAAAAATACAGCCAACCTATTTAGAAAGTACCTTTGTAGAGGATGGTAAAAATCAGAAAGGGGAGGAGTTGGGAGTGTAACAAAGAGTGTTTGGGAAGTTGAAGCATTTGTCTGTGATAGGATGTAAGGAAAAGCCTCCTTCATGATGGAAACATTGACTTCTTTGATAGAAATTAGGAGCTGCAGGAGGCGTGAATTGTGAGGGAAATTAGGAAGAACTTTCCCGAAGAAAGGAGCAGAGGGAACAAAGCAGCATCAAGAGATGGGGCATTTGGAGAACGGGAAGGAAAACAAAACAAAGGATTATAAATCAAAGTGGAAAGCATAGAAAAGGAAGTTTGGAAGATGTCTATAATAGGTAAGAATCTGGAATCCGATCTGGAACAGTTTGTCATTAGGGAATTGTTATGATTTGTGTGTGGATATCCCCTCACAGCCTCATGTAGTCTTAAGCTTTTTTGGAGACAACCAAATCTAGAGTTTGTGATTGATTCAAGGTCCAGTACTGGGATTAAGAGTGTGAGTGCTACACCCATCATAGAGTGGGTAGCCTGCATACAATATAAGGGACAGAAAGAGGCTCATCCCTCTCTCTCTCTCTCTCTCTCCCATTGCTTTTGTTGTCTTCTGCTGCTGTGAACTTTTGCCCCTCTGTCATGTGCCAACCTGCGTTGGAGTCAGCTCATTATGGACTGAAACCTCTACAAACTGTGAGCTAAATAAACCTTTCCTCCTTTAACTTTAGGTATCAGGTACTTTGTCTTGGCAATGAGAGAAAAGAAACTAAGACAGAATTTGGTACCAGAGAATTGAGGTCATTGCTGTGAAGTGGGGTCATTGCTATGATTATTCCTTACCATGTGGTTCAGAAACCTTTGGAAATGGCTTATAGAAAGAATTTAGAAAGGCTCAGAGATGCCAGCTGAAAAAGTAGAGCTGGAATGTCTTAGGCTGTTCATACAGGAGATTCTTCTGGTCAGAGCTCAGAAAACCAGAAGTCTGATAGAAATCCTGCCTGTAAAGAGCAGGCTTAGGAGGTTTCTGCTGGGAAGAAGGACTGCTTGTGTCCAGAGATTTTGCCTAAGACTCAGATTAAGGGCAGTAGACTGATTAATGGGGAGAAGAAATTTCAAGGCAGTTGAATGTTGAAGCAGTGCCATGGCTACTGTTGATTGAATTTAGCCAGAATTACATTGTGAATCAAGAGCAAAGAGTCCAGCAGAATGATTTATAGCATTGTGAGTGTGACCAGAATGGAAGCTCCAATAAAGCTGTGTACTTTACACAGATAGAGCAGAGGAGATCTTGATTGCTGAGAAGGAACAGGAGAATAGAAAAGATGGCCTGAGGGAATCACAAGAAGTAGCAAGACTCCACCCTTTGCAGCCTCAAAATTGGAAAACAGAAAGTCTTTTCTTTGAGAAGAAAGCCTTGGAGCATCATGTTCCAGAATGGTGGTAGCCACACCATGTTCCAAAATGGTGGAGGCCTAGAGAATTTGTATCTCAAAATTCAGAGTGCTTATTGATCCAATACCTGGACCCCTACAGCCAGATAGCTGTAGAAGAAAGAAGGAAGCCTTCCTACTTCTCCAGCTGACAGCAGACCTTGGCATCATCCACATGTTGCTGGTTTTAGGTAATGAAGAATGCAAGAGTTGTGGGGTCAGGAAAGCTTCCACCCAGATATCAGAAGAAGGTCTGGGAGGCCAAGAAGTGTGTCCCTGAGAGGGCAGTGTGTGACACTGTGAATGAGAGGCCAAAGGTACAGTGGAGACCCCAGAAGTTTGGAGAATCCAGGAACGTTGGTCATTTGAGGAAAACTGGAAGAAGTGAGCAAAGAAGACCCAAGAGAGAAGCCAATGAGAGCTACAACAACCAAAAGTGCCATAGGGGTGGAACCCCCCAAACCCTTTGGATTTCACATCTTTCCATAGATTGCCCCAGATGCTGCACATGGAACTACAGGAGTTAATGATTGGCCTGTTGGATTTTGGACTTGTTTTGGTCCCATTCCTTTGTATCTCACTGTTTGTAACTTTTGGAATGGAAATGTTCATCTTGTGCCATTGAATGTTGGAAGTGTTTAACAATCTTTTCATTTGTACAAGAGCTTGCAGCTGACAGTTTGCCTTAAATCTCAGAGGAGACTTGGGACTTAGACATTTCAGCAATGCTGAAACTGTTAGGACTTTGGCAACTCCCAAGAGATGGACCAAACGCTTTTTGTAAATGAATATACATGAGTTTTTGGATAGGCCAAGGGTGGGATGATATTGTTTGTGTATCGATGTCCCCTCACAGCATTGTGCAGTTTTAGCCTTTTTCTAAGGTAGCTGAATCTAGAGTTTGTGATTGATTCAAGGTCCAGTACTGGGGTTAAGTGTGTGAGTGTTACACCCACCCTAGGGCAGGTAGCTTCCATACATTATAAGGGACAGAAAGAAGCCTCTCTCTCTCTGTCTCTCTCTCTCTATCTGTTTCCTTTTGCTGTCTTTTGCCACTGCGAACTATTGCCCCTCTGCCATGTGCCACCCTGCCTTGAAGCCAGCTGGTTATGGACTGAAACCTCTACAAACTGAGCTAAATTAACATTACCTTCCTTCACTTTGGGCATCAGGTATTTTGCTTCAGCAAAGAGAAAAGTAACTAAGACAGGAATTAAAGAGGGATCATGTGGTTGGTAATCCAGATATGGATATCCACATGAGTGTGTTACTTGTTAATATGGAATTAATGGCATTGAGAAAGTGTCAATGCAGTCTGATTTATTAGTTAAAGTTTTTGAGTCAGGAGTCTTCAGCAAAGATATTCTAATTAAAACTGGTGGAGAAAATTAAGTAACCTAGACAATTTGCCTCCAATTTGACCAAAAGCAAGTCCAAGATGGAGCATTTGGGAATCCTATGACCTGAAATAAGAGAATAACCACCCTGAAAGGGAGAGAGAATAGAGATGGGCAGCAACATCTTCAAGAGATGCAGAAAAAAATAGAAAGCAATGGCTCAGCAGAAGTTGGCAGTGAGTTTGATAAAAAAATGCATTTGGCAATGCCTGGTGATGGTACCTAGTGACTGGTGTTTAATAGGCTGGATACTAGTGTGAGTCCTGAATTTACTGACTGATGAAGACAGAAAACAGTTTAACGTTTCAGTCAGTGCATTAATAGGACAGTTTGCAATGCTTCTGTGTGTGTGTGTGTGTGTATGCATTTGTGTCCATCTGTGATCTTTACACGGAATATATGTCTATAGTATGAAAGTGAGAACTTAGTACAGTTTTAAAGATAGAGCGGACCATTTGTGATTTAAATTTGTCTTTATGAATAGACTCTGGTGGAGCAGAAGGAAAAATAACTAAACTTAGTCACTTTCTGATTGTATCTGTTTCATCACTCTTTGCATTAAGTTACACAATTGATATTTTAATTTAGAGCATTTTAACCTTTAATTTTTACTTTAGGGGAAATTTATATAGTTGTTACATCTCCTAAACTTTATGTATTCATGAATAGAGAACCAACATTCTCTAAGGGATATTAAAGAGATTTTGATTATGTTTTTAACCAATCGGGTTTGTTATGTATCTCTAATTTTATTATACTAGATGAGCTTTTGCAAAGTCTACAGTTACTGCCATATTTGGGTCTCATGAAGAAAATGCTAGCATACCACACTTTAATGTTCCACACCTTGAAATCACAGTCACCGAATCTCATGATAACAACCCTCAAAAGTATTTCTAGGTTACATTCTCTCATTCTATATTTTCTGGAGAAATAAGAATGTTTGTAGTCCATTGTTCTCACTCGTCTCTGTATCCATTTGTCAACATCTTATTCAAAATAAAATAAACCTGATTTTTTCTTTTTTTTCTTGAATCACTCTTTTGCTCCAAAAGAAACAGTTAAAAATTCTATGCCTAGAGAATGTTAAATGTGTCAAATCATTAACTTTCTCTCATCTCATTTTAAAAAATAACTCTTTTCCAAATGGAAAGGAAATATGTTAAGCACAATGTATCAACACATAACAAAGTAAAAAGGTCCCAAACTGGTAATGGGATCATTGATTGACCCTTAAATATAGCTCTCAGGTGATATTTCTACCTATAAGACTCAAACTGACAGCACACATCCTAAAACACTCTAACATCTTAAGAAGCTGCATTTAAAAAGTAGTAAATGGTACTTTAAGTGCAAGCAAACCTAATAATCAAGTTGGCGAATGGAGTGTTTCTTGAGTTAACATTCAATTATCTCCACCTTTATTTTTGTGTCAATATGCATTTCACCTTGTCTGGGGAGGGGAAGGGAAAATCATTACATCACATTATTCAAATATGAGAACATTTATTTTGATTTGATATATATTTGATATATTCATTTTTCTACAGTAAACATAATCCTGTCAGAATATCACATTTTTCATTGAAACACAAAACAACCTGTTTGGATGCAGTGTGGTATTATTTACTTTTGGAGAGAGATATTTATGGGCAGGCTATCAGGTTACTGGCAGTACTTTTATTCTTTACCTAGATACTATGACATTAATTCTGAAGGCAATTCCCACTTTTAAGACTGTGACTCACCAAACTGAAAAGCTACCTTCATATGATAAAAGATTAGACTATTTTCTCAAAAGAATCTATCCAAAAGTTGTTTCATATTGAATCTTCAGACAGTGTCAGCTCTGTGGATTGTGGTTTGATACTCGCTGAAGTGCCACATGCTCTCAGGTATATTTCATGAAGAACTTTGAAACCAATAAGTTATGTAGAATCCTTGTCAGTAATTCTCCCTCCCCAGAATCCCCAGGCATATTATACCATAAGGGTATACAAGTTTAAAGCTGGGGTTGTCATAATGAACAAAGGAAGAAATGGGAAGCCATTCTGAATTTACTGCACCTATTGTCACAAGGCAGCACCACTGACTTTTGTGGGTCTCTCATATCTCTGATTTTTGTCTTTGATGCTATTTATTTTGATCTTCCCTTTGTCTTCTGAGGAGCACCCCCTTTCTGTGTTATAATAGCTTTCTTCTGTTGGCTCTTGTCAAGAAGATGGGAAACGATATTTCAGCACAATGCACTGTAGGGATGTTTAATTCATTCAGAAAGTTTTGATGTCAAAATAATACTTTAAGAATCAAATTAAATGACTTAACAAATACAATGTGAGCCTGTACAAATTGACCTTATGATAATATGACTATCATCAGAGTAGCAGATGTGGACTTTATTACAATTAGAAATAATATTCAACAAATCTTAAGTACTATTTCTTATGTTTCTTCTTTTGTCAATTTGATCTAGTTTTAATTTTAATCTTTCAAAAACAGTGGCAAAGCAAAATTCACCATGGCAATCCCCAAATCTATTACTTTTCTTCTTAATTTGTTGCATCTCAGTGTGGTCTGGAGAGCATCAATGATTCCTTGGAACCTCAAAATTTGTTTACAGTGTTTCTAAAGCAGAAAGTTTGTGGGATAAGAAATGAAATTGGTCCACAATGAGAACAACAGTATCGTCAGAGGCTGAAACTCTTACTTTCATTTTCTTTTAGTTTTATATCCTTAATAAATTTATAGTAACTCAAGAGAAAGAAGGCATCTGAACATGTGTGACTTCCTCTCTTACTAAGAACATATAATGAAAATTAATTTGTTAATGGCTTTTGGGCTGGAGGGTAGAAAATACATAGGAAGAAAAAAGATTATAGAATATATAGGCAGATTATATAGATTATAAAGATTATATAGATAGAAGATGGATTAAATGGAAAGACCCTATAGATAGGAAAATGTATGATGATGTGTGTGCTAGGAAGTTCCTGGGTGAAAGATTTCCATACTGAATCTTCTTTTTAAAAGAGATCACCTTGGTATCCCAGGGTAAAACCAACAAAGAGCTATGAACTTAAGTCATCCTATTCAAACTTCACACAGAGTTTCGGTTCACTTAAAAAGGAATGTAATCTACAATATACACATATGAACATGACGTATCAAAGTGAAAATGTTAATTATAATGAAACTGTTTCAATAATTATTGATTAATCATTTCTCCCCCCAAAATACTTTACTCAACAGCTAACACTGTTACATCTTTTCAATTAATTTTGTTAATGGCTCATAACTAATCACCATTGTAGCAGTTTCTTATTCACTACTCAGCTTCAAGAGTGAACATTATCTTTCACACTTTCTCCACCCACTTTCTATTTTAAAGCGTAAAAGGATTCCCAACCTAATATTTTTATTTGAAACATTGTACCTTAGAGATACTCTCTTTTAGCTTTGCGTGGTAAATGAATTTTAAGCTCTCGAGAGACAACGGCTCTACACATGTTGTCTCCCACAGTGCAGGGCCACGGCGGGCTCCCCCTAAGTGCTAGCTGAATGAACAATGAACACGAATGAACCCCCTGCTGGTGTGCTTCAGACTCTGCATTCGCACTCCTCTATACCCCGACTTTAGAAGTTCACCCGCTGACACCTGCGTATCTGCATATTTCGTCCTTGTTCTATTCTTCTGTATCATTTCTATAAGACATCTGTTAAAACTACCATCCAATACAAACTACTTTTGTTAAACTATTGCCTACCCCACTTCCTTACCATTATCACTGTAAAATAATATCCTCGTTCTCCATACATAAAAATGTCCAAGTGTTGTTGAAATCATTTCTTTGAACAGCTACTCAGTGACAAAATCTCTAATATTTGTTCTATTCATCAATACCAGGGCTACCATCTAATAAGGTCCTTGTGGACTAAAAGCAAAAATACTATATAACAGTTTTATCGTCTTCTTTTAACAACAGCTATTATGTTACCAGACACTCTATTAAACACTGTTCAATGTTGATAAAAAATAACTATAGTAAAAGGGTATTATTTCTATGGAGAAGTGGAAAAAGACCAATTTAAATTAAATACAAAATAGAGTTGCTTTCTCCTTAATGTCTACATTCTTCCATACTTCCTCCTTTCCTTCCTTTCCTTCTTTGTTCACTCCCTTTCCACCTTTCTTCTTCTTACCCTGTTTCTCTATCTCTCTCTCCTTTCTCCCATCTTTTTTATATCTCCTTTTGCCTTACTTAATTTTCTTTACTGAGACAAGATACCTGACACCCACAAGTCAATGGCAAAACTGTTTATTTCAGCTCACAGTTTGTAGAGGTTTCAGTCCATAATCGGCTGGCTCCAAGGCAGGGCAACACTGCAGAGGGGGATTGCAAAGGAGAAACAGTCCATGGCATGGTAGGCAGGAGGCAGTGAGCAGCCAGCATTCCTTCCCTCTTACCCTTTATATTCCATCCAGGCAACAAGCTTATTGGTTGGTGCCAGCCACACCCAGGGTAGAGCATCTGTCTTTAGAAATCCATTGAGCCAAACCCAGAAACACATTAAACCAATTAGTAGACTAATCTAGTTGTCACATTCTTAATCCAGTATCACATATCCATGATCCAGCCACCTCCTAAAAGCCCCACCTATAAGCACATGAGGCTTTTGTGGAAACCTAGATATAAACCATAACACCTTCTGCCAGAAATCTATGGAATATCTACTATATGGCAGGTACCATTTAAGATACAGGAATTAATGTAAATATAATAGCGACATTATGGATGACATCTCTGACCTGTGAAACTTATGTTTGGTGTGGCAGAAAAATATACTATATTATTCGAAGGATACCTGCAGTGAGCAAAAAAGAACTACAATATGTAATTTGGCTCCAAATTGTTACTCTTCTCTTGTATTATTATTTGAGTTTTAAGGTACATTAAATGTACATATTAAAAGTGTTCAGTGAACACCTTCTCCCAGAAATCTATGGAATATCTACTATATGTCAGGTACCATTTAAGATACAGAAATTAATGTAAATATAATAACGACATTATGGATGACATCTTTGACCTGTGAAACTTATATTTGGTGTGGCAAAAAAATATACTACATTATTCGAAGGATACCTGCAGTGAGCAAAAAAGAACTACAATATGTAATTTGGCTCCAAATTATTACTCTTCTCTTGTATTATTATTTGAGTTTTAAGGTACATTAAATGTACATATTAAAAGTGTTCAGTGAACTATTTCCACATATGAGTGCCGTATGTCTCCCTTTTTGAAGGGGAAGAAGCACAACACAGTGGCAAGAACGTGAACTTCTGAGTCAGAGAAAAGCTAGATGTGAAAATTTTGCCTAACTTACTAGATGGCAATCAATTATTCAATATTATGGACCTCAACTTTGTTATACATGCCAGAAAACCATGGTTTCTTGGGCTTTCATGAGGATTAAATAACACAGAGCTATTTTAAATTCCCAGCACATGGGGCGATGGCACCATGTTGCTGTGAGGAAATGTACCGTGACAACCGGTGCATGTGCAATGCTGCGCTATTCACAGAAGAAGGTGGAATAGATGTAGTTTTCTTCTTCATATTTTCCTGCCCCATATTCACTATTCAGAAACTTATTCATACTACCATTTCTTCCCTCAGCACTGGTTCATTCTTCTCATTCAAGAATAATCTGTATGATAATTACCATGCCAGGATTACTTAAATCAGTTCACTTAGTGCACTTCTTTATATCCATTCTCCAAATTAATATCTTCTGGCTGACCTATTTTCTTCTTAGAACTTCTGAGGAGCAGTGAGTTACAGGTGAATCACTTGCATCAAGTGTTTTCATATGCACTAGAGGGTGTCTCAGGCATACTCTGGAGCTGTTCAGTCCCCTTCAGCGTTTGTCCCCCTGGGTCACAGCACACACCGAGAGGCAGAGCTGCTGCTTCAGTTTCCTGTGTAGCAAAACTACCTTGGGTACATAAATTTTATGCTTATTATTATCCCTCTTGGGCCCATGTCCATTAATTGTCCATCTTCTAGCTAGGCATATGACTTGGTGGTAAAACACTTGCCTGCTATGCATAACACCCTGGGTTCCATCCCCAGCACCATGACAAAGGTGTATAATCTCTATTATTTGTTTGGCTAACAGACTCAGCAAGAGGAATCCATAGAAAACCCCAAGCAAGTTCATCTAGACTCTATTGTTTAGGGTTGAGAATCACCAATTCTTTCTGGGACAGTGTTGGCAAGGCAAATTAATCAACTTTCAGCTGTCAGGGAACCCCTTGCAAATGTAGGGAAAGAAAAACAAATTCAATTCAACTACTCAGTGGTGGTTTTGTAAACCATTTTTCTTTCTGTTCTTTTTTTTTTATTTTTGAAAAATCTCCCCACCATTTTTACCTCCAAGAGCCTTTCTGACCCTGCAGCTTTCTAAGGTCCTCCCTTCAGCAGCTCCTTGTACTCATAAATTTAATTAAAATTACTCCTTGCTCTCATTCATTCTTTCCCATCCATTCCTGAGATAAAGGTTTTATTTCAACAACTTATGTAGGATCTGTTTATATCATTATGTAAAGAGTGAATCTAAAATCACACATCATGCTTCATATAAAAATTAAATTGAAAAGAATCACAGGATGACACTTCTGCCCTATACATAAAATTCTTACAAGGAAAAAAAAATAGAAAATTTGATGACTTTTGGGCAAGCAAATATTTCTTAGATTTAAGATAAAAATCACAAAAATTTCACAAATTAGTTAAAATATCTACTACTTTAAAGGTAACATAAGGTAAACCTTATTTAAAAAATGGTGTTTTCCTTAACATAGATCTAACAAGAACATCTTATATGCAGAATATAGGAAGAACCCTCAATATTATTAAAAATAAGACATGAAAAATCAAACTGGACAAAGTATTTGGCCAGACATTTCCCCTAAAGTACATTTGTGAATGGCCAGTAAACATATGAAAAGGCATTTAACCTCAAAAGTAGCAAAGGGGATGTAAACTAAAACCTCTGCAGTATATCAATGCATACTTATTGTAAATGACTAAAGGGTAGAATTTAACACTGATGATACCAAATGCTAGATGTGAACAAATCAGTTATACATGTACTGAGAGATCTGAAAATGTTTCTACTAGTTAAAAATGTTTCAACCACTTTGGAAAATAATTGGGCAATTTTATAGTTTAATTTAAACTTATATCTTCTACATGACTATATTTAAACTCCTAGGTATTTTATCAAGAATAAAGAAAATTTAGTTCCACAAAAGTTATTTTTGGCTAATTCATAATCATTTTATTCATAAATGCCAAAATCTGCAAACAACTCATATGTGCATAAATAGACAAATGAATAAACAACTTTAGATAAATTCGGTGAATGAGATGTTACTTATCTATATAAATGAATCAAGTTTTGATACACACATTATATAGTTCATCTCAAAGGATTTTCTGTTATGGCTTATATCTAGATGCACCGCCAAAGCTCCTTAGTCCACTGATGAATTTATAGCTAGATGAGATGTGGGAGGTGAAGCTTATTTGGAGGAGGTGGGTCACCGGGGGGCGTAGCCTGGAAGGGTCTTTTCCTTCCCTCCTCCCTTTATCTCTGCTTCTCCCTGCCACGGCCATGCCATGAGCTGTTTTTCCTCTGCCATGGCCCTCTGCCACACTGCCCTGCCTGGAGCCAGCCAAGAATATGGACTAAAAACCAACCATGAGCCAAAATAGATCTTTCCTCCTTACTGTTGTGGGTGTTGAGTTTTGTGTTTCAGAGAGGAAAAGTAACTAAGACATTTTCTGAACAAAAGAAGCTAGTCAAAAGTGTACATACCATGCGATTCCATTTGATTCCTCTTCCACCAAAAGAGCAAATGATTCCTGAAAGAGAGTTCAACTTCAGCCTGGGTCTCAGCATGCGGTATATATGGACAAGAGCAAAGCAAAGCTAAGCACACTCACAATCAAAAGCCATAAGCCACTGCAGGCAGTCTATAATATATAAATCATTTGTGCGTGTCACTGAGATTATGAGGTTTGTTTTTATCATAACAAACCAGACAGGCACAAGAAAACAAAAGATTCAGGAAAATGGGTAGATTTTTCAAGGGTGATTTATTTGAGCTTGGGAGAATCAATATGGTACAGTTTACAAACCTCTCCCTCTGAACAGGATATAATCCAAGAAAGAGATGAATACAAGCAGAAATAATAAATTAGATAATACAATTATATTTATACTATTGTAATTAAATATTTTCATATGTCCAATTATACTATAAAATGGGCTTGACAGTTTAATTCAAATATTTAAACTATCTCACCCTTTGGAATGGAGAAACCACATTTAACCCTCATTTTTCCTACTAATTAACATTTTTAAGGTATTTTTTTAGCATTCCAAAACCTTGATTAAACTTCTTAATATAAGATTGTGCACATGCTTATAAGATTATAGATATGTTAGTTAATGAATATTCTTGGTAAACACACCCTTAAAATATATTTGTAAACAACTTCCTGGAAGCACATTATAGATAAATATATGAGGATAGTCTTGAAATCATTAAAACTAGCTATAATAACTGTCCACAATTAATCTCCTTTATCTTACCTTATGCAAATATGATAGGTCTCCAAGTCATGGCTATTTCTTAAGTACTGTAAAATCTCTAATCTGTAGAAAAAGACGGAACAGGACATTAAAAGTGTGAAAAAAATCCCCTGTTCCTGGATAGGTAGAATAAATATCACTAAAATGGCCATATTACCCAAAATGTACACAGACTTAATGCAATCCCTATTAAAATATCAAAAACTATCTTCACAGAGCTAATAAAAGCAATCAAAAATCGTATATGGACTTAGAAATACCCAGAATAGCATAAAACAATCTTGAGCAAAAAGAGTAAATCAGGAGGCCTCACAATTCCAGATTCCAAAGTATACTACAAAGTTGCAATAAGGCAAACAGCATTATGTTGGCACAAAAACAGACACATAGAACAATAAAATAAAATAGAAGACACAGAAACAACCCCATGCACTTTCAGCCACCTGATTTTTGACCAAGGGCCAAAACCCTACATTCAAAGAAAGATAGCCTCTCTAACTATTGGTGCTGGGAAAACTGGTCATCCTAGTGCAGAAGAATGAAACCAGACCCACATCTCTCATACTACAGCAAAATCAAATCAAAATGGATCACAGTCCTACAAAAAAGAGAAACTTTATAACTACTGGAAAATAGCAGCAGAAATATTTGAAGCCACAGAAGTCAGGCATGGAATTCCTACACGTAATTCCAGTAGCATAAAAAAAAAACCAAAAATAAACAATACCAAGTATCAGCAAATGGGACGCATCAGACAAACTAAACACTGTTTTGAATGTTAAAAATTCAACTGAGCTCTTCTTAGGGCTATAAAGCAATTCTCAACCAGATGCAGTTTTTCATCTTCACGAGGCCTTTCAAACCCTGTGAAAAAGTTTTGCTTGCCCCATCTAGGAGTAAGGATACTAGTGGCAACTAGGAGGCACAGGCCAGGGCATCAGGTAACCATCCCATAATGCACAAAGACAACTCCCTAAAAAAAAGAATTGTGCAATACAAAATATCACTAGTGTAAAGTTGATGACATCCAATGTATAGGACAATAAACAATTAAAAACAAAAAAATGTATGTTCAACTGCTATGGGAAAAATTTAGCCAATGGAACTCAAGATCTAAAGTATCCAAGAGCTGAAGCAAGCAATCCTGGAGACAATGGGAAGACATCCCCTGTCCCTGGATAGGACGGGACATATGTTTCTTCCATTATCGCCCAGGGGGACAGGCTTCCAAAGCGTAAATAAAAGCCTCAAGTCAGGCATCTGCTAAGTGATATGGCCCTGATGGAAAGGGTATCTTCCCAAACAATCAGGTTTCATAGGTCGAACCGATTCTGAAGATACTGTGATGTGATGCAAAAATGCCTGATTGTAAGAGCTTGTTTATACTGTGCTTGATCTTATTGTATCATCTTGGTGCCACAGACAGACAGCTGGTAATAGGAGAATTAGCGTGATTCAGTATGTGATATGGTAATGAAAAGTGCTTTTATAAAAGCTTAAACATTAGTACCAGGTTTAACACGAAAATATTTTATGAGGAAGGAGGTTTCTGGATTCACTGGGAAGGAAAAATAGAAGGAACCTGTGACTTTGAGACAAATTCTACCAAGAATACCTGAAGCTAAACTTTCTAGAGAACTTTACTAGACTGTAAAGAGAATATGACTTGGAGTTATCACAGAACTGGGATATGAAACAAATTTTGAGTATATCATTTCCTATCAGTTGATGAATTCTGCACTGTTGGGTAGATTTTTGTATATCAGTGAAAATTTTGCTTTTCCCATATTGATCCTAGTCTCCTTTGAGAACTTGTAGATCTCGTACAATCTCTTTTGCATATTATATCTCCACAGCTACTGAAATGTAACGTATGGTAGGTTAGATCTGGCTTATATGGTTTGTGAATGCTAAGAGAAAATCTCTTTCCACTTTTGGGTTACATTTCTGGGTTGAAATTAATCCTGATGGATTTACACCAGAGAAGCTAATCCTGATGGATTTACACCAGAGAAGCCAAGAAAAGGTTCAAATTAGACATTGAAAAACTGTTAGTTCAGTGTTTTTTTTTTTTTCTTCCCTCAGAGCCAGCAAATCAACCTTTATTAGCACACCCCTAAAAATAGTTGGGACCTCAGAGTTTTTTCTGTAAAGAGTGTTGTTCATTGCAAAGGCTCAGTGTGATGTGAATACATTTGCGAGATTCACTCCCAGTTGCCTCTGTTTTGCCTATAATACAATAAAATGAACCAATATTGCTGTTAAACAGGTCTTTCAACCATGCATCTTATGGATCTTTTAATAACATCCCTCTATAAGACTATCAGAAAGAAACTGATCATTATTAATCTTTAATGTAGCAACTGCTTAAATATTTATTACTCAAATAAGTTCCAACATAATTCTTCAGGATGGTGCTCACTTCGGCAGCGTGTGTCCTAAATACATTCATTCTTCAGGATGATATAAGAAAGGAAATGCCACTACATTTTCTAGAAAATTACAAAGCAGTTTGACATGTTTTTTTCACTGCTAAGTTTTTGATGAAATAAAGCTAAGTAGAAGAAAGAATCTGTTGATATATAATTCAGCTGAGTTTGAAAATCACTCACCCTTAATAAGCAAGGAAAGCCCTGCAGTGTCTTTTTTAATTCTTTTAATTATTTATCATGTGAATCTCCCCTGCCTGGAAGTTATATAGGTAAGTTACTCCATTTTTTTTTTCTCATGTCCTTTAGCTTATAATGACATCAAAGATAGATCTAAGCTGTTCAGAGTAAATGCCTTCTAATTCAGAATGCATTCTATGTCGTTGCTAGAGATGTTATGAAACAACGTGGGTTATATGGAGGACCGAAGGATTTATTTTAGGAAGTGACAATGGCGCTTTCAGCATTGCCTTTGATTTGCATGTCTCCTTTCCACATGGGTTTAGTAGAATAACCATATTAATTTCAGTCCTTTGAAAAATTTATAATACTTTTTCTGTGCAAAGCTAAGAAATAATTAGAAAACTGAACCTTTGCCAAAAGTTTAATTGAGAATGTCTGTAAGAGTCAAATTTCCATCTTATATGCATTGATAGACACTACTGACACACTTCAATTTATAATATATAAAAATAGAATCTTCAGTGAAAGAGATCTTCATTTTGATTTTAATTTTTCATTTAGATTGATTAAAAATAAAATGTTCAATAAGCCCAGTGTGAGTTATAAATGAAACTATGAATCAACTATTCTAGTGTATTGCCAGTTCATTGTTGTTACCCAATTTATGAAGCCTTAAAGCTTAAATGAAACCTACATTTTCCTTTAAATAATGTGGTACAGAAATTGAGACAGTAATCTCCATTAACATTTTTCCTTCTGTTTTATTGTGATTACTCATATTGCCCTATTCCATCCCTCCTGATAATTTCAAATATGTATTCAAATATATGCATATATGTGTATGCATATACATATATGCTGGCTTAATATTATATTCACATATAATATATATATATTTAATAACTTTCTTTCCTTGTGAAATATGTACTTGATAAAATGGATTCCTGAAAAATGACTATGTGAATTCTACTAACATGCAAAATACTATTTAATTTTTAAATGTAATTACTTGTTCCATCTACAAGAAATTTGGTTGTGTAAAAATATAACTGTAATTTTTATATTATTCTTGGGTTTCTTCTTTAACTTCTGTCGCATTTTACAGGTTCCCCGTTGATTTGGCGGTGGGGATTGTATCAGTGTAGTGATGCTGAAAGGGCACACCTTTTAGTCATAGATCGTGCAATGTTTATGCCTAAATTTAGATATTCTTGTGAATAAGTTAGAATGTGCCATGACATAACTATTTAAAGAGAGGATGTTTGGTGAAATTTATATTTTCTGACTGTGAAATCTTGAAGAAAGCATCATATATTAATGAATTTTCTAAACTAGCATATTAAATGTGAAGACAACGTTTTGCATAAAGCGATACACATATGCATATTCATATATATTATATGTGTGTGTATTTTAAAATAAATTCTTCCATAAAATTATTTAATAAAGAATATTGATTCACAAGACTGTCCACAATTTATTCTTACAGATGTTACAAATAATTCTAGACAAGTATATTTCTAGGACTTTATAAATACCGTTCAATCTGAAAGTAGACATTATAATTACCATTTAATAAAGCTACACAAATATTTATTGATGATTTATTAAAAGTAACAAAGCTATTGTGTGTCTGTGTCTAACATAATTTTTGTGGTGCTTCTATTATAGCATAAATAAATAATTTCAATGCCTAAAATTAAGGAAAATCAGCCTATAATTTATATATATGTCTAGATACTGTGACTATGAATCCTGAATTGTCTACTTGATTGGATTAGCAAGTGCTTGGTAAATTAGTAAAGCATGCACCTGGGTTTGTCTGGGTGAATCATGAAGGAGTGACATGGCATTATGTGTGGTACTATATATGGTAGTATATATGGTTCCATTCTCCTGTCACTGCTCCCTGCTCTGAAATATGAGTTTTGCTTTGCCATGGCCTTTTACTATGATGCTTCTTCCCTGAACCCAGCCACCATGGACTGAATTCTTAGTGACCATGAACCCAACTAAACCTCTCCTCCTTTAAGTGCTGTGTATTATGTTCCAGCAATTGGAAAGCTGACTAATACAGATAAATATCAATAACATGCAGACATGGTGTAATTTAAAAGACCAGTATTCTACACTGAAAATTTACTTATTCTCTTTATGGATTTTTGTTTTTGTATTTTGTTTTTGCTTTTTTTTTTTTTTTTTTGTGTGTGTGGGTGCCAGGGGTCAACCTGAGGACCTCGCACGCCAACAGGCACCTGTGCCGCTGAGTGATATCACTGGCTTTTTTTTTCATATGTGGGTACTGGGAGTTGAACTCAGGACCTTGCGCTTGCCAGGCAGGCGCTTATGCCACTGAACTATCTCACCGGCCCAGGATGTTATTATAATGTGGCAATGCACCCTAAGGACAATATCATACTTCAGATTCCCAAGAATAAATCTGTCCCTTTAGCAACCCTAATAGTCCCTGTGCTGTTGGTAGAACAATGATCTTACTTGTACTATAAATTCATTCAAACGAAGAACAGAGTTTACTATCCTGTAAGTTTAAGATTAGCCAAATTTAAATATCTATTTCGTGGGGTAAGTTTAAAGTTAAACAGTATTCAAATCAGAACCAGTAATGTTAATATTCTGCCTACAAATGTCTAATTATTTTATTTGATTTTTTAAAACCATTGAAGATATATCTATCTATCTATCTATATATATATATATAAGTATTAGTAATTCTTTTCTTTTAAAAAAACGATAAATTTTAAGGTCATTAAAACTATGTAAGCTAAGTTTGAAAAAAAAAATAGAATAATAAGACCCAAAGAAGTTGTATTCATTGTACAAATATTAAAATACGCAGATTCTCAAAAATATCCAATGATTTTTTTTCAGGAATCTTTGTATCTAATTGTATCCTTTATTTTTCTTTTTGCATGAATTATTCCTCAAGGACACCATTGTGTGGCTCATGAAAGCAAAGTTGCAATTTTCAGACTGTGCAAAATTTCTGTCAGAATTTTAACAAGAAAGTAGGTTTATATTCTACATTGTAAATGCTTCTGCTTTTTCAGGAAGCTACTAGATATTATACTAATCTTTTAGTACTGGGGATTACCTTAGCCAAATGAAGTGAAGACTGGTGATAAGAGCAGCAGTACTTGCTGCAAATTAACACATCCAGTGTATCTCTTGTACTCAATATTTAATTTGCACAATAATGTTGCATCTAGATGGACATGTTGTACTTTTTTATATATTATCAGCATTCTACATCCATAAAAGAAAATGTAGTCAAATTCTTATCCTAAGAGTAGCTGGTAGATATGTTGGTACTAGAGGTGCAGCAGTCATTTGGGGCTGTGTACTGGTATTGTGCCATTGAGGGGAAGTTTGTAACCCTCTGTGCTCTATGTGTTTGAGAGAGCTGTGCTATTCTATAAGCTGTGTTATCCTAGAGTCACATGGAAGAATTATCTCAATAGTTATGTCTTTGGCTTCTTATGATCCTCTGTCAAGAGGCGTACTACTCGACACCAGGTGGGATAAGATTTATATATTGTCTGTTTCTAATAAATTATGTAACAGTGGACAAATCAATTATTGTTTCTAAGCTCTCTTTTTCTCAGCCTTAAAATGTTGAAATATTGCATTATTTTATTCACCTGTTGGTAAACATAGTATCAAAAGTAATATTTTCTTATGATTAAATTATAAACACTGGAATTCTATGAATATATAGAATTTTAATATTAATACAAATTATTATGTATGAAATAAACAACAGTGTAAATGTTTTCTGCAACAGTGCACATTTAAATGTTTAAGTTTAGGTGACTTCTCTTAGAATACAAATATGGAAAAATACCAAGAATTACTGTTTTTGATCATTCAGTTATTAAAGTCTCCCTAAAATACTTAAAATACTGTTTTGCTATATTCATGAGCTCATGTACTGTGATCTAATTATTCCCTACTCAAAGGGAAAGTGAGAATTTCATTGCATTTTATGAAGAGCCATGTAACAGCTGGATTAGAAACCTTGGCACGCATTACTAAGAGAGAAAAGAGATAAAAATAGAACACTTTCAACTTTTGGAAGCACAGTCACTATAAAAAGTATACATATATTAATATCTTTCTTGAGAAATAATGTTCCTTTTTTGTAGTTAATCACTTTGTTCTCTCAATATTGTTTATTTTGTTGTCCATCAAAAAGAACATGCACTTTCATTCATCAATTTAAAACTGGTGAAGCCCTACCTGCCATTTCTACTTTGTACTGCTAATCTCCCCATGTTATTTGCACAAGCAGTTTGGATCACTCTAACAGATCTGTAGACTAAACATGCAAAATTTTAAGGAGATTAATAGATTGTTTCACGAGAGTCAATTAAATTTCTTTGGACATTTCATTAAAGTATTTGGATAAGTTGTTCAAATGAACCACAGCAAGCTTTACAAATGTCAAGCAGCAAAATCATAAGCATAAATTGGATAATTTATGCAAATCCCAGCAATAGCTTGCATTCAGAACTTGCTCAGTAGTTATTAAATACTTCACCCTCCCCACAATTTTTGATTCTTAAGTCCATGTCATTGTATACTTCACAGAATGTAATATTTGTTTATTCAAAAGTCACTCTACTCTTCTTTCTTGCAAAAAAAAAAAAAAAAAAAGTAGAAAGTAAGCCCAGAGAAGTAACAAGCATTTTGGGGAATGGGGTATAGCAAGAATGCTCCATGCTACTTTCTGAGATAATTAATTTCTGTTCTTAGTTTGCAAATGGACATGGCCATAAAATAAACCTTAATTATCTCCTATAAGTGAAATTTGCTGACTTTCTTCTGAAAGAGGAAAGGTCTACCTAAAGAAAAACCACTTTTGCTTCATACTCACATTGTCTTTGAATTTAAGCATGAGGCATGGAATTGAAGAAGCAGCAACATAATAAAATTCAAAGGTAAGACACTGCAGAGGACTGCAGAGAGAAGCAGTCTGATTAATTTCTAATATGTGAGCCTCCTGGAGATAGGATAATTAAGTCTGTATCTTTAGCCACCATTAGTTGAGCATTCTGGTTTTTACAATTGATATAGTTCTAAATTGAATAATCAGAAAATTTTCTACTTTCATATATTAACTTTAGTCTGAACTCATGGTTATACCACAGTTCAATTCACTAGAATTAATATAAGCTACCAAATGTAGGAATACAATATTGTTTGGAGAATCTGTAAAATGAACTAAGTGCACAAGACTTTGTCCTTACTTTCAGAGAATCTTTTAGTATACTGTGAAGATATCAAGATGGCATGACATTTTTGGGGTGAAGACTGTCTTATTTCTCTCCAAACTCTATTCTACACTGCTGATCATGAAGGTTCCTGTATTGCTGACATGATATCTGCATATTTAACTGTGTTTGATTTTTAAGAAGTAAAATGACTAATATCAATGACACGTCTCATTCTGTGCCTTAAATATTCTCCTCTTAGCCTCTCCATCCACATATTCGTGCATGATCTCATTAGTTTATTAACAGACATTAACTGAGAAATAATAGTGGGCACATTCCATTCAGATTTTTTGATAGATGCAATCATATTTGAAATGTGAGAAACACATTACTCTTTGCCCTCTAGTAGTTCATGACTTACTTTCACAAATTAAAGAAAATGTGTGGTCATAGTTTTAGAGTTCATTATTATAAATGTATTACAAAATAAAATAAGAACATCACCTCCACCACTAATAACTAATACTACCAGAAAGACACGATAAGAATTTTATACAAAAAATGAGAAATGACTGTGGCTGTGAAAACTGTAACAATTGCCACTGGAAGAAAAAGAAGAGGGAGAAGAGGAGGAAGAAAAGGAGGAGGAGAAGGTAGAGGAAGAAAGAATAGAGAAAGAGCATTGCAGGAAGCGTGATAGGCATGGGAACTTAAAGTTTAGGAGTTTGAGAATTAAAGCATTTTCATGATATGCTTTGATGGTAATAGGCATTTTTGACAATAATTTAAAGTATACAAGGTGTATGCAATGAATGGCCACAATACCTATGTCTAAATATTGTATATTGTTTTGAACATTAGAGGATTGCTATCATTTCTGGTTCTCCTTCTAAGGACATGGTAAGTTTTAATTTTCATGTCTCTTTGAAATTAAATATCCTTTTGTGATTAAGCACAATTTTTTGGTTCTTTACCAAACCCAAAAGTGTCTCAATGTAATTTTGACATTACTGTAAGATTCCATCTCTCCTCAAATTTACAGTTTCATATACTTGGATGGAACTCTTCTCTCCCTTACCTAATATCTTGACATTTGTCTTACTAATTCTTTCCACTAAAGAACAATAATGTCAGTTTTTTAACTGTCTTGAAATAAAATGAACACTATTAGAAAAGACAAAAAAAAATCACTATTCCTTAGAACAAATCTGCCCTCTAATGCCTGCCCTACTCTCCATGCCTTTTTAATGGAGAGTCGGCCAATGGTAAATAAATAATTGCATCCAATTATTCTTTCTAGTTGTATATCTCACATCTACTGGGTTCCCTGCCATCGAGGTCTAATAGCTGACTTGTTGATCAAGATTTCATAAAGTTTGCTATTAATTTTTTCTTTTTGTAACCACAAGAGACTTGAATTATTACAGTACTCTATTCATTAGTGGCACTGTTTTGACCACCTCATTTACCTAGAAAAACAAAAAGACAAAGGAGAAAAATCGACCATTAAACTCTCCCTTCCCTTCTCTAACATTATTCTCATATTATTCCACTGACCACTTTGGCCACTTCTGCTCAGTCTCTCTTTAAAATCCTCTCCATGTCTCCAATCAATAAAAAGTGTAGTTTTTCAAGATTTTTCTCTTGAACTTTTTTCCTTAATTTTTTATCTGTACATGTTTGCCATACATAATGATTATATTTCTTGTGGGTAGTTACTACATCTGCACAATATATCTTCTTTTCTTGTCTGTTTCCCTTCCCTTTTCCCCTTCCCTTATCTCTTGGTTGCCTTCCCATTTGCAAAAGATTTATCTCTGTATTTCCTATTATCTATCTTTTATTTTGCTCTTTATTCAAAATTTGGATTCCTCATATAAGAGAAGCCATGTTGTATTAAGCTTATGTTATTTATTTCACTTAATATAATGATCTCTAAGTGCATCTGTTTTCCTAAAATTGACTCTAGTTTATCCTTCTATGAGGCAGACTAGCACTCCATTTTATCTAAATATGACAATTTCTTTACCCATTCATCTATTGATGGACACATTCTCCGACTCTAAAATTTAGCTATTGTGAATTGTGCTGTTTATAAATATGGGTGTGCATGCATAACTGGAATATGATGTCTTTATCTCTTTTGCAAAGATACCTAGGAGAGGAATTGCTGAGTTCAATGGAATTTCAATTTTTAGTTTTTAAGGAATTTCCAACTGATTTCCATAATGGAGGTACTACTTTA
Organism: Erethizon dorsatum; assembly: GCA_028451465.1. Lineage (NCBI taxonomy): Eukaryota > Metazoa > Chordata > Mammalia > Rodentia > Erethizontidae > Erethizon > Erethizon dorsatum. The sequence continues at coordinate 62,802,129 of CM051833.1, forward strand.
CCTTTCTTCCAAAATACAGAACAGTTCATTTCCCCCTGTAGCCTCACAGCATTCTCCTCTCATTTTATTTATGATTTCAATTACTGTCTATATCCAGCAATATTACCACAATTTTATGAATTTTAGAGATATCTTGCCTTCTGCAAAGCCACATATATAGCAAAGTTAGAATATACTATATATTTTATTATTTTTATAATGTTAATTTTCTATCACACTTTTTGTAATACTAGTGAGTTTACACACTCAGTCTTGTACACTGGATTCCTAATAACTCTACACAGAATTGTCTCTCTTCCCTCTATTTCCACTGGGAATAAAAATACTCTCTGGTTGCACCAGTCCACACTCTCACCAACAGTGGAGAAGGGTTCCTTTTTATCCCACAGCCCCTCCAGCTTTTGTTATTGTTTGCTTTCTTGATAATAGTCATTCCTTCTGGAGTGAGATGAAATCTCAGCGGTGTTTTAATTGCATCTCTCGAATGACCAGTGATGTTGAACATTTTTCATATATTTATTTGTCATTTGTACTTCTTCATCTCAGAAGTGTCTATTCATTTCAGATGCCCAGTTTTGTACTGGGTCTTTAAATTTGAGAGGTGCAATTTTTTTCAGTTCTTTATATGTTCTAGATATTAATCCTTTTCTGAAGAACAATTGGCAAAAACTTCCCACTCTGTAGATTGTTTCTTCACTTTGCTGGTGATTTCTTTTGCTATGCAAAATCTTTTTAAGATGAGATCACACTTATTGCTTCTTTGTAATATTTCCCATGCAATCAAGGCTTTGTTCATAAAGTTTTTGCCTACGCCTGTGTTTTCAAGAGTTCTACCTATTCTATCTTCCAGCAGATTAGTGTTTCCATTTTAATATTTAGATCTTTGACTCATTTTGATTTTAGTTTAGTGTATGGTGAGAAGCACGGGTCTAGTTTTAGTGTTTTGTACATGGAAAGCCGGGTTTTTAGCACCATTTATTGAAGAGGCTATCTTTCTTCCGGTGAAGGTATTTGGCACCTTTGTCAAAGGTAAGGTGGCTGAATGTATTTGGAGTTATTTCTGCATCTTCTAACCTGTTCCATTAATCCTCAGGTTTGTGTTTTCCCAGTACCATGCTGTTTTTATAATTTAAAGGCAGCGATTGAGCTGGGCATAGTGATGTATGCTTGCAATCTCAGCACACGGGAGTTTGAGGCAGGAGGATCATTGAAAGTTTGAGGCCAGCCTGGGCTACAAAGTGATTTCAAGGCCTACCTGAACTACATAGTTGAGACACTGTCTCAAAAAGAAAAAGAAAGAATAAAAAAAAAAAAAAAGGCAGTGATTGTGATGCCCCTGACTTGCCTTTGTTGCCTAGAATTGCTTTTGTTATTCTAGGTCTCTTCTGGTGCCAGATGAATTTTAGGATTGTTTTCTCTAACTCTATGAGGTAAGCTATTGGTATTTTGATCAGGATGGCAATAATTTGTATAACAATTTTAGGAATATGGCCATTTTCACTATATTGGTTCTTCCTACCCCAAAGCAAGGGATACCTTTCCAATTTCTGATATCCTCTTAGATCTCCTTTTTCAGAGCACTGTAGTTATCAATGTCTTTATGTAGTTATCAAAGGCCTTTAACTTCCTTTGTTATATTGATTCCGAAGTATTTCGTTTTTTTTTGGGTACTATCATGATGGGTGTGGTTTCCCTAATTTCTCTCTCTGTAAGTTTGTTGTTTGGGTACATGAATGCCATTGATTTTTCAGTATTGACTTTGTATCCAGCTGTCACTGAATTTGGTTATTAAATCTAGAAGTCCTTTGGTTTAGTTTTTGGGGTCTTCTATGTAGACTAACATGTCATCACAAATAATAATTTAACTTCTTCCTTTCCCATGTTTATTCCTTTTTTTTCTTTCTCTTGTCTAATTGCTCTGGCTAATGTTTCCAGAACTATAATGAATAGACATGGTGATAATGGACATCCTTGTCTTGTTCATTCTTTTACAGTGAAAGTTTTCAGTGTTTGACCATTCAGTATGATGTTGGCTGTTCGTTTGTCTTAGACGGATTTTGTCAGATTGAGATAAAGACCTCATACACAGTTTTTGACAAACCACAATCCCTCTAAAATATTTTTAGAAAACTAAAAGTTTTTATGATATAGTTTTTCATCATTTAGCAATACTGATTTTGGTTAATCATTAGTTGGATACAACTTTTGTACTACAAACTATTCCTCTATTTAAAAAGCCACCATAGAATGTGAATTTCAGTAAAACAAATACTGTTTAAGTTAATCATAAAATACTGGCTCTGGAATATACCCCTATCAATCACAGATACAAAGTTAATGCATTATAAATTAATAATGTAATTTTAAATGTTTATTGAGATATATCAAGAATTTATCAGACTTCTTGACACCCACTTCATCAGATCCCCGAAGAGTAAGTTGTCTCTAACATACACAATTTTGTATCAGTTGCAATTCTTTCTGATCTTTTATTCAGTTTTTTTTTCTCCTGAAAGGAAATGCATTTGCAAATATTATATTTAATAAATAATGTATTGGCCATTCTATTTCTGGGAGGAAATTTGTAAGGCTGCATTTGTTTATGATGATAGTTGTAGTTAGACTCTTCATATCTTTTTTCGTGTAATGTAGTATATTTTGTGTATAGCATTAATTTTTAATTCCTTTGTAACTTTTCCTAATAAACTGTCAACTAATTAGTGATGCAACCACATCTTGTACAATTTTGTGTTCTCTGTATACATTCTATGTACATATATATACATCTTGTGCATAAAATAAGGAATATATATATATATCAGAATGTCTGAATGGTAAATTATTAAACTAGGTAGTTCGACTCCCAGATCCCACATATGAAAAAGGGGCCGGTGATATCGCTCAGCGGCACAGGTGCCTGTTGGCGCGCGAGGTCCTGAGGTCGACCCCCCGGTACCCACAGAAAAAAAAAAAAAGAAAAGAGATCAGAGAAATACTAAGACCAACATGCTTCATGCATATGATGAAATATTTGCTGGGGGAATTTTTTTAAGGCAGAAAATAACATGCTACTTCGAAATATAAGCCAGCTGTCCCCATTTACAAAGATACTATGCAATAGAAAAAATAATGAAAAGTTTTTAAAGTTTAAAGAATTTTACAGCCAGTGTACAATGCTATGCCCAGCAAAAATATCCTTCAAATAAAGACATTTGAACTCATTAAATATTAGGCCTGTTTTTCACCAGTGGAACTACTGAACAATTTTAAAAGATATTCGAGAAACGGAAAATGTTTGCAGGTGAAAGGGCAAAACCAAACTTTGACTTTTAAAAAGGTCATATCATTATCTTTTGCTTCTTTAATCTTCTTACCTGAAAAAGTAGAATTTGAAATAGAAAGCATTCAATAGGTTTAAAAAGGGATATTTGCATAACTTTTAAATTTTATTTTGCTATTTTTTATTTATGTTAATCTTCCTTCATTTTCTCCTAACTTTTCTCCCCACTGTTTGACTATTTTGGTGATTTTTTCAATTCAGATACTTGGAATGCTTACATGATATATCTACATTTTAATATTTACACTAAATATGTATCTCACATTTAATGTAATGGACAATAACAAATTTTGAGAATTTAAAGTAATTATAATGAATCATCATTGAAAAAAATTAGCTGTGTACAATTGTCACCCTACAGTATTCTATGTACTTTAAATAAAAGAACACAGGTGAACATGTCATACACATAAGAGGAAAATTCTATAATATGCTTATTTTCTGGGTAGAAGCACTGATCCAAGGAATGTGTAAATATATTTATCAAGCTTAACAGTTTCACAAGGGATAGAGCACATTTGATCACAATGTCTACAAATACCTTCTTATTGATATCTTCATACCAACTTACATCCCCAACTATCTTATGATATTCTTTTATGCTAAAATGAACCTCATTTGCTTTGTATTTCTACTCTTTGGGTTTGAAAACAAAATTTCAGCGCTTGTAAAAGATGACTAGTGCAAGTGTCTCACAATGTGCTAAGTTCAGTTTCCTTCTTGAATTACTTTCCATAGGTTATTGTTTTATGTAATTCAGATTAAAAACATGTTCACCCCACCTCAAAATTAAATGAAAATACTGTTTGATTTATAAATCTGAAGTAATGATTAATTTTATTTGCATTTTGAAGATATTGTTTCCTTTTACTTGTTTTCCTTCCTTTCTTTATTAGCATGTTTGTGATACTTCCTAAATACATTCATCATGAGGAATTGATGCATATAAATATCACATCTTTGATTGTGTTTTACTTCTCATTCCCTCCTCTGCCCCCTAACCCAGAATCCCTTCCACCTCTACAAAGTCTATCTGCATGTTTCCATTTGATTTTCACTGATATTTTTGATGCAGCAAATACATTTTCCTTCTCCTTGCTTTATTTGGTAGCTGATCGTAGTACAAAGCAGAACATTTATCTTCTACTTGATAAACAATTATTTATTGAAACCACTTTGAAGCAGAATGGTCAAATCTCCTCCATCACTGTTGCTGTGGTATCCTGAATAAAAGAATTTGAAATTCTGAAGCAACTTAGAAATAAAGTGCTACTGCTCTTAACCAGCAATCTCAAGGTAGTGCTTTTCCTTTCATAATTAGAATGTTCTTATATTTGGGGATGGAGAAAGTTGTGAAATCTCCTGTAAATACACTTACTAAAACTTGCCAAATATTTATATTCTTAATTCCCTATGCACTAACTTGGAGACATTTTAATATTCAGGGATGGAAAAATGTTTAAATTGGGGTATAGCGCAATGATTCTGAGGACTTTCACATAAAAATGTTATATTAATATAAGAGAAAGTATACTTTAAGAGAAAATATTCCTAGAAAGGGTTATTTCAAAATGAGAAAGGGATGTATTCAACCAGAAAGGTATTAGCATAATTTTATATTCACTGAACAACACTGGATAGAATTTTGGGAAATAACTTACAGTTATAAGATAAATAAGTTGGGGAGATTTAATTTATAGCATGGTAACTATACTTAATAATAGTTTATTGTATATAGAAATTTTAAGGGTGGATCTTAAATATTTTAGCTTTAAAAATATAACGCCATTGATTTGTTGAAGCTTCTTTCTGTTAATTGTTTCAGAATGTCCATATATTTAAAACCCACGTTACCCACTTTGATTCGTCAATTTTACCTCAAGAATACTGAAAAATGTGTGAAAAAATACAAAAAATAATAACAGAAATATGCAAATCCACCATAATTTTTGACTCTCCACATTCAGTAACTGAAAAAAAAAACAAAGTCATAATATGATGAATCAAAATAACTTTATTGACATTAATGAACACCACTCACAATGTAAATCAGTTTCAGTGAAATGAAAGCTGGCATTGTAACCTGGCCTTTTAGATTATGCTTACCAGTAAATGGACCTATACATTCAAAAGGCGTGTGTTATTGGGGAGGGGCAGATTCTGAGTCATGAAGGTAAGTATAGCTTTCCTGCATAGCAAAGAGGCACCCTACAGAATGCAAAAAACTTGGTTGCCAGCTATTCTTCCCACAGAGGACTAGCATCTAGAATATATAAAGAGCTAAAAAAAAAAATCCCCAAAGTAAAAGACCCAATCAAAAAATGGACAAATGAAATGAATAGACACTTCTCAAAAGAAGTGTGAAGAATTAATAAATACCTGAAGAAATGTTCAACACCTCTGGCCATTAGAGAAATGCAAATTAAAACAGCATGGAGGGCCAGGGATGTAGCTCAGTGACCCCGCACCTGCCTGGCAGGTGCAAGGCCTTGAGTTCAATTCCCAGCACCAAAAAAACAAAACAAAACAAACAAACAAACAAAAACCAACATGGAGATTCCCTCTCACTCTAGTAAGAATGGCTACTATCAAAAACAGCAAGTAACAACAAATGTTGGTGAGGCTGTAGGGAAAAATGAACCCTTCTACATTGTTGGTAGGAATGTAAACTAGTACAACCACTATGAAAATCAGTGAGATTCCTTAGAAAACTAAAGCTAGAAATTTCATCCAAGCAATGACACACATACCCATATTTATAACAGCAAACGTCATAATAGCTAAAACTTGGAAACAGCCTATGTGTTCATCAACAGATGAGTGGATAAAAAAATCTGGTATTTATACACAAAGGAGCACTACTGTGCTATAAAGCAGGGTAAACTTGAGTCATCTGTAGGAAAATGGATGTACCTTGAGACCACAATTTTAACTGAAATAAATCATATGCACAAGCTTAAGTATTGCATGATTTCTCTTACATGAGAAATCCAAAACATAGGTAAAGAGCAAAATAAATGATAACAGAAAGTAGGGAGACAGATTTTTTTTTAAGTGGGATGGGGATGAAGAGATAGAGGGAGAGGAGGAAAGAAGGGATGAGGGTAAAAAAGAATCGAGACGTGTTATGTACACGTACCAACTCCCCACAAGGAGTAATAATTACACACTGCAAACACAGACTAATAAAAAAATAAAAGCTGAAAAAACAGTTTACTTCACTTTTGCCTGTTACTTTATAAATATAGTTCTGCATGCTCGTGGAGTTTCTTCTTATGTATAGATTTGCATAAATATTTTTCATCCCTCTACAGTGAGAGAGAGCAACACACTGTTTTCTCTACTGTGAGTGAAGATACCTGCTTAGCCACTACATATTTTAGGATTAGAGTAAGTTCTGTGAAATTATCATTTTTATACTCACAAAAGTTTCTCCTTACAATTCAACAGATTATATCCTATGCAGAGGGATTCTGAGAAAGAGAAAAGATATTAATAAGAAGTGATAAGTGAATAAATTACTTTGTTTAATAAGTTAGTGAACATATTTGTTTTGGATTATTTATTGTTTCAGCTGCAAACACTATATTCCTTCCAATGGATTTTGAGTCCCTTAAACACAAATATCACATCATACCTTTAGGAGATTAAATCATTGGTTCAAAAACAAGTTAGAGCTTTCTATAGGTTCGTTACAAAGACTAAGTAATGATAGACAAAATACATAATCATTGAATTTCATAGCATATTCTGTAGTGGAGATAGATACATTACATAAACACAATTTATGTTTGTTAAAATGTGCACAGAGAGATAATTACAGGTTTTATGAGAAACATATAAAATTGGGCCTAAAGTTAAGTAGGACTACCATGATAAAAAAAAAAAAAAAAAAAAAAAAAAAGCCGGGTACTGGCAAGAAAACAGCCATGTGGATCAACGGAACAGAATCGGGGTTGCAGAAGCAACTCCAGGCACGTCCAGCCTCCTGATCCTTGAGAAAGGGGCCAAAAACGTATGCTAGGAGAAAGACAGCCTGTCTAACAACTGGTGCTCAAAAACTGGCTGTCTACATGCACGAGATTGAGGCTAAAACCATAGCTCTCACCATGTAGTATACTGAAATCAAAATGGTTAAAAAATATAAATGTTAAAACAGAAACAATTAACACGCTAGAAGATAGATAAAACTCTTAAAGTCATAGGCAAGTACTTTCTGAATAAGACCCTAATCGCACAAGACTGTGATTTCTATTATGTACAGTTTTAGTATTCATCGATTAGTATTTTGTAATTCACCGTCAATGTACTATAATGTGTTTCCATAAATGTTATTGAAATTTATCTTAATAACTCAAAACATGATGGAATATTGATTGCTATATATAAAAATTTCAAAAGTCTTTTAATGATAGGTGATAATTTTCTGAAGCAGTTACAAAAGCATATTTTATAGCTTTCTAGAAAATAAAAGAAACTTTTTTCTGTTTCTTTGTGATGATTTTGGTTTCGTTTACAAACACATAAAACAGATTTCACACTCTGCATTTCTAAATTGATCTTATTCCTCCCTTTTAGTATTTTAAAATTAGGTTACATTTATTTTTATCCTTAGAAAATAATCCAACTTAACAGTTTTATTTATGAGCTCATGAAAGCTCTCATTACAGATAGCTTTGCTTTTCTTAACAGAGCTTCAATTTTTTCTGCTATTTTTATCTTTTCATTAAAGACTTTAATATGCCATTATTCTCTAAAGTGTAATTTATATGTATTTCACAAAAACTTCCGGCTGCATCTGTTCCAGTTCTCCTGAACATAATTCATGCCACATATGAAACTCTGCTATAGCATAGATTAGAGAATTTCAGATCTCACAGGTTTTTAGCTGTCACAAAGAAGCAGATGAGTAAACATGGTTGGACTAGCTGAAATATGTACATTTTGGCATAAAAACCAAGAGTACTCATATACCAAGGAAATGTATTAGAGAGCATAGAAATGAAGCTACACATCTACAGTGAATTGACTTTCAACCACAGTGCTAAGAAAAGGATCTAGTGAAAGACAGTCATTTTAATAAACACTGATGGGAATACTGGGTATCCACATGTAGAATAAAACTAGACTCCTACCACTCACCAGTTACAAAAGTGAACTCAAAGTAGGTTGAAGGTTTAAATGCAAGGCCTGAAACAATGAAGGTACTAAAAACAATTTTAGAAAAATAAGGGAACCACTTCAGGATATTGGAACAGGCAAGGATTTCTTTTCTGTACATACATCCAAAAGTACAATAAACAGTAAAAAAAAAAAAACAGACAAATGATAGCACTTAAAACTAAAACGTTTCTGCACAGCAAAGTAAATACTCAGCAGTGTGAGAAGACAACCTTCAAAATAGAACGTATTGCAAACTACTTGCATACACTTGACAACAGGTTGCAGCACAGTATATAAAGCACTTCAAAAGTCCAATAACAAAAATAAAAACAACAAAGTTTCAAATAACCCATTTACAAAATGAGCAATTTATCTAAGATAGCTCTCAAAACAAGATGTACAAGTGGCAAAGAGATATTTGAAAGGATGCTCTGTACTATGAATCATCAACTCAGTGAGATATTGCCTCATTTCAGCAAGAATAGTTATGATCAATATAATAAAGATAACAAGTGCTGATGAGAATGTGAAGGTAAACCCTTGCACCTTATTTGTGACAAAGTAATTTAGTACAGCCATTATGGAAAGTAGTGTGAAGGTTTCCCAGAAAATAAAAATCAGAACTACCAAGCGAATAGCAGTCCCCTCACCCTGGTTATACGTCCAAAGGAAATGAAATCAGTGTTTTGGAGAGATATCTGCACTGCCCTGTTCATTCCAAGAAATAGAAACAACCTAAGTGTCTACCAGCTGAGACGTGGATAAAGAAAATATGGTGCATATACAAAATGGTATTTAGAAATAAGAGCATGGAATATTGCTATTTGCAGCAAGATGGATGGAACTGAAGCTCATAATGTTAGTGAAATAAGACAGGCACTGTGTGGTATCACTCCTATGTGAAATGTAATAATGTTGATTTCATGAAATTTGAGAGTAGAATGGTACTTACCTTAGGCTGAAGAGAGTAGTGGGAAGGCAGGGATGAGGAAAGGTTGATCCGTGGGCACTGGCAGGTTGTATACTCAGAATGTGTGATGATTTGTAATTGATCTGAGCCTGATTACTTCCAGTCACAAGATCATAAATGATTATCTTTAAACAGGATGGCTCATCAGACTTGGATTAAGAATACAGATGCGATGTTCCATCAGACATGGATTAAGACTATGAATGTAATGTTACACTGAGAAGAGTCTAATGAGAGCTATCTACTATAGTTGCAGTCATTCATTGTAGCCGAGTAGTTAAATGGTTAGCTGTATATATGATTTGTTAGTGTTGAGAAAGACACAAATATGGCAGGAGGACTTCTCTGATAGTTTTTGTTATTATATTCTTGCAAGTAATTTTATATATTTGAAATCACAATTTTATTATGTACACTTTATTGTAGGAAGTATTTTATGGCTCACACAACTAATAATTATCTGCTTACATTTTGTTGACTCCAGTGACATTAGTATTGAAATTTGTGTTGAAGAAAAAAGAAATTTTTCTCTGTGTGTTCTTTCAGTTACTGATAAAATAGATATGAGTTGCTCCTGGCAAGATTTACTCTATCTGATTAGACACAATCTCTCCATATGAGACACTTTTATTTATTTTATGAAAGCTATGGCAGGAAATTCCTAAGGTGAAAGTTATCAAATTACTGTGTGAATATCCCCAGGAAAATATGGCAAAAAATCACATGTGTGTGACAAGTTTTCTAGAGTCACTGACTAAAAATTTAATTATAATACAAACACAGATATAATAAAATGCAAAATTTCAGCGACCTTAAGGTAAATACTAGGTATCAGAGAAAAATCACAGATGAACTTTACCCTGCAATCTCCCCTTTCAGAGTAAGAAAGACCCCTGCTTTATAGAGCAGAGACAGGAGGGCTTCTGGAGAAAAACTCAAGAAGTTTCCTAACAGGTCACCTAGTATATTCTTTTTATATTTGAGATGTTACTAAACAGGGTCAAATGTATAAATAGTAAAAACTCACTACAATCTTATACCCAAGTAACAACCATGAAAAATCATACAATATAAATATATATTTTATTTTATTTTATTCAGCATAGGTCTGGAGTTTCATCCATGTTGTACTTCTGTGAGGTAATTGGTATTCTTTTTACAGCTTCTATAATGCTCCATTGTGTGAAAATGTCATATTTCTTTTTCTTTTCTGTTTTAAAAAAAATTATCTAGCTTATTTACTATGAATAAAGACGCTCTGAATATTTTGTCAGCAGATCCAATCATTTCTCTTGAATGCATACCTAATGTGAGACTTCAGTGATAGGGCAGTGTAAGAGTAGGATTTAAAAAGGTTAAAATTGCTTTTCCAAAGTATTTTATCAATTTAGACTCACACAAGCATATTTTGAGATTTTATGTCTGCTGCAAATCATCTGTAAATTTGACTTATTATCTAATACTTCATCAAATATGGTAATTAACAAAATAAAAGGTGCTAATTTAAAAAAGGTATTATCAAGTTATGACAAAAATAAGCATCTGTTTAACTCTTAACACAAAGAGAAATTATTTTCAGCACAAAAACATAAAAATATGCTATGTTATCCAGAAATTCCACAGTGGTGTATATACATAGAATTGAAAGAAAAGTCTTGAAAATATATTTGTACACCCATGTTTATAACAACAGTATTCACAGTAGCTAAGGGTGGAATCAGCACAATTATTTATTAATAGATAACTAGATTAAAGTATATATCACATAGGTATCTACTTATAAAATAAAATAGAATAAATACAATGCAATATTTTTATCCTTAACATGAAATTAAATGCTAATACATGCCACAGCATGAATAAACCTTGAGGGCATTAGACTAGTTAAGCAAGTCATAAAAGGACAAAACCTTTTTTTTATTCTACTTATGTAAGAGACCTAGTCTAGTTAAATGTATCAAGATTAAATATGGGATGACAGTTTTCAGGTCCTGCTAAAAGGGAAGGATCGCCATTTGATATTTAATGAGTACAATTTCATTTTTGCAAGATGGAAACATTTCTGGATGAGAGTGGGGTGATTTACAACAATATGAATTACTTAATCCTACTGAACTACACACTTATAATGACTAAGGCGGTAAAGTTTCTGTTATGTATAGTTCATAACTTTTATTTTACAAATTAAGAAAAAAGAGTCCTGTGTTCCATTGCAGGCAATTAAATCCGTATTCATTTCCTAGGGCTTCTGTAAGAAAGTATCAAATGCTTGGGGCTTAAAACATGATGAATTTATTCTTTCACTATTTTAAAGGGTTGAAGTGCATAGTTAAGAAGTTGGCAGGGCTATCCTCCCTCCAAAACATCTAGGGAAAGATTGTTTCTTATGTATTCCAACTTCTGGCAGTCCCAGCTGTGCCTTGACTCGTCCTACCATCCCTCCATTCGATGTCTTCATCTTCACAAGGTCATTTTCCTGGGGGCCGGTGAGATGGCTCAGCGGCGTAAGCGCCTGCCTTGCAAGCACGAGGGCCTGAGTTTGACTCCCGGATCCCACATATGAAAAAAGGGGCCGGTGATATCGCTCAGCGGCACGGGTGCCTGTTGGCGCGCGAGGTCCTGAGGTCGACCCCCCAGTACCCAAAAAAAAAAAAAAGTTATTTTCCTTCTGTGTCTTCACATGGGGATTTCCTCCCTCAGTTTTTATTTTCTGTTCTTATAAGGATGACAGTCCTATTAGACTAGGGCCTAGTCTCATCTAATGTTACCTCATCTTAACTTGATCACATCTGTAAAAGCTCTATTACCAAGTTCACGTTTGCAATTACAAAGAGTTACAACTTTATCATAGGATAAACTATGTCCACTCAAAATTCATGAATTGAACTCCAAACCCTTAAAGTGACTGCAATGGTAGACAGGATATTTCAAGAGGTAACTAAGGTTAGATAAGGCATACAGTGCTACGTTTATATGACTTTTTTATTAAGAAGGGACACCATAAATGCACATACAAAATTAAAAAAGCATGTGAGAGCATAGAACATAGTGGCAGTGTACAAATCAGAAGCAAAACACCAGCACAAACCACCCATTGGACATCTTTATCATAGTTTTTTAACCTCTAGGAATTCTGAGGAAATAAATACTTCGCTGCTATAAGTTTTAAGCCACTCAGAGTGCAGTATGAATGAACTAACGACATGAACATACATTTTTTCGGAATATCATTCTATTGCCCTCTGTTTTTCCCAATTCACTTTCTTCTCACAATACATTCACCCTTTTCTAAAATCCTTCAAAATCTTAGTTCCCCCAGAATTAACTTAGCCCTTCGAAAAACTTTGTCTAGCAACATCCTTGTTCCTATCTTCACAGCACATTACTCGGATAGGAAAATCACATCCCAAAATATCAAGTGTTCATACTTTTTCTTTTAAAAATATTCTATCTTACTATTGCTTAACATATTAACATATAAATTCATCGTGCATATGAATGAGATTCAGTGATGTATTTCAACACATTTAAGAAGTGTGTTTTCATTGACTCCATCCTCCTTTAATCCATACCTTCTCACTTGTCTTTTTGTGCCTTGATTATTTCACTTAACCTAGGGACCACTTCCATTCATTTTGCTGTGAATGTCAGGATTTTATTTTTTCTTTATGGCTGAAAATAATTCTACATATATAGATGTTTAATATAAGTATACATGTGTTTAATATATGAATATATATTCATATAATATTTCGTATATACATGGTGTATATATACACATGTACAAGGAAGGTTGTGACAAGGCACTGGAGATTCTCACCCCTTAGGTAGCCCCAGGAGGAAGGAGCTGGTGGGCCAGATATCTGTGTCTCTATCTCCTCCTACCACCCTTCCCTCTCAGTTTCCTAGGAATCAGCAGCACCCTACCCCACACCCCCATGAGTGCACATGCCTCTTTCCAGGGGGAAGTAGCTAGATGACCTTTGCCATTTCCTCCATGCCCCTTGAACGAGGAGCCAGGACCAGCCAGGCTCTCTCTTGCAATTCTTCACCCCTATGGGTCAAAGAAAAAAGTTGCATCTTGGTACACATAGAATCCTGGGAGGTGTCCAGCTCATTATGCCATGCCATACGTGGAATTCTTCACAAACATTACCACTTGCTGAAATGCTGATACATTCTGGTTAAACCTATCTTTGTCTGTCATTAGGAGATTGCTCTTGAAGTTTCCATCAGATATGTAAAACACAGATGCATGGCCTGCTGCTTCTCTGGTGGTCAGCTGTTAATAATATTGCTCCTGGGACAGTGAGATAGCTCAGCAGCATAAGCGCCTGCCTGGCAAGCGTGAGGTCCTGAGTTTGACTCCCGGAACCCACATATGAAAAAAGGGCCGGTGATATTGCTCAGCGGCACGGACTCCTAATGGCGCATGAGGCCCTGAGGTTGACCCCCGGTACCCACACACACACACACACACACAAAATAATAATATTGCTCCTATGGTCAGAAAAAATACTTTTTACTAAGTCATATCAATCCTAGTAGAAGTAGGGACATAGACAAAGATTCCAAGAGCCAAAAAAAAAAAAAAAAAAGCTTTCAGGACCATGGGCAACACCTACTTGATAATCTCCGGATACCACTGAAAGACAGTGGAAAGCAGTCACTTTCCAAATGCAGGGGTGCTATGGTTTATATCTAGATGTCCCCCTAAAACCTCATGTGCTCATAGCTGGGGGTTTGGAGAGGAGATAAGATCATAGGAGTGGTGTACTCATAAGTGGATTAGTCCACTGATGAGTTTGTAGCTAAATGATGGGAGGTGAAGCCTGGTTGGAGGGGTGGGTCACTGGGGGCGTCGCCTGGAAGGGTCTTCTCCCTCCCTCCTTCTTTCATCTTTCTCTGCTTCCTGCCTCAATGCCATGAGCTGTTTATCCTCTGCCATGTCGCCCTGCCTTGGAGCCAGCTGCCTGTGGAATTCAACTTCTACAAACTGTGAGCCAAAATAAATCTTTTTTTCCCTTCAAATTGTGGGCATAGGATATTTTGTTCTAGCAATGAGAAAGTTACTATGACAAGGGTGTCACTCTCTTTTCGGTGCAATGTCACAGCTGTTTGAAGAACTGTATTACAGTATGGTCCAGGCAGGAAGAGAAGAGACAAGAGAAGAGCGGGAGATCCACGATCTTTTGCTTTGGCCTTTAGGCGAACAAATGGAAGGGTCTGGCTGAACCTGGCTCCTTTCTTGTGGGATGTGGGGAAAAAGGCAAAGGTCATCTAAATTCCAGAGCATTGGGTAGGGTACCACCTCTCCCTCCCTGTCCACTGAGAACTGGTAGCAGCCCACTTAGATAAATAGATGAAGTGTATTTTTCACTTATGCACCTAATGATAGACATTTAGGTTGATTTAATCTCTTAGATACTGTAAACAGTGCTGCAAGAAACATGGAATGCAGGTATTACTGTGGTTTGCTGATTTCATATATATATACGTGTGTGTGTGTGTGTGTGTAAATATATATATATATATATATATATATAGCTGGCTCATATAGTATAACTATTTTTAGACCTGCTATAATCTTCTTCATAGTGGTTGTACTGATTTTCATTTCCACCAACAGAGTATGAGAGTTTCTTTATTTGCACAGTCCTACTAACATTTGATATTATATTTTTATTGTAATAGCTATGCCAGTGATTGCGAATTGCAGTTGATAAAGAATAAAAATTGAGTGAACTGATAATGAAAGACTTTATTGCCTTGAAGACTCTATTAGTAGATACATGGGTATTAATGTAGATTCTGGTGAGGCCTTAGAAGGAAGATAAGAGGTGCATTGAGAAAGCTTCCATCATCACAAGTAATCTAATACTTGTGCCTATCATCTGTATTTTTCAGTGCTGCATAATTTATATAACCATTTGTAATATGTGACAATTCCAGTAGTACAACATCCTTGGTAATATTTGGTATTGATTTTTTTTTAGTATTTATATTGTAGTGGATCAGAAAAGATTATACATTTCTAAGGTTTTGTTGACAATAAATGAGAAATGATAATGAACATATTTTCATGTCTTTTTGGCCTTGATGTTAGGTAAAAACTAAAAATTATTTTCTTCTTTGCATTCAAATATCTGCTTTTTGCAGTACAGTTATTTGAAAAGACAGTGCTTAATTCCTTGAATTATTGGCATCTGTGATTAAGATAAAAAGCCCATGCTATGTGGGTTTTTGTGAATAATTTATTTTGTTTGACTTATTTGCCCTATCAGTATAATTCATTACAACAATACTAACATTAAAAATTCTTTATAAGAAAATAAATATTGAAGTGTTTATAGAGTAAAATTAACTTATTTATTTAAAAATGTAATTTTAAATAGTAATAAAATGAAGTTGGCGAAGTTTCAGAATACACTTAAAGTACAATGAATTATTATTTTCATTGAGAACAGTTAAGTGACTAAGAGCAATTCGATATTGATATGACAAGGTTAAATATAGATATTAACTTTTAAGGCAGAACATACAATAAAGATTTAACTTTATATTATACAAAATGATTAAGATAATTTATCGATTCTATAGGAAAATACTTTAAAAGTTAATATAGTTTGAAATGAAAATATAAAGAACAATTGGTTTATAGCAAGGGGATTTTGTGGTAATTTTAGCTATTGTTTTTCTTTTAAGTTTTCCATTTATTCAACCCCTGGGACATCTTATCTCTACTTACATAAGACTGTTAGAGTGGAATCATTTTATATGAACAGAAATGGTGTAGCAATACTTGAGTATTTTTACAAATTTTATATATTGCAAAAAAATTTACTCTCATATATATCTATTTCATAGTGAAATATCAATATATTTGATGTTGGATTTTTCTGCATGTATTAATGCATGTTCTATGTTCTTAGATGATAGTCTTCATATTTTATTTGCATTGCATTTTACATTTTACTAATATTGAATTTCACTTGCTGCTTATATCCATATTATTCAAATTCAAAATACAGAACATTTGTAAAAATTCAAATGTTCTGTTCAACTTTCCATAACTCAAAAACAAGATCTGACATCCACAATTTAAAGAAGGGGAGGCTTAATTTGATTCACAGTTTCAGAGGATTCAGTCCATGGGTTGCTGGAAACATCATGGGAGAAGTGATTGACAGAGCAAAACTGCATGGTTCAGCGTGGGCTGGAAGCAGAGTAGCAGAACAGTGTCAGAGAGGAAGAGGCTAGGGACCAGGTACAACCCCAAGGTCATACTCTGTGACCCACTGAGGTGCAGCCGAAAGTGTGTTTTACTAATCCCCTACCAGAGATGGAGAACCTTTTAGAGCTTTCAATGATAACAAACAGCTACTGTACCATGCATGCCATAGGTTCACCATCACTGCTTAGGCAGATCCCAAAGCCAATCATGTTGACACACCACTTGAGAATTCATATCAATAATTAAAGTATGTATTACAAAAAAAATAAAGGAATGAAAAAGTGACATTATAGGTAAATACATATATTTATATATATAACCTGGATATCATTTGAGATCCCTACAAAACTCTTCAGCTATTTACTTTAGCACTAATACTTGGCTATTGGTAACATAAAGAATAAGGGTGATAAGGTACTGTGTGTCTCAAAAACGGTGGATGAAAGAATTTTGATTGATTTTACCACAAAGAAGTGACATTTGAGGAGGTAGATATGCTTCCCTGATTTGAACGTTATAAAGTGTATAGATACATTGAAATATCACATTATAGCACAATATTAATATCAATTAAAATGAATAAAAGAAGTCTAAAATTATAGAATATTTACAAATAAAATTTATAAGTATAAATTTATAAGTATAAAAATATCTACAGAAAATTAAAACAAATTTTATCTGATTCTTTGAGTGAGTATTGAAAAATAAAACTATACCTGAAGAGTTTTCATGTACCATGACAGTGACTCCAATTTATTGTTAAGCTAATATATCAGAGAATGAAGAAAGTTGCGCAAATGTTTCATTTTTTAAAACAGTACAGTTTTGAATTTTAATTACATGATACCTCTGATCTGACTTTACTTATATGTAAATATACTAAAATATATTTTCCAATGCTTTATTGAAAGAGGCATTTTTTTAAAAAAAGATCAAAGTATGGTTCTGTATAATTATTTTACATTATTAAGTGTACAATTTCATGAGCTTCACATATGCATATGCCTTTGAAACCATAATAAATGAATCAATGAAATCAAAATTACCTTTGCGACCCTTTGTGATTTGTTCTCTTGCATTTTACAATTGCAGAGAATTACTAATCTGGCTTCTGTCACTGTTGATAATTTAGAATTTTCTGGAATTTTTCATAAATGAGATTATTTAGTATGCAATCTTTTGTATGCTTCCATTCATCACAATCATTTTGAGATTCATTTAAAATCTATTCTGTTGCTTGTCTGAACAGGGCATTTTTTGATTGAGCATTATTCCACTGCATCAGAATATTATATTTTTTAATTCATGCTCCAGTGCAGAGCTATTTGTCAGCTGACAATTGTTTCTGGTATTAACTAGCAGCCATCTACATCAGTGCTGCAGCCTCTGTGGGAGCACATTTTAATTTCCAATGGGTAAATACAAGATAGCTGAAATGAATGATTAACCTATACAGTAGGTATAGGGTTAGCTTTTTAAGGAATGGACGAACTGCTTTTCATAATAATTATATCATTTCACATATCACCAGCCATCCATTTTAACATACTAAGAAATACTTAATCACGGTTAGTCTTTTAATTTTTAACCAGTCAAATGTGACCATATGACTGTAGCAGTGCTTCACTGTGTATTTTTTTTTCAGTTTTCCCTAAAGACTTACTGTCTTAAGCATCTTCACTGTGCTGAATTATCCTCTATAAATCTTTTTTGTTGAAGTATCTATTCAAATCCATTACAAATTACAAATTGTTGTGTAATTGAATATTTTCTAACTAGTAAAGTTTAATTTAATGTTGTTTTCTTTGGTAGTCCATGGATTTGGGGTCATACTTATGAAATTATTGTCAAATGCACAGGCATCATGTATTAATTTCTAAAAAATTTAAGGTTTTAGTTCTTAAATTTATTTTGTTTTTATTTTCATGTCAGCGATGTAAGAACTTTTGAGTTACTTTTTTTAGGTAAGGTGAAATAAAAATAGAAATATTTCCCACATATCACTATCTAATTGATCTACCACTATTACTTGATAGTCTTATTCTTTTCCTTGGAATTTTCTAGACAACATTATGAGTATTAGTGGATCATACATATGTGTCTACCGATGGACTTTGATTCTATTCATATAATATATATGCCAGACTATTTGATAGTGACTTATAATTATGGATCTGAGCTCTGGCAAATATTCCACCATTTTTTTTTTCTGGTGGCTCTATTGTCACTTAGTCTTTTGTGGTCTATGCTCTTTTTTGTATTCGATTTAATACTTGAGGGAACACTCCAGATCTCTCGGTCATTCTATATACTTCCTTTTGTGAAATTCTCTCCTTAGAACTCATCCCGTGGATTATAGCTACTTTTTCTTTCCCAATACCTTGGTTCTGTTCTTCTAAATTCAACAAAGTTACTAGGATCCATGTACATCTTTCTGTTTTGCTTTATTATGGCTTGAAATTACTCTCTCCTCTATAATCTGGAGCGATCATAGGATTCATCCTGTTTATTTCCTTTCTATCAGAGATACCTGACCAGGGCTTTAAATTCTCTAAAATTTGAAAACTATTTCATGTATTTGGTTGAAATTTGTTTAAGATTGGAAGATATATTTAGTTTCTGTTAATTTATTTTAAATGGAATCCACAAGATAACATTTTAAGAATCAATCCTCAAGTATAAGCAGTGATCATATGTTCAAATATAAACTTATACTTGTAAAAATATTTATTAATTTATCTTTCCATCTCATATTCATTAGAACTCTTCTTGACATGCAGTAATGCTTAACAAATGTCAAATAAATGAATGATGTATGAATAAATTGATATGCTGGCATTAGCAACATCATTCTTCTTAATGAAGTAGAAAGTATAGGACAAAATCATGATTGGAATAAGAATCAAAGAAAGAAGCATGAGTTTGGAAGGATATGGAGGACAGAAGATATGAGGTTCACATATATTTATCAGTAGAAACTTCAGTAACAGATGTCAACATTTATTTTAAAATAATCACTTTCAAATCTATTTTAGCATTAAAAATATATTCTGAAATTATTTTAAAATATTTTCTAAACAGAATTTTTTCTTACTAGTAGAGAATCAAACTTAGATACCTTATCTGACAATTTTCAACATCAGAAACATCAAATTCAGGTTTCTGAAGAGGATTATACTTCATTTTAAACATTACCTCAATTAATACCATTTAGCAATGCCAAATTTTGTAAACCTGTTGCTGTAATTAAAGAATATGTCTTCTGTACAATCACATGGGTTTTGAGTTATTGGAATTGACTTGAATCCTTGTGATACTCAGAACTGGTGCAGGTCCTGAGAGAAACACTAAATTCAACATAGCTAGTAGATATACCACCTTATGATCTATCAAGCATTCCTCACAAGTAGCTATTTGTAGGGACCTCTGGCTCAACCTAACTCCAAGTCAAGAAGTAATTTGCTACATGATGCGCTGTGATGGGATCTGAGAGAATCAATTTTCATTTTTGAGCAAATGGAATAAATCTGCACCTGTAGATGACATCGAGATCACAACCTCATCCCAGAAATGCAGAGCAAGCCACAGATGTTCCTACCTTTATAATTTCTGAATCTGATTGCTATAATTCATTGAGTCTACACACCTGAAACTACTCATCCAGTGACTTCAACTTGTACAGAACAAAGTGGATCAACTACCCAAAGCCAGCTATTTCTGGTACTACTTCCCATGTATTTCCATAGGCACTGTCTGTGTCCATCACAATCCACTCTTTTCTCATAGACAAGTGAAGGGACTTGTGATGATGTGCTTGAAATATTCTATGAATTTAAATGAAATAGGAAAAATGCAGAGCTTGCTTTTTAGTTGCACACTTAGGGTGTATCAGATAGTAATATATAGCATATAGCAATAGACACAACTTTCTAGTTCATTCCATAAATATAATGATCCTGTTGTTTGCCATTTTTTACTTCTATGTTTACATTCACATTTTAAATTAAAAAAAAAAAAAACATGGCCACTGAGACTAGTGAGAAAATGCCGTGTTTATATGATTGACTAAAATCTAACTTACTCTTCTCAAAAGCATAGGTACATACAAATTTATTTTTCATGAAATTTATTATTTCAATACTTTAAATTATAGGGCTTTAAAAGTATGTACTTTCTACTAAATATAATATCATAGTAAAATAGCTTTTTATGTATTTCTCATATCTTTTGACATTGCAGCATATATTGCAGAATATAATAAAGTGCTTTTACCACAATGAATATATCTTAAGTAAAAAAGAATAAGCTTTACATATGAAGAAAAATGGAAAATATTTTTACATTTTCTCACAATTATAAGAAGTTAGATAGAAGCCATGTTCAAATGGAAGGACTTCTCAAGGAAAGCATGCATTGACTATCATTGTTATCATTATAAGTAAAACACTTTACTTCCTTTCCTGTGACAGCGGGGATATTAAAATACTAAGAAAGAATATGGGCGGGGATGGAATACCAGAGCCCTCGTAGTCTTCTACAGCTCTCTCCTTTTTTATAGATTTATTGTGAATGATAGAGATTATCTATTGATTACATAGGCAGGCCTCTGATGAGGGCATTTCAGTAATAGGGAATGAGTCAGAATAGGAAAGGTATAGATTCTAGGAAGCAGGCATGGTGATGACAAGATTCTGGGATTGAGATATTTCTTTTCCAAGTATTACCAGAAAATTTGACCATTCATGCTGAAGTTCATCTAAGCCCACAAGTTGTGGAAGCACAGAGAAAAGAACTTGTAGACATGGATTGTTAGGCTGAAAAACTTTCAGGTTTCTCTGTGTGATGTTCACTCCATCAGAACTTAACAGCCCAGAGTCTAGCTTTACAGGTGCTAAGGCCAACTCCTGTGTGACAGAGGTGGTGTGCGCTAGGCAGGTAACTGACTGCTATCAGATAAGAGTTTTAAGAATAAAGACACATTTTTTCAACTGAACCAATATAATGGTCATTAATAGAACCCACCAGCTTGTGGGGAAGCAAGTAATTGCTACTAGTTGATGGCAATAAATCCTAGGCTCCTCTGACTTGTAATTAAAATTGGCTCAGTTATCTGGGGGAATACTTCCTGAAGGGTCAGTCATTTTATTATCTAGTGATGAAAGAATTTGGAGAAGATTGAACTGAAAACTATTCATATAGATTTTTAATAGAGAAGTCTAATGAAATTATAAACCATTATAGTATGGGCATCAAAATGTGACCTTGTTAATATCATAAAGGCAAACAAAACAAAGGAAACAAACAAACAAAAAAAAACCAACTCTTGAAACAATGGAACAGAATAGAAGATACAAAAATAACTCCAGGCACACTCAGCTAAGTTATTTTTGACGAAGTGTCCAAATCCCTTCAGTGGGGGAAAGATAGCCTCTTTAACAAATGGTGCTAGAAAGACTGACCAACCACATGCTGAAGGTTGAACCCAGACCCGTATCTCTCATGGTGAACTAAACTAAAATTGAAATAGACCAAAGATCTAAACATTAGAAAATAAACACTTAATCTGCTGAAAGACACAATAGGTAAAACTCTTGAAGATATAGATGTAGGAAAAGACTTCCTGAACAAAAGCCCAGTTGCACAAGAAATAATACCAAGAATCAATAAATGGGATCACATCACATTAAAAAGCTTATGCATAGCAAAGGAAACCACTAAGAGTGAAGAAAAATTTTGCCATGTACTCCTTATACAAAGGACTAATACCTAGAATATATAAAGAACTCAAAAATTAGAGTCCCCCAAATTTAAAGACCCAATTAAAAAATAGGCATCTCAAATGAATACTCGCTTTTCAGTTGAAGAAATACAAATCTCCAATAAATACAGAAAAAAATGTTCAACATCCCTGGCCATTTGAGAAATGCAAATTAAAACAACACTGAGACTCCATCTCACTCCAGAGGGAATGGCTATCATCAAGAAATCAACCAATAGCAAGTGCTGGTAAGGCTGTGAGGATAAAAGAACCTCCATTGCTGATGGGACTGTAAACTGATACAACCACTATGGAAATCAGCATGGAGATGCCTCAAAAAACTAAAAGTAGAAATTCCCTTTGACCCAGCTATTCATCTTCTAGCTATCTTCTCAAAAGAGTTAAAGACATCAAACTACAGTGATGTATTCATATCCACGTTTACAGCAGTGCAATTCATAATAGCTGAATCTTGGAAACAGCTTGTATGTCCATCCACAGATGAATGGATTACATAGTATGGTATTTATACACAGTAAATAGGATAAACTTAAGTCATTTGTAGAAAAATAGATGCACTTTGAGACCATAATGTTAAGGGAAGCAACTCACATACACAGCTTAAATATCACATGGAGTCTCTTATATGAAAAACTTAGTATCTATATAAAGTATGAAACACAGGACAGATAATAGGAAAAAGAGAAAAACAGGTATTATAATCCAGCGCAGATAATATATCTGAAATGTACCTTGATTTAGTACAATTGTCTTACATGTTTTATATGTTGTTTGGCCTATTAGTCTCGTTTTCAATCTGTACTGTATATATGATAATGGAATTTATAAGATCTTCTAGGATAAATAAATGAATCTGATGCTGGAAAATAAAAGGACAGTGTGGGGGGGTGGGAAAGAAGGGAATTGAAATGTGTTATGTACATGTACCAATTTCCTAGAGTGAATGTAATCATTATGTCCTGCAAACATGTACTAATAAAAGTGGAAAAAATGTGGCTTTGACGTTTCTTTATAGTATAAACTAGTCAACAATTCCCATTTTAATCTGATACAACTGAGGCTCAATGACATTAAGCATATGACTGCATCACATTTCCAGGAAATGTCATATTTATCATATTTATCATGAGAACCAGGTGTTGTCTGACAAGCTCTGTGCGAAGGGAACATTTGAGAGCTGTCAGATATTAATACTTCTGATGTGCCGTTTCCTGAATTCAGCTTCTCTTCCCAACACTGCTACTCTATACTGTATTGACTCATAAGAATGCATATGAGGTGCCTTTAGTACATGAAAGTATATTCCAATTTTTTTCCAAAATATAAGCAGCACAATTAGGTAGTAGTAAAAAACATTTTTGAGAGCTAGAGGGTCTAAGCGGTGTTAAGACATGAATGTCATTTTGTCTGTGTATAGCTGAAGAAACAACTTTCAAATGCATTATTGAATCTTACCTTCCAAAGTACAGGGAGAGATCATTTCTTGTACACTAACAAATTTTTAGTAGCTAAATGATAAATACAGTGGTACCTTGGCTCACAAAACTTTATTTGTTCCACCACTATGGAAAAGATGGCCAGGTTCATGCTCATAGGGGAAAGATGGCTGCAGTCGGGCTGGTCACCTGATGCAGAGTTTGCAAATAAAAACAAAACCTCACCAAACACTTCTGTGTGTGAACCAAATTATTCTCAGACAAAAGTGTTCATGAGGGCTGGTGAGATAGCTCAGCGGCATACACGCCTGCCTGGCAAGCGCGAGGGCCCGAGTTCGACTCCCGGAACCCATGTACGAAAAAGGGGCCGGTGATATCGCTCAGCGGCACGGGCGCCTGCTGGCTCGCGAGGTCCTGAGGTCGACCACCGGTACCCACAAAAAAAAAAAAAAAAAGTGTTCGTGAACCGAGCCACTACTGAATTTAATCTTTGTCACGGTCATACAATATATGTAAATTTTACAATTATTTCTATGTATTTTCTTATTTACTTATAACTTATTAGAAAAACAGTGTATGAGGTTGTTGAATTTAAGCAGTTAAAAAAGTTTAATTAATAAGTCATAAAAATAGCATAATTTTACACCCTAACTTAACAGTCAGAAGGTTGTGGGCTGCTAATTAAGCACAGCTACAGCTTGTTTTTGTAAGTATATTTTATATGGAGTTCTGATACAACATTTAGTTTATTTATTTTCTGTATCTATTTTTATGCCACAATCTCAGAGTAGGGTACAGACCACACCATTAAGTCTCCAGAACCTAAAAGACTGATTTTCTTGCCCTTTGAATAAGAAACTCACCAACCCCTGACCTACAAGAGAATACATTTCATAACTAATTCCATTATTTTGCTTACTTTTGTGTGTACTAGATATGTTTCCAGTTACATGAGAGTTTGAGAATTTCTTTAAATTAAATCATCTACACTCAAAATACTCTGTATTTCTTTATTTTCTTGAAGGAACTAAAAGTACAGATATGAGCTAAAAATTAATTGCTGAGCTTTGGGAGATTTCACTGAAAGCTAGTGAAATAAAACCAACCCCCAATTTAATTTGTACAAAGTGGAAAAATCTTTCCAAACTCTAGATACTTATTGCCTCCAGTCAATAAGGGTATAACAAATAAACTTACCTGTGTTTATGGATGTTAACTGAACCTCCTCAAACTGTATGATGCTAATTTGCAAAAGTTGGCAGTTGCAAGGTGGTATAGGTATTTACTCCAAGCACTCAGGGAAGCTGAGGCAGGAGAGTCGTAAGTATGAGTCCAGCCTGTGCAACTTAGCTACTTAATGAGACAATGCCTCAAAATTTTAAAAAATAAATAATAAGGTCTGAACACATAACATAGCCCAAAGACTCTGGATTTAATCCCTAGTCCTACAAAAACAAAAAACAAAATAGAACAACAAAACAACTCATTTTATACCATAATCAGTATGGACAAAGAAATTCTAATAACAAATATCCAAATAAACTCATCATTTATAATTGTTTATATTGAAGTGAAAAAAAGTCTAAATACTATAAAGACATGTACATATATACATAAAGGTCCCAGAGTTTATGCTAATGTAACTCAGTTTTGAGAGTTTCTAATTTAAGATATTTATTAGCCATCCAAGTGGAGTTATACACCAGGCAATTAGATGAATAAGTTTTGAATTTAAGTGAGATATTCTGTAGTCAAATTTTCTACTATTCACAATAATCTCTTATATTATTATATAAATTATATATATATATATATTATTATATAAAATAGCACAATAATCTGCTATTTTATGAATAGCAAGAAGACTCCAAACAGAAAGTCTCCAAACAGAAAGTAATAAGGAGATGGAAACATTTATTGGCCGACATTGTCAGAATGTATTGTACACAAGCTTAGAGATATCACACTGTACTATAAAAATGCAATATGGTTATGTGTTAATCAAAAAATTTTAAAATATCTAAGGAGATGGAAGTGCTAACTTCCTCCATACATCATTACACATTGCATACATGGATTGAATTATCACAGTGTACCACATCAATATGTACAATTAAAATGATAAATAAGTGAATACACAGTGCTGGATGGACAGTGTGCTGGTCATCTCTTATTACTCCACTGGTGAAGGTAGGATTCATACCAGTGGGTTATGGGATGAAAGATCAATAACGCTCAAGACAAACCAGATAAATCCTCGGAAATTTACTAGTTGCTTATACTCACAGCCTGGGAAAGGAGAACTTTTTGAGCACCATGAGGTTAATGATCAGAAGACTTACTTTGTGCAAATTAAAAAGAAACCCAGGAATCATATTCATAATGCTGATGGTAACTTATGCCATCCTTATCTCCCTGGATGTGTATAAGAACATATCATCACTCCAGTCATTGGCAGCTCAGGATGCATAGGGATACTGAGTTGGACCTGACTGTTGATTTTCATGGTCTTACTTGAGACACAGGATTTCAATAGAGGCAATGATAGAGTTTTCCTACACTATTGTGTTAGCCAATTTACTTTGGTTTCTCTGTTACTTACAAATGTAAGCATTTTTGAGAATTTGTATTCTTCCACTTACAAATTTTGTCCTCTCTGCAGAAGGTACTTTCAGGATTGAGAAAGCCAGATGTTTGTTAGATATTTTGAAGAATAATGAACCAGGATGTTGCAAACAAGTTCTATGCACCTTTCTTAATAGCCACTGCCTGAATGTGAACCCACAGGAAGGTGACAATACGGCATGACCGTCACTCGATCCTGGAGTCCTCGAACAGGTTCTCGCAGGATGGTTCTGCTGCAGTCCTCATGCAATGAAAATTCCTGCTCCTTCCAGCTCTCTGTAATAATACTTAATAAATATTCTTCCCTTACCTTTAGCTTACCTCTGTTTTTAATTTGAAGCATTATATTTAATATCAAATGCATTCTCATATTTTTCAATTTTCAATGTTTTTTATTTATGATATACACTTACAATTTTATGAAGTTTATATGGCCAATATGTTTATATCATATATCTGTTTTTCTAACAGTTAGGAAAGCCAATTTTTACACAATATAATAATATACTTTTCTTATGTTTGCTACGGGTAGTATTTCTGCAAATATTGCTGAAAACATAATAAAATATTTAAAAACATAAATTTTTAATTATTTATTAAATAAATTATCTCAACTTTGTAATGTTGAGGTATTACTTATTTTTTCTTCACAACTATATATATATTTTTTGTGGGGGGGACCAGGAATCGAACTCAGGACCTCATGCTTGCCAGGCAGGCGCCGTGCCTCTGAGCTATCTCCCCATCCCCAACAGTATTTTTTTTTTTAAGACAGGGTCTTGCTATGTAGTTCAGGATGGCCTGAACTCACTATGTAGCCCAGGGTGATCTCGAACTCACAGCGATCCTCCTGCCTCAGCCTCCCGAGCACTGGGATTACAGGCATGTGCCACCACACCTCGCTCCCTTCACAACGATATTAAACTACGTACAAGGACTGATAAAACTAGAGTGTGGATTTACATTTAAGCAAAACATTACAGTAAAAACATTTCACCATTAATACCCCTCAAAATAGTTTCTCTCATATGAAAACACTTCTCCCATCATGCTTGTCACTTTCCGAAGCAGTTCTGTAAGCCCTCTTTTTATGAGTGTCTTTATGGGTTGTGATCAAAAATACAGTGAATGGTGATGGCTAATGCCATCCAACGAAAAGGCGGGGTTGCAAAAATATTATAGTGTGGCCTCATTCACCAAATTCACCGAATCTGGTACTGTTTGACTTCTGGCCCTTCCTCAAGTCAATTTGACAGTGAAAGGTAAATTGATTCAAGACATCATGCCAACCTAATAGCACACACAAAGACACTCATGAAAGGAAACAACCAGAACCGCTTCAGAAAGTAGCAAGAACAATGGAATGTGTTTGAAGACGGGGAGTATTTTGAGGGGAATTAATAGCAATGTGTTTTTGAACATAGTAATTTGAAAAACAACAAACATTTAGCTACTTTTGATCATAATCTCTATGGAATGTGTCTCTTTCTATATTTTCAATTGTCCTGTTGATCTATTCAATGTTCCTTTATAATGAAACAGGTCAATTTAACTACTCTTGTTTTACAGAACAATCATTTGGGATGTAATATAATTGAGCATATTTTAAATACCTTATATATTTTACCCGTAATTTTCCTCATAAAACATAAAACTAGGGGCCAGTGAGATGGCTCAGCGGTGTAATCACCTGCCTGGCAAGCACAAGGGCCCGAGTTCAACTCCCGGAACCCACATACGAAAAAAGGGCTGGTGATATCGCTCAGCAGCATGGGCGCCTGCTGCCGCACAAGGTCCTGAGGTCGACCCCTGGTACTCACAGGGGAAAAAAAAAAAAAAAACGTAGAACTAATTTGCCAATTTACCATCAAAAGAAGAAAGTTGATATTTTGCTTTCAGATTTTATTTATATACATTATTTTGCCATTTCATATGGTTTGTATCTTTGTGTATATTTATTTTTAAAATTCTCTAAAACATAATTTTCTTAATATGGGTTTTCTTAATTTCTTGCAAAGTTTATTCCCATGTAATGTAAAGTTTATTGCTTCTGTGACTGAAATTTATTTTTCATTATATTTCCTGGTTGGTAGTGTCTGGTACAAAGTAAAGATATAGATTTTCGCTTATCTATTTAAACAAACATCCTTATTGAAATTTTTATATACTAATGACCTGCTTATGGTTTTGAAAGTGGATAATAACTATATCATAAAATACTTCTCTTCCAATATAGATGCCTCCAGTTAATGCTCAATGAATGATTTTTAAAAGCATTCACAAATATGGTTATTTCTACCTAACATTATGTGTCTGTGTATATGTTTGTTATGAATATTGAGTTTTATGATCATAATCATGTTTAATAAATACTCTTTTGATTAGTTTTGAAACAAATTTTCTGGGCTGGTGAGATGGCTCAGCGGCATAGGAGCCTGCTGGCAAGCACGAAGTCCTGAGGTTGACTCCCAGTACCCACATAAAAATAAATAAATAAATAAATAAATAAATAAATAAATAAATAAATAAACAAATTTCTGTAATTTTTAAGTTTTATCAAGTGCCAATCAGTATATTTGTTAAAAATAATGTTTTTTATTTTAAACATTAAAATGATGAAATATTAAAATGCTACCTACTAATGAAAGCTTATAGGGTTCCTAATACCCATGAGTCTTTTTCACACGACATTGTTTTATACAGGGATGGATTTATTTGTGAATATTTTGTTCCTATTTTTTTGTTAAAGATATTGATAAACTTTATTCATTATTCACCCTATTGCATATATTTTTAATGTTGACAATACAATTGAGTACAACGATGTAGAACAACAATCTCAAATACTTGCTATTCTCAACAAACAGATTTTGCTGGTGTGAATATTTCTTTGACTTTTCTCTTATTCAAAGCATCACGTGTAGAGTGACCTGACTTCACTATTTAATTCATTTTGCAATGTTTATAAAATATCTCCATTTTCTAAAATACTGATGCTGGTCTAATCAGATATCTCATTTGCCATTTTGATGGGGGAACAGATTGTAAGGTAATTAATACATTTTTTGTTCTCAAGTTACTTCAAGTCATACTTTTTTGAACCAACAAATACTCCTCCATAATTTATAATTACAATTACTAGGTCATGATGTGTTTCTTTGGAGTCATTAGTAAGGAAAACTAAACATCACCTGAGATTATAACATCTGCTCCAAACAATTTAATTTCTCTACTGTAATAATTTAGGGAAAAGTGCATCATGTTTTAGAATAGTTGGAGAACAGGTGTGGTGAAAAAAATGTAGCCTCATCAAAGTTAATTCTTGACGTTACATCAGTCTGTTACCTGACAGTTGTTTTCCAATTCTGAGAAACTTTAAAAACTACAAATAACCAGAAAGTGTAAGGGAAAAGTATTCAACATTTCCTTCCACTGGAGAAATGCAAATAAAGACTACCATCAGATTCCACTCAGAATGACTGATATCGAGAATATAAAAATAATGAATATTGGCAAAGATGCAGGGAAAAAGGATTGCTCCTGCACTGTTGGTGGGGCTATAAACTAGTAAAACCACTGTGAAAATCAGCATGGAGATTCCTCACCTAAATGTAAAAATATCATTTGATGCAGCTATACCATTCCTGGGCATAGTCCTAAAAGAATTAAGGAATGCTTTTTTTTTTTTTTGTGGGTACCTGGAGTCAAACTCAGGACCTCGCATGCCAGCAGGCGCCGTGCTGCTGAGCGATATCACCGGCCCTTTTTTCGTATGTGGGTACCAGGAGTCGAACTCAGGACCTCCTGCTTGCCAGGCAGGTGCTTATGCCGCTGAGCCATCTCACTGGCCCAAGAATGCATATTTTAATAATGCATACAAACTCATATTTACAGCAGTACAATTCCCAATCACTAAGCAGTGAAAACAGCCTAGATGCCTACCAACAGATGAATGGACAAAGAAAATAGAGCATATGTACACAGTAGAATGTTATTCATCCATAAAAAAGAAAAAATTATGTCGCTTTTTATTAGATTTTAGATGCTCTTTAAACATTCTGCATAAAATGTACTTGATCATAAATAATTTTTATAAACATCTATTTATTGGCATCTTTTATATGAGCAGAAACTTGTTATTTATTGATTTATTCCTTTTTCTATTTACTTATGCATTTTAATGGTAAATAAATGCAATCACAAGTTGGGTGCAACAACTACAAAATCTTAATCTAATTTGGCCAGTGGCATTTTGTGTAATCAACTCTTCATGGTCTGCGTAAAAGTCATTTAAATAGAGACCATTGACTTAATGGGAAATTACAATCGGTAAAGGAGTTCACTGTAAAAATCTTTTATAAAACCATTTCCAAATATTTCTCTCAGGCTTTTACATTGTATTAACAATGTAAAAATTATCATTTTCCAGTTGTAACTTCAAAATAAACCCTTGACGGCTGCAGATTACTATTGATATCATTACTACTATTGCTAACATAGCCTTTTTTTTCTATGTCTATCATATATCCAAGATTCTGAATGGATAAGCTCAACTTTAAAATTAATATTTAGGATCCAAATTTCTAAAAATTGTAACAATTTGTACATGGCTGTAGACCTGCGTGTGATAATTTTCTGTAATAAATTCCTTTTAGTTTGGTATAATTAATTTCTTGTAAAATATGTCCTAGAAAAGGGCCAATTCACTCTCAATTAAAATATTAAGTTATTGAAACCAAAACATGGTCACCAAAAGGTTTGACTCTTAAAAGTTTTTAGCTTGGGGCCGGTGAGATGGCTCAGCGGCATAAGCGCCTGCCTTGCAAGCGCGATGGCCCGAGTTTGACTCCCGGAACCCACATAGGAAAAAGGGGCCGGTGATATCGCTCAGCGGCACAGGTGCCTGTTGGCGCGTGAGGTCCTGAGGTCGACCACCTGGTACCCACAAAAAAAAAAAAAGTTTTTTCTTAATAGATAAAGTAGATTCTTTTTGATTGCAGCAATTTTCTAACCAAAGCATATAAAAGGAAGACAGGGATAGGATTTTCTCCATGAAATTAAGGGTTGACAAAGGTCTGGGGATGTTGTCAGAGCTCTGATTTTTCACTCAGTTACAAAGCAACTCTTTTTAAGAGCCAGTAACACACTGCATATTGTTCTGAGGGACACTACAGAAAAAAAAAGTAAACCAACACAGTAGGCACTGGCATGAGTTATGCCAGACAGAAGAAGATGCTCAATCCATTTGAACAATACCAGCCATGAGTTGCAAATTTATAATTGGTGAGTTTGTGATTGGCTTGACATTACACCTGCTTATTGAGCTTGCGTTTGGACAATAAACCATATTTCTACCTTTTCCTTGCAGTAGCCAAATTTTCTCAGGAAGAAATAACCAACAAAATAAGTTAGTTCTTTAAACTTGTAACTGTACTTGTCCTATTGCAAAAAAGACCGATACAGGCATTTCTTACAAAGCGACTGATGCATTTCAGAACTACAGCATTTGGATGATGAGGGGATTGTTGAGTGTGTAAAGCAGTACAATTTAAGTACTTTTTAGAAATTCCAATATTCTGAGAACTTTTCAAAACAAATTTACTTAGAAGCTGAGATGGACAAAGAGTATGGTGGATATTGTTATTGTATTATATTAAGGCAGATATTAATATCAGAAAGATAAGGAAAATCTAAGGAAAAGGTGGGTATTGGAAATGTGCTACCACAGATTGATTATGAAAGCTGACTTGCAGGAATCATAAGTATTTTCAACCCCCAGTATCGACCGCAGAATTCAAACACACAGGCAGGAAGCAGGCAACAGCGTAGCCAAACCCTCTAAAGGGACTGAACCTTCATAATGCAGCTTCCTAGTTTTCTCTTCCTTCTAAAACAAGATAGCAGATGATTTTGGACAAGCAAAAAGGCAGCATGTACAAACTATTCTCAAAAAAAGTTTTTTCAGTAGAATCTTATTATTTTATGTTCCATTATTCATCCACAGAGAGAACCATCATCATGATCTTCTTCCATGCCAGAAGATATGTCGCATAAAACCACTAATTATCGGGTACTAAGTATTAACTATACGGATTGGATATATCCTGCTAAGGCTATTTTGGTAAACTTAAGAACTCTCTAGTATCATTCCCTTAGGAAATATTTCCCTGTCTATAGCAGGTTCAAATTTGTGACTCAGTCTTTGGCCACTGAGTCCCATAGGAGGATGTACACTACTTAATCTTGTCTTCTTAAAATATAAACAAGAGATTTATAAAAGAAGATTACAGAACCCCAATCAAGATGTTGAAAAAAACCTGACTCATTCTAAAGTAATTTCACTTTACAATTGCATATTAATATGAACTATGAAAGTAATCACTGTATTTATTTTAATTATGATCTTTTGTCAGAATTTAACATATTACTAGAAAATAATTTGAAAATTTATATGAGAATTCTTAAAAGTCCTCTAAACATTTATACAAATTATTTAGCTACTAGAATATTGCTAAAGAGAATGAAGATTACATTGTGAATAATTGTAAAATATTCTCACAATATTTTAAAATTCAGGATAATGCATCAAAAATTGAACATGCTTAAATATATTGTGCTTTTATCTAAAGATAAGTTTTGCTATCAATTAAAATGTGTTGGAGACCATAAGCAGTGGAAGGGTTTGCTCGTGACAAATGTTCCATCAAGACCTTTAGAAGCTTCATATTTTAAGCCAGTAATTAAGTTTACTGAAAGTTATATAAGGAAACATAAAAATTTCTTCAGAAGCTCATAGAGTAGAGATAATTAAATGGTATGTAATTTCCACCAGTAAAAGTAAATCAATTCTCCCGTGAATTTCAGTAAGTTTCTAATATTTTGGGAGACAGAATTTTCATTTTTCAAGTATAAGGTTTATAAAATGTATTCAGTTGACCTAATGAAATATCAACTAACATCACAATAGGGAAATTTTCATTCATTCAGTTTGTTTCATAAGCAAGCAAGCTGTAATATATGAACCTTTAATTGAGCAAAGGTTAAGTGTATAAAAGGTACTAAAATACTAGTAAATTTTCTTGTTAAATAATATACACTGATTTTAAATACAATGAATGATTGAATATATCTATTTATTTGTCTGTATTTCTATATATTAAATAAATTACTCTGTGGATTTAGACAAGAACATAACCTTGTTTCTTTTAGTTCTTGACTCTTGGTTATACACATGACTTAAAAAATAAGATAGCAATAAATAATGCCCAGAGCATTTTTTTTTTTTTTGTGGGTACCGGGGGGTTGACCTCAGGACCTCGCGCACCAGTAGGCGCCGGTGCTGCTGAGTGATATCACCGGCCCCTTTTTCGTATGTGGGTTCCGGGAGTCGAACTCGGGTCCTCGCGCTTGCCGGGCAGGCGCTTAAGCCGCTGAGCCATCTCACTGGCCCTGCCCAGAGCTTTATACAAAGCCTAATGCCCAAATTTCAATCTAAATTAGTCATAACCAAGAACCAGAAGGATCTCAAGCTGAATGAAAAAAGAGAGTAGCTTCATCCTCACCAGGTATTACTAGGATTTTTGTATTTCCTGATACAGATGCCAAAGCAGACATCACAAAAATGTTTCAACAAGCAATTACATGCTTGAAACAAATGCAAGCATACAAAGGTGTAACAGATAGATGATAGGTAGTACAAGAAAATAAAAATGAGGCAAAAGAATAAATCAAACATGGAGAAGGACTCGGTAACACATTAACAGAAAAACAAACAAGAAAACGAGGGGGAAAACATCAATGACAAAATACAAAGGACAGAAGAAAATCAGCAGACTTGAAGATAGTACTGTACAATAAAATTTACCCATCTAAATAATAGAGAACAGAATAAAACATATCAACAGAGTCTTTCTGACTCTGAGAGTGTATCAAAAGAACCCTCAGAAGTGTTCCTTTGTGTATCAAAATGTTAATGCCGTCCTTTAAGCAAAGAATGAAAATGAGGAGACTAAATTACTCCTCTAGGAAATATGGCTGAAACATCTCCAAATGAGGTAAAAGACATAAAACCAAGATTCAGGAAACTGAATGAACAGCAAAGAGAATAAATCCAAAGACACCCATACCAAGACACACCACAATCAGACTCCAGAAGACTGAAGACAATTAATCGAAAGCACTTGCTCCATAAGCACGATGGACACCATGATGAGCTACAATGACACCTACATCCCAATCCTCAGGATGTGTGAATAGGTTATCATCCACTGCAAAACGGACTTGGCAGATGTGCTTAAGACTATTCACTACCCCGGTTCTTCTAGATTTACTGGATGTGTCCAATATAATCTCAATTTGTACAAGGAAGGCAGAGCCAAAAACGGAACAGCAGTGATAAAGCAGAGGTGGGTGTGATACCCTTTATGGAGGGAGGCCAAAAATAAAGATGGTCTGCTCCTGGAAGCTGGAAATGACAAAGAAAGAGATTCTCCCTAATAGCTCCTTTGGAAGTATCACATATGTGGTGATCTATTTGGGAATTCTGATCTACAAGACTAAGGTGGTAAATTTGCATTACTTTTAGTCACTAAATGCGAGGTTTTTGTTATGATAGCAATAGAAAATACTACAAAAGGAAAGATATTTACAAATAACAAAATTGACGCCATAGGAAATCCTAAGAAATGTACAAAAAGGTTCTCTCTCTAAATCAGTTCATCAAAGTCAAATCTATTAGAGCAGCTATATTTAAAAGCAAATAAAACTAACCAAATCAAAAGAAACCCAAAATTTGGCAATACCATATGCTAGTCAATATTCAGAGAATTGATTCATTCATTCATTACTGGACAAAGTGTAAAAGGACACCATCACTCTGAAAAACAATTTGGCAGTTTCTTACAACCTAAATATATAACTACCATATAACCAAATAATAAGATGACGTCTTGGGCATTTATCCCAAAGGAAAGAAAACTTAAACTCACACAAAAGCAAGACATAAATATTTATGAGTTTCTTTGTAAGAGTAAAAACTGTTAATAAATTAGAGTCTTTTCAATGGGTAAACTGTTAAAAGCTGTGATACATCAATATTACTATTATTTCTTGTTATTCTTTTCAGCAAGAAAAAGAAATGGATTATATATGCAGGAATCTTAAATCTCCAGAGAGTTACACTGCACAATGTAAAACAGTAATAATAAAATGTTATATATTCCATACTTCTATTTATAAAACATTCTCAAAATAATGAAATAGTGAAGGAGAAAAGATCATTGGTTTCAAGGAATTAAGAATTGGTCATGGATATAAAAGAGCAGAAGGAAGGATCTTTGTGGGGCTGGAAATACTCTGTGTCTTGTCTCTCTTGCCTTTATGTACAACAATTCCCTGATTGTAGTATTCTACTATACTTTTCCAAGGTAGAACCATTGGACTATGTCTAATAAATGCTACATGGGATCTCTGCATTATTTCCTACAACTGTACGGGAATCACCAATTTTCTCAATGTTTAAAAACTTTATTAAAACTTTCAACTCTATATTTTTCTGTTATGTACTGTCATTTTGCTCTGGCATTTATGGTTGTATTTCTAAATTTAAGTGTATAGATTTTTTTAATTAATTTTTCCTTTTGACATTAGTTGATGTGCTACTTTAGCAAGAGGATTGACCGCTGTCATAGTTCATTTACAGGCATGCAGGTGACCACGTGCGCTCACACACTGTGTTCTCATTGGCCCCCTGCCACTTTTACTATAAATCATTTGTTTACTCATTTCTATCATTTTATATGAGCCAGTTTCATAATATGATTAGTATCACTTCTCCATCTTATAATTTTCTCTTCTTAAATTTAATAATTTGGGACGTTCAAGTCTTTTATTCCTGGGAATGAACATGTTTAGTGTCATAAGAGGTAAAGAATGCTAAAGTTGGCCTGGTGAGATAGCTCAGCAGTATAAGTGCCTGCCAGGCAAGCACGAGGTCCTGAGTTCGACTTCCGGAACGCACATAAAGGAAGAAAAGGGCTGGTGATATCGCTCAGCAGCACAAGCGCTTGCTGGCAAGCGCAAGGTCCTGAGGTCAACTCCAGGTACCCACATGGAAAAAAAAATGCTAAAGTTTGGGAAAAAAGCATATAAAAAATATAAGGCTAACAAATGTGGAGAACAGTGTGAAGATCTAGGGTCTATGGAAAGTAAAAAGTGAGTACAAAGTAGGGAGATTGTGTTGTGCACTATTAATTTGTTATGACATGATAATAAAGTGACTATCCATCTGCCTCTTGCCAGGTATTTCCTATATTATGTTTAAAGTACGTATGGAAGCAGTACTCACTGGAGTGAAAGAAATCAGAAGATAGTCTTCTCTTTGCCGATATTTGGTGAAAACTCATTTTGCTAAATCACTCTTTTAATATTGGAAAGTCTGATTATTGCTATAAAGACACATAGCTCTTCTGAACTGACTTTTGTGCTATAATACACCACATTTACCTTGGTATTTATTCTTGTTATGTGGTGGGAGGTAAGGCTTTATGCTAGACAACCTTTTAAGTTAAAGATGATGAACTATATCAATAAATTATATTGCAACAAAATCACCAGGACCAGATGGCAGTCATTCAAACATTCTCCAGGAACTTCGAAATTAACTCGCTGAGCTACATACTAAAATATGTTTAATCTGCCATTGACAACAGCTACTCTGTCTGAAAACTAAACACCAGTCAATGTTAGGATGATTATGCTACTCAAAAAATAATAAGAAGTATAAGAAGTCCATTTAAAAATATATCTATGGGCTGGTGAGATAGCTCAGTGACATAAGCGCCTGCCTTGCAAGCAAGAGGTCCTGAGTTTGACCCCCAGTACCCACAAAAATATTAAATACATAAAAAAATTTAAAAAATAAAAATATATCAAAAGAAATTCTATGGTTGAATAGAGTTTTTATCTGCTGAATTTCTTAAGAAAGTATATTTTCATTTTAATAATATAATTTGTCTATATTTCCTACAAAGTCACATGGTTTATTCTATGCAGAAAAATACATGCTGTGAGTTGTAATATGACAAAATGAAGCTTCAGATAAATGCAAAAACAGCTGACTACACAGATCACCCAGGCTGGGAGAGGACAGGTATCCAAAGGTACATTTAGTGTGCTTTAGATATCATCACAAAGAGAAAACTTGTTAGCTTAAGACTTTTGAAATTCTTTTGTTTCTAACTAACTATGAAACTAGAGTAAGAGAGTTTTCTACGGAATGGTTTTCAGTAATCCTATTCTTTTGCGAAGGCTTTAAGGCAGGAGTGGAGTCTAATGCATAGTAAATAGTAGATATTCTCCAGCTTCTTAAGGACAAATGTTCTTAAGACTGAATAGGCATTTATCCAATTAGGAACAGCAGTTTTATAAATATGAGAATTGTCTGCACTTGTGAAAATCCTGTTTCTCCTATAACAAAGAATTATGAAGTTATCTTCCCTTATGCCCACAGGCCTTGCTCACAACCAAGGGTAAGAGATTCTATAAGGGTACAAGAGAGATCAACTTAGCATGCTGCCCACCACAAGGGCAGTTTATTTGTCACATGTGCTTATACTTTAAAAAGAATAACAAATTTATGTGATCACAAAAATTATCAAATCCTTCTTGATCCTATGTTCAAATTTTAAAAGCTAATAAAATATTTAAAATTGTAAAAGGAATAAAAACACAAAGTTGAGATGAAATAAAACTACTTTTTAAGATGTAATGCCCACTAACATATTTAGAGGAAATACAGTTAAAACTTTTGTAGTAATATTTGACTTTAAAATTTATCAGTGGATTTTCAAACATTAGGTAAAATTTGTTGCATAAACAGGCTCAGAAATGTCCCTATAAATTGCTCATTAATTCCTAAGTGAAGGCAGAATTGTTTGCACGTGAAAATGTGGGCGACATCAGCATACGAAAGTTCCCAGCATTAATAATGGCATGCATTGTACCAGCTGTACTCTGATGTGATGCCCTGAAAAAAAACAAGCTTCGAATACGTAATGTCTCTGCCAAAAATTCATTACCTCATTGTGAAGAAATATGCAGCCAAAAACAACTGTGGGAACTTCTATGACACTCTTGACCTTTTCAGTTCAAAAATATCAATTTTGGGAAAGACTGAAAAACAGCTCCAGAAAAAATAGTATGTTGATTAGACATTATAATCAGAGGAAAAACATATCCCTATACTGAAGATTGGTTTGAGAAAAACTACTAAGAAGTTTTACCTTTCTTAAGGTAAAACAAACATGAATCGGGTAGGAATTAGAGGTATTGCACCCTTATAAATTTTCATAATTTGAAAATTGATATGTATACTAAAGCATTTATAGATGAAAGATTAAGTTATCCATCAATTAATTTCAGGGCTTATAATATAATTCATAACAATAATGTGTGAATACTTATTAAAAATTAAAACCATTAAGAAAATGTTAGAAATTTATAAATCTAAACAGATTAATCCATTGTTTTTTCTCCTAATAAATTCTTTTTTCTTTTTTTTTTTTGGTGGGTACCGGGGGGTCGACCTCAGGACCTTGCGCGCCAGCAGGCGCCCATGCCGCTGAGCGATATCACCGGCCCCTTTTTCGTATGTGGGATCCGGGAGTCGAACTCGGGCCCTCGCGCTTGCAAGGCAGGCGCTTACGCCGCGGAGCCATCTCACCGGCCCCTCCTAATAAATTCTTGCAGTTTTTCTTTAGGTTTCCTTCTAATTGAAATAAGAGCTACTCAAACCATTTTGGTACATCAAAGAACAAAAGAAAAATGTTCTTACTCTGAGAACCATGGAAAAATATTTAGTGTTGTATAAGGGAATACAATAAGAGAAAAAGGAAGTGTAGATTGTTGTTCAATTGCGGAAAAAAGTAAAATACTTAATATAAGTGTATGATTTATGTATAAAACCAGATTTGTGTTTTCTGTTATTAACCACTATATAATATATAAGCAGAGCAGTGAATATATTTCATTGAAAAAACGTATCTGTCAGGTGTGTATATGACTCAGGCAAACTCTACCCCAAACATGAAATACAGCATCCGGTTAACTTCACATTGAAGAAACACAGAACCAGTGAAAAAGTATGGCAAACGCTTGTATCTTACCAATCCATTTAGTTAAACTTTCATTTTATGTTTTAGGTTTCATTTTAGGTTTTTTGGTTTTTGGGTTTTTTTTTTTTTTTTTTTTTTTTTAGTTTTTACTTTTAGTTTAGCTTTTCCATTTAGTTTTTAGTTTTTCTATTTAGTTAACACAACCTTAGTTTTATTAGTTTTTGTTAATTTCAGTCAGTAAACTGTTCAATGTAGATATGAGGACACAGAAAATTATGCTTTACATATTCATATTTATGTTCAGTCACTTGTTGAATCAAGTGCAATGTTACTACAATAAGGCAACATAAGTTGTTGATAGAAATCCATTAGAGAACATGAGATTAAAATAGATACCAACCTCTCAGATGCCCTCACCAAAACTTTCAATAATTATTTTCATAGTTAATAAAAGTACACCTAAATACTAAGAAAGACTGTATTAATAATTTCCATATTCCAGTATCTCAGATATGTTTTCATTAGCGATATAACTAATGATAACCACATCTGATATGTGATCATGTTATGCTACCAACTATGGAGCAAATTTCCTCCTTTGAAATTGGTTTAAAAATCTATTGGTCTTGGGCCGGTGAGATGGCTCAGCGGCGTAAGCACCTGCCTGGCAAGTGCGAGGGCCCGAGTTCGACTCCCGGATCCCACATACAAAAAAGGGGCTGGTGATATCGCTCAGCAGCACGGGCGCCTGCTGGCGCGTGAGGTCCTGAGGTCGACCCCCCGGTACCCACAAAAAAAAAAAATCTATTGGTCTTACCTGGGTCAGTTCCCTATTTCATATATGCAAGTTGCTTAGAAAATTGGACAACACATAAGGGTTCTTTCCACCATAGTGGTGGTGTTGTTTGAGGGCAAACCTTGGTGCTGTAGAATCTTTATGCTGTGGAGGGTAAAGTATGGGAAGGGAAGAGAGAAGCTACAAGGAGGCATCTCAAGAGTTTGGTAGGTGTCTTGGTCTGAACTTCATGTCCTGATTTATCTGAGTTATAGGAGTATCTCCCCACATAAAATATTCTTATATTTTTGGAAGATATTCTAAGATTCTTAGTCCTATATCATCAAGAT
This sequence comes from Erethizon dorsatum, assembly GCA_028451465.1. Classification (NCBI taxonomy): domain Eukaryota; kingdom Metazoa; phylum Chordata; class Mammalia; order Rodentia; family Erethizontidae; genus Erethizon; species Erethizon dorsatum. Next base: position 62,842,913 of record CM051833.1, read on the forward strand.
CCATCCCTTTCCATTGTCTGTAATTATTTTAGTCCATATCTGCTAGGTTCTAACATCATTTTGGTGAGCATTTCCGAAGCAGAGACTGGTTCATTCTTACACAATTAAAAATAAGTTCAAGTGAAATTGAGGAATATGACAATGTAAAATGTCATCTTGTGAGATGTAACATTCATCTAAGGATTTCAGGATATTTCTGTTCCTAGCAAAAGAGGGCGGGTGTCTTTTCTAGCTCAGATGTGGAGTGTCGGAATTTGGTATTAGGGATAAGAATATTTAGAATGGTAAATAACGAGAAAAATTTGAGGCACAGGGGACCTAAAGTACATCCACCATGATGCCAGCCTTCTAGGTCTTGGCCTTCTAAAGAACATATGCAGGTGATACACATTTATTCTTCCTTTTTGTAATGCTTATACTCAACCAATCAGATCTGAGGTTCTTATCACCACAGTTTTCTTTTGGCTCAAGAAGATGTGCACCTAGGGGCCGGTGAGATGGCTCAGCGGCACAAGCGCCTGCCTGGCAAGCACGAGGTCCTGAGTTCGACTCCCGGAACCCACATATGGAAAAAGGGCTGGTGATATCGCTCAGCGGCACGGGCGCCTGCTGGTGCACGAGGTCCTGAGGTCGACCCCTGGTACCCACAAAAAAAAAAAAAAAAAAAAAAAGAAGATGTGCACCTTTGCTTAGAGGTATCTTCATGTTCACACTACATCACGAGTCCTAGTTACCTAACCCAAGCTTATCATTTGCTTTCTTCAGAGTATATATAACATTTAACAACAGCCACTAATCTCTACAATCTTTACCTACTTTTTATGCATCTCAAGCACTATGATATTACATAGGCCAGTTAACACTTAAAATAATGTCATCTCATTTCACTATGTAGCAGTCATAGGAATTGTAGTAGTACAGTATACCAGGAGCACCACCATCTTACTTAAAATCCATAATAGGGTTTGCTACATGTACAGCATAACAGTCAATTCTATAATCCTATTCTAATTCTGAGTATCTGCTTCCTAGAACAGTATCTACTGCCAACTATTTTATTTTATACTATCCTACCGGACACCCATAAGCAAAGTTTTAAACAAGTAGTTTATTTAAAAGGTAATTGAAGAAAAAATTGATACATAATATGAATTTAAGGCAGAAACCAGAGGGAATTCGTTAAACTGTGCATCATCAATAAAATAACTTTTTAAATATCTGGAGCTTAATTTTAGTAAGGAATCCCAAAAACCAGCATAGAAACCAGTGTTTAAGAATAATCACACCTGACCCAGGAGTATGTATGCATTAATTGCTGCTGGTCACTGAGAGATTTGCAAGTATAGTCTGGGATGATGGTCATTATTTCTTTGGCACTATAAGATGGCAAGGACATAACTGTGTCCTCAAAGTTTGTATGTAAATCCGTAATCTCCAAAGTGACTATATCTGGAGACAGAGTTTTTAGTAAATAAAGTTAAATGGAGTCATAAGACTGAAATTTATTATGATTTAGATCTAAAATGTCCCCCAAAAAACTCATATTCAAAGGTGGGGGACTGATTGGAGGGGGAGGTAACTGGGGCAATGGCTTAGGAAGGCTTTACTCTCACCTCCATCTCCTCTCTTTTCCTTCAGCCTCTTGATGGACACATTACGAGCAGCTTCCCTCCTCCAGGCCCTTCCGCCATGTTGCTTGTGCCTCACAGCTGGCCAACTGTGAACTCAACCCTTTGAAATTGTGAGCCCAAATAAACTTCTTTCTTTAAATTGTAGGTATTAGGTATTTTGTTTCACTGTTGGGAAAGCTGACTAATACAGAAAATGGGTACCAGGAGTGAAATCCTTGCTGTGACTGTATGTAACTAGGCAGTTAAGAAGCCTTTGGAACTGGTTTGCAAATGACATCTGGGACAGACTAAAGGAGATTCTTAACAGGCTGAAGGCAAAGCAGACAACTTCTTCACAGTGACAGTCCTTAAACAAGGTAGGCAGATGTTTTCTGTGGGGAATTGGGCAATAATGACAAGAAGGGTTAAGGGTGAATATATTAAAGCCAAAGAATAAGAAGGTGGTGATGACAGCCTCTGTTACAACAATTAATTATAGAAAAATTATGCAGATTTAGGTATAATTTATTTTAAGCACCTTAGATCTATAAGAACATGGAGTTCGCTGGAGTAATCATACATGTTCTAGAGATAGGCTTTCATTACTCCAAGATTTCAAAAAGTATAGAGAAGTCATGTTAGGGTTAGCAATAGGTGAACCTCTTATACAGAATGACAGACAATTTGGTGTCTTTAACAATGCGAGCTCCAATAATTAATTAGTACCGAAGCTATCTAAATTTATAGTAAGATAATTAAATTACATTGCTATGACCCAGTCAGTGTTTGAAGTTGCAAAATCAATCAGTGTTTTTATTTAAGACACTCTAATTTCCCATGGAGTCAATGTGATTTATAATAGGGAAGGATCAAAATATTGATTATGATTTGTAGTCATTATAAGTAACTCAAATATACAAATTCTAAAAGGAACCAAATTCATTATCTTATTATGTCATTGTATTAATTGAAGGATTCCTTTTTATGACAAAAGTGAAGAACATTAAGTGCCTTCTCTACGTACAATTTTACTAATGCATGGCAGGAAAAAATGCAAAGAACCTATTCATTTGTTTTTTTTCTTCTCCCAAAGACATGATTTTGTATTTGAAGCATGAATATATTAATCTAGATTTTACATTGTATATATAAAAATATGTTGATTTGATGTCAATTTTACATCTAGCATTTAATTTACATAAATTAACATATTTCATATTTTATTTATGTATAAAGTGTTGTATTCCAACAGTAAAATTATGTCATCTAAGTACAACTAGATTGCTTTAATTCTCCCTGTGAATTCTATCGTCTTTGTTTCTCTCTTTGGTCTATTGTAGTGTATTAAGTAGTATATCCATTACAATGTTAAGTAAAAGAGGACCTACAGAGCTCATTTTCTTGTTGATTAGCACAAATCATGTAGTTGTATGCACACGCTGATGACAGTTTATATTTTTAAACTTTGTTTTTAAAATTTGTCTTGCTCTTTGCTGTAACATTAAAAACATTATTAAAGATATAGCTATACATATCCACTAACTTCAAACAAAAAATAATTCTTGATGTTTACCTGCACATGTAGATGATAATTATATTGTTCAAGGGTATAATGAAACATAAAATTCCAAAATAATTAATGTAACAATATAAAATGAGTGTCAATCTCTGAGAACGCTTTAACAAAGAAAATCATTGTCATTTTCAAAAACCCATGTAAAAATATTAACTAAAACATTATTAAAAATTACATAAACATATTGAGACATGATATGTCATAGTCATTTGAGTTTTATTCTAGGAATTGAAGATTTAATTTTAGAAAATTATAGTTCAGGGCCGGTGAGATGGCTCAGCGGCGTAAGCGCCTGCCTTGCAAGCGCGAGGGCCCGAGTTCGACTCCCGGAACCCACATATGAAAAAGGGGCCGGTGATATCGCTCAGTGGCACGGGTGCCTGTTGGCGCGCGAGGTCCTGAGGTCGTCCCCCTGGTACCCACAAAAAAAAAAAAAAAAAAAAAAGAAAATTATAGTTCAATTCATAATAACCATAGAGCTAGTGAAAAAAAGTTAAATGGTCTTTTACATACACTCAGAAAAGCCATTTGAAAAATATGTTCTGTTTTCACGAGTTTTTACTCTGCACTAGTGAAAATTAAAAACTTTTTTCTTGTATCTGTTCTTTCTGCTTTATTTGATTTACTCCAGTCTTTCACTTGTACTTACAGAGACTAGTTAATTGCATTGATATAAATGTCTAATGCTTACAATATTCCTTTTCCACCTGATTTTGCTGGATTCTTTCAATCATGGTTTATTAGTTTATACTATCATTATGGTTAAGGAATGTTTAAATTTTAGTTAAATTTCTTTGAAGCAAGGTTGTCTCATATGTGAATTTTATTATTGCTTGTTTCTTTTTAAATTTGACCTGCCTTTTGATTGTTTTTTTGTTTGTTTGTTTCTCTTATTTCTTTGTGGTCACAGAAGATTATTATCTTTTGAATTTATTAAATTGTTCCTTTTAACCGAGATATAACAATATCTAAAGTCTTCCATATATATTTGAAAAGGTAGCATATGTTTTTTGCGGCTATACACATTTACAAATTTTCATATGAAAGTATTCTATTTTAAATCCCAAAAATCAAGTTTTTAAAAAAGTCCACCATTTCCATCTGCTCCAAAAGATTAATCCACTCCAGAAGAACAAGTAAGAAAGATACTAAGTGATCAGAAAGTATATATAAAAATGTATTTTATTTTTGCATTTCTCTAAATTTCTTCTTGACTCATATTGTTTCAGTTTTATGTCAGTTGTTGCTATGTGAGATGAAAGGTAGCTCTTTGCATTTCCGGTGTCCATCTTTGTCTCTTATATTGTTGTTCAGATTCTACCTTCTCATATGTATGAATTGTGCTCTCTTCTTTCTTTTGATTTATGTTTTCCTAGTACATTTTTATCTATAATTTATTTTACCTATTACAGATTAATTAATTTATTTCTGAAGTCATTTTATACATTCTATTTGTCTTCAATTTCTTTCATTTTATTTATTTATTTTATTTTTTTTTTTTTGTGGGTACCGGGGGGACGACCTCAGGACCTCGCGCGCCAGAAGGCGCCCGTGCCACTGAGCGATATCACCGGCCCCTTTTTCGTATGTGGGTTCCGGGAGTCGAACTCGGGCCTTCGCGCTTGCAAGGCAGGCGCTTAAGCCGCTGAGCCGTCTCACCGGCCCTCTTTCATTTTATTTTGATGGCATAATACATTTTCTTATTTATCTCATATTCTGTTTTACTCTTGTGAAATATTTTCATTAATTTCAACTTTATCTGGCTATGTAAGGTCTTTTTCCAAATTTTTATTTTTGCCCATCTTTATTTCTAATATTTTCTAATTCTGATTTTTAGCTGTTCTTAAAATAGTGTTTTTAAATTTTATTAATTGTCTGGTATGATGTCTTGGTCTTTCTTCTTTGTTCAAATGGTATTGTGCTCTCATAAGCCATGAAAGTACTAAGTTGCTAAATGCACTCCACCGCTTACTCACTGGTTTGATCAGAAACTATAGTGAAAACAAGTTAAACTACATAATAGTTGATATCTTCTCCAGTCTCTGCAATCTCTACACAGAGAATCCCTTGTGGCTTCGCCTAGTCATTGTTTCAGTTGGGTCATCAAAAAATTGTGCTAATACACATTTTAAAAGTCACTTTCTGGGCCGGTGAGATGGCTCAGCGGCGTAAGCGCCTGCCTTGCAAGCATGAGGGCCCGAGTTTGACTCCCGGAACCCACATATGAAAAAGGGGCCGGTGATATCGCTCAGCGGCACGGGTGCCTGTTGGCGCGCGAGGTCCTGAGGTCGACCCCCCGGTACCCACCAAAAAAAAAAAAAGTCACTTTCTTATAGCTAAGTCAGTAATTTGCATATCCAGTACCAATGTAGTAGTCACCCATAGAATATTATTAAAATCTTTAAAATGCAAATTTAAGAATATTCATCTAAAAGCATGGTGTTGTAAATCACAAATCAAGTTTTAGTGTTTTTTTCCCTGAGAACTACCCATTAGGGAAGAAGAAAAAGATAGAGAAACTTGCATAAAATGGTAAGTAGTCAGGCACAACATAATACTCCAAAACTGCTGTAGCAATTGCATGGTTCCTGCGGGGGTGCAAATTGTGCTAATTTCATGCATATTAAGTTACTAAGCAAAAGTTTTGTTTTCTTCATTAAAACATTTTCTGTAGGAATCTTTTAGGAATGCTAGAAAGTTATTTTGTTTTAGTTTATCTGTAGCTGAAATCATTTAATTTTATTATATGTAAATTTTAATTCTTCCTTGTACTTACTGTCAATGCTACAGTTTAAGGCACTTTGAACACTACTGCAACAATGTAACCAAGACAGCGCTTATCCTATGTCGTCATTTTAATGCGAGCTTTAGCTTGCAGTGAATTACGTATCAGAGTTCATGTCTTTTTTTCTCTTTTTTTCTCTTCTTGAATGTGGTATTCACATTAAAGTATCACAATTCCTCCTCTATTTTAATAAAGATATGAATATTATAATTTTAGTTATCAAATTTGTTCAAAAAACTGTGGCTAATGCGTGTGGAAACAACTGCAGAGAAGTAGATAAAATGTCTTTGTTTCAGGGTGTGCGTGTGTGTGTGTGTGCTTTTTTGCATGTGAGTGTGTGTGTTTTGGGTATATATGAGCATACATACTGCAGAGATAAAGTAACTTGGTTCACTGCCTCATGGACACTAAATTAAGAAAAGGAAGTTCGATATAGGATGGAGAAATTTCTATGGCTCTATCAGATCTTAATACGGATATTGCATAGGAAGTGGCTTTGGGCTGTGTTCTCCCATAGAAACTTGGTTACTTCTCTATGTAGGGAAAAGAAAGATGCGACAGCTTATGTAAAGGCCGAGAGAAAAGAACAGAGCACACTGGAGTGTTTGCTGTAAAACTCTGTTTCCCTTCTTTGTTCAGCCCAGTTACGTGGTACTGCGCAGCCTCGTTATGTGTTACTCAGGCAGTGATTAGGTGGTACTGTGCTGCTAATTACTGGCTATGGCTTATACGGCACGTGTTCTGTACAGAAAAACGTATCTATGAACCAGTATTTTGCTTTCTGTTTTCTCTTTCCTTGACAAGAACTATTGGAGGTGGTCACTCTCACAGTCGTCATTAGTCGGGTACCATTAGAAAGAGACGTCTTTGTCAATACGAGCCCAAGGCTGGTGCCTTTCTTCTTTCTTTTTCAGCCTCATCTATTCTAACATTAAGTTGTAAAATGTTCTATAGTTCATTAAGTTTGAAAAAGGATTTTTATTTAAGTTCTCAGTTTTGGGAGTTATAGAATAAAGTTTCTAATAAGCTACTTCAATTCACATTTCTTTTCACACAATTTTCTAGATGATAAGTATAAATTATAAGGAAGATTTTCAATTTTAGTTTTTTCTCTGTGTAAGAGGAAACTAATAACACTTTAATATGTCATCAAATAATTTCAAATTTTCATATTTGAAAATTAATAACTATTATTAAAATATGATTTTATGAATTACCACATAAAATACATACCCTTTCACCTACTACCTTTGGATAGCACATTTAAAAAATCTTCAAATACATCCAATCATAAAATTTTAATTCTATTAAATGAAAAATATAAGAGCAACTTACAGTATCAGATGTGAGGTTTCTACATTTTCGTGGAAATAAATGTGTCTTCAATGTGAAGTCAAAAGCTTTTTAGTAATACGTTTAAGCCACCACAATCACTAACTCATAAAAATTCAACTTTGTCACAGACCCTAAATTATCACAGTTCCTGAAATTAATCAGCATCGTTAATAACCTAGAAAAGACCTTTCACAAAATGTCTGCAATGGCTACTTCTTCTTTTCTTCTGGCTGTTTTTAGCCCCCAGTACTTGATGAATTTATTGGAAGACTCTTTTGGAAACAGTACTTGAAACCTCACATCCAATAATGCGAGAGGAGGAATACATTTTCTTTGCATCCCTAATTATCTAAAGATGATTTCAAAACTGCAATCTATGTCACCAGATCTATCAATACCATGGCTTTGTTTCTGTACACCTCACTTTGTTGCAAAAATAACCTTGGCACTGGCTGATGGAAAGCACTTGTGTCTCAAATTAAGCAAAATGATCATATACACTTAAATAATGAGCATTATACAAACATAAATGATAAAACATAGTCATCGTATCTCATAACATAGCGCTGAATTTTAGTTATTCTTAGGCTATCTGTGTTGATGCTATAGGTGTATATACAAGTATGTATGCACCATATGTGTGTGAAATCGAGAGAATCAGACTTATATGGACTAGTCAAGTTGTAGCTGTCATTTCAGTAAAAAACAACCAGACAAAATTTTGATTCACCAAATTATATACCATATGTGCTTATAAAGTTCATAAATTATTACTCAAATAGGTCTCAAAAACTTTCAAAAATTATTTTGAAGTTTTAATTTCCCTGTAGCTCTTTCATCTAAGCAATAATATTCTAGTTGTTTAGCCAAATTTATCTTTGTCCTGTTGAATGAAATGATAATAATATGTTGCTTTCAACTTTCAAATGCTAAGCACATTTTAAAAGTTCAAAAGACATGCTAAATAGTGTTTCCATCAAACAGGCTAACAAATTAGTAAATAGGGAAAATTGGAGAAGTATCGGTGTGAAAATATACTGGAGAAAGAAACTTGCCCTTTTAATTGTGTTTGAGTTTCAAAATATATACAGCTTTTTCATTTTGCAATATCATAGTTCACAAAACAGAGAAAATTATGCTCCTGAATTAATTCAACTTTGCCTGCTATGGCAAAATGATTTGAATTATACTAATAGAATATCATGTATACTAAATCACATGTTATCTTTAAATAATGTCATAGTTAAAAATCCCATGCAGTAGTGAATGCAAAATTATAGTTTTGAGATAATATTCACAAACAAATTGTCTGACAATGGGCACTTTGCAAACTAAAAATAAAAATTTAACACTCACATGTATTCCTAGGAATGGATATCACTCTACCCTCTGTACAGATGAGTAGACTGAGTCACGGGGAATTTAAATTTAATTTTACTTATGTAATATATTCAAATGCAATCTTCTAATAATTTGAATATAGGCAGCATGCCTTTACAGCCCGTACATTTTGTTGTTTGATTTTTCATGTACTAATGTTGTAAGATTTTTTCTTTCTTTAAATGGTCAGTTCACCAAATAAATTTTCAAAAATTGCTTCCAATAAACAATTAGGGCTTGGTTCACATTTTGGACCATGTAAGGAAAAATGCACCATCACATGTTTAATGAAAGCTTAAAATAACACATTATTTCCATCTTTGAAATAGCTCATCTGTCTCTCCAGTTATATATCAATTTACCATCTGTCACCTCACCTACTATTGATATATTATGTGCTAAAGTTAAATAATGCTGAGATAGAAATTTGCAGTATCCTCATGGAATAGATGTTTCTCTAGATATCTCGAGAGAGATAGGTAGGGAAATTGAAGTCTTTGAGATCACCAGAATTTGAGGTTTATTAAACTCTTAATTTTAAATGTAACACTGTTAATATGAGTTTGTTTGTACCTACAACACAGGGAAACTTTCTTGTTTTTAATCATAACACAACTGTGTTAGTTAGCTTTCCATTGCTGTGACAAAACACCAACCTAAACAACCTAAAGGAGGACTGATGGTTTCAAAGTTTTCAGTCCATGGCTGACTGGCTATGTCACTTTTAAAAGCAGTACAAGGCAAGGGGAATCATTTTGGCAAAAGGGCATGATGGAGGAGAGGTATTAATCTTAGGGAAGCCAGGAAACAGAGAGGGAAAGAGCCAGAAAGGAAGAAACCAGAGATAAGATGTATGGCCTTCAAAGCCACATTTTTAGTCACCTACTTTAATTAGGTCCCCTAACATGCTTATTCAGCTATAGAACATCAATGGTTAATCCACTTGATGCATTTGCAGACCCCATGATCCAGTTATGTTCTCAAAGCCAGAATTTTGAGCACATGAGTCTTCTGGGGGACATTTAAGATCAAATCATGAACCAAGCATTATGTCTCCAAAGAGTTATGTCCTTTTCATTGTGAAAAATGCATTTAGTCTATCTCTAAAGTCATCGAAGTCCTAAAATTTCCAGCATCACTGAAAAGTCCAAGTCCAAAGTCTCCTTTGACACTGAAAGCAAACTCTTAGCTTAAGCCCTATAAAAATAAAAAAGAAAGTAAGACACTTCCAACATACAACAGCATAGGATAATATTCCCATACCAAAAGGGAGGAATAACAGAAAAATTCCAAGCACGCTTGGCTATGTCATTTATGACAAAGGGACCAAATCTCTTTGCTGGAAGAAAGATAGGCTCTTTAACAAATGGTGCTAGAAAAAGTGGCTATCTACATTCCGATGGTTAAACCTAGACCCATATCTCTCACCATGCATGAAACTAAAATCAAAATGGATCAAAGATGTAAACATTAGAACAGAAACAGTCTTCTGGAAGACAAAATAGGTAAAACTCTTTAAGACTAGATGTAGGCAAAGACTTTCTGAACAAATCCTGGCTGCACAAGAAATAACACCAAGAATCAACAAATGGGGTCACAGCAAATGAAAAAGTGTCTGCACTAGCAGAGTAAAGAGACAATCTACAGAATAGAAAAGAAAAACATTCTTCGCCAGTTCCTCCTCATACAAAGGACTAATATCTAGAATATATAAAGATCTCAAAAAATTAGAACCCCCAAATTTAAAGACCTAATTAAGAAATAGGCATCTGTAATGAATACTCACTTCTCAGATGAAAAAATATAAATGGCCAAGTAATACATGAAATATTTTGCTTAGTTTTCTTTCACAAATATAATAATTTAGAGAAGCTATTCAAATGAAAGCAAAAATTAAGGATTAATTTTTGCCTTTTGTATTAAACCATAGTAATTAAGCTTTATAGGAGTTAATTTTAAAATACGTACTTCTAGATGAATCCAAATTATAGATTAAACAGTTGTACAATTATCCATGTTCCAATGAATGTGGCATGAAAGAAGGGCATCATTTGCAAACTCAGGTGAAACTGGTAGGTGCTTTCCTGGTGTTATGGAAATGTTACGTATAAATAAATAATAAATACATAAATTTGTAAAGGCTTCTAGTCAGATGCTATACCACATATTTACTTAGATTTATTTGTGACTATGAGACATGTTTTGTATTTTTATTCAAAAGCAGTTTTCTTGGATCATTTTGATTTTTCTTAATTCATTAGTATTGTATAAAATAATTGATTTCTTTGTTATAGTTTTTGAAGTCTGAGGAATGTTTTATTCATCTAATTAATAATACTGTCTACCTGCTCAAAAGTGAAACGCCAGATGCAACACAATACAATTTAGCACATAAATTTTAACAATGCGACCAAAAGGCATAAAGCGATATGCTCATGACAGGCCCCAGTGGTAACATAACAGCTGAAAGTAGCAGCAATTCTGGCTATAGTTAAGCTCTGGAAGGATTATTCCATAAGCAAAATTATTTTGTGAACATCTACACTCTACAGTAAGCTTGGATAAAAAATAGTTTTCAATGCACAACTGTTACAACCAGATGACCTTTCAGGAAATGAGTTTGACTAGTTTACTCTGTGAAAGTCATAATGCTTTATTTCTTTATAATGTGCAACAATTTTCAATCACCCACTCAAAAAACTTTTAATGGAAAATGCCATACTGTATTAGACAAATACTAATTTCTCAAGTTATCTGAGAGTATCTGCTGCTTGACTGTATGAAATTACTAAGTTTCATCTTAAAATATAATTTCTTTTTAGCCTCTATAGAAAAACATGCCATTTTGAGCTATAGTGGCTAGCCTCTATAAATACTAAAACAATATATGGAGATGTATCCTAATAAGTCAAAATTCTGTAAGCGCAATATTTGATGTTTAACATGGAAAATCTGTATAGGAATCCACACATAGAGTGGATGATACTGGGGCTTTGGGTGCATTTATACGATGCTCTGCAGGAGTTGAAACAAAGAAGGCAGCCGCCTTTCACCAATGTGAGCACCTGCTTACAAACTTGGCAGCTTAAAATTTGCACCGAGGAAACATAGGGTGAATTGGAAGAGAATTTTTATGAATAGCTTATCATCATCTGTTTTGCAGAACACTAATCTGCTTTTGTGTTTACTATCATGCTCTAAATGAGAATGTATCCCCAGTAAAAAGAAAGTCAGGAAAGAAGATATATTCTATGGGTTGAATGTGTCCTCCCAAAAGCACATGTTCAAAACTTAATCTCCAGCGTAGCAGTTCAAGGAAGTAGGACCTAATGAAATATGGTTAGACCTTGAAAAAAGGAAAAGGGGATTAATGCTACTATTGTAGAAGTGGGCTAATTATAAAGGGAGACTTTATCTTCCCAGTTATACACACACACACTCTCCCTCTTACTCTCTGGGTCTTTCTTTGTCTCTTGTTCTTTCTGACCCTACAGCAAAAGGGCCTTTGCCAGATGTTCACTTCTGGATTTTGGGGTTCCTCACCTCAATGCTGTAAAATTAATTTTCTGTCTTTTATAATTTTATAATTTATAATTTATAATTTTATAATCACCCAGTCTCAGGCACTTGTCACAGCAACATAAAACAAAGATCACTTGTAAAAAAGTGAAAGCATCGTTAAAATTGAAATTTGAGCAGATTAAAATACCTTATGGTATGAATTTACCTTGTTTTCTGATACTTATACAAGGAGAAGATTTTCTCCCATGGTACAAACTTAATTAAAAACCAATATGTGAGGGCTGGAGATTTAGCTCAGCAGCACAAGTGCCCGCCTGGCAAACGCAAAGTCCTGAGTTCGATCTCCAGTACCAAAAAAAAAAAAGAAAGAAAGAAAGAAAGAAAGAAAGAAAGAAAGAAAGAAAGAAAGAAAGAAAGAAAGAAAAAATGTGTGGTTTTATACGGTTTGCTCTTACTCCACACCAACGACACTTATTTTCCCCACTGTTATGCTTAACTATATACCTCTTTGGGGAAGTAGAATCACGATACTGAAAGACATGGAAACTGGTGATCTTAATGAACTCACCTTGGTTGGCTTGCTTCTTGCTCTGATGAACCTTCCTGAGAAGCGAACACCCAAGCTGTCTGTAGCCTGGACTTATGCAATAAGAAAAATAACTGTTTCCTCAAACTTTTATGCCCCAGTTTTTTCAACATGTGAATATTCTCTTGTATGACCAAAGCGACTCTGCAGATATGATTAAGTTAAGAAACTTGAGGTATGGGAGATAATCTTTTGTTCAGTAGATGGAGCCAATGCAATCACAAACAATTTTATAAAAAGAAAATGAAGGAAAGAGAGAGAGAGGGAGTTGGTTGATGACAGAAACAAAGATTACAGCTGAACGATGGTACCACTACTAGAAACTGTGGATGGACATTAGAAACCAGAAAGGATGAGACAAAGACAAACATATTCTAGGATTAATGCACAAACATGGTGGGCTAGAGACAGGCTGCATTCACAAGATGCTCCAGGACATTCATCTAAAGCAATATGCACAGGATTGAATGAGGAGATAGGGGCATAAGAAATTGTTGGACTGCAATTAGAATCAGCAAGCAACCAAGTAAAATCCAGGAAATATTGATAGAAAGAGAAGTGAAGTAACAAGTAATATACGTGGGTACTGAATGAATGGCAGCTCAGTAGGGGAGAAGAACTTACCCCTTGGCAGGAAAGTAAGAGCAAATCTCTGTGTACTATTATGAATATTGACTTTGTGACTGGACAGACACACAGCTTGAACAGAAAGGGACTTGAATTTAGCCAACTGAGCAGAGGTACCAGTGATAATTCCCAGCGTTTCCTTGTAGGCATGAACAGTGACAGGATGGGGGGACATCTTAGAGGCCTCCTTTGCCTATGCCTCAGTAGACTGTGTGAGAAATGGATTCAGACAACACCGTGACAGGAAGCCATATCTTAAATAACTCCCTTTGCCTCAGTAGGGAGCATGGGTACCCACTGTTTTCATATCTCCAAGATGCGATGGCCATTTCTCTCCAAAGAGCCAGTGGGCACCCTCCCCAGGATTCAGCTTGGACCGGGAGAATGGGGATTATGACGCAGAAAAACCAAAATCCCAAGAAACGAGAAATGTTCCAGTGACTGGGTAGCGGGACACTGGGCCCCAGCCTGGGAAGTCTTCATGAGATGGCTACGTGGTGTGAAACCCCATCTGGCTGTGATAACAGTCAGCTGGGTGGAGGAGAACACTTTTTGAATAGGCAGATTGAACACTGTGAAGGAAGAGCCCAGCTGCATGAGGTCTATGTCCGGAAGCACCCGCCAGTAAAGGAACAAGCAGAGGGCTGGATGCTCCTGGCATCTAATCCCAGCACAGACCCTGAGCACACCCCCATTTCTGCCCTACCCAGAGGCCTTCAGAATAAATATGGCAGCAGGCACACTGGTCAGTCATGCTTCCAGGAGCGTGTCTAGTGATTTCTAAATCTTGGACTCACAATGCAGACCTACACATAGCCTAGAGGAGAAAGAGATTTGACAACCCCAATTCTTCCTCTGCCCTCATCTCAACATGGAAAAAAGTGAGATATTAACTATACAACAGTCCTACCCCTGAAAACCTTGCCTTAGCACTCATCTATACCACAGAAGGGCAAAATACTCCACCTCCAGTAAATGGTTTTTCCTACTTGGACAAAGGCTGAGAAAGAGAACTTTAGACAGAAATTTTCACAAACCTCCTTATATTGGGTAATGTTCCATAATAGAACTCTTTTTTTTTTTTTGTGGGTACCGGGGGGTCGACCTCAGGGCCTCGCACGCCAGCAGGCGCCCATGCCGCTGAGCGATATCACCGGCCCCTTTTTCGTATGTGGGTTCCGGGAGTCGAACTCGGGCCCTCGCGCTTGATGGGCAGGCACTTAAGCCGCTGAGCCATCTCACCTTCCATAATAGAACTCTTGCCAAATTGTTTCCATTACCAATAGTACCAGAAGAAGGAATATGGGATTCTCTCTAAATTAGTGAAATAAAAAATTTAATGCAAATTTTCAACCATAGCTTGTTGAAATAGAAGAATGAACATCATAGGTTGGAGACAAGTGGACATCAGAACATTCATATAGTAGTAAATAAAAAATAATAACAGAATATTCAGGAGATTTTGGAAAAGTCTAAATAACAACTTTAAGAATCACTAGTCTCGAAAAGAATGGAGAAATACTGACTAGTGGCATAGAAAAACTGAAATTTTACCAGAAAAATGTCCCAAATCTGGTAACAAGATATATATCCAAGAAAGGCATTTAAAACCCCAATAAGACATGATCAGAAAACATTGCATCCGTGATATATCATAATGAAATGGCCAAACCAGAACAAAGAATATCAAAAGCTGTTAGAGAGAAACACCAGATTACTTGTAAGGCAAACCCATCTGAATAAAAGCAGATTTCTCAACTGAATGTCTACAGGCCAGGGGAGCTAGGAATGATATATTTCAAGGCCAGAAAGAAAATAATTGTCAATCTAGGGAACTATGCCCTGCAAGACTTTCCTCCAGAATTCAAGGAGAAATAAAAACATGCCAAGTTAAGTACAAAGAAAGAAATTCATGACTGCTAAGTCAGCATTGCAGAAAATACTTATGGAAATCCTAAATAGAGGAAGAAGATAATGACAATCCTAAAAGCAAGGGAAAGAATAAATCTCATTGGAAGAATAAAGAAATGAATGAAAATCAGCAATGATTCCAACACTAGACAAAAGCAAAACGCTCTTTGCTGGTGGAACCCAGTAAGTTATTACACGTAATGCTTTAGCTATGAGTACTTTTAAAATAATGACTTTTAGTCCACAGAGAGAAGGAAAGTTTCAAACTACAAGCAAACCTAGCATACATGGGGACAGTGAGGGGTCATGGTCCTTCTAATGAAGTAAAAAGCAATAATACAACCCAATAAGGGAAAGCTACTGGCCATTCCTTTTCTTATTAATTTTAAGTGACTGACAAAGAGAGATTTTTTTTTTCCCTAGGAACATCTTTAATTGCTATTTTTTGATATTGATAAAATAAGATTTGGGGAGTAGAGCTTAGCACATTAAAAGTTAAACATTGACCAGGAGGTCCATTTATCTTGTGAAAATTTTTAAATCTGGTAGTGAATGCACCTGAAATGAACATAGACATTTGGAATTTCTCTAATTTGAATGAAGGATATTTGTTATTCTTTTGTCTTGATTCTGCACATTAAGCACTTTGTTATCTTTTATGATAGGTGTTTTATAGCCTCATTATAACAGATGTTTACATAATCTTCAAAGAATTATTCCATATTATTAACACTTGATATTATAGTCTCTTATGAATGGATAAAACTAAAATAAAATACAATTTGTTAATATTTATTTAAGTCCTTTAATATTTAATTTAAATTTTGTGCATTTTAATCCTTTTAATATAATTACCTACTAGTAACTTAACATAATTTCTTAGCAGCACACTTATTAAACTAATTTATTGTACTTCTTTCTAATTCTTTGCTATCATTTAATCCTTTTCCTCTAGAGAAAAGAAAATGTGGCCCAAGGGTTTCTGCTCTTCAGTGATAATGAGATCAAAATAATAGCCCGTAAAAAGAATGCCTTAGTCATATAAGCATACAGTTGTCCCTTGAAACCTAGAGCTGAGGAACAAAGCTGTGTTTTTGTGGGTTGTTCTGTCATTGCCTGGTATACATTATCTATTGATATCAGGCTCGTGAAATGTCAAACAGTGACATATAGGCTTTGTACACTTCTATAAAATGTGTAATATCCATGAAGGCACTCGACCAACAGATAATCAGTGTTTGAGAATTACTGAAAATAATTGAAAACGACAAAAATGTTTATCTAGGACAGGAAATACTACAGAGAGGTGATCTCCATGTTCTTGATGATTCTGTTAATCATTTTGCTTTATTTATTTTTGCCTATTAAAACCATTCATGCTAATGGACTTTCAAGAGAGATACTAGCAAATAATTGACTGAATCAATAAAACAGGCTTGGATTCATCTGGTGGATACTTAATTATTTGCAATATTAACCCTAATAATAATAATTAATAACAAAATAAGCAATATTTGAAACACTTGTATTTGTGTATTATTGAATTTCTGTCTTGCAGCAGTTCAATTACCAGAGTAAGTATAAGGAATATGCCAATTCTACACCATAAATCAACCCCTACACAATTATGCTTTCTACTCTTTAATACAGCACAGTAATTTATATTTAATGGAAAAAGACATAATCAATACAGTTATAATGAAAAATAATATAGGTGTAGTTTTTTGGTTCTAAACATCCAACAATTAGAAAATATTTTTCCATAAAATGTAGAAAATACATATCGTAAACATTTTATTATACCAGAATTACCAATACTAGTATGGAATTAGTCAAATGATATAAAAATATTTAATGCTTAACTTTGCAACTTCAGAATGCTTTCTCGTGGATTTTGCTACTTCAACAGCCCAACATTTAGGATTACTTTTAGGATTTAGAAAGCTAATATGATTTTAGTAAGGCCCAAGGTCATTATTTTCCTTAAAATTTATTATTTGGTATCTAGGAAAAGGTATATAACTCCCCATGTATATTAGTCCATGTTGGTACTATAAGTTAACAAAAGAATTAAACTTTGTAAACTACAATTTCTGTCACATCATTTTATCAAAGGAACCACTTATTTTATGAAAGTAGGTGTTTTATATTTTTACAATTTTTAGTACAAGATAATTAGTTTAACAGACATGAAATTCCATGATATAGTTTACTTTAACATTGTGTGGCAGCTTACATTTTTATGACAGGCCACTTTGGGTAACTCAGTTGTTTTGTGTATCTCCAAAGAAAATGAGAGTTTCTTGAGGAAATAGTGAATATCTCAGCAAAATTATAGGTATAAACTAACTAAAGCTCAAGCTATAAATTTGAATACAGTTTTATGTTGTACAAAAACCGTCAAATACACAAATTTGCACATTATAATGTTTCTGACAAAATTGTAAGTTTCATAGCTAGTGAACCAATTTAATGAAGGCAATTAAATTTGTCGATATCCTCAGAAATTTTAAGAGCTCACTATGGTCTATATTTCAACTGGTGATTTTATATATTAGTTAAGAACTTTCCTGTCCTCCCTTAACTGATTATCTGATATAAAACTGAAATAGTGGCACAATAAGTAAAGCAAAGAACTTGACCTAAGAATTCTTGGCTTTATGCTTTCAGTATGTGGCTTGATCAGGCGATACTAAACATTTGGAACTCTAGTAGCTCTTCTATTCACAGTGGTTTATCTTGAGCTTCCCTCCTTCCATGCTCTGTGAACTTGTGAAGCCTCAATTCTGGGTTTACATATGCACTTGTGTGACACAATAGAAAAGACACCATGAAATAATATGTGATGATGCTCAACCATAACACACGACAGTTAAGGAACAAAATGCTTAAATGATGAGAATCATAAGAACAACCAAGAGTAACTGCATTGTTCTGAACTGACTTGAGATAGTAGAAGACACACAGAACCATTATCTCAGTAATTGTATTTTTCTCTTTGGATCAAATATGGGCAGAAAAAAAATGCCCTGTGCATATTTAACTTTGGAATAAGACATTGTCTGAGGTTGTTCTGAGAACTTCATGGGTTGGGGCCTGCTCTTCTCACACATCACGTAAGTTGTTCCTGCTTTACTGGCTTTGGCCCTGCTTCATTCACCTTAAAGATTAAGTAGAAATAGGGAATTATGTCGGAAATATGTGGGTTAAATGTCCTCATCGGTATGAGTTTCATGTCCTTTGTTACAATTATTTGCAGTTTCTTTTCTATATTACTTAACTGTAAACTCCTGAAGTTTGCTCTTTAATCTCTCTATTAGCTACTAGATTTCCAGCACTTGGCCTTGATATTTAACATGCTAGCTAAACACTAGTTAAAAAGTCAGAGCTATATAAGAATGTTGTCCTTTTTCCTGTAGAAAATTCAGTGCTAATCCATAATATACTAAAGCAAGTCTTCATAATTTGGTTAAATAAGAACATTCACAAAGTCCAGTGGGTAATCAAGGAAAATAATGAATAATCTTCTTGTTGCTAGGGGTAATCTATGACAAAGTAGATGTTCACACAAAAGTGCACTTTTCTTTCTTTAATTTAAATTTTAATTGATTCAAATTCATATATACATAAAATTGCATACATATATATAAAATTACACACATTAATGGGCATAATGTTATTTTTTGATAATATATATGTTGTGTGATATTTAAATCAGGTTAAACACGTTTCATTTCTTTTTGGGGAAAATATTCAAAATCCTTTTTTTCTTAATTTTGAAATATACAATACATTATATAATCACATTTCTGCAAATAGCACATTAGACTTTTTCTCCTATCTACAACTTAGTACCCATTGACCAACTTTTCCCCATCCTTCATCCCATCCCTATCCTTAGCCTTTGATAACTATTGTGCTTTAACTTCTGTGGGAAGACATTCAAATGTCAACAACTGTACAAAAGAATTCATTAACATCATTCTTCTTCAGGGAAATGTAACTCAAAACCAAATGAAATATCACCTCAATCCAGTGCGAGTGGTTATGAGGAAAAAGACAAAAGGTAACAAGTGCAGTTAAGATGTAGAGGGAAAGGAAATCTTGCACACGGTCAGTGGGAAACTGAATGAGCACAGGTCATTATGGAATTCAGTATGGGAGGTATTACAAAATTCTCTTGTATTAGACTTGAACTTCAGGAGGAAAAATAAAAACACTATGAACTGTGACCTATAACTTCCAAAACTTTATGCTTTACACTATGTGTTTTATTGATTAACTTGTTGGCTTATTGTCCTTCCAATTAGTACATCGATCTGCCTAATTTTTTCTCTTTTTTTCCCCTTTGGCATAGTGAGGATTGAATCCAAGGCCTCGTGCAAACTTGACAAGTACTCTACTGCTGAACTACATTCCTATCTCTCTTTTTGAAAGATATAAAGCTACATATTTTTCATTTATAAAGACAAAAAATGCTTTTTTAATTTCTGTCTTAGGGGGTTCCTTTTTGGATTAATGAATTAAAAAACAACACTTGTGTTACTGATTTACACATATTGTAAGACTTTTGGCCTCGACTAAATTAGTAACAAGCTCCATGGATATTGACTGTATACACTTTTTTTTTTTTTTTTTTTGGTGGGTACCGGGGGGACGACCTCAGGACCTCGTGCACCAACAGGCACCCGTGCCGCTGAGCGATATCACCGGCCCCTTTTTCGTATGTGGGTTCCGGGAGTCGAACTCGGGCCTTCGCGCTTGCAAGGCAGGCGCTTAAGCCGCTGAGCCGTCTCACCGGCCCACACTTTTTTGCTTTTCAACATCATTAACTTTTTTCTAACAATATCAACCCCTTAATCCACTGTAATATGAATATATATTTAATTTAATTTGAATATACATTTAATTTGAATACATATAATTGCTATTGACTAAATACTCATATATTCCCCCAAATTCATAGAAACCACTTTTTCTAATCTAATCCCCAGTTTCATGGTATTGTCTTTGGGCTGTAGGTAGACTATGAGTGTGGAGAATTCATAAATGGAATGAGTGCCGTTATAAATGAGGTCCCTGTGCTTGCAGTATTTCTCCACAATAGGACACTATGAGAAGACGGCTGTCTGAAAATAGCAAGACCCTTCACCAAGAACTTGACCATGTTGACACTGTGGTCTTCAACTTCCGACTTCCAAAACTATTAGAAATAAATATTTGTACTTTAACACACCTACTCTACATTATTCTATTATAGCAGCTCAATCTAAGACAATAATTTACTGTTTTGCATTAGTTATTTTCATTTGCTGTAACAAAAGTACCTAGTGGAGTACTTCATAACGAAAAGATACCACTTCCGTTTCTAATTTGGGAGACTCAACAGCTGGAACCAATCTTTCTCCAGCTCTGATGAGGGCTCCTGCACTGTGTCACAATTTGGTCAATAAAGTTATGGTGAGAGTGTGAACGAAAGGAAAAGATCACATGGCCAGACAGGAAGGAAGAGCAATTCAGTTTCTAGGCTCAAACTATTCATATCAACCCAAACTCTGAGGCTACACAGAGGGTCTCCAAACCTATGTGAATCCCATTTGAGTGTGTTCTCCCAGCGATCTGACCAGCTTCCTTCCCATAGGCTGCACCTCTTAACGCTGTGAGTCTGAGACCACACTTCCAGCACACAAAGCCTTGGGACACACATCAACACCATCTTTAACACTGGCATGTATTTAACTTCAGAATATCGACAGGTCATCTATTCCATGCAAGTTTGTCAATATTGGCATAATTGCTGATACTAATCCTTCTCACTGTTGGTTAATGTAAATGAATTATTCTTTATGAAGAGTAATTTTTCCCTCAGGGGACACTTAGTAATGTCCAGATTTTTTTTTTTTTTTTTTTTGCCACAGCCAGTGAAGGAGGATGTTATTGGCATCTAGCAAATAAAGGCCAGGACAGATCCCACAGGAAAAGAATTATCTGGCTCTAACTTACAACCGTAGTGAGGATGAGAAACCCCAATGTGAATGATAAATGGCAAAAAGATGATACATAGTAACTCCTTTTAGATATAAGATCTTAGCCAGGTATGGTGTTACACACCTGTAATCCCAGCGCTTGAGAGACTGAGGCAGGAGTATTGCCTTGAGTTTGAAGCCAGCCTGTGTTACACAGTGAACTCAAGGCCAAGGCCAGCCTGAACTACATAACGTGAACTTGTCTCAAAAAAAAAAAAAAAAAAAAAAAAAAAAAGATATAAGATCTTATATTGGGTGTAGTGATGTATGCTTATAATCCCAGCCTGGACAATCTAGTGACTTAACAAGACACTATCTCAAAATTTAAAAAATAAAATAAAAAGGGCTGGGAATGCAGCTCAGTATAAACCTTGGATTCAATCTTCAATACTGCAAAAATAAATAAGTAAAGTAAACCCAAACCTAACAAACTACAGCAGGTAAGAATGTTATTATGATGCATGGATTCCTGGGATCCCCTTTGTTATATGTTACTATTACACAAAACACATATTTTTTTAAACACAAGGTGCTAAAGTCTCGGGGTTTGGAGCCAAATTGTTTAGGATCCTATCAGAATGTTATTTAATATAGCATTGGATGAGTCATTAATCCTCACATGCTTCAATGTACTTAGCTGTAAAAGAGTCATAACAGCACCTAGATTTCAGCTGTAATTTAAAAGGAATTCTTATATACAACTTTTCTCCACTTCCCTCCTTCATCCCTGCAAAGAAAGTTTATTACATTCATTTCCCAAGTGAGGAAATTTTGAATGAATTTTATAGATTTTCTCCCTGCACTTCCAAATATAAATTTTAATATATTTATAAAGTTTCTCCAGAAAAATGTATAAACTCAACTTTAATAATGATTGTAGGGCCAGTGAGATGGCTCAGCGGCATAAGCGCCTGCCTGGCAAGCGTGAGGGCCTGAGTTCAAATCCCAGAACGCACATGCATTCACTATACACAGTTTTAGACTTCTGAAAATCTACAAATATTTTATAATCATCTTTATTTGCATAAAACACATCAATTAGGTAAAAGTCAATAGATTATACATGTGATATCATAAGGAAATCTTAACCATCTCAGATAATTCACTTTCAGCCACTGCATAATTTGGCAGGATAAACATTTAGATTATGGTAAAATGCATGAGACACAAGGAAGAAAAATCACATCCTTTCTTGGTAGAATTAAGAAAAGGCAATAACAAATAGAAAATTCACAAACAAAATTAAAACGTGGAAAGGTACAGCTGTATCTACTTTAGTGAAAAAGACTTCTGTCTCTTCATTTGGAAATACTGCAAATTAAATGAAAGTTTTGATCAGAGGATAATATAAATATCTATTCTAAGTTTAACTTTCAAGTAATTGCTTTTGTCCAGATTCCTAGAAAAATTTACAACACTCCAACTAGACTTTAATTAGATGTTCTAAAAGCAGTAAGTACAGCCAGGATATGTACAGGGTGAAAATACTTTGTATCTTCTCCGAATCCCACATGTCTTCTGCCCATGTCTATCACGTGGCCTCATGAGATCAGTCAGGCTGCCACAGTTTGGGGAAACAGACAACACACACCACTACAGTAGAACTACTTCACTTATTTAATTAGTTAATTATATTTTTTATGTGGGTACCGGAAGTCCAACTCAGGACCTCGCGCTTGCCAGCAGGTGCATGTGCCACTGAGCGATATCACCTGCCCTTTTTTTCCTTTATGTGGGTACTGGGAGTCAAACTCAGGATCTTGCGCTTGCCAGGCAGGCGCTTATGCCGCTGAGCTATCTCACCGGCCCTTATTTAAAAATAACGATTATAGTAAAAGATAATTTGCCATTATTCTTCTTCAAAATAATCTGCCTCACTCTTTATTTATATTAGTCAGTGTTTGCAATACATAATGTTTACATCCCTTGTGAGGAGTTGGCACATGTTGGTAACACATCTTAACTCTTTTCTTCATTCATGGCTCATCCATTTTTCTACAAATCCTTTAAGTTTATCTTTCTTTATGGCAAAGTAGTACTCCATTGTGCCTAAATACATTCTATTTTTCCTTTCATCTGTTGATGTACATATAGGCCACTTCTAATATTTAGCTATTATGAATCGTGCTGCTATAAACATGGGAAAGCAGGAATCACTGTAATATGTCTTCAACTCTTTGGGGAAGATATTTAGAAGGGGAATGACTGGGTCAAGTGGAATGGAACTTTTACTTTTGTGAGGACTGTATACTGATATCCATAGTGATTGTACTAGTTTGCATTCCCACCAACAGTGTAGAAGGTTCCTTTTGCCCTGCAGCCTCATAGCATTTGTTATTATTTTATTCCTTGATGGTAGCCATTTTTTCACGGGTAAAATGTAATCTCAGTATTGTTTTAATTTGCATTTCTCTAATGGCCATGTATGTTGAATATTTTTTCATATATTTATTTGTCATTTGTATTTCTTCTTAAAGGATAATATAACATAGTTGCTCAAGCTTCACCTTGAAACTGAAGATTTTATTTACGTGATTTATATAAAATAGTATAGTTGCATTTGTAGCAGCGGAAAATCTGATCCTACCCAGTAGATATACCAGCTCAACTTTTAAAAAGATGGAGAATAGTATCTTTCTCACACTTGGACAAAAGCAAAAATATATATTTATAACAAGGTTTATACTCTTTTTTTATAACAGCTACCACGGAAATCACTCATTCATAAAATTTAGGGAAAGGAAGAGGAGATAAAGGTCACTGACTTGTGGACTAGATATTTTATCCATCCATTAGTTCTACAGAAGATAGAAATACTCTGACATTTCTTTTCTCCCATTAACCTGTAAAAACTACCACCTGGTTTCACACAGACTCTTCATTCAGTACCATGCAGGGATCACTCAGGTCTCACAGGATGGAACTTGGGTGAATATTAGATACTATTTCAAAATGATTTCACCTCCATGTACCAGCAAGACATTAGGGCAGGTAAACTATGTCTTGCTCAACAGGAAGTCCCTTGTAAAAGGTAATAGGTAAAAACTAATGGGAAAGAGAAAACACTATCATGACAAGTGATAGTCTGTACAGGGCTGCATTTACCCAGGCTCCATCTGTGGAAGCCCACAGACAGCCACCCTTGAGCCAGGCAAGCAACCTGTCACCTGGTTATGCCTCAATAGTCCTTCATGGAGGAGACTATGTCAAGGAGTGGATGGATCCAAGAGTGGAATTTGAATAAGAGATGCTAGTGGCCATATAACAAGAGGCAGATTGTTGAGATAGAGTGAGTGCAAAATTTCGAACACAAATAATTTGCTGTTCCTTACAATGTTTCCCCACGGCTCAGAGTTTCTGAATAAGAAACCCAGAGAAATGATAACATTTCAGATAGACTATTCCTTCTTGAAATGTGCAAAATTCAGTCATTTGTCCCCTTAGAAGCATTGGGGTTGACACCCCCAGGCACACAGGACTCAAGGTCCAAGTGGTCTGATGAGGCGAATGTCAAGAACCACATGGTATCTTGCCTGCCTGTAGTTAGCTCATGCCTGACAGGAGGCAAATAAATTCTCCAGCTTGCAACCCATTGAGTAAAATTTCTTTTACAAGGCTTTCTTACCATGCTGGTATTACAGTTTTGCAAACTACTATGGAACAGCTGGCTCTCAAAAACCTGAAGAAAATCATGTGAAAATATAGATTCACTTAAATAAAAAAAAATAATGCACACAAGGCTGTAATTCCTTTAGATATAAATCATCCAAAATTATTCTATAAAAATAAGAGGGTTATGAATCTGGAAATTGTTCGACATATCAGATAAATACAATTTTTTGAAACCATTACTCTAAGTAAAAGGAAAAAAGAAAACTAAATAAAAGAATAAAAAATAAATAAATGCAAATAAATATCATGAAGTCTGATGAAAAGAATCCTTGTGGCATTTCCTTGTTGCAATCTACCATATTTGATCAGTTTCAAATCCTGTCATTATGAGAGCATTAATTTAATAAAGGTGATAACTTAGAGTAAGGAAATCAAAGTACTTACTTTGCTATTAAATATTTGGGCATTATAATTATGTACATATGAAGATGTCTCTTATAATTTTAACCAGCACTTTCATTTTATGTTAAAGTATTATTGATAAATAGCAGACTAAGGGGCATTGAAAACATACAGTTTCATATCTGCCAGTGTAAGTGTCTTTCTGCTGAAAAAAAATTATATATTGGAAATTTTATATGTAATTAAAAATTCCTTCCAAGTAGATATTTTAGAAATAAGATGTGTAGGGCAATTAAGTTCTGCCCACTTTTCTCCATGAAAACTAGCCATTTATTACTTGCTTTTTATAGACTATAATTGATGTGAATTATTTGAAAGTCACTACACTGCTATCAGAAAATAAAAAGAATTTAGAGGACAAACTTTCAATAATTTAGGTAATGACCCTACTGGAGTTAATTGTCTTATTAATAGTAGAAATATTACTTTATATTAAAATGAACACAGTTTATATGTAAAGGAACTAAAAGTATGTTATTCTATCTGATTTTACTTGACACCTATTGAATTACTATGTATTTTTATATATTAATTCCTTTGATGACACTTTTTCTTTCAGAATCTGTTTCACAATCTTTATGATCGACAAATAAAAATTTTATACATCTATTGTGCATAACATGTTTTGGGGTGTGTACGGTGTAAAGGGTAAGATTAAGTAGAATAGCACGTATACATGCATTATCTTACATATTTATCATTTGTGTGTGTGTAGTGAGAACCCTTACAACCTCTCTTGGTAGCTGTAAATTATTCAGTAGTTACTAACTTTAATCACCATACTATATCACAGACCTCTTGAATTTACTCCAACAATCTTGATAAATTTAATGTGAAAAACTCATCACACTCATGGTCATTTCTCAAATTTTTTGTAGTGAAAGTGAATCAGATAAAACGTTTCCGTAATCGTCCAGCTCCACCATTTTTAAACCACTCAGGTTATTTTGAATTTTACTTGCTGAAATAGATAACTTACTTGAGGTTTATTTTTTGGTGGCCATGACAAACACTTGAATGTAGTATTATTGTGTCATGTTTTCCAAATACAGTTGTATATATGACATGACCCAGGGCAGATGATTGCTACACAGTAAAACTAGTTGGAACAACACAACAAAGAATAAAATGGTGGTAAATTCTCAAGTGTCTTTCACATTGACCTATTTTTTTACCTGCATGTTAAGATAATAATTTGCTGCATTTTTTCTTTTATTTATACAACTAACCAAGTATGTATTCTTCAACATCCAAAAAATCATTATAAATCGGTTTTATAGATCTATAACAAAAGGAAATATGTAGAATATATACTTTTATGTCTGGCATGTATTTCCTAAAGGCAATGTTCATGAGACTATGGTTTATTCATATTTTTGTGTGTACACTGTATCATAGAAATATACAGTGATTTATTTGTACATTTTGTAGTGATGGCCAACTTGGTTATTTTCAGTTTTTGACATTAAAATAATGTGTATTAATATTGCCTAGTATATCTTGTGTTAGAATTGTGTGTACAAAATGCACTAAAATTTTGATGTTAAATTGCTCTCCAATGGGGCTGTAGCAATTTACATTTCTAAGAAAATAAGAATTTCTTAACACACTTTCAGAGACAGTATTTTCATCTTCCATTTAGAAATTGCAGTGGCTATGTAGTTTATCTGATTTTTTATTTCCCTACCTGCTAACAAGATTGAATTGATTTTCATAGGTTTTGTATCTTTATTGGTACATCAGATATTTTTGAATATGAGCATGTTCAATTAATGTAACATTTCTATCTATTTTCTATCTAGATTCTTGTTCTCTTTTGATTCATAGAAGCATGTTACATATTCCTTCTATGAATTTTTATGCAATGATATAATATTTATATATTTTATTCCAATATTCTAATGTATGTATATATATATTTTTTTTTTCCTCCTTCCTGGGACAAAAATACCTGATATCCTCAATTTAAAGGAGGAAAGGTTTATTTTGGCTCACAGATTGTAGAGGTTTCTAATATATGTTTAAATAAGAATACATCATTTCCTCAGTAATAATTTCATGCATTATTATAGAATTTCAATATTTTTTAAGGTAGTGCTCAGTAGATTTTCTAATACATGAATTATTTATCATAGTAATGTTTCATAAATGACATCTCTAATGCATATTTTCAATATAAATATTTAAAATGTCAATGTTTTTGTTTGCAGTTGTAATATCTCATTATATTAAACAATTTTCTCAACTTTTATATGTACAGATTTACAATTTTAATAATATATTGATGTAGAAAAATTATAATTATTTTAATTTGGCAATCATCACCCATGCTTTTCCTTGCCTAATAATATTGCCTAGCTCTTTCGGTACAAGATTCACTGGGAATGGCAATAATGGGAGATTCTAATTGAACTTGTGTTTCAGCAGAAACATTTCACTGTTTCACGACAAGTTGTGCTGCTTCCTACATAGGTTTTTGATATTTTCTGCCATTTGTGGCATCAATATTACTGTGAATTGTTTCTCATCTCTGCGAGGTGCTGGGGCTTAAGCTCCCAGAAGAAGATTGGACACCTGTAACACCCTCAAATATTATACTTATTGGGTTGAAGATGGTATAAACACCAAAACATAATCAAACACAAGGACACATCACAGGCGTACAGATTCTGACTTAGGAGATCTACACAGAAGGGACAGAAATTCTCTGCTCTCACAGATCCTCAGCCTGTAGCACAAAAACAACACGAATATGAGAAAGCCAGTCCACAAAATGCCTCCAAAAAGTTTTAACCCCCGAAAACTGATCTCACAGACACAGAGGTTGTGTCTTTTCTAACATACTTTTTCTTCTATAACACAAGAAAAGAACCATAAAATGAAACATTCAAAATGTTTGAAGAACTCAAAGAAGAAACACAAGTAATATCATAAGATGTTTAGTGAATTTAAAGATGATTTTTATTGAAAAGATAATAGATTTTACTAATAAAATTTTCAACAGACTTAAGGAAGTAACAAACTATGAGCTATGTGAGTTAAGCAAGACAATACAAAATACGAATGACCAGTTTGGTCAAAAATTAGAAATTACAGAAAGAAAGCAATCAGAAATATAAGATATGAGAAATTCAATAGAAAGCATGGCTAGAAGATTTGAACAATATTAGGATAATAAAGAAAATGATACTTCATGCAACCAGAGGTAGAAAGCAAGCAGAAGTATCTTTCTTATTCTCAGACACATCAGACTTCAAGGAAATATTGGTCAGAAGTGACAAAGATGGCAGTTACTTTAGGCTTAGGGCACAGATATTGCCTTACCTTCATAGGATGTTTATTCCATGATATTTTAATTATTGTACACTTTTTTGTTGATAGTTTGATCTGATTGTTTCTGGTGCTGCTGCACTGTCAGATGAAATAAAACACATTCTTCCCGTCTAGCATCTCTTGGTATGGGTGAGACATCCTTCAGTACTGGGGACAATCATGTGGGCAGGCTGGACACTTTTTATGGAAGGACATTATCCCTTCACCAGTGCCTCTCTCCATCCCAGCTTGGTTTCCCTGGCATAAGGGGCAGCTTGGTGTGATGGTGAGTCCCTTATATAGGTACGACCCACTTACAATCAATTTTTATGAACAGAAGTTAGAAAAATGAAAATATTTCCACTTAGCTACTTAGCTATCATTACCATTTCTCATGCTCCTTTTTTCTTTCTATAGGGTCAGATTATTTTTTCTTCTACCAGAAAAATTCCCTTTAGCATTTCTTATACGTAGGCCTCCTGGTAATAAATTCTCTTAGCTTCTATGGATCTGAAAACATTTGCATGTATGTGTATTTTTAACAGATGTTTTCACTTGCTATAGACATTTGTTTTTCTTTTTTTTTTTTTTTTTTTACTATTTAAAAAATGGTGGGCCAGTGAGATGGTTCAGCGGCGTAAGCACCTGCCAGGCAAGCGCGAGGGCCCTAGTTCGACTCCCGGAACCCACATACGAAAAAGGGGCCGGTGATATCACTCAGTGGCACGGGCGCCTGCTGGAGCGCAAGGTCCTGAGGTCGACCCCCGGGAACCAAAAAAAAAAAAAAAATGGTGACCCCTAGTCTTCTCACTTGCATTTTTCAAAAAAAGAAGACATTTGTCACTGTTTTCTATGTTTCTCCTTACATAAGGTGCTTTTATTTTCTTGATATTTTTAGTATTTTTCCTTTATTATTTCTCTTTACCTAATCAATTTAATTATGACTGGATTTGTTGTAGATTTCTATAGCTTTTTGCTGTTTTTTATTGTTTATTGATACAATTTATATATGCACAATGATTGTATTTGTCGTAGGGAATTTGTACCTGTAAATGATATATCTTGATTCCTCTTTTTTCCAATCCCCTCCCCTCCCTTCAACCCCTCTCTCCTCCCTATATACAAAGCTTTGGTTCCATTTTATCTCTCTTTTATCATTTGTTTTCGCTTCCTTCCTTTCCCCACCCCTTTCCTAGTTCCTCTTTTCTTTTTAAAAATTTCTCCCCATTTCACAATATCTATTGTACATTTTGGTCCTTATTTACTCTTTCAGTTTCTCATACCAGGGAGACAACATGATATTTACACATGTCCAATTTATTTCAATTAAGAGTATGGTCCCAAAGTGCATCCATTTACCTAGAAATGTCTCAAGTTTATCCTCCTTATGGCTGAGTAGTACTCCAATGTATAAAACAACACGTCTTTTTTTATCCATTCATCAGCTAATGGACATTTGGGCTGTTTCCAAGATTTAGCTATTACAAACTGTGCCACAATACACATGGGTGCGCATATATCACTGTGGTATGATGCTTTTAATTCTTTTGGGAAGATATCAAGAAAGGAAATAGCTGAGTTAAATGGGACCTTAAGTCCTAGGTTTTAAAGGAATCTTCGCAGTGATTTTCCATAGTGGTTGTACTAGTCTACACTCGCACCAAAAATGGAGAAGTGTACCTTTTTTTTCCCACATTCCTGCCAGCATTTGTTATTCATTGATTTCTTGAGAACAGCCATTCTCTCTGGGGTGAGATGGAATCTCAGTGTTGTTTTAATTTGCATCTCTTGAATGACCAGTTGGACATTTTTTCATAAATTTATTTGTTGTTTGTACTTCTTTATCTAAAAGTGTGTATTCATCTCAGATGCCCATTTTTGGATTGGATCTTTAAATTTGGGGGGGCTGATCTTTTTCGATTCTTTATATATTCTAGATAGTAGTCCTTTGTCTGAGAAACAGCTGGCAAAAACATTTTCCCACTCTGTGGGTTGTCTCTTTAACTTGTTGAGCTTTTCAGATTTATGTGATTCTACTTTTAATCAAATTCAGCAGCTTTGTATTTTCACAGATACATTTTTCCTAGTATTTTCTGCTATGATTTTTAAGTATACTGTATTACTATTGAAGCTTATTAATATTTTCCTCTACAGTACATAGCCTATGTTAATTTTGAACAGTGAAATTTCTGTCTCAAATCCACCTAGAATCCACCTGAATCAATGTGGGTTCTTTTTTTTTTTTTATGTTTTCTATGTCTCAACAGATAATTCTTCTTTTAGTTTATGGAATGCGTAAAATATAATTATATTAATAGAAGTGTGTATATCTCTTCCAATTCCATAATTTATGCTACATTGTAGTCAGCTTTAGATAATTGATTTTTCTCCATTTCATTCATTATGTATTCCAGCTTCTTTATTCTGAATTTTACCTCTTTGAATGATGGAGATTTTGATAATTATAAATATTCTTGAGTTCCTTTGGATAATGTTTACGTTAATTGGAAACATTATCATTTTCCTTTTTTACTAGTTCATGTTTGCAGTACATAGTGTTTCCATTCCTTGTGTGGAATTGGTCCATGCACTTAACACATCCCAGTTCCTTTTTTCCATTCCCTCTCCCTTCCCTCTTTCCCTCCTCCCTCCATCTCTTGATCCCCTTCCTATTTGAGAAAGATCATTCTCCCTACTTCCCATTTTCATATCTTGGCTTTAACCTTTAAGTGGAAATGTATAGGCTACAGCTCATTTTTCCTACACTTCAGGAAAAACTTGAATATTTTATTCAACATCCTCAAGAAAAGCAAAATTTTACTTTAATTTTACAAATTTTAATTTTTAATTTAATTTTACAAAATTTAATTTCTTTAAGAATATTCCTAAAGATAGAAAAATTAAATTATGCTAGATATTAACATAAGCTTTCATTTTAGCCCAGATAATATAGTGTTAATTTTTATGCATTATTTTTACAGTACAATTCCATAATTTATTCTACAGCACTACTCTTTCATTTATAAATATAGAAATGTATTGCTTACCGCAAGGTATTTAAAATTTCTCTTACTCTGCATTGATCAAAATAGAGCACATTATTCCAGAAAATCTGCCTTTTGAAAGCAATCAAAATATCATTTGCTGGTGCGAAGCATTGTAAAGATTTTTCATAAGTCTACACTGGTTCACAAACTGGTTACATTGACCCTTTTACTTTGCTCAAAAGAAAGCATTTTGAAGGTTTCTCACTGCTTTTAAAAAAGCTGTTTTAAAGACTCTGGTATTACATTCTGGAAGAGAAAACGTATATGATGAATAATTCACATTATTTTCAACTATTAATATTAATGTAAAATCTTTAATAAATCAGTATATTTACTCAAGAACTATTTGAATAGCATAATAGATCAGGAAGGCATGTCATTTGTTCTGTGTATGCAAATATTCAAAATTAGGAGATTTATTCATCTAATTTGTAACATTTATAATATTTAGATAGATAAAGATATCTGATCATCTTAATACATGTTAAATTGGCACTAATTACAATTAATATACAAACCAAATTGAAGCATAAATAAATGTTTAATAATGAGAAAATAGATTACACAAGCTCTCTAGTTAATACATCTGAAAATCTGGTGTATTTAGTGGTATAATAGAAGAAATATACACATGACAGGGAGATAAAAATATTTGATTCTTTTAAAATGCAATCATTTATCTCTTCTGATGGAATTATCAATTCTATTTGAAGGGGTAAGCCTAATCAATTGCATGTAAATTTTCAGAAGAATAATTCAAATTATAATTATTTTTCATTAAGTGTTAACTGATAGGAAGCTGAAATGAACTAAGATAAAATTCAATAAGAAGATTCAGAAAGCTAGCTGACTTTGTTAGATTTGCATTCTCATTATTATGCCCATCACAGAACATCTATAATAATTAATTCAGAATACCTTCCAAAAGCAAATTTATAGTAATTGTATATTGTCTATATAATAAATTATTTAAAATTTATTGCACGATATAGAGGACAGGATTATGTTGAGACACATAATATATTTTATCCTAAAGAATGTGACAATAAAATTTAGGGGTCATCCTTAGTAGTTTATAATTTACAAATAAAGTACATAGATGATACCATAACTAGCTAAATTTATATTTGAGGATATTTAAATTGTCATTGAAATGAAAAAATTATATGAAAATAAGGTAATGTAAATTTTGATACAATAAAGGGAGAAAGCATAAAAAACATTTACAACAATTAAAATGGTGTGGCCTTACTGAGAACTTTGAAGAGATAAATAGTTATTATTTAGAGATAAATATATATGCATGTATAAATATATGCTTATAGAATTAATCCATGAGAAATACTGTATTTTTACACATGGCATTATCACCCAACTTGGAAAGAAAGATTTCCTGTCACGATAACAAGAGAAGAAGGCTAGAGACCATGATGTTGAGTAGTATCTTTTCATAACATAGCTTTAACATTTTCCCATGATTTTGTCACTTTAATTTTCTACTCTTCCCTTCTACTGCCCATTAGATACACCATATTCTACATTCTATTTAGAAGAGATAGTGAAAATGCCTAAGTGAGGATATAATCTGGCCCTAAGAGGTTAATGAGAAATATGTTTAATTTGTGCCATTATTGGATTACTTTATTCAATTACAGCTTCACTATTTCTTGAGGCATCTTCAAACTAAAGACAAGATGCTGAATTAGAACTTGTTCTAGTATCTGTATTTGATTGAGGATGACTTCTTTCCCATGCTTAGGGTCTTTGGGAGCATTATTTCATGCATATGTGATCTCCCCAGAAAAGACTATGGCACCCATTGGAGAATTTGTTATGGCAGGGGCAATGTTAATGAAGCCTCTATGTATGTGATTGCCATCGTACATTTTTGAATTTTGTGCAGTTAAAACCTCTGTAGCTCAGCATGGTGTGTGCTATATGATGCCCTGAACTAGGTACACTCTTCTCAAAGGTAGTCACCTCCTGGTCTTGATCTGTGTTTCACTA
This sequence comes from Erethizon dorsatum, assembly GCA_028451465.1. Taxonomy (NCBI): domain Eukaryota; kingdom Metazoa; phylum Chordata; class Mammalia; order Rodentia; family Erethizontidae; genus Erethizon; species Erethizon dorsatum. The sequence continues at coordinate 62,876,711 of CM051833.1, forward strand.
TGCCCAGTCATCTGGGTTAGAAACCCATCATCTTAATTGATGACCATACTGAGTGCAGAAGCTCTGGGTTGCTGCATGCTCATCCTGAAGAATTCTCTCAATAGCATTCTCTCAAGTAATTGGAAAATTTATCAGAATGGCAAAATAGCATACCAACTGTGGCTTGAGCGATATCTGTAGTTGACTATCTAAAAGTGCTGTGATTAGGACAGCTCTTATCTCTATTTCCCTGATAGTATCTGGATAGAGAATTAAGATTGAGCTTGTAAACCAGATATCCAACTTTATCTTGCCACAGAAAAAAAAAGTCTGGATTTTCTTTAATCTTCAGGTAGTAATCATGGCCAGATCTGAGAAAGAAAGCTAAAAAAAGTAAAAACCTTGTCCCAAAGCATTTGTGTGGGCCTTTGATAACTGCATTACTCCCAGGATAAAAGTTTGCCACTTGTATGTTCTCCTTCTGGGTGTCTGTATTATCTGTCTTTATCTAAATCCTTCCCATTATTTGAGAGCTTGAACAAGTTAATTGCTCAGAAGGTATATTTTTATACACAAAACAAGTAAAACCTTCAACCTCACTGAAGCTTCTACAATGAGAAACTACATAGGATAATTTCTGCAAAGTAAATTATGATCATGAATTATTAAATTCAATTACATTGTTGTGAATGTTTGCTAATAGGATCCTTTTGTACATGCACTTTAATAATTTTTTAAGGTATAAGTTTTGTATCATATACTCAATGTATTTAAGTGTTCTATTCAGTGATTCAATAAATGTATACCATGGGCACCCAACTTTAGTGTTTGTTCTGATTTCAGCGTACAGGGTATAACAGTTATGGCACAATTTCAGGATAAGAGATTGTTAAAACTGAATTGGTCTCTGAAATTATCCAACATTTAGCCAACTCAAAGATGTGTAAGCAAATTCTTCCAAGATCAGCCCAGTCCACCATGGGAACCAAGCTAGAACTATGAAATCCATGGCTGTGCAGAGACAAAACTACTCAGGTTGTTTATCATTAATGTTCTGTTACACATGAAAATCAAACTTTTTTAGCATGTTTTAAATTCTGTGTATTGATCAGTCATCTGTACGTGTACCCTTCCTCCTGTCTTTCACCTGTCTATAGATCTATACACACCTCATTTTAGGGTGAAGAGTAGCCCTTCCCACTAGCTCAGAAATGTAAGTCATTTTATTATTGACTTTATTAAATATTTTTCTTTGTGGAAATTTTGGCCACATCTTTCTGTCAAAATTTGTAATGTGAGATAATTCACACAATCACCCCATTCCTTAAGTGTCTTCTTACTTTTCAATATCAGAGCAGATCAAAATATTTTTATATTTGCTTAAGGCAGAGAGTACTCATTCTTTCCTTTTATTATAATTAAGCTATCTGAATCTTCCCTCTAACTTGGTTTCAAAAGCAGAAAAGATTTATCACACTTGTAAACATTCATAAAGTTTCTATTTCATTTTTCTTCATGTTTTTAATTTTTTATTAGTACATTTTTGAACCACAAAGCAATTTTATTTATCATGGGGATTTGGTACACGTATATAATATTTCTCAATTCTTTTTAGTCCCCTATCCCTCCCATCCCTCCTTGCTTCTTCCAACTCTTGGTTCCCTTCCCATGGACAAAAGCTCTATTTCCATTCTTTTCCTGAATTCTTTTTTTCCATCCTAATTTTCCTCCCTTCACAGCCCTCCTTCCATTTCTTGTCCTCTTTCTATTTGAAAAGATCTCCCTATTTCCTATCATCTCACTTTTGTTTTGCTCTCTATTTATAATGGGTTTGTTTTATAAAAGAAACTATGAAATTTGTCTGATGTATTTCATTTTACATTATGGTCTCAAGGTGCATCCATTTCCCTACTAATGCCTCAAGCCTATCCTTCTTTAAGGCAGACTAACACTCTTTTGTGTACAAATATATTTCCTTTTTCCATTCTTCTGTTAATGTCATATATGCTGTGCATCTGTGTTGTGGTCTGTTTTCCTGGTATTTCACAATAGCTTTCAATATATCTTTTTTGGGAAATGAATAAATAGCATTTTGTTATATTCTATCAGTGTTATAGTCATTGAATCAATTTTATGTGTCTCTCTTCTTTAAATATAAAGAGGTACATATCTCCCCTCCCTTCCATGTCTTGATACCCTTCCCATTTGAGAAAGATCTATCTCCTTACCTCCTATTATTCATCTTTGATTTGGCCTTTATTTATAATTTTGCTTTCTGATAAGAGAAGCCATGGAATATTTAAGCTTCTGTGCCTGACTTATTTCACTTTTTTCACTTATGGTCTCAAAGTGCATCCATTATAGAACAAATTATTCAAGTTTATCTTTCTTTATGGGAGAGTAGTACTCCATTGTATATAAATACCACATTTTCTTTATCCATTCATCTGTTGATGGATATATAGGCTGCTTCCAAGTTTTAGCTAATATGAGTTGTGCTGCTATAAATATGAGTATGCATAGGTCACTGTAATATGATGTTTTTAACTCTTTTGGGAAGATACCTAGAAGAAGAATATCAGGGTCAAATGGAATCTCTACTTTATTTTTTTGAGGAATGTCTATACCGATTTCCACGTTAGGTGTACCACCTACCAATAATGTAGAAGGGTTTTGTTTTCCTTGCAGCCTTATGAGCATTTGTTATTGGTTGATTTCTTCAAGATGGCCATTCTTTCTGGGGTAAGAAGCAATCTTAGTGTTTTTTTAATTTTCATTTCTCGAATGGCCAACAATATTGAGTATTTCTTCATGTATTTATTGACCATTTGTATAAGTGTCTATTCATTTCCATGGCTCATTTTTTGATTGGGCTTTATATTTTGGGGGGGTCTAATTTTTTGAGTCCTTTACACATTCAAGACACTAGTCTTCTGTCAGAGGAATAGTTGGCAAATATTTTCCCCATTCTGTAGGTTGTCTGTTCACTCTGTTGATTATTTCTTTTGCTGTACAGAAGCTTTTTAATTAATTATATGATCCAATTTACTAATTTATGATGGTAGTTCCTGGGCAACCAAGGTCCTGTTCAGAAGGTTCTTTCCCATTCTTATGACTTCAAGAGTTTTACCTACTTTTTCTTCCAGCAGGTTGTATCTGTTTTAACATTTAATTCTTCAATCCATTTTTTATTTTAATTTAGTACACGATGAGAGAGATGGGTCTAGCTTCAATCTTCTGCATGTGAATAGCCAATTGTGTTAACCTAACATGTATCTTTTATTCTTTTCCATTTAAGATTAGCTTCGTATCTAATCAAAGGTTTTTAAAAATACAAGCAAATAAGATGTATTCCAAAAAGTATTCATGAGGACTAGGATTGCCTTATATTAATTGTACACCATTGAATGCTTTTAGCATTACATATATTATACTGTCTCTTATAAATACATTTATATGTTTGTATGACCGAAGAGAATTCATTACATAGAACCGCACACCATTATCATTCTTCAATAATTCCAATGCTAAGGCATGACTGATGTGTTAGTGGCCACCTCAGCATTGACATTACGCGTGTGCATGTGTGTGTGATGATTCCTTTGTTGTATATTTTGAAATGAATATTGGACTTGGGTAATGAGCAAGATTTACACCTGGATATGAAGGTCCATGCATGTAATCCTAGCACTCAAGAGGCTGAGACAGGAAAGTTGCTATGAGTTTATGGCCAACCTGGGTTACATAGAAATTTCATATTTGTATGAATATAAACTTATATATCCTAAATTTCTCATGGATTATCTTGTTACTTCTTTTTCTGAGAGTATACATTGACACTTTAAAGTGTGTATGTATGATTAGTTGGTAAAAGATCTTCTTAATTATTCCTCATGGTGTGAGAAGAAAAATGAAATTTCAATTATATTAACTTCTTCACAATAAATATTTCAAATGTTCTAAAATTTCAATAGCACATATGAATGGGACTATAATAAAGACAATAAAATACATTCTTAAGGTTTATTCCTAGCCTAAAAATACAATATTTAATATTTTAATCTCACTGAAGATGCTGTAGCAGAGGTGGAAGTGTTGTTACTCATTTTTGTCATTTATTGTACTTCTTTACCTTCCTGTAAGGACAGATACCATCCTGAACTCTGGCACTATTCATATTTTGAAGTTCATAATTGATTTGGGGTGCTGTCTTATACTTTGAAACATCAAAGCATTGTGACACCTTCAGCAGCAAATCTGTCCTCTATGTGTTAGATTCATATAGCACCACACAGTAAAAATCAAGTGCGGCACATTAGTCAATTTTTCCCTGGGATGGGATGCAAAATTTCCCAGAGTTTAAAGCCATTGTTTTTGCACAAATGACAGCCAATCAATGGAAGATAGATAAATATAAGGAGCGTAAGCACACATATGAAACTTGAATTTTTATTTAAAATCATACTTGTAGGATCCATATCTTAAGTTAAAAGAAAAACACTGTACTGTAATGTCTATAGTACCATGGTAATGATTAAGTGACAATCTAATTACATGCAGCACGTATACTTGGCATATATTAAGCCCAGGAATGTGTGTTCATGATTTTTATTGCCAATTAGTTTTCACTAGTCAGAGTGAAAATAGCTGCTTGTCTCACTGTTGTTTAGCAAGATTTGTTTACTGTAGTTATTGTCAATCTTTGCTAACACAACAGGGAAAAAATAGGATTTGGTTGTTCACTTGTAATATTTGTAAATATTTACAAAATAGAAAAGCAATATTTATAAATTTACAAGTTAGGTTATGTTTTACTTATGAGGTTTGTTAGCCACTTATTTTTACAACAATGCATAAACTATTTCATTTTCACTCTTTGTGTTTATATAAAAAATTTCTCTGACATTCAAAGGATTAATACTTTACTCATCTCTTGTATTATTTCTAATATATTAGCTTTACTCATTCTTTTAGTTTTTATTCTGATTTTAATGACTTTTTAATTAATTTCCATTTTCATTATAATAAATCATATGTCCTTGTACATAGCTCTTTTCACTGATCTACATATTATTTATAGCTGATATTTGCCTTAAAAGTTTAATCAATTCATTATTTATTTTCAATTATGTGACATGAGATAAATATGGAACCTCCCAATGAAATAGCTACCAAATTACCCTACTGACATTTATTTAACTATCCCTCCACTATTAATTTGAAAACCTCCAAGTAAATTTCATTGAAAATCTAAAATATTCATATACACATTTTTATTTCAATTTTTTATATTTAACAGAATTTAAAATTTTATGTTTCAAAATCACTGTTACATGTGTGTATGTATACACATGTGTGATTGCACATATAATAGAGCTAAATCTTAAGAAATGTGAATTGTGTAGTATCTTTTTAGCAAGGAACACTATAATATGAAGAGAGGATGTTTAAGTACGATATTAGGTGGACAAGGTATGAAATAAAAATTTAAAAATTAAATGTCTCTTTATACACAGGCTTACCTTTCATAGTACTTCAGCAGCAGATGACAGTCACCAACACTTTCTCTCTTTCCATAGGTTGCCTTTATGAAGGAACACATTTTCTTTGCATTTGCTGAATTCTTATTTCTCTGCAATTTAAGTATTAATATTTTTCTACTTGCAATTATGTCAAAACATTTCATAGATTTATTTTTAATGGTTAGATGATAAAAAATTAATATATATTCAAGAGAAAATTGTTAATATTTCCCCCAGAAGAAAGACATTTACATTCATAGAAGGATATACTTCTATTGTCATGATCCAGATAAAATTGTTTCACTTTTTATGTGAAGAAAGCAGTTGAAAACTGCTGATCTTGCTTGTCCCACCCTTCTTTCGCCTTCCCACAATTTCAACTATTATAAACGACAAGCAAAAAATAATATACTAAAGTTTTGATTCACCTTCCTTTGGATAAATGTTAGTAAAAAAGTGGCTATTTTCCAAATAGTGCAAAGCAGGGACAGGAAGTATTGATGAATCGGGAGACTTTGCTCTACTTTTCAATCCACTTCCAAGTCTGAAGGACAGGATATAACTTTGCTCAAGAAAGAAAAGGTCTTAAAAAGAATTCTGTGTGTGTTGGGGACTTAGGGCCCATCCCTGGATATAAGGGTTGAGAATAGGGAATGGAATGAATTCGGGGATCAGTCCAAGTCCCCTGTGTGTATTATTTTGTATCTGCAGAGAAATGCCACCAAGAAAGTTGTATTTATCTATTTATTCATCATACCACCATAACCAGCTCCAACCAGGCCCATCTCTTAACAGCAAATCGGTTATAATTTTCCAATGATCAGATTCTTTCCAAAATCCCCACCTGTGACCACAAGTCTTTTGGGAATCATTCTAGATTTAAACCATAATACATGCACCACATTCTGGCACACAGGGTTATCCAGCATTCCAGCGTGAAGCACTGAAGAATACAGCTCATGCATGTTTCTCTTAAGTAATCATTTGGAAAAAAAGAGAAAAAAAGAGCATCTTGCATAATCTTAGAGAAGCAAGTGCACATAAATACCAAACACCTTATAGCATACTGGTTGTTTTTGTTTTTGTTTTTTTGTACATCCTACCTTTATCTGTAAATTCAAAAGATGGAAAACACAAAACGGTAAATATGATGATAAACTTTAGACACCAGGGTCTAACAAACACACATTAACAAAATTATCCCCAAGTACGATTCTTAGTAAATCATTAATCTGCTTTCACTGAGGAGAAACAAATTGTTTGGGCAATTTGACAACTGCTAAAGGCAATGTTAGCATGATCTGGGCTGTTTTCACTGCAGTGTCATGTTCATTTCACTTTTCCTGTCACCAACCCTTGATCAATATATCTCAATGCATGTGATCTGTAGGGATTGCCCATATCCCCTCTGCATTGTAAAACAGTTGAGTTTCTAAACCACCTGTACATAACTTTCCTGTTTTGGTTCTTGCTTCTAATATCCTGCTGTTTGTATTATACTGCTTTTCAATGAACTGTATCTCTTTATTTTATTTTTTTCTTCTTCTTCTTCTTCCTCTTTTTTTTTTTTTAATATATGCAGGTACCGGGAGTCAAACTCAGGACCTCGCACTTGCCCGGCAGGCGCTTGTGCCGCTGAGCTATATCACCAGCTCCTTCTTTGGTTTTTTGACACAGGTTCTCTCTTTGTAGTTCAGACTGGTCTTGAACTCACTTTGTAGCCCAGGATGGCCTCAAACTCACAGCAGTCCTCCTGCCTCAGCCTCCCAAATGCTGGGTTTACAGGCATGAACTGTATCATTTTATATTTACATATTCTTAAGTTGTATTTGTAGCAAGATAAAAATTGTTTTGTAGGTTATGATGAGGGAAGCTCGTGACTCTCTCCTTACAGATAATTTTATTTTGCTGGGATACCGTGGCAGAATAAATCTCTGATTATCTATTATTATTCAGTTAATTGAAACTGTAGATCATTCAAGGTGCCCAGAATTACAACTTTCACAGTCCCAGGTTCAATAAAGTCTTGCATTCAGTGGCTGAGCAGCTTTCAATAACCTCTTCAGGGGCTATTTATATAACCTTCTCAATTTCAAGAAGAAATACTTGTATTTAACCAGAAAGGAATAAAACTCTATATTGTTGTATGATAATTTTCTATTTATACTTTTGAATTACTGTATGTTTCCTTTTTCTCTGATGAATAAAATTAAAAAAAAAGAGAAGCCTCAATGCTTTCTATGATAAATTATTGTTAAATTTCTGGCCATCAATACTCTATGAAGTGAAATACCATTCAGTAAAAAGACTCATTAAATTTGAAAGCTTTTTGATTTCCCACTGCATTAGCATATAGAAATATGAAAGTATAGGAAGTTCCTACTTAGGAAAAAATAGTGATAAACACTTAACCATATTGAAAAATGTTAAATATTTTCGTACCTAATCCACAAGAGAAATAGGATTTAATTTAATTAAAATGATTACATGAAGTCACGCTTATTTGAAATGTTAGAATAACAATTGTCCAGAGGGGAAAAAAATCATTCTTAATTTATTGTTATACAATTAGCATCATAAATTCATTTACTGCTCTTTTTCAGAATTCATAATATTTAATTCTGTCCACTTTCATAAAGAATTTTAATACAACTTGATTTCTTCATGGCAAAGGAGTTAGAAATAGGGGAGTCAGCCTCAGGGAAAAGGTAGATTTAATAACTACCCTGGTAATGATGATGTTCTGCATCTTACATTTGTTGAATTTTATAAGTCCCATGCTTTGTATAATTGGATTCTAACTCAATTATTATGCTGTATTAGACAGTAGGTTCAGATGGTACCTATAGTCATTACACAAACAAAACAAAATCGAAGGAAACTTGGAGTTGCTAGAAAAGTAGCCAAACTTAGTTACCAGGAGACCAGAGAGCTAAACTCCTTTTCACCTGAGAATTCTATAAAGTTTCAAATTTGGTGGCCTCAGATACCTCAGGAAAGATGTGGCTAACAGAAAGAAGACTTTTAAAAATCACTAAATCCCCCAATTCCATTGTCATCTCTACTCTGCCCTTCTTCACTGCAGCAAAAATCGAAAGGTCTGCTTATCATAGGTAGACAGTAAAGCAATCTCTAGCATAAAGAAATGAAGTCAAACTTGAGTTGGCTAAGCATAAAATACAGAGATTAAGTCAATTACCACATACCAAATGCCGAAATTCTTAATCAACTTCAGCACAATTCACCAAAGTCTGCGATGTTCAACTATAGAAACTGGCATAAAGAGTTCTGAAACGAAGTGATTCAGTTGATCACAAACTTATATTAGATTAATATTGTTATGGTTTGTGTTTAGATGCCCCTCCAAAGCCTCATGCAGTCATGGGTGGGGGCGGGCTTTTCAGAAGGGGCTGAATGTAGAGTTTGTGATTGAGTCATGGTCCAATGCTGGGATTAAGGGTGTGAGTGCTACACCCGCCCTAGGGTGGGTAACCTGCTTACAGTATATAAGGGACAGGAAGAGGGTTGACTTGCTCTCCCTTGTTTTTGCTGTCTTCTGCCACCATGAACTGTTGCCCCTCTGTTATGTGCCACTCTGCTTTGGAGCCAGTGGATTAGGGACTGAAATCTCCACAATCAGCGAAATAAACCTTTCCTACTTTAACCATGGGTGTTGGGTAATTTGTATCAGCAATGACAGAAATATAACTAAGACAAATATCACCCATCATTTGAGATATTCCAATCAAATATTGCAATTCCCAGACTTAAAAATGAACAAAATATTTAATTTCAATATACATCTTAGGAAAGCTAACAATGTAAAGAATATTAAGTTAAAAAGCATAGAGAATATCCTAAGATTTATATGGAACCACAAAAACCCAAAATAGTAAGGAAATCTTGAAGAAAAAGAACAAAACACAACACAGTATAATGCCTGGATTCAAAATATAATACAAAGCTATATTAAAAAAATAACACAATTTTGACATAAAAATATACACATAGATCAGTGAAAAAGAACAGACATCCTAGCAGTAAATTTACACATCTTCAGCCAGCTGTATCTGACAAAGGGATTAAGAATACACATTGGCACAGGACAGTTAAATTGTTAAATGGTGCTGAGATAATCGGATATCCATATGCACAAGAATTAGGCACCTATCTCTCACAAATTATACATTACATTTCAAAATGGATGAAAGATATAAATGTATGACCTAAAATTGTGAGACCACCCGTAGAAAACATTCCAGAACACAGGAATGGGAAGATATTTTATATACAAGGCCCCAAACACATGAAACAACAGCAAACATAAACAATTGGTGTTACATCAAAATTAAGGGCTTCTAAGCATCCAAGGAAGCAAGCAACAGAGTAAAGAAACAACCGGAAGAAAATATGCATAAACTATACATCTGAAAAGATGTTGGTACTCAGAATATATAAGGGTCTCAAAAAATTCAACAACGAAAACAAATGATCAGCTTAAAAATGGGCAATAGTCGTACATAGACATTTTCTAAAAAGAACCTCAAAATGTCCAGGAACTATATGAAAAAAAATGTTCTACATCATTAATGATCAGAAATAATTCAAATCCAAACCACAAAGCATTATCACTGCAACCAAGTAAGAATGATTCTGCAGAAAAAGACTAAAGACAACAAGTTCTACAAGGATATTAAAAAAAAGGAAGTCCTGCACATTGCTGGTGAGAATGTAAATTAGCTCAGCCATTGTGGGGAAAAGTATCGTGATTCTTAAAAAAATTAAAAATATGACTACCGTATGATACAGCAATCACACTAGTGGGCATACATGTAAAGGAAATGAAATCTGTATTTCAAAGAGACACCTGCGTTCTCATATTCATTGCAGCACTGTTCACAGTAGTCAAGAAGTAGAAAGAAGGGCCGGTGAGATTGCTCAGCGGCGTAAGCGCCTGCCTTGCAAGCGCGAGGGCCCGAGTTCAACTCCTGGATCCCACATACGAAAAAGGGGCTGGTGATATTGCTCAGCGGCACGGGTGCCTTTTGGCCGCGAGGTCCTGAGGTCGACCCCCCGGTACCCACACACACAAAAAAAAGAAGTAGAAAGAAGTGCCTATCGGCTAATTAATGGACGAAGAAAGTGTGATACATATGACCACCATCAAGAAATCAAATCAGGACAAATGCTGGTGAGGCTGCAGGGAAAAGGGGACATTTCTACTGTTGGTGGGGATGTAAACTGATACAACCACTATGGAAATCAGCATGGAGATTCCTCAGTAAACTAAAACTAGGAATTCCGTATGACTCAGTAATTCTCTTTCTTGGTATCTTTGCAAAGGAAATAAAGACATCATATTACAGCAATCCATGCATACTCAACTTTATAGCAGCACAGTTCATAATAGCTAATTGTTGGAAGTGGCCTATATGTCCATCAACAGATGACAGTTTACATATAATGGAGTACTACTGTGCTATAAAGAAAGATAAACTTGTAGGAAAATGCATGTAGGAAAATGCATGCACCTTGAGACTATAATGTTAAGTGAAATAAATCAGACTCATAAGCTTAAATATCACATGGTTCCTCTTATATGAGAAGCCCAGATTATAAATAAAGAACAAAATAAAAAATAGATAAGAGGAATTAGGAAGAAAGATCTTTCTCAAATGGAAAGGGGATCAAGAAATGGAGGGAGGGGGAAGAGATGAGAGGAAACAAACACAAAAAGAAAATAAGATGTGTTGTTTACATGTACCATTCCACATAAAGAATGTAAGCATTATCTACTGAAAATGTGTACAAATAAAAATAAAAAAGGATAAGAATAAAAAAAATAAGAATAATAAAATTGAAATGTAGAACATTATGTTAAGTGAAATAACCATTATCTCACTCTTGAAGAATCCAAAAGAGCTGATCTTACATGAGCTGAAAATGGAATCCTGGCTATCAGACGCTGGGAAGAGTGCAGGGAGGGAAATGAAGAAAGCCTGATTAATGGATACTAACTTAAATTTACAAAACACGTTCTGGTGTGATTTCCTCAGTAGGATGACTATAGACAACAAGCATGCATTGTGCATTTCACAAAGCTAGAAGGAACGATTTTGAAAGGTTTTCCCATAAAAATTGATAAATAATTGAGGAGAGGTATATGTTTACTTTGATTTCAACCTTATACAATGTATCCATATATCTAAAATCACATTATCTCATTAGTTTGTATTAGCTAAGTTAATTTAATTAAAATTATTAATAATAATTGTATATAATGTATAAAGTGATGCTTTGATCTGTGTATGTACTATAGATTTCATCAAGCTGATTAAAGTATAAATCACTTTACTAACTTATCCTATATTTATGGGTAGAACATTAAAATGTGTTCTTTTAGCAAATTTAAAATATACCACCCATTATTTCCTACTGTGGTCATGAAGAGATCAGAAAACTTAGTCCTCCAGGGTGAGTCTTAATGCCCTGCATGAGTGATTCCCTCCCACTCCCTCCTCTGCCCCACAGCCTCGGTACTCTGTTTCTATGAGATAGACTTCAGTTTTACCATAAAAATGAGATAGCACCATTTCTCACTTCCTCTTTTGAGTTTAAGCCATTTATGGTTTCTGTTAAGTTTAATGAACATAATTAAATGATATATAGAAAATTATGTGTGTTCCACAGCATTTTACATTCTGCTAAATGAAACCCCATGATTAACAAAAATATTTTGAGTTAATGACTGGTTTAATTGCCTAGATGTTGAAAAATAATTTAATAAATGTTTCACTTTAAAAATGGCCAACACCGAATTACTTCTTTTGTAATATCTCTTTTGAATGATAATTTATTTAAATTTAATTTAAAGGTTTTATATTTATCACAGGCTCATTGGTATCTGATTATTGCTGGAAAGCTAATGAAAATCTTAGTCTTTCTGAATAATTAAAAAATAACTTTTTCTAATAATCAATCAATAAATCTTTCTGGTTTTTATGCTTTAATTATATAGAAGAGATGCAAAACATAATAAGAAATATAAAGAGTAAAGTAAGAGCTATATTAAGATGCAGAGAGGTAGGCCCTGTAGAGATTAGAAGGATCTGGGAAATAGAAAGGGCAGGAGGAGGGAATAAAAGTATTCAAGATGCAATATGCATTTGTACCAAACCCACAGGAAGAATATAGTCACCATGTATCACAAAGTACTAATAAAAACTTTTAAGAATATATCCTTTTATTTTAATTTTTATAAGAAATTTTCCTGGTTCATTATTTTCTGTTAATGCCATGCTGAATGCTTTTGTTTCTTTCAATATACCAAATTTTGTGTGGTTAGAATCTTCTTATTTTCTCCATCATTTTTCCAAAGTAATAAAGTAGACATTAGCTTGATATGGCTATGGACACTTAAATTTAAATCATTTCAATGAATATAAACTTAAAAAGTAATTCTTAGTTACTAAAGCTATATTTCAAGTGCTCAGGAGTCACGGGTGCTACTTGTACTTAACTAGATAACCTTGGTTTATAAACATTTCCAGAACTGCAGCAATTCATATAGTAGAACAGTGTTCTAGAAAATATCTTCAAAGTGAATAAGAATTTGTTAAATCCCCACTTAAAAATCTGGATTCTTAGACATGATACCACATCTTCTTCATATTTAGATATTTGCAGTATTTTAACATAAAAATAAAACAGTACATATATTCCATTATGTAATAATGGATATATACTAAAACCAATTAACATATTAAATATTTTAGATAATTTCTTAAAGCTCTGATCCATATTAAACATTATTTGGAAATTTTAATTACAAAATTAAAAAAAATTATTTGTATGCCTGTTTGTTTTACACAAAATTATTTATAATTCAATTAACTCTATTTACCAACATAGATTTAGTATTGTTCAAGTATTAGGCACATAAAATACAACATAAATTAAGGACTCTGTCTTTAAGTTCATTTTGGGGAGACTCCGACAAAAGTCAGAATGAGACAGTTTGAGATTGCAGGAGCTGGAGGGATAAAAAAGAGCCACATTTAAATTGATGCTTAGTCTAGTTGCAAACTGTAGAGGAGAAAGACACCAAGCTGAGAGCTCTAGAAAACATTTTATATGTTATTTTGCCCTAACTATGTTTCAAATGTGTGCCTGAATGACAAGACTAAGTGCCAGCAATGTATTCTTTGAAGAGTAAACTTAAACCAGTGATAACTTCAGATGATCTTGAAAAAATGTGGCACAAAACAATATTATGACTTTTGCCAACCATGCTGGTGGGAAACTAAGTTCTTTACATTTTCCTCTTGCAGGAGAATGTAATGAACATATTTTCAAGATAGTCTGCCTGGCCAGAAGCTCTGAGCTTTTATGTTCTATTTTAAGGTTGGATGAGCAATGTCAGATTTACTGACCACGAATTGACTGCAATTGACTAGTAATGACTCTTTAAACAAATGGTGGAAATAACACAAAATCACTTGACAGAGTAGGGACCATTGAGCTGCCCAGATATACCAAGAGTAAGAGAAGAAATTGTTAGGTGGGAAGTTTAGAATAAAAGAGCAGTAAAGTATGCATAGTGGTATATTGCTTTGAAACTAAAGACAGGACTTATGTATATTTTGTGATACTTCTATTTCATGTGCCTAATAAAATCCATAGTAAAATTTGTTTGTCCTAGATAACAGGAAATTATTCTATCAAGTGAATATCTCCATGTTCATAATAATGACAGAAATGAATATTTTATTCTGAAAATGTGATGATTATAAACTTGCTGGTGTGTGATAGCCTTTCATTTGTGTACCTCCTAGATGAAGTCCTAATAAATTTATATTCTATAAATAGAGCCTGAGAATATATTTTTGCTGAAGAGAATAGAAAAATTATGTAAGAAATTTTTCAAGAAATATTGGATCACAGTATACCACCAGGATTGCATACTATCACAGACTATTTGAACAATAAAAAGTAATGGTTTTGATGTTAAAATATTCACATTTTAACACCATAATAATACTTTTAAGTGTAAATCAATGAATTTTTTTGGTGCATTAGCATGCAATTCTTTATTGAAGTAAGTCCAGACAACTACATATTTACTATCTCATTTTTATACTGAATAACAAGCACTCTTGCCAGACTACTAATGATACATATTTTGTTTTTTAAACCATTTTGGTTAAATGTCTTTGCTATGTCTATGTGACAGAAAAAACTCTTGATATTTATTAAAACAAGATCTCCTAGTAAATGTTATGCATACATGCATACCAAATTATTATTTGTATTACTCTTCAATATGTGGAAAGACTTAGCTAGCAAATTGTTCATTTCTTTTTGAAAAGAAAAATATCATTGCCTGTTATCCTTTGGCTAAAAAATGAAGGCAACTGTAAAAATGCCTTTAAAATTTATAAAAGCATAGCCTGGCAAGTTAAAAACTCCTTTCAGAGTGACTCCCTACGGATCCCTGGGAGCAAGTTTCAGCGACTACCCTGTGACAGAGCACTGAGTTCAAAATGCTACATATTTTTAGAGCAGTGTTTGGTTCTACTATAGCCCTAAAATTGTATCAGTTCAGACTTCAATATTAGCCAATAGATTAAAATAAGATATTTTCTGAAATAAGTTTATGGCTCAAAATCTGAGCTCTAATGGCATACACTTTGGAAAATCCATGAACATTGCTATGGTTTGTATCTGGATGCTCCCCCAAAGCTTCATGTGGTCATGGGGACAGGCTTCTAGAATTTGTGCCTGATTCATGGTCCAGTGCTGGGATTATGGGTGTGAGAGCTACACTCGCGCTGGGGCGGGTAGCCTGCACACAGTATAAGGAAGGGAAAGAGGCTCGCTCTCTCGCTCCTCCCTTTTTGCTGTTGTTGCTTTTGCTATTTTCTGCTGCCATGAAATGTTGTCCCTCTGCCACACCACTCTGCCTTGCAGCCAGCTGATTATGGACTGAAACCTCCACAAACTGTGAGATAAATAAACCTTACCTTCCATAATTTTGGGCATCCAGTATTTTGTCTCAGCAATGAGAGAAAAGTAACCAACATAAACATAGATAAAAAAGAATAGGTTAAGAGATATACAAACAAATTTCATTTGCTTGCAAAAACACTTTCTCACCTAAGTGTGACTGATAATAAAATGTTTTGTGAAATGTAAACATGTAATTGATTGATAGTACTTATTTTCTGAAGATTTAAAACATTTTTAACTTACACATAACAGCATAAAATTGTACAGATTTATGTAATACCCTCTGATGTTTTAATACATGTATACCTGGTGTACTGTTTAAATCAGATTACCATATCTACACCTTCAAATACTTATAGTAAAAATCATTCTAGTCTTTCTTCTAATCTTTTGAAAAGTATAATATATTATCGTTAACTATGGTCTCTTTGCTGTGCAGTAGCACACCAGATCATCTTACTCTCACCTAATGATAATTTAGTACTAGTTGATCAATCTGTACTCACCCTTCCCTCCCTTCCTACACCCCTAAACCTCTAGTAACTGTCATTCCACTCCCAATTTCTATAGGACCATTTTCTATATATTCTTTTAATGAAAGAGATCATATGGTACTTGTCTTTCTGTGTTGGGCTTATTTCACATTACATAATGATCTCCAGTCTATGTTGCCACAAATATCAGGATTTCATTGTTTTTAATTGCTGAATAATATTTCATTATGTATACGTCCCATACTTCATCTATTCATTAGCTGATGGAAACTAAAATTGATTCTATTTCTTAGCTATTATTAATAGTGCTGCAATGATCAAGAGAGTGCAGATGTTTCTTTGACACACTGATTTCCTTTCCTCTGTATATGTAACTAATAGTACAATTGCTGGATCATGGGGCAGTTCTATTTTTTAACTTTTTGAGGAATCTTTATACTGTTCTCCATAATGGTTGTACCAGTTTACACTCTCACTAGACGTGGCTTTCTGCCATGTTTTACTTACATTTCTGCATAAATTTTCTGTCCACCTCATCTTTTCTACCAATAAAAGGTGATAGTAGCTCAAGGGTGACAACCAGGTGATTTGCTGTGTTTTCACACACAGAGAATTCATGCAAAGGAGACAATTTCCCAGGAAGAGAGAATTCACAACCCTCTCCACAGGTGTCTCTTCGAAGGCTACATATAACTTAGTCATGGGTATTTCATAGGACTTTCAGTATCTGAGCTAAAGAAATGGAGATCTGGCAAATCTTTCCATACCTCTTTTAAAGTCCATTACATATAAAGCTGAAAATGTCTTTATTTTGATGGGCAACCTATTTAAAAACACTGTGAAACTTCATAGTTGTGTGCCTCCTTATGCTCAATTTTTACAATGCACAACATGAAAGAGAGAACAATTTTACATAGGCTTAAGACTAGAAAAGCTTTTTGCCAAAGTGCAGTTCTGAAAGATTTTATTCAGCATAAGTAGATAATCCAAGCTTAGTTGAAGCATGGGAAGTATGAATATTTATAGTTAATTACTCCTGAACTTTTTAGACTTTGTGGAGTATTTCTAGAAGATGTCTTCAGACTTTTTAGTAATAATCTTTTCTAATTTGTGAGTATAAAAATTATACCTATGGGATCTGTGAGGGAAAAATGTCTTGCAGGGATAGTCAGTCTTCTCTTTGAATCAAAATTAAAAGAGAAATTAGTGTTTTTGAACTAAGGAAAGGCATTGATCTCCCATTTTTTGAAACAGAATGTATCCTTTTTGCTGTACCTCACCACACTTTTCTTACATACTAGAGGCAACCCAGCTGTGACAGAAGAGATTTGGTATGGAGCACCAGATTCTCAGATGGGAACATAAAATGTGCTTTATTATACAATTAATCAGGGATGAAAGGAAGACAATACATGCAAGTGGGGCTTTATCCTCACCTCCTTGGTGGAAAAAATGTGTAGTTGAGTGTGAGTCTGAGGAAAAAACACAGCAAATAACTTGAAATAACTGTATTACATATCCTTTAATCAAAATGTGGTTATTTTAAACCAGAACACCTAGAACAGAGTATGGAAGACTAGAGAAGAAACTCCTAAAAAGAATCACAATAAGGAAGACGCTATCTCTCAGGGGTGCTAACAACAGCAATACTTAGATGAAGAAACTAAGTAATTCATTGCATATTTGGTTTATTTATATTGCATTTGAGGTAGAAAATAAGAAAGCTGGCAACATAATTAAGAACTATTCATATGCAGGGCTATTACTCTCAAAGGACATTCCAGAGAAGATACCGATGTTTAAAACACATTTTGTATATTTTGCCCTATTCCATGAAGAACAGGAAGGGAGAATTTGGAGGACAGATGCTGCTTTCAGGAATGGAAAATACTTCCACAGAGAGAAAAAGAAGTGGTTAGGAAAATAACTTTAACAACATCTGGCCCATTAGTCTTGTTAAAGGGCAAAGCGGCTCTTATTCGTGCAGTACTCTGACAATTTCGTAGTGAAGGGTAGACAAACGTTATGTAAAAGGAGACATGGTAAATATTTTAGTCTTGCTGTTCATAAAGTCTCTGCTGCAAATACTTAATCCTGTGTTTTTAGGACAAAAGCAGCCATGGACTATGCACAAATGTAAATATTTTATGCACAAAGTGTACATGAGCAAAAATAAAAAATACACAAAAACAGATTTAGAGCTATTTTTGTCCCAGAGGCTAAAGGTTACCCATCTTCGATTTAAAATCCGAAGACATGAAAGCACGTGTTAGAATAACACCATGAAATGGAAATGAGAGTTTTACACTACAGGACTGACATGTCCGAGAGGAGCGGTGTTAAGGATAGTCATCCTGAAACACTAAGTAATGCCTGAAGAGGCTCAGGCTGATGTCCCAAAGCAGTAGTAAAAATTCTCGCCACTTGTTGCACAGTAACTGTAGCATTAACTATTATCTAATTTTATGGAACTTACACAGGAGCAATATAATTTTCTCCAACTCCTGCCTTCAGTGTAGTTTGTTTTATAGGCCAGTAAAGTATTAAAAAAATCTTGATTTGTTTCTGTTTGTTTACTGACTTATGTGGAGACATTAAAAAATAATTGATTTACATACATTGTTGAAGGAGAGTAAAGAGATAAAGAAATGGATTAGGCAGATAGTGAGAGAGATATACAGAGTCCCCTGGACACTAAGCAAGAGCCAGTGACTTCATCAAATTAGACTTTAATATGTAGATATTCTGGAGAAGATAGAAGATTGTTGGCCTGAACTGACATCTGGGGATTAGTGAAGCTGAAATCTAGTTAAATTTATATATTAGACCACTGTAAAATCTACACATATGTTGATTGACTGCGTAATGTAGTCACATGCTGGTACAATAGGTTTCAAGAAAATATATGTTTTATTTCATTTTTGGTGGGAATTTTTGTGTTACCATGTATTACAATCTTAATTTAATATTTGATGAATCCGGTGCAAAGTGTTTTGAAAGAGTTTATTGCTGTTGCTTTTGTTTCTTATTATGAAATTACTAGGCTCCACTATTGAAATTCTAATTTAATAGTTCTATGTGGGCTTATGGATTGTTTTTTTTTTTTTTTTTTTTTTTTTTTTGTGGGTACCGGGGGGACGACCTCAGGACCTCGCGCGCCAACAGGCACCCGTGCCGCTGAGCGATATCACCGGCCCCTTTTTCGTATGTGGGTTCCGGGAGTCGAACTCGGGCCTTCGCGCTTGCAAGGCAGGCGCTTAAGCCGCTGAGCCGTCTCACCGGCCCTTATGGATTGTTTATAAAATGCCCTCAGACCTTTCTCATATGCCACCAAGTTCAGAAATCATTAGATATGGCTGAACATAATTTGAATTAAGAAGAAATAAACTACAACTACTGTGACTTATTTCATGTCAAGGGAGAATTTAAAGTTATTTGTGTTACCAAAGCATAGAGCACTGATTGGGGAACAGAGAATAGAGCTGCCTAAGAGAAAAAAATAATCTATATCAGAAAGACCGAGAACCACAGAGTCACTAATTAGAAAGTCAAAATTTTAGATCAAACTGGAAGTTTTTATTATAATTGAATTGATTGTTATACCCTTTTACCCCTGCATACTGCATAATATAGATCTTAACAAAAGATCATTTCCAGAGACCGACTAAACCTCTAAGAAGACTAATTAAGGGCAATCCAAACTAAATAGTACAATTTATTTTTATTGTTGGAGAAAGTCCCTATGGAAAGGCCCAATCTGTTAACCATGCCTGATCATTGTAAAGATTGTAAATTCAAAATAAATGTCTAGAGTAAAATCTAAGTGTCAGTGTATATGATATTGTGGGTGGAAATTTCTGGAATTAAAGGGAAAAGATGTTTTACTGAAATCCTCTGTATCATAAGCATCCACCCCATGTCTTATTAACTGTAGTGTTGCCATCTTATTGGCATGTTACTCATGCATTCAACAGGTATTTATGGAAAAATGTGCAGAAACTGTACAACATTGACGATGTATCTAAAAGCAGCATAAGCTGATGCCCTATTTCTAGAAACATTTTTCGGGGAGAATATTAAAATAGACTTTATCAAAAATATATATGTATGATTGCTGATGTTATAAAGTCAAATGAAGAAAAACACAGCACGATGATGTGATACAATGTAGTCCACAAGAAGATAGCTTTATGTGGGGAGAGTGAGGAAGACAGAGAAGGTCCTCGTGATGACAGCTGAGGAGAAATCTGAGCACCACGAGATTTACAAGCACCACCACACCTGGCTTCTAGATTTTATAGAACTATTAGCACGTACACATAACTTGGACCCTTTACTGTTAGCTCCAGAAAGCTGCTAAAACCATTTGAGCAAATACAAGACAATAGGTATGACTGACACTATGAAGGAAGATTTAATCTTACAAGGTAAGAGATTCAAAGCTTGAAGATGATGTAGCTACAACCCAAGAACTAAATACTAGAAACAGTCAACACGAGCAGGACATGGACCTTCCTACTGACACTCCTGAAAGGGAACATCACCTACAGAACCTTTGTTCATAGCTGTGGGATATTCTTAGTAGACATTACCCTTGAATAAGTATGAGAATAAATGTGTGTGCTCTAAGTCATTAAATTTGTGGATATTTTTTACAGCACAAACAGAAAACTAATACAACGATCTCAGCTTTCATTTCTCTCCTGACCACTTTACCGTTTGTTTCCTAAGAGCTAGAATGAATAAACATAGAAAGGACAGATACCATACTTCAAATTGTGTCATAAGGAAACGACAAAACATAACATACAGGAGTCAATTTGAGGGTGGTTATCAGATATGATTGGACTAGATGTCAAACAACCAAAGGTCAAGAGATATTATATATAAAAAAAAAGGGCTGGTGACACAGCTCAGCAGCATAAACGCCTGCCTGGCAAGCGCGAGGTCCTGAGTTCGACTCCCAGTCCCCGCATGTTTAAAAAAAAAGAGAGAGATATTATAGCAGTGAGTGGTTAGTATAAAATAGTCAGTCCTACCAACCTTGAGACATAGGGAATAAAAAATTTCCATAGATCTGTAAGTTGCACAGGGAAATGTGCTTAGAAAAGCAATGACAAACCTTGGTTTAGATAATTAATCAAGACTAAAATCAACAATGATATTATAGTTTAAATCTTTGATATATGGTAAGAATGACTTTTTCTCAAAAACCCATAACCCTGTCTAATCACAAGGAAAAGCAGTAGATAAATGCCACTGTAGGAACAATCTACAAAATACCTGACTACAATTCCTTTAAACTGTCAAAGTAATAAAAACAAAAAGATTGAAGAAATTATCCCAGCCATGAGGAGGCTGAGACAAATAAATGCAATGCGGTACCCTGGCTGGCATTTTAGAACACAAAAGAGGCATTAGGTAAAAACTAAGGAAACATGAAAAAGTTATGAATTTTAATTAAAAATAATGAGTCTATGTTAGTTAAAAATGTACTAATGTAGGACATTAGTGACAAGAAAAATTAGATATATTGTATAGAAGAATTTTTAGAAATCTATTCATGATTTTTTTCTCCAAATCTCAAAATATTTTCTTTTATTTTTAATTTACAGATACAGTGGTATATATTTATGGAGGACAATGTGAGGTTTGAGGTATAAAACTATGCTTTAAAAAGAGTCTACTAAAATGAATCTTTTGAAGGCTGGAATTTTTCTTCACCATGAGGATTTTGTTTTATACTCTAGCAATACATTTTCAAAATCAAATTTTAATGCATTAGCATGTTTAATACATTATTCACTAATATTTTGCAGAAATATTATTTTTCTATTTAAGCAGAAAATTCACATTTTTAAGATGACAACTCAAAGTAAAAACAATAAATTTCACTGGAAGCTTAGTACCACCTCAAAAATTTTACTTTGACTTTTTTTCTTTTTCTTTTTTTGATTACTGGGGATTCAACCTAGGGGCACTCTATCACTGACCTACATCTTAGTTCTTTAAAAATTTTTATTTTGCAGGTCTGGCAAGGCTGGCCTCAAACTTGTGACCCTTCTGCCCCAGCCCCTAAGTAGCTGGGATTAAGAGCATACATCACACCCAACTTATTTTGATATTCTATTGCGTTCATTTTATATAGTAAAGTAGTTTTACTTTCCCAAATATTTCATCTCCTGTTATCTTTGTTTATCCCAAATGTTAATGCTCACTTGTATTACATCCCACTTTTGAATATATAGTTTATATTTATTTTATATGGTTGTTTATAATTTATGAGAATATTGAAAGTACACTACACTTGGTTACATTTGGACATCCTGACTGAATATAAAATGCTTTACATATATAAAAAGAATTTGATAATGAATTAATTATTAATATCTAAGTACTCTATCATCATGAGTTAGTGGGATACATTGTTTTCATTTAGTATCAATGTATTGATTTTAGGCCTTGCAAAAAAAGACATTTTAGAAGCTTAAAATAAGGAAGATTTTTTATTTTTGGAGAGAGAGAAATGTGGCTTACAAAAAGATAACTGCCCTTTACCATAGAAATCATAAGATAGGATTCAAATGAAGTAAAATTGATAAGTTTAAAGCAGGCTTTATTTATTAGTACCTTTTGTGTGATTTCACTTCCACAAGCATCACCCAGGAATATATTGCATTATCTCCCATGATAAAATGCAGGGAGTCTTGAAAATAATCTCTAAGTCACCGTGAGAAAAGAAATATGAAATTAAAATTATATAACCTGTTATTTTGATATTGCTTTAATAAGGGCTTTATAGTTTACTCTTAATTAAAATACTAGTCTATGTAGAGCTTAGAGCTAATCTCAAATTCTCTTTAAAATATTAAAGTACGGGATATGATTATTCCCCACTGTATTTTTTATGAAAAACACTTATAATTTCATATGACCAGGGTGGAGCACCATTCCATCCTGCCATCCTATTGTAAATTATTAGTGTGATCTATGTGCTCAGAGCACAGAAAAAAAGCTTTCACAAAGAGTTTAATGATATATTTGATTTAAGAATATAGCATGCCTTGAAAGGTTACAAAAAGTGAGATAAGAACGATTTGTGGAAAAAAAAAAAAAGAATGATTTTTGGTATTTCACTTTTCCCAGTATTTCTTCAGAAATAGCGCAAAGGAAAATCTTTGATTTGGAATCATCTCTGTGTTTGATAAACATGAGAACAGTCCAAAATGTATCTGTGACTATTTGATAGCAGATTTGAAAATGTTCATCCAGTTTATATGTCTTTTTTTTCCTTTATTTTTATGTGGGTACCGGGGATCGAACTCAAGACCTCGCTCTTGCCAGCAGGCGCTTGTGCCACTGAGCGATATCACCGGCCCTTTTTTCCTTTTTGTGTGGGTACCGGGAGTCAAACTCAGGACCTCGCGCCTGCGAGGCAGGCAGGCGCTTATACCGCTGAGCCATCTCACCAGCCCCTATATGTCTTTAAAATATCTATCCCTGAATTATTTACGATAACATGGAATATTCTATGCAAAATATGTACAGGGATGCTTTTTCCTAAAGAACCTCTTTCAAGCTTGACTCCCAGCACTCTCATTTTCTTAAAGCTTCACAGGTACAGTGCCCCCTACCTGCACAACTTCCCATGCCCCATTCTTTCTCCTACATTGACAGTTTTATTGTTCTCAGAGCCTTAAGAGAAAAGCAGGAGATCTCCGAAGCCTTGGGGCCACAGAGAAGACCCCGTAGCTCTTGTGCACTTGTCTTTGTCACTTGGCACTATCTTGTAAAAATGTGCTGCATGGGCTGCTGCACACCGTACAACCGGACGATGAGTTTCTGCGATACCTTCAGTGACTTGTTTTCCTTCCTTTCTGGTATTAAAAGATGCTGTTAAGTAAACCGCTGTTTGAAGCAGGGGTTTCATCCATTTATATGGAGTAAACACAACAAGGGAGATTTCACAATAACCCTCCTTATAACTATGAACCAGAAATGACTTGAAGGTGAAATATCTGTAACTGAGACAAAAAGTTGAATAATATCTATTATTAATTTATGTGTGGACTTGGAGAGCTATCATAATTTCTTTGTAATTGTTAATGAGATGCTTTTCTTTTCAGTCTCCCAAAATGCCAGGCTAGCATCACACTTTAGTTAACTAATATACACATTGATATGGGTAATAGGTCAATGAAACAAAAACAATTAAATTAATTCATGCTCAATACCAAGTGAAAACAATTTATTATAGAGACTGATTTTAGCTTCATTTGTAAATTAATAGAAGTACCTCATAATTCATATGACTGTAAGTGGTATGGATATAATTGCCAATATTAATATGGATATAAATCATATCTCTATTGGTAGAGAAAATAATACAATATTAAAGACAAATATGCATGCATCTTTCCATATTTCTGAATTAAAAATAATATAGTACATTGTGAATGCTTTTTATGTTGAATTTCTGAAGATATTTTATGCTCTCTCTTCATGGTAAATCTCAATATGGTAATTCATTATAGAATGCAGATATATTTAAAATTACTTTATAAGATTTATGTAGAAAAAACTCAAAACACGCATGAATATTTTCAGTGTGCATCACAAGTATGATAGCCTTATCTTTTTAACAGTTTAAACTCTTTTAATCTAGGTAATTTTTAGGGAATTATGCCACATTTGTTAGCACAATATAGCCCTGATTTTTATCTATTTAGAACAACAAAACTGATGTATAATGAATTTATTTAAATGGCTCATAAAATAATTAGATTGTGTTATTGTATAGGAAACATTTTAACACTATAAAATCTGAAAAATACTGAAAAAGTTGTATTTCCATTTCATATGAAGTATAATAATTATCACACAATTATTAAATAATGAGCCCTCAGTATGTACTGTGTTCTGAGTGCACAACTATTTTCAGGATACACTGAAATAAAGAGTTAAATATATACTACAACTTCCAGGAAACTTATAACCTCTAGATGAAGAAGAGATACAAATATAGATAGAAGACAATTGTAACACAAGTGTATTAAAAGCAGTGTAGAGCTACTTTGGAATTAGCTGCCAGTTTCTCAAAAAACTTAATAGACAAGTACTAAATGTTACCACAATTGGGCTCCTTGGTATTTACTCAAATTATTAGAAAAGTTATGTTCATACAGAAATCTCCACTTGGGTGTTTATAGTAGATTTATTAATAACTACCAAACTTTGAAATAACCTAGGTGTCCTTCAGTAGACAAATGGATAAACGAAGTAGTACAAGCAGACAGAGATTTTATTCAACAATAAAATAAATGAGCTATCAAGTCATGTAGATAACACAAGAATCTTAAAATGCCTCTGTCTAAGAGAAAGAAATCTGTCAGCAAAAGCTACATATAGTGTGATTCCAACTCCACAATATTCTGGAAAAGGCAAAATTGTGTAATAGTACCAGCCCAGTACCTGTCATGGGCTCAAGGGAGGAATAAATACTGATCACAGAGTATTTTCTTGGCAGTGAATCTACTCTATAGTACTATAATGCTTAAGATGTATCACTATAAATTATTCAAGACAGAGTATGTACAACATCAAAAGTGCCCCTTTATATAAACTGTGGTCTTTGATGATAATGTGTGTCAATATAAGTTCATGGATTGTAAGGAATATGATGCTCAGGTGTGGGATGCTGATATTGTGGGGAGGCTGTTGTAGGGACAGGCACTGTGCAGGAAATCTCTGTATCTTTTGCTCATCTTTGCAGTGAACATAACAAGTCATGTGGGATATGTTTTCTGTAGGGCCTGCAGCAAACCACAGAAGATAAAAATAGAAGTGACCTGTATAGCATTTAGGATTTCCCAGAGGGTACACCCTCAACAAATATTGAAGGCATGTAAAAGCAGAGTAGCCCTTGTAACTCAAAATATTGTCTGGAATCAGAGGAGAGTAGTAAGTCAAGATGGTAAGGCATTGGTAGCTGTGAGAAAGAGAGAGGAAAAAACCAAACAGTAGTTCAATCTCAATCCTTAGGCTAGTATTTCTGCTATCCTGTTCGGCACTGGAGGGATTGCAGCAGGGCAGTGGAGCCGATGCTAAAGGCAAACACAAGGCAGAATCCTGGGGAAAGAGGATGCTGGCAAGAAAGGTGCTTTCTCCTCCTGCTCTCCATCTGCTGTGGCTACAATGAGGTGGATCACACAACTATTAGCCTTGTAGTCTACTCATTGCTCATATGCCACTGGATCATATATGCAACATAGCTTCCTCTGCTCCCATAATGTTTTCCTAGGCAATTCTTCAGAGGAAAAGAAGAAAAGAACTGCTATTTCCAGTTTCCTAAATCCAGACATAGGTTGAGGTAATCCAAAATATACGGGCCTTCGTCCTAATATTGATGACTTCTTTGCCATAATATTTGCTAGACCAGGTTTTTAAAGAAAACTCCCCCAAATCACTAAATATATGGTAAACCGCTTTATCACAGCACTATCTTGATGGACAGAATAAATTGATAACATGGATAATTTTTTTGAGACAGTTGTCTTGCTGTATATTCTAAGCCTTGAGCTCCCTACATAGCCCAGTCTGGACTCAAAGTTGCAGGGATCTCCTGCCTCAGCCTTCCAATGCTGGGATTACAAGTGTGCACTACCATGCCTGGCTAATGTGGATAATTTTTTAAAATATATAAATCAAACCAGGGTTTGTGACTCTTACGGTACACAAACTGCACTTGATATTCAAAAGTACTTGTTCATATTATTTTAAGGTATGTGAACAAAACCAACTTTTTCATATCTCAAGAATATTGCACACTGATTTTATTCTAAAGCCAGGGAAGGACATTTCTGTAACTGACTGGTATACAGATTTCCATTTTCATTTATATTTATATAAATTCATAACTGCAGATAATGCATTACCTTTCAGAAGTGCATGCAAATGACTTCCTGCAATGGGTCATTAAATATTTGCTTTTGTCAGAATATATTTAATTTACTCAACTCAATGTTGAAACTCAATGTTGAAATAGAAAAAATAGAAAAATAGGAAATCAGTGATGTTTTCATTTAGGAGAACTATGTAAACAACTCCTCCCCTTTTAGGTACCAGATAGAATTTGGATGTATAGCAAAATGTTATTTAAAACTTGGAAATAAGAGTGTCATTTTACTCTTTCTGTGGACAGTTAATTGACCAAGTGACGAGTAGGTCTTTACACTATTACTTTTCTGTATAGGCCAGCTCTATGATTCAAATTTACCCTCAGGTTTGCCACAGCATTTTAAGCTTTAGGGCATATTACAAATCTATACAAAAAGTTTACAGATTGAACAGTATATTTTAATGAATTTTAAATTTACATAATGACAATCAGTAGCAACAGAACATGATCAGGACCAGAAATCTCTCCTTTGTCCCCTGACTGTGAGAGTTCCAATATACACCATGTGCTCACTTTAAATCAGTGGGTAACCTTTGCCTGTTTATGAAATTCACCTACCTGGAAACTCACAGTGTGTTATATTTTCTGCTCAGTTACTTTCTTTTTAGATTCATTCATAGTCTTTCTTCTATGCTATGATATTCAAAGCAATCCCATTTAACTTTTGGATTGACTGTGTGAGCACACCCACATTTCTTGACCAATTTCACTCCTGATGGACCTTTAGACATTTTTATTTTGGGAACAATTTTGTCTAATGCATACTTGCATTTGATGCTTCTGAGCACATGAATATCCTTCTCATGAGAGAAGCAGGAAGAAGAGAGCTCCATTCAAGATTATGAATAATGCAGCTTTTGTCGAGAATCCAGACACTTTTCAAAGAACTGCAGCAGTTGTTATGTTCTACAGCTGAGCATGTGAATTCTGGTGGTTTTACTTTGGTGTACACAGGTGGCATTGTCTACATTTTTCATTATGATATCTGCAAAGAAATTTTTTACATTGTCATTCTAATTTGGGTTTACATGATGAATAATAAATATGAATAATGTTGCATGTAGCTGTTGGCCATTTGAATATAATTTATGCACTTTTGTTTGCAAGTATTTTGTCCAAATTCTACAGGGCTTTCTGGTTTTCTCATTGATTGTAGTTGTGTTTTTGTTTTATCTGGATGCAAGTTCTTAGATATCTGTGCTGCAAATATTCTCCCCCACTCTGAAATATGTTTTACTTTTAATTTTTCTTCTCTTAATGGTAATTTTTGACAAAAAGTAATTCTTCATCTTAATGTAAACCAAATAGCAAAGTTTTGTGTTGTGCACATTCAAAATCAATTCGTTTAAATGTTTTGATTAAATGTTTGAGACAATGGATATGCTACTTATTCAAATTAGACCATTATACATTGTATACGAAAACATGGTACTGTACTAATAAATATATATAATTTTGTGTGCCGATTAAGTATTTAAAAACATGATCTTATTTTTTGGTCCTGTTTTAGATACTATTTTAATTCAAGGAATTAGAAATGCTGTCCTATATACACTTCTAAAGTCTCCATGGTTTTAATCTTTATATTTAACTATGCAATTCATCTAGGTTGATTATTTCTGCATAGTATGAGGGAAGGATAGTTAAGCCTTTATATACCCAATTGATTCAGCGTGACTGATTGGAAAGCTCATCTGTTGCCATTTCAAAATTTAATTTGTTCTGATTTTGGTTTTGTACTATAATTGGATGAGAGTTCCATTGGCTTTGGCATTTCTGGGCATCTTTTGTACTTACATTTGCCTGTGTTAAAATAATAAGACAGAAATCAGTTCCTGCAATTTTGTTAGCATTATTACTGCATTTACATAGATTTGTTTTAATTTCTGGACTTCTTTATTTGTAAATTTTACATTCAGATGTAAATTTTCATCACATAAACTAGATTCTCAAGGTAATTTGTGTATTTGTTTTTAGCTGCATTTTGGTGGTTTGTTTTTTATTTAAAATTTTTGTTTTTATTAGTACATATTTGCATTACATAATAATCATACACATCATGGAGAGTTGGTGCACATACGTAACATGTTTTAGTTCTTTCTTTAAATCCCCTCCCTCCACCTCTTGGTTACCTTTCCTTTGCAAAAGTTCTATCATCCTGTTTCTTATTATCTGTTATTATCATTACTTCGCATTCTGATTTTATTTCTGTAAAGGTGGTTTCAGTATATGCGCTTTTCTACTTAAGTATAGCATTTCACCACTACTATATTTCAAAACACAATGATTTCTTTTTACATTCATCATAAGGAACTTGTACGTGTGTGTTACACATTTTAATAGTCTTTACTTCCCCTCACCTCCCTCCTACTCCATCCCTCCATCTTTAAGTTGCAGTTTATTTCGAGCTGTGCATGGGATAAGAAAAGATCTGATATATGGACAAGTATCAAATGAAATGCTGTATTTTAGAATTATAAACATTTTTTGTTGTTGGAAAATGCAATGGGAACCTTTGCATATTGGTTTAGAACCAAATATGCAGATAAACTGTTTGTATGTAATGCAATGGTTCTTGTAAAGATTTTTAATAAAAAATTAGCATTAGCCAGGCTTCCTTATTAATTATTACGCAGTACATTATTAATGAAATAAAAGTATATATTGCATAGAATTGTCTATATTTCCTGATGATTTATTTTCATTTATTGTAATTATTTTTCACTTTCTTTTGATGTTGATTCCCACCAAAATTGATGTAGATTTTGCATACACACAAAAATTAGTCAAAGATTGTAATTGATGAGAAAAATATAGAAATGCCTATCTTATTTGTTTATTGAAAGTTACCCAAATAAAATGTTATAACATGTAAAGAAATTAGTAGTAAAAAAGCAAATTAAAAAAATAAGCCTGTGTTATAATTGTATAAATTGTAACACTCTCCATAAGAACTTAGATTAAAACTTTTTATAAAAATATTCATAATTTCCCATTGTATGAAAATACCATTTTACCTTGGACACTTTATGTGCATTTATATAACCAGCTATATTGTACTGGTTATCTTTGTGTACATCAGAGCAGCAAGAATATATTAGACGATACTGTTTATATCTTACTGTGAGGCTGTCACTAAGATAAAAGCTGCTTTTTCAATTGATTGATAAATTAAACTCATGTAGTAGGGCATGCTAGTAATACCAACATTCTCTGGAAGGCTGAGGCAAGAGGAATCAAGCTTGATCCTACCCTGTGCAGTTCAGCAAATTATAAAACCATGTCTCAAAAGGAAACACACAAAAAGACTGAAGATGTGGCCCAGTTGTAAGGCCCTGGGTTCAATCCCCTTTATCACAAAAAGAAAGAAAAAACAAAAACTAAAAAAGCACCCAGCCTTGAAAAAATAATTTATACATTGGAAAGATGCAACTAAATAAATGTTGAACTGTATATTTGCATATACTTATACATTTATATTTCTGTATGTATTCACATACAAAACACATTGTAAAATTTTCTATGTAGGTTAAAGTATAAAAATATTCAGTGTAGATAAAGGTAATATACATACAAGCATACAATATAAGAAAATAAAGAAAAATGCAGAAAGAACTGAAACTACAAATATTTCAGAATTATCTGGATGGTATCATAAATATAAAATAATACTTTAAGACTAAATTTGAGTCTCAACTGGTACAGATTTTAATTATTTGAATTTATTTCTCACATTTGTAGATATTTTAAAAAGTAAAATATTAAATGTATGTTCCATTAGAACATGAGGTATACTTTGTGTTTCAAGGACAAATGGAGTCACCTCAGTATTAGTACTGATGGTGTCATGGTTTAGAGCTGAAAAGCCTCCTGGAAGTTTCATGTTTGGAGCTGGGACCTGTTTGCAGATGGCTACTGTGGGACATGAGTAAAACAGCATATTCTTGGCCTCACCTGCTTCCTTCTGTCTCTGCTTTCTGGCCTGCTTTAGGTGAGCAACTTTCCCCCAAATACGTTTTCTCCATGTCTTTCCTACCTTGGAACTAGCAAGCCATGGAAGGAACCCTCTGAAACTGTGAGCCAAAAAAAATCTCTCCTCTTTTACTTTGCAGGTATTGGGTATTTTGTCCCAGTGATGGGAAAGTGACTAATGCAGATGGTGAAATGGAATGTATTGTCATATATATGTATATAACACAATTATCAGAAGATAAAGTTCCTATACTAATGAGAGCTATTTTATTTTGATGTCTGCCCTGTACTGTTCCAAAAATACTACTATTTTAGATTTGAGAACTAGGAGTACCAGAGAGGGTGCTTTTTTGTTTTTTTGACCAGGGTCTTGCTGTGTGGTTCAGGCTGGCCTGAACTCACAGTGATTCTCCTGCCTCAGCCTCCTGAGTGTTGGGATTAAAGGTGTGTGCCAACACTCCTGGCTTGATCAGAGAGTTTAGATATCATGGTTCATCACTGACAGAGGTCTACCCCAGGTTACACAACTTGTTCCTGAAAAATCTGTGTTTGGAAGAACAGAAAGTTTTAAAAAGTCAATATAATAATGGATCTGAATGAGACTTGAAAAATTTCACAGAGTTTGCAGTTTTCTGGGTTGATCCTGAGGAGGGTCCTCTTTGAGAAAAGGGACCAGAAGACAAAGACTTGAGCACGAGAGGAAGACTCACCTCTAATCTGAAGCTGGTCTTTTTATTTGCCCTTATTTTATTTTAACATCAGAATAAAAATATTTTAAAATAAAATTAGTTTTTCACATATGTTAACTATGTTACCTACTTTATCATGCTGCTCGGGAAAAGTGCTCTTCACTCAAATAAAATAGGCAAGGAAACGGTAGGCAGCAGGTTGGACGGATTGGGATGGGCGGGGAGAAGGCTGGAGAAGTGAAGTCTGTAAATATGTGTAAGAAGCCGTCCTGTGGTGTCTACACTGAAAGCAGGGGAGGAGTGCAAGTGGACTGCAACCTCTGTTACAAGACGGGAACTTCTGTGGATGTGTATGCCCTGCCATATAGAAAACAGTACATGGCTAACATTGTTGTTCTCAAGCTATTTATTCAGTACTTTAAAAATGCCTTTGAAATTTTAAGGGTTCAAAAAATTGAATAAACTCGAAAGGTAATCATAGTCTAGCAGAAGCATATTTATGTGTCCTCTAAGACTTTAGATACACAGGTTTTTCATCTAAAAATTTTATAAAAGATAACTGACATGATATTTAAAAAAGATGTCTCCAAGGGTCGTAAGTCTGATACCTGATGTAGTTATGGAAAAGCTTTTGGATACTTAACGTGATTATTGTCGCACATGATTCTCAACATAATCGTGTTTTAAATTTCTCATAAGAAAAGACACAAAATTGATTTCAAAATTGATAGAAATAATTGTCATTGTCACCAGAGGTGATGTATAACTGTGTATCTCCACTTGCAGATACCTTGATAAGGCAAAAATATTACTTTTATCATTTCTTTTGACTGGGAATCTGAGCCCAATGTCTAAATTAAATGCTTTTGTTATTTATTTTAAATATCTGTATCTTACTCCTAGTATTTGAATACTATAAATTTAATTGACCTAATTTATTTAATGTACATATACTTTTGTTTTACTATGAGAGAGGGTCTTGCTATGTAACCTAGGTCTCAAACTTGCTGTCTTCCTGCCTCAGCCTCCAGAATTCTGATGTTAGAGCTGTATACCACCATGTCCAGCTTTTACAATTTTCTTATATTTTAAATGTAAATAATATAAAGCATATATTTGTAGTTGCACTTATTTGTATCAATTTAATTTCAGTAATTAATAAGCATATTTTCTTCTGGATTTTATTTTCAGCTTTCTAAAATATTCGTGAACCATAATTTATAATGGCTATTCATTTTATTATCCAGAAAATGGCAATAAAGTTGTATCTTACCCTATATCTACATTGATACCAGATTTCAGCTAAACTTACTCTAAAGAAAATCTGAATAAAACCTATATATCTCATAGAATTTAGGGGGTGAGTAATGTAGACAGAGTTTATATTAAGTCTTAATCTCTCTCATAATCATACCCTCATGTTTATAGATAAGATCAAAATTTAAAAGAGAACTTATGTGATCAACGTACTCAGTCTAAAATGCCCATAATGTGAACCTGTTATGGTTTGTGTCTGGATGTCCCCCCGGAGCCTCATGCAGTCATGGGAGGCCGGCTTTTGGGAGGTGGCTGAATCTAGAGTTTGTGATTGATTCATGGTCCAATGCTGGGATTAAGGGTCTGAGTGCTACACCTGCCCTGGGGGGGGTAGCCTACATGCAATATAAGGGACAGAAAGAGACTTGTTCCTTCTCTCCTTTTTCTCTCTCTCTCTTTTTCTCTCTCCCTGTCTCTTCCCCTCTCTCTCTCTCTATCTCTATCTCTGTCACTTGTTGCTTTTGCCATTTTCCCCTGCCATGAACTGTTGCCCCTCTGCCATACCACCCTGCCTTGGAGCCAGCCAACTATGCACTGAAACCTCTACAAACTGTGAGCTAAATAAGCCTTTCCCCCTTCAACTTTGGGTGTCAGGTATTTTGTGTCAGCAACGAGAAAAGTAACTAAGACAGAGCCCATGCTACACTTTCTTTAAAATCGTTTCCTAACAAAGGATAATGTTATGTGGAATAACATGGCAATAATTAAAATATTCTTTTAGCTGATGGAAAAATAGGTTGGATAAATGACTTGTAGGAAGGAAGCCAAATACACGTACAGAGGAAATATTCTTCCCAGTGAAAATAATTGCTGTCTGTCCACTATGAAGAGAGCTTTTATAATGAATTAGCCACCAGGAGGCTGGCTAGTCTTCTCAGACATGATGCTCAATTAGAATATCAGTTTCTGCAGTGGGTGGACAGATCATATATTGCAGAAACCTCATCTTACATCTCTCTCTGTCCTTCTGGCCATGTCATTCATGTGGACATCAGGTGGTAGCAGAAGACTGTGAAAAGAGTCTCACAGATTGTCACAACATAGGTAATTTGTTACCTTGAACTGCTAGTTATGGAGAACATCCTTGGGGATCCATGCCTAAGTGAGCACTCACACAGGCTCAGAATACCCTTTTAGCCTCACTCATTTCAAATGCTCATCTACAAATTTATTTCCCAGTCTTCCATGCCACCAATTTTTGTATCTAATCCTGCAAGTTCATCAATTATTTGGACAAATGTCTATTAACTGCCAGAAATAATTGTAGGTTTGTAAACTTGTTCATCTTTACTTTAAAAAAAAAATGTAACCACACAGATGCACCACTCATAATTAAGCCAGTCGAGCTCATTTCCCATGCACATCATCCTACAGGAAAATGCTCACGTGGAGTTACGAAGCAGCCTTCCCTAGTTGGGTGATATTTGCACATGTATAGAATCATCTGTAAATGCACCTGTTAAAGGATTCTCCAGAAGAACAAAATGAATACAAAATGTACATATAATTATACAAAGGGATTTATTAAGTAGTCATTCCGACTCAGAGATGGAACAGTCACAATGATCATCTACAGGATCAGAGGCAAAAGAATCCAAAATTATCCACTGCATGCTGGAAAGCCACAGGATCCAGTAGATGGCAAAGGGAGAGAACCTGGAAGCTCACTGTAGAGTTACCAGCATGAGTCTGTTGGAAGACTGAAGAGACAGAACCGAAAAGTTCAAGGAATGGGGGACCAATGCGCAAAGGCAAATGGAAAGACTGCAGCTCCCCCTACAAAATGAGTACTTCCTTCTACTTTCCCTTTTTATTCTATCCAAGCTAAAAGGCTATGGGTTGCTGCCACACCCAGACGTGGTAGTCTATCCTCCTTCAGTTTACTGATCTATACATCAATCATCTACAGACACTCTAAGAATTTACTAGGCTGCCAGTAGGTTCTCACTTAATTCAAGCTGACGTATCACAATTAATGATCACATGCCTATTTATTTCTTTTATTTATTTAATCCACTTACAATAGATGTCCATATTTTCATGACTAAGGATTCAGGGATATATGCCAATATAGCAGGAACAGATGTAATGGGAGTTTATTTTTCTTGTTATTTCTGCTTGGTTTTATCTTTAGTACTGACTTTAGTCTTGTGTTTTCATGTTAAACACACTTAAGGATGGAATATTCTTGTGTACGCCCAATTTTCAAGATTGGCTGGCCAAATAATATCCATATATTGGTATAGATATCAGGCTATATGGTTTTCAATGATCAAGCATTAAAATCCTCAGGTATATACCGTAAGAAAGAGTCTGCTTTTTTTTCTTTCTAAAACATGGCGGCAAAATATGAAGTGAGCATGTATTTTCTCCAAAATTGTAAGTGTCTTGACTATGATTCTCTTAGTTCAGCCTTCCAGAGCTTTTTATTTTCATGCAACCTGTATCTAACAACTTTCTTTTCTTCTAGGTCCCATTCAATGCAGGCAGTATTACGAGTAACTTTAAAAAACAGAGGGAGAAAAAAAAAGACCCTTAAAGTAAGCCCAAGTGAAGATTCCTTCAAAATTCAGAGTTCCATCAAATTCGTACCACCTTTAGTGGAAGAAAATTATATCTAATTCACCTTGAATTCTCAATACCTTTCATCCTTCATGATTCTTAAAAAAGTACCAGATGGTGGGTTCTTTAATTTCATGTTTATCTCCTAAACATGATCTAGCATGTAATCCTTGTAATTCTTGCAAAAACACTTAGAGCATTTTTTAATTCCTATTCCACAAATTCAACAGAGTGATATTATCAGTATAGAAGACTCACACAATATTATGTACATAGGAAAATAATCAAAGCTCCCGAAGACTAGAGTTTTAGAGAGAATTTGAGAGGTGGTTTATCCTTGATGCAGAAATATATCCTGTTATCCCAGCAAGGCCAGATCAAATGCTCCCTTGTGGTCTTAAGAGATGTTAGGAAACATTATATACCTATAATACATTCAGGTATCAAAATCTCTTTTAATTTGCCTCACTAAGAAGATAACATGTAGGACAATAGTTAAATTTAGAACCCAAGCTAAGTTGATATGTGGTAACTCATGATAATTTCCAACAATTTATCAAATATCCTACTTGCATTTTGATGTGGTAGTAATTGACATCTTTCCATTTTCCAAGTACATGATTGGGTGAAAACTTTGTAATTCTTCCAGAAATATAATATTGTTTGGGGTTTGCTATTTTGGTAAAAATCTGGTATGCTACTTTCCCTTTTTTAAATGACTGCTGTAACTCTATGGGTCAAAAATCAACATGGACTTTCTGCCATAGTCCTGAAAATACATTTCACTATGCATTCAAATACTGGGGTAATGAACAAGCTTGGATTCAAAGATTCACTGAGCCAAATGTTACCTGGGCAAGCAGTCAGTTTGTTACTGATTCATGTTGGCTCCAGTTCTGAACACTAGATTGCAATTCTATCGATTCAAGTAATTGTAAAAGTAGCAAGAGGAAAACAAGTTTAAAAGTATGTATAAATATAAGAGAGTAGAGAGTCCCTGAAGGGGAGCTTGGGAAGGTCATTTTATTCACAGATTTTATAGTTAATATAAAACAGGTAATTATTATTTGAATTGGGCTTGGTAGCAGAAATATATTTAAGTAGCTAACGAAACTCTGAAGAGTTATTTCTATAATGGTCTTGATCTTTATAACAAAGGAAGAACTAAAATAATTTTCTGGCTAAAGAAGTTAAGCTAAGGTAAGAATTTAAAAAGAGAGTCAGATTGCTTAGTAGGAGGATACAGTTCATATTTCAGGAACTTAAATCAATAAAAAATGCTTAGTTTTATGATACGAACTTTAACGAAGATATATAAGGAAGACAGCCAATCCCTGCATGGGGTAGATTTTTCCCTGCTCGGGAGAACATATACCAACACATAAATGGAAGATAAAAGCTTTACTTCTACAACTTAATGTCCATTTGCTGAAACCCTTTGAAACTGGCAGGAATTCAACGGTAGAAACCCCAAAACAAATACTCAAAGAATTTGAAGTCATTGATATTGATTACCTACTTGAACTGTTATTAGGTCTATTCCCAGTATCAAGTGTGATAGATGATAGATGATAGATAGATAGATAATAGGCAGATGATAGATACATGCATACATATGTGTATTCATAAATACGAGGATTAATAGGCAGACAAATACAGTGGTACCTTGGTTCATTAATGCTTTGCAAACCAAACTGGTTTGCAAACAGAAGCGTTTGGCAAATGACCACGGCCATCTTTTCCAGAATCTTGGAACAAAATAAATTCATGAACCGAGATACCACTGTATAACTTTACCTAAGATTACTTTATGTACAAATCAGATGTCAGGCTACGTCACACATGTGTTACATGTTTGACTATGTGTTTGCCCTTCATATCTTCCTGTAAGGCATAATTCAAAGCTTGAATCTAATCACCCTGTTTTCCTTCTACTTTTCTCGACTGTTGCAAAATCTCTACTTTTCCTGTTCACATTTTTTCTATGTTTAATACATCTCTTGTTCTCAATTTTTCTATGTATTTTTAAGCACTCAGTTAGACTTTTTACCTGTACATATTGGCATTACATTTTGATGGAATATGTTAAAGACATATATGAGAAATTTGTGAATGGAAAATAGTGTTCAACAAGGATTACTGTGTAAAATTCTCTGAGTGCAATGATATATTTTTAATTAATTTTGATAAAAGTTTTAAATGTCCAGTGGTGCAGTGCAAATTTAGAATAGAAGCAAGAAAAGATGATAAAATAGTTGTGGATTTCCAAGGCTCCGTATAGGTACAAAACATCACCAACCACAGGTTAGATGGAGGTACTGTACAATGTGTAGGCTGTCAAGTTTCTTAAAAGAGTTATTAACTAAAACAGGAAAAAGTCAAGTACTAACCTTTTAAGAAAGCTAAGAATAACTCTAGGTTAGAATTACATCTTCTGTGAAAATATGTAGTGTTTTGTTTATAGAGGGCCATAGAGAATTATAGAATTTATTTTTCTTAAATTATGTAAAATTTCAATATTCTGGTACCAACTTGGCTTAAGATTTAGTAAGTACTGTGAGATAATGACCTTAGTGGTTCAGTTTTGTAAGTTTGGCTCTTACCAGCAACATCAGTGGAAGTAGGTCAAATTTTGTAATTCTATAGCGAACAATAACCTTCAGTTTTCACTGAAAAAAAGTCATTCTACCTCTGAGAAGTCTCATTTTTTTAAAGAAAAATTATGTCCAAATACTTAACAAATACCACCAATCCCTTTGTTTCTTTTCCTTTAAATTAACAATCAGCAGGCTAGCACATTTAGCAGTACATCATTTATGGCATGAAATCAAAGCTTTTTGGTGATATATCCTACATTCAAATTTATAGCACTTTATCCCATCTATACAAAACTCAGTTAGGGTTATTCCTCAAAAGGGACACAATACTTTTTAAAATGTTTTCACCTTTTTTATCTGGATAAATATGTGTTCTCTGAGACTGTTTTTAAACTTAAAATAGTCAATAAGCAATTAGGTACTGAGTTTCTGATTCTAGTGGAAGATATTTCATATCTAACAAATTAGACTGTAATCACTTCATACTGGAGTAATTTTCTACTATTTTTAACTAGAGAAGTTAAAATAGTGTATTTTAAATTTAAAAAATAAAACTTGTAAAACAATTAAGTTCAGTTCATTTTCATTGTCAATATGAGAGGTTGAATGTTTTAATTGTGATTTAGAATCAAAATATTTTTCTTTGATGTAGAGTTAATTGCCAAGTGCAACTTACAAAATTTTTTTTATTTATTTATTTTGTTTCTCATGTGTCCTCACTGTTTTATATTTTTACAGGAGTGATAGAGCATAAAGTCAAAGCCCAAATGTTACGGTATGATCATGAGATTCATAGTACATTTTCCCTTTTAACTTATTTCAACAGGTATTAGATCTAAAAATACCTAAAAATCTGTGAATTAAAAAACCCAAAATAGGGCCGGTGAGATGGCTCAGCGGCTTAAGCGCCTGCCCGGCAAGCGCGAGGGCCCGAGTTCGACTCCCGGATCCCACATACGAAAAAGGGGCCGGTGATATCGCTCAGCGGCACGGGCGCCTGCTGGCGCACGAGGTCCTGAGGTCGACCCCCTGGTACCCACAAAAAAAGAAAAAAAACCCAAAATAGAAAATATGCTTAATGTCATTACAAAATAACTGCAACTATCTCTTTCCTGATGTTTTTCTATTCTAGAGTTCACTAAAATTAAGCAAACTACAGAGGGTCTTTCTAAAGAATAATTTAAGCAGTATAGTCACTCACTAAAAACTTCAAGAAAATATTGTTTTTTCTAAAGTTAGTACATGAAGCCCCTCATTATGGCACAACCCATTACACGTGATCTGGAACATATTATCTTTATGAAATCTGACCACTAAACCCCTGGTTTTCTGTCCATCATCCCCAGGACAGTTAATAAACCAGTTAGATCACCATTGTGACTGTATGTGTTAAGTATTGTAATGATCTCAAGTACAAAGATAAAGTATTTTAGTTACAACTTTGAATGCCATGTCCAAGGTCATACCTAATAAGACTCTAACATCGTATTCTTGCTTTTGTGGTCACCGAAGAAACAGTACCTTTATCTTCTGGTAATGAAGAAACATCTTCCTCCAGAAGCCAGCGTAACAAATAATCAGGGCCCCTTGGATTTCCTCAGTCCCAGTGTTTCCATTTTTTCTATAGAATATAAGACTCAGAGTTTTTTGAGCTGAGGCACTGAATACAAATGAATAAATCTATGTTCTAATGTTCTTAGAAAAGAACCCAGTCTCCCAGTATTCTAGGATTCCTTCTCATCAATCTTAAACACTGAATGTGTTCTTGAGAAAGGAATTCTCTTTTGATGCAGTTGGATATTGTACTTAAACACTTCTCATTATTTCTTTAAATTTTTATTTTACAAGTACATGTTTGCAATTCACACAGTTTACAATCTTGGGGAGTGGTATATATTACAGCTTTTTTTATCTAATCAATCTCCTTCCCCTTTCCTCCCCATTTAGAAATTTTTATAGCATCATGTTTTTATTAAAAAGCCAAATATCTAAATATATATTTTATCTTTTATAAGTAATATGCCTCTTCATTCCTTCCTTCCTTCATTCCTTCCTTTCTTTATGTCCCTCTTTCTCTTTCCTTTCTTCTACTTTCCTTCCCTTATATTTATTCTTATTTGTGTATGTGGGTATGTGTTTGTTTTAATAAATAATAAAATACCCTTAAAATGAAGGTTTTCATAGAAAAATATACCTGTATACTTAACTTTTAAGTATAACTTCATTGTGGATGAAATGCTTAGTATTGCTTTACCTGGAAGGTAATGCTCAATATTGTTTTACCTAGAAGATATTTCATAGCACAAATTTTAACACAAATTTTCTAAAAGCATACCATAAGACTTTGAATAGCTCACCTTTTTAGGTACTTATTTGATTTTTTAAAAATTTCTAGACATTTAAATGAAGAAGACTAAGTTAAATATATTGGCCTATGGTCAATTCCAGTTGTAAAGTGATAAGATTTTCATCACTTTTTTTAAAGAATAAATTTCATCTCTGAAACTATTCTTATATATTAGTATTTTTAAAAAGGCATTTTTGCCTCTATATGTTTGAATTTTTAGTACTGTTAGGTGACTTTTAATTTAAAGCAATAATTTATGCCCTTTGATTATGTAGTTGGAATGCAGAGAAATCATATTACTGGTTATTTTCACAGAGTATATTTTGTTGATCACCTACCATAGATTTTACTTAAAGGAAAATTGCATATTGCAATATCACTTCATATTGATGTTCTCCTTTAATTTTTAAAGTTTTGTTGGGTTGGATGTCCAGACTTACTTTGCTTTTAAGGTGTGTTTAATTTCAGGAGAAAGCACCATCCTTTCCCTGTGCCTGTTGTCACAGTTCTGTTCTCTTTATATTCTCCTGCATGAAGCAGTGTAGAGAACTCCACCCCCTTTCTCATGTCAGTAAATCTAGACTGTTTATAACAACATTTTGGGGTAGCATTAAAAATTTAAAAAGTACCCATCCCTGTCAATGATAATTAACATGATGCAAGTCAGACATTAGTTTTTTCTATTTGAACTCACAGAGGAACAAAATATACAGTTAAATTTGAAAACCACTAGGAGTACACAAACTTCACATTTTCCTGCTCAAAAGAGCAATTTACTAACACAAAAGTTCCGTTGTGTTGGGGGTGATCATTTTACAATCATCCCACCATATATGGAGTGTGGCCCAAACTATGTCATCCTTGGTTTTCTTTCTGGGTCTGCCTTCTCACTGATTACAGATTTATCTTCTCTTTTCTTACGAATTCCTCAGAGAAAAAAAAATCAAATAGAATGAGCATCTGTTTTGAAAGAGATTTCTTATGTCATTGGCAAATCCCAGATCTGCTTGTGGTCTTAAAGACTGGAGACCCGGGAGAGTTAGTGTTCCCAATAGTGTCCTATAGCACATAGTTGCTGGAAAATTCTCTTGCTCTGGGTGGCAGAGGTAGTGGATTTTTTTTTATTCTATTCAAGTCATTAAGTAATTTGATGAGGACCTCTGTTATTATGCAAGGTAATCAGCTTCATTCAAAGTCCAACATTTTATTTTATTTATTTATTTATTTATTTTTTAGAAGAACTGTCTAATAAACACCCATTTGCCTGTCACCTAGAATTTACAGTTAACATTTGCTGCCGTTGATTTGTCACATGTACACCTATCCACCCCTCTGTCCGTCCGGAAGTTCGAGTTTTTCTTGACGCATTTCAGAAGTGCAAACATCATTCCATTTCATCCCTAAATACTTTCTCCTGAATATTATTAACTACAATTCAGTATTTCTTATGGTCCTCTCCAGTTTTTTTAGTGACTCTTCAAATGTACATAAAATGCACAATTCTTTTGTGGACTATTTGATGAATTTTGACAAATGCATGTGAGTAAACCAAACCTCTATAAAAATAGGTTCTCAGCTGGGTATGGTGGTGAAGCCTATAATCCCAGCACTCTGGTAGGCTGAAGCAGGAAGATCTCAAATTCAAGCCCAGACCAGGCAATTTAGATCCTGTCTCAACAAATAGCTGTGTGTGGTGGCACACACTGGAAATGCCAGGGCCTGGGAGACTGAGGCAGGAAGATCGCTGCAAGTTCGAGGCCAGCCTGTGCTACACAGTGAATTCAAGTCCAGCCTGAGCTACATAAGCGAGGCCCTGCCTCAAATAAATAAATACATAAATAAATGGGGATGGGCATGTTATCAGCCCAGAAAGTTCTCTCATGTCCTTGCCCAAGCAGCTCCCATCCCCAACTCCAATCACATGGTATATAGTATTTTGTGTCAGAATTCTAGCATCCAGTATAATGTTTTTGAGGTTTATCCATTTTGTTATGTAACCTGGCAGTTTGTTCTTTCTTATTGCTGAATACTATTACTATAGTGTTGTATATCTTTTTTGTTCAGTGAAATGAGCATGTTAATTTATGCCTAGCTCTTTATTTTTTCCTTTACTTTCTTTCTTTATTTTTTTTTAACAAGTAAACATTCTTATGTATTAACAAACTCAAGAATTACAGAATGTACAAATACCTTTTGGAGAAAAATATCTCCCAGTATAAGATCAAGCCATGTAAAAGCTAAGTAAAAATAGAAGACTAAGGAATAGAATAGTCACGGTGAAATTGCATTTTCATACTAGGGAGACAATATGATGTTTACAAATGTGCATCCAGTTTATTTTGCTTGTGAGTATTTTCTCAAGTTGCATCCATTTACCTATAAAAGTTTCCAGTTTATCTTTCTTTATGGCTGAGTAGTACTCCATTGCAGCATTTTAAATGTGAATCACAAAGACATCCTCACAAAAGCACTTAGAATCATGCTTGACCTAAACCTGGTCTCCTCATGATATAGTCAAGCTGACCCATCAAATAAGTCATCACAATCATTAAGACATAATTTGCTGAAGCTCAGTTCAAGTGAAAAATTTAGGAAGTTCTTTTTAATTCTCTGTCTGAGCCGTACTTTCTACTCAGCTTTCTTGGCTATACAACAGACATTTTGTTCAATATCATTCTTACATACCCTGCTTCACAGTTGGTTAAAATATCAAGATTTGGGAAATGTTTTATTCAATGTCTTACTTGAGTATTCTAGTTTTAAGCTGGTTCAAAATCGAGATTGGAGAAAAATGTGACAGAGATACTGAAAATTGCAACAAATGTCATCATGAACCTAGTATGTTTTGTGACCCAACTGATTTTTGCAAGGAGTTAATATTAAAAATGTTTCTTTAAATTCCTTAATAGAATACCATCTCCTTATATGATACAATTTAATAAAATTTAAAATTGTGTTCAGTAAATGCATATTTCAAAGTTCAATTTATATTTCGTGAAATAATAACATTAGGAAACAATAATAAAAAAACCTCAATACAAATACACTGTATAATGTAATGTGGAGGTTAATAAAAAATTAACAGATGATGCTATTATTTCTGAAGTAACCTACATTATTCTTGTGAGATTACATATATGTAACATGGGTAGTTGTTTACATCTTCAACAGACATTTCTGGCTTTTTATGGCATATAATATAATAAGCTAAGTTTAAGAACCATTTTTCTGTGGTGTTTGTCTTTGCATTATATGGTCACATAACACAATGTATTGAACGTGATGAGAACTTTAAAATTTGACTGAGGTGAAGATAATGTCATTTCAAAGGGTGCTAGTCAATGTAAACTCCCTGTATTAAATGCACCATCATTTTTTTTGTAGCTCATCAAAATTCAAAATAAATTGCAAATCTCACATAATAATTATAGATTTTAGCTTGAAGTAAAGTTTATCTTGTTTTTTTTTAAAGTGAACTAAAACAAAACAAAAACAATCCATGAAGGTAATAAAGTTATTTGATATTTAGTTTATTTTAGCCTTTAAGTTACACAGAAAAAGGGCCAACAGCTCTTTTTAAACCTACTTAGCATTCTGGTTTTGGAAATGAAATTTTCAACATAGAAAATGAAACTCTACCCTAACCTAAAATATCAGTTAATCCAATAGTAATTTATCAATAGCAGTTGGATTAAAGAATTAATCCCCAATATGTGCCAGTTGGCTTGGAAAATGTTATAATAAAATGGGTTAGGTTACATGAACT
The DNA here is from genome assembly GCA_028451465.1 of Erethizon dorsatum. Classification (NCBI taxonomy): domain Eukaryota; kingdom Metazoa; phylum Chordata; class Mammalia; order Rodentia; family Erethizontidae; genus Erethizon; species Erethizon dorsatum. The sequence continues at coordinate 62,920,921 of CM051833.1, forward strand.
AAATAGTAACTACTTGATGAATAATTAGACTAGAAAATTATTAGAAACTTACTGTAAGTCCCTTTCTGTTATATCAAATAGGAGTTCCACAGGCTGTCAAAATTATAGTGTAACAGGTTTAAATTTTCACACTTTGAAACATTACCATGATTCACTTATATCTATTTAAAGGAATAATCAAAATTTATTCTCATGTAGATTTATAGAGAATACAAATAAACTCCTTCCCACCACCGCTGTATAACTCATCATTGATGATTACCCTGGCCCTATGTAATACCTGTATTTACTGTGTGCATATTCATTTAGTTGATACAATTCAGTCACTTCATGACTTCACACAGATCACACGAAAGCCACGAGACTATAAGTTAAATTAAATACATATATGGAAATAGACCAATGACTACATTCCCAGTTTCCCTGTACTTATTGATTTACTCTTTATTCTTGTTTTATAGAATAACTTAAGGGGAAAATAAACACATCTAAAGTAAAGTCAACTCAATAAAAAATCACTTGTGCTGCTTTCAGTAATTTTAATAATCCAATAAATTTATTTCCATCCACTTTTACCTTTTCCATGAAAACTTTTAAAAGAAAACTATGTCAGAAAAATTGTAAAAAGAGGTCTGTGCTGTAATAAATTGAAGGCATTTATTTACTTTTGTTATGTGGAGAAAAAGAAAAAAAGTGTTATGACAACAAAATGAATAATGTAACATTTCCTATGACTATAAAACAAAAATATCAAACAGGCCCTCTTAGTAAAACATTCAACTAAATAATAGAGAAAGCAGAGAAATTCAATTTTCAGGCACAGAAGTTTTATGTAAAACCAAATAAACAGCACAGTGAACATTCTGAATATTTACAATTTCATTTTGAATACAGCAATATTCTAATTTTAGAATTAGTATCATACAAAGAATTTTCTGCTTCATTTCATTCTCATGCAATGTATGAGTAGAAACTTAAAATGAATATTATAGTGAAAATATCCTCCTTATGGAAATCATGTTATAATGACACATATATTGATTATTAATAGTGTTATACTGAAAAGGAATGAAGGTATTTCTCATTTGAAAACATCAGTGTGAGAATCTAATTGGTATGACCAAGGACTGAAAGGACTCTCTCCTAAGAAAGACACCTAATTCCTGCTTTCTCTTCATATTATGGGCAGAGAGTGATAAGGGATAAAAGCATGACCTGGTTAGACACTTGAGAATTAGACAAAAAAAGATTTGCCTGTCTGGATGGTTCCCTGGAAAACGAGCAACTTCTAAGATCTAAGAAGTGTCAGATTGGCACATGGAACATAAAGGCACAAATTTTAAAGGAAAATTGTCCTTTCAAAGCCACACATTCATTATGCTGAAAAGAAATTGTCTCAGAGCACGGATGAAATTTCTACAGACTTGCAGGTGAAAGAAGAGAAGCCAGGACTCACACTCTCAGGCTCTTTGTGGTTGGTTGTGCTGAGCAACCCTTCCCGTGATTATCCTGAGCTGAGAACTTATCACATTGGTGAATAACTAATTATTTTTCTTCCACTTCCTACTAGACTGAACATGTCATGAAGATGTCATTAAAAAGAAAAAAGATATCTTTTTTCCCATTAAATCTTTAGTGCCTTGCATAAGGCAAGCTGTTTAGGGCCTCTAGAATGAATAGAACAAAGCTCAAAGTGCCATTAAATACTAAAGTTATAATCCTAAAGTTAATGAGTGAATATTTGGTCTTGGACCTTCATTGTTCTCCTAATTATAAAAAAAAGTCTGTTTATGATGAATCGAGGAGACTCACATAATTTCCTTTTCATTATATACAGAAAACAGAGAAAGGTGTTAAGACAACAAAGTGAATAATGTAATATGTTTTGTTGCCCTTGATATTATTGCTACCAAAATTTTATGAATTCATGCAAAATTTAAATTTTCTTGAACTATGTTTTCATTAAAATAATCCCCGCTGAGGATCTTGAGATAATTTTATAAATGTTGTTTAGCCAATGGTTAAAAGAAATATAAAACATCTCTTGCAGGTACAGCCAGTCACTGGGTCTCCTGACATAACTTCTGCACTGAGAGAAAGGGATAAATGTTAGGTTTTTTTTTAAATATAAGTCCAAGGTGCAATTTTGCACCACAGTTGCTTTTTTCGGGTTAAAGAGAAAAGAAACATTAAAGTGAAAGACTTCAAATTTAACACTAAATACTTTCTATTACCTACAAATTAGAAATACATTTATATTTACTTTAAATTTTATTATTCACAGAGTTACAGACAAGATTTTTCATTTTCAAACAAAAATATATATGATAGCATTTAAGAATTTTAAACTAATAAAATCACAATTAGAAAATAAAGTATTGACATGCTAGACTATGTTATGATATCTTAAGGAACATAACAAATCTCTTATTTTCATTATTGATTTCTATAGAAGCTCCATTACGTTCACATGCTTTCATTCTTAAACTACACAATCTCTATGCAGCTTAGCCAAACAAATTCCAAAGAGTCTAGGGTAATTACACCTGGTGGCGGTAAAACAGAGGTGTAGGTTGGAGTATTAAAAATTAGTTAAGTCTTCAGCATCTTAAAGAATAAAACTAAGTATGACTGCCACACAAAGATATTAAGTTGCGTGAAAAGCTAGTTTTTCTTTAATAGTCCCTAAAAACAGACACACAAAAATAAATAGAATCGAGACCTACCACTTTCTGATGTCAATCTGGCCCTTCTCAATTTTACTTAAATTATCTAAAGCAGGTTGAGCAAAACGTCTCAGTCTAATGTAGAAAATATGCATCTTTTTAACATAAGAAGCTACATCTGGATGAATCAACTTCTAAAAGACAGGGTAAATATGTAAAAATCAACATCAAAATTCCCATAGCCTAACTCCAGAAGAATCTCAAGGAAAAAATAAACCAATTTCATTCCAATACAATTGGATGAAACCTCTGAGTAATCTATTGCAGGCTGTATTGAAATTACCTTGGTGATTGGCAATTACAGCATATGCACTATAGCATATGAAAGGCTAATTGTTTCAAGTACTTTGCATGCAAATTTGGCATAAATAGAACAGTACGTGCAACAGCAAATGAATAGCATTTAGCCTGGTGTTCTTTGAAAAATGACCACAGATGATATTTATATTTGTAGATTATATTCAAAGGTCCCATAATATTTTACAGCATCGTTTTATTTTTTATGAGCATACCTTTGTCCCATTTTCTGTTTTCATGAGCAGTTATAGTTTGTAAAAGTCAATTGCACTAACTCTTGCTTTCTCAATCTAAACACTATCTCAATTCTAGCCCATTCTAACTCAGAAAATTTTCTAATAGCTACAGTAATGACAACTATATTGCCACAGCTTGAATCTACTCACCCCATTTTGGAATTGTTTATTCATTTAGCTTCTGTGATAGTTAATATTTTTCTATCCCTTTAATTCTATCTCAATGTTCCATTTCTCCTGTAACTCTAATTTTTCTCCTCCTCACTAGTTTTTAGCAACTATTAACTACCATGCTTGCTGATCATACCCAAAAGTACAGTTTTTCCCCAAATATTCTTGAATGTTAGAATCCTTGAACTTTACACGTGAAGGACATGTGTCCTGAAAATATCCTCACATTTCTGTACCAACACATGTATGTTTGGACCTATCATCTTATTTCTTAAATTTGTGCCTTAGCCTTCATTCCATTTTACCAGGAATGTTATAATCATCACAAATAAAATTCAAAGATTTTGAAGTCATCCTCTATTTTTCTTTCATCTTGTTTCTAAACAATCAGAAGTTTGCATCTTCTGTCCTCTAATCACTCTAAAGACATTCTAACATCTCTGTAACTGTCACCATTGTCTGAACATTTGTGTCTTACCAAAATTCATAGATGGACATTCTGACCACCAAAGTTTTCATATTAAGAGGCAGGGCCTTGTGGGAGGTGATTAGACATCATGGCAGAGCCTTCATAATTGGAATTTGCTTCTTACAAAGAGACACCAAAGATCCAGGTGTGACTGTCAACCGTGTGCAAGAAAAATGCCATTTATGAACCCGGAATTAGGCCCTCACCAGACACTGATTATGTTGGTGCCTCAACTTGGGCATAGAAGAATCTAGTAGTATGAGAAATAAATTTCCAAGCCATCTACATATGGTATTTTGGCATAAAACCACAAATGAATCTGACACCTATTGATGCTACTAGACTCTTCTTGACTAATTCAATAATTGCTTGATTAACCCACACATGCTTCCTAATCACCTTCAAATTATATTTCACAACACTGCCAAACTGAGCCTAATCAAATGAAAACATTGAACCAATGTTTTCAAATTAAGGTCCTCACACAAGCTGGTCAGCATTGCCTGCAAATGTTTTTGAGATGCAATTCTCATGCCTTGACCCTGAGCTATCAAATGAGAAACTCTCAGATTGGAGAGCAACAATCTGCTTTAAAAGCCTACTGTGTGATTTCAATGTGCACTCAACTCTGAGAAACATAATTCTTCAATCCTAAAACTAAGACACATGTACTCTACATACATCATGCTTCCAGCACCCTCACTGTTTGTCTCCTTGGAATAGCCTTACTATATTTGCCCATTTCAACTCCTCAAGTCTTTATTTATAAGTCATATGTCTTTTATTTATATCTAAATATTTATTTAGATAGTTACATGTCTTTATTTCCCAGAACATTTGACTCCTATGATTTCTTCCTTCTCTAAATCTTTATCCACAGTTTCTCTGATCTCTAAACTGCATGCTTTCTAGGCAGAATGATGTTTTATTTATTTTAATATCAATAAAGTTCAAGCATACTGCTCGCTAATATTAAATACCTATTAATAGTTGTTCTGGGCTGGTGAGATGGCTCAGCGGCATAAGCGCCTGCCTGGCAAGAGCGAGGACCCGAGTTCGACTCGCGGAACCCACATACAAGAAAAGAGCCTTTATTTGTGATGATTATAACATTCCTGGTAAAATGGAATGAAGGCTAAGGCACAAATTTAAGAAATAAGATGATAGGTCCAAACATACATGTGTTGGTACAGAAATGTGAGGATATTTTCAGGACACATGTCCTTCACGTGTAAAGTTCAAGGATTCTAACATTCAAGAATATTTGGGGAAAAACTGTACTTTTGGGTATGATCAGCAAGCATGGTAGTTAATAGTTGCTAAAAACTAGTGAGGAGGAGAAAAATTAGAGTTACAGGAGAAATGGAACATTGAGATAGAATTAAAGGGATAGAAAAATATTAACTATCACAGAAGCTAAATGAATAAACAATTCCAAAATGGGGTGAGTAGATTCAAGCTGTGGCAATATAGTTGTCATTACTGTAGCTGTTCTACTGTACTAAGGAAAAAAATTAGAACCCGCATCCTGAAACCTAATACTCTTAGCCAGGAAAAAAAAGTACATACCTCAGTTCACAAACTTAATTTGTTCTATGATACTGGAAAAAATGGCCACTTATGTGTTTATGTGGGAAAGATTGCTGCATCATGTTTTTCACCCAATGCATAGTGCAAGCAAAATGAAATTTTACCAAATGCTTCTGTTTGTGAACAAAATTGTTCAAAAACAAAGCATTAGTGAACCAAGGCATCACTGTATACAATTCTAAGCATATCACATTCTCTATTATCTTAGGAAATTCCGTATCTTTACTTTAGAGGCCCTCAGAACAAAATGAGATGTTTAGAATTTAGGCACATGATTGAACTTTTCAGCCTCCAAGATTGCATGAGGCAATATTTTATAATAAATATGTGTGCTATTAGTTTTATTTCTCTATAGCGCTTTAACTAATATAACAAAAATAATCAAATAATGAATACTAAAAATAAATATAAAGATAAAGAGAAGGTAAGGCTTGATAAAGCAGAGTTTTCATGACTCCAATTGGCACTGTGATTCGTCACACCATTTCATAAATTTCTGTGGTATTGAAGAAGGAAATAATGGGAACAGGAAATAATGGAATCCAGGATAGAAAGTGTATTGGTCAGAATTCCTGTTACTGGGACACAATACCCAATACTCATAACTTAAAGAAAAAGATACTTATTTTAGCTTACAAATTCAGGAGTTTCAGTTCATGGTCAGTGACTCCAAAACAGAAACTTCATGGCAGAAGAGTATGGAAGAGCAAGGATGTTCAGCTAATGGTGGGCAGGAAGCAGAGCAGAAGAATAGTACCAGGAAGAAAAGGGCAAGGACTAAATATAGTACCCAAGGTCATGCTTCCATGATCTATCCAAACACATGCAGCATTGTGCTTTACTAACCCCCTCAATGGCTTATCAAGCCAATGAAGTTAACACAGTCAAGCTTCGTTAACACCTAGAGAAACATCGTACTTTATCAAGGCAGTACAAAGAATGAATTTGATGTTTCTCTCTCTCTCTCTTTCTCTTTCTCTCTCTCTTTCTCTTTCTCTCTCTCTAATATGTCCCAAAGTAAACAGATACTATTTTGTTTCAGCACCTCCTCCTCAATTCTACCTCATAAGTACAATACAAAAGAAAAAATATTACGTACTAAAATTTGATTTTCTAATTTTATTGGAGAATTCATAAAACATTTATAACCTCACAAAATAGCCAAAATACAAGGAAGTAAGGAAATATTTTCTAATCAAAAATAAAAACACAAGTTCTAACTCTGACCATGGGTACTTGTTCTGTTTTTGAGCCTACTCAGTAACATAGTCCTTATATTTGCAAATGCTAACAAAATTCCTATGTTGACAAAATGCGTCATTTCTAATATATGGTGTGTTTTAGTGTCACTTTTCCTTCTTATATGGGATTATTATTCAGGACTAGATGTAGGGCAATAAAACATGGAAAAAAGAGGACAAAAAAGGAATTTTTTCTCAATTATTCCCAACAGGAAACAATTAAAAAATTTTAAATTGATGTACATAAGATCCACAGAGTAAAACTGATTGTCTAAAGATGCAGCACTAATCATTACAAAAGGAGAACTAAAAGCATTTCTTTCTAGAAAAAAAAATTCTTCCATTTAACACTTCAATTATCTGAAAGTAAATTTAGTTCTTTAATGTACTGTACTAGCATTTTTGAGGGGTAAAGCTATGTTTTTTAAATGTTGCTTTCTGTGGGTTTTAACAGTTGACAAACATTATCAGAGACCAAACAGCTTGAAATGTTAATAGAAGAAGAGAATACAATTAATGCAAATACAAGTCATTTTTATATTACAGATTTCATAGGAAAAGTTACTTCAAAAGTTAAGCTTGAAACAAGTAACAATAAGGAAGGTGGCAGACTGGACCCCTGTTAAAGTTGTAGTGTGAAGACGAACTTGGGCACCATGAAAACAACTGGCTGCAGAGATTGATAATGACACAAAGATGGTAAGAACAGCAGCAGGTCATTTACGTACTGTGTGTACACGTTTGCGTACAAGGGTGGGGAGTTTTCCTCACAAATATTTCTGAACACTCAGTTGAACACCCACTCATCTTAAATTGTACTTTTCTTCTATAAATAAGCAAACATCAACTAAAATCCATTTCCTTTGGAATAAAAACATTTCATATGCAGAATAAATCATTAACACCAGACTATATATTTTTCAAGTCTACTTTAGACTAGAGAAGGAGCAGTCAACTGAAATTGCCCAAGATGTTGGTGTGTGAAAAATACAAGACTTGGGGATTTCCTCAGAAAGCTGTGCATTAAATTCAGTGTCCATTGCTTCTTCATTTCCTCCTCTTGGCTCTGAAGGAGTGGAATCACTTGGCAAAACTCTAATGTAAGGGAAGCTCAGGCTTACCCAATAAGTTCACATAACATACTTTTTTCACTCTTTAATATTTGAAAATCTCAATATTTTAAGACAAAATATACGAGGTGAGAAATTTGAGTGGAATGACTGTGTATGAGAGATGTGGTTCTCAAAAACTAAAATACTAGTTTCAAAATAATGAGATTTTGAACTAATACTGAAAATAGGAAAAATTGCAAGGATTATAATTTATATATATGTAAATACAAATTTATTAATGAAATATTCTTCATATACAGTACCATGGAAAATCATACTAAATTTAAATATATATATATATATATATACACATTATATATGTACATATATAAATTTCTATGCGTGTGGTCACATATTTGTGTTTACGTACCCTGTATATATTACCTTGGTATCTTGTTTTGAGTTGATTATTAAGTTTCTTTATTTGTCTCACTTTTCAACCTATCTTTTTCTTTCACAGTCAGAAGTTGTGTATGGGTCCTTAGGACACCAGTGATGAGAAAGGAATTTAATATTGCACAAATAACCTGAGCAGTTCGACTTAGGAGAAGAATGAAGGCCCCCTCATGAAAGAAGTGTGTGATGGAGAATAGCGATGATAAAATTAAAATTCAGGTGATTTTTTCTGTCACTTCATCTCAATGATTCCCTGCGTTCAACATTTAGTCTGCAACTCAACACTTTACTCCACAAATAAATATTATGATCATGTGGTACGTTGGATTATTTCTGGCAAAACCTACATTGAAATTTTACCTCCTGTTACTTGTTAATGTGATGTTTTGTAAATAAAGTCTCTATAGACATCATTAAGGTGCAAGTGAAGATAAGGTCACATTGCAGTAAGGATCCAATATGTCCTTATAAGAAGAGAAGGGAGAAAGGACACACTTGGGAAAGACCCGTGAGGACATAGATGCACAAGAATGCCATGTGACAATCCAGACAGACGATAGAGTGATGTTTCTATAAGTCAGGGGTTGACAGCCACACCCAAAGCTAAAAGAGGAGCATGAAAAAGAGCCTTCCCTGGAGATGTGAAGGAAAGCATGATCCGGGCAACATCACAATTCTGCCTGGGTTCCTAAGGCTCTTGTTCCATGATCTGAGGTCTGAATTCTCTCCATGCCTTTCTTTTTCCAGTGACTTTTTCCATGGACATTTTTCCCTTCCTCATTTGTAGTATCATGCACTTGATTCCAGGATCAACAAAAGATAGTACTATTACTCCAGATAAAATATTCTATATGTATTGCCAAATGAGGCTAAATACTTTCATATAGATAATAATAAGTTTCAAGCACATTCATATTAAACAATGACTAGTCTAATTCTGGTTAAGAGGTTAAACCAGGGAGAAAAATGCAAAAGTCCTTTATCTCATAGAAACAAGGAAGAAAAAAGCTATACAACATTTCTAAAAGATTCTTCTTTGTGGCTGCTAAGACTGGTGGATGGAATCCCACAATACTTAATTGAATTCTAAAGAGGGACAAGTCCTCAACTTTAACAGGACATTAACCATCTGTCAAGGTGCACCTCAGCAGCAGACTCCCAGCGGGTGGCTACAGGACCTGCCATAGGGCAGAAGATGGAATAAGAAGAAACAGACCAAGCCTTCCAAAGCAGTGACTAAGAAGAGAGAGCAAAGGCTAGAGGAGTGAAAAATATGGAAATAAATTTTAGAGCTTGACAATTTGCATCCCATTTCCCAGAGGTCTTTCGATAAAGGGCAGGACAGAAATATTCATAACCAAACAATGTTCACAACTTGTGTTTTTTTGCCAAAAATATTAGGAGGTCTTTCTGGATTTTAACAGAAATCAAAACAAGAATATTGGAAAATTGATCCATCTACTTTCAGGTAAAATAACATCACAGTTCACAACCATTTAGCAATGAAATTACGTTAGAGATTGGGTTTCCCAACCTCTCCATCTCATCCCACATTGATGTTTTGAGGATTCTGAATGATGAGCAGCAAATTGTCTCACAGACGAAGAGCTCCTACTTTCTGAAAAATTAAAACAAAGTATTTCTCATTCTAGTCCTTTCATACATGATTTCTGAGTATGAACAAAAGTTGTGAAAATGATGAGGAAGAAGAACAAATAGAAGGGCCAGCAAAAAAAGTGATTGGAATAATAACACTGAAGCAAAGACTGGAATTTGCAGATTAAGGTTTCAAAGCACTTTTATAACTATTTTAAATAATTTATAAGATATAAGTTTAGGGCCGGTGAGACGGCTCAGCGGCTTAAGCGCCTGCCTTGCAAGCGCGAAGGCCCGAGTTCGACTCCCGGATCCCACATACGAAAAAGGGGCCGGTGATATCGCTCAGCGGCACGGGTGCCTGTTGGCGCGTGAGGTCCTGAGGTCGTCCCCCCGGTACCCACAAAAAAAAAAAAAAAAAAAAAAAAGATATAAGTTTAAAATACTGTGCAGCTTAAAAGATATATTCTAAAAGTAACCAAGTAGAATATAGAACCAAGAAAACAATGACTTTGAGAAGAATAACTGTGAGAGGAGACTGACTGGAGAGAAAAGACATTGGATACTGGCAAAGATATGATCATTAAATTGAAAAGGGGTAAAAAAATTACCCAAATATAAAGCATAACATCCAAATAGAAAACATATTTAAGAAAAAATAAGCAAAATGTCATGAGCTCATGGACAGTATCAACTAATCCAAAGTTTCATTGGTGTTTCAGAAGGAGATACAAAAGAAATAGAGAAAAAACACATTTGAAGAAACAGTGGCCATAGTATTGCCAAAGTTTTTGAAAAATGTCACCCCACAGATCCAGAAAGTCCATTAATTTCCAGGCAGGATAACTTCAAATCCAATGATCCAATCAACTAATACCATTCTGCACTCATTGCAAATTGCAAAGAATCAAAGAAAAGGATGGATAATTTAAGAGCAGCTAGAGGCCCCATGGCATATTGGGTACAATAATAAGGATAAGAATAAGGGAAAATAATAAGAATGACAACAAACTGATGCCACAAGACAACAAAATGACATTTTAAACATGCTAGAAATAATTAAAATACATCATTCAAATTCCAGAATTCTCCGGTCAACAAAATATTGCTCAAAAATAAATTGACAAAAACACATTTTCAAAGAATAAGAATACATTGACAGGAAAACTACTTCAAAATTTTGGGGAGCAAAGAAAAATTGATAACAATGGAAACTCAGGTCAACAAAAAGAAAGGTAAAGCGCAAAAAATATAAAATGTGAGCAAATATAAAATGATTTTTTTAAATTTTCATAATTTCTTTGAAAGACAAAAATGATAGCTTAAAATGTAGTAACTGTGGAATGCCATGATGTTGACATTATAGGTAAATACAAAAATACAGTACTGTGAGGTAAATTGAAGCACGATGTGAGATTTTACAAATTACACAAGATGTTACATACTAGTTTAGGATAGACTGACTAGTTAAGGGGAGATATTGTCATCTGATTAGCAATCATTAAAGAAAAACATAATAACAATCTGCACCTTAGCTTTGCAGTGACTTTGAGTTTGAGACAGGGTATATGTTATTAGCTGTCAAAGTTGTCATAGGGATTATTAGAGTATATGGTCCTTGCACTCATTATTTTAATGTCCATATTCCTAGATTTAAAAAGATTCACTTTTTTTAGGAGTTCACTTAAGCTAGATTGCCAGTGTGGTTGGTTTGGGAGCCGCCAGGAGAGAGGTCTGGTATGTCTCTCAGTAGGTCACGAAAGAATGACTGTGAGTTCTGTTTCTATTCCCAGGCGCCTTCCTCTCCAGGGCTGTTTGCCTGCTCTGCCTCCCAGCTCCTGAAGGGAGAAGTCTCTTCCATCATGCCTATCAGCCTGCTTGAGGTGCCCAAGGGAGATTTTTGTGGGTGAGGTCCCAAGGTTAAAGAACGCATGTGTGCAAGATATCAGCAACAACGGCAGGCAGCATGGAGCAGAGCAGAGCACAAGTGCACAAGGGCAAGAGCCACCTGCATTTTTATTGTATGATTCTTATACAGGTTGTCCCATATTTACATTCTTACATAGTGCTGTAACCAGCGTATGCATGTTTACCTGTGCCAAGTCATGGTTACATAACTGTATCCCAATGTGTGCCTAGCTAGACAAGCAGGGTCACATCCTCAGGTGTCCTTAGACGCCCCTGACCTTTGAAGCAGTCTGAGTGATTCCCCACAATGCCCTTCCACAATCAAATTCCTACCTTGAAGCCAGCTGACCTTTGACTGAGTGTTCTGAAACCATGAGAAAAAAAATAAACCCTTCCTTATTTAAGTTGTGTGTGTCAGGTATTTGGCTATCATAATGAAAGCTGACTAATACAGGGTTATCTTAAGCTTATTACTGTGATAGTAATTGGTAGAATAGTGAACTAAATATACGAAAGCAAAACAAAACATGGATGAATATCAGTCACCAAATATTCAAACAAATTTAGATTTCCTCTTTGTTGAGAGTAAAAATAAAAATAGTCGGGCCGGTGAGATGGCTCAGCGGCATAAGCGCCTGCCTTGCAAGCGCGAGGGCCCGAGTTCGACTCCCGGATCCCACATACGAAAAAGGGGCCGGTGATATCGCTCAGTGGCTCGGGTGCCTGTTGGCGTGCGAGGTCCTGAGGTCGACCCCCCGGTACCCACAAAAAAAAAAATAAATAAAATAAAATAAAAATAGTGAGGCAAAGAAAGATTCTTTCAACTTAGATGAAAAGGAAGAGTTAAGTAAGGATAGGAATGTAAAAATTGTTCTTTTGTTATATGCATTCATTTTAGAACACTTGAGAACTTGGAGGAGGGGGCTAGGAAAAGAAATGGTTTTGATTTTACAAGAAACAGTCCATGTTCAAAACTGTACACCAATCAACCTCACTGAAATCTTCTTTGCATTTTCTTCCCATTTGTACTTCCTCATTGCTTCATTTTCCATGAAATGTTTTTAAAAATAATAATTATTTGAATAATTTTGAGAATGGCAGCATCCAGGAGGGTATACCTCCTGGTAATCACTATCCATACATCGTAGAAATCCAAGCTATTCAATTACCTTCTACAGGTTTTGAAAGTTTAAATGTAAATGTAAGATAAGAAGGGAGACAGCTGAGAAAGGGTAACCATAAAATAGGCATGCTAAAGTGCAGGAAACCTGATCTTGGGTGTCCACTTATTTAAAGTACCAATAAGAAAACAACAAAGAAAAAAGAAGCATCTTAAGAAAACAAATGAATGAAAAACATTGGCACAGATTGAAACAGCAGTCACAAACTAGGAACATTTTCCTTAAAAATACCTCATTGCTTCTAATGTATGACTCATCAAAATGTCATGTTAATTTCATGAAAAATACCCTTGAAATAGAAGAATAATCAATTTACTTTCAAAATAAATTGTGATATGTCCACAGTTCAACTCAGATGGCCTGTAAATACTCTAAAGATTTATCTTTTAAGCCACTGAGAAAATATATGCACCTCATGAATCACTAATTGCTTCATTTTTTAAATAGATAATTTCTGGGAGGTTTGTAAGATTTTTCTTGATAACCAAATACACTTTCAAGACAGTAAGGATATAAACTAGATTACTCTGACTCCGTGGAAGGGAGCTGTACTGATAAAAAGAGACTTTTGGAACAGATGCAAAAGAAGATTGATGAGATTACATCACAAGTGGGAGATAAGAAAAGCTGCTCTAGCTCCTTTTGGAATAGGGACTCTATGAGTATAAAACCTCCACATTCTGTGTCCTTAATACAGATTGTCACCACATGTACAGCCGTGCAAGAGGCACTTTGCAGAAGTAAATTATAACTGCAGTATGAAAGTCTCTGAGCTAAGAAACTCAGTGCCTTAGTAGAAGATATTTAGATATTTTAGAATTTTTATTTATTCATGTGTGTATGTGAAAATTGGATTTACACTCTCCCCTCTCTCTCTCTTTTTTTTATGTGGGTACCAGGAATCGAACTCAGGACCTTGCCCTTGCCAGGCAAGTGCTTATGCCACTGAGCTACCTCACCAGCCCACCTCTCTTGAGAAATTACTCGGGCATAATCTTTCTGGTTATCTTTCCCTATAATTCTGAATCTCAGAGGAATAGTCAAAGTTATCCCATAGCCCTAGTGTTACGGACATTGGTAAGTAACTTATCTCAATAGAAAAAAGATGAAACAAAATAGGAAATGGTCTTTTTACTATTTGTGCATAACAAAACATCTTCAAGTTACTTCCTAATGATTCTAACACATTATGCCAAAAACTTACCAGTCCGAAATAACTAGTTTACCTTTCTCATATTTTTGGGTCAGTTGTTCATTTTTCTTATTGTGCAATCAATTAAACCAAACTAGAGTAGCTTAAAACAACAATCATTTAGCAGTGGTAGTTTTCATGGGTTGAGAGTCTGCTCAGGAAATAGCTGGGCAGTCTTCTGAAGGTCACAAAAGGCAGCTTCCTCTGCAGCACACCACGGCGGAGCCTGAGAACACGTACTGTTATCACAGGAACAACTACATCATTACCTTTGTCTTACATTACACGGCACGAGAAGAGAAGGTATCCTATCCCTTGCCAGCACTCAAGGGAGATGGACACAGTGGGAGTGCACTGCAGATAGGAGGAAGAGAGTGTGGGAACCACATCCGAATCCAGCTAAGGAATGTAAACATTATGCACTGCAAACATGTGGGAAAAAAGAAAAAAAGGAAGGGGATTAAAAGATGGGTGCAGAGAGGGAAGGGATAGGATAAAAAGAATTAAGATGTGTTGTGTACATGTACCAACTTCCCACGAGGAATGTAAACATTATGTCCTACACCCATGTACTCATAAACTAAAATAAAATTTAAAGACCTGGGGAAGAACTTGTGAGCGTTCACTTAGGTCTGTCATGTGATGCAGTCAGATAACAGCTATGTGTGGTCATCTGAAGTTCAGAGTGGGTAAATATTCAAGATGACTTATCTCATGGTATCATCGGTGCTGGCTTTCAGCTGGGAGCTCCACGAGCTCTGAAACCTTGGGAGTCAGACTTCTTAGGAGGTTACTAGTTTCTTCTGGATGGAGAATCCAGAGCCTGGGTATTTGAATTGCACTGGTGATCTCATCACATTATTTTTCCTACTCTATTATTATACCAAATTCAAAGCCACGCAGATTTGAGGGGAGGAGATTCTCAATGGGAGACGTGTCAAATAATTTGCAAAAATGTTTTAAAAATACCATATAACATGAGAATATCAGGACAGGTAGTCAAGTCACTGATTTTTTGAGGTTCTGTGAAAGAGAGACTGTAGTACCTATTAGTAGAACTCTAGCAATTAAAAAAAAAGAAATAGCAAACACAGAAGGAACCAAGACACAGTAGTCACATGCTTTGTTTTGGTGTGTTCCCCTCAAATTGTCATCTTATACTTCACCTTTTATTCAAACGAATGTCTTATTGTGATTCTGTTTAAAGGGGCACACCTGAAAACTTTCTCTAACAGCAGTCAGTCATGTGGAAGGAGTGACGATTGCTTACAGATAACACACGTGCTTCGGGTTTCACTGGAACTCCAGCCAGGTCGAATTAGACTGTCTACATGCACAAAGGAAACGCTCCTGCAATCTTTACAAATGAGTTTGCCCAGTCTCCTCATGTTATCCAGAGCTGGGGCAGAAAGAGATTCCACATTATTCATCTTCAGTACAATTTTAAACTTTTCCTTTTCCATTATCAGATTATATAAACAATTCAACTTTAATCTTCATAATAAAGTCATAATATACATCAGTCTGACAAGCTGTATTATAGACTTTAAAATATGAAAGTTTGTTTTAAAAAGTATTGGCAGCCCTCAGGAGGTTTTAAAGTACGAAATACACATAAACTAGAAATCTTAACACGGAAAAGTTTGCTCGTTTTTACTTAACGAGTGAGGAAACACACAGATACAAAAGTCGTGGCAGTTTTAAAATATATACAATTTAAAGCTTCATGCACAAGTGATTTTGATCCAGTGAGTAGCCTGAGCTTCCACATTGGAATTAAAAATTCTGCTTTTCTTTGTTTCTTTACAGTGCTGTGGTTTCCACTTGACTATCTGCAGGCTTTACGAAGCTGTGACTGATTCACTCTGGGGTGGGTGAGCAGAGGGGATTCATTTAATCTTCTCACAATTCTTAGACTGTTTACTGTAAATGTTTTCCCACAAGCACTTTGTCTGTTAGAACAGATCCCTGAGCCCTAATAATGTAACTCCAGCCAGGTCGAATTAGATCGTCTACACGCACAAAGGAAACACTCCTGCTCTGAGAGCTTAAGTTTGACTTTCAGCCAAACTCCGTTACAAGCATATGTTTTCCCAAAATGCCAAAACCGGAATTGTCACTACACAAATTCATTGTGAAATTTCAAATTATTATTCAGAATAGAAAATAGAAATGGATTTATTAATCTATCAAAATGCCAAGGAAAATTTTAGCTGTAATGTTTTCCTGGTAGAGTTCTGCTTAATATTTATAACAAATCTCTCTTTGTTCCTCCCAAGATTATTTAAACTCTTTATTCTGAATACTGATAACAGGCAAAAACCAAAATATGCCACTTTCATTTGTTTTTGGATGACTACTATGAAGATAAACAATGCTTTGAAATAATACTCAAAATCAATTAAGTGAAATGTTGTTGAGAAGTCATAGCAAATTGAAAATTATTACCAGTATATTTATTACATTTACTAACGTACATTTATCCTGGCAGATAAACACTGCATATGTGAAAGCATTTCTACCTTACTTTATAAATTCATTTAGGAAAATTTCATCTGTTACATGTTGAAAGTCTACAGGAGAGAACTGTTATTTCTTGGGTTAACTACACTTGCCAATATTTGCAATGATGAGATACTGCAAATAATATGAGAAATAAAGCAATGCACCTTTTTTTTTAAGAGAAAAAAGATAAAAATAACAATGAAACAGAGTTTCAAAACAGGTTAGTAGGACAGTTACAATAATTAATTCATCTCATATTGTTGTCTTTATAGTAGTTATTCAGAGTACAAGATATAGGCATGAGGGCCAGTGAGATAGCTCAGCGGCATAAGCGCCTGCCTGGCAAGTGCGAGGTCCTGAGTTCGACTCCCAGAACCCACATAAAGGAAAAAAAGGGCTGGTGATATCGCTCAGCAGCACAAGCGCTTGCTGGCAAGCACGAGGACCTGAGGTCGACTCCTGGTACCCACATAAAAAAAAAAAAAGATATAGGCATGAAATATTATCTGAACAATATTAGCACAAACCTTTCTTTTCAATGAACTAAGAAAAATTAGCTGTATAACTACCTTAACTATCTTGTGTATACATATATTTTTCTCTTTTCCTTTCTTCCTTTCCCCTTTCTCCCATCATTGTTTGTCTCTTCTTTTGAACAGTTTTTTCCCAATTCACAATATCTATTGTATATTTTGGATCTTATTTACTTGTTCGGTTTCTCACACTAGTGAGACAATACGATGTTTACACATATGGGTCTGATTCATTTCACTTAGGAGTATGGTCTCAAGTTGCATCTATTTACCTATAAAAGTCTCCAGTTTATTCTTCTTTATGGCTGAGTAGTACTCCATTACAGGAAAAAAAACACATGCCATTTGTACTGCTTCATCTGAGAAATGTGTATTCATCTCAGATGCCTATTTTTGGATTGGCTCTTTGAACTTGGGGGGAGTCTGATTTTTTAAAATTCTTTATATTTTCTAGATATAAGTCCTTTGTATGTGGGACAACTGGCTATAATTTTTTCCCACTCTGTGGATTGTCTTTTCACTTTGTCTGTGATTTATTTTGTTGAATGCACCTTTAAGAGAATACCCGTAAGAGATCCTTAAAAATACTGGAGAATAATTAGATAGGATGTTTAATGCAATAGGAATAAAAGTAATGTAGTCAATTTTGGAGATTTCTCAGGTGGGATTAGAAAGTTAGGGCAATATGAGTGAGCCATGTGAGCCATGTCTCATGTGAGCCAATTTAAAATATTCATTTGTCTAATTAAGTTATCATCTTTCTATAATATTACTATCATATTACTCAGCAAAAAAAATCTATACTATTTTTCCAATAAATTGGAATTTAATGAAACTGTCACCATGAAGTACAGGAATCTATGTTTGGTATAGTGGTAATAAATGCTTGAGTAACATGTTGGCCAAATATTTTCTTCCTGGAGAAACCTAAAAAATCCAGAAAGTGGTTTTGTCTTGTGAACTGTGATGCAGTGGCCTCTCATTCATGCTTTGAACACCAGTTCTAAGTACCACCATAAATGTCTGTGCTGGAATACATCAGTTTATGTCTTCATGTAAAATCACATAATGTTTTATATAAATTAAATGGTTAAAAATCAGGAACTTGTTCCCTGATTTGATTCACTTTTTTGTGTGGTACTAGAGATTGAATTCAGGGACTCTTGCATGCTAAATAAGTGCCTGGCCTCCTTCTAGCACTTCTAATTTTTATTTTGAGACAGGTCTCACTAAATTGCCCAGGTTGGCCTTGAACTTATGTTCCTCCCACCTCAACCTTCCCAGGAGCTCAGATTAAAATGGCACCCCCTTGGCTGGTTTGATTCTTTTTTGAAAAATATAAATTATGACATTAGATAATATATATTGTAAAAAATACTATAAAATAAGATAAAACAGAGGAAAGAGATTTTATTTTCTAAAGTCCACTAGCCATCAAAGAGACTGCTCATTGATATCTCTTGAAATATAACTTTAATTTATCAACCTTTGTAGTGCCAGTAACAAAAATAAATTCTTGAAAGTATATTTTAATGGCCTCAAATCTAGTACATATAAAAGGTAAATATTAGAATCTTGAGAGAACTAAATACATTTTTTCACTTTAAAATAATCAGTGTTAAAAATGTCAAATAATTCTTTAAAAGTTGTGTTGCATACAGTTTGCACTGAAAAATTGCAACCCATTTAAGCATTTTTCAAAAATACTCTATTAACTAAAGACATCCTATTCTACGGTAAATCCATTATTCAATTCTACCATTGCTGAGACAAATTTTTGTCACAGGTTAAAGGAGGATGTTTGATTCGGCTCATAATTTCAAAGAATTCAGTCCTTGATTCACTTTTTCCAAAGCACGAAGTTATGGCAGAAGGGCATGTCGTGGGAAATTTGCTCAACTCATCGCATCAGGTAACAGAGAGACAAGGAAGAAGCGGGGACTACGTACAGTCTCCGTGTTCCTAACCCATGACCCATCTGGTCAACCCGAACATGCTTTTCTAATCCCCAGGGTGTCTCTCTACCCTTTCAAGTTGACAGTCGGGAATAATCACTGTAGATCTCTTGAACCTGTTCCTCCGACCTAATTGAAATTTTGTATCTTCGGACAAACACCTCCCCACCCTGCCTTTCCTCAACACCACAGATTTGGTAATCACCATTTTACTCTTTATATCTGCAGGATCAATTATTTGAGAGTGCCACGTGAGTGAGATCATATAATATTTGTCTTTTTGTGAATGGCTTAATTCACTTAATAATACCTCCCAATTTCCTTCCTTTTACCCCGGAGTATTCTTTCGTTGTGTGCACATACCTTGTGTTCGTCATCCGTCAATGGACAGTCAGGTTCATTTTGCATTTTGTAATTCTGAAAATCTTGCTGATTCTTTTGAATCATCAGATTTCAAAGAATAAGTATGCATTATTAAAAATTAAGTTAAAGTAGAAATGTTATATTCTACTAACAATTATATTAGTAGAATATTAATACTTTGTAGAAACAAATGCAATAAAATTGTATGTTAGATAACCCTTCCTCAATTCCCTGATTTCTTCCAATTTAAAACAGTCTTGTAGATTTTGAAATATATTTGATTTTCTTTAGCATATCTAACATTACAGGTCAAATAGCAAGGAAATTCTACATTTCTTGTGCGTGTGTTCAGATTACATTCATTACTTTATTCAAGGGCTCAATAATTTTCCTGCCCCTATACTCATTTTTCATATTTGAAGTTCTCCTTAACATCTCCATTCTTAAATTTCAGAGTTATGGTAATTTCATTTCATTTTGTGCTTACAAGAGCAATTTGTAATTCATAGAACTGAAGAAAAGGGAAACAGCAAACATT
Source organism: Erethizon dorsatum (assembly GCA_028451465.1). Classification (NCBI taxonomy): domain Eukaryota; kingdom Metazoa; phylum Chordata; class Mammalia; order Rodentia; family Erethizontidae; genus Erethizon; species Erethizon dorsatum. The sequence goes on from CM051833.1 coordinate 62,940,930, forward strand.
TTGGATAGTTAGTTGAATAGAAAAATTTAAATTGAGACCAGTCAGCATAGCTTTGCTATTCATCTTATTCTGCTCAGTTAAGGCACATAGGCAGGTATCTGGATTTGATTAAAAGTTTGGTTATTCTTTCCAGGCAAGATGCTACAATAAAAAGGTTGTGAATGTTCTAAAGTGAGTACTATTGATTTTCTGGGAATGACAATGGTCCTTACACAGAGCAGCAATTCTCAGAATGTAATCTATGAACTAACAGGTTCTTAGTTACTTTCTTGTTGTGGGGACAAAATACGTGACATCCACAAGTTAAAAGAGGAAATATTCATTTTAGTTCACAGGTCATAGAGGTTTCAGGCCATATCCAGCTGGCTACAAGGCAGGGCAACATGGCAGAGAGGCATGGAAGAGGAGAAACAGTTCTTGGCACTGGCAGGCAGGAAGCAGTCAGCATTCCTTCAACTTTCCCTTGTTCTTCTATCTGGCCTACAAGCCTATTGATTGGTGCCACCCACATCCAGGGTAGGTCTTCATTATTCACTGTGTCCACCAGCCACACACAGAACTATGCTAAACCAGTTAGTGAACTAATCCAATATCACACATCCAAGACCCAGTACACGCCCATGATCCAGTCACTCACAAAGTCCCCACCTAGGAGTAAATAAGCCATGAGAAGCAGCATTGCTTTAACCAGGGACTTTGAAGAAAAAAAATTCTAAAGTCCTACCCTAGATCTACTGAATCAGAGCTCTGGTAGAGGGGCCCAACAATTTCTGTTTTGACAAATCCTTTGAATAATTACCATAAATAAGGATGAATTTCTGAATGAATTGATTTTTAAAATTAGGAGATAAGACAGAATGGAGATTTTCAGTCAAGATTTTCATAGGTGTTATATTCAAAGAAATGAGTGATTGATATGCCAGAATGAAAAAAAAAAACAAAAAACTGGAATTGGTAAGGAAGGAGTAGAAAGATGACTTCTTGAACAGATCATTTGTTTCATTCAGCAAAAGTTACCCTAGGACTACTAGTGCAGCGAGACTCAGAGAATTGGTAGAAATTACTACTAGTAATTCTGGAGTACCTCAGATATGAGCTGATGATTACAATAACAAATGCAATACTACAAAGAAGTTTTTTTATTAAGTGAAAAACATTCTTAAGGTAAAGATAATAACTTTCCAAAGTCATTAAAATGAGCAGTAACTGAACATATGTATTTTATCTCCTAGCACATATTACAGTGAGTGAGACAGAGACAAAAACAAAAAATTACAACCACATGGGTCCACAAAAAATACATGACAGCACTATGAATTATATAGAATTTATATTTAGTTTCCTATAGAATTAAAAATAAAATATTTGTGTCTTCAAGGAAAGAATCTTACACCAGGCCGTAAATGCACAAATAGCATTTTTTGATGAAAAATGTACATAGGGAGAATAAAACCAACATCATAAAATGAAATATTGATATATTAAAACAGATCATCCTATTACTTTATATAGGTCATTGTTCTATTTTTCCAGAATCACAGTTGCTTTATAACCAACTTCTCATAAATCCCCCATTACTCTCAATTTCTTATTATCTTCTCAATCTCATCATGCACATTAATTTTTTATTCATACCTCTTGCCAATGCAATAGGCTGCCACTTGTTTGTTTGTATTTGCTATTCTCCCAAAGAATGTTTTATGAGGTTATAGACTTCACCTTGCTTCCCACTGCATTTTTAATTCTAAGAATAGCTTCTGACACGTATTCAGCAATCAGTTATTTTTGCTGGATAAGGGAATGGGCACATTAATGACTGATGCCGCTGCAGTAAAATAAGCCTTCTATGAAATAGCATGTTTATTTTCTGGGTAATATATTTATTTTTATATCATTTTACATTTTATTTTATATCAGGAGTCTCATTGGTGTTGACAATTATGATTAATTTCTCAGCTATGACTTATTTTAAAACGTTCTCAGGGAGGAACAAACAATGTTACTTTCACTAGAACTTCATTTCATCATCTTGGGTAACTACCATTAACAGCATTCTAGGAACTTCTGAATATTTTTAATGTTTACGTATTTTATTCTCACATCATTTATTAACATGACCTTCACGTTTATTCAATAATATGACATAGAAATCTATGGTAATAAATATAGACCTCCTTCTTTTTAATTCAATGGCAAAATGATATTCCAGTGCATATTTCAACCATCACACAGCTGACTAATACTGAGTGCCAGACCCTTTTGTTTTCAAAACCACACAATAAACAATGTAAAAATGTATTCACTTGAATAATTTTCTTTACATGATAAATTTTATTGTGACCAGATGTCTCCCTAAAATGTTTGCAATACTATTTTTTTGCATCACTAATATTTTATTAAATTAATTAATTTGATTAATTAATAACTCTTTGATTAAATTAATAACTCTACTTTGGAAAATATTTCAGAGTTACCAAAGCATCAGAAGTGATAGAATGACGATGTTCAGGGTAAGGAAAACTCAGTAACAGCTACCCATTTGAAAACAACCCTGAGATATGAGAACACAGAAAACAAAACCATAAAACACAGAGTCGTTTTCCCACTGACAGATAAGGAGGAGATTGTGATCAATCATTGAACTGAAAACTGTTTCTTAAAAACAAGGTATAAATACAAATATATTATATATTTACATTAATGTTACTAATGTGATAAAAGTCTTCGGAGATTTTGTTCTTCTCATTGGAAAAACAGGATTAATAAAAATTTAAATAAGTGTTTTTGTGAAGATGATACTTAACTTTTAAATGTCAATAACAAGATTCTACAAAATAAGAACATTAATAGATACCTCACTGTTTCCCTTTGTACCTGGATTTGTGTAATAAAAGCAACACATAACCATTTTTGGCTAGTCTATTTTTCTAGTGCAAACTTACAACTAAAACTTAATACAAAGATCTTTATGTACAGATATTGGAAATAAATGTATCACTTCTGACAGAATTAAGGCTGGGTTAAGCCAGTCAGTTCTGCATAAGAAAGTAGTTTCTAAACGTCCTTATTTAAGAATTACCCTTCAGGGTTTGATTATTTTTAATGGTTCTAAAATGTCATAACTTATTCAGGATCTATGACTTTATCTATTCTTTAATTATTCATGCTGTCCTTTGTTACAACTCTCAGCCACAATGACAATATCATTCTTAGATAAATTCACCTGGTACTTGTAGAATGGCCAACAGTTGGAATAAAGACATTCAACTCGTGTCATTTCATCCAGCAAGAAGTAGAGATCTGGCTTTCCAACCACCTTTCTTAGGAACAGCAAGACTTAAAAGTGTCTACCAGCATTGCCTATGGTCAGATCTGTGGTATGTGCCTATTCACAATCAATGGCATCACAAGAAAAATGATTTTGTATTTAGAACAATTGAATGTTTCCTGAGAAATGAGATTTTTCTTTACACCCTTAATTCTTTGAGAGTCTTCCACCCAAATGCCAATAGGTAGTCGGATCATTGTTTTATTTCCACAAATTATCAGAATTCATCATCTCAGAATGAAGGTGTTAGTTTTTTGTTTTGTTTTGTTTTGGTTTTTTTGGTACCAGGAATTGAACTAAGGACCTTGTGCTTGCCAGGCAGGCACTTGTGCTGCTGAGGTATATCCTCAGCCCTTAGATATTATTTTTTATTTTTTATTTATTTTTTGTTTTAGTGGGTACCAGGAGTCGACCTCAGGACCTCGCACTTGCCAGCAAGCGCTTGTGCCACTGAGTGATATAACTTTATTTTCCTTTATGTGGGTTCCGGGAGTCTAACTCAGGACCTCACACTTGCCAGGGAGGCACTTATGCTGCTGAGCTATCTCACCGTCCCCGATATTATTTTTTAAACAAAGGTTTAGGCAAAGAGTTTAGGTAAAATAACACCCTGATTATTGTGTACATATCTAAAAATTAAAAAAAAAACTATCTTTATCACACATTTAAATGCCAAAATTGGGCCAGTGAGATGGCTCAGCAGCTTAGCGCCTGCCCGGCAAGCGCGAGGGCCTGAGTTCGACTCCCAGAGCTCACATACGAAAAAGGGGCTGGTGATATTGCTCAGCGGCACGGGCGCCTGCTGGCGTGCGAGGTCCTGAGGTCGACCCCCCGGTACCCACAAAAAAATAAAAAAATAAAAAAAAAAATAAATGCCAAAATCATAGGAAATGTGAGTAGTGTTTTAATGGTTTCATTAACTATTTACATTTCTGCTATAGCCAGGAAATATGCCTTTATTAAACTCTTCTAAGAAGAAAATCTAAATAAAATAAAATATAAAATTATAAAAACAATTGTGATGGTGTACAAATTTAATATAAGAAGGACCTGCAGTGAAAAACATATCACAAATTTCTGTTACATTCATAGAGCAATTAAATCCAAGTTCATTTTGAATACAGCTATCATTGGAATATGTTTTTGACCAAATCCTGAGGAATCCAAGGATTTCTTGATATTTATGTACTGATACACATATGTGTGTGTTCATGTGATACGCACGCACATACATACACACACACACACACAGGCACCTTGCAATTGTATTTTCTGTTTCTTACTTGTGTAAACCTAAGGTAATGTACAGGATCAAATTCTCTATGATGAATGTGATCATTATGTGTATCTAAAATGTAGCAATAAAACATGATTAAAAAAAGAATTATGTATTTGATAGAAAAACTTTGTATCATAGAAAAATACAATAAATAGTATGTGATTTAAATGATTCTCCCAGCAACACACACACACACACACACACACACTCAGGAAACAAAGTGTAAGGGTGTTTTGTAATGTTAACAATTTAGAATTACATAGCAATACTCTTGATGGTGTATTAGAACCCTGAATTTACCTTTAAACTTTTCTGAAAATTTTTCAATTATTATTTAGTGACTACCCCAAAAAAACCTGTGTAGTATTCAGCTTTCTCATCACTAACACATAATACCTGACACCCGCAACTTAAAAGAGGAGAGGTTTACTTGGGTCATGGCTTCGGGGGAGTCAGGCTATGGTCATCGGCTGGCTCCGCTGCAGAAGCATCTGGGCAGAAGGGTGTGGTGGGGCAAAGATGGCTAGCTCATGCCAGCCCCGAAGCAGAGCAGGGGACGGAACCCAGAGAAGGGGCCATGAAGCATATGACATATAGTCTGTAGGCCACACCTCCATGACCCACCCAGACACACAATGGGGTGTGCTTTCCTAAACCCCTAGGCCGTTCCCAGGCCATTCAAGTTGACCTAGTTAACATTAATCAGTAGGGTTCAGAGATGTATTAATTTTGAAACTATTATAGAAGTGATTTTAACTGAAAAATCGATTCAGGTGAATGAGTTACTACTTAGATTTTGATATGAAACAACCACAGAATTTATTTTATATGTTTTAAAATGAGACAGTGGGTAAAATAACTGGTAAAATTTGACTCTTCTACCTAAAAACATTCAGTAGCAATTCAACTCCTTGAGCCACTTAAACCTTTTTCTTGACTGCAGTTGAGGATTGTTTGCTTGTATTGTTTTTGTTTTCATATTGCCTGCATGTTTGGATTCAAACTGAGAGCAAATGGAAACTATTCTTATAATCCATCATGTTATTTTCTCACAAACTTTGAGGTGCACAGTGAGAGAAAGCTTTAGTCAATTGATTTTCTGAAATCATATTGAAATGTTAAATATTATGGTATCACCTTGACATGTAATACTATAAAATTGATTTTTTTGCTCCCTGATGTAATAAAGTCTTTTTGTATTTATCAAGATAGAATAGTAGATTATTTTTTATTTTTATGAGTGAAGAGTTTATGGTATCTCAAAAGGTGGGTAGATGGTTTGTCCTTCTTTCAACTGCAGCCTATTACGTAAGCTAGAAATAATAGGAAAGAAAAAATAGATAAGAATATGAACAAAACACCCCTTTAGTAATACATGAAAAAATCTGGATTGCATATTTATTACATATTAGGGTAGTGATATTGTTGATTGTTATTCCTAAAGCACAGTAAGGGTAACTAAAGCTCTTATGAAAATACATAAAATATTCACATAAATAACTAAGCCATAGCGAAGCCCAGATTTCAAGAAAAGCAACTGATTACAGACTTAAAATATGTTTTTTTCATAGATATTAGGGTGTGATCAATGAACCAAATCAAATTGTCTAATGAATTCAGTAAGCTAAACAGGGATTAATTAAGTTGATAATTATTCATTATGAATTAAGAAATTAAAAGGTGATAAATTATTTTGTTAGCAGATAATAGTGTTTGACAATTTGTTATAAATTCTCATAGCATTTTTAACAACAACATTAATCTTGCACAGCTGTTCTGCTCTTAATGTTCGAGAGCAATTCATTCAAAAACAGTATCTTTTGTTCATAGGAGGGAAACTGATTGTGTAGGTATGTTTATTTAATGAAAAATATGCAATTAGCTTCTTGTGTGCTCACAAATTAGTTTTAAAAGCATAGGACATATTTCTTGGTGAAGTTCCAGATAAATCTCTGAAACATTACAATGCTAATTTGAGCACTATAACACCCAACTGACCTCATTATTGAGTAACATATCTAAATGTTATTAAGATAAAGATCTCATTGTGAATTCAAATGTACTCCAGTTCCTAGGGAGAAAGAAGTTTCCCTCTACCTGATTACACAGTTGCACAGTAATGGTTAATTACATATTTGGATTGGTCAGTACAATCGTCCTCTCCACATAACATTCTGGCCTTCCTGCACACAAAAGAAATTCTCACTTCCTTCCGTAATATAATCCACTCAGTAGAACCCATTTTGTGCTCAAGCCCTTTCTTTGCTTTAAGTGATGCTCTTTAAAAGCAGAGATACGTGAGAAATCTGATACAAGTCTGACAGACTTGAATGAAGTTTGCTGCTTAAAATGGGTGGATTTAATTTCCTCAAGTACAGGTAATGTGCTGGGCTTTAAAACCAACCTCGCCGCCGCAGGAACGATTACTTGGTTGTATGGGGACAGCCAAGCCCACTGGAGTCACAGCCTGTCGAAGAAGAACATTGGGAGGCCTCGTCCTCTTTCTGCTCCTTCCTTTCATTAACCCACTCGTTGAGCCCTGGGTTTAAGGTTCTCCAGTGTCTTCTGTTTTTCCAGCCTCCTTCTCCTAAACAGACAGGGCAAGGTGAGATGAGCCTTTCTGTCACTCCCTTATTGTCGATAACGTGACACAGAATTTATGTTGTACTGTGTGTCCTGATGCTGTCTGGTAGAGTGTTCTGTAAAGGTCCATCAGCTGATTTTAGTGTAAAGTCTTCCCTTTCTTTGATTTTCTTTACAAATGTTCCATTACTGAAAGTGATGTTTTGGCAACTCTGTTTTTTCATTCAATTATATCAATTTTTGCTTCATGTATTTTTGGAATATTTTGTTAAGTACAAATATGTTTACAGTTGTCTTATTCTCCTGATCTTTTGACTCATTTGTGAACACTGAATACACATGCTATCTCTAGAAATAATGCTAAGTATTTCCTGTAATAGGATTATAGACAGTGTGTTTTAATGGAGGTCATTTATGTGGTGTGTCTCTTTCACATATTCACTTTATGAAAATAAGGATATTTTGTGTATTGGAACTGAATTGTTTCTTCTATAGACAATTATAGATGGATGTCTTATTCATAACCAGTTAAATAATTTCTTCCTTTTGTTCAGATTGTTTAATTAGTTGATAATTAGTTTCTAGTCATACAATTGATTTTACATCTGCCATATTGACATATGTTTTATTTCTTATTTCTTTTTATTACATTATTTGTATTCCAGTTGCCTTCATTTGTATATTGTTAATTTTCTAAAATTTTGGGCTTTTTTACTTCTATTATTGTATGTTTGCAGTACGTAATGATTACATTCACTGTAGGGGATTGGTATGTGTACATAACACATTTCAGTTCCCTTTTTTTCTCCTTTGTATTTCCCCTTTTTTTCCCCCTTTTATTTTTCCAGCATCAGATTCATTTATTTTGTATTCCTTTATTTTTATTAGTATGTTTTGCCATACGGAATGATTATGTTACCATGGGGAATTGGTATATGTACATAACACCTCTTAATTGTTTTGTGTCCCCTGCCCCTCTCATCCCTCCCTGCTTTTTACATTATTTGAGTGTTTTAATGTAATATTTTAAGTCAATTCATTTCTTAATCATTGCTCTAGGACTTACAGTCCATAACGTACCAGAATCAAATTAGGATTTATATTACTTGAGTAAGATATAGATATTCTGTTCCCATATAGCTCCACATACATTCTTTTATATCATTACCTTTATATATATATTATACAATGTTTTTTAATTGACAATGGGCATTGTATTTTCATAATAATTACATGTATGTATTTTTTTCCTAAAAGAATAAAAAAGTCTATTTTCAGTTTTTTTTATAATACTGAATTACTTATCAATCTTTTGGTACTCTTCATTTTTCCCTGTGAATGCAGGCTAACATCTTGTGCAATTTCCATATTCCAATATAATTTTAGTCCCAGCCATATCTTTTAGATTTGTCAAAGATATTTAATTTCTATATGTAATTCTTCCAATAATACAATTATGTGCATAATGTTTTATTCAGTTTCTATTTAAATCAGTTGAGAAAGGAGAATATACAATTAAAATGCTTGATAATTGCTTACAAAATTACTTTTACTGCAGCTCTTTCTGAGGGGTTAGGCATCAGAACGTCAACATATGAATGATGGGTTGTGGCCCAGAATTCAATCCATTACACTCACACTGATCCACGGAGGTTCTATAGCACAATTAATACTGACAGTATTTTATACTACCAGAAATGAGTGTGATTTTAAGTTGGGATTCCTAGGACTTGACGCTTGCTTAGTGTGGCATATTTTGCAGTGTATGGTCCGAGACTGACTTTCATGTCTTGTACTTCATCCTTACGTCGATGAGTCTGAGCACAGGTTGGGGACCACAGCCAATTGAGGCCTCATGTCGTGCTCTGCCATGTGTGGCATTGTCTCGCACAAGGGCACAGGCTTCCGAATCCACAGCTTTGAGAAAACACCCGGCAGAGATCTTGAAGTCCTTCTCTTCTCAATGCTATTATGGTCCTAGATGGTCTGTTGTTTTATTTGCTGCTTTATACATAACATGTTCTTACGGTGTCCAAGTTGATCTCAAATCCAGCCCGTTTCCTGGAAGTCAAATCCAGGAGGCAAATGAATGTTCCCAATTTTCAATCAGTCCTGCAGAGACATAGTGCATCTGTTCTAGGGTGACATCAACTCCTCAGATAAAATGAGAACCAGCAAAGAGGCAAAGTCTTTCCTCTTTCCTCCTGGAGGACTTCCATTGGATTCACAGTAGAAGCTCTGAGGTCATTTTGTTCGTTTATTCTACTTTTTCAATATTCATCTTTCAAATTTTATTCGTATATGTTTGCAATGCATAATAAATACATTTATCATGGAGAATTGGTACATATACATATTGCATCTTGATCTTCTATAAATCCTGGTTCCCCCCTCCCCTCTTCCTCCTTTGCAGGGCCCTTTTCCATTTCAACAGCGTCTTGCCTCCCTGATTCCTACTATGTCTCTTCAATTTGCTCTTTTTATTTATTTTGCTCTTATTCGTATTTTGGGTCTTTCATATTAGAGAAAAACCATGTGGTATATACTCTTTTGTGTCTGCTATATTTCTCTTAGAATTATGGTCTCAAGTACCATCCATTTTCTGACCACTATGGAAATTAGTTTGGAGATTCTTCACAAAACTAAAAATAGAAATTCCATCCAGCCCAGCTACACCTCTTCTTATAGCTCTGGTGCTTTTATGTTAAAGGCTGAGCATTTGCTTGCAGGATTCTACAGGACTTCTGCATCTTTTTTGGATTCTACCCTTGATCCAACTCACTGAATACCAGGCACTGCATTTCATGTCCTGAGAAAATGGAAAGTTCCAATATTTGAAACACCGTGAGGTTTAAAATATTTAATTTATTATCCTAGCCATGCACTTTGGTGGAGACATAGCCATATATTCAGAGCTTCAAAAGACCAAAAGACAGGGCAAGTCTCCCAAAGGTATTTCTATGGAGGAGTGATGTTTGGTACCTATACTTTATGACTACAAAAGTGACTGAAATTATCCTTATTCTATGCACACACACCCTTCTGTTGCCTCTTCTTATGGAATGATAAATATCCCAGTAGCCAGTGATTCTCATCACTGACCCACTGTTGCTCATCACTGATCCATTCTTATTATAAAATGTAAAACTTTCCAAAAGCACATTACAGCTGTGACTCTACATTAGCCTAAACAGGTGCTCAGGCAGGCTTGCAAGACTCCTTGTAGACATTAATGTAAAATTACTGCTGATTTTAACTGTGAGGGTCACCCAGTGATTTCATTTTCTCACTTCCCTGACTTGGATGAAACTCAACTAAAGCAACCCTTATGTAGAAGTAAAATTGTGTTAAAGAATGTCATATTTCCTTTTTATATTAGACATTGCAATTTATATTCTGGAAAGTTCTGTGCATCCTACCTTCTTTACTTTTGCAGACCAAATAATCATCCTGAATGCATAATTAATTTTATAGTAGCAAGAGTAATAAGAGTTATGTACATTTTTTACCATCTTAATTCTTCTAAACAAATTCAGATGTATTTATCTTTAAAAAAAAAACCCTCAGAATTTCTTGACTGTATATATGCAAAGGCTTTTGGTGAGTTTCAATATTTAATGTTTCCTTACCTTGGGAAAACATGGCTGTACACGACCCTAGTTTTTGATCATCAAATGCCAAATGAACAATTGACTACTTTGGTGGTTAAGGTGGAGTCTCAACTTGATTGGGTTTCTGACCAGCCCAGGGGATTGCTGGAGCTCACATCTGTGTGTGTCTGGGTGGGTCATGGGGGTGTATCTTGGGGTCTCTGGTCTCCTGCCCCTTTCTCTCCAGGTCCCTTCCCCTTGTCTGCTTCCCAGCGGCCATGAACTAAACATCTTTGCTCTGCTATCCCTTTCCATTCTGGAGTTTCTTCCTCAGAGCCCACTGACCTTGGATTGAACCCCTTGTAACTCTCTTCCTTTAAGCTGTGTGACTTGGATAATGTGTCCAGCAATGGGAAAGCTGACTGAGAACATCTACCTCTTAGGATACTGATTTGTGTGCATTTATAACACTGTTGTCACGAGGAGTGTCGTATTATTAAATAAAAGTGTATTTATCTTCAGAAAATCAGGGTTTATATGCATCCCTATATTCTGGGCTCTGTGGCTTGCTTATCAGCAGTCTAGCAATGATGAGCACAGTGCAGGCAACAAAGTCAACTCTCTGCTGTAAGGAAGTGGTGAAGATCAGCCTGATGTTTACCACTCCAGTGAGTTCTCTGGTTTATTTCTGTTTTGTTTTCTTTGGCGTTAACTTTAGAGGCTGCCTGGGAATAAATGAAAAGCTCTCAAAATCTCTCTTGGTCACGCATGTGTTGGTCCGTATAAATATTTCATTTAATTAGTACTGAAGACTTGTCTACAAAAAAAGTCTGCAATGAAATGAACTTGCTAAATCATGACTCTGGAATTCAAACCCTTGAATTCCTATCTTCCACAGAGAATCTGACCTTTGGCTTGGGAATTGCCATGGCCAAAGACACACAGGCAAAACCTTTGAAGGAAGGGCTTGGTGAGCAGCTCAGCATGGATCTCTCCAGCCTCTCAGCCATCCTTACAAAGATGCAGACAACTTAGTGAGGCCATCCTGGACGTCCGGCACAAGTGGTTATCTGACTGCACCTGTAAGCAATGACACCAAGCGAGCTGAGGGTGTGACTCAGAGTTAGAGCATTTCCCTAACACGTGCTAGGCCCTACATTTAATCCTCAGCATCACACACACACAAATACACAAGCACACACACATGCACACACACTCAAATGATAACAAGTAAGTCCACTAGAAAACCAATCAACTAAAAATGTAAGAAATGAAAAATAATAAAGACTATCTTATATTAAGCCATATTTTGTGCTGGTTTGATACAAACCAAAAAACAATCAAAACAAATGGTGCCCTTGAAACTTCAGTGTGCTTTTAATCATCTTGATAAATCAAAGTGTGATTCATTGGCTGGTTCTCAGGGCTGGAGACTCTACATTTTTAGTGAATCTCCAGTTCATACCAGTAAGGATGCTCTGCAGACCATGTGGAGGTGTAAATGTTTCAGAACCCAAATATCATTGTCCGGATCCTTCTGAAGAACACCTCTGGCAATCTCTTCATATTAAAAAATCCAGATAACTACTCTTGTTTAAAAGTCCTCTATTTTTCTTTCAATGTTTATTTCTTATTAGTATATGTTTGCAGTATTTAATATTCACATTCCTTGTGCAGAGTTGGTACACGCAAATAACACATCTTAAGTCATCCCTTTTCCCTTCCTTCCCCCGCCATCTCTTGACTCCTTTCCCTCTATAGAAAGATTTACTTCCCTCCTTCTTGTTACCTATCTTTTATTTTGCTCATATCAAAGAAACCAAGAGATATTTGTATGTCTGACCTATTTCACTTAACAGTGTGATCTCACAGTGCATCCATTTTCCTACAAATGACTCAAATTTATCTTTTCTTGGGCAGAGTAGTACTTTAGTGTAGTTACTACATGATATGTGCCATTTTAGTAACTTGGGTAAATATGCTGTTGTGTGTGTTTGCATCTATATAAACCACAGTTTTCATGGGGGAAAAATTAGCTTTTGGAATCTCAATCCCTTTACTCTTCAAATATAATAGTTTAATTTCTAGTAAGTAAATCTTCAGTGGGATTGCATTTCCTCACTTTATTTACCGTAATCTCCTCTGCCACTGAAATTTGCTATGTGATTGGTCACACTGAATTTGGAATCTTTACATGCCTCTTTTCTCTACACTGAGCAATGTTCTTTTTTCCCCTACACATGTTTTATGAACATTGTTATTTATGCAAAAAAACTCATTAAAATTTTGGAGTAACAACTCTGGGTATATTCTAACATTGTCAAAAATTTAAGGAATGAGTAGTATATATTTTACTCACAGGCTTGTTTGTCGCTCCCTTGCTTCCTGTAAGCTATCAATCAATCACCTCCATTCTTCTTCCTGGTGCTATGCATCCAGTAACCCCCACCATCTAATATTCCTTTTACTTTATCCTGCAGATTAATCTTACTTTCCACCATTTCTAAAAAGTCAAGCTGTGCTCTAAACGAGTTGATCCTAAACTTAATAAGGCACTTTGCTGAATTTGCCTGGCCCAGAATTTGACAAGCCCTGCATATGATGCTAATAAAAGTGTGAAAATAGACTGTTGACAATAAGCAACTGAAAATGTATACTTTAGGAACATTGAGTGGAATCATTGGTGAGGGCAGGACAAACAGCCAAAGAAAAACCTGTCTGCATCTAAGTTTCCTCTTCCCTGTTGCTTCTAAAACTGAGTATGTTCTGATGATCTGGTAAATTTTTTTCTTTTTTTTTTTTTGTAAATTCAATTCCATCCTATTCTTTCAAGTAATTATTCTGTAATAATATAAAAGAAGTAATTTAGGAACTTATTATAGATTCAGCCATTTCTGAAAAGCCCCACCTATGACCATAGGAGGTTTTGGGGGGACATCCAGATACAAGCATAACATAAGGGAATGCACTTGCCTTTGGAAATGTATTCATAGGTGTGTGACATGCTGGCATGACAAGAGCTGGATGATGTGTCATTAGACTTGCAATCAATTCAGCTCTGAAATAACAAACTCAGATATAGGATGATTAATGGCAATGAAGAGATTTAACAAGAATGTTTTCTGAGGGCAAAAATAAAGAATTAAATGAGGCCTGGCACACTGACCGAGCATTTAAATCAGGCAAGGACAGGAAGTTAAACTACCACTGGAGGAAAAGGTCATTATTTTCGTGCTGAGAAATTCCTTCTGGACACGTTTATGTTGCTGGTGTGTAGGCTCCCGACTCACATACTCACAGCAGCAGTGCTGTCGCGTTGAAATGAAGAGGAAGTACGTATTTTTTTCTCCTGTGTTTTTCCTCTGCTTACCCACATTTCTCCAAATATTAACAACTTGTTTTAATACATGAAATAATGCTCAGAAATAAGTATTTGCTTTTAACTGTTCACTCTGTCTAGAAGCATAGTATCCTCCCCCTTTTTTTTAGTACTGGGTAGTGAACCCAGACAATTCACATTGAGCTATATCCCCAACCTATTTTTATTTTTTATTTTGAGACAAAGTTTTGATATTTTGTTAAATTGACCCAGACTAGGCCCAAAATTATGAGTCTCCTACCTCATCCTCCCAGGGTGTTGGGATCATAATTGTAATGCCATCAAGCCAGTTTTACTTATTAGACAGGGTTTCTCGAGATCTCTCTCTAAATTGCCCAGGCTGAGCTTGACCTTGTGACTCTCCTGCCCTCGCCTCCCTGAATGCAGTTAGAGCAGGCGTGCACCACTGTACCTGGCCAGAAGCACAATTTTAATTCAAAAACATACTTCAGAATTTTGGTAATTTGCTTGTCATTTTAAGAAATTGTATTTGCTTGAGTCTGGTGTCATGGTAACCTTACATATTATAGTGAATGTTTATTTTCTTGAAAAAAATAGGACAAGTGGCCCACTGCAGAGCGAATTATTATCACTTGGCAAATGTTGAAAGAAGTATACAGTTGCCAGTAGGGAATAATCAAGATAAAGATAATGAGAAAAAAAGGCAACACATACATCATATGAAAGTTTTTGTTAAAATGAAAGAAAACTAGGAAAGGTGTAAAATGGCCTTACTTTATTTTGATCATTATTATCAACTTTATTTTTTTCCAGGAAATTTAATATTAGGAGGAGGTACATTTGATATTATGATTTACGTATTTAATGGTATCCTTTGAGTTTCTTGAAGAATATCTAACAAAAATTGAATAATGTTATCAAAATTTAAGAAATAGAGCAGGATTTGAATTGATGGCAGGGAGCAAAATGTGGTTTTAGTGATTAGTTAATGTTCTGTATGGAGTCATTTATTGTCTTCGAGCAAGACACGTTTTACAGGCCTGGGCAGAGGTAATAGTTGCTCTTAGATTACTCACCTCAGAAAAACGGACTCATAGCTGCTGCTAATCTTTTTGTTTATTCCTAAAAAGGCAATTATAAATATTGTTGACCAAAAGCTTAGTTGTGATCTAACTAGATTTAGTGTAGAACAAAATATGAAGTGATGTTTTACTGTTCCTATATTTTAATGAGAGGAGATGAAATTAAAAAAATTATTATAGAAACTGTACCATAACTCTCCATTATATTTTTACACAAGAAATACTGTGATTAAATGTATTGGAAAATGTAAAATGTCTGACATGCGTTTGACCACTTCACAGAGGGAAAGGAATTTCGCATTTGTATCCTCATGCTACGGACCTCTGTGTAGTTTGGGAACTTGGACTCTCTCAGCTTACCTTACTGTGTTCACAGCCTCTGCCATGAGGTAGAAAGAATTATTTATAGTTACTCATATTTCAAATGATGATTTCAGTGATGTAACGCATACTAAACGGTAAAGGAAGATAGGTGGGAAGGATGCACAAATATCATGTAATTCTGAAAAAATATTTTTAAATAAGCAACATGTCCCCTTTTTTCTAAAGAAACACAAGAGGATTTTGCAACTATCCCATAATTAAAAACTTAGTAATACTGAAACTGATTAAAGTCTTAGATATTCTAATTGCTAATATAGAATCAATGCAATTTAAAACGTCCCTCCAAAGCCTTTTCTTTTCCTGCAACAATGTTAATACAAGCTTAAACTACCAGTAACAAGATAATAATATGATTTACAATAAGATTCAAATGAGGGTCACTTATCTGGTTTTAGTTTCTGGACTAGAGTTTGCTAGGTAAACCAATTTAGGATAGTATTTTATTTCTTAATTCCGTTTTCGATCTTTTTAATAAATGAGAATGTTTGGCACTAAAGAAAGCAGGCTTAACTAGATTTCAATTAATACTAGTTTCAATTTCAGTTCTAAGAAGTGTCCAAAACTGACATCATTTACAATAATAGCAGGATTTATTCTGTCTTAGATTTTTGGTAAAATGGAATAGTGCTTAAGAAAGGACTTTTCATAATCTAGAAACTTACATGCATTCATTTGGTTTCAAACAACATTTAAAATCTTTGTTAATACCAAGCTTCCTCCGCATTCATTTGATATTGCATGCAGGGATTCCTCACCTCTGTCTTTGGGTTAGGGGGGAAGTCGGTTCAGCACATTTTCTGAGGGCCACAGGGATCACTGTGTCCTAGGTCTGCGTGTACTGGTGGTGGTGGCAAGATCACTTTCTCTCCGGAAGATTCTGCGCAGGACAGGCTCTATACCTCTCTTGATAAAGGTGTATTTCCTAGTGTGGTTGGACAGGCTTCTCAGTTATTACAGGCACTGTCCGATATCTTTTTGATTCATTTATTTTCTTGTTTAATCCAAGGAGAGCTGGCTTTTGAACAGGCTATTATTTCCTATGGCTGCTACACAAATTGCCACACACTGGGTGGCTTAATACTGCAGAAATTTGTTTTGTCTCAGTTGTGGAGGCCAAAAATCTGGAATCAAGGTCTTGGTAACTCTGTGTTCTTTCTGAAGTTTGTGATATAGGATTAGTTCTTGAGTTGTCCAGCTTCCGGTAGCCCCAGGTGTTCCCTGGCTGCACCACCCTAAACTCTGCCCCCATGGCCACATTACATATTATGCTTCATGTGTCTGTCTCTTATCCTATTTCTTTATAAGAAGACTTGCTATTAGATTTAGGATTCACCTGTATAATCTAGGATTATCTCATCCCAAGAACCTTAATTACATTTAGAAATATATTCATTTCCAATAAATCCACATTCACCATTTCTAAGAACTAGGATGTAGTCATATCTCTATGGAGGCCACCATTCAATCTTCTACAGAAAGTAAAGTCCTTTACAGAAAGTGAATTCTTCATTAACAACCCTGACATGACATATTTGAAAGATCTTATTTCATTTTAAATAGTTTGTCAGTGAAAAGCTGTATCTCATATATGAGCTGAAACATGCTATATCCTATCATTTCACAGTTTAAATTCAGGGACAAAGCATTACACATATTTAAAAACTGGCATTTGCAAAACAGTTGCCTTCTTCTACCTATCATCTGTCAGCCTACTTTAAGCATTGCCTGATGCACCCTTGTAGACTCATGTCCCATGGGGGTTTTACAACATCATTAATTACTTTAAAACAGAAATGGGTTCATCGTTTTCACCTGTCTGGCAGGTCAGACAGGTGCTAGTATTTCTTCCAAATTATGATCTTGTAAAAATGAGACTTTATAATTGAAAAGCTGGTCTTTGTGTCATGCAATTCTAGGCGACTGTTTAACATTTTTGGAGACAGCCATAATTTGTAAGTAGGGGCATTTATTATAATAGACAGCCTTGGGGTATACATTCATTAACCACTGACAAGTGCATATATACATGCAAAGGTTTAATTCATTATCATTGTTAGGTTATGTTATGTTAAAAAAAATAAGATAAATATAAACACATTCCATGAATATAGAATGATTTCATTAATTCAGTTACTTCCTGAGAATATGTTTCGAGACAGAAATATTCTGTGTATTTGTAATTTGCTTTCCATAGCAAAAGATATTATATTGTCTGATTTACACCAATAGTAATGATTTGGATTAAAATATTTGTTTACATTGCAGCTCAGTTAATGTTCACATTTTGCTGAAATGTGTTACTAACATAAAAATGTAAATATTGTATTAGGTCAAAGTTTGCTGACATCAGTTGACATTACAGAAGCTCCATAAAGAATTGCTTTAGGGACTCATTAGGGTGTTAAGTTGTTATTTGTTTCATAATTCATTATATATTTTAAGTAATCTAGAAAATAAAATTTTGAAAAGGAATTTAAAATCATCCATGGATATAGAAATATACTAAATAGTTGTAATTATAGCTTTCTATTTCACTAATATATTGATCAGCAGATATTTTTATACCTAAATTAGTCTCTGGCATTTTTCAAACTCTTAAATCGATTGCACAGAATTTAAAACATGATATTCCCAACTCTTATGTAGCTGATGGTCCAGAATGGGAAGATGGATGACAAACACCAATTTATAACATATTAACTCAGTTAGATGGCAAGAGCATGCTGGCAAAATGGAAAAATGAAAGAGGAAGAGTTCCAGGTGAGGAGAGTATTTTCAGCTTTCAGCATTCTGGGCTGCAAAGGCATATAGGGAAGAAAGTCTGGAAAGAGGTAAAGATATTCATTCTGTGGGGTACCTGGGGAAGGATGCTACAAGAAGGGGACCCTGAAAATTCAAAGGTCCTGGAGAAAGAGTATTGCTTAGATGTGAGAAGAAAAGGATGAAGAGGGCCGGTGAGACGGCTCAGCGGCTTAAGCGCCTGCCTTGCAAGCGCGAAGGCCCGAGTTCGACTCCCGGAACCCACATACGAAAAAGGGGCCGGTGATATCGCTCAGAGGCACGGGTGCCTGTTGGTGCGCGAGGTCCTGAGGTCGTCCCCCCGGTACCCACAAAAAAAAAAAAAAAAAAGAAAAGGATGAAGAGACTCTGTGGGCTAACACTTGATGATGGAGCAATAGAACAGACAAGATTTGGCCAGAAGAAAGAGCAAGGACTATTCCAAAGATAGAGATTTGACTCTGAGTAAACTGGAAAGCCACTGACCATTTTGAGCTATCAGACCTGGAGTATTTTCCCTTCTCTAGGGTTATTCTCTGCTGAATAGGCAGGAGATAGAGACAGGCATAGTAGACTTTGAGCTGGGAAACAGTGACAAAGTTATTTCAGTTTACCAAGTGGCAGCACTGACTAAGGTAGTGATGGTTGAGTGGTTAATATTCTGAATATAATGGTTGGGTGGTTGGCCAAATTCTGAATATATTTCAAATATATATGTATATTTTTTCTTTTTATTTTTTATGTGGGTTCCGGGAGTTGAACTCAGGACCTCATGCTTGCCGGGCAGGCGCTTATGCCACTGAGCTATCTCACTGGCCCTCAAATATATTTTATTACTAAGAAATTTAACTGACAGGCCAACTGTGAGTTGATCATACACATACACACACACACACACACACACACACACACACACTATAACAATTGAAATGCTATTGTCATTCATTGAAAATGGAATATCTATATGGGAAACAATTTGGAACGGTGAGTTAATGGGTTCAGTTTATGTTTTTATTTATTTATTTATTTTGAGACAAGATCTCACTGTGTAGTTCAGGCTGGTCTTCAACTCACTTATGTAGCCCAGGCTGGCCTCAAACTCACAGCAATCCTCCTGCCTCTGCCTCCCAAGTGCTGGGATTACACATTTGTGCCACCATGCCTGGCCCTGGGTTCAGTTTAGAAAAAACACATAATATATGTATGTACATATACATATATCTTTTATATCTGTCTTTTTTATCTATACATCTGCTTCTGTATCTATTTATATGTCTTACTGTATATTTGTATCTCTGTCTCTTATCAATGTCTGGAATTAGTGAACAACACATAATTATTTATTAAATGAGTTGAAAACATATAACATAACATGCAATTTCATTAATATTACTCAGTTATGTCACTAAATTGCATGCACTATGCATGGTGATTTATAGCAAGTAGTAGCATATTGACTACTTGAATATTGCTAAGAGAAGAATTCAAGTATATTTTCAACTATATAAGTATCTGAGGTAATGCATAAGTTAGTTTCAATTAACATACACAACTTACACGTAGGTCAAAATATTGTGTTGTGAATAATAATGTATTCTGTCAATTAAAAGCAAATAAATACTTTTTAAAAACTGAGCATGAGGGCCGGTGAGATGGCTCAGCGGCGTAAGCGCCTGCTTTGCAAGCGCGAGGGCCCGAGTTCGACTCCCGGAACCCACATACGAAAAAGGGGCCGGTGATATCGCTCAGTGGCACGGGTGCCTGTTGGCGCGTGAGGTCCTGAGGTCGTCCCCCTGGTACCCACAAAAAAAAAAAAAAAAACTGAGCATGAAATATACACCAAAATTTAAAATTATATATGGAATATTTTCTACTTCAATTTAGAAGTCTAATTTAGTAGTTGTTAAATGATTCATGGAAAAATTTCAAATCTTTATCAAAGTATTTTATGGAAAGCATTTTATTTTGCCATATTCAGGAGAAATATCTGCATCACATTTTTTTCTTACTAATTGAATGAACTAGATTAAATAACTTAATCTTCCTGGGATGTAATTTCCTCATTTCTAAGGGGAAGGTAAAATATTACAAAGTTTTGCCAGGATTAGGAAGATTATATGGTAAATAGCTGACATTGTAGACAGTAAATTATAGTTGTTCCTAAAAGCACATCATTTGAAATTTGGAAGAATCACATTAATTCTGCAAATACTGAATCATTGGGACAGTTATATATATTTATCTGGAGAAAACAAACTTAAAACTCAGGTAAGGAAATGTACAATGAATTAATAAAAGCTTCCTCATAATTAGTTATTTGTCTTCAAACAGTGAAATTATAATACAAAGAAAACATACGTGAATATAGCTCTTGTTGCAGACTTCAATTATAAAACAGAAACTTACCTCAAGTTTGCTATTTGTGGGTAGTATGAATTTTAAATGAATAAAAATTATATTGAAACAAGAAGCTAACTATGTAGCAACTGAATGGAATATGTCTCATTTACCCTGCAATGTAAATATGAGAATACTTTGTGTTCAGTTTTTCTATCAGTTCATTAAATCACTGTAATGATACATTTTTGCTCTCCTTAGTCTGAAGTTATTTAATTGTTATGGAAGAAAATGTTTTATAAAAAAATTCCATGCTGCCCTTGCAAAAAAATCCTGTGTGTAGATTCTAAATT
Source organism: Erethizon dorsatum (assembly GCA_028451465.1). Classification (NCBI taxonomy): domain Eukaryota; kingdom Metazoa; phylum Chordata; class Mammalia; order Rodentia; family Erethizontidae; genus Erethizon; species Erethizon dorsatum. Next base: position 62,961,984 of record CM051833.1, read on the forward strand.
AGTTCTTGTAATAATTTTAATTAGATTATTTTTGAAGGCTTCACTGTAATCTGTTTAGGCAGCATTGCTAATGGAAACATATCAACATTAAAAGACCAATGCTTTTAGTGCATTGTATTAAAAGCACCAGAAAATCAAGACAAAAAGGTCACTATATGCATTTATTTTTTCTTTTTGGCTAGATAGTGTATTTGACCATTTATATATGATATATGTTTAACGTAATCCATACTTGAACTTACTTTAAAAATTAAGCCCATACTTATTAAGTCACTACGATAAAATAGATTCATGAGGACAAGTTTTATTAACAATTAGACATTGTGACCAACTTAGAACACTGCTATTTATGAATAGATGGGTCATTTTAAGTGTAATGTTCTAGGTTAAAGGGGAAATTCCTTCTAATAAAAGTTCTGATCTCTGCGCCTCAAGATTAACAAAGACCACCAGCATGGACATAGGCCTCTCCTTTTCTTCATTTTAGTTTTAGATTGACATAAAAACCTTAAAACTACACCCCTGATCACTATGGAATGTAAATAGTCATTGCAGCCAGCCAGTTTGTGAATGGGTTCTTTATTCTGTCTTGTACTTCTGGAAGGTTAGTGCCTACAAAAGCCTTTAATTCTCTTCCAGACAATAAAGCTGATCATCCTGGTCTGTAAGATTACTGGGTGTTTTTGGGAGACATGACTCTAAGATGGTCCTCAAGATTGCTGTCACTTTTTAAACTAACCGTGCATTGCCCCTCCACTTGAATGACATAAATGTGATGAATATTTTTAATTTAAAAAATGTTATTATTATATGTTTATAATATGTAATGAATACATTCCTTGTAGAGAATTGGTACATATGCACATTGCATCTTAGTCCTTTTGACTTCCCCTTCCACTCACACTCTCCCATCCTATCCTATCCTCAAATCCCCTTCACATCTCCACAAAGTCAATCTCCCATTTTCCTACAGTCTACCATTTATTTTATTCTTTAGTTTATTCATACTTAGGGTTTCTGATATGAGAAATGCCATGCTGTATTTAACCTTCTATGTCCAGTTTGCTTCACTTAGCATTAAGGTCTCAAGATGCATCCATTTTCCTACAAATGCATCAAATTTATGATTCTGCATGGCTGAGAAGTACTCTGTTTTGGGTGTGTCTACACTGTACTTTCTTTATCCATTCATCTGTGGATGGGTATATAGGCCACTTCTGGGGTTTAAAATTGTGAGTTGTGCTGCTGTTTTCATGGGTATACATGCACCATTCTAATATGATGCCTTTCATTCTTTAGGTAAGATATCCAGAAGAGCTATAACTTGGTCAAATTGAATTTCTATTTTTAGTTTTTTGAGGAATCTCCATACTCATTTCCAAAATGGTTGTACTAGTTTACACTCCCAGCCACAGTGAGAAAGGGGCACTTTTTTCCCCACAAACTCACCAACATTTGTGAGCTAAAATGAACATTGCTTCCTTGTAGGTTGATTTTCTCAGGTATTTTGTCACAGCAATAGAAAGCCAACTAACACGTATCTCAGAAATGCTCCCTTCTCTAGAAAATTCCCTATAATAAAGAAACATTTTGAAATATAAACATAAATTGTGGAATAACTAAATCTACCTAACTGATACATGTATTATGTCCAATAAATATTTTGTGATAAAAATTTAATATTCACTCCTTCAGCTTTTTTCCAGAATCCAAAATGCCATCTTTAACTATGGTGACCATGTTGTATAATAGATTCCTTGAATCTATTTCTTCATCTAATCAAAGATTGCATTTTTTTTACTAACATACTTCCAAATATTACCACCGCTAATCACTCAGCATTGGTAATCTCTACTTCGAAACACCATGTTGCACATAATAAATACTCCCATCTACAAGTCTTTTGGTGGAGTTCTTGGGGTCTTCTATATAGGGTATAATGTCATCTGAAAATGATGATAATTTGACTTCTTCCTTTCCTATCCTTGTTCCTTTTATTTCTTTTTCCTGTCTAATTGTTCTGACTAATGTTTCCAGAACTATGTTGAATAGGAGTGGTGATAGTGGACATCCTTGTTCTATTCCTGATTTTAGAGAGAATGCCTAAAGTTTTTGGTCATTTAGTATGATGTTGGCCATTGGGTTGTCACAGCTGCCATTTATCAGATTGAGATAAAAACCATCTATTCTAATTTTCTGTAGGGTTTTTTTTTTTATCATGAATTCATGTTGGACTTTGTTAAATGCTTTTTTTGCATGTATTGAGATGATCATGTGAATTTCGTCTCTGGCTCTGTTGATATGGTGTATTACATTTATGGATTTCCAAATATTGAATCATTCCTGCATCCCTGGGATGAATCCTACTTGGTCATGGTATATAATCTTCTTGATGATTTGCTGCATTCTGTTTGCCAGTATCTTACTGAGGATTTTTGCACCTATATTCATTAGGGAGAGTGGCCTGTAGTTTTCTTTTTCGGTTGGGTCCTTCTCTGGTTTGGGTATCAGGGTAATATTTGCTTCCAGGAATGAATTTGGGAGTATTGCTTCCCTTTCAATTTCATTAAAAAGTTTCAACAGTAGTGACATTAGATCTTCTCTAGGGGCCGGTGAGATGGCTCAGCGGTGTAAGTGCCTGCCTGGCAAGCGTGAGGGCCCGAGTTCAAATCCCGGAGCCCACATACAAATAAAAGGCCTGGTGATATCACTTAGCGGGCACGGGCGCCTACTGGCACGCGAGGTCCTGAGGTTGACCCCTGGTACCCACAAAAATAAATAAATAAATAAATATATCTTCTCTAAATATTTTGTAGAATTCAGCAGTGAATCCATCAGAAGCTGGGCTTTTCCTTGGTAAGATTTTAATTACATTTAATTACATTTTTACATTGATATTGGGCTATTCAGAACTTTTATACCCTCTTGATTCAGTTTTGGCAATCCACATGTATCTAGGAATCTGTCCATTTCTTCTGTTTTTTTCCAGCTTATAGCCAAATTCAGTACTCCAGCTGGATACAAAGTCAACACTCAAAAATCAGTAACATTCCTGTACACAAACAACAAACACACTGAGATAGAAATTAGGGAAACCACACCTTTCACAATAGCATCCAAAAGGGCCGGTGAGAGAGCTCAGTGGCATAAGCGCCTGCCTGACAAGCGTGAGGTCCTGAGTTCGACTCCCAGTACCCACATAAATGAAAAAAAAAGGCTGGTGAGGTAGCTCACCGGCATAAGCACCTGCCTGGCAAGCGTGAGGTCCTGAGCTCAACTCCTGGTACCCACATATGAAAAAAGGGCTGGTGATATCGCTCAGTGGCACAGGCACCTGCTGGTGCACGAGGTCCTGAGTTCAACCCCTGGTACCCATAACAAAGAAAAAAAAATAGCATCCAAAAAACTGAAATACTTAGGAATCAATCTAACAAAGGAAATAAAAGATCTATACATTGAAAATCACAGCACTCTGAAAAAGGAAGTCAAAGAGGATATCAGAAAATGGAAAGATATCCCTTGCTCATGGATAGGAAGCACCAACATAGTCGAAAATGGCCCTACTCCCAAAATTGCTATACAGATCTAATGTAATCCTGATCAAAATACTATTGGAATACCTCACAGAACTAGAGAAAACATTCCTAAAATTCATTTGGAACCAGAAGAGACCTACAATAGCGAAAACAATTCTGGGCAACAAAGGCAAGGCAGGGAGCATCACAATTCCTGACTTGAAGTTATACCACAAAGCTACTGTGATAAAAACAGTATGGTGCTGGCAAAAAAATAAAATAAAAAACAGACCTTAGGATTAATGGAAGAGATTAGAAGTTACAGAAGCAACTCCAGACACATTCAGCCACCACATGTTTGACAAAGGTGCCAAACACATTCACTGAAAGAAGGATAGCTTCTTTAATAAATGATGCTGTAGCTTTCCACATGCCACAGACTAAAACTAAACCCATGTCTATCACCATGTGCTAAACTAAAAGAAAAATGGGTCAAACATCTGAATATTAAAACAGAAATACCAAATCTGCTGGAAGGGAGAATAAGTAGAACAATTGAAGACATAGGTGAACAAAACCCTGACCTCATGGGAAATACTACAAAGAATCAACAACTGGGATCAAATCCTATTAAAAAAATTTGCACAGCAAGAGATAACCAACAAAGTGAAAAGACAGCCCACAGAGTGGGAAAAATTTTGGCCAATTGTCCCTGAGATAAAGGACTAATAACTACAACATACAAAGAATTGAAAAAGAAAAAAAATCAGACCCTCTAAATTTAAAAATCCAATCCAAAAATGGGCATGTTATGGTTTGTGTCTAGATGTCCCCACAAAGCCTCATGCAGTCATGGGAGGCAGGCTTTTCTGGAGGTGGCTGAATCTACAGTTTGTGATGGATTCATGGTGCAATGCTGAGATTAAGGGTTTGAGTGCTGCACCCACATTAGAGCAGGTAGCCTGTATCCAATATAAGGGACAAAACTGTGTCCCTCCCACTCTCTCTTGCTGATTTTGCTGTCTTCTCCTTGCCATGAACTGCCCTTCTCTGTGAAGCCATCCTGCCTTGGAGCCAGTTGATTATGGACTGAAACCCCTACAAACTGAGCTAAATAAACCTTTCGCCCTTTAACCTTGGGTGTCAGGTATTTTTGTCTCAGCAAGGAGAAAAGTAACTAAGACAGGATATCTGAGACGAATGCATACTTCTCAAATGTACAAATATAAAAAGCAAATAATATATGAAAAAATGTTCAACATCATTGGTCATTTGAGAGATACAAATTTAAACAATGCTGAGATTTCGTCTCACTCCAGAAAGAATGGCTATCATCAAGAAATGAACCCATAACAAATGCTGGCAGGGCTGTGGGGGAAAAGGAATCTTTCTCCACTGTTGGTGGGGTTTGTAGACTGCTGCAACCACCATGGAAATCAGTGTGGAGATTCCTCCAAAAACTAGGATTAGAGGTCCCATTTGACTCAGCTATTCCTCTTCTGGGTATCTTCCCAGAAGAGTTAAAATCATCATACCCCAGTGATATATGCACAACCATGTTTATAGCAGCACAGTTTGTAATAGCTAAATCTTGAAAAACAACCCAAATGCCCATCAACCAAGGAATGGATAAAAAAGGTGTTTTTTTTATACAATGGAGTACTCAGCCTTAAAAAAGACTTGAGACATTTCTAAGTAAATGGATACACCTTGAGACCATACACTTAAGTGAAAAAAATCAGACAAAATTTGTTAGTATCACTTTGTATCCCTGGTATGAGAAACTGAGAGCATAAATAATGATCAAAATGTACAATAGATACTGTGAAATAGGAAGAAACTTTTCCAAAAGAAAAGGAACTAGGGAAGGGAAGGGGAAAGGAAGAGAAAAGAAAAATAGGCGAAAGAAGGATAAAGCAGAAACAAATCTTTGTAAATAAGGAGGGGAAGAGGGGTTGAAGGGGGGGATTGGGAAAAAAAGAGGAATTAAGATACATCATGTACAAGTACAAATTCCAGATGATAAATACAATCATTATGTATTCTAAATTGTACCAATAAACTTAATGATAAATACATAAATAATAAATATATAAATAAGTACTCCCCGAATTACCTGTTAATTTGAAAAAAAAAAAAGGAAAAGAAACAAAGACTATTTCAGTCTCTGTTCCAGTGAAGTTTTGACTCTGCCTCACAGCAACTCAGAATCAAATCCTGACACATGTTGAAAAAGGCAAATGCAAGATTTTGAGAAGAACCAGTGTTGTTTATACCTAGTTCTCCAGAATTCCCTTTGGGATCAAACTGAAGCTCTTCTCCATCCAAACTGCATTCTTCCTTATGTTCTCCCATGACCTGTTCTCCTCATTTCTCTCCCTTCTTTCCTCAGAAATCGCTGAGGCTTTAAGAGAGCCTCCACTGTAGTTTTTAGTACAAGCCCTTAAGTGTTAAATGTTTGCTATGTAGGTCCCATGTAATATAAAGCAATATACATTGAAGCTACTAAAACCTAGATATTAGACAGGTTTTGTCAAACACTGTCCATTTTAAAACACAGAAAAATCTTGGAAAGGTATTTCCCGTGGTCATATAATTTGTAAATTTTTCAAGGCTAATAGTTTCTAATTTTTTCTAAAAGAGCATCCCTAAAATATGCTTCAGATCTTTCAAAAATTGTATCTTTCTGTAGTATTCTAATTGGAAATGTTACCTCAGTCTAGCTTTCCAACCTATGTTGATGTAAGTTATAATGTCAAATTTAAACAAAATGGAAAGTCAAGAGGTAGGGAGAAAGATAACCTTCAGCTGCACTATTTGTATGTTAATTGCAAAAGAATCAAATATTTCCAATAGGTATGAGCATTTGCACAAATTTTATATGGAAGAGGAAGTGTTCTAATTGTTTGATGCTTGTGTTCCTGCAAGGTTCAGTATAGAAGATGGACAGTTGTTGAGAAAAGCCCATTGTCTCCAGAATAATGAAAGAGGCAAGCTATGTGTAAGCTATTTTCAGGGACATGGTGAAATTCCCATTGCAAGTATCTCAAAACTGTCTCAAAAGGAAAGATTAGAACGCATGCTTAAAGAGTCGTATGTTCATTAGAGGGATGTAGCTAAACAGTAGAGCACCTACCTAGTATTTACAGATCCCAGGATGCAATCCCTAGCACCACACACACACACACACACCCCACATACAAAAATTCATATGCTCTACATTCGCTTGAGAGGGAGTTGCCTTGAATACCTATTTCAGGAAGGAAAATCTCCAAAATGTTCTGCCTGCTGCACTATTTATCATATTTAGATGAAAAATACAGATAGAAAATTTAACATTATATGTAAAATCTCCTGTGTATTACAGTATCATTTATGCATTAAAAAGTAAAAATAACTTCAAGTCATATATCTATTTTTTGAAAATTAGAAGAGGTATGAATCCACAGGTGTAAATCTGAGTTTGTTTCTAATGTCCATGGATTTATATCACTAAAATAATTTTGTGTGCATGAGCATACACATAGAGACATGAATGTGCACACTCACAGCCATACACATTCACTGGACTGGCCTATCATTATAGATATTATTCAACCAAGTAGAGAAATTATACCTTTGTGTAAAAAATGTGCCACATTTTATCAATCTGATTTCCTTTACTCTGCTTACTACCAGTTATTATGTAATAGGACAAAACTTTTTCTAAGTTTTATCATTGAACATGACATAACCGAGATGGATATATTTTGGATAAAAAGAGCTTTAGAAGATAACAGACATAAGGGAAACTTGCTTGACCTGAGCATTTCATATAATGGTTAATATCCCATGTAAATCTTGTAAAGAATAAAGGCTTGAACCTAAAAAGAATTCTGGGATAAATATGTTAATATATTTCTTTAATCTTAATCATACATGTCTCTAAAAGATAGAGTAAATCATGTCATGTTCCTTGAAGTTGAAACCAACTATTGAGATTAGTTTTCTGTGACATTTATCTTCTGTTACTGCACTTTGTGTGTTACTTGCATGGTGCTCTACCTCATGTAATAAAGTTTATGTTCTTCTACTTCCTTTGTTTTTTTATCCAGAAATCTACATTGAAAATTCAAAGGTAAATATATATACCTTATCTGTTTTCGTTTTTTGCGTCGTACACATACTCATTATCAGGTAAATTACAGTTTTTATGCTGCATATGGGCCCATGATTAACTTCTCTGCTTTCTGTGTAGCCATGTGCAAGCTCATAGAGAACATATTTTCACCTGTCTCATAGGAAGCACTCAGAAACATTTGTGAAACAAACTTCATCTTGTCTAATCTAAGCACTGATAAAAAGTGTGCTGCATTGCTTGTGTATTGTCAAAATATATTTGCTCTGCCCACTGATATTTGGAATTAACATTAACTATACAAATATATAAACTCATCTAATGACAAGGTTTTTGATTTTATGAAAAAATAAAACAGAATTTTGTAAGCAAATACTAAGAGAATAGCAATTTTATTATAACATTTGCAGTTAAATTGTTTGCATTCATATGACAAATGAATTGCTTATGTTAGTTTTGAAAGATTGCCATGAAATTATTGGTGTGAAGGAGGTCATTTCTATCAATGTGGAAATAAACATAAATGATGTGTCACATTATTGACTGCTCCATGAGTGAACTTAATGAAGTTAAGCAAACTTAATGAAGAACAGCATGAAGGAAAACAAGGGATTCCACACAAACAGCAGAGCAAGGGCCGGACACAAACCTATGGAGGCACCAAATAATGCTCTCCATCATGGGTGTCCAAACTTGGTTTGCCTGAGTGAGCAGAAATAGTCTAGGCCACGTATAACCATATCGTAATTCATGTAAATACGTAACAAAACTTCCTTTTTACATTTTAACCTATTAAATTATTTTAAGAAATAACGCAACAAACCAAAGTTCAGTAATTAAATAAAAAATCTTGCATGTCTGAGTAACAATAAATGTCTGTTTTTGTAGACACGCACACCTCTAGGTAAGCTGAAATCTTATCACTGATAATCACTGGGTTTTACTCAATGTACTGACAAATGCACGTAATGTCTGCTACATGAGGATTTAGATTTGTATGAATGTGTGTAGGTGATACAGCAGGCAGAGTTATCACCACACTGCGTCCTCCCCTACACAGCATTAATTGTAGCCAATGCAGTTCATAGTAGAATACCATACAGTCAAGTCATGAAAAATAATAAGGTTAAAGTTGTATAATTTCGTGGGGCTGCCTTACTAGCTGTCCAGGGCTGCATTCTGGTCACAGGCCATAGATCTAACACACATGCTGTAGGCAATAAGAAAGGAAAGAGGGGGCTGGTGAGATGGCTCAGCGGCTTAAGCGCCTGCCCGGCAAGCGCAAGGGCCCGAGTTCAACTCCCAGAACCCACATACGAAAAAGAGGCCGGTGATATTGCTCAGCAGCATGGGCGCCTGCTAGCGCATGAGGTCCTGAGGTCGACCCCCCGGTACCCACAAAAAAAAAAGAAAGGAAAGAGAATGGCCTAATTGGTGAATTTAAGCCGGTGTTATGGAATGTCAATTTTTAAGAGCTTAAAGTAACTCAGCCTATTTTCTTATATATTCAATGTATAATCATAAATGCCAATGTATAGAATGTGAATTGAATTGTATTTTTTTACTTCTGGATATTGTTCATTACAACACTGATATCATTGATCGAATTTTTTCCTTTTACATTGATATAAATATATTTTTGTGTGTGAGTGTGTTTCTACACAGAATGTTCACATCAGTAGTTGCAAGGTATGTGAAAAATAAAAGAAACTACAAAATGTTACATATTATGATATATTCTAAACCATTGTGCAGGTTAGTATTTTCTTAATACCATATAGTCAACAAAAACAAACAAAAAATAAACATGAGCACCAGAAGAAAACTGGTAAGATACTGAGATAATTAACTTTTATGTGCCAGCCTTATCGAGCTACATGATGCTAGTACAACCGAGCAGACATTATTTTGGGTTATTCTCTTGAGAGTGTTTTTTAATGACTTCAACATTTAAATTAATAGATGAAATAAAGCAAATTGTCCTCCCTTGTGTAGATGAGCCTCCTTAAGTCATTTCAAAGCCTAAATAAAAGACGGAGGCTGGCCTTCCCTGGATAAGGGGAAATTCCTCCTGTCTGATTGCCTCCAAACCAGGACATAGGCTTTTATTTGAGCTTTCATATTTGAACTGAGACATTAGGTCTTCCAGGTGTCAAGCTTACTGGCCTTCGGACTGGAAGTATAGCATTAGCCATCCTGCTCCTCAGGCCTTTGGGTGCAGGTTGGAACTGCAAGCACTTTTTACTCTGGTTTGCTGATGAGATATCTTGGAAGAGTTCAGTGTTCATTATTGCAGGAGTTAATTCCTATCAATCTGTCTGTCTGTCTCTCTGTCCATCTATGTGTCCATCCATATATGGTTTGTAGTATCTAAAATGTCTCCGAAAGCCTCATGCGTTTGGGGCACACAAGCTAACTTGCTTTTAGGGTTGCTGCTTGGTTAGAGGCAGGTCACTGGGTGTGTAGTCGGGGAGGTGTTTCTCCTGCCCCAACTCCTCCCTTCTCTGCTTTCTTTTTTTTTTGTGGGTACCGGGGGGTTGACCTCAGGACCTCGCGCCAGCAGGCACCCGTGCCACTGAGCGATATCACCGGCCTCTTTTTCGTATGTGGGTTCTGGGAGTCGAACTCAGGCCCACGCGCTTGCCGGGCAGGCGCTTAAGCTGCTGAGCCATCCCACCGGCCCCCTTCTCTGTTTCCTGACTATCATGAGTGATCAGCTCTCTTCCACCAAGGCCCTTTCACCACGATCAGTTGACCATGGACAGAAACCATGAGCCAAAATGAACCTCTCCTCCTTTAAAATGTGGGTGTTGGTTATTTTGTCCTACTGGCAAAAAAAGTTGCTAAGACATATAGTGTATTTGTAAAAGTCAGGATGCAATGCATAGTTTCGCCAAGCCAGTGTACACAACAGTGAAACTGTGTGTCAATTCCCAGAATTATTTGCAATATCGAAAGATCAAGAGAAGCCTGAAGGAATCCATCAGATCATGGAAAACAGGAATAGAGATGGTGACTGATTATTGAAAGAGAGGAAGGTATTTGTTCCCTGTAGTTTTACCACTAGGCAGTACAAAATTACTGTCTTGAAATATTCTAGCATTATCCATGACAACCAAATTTTAAGAAGTAGTCTCTTTTTTATATTTCTCTTTATTTAAGAGAAGTTATCATTAGGTTCATCCATGATTGCTATAATCATACAACAGAGAGTCTAGGATGATCACAAAGCATAAAACCTAAGAACAAAATAACTAACATTTTGGTGTAATTACTTGAAAATTCACATTATTTTAAAAGCATTCATTATTGCAGACCATTCCAAATGCATCTTACCACATACTTGTTCTTTTTAGTGATATTCAAAATAAGAAAATATATCCAGTTACAAATACCATAATCAGAAATATTATTATTCTATAATTTTGTATTCATATACAATCAGACCATGTAGGAACACACAGTAATGTCCATTTTTATGTTTGCTACAATAAACATTTTTAAATTGTAATAATTTTATCCCTTCAGAAGTTTATAGCAAATCAAGAAAAATTACCTCCTGATGAGTAGACGCATGCATTCTGATGAATGTATATATTCATATGACCTAGTGAACAATTGACTCGTCATATTTCCTCATCTTTATTTATTTTAGTAATATATTTTCAAGTAGCTTTTGTTTTCAGTCTTCCTTTAATCAATGACATATGTGTGAATTTAATGTGCATTAAAATAGCAGTATCTGTAATCAATTTTTAGAAATCTTAAGCCATATATTAATGTTACATCTGAGGTATTCATAGTAAAATGTATTGAGGAAAACCTACTGACTCAAAATATAGTACATACTATTAGTGTGACTCTGGTTTTTTGGGTTTATAGTCTCACCCACTGAATGATAGTGATGATTGCTTACCATTTGAAATTCTTCCTTGGAGAACTCTGTAATAATATTTGCAAAATAAGGATGCATTTATTAATTTTACTTTGTTATGTTATTGTCATTCATCAAACCTTTTTTTTTGTACTTGTTCTATATAAGCACAAGGAGTGAAAAAAGAATAATGAGAGGTCCATACCTATTCAGCTTGTAGTAGGGGAAGTCAGATCTACATAATGCAATTCAGTGTTGTACTTGGTGTCACAGGTATCTGAACAGGGTAGATAAGAAGATTAAGGAGAAAGTGATCAGCTCTTGTTAAACAGTAGACAATTTGTCAGGAAAGCCAGAGAAGAGATGGTCCAAAATGAGTTTAAAGGATGAATATGTGTATCTTTATTTTTTAATTAATTAAGTTTATTGGTACATTTTCTATATACATAATGATCACATTCATCATAGGGAATTTGTACCTATACATGATATATCTTAATTCTTTTTTTCCTATTCCCCTCCCCTCACAGTATATGGGAATAAAAGGAGGACACAGATGCCCTTCCACATAAAGGCGGTAGTGTAAGCAGTGATGACCAGGATTTGATCCATTCAGGAATCACAGATTTTTTCATTATAACTGAGGTTCAGGGTTCAGCTTTAAAGACTTGATAAGAGGTATCTGACATATTCTATCTTTCAACTTCAAATAATGAGAATCTAAAGAAAGATGTTTAGTATTATTATAGTTGCAAACATTTATTTGGTATAAGGTGGTAATTTGATAAATATGCAATATACGTAATGATAGAATCAGGGTACTTAGGATTTCCATCTCCTTAAACACTATATAAGGCATTTTAAGAAAGGAAATGAATGGTATGTCCAACTTTTAGAGAGACTGAATGAGGCATTAGAATGAAGACTTTAAGTTTAGTTACGATACTAGAGAGAGTTTCCCTTCTTTTAGATAAGATAAGACCTTTTAGTGGCTTTATAATTTTAAACATGACATTTCACAACTCCTTTAACCAAGAAGTATTATTATTAAAAATGGTCATCAGGAAAGTTCACACTAAACTGAAAACAATCAAAATGATACAATCTTAAAAACATTCTAATCAGAATATTTTTCTCCTACCATTCCCACCGAACAAAAATACTCTTGGTTAGAGGAAAGGCTACATTGTTCACTTTTCTTTCCATAGTTAGCATTCAATATAATTTGTACAGTTATTTCACCTAGTATAATATTATCAGGTGAGCAGTTTAATATTATTACCTCTTCTAATTCCCATGAAAAATCACAGCTACCATGAACAAATCAAAATTGTGACAGTTTAATTATATTAACAAAAATCCTAGGAAAGAAGCACAATTGTTTCAGTTGGTTATTAGTTTCAAAAATCTATTCTGACCTTAGTAAATAGCAAACAACGTAGAAAAATTACTGATTATTTAATACAATACATAGTTCACTTCATGATTTATCTTTTGAATTGATATTATAAAAATTATTATTATTTAAAATGTTGTTATAATTTGCCTCTAAAATGTTCAGCAAAAGTCCCATGTATTGGGAAGGTCACTGGATCACGGGGATGCTATGCTTAACAAGAAGTTCATCCAGTGGTGAGTTCAGTAGTTGTGTGTGATGTTAGGTGGTGGAGTCCTGCTGGAGATTGGTCATGGAGGGGAGGTGACTTCGGAAGTTGTATTCTTGCCCCCAGCCACATTCCTCTCTCTCTCACTTCTGGGTGCCACCATGGGAGCACCTTTCCTCCTCCTAGCCATTCCATTGTACCCTTTATGCCTTGAAGCCAGCCAACTATGGACTGAATCATCTGAAAACCATGAACCAAATTAATGCCTCTTCCTGCAAGTTCTGGATATCAGGTATTTTGTCTCAGTGACAGGAATGTGACTAACTCAGATTTTGGTATTAGAGAAGTGGGGTCACTGCTCTGATTATACCCAACCATTTGGTTTGTGGGAGGAGTTCGGAAAGTTTTGAAGATGCTGGCTGAAAAATGCTTACAATGCTATAGGACAAGCTTGATGGGAGATTCTGGTAGTATAAAAGAAGATCGGAATTCAGATATGAACACAGTAAAGGCCAGGCTCAGGAGTTATCGATTGGGAACAAAGATTCCATTAGTAGTGGAACTAGAGGTTCACATATGTTTTCAGCAGAAAATTTCTCTACATGTTGGCCTTGTCCTGAAACTTTGCTGGAGAATGAGGTTACATGTAGTAGACTAATTGGTTGGGTGGAAGAACTTCCAAACCACACAACATTTCGGCTGTGGCATGGGAACAGCTGGCTCACTTCAGTCACATCTACAATGAGAAGCAGGAACAAAAATGAAATGTAAAATGTTCAAAGTTTCATCAGAAGAGAAATAATCTACAAAGGTGAAGCAAAGGAAGGATGATTGCTGAAAAGATTAACATTATAAAGAAGCCAAGTAGTTTGTATCAGGAAACTAGGAAAGATGACTTGAAGGCATTGCAAGAATCAACAAGAACCCATCCATTGTAGAATAAATGGTGCAAAAATGTAATACTTTCATTTGAGAAGGAAGCCTTCGGGATCCTGCTTGAGAAGAGCCACATAAGGAATTGCCCTGGGATTCATTTCACAGTTCTCAGACAACCAGATACACAAAGGCTGCCAGTGGTTACTGCATGAGCTAGAAGTAGAAACATTTACTTAAAAGTAAGGTAATTATATAATATTGTATGCATGGCAAAATTTTTTAAAATTTAGAATTTAAAATTTCAGATTTTCATTTTCTTAAATATCTTTCTCTTATGTAAAAAGATGGGCCTATGAATGAAATAAATTCTCACCATCAATATCCATCTTTCCTCAAACGTATTCTATCTAGGAATTGAACTCTAAGCAAACTTAATTAGGAAGCAGACTTTAAAATATGTGTTAGTTACTTATCTCTCATTGCTAGGACAAAATACCCAACACCCAAAGTTGAAGGAGAAAAGATTTACTTAGCTCACAGTTTACAGAGGTTTCAGTCCATAATGAGCTGGCTCCAAGGCAGGGTGGTATGGTAGAGGGCAACCTTTCATGGCAGCAGAAGATACCAAAAGCAACAAGAGCAAAAGGGGAGGAGCAAGACTCTTTTCCTCCCTTATATTGTATGCAGGCTACCCACTCTAGGGCACATGTACCACTCAGACCCCTAACCTCAGCACTAGATAATGAACCAATCACAAACTCTGGATTCAGCTGCCTCTGAAAAGCCCACCCCCATGACTGCATGAGGCTTTGGGGGAACATCCAGACACCAACCATAATATTCCACCCCTGGCCTCCCAAAGACTCATGCACATCCATTTATGCAAAAGGCATTTAGTCCATCTCTAAGAGTTGCCAAAGTCCTAATAGTTTCAAGATTGCTGAAAAGTCCAAGTCCCAAGTCTCCCCTGAGGTTTAAGGCAAACTCTTAGCTGTGAGCCCCTGTACAATGAAAAGAAAGTTAAATGCTTCCAGCATTCAATGGCACAAGATAGACATTTCCATTCTGAAAGTAACAAATAGGGGGATACAAAGGAATGGGACCAAAGCAAGTCTAAAATCCAGTAGGCCAAACATTAAGTTCTGTAGTTCCATGTGCAGCATCCAAGACAATTTGTGGCAAGTTGCGAGCTCCAAAGGGCTTGGGTGGCCCTGCCCATATGGCACTACCCACGGTAGAGGCTCCCAGGTCTTCTTTCTTAGGCCCGTTTGTTCCCTCCTTGCAGGTTTCTTCAGACAATCCATATTCCTAGCTTCTCCAAACTTCTGGGGTCTCCACTGCACATTTGGCTTCACACTTGCAGCTTCACACATTGCCCTCTCAGGGGCATGCTGTCTGGCCTCTCAAGCTTTCTGAAATCTGGGTGGAATCCTTCCTGACCTCACAACTCTTGCATTCTGCATGTGCCTAAAACCAGTGCCATGTGGATGATACCAAAGGCTGCAGCCAGCTGGAGCAGTAGCCAGACTTCCTTCTCTCTTGGTTGTAGGGGTCAAGTGCTTAGATCTCTGAGCGCTCTGAATCCAATTCTGAGGAAAAAATTCTCTAGGCCACTGCCATTCTGTAACATGGTGCTCCATAGCTTTCTTCTCAAAGCAAAATCTTTCACTTTTGCAATTTTGAGGCTGCAAAGGGTGGAGACTTGCTGCTGCTTATAATGCCCATAGGCCATTTTTTATATTCTCCTATTCCTTCTCAGCAATCAAGATCTCCTCTGCTCTATTTTTCAGTCCACAGCTTTACTGGAGCTTCCTTTCCAGCCAAACTCACAATGTTTTAAATCATTCTGCTGGGCTCCTTACTCTTGATTCTCAACATAAATCTGGATAAAAGCACCCAATAGTAGGCATGCCACCACTTCAACATTCGACTGCCCTGAAATTTCTTCTGTCACATTAATCAGTCTGCTGCCTTTAATCTCAGTCTCAAGCAAAGTCTCTGAACCTGAGAAAAATGCAGACAAACTTTCTGCCAAGCCAGAATACGCATCATCTGGAGTCCAACAATCAATGCAGTCTTTCTTCCCAGCAGGAACCTCCTGAGCCTGGTCTTTATGACAGAATTTCTATCAGCCTTCTGGTCTTCTGAGCTCTAGCCAGAATCTCCCATAAGGAACAGTCTAAGGAGTTCCAGCTCTACTTTTTCAGCTGGTATTTCTGAACCTTTCCAATCTCTTCCCACAAGGCAGTCCCAAAGGTTCATGAACCACATGGTCAGGTATAGTCACAGCAATGACCCCACTTCTCTGGTACCAAATTCTGTTTTAGTTACTTTTCTCTCATTTCTGGGGCAAAATACCTGACACCCAAAGTTAAAGAGGGAAAGGTTTATTTGTCTCACAGTTTGCAGAGGTTTCAGTCCATAATCAGTTGGCTACAACACAGGGTGGCATGGGAGAGAGGCAACAGTTCATGGCAGCTTCAGAAGATAGCAAAAGCAGCAAGAACAAAAAGGAGAGAGACTCTTTTCCTCCCTTATATTGTATGTAGGCTACCTGCACTAGGGTGGGTGTAGCACTCACACCCTCAGTCCCAGCACTAGAAAATAAACCAATCTCAAACTCTAGATTCAGCCACTCCAAAAAACCTGCCCCCATGACCACAAGAGGCTTTGGGGGGATGTCAAGTCACAAACCATACCGAATATTATTACCAAATTGTTAGTGCACTAAAATAAAATGCTATCACTTATTGTGCTTGGATAAATAATATTCTTCACTTTTTACAGACATTCCTAATATTATTGAAGAAACATGTGGCTCTGAATGCATTGATATGATTTTTTATTTCTTTGTTTAGAAAATCATTAACGTAAGTGCCTTATGGAAACAGGGCCAGTAACTGCTAAGAATTCTGGCACTTGCAGTTACACAGCACATATTTGCTAGAATGTAATCTTTCCCTTTTCAAAATACAAATATTCTTTGTCAATGGTGGCTCATCAGTTAGTGGATATAGAAAGTGCTTGACATTGTTTTCTTACATTTTTATTTACCCTCTCTTTTACATTACATATCATTGTCAATTTAATTCACTGCATAGTAACTGCTATATAATAGAAGGGAATATTAAATGCTATGCAAATAAAAGGGAATGAATTTTGTTAGTAGCCCATTAGTCTATATTTGGGGCAACATTATTTTTAAAATGTTACTCTGTATACATGAGAAATATCAGCAATATCTCTGGATCTATTATGCAGCACTTAGCATTACATTCTGTTATTAATTTTTTGTAGTACATTTTTCCTTCCAGACCTGTCAGTCTTTTTGTAGCATGGGTTTGTAATAAGGAACATGTACAATTAATAGGTAGATTCATTGCTTATTAATTGTAAAACATATAGCATTAAATAGGCTGGAGCACTTTCTATTTTTTTAAATGGTGGTCTTACTTTGTATGATTTTTCCATATAAATTCATTAGGACATTATAAAATTCTCCATGATATTTCATATTTCTCAAGCATGAGCCTCCATATCAAAAGGAATTTCAAAGGGATAAAAAAAAGTATATTACCTTGCAAGCCAGGTGTGGTAGCACATGCCTGTAATTGCATCACTCAGGAGGCTGAGGCAGGAGGATTGCTGCAAGTTAGAGGCTTTCCTGAACTGCATAGAGAGACCCTGTCTCAAATAAAACAAAAACAAAACAATAAATAAACAAATAAATGGGACACAGGTAAGGGAAGAAGTCAAATCTTCCCTATTTGTAGACAATAAGATCTTATACTTGAAAACCCAAAAGACTCCATTAGAAGACTTTTGAAACTGAAAAATAAATTCAACAAACTTGTAGAATAAAAAAAATCAGCATTTAAAAATCAATAACCTTGGGGGCCGGTGAGATGGCTCAGCAGCTTAAGTGCCTGCCTGGCAAGCATGAGGGCCCGAGTTTGACTCCCGGAACCCACATACGAAAAAGGGGCCAGTGATATCGCTCAGTGGCACAGGCGCCTGCTGGTGCGCGAGGTCCTGAGGTCGACCCCCCGGTACCCACAAAAAAAAAACAAAATCAATAACCTTTTGCCCTTCACTCAAACCAGATATCTAGCTTAAAACAGCCAGCAATTGCAATGCCACAGGCTAAGTTTGGGGCTACCAAGAAATTCTTTCCCCACATAAATTAGTCCCTGCCCTTAATCTCAGGCCCTGCAATCTCAAGACATGGGCAAAGTGCACACAATTTTTTGCCATAGTGTTATATACATGGCCTCCAGTCCAATTGCCAGTGGAATATTTGTTCCAAAATGAGATGTAACGTGCCTGCCTTTTCTGTCCACATTACTTTCGGCCTTCTCATCTTCTGTGCTCCATCTAGAGCTACCCATTAAGCTCTGCTCAAAGCAAGCTAGGGCTCCTGGAACCTGTACTTCCAAGTCTTTCCAGATCCTCCCTCAGACCAGTTCCAAAGGCTCTGAACCACATAGTTAGCTATAGTCACCTCAATGATGCCTCTTCTCTGGTGCTGATTTTTCAATATTAGTCAGATTTCCCATTTCTGGACAAAGTATATGACACTCACAAGTTCAAAGAGGAGAGGTCTATTTGGCTCACAGTTTCACAGAATTCAGTCCATAGTTGGGAGGCTTCAAGCATGGACATCATGGCGGAAGGGTGTACTGGAACAAAATTCTGAGTTTATGCTAGCTGTGAAGTAGAGCAAATGAACAGCATCAGACAGGAAGGAGTGAGGGACCAGATATAAACCACAAAATCATGCCTCATAACCCACACAGACACACTCAGAAGTGTGTTTTACTAATCTCTGAGGCAGATCCTACTCCAATTAAGTTGACAATTAAGCTTAACCATGATACATGCATTGGAACTGTTAATATATGGGCAATATTTAAAGTCTTTGGAAAAGCTCATGTCTTCCAGAAAAAGATGGCGGATCTGTAAGAAGCAGGCAGTGAACCTCTCCAAAAGTCACCACCCGGACACTGAAATATAGTGACTGGAGGAGGACAAGAAAGAAGGAAGTGGCTCCCAGGGACCCAGGAAAGATCTGAAGAGCAGTTTGGGGCCCACAGAGAAAGTGAGGAGAGAAACCACAACAAACAAGAAGGAGGTGGCCTCCGGTGCCATTTCCCTGTGTTGGGAATCCTGACATGACTGAAGCGGTTCAAATCTACAGACACACGGTGACTGCCGACGCCCCCGGTGGGCTCCGCAGAGGAATGTGAGAAGCGGCGGTGCAGAGAAGCAGCAGCCATGAAGGACACACTGACTGGCGGTGAGTGCTGACGCCCAGCTGTCAGGTGCGCAAGAGAGCCACTAGCCAGGTGCCATTGTGGGGGGGGGCAGCAGCTGAACTTGAAACTCAGGGCAGCTGCCACTCCACCCACGGCTCCAGCAGGGACCTCTGCGGAGGAACGCGAGATGCCGTAGTACAGAGAAGTGGCGGCTGTGAAGAACACACTGACTGGTGGTGAGTGCTGACACCCAGCAGTCAGGTGCGCAAGAGAGCCACTAGCTGGGCACCATTGTGGGGGGAGCAGCAGCTGAGCTCAGAACTCAGGGTGGCCGCCACTCCATCCACGGCTCCAGTGGGAACCTCCGTGGAGTAACACGAGACGCTGCGGTACAGAGAAGCACCAACCTAGATGAACACAATAACTGGTGCTTTTCTTCCTGGTATTCCAAGAATCTCCTAAGAGTTTGAAATACTAGCAATAAAGCAACCTACCATAGGCAATTTACAAACAGCATCTCAGGAATTAAACTAAAGAAAGAAAAGAAAATCAGATGACACTTAAACAAGATGCAACCCCACACATCCAGTTCACCAAAGGCAAACTCAGGGGGCAGTGAGGCTGGACAAACTGAAAGCCACCCACCTGTCATCTCTGGAAAAATTTAAATCAGAAATAATTTCTCAGATAACTGCAGAGATAATGTCCACAATGAAGACCATGCTTAAGGACGCTAGAGCAGACACAGACAAAAAAATAGATGAACTTAAGAAAATGATGGAAGCCATGAATGCTCAACATAGGAAAGAAATGGACTCCATAAAGCAGATTCAAGCAGATATCCAAGAGAACAAAAATTCCATTGAAAGTATTTGTAGCAGATTAAGCCAATGTGAGGACAGGATCTCAGATATAGAAGACAGGCTTGCAATTAGTGATCATGAAAAGAAAGAATTCTTAAAAATAGCAAGGAACAATGAAAAATCAATCCAGCAGCTGCTAGATGATGCAAAGAAGAATAACTTAAGATTGATTGGAATCAATGAAAAAGCGGGAGATAGCATAAATGACATCAGAACACTGTTCACAGACATTATCACAGAAAATTTCCCTGGTAGAGAAAAAGAATTTGATGTTCAGATAAGTGAGGCTTATAGAACTCCAATTAACCACAATCAAAAAAATCTTCAGCCAGGCATATCATAGTCAAGATTCCAGAAATTCAACATAAGAGTAGAATCTTAAAAGCTGTTAGAGAAAAGAAACAAATCACCTATAAAGGAAAGCCCATCAGAATCACAGCGGACTTTTCAGCACAAACCCTCAAGTCAAGAAGAGCTTGGAATGATATATTTCAAGTTCTAAAGGAAAATAATCTTCAACCTAGATTGATGTACCCCACAAAACTATCTTTCAAAACTGATGGAGAAGTAAAATACTTCCATGACAAAGAACATTTGAGAAAATTTATAACCACCAAACCAGCACTCCAAAATGTTTTGAAGGACATTCTAGAAAGGGATAACAAGGACTACAACTCCAGAAACCCCAACAGAAGGAATCCACCAGGCAGAGCAAATGATTAGAGGGAGGGAAAACAAAAATTAAAAGAGGGGGAGCCAACAACAAGAAAATAACATGACAAGGATAAGTCAATACATATCAGTTTTAACCATTAATGTTAATGGTCTCAATTCACCAATCAAAAGGCACAGACTGGTGAATTGGATCAAGAAGCAAGATCCAACAATATGCTGTATACAAGAAACACATTTAATTCAAAAAGAAATTCATAGACTGAAAGTCAAAGGATGGAAAACAATACTCCATGCGACAGGAACCCAGAAAAAAGCAGGAGTAGCTATTCTTTTCGCAGACAAAGTGAATTTCAAACCAAGAATGATTCAGAGAGATAAAGAAGGTCACTACATCCTTGTAAAGGGAACAACCCATTAGGAAGAGATAACAATCATAAATATATATGCAACAAATACCAGTGCACCCAACTACATAAAACAAATATTAATGGACCTGAAAAATCAAATAACCACTAATACAATTGTATTGGGGGATCTCAATACTCCACTGTCACAAAAAGACAGATCAACTAGACAAAAAATCAACAATGAAATATTAGAACTGGACCAAACTTTGGAACAAATGGACTTAGTAGATGTCTACAGAGTGCTCCACCCCACAACATCAGAATACTCATACTTCTCAGCTGCACATGGGACATTCTCCAAAATGGACCACATACTAGCTCATAGAACCTGCTTAAGTAAATGCAAAGGAATTGAAATTATCCCATGTATATTATCAGACCATAGTGCAATGAAATTGGAAATCAATGGCAAAAGAAACCACAAGAATTTGCTTAACACATGGAAATTAAATAGCACCCTACTGAACAACCAATGGGTCCCAGATGAAATTAAAGAAGAAATTAGACAGTTTCTGCAACTGAATGATAATGACAGTACAACATACCAGAACTTATGGGATACAATGAAAGCTGTCCTAAGAGGGAAATTTATAGCATTAAATTCCTATATAAGGAAAACAGAGCAAGCACAAATAAACAACCTAATGGTGAACCTCAAACTTCTAGAAAAAGAAGAGCAGGCTAAGCCAAAAGCTCGTACAAGGGAGGAAATTATAAAGATCAGAGCAGAAATTAACGTATTGGAGACTAAAAAAGCAATACAAAGAATCAACAAATCAAAGAGTTGGTTCTTTGAAAGATTAAATAAAATTGACAAACCCTTATACAACCTTATTAAAAAAAGAAAAGAAAATACTCAAATCCATGCAATTAAGAATGAAAAGGGTGATATCACAACGGACCCTGCAGAAATCCAGAAGATCATCTATACCTACTTTGAAAACTTGTATTCTAATAGGATGGAAAATACAGAAGAAATGGACAGATTCCTAGATACATATGAATTAACAAAACTCAACCAAGAAGATATAAATATCCTAAATAAACCAATAACAATCAATGAAATCGAAGATGTAATTAAAAACTTCCCAACAAAGAAAAGCCCAGGCCCTGATGGATTCACTGCTGAATTCTACAAGAAATTTAGAGAAGACCTAATGCCACTACTTCTCAAACTCTTTAATGAAATTGAAAGGGAAGCAATACTCCCAAATTCATTCCTGGAAGCAAGCATTACCCTGATACCAAAACCAGAGAAGGACCCAACTAAGAAAGAGAACTACAGACCAATCTCCCTAATGAACATAGATGCAAAAATCCTCAAAAGGATACTGGCAAACAGAATGCAGCAAATCATCAAGAAGATTATACACCATGACCAAGTTGGATTCATCCCAGGGATGCAGGGATGGTTCAACATACATAAATCAATAAATGTAATACACCATATTAAAAGAACCAAGGACAAAAATTATATGATCATCTCAATAGATGCAGAAAAAGCTTTTGACAAAGTCCAGCACCCATTCATGATAAAAACCCTACAGAAAATTGGAATAGATGGTCTTTATCTCAATCTGATAAAAGCTATCTATGACAAACCAACAGCCAATATCATACTAAATGGACAAAAACTGAAAGCCTTCTCTCTAAAATCAGGAACAAGACAAGGATGTCCACTGTCCCCACTCTTATTCAACATACTTCTGGAAACTTTAGCCAGAGCAATTAGACAAGAGAAAGAAATAAAAGGAATTATGATTGGAAAGGAAGAAGTTAAATTATCATTGTTTGCAGATGACATGATACCTACGTAGAAGACCCCAAAAACTCCACTAAAAAATTGCTAGATTTAATAAGCAAATTCAGTAGTGTAGCTGGAAACAAAGTCAACACTCAAAAATCAATAGCCTTCCTGTACACCAATAACAAACTCACTGTGAGAGAACTTAGGGAAACAACACCTATCACAATCACATCTAAAAAATGAAATACCTAGGAATCAATCTCACAAAGGAAGTAAAAGACCTCTACACTGAAAACTACAGTACTCTGAAAAAGTAGATTGAAGAGGATATCAGAAAATGGAAAGATATCCCGTGCTCTTGGGTCGGAAGAACCAATATAGTGAAAATGGCCATACTTCCAAAACTGTTATACATATTTCATGCAATTCTGATCAAAATTCCAACAACATATCTCACAGAATTACAGAAAACAATCCTAAAATTCATCTGGAACCAGAAAAGACCAAGAATAGCAAAGGCAATTCTGGGCAACAAAAGCAAGGCAGGGGGCATCACAATCCCTGATTTGAAATTATACTATAAAGCTACTGTGATAAAAACAGCGTGGTATTGGCAAAAAAAACAGACCTGAAGATCAATGGAATAGAATAGAAGATGCAGAAACAACTCCAGACATACTAAGCCACCTTATCTTTGACAAAGGTGCCAAACACATTCACTGGAAGAAAGATAGCCTCTTTAATAAATGGTGCTGGAAAAATTGGCTCTACACATGCTGAAGATTAAAATTAGACACATATCTTTCACCGTGCACTAAACTAAATTCAAAATGGATCAAAGAACTCAATATTAAAAAAGAAACATTAAATCTCCTGGAAAATAGAATAGGTAAAACTCTTGAAGACATTGGTGTAGGCCAAGACTTTATGAATAAAACCCCCATCGCACAGGAAGTATCACAAAGAATCAACAACTGGGATCTCATCTTATTAAAAAGCTTTTGCACAGCAAGAGAAACCACCAACAGAGTGAAGAGACAACCCACAACGTGGGAAAAACTGTTTGCCAGCTGTTCCTCAGACAAAGGATTACTATCGAGAACATACAAAGAACTCCAAAACATCAGACCTCCCAAATTTAAAGACCCAATCCAAAAATGGGCATCTGAGATGAATAAACACTTCTCAGACGAAGAAATACAAATGGCAAATAAATATATGAAAAAATGTTCAACATCACTAGTCATTCGAGAGATGCAAATGAAAACAACACTGAGATTCCATCTCACCCCAGAAAGAATGGCTATTATCAAGAAGTCAACTAATAACAAATGCTGTGGGGGCTGTGGGGAAAAAGGAACCCCTCTCCACTGTTGGTGGGAGTGTCGACTGGTACAGCCACTGTGGAAATCCGTGTGGAGACTCCTCAAAAAACTAGGATTGGAGGTCCCATTTGACCCAGCTATTCCCCTTCTGGGTATCTTTCCAGAAGAATTAAAAACATCGTACCACAGCGATATATGTGCACACATGTTTATAGTAGCACAATTTGTAATAGCTAGATCGTGGAAACAACCCAAATGCCCATTAACCAAGGAATGGATAAAAAAGATGTGGTATTTCTATACAATGGAGTACTACTCAGCCATAAAGAAAGATAAACTGGAAACTTTTAAAGGTAAATGGATGCAACTCGAGAAAATACTCACAAGCGAAATAAACTGGATGCACATTTGTAAACATCGTATTGTCTCCCTAGTATGAAAATGCAATTTCACTGTGACTATTCCATTCTTTAGTCTTCTATTTTTACCTAGCTTTTAGATGGCTTAATCTTATACTGAGTAATATTTTTCTCCAAAAGGTATTTGTACATTCTCTAATGCTTGAGTTTGTTAATACATGAGAATGTTTACTTGTTTTTAAAAAAAATCAATAAAGTTTGAAAAAAAATAAATAAAAAAATAAAGTCTTTGGAGTGGATATGTGATGAGTTCAATAAAAACTATCCAAAAACTGCCTGGGACATTTTGAAAATTAGAGTCATGAAGAAGAGAAATGGCTAGTAAAAGAAGACTAAAGAGTGGGGCCGGTGAGATGGCTCAGCGGCTTAAGCGCCTGCCCGGCAAGCGCGAGGGCCTGAGTTCGACTCCTGGAAAACACATACGAAAAAGGGGCCGGTGATATCGCTCAGTGGCATGGGCGCCTGCTGGCGCGTGAGGTTCTGAGGTCGACACCCCGGTACCCAGGAAAAAAAAAAAAGAAGACTAAAGAGAAATATCTATGACATAGTTCAAAAATGAATATCTTAAGGCCAGTGATATAGCTCAGTGGCAGAAGCACCTGCCTGCAAGCGTGAGGTCCTGAGTTTGACTACCCGCATTAAAAAAAAAAAAAAAGAATATCTTAACTTCTGTGCCAGGTGAACAAGGTATTTGGACAAAAATACTAACTACTTAAAATATGATATGGTTTAAAAATAAAACCTTTGTTAGTTACATAAGTCTAGAAGATTGAGAAATAACCAATTGGTTTATCAACCCAGGCTTCATTGGTGGCATGAGTAGCAGTTTTGACATTTAATTGGAAAAGTTGAGTAATGAGAGATAGAGAATTGTATATGGAGTTTACAGAAATATTGAAAAAAGATTTGGCATAAGAAGAGTAGAAAAAAATGATAACTAAAAGAGAAAGTTAAATTTCATTGTTTTCTTTTTACATTTTTAAAGAAGGGTTAATTAATGTAACATTTTTATGCTCATGTAAAAATTAGTATAAAGAGATAGAAAGTGTAACTCCTGAGAAGTCAAGTAATGGTCATATTTTGCAACCTTGGTCCTTTTGTTGCTTTTCCAATCTTGTTTAAGTACAGCGCTGATTTATTTTGTTCTTCCATTTGTTTCATCCTAAATGTCACTGTTTCTTATACAGACTCCCAAGGAAAACTAACACAATATTTAGTGACAGACCTTCACCAATATATCTGCCTCTGAGGGTCTCAATTATGGGTTGTTCCTGATTTATGTGTGATTTTAATCACCTGTCTACTCTTCTTATGACCACCCTACTTCAGTTTCATGTGAAACTTGCCCTTGATTTTGTTCTATATATTTTGAGAATTTTAATGCAGCAGCATATCATCCGGACGTATCCAATCATTCATAACTTTGACAGTGTAAAACAAGTGAAGAGTCGGAAATAAGCCACCTTACACAGAACATTTATACAGTATTTTCTAGTATATTAATTTGGCTGTCCTAATTGGGGTTTGAATTACTGTCCTATTTGAAATCATATTAGACAGATAATGTTATCTCCCAATGTAATTTTTATCAAAATATTCTTATAAAGTTTCTGACTTGTTGAGAATTGTGTTATCTAATTTTGGTATGGTATTGGCCAACTGTCCCAATACAGGCAAAATACCTGACACCCATAGTTTCAAGGAGGAGAGGTTTCTTTAGCTCATGTTTTCAGTGTTATGTCAATGATCAGTTGGCTCCAAATAATAAACTTCATGACAGAAGGACTTGGGAAAGAAAGCTGCTCACTTCTGGGTACCTGGAAGCAGAATATTAGAAAAACCAAAAAGGAAGGGGCTAAAAAATCCAGTGCAATACTCAAGGTCATTCCTCCATGACCCCTCCAGATATGTGCTTTACTGATCCCCAGAGTGATTCTCAAACCTACCACGTTGCCAATTCAGTTTAACTGTCACAAATATAAACATCTTGTTTTTTAGTTTTATGTGTTTTCATGTGTGATTCTGTGTGTATTGTGTATTTAAGAGATATAATGTTTGCATTAAGTGTAAATAAAGAATCATGGGCCGGTGAGATGGCTCAGCGGCTTAAGTGCCTGCCCGGCAAGCGCGAGGGCCCGAGTTTGACTCCCGGAACCCACATACGAAAAAAGGGCCGGTGATATCGCTCAGCAGCACGGGCGCCTCCTGGTGCGCGAGGTCGACCCCCCGGTACCCACAAAAAAAAAAGAATCATTTAGGTGTGTTCGTTGGGAGAAAGTTATATCTTTGAGGAAGAATGTATTCTGAGATTTTTTTAAAGCAAACAATTTTAATTTATACAAGGTCAATCTCTGAATTTTTAAAGAATGCAAGACTAATTTACTAAATTGGTTGTACCATCAGAGATATAATTTGGCTTAGAATTGTAATATCTGACAAGACAGTTTCCATTACAGACAAGAACATGACTACAAATTCATGAAATCATTTAATTTGCACATACAAGTGTCAGGTTTTTCTAAGTCTGTTACAAAATATAAATTCATTATTAAAACAAATATATTAATTGATAGTTAATGATATCTCTATATTGCCTATGAGAAAATTAGAATAAAGGTGGTTAATATGCTGTCAGAGATCACATGGTAAGTAAACATCCATATTGTAAAATAAGGAGTCCAAATCGACACTATATTATTCTCTGTTTTCAAATAGATTATGTCGTTCAACTCACATAACTGGTATTTCAAGGGCCAACACTTTCCAAACTTTCAATCATGACAGTACTATAAGAGAATTTTCTCATGTACTGTTCCTTTCTCTTAGCGTGCGTCTCTTCACAGGTGCATGCTATTAGGTCCTATCAAAGAATGTCTTAGTCCAAATTAGTTGATTGAAAAATATTTAACTTGTTAAACTATTATCATAGAGAAAAAAATATTACTGATCTATCTTCAGCAGTCTGTGTCATTGAGGGAATGCCATTCTATACCTACCTCGGGACTGTAAAGAGGGCATTTCGATTGGTTTTCCCCACTCACTTATCTGAATGGAATACTAGCAGTTCAATCAAGAGTTGGAGGCACAGGCAAGAACAGGGTACAGAAATATATGGGGCATGCAAAACCTGAAAGCTTTACACTAATTCACTTATAGGGTGAAATTAACTAGAATTAGGATTTCAAAGCCAATTTCTCAATTCTTATCATTTTCATTTTTTTAAAGGTAAACATTTCAGAAACTTTCACTCTTCCAGATTGTTTATACCTATTTATATTATTTGTAGGCATCCTGACTTTATTTTTCTTCCTTCCTCAGGATTAGGCTCTTTTTTTCTCCTATTAGTCTTGTTGCTTTTGGAGTGTAGAATAGACAGTGAGTAAGAAATTCCCAGTTTATGGTAAAATATCAAATAGTTTTTGGAGAAGCTTCTAGAATATCTTCTCCTATCTCGGGTAATCACCTTATGAAGATGAAAGATGTATTTGCTCTCACAGTTTGAGATTTAGGGTCATTGGGCCCCATTGCTTTGGACTCGTAATGAGGCAGTGCATTCTGGCAAGAGTGGATGATGGAGCAAAACCAGTCAAAGCATGATCCAGAGACAGTGAAAAGCACCTGGGCCCCACAGACCCTTCCAAGGGCATGCACCAGTGGCCTGAAGACCCCCACAGGGCTCCTCCTACTAGCACTGCCTGAGAATCAAGCTTAACTCTGGGGCCTTTGGGTGACAATCAAGATCCAAACCACAGCATATTATTAAAATATTCATCCATTTAAAAGATACTTTAAAAGACAGGAAATGCAAAGAATAATACTTGAGATACCCACATATTATATAATATTTACCTTTACAGGGTTTATTTTTAGTTCTTTTAAAGAAAAGAATGAAAAATATGATTTTCCCACATCTCTGCTACCGAATATTCTTTTTCTTGTGTTGTAGAAAAAATTATTGTGAAGTTGCTGAATAGTTTTCCTTATTTTTTGTTGCTTTTAATAATATACCCACCAAATTTCTATACAAAAAAATTCAAATTCTAGTATGTTTTAAAATGTATGAGAGAGGTTCTGTGTTTTCCATAACATATATTTTAATCAATTTTCTATTAATAGTCAAGACTATAGCCTATATCTTTCTATTTTTTAAATTATTTCTTTCACTTGCACTTTTGAAAATTTGACTAAAGCTTCTTTCATCAAATCTATTTGTATTCTTTTGGTCTTGTTATACTTAGATGCCCGTATCTTTCTCAAGCTTATGGGACTATTCAAATTCAATTTCATATGGTAAGATTTATACATATTCCTTTTCTATATTTTATGGAACTCCTATATTTTAAAACTTACATCTAGTATTGTCCCACATATTCAAGGTTTTCTTCATTTTTCTCTAGGTTTCCTTCTCTGTCTCTCTGTCCCTGACTCTGTCTCTTTCTGTCTCTGTCTCTCTCTCTCTCTATCTCTCTGTATCTCTCTCTCTGTCTCTCTTTCTTTCTCCCTCTCTCTTTCCTTGTCTCTCTGTCCTTTATTTTCCAGATTGGCTTATTTCAAAAGGACTGACTTCAAATTTAGAAGTAGTTGCTGTGCGTTTTGTCTATATTTTTGTTTACATATTAAATTCTCTAGTTCTAAGATTTATTTGGTTCTTTTTATGATCTTTATCTATTTGATGCATTTATCATTCATATTACAATTTTCCCAATTTCATTAAATTGCCTGTCTGTATCCTTTTATATGACATTAAATTCTCTTAGAATAATTTTTGGAAATATTTTTCTAGAATTTCCTCAATATTTTTTGTTTATAATTCCTTGCTACAGAGTTATTTTTTTTTCTTTGGGGCATCATGTTATCTTACTTTATTATTCTTAATATGAAAGCTACTCTAAAAATTGGTAGTGACAGTTGATCCACATGATGGGCAAATATCAATGTAGAGACACTTGTTCATACTTCCTGTAGGAAATTATTGATATTTGCAAATTAGATGGATCAGCTGTCACTACCAATTTCTTAGAGTGGCTTTTAGAAACCTTTCCCCTGAAGGTGTGTTTAGGGGTGTTGGTTCAGTACATTACAGTGGCTTTGGCTCCAGTTGAATGCATAGTATTGCCTCTGTGTGCTTTCTTCTGCTGGGAGCAATGGATTCAGTGTTGAAATCAGAGAGTCCATCTGTCTCTGTCAGCCAGAAAGAATGGGGACACTCTAGTTCTGTGGTGGATTAACAAATGGTGAACTTGTACACCCAGCTGCACTGAATCAGTGTGGTTCTGGGTGTGGAGGGCCCACCTGAGGATTGTTGCCAACAGCATAAAAGGAGAACTGGAGGGGAAGATGGTGCTGTTGATTCTCCTGGAGAAGCTTGTCACACTGGTTTTCCTGATATGAATTCAGCTGTTCTCTCGCTCGGGTCTTCACTGTTGCTGAAGATGGCTGCAGTTCACTTTGGGGGAGCTCTAGACTTTACCTTAATCATTGCTTCTTGGCTGTAGTGCAGATCCCTCAGCTGCTGGCACAGATCCTTCATCCCGCTGATGCAGACTTTCTAGCTTCCACCACTGATCTTTGGGCCTTCCCAGTGCAGATCCTTGATACAGACTTGCATGAGACATTGCCCTGGGCTCTAGGTCTTCAGCTGGACTCGTGCAGGACATTGCTGCAGAATCCAAGCCCTCAGCTGGATTCTTTGGGTCTCTAGTGTGTGGACGGAAATCTTGCAGTCTTCCACATTTGACTCTTTGGGTGAATATTATAAAATAATTCTATAAATTATGTGTGCTCTATTAAATCTATTCCCTTATAAACCCTGACTACAAGTTCCTACTGGTTTTGTCATAAAAGCAGTAGCAGTAGGATGCTCACTGTGTGGTCAGTCATTCCAGCAGGCTCAAACAACACACATGCATGTTGGCAGGAGTATACCTGTCGCTCCTCATGGGCTGCCCAGTGTTCCTGGGCTGTGTGGTACTATTGCAGAACTGGTACCGAACCAAAAGGAAGACGCTCCGCACCAAGGAGTAGGAAGGCAATTGTTTATTATGCCAGTGGGCTGGTGGGAATTCAGTTCCAAATCACCAGTCCTGAGTCAGCTTTGGGTTTAGTTTACATAGGTTTTGCAAACAGGAAATACAAAAGCTGAAAACATGGTAAACTCTAATTGGGTTGGGTTAGTCACGGTATGTTGCTAGGTAGATAGTCTTTGAAATAGGTTAGAAAAACAATATAATTTTAGGTGGGAAAACATGGACGGTGTAGCTAGATGTGGTCAGGCTGACCTGGGTCAGACTTTATGAAAAGCAGCTGGGTGCAGTCAGGCAAATTGACGTAGTTTAGTGGTCTATCTGTGTGGAGGGTGGGGTGAGCATGTCTTGTCCTAATATGGTTAGTTTGTTAAAATTCTTAAAATTTCTATCAGTACCACCTCTAGCGGCAGTGGGGACAGGTTGCATTTGCAGGAGACAATATCAGAAAGAGTCCCTTTCAGTTTCTAAAGACCACATGGGGCTGTGATGCTGCATTCCAGACTGAGTAAATCATGACTCCCCGGGCACCAGCTCCAGAACACCTTTGAGACATAGAGCACGAACACCAGTATCTGGGTTCTTCTGGGCAGTAGGTTTACTCCAGTGTGGCTGGGTGATGTGGCAGAACTTGTGCAATACAGTTTTGTCTGTCTCTTAGGTTTCGTGGAACTGATGTCACTTAAGCAGTTCAAGAGGTTGAAACAGGGCAGCAGGGATGGGGTACAGGTGAGTTTGACCCCAATATGGCAGTGTGTGGCAGCAGCCTGGTGGAAAGGACACTACATAACTGAGTTTCCTCTCTAGAGCAGTGCAGTGGTGCATGTTACCCTGACACTCCACAGCCGAATTCCAGCCTAATAGGGCTGCAGCATTCCTTAGCAGCAGAAACTTTTGGTCTCCCTGTTGCCAGTGTGGGTATTTAGGGTATTTTATTTACATTTATGTCACCATGGGAAGATCATCTTGTGTTCAAACCAAAGAGACTAAGTAACAGGACAGTCAATTCTCTTCTTTAAACAATATTCAATTCCCTCAAATTATTGCCAGGTCATTTTTGAGTGAAAATTCAAAAACTTACAGAGTAAATCAGCCATGTAGTATTTATGTTGACACATAGGTTGACAATAACAATTAATCAATACTTTTCCCTATTATTTTGAAACATGTTTATCTTCTTTATTTCCACTGTATTGTATTTAAAATTATTTTAAAAGGAAAATCACAATAGCAGTATACAAAGTCCTTCTAAGCACTATTATAGTAAGTTTCACATCATCATTTTTAGATCACTCTTATTATAATTTGACCAAAGAATGAGACTAAAACAGCAGGCCAATATATAGGCACTTTTAAAATTGTCTGATTTATTGCAACTGTTGATGTAAAGCTATAACACAGTCATGTTTCTATTATTTGAATAGAAAGAAAAAGGGGCATGAGGACATGAAGAGAAAAAAGAGTAATAATTTCACGTAGAGTAGTCAACAATACAGTTAGTGCAGCCAAGTGTAACACAGAGAAAATTGGTCAAGGGTAATTCAGATATGAGCCAAATGGAATTAATTTCATGAAGCTGAAGCCAAAAGTTTGCAGTGATAGCAAGTCAATACTGCCTGTAGTATTGGTAAAAAATAAAGTCTCTACCTCAGATCTTTATAATGATGATAGATGGCTGTTAGCACAACCATGAGGTCATTAGGAGATGAGGTAAAATTAGCTCCATTGGAATATAAGCCTTCAAAACAGTTAAAAGAATCTCTTCCTCCAGCTCAGTGCCCTCAAGCTACCTAACTTCCACGAATGCAATTTAGTAACTTTCAGAAAGGAGTCTAGGTAAAATCAATGGATTAGGGAATTGATGGAGTCAAATATTAAGCCTAGCTTTGTCTTTTAAATTGCAGAGAGAATAATTGGATATTTATGCCAAATATCTTCATTTGGCAAGGAACTTTGCTTGCTTTGAATTATTACATCACAACTAATATATCTTTGTGAGTTAGGACATATGTTTTAATCTCATTTCTACCTTTTTTTTGAGTTTTATTTTAACTTAAGGTATGTCTTCACTATCATTATGAAATGCACATGTACCTCTCGATTGATCGCTAAACTAGTATGCTCATGGATATCTCTAACTGACCATCTTCTTCGGACAATGTTAACAAAGGCTGTCCCTTGGATATATAGGTAAACATAAGGCCATCATTCCAATGTATGAAATCTAACAGTGTCTGTTAGCCCTGTGCACATATATTTCTTTACACAATTCTCTCACACTTCTCACCAATAGATTGCAGGTGAATTTTTCTTTTCATGTCTTAAATGCTACTACGGATTAACAAGGTGAGTGATTCAAAGCAGTCAAATGATTGTCCCTTATGGTCACGTTCATAACAACGCATACTCATTTTTTTCAACTTATTTAACTCAACTAATGTTACAATGGTCTTCCCATAGCAAAACGTGGAATTCAGTGATAAAATGAAAGCACCAACACCCATAGCCTATTGAGAGACACAGGATGCTCTAAAATTAAAATGGAGTGTTGAAAGTACTAAGAAAGAAGTATGCAAGGGTACATATCCCTGAACGTCCCTTCAGAATACTGTAAGTAATCATTTGCTAATCACTCCGATTCCCATGGGAATGAAAGAAATTAGATGCCTCTAATTTTCTTTCATACAAAATAACATCTGTGCTCTAATCTTCTATTTCAGCATTTCCCCTTAGTTTTCTAAGCACACATTCCCAGAATAACATCTGTGCTCTTTTTCTGCTTATACCTTTTTATAAAAGATCTAAACTGATTAGACTACTCTTCTGTATACCTTTTCAGTGGAAAACCCACCCCATAAGTTAATATTAGTTGTTAGGCTCAGTTAAGAGCATTTTGTTCAAACTACCTCAGTCACTTTCCTTTTCACTGGGACAAAAATATTCAACACCTGCAACTTAAAGGAGAGGTCTATTTTCCCTCATACTTACAGTACATGATTGGCTCCAAAGCAGAAACGGCATGGCAGAGGGGCCAAGGGGAGGAAAGTTGCTTACCTTATGGAGACCAGGAAGCAGAAAAAGAGGGGAGGAATCAGGAAGGGAGATGTCTTTCCAGGTCACACCTCCTGTAACCTCTCTCCAATCTGGGCCCATCTCCTAACAGTACACTCAGCTCCTGAACTCATTAGTGCATGAATTCACTGACTAGTACAGAGTCCCCATGATCTGATTACCTTCCAAAAGCCCAAAAGAGTTTTGGGAGACACTGTAGTTCTAAACTATACTTGAAAACTTCCTAATATGACCAACTGCTGCCAACTTTACTGTGAAATATAGCTATGTTTCCTTATTTTTATTTTCTTTTTCATTAGTGTATGTTTGTGATACATAATAATTAGGCTCATCTTGGGAAATTGGCTTATGTACATGTTATTTCTTAATTGTTTTACCTCACCCCTCCCCTCCAGCCCTCTCGTCTCTCTCCAGCCTGAGATTACCTTCCTGCCTCACATTTCTCTCTTGACACTCCATTCCCATTTAACTATTTACCTACATTTTAAATTGGTTTAAAATATCATAAACTAGTTGAATTATAACACTCATATAATTATAACAACCTTGAAACAATATCAACCAAAATTTTTGGACATTTATATGTGTGAAATTACTGTGCAAGGAATGTTTACAATCTTTACTTATATATAAAGTCCTTATATTAGTTTTTATTTAATCATTCCACTGACGTCTACCAAGCAGCAAATGAAGAAACTGCAGCATGGCGATTTTAGTTAGCTGAGGAGAGAGATATCTCATCATCTTTTTCAAGTTCTATTAGACATAAGTCACACAGACTGTTCCCAGTTGGAAGGAGTTGCACATGGGTGTGAACATCAAAAAGTAGCGACAGACTGAGCATGTTACAGTCTTTCCTCACCCCCATCACGTTACAATGACCCATGTCTTTCATAGTAAAGTAGACTTACCATCTTTCAATGTTCCTAAGAGTCCCATCTCATTAAAATATCTGCTCAAAGTCCAGGTATTCATCATCTACAGTAGATCCAGGGGAGGACGAGTTCCCAAGTGTGAGTATCGTTCATCTTAAGCTGTCAAAATGGAAAGCTAAAGAGAAAAATCATTTGCCCCACGTAAATTTAACACACAATAGTAGAACAGTTAGAAAAAAACAGGAAATGATACTTGTTTGAAGGGTGGACAAAAGATTCACTTGCCCACAATCATTTTAAAATTGAGCCTGAGGTCAGTTTTATCTTTGAGTAAATTTCAAAGCCTGAATATAATTGTCCCGGGCTCTTTGTCACACATCTGTTCATTTCAACCTTTCAGTCATCCGCTTTCCATGAAAGTATTATTATTGTGGATAAATAGTTTTTCCTGCCTTCTTCAATAGTTTTTCATCCTTCTTCCTGCCTAAGTGATTCCTGACATCTGAAAGCCTCTTTTCATTTTCTACTCTCAATATTATTTTCAGTCTAAGTTAGCAGTGTTTTTGGTAAAGGAATTTCCTTAAAACCAAGTGGATCATCTGCACATTTCCCAAGGATTTGTTGCATTAGTCAAAGCTGTATCCCCAAATATCTTCTAGAAAACCCCCTTCTACCTGGAACTCCTGTAGAGGAGTGAATGACAGGAGATCATACTGCTTAATGGCTCTAACATTACATTGAGAGAACTGGAAGACATGACCTCAATGTCTTTAGAAGGTTATTTTTATGAATAAATATTCTCATCATTGATCTCTTTAAAGTTTTAGCATTAAACTTACGTGCTCATTGTCCAGATTCTGTTCCTCCTACACTGTCCCACTGAGAAACTTAGCTCTTCCTTGCTTTTGACAGGAGGTTGACATTAGTTCCCTGTTAAGTGGGTCCCCCAGATATGGCAGTTTGCTGCATCGAACTGTACAGAGGAGTCAATAGGGAGGCCGCTTAGCAAGACAAATGTCATGATTTTGAGTAATCATTCGAGTGGTACTGTGTTATCTTTTATGAATTCTGTATTAGAAGCAAGTGATAGCTCTTGTTTATTGTCACAAGGGAGATATTTAACAGGGCATGAATACCAGAAAGCAAGGACAATTGCTGCCCCATTCAGAGTATGCCCCCCACAGAAGGTGAAGCCATTACACCTGAGAACTGATGGTCTTAGAGAATGTGAGCACACATAGGAAAGTGTGAGGTAGCAATTTCAGTGTTGGTTAAAGGGACTTCAGACTTTTCACTGGACTCCAAAATATTTTACAAAGGAATATAAAGAAGATATCTTGTTATTTATTAAAAAATCATCACACATCCAGATAAACATGATTTTCATACATAACTGATACATAACAATAACTACAAGCATTTTATGCATTGTATGTTCAACATATGTTACCCTAAAGCAGTATTGGAAGAAGTGACCACAGATCTGGGTTTAAGCGCCAGGTTTGGTCTGGCTATACATGTGTATTTGTATGTACTATAAACTACGTATGCATCCTGAGCAAGCTACGTAACCTTTCTAAACTTCACTGCCTTCATCTATAATACGAGGGCAGTAACATTTGTTGAATATAAGACTTATCAGAGAGTTCAAAACCCTGAAAATTATTAAGTGCTCTATGCTAACAAAAATTGTGATCAGATATAAGGGCCAGGACCCAAGAAAACATTGTCACATAAATAGTTTGATACAAACTAAAATTCAACCACCTAGGAAAACAATAAAGAAGAATGATCCTATTGAGAGGCATCATCCACTTGTTCTAAAAGCTGTAAACAACTTCCTATTAAGGCCACCATCATTCCACTAGAATGCACCAATATATTGTATATACTGTACTTATACAAGAATATATTTTGCATAATGTTCATCAAAATGTGAAATCTGGGTCTTTCACTGGGTCCTCACTTGATGTCCTCAAGGTTTTGATTTATGTGTATCTCATGTGTATTGCATGGAAATTCCCCAGCCATTCCCAAGTTATGGGGTCAGTGATGGGGAAGACTTAAAAAGGAGAGCTCATTCCATAACCATTTTAGTCTAAGAGTCGTATTCTTTATATCCCATCTTTTCTAACTACTTTTGAAATATTTACATTTATTTTGTTACGTTTCTTTGCTGTTACATTCAGGGAAAACACTAATTCATTTTTGTTGTTGAAAATGGCTGGAAATTTCTTATTATTGGAAGTACCACCATTCTTGGTGGCATAATCATCCTGAGGAACACAGGACCAGAAAAATCAAACTAAATATCCTTATTCTCAGCTACTACTACAAGAGATTAAAAATGAGAAGAGCATTAGCAATAAGTAAAATGATCATTGTTCCTTGCTATTTGTCATGGATTTAAAAAATACTTTAGAAGCAAGCCTATTTCAAGAGCTATAATTTATAATTTGTACACACTGAATTATTTTAAAAAGCTAACATTTTCTGGATTCAGTTCCTTTTGTTAAATGATTATTGTCAAAACTTTAATAAATCGTTTTCTTTTGTTTCTTTTATAATTACAATGTTTACAAACCATACATACAAACCATACAATACCTCACATTATTAGTCAGCCTAGACCCAGACCATTAGGGCAAAATATCCTATTATCTGGCACAAATAACAGAATTTTATTTTCTCACTGTTCTTTGAGCTGTAGTTCTCAGGTCAATGTCCTGAAACAATGTCCAGTGAGGGCTCTCTTCCTGGGTGATAGTCAATGTCTTTAGTCTGCCCTCAGCTTGTGTGTGGTAGCAGGGGAGAATTAAGAGAGCAGGGGATTGTAATGCTGAATAAATGTAATCCCATCTTGACAATTCCAATCATGAAGATATTAGGAAAACTTTTGCACTGTTACTATGGACAGAAGCATCACAATATTGAAATTACTTTATGACAAGTACAAGAAACAAAAGAAATGAGTCAAACTGAGAAAATGTGTTGGAGTAAGAATAAAATATCTCATCATGCTACCATATATCAAAAGAAAATGAGCACAAATATCTAAATTTGCTCTTTCATTCAAGGCTAAATATTAGTTTTATTTTAGTTGCTTGAAAATTTTTTAAAAAGGTAAATGTATGAAGATATGTCTTCTTGGTGGTATACTGATTTAAAGGCAAAGAAGAAAAAGAGAAACAGAGGAGGAAAGGAAAAAATGACAGAGAGAGAGAGAGATTCATTCTGTTATTTTGCCATCAAGCTTCCCAGATCCCAGAAATAAAACTCAATTTTTCTTAATGATGAAATAAAATGCAAATGAAATAAATGCTACTTTCAAAACATCCTGCACTTCAGTGTTTTAATCAGGCAACTGCAATACATGGAGCATCTATTATCCCCTGTACTCCTAGATGTTCCCATTTTTCACACGTTCATATTTTCTGTCACTTTACCTGATTTTTCCCTTTTATTTCTGGACCTGCTTCACAGCTCATTTGCCTGCAATGCAGCATAATTGCCCTTCACCTTGACAAGTTCAGAGTACATGGTTTTATCTTAGAGCTTGAACAATGGAGCACATATCTGCCTGATAAAGCAAATTTATAGCAGAAAAGCTTGATTTTTTAAGCTCTCTTAGACAGGGAGGGCAATTTATTTTTGCTCTGATTGAATTCATTTTACATAAAGAGAAATGTGTTTTGGATGAAATAAAATAAAACCACTTTCCACCCATTGCTTATGAGCTTTGCTTCATCAATTACCACTTGTTTTCCTCTGGAAGAGCAGGGATTCCCTTCTCAATATTTTTAGCACCTTTGAGTTAGAAAACAAGATGAAAAATTTTGTGTTTAACTATTTGCCCCTTATTTTACTCTTCTTTCTTTGCCTGTGACTGTGCCCAAAGTAGTAGACAACAAGTGTTCCCTCTTCAGTTTAGAATATTTTATCTAATTATCAAAAATTTAAAGGTTGTATTTAAAAAGGGGAAAATAAATTAAAATCTGAGATATTACAGATTTTAATATATTGCTGCTTGATCTAGATATCTAAAGGCTAAAACAAACATTATAAATGTATTTCAGACATTCCTGACATAATCCTCCACTCCTTTCATCTATTTCCTTGGGGGTTAAAAGGCTTAACCATAGTTTGGAATATTTCATAAAGATAAGCTTATGGATTCAACATTTAATGAGACTATTCCAAGAAGCCATATATAATTAAATACATAAATCAAGACTTAAACCTTGTTAAAAGTATCTCTACTAAAATCACAGTAATTTTATGCAATATTCAAAGCTTGTCACAGATTGGTTAGAAACCTGCAGAATGTGTTTAAGCTCAAACTGTAGTAAAAGATAAAGGGGAGGGTGATACCATCACAAGATGAAGTTCTTTGAACATATTGAGATTGGACATTGCCAGTCCTCTAAGATAATAAAGAAGTATGTTTTTAGAGCTATACCTTTATTTGTTTACTTTCTGGGTTTTCTATTATTATATAACTGTGACCCATAAAAAATACATTCTTCATGGTGAATTGGTATATATATATATATATATATATATATATATATATATATATATACATATGACATCTTTGTCTCTTTGACTTTCTCTTCCTGTCTCCTCTCTCCTAAATTTCCAGAATGGAAGGCACTCTTTCTGACAAAAATACTATCTCCTCTATCAGAATGTAGAGTTAGCTTCATGTCACATAAGTCAGCTGATGTTCTGGGATAAAAAGGAGAAGGATGGAGGCCATATTTCCCTTTCTGCCATGAGGACCTCAGCCATGAGGTACAAGTCAAGCTATTCAGGAACTATGGGTAGGATGCTTATATTTCCCTGACTTCTTTGTACTTCTTTTACCACTCCCTGCCTCCCTCTTTTCCTCTGTCCTTCTCTCTCTCCCTTCCTGTTTTCCTCCATTCCTCCTTCCCTCTGAGAAAGCAGTTAGGACTGTATTAGGCAGGAAGTACAATGGCCCCAGAATGGAGTCAGGAAGTCCAAAATGGAGTCAGTTGAGTCATCACCTTCCAAGAATCTTACAAAAACACCTGCCAGGTATCCTTTGGCTATGAGAGACTTCCCCAGAACATGACCAGGGAGGCCAAGGGCTCAGGGGCACATGTGCCCTGCATTAACAGTGGCTGAAAAAATATATACATAGGACCCCAAAAAGGGTGTAATCTCCAATTTGGTAGAGATCATATCACTTTCAGTGACCTGAGCTCCCTTCTAAATCTTCAAAACCCCTAGATAAAGAGCTTTCTTGGGTATCCTGGTCATGAACTCCTTCTAGCTAGTGGAAGCTTTACTTCCTTGCCTGTATATCTTTCAAATAAATTTGCTTGTACCTTACCTCCTCTATCCACATTTTTATAATTTGTCACCATGGGACATGACACCAGCATTCCAGTGTCTCCTTCCTTCCCTTTATTTGTTTGTTCCTTCCCTCATTGCATCCTTCCTTCCTGTTCTATTTTCTCTTTTTATAATTCCTCCTCAGTTTTCTTTTATACTGTGAAGATATTTTGCTTTAATATTCATCATTTAACTATGTCATTTTCCTCAAAGTTCATTACTTTTATTTTCCCTCCCACCATTTTATACTCTGAGAAAAACTAACCCTTCCTCATGCCCTTCCTTCAATTTTACCCCTACACACACACACACACACACACACACCACCCACGCACATTTGACAGAAATGTGTGCTATGGCACAGGTCATCTCAATATCTTACTTATGCAGCCCTTTCTTTGTTATAATTTTATATTGTCTTCTCTTTTCCTCAAGCTCAGCCAGATCCAACATGCAGAGGGCTCTCGTACTGGCAGCTCTTTCTGTTATCAATGCCCTGTGCCCAGAATGGCAGCACTAGAACCAACAGCCAGTACTTTAAGAACAAAAGAAAGAAGGAGAGAAAGAAGGGATGGAGGCAGGGAGGGAGTTCAGGGTGGGAAGGAAAGAAGTCCAGCATATGTGAGAATATTAGCCAGTTTTCCTGCTGAGATTGATTTGTCTTTCCTGGTGACAGCTGATCTATGTGACAAGGAGCCAACACTCTACTCCTAGTACAGAGGACCATATTCCTTTTTTTTTTTTTTTCTTTATGTGGGTACCGGGAACCGAACTCAGTACCTCGCGCTTGCCAGGCAGGCGCTTATGCCGCTGAGCGATATCACCAGCCCGTATTCTTCTCATAACAACAAACTTCCATTGCGGAAACCTAGGTAAAGGGTCTTTTTGGTTGAAGCTCAGCTTCAGGTTCCAGCGAGGCTCCCTCACCTCAGGACCGTTGGTCCCCTTCTCTCTTCATTGCCTTTTCTTTTTTGCATAGCACTAACCACTTTCTCACATACTATATACATGAGTTGAAAATTCATCGTAGATGTTCATTACTCCTATTTTCACTAGAATGTAAACTCCATGAGAAGAGGAGTGTTTCTCCACATGATTCACAAGAGTATCATAAATCCTGGGACAGAGTTGATCACATCAAGCCCACTGACATATTTTTGAATAATTACATAAATGCCTAATTTAAAAATTCTTAATCCATATGTCGTACGACAAGAAGTATTAACTACCCGGGTGAATGATTTATGTTAACTTTAACTTTCTTTATCTGTGAAATTCTATGAAAGTTTTCACAGTTTCTTCTAATATGGAAATTCATAAGAATTTTCATAGCAGCTTTTCTTAGAAGTGTGTAATAATTGGCAATTTGCATTCTCTTTCTTATATTATATTCTATATCAATAATAATTAGCATATGCTATATTTACCTTTATTCTTATAAAATCGATGTTTGTTCTTCACAAGAAATTGGGAGACCATTATTCTATAAGCAGGAGAAAACTATTCCATTAGTATATTTATTGAAATACATAAATTCTCACAACTTTAAACCTATATTAATTTTTCAGATTTCCTAATATTGGAAAAATTGAAGTTCTAAATGATTTAATTAGAGAGCTAATTTCTCATTTATTTTCTTATAACTGAAATGTAACTTTCAGAATTTATTGCCACACCTAAACCATGAAGATAGTTACTGTATTTTTTTTTATTGTATCATTCCTTACACTATAAGAAACCACAGCTTTGACGCTGAACCAGAAAATATAACTCTGAGCTTTCACACCACGTGATTCTCTACTGAATCCAGAAGCATTAGATAGCATGCTGCTTAAGAGGGTTTCTAAGGATTCACATTTGTTTATTCAGGGTTAGAAAGGCTGTTCTTTTGGATAACAGATTACAGAGCCCTGGATATGTTAATTAAATTTTCAACAAATGTCATATTTCAATTCAATGACAGAAAAATGGTCCAAAATGGCTTGGACATTAGTAAAGAGTTTTTCCCATTGTCATCATTAATACATAATTACTAGAGAATAGCACAAAGATGATAAGTTAATTGTGAATATAGATTTATTATGTCTAGCTAGTTTCATAATATTCTAATAAAACAATAAAACAAGTCACTTTAGGTCATTTTACTAATGCTACATGACAGCTTTATCGAATAAAAATTGTTCATCTCACTATCCCAAGGCAGATCCACAGGAATGATATTTTACGTCTTGTAGTGATTTCATGCTTTTTTCCAGATGGTAATAACATAAAATGTCAAGCAAGATTATACCTCTAAGTAAAATACAATAAATAACATATGAAGCACACACACACACACACTGCTAACTCCATTTTCCCGCTATGGATAGTAGTTTTGCTTAAGGATACTGAAGGCACAAATACTATTTCACGTCAACAGTCAGATATTGATGAAATATGCTGCCTCTTAAAAGAGAAACAGAGAAATTATACTATTGAGGGTATAGAAAGGAAAGGAAATATTTGTAAACCAAAATATAACAACATCTTTTTATCTTTACAAGTGTATTTTCAGATACAGTAAGAAAATCATTATTATAGATTTAGAATGTATGTGAAATAATTTAATATTATATTGATATTAAAATAACTTTACTTGGAATTGCTTTACTGTGAGAGCTATTTATAATTAATTTTAGCTAATTCCAATTTCCAATTTCATTATTATGAAATCACAATTTATCATAATATTCAAATTTCTTGGATAGAAATAGAAATCTATATTGTGGAGGTAAAGAAGTTGATAGACATACATTTGAATTCATTTAAAAGGACAAACTAAATAATAGATAATTGTTATGAAGCTGATTAGTCTAATTTTCATTACAATAATGAAATATTTGAGTCAAGTTAACAATACTGAGATTTCGTCTTATTCGTGAAAGAATGGCTTTCCTCAAGATCTCCAAAAGCAACGAATGCTGGTGAAGTTGTGGGGGAAAAGGAAAATTTCTACATTGCAGCTGGGAATATAAACCAGCCTAACCACTATGGAAATCAGTATGGAGATTCCTCAGGAAAGAAATGGCATTTGTCCCAACTACACCTGTTCTGGATATCTTCCCAAAAGTGATGAAGCCATAATACTAACGTGATACATGAATACCCATGTTTTTATGAGCACAGCTCACAATAGCTAAGTCTTGGAAGCAGGTTATATGCTCATGAACAGGTGAATGGATAAAGAAAAAGTATGTACACACAATGGAACCCTAGTAAGCTATAACGAAAGAAGAATTAGAGTCATTTTTAGGAAAATGGATGCACTTTGAATCCATAACGCTAAGTGAGATAGAGCAGATACGGAACATTAAATATTGCATGGTTTCTCTTGCGTGAGAATTCCACAGAACAAAATAAATGATAGGTTACAGGAAACAAAGCGATCCACTTTGTGGAGTGAAGGGGGGTGCTTGAGAAGGGGACAGACAAGCAGGTGAAGAAGGGAAGAGGAACTAAAAAGGATCAAGATGTGATATGTGTAAGGACCAATTCCCTGCGATGATTGTGTTCATTATGTCTCAGAAACATGCATTCATAAGAAAAGAAAGATAAGAGTTCTATTTAGCTCATAGTTCTGGGGGTTGAAGCACACACACAATGGACAGCAAATTTCAAAATACGGATGTTCTTCATTTAATGACCTACCAGCTTCATGACTGCTCAGACTCATGACCAAGACTCTCTATTTGGAATTACAACCTGTCGTTTTTATTTTGCACAGTTCTGTACATCTTATTGATAGAGCTTCAGTGTCTTTTTTTGTACCATGCACCTTGTTTATACAGTAGTTTAATTATTGCTGATATGGTACTGTACAGTACTGTTGTTTTATGTTTCATTGTACATTACAGTACTGCATGTAAGAGTTATGTAAATAAAAGCAAAGCTATCAAGTTGGAGTTTCCTTTGAGCATTTCTTTGTTCTAAATATTGAAATGTACAAAATACAGCATATACAAGTCCTCATTTAGCAACCAACACAATTAAAGACCTCGTCGTGGGGCTGAAACATGGTAGTTTAATGAGGAGTCTACGTTGAGCCTTAAAAGACACTCGAGCCACAGGAGGAGATGATGGGGTGGAGCGTAGCTTATTAGGAGAATTTTTGTTGCATTATCTAAGAAAAACAGAAATGGGCAAAATGGGTTAAGATGCTTATAGAGAAAGCAGAAAGGATGACCACATGGCTCTTAAATTTACAACTCTGGAGCCATCAAGAAAGATATGGAAAGAAAATATCACAGCTACTGAATGAGCCAAGAGAGAAATTGAGAGAGGGAAAGAGGAAGGAGGCAAGGCAAAAGATGGAGAGAGTAGGAGAAGTGTAGGGAGGATGCAGAGAGATATGAATGAGAGAACTGGGTCAAAGAAAGGACCATTTGAAAGCTGTAATGAATGCTGGGGAGGATCACCGGGAGTTGAGGCCAGCTCGGGCTGAACTGTATAGCGAGTCCTTGTCTCCAAAACCCAAAAACAAAAAGCAAAACAAAAAAAAACAAAAAACAAAAAAAGCTGTGATGAAACATCAGATAAAGTCTTAGATTGGAGATTTTTTTTCATAATACAGGTGAAAAAACTGAGAAATTGGCTACTCTACCTAACACCAGAGTGGACATACAGTGCTAGGAGAAAAAGGAGAGGGTGCTGAGTCACTTGGGAAAAAGCTGATTGAGGTAAAGAAAGGGCATAGGTGATGTTGAAATCCAGTGAATAAAATGTGGAAAGATTAGAAATGATAGTATTGAAATGTTTGAAGCACACTTTAAAGGAAACCAAAAA
This sequence comes from Erethizon dorsatum, assembly GCA_028451465.1. Lineage (NCBI taxonomy): Eukaryota > Metazoa > Chordata > Mammalia > Rodentia > Erethizontidae > Erethizon > Erethizon dorsatum. Next base: position 63,006,813 of record CM051833.1, read on the forward strand.
AAGTAGAAGGCACAAATGCATAGGTGATCTTGTGGGATACTGACAAACTTTTTGTTATACATAATTTTTGAGATGGACTAGAAATTTCATAGCAACTCTGAGAAGATAATGTGTCAAAGTCTATCAGCTGAAGTGTCACTCAGCTGTGATTTGTGAATAAACTTTGTATTTTCAGTTATCCGGAGACAGAAAAGCAAAGCAATGGCTTTTGAATTCTTCTTCTAGCATACTGTTGAAACATACCCACATATGAAAATGCAGAGTTTTGAAATTGAAGGCTTGCTCTCCGACAAACAGAAAAGGCAATTTGGGTGGGGGCCTACTTTCATTTAAACAAAGAAGCAAAGAAAGTAATTTTTCTAGAAGAGTCCAAGAAGTCAAGATCTGTGGGGCATTGTAGTTACATAGGGGTGATCAAAACTACAGTGAATGTTTAGATAAAAATCATTTATTACAGTACAAGACACACTGTCATTAATCCCCTTCAAAATACAACACTTGCTTCAAACACACTTATCTCATTTTTCCTCTTTTATTGGTATATGTTTGTGATACATAATAATTACAAACATCGCAGTGACTTGGTGTCCGCGATGATTGCATCTCAATCATTTTTACTTCCCCTTCCTCTCCCCATCCTTCCCTCTCTGATCCTAGATTCTCTTCCCATTTCCACAAAGTCTTCCTCCCACACATTGATCATCTTTTATTTTGGTCTTTAATTTTGAGTTTCTTATTTAAGATAAAGCATGTAATATTTAACATTTTATAGTTTTTCGTTCATTTAGCATTATGGTCTCAAGATGTATGCATTTTTATACAAATGACTCAAATTTATCTTTCTTTATAGCCAAGATAATATACATATGTGTGTATGTGTATATATGTGTATATATATATATATATTTTTTTTTTTATATATATTGCATTCTCTTTATATGTTCACTCATGTATGGGCATATAGGGTTCTTCCAAAATTTAGCTTTTATGAATTGTGCTATTACGCACATGGGTATACATGTGTGATAGTTAACTGATTGTGTCAACTTGAATAAGAAATGCCCAACCAAATTGGCCCAGCATTGTTCTGGGTGTGGAAGGCCCACCCGAGGGAGGACTGTCCCAGAATGGTATAAAAGGGAGATAAAGAAGGAAGGCTCACTTCTGTTTCTGTGGAAGAGCTCCAGGGTTCACCTTCACCTCAGATGTCGTCTCCTGGCTTCCAGCACAGACTTTTCAGCCTTCCATTCCAGACACTTTGCCTATCGATATGGATTCGCAAGGGTACTATAGTGAGTTACAGGCCTTCACCTGGATCCTTCAGATCCTGAGCATGCAGGCAGACCTTTGCATGCTGCCTCAGTGGCAGCAATTGTAAACCAATCCTATAAATCCTTATATACTTGCGTGTCTTGCATTCTATCTGTTTCTCTATCTAGCACTGACTGATACAGAATGTACCCCTGAAATATGACATCTTCAACTCTTCTGGGAAGATTCCCAGAAAAGATATAGTTGGGTCAAATGGAATTTCTATATTTAATTTTTTGAAGAATCTTCTTACTGATTTCATAGTAATTATACTAGTTTGCACTTCCAGCAACAAAAGTGTTCCTTTTTCCCCAAAACCTCACCACCATTTGTTTTTCTGGTTGTCTGTTTTTGTATTCTTGATGATAGTCATTCTTTCTGAAGGTGATACTTCATCGTTGTTTTGACTTGCATTGTTCTAGTGACCAAGGATGCTGAACTGTTTTTCATGTACTTATTGGCCATTTGTATTTCTTCTTTGGAGAAATGTTCTTTGATTTTGATTTCTCTTCTTTTGATTGGGTCTTCTAATTTGGAAGATGTCTAATTTTTGTAGATATGTTCTACATATTCGTTCTTCGAAGGTTAACTGGTGAAGTTTTTCCCGTATTGTTGGTGCTCTCTTGACTCTCTTGGTTGTTTCCTTTGCTATACAAGAGATTATTTTTTATTTGATATTGTCCCATTTGTAGATGCTTGTATTATTTCTTATGCGATTGAGGCTCTGCTTGGAAAGTCCTCATTTATGCCGATATCTTTTTTTTTTTTTGTGGGTACCGGGGGGACGACCTCAGGACCTCGCGCGCCAGCAGGCGCCCGTGCCACTGAGCGATATCACCGGCCCCTTTTTCATATGTGGGTTCCGGGAGTCGAACTCGGGCCTTCGCCCTTGCAAGGCAGGCGCTTAAGCCGCTGAGCCGTCTCACTGGCCTATGCCGATATCTTCAAGAGTTTTACCTTTTACTGTTTCTATATTTAGCTCTTTGATCAATTCTGATTTAATTTTAATACATTGTGAGAAATACGGTTTTAGGTGCTTTCTTCTGCATGCAGATAACCAGGTTTCCTAGCACTATTTCAGGTTCCTTTTTGCACCGTATGTTTTTTGGCCCCTTTGTCATAAACCACATGGTTGAAAGTGTGTAGGGTTGTTTTTGCTTCCTCATTTTTATTCCAAGGATCAACATATCTAGTTTTTGCCAGTGCCGTGCTATTTTAATCACTCTACCTTGGTAGTATAACTTCAAATCTAGGATTGTTATGCTTCCTGCTTTGCTTTTGTTACTTAGAATTCCCTAAGTCATCTTTCATGAGTTACTGCACATAGTGTGATCAAAAATTAAATAAATGCCTCTCTGGATCACATCCAAGAGAAAGGCAGACTCCTAAAACTTTACAGTGTGCTTTCACCCACCTTATTCACATGATCTGGCACTGTGCACCTTCCAACACTTCCCCAAAATCAGATTACTGTGAAAGTAAACATTTTGAAACTACTCAGGACCCTACAGCTGTGATGGCAGAATTAAAGACACCAAAAAGGACTTCCCAGAACAACTTCAGAAAGCGGTAAAAGGGAAAAGCATCTTGGAAGTGAGGGGGAATATTTTGAGGAAGTTAATAAAGATGTGTCTCTTACTATAGTAAATGTCTATTATTTAAACACACACCATATTTTTAACACGCCTCATATGTGCAAAGTGAATACAGAGGACACATGCTGGCCAAATAGCAAACATTTTAATGGAAGTGTGGAGCAGTCAGGAAGTATTTGGGTATAATTTATCATAGTTTGTAGGAGATACTGATATCCAGGACTTAATGATAATTCTTTGGGCAAATAAAAAGTAAATTTTAGGAGAAAGCAAGGCAACATTGTCCAAGCTCTAAAATGTATCCTGTGATGAACATTCTTGCTAGAATGACAGGACTAAGAGGGAATTTTGAAGAGGCTGTATTCATCTCTCCCTGTGACATTTTTGAGATCACAAATGATGTTACCTGGTTATCAGATTAATAGACATTAACTTTACTAAGTTACTAGGTAGAATGTTTTTGAGATATTATCATGGTACCTCTGGAAAAAGCCAACATTTTTCAGTTAAGAGAAGGGTTTTGCATGTGGCACACAGTATATCCACATCTTATGATATCTCTAAACACAAACTCTAGGAATCTCACAGCTTCACGCTGAGTGACAAGTGTGACTTAGAGAAGACTGGGCAACTAGCCCTTGAGAGCAATTCTTCCCACAGAGTTGATAGCAGGATATGGAGAAGTGTTCCACGGATCGTCCTGGACTCCTCCACCTTTCTCATCCCCTAGAACGAGCTGCAAATAATCACACCTTGCAAACCGACCCTGCTCACTCTGCTCTTCATCTACTTCATTGTCCTAGCTGTTGCGTTCTTGATGCCCCACTTGAGCTACAGCAATGACTTCCTGGCTGATCTCCATATGTGTCTTTTCTCTGATTGAACAGTTTCATAAAGAGAATATGACAAGAGCCTGGAGAGGATATGGCTGGATGACGGCCACTGAAGAGGAAGAGCAGAAACTCTTTTTAGCCAATTTAACTCATCCGGTATCACTTTGAATTAATTTTCTCACCTCTGACTCCAATTACAACTTCCTATTCTTTAGTCATCCTCATAGAACATGGAGAGGAGTTTCATTAATAATACCCTGGAATTATTTCTTAGAAAAAAACTTCAACTATCTAGCTATTCAAAGAAGAATATCCTACATGTTTAGCAATTTATCTCTCACAGATATAAATGACCAAAAGATCAAGTGAGAAGGAAAATAAGGGAGGAGAAGGAAAAATAAAAAGAATCGAGTTGTGTTATGTACATGTACCAACTCCCCACAATAAATGTAAACATTTTGTCCTGCAAACATGTGCTAATAAAAATTTAAAAATAAAAATCGTAATATTTAAATTCCTTCAAAAACTCTAGGTTGTAACATGAAAAGTAAAACACTCTTTTACTGGGAAAATAAATGCTTGAGGTGAACAAGAATTCACACATAAAATATTTTATAAGTAACAAAGTTCATTTTAATTCTTGGTGATTTTTTTTAACCTTATCTCTTGCTTTTTCAGAGACTTTAAGGACTGGAAAATAAATGAAAAATAAGATTGGGGGAGAGAGAGAGAGAGAGAGAACCCTCTGTGCTGCATGTTGACTTTGGCATGTAATCAGACTCTCCCAAATTTAGTGGGTTAAAGAATAGCTACTTATTTATTTAGCTGTTTAGCTCAAATTTCATATGACCAGATATTTTGGCTTGAGCTGGTTTTGGCCAGTCTCATCTGGTTTGGTATTATCTCCAGCTGGCTGGCCCAGGATGGCTCTACTCACACGTCTGGCAGTGAACTGGCTGCCATCCAGAGCAAAGGGAGCGACCATGTGTCACCAGTCACACAACAGATTATTCCAGTCAGGTTCAGAACCATCATGGGCTTCCCAAATCCCTGCTTGCTTCGTATTTGCTGCTGCCTCATTGGCCAAAGTCCAGAATCAGTGTGAAGGACAAAACTCAAAGTATGCATTTGTTTTAATAATATAAGATGATATGTTACATAAGAATCAATGTACATGGGCCGGTGAGATGGCTCAGCAGCTTAAGCGCCTGCCCAGCAAGCGCGAGGGCCCGAGTTCAACTCCCGGAACCCACATACGAAAAAGGGGCCGGTGATATCGCTCAGCGGCACGGGCGCCTGCTGGCGCACAAGGTCCTGAGGTCGACCCCCCCGGTACCCACAAGAAAAAAAAAAAAAAAAAAAAAAGAATCAATGTACATGAATAGTTTACAAGAAATCTATGATGGAAACTATGAAACATTGCTTAAAGAAATTAAAGAAAGCCTAAATAAGTGGAGACATATGACATGTTAATTTATTATATTATTATGCACTATACTGTATTGTATGCTATATTATACTACACTATACTATACTATACTATACTATACTATACTATGCTATACTATACTATGTATGTTATAGTACGGTGTTAGTATAAGAGTTGAAAAGTCAATTGATAGAAGCAAATAGAGAATGCAGAAATAATGCCACACTTACTTGCTAGACCACTTGATTTGACAAACGCTCCAAAGTAGACCCAAAGGAAAGGGAAAATTTTTCCAACCAATATTCTGTAACAACTGAACACCAGTATGGAATAAAGTTAAGCTACAACTCTACCTTCTTACACCATACACATAAATGGGTCATAGGCTTTTATTTAAAAGTTAAGCTGAAACAAGATTAGAAGAAAAGTAATTTATTCGACTGTCTCTGTTTAGGTAAGCAAAGTTTTCCCAGGGATGTTACAGAACGCAATATACACTTTAAAAAATGGTTACTTTAGACATTATCGAAACCTCTTCATCCCAATAGTATTGTAGAATTGTATCTTTATTAAAATGGAATTTCATATTCTTATTTTATTACCCATCATGCTTCCTTGTTATTCATCAAGTTCTTTTTTTTTTTTTTTTATGTGGGTACTGGGAGTCGACCTCAGGACCTCACGCTTTCCAGCAAGCGCTTGTGCCGCTGAGCGATATCACCGGCACTCACCAAGTTCTTTATATGAAGCATCCATACTTCATTAAGATTTACAGTAACCTCTCCTCTCACAATGATTTCAGTTACAAAGGGTGAACTTCTTTAAAGATGTACATCAAATGTATCTCTCTATGAATGTGTCTTCAAATGGTAAACCTGAACTTATCTAGTATTTGATGGGGCAAAAGTTCACCAGGCTTTCACTGAATGTGTACTATGTGTACCTTTGAAGAAAATAATTCCTGTTTATACTAAGCTCTCTTAACAATTTTCATTTCTTTTATTTCTGATACATTTTATAGTTCCATTTCGTTTAAGATTAAAGGTTGTATTTGCATTTGAGACTGCATATATACGTATTTATACATATATTGTTATGGTTTGTGTCTGGATGTCCCCCCCAAAGCCTCATGCAGTCATGGGGGTGGGCTTCTAGTGTTTGTGACTGATTCATGGTCCAATGCTGGGATTGTGGGTGTGAGTGCTACACCCACCCTAGGGCAGGTAGCCTGCATACAATATAAGGAATGGAAAGAGTCTTCTCTGCTCTCTTGCTCCTCCCTTTTTGCTCTTGTTGCTTTGTTGTTTTCTGCCACCATGAACAGTTGCCCTGTGCCATGTTCCCCTCTGCCTTGGAGCCAGCCGAGTATGGACTGAAACCTCCACAAACTGTGAGCTAACTAAACCTTTCCTCCTTTAACTTTGGGTGTCAGGTATTTTTGTTCCAGCAACAAAAGTAAAGTAACCAAGACATATATTATATCTATAATTAGATAAAACTATTTAGAAGACATTTCAGCTAAGCCAAACTTCAACAAAATAAAAATAATGTATTTGGGGGTTTTTTGGTACTTGTTTAAAAATATTTGAATAATCAATTTAGATTAAGAATAGCACAGGCCAGTGAGATGGCTCAGTGGCATAAGCACCTGCTTGGCAAGCATGAGGGCCCGAGTTCGACTGCCGGTAACCACATATGAAAAAAGGGCCGGTGATATTGCTCAGCGGCTCGGGCTTTTGCTGGCGCGTGAGGTCCTGACGTCAACCCCCAGTACCCACCAAAAAAAAAAAAGAATAGCAGCTGTTATTCCCCTTCTGGGTATCATCCCTGAAGAATTAAAAACATCATACCACCGTGATATACGTGCACCCATTTTTATAGCAGCACAATTTGTAATAGCTAGATCTTGGAAACAACCCAAATGCCCATCAACCAAGGAATCGTTATAAAAGATGTGGTATTTTTATACAATGAAATACTACTCAGTCATAAAGAAGGATAAACTTGAGTCTTTTATAGGTAAATGGATGCAACTTGAGACCATACTCATAAATGAAATAAATCAGACTCACATGTGTAAACATCATGTTGTCTCCCTGGTGTGAGAAACTGAAAGAATAAATAAGGTCCAAAATGTACAATAGATATTGTGAAATAGCAAGAAATTGTTCAAAAGGAAAGAGGAACTATGATGGGGCAATGGGGAAAGGAAGGAAGGGAAAAGGAATGAAACAAAATACAAGATAGTTATACTACTAGTTTCTCTTAGTTCATTGAAAAGAAAGGTTTGTACTAATATCCTTTGGAGAATTTTTTATGCCCATATCTTGTATTCTACTTTATTTTTATTTATTTATTTTTTTTGTGGGTACTGGGGGTCAACCTCAGGACCTCGTATGCCAGCAGGCGCCCGTGCTGCTGAGTGATATCACCGGCCCTTTTTTCATATGTGGGTATCGGCAGTCAAACTCGGGCCCTCATGCTTGCCAGGCAGGCACATATGCCACTGAGCCATCTCACTGGCCCCTGAGTAACTACTTTAAAGATAACAATACTCAATGTATTAACTATTGTTATTCTATTGTTTTGAAATTTTGTTTTACATTTTTATAAAATAAAAAAAGCACCTCTGACAAAATAGCTTAAGAATTGATCATATTTAGTATTTTTCTAAGATAATATTCTGTGCTTAATTGGGGCTCTTTGTTTTTACATAATGAGAATGAAATTCTATATTTTTTATTTACTATAAGTTAATTCTATTTAATGGATTTTTGTGTGCTTATCCTGAGCTAAGTACAATGCATAGATGCTAAGAGCAATAGATGAATATAGATATATTTGCATTTGCGACTACACATATGTATCAAAATAATTAGATAAAACTATTTAGATGATGTTGTAGTCAGGGTTTACAAGGGAAGGATTTTATATAGGAGACATAATTTATAGGATTATTTTATAATATTCACCTAAAGAGTCAAATGCAAAAGAGTATAGGAGATCTGTCCATGCACTAGAGACCCAAAGAATCCAGCTGAGGGCCTGGATCCCACAGCAATGCCCTGCACGAGTCCAGCTGGAGGCCTAGAGCCCACAACAATGTCTCATGCAAGTCTGTATCAAGGATCTGCACTGGGAAGGCCCAAAGGTCAGTGGTGGAAGCCAGAAAGTCTGCACCAGTGGGATGAAGGATCTGTGCCAGCAGCTGAGGGATCTGCACTGGAGCCAGGAAGCAAAGCTCAAACTAAAGACCAGAGCTCTCCTGAAAAGAACCACAGCCATCCTCAGTGAAGGTGAGGATCTGAACAAGAGAACAGCTGGGTTTGTATCAGGAAAGCCAGCATGACAAACTTCTCCAGGAGATTCAACTGCCCCACCTCTTCTTCTGATTGGCAACAATCCTCAGGTGGGCCTTCCACGCCCAGCACCAGGCTGATTCAGTTCAGCTGGGTGTTACAAGTTGACTATCAGGCGTCAATGCACCACAGATGACATTCATAGATAAGCCAAAGTTCCACAAAATAAACATAATGTATTTGTTTTAAAACATTTGAATAATCAATTTAGATTGAGAATAACAGTTGTGATAAAATAGTTTATAAGTTGATCAATTTAATATGTTATTTTATGGAAAAATAAAAAGTAATTTCATAGCAAAATAATAGAAGAATAACAACAGTTAATACACTGCATATTGTTATCTTCAAGGTAGTTACTCAAAATATAAGATATAGGCATAAAAATTCTCCAAACAATATTAGTACAAACCTTTATTTTCAATGAACTAAGAGAAATTAGCAGTATCTTAACTATCGTGTATATATATTTATATTTTTTTCCTTTTCCCTTCCTTCTTTTCTCCTTTCCTCCATCCCAGATTCTCTTTCCTTTTGAACAGTTTCTTCCCATTTCACAATATCTCACATCAGGGAGACAATATGATGCTTACACATGTGAGTCTGATTTATTTCACTTATGAGTATGGTCTCGAGTTGCATCCATTTACCTATAAAAGACTCAAGTTTATCCTTCTTTATGGCTGAGTAGTATTCCATTGTATAAAAATATGACATCTTTTTTATCCATTCATCAGTTGATGGGCACTTAGGTTGTTTCCAAGATTTAGGTACCACAAATAGTGTTGCTTTAAACATGGGTGCATGTATATCACGGTGGTATGATGTTTTTAATTCTTCCGGGAAGATATCAAGAAGGGGAACAGCTGGGTCAAATGGGACCTCTAATCATAGCTATTTATCTCCATACTGATTTCCATATTGGTTGTGCCAGTCTGCACTCCCACCAACAGTGAAGAAGGGCTCTTTTTTCCCCACATCCCCTTCAAAATTTGTTATTGGTTAATTTGTTGATGATAGCCATTTTTCTGCAGTGAGATGGAATCTCATTATTGTTTTAATTTGCATCTCTTGAATGACCAATGACATTAAAATTTTTTTCATATATTTATTTGCTATTTGTATTCCTTCATCTGAGAAGTACGTATTCATCTCAGATGCCCATTTTCAGATTGGGTCTTAGAATTTGTGGGGTCTGATACTTTTCAATTCTTTATATGTTTTAGATATTAGTCCTTTGAGGGACAACTAGCTAAAAATTTTTCCCATTCTGTGGGTTGTCTTTTTACTCCTGGTGATTTCTTTTGCTGTGCAAAACTGTTTTAATAAGATGAGATCCTAGTTGTTGATTCTATGTAGTAATATTTTTAAGACAATACTCTCTGTTTAATTTGGCTTCTTATGTAATGAAAATTAAATTCTATATTTTTTTATTTACTATATCTATGCTGAAGGAATCACTGATGTAGTTAGAAAGGTACTTAAATAATAATGGAGGACTATGTGCAGTACCCTAGCAATGTATGCAGAAATGTTTCTGTGTTAGGCATGATCCTAACGGTGCCTGGGCTGCCCAAGACTCCCTAGCCTAATCCAGAAGGCTGTCAACAAGGTGAGATAGGACAGCCTAATTATGTAATGTAACATGACAGAAAATTCTGAAGAAACAATTAAAGTAACTAATCAGTTAATCAAAAAGGAAATTGTTCAGTTGCATACATGGATATCTGTTTATACAAAAATATTCTACCTAATTACAAGAACGCTTTTAAAAGATGGGGAAATCTCTGGCAGGTGACATCATGGGCAATTGAAGCATGAGAAGGATTAGAGGTGACCCTGCTGGTCTAAAGATGGAGGTGGTCATGTGATGAGAAATATGTGTGGCTTCTGGAATCTGAGTGTGTTCCCTCAATAAAAGCCAGAAAGAGAGACATAAACCTCTGTCTTGAAACCTCAAGGAATGGAATGTGACCAACAGCCTGAGTACAGTGGAAGTGGCTTGACTTTGAGTTCAGCCTTGTGAGATCTTAAGCAGAAAATGTAGTTTATTCTGTCTCAATTGCTACTTTCCTGAATTGTGAGACGAGGAATTGGTGGTGTTTCAAGCAGCCTAATTGTAGGGATTTACCAGGCAGCAATAGAAAATCGCTAAGGGCTGTGACAGCACAAAAGAGACGTTAGTTCTGTTGCCTTTAGAATCAAGTGTGGCTTCACTGAGGAGAGGGATTTTTAGTTGTGGCCTGCAGATAAGCAGAGTTTCCTCATTTGGAAAAGTCCACGTCAATAAGGCAGATGGTGTGGCCAGAGTCATGAGGAAAAATGAAGATGGTACACTCAGAAGTCATGAACTTCACTGAGGTACAGAATGTCCAAGGAAACTTTAATCTGTCAGCAATACAAAGCCATGGATGTTTTATTTTTCTATTTTACAAGGAGTAGCGTGAGAAAATTGCCACAAGCTTAAAGCAAAGACTGAAAAGAAGTAAATCCTGTCAGTTTAAGTCAATTAAAATTATTTAGAGTCATGCAATTATAAGAAGAGCTACTTGGACACTGTGAATATTTTCTCGGTTAGATAAAACTGTATTTATTTGACTTACTTCTCAGGGCTCTGATGTCTTTCCTACGATTAATAGGTAGCTCTGAGAAAACTAAAGCATATGCATGTATTTTTTTTTAAATTGCTACAATTTAGCATAACAATATTCAAAGCCTTAAGCAAGAAGCGTGCAGTGATGCTCTAAGTCCGGGCATCACCTGGATAAAACTTGGGGTTTCAAATGAGCTTACTGAGGTGTCTGCATGTAGATGTAAATGAACATCTAAGCTAATGTGGTTGGGCTTTCTTATATATTTGGCTGTAGATTATCAGACAGCCTCAGTTAGGAAAATTGAACCTTCCCCCAACGGGTCTTTTATTCTTCTGCAAGCAGCGTGTGACTCGGAGTGAAAGCTAGCTTCGTAAACAGCTTCCGGGTCCTGTTGGAATAAATGGTCACCAAAACGAAAACCCTGACACACGAACTCCACGACTCCATGGTGGGCGCAGTCTTTTTGTAAAGACTGCAGACCCGGGAACGCTAACAATCCGGGTCACAGTCCACCTGCAATAGTATGGGTTTTCACTTTGTCAAGTAAACCGCTGGTAGATCATGTGAGGTCTGCAGGACCTGAACAATAGAGGTTCAGTGGTCTTGTTGACAAAACGGTGAGTAGATGGCGCTTGTTAAAGCATTTACAGATGCAATTTCCACAGCAACGTTGTAGCCGAACAGACATCTACAAAGGAAAAATTCAGCCTTTGGCTACGGGATCCCATATTAAATGAAGGCTTATTTTATCATGGAATATTATTCTGAAACATATACTTTGCTAATGTTAATCTTTTTGTTTGTTTGTTTGTTTGTACCGCGAATCGAACTGAGGACCTCATGCTTACCAGGCAGGCGCTGTGCCGCTGAGCTATACCCCTGGCCCGCTGATGTTAACCTTAATAGCTTTCTGTGTGAAAATTTGCTCTATACACAATAAATTAAGTGACGTAATCATTAGGTTTGTTTCTGCCAGTGCGAGTTTTCTCCCCATTCATGACCTGCTTACCACTGTTCATCATTTCTTGTGATGCACTGTGAAGTAAATTATCCAAGTGTGGAAATTTTAATTCATTTGTTTAGAGGAATAATTTTACTCAGAGACACAATGTAATATACTTTAAGATGTTTATATAAGCAATTTTATTTTTTCATTTCTTGAAAGATTCTTGTCTTGCTATTTTACTGCTGACTATATCACAGCAGACTTGCAAAACGAAATGTTCAAGATATATGACAGTGATGATTATTGATTAAATTTATTCTGCTAGCAGTCCCACAATATTTAAGTTTCACAAATCTAAATAAAATGTTTTAGTGTCAATAGTTGCCTCATAGTTAATTGTTTTTTAATATGGATTTAGATGAATCAAACATGTATATTTTAATATTTAAACATTTTTGTAGTCTAACACAGATACTACTGTATAACCAGCTAAGTGTGCAGCTGATCCAGACAAACCGATGTAAATTATGTAGCACATGGAATGAATATTCGCCTCATATTTAAATATTCCAAAATCATTTGATTTAGAAAAAATTGTAAGAGACCTACGTCACTGAGGCTTTTGAAACAGAAAATTGCCACTAATAGGAAATTATAGCGAGATGTGGAGCAAGGTATTTCTCTCAATGAGAATTTACATATCTCTTTTTGATGAGTTATTTTTCCTTACTGTCTTTTCAATCCTATGTATTAATTAACACAAAAAGTAATATATTTTTTGATTTAAAAGCTGTGGAGATTAATCCATTCGAGACTTACAATTTTTAGGAATGCCGCTATATTCAGACTGACCTAATATTACTATTATTTCAATTATTACTATGAGTATTTAAAAAAACTTCCTGTAATTCTTCATGACATCTTTTTAAAATATTTTTTTGCAGTACATAATGTTTACATTCCTTGCATGGAGTTCGTACAAAACACATTTTAATTCATTTCTTAATTCTCTTTCTCTCTCCTCCCCCCAGTCTCTTGGTCCCCTTCCCCTTTGAGAAAGATCTATCTCTCTACTTCTTATTATGTGTCATTTATTTTAATCTTCACTTATAGTAAGGAATGTATGGTACATGCTTACCTAAACCCTTATAATGGTAACGAATTGCTATTGTTTTCCACATCTCTAGGATCTTGATTTTAAGAGTATGGAACAAGATTAAATCTTCTATAATTTAACTATGCAGTTTGTTTTTCCAATACTTTGGAGAAGCTATTATGTTGGAAAAAATTGTCACATACTTTCTCAAATTTCCTGTCCCAAATCATGATGAGGCTGAGGATTGTTGCCTACTCTTATAATTCAAAATGACTTGGGGATAAAAATCAAATGTCCCATCATATAAATTTAATTTTAATAATTAATTGATATATAAATTTACCATCTCTACAGAACATAATTTGACTTTTCTGGACCTGTGCCAAGCAGCTAAAACTTTTACCTGCTATTCCAGTTTTTTTCTATCATATGTAAACTTCAAGATCTTCCTTATTAGTGCTATAAAAGTATAATGCTCCATTTTGACAATTTTAGTAATGAACAGCGCTGTATTCTGTTCTCTTCCACCTGTTTGAAGATACCATTTCCCGTGAAGAGCACATACTTCAATAACATCCAAACACTTAAAGCTTTTTCACTGTAACCTAGGAAATTTCTTGTTTGGATAGGATATTGTAAGACAAACACCGTTCCTCTCAGAAAAGCTACTCATTACTACCTTTCTACATTAAGCATGCTGAAAATTGGCATAGAATCACAAGATGAAAGAATGTTAAGGAGACAGAAAGCTGATTTATACCTTGCATAGATACCTGTGCACCAGCGTAGCGGTGCAGAAGCTGAGAGCCAGAGATGAGAAGAGATTATCCCAAGAAGTCATGGATTAGAACACGATCCTCCGCTGAATCCAAGACTATTTTTCACAAAATTATTTCTGAGTGTTGATTATTCTAAGTAATTATTTTCCAGTTTTCTTCTGTGAACCCTGGAACAAAACCCTGATATAAGAGCTTTGGGAATTTAAAGAGCGACTCTATTGTGCTTTATATAACACGTAAGTTCAGTAAAATTGCTTATAAGGTATATTTTAAACAATGTATGTATAGTGTTCATATATTGTTCATTACATATATAAATTCATTGACATTTAGTTTATTTTTGTTCTGAGTTATTTAGCTCTTATCCCTTTTTGTCTCCTAAGATGCGGAACCAGTGCTGAGAAATGAATTCTATACCAAGTGAGGACCTAACGCACTGATCATTATTATCAATTCTTAGTTGTATAGTATAACTCACAAATTTATTTATGTGTATATGTAAGAGATGATAGAATTGGCAAACCTTTCTAGCTTTCATTGTGTGCCCTATGTATGAAAATTGATTGATTTACTCTTGGCCCATAACTAAAACATCACATTTTGAACAATATTCTCTCTGGTGATATCCATTGTAAATGTTATCTTTAATGTATTGAAGACTTTTTTTTTTTTGGTAAGTGTAAATTCTGTGATAAATGTTGTCTTGTATTCATACCAAAAAGCAAATTTTCCTCATTTTTTATGAAATGGTATAAAAATCTTTAAAAACTTATTATTTTTAAGTTTCTGATTGTCAAAGCTGAGAACTACAATAACTATTTTTACCTTACTTAGGAACGCTGTTAATGTAAATCATTTAAGTGATGAACAAAGCAATTTTGTTTGAATAGTTTGTACACAATCAAGCTCACCCTATCGTGTTTGTTGCATTTTACTAGGAAGAAGAAAGTGGGACATCCTGTCCATACCCAGAGAAAGGCTTTCATGAAAGCACAGGTAAAGTCTGTCTGCCTCAAGGATATAACATAAAATTGTGAAATATAAGAAGAATGGAGGTGCTCTGCCAACATCAGACAAAATACAGTTCTAGTCAAAAGGGACTAAAGAGACAAAGTGGAATATACCATAGTGATATGCAGGCAAATTCTTCAAAACCATCTGTAGGTACACCTAATGATAATATTTGCAAATAACGTAAGCAAATTTTGACTTAACTAAGGTAAACTAAGTTGATTTAACTTTCAAATGAAGGAAGACTATAATAACTCTGCATCAATTACTAAAAATGCCAGTAAAAAATTGTTGAAGTTGTAGATAATAGTACCATTAACTAACTTGACCTGGTTGTTATTTGTAGAACATTATACCAAATAATTTCAGAAATACATTATTTTAAAGGGTAATTGGTGTATTAATTAAAAAAGTAAATTACATGCTGGGCTATAAAAGAAGTAGCAATAAAGCTAAAATCAATGAGATCATGCAAAATACTTATTGGACTGAATTCAAACTCTACCATTTATTGCAAAGCTATTAGACTGTGAATATGATGGTTAATTTCGATTTTCAAACTGACTGGGTTGAAAGACATCTAGGAAATTAGTAAAGCACACTTTTGGTTATATTTGTGTGGGTCATAAAGGCATGATTTGGGGAACATATCTGGTTACTGGTCTCTACCTCTCAGGCACTTCCCCTGCTGTATTCTTCCCAGATGCCGTGGATCGAGAAGCTTTCCTCCCCCTGATGTTTCTGCCATGGACACAGCCAACCATTGACTGAAAAATCTGAAAATATGAGTCCTCTTTCAGGAGTTAGGTATTTTGCCCCAGCAATGGGAAAGCTGGCTAATGCAGGGGATCTTTGAGACGTGATTAGGGTTAAACGAGGTTGTGAAGGCAGGGCCCTCATGGATGGTATCGCTGTCCTTATGACAGGCCTTAGAGAACTTCCTTCCTTCCTGTCACGCAAGGATGTACTGAGAGGACTGTCAGTAGTCTGGGAAACAGTCGCCCACTAGCAAAGAATCAGCCAGCACTCTGACCCTAGATGCCCCAGCCTCCAGAACTTGAGAAATAAATATTTGTTAGTTTAGGCATTGAGTCTACTGCATTTGTTATTAAAGTCCAAGCTAACTTAGAAAATATTGCATATTTGAAATATATTTAAACATCATAACAATAAAACATCTGCACAAATACCAAATATTTAAAAATAATCAAACACTTGTAAATAATTACTATGTATTACAATAGAAATCAGAATACTATAAATGATTATGAATTAAATGATAATAAGAAAACAGTATACCAAATGTGGGATTTATTTACAGCAATACTTGAAATCAAATTTGTAGTTTGTAATTCCTATACAAACATAGAAAAACTGTCCAAAAATCCCAGAAATCTGAGATGAACTTGAGGCATTTGTAGGTAAATAGATACACCTTGAGACCAAAATATTAAGTGAAATGATTTAGACACACAAATTAAATATTATATAGTTACTCTTATAAGAGAAAAATAAAAGATGGCTAATAGGAAGGAGGGAGATCTTTTTTAAATGGGATGGGTAATAAGAGATGGAGGAAGGGAAGGGAGGTGGGAGGAATGGGAGAGAAAGAGGATATAAAAAAAAATTAAAAAGTAAAGAAATAGAGCTTTTGCAATGGGGAGGGCACCAAGAGTTGGAAGAAGCAGGGCTGGATAGGAGGAGTATGGGATTAAAAAAGACTTAAGACATGCTATGTTCATGTACCAACTCCCCACAATAAATGTAGTCATTATGTATTGCAAACGTGGACTTATAAAAAATAAACACATACATACATACATAGAATTTCAGAGATCCAAAAATTTCAAAAATCAAGAAATCTAAGAAAAACTATTTCCAAAATAAATATTAAGCAAGAAATACTGACAACAAAAATCACTCTCATAGAAAATATAATGTCAGTAAAGAACACTAACAAAGTTAAAAGTTAAATTTTGGAGATTAATAAATGGAATAGACGAAAAGAAGAAAACACATTACCAAACACTAGGGGAAGAAATAGAGTTTCCCACTTACCATATATCAGATAGATATTAAGCATTTAATCGGATTATCATGAACTTTATGTTAAAAATATAGACAATTTTTATATGAACTGTACAGATCCCTTGAAAAAATAGAACTTGCAACAGATCACAAATGATGGAACATAGAATGTGATAGCCTGATCTTTCTTTGAAAAAGTCACATTGATTACCAACCAACTTCTTTTAAGGAAAGGTTAAGCTCAGATGTCTTCCGTGTTCAATTCTATGAAACATTGAAAGGAAAAATAGTAATCATCTCCACAAAGACTTGCACAAAATAGAAAACTCCCTAACTTGTTCACGTGACTTACAACCTTAAGTGGTGCACGCCTGTAGTTCCTGCACTCTGGAAGCCTTGTGTGATTATTCAGGTTATTGGCAGAATTCAGTTATATGCAGTCGTAGCACTTAAATTTTCATTTCCTTGCTGCTCGTCAGCCTAGGATCAGTATTCTAGAGATCTGCACATTTCTTGGCTCATCCTTTATCTTTCAGAGTATTTAACAAGTCCATTACATGTTTTGAAGCTCTCTGATCTTCCCATCTCTCTCCTCTCTTCTGCGTTCCCATCTCCCACATATCTTTAACTGACCTTTTTGCTTTATGTGTTGTTTGAACTCATTCACATAATTACCATGAGTTCAACTAGATAATCCAATATCATCTTCCTGTGTTGGGAGTCGCTGACAAGTGCCTTGATTCTACCTGCAAATTTCCTTCATAGAAATCCTTAGATTGGAATTTGGTTAAATGACACAGGATAGGAATCTTGGGAGGGAGACTTCTTTAGAATTCTGTGACCCTCAGTTTCCTTACTTTTGAAAAAAATTTTATAATCAATAATAAATTTGTTTAAGAAAATCAAGGTGCTATACAATTGTACATGAAACAATAAAAGAATATACAAATCATGACCCTCAACTTCAAATAATAGAGTTTAGAGTCTGGAGAGACATGCAAACAATTTTTACAATAAGCTGTTATAAAAACGCTTGAATATGAGTGCCAGCGATGAAGTTCCATGGAAGTAAGATGACTGCTTAAGTGTGGGTAGAGCCAGAGTGAGGACAGATTTTACAGAGGAAATATGATCTGATTTTTCTAAAAAAATGTTAGTTCAGAAGGTGAAACGGAAACAAAACTGCAGGAACAAGTATGTGCATAACAGTGAGGTTGCTTTTAAAGCATGCAATATAGTGGAAATGAAAGCGAGACTATGAGGCGAAGGTGTGGTCCAAATGAAGATGGGAATAATTAAAAAATATAAAATAAACTAGAATTTAAAAATAGATTAGAACTGAGTTTACATATATGCCTGCAGTGATGGACCACAAGAAAACAACAGAAGTCAAAACCTATAAATCCAGATGTGTAAGTGTGGGGCTGTATATGTGCTTACATTTAAGACAATTTTGTATAATATAAACTGGATAAGTGGACCCAAAGTTGAGAGACTTGAGAACAAAATGAAAGGAAAATCACATGAGTATTTCATAATAGAGTACTCCAAGGTCAGCTTCACATGTTAATTTAGTTCAATTCATTTTTATCTATGAATGGCAGAAATAAACTTAATTGATTCTTTGGAGATAGTTTTTAATATAGGATCCAAGTAGCTTTTTATCCCCACACTGCTGTTTTGACTTTCTCCAGCTCATATTCGCTGTGCATATTTACTGCTTTCATATTTTAGTCTTTGACTTATTTATTTATTTACATTAACAGTACCAGATTTTGGAAGATAATCCAGTTATGCACCAGCTTTTCTCCTCTTATGCTGCCCTATCAAACATTTATACAAATGCTGAATAGAACTGATTCAATTTATTATTACTGAAGCAAGCTGAGGACTGCCATAAAGTGAATTTTAGTTTATAATTCATGATCACGGGGAGAAAAAATAATACATCTCAGGAAAATGGATGAACTTAAAGTAGCATGTTTTAAATATATGTTTGTGTATTCACAATAGAGATCGTTCTCCAAGGAAATTATTTTATATGGATTCACGACACTAACTACCTGCTACAAATTTGATGTGTACTTGCTGTAGCACTGCAAACTGATCCCTGCGGACATCCGACACCTTTCACGGAAAAGAGGCACCAACAAGCCAGGCAGTGCACACTGGCTCTGTTCCTCACGCTATTCATAACACTGTGCGCAGTCTCGGTAAGAAGCGGCCAGAAACTGTTTCTACTCAATATTAAATAAGTATTTCTACGCTCATCTGACCTTAAATCACTTGTTTTAAAGTTACAATATTTTAAGTGAATTAAAACAGTCTTTGACTTTTAAAAGTTCTTAAACAGTACATAAAATCACACAGTGACTTTTCTGATATTAATCAGAGTGCTAATCTTAGCAGGTGCAGTAGGGGCCACCAGTATTTTCCAGGTTCTTATTGTCCCATTCAATGAATTGGCAGGACGATTGGTGAAGGTAAGAGATTACTGTTTATTTTAAAGCAGAAATAAGAAGAAAATGGAGAGGGAAAGAAGCACAGAAGACATGCTGAGGGAGAAACTTGGGCTTTGAAGGGAAAAGAGAAGATGCGCCCTGCAAGCAGAAAGGACCACGGCGAGAACAAGAGGGGAGTGGCGCAAAGTCAATCCCTGCCGTCTTTTTATGGCTTCTTTGACAGTTGACCCAGGTGGTCCCACTTGAGCTCACACTAGGAGATTGGTGTCAGGTGCTAGGCTCAATGTGCTCTCAGGTAGGAAGATTAGTGCCGGGTGCAGGGTTTGGCTTGATCTTGAGTCAGGCTCCAACCTGCCGCTCTGCGCCCACGGTTAACATATCTCCGCAGCTGGCAGGTCTGCCCAGCTGCTCCAGCCTTGTTGCCATGCCCTAGCCTCCTACTTAAATAAGAACAAAAAATTAGAGAAAAAGCACCATGGAAACTTACTGTTCTTAAGAATTAGTTTTTAAAGCTGCCAAAACTGTTCGGTAAATGTATTTAAATGAGTGGATGGCCTTGTTTTTTTCATTTAATAAACCATTCTTGGGTGATACTCTTATGGAAGCTTGGATTCAGTGTTGGAGGAGATAGTGGAATTAAAATTTAGGGGATTAGGAAAGTGATAAATGTATAGTACATTACAAATTATTTACTATCTGTACTTATACTATCTTTTTTTAGTGTATTATATGATGATATATGCTTTAAAAGAGTTAATATATAAATCAGAGAAATGAAATATGGATTGACTGTTTCATGGGTTTGGGAGGGAGTACAAGCGCATCACAAAGAAAATAGTGAGGGAAGGCTTGACTGAGCTGGTGACCTTTGGGAAGGTTTGAAGTGGAGCCTTGTAAATGTTTTGGAAGGATAAATGGAGAGAGAGAGACGCAAGAAATGCAAGGGTGAACAATGAGGAGGCAGTGGTGTCCAGGTAAAGTAACTCTCAAAAAAAAGAGCCATGATTTTAATGTTTGCTCACTGTTGTATAAATGCATTAGGACCAAAAGTACTTGTGAAAATTAAATTAATTTTTGGATGAATAATTTTAAACATTACGTGCGGAGATAAAGGTAAGTCACACAGGAAACAATCTGTAAAAGACCTATAAGGTGCCAGTTAATTGAGGTTTCGATTAATGAAATCTAAAAGCTCCATTAATTTGTACCTCTATGTCATAAATAAATGTATATTAAATTAATAAATAATATTGGATGGAAGGAGAGGCAATGTTTCAACTTTCAATGGTCAGGAAAGGTTCTGTGTTGGTAATCCTCTATGTATTAGTTTTGTTTTCCTTTCTGATTTTAAGTTTATCTCTCAGAAATTTGGCATTCCTTCAAGTCTACTGTTAGCACATTTTAATTTCCTTCACACTGACAATGACAGTGAAGCCTACCATCCATGGTGAATAATTTCTTCTTCCTCATCTCCTCATGTGACAGAGATAGTCACTTTGGTGAATGAGTCTAACCTAATTCCTGAGGACCTCAAGAAAATATGAACCATTTGTCCAAAGTTTGGATTCTCTTATCATGTTAAACATTCTTCCCTTTACCATTTTCTGGAGACCTTCTATCATCACCTAGATTCAATAACCCCACTCTTCAAGAATTGCAAATGTAAACACAATCAAAAAAATGCAGTGTTAACAGATTCTTTTCCATGTTTCATAGAGATAAAGCCATTTTCTTCCTTCACAAAAAAGCTTCTAACATGAAATAGAGATCTCAGTTCTACTTGTTCGTCATTCATCTTCACCATCCACTGCCATTCACCTGTCAGACTGATGTCTCTCACCGGATTTACTTTAGTAAGCCATTAAGCTTCTCAGAGCTAGATGGAAATTTTCACTTTTTACCTCATATGGACACTTAAGTGCTATTTCATTCACTTGAATATTTATCTCTTCTTATTTCTTCCCTAATATTCAGTGGCATCCATGTTTTTTTCTTCCTTTCTAGTAATTTTTTCATGATTATCTTTTCAGTCCTTTCCTTCTCCTTTTCATGATCCCATACACATAAATATTCTGATGTTATGCTCTCACCTACCCTTTCCATATTGTATGTGCTACCTTAATACATTCACAAATTGCTCATCTGTGAGCTTATCTAAACACATAATCAATATATTTCTTCCAGATATATTCCACAAGTTCCAGAAATTTATTTCTAACACCTTTCAAAGTATACATTTTAAAATAATCAATAGAGCTAAACATCAAAATCTTTCCTCAATTCTATTCTTCTACTGTTCTAGTAATTGGGAACAAAGGTTTAAACACTCATTTTTTGTTAAAACCTTAAGCTGGAAAATGTATTCTAAAGAGCCTTTTGCTATGCAAAAGCTTTTTAATGGGATGAGATCCCACTTGTTGATTCCTTGTAGTATTTTCCACGCAGTTGGGGTTTTGTTCATGAAGTCTTTGCCTACACATATGTCTTCAAGAGTTCTGCCTGTTCTCTCTTCCAGCAGATTTAGTTTTTCTATTTTAATATTTAGATCTTTGATCCATTTCTATTTTAATTTAGTGCACAGTGATAGACATGGATCTAGTTTTACTCTTCAGCATATGGAAAGCCAGTTTTCCCAGCACCATGGTTACAGAAACTATCTTTCTTCCATTGAACATGTTTGGCCCCTTTGTCAAAGATAAGGTGGCTGAGTGTGTTTGGATTTGTTTCTGCATCTTCTATTCTGTTCCATTGATCCTCAGGTCTGTTTTTTTTGCCAGTACCATGCATTTTTATCACAGTATCTCTGTAGCATAATTTCAAGTCAGGGATTATGATGCCCTCTGCCTTTGTTCCCAAGGTTTGCTTTTTGCTATTCTACATCTCTTCTTATTCCGAATGAATTTTAGAAATGTTTTCTCTAGTTCTGTGAGGTATGTCAATGGTATTTTGATTGGGATTGCAATAAATCTGTATAACAATTTTGGGAGTATTGCCATTTTGACTACATTGATTCTTCCTACCCATGAGCAAGGGATATCTTTCCGTTTTGTGATATCTTCTTCAATCTCTTTTTTCACAGTAGTGTAATTTTCAATGTATAGATCTTCTATTTCCTTTGTTAGAGTGATTCCTAAGTATTTCATTTTTTATGCTACTGTGAAAGGTGTGATTTCCCTAATTTGTCTCTTAATGAGTTTGTTGTTCGTGTATAGGAATGCTATTGATTTTTGCAAAAGAGATCACCAACAGAGTGAAAAGACAATCCACAGAGTGGGAAAATTCTTTTGCCAGTTTTCTCTCAGACAAAGGACTAATATCTAGAACATATAAAGAATTGAAAAATATCAGACCCCACAAATTTAAAGACCCAATGCAAAAATGGGCATCTGAAATGATTACACATTTCTCAGATGAAGAAATACAAACGGCAAATAGATGAAAAAATGTTCAACGTCACTGGTCGCTTGAGAGATGCAAATTAAAACAATGCTGAGGTCTGGTGAGATGGCTCAGCTGCATAAGCACCTGCCTGGCAAGCGCGAGGGCCCGAGTTCGACACCCAGAACCCACATATGAAAAATGACTGGTGATATCGCTCAGCGGCACGGGCGCCTGCTGGCACACAAAGTCCTAAGGTCAACCCCTGGTAACCACAAAAAAAAAAAAAAAAAAAAACAATGCTGAGATTCCATCTCACTCTACAAAGAATGGCTATCATCAAGAAATCAACCAAGAACAAATGCCGGTGGTGATGTGGGGGAAAAGGAACACTTCCACTGTTGGTGGGAATTTAGACTGGTGTAACCATTGCAGAAAGCAGAGTGGAGATTCCTCTAAAAATAGGATTAGCAGTCCCATTTTACCCAGCAATTCTCCTTCTTGGTATCTTCCCAAAAGAATTAAAAACATCATACCACAGCGATATATGCACACCCATGTTTATAGCAGCTCATTTTGTAATAGCGAAATCTTAGAAACAACCCAAATGCCTATCAACTGAAGAATGTATAAAAAAGATGTCTTTTTTAATATAATGGAGTACTACTAGCCATGAAGAAGCACAAAACTGAGACATTTATGGATAAATGGAAGCACCTTGAGCCTATAATCTTAAGTGAAATAAATGCGACACACATGTGTAAATATTGCATTGTCTCCTTGATGTGAGAAACTGAAAGAGTAAATAAAGACCAAAATATACAATAGATATTGTGAAATAGGAAGAAATTGTTCACAAGGAAAAGGAACTAGGGAGGAAAAGGGGGAAAGGAAGGAAGGGAAAAGAAACAAAAATGATAAAAGAAACGGAAACAAAGCTCCGTAAGTAAGGAGGGGAAGTGAAGTTGAAGGGAGGGAAGGGGATTGGGAAAAAAGAGAGGAATGAAGATATATCATACACATGTAGAAATTCCCTATGATGAAAATGATCATTATGTATATCTATATTGTACCAATAAACAAAATAAATAGCCCCCTGTGTCTCTTTGATGTATCAGTTGACTCATTTACAATTTTCATCCTTAAATTTCTATGTGTTAAAAATCTATTCTTGGCCGGTGAGATGGCTCAGCAGCATAAGCTCCTGCCTGGCAAACGCAAGGGCCCGAGTTCAACTCCCGGAACCCACATAGGAAGAAAAGGGCCGGTGATATCGCTCAGTGGCATGGGTGCCTGCTGGCCCGCAAGGTCCTGAGGTTGACCCCTGGTACCCACAAAAAAAAAAAAAAATCTATTCTTGTTTCTCAATTCCTTATAACATCTCTTATAACAGCATTTACTTTCTTCAGTGGAAAACAAATAGTGCATTCTTTACTAGATATAGTTCAAACTTTAGTGATCCTTCTTTTTCCAGCAAAATCATTATTTTCCACTATATATGTGCTTTCCTAAATTTTGAATAAATATATATCTATTGTAAAATAAATATAAGCATTTAAAATAAACAGATTGTTTCACATTACATACATCACCTTTTTGATATGTTCCCAATCTCTTTTCCTTAGACAAATATCCACATCTTCATTCATAGAAATGGAAGTGCCTATATTGACAAAAGGCAATCTATTGCAATTGATCTGCTATTTATCCTAGAGAGCATATTGTTCCTTCAGATACATGGATAATTCTAATTTACTTGTGAAAACAAAGGCCTTCTTTCCAAAAGAGAAAAACATTTGTAGATACTTGAGTATCTACTTATCAAATCTAAACAAAGCATTATTAATTTTTAAAATAGGGAAAACTCAGAAATAGTACTTAATATAAAACAAATACTGAAAAGCTTTAAAACACATTGAAGAAAATAAGGATGATTAATTTTAAACTATAAGACAGAAGCAATTATTCATAATAAAAAGAAAAATATTTATTTAAAACACAAAGTATCTCTATTTTAAAAGGTTTATAAAGACCCACTTACTTTTGCAATATTATTTAAATCCATCATATTTTAATGGTAAAAATAAAAACTAAATGTTTCTCCATTTAAATCAAGACAATGCAAAAATATCTATTGTTACCATTTATATCAACATTTAGAAGACCAAATACAGTCAGGAAAAGAAAATAGAATATACAGAGCCTGAGAAAAAAGAAATAAAACATTTTTTAAATTTTCCTCTCCAGATGGCATGGCTTTTGTATAAATAATTCCAAGAAATCAAAATGACAATAAATCACTGGGAATGAATAAGTAGTTAGAACAAGGTTGCAGGGGGAAAGGACAATAAACAAATAGTCATTTATTTACTGCCTGCCAACAATAGACAGTTGGAACTTGAAGTTGAAAAACAATGAAATTGTATATTAACATCAAAAAAATAGAAATAGTTATAAATTAATCAAACATGTACTCAGCAAAAGACAATGTTAATAAAATAGAACACATTTCACAATTGTGAGAAAGTATTTATAAAACATCCATCCAATGAAGGAATTGTATCCATGACTTACAAAGAACTCAAACATCAATGACTAACAAAAATCTCCATTTAAAAATGGGAAGAAAGGAGACCAGGTCAGGTGGCATGGGAGGAGGTGCACACACCCAGCAGTAGGTAGAGCAAACAGCAAGATGAAGCCAGGCCCTGGCAGGGACTCACAGGTGTGACCAGTGAGACCAAGCCCTGGCATGGGTACCCGTGCAGGTCCAGGTGAGACCAGCAGTGTGGAAAAGTCTGAAGCAGCAGTGAGGAGCCAGCAGTTGGTAAGTTAGGTGAACCAGTGTTGAACTTTGGCACACAGACACTCAGAATAGAAGTGGGCAGATTCACCATTCTATATCAAAGGGCCCTGGTGAACTCAACCAACAGAAGACCAGCCCCAGCCCCCACATACAGAGGCAAGATCAGCTCCATATCCCGTACAAATCCCATGGCAAATTTGGCTGGAATACACAACACACCTCTGGGATCTATCTTGGACACTAGCACACAACTGTGAATACCAGAGTAATTTTATTACTTTTATTCTCCCTTCTTTATCTGATTGGCTATCTTGTTCCTGTCTGCTTGAGTTTTGTCTTGTTTTGTTTTGTATTTTGTGGTTACTTCTGGTTTTTTTTGGTTCTTTTTGTTGTTTTTTTTCCTTCTCTTTTTCTGGTCTCTTTTTTATAGTCCTTTCTTCTCTCTCTTCCTTCTTGTTTTTGCTGTTTAGATTTCTTATGTTTCTTTTTTGTTTTCTTCTACTGATCCTGTTTCTCTCTTTCCTCAACTACCTCTTGAATTTATCATACTTTCATATGAGAAAACATTGTCTCTTCCCTTTCTGATCCACTTCAATACTCATTTGCTTTCTCTTTCATTCTTTCCCTCTGTGTCCTCCAGTTTCTCAAAACTTGGGTGACCATCCTTTGACTTCCAGCCTTGATTCTACTATATTTGAGCTCATTCATCACTTTCTCTTGTCTCCTACCCACCTTAAGCCCCCTCCCTGACAACAGGGTAAAATCACTCCACTAAGGGGAAAATCACTGCTCAACAAGTACATGGTATATGTTGAATTTTGTTATATAACTTTAGAATTTGCTCATGTGGTTAAAGGTATCAAGGTAATAGTTTCCACAGTTTGTCAGTAGCTAAGCTGCACTTAAACTATTGTTATTGTTAACTGTACTATTTTAGCCAGTATGTCATACATGTTATATTCCATTTTTCTCCCTTGTATGGTAACACTGTGATTGTATGCAGTCATAAACATCACCATAGTCCAGCACCAAAGACTAGGTGCTGAGCGAAACAGTAAATTTTCATCATTAAAAAATTGGAAAGGTAGGTTCTTGGGATAGTCACAAAGAACCACCTATATCTAGAAGACATCACTGAAGAACAGACAACTCCAAGGGAAGCCTCGATACTAGTGATAAAGCTTCCTACCATAAGAAATCAGCAAGCATCAACATGGAAAACAAAGCAAAATAAAAAAGAGAAAATAGAAAATGACAAGATTCAGAAGTGAAATGCAACCCCAGACCCCCAGCCCACCCGGGACAAGGCTGGAGCACAATGACATAGATGAAATTGGAAGTCAAACACTGCAACTTTCTGAAATGACAGCAACGTAGGTGAAAAAACAAGTGGAAAGGCTAGAGAGAAAGTAATCTCTCAGGTACAAAATGAAATGATGATCAAAATGAAAGATATTAGAGTAGATGCAGATAAAAGAATAGCAGATCTTAGGAAAATGATGGAAACCATAAATGCCCAACTTAGGAAAAAAATGGAATCCATTAAACAGGTCCAAACAGAAACCCAAGAGATTAAAATCTCCATTGAAAGTATATGCAACAGATTGAATGAAGGTGAGGATAGAATATCAGATCTTGAAGACAGAATTGCAGCTAGTGATCATGAAAAGAAAGAAATCTTAAAAATAGCAAGAGACCATGAAAAATCAATCCAGTAGTTATAAGATGATGCAGAGAAAAACAACATAAGATTGATTGAGGTCAATGAGAAAGCTGGAGACAGAGCAATGCCATAAAAATAACTCTCTAAAGAAATAATGGCAGGGGGCCGGTGAGGTGGCACAGCGGCGTAAGTGCCTGCCTGGCAAGCGCGAGGGCCCGAGTTCGACTCCCAGAACCCACATATGAAAAAAGGGCCGGTGATATCGCTCAGTGGCACAGGCACCTGCTGGCACTCAAGGTCCTGAGGTCAACCCCCAGTACCCACACACACAAAAAAAGAAATAATGGCAGAAAACTTCTCAAACATGGATAAAGAATTTGACATACAAATAAATGAAGCATACAGAACTACAAAGAGCCATAACCAAAATAAATCTGCACCAAGGCATATAATAATCAAAGTTCCAGAAATTCAGCACAAAAACAAAATATTAAAAGCAGTTAAAGAAAAGAAACAAATCATCTATAAAGGAAAGCCCATCAGAATCACAGCAGACTTCTCAACACAAACCCTCAAATTAAGGAGAGCTTGAAGTAAGGTATTTCAAGCTCTGAAAGAAAAACATTCCAACCAAGATTGATATACCCCACAAAATTAACTTTCAAAATTGATGGAGAAATAAGATATTTCCATGACAAAGAACACCTGAGGAAATTCAAGACCACCAAATCAGCTCTTCAGGATGCTCTGAAGCATAAACTAGAAAAAGAAAATTAAGATCACAGCCACAAGAACACCACTAGAAAGAAGACACCAGACAGGGCAAACAATTAAACAGAGGGGAAAGACAGAAAATTGAAAGATAAGGAGAACCAGCATAGTGAAAATGGCCATACTTCCAAAATCGTTCTACAGATTTAATGCAATCCCAATCAAAATACCACTAGCATACCTCACAGAACTAAAGAAAGTAATCCTAAAATTCATTTGGAACCAGAGGAGACCAAGAATAGCAGAAGCAATTTTGGGCAAGAGAGGCAAGTCAGAGGACATCAAAATCCTTGACCTGAAATTATACTACAAAACTACTGTGATAAAGTAAATATGATATTGGCAGAAAACCAGACCTGAGAATCAGTAGAACAGAATAGAAGATGCAGAGGCAATGCCAAACACACTCAGCCACCTTATCTTTGACAAAGGGGCCAAACATGTTCACTGAAAGAAAGATAGCCTCATTAATAAATGATGCTGGAAAATCTTGCTTTCCACATGCTGAAGATTAAAACAAGACACATATCTATCACCATACACTAAACTAAAGTCAAAATGAATCAAAGATCTAAATATTGAAACAGAAAAACTAAATTTACTGGAAGTGAAATTATGTCAAAATCTTGAAGACATAGGGGTAGGCAGAGAATTCATGAACAAAAGCCAGACTGCACAGGAAATACTACAAAGAATCAACAAATGGGATCTCACCATATTAAAAAACTTTGCACTTCAAAAGAAATCACCAACAGAGTGAAAAGACAACACACAGAGTGGGAAAAAAATTTAAGCAGTCAGACCCCCCCAAATTCAAAGACCCAATCCAAAAATGGGTATCTGAGATGAATATGTACTTCTCAGTTGAAGGAATACAAATGGAAAATAAATATATGAAAGAATGTTCAACATCATTGGTCATTCGAGAGATACAAATTAAAACAACACTGAGATTTCATCTCACTCCAAAAAAAAAAGGCTATTGTCAAGAAATCAACCCATAACAAATACTGAATGGGCTGTGGAAAAAAAGGAACCCTGGTCCACTGTTGGTGAGAGTGTAGACTGGTGCAACCACTGTGGAAATCAGTGTAGAGATTCCTGAAAAGACTGGGATTAGAGGTCCCATTGCACCCAGATATTCTCCTTCTTGATATCTTCCCAGAAGAATTAAAAACATCATACCATAGTGATATTTGTGCACCCATGTTTATAACAGCACAATTTGTAATAGCTAAATCTTGGAAACAACCCAAATGCCCAACAACCAAGGAATGGTCGTTTTATACAATGGAGTACTACTCAGCCTGAAAGGAGGATAAACTTGAGACTTTTATAGGTAAATGGATACAACTCAAGACCATACTCATAAGTGAAATAAATCATACTCTCTTGTGTAAGATTCATGTGATCTCCCTGGTGTGAGAAGCTGGAAGAGTAAATAAGGCCCTAAATGTACAATAGATATTATGAAATAGGATGAAACTGTTCAAAAGCAAAAAGAATCTGTGATGAGGGAAAGGAGAAAAGAAGGAAAGGAAAAGAAAAAAATATATATATATACAAGACGGTTAAGATAGTTATATTACTAATTTCTCTCAGTTAATTGAAAAGAAAGGTTTGTGCTAATGTTGTTTGGACAATGTTTCCATGCCTATGTCTCGTACTCTGAGTAACTACTTTGAATAAAACAATGCACAATGTATTAACCATTGTTACCCTCCTGTTATCTTTTTTTTTTTTTTGTGGTACCGGGGGTCGACATCAGGACCTCATATGCCAGCAGGCGCCCATGCTGCTGAGC
The DNA here is from genome assembly GCA_028451465.1 of Erethizon dorsatum. NCBI lineage: Eukaryota > Metazoa > Chordata > Mammalia > Rodentia > Erethizontidae > Erethizon > Erethizon dorsatum. Next base: position 63,036,678 of record CM051833.1, read on the forward strand.
AACATCACTAGCCCTTTTTTCATTTGTGGGCACCAGGAGTTGAACTCAGGACCTCGCGCTTGCCAGGCAGGCACTTATGCCGCTGAGCTATCTCACCGGCCCTCTCCTGTTATCTTGTTATAAAATTTTGTTTTATTTTTTCTCTTTAAAATAAAATTTAAAAAAATGAAGAAGACAAGAAAAAAATGGGCAGCAAATCTGAATGGAGGAACGCAAAAGATACACAAATGGCAAACAATCATATGAAAAGTTACACATCATATGTCATGCAATAATTTAAATTAAACCAAAATCTGATACTACTGTACACCTATTAGAATGCTAAAATGTATTCTTAACCATGTTGGAAATTATCAATGCTGATGAGGATGTGGGTCATCTGAAACTCTTAATTCTGGCACATACAGGACTCATTAAGATGCTGATACATTCTGTGTAACACTGTAATGGCAGATAGATGTTGTGCATTTGTATAAATCCATGACTGTATAACAAAAAGTTAACATTCCTGTAATCTATGGACTTTAGTTAATAATAATGTATCATTCTAAAGTAATCAATTGTAATAACTATACTACAGTACTCCAAGATTTTAATAACAGGTTAGACACTGTATAGAGGATGCTACATTAGTATAGGCAGCTAAGTTAGGTAGAAGTATAGCAGGCAGCGTGACAGGGCTGGGCCCTTGATGGAGTCAGTGTAGGAGATGAGAATACATCAGGACTATGGGTGGAGGCACATCTGAAGATTAAAGTCACAATGGTTAGTTTTCCCTGAGGGATGGATGGAGATTTGGGATTATTGGTATCACCCTTTTGAGATTTCCCATTATCTCATTAGGAGTGGGCCATCCTCTCCCACCCACTCAGACTAAGCCTAAGACTAAAGACAAGACTAAGACTATAGATTATTGACCAAGGTTAATGATGTCACTCATGTACCCTTGCTACCATTAGATCAATATTAGCTAACTGACTACACTTGCAATCTTATTGGTTGATCATAATTTTGGCCCACATTGTACCTGCCTCATGATTTTGCCCTCTGAAACTTCCTTTGAGAGGTGTGCCCGCTGGCAACCCATTCAGGACCTGTCTTGTCTCAGGAGCTACTCTTATATCCCATTCCCCCATTCCTATTCCCCATTCCTTTTCTCCAATAAATTTTCCTACTCTTAACTTCTGCTCTTCCATAGAATTCATTCTTTGACTTCGGGGGACACAAACTGGACATATTTGACATCTAATGTTTCCCCCATATCAGTACGGGAATACTGTAGTGTCTGCTCAACTTTTGGTAAATCCAAAATTGTTTAGATTTATTTAAGAGCACTATGTTACTAAAGATAATAGGTACATTTTTGGAACTCTTAAAATTGTCTTTACTTTCAAACAAAATTTCCTCACTTGTAGCACTTTTGCTGAATGGGTCACCTTAATGTAATCCTGGCTACTCTTTATTAGGGAAAAAAAATCAAAGGAAATGAGCCTAAGTGCAATCTCTGAAAATATGCTTGATGAGTGTGTTTGACCTTGATTTTTGACAACATGTACTGTGCTGAAGCTCACTGAATTTAATTCAGACCTTAGCTATAGACAGCATTTGTTAATCAGTTGTCCTGGGCTAGAAGAATGCCTGACCAGACTTCTCACCAAAGCGTTGTCTGTCAGAGACGCAAGTAGTCTCCTTGGTCCTCCAGGGAAATATCTTTGAATAAATGTAGCAGTAGCACTGAAGTAGAGAATTTAAAGGAGGAAATGAAGCCAACTTGGAAAAGTGAAAAAAAAAAAAAACTCTTAAGACAAAGCAGCTAGAACCATAGAGCTAATTCCATCGTTGGAATTAAACAGAGAATGGTGGTGCTCAAATTCTTTAGCTGGTTTATGTTTTGTCTTTCCTTTAACTCTTGGTGGCAGTAAGAAAATCAAGTTCAATTGAAGGATTTAAGAAAAATATTGCTTAAAAGTGCAAAAACAAGAGTCTATTGACAAATGGATAAAACTTGGAAATGGAGATGCAGTTCCAAATCCTTTCCTTTTGGGTTAAAGCTCTCCTTCAGCATGTTGGGTCCAAAGATGCCCAAGGATAATGAGCTATAAATATGTAGGCATTATTTACTTTCAATGCAAATACAGTGTTAAAGCTTTTAACAACACATGTATGTCGATTGATTTGTATTTGGAAATGTAATCTGATCTGAAAGTCCTCCAACAAAGAGCACACACCCAGGTACCCTGCTTTCCTTTTATTCATTTTGTATGAGAAAAGGGAAGTGGGAGCTCATTTATCACCCACAAGAGTAACATTTGCAAGTAGATAACTGGACTTGTGATTTAAGGAGTGAGAGTGATTTCTAGACCATCTCCAGAGACTAAAACAGAGCATCACAATAGGCTGTAGAGAAATCAAAAATTGTTTTTAAATCAGAGTGTTTCTGTATCTTATCAGTAGCATAGAAATTTAAAATAAATTGAAAAACATCTTAAAAATTTGAAAGGAATTTATTTTTACCTAGAAACTAGATACACTCAAGTAGAGTAGCAATCCTAATGTTATGTAATATAAATGTAATATAAATAGCTTATGAATTATATAAGAATTCATAAAGCTTTCATAAGTGTATATTTTCTGAGACAAAATGAAAAACAGCAATATGTATGTACTTAAAATCATAAGAAAAGACTACAAATTGAAACAGAATTAAACCACGAGTTTAAAATATCTGATCGAGGGCTGGTGAGATGGCTCAGCGGCTTAAGCGCCTGCCTTGCAAGCGCGAGGGCCCGAGTTCGACTCCTGGATCCCACATACGAAAAAGGGGCTGGTGATATCACTCAGCGGCACGGGCGCCTGCTGGCGCGCGAGGTCCTGAGGTCGATCCCCCGGTACCCACAAAAAAATAAAATAATCAAATATCTGATCGAATACTAACTTTGGAATTTATTTTTCATAATTTATGGTGAAATCAGAGCTTTCAGATAAATATTAGCAATAAAATTTGATCATCATCTGAAATCATAAAAATAACAGAAAACTTTATTGGTATGATCCAGAAAGCATTTATAATCTTTACAGAAAAATGAAATACAAGTTTAAAATGAACAACTAGGAACCACGAATCTTGGGAAAAGCCATGGTCATTGAAATTTTTAAAAAACTACTTAGTTTACTATTGAAACTTAGAATACTTTCATTGGACAGTGTTAAGGCAACTCAAGAGTATATTTCTTTCCTATCTGATTCTGCAAGAAATAATATGCTGCTTGCAAATAAAATAGTAGCAGGCTCTGGATTTTAATGACCTGGACACTCATTTCAAATCTCTCATTTATTAAGTATGTACTTCATTGAGTTCCTTAAACATGTGGTGGTGGTGTCCTTTTGTTTAAATGAAGATTCATCTGAATTACCTAGAAACTATAGAGCCAAAGCTTAAATGATGAGCATAATTTAGAGTATGCAATCCTTGGGCAGTTAAGTGAGAAAATAGGAAAAGACAGGAAAGTAATAACTATAAAAGTTGGCAAGTTGAAAGTTGATGACTGCTTCTGTGAAAAACAGCTTAAATTTTAGTGATGCATAGGGCTGTGAGTTACAATATAAGACACCCAGCTAAGTTAGAATTAGATAAAGTCAACATGAAACAAATCTGTACTTAGAAAAGGGGAGGTTTCTTTTCTCCAAGAAAATGTCGCAAGAGGGAAAATGCTGCAACTTCAGAAATCTGCAAGAGTAGCAAATCAAACAGAAAAGTGTTTTTATGTTTGTTTTTGTTGTTGCTGTTGTTGTAGGCACAGAGAATCAGGGCTAGCAGAAAAGTTCGAGATGGAGATCAAGGGGTAGTGAGGAGACAGGCAGCATGGTTGCAATGGTCTGACCAGGCAAGCACCGTCAGCCACTGCTGAGATGAGAAACTAACTGGGCATATTCTGCCCTGTAGTATTTCTCAGGCTTGGGAGCAGCGAAGTCCAGCATCTCAAGAAGTAAGGAGAAGAGAAGCCTGACTCAGGTTCAACCTAGGCAAGGCATAAGGTAAGAAGGTAAAATCAGGGCCAGTGAGATGGCTCAGCGGCATAAGCGCCTGCCTGGCAAGCTCGAGGGCCCAAGTTCGACTCCGGAACCCACATACGAAAAAAGGGCCAGTGATATCGCTCAGCGGCACAGGCACCTGCTGGCGTGCGAGGTCCTGAGGTCGACCCCCAGTACCCCCCCCAAAAAAGAAGGTAAAATCATGACATCATTTGGCCATAAATAAATATTTTACATTTACTTGTTTGTGTGTTTTGTGTAAGTGTGGCCCATGAAATATTTGTTAAAAAAAATTCTGTGGGATTTCTGGTTTGTAGTCCATCGTGGTAGCTTAGCTTCATTCCATCCTAGCAACTGGTAAAATGCTACAAAACAAAACAAAGAGAGAAAGAAAGAAAAGAAAAAAGAAGAAACCTGAAGAATGAACAATTCTTGTTAGTTCCGTCAGATAAATGAAACCGCTGGTCAAACTGCTGCCCCCAAATTGATGAATCAGACAGGTGTCTTGAGAGTCACACTTTACATTAGCAGAAACTTCCACAAGAACTATGCTGGATAGGAAAAAATATTGCAGGACAAAAATAGAGAATTGGGGTGGACAAATCTTGGATTTAAAAGTTGGGGAGCTGGTGTACACAGGCTCTACATTTTTGTTAATTTCATATCCAGAGCTTTGCTAGTTCTGTCTATACTATAAAAATAGCTTCTGCTTTCCACAAGGAGGATAAAAAGTAACCATTTAAAAATAAACCAGAGCACACTGCCAGACTTGACAAGGATTGTACTCAAACAAATCAAAACATAAAAACAACCTCTTTATCAGAGCCTAACCCCTTTTGGAGTTTTTATCAGTACCCAACTGACCTGGGAAAAGTGACCTCACTTGAATCCACCCCATTCATTCTCTCCCACTTACAGGTTGAGGCAGGAAGATTGAGAATCATCTCCGAGTTCATATCCCAGGCGAAAAGACTGGGACCTAATCCTCGACTATAGAACAGCATCACTCCCCTGCATTTTACCATGACCGCACCAAAGGACTCTTCATTAGTGTCCCACTTCCATTAAAATGTTGGAAGGTAGTCTAAAAAAAAAAGTCTAAAAAGATTGACCAAATATTAGAACCAGACTCAGACATGGAAGTGTTGCTGGAAATATGAGACTATATATTGAAACGGTGGTGAAAGCTATAATGGGAAAAGTTAAAAGCATGCAAGAATGCATGCATTCTATAAGCAGAAAGATAAACATTACAAGAAAGAATTGAAAAAAGTTAGAGATTTTAAATGTAAAAAAAATAAATAATACCCTTGAGCTCATAAATAGACTAGACATGCCTGAGAAAATGAATCTCTCAGCTTCAAGATACGTTAGTAAAAATTTTCAAAACTGAAATGCAAAAAATAAATACAAAACAGAATATCCAAAAGTGTGAAAAATATGAAAAGTGTCTCATACTTGGAATAATAGAACAAGGAGAAAAAGAAGAAATGACAAGCAATGATTGAGTCAATAATCACAGACTTTCCTGAACTGTCTGACAATAAAACACCACCATGCCAAAGTAGCTCAAACAACACGAGACAGGATAAATGTTCAATAACCACATTTAGGCTTAGGATACTCAAATGACAGGTCATCAAGGATAAAGAAAACTTAATAGAGGCCATGAGGTGGGTACTGTGGCCTATAGATGAGCAAAGATAAAGACTATGTCCAATTTCTCCCCCAGAAAACTTGCCAATGAGATCAGACCAAAGTGAAATATTTACGATTCAGAGAAAAACTCACCGAGTGAGAATTCTGTATCCTGCAAATTTTCCTAATAAAAGCAGAGGGAATTTGATGCATGTAGACTTGGCTTGAAAGAAATGTTAAAATGATATTCTTAAGAAATGTAAGGGACAGTGATATCGCTCAGCGGCATGGGCGCCTGCTGGTGTGCGAGGTCCTGAGTTCGACCCCCAGTACCCACAAAAAAAAGAAAAAAAAAAGAAATGTAAAATGATGTGCCACAAATCCAGAGCTACATAAAGAAATGGAGAGCTTTCTTTCTCTGACTGATGCAACAAGTTGTAGTGATTTGCAAATAACAATAGCAAAATGTACTTGTGTTTGTTTATGTTTTTTCTCTCTTTCCCCATAATGAACATCATCAATATAAACTTCAAATCACCATAAATGTGTCTACTAAATATAATCAAAAGTACACAAATTCTTTTGCTCATTTTCACTTGGTGTAACAGCAATGGAATAGAAATTTCCTCCCTTTCTCATAGAGGAATTATTTGAATAGATCTTAAGATGTTGTTAAACATTCTGCAATAAGTCCTCAGAATATTAAGTAAGACTTACATATAGCTGTCCCAAGGGACCCAATAGATCTTAAGATGTTGGTAAAAATTCTGCAACAATTCCTCAGAATATTAAGATTTAAATATAACTAACCAAATGGATCCAAGTGAGATTGGTCCAGAGACCTCTGTAGATACCATTATACCTAGTTTCTCCAGCCCATTATGAAAAATACAGAGGATTTGCATATAACTTTCATACCTTTCTTGATTACTTAACATACATAACATGTTGTAAATGCTATGCAAATGATTGCTACACTGTATTACTTAGAAAACAATGTCAAAGAGAATATTGTGAAAAATTACAAGTGTAAATTTTAGAAAAGACTTTATTATTAAGTTTATTGGTACCATTTAGATATATACAATGATCACATTCATCACTGGAATTTGTAACTGTACATGATATATCTTGATTCCTTTTTTCCCATTCCCCTACCCTCCCTTCAACACCTCTTTCTCTTCTTATTTACAGTTTTGTTTCCATTTTATCCTTTTCTCATTTTTTCTTTTCCCTTCCTTCTTTTCCCCCCTCCCACACCCCTAGTTCCCCTTTCCTTTAGAACAATTTCTTCCTATTTCACAATATCTATTACACATTTTGGTCATTATTTACAATTTCAGTTTCTCACACCAAAAAGACCAGGCTGTATTTACACAAGTCTGTCCGGTTTATTTCACTTAAGAGTATGGTCCCAAGGTCCATCCATTTAGCTATGAATGTCTCAAGTTTATCCTTCTTTATATGTGAGTAGTACTCCATTGTATAAAAAAACATAAGTTTTTTATCCATTTCTCAGTTGATGGGCATTTGGGTTGTTTCCAAGACTTAGCAATTACATACTGTGCCACTAAAAACATAGCTGTGTGTATGATGCTTGGTATGATGCTTTTAATTCTTTTAGGAAGATACCAAGAGGGAGAATATCTGGGTCAAGTGAGACGTCTAGTCCTAGTTTTTTAAGGAATCTCCACACTGACTTCCACAGTCTACACTCCCACCAACAGTGGAGAAGGATTCCTTTTTGCCCACAGCCCCACCAGCATTTGTTATGGATTGATTTCTTGATAATAGCGATTCTTTCTGGGGTGAGATGGAATTTCAGCATTGTTTTAATTTGCTTCACTCGAATGACCAGTGATGCTGAACACTTTTTCATGTATTTATTTGCTGTTCTTCATCTGAGAAATGTGTATTAATCTCAGATGCCAATGTTGGGATTGAGTCTTTAAATTTGGGAAGGCCTTGTTGTTTTCAATTCTTTATGTGTTCTAGATAAAAATCCTTTGTCTGAAGAACAGCTGGTAAAAATATTTTCCCACCTTGTGGGTTGTCTCTTTACTCTGTTGGTGATTTATTTTGCTGTGCAAAAGCTTTTTAATAAGGTGAGATCTCAGTTGTTGATTCTTTGTAGTATTTCCCTTACAGTTGGGGTTTTGTTCATGAAGTCTTTGCCTACACCTAAGTCTTCAAGTGTTCTACCTATTCTCTCTTCCAGCAGTTTAGTGTTTCTGTTTTAATATTTAGATCTTTAATCCATTTTGATTTTAGTGTAGTGCATAATGATAGACTTCAGTCTAGTTTTAGTCTTTGGCACGTGGGAAACCAGTTTTTCCAACACCATTAATTACAGAGGCTTTCTTCCAGTAAACATGTCAAAAATAAGGTGGCTGAGTGTGTTTGTTTTTTAATGCATCTTCTAATCTGTTCCACTGATCCTCAGACTTTTTTTTTTTCCCAGTGCTTTGCTGTTTCTTATCACGGTAGCTCTGTAGTATAATTTCAAGTCAGGGATGTGATGCCCCCTGCCTTGCCTTTGTTGCCCAGAAATGTTTTTGCTATTCTAGGTCTCTTCTGGTTCCAAATGAATTTTAGGATTACTTTCTTTAGTTCTGTGAGGTATTCTAATTGTATCTTGATTGTGATTTCTTTAAATCTGTATAACAAGTTGGAAGTATGGCCATTTTCACTACGTTGGTTCTTCCTACCCAAGAGCAAGGGATATCTTTCTATTTTCTGATACCCTTTAAGATCTCCTTTCTCAGAGCATTGTAGTTTTCAGTGTAGCTATTTTTCACTTGCTTTGTTAGATTGATTCCTAAGTATTTCTTTCTTTTCTTTTTCTTTTGATGCTATTATGAAAGGGGTTGTTTCCCTAATTTCAATCTCAGCAAGTTTGTTATTTGTGTACAGGGATGCTATTGATTTCAGAGTGTTGACTGTGTATCCAGCTACATGACTAAATTTGCTTATTAAATCTAGAAGTCCTTAGGTGGAGTTTTTGGGATCTATGTAGAGTATCATGCCATCTGCAAATAATGATAATTTAACTTCTTCCTTTCCTGTTGTTATTCCTTTTATTTCTTTTTCCTTTCTAATTGATCTGGCTAATTTTTCCAGAACTACATTGAATAGAAGTGGTGATAATGGACATCTTTATCTTGTTCCTGATTTTAGAGCGAAAACTTTCAGTTTTTGTCCATTTAGTATGCTGTTGGCTGTTGGTTTGTCATAGATGTCTTTTATCAAATTGAGGTAAATACCATCTATTCCAATTTTCTGTAGGGTTTTTTATCATGAACAGGTGTTGAATTTTGTGAAATGCTTTTTTTGCGTCTATTGAGATGATCATGTAATTTTTGTCTTTGGCTCTGTTGATACGGTGCATTACATTAATTGTTTGCTTTTGTGGAACAATCCCTGCATCCCTGGGATGAATCCTACTTGGTAATGGTGTATAATCTTCCTGATGATTTGATATTTTTGATTCACATTTCATGAAATCAATGGATTTGCAACCCAATGATATAGAAGGATCAGTATATGCCATTAAAAGCTACATTGATATTATGATGTGTACTTTTTTCTAGGATATCAGATCACGACAGTTATTTTGAAAATTATTTTTTTAAGGAAATAAGAGATGAAGATATAATTTGGAGAGTTATCTATTGCACTGATTCCACCTTAAGACTTTGTCCTAAAAGAGCAAGAATAACTATGGGTATTTAATCCAATATATCCTATAGCAGATTTTCCCTACTATTAAAGACAATGTTACATTCAGTAGTTACTTACTGCTTTGTTGAAAATGGAGAAATGAATGAGAAATATGAAAGATTGCTGTTTCCTTGTAAGTGTACATAACTGGCTCAGTCTTGTTTTTCCTTTTGATTTTAGCTTGCTAACAGAAAATTCATCTACATGAATTTATTTTGTTGGGTACTTACCCTTGTCCATGAGCCAAACAAAATCTCACTATTTTCATTTTCATGCTCGTTAACAGTTTTACTTATAAATTTCAACCTTAAAAGTATTTACTTGATCAGTTTTATGTCTAATTTCCCACAAAGAATGTTGTTATTATGTCCTGAAAACATGTACTAGTAAAATAATTTAAAAGTATTTGTTGTGATGTAAATGTTTCCATGTGATGCAGTGATTGCCTTTCAATTGTGTGAAGTTTCATGTACAATTTGAACATGGAAAGAAGTGCTTTTCTTTTATAATAAGAAAATTTCAGATATTCTAAATTATCATAATTTTCTTTCGGCAATCAAAGGCCAGCTTCAAGTTGCATAAAATCTCAGCAAAGAAATGGCCTCACAAGAAAGACTAATGGGATTGTTTGCTTAATCCATAGAGTCCATGACCAGTGATGCTGGAGGCACATAAACTGGTAGAATTCAGGAAGAGCCTTCTGCAAACTCCTGAAATCTCCTGAAATGAAAAAACGTGAAACTACATAATGTGGAACCCAACCTCCACAAGGACAAATGTGGCTCATTGTCCATAAAAAAGAACCCCTTGACCTTGAGATATTCTAGGACATGGCCAGGCACAAAGGTCCCTTGGTGGTGAACAGTAAACAACCATCATTCTTTGAAATGTTCTGAAACGGTTCATTTGCTCCATTACCAGAAACCAAAGTTTTGTCAGCTTTCAACCCCCCAACTTAATAGTGCTCTTCAGCAGCACACACCCCCAAAGCCCGAACTTGACAGAATGTTTGCCAATAAACACTGACACTGGCTGCCCTCTTTTTTCCCTATAAAACTTGTAATCCTTCCCAGCATCTTTGAACCTTTGCTGAAATGAGTGTAGCAGCAGGTGGGTTGTATTGATTCAAGTTTATGAATAAAAAGCTTTTTTAAATTTTGTCTCAGACTTAATTGTTTCTTTGAAAATATATAGCTCCCTGGAAGGCACAGATGTAAGAATTCACATGTAATTGTGTGTTATTTTCATTACCTACACGGTTTAGGAAGTGGAATGAAATCAGAGACAGCATCTCTCATGGTTGAGACACAGAGAGAAAGGGAGCAAATTCCAGTGCAAGAAAGGTAGCAAGTCTGCCTGGCCTATTCTCTACCATGCCATAAAGGCCTAGAGTCAAGGAGGTGGGGGAGCATACTCCTCTGCCTCAGACACAGACAAAGATGCACTGTGATGAGGAAAATAGAAAAATAATCAACAAAAACCTTTTATGCATAGGAAATATTCCTGGACCAAAAACGCTCAATGGACATATGGACAACATTTTATTTTTTATACCCATAGAAAAGGAACAGGAAACTTATTTTGGAACAGCACAGAGTTTGAATGCCATAGAAATAGTACAACTCACTGAAGAAACAGCAAGACTCGATCCCACTGATATGAGATATGCCTAGGCCTGAACCCTTTTCCCTCCACTGGTACTCAAAAGCAGGACAGTACTAAGTAATAAAAATCAGCCAACCACTCTAGAAGGACAAGAGTAGGCATAAAGAATCCTTTGATGTACACATGTGTAGTGGAAACCATTAGCTGAGAGTAGAGCTTGGGCATATCCAGCTACCATACCAAGTATAAAAATGTGAAGCTGTAACTCTGAGATAACATTCATAACTAGTAATAACACTGCAAAATACAGACGTAGCTCAACTGCTGACTGTATCGAATCAACTCCTATACTGCTGGCCTAGAATCCTAGCAGAAGAGAAGCTAGGCCAATTTCAGGACATAAAGACTATTCATCTTAGTCTGTACTATTTTATATAGGACATTAGCTTTCAATACAAAAGTTAGGGACACAAGAAAGCAAGAGTAGCGATGGGGTTAGACAACCCACTGCGAACAGAATCACACTCAGAGATGGCCCGGAAGTGGAATTATCACAGCAGAAATAGAGATTTAATGCATTAAATGCTCTGAGACTAAGATAAAATATAGGCATGATGATATGAAAGATTTCAACCAAGAGACCAAAATTATAAGACAAAACGACATGTAGTGTTACTTAAACTTACAACAAATAAATGAACAACAATGAAAACACAGTGGTAATGGAGATCATTAATGTCACTGGAAAGTTTCTTTTTAGTTAGTTTGATGCACCAAAGGGAAAAAAATACCAATAAAACTGAAGATAGATCAATGGAAATCACCTAAAATGAAATGTTATGAAAACAAATTAAAAAGCAAAATATGTAAGTTAACCAAGAACATACACTATAATTGTCATCAAGCAATGTCAACCATTCTAACATACATAAAAATGGAATACAAGAGAAAAGATAAAGCAGATAATATTTTAAAAATAATTAAAAATTCTCAAAAATGTTGAAAAATTGTAAGACACATGAACAAAAATCTCAAAGATGTTAAAACAATACTAATGCAAGAACAAAAAATATCAGAAAAAATATCTCTAAGCACGTTTTCCATCTCAAAGATGAACAGAATATGTTCAACATAGCCAGAACCTAAGAAAACACGTTATATACCCAAGGACAAAAATAAGACTACAAGTAGATTTTTTACCAGACACTAGGAAAGCCAGAGGACAATGTGATGAGAACTTTAATGTACTGAAAGAAAAACACCCCCTCCTAAAATTATGACTGTTGTACAATTATCTTTCAAAAACAAATAAAAAATAACTCTTTCTTTCAAAAATCTGACAAACTTCATTGTCCACTGACCTGCCTGACAAGAAATTTTGAGAAGCTCTTCATAAAGAATGAATGTGATATCATATGGAAGAATGCATCGACATAAATAAAAACACATACCAGAAAATGATTAAACTAAATTAAGTACAGGATATTTTGTATCCTTCTTATATTGCTCCTAAAGATAACTAGCTGTCCAACATAAAATTAGTAGGAATTTTGTATTATAGCATATATAATGTTAAAGTGTATCACAACAGATAAATATTATTTGTAGAAGACAGGAAAGATTTATAAAGTCTTTGAACACATTCCTGAAATTATATTACATTGTTTGAAGTCATTCCTTAAATTATATGATATTATTTGAAGTTACACTATGATTTAAGAAATACATATATTGTAAGTGTAGGAGCAATCATAAAAATAAAAATTATACTTAGTAAACCAAGTATAAAAGTTATGAAGTTATAAAAATATTTAATAATTAAGCAGGCAGATTAAAAACTATACCAAAAGTAGGCGCAATGAAGAAAAAAATTACCAGGATAGTAAATTTTTGTTCAACACTATATACAATTAATTAAATGCAAGTCACAAATAAATCAGTAAAAAAACTCTATCTCAATTTGATTTTATGAAAGCAAGACATAATTAGGTGCTGTCTAGAATAAACACAGTCTAATTACACAGGAAAAGGTAAAGTGAACGTATACAGAGGAAATTCAACGTAAACACTCACCAAAAATAAAAAGCTGGAGTGGTCAAAGTGATATTAAAAAATTCAGACTTTAAAACAAGGAATATTGTCCAGCATACATAGTAGAAAGGGATGTTATTGATGAAGAAAATTATAGTGAAGGGCATACAGTTGAAAAATACAAAATATCACAAATGTATATGCACCAAAAATTATCTTCAAAATATCTGACACATAAAATAAAAGGGCTCAGAAAACAGAAAAGCGTGCTCTTTGAAATTTTCATACTTTTTTAGTAACTGATATCATTTTATATGTATTTTAATTATTCAATTAAAAATTATTGATAATAGGGAATGTTTATATGGAATGGGAGCATATAGAAATAGTTTCTATTTCTGATAAAATTATAAAATATTGAAAACTATTATAACAATTGTTGAACAATAGTTGCTCTGGGCTCCCATTGTCAAAATTCATGAAAGTAAACATGAAATGTATTTTTATATATAAAATATTTCAATAATCTTATATCTTAAGTATATGATAGAAAATTATATGCTATGGGAAAATCAACATATTTTAAAAGTGAGAAAATACGTGGAATTTTTTTAAAGTAGGGTTATATTAGTTTTAGCTTGATGTAAACTACTGTCTGAAAATGTGTTCCAATATGATTTGAATCTATGGTAGGTAATAGATTAGCACTATTTCTTGGAAGAAAGATACTATAATTTAAGGGAAACTTTGGCAGGAGGTAAAAATTTTATACTTGTCTAAAATGGTCAAGTTGTACAGTTTAATTGAAATATAAGAACTGGTAGCAACATACACAGGGGGATATAAATTTTCAGTGTCTAGGAAGATGAAAGAGGAATTCTAGAGTCTGCTGTAAAAGCCACATGTATGATGCCTTTTCCATAAGCCAGAAATCAAAACAAATATTTGGAGATTTTTAATTATGAGGTTTTAATGTGAGAGGAAATGAATCATTCTTGGTACTATGAAATCAAGGATCTATGTGCAACTTGAGTTGAAAGAAATATAAAGTTTTCTGTTCCTACACAGAAGTAACACTCAAAATATTATCAGAAAACAATTTTTAAAAATCTCAGTGAAACCAAGAAAAATAATGGCTCGCACACAGAGTACTTTATTCACATTGCAAGGACCAACTAACCTCAGTTAATATCCTAGGTCCCTGAAAACTACCCTTGTCACCCTAGTGCCCATTGTCATAGGTGCTTCAGAACTCTTTCCCAGTGGTGACAACTCCTGACACGTCATCGTTCCTTCCCTCAGAATAACATATTACCTCTCGTCTTTCCTACAAATGCACCACCATGTTCGCCATTGTCCTTCCTCTACTGGGTTTCCTTCAGTACTATCTTGTGGCAAGATTTTTAAAGCTAACAGCCTGGCACTATGTTAAGATGGGATATGCAGGCTTAGCCCATCTCAGGGTTGGACTGTCAGACTCAGTCAGCCATGGAACACTATGTCATTTTCACATCTCACAGATAACTTAGCCCAGATGCACTACCAGCCTGTAAATGTATCTTGTTTCAAAGACTTTCTTCTCGGGACAGACTGGCCCAGCCAAGGACTCTCTTGATTTTACTCACCTGCTCAGCCCAGCTCCCTCCCTGGACTTTACCACCTTATGAAAAACAACACCCCCAACAAAACCTACCCAGAACAAAACTGCCTAACAGCAAATGACCAAATGTATGTAACCAATTATAAAATAACCTGTTATCAGCTCTTATACTTTCTGCTTACAACATATATAAGTCTTTGTTTTGCTCTAAGCCAGGGCTGGTGATTTGGACCTAGTTCCCACCAGCCCACTGGCGTTAAATAAAAAGTTGCCTTCCAACTCCTTGGTGCAAAGAGTCTTCCATTCAGTTCAGTGTCAGATTCTGCTACAATATCAAGTATACATGGTGTAGGCACCAGAGAATGAGCTCCTCCATCGTCCCAGAGGCCATCTCCACTGGACAGCATTATTTTGCAACATTGCTGCAAAGTGCTTGGTTTATGTAAATGATACAAATAAAATAAACATACACACATGCAATTAAGAATCCTGCTTATAAAATAGAAAAACATTACCTCATGTTTATTTCTTACCAATGATTTCATCATTATAAATACTTTTAGGAGTTACTGACTAGTTAATCCCTGTACAAAAATTTAAACAGAAGATTCTTCTTTCTTCCAAACACAGATACTACTTTCAGTAACTAAACTTAAAAGTTTGTTGTATTTACACAGTTCACATTCTTGCTCTCTCTCTCTCTCTCTCTTTCTCTCTCTCTATATATACACATAGGTATATATATGCAACAGAAGTAAGAAATGAGTAACATTCATTTATTCATATATTTGTGTGTGTGTGTGTGTGTGTGCCTGTGTGTTGCTTTTCTACTGATATTCAGAACTAAGACTGGAATGACATATACCATGTTGTCCTGATCCAAGTCTGCATGGCATCTGTACCACTCTGCTTAAATCAAATTCTTAATAAATAGTGGAATACTGTGAGCATTCAATATCTTTGTTAGATTTTTTCAGAAAATATTTTTTTGTTACAGTGCATGATTAAATAGACAACAATTTATTTCATATGAAAATACTCACTTATATATACACACCAAGTAATTACAACTTATTACATTTAAAGATTTTGTTTATGAGGTCCTTTACAAACATGAATAAAATATAATGGATGTTTCAACTTTTAGGGAGCTTTCAATGGTTTAAGGGACAACAAATTGAATAAAATCACCAGATTCCAATTTAATAGTAATTGAAGTTAGGTGGCCTCACAATAAATAATAGGAAAATGTCATGGAGATTTTCCTGTAGATTCATTATAATATCTTTCTGGATCACCATATACCTTATATTAAACAATGACATATTAAACATTAAGTTCAAATTTAAAGTAATTCATAGAAGTGATAAAACAATGAGTTAGTTACGTGTTGATGCAGTGATATGAATTTCTACAAAATATTTAAATTTATTTAAATTTATTTGAATACATGGTACATGGGTTGTCAAGAATGCTCTAGGCACTGTGAAGTCCTCACAGAATGCATGGGCTGTGGGCACAGTGTATGAGGAATGCACTAGGCAGTGTTTGAAGTCCTCGCTGAATGCAGATAAATATACAGATAGATAGGTGCCATACATTGGGAAATAAATTTAAAATATTTAACTGAAAAATACCATTTTTGAAATTAGAAAGTAATGTATGGTAGTGTGGATATAAAACATATTTTTTATTTTAATTAAAATAATCATTAAAATAATATAATCATATGGAGATGTGACTATTTTGTATATGACAGAGAATTACAAAATCATTGAGAAAATTATGAATAACACAAAGATGATTTTCAATTTATTATCAATGTAGAAAAAAGAGGTCTATACCTCTTTTCATATGTAACAAATTTCCAGGTTCAAATGTAAGAAACCTATAAAATGTGTACAGCAAATCATTCATGTATAAGTTAAACTTCTATGAATTTGAAAATAATCCCATTAACTTTAACCACATGTGATTACACAACACCAGTTCCTGAAAAACTCACCGTAAAACATGAGTGAGTAACACCTAAACTTGAAGATTATATTTTCTACATAAAATGGTCAACATATGGCCCCCACTAGAAATCCTTCAATTCAGTAGAAATCCAAACTTAAATTCAAGGAAAAAAAATGCAATATACTAATGATCAAACAAAAGGAAATTCAAAGAAGCTAAAACCATGATAGCACAACTTCAATATTCAAGGAGATGAATATAACATTCAAATATAATGTTGACAAAAATTTTTAAATGTAAGCATAAACTATTGGAAAGGAAATGGAGAACAAAGAATATCAAACAACTTAAAGTAAGATGCAAATTTGTACTAAAGCATTAGAAGTTTATGAATGTTAAAAATCTGAATTTGTGTTCATAGTACGAGATGCAATTTCATACTTTTCTAGGTGATTTTTCACACATAAAATGGTATTTGTACCTATATCTTTATTATAACATAAGCAAAAGTGGAAAATAAAGTATAAATATACTTCATTATAGTCTAACATCTTAAAAGGCACTAAAGTGAATTAATAACATCAGAATATATTAATGTCAAAATATTCTTGAGACCTTTGATAATTAAATGCAACTCACTGACCTAGATCATAAACTAGAATACAGGCAATATTGCTAAAGGGATATTAATGAGAACACTGGAAAAATTTAAACTGTGAACTGTAGCTAGGTAACATCTTTGTATCAGTATTGAATTTCCTATTTTGATAATTGTAATGTGATATGTAAGGAATGCCTTTCTTTAGAAACACACACTGAATTATATTTAGAGAAAAGTTAAAACAATAACATTATCATAAATCATTCAGTTAACATCCTAAATCATTCAGAAAATGAATTATATGTCTGCATATATGTGCATATGCATGTGTATATGTCCTTTATGAAAGGGAAAGTAATGAAGCCAATGTGACAAGATGGTAAAAGTTTGTCAATAACTGAAAACTTATTTTCAAGTTAGGTTTTGCATAATAAGAAAATATTGAGTTAAGATGCATCTTGTAAAACACATAATTCATAATACATGCAGTTAATATCTGCATACATGAACCATATATTGCTTATATGTGCATACAGAATCATAATGTCTACATAGACTTTTAAGAAGCAGGCTCACGATTTTTTGAAGGAGGTCATACAACTTTATTTATTTTTAAAAGGTTTTTTTTTGATGTTGTAATCTATGCAGTAATGTACATTTGTTTCATTTTACAGTCTAAATAAATATAAAATTAAGGAAAATAAAGCAAATGAAAATCAGAAATGCATTTCCCCCTAAATGCACAATGAATTAAGATGGACTGCCCAATCTAATGAATATTTGATTAGACAGAATGAGTAGAAAATCACTCAATCCCAGGTGGAGCTTAGGGAGAACAGTTTTAGTAAACTAGGAATGACACACTGGCAGAGCCCTGTACCTGGAACACAGGTTTACTGAGTCCAAGAATCCTTTGGCTGATGTTAAAAATCTTGGCAGAAATGTATAAACATTTCTGAAGACTCACAACCTTGCTTTGCATGTTCCAAGCTAATAAAGGCACAGACATGTTTCAAACAGCTGCCAATGAATTGCTATAAGATACTTAAACACGTACATAAAAATGCGTATACACACACACACACATACACACACAGACCCTTCTTGTCAAAAAAGCATCAGAGAAAGCAAAATAAAGTCTTAATATCCTGAATTACCTGCTCTTTTAAAAATTCCTTAGAGCATTCAAGAAAACATGTATGCACAGAGATGAAGAAATACAACATTGGATCAGCAATCAAGATATTGATGAAAAATAAGATAAGCAATACTGATAACACATAATGAGCAGAAGAGACATTTGTCCTATGAACAGATAAACATTGTAACTAACAAAGAATAAAAACATGCATTCAAAATCTTCAGACTGTGTGCTCTACACATCGACATGCAAATCAAAACTAGGATTATGGAAGAAATGTCAGCACTAGAAAATGCAAATTAAACTAGCTGATCTCAAAAAAGATGCAAATATAAATAATGAAGTCATAAGAGAAATACTGTCACAGTAGAATTAGTAAAATAGTGACTGAAAACTAGGCACAGAGAGGTAATATTGTAACTCTAAATAAGATTTCTACATATACCAAAAGAAATTACTGGAATATAAACTTGAGGTGTGGGGGAAAAAGATGAAGATTTCTAAAACTACTATGTGTAGGAATATGAGGATAATATATTTGAACAATAAACATTTAACAATTACAATATTAAATATTAAGAACTTTTTAACTGAATATATTTCTCATGCCAACCCTAATAAAATCTATTATTTAAAAAATCTCAAAATTTTAGATGCAAGGCAAAACCTGAAAATACACTGCATTCCCAAAGCTGTATGTAAAACAACACTCCTCAAAATGGTGAAAGTAAAACATATGGCTACATCAAAATTAAACAAATATGACATTGAAGAGAAAATGGATAATACTATTAACAACGAAGACCTTAAATTCTAAGAAAAATTATTCAACGAAGAAAAAGTATGTCCACAAAATTCTCAAAGTCAAAAATGAGTGTCTTACATTCTGGCATATGCATGTAACAAACATCATAACATCAATTTGCATGAAGCAAAAATTACAAAGAGGGCCAGTGAGATGGCTCAGTGGTGTACGCGCCTGCCTGGCAAGCGCGAGGGCCCGAGTTCAACTCCTGGAACCCGCATACGAAAAAAGGGCCGGTGATATCGCTCAGTGGCACAGGCACCTGCTGGCACGCAAGGTCCTGAGGTCGACCCCCGGTATCCACAAAAAAAAAAAAAAATTACAAAGAATACAAGAAATATCCTTCAGTTCTTTCAGCAAAATAATGCAGAATAATACAAAGTAATAATTCAGAAAATCTAGTCAGTGAAATAAATTAGTAGATGTAAATACTACATATCAACTACTTTACACAGGAACTGTCCCCTTTCCTAATGATTTTGCAATCATTACAACCTAAGTGAAAGAAAATAATACACAAAAAAAGAAATGAGTTGATAAAAATTCTATAATTAACATACTGATAATTAAAAATACTTAAGAAGCACACACACATGTATACACATAGCCCACATAGAGGTGTTAAATTATAATGGTATATTTATTTATAAAGCAATCTTTGACCTAGAACAATATAAAAATAAAACGTGCAGAATATTTTCACATAGCAGTAATAAAATTACTCTTTCTCAGAATGCATGTGAACTGAATGTTGAAAGTAAGATACATGAAAGTTTCGAGAAATATATAAAAACACAGTAGTTAGTAATGGCATGTTTGCCAATATAAGAGTCTTATATCATGCATTATATATGTAAAATGAATATAATTGATTAATGTCAATTAGAAAAAGATTCAATGTGTAAAACTTAATATCATGAAACAAAAAAACTGAAGGGAATTATTATATATATAACTACACAAATATTCAGCAAGGAAAATGAAATATATCACTGAAAAGAATTTTTATAAACATTGATATAGTAAATAAAATATTTACAGTACATACATAAAATTCCTATCAAAAAGTAAGTGAAATCTAACAAGTCCACAAAAAAGCTAAACAATCAGAAGCAAAACACTCAGTAAATCAAAGTTTAATTTCAACTAGAAATGAGATAAATTATATATGTGATATCACACACACACACACACACATAGAGAGAGAGAGAGACCACCAAAAAATGTATACACACTTCAGCAGTTCCCCATATGAGTAAATGACTGCAAGTTAATGGCCTCCACTTTGAGCACCTCTTATAACTGTATAAGCCAAAGGTAACTTGTATCAACCTCATACATTGTCTCAATAAATTTACTATTAAAATATTTTTACGAGTGATGAACCTGCCTTACCTTTGTTTCCCGGAATTGTTTTTGATATTCTATGGCTCTTATGGTCCCAAATGAATTTTAGGATTGCTTTCTCTAACTCTGTGAGATACACTGTTAGAATTTTGATTGGATTGCATTAAATCTGTGTAACAATTTTGGAAGTATGGCCATTTTCCACTATATTGGATCTTCCTACCCAAGAACAAGGGGTATCTTTTCATTTTCTGATATTCTCTTCTATCTTTTTCAGACTACTGTAGTTTTCAATATAAAGGTCTTTTGCTTCCTTTAAACATTGATTCCTAACTATTTCACTTTTTTATGCTTTTGTGAAGGGTGTTGTTTCCCTAGTTTCAGTCTCAGTGAGTTAATTGTTCATGGATAGGAAGGCTATTGAGTTTTGAGTGTTGACATCACAGTCACTGACTTGAAATTATACTACAAGCTACTGTAATAAAAACAGCATGGTACTGGCAAAAAAACAGACCCAAAGATCAATAGAATAGATTAGAATATGCAGAAACACCTCCAGACATACTCAGCCAGCTTATCTTTGACAAAGGGGCAAACAGGTTCACTGGAAGAAAGATAGCCTCTCCAATCAATGGTGCTGGAAAAACTGGCTTTCCACATGCCAAAGACTAAAACTGCACCCACGTCTATCACCATGCACTAAATTAAAATCAAAATGGATCAAAGAAATACTAAAACAGAAACACTAAATCTACTAAAAGACAGAATAGGTAGAACTCTAGAAGACATTGGTGCAGGCATAGACTTCATGAACAAAACCCTGATTGCACAGAAAATATCACAAAGAATTCAAAAACTGGGATCTCATCTTATTAAAAAAAAACTTTTGCACAGCAAGAGAAACCACCAACAGAGTGAAAAGACAACCCACAGAGTGGGAAAATATTTTCAACAGCTGTTTCTCAGCAAAGAACTAACATCTAGAACATATAAAGAATTGAAAAAAATCAGACCCCCAAATTGAAAGACTTAATCCAAAAATGGGCATCTGAGATGAATACACAGTTCTCCGATGAAAAAGTACAAACAGCAAATAAACATATGAAAAAATGTTCAACATCACTGGTCATTCAAGAGATGAAAATTAAAACAACACTGAGATTCCATCTCACCCCAGAAAGAATGGGTATCATTAAAAAATCAACCAATAACAAATGCTGGAGGGGCTGTGGGGAAAAAGGAATGCTTCTCCACTCTTGGTGGAAATATAGACTGGTGCAACCACTGAGGAAATCAGCGTGGAGATTCCTCAAAAAACTAGGACTAGAGGTCCCATTGGACCCAGCTATTCCCCTTCTATATCTTCCCAGAAGAATTAAAAACATCATACCACAGTGATGTATGCACACCCATGTTTATAGTGGCACATTTGGTAATAGCTAAATCTTGGAAACAGCCCAAATAACAATCAACTGATGAATGGATACAAAGACATGGGTTTTTTTGTGCAACAAAGCAGTACTCAGCCATAAAGAAGGATAAACTCGAAACATTCATAGATAAATTGTTGACCTTGAGGTCATACTCTTAAGTGAAATAAATGGGACACACCATGTGTAAATATTGCATGTTTTCTCTGGTGTGAGCAAGTATAAGAACCAAAATGTTTCTTAGATATTATGAAATACACAGAAATTATTCAAAAGGAAAGGGGATCTAGAGATGGGGGAGGGAGCAAGGAAGAAAGGGAAAAGAAAAAAATGAGAAAAGAAGGATGAAATGGAAAAAAGCTTTGTAAATAAGGAGGAGAAGATGGGTTGAAGGTAGGGGATGACAATGGGGAAAAAAAAAAAAGAGGTACCAGGATATATTATGTACAGGTACAAATTCCCTATGATGAATGTGATCAATATGTGTATCTAAATTATTTTAATAAACTTAATAAAAATAGTTATAAAAGATTTTCTTTTCCTGATGTATACACTTTTTGGCAGAAAAAAAGTGTGTGTGTATATATATACATTTTATATGTATTTGTTTATTTATATGAGATAAATCATATATTCACATATATTGAAAAAAGATAAATCATATAAACAAGGGAAAACATACATTTCTATGTAGATATAAAAACAGAGGGAGAGAGTGAGGGATGGAGATACATGATAGAAATTTCCTAATTACCTACTACAAGCTGTAGCTAAAACAAAATCTTATTGAGGTGTGTTTTCTGAGTTTTATGGTAAAGCTCTTCTTTTTCCTTATTTTGCTTTTAGTCTGTACTAATTTGCACATAGAATGATGATTCATATTCTTTATTTTGTCTCTGTGTGTGTGTGTGTGCCCGCTTGGTAAAATAATCAAATAAATAAAGTGAATAAAAGCACAGAGTCCAGGCTTCTGTTTTTTTCATTTCTACTCTCCTTAGGTGCCCACTGTTTTGTATTCTTACAAAGGATGACAAAAATGAAATATACTCTAAATATTTTCTGTTGCTTCAGTTAAGTGAATATAGCCTATATAATTTTAAGTCTCTGTATACAGATGCCTTTATTTTTTCCTTACATCTTCAGATTTCAGTACGTGGAAATAGAATTACTCATTTCACTTTTTCTCAATAATCACTAAGTTTTTATTTGCTTTTTTCCGTATAGTTAAGAAAAAGGCAGACAGGATTAACTCGATTTTTATATTCCTGTGTAAATATTTATATAAGATAATTAGATAGATGAGTCCTTTGAAAGACAATGATACTTGTTTAAATTTTATTTTCTCCACCATTTAATTTAAACTTAACTCCCTGAATAAGATAGGAAAATGCTGAATTCCCTGATGTCTTGTCAATGCCTTTGTTGTGATTTAAATATGCGATGTCCGTCCAAAGCCTCGTGTACTGACAGTTATCGGATCACAAGACTGCTAACATCATCAGTGGATTAATCTGTTGAACTAAAGAAGTAATTTTGGTATTACTAAAAATAATTTAAAAGTTAGCTTCAAAAATGTGTAAGGTTTTTGTCCTACGAGTGTTACGCCTTAACCAAATTTTGATCAAATACTTGATACCAGGCATGCATTACTTTTTTTCTGAGTACATTTTTATAGTGCGTAATGTCTTATGTATCCTGATTCCTTTATCAACTTTCCATTTCTTCCCCTCCCTCCATGTCTTGATCCCTTCACTGACTTTTAAAAATGAGCAAAAGTAAGCTTTCCCATTTTTAATGCTATGCCTTGCAATGCTCCAACAGAACCAAATCTCTTGATATGCTTTGAACCCATTTATGAAAAGTATTAAAAGTTCGGTATCCATGTGGGTCACTGGAAAAAGGAAAATAATAAACTAGACCATGAGAAAAGAATCACGTAAATCTTCTAAACACTATTTTTGACTAATCATATGCTAATCATGGTCATTTTCTTTGAATAGCCTTCCTAAGGTTTACTCCATCATTACAGAAAAATAATTTTGTAGTGTTAATTCATCTTCTACCACAGACACAAATATATACACTATAGGAATGTATAAGGCTATGATGGTTATAGAAACCTGCTTCGTATTTATTAGAAAACATTTTAAGCTTCTAGTCAATTTCCTTCACTTAAATTTGACAAATACATAGTGTTTATAATCATGAAGATATGAGATGTGATTTGTAAATGCACATAAAATTGTATCCTTTCACCTCCTTCTATTTTTGTATACTTATCTCAGTCTTTTTGTGTTAATATTAAAAGAGAACCCTGAGGAGTAGAAGTCATAGCAGTGTCACACAGTTTTAATGACATTGTGATGCTTTTGATATCAGGAAAAACATCCAACTGACTGCCCTCAGAGAAGCCAGTATCAAAAGCTGTTTTATTTTCATGCAACACAGTTTGTTTTCTAAAATGGTCATGTTTCATGTATTACAGTATCAGAAAAGTAGATGTAGGATGAAGTCTGATGCCACAAGACGTAACAACATTTTTTAAAAATGTAATAAATTCTTGGCAATGATTACAGTGTCCTCAGTCCCTGAATTAACTAGATGAAGAATCAAATGTGTAATATATATTAGGACATATTCTATAACCTTCATCAAGGCAAATAAACTGGAGATGTTATACATACCTAATAAACTCGTGATTACAAATTACAAAAACTTTTAAAAATTTACAGCTATTTTATTTGAAATATTTCCATATAAAGGTATTTAAGTATATGGTGCTAAATTTTCAGGTTTCAAGTTACTCACAAAACCATATGAATTGTTAAGACTTTCTTTTGCTACTCTTTTCCAGCACCTGTAATTTAAATATAGTGCATAGAAACTAAGAAGAAAGAGTTACACATATGTTCCCATTGGGAAGGCAGGAACCTAGGCCTTATTTCACCTTATGTATTTCTCTAGTCATTGTACTTTCTGTAATAAGAGCACATTATTTCAATTTTAGAAAAATAAAATTATTACAAAAAATAGCAAATTGACTTTTGTTTTGTAAACAATAACTCAGAGTTTGGTATCAAAACTTGTTCATAACTTTTCACAGAATCTGTCCAAATTCTTCCATATGGAAAATCACATCTATTATACTCTTGCTAGTTGTCCACATGCTATTTCAGTATTTCGATAAATCGTAACTGTCTCTCTATGACAGTAGCCCACTCTGCTGTTAGGTGTCTACCTACTTCAGCGTTCTTTCCCATGTTTGGCCTGTGTCTCTCACTGACTCTAATTTAAGTTGTGTTCCTCCCCATCACTCAACTTCAAGTTCATAAAGTGATGCATAAATGCAAAATTCATAAACTTTTTTCTGGATAATATTCTCAATTTCCACAGTTTATTTCTAGGCTTAGTTTGATGATAGATACCCATGATAATTCTGGATTTCCTCTAATATATTTTAATACATTTATCATAACATATTTGTTAAAATTTACCTAATGTTCTAGTAATGTACTGACAAATTTATCTTCATTAGATGTCTAAAACATTCATCTTCTTAGAAGTAATTGAGAGAATTTATTTAATAAAGGTAAGTGGGTATTTGGAAATAATTCAAAAATTAAATAAATCTGTAGTACTGTACACTATAATCCACTGGTTGTTTTTTGTTTTTGATGTGTGTGTGTTTGTTTGTTTGTTGAGATCGTGTCTCACTGTGCAATTCAGGCCATGCTTGAATTCACTATGCACCCCAGGCTGGCCTAGAACTCACAGCAATCTTCCTGCCTCAGCTTCCATTGGTTGTGTTGAAGAAAATTGTTGAAAAGAAATTACATCTGTTACTTAAATCTTGCTCAAAAGGTGTCTTTTCACCTTACCACAGCTTTGCTTTCAAAGGGGGAGGCAA
Organism: Erethizon dorsatum; assembly: GCA_028451465.1. Taxonomy (NCBI): domain Eukaryota; kingdom Metazoa; phylum Chordata; class Mammalia; order Rodentia; family Erethizontidae; genus Erethizon; species Erethizon dorsatum. The sequence continues at coordinate 63,062,494 of CM051833.1, forward strand.
GTAGTCATTAACAGATATAGATATTTTAAAACGGGAAGAAATTAATACATGTAGTGAACGATTTGGTTAGAAAAGAAAGTTCCTTAAGTTTATCCAATAAAATTATTCCACAGTTCTATACAATATGAACCAAACCAGGGGATTATTAATGTGGGAAGAAAAAGATCTATAAGATAAATGTTTTATTAATATTTTGTAAAGTGTTCAGTACATCTTCTGAGTATTTTCATTACTAAATTGGGCATGGGAGAAACTTAATAATAAAAATAATTTGGGAGTTATAAATAGTGATAACATGCTATGAGTGATTCTCCTGAACAGTGCAATTTCTCACACAAATAGGGGTAAATCGTAAGTATTTCCCTATGCTCACAATTAGGTGTCAATCTATTGTTGCATCTTAATGGTCTTCACTGTCTTTCTTCTGCATGTATTGCATTCAGTCATAAAGAACTTTAAAGAATTCTAGAAGTTAACATTTATATGTATTTTTTCATTTGTATTGTTTTATAACGATTTCTGTGAGAGTAAGATATGATTATCAATCTGCCATTTTAAAACTAGAAATTAATGGAAGTATATCATTATTTTAGAAATATATGCACATATTTTCTATACTGTCAGTTATCTTAATTGTATGATCAATAGTGGAAAAAAAACTTCACTATATAAAATTTCAACAGCATTATTTAAATGACAGTTTCTCCTCAAATTTGTGATAAAGTTATTGTGGGACAAAATACACCCCTGTCAGATTTCTGTTTGAGGATCTTTGTCTCAAAAGAAGTTACAAAACATGATAAGAAGTGTCTACTGAATCCAATTATAGCCTAAAATATTTTCAACCTGGTTTGGCATTATGGGTAAGAAAAAAATAAAAATGTGTGCTGTACAAGGAAAGCTCATTGAGCTAAATTCAGATCCATATCCAAGCAGATCTAGAAGAGATAATCATAAAATCAAACATGGAAAGGACAACTTTACCGAAATTACAAACAAGAACAAAATAAAAGACAGATTATAGCAAGTAGGGAGATTGATCTTTCTCAAATGGGAAAGGGATTGAGGAGGTGGCGAGAGGGGAGGGAAAGGGGGTGAAAAGGGAACTAAGATGTGTTATGTACATGTACCAACTCCACACAAGAAATGTAAACATTAAGTACTGAAAATACATACTAATAAAAAATACAAAATGATGGAAACCTAAAAAGAAAAGAATCAAGGTTTTCCTAAATAATATTGTCCAAAGGCCAAAACAAAAGAAAATAACACAAAGTATGGGGATGGAGTGTGTGGAGAACGTGAAGAGGAAGTGAGAAATATCTGGATTCTGCAGAATTTGTCCATGAGGATATTCGCATCAAAGATTCGCTTGGTGAAGTGTGGACAGTCTATTCCATAAGTGAGTTGCCTAAAATCTGGACATAAGATTTAGCTTATTAAATGAAGTTGAAAGATTAAAACTTTTGCAATAATACAGAAGCATTAGAATAATTTCCAATGAAAGTATTGCACATAATTTATTACTGGTAACACACTTGCTCTTCCATATCTTTCCACTTACAGAGTCCCAGAATTATAAAACTTTAATAAAAATTTCAATAATACATCCATGAAGAGAAAACAAGTACGTTTGAATAGATATTTAGTGGTTATTCTATTTTCAACTAAGAGTATGTTTTGGAGGTGCTTGATTTGAAGCACTCATGTTAATGATGATAATTGTATTCCTGGGTGGAAGAGGTCAAGTTGCAACCGTATCTGCCAGAGGCGAAGGGAATGATAGTGGTCATTATGGCGGTCAGAAGGTCCGCGGCTAATTAGAACACTCTGACCCACGGTGGCCTTTCCCATTGTCAAGCCCTCTGATGAAACCAAATGGTCTGCCATCAAAAAGCTTACTGTGCGTGAGAAAACACAAATCTAAATCTGGTGAATAAAGCTATAACTGGGGTCTTGACTTTCCAAAAATAGAAATTTATTGGCATTAAGCAAATTCCAAGATCTGAATCAACTGAAAATTCCAAAAGCTAATGAATAAAGGTGAAGGCAAAGAAATTGCAAAAGAATTGCAGAACACGTTGCCCTACACTTCCACCAAACAGTCAGCAGCTGTATTATATGTACCTTAAATGTATAGATTTTCTTTCCTGAAAATCACATATTTCCATCAGAGCAGAGACCCACAAATTCATCTCCCTTCTAATAAGGGGTACAGTGAGAGTAGATATACTTCCCTGGTATGGATCTATGGACTTTTGTTTGCCAGTGTCTACACAAAAGAAAGAAGAAGAAAAGAGAAACTCCTGGAATTTTAATTAAGATTGTCACAAATATATAGATCAGATAGATAAACAGACATCTTGACCATACTGATTCTTCCAATCTATAACATAATACTTTGTACCATTTGTTTTGCTCTTCAGTGTCTCTCTGTAAAGTCTATAATTAAAACTATCAGCCAATATTTCCCACAAACTTCAATTTTCCATGTAAATTACTTACAGTAATTTCCTAAATGCTTAAGATAAAAGATATGTATGGAAATGATTTGTAAATATGTTACTTTTTCATGGTTATTAGGAAATTGTATTTGATGTCTGTCTACACAAGTTAGGCTGTGAGTAAACCCTTCAGAACCTAAAACATAAAGGAAATGTTAAAAATTACCTTGTAGTCAGACAAATGAAAATGCTTTTGCTATTCATATATTTATCAGTTTCTTTTTTACACCTAACACTCAGTGAACTGTACTTTGTTTTTATTCTCTTGATTGCCACTTGCTTTTGGGGGGGATATTTCATTGTTTGTTTTTTAACCTATTGAGTCAAACATAAAGAGATGCATTTTATTGAATCGATGTTCAGAATGGCTAAGGGATTGCCAGCAATTCTGGAAGAGTGAAAACTTGGAATATATTATGACATACTATTTTTGCAAAAGAAAGAAGGAAATTCAACCCACATACCCTTCCCACCATCTTGCATATTAGATAAAACTGCCCTATAAGCTTTCAAAAGCAACAGATAATTTACAGGAGCCTGAAAATCTAAGGTTAAAAAAAATTGTCCAAGATCAAAATAAAGTGAACAATATAAGAGAGAAATTTATATTAACATGAAATTCACAGTACTATAATTTTAAATATATTCCACTATCTGCAGTATTTTGTCTAATCATGTCCCTTTTAGACACCATGATAGATAATGTCACTCCTTCTCCATGGCTTGGAAAAAAGTTTTCTTTGCTATTCTTTATCATAAATATTAAAACAATGGTGCTTGTAGTTCTGAGATTTTTCCTATTTATTTTGAAGTAGAAAAAAATAAAATATATTACATATTCCTTATTTTTTCTTTAAGTAAAGGTGGTATATTGTTCATGTTTTTTTCTTATTCTAAATTACAGTTTTATTTATTTTAAAACATTCCATCAAAAATTAATGCTATCCTGTACTAAAACAACTGGAATCAACATAAAGCTTTGGGATTTGAGAAGACTCTTAAAAAAGCGTTTGAAAATAAAGGTAAGATAGAATTGTTTTCAGAGTTCAAAGGAAATTTATTAAACATAAAACAATTCCTGCCTGCTATGTATCCTTCAAAAGGATCCTCAGTGAGAAAATGGATTACTAAAGCAAAAGAATCACATGCAACAGTTAAAATTAGAAATTTGTGTTACCCATACTTTGAAACACAGATTTCAAAACCTATAATTTAAAACAACTGAGAGCCATGTAAGTAACTCAGTATAAACTGCTTACCTAACAAGCACAAAGCCTTGTGATCCTTCCCCAAAACCACAAAAGAAAACAAAAAAGAAAACAAAAATAAAATCCAAGAATAAAATAATATTTAATTCCAAAACAGTAGATGTTATATGTCTATGAAAAATTTCCTAAGAAGCTATTACTATATTCAAAGACAAAATATATTATCAGTATTTTTAGAAATAAAAACCCTAGTAGTCGCTCCAGAAGGATGGGTTAAAACATTTCTTAAATGATTAAAAAAAAAAAAAATCAAGCTTGGTCTTCAAGCTCAAAAGTGACAGAAGAGATCCTTCTGATTTCACCAAGCATAGCTTTTATCATTCTTTCAGCCAAAGAAATAAAGACAAGAGAAATCTGATCCTTGGAATTGCTTTTTAATATATTAGTTCAAAAATCTAAATCTACTGTTTACTTTTTTCATTATATTCCAAGCATACTATCTATGTTGTGATTATTTTGTATACTGTTAAGAATATATTACAATTGTTTACATTAAATGATAAAAAGTAGAATTAATCTTCACCAGCATAATAGATCAGTGAAGTAGAGACAAAAAATGTTTGTGTTTCAAAGCATTAAGGATGACAAAATTTTAGATTGTTAGGCAAAATACAGAGCAAAATAATGTAGGATTTTGGTTTTAGTTATTATATTCCTGAATAGGCAATGAAAAGAATTTAAGTCATATGTGTCATCAGTAACAGAACATCTTCTGCCCTATGCTATGAAACTTCAGGCATCATACTCTGGTGTTTGGTTCAGCACCAATTCTTGATTTCATCAAAGGCAACATTGGACAGGCTCTGTTAGAGCAACAGAAATGTTCTAATTTCATAGACTCCTCAAGGTTAAATTCCTCAACATTATTGATGTACATAACCATGTGTATTTTTAAAATATTTTGATTGACATAATTTTTTATATGAGTATAATGTGGTGCTCTGTTTCCTGTATGCATTGGGTAGTCATTTGTAACCCAAGACATATGACCACATTTTGCCTTGGAGTTAACCAGCCTATTTTATATGAGTAAGTGGTCTCTTTGAGGTGGCCATGGCAAAGGATTCCTACTCAACCAAGCATCATTACTGCAGTATTTTTAAAACTCTGTACTGGTAGCAAATTGCTCTATAAATCTCCAAAGATCATAATCAATGACTTTTCTAAAAGTACCTAAATGTCAATTATTTTCCAGATTTCTATCAGGATTCCAGTGGGCACTAGAATAATAAGTCATCCCACTCTAGCTTTCTTTTTTCCCTATTAGCCTCTCATGAATCCACAAAATGCTAAAAACTCAGGCACATTCAGTCTTGAAAAAGTACACATGTTCTCCGGTTCTGTCACTATAACAGATATCTGACATGATGACCTTATAGAGAAGATCTGTTTTAGCTCACAATTTAAGAGGTCCCAGTCCTTGTCCCACTGGCTCTGTTGCTTCTGGACCTGTGGTGAGGGATCCCATTATGGCGGGGAGAAAAACCATTCAACTGAAGTCCGGAAAGCAAAAGAGACCAAGGAATGGTTGGATTCCCACTATTCCTTGGGAGGACACTCTCTCAGTGACCTAATATATGCTACTAGCCCCCACATCTTCAAGGTTCCACAGCTTCCTAACAATGCCACAGGTAGGATACCAATCCTTTTACCCTTGGATATTCCAGATAGAAACTGTGGCAGTACTTTTCCTTTGAAAGGCGGTAACAAAGTGGACAGAAGAAAGATATTGCACCGTGTTTGGTAACTTGAGAGATGAGAAAATTACAAGGTTTTGTAGTATTTCAAATTCCTTTTTTCATATTTCAAATCTAAAAACATACTACCAAATACTTTTATCAGGATCTGATAAACATTGTTACTCTTAACCGTCTCATCTCCATTTCTATGTGGGCTACATATACTACATTTTATCACCTTCCATTGCCAAACTATTACAAGATAATTATCTTATGTGCCCGTAAGAAAAAGAAAATATCACATAAATAAACTCTGATAAATAATTATTTCTAAGGTGCTGCCGATTTCAGATGCCAAAATGTACATAAGTAAGCATTTCATTTTAGTGATTTCCTTGAGAAAAATATGGTTTTGTGTAATTTTTATATATCTATTAAATATGCATGGGAGAACATTCAATTTCATTTTGATATGTTGACTTAGAAATTAATCTTTTTTTCAGATCTCTAAGTGCTTTCACAATCTATAGGAGAAATCAAAATCTATATTCTCCATATTTCTATCTTCATAGCATCCCACATAGAAATTTGTCAGAGAGAATCACCAACCTGGATTGTATATAGGAGAAAGAGAAATGGGGGTTTTAATTACACTGTGTCCCGAAAGGGGCAAAGAGAGAAGGATTGTCACTCATCATCACATTTAATCTAGAAATAAGCTGAAGAATTCATGCCTTCAACTTTAGCATTGGGCCCACCAAAATCCACAATGGTTATATAATATAAACTATCATTTTTTATCAGTATAGAAATAAAAATTATTATTATTTAATTATTTATTTAGTTAAAAAGTTCACTCATATTAAATTTCCATGCATTCACTAACACAGTGAGCCTTGTCTTTCATTACATATTTAATATTCTGCCAAATTCCTTTAGGTAATGTAAGGCTTTTTGTAAAGAGAACCTGGTCATGACAAAAAATTAGGCCTGTCCAAATACGAGGCAAGCCTTTTTCTGATAAGATCAAAATATTTTTAGTTTACCTATAAATATGTATTTTCAGGGTTATACATCAAAGAAATAGATTATTTTGTGATATTAATGAATTAATATATATTCTGTTATGTAAAGCAGTTAGTTAATTTAGAAATATATTCTACCATCATATTTTATTTTATTTTATTTATTCTTTTTTTTTGTGGGTACCGGGAGTCAAACTCAGGACCTCGCTCTTACCAGGCAGGCGCTTATGCCACTGAGCTATCTCACTGGACCGACCATCATATTTTAAAAGGGAAAGGCATCTAAACTTTTCACGAGCATCATTGATAGTACTTCACTAGAGACCGTTACAGAAAACTAAATCCAGGTTGACTGCGATCATGAAAAATTCTATCCTGAACCATAAAGTTGATTGTACTGTGCAGATCTTCTATGAGTTCAGTGATAATTTCTCTTATTTTTTCATCAGTTGTTCTGTGATTCATGTTAAAAGCTCCTACATGATTATAGAATTACTTACTTTTATTTTTTCTTTTATTATCAGATGATAGATGATAGACAGATAAAAGGTAGATGATAGAAAAATAGATGGTAGATAGATGGACAGTATTAGTTTTAGTTAGCCTTCCCATTGCTGGAAGACAATACTCAACATCCACTGTATAAAGGTGGAGAGGTTTAGTTGGCTCACGGTTTTAGAGGATTCAGTCTGTGGGTAGCTGGCTCCATGAAGAAACATCATGACAGAAGGGTGTGGTGATGCAAAACACTTAGTTCATGGCTCTTTGGGAAGCAGAGCAGAACAGTGCCAGAGAGGAGGACACCCGTTACCATATACAGGACCCAATGTCACACCTCTGTAACCCACCCAGACACACCCGGAGATGTACTTTATTTTTGAGCTGGCTCTCAAGCCAATTAAGTTAACACATTTAAGCTTAACCAGTACAGTTTTGCTCTCTAATTCCATCATTTTTTTCTTTATTATTTAAGACTTTCATGCTAGGCACATGCTAACTTATAAGAGTTACATTCAAATTTAATTTGAGGTGCTAGAATTTACCACAAAATTATGAGCATTAAACAATACAAAACCTCCTTATTAACTTAGAATGTGTGAGTGTGTGTGTGTGTGTGTGTGTGTGTGTGTTATGCTGGGGCTCAAACCCAGGACCTTCTGCAAGCTAAGCAAGCATCCTACCACTCAGGCCTCAGGTCACAATTCTATACCAGAGACTGAGTACAGCCTGGCTGGTTTCTCTGAGCATTGCAAGACTGAAATTAAGCTGTCACCTGCAGACTCTGGAAGAATCAGCTGCCCACAGCGTTTTGGTTTCTGGAAGAATCACGCCCTCGCCTTTGTGAGAAGGAGGCCTCTTAGTCCTTGCTGACCACCAGCAGAGCACGCTGTCAGATTGCAGAGGCCATTCGCATTTCCTGACCGGACAATCAGCAAACACTTCAAAGCCGATTTTGCACATTCCTGCACAAGTCCACGAGGGAGTCCGTGTTGCCCGTAAAAGCCATGTATTTCAGGAAGCAGAGCAGCCTAGAGAACTGGTTAAGTAATATGGGAGCAGAACATGCACCACTAGACAGAAGGCACAAAGAAATATGTGTCTACAGAGAAGTGGACTTAGATCTTAAAATCACACACGTGAATAGAAGATATATTTAAGGCACCTATAAATATAAACTAACTGCATATTGCGACAAGTGTCAACTTATGACAAATAGAAAAACTAAGCTTCTATTTTATACCACAGAAAATAAGATCATCTTGATATTTGCCCATAATTAGTATTTTCCATTGGAGAACTTAAATGCATTTTACATAACAAATTAAGAATTTTGCTAATAAATAAAGGGAATTTATAAAATGAAGTGAAAATATCCAAAACCCAAAAGAAAACTGAGCAAAGGATATATAAGAGTTCATAGAAAATGTCAAAATAGTGGTTCAACCTCACCCATGAAACAATTATCAAAAATATAAAAATGAAACAAAAAACAAGATATGCTTTTCCTCTCTTTCAAATATAATGCAGACAAATGAGTTTAAATGATCATCATCAGGGCCAGTGAGATGGCTTAGTGGCGTAAGCGCCTGCCAGGCAAGCGCGAGGGCCCAAGTTCAACTCCCAGAACCCACATACAAATAAAGAAAGGGCCAGTGATATCGCTCAGCAGCACGGGCACCCTCTGGTGTGCGAGGTCCTGAGGTCGACCCCCGGTAACCACACAAAAAAAAAAAAAGATCATCATCATATTGAAAAGATGCTCAATGACCTTTTGCCCTTTCTGAAGTCATTTATGATTTTTCCTGACCCAAAGAATGACATGTAGAAGATGTCAACAGACAACTTTTGTAAACTTCAGTGAGAAAATATTTTAGATTTCTCAGCAATAGTATCTTTGTCCCAGCTACAGAACTACTCTGTGGTAATGTGAAAGGAGCCATGTAGAATACACAGACAAATGAGCACAAGTATTTTCCAATAACACTTTATTCAAAATAACCAAGCAGCAGGGGGGATTTTGCTGTGGGTGGTGCTTCCTCAAGTCTAATCTATAGCTTTTCTCATTACATGTTGCTAGACAACCTGTTAAAGTTATGCCTACAGTGTGCCACCAGTTAGCTGCATATGACAACTTTAAGTGTTCGTGACACTTTTCCTTGTCATCACTCATCAACATGCTGTGTGTTTCTACTTATATTATTAAGACAATCCCAGTGACCATACTGGATATATACGTCAGTCAGACGTTTCAGTTCTATTATCAAATATATGTTATCCTTAGAATTACTTCACATGAAAATAATCACAAGACTCCAATTATATTAACTAATCTTGTTCAATTCTTATTCTTTCCAGCTATGAATTTAGTCAATTATGGCTGACTCATACATATATTTTCTTCAATGAATTTTCAAATATAAACAAACCCTCTCCTTGATCTACTTTATGTGCTTTTCTTAACTTTTAAGTTTCTAGTTGTTTCAGAAAATGTATTTTATCATTTTTCAAATAATTTGACTCCTACATTTTTCTAGGAAAATTCTACTCATTATGGGCTTATTCAACAGTCCAAATGTCAGAGAAACTTTAGAATACAAACCGTTCCAGGAAGAATACTCGTGGAGAGAGAATGGCAGTGTGATTCATTTGGCATTCAGAATCTGGCACAAGAAATGGTGCCACTTTGAGTATGATTGTAGTAGACATTTCAATGAACAAATAACTAAATGAAATATTTTTGAGTGTCACAGTGGTTGGGATATGGTTGTTGTGTGCCCTCAAGTTTTTATGTGTTAAAACTGAATCCAAATAATGAGGTATTAAGAAGGCAAGAACTTAACTCAACTATGTGGTTTGGAAATACGACCTTCGAGATATGACTAGGTTTAGATAATGTCATCAGGATGAAATACCTATGACTGAAACTTGGTGAGTTTATGAGCTGAGAGAGAAATAAAAGGGCTATAGACATGCATGTTCCCTGCATCTTGCCATGTGACACCTTGTGCTTTTTGGGATTAGGCGATCAAGAAGGATATTCCCAGGTACAGCTGTTTGAATCTCTGAACCTTGACCCAAAGTAAACCACTGTTCTTTATAACTCATCCAGTCTGTGATATTGTGTTATTGGAAGCATAAACCTGACTAATAAAAGTGCTAAAGCAGAGGCTCATTGAGCTTAACCGTACTAAACAAAGGGTAGGCGACTTATTGCATTTATATGCTGATTCAAAATTCATTATGTAATGTTTTAGGTATTTTCTCTTAGTAGTCCTGTGATTAGTCAAAGGAGTGTTAGTTTCCAATATTTAAAAAGTCTAATTCAGATTCACAGAACTTGCAAATCACAAATTTAGCAAGCAGCAGACCTGAAATTTCAATTCATGTCTTCTGCAAAAGTTCCCTGGTAATATTTGACTCGAATTTCCTGCAAATTTGGTCTATTTTTTACTGGCCTGGAGAAATTTTGGAAAATTTTCAGAGTTATCTATTGACTTAAAAATAATTCATGTTTTGAGTTTATTTTTAAGTGATTCATAGAAAATGAAGTATGTATTTACCTATGGAGAACTATACAATATTTTAATACATATACTTTTACCTTAGTACTTGAGAATGAACCTAGTGCCCTCACATGGAGTTATTTCCCCACACCTTTTTAAATTTTATTTTGAGAAACAGACTCTTAGTAAGTCATTAAGTTACCCAAGCTGGGGTGGAACCCATGTTCCCTCAGCCACACAGAGTGCAGGAATGAGCTACCACTTCTGCATGTATGACGTTTAAATCAGGTTAAACATATCTATTTCCTCAAACATTGATCAGTTTGTGCACGTATGTATGTGTGTGTAAGTGAAAACACTCAAAATCTTTCTTTAAACTTTCGAAAATACACAGTATTGTTATTGGCCATAGTTATTTCCCTGTGCAACAGCACAACAGAATTTTAATTGCCAATAATCTTAACTAGTACACCATGATCAGCCATCCCCCATCCCTGCTTCCTCTCTATGCTTGCCAGCCACTGGTAACCACAATTCTACACTCAGCCTTATGAGATCAACTTTTTTAGATTCCACATATGCTTAAGAACATGCAGTACTTCTCTTTCTGTGCTTGGCTTATTATCTGCATGCTATTATGTTCCATGCTAACTTTCAAGTTAAAAGTAACTCCTGTGCAGTTAGAATAAGTGAAGGTAGCCTTCAGTTCACTCAACTTCCTAAGCCAAAGCCAATCATGTGACCACCCATCTGCAGTTGAAATAAAGCAAGTTCTGCCCAAAGTTCCAGCTACAAGATGTGCTAGGTGAAATAATATGTCTCATCCTTTTGACTAGCAATCTATGCACTAACAACAAAAAATTCCCTTAAAAACATAGGTTTAAGTTTATGCAATTTAAATGATAAGGAGTGATCCTGACCAAAAATAATCAAAGTTTAACTGACTTTAATATGTGATATATGCCTTCAAAGTTCTGAAAAATGAGGACTGGGGTATAGCCCTTGCTTAGCATGAATGTCTCTTATTTAATGTTAATTGGGGATCAATAGTCTATAACATTTTATGTCTCATTTTACTTTTGGAAGAAATTATGAGAGGGTGAGAGAAAAGGAAGAAAGAAAGAGAAGTGTACATGAAAGAAAACATGAGTAGGAAAAAATGACAGTGTATTAGGGTGCACTAAAGGGACAGAATCAATACAAAATATATGTATAATTGTACAAAGGAATATATTAGGTAGACTTTATAGGATCAAAAGCAGAAGAGTTCCAATAGCCCACCTTGGGTCAGAAGAGGAAGAATACAAAATAGCCATCTGTGTGCTGGAGAGCCCAGGATCCGGTAACACTCCAGGACTGGACAGGGAAGCTCTCTGCAGTCACCTGCGTGAGTCTGAGTAGGAAGGCTGAAGGGTCTGCATTGCAAGGCTGAAGGAACTGGCGATCAAAGACCAAACAGACCCTGAGTTCCTCCAAAAACACAGAACACTTCCTTCTTCCTTCTCTATTTATTCTGTACAAGCTACAGCACACTCACATCTGGAGTGGGTCTTCATTCCTCAGTTTGCTGACCCATATTCTCTAAACACACTCAGAACTTGCTGATCTGCTAGAGGATTCCTACTTACATTGCTATATCACAATTAATAATCATCGGTGATAAGAAACATAACAAAATGGCAAAACTCAAAATGTTGTATGGCAGTGATGCAAGATAGCATCCCACTTTCTCTTATTTTCTGTGTCTCTTATATTTTCAAAAATTATTTTACTTCAAAAATTTAAATAATCATTTCAGCTATCAAAATCATACCATGACATTTTTTTGTTTTCACCTGAAAGCTAAAAAGAGTTGTGATGAGACTAGTACGTAATTGAGAAGCCAATTAGTTATCTGCTGACCATGCTGAGTGCTACCTGCTCCGTGAACACTGGAGATTTGGTTCTCATCCCAGGGCCTAATCTGGATGAAGATGAGAACCAGTGACAGCACCTTCAGTTCCTCTCCTGTACTCCACCCCACTCAATACATCAACATTCTAGATGCAATGTGATTGGGATAATTTTGATTACCCTACCCCCACCCCCCGGAAATGAGTTTAATCTTTTCTTCTGCAGTTCTAGCAGAGACTGGAAAAAGCAATCAGTCCCTATCTCTGTGACTCTGTAAATAAATTCCATCTTTTATTTCATCCTCCTGGCTTGTTTCCCATAAATTTAAAAGAGCAATAACAGAAACTTGCTTGTTGTATTGATTTTACAACCTCTAAGGTGTTTTTAATCTGAGGAAAAGTAAACCTTTATTAACAACTTGTCACTTCTACAGCAGATAATTCTAAGTTACAAGATATCATTAGGAAAGGAAAACATCCTCTTTCCATAATGTGGAGTGCTTAAAATAGTATTTATTCAGTCTGTTGATTTCTAATTTTCTGAAAGTATCACATTTAAGAAGTTCACTTGTTTGCATGACATAATAAGTTGGAGGTTATACATTTTAATCTAATGTTCTCCTATATCTGGTTGTTACGGGGGGAAAAGACAAATTATAACTTTCATCTTAATGGAGCAAACAGGAACACTTATAGGAATGAGGAAACAGGGCAGAGTCATATAAAAGATAAGGATGCATTAAAAATACAGCTTCAAAGAGCCAAGTCAATAGGCTTTTCTCTGATTTAGGTAGGGTAGAAGGTACTAGTGATCAAAGGAAAGCCTTCTATAATTGCATCTTATTCTCTAACCAGATGTCTGTTTTACAGAATGAGAGCAGACATCTCCCTGTTACCAGGTAACATGATTCACTGATATTCTATGCCTATATTTGAATATATCTTCACAGGATGGAAAAAGTCTTCATGTCAGCTGTGCCAAATTAGTATTGATCCAGAAAAATGATACTTATCCTCCACCCTATGGAAGGATAGCTTCTTCCAGATGGGCTGAAAGTCACTCTTATTATCAAACATTATTCCAGATACCAAAATAGTTGTTCCTAATAATTTCTCCAAATTTCAGAAAATAAGATCAGAATGGTAGAACTTGATCCAGAATGAAAATGTTTGGTATCCTAAAATATGACTGATGATAGGAGAGATTTTCCACTCCAAGGTGTAAATGAAATTTAACTCAAAATTGGGTTTTAGAGGTAGCATTTTTGGAAAAACTAAATTGATGCCTTCTTTTCTATCTTCTGCAGATTAGGAATTTGCCAGTCACTCTACAGGACACACCGGAGAAAAAGGTCGAGCAAATGCCTCTTTGAAGATGTGTGTGGCATGCTGGAGCTGAAGAGAACCTGGTGACGTGCGAATGAATCTCCCCAATATGTGGTCCTTCGTAAGATGAAGGGAAGTTAGCTTAAAAGAAAAAGAATAGAACCTACAGGTTGTTTTTAATACCATCACTGTAATGGTATTAATTCTGTCTATCCAGGAACAGGGGATGTCTTTCCATTTCCTAACACCCTCTTCAATCTCTGAATCAGGGTCCTATAATTTTTGTTATAGAGATCTTTTACTTCTTTAGTTTTTTTCCTATTTACATTTTTGAACCTATCGTCAATTGGATTTTTTAAATTTCTTTCTCAATGGATTCATTATTGGTGGATAGAAACACTATAGATTCTTGTGTGTTGACTTTGTATCCTACCACTTTGCTGAGTTTGTTCATTATGTCTAGGAGTGTTCTGATGAGTATTTTTGAGTCCTCCATGCTAAGGATCATATCTTTGCATACACAGATAATTTTATATCTTCACTTCTTATTCATATCCCTTTCATTTCTTTCTCTTGCCTGATTGCTCTGGCTAACATTTCAATTATTGTATTGAAGAAGACCATTGAGATTGAACACTCTTGTCTCAGTCTTCATTTTGGAGGGAATGCTTTCAGTTTTCCCCATTTAGTATAAAATTCTTCACAAAACTAGAAAAAATTCCGACATGTATATGGAACCAGAAGAGATGCAGAATGGGCAAAGTAATGTAATGCAAAAAGAGCAAAACAGGAGGCATTGTAATCCTGGATTTTAAGTAATATTACAAAACAATAGTAATAAGAACAACATGGTACTGGCACAAAAATTGACATGTATATCAATAGAATAGAAGACACAGAAACAACCTCATGTACCTATAGTATTCCAATCTTTGATAAAAGGACTAAAATAATACATTGGCAAAGAACAGCCACTTTAACAAGAGGTGGTGGAAAAATTGACTGTCTACCTTCAGAAGAATGAAACTACACCTGTATCTCTCACCACTCTAAGAAAATTAAATCAAAATGGATCAAAGACCTAGATATAAAAAACAGAAACACTGAAACTGTTAGACAGTGAAGTAGGGAAAACACTTGAATGCATAGGCATAGCAGAATACTTCCTGGACAGAACTCCAATAGTGCAAGAAATAACAAGAGTCAACAAATTACATTATATTAAGTTAAAAAGATTTTGCACAGCAAAGGAAACAATCAACAGCGTGAAAAGACAACATTTAGAGTGGGAAGAAAACTGCCAGCTACCCTTCGGATGGAGGCCTAATATCTATAATGTATGAAGAACTCAAGTAATTAGACACCCTCAAACAAACTACCCAATCAAATAACAAATGGGCAAATGAAATGAAAAGTCACATCCTAGAAGAAGAATCACAAATGGCCAATAAGTACGTGGAAAAATATTCAGCATGTTTGGCCAATAGAGAAATGAAAATCAAAACACTGAAATTCCAACTTCAGAAAAAGAATGGATTCCGTGTGGCTAGAAAGGTATCCAGGAACTGCCTTCCCCCAAATATCGAAGCAGGACCTACCTGGTTATCGAAGCTAGAATTGCTCCCTGGTAAAATTACCCAGGAGGGGGCTGGTGAGATGGCTCAGTGGCATAAGCGCCTGCCTGGCAAGCGTGAGGGCCCGAGTTCGACTCCCGGAACCCACATACGAAAAAAGGGCCGGTGATATCGCTCAGCGGCACGGGCGCCTGCTTGCGCACAAGATCCTGAGGTCGACCCCCGGTACTCACACAAAAAAATAAAAATAAAAATAAAAATTACCCAGGAGGTCTCTGTAGCTGGGCATGAGTGATATTAGAATGAGCACAGTATGACCAGAAATCTAGAATATTTCCAAGGTTAAGCATACCAACTGCTATCTTGGAGAAGAAGAAGACAAAAAGAAATCTGAAAAACCAATGCCTTTGAAGAGAGTAAGTTAGTTTAATGGGTTGAGTTTACTGAATTAGATACTTTTTCTTTCTCACATAGACCAGTATGGGAGTGTAGCAAGGGGCACAGGTAAGCAACTGAGCATTTAAACCTACACTAATTGTACTAATTGTATTTGTGAGCATAATGTGTACCTTAGTTACCACAGCACTATTGATTTCCAAGGCAATACCAGCTCATCATTTTCCAGGAAATAAGTACAAATTTAAACAATCTGTATGTTACTGGAGGATGTGATACAGGTAGTGAAAATGGAACAGTTTCAAATAATTTTAATTATTCATATCAAAGAAATTATGTGGATAAGAACTTTAATTTCTACTGCAATGGATTTAACAAAGCTGTGCTTTGAATGAGCAATTTACAAGATCAGTAACATTTTTAGAACAGAAAAGCTCTGGACTTGGAGATATTTTTAAATAAGACTGAAGGGAAAGTTTCTTTGTTGAATCTTAATGTTCTTGGTAGTCCTTTTCTTGGCAATTCTTTCAACAAGCCTATGGGAGTACATAATGGGATAATTATTTTGTCAAAAAAATATTAAACTGTCTGTATAAAAAACAAAAAGAACAATAGTAAAAAAACTACAAAACTGTCTTTTGTTCTTTTACAATAAACACTGCACTTTTCTCAAGGATTCAGAACTGTAATTTTATGAGTATTATGGATACAGGAACAAATGTATATACATGGCAATACATAAATTTGTAAACATATGACATATGCCTATACATACACAAATATATATGTATCAGTAAAGTATATTTCATAATTATATGAATGTATGCTTATATTTTTGGTATTTTCATTCATTCATTTAGAAGACTGAAGTAATTATTTTAAAAAGTAATTATAACTACATGAGAATACCAGGATTTAGATTCTGAGTTTACATTTATAAATGTTCATAATTTTTTATTTCATTAAGCAAGTAATACTCATTCCAAAATTTCTTTCTCTGTAACAATTCATGCTAATATATATTAATTTTATTAAAATCAGTGCGTGTATGTGTCTTTGTGTGTCTGTCTGTCTGTTTTGCTGGGGGGAGTTTACAATCTTAAGTAAAGGCCAAGTGGTAAATATCATGGTATAATTTTCTAGCTTTTCTCCTCCTTTTTGGTCTTGAGCCCCCCAAACTCTTCCAAGATATATGAATATTGAATGTCAAAGAATAAAGTGCTTTGCTAAAAGTATAGCCATAAATAGGAAAAATGGATTGACAAATTGAGCCATGATCCATTAAGCTATTTGTAAAGAAAGAACTTGCCAGTGGAACATAACAAGGGTTAGCATTTTCAGCTGAAAAGCGGTTCAAGAAATGGAGATGCACAGTGGCTTCACCTGAAGGATACAGTGCTGCCTTATAAAATGTTTAATTTTTTATTTTATTAGTATATGTATGCAGTTCATGCAGTTTAGAATCATCTTGGGGAGTGGTCACCTGTTCATACAGAGCTATTTTCTTTTTTTTCTGTTGAATCCCCTTCCCCTTCCCTCCCCCTCGCCCCTCCTTCTCCAATTCCCCATCCCATTTTTCATTCTTGATATTATTACTCTTAGTTCATGTTATGGCATATGATGTTTACAACCATATGTTTAATTGAGATTATTAGGTTCTTGTATTTATTTGCCCTTCCCCTCCTCCTCACCCCATATGCTTATTCCTGTGGACCGATTGCCTGTTTCAAGAGATCCATCTCCTTGACCCTTCTATCTATCCTTTACTATTCTCTTTGTTTGTACTTTTCCTACTCAAATGAGAGATATCTTATTCCTTTTGACATAATTCCCATCTTCTCTCTGATTTCCAGTGTTGGGCTGAAGATCTTCATGTTTATTATGAAAAATTGGAGGCCTCCAAAAAAGCAATGCAAATGGGTCAATGGAGAGCAAAGATAAAAATATATTTTATTCTTGCAAAGAGGTCGCAGCACAGTATCCAAATCTTATGTTCAAAATGTTAATTTTACATGAACCACTACATCTTTAAACTATACCCTTGAAGAGAAAAAAACCACAACACTAATTCCAAGTGTGATACTGGTTCATGGCTGTTCTTTGCAATACCCACTGAGCAGGTAGTGATAGGATAACAAGAACACAAACTTGAGCATAAGATGGTATTGGATTTAAAGTTTAGTATTAATAATTTTAGCTATTGAAACTTGAGATCAATACTTGAGGAAACCAATTCTTTTATTTTCTCCTAATTAGTAGAAACAATACTCTGGGTGGAAATGAATGCTAAAGGTAATCATGGTTCTACACTCTGCGAAGTGCTACTCAAATTGTTAATATATGCTTGTTAATTAATGAATTAATTACTGGAGTACTGGGGATTGAACCTAGGGCTTCGCATATGCTAGGCAAGTGCTCTAGACTGAGTTACACCTCAACCCTTTCATTTATCTATTTTGAGACAGGGTCTCCCTAAGTTGCCTACACTGGCCTCAAACTTGCTATCCACCTGCCTCTGTCTCTGGAGTAGCTAGAATTACAGGTATGTGCCACAACTGCAGGCATCCCACCTTTTAATAGTAAAATGATTATCACTTTTTCTTTGATTCAAAGTTCTTGGGAAATTTTAAATAATTTAAATGTCTGGGTCTAAAATCTGATGACCTCATCCATAATGATTCAAGTATCCTTGGGTTGATCTCATCTACATATACACAGAGAGACACAGTCATCTAAGTACATGTCAGTGGGCACACCTACGTAAATGGAGTACCCACATCTGGACATGATGCACTGCTGGTACCTCAGGTCCAGAAATTGCAGCTATGCACCTACATGGATGTCTGAAAACAAAATGGTTTTGTCCATTTTTATGTCTGCTTGGGACACTCATATATGCAATCATGTGTAGATGTAGATAATTAAATCTCATTGTACAACAGCCATCCATTCTCCAAATATATCATGATTTCTATATTCATTCTTCTCCTCTAGGGACATATGAGTAATTCTAGATTTTGGCTAATAGGAATAAAGTTACTATTACCTTGAGAAGTGTGTAAATTTTTCATGAAAATGTATCTGTTTGATATTTCCTTAAGAAATGAAATTGCTTTATAGATTGTATTCATATGACCAGTTTTGTAGAAACTAATGATTGTCCCATTTGCTGTTCCAGTTTACATTCCCACAAGGACAATATGAGAGAGAGCTGAGGATGTCACAGTTTTTTCCCAGAATTTACATTTTCCACTGTTTTTATTTTAGCCATTATAGTAGCAGTTTAATGGCGTCACATTATAGTTATACTTTGCATTTTGATGATTTATAAAACCAAGAAGTCTTTCAAGAATTATTGCTTATTTGGATGCATTTCTATAGTGTCTGCTATATAGTGTCCACTCAAGCCTGTTACCTTGTTTAGGCCATTTATTTTTTTCTCATTCATCATACATAATCTGTGTATGAGGTATTTTGCTGCTGTTGCTGCTGTATAACTACATTATCAATGCTGCATCCTCCTCTGGTGTCCTCTTTGATACTTAGTGTTACACTTTGATACTCAGTGTTACACTTTGATACTGAATTTCTTTTTTTTTTTTTTTATGAGGGTACCAGGAGTCAAACTCAGGACCTCGCACTTGCAAGGCAGGCGCTTATGCCACTTAGCTATATCACTGGCCCGATACTGAATTTCTTAATATACTAGGCTGTTAAATTAGATTCCTCATTTTCTTAATATCCATGCTTAATGTTTTTGTGTAGTTTAAAAAATATACCTTCTCTAAAATAACAACAAATTTACGTGTTTTCAAGTAACATATCTACCATAATTCTTAAAATTAGATTCCAGGACATCCAGACACATACTTTTGCACAAAAATCATACTATTCTGGGGCCGGTGAGATGGCTCAGCGGCGTAAGCGCCTGCCTTGCAAGCGCAAGGGCCCGAGTTCGACTCCCGGATCCCACATACGAAAAAGGGGCCGGTGATATCGCTCAGTGGCACGGGTGCCTGTTGGCGCATGAGGTCCTGAGGTCGACCCCCCGGTACCCACAAAAAAAAAAAAAAAAAAAAAAAAAATCATACTATTCTGTTATACTGGAATATTTGTCATATCTAATATCACATTCTCTTAATTATTCAGGCTATTTTAAATATCTTAAAATCTTTTGGTAGGAAAAGCCTCAAGCCTAATTTTCTTTTCTTTAGTTCCATTGGCTATTTTGCCTTTCTGCTCTTCCATATGAATTACAGAATACTACCAATTCTTCCACAAAACAGAAATTCTAGTATTTTGTTTTGGACATTATAGAATATATAGATTTACTTCAAGAAAAATTGGTATATCTATTTTAGTAATCCTTACCCAATAAAATGCTATGTTCTTTTTAAAAGTGTTCTATAATTTCTTTCAATAATGATTATCATTATCAAATATGTGATTTTATGCTCAAATGTAATGAAATTTTTCCAAACTATTTCCTGTTATTGAAAGCAGTTCTGCAGAGATAAAATTCACATACTCTGTAATGTATTTAAAGTCTGTGATTACATTCACAAAACTGTATGAACCTCACCACCATCAAACATATAATATTTTCACAACTCACTAATGACCGTACCCCACTAACAGTCACTGTACATTACAAAGCAATAGACAACCTCCCATCTACTTTCAGTCTCCATGTGCTGGGCATTCCACGTAAATGGAATCAACACACAATCTTTTCTTACAGGCTCTTTTCACTTTAACCTACAAGGAATCTGCTGAGATCCAGACACATTCTTCCTTGTTTCCATTGTTAAAGCACATGCGATTGCCCTGCCGACCACAGGAGGAGCTCGAAGGAAAAAGGTGGTGCTCCAAGCTTTCTTTCCTGGAGAACATTAATGTGTGTCCCTGCTAGAAATGCTCCAACACAAGGCCCAGCTCACCAGTTTGTTGTGGTTTATATCTAGATGTCTCCCCAAAGCCTCATGAGCTCATAGGTGGGGCTTTTGCTACTGGGGCTTTTGCCCACTGGATGTTGGATGTGTGACATCGGCTCATGGGTGTGTGATACTAGATTAGTTTGCTGATTAGTTTAGTATAGTTCTGGGTGTGGGTGATGGGTTTGCTGAAGAAGGAAGAACCGTCCTGGGTGTGGGTGGCACCAATCATTAGGCTTGTAGCCTGAACGGAATAAAAAGGGAAAGAATAAGGAAGGCTCACTGCTTCCTGCCTGCTGTGCCATAAACTGTTTCTCCTCTGCCATCCCCCTCTACTATGCCTTGGAGCCCACTGACTAAGGAGTGAAACTTCTTCAAACTGAAGAAAAGTAAGCCTCTCTTTCTTTAACTTGTGGGTGTCAGGTATTTTGTCCAAGCAACAAGAAAGTAACTAAGACACAATCAGGGCAAGAAGCATACCAATGTAAGTGAGTAACTGAGTGATGGTGAGCAGGTATAATCCACTTTTCTAATTTTGGGTCATTAAGCTAATAATTCTGGTTATTAGTACCACAGAGCCACATACTGGATGTTTAGTCACTGTTTCCCAGACAGTAAAGCCAAGCTATTGTTCAATATTTCTCCAAGTTGCCTTCTGTAGTGAGCTAAAAATAAAATGTTCCATCATAATATCTGCTGGGCTGCACCGTTTGAACACTCATCCACAGATATCCACACTCTACCAGCTGAGAATAGCCATGAGAGCATAAATCCCCTGTACTTCAGGCGTGTGTCATGTATGACTGTCCAGCTATCTGCAGATTTGCTGATAGCACAAGGGCAGCAAAACAGGGCTGTACCTGCATGTTATGAGATATCAAAAACAAACAAAACAAACTGTATAAGGAGTGGAGATGTAGCTCATTTGTAGAATGTTTGCCTAACATGCAAAGATATCCACTGAGTTAGGCTGAGCATGGTGGCTCATGCCTGTAATCTCAGCAGTCTGAGAGGCTGAAGCAGGAGGATCAGAAATCCGAGCCCAGCCTGTTCAATTCAGTGACTTAGAGAGGCCCTGTCTCAAAATTAAAAAAAAAAAAAAAGTAAAATAAAATAAAATAAAACAAAACCAAATAAAGGGCTGGGGATGTAGTTCAGTACATATGAAAGCCCTGAGTTTAATTCTTAGTACCACAAAATACAAACAATTGCACAGAGCTGACCTAGTTACAGATGGGCAGAGGCATGTAGCATGAAGCTCAGAGGTGTTTCTTACAGTGGGTAATTATTTTGTCCCCTCTTTGACTGTAATCTCCATGAAGATAAATTGGCTCTGTCATGTTTGATTTTATACTCAGAAGTACTTTAAGTCTTGGCATACGGTAGACCTTCAATTAAGATACATATATGGAGTATATGACTTTTACTTCCATTTATGAACAAGCAAGTAACTGTGTTACATTAATTACATAAAATGGAACATCATTAAGATTATTAAATGATCATGTTTACTCTCAACTTAAAGATAAATATTATCACTTCATTGCAAGGGGGCTTAGTGATGACTGGTGCCTTTCACTGGGTTATTCCCAATGAAGCATTACACATGCATAGCAGAGATCATGGATGTGTGACTGATGAAATGGGGCTTAACACCAGCAATAAAATTTAGACGGTTTCCTCTTGATAAAAAGTAGCATTTTTGAATAAATTTCTTCATGTGATAATTATTTTGAGGCTCAGAGATAATTTTACACTAAAAGCTTTATCTCATATAAAATTAAAATTCAAAGTTAGCAAACCATTATATAGATAAATGTTTAGATACCCCAATTAATGTCTAAACTTATGATAGGTAGAATTTAAAAAGAAGTTATGCCATAAAATGAATAAATAAATTCAATATTACATAAAAACTTTGAAGAATTGTTATGACAGATGTCCAATTAAATAAATTTACTGAAAAAATGTCACAAACAAACTTAATTGTTCCTTAATTAATTTTTTTTGTGGGTACTGGGGGTCGACCTCAGGACTACGTGCGCCAGCAGGCGCCTGTGCCGCTGAGCGATATCACTGGCCCTTTTATCGTATGTGGGTTCCAGGAGTCGAACTTGGGCCCTCGCGCTTACCAGGCAGGTACTTACGCCACTGAGCCATCTCACCAGCCCCAGATCCTTAATTAATATTACTAAAGAATCAAATATACTCATTTTATTAACTCCTAACCTTAAAAATTAATTGACTTTAAAACTTTGACAAATTACTCGTGTTGTCAGCTCTTTGATAAGTACATTGAATTTCTAGGTCTGTGTGTGTATGTGTTGTGTCACACAAAGACCCTACTTCATTCATCTTTAATTCAGGAATGGAAAGTTCGACTATAGTACCAGACAACCAAAATTTATGATGTGAAGATGGATCGTTGCATCTCATTTTGAAATGGCACTGAACTTTATTTACCATTACAAGCATCTTTACTCTCTCACAAATATGAAGCAGCACATTCTTCTTCTTTGACAAGGGAAAATGACATACAGCCATAACTGTAATGTGCATGCAGCATCTGTTGCTTCTTTGCCCAGAAACAAGTTTCTCCCCTGAGGAATAGCAGAGGCTTCTAGAATTTCAGATTTCTATTTTGTACCTCTTTCTCATCTTTTATTAATGGTTACTCTATCTTAAATTATATTCTCCTATCACTTACCTGGCTATAGGCACTGAGTGCTTCTAGGTAATAATGTCTACACTTGAGTGTATAAAGTTATACACATATATTTTTGAAAGATGGAATTTTAGAATTTGAATTTCCACTTGAAAAACTTTATGCATTTATAATTTCAATGTAAATCTCCAAATTATCTTTTAAAAAGATCGTTCATTTATACACTAACACAAAAGGAGATTTTCATTTTCCTGAAAATTTGCCAATGATGAGCAGTACTGAGCTCATTAAAAATATTTGTAGGGCCACTGAGACAGCTCAGCAGCATAAGTGCCTGCCTGGCAAGTACTAGGTCCTGAGTTCGACTCCTGGAACCCACATACAAAGAAAGGACCAGTGATATTACTCAGAGGCACGGCGCCTGCTGGCGCACGAGGTCCTGAGGTCGACCCCTGGTACCCACCAAAAAAAAAAATTTGTAATGCTGAGTTAAAATACTGTTTGTATTGTTTTTAATTCAGTTGATTAATAATAAACATTAGTCTATTTTTATATATGTACCAGCGTTTGATTTCATTTTAGAGAAGAAAACACATTCGTTTTGCATTTGTACATATTTAGAAGTAAAGTGCATGGATTCTTTATCTATCTGAAGTGTATCTCCATTTATTTTGCAATTTAATGCCTTTTCTCTTTCAGTGACATTTCGTTGATCTCCACTCACAAGTTTACTACATCACATCCCAAGCCAATTGACATGAAAGTAAAAAGAAATCTTTTTATGAAAAGGAAAGGCATGTATCAATTTTAAACTCTCTTTCCTTTGTTTTCTCTTGGTTAGCTGAAGTACTTTGCACCATTGTCTATACCCTTCCTTAGTCACCTCTTCCCATGAGCAGAAACCAGAGCAGGAAAGCTATCTATGATTTTTATCTCTAAATACTCATCCTCTTCTGAGGTCCAATGAACTTCTCAGAAGCCGCTTCGACATACTAGGAATTTCAACATTTTGGCTAAATGGAGTACAGAATCATACCAATGAAAATTTAGTCATTCACTTGCTTTCCTCTGAAATTTAAACATGAACTGAATACCTTGAAAGAAAACATAGAATTCCTAACTTAGTCACACTGTGTAAATCAGAGTTTTGGATGGGAAACAAAATTAAATGCTAAATCAGTTGTTGGGCACTGCTGTTTTTTTTTTTTTTTTCCCCTGAAGAGCTGGTTGCTGCTCATGGCATACGCACAACAGAAATCCAGTACCCATGGACTGGCTTTTAATTCAAAGTTATATTTTGTCCAAATATTTATGTTAGGCAGATATGAGATGAGGGACCCATTCACAACAACATCAAACTTCCTGGAGAAGCTTGATGTACACAGGAACATTTTGAAGAAGATAGTGGGAAAAATGTCAAAGTAATCTCTTTCCAGGGAGCGTCAAAGCTAAATCAAATATGCATTCTCTATTATACTATTAGAATGGCCAGAAAATATTTCAATTTGCTTCTCAGACATATGATGCAACTGCGTTCTACACCTATACTGAAGCTAAGGCTGAAGTATGGTACTGGCTAATGAACAAATCGGCAGGAGTCCTGTGTGTTATTTCCTGATTCACCAGTTATGATGCAAGTATGTGGTGAGTTAACATCTCCAGCAACCTGGACACTTGAGTGATTATTACAGGCAGAGCCCTTGACCATCAGCAATAGATACCTAGTGTGTGAAATACACTTCATCATTAAACACTCATAGTGTTAGAAACTAAAGTTTGACCAACATATTCCCTTCCTGAAATATGAATTTAAATGATTGAGCACAAAGTTGAATAAACCAAGATAATGTCAAGAATGTACAGGTATGGTTCAAGAAATGTGAATATGGGCTGGTGAGATAGCTCAGCAGCATAAGTGCCTGCCTGGCAAGCGTGAGGTCCTGAGTTCGACTCCCAGTACCCACATAAAGGAAAAAATGGGCCGGTGATATTGCTCAGCAGCACAAGCGCTTGCTGGCAAGCACAAGGTCCTGAGGTTGACTCCCAGTACCCACATTAAAAAAAAAGAAAGAAAGAAAGAAAGAAAGAAAGAAAGAAAGAAAGAAAGGTGACTATTCATGTAGTAAAGAAAAATATCATCTTAGTCCTAGAAGTAGGATTCAATAGAGTGTATATCATACACGGCAATGAATATGACTTCTTTTCTGCCTCGTCCAACAACAGCACCAACAGAAGGTGCACAATGGTGAGATGTAGAACAAGTGGCCACATAATGCAGACTCCCTTACTATCTGGATACTGGATTAAGGGCAGCAGTAAAAGCATCTGAGGACCTTTTTTCCTTTCTTTGGTACTGGATTGAAGTTTTGGATGTGCTTTGTGTGGCCAATGGTTCTGAGGTAGAGAAGACTTCTGACAATACCAGAAGGCTGTTTGATTTTCAAAACTTCCAACTTAGTTACTATTCTCATTGCCGTGACATAACAAATGCCCAAACTTAAAGAAGGAGAGGTTTGTTTTGGCTTGTGGTATTTAAAGGATTCAGTTCACAGCCATCTGGCTCCAAGTAGGAAGGGCGAGGTGAAAGGGTGTGGTGGAGGGAAGCTGCTGAGGTCATGGCAGCCAGGAAGCAGAGAGAAGCCTGGGAGGGAATGCTCTCTTCAAGGTCACGGCCTCAGTGTCCCACCTCTTCCACCCAGACCCCACCTCCCAACAACACACTGAGCTATGAATTCATCAGTGAATTAATCTACTGGTCGATATTGCACCCCTATAATCCAAACACCTAACAAAATACTGGGCTTTGGGGGGACACCCCAGATCTAAACCATAAAAACTGGGATGTTAGTGCAAAGCAAGGATGTTACTAAACATCCTACAATGCACAGAGCAATGCCTTGCCTCCAAAAATGAGGAGAACAATTACAAAATCCCAAGTGACAATGGCCCCATGGTTGAATTACTGGTCAATGTCCACAGGTCCTTGTAGAAGACCCTTTCCCTTGGCTACAGCCCACCACTGAGCTATTCTTCCTTGAACACATTTTCTCATTTTAGGTAGCTATTTCTTCCTACTGTTACCAGACTCTGTATGCCTCAGTATACCTTTTGGTTTTCAAAAGGCAAATTATATCTCCATACTAACATACTCATCAAAATGTATTAAAAACTTGGTTGAACATGCCTGCAGGTATTCTACCTGGACAGTAATTCACAACAATAAATGAAATCTCAAATGTTTCCTGCAATTGGGTGGCATGCCTACTTGGACATAGTGCAGATAACTTTATGTAAGTAAGTGTGAAACTGGTAATCCTGAAATTTTAGCTCTAGATGTGAGGCCTGGCATTGGAAGAGCATCTTCCTTTAAGCAGATTTTAGTCATAGGTAATCTTGGTAAAGAAAGTGATTTTTAGGTGAGCTAGCTACCCTTGATGTTATCCAGAGTATAAATAGGACAGTAATCTAATGCCAAAGTTAGGTGGTTATGCAAAGAGACTCATCTGGTTCCCCTCAATTCCTTAGCTTTTTTACCTGCTTAATAGACATGGCTAAAGATTAGATTCAAGGTTTGGGTTTCAGAGTTGAAATTTGAGTCTAATATGTATTATATAAGTATATTTTTAGGCTGAAATGTAGGCCATGGTTCAGAGGAGAGACACCTAACCTATGAGAGAGAAACATTTGAGCAGACCCGGAAGAGCTTTATAAAAATAATGTAACTTTCTGGAAAGTATAAGATTTTTCTTTCTACCTTAGTAATGATTCTGTGTCAGTTAAGCTAAATTGCCAATAAAACTGACTTCAGAGCCACTGAGATTAGTAATACACAATCATTTGTGTCTGCTTGGGTCATGGATCCATGACCTTAAGGACTAACTGGTCCTTGGCCTTTTTCTTGCTGTTGTTCCCCTGCTCAGCTTCCCCGCTGCCGTGAACTAAGGATCTTTGCTCCTCCATGTGGTTTCTGCCTTGCAGCCAGATGATCACATGTGGGAAGCCCTGAAACTATGAGCCAAATTAGATCTCTCTCCCTTCATCCTGTGGGTGCCAGATAATTTGTTCCAGTATTGGAAAAGCTGAGTAATACGTGGCCTTTATTTGCATAAGAATCTGCAAATGACTTCAGCTCATACACACTTCTCCACTAACATATTATGTTCTACACAAAGCCCTCAATGACTTTCAGTGCTCAAATCATCCAGAAAATCAATTTCAAATTGTAGTCAAGTTGGGAGGAAACAGAAATTTTGAGTGTTTACAAATTGGGTCAACAAGACCCCAAGTCCATTTGGAGTTCTATTATAATGATATCAAGACTAGAAAGACCAAGTATAAAGTCGGCTCTAATTACTATATCTGTATGGACACATTTACCCAGAACTGGGAATTTAATATGTTATATCAAGTGATTGGGAATATCTCTAATACATTTCTTGGTTTTTAAATTGATTCCTTGGTTCCACAGTGGTCCATAAAAAATAAGGCTTAGATAGTGGAAATTCCCTAGCATATTATAAAATAAATCCAGAAATTTAGCACTGTAGAAATATAGAAATGGCTTTATAGTGTTCAACTGCCCTGCCATTCTTTAACAAAATCTTCCAGGATGAGATTACTAAAGGGAGCCCATCCCCTTTACAAGGCATTGAAATCTGTACAAGTGAGAGAAATAAGTCATAATCTTTTTGAAAATTTCTGCTACAGTGGGGAGATAATGAAGTGAATGGAAACCAGCCATACATTTTATTAACTGATATTTCTTTTTATCATGAGTACCAAGCAGTGGTAGTCAAAGTCACAAGTTAATTTTTGGTTCATTTTTTCTTGAGCGAACCTTGTTGTAATTTCATTGCTATAGGACTTTGTGTCTCTCCTACGTGTGGGTAGTGATTCCCTTCACTAAAAAATAATAGAATGATAAAAACCAACTGAACAAAGAGGGCGCTGTATACAATATCCTCCTTCTGCTCCCATGAATTTTCATCTCCTCTCTCTTTTCAGCTTCCGAAAGGCTGACCCACAGAAAATGAATTCACCTGATTCAGTTGCCTTGTGGATCCCGGTGGTTCCAGCTAGGAACCCTGTGGTGGGTGGGGGGTGTGGGGGCTGTAATCTTGGGCACCCTGGGAGACTGAGGGAGGAGGATCACAAGTTTGAGCCTAGCCTGGGAAGCTTAGTGAGATCCTGTCTCAAGATAAATTAAAATAGAATAATAAAATAAAATTAAAAGGTGGTGGGTGTATAGCTTCTTGTGAAGGCACAGGTTCAATCCTCAGACTGGACTATAAAAGAAACTGCAATATTTTTTAATCAAATATAAACTTTAAAAGGAGAAATATTTAAGAATTTTAAAGCAAATTCAAAGTCAAACTAGCTAAATTAAAAAACAAACAAAAAAAAACTTATTCCTGGAAACTTTTGATTTGTCTAGGAAACTAAAAGGCCATTACTATATTTCATCACAGTTCCCTTTGAATGTGATTTAAAAGGAAATACTATGTATTGAACTACTTGTACTGTCAAATGACCACATTATTTAAAAAAATAACAAAAATTAGCAGAATAGTAAAGTAATAATTTAGCAAAAGAAGAAACCAGGGCAATTTGCCTATCAATATAAAATCAATGTGAGTGAGAAAACAAATGCTCCTCAAACACTTTATTTGAAAATTCCCATTATGCTTAGTCTAATAAAATCAAAACCACAAAATGAATAAAATAGAAGTAACATGACAAGGGATGTTAAACCTATTAACAATATTTACTTAGCCTAAAAGTATCAGTGAAGTTGCTGTTGATATAGATAAATATTTTATATAGAAAACTGTAAGCAACCTCAAAAGCTGTTCAGCTAGTTCATATTTAACATGTTGGTGTGCTCCATGGAATGTTACTAAGAAGTCAGATGAAATGTACCAGTGCTGCATGTAACAACACAAATGAATTTCAAAAACACTGTGCAAAGTTAAACAAGCCAATCAAAAAATGTATAATACCAAACAAACCCATGTACATGACATTGGAACAGTTAAACCATAATACATTTTTTTCTATCCCTATAGTTTAAAGTGAATGGGAACCAGCTACACATTATATTACAGCAAGGGATTACTTTACATTCAAAAGACTATATATATATATATATATATATATATATATATATATATATAGTGTAAATTCCATTCAACACTTTATTAAAGTAATGATGTATCGACAATTTAGGCAGGCATGGTAGTGCACACCTGTATTCCCAGCTCTCAGGAGGCAGAGGCACGAAAATTGCTATGAGTTCAAGGCCAGCCTGGGTTACATAGTGAGCTCAAGACCAGCCTGAACTACCCAGTGAAACACAGTCTCAAAAAAATGAAAAAACATTCATGGAGAAGGGCCTGTATAGGAAGGAAGAGATATCCCTATTATATGATGTCATCTCTGGAAGATTTAAAACAAAAAAGGAAAATTATAACTTCTGCATTTTAAGAAAAAGTAAAATAACATTATTACAAGTAAATTTTGCTAGTGATCAGAGACAAGTGAATTTATTATTTCATAAAATATTTACAGCAATGGTGTTGCATTTCAAAAGTAGATGAAATGGGATATATTTAAAATTATTTTGACATAACAAAAATATAAAATTTTCTTTTTATTTTTTGTGGCTTTCTTTTTTCTTCTCAAAACTAATGTTTATAGGCTGACATTTTGAGGCCATTTTGAAGTAACTTTGGAATCAGGAAAAGGGATGAACTTCTCACAGCCTGCTAAATGGATTTCATAAACACAAATCCTAGGGGCAAAGAGGATACAAAGCAGTCCTTAATCTACAAACCAATTTTGAGGCTCCACTAAATACACTTCTCATAGAAACAACACTGGCCTAGAAAATGCTTTTCTGAAAATAATTCTACACCAAAAGTCATTGAGATTGATCCTGATGGAAAACTCAAAAGTCTTATGAAAAATAAATTTAATTAAGTTTAGCAAGAATCTATTGCATAGATATTAGTTATCAAAAACTGCTCCAGTTTGACACATGCCTTTGGTGGTCAGACCAAGCAGAACCACAACATCCAGGACAGGCTGGGCCCCAGGCACACAGGTGCACACACACAAACCATCAAAAAGATTATACACCATGACCAAGTACAGGGATGGTTCAACATATGCAAATCAATAAATGCAATACACAATATCAACAGAGCCAAAGACAAAAATCACATGATCATCTCAATAGATGCAGAAAAAGCTTTTGGCAAAATCCACCACTCATTCATGATAAAAAAAAAAAAAAAACCTACAGAAAATCAGAAAATCAGGTCTTTACCTCAACCTGATAAAAGCCATCTATGACAAACCAACAGCCAACATGGAAAAAGACTGAAAGCTTTCACACTAAAATCAAGACCAAGACAAGGATATCCACTATCACCACTGCTATTCAATATAGTTCTGGAAACATTATCCAGAGCAATTAGACAAGAGAGAGAAATAAAAGAAATAAGGATAGGAAGGAAGAAGCTAAATTATGATTATTCACAGATGACATGATACTCTACATAGAAGATCCCAAAAAACTCCACAAAAAGACTTCTATATTTAATAAGCAAATTCAGTAGCATAGCTGGATACAAAGTCAACACTCAAAAATCAATAGCCTTTCTGTACACAAACAACAAACTCACTGAGAGAGAAATTAGGGAAACAACACCTTCAACAATAGCATCCAAAAAACTGAAACACTCAGGAAACAATCTAACAAAGGAAGTAAAAGATCTATACACTGAAAATTACAGTACTCTGAAAAAGAGATCAAAGAGGATATCCATAAATGGAAAGATATCTCTTCCTCCTGAATAGGAAGAACCACCATAGTGAAAATGGCCATACTCCCAAAATTGTACAGATTTAATGCAATCCCGATCAAAATATCATTAGCATACCTCACAGAACTAGAGAAAACATTCCTAAAATTCATTTGGAACTAGAAGAGACCTAGAATAGAAAAAGCAATTCTGGGCAACAAAGGCAAGGCAGGAGGCATCACAATCCCTGACCTGAAATTACACTACAAAGGTATGGTGACAGAATCAGCAGTGTACTGACAAACAAACAAAACAGACCTGAGGATCAGTGGAACAGATTAGAAAATGCAGACACAACTACAAAGATACCCAGCCACCTTATCTTTGACAAAGGGGCCAAACATGTTCACTGGAAGAGAGATAGCCTCTTTAATACATGGTGCTGGAAAAACAGGCTGTCTACATACTGAAGACTAAAACTAGACCCATGTCTATCACCATACACTAAATTAAAGTAAAAATGGATCAAAGATCTAAATATTAAAACAGAAACACTAGGGACGGAAAAAAGATGGCGGATGAGTAAGAAGCACACAGCGAAACTCTCTAAAAGTTGCCATTGGACCATGGGAATATAGTGACCAGGAGAGCACAGGATGGGGGGAGATGCCTCTCCTCCGGGACCCAGAAAAGTTCTGAAGTGAAGCTTGGGACCCACGGCACCAGTGAAGGGTACTTTTCAACAAAGAAGGAGCAGACCCTGCATGCGCACCTTCTACCATCCCAGGAATCGCCACGCAACAGAAGCACAAAGCTGCGGACACACGGTGACAGCTAGTGCCCAGGGAGCCCCCACGGAGGATCACGAGACAGCCACAGGGCAGGGGAGCAACGGAGAACGCCGCTGGCCGGAGGTGAGTGTCTCTCAGCCACAGCTGTCCTGCGCCAGAGAGCGACTGGCCGGGCGCCATTGTGGGGGGTGCGGTGAAGATCAGAGCGGTGCGAAAACAGCGCTGGGAACTTGTGCTCCGGACAGGGCAGCGAGGTGCCTCTCAGGCCCACAAGGGTGCACTGAGGGCAGCAGGTGAACGAGACTGGTCTCTCAGCCACACCTGTCCTATGCCAGAGAGCAACTGGCCCGGCGCCATTGTGGGGGGCGTGGTGAAAATCAGAGCAGCAGGAAAGCAGTGCGCTGACAGCAGCAGGAGAAGGAGACTGGTCTCCGCCTGAAAGTCCATGCTTCTGCTCACCGCACCGCCAAAGGGCCGCTCTTGGCTTGCTGGGACGGACCTGCATGGAACAGGACTCTGTCATCACACAGTGCCTGCCTACAGCAGAGTCAACACCTGGAACTGATTTTTTTTTATTTTTTTATTTTTACTTTTATTTTTATTTTTTTTCTCTCCCATTAGTTTTTTGTTCTGGTGAAGGGTTTTTATTTTATTTTTATTTTTTTATTATTTTATTTTGTGGGGTTTTATTTTTGTTTTGATTGTTTGCTTTGTTGTTTTTGTCTTCATTTTTGTTTCTGTTTGTCTATTTGCTCTTTCCTTCATATTCTCTCTGGCTTTTATATGAATGTAAACAGTGCCTCTAACCTCTTTGTGATTGTGGTTGTGATCTGTTCTTCCTTTTATCCCTTCCTTCTCTTTTTCCTACCAGTCCTCTGCACCAGTGTCCCAATGTTAGTGGGATCCCTCTTGGTCCTCTAACCTTACATCTAATTCCTTCCTCTTCTCCCAATACTCTATTTCCTCCTTAACTCATTTTAAATTTAAACTCCTGAGGGGAAAAAATTGACATACTAAGGACTTATATACTGCATATAATTTTTCTGGTGTGTTTTAGATTTTGTTATATAACTGCAACTCTACTTTATACGGCTAAAAGTGGTAAATAACTGGTTAGCTCAGTCTGTCATTTTCTAGGCTTTGTTTGATGCTTCAGTTACCATTATAGCCAAATGTGAAATAATTGTTCTAAACAGCTTTCCTTCCTGATATTTCATGATTGATATTGACTAAGGGACACAGAAAATACAGTGGCACAGTACCAAAGAATCAAGGACTGGGCCAAACAGGTAGCAACTTCTCACATCCAACGAATTGAAGAGGTAGGATCTGGCAGAAAGCTCAAAATCCAAAAGCAACCTTCACTTGGAAGATACTGCAGAGAAGTAGTCATCTTCTAAAGATCTTGAACACTAGCAATAAAGTAACCTATCATAGGTAATTTACAAACATCACCCCAGGAATTAAATTAAAGAAAGAAAAAATGAGACGACACTTAAACAAGATGCAACCCCACACATCCAATTCACCAAAGGCAAACCTAGGGGGTAACGAGGTGGGACAATCCGAAAGCCACCCACCTGGCCTATCTGAAGGGGTAACAACAAAACAACTGAATGAGGCTCTGCAAAAAATTAAAACATAAATAATTTCACAGATAACTGCACAGATAATGTCCACAATGAAGACCATGCTTAAGGACACTATAGCTGATACAGACAAAAAAATTGATGAGCTTAAGAAAACTATAGAAACCATGAATGCTCAGCATAGGCAAGAAATGGAATCCATAAGGCAGATACAAGCAGATATCCAAGAGAACAAAAATTCCATTGAAAGTATTTGTAGCAGATTAAGCCAATGTGAGGACAGGATCTCAGATATAGAAGACAGGCTTGCAATTAGTGATCATGAAAAGAAAGAATTCTTAAAAACAGCAAGGGACCATGAAAAATCAATTCAGCAGCTGCTAGATGACTCAAAGATAAACAACTTAAGAATAATTGGAATAAATGAAAAAGCAGGAGATAGCATCAATGACATTAAAACCTTGTTCAAAGACATTATTACGGAGAACTTCCCTGGAAGAGAGAAAGAATTTGACCCCAATATAAAGGAAGCTTTTAGAACACCAACTAGACATGACCAAAAAGAAACTTCAGCCAGACATATCATAGTCAAGATCCCAGAAATTCAACAGAAGGGCAGAATCTTAAAAGCTGTTAGGGAGAAGAGACAAATCACCTATAAAGGAAAACCCATCAGAATCACAGCTGACTTTTCAGCACAAACCCTCAAGTCAAGAAGAGCTTGGAATGACGTATTTCAAGCTCTAAAGGAAAATAATTTTCAACCCAGATTGATGTACCCCGCAAAACTATCTTTCAAAATTGATGGAGAAATAAAATACTTCCATGACAAAGAACATCTGAGAAAATTTATGACCACCAAACCAGAACTCCAAAATGTTCTGAAGGATATTCTAGAAAGGGATAGGAACCCCAACAGAGGGAATCCACCAGGCAGGGCAGATAATTAAATAGCGGGAAAGGGGAAAAACAAACAAAAAGTGGGAACCAACAACAGGAAAATATCATGACAAGTATAAGTCAATACATATCAGTTTTAACCATCAATATTAATGGTCTCAATTCACCAATCAAAAGGCACAGACTGGCAAAATGGATCAAGAAGCAAGATCCAACAATATGCTGTATACAAGAAACACATTTAATTCAGAAAGAAATTCATAGACTGAAAGTCAAAGGATGGAAAACAATACTCCATGCAACAGGAACCCAGAAAAAAGCAGGGGTAGCTATTCTTTTTGCAGACAAAGTGAATTTCAAGCCAAGAATGATTCAGAGAGATAAAGACAGTCATTACATCCTTGTAAAGGGAACAATCCAAGAGGAAGAGATAACAATTATAAATATATATGTATCAAATACCAGTGCACCCAGCTATATAAAACAAGTACTAAAGGACATGAAAAATCAAATAAGCACTAATACAATTATATTGGGAGATCTCAACACTCCACTGTCACAAAAAGACAGATCAACTAGACAGAAAATCAATAATGAAATAATAGAACTGAACCAAAATTTGGAACAAATGGACTTGGTAGATATCTACAGAGTGTTCCACCCCACAACATCAGAATACACATTCTTCTCAGCTGCACATGGGACGTTCTCCAAAACAGACCACATACTGGCTCATAAAACCTGCTTAAGTAAATGCAAAGGAATTGAAATTATCCCATGCATATTATCAGACCATAGTGCAATGAAATTGGAAATCAATGGCAAAAGAAATCACAAAAACTCCCTAAACACATGGAAATTAAACAGCACCCTCCTGAACCACCAATGGGTCACAGATGAAATTAAAGAAGAAATTAGACAATTTCTACAACTGAATGATAATGACAGTACAACATACCGGAACTTATGGGATACAATGAAAGCAGTCCTAAGAGGGAAACTTATAGCATTAAATACTTATATTAGGAAAATAGAGCAAGTGCAAATAAACAACTTAATGGTGAACCTCAAACTTCTAGAAAAAGAAGAGCAGGTTAAGACAAAAGCCCGTACAAGGGAGGAAATTATAAAGATCAGAGCAGAAATTAATGTATTGGAGACTAAAAAAACAATACAAAGAATCAATGAAGCAAAAAGTTGGTTCTTTGAAAGAATAAATAAGATTGACAAACCCTTATCCAACCTTATTAAAAAAAGAAAAGAAAAGACTCAAATCCATGCAATTGAAAATGAAAAGGGTGATATCACGACGGACCCTGCAAAAATCCAGAAGATCATCTATACCTATTTTAAAAATCTATATTCTACTAAGATGGAAAATGCAGAAGAAATGGACAGATTCCTAGATTCGTATGAATTACCAAAGCTAAATCAAGAAGATTTAAAAATCCTAAATAAACCAATATCAACCAATGAAATTGAAGATGTAATTAAAAACCTCCCAACAAAGAAAAGTCCAGGCCCTGATGGATTCACTGCCGAATTCTACAAGAAATTTAGAGAAGACCTAACGCCCCTACTTCTCAAACTTTTCAATGAAATTGAAAGGGAAGCAATACTCCCAAATTCATTCCTGGAAGCAAGCATTACCCTGATACCAAAACCAGAGAAGGACCCAACTAAGAAAGAGAACTACAGGCCAATCTCCCTAATGAACATAGATGCAAAAATCCTTAATAAGATACTGGCAAACAGAATCCACCAAATCATCAAGAAGATTATACACCATGACCAAGTTGGATTCATCCCTGGGATGCAGGGATGGTTCAACATATGTAAATCAATAAATGTAATACAGCATATTAAGAGAACCACAGACAAAAATCACATGATCATCTCAATAGATGCAGAAAAAGCTTTTGACAAAGTCCAGCACCTTTTCATGATAAAAACCCTACAGAAAATTGGAATAGAGGGTCTTTATCTCAATCTGGTAAAAGCTATCTATGACAAACCAACAGCCAATATTATACTAAATGGCCAAAAACTGAAAGCCTTCCCTCTAAAATCAGGAACAAGACAAGGATGTCCACTGTCCCCACTCTTATTCAACATAGTTCTGGAAACTTTAGCCAGAGCAATTAGACAAGAGAAAGAAATAAAAGGAATAATGATTGGAAAGGAAGAAGTTAAATTATCATTATTTGCAGATGACATGATACTCTACACAGAAGATCCCAAAAACTCCACTAAAAAACTGCTAGATTTAATAAGCAAATTCAGTAGTGTAGCTGGATACAAAGTCAATACTCAAAAGTCAATAGCCTTCCTGTACACAAATAACAAACTCACTGAAAGAGAAATTAGGGAAACAATACCTTTCACAATAACATCCAAAAGAATGAAATACCTAGGAATCAACCTCACAAAGGATGTAAAAGACCTCTATACTGAAAACTACAGTACTATGAAAAAGGAGATTGAAGAGGATATCAGAAAATGGAAAGATATCCCTTGCTCCTAGATAGGAAGAACCAATATAGTGAAAATGGCCATACTTCCAAAATTGTTATACAGATTTAATGCAATTCCAATCAAAATTCCAACAGCATATCTCACAGAATTAGAGAAAACAATCCTAAAATTCATTTGGAATCAGAAGAGACCTAGAATAGCAAAGGCAATTCTGGGCAACAAAGGCAAGGCAGGGGGCATCACAATCCCCGACTTGAAATTATACTATAAAGCTACTGTGATAAAAACAGTGTGGTACTGGCAAAAAAACAGACCTGAAGATCAATGGAACAGATTAGAAGATCCTGAAACAACCCCAGACATACTAAGCCACCTTATCTTTCACAAAGGTGCCAAACACATTCGCTGGAAGAAAGATAGCCTCTTTAATAAATGGTGCTGGAAAAACTGGCTCTACACATGCCGAAGATTAAAACTAGAACCATATCTTTCACCATGCACTAAACTAAATTCAAAATGGATCAGAGATCTAAATATTAAAACAGAAACATTAAATCTGCTGGAAGGTAGGATAGGTAAAACCCTTGAAGACATTGGTGTAGGCAAAGACTTTATGAATAAAAACTCAACCGCACGGGAACTATCCCAAAGAATCAATAACTGGGATCTCATCTTATTAAAAAGCTTTTGCACAGCAAGACAAACCACCAACAGAGTGAAGAGACAACCCACAATGTGGGAAAAAATGTTTGCTAGCTGTTCCTCAGACAAAGGATTACTATCGAGAACATATAAAGAACTCAAAAAAATCAGACCTCCCAAATTTAAAGACCCACTCCAAAAATGGGCATCTGAGATGAATACACATTTCTCAGATGAAGAAATACTAATGGCAAACAAATATACAAAAAAATGTGCAACATCACTAGTCATTCGAGAGATGCAAATTAAAACAACACTGAGATACCATCTCACCCCAGAAAGAATGGCTACTATTAAGAAATCAACTAATAACAAATGCTGGAGGGGCTGTGGGGAAAAAGGAACCCTTCTTCACTGTTGGTGGGAGTGTCGACTGGTACAGCCACTGTGGAAGTCAGTGTGGAGATTCCTCAGAAAACTAGGGTTGGAGGTCCCATTTGACCCAGCTATTCCCCTTCTGGGCATCTTCCCAGAAGAATTAAAAACATCATACCACAGCGATATATGTGCACCCATGTTTATAGCAGCACAATTTGTAATAGCCAGATCTTGGAAACAACCCAAATGCCCATCAACTGAGGAATGGATAAGAAAGATGTGGTATTTTTATACAATGGAGTACTATTCAGCCATAAAGAAGGATAAACTGGAGACTTTTATAGGTAAATGGATGCAACTCGAGAAAATACTCATAAGTGAAATAAACCAGAAGCACATGTGTAAGCATCGTATTATCTCTCTAGTATGAGAAACTGAAAGAGTAAATAAGATCCAAAATGTACAATAGATATGGTGAATCAAAAAGAAACTGGTCAAAAGGAAAGAGAGACTGGAATAGGGAAAAGAAAGAAGGGAAAGGGACAAAAACAGTTGTATATATATATATATAAGATGGTTAAGATAGATACACTACCATTTTTACTTAGTTCATTGAAGAGTAAGGTTTGTGCCAATAATGTTTGGACAATTGAATGCTAATGTCTGGTGTCCTGAATAACTAACTTAAAGATAGTAATACGTAATGTATTAACCATTGTTACCCTCCTATTATGTTGGTTTGA
This sequence comes from Erethizon dorsatum, assembly GCA_028451465.1. Classification (NCBI taxonomy): domain Eukaryota; kingdom Metazoa; phylum Chordata; class Mammalia; order Rodentia; family Erethizontidae; genus Erethizon; species Erethizon dorsatum. Next base: position 63,101,084 of record CM051833.1, read on the forward strand.
AAATTTGTTCTTCTTTTGATTTGTTTTGTTTTTTTTCTTCTCTTTAAAAAAAAAATCTATATTCTACTAAGATGGAAAATGCAGAAGAAATGGACAGATTCCTAGATTCGTATCAATTACCAAAGCTGAATCAAGAAGATTTAAAAATCCTAAACAAACCAATATCAACCAATGAAATTGAAGATGTAATTAAAAACCCCCCAACAAAGAAAAGCCCAGGCCCTGATGGATTCACTGCCGAATTCTACAAGAGATTTAGAGAAGACCTAATGCCACTACTTCTCAAACTTTTTAATGAAATTGAAAGGGAAGCAATACTCCCAAATTCATTCCTGGAAGCAAGCATTACCCTGATACCAAAACCAGAGAAGGACCCAACTAAGAAAGAGAACTACAGGCCAATCTCCCTAATGAACATAGATGCAAAAATCCTTAATAAGATACTGGCAAACAGAATCCAACAAATCATCAAGAAGATTATACCCCATGACCAAGTTAGATTCATCCCTGGGATGCAGGGATGGCTCAACATACATAAATCAATAAATGTAATACACCATATTAACAGAACCAAAGACAAAAATCACATGATCATCTCAATAGATGCAGAAAAAGCTTTTGACAAAGTCCAGCACCTTTTCATGATAAAAACCCTACAGAAAATTGGAATAGAGGGTCTTTATCTCAACCTGGTAAAAGCTATCTATGACAAACCAACAGCCAATATTATACTAAATGGCCAAAAACTGAAAGCCTTCCCTCTAAAATCAGGAACAAGACAAGGATGTCCACTGTCCCCACTCTTATTCAACATAGTTCTGGAAACTTTAGCCAGAGCAATTAGACAAGAGAAAGAAATAAAGGGAATAATGATTGGAAAGGAAGAAGTTAAATTATCATTATTTGCAGATGACATGATACTCTACACAGAAGACCCCAAAAACTCCACTAAAAAACTGCTAGATTTAATAAGCAAATTCAGTAGTGTAGCTGGATACAAAGTCAATACTCAAAAGTCAATAGCCTTCCTGTACACAAATAACAAACTCACTGAAAGAGAAATTAGGGAAACAATACCTTTCACAATAACATCCAAGAAAATGAAATACCTAGGAATCAACCTCACAAAGGATGTAAAAGACCTATACACTAAAAACTACAGTACTTTGAAAAAGGAGATTGAAGAGGATATCAGAAAATGGAAAGATATCCCTTGCTCCTAGATAGGAAGAACCAATATAGTGAAAATGGCCATACTTCCAAAATTGTTATACAGATTTAATGCAATTCCAATCAAAATTCCAACAGCATACCTCACAGAATTAGAGAAAACAATCCTAAAATTCATTTGGAATCAGAAGAGACCTAGAATAGCAAAGGCAATTCTGGGCAACAAAGGCAAGGCAGGGGGCATCACAATCCCCGACTTGAAATTATACTATAAAGCTACTGTGATAAAAACAGTGTGGTACTGGCAAAAAAATAGACCTGAAGATCAAAGGAATAGATTAGAAGATGCTGAAACAACCCCAGACATACTAAGCCACCTTATCTTTCACAAAGGTGCCAAACACATTCGCTGGAAGAAAGATAGCCTCTTTAATAAATGGTGCTGGAAAAACTGGCTCTACACATGCCAAAGATTAGAACTAGACCCATATCTTTCACCATGCACTAAACTAAATTCAAAATGGATCAGAGATCTAAATGTTAAAACAGAAACATTAAATCTGCTGGAAGGTAGGATAGGTAAAACCCTTGAAGACATTGGTGTAGGCAAAGACTTTATGAATAAAAACTCAACCACACGGAAACTATCCCAAAGAATCAATAACTGGGATCTCATCTTATTAAAAAGCTTTTGCACAGCAAGACAAACCACCAACAGAGTGAAGAGACAACCCACAATGTGGGAAAAAATGTTTGCCAGCTGTTCCTCAGACAAAGGATTACTATCGAGAACATATAAAGAACTCAAAAAAATCAGACCTCCCAAATTTAAAGACCCACTCCAAAAATGGGCATCTGAGATGAATACACATTTCTCAGATGAAGAAATACTAATGGCAAATAAATATACAAAAAAATGTGCAACATCACTAGTCATTCGAGAGATGCAAATTAAAACAACACTGAGATACCATCTCAACCCAGAAAGAATGGCTACTATAAAGAAATCAACTAATAACAAATGCTGGAGGGACTGTGGGGAAAAAGGAACCCTTCTTCACTGTTGGTGGGAGTGTTGACTGGTACAGCCACTGTGGAAGTCAGTGTGGAGATTCCTCAGAAAACTAGGGTTGGAGGTCCCATTTGACCCAGCTATTCCCCTTCTGGGCATGTTCCCAGAAGAATTAAAAACATCGTACCACAGTGATATATGTGCACCCGTGTTTATAGCAGCACAATTTGTAATAGCCAGATCTTGGAAACAACCCAAATGCCCATCAACTGAGGAATGGATAAGAAAGATGTGGTATTTTTATATAATGGAGTACTATTCAGCCATAAAGAAGGATAAACTGGAGACTTTTATAAGTAAATGGATGCAACTCGAGAAAATACTCATAAGTGAAATAAACCAGACGCACATGTGTAAGCATCGTATTGTCTCTCTAGTATGAGAAACTGAAAGAGTAAATAAGATCCAAAATGTACAATAGACACGGTGAATCAAAAAGAAACTGGTCAATAGTAAAGAGAGACTGGAATAGGGGAAAGAAAGAAGGGAAATGGAAAAAAAATTGTATGTATATATAAGATGGTTAAGATAGATACACTACCAATTTTACTTAGTTCATTGAAGAGTAAGGTTTGAGCCAATAATGTTTGGACAATTGAATGCTAATGTCTGGTATCCTGAATAACTAACTTAAAGATAATAATATGTAATGCATTGACCATTGTTACCTTCATATTATGTTGTTTTGAAAATTTGTTCTTTTTTTGATTTGTTTTGTTTTTTCTTCTCTTTAAAATAAAAAAAAAAAACTCAAAAAAAAAAAAAAAAAAAAACAGAAACACTGAATCTACTGAAAGAGAAAGGAGGTAGAAATCTTGAAGACATAGGGGTAGGCAGAGAGTTCATGAACAAAAACCAAACTGCATGAGGAATACTCCAAAGAATCAGCATCTGGGATCTCATCTTATTAAAAAGCTTTTATACACCAAAAGAAATCACCAACAGAGTGAAAAGACAACCCACAGAGTGGGAAAATGTTTTAGCCAACAGTCCCTCGGACAAAGGACTTATATTTAAAGCATATAAAGAATTGAAAAAAGTCAGCTCCCCCAAATTTAAAGATCCAATCTAAAAATGGGTATCTGAGATGAATATGAGCTTCTCAGATGAAGAAATATGGATAGCAAATAAATGTATGAAAAAATGTTCAACATCATTGGCCATTCAAGAGATGCAAATTAAAACAACTCTGAGATTCCATCTCACCCCAGAAAGAATGGCTGTCAACCAGAAAGCAACCAATAACAAATGCTGTTGGGGCTGTGGGGAAAAAGGAACACTTCTTCACTGTTGGTGGGAGTGTCGACTGGTACAACCACTGTGGAAATCAGCGTGGAGATTCCTCACAAAGCTAGGATTAGAGATCCCATTCCACCCAGCTATTCCCCTTCTGGGTGTCTTCCCAGAATAATTAAAAACATCATGCCGCAGCGATATATGTGCACCCTTATTTATAGCAGCACAATTTGTTATAATTAAATCTTGGAAACAACCCAAATGCCCAACAACCTAGGAATGGATAGAAAAGATATGGTGTTTTTATACAATGGAGTACTACTCAGCCATAAAGAAGGATAAACTTGAGACTTTTATAGGTAAATGGATGCAACTTGAGACTATATTCATAAGTGAAATAAATCAGTCTTATGTGTGTAAACATCATATTGTCTCCCTAGTGTAAGAAGCTGAAAAAGTAAATAAGATCCAAAATGTACAATAGATATTAGGAAATGGGAAGAAACTGTTCAAAAGGAAGGAGAAACTGGAATGGGGGAAAGGGAAAAAGAAAGAAGGGAAAAGGAAAAAAAACATATATATATGATAGCTAAGGTAGTGATACTCCTAATTTCTATTAGTTCACTGAAAAGAACGGTTTGTGCTTATACTGTTCGATCAATTTTTTGTGCCTGTATCTTGTAATCTGAGCAACTACTACTTTGAAGATAACAATAAGCAATGAACTCACCATTGTTACTCTCCTGCTATCTTGTTTTGAAATTTTGTATCTTTTTTAGTTTTTTTAATAAAAAAAAAAACTGCTCCAGTTCATGCATTTAGTTCAGAAGTGAGAGGAGAAACTAGACATGAAGCAATTAAATATAAAGTAACTTGGTTCAATACAACAAAAATACATACATATATATATTAATATATATATATATATTCTGCAATGTATATATGTATATATATATTTCACAGTAAATATATTTGATGTGGAATGTAAATCAACACTCTTATGGACCGTTGATGAACAATGTCTCCAAAAATTGTATGCTTTCTGGTGTATTAAGTAATTTCATTTCTATTATGTGCCTTTAAAAACTAATTTATTGGCTTAAAAATTCATAATAACAACTGTTGTGCCCCTCTGTGGTGGGAAGCCCAGAACCACTGTCTGGGACCCTGTAGATGATCACTTCCTGTTTCCTGAGGGCCTTCAGAGGCCTCGGTGCTGCAGCCATACTCTAGGCTCTGCAAAGGGCGAATATCTGGGTTAGACTTTTTCCTCAGTTGCATCAAGATGCATAGAAAAATCAATAACTGCCTGTTAACGTCATCTCCGAGTGGGTTACTTTAAAGATTGTTCTACTGGATTGCTTCTTGTACTTTTACTTATAATACAGCCAGTATTTCCAGCCTTATTCAGTCCTGGTTATGAAACATTAGAACACATCATATTGGGAGATCTTTCTTTGAATATACTCAGGAGAAATTCACTCATATGAACTTTACTTTCAGGTAACAAAAGTAAATCCTACAATAAACTTGTCAACCCTCTATATTGAATACATATAAATTCCTGAGCAGGATTGCGGCAAGTAAAGAGTGGCCATGATCAGTTATTTTAAATGTAGGTTTAAAATCCTTAATTATTGTATGGAATTATTTCATAGCCTGACAAAATAACTTGCCGTTTTTCAGAGTTATCTTGTGTTGGGTGAACGCAGACAGCAAGACCAAGCATTGTGGAACAATCCAATCAGCAACCAATTAATAGTTTAAACAGAAACGTTTGCAGTTTGCATTGTTTGAATTTAGGATATAAACATGGACATTGTCCCTTGATGACAAGTGACTCTTCTTTAAACTATTGTGATTTTAATGAGAAGAAATATTAATGTTGTACTTGTGACAGCAGTTGGGGAAACTGTCATGTTCATAATGAAGCCTCGAGAGCAATCGTGCCCACTGCAATGCAGCTTGTCATCTCTAGGTCTCGTACGCGCTGGGCAAAGAGTCTATCACAAGGCACTGACAGGTCGCAGAAAACAAAAGCAAAGAACGGCATCACAGGACACTGTGAAGAAAAATAACATTTCCGAGAATATAAAGAATGAAATCATGTAGAGTTTGACCAACATGACTTGTTAAAAAATGATTTCACCCCGCTAAGAAAGTAGAAAAATGAAGGTGTGGAGTGATAGCTGATAAGCAAATAATAATAAAAAAAATGAAAGCAATGTTTACCACATGGAAGAATTGGCAAGAAAGAGGAATTATATGGATGAAAATTGAGAAAGGAGATAATCTCTTATTTATGTAATATGATAAATTAGAATGCTCAATTCTAAGTAGGCTAGGTAAATTTAAATTTTGTGTTGACAATGATGTCATGAAATTAGCTATTTCAGAAGGTAGTACATAAATGGATATTTCACTGTAGCTCACTGTAATTTTAGAACATCTCTGTGTCTTTTGAGTTTTGTTCTGGAAAGCCGGAGAGTAGATGATTGAGAACATAATTTCCTAGAAAATAAAAGATTAAGTTCCTAAAGAAACCTAAAGGAAATTTCAGTAAAGTGAGTGAAGTACTGGTGGAGAGATTTCTGGCATAGAAAATTTTGTTTTGTTTTGTTTTTATTCTTATTCTTATAGCACTATAAAGTTTCGGAATACTAACATAGTAACAATCAGACTCTATTGTCCTTGTAAGCTCTAATTTGTTCCTAGAAAAAACTGTATTTGTATTTGCTTTCCAAATAAGGCTCATGATTAGAACATCAAACATGTCAAACATATCCCACAAACACAGTCATAGGAAGGTTCTACATCAAGAAGTCTGAAGAATAATGATGCTATCAGGAATGTCACCATAGAAACAAAATATGCACCACTCATCCCCCAGGCTTATTTAATGCTGTGTTTGAAAAATATGATAGTGTGGTAGAGGGTATGATGTAATTTGTGTATAAATTTTTATTATCTTGGTAATATTATTAATGTTGCACATTAACTGATTTCTACTCTGTAGAGCTTTATACTAAGTAAGTGTACGATAGCTATGTTGTTCATTCAGGATACTCACATTTTTAAAGCATACTCTAAGAAGAAAAAATTTGGTTATTACAACCAAAACTGAACAAAGAAGATATAAAAATCCTGAATAATCCAAAAATAGGCAAAGAAATTGAAGCAATAAAAAATTCTACAAAGAAAAGCCCAGTAACTGATGGATTCACCACTGAATTCTATAAGAATTTTAGGGAAGATCTAATGCCAATACTCCACAAAATGTTTAATGAAATTGGAATGAAAGGAGTATTCCCTAAGTCAATCTTAGAAGCTAGCATCATCCTGATTGCAAAACCAGAGAAAGACCCAACTCTAAAAGGAAACTACAGCCAAATCTCTTTAATGGCCATACATACAAAAATCCTCCACAAGATAATGCCAAACAGAATGCAACAAATTATCAAAAAGATCACACATCATGACCAAGTAAGCTTCATCCCAGGGATGCAAGGTTTGTTCAACATACACAGATCAATAAATGTAATTCATTACAGAAACAGAAGCACAGACAAAAATCACACAATCATTTCAATAAACACAAGAAAAACTTTTGACAAAACCTAACATCCATTCATGATAAAAACCCTGAAGAAAATAGATACAAAAGGATTTTACTCAATCTGGTAAGAGCCATTTGTGACAGACCTACTGCCAACAAATTCATTTAAATGGGGAAAAATTCAAAGCTTTTCCCTAAAATCAGGAACAAGATAAGGCTCTCCACTGTCATTACTCCTGTTCAGTAAAGTACTTGAAACATTACCCAGGCCAATCAGGCAAAAGAAAGAAATAAAAGAGATATGTACAGGAAACAAAGAAGTCAAATTATCATTACTTACAGGTAACATGATCTACACAAAAGACAAAAAATTCCATCAAAAGATTTCTAGAATGAATAATCAAATTCAGTAAAGTAGTAAGATATAAAATCAACACACAAAATCAATAGTGTTGCTGTACACCAATAATGAACTCGCTGAGAAATAAATTAGAAAAACAACGCCATTCACAATAACATCAAGAAAAATCAAATACTTAGGAGTTAACCCAACCAAGGAATTGAAAGACATCTACAACAAAAACCACAGTATTTTGAAAAGAGATTGAAGAGGACATCAGAAAATAGAAATATATCCCCTGTTCTTTGATAGTCAGGACCAATATTATCAAAGTGACCGTATTTCTAAAACTGACTACATATTTAATACAATTCCAATCAAAATACCAATAATATTCCTCACACAGCCAGAGAAAACAATCCTAAAATTCATATAGAATCAGAAGAACCCTGGAATAGACTGAGCAACATTGTTGCTCTTGGGCAAGAAGAACAAAGCCGGAGGCATCCCAATCCCAGACTTCAAGTTATATTACAAAGTTACAGTAATAAAAGCAGCATGGTACTAGCAGAAAAACAGATATGCAAATGGATGGAATAGGATAGAGGGTACTGAAACAAGCCCAGGCACATTCAGCTATTTGATCTTCAACAAAGGGGCCAAAAACTTACACTGGAGGGAAGACAGCCTCTTTAACAAACGGTGCTCTAAAAACTGGCAATCAACATACAGAAGATTGAATCGTGACATATCTGTCCCACCATGTAGTAAACTAGAATCAAAATGGATCAAATAAATGTTAAAACAGAAACACTTAACCTCCTGGAAGATAAAATACATAAAGGTCTTAAAAGCACAGGCATAGGTAAGGACTGTCAGAGCAGAACCTCAGTTGAAAAACAAATAACATCAAAAGTCAACAAATAAGATCATATCAAATTAAAAATCTTCTGCACAGCAAAAGAAACAACCAAGTAAAGAGACATCCCACAGAAAGGGAAAACATTTTTTACCAAGTATTACTTGGACAGAAGACTAATATCCACAATATATAAAGAACTGCCCCAATAAACCCCCTAAAATAAAACACCTAATCAAAAACTAGGCAAATGAAATGATTAGGTACCTCTGAGGAGAAGAAATACAAATGGCCAGTTTATACATGAAAAAATGCTCAGCATCACTGGTCACTAGAGATACGCAAATTAAACAACACTGAGATGTCATCTTACTCCAGAAAGAATGGCTGTCATCATTACAAATAATAACAAAAGCTGGAAAGACCTCCGGGAGAAAGGAACCCTTATTCACTGCTGAAAAATAAAAACAGAAATTCCATTTGAATTCCAGCTATTCCCCTTCTAGGTATCTTCCTGAAAGGGTTAAAGACATCATATTAGAGTGATACATGTTTACAGTGGCAAAATTTATAACAGCTAAATCTTACAAACAGCTTTTATGTCCATCTATAGAAGAATGGTTAAAGAAAATGTGGTATTTATATACAATGGAGTACTACTCTGCCATAAAGAAGGATAACATTGAGTCATTTGTAGGAAAATAGAGGCATTTGAGATTGTTACATTAGGTGAAATAAATCAGAAATACAAGCTTAAATATCACATTGTGGGGAACGGCAGACCCGTGGCTGAGCTGGAGTTCGGGGAACTCCTTGAAACTAGAGCAAAGCCAGTCCCAGGAACATAGAATGCCAGAGGCAGACCGTGTAAACAAGTTGACCTCTAGCTCAGTTGCATATCAGCAAGTGTCCAGCCCTTTGGTGTTCCTCCCTGTTAACTACAGCACCAATAGCTCTGGCAATGTTCTGCTTTCCATGCTCTCAGTAAAACATTGAGACCTTGCACTTCCAACCCTGTCATGAGCCCCCCTCCCTTTTTTTTTTTTTTTTTTTTTTTTTTTTTTGGCGGGTACCTGGAGTTGAACTCAGGACCTTGCACTTGCCAGGCCGGTGCTTATGCTGCTGAGTTACATCACCGGCCCTCCCCCTCCCTTTTTACTGTGTGTAAATAAAGATGTTGGGGCTGGTACAGCATTGCTGCCTTTCCATCAGAGGGCCACGTCCCACCTGGTCCCAGACTTTCTTTTCCTATGCGTCTTGTCTTTTCTTGATCTCCCATTACCCCCTCTCAGGACCCTGCCAGGCGCGTGGAACGCAGCATCACATACTTTCTCCTATTTGAGAAACCCAAAATATAAATAAAAAACAAAATAAAAGATAGATTATAGGAATCAGAGAGATATAGCTTTTGAAAAAGGGAATGGGACCAAGAGATGAAGGCTGGCTAGAGGAAGAGGAAGGGAAAGGGATGAAAAAGAATAAAAATGTGTTATGCACATGTACCGACTCCCCACGAGGAATGTAATTCATAGGGCATCATAATCACTATATATATGGAGATATATGAACATATAACCAAAATATTGTCTGAGAAATAAAATTGACTATGTTTATGTTATTTTCCTTAATGCACATATAAAGAATAAATAAACTCTCAGTCATCCAAATAATCAAGTATGAAATCATTCTTTAAAGCCAGGAATGGTGATGCATGCCTGTAATCCTAGCACAGTTGGAGGCTGAGGTAAAAGTACTGCAAATTCCAGCCCAGCGTGGGTAACTTAGCAACTGAACAAGACCCTGTCTCAAAATTTGAAAATTACAGTAATAAAGGACAAGAGATATAGCTCAGTGTAAGACCTTGGGTTCAATTGCCAATACCACAATAAAAAGAAAAAAAAATGCTCTCATTCAAATTTTGAACATTTCAAGCCAGGTTCCATGGCTGCTACAGGACAGAACAAATAAGCATGATATGTGAAAGTTTCCATGATTGCTGTTTTTGTTTGTAGTTGTGATGGTGGTCTTAGGGTCTTCATATTATACGCCTATGTTTTTCTCCCTTATGGTTCTATGTCTCTCTTCTTTATGAGTTTTAAATCTTCATTTAATTTTAGGAAATCTGGAAAATCATCCCACGTAGAATTGCCTGTCTTCTGAAAAACGAATATGGCATCATAGAAATTCCCATGATTAAAAGATATGAGACGGATAGATAATCATAAATCTCATTCCTCTTCCCCTCCAAGGCACTAATGTTATCTCATAATGAACAGATTTACCAAGTCCTTTGGATTTTTATTTAACTCACTTCTATACTGTCAGTTATTTTTCACTTCACCCAATAAGCATTGACTGAGCAATCAGCATTGCAGTTACTTGGTATTCAGCACAAAATACATCCCATCTTCAGGAACAGTTGGATCTATCATAATACCTTCTCCTATTGGATGACAGTTACTTTGGCAACCATATTGTATACCTTAGACATCTATTCCTCAATCACATCTCTTTGGACTAGGGAGAGCCACTAACGCAAGAGCTTTCAACTGGGGCCTTGCCAATAACCCACCTGTAGCCAGTAGTCCATAGGTGATCTGAAATTTAACGGGGTTCTGTATGGGGTTATGAACTCCCCTCACACGTGTTTCTTCAATAGTATATTTTCTTCCTACCCTTACCCCCTCCTGGATTTCAGTATTCCAAAAATACTCTTTTGAAGTCCACATACTCATTGAAGTTTGTTGTTACACTCTTACTATTTGCTAGCGTTGCTACCCTGTAGGTGAGAGATGCCTGGGTGCAGTGAGAATGCCCTCCTGATGCATGAGATTGGCTTCTGTCCATTTTCTTCCTGGTTTATACTTTGAATAGATCTTTGTAGTGGTGATTGCTCTGTAGCTAATTCACAATGATTTTTTTTTCATTGCTATCGCCAGAGAAACTAATTGCCAGAAAATAATCAATTTCCACAAATCAAAGTCCACAAAAGTGCAAGAACTCCTTTCAGACTGCAGTACCCAGGAACACCTCACACTCTTTATTCCCCAAGCTGCCTCAAGGAGCATATCAAAATTACCCTTTTTGAGTTCCATTCAGTTGTAAATTAATTCCATGGATTCTCTCTGGGAATTCAGGTTTCACATACATCTTTTAAATGACTCTATCTCTCCATATTTCTTGGTGGCAGATACTCTTTATCTGAGTTTTATGATAGGTACAAGATCAGGAATTAATTTTCAGTTTGTACTGTACTCATATCAATGGCAGTGAGAACTTGCAAACTCTTTTTACACAGTGAACCAAACCTGGAAGTTCAAGTATTATTGTCAATAACCTAGCTATTTCAGTGTAGCATCATCCAGAATTGATAGATTTGGAACTATAGGCATGGGATAAGGGGGCATGTACATTTGAAACAGACCGCTCAACCATGGATTTATAACATACCTTAAGGATTGTGGGATAGTGTATAAATAATTTGAATCTGGCTTCTAGAATTAATAATATAGAAAGTAAGTAGAAATCCATCATGGATTCAAACAACAGAGACAGATTTAAAAGTACGTTACAGGATGTAAGATTTGAGGAATTACCACTTCAAAGTTCAGAAGTCCCCGGATCTCTCCACCTGTCTACCCCGCATAGCTGTGTATTGTGCATAGGAAGTGTCATCAGAGAGGGCAAAGCAGGTCATTTAGAGGAATCTCTATCACACAAAACTTGTGAACTTTATCATTCACACTGAGAAGATGGAAGCTGGCCGAGTACTTGTGGGCACTCAGTGCAAACTAAGTGTACCCGATTGATTCACCCCATTACCACTGAAGTTTGGATTCCCATCTTGTCAAAAGTGCCTAGTGTCTTAGACACAAAAACAAAGAAAAGTTTCATCCTCCAATTATGAGGAAGATGTAGTTCTCAAAAGTTGTCATATGTAACTCTGTGTCATTTTATAAAACAAAGCTTAAAGTGCTGTCATATTTCTAACTTGGGGGAGGGGCATCTCTTGTCTGGTGCGGTTAGAAAGCTTTTGAGAAATCACTGTCACCTAGAAGCATTTTATTGACAATTTAATGATTGACTTCTTTTCAGAATATTCTGCTAAGGGCAGTGATTTGAAGGTGAAAGCAGCGTCACTAGTATTAAATACAACTTGATCATTCTGAAAGGCAAGTTATTTCAAGCTTGAGTCATTTTGAAAAGCTTTGGTAAAAATAGTTTTGATTCAGGGACAGGTTGACTTTTGTCATGTATTCCTGGAGATCACCAGCTGTGTTATACAAACCTTCATTGCACAGTTGAGGTTTTATTAGAAAATATTATCCTAAATATCCTTATTTATTGTTAGAGCATGAGTTGCTCACTATATTCTAGCTCTGGTGTAAGACATATTCATAGTGAACATAACAACATGAATTAGACTCAGTTTATCATAGCAACATAATGTAAGGAAAGTATCATCAAGTTTAGAGTTACCTGGAATAATATGGCAATTTTATAGTTACTATGAATATATCTTACACCAGAGCTAGGATATAGTATAATTCATGTACAGGACAGATTCAAAGCAACAGCACAAATACTAAACATACAAACTGAGATTTGAACTAAACGTACCAGTCCCAGATCAGTTTGTCAATGGGGCATCCTGAAACCAAGAAAACTAAAGGTTTGTAAAGTTGAAAAGATCTGAACTAAGGACACAATCCTCAGCGGAGCACATACATGGTGCAGTTACAAAACTGTGTATAATAGGCTATGAAAATGTAAGTGAAATTTGAACCACTAGTCACAGAATGTGAGGCAGAACTCCTGGCCTTATATTAAGTGGGTTGATTGCCCACTTAAACATTCTAGTAGGCACTGTTATAGATTCCAGGATATATAAAAATCCATTTACATAGTCCACAGTACTATGCAAAATTATTCAAGGTAAACAACCAACAACAGAAGCAGAAAATTGGACACTATTTGAATATAAAATAAAAGTAATAGATGTCAATCTCTACAGGACCTATTGTTTGGAATTACAGATATGAATTCTAAGCAGAAATTTACACTACATTCTATGAGGAAAATGAATTAGTCCTAAGTGAATAAAAATAGCAATCTGTGGAGAAATAAAAACTATTAAAAAAAAGAAATCAAACTTTCATAGCTATTAGTTACAACATTTAAAATAAAACAAAACAAAAATCACCCAATGAACTAAGTAGCATAAAGTCAGAGTGAGAAGCATCAGGGAACATGAAGATACTAAATAGTAATTATCTAATAAGAAGAAGAGAAAAAATGAACATTTATTGAACCTGAAACTAGCAAAAGGCATGATTAACATTTTATTGGAAAACAAGAGGAAGAAGAAAGATTTGGATAAAAATTATTTGAAGAAATAATGAACTGAAACTTTCTAGATATATTAAGAGACATAAATTTATACAAAATTTCAGCAAATCACAGAAATGAATCTGAAGGGTAACCAAGCTTAATCATATGGAAGCCACCCAGGTAGAAAACCACTAAACAGAAAGTATATTGAAATAAAGTAGAAAAAGTGACATGTTAAATAGAGCAAAACAGAAAGCAAATGATTTTAGATTCTGAAACGGAAATCACAGAGGCCATAAAACAGCCAAAAATATCTATAATGTGCTGAAATCTATCTAACAAAGTTTGAACCAGAATTCTATGTTCAGCAAAAACATCTTTCAGGAATAAAGGAAAAAAAGGACATTTCATATGAAAAACATAGTAAGGGGATTCCCTAAGCAACGATAAAGAATGTTCTTTTTGGTAAAAAGGAAAATGTACCACAGAGAAAATTCACTGCTCAGGGACAAAGGAAGGTCATCCGAAGTAACAAATATGACAGAAAATATAAGGGCTGATTTTTTTTTAAATACATGTTTTAAAATTTCAATCTTTGGGCCAGTGAGATGGCTCAGCAGCTTAAGCGCCTGCCCGGCAAGCGCGAGGGCCCGAGTTCGACTCCCGGGACCCACATACGAAAAAGGGGCCGGTGATATCGCTCAGCGGCACGGGCGCCTGCTGGCGCGTGAGGTCCTGAGGTCGACCCCCGGTACCCACAAAAAAAAAAAAAAAAAGTTTTTATTTGGGCCGGTGAGATGGCTCAGTGGCGTAAGCGCCTGCCTTGCAAGCACGAGGGCCCGAGTTCGACTCCCGGATCCCACATACGAAAAAGGGGCCGGTGATATCGCTCAGCGGCACGGGCGCCTGCTGGCGTGCGAGGTCCTGAGGTCGACCCCCCGGTACCCACAAAAAAAAAAATTTCAATCTCTTCTATTACTGACTCTGCTGTTTAAAACCATCCAGTATATTGAGGTTTGGAATGGCAGCCTTGGAAAACTAAACCATAAAATAGTGGAAACAATGGGATACAAAGGCCCGTATTGTTACAATCATTTTGTACTTTAAGTATTTTATAAGTGGTGGTAATACATTGACTCTAAGCTGTCTATGAAAATCTAGATGCATATACTGGGCTCCTAGGAATAAGCAATAAACTCTAGTAGAAATAAAAAGCCAGTAGATGACTTAAATGGTCAACTAAAATATTAAATTTATGAGCAAAAGGAAAAAAGGGAATGCAATGAAATGAAAATCAGAGAGAACAAATAAAGGTAAATAATACATTATAAGTCCTTATGAACTTTTCCGTATTTTATTAAAAGTTTGTCTTCTAAACACTCCATTTAAAATGTATATAATGATATTCTAGTTTAAAAATCAAGACCCAACCACATGATTCCAAAAGGAGATGCAATCTTAACAGAAAGATATAAGTTGGAAGTAAATGGAAAATGATAAAATGTCCAAACAACACATATAATATTAAAATAGATCTTCAAAGAAAAAGTAATACGGGTAACAAAGTTTAAGATTAAAGAGAGATATCTTAAGAAAGATAGGATACTTCATAGGAATTCACCAAATAACACAGACTTAAATGCATGGAAATAAATTTGAAAGATTAAAGGGAAAATTAACCATTATGCTTGTAGATATGATCATACTTTTAGCAGCAATTTGAAAGTGTAACGGGAAAAGTATCAGCAAAGAAATAGAAGATCTGAGCAGCCATCTGAGCCACTTTGATTGAAATAACATTTAGAGAACATGAATACAGCAATTGCAAAATCCAAACGCTTTCAAGATCACATGGCACATTCAAGGTGGACCATATGCTAGGCCATAAAGCATGTCTTTGATAAATTGAAAGTACAGAACGTTTTTCTAATTACAATGCAGTTAACTAAACACCAATCACAGCAAGATATCTAAGAAAACTTCACATATTATAACATTAAGTAACACTTGAATGTTTCATGAATCAAAGATAAAACTGCAAAGAAAACTAGAAAGTGTTTTAAACTTAATTATAAACTACAAATTATGAAAACATAAATTGTTATATTTATAAATATTTTATAAATTATAGAAATTTGTGTACTTCAGTTGAAATAGTGCATAGCTAAAATTTTGAAAGAAGAAAATGCTAAAATCAATGTTGAGAATGAAAGAGCAAAGAAAATTTAAAGCAATAGAAAAAATCAACCCAATAGCAAAAATTAACAAAATTGAAAATAGACACTAAATGAAAAATGTTAAGTGGATGAAAGAAAAATATACCCATATCAATAATAAAATCACAGATACTAGAGATACTAACAGGACAATGAAAGACTACATCTGCACAGTAAATAATTTGGATTAGATGGAGAAATTTCTTTAAAAACTTAACTTCCCAAATGGAAAGATATATTATTTCAAACATATAAAAATTGATATTTTTAACATGCCCCTTTTCTATGTTGATATATAAAAACAATCTAAATCAAATTCTAGCAGATTTTTTTGTAGAAATTAAAATTCTTTAAATTTAAAAGACTTAAAAGCCCATAGCTAGCTAAAGCATTTTTGCAAATGAATAACAGATTTTGAGACTTTACTCTCTTTTTTCAGTCTTGCTATAAAGCTAATATTAGGTAGTTTAATATCAATGAGAATTGGATATTGGCCAATAAGTCAGGATGTAAGGTAGGTCATTTGATCATCAACATAAATTTCAGTGACATTCAGAAAATAAATGTCATTGTGTACATTCTACTATATATTCTTATGGAAAATAATAATCACTAAATATTAACTCACAACACACAACATTTATAAACACAGGTACAACCTAAAAGAAATCATATACCTAAATTAACAACTAAAATATAAAACCATAAAAAGAAAAGTGAAAATGCTTGCAGCATTTGAATATGGAAAAATTTCTAACCTAGAACACAATATATGCAAATCACTAAAACTTTAAATAGCAGATATACTGAAGTTTGTTAAAATTCAGGAAATGCAAAGGCAAACCAAAGCAGAAAAATCTTGTGCAATTATAAAGAATCTTTAAAACTCATTGGTGTGGGCTGGGGATATAGCTCAGGTGCATAATACCTGCCTGGCAAGCCTGAGGTCCTGAGTTCGATTCCCGGTACCAAAAGAAAAAAAAATCTTGGATAAAACTCATTGGTAAGGATGAAAATAGCCTAATCTAAATGAGCAAACAAATAAGAAAAAAATGTCAAAATGATAAGACATGCAGTCAATAAACACATTATAGTACTCTACATATTAAGGTAAATGGAAAAGGAAATCTTAAGGCAATACCACCTCATACTCATTAGAAAGAATAGAATTAAAATGCTGACAGTACTCTGCTGACAAACATTTGGGGCAATTGGAAGCCTATTCTATTGCTGGTGAAATAATAAGTTCACTGTGAAAAGCAATGTCACAGTTTTTTTGTTTTTTTGGGTTTTTTTATGAAGGTTACACACAGCTACTGTCAGACCAACCATTCAACTCCTAGGTGTGACATAAGAGAAATGAAAATATCTTTATAAAAATCTTTATGAAAAATATTCTAACAATTTATTTACTGTACAAAAATATATAACCTAATTAAATAATCTTGAGCAGGTGAACAACTGAAGGCAATGTGTTCTATGTCCACTTAATAGAATCACACTGAGTTACAGAAAGGGATGAACTATTGCCATGTGCAACAAAATCAGTAGTTTTTCTAATAATTATGTTGAGCAAAAGAAGCCAGACAAACTGAGTACATCCTGTATGTATTTGTTTTACCTAAATTTCAAAAAAATGAAGTAAAATTCACATTGGAGGAACATGGATCAGTGGATTCCTCAGAATAATTGTGGAGGAAAAGACAGAATACACTGGCACCAGGACATTTTAGGAGGTGAAAGATATGTGACTGGTTTTGATCATAATGATGATTTATGGGTATATCGATATATCAAATCTCAAATGTTATATATATTAAATAATTGTAGCTCATTATAGATCAATTATAACACAATAAATTAGCAAAACAACATATTTTCAGATTTTGCTGGTTTAATTTTCAAGCGTCATTTCAATCTTACAATATTCTTCAGCAACTGAGAAGATCCAATTAGAAGGCTCGGCTTCAAAACTGAGTACATTGCAATGCTCTTCTTTCTTTGTCGATTATAATCAAAATAAATAATAGAACGGAATAAAAAAACTGCTGAAAGATACAATTATCTTAAACCTAAGACATCATATTCTGGATCAATTTTGAGTAGGGGACTATTATCTCAACTCAAAGTGAGCTTTGAAGATTTCTGTGGGAGACAATTTAAGAGACCAAAGATTTCCTTGTTTGTACCTTCTGTTTCCCCTTTTAGCTCCCTTCCTTTCTTTTCCTCCTGTTTCTCTTTTATTTCTTTAATTGTACTTTTTACGTTTTTGTGTGACCTGTTTCTTGTTAAGTATTATTTTGACTTCATCTCTGGTTGTATCCATATGCAATCCTATTTTTTCACATTTTCATTATTTTCCATGTACTACCTCTTTCATTCTTATTATCAAAGTCAGTCTTCATTTTTCTTCTCACCATCTTAATTATATGCTTTAAAAGTACTGTGTGTTTCAGTCTATTAGGAGTGGTATCTCAAAACACCTTAAACTGGGCAGATTAGAAATGACAAAAGTTTCTCACAGTTGCAGAGGTCCAAGATAAGCTGCCTGCAGACTTGGTGTCTGATGATGGCCAGTTTCTGTAACACAGATGGCTCTTCCTGCGTCCTTTCATGGCAAAAAGATGAATGAGCTCCCTTGGTCCTATACTGTCAGAACACTAATTCCATTCCTGAAGGTCCTGATCCATTAACTAATTATCCCCATAACCCCCACCTCCTAATACCACTGCCTTAGGGGATAGCACTTGAGGAGATATAAACCTTGAGAATATAGTAGTATGTGGATATAGCTATGAGTGCACCGTTATTTCTTGCATTTCTATGACATTTACAAATTCAGGCCATTTATAAATATCTTTGTGTTATCAACATTGTGTCATAGATATAGATACCTGGACATTTTTTATAAATACAAATTAGTAGAGCTAAGAATCAAGCCCAGGTGTCTTTAACCCAAAATAATTTTCATTTGTTACTTCTCGTTGATAAATCTTGTCACATTCCTCCAAAGTGATAATTACAATACTATACCTATTTTAAAACCCTCACAATGGACCCCATTTGATTAGCAGAAGTGATTTTTCTCCTGGCTGATGTTGAAAAAGTGCTCTTCTTAAACATTTTTTTCATAAGTCATAGAGCTTATGGCTTGAACCATTAGGCATTAAAACTACTTTATTCAGAAAACGAGATATGTTTGTTTTTGTTTTTTCTCCAGGAGTGTTAGAAAATAGTAGTATATAAGAAATCATGGCAAATTCCTTTGTTTTTAAGTTAATAGTTTGATATTTTTTGTTTATAGACCTGTGAATAACATACTTCATTCATTAGACATTAGACATTAGGACTCCTTCGTGATTCCAAATAAAATTTTAGATTATTTTGTTTCTGTGAAGAATCTCATGGGTATTTTCTTTGGGATTTCGTGACATCTGAACATTGCTTTGGATCAAATGGGTATTTTAACAATATTAAATCGTTCAATCCATGAACATGACATATCTTTCCATTTATTTCTGTATTCTTAATATCTTTATTTAAAGGTTTTTAGTTTTTCATGTAGGGAGATCATGTTTTATAGTTTTTATCTCCTGGGCTCAATTCCTCAGTTTTCTCATTTTTGGTTAGCTATTTCAAATGAGATGATTTTTTTTATTTCTCTTTCAATTATTTTTATGTCAGTGTATAGAAATGCTACTTATTTTGTACAGTGATTTTTAAAATACTGCACCTTTACTGAATTTCTTTTTTAGTTCTATGAGGTTTTTAGTGGCATCTCTAGGATTTTCTACATGTAAGATCAGATAGTCTGCAAACAGGAACAACTTAATTTCTTCCCTTTTTATTTGGATTTTTAAAAATTTCTTTCTATTGCTTAATTGACCTGGCTAGGACTTCTAGTATAACAAACACAAATAATGAAAGAAGACATCTTCTTTTACTCCAGACCTTGGAGAAAAAGCTTTCAACTTTTCCCCATGGAGTATATTGGTAGTGGTGTGTGTGTGTTTTGTCATAATGACCTTTACTGTGTTGAGGTACAACCCTTCTATGCCAAATTTGTTGAAATTTTTTTTTCAGAAAAAGATGCTGAATGTTGTCAATGTTCCTATTGAATAAATAATATTTTGCCTTTCATTCTCACGGTGTTCTATGTAACATTTATTGATTTATGTATGCTGAAACATACTGGCATACACTGGATGAATCTCACTTGTTCACAGTGAATGTGGTGAATGAATTCTTAATGTGTTATTGATTCTGTTTTGCTCGTGTTTTGTTGAGAAAAAATGGCCATCAAATATATATATGTGTACTTCATTGATCTGCATACTTTCAATAATTTGTGAAAAGCAACATTTGAAAGATATGTTAATTCTGAAACTGTTAGTATTTATAAAATTTGTAATATTTATATGAATAAATTATAAATGAATAAGCATGTTTGATTGTCTAATTTTAATGTAACCTAATATACATTTTATTAAGCAGCTTGCTTTTTAACCTTTATAAAAGTAAAAAAATAAATGAAGTCTGTACTAGCTTTGGTTCAACGATGTAGTCAGAATAAGTAATACATAAAATGAGTCTGTCATGGATGTTACATCCTAATTATGTATGCAAAAATAATTTTTGACACATTGAGCTCTGTCACATAATTATAAGGCATCACCAACAATTAACCTTATGCATTTAGCACAAGGGCAGTGTTTTCAAGTTCTGCTCTACATATTTATGTGCTGCTTCCCTGACCAGATTTGATCATTAATTTTCATGCAAAATTTTTGTTCATTCACCACATTTATAGCTATCTTCCAGGAAATATGGTAGTGTAAGGTCTCATTTGCTTAACTGTTGTCCATATATTCTATCTGTTGACTGAATTAGAGATTTTTTTATATAAAATGACATCTCCAGTTAAATATTTTTCTCTCTTTTCTATGTCATTAATATCTCTTTCAAATCCCTCTGTACTTCCATAGTTAACAGGAAGCCAATAGCATGTATAACTTTGTGAAGTGATGAGAATAAGGAAATACTTTAACTTTGATCATTTTTGTGATATTCTCTATTAAAATGCAATATTTTATCTTAATGAAGCATTTTTGATTGCTATATTTAACTACTCAGGGCATGACATAGAATATAACAAATTCAAAATCATTGACATGCTGGGGTATCTAGTGAATAAGACTGAGGTCCAGACTGGCACTTAATTGTCACTTTGGGCAAAAGCTACAATTTCCTACTCGGATATTTTTTTAAAGCGTCAAAAAAATATACCTGAGAATGTATGAGTAAATTTACACAGATTCTCGTCAGTTCGTCAAAGGCTAAATTCAGCCAGCAGGAAACTAACAGGCTAGGAGGAGACAGGCAGGAGAGCAGGAAGTCATCATTACCATGTTGAGAGCATGCTGGATGGAGGGGACAGTACAATTTAACCCACAGTGGGACGAATGTGGTAGCATGGGAAAGACCTACATTGTACGGTTGTTGCTGACTTACTCAAGGAGACAGAAGCTGACGATGACTGAAATCAGTAACCTCTTGCAGTTCAAGAGATAAATAAAATATAGATGTTAGAGGAATAACCAAATATAGTTTTCTTTGTAAAAAAAAAAAGTGAGTCTCTACTTTTCCACTGTATTTTTATAAAAGAACTTTACCTAAATAAGTACAGTCTACAGATCAATCACAGCAAAAGCAGCATTTAATATAAATCAGGGTGTTTACTTTAGAAGGTAGAAACCATGTGTCGTCAGATAATTCTGGTATGATTTGTTTCTCCATAAATTTTTTATATTTTTAAGAAATTAAGAAATCTTTTTAGAAAAAAATATTAATTCAGCATGGTGGTGGCTGTCAGTAATTTTAGCACTCTAAGAGGCTGAGACAGGAGGATTACAAGTTAGAGCTCAACCTGGGCCACTTAGTGATTTAAGGAAATCCTGTCTCAAAATTTAAAAAAATATTAAAACGTGGCTGGGGATGCAGCTCAGTGCAAAGGATCGAGGTTCAGTCCTCAGTTAGACACACACACACACACGCACACAAAAGAATCACCAAACAATATCGGTATCAACTTAAAACAGTATTATCAAGTATTATTTTATTGGTTTGAGAGCCTCCCTTTGTTTATTATTTTTATATTTTGAATATATTATCACCAGAAAGGTGAGTTTACCTCAGCAAATGTCCATAAAGTACAATCAAGTCGCTGTGTGAATAACGGTTAAGGAGCCCCTAGAGTAAAAAGGGCCCATTTCTTTAAGACCCTTCACTGTGACTGGTTCCGCCCTGGTCGTGGAATAGGGAAAATGAGTCCGGAAGGATGGAAAGCTACGCATGATTTCAACCCCCGTCGTAAGAGAGCTTGTCTAGACCAGCCTCTCCCAGCCTCAGAACCTGTATTTCACCGGTGTGTCCACACTAACTTCTTAGAATAGGACTTAAGAAAGCAGCGTTAACGGTGTGAAGTTGCCAGTAACTTCTTTTAGCTTAATCTCTATCTATTGCTTTTGTTCTTATCCTACTTATTCTTGTTTTCCACATTCTCGATACCTATTTCCCATCTCTATGTCAGAAACAGTCAGACTATCTTCTACATGTTAAGGTATGATTGTTTCTTTCTCATTCAGACTCCCTCTTCTGTACTGTTTCATGACTTCCTACTCTCAGAAAATGATTTGTTAATAGCCATTTGTACCGTGTGTAGATCATTTGCTCCCCAACCATTTTATCTTATTTTTCCTGTGTAATTATGTAATAAGAGTATATACTCTTTCCTAAAGTAAAATCATTAAAATTATTTGAGCAGGTGATTTTATGAGGTACAAAGTCGTTACTAGCATGCAGACAATTATTGATTTGTGCAACTGAAAGCAATCATAATAACTTTTGTTGTTTTTTGTCATTATTACTTTAAAATTTTTAAGAATGTCCTTTAAATGTCAATCATTATTTATTAAATTGTGTTGATTTGTTCATGAAATCTTTACTTCTATTTGCATGAGATTATTGAAGTTTTATAAAGAGATTTTAATCAAGACTACTAAAATAAATACTAGTAAAACCAAAGATTTTTTTTCCCCACTGGAATTTGGAGGTGAATGACACAAAACATACAGTATTTCTGGCCTCATCTAAAGAAATCAAAAGTTGCTAAAATTGCTAATGTTTCTATTGCAGGGATTATGACATGCTGACATTATTTCAAATGTAAATAATGAAAAGCATTATGCCAAGACTAAATGTGGACTCACCACCTTCTACTTTACAGTATATTTAAAACTGGAGGAATGCTCACTATTTCTGAAAAAGCTACCCTTTCTTGTTTATTACATCCTTTTATAATTTATCTCCAAAAAGGCCAAACTGACAAAAATCAATGAGCCAGAACTGGCAGCTTCTCAATTCTCACCGCTCGGTAAGAAACGCGCACGCACACACCACTCATCGGATACCACACATCTCTAGTTATCAGTTACAATAACGCTTTGTTGCAAAATATTTCTAGAATCAGGGCCGGTGAGATGGCTCAGCGGCGTAAGCGCTTGCCTTGCAAGCGCGAGGGCCCGAGTTCGACTCCCGGATCCCACATACGAAAAAGGGGCCGGTGATATCGCTCAGCGGCACGGGCGCCTGCTGGCGCTCGAGGACCTGAGGTCGACCCCCGGTACCCACAAAAAAAAAAAAAAATATTTCTAGAATCACCCAAATGTGCAGTTATATACTGGAAGTTAGAAAGAGAAACATTCTTAATATCTACTAATTTAGTCGATGAAACTGTCATTTTGTTATCTGGGAGGCAGAAGGAAAAACAAATTTAAAATGATGATTACTTTCCCTAAGTCCTTCAGCAGAAAAGATAAGTTTCATTATTGAAGTAAAGCTTAGTTTGGTAACTTTAAATAATTAGCTCTATACTATATATTTCCATATTCTTCCACTTTATGGATCTTCAATCCTCAATAAGAATTTTAGAGATTCTAGATAGATCTGATCACAATTACATTGAGTGGCAATTAGTTATAATTCAGTAACCCTTTTAATTTGTATACTAGTAACCAAAGTCTAGTAAATTATATAAACTCAAAGAAAAAAGACATATTCTTTCTCCTGCAATCCCCATTCATTCCTGCTTTTATGGTGGGATTAATAGCTCTAGTCTTCAGACCTAGTACTGGAACAGGTAGTTTTGATGATTTGGATGGAAAGTACATACATGTGTACAAGTGAGCGATGAAATAATTAGATTCACACAAATAATTATAACTTTAAGTAATCTACTAGGAATCACTCATTTGTTAATAGATCTTAAGCATATTTACCATATACATTATTTGATATAATAATCAAGTTATTTTTCTGTGATGCCAAAATACTGTATACAAATTTCTGTCAATCAAGTCCGAGTGACAACCTGAGATCTTGACAAATTAGTGGGGAAGGATGGAGATCAGTGGCTTATGGTCCATTTTTCAGAATGAAAGAATATTATTATAAACTACAATGAACAAATGACAGAGCAAGTGCCTACATACACACAGTTTTACACAGAATTAAGAAGATGTGTTTCAATGATATATTGGGGAAAAATTAATGTCTTTATGTAAAATGCCCATAGGGTGAAATCTATAAGCACATGATTAGAAAAAGAAAACATGGTATAGATTATTCTTTCTAGTTTTGGTCAAGGAAAATTCTATATTTATGATATGATATGATTTAAAATTATATTTTAATATAATTCTGTATGTATAAAAAAGGACACAGAGATGATTTAATTAAACAGTTTTTAAACTGGTGTTCCCACTAGGTCACACTATTTAGTTCATGTTATATCTTTTTTACTTGTATAACATTATGATCACTCCAAGATGAAAATCTATTTTGTTATACTTTTGAAAAATGATATCAACAATGATGGTATTTTACATACCTGCTTTTAATTCTCAAAGCTGGATCTTAAATTATTTTTATTTTTCCCTACATTTTAAATTTAAAATCTCATATATATATATAAGATTTAATCTGCTAAACAATGAAAAATTTTGCACTAAAAACTGATATTTTCATCTCCATTTCCCAAGTATTATGTTGACATCTCCATTAGTCCATCATACAGATTCTATCATAAAATTTTCTAAATTCCCTCTCATCTTCATTTCCTAAAATCCTGCATCAATTAATCTAGAAGATTCTTTTATAACAATATCTTTTTCTTTCACCCTTTTATTTTCACTACCAAATTTATCCCACAGAAACACGAATAGGAAAAAGTAAAGATAAATTTTTGATGTGTACAGACCATTGACCCTATTCAAAGAGGTAAATTAATGATTTTTGGAATACTAGGGAAATGTATAGTTATAGAAAGTGAAATTAGAGAAGAATTTGGATGGAAAAAAAAGAAAAGACAAAATAAATTAGGGGAAATGTGTTTTCCTTATTCTGTTAGAGACAACACAGATGGCAATAAACATTCATTTAGAAAATAAAGCCCAGGGGAAAAAATAACCTTAGCATTTTGAACTGGAGTGCTACGCTTCAGCAGTGACATAGGTGCTATCACTCTTGGTGTTAATGCATTTTCCACCACTGTCTGTCAAGAATGCATGATGTGCTGCTGGCATTAACCAACACTGTGTGGCAAAACAGACAAAATGTCAACTGCATTTGCAGTAGCTCACGAAAACACTGCACACCTTTATATGCCACAGAATTAATCTGATTCAGGAAACATGTTAGTGGAAACTTCAATGAAGTACTTGACAACTGAGAAGCCATATTTTCTTCTAAAACAAATAGAATACATGTACAAATATATGAACAAATAGCGATATATGTACCGCTCAATACATTCCAAGGTTTCAGTATTAACAGACATACTTTGTAGCTACAGAATTTTTCTAAAACTCTTAGAAAGCAATAAGGTTAAAAGCATTATTTGTAATTAACATTTTTTGAAGGCAAAGGAATGATAGGTTGAAAATAATCCTTCTTTAGTAAGTGAGATACATGGTTTTACTCACCAATAAAATATTAATAATGCATATATTCTTGAAAAGATATTTGTGTAAAGGACTATTAGAAAAGTATCATGTAATTTGAGGATTCTTTAGCAAAATCTAGGACAACTGTAGTATTTTTATTTAGTTTACATTTAACTTTCTATCATAAAAATCTCATCCTATTTGAAATGCTTAATAAAAGCGTAGAATTGTTTTACTTACTATCCAAAATATATCCGACTAAAAAGTATTGGAAAAAGCATGCTGAGAGAAATATCAAAATGAATACGGTATCATGTTGGAATCTTTCTCCATTGGCAGAGGAGCACCAGAGTTTGGGTCTATCTTCAATAATGATTTTTCAATCTTGGACAATTTTTCTAATCCATTCATGTGAATCCATTAAATTATACATAGGGAATGATAAGAATAAAACTTTCATCATTACCTTATTTTGAGAATTAAGAGATAGTATGTTTAAGAAAGTTACTAGGCAAAACAATTTGCAAAATTTAGTTGAACTACATCTACTTTTAGCATCAATTTACCATGTTAATATATAACAGTAAGACATTAAAACCATTTTTCATTGTGAAATGAAAATATAATATAAAGGTATCAGAGTACTTGAAACAGATATATATTTAAAATATGGTCATTTAGGGCCGGTGAGATGGCTCAGTGATGTAAGCGCCTGCCTTGCAAGCGCGAGGGCCCGAGTTCGACTCCCGGATCCCACATACGGAAAAGGGGCCGGTGATATCGCTCAGCGGCACGGGCGCCTGTTGGCGCGGGAGGTCCTGAGGTCAACCCCCCGGTACCCACAAAAAAAAAAAAAAATGGTCATTTAAAGATATGCAGTAAAAGAAAAAATCTTACCTTACTTTTGGCGTCTTGTGTTTTCCTTTTTATTAATATCTTACACATTTCAAAGGAGTAAAATATAATCACTTATATATATTTTAGGATCATAATTATCTTGCTCGTCTTCATGCTTTCACTTTCTATGTATCTCTTTGTTCATTTAATCATAAAATTTATTTTTAGAAGATAAACACATTATATTTTACTTTTATATTTATTAGTGTATGTTTATAATACAAAAGATTACGTTCATTTTGGGGATTTAGTACATGTACCTAACTCATCTTAATTCTCTCTACATAGCCTTCCCATCCCCATTCAACTTGGTCCTGATTCAACTTGCAAAAGATCTATCTCCCTGCTTCCTATTATCTGTCTTTCATTAAGCTCTTTAATTTATTTATTCTTTGGGTTTCTCATGAATCTCTAGGTATTATTCAAAGTGGCTTGTTGAGAACAGTCAGGGACTTTCAAAATGGGGAGCTTGGGCTTCTCTGCAACATGGTAGTGGTTGTACAGAAAGGGGAGTTCTAAGGCAAAATTCCCCAGCATATAAACATTAATTAAACTTTGTTTGCATCATGCTTGCACCTATTTTACTGAACAAGCCCAAAGTAAATGTGGGAGAGTACTAGCCAAGGATGTATATATTGGAGCATAAAATTCACTGGGGTGTTAGCAAAATAATAATCTCTTGCAGAGATCTCAGCAAAGCCATTGAAAGTATCACAGAAATATTTATTCAGGTAATGGCTGCCCAAATGCCAAGTTACACTTTTATATAAGAATATTACTAACTAGAATACGGGCTAAGGAGTATGCTAAGTTTTAAATGGTCAGAAAAATGGAACATAAAATGTGAGCATTAACAAAATTGAAAACTTATTATATAATCTTAGATTATTGAACTAAAGCTTCTTAAATTTCTGCAAATATTCCCTGAGGAGAATCAGAGCTAAGCATAGAGATTATTCTAGTGGGAAAAACATGCATGCAGAACGTGGAATCAGAAAGTCAAATGTTTCATCTCTTAACAAGGGCCAAATTCAAAATATAATTCATGTTATCTTACAAATGATATCACACTTAATAATATGATGATTTTTCTTTGTGATTACACTGGGAAATACTTGCAGTTCTAGATTTTCTTTTCGTTTTTACATTATTTACAAGTAAAAATAAAGCTAGATGTGTCCATAATGACAGAGATGTTTGCAAGTAATAAACTTACACCGACAGAAACTCGAACGCACAGTCAGACTGAGGAGAGCCGGACTCGTCTCTCTGGAGGAAAAGATGCTGGATGAGTACCCATGGCAACCTGATTTCAAGGCAGTGGAAAACCATGAAATCGTGGAGGAAAGAGCAGCTGTTGGATCCAGCACATTTAGCACAACTAATCAAACCAAGGTCGGCAGTGGACATCAGCTGTGAAGTGAAAAGATAAACCCCAGAGACAGGTTCTGAAAATATTGTCCACAGACAAATAAAACGACTGTATTTGTGTTTAGGTATTGCAGAAAGGGCACTGTAAAGTGCGGTACCTTCTGCAACCATGGACAGTTAAACTGTCTTAATGAACAGTTTCAAAAATGAAATATAACAGATAGAAAAGATACATTGTTTGATGATAAAGCATAGTTAAAATCCAAATGCCTGGCTGCCTATTGGTTTGTATCTTACATTCATAACTTGGAGTGATTTATCATGGTACAATTTGTTCCATTTCTTGCCTATAATTGTACAAGTTATTTTAGAGAGCATCTGGGAGAGTACTGTGTTTCTTAAACTTTGGGCTTTACATATATACTATATATATATATATATATATATATATATATATATATATGTATATATAATGTGTAACAAATTTATATATATATAATATTATATAATGTACATCAAATTTTACTACCTAAATTACAGTTTAATTGTTTTTAAAATAAAACATTGATTCCCTGAAAAATAATTTCTGGTTCTAATTTGCTTTTACTGTATTTCCTATTATCAAGCAGTCATCTGATAGGCTTTTGGTATAAGAGTGGCATAAAGGGCAATTTTCAAAAGATTATTTAGGGGCCGGTGAGAAGGCTCAGCAGCATAAGCGCCTGCCTGGCAAGCGCAAGGGCCTGAGTTTGACTCCCAGAACCCACATACAAAAAAAGGGCCGGTGATATCGCTCAGTGGCACGGGTGCCTGCTGGCACGCGAGGTCCTGAGGTCGACCCCTGGTACCCACACACACAAAAAAAGATTATTTATTTGATGGTTGAAAATTCATACATTAAAATACACATAATAATATTCAATGGACTATGCATAAAATTAAAAATACGTTGAGAATAATTTCTTCAGGAACTGAAGTAGAAATCACTTTGGGCCAAATTATTGAAAAAAATAGCAAAAAGGACTAAGAAACTGGATGAAGGACAACATATCAGGAGGAGGCTCTGATGTGTGTAGAAGTCTGTAGGCAGATTGATTTTGATTCAGTTAAGGTAATTGGTACTATCTCAAGTCTCCATACATAAATTTGAAAGGTTTAAATTTTATTCAAGATATACACATGCTTTTTTTACACACAATAGTTGATCCTCTCTTTGACACTCTCTTTAGATGCCCACTTGGCCTACTAGGGAGAAACCTGGACTGGTGAGTCACATAAAAAGAGATGGCAATGTACTATGTCTTACTTAAACAGTGTATACTATATCTGAGCCATCTTCTACTTAGTACACCCCTGATTTTCCTCCAAAGCATTCGTTGGTATAAAGGAAATAAGCAGGTCACCATTTCAGCCATGCAAATGGATCTGAGCTTGTTATGTACCAAATCTTCATATGCCAATGCTCATCAACTACATAAGAATCTACTCAAATTGAATACTTTGCATAACCAAAATGTTTTAGGATCTTATGTAACAAAAGAACAAATATATAAAAACAATTCATGGTAATGCAGAACACATATTTTAATATATACATCACTGTAGAAAAAGGTCCAAGTAAATCAATTTTCACATAATTAGGTATGTAAGAACCTCCAGCTGATATACTATTGGAGTTCTGCTTACCATTCCCACGGCCCACTGCGGCAAAGGTGACCCATCTTCAATAACGGTGAACCACTGCAGCGTGATTTGTTCCTGAGTGAAGTCAGGCTACCACTGCAAGGTTCTAGCTCAAGCACAACCTGAGCTCTGCTACTCTGGGACATCACTGAGGCTAAGAAAGCTTTGCTACAATCCTCAATGTTATTTATATTAGGCATTCAAAAATTATTATAGACAATATACATTTCACTATTTCAGCATTTTGGCAAAAACTGCTGTTGATTATATGTACTTGTAATTGTCCAGTAAGTCCCCGACTAAGAGTCTCCCGACTCTTCCGTCCCGGGAGATCGTTCGTAAGTTGGATTCATTCATAAGTCCAACAAAGCAAGTCTTCTACATCTTTGACACAAATATATAATGTAAAACATAAAAACACCAAATGAGAGGTCTGTTTTTAGCTCTGAAACTCTAATGTTCACAAGTCAGGGACTTACTGTATTTGAAATGCTTTATTTCAGTTGTTTCTTATCATCTGGAAAACACTTCATGGACGTAATTTTTTTGCCAGTTCCATGGTGATTAGTAACATATCAGTTTGGCATGGTAAACAGGTAAGCTTCAATATGTTGCTGCCTATGCCTTATCTTTGAAGTGAGAGGAATAAAGATATTGTGGAAGGAAGAGCAATTTTGTTTGCAAAGACAGCTTCCAGGACAGCCCCTTGCAAGATATACTGTGGTGTTGACAGTGTTTACTGGCACCTACAATAGACTTTCAGCACAGGAGATTAGTTACCTGTGGATTTTCTGTTAACCGTGGATTAGTTATCAGGAGGCAACCACTCTGAGTGATGAAGACAAGGAGTAAAGGTAATAACATGAATAACACTAAAGTGGTAATAATAGTAGAATAAAGGGAGACTGAACAGTAACTCACCTCACAATTGTGCCAAAGCAGCTTTTAAATAGGAAGAGATGCAGTCATTTCAGGAAGAAAATTGTGCAAGGTGTATACCTTGAATGTAGATACCTTCTCGCTTTAATGGTCTAAATGTTGGATCTTAAATAATTAAGAAGAGAACTACCAAGCTGAGATAGAAATAGTAAGGGCACATTGGAGGATCAGGGTTAATGTAAGACCCGTATATAAGTAGGTTTTAATAGAACTGTTATTTTGAAATTGAATTTCTGCCCTTGCAATCTCGATGAAGGTGGCCAACACATCTTGAGGCCAAGGCCTTCGCACAGTGATGCTCTGAACACAGGCATACTGACACTCTCCCAAGCTGCAATTGTGTTTTTGTAGAATGTAGACCTCTTTGATTTGTACTGTGATCTTTCCCCATAATCTACTTCTTTATATTGTGTTTATACACTTTTTTAAAATTTAAAGATAAAGGTCATTTGGGAAATCACAAGCACATTCATATGCACCCATACACATATATACATAACTGTACAACTATTTTCCAAGATTGCTTTATAAAAAACAGCAGAGTGATGGAAAAAAGGCTTTTCAGATTAAAAAAATTAGAATTTCTGCTAAAATTAAGAATTCTTTACCCTATGATCTATTTCTCTATCTGAATGAATTCCTGAGATCTTTTCACGTAAATCCATAAAGCATTATGCACAAGGATATTCCCCGTGGTATTTGCAGTAATAGGGAGTTGGAGGAGGCCTGGATTTTTCCAATTTAGGAACACGTAGAATTTGATACAGAAAGTCAGTAAAACTAGTGGAACCTCATTTGGATGCCAACTTTAAAGAGCTGTACGTATTGACAGTTGAACCATTCTACTCCTGACTTATTATGAATTTCTTAGTTAAAAGGAATGCAACAGAGACTCAATAGAGTGGCCCATAACAGATTGCATTAACAGTGCTAGTAGTAGTTAATCTTCACTGTTATTTGTATCATTAATTTGATGTTAATAACAGTACTATGAGATTATAGTTCCATCTGATTATTATATTTATATAATGGATTTTAGGCACTGATGTTATTATTACTACAATGGACTCTTCACTTACGAACTCAATGCATTCATGAGGGCTGGTTGTAACTCAAGTCAGTTGTAAGTCAAGATTATTTTTCCATAAGGAATAATGGGAATACCCATAATGCATTCTGAACCTCCCAAAACACCCCATAATCAACCTTTTCATAATGAAAAAAGGGTTGTATAATGTGCATAATTTACCAGAAATGCCAATAATTTTTCTAAGGTATTCAGCAAAAAGTTATCAAATGTGCCTCGTTTACCAGAAACAACAATTTCATACTGTACTCACCATTCTAGTTGACGTCTTTGGCTTGCAGGAAGGGAAGATGAAATGGAAGGGGGTTATTGTTTGGAAGGAGAGTCCCCTTCCATGAGAATGTCAGGAATCTGGGCTCAGACTGATGCTTACATAAGCTTATATGCTTTCCTGGCACCTCCAGTCTCTGTTTACAACCACGCAGCGGCCGGCATTTGGGTCATAACTCAAGACTTTGGTCATAAGTTAAACCTAAAATTATGGTCATAACCCAAGTTCTTTATATGTGAGGCCAGTCGTAACTCAAGGGTACACTGTATTTCATTGTAACAATATTGTAGTAAATATTTTTATTATGAAGATTAAGACATTAGAAAAATAAAGGAAAAATAAATCTTGTATATCTTTTCTCCTAGAGAGATAATTCTTTATCTGAATAAAAATAAAAGTGCACTGTGTCACATTTTGAAAAGCAGACATCAGATTTAAATAGAAAAATCTGTGTCACATGCATTTCAGTCTCTTTATCTCTTTATTTGTATCTGATATGTCAGATGACAAATGCCTCTTCAGACAATAGAATATGATGTGAATTAAGTAAGTGCTCAAAAGCATTCATCTTTCATAAGTTGTCATAAAGTATGAAGATAAGATCCTGGAAAGATTGATATTTAAAAGCTTCTGTTAATAGAATGACTTCTCTGATCTTGCCATTGTTCCTCTATACTTTGCCTTTTTCCAGCTATGGCTGGTACGTGAGAGTCCATACAGCAGTGTTTGAGGACAGAACTTGAATAGTAAGACTCTTCCAGCTGATATTTGCAAAAAAAGAAAAACGTTTATTTTTCTCCTGCAGGAAATCCAAAATTAGCTGGTTATGTTAGAAGGATAAGATGAATAGTGTAATATTGGGAGTGAGTCAGAATTAAACTACATAATTCTGCTACATTGAGATCTTAATAAGATTATGACAAAAATACTGAAATATGGTAACAACCAGAAACATATTATATTGACATACTTGAAATAAAAATATAAAAAACTTATCCAACTTCAGATAATATATTTGTTTCTCTCTAAACCAAAATTTAAACATAGCTGCCTTAGACCATTTCTTTTATTCTTTACTAAAATTGTCTTCAAAAAATATCTTAAAGAAATAATTTCCTAAAAATATTAAATTCCAGAAAGATGAATATTAAATTAATGCTTATACCATTATACTAGTATAAGGGTTATTTATAAATATTATGTAAATTTGTATAGCTATCATTATGTTTTAATAAAAATCTTGATAAAAGCAAGAAAGTATATTTTGAGTCAATAAAAATAAGAATTCTGAATTGAAACTATGTTCTTACAGATAAAAATACACAGTCTTTTAAAAAATATAATGGCCTTTTTCATTTACAGATGGCATGATTGTCTATTTTAAAAATTCCAGGGCCGGTGAGATGGCTCAGTGGCATAAGTGCCTGCCTTGCAAGCGCGAGGGCCCGAGTTCGACTCCCGGATCCCACATACGAAAAAGGGGCCGGTGATATCACTCAGCGGCACGGGTGCCTGTTGGCGCGTGAGGTCCTGAGGTCGACTCCCCAGTACCCACAAAAAAAAAAAATTCCAACAAGACAATTTAAAAATTTATTAAAAGTAATGAGTATAGCAAGACTCCAGTCAAACTATTAATGCACCAAATTAGATTCCATTATTATACACAAAAACAAGCTATTTAAACTGGAAATAATAAACATTACAACAGAACTCAAGAAAGGGAAACTCTTAGACATAAATTTAACAGACATATAGAGTGTGTACATGCAGGAAACTACTAATCTGATGTGTGAAATAAAAGATCTAATGAAATAGAAAGATATTTAGTTTTCATGAATTATAAGACAACATTGGTATGATGAAATTCACCACAAGTTGATCTGTAGATATTGCACAATCAAAATCTTGGAAAACTACTATGTAGAATTTTGGAACTAATTCTACAGCATGTATGCGTGGTGATTAATCTTGGTTGTCAACTCAGTGGACTGAGAGAAATCTAGAAAGTTGATTCAACCACATTTTGGGGTATGTCTGTGCGGATATTTCCAGAGACAATGGGCCTGTGGGCCACCAAACAGAGGAGGAGACTCTCCCTGAATATAAGCAGCACCATCCGTGATGCTGAGACCCTGGACAGAACAAAAAAGCAGAAGAAAGGGGAAGCACACCCAGGTGCACAAGCTCTCCTTTTCTTTTTTTTTTTTTTTTTTTGTGGGTACCGGGGGGACGACCTCAGGACCTCACGCGCCAACAGGCACCCGTGCCGCTGAGCGATATCACCGGCCCCTTTTTCGTATGTGGGTTCCAGGAGTCGAACTCGGGCCTTCGCGCTTGCAAGGCAGGCACTTAAGCCGCTGAGCCGTCTCACCGGCCCCCATCCTTTTCTTGAGAAGGTGATTTTATTTTTTTATGCTGCTGCCATTTTCCATAGATATCTGACAACAGATTCTTCAGCCTTTGAACACCAGTGAATCTCCAGGAAGATTCCAGACCTTTGACGTTGTACTGGTGCTACATCATTGGTCTCTGTTATTCTGAGGATTCCAGCTTCTTGAGCTGGTTTCATCAGCCTTCCAGGCTTCAGACAGCCACTGTGGAATTCTTAAGCTCTGCTCACGTAAGCCAATCTAATAAATACTCTACCATCCCGTTCCCCGAGAGAACACTAATACAATATGAGAAGGTTAAAGACCCAGAGGAACCAACACAACTGAGAATAAAAAGAATGAATGGAAGGATTCACACTATTCAATTTTAAAATTATAGATGACATTAACCAAAACAGTGTGATAGTGGAGAAAGAAGAGACATACAGAGTAATGGAACTGAATGGAGATCCCAAAAATAGGCTTGCACAGTCAACTAGTCTTTAAGAAATTACAAAAGGCAATTAAAGAAAAAAGTGATAATAGCCTTTGAAACAATTTGTCTCAGAAAAATTAGATTTCCATAAAAAGAAAATGAATCTATGCACAGAACTTTCAACTTTCACTATAAGCAAAAAACAAAAAACAAAACCCTCAAATGGATTATAGAAATGCTGTAATTGTAAAATGTCAAAACTATATGAACTCCAGAAGGCAGTATAGGAGAATATTGCTGGTGCCCTTGGGTTTGCTGAAGAGTTTTAGCTATAACACCAAAGCATCAGTACATGAAATTTTAAAAATGATAACTTTAACTTAATTAAATAAAAAGTTTTATCTGAGAAAGACACTATCAGGATAATAAAATATAAAAAGATATTTTTATAAATGTAAGGATATTATATACAAACATTATTTAAAATCAACAGTCAGAAAATAGCCCAAGGTAAAATGGTTAAATGATCTAAACAGAGAAACTTTGCCAAGAAGAAAGAAATCAAGAAGCATATGAGAAGATATTGAAATCAAAAGAGATAATGAAATACCACTACGTATCTATTAGAATAGGTAAAATTGTATAATTAAAAGTACTAATTGCTGGTGCAGAAACTGGAACTGTTATTCATTGCTGGTGGTAATGTCTAATGGACAAGAGAGTTTGGCAGCAGTCTTTCAATATTTTATGTTTTTTGTATTGTTTTTCGAGGTTTAGTTATAAAAGTTGGTTATAAAATTTAAAATTAGTGTCCCCACAAAAATCCTTCAATCACGTATTTATAAATAATTATTCATAAGGATCAAAAACTGGAAATAATTGGGTATTGAAGAAAGAATAATGAAACTGTATTACATTCAAAAATTGTATATTTAGCAGGAAGAGTAAATAAGTCTTCAAGCCACAAAACCACAACTATGAGAATTGAAGCTAGTCTAAAAATGCTGCATACTTTACAACTCCAGTTACTAGTATACCAGAAACAGTAGGAAATCATTACAGGCATTCTGGAAAATTGAAAAGTTAAATATGTCGACCATCGTGCATTCTAAATGATGGGAAAAATCTGTTATCTGTCTATAGGAAATCAATCTGCAAGACATTAACCTTGTAAGAAATTAACCAAAATAGAGATAAGAAAGTTGTCATATATTATATTAAAAATTATAAAATAATCTGTACTACTCAAGTTTCTCCAGAGAAACGAAACTAACACACACACACCCACACACACACACACACACACACGTCTCCAAGAAGAGATTTACTTCGGCAATTTGTTTATGTCATGATGGAGATTTCAAAGTTCTATGACATGCTGTGAGGAGGCTAGAAATCCAATGGTGTAAATCAGCTTGAGTTTGAAGGCCTGAGAACCAAGAAAGCCTATATTTAAGGCAGGAGAGGACGACAATCACTTAAACCAGAGCACGAGTTCACACTATTCAGCCCATCAGCAGACTGATGACAACCATTCCATTAAGCAGCATGGAATTGTGGATGGTTTTTATTTAGACTACTGATTCAAATTCTAGACACTTCTAGAAAGGCCCTTAAGGATTTACCCAGATATAAATTTTCTCAGCTATTTGAGGATCTCTTAGCCCAGTCAAATTGACATCCTAAATTAACTGTCGCAATACCTAAAAGTAATATCCCACTCCAAATTTCTTATACACAAAGACATTTTATTTAATTACTAATTTAAAAAATGAAACATTAATCCATGTAAAAGCAAATAAACATGTGCTTAATAATAAATGTAAAATATTACTTGCTATTCAAAGGAAGGAGGCATAATACCAATAATTAAGCATAAAGCTCTGAGCTTAGAAGGAGCATAGTAAATTGAAAATTGATGATAAAGAAAGCAGTAAATAATAACTGTAAATACAATGTTAAAATAATTAAAGTACACTAGAGATCAATGAAGGCAAAATTTGATTGTCGGTAAAGCATTTTTTAAGTGAAAACTTTTTAATCATTGGTGATAGCAAGGAAAATAAACAAGAATGGGCAAACTAATAACAAGTGTGAACGATACCTACATATTATTCAGACAACAGAAAGGATCACAAATGGATCTAATAAGTAATTTTGTTCCCATAAAGAAAACAAAACAGACAAGAAAATTCTTTGTAAATCCATCTAAGTAGTTCTTTATGTATTAAAAATTAATTCTACACTACCAAAATATCTCTCAAAAAATTAAACAGTTCTTCATTCAGAAGCAGAAGTAAACCACACTGCTCAGGTTATGGCCATCTGTATTTTAAAAATAATAGATGTTTTTAATCATTTGTTTTGCTCGTATTATATGTTGGAACTTCGCTCATGTGAAATGCATTGCTGCACACATTTATCTCTAACAAATGTAATTACCAAACTTCCGCGAACAGACACTACACTTGATCTTAGCGAAGTAGAACAGTGGTTACTAGAAGCTGGGAAGATGAGTGAGGCAGGGACAATGAGGAGACTCATGCAACGAGCACAGTGTTTCACTTGGTTGAAAGGAATCACTTCTGGTGTTCTGTACCAGAACAGGGTGACTATGGTGAAACAATGCATTATGTATTTGAAATGGTGAGAAGAGAGGATTTTAAAAGTTCTCACAACAAAGAAGTGATGGATCTTTAAGATAGTGGATTCACCAATGATCATGATTTGATCTCTTCTCAATGCACACATGTATTAAAACACTGAAATGTACAGCATAACTGTGGAGAATTACTATGTGAAAATTAAAGGATAATTACACAAAGATCAAGTTAAGTGCTGTTTGTCAAAAGAAACTGGCCCTACCAGAAAGTCCTTGAAGATAATTTCTTTGGTCAGTTGTTCAGAAAAAGAGAGACAAGAGATTTTTGTTTAAGTGACTAAGAAAGTTTATTGCTTAAGTAGTTAAGTGTTCTTAGAGGAGAGGAAGAGAGTCCAGAGAGGAAGCAAAAGTAACTTCAGCAAAAGTGAGCCTGATCCCAGAGGAAGTTCTGCAGAACTTCACCAGACAAGGAGTGCGATACCCCTTGAGTTGGGGGGCTGTGTGACCACAGTCCTGCCTTGGGGTGAGGTCTGTGGAGGGTTGGGGAGAGTGTAAGAGGTGATCTAGGCTTCCATGCTGCCGTGGCAGATATCATTTTCCTACAGCACCTCTTTAGGCAAGGGGGTGGTTGTGAATGGCTCGAAGCCCACGATCTCGGGATCCATAAAGAGTTTACAGAAGAACACCAAGACCATAATCATCCAGCAGCAATATCAAAACCATCGGTACCCAACATGTATTCCTTTGATGATGGACTCTGTGGGACATCTTGAGGCCTATTAAGATAACGTTTCATGGAATTTTGCCATCATTTCACCTTTAGTCATTCCTAGATCACAGCGTGATGATTCATCTAATCCCTTATAGATGAATTATATTCTTCCAGCCTTCTTGGATTATGTTCACCCATATGCTTTTCTGCATTTTTAGCATTCTTTTTAGACAATATGTAGATTCTAATACTATGTAATACATTCACACAATTTCACAGTGGGAAACTTCTAGTTTATTTTAAATTTGCTGCAGGATTTGCAGCTATGCTCCGCCCCTTTGGGGGTGGGACATTATTCACAAAGCTATGGAGCAGCAACGGTAAATCTCAGTCAAGCGTCTTCATTTCCGGATACACTCCTCTCCCCTCGCATTCATGCCGCCACAGTTCATCCTAATCTCCATGTGGCAAAAATTTCCAGAAGAACATAAAATTCCTCTTTTTCCTTATTAAAGGAAGGATATGTTAAAATATATACCTTAAGTTCCTCACCCCATTTATGAAGCAGCAGTTGAAAACTCTAATATTAATACGAGTCTACCCAATAAAATGTCTGGAATAGCATTCCTTATTATTTCCTCTTGAATGTTTGGTATTTCTGTTGCCAATGAGCCTAGGTTTCTTTTGCTTGATTCAGATGGAAACTGCGAATCAGCAAAGAGCAGCTCTGCCAGAGGTCCGGAAGTCACCAGGTGACCCCAGATAATGTCGCCTGCCACCAGGCGACGCAGCCAGCTGCCTGTGCAGGACTCTGCTGGGTCCTGGACTCCACCGCTGGTCGTAGTCCGCTGCCGGTCTCCGGAGCTCTTTGGGGTTAACAGCTCTGAGTGTTTATTGCTCTTTTTTTGAAAGGACTGCTCTGTCCACACTACTCAGGATAAGACTCTGGAGTAGATTTACAGGAGTTTTGGAGCCCACATTACCTGAGAAACAATCACAAGCAGATTGACAGGAACACTGAGGTGAGACTTTAACAGGGCCTGTGAGGCGACACAGGGGACTCAGCACAAAGCAGCGAGACCTCCTAGACTAAACCTGACAAGTGCCTGGGAAGTGCTAGCTATGGAGCAGCTTACAGGAATCTTCTGGAAGGCTTGCTGTGAAGGCTGGGTATGCAAGTAAGGGGCCCGAATCCCTCCTTTTCTGATCTTAGCCACTCCCTGGTGTCCCCTCCCTTCCTCAGAAAGGCAACAGCAGCACCTGAAGAGGTGGCTGCGCTCATGTTGGACTGGAGCAGTGTGATGCCCAGGCAGGACACTGAAGCAAATTGTCCCAGGACATTGAGGGTTGAGGGGGACCAATGGGAGGTGGAGGGAAGTGCTGCAACAGCCACCAGCCAAGCCATGTCTCCCCTCCAGCCAGCCGGGGAAAAATGAGAAAGTCAGGTGCCTCTCCTCTGTCTCATTTCCAGGCTTCTTTCCTAAAACCATCATCTTTTTTTTCCCTCTATGTCTCTGGTATTGTTTTGGGTGTTAAGTTCTACAAAAGGAGCCACACCGTGTCAGCAGACAGATTGTCACATGACTCCAGGGACTGCTGCTTAGGAAAAACAGCATGAAAACATCATCAAAGGTTAATTTCCTTGTCAGCTCTTCCTTTTCTAAATAAAACAAACTCTCAGAAGACCAAAATGTCCCTGCACCAACAATAGGAGACTTTAACACTTCGACTAAACTTAACGTTTTAATTAAATAGGATCAATTTTCTACAGAAACACTTAGATTTATATAACAAAATCGATGTTTTAGTGTATTAAAGGAGAAAAAGATTAAAATTTCGTTAGAATTCCTCTTTTCAAAATGTTTTAAGTGAGAAGCATTTTAGGACAGTTTAAGCCTTCAACAAAAAAAGTTTACAAAAATTGACTCCACATCAACCGATACTGTGGACTCTAGAATAATGGTCATTAAAATGGTTCCACTGAACTCTCATTCCAGAACCCTTGCAAGTGACCAATTTACTCCAAATTCACAGTCAGGTTAGTAAGTGTAGTCATTTTTCTAGGTCAGTTCAAGCGGCGATAAAAGCCTGGCAATGTTGTAACTCATAAAAATTTTTTTGAAAGACACTGAAATCAATCCATTTTTCATAAACATTTCATACAGCTTATTCATTGAAACTATAAAACTCACAATTTTTGCAGATAAAAATGCAGAAGCATGGAGAATGTAAGTTAGTTATCCAAATCTCCCTTGTTAATAATTGCTGTAGTTTGAATGTCGGAATGTTCCCCAAAGCACACTTGTGCTTCAGGTTTGAAAGGTGGTGGAACCCTTAAGAACTGGGACCTAGTGGAAGGAATTTTGTCCCTGGGGATGTGCCCTTGAAGGGAACACTGAGACTCCAGCCCTCTTCCTATCCAGCTCTTTCCTTCCTGGGCCTGGTAAGGTGCACAGACCTCCTTTGCCACGGCCATCTGCATCTGCCACGGTGTACTGCACCACCACAGGTCCAAAGCAACAAGGCCAAGTGTCCATGGACTGAAAGCTCTAAAACCAAGAAGCAAAATAAATCTTCCCTCCTTATAAGTTGTTTATCTCAGGTATTTTTTCACACTGATATCAAACACACTAACACAGTCATTACTGAAAATAAGGTGAAAACACAAATGGTTTCCTCAGTGAGTAAAGATTTGTTCACAGTATTCTATAAAAATTTCCAACGGTAGGAGGATAGTCTAGAAAACTGCATACAGTCAAGGCAAGCAATAGAAAAGGCCAAACCTATGGCATGGGGAGGGGGGAATATGCTGAATATGATTCGACAACATTAGAAATAGAGCGGTAACTCAGTTCACTAACTTAATTCATTCCGTGATTTGGGGGAAGATGGTCACGTTTCTGTTTGCCTGGGAAAGATGGCTGCAGTCCTATTCCTCACGTGATGCAGAGTTCACAAACAGAAGCAAAATTTTGCCAAATGCTTCTGTTTGCAAACCAAATTGTTCACAAACAGAAGAGTTCATGAACCAAGGTACCACTGTAATGTTTCATGCTGTTCACAATACAAAAATGTACACAGCTCAACGTACAGATCTCATCAACCATGGCAAACACTTGATAGCCATAGAAAGTGACCGTCAAATCACAGTTCCATGTATAGCCCAACTCTTACAGCAGAGTTAAAGGGAAATTTTGTTTCTTTATTCTCATATACTGACAACCTAGAATCAACTCAGGCTCATGTTTTCAGTTCCATTTAATCAGGCCATAGATTTTCTTTCTGCTGGTTGATCTCTGTAGCTCTTGACACTGTTCTGGGTCATCTTTTCTTTTCCACAAAATGTAGCTAATGTTTCTGAATGAATATCTTAGATCTTTCTGAGGTCTTAACAAAGGATTTTATATCACACTCTTGACTTTATCTTTACTATATTTACTGGTAGCCCACTAGATAATATCTCTGTCTTGGAAGTCATTATTTGAGAATTGCCAGCTATCTGGAGACAATGATAATGATAATTTTAGTTTCAATTCATCAGGCACTACTAGTTAGCTTTTCCATATATAGCTCAACTCTTTTTGCATCATTCTTTTTTTTTTTTTATGTGGGTACTGGGAGTCGACCTCAGGACCTTGTGCTTACCAGCAGGTGCTTGTGCCACTGAGCGATGTCACCGGCCCTTTTTTTCTTTTATGTGGGTTCCAGTAGTCGAACTCAGAACCTCGCGCTTGCCAGGCAGGCGCTTATGCGCTGAGCTATCTCACCAGCCCTCTTATTTTTCACTAAATTCAGTTTACAGTGTTGCTAATGACCACTGCTGTGCAGCAAGGGTCTCCTTTCTTCCAGCTTCCTAGGTACATCTTTCTATTTTCTCTCTGCCCTTCAGTAAGTATATCTGCCATGTCTTGTGAATCTAAAACCCAGCTTGGGCCTCTTCCAGGCTTCACTAACTATTACCTCAAGGTTGTTGAAAGTTACATAGGATTCTCTCAGACATGCAGTCCAAAATTCAATGTCACATGTAACTAAAAACTAGCAAAAACCATCATTTTTCTACAAAATAGTTATTTGTATTCCTTGCTTCATATCATATCATATATGGATGTTGCTATTTTGGCCCTTCATAGGTGGGTACATTGCAGTATACTTTGTTATACTACCAAAGTGCAGGTGTAAAAGTGAAGAAATGCCATGAAAATATATGTCAGTATTTTTAGTAATGATAAACATGCCTTGAATGCCCTTTCTAATACTTCACATTGTTCTTCACAATGCTCTTGTGTCTGAAATAACTGGTTTATATTACATCTAAATACCATTGACTTCACCTCAATTTTCTTTTCTTTCTTTTTAATTTGGAGCCTCAGAATCTCAATTTGAACAATTTACAAACACCTTCTAAGAACTGAGGAAAACCTTAAGGGATAACCTATTTCTCATATTAATTTTGTCCCAGGCTTTATTTAGCATGAGCTCCTATGTTTATTTTCCATTTGCATCCCTTTTGTGTATTTATTTGTTTCACTGCATGATATAGATGATTTTTCAAATGATTTTCCAAATGATTTTAGGAATGAAACTGACTTTACCAGAGGGTCAAATGGAATAAAATATTAGGAAAAACTAGCATACTTTTCTGCTTTTGATGTAATAAGATAGACTTACCACATGATTTCAGTTTTTCTGTTGGGTCATTTCTTTCAAATATATTAAATAGTAGTATGTTAGCTATTGTTCCCACTCTGCTGTACTCAAAGCCTAATAATTCTCACTTAGACTGACCTACTGCAAGAGAGCAAGCTCAGTCAGATCTCCTGAAGTCCAGCTAGGCTTTAGTGCTAATTGACCAGTGTTGAATATGGTAGATTTTTGCACGCATTCCTTCATTTGTTTGGCTCACATGAAACACCAAAGTCCTTGTTCAAGGCATTAATAGTCAAACTATCCTTTAGCATTTCCTAGATTTTGACAGATTCAAGTCCAGGGAACAGATGATAAACAGGCAGCCTGCCTGGGTCTCAACACAATGAGTTCTTTGTTATCACGTATCTGTACAAGGTGAACATCAGATTTCATTTCTGTCTGCCTTACCAGCGAAGCTCCTGTCTAAAATAGCATGTAACCTGCAGGTAAAAAAGGAAGAAGAGGTGAAACACAGTGCTGATATTTTAACAAAATATCTAGGTTGGAGCACATTTGGTTATTTACTTGGGAGCTTGGTCTCTCAGAATCTCTAATTTGATGAAAAAGACAAGAAGGAGACACTTTTTCAAGCATATTCTTTTAGAGTATTTGTAATTGCTTTAGGTTATCACCTACACATTGTGTGAAAGCATGTAAATCAAAGCAAAAATTAGGACAACATATGTGTTCAGAATTTCCATTTTAAAGGGAAAAACAAATATTTAAAAAACTTATTTAATGTTGAGTTGTGCAACTGAAATAAGAAGAAGCTTGGTATAAGTATAATGAGGGAAAACATTGTTCAAACCTGTCATAGTATATTTCAGAAATACTCATAGCAACAGAATTCACTTCCTTTTTACAGATACAGAAGAAATTTCAGAGTAGTATTGGATACAGCTGAGTCATAGCAGGATTATAGAGGAAGAAATAAATCACTTTAATTTCCTGCTTTTATTAATTCATAATGCTGCAATCTATACATATTGGCTGCATACCTATTAAGTGTCAGTGGGAACCAGAAGAAAAGGATAAATATACACCAATATTTTACATAGAAATGACTACTAGTACAAAATTATGGCTGGATAAAGTATTCAAAGTTACTATTTTGAGCTGAATATTTTCCTTAAAGTAGAAGAGACCATTACTTATATAGCATTTTAGACTTTAAAGTACT
The DNA here is from genome assembly GCA_028451465.1 of Erethizon dorsatum. Taxonomy (NCBI): domain Eukaryota; kingdom Metazoa; phylum Chordata; class Mammalia; order Rodentia; family Erethizontidae; genus Erethizon; species Erethizon dorsatum. Next base: position 63,145,098 of record CM051833.1, read on the forward strand.
CTTTAATTGTTTCTGGTTCTCTACTTATTTTACTTATGATTAATATTGAATTATCCTTCCCATAATAAGTATCATAAGAACATTTAAGGCATTTATTTTCCCAAATATTTCTCAAATATTTTTATTAAAGCCTGTTATTTAGAATATATTCTTTAGGGCCGGTGAGATGGCTCAGCAGCGTAAGCGCATGCCTGGCAAGCACAAGGGCCCGAGTTTGACTCCTGGAACCCACATACGAGAAAAGGGCCGGTGATATCGCTCAGCGGCACGGGCGCCTGCTGGCATGCGAAGTCCTGAGGTCGACCCCAGGTACCCACACACACACACAAAAAAAAGAATATAATCTTTAGCTATAGCATCAGTAATTATATATATATATATATATATATACATAATTTTAATATATCAATTTAAACCCTCTAGCTTAAGCCTTATATATTTATATATTTATATTTTTATTTATATATTACTGAAATGAATGCTTGTAATAATAGGGCTTAAATAAGACAATTAGACTGCAATGTCTAAATATATATTAGATAATTGAAATAAAAATTACTGCAGCAGTTAACAGTGTACAGGAACATACAGCAAAGGTAAATAAGATTAGCTTTCTGAGAAAAACTTAGAGGAAATAACATTTCATCGCTCAACTAGAGTGCTGCATGAATGAACACAACTGCAATAAGATTCAATGTAAAAAATAATATGTTAGGAAGTGAAAAGATACTTAAAGTTTATTCATATTTACCAGCTAGAATTGTACTAATTGCTTAATCTTTGTTGGCATTTCATTTCTGTTTGTTAGTTTTAATACAGTGATGGACATTCAATCCAGGGCCTTGTAAATGCTAGGCAAGCACTCAACCCCCAAGCTACTCTCCCAGCTCTGCTGGAATATTTAATAATTACCACTGCCATTGGAAAGGCATACTTGTAATATATGCTTGAAATTTTTCTTGTCTCTACACGTGTGTCCTAGCCATAGGATCACATGCATTTAGGAAGTAATTAAGAAAGTTGGAATTATATATTTACAAGTTGACCCTATTCTGTTATGAAATATCAAAAGAAGATAATACATTTTATTAATCTTTTTTTCATGACTTTCAACAGTACCTAAAAAATAAAAAGTAATTCTTAAAAACTTTATTTACATTGAAGAATTACTTCTTTAGATTGCTAAATGATGCACAATATATCTAAGAAGATGAAAAAATTCAAAACATTTTTCATAAATAATGTAATATGAAAGTAGAAAAATCTTCAGTTATTTGAACGTCTTTGTCTTTAGAGCCTCGTGAATACTTTTCATTCAACAATGATTAATTTTCCCTACCAAGGCTCTATGGGCTCACTGATCATTGTGATGAGTTACCAGGTGGGATCGTTATTTACTGCCCTGGTACAGCCAATCTGCAATGCTTATTCCTTACCCAAGTCATAACTAGCACATTACCATTTCCACAGCAAATATTAATCAGCAAGTGCTCTACTCTGGTGCTTGAATATCATGAGCTAAATTGTGCTGAATTATGATGCACATTAATAAAATGAACTCTCCAGAGATTGCTGATAAAAGGCAGTTGTAATTCTGCTTTTAGTAATCACACATTACAATGTATTAAGGTGAGAAACACTGCTTAAATAAATAAATGAAGATGTTACTCTGTCTGAATAATTTCAATTTAGAAAGTAATGTGTTAACATGGCCTGTGAGTCACTGCATCCCTTCCCTAAATCATCCATTGTGATGAAGGTAGAAGGTACTCACTTTATGTTCTACTGGCCTCTGGGTGATAAAATTGGCTGCCAAGAATGAGAGATTAGTTAACACTCAACATATGTTAATTAATGTTCTTTATTAAAATGTGTTATTGTTGCCTTTTATTCACTCTTAATACTTAATTCATTGCTGTAGGGGATATAATAAAACCATTAGGGCTTTTCAAACAGTAGTCACAATCTCACACAGCTGAATTAGATTTTAGGTAGTAGGATTCCTCCATTCATCTGCTGCTGCTTAAAATAATAATTTTATCTCAATCTGTGGCAAACTATAATTTTAAAATTTATTGTATCAAGGGAAATATATTACCTAGGGAAATACATTACCTTAGGAAATTCAACTGAAAATGTTTAAATATTCTGTGTTAAAAAAATTAAATCTTGTAAATTTTTGATGATGCTAAAGCCATTTAAATTAGTGACATATATACTAAGACATACAAAAGAACTCTCATATATAATGTCATTTACTCTTTCTACCGAGAAGGCCAACTAAAACCCAAAGTAGGCTAAAAACTTTCTCTTAAGGTGTACAATTATTCCCATGGGGGAATCTCTATGGTTTCAAACAGTGAACTGTATTAGCTCTGAATTATCTTATATCCATCAGATAGGACAGGCAATGTTGTGGAAACAAATTAACCCTCCTCCCAACTCTTGTGACTTAATCCAATGGAAATTATTTCTTAGTTATAGAAACTCTATTGCATGTTAAGCAATACTTCAGTCAACTGTGCTGTACCAAAAATCTACACAGCTTTCATCATGATACAACTATTGGCACCATATTACTTACGTTTTTTCAACATGTGTTTTAAGATTGCTAGGAAAAGGAAAAAGGGAACCTGGAGAACAGACAGAGCAATTCTCCCCACATTTCCTGTCTTGATATCCAGAGCCAGTCACGCTGACTGAAGGAAGGGCTGCGATGTGCAGGGGATATACGGGTTTTTGATGATTAATTATTTCACTTATTCTTATTTGTGACTGAAGTAAATTTGATAAATAGGAGTGAAAACATTGAGGCATAGCTATCAAAAATTGACCACTTTAGAAAACCTTGATAAAGCTGTTTACAAAAAGCATGCCATCCAAATAGGTGGCTTATTTTTTATATAAAAAGGAAAGATAAGGAGAAGGCAGTAAAATATGAAGTAAGTTTTATGAAGGATTTTTACTTCTTGTTAAACCTTTCAAAAATTCATAATAGATGAACTATAGTTGTTTCCATGAGTTTTATGGAAAATAAGTGAATATAGATATTTTAATAACAGACTCATACTAAATGAAAGTATGTTGATATTACAATATATTGGGAAATGAATAATAAAATTAAGAAAGCTTTTCTTAAGAAAAATGTGCGGCTTAACTACATACCTCTTTTAAAGAACACAGTATCAAGTTGAGGGTTGCATGGATCTACTTCATGCTCTCTGACTTTGATCAAGTTATTTAACTGTCCTGTAATTTTATTCTTCATCTGTAATGTATATTAAAATAGTACAGCACTCCTGGTAGTGTTGTGAGGAATACAGGGAAAATATATGTGATACGCTTATAGCACGGAAGAATCACTGAGTACATGTTAGCAAACTATTAGCGTTATCACAACTTTGACTTGATTCTAGTGTGATTTCCACTAATGAACTTTTCATTTTTAAGTTTTATAATAAATTTAGCTATACAATGTTTTATATGCATATATTTTAAAAGATAGCAGTGTAGATTTATTTATAATTTAATGAGACTTACTTTATATTTTTCAAATACACTTAATCTTAAAATTTGATGGATAAATACCTTTAGCATATTGTTTTTTTTCATAAATATAAGAAATACACAGTAATATGAAGTAAGTTAAAACATATGTACTTGGTATTTCAGCTCCAAAAAGGTACTAATATACAGCAGGATGTTCAATTTTTTTCACCTTCCATGACTGACAAAATTAAATAATATAGCTAGATGGGTTATAGAATAGAAATATAAATCTCATATTTCTGGGCTAGGAAGCCAAAAATCCAAGTGCTTGGCAACCTGGTTCTTGTGAGGCCCCTTTTCTTGGTTTGCAGCTTGGTTGCCTTCTGTATGTCCTGAAGTGTTACAGAGAGAGAGAGCAGGCTCTCTCATGTGTCTGCTTATGGCGGCAATACCACCACCATAAGGGCTTCAACTTTTCTTTTTTTTTTAATGTGGGTACCAGGAGTTGACCTCAGGACCTCGCACTTGCCAGCAAGGGCTTGCACTGCTGAGCTATATCACCGGCCCTTTTTTTCCTTTATGTGGGTTCCGGGAGTCAAACTCAGGACCTCACAATTGCCAGGCAGGTGCTTATGCCGCTGAGCTATCTCACCAGCCCAGGGCTTCAACTTTTTTAACACACATCCAACCCTAATTAGCTGTCAAGGGCCTCATCTTCAAATACCATTGCAGTGAGGGTTAGGAATTAATACATATGTTTGAAAGTGTACATAGACATTCAGTCTACAACACAATCAAATACTGAATTCAAACTATAGTGAAGTGTGGGAGACCAGATGGGAAGATTGAGTCCTAATTGGCCTCCTCTGTGAACACTAAGGAGAAAGGTGGCATGAGTGGCTGCTGACACACTGTAAGGAAAAAGTGAACACAGCTGAGATCCTGTTGCTTATCCAGACATGTGCCATAGATGGTGGGAGGCAGATGAACCCTGTGTTACTCTAATTGCTTGTACCTGTGTCTGAATAAAAGCAGGGTGCGCCAGCCACTCCACTCAGGGCTCTTTGTTGAAGGGAGACTAGAGACCCTGGGCCCCACATTTTAACCTAATCCTGTGTCTCTTTGTTTTTCATCCTCCATGTCCTTCAGTCAGGTAAAAGCTCCTAGGCTGGCTTCTACAGGGAAGCATTTGTAAGGGAGATAATTTACTGTCAGCAGTTGTCTTAGTAGGCTTGAATTTCCATAACAAAGTCCCATAGACTAGAGGGCTTAAACAAAAGAAATGCATTTTCTAATTATTCTGGAATCTGGAAGTCTAAAATCAGGGGCCAGCATAGTTAGGATCCAGTGAGATTTCTCTTCCTGGCTAGCAGGCAGCCACCTTCTCATTGTATACTCACCTGGCAGAAAGACCTCTCACGTTTTATCTTCTCGTAAGTTCTACTGGGTTGAGGCCCTACCTTTATGATCACATTTATCCTTAAGTATCTCTCAAGGACCCAATCTCCAGATGAGGTTACTTTAGGGAAAAGGATTTCAATACAAGCAGTTAGAGGAGACACAATTCAGTCCATAGCTTTAATGAGTAAAGATGATCTGAAATAAATGAATAAGATTTTGGAAATAATAATTTGATGTCTGTACTCAAAAAGATAAAGGGTAAAGTTTGGCAAGGATTTAGAGCAAAGGGAAACCTTTTACACTGTTGGTGAGAATGTAAGTAAGTACAGCCATAATGGGGACTCATCAAAAAGAATTAAAAAGAACTATTATATTATCCAGCAGTCTATTCTTTGAAAGACCTAAAGAAAACGAAATCAGAATGTTGAAGATTTGATTACACTCCTGTGTTCATTGTAACATTCTTCCCCATAGCTAAGAAAAGAAATTAACCTAAATGTGTCCATTGATATATGAAAGGGAAAAATAGGCCATATGTATAAACGGGTATGTGTGTGTATATCTATCTATCTGTATATATAGATATATTAAATACAAAGATAATAGACTATTATTCAGCTTGAAAAATAAAATCTTTTCATTCTCTTCATTTGCCACAACATGGATGAAACTAGAGGACATTATGCTGAGTGAAACCAGAAAGGTGAAACCAGAAAGGCAAATACATCATGATCTTGTGTATGTAGAATCTAATAAAGTTGAACTCACAAAAACAGAATGTAGGGGCCGGTGAGATGGCTCAGCGGCGTAAGCGCCTGCCTTGCAAGCGCGAGGGCCCGAGTTCGACTCCCGGAACCCACATACGAAAAAGGGGCCGGTGATATCGCTCAGCGGCACGGGTGCCTGTTGGCGCGCGAGGTCCTGAGGTCGACCCCCCGGTACCCACAAAAAAAAAAAAACAGAATGTAGAATGGTGGTTAAGGATTGAGGGTTGGAGGATTGCAGTGATGTTGTTCAAAGGATACAAAGTTTCAGTTAGGCAGGATAAATACATTCTGGAGATTTGCTGTAAAGCATAATTTACATAATGAATAAGAATATCTATTGAAAATTGGTAAAACAGTATATTTTAAGTAGTCTCACTACCAAAGAAAATAGTATGAGGTATTAGTGTGTTCATTAGTTTGATTAAATCATTTTAAAGTGTACACATGTCAAAACATCATGTTCTACACCACAAATATGTATATTTTTGTCAGTTTTATCTTACTAAAGTAAAGAAAAAATAATTTGGCCACCCAACACATTTAAGAAGCAACTATGTCATGTCAAGAGAAGTGACAACTTGCATTAGGTATCTCTGGCAAGTGTTGGAGTAATAAATCCAACATGAATTTAAAACATGGATGTCTATAACACAATGGAGAACAGAACTATTTGAGAGGTAACCATGAAAATTCATTACACAACATGGGGTCATTCCAGCCACACCCTATTCAATGGAGTCGAAAAGCCATGGAGTCAAAAGGGAAGCTCTCAGGTCAGGGATCCCTGCTCCAGGAACCCAAGAATCAGCCCTATAAAAGAGCATGGCCTATCTTTAAGACCGTTTGTACTTCGTGGCTGACTGACTGTAAACCACTGTCTATGATCCTAGATAAGCTTTACAGAGTAACTCACCAGTCAGAGGTGGCAGCTCTAGCAAGCATTGAAAATGCCAGTGAACTTCCAATCAAAATAACTTGCTCAGGTTTCTCTGTCCTAATAAAACCCCCATTGCTTCTGTTCTTTTACATACTAGTGGCCACAGCAGCCTGCACATGTGTGTCTGTATTGCAATTTTATTCCTTGTTGTCAAATGCAAGACATTTTAATTAGAGATTTAGCTAATAAAAGTTTTTTATTTTGATGCTGCAATATTTGGATGTAAAGAAAAATAGACTGCAGGGAGATATTTGGATTTATTTGTTAAACAACAAAACAATATCAAAAATTGATTTCACTCATTCTGATAGAATCTTAAGATTCTCTAAAAACAAGCCATTACACTAGATGCCATAATTTTTAAAAAATCATATTCCCTGGCCTCTAACAGCCCACAGTTTATTTCAGGACATCTATTGTAAACAGACAAATTTAAAGACACGCAGTAAATGCAAAGATCGAGTTTCATTCTTGAGGACATGGGACAGAAAAGAGGGATATCCTTTTTAGTTGGGAAAAATTTATAGATGGACAGCTTCTTAAAGGAAATTCTCAACTGAGAAATAGAAGTAAGGATTGATTAGTGAGGCCAAGATCGAAAAGTCAGAATGCTAGAGGATACTTTTCAAAGAAGACCTCATGAGTAAAGTGAAAAAGGTGGGAGAAAGCCTGCTGTGTGCAGGTAACAGGAAACTATGCCATATTGCTCAGTAAGACATTTCCACAAGAAGCAGAGTGATGAGCGATTTGAGTTGTAGACAAGGACCAGTGCAGGGAGGGTTATCTTTTAAGTTAGCTGTGTCACCAAAGGTTTCAGTAAGCTGCAAATTGACCCTGCTTCAGGCTGGAGAAAGCTTATTCTGGAGGATATAAGAAAATAGATTTAAAGAAAAAAATATTAAGGTGAAAGGATATCTTAAGTGATTTGAGTCTTTACGACAAGAGCAGTTAATGGTTCCACAGAGGAATAGGAACCTAAAGAAGAGCAAAAGAAGGAATTCACAGAAAATTATGAGGAAAACCAAGAGAATAGTATGTTGGAAACAAAGTTAAAACTGTATCCTCCTGTGATTAGAAATATGAGTTCACCCCAAACTGCCAGCCATGCATTCAGTATTGCTTGTACTATTTTGTCAAAGCAAGAGGAGAGTAGTACATTTTCTTTTCTCCATATATTTTTTTTTCATGTTTTGCTCTTCTTCCCATGAAAACCTGCCAGGAAATAAATTAGAACAAACATTGAACTCCTAAATTTCTGATTTTGGAAAAAATTTAGGAAGTGTGGGGAATCCTGATTCTGGGGAAGATTTTGATGAATTTTAAGAAAGACCTTTTGTTAACACTAAAATGTCACTATTCTTAAAAAAGGAAGATTCTGAAGAGAATTTCAAAGGAAGTCACAAGGCATAGTAGAAGGGGTCAGTTCCTAGGAGAAAAGGCTGGTATTTTTCCATATTAAGTTGCTTGTACACCTTCACTTGTAGACTGACATTACCCTTAAAATGTAATTATTGTTAATTCATCTTCAAAACTTTTCCTTATAAAACTGTTTATCTGGATAAACAAAAGTCAGTCCTACACATGTCCAGGCACATCTTTACAATTTACTATCCGCTTATTTCTCCCTCTCTCCTTTCAGCCTCTCTGTTCCAGGATAAAAAATGAGAGAAATTTCTTTGGCTGATCTTGGTTCAATTATCTTACAGAAAACACAGAGCCAAGTCTTACAACATCGAGGAGAGGAAACACACAAGAATGGCGACCTTCTACATATGGAAGGTCATTTCTTCCCAGGGGAATTGACTTTTAAACATTATTTTTTTCTCAAAATTAGTTGTTCCTCCAGTGTTCATTTGCAAACTCTTGATATACTTTGTAATTTTCTCGTAGGTGTCAATTTAATTACTTCCACAGATAGTTTTTTTTTTCTTAATTAAGCAAGAGAATGTCAAAATCATTTGTAACTAGTGATATAATTTTAGATTTTTATTTTTTGAGTGACCTAGTTCATTTCTATCTTCAGTGAAATTAGAAAGCATCAAATAAAATATCATGAGATGCTTTTGTTACATGTCTAATGAAATGAATTTATACTTTAACAAGTAACAACAAATAGATTTCATTAACATGTATTACCAAAATGATATATAAGAAGATATACACAATTTATTTCATAAAATGATACTGTGTATGCAAAATTCACTGTGCTAAGTTCTGAGTAGGATATCAAATCTAAATAAAATACAAAGGCAATTTCCATTTAGCTTTTCGTTATTTTTTTCTTGGACTATGAATAAAAAAACATGAAAAACCAAATTTTGTAATGATTTAGAGGAAAAATGAAAATTCATAAGAGATTAATCATATCTGAATTCATTTTCTTCTCTTTTACAGTCAAATTAGATGAAATGAAAATTGTGAAAGTAACCTTCCTGGGTCTTTTCATACTGCTCCACATTATCAGGAAGAACAATCTACCAATATTGCTGTTTCTCCTCTTTCTATTTAAATGCTAACATTAATCAATCATGTCAATTTAAACATATTCAAGTTGTTCCAAGAATGAAGAACATCTGACTTTCAAATGATGTTTGGAATATACAGGCAAAAAAATGTGTTCAGTTTGATCTTCTGCTACCTGGGTCAGGACCAAACGGCCTGCCTAAAATTAAAATGAACTTTAATTTCATGTCTTTGATGAAAAGTCTTTTGTTTTGATATAAGGGATAATATTCACTTCGAAAGAATGAAACATATAACCAGGATGCCAGAGTCTTAATGCTTAGAGTATTTTGTTGCCAATTCATAGCTTCTACAACATCGATGGGAAATTTGGAGTTGAACATATTTCACTGCATTTTTCTAATATAACAAAAGAAGCTTCTGCACATACAAAAGATGTGAGCACAACTTTCAGGAGAGCTCCTTGTGTATGGCTGCAGCGCCAAATAGATTCAAACACAGCAGCTGGCTCCTGGATGGGATTCCCTAAGGTCCTGTGAATAAATCTGTTCCCAGTAGTTAAGAAAGTACTCTTTTATTGTTTCTGACAAGCATAGCAGTCTGGTCACAGGTGTAGAACAGAATTAAAAAAAAAAAAAGAAATAAAGAATATCAAAAATTTGGCTGTCGACGTTATTTTAATTCCATAGACACTATAGTACAGAAAATTAAACTTACAAATTTTAAAAAGTGATATTTGAAAGCATGATTTATATTGTAATGCACAAGAAACATTCTCTTTTTAAAAATATGTATTGATTTCAGTTAAATTATATTCTACATAATACTTCATATATTTAAAGAGGTTAATAATTTAACAGCTTCCGTTTGTGTATTTACTAATTTAGTTCACCAGGAACATGTCTCTCATGACACTTAATACATAGTGAGCACAAATTTTTCACACGAGGATTCAAAACTTTATGAAACTGAAGGCTACATGAATCTGTTAGTTTGGGAACACTATACATTCCTTTAAAGCTGCTTTCAGAATACAGTAGGAAATAGGGGAAATGGATCAAGTGAAGAACTTCTATCATTACATTGCATCTTCTAATTCTTTAAAGGGTTTACCTCTTGTGTCTGTCCACTAGCTTCCTTTACTGTTCTTATAAAAGTACGTAATTCTCCTGATGTAATCTTTCATTTCACTTACAGATTATTTAGAATCCTGGTCTAATTCTGTTTCTCAATCAGTTTTACTGGATGATTTTTCTCAGTTCCAAGCATCTTCTTAGCATTCATTATCCTCTTGTTTCCTCTATCTCCACACTTTTATAATTTCCTGAAGTTTTGCATATTTTGCCTGTAGATCAATTTGATCATGCCTTTCTAATGTTTAATCCATATTTTCATGAGATTTCAAAGTTCTCACTATCTAAGCATTTTAAACATGCTAAAAAGATAAAACATGGAAAAGACTACATTCTACTCAGAATGACTTCGCTGCTACATAAAAATATAAATTTCTATAAATTTACACACTATAGAAATTGTAAGTATATTTTAAGAGAATCAAGAATGCGAACACTCAGCAGTGTACAGAAGACTTCTAGCAATCGTTCACAGTTCACGGTACAAATTAATAGCCTAATTATATTATATGCACGCATTTCCTGTGTTATCTCATCTGCCCATGAGAAAGACTAGAATCTTACAAGCAACTAGGGGCGAGAAAGTCTGCTCTGTGCTCAGATCTCCAAATCTGTCTACAGGCTTTTCTTCCCACTTTGCTGAAGTTGTTTTTTACCTGAGCCTTCTCAGGGACCCACAAAGGTTTGAACTTGCTTCTCCTCTATACCAGCCAGGAAATCTCCATCTATTCTGGTGGGTGGAACAATCTGGCTCTTCTTCATTTCTTCCAAATTCATGATTTATGCACTGATTCCTTAAGGACTAAATATCAAAACATAGCCCAATTTTGTCTCTGTGTTCTGCCATACGAATCTACTGAAACACTGAGGATAATGAGTCCAGCTGATGGTTAAGGAAAAGTACATAAACAGAGGAAGGAGAGTATGGTCCACATGGCCTGACAAAAAAAGGCACGGTATCCAAGAAAGAGGGGAACTGCCTGGAGCACCCAGGAGCTGGTCTCCAATCACAGGAAGCCTGTTGTTCTGTTGGACATGATTTTCCAGAACTTCAACAGACAAGGTCATTCAGGGACCATATGGGTTGAAGTCAAGAATATTTTCACTCCACAATCATATCTGAACAAACAAAGCATGACCACTACCCATGCCCTGATGCTGGCTGAATGACTGTTCATGCTTTTAGAAATACAGCTTTCTTGTGTGTGGACACCACTCCCTTCTCCACTGTCCTGGGGATGGTGACCCAGACACTTGTCCATATATACCGTGCCACATCCTATAATAGGTCTTTTCCTATACCCTCTAGGGAGAACCCTTCCTCCTTACTACTGTGAGTTATAAACCCAGTCTGTTCTGGGAAACAAGCATTTCCTGGGTGGCAGCAGCAGGTCAAAATTGTCTTCATAATGGTAGTTATGATAGATCTTTTTAATGATAGTTAGATATTATTTGACTTTTCCCCTATTTCTGAATTTCCTTTAATTGTGCAAAGTTTATAGTAGATAAAACTATTAGGATCTTTGTGGTCAGTAACTTGTCTGACTGCTTTGTGACTGCTACCTCGTTAATAATATATATGTCAACACCAACACTTGTTGAAAAGAGAAAAAACCTGGTTAAAAATGTCCTTTTCAAAAATAGTAAAATTATGCCTTTCAATATTCTGTGTGTAAATTGGAAGTATACACTATACATTTCTGTTGCCACCTGGAGGGTGATGTGTCTTCCAGAAAAGCCCATGAACAAGGGTCTTCATGGTGAAAAGAACAAGGAGCACTAGTTTTACTGGAAAGGATAAACAGTCTATGGTTGTTCAACTCAGATATTTGCTGAACAATTTGTAAAAAATGGATAAAGTGAGCCTGTCTCTTCAAAACCAACTGATAGTATTTTCCAAAGTCAACATTAGTATCTCCCAGTGAAGATAAGTTTGGAAAATATATAACTGCAACTGTGAGCTTGACAGCTTCCAACGCTTAAAGAAGATACACCAACATTTGGAAATTTGCATACTCAATGAGCTGATATTTTCTAAATGTCAAATGCATAATAATCATACATATGATAAAGATTCATCCAAAGTGCAAGAGTCTCCAATGGATTTTAATGCAACAAAGTTGGAAAAGGTGGGAAAGCAATTTAAACATTCCTCCCATTTCCAAAACATAACTGTGTAAGGCTGAACTTCCTAGACTTCAAAAAGAAAGATCTGGCAATAGATTGAATCAGACACAGATAAGGAATTCCAAGTGTCTTTTATTCTTCTGAGCATTAGAGAAGTTTCCAAAAATGTAAATCTGTACCCCTTGTAAATTCTTTTTTGACAATACAGTTTGTTTGAAAAATATCTCATTTATGTTAATATGTGATGTGTTTCCTTATTGGTATATAAGATATTAACAAAAAATTTATAATAGAATATGAATAAATGATATAAATCATTTATCAGTTTTAATTTTTAATAGAAAACAAATGAGATTGATACATGGGTAGACAGATACTTAAGTTATTTAGCAACTTCATCCAATACCAAAAAACTTAACAGCTGCTGAATTAATATATTATCACAAAGTTAATTAATTATTGCATGCAAGTTTTTGTCCATTTGGGATGCTGAATACATTAGATGTAATGCAGATGGCAGAGTGCAAGTCTTAGTTTTATTTTAAGAGATCATCATGCTAAGATAAAATTTTTTTAAGTATTATTTCTTTAATCTTGTAATTTTCAGGGTGATGCTATATTTCAATGACAGTCTGATAAGATTTAATTTTAGAAAACCTTTGTTCTCTAAATTGTTGAATTATAAATTCAAATTCTTTAATATTTGGAAGATAGAAGAGGTAACATACTAATGATGAACATCAATACTCTAACATATGTAAGTATAAATCAAACACATAAAAAACCATTGCCATTTTAAAATGCAAAGAAAATGGTAGTGAAGTATAAAATCTTCAGGGTTTTGAAAAGAAAAATATGGAAGAAACATTTCTGAGGATTAAAGATGGTTTCTAATGGCAAAAAGAAAATATGTGTAAAACTACATTCCAATATTACAGGTAATGAATCCTCCTTTGGTATGATTAGATTTTTAGACTGGTTTATGTAAAGCAAAACTAACTAATGTTTTCATTCCTTTCTTTGTCTGTTTTTGTTTTTGTTTGTTATTTCAGGAAGAAATATTGAAAAGCTCTTTACTAGACATTATCATTGCAAATATGTTTTTATGTGAGTATGACTATCATAGTTCAGGATTAGAAAACTTATTATCACTGAGAAAATCCTTATTTATTTTGAAAGTTATTGAGTGAATTCAGTTATAAGGTGAATTTTATTAAGTACTTGGTAAACCAAAGTTCTTAGGTAAATCTTTAAAGTCTTTGAAAAGGAGTTTCCAAATGAGAAACAATATTCTGAAACTTGAAAGTCTTTTTAATGAATCTTTTAAGCTATTAGTTAATAATTCAGCAAGACAAATTCAATGGCTCAGCACAGAAAATTCAAGTCAATTGCCTCTCGAACATTCTTACACTCTGAACAATGTGGAGTCCACAGTAAAAAGATAAAATTGTCAAATTGAGTGGCTTTTGAAAGAAATGGCCAGGAAGCACACATGGAAGATAAGAACTTCAGCCCCTGAAAACATGAGCCAATGCACTTTGGCCTTTTCAGGTTGATGCTCCCACGCCCCCCAGAATATTCATTTGCTTCCTGCGAGTATAATTGCTTGATAATATCTTGCTTTTGGTGAGCTGGCAACATTACCTGTAAGCATTATTATTGCATAAACCTTCAAAGGAATTAAGACAGATTCTGCAAAGGAGTCCCAGTTAGAGTCATGGGAACATGAAGAAAATAAAGAATTGCTTTGCGTGGTGCTAACTGCCTCAGGGAACGGCGTGACATATTGCGAAGGTAAGAATCAGAGTGGGCTTTGGCATTTATGTGGTGAGACCTATCCGACTACACTCTCACAGCAGAGCTGAGAACTAAGCAGCAGAGTGTTAGGAACAAGGACGTCACAGAAAGTCAGCGAGCAGTAACAGAGTGGAGGCTTTGTGGCTAACTACAAGTATTGTCCTGTAAAGGGTGAAGTGTGTCAGTTTGACTTCCTGCAGAAATTTATTTTTTCCCAATATTTCCTATAAGAATCTACAACAGTAATGCCCCAATGCAAAAGTGTTATATTTTGTTAATTGGCAAGTACTCTAACAATGAGTTGAAGTATATTTTTTCTCACAAAGAGGCAAATAATATTTTTTAAATTTTGAAACACAACAGAGAAGTGTATCTGAAAATTAAAACATATGGTCAATGTGTAAGAGTTACTAATGCCTTGTGAACTACATGTAGAAGCAGAAAATCTTAGTTAATACAAAAAACAGAGAAATGTGAGTGTAATTCCATCAGTCCAAAGGAAGAACGGGATTGAAATATTTAAAATTGGAAAGCACTTTAAGGTGTCCATGGTCTTGTAGAGATCATTAGATCACAGACCTTGCAGAGCTCACTAAATTAGATTTATTTAAGCAAATGTAAACTTGTGTTTTATAAGGAAAATGAAGAAGGTTGAAATACTGGTCTTAAATTTTAATAATTTATCAGCTTCACCTTTTATAAAATGAATCCATTAGGTATAAATTTAAGCTGAGAGAAATGATACACACTGGGACTCCCAGCTACCTGAGAGGCCAAAGCAGAATGGCAACAAGTTGAGGCCAATCTGGATAATTTAGCAAGAATCTAAAAAAGATCCTGCGTCAAAATTAATTAAAAAAAAAAAAAGCAAAGAGAAGAAAGAGCTGAGGTTGTAACTCAGTATTAGAGCAGTTGCCTAGCATTCATGAGATCCTAGATTCAGTCCCAGGTGGTGGGGGGGGAAGTAATAACTTTGACTACAACATGAAAAGAGAAATATTTTGAAATAAGATGGAATAATTGAAGAGAAACCACAAAAGTAAGTAATTATAAATTAGAATGCCAAATTACCAATAACTCCTGTTCAACCAGTAACTCATATGTGACAAACACAATATCACCCACTGAAATGGTGTCTTATCAAGTACAGTATTAACATCCTGATACATACTTATTAGAAATTCCATGTAGAACATATGATTGGTCCCTGTTAGGGTGCCAGTTATCACAGACTGATTAGGCCTACAATCTCTCAAACGAGTGAATGGTGAAGGCTTAAATAAATGAGTCAAGTGGTGTGATTTTAGGGCTCTAAGAAAATCAAAACCCTCTAATAGATTTTGAGATTTCTTGCGGGCTGAGACAAAGAACATTTTTGGGCGGCCCATATTTATTTGGTTTACAAACAAAGGAAGGGGATACTGAGGAAAACATGGGAACCTGAGCAGGAATTTGGGAGTTGGCTCAAGGACTTTTTTAAGTAGTAAATTATGTTAATTTAGGAGAATTACCTCATCTCCAGGTTTACATTTACTGCAGAAGTGAGAGGCCTGTAGTTATAGTCTCTATTTAGTTAATTGGGGTTGGATTTAGCTAGCTGTACTTGTCTTGAATTTAAAGCACCATGCATATGCTTTTGTTCAACACAGCCAGAGATCCCTGTGTTTAGCAGTTTAACCCTGTATAGCCCAGTCTCCAACATCATATCATTTAATCCTCAATGTAACAAATCAAAGCAGGTTCTATAATCCTTATCCCACTTTTGCATATGGGATTATCAAATGGTTTTCTTTCCCTAGATCCTAACGCCTGAAATTCTACACAGTATAGTTCTTCAAGAGTTAGGCCATCTTATTAGCCAGGGAAAGATTGAATTAACTTGTATTTTGCTTGTTGTAGAATATATTACCATCATGATCTACTTGAAATCAATGTCAAATTTGATTCTAATTTAATCTTGCTTTCTATTTCACTACAATATTGTTCGGCTCTAACTGTCAGAGTACAGAATTGAGGTTTAGAGGACAGTCTCTAGAGCTAGCCTGTATGGTGTCCAGTATGAATAAGGAAAAGACCTGAGTCCTGGCAATACACTTGAAGGTTCTATGAGTTAACCTATGGAAAGTGTTCAAAACACACATTGGCCTTATAGTATTATTTCATGTTATTCATTTCATTCTAATTCATGTGTATTTATTATATAACTCTTATTTATAACACCTAAATCTATGTGCTTTGCTTGTTAATGTTCAGCCTTTCTTTTCTAATATAATTATTTAAAACTATAAATTTACATATAAATGCTACTGTATCTACATTTCTAAAGATGCTAGTTCTGACAAGGAGAATTTTGTCATTGATACCTCAGCATCTAATTTCTTATTTGATCATTGGCTTGTTTATTTTTATAGATTTTAAAACATTATTTTTTCTACCTGTTTTACTTTTGCTTTTAGCATAGATGCATTGTTGTCACAGAACAATTTATTGGCTTCAAAATATTTGAACTTTATGTCCTAGAATGTGGTAATTCTTATATATTTTTCAAGGATTATGTTTATGCAGGGTTCCAACTCTCATATTGGTTCATTCAAGGGTTCCAACTCTCATTTTGGTTCATTCTTGTTGTTGTTCTACCAACTGTTTAAAAAATTAAGCTAAAATCATACACTGTGTTGGTGGGTTTTCTATTTCTTCTTCTTATGCTGAAAAATTGTTTCTGACTTGTGCTGATGTGTATCTTAATGCTTGTTTCTGGAAAGTTGGAACACTTTTAAATGCTACTTCTTTTGTTCTTAATAATTCTTTTTGTCTAAAAAGTCATTTTTATATTAATATAGTTTCATCAGCATTCTTCTGATAAGTAATTGGACCAGAATTTGCTTATATAATTTTTAATTTATCATTTTAGATTAACCAATATATTTGCCACCTCATTAGATTATCATTCTATTTTTTTTTAATTTCAGACATTCTGAATGAGGTCACTTTCATTCTACCTTAAGAATTTCTTTTGTATTTGCCTTAAAGAGGGTCTGTGTTGGAGAAAACTAAGAATTTTTCTTTGATAATGTCTTTATCGCTCTCTTTTGTGATATTTTCATTGATATAACTCTGAATTATGGGTTTATTTGCCCCTCTTGTGAGTACTACAAGACTTTCTTTTTTACATCTACTGACTCCTGTTGTTGGGTGTGTGAATCAAGGTGTCAAGGTAATTCTCATGTTTTTGAAGATAAACTCTCTTTTCTCTCGATATTTTTCAAGGCTTAGTTTTTTCATTGACGATTTGGATATTCACTGTTATATATATAGGCAAGGCAGTCTCTTTTCTAATCCTAGTTGTTATTTTGGAAACCAAAATATGAGTATTGTTTACATAATTCTTTCTTGGACATTTTTAGTTATCTCTCTAAATTTGTCTCTTTGTCATTCTCCCTTTTTATCAGGAATGTTGATTATACTTTCATTTGTCATCTTCACCTTTATTTTTCTCAAAGATTTTTAAAAGTATCTTTATGTTTCTGTGCTAAATTCTAGATAATTCATTAAAATTTACCTTTAGGGGCTGGTGAGATAGCTCAGCGGCATAAGCACCTGCCTGGCATGTGCGAGGTCCTGAGTTCAACTCCTGGTACCCACATAAAGGAAAAAAAGGGCCGGTGGTATTGCTCAGCGGCACAGGCACTCGCTGGCAAGCACCAGGTCCTGAGTTGAACTCCCAGTACCCACATTAAAAAAAAATTTACCTTTAATATTATAATGTTGTCTTCGAATACATTTAATCCGCTTTGAGTTTCTGTAATTGGTATTGAATTCAATTATTTAATTCCTTTCAATTCTGATTTATTTACATACAGCTCTTGTTTTAAATTTTTATACTTGTATTTCTTTAAGTTTTGTCTATTTTGTATTTCATTTGGTAATTCTAAAATTTCATATAGTTACGGATGTTATGCAATTTATATACAAGGTAATCTGTGGCAATTCTCTGAGGCCGGTTTGACACAGAGTGGTGGCAGAGAAGGTTTTCTTTTGATTCTGTCAGGCACGTAGATTAATTACTTGGCCACTTTAAACTACATTTTGGTTTTCAAGTGTTTTGTAGCAACTTTGTTGCAAAAGTTTGATGGAAACCTGCAAAACCACTTGTGTTTATGTGTTCTTAAGAATTTTCTTTTTCCTTACTTAGGGACAATATTTCCTATAGGTTATCAAATGAGAACGAGTTTATTTATTTTTCTATTTTCATTAGTATGATCCTGTGCTTTAGGAAACTTCCTATATAAAAAGCTAACAATCCTAATTTTTCTTAAATTTTGTACAGAAAATGACCTTTCAGTTTCATATTGTAGAAATTAGAATTTACACCTAACACTGGACAAGAAGTATGCAATAATCAACAAAGTTTTCTTACACACTGAGACAATATTGTTTTCTTTTTTGTTTCTGTCAAACCACAATTTAGAAGAACTTTCTCCTTACTCTAGCCAAAAATGACATTAAAGAGTTATAAAAACAGGAAGACATTGAAAGAGAAGATTCCTGGTTGGTCTCATTAATCCTCTGTACATCATTAGAGTCCATCATACCAATTTTAGTGGTTCAGTTTTTTGTATTTCATTTTTTGAGCTGTTCCAGCTATGTGCGAGTATTGATATTTCAACACTTTAATTATTTGTTAAACATAATTAAGATAAGGGACAAAAATTACCTTTTTTAAAAAAACCAAAGTCACCTCTTCAAAATAGCATACAAACCCATTTGAATTTTAAATATTCTCTGGGCTAACAGTGACAGTTACATATTTATATTTTTAAACATTATTTATAGTTCATTATTAGTTCTAATTATTTCTACCTATGCTCCAAAATACTAAAATAAGTAAAATTAAAAAGGATGGCATTAGACTAATTCAATGATGAAATATTCAAATAAATTATTTAGTTTTTTTAAATCATGTATTCAATGAATTTTGTCATCTTTCAGTAAGGTTTTGAACAAAGTTGAAGTTCCTATTTTTGTACTCATTTTTAAATTTTATTGAACACAGTAGAGAATTCAGATTTTCTATATTCTAAATTTAACAGCAAACAGAAAAATATTGACGTAAGAAAACATACCAGGGCTGGTGAGATAGCTCAGCAGCATAAGCACCTGCCTGGCATGCACGAGGTCCTGAGTTCAACTCCCGGTACCCACATAAAGGAAAAAAAGGGCTGGTGATATCGTTCAGTGGCACAAGTGTCTGCTGGCAAGTGCAAGGTCCTGAGTTCAACTCCCAGTACCCACATTAAAAAAAAAAAGAAAAGAAAACATACCATTACTTGATGAATTAGGAGATGAATATTGAAAGAAAGCAGCACCTTGGACTCTACTCAAGGAGTCACATAAATCATAGCAGTGAACTCAAATTCAATCTTTAGATCACGATATCCTAAATGAATTGTCTCAATCTTAGGAATCTATGAATGAACACACTTCCAAAAACAAAAAGAAAATATGGCAATATCATCTAGTAAGAAAGTACTTAAGTTAGATTTAAGATAATTATTGCCATAAGATAAATTTTTAATCAAAATCCTAGAAGGGAAGGAAGGGAAAAGGGAAAAAAAAAGAGAATGGAAGGAAAAAAATGGAAACAAAGCTTTTGTAAATGGGGAGGGGAAGAAGGGGCTGAAGGGAAGAGAGGGTAGTGGGGAAAAAAGGAGAATTAGGACATATTATGTATAGATACAAGTTCCCTATGATGAATGTGATCATTACGTATGATCATTATGCATGGTATATATGTATTAAGAAAAAAAGAAAATAAGCTTCAATAGGACAATTGCTAACCACACTATAATTTCCATCTAAATCTGATTTCATGCCATAATTTTGAAATGCAGGAACTTCAGATCACTTTGCAGAGTATACTTTTTGAAACTGATATTTTTCTCATACATTCATGTTTGTCTACACTCAATCTTGCAATCTCATGAGATAGCTCAACATACACATTTAGCAAATATTCTGTGTAACGTATAAGTAATTGTACATCGAACCCTCCAGGAAGAGTTGAAACTCCACTGAATCCATAATACTTGAAGGCCACAAAATGAATACTAGAAAGATGGAATTTTCTTTACCTCTATGACCCATAATTGATACTAACTTTTAAAATGGTATGGTATGTAATTTAGGGACAGAATCAAATAGAAGAATACAGGAAACATCAGTTTTGTATTTATAAGATTGTTGATAAAACTCATTGTTTAATAAAATCTACCCTTCCTCTAAGTACACAAAATTCTTACTTCTCCTACATTATCTTTTATCATATCAGGGTGCAAGGATAATTGCTGATTATCTGTCCTCATGTACCTGTATGACTACACGGAGTAATACTGGAAAAGGTCCTTGGCATATCCACAGTAATAGATCAATTCAGAAACAGAACCTACAGTTCACATATTTGAGAAAGATGTAAGGTCAGTCTTTGGTGACCTCGGTGCTAATTCTAATGTTTTTTCCTGCCTTGGCCTTTTGGTCATCTTATCTGTCTATTCTCCCAATTCCTGTGGAATCATTTACCTGTTTCTCATTCTTTGAAGTTAGCCCCATCATTGACTCTACTTCACTTTAGGTCATAACATTTACTCCTGCCTTGCTAAGCTCTCCTCTGTGTACTTGGTGGCAATATAGAATTATCACAGCAATCCTATTTGAGACCTTTGAATGAATCCCTTCTGCGAGTGCTGAGATGGGTATGTAAGTACAATAAACTAGAATCACTAGTCTTGCCTATTCTATGGTGACACCAAATACTTGAATGCCCCCCCAAGGGCCTATTCACTTCCTGATTCAACAAGCATTTCTTGAGAATATTTTTAATATAAGGAACAATGTTAGACAGTTTCTGTTCTCAAGAACCTTGAAGTGCATGGTCCTAAATCTTGACAACACATAATGCGTGATTTTCAAAAATGACAGCTGTCTTGGCTTTATACCCAGGCATGTTAATCTCATGTAGGCAAGGAAGGGCCATAGGAAACTATTGGAAAAATTACTCCAAATGAATCTAATACTCATCTGTATACTGGTGTAGAAAGGGAAACTTAAGGAGAAAATATACATGGTAATATAGTTTACTTATGGCAATATAGAGGCATGAGGGGCTGGAGGTAGACTTAAATTATTCTGGCACACTTTATTTTCTGGTATTTAATGTAAGTTGCATTCATGCAGCATCAGCTGTGCCTCTGTAACCTCTCCAGGAAGCTGAGAGGAAGCACATCAGATAAAAAGTCATGGCGCTGGGGGGCAGCCTGGTATTGTCCACGGAGTGAACTGGAACAAAGACGTTCGAACTACGTGAGCTGCAGTTTCTCAATTGTAGCATGATTACTGATTTAATTTACCATTTAGGGCTGTTGGCATATTTAAATACAAAAATCTATTGTCATCTTAAAAGAGTGTTCAATGAATAATAAACATATACTAAATGTAAGCTATTCATTTTTCCCAGAAGACAATACTTTACAAATGATTTTCTGAAAAATTTATCAGTTTAGTACTTAAAGCATCAAAACATTTTGTATCATAATATAAAGAGTTTTCCATTTCTTCCTACATTATTGATCAGAATCCAAGCCTGGAGTTGAGCCTTTCCTTAAGGTTTGGGTAAGAGGCCTCTTCTTGGATGTGAATCATAAAGCTATGAAATGAACAGCCAGCTCAAATTTCATTGATACTTGGTGTTGTTTGGCCTATAGCAAAACAATTCATATTGCACTGATTTGCTAGAAGATAATTTTTTCTCTTATAGACATATTTTTACTCTCCCAGAGACACCCAATTCAACACCCTTTGCTAAAAAATAGGAGATGAATTTCCTGAGAGAAGTTTGTTAAAACAACAATCTCAATTTCAAAAACAACACACACTCAAGGGGACATAGATTCTCCCAGAACAAAGTAAAGAAATGAATTTCAGCTATTTCCAGCTTTAAAAACAACAGCAACAAAAAAGCTCTAACACTTTCATGCTTATTTTACTTTGATACATTAAATTGTGAGTTTAAGTCTTGGGAAACATTATTTTTCTAAAATATGAAAGTTCCCTATCCATCTGGCCTTTTGGTTGTACAGTGGCAAATACGAAGATGTTGTATAATGTAAAATCTAAGGGTGTTAGGTGGTAAGTCAGTGTATCAGGCAGAGTTGACTCATAATAAATACAACCCATGTTGAATATTTTAATAGGATTAGAAAAGCTGAAAAGATGAGCAGCAAATGATGAGGCAATCCAGTAAGAAGCAATAACACAGAACTGCTAAAGATCTCCGGAGGAGGTGGAGTAGCCCAAGCCCCATATGCATGGCTTCTGGTAGAAACAAGACCCACAGAGGAGACTAAGCTACTTCCAAAACCCCTTCTTCAATCAGAGCAAGTGATGAACATTTCTGTCATCTGCTCATGCTAGAAATTGCTTACAGGGCCCGCCATTGCCTATTTGGGAGGAAATGGTTAGCTTAAAGGGAACTGATCTTGGGCAAACAGGCAAAGGTTAGCCAGGAAGAGGATAAAGATATAAATTATAATATAATAATGATGACCTGGGGCTCTATTATGAGACAGCCAGAGATGTGAGTTCAGATATTCCCAGAGGTATGCTCTTTGTAATATCACAAACTAATGTACCATAATTACCAGGCACATGTCTGCTTCATATTCTTTAAGTGCTTTTGCCATAAATAAGTGACATGATTAAATTAGAAAAAAAAATTTTGATTGCATTTATTAAAAATTAATTCTGTATTTTACTTGTGAGCAAAGTTAAATGTCATTCAAAAATCCAAATAACACTGTGAGAAGCAAAAAGTAAACAACTTGTATTTGTAGATTAATGATATGTTGTTAGTTTAGGCAGTTTTGTGTTATAATACCCTAGAGCTTTGTTAATAATTATATCCTTGTGTTTTTTCATAAAGATAAACAACAACAATTAGTGGATTTTTGCGATTTGTTCTCCTCATGCACTCTCTGAGAAGGTTAAGAAAAGAAAAATAAATCCCCAAATAACAACAAATATTAATAGGAATGAAAAGCTATTATAGCATAATTTACTTACAGTGGTCATTGTCTCAAGAGTTTTTCTCAATTCTATGCATTCTGAAATGTTTTACCTCCCACTGCTGAAATTCTCAGTGTTCCACCTCAGTGGAGTACCATTAACACCTAATTCGATGAGCTTGATGAATTCAACTCTTGTTCATTGGTGAAACACAGTTTGGAAATTCATTAAACTTCTGTGCAAATAGTAACTAGTAACAAAAATCATTCACCAAGAATGCTAGTCTCCCTGTCACAAATGCATTTAAAAAATGTTGCTAAACTCTCCGAAACCATGTGCACATATTTACTCAATTTGGCACTGAAAGAAAACTAAGGCTGAGCAAGGTCAAAAGCCAGTTTTCTGCAGTAGCAGATGAATAAAACTACTATTCAAGACCTCTGTTCTCAAACACAATAATAGCTAATAAAATCAGAAGGCACCAAGCGCACATTTAAGAATTTTTGATAAATTAGTTCATTGAATACTGAAACAAGAACAACAACAACAAAACCACATGAATTCTATAGGAATGTAAACTAAGAAGCAGAGACATTAACCATAAGTAATTTGCCCAGGGTCACACTGCCAACAGAATTTGGTATAGTTTGGCCTTTGAGTTCCCACTGCCAAACAGCGCTGTATTAACTCGACATATTATATAAGGATGCATTAGGGTCATGAGAGTCAATATGTGGAAATATATCCACAGAATATAAAATATATATACATAAGGAATCAATTGTATGCACAACTAAGGGAGAAAATACAAGAAAAATAAAGATGATTCCACCCCATCACATATACCACAGTATGTAAGTAACCTTGGGGATATTATGATAGAATTAAATTCGGTGAATTTATCTTCGAACAATAGTATTATAAGATAGATGTGGTCAAGCCATGCCACTCACCTGAGTGAAGATGTAAAGCAATTTCCCATTAGATGTAGAGAAATATCAAATTGTTGCTGCAACTTACCCCTCTCTATATCACATGGTCCTAGATGTCCCTTAAGTCATATGTCCTCTTCTCATGGGCCCACAACTTTAAGAGAAAAAGAGTAGTTGTGTTATTCCTTCAAAGTATTAGCTGAAGGTCATTTTCCCTGATCTCCTTTCCTTTGGGCTGCTACCTTCATGTGCCTGAGTCACTTTCTAAGAGATATTCAATGCATCTATCTGTAGGACATTGATATTTAATAAAGCTCAGTCCATTGTGTTTCCTTCTCAACAGAGCAATAATCCATATTTCTTTTTTCTTATTTTTTATAAAAACTTTCATGCCCAAAAGAAAACAATCTCCGCTTGAAAGGAAGACTCATTTCTCTTCATTGGCTGGTATACAGCAAGTATTCAGCAAATTTGAGTGAAGAAATGAGTAATAAAATTTGTATCCAAAATTCAAACATTACCAATTCATAACTAACAAAATATCCATTTCAAAATTCAAAAATAGTCAGCTGGATTTACTTATTTATGAACCACCAAATCAATATAAATTTCAATATATAAAATCCTGTATTCTACTAAAACCAAAGTTGTGGGTTAGCACTTTGTGAGAAGCAACTGGTTTTGTAAATGTACTGTTACCCTAAATTAATTTCTCCAAATTTATTTGTTCAGTTTTATTTTTCCAAAATTGTTTTGGCTATAATTCTCAATTATTTTAAGTCAATTTTACTTTTGAAAATTACAATTTGATTTTGTTTTTAACAGGCTCACTCATCGTCAGATAAAATACCTCTCCTTAAATTTACCTTCTGTTATCAACCTTCATCAGTACTGATGTAGAAAATAAGCTATTTAACTGGAAAAAATGTTTGGATTAAATAGAGGCTCTTATAGTAAGATGCATATACAAAAAAAAGAAAAAAACTATTCATAAGATTAATAACAAAAGAAACTTTCTATGTCAAGATAGCAGAAGTCGATATTTGACACCACTGCAGGTTTTATGGTGAATTGTGTCACATCTATTGTATAATTTCTGACTAATGTTTCCACCATAGTTTGATATAACATTTAGAGTCATTCCTTATAATATGAATATGTTAATCAGCTTGCTTTGCTTGGATTGCCAAAAGAAGTTATTAAGAGAAGGGGGATATTATATAGATTAGTAACACAGATGTGCATAAAGAAAGAGTAACAAAGAAGAAAAAGTGAAAGTAAAATAAATAATTCTGTTTTTCTTATCCTTAATTGGTCTAATAATCAACAGTTTGTTTAGAGTAGTAATGATAATGCACTCAGTTATGTGTTTATATATACATATATATCATATATGTAGATATATTCTATACAATACATCTGCTTATGTATATTTGTGTTCCAGTGAAATGAATGACAGTGATAATACAAAGGATGTGAGAGAAGAACTTGAATTATTTTGGTATTACTAGAAACTCATACTACAGTGAAATGGCAAAATATTATTTGAAAGTAGATTTGCATTAGTGGTAAATGTTTATTCATAACTCGAATAGTTTTATTTCAAAGTGTGATTGGTACATTAAGAAAGAAGATAAATGAAACCATAAAATGTTCAATCAAACCACCAAAAAAAAGAGGGGAAAGTAAAAGTATGAACAAAAAGTAAGGTAACAAATGGAAAACAGTAGCAACTATTGTAGATATTAATACAATATGTAAATAATCACTCTGCACATCAGTGGCTTAACCATAACTAAAGAGCAAACTTTGTCAGAATAGGTTCAGAAAACCAAATCCAAATACATGTTATCTATAAGAAAACAAATTTTTTTTTTTTTTTTTTTTTTTTTTTTGGTGGGTACCGGGGGTCGACCTCAGGACCTCGCGCGCCAGCAGGCGCCCGTGCCGCTGAGCGATATCACCGGCCCCTTTTTTCGTATGTGGGTTCCGGGAGTTGAACTCGGGCCCTCGCGCTTGCCGGGCAGGCACTTAAGCCGCTGAGCCATCTCACCGGCCCCCATGGAAAACAAATTTAAATATAAAGATGTATACAGATTATAAGGAATAAGATTGAGAAAGATAAGCCATGCAAACATCAATCAAAAGAAAACTCGAGTAGCTATATTGAGTTCCTTAAGAGTCAAGTTCAAAGTAGGGAGATTTATAAAGACTAAAGAAGACAACAATGGTAAAAGGGTCAGTTTTACAAGACTACATAACAACTCTTAACATGGATGTGCCTAGAAATCGTCCCGAACCAGATGAGGCAAAAACTGATAGAACTATAGAAATAAATACATAAATCTACTATCAAAGCTGAAGACAGCAGCAACCCTCTATCAGAAATAGATCCAGGAACAGGAAAATCAGTAGATAGCTGAACTCAACAACACCATCAATCAAGTAGGTTTTGTATCTACAGATGGCTTGTACGCAGAGAATAAAAAACACATTGGTCTCTAGCTGATGTGAAACATTCACTGAAATAGACAAACAAAATTCAACACATTCTGGAAAATAAGTACACTAACAAGTTTGTAAGAAAAGAAGTTAGACAGTATCTACTGGAAGACTACAATGTAGGTAAAGTAGACATTAATAACAAAAAGATAACTGAAAAATCCCCAAATATGTGGAGACTAAATAGCATATGTGTCAAAGAAGATATCCCAAGAGACAATATAAAATATTTTAAACTAAAAGAAAATGAAAACACAACAGATAAAAATGTGTGTGATGTGGGAAAAGCAGTGTTTAGAAGGAAGTTTACAACATTGAATGCATATGATAGACAAAAAGAAAGTCCTATAATCAATAACCTAAATTTGTAATGCAGGAAACAAAAATAGTGAGAAAATTCATTCCATAGTAAAATAAAGAATAGAAGTAGTGGGAATACTTTCTTAATCATTCCATGAGACACATTACCCTAGTACCAAAACCATAGAAAGAAAATGCAAGAAAAGTACACTGCAGACCAACCTATCTTATGAAAATAAACACAAAATTCCTCAGTAAAATATTAGCAAATTGAATTATATATCATAACCAAGTGGGATTTGTAACAGAAATGAAAAGTTGAATTAATATTTGAAAATGGGTTAATGTAATCCACCACATCAACAAACTAAAAGGTTTAAATCTCATAGTCATATCAACAGATGCAGAGAATAGACTTGACAAAATATAACAGTGATTCACAATAAAAACTCTCAATCAAACTAGGAAAAGGAATTTTTTCACATTAATAAAGAAATGTACCACCAAGCTCCTCCAGCTAGCATCATACTTAGTGAGGAAGCACTCAAAGCTTTCCTATTAAGATCAGGAAGAAAGAATATCACTTATAACCACTCCTTTCAACATCATACTGGAAATGTAAGCTAAGAAAAAAGAAAAAAGAAATAAAAAGTATACAGATTGGGAAGGAAGAAGTAAAACTGGATTTGTTCACATGTGACATAATCATTCATGTTGAAAGTTTGAAATAATAAAAAAAAAAATTCCAGAAGTAATAAGTAGTTGTAGCAAAGTTGTAAGATAGAAGATTTCTGTTTTGTTTTGTTTTGTTTTTTAAGTCAATTGCTTATCTATGTATGAGTATGGGGGAACCCTGCAGTGAGCCTCCAATCTCCTGCCGGGTGTTACAGCACAGGGTGGAAAGAGAAAGAAAGAAAGAGAGAGAGAGGAAAGAAAGGAAGGGAAGGAAGAAAGGAAGAAAGAAAAAGAAAGAAAGAAAGAAAGAAAGAAAGAAAGAAAGAAAGAAAGAAAGAAAGAAAGAGAAAGAAAGAAAGAAAGAAAGAAAGAAAGAAAGAAAGAAAGAAAGAAAAAGAAAGAAAGAAAGAAAGAAAGAAAGAAAGAAAGAAAGAAAGAAAGAAAGAAAGAAAGAAAGAAAGAGAGAGAAAGAAAGAGAGAGCAGGAGACAAAATGGCATTACAACGGGGATCCAGTATGACCAGTTGCTTGCGAGGAACAAAAAGCCACGAAGCAGCCAGAACCTCTGCATTTATTGATCAAGGAGGGGATTTGAGGAGTGGATTATTGGATGACTCAAGAGAGCAGATGTGGTCTTATGTTAAGAAGGATCTTAGTCCTAGAGTATCTTTCTTAGTGGGTGGGAGAGGATGGCCCACCCCTAAAGAGATAGTGGGAAATCTCAAATGATACTGATAATCCCAAACCTCTGTTTATCCATTAGGGAATTATGCAAAATTAGCCATTGTGAATTTGTGGTCCCCAACATATAAGCAATGAGCAAATGAAAGTTGAAGTTAAAAATAAGTTATAATTTGAAACAGTGCCCGAATTGAAATTTAGGTATATATCTTACAAAATGAGTACACAACCTATATTCCGATTATTGAAATAAAAAATAGATATCACATGTTCGTGGGAAGGAAGACTCAGCATTGTCAGGACATCAGCTCTTCCCAACTAGAACTGTAGTTTTAATGAAATATCAGTCAAAATCCCAGCAATCTGTTTTGTAATATATGAATAAATTTATTCTACAATTTATGTGGCTATGTAAAAGGCTCGTACGTGTTGTGTCGGTAGGGTTCTCCAAAGGAAGAGAAGCAAGAGGATAAATTAATAGATACAGTAAGCAAGCCTCCAGGATGGGAAGCAGTATAATCCAAATGGCTGTGTGCCTGTGGGTGAGGCAGGGTGAGGCAGCTCCTAGCCTCAGCAAGAGCAATCAAGGATCCACCGCCAGTCCTAGGCTGAAAATCTGGAAGCTCCCTGGAGAGTCACAGTTGTGAATCTATGCTGAGAGGCTCCCTCCAGTCAAACTGACAATCAAGACTAACTGACACAACAATCAATACTATATTGAAGTAGGAAAACAAAGTTAGAACACTGACACTACTAAAATTTAAGACTTTCTATAAACCTATAGTAACCAGGAGAGTCTGGCATTAGTGAAAGAATAGACAGATCAATGGAACAGAACACAGAATCCAAAAATAGACTTATAAATAAGTCAAGTGATGTTTGACCAAGAATAAAGGGAATAAAATGGAGCAAATAGAGTCTTTTCAAGATATGAAGCCTGGTGTGGTGCCTCATGCCTGTAATCCCAGCACTCAGGAGGGTGAACCAGGAGGTTCACTGTGAGTTCAAAGCCAGCCTGAACTATACCGCTGAACCCTGTCTCAAAGAGGACACTGAAACAAGTGGGCACACACACACTCCCACACACACGTTAATGTAAACAGTCCTCACAAAAGTAACTAAAAAAGGATCATAGACCAGTGTAAATTAGAAAATTCCTAGAAAATAACATAGCATAAAAACTAGAGCATAATCATAATTTTAAAATACAAAACCAAAGATATAATCCATAAGGAAAATGACTAATAAGTTAAACCTCATTAGAATTAACAACTATTGCCCTGTAAAGAAAAGAAATCAAGCGAATGAGAAGGCAAGCCACAAATTGGGACTAAACGTTGGCACAAAACTATCAGAGAAAGGACTGTTATCCAAAATACACAACGAATTCTTAAAAGATCAGTAATGAAAGTCTGATTTGAAAATGTGTCAATGATCTTAAAAAATACCTCATCAATGGTATACCTCCACAAATGGCAAATAATGTGAGAACATACTGTGCATCATACATCATCAGGGAATTGCAAATTGAAACAACAATCTGATACCACTACGAAGCCATCAAAATGTCAACGATGAGAAACACTGACAGGATCAAATACCGGTGAGGACGTGGGACAGCAAGAACTCCTACTCATGGCTTGTGGGATACTCAATTCCATAACCACTGTGGAGGTCAGTTCGGCGGTGTGATCATTAACCGTGATTTACCAACCTGAGTAAGATGCGCCTAGCAGGTCAGGAACGCTCTGGATGTGTCTGCGCGTGTTTGCCAGAGAGGCTGCAAACTGAGGAGGGAAGACCCTCCCCAGAGGAGGGTGGCGCCAGCCAAGAAGCCTGTAGCCTGGACAGAATAAAAACGCAAAGAAGGAAGTCTTCCCTTTTTATTTATTTATTTTTTTTTCAGAGGAGCTCCAGTCTCGGCTGTTGTCTTTGAATGCTCATCTCCAGCCTTCCAGTGCAAACCTTACTGCTGAAGCCTTAAATGTATCTTATTAGGTGAAAGAAGCCAGTTATAAAATACTGTGGACTGTGTGATTCCAAATATGTGACAATTTGTAGAAGACAAAACTATGGGAAACAGCAAAAATATTAGTAGTTTTCTGAGATTGTGAATTGGAGGATGGACCATAAGTAAGACACAGAATATATTTAGGTCATTGCAAAGGCTCTCTGACGTTATGGTAACTGATACATGTCATTACATAGTTATCCGAACTTACAGAAAGCATCACAGCAAGAGTGAACCACAGAGCCATCAATGAACTCTGGAGGACTATGTCAATGTACAGTAATCAGTGATAACAAATGTACCACTTCCGTGCTGGGTGTTGCTAATGAGGGAGATTATACACGCGTGAAGCAAGAGGTATATGGGAATCTTTGTACCATTTTTTTCTATTTTGTTTTCATATATACACATATACTTGATCATATCAACTTGGAATATCAATCCAAATGAATTATATATTAACTTAATACATAAGGGAGAGGATTTTGTGCTAATTGTTGTATAAAAAATATTTAAATATTAATACTATGCCTTTTTTCTAATTCATCCTTAATATTCTTAATCTCCTATCATTGCACTATGATATTTAATGTACTGTCTGTTTTCCATTAGCTTAGAGTTCACTTTATTCTTTTGCACATAAAATTTTTAGTTTAATTTTTCTTGCAATATTAGGATATTAATAATGAAAAAGGTAGTCATTAAAAGAGATGATGCCAAGTAACAGATATTTAAAAATATACTTCAGAAATTTCTTAATTTCAGTGTTTATATTCATTGTTATTCTAAAAGAGTAATCGAAAAAACCCATTTGTTAATAAAATTAATCTTACACTCACCATACAAAGTTTGCTAACAGGAAAGCTTCCTAAAACTATTAACAGGTTTTGTCGACTTTGAAAGGATTTACTTGGCATAAAAGAGAATGTCTATCATCTAAAATGGGGGAAAAATGAATCAAGATATATCATATACAAGTATAAATTCCCTATGATGAATGTGATCTTTATGTGTATCAAAAATGTACCAATAAAATTCACTTAAAATTTTAAAAAATAAAAAATAATAAAGTGGAAACTTGGTGGGGCAGCAGAGTTAATGTTAGGATGGATAAATAGTATCTCTCTCAACTAGGTATGGTGGCATCCACAGGTAATCCCAGCACCTAGGAGGCTGAGGCAGGAGAATTGAGTCCTACTTGGGCAATTTAGGGAGACCCTGTTTCAAAATT
The DNA here is from genome assembly GCA_028451465.1 of Erethizon dorsatum. Classification (NCBI taxonomy): domain Eukaryota; kingdom Metazoa; phylum Chordata; class Mammalia; order Rodentia; family Erethizontidae; genus Erethizon; species Erethizon dorsatum. Next base: position 63,176,601 of record CM051833.1, read on the forward strand.
TAAAAATAAATAAATAAAAATGGCTGGGGATTTCTTCAGTATAAAGCCTCCTGGGTTCAATCCCCAGTACCTCAGAAAATAAATAAATAAAACTATCTTTCACATACAGTACCTTTATAGAAAATAAGCATTAAATATATGTTTATTTTAATGCTTTACGAATCCAAATTTTCCCACTTATTTTTGTTGCTTGACACAAAACCTCTGTAATAAATAGTAAAATAAAGATTGGATTTGCTAGACTCCCAGGGTAATGATTATGAGACAATATTTGCTGCTTCAATCATAAGAGAAGATTGCTCTTTTTTGTCTTTGTTTTCATTTGTGTTTGTTTCTGCCAAATGTTTTTCCTCAGTTTAACTTTTTCTTCTGGTTTGGTCTTCAGTATACAGTTAGATGCAGGATGCATTCTGGTAACGTTATAGGCACAGATACTTTCATTTATTTGGTTTATAGGGTTTATAAAGAAGCAAAGAAAAGTAAAATTGCTCCAAATTTGACCAAGAACATTTTGAGATTTCTTATTTGTTTAATAAGAAAAATTGAAAATGTATTTTAAATAGCCAAAGAGTGTTGGTACAGACACATATGCAACCATGGTAGGGAAGGGCTGCAAGCAGGTTTACAGCCAAAATAAAAACAAAGTTCTGGGGAGCACTGAGAAAATGGCATTGGTTTCTTTTGAGGGAAGATGAGAAAAAACTTCACAAAGAGGGTAAAATGTAAGCCACCTTCGGAAGATGAGCAAGGTTTTAACAAACAAATGTGTGGAGGGGCCCACTGGATTCTGATATTTTAAAAAGTGACAGTTTAACTTTTTTGGCAGCTCTTTTCTGTTAACTTTCTTTCCCTCTTTCACTCTAGGGAGACGCTGAGCAATTAACCTGGTGCTACTTTGAAACAGGCAAGTGTGATTAGAATCATGAGTAGTTCAGTGAGAAGGCAAAGATAAAAAGAGTGACAAGCCTAAGATCATAAAATCAAGCATTCACTAGGGATTAGATCTCCCAAATTCTAGACTTCACATAGAGCCTTTAGTCAGGAATGGGACATCACTAGAATTACTCCATTTTCCTGTTCAATATTCAGTTGAGAAAAAGATGGTTTTCTTTAATGCATAATTAAATATCCACTTGATTTCTAAAGAATGAATTCATCTTGGCCCACATTTGCATCAATGATTGTATATTTTATCATCATAATCATCAATTTTATTTTACTTTCTATATCATAAATCCCACTTATGAACTTACATTTATGACAAAATTCCAGTTTTGATTTCATCATATTTAATGTTGGTATCATTGTATCATCAAAACATAGTATTTATCTCTATTGTTTAAGCAAAAATGAATGCTTTCAATATAGCAGATTTTCCTCGTGGCTTTAATATTTAGGAGATGTGTAAGCTAGTAACTGTGAAATCGAAAAGAATTAAAATATATTAAAAAATAGAATATTAAACATTTGTTAAGCCCAGTCCAATATATTCTGGAACTAATTAAACCATATTATACCAAAACAATGGAAGTATACTTTTCTATTCACTTTTTACAAATAGATCAATTGCTATACACAGTATGAAATAAAAACTTGAAAGAGGCATTGATTTTTGAAAATTGGAATAAAATGCCATAGAATGAGAGCCTTTCAGGAAAGATGAGATCTCACATTCAAGCTGTATAGTTATTATAGATACCTACTGGTATTTAGAAGAACTTGGAAAGGACACTTGACTGCTTTATTAGCTAGAATAAATAGTATGTTCATGATTTCATCCCTAGCAAAGCTTATTTGAAGTCCAAGTAAAGAATTTGAACTTCACTAAAGAATAGAGAAGTACAAACCAGCTAATTAATACGATTCATAAATTTCAAGAAGGACCATAAAAATGAAGCCCTGAGAGAGATAGCAGGTTGTAGAAAAACAGAAAACTCTCATCAGGGAACTGAGCATAGCTACAAAATCATATGTGAAGGTACCTGCAAAATCAGGAATCCACTTATTTTGTCTTTCAAGGGAGAACCCAGTCTACTGGTCTCAGGGGTCAGTGATTGCATTAATTGACTGTTTGAGCTCACAGACAAATTTGAAGTTGAGGGAAGTAATGTTGAACAGAAATGGTCTACATTGACTTGGTTCCAAAACTATGCATTCTACTCCCTGAAAAACTTGGCTGATGTTTGAACTCCATTGCCACAAGTAACCCAGGGGCAAACAAAAGCTCTCCAGTTCAAAGACATAATAATTTTAATAGCTTCCTGAGACTAAGAAAATATTTTGGAGTTTAATCCTGCCAAGTAAGAAGGGCCTCATAAATATATGCTGCTTTGAATTGAAGCCATAGATGGGGCTGCACTCTGGAGTAAGGACTATCTTGTAAACACAAGGGATTTATCCAAAATATAGAATCAAAATGGAAACAGACTAACTTTGACAAACCCCAAGACAAAAATTCTGCCAAATCAACATCCTCATTAATGGTTTCACTGCACTCTAAGACAAAACTGAAAGTTTAAGAGGAAGTTTTTTTTTTTAAGTCTATACGCTATTGTCCACAATTTTACAATGCAATAAAAATTTCAAAATATTAAATAAAATACTACTGGGAAAATTCGCCAAAGATTTCATTAATAAAGGGAGAATTGCAAGCCACGGAATGATAACATTTACTTGCAACACACATTAGTTAGTAGTTCATATATACAATTTGTTTTAAATTTGTAAAAAACACTAAGTAAAAAAGAGACAACACATTACAGCATTTGACAAGAAAAATAAACAAACACTTTATAGATAATCCAGAATGGCAAGTATATTTATAATAAAAGTATTCTTCAGATTAATAATCAAAGAAAGGCAAATTAAAGCCAGAGTGGAATACTAATACAGATACACAGAATAGCTAAAAACAAAGCAAGCAAAATAATGTCTTATGTAAATGTTGCACAAGAAGTCATAAACTACAGATAGGAGAATAAACAGAGATAACTGCTTTGGAAAAAACACTATGGACAATACCTAGGAAAGCCAAATATATGAATATCCTATGTACCAGCACTTCTGTATAAAAATTAATTAGAAAAATATGCATATGTTCAGCAAAAGACATACAAGAATGGTCAAGAAGTTCTAATTATAATAGTAATTTTTTTTTAAATTTGTCATAATTGTTTTAATGAATTATATGAATATTGTTCATATCCAATAGATAAGCTATACTGTAGATTACTCAACAAAATATCAGTCTTCAATGAGAATAAACATTTGATACATGCAATAACATAAATAAATCTGACAAAAATATTAAAAAACAAAAGTCAGAATTTAAAGAATAAGCTCTGTACAATTCATTTATAAAAATTTGCAAAAGTGGCAAAGCAACAATAAAAAAACCCATAATGCTAGAAGTTAGGATAAAAGTTATCTTTGTGAAGTAGTAGCTATTGGAAGGGAGTAACAGGAGGTTTCTAGGATGTCATGTATTCTATCTGTTGATCTGGATCCTAAAATGAGTAATTTCACATGTGGAAATCCACGATAGTGCATACTCGTTATTTTGACTTAATATTTTACTCATTTTCTTTCGTTATTTCACCTAATTTGTATGTTGTACTTCAATTTATTAAGTGGACGTCATCACAATTAGGCAAGAATAAGTACATAAGGAAGTGTAGATTACTGCTGGGGAGTATTGAAACTGTTAGTATTTCCACCTGAGAAAATAACGTGTCATGAACTACCATTTTGAAAACATACACCATGTCTCAGCAAGCAAACTCTATGGCAGCGAAGTATGACCATGCGCACGAGACTTTCGCTAACAAGTTCAGCACAGCATTTTAATTATAGCGTCAACAAGACAGAGGCAAGATGTCAATACAAATAAAAGGGGTATTTTGTGGTATAGTCATACAATGAACGAAATCGATAATGAATGGATCACATCCCTGATCATCGACTTGAATGAATCATAAAAGTCAAATGTTGTGTAAAAAGTAATACTATTGAAAAAATTCCAAATAGATAAAATGAAATTCTGTAGTAAAATATAAAGAAAAATAAAGAAGTGGCTTCTATAGACGTCAAATTGTTCCTGTGAAAAATACTCTGGAACATTTACCACAAAGTCATTGAATAGCAAATGCAAATTTTGACTCATAAATGCATCTGGATTGAATACAATGATAATAATACTAATAATAGTGCAAGCAAGAATAAGGTTTTTATAGTCAGACTTCAGCTGTAAGAGTATTGTGACATGGAAGAAATGGCATCCAGCATCCTGGTTACTTTGTAGTCTATATGCTCATTACCTCATTATTGAAAAACGGTTTGATATAGTAAAACCACAGGGGTTAAGCCATGGCCTTTCTGAACTCAAACCTAGGCTCCCACAGTCTCTAAACTTGAAGGCTTTTATCTCACTGGAACAGGTACATGGGGCAAGACAATACTTTTGGTTTTACGTCTTCATGAAATTCTCCTGGATGATCCCAAGTGTACGTTTTAGAATATACATATATATATATGTAGATAGATAGATAGATAAAATTTCTTTTTTAAGTTAATATAGCATGTTTTTCCAGTGGCGGGCCAAGTAAGACAAAATTTATGATAGCAAAATGAATAATAAAGTGAGGTAGTAATCTATACATCCATTAAACAATTTAAAATATATTTTCAATATTATTCACTAGGAAGCCTTTATTTCTATTTTAAGAGCTTTAACTGAAGATAATTCTTTAAAGATGAACTAGAAATCTGAGGACATGGGAGAAAAGTATCTACGTGGAATATATTGTGATTTTTAAGCCTAGAACTCATGTGCTGCGCCTTCTGTAATAGTGATTAGGACAGTAGCTCCTCATTCAAAGGGGGCTCTCAATTAGGTACAGCTTCATGCGAATCTTGACTCCAGTTTCAGTGTTTCTCTTCATAAGCAAACGACTGCACCCTCTTTGCTAATGAAAGAGAGAGAGAGAGAGAGAGAGACAGAGACAGAGACAGAGACAGAGAAACTCATGGCTTATTTTAAAACAGAGTATGTCATTTTATGCCTATTGCTTGTCTAGCCTTGTGTAACAAACAGCCGAAATTTAATTAGAACATTCATCTTTTAGGTTTGACCCCTTGTTCTTTTCACATGCTATCTACTCTAACCCATGGGGAGGAAAGTTAATTTTGAAAGTGCAAACCTACAACTCTACTACCACTTAGGGTATGGAATAAGAGACACCAAAGGCATCACTTGGTGAAAAAAAAATGCTTCCTTTTAAAAGGTAGACAGACAGTCAGGGTACAGAAGGTGAGGTGTCACTTCAGCAGATCCTAAATATTCTTACAGTTAGCTGGTTTATGTAACATACGCAGCTGTGATTCATTACAAAATGACAGTCTTAGAAAGAAAAAATGTCCCACATGCTTGTATCTTTCAGGGACTTGAATTTATTAAAGAAGAAAATAACAACATTACAAAGACATCTCTGAGTAATTAAAAATGTCCTTAATATTTCATGTTGCAGGAGCAGCCTGTTTTAAGCACTGTATTCTTTAATACCTGATTGATGAATATTTCTGGTATCTGAACTCTTGGGAAGTTTGATCACACCTGAAGCCACGGAGCTATAGGAAAAGTTGCCACTGGTAAGAGACAAGCAGTGCAAATATGCATATGAAATAATCCATGCTCAGGTTTCCTCCCTGTTCTCCGCACCTCAAGATGACCTCTCCAGCTAAGTTCTGCCCTTGATGGCTGAATGAAGGGTTTAGCAGGACTGTATAGAAGAAAATAGGTTATTTGGCCCTTCAGGATAGAAGAAAGGGAAAAAAGAGTAAGTCCCAAGGTTATTGAGTCTGACTTTTACAAAACAGCCAGGGAAACAAAACACTGGCATGATTTGTGATCAGAGCTAGAAACTACTGAAAATGTTTAGAAAGATTATACTTCTGCAATTACAATGAGAAACCTCATTCTAAGCAGATTTGTACACAAAAGCTGCCGCACCTCATTGTCTTAGGGGGATTACATGTCAGATTAAATTGAAGATCTTGGACTACCCTGGGATTTATGAGACTATTTTATACTGGAATAATTGGGAGAACTCCAAAGAATATAAGGTTTTGGGTAAAAGAAATAAAGGAATCCTTCCTTCAGAAGTTTAAGAACGTTAGTGTGAACATTCATCACTGTGGGGCTCTGCAGATAAATTCCCGAGTCGTGGTCCTACTGAAGTCTTAGTGGTCCATAGCCAGTGGTTACGGAAATTCTGTTGCACTTACATTTAATCCCCAAGGACTGTAGGGATTTTCAGTGCTAATATATTTGAAAAATAGGAATATATTGGGAAGTATCTATTAATTTCATCTCTTAACCATTGAAAGCAGTATTAGTTCTAAAAGCAAAGAAAGCACTAGCTGTGGATCAGTGCAGTTCTCTAAGTATATGATAGAATAACATGCACAAACTCATTTTCGGAATGATCATAATAAAATTGAATATTAGCTTCAGGAATTAGAAAATAATGCAAATTTTTGTATTTTCAGTTTCAGTCTTCTAAGTTATAAATTGGAGTCAGAATATAAATATAAATCTCCACTATTTACTATGGTTGTCGTTAAATTTTTGTAAAGGCATTTTTCCTTTACTTTGACAATAAATATATATAAATATGATTTAATGAACTTCTTGAATATTCCCATTTGTTATAACTTCTTCAAATGAATTAATAAATGATAAAACTAGTGCTTCTTCAGTTTTAATGACTATTCATGGGATACCATGGCAAATTATTCCCTTCTGTTATATTGAATTCTAACATTTGCATTTAAATAAAATATTTTGCATTTAATATCTTCTCTTTGCTTTGAGAAATAAAAAAAGAAAAGGCCACATTGAAGTCTGGGAAAATGTAAGCATAAAGCTAAACAAAAAGAACTATTTTTCCATGCATAAACTGTTAAGAAGGCTTAAAATTAATGCCAATTCTTTTTTTCAAACAGAAAATGAAAATTTGTATTAAATAGTTGCCTTTTCTTACTAGAGAATGGCATTTCTAAAAATAAATAATTTTTTTTATTAATTTAAAATTTTTGTTATCAATTCAAATTGCTAAATATAAACAAATATTTGTTGATCTATGCCTCCAGATTTCTACGTTAGCTTAGTAATGATCTATGTCACATTTGTGAAGTTTTTTTTGTTTTAATAATCACAGTAGTATTTGGTAACACTACGGTTAGCTATAACTTTAGCTATAACTTCATAAGCTGAAGTAAATAAAGTAGTATAACAGTAACATTGTACTAAAGTCTTTCAAAAACATAAAATATTGCAAATTATTGTAGTTACTGATGATATTGATATTGCTAACATCTCTTCAGTTAAATTTTTTTTTGTGTGTGTGGGTACCGGGGGTCGCCCTCAGGACCTCACACGCCAGCAGGTACCCGTGCCACTGAGCGATATCACCGGCCCTTTTTTCTTATGTGGGTTCCAGGAGTCGAACTCGGGCCCTCACACTTGCCAGGCAGGTGCTTATGCTGCTGAGCCATCTCACCGGCCCCAGTTAAATATTTTAATGGCTAAGTTTCTGGGGCACAACTTCTAAGCAAAATTTAATTCTATATTTCATTTAAGAAGCAAAAGATACTAAGAAACTAAAAATCAGGGACTTATCTTTACATACAATTCTACACCATGCCTTAGGTTGGACCTGTATGGTCTGATCGCTTTCTATTTATCCAACCGTACAGTGAGAAGTTATATAAAATCCAAGTCATCACAGAAAGATTTAGCAATTATTTTTCATAAAATTAACCACTAAACCGAGGAAAGAAACTCATTCATTTAAGAAAGATTCCAACAAAAATCTTTGGTAGAAAAGATGTTTTTTGTTTGTTTGTTTTGTGTTCCAATTTTTTCCTTGAAGGCTAACAAGAAAACTCTGGGAAACAGCCCAAATGCCCATCAACTGATGAACGGATAAAGAAGATAAGGTTTTTTTATACAATGGAGTACTACTCTGCCAAAAGAAGGATAAGCTTGAGACATTTCTGGGTCAATGGATGCACCTTGAGACTATACTCTTAAGTAGTGAAATAAATTGGACACACATATATAAATACCTCATTGTTTCTCTGCTGTGAGAAACCAAAAGTATAAATAAGGACCTAAATGTATAATAGGTATTATGAAATAGGAAGAAAATGTTCATATGGTGAGGGGAACAAGGGGAGGGGGAAGGAAAGAAGGGAAGAGTAAAAAAAATGAGAAAAGAAGGAAAAAATGGAATCAAAGCTTTGCAAATGGGAGGGGAGGGGAGGTTGAGAGGAGGGTGGGGAATGGGAAAAAAGAAGAAGCACAATATATCATGTACAGGTACACATTCTCCATGATGAGTGTGATCATTATATATACCTAAAATGTACCGATAAAATCTGACTGGAAAAAAAAATTCTAAGCTGGTGCCTGGTTTAATTCGGTGACCAATGTGATGACCGTGGAAGAATGATCTTCCTTCTGCTCCAAGAATATCCTTGACTCCTTGTATTCCAACACTGCATGCCCTTTTCTCAGGAATACCCCTCCCAAGTTGTTAGGATGGTTTACGGAAGGCTGGGAACAGTAGCCCCAAGGTCATAGTGAAAATACTGTTCTTACTCTCAATTGCCTACTGGAAAGGGTTTTAGCTGTCAGTTATGTGCTCTTCCATTTGCAGTGGAGGAAATCATTTGTTTATTCCACTTCGACTTTCAAAAGCAAAGACAATGAGACTTCAATGAGCTGATAGTTTAAAAATTGTTTTTCTTGTGACAAGCAGTGAATGTGATTTTTTTTGCATCACACTGTTTTTTGCCCATATTTTAAATAATAAATTTTGGGCCCAATTCTGAAGAATTTTCCTTGTTATTAATATTATTCTACATCTAAATAATTTCATTCAAAATATTTTATCAAAGAAGAAAACTATAGGTAAATATATAAAGTATTAGAGCAAAAAAAGCCTGCTGAAAATCATACGTAAACTCAGTTTCATTTTGCACGCTAAAAACATAACTTTGGATCAGATGGGGTACAGAGAGGCAAGCATGGGACAATTTCTATACTTCATTAGCTACATCAAAAATTGACACTTAACTTTAGATAGTGAGGCCTACTCATTGGATCTGAACTCTGCCTTCTGAGACACAAAGAAAGTTATTTAGGTCACCTTAGAAATAGCCCAGGAAATCAGAACTAGTGTGCTGATGAAATGCAGGCTGTAACTAGTTGTCACTGAATTTATGCACTTCTTCAAGGCTTCCCTGCTGCCTGTGTTTGTCGCTTCCTTATAATCCAACCACAAACCACAGTCAAGGCCTTTTAAGCATAGTGACGTAAGTATTAAGCATCTACATTCAGCGCAGTACAGGAAGTGATCCTGCAACACGGCATAAGTACACCTGGTCTCATCAAAACCAAAGGGCATGTGGGAAAATATAAAGCAACAACTTGTCCAACATGTAAGGCCCATTACAGACCTCTTTACATTCTTTTTTTTTTCCCCAGGAAGATAATTATTTTTTATTATTTTAAAGAAAAAAAAAAACAATAAAAACAATGATACAAAATTTCAAAACAAGATAATAGGAGAGTAACGATAGTTAATACATTGTGTATTATCTTCAAGTAGTTGCTCAGATAACAAGATTAGGCATGAAAAATGGATCAAACAATACAAGCACAAAACTTTCTTTGAAATGAACTAATAGAAATTAGTAATATAACTATCTTAACTACCTTGTGTATATATATATTTTTTTTTTTTCAGGAAGATAATTTAATCTCTAGAACTCTCTGGGACCATCTCATCTCTCAGCTTCCAATCTCATTTTTATCAGAATCTGCCATCTAGAGCACAAATATAGTGACAGTAAATTTGTCATCCAATGAATCAATGCAAGAGACACATTTGGCTTTTGTTTTACAAATTAAACAACCTGTGTCTTTAAGCTCCACTTCCCCATTAGTGCAGAGACGATGATTGTCCTTTGAAAATCATTTAGCAGATTCCCTGTGCAGGAGCTCCCCAGCATCTCAAGACACTGCAACGTCAGGAAATCTGAGGAAACCTTCGATTTCAAGTTCAATGTGGCCCTAGGTGAGAGTTCACACAGCGGTTATTGTCCAAGCCGATGTGGCCGTCGAAAGGCAGGAGTTGTCTTTTCTGGCCTTGTGGACTTTGAAGTTAGGAGTATTAGTGTTCAGCTTCTCCAGCAACCACATACCCTCCTCCAGGCCTCTTGCCACTGCCCCGGGCCCCATTCATAGCAGCATCAGGACATCTCTTATCTTTTCTACTAAGTGTGTTATTTATGTGGCCTTATTGATAAAATCAAGGGTTTCTTTTATTGTCTGATTATTTCATTACTATAGCATTCTGATATATGCTTTTCTCTCTGAGATATTTGTTACAGTTCATATTTCATTTATCTTACTTTTGTTTCCCCTGAGTTCTGCTTCTCTTGTGTTTATTTTTTTTTCTTTCACATTAGTGGTTTTCATTAAATAGCTAATGATCTCTTTTTAAATTTATTTTAAAGAGAAGAAAAGATAAAAGTAACAGTGAAACAGAGTTTCAAAACAAGTTAGTAGGACAGTACAATAATTAATACATTGTGTATTGTTGTCTTCATAGTAGTTATTCGGAGTACAAGATATAGGCATGATATCTTGTCCAAACTAAATTAGCATAAACCTTTCTTTTCAATGAAATAAGGGAAACTAGCTGTGCAACTATCTTAACTATCTTGTGTATATATATTTTTCTTTTTCCCTTTCTTCCTTTATCCTTTCCCCCATCATAGTTTGTCTTTTCTTTTGAACAATTTCTTCCCAATTCACAATATCTATTGTACATTTTGAATCTTATTTACTCATTCAGTTTCTCACACTAATGAGACAATACGATGTTTACACACATGGGTCTGATTTATTTCATTTATGAGTATGGTCTCAAGTTGCATCCATTTACCTATAAAAGCCTTTTCATATTCTTATACCAATTTTTTTTATAACTGGGGACTGAACCCAGGGCCTTCACAATGAGCTACATCTCCGGCCCCTTTTTCATATTTTTACTTTAAGACAGGGTCTCACTAAGTCCCTATGTTGCCCAGGCTGACTGCCCTTGTACTTGGGATCCTCCTGCCTCAACTTCTCAGAGTGCTGGGGTTACAGATGTAATCCACAATCCCAAATGCCCAACATGCTATTCCAATTTGTTTCCTTTTTATTTTGAGCCCCAACTATCTGAAATTTACAAAATTTTGTGTAGAACTATTTTTTAAAAGTAATATTTCTGTTCAAGTTTATGCAAATTAACATTCGATGTAGATTCTAGACCTAATAGATAAGCTTGATTTCAAATCTGTAATCTACAGTATGTTGGGCAATTGCCTAATTATGGTATCACAGAAATACTGCTTGTGTCTTTTTAAGCCATTTAGACTTCGTGAATTGCATTTCACTAAAACCTATCATGACCCATATACAAGCAGCTACAGAGATTCTTTCTAAACCCTAATTTATAATACATTGACCATCTTGCCATGAGAAAACCTTGAGTACTTTTTAAAATATCACTTAGCATTCAGAAGTGATGAAAAGAAGAAAACAAGAAAATAAGAGATAAATGACTGGCAGATCTGGCAGTGGCATGCGTTCGGGTGGGATGCTCTTCATGAGTAGTGCCAGCTCTCTTCCAAAATTCTGTCAGCACCCACTAGACATATATCCATACATACAGCCTGTTCTAGTGTATTATTCGCTTTCATCAAGAACACCATAATGTAATATCTGAGGAAAGTTAGAAATCTAGTTGAATCTAGAAGGCTAGTTAGCTTTCCTCCTTAATTGAGTTTGGTTACAATTGAAGTTTGATCAATGGAAAGGAAAAAAGAACTTCAAAAGGAAGAAATTCTCTGCAGGCTGGGAATCTGCATGTAATGAAATGTTTAAGGTAACAAAAAGCTTCAAGTGCCCTGGGATACTAGAATATGTTAAGTAGTCTTTAGAGTGCAAAGGAGCGTGAAGCGAACTCCTTTCGTTTGTATTTATATCTGGGGTAAATGAAACGGCACAACAAGTAGAGGTAAATGTTTTTGTTTATATATGATGCTGAAACAAGTTTCCAATTTTGCTTAAACTCTATCATATTTAGCTTCTTTGATTAACTAATTCCTTGGCCTTCTACAAGCTACAATTCATTATAGTGTTTTACTGTGTCCCTGATTCCTTCCAGAGGATCACTAAGCAAAATTTTGGAAAACAAGTCATTCATAGGTTGGGGGATACCTGTTTAGCAGTCCCTACTAATTTTACTAATACACATTGTTCCAGAGTCTAACTTCAGCAAACATTGCTGAAATTTCCATCACCTCCATTCTACCGAATACCTTTGTGTCACCTACAGATTTTTAATTATTTTAATAGGCATTACATATTGCTCTTATGTATCAAGTAAGATCTAGCCCCTTTGCATATTGTTAATATGAAAAACTAATCCTTTGAGAAAGGTATTATTACAAAACCCATTATAGGGCTGGTGAGATGGCTCAGTGGCATAAGTGCCTGCCTGGCAAGCGTGAGGTCCTGAGTTGGACTCCCGGAACCCACACACACAAAAAGGGCCGGTGATATCGCTCAGCGGCACAGGCGCCTGCTGGCACCACGAGGTCCTGAGGTCAACCCCCGGTACCCACAAAAAAAAAAACATTATAGACTATGAAACTGAGGCCAAAGAAGTTAGGTAACATGACACAGACTGGAGGCTGTAAATAGCAAAGCTATTATTCACATTGTCTCAGCAAGATAATGATACAAAAGACAAATACCATGTAAATTAGCATACTTATTTAAATTCATTAAATCTCATTCATATAGTTCAGAGGAAATATGGAAATTCTTGATACTCTTCACCTGAGGTCTGATGTGCACTATAGCAGCTTTGTATGTTGGTATCCTGTTCCATCACAAGAAGATGTCATAAGAGCTACTAAACTTTAAATAAATAGTTAGATTTAAGGTTATCTACTGAATATGGAGAATATAAACAGGCTACATTGTATTTCTATACCTAGCAATTTTATTCTTTTGATTAATTTACACACATTTTCTAAGAAACCAAGAGCTTTAAATTACCCAAAGGGACATTAAATTTATTTAGGAATGGGGATTCACAATTAGCCATCTGCTAGGCATTTGGAGAGTGAAAAGACTGTGATGTGAGCCCTCTTATCAAGGGTGTTACATTTTCTTTAGGAAAGTGTTGGCCCCAAAATCACTTTTAAGAAACAAGGAGTATATTTTATTTATTTATTTATTTATTTATTTATTTATTTATTTATTGACAGGGTCTTGCTATGTAGCCCAGGCTGGCCTTGAACTTGTGGTAATCCTCCTGCTTCAGCCTCCCATGCATTGGGATTACATCTGTGGGCCACTATGCCCACTTTAGCATCAAGATATTCTAAAGACTCTAATGTTCAGACCACCTCCGTGGAATCACCTACTGTGTGCGCTATGGGTGCAGTCTTCTGGACTGCACCTGACCTCCCCTAATCACAGTCCCTGGGCATAGAGATAAAGATTTTTGCATTGTTAGCAAATGTTCCAAGGTCTAGGCATGTAGCTCAGTGCTAGAGTGCTTGCCTAGCATGCCCAAGGCCTTGAGTTCAACCCCTGGCTCAGAGAAAATAACAGTAATAAAAAAATGTATTTAAATTGATGATTTTAAAAGAAGAAACTCTCCAGCTGATCCTATGTGTGCTGAAGATTAACAACCTCAATTAAGTGGCTCAACTGAGATGCAAGAGATAATTCATGTAAATAGAGATTAAGGAATATTACTTAGATAAGCACTCAAGATGGATAAAGTACATGATCCATTTCATATAAAATTACCAAAGCATTGGCAAAGACAGCATTTTTTCTTTTGTTTTGTAAAGACTTATGTGCAGGAATATGAATACCTTGATTATGAGGACCAGTGTGCCAGACATCCCAGGCAGTGGTGCCACTCTGCTTGGCATCATAGATAATGCTTAATAAGAATTTGTCAGTTGAATAAATTAATGGAGACCTTAAATGTGGGACTGAGAAACTCAAAAGCAGTATTTGAAATAAACTCTAGACATAGATATCACTTATTTCAAATACTTTCAAATACTATATTTAATTTTTACCTTGCATCATGTTCACAACACCTCCAGGACAGACATTCTCATATATTACAAAATAGGAAATTCAGGCTTGGAAAGCCAAAAGCGGTCCTGGAGGTATAACTCCATGGTAGAGTGAATCCTTAGCATGTGTGAGGTAGTGGATTCAATCCCTAGCACACACACACAGGAAAGAGAGAAATCCTGAATGAAGCCACTCACCTGGTTTTATGCATCTACTCTGCGAGCCCAGGTGAGGCTGATATTTTTCCATCCCTGGGTGCTCACTGCTCACCACCAGGAACCCTGGAAGGGTGCTCACTGAAGATTTCCCAATGTAGACCTATTTGTCTTGGTGTTTGCCCATGAAGATACAGCTGTGAATGCCACAAGGACAATGTTTGCCCAGCATCAGGTAAGAAAACTCCTTCCATGGGCAAGAAAGGTCACACTGACCTTTCCACACGGAGTCATGTGGTGCAGAGCCACAGAGCAAACCTCTCTTTATTCACAGACTGAAATAATGGAAGTGGGCTGACCTTTCACACCATGATAATAAAGACGTAATGAGCCTTGGGGGATTCTTTCAGTACGATATGGAATTGAAATTAAGTAATTAATCTTATAAACATAGAGTTATGCCCTTTTGCTTTAGCCAGGACTTTGTTTGGCTTTATGTGCTTTATTCTGCATGTGTAAGGGGACAGGAAGGAAAACCCGAGTAACCTATACTTTCTAGTAAAGTAACGAAACGAGTATATACCTTCCGATCTCTATTTGCCTCAGTTACCAGAATATGTTTAAAGTATTCAGGAGGCTGAATCATTTGTACTATTTGTTTTATAGCTTTGTATAACCAATTTTTCTTCTTTATGACTTAGAAGGATCAGAAAGGAAATATCTCAAAATTGAACAGAATTGAATTTTTCTAATGTAGTTTTCTTTCTGTAAACAATAAATGTTTACATTTACTGAAATACCTTGTAAACTCTTGTCTGCTTTTTCCATAAATCGATGTGAATTAAGTTTGAACCATATCTACATCACTTAATGTGTTGACAAGGAAATACGCACATATTCTACTTCTTGCTTTACATCCATCATAATACAAAAAAAAAATACCACAAGATGTCAGGAAATTGATTATTTCAAAGTACAAAAAATGTCAAGAATAGTGATTTCTTAAATAATGATATTACTAATCAAAATTTAAGGCAAGAATACAAATTTGAATATCAAATATATATAATTTGTAGTGAGAGTGTGATGAGTACTAACATATGCAGAAAGTAGCTGCAATTTACCATTTTAATATACATATAAAGAAAACATACAAACTGATTTTTTTCAGGCCATAAATATCTATATGATATTTGCATTTAGGCATGGGTATATAAAATCTAGATCTAAAACAAGGAAATATAATGAAAGGTGAAGTATATTCTTATTTCTGTGTCCAAATACTGAAATAATTATTATTCACAAAAACTTCATCTCTTTATGTGAATATTACATCAAACACTTAATATTATCTATAAAAATATTACTTAGGGCCGTGGCTCAGCGGCAAAATCACTGGCCTGGCAAGCACAAGGTCCTGAGTTCGATTCCCGGTACCCACATAAAGGAAAAAAGGGCCGGTGATATCACTCAGCGGCACAAGTGCTTGCTGGCAAGCGTGAGGTCCTGAGGTCGACTCCCAGTACCCACATAAAAAAAAAAAATTTTATATATATATATATATATATATATATATATATATACATATTACCTAATAATAACACAAATAGGGACATATATATAGTGTTGTAGACACCTTGCAGACATGACTTGGTAAGATTTGTTTACAGACAACCCATTAACAGAGACCACACTGAGGCAACGCTGAACGGGCTTTAGAATCAATCAATTAGCTTTCTGTATTAACTTATGAGTATGTCTCAGGCCTAAGTAACTTGTCCGATGAGCCAGCAGCTGGCACACAGACACAGAACTCTCCACACCAATGGTCACGGTTGAGACCTGTAGTGGCCTGTGACACAGCGACATCTCTGAAGGCAAGAAAAGACCGCAACTGAGGACACTAACTCACTCCCCTAATGCTGTCATCCAAAGCACCAAAGTTAGTAATTCAAGGACAACAACTGCCAACCTTAGAGATAAAACAGTTCTCTCATAAGCAAGATCTCCTGCTCGGAATGTCTTCGATCCATTTTCACAAGGCCTTGCTCACTTTCACTCCCTTTTGCCTCAGCTATTCCCTGCACTGTCCTGCACACCCCTTGATATGATATTGCTCAATCAATAGTGGGCTATTTTGGAGAATTCGGGGTCTGGCCACAAGAGCTCTGACCTTCCTGGACCCCCAAATACCATGTTACTTTTGTCTACTGTCTTTTGTCCTTTGTCGTACACTCAACTATAAGATTGGGAGACTGGCCAGCTCCCAATAACACATTAAATTTTTCCTGGTATAGATCAAATTACTATATTTCATAGTCTTTCTTTTAAATTGAATAATATGTAGACATCACCATTCAAGGCATTATTTCAAACACTAAATTATAGGACTATGTGTTTGTTTGCTATACCTTAACAATCTTCCTATGAGATTCCTAAAGTAAAACAGGATATACCTGTATATTGCCAATGCCCAAAAGAAATGAAGCCTCAAGCAATATTTCCTGATACAGTATCTAGGATAGAACCTCAAAATTACATGAATTTAGATTGACCCTTGGTAAAATTAAAAGGGTACAAAGTTTGTCTTCAGTGCCCTTCCAAATCTCCATTTTGAACAGTATGATGTAATCAGGTACCTATAAAAGAGCTATGTTCCTGTTGAAACTTTTCCCTTCCTAGGTGGAAGGATTGCTCCTACTGGAAGTATTTGTCAGCATGAATAAAAGCGATCTCATCATCTCCCTCATATCCCACTTCAGTGGCTATTGTCCTTGAATTTTCACACTTAATACACTATCAACCAGAACTTAAATTTAATGCTCTATAATTTGCATTTTATATAGTTGTCATTGAGGCATTATCTTTTGTTGAATATTAGAAATCAAGTTATAGAATAATTCTTCCCTTTCTAAAAGGGAAAAGATTCAAATTTCTTGTTCAACAGTTTTCCAGGGATGTGTCTCTTTGCCAACCATTTTTTTTCATGAACCATATTTGTACATATCCATGGCATGCCTCTGCCATTTTAATTAGTACTTCTATTCACACTATGAGAATTGAGAATGTAGGTGTTGAATTCATGTAGTTAATTAACAATAGGTATGATTTGAAAAACAGAAAATATTTTGAAACATAAACCTGAGAGATAAATATGCCTCAATAAACAAGGGAGTTAATATTGAGTTGTCATATAGCTGTTACAAAGCAGAAAATTCCCATGAAAATTATTTCAATCTGCTTAAATCTCAACATCCCAGACACTCTTTTACATTATTTAGAGACTTAGAATAAAGCCTCCCTTATGATTCCTAAATCTTTAAATATTACCAATGCATCTACCATTGGACATTTTAAAAACTCTGATTCATCCATAATGCAATGTGAAGAAAAGACAGTGTCATCTTTACCATCTTGTTTTCTATACATATCATCTTAAATTTCACTCAGTTACCTACAGATTACTGCAATATTTTCTGAGGGATTAAAAAAATATTTTTACCAGGATGTACTAGCTCTTAGGAATAAAAATAGCCAAATAGTGTAACTGTTACTGCAATTATTTATATATATGATGCACACACACACGCACACATATGTGTGTGTATATATATATATATATATAATGATACGCTGAATTTGCTCAAAGGAAAATTTTACTAATATTTGCTGTGCAGGCTGAAATGACAGCTCTGACCTCAAATGTGACAATTTGTTCAACTTTGATGGATGTGCTGCTTGATTTACTTGTCTATGTATATAAAATAATAGTTTAGTTGAGATAGAAAGAGAAAGAGGTTTGCATAAAGTAATTCTGAGATATGGTGGTTATTTGATAGAGAACTATGTTTTTTCTCAAGATGATTATACAAAAATATATAAAATTACTTAGGCTACTAATGAAACTATTTGTTTTGTCCAAATTTCCTACAAGAAAAACTATTCATAGATGTAACTGATTTTCTTGACTGTCACCAATATAGTACCTGTTAAGATACCACATGATATTTACTTCTTAGTCCATTCTAACCACATAATGTTCACTTCTACAGATTGTTCAATTTTTAAATCCCAAGATGTTATGATTTTAACTCAGATGATAGTTTTACTATTTCATCAAATACCAATCTTCATTTACATATCTCAGAATGTAACCAGCACTGCAAAAAGGAACTTTAAAAGTTTTTTTTTTATTTTAGAAGTAACTTCTCCAAACATCTTCCTGCTGATCACATAACCAATACCCACTCCTCCCTCAGCCCCAAAGAAGAGACAGAATATTCAGATGCCAGCCCTAGGAGGCCTGAGCCCTGTTTCTATCCAGGAGAAAGAAGAGGATGACCTGAAAAGGGCTGGAAGGGACACCACAAGTGTGCAGAACTGCACTGCCTCTCTGTGCCCTGCCTTCTGTTCTTTCCTATAAAAGACCCTCACCCACCTGAACATTGAGAGATGGTGACTTGAGTCAAATGGGCCCCTCCATCTCCTCAGAGTTAGCTTTGAATGAATCCTTTTTCCTTTTTACCAAAATATATGGGCTCCTTAGATCTGGTTGGCAGGGTGCAAACAAGCCTAAACATATGAACCTGAGTGGCCAGCCGTATGTATGTTCTCAAATGTTGGAGCGTGTTGAAGTAACCTGGTATACTTGGTAAAGCTGAGACCACTCATCTCAATACCCACCAGAGTTTCTTATTCAAAATCAAATGTCCCCAAAAATTTCCTTTGCTAAGTTCTACTCGGGAGACACACAGGCAGAGCTAGCTGCACATGGATGTAGCCTGTGCTGTCACACACAGCCTTGTGCTCAGAAGACCCCTGTGCTTGGCTTAATATTCTGCTCATATTTTCTTGAAAGTCTGTAACTTTGGAACAAGGGCTCCTTCAGCTCATTTTGTCTTGTAGTTGGTTTATACCTGGAAATAAATTTAATTTAAACACGGTGTTTTCTCTTCTACTATAAATTTAGTTAACAATAGACAACTAAAAATTTTAGAAAGGAGTCAGAGTATAATTTTTAAAGCCAAAATCACTTCTAGAACACCCACACATAGGAAGTGAGGCAAGTGTAACAACTTTATCAAATAAGAAAACTAATATTGCAAGGGAGAAAAAGAAAATGAGGACATGTAAAGTTGGAATATATAGGTGAGGGTGTTGGCCAGAGGTGTGTCTGAGATGGATATGCAGAGGTAAAGGACTTTTGGAGCCACACACCCAAAACCTCCTGGAATGTATAGTGAGAGATTAAAGGATAGCCTACAGGGCCACAAGTCCAAGTAGGATCAAAACATATTGCCTTAAGAAATGAATGTTCTGGCCCTCTCCTACCCATACTCTAATCACTCACATTGTCTTTAAGGTCAATCATGTAACAGACCACCCCGACATTCCCCTGTCCTTCCTGGCCCTGTCAATAAAAAGCCACAGAAGCTGCAATTCAGGGCCATCTTTATGAGACTCTCATGCTGTAGGGTTTGAACTGGACATTGACTCCAAGTAACCTCTCCTCCTTTGCACCGTGCCACAGTCATGAACTGCAACAGATATACCCTGAAATTCAATTAAAGAGAAAAAAACTTTGAGTCAAAGGACTTCTAGTTTTTGAAAGAACATTTTCATGTCTACAGGGAGAAGATAATCAGAGACTTGCAAATAAGAGAAACATATTGTTCAGTAAATGGGATAATCATTTGATCTGGTGTGAAATACTAACACCTTATAAACTGGGTCCGGAGGGATTTCCAACCTAGATCAGAATTACAGCATGCTCTAGTAGCAAGATTAATTTACTCAATCCATGTGGGTATGGTTCTATTTGGAAGTTTTATAAATTATTAAAGCAATGCATTTATTATGTTATGCACAGGAAAAAAAAGTATTTATTTATTTTTAAACAGAAATCACAAGTATGCAAAATGGAAAGAAAAAAACAAGAAGTCTTTTGTACTACTTTAAAAGGACCACACTAAGGATTATTTCTATGTGAGCATAGTAATGTCCAGTGTACAGAAGATGAAAGGAATACATCGATGTTTTGTTACAGCTATAATGAACTTCCAAGTGTCAGGCAAACAAAATGCCTAATACTTTCTATAATTCATCCTCTGTTTGAAATAACAGAGATGCAAAAAATTAAATAACTGAGCACAGTAAGAATGAATTAAATAAAGCATTTCAAAATATTGTTTTCTTGTCCAGAAGAATTTATTTTCACTAAAAAATATGTAAATGGTAGACACTGAATCAAAATTATTCTGAAAATTAATAGAATTTGAACAGCATAACTATAATTGATGCAACTCATAAAAATAAAATTTATTCTTTAGTACAACCTCCATTTCTGTGGACTTAAAATTTTACAGGGAGGCTTCCATAACTTTCATTTCTTAGGCAAGAGTCATGCAAAGAATGATTAATCCATCTCTACTATTGTTTCCTTGAATTATGAGAATCTAGAGAGTGAAACCAAAGCAAAACCTTAATAAACTCTCTTGCTTCTAGTTACTCGATTTCATCACTGATATCAAAAGTCACTTAGCTAAACAGTAAAGAATTTGTATTGATTGGGGGTTTATACAGGAATAGAATCAATATAATATACAATTATGAAAGGCTTACACAATCAGAAATGAGGAAGTCCACAATGGCCATCTGCATTCTATAGATACAGAGGATCCAGCAGATGCTTGATTCAAGAGTCTGGAACCCTCAGAAAAAGTGAAATCAGGATTACAGTTCTAGTCGAAGCTGAAGGCCTGGAAGTTCCTTGGAGAGTCACTAATGTGAGTCCATTTTAAAAGACTGGAGAAGATAGAGTTTGATGTTCACAGAAAATGACAGCACTGAAAGACGCACCCAATCAGAAGTGAACTTTCAAGCACAATTTCCTCCTTTTTCCCCTTTTCAGTCCATGTGGCCTGCAAGCCAATTGGATAGTGCACCCTACAGTCAGGATGGGTCTTCCCTCTTCAGCTTGCTGCCCACATGCCTCACACCTCACACCTCTGGAAACACCTCACAGACACACCCAGATGGGTGCTTTATTAATTTTCTTGGTGTCTTTTATTCCACTTAAATTGATAATCAAGATTAATTCCCATTAGGTGTTCCATCTTAATGGTAACAATTGCTTAAGTTGTTTTTCAAGAATTTAAAAGCAGCATTTTTAGCTGAAACCAGTAGAAGCCACCAACCCCTCCACTGTGCCCTACTTAAGTGTGCAATGACTTTTTACACCAACAGACAAAAAATTCACCTACAGCCATGCTAATGTTGTTTTCCAAACATGAGATCTATGAAGAGCCCTGATGTTGAATTACACACCAGCAGACTACTAATTACTTTACTGTTTCTTACCTTCAACTGGTTTTCCCTGTGTCTCAGACCTATCTGTTTCTTTATCCTGTAAATCCCTAAATTCTGTCCTTGGGGAGATAGATTTGAGCCTTGCTCTCCATCTTTATGCTGTCTCCATGTTGGCTGCCTTGCGAATATACTGTTGGTTTAATGCACCATTTCAGTGACTGGCATATTGCTACAGTGGGCAAACAGATTTGAGCCAGTAATAGTGATGTAAATCTCATAAAATTTTTAGTGATATGTAATTTAGAGGAGTGCTTAGGATGATGTCTGATACTCATTAAGTAATAGATATTATTACTGTTTTATAATTATCATAATAGAACCCTAGACAAGTGAAACATAATTATCATAAGATAACAGAGCCTTAGACTACTGAAACAAACACAAAAGCTACTGAAAGTGTTTTTTGAAACTGAACAACTCCAATGAATTTCATGTGTGAAATTTGCATAACTTGTCTCATAAATAGAATTGCCCAAAGTAAGATCTGTGTTTTATTCATTTTTGCATTACTTATGCAAAATCCCAGGCTCAAATAAATACTTGTTGGATTGAATTTCCTATATGTGTTTAACTATCTGTACAAATTTTTTGCAAATATCATAGAAAAGCTATGTTCTTTAAGAAATGATAAAAAAGAGAAAGTCATTAAAATTTGAGATGTGGCCTATAAGAGACCTTGGACATTATAAAGTCCAGGATCTTCATTAGAGATAAGAAAATATGACCTAGAAAAGCCAAACTGCATGTCAAAATACATAGCTACTGAACCCCTACAGTGAGATTATAATCCAAATATCTTAATTTCCTCATCAGTGTTGCTCACGCTGAAATCCTTTATTTTCTAATCCCCAGACAGGCAAGCATTATTGCCTTATAACATCACAATAGCTTCTTTACACTGTCGAAAATGCCTAAAAGTGGGAGAAATTTCCAATGAGTTGCCTGGCTCTGCTGATAGAGAAATTGACATTATGATTTTTTAAAAAGAGAGAATCAATGAAAATATTACATGCGAATAAATGTCACCCAATTATATCTCACCATTTTAAGTGTTAAAGATATGGGAAACAAGGAGTCACAAAGATTCTACAAAAATATTAACCCTAATCATTCTTCAATTACGAATCAAGCAAATAAAAATGCAACATTTTTTTCCATAACAGCAAATGTATCTTGGCAAAGAACCAGTTAGTTAAGTATGTTCCTCCGAAATTTCATAACTTTCTAATAGCTAAAGGATATTTGTGATCCCAAACTGGCACATATTCCTATAACACTTTAATTCCTTTCAATGTTTTTGACTATATACACATACAGTCACATGCACACACACACACCTTTTCCATGACTTGTTTTGATATAAATTTTTACAAAAATTTTTAAGAATTAATTCTATGATTCATAAATTTATGATACAAAGTTATTCAATTACCACCCATTTGCAAGATTTGAAGGATATTATGTGTACTCGATGAAATACCTATCCACAGACACTGTTTTCTTATAATAAATGCAACATATAATTCATCTAATTTATCAGTCTCTACTGATATTGTATGCCCAGGCTTCACAACTAGGAGCAGAGCATCTCTTGTTTCTCAGGATTTTATCAACACTTGGAACAATGATGGAAATCTAGTAAGCATTCCATAAATTTTGATGAGTGAATTAATATATTCATGGAGGAATATATGAAAGAATGACTGAATATTCCAATGGAGAATCTCTAGATGGAAAATCATTACCCTTGAAACAAGATTGTTAAGTAAAGGCTGGCTTCCAACCTGCGGCCAGAATGATGCTGTTAAAAATACAACAGCGACAGGAATGTAATATTACTTCTGTCCTGAAAGGCTGACAAATTTAATCCCTATTTTTATTTTTAATTTCCTCTTATTTCTTCCCAGAGAAAAACCACCAAATACAATTCAACTTATTTCCCCTTTTTCTTTCTATCTCCACATTCCACAATCTCTCATCCTTTCTCTCAAATCCAAACTCAGGGGCCACCTTCATACTCCTGGAAAGTGTGAGGCACATGCCACCTGAAGCTCTTTGTGTTGGCTCTTTATTTTAACCTGATATGCGGTGACCCCTAAAAATTGTTACACTGAATAATGAACTTTGAACTTTTAAAAGATGTCCATTTGGTTCAGTCTTCTTTAGGATAATGCAAGCAATAATTTTGCACTAGTATTCATATGTATCATCAATTTTTATTTCCCTTCCCTCAAATAGAGACCTTCAAAAAACTACAGTTGATTTTCATAGAAACAACACATATTTCCAGTAAGTGCAGCTCAAAAAACTCTCACTCACCTGTCTAAATGATCTTAAACAATATAAAACTAGAGTGACAATGATAAATATTGTGGGGGTGGATGGGAGGGAGGGGTGAGCTTGTATTCAGCTATACGGTATCATTATTTTAGACTAGACCATTTCTTTGACTCTTGTGTTCACTAATTGCACAGCTTTTATTAAGACACTGACTAAAGAAAGACATTATTAAACTCAGATTAAGGTCTCTATAAATTATTACAGAAAAATACATAAAAGATGTTTTAGTTTGATAGAATGAAGTAATATTTAAATCATATTATAAAACCATTGTATTTTCCAAGTGCATGAAAGTTAAGTGGAGTAAACATTTTCATAAATGGAGAGAATTTTTTAATTCTGTCCAATTATGTTGTTGAAATTTGAGCGGGTTGAGCAAAGGTCCATTTCTTCTATTTTCTAGTTTTTTTTCTTCATAAAGGGAATGATGGATGAAAATACGTTTGTGTGTTCCTTCAACATTAAATCTTTTTAGTTCCTGTCCCAGTAAATTATCAAAATTTCTTTCCTGTCGCCAAAACACTGACCCGTCCACCAGCTCACCCACCTCACTGTGAATAATTTCACAGATTAGCAGTCACCCACACACTTTGCTCCTAATCTCTCCGTAGTGCTTTATTTTACACATGAGATTGTTTGCTAAAGGACATGAGGTTGAGGTACAGTGAGAAAAACTGTACAAAGCAGAATAGCCAAGGGAGGTTTGGAGATGTTCTCCAGATGTATAATCAGAAATGCAGAGAAAAACTGTCCCAGGATAGTAAGGAAGAAAATAAGATTTTACAGTAAGCCCACAAAAGTACAAATATATACACAATGATATGTTAATCTCATATCTAGGAAATCATCCTAGAATTTCATTTATATTAACATAAAGTGTCAGGTACATGGTTCTCCAGTGTAACATCACTTCCAATACTAAAAAACGAGGAACAGTTCATTTGTCCATAAGGGAGCCATAAATAAACCACAAGGGATGCTATGCAGTATAAAGTGAGAACACTCTCCTTTTGCAGATAGAAAAATGATCTCAAAGATATATTGAAAGAAAGGATTCCAGATGAGGGAAACGTGTGTAATACATTACTATTATTGTATTAAAAGATAAAGAGGAAACATGGATTCATGTTACGTGTCATATAATGCTGTGATCAACAATAGACTCAGTATAGAATCTGTATACAGTAGACTTTGTAAACACCACTGGATGTCATTGCCCAGTGACACCACTGCTCTTTTGTCTGTGATAAATGCTGCCAGTCTGCACAAAATGAGATTCCCTAATGACGTATTGCTCATGTGCTAGCCATTAAGTGACACGTGGTTCTGTTTGATACTCATAAAAACTCTAAAATTAAGCCTAGTAATTTTTAAGCATTTTAATTAACTTAAAAGTTTAATTCACAGTTATACAAAATGAAATAAAAATGTCAGTTTTTTTTTTTTGTGGGTACCAGGGGGTCGACCTCAGGACCTCGCGCACCAACAGGCATCCATGCCACTGAGCGATATCACCGGCCCCTTTTTCGTATGTGGGATCTGGGAGTCAAACTCGGGCCCTCACGCTTGCAAGGCAGGCGCTTACGCCGCTGAGCCATCTCACCGGCCCAAAAATGTCAGTTTTACACCCTGAATGTATTGTACATATGGCAATCCCAAGAGAGTCATAAGAAATAATATTATACTTTAAAGGAACAGAAAAGGAAGAATAAACTATGCTCAACAGTGGTAAGAGGAAAGAAATTTAAAAGACCATGACAGAACTAAATGAAATGATAACTAGGAAAACCATAGATAAAATTAAGAAAATTGAGGTGATTCATCTGAAAGAAGAAATAAAAGTGATAAATCTTTAGATAGATTAATAAAAGAGAAGACATAAACAAAATGGGAAATGAAATGAGAGACAATACAACTGGTATCTTAGAAACACAAAGAATCTGAAGAAACTATTTTGAACAATTATATACCAACAATTTGGGTATCCTAAAAGAAATGGATAAATTCCTAGAAAACACAATCTACCCACACGGAATCATGAAGTAATAGGAAATGTGAAGAGACTGATGGTGAACAGAGATTGAATCACTAATTGAAGAAAAACCTCCTGTCAAACAAAAAGCCAGGATCAGATGCTTTTGTGGGTGAATTCTGTCAATAGTTTAAATTACATTAAACCTTCTCAAATTCTTTCACAAAACCAAAGAGGAAGGAACACTTTCCAATTCACTTTACAAGGCTAACATTTCCCTGATAGCAGAGCCAGAAAACCATAGCACAAGAAACTAAAATAACAGGCCAACATCCTAGATGCACATAGGTGCAAAAACCCTCAATGAAGCAGCAAACTATATTCAACAACCCATTAAAAACAATTACACAGGGCCAGTGAGATAGCTCAGCAGCATAGGCGCCTGCCTGGCAAGCACGAGGTCCTGAGTTCAACTCCCGGTACCCACATAAATGAAATAAAGGGCCAGTGATATCGCTCAGCAGCACAAGCACCTGCTGGCAAGCCTGAGGTCCTGAGTTCAACTCCCAGTACCCACATTAAAAAAAAAATTACACATCATGATTAGTTGAAATGTATTCCTGAGATGCAAGGATGGTTTGAGATTTACAAGTAAATAAATGTGACATATCCAAGTCTTCCTTAACCAAGCCAGTTACCCACTGTCAACTGACATCCCAAAATATTTAATAGGAAATTCCAGAAATAGGCAATTTCAAATTTTAAATGTTTTTATTAGAGTATAATTGTTTTAATTTATTATTAGTCATTATTGTTAATATAATAGTGTGCCAGCTTCATAAATTAAACATAGGAAAACATATGCATAGATATATACATGCACACACACACACATATATATATATACACACACACAAAATGGTGTCTCGGTTCACGAACTTAATTATTTCACGATTCATGGAATGAGTTCTAAGATCAGAGTCATGGAAAGAATTAAATTCGTGAACTGAGGTTTGTGTGTGTGTGTGTGTGTGAGAGAGAGAGAGAGAGAAAGAGAGAGAGAGTCTGCAAAAAATATATACACATTTCAGCAGTTTGGCCTACTAAGAAATGTCTGGAAGCTCATGGCCACCACTTTGAGCACCTCTTATAATTGTAGAGGCCAAAGGTAACTTGTATCAGTCTCATAATGTCTCAGTAAATTTAGTATTAAAATATTTATACCAGTTTTACTTTTCCTGATGTATATTTTGGCAGTATCTCTGTCTCTGTCTCTCTCTCTGTGTCTCTCTGTCTCTCTCTCTCTCTCTATATATATATATATCATAAATATATCATAATATATACTGCTCTGTACTTCCATGGTTTTAGACCACAGCAGAACGTCTTAGAACGTAACCCTGTAGAAGCGAGGAGCTACTTTATAATATTAACAGAAGAAAGGATAAATATCACATGATCAACTGCATGGATGTAGGAAAAACAGACAAATGTCAACATCTTTTCAAGATATAAGTGCTCAACCAATTACTTATAGAAAGAATATACTTCAGAACAGCAAAGACCCCGTGTCACGACGTGCACCACCCCCGACATCATGCACAGTAAGACAAGGGTAAGCAGTCTTGCTGTTCCCATTCAACACTGTACCGGAAATCCTACTCAGAGCAGTCAGGCAAGAAAAAGAAAGAAAAGGAAATTACATTGGAAATGAATACTTCAAACCGTTTCTGTTTGCATATAAAAATCAGAGCTTAGAAAGAAGGCTCTAAATACACCACCAGCGGCCGGGGATATAGCTCAGTGGCACAGTGTCTGCCTGGCAAGCATGAGGTCATGAGTTCAATTTCCAGTACCAATAAGTAAATAAATGAATAAATACACCACCAAAAAAGTGTTAGAACTGATAGATTCAATAAATGTGCAAAATCCAAAAGTGAATGGAGAAAAGTCAGTTGCATTTCTAGTCACTAAAAAGAAATACAATATCATTTATTGTTACAGAAATCTGATATCAAACCAAATGGAAGATTCTTTGCACCTGAGGAGTTGGAAGGCAACCTTTATTACGCTAGTGCGCTGATGGTCTCAAGTCATCAGCGTAGAGTCAGCTTAGCATTTAGCTCAAATTCATTTTTGCAAACCAGAAATGCAAAGCTGATTGCAGGTTATTATATGATTGGTTACATAGGCTAAGGCATATGTTGTCAGGCAGATTTGGTCTGGACAAGCTTTGCCAGGGAGGGGGCTGTCTGAGTGGGCAGGGTTATGTCCTTGACTGGGTTATTCTGTCCTAGGTGGAAAGTTCCTGGAATAGGCAAGCAAAACAGAATAGGTTTATAGGCTGGAAAGTACGGGCAATGCAGCTGGATGCAGTCAGATAAGGCTGAGTCAAACTGTCTCTGAGTTTTAGCTGGCGTGGTGGTCAAAGCTAGCTGAGTCTAACTACAGGACAGGCAGCGTGAGTTTAGGGAGAGGCTACTAATTGATTTCTAATTTCTGCTATGAAATTTTTATAAGTTTGCCATTACATTATAACACTCTAGTAAATGGAAGGATACACTGCCTTCATGAATTGGAAGAAGCAATACTGTTGAAATTCTTGCACTACCAATGAAATAATTTTATTTTTATTTTTTATTTATTTATTATTTTTGTGGGTACCGGGGGTCGACCTCAGGACCTCGTGCGCCAGCAGATGCCCCTGCCGCTGAGCAATATCACCGGCCCTTTTTTTGTATGTGGGTTCTGGGAGTCGAACTCAGGCCCTCGCGCATGCGCTTACACCGCTGAGCCATCTCATCGGCCCTGAAATATTTTTAAAGATGAACTTATGCTGCCCTTTGTTTATATGATGTTTCTACTGTACTACTCCTTATCTGAAAGGTTTTTTTTTCCCCACTGCCCTCAAATATTGACAGATTTTCCTTTAAGCTTTTTTGTTTTGTTTTGTTTTGTTTTGTTTTGTTTTGTTTGGCTTTTTGACACAGGGTCTCACTATATAGTTCAGGCTGGCCTTGAACTTGCAGCAATCCTCATCCTTTTAGTTTTAATAAAGATGCTTTTCCTCTGTTAAATTTGAACTGCTTAGTCCTTTTGTAAATATCTACCAATAAATAGGCAGTAGACATTATATGTTTTACAAAGGTAGAGACACCCATCCCAAGAGTCATTGCTTTTAGTTTTAACAGAGGAACCTAAAATGGGAATAGGGATTTATACATTACAGGTCACAAAGTGGACTAGAAAATCAGATGGAAACAAATAAAGAATTTCTGTCTTCAATGATAGAATTTAAAATAAAAAAAACTTAATTGAAGTGCTGTTTGATGAATTGCCTCTTTATGAATCTAAATAGTACTTTCTAAAAAGAAAAAATTTACTCAGTTTGATTTATCATTGAGTCAAGAGTTAGCATGATTTAATGCAGGCTTTCAATCACATCAGCTCTTGCAGGATTGTGTTTGTTCAACTTTACAGACATTCTGCATGCAGCAATCTGTCCCTGGGAAAAGAGACTGCAAACGCAATGTTACATAGATAGTGACTCTGTTCCATTTTAAGGAAATCATATGGTAAAGAAAGATATTTATTGCTCACTATTGATTGCTTCTTCAGACAGATTAGTCCATTTTATATTGGTTCAAACAAATGTATTCATTTTGCCTTCCATGGGACACCCTTCTGCTTCCAAAAGAGACCACATTTACAGAGCATTATTTTTAAAAAAAAATTTTAAGTGTTTTAATAAAAAAGTATTTTAAAAATAATTTAACAGGATCAGTTGTAAAACTTTTTTTAGTGACAGAAATACTTTGTATTATTAAAGGATACTGGAGACAAATGGCTTTTGTTTCTCTGGGTTTTATATATCAAAATCTACCACATTAGAAATTAAAACAAAAAATTTAAATATATATTTAATATATTGATTTACTTTACTTACTAACAACTGCATTTTGCTACAAGCTACTGTATCTTACTATATCCTCCCTTTCCAAAACAGAGGGAGAGAGAGAGAGAAAGAGAAAGAGAGAGAGAAACAGATACACCATTATTACCCCAGAAAGTAGAGGAAGAAGAGGGGAGCCATATCACAAGTTTATACATTTTTTTCATGCTTGGCTTAGTAGATTTCAGCAGAGTTATTATAACTGCTCATACATTCTTTTAAAATTTTTATTAGTGCATATATGCAGTATATGATGTTTGCATTCATTTTAATGAATGGGTACAGGTACTTAACATATTCTTTTTATTCTCCTTTACCTCCTCCCCTCCCTCTCTAGGTTCCCTTTACCAATTTTCTTTATTAGTGTTTTTTTTTTTTTTTTTTTAGTGTATGTTTGCAACATATAATGCTTACATTCTTTGTGAGTAGCTGCTATTTGTACCTGAGGCATTCTAAATATTTTTGGTCTCCTACAGATGTCTCAAATTTATCTTTTTTATAGTTGAGTAGTATTTCATTATGTGCAGACACTGTATTTTCCTTATCTATTAATCTGATGATGAACATATTGGCTACTTCAAGAATTAGCTATTACGAATTGTGCTGCTGCAAACATTGGTATGCATGTGTTGCTGTAATATGATGTCTTCAACTCTTTGGGGAAGATACCTACAAGGGGAAAACCTATAAAAAATGGAATTTTTATTTTGAGTTGTTTGAAAAATCTCCATACTGATTTTCATAATTGTTGCACTAGTTCACATTCCCACCAACAAAGTAGAAGAGTTCATTTTTCACCACAGTCATGCCAGAATTTGTTATTATTTGATTTTTTGATGTTTACCATTCTTTCTGGTGTAAGATGAAATATTAGCATTGTTTTAATTTCCTTTTTTTTAATGGCCAAAGACGTTGAAGATTTTTTCATGATTATTGACCATTTGTACTTGAAATCATCGATGTAGGCAAGGACATTCTGAACAGAACTCCAATTGCACAAGAAATAACAGCAAGAATCAACAAATGGGATCATATCAAATTAAAAAGCTACTGTACAGCAAAGGTAACAATCAGTGGAGTGAAGAGACAACCTACACAATGGAAAACATATTTTGCTACCTATTCCTGAGACAGAGGACTAATCTCTAGAATATATAAAGGACTCAAAAATTAGACCGCCCAAAATCTAAGAAATGGACAAGTGAAATGAATAGACATTTCTCAGAAGAAGTACAAATGCTCATACATTCTTTCAGTTGATTTCCACATATGTAGTTTAAAAAGGGAAGAGTACTTAAAAAGAATTTTTAGGTAATTGTGAATGTTCTTTGCTTCAATAACAAAGTTTGAAAAATTGTGATTTCTTAAAGATTAGCTGCAATGTAGATTCTGAATTCACATGATGTACATTTCACATTCTATTACATTAAAGTATATTTTCTCAAACTCTGAATGGATCTTTACCCTTGCATAATTTTGTGAAATCACTTCTCACTCATTAGATATATACTGGTTCACTGAATTATGCAGATCATGAAAATGTTGATACATTGTATTTTAGGATACAAAGAAACAAACCTGTTAATATTACCCTTAAGCCCTGTAAGAGTCATGAAACTCTTGTGCTCAGGACAGTGGACATAAGCTTTCAAAAATTCTAATTTTCCCTTGAAATTTCAAATATAATCATCGGCAACACATAGTCAGTTGTCCATAAAGTGGAACTCTCCTTCACTGATTATTTCTAGAAAATGTGCTTAAAATACCCACTTTCGAATATAGCTGATGGTCTTATTTAAAATAAAATTTGTGTACCATGAGAAATCCAGTTAGTTTACGTCATGACTCAAACAACTACATAAATGCCTTTATTTTAGACAAACATAATACTTAACTTTGCAGTATATGTGCTGAGTGAGCTGTTTCATTTTGTCGCACAGAATGTTAAAAAGAGGTGTAACAAGGGTTACCCGAGTGTTAGCCTCCTGAATAATAAACAGAGCAAAAGGAAGCCTCTAGTTAAAGAAGCCATGAAGTACTTATGAAAATTATTTGGTAAAGTGAGGTGTTCATTATACCTCACACATCATAGCTTTATATGACACATTTACTTCTATTTTTGTCAAAAAGGAAGCCTACTTCTATATAGGAAAATGAAATTTTTATTAGAATTACTCAATAGTTAATCATGTTGGTGGTATGAACACACGATCTCTTAAAGTGATTTGAGTGTTTTTTCTTGGATGATAAAATGAAGATCTGATTTTGGTAGTAACAATTTACCACATGTGTTATCATTTAGTCCTCTTGGTTTTATTATATGTAGAATTATATTGTTTCTAAATATTTCAATATCTGGGTAAACTGGATAAATTGAAATAAATGTTAAGAAAAAGTAAAAGTTCCTAATTATCATTAGTTTTCAGAGTAGCTCCAATTATAGCCAAAATATAAAAATTTCATCTATATCCAGAAATTCTTGTGTGGATATCTTTGCAATTCTTTCACATTTGAAATTTATCATCTCCCAGAAAAGCCCGGTGGTGATTAGTCATAAAATTCCTACAGGAATCAAAGGCTTTAATTGGATTTATTTTTAACTTTTGAACTCTTTTTATAAATTGTACAGAAGTACTTGGATTTATGCTGAGAAATGGTTAATAAAATCAATGAATACAAAGAAATGGAAAACCTAGTCCACTAGGCTCATCATGTGAAACATAGGCCAATGGTATTTCTTCTAGCTTGAAACACTGCCTCAAAATACCTAAATTGAGATTGTGTAATAGTTGTTTAAGTTATGGGGGAATTTTGGGGAAACTGTTTAATTAATTATGATAGAAAGGAGACTTGAGGCTAGATAATAACATGGAGAAGTGTTTAGGGATAAATTTTTTCAGGTAAATATAAATAGAAGTGAGGTAGAATTTTTAGAATTTCAACTGTGGTTTAAAAGCAAAAAGAATATTCTAGTAGTGTAACAGATACAAAACAGGTGGAGGACATAAAAAAAAAACAGAAATAAAAAAGCAATGTGGCATTTTCTCTTAAATGATCTAAATCACACCACATTAAATACAGAATGCATTTCTTCAAGGGCATAACACCAAGGGCAACAGCTGCAGAGATTATTTAAAACTAATGGTGTAAATCACATAGTATTTTACTGAATTATTGGCTGGGGAGTTCATCCCCAACAGTATTTCTATGTGTAGTGCTGGCAAGAACCCCTCGACAGAATTTAATACAAAATCATCTCACTGGGAGACAAATGACTTTGTTCTCTGGGGAACTGGAACGCCTCTAGGAGCCTAAGCAAGTCACCCACCTAACCACAAAGTAAAATAAGAAGTCAAAAAATGCTGAGCCCTTCTTTTGAGGTGGTAATTAGTCAAAAATTCATACTGCTAAGTAATTAATGATCAAAAATTGTTACTTATAATTTGCATTATTCAGAAGTGAATAAATAATGAGGCCAAGATTCTGAATTTTGTATTTTCCCAAGTGGCAGTCAGCCAATACCCCAGCTCATGTTTCCCTAGGAAGATTTCTGGGCCCATGAGGTTCACTCTCGTGTAGTCTCCATGAGTCTCAGAAATGACTCGAAACTTGCATTTTTCCCCCAGGGAACTCTTATTTTCAGAAATAAAGTAAAAAAGAATGTTTATAAATTCTACTTAAGAAAACTGTAAACAGAAAAAGAACAGAGGATTAAGGAAAAGAAGTAGTTGTGCATTCCTATAAGGGAATTATTTCTTTATTAATAAACTGACTTTACTAAATGTAAAGAACATGAAGTCAGGATAAAAAAATACAACCATAACAATGTAACTAGGAAGAAAGTGCACACTGGATATCTTCTTTGGTGGTAAGTAGAACACTTGTTTTAATACACAGCTTCTCTCTCACAAAATCCAGCTGTGTTGCTTAAGATCCCAAGTGACCAATAAGAACATCTAAAAATGCAAAATGCAACTATCGTGGAAAATTTATGGATTTGTGATCATTACAAGTCTGTATATGTGTGTGCAAAAAAGAAAACACAGATTATTTTCAAACGTCACAATTTAGTTTCCTACCGAGATGAGCTAAGTTCAAGGACTGATCTAAAAATACAGGTGTTTATCTAAATAAGACAAAATTTATTAGAGTAAAAGAGCCATTGCCATTAACCCCTTCACTATGAGCACACTGATCCCGTGGTTCTTACCTCCTTCTGAAGCAGTCTGGAAGCCTCTTCCAGGAATGTCTTCATGAGATGGATCAGCACTACAGTGAGTGCTGTCGCTGAGTACCATTCTGTGGAAGGACAGGCTCATAAAAACATACTGTGCCTTCATCCACCTTATTCACGAGATCTGCCACTGTGACTTCTGGTTTTTCTCCAAGATCAAAATGACAATTAAAGAAAAATGTTTTGAATCAATTCAGGACATTAAGGTAGGCAGGTCTGTGCAATTACAGACATTCATGGAAAAGAACTTCCAGAACTGCTTCAGAAGGCCGTAGGAAACAGAAGTGTGTTTACAGTGGGGAGGGATATTTTAGGGAGATTGAGAGCAATATGCCTTTCAGTGTAATGTTCTCTAATTTAGTCATTCATCATGTTTTCTGATCTCATAGCATATTTCACACAATACTGTGTTTTACTAATGCTACATACCAGTCCTAGTATCTAGACTAATCCAGAAATTAGATTGATTACCCTTCAAATACCAGCGCAAGTCTAAAAAGAGGTCCCTGAGGACTCAAGGAATCATCTCCCTTGAGGGCCACAGGCCCCTTAAAGTCAACTTTTTAAACCCAAAAATCCAGATCCCATCTTGAAGAAAAAACAGAAAAGGAATCTTATTAATTTTATTAAGTACACGAAGATGAGCAATTCAACAGGACTGATTAAAATACTATCTTAAGGGGCCGGTGAGATGGCTCAGCGGCATAAACACCTGCCTGGCAAGTGCGAGGGCCCGAGTTCAACTCCCGGAACCCACATATGAAAAAAGGGCCGGTGACATCGCTCAGTGGCACGGGCACCTGCTGGCACACAAGATCCTGAGGTCGATCCCCGGTACCCACCAAAAAAAAAAAAAAAATACTGTCTTAAATTTTCAAGTTTGTTGGATTGGACTCCTTATTGTCCTTCTACCAATAATCAAGAGCATGCCTGTGAGGGAAAACTAAAGTCTCTTTAAAAATCCAAGTTGCAGGGTCATCAAAGATATGATCAGAATGCATTCAAAATATACATAAGAGATAAGATGAAAGAAAAAAACACAAGGAAGAATAAATATACTTAGATTCATGAGTTTTGAGATCTATTACAGTTTCTTTTACTCTCATCGCTTGTACAAATATCTCTGTGTTTCTATTTCACAGTTTGTGCTCTAGTGTTGTTTATCTCCATTATTTGATGGTCTTCTACTATTGATCTCGCACTCCCATTGGTTCATGCTCTGTCTTCTTTTGGTGCTGACACATCCCAGAAGTTCCTCCCCCATCAAGGTTTCCACTGTAGCTGCAGCTGAGCCCATCCCAAATTCCCTCCTTAACTCCGACGCCCAGAAATCAAGACACCTGTTCAGTTGTTCTCAGCTGAAGCTATTCTAGCGAAAACAGGTGGTGAGCATTCCCAAAAGTAGTTTTCAGGGCTGGGGATATAGCTCAGCTGTGGACCCTTGCCTGGCATGCATGAGGCCCTGGGCTCGATCCTCAGTATTACATACACACAGAAAACAATGATTTGGACAATCTATGTGTGTGATATCAAAATATAATTCAGTATTCATTAGTTGTGAGTTATTTTAAATATTCTTTTTTGTGTGTGTGTGGGTACCGGGGGTCGACCTCAGGACCTTGCGCACCAGCAGGCACCCATGCCACTGAGCGATATCACCGGCCCTTTTTTCACATGTGGGTTCCAGGAGTTGAAGTCGGGCCCTCGCGCTTGCCAGGCAGGTGCTTACGCCACTGAGCCATCTCACCAACCCTAAATATTCTTTATCCAATTATCTGACTAGACAATAGAGACTATTGGAAAAGGAAAACATGACTTTTTTTTATGCCCCAAATGCATTTGTTTAATTCCATGAAACAGAAGTACTACCAAGACTTTCACTGTTATTTTTCCACAATTTCCATTCAATAATTTCCTAAGATATTTTACAATACAATCTTTTCCTCTTCAGTGGCCATTGACCCAAACTTTTCCAAGACAGGAAATGGTAAGGTGATCAGTAGAGAAGGATGGGTGTGAAGAGGAACCAGAGAGAAGAAAGGGGCCAGCTTATTGAGAACATACTAGTTTGGGACCCTTTAACTCTAGACAGAAGGAAATGAAAGTCTTCCAGGGAAGAGAAAGATATGCTGTAGTTAGCATTTAAAAAGTTCTTGGTAACCCAAGAGTAGAATGTAGCCAAATATAGGGAGAATTTATCATGTCAAAAAATCATCATGGAAGATTGCATTTTAACCACTGTTCCATGTAGGACTCGAGCCTCTAGAAAGTAGTGTTTTTCCATTGTCCCATGGTGCAAGGGCTAAGGGAGATAGACTAGGTTGGGTATAAAATGAAAAATGAATTTTTTCTGGAATTTTCAACAAGATTGTGTGCTGGATGCTATGGGATACTATGGAATTTGAGCTTTATCTGGTTTCCTAATTCATAAAAGAAGATGAATTTCATAATAGTAAGACTTCAGTATTAAAATATGTATCAGTATGATTGCAGAATGTGTGTGCAGGTAGACATGTGTGGGGTGTGTGCACATATGTGTGCGCAATGTGAATATGCCATGTTGTGTGTGTGTGTGTGTGTTTATCTTTGGGAAGAAAACTGTAGAACATCCAATTGGAAACCCACCTGTGAAACCTAAAATAAGAAATTTCACTAAGCTTCTATTTGGGGAATCAAGCTCATAAAACGCGAGCTGATTCCAAGAGAACTATACATTTTGTGTTCACCACATTTATTAAAATTTGTGCATTATTTGTATTTCTCAGGTCTCCACAGCCTGGCGAGAGAAGGCCAGGTAAAGGTACCCTACTCTTACCATGGGATGTTGCAGTGTAGTCTGGCTGCATGGATTCTCGGCAGAAACCCAGCAAAGACACAGCCCAGCAAAGACTGTCTGGAAATTCAAAGCTAGAGTTCAAATATAGCAATGAGATTGTGAGTTTTGTACAACTTCTCTGTATATTAACTATGTTTCACAGTTAATTCTATGATCCAAATTTCATTGACTCCAAACCCTATTTTCTCACAGAAGTATCATTCAGTTCTTGCAGACATGGGTACAATTTTGTCCAGAGAGTATTTTAAGCCCACAAGGAGAAGAAGAAAGCAAATCACACATCTCACTGCTTGGGGAGGCCACAAAGCAGCTTTTGCTGTTTTCCTTTGGGACAGACCAATAGTGTTTACAGGAAAAAGAGAAGTTTTGCAACCCAAATCATCTCTCTGAAACATTATACTTTGCAATGACAGGAAATTTCAGGATCTGTAATTTTCTCTTTAAGTAATATAAATGTTCCCAAAATGACAGTTACAAAACATAATTCAAAAGACAATATAATTTATAACTCACAGATAAAGGTAGATATTGAGTGATGGGAGAAGGGAAAACAATATACAAGGAGGATATCTTTTCAAAAACATGTAAAAATCACTTTTTGAGCAGCAGGGTGAAGCTCAGCAGAAGAACACCTGCTTTTATGCACTAGGTCCTGGGTTCAATCCTCAGCACCATCACACTCCCACACACACTCACACACAAATGCATACATATTCACAAGTGCACACACACACGTGCACACACACTTGCACACGTGCACATACTCACACATAGACTCTCACATGTGCACACACTCACGTGCACACACACCTGTGCACACACTCGCAGGCACGTGCACACTCACATGTGCACACACTTACATGTGTGCATGAACACACACCCCTAGGCCCTGGGTTCAATCCCCAATACCACAAATACACCACTTTTTATTATTCTCCTGCATGTCAGAAGAAACGTACATCAAAAATTATCCAGAAGTAGGTTTTGTCATAAATGATGCTATTCCTTAAAGAAACAACTTCTGTGTTCTTAGTTGTTCAATTGATGGTCAGCAAGTGTGCTTCCAACTTCATGAGACTGGTGCCTTCCTGCTTTGAGGATCAACCTTTCTAACAAACAAAACTTCATGATCACCAAGTTCTTTTATTTATTTTTTTTTGTGGGTGCCGGGGGTCGACCTCAGGACCTTGCGTGCCAGCAGGCACCCGTGCCGCTGAGCGATATCACCAGCCCTTTTTTCGTATGTGGGTACTGGGAGTCGAACTCAGGACCTCGCGCTTGCTAGGCAGGCGCTTATGCCGCTGAGCCATCTCACCAGCCCGTTCACCAAGTTCTTGTGAACTTTGTTTCTGAGGTTTCCTCATATGAGTCATATGCAAATAATACCTGTGCCTCCCCGGTGCCCTGATTTTCCTTCCTCATTGACCACTTCGATCTCAGCACATTTATTCTGGAGGTCTCTAAATATGAGGGTCTTACTGGGTCTCATCGTAGTGCTCCCTCATGTCCTCACCTCACAGTCAACTATTCCAATAGAAAAGTACTTCTTCCTTTTTAAGTGGCCATCCAGCACTCACTCATGACAGGGCTTCCCATATCTTCCTTTTGCAAACCACCTGAATCAATCAGTAAATTCCTCTGGGATATGTCTTTAATGAAACAGAGTATCACAAATGCAGAAACCCTACATCTGCTGTATTTGCTATTCATTTCTCATTCTGGTATTTTGAGTTCACATTTATTCATGGTTAATGTATTTCTAGTAGAATTAGTAAAAAAATACCATGTAATAGTTTACCAGAGAAGATTATAAATCATATTAAATAAGAGGATTTTCATATTGAAAATTTGTCCAAATCCAAATCCCAGATGGAGGTTCAGATGTCCTGTGATTTTATTTTTTACCCTTAGTGAGCCAACCTACAGAAATTTGTGTTTTCTCCAAGTTGCTTTTGCATTTATACATCCCGAATAAAATTAACCACGTATATTAAACTCTACGGTTGTTCTCTGTGTAAATTATTTCCCTAGCAGTGTTAATAGCCCTGTCGGTAGGATCTGTATTTTTCTGCCTTCATATCCCATGAAGTACCTAGAATAATACTCAATTGGTACCAAAAAATAATGTTAAGAGATTTGATTTGGTAATTTCATAAATGGCAAATTATAAAGAATATTTGATCTCTTCAATTAATTGGATATCTGGACTTGAGTGTAAGTCATTAATCTATAAATCCCTGGAACCAGAAAGGTGGTATCCTGTTGACACCTTCAGCCCCCATCCACCTTGCTGCCTCGTAGGGTAAGAAGCTACCTCAGAGAGAACTCACTGTTAAACCTAGCATGTAATGCAGGTCCTAGGAAAATGCTTCTTGAATGAAGAAAACAAGTCGTGTAAGATATTTCTGGAAGTCTCCCCAGCCTGAATTTCTCCTTTGTGAGAAAGGTTCCTTCTCAACCAAAGGAAGGCCCCATAGTTACTGAAGCCCCTTTCATGCTTGTAACCAATTTGACATATAGTGTACACCTGACCTGAACAAGCCAATCAGATTCTCCTTTGTTCTTGCAAAAGAATATTAGATGGGTACGCTGCAATACATCACAGTGATTAAAGATGGCAGGTAGATGAATTGCTTAGCTGGGACAGCCATGTGCTCCCACTGCTACCAATAGCATGATGGTACTGAGAAGAGCAGGATGATTTGAGGAGAGAAACAAACAGAACAAATGCCAAGAGGAAGGGAGTGAAGTGGCGAGGTCAGAGAGGCTTTGCCCAGTGCCCCTGTCTCACCTGCTTTTAACCTTTGGGAGGCTGACTCACCCCCTGCCCTTAGTGTCTGTGCCTCACCACAGGGTAGTAATGTGGTTGTTCTTTGTGTTCATGGTAGCTTTATTGCTAGGTTACCAAAAATATTTCACTGGTTCAAAATATTCTAGAAAAATTGCATAATGGATATCAAACCGAGAAGAGAATGAAGGGGCTTTTAGCTAATAGAGGACTTGAGTACCAGGGCTAGCTCCACTGCATGTTGTAGCTCAGTAAGCAACAATATCACAGTTGACATCTATGGGTGCTTGCATTTCCCAACTTTTGTGATTCTTCCATGGCACCAGTCACATCGAGATTATAGCATTCCATTAGTCAAATATTTCCAAATTCTCAGACATTTTGTAACATGTGAAAGACATATCTAGCATATTTATAACAGTTTTTAGTTTTCACTTAGGGGCTTAAGTTAAATTGGGCCAGTTGCCTTTCAAATTCATTTTGTACTCCTTCACCAGACTTTATTCTATTCTATTCTTTTTTTATTCTATTCTATTCTGTTCTATTCTATTCTTTATTCTATTCTTTATTTTATTTCTAAACATTCATGAAATCAAAATTATGTTTAAATAGGCTTTCTAATCCATGTGCATGAAACACCTGTGCTTTTTATACTTACAGACGGCTCTCTCATTACAAATGTAGTATCACAACTTTATGTCCTTTTTTTCAGGATATATTAAAGTAGCTTTGCCAACAACATTTACTACATTCCCTGGGCATATGTAAGAGTAAAAAACTTGGGACAAAGCTTTGATGGCAATCAAAATAGACCCAACAAACAGGACTGAAAAGAGGGCATATTAAAAAAAATCCAATAAATGTTTATCACATCAACTCTAAATCTTATAATAAATCTTTCATGTTCATTTCTATGTAGTAAAATGATAGTTTGTTAGACTAAACTACACTTCATAAGGCTGAGAAAATATATTTTGAACTCATAATTTATTCTATTCTTTCTCCTGTTAAGGTAGTACAGAATATGTCTCCTGACCCAAATTAAATAATATGCATAAAATTATATTTATGTTATGCAAGAACAATATCTGCCTGAAATAATGTTTTAAGTATTCTCCCATAACGTGGTCCAACTCCAAAGTGTTAGTTTTGTTCACGCAATTATAGATAATATGATCACATCATAAGCTTCCATGGGACAACTAAAGTTAAAACCATGGCAGAATTATCATTTGGATCCTGAACTCATACGTAGCCCTTACAGCATTAGCCCAGTGACTGAACCCCTACTCTACTACCATTCATTCCTAGGACAGGCAGCCTTCTATCCCTGTCTAAGGTGCACACAGCAGTGAAGGAACCATAATTATAAGTCAGGCAGGCTCTACCCTCAGGGACCTCAGTCTCGGCATCCATATTCATTTCAGTAGAGCAGAACATCTAGATACAAAGGTATGAAGCAAAGCCAAGAAAGTGTTAAAATTAGGCCTCCAGGAAATCAAAAAACATGTGGGAAACATGAAAAATAGTTTAGTTTAGCTAGGTTGGATGTTGGATGAAGTAATTAGTAGGAAATAAACCTAGAAATTTAGCTTGGGACCAGATCATAAAGGACATTGATTACCAAGCTAAGGGAATAAAAAATAATTAAAACACTTAAGACATGATTAGTAAGTTTTAAGGAGAGAAATGATTTAGAATAATAGAAAAAGGCATGAAATATTAGGCCCTATTAAAATGTCATAATTAAGCCATGTATGGTGATACATGCTCATATTTCCAGAATTCCGGAAGGCTGAGATAGGAGGATTGCAAATTCCAGTCCAGCCTATGTAATTTATTGAGATCTTATCTCAAAATAAAAAAATAAAAATGGGTCTGGGGATATAACTCACCAGGAACATCTTAGGTTAAATCTCCAGTACTGCAACAAAAATTTGATAATTATTTAAATTGGGCATAGTGTTGCATGAAAATAATTTCAATGCCTACAATATACAAAAATGAGTGAAGTATTCCTATACTACAAGGCAGCAACTATTTACTTCTATAAGAGTATTGTTCCATACTTTGCATTCCATACTTTGTATCCTTTTACTTTCAATCATGAACTCTATCCTATCCAATATTAATTCACCCCCACCTCCAGTCTTCAGAAACAACTGGGATTTCAAAAAAAAAAAAAAAAAGTGATCAACTTTAACCCAGGATCTGAGATAGCAGAAATCACATTTATTGTCCATACTTCATTGTAGGTAATATCCACTGAGCACATTCTTGATGTCTGACATAGTCTTAATCTTTTTACAAGCCTTATCTCATTTGATCTTTTCAAAAATATTACATGGTAAGTTCTACTACTGGTGCTTTCTAAGGCTGAGAGATATTGAAGTGTATGCTCAAAGCTATAGAGTTTATGCTATTAGCTCTTAACCCACAATACTGTATAATTTAAAAATATAACCTCTGACCCAAGGGTCAGAAGACCTCTCCCATGTTCTTAGTTCATGCCTTTCCCCCGTGTAACTGCCTGCCCATTACGCTCAAATTGGTGATTTTGGCTTTAGTCCCTGTCGAAAAATGTATTGGTCCTCAGTTATCTCCAGGACTTCACCCAGGGGACCACTGTTATTCTCGACTCAAGTATGGCCACGTGACATGTGCTGGACACTGATGTCTGAGG
This sequence comes from Erethizon dorsatum, assembly GCA_028451465.1. Lineage (NCBI taxonomy): Eukaryota > Metazoa > Chordata > Mammalia > Rodentia > Erethizontidae > Erethizon > Erethizon dorsatum. The sequence continues at coordinate 63,219,156 of CM051833.1, forward strand.
GCAGTGACAGGTCTTCTTTCTGAGGAGGATGCAGAAAAGCCACTAAAAGTTCTCTGCAACCTCTTTTCTCTCTTCCACATAAGGGCCACGGCTCAGGTCAGGAAGGTTGTCTCACCCAGGCCATCAGAATTGGTGACAGTCAAGAATAAATGAAAAACAAAGCTGACTTGCCCTATACGCCCCTCAGAGAGCCAAATTCAGCTATTTCTATCTCCTTGCCAGAAGCTGAATTTGGTCATTCTGAGCCCCTGAGGCTTCAACTCTCCTCACAACCCTGATTTCTACCTGAAATGCTGTGATAGGTCACATTTCCAGGACACCTACCCCAAGAGGCAGTGAACGATGTGTGGGTCTCATTACTTGCTTCCCCAGTCTCCTTGTGCTCTCTTTTTAAGCCTAATCCTACACATGCTGCTTCCATTTTACCACAGATTCTTGCAGGGCCAACACAATAGAATTGAGAGTCCCTACAAACCTAGATCATGACGGACATATAGGGACACATGGTTATTTTATCTTCTCTTGCAGACTTCAGTAAATTTATGAGCTATTAGTTTCTGAAATATATGCCATACTTTGTTCCCGAATCTTGTATGTGTGCATTGTGGTCATCTTTTGGGGCTTGGCATAAACAACACAGCATCTTTTCCCTCTATATCTCTACACCTCTACCACTGAAGCTGGGCTTATATAGGCCTATTTGTAGGCCCTCTTGCAATGCAACCTCTACCTGCTATAGCACCCTTACCCTTCTGTGTGTTGTTGAAGTCTGGCAGCCTTCATGACCACTAGGAAAAAAAAAGCAGCCTAAACATGAATTGTGCTTCCTTCAAAACCTGTAGACATGTGCCAGACTTTTGACTTCTTTCTTAGGTATGAATGGTGCTAACCTAGTTTGTATAAGACCACTGAACCCCTAAAATATTCTGCAATCTGTTAGTCCCCTGAGTCTTCTTTGGTTATCTCTTATGCTGATGTGTAACTGGATCTTATTAAGGGTTCCAAAGTACTTGCCTTTCTAGCTCATTGTTCCTATGAGTTGCCAGAGTCTTGATACTGGAATTCTCAGCCAGTAGAACTGTGAGCCAATAAATTTCTGGTCATTATAAATTACTCAGTCTGTGATATTCTGATACAGAAACAAAGAGACAAAGTGGATTCATATGATGCTCTGCAGAAAGATTCTAGTTATTATAGACTATATTAAATCACAGGCTAAATGAGTTAACACAGCCCATAGGTGAGATCAGAAATGTAGACTCCTAGCAATCCTATGTGAATGTGAACTGCTTCCCATCCTCTTTCCTGGTATAAAGGAAAAGCAAATGTGTACCATATCGTTGTTGCACACCAGGATTGTGGGCCCCCTACTGCTATGCTCTAAATGATACTACACTTGACCCTGCACTGCTCTTATGTGGTGAAGGTACAGTGGCTCACTGTCATCCTCCAGAACAATTGGTGTTTAGTGCCTATTTGTAAATTAAGTGGAGTCGAGTCGGAACCAATACCTCTGCAACTGTTATGTCTTTACACAGGAGAGTAGTCTCGGACATTCCTTCAAGCATTAGATATTCCTTCTCTTTTGTTTATCTTAGCCAGGAGAGTAGGAATTTCAGAGGATCCCCTTATGTTTCCCAATTTGATAGCTCCTACCATAAGCCCCAGAAATAAGATCCTTCCTTTCATTTAGGCATATGGGAAATGGGAAATGACCACTGGGAAGGTCCCAGGGCCTCTGAATACTCTTTGGGCAAGAAAGGGACCAGGGTTTCATCTATCACTTGGCTTCTTTTTGCCTCCACCCTGAAAGGGGAATCATGATAATGGCCAACATTCCCAAAAACCAATTTCAAGATTGGCCTTTGTGGGGCCGGTGAGATGGCTCAGCGGCATAAGCGCCTGCCCGGCAAGCACGAGGGCCCGAGTTCAACTCCCGGAACCCACATACGAAAAAGGGCCCGGTGATATCGCTCAGCGGCACGGGCGCCTGCTGGCGCGCAAGGTCCTGAGGTCGACCCCCCGGTACCTACAAAAAAAAAAAAAAAAAAAAAGCTTGGCCTTTGTTTAATAGTCCTTAAAACAAGGTTAAAAGTCCCTGTAGGGGAGACCTCTCTTCATTTTGACCCAGACATTCCTCCTTCTATAGGCTCTATATCTGAAGTTCAGAAAATATTCAAGGAACATTACATTTCATTGCCTCTTGCTCATCCAACCTTTCTTTTGGTTTTTGGTTACCCACTGAACTATACCCTTGTTGGATGCCAGATATTTTGCTTGTGAGAATTTTGTGTTCCATTTAGGTCATCCAGAGATCAATCGGGGTTGGGATCCCAGTTGCCATTCTGATCCAGCTATTCATTGCCATTACTTTCCTGCGTCTGAGTCTGTTTTGTATTTCTGTAACCAAGTATCACAGACTAAGTAATTTATAATGACCAGAAATCTATTGGCTCACCGTTCTACAGACTGAGAATTCCAGTACAAAGGAACAGGCATCTCACAGGGATCTTCACGCTGCAACATAACACATCAGAAGTTTTCAGAAGTGGGTAAGGATGGAGAGAGAGAGACACAGAGAGAGAGAGACAGAGAGACAGAAAGAGCGACAAAAAAGAGGTAGAGAGAGAGACAGAGAGACAGAGAGAGACAGAGAGAAAATCTATTCTCACATTAACAGATCAATTACTGTGCTAATGGCATTAATCATTAATGAGGACAGAGCTGTCATGATCTAAATATCTCTTAAATGTCTTACCTATAAATTACATCACAATGGCAATTAATATTCAAAAAGTTTGGAGGAAGCTAACATTCAAATTGTAACATCCTCTTTGCCACTAGCAACTGCTACATCAGCTGTCATTTCAGGATTCTGTCATCCCAATTGCTATCGGAGAGCACAACACCTCTTGCTCCAGGATGTTTAATCCTATTCCACACCTCTTATTTCCCATTCCTCCTGACCCAGCACTCAGTATCTGCGTGGAAGCTGCTCTCCTCGGCCCCGCGCCAACACGAGTTGTCCTCTGCAGCAGTTTCCCACGCATCCTCCTTATGTAAGCGCAGCATTCTCCTAGGCCAGTCAGCAGGGAGGAAGACCTAGATCCAAGGGAGGGGTGTGTGGTCATACAAGGCAGAGGCCTCTGCAGTGTCTTGAAGAAAAAGAAGAGTTCTGGCCTCTACAGGGTAAAGTGTGCTATTTCTGCAGGCCTGAAAGGTTCAAGGGGATGTGGAGAATTGAGGCTCCGAGGACAATACAGATGTTCTCATTGGAAATTTAAAAGTTTCCTTCTTTTACAGTCAGGGTCCTGACCCTGGCATACTGAATCTGAAAATATTAAAGTTTCATCCCTCTCTGGAGCTTTGCCATTCTCATAAAAAAGACCTGAGCTGAATTCTCATCTTTTTCTGACCTATGGCTGCGGGAGGCCACATTCTCTGCTTGTGCTTCAACAATAGCTTTCTATGCTTTACTCTTTGCCTTATACCGGAGTCATTCGCATTCAGCTTCTGACTGCAGTGCCCTGATGATCTTCCGCAATACCCATCCTATTCCATGTAACTGCTACCTCCTCCAAACCCTTCAAACAGGTGGTACAGAGTGCATGTCAGCACGTTTCCTTCCACTATGATTCACCCACAAGCACCACAGTGGAATTTGAAAGTCTATACCTCATGGCAGAGCAGCACTCCACATGCCATGCCATGGCCAATCAGCATTGCCTCTTTCACAAGTAATATAGATTTTACTGCCAGCCAGTCCCTGGGTAATTCAACTTGAAAACCATATTTCAGAGTCAGCTTCCTATCCAGTAGTTAGCACAAACTCTCATAAGCAAGATTCTCAGGGAAAAGGTACATTGTGTTCCGTGGTGAGGATCACAGGATTGGGCGGAGATTAAACTGTGATGATATTTCAGTGGATTCTTCCACTACAAATTGCAGTAGGCTTTGGAGCTGGGAAGCCCTTGGCTGGTTTCAACTGCAGCAAGGGAGCCTTGTATTTCCACTGTTAGATCAGGTCATTGGTTGCAGGTTGCCTCCAGGAAGGGGACATAAGCAAAGCGGCATTGGACAGAGCAGCATTTTTCACTGAGGGCAGCAACTGTCAAGGAAAGAAGTTGTGAGTCATTATCAGACAAGACAGACAAACAGCTGTGGAATGAATGAGTAATTTCTGAGGCACGGTCTGCTTTGCATACCGCAACAGGACACAGTCCTTAGCTAATTCCAGGATTGTTTTGCTAAATTTAATGTTGATTAATTATTTTGCTATGGCTAACCTCATTTAAACTACTTGAAAGCCCTTTTAGTAAAGCAGTATCTCTCCATTTCCTCAAAGTTATCCAGGTAGCAGGAAAATAGAAAATTGATTTTGATGCCCTCTTGCACTGTCTTAATAAAATTAGACAAATAGGATTCAAAGAAAATGTCAAATTTAGCCCTTTAATAGCTCTTCTAGAGTATTCGTTTATTACAGACTTAACACACTTCTGTTCTTGCAGTTTAAGACAGTCTCATGACACTTTTTCAAATTCATAATCAAGCCGGGGATATAGCTCAGCGGCACAGCACCTGCCTGGCAAGTGCAAGGTCCTGAGTTCAATTCCCGGTACAAAAAAAAAAAATCATGATCAAAACTTATGGCAGGCAAAGAAAGGAAAACATGTTGGAGGAAATTCTCTCCTTCTCAAAATGGTGACATAAATGACTGCATAATTTTGCATAAATGACATAACGCCAGAATCACAGTAAAATTCCCAAATTTAGGTCAGTAACTACTTAATTATTGACCACAGAAAAAGATACTGTAAAGACACAGACAACACAAGGCAGGACTCATCTGTTCTTTATCAGACCTAATTGTATGGATGGAAAACTTTCACTTATTCAGATAATCTGTGTTGACTGGTCAATCTAGATAGCGGCTGACACAAAAACATATGACTTCTAAGTTTGCAATTAGTTGAGTAGCCATTAAATGCAAAAATTATTATATTAAATACTATATGAATATAAGCAGTATAGAATATGTACAGACAAAATATTGGGCTTTGAAATAATTTTTGACGTATTTCACAGCTGTTATCTGCACCATTGAGAGAAATTCCTAGAGAGAAGTTCGAGGTGAACTGGAGGTGCCATAGGTACTGAAGATGACCACACGCAGGCATACGCTAGGTGTAAGCAGTTAAGAGACTGTAATCAGTAGCGGAAATCACAGTGAATGTACTTAGAAAATAGCCCAATAGTGGCAGTGGGAAAATAATTTTCCCCCACAAGATACATGTATTTCTGCATGTATTTGTTTTTGTCTCTGCTGATAAATTGCTGGCAGTTTTCAAATGGGTTAAAATAACAACATTCTGAAATACAGGTCCTAACAACAGGTGAACCAGAAAATCAATACCCTACAGCTGAGGAAGTATTGATTTGATTAATAAATAGGAAAAAAAAAAACAACTCAACTAAAAATTGAATAGAAAATGAACCTTAGATTATACTACTGCAAAAATAGCAACATATAAGCTTTGCCACTGTAAGGAAATACTATTACCCAAGAAACCTTAGGCCAGTCAAAGTATGAAGTATTTATGTTCTGGGACTGATAATGATAGAATTATGTTATATTTAATCTGCTAACATTTCATCTCCACAGATATTTATTATAGCAGGAGAGTACAGATACACACCTCTCAAATAATGAAGTATGAAATATCTAAGTCTGAAACCAATACATCTGTAAAAATATAGGCATATTCGAACATACTTAAAGTATTACATTCAGCCCTTAATTTGGCAAATATAATATGTGTTCATATTTTCCATTGACCATAATACTAGTTTTTTAAAAGTCAGTGTTGCTTATTGGTTTACAGAGGTTTATTTTCTTTTATTTAATATATTCAGCCTTACCTAGTCTGAATAACCCAGACTTACTTCAAACTTTGTAAATATTTGTGTTCTTGAAACAGAAAGTTCATGAATATCCATAATCCTTTTTTCATGTAAAAATCAAAATATAGATTATATATGTGTGTTCTCTTTCTTGAATCAAATTTATTGGAAATATAATAAAAATGAGTATTTTTAAAACAACAAATAAATACAAATTGAACTTAGTCTCCTTCTACTACTTTGGGTTTTCTAATTAAATTAACCCACATCCAAAGATTCCTAGTTATATTTTACTCTTTTACTTTATTGAAACATCCAGAAATTTCATTATACCCCAAACTTGAGAAGAAATATCTGAACAGCCAGTCTACTTATAAAATATGACAGAGTTCTTAATTGTACTCCTCACTGGGAGTATCTCAATTCCTGCAAAAACTTTAAAATGTATTTATTAAAATGTTTGTTCAAGGTTAAATGCCGAGGAACAAAAGCAGTTAGCACTGCAATCACTCAGCTCATGTTTGACATTTCTGTAATAAAAGATGATTATCCTTGACTTACATTATGCATCTTGATTGTAACTTTCATAATGTGAATGTTCAAAAAATTGCTTCAAATTAGCAAAGCTTCTAAAACAAATCTAAAACTTCAATCTCTACTGCATTTGTTTAAATAATCTGCTTATAATCTCAAATCCTGGCTTCAGTTCTAATTTGAATACAGCATAAATTTTGTAATAATTATGACTTTAAAATTTAGCTATAAGAGCCAGATGAAAAAGAAAAACAAAGCAACACATCTGCAAAAATATCTTATTAATTTTAATTGACTATTTCATTCATTCTTCCTGCATTTCCAGCAAAACTACAATTTTAATGCTCTTAGTCTGTGTCTACATAAATAAGAGAAAGTTGGCACTATTCTATGATGATCCCTGATTAAAAGCAGAGGCTATGAGGGGTGGAAAACAGGTTGGTTTCAAGAAAGCAGCAAAATTCCTACTCTTTTTAATGATATGCTTCTTACCAAACGTGTCCTACTGCAGAGATGAGAATTATGTAGGGATGCAGTCTAAGTCATGAGTCTTTCCTCCATGGGTCAGACTGTCATAAGGGATGGAAAGCTGGGCTACAGGGTGAGCCAGAGAAGGGTCCAACTCAGTAGCTTCCCAAGACTTCTGCTGTTTTTTTTTTTTTTTTAATTCTCAACTCTAATGAATATTTTCTACTACTTCCACTAAATTGTATTTCATAGAATCATTGTCCGTACATAACTTTAGCTCCTTGTCACAAAATATCAGACAAGAGTTATTAAATTCCTGTCAGCCAACACCTCCATGAAATCATAACCTACTTCCTTAGATCCTGATTACTCATTGTCTTAATGTCTAGTGAAAATCTGAAAGTAATCTTCACTGAGTAATCTCTTCATTATTCCAAGACCACACTGTTCAAAGATCTAGATCTATGTGAAGGAAATAAAGACTAAAAGTTATAAGAGTTTCTAATGTAGTAAAGTGACAAGAAATGAAAAAACATGAACTAAGATGCAACATGATCTATGTCTCAAAATCATCTTAAACCAAGTTGGCTATATATGTGTGTCTTCATAAAATAGAGGAAACAATATAATCATTGTTCAGAATATAATAAAAGTATATTGTTATTTGAAATTTTCATAAATACAGATAAATATTATATAACTAAAGCTATGGGCCGGTGAGATAGCTCAGCGGCATAAGCGCCTGCCTGGCAAGCGCGAGGGCCCGAGTTCAACTCCCGGAACCCACATACAAAAAAAAGGCTGGTGATATTGCTCAGCAGCACAGGCGCTTGCTGATGCACGAGGTCCTGAGGTCGACCCCCGGTACCCACAAAATAAATAAAGAAATAAATAAATAAAGCTAGAAGTCCACAAGTTCTCTAAAGCATGGAATGACTTATCAGGCAGATAACAAAAGTCAGAAACAATTTGTAAGCACTGTTTCCAAAAGCTTTATTTCAGTGTCTTTCTCACTTGCTCTTTCCAATGTGGATGCTGAAAAGACAAGAACAGTTATCCTTCCATACTTGCAGGGATTGGTTCTAGGACTTCCATGGATACCAAACTCAGCAGAAGTTCCAGTCCCTTATATAAAAGTAGCAGAGTATTTGCATACAATCTATGTACATCCTCCTGTATACACTTCAAATCATCTCCAGATTACCTGTACTAATGAATGCAATGTGAATGCTATGTAAATAGTTGTTATACTGTATTGGTTAAGGGGAAAATATCTGTACATGTTTACTGCAGACACAACCATCATGGCTTTAAGTACACAGAACACAAATAAGACACTGGTAGAATGGTGCTCCACAAAGAACTGTTGGCTAAAGATTGGGGATCGGTGAAAGGGCAGAAGGCTGGAGCAGAGTATACCTACAAATCACTTCACTCCCCTGGATTCCCCATATAGCTTGGCACATGGAAAATTCAAATTTTATTTTTTGTGATTTTCTGGAATTTTTAAGAGAGCACTGTCCAGACATATTTGGTTAAATCCATAGATGTGGAACTTGCGGATACAGGGAGTGTACTATACTCTTTTTCTCAGCCTCTCTTGCTGCTAACAGTGTCCATGTAATCCAGTTTTTATTCATGAAATTCAACATGAGTTATTGCATTTGATAGGAAGGAAAAAATGTGAGTGGCTAGGGATATCCTCCTGGCTCCTTTTCTTGCCATAACTTGGAGATGATTGTTGGAGCTGCAAAGGTTGAAGGCACCATGGAACTGCTGAAGCCAGGTCAACAATTTCCTTCTGGTAGACTTTGTATAAGAGAAATATATATTGTGTTTGCATAAGCCATTATTGTAGCTTTTTCTTGGTTGCAATTACACATTGCTTAAGTAAATCTCTGTTTTATATTTTCTTGTTTTTGATCATATACAAAATATTTATATTGCAAAACTATAGATGATAGAAAGGCAAATAGTTTGATAGAATATTGATTCATAAATCACTGCAAAGAAGGGAGCAGTCTGGGAATTCCAGCTCTTTGGGTTTCACTTTATGCTCCAACTTTCTATTTGTGCAATCTTAGATGCAGTGGTTCATCTCTGTGTTTCAATTTCTTATATTTTAAACTACACTTTATAAACATTTCAAATGCATTTCACGACAGTAACTACTTGAAGTTATTTTAAGGACTACAAGGATGACTACATACCACACTGAAATTTAGTAAGTATTAAACTAATATAGATAGTAACTTATTTATATTTTTTTCTCTGATGATATAACAGAATTGCACCCTTGTAAATAAAATACACATTGGATTTGAATTTTCAAACTCAGACATTAAGCTTAAAAGTTCTCTAATATTTTAAACTTGATATCAGCCTCATATTTTCTCTTTTTCTTTCTCTTCCTACAGCTCTTCTGATAATAACATTAAACCATTCTCTCCTCTTTGCTGTAATATCCATCTTCCCCTTTCTTTGGGACGCTGGAGGATTAGCTTCAGCTTGTCAAAGAATATTTTTGAAGCACATACCATGTTCTCCCTGACAAAATTCAGTAGTCATTTTTTCTCTATATCTCTTTACTAGCGGAGCAGAGTAAACTTTTTGCTTAAGTTCTCTGTTATGGACCTGAGCAAACCCAAGAAACACTATTTTCCACCTGAGTCTGAAGCATCTTGAAATAATTCAAGAGGGAGATAGAGAGGTCAGAATATCTCCTTTGTCATTAATAAAACTTGCAGTGAAAACACCCAGAATAGATAGACTGAAGAATCTCAGTGCTTCCCTGGGCTGCCGCTGTGAATTTACAGTAAAGGATAGAGCATTTGTACGCTGTCTGAGAGCAAAACTTTAATGCCCCATATACAGTTTCTTCTTCTACATTCATCATCAGATTAAGACTTTCTTTTCACCAGGAAGCAGTGAATGGGGAACCAGCAGAAGCCTAGAGTGTCCTATTAGTGGTCTTCCCAGGAAATCAGCCAGGTGCAAGGCAACATCTCAAGGGGAGCAGAGCCGTCACCCTCAGTGATGGTTCGAGATCTTTCTTCTTGATATTAAGGACCCTATATATTACCAGAGCAAATGAGCTATTTTTAATACTTTTCTTATTCTTGGTGGTAGTGGAGATAACCAACATATTATAACAAATTAAGAATACTGTTCTGAATAATTAGTAATTTCTAATGTTTACAAGCTCAACAAATTCATCAGGTTTCTCAGAACTAAGATTTTCTAAAAGAACAACTTTGAATATAACAATACGCAATATATCAACCATTGTTAATTTCCTATTACCTTGTTTTGAAATTCTGTATCATTGCTTTTATTGTTTTTTTCTCTTTAAAATAAAAAAGAAAATAAATAAATAAAAGAACTAATATCCCTGTGAATAGACCATTTAAAACAGCGATAAGATTTTATGAATAGAGATATAAGGTCATTTTATTTATAACATACACACCAGCAAATTAAATTAATGAAGATTTACTGAACTATTATAGTGTGTTAAACATAGTCCTAGATGTTATAAGAAATAATAAAACGGCTTGTGAAAAAGGTCATACATAGCTTATGGATGTTTGAGTTTAAAAAAAAAAAAAAAAAGAACAACCACAAATTTAATTGCTGATGTAAAGCACAAAAATAAATAATTTAAACACAAAAAGTAAAAATTTAATCAACGAAATTTTAATTTAAATGTAGTTGTTACTATACAAAATGTCATCGATTTCCAAAGTGTAATCTACAACACTAGTGATACGGAGAAAAAGCTCCTACCAAGATTTATTGAAAGCCACCTAGAAGAGGAGGTGTGATGGAAGGAAGAGTCAAAAAAAAAAAAAAAAAAAAGGAAGGGAAAGAAAGATGGGAGAGGGAAGGATGAGTCCTAGGACACATAGTTATAACAAAACTCAAAACTCCTAGAATTGTGAACAAAGTTGTGAGGAGACCATTTTGGCAAGCACTAAAGATTAAAGCCTAGAGTGAAGTTTCAATGTCTATATGGTTCAAAATTCTTGACAAGGATCCGGACATATAAGCCATATAGATTTGGGGAAGATTTTTTTTTTCCATCACTTTATCCAAACCAAGAAAAAAAATGATCGCATTGGCTCTGCTGACTCTTATTCCTTTAGAAATTATGTCTAATCTTCCTTTCTTTCAGGTAAGTTTTACTGAGGTACCCAAACACGGTTCATCCCTCACTCCCTGACAGCATTCAATTCATAGCAGAATCCCGCTTCTTTAGTTCTTCCCAAAGTCGCCTGTCTCAAAGCCAAATCCTACAATAAGTACCTTCTAACAGCTTTATTACTGACGCTCCCTACAGTTCCCCTGGTGTGCGTTCTTCCTCACTTCATTGTGTAATAAACCAACGTGGTGAATGGCAGGTGCGCTCCTGACGGTCTTTAGCCGGAAGACATTGGCACAATTATCACCTCTCCAGCTTCCCTGCTATTTTTTTCTCTGTATGACAGATGTCAAGCTGCTTCTTCTAATGTGCTAAAAACAGAAAATGTATAATCTTTTCCCACTGAAACAGAGCTACCACGTGAACACAGAAATTGGTCCATTTGGTATAAGCAAGAAGTGAAATGAACACGTAAAGCAACCTTACTGGGAGAAAAGTCCACCTACCTTGGTAATTTCAGATACAGGTAGAGTGGGAGGTTGATCCAGAGCATTCGTCAAAATTGTTTCCTGCTCTTCTTTATTTTAGTGCAAGTCATTTACATTTTTACTTTCTGAAAAATCATTATGAAAGTTCTATGTCATAGCTGTGAGATATGTGTGTGTGTGTGTATGTGTGCGTGTGTATTCTTTCTTGAGAGCAGATAGAAGTATTGTACATCCTTTAATATAAAATGATTTATTTCTTTGTTTAGCTAAACAAATATTTTTGGATTGAAGGAATTATATATTTTGCTATACCTGCTTCTAATAATGTATGTGATTTTTATGCTGGACCAATTGACCAATTTACATTTTTATATTCTTGTAACAATTTTTCTTGCTTCTGAGTTTACCAATGTAATATCTAATTTCATTCATTGTACATAGTTTGAAAATTGTTACTCCTTTGTGTGAATTTCATATAAGATACAGAGAGAAAAATAAAATATTTCATACCTAATAGAGTTTGCTTGCTTTTCTGCATTTCTACACATTCCTAAATAAACTCTGTTGGTCTATAATGAAACCCATGTTAAATTTCCAACACATGCTATACGATCAGCATAAACTGACAATTACCTGTGTAGGTTTAATGGTTGTATTTCATTCATATCATATAACATCAGCAAGTAAGTTATGACAAGCCAATCTAGCTGATCCTTAAATCTTTATAAGGGAATCACAGAATTTGACACCATCGAGAATATAAAATATAGGCAAAAATTGTAACTTAAATTTAAACTATGGTTATTTATAGGACAATAAATGTTGGATTCTAACAGTTTCCTAGAATTATTTTGAATGTAGTTGAATGGTTTCCAGGGTGAGTTTGCATGATATATGAGAGAGAGGGAGGAGTAGTTCTTCACCAAGACCTTATATATAATTTCTTGGAAAGCAGCAGATTTTTGATTATTTAATATCAGGAACTCTATACATTTTGAAAACAAACTTTTGTTGATGTGTCATGTGTATCAATATTTGCTGCCTTAAGTGTTAGAGCTGAGAGTGTTTAGGTGTATTATTGATTTGCTTAATAATCTCATTACATGTTAACGAATCAATATTTTAGAAACGAATTTATATTTTCCAAAAGTTATAGTCCAAGCTGCAGTAACATTTTCCCAATGCCTTTAATACCAGCAATATCTCTGTTAGACTACATAGCTTTGGTTAAGTACGTGAATATATGTTAATATGTTAATATGAGTTAATATTCTGTTCAGATAATAGTATGTATTTTTGTTGCCATAACAAAACTCAACAATGAATGACTAGTTGCCTTATGAAATCAGAAATAATATTATTAACATTTCATATTTTGTTACAATAGAATCTAAAAATATTTTGAGAATTTGGTTAGATTTTGGTTTAAACTACAGTGGTACCTTGGTTCACAAACTTAATTCCTTCCATGATTCTGGTCACAAACCGAATTGGACAAGAACAGAATCAAACTCAGTGATTAGATTCTATGGAGAAATCTGTTTTTATTTTCATCCAATTTGGTTTGTGACCAGAATTGTGGAAAGAATTAAGTTTGTGATCCAAGCTACCACTGCATTTCTATGCTGACCAGTTTTTAGCGCTTTGATCTTGTCTCATCAAATCTAATCCATTTTGGGATTATCAGCTTTTATTTCCAGGCTCTTTAAAACTAATATCTTTCTTTGCTTTTGCTTACTAACAGTATTTTTAAAGATACAAGTCTTTATCTACATAATTCTAAAGGAACCTCAAAATTCGTTGAGAGTATATTAGCTTTTCTTTTTTGGGACAAATATCCAACCCGACCTATAGGAGGAAAGGTGTATTTTGTTTCAGAGTTTCATGGTTTTCAGTCCCTGTTCAGCTGGCTCCAAAGCAGAAACACTGTGACAAAAGGGTGTGGGGACCCAGGGTGGGTGAAGCTGCTCGATTCATGGTGCGCAGGAAGCAGAGGACAGGTGAAGAGGCTGGGAGGCCCCAGCAGGCCCCACATATCATCTCCAACATCATCTCCTGTGACTCACCCGCACACCCAGAAGTGCTTGTACCTAATCTCCTAGATGTCTTCTAAACCAAACACGTTGACAATCAGGATAACCATCACAGCCACAGCGCCACTCTGCAAAACTCCATGACCCTGGGTCTTGGCTCGGCACTCTCTCTGTGTAATCCAGTCAGTAGTATTGAGGGTAATATTTGTTCACTGTAAACATTTAATTTTATAATAGTTTCATATTTATAGAAAAGTTTCAAAGGTGCAAAGAGTTCCCTCATCCTGTTTCTCCCAAAGCAATCTCACTTGTTCTATGGTGTAACTGTCACAACTAAGGAACCACCATTGATCAATTCGATATTATTATCTAAATTCTACCCTGTGTTTGGATACTAATAGTTTTATTATAATGTATTCTTTTCCATTTCCTGTTCTAGAAAACCATGTCACAGTTAGACTTCTTATGCTTTTTTGAAGTTCCTGAGACTTCCTTTGTTGATGATTTTGGCAGTTTTGATGGGCAGTCATTCGGGGTAGTGTAGAATCCCCCTCAAACTGGGTTTACGCAGTGCTCTTCAAATCACTAGACTGGGGTTTTAGGTTTTGAGAGGGAAGATCACAGAGATGAAATGTCACTGTCATAACATTTTGTCAACAGCAAAGGCTATCAATGTGATACACTGATGAGGTTAACCTATATTCCTTCACCAAAGTAGTGTTTGCAAGATTTGTTCATTGTTAAGTTACTTAAACCTACTTATTATCCTCCCTTCCCATATTGTTCATTTTGTAGTACCTAAGTGCAGCCTATTCTCAAGGAAGGTAGTAGGAAAAATCTACATAAAAAATATCTTCTACATTAGTAGGTGTTTTGCCCCTAAATTTATGTTTTTATATTGCAATGGACTCATAGATACTGAGGTGATATTTTGAGTTTTAATAAAATATTTCACTGTTATTTTGTCACTTAGGTTTATCTGCCTTTGTCTATGGGAACCGTTTCAGATTGGTTCCTCTATCCCAAGTTTGTGCATTATTTTCTCCAAATGTTTTTTTTCTATGAATTTAGTAGCCTAACATTTTATAGGTGGTTCTGTTATTCATTTTCAGTTAATTTTTAGGGAGGTGTAAGGTCTATATTGAAGTTTCTTTTTTTTTTTCTTTCTAATTTTTTTAATCTTGATAAGTTTGAGCATCCAATTATTCCAGCACCATTTGTTCTGAAGACAGAATTTTCTCAGTGATTTACCATTGCACCCTTGTAAAAATGCGTTGAATACTGACTTTGAATCTACTTCTCAACTCTCTATCTAGTTCCACTCATCTACGTGTATACTATTTCATAGTCTTGTTTTACTCCAGCTTTATAAGTCTAGAAATCAGGTAAAGTGAATCTTCTGTCTATTTTGAGAATTGGTTTCTACATTTTAGTAACTGTGCATTTCTTTTTTTTTTTTTTTTGTGGGTACCGGGGGTCAACCTCAGGACCTCGCGTGCCAGCAGGTGCCCGTGCCGCTGAGCGATATCACCGGCCCTTTTTTTGTATGTGGGTTCTGGGAGTTGAACTCAGGCCCTCGTGCTTGCCAGGCAGACGCATACGCCACCGAGCCATCTCACCGGCCTGTAACTGCATTTCTATATAAATTTTAGAATTGTTTTGTCAACATTTCCAAAAATTTCACTACCAATTTTATTGAAATACATTTCATTTATAGATCAAACTGAGAAGAGCTGACACTTTAACAATATTCAGTCATCCAGTTCATGAGCATAGGCTATCTTTCCATTTCACTATGTCTTCTATATCTTTAATTAGTGTTTCTTAGTTTTCTCAGTATATGTCCTGTACATATTTGATATATATTATATGTAACAACAGGTACCATATTATTATAGTAGCATCAAAAATAAAGTGTGTGCTCCTATAATTGTATTTTTATTTTTTTTTTTTTTTTTTTTTTTTTTTTTTTTTTTGTGGGTACCGGGGGGGACGACCTCAGGACCTCGCGCACCAACAGGCACCCGTGCCGCTGAGCGATATCACCGGCCCCTTTTTTCGTATGTGGGTTCCGGGAGTCGAACTCGGGCCTTCGCGCTTGCAAGGCAGGCGCTTAAGCCGCTGAGCCGTCTCACCGGCCCCTATAATTGTATTTTTAAAAATTCCAGTTGTGCAGGAAAATTTAGAAAAACAATCAGCTTTCAATATTTGTTATTATACCCTGTAATCTTGTCAAATTTACTCATTAGTTCAAAGAATGTTTAATTGTTATTTTTGTTTTGTTTTGTTTGTTTGCAGTTCTTAAAGTTATCTACATAGACAATCATATCATCTGTAAATAGAAATATAAATTATTCTTTTCCTTTCTTGCATGTGTGATATTTTCTTCTTGTCCCTACTTTATTCCTCTAGGTAGCACTTAAAGCACAGTGTTGAGTAGAAGTGGTGACAAAAGATTTCCTTGTATTATTTCTAATCTTAGGGAGGAAATATTTAGTTCCTGCATATTAGGGTAGATTTTTAGCCAAAGATTATTTTTATGTGTACCCTTTACTATTTTAAGAAACTTTCCTTCTCTTCCTAGTTTTTAGAGTTTGATCATTAAAGGCTATTGACTTTCTGTCTGACTTTTAAAATCTAATGATATGATCTTGTGCTTTTCTGAGGCTGAAATATAAACAAATATACTACCTGATTTACAAATATTGAAACATCCTAACATTTCTGATATAAATCCTACTAGGTCATGATTATTTTAATTTCTTTTAGATACTGCCAAATTTGATTTGCTAATATTATGAATGAATTTCTATATTCTTGAAAAATAGTAATTTTTAATTTTCTTGTAATGTATTTAGTTGCCTTTGATATTAAAAAACTGTTTCTTTCTTTTACATTTGCTAGAAGTAGATCTTCAGAATTGATGTTAATTCTTCTATTAATGCACTGCAGAGGAAAACAGTGAAACCATATCGACCTAGTGAAAAATATTGTGTAAAAGTTATAAAATATTATTTCAATATGCTTTATGTCTATTAAACTTTTCAGATTGTTTATATTAAAATGAGTATTGTAGTGAGTATCATTAAGAAGTTGAGCAACCTTTCTTTCTTCTTTCTTTCTTTCTTTCTTTCTTTCTTTCTTTCTTTCTTTCTTTCCTTCTTTCTTTCTTTCTTTCTCTCTTCCTCTCTCTCTTTTTTTCCAAGGGGTCTCACTACGTGGCACAAACTTGTCTCTACTTCATGGGCTCAAGCAATTCTCCTGCTTCAGCCTTCTATGTAGTTGAAACTACTGGAGCATACTACTCTGTGGAGTGTGCAATTTTATTTAAATCATACAATTTATAAGCAAAGAATTGTTTGTGATAGTCATTTTTCTATTGCAAAATCTATGGAATCAATAAATCAATATTGAAGATCCCTCTTTTCACTGCTGATTCTGGTCATTTGTACATTTCTCTCTCTCTCTCTCTCTCTCTCTCTCTCTCTCTCTCTCTCTCTCTCTCTCTCTCTCTGATTACATTTTAACTTTTGTAGCTCTCATGAAAAACCCAGACTTTGGGATGATTTTCTCTGTTGTCTTCATAGTTTCAGTTTTATTAATTCTGTTCTACGCCTTATTTCCTTGCTTTTGTTTACTTGGGAAGAAATATTTGAAAGGGTTCTTACATATAAAACAACTGAAAACAAACATCCTGAAGGACCATGATCATCCATCTACTTTCTGTTTCTCACTAATACATACCCTTTCCTCAAAATCCAGCCACATCCACCGTAATCTTGCTAGATGGCTGCCACTGGCTACCAATGGGAGCCACACTGCGGAGGAAGTGTCTCCCTTTTTTAACTGTTAAGAAAGGCATCTTAAGGGTAGCATCTTAGGTTGTAGGAAACATACAACTAAAACCAGGATTGAGATTTCAACAATATACTTTAAATAAGGCAAACTGACAAATGCTTATATCCAGCTATTCAGATCCATAAATAGTAAGTAGAGTAGAAAGATTCCAAAGACCCTGTATGATGGTTCTGTACACAATTTTTCAGGATGAAAAATTGTCTTATTTTTTTCCAAACTTCTCTAAAGCCTGAAGAGTGTGATTATTAAAAATAAAATTTAAAAAATTATAACTATCAATACAAAATACAAAGTTCTTGAATGTAAAATAATGCAGGCAGTTTCCACACTGCACAATGCCCTATAGATACGTGCATTCTGGAGTTGTGTGGCATGAAGATGTGTCTCCAAAACACACGAGTTTCCATTAAGAGAGTGAATGACAGCATGGTCACTGCCTATATTTAAAAGCTAATTAAATGCATTATATAGTCAAGGCATTACATAACTTTTGTGTGACTGTAATTTATTTTTCAAAGAATATTGGACATATGCCTAAGATAACAAGAAAACATAATTACTAGAAGAAAACTTACTGCTTTGACCCGTGCTGTGTTTCTCTTGAGTTTCATGTTTTACTCTTTATTTTTGTGCTGTTTTCTTCTTTCTCTATCTTCACTTTATGTGTACTTATATCGTGATCTATAGGGCACTATTAAATGATGCATTTACCTTTATTATTATACATTTTATTATTTAATACATTGTTTGCCTTTTGTCTTTTGTCTTTTATATCTATTTAAGTTATTCTACTGGAATACTGAAAACAATGTCCACCCCATTTTGGGAGGTATTTTCTTTCTCTGGGCAACATGCTTTTCAGAACAGTATCTTGCTATCTACAGAAATATATCTTTATTTTCTCACAGAGACTTACTCTTTTAAGAGTCTTTATTTTCTTCCATCTTTTCAAAATTGAAATATACTTGCAGTGAATTTATCTCTATGGACTCTGACAAGGATCTTCATTGTTCAATATCATTAATACAAATAAATTATGAGAGACAATTTTCTATACATAAAAGGACCATTATCAAATATGTGTCATATCACCATAAATATGTATGTCTTCCAGACTGTGCAAAAAGAACAAGGGAAATATAAACATAGAATATATCTGCCTATTAAAAAGAACAAGGGAATTTGGAACATATCAACATGGTATATGGAGAGGATATTAGGATACATCAATGTGGTGACTCTGATGCATGATAAATGGAAAACAGTGAGAAACTGGCTTACCTACTGGTACATAAGAAAACAATTTTTATTGTAATAAAGTCCATACCTATAGTCTGCCTGCCTACCTACCCCTAGACTGTAAATCAATATGGCATAGCACATAGCAGACTTTCAATAAATATTATTTGTCTAGATGAATCTCTAGGAGCTACACCAACCATTAATCATGATGATGTATAAAAGTGACAACATGAGGGAATTGTAAGAGAGAAGTGACAAGACTTTTTTCTCTTTAATTATAGTTTCCATGTTATTTATATCTCTTCCACAGCATGCTATGCTGTGTGAATGTGTGTGTGTTTGCACAAAAAAGTACTGCAACTATGTAACCGGTTCCTGGAAAATGCTACAAAGTAAATAAATATGTACTGGACAAATAAATGAAAAACAAAGTAAAGTTCTTAGAAACAAATTAATAGTTAAGGAAAGCTGCAGCCTATAAACCTTACTTGCTTTCCCCCCCCCAAGAGTCTAAGATATAAAGCCCTGCCATAATAGGCTGTCCCTCCTGTGGCAGCCATCTGTCAATATCCTGGCAAATTTAAATTTTGGCGTTGTAGTAGCCATTGCTTTAGAAGTATCTTTTAGGACATTTTGGCTCATATATAACCCTAATAGAGGACTCAAGCCCAATATATGCCCTGGGGATATTTGCACATCATATGGCAGCGTTGTTTCAGTGGCCCAGACGGTATGATGCTTATACACTGATGGTGGCATATGCTGATTCCTGAAACTCAGAATGCTCTCAGGAACTCTCTTGTTTGAAAACACTAATTCAGAATATTGTTTAAGTATATCACAATAATTTTCCAAAGACATATTTAGCAGAGCTTCCTCATACAGTCAGTGTTATTGGAAATTTCTGTAACAGGTGGGTATATCTTACAAAGAAAATAGATTCTATTAATAAAAGCAGCTATTAAACTCCAAGAATATTCTATATAACATATGATAGGTTACCATGAAGATTTTTCTAATATGGAAAAGGCCACTAATAATTCTAAGTTTTGAATCAAATGTACCAGCAACATGACTTCATTTTTCTTGTAAGATATTTTTGTTTCATGAAGAAATGGAAGACACATGTAATAAATCTTTTGATTTCAATTTGTTTATGAATTCTTCAGATTTTCCCAGTTAATATCTCTTCCTCTTTTTCTGTTAAATGAGACAACTTTTTGGTTTTCTGCCAAAAGGGAAGACAACCCTAGAAATATATATATATATATTCTCCATGTAATATGAAGAAATAATCTAATAGTGTTTTCCTCAAAGCCAGGATTAGGGAGGGAGAAGCTATTAAACGTAACAACCAACATCAGCTATTGAAAGGGTCGTTCTGCCCTCTCATTCACTGACTCAGATATTCACCTAAGGTAAAGAGTAAGTATTAAACAGCTACTGCATTTTATTTCAGGATCTATACTAGCTGTTAAATACATACCCCTGATGAATTCAAGTTTTCTTGGACTTTTCTGCCTGAGAATTTCTTTTACTTGAGGGCGAAAATACAAAGAAGCACAAACACCAATATACCATTGCTAATTGCTGTGAATGAGATAAACAGGATGTTTTGGGGTCATAATGGATCAGAGTGCTATTCTTAAAGGCCTTGATTAAAGAAGGTTCTTAAACAAAAATTGGATTGAAGGTCAAAAATAAAAGATGAAGAAAAACTGAGACAAATCAAGACAAAATGAAGGCATTAAAGCCAGGAGAAATTGCCTCCAAAGCAAACAAAGTTTTACGTGCTGAAATAACTGAAACAACAACACTGTCAGAAACCTAGTGAGAGATAAGTTTGAAAGAAACAAGTTTGCAGGATATCGTATATTAGGGCAGGTTGCTCTCTACTGTAATAATAGACAGACCCAAATATAGAGTGACTTAACATGAAGATTGATTTTTCAGTCACACTAAGTCCAGAACATATGTTCCTAAACTAGAATGCCTGAGGTATTCCATCGCCTTTCATTTTCAGAATGTGGACCACGTTCACCTGGTATCATTTACCAGGCAAATGAGGAAAAGATCATGAATAAAATGCGCCTGTTCTTTACTGTTTCTAATCAGAAGTGACAGAGAGTTTCTGCTCAAACTCCTTTGTTAAAATGTACATAGGCACAAGGGTTCGGTAAGTATAGGTTTTCTCTAGGTTCTGAGAAGAAATATATTTGGCAAGCAACTCATCAGTTTTAGGTGAACACGGGATTTTGAGGTATGTGTAAGACATATACATACATATGATACACTGGTAATAAGAGAAATGAGACAATATCATAGAAATGCTCTCGTGGTATAAATGTTAGGTTGAGTGTATATATTATTAAATTTAAAATCATAAAAATGGGACATAACACTTCGGAAGAAAGAAATGGACACAGGTTCACACAGGCAAGGCAAAGAGACAATGAAGAAATGGCTAGAGATAAGAGATACTACTCAAGGTCAAGCTATCAGGAATCAAATTGTGAACTGTGTTGTATGTGACAAAAGAAGTCATGGATACGGGGAGAACAAACCCTAAGTTGATTTTTGCTAAGCTTTATGAGAGGAATTTAGCTAAGTTCTGAGTGTAGTTTGGAGTGAATTAATGAGTCCTTGGGAAGTTCTGGATGTACATGGTGCAGATGGCGGAGGTTAGTTCTATTGGCAAAACAGTGGAGCAGTAAGAGCTGTAAGAGAACAAACAAACAAACACAGCAAGCCTCCAGAATATGGTAAATATCTATCTGAAATGAAGAAATGGAACGAATACAGCCAGATGCAGCAAGTCTGAAGGTGGAAGTGATATCGGAGAGTTCCAGTTCCATTCAGGGAAAGAGCTGTGGAACAGTTTCACTCTTTGAAACTAAAATCGGGGTCCTTTCTCCGATCTCAGTAGCAAAGATTTTAAAGCTTTCTTCCAAATCTTCCCAAGGCCAGAGCTCTTCCAAGATGGAGGTTCCACACAGCGATACGGACAAGGCAGACCTTAATCGGAGCTGAGCCCAGCACCTATTCCGTAGTGCGTCCTCCCTACACCATTCAAGTCCGAGCTGCCCTTATGAGACCTATGTCTGGATGGTGGGGGCTTCAGTGGCCCAGGGGAGAATGGGACAACTCTAAGTTAGGGCGTTTGCTGGGCCAGGAAATAATGGAGCAGAGAGAAAGAGAGAGAGGCTTAGACAGAGACCAGAGACAGTGAGAGAGGCTGTCTCAACTAAGAGTGAAAATCAAAATTAGAAAAACACACGAAGAAATGCAAGACTAATAGAAAAACCAATGAATCTATCATCAGAACATTAAGTCACATTATATGGATTTAATTTTATTAAATAAAAATATACAGACTTTTACATCAATTCAGAGGCTGAGGCAAGAATGTTGATCTCCAGTTCAAGGCCACCGTGGGCTACATAGCAAGTTCAAGTCAGCCTGGGCCATGAGTGACATTGTGTCTCAAAAACAACCAAACAAGACTAAAATCAATTCTCTTAAGACAGTCAAAGACTTAAAGGCATATGTTTTACTCAAAAATAAAAGAAAATCTGCAATATGAAGAAATATGAATGAATAAAATCTACAGATTATAGAAAATATAGAAATATTAATATTCAAAAAGCTAGAGTAGAAATTAAGAATACAATATCCAAAATATACACCAGAAAATGAACTTTTGAGAGGGTTAGTAAATTTGAAAATACTGTATCATACGTTACTAAAAGTAAGATACAGAAGAAAAAAAAACATGGAAGAACAATAAAGAGAATTGATGATGTAATGGAAAATAATATAAAAACTGGGAACATTTTTACAAGCTAAAGAAATGTTTAAGTTATAGATGAGAAAAATGTAAAAATTGGGAACATTTTTACAAGCTAAAGAAATGTCTCAGTTATAGATGAAAAGTATACCCCAAATATCGAGCAGGAACAAATGAAACTAAATCCATATATGCTAACATTGTGGAAAAGTTATTTTTCAATATAAAAATTTTTAAAAATCCACTAAAGGAAACAGATGCATTTCCTAATATTAGCACACTTTTCTTAATAAGCAAAAAATATATTTTATCTTTAAAATTCTGACAATTCTGTATTAACTCAGCTATATTTTGTTAACTCAGCTATACCCAAACTATGAGTCGCATAATGCAAAATTTGGAAATGAGAAAAAATGCAGAGCTAAAAGACGAAAATTAAATCTATAACCAGAACATTAATCCATACCATGTGAATTCAACATCCTTTCATATCACACGTAATACATATCTTCACATAAACGATAACAGGTATTGATAGTTATCGGCACTTGCTCTTCTGGATATGGATATTTAATTTCCATAGAGTTCAACTTCAGGAATGAATAAAGAGGCACAACCGGATTAAGGACTCTCCCAGTTTACAAAGGTAGTAAATGACAAAGCATAATTTTTCCTCCATTTTTATTAGTGCATAAAGTTTACACAGATCAAGGGGCTTCATTCTGGCAAATTTGTACATACGTATAAGAATTTTTAGTTACTTCTCTTCTGTAATCTCCCTCACTCCAGCTTCCTCTTGTTTCACAGTTTTAGGGCTTTCAATATGTGTAATGTATTTCAATCATATTCATGCCCCCATTACCTGCCCTTACAGATTCTCTTCCTCCCCATTTTCCCCTTTCTTTTGTCCAATAACAGTCTCCAGTCTACTTTCTTGTCATGTTTTTGATTCAAGATATTCTCTTGATTCACAGTGTATATGTGTAACCTCACGCTAGTGGAACTATTAAAGAACACTTATTATTCAATAATAAGGAAAGTGAACTTCAAGACAAGGCAAAATGTCAAGCTGTCTTAACATTTCCATCTTGCATATCATCTTACTGATAAAAATCTTTGTAGCTGAACATTATGTCTCATACCTTATTAGAATGAAATGTATTGACTTTTTTTGATTCCACATATTTTCCATTGACCTTCTAGGTTCTTCTTTACATTATAGTCCACATAAAAATCTCTGAAAGGAAAAGCTGTGGAAAGTGGTAAGTAAAGTAAAGTCCTTTGAGGAAATATATGCATGTAATTAAACCTCAGTCCCAATCTAAGCAGTCTCTGGCTATCTACACATTCAAAGGAAACATAGTGTTTTATTCCAGAGGAGCTGAATCATGTTTTTCTTCTTCAATCAGTGTTATCCTAAGGCATCAAAGTCAAGAATTGCACATATTGTATTTGACAAAAATATTTATGGGGCAAATACAAAAGACTACATGAAACAAGCTATTCAGAGAAAGAAATCTTCGTCCCAGCCAGGTTTTCTAATTCTCAGAACCAGCCTGCCACAAAGCCGGAAAACACTTCCTGCTCCTGGGTTTATGAACTCAAGGGTAGGTTTCTGAATGCAATTATTTCTTATGGGGGAATAAAGACTATGATTTAATCATTCCTTTGAAGAAAATAATTCTGGGTGTATCTAAATGATGATTGTGACACCTAAGCTTAGTAGTCAACTTGATTGACTTGGGAGCCACAGAGGGAATTAGTGAAACACACTTCTGGGTGTAACTGGGTGGATCATAGAGGGATGACCTGGGGTTGACATGTGGTTCGTAGCTCCCTCCTTTCTGGTGCCGGTCCCTTACTTTCCAGGCACTCTGAACTGAGCAGCTTTCCTCCACCACGCTCTTCTATCACGATATTCTTGCATTAGAGCCAGCCAACCATGAAACCATGAGCCAAAGCAAACCATTCCCCCGGTAAATTCTGGGTGTGGAGCATTTCGATTTAGCAATGAGAAAGTTGATTCATGCAATAGCTAAAGGAATCGAAGAAAGACAGCTAGGACATGGATGGATGTGTTATGAAAGATCCAGTAGAAAAAGAGAGACTAATGGTGCAGACAAGTACTAAAATCCAAAGAAACAGAGTCCTTGAGAAAAACATAAATCCTGAAATCATGGCCTGAAAGAAGGTTGGCGGGGGGTGGAGTGCTTGCTTCTGGGAAGAGGTGAAAAGAAAAGATGGGTTCCCAGGTAAAGCACACTGGTGTGCTTCAATTGGCCATGGGAAAAGGAGACAGCTAATTTCTAATGCCACCTTTTAACTCAATGAAATATAGGAAATAGACAACAGGATTGGAGCAGTGGCAGCAGTGATTGGGATGAAAGGAGGGGGACATGGATACAACAGTCATGATTCAAAGAGAATTAGTAAGCTTTTTATAACACCTTAGGTTTTTTGGCTCATTTGAGGTCAGAGATGATAATTGTAAGGCACAAAATGTCAGTCATGTTACCATAAGTTTCTCTGGAAATGTTTAAGTGCATATATGTATATGATATGAACAACTGAGTTCATCCAGTTCTGTGCAGGGCTAGAGAACAAGGGGACAAGAAATTGAATACTCTATGCAACCGTATTAGTCCTATGAGAAGTTATGGTGTCTAAGCTGAAATGGAGAAATGAAGACAGAAAACCGGAAATCTGTGAATCCATAGATTGGCGACCATAATGAAACAGGGCATCGTAGGCACGGGGCTGTCAGAGCAAGGGAGGAGAAACTGCACTGTTGTGTGTTTAGAAAGTGGAGCTACACGTAAGAATCTAAGGGCTTCATCTAGTTCTCCTGACAATGCGCTCACTTTAAATTAGCAATCAGAGCATTGGACTCTGGCCAAAAATGCGCTCCCCAGCATCTCATTAGTTATTTTCTTGTTTGACTATTTAGCCTGTCCCATATACACATGCATGGAATCACTCCAGTTTGTTCTGAAAGGAATAGATTTAATAGAAGATCATGAGAACTCACAGAATTACTGGACGGTTGGAGAGTAACACGGGCTGAACTTCCAAGATGACTCCTGAGAGCACACCAGGCAACGATAAAGACATTGTCACGCTACAAAACCAAAGGATGCCACTGTCAGGCAGCAGCCACCTCATCCCCGACCCTCAGCTCAGTAAAAAGGATGCGCTTCATGTTTCTCCTTGTGTCCTCGGATGGTTCGATTTGTATGCAAAGCCTACTGTGTGCAACTGAGTGGTGGAAATGTAGCTGGGTATTCTCTCTACAGACATGGGAGCTGTCTAGACGACCGCTTTGTATTTCCTTTGTAGAATCAAATGCATGAAAACCATCAAAATGTGAAGATAGGGATCAAAGGGCTTAGGATCCCTCTTCCAGTACTAAGGCTTCTTATTTCACATGGTTTATTACATTATATACTAATTTATGTAGTACTAAGTATAGAAGGATTTCTGGGAATCAGAAATTTGTGATGATAAAATTACAAAAAGGACAGGGACTAGCAGGTGTGAGTGACTGCCATTTACCCACACAGAGGAGATAAATTTTTTTAAGTGAATACTTGGTCAGAACACTTTAAAATTATATTCTTAGCCAAAATTGCCTAGTTGTTTTACAACTTCCGTATTTAAAATATTCTGAATTGAAACCTGCGGCAGTGCTCTGGTACATTTGCTGTGACAGAATCATTCCGCTACACAGAGCATGTTGTTAAATCATTATTCTAACATGGGAAGAAACTTGGCTTCCAATTCTAAACTCAGGTCACTACATGAAAAGATTGGAAGCCTTTAAGTGTTACACGTTTCTTTTTTACCTTACTTACTGAATACTTCAGGTGAGTGCATATTTTTAGCCTGAATTTACACCACAATTGCCTCAATTTTGGACCACATCACCACTGCGTAACTGCTAATATTCAACCAAAGAGAAGTTGGAGAAACACTTCTGGTAAAACATTTCTTTATACAAGACAGAGAAACCCTGTAATTTTCAGCAAGATAATTACATAAAGTATTACCTGTAATTTCATTTAATTGTACCTTTTTGTTTCATTTTCTCAACCTAGCTCTCCTTTCTTTTCCAGCCTTGTGTCTAAAGGAAAACGTTGGAACTATCTTCTAAGCACAATGTTCAGGAATGTTTATGTAGTTAACTCCTCTCAATTTGTGCTTAAAAATACAGTATTTTAAATAGAGAAGTTAAAACTTATTTGAACAATTATTTGCCATAGTTGTTGGCACATAGATAACTTGCTTTTAAACACTAACCATAAAATCTTAGTTATGTGCTATTCATAAGTAAATTAATAAGTAATATCTATATAAAAATCAAAAACTATAGGATATATTGCAGCAACTACAAATACTTCTTATAGATTACAGTTGCCTTGTGTATTTCACAATGATAATGCATTTTATGTGTTAAATTCCACATTGTCACAATATGGTGGGCTTTTCTTCTTTTAAAACTGAAGAATATTCCATACATCTATGTCACATTTTTATATTCATTCTATTCATCTGTTGATGGGCGTTAGGTTGCTTCCATATTTTCACTGTTGTGAATAATGCTGCAGTGAACCTGGGAGTGCAGATATCTCTTCAAGATCTCGACTTGCAATTCTTTTGAGTATATTTCAAGAAGTTGAATTGCTGGATCATGAGATCATTCTATTTTTAATTTTCTTAAGAATTTTTCCACTGTTTCAGGAAGCAGCTACCAATAGTGTACAACTGTTTCACTTTCTCTACATCCTTACCAATACTCCTTACCTTTTGTGCTTTTGAAATAAGTCAGTCCAAGAAAGACAAGTACTGTATGCTTCCACTGACTGGAGGAATCTAAGACATGGAAACTTATGAAAGCAAAGAATATAATGATGGTTTCCTGGGGCTGGAAGGGGAAACCAGGGAGTCGTTGTTCAGTAAGCACAATGTACAAGGTGACTATGTCTGGTCACCTGCAATAAAACATTGCCTACATTTAACACCACAATAGTGTAATGTTTAATATAATATTAGAATGTTAACTGGGTAGACTTCGTGTTAAGCATTATTACCACACACAGAAAGAAAGTAAGGAAAATTTTGGAGGTGATAGAACCACCATTATCACTCTGAGGATGGTTAATAGTATCAGAGATATATGTATATGATCAAATTCATCGGATTGGATACATTAAATGTACAGTTTTATATCACTTATAGCTGCATAAAACTGTTACAAATTTTTCACTGCTGCTGCTAAATACAAGGAGTTCGATGATTCAAGTGTGGACTCTGGAGTAAGATTTCCTGAGTTCAAATCCAGTTCTGCCAGTACTAACTGCATGAACATGAAGTCCCTTTGTATCTTCTCCTGCCTCTCAACTGTAAAGATTATACTAGTACCTACCTCAGAGGATTGCTGTGATGCTTTTATAAGGGAGTACCAGTAAACCAGAGGCTGGCTTCGTGAGTTCCCTATATGTTAGTTTTCTTAGCTGTGCCATATTTTAGAAATTTTTTTGATAGTCTATATGGAATTGATCAATAACTCATTACCTGGTACTTTCATTAATATCTTTGCCTCTAGACAGAGATAAAACTATATCTTCATGAATATTCAGCTAAAAACCTCAATATTTTATTCATACTACTCAAGTATTATAGAGCTTTAGTTGAAGTTTAGTTAATTATCTGAATCAGAGGCTGGCACTTGTCTTCTGGAGAAGGCCAGCTAGTTCAGAGTGTAGTCACTGCAGGGCATATAGATTCTGTCACAGCTTCTCAACTCTGCCACCACAATGCAAAAGCAGCCATAGATACAGCTTCAGCAAATAAACACAGTTGTGATCCTGCAAAACTGTATTAACAAAAACAAGCAGCAAGCTAGATTTGGCCCATAGGTGTAGTTTGCTGACATTTGGTCTAAACATTTCATAAAATGAAAATAGAATGCTAAAATATTTTAACAATATGGGATCATTGCTAAAGAAAATAAACTGCAGCTACTTGAGTATCATGATTACTTTGTCTGGGAGAATATGCATCTAAACCCTGAATTCACTTAAATAAAATGAAACATAAACAGTAGTCCTCTTTATTAGCAAACACAAAGAAGAGATAAGACTCTTTATGAGATATTACGGTTAAAATAATTAGAGTTGCTGTATTCCATTTTTCTTTCTGTATACTGCATGAAGATCAAACATAGAATGTAAGTAGATTTCAAAATACCGTTCATATAACATTAATCAAGGAATGTTCTAACCACTAAGATAATATTAGGAAAAAACGTTCTTATTTAGTTTATATAGTATTTTCTAAAATGAAAAGCAGCTGAATACATCCCACCAGAGCCAAGGTAGGTCAGTTATTTTTATAGCCAGTCGCGGACATGGATTAGTGTTTTAAAGTATTTATGGTACATTGTTGATTGATTTAATGGCTGGTGAGTCGAAACACACGGATAAAGCCTTTTACTTTACATGTATTTTCCACAGATTTACTGAGATATGATGGACAAATAAAACTATTTATATTTAAGATGAACAATATAATGTTTTGAAGTACATATACCTTGTGAAAGAACTACCACAGTCGAGTTAATTAACAACCACTAGTTCACCTATTTGCATTTTCCCCTTTTTCATGGTGATATTCAGATGTATTCTCATGCAAATTTTCATTATGTGAAACATTAGTATTAACCATATTCAACATTTTGTATGTTAATTATAGAGAATTTATATTATTGTATCCTTCAATCACCATCTCCCCATTTTTCCTTCTCCACAACCTTTGCTAAACACTTCTGTTTTCTCATTCTGTGAGTTCAACTTTTATTTAGATTCAAATTGTAAGTGAGATTATACAGTATTTTTCTACCTGTGTTTGGCTAAATTCACCCAGCATAATGCCCCTCAAGTTCCTTTATGTTACTACAAATGGCAGAATTTTCTTTTTCTTTAGGCCTGAATAATGTTCCGTTTTGTAAGTGTGAGTGTGTATTGGTGTGTCTTTACCACATTTTTTTTAATCCTTTAACCCACTGGTGAACATTTAGATTGTTTCTATACTGTGTAGCTGTTATGAATAATGCTGCCATGAACATGAAACTGTGGATATCTTTCCAAGATTAACGATTTTACTGCGTGTGGATATATACCCCAAAATAGGACTGCCTGGCCACTGGCTAGTTCTAGTTTTATTTTTTTTTAGGAAACTCGGTATTACTTCCCATAGTGGCTGCACTAATTTACCATATATGTCTTTTTTTAAATTTCTGATTTGTACCAGATTAGAAAAAACAGACATATGATTTGCCCTGCACAACAGAAAGTTCGAGATGTACAGCTCACCTCAGTAGTCACCGTGTACACTCCTTATCACCTTTTAAAACCTCTGTTGTGGGGCCAGTGAGATGGCTCGGCGGCATAAGAGCCTGCCTGGCAAGCGCGAGGGTCAGAGTTCGACTCCTGGGAACCCACATACGTAAAAAGGGCCGGTGATACTGCTCAGCAGCACGGGTACCTACTGGTGCGCAAGGTCCTGAGGTCGACCCCCGGTATCCATAAAAAATAAATAAATAAGAAAAATAAAAAATAAAACCTCTGTTGTACTCTCATAACACAATCGCCTGTGAGGTACGTTAAGTGTAGATTTAAAATGTCTCTCAAAAGCCTCAGGTGTTTGGAAGTTGATTGGATCATGGGGGGCACTGTAATCACCAGTGGATTCATCAGTTTATGAGTTCAGTCGCTGAATGTACCGTTAGGATGCGGGGCTTGATCGCAGGTGGGTCACTTGAGGTATGACCTGGTTGGGTGCATTCTTGCGCCTGGCTTCTCCTTTTTGCTTCCTGGCAGCCATTGGTTGAGCAGCTTTTCCTCCACCATGCCCCTCTGCCACCTTTTTCCTGTCTTGGAGCCAACCAACTATGGACTGAAACCATGACCCAAAATAAACCTCTTTTCTTTAACTTGTAGGGGTCGATTATTTGTCCCAGTGATGGGAAAGTAACTAAAACCAGGTGCTTATTAAATGTCTACTGCAGAGTGGGCGCCACAGGTAAGCAAAAATTGGTAAGGCATGCATATAACTGGTTGAGGAAAGAGGACAAAGACTAAGACTTTGGAATTAGGA
The DNA here is from genome assembly GCA_028451465.1 of Erethizon dorsatum. Classification (NCBI taxonomy): domain Eukaryota; kingdom Metazoa; phylum Chordata; class Mammalia; order Rodentia; family Erethizontidae; genus Erethizon; species Erethizon dorsatum. Next base: position 63,249,762 of record CM051833.1, read on the forward strand.
AAATCAGAGGGTTTATAATAAAAACCTAGTGGTAGGCTGTAAGTGAATCTTCAGCACCATTAGCAGTGAAAAGTTCTCTCCTTGTATCATTGCACTCTCATGACAATAAAGAGCACAGAAATCTTGATAGTCATCACATCTCCAATTTAAGCTAAGCAACTGTTTAAGCAGACAGTGAGTATGCTGACATTTCAATAAAATCCTTAATATTTGTGAATCTAATCTGTTTCTTTTCCCCTTTCTCTACCAACGGGTCTCTTTAACAGCAGTCAGAAAAGCAGAGTTTAAGAGTCACAAATGATTTATTTATACCTTTCAGATACATAAAATGTGCTTTTGGAGTCTTACTTCACCTCGTAATAGAAGTCACTTCACACTTCACCTCATCAAGTAATGAAAAGGGAAAATTAAACCCTCTTCTTCACAACGATTTGGAACCAGTAAGAATGTGTTAAATCAACTGCCCTAGGATGAAAATATCTTTGTCATCCTTCAATAGATGGGAACTGACAGATCTAAGAGGGGTGACTGGAATTCTCTTGTCTAAGCTTTAAACCTCCCAGCTTTATCCCACGGCCAAAGCCACCTGGTGTCTTTTGCTGCACACACAACACTGACATTTGTTTTAATCTATGAAAAAGCATAAACTCCACAGTGGCGATGAAATCCCAATGGTCCATTAGCTACTTGGAGGCTTTTCTGACATTACCAAATAACAGCAGAAATAGAGAGATGTTCAAAATCAATTTCACATTTCAAAAATCCCTGACACTCAGCTTCCTTGTTACAGGGATCACTGCAGAAACACTTGTAAGCAATACAAGGTTTGACAGCTTTCTTAAATATGTATGAAGTTCTTTTAATCATTTTATTCCCATTCTATCTTTCACTAGAGCACTTTCCTAGTAAACTTTGAAGTCTATTTCTCAGCAGAAGGAAAAAAAAGGCTAATTATATACTCATATGTACCATTTATCAAGAATTTATATCTGTATGACTTAAGAGAATTTGCTTTTCCAGTTCCCCTTGTTCGTCGCTTAATTATTTCACTTTCAGCAGTAGAGTTGTGAGTTTAAAATTGAGATGACCTGAAAATTAACTCAAAATTTCTGTAGAGACTTTGCCATGTATTCAAAGGCTATAATCTTGAAGGTAGTGAAATATGGATAATAGATGCAGTATTATAGGATTTTAATAACTTTTTCAAGAATTTCCAAGGTAATTATGCCTGATAAAGCTGCTATTATATTATTACATTATACTATATTATTACATTATAAAGCTAAGTTATTCCTCTCCGATCATTTCCAGATCTCATTATTACAACACTTTGATTATTTAATAAACAAACAGCAAACTGTAGCATAAGGTCCACAACTGAACTAACTTGACTATCATAGATGTACAGAGCTTTAAGTCATGACCTTCCTGTAACACTTAAGCAAGAAAGACCAAATAGATAAGAGGAAGTTGCCAGCAAAGTAAATGGTCATTTTGACAAATAATATTCAAGTCAGAGAAAAGTTTTAGCAGATGCTTCCCTAGGTCTTCAGTATTGAAGACCTCTCTGTTTAGCATTCCAAATGTGAGACCACCTGTTATCATCAGTAAGTTCTGAGAGTCCCTGTTTGTTTGTGTGTCCCTTGTACTGTGCACAGACCCTCACTGGTATGCAGTACACTTAACATGAGCGCTCTTCTGCAGGAATAAATCTATTCAGTCTTTCTGCTGGAAAATGAGAAGATCGAAATGTTCTAACTGGTAAGAAAACACAACCCACTACTCTTTGGTGTTTTGAGAGAGATTTATTGATCAAATTCTCATAGATGATGTGGCAGTGAAATTAACCATTAGAGAGGAAAAACTGAGAAGAAACCAAGAGCATTTATGGACAGATAACAGGCATGGAAAGATGAGTGCTTCTAAGAGTCTGAGTCAACTGAGCTATTTTCTGGGGAAAATATTACTATCAGTTAGAAGAAAGAAGAGGTTAGAGGCACTCTACAACATTTTGCTTCGAGGAAGAATTTGTAAATTACCATTAAGGTGCAAGAGATTGTTAGGATGTTCCATAACCAGCTCTATTTGCCACCTAGTGAAATCGTCCCTGCGCTGCAGACACTTGGTCACTGGTGAGCTCTGGACTATAGATATGGAACTGTGTCCTCACACCCACCAACACCAAGCAAAGTGACATTAGATTTCTGTCGTGCATTAGAATATCATACTTTCACTTTCATAATCTTACCAAAAAGGAAACATATTAAGAGACAAACAGAAACATGTTTCTATTATCTTATCCAAAAAAAAAAAAAAAGAAGTCTACTCTAAAATGAAATTTTGAAAGAAACAAAGATTGTATTCAGCATCCTGAATCCTTTACTGATGCCCCTCTCTTATGCCTATAAGTAAAATCATTGCCCTCATTCAGTGCAACAGAATTTCCCAGTAGTCTTACTTAGGCCCATCCTCTGTGTGCAGCACCTTTGGCTGGAAATCCTTCCTCTTTCATTAGCTGCCATTCTTTGAGAACTCACATGTCCATGATGATATCAGGTATAAGCCCTGTTAAAGTCTCATGGCATAAAATAAGGCCTGGCAATATAAAAATATATATAAGAAGCAAATGAATTGCTATTGACTATTTTTTTATTTGTGCATTATGCTAAAATGATATGCTTTTAAAGAACCTCAACTTTAAAAAAAGTGTTTCGACAGTCTAATTGATGACATCATCATCATCATGAGTGGTCTTTATAAGTAGAAAATTAATTATATATTGGAGTAAATTTATTACTTTTGCACCACTGAGGCTTTATACTCCAGAAATCTTTGAAAGAACAAGACTTCATTTTTAACCTACCAAAATATAAGACCTGTTTTCACACAGCAAGAAATCAAGCAATAGTTTAGGAATAGACATGATAGAAATCACTCAGGAGGAAAAGGATAAAACATTTTTATCAAGGAAAATGGCTAGTTCAGATAAATCTAATCTATGAAGAAACCAATCAAGTATCCATTGCATTCATTTCTTATAAACAGTGCACAAATATCAAGTCTGAATAAGATCCCTTTAATTGTCCTGGTATTTCTCAGTGTGAAGTCAAGGTCATTAATGTCAAATTCTAGACATTTAGTTTGTTTCCAGAGTTGAGAATTCCAGGGAAATAATTTAGAGATGGCTTCAAAGTAGAAATGAGATCTGAACAAATCTTTTTAAGTATCTTTGTCCCCACTTTCTGTACAGTATATTCAGTCAAAAGTTTAGAGCCATCAAAGTTGATATGAAGGTCAACAGGACATATTGCATGTGAATGAAATGGGTAAGAGAACTGAAGATAAGAAGTTAATTGTATTAGAGAAAAGAAGAGGAAAAAAGAGAGAGAGAAAGAAGGAAAGATGAAAGAATTTATAGGTTAACTCAATACAAAGTTTGAGAATTTCAGCTATATGAAATTTATGTGAGTAGAATTTTTAAAAATCCAGTTGCAACAGAAATTAATGAAAATTCAATCTTAGTTCAATTCCAGCTATTTTAAGTTTGCAGCATTGTATTTTCACATCAGAGAAAATAGAAAGATACATACAGAAAACTTCAAAGGAACAAAGAGGAAGTAGCCATTTCCAAACCAAGACATGTTTTTCTCTGAAGAAACCTGAAAAAATTGAGTTGCTATTCTGTAATGATCATTGGGGCTGTCCATATAAATGTTCTGACTCCATCTCCTTCCAGGGTTATGAGAAGATTATAGGTTCCAAAACACAAAGTAAGGTGGCTCCATGCAATTTACATGGCTTGGTGAAATGCGGCAAATGACACATCTGTTGGACACAAAGTATTTTCATGTACTTTGTATGTGGAAATTTAAGTGCCTGTAAGAACTTTACTCAGTTCTTTTCTTTCTTTCCATACAAGGAAAAGTACCTTCCAGACAGAGCTTGGTTTTACAATCCTCCCAAGATTGATACATAGCATCAAATAAGATTCTGGGCTTGTTTGTTACAAAGGCTTACTCTGCCTACCCTTCCTGACACATAAACAGAGTGTCAACATTCAAGGCTAACAAAAGTACAGATCGAGTGGCTGTATTACAGAATTGGTTGTACATAACTGAGCATTTATTTGAAGTTAATTATGTTGTAAAATGCAGGGTTTGCTCTTCTACTTTCCACCTGCAAGATTTTGGTGACTTATTTTTCCTCAGATAGTTTTTCTGAGGACTTAATGAGTTTTTGTACATAGATATTGCACAGAAAATATACAGACTGCACATCTTAGGACTGTTTTCTATCTTGTAAATCCAAAAGCCTTTGACATTTTTCTCTTCAAGATACCACATTGCTGACAACCATAGTGCTCTTACTTGAAATTTCCATTTCCCTACATGCTTATGTACAGAATTTTTCATAACCAAATTCCTTAGCCTAACTAGATATCAATGAAATGACATGAGCCCTAGGAACTGACCATTAAGTTTACTGTGAAAACTGTTATTCCTTATTCTTTTGGGATTTCTTTGGAAGGTATTTCATTATAATTTATTTGAATAAATTCCACTGTGGGCAAGGTCATGCATACTTGAAATACCAGCTACTTGGGAGGCTGAGGTAGGAGGATCCCATGTTTCTGAACAGCCTGGGCAACTTAGAGAGACTTTATTACTAAAAGTTAGATATTAAAAAATAAAGTAAAACATCATATTATACACAGCAAGAATCAAGGTATAGCCTACCTTCGGAAGAAAAACAAGACTGAATGAGTTTTCTGAACTATATTTTATGTTCAAATTTTCTAATATAGGTATTACAATGATCCACCTGGAAAAATAAAACAAATCGCTATTAACACTAAAATTAAGAGTCTAATACCTTAGGAGTCAAGTTGTCAAAAACACCTTTAAGAACAAGTTTTTTGAGTTTATAAATAGTTCAGAACATTTTTTGATTTTGTTTTAATTACTGCTGGCACATACGTGGATCATTATTGTATACTTGATAATTATTCTCCACACAGCTTAGCACTCGAGGTGAAGTAAGCCATGAGAGTGTAAATTAGGTCTTCATTTAAAAAAAATCATTCCAGGGCCGGTGAGATGGCTCAGCGGCTTAAGCGCCTGCCCGGCAAGCGCGAGGGCCCAAGTTCAACTCCCGGAACCCACATACGAAAAAAGGGCCGGTGATATCACTCAGCGGCACGGGTGCCTGCTGGCGCGCGAGGTCCTGAGGTCGACCCCCCGGCACCCACAAAAAAAAAAAATAAATAAATAAATAAAATAAAAAAATCATTCCAATCTTGGTGATTTAAAGCTTCTTTGCAATAAATGCCGTGACTACAATGTGCTTCTATACCAAAATACAGTAAATCTACATATTAGTGACAACAAATAATAAACATCCATGGAGATTAAAATTAGGCAAAAAGGGCAGAAAAAAGTTGTTTCAAAATAGCACAATCAGGTTTCCATCAGCATGACAATATACCTGAGATTAACAACTTGGAAGGAGGAAAGATTTTGGCTCATGGTTTTAGAGTTTCGGTCCATGGTCTGTTGGTCTATTGTCTCTTGAGTCTGTGCAAAGGCTGAACAGGGAATGTGCAGTAGAGCAAAGCAGCTCATCTCATGGAAGCCAGGAAGCAGAGACAGAGAAAGGAGGGGACCATGGTCCCAGTGTCCCTTTCAGCACACCTCCAAAGACTTAGCTTCCTTCCATGAGGTCCCACCTCCTGAAAGATCCAACACTTCCCAATAGTGTCAAAGGCCAGTGACCAAGCCTGCCACACATGGCCTTTGGGAGTCAGTTAAGAGGCAAACTATAATGGCATAAAATTGTCAAGCACACAACTGTTATGTAGATTCCTTTAATTCCTTCTGATTATATCAGTGTGTATAAACCCATCCTTAACCAAAGTTCTAGTCAGAATAATCTCATGAACCTTATGATGTTCATGCAACTTTTATGATTCTGGCTGGAAAGATCTAATGGTTTTTAAGTTAGTATTTATATAGAACATTAATAAAAGATTTTAGGCTATTATCACTTTGAGTCATTGAGTAATGTCAAAGATTAGGTTCATTAAAATTATCAGATGTACTCTTCTGACCAAATGTATCAGTGATCTGGTTAAAAACTTATCCTGGGCCGGTGAGATGGCTCAGCGGCTTAAGCGCCTGCCTTGCAAGTGCGAGGGCCCGAGTTCGACTCCCGGAACCCACATACGAAAAAGGGGCCGGTGATATCGCTCAGCGGCACGGGCGCCTGCTGGCGCGCGAGGTCCTGAGGTCGGCCCCCCGGTACCCACAAAAAAAAAAAAAAACTTATCCTGACAGATGATTAGGTTTAAAAACTTTTTCACTGACCCAGCAACTGAATGAAACGAAATTACCAGCTTTTTTTTTTTTTTTTTTTTTTTTTTTGAGAGAGGGTCTCACTATGTAGTGCAGGCTGGCCTTGAACTCACAGGAGATCCTCTTGCCACAGCCTCCCAAATGCTGGGATTACAGGCATGTGCCACCATGCCTGGCTTCAAAATTACTATTTTTAACACCATGGGTGCATCCATCCATAATTCTTTTAAAGTATTTACAGAACAAATTTAAAGTACATACATTATTTTGGCTTTCTTTAACTTACAATGCCTTTGGAAACACGTTTACTTTCTAGAAAGTTTATGGGAAACTCATTATTTAACTTGGCCCTCTGTACTAAAAATAAGCACTGTTCTTACATCAAAGTGAGAAAGATTACTTTAAATATGATTTAAGAGCAGTGTGCATTTTGTACTCTCAGTTGCTTCTGGGTACCTGAATGAGATTCAGGTAGAATGCTTAGGAACATATTTCTGTAGAAATAACAGCAAAGTATTGAAACAACCTCATTCAGATCTTCAAAAATCATATCCCCTACATCCCTGGCAGTACCCAGCTAGTACAGGAGACCTCATAGGATCCACAACAAATTGACCATGATCTTTGCTACCTTTGGGATATACTTATGCTAAAAAAGCATTCATTATTTTACTGAAATTTAAATTTAACTGGGATTCTGCATTTTATCTGGATTCCCTTGTGACAGTGCAGTTCCTTGAAATATAATAATGATCAAGTTAAATAACTGTTAATATTTCTTCTGTTTTCTCTGTGTGGGATAAATTATTCATTTGCGCTGAGCAGTGTGCAGACAATAATAAAGCCAAATCCACATTTTTATGACACTCCTGACAAACTGCTGTTATAGTCAAGAAATAAATTGCAAGTCTTACATTGCTCAGCTGCACGGCTCTCATCCCTACTTTTGGGGCATTTCAACCAGCCCCGCAATCTTCACCAAGTTATAAGATATTAAACATATATTTTATCTACCCTAAAGTAGCATTGATTTTGAAACTGAGATATTTGGAATTTTTTTTCCCAGATAATAATCAAACTGGCCATTTGGGTTATAAATTAGTTTTTTCATGGCTAATGTACTTCATGTTGGCACTTATTATACAAGCAACAATTATATGATCACAAGGCTCTGGTACAACATGAAAGAAGCGTAAATGTCAGGATTGATGATGATGGTTCAGAGCCAGCTCATTAAAGGCAATGATGTGAATAATATAACTGTGTTGCTTTTGAAAGAACCAAATATGTATTATCCACCTATCAGTGTACCAAGGCGGCATCATAAACATAGATCTCTAACTGCAGCCCATTTAAATGATGAAAAGGCATGTATTAATCTACAAAATAGATTTTACCTGGGGGTGGGGCATGGGGAATATTCCCTCTATTTATGAAAGTTAAAACATTCAGTGCACAGAAAATCACTTATCAGATGAGCATCCATGGTATGCAGATGCATTTTACTAATGCTCCTTTCTAAGATAAATAGGTTGTGGTCATAAAGGATGCTACCATAATTTGCTAGAAATAAAGGAGCTAAAAAGAGCAACATATATGCAGCTTTTCATAAAGCAGAGAGAGTATTTTAAATTACTGTGTCTCTGTGTTTGAAAATTTTAATCATTAAAATATTGCAATAAATATAAGTATATATGTAACACACACACACACACACACACAAAGATAAAAAGAAACCTGAATATTTTTACTTTAGGCCATACTAAAGCTAAGTTAATAAATCATTTGCCAATAATGGTATGCTTCAGACTGACCATTATTTTCAGAATTGTAAGATCCCAGTATAATTATTCACTTTAGGGAAATTACTTAAATATATTTATGGTTCCCCTTGCATATATAATTAGATTAAAAAATTCATTTACCTACATAACATTAAAACTTACTGGACAACTCATCAGATTCTTTTCAATGATCCACACCAATCAGGTATCTTTGAAGAAACTATCTAGTATATTAAAACGTCATCCTGTTTTAATAAAGGCAGAAGTTAGAGAATACTGTATTTTATCGAGTAGGCTTTTGTGGATGTTTCTGGGACCATCTCTTAACTGTCGATACCTAATTTTCAGATTCTAGGGAAAAATTGAAATTTAAGTAAATAGAAAATAACCATCCATATTTGGGTCCAAGATTAACACTGTAAATCTCTCGTAATCATCCCTCAGTTTTTATTAAAGATTAATTCCTGGAACCCCCATGAAAAATGCCTATAGATACTAAAGTCCTTTATATGAAATGACCTAGCATTTGCACGTAGCCTACACACACCCACCTATAGCTTTTAAATCATCTCTAGATTACATTCACAATGTAAATGTTATATAAACAGTCGCTGTACTGTATTGTTTAAGGAATTATGACAAGATTGTACATGTGCAGTACAGATATCATTATTTTCAAATATTTTGATCTGTTGATTGAATTCACAGATGCAGAATCCAAGAATATGGAAGTCTGACTGTACATTGTCATTCTGAATCACTACATTCCTTGCTAGATCTGTGTGCCTTCATTTTTCAGATGGAAATGCTAAAAATTACAAAAAGTCATGCGTTCTGCCCAAGGTCTTCAAACTGACACGTGGCAGAGATTATATTTGAACCTGGAACTTCTCATGCTAGGTAAATGCTTTTCCATATGAAGACCTGTGCTGGTCCACAGAGTGGACAGAAAGTGATTTAGAAGGAAGAGTTCTCACTTGGAGGTAAGTCTGCCTCCATGTCACATGATTTTCTTCTTAAAAGAGCATCTAGATCATTTCATCCTCATTTCTCCTACTCATTGTGTGATACCTGCAATGATTTCAGTGTATCATCTCCAAAACTCAAATGTTGCCACTGTGATATTCTGAAGTGGGGCTTTTAAAGATGATTATGCTGTGAGGGTTGCACTGTTATGCCTGAGATTAAAGCCCTCACCGAAGAGGCTTTGATACAGTGCAGTTGCTACTGTACTGTCCACCTTCTGCCATGTGGGGACACAATGCTCTTCCGCACCAGAAAACAGAGCAACGAGGCACCATCTTGGAAGTAGGGTGTAGTCAGTCCTCACCAGATGAGGGAAGCAGTGGATCTTGGACTCCTCACCCTTCAGAACTGTGAGGAATACACCTCTCGTATGTTCTGTGATAACACCACAGAACAAACTAGTACAAGAGTGCACCAGCAGTCAGGTCAGCTTCAGTTCCAAGCCTTCTTAATGAAATGATCAGTAAACTCTATCTATTCTCCTTGCTAAGCGTCTCTCAGATGCAGTTCGTCATCCCTGTCTTTATTGTCCTTGAGTTTTCAGGTCTTTGGTGTCAGTCATCTGTGCTGCTAAGCTAATACCTTAACTAGTGTTTCTAGTTAAAAAAAAAAAAAAAAAAAAGACAATTCTCCTAAATTTCCAATTTAGTCTCCATGGAAAATTCTCTGTAAAATGTAAATCAAACCACATCATTACCCTGCTTTAATTATTTCAATGTCACCTGAATTATCCATGAGTAAAATTTAAGTACTTTTTAAATGGCACGTGACCGAGCCACCTACCTACTTTTGAGACTTATATCCCACCATGGCCCAAATGGACCTTTGAAAGTTTTGAAATCAACTTTCTGATCAATTATCTATCTATCTATCTATCTAATTTTAACTCTAGTTCAGTAAAATGCTTTCCCTTGTTCCAGGAGTAGCCTGGATATTTATCTCTGGCAATAAAATATTTCACAAATTTTATTCATAATTTTGAATCGCTTCAAATAACACTCCACCATCAACTACGACCGTCACACAATGCTCTCTCTCCCTGTTTTATATCTCTCTGTCCTTTCTCCTTCTACATGTATGTGTACGTGTGTTTGTAGCTCTGTCCCCAAAGGATTTTAAGAAGTGATACTATAGATGATAAAAAAAAACTTTGACCAGTTTCTCACTGAATTGAAGATAAGTTTACCAAATTAAGAATTGTATACAAGGCATCACGCTTGTTTCCTTCTTCAGCTTAGTCTTTCATTAACTGTTCCCTTTCAGTTGGATTTCACCAAATTACCTTCATTTCTCTAAACATATTATCCTTATCAGCACTTCCTTGGATCTTCAAATACTGTTTTAATTAATAAGAAATATCTTTTTTCATTGACTGGAAAAATCCAGCTCACTCACAATATTTCTAACAAATAACTTTCAGAATTTGATAAGTAAAGTCAAGTAGCAGTTTTACTTTTCATAACAAATAATAGAAAACTCAATAGTTGATATCAATTTCATTTCTCACATTCTTGTAGCTAAGCAGCTGAGGTTTAGCTGATAAACTCTTTTCCATGTACCTTCTCATTCTTTCTGGGGCTTAAGCTGCAGGGCACTTGAACTTAAATTTCTGTGGCGGAGAAAGAATAAAACAGCTGGTAGAAGCATAAAAAGCTCTTAGAGTTGCCTCCGGGATTCGGTATTCTCAGAACCTGTCACATGCCACTGAACAGAGCAAGCCACGTGGAGCCCCTCCAAAAGAGCCATGCATATACCACAGCAAAAGGCAAGGATGAATAATCCTTTTCTTGAAAATCTGGGTGAATATTTGGAAACAATTATTCAATCTACCTCCTTTTACCTCCTTAATTAAATTCATTTTCATCATTTATCTCTAGAGATTTTCTCTTTGAATAAAAAAATGGGATTTATTCAACTTTATATCCTAGCATCTCCCACAGCTCCTGAAATACAATAATGTTGATTAAGTATTTGCTAAATAAAATATCCAATAGAAGAATGGATAAATAAATGAGAAAAATGAAATAACAAATGAGTCTAACACAACAATGTTCCACAGTAATTAATTTTGAGTTATATTGTCCAGAATATAACTAATAATTTCTTGAGAACAGGTGTTTTATTCAAATTTCTATCACCCAGCTTACTCTCCTGTGAAGAGCCTGACATCCTGTATGTAGTCAAAAAACCTAACCATATGATGACTGCAAAGTGAATATTGTAAGACAGCAACTGTAGGCTTCCGCGTGTAAACCTATCATCCCCATAGCTGCAAGCCCTTGTCAGTCTCCATTTATCTGACCCTCCTCTAGCCATCTTATAAGAAGCTGCAAAACTAATCAAATTTTTGCTTTATTAAACTTAGCTTTGAAAAGCACACTGTGAATACAAGTTTGCTGTTTTCTTTAGATTGATTTTAAATAGATCTATAGAATTAAAATTCCAAGAGGAACAAAGGTCTACCTACAAAGGCATAGAAGTTACCATAAAACAAAACCAACACACGTATTCCTATCCTGTTTCTTTTTTAACTTTTAAAAAGCTAAATGCCTTAGTTTATTTATTTCTATGAGCATCATGGAATCGAGTAGAAAAGGGAGCTGTAACTACAGTTTAGTTATTAAGAGAGTAAGTTGCAACACTGTTTCCGTGTAAATATATTGGAGCTGCGATGGCTAATTTTGCTGTTAGTGAGAAATGTGGGCTGGGCCTTCCTCTGCTCGCTCGTGTGGACATCCAGCTGCCTAGAAAGTGATGACGATACTATAATAGGCACAGATGTTGGCACTTCTCCTTGAATATGCCTGACTTTGTCATCAGTCCCAGCCTTGGCTTGCCTAGCCCACTTATGTTCACTCTGCACTGTCAAATTTCACATCTTACTAAATCTCTCTCCACAACTGCAGTGATTTTTCCTACTTCTGGTGCTCGGTTTTGAATGTGATTTTTTTTTTCCAATAAGCTAAATTTTATACCTGGTGAAAACAGAAAAGTTACAATTAAAACTAACTTATTTGTCACATTTGGGAAGGTGGTTCTGGAAGAGGTTTTAGGACATGTAAAGTATAACTTCTTTTAGTGTCACAAAACAACCATTTTGAAGAAAATATTCCCAAATTATGTATAACAGTTCCATGTTTTCTTAACAGAGCATATAAATATGCATTTGTCCTGATGAATCTACATTACTATAATTAGTTTTCATTTAAATACCAAATGCTGACATACTTGTATCTAAGGCTCTCAATTATAATATTTTGTTGATGCTTTGCCTTTCAAAAAATACATCCCTGTACATACCTAAATTTGCTTATTAGCAATAATAACTGATGATGTACAGAATTTTTAGAGTGTAAAATGCGCATGCATTCTGGGTCAACAGTCTGGTATTAAAATAGTACTCAAAATAAAATGCAAGCACTAGAGTATACTGTGTTTGTGATTGTTTCCTGGTACATCCATGCTTTCCTCTCATTCCTCACAGTTATTTTTCCTTTTAGTAATCAAACTTGCCAAAAATTCTAGGACAGAATCTGTGCTTAAGCTGATAGATACATAAATTAACTATACTTTTTTTTCCAGAAAATGTAGGGTACCAGTTATTGTAAGATACAATATTTTTTATCACCCTTTAAAAAAGAAAAATACTTCTGATTAAGCTTCTCTTATCACTTGGAATGTTTTACCATATATGCAATAAATGATCACTTATAGACTTATTTATACATGCACAGCCAAAAACAAAAGCATGTAAATGGAACAAGTTGATTATAATACTCCCTAAAACCTCTCACATAACTTCATTGCTGTCTGAATCTATTTTCCACCATTCTGGCCTTCGCCATGGGATATAATTTCTTTCATCCTGATTATATAGTTCCTTCCTTCCTTCCATAATTTTCATCAGTTGTTTTATCAGTTTTTCTCTTTAACCCACTGAAGCTTAGCAATAAGACCGGGAAAAGCATAGCATTGTGTTCATGTTTATTTTTCTGCCTTAGTTGGGAGAAGGCAATAGCTCTGTGTGACTAGATGTTTACTATGATTTTGCTCTAAAACTTAGAAACTTTCTCTGTTATGTCACCTTGGTTCTCTAAAACACAGTATTGTCTCTCTGGTATCTTCATTAGATGAAAGAGATTCAGAATACAATGTTTGCAAGCATAGTGGCAGAAGTCCACCTGTCTTATTAACAAGAATAATATAATAAATTATATATTAATAAGAATATATATATATATATATATATATATATATATATATGTATTCTGTGCTCTAGTCCAAGACCCACCCAGGCTGGTGTGGGGAGGAAGACACCAGCATCACATATAACACCCTTGGAATTGATAAGAACTGATGGCTTTAAGCCAAGCCAAGACAGACGTTTTTAGCTCTAGTAGGTGTGGTGTTAGCAAAAACTTCAGTAGAAATCCTCTCTGTCAATCAGTCTGCCCTTTCAAAAAAGAACAAAGGCATAAGTATGAACTAAAGATGGAGGATAATTTGATAGTGTTTGTGGAAAGAATCAAAACTCTTAGTTTAAAAGATAGCACTATAAATGTTATAATAGAGTTATTAGTGAGCACATACTAAAATGTAGCTGGATCATAGCAGTCAAAAATGTGATAGCTCTAGGCTTGAATATGAGAGTGTACAGCTGAAAAAAGTCTTCTTCAAATGTTATGTTCTCTACAGTGATACAGCTGGAGGAAAGAATGTGTACTCTGCTACTGACTTGGGAGAGAGGGTGTCTCGTTATTCAGAAAGACATATCCAATATTTGCTCCAAAGAAACAGTAATGGTGTCAAGTGAGTCTCTTTTGACAAGTGCGTCTCTGGTTGAAGCATTGGGAACTGTGAGGGATGTCTCTAGGAAAAGAAGGGAATTTAAAAAATCTTTAACAGTACTTTCTGGACAATAAAAATTCCCCCAGTCCCTTAGAACATGGCCATGGAAGCATGAAAGCAAGGAAGAAAGAATATTAGTGTGTGTGTGTGTGTGTGTGTGTGTGTGTGTGTGTGTGTGTGTGCAGGCATTGATGAGATGCCAACATGAAGAGGTCAGCAAGATCTCACATATGTATGAATATTCTGATGAAAAGCAGCGGAAACAAATTGTCACTAAAAATGCTACCTACACGAGAGATGCCTGAACAACTTCAGTCAAACTTTCTGTCTTAGTGCTTCATAAGTCGTTGTAGGAGTAATGGATGTGCACGCTAACGACAGACCTTGAAAATGCACAGGACAGAGAAGGACATCAGTTCTGAGAAGCCATTAAATGGAGAGATGGATTTCTGAAAAAGTTTCTACTAATTGCTGGCACTTAATCTGTGGAATGGATATGTTAGTACTGTCGCTCAAGTTGCTATCATGCATGCACGGTAGGGAAAGAGTTAAAGGTTGATGGGTTATATTATTAAAACATATTATTGAGGACAGTAGTGCTTGAATTAAAGTAGACGTATATTGGCTTGATAAATATAATCATTTGGTCATGGTTCTAAGGCTGAGGGAAAAAAATGCTAATTTTGAAAGGAAAATTTTAGGAAAGACCATAGAAAAAGTCTACTTTTCTTTGGAAGGAGTTTTCTTAAAAACTATTTATTCTGAAGCTGTCTCTTTCTACTCAAAATAGTGTCCCCATGCACAATAATTTTCCAAGAAATCTAAACTAATGAAACATGAATTATAGAAGACTTAAGAATTGGGCCGGTGAGATGGCTCAGCGGCGTAAGCGCCTGCCTTGCAAGCGCGAAGGCCCGAGTTCGACTCCCGGAACCCACATACGAAAAAGGGGCCGGTGATATCGCTCAGCGGCACGGGTGCCTGTTGGCGCGCGAGGTCCTGAGGTCGTCCCCCCGGTACCCACAAAAAAAAAAAAAAAAAAAAAAAAAAAGACTTAAGAATTGACTGAGGGATCTGAGGAAACTGATCAGAGAGGTTCTTAGTCAATGTAGCTGGAAAGATAATAAATATTTGAGCAGCATTAATATGATCAAGGTTAGAGTCACTTATACAGATGAAATCCTCAGCCTTGCCTACCTTGTGGCAGATGGACAATAAAAAATTCCAACCTCAAAAGGCAGATTTCACAAACAGCTCAAGAAGATGTCACAAATCAGTTACAAAAATAGCTTACTATTTCATGGGATGCTAAGAACAGAACATTTTATTGCTTAAAGTACTAGAACTATAGACCACTGACTGACGAGTCCCTTATAAACATAATCTGAATATAAAAGCAAATTTAAGAGAAACATCCTAGATGAACACAGCTGATGCCTCCACCGACTGACCTCACCGCTCCAGTGACTTTTGCCACAGTGAGCTTCCCGGTGATAGGAACCAGCTTGACTTCCATGTGGAACAGGCCAGGGGTGCGGCAAAGTCCTAACATCTGAAACAGCACAACTATTGACATTTGGGAGATGATAGGAAAGACAAGTAGCTCTCATCCTTCTAAAGAGGCAATTCCAAGACCTTCTCTGACCCCCAACAGAAATACCGCACTGGTTTGCGCAAGACAGGCTGAATTTTACATGGAATAAGTAGAAACTGTATAAGGTAAAAATATACAATGATACCAAAGAGAAAGAAAGTAGGAAGTAAAGAAAAGAGAGAGAGATGCCTCAGGCCCAGGAGGGTAGAGTTGTCTGTGAGTGTGAGGGTGATGTAGAGCTCCCAACTTCTTCATGCCTTGCTCTTGAAAACACTTTGACAATGTGCGTAACTCTGTAGTGTGCATGGCTCTGTCCTGTGTGGTTCTCTGTAGCGTGCATTTGATGTTCAAGCCCGGAGCCCACTTTATCAGGGCCCAGTTGTTTGATGTAGCAAGACTCTTCAAATAATGGGAAATACTTATTCGAATTTCATGTTTCACTCCTTGTGTGGTGTATTTTCTACCTTCTACAGACAAATCTATATTTACTGGTAAATATACAGGCCATGATCAGGTAAGACAATGCTTGGTCAGACCATGGAGCAGCTGGACTGCCCTTTTTTTTTCTGTTCTTGTTTCCACTTCCCTAAATCAGTTACAATGACAGAAAGAAGTGTTCTCAGGACAGATTAGAAGACTATCATTACAGAGGAAAAAGCAAACTCTATGCATGAGGCCAATGGCTCCATGGTATAATTCCAAACACAATGATTCAGTGATTCTGGTGCAGGAGAACAAAGTGTCCCAATCCTGGGCCATCATCCTTTTCCCATCCCAGGTGGGCAGCCAAGCCTTTGTGTCCTGGCTGAGGGGAAGCTTCTGAGACGTACTGATTGCAGTCAAGAGTCCTGACTCTGTACTGTAGGATTGCAATGTTACGTTCTTCTTAAGCAAAAGAACACATAGGAAACATCAATTGAGGATCACATAGAGAAAGAAGGTCTTTGAGTTTTCCAATAGAGAAATATAAGAAAGTGCTGTTGTGCCCTTATAAATGAATAATAGGTAAGGAACACAGGGCTTGGTTAATCTAAACAGGAAGTCATAAATACTGGATGTTGATGTTCCTCATTTCTTAGTGTTAGGAAAAATTGAGAGATTCACTCCACTCATGTCCCCTTACCCACTTTATTGTGAGGGATCATTTGAAATCACATGACAGAAAACCAAATTAACAGTTTTAAGCAACAAAAGGGAAAGTCCTGAATCACAAGTCTAGGATTAAGATTTGCATGTAGGTAGCTAGTTTTATCACAGTCTAAACTGATCCCCTTGGGGTTCTGTCTCCTTCTATTTCTTGGCTCTACTCTTTCGTAATTTTTCATTCTTATGCTAAAGTGATGGGAGCACACTACCCAGCAAGTTCAAAGTGGGAGCTTCCCAGGTCCAAGTGCAGCTGAAAAGGGCTACCTCTTTCAAAACAGTTTCACAAAAATCCCATTATTCCTTGTTGGCTTTCCATTTACACATGATCAGAATTTTAAAAATATAGTTTCCCCTAGAAATCTCTTTTTATAATATAAATCTTATGTGAAAAAGGCAGAAATAACTTTTCCTCAAAATCTGAATAAATTGCACTTTTCATTGGTAATCAAAATATTCTTCATTAAATTGAACACAAAATCGAAATTTAAAAAATCTAATAATCCAGATTGTTTGTTATCTCTCACCCCCAACAGAAAACACATCATAATCCATTACAGTGGTACCTCGGTTCATGAATTTGATTCTTTCCATGATTCTGGTCACAAACTAAGTTGGATGAGAAGCGAATCAAATTCAATGACTAAGTCTAATGTTGACTTTATGGGGAAAATTGATTCAGAGATTAAGCAAAATTAAAGTTCCTGCACCATTCGTGCTCTTTTCTGCATACCAAGAGAAGCCACTCCCTGGATTATGGTACATTAGTCAGGCAATACAGCTAACCTGGCCCTGTCAAGTGAATGTGTTACCCATCTCAGTGGAAAAAACCTCCAAAGTGATAAAAGATTGTTTTTGAAAGAGTTTGTAATAATCACTTTTATACAGTTGTTAAATGAGCATTGTCATAGGTTTATTTAACCTATTAATTAATGACAAAATCAGTCAATGTGTCAACTGGTTCAAAACAGAATCCAAAGTATCACACATATAGGGGAAAGACAAGAGGTCTTGAAATTAATATACAGATACAAACAAAATGCTTCTGCCCAAAGGTTAATAACTAGTTGCATTCTACTGAATTTTCTATGGTTAAGAATCATTTGCATTACTGTCAGTTTTATAAAACTCACTGAGAAGTAAAATACCCCAAATGTGTAAAAAATAGAAATCACACAGAAATGATTTAATACTAAGAAACGTATTCATTTTTGCCATTTCAAAGTCTTTTATAATACCTCACAACACTTCAATATGCCTGTCTCTTCCTGCATTCTATTTAGTAAAAGACTATTTGACCACTGTCTTGCTATATTCTATAATGTTGAAGACAACAAAGAGATTTCTGGGGCCAGGGATATAGCTCAGTGGTACAGCACCTGCCAGGCAAATGTGAGGTCTTGAGTTCAATTCCCAGTACCAAAAAAAAAAAAAAAGAGAGAGAGAGAGAGATGAGAGATTTCTATGAGTCTTATAGTTTCATAATGTTTTTAATGAAATAGCTCTTCTCATTCTTTGAATTCTTTCCTCCCTAGAACGGAGCTACAAAGTCATGCAGAGTGGACCAATACAGTTTTAGTCCATGATACTGTACTTAATGCTGCCTTCTTGACTACAATATAAGTATTGAAATTACACATCTCTTTTTATATTCATTAATGCCCTGTTAAGGATCCTCCTAGCATCTCCATGTTTTGAAATATTCTTTATGAAATTTCTTTCAGTTACACTCTACGTTTCTGTTATATCGTACAGTGGCCATATCCAACTTATTTAATACTTTCATTCGTTGAACATTCTTCAGTGTAAAACACTCACTGCGGGCTTAGCTGACTTACCTAACATGTACTGGCTTGAAGTTAACCACTCAGAATTGTACTTCAGGTTTGACATTTGAAACACAAACGACCATTTTTACAGACATAAGGTGCTTTTTATTTTTTATTATTATATGGAATCTCTTGAAAAACAAGACTTTAAAATGTTGTACTGACCACAGAAATAGAGCAATGTCATCACTTAATCCCTTCTCAATGTTATATATGATGATAACACTGCTCCCACACCAGTGGAATATTTAATAACATCAACATTGAAAATTGAATCCTCCAAAAGATTAAATTCATTTTAAATGATAGTCATGAGAATTGCCTTAATTATCCCCTTCAACTCAGAATTTCTTGTTTTTAGGTTTTATTCCTTTTAAGGACAAGCTTGATTCACATTTTATAGAAAATGCTCTCAATCTTTTCTTTTTCACTATGATGTTAGATGTGGGTTTGTTATAATGTATGTAGCCTTTATTATGTTGAGGTACAATACATCTATAAATATTTTTTCAGCATTTCTATTATAAAAAGATATAAAATTCCCTTGAACTTTTTTCTTATACTATTGAGACATACATATGGTTTTTATCCTACATTCTGGGCTGTGATGCATGATATTTACTAACGAGTATTTTGACCCATCCTTGCATATGTAGGATAAATACAACTTGGTCATAGTGAATGATCTTTCTGGTGCTGTTATGCAACTTCCTAGTATTTTA
The DNA here is from genome assembly GCA_028451465.1 of Erethizon dorsatum. Taxonomy (NCBI): domain Eukaryota; kingdom Metazoa; phylum Chordata; class Mammalia; order Rodentia; family Erethizontidae; genus Erethizon; species Erethizon dorsatum. The sequence continues at coordinate 63,269,058 of CM051833.1, forward strand.
TTGGGAAGTTTTGCATCTTTGCTCATTAAAAATATTAATCTAGGGGCCGGTGAGATGGCTCAGTGGCGTAAGCGCCTGCCCGGCAAGCGCTAGGGCCCGAGTTCGACTCCCAGAACCCACATACGAAAAAAGGGCCGGTGACATCGCTCAGCGGCACGGGCGCCTGCTGGCGCGCGAGGTCCTGAGGTCGACCCCAGGTACCCACAAGAAAAAAAAAAATTAATCTAGAATCTCCTCTCTCTCTCTCCTTCCGTCTTTCTCTCTTTTTCCTTCTCTCTATCTCTCTCTTTTTCTCTCTCTCTCCCTTTCTCTCTCTTCCTCATTGTGCCCATGTCTAGTTTTGTTAATTTTTTTTCAGGGTAATTCAGTGCTCATCTCACTGAAAGTGTTTGAAAGAACTGCCTTTTTCAACTCCTTGGAATAGTTCGAAAATAGCTGACATTAACTTCTCTTTAAAAGTTTGATATAATTCAGCACTGAAGCTATCTGGTCTCCATCTTGAGACATGTTCCATTACTGGTTCAATTTCACTACACATTATTGGCATGTTTAGGTTTTCTTCCTCTTCACGGCTCAGTAGTTGGATGTGCTCTGAAATTCATCCGTCTCTTCTAAGGTTTTTCAATTTATTGCCATATACTGTTTGTAAATCTCTAATGATCCTTCTTATTTCTGTGATATTGGTTGCAGTGTCTTTTTTCACAGCTCTAAAATATTTATTTGCCTCTTTTCTAGTTTTGGTTTAGTCTAGCAAATGTTTGTCCTTAAAGTTTTTTTCAAAAAAGTCTTTGATTCATTGATACTTTTATTAAACTATAGTCTTTATTTTACATATTTATACTGTGATAACAAGAAATAGTGTCACTTTCCCTTCTCTTATTCAATATAAGATGGGAAGGTTTAGTAAAATCAAACAAACAAGAGTAAAAATATGAGGCACACAAATAGGAAGAGAAGAAGTTAAATTACTGTATTTTTTAACAATATGATACCATTGATAGAAAAACTTAAAGACTTTACAAAAAGACTATTCAAACTGATAAATTAATTCAGTAATGTTGCAAGAAATAAAATCAACATACAAAAATCAGTAGCTTCAATAACAAGATGGCTAAAAAATAAATAATGAAAGCAATCTCATCCATAATAGCTACAAAAAAAAAAGTACCCAGGAATAAATTTAACGAGTTACAAAATCTCTATAATGAAACAAGACAATGATAAAATAACCTGAAGACAAAAAAAGAAAGACCACTCATGTTTATAGATTCCTAGAATTTATACTGTTAAAATACTACCCAATGTGAATTTCAGATTCAGTGCAATCCCCATAAAAATACAATGACATCATTTATAGAACTAGAAGTAAACAGTTCTAAACTTCATATGTAAACATAAAAGATCTTGAATAGACAAAAGCAATCTTGAACAAAAGGATTCAAGCTGCAAGTGTCATAATACCTGGATTTAAGACATAATCCAGAGCCATAGCAAACAAAACAGAACAAAATGAAACAACAAACAAACAAACAAAACAACAATAATAAAACGTGGTCCTGGGATAAAAACACACAGAACAGTGGAAAAGAATAGAGATCCCAAAAGTAAATCCATGACTCTACATTTAACTGACCATCAACAAGGCACTAAAAATCCTGGGGAAAGAACATCTTTAATAAATGCTTCTGGAAATAGTGGATCCCAAATGCAGAAGACTGAAAATTGAACCCTATCATTCACTCTATAAAAAATCAACTCGAGGGGCCGGTGAGATGGCTCAGCGACGTAAGCGCCTGCCTGGCAAGCGCGAGGGCCCGATATCAACTCCCAGAACCCACATAGGAAAATAGGGCCGGTGATATCGCTCAGCAGCACGGGCGCCTGCTGGCACGTGAGGTCCTGAGGTCGACCCCCGGTACCCACAAAAAAAAAATAAATAAATAAATAAATAATCAACTCGAAATGGATCAAATACCAAAAAACAACATAAAGTACTACAAAAAGCATAGGGGAAACACTTTAAGATATTGCTATAGGTAGTTTTTGTGTATAACTTCTAAAGTACTAGAAACAAAAGCAAAACCATATATACTGCATTACATCAAACTCAAATGCGTGTGTACAGAAAACAGAAAGAAGAAACAACCTTCAGAAATTGAAGAAACATTTCTCAGCTGTTTGACAAAGAATTAATATCCAGAATATGTAAGAAAATTTAAAAATTTGAGAAAAATAATTCAAGTTTTAAAAAGACAAATGATCTGAATAGATACATCTCAAAAGAAAAAAATGTAAGTGGCCAATATATAATTATATGGTATATCATTAACCATCAGAGAAATCAAAACAACAAAGAAATATCCTCTCAAGTTAGAATCAAATGCGTTTTATTTTAAAAAATAAAGATATGGAGAGAAAGAAACCTCCCTATACTGTTGGGGGAAATGCAAATTAATTGAAGAGAGCAATATGGAAGTTCCTCAAAAAATAAGAATATATCTACTATACATCTAGCTTTACCATTTTTTAGTATATATCCAAATTAATTCCGCATACCAAACAGATACTTGTATGCCCATGTTTTTTGTGGCATTGCTCACCATAGTTAAGATCTGAATCAGACTAAGCTGCCCATCAACTGATAAATGGATAAAGAGAGTGAGGCATATATACAAAATGAACTGTTATTCAGCCCTGTCACCCCTGAAAAATGATTTCCTGTCACTTGGAGCAAGAATCATGGGACTGAAAGATATTATGTTTTATGAGCGGAGTAATCCAGACCAAGAAAGAACACATTTCCTTTCTCATATGTGAAAGTTAAAAAAAAAAAAAAATAGTTGATCTGAATTTCTAGAGACGGGGAGAATTGCACGGTGGATAAAAAGAAAGCTGTCTTTTATCAGTTTGTATAGATCCATGTATTGAATTATCACACTGAACCCCATTAATCTGCACAAATAATACATGGTAATCGAAATTAAAAAGAGGAAAGCCTTAATATTTAAAAGTATAAACTTTTTCTCTTTTCTTGCCTTAACACATTGAACAACTTCCCCTGAGCCATGCACTTCTGTAACACTGTTTACATTTCTTTAAATTCATATAATTCTGTTGCTAAGGAGATCTTGCACACTATGAATAAGAAATAAATAGGCTTCACTTAATAAATTATTTATAACGTCAGTGAGAATTTCTGAGATATTTCAAAATTCAAGTATGATTTCAAAACTTAAGCTGAAAGTTCTCTTAACTCCATTTTCTAAAGAGACCATGTCTCGTAAATGTGAAAGAATAAAAAATACTAACCTTCAAATGCTTAACAGCACTTTTACCAAATTTTAATTTGAAAAGCAGCTCTTACAAAGATTGTCTTTTAAAGCTTGCTATCCAGATGATACAGTGGATTAAATTATAATACTAATTTTGAAACCAAAGCAATTTATATGATTTTTAGTATGGCTTGAGTGGGTCTCACCAAAGATTTATGTGTTGGAAGCTTAGTCCGTAGTGTGGATGTGACAAGAGAGAGTAACACTTGTTAGAGTCAAAACCTACTGGGACAGGACATGTGTTTAGGCACTGGGGATGCTATTTTCAGAGTAAACTGAGGTGGTACTTCTGAGACCTTACTTAGTTCCCCAAAGAATGCGTTACTATAAAACAGTAGGCTTCGCCTCCTTTCTAGCTTCCTACCTTACCATGTGATTTCTTTCATTCGTGCTTCCAACATTGTGATGCCGGCAGAGACCAGATCAATGGAGCTACTCAAACCTAGACATTCAGCCTCCAAAACTGTAATCTAAATGTAACTTCTTTTATTTTTGAAGAATCCAGCTTCGGATATTTTATTACAACAAAGATGGACTCTTCATCAATATAAGAAAATCTTAGGGGAACATAGATGCAAAGATACAAATGTAAGAACAAGCCATTGTCTTTCCCAAATTTATTTTGTGGTCTCCTGATATATTGATAGTGTCAGTAAACAGTTTTATAATTTGATTTGTTGGGTTGTTTTCACACTGTTTTATGAGAATTAAAAACTTTTTCAATTAATATTATGAAGTTTCTATTAGTTTCTATTACTATATAGTTGCTATTACACAGGGGTCATGTGGTGGCATCTGGAATCCCTTTGCACCAGCATTAGTACTACTGCATTTTATTTCTTCTTCTTTAGTTCCACCATATTGCTCCCCATAAAGATTCCTGTGATCATTTTTATGCATGTAAGTAATGTGTACTGATAAAATGAGACTATGTGACAATCTTGTGTCTAAAATCATTTCATTAGTATTAATTCATTATTTTTGCTGGAATAGATGATTGCACAAGTGGTTATAAAATGATGTTTTTTCTACAATTTCTTCTTCATTATTAGTTTGGTTTTTGTTTTTTTTTTCTTTTTTTGTGGGTACCGGGGGTCAAACTCAGGGCCTCGTGCTTGCCAGGCAGGCGTTTATGCTGCTGAGCTATCTCACCAGCCCTTTTTTTTCGTATGTGGGTACTAGGAGTCGAACTCAGGACCTCGCGCTTGCCAGGCAGGTACTTATGCCTCTGAGCTATCTCACCGGCCCCTCATTGCTAGTTTGTATTTTCATATAAATAAGGTATTTTCTCCTTCCCTTTCATGTTTGGAGGAATAATTTTAGTATTTTTTCTGTATATGCTAATTGAAGATAATATAACTCGTCTAAACAGAAAGTTGTCCTCTAAAGAAATTAAGATAGATTGAATATTTGCCCACACTATTACACAGTATTAAAACTTCTTTTATTATTAACTTTTATTGTTAAGAAATATGTCACAAATATTTCCTCTTCAAAAAGATTCAAAATTTTTGAAAATAATGACCATCTTGTATGTTCATATTACTTAGCAAAATTTGTCTTAAGAAACCATGTATTGTATAAATAAACTTTCAAACTTATTTGATTAGTTAATTAATTAATTAAAAGCTTCCTAAAATTTTCCAACAGTAGTAAAGTGATAATTTTTAAACTTTATAGAGTTCTGTGTTTCTAGTAAATAATAAAAATAACTTCGTGAAAATTCTAACTAAATAAAAAGGAAAAAATATATCAAGATGACAAAAATAGCCTCCTCATAGAAACTAAGCCTTGCCAATGGAAATGTCGCAAGAATTTAGAAAAGGTTGCTTCATAAAAGTCGATCAACACAAATCAGACGTAAGGCAGTGGGAAAATAAATTTTAAAAAGTAATATTAAAAAAAACTTAAACGCTAGAATTAGTAAATACAGTGCATGCCGAAAACTCTGCTTCCGCATTGAAGAATAGAATCTCTTTCTTAGGCTAAATGATGTAATGTTAATAATAACAATGAAAAAAGAATTATTAAGTTTTTGGAATTTCTTTTGCTTTTTAATAACCAACAAAAGAAAAATATAAAAGTATAACCATATGTAAACAACAAAAGTACCTCATGGAACAGGCAGAATTTTAAATATTTTGATTGAAAATACTGTTCTAAAGGACATATTATTCCAATTAAGACTTTCATGGCTTGTTCTATGACGTGATGCTTGATTTCAAAGAACATGATCACACAAAGCTTTGTGAGTAAAGCCCATTGCAAAAATATGACATCATTATTTGTTTCCTAAATTACAACTAAGACCAGTATTACCCAAAATGGGTAAGTTAGAGACACTAAAATTGAGATCACATGAGATAATTGCAATTTGATAATAGTCATGAACATAGATGATACTTTAAGATAACTACACCATGCATTATGTATAGGAAAATATCCATGGTTTCTAGTGATACCAGTACCACCCTGATGTTCAGTATTATGGGTTTTTTGTCTATATCTATAATGCAAGGAAATGCTAAATTACTGTAACGAAATTAACCTTAAAGATGAGTGAAAATAAAGACATAATATTTTTCAGTACAAGTTCATGTATCTTCCGAATTCTAACCTTACGTCAAGAGTGGCTTACTAGCCAAAGGTGAAAGACCACTGGGGACAGGCTCAGGAAATATATTACAGAACTTATACCTATAGTAATAATATCAGTAGCAAGCCTAACAGAATATTTCACCATATTATGTATATTTATTAATCATAATAGAACTGTGAGGAACAGCTTGATGTTCCATTGCAAAGTTGAAGAGAGATTTGGGTGGAAATTACTTCAAGTAACACATAAAGTTGACGGAAATCAGAGTTATAACTCAACCACTACATTCGCTATCAATGTCAATATCAATATTTTACCTTAATAATGAAAATGTTAAACACTGTATAGGTGTGCAGAGGTGGCATGTGTCTGTATTTGTGAGTCTTTCAATAGGGCTTAACATATACTAAAAAGTATATACTGGATAAATGAACAAACCATAGGAAATCTTATCTGGAGATCTTTTAGAATGAGTAATAAGATACCATATATTTATAAGGAGGAGTAATTAAAATTGAGCAAATCAGCGAAAGCTGGTTGTTGAGTAGGAAGTACAAATGGAGTTGTTTAGCACTGACTAAACACAAATTACCTGCAAAATCGGGGAGGAGAGGCAGCCTAATGCTCCAACACCAAAGACAGGAGACAAACATTCTCCACACCTGCTGTGGTCACTCTTCCCCTAGTTGAAGGAAATTACACGGTTGTGATAAACCGCACTTCCTCACTGTACCATAATAGTGCCATTAAGTTACACTGATAACTTCAAATCAACATTGCGTTTTGAGTGGAAAGCTTTTTAAATTAGACTCCACATAATGTTATTTCTCCAAATGATATAAATATGTAAGAATATTCATCAATTTTCTCTGACTGTTGGTTATATATGTCTATCTTATTCATTAGTGAGGCACTGGATAGTTAAGTATATGCTAGATACATTAAAATTTTTAACACCTGCAAATGATGTTTAATAAATTACTATAAACCTTGATGAAAGCACCTGGCAGCTTTCCGAATTTAGATCTAATCTAAGAAATAACTTGATCACAACACCGCTTAAGCTGTATATGTGAGACAACATTTTTTAGGAAAAACAATAATAATTTAATGATAATTATTGTGGAAAGGGATAGTACAGCAATGGTTAGCAGCCCACAATGATAGGCCTCTCTAGTCACAACACCTGAACCTAGTAATGTTTCTGTCATTACTGAATCTCCAAAGAACAAAGAAAAATAGCCCTTTTTAATTGTCCTGATTGTAATCCACATTAAATAAGAATGCACCACACAAGGATAGGTAGAACTCTTGATCTTTGAAGTTGTTTTGAAAATCACTTTTATATTCAGAGATGAATAGCTTTTTAGGAAAACACAAAATACAACATGATATCCTTGTAAACCCTGCAATACATTGGTGTCATTTCTTTTTATAATTAAAACATTATATATGAAGTCATATATTGACACAAAGGCAAAGGTAGACATATTTTCAATGAACAAGATAAAGTTTTTAAGTATAAATGATTCAGTTTGCCAATGAATTAGAACACAATAAATGGAAAAGTGAATGGACCCTGAAACACATTTAACCACTTTAAAAATGTTTGCCACGTGCATTTGTCACTTTTGATATTTTAAATTTGATATATTAAATTTTAATAAATGTGTTAAGTTCTTCTTTTCAAGATTTTAGTCCCAAATCTACCTCTTCCAATGGCATTCACTGATTAACAATGTTGCGGCAAATTATTCTTTTCTTATAAACATTAATACCTTAGTAGGGGAATATGAGATTTCCTTATTGTCAAGCACACAATGCTGATATCTTATACTAGGTTATTTGCAGTGGAGTGGTAACTAGTGGCCAGCTAGTGGATATTTTTATAAAGTAAAGCTGATAGGTTATTCTGAGAGGATCTGTGAAAGGGAAAAGAGGAACAAAAGACGACACCAGTGTTTTTGACCAAGATGACTGTACGAATCATTTTCTGAGGAATAATGGCTATAGGTGAAAAATTGTAGAATTAGAAATTACAGCAAACTAAAGATGACCATAAATTCTGTGTCATTCCTGCAATTGAGAGATGGGTATATGCCCTTACCTGCAGCCTTGGTGGGCTCTGTAACCATTTTAACTAATAGAATATGGTACACGTCATGGGGTGTGAGTTTCTTTGCCCATATCTTGCAGATTGGTACCTTAAACTTTGTTCTTGGAACACTCAGTCTTGGGAACCCAGGGCACTGTGTCGTCCTTGGCTGCCGTGTTGTAAGAAGACCGACATGTGGAGAGATGATGGAGTGGGAGTAGCGTGGAGTAGGAGATGGAGATAAACAAGGAGGCAATGAGAGGGACAGAGAGACTGAGACAGAGACAGAGACAGAGATAAAGACAGAGGCAGACAGAGAGACAGACAGAGAGAGAGAGAGACAGAGACAGATGAAACACTTGTGCATCGATGATCAATCATCTCTTTAATCATTTACCAAACTCCTAACCGACACGAACATCAGCAAATTAAAGTGGCCATTTTAAGACACTCAATCTAGGAGTATTCAGCTGTATTTCAATAACTATAATAGGAATCAAGAGTTGAGTTTTGTTCCTATTAATATAAGATACTCCTAAAAACTCAAGCGGCAATGGGTTCAAGCTTTTGTGTATTCGGCAAATTTCTGAGGATTAAAAGAGGTAATATAGCAGATCGTGGTGGTGCAGTCCTGTAATCCCAGCACTCTGGGAGACTGAGATAGGAGGACCACAAGTTCGACCCCAGCCTGGGTAACTTAGCGACTTGGCCAAGGCCCTGTCTCAGAACAGAAAGTAAAAAAGGATTAGGGAAGTAGCTCAATACAAAAGCCCTGGGTTCAAATTCCCAGTACTTGGGGAAATAAATAAATAAATAAATAAATAAATAAAGGAGAGAGAGAGATAGTATATAGAGTCTAATTAAGGGCCTTTGTTACAAATTATTCAACAAATACTCAGTGTTTTCCAGTTTTTTAAATTATCTAATAACCAAAGCACAGGGGAAATTGTATTAAAAACTGGAACATGTCATAAATTTTACAATAATGAAATACTGTTAAGAAGGAAAAAGAAAAAATGAAATAAAGGATGCCTACAAGGATATCATCTTTTAGAATCCATACTCAGTATACATTTTAAATATTATAATTTGGGCCAGGGATATAGCTCAGTGGTGCAGTGCCTGCCTGGCAAGCATGAGGTCCTGAGTTCGATTCCTGGTACCAAATAAATAAATAAATATGATAATTTATCCATTAAATATATATATATATAGAGAGAGAGAGAGAGAGAAAGGTTAATTTTACATGATAAAAGAAACAGGATGGGGAAAGAAAACAAAATTGGTAGGCTATTGAAGAAGTGATACTTTATTTTTTTGCAGCAGAAAATCACTGATATGATAGTAGATTTCTATCACACCCAAAATAAATTACATGCACGTAATGGAAAATAATACAAATTGTAAAATTAGTCCATTGTAATTCTAATTAAATACATTTTTCATATGCCAGAAATAAATTTTAGTAGATATGCATTATCTACTAATATGAAGTGGAACAAGTGATAGACATAAATTTCACTTTTAATTTTTTTAATCTTGCAATTTCAAAATAAGACCCTGAAAAATAAAATTAATATAAAATTCCAGTTGTCTCCATTCTTATCCAATGGATAAAAATTAACACGTCCACATTGTACTTCACGTTATGAAACATTTTTTCTGCTGTGAATGTGATTTTTAATCTGGTCTCTCACAGAGAGTTCTCTTTTGTCCTATATGTCTTTCAGATTCCATTGTATCCAGTTATTTTAAAGAGACATTACACAAATCCTCCCAATTAAGAAAATAATATAATATGCCATGTGTTAGAAAATTATTCTCATACTTCCTGACTGGACCAAGTATCTCCAATATGTCAGAACTAGAGACTCAGAGAGCAATATTTTGTGCCTTCCTTTACTCCTTTCTTATTCCATTTAAAGTTATCCTTTCCATTACCATAGGAACTCTCCTCCACCAGCAACTTACAATACAGGAATTATATCACAAATCATGCAAAATGGCAAATTTCTGTAGGCTAACCTGCATTGAAACCAATTCTATAAAAAAACGGTGAAGCAAAATACTATTTTCATTAAAATCATCTGCTAATTCAATTAGTGAAAATCTTTTTTACTAAATATTTAGATAACTAAGCCAGGGCTGGTGAGATAGCTCAGCAGCATAAGCGCCTGCCTGGCAAGTACAAGGTCCTGAGTTCGACTCCCGGTACCCACATAAAAAATCAATAAATAGAGAACTAAGCCAAAAGTGATATTTTTTCCTTAAAGTGACTGAAAGCAGCATACTTTCCCTGCTTCTAGAGATTTTTAGAAGAAAGCTGTTGTTTTACTTCAAATCTTTATTCCTCGTGTGTAAAAATGACCCTCATTTCACATTGCTCATTTTACTTTATGAAAAACTTTGTCATACCATCAATCCTTTATTTCTATTACAATTTTAATTAAAAAGTTTTGTTTATATTTCCCATCCAGAAAGGACTTTATTTTTTTAATTAATTTATTTTTTTGGTGGGTACCAAGGGTCGACCTCAGGACCTCGCGTGCCAGCAGGCGCCCGTGCCACTGAGCAATATCACTGGCCCTTTTCTAGTATGTGGGTTCCGGGAGTCGAACTCGGGCCCTCGCACTTGCCAGGCAGGCGCTTACGCCACTGAGCCATCTCACCGGCCCCAGAAAGGACTTGAAAAAAAAACAGGAAAGTAGATGAATCTGTAGTTTTCACAGTGAAATATCCTGAGGGAGGCACCAGTCAGTAGTCCTTTCGTAGCACTGTTGGAATTATTTTTCAAAGGACTAATCCACAGAGAAATCTGTCACTAGCTCACTCTAAATATATTTTATGAAGAAAAATTTAAGCAAAAGAAGGCTAAAGAAGTTTATCATACTAAAAATTTATTTTAAAAAACTACTACCATGCTATAGCCACCCTATTAAAATTTCATCAAACCCATATTTTCTTTCTGGTTTGCCTTTTTTATCTTTGCACATACATTTGTAACCTACTATGTGTAGAATGCGCTCTGTCTATCAGAATCCTTTGGAAAATGTCTGCCATCTAGTGTCTGAGACATCCTGATTCATCACAATGTAAGAAACTATGACACAGTTAGTGTATTTTTTCTCTGGGGACTGTTTTGTAACCTGCCAAGAGGATAGAATGGCCTGAAAGTTCATTTCCATCTCTTGCTTTTATGGTAAAACATAAGGTAGTGGTCATATTTCCTTTCTCAGAATAATCAGACAGCTTACCAGGTAGACAAAAAGCTATTTTGGTATAAATAAAGGTAATAAATGGCAAGTCAATATATAAAGCAAAATATGAAAACTGTATAAGATTCCGACAATAGATATCATCCATTTAAAAAATATTGGAATGTGACAAAGGTTCTTTGACTCAAACAATCATGATCAACTGCAAGTTAGGGAAAATGAGGACAGGGAAGGGAAAATAACCAGAAAGATTCTGAATTGCTTTTATAATTCCTGCCATTTCAAAAAATAAAAATAAAAAACAAAGAAAAATCCACACAAATTTCTAAACTTGAGAGCTCCGATGGGAGCTGTTAAAAGAGATTCTGACAGAGAAGATGAATCACACACAGAATTATTCCTTGTCCAATTGTAGGCATTGCTAACTTGCAATAGAAAACTGGAGCCCAACTGCTTTGAGCAGACCACTGGTGAAGAGCTGGGATTCCGTGGCCTCATGCAATCCTTGGCAAATCTCATTGACATCTAATACATGTTTTCTATGCCTCGTAATTAAAAATCAACACAGTCCAAAAACATTGCATGAAATCTGAGGTCAAAAGACCATGTTAGGACAGCTGAATTAGCTCAGCTGCATTTCCTGAGGACAATTATTTTCTATCATTAAGCTTTAAACAGTGTAATTTTGGAAAGAATTGCCCCATCCCCCAAAGCCCATTCTGCTACAGTCAAAAATTTGTATAATAGGATTTTCTTGGAACAGAGACAGGATATCAGCAACATGACCTAGAATATGTCGAGAATGAACTTACATTGGGAAAACTATTGTTGCTTTTCAAAAGATGTATTCTTTTCTCCCTATTCTACCATTTATTGTTTTCTTCTCTTGTCATCAAAATTTACAACAAGTGCTCATTACCCCAAATACACATATCTTTTGTTGGCTGATACACTGATTCAATCACTGACAGCATTTTCTATGTATCCATCATTTGTCAGACAATAGTGATACAATGGGGAGAAAGGTGTGGTCTCCATAAATAGGACAGAAACTCACATTGAGAGAGACAGAAGTTAGAATAAAATTGCAATTTTATACATTTGGTAGAAGCGCATGTGGCACACAAGTTTTATTTTATTTTTTTATTTTTTTTTTTTTTTTTTGTAATCGGGACTAAATCCAGTGCCTTCTCACAGAACTACATCCACAGCTCTCCTTAAAATTTTTGTATTGAGAGTCTCACTAAGTTGTCGAGTTGCCCAGACTGAACTAAAACTTGTGATCCTCCTCCCTCAGATTCCCAGAAGGCCACGCTTACAGGTGTGCACCATGTCTGGCACTGTAAAAGTTTTACCGCTCAGAAAATGTTTCCTGGAAGTACATTCAACACTGAGATCAAAGAAATGCCCTTGGACTTCTCTGAGGCAAGGGTGGACGGTTTCTCAGGCATTTGGAATAGTAAGTACAATATTCCAAATGTGTGCAAGGATTTCTATATTCCAGGGCTTTTCACCTATGGCTTGTGCCCAGACAACTTTTTACACTCTCTCTTCAACTCTCTTAAGTTAAACCACGTTCCCCAGCTCTGTCCATTCATACCCTCTATCTAACACTTTTCAGGACTTCTCTCTTACAATCAGTATTGCTCTTTCTCTTTGGAATCATTTAATCCATTTTACATACATTGTAAAATCTGTCAAAGAAAGAAAAATGGAGGAAAAAGCCTTCTCCCCCCACGCCAAGGAGTTTGATGTCTTATGCTGAAGTTGATGGATTCTCAGTGAAGTGCACTGAACAATAAATTATCATGACATTCAGTGACTTATCCTGGCTGCTATGTACAGAATCTATTGGAAGAGATAACAGAGGAAGCAAGTGTACCTATGAGGAGGCTTTGTAGCAGCCTTATTTTGACAGCAGCAGTGGGACAGTGATTAGACAGATACGGAGAGGGAGAGAGGGAGAGGAGGAGAGAGAGACAGAGACAGAGACACAGAGAGAGACAGAGACAGAGGCAGGCAGTGAGAACTGACAGAAAGTCATGATCAAAACAACGCAATGGTAGCATGTCCTCTCTGCCGCTCAGGAAACACAGAGAGAAAGCACCAAATTCCCCATAATCTCCCGCAGCCTGTCTCAGTGCCAACCCAAGGAAACATATAATTCAAGTGAAGATGGGACCTTCTTCACCAATACAGACGTAAGAAAAATTTCCCAGATACCCTGTCCAACCAAACTGCTTCCCTAACCTTTGGCTAAGGAATCTCTTCTGGCTGGGTGTCAGGGGTGGTGGAAGGATGCGGAGAGTATAGGTGGCATTCAGCCTTCCACTGGGGTCTCTATGCAGGTCATATCCTGCACCCACCACGTAGAAGATCCACCACTAAGAAGCATGGACGCTTGGTGTCATTCAGAGGGACAGCAAGCGCAGAGGGAGGTGGGGCAGGATCATACAAAGGGTTCCACACGACATACAGGCAGTCATTAGACCAAGGTGTCTGGTGTGCAGAGGAATAAATTGGTAAAAGTTTTAGAGTCTTTGGAGTCCAATCTTGAAACATTACAAATTTACCCACATACATACACCCCCATTTAAAGATATTAGAAAAACTTTGAGAAGAAATACAGTCTATGCACCCGTGATGGTGTGGTAGTTATTAAAGCACACTGTAAACTTGATTGACTTTGGGATTGATGGAGACGCTTCTGGGTTTGTCTCAGTGGGTCATGGAGTAATGGCCTTGGCTCTAATGTCTGGTCCCTCAACTCCTGCTCTCTGTCACTGATCACCGGCTCTGCTTCCCAGCCACAGCTCTGTCGTGTCTTGCTGTTCCACCATGATGTTCTTGCCTTAGAGCCAGTACACTATGGACTGAATCTCCTCAAACATGAGCCAACTTAAACCTCTCCTCTTTTAAATCACGGCTGTCAGGTATCATGTCCAGCAACAGGAAAGGTTACTAATATGTCACTTTATGCTTCATTTTAGTTCTTAGTCTAGCTTTTCGCTAACTACTTCATACCTTGACCTCCCTGGAATACAATTTCCTCAAATTCCTAATCCCTGGCCGGTGAGATGGCTCAGCGGCTTAAGCGCCTGCCCGGCAAGCGCGAGGGCCCGAGTTCGACTCCTGGAACCCACATACGAAAAAGGGGCCGGTGATATCGCTCAGCGGCACGGGAGCCTGCTGGCGCGTGAGGTCCTGAGGTCGACCTCCCGGTACCCACAAAAAAAAAAAAAAAAAAATTCCTAATCCCTAAGAATTTGTCCCCAGAACCCCAAGGACCCAATATCCTGAGGAAGCAGCTGGATGATTCCTGTAAACTGAAAACCCTACCACTGTCTTGTATGTTCCCCAGCCCATGCAATTACATAATAAAGTAATCTCTTTATGCTTTAAAGTAGATGGATTTAAAATGAGTGTAATTTATAATTTGGATCTATGTCCTGAGTGCCCAGCTTAGTGCATGTGAATGAATAATAGAAGCTCAAAAACATTTATTAAATGATATTAATAATCTCAGCTCTCTTCTCAACTTGGACTCCTGTAGGCTTGTGCATGTTTAAGGGAGACTGGCAGTGGTGCTCAACCCCAGGCAATCCAGCTGAGATTGAAGAAGGGGTGATTGCTGTGCAACACTCGTGTAACACAGGACTGGCAAGCTAGAAAGTGGCGTCTGTGTGTGTGTGTTCATCCAAAACTTGTGATTGTGATTTTATTAGGGAGAAAAGATTACTATAGTCTGCATGTGGAACCTAATGGAGTAGTATTAGAATGGGGGGCTTTGGGAGGTTATGAGGCCTCCACTTTGATGTCCATAGAAAAGACGTACTTGAGGAAATGTCTGCTGTATGAGTAGTTAAAAGACGCCATTTGTAAGAAATATGCCCTCCTCAGACACTAAATCTCCTGGCACCTGCTTTCAAATGTTCTGTCACTTCTATATTAACCAATAAAAGTATTTCGCTATAGCAGCCAGAACAAAGTAAGGCAAGGATTCCTGCAGGTGTAACTAAGTTAAGGGTCCCCAGACGAGATCATTTTGAGGGGGTCCTAATTTCAATAGCAAAGGTCCCTGTAGGAGAGACCAGAAGAGAAGACACACACAGAAGAGAGGACCGTATGAAGAGGGAAGAGCAGACTGGAATGGTGCATCCACAATGCCACAGAACACCCAGGCCACGAAAAGCTCAGAGATAGGGACGAGTCTCCCCTGGAGCCTTTGGCGGAATCATGCTCTGCCCATACTGTGATTTCAGACTTTAGATTCCTGATCTATGGGAAAATAAATTCTTGCTGTGCTAAGCCCCCCAGTTTGTGTTCATTTGGTTTGGCACTCACAGGAAACTAATACAGGTATTATCTTTTCTGTGAAAACAATTTTCGGTCTTGAAAGTGACCTTTGGAAAGGATTTTCCATTTTCACCTCACTTGAAAAGCTACAGAAGGCCTTGACTGTGATGCCAGCTTTGACCTTTTCAGTTAGAGCAAATACAGTCACATGACCTGTGTTCCCTATAGCTATATCCCTCGAATTCTCAGCACATGAAATATTTCACTTCTCTGCCCATGCTAAGCAAGGCATGACCATTTGTAAATGTCTAATGAATTTAATGCAAACTAAAGGGAATGCCCGTTTGTGATTCTCTGTGTTCTTTTCCATTGTTGCATTTATCCAAATATCTTAGTCTGCTTAGGCTGCTATAACAAAATGCCATCATGGGGGGGGTTTAAAGAGCAGGTGTTTATTTGACCCAGTTCTGATGGCTGGGAAGCCTAAGGCTGGTGTGTCATCTTGGTCAGGTGCTTGGTGCGAACACTGTGTTTTTGCCATGGCTTCAACATGTGACTTGTGAGGGGGTACGGTCAGTGTGTAGCACCAGGAAGGCAAATGTTGGATGGAAGTTGAACTAGATCAGAGCAGCAGACAGCAGCCCTAGCACCCCCTCAGTCACAAGCTCGTGTAAGCACGATGTAAATCTCTGCTGTGCAAAACTCTACAGATTTTGTGCCTGTTACCACAATATGACCTGCCTGGACAGTAGAAGGAGAAAATTAAAATTGTTATTTTTATTAAGAACTCCGTCTCTAATTTAAGAAGTAGTTCCACAAGATAAGTTCCTTGGGTTACCACTCACTGTATGGATGTACAGATGAAAATTCCTGTAAGTGTTAAAAACGACCATTCACTATTTACTATTAGTGACATCAGTGTGCAAAATAAGGCACCATCATGTGGACAATGTTCTTTCAATTCAATAGTAAACTGAACATTTATAAAATGCAAAAAAAACAAACCTATTTTCTGGCTAAAATAATTATATTAAAAGCAAAACACAATAATTAAAATAAGGTAATGTTTTAAATAGAAGTAGATAACTAGATATTATGTGGGAACAAAAAATTTAAGATTTTAAAACTGTTCCATTATGAATTGTTTTAACTTTTATTTGACATAATTTGTTTCAGGGAAATCCTGAGAAAAAAACACTTCCATATTCTAATCTTCAGATCATGAATATGTTAGTTTACATGACAAATGAGACATTGTAGATGTAATGAAAAATCATAAAATAGGATTTTTGGTGCAGGCCTGTAATCCCAACACTTGGGAGGCTGAGGCAGGAGGATGACAAGTTCAAGCACAGCCTGAGCTATATAGTGATTTCGAGGCCAGCCAGCCTGGAATACATAGAGAGAACCTGTCCCCAAAAAGCAAACCAACAAACAAACAATAAATAAATAAGTCTAAAATGGGAAGATTATACTGGATTGTCTAAGTGGTTCCAGTATAATCTTGTGATTACAAAGGTCCTTAAAATCTGTGGCAGAAGGTAGCACAAGAGAGAAGACACTGGACTGCTGGCTTTGAATGTAGAAGAACGAGCCACAAACCACAGAATAAGGCAGCCTTAGAAGCTACACAGGGCAATCAATTATCTTCTCCCCCGCAACGTACAGAAGCAGGCAAGCCTGCCAACACCTTGATTTTAACTCAGGGAGAACAACTGAGTTCTGACTCCCAGAACTATAAATTAACTCATATGTGCTGGTTTAAACTGCAAGGTTTGTAGAGATTTTGTACAGCAACAATAGAAAACAAATACATTCACATCTTGCCACTCAACTGGCTTGAAACTTGTTGAATTTGACACTGAACACACCTTCATGTGAAAATTTTGTCACAGTACTGCTGTTTTTTGTACTGGATTCATTCACAAACTAGAACTTGTTGGTGCCAATTACTTTGAACTCCCCACCCTTTTCCAGCCAAAACACTTTGCTGGTGCTCATTGATTTCAGAATTTTTCATGCCTCCCTGAACCAATTAATGGTAAGTACTGTACCAAGTACCAATGTAAAGTTTTTAATTTTAATTTTAACCTTATTGCTTTCAGTCTAAAAATGTTATATAGTATTTCCTGTCTCCCTGAGTAGTTTGCTATTTCAACTTATTCTATATAATTAAAATGTTGTAGTAATTTTCATTTCAAATTCCCTCAAATGACAGCTTAATAATGTACTAGGGAAACTTTAGTTCTCGGGTGTTATAAATGGCACATATCTTATGGTGGGATGAAGAACGGAGAAATGCCTCACCACTTTGTCCAAGGTGCATAAATTTCCTGTGATTTTATCATTCAAAGCAGAGAAAAAAAAAGCTGAATGGAGAAATGCTAGGCTACATTTTCATGAAGACATAAAGATAATTTAACATTGTAAAAAAGAATTCATTGATGGCCGTCTTCTATTTAAATCAATGTTCCTCATCTTCACAAGAAATACGTGAAATAAAAAGGAATGGGTCTTGTTGGGGTTTCAATATTTGTTATTGTTACAGGCAACTCTTTGGTAAGATGGCCCTTGACAAAGACAAACTTTGTTTCTATATGAAACTGCAGATCTGAACACTTCCCAAAATGATGTTTAAAAATGTGGCTTTGAAAACAAGCTGCATCTCTCAGGCTGGGAAGCTGCGCTGTGGCCCCTGCCGCTGTCACCTTTGCTCCTGGAGGCCGTGGAAGGAAAGGCGCTCTTCCTGCCTCTGCTTTCCTTCCACTGTGGCTGCCCCTTGGCAACACTCAGGGAGCCAACTGGTGCGTCACCGTGATGGAATGCCTAGACTTTTTCCCTAAAATTGAAAGGAAGACAAAAGTAACAAGTTTGTGACTAATAGACAAAAGATAGTTGATTCTTCAAAAGCCAAAAGAAATCACATTATTTATGGACAACTGAAAGCTTTGCCTGAATCAGTTCGATAAATTCTATTAACTCCTCATGTTTGCTTTGCTTTTAAATAATCCACAAGATTAGTGAAATGAAAATTGGGGAAAAGAGCACTGCTCCATGGTTATTGCAAATTTTTTGAACAAAAATTTAATTCGTAAAGAAATATTGATTAAATATTATGGAATTTTTTATTAAAATATAAATTATTTTCTGACTAAAAATAACTCATTTTCAAAAGCTTATAATACCATTAAAGATTTACTGGCATTATTCAGTCATATTAAAAAAAAATGTTAACATTACTGCTTTTATCATCTGACAGGTATATTGACCAGAAAACTGATCTCTGCTAGAACAATGGGAACTTCATAAATCACCCTGACATGCCCATTACTAGTCTCTGCCAGCCAGACCCGCCAGGATGCTGCCGGCAGCTGAGATGCAGGTAGGACTTCTGGCAAGCTCTCTGATATCACTCAATGATAGCATGAAGTCAACTTCATTTGTTTGGCTTCCCATGTTCAGAAAAGTTCATCTCGTAAGACAGCATAGAGAATGTTATTGCACCACTTCATTAATTTCAACCTTAATTTCAATTTTTTTTGTGTGTGTGTGGGTACCGGGGGTCGACCTCAGGACCTTGCGCGCCAGCAGGTGCCCATGCCGCTGAGCGATATCACCGGCCCCTTTTTCATATGTGGGTTCCGGGAGTCGAACTCAGGCCCTCGCGCTTGCCAGGCAGGCGTGTATGCTGCTGCGCCATCTCACCAGCCCTCAATATTTTCTAATACTTTCTTAAAGCATGAATCCTTATAAAATCCAATTGATCAAAGATAATTTTTAAAATGAGTTAGTAATTGTTTTTCACTTAATAACAAAATATCACATTGAAAGACAAAAGTTCATTTACATTTTTTATTTCTTAAAATTTACATGTACATTATATGTTTTAGAAGTATTTGATTATGATAGGCAATACATATTATTGGTAACATAATTGTAAATGAAGATTTGTACTCATACTCATTCTTTGTTGTCGTCAGTTATTGCATTAGCCTCCTAAAAGAAAGTTGAAATATTTTATGAACATAAATCGTAAAATTAGAAAAATTCTAACAAGCCATACTTCATATTACCTTTTAAATAAGAAAATGTGACAGCATAAATTATAAACCACAAAGGATTTTTCTATGAGTCATTAAAATGAGAATGTCTGATTAGGGCTAAGCAATTTTTATTTTCTTTATAATTCTAGAATTATAGATTATTAAAAATAATAAATAGATATTACATTAGCTTTCCATAGCTATAGCCAGTTGCCTTCAAAAAACAATTTAAATGATAAAATGTTAATTCCTTCTCACAGTTTCAGAAGTTCAGGCCATGGTCAGTTGACTCTAAGGCAGAAACATCATAGTGGAGGGGCCTGGCGGAGGAAAGCTGCTCAACTTATGGCATTCAGGAAACAGACAGCAGAGGAAGAGCCCTGAAGGAAGGGGCTGAATCAATTCCAAACATTTCTCTTTCATGGTCATTTTGACTTTAGAGGAGAGCCAAAAGTCACACAGCACCAGATCTGGACAATAAGGTGGACGAGGACACAACATGATGCTTTTATGAAGGTACCTTTCTGGCAGAAAGCTGGATGACACTCAGCGGCAGCATTTACCACATATTTTATCACACTTCATGAGGACATGAAACAAGAATTCCAGAATTGCTTCAGGAAGTGACAAGAACTATAGGATAAGAGTGTTTGAAGGGAAGGGACGTAGTTTTGAGGGGGATTAACAACAATGTGGGGGCATGATTGCACATGCCTGTAATCCCAGCACTCAGGAGGCTGAGGCAAGAGGATTGCTGTGAATTCGAGGCCAGCCTGCACTACATAGCAAGACCTTGCCTCAAAAGGAAAAAAAAAAAAAGACAACAAAAACAAACAAAAAAACCCAACAATGTGTCTTTTACTGTAATACATTTTTAAAAATTTAAACATTCACTTTTTACATATCTTGATAATTATATGGAGTCTAATAGAGGACATTTAAAATTATTCCTATTTAAACAAGGTAATGTCTTCTAACTCTCAAAACCTCTCTAAAGTAAAAGTGAAAAATTTCATAAACAATAATAAAAATAAATGCTCACAAGCAATAATAATAGGAGCAGAAATATAGTGAACAGCGATTTCAGCAAATATTTGGAAGACAGTAAGCTAGTGAAAATGGTAGACTTTCTAGAAAGATACCTGATGGGCATTCACAGGCCAGTACTGAGGAAAAGCAAATGATATGCCTTCCGGAAGCACTGAGTTGTAAGAAAAGTGTAGATGAGCTGGGAGTGAGAAAATGGGAGTACTGAGGGCAGACTTTTATATAAACCTATCAAACTTCTGTATCCCTCCTAGAGATTTGTCACTGAAAGCTGAGAAAACAATAGAAATTAAGTTATTCAAGAACGTAAAATATTTACTTTCCATGAATGCTAGATTGCAAATCAATTGAAAAGTGGCAAACCAAGAGAATGGTAAGTTAATAATTTAGCAAACAACAAATTTAACAAAGAAATGTGGCAAAGAAAATATTCAGATAACAATTTTACAGAATTCTTAAAATGAAACCAGTCTAAATGTGACTGGGATGGTAGAGTGCTTTAGGTATAAGGTTTCCAAGGGAAAAATGACTTTGCTATGTTATCTTCTATGTTTTAGTGCATGAAGAGAAAAGCATAAGTAGCTACATGACAAATTTTATGTGATCTAGGTAAGTAGAAACTATATAAGCTAAAAGAGAAAATTCAATGTCGAAAAAGAAAAAAATGAACAAGAAAACTAAAATTATGCTATACACTTCACTCTGCATTGAGTAACATTTACATGAGAAAAATATAACTGCTCATTGTTATTTAATTAAATAAAATATAGCAAAATGTTTGGAAAGATACCTAAGATGTGAGACAGAATATAAACAGAATTTGCTTCTAAATTGGGATAATGGAATATTTTTAGAAAGGATAGTTTTAAGTGTTTGCATATTTTCTGCATGCAGGTATGTATAGGAGTCTCAGAGAGTGAACACTTCAGTCTGCACGCCAAACATTGCAGCGACAGCTAGAAAGTGTCTACCTGACACCATTCCAGAAGACTAATGGTGTGATATTTATTGCTTGAAAGAGAAATACATATGCTTCCGATCTTTCAACTTAAGTGTAAATACTTGAATACTAGTAAATAAATCCTATGGTCTGGAAATACCACAACAACTTCATTGAACATTGTCTTACAAGGTCGCTGTATGTATGAGTTTGATGTTAGGGACAGAGGACAGACAGCAGTTTCTTCCTAGCCTAGCATCTATATGTATAGTATAAAGGTATACAAAAGAATGTGTTTCCTGCTCACTGGCATGTATGCGTCTGTCTTATCCACAGCCAAGCTGTGACATTGGACAGAGTAGCTTGCAAAAATCCAAAAAAATACTCAGAGATGGCTTTCTGGAGATTGGGTTTATTAGGACATGCTAAAAGGGAAGGGCCCATGAGCACACAGGTCCAACAACAATGCTACTTGGAAGGTGCAATGGTGATAGGCTGGACCATTTTTGATTTTGTTTTTATTTTTTTCAGAAAGTCCAGTGGCAATGGGCTAAATAAGTAGCACCTCTGTGCTTCATGATGTTTTACCAAAGTGGCCGCATTAACTTGTAGCACTTATCCTTTCCATGGTGCTCTTCTGCACCTGGTTATCAGAAAGAAGGTGTGACATTTTATAGATTAAACTGCATAAGCAGCAACATCTTTAGCACCATTTATGACCAGAATTTAGGACTGGCTGATTTAGCACACGTGCATGCAGGGCAGCAGTTTTTATAGGTTATACTAGTCTGCCCAGTTCTCTGTGTGCTTCCTATAATACTTATCTGGCCAGTTTTATCAGGGCATACTTATAATATGCTGTTAGTTGGCAAGAGTCTTGGGAATGCAAATGGCATCTCAAGGACATAGTGTCAAATGGCCTAATTTTTCTCAGGAATGGTATAATATCTTATAAAGTATTAAAACATGTATGTGTGGATAGCCAGGCTTAGCACCTTGCAGATTAAATCCTGGTAACCAGATCCAATCACATGATCTATGAATGTAGTGGACTGGGATGATATTGCACAGAATTGAAAGGCAATCAAAGTCCTTTCTCACTAGCTAATGATTCATGGATATATGGCATAATGATCAGCTAAAGGTAGTTAAACTTTTATCATTTCTTCGTGTTTAGTATATTTGGAATCATCTCTTATATTTTGTTGAATAAAAATATAATTGCAAACTATTCGACCACAAAAAGAAATATTTTCTTATACAGATCAAGTAAAAATTTAGCAGACTACCTGTCTATTTTGGACCAGAGGCAGGATCACTGATTACTGATTATATTATACCAACGATCTCTCTGGGTGAATCCTGGTTTCCATAGCCATTAGAGAAACCATATCATCCTCATGTCTGGAACGTAAGTGCCATAGTTCATCCCAACATCCTCAGTGAATATATGGGCTTCATTTCAATAATTAATGATAACCATCCTTGCTGCACATGTTTCCAAACATTCTTATCTTCTTTTCATTGTTCAGATTTTTTTCCATTGTTTATTGAATTGTTTATCTTTTTGTTTGGATTTGTAGATATTTTTTGCACCTTCTCAATGTGGTTGTTATTCATACTTTTGCTGGTAATTCCTCTCATTTTGTAGCTTCACTTATGTTCATTTTTTTGACTGTCTTTTGATAAGCATACATTATTAACTTTTATGACAGTCAAATGACTTTTTCAGTTTTCATGTCTATTTACTTTTTAACTATGTTAAGAAATTATCCTCCATTTGTAAGATATTCTTCAAAAAGCTTTCATTATTAGCTTTTAGGGTAATAAAGATTAACTTTTATATATGGAGTAAAGTAATGGTCACTTTGCATTTTTTCTATAGAAATTACCAGTTGTCCCAACATTATTTGCAGATATAAATTTTTTCTTCATGGAATTAATAAGGCTCTTTTGTTTAAAATCAATTGACTATGTATCTATCAGAATTCTACTTTGTTCTGACCTGTTCATCCATTGTATGCAAATATGTGCCTTAGAATAATTGTTTATGTCATATTGTTTTGACTATCACTTATAAAAACTCTTAAAATCAGGTAGCATAATTTCTCCAATTTGATTTTTTCCTTTCATGATTATTTCAGTCTTCAAGAACATTCTAATTTCCATAAATATTTAGCTTTTCAATTTTACAAAAATGCCTGTTGCAATTTCCATTTGGAATCACATTATGTCTATAAATTATTTTGCAGAGAATTGTGAACTTCACCATATTGTGTCTACTAATGAAAGATTACGGTATGTTTATTTATTCAAAATTTTGAAAACCTTCTATGGGCATTGTTGTTTAGTGTGTGTGTGTGTGCGTGTGTGTGTGTGTGTTGTAATTTTGAATGAGAAATGAGAAACAGAGGATCAAAAGTATCTTGTAAACTTATCTTATCGTGTAGGCAAAGCTATCTCTAACTCCAATGATAGCTCTTCCATGAAAAATTTTAAGAGAATTTAAAGTTGCCTAATCCATCTACCCCTCACATTAGTGCAGAAAGAAAGTCTAAAATCATAAAAACGCTTTATCATGTATTTTTTTTTCTGGTAGTGGGAATCGAACTCATGATTCCCCTTCTACCTCACCCTTGCCCGGCAGGCGCTGTGCTGCTGAGCTATAAACCCTGGCTGTCACTGAGTTCATAAAAAAACTGGGATGTACCTGCTCTCTATTCTATCTTTCTCTTGCAACCTGCCATATCCTATTAATACAGTGTAACTGCTTGAAAAGAAAAGCCATAAAAAAGACTTTAATCTAATAAGACCTAAAGAGGTTTTTCTCTACTTCTTCAACCAGCATCAAGCTATTTAGTTCTTAATATGTTGTTTAATAACAGTGTCTAGAAATTTCCTAAAAAATCTCTAGTGGAAGTCATACCTTCTTATTATTGTAGTGAATATAAAAGCTGAAATCAAATCAAGTGGAAATATATACACCAATAATTAAAACATAGAAAATGTAATATAAAACTCTGTTAGCTCACAGCAAATGTAATATAAAGATATATTAGCTCCTAATATCTAATAAGGAGTAAAAACATTGCTAAAGATAGAGGACTCACAAATACAAGAAGCTGCTGCTCACTCCAGGGATGACACAGTGCAAGCACAAAAGAACACACACATACACAACCACACATGGGAGAGGATACACCTGGACTGAGGTTCAGGGCTTGTTGGAGAGTGTAGCCCCACCACAGTTGTGGCAGTGCTGTAGGCAACTGCAGCAAGCAGAGAATCACCTACGGAGGCACCAGTGAAATTCCCTAGGAAACTGATCACCTGAGGTGCTTGTAGGACTTTCTGGGGCTGCCGACACTCACTAAGGTGTGACCCACCTGGGTGCAGGGAACCCTGCTGAAGGCTGAGCACCTCCAAATGTCCCACATGCGTCCAGCAGCAGTATGTACAGGAGAAAGGGGTAGCACACAGCAACAGAGAAGAGAATCTCCTTGCCCTTCTTTCCCCCGTCCTTCTTCTCTCACATAGTCTCAAAGCTTTACATTGGGACAACTGAAAAAGGAGAAATGTTCACAAGACCCAGTTCCAGTATCACACAGTAAAGTAAGGGTGATTTCGAGGTGAGACCCAAGACTCTGAGAACTGGCACAATGACCAAGTGATGTACTCTCCCTTCCATAACCATATAAGGCAGGAGGGTCAAATTTATTTAAAATGATAATCTTTATAAAACTATGATATTTTTTAAATGTTGGGAGTATTGTATGGTTCTAGATTTATTAGAACAATCTACTCAAAAATTATCAATCGGGCCAGTGAGATGGCTCAGCGGCGTAAGCACCTGCCTGGCAAGCGCTAGGGCTCGAGTTTGAGTTTCGGAACCCACATACGAAGAAAGGGCCGGTGATATCGCTCAGCGGCACGGGTGCCTGCTGGTGCGCGAGGTCCTGAGGTTGACCCCTGATACCCACAAAAAAAAAATTATCAATCATCTATTGAACAAACATACTTTCAAAAGAACTATAGGGTTTATAAATAAGGTTGCGCGAAGGTCCCATTTCCTTTCCAATACTAGGACTCCCTGTTCAGTCCTAGTGAGATTAAATTTAACTGCCATCCACTCTTACTGAAAAGCTTTGCTCAGCAATCCTTGTTCTCTTTTGCATTATTAAGTTTTACACCTTCTATAAAACTTCTTGAAATAACTATTTTCTCTATTTCCAGTTTCTTTTCTTCTGTTATCTTTAAACCCATCCCAGTAATTTTTCCTTTTCACAGATCAATGTCCCATGTCCCCTAAGACCTCCATGTTTCTAAATTCAGTGGTCAATTGCTCCCCATCTTAGTTCACCCTTACCAAAGGTGACTTAGTTCATGTCTCTCTTTCTCTCTCTCTCTCAATACCCTCTCCACTTGGTTTCTAGAACACCTCACTCTTTATGTTTTCTTCTTTTTTCTCGTCTCCTTGCCCTTTGCTTTTGAATCACTCTAAGATTCTGAGGTCCTTCTCACTTTTGTCTATTCTACCTCTTTTTTTTTTTTTTAATGTGAGTACTGGGAGCCAAACTCAGAACCTCGTGCTTGCCAGGCAGGCGCTTATGCCACTGAGCTATCTCACCAGCCCTATTCTACCTCTTTTGATGACTTCCTAATAGTTCTCACCTTTTCTGAGCCCTGGATCCTACTGCCTCACGAGTTTTTACCCCCATCTCAGTCTTATCTCCTGACCCCTAGGGGCATATACACAGTAATGTTTGTAGTATATCTATTTGCACTTCCAATATGTACCCCAAAATTAGATGGCCCCAATTCAAGCTCTTGATTTTCTCACCTTAATGACTATCCTATTTTCTCAGTTGCCGAGACCAAAAACATCGGTTATATTTTTTCTTTTTCTTGTGTTCCACAAGCAATCTGCGAGCAAATCTTACATATCCAACTTCCAAAATATGTCTACAACCTGCCTACTACTCACCCCACCTGTTCATACACCTTGCTACTCCAGTCCAAGCCATCTTTACTCCAACTTGTACTTTCTCTCTTTCACATATAATAGTGCAAATATAAAAGATCACACACATAACATATAATAGTGCATACTTAATACATTGAATAAGACATTATAATATATATCATATTTTGTATATCATATATATAGTTAACCTTTCAAACTACCATTTAGATTACACTGTTCAGGCAGTTATCAAAACAACCCATGTTTTACTCCAAAAGATATAACAAATCACGCCATGTTTCTCCAAAGACCTTGCAAGGACTCCCCAGCTCCTTCAGAGTGAAAGGAAAATGTCTTATGTTCACAGTGTTCCATAAAACTTCTATAATCTGTCACAAGGCTCCCAAGCTTCTACTTCATTTTCTAACAGTCGGTGCGTTAATTTCCCCTTGTCGTTAAAAATATAAAGCCACAAACTTGTTGGCATAAAATAAAACAAGTATTCTTTTATAGGTCTGGCAAGGAGGATAACGGAATCAACTTCACTTGGCTACAGTCGAGGTGCTCACAGAGACGGTTTCTCCTGGAGCTCTGATGGCAGGAATCATTTCTTTGCCTTTTCTGTTTCTTGGAGCCACATACATTCTTAGAAAGATCAGAAGCATTTGACAACAAAAGCAGAACATGAGGTTCGAAGTGTGTGATGTTACTATTTTTGCGACTATGTGATGACTTCCAACCTAGTGCGTCTATGTACCGTAGATGGGTATCCATGACAGCAAGGAATCTTGCCTTGTTTCACAAAGAAAAATGAAAGTTCTTTAACCAACAACCCCAGTGGACTCCTTTCCCCATGTGTTGGCTTCGGCAGGAGTTTAGAAAAGGGAGGGTGAGCTTGGTATTTTTAACAGCTCCCTACCTGCAGGAATCTCTATAAATAGCTCTCTTTTCAGGTTGTGGAAACAAACCATGAGCCTAGACAAGCAACAGTCCAATATTTTAAATATTAGGTGCTGTTTGATACTTCGTGGTTTCTCTCACCTTAATATAGGTAGGTAGTGCACTTCTTAAACCTCCAAGCTATCTTTTCTTGAATATTCTATCTTTTTATACAGTACTCTGACTGAGATAAAAAAAAAAAAGAGGGGAGGAAAATTTTAATGAAAGTGAAAAAATGCAAACCAATAGGTTCTTTTCAAGTGACTGAAACAATGGATAAAAATTTCTTGTAAAAATGTTTTGTTGATAGTGAAATGAGAACCTGGGCAAGTGATAAATCCCAATAGATGTAATTAACTGATAATATGTAATCTCTTACAAGAAAGGTTTTAAGATTGGAAGCTCCAGGAATACTAAATCAAAGATAGATGTAATCTACTTTTGCTGATGTTGTTAGACCAGCTAACTATGTACATTTATACCAGAGGAGTGATCCAATTAATTATTTCTGTGTTTCGCCCCCAGCAGGCCAACATTTTTCACTACTCCCCTCATTATAATCCCCATCCATCTCCTGCTGCATCATTAATCTATTGCCACTCTAATGATATATAACCAGCAATATAAAACATCACTGATTTAAACAGGAATGTTTATTCTCATGTGTATACAGCTAGCTGTGATTAGACCCCCTGGCTGTGCTAATGCTGGATGGGTTTGCACACACAGTGGCTGGCTGAATGTTGGTTGATTCCAATTTACTTTCCTTGATCTCTGGTGCTCCATCCGGGGACCCGCAGCAAGGTCTCAGGGTAGTGGAAGAAACGGAAGCATAGTAGTGGAAGTACAAAAGGGCCACTGAGCCCTTGCTGTAGTGTGACTACAGTCTCAGTGTCCTCAGAAAGACCCTTTTGATTAAGGGCTTGGTCCCCAAGGGTGTTGCTCTGGAGAGGTGAGGGAGCTCCTGGGAGGCGGTGCCCACTGGAAGGTCCTTAGGTCACTTGGTGACATGAGATAATTTATGTTTACTCTCTTGTTAGTTCTTGTGCAAACCCCTCGGTTCTTGCAAGAGGATTGTTATAGGAGGAGCAAGCCTAGCTCCCTCTCACCTCTTTCTCTACTCCAGTTCAGATGTAACTGGGTCCCTACCATGACCTGCTGCACTGCTCAGAAGCCAGATAAATGGAGCTGCCAGATCTTGCGTTTTGGCCCTTCAAAATTCTGAGCTACATATGACTTGTCTGTTTATGATAGATGGTTATAGTATTTTGTTGCTGTAATGCAAAGCTGATTAAATACAGTCCTTAACTTGGAAATTTACATTCCTCTGAACGACATGCTATCCAGCAAAACACTTCACAAGGCTAACTCAGATTCAAGAGATTAGAAATAGTCTCTACTGTTTTAGTGAGAGACAAAGCAAAGTCACCTAGCAAAGAAAGTGACTGTGGAGAGGAAAATGCCCTGGGGCTCTTAATGTACACGATCTGCCCTGCAACCCCTCTTTCACCTCTAAACCCTCATTTCTTCATCTTTTTCCCATCATCCAAGGCTCACACAATAAGTATCCCCATTTTAGTCTATTGAGACTGTAGTCTTTCCTGATTGGAAAGAACAGAGATTGAGATCAGCAATGTCAGGAATTCAAAAGATTAAGACAAGAGGATCTCAAGTTCAAGGCCAGCCTGGGCAACTTAGTGAGACCCTGTCTCTAAACAAGCATTTAAAAAGATGACTGGTGATGTAGCTCAGTGGTAAAACACCTGTGGATTCCATCTCCGGTACAACAAAAAAAGCAAAACAAAGCAACAACAAAACAAAACAAAAACAAAAACAAAAAAACACAAATGGGAATTTATATCAAAGAAACTGAGAAAAAATGAGGAACTGGCCTCAGAAAGAGCAGGAGTATAAACTACATAGTATTATTAAATGTTAGAACTCTGAGCTTTATGCTTCAGTTGCCTAATGCCCATTTAACTTTCTCTCTCTTTGCCTCTTGTTCAGATTCACGATTTTCCTATTCCTCTTTTCATGGCAACATATACCACAAACTGCTCTTGTCCTAAATTCAGACTCTCAAAGCACCCACCCCAGCCTTACTCAATAGAGCACATTTTTGCAGGCTTCTGTGAGTGGGGAGGGAAGAACAGGGTACTGTAAGTTAAACAGGAATCAGATATGGCCGGAGTTCAGATAACATCTCTGGTTATAATGCAGATGCTTTTCTCATTATTATCGTTACTATCATGAAGACTGTTTTTCCCTTTTTACGACTCAAAAATTGCTGCATGAAATGAGCCATACGATGAGGAAATGTAAACTTGTGATGTCTCTACTCAATAAGCACATGCCCTCCCTCCACTAAATTGTTACTTATGTAACAGGAGCAGTCACAAGGATAAGGACATCTCCATTTCCTCCATGATTTACAATGTTTATAACTATTTTAGAATGCTATTTTAGAATGTCGTATTGTTGTATTTTTCACCTCTTTTCCTCCTCACAGTTTTTCTAGGCCATGTTCATATGAACAGTGCTTCTCTTGGTCCAGTGCCAGCGAGGCCCGTGTTGCAGCCACACCTCCTCTGGACCAGAATGCTTGAGTGAGACTCGGCCGCCCACCATCAGCATCTCACAGGGGAAAGTCCTAGGGTGGACTCAGGGAGGGCTGAGGCCAAAGTAGAGAATACCATATACTTTTCTCATTATTATTCTCAAATGCTGTTGTTCTTCAAAATGCATTGAGTAAAGCACACATTACTCATATTTTTATTATATAAATGTATTATTACATGTACTTAGAGTTCAATGGGTATTTTATAAAAATTAATATTTCAGCTCACCTTCTCCCAGAACTGAAGTTGTGGAAACTAGGAAATCTAAAACAGTGCATCTTCCAGGTGAGTCTGATGACCACTTCCTGTGCCAATATCTGAATTGCTAGTAAAGTTGATTTTCAATTTTCAGGTTACCACTTATCTGACAGTGTAACTGAACACAAAGGACAGGTCTTAGCAAGTACATTAAAACAGCCAAGAAAAACTTGACCTGCATTCCAATAAAATACCAAGGATTCTCATCTGTACAGAGGGAACAAGATAATCTAGTAAAATATAAATAATCACATCAGTACATAAATGTAAATTTGAATACTACCCCTTTCAGCTTTTGATTTACATTTGGAGACTCTGAGGGGAAAATCATCTACAAATTGTCGAATTTACTGAGTATAGAAACCTGCATACCAATGTTCACTGTGGTAGAATTCATCATAGCCAAAATAAGGAATCAGCATAGGTGGCCATGAACAAGTGAATGGGTAAAGAAATTTTACATACATATGAACTATTCAAACATAAAGAAGGGCCGGTGAGATGGCTCAGTGGCATAAGCGCCTGCCTGGCAAGTGTGAGGTCCTGAGTTCAACTCCCGGTACCCACTTAAAGGAAAAAAAGGGGCCAGTGATATCACTTAGCAGCACAAGTGCCTGCTGCCAAGCACGAGCTCCTGAGTTTGACTCCCAGTACCCACATAAAAATAAAGAAAGAAAGAAAGAAGACAAAATTTCGTTATTTGCAGGAAAATGGATAGATCTGGAAAACATCACATTGAGCAAAATAAACCAGACTCAGAAAGACAAATTTTGGGGCCGGTGAGATGGCACAGCGGCGTAAGCGCCTGCCTGGCAAGTACAAGGGCCCGAGTTTGACTCCTGGAACCCACATACGAAAAAAAGGGCCGGTGATATTGCTCAGTGGCACAGGCGCCTGCTGGCATGCGAGGTCCTGAGGTCAACCCCCGGTACCCACAAAAAAAATAAAAAGAAAGACAAATTTTGTACATTTTCTCTAATATGTGGAATCTAAAATTGATTGCATAAAAATAGGAGGGAAAATGTTATTGGACAAAAGGAAGGAAATTAAAGCTTCAGGGTGTAAAAGAAGGTGGGGGGATGGATATAACAAAGATATATGCACTGAAGCTGAATATTTTATAAAATTAACAGGCATTGATAATGAAACAAAATGCTGGCCTTATGAAGTTCTTTAGAAATGGAAGAAACAGAACACCGTTTGGGAATCTAATCTCTGAGACGCAATGTCACAATCATCATCTCACTTATGGACACTGCGTGAGCACAGTGCCCAAGAGGTAGGGCGCTGTAGGGATCTTGCAACATCTATCTGAATTCACTTCCTACTTCTGTCACCTGCCTATGTTGGGCAAGTAAACTAATTTATCTTCTTCCATCTCATATTTCAATTAAGGGCTATAAAGTGACTGACCTTAAAAGATAGTTAGAAGGTAAGTGAAGGAAATTCAGAAAAAACAAACCCTTTAGAGGTGGTACATAATGAACAGAAAATAAATATAAGCTTTTGTTATTAGTTTACAAACTCCATTTTTTTTTGTGGGTACCGGGGGTCGACCTCAGGACCTCGCACGCCAGCAGGCGCCCATGCCACTGAGCGATATCACCGGCCCCTTTTTTCGTATGTGGGTTCCGGGAGTCGAACTTGGGCCCTCGCGCTTGCCAGGCAAGCGCTTACGCCGCTGAGCCATCTCACCGGCCCACACACTCCATTATTAGCCAGAGGTCTATTTTTGTCTTTCCTAAAATTAAACAGACCTGTTATTTGACTTAATTCAAGGTGACTCAATAAAAAATCTGCAGTATTAACATACGGGAAATTAAGACTATATTTTAACATCATTTGATTATTATTTTCCATCTATCTTTGACCTAGATGGGAGGTGTGATATTACCAATAAGCTACCTTCATCAAAGGCCACCTCATACTGTAGACCCCTCAGAGATCAAAACTTAAATCCTCAAAACGAATTGTACAATTTAGAATTCTACAATTGAATTTTATTACTCTCTATAGAAAAGACAAAAAAATAAAAATAAACCAAGAATTCTCTCTCACTTTGTGCAGAAAAGATTTTTTAACGTCTTCATGTCCTGATTTCAATCTTTTCTCCACAGAATACCTCTGGGTAAGAGTTCATTTGCATTTTAACGAGAGGCCTCCTTAGCCTTCTGTGGGTGGCATTTAAAGAATTCTGTCTGTGGTGCTCAGAAAGGGCAAGCAATAGGGGAGAAGAAGGGCAATCCTTTCTTTGTCTCTTATTTGTTGCAGCCTTTTGGGTAAGGAGCAGGGGCTCTCTGATTAATTTTGTGCTTTCAAGTTTCAGCAATCCCATGACATGTTGGCATTCTTTCCTTTTGTAATTTCAGCTTTGCTTTGTACTTCCTTTATGCACTCCTGCAATGGAAAGCTAACCTTTATGCTTTATAGACTGATGTGGCTCAGATTCAAAGCAAAGTTGGCAATCAAAGGCTAGGATGGCATTTGAAAGGAAGATCATACCATTGGGGTCACAGTAGGAGTTCTCTGAAGCCTTAAAATGTATCTTTCTAAACCAATCTTCCCTGCATGTCATTTGTTACTAACATGCTAATACTGTTAGTGCTCAAATTATATTCTAGTTCTCTCTTGGCTTTATGTACACTGTCATTCACCATGTTCGCAGACGTGATGTTTAGATCATCTGCAAAGTACTGGATCTTTATTCTGATTTTACAGCAGCTTCACCTCCTTCATGGATGTTTTGCTGATTGATATGTATTATGCAGTTAGAAGGTGATTACCCACAATACCTTCTTCTGCTTAAACGTACTGTACTGGCAGCAAGTTTAGATATGATGATATTCTAAACTTCTCTGTCAGACAGCTAGCGCTTAACCTCTGGGGCTTGCAGAGATAAGGTAGAAATATGGATTTGTTTGATGTTCAACTCACCTATCTCGTCTGATCATATTCCCCTTGACATTAGAGGTACATGTCAGCATAGAGTTCCTGCATTCAACAGTGCTAGTATTAGCTCCTTGCAGTACAAGACCTAACACCTGGCAAGTCTCTTTCTTCTGAGGGACCAGCAATGGAAGTGTGGAGTAAGAAATGATGGTTGGGAACAGGGCACACGACAAAGATTGGAAGGTGACTATAGCAGGTCAGGATTCTCTTTCTCTTTTGTTTCTAATAATAAAACGGGCTTTGTTGAGACCAAACAATAAGAGGAGTCTTTGTTAACTTAATAGCACATCAGTCTTTTGTTACTGGGGTACAGATGGTCATTGCCTGCACTGCACCAGGAAAAAGTGTGAATGACCAAAGGCCTTAAGGATATAACACACTTCTAATCGTAGAAATCATGAAAGATCAGAGCTGTGTGCTTCTCTGCCAAGGACTTACAGATGAGGCAAAATAGGAAAAGAAAATATCTAGCAAAATCAAATATGAGTAGTTAAAACATGCACAAAAGGATACCAGTATAGAAAATGACTCTATTGGAAACAAGTACAAAAAAGTTTAACAGAATTGTTACAGAAATGATTAGTTAATAATGATGCAGTCATAATTAAGTACATCCCTATGCTCACAGTATCTGATGATCCTAACAAAGATAGGATGTTTAGAAGTTGGACTCTAGGCTAGAAGATGGAGTTAGTTGTTTTCTGTTTGCTTGCTTGCTTGTTTGTTTGTTTTCCTAGGTTTCCACTGTTCCACTTACAAATCTTATGAGTTTGACCTGTGTTCTGAAATAATGACAGTTCGTTTTTCTGTTCTGTAGAAGAAAAGAAGATCTACTCAAAATGTTTTAAAAGTCTAACAGACTTATACAAATCCAAAATAGTATCATTAGCAAATTAATCCTGGCCTTCAACTCTGGGGCTGTTTCCACATACTGCCATAATAAAACTGCTTATTTGCTATAGTAATTTATTTTACTATAGCCCAATATTTTTCAAAGTGCAAACAAAACTTTAGAGAATACAGCCTTATATAGCTATGGCAGCAAAGAGCCAGAAAGT
The DNA here is from genome assembly GCA_028451465.1 of Erethizon dorsatum. Classification (NCBI taxonomy): domain Eukaryota; kingdom Metazoa; phylum Chordata; class Mammalia; order Rodentia; family Erethizontidae; genus Erethizon; species Erethizon dorsatum. The sequence continues at coordinate 63,303,410 of CM051833.1, forward strand.
AAATTTTGTTTCTGCCATCATTTTGCTGAGGGTTGCCCTAGAAAAGTTGCCTTATTTCAGAATTCAGTGGGGCCAGGATTTTAGTGAGAAATGACTTCTCAGTTACTTCCCTAGTGACCCCCCTACCTAACCTGATGTTGGGCAAAGTAATTATTCAGAGAACCAGTGTCAGCTGGACTCTGCTTCTTGCTAATCCAGGTTTGTTTCTTGGACTTTGCAGTTTATGATCCAAGTTGCACAAAGGAAGTAAACACTGGATTAAAGGAAATGAGTTTGGCATGCAGTGTGCCATAAGCCTGACATTCAAATAGTGTCACGTTTGACCTGTCACTCCTGGGCTTTCAAAAAGGCTGAACTTAAGAGGGTAAGGGGATGCATGGAAAAAAAGCAGTTAGCAATTATTTAATTTTACAATACAGAGTCCAAGGACTTAGAGGCTACAATTACAGATAAATTAAAAACAAATCTGATTTTTACTGTTACTTGAAAGACCTTGCCTTCTCTTCTTCACATATGTTAACAAAGGATAGCTGTACACCTATTGAAGTTGATTATGAGACTTCACAAGGATAAAGTAATAGAATGAAGTAAGGTCTAAAATTTATTCTAATAATTAAAAGTCTGGCTTTTTTAAAGATGACAGTGATGCTTATTATGAAAAACACCCAACATAACATTATGAAAATAAACGCTCAAAGGACCATTTGGTACTTTGTAAGATCACCTGCAATAAAGCTTTTGTTCTACTCTATACTGCATTAGAAACACAGATTTTGAGCCGTAACCATGTTTTTTGTTTTAATGTTTATACTTCACATTTTTAAGGAGAAGATTAGTTTGTTTTCAGTGATGTTATTCAGCTGTTTATGCTTAGCACTGTTAAATCTTTTGGATTTTGATAAGGTTTTAAGACCACATTAACAGGGCTGGTGAGATAGCTCAGTGGCATAAGCGCCTGCCTGGCAAGCACGAGGTCCTGAGTTTGACTCCCAGTACCCACATATGAAAAAAGGGCCGGTGATATCGCTCAGCAGCACAGGTGCCTGCTGGCACATGAGGTCCTGAGTTTGACCCCCAGTACCCACACACACACACAAAAAAAAGACCACATTAACAATAAACTACCAGTACATTATATTACATTCATATTCATATTCATATTCATATATTACCTGTATTACATTCATTTTTATTTCTTTAAATTTCTAACATTTTTTTTTCCACATAAAATTATTTCTTTCTTTCTTTTTTTTTTTGTGGGTACCGGGGGGTTGACCTCAGGACCTCATGCGCCAGCAGGCGCCCGTGCCTCTGAGCGATATCACCGGCCCCTTTTTCGTATGTGGGTTCCGGGAGTCGAACTCGGGCCCTCGCGCTTGCCAGGCAGGCGCTTAAGCCGCTGAGCCATCTCACCGGCCCCTCATTTTTTAAATAAATTCAAAGTTGAGGAAGGTCTCTGACATTATATGGCTCTGCTATTTATTATGTCCATGTAAGCAAAAAGCTTAACTTTTTTTAAAACATTGGATCTTCATCAGTCATCCCAAATCTTATTTGGAAAAGAAGTGGAATAGATGTACTCAATTTTCAAAAGAAACATGAAAAGACCTAGCAAATTCACAACAATTCAGGGGAAGAGTATATCAAGAATACACTGTTTTGAAGGAAACATTGGATATTATCAGTTAAAATAGGCGATTACGCTGCAGTAACAAACACTCTCACATTTCAGTAGTGCAAACACAACGAAGTTCCCTTCTTCCCCAGGCTTCGTGGCTCTGAGACTCACTGATGACACTGCTCGCCTCTGTCCCTCAGCATCCAAGATGGAGTAGCTACCATCTCCCACTCCGAGAGTCGTTCTTAAGTACAGAGGGAACAAAGGTCCTCTTGCAACTTTGGATCCAAATTAAATGTGCAGACCAGAAATAATACATAAGATTTCTACTCTTGATTCATCAGTCAGGAAAAGATTGGGGGTTATGTCAATGGCAAGAAGTCAAGGAATGAATCATCCTATACTCAAAAATGGAGAGAAAATCGCACAAGCTTTAAGTTAAAAAAATGACTAGCACAGTTAACCCTTCTAATCAACAAATATTTATTTAACTAGAAAAATACACTTACAACCTCGCTGAGTGGGCTAGTGAAGAAGAAGTTCACCCAGCCATGCCACGCAGCTGACATTCTGGGAACGATGTTCTGCCCTCTACTAGTGGACCTACTCTTAAACTTTGCTATCAAGGGGTGCCAGAAGAAGACTGGAGGACAGGGAAAAAGGAAAATACCTATTTGCCTTTTAATCCAATCAAGATCTTTCCAATAACACCATTTAAGTCTATCAGTGGCATTTATGCTGTTAAGAACAGCAGACTAGATTGTGTAATTTTTCAATACTCCCAAGAGAACCACATTTTGACCCTTCAGAGGCAGAAGCACCGACTTTCTGGCACCCACTCCAAGGTCTGCATTCTATTTCCAGAGAATTCTCTCCTCCTAATTCACTAGTCACTGTCCCATTTCTACAGTAATTCCAACTTTTCCCACAAATCCCAAACCCTTGGAAGTATCTATTTCCTTTACATCCCCTCTGTGTGGTACTTCAGTGTTCTTTCTTTGCCTTTTAACTTCCTTAACACCTAGTCAATGAGGTCTTCCATTAAATTATTTGTTAAAATAACTGTTGTATGTCTTATCTCCTGACTGAGTTAGTCTATGTTTCTGGCTTCAATAAACTCCTCTTGACCCAAAGAGTTGTGCACTCATAAAAGAAGGTACTTGTCCCCAAGCCACCTTATAAAAGTCAGATCAGAGACAGGTTATCTGAAGCAAATGCTTCCATGTAAATTGTGGAAAGAATGCAAAATATTAAGCAGCTGGGAAGAAATGCTCACCTGAACAAGAGAGATTCCCTGTCCCTTGTTACCTTTGGTCCTTTCTTCCTGAGCTCTGAATCACCTGCATTTTCCATTGTCTTTTAAGGCTACTTCTGAATAGAACATTGAGAATATTCCCTCTGTGATTGTCTGAGTCCTCTGAGAAGCAGATCTCAAGAGGGAATTAAATCATCAGGAGCAATGTCTGTAAGGAAAAACAAGGAGGCTGGAAAACATTCAGATCTTGATACAGATCTGGTCCTAAGCCGGAGAGAAGAAACAAGCAAGGAAAGATACCAGGGAGGGCTTTAGCATCTTAAAATGCAAAGCAGCTCTAAGGAAATCTGGGAACCTTGGAGCAAAGCCAAGCCTCAAATGGGTTCCCTCTCCAAGAATGAGCAGCCTTGGGTCTCTAACTGTTCAGTCACTAAGTGGGGCCTGGGGAAACGTGAAGATTTCAGAGGGCAGCAACTGAGGTCCTTGTCAGCCCTCTGCATGTGACAATCTGAGCAACGCATCTGCAAGACCCCTTTGGGAATATTTCCTGCCAACATGCAAGAGTTCAAGGATGTTCAATGTGCCAAGCTGTAAGACCTAAACCAGGACCTTTTTCCTTTCGCAATATAGATTTTCCATAAACTTAATCTCTTTTATTCCCATCAGCAGCACATCCCAGTAGTCTCATCCATGGTTCTTTCCAACATTTTAGCTGTTCTACAGATATAATTTATGAGACCTGGGGTCTCTATAATTTCCATGAGAGTCACACTCTAGACTCTCTTCTAAGTTTGTCCAACTGAAAGGATTAATAGGGCTGCATCTAAACCAACAAAGAAGGAACAGTGGATTTGAAAGTTTTACCCTTAATTTTATTCTTGCTTCTAGGCAGAAGTTCAATGTGATTTTGTTGCTCAGAGAATTTACTTGTCCTTTATTGTTTGGGCTTGAAAAGCAATTACTTCTTCCAAATTTACAAGTACCTTAATATCCGCACTCTGTTTTCTTGATTCCTGATTGCAAACAAATTCATTCTGTTCTTTTGCTTTTAGTGCCTTCTCAGAGTGGCAAACACAACTAATAACACTCTGTTCCCCAAACCTCCATTGTCACTAGGTACATTATGTGATTTCCAAAATTATTCAGGGTACAATTTCACCAAATAATGCAGCACCATATAACAAAGGCTTTTTTTGAAAGATCATGCCTTTTTGATTAAATACTAGCTCTAGAAGGACACATGATTGATTAGAATAACTTAACATGACCCAAGTATATATCAAGGGCATGGAGAAGTGATTCCTGATAGCAACCTAGATAGGGGAAGTATTGGAATAATTTAGCAAACAGGACTTCCTTAAGGGTTTTGTAACAAATACAGAAGCATCAGTATCAAATACAGCAGGATTTGCTCATTTTATCCACTCAAATTTTTCTGCATATATATATATATTATTGCTTGAGCATAATTAGACTAGACTGTCAAGATGTGATGAAATCACTACTAGTGATGTGAAGATCTGCCAAAGGCAAAAGTGGAGATGATTTTCAGGATATCTGTTTTCTCAGGAGAGTTGCTACTGCTGCCATGTTTCCTGCAATTCCTTGCTTTTGCTAAATGGGATAATATAAACTTTCAGATATGTAAGAAAGTATTAGTTTTTTGGGACACTGTAAATATAGGCTATGCCAATCATCAGTTCACCCAAGCATTTGCGGCTGATATATCACATGTGCTGCTGGAATGTTTTCTTCACTCCTCCACAAACCACAGAGAATAAAACTTAAACCACAGAGAATAAAATTTATACCAGTAATCCCACCCTACTGTTAGATAGGTTGAGAAAAATGTATACCCTCCATCCAACCCCTTCCCTTTTCTTTGTACCTACGGATAAGTGGTAAAATGACTAACCAGTGGGTGGGATTAAGAAAGCCTGACATTACTAGAATATAATGTAGGTGAACAAATGCCATAATTTGATAGAAAACATCCAAGTTTAACCTGTATCAGCATAATCGTTAATAGCACCTTTATTCTCAGCATTGACAGACAATTTTGTGCTGTCCTTGACCACATATGACATGTTTCTTGCCTCCTGCTTCCTTCTGGATCTCCCAGTGTCCTTAGGCAGCAGATTTGGAGCTTCTACTCTCTGAGCTATAATTCCTTAAGAGTAAGTCCTCCTTAATTTAAGAAGCCCTGTGATCACTAATTTTTATGTCAGCTCGGCTAGGCTACAGTGGCCAGTTTGATCAGATACTGGTCTAGATGTTGTTGTGAAGCTATGTTGTAGATGTGATTAACATGTACAATCTGTTGACTTTAAATAAAGGAATTTATGATGGGTAAAGTGGATGGATTTCTTCCCAATAAGCTATATGTCCTAAAAGCAAAATCTGAGATTTCCTGGAAAAGGAAGTCTGTATCAAGACTTTAACATAAAAGTGCTGTTGGAGTTTCCGTCCTGCCAGCCTGCCCTGAATATTGAACTTACCGACCACCAACCCACAATCATATGAGTCAATTCTTTAAACTCAGATAGATAGATAGATAATAGGTAGATAATAGATAGATAGATAATTATTGATCCTGTATTTATTCTGTTTTCCAGAATATGTTGACCGATACAACCTGATATTTTTTTTCCAAGAAGGCGAACTTCACAGTTGCTCTGCTTTGCAGTTGGGCCGCTGTCATTCTAGTCTCTGTGGCCTTCGTGAATAATCTTTTATAATGCTTTACTTTTTTAAATTTCTGTTACGCAGAGAGGTATGCATATGATTGATTGATGGTATGCATATGTGCTCTTTAAGGCTCTCTCTTTTCATTATTTTATTAGTACATGTGTGCTGCACATAATGTTTGTACTTCTTTTGGGAAGTTGGTTCACGTACATAACACATCTTCATTCCCTTTTTCTCCCTTTTCTCTTCCACCTCTACCCATATTTTGATGCCCTTACTTTTTAACCATCATTATTATTCATTTGGAGCAGGAAGATATCCGAAATACTTAGCTCCTCTATGAGTGCTGAGTGCCGTAGAATCCCACACGCTCACCTGTGGCTCACGGTGCTTCCAGCATTGTTGCTTGCTTCCTTATGCTTTTATGTTTTCCCAGACCTTTCCTCAATGAATGTACATTTCTTCTAAAAAGAGAAAGAAGAAAGGATGGGTTTAAGATCTTTACCTTCAGTGAAAGTAGTTTGTAAATGGAAAATTTATTCACATTCTGGTGATGTTTCTAATAAATATTCATTCAGGGACAATTTCTGTCTAGAAACAAGAAGAAAAGTTCTGAAGTAAATTAAGACATCAAACCAGTGGAGATGGGGGAAAATATTAAGGAAGACAATTCCATTCTTAACTTCATTAAGTTGACATATTTCCACGTAATTACCAATTGTCACTTCCGTGGACAAATTAACATCATTTTCTAGACAGCAAAGGTAATTTTAGATACTGTTTGATGATTTGTTTGCAAATCCCCAAGCTGAGGATTGAGTTTTGAAAGCCTTCAATACTTCGCTGACATCACTGTGTAGATTTCGCCTTAAATATTCAAAATCCCAACCAGGAATATTTGCATAAAAGAACCATACAGGGGAAAGCACTAACAAGTAAAGGAAGAAAAAACATTTTTCCTCACAATTTTAGGAAAACAAAAGGTACTACAGAGAAAGCTTTCCAAATGTCATAAAAATAGTTATGCATTGGGCAATGTATTAGATAGCTTAGTCTAGAATCTTTATTTTGCCTCAAATATATTTTTGTCCTTAACTTTTGTATTGGTTAGTGTTCTCTATGGGAACACAATAGAATATTTATAATTTTGCAAAGGGGATTTATTAGGTAAGCTTACAAGATCAGAGGTGGAAGAGTCCATAATGGCTATGTGCACACGGCTCCATAGACGCTGGAGCCAGGGAACAAGAAGGGTCAGGCATACAGCACAAGTCTGAAACCAATGGTCTAGGAGCTCCAAGGAGACTTGCAGGTTTGAATTTGCAATGGAAAGTTGAAGAAGCTAGAAAACAATGTCACAGGCCACAAGAGCAAAAATATGCACCTGCTAAAGCAAAATGTAGCTCTTCAAACGCACACCACCTTCCCTTTTATTCCAACCAGGCTACTAGCCTAGAGCACGGTCACCCACAATGGGGGCGAGTCTTTGCCCCACAACTTTATAAATTAAATTTTAGTTATCCAATGTATAAATAAAAAATGTGTTTTGGTCCATTTTGTATTGTTATCATGGAGTAATGGAGACTAGATTATTTATAAAGAACAGAAATTCATCACAATCCCAGAGTCTGGGAAATCCAAGCTCAAGGTGCTGGCAGATTTAGTATCTGGTGAGGGTTGTCCTTAATTTTCAAGGTGCTGCCTTGAACATGGCACCCTTTGGAGGGAAGGAAGACTATGTGTTCACATGGCAGAACGTAGAAGGGAGCAAAGGAATGGGTTCCCTCTGTCAAGCTCCTTTACATGGTGTATAATTCCATGACTCAATCACCCCCCAAAGGCCACACCTCTCAATACTGTTGCATGGGGGATTTAACTTTAACATAACATTTGAAGGAGACAAAAATATAAATATAAAATACAGCAATCTGCACATTTAAATATTTAAACAGATAATGTCACTGTCCTTGGCATTATAAAATGGCTAAAACCTGTAAGTGAATTAAGGTACAAAGGCAATGTGTAGCATGAATCACTAAACTCAGAATAAACTAGGTATTGGCATAAAAACTATGAGTTAATTTCCTCATATCAGCCAACAGCCAGGATTCTAAAAATATTTTATACACAAATTTTACAATCCTACATTTTTTGATGACAAATGTCATCCATGTTGGCAACCCCAGTAATTGGTCTGAATCTGTGATTTATTGGTTCTCTCAAAGCAAAAACTACACCAGCAGTAATTAAACAAGCAAGGATGACTTTATTCAAAAATATTTCAACAGAGAAGAGAGGCAAAAACTAAAGTATAAACTCTACTGACACAAAATGCAGAATTTTTCGTCACTGGGGAGAAACTGCAAAATAGTGATCGATGTTCAAAGTTAGCTGACGATGGTGAGTACACCGAGTTATTTTTGACTTTACAAATGTGTTCTCTATGATTAGACCTTTTGCATTTGCAAGTTGGTGCCCATCAATGTTAGGCTTCCATCCTTATAGAGAAACGTGAGGCTTAGGTAAGAGAGCTACTGTCCTTGATGACTACATTTCATAGGAGGGGCTTTCATGACTTTGAGTGAAATATTCATTTTACAAGGGACAGAGGAAGACATTTTACAAAGAGCAAAGAAAGTATTTGTAAGTTCGCCCAATTAATGCTCTGTGAAATGAGAGAGCAGGAGCCTTGATTTGGGATTAAGCCTATGTAAACTTTAACCAAGCAGCAAGGAACTGCAGGACCCTCTTGGTCAGTCCCTCAGCAGCTTCTGGCACAGTTAAGGCATTCTGTCCTTGAAATATTACCTTTACCTGACTTCGGAGACATCTCCCATAGTCCTCTGTCTCAGGGGAGGTGCTCAAGCTTTCTTACTGGACTGAAGCCTTGATTTGTAAATCAGTTTTCTAGGGCTGTGAGTAAAATAACCCAGACTGTGTGGTTGAAATAACAGAAACTTATTTCTCACAGTTCTGGAGACAGGAAGTCCAAGATGAAGACATCGGCACATCTGATTTCTACTGATTTCTCTCTCTTTGGCATGCAATGGTTGACTTCCTGCTATGGCTTCTGTGATCAGGGTTCTCTGATGTTTCCTCTTCTTATGAGGACACCAGCCTTACTGAATCAAGGCTCCACTATGATGAAGTCTGTTACTCTTAATTAGCTCTTTAAAACTATATGACCAAGTACAATCATGTTGGGTATTAGGGCATCCAAAGTAAGGATTTGAGAGAGGATGACAAACTTTGGGTCCTAACACATCTTGACCTCAAAAGAGCAGTGCCATGAGCTCAGCCTTCTGGATCTTCTCTAGTAGCATTCATTCCCTCTATCATTGCATAAAGTCTCCTGGATATAAGTGATTCCTTTTTATTGAAAATACTCTAATTTGTATTCTAAACCTTGAACATTTCCTCAAATTCACAAATCCTGTAGCTAAATTGCTACTGTATATACCACCTCAATTCAATATTAGTTAGGCACCATAAATGCAATAAATAATATGAATTCCCCATTTCCTTTTCAGGTGCACCCTCCCAGTTTTCACATTTCAGGAAGTAGTAACTACAGCATGCAGTCTCTCAACCCAAAAAATTTCCTTTCAACTTTCAAACTTCTCATTCTTTCATAGCTCAAATCCACCTCATCAGCCAATCTTTTCCAATTCAAAATGTATCTTCAATCTTCTCTGAAGCCGAAGGATAAAGGGTTGGATCCTGTATTGTATTTTGGACCTGAAGTGCCCCCAAAATACCATGCTTTAAAGCCATGACTGCAGCCTCTGGAACTGTTGAGAAGACTGAACATTTAAGAAGTGAGACTTGCTGAGAGGAAGTCAGATCACTGAGTCCACCATGAAAGAATATATTGGAATCTCTTACCACAGCCTCTCTCTTTCTTTGATCCCTATCTACCATAGGTGAACAGCTTTCCCAAGCTACACAATCCCACCAAGATTTACAATGCTATCACAAGGCCAAAGCAACAGGGCCAACTCACCATGGCCTGAAGCCATGAACTCAAATAAACCTTTCCTCCTTTTAAATTGATCACCTCAGCTATTTTGTCACAGTGACAGAAAACTCACTAACACACTCTGATTCTGTTTAAAAAGGTGTGGGCTTTCATAGTTTTCTTAAATATTATATTTTCTTTTATCAAAAATGAATATTAAAAGTGTCTACTTCACAGAGGATGTACAGCACGCACCATGCATGACATGTAGTAAATGCCTAATAAATGGCCAACATAATTATAATCCCTACTTTAAAATTTTTTCCCAGTTGAGAAATGGTATTGAGTTCATCCACTGTGCAATAGCTTTATCCTTTTCCTTTTCTTTTGTATTTTCTACAGGAAACTTGGATCAGCAGTCAAACCTGAAGTGGTTGAACATAAACTGGGTTTATTATACAGTGCATACTGTCATCACTGCCTTCCTGAAGCTGATCCATGGCTCATTCTAACTCAGACAAGGAAACAGCCAAACTTAAATATATATGCAGCAATAGCCTTGAATCATGCCCATGACTCTAGAACTTGTCTGCTGCCAAATTGAACGTTCGGGAAACATAATCTTCACCACATCTAACTAATTTGCTCTGCTGCCTTTTTCTGGAACCCCATTTTATACAGATCACTTAGAGATATTCAGTTTGTAAAAGAAAGCAAATAATCTAGGAAGCCTCCTACAAGGTCCTACTTTTCCCGATTATCATTCTTCTCTTTTATTCCTTCCTTCTGCCAATTTTTCCAGAGTTGCGATCTCATTGACAAATTTATGTGTAGGGATTTTAATTAATAATATATTGTAAAATGGTAATAACACAAAACTAAAGACCTCTATTTCTAATTATGGTATTTTGTAAATAGAAATGCTAGAAATGAAACTGTAAAATTATCTATAAATCCCAAATCCTGATGAAATACCTATCATTGGTGAGGTCATTCTATTTCATTTTGGTGAATGAAATGACTTATTTTAGGGAAAGCATTAACTGTAATCTTTGATGTCACATTGGTTGCCTACATGCCCTTGCGACTCCTTCATGCATTAAAGGAAATGTGACGTTTGTCAAGTCACTTACCTCAGATAAGGAGTTAACATATCATGAACTTCTCTCAAATACTCATCTCCTCAACAAGAATGATGTGAGTGCACTAATAATAGGTTTAACAACTGAAAACAGTCCCACTGCATGTGAATACAGACAGAAGCATCATTTGAAGTTCGATGGTTAAAATGTTGGATGGTTTTTCTCCCTTTATTTCTCCTTCAGAGACTTTGACATCAGAAAATAACTCTTAACATGGGTGAGGACAAGCAAAGGCAAGACCTTACCAGTGGCAGCTCTTTGATCACAAAGAACCTCATAGTTTATTCTTATTTTGTATATGTAAACAAGATGTTTTTGGTCCTCTTTCCTTATTTAAACTCCCCAAGGCAAGCTTCAGTTTCTCGTCTTCCTTGACCTTCCCGCATCATCCCAATCCACAGGGTTCTCTCCCACCTCTGAAACCCTGTAAGACTATGTTATACATTACTTTTATTTATGTTCTTCTTTATAATATAAGTAAAATTTTCACATAAGTATGTCTTCTATTCATATTTATTGGCATATCAAGGTAGCAAGTAATAGTAACTCATCAGATATTCTTTATGTTTACATATATATTTGTATTTATAACAAATATGGGGAAACTTTTTCTGGAAAAAATAATACAAGTTATATGATCACAGGATGACTTGCAAGAACTACATTATAGGCAACAAAGTAGGGACCCATTGTCAACAAGTGCCCTATCTATTTTGAGCAAAGAGCAGGGCTTCCATCACTTGATTTAATTCTATAGATGAGTTTTTCCATCTGGTGGAAAGAGAAACGATCACTAATATGACAGATTTTCCATCCAGCTAAGGAAATAACCTCTTAATTTCAGGGTAGGCCTGCTAGCCTGGAACTATAGCCACGACTGGGGACAGGGAATATCTCCTGCTGGAAACATTCTTTTTTTTTTTTTAATGTGGGTACCGGGAGTCGAACTCAGGACCTCGCGCTTACCAGCAGGCGCTTGCACCGCTGAGCTATCTCACTGGCCCCTGGAAACATTCTTGTAACACGAGTGAGTTCAGTTTCAGGAATGAGTTTCATCAGATTCCTAAGTTTCCCAAGGAAAGGGATACTAGGAGGAAAGTACACATTTTACATTTTATTCCTTAGCAACAGATCTTGAGTGTGATAAACATAAAATTACAACATGTAATATTTCCTGAGCCCATCGTTCTACATACTATTCTGATTATTTCATAATTACTTCTTATAGAAGCCTGTAGAACTTGTAATTATAAACTTCACAAATACTTCCACCTCGACCGTGTAAAACAAGATAGAGACTAAAGGATCCGGGCTAAATCACCTCTTCCAGGTGGCTCACAAAGGGCAGCATCCATGTTGACAATGATTAGTTATGCCAAACAGACAGTGTTTGTGAAAGGTCTGTAGACTCACATTTGAAACATCTTTTCTGGCTCCCTATTCTTCTGTTTCTCATTTCTGTGCCTTGAGTTCCACTATTTTTCTCTTGGAAATGATATTCAAACCTTATAATCATGGAATTTCCATGAATAGTTTGGCATCCTGCCATTTTGGATGGTTTCCTGAAGATTTGAAAAGTTCTCCATATCAAAGCTCATGCCATTTCTTCTATGCCATCAAATGGCCAGGAATGTACAAAAGCATGGCCCCTTATTCAAGTTCTTGCTAACATTGATAACTGTGAGGAAAACACACCATTATCCTGTATTTTTAGCCTAATACACTCAAGCTTCAACTTTGGATATTATTTTTTCAAGCTCAAGGATGTAACATTTTACCTCTGCTATCATTTCATAAAGATTGCCGAAAGTCACAACACCAAAGGTTTCTACCTGCCAGCACTATTTAAAGAACTCTGCTCATTAGGATTATCCCACTTGTAAAAGGCACTATTTATGTCGGTATTTTGATTAGTTAACACTATTTCATTTACAAGTACAGGAATCTACAATATATTAAGTTAAAAAGGTAGTTGATTAGTTCATATACTTGTGATGAAAACTACACTAAACATGGCTTCAAAAACTGAAAGTAGAGTTCAACACCATTAGGACCATTTCTTTTCTTCTGTTTCATAGTGCTCTTAGAATTAATTCTGAATCCTCACTGTCTTCAGGAAATAGTGCAAATAATTGTTACAGCTTCTCATTCACAGACTCTCTTACCAATCCTAGATTAGAAAGAGATAAACTATCCCCTTATTTTTTTTTACAAAAGTTCATTAACTGCTTGCTCATTTTTGACAACTGTTTCAGAGATATCAGGTACTATATTTCACCAGTGGGATCATAGTCCCCAACTGGACTAATGGAGAGTTTTCAGCTGTGAAGTCATTCCCTATTAAAACCATGTAGAAGAAAGGACATAAGCAATCATTTTCCAAAATAAGACATTGAGTAAGTTTTCTCTTGCTACCCACATGGCTCTTCATATATTCAAATGAAGAAAAATAGATGACATTTATGGAGACCTTTCCATGAGCAACGATAATACTGACTATGAATTATCCTCATTCCCTCAAGGAATAACACTGTGAGTTAGGTTGTATAATTATCACCATTTCACAGATGAGGAATCTGAGTCTTACCAAGGTACGGTAAGTTATCTAAGACCCCGAGGCCAGGGAGCAGCAAAGTCTGCCTGATACCCAAATTTCTCTGACACTTCAGCACCATGATGAAAACACCATGTGGCATAGCTTGGGGACTGAGAGTTCAGGCAGAGGATTCATATCTCAGCTCTACCAATTACCAGAAGTGTGACTTTTGGATCATCCCACTGCACTACACACAGGGGTCACAGAAATGTTCGTTTACTAAAGAAATAGATATAGGTACTGTGTTATGATATGCCATACATAAGAATTTGACTGTAGCTTCCAAAGTCTCCTGTAACAGTGAACATATCTGTCTTTAACAGTTAATAAAAGAAATGTAATCTTGACAATCCAGAGAGCTGGAAAATCGCTCTGGTTATCCTTTTAGCCTAAATGTACCACTTTTAACCTGCTTAGAATTTTTTATTTCAAAATTACTTTTCCAATTATATCTCTTAACAAAGCAACTTGCTCTTCCTTTCTTTCCCCATCAAGCTAAACTAAAAGATATTTGTTGGCAAATTAATTGGAGGGTGATTCTGGCAGGTTGAAGATTTGGTCTGGAAGCAAATAATGTGGGAAAAAATTTGGAACTGGCATTATGATTTTTTAATCTCTTCGCATGCATTAGAAACGGCCATAAAAATGGGATGACACTTGTTTAGCAATTAACACATCTGGCCCCTTTTTACCTTACACATTTTAATTCCCTCATCAAACCTTATAAATACAGCATCAAGTTGCCGCCTTCCACCTCCTACTGGCCAAAATGTAATGTTGGTGAAATATAGACCCACCCAGTGGTGACTTTACTTCAATATCCAAATCCCTGAGGAGAATGAGATTTCTACTCTCGGTCTACCTCAGGCCAAATTATTAACAAAACAAACCAAGAGTACAAACAGCGGGTGTGTCTATTGTTCTTCCTTTCCAAGGAACTGCTTTTCTAAAAGAAGGAGAGCACTTACAGCCAAAAAATTAACCAAAGCATTGGGTTATCACTCAATAGCTCCTATTGTCTAGTTTATTTCTATCAATGTGTATCACTATACCTGATGTTTCTCCTTTTTTCACAACTTTCTGATATCATCTAAAAATGAGTGTTATTGCTTGTGTCTAGATGTCCCCCCAAAGCCTCATGTGGTCATAGGTGGGACTTTGTCAGAGGTAGCTGGCTTCTGTCTGCTGTGACCTATTGCCCCTCTGTCATGCCACCCTGCCTTGGAGCCAGCTAACTATGGACTGAAACCTTTACTAACTAGTAGCCATAATAAACCTTTCCTCCTTTAACTTTGAGTATCGGGTATTTTGTCTCAGCAACAAGGAAAGTAACTAAGACCATGGGTATCTAGGAATGAAGAAAAAAAGGAAGAAGAGAGGAGAAGTAAAAAGGATTAAGTTGCAATATGTATGTGTACCAGTTTCACATGATGTATGAATTTATTAAGTACCACAAGCATGTACTCATACAAAATAAATAAAAAAGAAAAATGGTAACCATGGGTGATGATGAATGAGTTAATTCATGTAACTAGTGATAAGTATATAATGTATATGCATATAAGATCATCATATCATTCACCTAGAACATTTAAAGTTTTTAGTAAATTAAATATATTGAATACATAGTGAATAAAAGCTGTGTTTTAAATTTCTCCAACAAATAAAATATAACGCATCTTAATAGTCAACATATGAATAGGTGCAATCTCATGCACCACAAAAGGAATTTAAGATGACATATTCACAAATAGTATGTTTATCCTAAAACTTCATCCTTAATCCAAATTCAATCACCATCATTTTGTTGGCATATTTTCTAAATATCATTTCAAAACTGGGAATGTTTTTATTATTCTCTGTCTTTTCTGGATATTTAAAAATGCTTCACAGATAGCTTTGTCTAGAAATTTAGCAATTATTTTTCTAAAACCATGTCATATTAAGCAAGAAGCTATTATAAGTACGTGCTATCTTAGAAGAGAGCTCATCCATTCCAGTGTTTCTAGATCGGTACTGTGCAAAAGAGGTAACTTGGTTGACGTAAATATTCCCCTCCTGCCATCCAATATGATAACTATCAACCACATGTGGCCATTGAGTATTTAAAAATATTTTGCGTGATTGAGAAATAGAATTTCCGATACCGTTCAATTTTATTTAATTCAAACTTAACCTTGTGCTAAATAGCTACTGCAGTTAACACAGTTTTAGACAAAGAATCTTCTCTATTTCACTATGCCTTTTCTATCCAAAACATGTCTAATGTATTATAAAATTTTCTTCAATTTCTATCTTCCCCATGTCAATCCATCTTCCAAATAATAATTAGAATATTCTTTTTTATTCAGAATTCAACAAATGTTAATTGAGAGCCTACTATGTGACAGGCTACATGGGATGCCACAGTTATAAACCTGTAAACAGAAGTCACATAGTCATTGACATCCTTCAGCTAAAAATCTAATGGTTTAAAAAGACAAAATGCATAAAGTTTAATTAAGTTTAATCTCTCTCTGAAATCTGTGGCTCCCTATTACCATTCTCACATAAACCAAATCCCTGAACAGAGCATTCAACAGTGTCTTTAATTTTAAATTTTAAAATTTTCCTGTCTCAGTGTCTCAGTTGGTAATTTATAATTCCTGAAATGTTCCTGCCTTCATCAATACTGGGACACTTTGTATAGAAATTGTGTTTGTATTCTGTTTTCCAAGGCTCTTATCAAATGTCACCATTTCTCGAAAAAACTATCTTATTTAAAATAAAGTGGCATTGATGGAGGGATTAATTCATGATGTGGATATGTGTACTAGCTGCATATTGATTTGAAACTGATGCAGAAACTTCAGAATATAATTTTAAGTGTAAGTGATTTTTAAAATCAGATTGGGAAGGTCAAAAATGATAGTCAACTATTTCAGTTATCTACTTTTACAACACAGAGCTGTGATTTTTTTTTAACGACCAATATTCTAAGTTGATTTACCTGTCATATATGCTGAAGTATGAAAATGAAAACTGATGGTTAACAAATCTGACTCTACAACAGTCTTTTTTCTTCTTGTTCAGAAAATAAGTCCTGACCAACTAGAGCCGCTGGGAGGAATACCAATGTTCCTAACATCCCTGCAGTCAACAAACTGGTTATTTTGTTGATCGGGTATAATTTCTGACATCTTTCACTCCTATTTGACATCTCCATTTCGTGTCAAAGGCAAATAGAGCTAATTGATCTTTGTCCATTCATCCAATTTGAGGTTTTTCATTAATGGCTATCATATTACACAGTTGCGACAGCTGCTTCACGCACGGTGCTTTGGTATGAGCAACACCTCTGTACACTGTGTCTTCCTTTAGTCTCCCAATTGTCCACTGTACAGAGGACAACACAGATGTTTAGAAAATGTGTTATGTAGTCCAGTGAGGAGCTGTAAATCTGTACGATTTTAGTATTCCAGCCTATTATTTGATGTCTCCTTCTCATCCTCTTATCCTTTTTCTACTCTAATGCACTCTCCTACTGCGCCCATCAAATATATGTATACTGACATTGCAATAATATTAAAAGCTATATGTTTGTGTTCTATGTCAGTGCATTTCTCCATTAAAATGCATAAATCAAACAAGGAAAATTCTTGAAGATGAAAAATATATAATAATTTTTGGTTCCAATTACATATTTTCCAAGAGAGGAAGTTTTTACAGTGTCATAACACTAAAAGTTTCATTGTTATACTCTACCCCTAAATTTGGACAAGTAAACATGGTATTTATTACGTAAAAATGTTCAGTGATATTTGTGAAGGATAAATAACTTTAACAAAATTCCTTAATTCGCTATTCTAGAAAAACCATGGTTCCTTCTTAAAATTCTTTTAAAATAAGATTTTATCAATGAGGCGCAAGCCATGTGGGTTCAGTCCATGTGAAAAGCTGGCTTAGTCCTCCAACATGTACACAGGCACCCGTCCACCGGCATCTGCTCTCCACAGACTTTTTCAGAAATATAAAACACACTTATTTTTTAATCAGTGCAAGAATACTCTTACCAAATAGGTTTGAGAGAACTGAATACTTATCTTTACTGTTTCTCTCTGTATTAATACTCAGAATATCTTTTTAGTGACCCAAATTCTTTTCCCCCATATCCTCCAATCTAAAACACTCTCTCTTTATTTGTCAAATATATTTCATATGGAAATGCATCTTAACCTATATTTAGCATACATATAAAATTTACTTAATACAAACTAACTTTGACAATGTCTGTCAGACCCAAGGGTTCTCAAGTTCCCTCATTTTTTCCTTTGGCTATTTGTTACCTTGACATTCATTCATAGTAGATTTTCTTTTCTTTCTTTTCTATTCTCTCTCTCTCTTTCTTTCTTTAGTTTTCAGCATAGAAAAACAATTTTAAAACCAGGAATTTGATTTTGTAAAATATTTAATCATCCAAATAAGATTTGCTTCCCCTAATGATTTCATCATGATTTAACGGCTCTGTGTTCTTAGAAAGCAGTAACTGTGGGATAGATGTTGCAGTAAACACGAATGTTGCACAGTATTTCATTTCTCTCTTTGAAGCACACAGCAGCATTTCTATCCCTGGCTCATTTATTCCCGGGCAAGGCTACAAAGCAAATTCTGGCAAAAGAGTTATGAGGGAAAAAACCATAACTTTAGGGCAAAGCATGTTATTGCTCAGCTCACAAGTTCCCTGGCCTGCAGAATCTGGCAAAGCGCCAGATTGTAAATAGTCCCTGTGAATGCAAGTGAATGTAGCAGAAGGACCTGCATGCAGGTAAAAATGAAAAATAAAATGGGTCAGGTAGGCTGTCGAGGTTTGGGGGTTCTGTGCCACTACAGCACAGCTGAGCCCAGCTAAGTGATGTGGACGGTGTGAAGGATGAAAAAGATTGGTTTTCTTGATACATGGGCATCTCTTAAAGAGAAATATAAAACACACTCATTTTTTAATCAGTGCAAGAATACTCTTACCAAATAGGTTTGAGAGAACTGAATACCTATCTTTACTGTTTCTCTCTGTATTAATACCCAGAATATCTTCTTAGTGGCTCAAATTCTTTTCCCCCATATCCTCCAATCTAAAACACTGTCTCCTTATCTGTCAAACATATTTCATATGTAAATGTATCTTAACCTATATTTAGTGTACATATAAAATTTACTTAATGCAAATTAACTTTGAGAACATCTGTCAGACCCAATAAACTGTGTAATGTAGTTCACGAGACAATAGTGCTCATTTTAGGATAATTTTGTTTAGTGACAGTAAGTCATCCAGAAAGAAAGGAAGTGAAATCCCACAGTAGTTTACCATATCCTAAAACTTTAAAATAATTTTTTATTTAAATACTTTATTATTTTCTGTATCTTATAGTAAATAGGATTGTTTTAGGGAAACAATATTTAATTTTGCTTGGTATGAATATCAGTGAGAAACACTGAAAATGCCTAAATTATTTAGATAACATACTGAAACATAATTGTGAAAATATTTTTAGCTGCATCAGTGCAAAAACACCTGTATTTATATATACTCAAGTAAAATCTATAAATTATAAAAGATATATATATTGATATTTACCCATTACTTATACATCACATAGAATATACATTATTATTGTTGCATTTGCCAAGAAATTAAAAGACTTGATACTTTGCTGAAATCATTTAGGTTCCTTTGAAAAGCTGAAAATAAAACATGAGTCCAGTTAATATGCTGGGTTCAAATTCCTCTTTCTTTGTGTAGAGGAAGAATGACTTTCTTGTAGAACTTTTTGAAATAAGATCAATTTTCAGGATGTGAATGTGTTTTTGTGAGCAGCAAAAGGAGAATTCATCGCCTATGTTAGAGAGTAGGTCTCTTGTGGCTAACAGGTTGTGAGCAGAAGCCTCTCCACCCATAACCATGCAGAACACAAAACTTGGCTTTGATGTGCTCTTACTGCCAATTTCTATTCCCTATCCCTGTGAAATATCCCTTTTCCCTTCCTCAGTTTTTTCAGATGTCTTGTGGTCCAACTATGCTTTGGACGATTATACCACTTATTTTGTGACATAGCTTTTGTGATTTCCCAAATTGGCTGATTATTCACCAAATCGTAGGAGTGGAAATATTTGATTTAAACATATAACCAAAAAGTTCTCTGCTTTCAAGTGCTCCATAAACAAATCTGTTGGAACAAAAAACAGATTTGTAATAAAACCTTCAAGACTATCTGCAAAAGCAATAGCGATAACTCTCTAATATGAGAATTTTATTATTTGTCGGAGAAGATGTTTCAAAATTTTCAAATATATAAATACATTTTAAAGAAATTTTGTAATCTTTTACATCACATCCATAGATGCCCACTGACTCCTTTTAAAGGCTGCACCAGCCGCACAGGACTGATAGACGTGTACTGACATTAGTCCTGGTATTAGTGCTTCTTATTCCGGAAAGGATGAGAATCAGCTTCATCCACTCAAACACTTTCTTGCCATAGGAAAGTGCTCCTCAGGCTTATTTTCCTAATTATTACCTGAGAGTCTTACTAAACAAGCAGAGCCAGGTCTTCACCTCCAGATTCAGATTCAGAGGTCTGATATGCAGCTGAGGAATTTGCATCCTTAATTACTTCCTAGAAGTTTCTGATGCAAATGACACCTGACTCCAAGTGCCATGCCCTCACTAGGATCTAAAGAAAGCTACTTGGAAACGGTAGTTCTCTTGTCTTTGAGGAAGAGGTGAAATTAGGTGAGAAGCTGTGCGAAGTCATTGTATCAGTCACTTTCAAGTACTAGAACAAAACCCAACACTCCCCAGTTTAAAGGAAGAGAGGTGCAATTTGCCTCACCGTTCCAGGGGTTTCAGTCCATGGTCAACAGGCTCCAAGACAGAAACCTTGTGGTGAAAAGGCATAGCAAATCAAAAATGCATAGTTCATAGCAGCCAGAAGCACAACAAGGGAACATTGCCAGAAAAGAAGAGTCGAGGGACCAGACATAGACCCCAAAGCCACATCTTCATGTCCCACCCAGAGATAGTCGGGAGTGTATTCCACTAATGCCCCAAGCAGATCTAACCACTACAGTCTCTCTGTTACAATTTTGGCATTGCAGAGGCTCTATAATATATGAAACAGGATAAAAAACTGAAATCTCAAATAATTTAATGGCAAAGGGATCTGGGTTTAACCCACAACAGCCGTATTCTAATTGCTGGCACTGAACCAAGTCATTTCACCTTCTGATACTTAGTTTCATAATTTATAATATAAAAAAGATTAAGTCAAGACCAAACAAAGTTATATGTTAGAAAATTTAACCAATTTATTTGCTGCAGCAGTTTAATAAAATGCAAGGAACTAGGAGTGTCTAGCACGTAATACACATATTAAAATTCATTTAAATATCTCTTCATTTCTCCTGTCACCTTAACTATTTCCATTTTAAACTTACAGTATTGGCTTAATTCTGATATAAATTGCTTTGCACTTAATTCTTTTCTAAAGCAGTTCTGGGGAGATTAAAGTTGACATTTTTCCTGGCTGCACGCAATTCTGACTGTCCAGTCAATTAACAGCCAGACTCAATAGCGTATAAATGCTACTTGCAGTTATGTGTTGGTATCTTGAAACCCGGAGGGTGAATATAACTCTTCTTTCAAAATGCAACAAGCATTCTTTATGTGACGAGGTACCAGTGCTCTGGTTTTTCCCAATAAGTGCAACAGTGATTGCCCTTCATGGATGAAACGTTTTTTATAGAGTGATATTCTGTAGTTGGGAAACAAACTCTTTAACCTTCCTTTGGAGTCAGAACCCTAGTGTGTGAAGGAAGGCCAGTAATCATGGGTATATGGGGTAGGGGTTGACTCAGGGGGATAACTGGTGAGGGAAGACCATGCCTTTTAGCTGTAGGTCACTAATTCTAATATATGCCAAGCTGACAGTGATCAAACGTGTGAGGTACTTAAGATTTTTTTTCTGATTTCTGCAGAATAGAGTTTCTGTGTGAAAAACTTCTCCACAAAGGGCAGTCTCAGAATGGAAGCCACAATTCAATCAACATGGGAGAACAGACCTCATTTCATCATTGGAGGCTCCCATCTACCATCAGATGAAGACGATCCACACAGATGCCTACCTGAGAAAGGCACCTGCCACAAGTGACCAGGATGTTGCTAGGCAAAGAGACGCAAATGGATATAATGCAGCAGTGCACAGTGAAGTCTGCCTACATAGCAAAAACATTGTTCACAAACCTTTTCTCCTTATCTTGCAAGTATTTAAGAATTAATACATAATAATACTTGCCCAAATATGTGTTGACAGTTGTCCATGTTTTGGAGCTACTGAGGTACAATATTTTCATCCCTCCATGCTATCATATCAGGAATTATTCCAGCCCTCCCCAACTCTTATTCTAAGGAAAGGTGGCTGACCCCTCTACAACAGTCCCCCTCTCAGTCACTTTCTCGTCTCTGAGACACAGCATCAGACTCCCACAGTTTAAAGGAGGAGAGCTTTATTTTGGCTCACAGTGTCAAACGTCTCAGTCTGTGCATGGCCTGCTGGCTCCAAGGGAGAAACAGCATACAAGGCTCCTATCACAGTGGTGAGGAAGTAGAGAACAAGGGGAGGAGTCGGAAGAAAGACAGACCCTTCCGGCTTACACCACATTGCCCGTCCTTTAACCAGCACCCACCTCCTAACAACACAGTCAGCTACTGAACTCCGTAGTGGGTGGATCCACCAATAAGCACAGCACCCCCAACATCCAATCACCTTCCAAACACCACCTCTGGGCACATGACAGTTTGGGGGGACATTCTAAATCTAAGCCATGATACTCCTCATACGTATAGAAGATTTATGTAATTTTGGCATTCCTATAGCTATTGAATAAAGAAACAACACACTTCAGGAAAATGTACCCCATATTTTGGTGTTAAAAGCTGGTCATTATTTCACAAAAAGTACTTTGAAGATGGATAACCATAAATGTTAATGTTTACTCATTTAATGTCTACTATTTGCTACTATTTGTTAGATGTAGAAACTTATAAAAATTATGACTTTTCCAACTCTCAGTTTTTTTGTCACATGGTTATGAAAATGCCCATCTTAAAAAGCTACTGTAGGGCCGGTGAGATGGCTCAGCGGCGTAAGCGCCTGCCTTGCAAGCGCGAGGGCCCGAGTTCGACTCCCGGAACCCACATACGAAAAAGGGGCCGGTGATATCGCTCAACGGCACGGGTGCCTGTTGGCGCGCGAGGTCCTGAGGTCGACCCCCCGGTACCCACAAAAAAAAAAAAAATTTAATGGGATAGTATCTACAAAGTGTTTCTGAAAAGATCTATTTGACCTGCTCTTGTCACAAAAAAAGTAACTTTGTGATATTACATATATGTTAATTTTCTTCACCATAGTAACCATTTTACTATTTAAAGGCATCCCATAACTTGTTGTAAATCTCAAATGTATACAATAAAATTTATATTTTAAAAAGCCATAACTCATAAGAGACAATAAACATCAGTCTTTCTTCCATTAGTAAATGTAGAAACAATTAACTTTTTGTACCTTGATCACATATTGGTCCATTTAAGTGTGTAAGTCATTGTGCTAGTGAGCCTGAGGTCTCCTTTCTCATGGGACCGCAGGCTTCTCCAGAAAGGGAAGATTTTGTTAAGGGAAAGAAAATATCTTCTCTTTGAGGTCACAAAATAGAAAGGTTAAATGGAACCCAGGTAGAAATCATAGAAAAGTAGTTTTCTGTGTTAGTGAAGACTAATTCTCTGGAAGTGATTGACAAGCTTATAATGGAAGTTTAAGCTTTACATTATACATTCATGCTAAATTATTCATTTTGTCAATAACCAACTGCATAAAGGGAAACAATTTGAATAATAATTGATTAAGTTTCTAGACAGAATAGGAACAATTACTCCAGAGTAGTAGATATCTGGTAGATACCTTGTTGGTATCTCATAGGTAGCTATATCCTAATATACCACCAATAGGTCACTTAATGTGTTGTCACTAACACACTTGTTTAAATGTAACATCTGGAAAGTGTCTATCTATAAAGATGTATTATAGCTGAATTATCTTATGTTGCATCATTTACTTCATTAATAATTTTGCCCATGATTTTCAATTTTAAAGCTCTGTATTATCAATAACGACATAAATTGCACAACATTTTTTCCAATGCCAGCATGATTTTATAGCACAGACAATACAATTACTGCTTACCTGACAAGTAAGCCCAATATATTTTGACAAGAAAGTTGCTAAGAATAAATACATGCCCCCGTATTTATTCTATTCTGACAGTAAGTACATTTTAAAAGAGTAGAACATTTTCCTTGACAATATCCTTGACGGTTTAGTTGCCAATTTATAAATTGTATAGAAATTTGACAGAGTTGCAATATTAAAGAAATGGAATGTTTAACCCAGCCTTGAAACTATAGAATGATAATATATAAAATTGTATTATCATAATTTAGTGGAATATTTTTGTATGGGAAACTTCAAGAATCAATTAGTTAGGAAACAAAATTGTTCTCATTCAGTGAGTTTGTACATTTTTTTGTTACATGGTATAGGCATTTCAATTAACAGCACTTTTTATGAAGTAGGATATACTATTGACAATATAAATCCATTCATTACACTAACCTGTATTAAACAACTATATGTAAGACTCCATAACAAGCTCTTCAATATATTCAATCATAAATTAGACACAGTTCCTTGACCTGAAGGAGTTCAGTACCTAATATTGTCAAACACATGCACTCTTGATGGATTTTTAAATTCATACTAGTTGGCAGATACACTATCCACTGACCCCATTGGTTAGCCACATATAAATACCTCCTTAAGCATATAATTCTAGACACAAGTACTTCTTCAAAAATATAATTAGAATAGGTAGAGTTACTCTGATAAGAAGAGAAAGTGCTATTTTAAGATCAGTTTGTACTTTGGTTAGTCTAAATTAGTTGTATTCTAATATTTCATGGCCATTAACATGTGTAAGGTTAGGCATGAGTTTCTGTGCTGACTAATAAAACAGAAGAGGAGATATGCTGAAGAACGTGTTCTTATAAAGTCGGAAACTATGAAGAGCCAGATTTTACCTACATTCAAGTTAACAAATTATAATTACCCTTCTAAATTTTATATATATTTTTTCTGATAGAAAAATGCAAGACCCCTGGGTCAAGGAAATTTATTATTTAATACTCATGTCAAAATTCAGCAACCAAAGAAATATTTTGTACTAGTTCTCCAGATTTCATTTCTCACAGTGCAATACAATAAGGTCCAGATGTTTACATGTGTGTGCATTTGTTTGCACCACAACAGAGGAACCTTCAGATCTGGAACTCATGCAGGACAGCTGGCAATCTGCTTGTCCTCCAGTGGGGTACATGGGCAGGAGGTACATTGGTTGAGTTTATTGTTACTCTGGAATCTAAGGTAACCAGATCTCTGATGGGCGTAGAAGACATTCCTTAGGTCAATACATTGCAATATATGCAAATATGTCCACATGAGAGAAAAAAGGAGTCTCTAGCAAGATCTTTGCTCTTCAAAATTGTTTTATTCATGAAACCTAACATTGCAAAACAGAAGCATCCATGGAGAATTCTCTTAACAGCTTTCCCCTACATAAAAAAGACATAGGGTTCCAAGTTGAAGACCTTTTAAATCTTTCCCTTTTTTTCATTATTATATTTCGATATAATCTTTGGGGCCCAAATATACTTGGTGATGAAGAGACAAGGAGTATGTTAATAAAAATTGATGTGCTAAGGATGATAGAAGAAAAAAAAAGAGTTTTATTATCTCACTGAATCAGTAAACATCGGAATTAATATGAGAAACTATCTCTAGATTTAATGTTATATAAAGCAGACCCTTATTCGATTATATAAACAGACTCTTTTTTTTAGGGGCTTGCTGTTACTTGGAATTGGAACACTCCTGCATCATGGCCAGGTTTGAGGAGATGATACACAGATGAACAAGCACCACATCTCTCCCAAGAAAATCTCTAATAAGGTGTGTGATAATAGTAAGCATGTGAATAGAACACTTATAACAACTTTCATATGTGTTATAGCTTGTTTCTAGATCTCCCCCTAAAGCCTCCTGTGGTCATAGATGGGGCTTTTCAGAGGTGGCTTGATCTACAGTATGATTATATATATATATATATATATATATATATATATATATATATATCTCACATGTGACATATAGTATGCTGGGATTAAGTGTGTGATGCTAGGATTAAGGATGTGATTACTAAATTAGTCCACTTATCAGTTTGGCATAGTTTTGGGTGTGGATAATAGGAAGGTCCACACTGGGTGTGAGTGATACCCACCCAAAGGGCATGTAGCCCAGATAGAATATAAGGGAAAGAAAGGGGGCTGCTGCCATTGTTTTCTGCTTGCTGCTTTTGCTGCCTCCTGCCTTCCAACTTCCACACCATGAACTGTTTTTTCACCTCTGTGATGCCCCCCTGCCATGCCACTCTGCTTTGGAGTCAGCCAATTATGGACTGAAACCTCTACAAAGTGTGAGTTACAATAAACCTTTCCTCCTTTAACTTTGTGTGTCATGTATTTTGTCTCAGCAATGAGAGAAATTAACTAAGATAATATGAATTCTATCATTTCCTCACCACCCTTGGGAGCATACAGTTTGACTATTCTCCCAGGTGAGGCAAGATGGCCTTAGCAAGACTAGGCAGTGGCACTAGGAGGAAAGTAGAATGTAAATGCCACTGTCTGCTTTTGAGCTCTCTGTTTTGTGCAGCATCTTCTGCTTCTTGCACAATTTACAAAAGACCTAGTTTGTCATTCTCAAGACATAACCCATGCTCTGGGTTTTGTAACACAAAAACTCCTTTATAACATAAGAACATCTTTACATTGATGTTATGGTTTGTGTCTAGATGTCCCCCCAAAGCCTCATGCTGTCATGGGAGATGGGCTTTTCAGAGGTGGCTAAATCTAGAGTTTGTGATTGATTCATGGTCCAATGCTGGGATTAAGGGTATGAGTGCTACACCCTCCCTAGGGCAGGTAGCCTGAATACAATATAAAGGACAGAAGAGTCTTGTCCCCTCTCACCCTCACTTGTTGCTTTTGCTGTCTTCAGCCGCCATGAATGGTTGTCCCTCTGCCATGTGCCACCCTGCCTTGGAGCCAGCTGATTATGGACTGAAACCTTCACAAACTGTGAGCTAAATAAACCTTTCCTCTTTAACTTTGGGTGTAAGGTATTTTGTCTCAGCACTAAGAGAAAAGTAACCAAGACAAATGGCATTGTCTCTACAATTGCTTCTTCTTTTTAGAGTAGCAGTTCAGCTTTGATTCACTGAACTTTTTGAATATTTACTACTTCCAGACAGTATACACAGAAAATGTGGCCATTTGAAGGGAATGCTATGACTCAAAAGAATTATATGTGTAGTTGGAAAGTCGAGCTGGAATGGTGGTGAACAGATGCTTGGAATAACAGTAAATTCACTGGACTCCTGCAGCTGTTCTTTGCCTATGCACAGAAAAAATATTTGTTCTTATGCATCATTAAATAACCAAAAGGGTTAACCCACCTCTGTATAATTTAGTTTCCTACAAGCAAAACCCCATTATAGCAAGTACCTAATCTCTATGGTGGATAAAAGCTTTTGAAATCCCAGTAGGCCAATGACTCACATATTTCAAATTTTTCTCAATATAACAGAATGTCATTGAAACGAGATAATTAATCCCCTCAAGGTATGGTTTGGTTAAGCAGATATAGCAGGAGATGAGGAGATCACTGGAAATGTTCTGGTTTGATAAAATAATATTGTAATAATTGGGGCTACACAAATAAGCAATGGAATTTGAGATATGAAATGTTTGTTCATGGCTGTTGTGGTTATCCAATCAATTGCCACAAATAAGATCATTCTGCTATGTTCAATTATCAGGATCTTACATTCTTTTGTAAAAAGAGATTATTGTGTGACAGTAGTTTTGTAAAATACATATTATAGTAAGTATATGTTATTATTAAAAATAAAAACGAAAACATACATGTAATAGCTCCAAATATTTTAAGATTAGTTTCAGTAGACAGATTTCAATAAATACAGAATAAATATAACCACACATAAAGAGAAATAATTTACATAACACAAACTGTATTTATTTAAAGTGGATATATAGGCAACTAATGGAGAGAATTGCTATTACTCATAACTTTTTGTCATTATACAATCATTATTTTCTAGAAGGTATGAGTGAAGTAATAAATTCAATGGTGTTTTGCTTGTTTTCTTCTGTTTTGTTTTTAAAAATGATAGATAATTCAGTCAGATGGAAATATATTAAAGAGAAGAGTAGGAAAAAAATTTAAAGCAATTTCAGTAGGCTCAAAATATTCATATTTAACTTACATCCAAAATAAATCATGTGTCTGTGTATGTCATAAATTCACTTTTACTCCAACAGCAGCAGCCAGTTTGAAGAATTTATTCCATAACGTTTCTGTTCAATTTACATTGTCTTCTGACAAAAACAGATACTGTTCTTTATATACTTTCAAGCTAGAGGGACAAACTCACCTGAAAATAGCACTCACAATACTGAGGTCCTGCTTTATGTGACCTCAGCTTCACTCTACCCCACTAAAACTGTGTTTTACCTCCACTAATGCCTTAAAATGCAAATATTTAGTGAGGGGATCCTGCTTTTCCACAAAATTTGAACTAAAGAAATTATTCTGATATTGTTAGAACGCTAGGTGGCAGCAGATAAGATAAGCATGACAGACCAGCCATTTTTCTCTAATTGGGTGTCGCCATCTTAGGTATGACAGGTGCTGGCAGGAACAGGTCTCTCTAGAGTAACCCTGGAGAGGATACGATTTCCTCAATACAAGAAAAGAAAACTCTTTTTCATTATTATTTCTTTTTCTTAGCCTATTATTCTGTTCTTCAATTAATTTTTTTCCTTGTAAATGCTCTAGGTAAAATTTGGAACAAGCAGAGTTCAGGACATTCATATCCTGTGACTTTTAATAGAACCTGAGTAATTTCATTTGTTTGGGGCTCGACAAAACTCGATGTATAAAATAAGGAGGTTCTCTTTTTATTTCTTTATCTTGCAACTAATTGAATATCACCACCCATATTAATCACTACATGGTATATAAACACCCTTCACAATGTCTTAGTCTTTTAACTATTAGCAGTAGTAGCTCTAAGCTACTCGAGAACCTAAGCCCAAGTCATGTACCTATACACCTGTTGGTTTTGGTATAATTCCTAGTTCACTGCTTATTTGGCTCTTTGAAGTGAGTGTTCAAACACTGAAATGCTGAGGTGTGATATGGAGAGTCTTGGCAGATGGAAAGAGCTGGGTTGTCATACCCAACAGTCAAGAAACAAGGCCAAATGCCCTGGTAAGTTATTAGTGTCCCCATGACCTCACTTGTCCTAACACAGAGTGTTTATCACTATGGAATCTTCATTCTGACTATTGTTTGTTATATTTGGAGGGTATAAAACTGTTCTAGAAATAATACAATTGATCCTATTTAGCCTTGGCTTCAGAAATGTAATTCATTGGAATTAAACCAATCCTGGTTTAAACCAGTCCTGGTGTAAGCTCTATGTAATTATTCCTTCAGGATTTCTCATATTTTGTAGCAATTCTACTAATCCACTTTTTCTTTCTGATTTCTTTTTTTTTTAATCTTTAAATTTTTTTATGGAAAAAAGGTAAAAAACTTCATAACAAAATAATAGGAGAATAATCATAGTTAATACATTGCATGTTGTTATCTTTAAAGTAGTTGTACAGATTACAAGATATGGGCATAAAAATTTCTCCAATCAATATTAACACAAACCCTCCTTTTTAATGAACTAAGAGACCCTAATATTATAACTGACTTGCATTTTTTCCCTTTTCCCCACTGTCCTTTCCCGTTTTACCCATCCTACTTCCTTTTTCCTTTTGAACAATTTCTTCCCATTTCACAATATCTTTTGTACATTTTAGAACTTACTTACTCTTTCAGTTTCTCACAGCAGAGAGACAATACAATGTTTACACATGTGAGTCTGATATATTTCTCTTATGAGTATGGTCTCAAGTTGCATCCATTTACCTATCAAAGTCTCAAGTTTATCCTTCTTTGTGGCTGAATAGTACTCCATTGTATAGAAATGCCACATCTTTTTTATCCATTCCTCAGTTGATGGGCATTTGGGTTGTTTCCAATATTTAGCTATTACAAGTTGTGTTGCTATAAACACGGGAGCACATATATTGCTGTGGTATGATGATTCTAATTCATCTGGGAAGGTACCCAGAAGGGGAATACCTGGGTGGAATGGGACCTCTAATCCTAGATTTTTGAGGAATCTCCACACTGGTTTCCACATTGGTTGTACCAGTCTACACTCCCACCAACAGTGGAGAAGTGTTCCTTTTTCCCCACAGCCCTTCCAACACTTTTTTTTGGTTGATTTCTTGATGATAGCCATTTTTTCTGCACTGAGATGGAATCTCAGTGTTTTTTTTTTTTTTTTTTTTTTGTGAGTACCGGGGGGTCGACCTCAGGACCTCACGCACCAGCAGGCGCCTGTGCCACTGAGCGATATCACCGGCCCAGTGTTGTTTTAATTTGCATCTCTAGAATGACCAGTGATGCTGAACATTTTTACATATATTAATTTGCTATTTGTATTTCTTCATCTGAGAAGTGCATATTCATCTCAGATGCCCCATTTTTGTATTGGGTCTTTGAATTTGGGAGGGTCTGATTTTTTCAATTCTTTATATGCTCTAGATAGAAGTTCTTTGTCTGAGAGACAATTTTCTAAAATATTTTCCCACTCTGTGGGTTGTCTTTTCACTTTGTTGGTGATTTCTCTGGCTGTGCAAAAGCTCTTTAATAAGATGAGATCAGGCAGGTGAGATGGCTCAGCGGCATATGCACCTGCCTGGCAAGCACAAGGACCCGAGTTCAACTCCCGGAACCCACATACAAAAAAAGGGCCGGTGATATAGCTCAGCGGCATGGGCGCTTGCTGGCGCCCAAGGTCCTGAGGTCGACCCCCAGTACCCACAAAAAAAAAAAAAAAAAAACAAAAGATGAGATCCCAGTTGTTGATTCTTTGAAGTATTTCCCATGCAGTCTGGGTTTTTTTCATGAACTCTCTACCTACACCTATGTCTTCAAGATTTCTACCTATTTTCTCTTCCAGTAGATTTAGTGTTTCTGTTTTAATATTTAGATCTTTGATCTATTTTGACTTTAGTTTAGTGCATGGTGATAGATGGATCTAGTTTTAGTCTTCAGCATGTGGAAAGCCAGTTTTTCCAGCACCATTTATTAAAAAGGGTATCTTTCTTCCAGTGAACACTTTTGGCATCTTTCTCAAAGGTAAGGTGGCTGAGTGTATTCGTAGTTGTGTCTGCATCTTCTAATCTGTTCCACTGGTCCTCAGGCCTGTTTGTTTTGTTTTGTTTTGCCAGTACCATGCTGATTTTATCATAGTAGCTTTGTGGTATAATTTCAAGTCAGGGATTGTGATGCCTCCTGCCTTGCCTTTGTTGCCCAGGATTGTTTTTGCTATTCTAGGTCTCCTCTGGTTCTAGATGAGTTTTAGGAATGTTTTCTTTAGTTCTTTTTTTTTTTTTTTGTGGGTACCGGGGGGTCGACCTCAGGACCTCGCGCGCCAGCAGGCGCCCGTGCTGCTGAGCGATATCACCGGCCCCTTTTTCGTATGTGGGATGCGGGAGTCGAACTCGGGCCCTTGCGCTTGCCGGGCAGGCGCTTAAGCCGCTGAGCCATCTCACCGGCCCTTTAGTTCTGTGAAGTATGCTGATGGTATTTTTTATCAGAATTGCATTAAATCTGTATAACAATTTTGGGAGCATGGCCATTTTCACTATGTTGGTTCTTCCTATCCATGAGCAAGGAATATCTTTCCATTTTCTGATAACCTCTTCAATATCCTTTTTCAGAGTACTATAATTTTCAATATACAGATCCTTTACTTCCTTTGTTAGATTGATTCCTAAGTATTTCATTTCTTTGGATGCTAGCGTGAAGGGAATGGTTTCCCTAATTTCTCTCTCAGTGAGTTTGTTGTTTGTGTACAGGAATGCTATTGATTTTTGAGTGATAACTTTAAATCCAGCTATGCTACTGAATTTGCTTACAAAAATCTAGAAATCTTTTGGTGGAGTTTTTGAGGTCTTCTATGTAGAGTATCATGTCATCTGTGAATAATGATAATTTAGCTTCTTCTTTTTCTATCCTTATTGCTTTTATTTCTTGCTCTTGTCTAATTGCTCTGGCTAGTGTTTCCAGAACTATATTAAATAGGAATGGTGGTAGTGGACATCCTTGTCTTGTTACTCATTTTAGTGTGAAAGCTTTCAATTTTTGAAATTCAATTTAGTATAATGTTGGCTGTTGGTTTGTCATGGATAGCTTTTATCAGATTGAGGTAAAGACCATCTATTCCCATTTTCTGTAGGGGTTTTATCATGAATGAGTGTTGGACTTTGTCAAAAGCTTTTTCTGCATCTATTGAGATGATCATGTGATTTTTGTCTTTGGCTCTGTTGATATGGTGTATTACATTTATTGATTTGCATATGTTGAACCATCCCTGCATTCCTGGGATGAATCCCACTTGGTCATGGTGTATAATCTTCTTGATGATTTGCTGCATTCTGCTTGCCAGTAACTTATGGAAGAGTTTTGCTTCTGTATTCATTAGGGAGATTGGCCTGTAGTTCTCTTTTTTGCTTGTGTCCTCCTCTGGTTTTGGTATCAGGATGCTACTTGCTTCCAAGGATGAGTTTGGAAGTATTGCTTTCCTTTCAATTTCATTAAAGAGTTTCAGCAGTAGTGTCATTAGATCTTTAAATTTCTTATAGAATTCAGCAGTGAATACATCAGGACCTGGGCTTTTCTTTGTTTGTAAGTTTTTAATTACATTTTCAATTTCATTGACTGATATTGGGTTATTCCAAATTTTTGTATTTTCTTGATTCAGCCTTCGTAATTCATACATATCTAGGAATCTGTCCATTTCTTGTGTTTTCCATCCTATGAGAGTAAAGATTTTCAAAGTAGGTATTGATCTTCTGAATTTCCACAGGATTTGTAGTGATTTCACCCTTTTCTTTCCTCATTCCATGAATCTGAGTTTTTTCTTTCCTTTTTTTTTTTTTGGTAATATTAGCTAAAGTTTATCAATTTTATTCATTCTTTTGAAGAACCAACTCTTTCATTCATTAATTCTTTGTATTGTTTTCCTAGTCTCAATTGCATTAATTTCTGCTCTGATCTTTATAATTTCCTCCATTTTATGGGCTTTGGGCTTCACTTGCTCTTCTTTTTCTAGAAGCTTGAGGTGCAGCATTAGGTTGTTTATTTGTGCTTGTTCTGTTTTCATGATGTGAGATTTCACCACTATAAATTTCCCCCTTAGGACTGCTTTCATGGTGTTCCACAGGTTCCGGAATGTTTTAACTGAATTTTTGTTTAATTGTAGACATTGTTTAATTTCTTCTTTAATTTCGTCTGTGACCATTAGTTATTCAGGAGGGTGTTATTTACTTTCCATGTGTTTATTGAGTTTTTCCATTTTCTTTTGCCATTAATTTCCAATTTCATTGCACAATGGTCAGAAAATGCACATCAATAATTTCAATTCTTTTGCATTTACTTAAGCATGTTCTATGAGCTAGTATATGGTCTATTTTAGAGAACGCCATGTGTGCAACTGAAAAGAATGTGTATTCTGATGTTGTTGTGTGGAACACTCTGAAAACATCTACTAAGTCCATTTGCTCACAGGTTTGGTTCAGTTCTGATATTTCTTTGCTGATTTTTTATCTGGTTGATGTATCTCTTTGCAACAGTGGGGTATTAAGGTCCCCCACTATAATTGTGTTATTATTCATTCCATTTTTCATGCATATTAATATTTGTCTTATATAGTTGGGTGCCCCTGTATATGGTGCATACTTATTTATGATTGTTATTGCTTCCTCTTGAAGTTTTTTCCCTAACAAGTACATAGTGACCTTCTTTATCTCTTTTGATCATTCTTGGTTTGAAGTTCACATTGTCTGCAAACAGAATAGCTAACCTTGCTTTTTTCTGGGTTCTTGTTGCATGGAGTATTGTTTTCCATCCTTTGACTTTCAATCTATGAATATCTTTTGAGTTAAATGTGTTTCTTGTATACAGAATATTGTTGGATTTTGTTTCTTAATCCATTCTGCCAGACTGTTTCTTTTGATTGGTGAATTGAGGCCATTTACATTGATGGTTATAACTGATGTGTATTGGCTTATCTTTGTCATGTTATTTTGTTGCTGTTGGTTCCCTACTTTTCAACTCTGTTTAATTTCTTGCCTTGCTTGGTGGTTTCTTTCTGTTATTGTTCTTGGAATTGTGGTCATTTTTATATCTGTCTAGAATATCTTTCAGTGTCCTTTGTAGCACTGGTTTGGTGGTCATGTATTTCTTCAGTTCTTTGTCATGGAAGTATCTTATTTTTTCATTAATTTTGAAAGACAATTTTGCAAGGTACATCAATCTGGGTTGGAAGATGTTTTCTTTCAGGACTTGAAATACTTCACTCCAAGCACTTTTTGACTTGAGGATTTGTGTTGAAAAGTCTGCCATGATTCTGATGAGCGTTCCTTTATAGGTGATCTGTTTCTTTTCTCTAACTACTTTTAATATTCTGTTCTTGTGCTAAATTTCTGGGATCTTGATTATTATATGTCTGGGTGTAGATTTATTTTGGTTATGGCTAATTGGATTTCTATATGCTTCACTTATCTGTGTGTCAGAGTCTTTTCCCATGCTTGGGAAAATTTCTGCTATTACTTCTGCAAATAGCATTTTTTTTATGTCATTTGTATTGATTCCTGATTTTTCATTGACACCAGCTATTCTTATGTTATTTTTCTTTGCATTGTCTTGCAGCTGTCGAATTGTTATTTCCTGATCTTTAGTTATTTTCAAGAGATCTTTCCTTTCATAATCTCTAGCCACGATCCTGTCTTCAAGGTCTGAAAGTCTGTCTTCGGTTTCGTTCCAGCAGTTTTCCTTGCTTTCAATGGAATTTTTAATTTACTTGATATCTGTTTGAATCTGCTTCATGCATTCTTTTTCTTTCCTATATTGATCATTCACCATTTCCATCCTCTTCCTATCATCATCTATTTTTTTATCTATCTCTACTTCAGATTTGATAAGCAATTCCTTTACAAATGTTGACATTTCTTTTTTTTACCTGAGAGATTATTTCTGATCTGATTTCCTCTATAGCCTCATGGTTTGTTTCTTTACTTTGGTTGCTATCATTTCAGAAATGTCAGGTGTGTGTTTTCCATTTTCCTCTATCTCATTGTCTCCTGGATTTGTTCTGGATGGGCTGGAGGTCTGAGGTTGCATTTTGCTTCTGAGTCCTGTCATTTTCTATTTCAGAAATTTTTATTTATTTATTTATTTATTTATTTATTTATTTATTTATTTTCTGTGTTGATCCCTGTAAGTTTTTGTAGTAGGTAGCTTTATCACTAGTATCAAGTCCTCTCTAAGCAAGGTTTGTTCTTCAGGGATTTCTTCTGTGTGTAGAAGGTTCTTGGTTTTTGTCTGACCCAAGATCCTGCCTTTCCAGTTAATTTAGAGTGAAATGTTGGTATCTGTTTGGCTCAGTCCCCAGTCCTTTGGGGCTGGAGTGTGGTGAGGTTATTACCCCAGAACTTCCCAGTATTGTTATAGTAGTGAGAACAACTGATTAAAACAGATAAGACATCCTAGCTAAAGTAGTATAATTAGCACTAACAATAATATCAAGAACAGTTTAGAAAGTGACAGACTGTGGTAACTATTAATTTTGTACCTTTAAGCATAGAAGTAAAATCTACAGTTATATAGCAGAACCGATCATAAATTGGGAGCTTGTATGCAAAGTGTTTCCCCTTGGTAGAGTGGTTTTACCCCGTGGTGGGGAAATTTAAGAAGGATAGTGGATAGAACAAAGGTAACTGAAAAGAAATAAAGTAGAAGCGAGGCTGGAGGATGAAGGATGATCACTCAAGCTTTGGGAAACTAGAGAAGAGGATAGAAGAGAAAGAATGAAAGAATAAGCAAGGGATTATTGAAGTTGACCAGAAAAATTAGCAAGACTATTCACCCATATGAAAATATGATTAAGTCTAGAGAGGTAAATTGAGGAAAGGGGGAAAGAAGACAAATTAGATTAGAACAAAAATATAGGTAAAAGACAAAAGGAAAGGGGAAAGGAATGGGAAACAAACCAGCAAAAAAAGAAGAAAAATAAAATAAAATAAAATAAAATAAAATAAAATAAAATAAAATAAAATAAAATAAAGTAAATTCCTCTGGTGTCCACCGAGCGCTCAAAACTACTGGATAACACTGCTAAGCCTGCAATAGAGTTTGTGTTGGATTTCAGGCTGATCTTGGCCTCCTGATGTGGGGCCCTGGGGCCAAAGTCTTCAGCCAGTACTTTCTGTTTGTTCCTTAGTGGCCTCCCTCTCCTTACCCTGTTTCTCTTAGAGGTGTGTCTCCCAGTTGCTGTGCTGTTTTCAGACAGAGACGGGGGCTGTTCCCAGTCCCATGCACCTTTGGCTCAGCCTGGTCCTTGCTCAGCCTTCTGTGTTCTTCCACTGGCCGGTCTCTGTCCTCTCGGTCGTTTGTTGCAGGGTGGGGTGGGGTGGAGTGCTGTAGTATGGTCTGGTCCTCTGCTCCTGCTGTTGTAGTCCAAGCCTGCTCAGTCCCAGTTCTTACTACTCTCCTGAGTTGGGGTGCTAACTTCCCATTCTTTGTTTTACAAGTTCCACTGCCACCATCACCCTCCTCTGCTGTAGTCTGTAACTTCCTTGGGTAAGATGGAGGGGTGCCATGGGTGCCTTTCCACTCTCACCCCCAGCAGCGTGGGAACAGCCTGGGGCCGCACAGTCCCAAGGTGCAAAGCTGTTTAAATCCCCACACCTCTCTAACCACAGGTCACGTGGGAGGGGTTAGCTGTTCCATTTACTATGCATGCACCCCTGTAGTCTTTAATCTTGTTCCTGGTGGTTCCAGTTAGTGCTCTGTGTTTTAGTTGAATTTCTCTGAGTAGCTCTGAATGAGGGTCCTCCTCTATTCAGCAATGTTGTCTCTTCTTCCTTCTGATTTCTGTGTTATAAAAATTGTTATAGCATTTAAAAGTCAGCCTCATTATTTGACAGAATATACACTGCTAAAGCTAGCAGATTTTATGGTTC
The DNA here is from genome assembly GCA_028451465.1 of Erethizon dorsatum. Taxonomy (NCBI): domain Eukaryota; kingdom Metazoa; phylum Chordata; class Mammalia; order Rodentia; family Erethizontidae; genus Erethizon; species Erethizon dorsatum. Next base: position 63,340,041 of record CM051833.1, read on the forward strand.
TTGATGAGCAAAAGTATTTTATTTCTTTTGTTGCAAGGTTAAAAATGCACTGGGAAATGGATATTTGAATTTATTTTCACAAACGCAATCCTGGAATAAATTACTGCATATCTATGAAGTGCAGATGGTACTCCTGGCTTCAAAGGTTTGTAGAATGCTCCTCTGGAAGCTAATAAACTGTACTTATTTTCCACATTATTATTTCATACAGGGCATTGAACAGAAACATTAGTTATAAAGTATTACAATTTAAAGTTTTTATTTCATTGGGCATATAATTTTAGCCTTTACAGTAGGAGTTAAAATTCTATAAAGAAAGAACTAATTTCTACATTTTATTTAGACTGCTTACCTTCTATCATGACAAGTTCCTCTCATAAAAGTCCTCAATGTGAGACACTTGAGAGAGCAAGTGTGTAGCTATTTGATTATGAAAGTATGGGGTGTACTTACATGAAGCATTCAAAAGACAGGATTTTCTCTTTTATGCATCAGCAAACCTAGTAATCCAAAGCTTATATTGAATTCTTTATCCAGAATTTCTTTCCTTTAAAATACTGGGCAATATAGAAAATCAAGACATCTCTCTAGCACACAGAAATAATTGATAACATGGAAGAATGTTTCCCTTTAGAGTAGTTCAGAGAAAGCAAAAAGGAAAATCCATTGAAATCCAATAATAACATGCTCCCAAGCTACAAATTTATAGTTTAGCACTTCAATTAAAATATTCTTACCTCTCTACTTCCTTAACTTTCACTGCTCTGCCCTTATTCAGCATTTATCCTAGGATTCTTTTTTAAATCAATTTTAGTGAAAGAAAAAATATTACATAACAACTTTTCTAAAAGAACATTTTATAACAAGACTTTTTACCCACAAAGTTAAAAAAATACTTTGACCACAGTAATCAAGGGAATTCAGGTATAACAACATTAACTTAACATGATGAAGTAGAATACTATGTCATAAAGGGAATCTCCTTAGAAGAGGACTCCAATAAGTCAACATATCAAATATCAGCTCTTCCGTGCAATAAAACAAGTTGAATTAACAAACAATTATAAAACAAGAAATTCGATTCCCTAAATTGTTATTATACAAATATCTTTTTATTGTGCTCAGTCCGTTATTGAACCAATTAATAATGGTAGTCCACTGATTAACTAAAAACTTAAAAAATTCAAGTCGAGCTAAATATGTTTTTCTTTTGCAGACAAATTAGAAAGAGTCAAAAGATGTCCACGTTGAATGATAGCTTGTGAATACTAATTCAAGCACTGTCCTTGTGCAGTGTTCAGAAGATATGATGGCTAAATTTTGAGTAAGCATCAGAATCAGAGCTGGATCACCCATCTGTATATCCATTCTTTTGGCCCTATTTTTTTCAGTACTTTGTCTTCTCTTGAAATTTTCATTCAACAAAATTAAAAGGATGACAACTCACAGGCTTCTCAACCATGATTGAGATGCAAGAAAGAGAGAAGGATATAAAGGAGACAGTAGTGAAATATTTACTGTTTGATGTTATTGTACTGGGCACCCTTTTATATAGTTTACAATAGCAGATAATTACACTGGCCTCTAAGTCATGTATTCTCCAGTTTTCTTCATTTCTAGAAAAGCACTTTGCTCAGTAAAGTTACACCGTATTGCACAAGACGATAAAGTTAGTAAATGTTGTACCTGGGATTCAACTTATGGCCAAACTGACTTCAAAATGAATCAGTCTTCCCATAAAAAGGGAGCCAATTCATGGGCCATGCTTTTACAATTGATCTAGAATCTAAAGATTAATTCATGGTGCTTGTAAAGAATGCTCTTAGGCACCAGGCATAGACAGAGCACGTTGCAACCTGCCTTTTTTCCTTGTCTCCAATCTATGGGACGCAAATGTTTAGGTGGGTGAATCGGGCTGTGGGAAAGATAGAAGATATTCGGTCAAAATCTCTAACTCTAGGTACATTCAGAGCAATGCACCTGGTTATGTCATATCACATGCATTTGTTTAAATGAGTCTCTAATGAGTATGTATCAATAGAGGATTTCAGGTATTTTTATCCTTTGCCTTCCATCATTACCCCAGTCTCATTAAATCATTACTATAACAGAGATTTTCGTCAAGTATCTGAAATGGTGAAAAACAATGGCATTTAGAACAACTGGAAAATCATCCATTTGTGTTTCTTTCTTGTTCTCTTAAGCTTAGACTAAGACAGACCATAGAAGAACTGTGCTGGGACCACCGACTCTAATCACTGACATTTTTACTCCCTTTTGAAAGGTATTTTTGAGTGTTGGGAGACAGAAAGTGATTTCAAGACATCAGTAAGTACAAGTATGAAAATCACAACTCCAGCAATATCCTTCAGGTTGGTTGACTGGCTGACATTACGCATGTGTCGCAAGCTCACATTTTCTCAGTACTTAGAGAGAAAACTAATACGGGCTATTAATAAAAGAATTAATTGGCTCTAGCAATCTCTTAGATTTTCTAGGAGATTAAAAATGCTAAGACTGTTATTGTTCTCTTTTGTAAAAAGATATTTCATCCAGTAAGTAGGAAAACCGAGAAGGATACAGTTAAAGGCTAAAAATTACCCAGAATATGAAACAAGTGAAAATTAAACTGGAAACCAACTTAGTGTTTAACAAATGAGATAAAGCAAAATTAAGTGGTACTTTATTTATAAAATCATCAGATTTTGAAATTTATTATTTCCTTTGTTGGCATGGGCTAAAAGTCTACAATTTCTACAAATATGGAAATAAATGTATAATATATAGATATATATTATTTGAAGGAGTAAAAAAATGTTTCAAAGTTATCATCAAAAAATTTTTGATGTAAAAATTAACATCATACTTGTCCAAATTATGATCTTGTTATTTGTACCAAAGACAAAATTTGGGAGCAAATGGAAAGTGGATTGAATCCAAACTAGCATTTTTACCGCATCTATTGAAAAATATTTTTCATTAAAATGAGAAAAGTAAGACATTTTTAAAACAAACTGTAAAGTATAATTTAATTGGTTCACATAATCTTTAAAGTATCATCTCAAATATGTGATTGTAGTTTTGTTCTTATGGAAATATTTCTGTTTTAATGCCTTTGCAGCCATAAAGTTTGAGCTCTAAAGATGATCTCTCAGCTTGCTAGTCTATTTCAGTTATTTATTTTACTCTTGCTACCAAATTCAATTCAGAAAGTTGGTAGAAATATGCAATTTATGTCATGAGTGATTCATAAATATTAGAAACATATCTTGTAAGAGAACACCATTAAAATAACCAAGAGGATAGCCTATTTTATAGAAAATTATCTAGTTTTATTATATTACTACTACAAATTGTTAGGACAATATTAATTTTCATAAGCATATTGTAGCATTTTTAAATTGAAGTCAAAATGTGTTGGCTTTGCACTTTTAAAGAGCATCTAAAATTAAGCTAGACAGAAAAAGTGTTCTTTATATTAGCAATTTTCTGCAAACATAAGCAAAATCTAAAACTTGGCCTTCTGTGGAATAGTAATGATGTCCAAAGCCAAATCTGACTAACTCAGAGAAGTCTGAGTAACATGGGTGTGAATCTCATATTTGTTTCCCAAAAGGTCATATGCAAGTAAATAAACATTGCCTATAAATAATCAGATATTAATTCTGTCATTTAATCGGTTGTTAGGTTTTTCTTTCCTCCCATTAAGGGAGAAGTAAAGAAAAAATACTATATTTCAAAATTGTTGACCATTAAACCAAAGTAATCATGAGACAGTTTAAATTCACTTGCTTCAATTCAATACAATTTAACTCAAGAAATTTATAAAAGTTGACTCCTAGGACCTAACACTGGGCTTTTTTGTTCAGAAGTTGTATTAATTTCAATTAATTTTCAATTTAATTTTATATAATTTAGTCAAGAACAATAACTCTCTCTGGAAAGAAACAAAACAAATTTTAAGAACCTTCCTAGAAAGTTCTCATGTCGATGTTTATGGTTTTTTATTGTTCTTTAAGTGTATTTTTATTAGAATATCTTTTTGGTACATAGTAATTTAATTCATCTTGGGGAACTGGTATGCATTTAAATCTGTTTTACTTCCCCTGCTCTCTCATCTAAGGAGCACATCTTTGCCAGTTTTAGGTGCACAGCACAGTAATCGTAAATTTTGTGTTGCAAAGCAAATATCTAAAACATTTCCATATTATAAAACTAAAATTCTGTATCTATTGAAAAACTATACTCTTTATCCTCCATCCTTGGCCTCTGGTAAACACCATTCTACTTTTTAAGAGTTTGACTACTTTGAATACTTCATACAAAATGAATCATGCAGCATTTGTCCTACTGAATTATTTTCCATCGTCCTCAAAGTCCATCAAGTCATAGCATAGGAAAATATGTTGCCTTTTCTTTTGTAAAGCTTCATAATATTCTACTGTATGTTTCTACCACATTCTTCCAGTGGTGGACATACTGCTTCTACCTCTTAGTGACTGTGCATGATGCAAAGTACATGTGGTACACATCTCTATGAGGTACTGATTTCTTTCTTTGGATAGATTTCCACAAATGGAAATCATGTAACAATTTATTTTTTGTCAGTCTCTGTACTTTTTTCCTATATCAGTCACCCCAATTACATTCATATCAACAGTGCATAAAGATTCCAATTTCTTCACATTCTCCCCCAAAATTATTCTCCATCTGTGCTTTTCTCTTCCTTTCATCCTTCTCTTCCTCTTCTCCCTTCTATGCTTTTATAGTAGCCATCTTAACAGATTTGAGGTGATACATCATTGTGTTCTTAAGTCACATTTCCTTCATGATTAGTGATATTGAGCATCTTTTTCTATCCTTTTTGGACATTTGAATATCTTCTCTGGAGAAATGACTATTCTACTCATTTGCCCATTTTTAACCAAGTTATTTTGTTGTTACTGTTGTAGGAGTTCTTTATATATTTTGATATTAACCCTGATCATTATATGTACATTTTTTCCCATTCCAAAGGTTACCTTTTCATTCTGTTGATTATATCCTTTCTGATGGCTAAACTTTATGATGTCAACTTGATTGTCCTAGGAGCTGCCCGTTGAATTGGTAAGCACAGATGTGGGTGTGTCTGGGATGGTCATGGAGCTGTGTCCTTGGGTGCTATTTCTGGTCCCTCATCATTTCCCCTCTGCTGCTGCTCCTTGCTTTGCTTCTCAGATACCATATACGAAGCATGTTGATCTACCGTACCCTCTGCCATGCTGTTTCTTCCTTGGAGCCTGCAGACCATGGACTGAATGTGCTGAAACTCTGAGCCAAATTGAAGCTCTCCTCCTTTAAGTTGTGGGTGTCAGGTATTACAGGCTAAGGTTGAGAAAGCTGACTTATTCACCTTCACTATGTAGAAGCTTTTAAATTTTTCTTGGATGTTGTTCCATTTGCCTATTTTGGTTTTGTGGGATATTTGCCCATCTCTTATGTTTCTGTTGACTTTTTGTGTAATTTTCAAGGTTTTGGTTTATTTTTCATTGTTTATGAAAACAGTCATAATAAGTTACATTTTTCTAGGGTTTTACCCATTTATTCCAGTTTATTGAATTTGTATGCAATTGTTCATTGTGGTCTCTCATAATCCTTTTCCTTTTGTGGAATCATTTGGAACATCTTCTCTTTTATTTGTGACTTTATTTTTTGAGTGTTTTTTTCTCTTAGTTTTTCTGGCTAAGAAATTATCAATTTTGCTGATCTTTCAAAATGCCTTTCTAAATGTTTTGATTTTGCTGTTCTCTTTTTTCTAGTTCATTTATTTGCTCTAATCCTTATTTCCTTCTTTCTGATAGCATTGGATTTTGTTTTCTTCTTAAAGTACCTAGTGTCATAAAGTTAGATTGCTTATTTGAGATCTTTCTTATTCTTTTTACCATAAAATTTTCTACCATAAACTTCCTTCTTAATGCTAGTTTTCTGCATTCCTTACATTATGATATGTTGTGTTTTTTATTCCTTGCCTCAACATTATGCATAATTTCCTACTTCATTTCTTGTTTGGCTCATTGGTTGTTCAAGAATGTAGTAATTTCCACATATTTGTGAATTATCCATATCTTAGTTATTTTTCTCTCATTGCTGAGACAAAATACCCAACATCCAAAATTAAGGAGGGAAAGGTTTATTTAGCTCACAGTGTGTGGAGGTTTCAGTCCATAATCAGGTGGCTCCAAGGCAGGGTGTCATGGTGAGGGGCAATAGTTCAAGGTGGCAGAAGACAGCAAAAGCAACAAGAGCAAAAGTGGAAACCAAGCCTCCTTTCCTCCCTTATATTGTAAACAGACTCCCCGCCCTCAGGTGGGTGTAGCACTCCCACCATATCTGCACCCTCCTCTTACACAGGCTCAGAATGTTTACAAAGTGAGGACCCTGGCCCTCTGCTGAGTCACTTAAACTTCTAAACTTCTCAAGTTGACACAATGAACAACATCCTAGAGCGGTAAACGCATGTCCTCTGCACCCTAGGACCCTTCTACGGGCTGAGTTACTTAGTTAAGCTTCTAGACTTCTCAAATTGACACAGTGTATCAACCATTACACTCCACTTTTCTTTTCACTTTTTAGTGTATTTAGTTTGTCATTCTAGTTGGAAAATAATCTTGCTATGATTCCTATCTTTTTAAATTTATTTGTTTGTTTTATGGCTTAACATGTAATCTATCCTAGAACACATCCTATATGTTCATATTCTATATGCTCCTGTGTATTTTGCTATTGTTTAATTTACTATTCTGCATATGTTTGTGAGGTTGCAAAGTCTATAGCAGTGACGGCAAACCTATGGCATGCATGTTGTTTGTTTGTTTGTTTAAGACAAAAGATGTTAATATATGAGTTGTTTTTTTTAAAACTAAAACCTCAGTATTCAGATTTAATTGCAGTGTTGGCACTTTACAATAAATAAGTGGGTTTTCAGTTGCAGTTTGTGCACCCATCTCTAAATTATTTGCCATCACTGGTCTATGTCATTGTTCAAGTTCTCTGTTGCATCTTGGTCCCCTATCTTGTAGTTTTACCCATTATTAAAAGTGAAAAATTGAATTGTCCTGCTATTATCATGATGCCTATTTCTCTCTTTAGTTCTGTCAATATTTCTTTCATATATTTGGTTACTCTCATGTTAGATGCATACATAGTTATAAGTGTTTAGTCTTACCGGTGAACTGACACTTGTAGCATTAATTTATATCCCTCTTTATCTCTTCTGACAGTTTTTTACCTAAGCTGTATTTTATCTGTTGTGAGTATAACTACACCTGGTATCTTTGGATGGCTATTTGCATACAATATCTTTTTCATTCCTTTCACATTCAGCCTATCAGCGTTGTATAAGACAGTTTTCCAGGCGTGGGACAAATACCTGTCATAAACAATTTAAGAGAGAAAGACGACTTTGGCTCATGGTTTCAGAGTATTCAGACCATGGTTGCCTGGCTCAGAGGCAGAAACATCATAGTGGAAGGGTCTGGCAGAGGAAACCTGCTTGCCTCATGGTAGCTAGAACAAGAGAGACAGCAAGAGAATGAGAAGGAGAAGGAGAAAGGGACTGCGTACAAAGGTGTACACTTCCAGGTCATGCTCCCAGTGGCAGACCTCCTCCAACCAGGCTCCACATCCGACCAGCCTGTTCAGCACACTCCTGATTCAGCAGCCTTCTGAAAGTCTCACCGGTGAATACCTGAGAGTTTAGAGATTTATTTTAGCTCTAACTACAACATGTGTCTTTATATTTGACAGAATATAGTTGGGTCTTGTTTTTTGTTTGTTTGCTTGGAGTTTTCTGTTTTTTTTTTTTTTTTTTTATTCAGACATTCCACATCTTGTTATTAGGAAGTTTGTTCCACTTACATTTGAAGTGATTACCAATAAAGGAGGTCAGACTATGGCCATTGTATTAATTTCTGCACTCCTTGTAATTATCTTATCCCTCTTTTCCTATCTTGCTGATTTCATCTCTATGTTGCTGAATTTTATAGTGTAACTTTTTCCTTTATCAGTTTTATGTGATTTCTATAGACATGTCCACTGTGCTTAATATGGAGAGTATGTAATTTTATAGTCATCAGTATATTTTAAATTAGTAATACCCCTAATCATATATGAAATCTTTGTTCCTTTGTTGATGACATTGATATTATTAGTTCTATAAATTCTTTTTATATTATATATTCAGTAACATCGCTTTATGCTTCTTTTATTTATAGTTATTTTTATGTTTTTATCTAATGTTCTACACTAGAATCAAAATTTATTCATGCAACACTACTACAGTATAACAGGAGTTTGGATTTGTCTATATATTTACTTTTATATTTGGTGACCTCTATTTTTAGTACATTGACATGCATAATTAAATGCTTTGTTGTATTTTGAAAAGGCTTTTTATCTATCTATCACATTTAACCTTTATGTGGTCATTTTAAATGTTTTTATTACATCTCTTTACTTTTCTATTCCTACTGGTAAATCCCCTGGAGTAATCCTCATTCCTTTTTGCATTTTTTTAAGTTTCCTGATCTATATTCCTAGCTTCTTTTTATTTCACTCTAATCACCCATCTCAGTTATTCCCAGGATTTTACCTAGTGTGTAATTCTGGTCATGTCTTTCGCTTGAACAGAAATCATTAATGGTGACTCTCACTGTGCTAAATCAATTCTCATGATACCTCCCCAGGCCGTCTTCCACTCCTGCCATCATAGGTACTACTTCAATCCAAAGAGTTCGTGTTGCCTGACTTTGGACTCCATTTCCCTGCCTTTGTTTTCATCTTATTTTCCTGCTTTATCTTCACAGTTTGTATTCTACACATGACATGTTGATATAGTCCGAATGTTTATGTCCACCTCCCAAATTAATATATAGAAACCTAGTTGTGTGGTATGAAGATGTATGGCACCAGTGGGGACTGATTAGGTCCTACAGACAGAACTCTTATGAATGAAATTTGTGTCATTTAGAAAAAGACCTGCAGGTTCTCTTAACCCTCTTTGCATTTCCATCATGTGACCACACAGTTCTCACTGCCCCATATTTGAAAGAAAGCAAAAAACCTCACCAGGCACTAAAGCTGCTAACATCTTTTCCCCCAGAACTGTGAGAAAATGCTATTTATAAATTACCCTGTCTAAGGTATTTTCTGATAAAAATCCACATACACTGAGACACATATATCCTAAAATGCATGAAACAATTCATACATACAAACACAATTCATAAAATAGGAAAAATTGTGGTCACTCATGTATCCACAATGCAGACCAACAAACACCCGAAGTCACTACCAAATATGATCAGTGATCCAAATATTCCTTGATTTTTTTAAAGTTTTGCCTCATAGTTATGAATTTCTAAATTACAATATCCAATATTATAATTATATACAATATTGCAATTTTACATTTTATATGAATATAAGTATAGTACTTGCTACATAGTAACTTTCTTCTAAACTTGCATCAGTAGTACGTTTGTGAAATCCATTTGTATGGTTTGATTTAGCTGTGAGTTGTTTTCATTTCTGGATGGTATTTTCTGAGAACCTAGGTGACACATTGGAGTGGGCACTGAATGACATTCAGCAGCACTGACTTACACAGATCTGAAATTCTGAAGAGAGACCTGGACTTGGGAGTCCTCAGTATATAAGCAGTTGCTAAGAGCCACAGGCATGGAAAGATTGCTGGGACATAGTGCATGGGGTGAGAAGAAAAGAACTTATGTCAATCCCAGTAAACAGCAGCATTTACATGAAGAATCACAAAAATAAGCTTAGGAGGCAACTGTTCACACAAGAGGTGAAATATGAAGAGGAAACTGTATCAAGGAAATCAATGATAGTGTGTCAGTAAAGAAGTAAATTAAGGGCAACCCTGATGTAATTGTTGAATTGGGAGGTGTTTAGGAATGATTTCAGTGAAAGACAGAGGTAGGTGACAGCTTAACTCCTGCATGTTGAAGAGTGTTTGAGGAGTGACAAAAATGGAAAGTGAGAACAAGGAAAGATACGTTTTTCTTCCATGGACTATGCTCTAAAGAGAAGAAGAAAAATACAGTAATAACCGGAGTGACATAATGAGCTGAGTCTTTGCTCTTTAGAATGGGAAAGCCTGGAGCACACTTATGTGCCAGAAGAAAGTACCACTAGAGACAAGCAGCTGCCGTTAGGAGGTAAAGTTGTTTGCTCTTCATAGACCGAAAGCACTATATAGAACTAAGTCTGAAATTCTAAAAATCCCATAAATCATTTTCTCTTTTTATGAACTGTGTTCTTCCAAAGTATTCAAATTTCTTTCAATGAAAGGTCTAGGTAGGCACTGAAGTTTTTGTGATCCAATTCATTGATCTTCTAACTTTATTTTTAAGTCACCTTTATTGAATTATCATTCACATAAACTTCACTAATTTTACTTCACTAATTTCATGAGCTTTGGCAAATATATAAGATAGTTAGTTATACATTGATATAAAACTTTTTCAGCAACTGAAAATGGTCCCTTATACATTTTGCAATCAATCTTTCTATCTGCTCTCTGCCCAAAATAATCAATAACCTGCTTTATAATCTGCATAGTTTTTCTATTTGCAGATTTCATGTAAATTAAGTCATGCAGTAAACAATATAGAATTTCTTCTGTCCTCTTTCACTGAAAGTGGTTGCAGGCATCAGTTTTCTCTCTTTTTCTATAATTATTACACAGTATGCAGTTGAATGTTGCAGTCATTGATTCATTCCCTAGTTGAAGGACTTTTGGTTAGTTTCCAGTTTCTGACTGTTACTATTAAAGCTTCTATTAACATAAAAGTACAGGTCTTTTTGTGGGAATATATAATTGCTAATCTGGGAAAAACATCTGGAACTAGAATTGTTAGGTCATATGTTAAGTGTCTGGCTGTCTAAACAAGTGCAAAGCTATTTTTCAAAGTGTTTGTACCATTTTAAAGCATCTCACCCATGATTTATGAGAATTCCACATCTTTGCCAAAGCTTAGCTTGTCAGTCTTTATCATTCTAGCCATTCTAAAGGTGTGTAGGCATGCAATACTATATCATTGTGGTATTAATTTGCATTTCTCTAATGATTAATAACTTGAACATCTTTGCATGAGCTTATTTCCCATTTGTATACATTCTTAGGAAAATTGTTCAAACATTTTGCCCATTTTCTATCAAGGTCTGACTCCATCACCCTATTAATTACAGATTTTATGTCTAAGCAGCACTTATACAGTCTCATTTATGTACTATATGCATTATGGTTCTATGTAATTTTATCACATGTAGATTTATGTAATCATCTCATCTCCATAATCAAGGTACAGAACTGCCTCCTCACCATAAGTAAAAAATCTCACACCATCCCCCTAGAGTGACATCTCTTGCACAATGAAAATAAAGTGCTTTTTCAAAGAGTGAAAGTTATAGTTTGTCAAGTATTCATAGTTCCTTTTTCTTGTGCAACTTTTAGAAAATCTTTTACTAATCCAAAGATACCATAACTTTCTCCTAGATTTTCTTTTACACATTTTTGTTCCTTTACATGAGTATTTTATTATCTATTTTGTGTTACATGTTTTCTCTCTAGAGATCTTGCACTTGTCTTTTAAATTATTTTAAAGATTTTTAAAGATATTTTATAGGTAAATGCTCATGCTAATCTAATGTGTGTATTCTTTAACTTCCTAATTACCCATATAAAGACAAAAAATTATCTGCTGCGTGCTTTTCAGTTGTTAGTACTATGAAGGCAAATATACTTTCTACATTGTCATTCTTGTTTTACTGGGCATCGGTAAAATTATGCTATATGCTAGAAAGAGACTAAAAGCTGTCTTGTTTTCATGGTAGGTAATGTGTGTTTGCACGTGTTGCTTAAAATTCTTTCTGTGTAAACCAATTTGCTGCTTTCTGTTAGTGTAGGTAGGGGTACTTCAATTTCTTCTTCCTGTCACATTCTTTCCTGCTAAGACAGTGTTGCCCTCATGAAGCTCAGTGTGAGTAGGAGCTAGCAAACAACACTACTGAACATCTTCCTGCTTTGCTTTAGTAAAGTATTTGGTAGAATATTACTCACTACAAAACATGGACATATCTCTAGGAAGAGGAAAAGGTATGACTGTTCAATTCCTATAAGTATTCTTTATTGTTTTAAAGGAAAAATAAGAATCTGTACTCATGTTTCTCTGGCTATTCTGGTTTCAAAGAATGAGCTACAAGCTATGTGTTTTTATACTCATGTATTATTTAATACTTTTGCACCACGAGTTAAAAATATTGTGCATTTTAAAATTTCACTTTCAGGGCCGGTGAGATGGCTCAGCGGCGTAAGCGCCTGCTTTGCAAGCGCAAGGGCCTGAGTTCGACTCCCGGAACCCACATACGAAAAAGGGGCCGGTGATATCGCTCAGTGGCACGGGCGCCTGTTGGCGCACGAGGTCCTGAGGTCGACCCCCCGGTACCCACAAAAAAAAAAATTCACTTTCATATGGAGACAGAAAAATTTCCCAAGACACTATGTTGCTCCCAACATTTTTCAGTTGCTTCGTGTCATCCGTGGTGGGTTTAAGAGTGCCTAACATGAGTTCATTCTGGATTATCTTGGTGTGCCTCAGATCTGTGATAAACATCTTTACACAAAACAGAAATGGAGACACACAGAGAAGACCATGCATAGATGGAAGCAGAGATTGGAGTTAGGCAGCACCAAGCCCAAAATGCCCAAGAATTACGAGAAGCCACCAAAAGCTAGGAGAAAGGACTGAAATAGATTCTTCCTTGGAATTATTTTCAGCAGAAATCATCAGCCCTGCTGACCTGTAACCTCATATTTCTGCACTCCAGAACTGTGAAAAAATTTCTGTTGCTTCAAGCCAACCTATTTGTGACAATTTTATATGGCAGCACTACAAAATCAGTACATCATCTTGCTGTGCTGGTAATTTTCTAATGAAAACATAAATTTTGGCAGCTAATAGATCAGAGAGTGGCCAAAGCCTGTTTCACGTTATAATAAAGTAAGTATTTTCAGAACAGAAGAGAAAAATCTCAAGTCATATAATAAAAAATGTTGCCAGATTACCCAGGTCAAATTTATGAGGACTTTTATAAACTTGGAATATTTTTTCACTATGAAGGTATTAAAGAAATGGAATAGCCAAAGGTATCCAAAGGTTATTCCAAGTGGAATTCCAGAAGGAATCTAAAATACCTGCACATCTCAGTGAAGTTCATCCCTCTATATCCCACCTCAGATTACAAGTTTCCTCATGTCTGAAACACATGATGCTTAATTCAAAACCAGCACTGAATTTCAGTGACACCAGTACCACATTGTCATGTTATAATATCTTTTATCAATGCTCATTAAGTTAACTGAACATCAATCTGTTGAAAACAATTAGAAATCATTTTTGCGAGGTCATTTCTTGAAACTATAATGATAAAGTTTAGTTTTGATAAAATCCGTTATTATTGAGAGATAAAACTTAACATTGTTTACATACTATTGCAAGTTAATTCTGAACCCTAACATTTTGCAGTGATCCTTTTCCTGGTTTTCCCTCTCTGCATTATATGGAACCAAAGGAAACAGAATGGAGGTGTAGCTAACAAATGCCAAGATTCATCAGCCACACAAATCCAAATGCAAATCTCCAAAATTATTATTCAATCACCTGCCCATGATTTCAGAGTAGTAATGGAAAAGTTATTCTGTATTTTAGATCTTCCATTCTGTCTTCCATACCAGGAAAAAAAAAAAGGAAAAAGGAAAGAAAAATACAGGCTTTAGTAGCCAAAATCCAGAACACTGACAATATTGATGAGGAAATGGAGCAACAGGAACTGTCATTCACTGGTACGTGCAGCTCAGCACTTTCTTTAAAAATTAAATATACTCCTTAGCGCCTCATGTAGTTCTCCTAGGTATTTACATCAATCCAAAATCCTGCACATAAATGTGTATAGCAGTCTTATTCATAATTCCCAGAACTTGCAATCAACCAAGATATCCTTCAGTAGGTGAAGAGTTGTCTGTTATGGTATATCCAGTGATTAAAATATCCAGTGATTAAATAGTGGGGTATCAAGCCATAAAAATAATAATATCCAGTGATTAAAAAGTGGGGTATCAAATCATAATAAGACATAGAGTTAAGTTACAGCATCATAAATAAGTAAAAGTGAAAAGAGCAAATCTGTAAAAGATTACATTGTGTGAATTATATGACCCTCTGTAAAAAGAAAACGAAGACAACAAACAGATCGGAGACTGTAAAAGCATACCTCCACAGACACCTGATTTTCAGTAGGTTCTCTTTACTTCCACCTGCTGTGTCTCACATAGTTTATCTGCACTCTATAAGTAGCTCGGAATGCACAAACCCTCTCTTCCCGAGCACTCCCTAGTCCCAAATTATATGAGAAGCTTACACCTGATTGCACACTTGATAGAAACAATGACCAGAGCAAAAACCAGATGCAAGTCCTTTTAATCACAGAAATTTTGATCATTTATGTCTTCTTGAGATCCACTGGACTGCAGCTTTTTGGCCTATTTGGAAGTGATAAGCCCATATTCCAGAAGAGGCTGTCTTTCAAAACACTGAGCAACTGAGGCTTCTGCCCATCTGGGAATCACATATCTTCCCTTTCGATAAGGGGTAACACGGTCATAAGAAGCAAATTCCCTCCATCTTCCAACAATCCTGCCTTGTTCCTAATAAAGCACTTTCTTTCTGTCATTCTGCCTCTCTACTTTTTGATTCCAGCACTAGGAAGTAGGACCATCTTATTTACAGTTTTAAAGGGTTAGAGAAAGAGATTACTAGGTGGAACATACAGGATTTCAGGGCACTATAAATACTATGTGTGATATAATTGTGATAAACATGTCATTATACATTTGTACTTATGTGTAGAATATACAGCACTGAGTGAATCTTTTATAGTAAACTCTGAAATTTTTAATGTAAATGCTTCCTTTGACAATGATATATCAATGTAGTTCATCATTTGTAACAAATGTACCCCTCTGGTGCAGGATTTGGTAATGTGAGAGCTGTATATTTGTGGGTGAAGGATGTTCGTGAGATGGCTACACCTTTTATATTGCTGAAATTGGTTTTACTCAAAACCTAAAATTACCCTCAAAAAGTTGGTCTATTAACAAAAAGGCAGACTCTGGAGATGGAGAAGGGGACCAAGGGCTAGGAAGGTAGAAGAAGGGATTAAGGAATTCAAAATGATCAAAATATGCTATATACATGTACCAATTTCTCAAAACGAATGTAACTATGACATACATCTAATATGCATTAATGAAATACCTCTAAAAATAATAAGAGAATACAAATAGAGTTTATTTGGTTTTATGTGAGAAAGGATGGTATTAGAAGATTTGCAAGGGGAGATGAACTTGATTTCCTAGCAACTTCAGTTTTTGCACAGTTCATCATGGGTGCCATACTTCCTGGTTGCTGTGGCAATACTGACTTACTGCCAGAGGCTGTGCAGAACCTTGTTGCCAGGCAGAAAATGTATACATTTTTGCTACTCTAAGGTGGCCAAGAACTAACCCTGCACAGCACGGGAGGTCTCGCTTTAATCACAAAAGAAGTTCTAGGCACTCTATATCCTTAGCCAAATCAAGGGCCTTATTCACTCACATTGTTTCAGTGAATATTATCCAAATAATGTCAGAAATTACTCTAAGTACTAAGAATATAATTGGTCAAAAGAATGAAAGTCCCTCATTTGAAGAAGTTACATCGAGGCCAGGTTCAAGGAGAAGAAAATTTAAAAGAGGAAGTCAAATAACATGATAGTGTGCAGCGACGTATGATATAAACCTACTGAGCAGGGCGGTACTAGGCAGCCAGTAGTCATCTGATGGTGAAGTAATTTGGGGATCTCTGAGCTGAGATCCTGACAGTCAGTAACCAGACAGGTGAAGATCTAAGAGAAGAGCAGTCAGGGTGAAGTAAAACAGTACCAAGTCCATAGGAGAGAGGAAGAGATGTTTGGTGTTGGCCTCATGTGCCAAGCTACTTGGGTTTCTTTCTAAGGACAGTGGGAAACTCCTGGGTGTTTTTAATGAAGGTGTGTCCCAGCCTGTTTTAAGGTTATAAGGGACCACTGTGGTCACTGGCTGCTCTATAGAAATAGGTGGGAAAGAGGCAGGGAGAGAACAAAGAAGAAAAACTAGGAGGCTCTTACCCAAGTGTAGAGGGAGAAATCATGACTTGAGTCAGGCTGTTGATGGAGGGAAATGGCAGTGCTTGAGAGATATTTTGAAGACTAACTCACGAAGACCTCTGATAGAGTTGATGGCAGATAGCAAGTGAAGAGAAGGAGAGAATTCAGGCTGACACCGAGATTGGCTTGAATCTTTGCATCAGCCCTTTTGTGTGGATGGCCTTAGACTATTATTACATCTCTCTCATCCAAATCTAATGTATTTGAGGGGATGATTCTTCAGGGGTCTGTCATAATCTATACATCCTATGACCATTGATTTCATTCGTTCTGGACTATCTTTGCCAAGATGCTTGTACACAGAATAACCTTGGAAGATAAGCACCATGTTTCCCTCAGGAATAAGGGAGAGCTTTGTTTACTATACTGTGAATAAAGATGTCTCCCTTGGGGACCAAGTCCAGCAGGCTTAATTCCTATTCTGAATAACTTGGGTTCTCTAAGCTCAGAGATCTTTTCTAATTCATCTTAATGAATGTTATCTGAAAACTGGGGATCAGGCAGCCAGCGCATATGCCAAGCACTGTGTGCCTGTGTTGGTTCACATAGTGAACTTTTCCTTGTCTTTCACCCAAGAGTCTCCTGCCTTCTGTGATCATCTGTGAAACTCTAGCAGGCTTAATCGTTAACTTGAAAACATTTTCACAGCCTTCATAGTTCTTAATAGTTACCACCTGGTCTCTGGGATGCAGAAAGAAGTCCTCCTTCACTCCCATGTCAGACTCTTGAAGTATTCTAATGAGTTTCTTTCCTTGTTCCTACAAACTTTATGGAAGTTTCAGTTCCAAGGAAAAACAACATTTTGCCTATCAGATAAGAGCGGAGCACATTTTCCGACTTAATCTTTCTCTACTTCCAGCCGAAGCTGACCTTAAAAAGCTGTCTTCCCTTTGCTTATAAGGGAGAAGCTCCTATTGGTTCCTGTGCCTGTTCGGCACTGTATTTTCCATTTATTCCCTGTGTCGCCATTTTTTAAAGGGAATACGTGCACAGATAGAGCATAGCCTTGCAATCTTTGGCTTCAGACTTGGAGGCTGTGGCTTTGAATATCAGCTTTTTCCCATCACTGCCATGTGTACTTGGGAAATACATTTCACCTCTTTGAATTGTTGAACTGAAGTTCTCTGGAGGTCATATTTACATAAAAGTTCCTGCATGCTATTTGACTTTGGCTAAGCAGAGCGTAGTGATTGTAGAGAGATGGAAAAGTCAGACAGCCAGAACTATCTTGGCTCTTCACTAGCCATTCATTTGCATGCTCTGTATCTGACCTAACACTCTCAGGGCTATTAGGAGAAACTCTCAAAATACATCTTTAACATTAGCCATCCTCTGGGACATCGAGGCAGGATGTTCACAAGTTCAAGCCCAGCCTGGGTGACTCAGTGAGAACTTGTCTCTAAATAAATAAAGAAGATCTGAGGATCTAGCTCAAATGAAGACCCTAAGTTATAGAAAATAACATCTGAAACTTACAAGAGATTTCTCAACTTTGCTGTAGCCCACCTGCCTAATTTGCCCACCAGTGAATCTACGAAATGAATTATTACTTTCTTTTTTCTATGGCAATGGAAATCTATGTAACCCATTCCAACTTTGAACTTGTCATTGAGGGTAATTCGAATCCATATTCCCATGCCATGGGCACTCATATTTGGCTCAGAATAAACTATTTTCTTATTTCCTTTAAAACAGAGTTTTTATTTTACGTTGATATTTGTCAAAAAAAATCACAACTGATAAGTTAAATAGGCAAGAAGACTTTATTCAAGATTATGGCAATATTGATCAAGACTTTAGAGGTGAGAAAGATGAACTCGTTTTTTTAAAAAGTAAGAAAGTTTCTAGGAGCTTGAGGAAGCTAGCAGAGCAGCAATGAAGGCCTTTGGGGAGCAAGTTGCTCAGTGTGATTAGACCATCTGCATTTGCTAATGGGCACTCAGTAAAACTAGGCTCCTACTCTCCCCCACAGACTAGAAGACAGGGACCCTGTCATTCTTGATAATTATATTGTGAAGGAATGGCTTCAGTTCCTTGAGAAAAACATACTTTGGTTTGTAAAACCGGGAAGAAGCTGAGAGAAGACTGACGTCTCACAGGAGCAGACAGTTTACAATTGAAAGTTTCTGAGGTAAATGCTCGATGGAAGGGAAGACAAGCTCTATTGTCAGGAAGAAACCTGTGCGAAGATTTTGGTCTAGCAGAGAAACATTAAAGGTCAAAGATTTTGTGCCTTTTGTAAACACTTCTTCATCACATTGTTGAGAAGATTAAATAAACATACAATTTGTTTTATATTCATCTATATTTTATTCTGTTTTAGTTTATTTCACTTTTCTTTTTTTTTTTTTTTTGTGGGTACCGGGGGTCAACCTCAGGACCTCGCGCGCCAACAGGCACCCGTGCCACTGAGCGATATCACCGGCCCCTTTTTCGTATGTGGGATCCGGGAGTTGAACTTGGGCCATCGCGCTTGCAAGGCAGGCGCTTACGCCGCTGAGCCATCTCACCGGCCCTACAATTTGTTTTAAATTGCATATCTAAATTGACTGTATGTGATAAGGGTAGATTTCAGTATTGGAACCTTAATTCAGAAAAGTAATTTAAAATATTAGGCTAAAAATTATTGGCTAGATAATAAGTGCCCTCCTTTTTTTTCTTTTACATAGTTATAGGAAGGAAATATTTCCTATATTTTTTCTATATATTTGGAAACAATGTATGTTTCTCCATATAATGAGGGATCTTGAGACCCTAACAAGACAGGGTAACGTATTTGGATAAGTGAAGTGTCATTAGGTGAATGAAGTTACACAATAAAGAAGTAGAAAATGAAAATTATTTGAAAGGGAGGTGAGTGGAGCTTGGAAGAAGTAAATTTATAAATGATGGGAGAAAGTCTGGGAGATTACGATAGGATAATTTAGTTTAACAGAGTCCAATATAGATTTGAGGCAATTATCCATTGGCACTACCTGCTGGGATAATTGAGAGAACTTGCCAAGAACTCTTCAGAGAAATCATTAGGTACTTGAGGGTGCCTAAAATGAATGCCTTGCTGCTGAGGCTATGTACGTATTCTTGGTCACAGATTCCTGACAATAGCTACGGAAGAGCATTTAGCCAATTAGGTACAAGGATGAGAATCTAGATCAAAAGTAAAAATGAAGAGTCAGGAGGACTTCTCCTATTAGTTTGGTTGACTCAACAGCATGGAATCACACTTTTCAGTGAAATATTTGTAGATCCTATCCTCTATAAAATGTCCGTAACTGTCCACTTTCAAAGTGATCCAAAACAAAGAACGCATGTGTATGTAAAGGAAAGGTCCACCACATTACCACAGCTGGTGTCCAATTTTAGTGAAGCAACATCTACAACCACTTCCTCAGAAATCTAATTTTCTGAACCTTTGAAATGGCCTCTGGATTTCAATCACCTTCATATTTGAATTTAAGAAAGAGATCAATAATGATACTGTGTCTAAAGCACTTTGCTATGGTGATTTTCCACCAGTGTTTTCTACTTAAGGGGTTTAAGGAGACACATGCTTCTCCTTCAAATTCATGCATGTCAAAAATATTAAGAAAGCTACTACGAGAGGGAAATCAGAGTGAGATACCAGGTAAAAGTTTTATAGATATATATTCTGGGAAATTTTAAACAAGTTCAGTTTTAGAGTTCTTTAACCTTGCTGAAATACGAATGACTCATTTTTGTGCCTGACCAAATTACAAAAAGTAGGTCATACATTTTGATAAGGATCTTAGGAAAAGTTGATAAATTTTCATTTAATGGTCACATTAAGTGCAATCTTATTCATTGCTGTATTTCGTTTAATAAGCTGAAGTAAGTGCATGTCTTAATTTGCCCCAACCTACTTAGCTTGAATACTATCTCGTCGTAGATTATAAAACCCGTAATGGGTAGAAATTTAAGATGACTTCCATGACCTTCAGTCCTTGCTGTTACACCTATAATTATTACTATGTTACCTCATTTGACGGAAAAGGAAATTATCTCAGTGAGCCTAATATAATTACATAAAACTTTTAAAAGCATAAATTTATTTGGCTGTAGGAAAAGGAAAACTCCACAGAGATTGGGTACATAGGCATAGTCTAGACATTGTTTCTAGTCATTGAAATGGAAAGGGCCAATGCAAGGATCAGTTAATGGCCTCTGGAAGCTGAGAGTGACTCCTGACCTGACAACTCCCAAGTGACCTTTGATAACTATCCAAGAAAACAAAGACATCAATTCTACAACTGCAGTAAAACAAATTCTGACAATTATCTGCATAAATTTGGAAACAGAGTTTTCCTAGGGCCTCCATATAGGAGTTCAGCCCTGCTAATGTCATGATTATGGCCTTGTTCACATCATAATCAAGAATGTATCTGGGTCAGCCTGAAAATCTAACCTACAGAACTTTGAGATAATAATGCTTGCCTTTTAAAGATGCTAAAATATAAAAATTAATACATCCCAGAAGCCTAAATTATGAAACAGTAGACCCCCCCTTATCCATAAGGGATACATTGCAAGACCCCATCAGATGCCAGATAGCACCAAACTCTCTGCTCCCCACTCTCTCCCTTCCTCCTTCCTGTGTTTTATCATTTACACACATACCTATGTTAACCTTTTTCTATTTGACTTAAAGGAAGCAGTTGATGATTTCTTTCTGACATATCAGTCTTGCCAGCATTACTCCTCTTGTGCATTTTGGTTATCACTGGCTAAAATAATGGTTACTTGAACACAGCACCGTGATACCACACAATTGATCTGATAACCTGAGGTGGCTACTAAGTGAGAAATAGGCAGGAAATATGCAGAGCTGGAAGATACTGGAAATGGGATGATTTATGGTCTGGGCCGTATGGAGCAAGACAGTATAATAATTTTTTACACTACTCAGAGCTTACTTGCAGAATTTTCCATTTAATATTTTTGGGCAGTAGTTAGCCAAAATATAACAAACCTAAGAAAGTCAAACTATGGATAAGGGGTAAATACTGGGGGTTTCATCTAAAAATATAGAGACCATTCACAAAATAATCTTCTGCTATTTCAAAGAGAAGAAACTTCCAATTAACATTTTAGGCACATTTTTATGCTGTTTTTGTATAGTCCATCTCCTGTTTTTCTGTTATGATATCAACATTGTTTTCTTCTTTTATAAAGCAAATTGTTATGTGATAATGAGCAATTTTTAAAATGTGATAAATATGAAGATATAATTTTTATGTGATAAAAATGAAGATATATCGCTGTTTCCTCCCAAAGCATTAATCTAACCTTTGTCCTTGGTATTATTTGGCCCTAAGACTTTCTAGAGAACACTATTAAAAATGAAAGTTGTTTGATTTCCTTAAAAACAGATGAGATGACATCTCCAATTCCACACAGAAGATGTGAGGCAGTGTCGCATAAAGTCAGCTCATGGCTCCCTCAGTAGCTCTGCTTGAATTCCAGTTCTGGTTCTGCCAGTTTTTCCCTGTGTAATCTTAGCAAGTTTCTTAAATATGGCATTGTGTCTCTTTTTCTGGAAAACTGTGGGAAATAATACCTATTTCCCAGAATGCACTACAAGGCAAGTACTTCTTAGAAATACAATGAACACTCAGCAAATTCTATAATCTTCATTTTCACAAAAGAGCCACTCAAGGCTAACAGTGCAATATGGATAAGTATGGCCAACTTTTACCACTCTCAAAACCACTCTTTCTCTTGTCTGCTCTATTTCTGTGGTTAAGTCCCACCTTCTTCCAAGTTACACAGACTCAGAATCTCAGGATTATCAGCGGTTTCGAAGTTAAATATTTTCTGATTGACCCCTGCTGCGTCCCCTAGGTTTTGGCTAGGTGGAGCCCTAACAGAGACTCTTGTTCCCAATCTGGAGAGTGGAGCCTCAATGCAGCCATTCCTATCTCCCACAGTGTACTG
Source organism: Erethizon dorsatum (assembly GCA_028451465.1). Classification (NCBI taxonomy): domain Eukaryota; kingdom Metazoa; phylum Chordata; class Mammalia; order Rodentia; family Erethizontidae; genus Erethizon; species Erethizon dorsatum. Next base: position 63,362,295 of record CM051833.1, read on the forward strand.
TGGCCATGACTGCTTCATCCTCCCCCTGGGTCCTCCTTCGGCTTTTTCTAACCCGAGACCAAGAGTGTGTGTTTAGCTTTATGACAAAGAACCTCAGCTTCCCCAGGATACCCATTAACTAGGGCAGAAGCAAGAAGAATGGACAGAAGTTTCAGCCCGTCCTTAGGGGCTCGCTCCATTTAGGCTTGTGAGTATCTCGTTCTCTTACACTTACCTCTGTCTTGCCTTGCGAAGTGTCTGCCATGTGGACTTCCTCTCCAGCACCAGATTTGCAAAGGCTGCTTAGTCAGCCCCACAATTATCATTTGCTCTGCAGAGAGGAGAAGTGAGCTCTTAGGCATGAGGCTGAAAGAAAAGAAACAACAAAGGATCCCCAAAAACTAAAAAGATGTGTTTGAACAAGCATCTGGGAAAGGAACAACCTACATAGGGGCTTTAGAAAAGGGTGAGGAAAGAAAGGAAATAGAAAAAAAGTCCCAAATAGTAGTGGAAAATCTTCACACAAGGAGGTAGGACATGCAGGAAAGAATTCAGACTATTTAGTACAACGTTTAATTCTCTCAAGTCTTACTAAAAAGAAAACCAACTCATTCTTATGAGAATTTAAATTAGCCTAATAATCGATCAGTCCAGTTATTTTCAAAAGTGAAATGATGCAATAGGCTGTTATTGTCATTTTAGCTGATGTCATGAACAATCCTAGCAGGTGTTTAGATTTTAAGATTAGTACAGCAACAGTTTGAAACTGAAACTCTGCAGTTGGTGGAAAGGTGAACAATTAATAAATTCATTGAAATGGGAAGATAATGAACAATGCATCCTAAGTAGCTTGAATTAGGAACCGAACGCAACATCTGCATGAGTTTATTATCTTTTAAGACACAAAAGAAAACAAACAATTAATGTAAAACTGACTGTAACCCTTCATCTACCAGCAACTACCTTGAAATATTCTGGTGATTAATTGGATATTTAATTTTAATAAAACACACAAGAAACAGGTTACTAGAGAACATGAAAAGATGGCACAAAGGTCTATAGATCTTGCACTATCAAATTGTTATGTGACTGTAAATAAATAATCACAAACTTAATTCTGATGTCAGCGTAATGGCAAAATAGTACTGCCACATTCATGGGGACATTATGGTATGGACATATATCATCTTTGGACAGCTTTTTAAGTTGCGTACTTATTATTCTACTGTGAGATCAAAACCACTAAATCATTTTACCACTTTACTATTAGGATGATGGAGAACACCTATTAGCTATTTATGACCCCAAGGGTAGAAAAGAAAGAGAGCAGCCAGCATTAGCGCTTAACATGATGACAGTCCTCATTCTGTCCTGTTGGTTCCCGCATGCTCAGGTCATCAGAGCCCCAAGAGACACCACATGCTGTCCAGCACATTTCCCTGAGAGGCTTTCTGCCAACCAGGACTGGCGTGAGTGAGATGTTTCTTTTACACATTTACATACATAGATGATGCATATCACCACTTTCCTTCTTTTGAGGCATAGGGCACAGGCTATAAAATTCATCCTTTCAGACTATACAGTCCAGTAGGATTTTGTCCATCTGTTGTTTTCCTTTCCTTTTGGAAAATTAACAGTATTATGCAACCACCACTACTTCCAAAACGTGTTTGTCGCCACAAACAGAGTGTAGTCATTCGGAGACTATTTGGACATTCAGAAAAAAAATCAAAACTTAGAACCTAAGTAGATCCAGTGACCAAATGCAACATGCAGAGGGATCTGTAAAGTAAATCAGAAAATGACAGTAAATCTGCCACCTTCGTATTCTAGGCAATTAGAGCGTCTGGAACTTTAGCGTCCCTTGCTGTAGGTCTAATGATCAGATTAGCCATGGAGATTTTAAGTAACAGAAACCACATTCACATTCCATTGGTTCAATACTTAAAGGCTATGGTGACAACTCCCTCAGGTTCTGATTTGTTGTCTGCTGAATTCTGTCTCCGTCTACAGTATGCCAATACACCCAACTGAAAAATCAAACTCCAGGCCGAAAATCCCATACCCAGATAGCCCTTTTTAATGAATTGGGGTTTCATGTGCTTTATATCATCCTGTGTTTATTTCTGATATATCATTGATAATAGTTCACATATTTAAAATATCCTTCAAGTCTCTCTTAAATGTGCAAAACAATATATTAGGAAGCAACTTACCAATAACTAACCTCAGAACGATTACTAAACCTTTGCTCCTCTGTTACGGACAGGAGAGAGGCCTTACTGGAAGGCAAGGAATGGCTATTTGTACACAAACCTCTCTTAGGCCAAAGGTGGATAAAATGAGGATCATTAGAAGTGAGCAGAGAGCAGTCCAGGCATTTCCAAGAGAAACAGGGAAGGATTGAGCTCTGAACTCAGAAGGCCTTCCTTCTCTTTTCAAATCCTCCTTTTATCCTAAAACGATCCAACTCTAAATGTTTTCTTTTCTTGGGGCAGAAAATCACACTGCCTCTATTTCAGGTTGTGGTCATACTCCATAGGGTCAGGATCCTCCTTCATCCAAAATTCTGTTCCTGTGTTGAGCTCAGTGACACCACACACCTGCTGGAAAACTATGCAAAGCATTATTACTCACATAATGTGGCTATCTGTGGGGAGCAGTGCCAGTTGGTAACCAGGTCAAACTGGCCTAAGAGAGTCAGAATGGGGAGTGGCTGGGGTTTCATTATGGTGGTTGGGGGGTTGGGGCTGAAGTGCAGATTGTTGCATGCAGGCATGGACTAGGCATACATGTGCTAACCTCCTGCCAGTGCCAAAGGGAAGCACGTCCAGGTTTTCTTACCAGTTTGCTCTTACGTAAGGCAGAAGGGAAGGGGATATGGAGGAGCTCGCAAGCTGTCAGCAATAAAATGCCAAAAACGGAGGCAGGAGCTGAATTATGTACCTTTCACTGCTTTACCTTTCTTGCTTTCATCTTCATCTATTTCTTTTATATACTATTTGCCTTACATATCAGTCTTATCATCATCTCCCCCCTCATTGTAGAGATGGAAATGTAAGTTCAGTTTACACAGGCCTGGCTGCTTTCCTGATGGCTCCACGCCATGTTCAACCCAGTTCCTAGACGACCACTTGGCACCATAAGGACTCAATCAGTTTTAGTTGAGTAAATAAATTCATCTTTGTTTCTTCTGCACAATAAGTATATTGCATTTAAAAGTAATTAAAAATTTGTTGAAAGAATGAACAAAATTCAATAATAATCATATTCATCCAAACCACTTTGATGTCAGACAAATAATATAATTTTAGGGATAATGGTATCTCATATGTATTATTATTAAAAATAGTAAATTTATGTATGAGTGGTTTTTTTTAACAATGCTGTAAATCCTGTGATTCATAGATTTTTAATTCAAGTTAATATAATCCAAATACTATGTCCAAATAAATGAAACAGTCATTTTGAAATTTTTCTTCGTCTCTTGGATATTGCCAGCCTAGAAGTTTATGGAAAAAAAGATTTGGCAAGAAGTAGTGAGCTCACACTGGTGCCCTAATATATCCTAGGACAGTGATGTGCAGCATTTTAAAAATTTATTTTTATCAAACAATGTTTTTAAAAATCTATCCACAAAGGCAGCAATGACATATTTTAAGATGCACTCCAGGATAATTTCATTTCCAAGGGAATGTTACTTTGACTTGCAATTTACTATTGATTATAATCCAAGATATTTAAAGTTAAAGATATTTAAAGTTGTTAAATTGTAGGTTTTTGCCAGCAAAGAGATAAATGTCTCTGACAGCAAGGAAATCTAAGATTATAATTTATTATCCTATAGAATATTAATCTATAAAATATAGGAATATAAACCCTACTACTAATACTACTGTTAGACAGTAGTATTCTAGCACTTTTTATTTTTACTGCTTTAAATGCCTGTACACACCCAGTTCCTCAAATGCTATTTCTCTGTTATGAATGAAGTAATTTTTGATGTGTTCATCCTCTATTTCAATGACAGTTGTTTTTATTTGTAACCTTAAAAATTATAATAAATTACCACTCGAAAACCAGAACAACAGCAAAAAGAAATGACGTTGCGAAAACAAACAAAAATACCTAACAGTTTTGCCACCCATCAGAGGAGATAATTTGAAACTAGGTCTTTCATTTAAGATTCGTAGGCACTCATAAAATCTCACAAGGCCCTCCACAAGTTCTAGAGTTTAAATGCAAAAGTCCATGGTTAGGTACTATCTAATGTAAGGGCCTGAGCAGCTCAGTTATTTCTATAACCATAAAAATGTATTTTCAGTATTTGACAAATAATATCGTTCAGTTGCTTGTGCTAGAGAGGTATAACTTTCAAATCATAATGCCAGTATTTTATAACAATATATTGCGCTTAGACTTCTTTTCATGTAGCAAATTTTCTGAAAGAATTTTAACCTTACAAGGATAGCTCATATATCAGTCATGGCTCTGGTTATTGCCAGGCAGGTAATAGTGGTCGGTAATAAGCTGTGGAAAGTAATAGTCGGAGGTGGGTAATAGCAGCAAAGCTAGCCGACATTGCCTTACCCATAAGTCACCCTGTTAGGCATATTAAAGGATCATCGTGTGGGTGACAACAGCTTATCCCCCAACACCCACAAACACTCACACACACAGACACACACTCAGGGTCCCAGTCAACTGCCTTCAAATACAACTTCTGCCAAAACAAACGGAATCTCATCCAAGTCCCATTTTGATTTAAATCAGCATTTGTTCAGGTATCTTGAGCATTTTTAAATATTATCTAAGATGCTGACATGAAATGCTTGCTTTTCTTTCCTCCAATTCAGTTGGGACAGCCAAGTCATCACTGGAAAGAGTTCAAAGGACAGAAACTTACCACGCAGGCTGTCACCCACTCCCACTCCACGTACATCCATTCCTGTTCCCTGTCTCTCCTGCCCTTGCCCACCTCAACTAATTTTTCCCCCTCTAAAATGATATTTATCATTTAAGAAGTAGTCTGTTCATTTTCTACTTTTTGCATATTCTGTTTATGAGAAATTTTTCTAATAAAATATTTTAGGTAAAGAAAATGTTCTGGGATGAATATACGAGGGATGACTTAGAATTGAGGCAATGTTCATCATCCTTGCAGTTCCAAAGAACCATGGTTTGTAAGAGACAAAAGCAATAATCAATGACTGTAAAATTGCTGGGCAAAACATCATCGCTCTCTTCTGCCTGATGATGCATTATTTGCTTTATTCAGCATGGTGCAGTTTGAGGGTGGTTCCCTCTTTTTCATTTTTGGAATCAGGAATCAAAAGATGTGAATAAATGAGACCCTTTGGTTAATATAAAGTATTCGAATTGCATTTTTCTGGGGTTTATTTTTAAAAGACAAGACATTGCAAACATAGTAGCATGACGGTGTGTTTTAACTTTAATTGAATCAACAAACAAAAATGCCTGTGGTTTATTTATTAGTTGTAAAAACTAAACACTTTAGAGGTGAATGTATGCTTTGCTCATGAAAAATTCAATGTACGGCAATATAAATTAACTGATAAACCTTAGCATTTTAACAAAATTGATAAAACGTAACACAATTCTTATTTAAATAAATAGCCACCTTTGTTCATTTGAAATATTCTCAGCTTCATAATGGCCTAAGAAGAGATATCTACATATCTTCCTATCATTTTTAGAGTTATCTTTAACATGGATATTTTTGTAAACACATTTCTGGATCACCCTTTGCCTACTAAATGTAATGTAATGTTATATTTGTTTCATTTAATAAAAGAAAATTCCTCCATCTACTCAATTATTTTTTTTCTTTTTGTCAAGTGTCCTCAGAAAAATAAAACAGCTTTTTCATTGTCTTTTTTGAAAACATGATGTGACATCCCAAATCTCATAGAGAAAACTTCCCACTGTTTAAACCATTCTGTCATATTTGAAAAATGAGCCTTTGCCTTAACAACTCAAAAAAGGAAAAGCTTTGTTCACCTACCTGTGCTTTTATCATAGCATGTCTATTTTATTCATCTTATGTCCCTTGTACCAAACCCCAAGAAAAAATCCTTTCCATTATTAGCAAATAATAATTATATAGAAATTGATAACTAGGGTCTCCAAGAAGGGGCTCATACTGGTCTAGCCTTGAAAGAGGCAGAATTTCATACCCCAAATCTCCATGCAAGTGAAGTGAAGTCCCTGATGACTGATTTTTCCCACCTGAAAATAATTTTTAAACCTCTTTTAAAAATTCGTGATAATCTCTGAAGTCACCATTCCCTCTTTCTCCTTCCAAACTACTGGTCAGTGAGTTCCCAGTAAAATGGTCCCAATCAAAACCCTTCCCTCATCTTCATCTTCCAGTAGCTCCTCATACACATGCGTAGATCCTTCCCCAGCAACCTGTGTCAGTTATTCACAGTGCTTGTTACAGTTTTAAAATATTAGGCCGGATGAGGTGGTGCACGTCTATAACCCCAGAACTTTGGAAGGCTGAGGCAGGAGGATCACCATGACGTCCAGGCCAGTCTGGGCTACCTAGTGAGTTCAAGGCCAGCCTGAACTGCATAGTGAAACCCTATCTCAAAAGGCAAAAAATAAATAAATAAAATAAAATATTTAGATGTGTGTTATTTGATAAATTTCAGTTTATCAAGATCACATACTACTTAAGGACAAAGATTACATCTTGCCTTTGGCTTATTATCATCTCTTAAATAACACTAAGGGCTCAGTACAGTATCATAATTCTATACATACTTTTTGAGTGAGAAAGCAAGGAATAAAAGTCAATGGCCTTCTCCCAGACTTCGAGGTATGAAGGTCAAAAGTAGCAGTGTACGCCATCCCAAAACATGCCACTTTGACATAAATTTCATTTTGACCTAAAGGCAGGTTCAAGAAAAGCTGTTTCTGAACTCCTGTTTTCTAAAAGCAGGACGTATACCTCAGTTTGGTTCACAAATGCTACTGTTCACGAACAATTTGGTGCCACCCTCTTCTGCACCAGGAAGGACACAGTGGACTATTGAAGATGACTTTGAACCACTATCACAGTAAACTAATTGTAAACTTACAAAACGAAATGAATCATTAATTGGAATATATGCACATTTTGATCCTAGAATTTCCTAAATGAGTTAGTAATGCATGGACCGAAGACTGGCCCAGAGTTTAACAGCTTTCCCAAGCTCACAAGTGGAGGAGAGCTGAAAGCATGCAGTCCTTCGGTGGAAGAAGAACACCACCTCTTCTTTACCTACATTGCTTTTAACCTAAGCTTTCTATATTTCCAATGTGTCTCTGAGAATTTGACTCATACTCATATGGAAAGGGCTATTCATGAACTTTTACTATATTGGATATTTTAATTTAGGACGTTGCAAACCCCATCCTAAAGCTACTCAAACTGTAAAGTATAAATTTAAATCAAATTTAATCAATTTCTATAACATCATCTGCTTCTGATGTAAATTAAATAAGCTGATCTTTTTAAAAAGTTATTTCAAAGCACTTATCAACAATTAAAAATATCAAACCAATATTGTACTACAGAAATTTCAGGGTTTGATGGTTCTTTGGAGAATGTAGCTCTGCTCCTAGAAAATTTCAAAAGGAAAAAAAGGAGCTTATAGTTTCCATGAATCCGTAATTGCACTGAAATGTTATCCTAATTGAAATTGATGTATTTTAATATTATAGTATACATCATCATCCAAGCATGTATTATCTAATTCTCTGAGGAAATATGCTATTGTTGGCTTTACTGATTACTATTGGTTATGCCAAGACTATATAAATTAGACTGGTAGAAGACTAATGGTTATAAATGAGTTTGGATGACAGAGGTGCGATAATTTCTATTTGATAGAAAAGATGACAATAAAGGTTATAATTTTATTCTTCTGCAGGCACTTCTAGTTTTTTACCTTACACTGAAATATTTTTCTAGCATTGTTTAATTTAGTGACTGCAAACAATCTTCTGAATCAGCTTTCCTATCTGGTGTGTTTCTCCACTAAGAAATTAAGTAAAAATCTGACGCCCATTTTCTATACATTTGAATGCAAATCATAGTTTTAACTTTTGCAATTCATACCCTAACACAGCTACTGCAAAAACCTATCTAGAATATAGATAATTCTAATGAACCAAACAGACCAGAATGGATCATTAAGTCTAGCTGATCAACTCCTTCCTGCTCACATCCCTAACCATTCCCCCACTGCAGAAAATAATGATCGGAACTCTAAAAACATTCTTTCAGTTACACAAACTTTTGTGGAAAAGAATATCTTTGAAGATAAATTATTTCCCTCTTCTAAACTAGAGCTGTTAGAACAATATGTGAATTTTATATGAAAGGAAGTGAAACACGTATATTCCATCTAACAGACACTGTTAAAAGGTCTTAAAAAGAAGGACTGTGACTGGAATGTCAGTAATTGTGATCAATCAGCCAAACCATACTTAGAATCTTCTTAGCAGGTATTTAAGGTCTAGGTAGATAAATTTGAGATCACATACTTTTTTAAAGGTAATCCATAATAGTGACATTTTAATTTATAAAGATATGCATAGACTTTGATAACTAGTTAAGATAATTAAAACTCTATTTGTGATCTGTTCATAAGTTACAACTTACATGTGGTGAGTAAAAAAAATTTGATTGGAAAAGTTCATAAATTTGACAGAACATGAGAATGTGTGTTTTTACAGGAAGGCTTTTAAAATGTGTATTTAAAAATAACAAATGTATTTTAGCATTAGGGTTACAAATGAACAGTCTTTGTAACCACTGAAACAGATCTTTTGCCATTATGAAGGATCTTCTTGTCTTGATTGATAAACACCCTGAAAAATAAATGCTACACTGGGACAAGTTGTTCAAAAAATACCTATGCACATTTAATTTTAAAGTATATATTGATGAGATACAAAATATTAAATAGGTGTGCACATTTAACATAAGCTATATAATGATGAGGTACAAAATATTTAATTGTATCAATCTGTTGAAATAATATAACTAACAAAAACTGGACTTCCTAAAGCACCAGAATCAACAATCTCCTATTTCTTCAGGATTTCTTTTCCATTTCTTCAGGATTATTCATTAATAATCAATAGGATAGCTGGAATTGATGGACTTTGCTTCCACTAAGTTACTGTCCAAAATAAATTAAAGAATATAAGCCACTCCTTGTTAAAAAAAAATCTGCTATTCAGAAAATAGCAGGTGCATACAAGTTTGTCTGTATGAAAATGTCCTTATAGGTAATGCAATAACAGAGACAATCATAGAATTCCATATTGATTTATGTGATAAACTAACTTATAGCAAAGCAACCATGCTTCTGTTTAGATTTTATAAATGTGTTTTTAAATTAAGGGGAAGCATGATATTGATGACTAAACTAAAAAGGAATCTAACAGAGAAATTGAAACTATAAAAATAAAATGGAAATGTTAGAACTGAAAGTACGTTATCTGATCTGAAAAATTTACTAGATGGAAGCATAAACAGCACATGTGGGATGGTGGAAGAATCAGTGAACATAAAGAAGATCAATAAAAATTATCCAATTTAATGGAGTGACATATTCAAGAAAAATAAATCAAGGCTGAGAACAATGGGAAGATACTGTACATAATGCATGTAATTTTTGGTGTCCTATAAGGAAGAGGTAGAGAGAGAGAGTGCAGAAAATTAATTTTGAAGACATAATTGTTACAGATGTTACAAGTTCATGGAAGACATTCTATCATAGCCTGTTCCAAGAAGTTCCATCATCCCCATGTAAGATATATTCACACACAGAGAAATTCACCCAAACAAACCCAGCCTCACTATGGTCAGGGAACTAGAAGTAATGCATAAAACAAAATATTCATAGCAGTAAAAAAATTCATTATAGGAAATTAATAAACTAAACTCTTACCTCTAATTCAAAAGTTTTAGCCAGAAAAAATTGAAGTATTCAAAGTGCTAGAAGAAAACAAAAATCCAAAGGAGCGTTTGCTATCTACTAGAAATTAATATGAAATGAAAGCATTTTTGTATGAATAGAAACTGACAAAATATATTTCTAATGTACCCATGCCTCAGAAAATAATGATAAAAGAAGTCTCACAGGATTAAGATAAATTATTCCAGATGGTCACTCTGATATATAAGCAATAAAAGATAGCAGAAATGTCAAATACATCGGCAAAAAATGCTATATGTGTGTTTATGGGTGTGTAGGATTTTTCTCAAATATTAATGCAAAAGTTTCAATAATGTATTCTGAGGTTTATAACATATGTATCCTTTACCAATGTATGTAATGAAAATGCTACCAACACACAGATATAATTGATCGATACCCAATGCACAATAAATGTACAAGCATCACATTGTACCCCATAAAGATGCACAATTTCTACTTATCAAGAAAATAAAAGCTGGGCTGGTGAGATGGCTCAGCGGCATAAGCGCCTGCCTGGCAAGCGCAAGGGCCCGAGTTCGACTCCTGAAACCCACGTACGAAGAAAGGGCTGGTGACATCGCTCAGCGGCACAGACACCTGCTGGCATGCGAGGTCCTGAGGTCAACCCCCAGTACCCACAAAAAAAAAAAAAAGAAAAGAAAAGAAAAGCTAATGAAAAATGAGAACAACATTAAAAGACATTTATTTCACATAAAGCAAGTCAAAAAAGGAGAAACAAAAGATAATGAGAGAAACAGAAATTAAATAAAATAAATTTGTACTTCAATCATTTATTAACAATATTAGTAAATGCAAAAGGACTTAAACAGTTCCATCAAAAGATAGAGATTGTCAAATTGAATAAAAACAGAGGATCCAACTATGTACTATTTAAAGGGGACATTTTAAATACAAACACAGAGAGTCGAAAGGGTGAAAAATGCAAAGAGGAATCTGAGGGGATAACCAGTGTATATTAATATTAGATAAACTAGAAGTTGATATGTAATACTAAAGACCAATAGATTCATTTCATGCATGGGAAGACATCATCGTAAATTTGATAATTTATAATATATAACTTATATAAAATTATGACTCTATACTTGACCAATGTCCAAGTTCTAAACTAAATGGCATCAAAGAAAAAATAAACAACAGTTACAGGTGACTACTTCAAAACTTCTTTCAGTAAGTGACAGAGTAAGGAGAGCACCAGTAAGCGCATAACAGACATGAACGAATCTACCAGCCTAGTGACACTTCCGGGCCTTCTGCCAGGCAAGAGCAGAATGCTTCCCTTTCAAGTGTGCCCAGAATACTCACTGCGTGAGCTCATGTCTGAGCTGTAATACAATGATCAGTAAATTTTGAAGCATAAAGGTCACACAGGTAAAGGTCACAAAGTTCAACAAGATGTCATTGAAAATCAATAACAGAAATTTGACAGTTTTTAGGTACTTGGAAATTAACACACTTCAAAGTAATCTGAGTCTAACAAGTAGGCAAAAGAGAATTAAGAAAAGAATTTGAACTGTGTGATCTAAAACAATAGATCAAATCGTGTGCTATGCATCGAACACTATTGATTCGCTGATAAAATTTATTTTTCTAATAAAAAAGAAAGTTGTGGAGTAATGATAGAATCTTCTATCCTGTTAAAAAATAAAAAGAATGAAGCAAAAAAAAAATAAATAGATAATGAACAACAATAGAAATAATCAAAACAAAGGTAAGTGGAAGATAATATGATAATAAATCCAAAAATTTAAATAAAACCAACACATTCTTTGAAACACACAAACTCCCTTAAAGTTCAGTCAAGAAGAAATAGATAAACAGCTTTATTTCTACTAAAGAAATTGAATTCTTAGTTAAATGTCTTCCAAAAGGAAAATTCTGGGGCCAGAGGAACTCTGTTAAATTCTGTCCAATATTTAATAGGGAAATAACACCAATAATGCAAAAACTTTTTCAGAAAAATAGAAAAAGACCATTACAATGCATTTTAGGAAGCTAGAATCCCTGTAATTCCAAAACAGGCAAAAACTTCAAAAATATATAAAACTGTAAGCAACATACAAAGAGAAATGTGAAAAACCTCAAACAAGATTAACAAATTGAATCAGCAACACACACACACACACACGGAATAGTCCATGACTTTTGGTCTCTTTAATATAACTGTGATATATTTTCTAGACTTTCAAAGCTATTTTTACAAAATGGACTGGGAGAGCACAAAAATGTCTTTTTATTCAATGCTAGCATCCACTCTAAATGGGAAAGCACAGGGCTTGTCCCTGGATACACTGTGCACTGGATACAAAGTGCCATAGATCAGCTTTGATTAACATAAAATCTTTATGTTTTCCTTGAATAATATATAAGATTTAAAATAAAATAAATATTTAACTACATAAAGAACAGAACAAAATAAGAAAAGATAGCTTATTTCTGAACTCTCCGCAATGTGCCCCAATCTTCCTTTCCCTCCAATAGTAAAATATTAGGGAAAAAAGACTCAAAGGAATGTGCAGAGGTAATCCATCAGGTCTCACAACCTGAGCTTTAAGAAGAGAAATCAGTAGAATTGGGAAGATATTAATGATAAAATGCTAAAATTGCAACCACCAGCTACCCCACTACGACTGCAAAAGGTGTTATTTAAAGGCATTTTGGGGGGACCTTTTTCATTCTCAACTGTGTCATGCTTCATTCTGGCTCATGTTCAAAAGATGTATAAATTTTACAGATGTCTTCCTCCCTAAGGACTTTTCATCTAAAGCAGAAGGTTTTCCATTCATATGTTCTTAAACCCATTGTTTATTTCATTCAGTATGTTTATGAAAACCATTTCTTTTACTGCTGTTTCTACAGCACCCAAAATTGTGCCTGGCAAAATAGTTACTTGGCGAACATCTCATGAGTGATGCAACTAGAGAAAGTGAATTCTGCAACATGTACTTAGGGGAATTTTGTACCAACAAAGCTGTAAATAACCAAACAAAATTGATAATAGCAATGCAAGAACAAATAACACGGAGTTGAAAATAATAACATTTCTACAATTTAATTTTATTTATAGTAAAATAATAAAGAAAGCATTCAGGATATATTTGTAGGATAGTTAATTGAGAGAGGAAAAGATGAATGGGTGGGTTCCTATTTTGTTTGTATCTTCTCCCATAGGAAGAGTGCCCTACAAAAGAACTGAGAAAATAAAAGAAACAATGTAAAAAAAGAAATTAAAACCCGCCATAGATGAGGAAATTATAACAGAGCTTGTTGTGGCTACTTCAAAGGAAACTAAGTCTCTTGTTTTAAATGAGTTATGTTCTTATTTACTAAGGGACTTTGTCAATAAAGTTACCAAGGAAATGCAAAGCAAGAAGACACTTAACAGACAATAAATGTGGAGAAATGATTAACAATTTAAATGACTAAAGAGCTTGACTTTACATCAAGTAAGTCTTTAATAAGGAAAACTCGAAGGATAGCTTGTGAAGACTCACCTTTGTAAGCATCCTTTGTTCTAGATCAACATAGGTTAATGATGTTTAATTAACGTGGTTTCTTCCTTGGGTTGAAGTGTTTTTAAGCAAACTCTGGGTGGCCATTCTAGTTCTATATACATCAGTAAGGATCTGCAAAAAAAGGTATTTTCTTTTAAAACAATAAGATACATATCTTCCAGGCTCTTCATCTTACACATATCATTCACTTTCACTTTCCTCTTCGCTCTTGCCACAAAACTGCTGATGGGCTGCAGATTATTATTATTATTATTATTATTATTATTATATGAATCTATTCTGACTGTCATTCTTATGTATAATGGGTCTAGCAATAAGACAGCAAATTATAAATATGGAATTGGCATTCCTTGAGAGGCATAGCTTCTATATCCTTTCCTTAAATTTGATTGGGTTTGACTGTCTTGACCAATCCAGTACAGAGCACATGATGCTGTACTCCTAACATTAGGTCATAAAAGGTCATGCAGCTTTTTCTTTTTCTGGCACAACCTCTTTTGGATCTCTCAGCTGCAGTTCTCAATGTGTGATCCCCACATTACAGCAAATTGGAAAGGCCAAGTGTGGGTTCACTAGGTGGCAGTTCATATTCATCCCAGACTTACTGCCATCTCCCACCAAGGTACCCATGAACAAAGTGATTAGGAATACAAACAAACATGTGAACCTTGTTGAAGTATGATGAAAGTCACGTGACTGGACCCCATACAAATTCCAGACCCTAAAATATATGAGACATAGGAAAAATTTGTTGCCAGAAAGTTTGAGCTGGTTCGTAGCATAAGAATGGATAACTGAACATGGTTTTACACATGAAAGGAGGGAGCTGCAATAAACAAATCTAAACCGAGTGTCCTTGTATGAGATGGTAGTGTGAGAAAAGGAAATGGGTTTAACAAACTTGACAATCTGGCCACAGACATTTCCAGACACAATGATGAAGGTGCCATGACCTGGTTTCTTCCAGTTGTTATTACATAATATAAGGAATAGAACTGAACCGAAAAATAAACTTTTCAATTCTGAATAAACACTTGGAAGAAGCACAAAGACTCTAGGCAAGTTTTTAATGCCAGTGAAATTGTTTCAAAAAGTAAATGGTGTTAGACCAATGATTTCTACCCAGCATTGCCGACATTTTGGGATGGATAAGCCTTATTGGTGGGGGTAGGCTATCGTGGGTCACTTGTGTATTGCAGTATGTTGAGCAGGATCTTTGGTTTCTACCCACTAGATGTCAATATCACAACCCCATTTGTGAAAACCAGAAATTCCTCTGGACAATGACAACAGCCACCCGTCTCCAACAAGAACCACTCTCTTAGAGAAAAATTAATTCCAAGACACTTTCAGTTAAACATGGCCTCAGGGAATCCGAGTGTGTCTTTAAGATACTTTGTTAGGGTCTAATAAATATGAAAGGCAGTTCCTCACACAGTGCCTCAGTAAGACAGAAATGCATCTAAAAAGCTTAACCATGTTTTTTTTTTTTTTTTTTTTTTCCTTCAGGGGACTCACAGGACTCTCAAGAGTACTGTACCACATAGGTGCTTCATAGAGAGCCTAAAATAAAGACATATTTCACAGATATTCCTGGCTGAGGCTTTTGTCTAAAGAGGTGGACCATAAATAAATGTGTTTTGAACACCTGTTAAGCTTTTAAAATATTTCTACCTACTAGATTAAAAGTATAGAACCAAAGCAAGGCTTTTCAACCTACAAGTTTCCAACTGTAGCAAGCAAAGGAAGCAACTACTCGATTCTAAACATGGAAATTAAAAGAATGTATAACTAACAGCCAAATAATTAGAGAGATAAATCAAAAAACCAAAGGACAGAGACCAGAGCCACCAAAAATATTTTCAAAGAATCTGACTGAACCCCAATCAGGTAACCAGTAATATGTGTCTAGCTGAATTTAGAAGAGTCATGTCACTCTGACTTCTGAATATAACAGTTTCCTCCCTTTTCACAAGAATGTCTATGGCGGGCCGGTGAGATAGTTCCGCGGCATAAGCGCCTGCCTGGCAAGCGTGAGGACCTGAGTTCGACTCCCAGATCCCACATACGTAAAAAGGGCCGGTGATATCGCTCAGCGGCATGGGCGCCTGCTGGTGCGCGACGTCCTGAGGTCAACCCCTGGTACCCACAAAAAAAAAAAAAAAAAGAATGTCTATGACAATTAACTTTTATCTGATCCCATATTTTATACTGGGAAGGTAGATGTGTCCAGGAGTAAATAGGGTCAGGAATGTTATCCCTTAAGTTTACTAGTCTGGAGCCTGAGAGAAATTGAATCCAAGGGACTCATTTGTACCACATTTGATCCCATCTATGTGACAAGATCCTTGGCCTCAAGTCTGAGCTGAGACTATAGAGGGATAAGAATTTGGCAAAGATCTTGGGAAGCAACAAGTAGGTTTTGCATTTAGAAGAAATCTAAATTTTTTTTAATAAAAAATGGATTCTTATGCTTTTAAAACATGGCTGCAAATTCCTTGAAATTGATCTCATCCATAAGTATGCCTTTCCCCATTAATATAGGAGAGTTTGTGACTACTTAAGTCAATACAGTACAAAATAATGCCATGTGACACTGGAGGCTGAGTATGGAGGCCAGGAAGTTTCTACTTTATTCTCAACAACATTCTCCCTCTTGGAGCTCTGAGTTCCCCCAGGTAAGAAATTAGACTTGGAGCACAAAGGCCATCGTACTGGAGAGGCTACATGCAGGTCCTCCATGAAAGACTAAGCCAAACCTTCTGCCATCCCTGTCAAGAGCAAAGCCCTCTTGAATCCTCCTGACCTGCCCAAATCCTACCTGAGTGCCACAGAATGAGCTCTGATGATGAAACATGACACAGGAAAATCAGCATTGTCCACATTGACTCACAAAATGGTGACATATAATGAAGTTATCATTATCTTGTGTCATTAAGCTTTCAAAGTAGCTCATTTCACAGCTATAAATAATCAGAACTGCCTGGAGTCTTGTCACCTGTTTACATTGGAGTTGTTCTTTGTAGCATTTTTTAAATTTTGCTATGTATTCTCTGGTTAGTATGCTTGGTTTTCCAGAAGAGCTTTGAGAAAACATAAAACAAAATTATGCTGCTACCAATCTCCTGCCATAAGCAAAATTCATTTTTCTTAAAAATTATTAATGATTTTGAGAAGATTACAATGATGATGCACTACTTAAATTTGCTGATGATACCAAACTGGATAAAATGAGTTAATGCATCATAAAAGGTATATGCAGATAGAACCTGATGTAATAAAATGATGGAATGAATCTGGTAGAATGAATCCAATACAATGATGGTTAAGGAAAAAAGAAAAATAATAGTAGTGGACCCTTAGTGACCTCGAGGAAATTATTTTAAGAGGTGTTAGGATGTTGTTGCAGAAGCCATATCTGAATGAGAATTACATGCAAGTTCCCCATAAATGTCTATTGTTTTACTTTAGTAATGCGATGCTATTCGTTTATGTATTGAATATATTGAATGTTTTCTAATAACAGGAAATATGTGTCAGGCACCATATTAAGTGGTTTTTTATATGGTATTTCTTATATTTGCAAATTCCTTTGGAAGCAGACATTATGAGCTCTGCTTAAAATAAAGCTAAAAAGGTAAATCTCAGAAAAGGTAACGAACTTGTACAGTACAGCAGGAAAATATTGAATACCTAAGAAATACTCAAGCAGGTATGAAATCAAAGCCCATCCCACTCCAAAGTACATACCTTTCCAGTTACTCTATTCCAATGACTAGGACACATTCCTGGCTTTTTGAAGATTGTAGTATTTTCTAAAGTCAGACCATAAAATCAACTATTGCAGAGCAGTACAATGAGTACTAGGAAAGATGAAGCTTAAGCACTGAGAGGATAGATGATCTCTCCACATTATGACTTTGCATCTCTGAAAAATGCTCTCAGAGGAGCTGAGATTTGTCCAATCCTAGAAAGACAAAGAAACTCAGTTACAGAGCAGTGGGGAAAGAGGCAGGAAGTGCCCAGCAGGTCCAGGCAATGAACAGCAAAGTGCAAAGCCATTAAGGACAGAGAACATTTCACATAAGAAAGTTTTAGTAAAAAGACCTATATTAGCTTTTTGTTACTATGATAAAATATCTGAGAATAACAATGTAAAATGGGAAAGATTTTTTTTTGGTTGGCAAATTCAGAAGTTTCAGTCCATGATCTAAAAGCTTCATTGATTTTAGGCCCAAGGCAAAGCAAAAACATCCTCGGTGAAAGGACATGGCAAAGCTGCTGCCCTCACGGCAGCCAGTAAGCAGAGAGAGGGAGGAAGGGACCACACACAAGACAGGCCTTTCAAAGGCCTCTCCATTCCTTGCTCCATCCAATTAACTCCACCTCCTAATAAGCACATTGATCTGTGAACTCATCGATAGATTAATTCAGTGATGAAATTTGAGTGCTCATGATCCAGTAACTTCACAAAATTCTTACCTCTGAACACTGAGGCATTGGGACCAAGCCACCAACTCATGAGCAGGCCTTGGGGTATATTGTATCTGAGCCATAATAACACCTCTCAAAATGGTGGGGAAAGAGAGACAGAGAGACAGAGACAGAGGTAGAGACAGAGGAAAAGAGAGAGAGAGAGATTCTTCCCAGAGCTGGAGTGAGCACTGCAAACTGATTCCCAGAACCACCCTGCACTCTAGGGGAGGTAGGTGATTTTGGAATTTCATTTAAAACTTTTAGATGCCTTTCAATAAGCAACAAGATTAAGAATGCTTCTTCATTAAAATTACCAAAATATTATTTTCTTTTTCTTTTTTTTTTTGTGGGTACCGGGGGTCGACCTCAGAACCTCGCACGCCAGCAGGCGCCTGTGCCGCTGAGCGATATCACCAGCCCTTTTTTCCTATGTGGGTACCAGGAGTCGAACTTGGGCCCTCACGCTTACCAGGCAGGTGCTTATGCCGCCGAGCCATCTCACCAGCCAAATTTTATTTTTCTTAACAAATGGAATATTATAATTTCTCAGAAAGACATATTTCTACTAAAAATATCAAAAAAGAGTAGTATACTTATTTTAATTTAGAAAAATATATAGAAATCAGTAGTCACATGCACATATAATTTACCACATGTGCAATATATATTAAATTAAAAATATTAATAAAAACACCCAGTGTTCTTCAAGGAAATTAAGTCTAAAAGAAACTGAAGTTAAATACTTAGAGAAAAAAATGCACCAAATAATAAATTTACATTTTACTAACATACAATTATACTAACAAATATGTTTCAATTAGAAATAGCATTATTAAGCTTGTTTAGAATACAAGTGTACTTGACAACTGAATATAAACAATAAGAACTGGCTGGAGGGGGGAAAATCAGAAAAAAAAACACCTCAATATTTCTTACAAAGTTTATTGTTAGCTGCAGGTTACAATAATTACAGAGGTGGACTACAAATTCTCCTTAGCTAGGACACTAAAGTAGATGTGACTAGTTCTCTTTATATAATAGAAGAAAAGAGAAAGGCGCCTGAGGGACAGTGTTAATCAGGTATAATCTAACATAAGAGAGGAGGAAAGAAAAATAAAACCTTTAATAAGATAAAAGGCAAAAATATCTTTAGCAAAATGCCTTTATAATGCTGGGACTTCTAGTAAGAAAATCTTTGCACTAAACAAGCTCCCCTCCAAAGATGAAAGGATTGCTTGGAGTTTACACAAACACTATCAACATTTTTGCACATCAAATAGGGTTGTTACATCTCCTCAGAAAACGGGAAAACTTACCTTTGCAATTGGAGTAGATTACCCTCCATCACACTGGTGAATATCATCCAATCAGTTGAAGGCTTCAAAAGGGAAAGACAGTTTTCCAGAAAAAGGAACTCTCCAACTTTCCCTACGACTGCAACATAAAAACCTTTCCAGAGTTTCTGGCTTTCTGATGTGGTGAATTTGGGCAAAAACTGAAACACTGACTGTTACAAGATTTTCCAGCCTACTGGCCCTCTATAAATTTTGTATTTCTTCACCCCGCCACAGTTGGAGCTAAGCCTCTCTCTCTCTCTCTCTCTCTCTCTCTCTCTCTCTCTCTCTCTCTCTCTCTCTCTCTCTCTTTTTCTTTCCACACATGAACAAACACACACACACACACTTTTCATTTTCTCTCAAGAACTGAAAATTCAAAAGCATTGAGTGTAGTGGCCCAAATCTACCTGGTGGCCCTCCACCATAACATCTTCCCAGAATGTCTCCAGCGCACTTCTTATAGAGAGGTCAAGTCAATAAGATCTCAAGATGTCAAGTGCTGGGTCAGGACTTCTTTCTTCTTTTCAACAGTTGCTAGTGAATATTACGAATCAAAATCTTCTCACCTTCCTTTACTTAAAGAATGGAGTAGAGGAGAGAAATCTCTTCTCAAGCTCTCATGGCAGTGCCTAGCACATAGCAGATGCTCCATGGAATGTTAGCTACAGTTGTCACAAACACTGCACTTCTCCGAAAACTTGGAAGTGGGGCAAAGGAGGTGGGGGAGAAACATGAAGATTAGATGATGATGGTAAGACTGGCTTTCTCAGCTGCCACCTGCAAAGCCTCTTGAGTAAGAGGTGGGCATACAGAACTGTATTGCACAGACCTCAAAACAGGATTTCTATCATCTTTCTCATCAGCAAGGCCCTCAGTGGTCAATCTCAGTATAAAAGGTCCCACTCAGCCAATTACACCATTGAGTTGTTTACTATCATACATAATAATGGATAATATCATCAGATATTGAGCACTTGGTTATCAAACACTAACATCTTTAATAGAAATAGTATTTTGTTGGAACTGAGAAGCCCTGGCTTCTAATCCTCTTCATGACCTTGGTTGCAGCTATGAGGATCAAATAAATGGGTTAAACTAAGGTTTTGCGAAATACCATGGGAATCATAAGTGAATCTCTGTTTTCCTTCCTCTCACTGAAGATTCACTTTTTTGTGTTGGTCAAAACTTGTGTCTATGACAAGATTTATCATTTCAGTATGGATTCAACCCTATTCATTTTTCCTCAATCCTATAGAAGCTATTTATTCTCCCCCTGTAGAGTGACAGCATTTTTCAGCCAGCCTCAGGATGAGTAAGATCAATGTTTTGACAAATACAATCCCCATTCAAAATGCTGTAAAACAGGGCTGCATTATAAGCTCACATCCCTTTTTCTCACATATGGATTAAATAACAGATGGTTCACACAATGAGCTTAATGGGTGATTAATTGCCATTAGTTACAAGTAGACAAGACTTTCTATACTGACGTGATGTTTAAGTACCATAGAAAAGGTGCTACGTTAAGTGGACATTAAATCTTTTGACTAAATGTTGTCAGAGAACAACTTAGCATCAACTACTTAAACTGCGTTTTCATTCTTCAAATTTTAAAAGGACAGTTCTGCCTTGAGTCAACTTATTGTGATTAACTTAGAATAAATATCAAAATTATACAATCACAGCTAAAAGTTTCATTTACAACCAAAACTTTTTCAAAAATACACTTATTTTATTTTATTTTTTTGTGATGAGGGTGCTTGGTAACATTTCTTTTTCTTTTCTTTTTATGTCAGTGCTAGAGATAGAAACCAGGCCCTTGCTTCTTTTGACTATGTAATAACAAAATCTGTTTCGAGTGCAACATGACATAGGGATGTGTATCTATCCCATGTTTTTGTGTGTGTGTGTGTGTGTGTGGGTACCGGGGGTCTACCTCAGGACCTCAAGCGCCAGCAGGTGCCCATGCCGCTGAGCTATATCACTGCCCCTTTTTTCGTATGTGGGTTCCGGTAGTCAAACTTGGGCGCTCGCGCTTGCCAGGCAGGCGCTTACGCCGCTGAGCCATCTCACCAGCCCTATCCCATGTTTTAAAACAGATTAAAAATTTATTTTTATTAAAAGACATATAGGACCTATTTGCTGGTAATCTTGTGTAAAAGTAGCAAGATAACTCCTTACATAGAAGTAACACGGTATTACTTTCAGCCAAGAATATTATTAAGACTCTTAATATTCAAAATCAATTGCCAACTTTGTGATTCACACATGTCATAACTATATCATATTGTACTTTCTCTCTCATAAAAGTCGTAGTATATTAACAATTGATTATAACAATCAAACATAAGTTATCTTCAGCTAAGACTTAAACTTTCTTCAGACATATGGACTACGGTAAGAGATAGTAACAATGCAACTTCCTGTGCTGTTATAGCTCTGTGTTAAAATATGAAGAACATAGCCGGGTGTGGTAGCATACACCTTTAATGCCAGCACTCTGGAGGCTGAGGCAGAAGGATCGTATGAGTTCCAAGCCAGCCTGAACTGCATTAGTGAGATTCTGTCTCAAAAAAATAAAATAAAATAAAATAAAATAAAATAAAATAAAAGGAAGAATATAGTGTCTTTTATTTCTTCACTGGCTGAAGAATCGCTCCTTTACGCCCAACACATTAGTAAGCACTCAGTCACTGTTTGTCAAAATCTCTGCCTACGGTTTCTAATCAAACTCTCTTATTATTTCTATGGGAAGAATCACACTGACTTACCCAGAGCCCAAGACCCCAAGTCCAGGGAGAATTTGTGATTCAGAACAGAAAGCCAAACTCAAGAAACACAAATGCAACTTCTAAGACCATGTGAAGACCAAAGAATTTAGAGCCAAATTGAGTTAGGACCCAAGTAAAACAATATTTTTAATAAATGAGGAGGGTACTGGTGAGCAAAGAAACAAAGAGGCCCCCATTACGGGGCCTAATAAATATTTGATGTGTGAATGAAGGAACAAATGCATACTTCGACTCACTAAACAACTAGCATGGTTTATCCCAGGTAGTATTTGATTCACTTGGTCGTGTAGCTAACCATGTGACAGTAGTGCCAGGTCATCTCACACTACCTTTGGAAATACTCCTGTGTCTATTTGGCCTTTACCTGATTTTAAGACCCTGTTCTAGGTTTCCAGGTTTCTGCTTTGAACTGCTAAGTTCTTAAATCTGGTGCATTGAGTTCTGAATCATCAATGTCTTACTGCTTTTGGGGGGTAGCAAAATATAACTTGCTTCCTGAGATAGCCTGATTCTGCTCTTTTCCCAAGTTTTATCTGAGAATCACCCTTATCTCGGATGTTCCATCCTACTCATTATCTATTCACTTTCTGGCAGTTTCTTTCCAGTGTACTCACTGTTTAATAAGGAAGCTGTGGTAGATCAGAGTGAATAAAGGCTGAACTTCTCCAGACAAAGCATTACACTTTCCTACCACTGGAAGAAACAAAAGCCTTCTCCCATTCAGAAGGTGTTCTGAAATCCACCTGCTGAGTTTCCAGTGAATACCTTTGAGCTATTTTGTGTTTTTTGTTTTGTTCACAGTTCCATCACATGCCACTTGATGGTTTGTCTCCTCCTATATGCATGCCAACACCAAGTAGAGAATGCGGCTGGGGTAAGTTGTCTCTGATCACTTGTATTTGGTGTTCGTGACAGTTTAGCTTGGTTGTGTCAACTTGATAGACCTGAGAGCCATTTAAGGGATTGGTAGAGCACGCTTCTGGGTGTGTCTTGGTGGAATACATGGACACATGACCTTTAGTACTCCAGCTGGTTTCTCCCCCTCCACTCCTCTGCCTCCCTGACTCCATTAAATAAACAGCTTTGCACCACTATGCTCTTCCATCATGATGTTTTTGCCCTGGAGCCTGCTGACCATGTACTGATTCCCCTGAAACCATGAACTAATTTGTATACCTTCTCTTTAATTTGTGGATGTCAGGTATTGTGTCCCAGAAATAAGAAAGCTGACTAAACAGGAAACAAGAAAGGGCTCATGGAGATATGTTGTGTAAAAGATGATACTTCTCAAAGACTGCTGCTAAAACACCAGTCATTCTATCAGGTCACATGACAATGCAGTTTTCACACCTGAGGCAGTCTGTGTTCTTTCTGCCTGAATCTTGACTGGGCTTCATTGACAGATTCTGTCAGCAAACATGACAGAAAGGCTACTAGTGGCTTCCGAGACTGGATCTGAGACAGCACCCCCTCCACCTTGCTTGATAAGAGTACTCCTGAGGTCCTCAGCCAGAATACATATAAGCAGCTGAACTTCCCAGAGGATATCATGCTCCCAGAGGATATCCCAGAGGATAACTCAAGTTACCTGATTTGGAAATATCCTGACAGCACCTGAGGTTGACCAGCCAATCTTGAGTTGTGTTGACACCCACTGTTCCAGTTCCAGCCACCATCTGACTGAAACCTTAAGAGAGACCTAAGGCCAAAACTCCCCCACAATTTTAAATTTCCTGGTCCAGAAAAAAGAAGATGTTGTTTTTAAGCCCCTAAATTATGGGGTGATTTATGATGCTATAAGAGATAATCAAATCACCTTGTCACCTAATTTAGTTGTAAACCAAAGAGTTTCAGATTTGCTATTAAATTGCTCTATCAAGTTCTATGTGGATATTTGGGGAAAATGTGTTACCACTGCCACCATCTTTCCAGAATCCACTGCAGAGGTTTTATTTTTTCAGTCTTTCTCAGGTAACCCTGATGTCCTACTACACTTGAGAATCACTCACTTACCTAAACTAGACTCAAGGTCTAACAAACTCAGCCCTTGGAGTTAGCTTTATATCTGGGCCTTTTGATTCATAGATCTAGACACTCCCAGGTGCACCATGAAGTGTGTGAAATTGAACTGATCAGCAGTAAAGTAGGTTCTACAAACCTCCTTGCAGTGTTTCTGCAAATTGACATGCTGAGAACTTGATTGGTACTTGGCATAATTTCTGTGGGCAGTGATTGGCCTCTTCTAGTCAGTTTTCTTCCTGTTGTTTTGTAGTTGATGGTTACTCCAAGTGTTTTAATCAGTTGGGAGGAATCCACAAATGGTAATATAAACATTGCTCTTCCATGTACATATTCAGAGTAGAGTGTTTCCCGTCTGCTTAAAATTGTTCTACCATTTATCATAATATACAAGCTCATTTGTGCAGAATGTTTCTAGCAATAAAGAAAAAATGACAATATTTGTAGTAAATATTCCTATCCTATAATTTGACCAGGCATGATAATTGGGACTTTTTCTCCAGATATTTACTCCCTTTCCTTTCTCACCACAGACGGAGTATTCTCTATCATGGTATTTATGCTGGGTGTGGCTATGTTACTAGAGGTGACATGATGTGAGACCATGGAAAGCATTCCTGGATCCTCCATCCTGGTAGGCCAACACAAGCAAAGCTTGTATAAGGTAAGCATCTCCCCTTCAAATGAGGTCTAAGAAGAAACACAAATGAGGAAGCCTGACAACCTGCTCCCTGGGGCCACACCTAGCCAACCCATAACCTGAAAAGGAGCCACCCAACCAGGCCCATGCTGGATCAGCCAAACTGAAATTGCTCTACAGAATCTTGAACATAATAATAAATGTTTTCAGAAGCCATTAAATGTTTGCATACCTCATTTTTTAACATTATTGTGACAGCAACTGATCCAAACAGCAGATGTAGTCAAATCACAGTTAATTGTATACACACCAAAGATCAGGAAATTATGACCTGCAGGCCAAAGCTGGCTGCAGGCAATTTTGTAAATAAAGTTTTTTTTGTGTGTATTATCTATGGCTTCTTTCATGCCTCAACGCCTTAAGGATAATTACGGCAAAGTTAGAAGAGTTCACAAACCTAGAGTATTTGCTGTATCACTATAGAAGACATTAAAACTATATAGAAACCTAATATAGGTTATGATTCCTACAAGAAGTAATTGGAGATAAGTTTGCCTTCTCATGTAGGAATCATTACCAGCGAACCTGTGGGTCTAGGGAAGAGAACAGGAGTTGCAGCTAACACAAGTACTTCTGCTAAGAACCCCAACTTAAGCTTGAACTGGACCTCACCCAACCAACCAACCCACAGATACATGAAACAAATGCAGAGAGCTGCAAGATACTAAGGTCTCCTTGTGATTTGTTACATAGCATCACTGGGGCCAGAGATAACTGATTGCTCTAGTGCAAATTTTAAGATGGAACTCAGTGTTTTTTACCCACTAGTGTACACAACCACCATAATTCCTGGCTGTCAATGTGATGAATTTGAATTTTAAAGTTAGATCATGTTATATGACATAGTTAGCTGTAAGAAACAAATCTTTTCCAGGTGCCAATAACCTAATCATATGAGCCCTTCAAATGTGGATCTCGATCTCGGAAACTGGGAGATATCAGAGATTTGCAGTGTGTGAAAGATTTGATTTGCTGTTGCTGGCTTGAAATGAAGGGAGCCATTTGGGCAAGAATGCAGTGGCTTCAGAAGTCAAAAGTTGTCCCCCAGCCAAAAGCTGGCAGAGAAAGTTTCCTCCGTCTTACATCCATGACGTGTCGAATTCTGCCAACGACCTGAGTGAGCTTCGAAACAGTTAGTCTGGGCATCTAGGTGAAAACTCGGCTGAGTCAACCCCTCAATTTCATCCTCGTAATTCAACCAAATCTTAGTCGCTGAAGCAGACAAACAGCCAATGACACAATGATGAACTCCAGAATGTGTGAAAATTCCACTAAATATGTGATGAACTAAAATTAATTAATGCCTCTGAAAAGTGGGTATGAGCCTGCAAGAGGTAGTAAATTCTGCCTCAGGAGAGGAAAAGGATTGAAGTAACTAGAAAGCTAGCTTTTAATCATGTATGTAAAATGGTATTATTATTTTGTGATAGACTTAGACTCCATACTCAAGGCAATTATAATTACAAACTTCAATGCAACTCTTTATGTCACAGAATACACATTAGTCCATAGGAAGAGAGCACTAGATTACAATGGCAAACTTTATTTTCAAGATTATACTTATAAGATCATGTTACTGGCTGAACTACATCTCCCCAAAATTCATATAATCTTAATCCCCAGTACCTCAGAATGTGACTGTATTTGGAGACAGAGCCTTGGAAAATGTCTACATTATGGTGTCTTTAGAGTAGGCCCTGTTTGAATAGGGTCAATGTCCTTAAAGGAAGAGGATGTCTAAGACACAGATCCAGGGACAAGACAGTCACCTGAAACCTTAGAAAGGAGACTTCAGGAGAATCTGTTGTGCCAACCCCTACATGTTACATTTGTAGACTCCAGAACTGTGAAAAATAAATTTCTGTTGTTGAAGGCAAGGGAGCTACGGTATTTTGTTATGGCAGCTCTAGCAATCTAATGCAGAAAGGAATATAATTCAATCTGAGAGGATATTAGTCTTATTTAGGGGATTATTTTCACCTAAAACGTGAAGAGAGTTTTCTATTCTAATAGTACTATATATTGATCCTTTCCAAGAATTCTACTTTATAAGGTTGGAGCCCAACGAATTTCAAATTGTAAATGCCTAAACAGCAAAATCTCCTGGTAGAAATTTTAGATCTGTTATGCTTATACCCATATAAAAAGTCCCATGCTGAACATAGCCCAGCATAAGAATTTTTAAAGTATTTCACATGCACTAATAATGGCATATATATATATAATATATTATGCATATGTTATAGTAGATATTCAAAGTGAGACTTACTAATTATGTAAGTCTTACTAATTATGTAAGTCTTCCATCATTTTCACATAACAGTCACAAAAAATATCTCCTCTCCAGCTATGTGCTGTGTGATTAGCACATAACATTTGCGATCAGTTCATTTTGCGCTCTGCTACTGAACTAATTTGCCATCTGCCAGCCCACTAAAAAAAATTATTAATCCTCTTCAGCCATGTTGCACTGTGCTTTAGTCTTGCTATCACTTTGAAACACGGACAATACAGATATTGTACTCTGAATGCCATTGACTAAATTATTATGTGAGGTCCCAGGCATTTAGCCAGGTTTCAGTGTTTCACTGTAATTCCTGGTCACTGGAAATACACAACTTTGTGTCCAGCTCCTAATCAGATTCTTAGGTGCCCAAAATGAATTTATTTATCAAAATGGCCAAGGCTGAGAAGGCACATTCTGTACTTAAGGCCAGTCCCTCTGTTTATGGCTCACAACTTCAGCGATGTACAGAGGGAAGGAGAGGAAGCTGAAGCCCAGAATTGTAATGGGACCAATAAAATGCTGAGATGACAGTACAGGGCAGAGGGCATGACAGCATCAACACTACTTTACTTTTCTGTGTCCCAGTTTTCCTGTCTACAAAATTAGAGCTGTAGAAATACTGGATTGAGGATTTTTTTGACCTAATGATAAGGATTTCAGCATTTAAAGAAACAGGAACGTCTCAAAACAAACACCGCTGTGGCACAGTGTGACCCCTACAAGCTTTACAGGCATTTCCGGCTTATCACTTCTTGGGCTAGACAGCCCTGCATTCAAATCTCTCTGTAACTCTCTTGTTAACTCTTCACTCAGTCATTCTGTTGTTGACTGTTTGATTCTAGACAAATCTTGCAAATATCTCATATCTCAATTTCCTCATCTATGGAATGGAGGTGATCATTATACATGCCTCATGATATTTTCTGAGAATGAAGTTAGACAATCTAACAGGTGTGAAATAAAAGTTAAATACTGCTTTTGTTGCAGCATTACTTTGTATGTCTCTGAATATTTACGTGAGGGATGGCATAACTAAAGATCAGGTCCTGCTTGGACATCATTACACAAGCGATCATGCGGATCCTTTGTTTCAGTGTCCTGGAGATCTTTTGCAGATGGGAAGGATAATAAGTGATGGAGGGATCAGGAAGGGAGTCAGGGGGAAGAGAGAAGTAAAAAAGATTGAGATGTGATGTGTGTAAGTACCAACTCCCAGGAAGAATGGATTCATTACGCATTGCAAACATGTACTAATAACAAAATTAAAAATGAACATAATAAACAAAAAACAATGATTTCACACAGTTTACATCTTCTCATAAACAAAACAAAAGGAAATCTGATATTGTAGAGCTTATAAAGACAGGAAAATATCCATAAAAATAAAATTCTGTAGAACTCTCTATATAATAATATAATCATCTAAAATCATTAATTTAAGCATAGGCAGATGAGGATAGACAAGTACCTACAGTATACATAGTCACAAAAACTCTAGCTAATTGACACAGTGAATGCAGAGTGGTTTTGTAGTTAATCAGAAACTCCTGTAAATTATTTTTTAGAAAGTCCCAGTTCATGAGAAGAGAAGGTAGAGTCCCTGCCTTTTTGTTGTTGGTTTCTACACTATGTTGATTCATTACTACAACAAACAATACAATGCTTACATGATTCACTCCACTAATGTAGACTTAATCACTTTGGAAATTGTACTAACTTCAGCACATCTGTGAACTCTGGTACTTACTGCCACACACATCACCAGATTCAAGTCTCTATCTTATTTCCTATGTCAGGGATGCCAGGAGTTGGAGAACAGGACTCTTTCTGTCGACTCACTTGTATGCTCCAGATTGTTCATATCAAAAGCTGCTATGAAAATACCTAAAGAAAAAATATCTACTCTGTGTATCTTGTTGGCTTTAGATACCAAAAAAGACTAACTTTGAACCCAGAAAATATTAGCACTTTTCCCATAAAACATTTGCTTAATGATGTCCATCTCTCACTATTTATAGGACTTTCGTTAAAAGATTATTCGTTAACTACCAGAGCAGATATTTTATTCACCTTTTTTGTGATTCTTTACATATCAGGTATTCTATTCATCTTTCTGCAGCTCTCTCATTCATGCTTGTTTTTCTGCAAATTAAAAAAAAATTCTGAAATCTAATGATACAATGTAGGAGACATTTTCCATTTAGTATTTTCAAAGAATTAAATAAGGAGGGGTGGACTTTCTTGACCTACTATGAAAAAGTTGCAACACTGATAATTCATAGCCTGAACACAGCTTTCTGAAATAGCCTGAAATCTTGCTTCACAGACAATAAATTACATCAATTTCTTCCCTTAGGTGTACTAACCTGGACCACTGCATGATACCTCCTCATCCTACACTGAGTAGCATCAGGAACTCGTCACTGACTCTAGGTTTGAGAGATAAGCAAGATGAAAAATTTAAGCAATATACAGGCCAGTTAGAATGGAACACTGCAATTCTTTTATTCTCAAAACAGCATATATAAATTCGTACACAACACAAGTGTATCATATTATAGTTCCAGAAGTCAAAATCAAGGTGCTGGCAGGATGCGTTTCTTTCCAGAAGTTCTAGAGAGAATTTATTTCTTTGCCTTTTTATATGTCCCAATTAACGTCCACATTCCATGACTCATGACTCCTTCCTACATCCTCAAAGCCAGCAACATTGGGCTGAGTTCCTCTCAGCCCCGTCTCTGTGATCTTATGAATATATATGGGCCCACCCGAATATAATATTTATCATAAGATATATTTCTCTATTTGAAGGTCAGGTGCTTAGCAATTTTAATTCTATTTGTAACCATAACTTTTCTTGTCCATGTAAACCTAACATATTCATAAATTCTGGGGATTAATACATGAACATCTTTGGAGGGGAGGCATTATTCCAGCTAAAATATTCCCTATGCATATGATTCATTCTTTTGAAAATATAGTTTTGGCAATCCAATGATAGGAAGAAGCAGGCACAAAACTTTTAGTTTCACTGAATAAGTTATTTTTAAGAAGGTACAGGTAGCTCTAGATCCTTTGTAATTATTTCCAGATGAAAGAATTAGTAAGAATGAAACCAAGTTACTATAATTTTTTTAAAACTATTTTCTCAAAAGAACTTTATGGAGTTCTATTAATTGGACAAATGTGAAATTATTTTTCTTCAGAAAGTATTGAGTTTGTGTGTGTGTGCAGCTTGAGAATAGCTCATTAAAATAGAGTTTTTTTTAAAAAAATAGAATTTTAATATCTTTAAGGAAAGTTCAGTTTTGGGAAGACAGACTTTAAGAGTTTGAGTAAGTTTTTGTCAACATGAAAACCATTTAAACTACATTAAAATTATTATAACTCAGCTGAATTATAGAATAAATTATGGTAAATAAAAACCTCTTGGAAAAGACTAAAATTGCTAGAATAAAACATAAGGTACATTAAATTTTAAAATCTATACTTACTGCAGCACTTAAACTTTGAAAATAAAAAAGGAAATTATAAGTTATATTAAAATACTAAGAATTAAGGGTCTAATTCAAACCATAAGCAGATGAAATTCAAATGTGATACTACTAATCATTCCCTGTGTATGCATAAAGATTTCCAGAGAAGTTCCATGGTTTGAAGAGAAAATCAGAACATCTGAAATTGAACGAACTCTTTCTTATTTATCAACTTGTGCCCTGAAAGAATCCAGTCTGGCACTGAATTTGTGCTAGTAGTCTGACACATTTCAATACTCCAAAAGCAAAATCAGCATTCTTACTTACTCTTCTTGTTTTACAATTTAAACAAGTAGAGTAAGTCTCCGACTAACGAACTTGCAAGTTGCAAACTTTCACAAATACAAATGGACCTCACATTAGAACATTCGTCCATGCGAACAAACCATAGAAGTAGCTCACGTGTCTGCCAGACATTGTCACAGTTGTGCTGCTGGGTACTTACTGTACACTGTGATAGTGTATAGTATACAATACAGTCAGAGGCTTACTGCATTTCTGTGTGCGTTCATTTTATGCTTTACATTGTATATTTGTGTCAAAGATGTGTAAGATTCATTTTGTGGGACCTACTAATGAATCCAACTTATGAACGTTCTCCTATATCAGAACTTGTTCTGTAAGTCAAGGACTTACTGTATGGAAAATACCATCTTGATTTCTATTAGAATATTTTCCAAATTAAAGTAAAATCTGCAGGTGGCGTATATAGAAATACTTATTTGTGCTGTTATTATCCCCATAAAGTGTGAAATAATAGTATCTCTCTCACTTCCTCTTCAAAAAAATATATAAACCTGCTTTATTCATGCCTGATATTTGTCCAAACGAAATATGTTTTTGAGCCAAGTGTCGTCCTCTAGGGAAATCCTTTTTAAGAAATTCACATATCCTGAGATTGCCTGATACAATCATAAAACAAATGATAACAGTGACAATGACAATAAGATAATACTAGCAATTCAAATTTACCAATTTGGAACCACGTTCTACTCTCACCTCGGATGTCACTGAGACCCCTGTGCACAAGCACATGTGTATTTGCATACACACATGAATTTTTAATTTTCCATGTGTTTAGTTGAGTGATGGTTTTATCGTTTTTCTTCTACCATAGAGAGATTGTCTTTGTTTTCTTAGTCATAATTCTTTTATACGGAGACATTTAAAATTTTAGTAATCATAGAAAACAGTTGTTTAAATGTTATGCAATGTAACAGGTATATATGTGTGTATGTTGTGTATGCACACACACACAGTACACTTGTCTGTACACATTGTGCACGTTATATGTACATACTATCAGGCACAAAGTGACAACCGGCAACTTCTCCACAGGTGTCACCTTGGTGATGGTAGTGATGCATTGTAAACATTGTGAGGCTGTCCAAATTGTGTTTTCTTCAATGTGACCATGTCCATAGAAATGGTTGTCCAAGCAGGGAATAGACAGAACAGCCCTCCCTGGAGCTGGGGAATGCCAGTAACCCGTACCCTCAGCCAGATGCTCCCTAAATGCCCGGGAGGAAAGCCAACCAGGCCTGGGAGCCAACTGGTAACATCTCATAGAACTCATGCACCCCAGGCAGACTAATATGCATAAAAAGGGACTCGAATCAGGGCACTAGCATCAGAGCAAAGCCAGCCACACAGAAAAGCATATTGCTGGTGCAGCATTTACAAATTGACCACACAAATAAGTACTTATCACTATGGTCCCAAAAAGGAGAACCAGAAAACTGTCATTGCAACTAAGTGCACAGCTTTTGTGCTCCACGGTGTGTGCTGTGTTGTGCTCTGTAAAGATGTGTGATGCATGCGTGCATAAAGATGGGTGATACAGGGCACAGAATTCAGCTACAGAATGAGGAAAGCATTGCATGTCACATTAACAGTGCCTCTTAAAATGGATCTATTGTATTGAATTAGAAACAGAAATAATAAATGGGCCTCTCTGAGGAATATCAATTTACCAACATCTCTCCACTTCGACTCTGCAATAACTAACCTCTTTCGGTCATATAAAATGATAACAGCTAAACTCAAAGAATGTTCTTATTTATAATTGTTTCAGAAAGAAAAACTGCACAGTATTAGAGTTATATATACAAATAAATACATTCCATTTGAAACTAACACCACTGGAAATATTTTTCAAAATGAATGGGAAAATCAATACTTTCAAAATATTTTCTAAAAAGTTAATGTAACAACCAGTTTTTTAAAGTATAATTCTTTAAGTTTCTCATTATTAAAAATCAAAATTGCGGGCTGGTGAGATAGCTCAGCGTCATAAGCGCCTGCCTGGCAAGCATGAGGTGCTGAGTTTGACTCCCGGTACCCACATACAAAAACAAGGGCCGGTGATATCGCTCAGCAGCATGGGTGCCTGCTGGCGCACAAGGTCCTGAGTTCGACCCCTGGTACCCACAAAAAAAAAAAAAAATCAAAATTGTAAAGATGTAATTTTATATAGGAATCTTCATATATAGCAAGTTAAAAATATACATAAGTCCATATGTGTATTTTCTCATATTGAGAAGATGCTGGAAGTCTTCATTTAGACTAAATAATGTTCTTAGTTAAAATAATACATTTTATTTAAATTATTAAAAAGTTGAAACAAAAACTGTCGTATCTCACTTATTCTATTATTCACCCCATTCTTTGGTGAATACGTACACGTGTAAGCCCATTAAATATAATGTTTCATATAGCAACTGAAATTCACTGTGACTATGTAATGTTAAAGATGCAAAGGTGGTGCGTCATCCTAGAGATGCGTCTCACGTTTGCCGATTTGTCAGAGAGAAAGTGGAGAGACCTCACCTTACCCGTGTCTCAAATTATTTCCTCAGCCCCTGAGCTACCTGGCTAAGTGAAGTCACAGCTCAGAGGTGGAAAATAGTTTCACAGACTTGTTGTGGTGAGCTTTGTAGTTCACTTATGCAACTGTAGTGAAACATGCTCAGCTATGTTCCTTTCTGACCCTTACAAAATAAAGATATTTACCACCTGCTGAAGGTCATTGCTCAAGAGCATAAGCCCAGCTATCTGCTGAAAGCAAAGAATCAAGTAAGGATTTTAGCTATTGTCTTATTCATCTGTTTCTGGTAAAGCTAGTTGGGTAAGGGACAGATGGGTGAGTCTAGATATCAATGGATCTAGTACAGATACCACATTCCTTCCAGGCAGAAATGAAGAGGTGTCTGTGTGATGTTAGCCCCCTGCTTAGGCATCCACCGGGAATCTTAGAACATATCCGCCACAGAGAAGGGGAGACTACTTTCTGTAATTTTGAAAAGACACCATTACTAAGGGTGAGTAGCCTTTACATAACTGTGAGATATGCCCAAGGAGGAAGCAATGACAAAAGGATGAGATCAAAAGAGAGGAATCAAGGTGGACCTAGAACAACAAGCATGGTAGATAATGGAGAAATGGGTCTCAGAGCCCTTAGCTGAGGGGCCATCTCATGCCAACATGTTCCGGTCAGCGGTGAGGCCTATCATAGGCTTGTATTACCAAAGCTAGCTAACCTCTGTGAAAAGCCAACATATTTAAAATGAGAGCAGATTCCAGTGGATCCCTATCTTTTTGACAGTGAACATATTTGGTTACTTTGTCTTGAAGAGACAAAAAATGATCCACTAAGAATCATCAGTAGGAGATTGTTCCCCGGAAAGTGGATCTGTCATGCGCACTCCATGGAGGAAATATCAGGGACAGTTGTTGTGGAGGACAATCGCCTGATTGGGGCCTCCAGGGCCTGCTTACTTTCCATCATATAAGTTCAGGGAATTGAATTCGTGAAGAACTCTTTGTACACAACTGGCCATATTAGCCTCTGTGGAATCATCCTGCACCCACGTAATTACATCCATGCCCAAATTTTCCCCCAAAATGCACTTCGTGTAACAATGGGGAAGGGGCTGTGAAATGACAAAATAAGGGCTAAGCAGAAAGGTTGTGGGAGGGGTGCGATGGCTATTCCTCACTGTGTCGATTTGACTGGTTGGCCTCGACCCAAGAGATAAAGAGAGCATATTTCTGGTTGCAACTGGTGGGTCATGGAGGTGTGGCCCGGGATCTGCGTCTGCCTCTTCCCCGACCCCTTCCTCTCTGGTGCTGCCTTGCTCTGCTGCTTGGCCACCAAGAACTGAGCAGCTTTGCTCCTCCACACGCTTCCACCACCGAATCCTCTCAAACTGAGCTGAATAAACTTCTCCTCCTTTACGTTGTGGGTGTTAGGTACTTGGCACAGCAATGGGAACACTAACTAATACAAGGAGTAAAAGTCAGAGAAATTTAAGGTGGTGAAAAGAAGAAAAGTCAGATTCAATGGCTTAAAATGAATGAACAAAGACAGAACAGAAGCCTATTAAAAAGCCCCATTAGAATCTCATGGTGGGGCCGGTGAGATGGCTCAGAGGCTTAAGTGCCTGCCCGGCAAGCGCGAGGGCCCGAGTTCGACTCCCGGAACCCACATACGAAAAAGGGGCCGGTGATATCGCTCAGCGGCACAGGCGCCTACTGGTGCGTGAGGTCCTGAGGTCGACCCCCCGGTACCCACAAAAAAAAAAAAAAAAAAAAAGAATCTCATGGTGTCCAATGACACTGTGAGCCATCAGAAAATTTGGTTAAACTAAAACAAAGATGGTTCTCCATAAAAATGCAGAGATGGGGCAGATATGGAAAATGGGGGAAAGACTGGATCAAAGTCTGTCCCATCATAAGGGTTTGTATCCTTGGGAAAACAAAACTCCATTATAGGTACATTGAGATTCTCAATCTTTATAACATCTATGAACATCTGTGAAAACAGAATGGAAGTTCATAGGTAGGGAAATCATTCAGGAAAAAGACAAGGGTAGGGCTGAGATAGAAAGCAGGGTTCAACTTAAAAGGTAGGGGTTATAAAGAAAGGATGCCTAACTAGACAAGGAGAGTCTTAAAATTCTCTCTAGCTCATTATTCCACAGAGGTGTTAATGATTTGATGATTTATCTGTGTTTGACCTATCCATTGTGAAGGAGTCCCCTGGAGGGAGAAATAATTAATTAAAATAAATCACTAACCAGTGGTACCATTTAAGGCACAGTGGCGCCTGGAATCCATTTCAGTGTACAGAATCCTTCCCAAATGAGAGTCCCAGGCAGACCATTAGCATCCTTCATTAAACTTTCTTTTTACTTTCTTTTGTTCCTATTGGTTTTGTTTTCTGTTTTCAACACAGTTCCATTTTCCTCTTTTCTCTCTGATGCTTCCCTTCCTTACCTTTTCTCCTTATCACTCAATCTTATTATCAGGAGATGTTAGAATTTAACAGCTAATTCTTTACACCAATATGTTTTTGGAGTGATATGGCAGACAGAAGAGAACCCTAATAACACCAGATTGGCTCACAGCAGAATTCTGAATGGTTCGTTTGGAGTCTGGCCACTTTTGTCATCATTGAATGGTCACCAGAAAGAAATACATTCTGATTTGTTCCCAAAAAAAGCACACTCAGATAGCCTCGTGATGGAAAGCTCTATCCTGCTGGTAGATAAGAGATCTGGCAAAGGTGATGGCAGGATGGGGGAGGAGTCAGAAAAGGTCAGAAAGGACATAAATACTGGCATCACCTCCCACTAGTTTAAACAGAAAGAGATTTATTTGCAATAGTTAACATAAGGAGTTCTAGGAATACCAACATCCTGCATACCTGATTGCTGTGAAGTGGATTAACTGCCCAAGCTCCTGCAGCAGAGTCCGGTCATTCCCATCAGTGGAAAAGGGCCTCGAGCTCGCAGCACTAACGCTGGGTAGGAAATCTCTCTGCTTGGATCTCTTCGATTGCTGCTGTGAAATGGTAGATGTCTCCACCATCTGGGTTCTTCCTTTGGCTCACTCTCATCTAAATAAAATTGTGGTCAAATGCATATTGGTAATGGTCCAAGGTCATAAGCCTCAACTCCAAAGCGAATGAGAAAGTGAGTTTCCTAACTCATACCTTGCAGACCTGGGACTTACAAGATGGAAATTCTCACAATGAGTGATGTCTAAATGGTGCTGGATATCTAACAATATGTGCTAAGTGTCCACAATGTCCACTGCAGCAGAGAAGCTTTTACTTAATACTTCAAGGTCTTTAGGTGCTAAGAAAAAATATATTGATATGTCTAGGAATATTAGAATAAGCTTTCAAGGTGCCTAACACCCAGGAATAATCTTAATTTAAAGTTCACTTTAAACATGGTCAATACCATTGATTGAGAAATCAAAGCATAGTTTGTTATGTAAATTTGGGTTCTCTCTAGGCTGTTTCTTGGTTTTTGAATAAAATTAGAATGTATCCAAAAGGGTCACAGCCAGAAACTGCATAAACATCTTAAAATGAAGGAGTTTCTAGAGATATCAAAACCTCCCCATCAAACCGTTGATAAGTGAAATTAATGCCCCAAGAATGGAAGGATTGGATATAATCTTACTTGGGTAATTTACTGAGCTAAATTTTCCTTTCTGTATTGATTCAATATCATATTGCAAAATAAAAAAGATTGGACTTCCCAGGGCCAAATCAAGATTATAAAGAAAACAGCTTATTTGTTTCTTGTGTGAAGCTCCCAAAATGTGGTTAAACAATAAATGTTTTATAAGGCTAGTCTATCAACTGCGGGCATTGACAAATGATGTATTAGAGTTCATAAACATCACTAATCTGAAGCCCTGCATTCCGATAAAGAATGTCTCCCATCATCTTCTGCAACTGGGTGTAGAATCTGGAGAGTAACAAGTAAAACTCCAATGCATAGTTCATTCCCATCAGAAAGGAAATCCGTGAAGGCTTTTACCTTGATGCTTTTAACTCAAAAGCTGACTATAAAAGGTTTTGATAGAGCTGGATATTAAATTAATGGCTGCATTCATCATGCCACAAGGCTTTTTTCAATTAAGTATAATTCAGGGTTGTCTGATTTTTTTAAATGTAACCTTCTTCTTCCATCTCTCAAGGTAAGTCTTATGTTTGCAAAATACGTTAAGCTTAACTCCCTTTCTAATATGAGATGGAAGGCAAGAGATAAAGGTTGAAATGCAAATTTGAACAAAGATCAGCTGGCAGGAACTAGAGGCTCTGGCTTTGCTCTAAGGAGCAGAAGTCACCCCTGTGCTTCTGAATTGAGAAAACCGTGGCAGCATACACAGGGGGAGAGGGAGCCTGACATCTTTAAAGATCAAATAGGTTAGCATTTTTAAATACTTTAATAATAGCCTTTGCTTGCTAGGGCTTCAGTTATAAAGTACTACAAAGTAGGAGGCTTTAACAACAGAAACTACTGTCTTCTGACCTGGAGGACCGAAGTTGGAAATCGAGGCGATGGGAGTGTAGATTCCTTCCAAGGAAGGATCTGCCCCAAGGTTCTTCTCTGAGGTTGTGCATGGCCATCTTCTCTCTGCATCTCTTTCCGCCATCTTCCCTCTATGTGTGTCTGCCTCTTGTCCAAATTTTCCATTTCTGTAAGAGGAGCAGACATACTGAATGACAGCCCACCCTAATGACTGCACTTTAACTTGATTGCCTCTGTAGAGACACTATTTCCAAAAAAGGGCACATTCTGAGGTAATGGAGGTTAAGACACTGAAATATTATTTGGGGGCACATAATTCCATTCATAGCAATGATGTAATATGATAAACATTTGTCTGCTGAACTCTGTACCTCTATATTTCATATTTCACTTTCATATTGTTTCTTCAAAATCTCATACTCTTTCCACAGTTGCAAACACAGTTCATATCTTCACTTCAGGTTCTGCATTAGTCTCTTATTAATGTCCTTACTTCTCCAACTCACTCCACTGAACACTGTGAAACAAATCCTCTTACTATACCATCTTAGCATGCCATTTTACAATCAAAAAGAAATGAACACACTAATGGTCCTACTGCTTATAGCATGAAGTCTAGATGCCTACATCCTTTATGATATTCAAGCATCTGTATGATTTTGTGCTAACTTTTTGGATTTACCTCTCATTCTCAGTCTTCATATTTTCTAGCTCCAGCTATAATAACCAAGATAAGTTAGGTTATGTTTCTCTAACAAATCTCAGGATCAAATAACTTTATTTTTCTTCCTCTCTTGATACCCACCACAGATTGGGACTTTGTTCAACATAACCACACAGAAGCCCCAGCCAACAAAACAGTTCCTTTGGTGAGCATTTTTAGGGAAGAATGTAGAGAACACATTGATCTTAAATTTTAGTTGCTTAGGTCCATCTTATATCTTATGACTATACCTAATATCCAGGAGCTGTGGAAGCCTACCATATGCCCAGGAAAATCTGAAAAACTGTTATCACAGTTAATAACTCCCTCCATCAGCCCAATTTAAGTTCTTGCTTGAGTGTTAACTAAACATTTCTCTCCTGATAATCACACTCCTTCCAATACGAACCTGAACATCCTACCCAAGAAGACTAACATCAAATATTTCTCCTCCACAAAATATCAAACTGTCTCCAATGTTTCATAAACTTTTCTTCTTCAAATTCTTTATTATTCAGTACAACTCTTATTATATTCAGTGCAAGTTATCTTCTCCTGCAGCTTCTTAGTAATTCTTACCTTACCTGCAAAATGACTTCCACTGGGGGCAGGAAGAAATTGCATTTGTGGAAAAATTTATGTACAGAAAACTAATGTGCTAGGCAAAATACATGCTGAATGTCCTCTTTTATTAATGGTAAAGACTATTTCTTCCGTTGAGTGGTATCATTGATAGTTATTTTTATTTCATTTTCATGTTTTGCTGTATTGTTATTCTCTATAGAAATATATATTTGTCTTATTGTAACAACAGAATAATTTAAAATACTTTCTGTTTTGTAATTTATCTTAATAAGGTGAAGATCAACGTATACATGTAACCAGAAACAAAACAAAAAAATGCCCTTTTGCACAAAGCTTATTTTTCTTGAGGAACTGAGAAATCTGACAAGGTAAAGGCCACAGATCCTGTTGCTTATTCTTTTGATTTAATTCTCACTTTCACCCATTTTATTTTGGTACTTATACCCTTAAATGCTGCTGCAGCCAGTTTGGGCTACTGTAACATAGGCTTCCTGACTTAAACCACAAACATTTATTCTCGCAGTTCCGGAGATTGGGAAGTACTAGATCTGCTATCTGGTGAGCGCCAGCTTCTCAGTCTGGTGACAGCCATCTTTCTGCTGTACTCTCCAGTGGTGCAGAGCATAGAGCACCTGGAGTGTTTTCCCAATTGGGTGCTTAACTCTATTCAAAAGAATTCCACCTTCTTGACCTGGTTAACCTCCAAAAGACTTCATTCCTAACACAATCACACTGAGGACCAAG
Organism: Erethizon dorsatum; assembly: GCA_028451465.1. Taxonomy (NCBI): domain Eukaryota; kingdom Metazoa; phylum Chordata; class Mammalia; order Rodentia; family Erethizontidae; genus Erethizon; species Erethizon dorsatum. Next base: position 63,402,321 of record CM051833.1, read on the forward strand.
ATTTCAAACCTTCAGCCCATAGCAAGGTATACACTATCCAATATCGTGTTTGAAAAGTTAACATGTAGGCAAAATTGGTTATGCATTTATTAAATATACTGGATGGATATGTTAACCTCAAACTCAATTATTCTCATTTTTAAAATATGCTTTTTGTTTTTGAAATCCTCTGCATCTGGACATGTCCTACAGTCAGTTTCCATCAGGTGCTGCTGGCCACACCACAGTAGTGTTGTATTTCATGTTGCCTGTAAGGGTCAGAACTTGGTCATTGTGGTTCAGTTGTCAACTTAATTAAGTAATGTTCAATTTTTAATACCTTACTGAGTTTTACACTATATAAAATATATTCTGCAATGTTACATTATAATTCAGCATTGATCAGAGTTACAGTTTAAGCATAAAATCATGGAAATAGAAGGATGGGCCTAAGTTTTGTGAAAAATGATCATTAAAGCAATGACAGCCATTGCTTACTTTTTAGAAAAAAATAAAAAGCAATAATGTTATGAACTCCATGAACATGGAAGCCACAGAAAGATAAATATATTAAAATTGTGTTGCTGATCTTGGTGTCTAATTTATTTCACTTATGGTCTTGAAGTACATCCATTTTCCAACAAATGACTCAAGTTTATCCTTCTTTCTTTCTTATCCACTTATTCATTCATGGACATATAATCTGCCTCCAAGATTAGTTATTATGAATTGTGCTGCCATAAACATGAGCATGGGTGTATCACTGTAATATGACACCTTTAAGTCTTTCAGGAAGATACCTAAAAGGAGAATGGAATAAAATTCGTATTTTTAGTTTTTTGAGAAATCTTCATACTGATCTCCATAATGGTCGTACCAGTTTACACTCCCGCCAACAATGTAGAAGTGTTCCCTGTTCTCCTCAGCCTCACCAGCATTTGATTTCTTGATGGGAGCCATTCCTTCTAGAGTAAGACAGAATCTCAGTGGTGTTTTAATGTGTAGAACATTCTTTCGTGTGTTTGTTGGTCATTTGTCTTTCCTCCCCCTCCTCCTCCTTCTCCTTCTTCTTTGGGTCTATTCATTTCAGTTACCCATTTTTAGTTGGGTTTTTCATTTTGAGGGGTTTAATGTTTTGATGTTTTTGAGTTCTATATGTATTCTCAATATTAGCCCTTTATCTGAGAAATAGCTGGAAAAAAATTTTTTTCCCATCCAATGGTTTCTCTTATAGGAGAAACCCAAAATATAAATAAAGAGCAAAATAAAGATACATAAGAAGAAAGAGGGAAACAGATCTCCTGCAAAGGGGAAGGGGACCAAGAAATGGAGGGAGGGTTGTGGGCGGGAAGTAGAAGGGGATTAAAAAAGAATTGAGAGGTGTTATGTGCATATACCAGCTTCCCGTGAGGGATGTAATCATTATGTGCTGCAAACGTGTGCTAATAAAAAATTTGAGAAAAAATTTATTGTAGAGATTATGGATGAAAGGCCACCAACCAGTACAACTGAAGCCAGGATAAAAGGCCACTTCACTGGAAGGGATAGGACGGTATTACACAGTAGTGAGAGACACGTGTGACCACTTAGTCAAGTAGGAAAAAGTTCTTACAAAAACCAGCACAAGGAGTCTTAGTGAGAAAACACGACTGAGCCATAGTTCAGCTGGAAGTTTGTTTTTCTTTCTTTCTGAGTAGAAATAAAATAGGCTCCATCTTATAATGGGAGGCATCTCAAGCTGAATGAAATGCAGTAACTTTCCCTTGGAGAAAGCCAAGGAAATGCTGCAAGGCTATTTTTAATACTCTTGGAGACTGAGGAGTGGTCCAGGGAAGTATTTACAATTGTGGGTTTAGCACAACACCTGCCATCTGGCATGTAGAACTCCGCAAATGATTCTTTTCCCTGCTCCCCCAACTCTGATGCCTCTCATTTCCAGCACCCCCGGTGGAGTTTCTGCTGAGTCTACTCTTCACCCTCACGCTGGTACCTGCTTTCCAGGGCACTGGCTGAAACATGCCATGCTTAAGGATACCAAATACTCAACTGTAAATGTAAAACTCCCATCTCTGTTCAAGTCTTGTGATTCTGCAAGTGCCACACTAATATTGAAATAAGTATTTTTATGTGGCTGTATGATAATTGTTTCTTTTTTTTTTTTTTTTTTTTTTTTGAGACAGGGTCTTGCTATGTAGTTCAAGCTGGCCTGGACTCACTTATATAGCCTAGGCTGGCCTCAAACTCACAGAAATCCTCCTGCCTCAGCCTCCCAAGTGCTGGATTACAGGTGTGGACCATTATGCCCAGCTCCATAACTTTCATTTGAAAAGGAAGCTGATTTTCAACTGGCAGTCTAAATTTTTAAAACCCACCACATTTTACAGAATTTCTATTTCCATTTTCATTTCCACTTGCCCTCTAATCCATGACTAATCAAATTACTTTCTTGAAGCATGATGATTTTCATCTTTTACACATTTTCACATCATCTAAAAATATGCTTCAGTTTGTGAGTACTGATTGCCAAGAATTATGCCTGTATCCTGAAAGAGGAAGTGTTGTCATTTCTCATTTTTTTTTTCTTATCTTGCTTTCAGGCTTGTCTTACAAAGTACATGCAGGTGTTAAAATAACTGGGCTGGAGAAAGGAGATGTAGAAAACCCGGTATACATTGTACTTGGGGATCAAGGGAGAAAATTTGCTTAGGAAACAAATGCTCGGCTGTGGAGCTACCTTTGGAGCTATTACATCATCCACAATGGAGATCAAATGTTTACCTTAATCAGCAGAACTGCTGCCTCAACCTGAGTATTTTCCAGAAATTAATCCCCTTTCAATCCACTCAAAATAATCATTCTACAGATATTTACTTCTGACACAAAACCTCAGCAAATGAAGATCTCGACTACCTCTAAATTTCACATTCTATAAACAGAAAAGCAAGAGGAACTAGAAAACTTTCCTCATAATAATCCAAGCAGCAGAACACTGAAGGAATTAATTTTATGTTGGATGGAAGCTAAATAATACAGTCATTAAAAAAAGAGCGCTGATTGTCAATACAGATTTTTATGTTGATGAAACATAAATTAAATTAAGTAAATACACTCGGTTCTTCATTCCCGCCTCAGTACTCTTTCAACACCTCTCGCCCTCACTTTGGAGTGAGTCTCTCCAGGATAATGCATTTGAGAAATTCTAAAGACAAATCCAACTTCAAAATGTTTTAAAGATCAACGTGAATTTGTAGGAATATAAAAAGAGCAAAGTTTATCAAATCTTAAAAATATTTTTCCCCAAACCTTCTATCTAATGCGGCACCATCTCCTCGGTTCTTTCTTGCAAGCCATGGTTTTCTGCCCAGACAGTAGCTTCATTCTTCTCATTTTTTAAGTTACAAAACAATCAACAGACTATCGTGCTTTACCGTGCCGTGCTTCCAATTGCTTTTGTAGCTACAATATTTGCTTATTTGCTCTTGTACCATTTCTGTACAAAGGAGTCACATTTCAGGTTAGAAAATCTGTTCCACTTATTATTACTATTGTTAAGAAATGAAATGGCGGGCCAGTGAGATGGCTCAGCGGCGTAAGCGCCTGCCTGGTAAGCGCAAGGGCCCGAGTTCGACTCCCAGAACCCACATACGGAAAAAGGGCCGGTGATATCGCTCAGCAGCACGGGCACCTGCTGGCGCGCGAGGTCCTGAGGTCGACCCCCGGTACCCACAAAAAAAAATCAACATGTGAAGTGGCAACCAGAGAACTCAGCTTTGACATGAGTACATTTGGAAAACAGTAAAACTTCAAATTTCCATGTAGACATTGTGATCATGGCTTACAATAGACATTTAGTTGTTTACCTAACTGGATATAAACATATCCATCTTCAACTCAAGGACCCTGTGGGAAGTGAAAGACCTTTGGTCTCGTCCCAGTCCCCTTCACTTCCTCGGGTGTAATCAACATTTTGTAAAGTGTCTCTAGGCTTATGTCCCTATCTGTCAAGTGAGAATAGCAATGCACCTTCACATGTCATAGGGAGAATGGAATTGTTATCATGTGTTTTCCACACTGCCTAGTATGTAACACACATTCAAAATATATATATCCAATCTTTATTGAGTTTTTATTGCAGGATGTCTTTTCAACCAAGACTTTCTTCAAAAGCCCACCCCAAACCTAGCTCCTTAGATGTGTATATGAAATGGATAACTGGTAAGTTCTTCCTTTGCAAACCTTCACTATCTCCAACCTGCAGATTCACACAAGACAGGCAAGAGAAAGGGAAGAAGAGAAAAGAAAGAATGGTCTGTCTTAAAATCATGGTACAGAATGGCTCCCTGCCATTTTTTAGATTCTTATAAGGCCAGGGGCTGACCTGCCAATGCATAGGATTGGGAAGGAATTTGATCAGCTTGAGACATAATTTAGCTCATTTTTGTAGGGATTTCAGAGAGAATTCAGTATTTAAATATTCTTTACATAATACTAATGCCTTATCAACCTGCAGAAGCACTGACCCAGAGGAGAGATAGACACATGCAGAATTAATGTAGCTGGTGGTAATAATACCACAATAAAATACATGAGAGGCATGGAATGGTAAGAGAATGTGGAGAGAGACAGAAAAACTGCAAAGAGAAGAGGATTCCACTAAGTGGTTTCGCCAACACCTTGCAAGGATGACATTTATGCTAAATTTCTGTGTGACTAGCCCAAAAAGACGTAGCCCAGGGAGAAGCCAAGACTGAATCAATTACTAGGAAAAAAAAAAAAAAAAAAAAGAACAGCATAGCTGGAAATGAAATCCATGTTTAGAATAACATTATCAGTTTATGTGTTTTGCATTGATGTAACTTTCAAAGATATTAAGAAGACATTAGAAAAGTATTGGCCTCAGGCAAAATGTGAACTCCTTTCCCAGACACCTGGCAAAAAGAAGAATCATTTCCACTTACAACTCTTTGTAGGATACTTTTGTTTGAGTTATAATGGTTTCTGTGATGACTATGAGAAAGATGGATATTCTTTAATGTAGTTGAGTAAAGGAATTGTGGTCTTTCAGGAAAAGTATAAATTAATTTAAAAACCAAATTCAGAAATTCCTAGTTGGAATGCAAATAGCTATACATAGGGGACTTCCAACTCATGTAAACAAACCAGTCTCTAATAATTTCCATTCTGCAAGAGAATGATTGCGATGGAGTATATATTTCCCAACATGCATTTTGGCTGGTTGTTCATGGTTGTTGTGCTTTTCAATAAGCAAAGAAGTATTATTGAAAGAAAATGGTAAATGCTTAATTGGCTCCATATTAATCAATAATGTGGGCTGTTTTCAAATTTTAGCTGAATAATATGTAAAAATAAACTCTTACTTAAATCACTCATTCCAACTGCCTACTTTTCCAGCAATTATATTTCAACAGCATTTGTGCAGCTTGTTTATTATTGATACTACACAAATTAGCAGCACTCCCTTACCTATTTTAGTTATTAATAAAAACAGTCGTATGACCAAATATTTAACTCCCAGAGCATGCCAAGGGTGCAATGTGTTATCATCAAGTTAGACATGATGTTAGCATCACAGTTAAGAGAGATAATATAAGACAGGAAAAACAGAAATACAAGGAAATGGAGAACTTGCAAAAATGCACACCTTAAAACTACCCCTTTCATGAATGGCTACAACGGGAAACACTGATATTAATGTGCTGGTGAAGGTATGAAGAAATTAGACCCCTCTTGCATTGTTAGTAGGAATATAAATTATGCAGCTGAAAGAAAAGTATTGCACATGACCGGGCATTTTTCTTCCTAGGAATATGTTATAAGCTGAATTGTGTACCTCTCATATTAATATGTTGAAATCCCCTAACCCCTAATCCTACCTCAAAAAAGAGTTGCATTTGGAAACAAGATTTTTAAAGAGGTAATTAGCTAAAAGTCAGATCTTTACAGTGGGATTCTAACCCAATATGACTTGTGTCTTTAGAAGGGGAACTAAGACGCACAGAGAGACCCCATAGATGTGCATGCACAGAGGGAGGTGTGTGTGAGGACCCAGGGAGAAGCCAGCCACCTGCTAGCCAAGGAGAAAGGTGTCAAGAGAAACTCTCCTGGGTCTTGGCATGTCTTCTTCAAGTTTGAGTGCTCTTCAAGGCCGAGCTTGTCACTTTCCTTGCAATTTAGACTCACCAATTTTATAAACTGAGGCTACCCCCCGAGGTCACTGTTGCTGTTTCAAGGTCACTGCTGCTGTCATTTTCTCAGCCCCACTTTGGCCAGGCCACATTGAGCAGGCACATGGCATTGCCTGACTGAGTCGGGTGGCTACCACTTTGTTCTTGGCGTTCAGGTCCTAATCTGGTCCATCAGCTCTACTGATACTCCCAGCGCCTGGTCACCTCTGCCCCAGTCCTTGCCTCTCCCGCTTGTTCACAGTCTAGCTGAGCCCTACCACCCAGCGGGCGGTAATTCCCTGATTCTTTCTAAATGTCCATTATTGCCAAATGGACCCCTCCCTACTTCCTTTCAGGTCCTACAACATTTTCCCATAAATTGATTAGTGGTAGCACATTTAGAAACAGTGAGAAATCTGAACATATTTCATGAATCTGATGATAGTATTTTTCTAATCTTTCTATTAAAGTAAATGTTCTACCTTCCTGTTGCCAAAGAGTAATGAAAACTAACTCTATATATCAGAAATGGATGCAAGGTAAATATAATATACACCACTTTCAAGAAGTTCATAGAGTATCTTTAATGTAGCATATGGTTAAATTGCATCTGTCTTTTTTTTTAATACGTTATTGATTTAGATTATGAAATGCCAAGGGGTGTTTATGTGATAAGTTGCCCTATAAATGGCTTCGTACTCAGACAATGAGATGAGAAATGCTCATCTATAACCATAGTCCAGATGCTTTCTTGAAGATGTCACATTTAATGCTGTCAAGAACTTTCTGTTGCAGAAAAAGCAGAGCAAAACAAACTACTTCCCATTAATTGGCATATTTTCTCTCATAAAACCAGTGTCACCTAAACTCTTAAATGGCCTCAAAGAAACGTGATTGCCAGAAGGGGAGAAAAACCTAAGAAAATACTGATATTAAAATATTTGAGTTTCTGAAATATTTTCATCAACAGTTAAGATTAAAATCAGACTTAGTAATATATAGTGTATGGCTGCCAATGAAAATTCCATTCCTAATATCCATATACTATGATGATCAGATGTCAGTTTCTTTCCACTTAATTATTTGGCAAAGCTATCCTTAGTGTATTCAGAATTGGATGAACTGCTTAAGCTGAACATGCACTGAAAAGATTGGGAAGACTCTAGACCCAGAGAATCCTATTACTCCTTAAACATTCTTCATCCTAGAGAAACAATGATCTTTCCATGAAGGGCAGAAGAAAGAAACAAGTTGCTCATAAGAAACATGCTTTCATCTGTGAAAACATCCTAATGCAGTGGAGCATAGACTTACTTGGCTGTTATTTAATTTAAAAATATGTGAAAATCTATTCTTGTCTCCTCTTTTCATGGTCCAGCACACTGAAAGAAGTCTATGCCATGCTTTTGAGACACAATAATGACACATATTATCTAAACAAATGTCAGAAACATACCAAGTCCTTACTACTTTCCAAAAATTTAGAAGCTTTCTATCAGCGAGAACTAGGTCCTGAATTGGTAAGATAAGTAAAGTAGTGCAGAGCTATTCTTAATGGAAAAATGAAAGGAGGAAAGAAGATGGAACTTAATGAGAAGGGGGTTATTCTCATAAAAATAATGCCAATTGTGAAGGAAGGCAGAGATAATTGCAAGTGCTAAGTATTGATTTATATAGGTACAGTTATTCACATGCATCCACTAGTGCATTATAATTTAATAAATAGAATACGGAGGTGACAATTACTTGAATATATTGAGTAAGCCTGTAGCCAGTGTCTGTGAGAGCACATTCAACCTGCACAAGGACACATTCACACACAGACAAGCTTAATGGATTGTGACAATGACACTCATTATATATTTTATAAGTCAAGATCAAGGTCCCTCAAATGAATTTGCACAAATGAATTACTTATAGGTAAATAATGACTTTGGAATTGGATAAGATTTCCAGTCATCCAGGGGATCTCTCCTCATTTGACACATGAAAAACTTGGGCTTCCACAGGCTAAGTGGTTTGCCTTATTTTAATAATTTGTTACTTTCAGAGGCAGTTCAAGGGAAAAAAATTGATATTTCACAACAGTTGGTAAGAGTATTAAGATGCTTCTCCTTACCGATACACTACAAAAAAACCTACAAAAATTAAACTACAAGAAGTGTGTGTGTGTAAATTCATACGTTCTATTGTCATATTTATTGATAAGGGCTAAAAGCAATGACACCTTAGTAGCAAAGAGCACACCTGCACCTGAACCTCAAATTCTCATATTCCTCTCCAGTAAAAGCAGCAATGCAAGCTTTTGGAGAAAGAACTGATTCTTGGGATGGGAAAGGGAATATAAAAGATAAGTTTGGAGTATATATTGTATTGCAGTAAGAAAGTACTAAAAATAATGTCACATTGATTCAGTATGTCAAAGAGACACAGAAGATAGCAGAAATAATTCTCAATGGTTAAGGTGGCACTTGAGCAATAAGAAGGAAGGAAAGAAGGAGCATAACAAAGAGAGGGAAGTAGAAGAATTGGAGCAAAAATAAAGAATATGGTATTGCTTTATAACCCAAACTATAAAATAAATATACTTGAGTCCATACTGCAAATAAGTAATAAAATTATAATAACTAGGAGAGAATTTTCCTACGCAGAGGCATTCCAAATAATTATATATGGGCTCTGACCTCAAGGAAATGGAGGATTTACCACTTAAATCCTGTTCTTCAAGTGTGGGCAGTGCACAGTGACTCCTTTTCAAAGAGTACAGGATGGAAAGGGGTAAAAACACCAGCATCATAGTGGATAAAACTGACAAAATTTGCTTAGCCCTGTGATCTAGCCTGTCATCATAAATGGTAAATTATTTGATAACATCCACTCTTGATAAGCTGTGACGAGAAGTATTGCTGTGGGGCTACCAAGGTCAAATCATAAAATGCTATATAGTTCCACCTTGTTTGTTTGGGATATTTGCTCTCAGAGTTGAACGACCATGCTGTGAGAAGACTCAAACAAGTCCATAGAAAGAAGACATACGGAAGTGTCACATTTATATTACTACCTCTTCTTTCTGTTAGTAAAAGAAGGCAGAAAGTTCTGTCCAGATTCAAGAGAAGGGAAAATAGTCCTCGCCACTCAATGGAAGAAAAGTCAAGATCTCATTTTAAGAAGTGAATGTGAGAAAAAGGATGTTGCAGCTGCTTTTTGGAAAATACAGCCTGACACAGATGAAAACTAGAAAGTGGGGTGAAGTTTAAAAACTCGTATTTGGGGGGCTGGTAGATAGTTCAGCAGCATAAGCGCCTGCCTGGCAAGTGCGAGGTCCTGAGTTCGACTCCCGGTACCCACATACGATAAAAGGGCTGGTGATATCGCTCAGCGGCACAGGCACCTGCTGGCACACGAGGTCCTGAGGTCAACCCCAAGTACCCACAAAAAATAAATAAATAAATAAATAAATAAATAAATAAAAATAATAAAAACTCATATTTGCTTGTCTTAAGTGAGAAGGACATAAGAATCCTTGAGAAAGACTCTATGAAAATGGAAAATTTGAGTATACAAGGGAAAAATGTCAGTAGTATAATGCTCTTGCAAATGTGGGAGAGACTGTCATCCAAAGTGGAGATGGGAGGGTCACCCTGGAGCTGCTCATCTTCTGGGAAAACAGAATGGATGCGTGGAATGATGATGCAGATTGGCACGGATATTGAGAGATTAACACCCATAAACCTTTTACATTCTTCACGGTGTAAAAGAGAAAGTCAAACACCACATCTAACTGAAGGTGACATCTGAAGAGCAAAGAGTTTGAAAAGACAATGTTGAAAGTGAGCAGTGGAGGCCAAGTCTTGTGATTCAGAGTAATCCATTTTATTTTCCTGCTCTAAGATTTTCTTCAGTATTACTACTATAGGCACTTGGATGTAAGTGTGAAACTGTGAACAGTTTTGTCCAGGATAAGGATTTTGCTAAAAAGATAAAATTAAAAATCCAAGGGAAGGGGCCAGTGAGGTAGCTCAGCGGCATAAGTGCCTGCCTGGCAAGCATGAGGACCTGAAGTCGACTCCCAGTACCCACATTAAAAAAAAAAAGAAATCCAAGGGAAGAAGAGCATTAACAAAATTGGCAAAAATGTTCTTGAAATATTGGCCTATGGCATCTAGGGAGAAAGACAACTGTAGAGCATTAATGAATTGGAAGAAAGCCCAAGACACAACAAACCAGAGTTTTTGAAGTTGATGAATGGACAAAATAGGAGTAGTTTCACAAGTGGAAAGAAAGACATTTATGATCAGAGCATGTGGTACTCTGATAATATCCATGGTGCAGGAGTTAGGTATAAGGTCTAGGATGTGATATTGGGAAATGGAAATGAGGTGTCTGAGCGTCAGTGGAGATGAACTCCTATTGATAAAGTGGTCAAGAAACAGAAAAGCTAGGACATTTAATAGCCATTCACATAGCATCAAACACACAAGGATGGCAGCAGCCTTTAAAGTTACGGTCGTAGATACTTTCCCATCACTGGGACAAAATAGTCAACACCCACACTTTAAAGGAGGACAGGTATATTTTGACTCGTCGTTTCGGTCCATGGTCGGCTGGTTTCAAGACAAATGGCATGGTAGAAGAGCATGACAGAAGAGAACTATTCAAAACATGGCCGCCCAGAAACAGAAAGAGAAGGGAGGAACTGGGGACAAGAATGCGTCCTTCCCAGTCACTCTCACAGTGACTACCTCCAACCAGACCTCACCACTTAAGAGCTTAGTCAGCCATGAACTCATCAGTAGACTAATCCATCAATGAGAACAGTCCCTCCACAACTCAATTACCTTCCAAATGCATGAAACTTTGAGGAACATTTTAGATCTAAACCATAACCAGGTGTTCATTGGATAATGGATATTGATGAGGGAATTAAGGCTTGTATGAGAAAGCATCAGAGAAAGTAGTATGGCTGAAATCAGGAGACTTCAAGGACCAGCACATAATCAAGTCTGAATGACTCAAGTTCTTAAAAACTAAAAAGCACAGTACATAGTTTTATAGATAAAATGTAAATATTTCCCCAAAATAAAAATGTTGTTCACTATTTTGCAGGCTGTAAAGCTTATAAAACAGCTATTTTTTTACAAGCTATTTTCATTAAAAAAATAACTAACTGAAAATATTACTCTAACCAAATAAATGTTATTTCCAAAACAATGTAAGTTACTCAGATTTTACTCAGTTATATAGTCATAAAAAGTTCAATATGATTTTGGAAATTGAGAGAAATTTTGCAAATTAAAGTTAAAACTCTACCAAAATGTACAGAAAAATCTCAAAACTTTAAAAAATTTGAAGGTACTAATCCACATGAAAAATAATATTAAAGTAAAGCATTCAAAGTGAAAACTTCATATATATACTTAAGAAGCTTTTTAAAAATATTGTCATGGGGCCAGTAAGATAGTTCAGCAGCATAAGTGCTTGCTGGCAAGCGTGAGGTCCTGAGTTCAACCCCCAGTACCCACATAAAGGAAAAAAAGGGCCAGTGATATCACTCAGCGGCACAAGCGCTTGCTGGCAAGTGGGAGGTCCTGAGGTCGACTCCCGGTACCCACATAAAAAAAACAAGGAAATATGAAAGCATAAAAATAATTTAAAACCAAGTATCTAGCCCTAATTCTACATCATATATCTTTCATAAAATCATTTTACTTCTTAGCTGTTTCCTCATTCCTTAAACAAATATATAAAAGATTCAAAGTTGTCATCATACATTAATTTTCAAGAATACCATTAATTAATGAATTAATTAGACAATTCAACAAACATATATTGAGTCCTTTTGGCAATTAAAATACGACAGTGAACAAAACAAACTCTTATGGTTTATTTTTACACTGTAATTAGTGGAAACCTATGTTAACCAATAAACATAATATGTAAGAAAATCACATCATGTTATCTTGTGATAAAATGATTTGGAAGAAAATTAGAAGAAGCTAAGTGGTAACAAGGTAATGATACAATATTGAGTTACAATGTAAAATTGAGTGGCCAAGACAGGCCTTGTTGAAAAAGTGACATTTGCAAAAGATTTAGATCTAATTTCCAGTTATATTGGCTACATAAAATCGGAACTTAAAAGAACAACCCGAAATGCCTACCATTTTAGATGTAAAAAAAGAAAGAAAAAATGCAAGAGGATTGATTGTGAGGTGTTTCCAACCTAACCCGCTGTCGTACACGCCCCTCTTCACTGAGCAAACGGTATCCGAGTAGGCGGACTGGCTGCGCTCCTTCAACGAGGACTGATCTGAATGTGATGTCATTATAAGAGCCAGCTAGATTTAAGACCAGGGATGTGAAGCTGTTCTTGCCTCAGATTTCTACTTTTGTTCTTAGGACAAAACTGGAAAAAAAAAAAGGTAAATTGACAGAAACTCAGACTCAGAGTAGAGCAAAGACACAAAAATGTGGAAAATAGACATAGAAAGTAGAAACTAAGACACAGGCTGGAGAAGTTGAAACCACCACTCTTTCTGTATTACTGTTCTATTGCTGTGTACCCTCCAAAAGCCCCACTTTCAAACAACAAGCTTTCATTATTTCACAGCTTCTGAGGGTCAGGAATCAGGTGCGCCTTGGCTGTTGCTGCTGGCTAAGGGACGTACAAAACCACAGTCAAGGAGGGTTCCAAAGGGGGTCTGGAGTCATCTGTGACTTCCTGGGGGAGAATCCTCTTCCAAGCTCACTGGCACAGCCATGGCCAGGCCCGGGCTTCACTGGCTATTGCCAAAGACTTATATTTCTTGCCACAGGGAGCTCTCCATAACACACTCACAACGTGACAGCTTGCTTCTCCCAGAATGAGGTCTTTGGGAGAGAAAGAGAAGAGAGTACCCAAGATAGAACATTCTTTTGTAATCTGATCTGAGGAATGACTGCATCATATCTACAATACTCTGTTCACCAGACACACATCACTAAGTGCAGAGTGCCCTGCAGGGGAGGAGACTGCACCAGGCTGTAAACACCAGGAATCGGAGCTCACTGGTTCCATCTTGGAACCGTCTTACCACGCTCTTTTTGCTTTTCCATCTTTTCCTCTGTACTCTTCACCTATTTTACTTCCTTCCCTTTCAGAAATCCAGAAGTCAGCTGTGTGAGCCACATGTAAAGCGAAATAAGAGTGGGTGGAGATTTGGCTATCTAGGTCCCATTTTCTTAAGGCTCTTTCTGATCAAGCCACCTGGACTTCTAAAAATACATTTTCCAACATTCATAGTGACAGGAAAGCATATGGTGGACCCTTTCTGAGCCTCTTCATTTGCTACCATTTAACGTACTATCCATTTTGCAAGCCTAGTCTAAAACTGCAATTATGTGTGTGTATATATATATATAAATATATATATATATATACACACACACATATATATCAAAAAAAAAAGATGGACATTCATTAATAGGGCAAGAAAGAGCTAAGAGATTCAGTAACTACTTTCAACTAAACTATTCAACCAGAGTTTTTCTCACTGTTTTTACAGACCATTAAAAATAATTACCTGCTTTGAAACATGTTGTGGAAAGAGCAGGTACATTTTTTGGAATGTTTAACTTGTGTGCTTTAGTATTCCACATCCTATTCAAGCTAGCACTCCAGACTGCATCTCTAAAACTCTCCTATGTCACTAAAATTTACCTTAAATTAGTACATGTTCAAATTTTTTGACCAGCTGCTTTCTCTCATGCCCTTAGGGTGTCATTTGTACCTTAATGCCCCAAGACCAGATACAATGGGAAGGAGACATCAACATGGCCAATGGCAATTTATATTATTGGCATCCAAACAGCTAATTTGTCTTCATATTCTAGCAACTACCACTCTGGCTGCTATTATTCTGTCTGGCTGTGACCAGTATTGGAATTTGGTAAGAGTGTATTTTTAAATGATTTATAATAAAGAGCTGACTGGAGAAGCTGAAATTCAGTAGGGTTTTAAGGATAAAATTTGATAATAAGTCTCCAGGATGGCAATGAAGCAAAGTTGCACATGTTAGCACATAGTCAAAGATTCTTTTAAAGACATGCTGGTGATGTATTTCTAAACTTGGTAGTAAATATTTGCTGTTTATGACACTAAAACTTCTTTTGGTATATTCATCCACTGAGGAATTAGTTGTCCATTAAGTCTAATTAATATGGTAACAGATAAAATTGTGAAATAGGAAATGTCATTAGCTACTAAACATTTTAGGTGAAGAATGGCATAAAATGTCATATATCTAAAGGTATTTTGGAGAAAGCAAAAGTTGTAATTAGAATCATTCTTCCCAATTAATTCTAACCAAATATTTTTCAGGGATGACTTGTCTTTCTAATCTCTTTGGCCCTTTTCCAATAATGGCAATAAAAAAAAAAGGCAAGAAAAATAATATGTAACGAAGATAATCACAGATAAATAAAAAGGAAGCATGTAAACAGCAAACGCTGCCAAAATAATCCAAACTCCTGTGGGAATAGAATTAAAACCCAAGATAGCTATACTGCATTTATTCCAATATGGCATCATTTCAATGGGACTCTCAAAGGCCTAATTATAATTGGGTTATTTTTATCTTGCAAAGATTTAATATCATAGACGGTCTAGTCCTCTTCCCACTGGTTACACGAAAAACCTCTAATTAGCAAACCTCTAATAAGTGCATGTATGGTATGCATTTTATATTTTAATTTTTCCTGTGAATTTAGCATATATATAAATATAGAGAGAGAGCAAGAGAGAAAGATTTTCATTTTTAAAACCTTTTCATCATTTGTATCAATTAACAGTTGCTGCATAACAAACTGACTCAAAACTCAGTGTTTTAAGACAACAAGCATGTACTATTTCCCAGTAGCCTACAGGTCATTTGCTGATTCTTCCAGTCTAGGACAAAATTAAGTGATTTCAACTAAGTTTCGCCTGTGTCTAAGGTTCGATGGAGGGCACGTGGCTGCTTCAGTATGCTTGATAAGGTGTCTTGACACTTGACTGGCTGCTCACTGCGGTAATAGACCAGCTGCATTCATATCATAGTCTCTTCAAGACAGAATGCAGGGCCGGTGAGATGGCTCAGCGGCGTAAGCGCCTGCCCGGCAAGCGCGAGGGCCCGAGTTCGACTCCCGGTACCCACATGCAAAAAAAGGGCAGGTGATATCGCTCAGCAGCACGGGCGCCTGCTGGCGCGCGAGGTCCTGAGATCGACCCCCAGTACCCACAAAAAAAAATAAAAAAGACAGAATGCAGAATTGCAGCTGTTTGTTGGACTTTTTTCTTGTTACGTGACACCCAGCAGCAAGCCAGCTCACCTACACCAAGACACTGCCAAGAGGCATCAGGTCTTTCGGTGAAGTCATCACTATTCCCAGGACACTCAGGTTATAGATTTTGCCCCTCAGTGTGACATTTTTCAGCAGGGTGCTGAGTTTGGAGGTGCTTTGCCCCATTTCTTGTTACTTAGAGAAAGTAGGGGTCCACTAAACCTTTGTTGTGGACTGGATTGTGTCTCTTCCCCAAATTCATATGTGGAAGTTCTAACCACTAGCATCTCTGGAGATAGGATCTTAAACAGGTAATTATGCTAAAATGAGGTCATTGGAATGCACTCTAATCCACTCTTGACTGATATTGTTACAAAAAATAAAAAGAGAGAGATGCAGACAAACACACGGAAAAAAAATTGTAAAGAAAGCCAACTGTGAACCAAAAGAGATTTCAAGAAAGAACCAGCCCTGCCAACACCTTGACCTTAGACCATTAGCCACCAGAACTGTGAGAAAACTGTTGTGTCAGCCATGTGGTCACTGATACTTCATTACTGCAGTGCCAGCAAACTCATACAGCTCTTTCAGACCAACACAAACATACAAAGCTCTTTGCCACATGTTTAGCCTGACTTGCCCCAGTGTAACTACTATGAAAGATCTTCTCTTCTTGTGAGGCACCATACATAATAAACTGAATTTTTAGCAGCCTCATATGTTTGGGGTCATGGGTAATTTTGCACTTGCACAACAAGATGCTCAATAGATCTTAATTAGATGGATAGATAGACACATAGAAATCTAATGTGTAAGACTGAAAAATGGATGAGGTTATTCTGATATGTGGAAGACAATGGATAGAAAACCTGTCAGCCCTGTCAAAAGTAAGTTACTTCCTTGAATTTTGATATGTTTTATCCTGCAAAGAGGACGTTTTTGATTTATGTGTTTAATGAAACCTGCACTGGAGCAGAAGAGTAACATCTCTGCATGAATCTTAAAAATCTGCTTCATAGGATACAATTGAAGAAATTCAAATCTCACATTTATTAGAAAATGATAGATAATCCTAATAGATAATACAATGTTACTATAATAAATTAGGGTTCTTCAGAAAAGCACAAATCAGATAAAATGTTTCCCAGAAGATTAACCAGTGAGCTAAGGGGAAGTATTGAATCAAAAATATACAATGGAGTAAAAGACATCAATTATAGAAGAATATGCACTTTCCAAACTTAATTTGCAACAAAGATGCATATTTTAAGGTAGAATAATGAGTATGTCAGCTATGAGATTAAATATAAATCATACTAAAGTATTAAATTAAAAACCCAAACAAACACCAGTATTGGTGAAGATTGTCATGGGGATTTCTCAGGAATAAACTCTGAAATGGAGATTTGCACGGAAGAATTAATTATTAAGTAGTGCTCTTCACAGTGACCTCTGTGTGGAAATGCAAGAAACAGGGGTAGTTAGAAAGAGAAACTATTTTTAAGTTACAACAAAGCCCTCAACTGACCCTATTAGTTATGGAATTAATGTGGCACTTTACAGTTGTTTACCACTGAAAAAAGAGGCTGGAACCAGTCATCACACATAGGCTTCTCATGGAGAAGGCAGATGAACTTAGACGAGGCAGCTCCCTCCAGCTGAACACGAGTCCTCAGGAGTCTTGGTTTTGAATGTTCAATGCACAGAGCTTCCACCCTGGAAGGTCGGTGTGTCCAGCATACAATGCCACCCAATACAATCCCCTCTTCACCGTTCATTGCTACTTTCTTTGTAAATATGTTGACCTTATAAAGGAATATCTCCCCCAAGATTCAGATTTGTCTCTTTTCCTAGGGAAAATTATAGCAGAAAAGACAGTCAAGTAGACCGTGGAACCTGCTGCGGCTGGCTGCAAGTGCGCAACAATACTCAGCACTTTCTCTTCTATGATCCATTCTAGGTTCACCCTCCTCCATGACCAGCACTATCCCTTGTCTACATAGCCTACCTAGCACTGTTGTTGCTGCCTTGATGTCATGAATCAATTCAGACGTTTACCTTTCGTGGTCATTTTGACTTTGTGAAAGAGCCAAAAGTCACATAGTGCCAGATTCAGTGCATACAGTTTATGAGGACACACTCTAATGTATTTATTTGACAGAAATTGCCATCAAAAGCTGATCATCACAGGGTGATCAAAAACTTCAGTGAATGTTGAAATTAAAAATCTATTACAGTAAAAGACACATTGCTATTAATTCCCCTCAGTGTACTCAAAGTTCTCCCCTTAATTCTGAACATCCTTTTCTCTTCTTGGCAATCTGTCTTTTACTGTAATTTTTTACATTTTTTGATGGGAGTGAAACACACAATGAGACTAAGCTAATCTAGCATTAAAGATGATGAGTAAATCTGTTTCCAATAAAAAAAAAACTGTCACCAAAGCAGTTTTGAACAATCGCAATGGTAACGGTAACCTGATACAATGGATAATAGGTTTCCACAAAGTCTTACAAGATGTTGAAACAGACTCTACTAGATTTTATTAAACATTCTTTTTGAAGAAAAACTGTGTGTTTACAAGAATTCAACAACCTTATAGAAGAAATTATTGAGTAAAGTCTTTATTCAATATATTATTGAGTAAATATTTTGTAATTAATATCGATCCATTTATCTAAGTTCTGGAATGGAAAACACTGAAAAGGAGTATTCAGAAGGGGTGGATTAATTCTGTTTTGTACCTAAAGAGTCATTAATTTTCCTGTGGTTGTAATGAAAGGAAAACATTACAAAAGAAAATTATTCACATTAGAAAGGAAGGTATTAAAACCCAACACCGTACATACAAGTATACAGCAGGCATTCGCATCCGTGCCTGCAATAAATGACCACCAGATTGTGAATTCTTTGAGATCAGGAATCACAACTGATTCATCTGTACATATTAACACCTGCCACCCTGCCTTCCAAGTAAAGCTGTTTGATAAATATTTTATGAGTGAGTGAGTCAATTAATTCAGGAATAGATTAATATAAATTCTATGCCTATACTCAAAATTCACTAAAACTATCTAATAAATCATTTGTCTGAAGCTGAACAGGACATGTTTTAAATAAAAACTTGAACACTAACAGTATTCTAACAGACTTTTTCATAGGAATTATACAGTTTGCTAACAGTAATGTAAATTTATTTTCTAAAAAGAAAGGGTATTCAATAAGTACAGTGCTACTGAAATAAGCATACATTGACTGGGGATGGGTTATATGACAGATGCTGCTAGAGTTTGGGAAGTGGTACTAATAATACACAATTTCTTCCCACAAGAAAACTTCAGCTTTTATTGATAGTAGTATTCACATGAAAATTAATTATTATCAAGCATGTAAATATAAAACTCCAATTCAAGTATGTGGAAGAGATGAAATTTGCCCTTCTTGAGTAACAGAACTCAAAATTTAGCTGGATACATAACCCCCAGGATAATTGCTTCCCAGCCTTTTTTGTAGCTCTAGTAACCATGTGACCAGTCTCTTGGATGGAAAATAATTAAGTGCTCTATAAGAATTTCAAGAGCCTCTCTCTTTTTTTTTTTTTCAAGACAGTGTCTTTAAAAGAGCTAATGAGGGCCAGTGAGATGGCTCAGCGGCATAAGCGCCTGCCTGGCAAGCACGAGGTCCTGAGTTCAACTCCTGGAACCCACATAAGCAAAAAGGGCCGGTGATATCGCTCAGTGGCATGGGCGCCTGCTGGTGCATGAGGTCCTGAGGTCAACCCCCAGTATCCACAAAAAAAAAAAAAAAAATTCCACAGTCAGAGGCACACTGGAGAGACTTTAAATGATCTCACTCACATGTGGCATCTGAAACAGTTGGTCCTGTAGAAATTGACAGTGTGATGGTAGTTGCCCAAGGTCTGGGAGAGTGGAGTTAGGGATGGGGAAAGTTGATCACTGGGTACTAAGTTACACTCATATAGGGACAAGAAGTGGCAGTGTGCTGTTGCATGGTAGCAGGACTATCAGTAACAATAATGGACCATACATTTCAAAAAGCTAAAACAACAGGATTTTCAATGATTTCTCTGTAAATTATACATGTTTGAAGGGATAAGTATGTTTACATTGATTCTGGAAGTCAGCAATCCACAATCAAATACCTTTATGGGACATTTTCCATCCAAACTACAGCATTAGTTCTTAAATAATAAAAATTACACAATTCTAAGAAGATTGTGCTTAGACAGTATTGTTCAAAGTGGGAAGTAATTAGAAAAACTCAGTAGTGTAGCTGGTACTTACTAAGCCTTTCTACACTTTTTCAGAAGCCTAATGCATATAATTTTAATTACCAAAAATCGCCACTAAGGTATCATTTGTCTCATTTTGCAGTTGAGATGCTCAAGTCTCAGCAATATAAATCAGAATTGGCATTCAAGATCAAGTTTAAGGCTGACTCAAAAGCCCCTATTCTCCTCTTACCACAGGAACCTATCAGAGATCTTAATTCAAGGAAAGTGTGTGAAGGGACCCTTTCAAAGAGGTATTCTGATAAAGATGTAGATTACATTTGAGGAACAGAAATAGGAGCAACCAACCAGTTTTGACAATGTCATGGTTGACCAGGTACTTGACAAAGTAAGACAATAGGAGGGACACAGACCAGACAACTATAGATACATTGCAGAGATATTGGAGTTGACTCAGCACCTAGCTAATCACTCCCTCTCTGCTGCTTCCAATCACTTCTATTCTTTATGATCTCACCTCAAAAAGAGAAGCCAGCATCTTTTCTCTCTCCCTGCCTTTTTCACCTTAAGAGTAAGGGAAGGAATGGTGGAGAAAGGAAGTGATTGGAATAACAGGACTTCAAAACTCCTAAGGCAAACTCAGTTGCTTTGTCTCTAGAATATTCAGGAATAAGTTTGCATGAGCAACCTGCAGCCATAGATGATTAAGAGGGAGTTTGCTGGTGCCCCGGAATACTGGCAAGGCAACTCTTCTTCAAAACAAGCCTCCTCAAGGGTTTACGTGGCTTGAAAATCACATTCCCCTTCACTGTATGTAAGGACTATGAAAAATGAAAGAGGAGGGTATTTGAAGGCAAATGATCCAGTATTAATTTAAAAATAATCGCCTTCTGTGGACATGGCCTCAATGTTCACCAAATGTTTGTAATAAGCAGAAACATTCTCCTAACAGGTGCAGTTGCCGCAGTGAATGTCACAGCAGGCACACACACGGCATCTTATGTACAGTTGGGTCATTGGAACAAACTGCAGAATAATGAAAATATATGACTGCTCAGATGTCTTTGGAGAAAATCATTTGCCCAGTGGTTATTGATGCTTATTGACGACAGGGGAGCATGAGGAAAGTATCGCGTATCACCCTGTATTTCTGGTGCCACCTGTATAACCACTCAAAGGCAGAACATAATAAAATGTGAATTTGTCTTTGGGGCAGTATATAATTTCAGGTATTTTTTCATCTTGGGGATCATTTTATTCACACAACAGCTTTCTTTGACTTTTTTTTAATGTGCCATGTAGTACACACTTATTTCTTTCTCATTTTTCCACCCTCATGGTGTGTGTGGGAGAATTCCCTGAACAGATGTTGTGTTAAGATTGCCAAACTCATTTTGCTCTCAATGTTCCACACTCAAAGCTACTTTGTGGAGCATACATTGGTGGAATACACTCCTCATTGTGTGCCGTACATTAAATAGCAGGAAGGCAATTGGAAAAGGAATGTAACACAGCTCCTAAAAATGCTAGTGTCGGTATGCTTTCAAAAATAAGTAGAAGGAAAAATCTGGCAAGGGATCTACATGATGAAACAAGAAGTTTATATTCACATTGTTCTTAATCTGTTAGCTATTAAAAACACCATTATATTTTTTTGAAAAGATATCCATAGCTGTGAGATGCTCAGGGGAGGGAAGAATTTAACAACAGCCCAAAGATATAGCTTGATAAACATTAAAGGTTAAAATAAAATGCACACCAAATTATCAAAATAACAAAAACTCAGCAGCAAATTTGCCTCAAAAACCAGTTGGCCATGAAACTGTGTAGGTTAGGCCTTCCTTCTCCCAAACACAAACCACACACACAAACACATATTTTCTTCCTTGTCAATATCCTCTGCAGTGAGAAGTGGGAAAGTACAATTGAAACACAGTCTCTCCTTAGAAGGAGGTTCTCTCATCTGTTTACTGGGGACAGAGTGATGAATGTTAAAGGGCTAAAGTGATGGACAGAGAGATGAGATATAGGGCCTGGTTAAGTGTCCCTACAGACATTATGAGGAAGTACATGCCACAGAGAATAATAAGCCTTGGAATAAGAGGAGACGATTATGGAATACATACCCTTTGCATGCTTTTGAGAAGAATTGGTGGTATTCCAGAGTGTAAATGTGCAGTGTTAGTTTCCTGGGGCTACCATGCACAGTACTACAGACCAGGTGGCTCAAACAACAAACTTGGTTTTCTTACCATTTTAGAGGCCAGAAGTCTTAGATGAAGGTGTCAACAGGATTGGTTTCATTCTGAGATCTCAATTCTTGGGTCACAGGTGTCCATCTTCTTCCTGCGTCCTTTCATGGCCTTTTTTATATGCATGTCCATGACCTGATCTCCTCTTTTTCTATGGGTATCGGTCATATTGCACTGTTGTGGGACTGAACTCATTCAGCCTTAATGGACTCCCGAAAGGCTCTGTCTCCAAATACAGCCACCTTCAGAGGTACCGGGGCTTAGGACTAAACAGAAGTAGTCTCTAGTCCTTGTCTCCAGAAAGTTTACAAACAAATGTGACAGACTTGTTGTACATACAGAGCCCTGTAATAAAGCATTTAAAATATTCTTCACAGAGCATAGAACATAACTGATAAAGAAATATGAATGACTGAATAACTAGGTTGATTGATGAAATAGAGGAGGAAATAGAGAACATGTGGCATTTGAACTATGACTTGAAAACTGCAGGAACTCACTAGACAGACTATAAAAACCATGTCAACGAAGGACCCAGACAGCGTGGCAAAGGCACAGACATTTCAGGATGACCTGGGCAATGCTTATGATGCCCCTAAGAAGCCATCAAAGCACAACTCAGGCATCAGTACAAAATTCATTAAAACATTTCCTCAAAGAGCTGTACTCTATTTTACATGGTTAAGAGAAATTTATTTTATAAATAAAGTTCTACTTTAAGATTGGGTCTGTATGGATCTTTTTTAAATTTTTATTTTTATTAGACATATTTGTGGTACATACTTATTGCATTCACCATGGCGAGTTGATACATGTACATAACATATCTCCCCTTTTTTCCTCCCCTTTTCTTCTCTGTCCAACCCTTTCCCCTCTCCCTCCATCTCTTGGTTCCCTTCCCTTTTGCAAAAGATCTATATCTCTGTTTTCTATCTATCTTTTGTTGCTCTTTACTTTATTTATACATTGTGTTTCTCATATAAGAAAAATCATAGGATATTTAAGATGCATGGATTTTAATATCAAATTCTTATATTAACCTTAGAAATCAAAAGCAGTATTCCAAATGCTACATCAGGAATTCCTGATCCTCTGAGAATTTGGAAGAGATACATTGAAGTCAGAATTGGTATCAGGCTAGCACAATCACACATATATGTAGAGATTTTATACACATAAGATGCTTATCTGTCAGGGACTTTCTACACACTTTGATATTGCTTAAGAAGGTTTATATTATTGTTGTCCTCATTCATCTTAGAAGAGAAAACACAAGATTTTCTGTATTAGATAACCAAAATGATTTTTAAACGATTACGGTGTGCTATGCACATGTACCAACTCCCCACAATGAATGTATTAATTATACATCACAATCATGTACTGTATTAATAAAAATAGTGTAAAAATAGTGAACACCATCATCTTATGAGATTGCAAATTTTGTAAAATCATCAACTGAGCACACACTCATCTTAGGTTGATATACTCCAACTCTATTTCTCTGATCCAGGTGAATCACATGGTTCTTGAATTGTTTAAATGGAATTCAGAGAAGTAAAAAAGAGTGGGAATTCACATTAAAGTATTTATATCTGATTCTTGTCTTAAGTGTGCTCATTAATTCCCAGGTTCTAGCTTGACCTCTCAAATACTGTCATATGTATTTGTAGCATACCTTGTATCAAAGAAAAAAAGCCTTGTTAACTAATTCCAGACAATGAGAACCTAATTATTTGTACCTCCAGGCATACGGTTCCTCATTTATGTGCCTACACTTGTCTCAATTCCATCTGTGGATAGTAACAACTACCAAGATCTTGCAACCAGGTGTCTAAGAGGTAACAAAGATAGGTTGAAAATAAGTGCAATCATGATGATTGAAGCACAGAGGACCATTAATCATTGATTATCATAGGTGTCTCCAAGTTCTGCTCCTTTAAAAAATTTGAGGCTAAGGAAAAAGTTTTAATGCTGGGTGTTTTCAGGTATCTACATGAGACACAAACTTCTTTCCAGAGGCTTTATTACACTCATAGATTTTGAAGATACACTTGATCAAAGAGGAGACTTATCGCTACTGGATGTTTGTAACTTCTTCAGGATGATTTGCTTTCATTTAATGAACTCTGCAAGTTAGTACATGCGACAATATAATACCACGGTGCTGTCTCTTCCTCAGACCACTGGATCTGGCCCTCCAGAATCCATATGAAAAGGAAAAGAGAGATATGTAGTAATGAGGGCTGAGGAGGACAGTTGCTATGAACCATCTTTAAGGTGTCTGTTATTTTCTGTGCCTCATTAAACATGCCACCAGAAAGATTACAACAAGGACTTTGATTATCTCATCCAAAGTCAAACAGGAAGGCTTAATATATTATATTCAGTAAGGAAGAGACTGATTTATTTTAACCTTGGTTATAAGTCTTGATACCCTCCATTAACAGAGTCCAAATATTTTTTGTGGTGCTTAGCATCCCACCACCGCTGAGGCTTCCAATTTACCCAAACAAAGGCATTTAAAAATATCACCAAAATATTTCTCACATTTCACATGCTATATAAATATTGTACACATATCTATGCACACAGATAATTATGTACCTTTAAAACATGACAATGGTTTATTAATCAGAAAAACAATGCTATCTTGCTAATTAAACAAATTTTATATGTACAAATTTTACAGTTACTAAAACTTCACAAAGTTACTAGAAATAATTACAGATAAGTGCCAATTAGCCAGTAAGTATTCAAAATGACTATCTGAGGCCATGGAATAGAAATGTAGTATCATCCCAACTGCCAATGTAAATGGCCTTCTGATTCATGCTATTACCCATTGTTGGCAACCATTACTCTAAAGCTGCATTCCCACTTAAAAAGTAAAGGAAGAAAATGTGCAGATAGTAAGCTGAGTTGAAGGAATGCTGTACTGAAAGAGTTTCTAGTTGCTAGGGAAATCAGGGAAAACCCAGCATGGCCGTGTGATCAAGAAAAAGTGAAAGTTAAAAGTATAACATATAAAAGTATGTGCATTAAATGAACAGTGAAAAGTTGTACTTACAAATTATGATGTGTACTCAGCCAGTGCACTGATTGAATTATCTTGGTGTTGTTCATGAAGATAATACTGGTGGACAAGGTAGATAAGACTAGTGAGTAAAAATAATACTATTTAGTCTGAAATAGTACTACGAAGGCAAAGCTGAAAACATCAAAACCTTATTGGATGCCATTTCTATACTGCAAATGGGTAGAATTTATTTTAGTCAATGAATATTTCTGAGTAACTACTCTATGCAACCACAAAATTAACAGTTAATAATGCACTTTGGAAATTTTATATACCAATTCCTCTCTATCAAAGTATGACATAGAACAACCCAGGGCCATATAAAGTCATCATGAGCACCACCCAGTGTGTCACAGTTAGGTATTATCACATTTCTTTTAGAAGTCAGGACAGGAGATACCCAGAGAGACTAACTAACTTAATGATGGCTCCATTAAACTTTTTGTGTACATTAGATAATTTCCCAACTAGACCATGTGATTTTTAAAACTACATAAAATGAATTACTTTGAAATGGAAAAACAACATCAAAACACATCATGATAGCATTCAACATGCTAATTGATTTGATAATGACCCATGCTATCTGATGATGTCTCATCTGACGATTGTATCTCTGAGTCATGCTGCTCCATTCAAGACTGAATCAGGTCTTACCTGTAACTTTTCTCCTACTATAAGTTCCTTTTCACATGCCTTATCCATTTTGTCTAACCCATATTATTTGATTGGAATTTATATTTTATACTTGACACTCTTTGCTTCTGAATTCCACTTATGAAAGTGGAAGCACAAATGGAGTTTCACACACCTTAGTTCTGCTTTCTGAGGCTGCCAGTATTCAATCATCCCCTCTAGTGATGTCCCCCGAAATGGCTGGTCAGTCTTCATTCTCAGGGGAGTGCATCTTGGCTGATCCACAAAATGTTGCCTAAACCGAAGACAAGTTTCACTTGAGTTCCTCCCTTGAGAAAAGTGCTGTTCTCACCAACAATTTGTTTTCTTGTCAAAAAAAATCCTTATATGATCTGATGTTTATCATTTTGGTAACATTCCATTTAAATGAAGTTTTACAATTGATACCCAAAGGTGTGGAGAGAGTAAGGGTTCATTTAAAACAGGTATTTCAGACTGTTTTAGAGACTTACATTAAGTAAGGTTCAAAGGTTTCATTCAAATGGACTCCAAGTTTTCACTTGTGAGGGATAAAGCATCTCTGTCTATGAAAAAAAGAATGGAAACAAAAGAGAACATAGTGATGGAAAAAGAGGCAGATAATAGAGAAAAACATTACTCATGCATTGTGGAGTTCCTTGTGACAACCAATGGGTCAACGTCTGCTCTGGTTGACTCGGGCAGAAGACTACTAACTCCGAGGAGCCAGAACATCTTGAAGAGGAGATGTTTTGCCAACTCGAGCAGAGATGGGCCTTATGGGTAAAACAAGGAAGCTCCCTACGGAGCAATCAGATCAAAGTTAATAATTCAGCCAAATTGTCACATGCCTTGCTAATCTCTGCACTCAGAAGAATGTTGTGCCTTTGTTGTTCCTCAATAAATCTGGGAGTTTGAGTCAGTTCAGGGCTTCATTTTGGGTGAACAACAAAGATATTCTCCCAACAAAGATATTCTCTGTCTTTCTCATTTTTCATTCAAGGTTTGCTGGCCCAAACTCGGCAATGCATCATTCATACAAAGAAAAACTTAGTCTCATGTGGAGGATTACTTTTTGATTTTGCTCTGTGACTTTGCAAGAACAGAAGGAGATGTGAACCAAAAATTTGAAGGAAAAAGAAAACCTCCTATGAATAATTTATGCTCAGGAAATTTTTGTAGTTTTCTCCATGAATGGAACAGACTGGTACATTGAAATATTACTTATGCATGCAAAAGGATTTAAGCCAAAATATAAAATATCAAAGTGAGCTGTAGCTTTTAAATCTGGAAGAGAAATTAAGAAAATTAAATTATGTGGAGCAGCAATTAATTGAAGTATAATTTGTAATAGTAATGGATTTAATATGTTGGCCTTTCTGTATAATTTCCTGTAATTATTTCACTTTTCTCATAATTACAGTATTTAATACTGCTTTTTTTAAAGAATTATGTTTTTATAAATCATAATTAAGTAGTTAGTTATTACTTTAGTTAGAGTTACAGTGGGAATATAGGATGCTATGGTGAAAATGGAGTGTCCAATTCTTGACAGAAAACACTAATTATGAAATAATCAGAGTAGCATTAAACTGCCTCAAAGGCACAAATTATTCAAATATGAGACCATGAAGAAAGAATAAGCACTATGCAGATCAAGTTCTGTTCTAAAACAGAACGTATGTACTCATAATAAGTCTGTACACAACACACAGAGGCAACAAGAATTACAGAGCATGCTTGGCCTCCAGAGATCCTGAATCACTTCACCCAGAGCAGTTAACCTTTCAGAGAATTAAAGAGTCTCAAGGTCAAGCTATGAGAGATGTATTTCTACAGCTATTAGCACCTAGTAAATATCCAATAAACTTTGAATTACTTGTAGAAAATGTTTTCTCATAATAAGAATTACTACTTTTTTACATTTAGTAGTGTGAGCATTAACTGTGAAATGTCAACCTGACTGGGGTAAGAAATGCCTAGCACATTAATAAGACACCATTCTGGGTGTGTCTGTGGATGATTGACATGTAGACCAGCAAACCAAGGGAGAAAGACTCACTCTGGTTGTGGGTGGCACCAAACAATAGGTTGGTGGCCTGGATGGAATACAGGAGGGAAAGAAGGAAGCAGTGTGCGCATTTTCAAGAGCTGTACTCTCCCTCAGTGGGTGCATTCTTTGCTGTCATTGTCTTTGGACATCAGTCTTCACGTCTCCAGTTTCTTTGGCCTTCTAACCACTCACCCAGCAACTCTCCAGTGAATCTCTGGCCTGTAAACCTTGGACTGGTTCTGCATCTTTGATCCCTCTTGTTCTCCATCTCCATGCGTAGCTTCCACCTTCTCAGGCCAAGGTTGCTAAATCCTCCAGCTTTCCGGCATGTGAGTGCCCACTGTGGGCCCTCCCACCTCTGACCTTGTAAGCCTACCTAACAATCCCACTGGACAAGTACACACACACTTTCTGTAATTCTGTTCCCCTAGAGAACCATAACTGATACAAGTAGCAAAGCACTAAAAGTATACATATCTTTATGTTACACATGCAGAAAACTTCCCTGGAGTTTTTGAACCTAGGAATGTGACCACGTTGCTAGGAGCAGAGATCAGCTGTGCACTGTTTCTCCTGAAGTCACAGATGGTGACATCAGGCAGGTCTCACATCATACAAATCCTTGGCTGTAATTTTGTTTTACAGTGTCCTCCACACAGCTTGGAAGTGGAGGTTACCAAGACCCAGACAGGGCTTATGAGCAATAAGGCTTATAAGGGCTCACTAATAGATGCTGATGGGAGGCTACGGTGAATTGACAGTAACAGGGAAGGGTCTACATGAAGCACACAGGAGTCCAACAGCATTACTGAGAAGGTCCACAAAAGGTGTGTACTCTTCAAAAGCTCCACTTGGCAAATCTACAAGCAGCACTACTGAATGACAACAGTGGTCAGAAGGTCCAGTGGTGACTGGATGGACAAATATTGTCACTGTACCCACTGGCAGCCAGCTGAACAATAGCGATCCACAGTACTGTTCCTCCAGCTACCGCAGGGGGGCAGTTTTGTAGAGTACGTAGAAATGGCATCATTAGCTTGCTTTATATCATTGTATGACTAGCACTCCAAGGAAGTGCTGATATGGCACACAGGCAGGAAGGCAGTTGCTCCAGATGGCACTAGTTTGTCCAGTTCTAGTGTCCTTCAGATAATACTTATGCAGACAGTTTAGTCTGGGCATGCTCACGATGTCCTCTTTATTTGGCAAGAGTCTTGGAAATACAAAAGGAATACTTCAGGGACATGTTGCTATATTCCCTTGTGTTTCTGATAGATAATACGTATGGTATCACTGTCCACTATAAATCAGAGTAATCCGGGTTTCTCAAGGCTCTCTCATTCATTGCTCAGCACTCTACACTCTTCTGATCTCTTGATCTATGTTTTTACCTCGAGGTCTGCACCTTTGTTAGAGCCTTGAAATTGTTCAGGTTTTGGAGCTCAATCAACCTCTCTGTAGAGGAAACTCTACAGCTGTGTCTGCAGCTGTGTCTGCAGCGCTGTACTCTGAAGCATGTAAATGTTTTGGAATTCCATCGAGACTTGCGAATTTCTGGTTAATCACCTGAAAAACTGAAGAACTAGCTACTGATGGTAGACAGTCACAAGAGTCTCTTAATTTTAATCATCTGAAAATTAAGTAACTTGAATAATACCTTCCATTGGATGGAATTCTTGAATTGTCAGCAACAGCCTGTGAAATTCATTAGTATTACAACTGAGAAATACTGTTTCGCTCCCTAAATTTTACTGGTAATTATATTGCTACTGAGAAAAGAATGAGTCTAGACTTATATGGATGTGTTCACGCTCTCTGTCTTTCTATTTACTACCTGACTGAGGTCTGGAAGGTTCTCTGACACCTCTCAGGTTCAGCATCAGCATTTCTAAAATGTTTCCTCCATCATGTGATTGATGAGCAGTAAATGATGGATGTAGGAACTGTTGTACCCTTTTGATACATACACACACAGCTTTATAATTAATATTTCACTATATGTTGCTAGTTCATCTTTTTGTGTCAAATGGAAAGATCATGGACAGCTCATATCTTAACACTCTTTAATATCTCATGGGACATATGGGGTAGCATTGGCTATGATGTAAGCACTGATAAACTCCCAGTAATTGGCAAGTTTAAATAAAAGATAATTCAAGAACTCAGACTCTTTCCTACTAAATCATATATGCTACATTCTTTCTTGAGAAAATAACTGAAGTTACAAGGAGAAGGAGAATATTGAGAGTTCCAGTTTTTATCAGGCTAAGCTAACGTGGTCATCTCCTGGAGCAGTAACCAAAAGGAATCAGGTGTCTACACAATTCCAAGAGCTGGAGAAGCACGGCGGATGGGCTGCCTTAGGTCAGACTCTTAAGCATTGCATACGTGTGCTTAGGGTAACTTCAGCCTTTGGGTAGAAGGCTTCTAGAAGCACAAAATACTAGTCTCTTGCCTCAAAAAATCCCTTTTTTCATATGTATCATCTTCACCAATTATCTTAATTAAACCAACAATTTAAATCAATTCCAAGGTATAGTTAATATTAATGGCATAATACTTTAAAAGAAATGAAGAACTTGAGGAACTTGAAGCACACTGTTACTGCTTTCTTTCTTAAGGTCACTGAAAATTTGAAACTAGAATCCAGATGGTTTGGGTTTTCCAGGTCAAATTTCTCTTCATCGCTTTAAGTATAATCCTTCAATTGGGTAACATTAGTACAAGAAAAACAATGGCAAGATTTTCAAAATCTTTAAAGTTTTGAATATGTATACACTATATATATATATATATATATGAATAAACACATATATATTTATTTATACCTACACACAGAAGTACATTTATACATACATACATTAATGTACACTATATATATATGAATAAACACATATATATTTATATATACGTACACACAGAAGTACATTTATACATACATACATTAGTGTACACTATATATATATGAATAAACACATATATATTTATATATACCTACACACAGAAGTACATTTATACATACATACATTAGTATGTGTGTGTGGATACACACACATATAATGGTCACATACACACACAGACATGCACACATAAGTTGAACATCCCTAATCCAAAAATTCAAAATCCAAAACTTTTCCTCATAAGATGCCACAATTCCACATCATGGCAACGTTGTATAAAATATTGTAAAAAATTATTGTCTGGCTATGTACATAAGGTACACATGAAACAAATTTTGTTTCCAGTCAGAAAGGTAAAGAGCAGACTGCATTATTTAAATCCCTAAACCTTTGTCAAACCTTTTAACATCTACTGTTCTTAACTGAAAGAGTCGATCCTTGTATAAAATCATTTGCTTTCTGACTCAGGGAAACGCAAAGAGAAATGTTCTGTTAGCAGATGCTCTACCTTTAGAAATTCATTGCAAAGATAACTAAAATCCTGAAAAAAATTACAGGAAATCTGCTAGCTTCTAAGAAGACATGTGAAAAAAATAAAAACTCTTCTTTCATCAGGAAAAATTTCAAACACTGAGTTACTCATTTTACTGAGTTGTCACAAGGTGTTAAGAGGTATAGAGATGCATGTACTGCCAAAATTTGCCCTTCTTCCTTCATACATTTCCTTTTTCCAAAGCCTGTTCTGACAGAGATTGGAGCTCTTTCTTCTACAGCTGTTGCTCTTGACCTTGTATTGTTTTTTTTTTGTTTGTTTGTTTTGTTTTTTTTGTGGGTACCGGGGGGTCGACCTCAGGACCTCATGCGCCAACAGGCACCCGTGCTGCTGAGCGATATCACCGGCCCCTTTTTCGTATGTGGGATCTGGGAGTCGAACTCGGGCCATCGCGCTTGCAAGGCAGGCGCTTACGCCACTGAGCCATCTCACCGGCCCCTTGACCTTGTATTGTTGAGTTAAGAACAAAAAAAGAAAAAAATACACTCCCAGATGAGGAAAAAAAGTACAGCCCTTAAAAATGTACCTTAGTTACAAAAACCTCAAACTTCTGTTCCACTGTAATTTAGCATAAAATTTATGTCTGTCCTTTTCTTTCATGACTTGAAATATAAATGGTATGACCACCCTGCCCCCATTGCCTGTGTGAAAAACGAGACTATTGATTAATATCCCAATGAAAGCGAATAGTAACTTTTGTGATTAATCCCTGCAATTAGCTTGAATTTTATCATTGCATTCCCAGTCTTGGCTCTTTTAACTCTTTCAACATATATGTTAAATCCTTATTATATGTAAAGCATCATGAAGGAGTTAGAAAGACCTTGGAAGAAGGCCAATCCTGTGGACTGGACCACAACTGAGCAAATCCCAGAGCACAAAAGACGCACCCATCTGAGACTCCACGCGTGGGCCACAGTGCTTCCCTCCCTTCCTCTGTCAAGTTGTGCTCTCTTTTAACCCTCACATACTCTCCCCCATGTTGTGCCCTTAATCAACTGGACTAACCTACTGTGTGCTTTACCTGTATTCATTCCAGTCACCAAAAGAAATCCATGACTCCATGCTCATTCTTCAGTCTTTACATGTTAATCCTCATCTCACTCCATAGGCTGCCTTCCTGACCTCATCTCTTTTTATCTTCTCTTATATGTCCCATGAAACCATAGGTCAATCACCAATCCCATCCCTAAGCCTCAACATCTTTGAAAGTTCCCGTCACTTTGTCAGTTTGACTAAAACCTGCCTCCCTGGGAATGCCTCCTCCAATAGTAGCTGTTTGGTCTCCAAACAGCCATCCTGTGTAGGATGGCATCTGGAGCCGTAGTGATAATTCCCTTTTGTTCCTTATCATCATTTCCAGAACATTCTCCCTCTCTTTCCATCAAAATTCCCAGGGTTGAATGATCTCATCATATTTTTGGCCTCTTGTTGCAGTCATCTTTCAAGTCTCTTTTCCTACAAGAATTTAGCTTCTGGCTACTGTCTCTCTTTACCAACACCTTATAATTCAAAATCACATTGGATATCCTTCAAGCAACCTGACCTCTCAATTGCTTAGATGTTTTTTGTCAAAAGATCTTCCCTTTAGTACTACCTGAGGCATTTACAGTCATAGTATTATATACCTAATTCCTGTTATACTGCACACCAATCTCTCTTTTTTTTTCATTTTTAACTAATTTATTTTTAATTGGTACATATGTCCATACATATTAGTAGGATAAATATGATGTCTTGCAATATGTGTACACTGTGTGTATTACCTTTGGTTCTCTGGAGGAACTGTATCAGTGGAAAATATTTATATAATTATGCAAGGGTATTTATTAGGAAGGTTTACAGGATCAGAGCACTCAATGGCAGTCCGCACACTGGAGAGATGGAGTATCTAGAGTTACACTGCGCAAAAATATGGAAGCTGCAGAACAAGCGGGATCAAGGATGCAGCACCAGTCCAAGGCCTGGCAGCTCCTTGGAGAGCTGCTGGTGGGAGTCTGTGGTGGAAGGCTGAATAAACTGGAGACAAATAATTAAAAACAATGGTGAAGGCTGGAGCTACTGTGAAAAGGGAACTTTTCGTTCTTTCCTTTTTTTATTTCATTCAGGTTACAAGCCAATTAGTTACTTCCACCGACATATAGAGTGAGTCCTCCCACCTCCGTTTGCTGGACTACATGTCCATCATCCACAGACCTACCCAGAACTTTACTAATCTGCCAAGAGGTTCCTATTCAAATTGACATAGCACAATTAACAATCACATTGCAGAGTTGAGATGTTGACTGAGATTAAACCTTTCCTGCTGCCTCCTAGAAGAGCTCTTTTGTTGTCAACATTGAAATCTTGAGAGATATAAAAAGATGGCAGATTTGTAAGAAGCAGGCAGTGAACTTCTCCAAAAGTCGCCTTCCAGACACTGGAATATAGTGACTGGAGGAGGACAAGAAAGAGGGAAGTGGCTCCCCTGAACCCAAGAAAGATTTGAAGCACAGTTTGGGGCTCATGGAGCAAGTAAAGAGAGAAACTACAACAAAGAAGAAGGAGGTGGCAACCGGCACCATTTCCCTGTGTTGGGAATCCTGGCACAACAGAAGAGGTTCAAATCTGCAGGCACACAGTAACTACCAGCGCCCCCAGGGACCTCCGTGGAGGAACACGAGAAGCAGTGGTGCAGAGAAGCAGTGGCCGTGAAGGACACACTGACTGGTGGTGAGTGCTGACACCCAGCTGTCCCCCACGAGAAAGCAACTAGCCGGGCACCATTGTAGGGAGGGCAGCAGCTGAACTTGGAACTCAGGGTGGCCACCACTCCATCCATGGCTCCAGGGGGGACCTCCACAGAGGAACACGAAACACCATGGTACAGAGAAGCACCAGCTGCAAAGGACACACTGACTGGCGCCTTTCTTCCTGGTATTCCAAGACTGAGATTGTCTAAGGATCACAGAAAATACTGTAGCACAGTACCAAAGAACCAAGGACTGGGCCAAACAGGCAGCAACTTCTTATCTCCAACAAATTGAAGAGGTAGGATCTTGCAAGAGACTCAAAACCCAAAAATAAGCTACACCTGGAAGATACCTCAGAGAGGTAGTCATCTTCTAAGACTTTGAAATACTAGCAATAAAACAACCTACCATAGGCAATTTACAAACATCACCCCAGGAATTAAACTAAAGAAAGAAAAGAAAATGAGATGACACTTAAACAAGATGCAACCCCACACATCCAGTTCACCAAAGGCAAACCTAGGGGGCAATGAGGTGGGACAAACCAAAAGCCACCCACCTGACATCTCTGAAGTGGTAACAACAAAGCAACTGAATAAGGCTCTGGAAAAATTTTTTTTTTTTTTTTTTGGTGGTTACTGGGGGGTCGACCTCAGGACCTCGTGCGCCAACAGGCACCCGTGCCGCTGAGTGATATCACCGGCCCCTTTTTCGTATGTGGGTTCTGGGAGTCGAACTCGGGCCCTCGCGCTTGCAAGGCAGGCGCTTACACCACTGAGCCATCTCACCGGCCCGGCTCTGGAAAAATTTAAATCAGAAATAATTTCTCAGATAACTGCAGAGATAATGTCCACAATGAAGACCATGCTTAAGGATGCTAGAGCAGATACAGACAAAAAAATAGATGAGCTTAAGAAAATGATGAAAGCCATGAATGCTCAGCATAGGAAAGAAATGGAATCCATAAAGCAGATTCAAGCAGATATCCAGTAGAACAAAAATTCCATTGAATGTATTTGTAGCAGATTAAGCCAATGTGAGGACAGGATCTCAGATATAGAAGACAGGCTTATAATTAGTGATCATGAAAAGAAAGAATTCTTAAAAACAGCAAGGGACCATGAAAAATCAATCCAGCAGCTGCTAGATGATGCAAAGAAGAATAACTTAAGATTGATTGGAGTCAATGAAAAAGCAGGAGATAGCATAAATGACATCAGAACACTGTTCACAGACATTATAACAGAAAATTTCCCTGGTAGAGAAAAAGAATTTGATGTTTAGATAAGTGAGGCTTATAGAACTCCAATTAGCCATGATCAAAAAAAAAAAAAAAAAAATCTTCAACCAGGCATGTCATAGTCAAGATTCCAGAAATTCAACATAAGAGTAGAATCTTAAAAGCTGTTAGAGAAAAGAAACAAATCACCTATAAAGGAAAGCCCATCAGAATCACAGTGGACTTTTCAGCACAAACCCTCAAGTCAAGAAGAGCTTGGAATGATGTATTTCAAGTTCTAAAGGAAAATAATCCTCAACCCAGATTGATGTGCCCCACAAAACCATCTTTCAAAGCTGATGGAGAAGTAAGATACTTCCATGACAAAGAACATCTGAGAAAATTTATAACCACCAAACCAGCAATCCAAAATATTTTGAAGGACATTCTAGAAAGTGATAACAAGGACTACAACTCCAGGAACGCCAAAAGAAGGAATCCACCAGGAAGGGTAAACAATTAAACAGAGGGAGGGAAAAAAAAGAGGGGGAGCCAACAACAGGACATGACAAGGATAAGTCAATACATATCAGTTTTAACTATCAATGTTAATGGTCTCAATTCACCAATCAAAAGGCACAGACTGGCAAATTAGAACAAAAAGCAAGATCCTGGGCCAGTGAGATGGCTCAGCAGTGTACGTGCCTGCCTGGCAAACACGAGGGCCCGAGTTTGACTCCAAGAACCCACATATGAAAAAAGGGCCGGCGATATCACTCAGCAACACGGGTGCCTGCTGGCACATGAGGTCCTGAGGTCGACCCCCGGTACCCACAAAAAAAAAAAAAAGAAGCAAGATCCAACAATATGCTGTATACAAGAAATACATTTAATTCAAAAAGAAATTCATAGACTGAAAGTCAAAGGATGGAAAACAATACTCCATGCGACAGGAACCCGGAAAAAAGCAGGGGTAGCTCTTCTTTTTGTAGACAAAGTGAATTTCAAGCCAAGAATGATTAAAAGAGATAAAGAAGACCACTACATCCTTGTAAAGGGAACAATCCAAGAGGAAGAGATGACAATCATAAATATATATGCAACAAATACCAGTGCACCAACTATATAAAACAAATATTAAAGGACATGAAAAATCAAATAAGCTCTAATACAATTATATTGGGGGATCTCAATACTCCACTGCCACGGAAAGACAGATCGACTAGACAAAAAAATCAACAATAAAATATTAGAACGAAACCAAACTTTGGAACAAATGGACTTAGTAGATGCCTACAGAGTGTTCCACCCCACTACATCAGAATACACATTCTTCTCAGCTGCACATGGGACATTCTCCAAAATAGACCACATACTAGCTCATAGAACCTGCTTAAGTAAATGCAAAGAAATTGAAATTATCCCATGTATATTATCAGATCATAGTGCAATGAAATTGGAAATCAATGGCAAAAGAAACCACCTAAACACATGGAAATTAAATAGCACCTTCCTGAACAACCAATGAGTCACAGATGAAATTAAAGGAGAAATTAGACAGTTTCTACAACTGAATAATAATGACAGTACAACATACCGGAACTTATGGGACACAATGAAAGCAGTCCTAAGAGGGAAATCTATAGCATTAAATTCCTATATCAGGAAAACAGAGCAAGAACAAATAAACAACCTAATGGTGAACCTCAAACTTCTAGAAAAAGAAGAGCAGGCTAAGCCAAAAGCTCGTACAAGGGAGGAAATTATAAAGATCAGAGCAGAAATTAACGTATTGGAGACTAAAAAAAAAAAAAAAAAAAAAAACAAAGAATCAATGAATCAATGAATCAAAGAGTTAGTTCTTTGAAAGATTAAATAAAATCAAAAAACCCTTATCCAACCTTATTAAAAAAAGGAAAGAAAATACTCAAATCCACGCAATTAAGAATGAAAAAGGTGATATCACAAATACCCTGCAGAAATCCAGGAGATCATCTATACCTATTTTGAAAATTTGTATTCTAATAGGATGGAAAATGCAGTAGAAATGGACAGATTCCTAGATACATATGAATTACCAAAGCTCAATCAAGAAAATATAAAAACTCTAAATAAACCAATAACAATCAATGAAATCGAAGATGTAATTAAAAACTTCCCAACAAAGAAAAGCCCAGGCCCTGATGGATTCACTGCTGAATTCTACAAGAAATTTAGAGAAGACCTAACGCCCCTACTTCTCAAACTTTTCAATGAAATTGAAAGGGAAGCAATACTCCCAAATTCATTCCTGGAAGCAAGCATTACCCTGATACCAAAACCATAGAAGGACCCAACTAAGAAAGAGAACTACAGACCAATCTCCCTAATGAACATAGATGCAAAAGTCCTCAATAAGCTACTGGCAAACAGAATGCAGCAAATAATCAAGAAGATTATACACCATGACCAAGTTGGATTCATCCCAGGGATGCAGGGATGGTTCAACATACGTAAATCAATAAATGTAATACACCATATTAACAGAACCAAGGACAAAAATCATATCATCATCTCAATAGATGCAGAAAAAGCTTTTGACAAAGTCCAGCACACATTCATGATAAAAACCCTACAGAAAATCGGAATAGATGGTCTTTATCTCAATCTGATAAAAGCTATCTATGACAAACCAACAGCCAATATCATACTAAATGGACAAAAACTGAAAGCCTTCTCTAAAATCAGGAAGAAGATAAGGATATCCACTGTCCCTACTCTTATTCAACATAGTCTTGGAATCTTTAGCTAGAGCAATAAGACGAGAGCAAGAAATAAAAGGAATAATGATTGGGAAGGAAGAAGTTAAATTATCATTATTTGCAGATGACAAGATACCCCAAAAACTCCACTAAAAAACTGCTAGGGGGCCAGTGAGATGGCTCAGCGGTGTAAGCGCCTGCCTTGCAAGCGCGAGGGCCCGAGTTCGACTCCCGGAACCCACATATGAAAAAGGGGCCGGTGATATCGCTCAGTGGCACAGGTGCCTGTTGGCGCGTGAGGTCCTGAGGTCGACCCCCCGGTACCCACAAAAAAAAAAAAAAAAAAACTGCTAGATTTAATAAGCAAATTCAGTAGTGTAGCTGGATACAAAGTCAACACTCAAAAATCAGTAGCCTTCCTGTACATGAATAACAAACTCACTGAAAGAGAAATTAGGGAAACACCTTTCACGATAACATCCAAAAAAATGGAATACCTAGGAATTAATCTCACAAAGGAGGTAAAAGACCTCCACACTGAAAATTACAGTACTCTGAAAAAGGAGATTGAAGAGGATATCAGAAAATGGAAAGATATCCTTTGCTCTTGGGTCGGAAGAACCAACATAGTGAAAATGGCCATACTTCCAAAAGTGTTATACAAATTTAATGCAATTCCAATCAAAATTCCAACAACATATCTCACAGAATTAGATAAAACAATCCTAAAATTCATCTGGAACCAGAAGAGACCTAGAATAACAAAGGCAATTCTGGGCAACAAAAGCAAGGCAAGGGGCATCACAATCCCTGATTTGAAATTATACTATAAAGCTACTGTGATAAAAACAGCATGGTATTGGCAAAAAAACAAACCCGAAGATCAGTGGAATAGATTAGAAGATGCAGAAACAACTCCAGACATACTAAGCCACCTTATCTTTGACAAAGGTGCCAAACACATTCACTGGAAGAAAGATAGCCTCTTTAATAAATGGTGCTGGAAAAAATGGCTCTACATATGCCAAAGATTAAAATTAGACCCATATCTTTCACCATGCACTAAACTAAATTCAAAATGGATCAAAGAACTCAACATTAAAACAGAAACATTAAATCTCCTGGAAAATAGAATAGGTAAAACTCTTGAAGACATTGGTGTAGGCAAAGACTTTATGAATAAAACCCCCATCGCACAGGAAGTATCACAAAGAATCAACAACTGCGATCTCATCTTATTAAAAAGCTTTTGCACAGAAAGAAAAACCACCAACAGAGTGAAGAGACAACCCACAACGTGGGAAAAACTGTTTGCCAGCTGTTCCTCAGACAAAGGATTACTATCGAGAACATACAAAGAACTCAAAAAATCAGACCTCCCAAATTTAAAGACCCAATCCAAAAATGGGCATCTGAGATGAATAAACACTTCTCAGATGAAGAAATAAAAGTGGCAAATAAATATATGAAAAAATGTTCAACATCACTAGTCATTCAAGAGATGCAAATTAAAACAACATTGAGATTCCATCTCATCCCAGAAAGAATGGCTATTATCAAGAAATCAACTAATAACAAATGTTGGAGGGGCTGTGGGGAAAAAGAAACCCTTCTCCACTGTTGGTGGGAGTGTTGACTGGTGCAATCACTATGGAAATCAGTATGGAGATTCCTCAAAAAACTAGGACTGGAGGTCCCATTTGATCCAGCTATTCCCCTTCTGGGTATCTTCCCAGAAGAATTAAAAACATCATACCACAGTGATATATGTGCACCCATGTTTATAGCAACACAATTTGTAATAGCTAGATCATGGAAACAACCCAAATGCCCATCAACCGAGGAATGGATAAGAAAGATGTGGTATTTTTATACAATGGAGTACTACTCAGCCATAAAGAAAAATATACTGGAAACTTTTATAGGTAAATGGATGCAACTCGAGAAAGTACTCACAAGCGAAATAAACCGGATGCACATGTGTAAACATCGTATTGTCTCCCTAGTCTGAAAATGCAATTTCACTGTGACTATTCCATTCCTTAGTCTTTTATTTTTACTTAGCTTTTACATGGCTTAATCTTATACTGAGTAATGTTTTTTTCCAAAAGGTATTTGTACATTCTGTAATTCTTGAGTTTGTTAATACATGAGAATGTTTACTTGTTGTCTTTAAAAAAAATAAATTAAAAAAGAACATTCACATTGTATAATATTTAAATCACATTAAACATCTACATCCTCAAGTATTTGTCATTTCTTTATCATGAAAATTCAAAATCCTTCCTTCTAGTTTTTGGAATGTACATTATTGTTATCTTTAGTCACTCTACTCTGTAATAGTACACTGGAAATACTTGCTGCTAGCTATAACTTAGTACACTGTGATCATTAATTGTGATACATCAACTTGACTTGAGATTTAAACTGCTATAAATGCCTAGAAATAATTTTAACTCATTGACAAGAGTATAGTTTGCAAATATTCTCTCCTGTTCTGTTGGTCATTTCTCCACTCAGTTGTTTCCTTTGTTGTGCAGATGTTTTTAATTCAATATAATCTCACTTTTCCATGTGTTTGTGTTTGTTTCCTGTGCTACTGGGGTCTTCTCCAAATATGCTTTGCTTATTCTAAACTCCTGAAGTGTTTGCCTTATGTTTTCTGCCCAGCATGTGACAGTTTTAGGTTTTACAGTGAGGTTTACAATATAAAATCAGTGTAGTACTGATTTTTATAACTGGTTAGAGACAGCAGTCTAGCTTCCTTCTTTTGTATGTGAATATCTAATTTTCCCAGCAACATTTATTTAACAGACTGTACTCTATTTGCTGCATGTTCTTGGAGCTTGAAATAAAGTTGTCTATAGATGCAGGGGTTGATTTCTATTCTATCATTCTGTGTGTTTACTTTTTATGCAAATACCATATTGTTTTGAATGCTACAGCTTTGTAATATGTTTTGAAGTCAGAAGAGTAATTATTCTGGTTTTGTTCTTTTTGTTCAAAATGTCTTCGTCTATTTGGGATTTTGTGGTTCCAAATATATTCTAGTAATTGTTCTCTAGTTATGTGAACAATGTCATTAGTATTTTGATAGGGATTAAATTAATCCCATACATTGCTTAATGTAGTGTGAACATTTTAGCAATATTGACTCATCCAATGCATGAACGTGGGATATCTTTCCAATTTTTATGTTTTCCTTAGTATCTTTCATCAGTATTTTGTAATTTTCATTGTAAAGGTATTTCAACTTTTTAGTTAAAATTATTCCTAGATGGGCCAGTGATATGGCTCAGCAGCATAAGTGCCTGCCTGGCAAGCACAAGGTCCTGAGTTAGACTCCTGGTACACACATATTAAAAAAAAATATTCCTAGAGGTTTATAGCAACTGTAAATGGTATTTCTTTCCCGATTTCCATTTCATGTAATATGCTATTGACAGGTAGCAATGCTACTGATTTTTGCATGTTAATTTCATATCCTGCAAATTTGCCAAATTCATTTATCAGTTATAACAGTGTTTTGGTGCAAAACAGTATTTTGGAGTTTTCTATGTATAAGATCCTGTCATCTGTAAACAGTAGGAATTTGTCTTCTTTTCTAATTTGAAGGCTCTTTCTCTTCCATGACTGATCTGGCTATGACTTCCAGAATTATATTGAATAAAAGTGGGAATGTGGGAGTCCTTACATTGTTCCAGATCTGAGAGAGAATTTGTTCAGCTTTTTCTCATTCTGCATAATGTTAGATTTGGCTTATTGGGAATGGCTTTTATTATATTTAGGTAAATCCTTAGTGCCTAATTTGTTTAATATTTTTACCATTAAGGGATACTGAATCTTATCAAATGCCTTTTCTGCATATATTGAGATAGTCTGACGGACTTGGTCCTTTACTGTGAATGTGACAGATTTG
This sequence comes from Erethizon dorsatum, assembly GCA_028451465.1. Taxonomy (NCBI): domain Eukaryota; kingdom Metazoa; phylum Chordata; class Mammalia; order Rodentia; family Erethizontidae; genus Erethizon; species Erethizon dorsatum. Next base: position 63,444,139 of record CM051833.1, read on the forward strand.
ACACTGATTTGATTATGTTGAATCATCCTTGCATTTCTGTAATGAATCCCACTTTACCATGGTAATTAGTCTATTTAATGTTCTGTACAGTTTAATAGTGTTCTCTTGAAAATTTTTACTTTTATATTCATTAAGTATATTGTCTTATTTTTTTTTCTTGTGTCATTATCTGGCTTTGGTATCACAATAATTCTGACCTCAGAGAATGTGTTTAGGAAAATTTATTTATCTCTTAATTTTTGTAAGTATTTAAGAAGAATTTGTATTATTTCTCCTTCAAATGTTTCATAGAATTCAGCAGTAAAACTGTCTGGTCCTGGGCTTTTCTTTCATTGAACACTTGACTACTGATTCAACATCATTATTTATTCGTATGATCAGGTTTTCTCTCTCCGTTATTCAGTCTTGGTAGAATGTATGTGTCCATGAATTTGTCCATTTCTTCTCTCTGCTTTCTGGCTGCCATGCTGTGAACAGCTTTCTTTCACCATACTGTTCTGCCTTGGAGACAGCTCACCATGGACTAAATACACCGAAACTGCAAGCCAAAATAAACTTCTCCTCCTTTAGGTTGTAACTGTTAAATATTTTATCCCAGCAATGAGAAAGTGATTAGTACAGCCACCAAATCATCATTATTTTCTTGAATCTAATAGTCATTGCTGGGACTATTAGATTAACCAACTTAACCTATCAGCATTTCACAGAGCTGATCATCACATCCTCTAAGCACTTTCTTATGGCTTCCAGGACACCTAATTATTGCTTTGTTGTCCTCATATCTTTCTCAGTTTCCTTTGCTAGCTTTCCCCAATTCTCAATTTCAAATGTAAGGGTTACCTGGAGTTTATTTTTTCTGAGATAGACTTCTTCTACTTTATTTTCCTTGTTGATCTTATCTATCCCCATAGCTTTACTTAAAACTATGTATGGGCCGGTGAGATGGCTCAGCAGTATAAGCACCTGCCTGGCAAGCAAGAGGTCCTGAGTTCAACTCCCAGAACCCACATAAAGGAAAAAAAGGGCCGGTGATATCACTCAGCAGCACAAGCGCTTGCTGGCAAGCATGAGGTCCTGAGGATGACTCCCGGTACACACATTAAAAAAAAAAAAAAAAAATATATATATATATATATATGTATATGCTAATGTTTCCTAAATTTATCTTTCTCCAGTTTCTCAAACCCACACCCCTAATTATCTACCTCATATCTTTAATAGGATATTTACTAGATGTATAAAAAGTAACACTCTAAACTTGGCTTCTAACATATTTCCAAAAGTAGCTCCTCCTGCAGTCTTCCCATAGTCAGTTAATAACACCCCACTCTTTCTTTACACAGGCCAATAAACACTTCATTCTATTCAATAAGTTTTTATCTCCACACCCAAGGTTCATTCTGTCTGAAATTTCTTTTTAAGGGAGATTTATATCCAGAGTTTTACCATTTTTCACATCTTATTACCCACTTTATCCGAGCTACCATAGTTTCTAACCTGGTTTACTTCAATAACCTCCTATTTGACTTCTTCCATTCTTTTATCCTGTAGTCAATTTTCAACCTAGTATCAATAGCAATCTTATTAAATAAGTATATATTCAGGGTGAACAACTATGTACTTCTGCAAATCTATTTTCTGACTGCAATGGTTGATACACTGTGTCAGTTTGAGAAGTTTAGAAGTGTAACTCAGCAGGGTGCCAGGGTCCTCACTTTTTAAACATCCTGAGCCTGTGCAGGAGGAGGGCAGGGAGATGGTGTGAGTGCTACACCCACCGGAGCGGGGTGGGTAGTCTGCTTACAATATAAGGGAGGAAAAGAAGCTTGTTTTCCCTTTGTTGCTCTTGTTGCTTTTCCTGTCTTCTGCCACATTGAACGGTTGCCCCTGTGCCACGCCATCCTGCCTTGGAGCCAGCTAATTACGAGCTGAAACCTTCACAAACTGTGAGCTAAATAAACATTTCCTTCCTTAATTTTGGGTATTGGGTATTTTGTCCCAGCAATGAGAGAAAATTAACTAAGACACTGACTTCTGATGATCTCTCATATTCTTTGACTTTGTTTTCCCTCACTCCCTCACATCAGGCATGCAGGATGTTTCTCAGACATACTGGAAGAGTCTGTCTCAAGGACTTCATGCTTGCTTTCCACCTGTTTAAAACTTCTGATCCTAAATATCTTCCTGGATTGCTCCCTTCAACCATATATAATAAATACTTACATGTAAACCACACATAGATAATATTATCTACCATAAATTATTGCATTGAGGATTGTGTAACTTTTAAAGTACCTGGCTCACAACACAAAATCTTATGTCTTGTTCTATATGCTAAAACCCAAAGGCTCTAGGTGTCCCTGAATTACCTTAGAGCTAGCAGTCCTAGGTTTCAGAGTCACAAGGGGTATGGTATGGAAGGTAACCTGCTTTTGAGGCTTTATACCCTGTCTCCCCACACCCACAACAGCACTTGCAAGCTATACTAGAGGGTGTCTAGGTCTTATCCTCATCGAGTTCTCCACAGAAGATCATGTCATAAGACACTTAGAGCCTCAAAAAGATAATGTGTCTTTTTAGGCAATCCACTTAGCAAAGAGTGCAGAAAATAGACTTTCAAAAGGTCTCCACAGTGTTTTCTGTATTTATTTCTCTCATAATGGCTAAACAGTCTTACAGCACTGTGCAAGATTTATGGGAAATGAAAAATGAATCAATCTAGTTCAGAGCATAAAGTGGGGTTAAAGGAGGAAGGAGTTTTTTCCTTATCTATAAGAAGAATAATAAGTGCTTTTGTTTTCAATAATAATGTTAACATGCTAATATAAATGCATCTTGTCCTCAAGCTTGAGATTTCATGTCACAGTAATAGAGGGGTAGGCGGTGTTCATAATTATATAAAATTGTATGGTTGGAAGTAGAAAAGAACTGAAGCAGACTTCACCAACAACACAGAAGAAGAGGAAACTCAGGAAGAACTTGTTAGCAATCATTTAAATTCCTTGTGACATATTTTGTTTCACTCACTGGGACTCAGGACCATAGCTACTGATGACATGGGCTATTAAGGTTATGGGAAAGAAAACTTGTAATTTTGTTTTGAATTTTTAAAAATCACTTATGTAACTAAATTTTCAAGATGTCATTTTAAATGAGAACACTGAATTGAAGTAATAGCTAACCCTAAAATTTGCTTTTCAAAACACAGATTTTGCTGAAAGCAATTCATATTTCCTAAATTATTTTCCTTTGCAATAAACTGGTTGATATATTAAATTATGCATTCCATACTTAAAACAACCTGAAGTTATTGCTTAAGAATAATATGTCAGTAGATAGGGAAACAAATAGGATTTTATTATATTGCATATATACATACACATTTATATAGATAGATAGATAGATAGATAGATAGATAGATAGATACACACATGTACCTGCATATATAAATTTGTTTTGTGTGGATATGTAGGTATATTAATACTTAAGATTTTCCAGTTATTGACTGCTATGAACAAAATTTTGGTCCTCTTTTTCTTGGAATCCTAACATTTGTTATAGATCCTAGAACAGAGTGGATGATCCATAAATCTGTTCTGTTGATCTGCAGGCTACATTTATACATAGAGTTGCATTTGTGAATTTAACAGATTCAAATGTGATAAATCTCTTAATGAAATAAGGTCAAATATTTACAACACTGATCACATCAAATAGGAAAGAATTGCATTATTTTAAAAACAAAAAATTTCTCATAAGGAAGGTGAGTTTAAAAATGATTCGTGGGAGAACCAAAATGTCAGAGTAGCTAACAGCAGTAAAATACAGCCTTTCTGGAACCTAGAATCCAGACACCTGAAAAATAACAACTTGCTGAAAGGAAAACAAAGTAGATCTCAGAGAACTGGGAAGGAACTGACAGGAAATTAGAAACTACAGAAAAGCTGAAGAAATGGAGCACAATGCAGAGAAATGAACCAAGCGATCTGGAAGCTCACACCAGCTCCCAGGGAAAGAAATCTGTCTCAAAGAAACAAGGTAAACAAATCTCTGGGGTCAGAAGCTCTAGGCATAAACAGTGGACTAGCCCAGCAGCACTAGTTCCAAAAAAAAAAAAAAAAAAAACCCACAGCTATGTTAAACTGCAAGATCTGTGTGAGGATTTATGCCAAAAGTGACTACTTCCACAGTGCAGGCTACAAGTGGAGCAGAAATCCAGTGCAGCATCTCCAGCATCTGCCACATTGCCAGAGTGTTTAATAAGGGGCCATTAGTGGAAGAGATTGGTATTTTAAGAGTGAGCCACAGAGCAACAACAAAACAATTTCACTTCAGGACTCCCAGTATTACCTTCACACAATGACTGGTGAGAAACAGCCAAGAGAGACAGTTTTAGAGATACTGCAGGCTAGACATCAACTCCCTGCGAAGTTTAAGCTCAGGCCAGGAAGGACACAGGGCACACCTCCATGGCAAGGCACCAGGCCTGGCTTGTGTGGCTTTAAGAGGTGGCTGGGTCTGAAAGTGCTGGCATTAAGTACAGCAATCTGCTTGAACCTTCACCCTGCTGCCAAATCCAGCATGTAACAAAGGTCTGATTGCTTTCCCCATATATCAACATGTGCACAGATGTGCCTTGGGTAGGACAGTTGCCACAGCCTGGAGTGAACAGAGGGGTTTGTGAAACAGCAGGGCACCTCACAAATCCATGGGCTGTAAAGTTAGGCAGAGCAAATCATGACTTGCTGAATTTCAAAACTTCAGATCCTGGAAAGAAACCACTCATTCAAAATTACAGAGGATGGGGCCGGTGAGATAGCTCAGTGGCGTAAGCGCCTGCCTGGCAAGCGCGATGGCCCAAGTTCGACTCCTGGAACCCACATATGAAAAAAGGGCTGGTGATATCCCTCAGCGGCACGGGCGCCCACTGGCGCGCGAGGTCCTGAGGTCGACCCCCAGTACCCACAAAAAAAAAAAATTGCAGAGGAATTTTTTTTGCCTTGTTTTCTTCTTTTGTTTTCATTGGTGTTTTCTGGATTGAGGATTTCACCATTTTTCTTTCCTTTTTCCTTTTAATTTTTCTGTTTTTTATTCTTTTTTCTTTTTTCCTTTTCCTTCTTTCTTCTCATTCTTGGAATGTTTCCTTGTCTCTGTTACTTTTATCTAATTCTATTAATTTATTTTTACTCCTTAACAGAGTCCTTCATCTCACTTTTCTCTCTTCTTTCTCATCTTCTTTCTCATCTCCCATTGTTAATTTTTCAGTTTTTCCTCCTTTCAGTCTTCCATTCTCCACCTCTCCCTTTGTTATTAGTATAACAATTAAGCTTTATGAATCTTTAGATAGTTAACTCTATGCCATTAGTGTTCAATTCTTTTCTACTATTAGTGGAGGTACAGCGGTTGTATTTAGTAGATTTTACTGTATGCCAATATTTGGTTTTTCTTAGTGTTTGTACTATAATTATAGATATCTTTTCTTTGGTTAAGGGTCATACATTACTGCTTCTCATAGGATGTCAATATCCAGTTTGTCCTCGACACCATTATTGTTGCTGATTTAGCTCTTATTGCCAGGGTGGCATGTTTGCTGTGATTCATAGGTTTTTCTCTGAATGGCTAGGCACAGATAGTCTAGCCTATCTGCGTCATTGTTGTGTCATTCACAATATTGCAGTTCATTTCCAGAAAACTGGGTGTTGAGCCAATTACAATGCATCCTGCCCTCCCAAATTAATGAAAGTGGTTGGATCTCGGGAAAGAGGCAAAGCCATGCCCAGAGTGTGTGAATGAATTGCAACCACTAAGTAAAGCAATCACTATACTAGCAATAAAATCTTTCCACTAAAACAGCCTCCAAACCTCAGCACGAACAACAGCAACCATAGTAGAAACATGAGAAGAAATGGCAACAAAACGCCTGTAAGTACCCCCACCTCTCCCAAAGCTGAGCCCTGGGACATTGAGGGGAAGAAGTCAAAATCCATACAGCTGAATTATTCAAAACAAAAGAAGAGGAGATTTTAAAAACAATAAACAATGTGTGCTCTGTGAGCTCAAAGAAGATATAACTGAACAGATAATGGACTTAACAAGCAAAACAATCATCAAGCTTACAGAAGACATTAATAAAAATCTAGATGATCTAAATACAATAACAATACAAAACATAAATGACTAGTTTAGCAAAGAACTGGAGTCCATGCAAAGGTACCAAACACAACTCTCATGATTAAAACTCTATGGAAAGTATGGACAGAGAATTGACAGTATGAGGACAGAGTGTCAGAGCTAGAAAATAGGACTGGGGCTGGTGATATAGCTCAGTGGCATAAGCACCTGCCTGGCAAGCTTGAGGTCCTGAGTTCGACTCCCAGTACCCGCATATAAAAAAAAAAAGAAAATCGGACTGATTTTGGTAACAAATTACAACACAGAGATACCTTGAAAACAACAAAAGAACTTGAAAAAGGGATCCAACACCCACTGGATGACATGAAGAAGACTAACATAACATTAATTGGAAGTAGAGAAAAATCAGAAGACAGTACAAATAGTATAAAAAAATTCTTTACAAAAATAATGGCAGAAAATGATAATATTTAATCCCAAATATGTAGAAAATTAGACAGATGGATTAGATAGATAAATGATAGATAGGTAGAAGCAAGGACAAAAATCACATGATTATTCCATTTGACTCAGCTACTCCCCTTATGGGTATCTTCCCAAAAGTGTTGAAGATATCGTTTACAGTGACATATGCATGCCCATGTTTAAAGCAGCACAACTTATAGTAGCTAAACCTTGAAAGCAGTATAGCCTATATATCCATCAACAGATAAATGGATAAAGAAAATGTGACATTTTTACACAATGGAGTACTTCTCTGACATAAGGAAGGATAAATTTGAGTCATTTGTAGGAAAATGGATGCACCTTGGAAACGTAATGTCAAGTGAAATAAATCAAATACAGAAGTTTAAATGTCACATGGTTTCTGTCATATGAGAAACCCAAAATATAACCAAAGAGCAAAATAAAAGATAGATAATAGAAAGTAGATCTTTTACAAAAGGGAAGGAGACTAAGAGATAGGTGGAAAGGGTAGGGAAGGTAGGGAAAGGGATAAAAAAGAATTACAAGATATTATGTTCATATACCAATTCCCCACAAGGAAAGTAATCATTGTGTACTACAAATATAGCAATAAAAATAAAAACTATAAAAATTATTCATGAATGTGTATGAGTACATTTCTAGTCCACCAGTTTTAGGTCTATGGCCATGTGACTCTGAATGCATCCAGGTTTTGGTTCATTGAAAGTTAGTATCCAGCAAGTATGATTTTTCCCCCTGAAGTTTGCTTCCTGAGGGACCAAAGAAACAGAAGTCATATGCTAAGATCCTTAGTCAGTGAGCTGAACCCTAGACCAAGCTATGAGTAGCTGTAAAAGCAAAATTTTTATTCACTTGTTCGGCTTTCCATATCTACTACATTCCAGGTGTGAAACAGTAAAATATATAAATATAAATGATAAAAAATAATATAGGAAAAATCTCTGTCATTAGACTCTATTGGGGCAAACAGACGATGCAATATAAAAATAATAAATACTTGAATCATATAATGAACTAGAAGGTGCTAATTTCTACAAAGAATGCAGCTGGGTAAGTAGAACCAGAAGGATGGAGGATGATTGCAAACATGGATGGTGTGACCAAGTGTTATTCAGCTTTCTGTCACTATAACAAAATAATCTGGCTCACAGTTTATATGGTTCCAGTCCAAGATTCATTAACTCTGTTGTTCGGGACCCTGGTGAGGCAGCCTATCATGTTGGAAGCACCCGGCAAAGCAAAATCACTCACAACATGGCCAAAAAGCAAAGAAAGAGGAAGGAACTAGGGTTTCACAATCTCCTCTGAGGACAAGTCCTCAAGAATCTAAGTACTCCACACTATACCCCATCTAAAGATTCCACCACCTGTCATGCCAAGTAGGGACAAATCCTGCACACAGAAGTCCAAGGGTGATATTCCACACCCAAACTATAGGCATCTCCCCTGGTTCTCGAAGTTTATGCCCATCTCAGAATGCAAAATGTATGTAGTCCATCTCCAAGGATCCCAGATTCTTAATTGTCCCTGTATTGCTCAAAAGTCCATTTCCAATGTTTCCTCTGAGACTTAAACTAAACTCAGCTGTGAGTACCTGTAAAAGTAACATACTACAAAATACAATGGAGAGAGAGGCACAGGTTAAACAGTCTGATTTGCAAAGGGAGAAATAGGAAAATAATAATGGAAAATCAGCCCAAAGCAAGAGTTAAATCCAGCAGGATAAGCATTTAATCTGAAAACTCCTTTCTTTGGCAAACATTGCAAGCTGCTGAGACCTCATCTCTATTGCAGTTCCCGATTCACTTCCACAGTTTTATACATTGGCATATGGGAGGCTGCTTGCAGCGACCCAAATCCTGCTACATTCTACTTGGTATCTCAGAACTTGCTTTGAAATTTCTATGGAAGCTGCCATGATATCACAACTCTTCAATTCTGCATACCTGAAAACCTAGCATTACATGGATAATGCCAAGGTGTGCTGGTAGCTGGAGCACTGCTTGATCCGTGCCTATAGTGGCTTCTGAGTGCCATGCCAGCTGAACACAGAAAGCTGAGAGATCCTGATGGTGCATAGAGCTCTTTTCCAAAAAGATTCTGCCACAGAAAAGATAAACTCAGCTGTGAGCACTTGTAAAGCGCTCAACTTTTTGAAACAAGTTTGCATTTTTACATCTCAGAGGCTATGACGACTATAGTTTGCTGATTTCTAAAATATCCTGGAAGCATCTTTCCTGTTGGCCCAGTGTAAAGTACTTGCCTTCTTTTCATCCATGCTGGCAACCATGCCCTCCTTGGCTGTACCTTCACATGTGTTCTTTTTCTGGCCAAGCTGCAAATTTTCCAAACCTTTCTACTCTGCTCCTTTTTGCCTCCTATTCCTACTGTAATTTGGCCAAAAAGCAGCTAGTAATATCCATGTCACAGCCAGAATGCTATATTACCTTGCTATTTTTCTTGAAGATAAATTAGTCCTTCATCTTTAAGTTTGGCCTTCCACAAAATATAGGGACATTGATAAAATGCATGCAAATCTTTGCCAATGCATAACAAAGGTGGGCTGAGGTCTAATTCCCAACAAAATCTTCATTCCCATTTGAAAACTCAACAGCACCATCTTTATTGTCTATATTTCTATCAGCATTCTGGTCTTCTGAGACCCTACAAGGATTGCTCAATTTATAGGATTCTAGGCTTTCTCTACTCTGATCCTCTAGATTTTTCCAAACTCCTCCTGTAAGCCAATTCCAAAAGCTCTGCCCCATCATCATGGATATAGTAATGGCAAAGATCACCCACTCCTTGTCATGGGTTTTTTGTGTGAGCAAGATTTCCATCACTATAACAAAATACCTGATACAATCAACTTATAAAGAGAAGGAACACGTGGCATAGTAGAACTGTGTAGCTCATGGTAAGAAAGCAAAGAGAGTAAGGGGAAGAGATGGGGTCCCCACAATTCCCTTTGAGGGCATGCCCCAAGAACCTAAGTATCTCTCACTAGGCCCTGCTTTTAAAGGTTCCACCAACTCCCAAATTGCCACCCTGTGGGCCACACCTTTAACACGTGGATCTTTGGGATACATTCATCATCCAAACTATAGCAGCAAGGTGATCTCTTGAATGAAACCATGGAAAAGCACAAAAAATGGAGCCCTTGACAGATCTAGGGGTGAATTAAGCATTGGACAGAGCTAGGGATGAATTAAGCATCAGGGAAAATGATTAGCAGAAAGAGAAGACAGCATTTGAATTTAGACACAAATATAGTTGCAGGAATTAAAAGACAGAAGAAATTCCCAAAGAAGAAAATGAAGACCATTATAATAATGATGTCACCACTAACACATTCTAGAAAAAGAATTTCTCTAGGCTGGATACCATGATGAGGTGGTAACATGCTTCTTTATTTTTGCTTTTATCTTATTGTCAGGATTCTAGGACATAGGCTAAGGTGCGATATAAGGTCACTTGGAACTTTGATTTGGTGTGAACTTATAGTAGTAATTGAGTATTTTGAAAATAATTGCTCTACTGACTTCTGAATATTCCTAGAAGTGCAGATATGTCTACGCTGCATGGAATTAAAAGAATAGATATAAAGCACTACATTCTGAGGAAAACTAGAATTTCTGAAGACTGACCCTGCTAAAGAAGTGTCAGCTGACTTTGGGGTGTAACATCAATGGATCTCAGAGTCCTGGGATTCAGTGGACGTTTTATGAGTCTCTATCCATGTCCCTCTTAGTAAGCAGTGCTAGAGCTCACCTACCCCCAGCTCTGATGTTCTTCAGTATTATTCTGTCTGTATTCTACCTTTTTTTCTGTGCCTACCATTCTGAATCTCAAAGACACCACAAAGAAATTAACTGTTTTCTGCATAAATATAATTATGGGGAAAGATAGAAGATGAGTCTAAAGGAAACTGGAATCAAATTCTTGTTAATGGGGCTCATTTGAGACTAACTGCAAAACCACAACAGCTGAGTGGTCCAGTGAAGAAAGGATATATGCTGAACTTGCTCTTAGTTTTCGAATAACCACTTTCGGGGGCTAAGGGACAGGTACACAATAGCAACAGGCTCATGAGGCAGCTTAATTACAGGCAGTGAATTCGAGGAGGTGCTAATTATGTAAAAATCAAGATGTAAACACATCCTGGATATGTTATAGTCCAATCAGAGAGTTAAGAGTAAGCATGTACATATAAATGCAAAATGATTCAAAAGCTACTGAAGGACACCACAAGGATTATGTACAGAGCAACTTCAGAAAGCTATAATCTTATGGAGGGACCAGGGAGAGAAAATGATCCAGTATAGGTCTCTTTAGTGCTTTAAGAATAACTAGTTCACCAGGAAATTAAAGAAGAATAGTCTAGATTTAAGGTATGTGTTTGTACACATGCACACACACTCATGCACACTTGTTTTGAATAGTGGAGGGAGGCTGTAAGGAAAAGCACCAAAAAACTACTGACTAAAGAAGCTAGAGGTCAGTAAAACTATTTCCCCTGTTTAAAGTCATTTCAAAACAAGTTACATAAAGGAATTTGTATACATAGGTGTTTGATTTTATCTTAAACTGCTAAAATATTTTCATGTGTGTTTAAACATGCTTAATTCATATATTGGCAATGCATTTCTCCAAAGTGAGTAAACTAACAAAATATGGAATGTTGTTTTGCACTGAAGGTTTATATCTCACTGAGCACCAGCTAGTTCGAGAATGAACTTGGCTCCAATCTATCTTGTCTTCCACTTTGTCTAGTTGATAAAAAATAAGACATCAATCAGGAAAGACCAGATCTAGTGCTTTAGGGAGAAAGATGGACACCTTAGCAAGAACATAAAACCAATATGGAATAATTCGAGTTTGGATGGGCACAGATCAAAAATATAACTTCTTGAAAAATGTCATTTCCATAGAAATCAGATTCTTTCCTGAATATACTGAAGGAATAAAATTCTCTAAAATTTTTCAGACTTTATTTCTTCTAGTGAAGACTAAAATGCTATGTACACTCTTAAAAGCTATGCTATTTCAATGCACAAAATCAAAATATTCAGTAAAAGCCAATTTCAGTTGCATAATTGTTTATACTCAACTCATCCACCTGTTCTGTCCACACATCTTTCCTCTGTAGATGGTATCAGAATTAATCCAGTTCCTCAAGGTGACCTCCAATATTATGGAACCTCATTTTCCTCATACAATGCCTTGTGCATCAGAGAAGTCTCTCTTCCTTTCCATTCCTTTTAGTAGTTTCACATCCAGGTGAGTAAACTGTACAGTTTATACAGAAAATAGAGCAATAAGGTGGCTAAGAGCTAGTATTTCTGGTTCCTGTGAATGAAGGTTTGAATCTTGGTTTGCTACAAACCTGCCACATGATCTTAAAAATTATCTCAGTTTTTTAAAATTTTAATGCTTCATCTGAAAACAGACAAAAATGAAACCTACCTCATAATGTTACAAAAATTAACTTAAGCAACATATGTCAGATATTTGATACGTTATGCATTTAATGAAATTTAAATAGTATTATTGAACTTCTTTCTCCTAGACAATAAGCTCACAAGGAGTAAAAAATAGCACATATGAATTCATATAGAAAAGGATTAAATATGCATTGTAATATCTAAAACTATAGATAAAGTGCATGGTTATATTCTCCTGCCTTCTGTAAAAATAAAAATATTTTAACACATAAAATCCACAAGTGAGATTTTTAGGTTTGGGAAGGCAACTGAACACTAATTGACTGTGAATCCAATGCATGTCATTTTGCTTCATGATTCAGTGAACTTTCATTGGAAGAAAGGAAAGATAGAAAGGGATCCATTTGGGGAAACTGAGCATGACACCACCCTGTGCCATTTGCATGATTCCATGTTGTTTATCCCTCTTTTCTTACCTGAAAAATAACAATAATGTAAACTGTCACTGTATTCTCTTGTTCTCATCAAACTCCCTACACCTCCATCAGAGTGATCTCTTTGAAATGCACAAATAATTGTACTCCCCAGCTGCAGACTTATTCTCTGATTCTGTAGAACTAAGTTGAAATCCAAGCACAGAATCTGAGGACATTTAGAAGCTAGTGGTAGAACAGGCTAATCTATTGCTATTTCTATTACAAATCAAAATTGTTAATTGCTCCTTATTAATTAAGAACTCTCAGTCAGAGATGTCAAGCATCTTTGTGTCATGGCCTGTGTCTGTGATGGCAAAACTTTTAGAGCCTTCAATGATACCAAACAGCTGGCTGCAGTGCCACAACTGGTCTACGTTTTTACTCTATTGAAAATCTCTGAAAAGATCATTCCTCGATGTGGAAAAATCTACATTCTATGTCTTCCTCTGTGACTTTGCCAACTTAGCTTGCATCTGATTTTTTGCCCCCACTGTATGACATGGCTAACAAACCCAGAGTTTGAGGATGGAAAGTAGAGTCACGTTTTTCTTGGTTTTGTACTTAGTTCTGGAAATCAAAGGGGAAAATACCAAAAGATAAGGTCTTAGAATGAGAATGAAACTCATATTTTGAGGAGTGTAATATGCTTCCTCATATGCTGGCAAACATGCCAAATACAACTAAATAAAAAAGGCAAAGGAGGGAAAAGATGAAAGGTGGTGGTAAAAGCCGCAGAGCTGAAAGCACAGAGCAGATGCGGGCTACACGAGGTCTTCGGGTTGAGTCCTGGAGGTAGCGCTGAGATGGATGTGAAGAGGCACTGCCCAGACTCGCCTTCCAGGAAGGCGCTGTTGCTGATGATTAGCACAGAGACTCAGCTACCAGCTCCTTGAGTGTTTCTCTCTGCTGCAAAGAGCTCCCCCACCTAAAGAACCTGGGAATCATCCTTGACTCTCTCTGTCCATCACACCTACATTCAACTGTCTGAGAAATTCGGTTAGCTCTGTATTGCACCCTCTCTCACCCGCTTTACTGTTGCCATCTAGTCGAAGCCAGTAGTTCTCAACTCAGACAGACTTCGCCTTTCAGTGGCTATCTGCCATGTCTGCACACATGTTTTATTGTCCACACTGTGGGGATGCTATCGGCATCAATGGGTGGAGGACACTGAAGCTGCTAAGTGCCTTATAAGGCACAGGAAAGTCTCCTACAGCAAAGAATGATCATCCCGGAAATGCCACTAGTGCTAGGGTTAAGAAATGCTCATCTGAGCCACCAGCATCTCTGACACTGATGACATCAACACCTAATGCCCAATTCCTCTGTTACCTCCTCCAGCCAGAGTCGACTTTGGAAAGTGTTAGTCAGTTTGCTTTAAACTATCCAAGGTTCCCTATTATATTTGGAATAAAAATTCAAAACTATTCTCTCACCTCTGAGACTCACATGATTGGGCCCCAGGCTATTGCTCTGACCCTGCTTTCTACTTCTCTTTGTTCCCCATCTCCTTGGCCTTCTTGCTGTTCCTACAAAATGCCAAGGTGTTCCTGGCTCGGGTATTGCACTCACCCTCCAGCTTTTGCCTGATTCATCCCTCACATTCTGCAGTTCCCTTGTCAAACAGACCGACCACGATCGTCCTGTCTAAAGCCTTATCCCTTCCCATCATCATGCAATACTCTTGTTCTGCATCAGTTGCCTTATATTTTATAAATCTATATATTTGTTTATGTATTTTCCACACTAGACATGAAGAAGCCTGTCTTATTTGGTCATGACTATATCCTGACACCTCCGACAATGCCAGAACATAATAGGGGCTCAATAAATATTTACTAAATGAATGTACGAAGCTACTTGCAACAGCTTTATGAATAGCTGTGTGGGTGAGCTGGATTGTTTTCCGGTGTAACAGGGAGGACATGGCGGATTGGTATAATCTAAATTGCCCCCGTAGCTTCCTAGATTATTTCTCCCATGGCATTAAATTACTTGTTTGGGTGTTTTTTCCCACCATTAAGCTACAAATGGCTTAAGGGGAAGAACTACATTTTTTTGTTTGTTTCTGTTTCCCTTAAAACTTATTCCTATGAATGATAGAGTTGGCTAATAGAAATTTGCTGAAAATAAAAAGGCAAACATTATTAGATATTTTCTTCTACATTATGCATAATAAAATAAATCAAATAGCTACACTCTACACTCAAAGAAAATGATTATTTGAAACTGTATTTCAACCAATATCTTGACGTGATCCTAAGAAGTTAATTAACTTACTTTATGACATTTTCTATAGTTATTCAGCAGGGGATTTTAGTACTATTTCATATAATACCTATATTCCACTCTTTCGAATTTAATGTTTTATACAAACACATTATGACAGCTATTTCTGCATAAAAAAATTCTTTTGCAAACAACAATGTGGGTTTTTTTCATATATTTTTAAATCTTTAGCAATTCTTCCTTTGAAATCATCTTCTAATATGTAATGTTTTCTGAGGACATTTAAGAAAATGAAGAAATATATTACCTACAATTGCAAACAATTTTAGATTTTCTATGAGTTATTATATGCTGGGTATTGAACTTCAGCTTATTTCCTGTCTGGAATTAAGTCGGAAGTGTGACCGCCAGCCCCCTTCCAGTGTTGTGAGTATACAATGCCACACTCCCCATCTACAATCTCCTAAAAGCTTCATCTTCTTTATCTCACCTGTATCTTTTATTTTTTTTTTTTACCACTATGGACATTGTTACTTCAATTTCAGAATATGTAGAGTGTTAATAGAAAAACTGCACCAGAAAAAGTTAAACAAGCAAGAAAAAGTTCTTTCAACTTATTACAATAAAGGAGAGACGTTGAGCTCAACTCCAC
Source organism: Erethizon dorsatum (assembly GCA_028451465.1). Lineage (NCBI taxonomy): Eukaryota > Metazoa > Chordata > Mammalia > Rodentia > Erethizontidae > Erethizon > Erethizon dorsatum. The sequence goes on from CM051833.1 coordinate 63,459,558, forward strand.
TGAAACAAAATGTAGAAGGCTTTTAAATGCAGCAGTGAGCTAGTGAACAAGTACTGGAAGATATTAGGACTGAGGTTAATCATTGTATATGTGAAGCACGTTGAGTTCTATCTGAATTTGCAAATGTTTTTCTTTGACTACACCATCTTTATTTACTAACTGGTAGCCGTTGAAGTTAGACACCTACCTTTCCAGATAGCGGAGTCAGAGACTTAGGACTGACATCTTATGTGACTTTTACATTTAAAAATTGGTTTCTAGCTCTTGGGAAAGATTTTTCTTGGCTGCAAAATTAGCGAGGATCTGAGAGAACATTTACACATCAAAGGGGCAGAAAAATGATTTACAATTGCAAATTTTCTAAAATAAATGCTCTAGAAAAAAGGGAGGTCAGACTTATATTCAAGAAGGAACCTATTGAAAGTTAGCAACACTGAGTGAGCCATTAAACTTGTTTTGTTCAAAATTGTATCCCTAAAATGACTGAGATGAAATACATTTTAGTCATTATAGTTTTTTTAACTGTAAGACTCCATTATTGAATTCCTATTCCCATTTTTGTACAATAAATACTTATAAAGAGTGTGTGCATGTGTCTTTATAAAATCCACTTTGAAAAATTTATTGTTTTTGCAGCTTTTAATGGGCCGAATGTTTCTCTTCTCCCAAAGTTCCTGTGTTGAAACCCTACACAATGGGATAGTATTTGGAGATGAGGTCTTCAGTTGGTAATTATGTCATGACAGTAGAATCACAAAGAATAATATTAGTGCCCTTATAAAAAGAGACCACACAGCTAGGTAGCTTTCTTTTTTCTTTTTTTTTTTTTTTTTATTTTAAAGAGAAGAAAAAACAAAACAAATCAAAAGAAGAACAAATTTTCAAACCAACATAATAGGAGGGTAACAATGGTTAATACATTACGTATTACTATCTTTAAGTTAGTTATTCAGGACACCAGACATTAGCATTCAATTGTCCAAACATTATTGGCACAAACCTTACTCTTCAATGAACTAAGTAAAAATGGTAGTGTATCTATCTTAACCATCTTATATATATATATATACAATTTTTTTTTCCTTTCCCTTCTTTCTTTTCCCTATTCCAGTCTCTCTTTCCTTTTGACCAGTTTCTTTTTGATTCACCATGTCTATTGTACATTTTGGATCTTATTTACTCTTTCAGTTTCTCATACTAGAGAGATAATACGATGCTTACACATGTGCTTCTGGTTTATTTCACTTATGAGTATTTTCTCGAGGTGCATCCATTTACCTATAAAAGTCTCCAGTTTATCCTTCTTTATGGCTGAATAGTACTCCATTGTATAAAAATACCACATCTTTCTTATCCATTCCTCAGTTGATGGGCATTTGGGTTGTTTCCAAGATCTGGCTATTACAAATTGTGCTGCTATAAACATGGGTGCACATATATCGCTGTGGTACGATGTTTTTAATTCTTCTGGGAAGATGCCCAGAAGGGGAATAGCTGGGTCAAATGGGACCTCCAACCCTAGTTTTCTGAGGAATCTCCACACTGACTTCCACAGTGGCTGTACCAGTCGACACTCCCACCAACAGTGAAGAAGGGTTCCTTTTTCCCCACAGCCCCTCCAGCATTTGTTATTAGTTGATTTCTTAATAGTAGCCATTCTTTCTGGGGTGAGATGGTATCTCAGTGTTGTTTTAATTTGCATCTCTCGAATGACTAGTGATGTTGCACATTTTTTTGTATATTTGTTTGCCATTAGTATTTCTTCATCTGAGAAATGTGTATTCATCTCAGATGCCCATTTTTGGAGTGGGTCTTTAAATTTGGGAGGTCTGATTTTTTTGAGTTCTTTATATGTTCTCGATAGTAATCCTTTGTCTGAGGAACAGCTGGCAAACATTTTTTCCCACATTGTGGGTTGTCTCTTCACTCTGTTGGTGGTTTCTCTTGCTGTGCAAAAGCTTTTTAATAAGATGAGATCCCAGTTATTGATTCTTTGGGATAGTTACCGTGCGGTTGAGTTTTTATTCATAAAGTCTTTGCCTACACCAATATCTCCAAGGGTTTTACCTATCCTACCTTCCAGCAGATTTAATGTTTCTGTTTTAATATTTAGATCTCTGATCCATTTTGAATTTAGTTTAGTGCATGGTGAAAGATATGGATCTAGTTTTAATCTTCGGCATGTGTAGAGCCAGTTTTTCCAGCACCATTTATTAAAGAGGCTATCTTTCTTCCAGCGAATGTGTTTGGCACCTTTGTCAAAGATAAGGTGGCTTAGTATGTCTGGGGTTGTTTCAGCATCTTCTAATCTGTTCCATTGATCTTCAGGTCTATTTTTTTGCCAGTACCACACTGTTTTTATCACAGTAGCTTTATAGTATAATTTCAAGTCGGGGATTGTGATGCCCCCTGCCTTGCCTTTGTTGCCCAGAATTGCCTTTGCTATTCTAGGTCTCTTCTGATTCCAAATGAATTTTAGGATTGTTTTCTCTAATTCTGTGAGATATGCTGTTGGAATTTTGATTGGAATTGCATTAAATCTGTATAACAATTTTGGAAGTATGGCCATTTTCACTATATTGGTTCTTCCTATCCAGGAGCAAGGGATATCTTTCCATTTTCTGATATCCTCTTCAATCTCCTTTTTCAGAGTACTGTAGTTTTCAGTATAGAGGTCTTTTACATCCTTCGTGAGGTTGATTCCTAGGTATTTCATTTTTTTGGATGTTATTGTGAAAGGTATTGTTTCCCTAATTTCTCTTTCAGTAAGTTTGTTATTTGTGTACAGGAAGGCTATTGACTTTTGAGTATTGACTTTGTATCCAGCTACACTACTGAATTTGCTTATTAAATCTAGCAGTTTTTTAGTGGAGTTTTTGGGGTCTTCTGTGTAGAGTATCATGTCATCTGCAAATAATGATAATTTAACTTCTTCCTTTCCAATCATTATTCCTTTTATTTCTTTCTCTTGTCTATTCGCTCTGGCTAAAGTTTCCAGAACTATGTTGAATAAGAGTGGGGACAGTGGACATCCTTGTCTTGTTCCTGATTTTAGAGGGAAGGCTTTCAGTTTTTGGCCATTTAGTATAATATTGGCTGTTGGTTTGTCATAGATAGCTTTTACCAGATTGAGATAAAGACCCTCTATTCCAATTTTCTGTAGGGTTTTTATCATGAAAAGGTGCTGGACTTTGTCAAAAGCTTTTTCTGCATCTATTGAGATGATCATGTGATTTTTGTCTTTGGTTCTGTTAATATGCTGTATTACATTTATTGATTTACTTATGTTGAACCATCCCTGCATCCCTGGGATGAATCCAACTTGGTCATGGTGTATAATCTTCTTGATGATTTGTTGGATTCTGTTTGCCAGTATCTTATTAAGGATTTTTGCATCTATGTTCATTAGGGAGATTGGCCTGTAGTTCTCTTTCTTAGTTGGGTCCTTCTCTGGTTTTGGTATCAGGGTAATGCTTGCTTCCAGGAATGAATTTGGGAGTATTGCTTCCCTTTCAATTTCATTGAAAAGTTTGAGAAGTAGGGGCATTAGGTCTTCTCTAAATTTCTTGTAGAATTCGGCAGTGAATCCATCAGGGCCTGGGCTTTTCTTTGTTGGGAGGTTTTTAATTACATCTTCAATTTCATTGGCTGATATTGGTTTATTTAGGATTTTTAAATCTTCTTGATTCAGCTTTGGTAATTCATACGAATCTAGGAATCTGTCCATTTCTTCTGCATTTTCCATCTTAGTAGAATATAAATTTTCAAAATAGGTATAGATGATCTTCTGGATTTCTGCAGGGTCTGTCGTGATATCACCCTTTTCATTTTCAATTGCATGGATTTGAGTCTTTTCTTTTCTTTTTTTAATAAGGTTGGATAAGGGTTTGTCAATCTTATTTATTCTTTCAAAGAACCAACTTTTTGCTTCATTGATACTTTGTATTGTTTTTTTATTCTCCAATACGTTAATTTCTGCTCTGATCTTTATAATTTCCTCCCTTGTACGGGCTTTTGGCTTAACCTGCTCTTCTTTTTCTAGAAGCTCGAGGTTCACCCTTAAGTTGTTTATTTGTGCTTGCTCTATTTTCCTGATATAAGTGTTTAATGCTATAAATTTCCCTCTTAGGACTGCTTTCATTGTATCCCATAAGTTCTGGTATGTTGTACTGTCATTATCATTCAGTTGTAGAAAGTGACTAATTTCTTCTTTAATTTCATCTGTGACCCATTGGTTGTTCAGGAGGATGCTGTTTAATTTCCATGTGTTTAGGGAGTTTTTGTGGGATCTTTTGCCATTGATTTCCAATTTCATTGCACTATGGTCTGATAATATGCATGGGATAATTTCAATTCCTTTGCATTTACTTAAGCAGGTTTTATGAGCTAGTATGTGGTCTATTTTGGAGAACGTCCCATGTGCAGCTGAGAAAAATGTGTATTCTGATGTAGTGGGGTGGAACACTCTGTAGACATCTACTAAGTCCATTTGTTCAAAAGTTTGGTTCAGTTCTACTATTTCATTATTGATTTTCTGTCCAGTTGATCTATCTTTTTGTGACAGTGGAGTATTGAGATCTCCCAATATAATTGTATTAGTGCTTATTTGATTTTTCATGTCCTTTAGTACTTGTTTTTATATAGCTGGGTGCATTGGTATTTGACGCATATATATTTATGATCGTTATCTCTTCCTCTTGGATTGTTCCCTTTACAAGGATGTAATGACCATCTTTATCTCTCTGAATCCTTCTTGGCTTGAAGTTCACTTTGTCTGCAAAAAGAATAGCTACCCCTGCTTTTTTCTGGGTTCCTGTGGCATGGAGTATTGTTTTCCATCCTTTGACTTTCAGTCTATGAATTTCTTTCTGAATTAAATGTGTTTCTTGTATACAGCATATTGTTGGATCTTGCTTCTTGATCCATTTCGCCAGTCTGTGCCTTTTGATTGGTGAATTGAGACCGTTAACATTGATGGTTAAAACTGATATGTATTGACTTGTCATGATATTTTCCTGTTGTTGGTTCCCACTCTTTGTTTTCCGCTTTCCGGCTATTTAATTATTTGCCCTGCCTGGTGGATTCCTTCTGTTGGGGTTCCTATCTCTTTCTAGAATGTCCTTCAGAACGTTTTGGAGTGCTGGTTTGGTGGTCATAAATTTTCTCAGATGTTCTTTGTCATGAAAGTATTTTATTTTTCCATCAATTTTGAAAGATAGTTTTGCAGGGTACATCAATCTGGGCTGAAAATTATTTTCCTTTAGAGCTTGCAATACATCATTCCAAGCTCTTCTTGAATTGAGGGTTTGTGCTGAAAAGTCAGCTGTAATTCTGATGGGTTTTCATTCATAGGTGATTTGTCTCTTCCCCCTAACAGCTTTTAAGATTCTGCCCTTCTGTTGAATTTCTGGGATCTTGACTATAATATGTCTGGCTGAAGTTTTTTTTGATCATGTCTAGTTGGTGTTCTAAAAGCTTCACTTATAGGGGTGTCAAATTCCTTTTCTCTTCCAGGAAAGTTCTCCCTGATTATGTCTTTGAACAAGGTTTTAATGTCGTTGATGCTATCTCCTGCTTTTTCATTTATTCCAATTATTCTTAAGTTGTTTATCTTTGAGTCATCTAGCAGCTGCTGAATTGATTTTTCATGGTCCCTTGCTATTTTTAAGAATTTTTCCATTTCATGATCACTAATTGCAAGCCTGTCTTCTATATCTGAGATCCTGTCCTCGCATTGGCTTATTCTGCTACAAATACTTTCAATGGAATTTTTTATCTCTTGGATATCTGCTTGAATCTGCCTTATGGATTCCATTTCTTTCCTATGCTGAGCATTCATGGTTTCTATAGTTTTCTTAAGTTCATCTATTTTTTTGTCTGTATCAGCTATAGTGTCCTTAAGCATGGTCTTCATTGTAGACATTATCTCTGCAGTTATCTGTGAGATTATTTCTGTTTTAATTTTTTCCAGAACCTCATTCAGTTGCTTTGTTGTTACCACTTCAGATAGGCCAGGTGGGTGGCTTTCGGATTGTCCCACCTCGTTGCTCCCTAGGTTTGCCTTTGGTGAATTGGATGTGTGTGGTTGCATCTTGTTTAAGTGTCGTCTCATTTTTTCTTTCTTTAATTCCTGGGGTGATGTTTGCAAATTACCTATAGTAGGTTACTTTATTGCTAGTGTTTAAGATCTTTAGAAGATGACTACTTCTCTGCAGTATCTTCCAAGTGGAGCTTGCTTTTAGGTTTTGAGCTTTCTGCCAGATCCTACCTCTTCAATTCGTTGGATATGCGAAGTTGCTACCTGTTTGGCCCAGTCCTTGATTCTTTGGTACTGTGCCACTGTATTTTCTGTGTCCCTTAGTCAATCTCAATCATGAAATATCAGGAAGGAAAGATGTTTAGAACAATTATTTCACATTTGGCTATAATTTTGGCTATAATGTTAACTAAAGCATCAAACACAGCCTAGAAAATGACAGACTGAGCTTACCACTTTTAGCTGTATAGAGTTGCGGTTATATAACAAAATCTAAAACACACCAGAAAAATTATATGCAGTATACAAGTCCTATGTATGTCAATTTTTCCTTGAGGAGTTTAAATTTAAAATGAGTTAAGGAGGAAATAGAGTATTGTGAGAAGAGGAAGGAATTAGATGTAAGGTTAGAGGACCAAGAGGGATCCCACTAAAATTGGGACACTAGTGCAGAGGACAGGTGGTGAAAAGAGAAGGAAGGGATAAAAGGAAGAACAGATCACAACCACAATCACAAAGAAGTTAGAGGCGCTGTTTACACTCATATAAAAAACCAGAGAGAATAATGAAGGAAAGAGCAAATACACATACAGAAACAAAAACGAAGATAAAAACAATAAAACAGACAGATCAAAAATAAAACCCCACCAAAAAACAAAACAAAACAAAACAAAAACAAAAAAACCCTTCGCCAGAACAAAAAACAAATCAATGAGAAATAAAAAAAAATAAAAATTAAAATAAAAATAAAAATAAAGAAAATAAAAAGAATCAGTTCCAGGTGTTGACTCTGTTGTAGGCAGGTACCTTGTGACAGAGTCCTGTTCTGTGCAGGTCCGTCCCAGTAAGCCAGGAGCGCCCTCTGGCGGGCGGTGAGCAGAGGTGCGTACTTTCAGGCAGAGACCAGTCTAGCTTGCCTCCGCTCTCAGCGCCCTTTCACGATCTCTGGGCCTGAGAGGCTCAGCGTGCTGTCCGGAGCGCGGGTTCCCTGCACTGGTTCCCGCCGCTCTGGTTTTTCGCCACGCCCCCCACAATGGCGCCGGGCCAGTCGCTCTCTGGCGCGGGACAGGTGTGGCTGAGAGTCCAGTCTCGTTCGCCTGCTGACCTCAGCACACTTTCGTGGGCCTGAGAGGCCCCGTGCTGTCCTGTCCGGAGCACAAGTTCCCAGAGCAGTTTCCGAGCCGCTCTGAGTTTCGCCACACCCCCCACAATGGCGCCCGGCCGGTCGCTCTCTGGCGTGGGGCAGCTGTGGCTGAGAGACACTCACCGCCGGTCAGTGCCGTTCTCCGCCGCTCCCCTGCCCCGCCGCTGTCTCAGGATCCTCCGTGGGGGCTCCCTGGGCGCCAGCTGCCACCGTGTGTCCGTAGAATTGAGCCTCCGCGGCGCTGCAACTCCCGGGATAGTAGAAGGTGCGCGCGTGCGGTCTGCTCCTTCTTTCCTTCTTCTTTGTTGGAAGTCATCCGTCACTGGTGCCGGGGGTCCCAGATTGCGCTTCAGAACTTTTCTGGGTTTCGGGGAGGCATCTCCCCCCTTCCTGCGCTTTCCAGGTCGCTATATTCCCGTGTTCCAATGGTAACTTTTAGAGAGAGTTTCGCTGCCTGCTTCTTACTCATCCGCCATCTTGAGGTCCCTCTCCTCTTTTTTCTAATCACATGAGATTACAATGAAAAGTCAGCAGTCTGCAAGCCAGAAGCGGGCAGCCTCCCAAAGACAACCACTCAGGTACCCAGATATCAGATTTCCAAGACTCCAGAAAAGGAGAAAGTAAATGTATGTTGCTTATGCCACCGGGTTATGATATTTTGTTATGGCCTCTCAAGGTGGCTAATGCACTGCTCTGGACTCCAGTGGTATCCTATGTACAAACAACATTCTCTTCAACATTAACATCAATACAACTATCAATATGATCATCAGTTCTACCAACAAGCAGAATCCTGTAGTGCGTGTCTAGACCTACTTCGGCATTGACAAAAAGTAGAAATCTCATGAAGAGCGACAAACTCGCACTGAACTCTCTTTTCTCTGCTGCCACCTGGAAAATGCACTGGGACTTTGTCTGAGCGTGTTGATTATAAAATCCCAGTGGAATTGGAGAGCTTCCCCTGGAGTATCTTAAGTCTCGTATCGCACGAGGCCACATTCAATTAGCTTCCTAAAATTGGAAAGTCACCGCTAACTCTGTAATTTAAGTAATTGAGTGCCTGCAAAAAGGAGGGCTGCTGCACTAGCAAGGAAGGCAGACATTTCCACTATTCTTCCACTTTGGCTAAGCATACCCCGCATGTCCAGGACAGTGGTGATGAAAGTCTTCATGCTTCTCCAGCAACAAAACTGTGATGTAGGTCTAAGAATAGAGGCTCTTGGGTTCACACAGTACAGAACCACGCCAGCTGTGGCTGCCACGGCTGACCTCAATTTCTACCTATCCAAGGAAAAGCAATATACTCTGGTCTTCCAAATTAATCTGCTAAGCCATTAAAAAATAAATTTCATGCAAGCACATCTCCAAAGAAATGACAAAATTAATTGAATAGGGATGGAGAAAGGTTCTCAAGATCTGAGAAATGACTAAAAGACAGCATGCCAGAGGCAGCAAAATACATATGAAGGGTAGTTCTTATAACCCCAGCTCACAATCCCTCAATGGCAGTTAACACATCAAGCACTTTCTATACATTTGCGAATTGATTTTCAATCTCTTTCTCAGAGACAACCAGCCCCTCACCCTCTTCACTTTCCCAGGTGTACATAAAACTAGATGCTCAAAACGTGGTTTTAAAATGTTAAGAACTGGAAATTGAATTAAATATGTATGTTTTTGATTGCCCATTGAGAATTGAGATTTCTATTTTAGGAGGTTTACTGAAATTGGCCTTTCTCAAATTTTGCTTTTACAAAATGGTAAAAATTGATATAAACCAAGATTTTCTTAATCTACTAGGAAATAACCTGCTTAACAGTAATGTCAATGATTGACTTCCTAGAATATAGATTTCCAAATAGAATTTATATCAGTGTTCCTTCTCCCTATGAAATTAGTAATAGGTCAGTTGTTTGCCATGAAATCAAGTACAAAAATCTTCTGTTTTCTTGGTAGTTCTCTTCTCCAGTAATAACAGTATGGCACTTAAACATGAATTGTACCATCATCTCAATCGAAGCAATTAATCGAAGCTTTTAATAGCGATGTCAAAACAGGCATACAGGGCCGGTGAGATGGCTCAGCGGCGTAAGCGCCTGCCTTGCAAGCACGAGGGCCTGAGTTCGACTCCCAGATCCCACATACGAAAAAAGGGGCCAGTGATATCGCTCAGCGGCACGGGTGCCTGTTGGCGCGCAAGGTCCTGAGGTCGAACCCCTGGTACCCACAAAAAAAAAAAAAAAAGGCATACATCAGATATGTGTCCTTGATGTACAAGATGTAACCTCACCTGGGTATCAATATTTAGACAGTAGGTATTAACATAAGGTATGAGCTTTTATATTAAACATATAGAATGATGTAATTGATGTGAAGGTAACAAAATCTATGTCATCTACTGAAGTTACTTTCCAACTAAGTCCTATATATTTCATATTAAATGACATAATTATAAAGAAGAAATCCATTCATAAGATTTAAATATAGAAAATAACATATGTAACTACACATATATGTAAAGTATGCCTTCATCTGTTGTTCTTAATCCACCCAATGCCCATCGCCATCTTGTATAATGACAGATGATTCGCTCTTTGTAGTCTCTTATGTGCCATACCAAGATATTTTTATGTATTCTCTCTTAATTTTAATTTCATAAATGTTTCCCTGCCTAAAGGACTAGTATAAAAAAGGGAGTAAAGCAATGCTTCAACAAAAGCAAAAACTAACTTGATAATAAAACACATTTTTACTAAATAACAGTTTTCTACATTGTTTCTTTTTTCTTGATATAGATGAAGCTTCAAAATTCTCATTTCTTAATATTCCATTTTTAGCTAGTGGTTCAATCAAGAAATATGCCCATTTGTCTCCAACAGGTAAAGTGGAGTTTGGGAAATCATTATGAATCAAATCAGAAGGGTGATCTATTTTCTAGCTAACAAGCATAAACAGAAAAGAAATTTGCAGCGTTGTTTCTCATTGAGTACTGTTTCACAGGGATGCTAATTAATTAGAGAATGAGACCTGATCAGACCTGAAGAGTCTTTTGAGATTTCATATCAAAATAATTCTAACTTTCTCAGTTCAATGAGTAACTGAGATTGCAACTGCAAAGGAGGTAAAGGAATCTCTGGTAATTATCAGCCAAACCGATACAAGAAGCAGTCTCATCATAAAAGAAAATTGGATAATTTCATACTTTGCTGTCAGTACGCTTTTGTTGTGTCTTGACTTGATACTCCACGTTTATTGTAACTTTGCTGCTATAATTTGTATCTTAAATGTCCCCCAAAGACCCATGCATTAAAGGCTTGGTTTCTGGAGTGGCATTATTTGGAAGTAGAAGGGCTTTGGAAAGGGAGGACATAGTGGGAGGCCTTAGGTCCTTGGGGGCCTTCCTTTGAAGGAGATAGTAGATCCTCAGCCCCCTTTTGCTTTCTCTGCTCACCTCGCTACGAAATGAGTGGCTTTGTTCCACCACACAGGCCCACTGTGATGCACTCCCTCACCCTTTCCTTTTTATAATGATGGAAAACTAACACGCCCACCCTGCAAATAATATTGTCTCTGAGTTCCAAAGAGTTACTGTCTAGATGAACATATGAAAAATTAAAATCAGTACAAACTTTAGAAAACAACTTGTCAGAATTAAAATGTGTTATAAAAGCATTGCTGTTTTCTCAATTTGTGGATACATTAGTTATTTCTATAATAACCTTTTATTACAAAGCACATCCAAAGTCAGTGGCTTAAAATAACGAACATTAAGTTTTTATCCCTTATATTTCTCCAGGTTGGTTGCAACAGCTGAATTTAGGCTGCATGTCAGATGAGCTTGGTTTCAAGCTCCAGACCGAATTTAGTTTGCGGCATTCATCTCTTCCTTATCAAGAGACAAGCGGAAATTTAGAAGATGTTTATCTCATGGTAAGTGGCAAAAGCACACAAAAAGACATGCTAACATCAGCATATATAGCCCATCAGTTTGTGTCACATTTCATTCAATAGAAAATACAAGCCACACCAACGATCAACAAAGCAGGAAAACAGGTTGTGCCCATGGTGAGAGGCATTACAAAAATTTCGTTGTCAATGTGCATAATTTATAACAAAATAGTGATGAATTAGGAGGAATATTTTAATCTGCCACAATGATAAAAAAATAAGCATTATAATTTCAAAAATAAGTGTCTTTAGCAAAACTTTGCCATGCTTTGACCATCTAGCTATAAGAAAAATATCAAGAATTTCATACTGGAATCTAGATGATAAGTTAAATACTAGCTGTAGTCTGATGATTTACTTATACATTTAATCAGGCATTTGCTCTTTCAAAAACTACCAAATGCTTTTTAATTACACCTCCAAAAACTACCAAATAAATATGTTTCAAATTCAAAATATACTATCTAAACACGATAATGACATATTTGGGCTCTGTTCCAACAGTTGTCATGTGTAGTAGATACACCTATAATGTGTATACAAATGTGTTGGATTTTAGAGGGCAGAAATATATATTGTTATGTATATGTTTAGTAGGAGACCTATCCAGTCAACAGCATATCATAATCAGATGTGATATCTGTAAATATCCCTCTGCCTTGTGTTTTAATGCCTGGATTGAAGATAGGCAAGAATATATGTTGTAAACAAATTAATAATTCAGAGAAACAGTTTAAGAGAGAAAATTTGATGGTTTGAACTAGGGTAGTTGCAGGCAGGGAAAAGAAAGAGCTAAATAGTTGATAGATTCAACAGATTAATTGGTATTACTAGAGATGAAAGGTTGAGTGTGGGGAAAAACAAAGAAAATTCCATGTCTCTCACTTAGATATTTCAATAGATCGTGACACGGTTTGATTAGACATTGACAATGGAGAGGAAAGTTATGAGAATATCTTAAGTTTTGTGTGGGGTGTGGTAAATTTGAGGTACATCTGGGATATCCAGAGGAAGATACATAGTATACAATTGAATGTGGATGTCAATTTCAGAACAGATACCTGTTCTGGAGATATAAATGTGAAGGCTATGTGCATAAAGCTGGTTATCGATGGCACTGTAGTAATGAGATCACCTGACTAAAGTTTAGAAGAAAGAAGGTTTTTGAATGAATACTGATCATAGCAGTATTTAGTGGTCTAGTAGAAGATGATGAACCTGGAAAGCTTCCTTGATAAAGAACTGATAGAGAGGCAAATTTAGGAAAATTTGAGTTATAGAACCAGCAGAGAAAATTGTTCTTAAAAGAAAGAAGTGGTCAGAAGCATTTAGTGCTGCTGAGGAGGTACTATGTCAGGCAAAAAATTTCCATCAGATTTGCAAACTGAAGTCACAGATGACTCATGCAGAAGTTTAAGTAGAGAGAAGTTGTAGAAGCTAGGATATAAGATGGTGTAAACAAGAAGGTAGGGTGATTACCTAGCCAGTATAGAAATCTATTGTATGAAACAGATCACATCATAGATTCAGAGACCATCTGAAGTTCAGAGAAGGCTTCTTATAAGTAGAAACTATTGAACCCATTTAAATTCTGATGGGAGAGAGCCAGTACTGAGGCCGAGTTGGCAGATAAGAAGAAAAATGCACAATCAATACCCATAACCTGAAGAAGGCTCATGAATGAAATCCAGGGTACAAGGGGAGAGATATCAGGCTCAGTGGAAAAGGGAGATCATGACCTCCATTGCATTAGGAGAAACAGATTCATGAAGGTGTAAACAGGTTTGTACATGTGGTGGCCAGAAGTAGATGTTTTTCTCTTATAAAGTCAATGCTGACTTCATAGTAGGTCAAGTCAGCTGCTGAGACTGAGGGACGTCCACTAATAATTACACCTCCTACCTACGGGGGATTTACTGTGAGCCAGCCGCTTGTCAATAGAGGCCAGAAGGGAAGAAGTAATTGCCAAAAGGTAAGAGTCATCACTTAAAAGTGTCATCAAAATCTAAAGGGCAGGGCCGGTGAGATGGCTCAGGGGCGTAAGCGCCTGCCTGCCAAGCACGAGGGCCCGAGTTCGACTCCCAGAACCCACATATGAAAAAAGCGCCGGTGATGTTGCTCAGAGGCACGGGCGCCTGCTGGTGCATGAGGTCCTGAGGTGGATCCCCAGTACCCACAAAAAAAAAAAAAAAAATCCAAAGGGTAGCCAAAGAGCCATACTAACAGAAATAATATGCCATGGGGGAAAAGAGACAGGCAAAGAGGAAGAGCATTCAGTGGTATCAGTGAGAATGTTGTAATAAAAACCTCTGAAAATAATTTTATTTATTTATTAAACATCTAAGGACACTGGTGAAAAAGGTAAACATTTTCAAAGCTGTTAGAATTAATCAAAGACCTACAACAATGCAGAGAACACTTCTTTTAAAATGGCAGAATCTTGGCAAGGGAAAAATAAAGCATCTCAACCTACCCTACACATTCCCCTCACCCCAGCTCCATGAGAAGCTTGAAAGCCAGCAGATCCATGGTCAGTGAAACCCAGGAGACCAGCAACCACGACAAGTGCTGGGATGTGTTTGTCTCTTCTCCAAAATCCCATTCCCAGACAATTGTCATGATTGGACCACTCTGTCTATTTCTTGGGAAACTTCATTTTCAGGGCTTGTCTTTCATAGACTCAGAACTCACTCAATGCTAACAGCCAAAGAAAGAAAAGAAAAGAAAACAGAAAGCGAGAAAGAAAAGACAAAAATAAAACAACAGCCAAAAAAAATCAACATAAATTCTTTAATACCACAGTTGTTCATGGCAGATATAACAGTGGACAAACAGCAAGCTGACCAAGAAAATATTTAAATGGAAAACATGGGAAATTGGGTGTCTATATAAACGTTGGAGAGCTCTGATGTATTCCATGCAGTTTGGAAGCCCATGCCCCTGTGCAGGGCCATGTACATGCCTACAAAACACACGAGATGACCCAAGTCTCACTCTGGCAGATCCGGAGGTTCTTTGCAAGTGGGAGTAAAGGCTGTGATAAGACTTGCAGACTTCCTGCCCCAAGAATACCTCAGCACACACAGAGAGCAGCTCCGCAAAGGCTGAGAGATCAACTGATCCAGAAATCTGAGTCAAATCATAAGTCAGCCACTAATCTAACCAAGCAGAAACTTCAGTGGCCACACATCTCTAAGAAAAGATACTTCAAAGAATTAGTTCAGGAAGGTAACTAAGCAAACTAATAGCAACCTAATAATAAACCTAATAATAAACAGTACAACAGTAAACCCTAGGACAGAGGAGGGAATCTAATTTCCAGAATCGCTTTTTTATATTTTCCTGAATATCTTGGTGTCATCCACAAAGTAGAGGCAATGAAATAAGAAATCTATTGCCTGTACATAGGAAATAAGTCAACAGGAACTCTTCCCGAGGAAGCTCAGACCTTGGCATTTCTAGACAGACATTTAAAATCATTTATTTTTAATATGTTTTAAAAAGAAAAGGAAACTACATGTAAAGAAAATTAAATGAAGGCTGGTGAGATAGCTCAGCAGCATAAGCGCCTGCCTGGCAAGCGCAAGGTCCTGAGTTCGATTCCCAGTACCCACATATGAAAAAGGGCCGGTGATAATCACTCAGTGGCACGGGCACCTGCTGGCACAGGAGGTCCTGAGGTCGAGCCCTGGTACCCACAAAAAAAAAAAAAAGAAAATTACATGAGTGTTAGAGAATGACATCTCAACAAATAGAGAATATCAATAGAGATGTAAATTATAAAAATATAAAAATTCTGGACTTGAAAAGTCCAATAACTAAAATGAAAACTTTACTAGAAGAGGTACAACAGACGATCTGACTAGCAGAAGAAACAATTGGCCAGCTTGGAGAAAGGTGAACTGAGATTTACAGGTTGAGAAACAGAAAGTACAACTACGAAGAAAAGCAAGCGGGCCCTCAAACCGTAGGACACCATCAGCACCAGTATGCATAAAATGGTAGTTCAAGAATGACAAGTGAGAGAGGAAGGGACAGAAATAAAATTGAAAATAACTGACCAAAAACTTTTCAAACTCACAAAAAGCAGTATTCTAAATATTCAAGAAGCATAACAAACTCCAAACAGCATAAACTGAAAGAAATCCACAATAGACACATCGTAATCAAAACGGCAAAAGGCCAGAGGGGATCTTGAAGCAGGAGAGAAGCAACCTATGCATTAAAGGATCCTCAGTAAGATTAACTTGTGATTTCTCATCAGGAATCATAGAGGAGAGAAAACAGTGAGATGATATATTCAAAATGCTGAGGAAAAACACTGCCAACCGAGAATTCTACATCCATCAAAAGTATCCTTCAAACCTGAAAGAGAAATTAAGACATTTTCAGATAAACAATCCTTTTCCCAGTTTCAAGAAATAAATCAGTAAAGACCCATTCTCAACCATCACCCCAAAAAGCTGTCACACCTCCAGGAGGAAGATACTGCACCATCACTGCTTGTCTGGTAAAGCACTGAAGCAGCCTGCTGAAGATGGCACTGAAGTGCAAGCTCAGAGGCAGGATTCCACAGGAGTGAATGCTGTCCTCCCAAATGCAGAACCCCTTGCCTGGTGTCATGCTCCTAATAAGAAAAATGAATGTGTAAAGGAAACAAAGGGAGAAGCAGGAATGATCCCACCTCCTAGTAATTTACTAAGAATTTTGTACTTCCCATTCCTACAGACTTGAACTCTTTATGATTAGTAATCTTGGATCCCATAAGGGGGTGCTTATCAGGTGGGGGATTCGGGAAGACTTCACTTAATTACAACTTACAGATGCTTCCAGGCCACTTTGGACTCCCTGTGTCTGAGGACTAACCAGCAAGGGGTAAGTCACCATCTGTCTGAGATAAATGACCCAAAAGAGTACGCAGAGCTAGAACTGCTACTACACAATGGAGAAGCAAGGAATATGTCTGGAACTTCTGTCATTCAGTTTGGCCGTCCGTTGACATGCTTGTCCAATTGTGCTTGTAAATAAATAAATGCAGCACACCAAGCATGAGAAAGTGACTGGTAATGGAGGCTCAGGTCCCTCCAGTAATTACCTGCATCATATCACCATCAAGACTATGGAAATCAACCAAGGTGCAAACCAAAGGTCACAGGAATTAGGAGGTGAATTTAGCGAAGGGGGAAGAAATGAGTACTAGGTAAAGCCCTGAGGCCAACTGCAGCAAATAGGGCTGCAGCTCATTCCACGCAATTGAGGCCAGGGGGAGGTTCCTGTACAGGCAATCTTTGCACCAGGTTCCCCACTGGCTGGCTAAGATGCCTGAAATCTTCACTGCAGTCTGAGGCTCTTCTTAGCCCACTGTCCTCCCTTCCCACCCTCTTTTCACACCTCCATCACAACCCAAAATCCTTCTCCTCTCCCTCTCCCATTTATCCTCCACCCCAGGTGGTAAGTGTGAAATTTCAAAGCAACTGGCTTGGGTTCTGCCCTACAGTTTGGTACAGCACATGACTGGGTAGGTCTGGGTGTGTAATGGAGGGGTAACCATGGGTCTACATCTGGTTGCTCACCCCTTCTGCTGTGCCACTCCTCCCCTGCTCTGTTTTCCAGCCACCATGAGTGAAGCAGCTTTGCTCCACCATGTCCCTCCACCTTGATGTCTCTGCCTTGGAGCCAACCAACCATGGGTTGAAGCAGAGAACAAATTAAACCTTTCTTCCTGTGCATTCTGGGTGCTGGGCAGTGTGTCTCAGAGACAGGAAAGCTGGCTAATCCATATCCCCATTTGTTCTTGCATTTATAACACCATTTTTGGTGTCCACTTCCCGGAGGATGTAACTCCCCCATCATCACAATGTAAATACAGCCAGAGGCAGTTACCACAGATTTTTAAATTGCATTCGAAGTTTGAAGGGATAGAATTAGAAAGATCACTAAACTCATTTTACTTCTTGTTTTACTAAATATAAAGAAAATCTCCTTGGATTATTTGATGTTTATCTTACTTGGGGGGACAAGTACAGTGGTACCTCAAGTCACAATCTCAATTCTCACCATGATTCTGGTGGCAAACCGAACTGGATGAGGCCAACATTGAACATAACCATTGAATTTGGTTCAGTTCTCGTCCAACTCAATTTTTAACAGGAATCATGGAATCAAGTTTATGAACCCAGGTACCACTATATCAGAAGATTGAAATGTCAACCTGTGTACAGGGAGAATTTTCCCAGAATTTTGTTGTGACTCTTTCTTTCCCTGTAAGGAAAAAAAATTTTTTAAATGACAGAAGTTCAAGGTTAGACATTGAATAAGTACAAGTTATAATTGTTCAAGAAATGAAAGGTAGTACTTTATGCTTATCAGCAGATCCTAGCCACATGAATATTTCGATTCACCTCAATCAAGATGAAATAACATCACCAATAACAACAAGACACTAATCTTGCTTTTTAAGAGGACTTGTCAGGAGGAATAATCATTGCCTCTGATGTAATGCCTTGGGTGAAGACCAGTCAAGATTAATCCTGCCTTGAATAGATATGTTGGAGGGATAAGCAAAAGAGTACAAACGAGAGAGTACACAGGAAGGGAGAGTCTCCAGCTAGACACACTTGCTTGTTCAGAGGATAGTTTGGATTCCAACTTAAACTTAATGACTTTCCTAAATGAAGAATTCAAACCATAAATACAGCAAAACTACTGCTGCTAAATGGCAGCACCAACACCTGTTAATATCACACCCACTTCTAGCCACACCCACTCCAAGAGAAGACTCTTAAACCATGCAAATAGTTTATGTTGGCCCAAGAGTAGTAGATACAGGAATGGTTAACTCTTGTCCCTCATAGCTTTTCCTTCTCCTTCTTTCTTAAATGAACAAAACACACAAACAAACAAGCAAGCAAGCAACAACAACAACAACAACAAAAAAAAACTAAACAGATGGTGATAAAATTTCAAACACACATGGGAGAGAATGCCTGACTTGAATTTTTGAAATGAGCATTTAAGCAATCCTATTTAACTGACTGAATAAAACCTAAACTCTGTGGATTAATTTGGTCTTGTGGCACAGAAAAGGAGAACTATGACTCTGCTGCAAAATAGGTTTACTTTTATATGCATCACAATATCATTTATTTGCCAAAGCACCAGCCATCTTTAAGATTCATCCAGAAAATTTCCCACAGTAATTAGCACGTGGCCTTGAGAAGCATGTAAGGTTTAATGGGTGGAAAGCAAGCAGGTGTTTTATATGGAGAGTGAAGGATTTGAACAAATTCACAGAGTCAGGGAATTTGGTAATCATTCAATTATTGCATGGAGATAAGTCATAATTAAGAGATAAGATTCAGAATGGAAACATTTG
The DNA here is from genome assembly GCA_028451465.1 of Erethizon dorsatum. Lineage (NCBI taxonomy): Eukaryota > Metazoa > Chordata > Mammalia > Rodentia > Erethizontidae > Erethizon > Erethizon dorsatum. Next base: position 63,478,281 of record CM051833.1, read on the forward strand.
TGTTAATTTAATAATTGTTAATTTTTAATAAATATTATCCTATGCAATTTTATTTAATATGTGTGACTAAGGCAGGTAATGGCATTTGTTTTACATATAAGGAAACCAGACTCCAAGAAATTAAATAGCTACTTCAAGATCCCACAACTAGAAGGTTGAGAAGCTAGAGATAAAAATCTAGATCAAATAGGTAAATCTGCCCCATCCAACCTCCATGAAATGAAGAGTGTAGAATAAAACCAAAAAACAAATTCTGGGCCACAGAATAGAGATCTGCCTTTCCAGACAAAGACAGGGAATTTCATTTTGTAGGCAAAGGGGCCACAGAGCTTTTGAGCGTCTCAGGAATGATATTCAAACCACAGCGTCCTCCATTTGTCTCCTTCTCTCATCCCGTTCTGTCCACTCTCCCAGGGCAATGGAAGCTTCAGAAGCATCACGAAAAATGCAGCCCACGTGTGCTTTCATTTCTCCAGGACTATTTTTTTTTCTTCAATTTGGCAAAGAACATTTGAACAATACTGTCTTATGCCTCCACCCTCTTCACTTTTGGAGCCTTTCTGTCGCAAGTTAAATTTCTAAATAGTATATTATAAACTAGCAATTTCTGGGCTCTATGGTATATGTCTCCTAAACAATTTGAAACACATTTGTCCAAGTAAATAAATAAATCAATGCTCCCTGCCACATTTTTCAAAATAACCAAGAAGTGGAAAAAACTCACAGGTCCATTGATGATGAAAGGATAGAGAAATTGTGTAACAAATGTATAATGAAATATAATTCATCCTTAAAGAGGGAAAGAAATTCTGCTCCATGCTACAACATAGATGAACCTGGAGAACATCATGCTAAGTGAAATAACCTGTTCACAAATAGGCGAAGACTACATAATTCCACTCATATGAAGTAGCCAAAGGAGTCAAATCCATAGAAACAGGAACTTGAATGTGGTTGCCAAAGGCTGCGGGAAAGGAATGGGAAGTTGTTCTTCAATACATATTGAGTTTCAGTTTTGCTTTGAGTGTCAGAGTTTGGCACTTTCCTTGGATCCAGGAAAGTACCTGGTGGTTTCCTGAGGTGTGAGGAGAGCAGGGTCTGGACCCCTGGGTTCTGGCAGAGGTTAACAACCACTGTGTTTACTGACATGCCAAGCAAACCTCTGTACTTCTATTTGCTTTATTGCTTTTTTCCTCTCGCCAGACCCTGAGACTAAATGCAGACATGATGGATGCTCTTGTCACATCGAGTGCTGATAACTGTCACACTTCTCCTCCCGTTCACACTATAATTTCCTTTAGGAGGGTTGGCTTGCACTGCCTGAGTTTGGAGAGAGCCATTCCTGTCAAACTTAGGGGAAAAGAGAGAGAAGAAATATGGATTTGTGAGTCTGGTTTCAATGAAGAGGTAGCACTTTGCCTGGACATATTAAATTAGAGGCCATGACTCAGCCTTCCAGGTCTCACTTTAGTTACGAGCTCTCACTTAAGAAGCAAGACGTGAAAGAAAAACAAGATCCCGATATTTACCAAAAGCATTCAGGATAAATCATTTGGGTGCTCCTATGAGAAATAAACAGCATAAAAATACATTTTATTTTACAGAATGCCAAATGCTTTGGGTGCCAGAGGCCTCTGGAATCATTAACGACAGGCACCGCCCTCCTCAGAGGACTACAGGAGCTATGTGGCCTGCTAGGGCCAATCACGGAGCAACGGGAAACTTCATGGAAGGTGTAATTGATGAGATCAAGTCTAACACCATGTCTTGGAGGCAGATCAATTGATCTTGCTGAAAATGAAAGGCTACTCTGACAGCCAGGATCAAGCAGACAAAATCAAGAAAACAAAGACAAGTTGGGTTCTACTTTTGAGACATTCTGAAGCAGCTAACTGAGTGATGTCCAACATTAACCAGTTCTTATGACTTGATGCCCAGGTTCTACCATAAACATGTCTGAGACCAGTTAACAAGGCCGGCAGTTCGGAGGCCGTCCCAATTCTATAATCTCAGAGGAGCTCCTGTTTTAAAAACTCAACATACCCTTTTGATTCTGTGAGGAAAGTCAGCTTTCAGGCAACTGAGGCAGTTTACATTGATCTTTTCAAATGGGAAATTTCAGAAGCTCCACAGTTCGTTCGGATTAGCTTCACTCCGTACTACCTCAATCCCTTTGGAGGAACAAAATTAAGCTGCAAACGTAAACCAAGAAAAACATTTCCATGAGATGACCTATATTTCTTTCTCCATGCATTGTCAGTTTCCTAGAACTATACAGATTTTAATTCAATATGGACATAAAACATTAATATGAGAGTTGAAGTCTTAGAAGGGAAAAAAAATTTTGTTTTACTTTCTCTTCGGCCCTAGAATATTGTTACATAATTCAAAGTTAAAGACCCCATCTAAAATCCAGGTAGCAATTTTATTGCCACTGTCTTTTGAAAGTTCACAGAAGGCTGCGATGATAAATGTCATTTTCATTAGAATAATGTGCAAGTTTATATGCTACACAGAATAAGACGAGTCTCGGCTGTCGTTCACCACTCTTCAAATTTCTCAGTGTGCAAAGCTATCCATCAGCTCCTAGAGCTACAGCATCTCACACGCAAGCCAAACCAAATACAGTTATATACATTAAAACAAAGAATACCTTGCCTAGTCCTAAGCATTATCCTAAGAACCCACTTTTACATTTGTGGCACATTTTGAGCCAAGCAATAAGAAACAGAAAGGACTCTCTTCAGAACACGCATGGATACTTTAAATCCACAGAAAATACGATCTTAGAAAGACAGAGGAAGTATGTGTGTTGTGCATTTATGAGGACTCCTGACCAATTTTATCAGTTCTAAAATGTCATGTAAGTTGGGTTTGTTGTTTATCATTTAAGAAAGTAGATATGCCATACCAGGATTCCGGGCATAAAAAAACTTTCTTTGGCAGAACCAAAGAAAGAGGACTGTCTGTGTGTGGGGTATCATGATGATGCTGAGAAGCTGAACTTCATAAATACCTGGATATCATCCTTTTATCCTTTTCTATGCCATTTTTTGAAGGACATGTTAAACAACTGAGTCATTTAAGGTATAACTCCAAAGATTTTAAGAGAAACAAAAGAGATGGTAAAACAATAAAATGTAGAAATATTGTCAAACATAGCGAGACCCCCGCAAGGCACACCTAATGTGGATTTGGGTGCTCCAATCTCAAGATTTTTGCACGGGCCACATTTCTCGCTGGATCTCTGTACCCAGTAGCTGTAATCACCCTTTTGCAACTTTACTGGGATATCTGCTCACCTGTCACCTTCTCAGAGGCTCAAGTACCACTCTCTCCAATAGGAGAGCGCACGGCTCCTCTAACATGTTAAATTTGTGTGTCAACTTGGCTGGGCCATGGCGCTCAGTTGTTTGGTCAAACATCCATGTAGTTGTTGCTGTGGCGTCCTGTAGGTGTGATGTACAGTCAAGTTTGAAGATTAGCCTCAATAATGAGGGTGGGCCTCATCCAATCAGTTCAAGGCTTTAAAAGTAAAAACTGAGGTTTCAACAAAGGAATTTTCTACCTCAAGACTACAACACAGAAATGCTGCTGGGGTTTTCAGCCTACCTGGTCTATCCTACAGATGATGGGTTGCTCCCACAATCACAGTCACATGGATCAATCTCTTAACCCCACTTTCAAAATATATACTCCAAAAATGCATACTCAGGAAAAGAAACACTTGAATAAATATTATAATACTAAACTTATTGAGACATCATGAGATTAATAAAAGTTACCTTTGGTCTCTACAATGACAAGAGGTGCTCAAAGTGGTGTCCATTAGCTTCCAGAGATTTGTTAGTATGACGAACTGCTGAAGTTCGTATACACACACACACATACACACACACACACACATACACACGACATATATTATGTTTCTCTGGAAAACTCTTCTGACTCTTATATCCTCTTTCATCTTCTTATCCTCTACTTCATCATTCTTCATAACAACTGCCAACACCATTTCTAATACATATGCATCTGTTTAATTTTAGTAATACCCAGAGCAGTAACTGGAATTTAGCAGGCACCAGCACACATGCATTTAGGGGATGCATGGAGCGGCCCTGATGTAAACCAAGCACTGTTTCAAGTGCTTTGCATGGGTGAATTTACTCACTCCTCCCAGCTAGCCTTGAGGTTGATGCTGTTTTGCTCCATACGTGGTGAAATTTGGTCATAGCGAGGTGAAGGAGCTCCCAAAAAGTCACACAACTGGCAAAGTGGAGCTGGTCATTGAAACCATGAAGGTGGGCTGTATAATTCAAGTTCCAAACTCGACATCCCAAACCCCATTGTCAGACTTCAGGTTTACCTCATCATTTGCAGAGAGAATCTTCTTTTCCAAGATTGAAAAATTAGTCATCTAGTATGGCTAAAATCCTAAGTCTGTGATCTTGTGATTCCATGTGATTTATAGGCCTTCTTTAGAAACAAGGGAGTTTTAATTTTAAAAAGGAAAAAAGATTTACAAGGGAAAAATGAATATCCAGTGTTCCATAGATTTTAGTAAAAATAGATTTTAAAAAATCAAGTATAGCAAACTGGTCCATCACAAAGACTCTAAAAGGGAATGCAGCTGAAAGATCATGGGAGACATTCAGAAATGAAACTAGATTTCTATCATAAATTATCCTAGTGAGGAAGAAAATTAAAATGAGTGAAATAAACCAAACAGTGGGTAGAGACAAAGGGTGATCCTCTAGTGAGTCGAGTAAGAAGCCTTGCGGAAATGCTGGCCACTACTACATTTTTCCTCAGGCCATAACTTCCACTGGGTCCTAGAGCTCAGCTCCCGGCTGAGTCTCTAAGCCTATGGTAAAACTCTACCTAGTGGAGTTTCTGGGACTCTTGCCCCACCTAGAGGCTGACAGTAAATAAAATAAGTGTAAAATGCTAAGCCACAGTGGCCGAGTATGGCAGCATTCAGTAAACACTGCTGTTGTCCTCACTGATAAAACAACTTTGAAGTGTTTTGTAAGCGCTTACCAAAGCAAAAGACGATGCCTGGGTGCGAGGGGGGCTAATAAGGGTGTCAGCCACAGCTCTCTCTTGGGGTACCAGCTCTTGGTTCCAGCAGTGTTTTAGACAGAAAGTGCATGGATGATTTTGTGGGCATTGTAGAGAAATGTGAGCTTGACTGCACCGTAAGTGAGTCTGACAGCTGATTCAGCAATGGTATCTGAACTTTGCGTTATATGTACGGTGACAGCTGACACTGTGTCTCACGGGGTATAGAGTGACAAGCCATTGTCATAGTGAGGCTGGCGCTTGACTGGAAAACAGCTCCCTTTGTCTATCACCAATGGCTTCTCACTCAAAACACTTTCTCCTGGGTTTATGTCTACATTTCATTTTACTCCTGAGGGAAAGAAGAGAGTCAGCTCCTGTAATCAAAGCAAGTTGCATGCCTGAACCACACACGCACTGATAAAGGCCAGCTGCAGATCCCCAGAGGACGGAGATGGTCTCTTGGCTGGTGTGACGGTGTATTTGATGTGCTAACCGAAGACCCAGATGGCTGCAAGGGCAAGAGGTACAACACCTTTCTTCACCCTTCCTAGGAACCTGGCCAGTACACCCATAGGAAAAGACAGGTTAACAAGAAAAAAAGCATAGCAGGTACATCTAATTAAAATGCTATGTGACAGGGAAGCCTTCAGAAATAAAGAGCCTAAGACCTGGGGAAAGCTGCCTTTTTTTTTTTTTTTTGTACCGGGAATCGAACTCATGACCTAGTGCTTGCCAGGCAAGCTCTGTGCCGCTGAGCTATATCCCCGGCCAAGCTGCCCATTTTTAAGCTTGGATTCCATAAGGAATGAACAGTCGTGTAGGACCTAATGGTATCATAGTGAGAGGAAACCCAGAAGGCTACTTTTGTCCTCTCTGTAACATTCTTTCTTTCTGGGCATAGGACAGGACAACTTCTAGAATGAGAATTTTATGATCTACTTCCTATCAGACAAGATAGGTGAGAGAATTTCTTTATGGCCAGCTCTTACATAGAAAGGTGAAGGAGGACTAGCGTCATAACTCTAGATTTTACACTTGGCTTTCAAGGAGAAGGGTTCCAGTTTCTATGCCCCTCTTTGGGGAAAAGGGAATTCTAGTTTTCATAACCTGCTCCGAGTAGTAGGAAGGGCAAGATAGGGTTGAAAATAGACTTTGAACCGGGTGTGGTGGTACAGGTTTGTAGTCCCAGCACATAGGAGGCTGAGGCAGGAAGGTTGTTAGTTAAAGGCCAGCCTGGGCTATATAGTAAGATCCTGTCTAAAATAAATGAAAAGAGCAAAAAGAGAGACAGCAACCAAGAAACTTTGTTTCTAAAGACCTCCCAGTGTCTTTCAATTCAAGCTATTGGGCATGTCTAAATAGCATCATTTGAGGTATCATCTGTTGAGCCCCCAATGCCCCCAACTAAGCACTACCTATAAAACCCCCTGACACTGGAAGCCCACAAAGTGGGCGTGGTGTGGTCAACTCCTCACCTCTAGCAGGGAATCTTCGGCAAAGCCTTTGTGTAGAATTCCTTTGTGTTATGGGAAACTCGATGGGAGCTGCCTAAAGATCTGAACCCGCTCTAAGTATCATCTATGTTGCCATGGAAACAGGAGCTCCCTCTCCCATCATTTCTTCCCCACTGGAAATAGTTAGGAGCTGAGGGCCTGGAGACGGCCACTCCCCTCTCCTAACCAGCCATGCCACTTTACCATGTTTGACAAGAGTCTCCCCAGGCCATTGGAACTCATCTGTAGGAACTGCTACTGAACAATCACCACATGAAATTGGGCCTCAGGCCCTAAACTCACAAACACCAAAGTCTTTGGGGAACTATAGCCAGTGGTGCTTTCATCGGTGGCAAGAAAGGGGTAAGTCTCAGACTCAGATGGTCTCTACTCCTGACGACTCCTCCCCCTCACTCCACGTCTCTGTTAGGCCACCCGCTTAGACTCTGGGATGTGCTGTGAGGCCTCCAGATGGTTCAGCTCACCCAGGTTGGCAATTCTCCTTTGAACCCAGATGTTTTCAGCCAGTACAAGTCTGGAAAGCAGCATTTAATGTTTCTAGTTATTGCTAGAAAAAACCCTAATAGCACCATGTTACACATACAGAGTGCAAGTCAGCAGTCTGATATGGCTGTCCATTAGTTACATCCTGTCAAATCCTGCACTGCTTATCATTGTGCAGGTGCTTCTGCTTCCTGACACACCTACAGTACTGCATAGAGCATGTCGAAATGCTTTTCCTCTCAAAAATAGTCTAAGAAAACGGAGTCTGGCTCTGATTGGCTGCTATCAGGAAAGGACTGGGAGGCAATTCTGTACTTATAGCTTGGTTGTTTTTCTCTATAAGTGGAGATGATTAAAGTAGGCCCTAGGCCACCTCTCTGAAATCACACAGCACAGCCCAAATCTTATTATGTGCCTCTCTCAACTCCCCCTTACCTAGAGGCCCCAGTGTTCCTCTGTTGTTCATTTGCCCACGTTAGAGCAAGATAAATAACCCTCCCTTTATTTGACTCCTAATGTATTCCTGGTGATTGTTGGTGAATGATGGTGGGAACTGTTGATTGCAATTCATTGATTTCTTTTTAAACTTCTGTGTGTGTATGAATTCAATGACTCTATTTTCTAAAACTGCACATTTGGACTCAACAAGACAATGGGTGCAACTTGAGACTGTGTCCCCAATAAGCTCCAGCTGATACCCTTGATGCTGACTGGAGGTACGCACTTGGAGTAGCAAGACTTTGGTCCAGTGGATCTCAAATCAGCTGCCTCACTTTTTTAATCCCCTTTCCTCCCACCTCCCTCCCTCCTCTAAATCCCCTTTCCCATCTTCATTCTTGTTGATATTATTAATCTTATCTCATGTTTATGACATATAACATTTACATTCATTGAGGTTATTAGCTTTCTGTACATGGCACATCTTTATTCTACCTATTTTCCCTTTCCCTCCTCCTCTCCCCTCACCTTCAGTCTCCTAGACCCCTTCCCATTTGCAAGACCAGCTGTCTCTTTAAATCACTTGAAGAACTTTTTAAAAAGCCACTAGAACTTGGGGCCCATCCCCAGTCATTCTGACCAATGAGGCTCATCCCCAGTCAAGGCAAATGAGTCCAGTATGCAGAAAAGTCTGAGAAATACTGACTACTATTCTATGGTAGAGAATGAAAGGCATTAAAGTATAAAACATTAAAATAGTAATTGTATGGGGACAAGGAACCAGACAAGAGGAAAGGGAGAAGAAGAAAACATGCGGAATTGGGAAACTGCTTGTATTCCTAGGATCAAAACAGCAAGTACAATGGTCCAAGAGTAGTGGGACACTAAGTAAGATCTGGGACTGGCCTAAGTAATAGAGTTCTTAACTTATGACGGTGACACCATAGCAAGTGATCTGCATGTAAATGAAAGAAACATTGAACAGAGGCAGTTCCAGGAGTCCACCCAGCTCCACCATGAAGAAAGGTCAAGGAGGACAATGGAGGTTTTGAGACACAGAGAAGAATGAAAACATAAAAAGGTAGGACATAAATTATGTATAAAAGTCTTAAGGAGTTTGTGTTTTTCTAGAGCTTATGGGTTCTGCTGACCTATATCTTCTCCCACTATCACGGGTCAAGTCAATATACATAATAAATTACGTAGTTACTTGTCTCATTTTTCTCTTTTCATTTATCACTCTTCGAAAACAAAAGGCAAGAGCCTACTCTCTGTTGCCGAGCATATGCCTGCTCCTTCACAGACTGTTTCAGTCCTTCCCATCACACAGGACATTGGCTTTGACCAGAGCAAGGGTTAGAATCAGAAATCAAGAGAACCATAGTGAAGTACAGTGATGAATCCCCACTTTCCTGCACTCTGGGGCAGCTGCCTCACTCACACCAGAGCCCAGCAGCTGCAGGAATGTCCATCCCCAGCAGCACCTGTCTGTGGAAGGACAAGTGCCCCTGCTTTTAAATGCCACTTAGGGACTCTCGTGGCAAATGTAGCACTCTCCAAGGTGACTGGTGTTTAAACCAGACCAACCCAAATATACCCTTTAATTTCAAGAAAGATCTATCCTCCCCTGCCTAGGTAAAGGGACTGGTATATGTGTACGAAGAACAACTCTGATGCTCAATGTCAGATTCTGATAGATATGGATGGTGACACTCACTTACCTTCTTCCATTTCCCTTTCACATGATCCAGCCAGTCTTAAGCTTGCACCTTACTCTTAAGCAAAACAACACGTGAATGAAAGGAAAGCAAGTCAGAACATCGAAAACCCTCACTTGGTCTCACGGCAGAGCAGAATTCAGTTGAAAAATTTGCAAAGAACTCAGCTATAAAAAGGAAATTAAAGATGATGTATTTTCTCTTTAGCATTGTTCATCTCCAGTTCTCATTTTCTTTACTGATTATGTGTAAAATCCTAAGTATAACTACCATACCACAAAGAGCTCTGATCATGACTGCCAAGTATGTTTATTTTTCTTGACAATGCCTGCAGGGATTGGCTGGGGTGACAGGGCCAGCCTCATGGGAAGGTGCAGATTGTGTCTGCCTGATGGCTCAGATTCTAGAACATCGAGACCACCCAGGTCATTCCAGTTGATCCCTTATATTTCATTTTCATATGATTGTCCTTCCATCACATGAAAGCTCACATCTGTGCTGTATTTCATTGTGAATGAAACATCTGAGCATGTGTTTTGGTTTTCAGATCAGAAGAAACCTGACAGCAAGATAGCAGGTGCAGATAGACAAAAGCATAGAAGAATGACTTCCCCTCTCACAACAAATGCACTCAAGCTCCTCCTTATGCCTCTCTTCCCTCCAAGCCTTGCCAGGGAGGAAGGAAACATGGGGCAACAGAGACCTCCAGACAAGATCCCTGGAAGGGATGGCACTCTAGGGACTGGTCCCTGGCAGAGGCCAGGAATTGTATGGATGCCCTGGATCCTTCCAGTCTTGGCAAACGACAATCATTTAAAGTGTGATTTGTTCTACCTCCTCTCATCAGTCTTGCCACTTGCAGCTACTAGAAAAAAGGAAAGCCATCAAAGCCTAATCAAAAGTGAGCATCTCTGCATCCTCTACTCCTTGGCTCACGGCTCCCCATGGATCTTCTCCCACCTTCCTTCTGTCACCTTGGTCACAGGTTATACCACCCCTCCCAGGATAGCACCACTGAAAATAGCAGCAGCTATAAAACAGTGCTTTATGTGTTGTTTCAGATAAATATCTGTCTCAGAGTAGGGGACGCATTCCCAGGCATAGAAATAAAGAAAGGTGAACATAAAGTAAAAGACTGATGGGTTTGATCACATAAAAATTTAAAATGTTTATGCAACAATGGCTTCCAAAGGCAAAATCTGAAAAGTATGCACTAGGAGGAAATTGGTCCACCATAAATAACAGACAATGTGTCATTATTCCTAATACAAAAATGCTGTTACATAGAAGGAGGAGATGAATATGCCAGTGGGAAAATTGGCAAAATGTAAAAAGTTGGTACACAAAAGAAAAAATGCACATGGACAATGAAAATATTCTTAGTGTTCAACTTCTGTGCAAATAAAAGAAAAGAATTTTAAGTAACAGCTCCATCTTTATCCCATCATGTAAGCAATTATTTTTATAATATTCAGTATTAGAGAGGTTATGAGAAAGTATTTGTATGCCAGTAGTGACAATATTACCTACAATCTTTATAATAAATAATTTACCACTGTGTATCAAAACTTTTAAAAATATCTATAACATTTGCCTTATCCACTTATAGGGATTTTTGTGAGGAAAAAAATCAGGTAAACAAAAAATATTTATTAATTAAGATGATAACCACAAGATAATTTATAAAGCAGGGAGAGAGAAAAAATCATGTGACAGCCTATAACTCAAACACAAATATTATGCAATATCCTTAGCAAGGAATATCTGTCATCCATTAAAATTTATATCTTAAAATAATTTTGATAGCATAGATAAAGGTTAAGTTAAAATTATAAGCAACGTGGGCAGCAAATCAATTTTTGTATGTTTATTTTTGAATATATGTGCATGTGTGTATCTCTAGAAAGCATGACACATACTGTGATAGTTTGGATCTGGAATGTGTCCAAAATGCTCATGTATTGAAGACTTGGCTGGCAATGTAGCAATGTTCAGAGGTGGAGCTTTGGGGATGTGATTGCGTCCTGAGAATTTTGACTTCATCGATGCATTAATCCACTGACAGTTTATAATTTGGTGGATTATTGGATGGTGAAGGAAATTCAGGAGGGGAGACCTACTCGAAAGGAGTGGGTTTTGGAAGGATGTAAAGGATGTATCTTGGCATCTTGTTCTCTCTCCCTCTCTCTTTCTCTTTCCCTCTCTCTCCCTCTCTCTGTTTCTTTCCTTCTTGGCCACATGAGATGAGCAACCATACCATGCTCCACCACGTGCTCCCTGTCACAACATCCCATCTCGCCTCTGTTCCATAGCAACAAGGCCAAGTGCCTATGGGCCAAAATCCCTAAAACTATAAACCAAAATAAATCTTTTCTCCTCTACATTGTTTATTTCAGGTATTTGGTCACAGCCATAAAAAACTAACACACATATTCACCCAGGGCAATGCAGAAGTGATATAATCATTTAAGACATTTAAGACTCACACAAGTTTATTTTTTGTATCCCAGCCCCAAACTATAATGAATATGGGTGTCTTTTATAAATATTATCAGAAAATACAGAATTTCTAGAAATTGTACTCAAGTTTGTAATTGATCAAAATATCATTACTCACTGTACTCTGCAGCAGAGTATTCCACCACTTTGTACCACATTCATATCAAAATGCTTTGTGGCAGTTAGGATGGTCTGTCAACTCCATTGGCTTTGAGATCTCCCCAGGGCATTGGTGGAGTAAAATTTGCGTGTCCAGGTTGGTCATGGAGGAATGTCCATGGGGTCTGTGCCTGCTCCCTTGCCTTTCCTCACTGACACTGTTCCCCTGCTCTGCTTCCTGGCCTCCATGAACTGAATAAGTTTGCTGGGCCAGTCCCTTCCTCCATTATGTTTCTGCTTTGGAGACTGCCAACCATGGACTGAATCCCCTTAAACGTGAGCCAAATTAAACCTCTCCCCCTTCAAAATGGGTATCGGTGTTGTATCTAGTAAAAGGAAAGTTGGAAAGTTGACTGATATGTGTCCATCATAGGTGTCATGACCCTGGAAGAAAAGAATAATGATGAACACAGAAACAAAAATGCCCACCTCATGTGGTTATGCTAATTGATCACTCTGGGAGTAGATATGAGCCTATTAATTCAGCTCGTGGTTTCAGAGGCTTCCATCCATGATTGGCTATCTCCAAGGCAGAAATTGCATGGTGGCAAGGCCTGAAAGAAAGAAGTCAATAACCCCTAGACACTCAGGAAGCTGAAAGAGGAGAAGCCAGGGACAAGAATACACCCTTGCGAGTCATACCCCAGTAACTCACTTCTTCTGACTGGGCCTTACCTCCTGACTGTATGTTCAGGTACGATCTCATCAATGGATTAATCTACTGATAAATACAGCACTTTCACGATCCAATTATCTTCCAAAAGCTCCCCTCTGAACACACGGGGCTTTGCAGGGATATTTTAGACCTAAGCCATAATTTTAAAAAAAGAATGTAGGCTATCCCAATATATAAAATTAAAGTCTGCCTTAGTCAGTTTTGGCTGCTATAATTTTATTCAAAACATGCTCTTATTTCTCAATTCTAGAGAATGAGAAATCAAAGATTAAGATAGTGTAGATGGGATTTGGAGACGATTGTTTTCTCCTTCTATCCTCATATGGATGAGATCAAGAACAAGTTCTGAAGTATTTTTTGAGAGAAGCATTAACCCATTAGTTAGGGCTCTACCACCATGACCCAATCGCCTCTGAAAAGTTCTACTTCCTAATAGCATCACAGCAGGGGTAAGCATTTCAACATATGAATTGGGGGAGGACATAAATATTCATGACTAGATCCATGAATGACTATTATTAAAATCTCAAATATTTTAAAACAATATAAATCTTTTAATACATGACAATTTTTTAAATTGTGATTTAGAATTCTTCAGGATAAAAATGGCCAAAGTAATTGAATTTTGAAATGCTTGTTTCTTCATAATAACCTAGAATTGTCATATTTAGAGTGACTTGGAGAGGGGGCCCTCTGTGGGGTAAGGCCATGGGCACTGGGGAGAGGGGCTGAGTACGCATGGCAGACCTCAGCAGTGTATGACCAGGTTCCAACATGATGTTTTCCTACGTCTTATCCAACTGCAAAACAGAAGTTATAAAATAATTCTGTACCTTGTGATACTGTATTTTCCAAATGAAGCTCTCCATCGGATCTTATTTGTTAATTCCCCCAATTGATTTCATGTGGTCTAGGTTTTCCTCTCATCCGTTGTTCTTTTGAGAAATGGCAGTACCTTTGCAATTTGTCTTTTAGAGCAAGCTGCATCTTCCCCAAAGTGCAGTGCTGCGTGGTTCCCAGGGATGTATTAATCCTGGGAGATTTATCTTTCTCTCCTAGAGCCTTCACCTTAGGTCTGCTGTTGGTTATCTTGATGAGGAGCCTTAGAGATGCCGCCTCACAACAGACTTTCAGTCAGAAATTCTGACAAAGCTAATGTCAATTTATAGACCCTTCAATTCTGAAAGATTTTTCACTGGGAAAAAACATTTCTTGAACCTTTTTTAAAATGAATGTAAAGGATCTGATTTTTATCTTCCATTGGCACTGACGAGGTTAATTTAAACAAGTCACAACCTTGCTAAGAGTCAGTTTCTATCTGAAAAATAAGAGGTGTGTTTGTGTGTGTTTCTGTGGTATGTATGGGTTTTGTGTATATTATTTCAAATATAGCCTAGAAAAATATAGACAAAAATGTCAGCAGTGGTCTCTGGGCAAAGAGATGATGGGTGATTTTTTTTTAAAATGTATTTTCACAAATATATGAAGTGTGGGAAGAACTAAATAATAAGAAAAAGAAAAGTAGTGCTAGTTTCACCTGATCCTTCTTAGATTATAGGCTAAACATTAAATGCATTCATAAATAAAGACAAAAACATTGATTTGTCTGTGATTTGGTAAAATAATAACTTGTACACAATTTTGCCATAGGAACAATACAATGTTATAATTAATTAAGAATTAGCTCCCATGCTTCCAGCCAGGATATATAAATATCAAATAAAAAAGTAAAAACTTACAAAGTCTAGGCTGAGATTTTGAAAATTATAATTATACATACTATTCAGAAAAGAAAATGAAAATAATTTTATTTTCTCTTTTGACTCAACTTAGAATAAATTTACAAAATAATTATGTCAAAAGAAAATCTGGTGAAAGGATCTTTGTGTGTTATTTTGCTTTTATTCAGATTCAAGGAGAATTAATAAACTCTACCCCTGTTCGTAAGAAAGCTTTGAACCAAGTTAAAACTAAGAAAGTCAAACAGAGACATAACCAAAATTTGGGTAGAGCCGATGCTGGACAAGACAACAGGTATCCCCAAAAGCAATCTTCAATGTTGAATCTATTGCTGGATACTGCAGCCCCGAACTACAGGGACAGGCCCTCTCTGCTAACCTAAATCATGGTGAAAAATGACAAAGAACATTCAAAATAGACTCAAGGTCTGTGTCTCTCAAAATGCAGAGGCTGAAATTCTAACCTCCAATGTGGTAAGGCAGGGCCATAGGGAGCTCACTATGTCACGAGGGTGAAGCCCTGGTAAACAGAATTGGTGCCCTCCAAGGAGAAGCCAAAGAACTAACTCACTCTCTTCCCACCATGTGAGGATACAATGAAAAGTCAGCATCTACAAGCTGGAAGACAGTCCTCAACATGCTAGCGCAGTGATCTTGGACAGCCGGCCTCTGTAACTGTGAGAAATAAATTCCTGTTATTTATAAGCCCACTAGTCTATAGTAACTTGCTTCCATAGCAGCCTACATGAACTAAGACAACAACTAAGCTCAGTGGAGAAGCTAACTCCCACAAGAAAAACATATAAAGTAGCAGCTGTACAGACAGCTTCTTTCCTGTCCTAAACTAGCAGGTAATTTTAGGAGGAGGAGTCAGTTTAGCAAGAGGAAGAGAAGCCAAGACTATCACACACAAAATAGCTTGGTGTGGATTAAAAAGTGTCTCCTACCTATCAAAGTGGATATCTTCTTTCAGTACCTTGGCACCACTGGTGACTAAAATATTTCGCTCCCTTCCCGGCATAGTGGCGCACACCTGTAATCCTGCTGGGAGCCTGAAGCATGAAGATTACAAGTTTGAGCCCAGGGTTGGTACCTTAGCAATTGGTGAGACTGTGTCTCACAATAAAAAATTAAAAAGGGCTGGGAATGTATCTCACTGTTGAACCCCTGGGTTAAATCCCCAGTGCTACTATAAAATTAAATTAAATTAAATTAAATTAAATAATTTCCTCATCCATTATTATTTTATCTTTTCTGGAAATATGTTCTTTAATTTATTTTTTAAATGACAAGTAGAAATTGTGCACGTTTATGGTATACAGCATAAAGTTACTATATATATATAAATATACTATAGCTATATATATATGTAAATGAAGCTATTTAATTTATGTATTACCTGACATACTTATTTAACTGTGGTGAGAATACCTGAAATCTATTGCCTTAGTAATTTTCAAATTTATAATACATTGCTATTAACGTTAGTCATAAAGATATAAAATAGATTTCTTGAGCTTACTTCTGTGCAACTGAAACTTGATGTCTGACTAACAAATCCCCGATCCCTCCACCCCAGCCTCTGGTAACCCCCTTTTACTCTCCGTTTCCACAGGCTACATATTTTTATACTCCACATGTAAGAAAAATCATGCGGTATTTATCTTTCTGTGCCTGGCTACATGCTTAACACAGTATCTTCTAGGATCATCTTTGTTGTCACAAATGACAAGGTTTACTCCTGTTTAAAGATGAGTAGCATTCCAATGAGTGCGTGCTGTGTATTTTTTATCTCCTATCTCCCAACTCTAGAGGAAGTTTACCCCTTTGGTGGTCTGCACTAGCCGTTGTCAAAACTTAGAAGTCATCTTTTCCTAAATACTAGTGAGCTCCATGGAATGAGGTCCCTAGAGCCCATTACTCCAGCACCATCCTAAACTGCTTTTCTTTTTCTATCTTCTGCTTCCTTTGTAGACCAAAATTGGGCCCCTTCCTAATCTTGCCAATTAAAAGCAAAGCAAAAAAAAAAAAAAGAAATCAAGAGATGGCACCTCCCTCCCTCCTCCAAAAACATGTGTCCCCAGCAAAGTCAATTTCTCCAGGATGGCTAGATTCACATCACTTCACTCCTCTTGTGAGGGACCTCAAGCCTGTGGAACTACAGAAAAAAAGCAGGAACATTCTCCATTCCTAGGGTCATGGAGTTTTCTTTTCTTCTTATTTTTGTCTTTTGTGGCTCCATTTATGCTCTTCTTGCTTGCCAGAAACTTCCCTCTTTTTGGAAGTGGGAGAAACATATATTATAGAGTTGTAGCCTTGTTATTTCAAGATCAATGTTGTAAACATCAATTATGCATTGGGTTAAGCTAGACGAGTATGAATTCAAATCCCTGCTCCACAAATGGCATAATGACATGAGTTAAGTAAAGATCACATTTTAGACTTTGTTTTCTCTTTTATAAAATGGTAAGTAATACCAACATTACAACACTGCCCTGGTGATCAAATGACATGAGTCGCGGAGAACCTGGCACAAAAGTGTTTCCTCTCTCCCCTCCCTGCTACTCATAATGATTAATGAAACAAATAGGCCTTCTGCTCCTGCACATCGCACTCTCCATGACATTAAGATTTTAAATTCTTGCCATGCTTTTGTAGTCAGCTGTCACTTCTTGCTGCTGTCACGTGTCCCTTCAGCTTCTAACGAGCTGGTGCAGTTTACCCAGCATTTTTTCGACTGCTGGCTACGCGTGCCTCAGTCTTCCTCTCCATGGGAAGGTGCACAGGCTTCGGGATGGATGATTGTATGGACGTAGTAGCAATAAGTCATACTTATTGTTATCTGGCACCTTTTGAACACTTTACCTGTTCTTCTTTCATCTCCTACCACCATCCCAAACCAAGTAATACTGAGCTACTCTCTCAGCTACAACAAACCCTTCTCAGATGTTCTGCTTAGTGATGCTGGACTGCGACTGTATAACCAAGGTCTGCCTTGCTGGTTACTCAGTTGAGTTCTTCCAAAAGGGGATCTAGAAGGAGACTGCAAGGCATGAGAAGTAAAACAAAACACGGTCCCTGCTCCTATCAGCATCACTTAAGCAATGCTTCACCCCACCAGCGGCGCTTCGTTCTGAGAGTAGCAGTCCGTTCCAGTTTGCATTTCTTTCCAACACTTATACAGCTAACCTCATTGTCCCTATTAGTGTTAGTAGCAGCCAGGGAGTCCACCCCGCTCAGGAGTCTGGGTCCCAGCACACTCTCATCTAGTTTTGCTTCTGCCGTTGTTGTTTATTGGCACATATCGATAGTATAGAATAATGGAATTTGTGATGGTATATCAGTATGTGTGCAGAATGTATTTTGATTCTTTTCACCGTTAGTCCCCCCTTCCTCTCTTCCCTTCCCCCAAGGCCCTTCCTAAATTTTGAACATCAGTCTCTTTCTTTTATTCCCAAACCCTCATGGTAGAACCTGTTTCCTGCAAGTTGCTCTTCTATGATAAATTTGCTTTCTTTTCTTTCTTCCTCCTCCTCTTCTTACTTCTTCTTCTTTTGCCTTTTCAGTTTCTTAATCAACAATTTCTTATACCTCATCAGAAATTTTTGTATGAAACTACATCTGTTAAAATGACTGGTGGGAGCAGTAAACCCTGCAAGATGCTGGCTGGAAAATCCTTGTTGCAAGTCCTTCTTCTCCAAGGAGAGGCCCAGGACTCGTTGCCCAGGTCACGGGCAGTGTCACAGGGTAGGACACATATCTGTTTGCTGGACACGTGTCTGGCTTTAGCATCAGAAGTTGCATGTCTCAGAAACACTTCAGTCCAGAAAAACCAGGTAGTTCATCACCATACCTACTGTGCCTTGTATTACCAATCAAATGCATCTCAAAATATTCAGGAGAGAGCAAACCAGAGAACTAATTTTAATCCTTTCAATTAGAAATAAGTTATAAAGAAAAATTGACTCATATTAGTGACCAACAAATCTACATGTTGCTCCTAAAATACTGTAAGCACAGGCTGAATATCCCTAATCCAAAAATCCCAAAGCTAAAATGCTCCAGAGTATGAAATGTTGTGGGAATCATGTCAACTCTCAAAAAGTTTTAGATGTCAGAGTATTTCAGAAGTTTGGATTTTTGAATTAAGTATACTCGACCAATAAAATCTATGTAAATATTTCAAAATTTGAAAAACTCCAAAATCTAAAACAAACATTTCAAAATAAAAAATAGTCAACCTGAATTTTAAATCTTTGATACAGGATTCTGGAGATTTAAACCAATGCTTTGTATTTGATTTGCATCCCCGACATGACTCTATTAGTGGGCTAGGGCTGCTATTACAAAAATACCATAGACTGGATGGCTTAAACAACAAAAATTTATTTTCTCAGAGTTGTGGATACTGGCACAGTGGGTACCTGGTGGGGCCTCCCTTCTGGGCAATTGCATTATTGATGTGTCATCATATGATGGGGTGGGCAGGGAGAAAACCAGTCCCACTAGTTAGAGCCCTACCCTTGTGACCTCACTTAACGTTATCAATATTATCATTTAACAATAAGAGTTCTTTAAAGGACCTCTTTCAAAATACAGTCATGTTGGGGCTCAAGACTTCAGCATAAGAGTTTTGAGGTGAACCAACTTAGTCCCTAAAAATGATCATAAATGAATAAGGATGGTGGTGTAGAAGTGTTACCTAAAATCAGTGGAATCTATTTTTAAATTAAGAGATATTAAATGAGCAGGGGGAAATCCTATTTTCAAACATCATTATGTCTATTAGCTTCAGCATATTGGACGTATACCCCCTAACCAATTCTATATCAAATAATTTTCTTTTTAGAAATTAGTTTGGGGCTTACGTTACTGATGCATGAGTTCACATCACTTATCTGGAAGAGTGATACAATTTTCCAAAGATAGAACATGAAGTATTTTCCATACCCTTTTGTAGATCAGAAGTAAATTTTAATGGCTCCATGTAGTTTACAATCCTTATACCAGGTATTCAAAGTAAATAGCATGGACTTGCCTAGTCTGGCTGTGAATTTCTATCTTGAATAGTTCCTAAAATTACTGAAAAGTACTACTGTCTATTGTGAGAAATACATTACTATGATTATAGCCCTACTTCAGGTGTCATTATGTGGTATTTTGTCAATGTGTGATGTCTCATTAATTAATTCTTTCTGAGTTTTCAAACAGGTGCCAAGGGATACCATCAGCAGGAAAAAGGAAAATGACTTATCACATATAAAGTGGGAATAATTCTCCTCCCTGCTGGTTTCATGAAGCTTGAAGTGACAATATGGACATGCTAAAAGCTTTGGTGGATTTAAATTCAAAAAACTCTGAAGGTGTATATTTTGCAAGGGAAAAAATGTGATTAAATTGCATTTCTGGAAAAGCAGGGCAAAGAATGGTGGCTTAATCTGATTAATCTTGTTTTTCTTAGTGCTTAGGCATTTTTTTTCCCTTTCATTGAAAAGTTGCCATGACAAACCAAGACAATTGAATCTCCCCAGGACAGAATGATCCCTGCAGGTGGGGGGCAGGAGTGAGTGTACTCCTCACAGTGGAGTCACACCCCCAGGCATTGCCACACAGGGAGGTGGTGGTGATATGATTGTGACTGCCCAATGTGCTACCAAGGGAAAGTTCTGGACGGTATAAATGTCACCCATCTCAAGCTATTGTCTTCACAGCGATGATTACAACCCAAGGATCAGACTTTACTGTTGAACAATTTACTTAGCTTAAAATGAGTAAAAAGTTCAGGCACTAAATATTAACTTACATATGAGAGGCAATGGGAAAAAAATCATACCAAGTCTTAGATGGCTCAGCCTCCCATGATTCTCTCAGCTTCAACGTAGTCAGAGGCCAGGCTTTGAGGGGTAGTTAACTAGTATGTATCAATAAGGTCTCAGTTAAGTTCTCACTTCTGAAAAGATTGTCCCAGCAACCAAAATCTGGGGGTGGCATGGAACTTTGGAGCCCCCCCATCCCATTCTTATCAAGGGTCTTCAACCACCCCACTGGACTGTGAACTTTATAAGGAAAAAAAATTTGTGTTTCCTCACTGCTCATTTATTTATTTGAATAGCCGGCAGATATTTATTGAGTACCCACTCTGTGCCACATTCTCTTCTAGAAGAAAGGACATCACAGTAATAAAATGGCAACGTCCCTAAATTGCAAAGCTTGCATTTTCATAGTAGAAGCAAATAATAAGTGTGTTTGCACTCCACTGTCAGTTAGTAGATACTGCTGTAGTCTGCAGTAGAATAAGGTGAGAGAAAATGAAGAGGGTGCTATTTTATTCAGAAAATGGTCAAGGAAGACCTCCTGGTAGAAGTGAGAGAGAGAAGCATGTGATTAAATAAAGGAAGAGCCCTCCAGGTAGAGGTAGAAGCAATTGCAGTGGGGCTAAGATAGGAGCAAGCTCTCAGAATGAAGGCATGGCAAGGCCAGAGTGATACCCAGCAAGAGAAGAATGACAGAAAATAAGGTCCACAGGAAGTCAGGAAACAGACCACAGGTACGTTTAAGGACCTTGATAAAGGTATCATAGCTTACTCCCAGGGTAATGGGAAGCTCTTGCAGGTTTTTTCCTGGCTGAGGATTGGGCTAAGAGTAGAAGAACGAAGACCCCTGAGAAGCCATTGAGGAGCCCAGGCAAAAGAGGATTATGGCCTGTAGTAGAGTGGTAGGAGCCAGGATTGTGAGAAGCATTCAGATTTGGAATGTATCTTAAAGGTCAAGCCAATAGCATTGCTGATAAATTAATGGAAGGCTGTCAGAAAAAGCAGAAAGCAAATATGACTCCAGCATTTCACACTTGAGCAATTGGATAGGACAGACACAACTTACTGAGCTGAAGAATATGGGGAAAGGATCAGATTTGCATGGGGGGAGGGAATCCAAAGTTGTTTTAGAAATGTTTGTTTTGAGAGACCTATCAATATCAGGTAGGCAACTGGAGATACGTATATACATATATCATATATATATATATAATCTGCAGCTAGGAAATATGCATGTATGGATCACTAGATTTTAAAAGAACATTAAGAACATTAAAAGTCATAGGACTGGGCCGGTCAGATGGCTCAGCGGCTTAAGCGCCTGCCCGGCAAGCGCGAGGGCCTGAGTTCAACTCCCGGAACCCACATACGAAAAAGGGGCCGGTGATATCGCTCAGCGGCATGGGCACCTGCTGGCGCATGAGGTCCTGAGGTCAACCCCCCGGTACCCACAAAAAAAAAAAAAAAGTCATAGGACTGATGTTATCTAGAGGAGGGCCTACAAAGTATGGTTTATGGCCAAATCAGGACAGACACCTTTCTGTTTTTGTAAAATTGCTTTACTGGAACACAGCCAGGTTCTTTGTATGCTACCTGTGGATGCTTTTGTTCTACAATGGTAGAGTTGAGTAACTATGGCAGAGAATGTGTGGCCTGCAAAAGCCTAAATTGTTTATGTCTGATCATTTACAGAAAAGAAAACAGACTTCCCAAGTAACTCCTGATCTAGGAATGACAAGAGAGAAAAAGAGGCAAGGAGTCCGAGCACTGGGCCATGGTATCTTCCAATGTCGCACTTGGTGAGTACGGATGGACAAACAGAAAGGGACAGAGAAGGAGCAACAGGGAGAGAGCAGGAAACGAAGGATTTCCCCACTGTGTCTGTCAGACCTGGAACAGCAGCCACACAGGGAAGATTGATGGCATGCCAAATGAATGAGCAAATAAAGTAACCGGATTAGTGAAAGAATGAAAATGATTGAAACGTTTTGCATTCCATTCTGCCAATACTTCAATATGATTCTAAGACAAAAGATTCTAAGGCTTCCATGAAGTTTTTAGGAGGAAAAAAAATGACATTGTAAAACTCACGTGTAGGTGGGATGAAAAGAAAATCAGATGCAATATTGATCTTCTAGACTTCCCTCTTGAGCCTAAAAACAAATCCTGCATATTATGGCAGGATCAAAAGCCGAAGAGACTGACCCAGGTGAAGAGGCTCAGCCGCGCCCTGCTTTCCACAGTCGTCACTGGAGAAGATGGGACTTCAAGAGCCTATTCGTGTAGTGTAGTTTATTCAGCTGCCCAGTGGAAATAAGTTCCCTTGGGTTCTCTCCTTTTGCAAGTCATTTTATTTTGTAAACCAGAGAATCATTTCTCACATCTTTTAGCTGTACTGGGTATTTAGATAAAAATCTGCCACACAATAAGTTTAAGCACACTGCTTCCCAGGACCCAGAGTCAGAAATACAAAATTTTCTATGAACTGTTAAAAAAATATATTAAAGGCCGATAGTGATAATCATCAGCATCATTAAGAATCTGCTTTGCTTTAAACTGTCATAGAATATCTTCATAATAGCTTTGAAAGAAGAGTTATTTTCTTTATGTAAAGAAGGCAACTTGTAAACATTCACATAGTAGACACTTATTAGTACCAAACTTATAAACAGTCAGATTTTTACCCCAAATCTTTGTGACCCAAAAATTTTATTTTTTTTATTTCACAGCCTCCTACCCCACATGCATGCTTTTTCAAGGCACACCACTGAACTACAAATAGAGAAAGAGAACAAAGCAAGGCTTCCCGGGTCTGAGTTAAAATATTTAGGTGTCCACTCAAGGCATAGATGGCATTTTTTCCTGATGTGCTTGGGTAAAGATAAAACTACCTGTGTGTCATGAGGAAACCAATAAATTTTATTGTAATTAACACAGGTAGTTTTTGAGAACCAGGCAAGCTATCAGTTCAGTTTGGTTGAGATCGAATAACAGAGCCTAACTTAAAAATCATACATGGTTACACTGATAAGCTTTTATTTCTACTGAAAGTGAAGGTTATCAAGCCAAGTGAATGTTATCAACCAAGAAACTTTGGGGAGCATTTCCTTAATCTTTACTAATTATTATATTTTCCAAGTGAATATCAAAATTCTTATCCAGAACAAGCACTTCCTAAAAAAGTATGTTGTACTCTGGGCATCTTTCATGTATAGTACCTGATGTTTCGCCTGATAGTGTTTGGCAAAACTTTTCATCTCTAATCCGCAGGTTTAAATTCTGCCATCCTGTCTTTAATCATCATTTAACTTCTGTTCTTACTGTTTCATTTAATCTGCAGTTCAGAATGGAGCTCTGAAATGCTGCAAATATTCCCTTGTGTAAATGTGCTTGTTTTGAAAAAAGGAATAAAAAACACCTCATATACTTCAAACACTTAAATTATTCCCAGGTACCTACTTGTTCTACAGCCCTGAAAATCACCACCATTTTCTGACTTTTTAACACAGTAGCTTTTTCCCCTACTCCTCATTTATTCAATAATTTCCAATCAATAGTGTTTAAAAGAAATGGGATGGTAACTTTTTCACCACTGTATAATACTAGACTTTTGTTGAATTCACCAGCATTCTATAAGACTACAATCAGGACTCTGAGATGTGATTTGTGCAGGAGTGGGGAACATGGTGGTTAAGAAATGTATGCGCTTATCTATTCATATATACACATACATATGCACACATGTATAAATAACAATAGATTACAATTTGAGATTGTAATAGAAACACCCAACTACTTCCATAACCTTGCTTTCAAAATAACTACTTACTCTTCGGGAACGTTCTCTTTGAAACAGCTGAGGGTAGAAGAGGCCAACTGCTGTATCTACTGATATCCACTGTCGTATGCCACTGGCTCATAGCCACTGAAGGCACTGCCTTCTCAGGTCATTTCCTTCTTTTGTGGTTCTACAGGGCTCAGGCTGTGTCTCAAAAGGCAGAGCAGGGCTAGTGAGATGGCTCAGCGGCATAAGCGCCTGCCTGGCAAGCGCGAGGTCCTGAGTTCGACTCCTGGAACCCACATATGATAAAAGGACCGGTGATATCGCTCAGCAGCACGGGCGCCCGCTGGCACGCGAGGTCCTGAGTTCGACCCTCGGTACCCACAAAAAAAAAAAAAAAAATGCAGAGCATGTGAGTGTTCCTGCAAAAGTGAAGTCACTTTAGTGTCAGTCCTGTGACTAGAGGCAGGTAGGTCTTCAAAATCGTGAAAATGGGAAAGGAAACCAGCACCTCTGCCTGGATCAGGACGGTGAGAGGTGAGTAACTGAGGAGGCAGCAATCAAAGCAACATTTCCTCCTATAAAATATGGCAGTAGCCAGCATGAGAAAGATCTTGGAAATAAGTGATTTCCCCCAGGACCGATGCTGGCATATGTGGTCTATAATACTAAGGGACCAATTACATATATTTTATAAATGAATGTGTTTGCTTTTTTCTTTTGCTTGACGGGAAACTAGAAAAAATGCATTTTTTCAGGTAATGTGTAAGATATTTACACAAGCATTATACAAGATATTTACCTGACATTTATATCTCTCTCTACACTTGGGCAGAATTTTAAGGGAAAGGCCAGCCAGACTGGGAAAAGGGTATTTTGAGAATAATCCCAAGGAGAAAGAGATTTTCTGGGATCCAGTGCAAACTAGAGAGCTGGGTGCTTTTCCACCAGCTCATTCTTTTTCTTCTGATAACTGGGCCCCTTTTTTTTTTTAATTGAGAAAAGCAGCATTTCATGGAACCCCAGGTACAGCAAGAGAATAAAAAGCATAATCAGCATGGATTGGGAAATTTAAAGGAAGTGGGGATGCATGAGCTGAGTCTTGGAAGGTATATTTTAGTCTGTTTTCTGCCACAATAACAGAGTGCCACAGATTTGGAAATTTAAAACTTATTATATCACTGCATAGAAGGCTAGATGCAAAATAGATCAAAGGGCTGCAGATGGTGTGGGCCTTCTTGTCTCCTCCTGTTGTAGTGGATGGCATCACATGGGAAAAACCATGCAAGTGGGGAGGAGAGCAGGAAAAAGGGGACACTTTAGAAAGCCATTCTCATGATTACTAATTCATCCCTCCAATGATGGCAATAATCTGTTCATGAAGGTAGAGGCCCCATGACCTAACCATCTTTTAAAGGTCCCACTACATGATACAGTCAGTATGGGAATTAAATTTCAGTATGAGTTTTGGAGAGGAGTTGTGAACCATTGCAATGTATAAGGGTACAGATAGGTGATGAAAAGAAGAGAGTGTTCTGTGCAGAAAATTCCTGGGACTACAGGGAAGGCAGGAGGGGTAAACCCCACTGTGTCCCTAAAAGAACGTGAACAGATTGCAGTCAAATTTAAAGTGGAACCAGAGGGAAGCTGTGGGATTTTATTAATGGGATGTGAGGTGAGGAGCATCTTTCTCTTCAACAGTGAAACAATGTGATGATCTTCACACACGAGGAGGGCAGAGATGGTTTGAGAGAGAAAGACAGCATGGTTGTAATACTGACTGTTCTCAGGAAAAACACAGGAGAAGTAATTTGCTTATGAAGGTAAGGATGCCCAAAGCAAGACATGGGAATACAGTGGAAAAGGGATAAATCTGAGGCATTCATAAAAGAAAAAATGCTAAAATGTACAAATAGACTTGATATCAGAAAAATAGAAATAAATGATTGTAACTTTGACCAAAAATATGAGTAATTTACTAAGGTAAATGTCATCAACACTTTTCTGTTACTGAGACTAAATACCCAATGTCCACAACGTAAAAGAGGAGAAGTGAATTAGCTCACAGTTTCCAGCGGGTTCAGTCCAGTGTTGGCTGGGTCCAAGGCAGAAGCAGCATGGTGGAAGGGCCTGGTAGAGGAAAGCTCCTCACTGCAGGTGGCAAGGAAGCAGAGAGAGAGGGGAGGAGCCAAGGACAGGAATACTCCCTTCCAGTCATGGCACCCAGTGGCTCATCCCTCAACCAGGCCCCACCTCCAAACTCAAGAATTTTGGGGAACATTTTAAATCAAAACCATAATAGCAAGTATTTTAGTTTCCTAGTGCTGGCATAGCAGAGCATCACACACTGGGCAATTTAAACAAAAGAAATTTACTTTTTGAGATTAAAGTACCGACAAGTTATTTTCTTCTGAAGTCCCTGTCACTGGCTTTAGGTGCCATCTTTTCGCTGTGTCATCACACGGCTCTCTTCTGTACCCGTCTCTGTCCAAATCGCCTATTGTAAGGATGGCTGTAATTGTGGATTAGGACCCTCCCTAATGACTTCCTTTTAAATTAATGATGACTTTATAGACCCAATCTTCAAACCCAGTCACATTCAGAGGTACTGGGGCTTGGGACTTCAGCACATGCATTTTGAGGAGCACTACTTAGCCCCTGACGGTAGAGTAAAACAGGTAGAGGAAGAGAGAAGTGTTGAGCAGGTTGAATGAAGGGGATGTCAAAGCCAGCATCCTACAATCTCTTGCTATGAAGATGTGTAAGTAGCAGAACTATGGACGGTCTCCAAACGATGATTCACTTGTTTTAGGAACTCTCAATACAATCAAGTGTTGAGAACTCTAGAAGTTGATTTTTTATGGATTCTCCATTCCAGAGAGGGTCCTGATTTGCCATAATATTGTACCTCTATTTTGTACCAGAAAGTCGCACAGTGTAGTTGCAGTATGTTAGGCCCTCTAAACACTGTAACTGCAAGCTTTCTGTGGCTAAATAAATTCGGGGGACCTTGAGTTATATGACATCCCTGCTGAAGACTCTCAGTACGCTTTGTCAAAGGCACTTAGAAGTTTGCGGCAGTGGATAGCACTGTTAGTTCGCTTTGTCTGCATTCCCAATGTGATTTGACTACGAAGCACTTTTTTCCCACAAAGTATTTATTAATATCTTACAGAATAGATTTTAACGAAAAGTTGTTCTGAGACCTATTTTTTGTTGTTGCTGTTTTTGTTTTTGTTTTTGGTCTTTTTGAGACAGGGTCTCACTGTACAGTTCAGGCTGGCCTTGAACTCACTTTGTAGTCCAGGCTGGCCTCGAACTCGCAGTGATCCTCCTGCCTCAGCCTCCCGAGTGCTGGGACTACAGGGGTGCACCAACACGCCTGGCCTGAGACCTATTTTGTAACCCATATTCTGGCCTCAAATTTACAAATCAAGCCCAAGATTAAGATTTTGAATGTGACATCATCAGGCCACAAGACTACACTGTAACACGTAACGATAATGTTGCTTGCTGAAAGCACCAGCACATAAAATCACGGTAGGTAGAATAAGGCCTTTGTGCTCAATTTTCTCTTACCCTATGGTAGGTAGAATAATGCCCTCCCTCTCAAAGATGTCCACCTTTCAACCTCTGGAACCTGTGAATAAATTTTGTTGTGGGACAAAGGGAAATTAAGTTTTCATATGGAATTAAGGTTAGCAGTCATTTCACTTTAGAAGATTACCCTGGGTTATCCAGCTGACCCAATCCAATCACAGTTCCCCTGACTGCTAAAGAAGGCAACAAAATATCAGGACTGGAGAGATGACAACACGAGAAGGGCTAGACTGGCCAAAGCTAGTTTCCACGATAGAAACAGACCAGAGCCACAAACTGCAGACCGTGTCTCCAAGGTGATAATGGTAAGAAAATAAATTCACCCATCAGCCTGCAGAAGGAACACACCCTTCCCAATGCCTTTACATTAGCCCAGGAAGACCATTTCAGAGTTCTTATCTGCATTACTGTAAGTGATTAATTCATGTTATTTTAGCCACTAATGTTTTAGAAATTTCTTATGAGAGGCCTAGAGGACTAAAATAGAACTTACCAGGAAACTTCAATGGATCTTACCAACTCTTGGCTTCTAAGGATAAGTTATATGCTTGCTGGAGAAGTGGCATGGTAGGAGCTAAACATAAGTATTTAGTATTCATTTTGCATGCCAGTTTATGTTTCAAGTATTAATAATCCAGCTTTGATTACATGAGAATGGCAAGGCTTTCCTAGGAATCAGATACAGTTTTGCAGACCATAGCACAAGGTGTCTATTATCAGGGACGGATTATTTGTTGACTGCAGGTAATTTTCTAGAGCAAATCTGTGGTTAAGGTTAAGATGCTATGCTACCAAAAAGCAACGATGTGTGCTTCATTTGCTTCAGTAAAGCCAGGACTCCGTCACACCTGTGTTTGATGCTTTTGGTCTTTTTGAGACAGGGTCTCACTGTACAGGACACAACAATAACAATTCATTCTACAAATACTGTGTTGCACCCACTACTTCTCAGCACTGTTCTAGGTACTGCTGTGGGGACAAGTTCTCTGCTTCTGTGCATTTCACAGTCAATAAAGTCAATACCAGTAAAGTCAAAGAAGGAAGTTGACAAATAAGGAAATAATGTTCGTCTCTCAGGCGAAGGATGGTATACTAATTTGAGGCTGCTGTAAAAAGTGCCACACATAACAGAAATGTTTGCTCCCACAGTTGCAGAAACCAGAGGTCTGAAATTAAGCAGGCAGGGTTGCTTCATTCCGAAGGCTCTGACAGGGAATCTTCTGCATGACTCTCATGTAAGTTCTATAGTCTTGGCTTCTGGATGCCATTCTTCCTCTGTATTTACATTGCCTGTGTTTGTCTCTATAACTGAGTTTCTCCTTTCTTTAAGGACATCAGTCCTATAGATTAGGACCCACTCTATTGACATCATCTTTACTTAATCAATCAACAAATACTGTTTCAAAATGAAGTCACATTCATAAAGAAGTGAGGGTAAATATTTCAACAACTTTGCAAGGTGGGGGACGCAATGCAAGCCAAAGCAGGTAGGTGAGAAGGCTGTGAAATCAACCAACTACAAGTGGAGAGTATTTCTTTGGAATTTCTCCAGCCAGCTCTCTCCAATGTTTTGCTTGGGGAGCCATGGTTAACAACACCAGCTTCCACTGTTTTAAAGGCGTTATTCTTTCATGTACTTCTTCACTCCCTCCTGGTGTTAAGTTCTCCTAAGATTCAGAATCTTTTCTCCAAGGGTTTCTGAGTGTGGCTTGACTTTCTCAGACTCCATCATTATCTAGGACCTGTATGACAACATTTAACATGACCATCTTTCATGAGAGGCCATTCCTGTGCACACAAGCCATCCCTTAAGCTGCGTCTTCTTTGAACATTTGCAAATACTATTTGGTCATTCCTGAAAAGAGAGGACAACAAAACAACAATGCTCGTACTTGTGTACTGTTTCATAAAATGTCACATTTTATCTTCTCCACAGCTCTGTGAGACACAAAGTAATATCCTCATTTAATTAAGACTTTTAGCTTCAAAGACATTACCACCCATGTCTGAGATCACAGAGCTCTTCAGTGGTAGGCATGGACTCAAATATAAATTACATTAACTTATAATCAAGAGTTAAAATCATCTGTCACTCGAAGTTATTTGAAATTAGAAAAGATGGTGATGATAAAGGGTGAGAAAATACTGGAGCATGATTCTTCTGCTTAGTAGGTAAAATTTTCACCAAAATTATGCCTCCTCCTATAACACACTCCCTCTAGGTGAACTGAGAAATCACCTCTTCAGGATCTCAGCTCCCTCCTGTGGGTAAAGCTGATAAATCTTTCTTCCCTAAGAGAGACGTGTAGTGATCAATATTTTCTTGCATGGAATAACCGCATGCTTTATTATAAAAGATCTGGCTTCAAACTCAATTCTCTTGTTATTGAGATTTTCTCTAAAACCACATATCAAAAGAAGGTTTCAAAAGACAAATCATTGCCAGATGGGGGTTGCTCTAAATGAGCTTCAGAGAGATCTTGATGCTGCCGAAGTCACTCAAAAGGCTAAGCAGCCTATGGGGGGTTATTAATGGAGAAAGCATATGGTCCGTGTGCTCCAAAGGAGGAGAGAAAGCCTCGCTTTTCATCACAGTGATGAAATGCTGTTTTCTCTGTAACCTTTGTTAGACCTCTAGAGGTGGCAGGACAGTCCATGGGCTTTAGGCAAAAGGAAGAGAATATTTAATATGAATAGGTCAAAGACTACACTGCCTCATAATGAAATCTCAGAAAAGAGCACTTAATTTCAATGCTGGATACTTTGAAAAGGTTAATAGTGGGGAGGGGGTGGTTCCACGGTCAGAAGACACTCAAGTTTGTACCAAGAAACCGAGTGAGAGTGTACAGTTATCTTAACTGAGGGGACAGATCTACCAGGGTGAAGATACAGTTCAGTGGTAGAGCATGTTCTTCATGGGAAGGACCTGGGTTCAATTCCCAGCAGAGAGAGAGAGAGAGAGAGGAAGGAGGGGAAGGAAGGGGATGAGGAGGAGGAGAATGAAAGGAGGGAGGGAGGGAAGGAGGCATATAAAAAGGGAAGAAAAGCAGAAAAGGGTAAGGGAGGGAGGAAGGAAGGAAACCCTGCAAACTACAGAATCAAACCCTTGACATGGCCCATTTTTTCATTTCTTTGATTGTTACTCAAGTTGTATATATTCAAATAACACAATTTCTGTAGTGAGAATTTTATTACAGTTTCTCCATCCCTTGTCCTATATTCTGCCATGCCATATGATGCCAATAAAACAGAAAGACTTTGAGAAAAAGGGTAATTAGAAACTTTATAAATAGAAAACTTACTTCAGATATATTATGGTTTAGATCCAAAATGTCCCCTAAGACTCTCATATGTTCAGAGGTAGAGCTTTGGGGAGCTGACTAGGTCGGCTGAGACCAGCTGAGATGAGTGGGGCACTAAACTCACCAGTCGGTTAATCCGCTGACTGACACAGAGCCGAATGTGCTGTTTGGAAGTGGGGCCCGATGAGAAGAGGCAGTTCGCTGGGCGTGTGACCTGAAAGGGTGCAGCTCTCTCCCAGTCTCCTACCTTCTCTCTCAGCTTCCTGGATACCATGATGTGAGCAGCTTCCCTCTACTGGGCCCTTCCACCACACACTCTGCATTAGAGCTGCCTGCCATGGACTGAAATTTCAAAACTGTGAGCCAAAGTATACTTCCACTTTAAACTGCTGATGTTGAGTGTTGTGTCTTAGGGACAAAAAGAATGTCTGAGACGTGACAATAAACATGGCTGTACTGGAAAATTTCTAAAAATGGTTCTAGATTTCTCTTGAAGTGGTACTAGCAAGGTGATAAGAAATGCAATCTTGTCAGCCATGTAGGGAGAAAGCTTCCCTTGAGCCAACAACCATAGCTTTCAAAGAGTTTCCCAACTAGTACACTAGTCATTGTGATATTTAGAACTTGCATCTCAAAAATAGTAAATAATGACACCCAGTTAAACCAAAGAATTAAGAGAACTAAGCTCTTAGAAATGTGTGTTTTGAAGTAAGTTTCTTCAACCGTACTAAGCAACAACTGTCCTACATCTCTGTAGCTCTTTACAGATGACGAAGGGCTGTATTACATCCTCCAGTGCCACCAGCCAACCTGAAATGTGGAGAGAATCAGAGGCATTGTCATCCTACTTTATCAATTAGGAAATTGAGGTTCATAAATTCAACACAATTTGCCTCAGTTTCAGGTAGTAATTTTCATAAATGAAACTCTTCTACTGTACAGGTTACATTATGACTCTCTTAGTCAATCTAATCTCTCAGCTTAGGAATGGTCACATGCTTCCCGTATCACCTGCAGCTTTGTTTAGTATTTGAAAGCTGATGACACCCAAGTCCCTGACTGGGCAGACCCACCAACTACAATCCATACACTGTAATCTTACAGAAACT
This sequence comes from Erethizon dorsatum, assembly GCA_028451465.1. Lineage (NCBI taxonomy): Eukaryota > Metazoa > Chordata > Mammalia > Rodentia > Erethizontidae > Erethizon > Erethizon dorsatum. The sequence continues at coordinate 63,510,176 of CM051833.1, forward strand.
TTGAATTCAACAAGTTCAAAACTAGATGCACACTTGACAGGCTCTTGCTCATAGCACCACCACTTACCCGTTAGAAAAAAGAGATAATGTAAAGAAATTGTCAAAAAGAACAGAGGTAGGATAGAAGAAATAAAGATAGCCACAAAGGAGACATGGAACTCAATTTTTTTGTGAACTTTATAACCTGAAAACTCTGTACCAAATATCTGCTCAGCTTGTACACAGGTGTTTTAATCACTTGAGTGTCTGCATTGCAATGTTTACTAGCTCTTACTTGACCTACTCTATCTCATCCCCCTTCAAGACTGAGAACACCAAGATAACTAATTTTCAGGATATTTTTTGTGTGTGTGTGTAGGCACCAGGGGTCGAACTCAGGACCTCGCACGCCAGCAGGCGCCCATACCACTGAGCGATATCACCGGCCCTTTTTTCGTATGTGGGTACTGGGAGTCGAACTCAAGACCTCACGCTTGCCAGGCAGGCGCTTATGCCGCTGAGCTATCTCACCGGCCCAATTTCCAGGATTTACAAGGACACCCAGTTGCTAGCTTTTTACATTGTCCAGTTCCAGCCTCCCTGGAGCAACAGCTAAAACTCTACAAATCTATAACCATCTTGGGCCGGAGAAGAAGCAGAGCCTCACAGATCTCCCAGTGATGAGATCGATTCCCCTGCACACACAAGCAGAAGCGGTTACCCCACGATGAGAACTGAGGCAGCCCCCTCCCAAACGAAACTGCATTCTTTGGAACCAAATCGCCTCTCAGGTCATAAGGATTCCTCCAGAACTACAAAGCCAGAACTGACATGATTGACCAGCCATTGACCAACCTCATCTAATCCACAAAACCTGGCCTTGTGCTTTCTTGAGGGGGTGAGTCTGAACCCTGCAGCAGTGTGTGCCCCCTCCAGCTACTTAAGCTGGAATCCTTTCCCTTTTCTCCCATACTTTCTAAACTAATAAATCTAATAAATCTGCCTAATACATCTGTCTGTGCCTCATACACACTCTTCGTGAAATCCTTTCTCTGTGATGTGAGTCAAACACCTACTTGGCAGGCTAAATTGAGGACCCCATCCCCTCTTTGGGGCACATCTTTGGACCCTGTCCAGTACAGGAATTTTCCAACATGTACAAATGCCACTCATCTGGTTAGACCACTCTACCTATGGTGTCAGTGAAGTGTTTACACCCTTCTCTTTCTCCCCATACCCAGCGTGTATTCACACACTGTGTCCCCAGCAGTGTGCTAACATTTTTGATAGCATACCCATCATGTAATCAGCATGCCATATATTTACTAAAACTGATCTTTAATTTCAGAATAGCTTTAGATGTTGAGAATAAGGACAAGTAAGACAGAGGGTCATCACATGCTTCACATTTTCCCTTATTACTAACATCACATATTATTATGGTACATTTGTCACAATTAATAAATACTGATTTATAGTTTATATTTTATACAGAGTTCCTTGGCTTTCATCTCATGTTCTTTGTATGATCAAGGATTCTGCATTACATTTACTTGTCAGGTCTTCTTAGGTTACTCTCAGGCTCCTTATTTTTCTTGACCTTAGTCTCAGGGAGTTCTGGTCAAGCATTTTATTGAATGTCCCTCTATTTGAGTTTGTCTAAGGTTTCTCTCATTACTGGACTGTGCTCATGGATTTGGGAAAGAAGTTTGAAGGAGTAAAATGCTGTTCCCAAGATGTTAAAGATGCATGCAATCAATGTGTGTTGTCACTGGTAACCTTGATCACCTGCTGAGGTCGCGATTGTCAGAGTTCTACCATAAAGTTACTCTTTTTCTCTGCCTTCCAACATTATGCTCTTTAGCAGAAAGTCACAGTGAGTAGCCTACATTTGAGAAGGGGTAATGAGCTCCACCACCTTGAAGGCAGAGTACATTACATAAATAATTTGGGCTTCTGCACTCAAGAGTTGTCTCTTTTCCTCATTTATTTATTTATTCAATCATTCATTTGATCATTTGCTTATGTCAGTAAGGACTCCTGATATTTATTTTATACTTTGGATTATAGCCTAATATTTCTTTATTTTATTTATTTATTTATTTACTTATTTTTGCTCAAATTCATCCAGGTTTGGTCCCCAGGAGCTCTTTCCATTAGTCAAAGTCTTATATTCTTAAAAATAAGGGCCGGTGAGATGGCTCAGCGGCGTAAGCGCCTGCCTTGCAAGCGCGAGGGCCCGAGTTCGACTCCCGGAACCCACATACGAAAAAGGGGCCGGTGATATCGCTCAGTGGCACGGGTGCCTGTTGGCGCACGAGGTCCTGAGGTCGTCCCCCTGGTACCCACAAAAAAAAAAAAAAAAAAAAAAAAAAAAAAAAAAATGTTACATTTGTGGATGCAAAGTTGATTATTGCAGTGCTTGGGACCTGATTTTCATGAACAATAACATTTGGCTTTCTGTTCCTTTTTTATTATTATTTTCCTTCTCGTTCTCTTATTTTAGCAGTCATGAAAAATACACAAGCACTACTTACTTGTCTTCATATTGTATCTAGGTAACCCTCACATTCAGGGGGATAAGATAATGAACACTGTTTATCTCTATTTTACAGATGAGAAACTAAGACACAGGACCACTAAGTGACGTGTCCTGAGGCTTTGCACACCACACTAGGGAAATAAGACCTGAGATTCATTCAGCCCAGCCCTCCCGTGGAGTGCTGAGCTTTATGGCCACCACTGCCTTCCTCTGCCCAGATAAAGGAGCCTTGCAATCAACACGGTGTTTACCAGGCCCTTTGCAGAAGATGGCATTCTCTAGCCTAGGTAAGCTGGTGCTCTGCACTCCCTCCTGGGTGTTTTGCCCTTTCCTGCACGTAAAAGCCCAGCAAAGCAGGAAATTTCAGCTGCTTCTCAGGACAACCTGGATATCTGAATTCCCAGCTTCCCCAAGAAGCTTCATAGACAAGCTCCCTGTGTCTGCCCTGATCCTGGAAGACCTTTATCCAATATCCAGTTCCCCGGTACGTTTAGCCTTCCTTTCAAAACAAACAGGCTTCATTTGTGTTCTGAAAAGTTAAACCCTATTAAGCCACTACCCAACTCTGACAAGAGATGAGATTTTGAGCTCCCAGTGCTGCATTAGGCAGGGACAGAAAGGAGGGGAAAAAGAAAGAATGTGAATACAAAGGAAAAGAAATGTGCCTGGGGATCTATTCAGGGCTTTGCTCATGATTAGCTCCCTGACCTCAAAACACTCCATTACTCCTCTGGATCTCAATCTCTCCCTCTGTAAAATGCAAAGGTTGTGGCAATCAGAGTCTTTAAAGCCCTGCACATTAAAATCTTCACATAGACAATTTCATGTTATATGTCCACCTTTGGACTAAAAGTTTCACTATGTGATGCTTATCCATTCTTTTTGTGTTTAATGCTTCATATTTTTGAATTTTTTAAAAAATAACTTATTTTTAATTGACAAAATATTTATTGAGTGTGTACAACATGATATATATGTGTATTACAGAATGGAGACACCAAGCTAATTAATATATGCGTTATCTCACGTATTTTTTATGTGGTGATGATCTATTTTAGATTCTGTTCCACTTCATTTTTTAATTCAGGTGGTTTGAGATCCAATACAGTTGGTTTCTTGAGTCATTAACAGATCATTGGTCCAGATGGTACCTGAGATGGCACCTGACATTCCTCTGTGGGCTGGACCACGTGACTACAGTCAGAGCCACCGGCACATCTCACGCAACTGCCTGCCTATCCTGGGTTTTGTGCTGACTTTGCCTTAACTGTATGACATTGAACAAAGAGCTCAACTTGTTGAGTCTCAGTGCTTTCATCTCTAAGAAAGGCTTGTCCTGGGGAATATATTAGTGCAAGTAACACTGCTTTATGCACGCAAAATTGGTGTGGTGTTATTATTGTCATAAAAGACTAGAGGAAGTAACTCCTTCTTACTTCCTGCAGCATCTGTCATGATAAAGGAAGGGAGTGGTGCAGACTGAGCAGTGGAGAGTATATTACATAAATAATTTGAAATTCTGCACTCAAGATTTGTCTCATTTCTCCATTTATGTATTTATTCAGTCATTTATTTGATCATTTACTTATGTAAGGGCTCATGATATTTAATTTATACTTTTGCATTATACTCCAATATTTCTTTATTTTTTGCTCAAATTGTTCCAGCTTTGAACAATGGAGAGGTCTTGGGGGACCAGTAAGTCCTCAGTAAAATTATGGGCATAGCCACCTCTGGGTTATGCCGTAGGCTCTGTTTCAAGGGTGTCTTCGGTTTTGCGGTTGTTGAGAGATCCTTGTTCTGCTATGCACACGAAGATGTCATCAGATTGCAATAACATTATTTAGTTCATCATGTAATTGTCTATTCTACCTTACAAAAGAAAGAAGTTCCGAGTAAAATAATAAAGCCCCTTTCCAATTCCTTTCCCTTTGCCTGGAAGTCTTTTTTTTTTTTTTTTTTTTTTTTGTACTGGGAATCTAACTCAGGGCCTCTTCTTTCTCATCTCCTTCCTTATGTGTTTCCTTCCCCACATCCACCCCGAGAGACTCATTGCTAATCCATTTCTCCAGACTCTCCATTCACCCAGCGGTGTTTCCCAGCAAGGCAGCAGGCTGCGCCAACCGAGACAAGCAGGCTAGTTCATCACCGGGCATCATCTTTAAATGAAGTCTTCTATGAGGAAGGATGATTATTTCTATCTTTCTGAACCATAACAAGTGCATCGGCAAACACAAAGGAAAAGGAAAGGGCTGAATCCTGTCTTTTAAAAATAAGAAAAGAGACTCTACTTTCCTCGTGTTTTTAAGATCAAAACGTTGTTTTGCGATCAGAAAAGATAGGTTCTCCATCTCCCAGTTTCTGCAGGAGAGTGGGAGCCTAACTTAGGAGGACACTTTCCCCAAGCTGCTAACAAGACATCGGTAACTACAAAGCAGAGATGGAAAGTGCACAGTTGGTTCCAGACGCCTCGTGAGCCCACTGCTGACATCTCTGTGCTCAGTGGAAAAGGAGTGAAGGAGAGGGGACAGTCAGAATCCATCTCTGTCTGTTTGACTGCTTAACAACACCATGAATGAGGTGGCCTTCAAACAATAGACATTTCTCACCGTTCTGGAGGCTAAAAGTCCAAGGACAAGGTGCCAGCAGATTCAGTATCTGGTGAGGACCACCTTGTGGTTCTTACATGGCATCTCTTTGTGTTCTCACATGGTAAAAGGACAAACAAGCTTCCTCAGGCCTTATATTAGGGGCTCCACACTCAAGACCTAATCACCCGCTAAAGTCCTCTCCTCCTAATAAACTTGGAATTAGATTTCAACATATGGATTTTAGGAGGATACAAGCATTCAAACCACAGCAGCATCTTCCTTATATAATGTGATACCAAAGTTATGTTCACTTCCCAATGGCTATAAAAGGGTCACATGGCCATACTAAGCTACAGGGGGTATTAGAAATGTTATCTGTAGATGGGAGAGGGGTTACATATACTCAGTTAAACCACACCAAAAAAAAACAAGGGGATATATATTGTTGTTTTTTGACTTAGCTCCAGATCTCCAAGATGACTAGTACCCTTTCCATCTCTTACCTGCAGTCCAGTAAAATTTTATGTGAGTATCCACCATGTAATTAGAGAGACCATATCATCTATACTCCTTAACCTGCTGATTGGGGAGTTCCAGGCAGAAGTGAGTCTTATTGGTAAGGCCATCCATTTAATCAAGCAAAGAAACATCCATTTAAGCATAGAAAGCATACCTTAAAGTCAGTGAATGGGGCAAAATGACTGTGATTATGTAGTAACAAAAAAGCCAGGTTAAAACTACAAAGTACCAACAAACAAATATTGCTCCTAATCTGGATATTACATTACTGGGGACCACTTTTCAAATCCAGTGTTTTTTTTTTACTTCCGCTCCCAGATACTTCTGATACGTGCTGCAGGTGGGTATGCAGTTATCATTTCACTTGCAGGGTGAGCATCTACTATGTGCTGGGCTTTTAGCTGTGCACTGAATGAGGAAGCCAAGACCTTCACGTCAGGCCTGCATAATGCCATACGAAAATTAAGTATGCAATAATCCAGTTAGTTTAAATTCATGAGGTCTACCAAGAAAGGTCACTAAAAAATTAATCAATTTGGGCAATATGTAGTAAAGCTTCCTTCAGACAGTATTTCCCAACATGGTCTCTCTTGACATTTGGATATACATTTTTTTTTTTTAATTTCTGAGAAACACATTACCAAAAACCTAATGGACTAAGACAAAATTCACTTATTTTCTCAGTGTCTATGGGGCAGGAATCCAAGCACACCCGGGCTTTGTTTTCTACAAGGTGCCATTCTGGGTTCCCTACTAAGGCTGATCGGAAGCAGGATCCCTTCTAAATTTACATGGTTGTTAGCAGCATGGAGTTCTTCTCAGGCTTCCAGGTAGCAGGGTTCAGTTTCTCACTGGATTTTAGCCAGAAGCCACTCAGCTACTTTGCCACTTGGCCTTCTCCATCTGGCAGTCAACAAAGTGGTGGCTGGCTTCCTCCAAGCCAAGAAGGGAGAGTTGCAGATGATGCAGCCTTTTACACCATAATCGCAAATACCTACTTCTAAGCCCTCTGCCACTTTTCCTTCACTCTGCTGGCTGGAGGTACATTACACATCCCTCCCACACACAGGGGATTTCACAAGAGAATAAGGGGGAATGGGGGTGGCCTGAGAGTCACCTTAGAGTCTGTCTGCCACTCCTGCTTGAGTGTCACTGTTCCCTGCACATAGGACATTCAACATCCCTGACTCTGCATACTGAATGCCATGGCATCTCTGCTTTGAAAAGCAAAATTGTGCCCATACATTTTCAAATGCATGTTATAAGGCAGTATTTCTTCTGGCTGAGAACAATTGCAGCTTCTGGTTATCAAATTGACCACGAAATTGCTAAATTTCTATTCATTTTATGCTTTGTGTGTATGACCAAAAACAAAACAGAAAGTAAGCCTTCATCTTACCTCCCAAATAACAAATCGTAGTCAAATATAAAACCCACCCACCCAGCTATGTGTTACATTAAGTGTAGCTTCATGAAAAAAGAAGACCTTTAAATAAAAGTCAACCTAAAAGTTTCCTGCTCATTTTTCACATAAATGAAACACAAAAGATAGTGGAGTCAAGTTTTAATTCACTAAGTATCCACAAACCTGGCCTCGCCAACTTACTGGTGAAAATACGCTGTAAAGTTCTATTCCTTTCTTTTGGAGCTAAAGTATTCACTTCCTCTCACAGCAGGGCAGCAGAATTGGAAGAGTAAAGTTTAAACTCCCTAAAAGATAGACTTAATTTAATGTCTTTACAAACTGCCCTCACAATTATTGATACAAGAATAGATAATTGTGTCATTTTCCATTTTCATTGCATTCCAAGATTGTACTGAAAATGGATTCATTTGATACCTTTCAGAGTTCTCCTGAAAGATTCAATCAAAAGGTGAATGCTTCACAGAATTGGGGCAGTTTTGTGGTTGTCCTTCTTCCTCATGATGAGACAGATTAAAAATAGAAAGAGAATCCAAATGAAATCTATTCTGGGCACGTTACAGTTCTTCGGGGACTCACTTGCTCATTATAGAAGCCACCTCGATGTGTTGAAATCTATCTCTGCACATGTTTAAGTTTAAAAAAAGAGCAGATAAGATCCCATAGCTATTCATAAAATACAGTTGCCATATAGATACACCTCGAATGTGTATGGTGAATTTAAAGGAAACTTAGAACCATCTCGCTTTTAGAAGCTTACAAAACTTCAAGCCTGATGATTCAATGTCAAAGTCTTCCTTTGAGATACAGTAAAACACAGAGTGAGGTAATTGCAGTAGAAAAGTCTGGTCTTCTGGGAAGGGACTTGAGGTCCTGGGTTTCTAAGGAGATTCCTGGAGCTAATGGGGCTGGTCAGGGCTAGGACCAGGCTAAGGTGAATAGTGTACCTCACTGGAGCACAGAACTTTAGAGATATCAAAATCTCAGGAATAAAAATAAATAATTTTTAAAGCGATATTTTAAAATCAAAATGAACGCAAAAATATAAAGTCTTATATCAAAATATCAAAAATTTTAACACAGATAGGCTATTCCTCCCTTTACCATCCTACATGATTATGTAGCAGGAACGCTGGTTGCCCTCACCTGGAAATTCCCACCCATGCCGTGCTACCCTGCACACCCCACGAAGCAGGTTTATGAGGGGTAACAATGGCATGGAAACAGAATGAGCAGGGCAAGGTTTTACAGGTCATAATTTTTTTAATTGTACAGATATTATTAACATTTCCCACGTGGTTTAAAATATGGGAGGCAACTGTAACTCAGGCTTGGATTTGCTTGGCAGAGCATTGATCCCACGGGGAGCAGCGAAGCCACCTAGAATCTCAGAGCACAGAGCTTTCCGCTCAGCCCCCTCAGCTCTCAGCTGCGTCTGAGGCATGGCTACTCGGTGCGTGTTCACCTGGCAGGCACCGTCAACATCATCTAAGAGCTCTGCTAAAAATACAGGCTCTCCAGTCCCAGTGCAGAATTTGTAGGTTAGAATCTGCATTTTAACATGTTGCACAGATGAAGTGGTGCACAAAGTAATCTGAGAATTATGCTTTTATGAATTTCTAATTTTGTTCCTCAAAAGAATCATGAGCTCTTTATTCTCTGCCTTGCTGTGCACCTTCTCAATAATTCTGGGCCTCTGTATTTGGGTAGTTTCTGTATGTATTATGTAAAGAAGAAAGCAAACTTTTACTTCCTGCAGCATCCTTGTATATTTTATGTTCCTTATGTTTTGTATGTTTGAGCCAACAATGATATATGGCCTCTAGAAAAAAAAATCATATTCTCCTGTGAAAAGAAAAGAAGAAATAAAAAATAAGCAGGGTTTATGGCCATAGGAATGTTTGATGCCTGACCCATACCAACTGTTCCTGTGTAGAAAGATGGGTAACTTTTAAAGAAAAATATCAAAATTGACAGCATTAACCTTGAAACACTGGTCCTTTGGGGTTATAAATGTCTGCAATCTTGCAAGGTGAAGATATTTAGAAATGAAGAGCAAAGGGAAAGTGTGGGCATGAAAGAGAAAATATCCTTGCCTCCCAAGCAAAAAGGAGGATCTCCAAAGCTGAATGTTGAGCGGACTCACGGACAAAATACCCCTGATCCCTTCTGGCCATTTGAATGAACTTAGTACATTCTTTAGGTAAAAATTCAATAACTCCCACCCCTGCCAGGAGAACAAGTTCTTCTTAGAAAAATATAAAATAAAAATCCATTTGTTTCATTTTCACCAGTGGAGAACTAAAGTTTTGAAGAACTATGCAACTCAAAATTCATGGAATTTAATTTTGAAGAATCTTTAGATAACAGTTTGCTCAGGATGACTTGTTATAATCCAAGATGCTCTTTAAACAGAATCCCGGTTTTCCGTTATCCAGATCCATATCTATACAGCTCATTGAGAAAAATGTTAATACAAACATGAGGTATAGTATTATATTAACTCCTCCACCTGTATTCAGAGAAAGAGGCGCGGGGATTTTATGGAAATAGCTAAAGGGATCGGAGAAGAGGAGAAAAATAATATTAAACAAAGCTGTATGAGTGAGAAAGGGATGTGAAAATTAATATGTTTGGGTACAATCTATTTCTGATGATACTGAGGAAAATATTTTGTTGTACTATGTACCAAAGAAGCCAAAATTAACTGATGCACAAATTTTAGAAAGCCGCTATTCTATTTGATATAAACTTGCTCATAAATCTTAATATCAATTTTATTAACTGATCTACAGTAACATGAAATATAAAGTGAAAAATCTCCTGCTGTTTAAATAACTAATAAAAAAGGGTTAAATAGAAGAAACACCTTTCTTTTCCTTTTCACAGGTTAAGTTACCAGCACTACCATTCAGGATCTTTATATTTTAAACCTGAAAAATCCATCCCCCCTCCCAGTTCTTTCCATTTATGGCAGCATATATACCACACAGTTTGCTTTGTCTGATATTTACTCTGACTGTTATCCACTTCATTCCTGCATTCCCCTTACTACTTTTTTTTGTAATTTGACACCTGCTGAAAAAGTTGCATTGACAGCCCAGGAGACCAAAAACCTCTATTTATCCAGAGAAAAGTAAAGAGAAAAGCAATGAGACTCACAGTGTCCCCGACCTCCAGTGCAACCTCAGTCTAACAGCTGAGCCTGCAGCTCTCGGAAACCCCACCCACCAGCTGATCTGCTTTTTTTTATCCCCCAAAGCTATTGGTGACCTGTAAGGTGAGGCACAAGACTAGTTTCAGGGGAACTGCCTGGCGTGTTGGCATGGAATGTGGATAACAGATGAAATCTGCAAGAAGATAATAGAACCTGTATGCCTCTTCTCACCTCAAAATAAAATGGATTTGGTATGGATCAAGCATTGAGTGTTCAAAATTCTGTGTGTGAATGTGTGTGTGTACATGTGTGCACACACATGCATGTACACATGCATGTTCAGGGTGTGTACCTATAGGGAATTCTTAGATTTTCCATGTATTCAATCACCTTTTTCATTTCACCTTCTAATGTGAATGATCTCATATGTGGCCTGAAATCCTGCAGTTCTTGTAAGTTCCCAGTGAAGCAGAGGCAAATGGCCTATGGAGGGGCAAGTGTGAAGATGAGATGAGAGATATTTGCTACTAGTCAACTATAGTTCCTCGTTTTGTTGTTTTTAGAGTTAATCTCATTATAGAAATAAAAATATTACCTTGATATCGAAGCCACTAACTATCTGCATGGTAAACATTATTACTCTCAGCATAGTTGACTTCATCATGATGATGAACACTGATGGAATCATAGAATCTATGATTCAGGGGGAATCAATATTTGCCTGATAAATGTTCTATTATGTATAATGTACTGTGTTAGCAGTATTTGGCCTGTCCAGCTTGTAGAGAGGAGGTCACTCATACATTGCCCTACCCTTAAACTTGGGCTAAATGTTCATTGATACAAGACCTCTCAGTGGTTTGGGAGCTGGCTCCAGGAATCTCCAGCTGACCAAAATTATTTATCACCTTGCCTTCAGTTGGAGAGTAGAGCACATTTTATTTTCTAAGATTTATCATGTACAGGTACAAAATCCCTATGATGCATGTGATCTTTATGTATATCTAAATTGTACCAATAAACTTAATTTAAAAATAATAAATTGTGTCATTTTTAATTTTCATCTTTATGGTTGGTTTCAACATGCTACAATTTTAGATAACAATAATCAACATGCTTAAAATTTTTCAAACAGCCAGAAATGACTCATCTAGTAATGAAATGTTAATTTTTCACTTTGGAAAAATTCCATGCCTCCGTTTCTAGTCTATCCTCAGGCACTTGTATATACAAAGATGACACAAGATCTATATTAGTGTTCCTTAATGAAAATTTAAAATTTCTTCCTGTAAGTATGGGCCACAGGGTGGAGAACTAGTTGATGGATTTCCAAGGAACTTCTTTTCTAAATTGGGATATAAGTCTGTAGATAGAAAAAGATGAGATTGATGAGAGAACGTTTCACACAGACAAATTTTTTGGAAGTTAGGAGTTTCTGAGTAGAAAATTATCAAAGGGTATCACAGTTTGTAGACATCTCTGAGAAGGCAGCTGATGTTGCAGTCAGTCTCTTTTTATATAAGCACCAGAAAATTCCTACACATTTCTATACAGTGAGAAAATAAAACTAAAAAGTGAGCCAAGTTTATAAGAGGGACATTCCATGCTAGTTCATTTTATTTTCATCTGGCTGGGTGCTGACCGATTCTGTGTTCTGGTCCTAGACACAGAATTATTGTTTCCCAGATGCTTTGTTTTAATGGTTGGGCCATGTGACTAGTTCTGTCCAGTAGAATGGGGGCAAAGTGATATCTGTCATTTCCAGGGCTGACCATCAAATGTCCTATCTGATTTACTTTCTTCACTCTTTGGGGAGCTGAATGCAGTGTCCCTTAGACAACTCCAAAGAATCTGTAGAAGATGAAAGTCCCAAAGAATGGAGAGACTTGCTTATAGGAGACAGTTCCACTTTCTCCGACTAATACACATGCTGAGCATTTTGTAGACCAGTGGACAACGTTTCCTAAACTTAATTTCCTCTGACATCTTTCCAAGAAACATTTTGAGGGATGATGGTTTTAGTAGTTTAGTGCCATCATTAATGCCATGTACAAGATTTCTTACATATAATTAAAGCTCTGAATAAATGGACCTCAAGAAGAGAATTATCCAAGTAATACAGGATTGTAATCACACAAGCAGAAGAAAAGAGAGAAGTGTCCATCTGGGAAAGTAGAAGGTAGGCAGCTAAAGAATTGGAGAAGACCTGCGGTTGCTGGAGGCTGCCCACACACAAGGCATGAGAAGGATCACTAGCTGCCCCTAGGCGCACAACCTGGCCCCAGCTCATAACTAGCAAAGACAAGAGGAACTCAGTCCTATAACAGTGAAAAACTAAATTAAGCCAAACAGACCTGAACGAATGTGGAAGTGGATTTTCCCCAGAACCACCAGAAGGCACAGCAGCCCTGGAAAACCTTGATTTTGCCCTAAAGAGAGGATTTAATCAAGCCCATGCTGTACCTATCATTCTGATCTATGGCACTTGGAGAGTACACATTAGCATTTCAAGTCACTATATTTGTAGTAATTTGTTACGGCAATGTTTGAAAATGAAAACAGAGATTAATATATTAAGTTATTTCCACTTGTACCAGTGGAGTGAATAGTCTGAGCAGGACAATAGGTAGTAGAAATGAAGAGTTTAAAAGACCCAAGCTTAGTTGGGCACGGTGGTGCTTGCCTGCAATTCCCAGACTCTGAGGCAGCAATTTAGCAATGTAGTGACATCCTGACTCAAAAATAAATAAATAGGCCGGTGAGATAGCTCAACAGCATAAGCGCCTGCCTGGCAAGCGCAAGGTCCTGAGTTTGACTCCCGGTACCCACATATGAACAAAAGGGCAGGTGATATCGCTCAGCGGCACGGGCACCTGCTCACGCACAAGGTCCTGAGTTTGACCTCCGGTACGCACACACAAAAATAAATAAATAAATAAATAGGAGGGCGTGCTAGAGATGTAGCTTAATGTGAAGATCTAGGGTTCGATCCTGAGTACACACACACACAAATGCCCCACGGACATTCATCCTGCCGACTACTATCCACCCTCAACCCCCAGAAATGTCCCAAGTACCTCACCTGGCTTTCTACTCACCTGATAAGAGGAGCCCCTCACCCTTGATGCTGAGGCAGTGTTGCCTAATTAGGAGTCAGGGTTTTCATCAACGCATCCCAGGAATAAGGCAGGTCCACTGGTGTCAAAGGTGATCACGTAAGGAGCCAAACTCCCAACTCCACCTAGCAGTAATGAGGAGGTCTGCACAAGAGACCAGCAGAAGCCACATGAGGAAGCCAAGATAAAAGAAAGGAAAGCTTCAGAAAGAGGTGAAATCAGTGTTAACTGACCAAAAAAATAAGTAAAACAATGGTTTAAAAATTGGTTGTAATGGTAAAGCAATAATTTTTCTGGATAGTATGGGGTTAAAAATTTGATCGTGCTTATTAAACATTGTTACCTATCATTTTTACATCAACTATGTGATAAAGAAAGTTTATTTGGGAAGGAGGAGGGAGGAAAACCACTGCACATTGTTTAGAGACCACTGATGACTTAGGCACAAAATGATTTGGATTGAACGATGTTGGCATAGTGGATGACACTATGAGTATAATGAATGTTATGTAAAATGTAGATGCTGAGTAGAAAGTGATCTGTTTTGTTTGTTAGTTTGTTGTTACAGAATATGGCTATGAAGCACAGATATAGGAAAATAGCTAGAGATTAACAGGATGTCTGATTATTATATATAAAAAAGGGGCTTTCATTATATTTATACAATGAAGAGTCTTTAGAGAATAAGAGGCAAACAACTCCAAAGTAGGAATAATTGACTGCAAAAGTTCTCCAGGAGACCATGGGACACCAGTTACCAGGGGATTAGTCTTGGCTGGGAACGGGCTTCTCTCTGAAGACAAGATCACAAAGTATGGAGCAAAACTGAGTGGAGAAACACACTTTTAGTGGCAGGGGTCAAATCAACAGGGTGCTCCTGTGATGGTTTTGGGATTTTCTCAGTAGGTTAGAGCACAATAATTTTCTAATAGTAAAGAGAAGGAAATGTAAGTGTTACTATGAGAGTTCTAGGACTGAGCAAATGTAATTAGTGATTCTTTGATCAATAATTATAATAAATGGAAATAACGATGTCTTAAATAGTTGGTTTTTTTGAGCATTCCCATTATTTTGAAAAATCATTTCTCTTCCTTTGAAATTAAAAATACCATTAGTAAAATTGTCATGCTTTACTATTGGTTTTTAAAAAGTTAATTATAGCTCTGCCATCACCTAGGTATTTGTGGCCAATTACTACAATTTATTTGCAGGGAGAAAGCCAAAACTAAAAGGCCATATTTTTAACTATACAATCAGGAAAGAAAAATCACTGAATAATAACATTTTTCTACCTCAGTCAATGGTAGGCTGCATCATTACTTACTAATAGATGTTACAAGCCCCTTTTTGTCCCCTCTTTATTTATTTATTTATTTTTTTTATGGGTACCGGGCGTCGAACTCAGGACCTCGCGCTTGCCAGGCAAGCGCTTATGCCGCTGAGCTACCTCACCGGCCTCCCTCTTCATTTTTTTACGTGCTACAAACCAAGTTCAGGTATGATATTTGGTCCTAGATACCATGGGCCCAAACTTATTTTGGGGGACTCCAGACACACAACCTTGTTGTTTAGGCATCTGGGAGACAAAAGCAAAAGGCAGAGGAAGTGCAACGGAGTGTGAATGTACCATTACAACTGCCGGCCTTATCTGGAAGCCCAGAGACAACTGAATAGGGCAAAAATGTGGCTAAAGTCATGTTAAGAGAGCAGAGGTCTGGTTAGAAGGTTCCTTGACCAAAATAAATAAATAAATAAAAGTCGATCATGCTTAATTAAACAGTCTCTATTCTTACCTGCCACTTTGATGTTAAGGTCTCCTAACAATGCAGGATGTCTCTTATTGGCCTATAGCTGGACTGAGCACAACAACTACTCTATGTACATTTCCCTGCTACACATACCAACATGACTGCAAGCATTAGTCACACGTTAAGATGTGCCTGACATGGTGCCATGTTTTGTATGTACATTTACACTATTATCGTGAATAATTGAATACCACTCCAAAAATTAAGTCATCACTGTAACACTAGAGGCAGGTTGAAAACATGAAAAATATGAGTATTAGCCCATGAGGTAATAGAGCTTCTCTTCGTATTGTTTATCTTTTCATGTTTTCAACCAAAAACGACATCACTGGGTGATTCTGGAAAAGTCGGGTGATCTTTGTCCTGAGTCCACCATGATCTAGGCAAGAGCTTGCTCAAGTCACTTGACATCTTTAGAACTCCAGACTTTTCTGATAGGGAGACTTCAATCAGACCTTTGACTTACTGATGTCCAGACTCCTGCAGTAATCTCATCAGCATGTTGGGCTCCTGTCCCCAAATGTGAGTTTTTGTGTGGGCACACATATTACAGAAACTTTAAATCCCTGCCGCCCAGTTATGATCCTATCACAAGTTCAGTTGTGTCCCTCAGAAAGAAAGGTTCAATTCTAACCCAAGGTACCTGTTAAATGTGACCTGATTTGGAAATAGAGTCTCTGCATATATAATTAATTTAAAATGAAGTCCTACAGGATAGAGAGGGAGAGGGACATCTGAATCTAATATGACTGGTATCCTGGTAAGAAGAGAAGAGACAGAGACACACAGGGAGAAGTTATGTGATAATTGAGGCAGAGATGGGATTGAAATTCTGAGTATTGCTAGAAACCGCCAGAAACTAGAAAAAGCAAGGGACTACCTTTCAAGAGAGCCAGAGTGTTCCCAACACCTTGAGTTCAGACTCTGGGCTCCAGAATGATCAGACAATAAATTTCTGTTGTTTCATGCTTCCTAGTTTGTAGCAATGGTTTAACGGCAGTTCCAGGAAGCTAACACAGACCCCATGGTAAGAAAGCCAAACGAAGTGTAAATTCTCTGCCATCAACCCATCAGCATACTCCGTCAGCAAATCCTTTTGACTTCACCTGCAGAGTACACCTAGAATCTAGCAATTTGCACCAATTCCCACTCCAGTTCTCTGGTTCAGTCCACCATCCACCATCTCTACCTTCAATATCGAGCTATTCCTCTTCCTTAATCAGTACTAGGCTGGCTGCACCATTGCTTACTGCTAATAAATGTCATGTTCTCTTTTCCTACCCACCTTTTTATTTTCATCCTTACTTGCTACAACTCAGTGCAGACATGTTTTCTTGTCCATGGCACTCGCATGTTTTCAACCAAGGATTGGTGAACTAGGAAACAGGGCTCTTCCCCATTCAGAGGTGTCAGTTAAAGAGACTTTCCCAGGGAACCGCAATTCTCTCTGGCTTTTATCTAATACATCAGCCAGTGTCAAGGCTCCTGAGAGATTGCATACAAGATGCTTTCACAGTCTGGAAGTTTAAGACATGAGATTTAACCCATATACACTCATTTCTGTACTGTCTATGGCTGCTCTGGTTTCAGCAGCAGAGAGCTATTGGTTGTATCACAGACTGAAAGGCCTACACAGCTGAAACTATCATCTAGACACTTACAGAAAATGTTTGCTTCCCATTCAAAGCAATCTAGGATCTTGTAACTGTGTCCAAAAGGTTCAGAGCCTCGTTTTAGGACCTACATGAGTCTCTTGTTCAAATCCATTCACTCAGGGAAAGACTGTTCCTCAGTTGTTCACACCATGTGGACCATCTTTGGAAATGTGTGGTTGGAAAGGTTTGTTGCAGAGTGGATTACATCTGCACATGCCATCTGCTATATCCACACACAAAGAATAAATCCCCCTCTGTGTTATCTTTCCACTGCTGTGACAAAATACCTGACATAAACAATTTAAAAAAGAAAAGATTGCTTTTGGCTCATGGTTTCAGAGATTTCAGTCCATGGTTAGCTACCTCCATTCCTTTTGGACCCATGGTGAGGCAGAAACATCATGGCAAACTCATAGTGGCAGAAGCTGCTCATCTTGTGGCATCCAGGAAGCAGAAAGAGCCCAAGAGGGCCCAGAAATACCAGGGACCAAATATATATCCCAAGGTCATGCCCCATGATCCACTTCCTATAACTAGGATCTACCTCCTGTTTCCACCACCTACCAAAAATGCCATAAAATTATAATCTCATCAGTGGAAACCAGTGGATTACTACACTGATGAAATTAGAGCCTCATGATCCAATCACTTCCCCAAAGCCCACCAGCAACCAATCCTCCAACACAATGATCCTTGGGAGGAAGGGGCATTTTGGATCCCAGACATAACACACTCATTGGAGGATGGATCTAGGAACAGGAAAATAATGGCACCCCTATGTTGTCATGTTCTAGTGTAAAACTTGACAGACTTCAAGAATTCCAAATGTGAACCTGTTTTTCTTGATTGATGAAGATGTCAGAGGATAGAACACATTTTATTTAACATATTTTATGGTAGTATACAACTTTAAACATGTAGATATAAGGAATATGAGTCTCCAATGGACTTGTGCACTAATCCCGTACGTATTAGTGGGCTTGTATAGGAGAAAAATTCTAATAGATTTTAACTTTTGTTTTCTCTAAATTAGACTGAAAGTTTCATTCAGTAATACATGTAGCCATGTATACTCCAGCATAGACATTGTGTAGTAATTATAACCTGGCAGGTCTGGCCTCAGAGAATTGAAATTCTAGCCTTTTGTACAATCCCAGGATTCACGTTGTTTGTTTGCCTTACATCTTTGTGATTAATGTTTATAGGAATTGATAGCTTAGCAACACTGGAACATGTTTAGCTTCAGAATGAGGTTCTATGAATTTATAAATGTTCTTCAATCTCAGTTGATATGAATAAAGCTTAGGGAAAAGATGGTTTTAGCTAGCCTCAAATTAATTTCTCATTGTGCTGATCTCAGAAGTCCTTTCAGTAGCCCAACAGAGCCTGCAAGATGATTTCTAATCCTGGGCATCTTCAATAATAGAATATGCTTCAAGTCTGAAGACGCTTTTAAATTATTCTTTCTTTTCTGTTTCCCAATTCAACCATCAGGTGATGTTAGATATAAATCATTATGATTATTATGCATGTGTCAAAACACTTAACCAGAATTTGCCAGTGACCGCCCTTACAAGTTGTGCTGGTGAAATATTCCTAATATTTGCTAGTGGCAAGAATCACTATTGGGTTTTCAGTCATAGATCCTCACAACTTTAATCTGACAGATTTTCAATAGGGGCCATGTGCCAGACTGCACATACATAGAACTATTAATTATGTAGCAGTGGGGACATACGCAATGTAGCTGCAGATCTCGCTGTCGTGGAGCTATGGTCCATTGGATAAACCAGAAACAAGGCAAATATTAGTACAAAAAATAACTACTTGAATTTTTCTTACATGTCAGGAAGGACCACGAAGGAATTATATGAGATGAACCTGCCTTAACTGGCAGGGAGGGGGACAGATCACAGGAGGCTTTTTTGAGGAAAAGATATTTACGTGGAAACCATTAGAATGCATAGATGTTAAAGCGTTTGCCAAGACTGAAGGAGGAAAGAACTCTGATCAACTGAATGAAGACCACCGTGGCTAGAGAGGAATAAATAAAGCAAAAATGGTGTCAAAGACTAAAGAGAGGCACATGGCCCAGATCAAGGACAGTCCTCCACATGAAATTGGGACACTTTTTCTGTACTGTGCCAGATGATAAATATTTAGACATTATTAGTCATGTGACAAAATCAAGAATGTTTTGCAGATCCTTCTATATCAGAAAGGAAAACAAATCTGTACTTTTTTTTTTTTTGTGGGTACCGGGGGTCGACCTCAGGACCTCGCACGCCAGCAGGCGCCTGTGCCGCTGAGCGATATCACCGGCCCCTTTTTCGTATGTGGGTTCCGGGAGTCGAACTCGGGCCCTCGCGCTTGCCGGGCAGGCGCTTAAGCCGCTGAGCCATCTCACCGGCCCGGAAATCTGTACTTTTTAATTGACAAAATTAAGATACAGTGAGGACAGTGTGTGTGTGTGTGTGTGTGTGTATTAGTGATAAGAATAGAACTCTTTTGGGGGGAGGATAAGATTTCGATTAATAAGGCTTCAAATTCAGTGTTTTCTGTGACCCAAATCACTAGATTTTATGTATTTCATCTTCAAAAATGTCTTTTTACACACAAGGGCATTACCAAATACTGACAGAAATCATATGATTTTTCGGCATGTTCATCACTTAGAATCAGGTATTTACAGACTTCTTTTATATTCTTACCTTGATATTTGCTTTTATCATGTCATCATGCTGCAGTTTAATCATTTCCACTTGAATGTGATACGGAAACACCTCAATTGCACAGTTAAGAAGATTTTGAAATACAAAAATTTCCTTTGCACTTGCACTGAGATTTGGAACGTATTACTGGAACTATTAATGAAGTTTGTGGGGAATGGTCCTTTCTTTTATTTTTTATTTATTTATTTATTTATTTATTTATTTATTGGTACCAGGAATCAAACTCAGGACTTTGCACTTGCCAGGCAGTCACTTGTGCCACTGAGCTATAACCCCGACCCTTCTTTTATTTTAAATGATGCTAGGTAATATTGTTCCTAATGTTCTAGGGAGGAAAAACTATAAGATTTTGCAAATGATAAGAGGACCAAGAAATGGAGGGTAATAAAAGGGAGAGGAGCAAAGGAGACATAAAAAGAATTAAGATGGGTTATGTATATGCACCAACTCCCCATGATGAATGCAAATCATTATGTACTATAAACATGTAAAAATAAAAATAAAATTAAAAATACAAGATTCTAACTCACAATTAAATTGTAGTTTAAGGGCCCATGAGATGGCTCAGCGGCGTAAGTGCCTGCCTAGCAAGCGCGAAGGCCCGAGTTCGACTCCCAGAAGCCACATACGAAAAAAGGGCCGGTGATATCGCTCAGTGGCAAGGGTGCCTGCTGGTGCGTGAGGTCCTGAGGTCGACCCCCGGTACCCACATAAATAAATAAATAAATAAATAAATTGTAGTTTAAGTGATACCCAGTTTTTTCTATACTAAAATATTTATCTTCCTTTGCAGTAACTGAAGTTTCTATTTTCCACAATCTTATGGCAAATATTATGTATATTCTCTGTTTCAGCGGCAATTTTCTTGATATTTACTAATTTTGCAGATACAATGACCAAGAAACACAGGGAAAACCATGCAATTGTGGAAGAATTTGAACTGAAAATGTGTGACATGCAGGTTCACTTGTTTCTTAGCTATTCTCACAGCGTTTCTCACCACAGGTGGGTTCTTAACCCAGATTTTCTTTTACTCAAAATTATATTTTATTTCAAGAGTCTCAAAAGAACATTCAAACAAATTATCCTAAACCCTTCAATGTCAGGAAGACAGCTAAGAAGTGTTCATTATAACAGTCCCTCCGAATTCAATCCTAAGCACCTTAATGAAGAACAGAATCTAAAGATTTTTTCATTCTTAGCTGAGAAAACATCCCACACACTGGCGTGTCTGGCAACGAGGAATTTACTGTGATTTTGTTTCTCACTGTACCAAATCTTGATCTTTCCAAGACAAGCAAAAGAATACAGAAGTGAAATAAAATTGGTGAATTGATTTAAGAGCTGAATGCTAAGCTTCAAAAGTGATCCTTGATAAATACGCATCTGTTTTAGTTTTTCAGCACTCTGTAATAAATTTCCATAAACTTAGAGGCTTAAAACAACACCCATTTGTGAGGTCAGCGTTCTGTAGAAAACCTAGCATAGTGTGGCTTGGTTCTCTGCTCGCTACTAAAATTGTCAGGACTGAGTATTGGGCAGAACCTGGGGGAAATTCTGCTTCCCAGCTTGTCCTAGTTGACAGCGTCCTGTGCCCTTGGGAAAAAGACTGACGTCCTCCCTTCCCTGCAGCCTCTGAGCTGAGAGGGAGTCTACTATTAGCGCCTGCTCCATTTCTTTTCTTGTGACTCGGTTTACCCAGGCCTAGCCAGAGAGTAACATTTTCTTAGTCAACTGAGCCATATTGCACTTAATCTAGAGGGAAAACCCCACCAAATACACAGTCCTAACGATTGGGAGGCGGATTTGGGCAGGGGGAGCATCTCCGAACTTTCCTACCACAACATACATGAGATGCCAGAAGAAAAACAATTTTAATTCCCACATGTATAGATATACATACATTCTTTTTCCTTTTTGAACTTTTAGATTTCATTTCTGAATCTCAGAAAGCAATCTGCATACTAGAAATGGATTTGCATCACAAGATTTGTAGCAGAGTACTATAGTGATTGCATAAATAAAAGTGATAAAATATAAGAGGGTGGAAAAGCTTCATGGTCATGAGATCTCAAATAATAATTTCATTTCTAAAGCTAATGTCACCTTCCTTCCCCCCAAAATTTCCTTCTCATGAAAACAGGTTTTGTTTTGTTTTTTTTAATAAGGATTATGGTAGTTGCAAACATTCAGCTAGCAATATGCAGGGTGAATATTTGTGAGCATAAAAATATTTAAAATATTAAAATATTCAGAAACTGAAATTCAATACTTTTTCTCAGAAAAATATTTTTTGAATTGTGAAAAGTGCTGTATTATTGGAAACACTCAAGTATTGTGTAAATAGAATCCATTACTGCCCACAAAGTAGAAATTTGAACAAAGAGGATGGTAAAGGTGAGCATTTCTAAAGTAAGAGCTGTCTAAAAATAAATTTAGGTAGACAATATACATAAGTATTTTTTATTTTACTGTCTAACTTCAAGGATTAATCATTGTATAAATAATCTTGTCTACTTATCACTAAAATCATTATATTCCTTTTGTAAAATATGTCAGACAAAAGAAATCATAGTTTTTAAAATATTATATTATACTCGTGCTCTTACTGGATGCCCAAGGTCAAACATATTTCATTAATTTGTCATTTCAAGGTTTAGGTGTTGGTGTTTAAAAGTAGTTTTTATTGAGCAGTTTGTAGCTTTTTAATGATAATTTAGTATAGCACCACAAAGGACACATAAAATATTATGTAACCACTATAACATGTCCATTTATATTTTTGTCAATTAAATCAAAGGTTTTTGCATATAAAATACTCTATAGAATTCTTGCTGTGGTTGCTCCGATTCTCCTCAAGAAAAAGTCAAAGAAGCAGCACACAGAAACATTTAATTCAGAAAGAATGTATTTTACAGCAGAAGAGAAAGACTGATTAAAAGCAAGGAAAGAATGTTCAAATCAACTCAAGACTGTGAGGGTTGGCTGGAGGTTGCTTTGCTTCCAGGGTGGACTTCAAAAGCACAATGTCTTCTCGGTTGCCATGGAAAGCCAGGTTTTGTGTGCCCTTATTTGTTTGCAATCTATTTGTTTTTTTCTGATTAACATGCTATCTGCTAATGAAAGGAAAGACTAAAAAATTAACTTCTGCAGTAAGAAAGAAAACTGTTATTAGATGTCTCTATATTTGACAAGAATGAATTATGCTTTTTTTTATTATTCAGGAATAAAACCTATCACGATCAACTGGCTGCCTGTCCCTCAGGTTCCAGTCTGTTTCATTTATCTTTTGTTCCATAAAAAGCCATCCCAAAACTTAATCATGTAAGAAATGAACCATTTTGCTATGATTGTGTATTCTGTGGGCCAGAAACTCAGATGGCATATGGCGTTAATGGCTTGTCTCTGCTCCGAAATATGTCTGGGAAACTCGGCTGCAAGGACCCCAGGGGTATCTCAGATCTCTAGGGAACTGAATTATTTGGAAGCTTCTGCACCCACATATCTGGCACTTCACCTGGAATGAGTTGAAGCCTGCAATCTTAAAAAAATACACGGCCTTTCCATACGGCTTAGAGTTCATCAGTGTGGCAGCCCCAGAGTAGTTTCTCGGACGTCAGCTCAGGGCTTAAAGAGAGATCATTCCAGCCAATCAGGCATAGCTACATAACCTGAGAAACTACATGGCACCACTCCCTCTACACGCCACTGATCATGGTACTTATAAGACCACCAAGATTCAAGGGGACTGCACGTTATCCACACTTCTCAATAGGAGGAGTGGTGAGGAGTTTTTTCCCACACTTTAAAATCAACGCATCTTTCGCAGTTATTATTTCTCTATTAATTTTCAATTACCACATTTGTGAAAATGAGTGCTAAGAATGGCAGAATTCTCTGTTCACTAACAGTACAGTAAACACACACACACTTTGGAACTTCCCAGAAGTCGGCTGGGTCTTAAACCCACTTAATCCATTTTATTGCTTTAATTGACTGATTCACATTAGCTGAGAACATTTCATTTGTACAGTGGTTTTTCAACAACTGATAACAAAATAAACCAGTTGATAAACTAGGTGGTAACACTTGAGATAGTGCCTAGTGTCTAATGAAAAGGATTAAAAACAAATATTACACGAAAGAAATGAATGGTAGGCATTCAATAAACATTCGTTGAAATAGAATCTGTATGTTAGTATTACCCCAGTTGTATTTGAGCTCCTTTTCAGAATGACCCTGGATCAGAAGACAACAAACTCTTTTGTGGCCCTCCCTTTACTAGTTCTGCATTTCCATAAACCTCACGTGGCCATGAGAATAATGGAAAGTAAACTTGATTTGTCCTAAAATACAGATTCTATTCTTCTTCAATTCATTCTATAAACATGATTGTGCACCTCTTTGGATTTTGGGTTTTTTTGTCTGTAAAATGACAGTTGGATCTAAATAACCTATAAATTCCCTTACATTACTGAAAGTTTTTGTGTTTTTTTTTTTTATTTCTTTCATTGTTTGTTCTATTGTAGTTGCTATTGTTACCTTACCATACACACAGAAAGCTGGTAAATCAAAATCGTCTTCTGAAATAGGTTCACCAGTAGAAATAATGGTAGATGATGATGATTCCCCAGGTGCCTACATTTAATCCTGTTGTCTGATGTTACATTTACATTATGAATATGATTGGTTTGAGTTCTTTCCTTGATGGTAGAGTGTTTCTGGTATTCACAGACTATACCCGGAACTTAGGAACAACAAATAAGATGTGTCTTTGAGTAGATATGTTCTGAAACTAAACTTAGGATGCATGAAACATATAACCTGACATTCTAATCCCCAGTCATATTTGCAGCAAGATCAGAAATGGAGTAAAATTGCATTTTTCACTTGAAACAAGCAGCAGATGCTTGCTAACGAGCCAAAGGAAAATCCCTCTTGAGTATTACTGGAAGCCTGGTCCAAATAAAAAGTGGTTTTATTTCCCAATAACTAAACCCCTACCTCCTGGCATCACTGCTACTTACACCCAACTTGACAACCATGCATACCTTCAGATAATGAGGACTGACTTGTTCAGCACCACCCAACGTCATAGCGGACCATGACTGCAGACCACGACTGACCAGTTGCATGGACTTCTCTGAACCCAATTAGGGCAGTACAGCTGTAGCCACCTCAATTTAAGAGTCTGAAATGCCCAATAAAAAAATCACAATTGTGCCTTAAAATTTGAGTTTCTAGAAAAGAGGTAGTGGCTATAGGTAAAGTAATGATATATTTAGAGTTAATATATCAATTAATGTATTTTTATTGTACTTATAATGGCAATATCAGACAGGGATGGAAATTAGACCAATTTAAAAAATCATCTTCAGGGGCTGGTGAGATGGCTCAGCAGCTTAAGCACCTGCCCGGCAAGCGCGAGGGCCCGAGTTTGACTCCCGGAGCCCACATACGAAAAAGGGGCCGGTGATATCGCTCAGCGGCACGGGCGCCTGCTGGCGCGCGAGGTCCTGAGGTCAACCCCCCCCGGTACCCACAAAAAAAAAATCATCTTCAGTTCCACAAAGATAATATGATATGTGGTAATTTTGTGGCAAGGATCCAAGAAAGAGGCAATCAAATTCTGCTGACAATCTGAAATAAGAAAGCCTTAACTGTCAGAGTTAATAGTTAATTTCTTAGGAAGTTGAGTGGTGTTATG
The DNA here is from genome assembly GCA_028451465.1 of Erethizon dorsatum. NCBI lineage: Eukaryota > Metazoa > Chordata > Mammalia > Rodentia > Erethizontidae > Erethizon > Erethizon dorsatum. The sequence continues at coordinate 63,535,405 of CM051833.1, forward strand.
GTTTATATCTAGATGTTCCCCCAAAACCTCATGTGCTCATAGGTGGGGCTTTTGGGAGGTGATTGGACCATGGAGGTGTGATATTCCTCAGTGGACTGGTCCAGCGATGAGTTTACAGCTAAATGTGGTGTCGGGAGGTAAAGCCTGTTGCAAGAAGTGGGTCACTGGGGGTGTGCTCTGGAAGGATATATCTCCCTCCATTCCTCCTTTGATCCATCTCTCTGCTTCCGCTGCCATGCCACGAGCTGTTTGTCCTCTGCCAGGCCCCTCTGCCATATCTCCCTGTCTTGAAGCCAGCAGACTATGGACTGAAACCTCTACAAACTGTGAGTCAACATAACCTTTCCTCCTTTAATTTGCACGTGTTGGGTATTGTGTCCAAGCTACGAGAAACAGGTTGTGGCACCAGAGAAGTAGGGTCATTGCTGTGACACTACCTGACCATGTGGTTTCAAAGCCTTTGGAACTGGCTTGCAGGAGGAGTTTGGAAAGGTTTGGAGATGCAGAGTGGAAAAACAGATCTGAAGAACTTCAAGCCAAGCTTGATGGGAGTTTCTGCTCAGAGCTCAAAAGACCAGAATGCTGATAAAAACGTAACCGGTAAAGGCCAGACTCAGGTGGTTTCAACTGGAACAAGGACTGCGTTGGCAGTTGGACTCCAGGCCATGTGCATTATGCTCTGGCAGAAAATTTGTCTGCATTTTGCTCATGTCCAGAGACACTGCGGGAGACCGATATTAATCTGAATTAATCTGGTGGAAGAAATTTCGAGGCAGTCCAGTGTTGAGGTGGTGGTGTGACTACTGTGGGGGGCTGTTAGCCAGTTCTACCTTAAGAAGCAAGAGCAAAAGCCTCAGCTGAATGATTTTAAAAGTTTTGAGTTTGGCCAGAAAGAAAGCTTCTGTAAAGTTGGGGCCCGCAAAGATGAAGAAGAGGAGAGCTTAGTTGCTAAAAAGATTAGCATTAAAAAGAAGCCAAATTCTTCACTATAGGACAATAGGAAAAAGGGCTTAAGAATATGTGAAAGACCCTTCACAGACTCGAGAGGGGAAAAGCAAGATTTTGCTTTGAGAATAAAACGCCTAGAGAGGGCAGTTCAAGCAAATGCGAAGTGGAAGACAAAAGGTTAGTGAAGACACCAGGATGTTGGGAAATTGAGAACATCTGAGGAAAGCCACAAGAAGTGAGCAAAACCAGCCCAAGAGAACAACCACGAGGGCCATAACTACTGGTGATGCCATAGGGACAGGGCCACCCAAGCCCTTTGGAGATCACATCTTACCACAAATTGCCCCCAGTGCTAGACATGGAACTATGGAATTTAACATTTGCCCTGCTGGAGTTTGGTCTTGCTTTGGTCCCATTCCTTTCTATTCCACTATTTCTAGCTTTTGGAATGGAGCATTTATCATGTGCCATTGTATGTCAGCAGTGTTTCACTTTCTTTTCACTTTTACAACTGTTCCCAGTTAAGAGTTTGCCTTAAATCTCAATCAGTTTGACTGAAACCTCAGAGATTTTGGACTCAGACTTTTCAGAAATGCTGAAACTGTTAGGACTTCTGCAACTTTTAGAGATGTACTAAATGTTTTCCATAAAAGGATGTGCATGAGTCTTTTGAGAGACAGGGGCAGGGGGATTTTATGGTGTGTATTACGAATGTCCCCCCAAAACTTCATGGACTCATAGGTGGGGATTTGGGGAGGTGACTGCACCATGGGGATTAGTCCACTGATGAGTTTATAGCTAAAAGTGATCTTGTAAGGTAAAGCTTGGTTGGAGGAGGTGGGTCACCGTAAGTAGGGCCTGAAAGGGTCTCTATCTCTTTCCCTCTTCTCTTGATCTCTCTCTCTGCTTCCAGCCACCACGCCACGAGCTCTTCCCCTTCTGCCATGCTGCTCTGCCTTGGAGCTAGCAGACTGAACTGAAACCTCTACAAACTGTGAGGCAAAATAAACCTCTCCTCCTTTAAACTGTGGGTGTTGTGTCTCAATGATGAGAAAGTAACTAAGACATTTGTAGTGTTGTCTACTTTGTACACCACCACATTCCTGAAGCCTACCACAGAGCCTGCTACCTAAAATGTGTTCAATATATTTTTGTTGAATTTAAAAAGGAAGAAGTTGATTAAAAAAATATATAGTGGGGCCGGTGAGATGGCTCAGCGGTTTAAGCGCTTGCCCGGCAAGCGCGAGGGCCTGAGTTCGACTCCCGGAACCCACATACGAAAAAGGGGCCGGTGATATCGCTCAGCGGCATGGGCGCCTGCTGGCGCACGAGGTCCTGAGGTCGACCCCCCAGTACCCACAAAAAAAAAATATATATATACATATATATATATATATATATATATATATATGTATATATATATAATGATCAAGGACAAAAGAAACTTGAATTCTAACAGGAACTATGCCAGATGCGGGGACTTTCTGTTAGTTTCTAGTAAAATCGTAAAGCTGAAGCAGGGCTTGCTACTCTCTTTTAGTACTGCCTCATCTCACTGTAATTGCTATGCTCTTGAGTTTTGGTTAAAATTTAAGTAAGAAACAAAGCACTGAAAAATGATCCTCGGGCCGGGGATGTAGCTCAGCAGCATAGCACCTGCCTGGCAAGCATGAAGCCCTGAGTTCGATTCCTGAATCCAAAAAAAAAAAAAAAAGAAGATCTTCAATTAAAATACTAAGATTTCACAAAATTTAAGGCAAATGAAGCTCAAACTCATGTGGAAAAATGGCAAATACAGGCACTATGCCATCCCACCACCACCACACACACACTTGTATCACTTTAAACTGCAAACTAAGTAAAGCCAATGGCTCTCTCTTTAGGTGCAGACAGCATTGTTTCTCTTGCTTAGCCCAAAGGGGATTAAAAGGGGTACATTTCTGGTACTCCTTCAAACTCCTTTTTATAAAATCAAACGTTTGCCAACATCATGAGAAACTCTAGAAGAAATCATAAAACCAGCCAGTAAAATGTAGCCAGGTACTCTAGACAAACACGGTTGTGCCTACTTCCCCTATGAAATAGTTCTTTGCCATTTATCTTTCACTGATGCTTTTATTTTAACATTAATATTAAAGTGGTGACTTTAACCTTGGTAACTAATCAAAGGCATTTCGTTATTATAATGCAGAATCCTAATATCAATGTCTGATTTGTTTCTCTAACAGGAATCACATACATCATTAAATTTAAAGAAAATTATAGTGCTTTGAAAACCACAGGTACAAACTGAGAGTGTGGGCAATATTTATGGGCAGGAGAGGGAGAGATGATTTTCTGTGCACTGAAATGTGTGTGTCCCTTCGTATATGTGCAGTTGCCACTGCCACATGCCCATCAGTGGGAACTGTGTTTCTAGCCTCCCTGCACCCACGTGAGCATCCGGTTGCTCTCAACACTGAGTAAGCACCCAGGTGCTAAGCCTCATGATTGGGCAAGCGTCTTTCAGAAGCAGGCCTGGCTTCTCTGGCCTCTTTTCTCCACTATGCTAGATGAGTGCACGGGACCCCAAGGCTCTAAAGAATCCTTGTGATCACTGAATTATTGTAAGGAGACAAGCCGACCAGAAAAGCCTGCACTGATTTTCACCCACTGAAACATCAACTTCTATTATGCGTAGACCCTGAAATCTCAAGGTTTGTTATAGCAGCTGATATTAACCCTGACTAATAGATTTAAAAAGCAGACACAAATGCTTAGTCTCAATTTCCTCACCAGTGATGTAGAGACAACAAAGTTCACTTCCAAGTGTTACTGCAAGAGTAAATGAGAGGGCGGGAGGAAAAAAGATGGCGGTTGAGTAAGAAGCACTCAGAGAAACTCTCTAAAAGTTGCCATGGGACTACGGGAATATAGTGACTGGGAGAGCGCACGAGGGGGGCAGATGCCTCCCCGGGACCCAGAAAAGTTCTGAAGCGCAGCTTGGGACCCCCCGGCACCAGTGAAGGGTACTTTTCAACAAAGAAGGAGCAGACCGCGTGTGCACCTTCTACCATCCCAGGAATCACGGCGCGATAGAAGCTCAAAGCTACGGATGCACAGTGACAGCTGGCACCCAGGGAGCCCCCACGGAGGATCGCGAGACAGCGGCGGGGCAGGGGAGCGGCGGAGAACTGCGCTGGCCAGCGGTGAGTGAGTGTCTCTCAGCCACAGCTCTCCCGCACCAGAGAGCAACTGGCCGGGCGCCATTGTGGGGGGTGCGGAGAAACTCAGAGCGGCGCGAAAGAAAAACAGCGCTGGGAACTCGTGCTCTGGACAGGGCAGCGCGGTGCCTCTCAGCCCCATGAAAGTGCGCTGAGCGACTGGCCCGGCGCCATTGTGGGCGAGGATCAGAGCGGCACGAAAGCAGTGCACTGACAGTGGCTGGCGAAGGAGCCTGGTCTCTGCCTGAAAGTCCACGCTCTGCTCACCGCCCGCCAAAGGGCCGCTCCTGGCTCGCTGGGACGGACCTGCACGGAACAAGACTCTGTCATCACACGGTGCCTGCCTACAGCAGAGTCAACACCTGGAACTCATTCTCTTTATTTTTTTATGTTTTTTTTTCCTCTCTCATTAGTTTTTTGTTCTGGTGAAGGGTTTTTTTTTTTTTTCTTTTCTGGTGTTTTATTTCTGTTTTATCTGTTTGCTTTGTTGTTTTTGTCTTCATTTTTGTTTCTGTTTGTCTATTTGCTCTTTCCTTCATTATTCTCTCTGGCTTTTATATGAGTGTAAACAGCGCCTCTAACCTCTTTGTAATTATGGTTGTGATCTGTTCTTCCTTTTATCCTTTCCTTCTCTTTTTCCCACCAGTCCTCTGCACCAGTGCCCCAATGTTAGTGGGATCCCTCTTGGTCCTCTAACCTTACATCTAATTCCTTCCTCTTCTCACAATACTCTATTTCCTCCTTAACTCATTTTAAATTTAAACTCCTGAGGGAAAGATTGACATACTAAGGACTTGTATACTGCATATAATTTTTCTGGTGTGTTTTAGATTTTGTTATATAACCGCAACTCTACTTTATACGGCGAAAAGTGGTAAATAACTGGTTAGCTCAGTCTGTCATTTTCTAGGCTGTGTTTGATGCTTCAGTTACCATTATAGCCAAATGTAAAATAATTGTTCTAAACAGCTTTCCTTCCTGATATTTCATGATTGATATTGACTAAGGGACACAGAAAATACAGTGGCACAGTACCAAAGAATCAAGGACTGGGCCAAACAGGTAGCAACTTCTCACATCCAATGAATTGAAGAGGTAGGATCTGGCAGAAAGCTCAAAACCCAAAAGCAAGCTCCACTTGGAAGATACTGCAGAGAAGTAGTCATCTTCTAAGGATCTTGAACATTAGCAATAAAGAAACCTATCATAGGTAATTTACAAACATCACCCCAGGAATTAAAGAAAGAAAAAATGAGATGACACTTAAACAAGATGCAACCCCACACATCCAATTCAGCAAAGGCAAACCTAGGGGGCAACGAGGTGGGACAATCCGAAAGACACCCACCTGGCCTATCTGAAGGGGTAACAACAAAACAATTGAATGAGGCTCTGGAAAAAATTAAAACAGAAATAATTTCACAGATAACTGCAGAGATAATGTCCACAATGAAGACCATGCTTAAGGACACTATAGCTGATACAGACAAAAAAATAGATGAGCTTAAGAAAACTATAGAAACCATGAATGCTCAGCATAGGAAAGAAATGGAATCTATAAAGCAGATTCAAGCAGATATCCAAGAGAACAAAAATTCCATTGAATGTATTTGTAGCAGAATAAGCCAATGCGAGGACAGGATCTCAGATATAGAAGACAGGCTTGCAATTAGTGATCATGAAAAGAAAAAATTCTTAAAAACAGCAAGGGACCATGAAAAATCAATTCAGCAGCTGCTAGATGACTCAAAGATAAACAACTTAAGAATAATTGGAATAAATGAAAAAGCAGGAGATAGCATAAACGACATTAAAACCTTGTTCAAAGACATTATCAGGGAGAACTTTCCTGGAAGAGAAAAAGAATTTGACCCCCCAATAAGTGAAGCTTTTAGGACACCAACTAGACATGATCAAAAAAAACTTCAGCCAGACATATCATAGTCAAGATCCCAGAAATTCAACAGAAGGGCATAATCTTAAAAGCTGTTAGGGAGAAGAGACAAATCACCTATGAAGGAAAACCCATCAGAATCACACCTGACTTTTCAGCACAAACCCTCAATTCAAGAAGAGCTTGGAATGATGTATTTCAAGCTCTAAAGGAAAATAATTTTCAACCCAGATTGATGTACCCCACAAAACTATCTTTCAAAATTGATGGAGAAATAAAATACTTTCATGACAAAGAACATCTAAGAAAATTTGTGACCAACAAACCAGCACTCCAAAATGTTCTGAAAGACATTCTAGAAAGAGATAGGAACCCCAACAGAAGGAATCCACCAGGCAGGGCAGATAATTAAATAGCAGAAAAGGGGAAAAACAAAGAGTGGGAACCAACAACAGGAAAATATCATGACAAGTATAAGACAATACATATCAGTTTTAACCATCAATGTTAACGGTCTCAATTCACCAATCAAAAGGCACAGACTGGCAAAATGGATCAAGAAGCAAGATCCAACAATATGCTGTATACAAGAAACACATTTAATTCAGAAAGAAATTCATAGACTGAAAGTCAAAGGATGGAAAACAATATTCCATGCAACAGGAACCCAGAAAAAAGCAGGGGTAGCTATTCTTTTTGCAGACAAAGTGAATTTCAAGCCAAGAATGATTGAGAGAGATAAAGATGGTCATTACATCCTTGTAAAGGGAACAATCCAAGAGGAAGAGATAACGATCATAAATATATATGCATCAAATACCAATGCACCCAACTATATAAAACAAATACTAAAGGACATGAAATATCAAATAAGCACTAATACAATTATATTGGGAGATCTCAATACTCCACTGTCACAAAAAGACAGATCAACTAGACAAAAAATCAATAATGAAATAATAGAACTGAACCAAACTTTGGAACAAATGGACTTAGTAGATGTCTACAGAGTGTTCCACCCCACAACATCAGAATACACATTCTTCTCAGCTGCACATGGGATGTTCTCCAAAATAGACCACATACTAGCTCATAAAACCTGCTTAAGTAAATGCAAAGGAATTGAAATTATCCCATGCATATTATCAGACCATAGTGCAATGAAATTGGAAATCAATGGCAAAAGAAATCACAAAAACTCCCTAAACACATGGAAATTAAAAAGCACCCTCCTGAACAACCAATGGGTCACAGATGAAATTAAAGAAGAAATTAGACAATTTCTACAACTGAATGATAATGACAGTACAACATACCGGAACTTATGGGATACAATGAAAGCAGTCCTAAGAGGGAAATTTATAGCATTAAATACTTATATTAGGAAAATAGAGCAAGTGCAAATAAACAACTTAATGGCAAACCTCCAACTTCTAGAAAAAGAAGAGCAGGTTAAGCCAAAAGCCTGTACAAGGGAGGAAATTACAAAGATCAGAGCAGAAATTAATGTATTGGAGACTAAAAAAACAACACAAAGAATCAATGAAGCAAAAAGTTGGTTCTTTGAAAGAATAAATAAGATTGGCAAACCCTTATCCAACCTTATTAAAAAAAGAAAAGAAAAGACTCAAATCCATGCAGTTGAAAATGAAAAGGGTGATATCACGACAGACCCTGCAGAAATCCAGAAGATCATCTATACCTATTTTAAAAATCTATATTCTACTAAGATGGAAAATGCAGAAGAAATGGACAGATTCCTAGATTCGTATGAATTACCAAAGCTGAATCAAGAAGATTTAAAAATCCTAAATAAACCAATATCAACCAATGAAATTGAAGATGTAATTAAAAACCTCCCAACAAAGAAAAGTCCAGGCCCTGATGGATTCACTGCCGAATTCTACAAGAAATTTAGAGAAGACCTAATGCCACTACTTCTCAAACTTTTTAATGAAATTGAAAGGGAAGCAATACTCCCAAATTCATTCCTGGAAGCAAGCATTACCCTGATACCAAAACCAGAGAAGGACCCAACTAAGAAAGAGAACTACAGGCCAATCTCCCTAATGAACATAGATGCAAAAATCCTTAATAAGATACTGGCAAACAGAATCCAACAAATCATCAAGAAGATTATATACCATGACCAAGTTGGATTCATCCTTGGGATGCAGGGATGGTTCAACATAAGTAAATCAATAAATGTAATACACCATATTAACAGAACCAAAGACAAAAATCACATGATCATCTCAATAGATGCAGAAAAAGCTTTTGACAAAGTCCAGCACCTTTTCATGATAAAAACCCTACAGAAAATTGGAATAGAGGGTCTTTATCTCAATCTGGTAAAAGCTATCTATGACAAACCAACAGCCAATATTATACTAAATGGCCAAAAACTGAAAGCCTTCCCTCTAAAATCAGGAACAAGACAAGGATGTCCACTGTCCCCACTCATATTCAACATAGTTCTGCAAACTTTAGCCAGAGCAATTAGACAAGAGAAAGAAATAAAGGGAATAATGATTGGAAAGGAAGAAGTTAAATTATCATTATTTGCAGATGACATGATACTCTACACAGAAGACCCCAAAAACTCCACTAAAAAACTGCTAGATTTAATAAGCAAATTCAGTAGTGTAGCTGGATACAAAGTCAATACTCAAAAGTCAATAGCCTTCCTGTACACAAATAGCAAACTTACTGAAAGAGAAATTAGGGAAACAATACCTTTCCCAATAACATCCAAAAAAATGAAATACCTAGGAATCAACCTCACAAAGGATGTAAAAGACCTCTATACTGAAAACTACAGTACTCTGAAAAAGGAGATTGAAGAGGATATCAGAAAATGGAAAGATATCCCTTGCTCCTGGATAGGAAGAACCAATATAGTGAAAATGGCCACACTTCCAAAATTGTTATACAGATTTAATGCAATTCCAATCAAAATTCCAACAGCATATCTCACAGAATTAGAGAAAACAATCCTAAAATTCATTTGGAATCAGAAGAGACCTAGAATAGCAAAGGCAATTCTGGGCAACAAAGGCAAGGCAGGGGGCATCACAATCCCTGACTTGAAATTATACTATAAAGCTACTGTGATAAAAACAGTGTGGTACTGGCAAAAAAACAGACCTGAAGATCAATGGAACAGATTAGAAGATGCTGAAACAACCCCAGGCATACTAAGCCACCTTATCTTTGACAAAGGTGCCAAACACATTCAGTGGAAGAAAGATAGCCTCTTTAATAAATGGTGCTGGAAAAACTGGCTCTACACATGTCGAAGATTAAAACTAGACCCATATCTTTCACCATGCACTAAACTAAATTCAAAATGGATCAGAAAGCTAAATCTTAAAACAGAAACATTAAATCTGCTGGAAGGTAGGATAGGTAAATCCCTTGAAGACATTGGTGTAGGCAAAGACTTTATGAATAAAAACTCAACCGCACGGGAACTATCCCAAAGAATCAATAACTGGGATCTCATCTTATTAAAAAGCTTTTGCACAGCAAGAGAACCCACCAACAGAGTGAAAAGACAACCCACAACGTGGGAAAAAATGTTTGCCAGCTGTTCCTCAGACAAAGGATTACTATCGAGAACATATAAAGAACTCAAAAAAATCAGACCTCCCAAATTTAAAGACCCACTCCAAAAATGGGCATCTGAGATGAATACACATTTCTCAGATGAAGAAATACTAATGGCAAATAAATATACAAAAAAATGTGCAACATCACTAGTCATTCGAGAGATGCAAATTAAAACAACACTGACATACCATCTCACCCCAGAAAGAATGGCTACTATAAAGAAATCAACTAATAACAAATGCTGGAGGGGCTGTGGGGAAAAAGGAACCCTTCTTCACTGTTGGTGGGAGTGTCGACTGGTACAGCCACTGTGGAAGTCAGTGTGGAGATTCCTCAAAAAAACTAGGGTTGGAGGTCCCATTTGACCCAGCTATTCCCCTTCTGGGCATCTTCCCAGAAGAATTAAAAACATCGTACCACAAGAGTAAATGAGAGAACATATGTAAGCAGGCACCCACTTGCTGGCACTAGGTGCTCAGTTAAAAGTATTTACAATGCACTAGGTGCTCAGTAAAAAGTATTTGCAATGTCACCTGTGTCTTTTCCACCACTCCCATCTAGTTTTAATAGGAATCTATTGGAAATGGCTACAATTAATCTTAGAAAGTAATAATGGCATTTAACTTCTGTGGTAGATTATTTTCTTGTTGGATGTTAGGAGAAAACGTTAATAAACTAAACTGGCATCCTCTCATTCCTCACCCCACATGACCACAACCACAAAAGCATAAAACATGCTTTTTCACCCAATGGTATATATTTGTGATTTCCGTAGTTCTGCTTTAAAAGCAAAAATGGAAAGATTGGAAAAGTAAATAGAATAATGTTCACACTTCATCACTCTTATTACAAGTCTCCTCATTATTGCCATTACAAGAAATTTTTGTCTATGGTGCACACACATACACACACATACACACAATAAAGTTGCACAACACACCAACAGCTGCAGGTTGTTTCTTCTACTTGATCTTGATTACTATAACTGAATCTATCTGCCTCAGCTGTTTCAATCAAAACAATTACTTTGTGAGAAAATTGTTAAAATATAAATTCTAGGGTTATTGGAATGTGTGCCCAAGAAAAGTACTTTTCCATTTTAAACTTATTCAAACCATACATTTCTTTTGCAGAATATGCCTGTTAGCATATATAGAATTCAGTTTTTAAATCATTGTTTCATCAAGTGCCTTTTCAACCCAGATAATGCAGTCCTGTAGATTATCAGAAAAGTGCACGTTGCCTTCAGTCCCATCCTCATTTTACATTATGTCTGGAAGTCACTTATCCCCCACAAACCTAGTTGTCCATAGGCACGATGGCTGGGCTGTCATGAATAAGTCCCAAACATGTGCCATCAGTCAAGCTAAAAATGGAAAATAGTTTGTAAATGATGCCCAGGGCTAAGGCCGATAATGTATTTTAAATTTTTTTAATTTACATACTATTTACAACATAAACATAGTATATATTAGATAATTTAGAAAGTAGAGAGAAGAAGAAGATTAAAATTTCCCACTTCACTGCCAGTACTGTCAGTGTGCTGAAATTTTCCTCACTATGCATATTTTGTTCATATGTGTAATTGTAGAGTACATGCAACTTTTTACAGTGTGACATATACTGTGAGGCCACAATTATGTGCTCTCCAAGATCACCTTAGGAGAGGGTTTACAATTACTATAAGAGCATGAAATTTACTTTCCAAGATATTCTGTGTGCCACAAGCAGAACTGGCATTAGAGAGCTCATGCTGTGTAGTTGAGGGCTTTCTTTTTTGGAAAAAAAAAAAAACTCACAATAAAAATGTTTAATAAAAAGTTGAATCCAGATCTGGTGTCGTGGTGGGTGAGGTCAATTTCTCAAGCCTTTCTCCCCATGGAAAACCACCAGATATCATCCCCTATAGATTCATCCAAAAATACATGTTTATTTTCTCTCCCCAGACATCTCCAAGATAAACGTGTCTGAAAGAAAACTTCCCAGCACAATTCTGCCTGTTGTCAGGTTCTGCACTAATAAACAGAAGGAAATGATGCTTTCTCATAATAACAAAAGTCCAGAGAAGGATAAAATTCTCTCCATCCAAAAGTCTTACAACATCGCAGGTGGTACCCAATATCTTACAGGAAGCAGAAAGGAAAGGCTTAGGAGGAGAAACCCGGGCACCATCTGAGTCTTATAGCAAACCATACATAACTAAGTGGATTAACTGGAAAGCACTTAAAATCTACAAAAGAACATAATATTAAAATCAACTCTTACGTGATTAGGTTGTACAACATTAATGAAATAGTTATGGGGATCATTTAGTTACCAGGAATAAGAAGAATTTCAAAACCACGTGTACTCATTCCTTGGGGCTACCATACAAAGGTACCGTACGCTAAGTGACTAAAATAACAGAAATTTACTGCACCCCAGTTATGGAGGCTGGAAGTCTGAAATTAGCGCATCGGGACCATTGGTTCTTCCTAGGGTCTGTGAGGCAGAATCTGTTCTAGACCCATTTCCTGACACTGGGCAACCTCACATGTCTCCTGGCTGACAGAGGACCTTCTCCTTTTGTCTCTCAATTGTCTTCCTCCCTGTGTGTCTGTCTCTGCACCCAAATATCCCTTTCTCATGAGGATATAGTCACATTAGATTAGGAGTCACTGCAATGACTTCATTTTAAGTTGAGTGACTGAGAAGACCCTACTTCTATGTAAGATCATATTCACAGGTACTGGGAGTTATTGAGTTATTTGTAGAAAAATGGATGCACCTTGAGACCATAATGTTAAGTGCAGTAACTCAGACACACAAGCTTTCTCTCATATGAAAAACTTAACAGCCTGTAATCCCAGCACTTCGGAGGCTGAGGCAGGAGGATCACCATGAGTTCGAGGCCACCCTAGGCTACATAGCAAGTTGAAGACCAGCCTGAACTACATAGTGAGACCCTGTCTCAAAATAACAAAGAAAAGAAAAGAAAAACTTAATATATATAAAGTATGAAATAAAACATAATAGGAAAAGGAGAAAAAAATTATTGTAGGGCCGGTGACATAGCTCAGCAGCATAAGCGCCTGCCTAGCAAGTGGGAGGTCCTAAGTTCGACTCCTGGTACCCGCATATGAAAAAAAAAATTATTGTAATCCAGCGTGACAATGTACCTAAAAATGACCTTGACTTAGTGCAACTGTCTTACATGGTTTATGTGTTCTTTGGCCTATTAGTCTGGCTTTTAATCTGTGTATATGGTAACTAACTTTATAAGATCTTATAAGTAAATGAATCTGATTCTGGAAAAATAAAAGAAGGGGCTGGAGAGAAGAGGGGAAAAAGAATTAAAATGAGTTATGTACATGTACCAGTTCCCTACACTGAATGAAATCATTCTGCACTGCAAACATGTACTAATAAAAGTCAAAAAATTTAAAAGCAAAACAAAATAAACACATCTTGATGTGTCAGCTTGAAGAAATTAAAACACCCCTAGCAGATAAGAAAAGCACTGTTTTGAGTGTGACTACTGGGGTACTCTGTTTTGTTTCCAACCCCCTTCCTCTCTGGCACCATCCCCTGCTCTGCTTCCCAGACTCCATGAACTGAGGAGCCCTGCTCCACCGAGCCCTTCGCTTCTGACTTTTCTGCCTTAGAGGCAGCTGACCATGGACTGAATCCCCTTGAAACATGAGGCAAATTAGACCTCATCTCCTTTAAATTATGATGTCAGGTATTGTGTCTCAGCAATGGGGAAACTGACTAATACAGGGACCAATTTTGCCCCTTTGAAACTCGAACAGTGTGCATACCTGAGGGATTTTAATGCCTCTTTTAAAGTACTATATCACAGAACAAGTACATTGCCTGCATTAGATGTTGGTTTTTTTTTTTTTTTTTTTAAATAATCAAAACCATCAAGCCTCCAAAGGAGTTTTGGAGTCAATGTTTTCTACTATTTTTTAAGTTATTAATTCAGAAAAGCACATGCCTAGCCTATCATAAAAGGCTTTATTCTTTGTTAGTATATTGAATTTCTAATATTTTAATAGACAAATTTTGAGTAATTTCTCTATATAGCTTTTTAAAATTCAAGGTCTGTCCACTGTTTTTAGCTCAGCAATTATTTTACTAATAAAAGGAAATGAATTGCCAAGTGGTTTTAATTTTACTCTTGAGTCTGGATAAACAGCATTGTTCTAAAAAGGCATTTTTATTTTGGTTTATAAACACAATCTGAAAACAGAGAATCAGTTTCATTGGTGCTCCTGAGATCTTAAACAGCATCTATGGTTGCTCTCTGACTTTGTGGAATACCTGAATCAGAGCCCATGACATTCCCCCATCTCCAGAACATCAAAGTTTGGAAAAGTCCTGAGATCTCCCTTCTGGCAGGCACAGAGTTCATTTCAGCTGAGAGTGATGAACTGTAATTTTCTTCTACTGCATAAGCTGTCCCAAATCTAGAACTTAATATACCTACCTTCATTTGTGCCAGAAAGGCCTGTCAGAAACCCAAAACAAAGCAGAACTGAATGACTTATTGTTACAAAAACTTTTTTTTCTTTTTTTTTTTTTTGGTGGGTACCGGGGATCAAACTCAGGACCTCGCGTGCCAGCAGGCGCCTGTGCCACTGAACGATATCACTGGCCCTTTTTTTGTAAGTGGGTACTGGGAGTCAAACTCAGGACCTCATGCTTGCCAGGCAGGCGCTTATGCTGCTGAGCTATCTCACCGGCCCCTACAAAGAATTTTTTAATTAAAAAAAACCTGTCTGAATAAACTTGCATCCTCCAAAGCTGCAATTATTTCAACTTTTTCATAAGCTATAAATTGTCAGAGGAAAGTCACAAATTATTTCTTCTCGATGTGTTTGGCAATTCTGTTATTGCTTTTTGTGACTTTTGTCTCTACAGTTATTTTACAGGTGCAGGTACACAGGTACATACATACACTTGTGGGCATGCACACCCCAGCCAAGAAGACAGAGGCATGAGCTGCAAGGGAAGCAGAAGCATGGCAGGCAAACGTCTGAGAAGGCGCTCAGGATGCCCATTACTGGATAACGCCCTTTCCTGGAGTATTGCCAGGACCCAGAAGCACGAAGGGATATCACTTCCAGGATTAGGTTACTTTATATGACAAAGGTTAAGAGATTTTAGTAGATGTCATTAACACTCTTAATCAATTGATTAAGAGCTAATCAAAGGCAAGATTATTCTGTGTGCCCTAACCAAATAAGATGAGCCATTCCATGAGACTCGGCCTTTCTTGATCAGGAAGCATAAAAATATTCTCTTGCTGGTATTGAAGGAGCAACGGCCCTGTGGTACAGAGGCTCCATGAGAGGGCCGTGTGTCTGGGAATGGAAAGTAGCCCTAGGGAGCTTAAAATTACCACCAGCTGACTGCTAACGAGGAAAATGTTGGGGTTCAGCCCAATAAAGGCAAGGAATTGAATTCTGTCAGTGACCTAGAATAGTGGTGACGAGTCTATGGCACATGGGTCATTTATTTTTCTTTTAAGACAAAAGATGTTAATCTATGACTTGTTTCTTCAAAACTAAAATTTCAGTATTCAGTTAAATCACAGTGTTGGCACTTTGTGGTAAATAAGTTGGTTTTGGGTTGCAGCTTGGATACCAGTCTCTAAAAGATTCACCGTCACTGACCTAGAAGTTTGGAGAAGAACCTTGAGCCTCAGATAACACTGGAAACCGTGAGGACACCTTGATTTTGACCTGGGAAATCCTGAGCTAAAGGACCTCACTGATCTATGACTACGACCTTCTTATTTCTATAACTAAAAAATAATAAATATGTTATTTGAAACCCTTTACACTTCAGTTTGTGGTACTTAGTATGCAGTAATGATAGCAAACACAGGATGTAATAGAAGGGAAGATCCAAGAGGAAAACAGGAGATAATTCAATCAACAGGTGAGATTCATTCACCTCTCTCTTCTACTCTGCTTTAAAATTTCCCAGGGCCGGTGAGATGGCTCAGTGGCATAAGTGCCTGCCTGGCAAGCGTGAGGGCCCGAGTTTGACTCCCGGCACCCACATACAAAAAAAGGGCTGGTGATATCGCTCAGCGGCACAGGCTCCTGCTGGCGTGTGAGGTCCTGAGGTCGACCCCCGGTACTCACAAAAAAAATACATAAATAAATAAAATTTAAAAAAATAAAATTTCCCAATATACGCAGACTTAATACAGCCTGGGTCAAGAGGAACGTGACTGGGTACTTCACTCTTTCTGTCCCCGTGGCATTTTTTTTACAATGATGAATGTTGCTGTGGCAACATCATAGGATTCCAAATGATTTCTTTCTAATTCATTTAAAAAGTCAAATAAATCATGCAGCGAGCAATGCTTAGGCACAGTGTGAGCTCCAGTCCCTGGCTGTGACAGATCTGTTTCCATTACTCCACCTGCCACCAGCAAACACCCCAATAAAAACTTCAAAATAGAAGGATTTGTTTTACATGTGTAAAAGAACCATCTCCACCCTAGGAGAAATACAACTGTCCATACTACAGATAGCTAATCATAATCACTGAGATGATTTTTCATTAAACTGTCTTTGAAATAAACTCTAGAGAAACACTTACAATTCTCTTCAGTTAACTAGCAATACAAGTCATTCACATATTTAGCCTTTAGCTAGTTATTTCTTTTGCAAAAATGTGCAATTTTATTAGGAGGCTTATTTTAAGCAAAACTAACAAATTTTGTCCATATTTTCACTTCTAAAAAAGATAAACAAAGCTCCCAAATAAATGACGTATCATTTTGACAGGCTTTTGACCACAATTCAATACAAGCTTGATCCTTACAATACATCCAACCATTAGACTAGAAATAAATAACAAGTTAGGAAAACTTTCAAGAGCCTTTAGGCACTGGGTCGTACAAAAAATATAAAGGTAAATGTTGAGGTCTCTCACATGTCTCTGTTTTATGGCTGTGCACTTCTAGAAAGACTGTGTATGTCGCAGCCCCAGGGGTGAATTGCAATCAGCCAAGGACAGTAATTCCAGTCTTCACCTTCCATCAGTATTTCCTGGAAGGCTTGGAAAATATTTTGCAGAGCCCAGCTTCCAAAATTTCTGATGCAGTAGGTTTGAGACAAGCAAAGTTGAGAACCCACCTTTCTGACAACGTCCTAGGTCACAATGATGCTGCAGTCCTGCTCTCCAATCTGAGAAATGCCCCAATCACTTCTCTACCCCCTGAGCGTTTTGTCAGGTGGAGACCTCTGATACCATTCTGCACACTGAAGGGGGAGGGTGAATCTGCTGAGAGACTGGAAAGATTTTCCATGATGAAAACTGAGGAATACAAGCAGACTTCCTGCCTTTCCTCTTCTGGATTTTGTTAATTTCATGTGGTGCCTACAATTTAGACTATCTTATGTAGAGACAGATTGGAATTACCAGCCAATGTAAAAAGTTGACGGGCCGGTGAGATGGCTCAGCGGCATAAGCGCCTGCCTTGCAAGCGCGAGGCCCAAGTTCGACTCCCGATCCCACATACGAAAAAGGGGCCGGTGATAATCGCTCAGCGGCACGGGTGCCTGTTGGCGCGCGAGGTCCTGAGGTCGACCCCCCGGTACCCACAAAAAAAAAAAAAAAAAAAAAAGGTTGAAGAGTTACAAAGAACCGGGTTAGCCACTGAGCTGCCATCCCTGACTCTTTCTGAATGTTACTTGAATGTCATTTATCACCTTGAAGCCATTGTTAGTTCAGTTTTCTTACTGTGAAAGTTGTCAGAACCAAAATGGAGTTGGTTGTGCCAACCCTCATGGAAAATAAATGAATAAATAAAGCCAGGAAATTATAAAGGAAGGGTTTTCATGCATGACAGCCTGGTATTAACTCAAAATAGACTGCCAGAATCACTGCCTTACACAAAGGTCGCCACAACTTTATTGAAAGAGACCTTAGTGATTGCTCAGTCTTTAATATAACCTTTCTTATTAATCATGTGGCTGGCTGAGTGCAGTGGCACACACCTGGGAGGCTGTCTGGGAGGCTGAGGAAGGAGGATCACAAGTTCAAGCCCAGCCTGGGCAACTGGGTTTGACTCTGTCTCGATATAAGTTAAAAACAATTTTAACAGACTGGGGAGGCAGTTTAGTGTGAAGGCCCTGGGTTCAGTCCTGAACACTGCAAAAACAAAAAAAACAAAAAAACAAAACAAACAAACAAAAAAAAACCATTGTGGCCAAGAATTATTTCAAAGTATCTTATGTAATCTTCTGCACCTTTGCCTTTAAAAGCTTTCTTTTGCCTCAGTCTTGTTGAATATGCTCACAGTTCACTATGGCATGTGTTTTCTCAGGGTAGTACTATTCTATTCCCAAGTAAATATTATTGTTCTTTGGGGAATCTCTCTCTGGTTGTTATTCAGGTTGACATCATTCAGAGTCTAAATCTTCCTAACAGGACAACCAAAAATTGTACCACTCTACTTGTCATTAAAGGAATTAAGAAATGAGGAAAACTATTACTTAAGAAAAATTATTTTCTACGTATCCCACACATTATTCGCCAGCCTGGATACTACTTCTATCCTGATATTTAGGTATCAGTCTCTGGCTATGCAAACTGATCAGAGCCCAAACTTTAATTATAAGAGTACATAGAAGGAGAGAAAGTGGAACAAAATTAAATTATTAAAATACAAAACTAAATTTAGACAATAGAAACTTCCTTCTGAGTTTTGTCCAAGGTAGTTCAATTATTGCAACACTAAAATAACCACATTATCGGGCTGGTGAGATGACTCAGCGGCATAAGGACCTGTCTGGCAAGCACGAGGTCCTGAGGTCGACCCCTGGTACCCACAAAAAAAAAAAAAAAATACATTATCAATTAGTGCAAGGTCTGGCTCAGCAGCTCCAGCACACTAATTACTGCTTCCCTTATTTTGTGGGGAAGGGAACTTAGTTATCTTGTCTAAAACCACCAAAAGTGATGGCAAAGGAATAGAGTGGTTGAACTCTCGAGGTATATTTAAATCAAGTTCTGCCTGTTTTTTAAAAAAAGTATTCTGAAGTCTTTTCCTAGGCAGAACTCTCTTTTGATCTCTGTATATCACTGCCTCTTTGTTTTCTGTTACATATTATTTTTGGAGAATTTCTTTTGCCACACATGGTATTATATATAGTTATAAAGTAAAATGAAATTTTAAAAACTAAAAAGTTACTTGACACATGAGATCAGTGGTTTTCAAACTGATGCTATACAGAAAAGCTTAGGTTTTTCTTGAAGAATAAAGTATTTCTTTACTAAATAATGATTTCTCGAACTTCCTGAGAAGCCTGCTCTTACATATTAGGATTATACATAGTGTTATATTGTGTTTTTTAAAGTATATTGTTTTTAAAACGTGAAAACACAATAGCAGAGGTAATTTCAAATTTTTTAATAGAGAAAATTTCCTTCCACTCATTGTTTTTCAAAACCAATACTTAAAACTTTTTTTGAATGGGTTCTATTTCATTTTTGTATTTATCCCCCTTTTCCCAATGACATTATCAATTCTTACTGTTATTTTTCTCTGTGAAAGAAAATTTCATAAAGAGTACATTTTAAAATTAATTTATGTGTAAGTAAAATCCATGCTTTATTTTGTAAGTGATGTTCATGGAAAAGTGGAAAAATAGAAAGAAAAAGATACCATCCATATTATTGAGTCCAGCAGGTCTGGGGTCTAGGGTCCCCAGGTCACCCCAGCTGGGCTTCCTTCCTTCTCTCTCTCTCTCTCTCCCTGACACAGAAAACAGAAGAGCAGATGAAAGACCAGTGCAGAGCAACTTTATTACCAGTATTGAAAGGAGAAGCCGTGTAAAGCCACTCCAGAGGGGTGGGGGTTCCAGAGCCGGAACACCCCCGAATCTAGGGCCACAGTCCTGTTTCACAGGGTGGGAGACCTGAGTCCATCCCCTCCTTCGGAGGCCGTTACTTGGACTTGTTCATAGGGGGCCAGGTTTGGTGGGCTACTAGGAAAATTTTGAGGCAGAAGTAATCTACATAAAGAAGAGTTTAGGTGGGTCAGTGTAGATACACAGAAGCAGGGGTCAAACCATAGGGGCTCGGTGTCCTGCAGACTATAGGCTCAGCTGTTTGTTGTGACATGGAGGCTATTTCCTTTCTACTTCTTAAAGGGGCCCGGCTCCCTAATCTATCTCCAGGTAAGGGCCCTGACCACTCCTACAATATTCTCAATAATCAAAAACACCCAGTCTTAATTTATATTTTGATGAATTATTTTAAGACCTTTTCAGCCTGTTTTAATCTTTTCTTTTTTCCAAATTTACTGATCTAAGTTTATTGATCGGTGATGATTTCACATTATCTCTAGCTGCTTTCCTTTGCCATGGCTGACTAATGAATTTTGGAATTTTGCATCTTCTCAAGTCTCTTGTAGTCTCATTCAGTGATTCCTGAGGGACTTTAGAAGCTGTCAGTCTTGTCCTGGGGCTGCATCCTTAATGCCTCTTATTCTGTGGCTTCCAGCTTCCCAGACTGAGTAGCCACTGGATCCTCTAGCTCTTGAGGATGCAGAAGTCCATTGGGACTATCCAGCCCCTGATCCTGTAAGCCTACCTAATAAATCCCCTCTCATAACTGTAAAAATATTTTTATTGATTCTGTTCCTCTAGAGAACCCTAACCAATACATTCCCCAACATTCATTATCTAAAATATACATCTGATTCTACTACTTTGAGCTCACTGTCTTTAAACAAGTGTCACATCTCAGCACTTTCCTTCAGGATGTGGCATTAACCAGCTTCGCAATGCCACTTTGCTCATTTTCCTACACGCACATGTCATTACAGACCCACTGGCCATGTGGGAGCTCCTCAGACAGGATATAGGTCTCATATACCCATTTCCATGTCCGTTTTCTCTCCTTCAATATCTCTGTTTTACCTCCCTCCTTTCTACCATTTCCCTCACCAACTGAGACAAGCTAAGTTTCACTGTATTTGTTTTTGTGGCTATAGCAATAAATTGCCATGAACTTAGTGGTTTAAAAGAACACCCATCTAGTATGCCTTCATAATTCTGGAAGGTATAAGTTCTATATGTGCCTTATGGGGCTAAAATTAAGGTGTAATCGGGTTTCCTTCTTTTCTTTCTGGAAGCCCTAAGGTTGAATCTGCTCCTTACCTTTTCAGGAAGTCACATGCATTCTTCAGCTCTTGGCTTCCTTTCATCTGCACATCCAGGAATAGCAACATTCAGCCTTCCCTTCCATCACCACTCCGCTTTCTGTGACTCTCCTACCTCCTTCTTTTTCTTATAAGGATCCTTACAATTGCTTACATTGAGCCAACCCAGATAATCCATAATAACCTTGTTATCCCAATGTCCTTAACAGTTTCTACACAGTCTCTTTTGCCATATAATGGCAAATTCATAGTACCAGAGATTAGGATGTGAACATGATTTGAGAGTTCCTGATTCCTCCCACTATACCCGTAGATCCGTTAAGAAGTATCTTATTTGCAGATGCATTCTGGTCTCATGTGATTCTGGGTTTCCTCTCTTCACTTGTTTATCATTTTCCTTTTTTTTAGTATTCAACCTTACTTTGTCACTTACTTTATTCTGTGTGTTTCCCATGCAAAACCACTTTGATTTATTCAGTTCTTAGTAAGAACAACCAAATTTGTGTCTTGCACAGTTAAAAAAATTAATAAATGTATTTTGGTTCTACTATCCTCTGAACGTCAGCCTAAAAGCTCAAATCATTTTTTAACTGATCTCCAAATTCCAGGCTCCACTTAACATGTGCAGTGTAACTAGAAATGACATTGTTTTATACTTCAATGATGTTTAGCCTAAGTTCACGTTATTTTTTCTATATTTCAAAAAAACCACACAATTTGATCTCTTAATTTTTAGTATTTTATATAGTGATATTTCATAGCACTTGGTCAATGAAATGGAAACACTAAATCCTTAAAGAAAGCTTAAATGTACCTCTTCATTTCTTCTCTTATGACAAAGTTCCAAGTGCTTCCTAAGAACAGAAACACACAAGTAAAGGAGCTGTGGAAAGTGCACAGACATCCTGTTATGGTTTGTGTCTAGATGTCCCCCGCAAAGCCTCATACGGTCATAGGTGGGGATTTTTCAGAGGTGGCTGGATCTAGAGTGTGTGATGCTGGGATTAAGGGTGTGTGATTACTAAATCACTCCACTGGTTGGTTTGGCACTGACCTAATCCCAAGAGCCTAGATAGAGTATAACAGGAGCAGAAAGAAGCTGCTAAGGTCCCTTGCTTGCTTGCTTTGCTACCTTCTGCCCACCATGAACCTGACGCTCCTCTACAGTGCGGTCTGCCATGCCACCCTGCCTTGGAGCCAGCTGATTATGGACTGAAACCTCTACAAACTGTGAGCTAAATAAACCTTTCCACCTTTAACTTTGGCTGCCGGGTATTTTGTCTCAGCAATGAGAAAAGTAACCAAGACACATCCTATTTATGAATAAATAGTTGAAACTTTTGTCCCTTGACTCCTATTAACACTCAACCATGCTGACCCAAATACTCTACTTCCAGCTTTAGAGCTCTGCTTTGCCATGGACAGAATCACTTCTCAAGTTTTTAGGCACAAATGAATCTGGAAATGCAATGGGAGTCAGGCCAGCAACTGTGTTAGGCCTAAAATGGAATGATATATTAGAAGATCAATTGCCACACCTGTGTCCTCCTTTTAATTGGCAACTAGAAGCAATCTTAATCATATAATTTGTAACATGGTCATAACTCACAGGAAGACATTTAAGGCTTAAGGAACTGACTATCAAATCATAAAAAGTCAGTCCAGAGGAATTATCCACATGTGGTTTGGAGGAAGAAAGAGGTTACTACCCCTGGAATTTGCAGAGGAGGGGACGTGCAAAAACTGTTTGAGAAAGTTGTTCATGGTTATCATGATATTTCTATGGTATTTCTCAGGGATCTGATCTCAAATGTCTCCCAGAAGTCTCCGTGTTTGGGAGATGATTGGATCACAGGGACACTAAACTCATCAGTAGATTAATCTATTCGTGAGTTCATAG
The DNA here is from genome assembly GCA_028451465.1 of Erethizon dorsatum. Classification (NCBI taxonomy): domain Eukaryota; kingdom Metazoa; phylum Chordata; class Mammalia; order Rodentia; family Erethizontidae; genus Erethizon; species Erethizon dorsatum. The sequence goes on from CM051833.1 coordinate 63,558,135, forward strand.
CTAAATGTGCTATTAGAGGCTAGGCCTGGTTGGAGCTGGTGGTCACAGAGGGCATGACACGAAAAGGTGTATTCTTGTCCCCTGAACCTCTTCTCTGTGTTTCTCCATTTCTCTCTGTCTCTCTCTGTCAGTCTCTGTCTCTCTCTGTCAGTCTCTGTCTCTGTGTCTCTCTCTGTCTCTCTCTCTGTCTCTGTCTCTCTCTCTCCTTTGTCCTGGCTGCTATGGCGTGAGCAGCTGTCCTCTGCCATGTCCTATCACCACGCGATTTCTACCTTGGAGCCTTGCTACCAGGGACTAAAACCATCACAACTATAAGGCAAAAAGTCCTCTCCTTGTGTAAGTTGCAGATGTCAGATATCTATTTTGTCCCAGCAATAGGAAACTGACTAATACAACTGTATCTTTAAACTTTCAACTTTGATTCAATGGAGTAACAAAAAAACAAGATTTTTACCAAAATCTATCATTTTATAACTTATTTATATAAGCTAGTATTAATCTATGAAAACTGAAATATATTTTCAAGTTAAACTGTCATCTTATGTTCACTGACAGTTAACTGCTTAACAACCATAAAAACTTTTCTTACTTTGAAAACATTTAACATTTGTAAAACAAAAAGCCAACTGATTCCCTGTCTATCCCAATAACCTGCAAAAGTTACTCACTTGATTTAACTCTTAACCATTGCTATGATTATAAAAAGATTATAATTAAGAAGGACTTTGTATATTCATTTATTTGGCAGGGAGGTATGTGATACTAGAAGAAAATGAAGGATAGAAACATTTGCTTTATATTTAGTATTATATAGTTAACATCTTTCCTGTCATTTTCAATTTAATTTTGATTACAATCAAATGGGATTTATTCTGAATATATAAAGTTGATTCAATATTTGCAAACCAGATGATACAATCCACTAAAAATAGGAATTGAGGTCAAAAAGGCATTTGACAAAATTCAAGACCTATCCATGATTAAAATATTTCAGCAAACAAGTAATAAAAATTTTAAAAATTTTAAAGAATATTGACAAAATGCCTACAGCTAGCGTGATGTTTAATGGTGGCAGCTGATGCTTCTCTCCCTAATATACAGAATAAGGCAAGATGTTCAACCCCATTTGACATCACGCTAGACACTCAGTGTACCACAACCAGTGCACTAAAACATGAAAAGGAGGGCCAGTGATATAGCTCAGCGGCATAAGCACCTGCCTGGCAAGTGTGAGGTCCTGAGTTCAACTCCCAGTACCCCCATATAAAAAACATGAAAAGGAGCTGAAAGGGATACAGTTTGGGGAGAACCTATCCATTTTTGGGGGAGGACGTGACACCATTCTCCATGATAAAAATCTGAAAGAATAGACCCACTTAAAAATTCCCAAAACTAATGAGCATTCAGCAAGGTTGTAGCAAACAAGGGTAATTTACAAATGTTATTTGATTTTCTACTTACCCAAAATGAACAACTAGAATTTTAAATTAAAAACACAACATCATTACAAAAACATTCCAAGAATGACTTAAAATTCAACTCTAATACAATATGTAAGGGTCTATATTGCAGAAAACTATAAAACTCTGATGAAAGAAAGAAAAAAGACCTAAGTAAATGTAAAGACAGTTAATGATGAATAGAAAAGTCAATATTGTTAAGATATCAATTATTCTCAAATTGATAGATAGGCTAATTGAAATTTCCATCAAAAGTCCAGAAACCTATTTTATAGATATTGACACATTTGTTCTAACATTTATTTGGAATGACAAAAGAGCTAGAATAGATAACAAATACTGAAGAACAAAAAAAGTTGTACTGACACAACTCAGTTTCAAAGCTTGCTATCAAGTTATAGCAATCGAAGCAGTATGATTTTGATAAAAGAACAGACATGTAGACCAATGGAAAAGAACAAAGAGTCCAAATAAAGACATACACAAATATAATTAACTTGGATGAATAAGCAAAGACAATTTAATGAAGAAATGGCTGGGTTTTTTTTTTTTTTTTTTCAAAAAAAATGGTATTAGAAAAATTGGTCATCCTTATGTGAAATGTGAACAAACAAAAAGAAAAACCTTGGGCCGGTGAGATGGCTCAGCGGCGTAAGCGCCTGCCTTGCAAGTGCGAGGGCCCGAGTTCGACTCCCGGAACCCACATACAAAAAAGGGGCCGGTGATATCGCTCAGCGGCACAGGCGCCTGCTGGCACGCGAGGTCCTGAGGTCGACCCCCCGGTACCCACAAAAAAAAAAAAAGAAAAACCTTACAATTTTCACAAAATCTAACTCAAAATATAACCCTGAAAGTAAACTTCAAAAGCAGAGAATATTTTAAGAAAACACAGGAGAAAAACTTTGCAATTAGCTTGTAGATACAAAAGTACAATGTGTGAAAGAAAAAAGTATAACTTGAATTTTTTCAAAATTTAAAAGTTCTATTGTGAAAAAGACACTCTTAAGATACTGAAGGGGCAATCCATAAACTGTAAACATATTTGTAAATCTTAATCTGTAACAGGACTTTTATGTAAAATATAAAGCAAGAGCTGGGGATATAGCTCAGCAGCACAGTGCCTGCCTGGCAAGCGTGAGGTTGTGAGTTCGATTCCCAGAACCAAAAATAAATAAATAAGTAAGTAAGTAAAATAAAATATAAAGCAACCCTTAGACACAACAATAAGAAAACCAGCAACATAATTAATTAGGTTAATGGGAAAAAATTGACCAGACACATCACCAAAGAAGATGTGCAGGTAAAAACACACATATGAAAAGATGTTTGACATAATTTGAAATTAGGACATTAAAAATTAAACTAAAAATACAATACAATCAAGCCCTAGTATTATGGCTAAAATTTTGTAAAAATAATAAAACTAACTTCCCACAAGCAATGAATGTACAGTTATTTTGGAAGATAGTTTGGCAGTTTCTAATAAAGATCTTACCATCCAATCCAGAAATGTCGTTCCTAGGTTTAGATCCAAATGAGTTAGAAACATGTGCACACATAAGCCTGCACATGAGTGTTTGTATTAGCTTTATTCAAAATAAGCAATGACTGGAAAGAGAAAAACATGTTCTTTAACATGAAATTGGATAAACTCTGGTACATCCATGAAATGGACTATTCTCAATGACAAAAAGAAGTGAGCTATGACACTATGAAAAGACACAGACAAATCTTAAATGCATATTGTTCAGTGAAATAAGATTCTAAAACAAAATGTGTAATTCTAGGGCCGGTGAGATGGCTCAACGGCATAAGCACCTGCCTGGCAAGTGCGAGGGCCTGAGTTCAACTCCCGGAACCCACATATGAAAAAAGGGCTGGTGATATCGCTCAGCAGCACGGGCACATGCTGGCACACGAGGTGCTGAGGTCGACCCCCGGTACCCACAAAAAAAGAAAAAATTTGTAATTCCAATAATATAGCATCCTGCAAGAGGCAAAGACTTAGAGATTTCCAGGAATTCAGAGAGAGAGACAGAGAGACAGAGAGAGGGTTTGTGGCAGATTAATTCATGGTCAACTTGATGGGAACACTGAACAGAGTCAGCATGGTTCTGGGTGTGGAAGACCCACTTGAGGATTGCTGTTTTCGCCCAGGACGGCTGTTGGTGTCTTAGGAGGAACTCTGGTCCTCCACCTCGCCTTGAGCATAGTCTGCTGTTCTTTGGCGCAGACACTTCAGCTGGGAGCTCTGGTCTTCGTCTTTGCCTTGGGCATCATCTCCTGGTTCTGGGTGAAGACTCTTGGGCTTCCAGCATTGTCCTTTCAGCCTACCAGTGCAGACTCTCTAGCTCTGCAGTGGCCCTTGGACTTTTGGCACAGATCCTTCAGTCTTCCACTGAGGATTCCTCAGTCTCTTGGTGCTGACTTGCAGGGGACATTGCCATGGGATTTGGGCCCTCAGCTGGATTCTTTGGATCTCTGGCATGCTGACAGATCTCTTGCTCTCTTCTACATCTGACTCTAGTAAGCACTGAGCAATACAGGGTTAGATGGACAAAGCATGGGGATTTCCTTAAAGTGGTGGAACTGCTTGGTATGATATTATAATGTTATATGCATTGCACGATACATCTATCAAAATCCATTGATTTTTAACACCACAGACAATGAACCTTAATTTATGCAAATTTTAAACATCATTTATAAGGCACAGGAATACCAGAGTGAAATGAAGGACTTGATAAAAACAATGTAATAAAGATATAATAAAACCATATTGACCGAGGTAAAGACAAAATATGAGGTCTTTTCCAGTAGAAAGGAGTAAAATCTGTAAAACTGAAGACAAATGGAACTACGGTAAAACCTTAGATTGTGAGTAACTTGTTCTGCAAGTGCTCCACAAGATGAGCAAACATTTCTAATAAATTTTAACTTGATACAAGTGTCTTCATTTTTAACCCCCCCATATGAAATAAATATTCGTGAGTCCATGCACATTTCAGTAAAATATTGAATAAATTTTAAAAAGTGTAGGGAATAGACAAATAACCTAAGCAGCAAAATTTTGAATAATTTACAGACATGATCCACCTTCGAGGAAGTGGAGTGTAACTCCCTACCCCTTCAGTAGCGATAGCACACAGATTTCCTTCTGAAGATCACATCAGGTAAAGGGGAAGGCAGGTAACTTACTAGGAAGAAACCTGAAAACACCATTTCAGTAACACAACCCACATGAATGCCACCTTGGGGACTTGATATGATGTGCTGAAAGGAGCATTTTACCTCTATTGTAGAATACATGTAAAACTACATGTAACCCAAGTCTAATTGTAAGAATAGTACCAGAAAACCCTCAATAATTAACATCAGGACTGTCAGTTACTATGTTACCATCATAAAATAATTGGAAATTCTACAAAATAACTGACCACTATTCCTCAAAACTTCCAAGATCATCAAGATCAAAAAAAGTCTGAGAAACTAACACAGCCAAGAAAAACTTGGCTGTAAAATTAAATGCAATATAGTTCTTATAAGATCCTGGAATAGGAAATGGATATTAGGATAAAAAGTAATGAAACCTGAATAAAGTAAGGATTTTAGTTGATAACAATATATTAATAGTGGGTAATTCTTATCATAAATACACCACACAAATGCGAGATGTTAAATATAAGAGAAACTGGATATAGAGCTTATTGGAATACTCTATATATTCTTTGCATTTTTCTGCAAAATCAAAATTTGCCTGAAATTTAAAATTTATTTAAAGATGTCAGCATTAAATTTATGAAACATATTTTATTCTCCGTCTCATTCTAATCCTTCTCAGTTGGTTCAAACTCGGGTGTATCCTGTATGACTACCCCAACCACCAAATGCAACACTTGTTTTCTACAGTGGTGTCCAATTTGTCACTGTAACCTGAGTGAGGAAAAGATAAAGCTTTTCAGGACTGGTTTCTGAGATACTATCATCCAGTGATGGTCCCCAAAACTGAAGAAAGTGAGGATAACTTCTCTACCAAAGTCATGACACTATTTGCATCCTCAACCATTGAACCATGAACAGTAGATCAATATTTTCTGGCTATTATGCATTATAAATTAAACTGGCATATACAGAAAATATGGTTCAAGTCAATACAAAATATAAGAAGTATTTTAGCTTTCCTGAAACATTTCAGTTTATTTTTCTACAGCTGTATTCATTTTAAGGGACTGAACAAAAAGTTAAAAATTCAAAAACCAGTCAGTTTTGACAATATATCAATTTTATTAATGGATACTTAAATATTTTAAAGAAACATTTAAAGAATTCAAATTATTCAAATTTATCTTAATTCCTAAAATTTCTTGTGTTTCATTAAAATCTTCACGTCTGTGGTACTACTTCATGTTTGTGAATAATGATACACACACAATTGCAAAAACTATCAAGTTACTTAATGCTGAATTTATGATTGATGATTTGAGGTTGTTTTATAATTATCAATGACATAAAAGATATTCCTCGACTTCAATAGAGACCAAACTCTATAAAATTTGCCTGGATATTTTTATAGTATTATTAGATGTACAACAGCCTTTATTTACAACAGTTCTGTTGTTTAACCTTTCATGTGTTTTCCTTGATGTGCTTGACCTATTTTTGGGGAGAAAGAAAATTTATCCAAAATGTATTTTAAATAGCATAACCTTTTCTAAACTAGAAAAATTACATAATTTTTTGCTCAAATGAAGAAAGCAGCGCAGTTGTAGGTCAGTATTTGCTTCAAACGTCTTCTCATTGTTATGAACGGCCACGTGTCAGTTAACACATTTGTTGAGAATCACTGATAGGGAATCATCTATGCTAGTGACTGAATACAGACTCACTTGTTACTCAGCAGTGAACAGGGGGAACCCAGCCCACTGGCGATTTTCAGCCATTAGCAAAACCCTAGCATCCACTTCCTCACTGCATACCTGTCCCCTATCAGAGGGCGGGGTCAACAATGCTTCCTCATAAAGGACCAGAGGGCAAGTATTTTAGGCTTTGTGTGCATTAAGAATCTATCACAAATAATCAGCTTTCTGTATTGCAAAGCCAGCTAAAGAAAGTGCCCAAACAAATAGAAGTATCTGTGTTATAACAAAACTTTATTTACAAATACAGATATCAGTCTAATCTGGTACATCATCTGTAGTTTACCAACCACTGTCACAGAAAGAAAAGCGTGGATGAGACAATTGAGGTGGCAGAAACTGCTCACTCTGGGAAGTTCTGAGAGGTTCTTTGTTTCTTTCTCAGCATGAATTTCTTCTCACTTTTCCACATTAGCCTTCTCTGCCGTGGAGTCAGTCCCAGCTCCACATATGGAGTTAATTTTCTCATTTTTGCACAGCGGTGTTAGGATCTTACTTTTCCAGTGTACCATTCTTGCTGAACAATGGGCTCCTTGGGAAAAGGCCACCTCTGCCACCCAGTCGAGGCCCTGCTTGTGTGATTAACTGTCTAAAATCACTGTTGGTGATCCAGAGTCTGCTGAAATACAATGGCCCTGGCATGATGGTTTCCAGGGCAATTTCTTCCTTTAACCCAATCATTCATTCAGGTCAGAGCCACGAGGGAAAAAAGTCAACTACAAGGCATACTGTGCACCATGCAGTTCTCTTGCAGCTGAGCGACAAAGTGGTGTTTCAGAAAACTACCTGATCTCTGTATCCTCACGCACAGCAGAGTACCATTAATTAATGAACAAATAAAAATAAATACAAAGGAGAAAGTGATGAGAAAAACACATGTAGGAAAAACAACATGCTGTACGAACTCAGAGGAAGTAGAGAGTTCATGAGACCGGGAGAACGAGGGAAAGGTATGCAGGAAGCTGTCTCCGTGTGGCACATGTAAAAGAGGAAATAGCATCCATCCCACCCCTAAGAGCGGTAGTGGGCAGCCTCTAGCATGGTCCACAGTGATTCTTTCCTGGGGATATTTATACCCTGTGCAATTCTTCCTCTTGCCTGTTGGCTGAGTGTTGTGACTGATTTGTAATGAATGCAATAGTACAAAAGCGATGAGAGGTCTCTTCAAACATTAAGTTATAAAATTCTTGTGGCTTCTACCTTGCTCTTTCTCTCCCTGTACTACTCAGAGAGAAGCCAGCTGACACAGTGACCTATCTTAGGCAAAAGCCTCACAAGAAAGATCCGATGTCTCCAGCCAACATCCAGCAAGGACCTGAGACCTGGCAACAGTCACGGGGAGCCTGGAAGAGGACCCTCCCAGTGCAGGCTTGACCTGACAGCATAGGTTCCTCTGCTGCAGCCTTGTGAGACACACCAAGCCTGAGGCACCCCGGGGAGCTGTGGCTGGATTTCTGACTCAGAAAATGTGACAGAATAAATACACGTTGTTTTAAGCTGCTAAATTTTGTGGCAACTTGCTCCACAGCTATAGATAGCTGATATAACATGCCAGGTGCCTTAGATGCTTTTTTTCACTTATTCCTCACAATGGACTTAGAGTGTGCACATTATTGTCAGTTTTACTAATAAGGAAAGAAAGGCACAGGTGATTATGTAATCTGTCCAAAAGTGGCTGGTTAGTGAGTAGTAAAAGTGGCATTCAAATCTTTGCTTCTGCAGTTACCACCCTGCAGACAGAGTATGAACTGAGTGAATGATCAGGCTAAAGAAAGAAATTGCTCTGGAAGCCGTGGTGCCAGGTGTGTTGTATTTCTCCGACTCTGGGAAGGCATCAGCAAGCTTACACAGTTAATCACACAAGCAGGGTTTCCTGTATGTCTTCACAAAAGCAGCTTTGTCTTTTGCAAAATGTTCCTCAACTGGCTTTTTAAATGTGTCCAGTGAGTCTATCCCTCTGTTCTGAGAAGAAAACTCTACCAAGGCTCATAACTTTCAGGGATTCTTAGACAATCAAAATGGCTGCAATGTTACAGATGCAATCTTAAATTAGTGCTCAGAAGTATCCAGTTTAACGCATTGTTCATGCCTTCAAAATCATCTAACTATAACGCCTCACCCTTTTTTCCAGCTGCAGCCAACCTCTCCCCTCTATCCCTCATGGTATTCTTCCCACCATTTATCTTGGCTCCTCAAACCTAACATCTGCTTTCTGGGGCAGAATACTCTTTCAAGCTATGCTAGACTGATATTCCTGCCAACAGGGACACGCACTGGCATCTCACACGTAATCATCTCCCCTGCTGTAACAGGCTACTTTACCTTCTTCCAGGAGCCAGGCACCATCCTACAGTGTCTTCCAGTCTCAGGGGACACCTACTGAGGCTCCGAGTGGACTCATGCAAGCACCACTTTTTTGTGATACTAGGGATTGAAACCAGGGCCTTCACAATGAGTTACATCCCTGACTCCCCTCTTTTTTAAAATGTTGAAACAGGGTCTTAATAAGTCATTTCCCATGCTGGATTTGAACTTGTGCTCCTCCTCCCTCAGCCTCCCAGAATGCTGTGATTACAGGTAGGCACCACCACGCCCAGCCAAAGCACCACTGTTTAGTCTTAACGACCCCCATCTTTACCCATTGCAGGAATGAGGGACTCGCTGAACAGCTCTCTTTGGTAATATCCTCCTCAACATCATCTCCCAACTTTCTCTCTTAAGTCATCAGACATTCCTTATGGATGGAGAATTTTAGAGCTGTGAAAGTGCTTCACTGATATTTCCTTTGAAAATCTGCTTATGGTCTAGCACCTTGCTGAAACTTCAATTTAACATCAAGTTACAGTACAAGCAGAGTTTTGCTTTAGGGGGATTCATCCAGTGTGCATAAGCGATATTGAAGTTTGAAGGCACTGAAGGAGAGAAACAAGATAGGCAGCTATTGAATAATCCAAGTATAGACAAGTGAGGCATGAACAAGGACAATGGCAGTGTAAATAAATAGAGGAAGATTGTCTGCACAGTGGTGATAGAAGTAAATCAATAGGAACTGAAGGAATGTAAGGGATATGAGGACTTGAGAACCAGAAAGCCTGGTCAATAGAAATAAGAATTCAGATGAAACGCATTTGAAGGGAAAGTGGTGTGATCAAGAGTGTGGCTCTTTAGGCATTGTCGCTATATCAGGTACAGATGGCCATCAGGGAAAGCAGACCTCATGATTCATTACCTGCAGGAAGGTTTTTACTGAACCCACAACAGTCACAAGACTTACCTTTGAGAGTATGTAACAATGGAAAGTGACTGAGAAAAAGAAGGAAATTTCTCCCATAGAGGTGGCACAGATAGTGGATAACTAGAAACCCAGGGGAAAATATGCCTTTAATGACAGGTAATCATTTCAGTCAAAAGCAGAAGACAGGTTAATAAAGCAACTATTGATTAAGCCTTCTGGAAGAGGTCCATCACCAAAGTTTCAATTAAGTTGTTAAAACCATGTCCAAATTCCAAGGATCAGAGATTGAATGAGCTGTTAAGAACTGGAGCCAACAGGTATAGAAACTCTTGGGGAATTTGTCAGTGAATTAGAAGATATCTCTCTAAAAGACAAAAGCATCTAAGGGACAAATAATCCTTTTAAAGAAGGATCTTTGTAAATGTTTTCAGGCAGAAGGGTGAAAGCCAGTGAAAGGAACATTATTCAGAGAAGCAAAAGAGAAGAGAGATATTAGAGAAGCAGTAGCCCCAAAGACACATGTCAAGACAGGAGGACAGGTAGGAGAAATCAAGACAGAAGGATAGGTAGCTTCAAAGTGACAACCAGGGGTCTCTCTCAGACTCCTGGGGAAAGCTTGAGATGCACAAGAGGAAATTTTAGAGTGAATTAGAGGGCCTTAAAGTTTTTCAGAAAGCAGAAAATGAAGTTTGGGTGGGGCTGAGAAGGGTAGAGGTTAGTTTCTTGGAAGAAGTAAAAGCTTTCAAAGACTTCACTGCATGGGATGGAATTTTGACAACAGGACATCAATCAGACAGTAAAACAAGATTTCTGATTAATGCTGAAGTCTCAGTGAAAACCAACATCTTCTTTCTCACCACTTCCTGCATTATTAATGTCAACTTTTACTTTCAAAGTTAAGTAATTGTCATTAGGTTGTGAGTTCTCAAGGAGTGCTTGCTGATTCAAGTGGAGGACCAGTTAACCTAGATAGAGAATTGCCATAGGCAGACCCTTGGCAAAGTAGCTGTGAAGGGAGGTCACGGTAGGGAGAGAGTCCAGGGTGAAGAGAGAGCAACTTCCAAGTGGCTGACTGACCGCTGGTTATGCAATTAGACAATAGGAATTTTGAGGCAATGTGAGTAATTTAGTCACAAATAAGAACCAGAAAACCGAGTCCTGAAGGAAGATGCATTGTCCTTTGATGGTGGAATAGAGAACTTCAAATCAAGCTGAGGGTTATCAAACAGTGATAACGATGATACAATGACCAAAGAAGAATGAGTTTACTTATATTGTGTCTGTGCAGCTGTTGTTAAGAGAAATGCAGATCCTGATTTTTTTTTTTTTCTGGGTGGTCTCTCCATCTATTTCTTCACTCTGCCCAATGGGAGATGATAAGATTTTCTCGATTGCTGAAATGGGAAGAATAAAACACGAGAGTGCTTACACCAGCTTCCACACTTTCCCTTTTGAGTGTTAGCTCCCCGTAGGAAAGCTAGGTGGGGCATAGCTGCAACTCATGCGATTGTTACCATTTCAGGAATTTTGGTCTATTTGACTCTCACGCTAAGCTACATGCTCCAACTTGACTGTTAACAATCATTTTACCCTCCATCTGCCACTTGGGGAGGAGGAAAAAGATGTGATGCATCCGAAAGACTGTAACAGTTTATGGAAACCTCATGCCATCTGTAATCTTCCTGTTTTATTTCCATTATGATATGAATTTCACTTAAAAATCTCCCTTGTTCCTTTCCAGGGCAGCTTCATGTATGTCACGAGCCTCGACTGGGGTCACGACTGCTTAGTTCTCTAATGAATATCCAACCACTGGCAAAGCAGAATATTTAATCAAGTAATGATTCTCCTAGCTAAGGAAAGTTTGCCAATTACAATAATTTATAATTCCAGACTGGTTCTTGGTTTTTTAAAAAAATGTATAAAGATAGGTTAAAAATGGTCATATTTTAGATCAGAATAAAATATTGAACTCTGACAGGTTAGAAAAGAAATTAGATAACAAAAAGTTTTCACAGGGCCGGTGAGATGGCTCAGCGGCATAAGCACCTGCCTGGCAAGCGCAAGGTCCTGAGTTCAACTCCCGGAACCCACATATGAAAACAGGGCCAGTGATATCGCTCAGTGGCACGGGTGCCTGTGGCACGTGAGGTCCTGAGGTCGACCCCCGGTACAGACAAAAAAAAAAGTTTTCACAATTTAAAGTCAAATTCCCTTGTGTAATCCCTAATTAGATCCTTGTTTGGAAGCACCAATAAATAAATATGCCAAGATTACACCTGCCATGGCCCCAGTTCCATGCAAGGGAATGACTTCTACATGATTGTTTTTATTTCTAACTACAAAAGTATAAACTCTAATCTGGTACTTAAGATATACATACAGATATAGATAGGTACAGGTACGGGTACAGATACAGATATAAATTTTCTGAAAACTCCATTGCTGCCAAAGAAATTGTTACCATAGTAACTAATACACTTCCAACGAGGCAAAAAATGTGCACCAATTTCTTTCCACTTCAAAAGTAAAAATTAAATGAAATAAAAAGAGATTAAAGCCATTTTATCACAAGTGATATTATTGATCTCCTACTTCTTTCAGAAGTAATATCCTGTTCTGCAACATTGTATATTTTTGCTTAAGAGGATAGAATAAAAGGTCCTTGAATAGTAAACTGATAGATTCATGAGGATAGTCATTAGAGTGAAGCACATTTCACTCCATGCTATATCTTAAATGGTTTTTTGTTTTATGAGAATAGTTTATAACAATAATAATGAGTTTCAATAATATAATGATAACCTTCAAAATAGTATGTAAGGGAAACACTTACACTGAAATATATTTAAGTACTAAAGTAATATTAAATTCTACTTAAGTTCTGAATTTCAGGGAAATAAGAGAAACCCTGGACCATGAAAACAATTATATTTATCATGTACCAGTGAGCATCTATAAATTAAATCCTTTTCCCTTAATTCGTTTGCTGCTGTTTCTGATGCAAACACTTTTGAGCAAATATTTATTTAATTGAGCTTATTAAACCTATGTATTTTGTCTTAGTCATGTTGAATTATGGTGATATGAAAGGAAAAGTGAATGATAAATTCCCATTTAATAAATGTAATAATTTTAAAGTTTACTGGCTTATATATTATAAAATGAGGAAGTCAAGACAAAGGTTAGAACTTAGAGGTTAGATTTTAGAATATATCCTATCTTAGGAGTCTATAAAACATAAATAAATCTACTACTAACCTTGAGATTTGATAGAAATGTAAAGTCTTTCTAAAGCTTAATATGAATTATTCCATTTGATCTCCTTTTTTCTACATTTGGTGTTTATTTGACCATTTAGAAATCCATTTCCAATAAATATTGAAAATATTGTACATTTTATGTTCTGTAAGCCACCAACTTTGAAATCTTGTCAAATAAAGGTATATATCCTGCTTAATAATCATTCTTCTTGGCATCAGTAATGGAAATATAAACAATGTGAAATAAACAGAAATAGAGGAAAAGAAAATTGCATATCAAAAGATGTGAAAATGACACTTTTATTACAGCTCTAGTAAGAGAGAGACTTCTTTAAACCAAATAGTATAGGTATAACCTCAGACACTAAAATAATGATAATACAACACAAAGAGAAATTCAATTTAGATACTAGACAGATGGATAATATGCACATGTTCCTAAAACATCTGCTACAACAACAATACTTGAACAATCTTTGGGGAAATTTAGGCAATTATTTTTATTTCTTAAAAGAACTGTATTTAAGATTTATGTCTAATAAATATCAGTCCTGCATTCCTTCATGTTCCTTTTTAGCCAATCTGAAGTGTAATGAGTTGGGCATTCGTTTCAAAATGTTTTTGGCTTATGATGATAAAGACCTTCAACCTCATGGTCACTGCTGTCCTTATCAGACCATGTCCCTAACTGACCACAATTGAACATAGCTTTCCTAGGAGTAATTCTATCACCAGATGTTGTTGATTACTACCTACAGTATTCATGTGGAATGATCGATGGTTTCCAGTGCCATGTGAAAACCAAGTACCTTGGCTCCACACTGAGGCAATCCAATCCATCAGGAATCCAGCCAAGCCTGGATGACATTTTGGGTTTTGCCACATTTGCTAGAGAAGTGACAGCTGATTGAAGACCAAGGCTCCATTTTAATGAGTCTCCCTGGTGTTGAATCCATCACTGCCACACATAAATATCAAAACTTGGCACCCCCCATTAGAAACTATTTAACCTATAAGCCTGCATGGTGTGAGGGTTGAAGCACTGCCAGCCTAGAAGTTTGTAATCATGAAAACTTCCTTAACTGAGCTGCCAGACTAGGTGATGCATCTGTCTCACCAATAAGGACCCTGAGGACTGAGGCACCCACACTGACTTTTTCATACTTTTAGCAAATAGAAGTGACAGCTAAATTTTTATTTTTTAGAATTCCCAGGATCTAAATTCTGTATATGAAACCAATACATAATTCTATAAATGCAAATTCTTTTCATGGATAGTTGGTATTTGTAGAAATGAATGCAAGTATAGGCAGACACAACACAGCCTTGTCCAGCATGATCTAGAGCTGAAAATAGACCCTTTATGGTTGAAACAACTGTAAAGGCCTGATATAAGGAGATCACCCACCTACATGAGGCACAGTCTTCAGGGTGAATGGACAAACACATGTACTTGTCACCATGAACTTCTCAACATCTCCCAGTGCCTTCACACTTAGCAGGAGTTTTGTGACTGCCATGGACAATTGGTAGGTGTAGGACTGAAGTGTGCCACTTTTAGTTTTGAAGCACAGATGAGTGGGTATATCTCGTCTGAGCATTCTCGCCTGCCACACTGGTCCACTTTCTGAGGTGCTGTGTTACAAAATTGAAGAGCCTCTGTGAGCCTGGGTCTCTGATCACCACCAGCAAACTGCATTGGATGTAGCACAGGGAAGAAAAAATATGTATCTACAACCACTGAACTACTGAAATTAATGTATTGCTTCCATACAACCTAGCCTTACCTGAGTATAGAATGTCGAGTGTAATAATCAATGCTTAGGTAAATAGTTGATACAAGAATGTTCCAGAAAAACGGTAACAGGTGGTGTTTAACTGCCGAAGAACTGTGATGGACAGACTAGCCACTGGTTATTATCAACTCTGTACTGATAAGTAGATGCAGGGCCTTTGTAACAGATTCTTTCTGAAGCGTGAACATCTCATGATTGAGACAGGGAATTACAACAGGGATATGGTCACAGAAACAAGAGAAGTGCTTATTTATCCAAATGGGGACACAGTGTAAGAACAAAATCACCTTAGCTAATGAAACAAGGCCCCTCAAACTCCTTATGAGCAAGGATGAGGGTTTTACCATGGCCATGGTGGTGGGAAATGCTGCTAGAAGTGCTAATAGAGACCCTGAAATACCAGCTCTCAACAAAAGAGATTATTCTGAGGCAGAGAGGCAAGCTGATTATGATAATTAAACAAAATTTTAAGCAAAATATTTTAAATGAGTTTTATAGATTGTGGATTTACCATTAAAAGTATCTAATAAAATGATGAGTCTGTCTTCGCTCATGCTGGGTGGATTACCACAGCTCATGACGGCCTTATTGGTAAAGAGCTTCAGGTAGCATGAGTTCAAGCCTACTTCATCTGTTTGGGGAATTAATTAATGAGCAACTTGTAACACCCAGCTGAACTGAATCAGTGCGGTGCTGTGTGGAAGGCACACTTGAGGATTGTTGCCAACAGCATAAAAGGAGAACTGGAGGTGAAGATGGTGCACTGTCAATTCTCCTGGAGAAGCTTGTGGCACTGGTTTTCCTGATGTGAACTCAGCTGTTCTTCTGGTCGGAGGAGCTCGAGTCCTCACTGTTGCTGAGGATGGCCACGGTTCCTTCCGGGGGAGCTCAGGGCCTTACCGTGAGTGTAGCTTCCTGGCTCCAGTGCAGATCCCTCAGCTGCTGGCACAGATCCTTCATCCCACTGGTGCAGACTTTCTAGCTTCTACCACTGACCTTTGGGCCTTCCTAGCGCAGATCCTAGATACAAACTTGCATGAGACATTGTCATGGGCTCTAGGCCTCCAGCTGGACTCATGGAGAACATTGCCATGGACTCTATGTCTTCAGTTGAACTCATGCTGGACATTGCCATGGGATCCAGGCCCTCAGCTAGATTTTTTGGGTCTCTAGTGTGTGGACAGGTCTCTCGCACTCTTCTGCATTTGACTTTTTGGGTGAATACTATAAAATAATCCTATAAATTATGTGTCCTGTATTAAATTTATTTCTTTGTACACCATGACCACAGCAATCTATCACCATAAAATAAGTCTCTTAGGCCTCCCAAATAAAATCTAAAATTTTTTCAAAGTGATTTAATGTCTTCACTGATGATTGACTGTGTCACTTGATGATATTAATATTACAGAATGTCATAATGAAAATAAATTCATAAACTTTCTATTTTCATACATTTTCAAAAACATACCTGGCTGCCTTTTGAAATGTGGCAATGTACAAAAATTAGAATGTTTATTACTGTTCCCTGTTGGCTTTACAAAAGACAAATACGTAGGAACCTCCACCCTTGTGCAAAAACCCATGAATTTTATTTCAGCCAATGACTCTCAACATGCCAAAAAAGAAAATCAGAAATAACAAAATGAATTCAGATTTAGATGTTGCCCAGATGCAAATTAGTTTTACTAAATTTGGAGTAGTGACTAGAATTTAGCAAAACATTCATATTTGTCTTTGAAATATTAAACCAGCCATTTGACAGATGTGTGCTTTTTACAAAATCTATGTTATGTGATGGATAGGACTACATCTGGTTTTACTAACCAGAATCCAGATGATTTCCAAAAGAAGAAAAAGTCGCCAGGGGGAAAGTCACCTAGAGAGTTATGAAGAAGTGCACTTGAAAAGAAACTGGGATTTCATATAGAACAAAGTCTTGTAGTTAGGAAACCGACTATTCTCTGATCATACTTTTTAGCCATTATCTTGGTCAAATTATCAGCCAGTGGTAGACACAAATGCCAGAGGCCGTCAAAAAATAATCAACTGGTAAACAATCAAGTATTTGATGTAAGTGTTATTACATATAGACAAACTAAGTCTACGTTAAAAAAAAAAGATGATTTTATTTCATTAAGCCACCAATGTTTGAAGTCAACTAAAGTTCTTTCTTGTCATGTGTGCTCTATGACTTACTTAGTTTTTTTTAAAGTCATTAATTTATTCTTTATGAATCAGTACAATATTTTATGTCTCAGTCTTTGGGACACAAATGTTAAACTGTCATTTTGGCTGTTCAATAGCCTGATGCCAAATACATGCACATGGTCACACACATCAAATCCACAAGCAGATTTAAAATACCATCCCACTTAAATCAACTGGGTGTAATTTATTGGCTTAATTCCATCCTGTGGAGAAAGAAAAGGAGTAGTGGGGCTCTTTTACAACTTATCATTGTTCATACTGTTTCAAATTTGTTTATGATTATAAAGAAATCCACCTATTTCTTGTCAGGCTGAAAAATAAATAGACCAAGGAATTACCAAGGGAATCAAATCATTTTGAAAGATCATATAAATGTGAAAGTACCAGAAAATATTTTGTGTTTAAAAAATTTAAGAGCATTAAACTCTTTTAAAACCATAACGGTATTAAATTTTCTTCTAACCATCAGTGTCAAAATACTTGTAGCGGTAAAAATATGTGTTTTCCATTATGTTGGGTGTATAGACACACACACACTCATAGATAACATTGTCCCACATGCTCTGTTTTTACAAGTTTCTTCAGCAAAATAAAATTAATTTAGCAGATATATTATGAAAAATCACCAAATAATAATAAAATAATCAAAATACATCTGGGGATGCTGAGAGAAGAGAATCACAACTTCCAGCCCAGCCTGGGCAAGTAAGTAACTTGGCAAAACCCTGTCTCAATTTAAAAATAAAAAGGGTTGGGAATGTATCTTGGTGTGAAGGTCCTGGTTCAATCCCCAGTACAATAATAATATTAATAATAATAACTGTAAAATGATAATATAAAAGTATAATTAACTGCCAGGTAAAATTCTAAGACACCCGATAAATGTAGTCTTCACACAAAGATCAACTTTCTCCTCCCTGTAAGTATACAGTTTAATAAGCACTTTCTGGAAATATATCGCTGTTTATTCCTTAAGTTAGCTCTAGATCTTCCACCATCCACACAGTCCCAATATCCAAAGCTACAAGTAGATATGTGGTCCAACTTGTCCATCTTCCTGGGACAGGACACCAGGTCTTAGTACCTCCATTGAGGAGAGACACAGGGCTGGGACTCAAGTGCTAAGTAGAGAGAAGGCTAGAACCAGATTGGAAATAGGATATGAGATTTTTCATGTGACAGGAAAGAAAAAAGCACTGCTGGTTGAATTTGAAAACCAAAAGAGGAGGCAGAGGCAAAGAATTGGCTATGGCAAGAGACTTAAAGTCATTGATGGAATTCTTTAATGGAAATAAAACCCAGAATCCCAGGGTGGGAAGGACATCCAGAGCCTGGTCCCCGAATCGAAGGTGAGAATCATGTTCCCCTTTGGGAACTGCTCTTTAATCAGAGTTTTGTTTTCTTGTTGAGCACAGCTGCAGGCCTTCACCTTATTTTACATTATGGTCTAAGTACAGATAAACCCACATTTTCCCTGCTTCTAGCTGAGACATAAAGTTAATCGATTGCCATAAATTTAGACAGTTTGAGTGGCCAGGTTAACCAAGAGAGACTGAGTTCTTGGCCTTTCTAGGGACATGTAGCTGTGGTCAGGAATATCTACATTTCAGCAGTAACCCTGATGTCAACGTTATAGCAGTATAGATTACTTCCTTCTGCTTTACTGTCTCCTCGTTAGTAAATAGACAAAGCTTAAGACCAAATGAATCCTCCTGCCACAACTCTAATCTATGTTGATATTGGGTCCTCTCACTTTTAATCTACACACCATATATACATTCATTTTGACATTTAATTCTCAATTCTTCTAATTAATATCATAATTCCTTAATTAATTTTAGTAATACCCTGCACAGTTTCCAATCTTTTCTGGCATTTAGTGCTCAGCAAATTGAATACAATGAGATTTAAATTCTATATAAAAAAGGTACTAGGCCAGTGAGATACCTCAGCGGCATAAGCGCCTGCCTGGCAAGCGTGAGGTCCTGACTTTGACTCCCAGTACCCACGTACGAAAAAAAGGCTGGTGATATCGCTCAGCGGCACGGGTGCCTGCTGGCGCGTGAGGTCTTGAGTTTGACGCCCGGTACCCACAAAAAAAAAAAAGTTACTTACAATGATTAGTGGTAATAATGCATGATAGAGAAAAACTTGTCAAGAGCTTGTTCTTCCCATATATAGTAAAATTCTATGAAAGCATATATTTACAGGATGTAAAAGACAAGGAGAGAAATTTACCATGTCCTTGGAGGGACATTTAACTAAGAATAGTGACTATATTGGGTTCTGTAGTAATCCCCAGGGAATCTCACTTCATGATTTATAATTGTGGGCACCTGTGTCATGGGAGGTATTTTGAATGGCAAAGAAATGTGAATGGCAGAGAAGATTTGGTGAGGAGTCACCATGGGAAAAGTTAACTTCATTGCTTTACCTCTCATTCAATCACCTGTTTCCACTTGCAGTTGCTCCTGAATCCTTGGGAATGTGTCTGAGTCAATCTTCTTTTCATTCAACCAATCCTTTGGTTCATTCATCCAACTAGTATTTATTACATGTTATTTTGTGCCAGGCACTCAGCTGAGGATAGATTAGTTTGCAACACTATCCAGAGTCCTGTCTTCATTTTCTCATCTTCTAGTGATGGAGCCATAAATACTAATGCAAAGGGATAAATAAAAAGTAAGTACAAGTGCTAAAAGGAAAATAAATGAAACGAAAAATAGGATGGGGTGGTCAGAAATGGCTGCCTAAGACCCAAATGTTACAAATGAGACATCCATGCAATGATCCCACTGAAGAATATTCCAGGCACATACCGGTGTCCCTTTGGATATTTGTATAAGAAGGGAAATCAGGCCTAATTCATTATACCATCTCCAGGGGCAGAATTTCAGAGTTGAGTTGTTCTCACCAGATGTTTAAGTACCTTCCCAGCATCACTCAAAAGACTGCAAGACAATTTTCGCACTTATTTCAGTAACGTGCATGTGAATGTCAGTAGTAAACCAGGTGCATCATTGTACTGACAGCTCATCAAGAACAAAAACCACATTTCAGTGAGATTTGCATTATAGCACAAAGAGAGATTGATGATTTTTTTATAGAATTGAATAAATTTTTGCCCCAAATGTCACATCTTTACAATCTGTTCAATTTTAGACAAAATCTGTCTTATATTATGTACTCAACGATCAGTGATGGATATGCCCCATGCCCTTGTTATGTTTGCCATACTGAATGTTAACCTTAGACACTCATCTTCTGTGCTACAAAATGATCACTCACATCTATTGCCCAGGAGTGGAAGCATGATTGGTCCATGAGGAGAAAGATGCAAAAGCAGTGGGTTGGTCAGTGGACCTATGATGGAGCCCTTCCTAAAGCAGAATGAAGGTATAATTAATTGAGCCAGTCAAATTTTTCTCTTATGGAAATTTAAACTGCAAAATTAAAAAAGAATCAAATAGCAGCTAGAGCTACAGTTGAAAGTAGCTAGGCAAGTCAAGTTAGGCAGTCAAAAACACTGCAAAATTTTGAATGCCAGGATGAGGGAGGATTCAAGAATTTGTTTATGTCAAATAATATTTGTACAAAGATGAATGTGCAAAAAGCGATGAAGACCAACCAGTAGAACATATTAAATTAGAACATACACATAGGGATTAGTAAAGTCTCCCTGCTTATATCTTATAACTTGAGCAGGAATGACTAGGACTAGTCTTTAATACAGAAGTATGTTCCATTATATCAGCCATGCTCCCCAAAAACCAATGAGCCCATGGAAATGCTCTAAACGTGGTATCACCGTTGCCTCTCCAGAGCACAAGGCATTGGCTGGCACACACACTGAAAGCACTCAATAGGTGTTTGTTTAATGAATGAATGAAGAAATGGTTGGATGAAAGAGATAGTGAATATCCATCAACTTATTCATTATTGAAAAATGTTTGTCTCTCCTGAAGCCAATGTATCTATAAAATTTTTTCAACATGATGGCATCCTCTGTTCCCAGAAATAAAGATGTGACCCCTGCTCTGTCATCCCACCTGCTCTCAGATACTGGCTCATTTTGTTTCTACACAGCTCTGACAAAGTAAGTCAAGACTGCACACTAGTGTAAGTAAGAAATAAACTGGAAATCTTGAATGCAAAGTATTTAGATTGGAACAGACACTGGCCTTTCTTTCTTCCTTTATTACTTTGTTTCTTAAATAAAATTATTTTGCACAAACAGGGTACAAGGAAAAGAAAAAAGCACCATCTTCAGACTGAAAGAACTTTGAGTTCCAGGCTACCTCTTCGTGGAGTTGTTAATCTAGAAGAGGAAATATTCATAGCTTAGATTTTTATGTTTAATGAGTTCTATTTTTTAAACATTTTAAAAGTTAATCCCTTTTGTGGGTAGTAGTTGATAGAATTAAGTAAATCCACAAAGTGATAAGTAGTCCATAATCATTATGTTTAATTTGGGGAAAGAATGGAATATTATCTTAAATCCATTTCACCTAAGTTATTTCTGCTAGAAGATTAGCAAGTATACAAATAGGTTGGTAAATTAACATTAATGAAATTGTTTTGCGATATTGCCATTTTCTTAGCTACATTCAGCCTTTAATGTCAAAGGTCTTCCTGTTGGTGTTTAACGTGGCAATTTATAGTCAGTTATGAGTAATTATTAGTTATTCCCTGAGCTCTCTGAGACTTGTTCAGATTGTTTAATCTTATCATGAAATCAGTGCTTTCTACCTGCATCCAAACAAAAGGTTCTAGATAGCTATCAACAAAGGATGAAACTTCTTCAATAGTATTTGTCTTAAGCATGGACAAAGCTGTTTGTTAAAAAGAACTTTTTATTTTTGTTTCCTACATGGATATATAAATCATATAATATAACATAGCCATTCTTTAAAGTTGCAAAAGGATAGCAGTAAAAAAATTTCCATATTTATTTTTCTCTCTTGGGGTTTAAATAATGGGCAAACAAAATTTTTCTCCAAAACTTGCTCCTAGCTTAATAGCTTGTACAATAAGTTACATTTCAGCCTGGAAGGGAAGTATGACAAACTGAATTATACTCTTAGAAAAACAATGCTGTAACGGAGAGTTTGGTAAGTTGTTAGTTATAACAGTATAGTATAGACAATTGTGAGAACTAGGAATGAATAATTGCATTTTTCTTTTTTCAATTAATTTGGGAAACAAAACATATCTATATATGCAAATTATTGATTTTTTAAAAAGCCTCTTATTTTCCTAAATGTATGTATATAATATAAACAATATCCTATAAGAGTGTAATTTAAATACATACTAAAGGAAAAAAAGACAGTTATGTGAGTATATTTTACAGCATCTTATGTTCTCCAAATAGTAACCTGTCCTTTTTTGAGTTAGAAAAATAAGCAAGACATTTTTATGTAAAATAATAATAATAACAACAAATCCTCCATTGAAAGGGCACATATCTGGGGTTACTGCTGACACTTCAATGTGGGAACCTGAGTTTAGGTTGACGGCCCAGGAAGAATTTCCCACATTGACTCCAGAACCTTTCACAAAACAGGCCAGAGTATAGTCGCCATGGGAGACTGACCAAAGGTCACTGCCAAATGAAGACCATGGCCCGAGATGCAATTATGTCTGAGGGTTGCCCTAGAGTAATAGAAATACCTCACAGCACTCTCTAAAATTTCCTACACTAATTCTGAAACACAAATGGAGGGGAGTTTTCTCAATAGTACCTTGCCCCCACAGAACTGCAGGTCAAGGAGACCTTATGCAAGACAGGCTGTTTGGAATCAGCCGGGACTCCCCTAATTCTAACTCCCTGACTTTGGGCAGATTACTTAAACTCTAACCAAAGTCTTCTCATCTGACTGTGGTGTAATATTATGACAATATAGTAATGCAGCATGTTTTCAGATTTGGCAGACTATTTAATGATATAGGGAAAGAGGCTATAATGTTAACTCAAAAAAGCAAAATGTAAAACAGATCCTAAAATTACAAATGTACATATGCTTTATGTGTTATGAACTTCCTTTACAGTACCTATTAAAAAAAATAGCAGACATTCATGGCAGATATGGTTGTGGGTGTCACGGACACAGGAGAGAGACAGCAGAAAGGGAAGAGAAATAGGCTTCTGAATGGAAAAAGGAAACAAAGCATAGAAGAGAAGCTCCCAGAGATGTAAAATGACTTTGGCTAAAATTCAAAGTATATAAGGGGAGCCTGGAGGAATAGGAAAAGCAGAAGGAATTTAGAAAATTACTGCGCTGTCAGAAGAAAATGGGGTGAAGGATCCTTGGCATTTCCAAAGTTTGGAGCTATTGTTCACAGCATGCCTTGAGTGCACCTTACCTCATCTCCAAATCTTGTGCTTTGTTTTATGTTGTTTTCTTCAAGAAGACTGTTATTCATTATTTTGCATGCTAGGTTTTGTATTTTATTAAATCAGATACCCACCTTAAGTAAGCCTCCAAGTAATTCTCATTTTATATAAAGTGCATACAAAAAATCACATAGCAAGTGCATTTTTATATAAATAGGATCCTTCCGTACACATAGACAGCTGCAATCATGGCTCAATACTCATGAGGATTGGTTCAAAGATGCAAAATCTGCACATGTTCAAGTCTCTTATGGAAAAATGGTGTGCTATATGCCTGTAACCTATGCACATCCTCCATGTACTGCAGCTCATCTGTAGATTACCTATGATACCTCATACAATGCAAATAGCTATTATTCTGTGTTGTTTAGGGAGATACTGTACATGTTTAGTACAGATAATTTTCCCCAATATTTTTGATCTACAGTTGGTTAAATCTGAAAATGTGGAATCCTAACATATGGAGGCCCAAGTGGGTGAGTGTGTGTGCATGAATTTGATAAAATAACACGGAAGTCTTCTGATATCAAAAAGCACAAATATATATTTTTTCTTCTGCATAAAATTCCATATGGATTTATTTACCTTCTGTGTTTCCCTTATTACCAGCAGCATTACACGGACTGCCCTTGTAAATGTGCCTCTGAGCTGATATTCAAGTTTAATAAAGAGTTAGAATCCACTTCGTGGTGTTTTTACAATTGACAACTTCTGAGCCTCATACTGTCACCTTCTTCACCTCTTGCCCACATCTGGGGAAGCTGATAAGCCCATGCACTCCTTTCCCTGATGCCAGCAGGAAATGCAACCACACAAGCCCTTGCTCCCACACCGGCACCCTCCGTCTCAGCTGCTAACTACAAGAAAAACCCACTTCACTCACCCCTGTTTGCTCTCCTAAAGCCCCATCAGACTTCCTTGGGAGCCTGCTCTGCTCTACCCAGAAAGCCTCATTATGTGAGTAATTTTCCCTCTGTTTTCTTGGTGCATGTGTGGCATCCAGATACCTAAGCCAAATTTGGGTAGGCTGTCAATCACATCCCAACCCAGAGGAGCTGCAGGACAGCAAGCATTTATATGCAATATATCTCTCTAGGTAGATATTTTTAAATGTGATAAATATAGCCAAATATTCCCCAAATAAAACTTTATAAATTTATAACACCAAAGGGCTTTATGAAGGCTTATTTTTCCACATCCTTACCGGTTACATATGATTTACATGTGATTAGTGTTTTTACAACCTAAGCCAACTGGAATAATAATGTTAGAATTCAATTGCCCTAATTTCTCATTCTCTGATTAATAATGAGTCTGATATTCTTTTTATTTATTTCCTAGCTACTTGTGCTTCTTTTTCTACATAGTGTTTATATTTTGTTCTTATTTTTCCATATGTAAGAACGTTTTATTTCTCAATAATACTATAGTAGTTTTCATCTGTAGTATAGACTGCATTTATTTTGCTCATTCTAATTTTAATCATTTAACTTTACGTTGTCTTTTTTTGCAGGCAGGTTTTTAACTTTATATTAAATTAATATGATTCATCAGTTTGCTTTTTTCATTTTATCTTTTCAGTGTTCAGTCAATGCTTAGGAAAGACTACAATTACACTACATCTTACAATTATAAATTTATCTTTCCATATTTTCTTTTAGAATATTTATAGTGTCATTTTTGTTGTTATATTTAATTCACTTGAAATTAATATTCAAATATGCTGTGATATAATAATTTATCTTTTCCAAATATGAGCCTACTTATCTTACTACCTCTTGTTCAATAATCTGAATTTTCTAGGCTGACTTGAAACACAAATTTTATCATTTAAAAGTTCTCCTCCCAGGGGCCAGTGAGATGGCTCAGCGGTGTAAGCGCCTGCCCAGCAAGTGCGAGGGCCCGAGTTCAACTCCTAGAACCCACATACGAAAAAAGGGCTGGTGACATCGCTCAGCGGCACGGGCACCTGCTGGCACGCAAGGTGCTGAGGTCGACCCCCGGTACCCACAAAAAAAAAAATTTCCCTCCTTATATGTGAGGATATAAATATACATGCTATTTTTGTACTTTATATGTATTCACTGCTTTTGTTTTCTTTCATTTTATTTTCTTGTGATTCTGTGTATTTAACCCAGGGCCCCATTTACGTTAGATGAGTGCTCTACCACTGAGCTGTATTCCCAGTCCTCACGAGCTCTACCCCACCAGGATTCTTCTTTTCAAATTTCTAAATATTCTAGAATGTGGTTAGTAATAAACTTTAGAATTAATTGGTAAGACTCCATGCAAGTGTCTTTAGTATTTATGTCAATATCATTGCACTAATTAATTTTTAATGAATTAATTTTTAAAGAACTGAAATCCTTATTACATCATATTCCACCAGAATATAGTGAATTTCTCCATTTATTTAGGTTTTTGATAATTTCTGCAACTTTATAAAGACTAGATCTTAATAGGCACATATTTACACATTTTACAGATTCTGAATGCAGAATGCATATAACAATGTATATGTTTACAGTGAGTTTTTTTCTAATTGTCATAATTAATAATGTTATTGTAGACAGCAATTTAAAGTCAAGAAATTGTTATGCCTTTAAATACAAAAAATAGCATCTCCTAACATATTTTCTAAGTGTATTTAGATAATTTATGTGCATTTTTGTATTGCTTTTCATCTATATTTTACTACTTTCAGAGAAGTTACTTTATTGTGTAGAACTATAAAATAAACATTTTGAATTGTATTTTTAATATTTTGTAACAATGTTTAAAATTTCATGAAGAATTCTCTTATAATCAAACAATTGTTTAAACATTTGTTTTATAAAGTTGATGCACATACATCAGATTTTCTGAAGTAAAAATTCTTTAATGGTTAATATTCTCTATCAACAGTTTGTGCACAAATCAATTTGTGTGAATCAGTGGACTCACTTGAATGCTATTAACCCTCAATATTGCAAAGAGTGGTATTAGTGTGCTAGAAAACTACAACTATTTAAGGAAAGCATATGCTAAATAAGAATATCAGGGCTTTACTGAAGAGAACTAATCTTATTGACAGGGCTGTCTTGCCTGCGTTAATAAGGGTAAGTAAATCAGAAGCCAGGATTCTATAATTTGGAGCAAACAATCCAGTTAATTTCAACATGTGGTAACAATAGCAATCTCTTCATGGCCCATGCTTAACCTACTGTTTAGAAAGAAATCTTATGTGCTTTTTAAGAGTTTCTCCAACCTAATGCCATAGGGGAGATTTAGCACCTAAAAAGTCCAAGTTAAAAAAAAATCTACTAGAAAATATCAAAATGTTCCCCTAGACTTCACAATCCATAAGTAGAAAGCAATCATTAAGAGTAATAATCAAGTCATCTCCAGTTACTGTCTCCCACAGAACATCAGCCCCTTAAAATTCATTCACCTTTATTTTAGTTTGTATATTGAATGTTCCCCAAAAGCTAATGAGTTAAATGTTGGTGCCCAGATTGGTGCTTTGGAAGGTGACAAAACCTGTAACAGGCAGCACTTCATGAGAGGCTTTAGGATATTGGGAGATTGGTCTAGAAGGGGATCGTGGGACCTTGGACTCCTCTCCTTTTGCATCTTCCCAGCCATGAGGTAAATGGTCTGTTCTACTGTGAACTTCCACCACGATGTTCTGGCCCACACACTCACCACAGGTCTCAGATCAATGGGTCCAACCAGCCATAGACTGAAACCTCCAAAAATGTGAGCCAGAATCACGTTTCCTTTTTCTACACTGATTATGAAGTAATGGAAAGCTGACCAACATTTCTGGAATTTCAAGTCTACACACGAACACTCAGCACAATCAGTGAACTATGATCTACAATGTTTCCACATCTGCCTTTAAGGGATTGTCTCAGGACGGCTCTGAGAGTACTGGAGTCCCTGGAAAGCAAACGTTCATGCCTGAGGCTAAGTGGGGAAATTATACTACTCTCCTGGGGTATCAGGGGTGGGGATGAGATCCTCATTCAAGAGGCTGAACAAGAGCATCCATATTGTGAATGACTCAGTTCTATCTCCAATTTCTTCTCCTATAGGACCCAAGCATGTGTTTTATCTAATAATTATCTTAAATATACTTGTGTCAGGGATTGTGCTAAGGACCATAGATGCAAAAATGAATCAGATATATTCTTGACTTACAGAAGCTCATAGTGTAGTAAAGGTGACTCATATTTTAGAAAACAACTACAACACAGAAATGGGTCAAAATTACCTGATTACTTCCTGATGAATGTCTAAAGAAGTCACTCCATCACTAACCACCACCTCCTCCTGTTGTCCTAAAAGTGATGATATTTCATCAATGTCTGTCCTTTGCATCACTGAGAAACTTTACCAGATACAGTAAAATTCATACTTCAGATTCAAATCTAGCTCTGCTAATAATGAAAAGGAAAAGGAAGCCCATTCTGTTTGTCCAAACTCATTTCCCTACAGCCCTAACCAGCAGCAGCCAGGAGTTGCTCAGAAAATATATATGTACTATTAGGCTCTCCAGAAAATCAGGACCCATGGGTGGGTGTGTACATGCGTGTGTGCATGTGTGTGTGAATGAATGAATGAGTGAATGGGGGTTTATTAGAGAAATTGGCCCATGTGATTATGGAAACTGCGACATCCCACAACAGGCCATCAGAAGCCTGGAGACACTGGACTGCCAGGAGCATGATGCAGTCAAATGCCAAAGCCCTGAGAACCAAGGGGGCTGCTAGTGCAGGTACTGGAGTCCCAAGACCAGAGAGCCTGGACATGTCACCAAGGACAGGAAAAAGAAGTATATTTCAGTAAGAGAAAGAGAGAGAGAGAGAGAGATGGAGAGAGACAGAGAGACAGTCAGAGAGAGAGACAGAGAGACTGCCTCTGTTTTTCTTGCATCTGGGCCCTGGCAGAGTGAAGGTAATCCAGCCACTCTCATGCACCAACTTTCCTCTGGAAACACATTCACAGACACACTGAAAACCAGTGCCTTAGCAGTGCTCTAGATATCCCTTAATCCAGTCAAACTGACACCTAAAATTAACCTTCACAATATAAAAACAATAAAAATACAATGCAAGACATTAAAGCATGGAGCTCTCTGTTGATACCGCAGCAAGGGAAAGGAAAACAAAGGCAAGCTCCTACTCTATCTCTATGGGTTAGGGGAGAAACAGACTGGTCTAGGACTCAATTTTTACTACTCTTCAAACCACATTTAAGTGCTGACTCC
The DNA here is from genome assembly GCA_028451465.1 of Erethizon dorsatum. Lineage (NCBI taxonomy): Eukaryota > Metazoa > Chordata > Mammalia > Rodentia > Erethizontidae > Erethizon > Erethizon dorsatum. The sequence continues at coordinate 63,586,664 of CM051833.1, forward strand.
AAATCCACTGTTAGCATATTCAAAAATCTGGTCTTTTGGGCTTAGGTTCTTAGCACATGGCCCCCTCCAGAGTCCATAGACCTTAATTACTAATTTGCAATGCAGCCTCTAAAGAACAATTGTCAAAGCTCCATACATGTTGGAAAAGAGAGATTTTCTATCCACTGCCAAATGAAAAGTTAAATTCCTTATTGAAATGCATAGCAAAATCCTCTATCACAAGAGGGCAAAAGTAGCTTTCAATACTTTAAACCTACATATGTTATTACTGTCTGGCACATAAAGGAGCTCAGAAGCTTTCTAGATGTTTCCTTCACTTCGTAGGAAGAAAGGTCTGTTAATTTTTTCTTTCTTCTACAACACTAGACTATAATTATGCCAAATCTCCTCATGCAGTAACTAGGGGGAAAGAATGGGGGTGTTTACATGTTTAAATGGAATTCTTAATTCTCTCAAAATCTGCAACAATTTTCAGTCTATTTCTTTATCTCATATTCTGAAATCCCCCATGACATATGCTACCTATGAATAATATTTTTAAATCCGCATATGCCAAATATGTTGCTACTGTTCTCACATTATTAGTCAAGTAAAGTTCTTCACTAATTCTACATAACAAAATGTTCCCAACACTGTAGATACTTGGAAAAATTTCATATTATTATTGAACTCTTTTTTACCCTAAAGCTCACAAGATTAATTTTTAATTTCTTAAAAAATACCTAAAGCCCAAAGCAGATTTCAATAGCAAAGTTTCATAAAACCCATTAGACCTGTAAATGATAGCCCAAATTGACTGTTTTTATTCAATCTTGGTTCACCATTGATCCAAGTTTTATTCCAAGGTATGTTTTTGCCTTCTTTTTGGGCCTTTTTGCCTGCTAGCCTCATCTATACAACATTCAACAGCTTTTATTCCAATCCATTTCTTCTCAAATGTTCAATTAAAGTTAGAAAGGAATCACAGCTAAGGTGAGGCAATGTACCTTCTCTTTCTGTCATGTAACCTCCAAAGTACCGCTGCCCTGACCATATCTCTCTGTCATCCTTGAGTACCTCGGAGAATAATCTTGCTCCTTTCTGGCCCTCAGTGTTATTTTCACATTTCTCAGTTTCTATCTTTCTAATTCACCATCTTCTTTCATCTTTCTGTTCTCCGTTTCAAGTCCTCTCTCATTTTTTTCTTTTGAAATGGAGACACACACAGAGAACTGAAGGGCAGAAAGTCAAATACCTATCCTTGCATTATTATCTGAAGTTCACTGACTTTTTTTTATCGCACATTTCGGTCTTTATGTTTCCACAAATATCTCGAAGATTGCTTCCCAACACAACCCCACCCCTACTATCCACATAGCTAAAATTCATCTTTTCCTATCCCCTAAGGATTACCATTTATTCGGTGTCTAGCAGATTTATTTATTCTGCTAAATCAAATATGCTCCAGAAGATGGTTACCATTTGTCACCTTTGTCATAAAAGGTATTTTTATAATTTCCCCTTTCTCTTGTTCTATATAAAAAAGAATTACTTTATTTCAGGAAGTTGGATGACAAAGTTGTTTGGCCTTGCAGCATGACCCCAAAATAATGCCACAGAAGTATTTATGTAACTTATATATACCTAGAATACTAAGAAAGATTTCATGTCTTTTCTCTTTTCCAAAAATAATTATTTCATGCAAAAAGATAAAGAATCAATAATGATAATGCAGGTCACTTATTCATTGTTCGATAATTGTGGTGATGGGTGGAGCCAGCCATACTCCCATTGTAGAGCCAGGCACAGTGGATACACAGATAAATAAATCAAGTGTAGTGCTTGTCCTTAAGTGCAGTCCACTAAGGACACACTCAGCATCAGTGGCCAGTGCTGTGACTGCGACTATCAAATTATGTTGTGGGAATTAGGAGGGAAGCACCTAACCTAGACTGAGTGGAGAGTGTCCTGCAACATGTCCAGGTAGAAGTGATACAAAGGTTGGGCTGAGTTGTCAAAGATCACAGTGAGAGGGCCAAGTATGGGGACGGAACTGGCAGAAGATGCAGCAGGAAAACACACAGCATTTACAAACAACTCAAAATATGAAAACAGAGTGGATGGCGGGGGAGGGAAAAGTGAGAGAGTTCAAGTACGAGGAGCTCAGCACATGTGCTGGTGTGAGGGAAATGATGACAAAAGGGAAAGAGAAAAGTGCACAGTGATGAAGTGTATTTAATGCCAAGACACAGTGTCTGGTCTTAAAAAATACAGGAGATTGCTGAATAATTTACCTTAGAAAATTGGCATAATCCTGTCCTAAATCATATTAAAATCAGTGTTAGATAGAACAAACACCATCTTCGAAGATGGAAAGAGCCAGATGTACATTCCAGATCTGCTTTTACCTAGCTGCATGACTTTATTCACATTTAAGGCATTTGAATTCTACTCTATCAATTTATAAACAGCAACCGAATCTGCCAGGACAAATGGCATAAGGAATCTATTTAAAACATCTAATAGACTACCCTGGGGGCTGCTTATTCCCTGTTTGCCCTCTCCTCCCCTACCTCTCATCAATTTCTACCTTTCTCTGACTGTCTTGTACCCCAGAAGTCTGATCCTTAAAGACTAGATTTTCCTGGCTCACTTGCTTTCCAATTCATAGCCAACAGTGGCACAAACAACACATGGGAGGGTGGGGAGAGAGAGGTGTTGGGGAATTTCTTCCCTACTCTCTCTGCTTCAGTGGTGTAGTTCTGCTTGGCTGCATCCCTTAATACAAAGCATAGCTACAACTCTAGTCTTCACAGTTCTCCAAAAACACTTGTTCTTCCCTTTCCCCTTCAGATTTCCCACTCTGCTAGCCCCTTAGGGCCTTTGCAGGCTCTGTAGCTCCTTTATCCTTGCCACAACTCTACAGCTGAAGTCTTAGTTGATTGACTGAAGTAGAATTTTATTTCTGCCCCCCCAAAAAACCCATCTAATACACTAAGCTCATGAGGGGTTGGTGACAATAATTTTATAGTGATGACTCAAGAATGGTGTTCACATGGCACTCTTCCTATATCAGTCTTCTGAAACATTCTATTGAAATGGAAAGCATCATTATCTGTTAGTAGCATTAAATAGGGTATTAATCTTATTTCATTAATATTATAAAGAATGGTAGGTTGGTGCTAAGCATCTGGTATGCATTTTATTCTTTAAAACTCACTGCTTCCTTAATTTCAAATCCTAGAACTTTTCTCATGAAATAAGTGGAACAACTCTACATGTGGGAGAGGTGAGGGTACATCTGCCATCATAGCTCTTTTTGGTGCCAAAGTCCCTGTTGTGGGAAGACAGCAATCTGTTTTAGCTATTAATGTTGCAGCAGGAAAACCTACTGTTGGAGAAATTCACAGAGTCAAACATCCTACAGTCAGAAGTTAAGAATTCATTAGCCAGAGTGGCATACCCATACTTTGCTAGTGTCTTGGGGAGTTATTACATTAAATTTAAATGATGTTCAGTAGAATTTTACAGCAAGAAAAAGATTTTTCTGGATGGGAGGCAAAAAAATTTCTCAATCATTTATGAGCTAATAAAATCAATGGAAGTTCTTTTCATTTACCAAAATACTTTTAGCCAAATCTGAGCAATAGAGCAGTTTGCAGTTCAAATATTCCTGCTAGAAAATGGAAATATGAAATATAGGATAATTCTTCCACATGAAAACTGCCTTATGAGAAAGCATGGGCAAGCACAGTGATTAAAAATCCCTGACAATATCTGAGGTTGAAATGATGTGTGCAACTGGTTAAAAATCAAGCAAAACAATTAAATTTGGAAAGCATAAATATAGAAAAAGTAGGAAAGCATTTTTTTTTGTCTAGTCTGAATCTCAAAAGAAAGCAACATTATCTCAGTATCAGAAAAGTATGCCTTGTTTAAAAAACAAACCATGAAAAAGGAATAATTTAGATTGATCAGAAGACTTATAAAACAGTTTAATTAAAGACTTGTTCCTCATGTTCAAAAAGGATTTACTACTTTCCATGATGGGCTGCTTCCCATAATGCCTTCTATTATGGTGCAAAAGTATTTTCTATGTCACTAATCACTTTGAAGATGTGATTTGCTTGAGATGAATGTTAACAATAGAAACTGAAAACTAAACTTTTAGGACTCACAACCAATAATAAGAAACAAGAAATAAGTTGCAAGCTTTTCTGGAACTTAATTAAAAGTCTGGTGAAATTTTCAAAACACATAACAAGAAAATTTTATACAATGTTTGGTATTGCCACATTGAAACTAACAAGAGTATTTGATTCAGATAGTTTAGAAAAAAAATAGAGGAATTTCCAATTCAAGATGAGATTGCACATTTTCATCTGTTTTTGAAACCAGTATCCCACTGATGTGTCTGAAGTAAAATATAACAGAGAATAAACAAAAGCAGAGTTGGAAAAGGGCTTCAAAAGCAAATCAAGACAAAGACTTCTCAAGGATAGATAACTGACAGAATTAAACTGATGATAAAACTAACAAGAAAAGAACTGAAAATACATAAGATTGGGCTAAGACAAAAGACATTTCCAGAACCTAAAGACACATAGTCAGGTCTGAGATTAAGGGAGGGCTCCAAACTCAAAATGCTTGAATTCAAATCTGTTCCCCACCACTCCATGCCTGCCTTGGTGTCTTCAACTGAAGAATGGAAATAATAATAGCATTCACCTCACAAACTATCCTGACAAACTACTTGAGATGACGGATTTAAGGTGCTTGATAGACTATCTGACTCCACAGGAAGTGCTAAAGATTTAGAAATCAACAAAAGTGAGAATAGTAAATGCTAAGACCAAAAGTAGGTAGCCAAAGAAAAATTAATAGTTTTCAATTCCTATATTACTCAAGAAGAAATATGCACATGCACAAATTGCTGTAGATCTTGTAGAGTCCCTGCCCAACTGCCCAGACATCTTTATGAGCTATAACAGTAATGATCAACACTTGCATACATATTCAGAAATCTGCTCTTGGACAACTGGGTGCCTCACCTAAAGATGTCTGGGATATATGGCCCCTCTTTCATGAGCTCAAGTTGCTGGGGCCAAGGGCTGACTAATGTTAGGTCTCAAAAGTCCTCCTGCCTCACGTCAAGTTAGGACAGACTGTGGTGCAATTTATCCTCAATATTTGCCCCAGAGCATCAGGCTGAAGCTGAACTTGCCCCCTTTCTAATTTCATCACCATGCACTTTTCAAGTGCTTGTGAATGCTTCCTTGCACAAGAATTCCCATCTCATACCCAGCTTCTGAGGAACTCAGTCTAAGATACAAGCCTTCAGCTAAGGTACCTTGCAAACCTATCAACACCAAACTAAGGCAGGGTCAACTATAAGCTGAGTTAAGATAATGAGAGTGGAAATTAATGAAAGGGGAAATTTATAAGCTTGATTAGTGGAACCAAGAACTTGTACTTTTGAACTCTTTTGAAACAGACCTCTTACCTGACCTCCACTTTTCTGACCCATGGAATAAATCATACTTCCCACCATTTATCTTCTAAAACTTCTTCTTAGCTTTATATTAAATAGCATCTTCTAAGCATTATATTAAAAAGTAGCTAATTTGGGTCTCCAAATACTTGATTTCCCACAAAAAGGACTTGTAGCCACACCAAATGTTTTAAATAAGTTGGTGTATATTGTTGAAATAAAATGTGTCCAACAATTTTCTGTTTAGGTTTTTTAATATAATCAGTTGTTTTTGTCATCTGACCAAACAACTAATAATATTGATCCCAGTAGATTAGTATGCATATATTCTGCTCTAAGAAGTCTTCAAAATCGGTAAGATTGGAAGGAAAAATAAGAAAATGTAACACTTTGCACATACGTGGAAGAACAAACCAGAAACTGAAATGATTGGTGGATGGGCAAAAATAGAGCAGAAAGATTGGAGAAATGGAGATGGGGCAAAGTAGTTAAGTGGAAATGACATTCTCTGAACATATGGTTTTATAATTCAGACTTCTAGAACCATATTCATGTTTTACATTCATTAAAGTAAACAAAAAAATAAAATCAAGCAGAATGTATATTAAGTTATGAGTGCTCACTGGGCTCTTGCCAGCCAGGCCCATGAGCCCTGCCTGGAGGTGCCTCCCATGAGTGGGAAGATCCACAGGGCCTCCTCCCCTGGGAGGACTGCCGAAGATGGTGTGAGACTGGGCCAAGGGAGTGGCACTTCTTGGATGCTATTTACCTTGAGAATCCAGGTAAAACCAGAGAAGTTGCATCCCATAGAAATTTGTCTTCTTGGTGTTTTGGCTGGAAAGAGTGTGTTCTTTCTTGGGTTACATAAAGCCTTCTTCATTGGCTGGTCTGGGATTCAGGTTATTCCCAAAACCCGGGCAGAGATAAACGACAGAAAAAGAAAAGAAATTCATGATACAAAATCAACATTTGAAAATCACTACATTTTCTCTACACCAATAGTGAAATACCTGAGAAACATCCATTTACAGTAGCTTCAAAAAACAATACTTTGGAATCAATCTAATTGAGGAAGTAAAAGACCTGTACAATGAAAATTATGGAACACTGAAGACACTAGAAGATGCAAAGACATCCTGTGTGCCTGGATTGGCATAATGAATACTGTTAAAATGTGCATATTACCAACAGTGATCTCCAGATTCCATGCAATCCCAATCGAAATTCTAATGATATTCTTTACAGAACTAGAAAAAATCTTAAAATTCATAGGCAAACATAAAAAAAAACAGAATAGTGAAAACAATCCTAAGCAAATGTGCAAGGCTGGAGGCATCACAATACTGGATTTCCAATTATACTCCAAAGCCATAGCAATGAAACAGCATGATATTGGCACAAAACTGATGCATAGACCAATGGAATAGAATAGAGGACAAAAATGTGCAACTACATCATCTAATTCTTAACAAAGGAGCCCAAAATGTATGTTGTAGATAAGATGGCCTCTTTAACAAATGTTGCTGGGAAACTTAGATACCCAAACATACAAGATTAAACTACAGTGGTACCTCAGTTCACGAACTTGATTTTTTCCATGATTCTGGTCACAAACCGAATTGGACAAGAACAGAGTCAAATTTAATAATTAGGTTCAATGTTGACTTTATAGGGAAATTTGATATAGTTCTTATCCAGTTTGGTCTGCAACCAGAACTGTGGAGAGAATTGAGTTTGTAAATGTTGATTTTGTGTCACTGATTCCTACCTCTTACCCTGTACTTCCATCAATTCAGAATGGATCAAAGACTTACGTGAAGACCTGAAACTTTAAAACTACTAGAAGAAAACACTTGAAGGGATAGGAACAGGCAAAGATTTTCTGAAAAGGACTCCAATAATACAGGAAATAATAGCAACAATCAAAAAATGGGACTAAATCATATTTTTAAAAAATCTGTAAAGAAAGGGAAACAACTGACAGAAGAAGAGATAGCCTACATACTGGGAGAAAACCTTGGCCAGCTATTCTTTTGAGAGAGAATTAATACCTAGAATACATAAAAAATTCAAAAACATAACACCAAAAATCAAGTAGCCCAATCAATAAATGGGCAAATGAATTGAACAAACATTACTCAAAAGAAGAAGTACATGTGGCCAATAAGTATATGAAAAAATATTCAACATATTTAGCCATTTAGAGAAATACACATCAAAACTTCACTGAGATTCATCTCATTCCAGTCAGAATGGGCAACATCAAGTATCAAAAAAAAAAAAAAAAAAAAAGGGTGATGATGCAGGGAGAATGGAACTCTTCTACCCTCCTGGTGGGATTGGAAGTTAGTACACCCACTACGTAAATCAGTATGAGGTTCCTCAAAACACTAAAATCAGAACTACCATTTGACCCACATGGACCCCTCCTCATATACTATACCCAAGGGAATTGAAGTCAGTATACTATAGGGATACCTGCACACCCATATTTATTGTCACAATTCAAAATATCCAAGATATGGAACCAGCCTAGGTGCCCATCAACAGATGAATGGACAAATAAAAGGTAGTATTATACACAATGAAGTATAATTCAGCATAAAGAAAAATGGAATTTTGTCATTTGCAGGAAAATAGATGGAACTGGAGATCACTGTGTTAAGTGAAATAACCCAGACTCAAAAAGACAAATATTGCGTGTTCTCCCTAATACGTGAAATCTAAAAAAGAGGACACTGAAGTAAGAGGGAGACTATTCTTAGACCAGAGGAAAGAAATAGGGCCTGCAAAGAAGGGTAATAGTGGGATAAGTATGATCAAAATATATTATACATATTCAAACACAATGGTGAATAAAATTAACAAGCGGTAATAAAAAAGGAAAGAAAGAAGTCCAGGCAACTCACTGCAAGATCATTCTTTGGATCTAGAGACCCTCACCCAATAAGACTATATATTTCCATAGTTTGGCATCTTCTGAGAGTTGATTTATGTGTTTTCATCCAGAGTTAGTGTTGGTGGTAGTGAGGGAGATGGGATACAGTATGCTTATCCTACAATAGCTGGAACCAGATATCCAAAAAACTCTGTAATTTTTCTTTCAAAACATCAGATTTGTGCTCTGTTTCACTCTTACCTGATTCATATTCTGTCCCATGATGTAACTTCCTCACCTCCACTCATTCTTTTTAATGCAGCCCTCAGGGTAATACAGTATTTAAATATTATTATCACCGTTTCAGATATCCAAAAAAATTCTTCTCTAAAAAGATCCTTCTTTCCTCTACTACTGAGTTCTGCTAAAACACTGTATTTTTAGGTGTGAAATATACATTCATATTTCTTGCTCATTTTTTGAAATGGTTGTTGACATTTCCTTCTCAATCTTTAGAAGGGTTCATATGTATTTAGTGATATTAAACACACTTCGTGTGATATAAATCCTAAGTATTTCTCCTAGCTTTTCATTTGTCTGGGACATTCTTAAATGAAAAAAAAAATCTGTTTAAGTGGGTATAAATCTGGTATTACTCTATTTTTAAAACATCTGTGCTTACAGATAGAAATTATTCACATATTACATTAATATGTTATATATCATGCATTATATATCATATATATTATGTTTCTATAACATATGGCACAATATATATCCATATCAGTATCTACATATTCTATTGCTATGTGAAAGTTAACTGATTGTGTCAACTTGAGCAAGTAACACCCAACTAAATTGGCTCAGCATAGTTCTGGGTGTGGAAGGCTCACCTGAGTGAGGATTGTCCCAGAGTGGTACAAAAGGGAAATAGAGAAGGCTCACTTCTGTTTCTGTGGAGGAGCTCCAGGGTTCACCTTCACCTTGGATGTCATCTTCTGGCTTCCAGTACAGACCCTTTAGCCTCCTGACATGGACTTGCATGGGACACTACACAGAAGTCTAGGCTTACAATTGGATCCTTTGGATCTCTAGCACACAGACAGCCCTTTAATACTCTTCCACACCTGACTCTGTGGGTGGCCATAGCAAGCCAATATTGTAAATTCTTATATATTTGTATATCTTGTATTATATCTGTTTCTCTAGTAAGCGCTGACTAATAGAACCTAGAAGAATCCACACAGAGTTGATATTAGTGATTAGCCTGATAAATGGGAAGGATAAGTAGGGGGAACTGTCACCTTTTTACTATATTTGCTGTTTTGCTTGAAATTTCTCAGTGAAAAATACACATTTCTTTTATTCTTTTTTTTTTTTTGTGGGTACCAGGGGTCGACCTCAGGACCTCACACGCCAGCAGGCGCCCGTGCCGCTGAGCAATATCACCGGCCCTTTTTTTCATATGTGGGTACTGGGAGTCGAACTCAGGACCTCGCGCTTGCCAGGCAGGCACTTACGCTGCTAAGCCATCTCACCGGCCCCTCTTTTATACTTTTTAAAAGAAATAAAAAGGGAGAATAACTCTTAGGGTCTAAATTTCCCTAAAATATTTTGCCAATATCTGGTCTACTTTTGTGGTTTGAGGAAAGAATTCTGCAAGCAAACTCTCAGCTTGCACAATCCAAAGTAAAAAGAATGATGTAAAAATTTCAAAAGAATAGAGCTTTCTCCTTGACCTTGATCCAGCTGCCTGAGGAAGGAAGAATCGTGCTAACTGCTCCTTAGCGGGTTGACTGGCTCCTGTCTTTGCAGAGGATCTGTTAATGCTGCTGCCTTTCTGCGCTAATATCGCTAAGGACTGCCTTCAGCAGTGAGTTTGAAATGGGATTTGGTGCAGGAGGTGCACTTCCTCCCTGCTAATTTGGTTTCGTACAGTGGGGACAAGCAAATTTTCTAGTGGCATGAAGCGATGGTGTATTTTATCATTTATGAAATTAAAATATTCTCTTTTTTATACTGGTAAACAAGCCAGGTCAACCAACTCAATCCAAATGATAAGAAATCTTTTTCTGTATCTAGGGAAAGCTAACATTAGGATTCTAAGACTTCATTCAGTGCCTCTCCACGGAGACATAATAAGTGGGAATTACATCATACAATGTAATCTCTAAAGAATTCTGAAAAGAACTTGCAAATGTTCCAAAACTATAAGAGAATGATAAGTATGCAACTGGAGAATCATATCCAGACAAATGAATTGCCAATTTCTATAGCATTTATTTCTAGGCTTATTAACATTCTCTTTTCCATTTTCTGAGCTACTTTACAGTGTCAGAATTGTCTTCAGCATCATTAACAAAACTGACCAAGTCTTGGTCATGTATAAGCTTGCACTACATCAATATATTTCAACTAAACAAAAACCTGTTGGAAGACCTCAGTAAGTCCTGCCACACTGGTAGTGTTTACTCCAATGATGGGAGCATAAAATCACATTAGCACTTCTGATATGACCTTCACATTATGATGCTTGTATTAAACTGAACTATGGTTGGGTAATTTTCATTTCTTTAAGCATCTACCCACCTCCTAAGTAATGTCCAAAGTTCATCAACGAGTCAATATTCACTGCAAAGAATTATGAGTTCCAGACTAGTGTTAATTAAGTTAAGATCTGCTGTTCTCACTGACAAACCCAACATCTCAATGTACATCAGAAATGAATGTCTTGCTCACATAATCATTTGATACAGGTGTTCACAGACAGGTTTCCCCATGGAGATGCAGGTACTCAGCTTCTTCCATCCTGACTCTCTCCAACTAAGCATGAGATCTGTGCAGCAGAAGAGGGAAGAATAGAGATGGGGAGTTGACATTCTTGCTTCCTTTGGGTCCCAAAGTGATAACCATCAAGTCTGTCCACATCCCACTGGTGATAACTAGTCCAGCGGCTTCACCTAGATGCAAGTGCAGTTGGTAAATGTAGTTTTTCGCTGTTCAGCTGCACCCAGAACTGGAACACTTGAAGGAATTGTGTGGATATCACAGCCATCCTGGTTGCCATGTAGAACTCGGTCTTCCAAGCTGTGTCTGAGATGGTTGTGTGCATGTTGGAGGGTGTGCTGCCCTGGTATTTACCAGGAAGTATTCGTAGTTGGCAGAGACCTCAGACACCACCTGCACTCTGATTTTATAAGTGTGTGGAATAAGGAAATACCACAATGGCGCCACACTCTGCCTGCAAGCGTTTACCACAGCAGTCGTGCGAAATGCTTGTGGCTCCACTGCTACAGATTCTTTTCTCTAGAACACAGTGAAAACATTCATGGGAAAGAAGATGGGGTGGGCATTTATATCTCCTGAATGTTAGTTTGAAATCTTAGGCCCAGATCTCCAAGTATGTGTAGTTGATACTATTGGCGCTGTCCCCTAACTCCTTTACAGTCAGTACACCCCAATTAATCTCTTGTTCAGGTTCCTGAACACCCCCTCACAGCTGCTTTGAGTGTCAGCTGCTAATGACCCATACCTGTTCCTTCTGCAGACATGTGTCCTCAGCCTAATGGCATCAGTCTTGCCTGGGGTTAGGCAACCCTCACCGTGACCTGGGGTAGCCACAGCCAACCACTGACTGACTTCCAATCCCGCTTCCTTCCTTATTCCTCTTCTCCACAGATTGCTCCAACAATACATTCCATTCATCAAAATCCCTGGCTGGGGTTTGTAGAAACTCTGATTTAAGACACAAAGTTAAAGTTTGAAAACTGGAGCTTGAAGAGGCATGCAGGCAGCCAAGGGCACATGACACAAATAAAGAGCTGCCAAAGGATCTTTTCTAGCCAAAAGACTATTGCATAGAAAGGTACGAAGAGGATATGTACACTAATCATATAGAAAGGTACTAAGAAAGATACTAAAATCTGCTTCACTCTTCTGAGAGCACTACACACTGAGCCACAGGAAGAGCCACACTGTACAAAATGACATCAACGGCCAAGAGGGCGTGGTGCCATAAATGATGACAGGCTTTGCAAATCCTGTGGGGCAGCAAGGCAGTGATGCGCTATGCAAGCCACGCAGGCTGAATGTCTGTCATTTCATACTAAGCCAAGAACATTTCACTTCCATTGTATTCCAAGGCTCTCTCTGCAGACTCATAATTCTGTCTCCCAGGGAAATTATTTAGTGGCCTTCACCTCTCTAACAAACTCTATTTTGATGGATTGGCCCCTGTGGGAGTATAGTTACCGTAAAGAGTAGATTTGTTTCACTTGCCATTCAGATCTGCGCTTCTCCTAAGCCTAAAACTCTTGCTCTCTCTGGTCCTCACTCTATCTCCCAAGAGAAACTGATCAGCTAGAAGCCATGTCTGGGAAGCAGGAAGATGACAATATACCTGGTAGATTTTGCCTTACCTGTCTCTTGCCTTTGCCTTATTAACAATGTCACAAAGGCCAAGGGACAAGGGAAATAGGAAATAAGTAAAACCTGAGCAAAGCACAATATATAACTGGATGTGGGGGGCGCAGGGGAGGTGTGGGCACATTCATCTGAGTGTTTGAGCAAGGAAACAACTTAATAAGGAGAGCAATCAAAAATTATTCATTAGGTTATTTTACTTAAATTAGAATAACTGTAGAATAACATAAATAATTGAAGTGCGCCATCCCAGGGAATCCTTCTTTGATTTTCCTCCGGGGTTCTTTTTAAAGTATTTGCTCATAGTTTATTAAACTAGATTTACCCAACAGATGGAGGGGGTAGTACAAGGCAGGAGAGGAAGAGGGAAAGGGAGAGGGAAGGAACAGAAGTTCTAAAATGGGAGTAAAATAATCAAATTCTTCTTTAGCCATCTGAAAGCAATTTCTGATTTAAATTAAATCAGAGTAAGATTTTTTTTTATGTAACTAACCACTCAATATTAAATTTTAGAGGTTTAATTTTCATCTATTGGTTTCTTTTTTTTTTTTTTCAGGTGGCCAATAGTTGTACAAATTCTGACTCCACAAAACAGTTAGAGCTGAGACATTCCAAACTCGATTGTTTTCATTACACTTTCTTGCTTTCACATCATGGCCACAATTTCTTCAGTGCAAATACAGCTGTGTGTCTCTGGAACTTAAAATCTTTCAGTGGCCTCCTAGCGCTCACAGGACCACAGTAATGAAGAACACCTCCAAAATCTTGCTTTACCTCTTCACCAAGCCCTTCCCTTCACCCATCTAATTCCCCAGAGACTACCAAATACTTGTCATGCATTCTCTTAAATATCTCCCTTCTTCACCATTCTTGGCCACTAGGTGTTTATACTCAGTGGTTCTGTTATAACCACATAACCACCACCAACCCTTCTGCACAGCAGGACTGCGAGCTTTTTGGTGTGCGAATTCGTTTCTGCAGTTGGATCCCTAGAACTTTTCGTATCATCTAGTGTTATCTAGGCGTAAAGTAAATTTCTGTGAGTTAATGAATTTCATAATAAGTTATTGCTTCAGGATGTCACCAGCAATACAGAATTAAATTTTACTTAATTGACCTGAGAGCAAAATTCATGAAGGCCAACCTTCTTCCACGTAACTTTCGCATGTTATAGTCAGAAGATAAAATTTTCTGCCTCCTGAAAGTAAAATCTTAACATACTGAAACCACACATTGTTTGATGCTCAGTATCTTGCTGAGGAAAAAACTGAGAGCTATGAAAAGTTCCAGCTTTTTAATTCCTATCAAATCATTGTACTTCTATTTCTTTGTCTTTATGGTAGGTTGATCTTATGCAATTTCTATACTGCAGTTGTAAATGTCAGTGTTCAAGTATTTCAACCTAAAAAGAAATATGGGAAATCCAGAGTTTATTGTTAGTGTTTCTATCCATTATCAGATTTGGGCTGGTTTTCATTCTGTGGTTTTTGGACTCAATAAATGCTTGTATATGAAAAACTCTCCTTTTCTGCCTATTTTTGTCGCCATACATTATATCGGGACAAAAATAGAGTATATGTAAAAAGAAAGCTGGACAATGTGTTAAGTCTATTTCCGAGTAGATTTTGTCAGTGTGGGGGTTGGGGAGGCTGTGAAGTGTACACAGGGTCTTTGTGTGTTTGTGTGTGTGTTTGTGTGCACACTACAGTGCATTTCAAGAAATTTTAGCCAACTCAGAGTTTTAAACATTGCTTTGGAAGATACAAGTGTGTCACATGTCAGCACACCTGCTTCTAAGGATACCCGATGCTGAGAGGTTCCTAGTGCAGCTTAAGACATTAAGCTCGAGTATGTTACTAGTTCTTCAATGTCCCTGGAACCTAAACAGGGATCCCCATCACCTGTAACTAACCTTTTATTAGGACTTTGTTAAGCTTGTGGAAATATGAAGACCCATTTTGTACCAATACCATTAATAACTATGACTTTATAGATACAAGTGCTCTAGGAAAAAGATTGGAATAACAGAAGCTAAGATTTAATCACCACTTACCATATGCCATTGTACTGAGTGTTTAACCCATTTTACCACATTCGACCCCCTCAAATATCCTATAGAGTGGATAATTTTAAACCCGTATCTTACCAATGAGAGAACCAAGGCACAAAAAACTTAATTTAGGAAATCTTACATTTTAAAAATCTACAGGGCCGCTGAGATAGCTCAGCGGCATAAGCGCCTGCCTGGCAAGAACAAGGTCCTGAATTCAACTCCTGCCACCCACATAAAAAAAAAAAAAAAAACTACATATTTGAGGAAAGAAGACTGAGGAGAAGGAAGGACACAAATGCAAAACTGATGCTCCCGTCATTTCCTCTGACCAGCTCTAGAAATCCATCAGCATTCACCCAACTCAGTGGGAGGTGGGCAAGATCTGACACGTATGTCAGCTGAGAGGTTTTGCAGGGAGCTACACTGTTTCCTGTACAAAATATTGGACAGCATTATGTGGTTGTTTATCCAGAATCTTCTTTGAAATGATGTGCTGTACTAAGCACTGGCAACACAGTAGTAAACAAGGTAAGAAAAATCTCTAGTCCCAATTCACCTGCTTTCTGGAGAGGTTAGGCCACCAGTTGGTCCAGATTATATGGCCTTCCCTTTTATTCATTTTGGGGGTAGTTCTTCAAGAAAACCAAAGCTCATTAGTATAAAATTAGACATAGAAGTGCATATTAACTTAGAATGAAATGATGGCAGCAAACAATTTAAAACCTGACCAATACCCCCACAATATCAAAAACTGCAGGAAAATACTATTTTAATTGGTTATCCACCTAACGTATATCCTATATTTTTTGCTGCATTTTCATTGCATTTCACATTGTTTCTTACATGACAATTCTTAAATAACTTTTTATTTATGTAGAATAGAAAGACGATCAGTCTTAATTCTTGCATAGTCAGTAAAATTTACTTGGTTATTGATAGTCTAGCCAAATTTATTTCAGCATCACAATTTGACATCAGGAATGATATTTTTAGCATTTTTATTAAATTTGTAAGAACCTTTATTGGGTTTTCTTTACAATGAGCTCTTAGAGATAGTTCTATGGCAGATGTGTGCCCTGTAAACAGAAGAATCTGAAATCTTCGTGTGATTCTAACTAAAAAGAAAAAAAAAAGATGGTATTTATGATAGAAAATTCTCATTTTGATGATTGATGAGAAGCAAACCTTCCATTTATCATCTTTAATGGTTAATAATTACTTTCAACAAAGTAGCCTCCATCTTTGTACATTCAAATATACATTCTTGATCCCATAGGCTACAATGTCTGGCCTTGTGGCTTCACGTGCCTGCACCAAGTGAATGACACTACAAGTTGCTCAAATATCACTGGAAGCCTCTCCCACGGCAGGACAGCTAGGAGTATCCACTATTCAATGGTGAGGCTGTACACCACATGCACATACCTATTTAACTCAATTCAAACCAATTTAGCTAAATTACCAACATGCCCACAGCCTTTCCAACATGACCCACCATGTGGGAAAATGAAAAGAAATTTAGAATAGAAAGAAACTACAGTGTTAACAATCTGTGATGGAAGTCTTACTTTTGAACATTTCATACACACACGTACACACACACACAAAGACCCTGTGTACACTTCACAACCTCCCCCACCCCCACACTGACAGGAGCAGCTTTACTGTAAACCTAGCTTGTCGATAAATAAGACTCAGGGCTCTCCCAGTGGATGCGAGTGGATTTGGCCCCCCGGACACATTTAACCTTCCTTTTGGGTAGTCAGACTGGGGTGGGAATGGGGGAGGTTCCTGTGGGCTGAAGCCAGGGATGCCACCAAATATCTTACAGTGCACAGAAGAGACACCTCCCTCCACAAAGAAGCACCTGTCCTAGAAGTGAATAGTGTTCAGATTGAGAAGATTTAAGTTCCACAAACCAAAAGTAAGGAGAGAAATCAATGAACAAGATCATTCAGAGGGACAGAAAGACTGAAGACGCCTCAGGCCATGGGTGCGAATGGGACCCAGAGACCTTCTGACCAGCGGTAAGGAAAGTGGAGCCAGGTAGCCACAGGCAGCTTCTGAGCTGGGATCCTCACAGAAAAGCCAACAGGATACTGTGGAAGAAAAGCGCTCCAGGCAGAGGGAAGAATGAGAACAAAGGCCCAGTGTGGTCAGAAATGGAGCAGGACAAGGCAGATGGGTCCTGAGAGAGAAAGATGGCATCCAAAGTGCAGGGCCTGCATACCACAAGAAACAGCACAGAGAAGAGAAAGCGAAGAGATCTGACTTAGAATGTAAGAGGCTGTGCTGCCGTGGGGGAAAGGGAGTGTAGAAGGGCAGCAGAGGATTCAGAGAGACAGATTGGCTGGATCGCAGTGGTCCAGGCAAGTGGCCAAGGTAGCCTGGACCAGGTGATACCAATGAAGAGGAAAATACTGAACAGAAGAGGGTTTTATTTTGGAAATGGAACTTCAAATTCAGGGATTAAACAAGGGGATGAAGAAAGCAAAGCCTAGAGTATGGTCTGTAGGTTTTGAGGTTGAACAGTTGAATTATACCTTGCAATATTCTGAGATGAGGAATAGAGATTTTGGAAAACGGTAAAATCTAAATTTCTGCTTGGACATTGTACATTTGATATGCCTGTTAGACATTCAAATGAAAATTCCAAGGAAGCAAATATGCATTCAGGGGAAGGTCTAGACCAGAGCTATACATATGCAAAGCATCTGCATATAGATGCTCCTTTAAAGCACTGAAAACTCAAAGTCAGATACATCTGATTAAAATTTACATTATAATGAACATTAGCTATTATTTAATGTACTTTTTGTTTCACCTGAAATTTGGGGGGCTGTTTCTAGTCAAAAACTGCCAAATGGTTGAAAATCCAAGGATTTTCTCACTGCTTAGGGATAAGGCATCTGCCAAATGAAACGCACACACATTGTCAGGGACTTCATTCAGCACTCAGGGGTCAAGAAACTGAAACTGAAAGCTCTGTAACCTGCAACTCTAGTCCAGACCAATCCCACGAGCTCCAGACCCACAAATCAAACCACCTGCTCAATCGTATTCAACGCGGCTGTCCTCTGAGAAGACTTCCTTTCTCCTCCATGCTGGGCTCAGTTCCTGTGTGTTCCTAAATTTCCAGTGGAATTATTTAGAACAACTTGACCTTCTATTAGAAGAAAAACTTTCAAAAGTCACACTTATTAAAATAACATTAAAAATATTGGTGTCCTATTCAGCGAGAGGTGGAGAATCTCTGTGGCATACATTCCTCCAGGATTCAAACTGAGGGAGACCGTCGTGTCACCTGCCAGCACAGGTGTCCAGAACTTCCAGGAAGTTGGAATTACTGTATCTACATTAATGAGATTAAGTGATGGAGGAAAGAGCTAGTAGGTAAAAAAGGACTGAATCCAGGCCAGCATGACTCTGTGGTAAATCAAATGACTCTGTGGAATCAGATAAGAAAAAGGCAAAGCTTGAAAAATTGGGCATGCATTTTATCGCTTTTACTCCACTAAGTCCTTAAAATAATAAAAGTTATTTTTAAAAAATGAAGAGAGGTTTAAAACCTCCACAGATAAAAAGAAATTAAACAGAGGGAGAGAGAGGTTAATATATTCAGGGACACAAGAAGAGAGACACTGGAACTGGGAGATCCATACAAGCTGGTTTCTAAAAGCCTGCAGAGGAGTTCAGTGAGGAGACCATCAGTTAGAGCCTGAGAACCTAAGAAAGGTGCTAGAATTGAGTACTGAAATGAGTGGAGGCTCAAACGCACCTGGATATAAAGTCCGTCAACAACAGAGTTTAAATTATTTTTTATAAAAACTTTCAGAATCTACTCAAGGACAGGTTGAATCCAGATTTTCAAGAACAGATATGTGTAGAAAACAGCTTCTCCAGGCAAGGACCTTTTGACATCACAAGCTCCAAATCCTTGGCTCAGAACTCCCCACCCCCAAAAAATGTGCATCCAATGGAGAAGCACGGTGAGCATGCCCGCTCAAGAAAACCCTAAAATCCCCAGCTGCCAATTAATAGGAGACGCAGATCGGACCCTAACAACTCTGGACCTCCTTGATGACTATGCAGTAAAGCTTTTTCTTTGCAAAAATCCAGCCCCATAATACAGGTATGTTGGAGTGTGAGGCCTCCCTGGGTATCAGCATCAGCTACCAAGGAGGTTGAGGTTAAACGACAAGACTAAAGGAAAGTGAAATAATGAAAAATCTACGTAAAAACTCACAGAGCACCTCCCCACCAGCACATCATCTGCACCACTCAGTTCTATGTCCACCCTACTCCTCTCCTAACATATCTGAAGCTACTCAGCAAAGATGCAGAAACTGGCTGGGGCTTCAGAGTAGAGAAAATGTGGAGAGAGAAGGATGTTACTGAAAACAGAAGCACACATTAAAGGAGTGGTAAAAAGGGAGGGCCCCAAATCCTTTCTCCCATTGCCTCCCCAAAATGACAACCAGCTGTGAGGTGCCCAGTGGAAAATCCTACAGATACCCTCTAATACCATTGAATTACCCATCCACAGAACTCTGCCAGGTGCGTTTAGCTTTCAAACCAGGCTGCTAGTACCTCAGTCTTACTTGTAAAGTCATCTCAGGCCACCAGACAGAGAGGAAATCCTATAACGTGAAAGGCAGAGATGAAAGCAAATCAAAGTGAAAACAAAACTGGAAAACAACCAGGTATAATGTAGGATACAGGAGAAATAGTGCTTCAATCTATAATGAACATCCACAGAAAGATGAAATTATATTACCACATGAAACATAAAAAATAGCATATATATAAAAGAAACTCAAAAAATTCTTAGTAGCTGATTATCATGTAAATAAAGTAATATTAGATAATATATAAGAAAAAAAGTCAAAATAATATCACCAGATATACAAGGAGAAAATGAGAAGTGGAAAATGATAAAACTACAAAAACTTGGAGAATCAACATCTAAGTTGCCTAACCAATGTATAATGCCTCACTAATAAAATTATCAAATAAGTTATAAAATAAAATTTCACAATTTAAAGGACATGGCAATTGCCATCCCAATAAAAATGATAGGACACGCACAAAACTCATCATTATAAAGGTTCAAAGAACAAGGATAAAGAAAATATACTACAAGGATCTTCTGAGAGTTGGAGAGATAAGGAAAACGTTGCAATAAAAAATTAGCCATCAAAATGTAAACTAAGGGAAAATGGTACAGATTCCCTAAAGTTACTAAATGAAGATATTTTCTGTCTCAGAATTTTATATCCCAACAACTTCTCAACTAAGAGTAAGATTTTAAAAGGACATTTTGAAAGGTACAATGTCTCAAAATAAAAGAACCTTCCGCATTTTATTCTTCCTAAATTCTTTCAGTGTCAACCTAACACAATAGTAGAGAGAAAGGCCGTCCATACACAAGAATGTGTTGGGGAATGAAAGAAGATTACAACCTAGGATATGCAAGCCATGATGATCTAGGTGTATCTGAAGAGGTTGGAGTGAGGGCAAACTTTTAAAGCCAAAAAGGAGAAGTCCATGTAAGCTGTTCTAAAACAAACATCCTTGGTCCCAGGGCTTTGTTGCAGGAGCAGTGTTAACTCCTTGGTGGAAACTGGGTGACAGCCAATCCTTCTTCATCTCCTGGCTTCACTTGGCTCTAGGTCAGTCGTGAGTGACTTCATCTTAGCATTGTCACTTCAAAGAACCAGAAGACAATAGGTAATTTCTAAAACAGAGAAACAGCCAGCAGGCACAATTTCTTTAGAAACAAATACTAGGGAGAATAAAACACTATTTACAAGAAGTGAAATTCAGGAGTGTGAATGGGTAGAATAAGGGATAATCATTTATTATTAAATCTTCCCCAGTACCAGGTGACTACTCATATTACATCAACAAACTTTTTTAATTAAAAAGAGAAAGAATGATAGATAAGTTTGCTGTTTGTTATCATCCAAAATGTATTTTTTCAATAAAGTCTATTCTACTAGATCGTAGATGAAATTAAGTTTTTAATATAGAACAAATCCATCCAGAAACAATTCACACATGGAACGTGACCTGCCATACTTGAGTTTCGGAGCATTGGTGCTACACAAACGAGGCTCTCCTGAAAACTACATCAGTACCTTCTCTGCCAGTCTAAGTGGGCCCACCCAGGCCAACGTCATTTCAGATTCTGATACAGATGGGCTCTGCCCAGCACAGCGCCACAACAGCAGAAATATCAGTTATCTTCCCAAAATCATCTTAGGCTGAATTACCATTTGTAATTCCCTGAGAAGTCAATAAAAACCTCCTTTACCCAGTGACCTGGACAGAGGTCTGGAGCACCTAAAAAATCCCATGTGGATGCCAGTTGTAGTTCCGCACTCAACACAGAGGCAATCTCAACAGAGAACTTCATAGCCCTTGCTCACAGAAAGAGCATGTTGGTTAACAAATGGTACAAAAGTAACAGGAGAGATCCTTCAAAATGAGCAGTTGTTATTCAAGGAATGTGGTGTAATTAAACATGAAAAATGGGAGGATTGAAGGGAAGAAGATATCAAGAAAAGTCTATTTTTAGCACTAACAGATTAGGCTTTTTTTTTTCATACTAAAATGAGCAGCTTAACTGCATTGGCCTCTCTATGATTCTTTACCATGTAAGGAGACCAGGGAAAGAATTAGGGATCTTTGCATCGCTTAGGGACCTGTGCATGACTTTTGTTAAAATCCCATCACCTGTTTGCTATCACATCAAAAGCCATTGGAAGGGGAGCTGGCAATTTGTAATGTGCCCTCTCTCCCTTTCTTGTAAATACCCGCTGAGAAAACATATAGCTTCCATGGATATTAAAAAAACACACTGCTTTGTGTTGGTGTTGTATTAGTCATTTTCCTGTCACTGGAACAAAATATCTGACACCTGCAACTTACAGGTGGAAAGGTTTATATTGGTTCACAGTTTCAGAGGGTTCAGTCCATGTATGGTTAGCTGTCTCTGGGGCAAAATCAAAGTGGCAGAAGGGCATGGTGATGGAAAGGAGCTCACCCCATGGCAGCCGGGAAGCAGACATAGAAGGGAGGAGCCAGGAACAAGAATATAACCTTCCAGACCAAGTCCCCAGTGACCCATCTCCTCCAACCAAGCCCCACCTCCAAACAACATATTCAGCTCTGCAGTCATCAGCGGATTAATCCACAGATGAGTACAGTGCCCCTGACCCGATCACATTCCAAAAGCCCCCACTCTGAATACGCAAGCCTTTGGAGGGGTGCTTTACACCTCAACCACACAGGGGTTCTCTTAGGAGATAAGATTGACTCTGTCCTCCCACCTCCTGGGGAGAGATGTAAGTGCCCTGCTCCTCTTGGTGGCTGTCAGAATGACAGGAGAAGTGTAGCACACTACGTGTTTGCAGCTGCCAAAGACTGAACTGCTGTGAGCACAGGGGTAGAGATCCTTCATCAGAATAAAGTGGGGCATCAGAACTTGTTTTGTACTGTAAATTTCTTCCCCTTGCTATGAAGTTGTACTCAAATCAAAACTACTGTTTTAAGAAGTAATTTAAAATTAAGGAGGTTTGAAAGAAGATATCATTGATCAGACCCATGTCAAGAGAGAAACACTTTGCAGTCTTTATCTGCACAAAGAGAGCATTGTTATCACTAATTTACCAAAAAAGAAACAAAAGATCATAAGGTCAACTAAATTTCCCAGGACGGCGCCATCTAAGTGCAACCATAGCACAGAACAATTGATCCTGTGATGTATTCACAATTTAATTTTAGTTCCATCTCCATTTGACACTTAAAATGTGTTTAGTTGGACAAAAAGTCAGGCACTCATGACTCCTTTGGCCCCACTGATGAAATTAAAGCCTTACAGTAAGTTCATGGGCACAACTTGGAAATCATATCTGATTGGTTCCCTGAGAAAGAAACACAGAAAAGGAACCACAATCTTCTCCTTTCCCAGTTGCTAGTTCAC
Organism: Erethizon dorsatum; assembly: GCA_028451465.1. Taxonomy (NCBI): domain Eukaryota; kingdom Metazoa; phylum Chordata; class Mammalia; order Rodentia; family Erethizontidae; genus Erethizon; species Erethizon dorsatum. Next base: position 63,609,474 of record CM051833.1, read on the forward strand.
TTTCTTTCTGACCTGTCTTCTCTTAGCAAGAATAGATCTAGGTTTCCTTCTGACCAAATATAGTGAGATAGAAGGGGTATGGAATACTACCCTGCCATAAAAAAGGATAAACTTGAAACATTTCTAGATAAATGGATGCACCTTAAGACCATACTCTTAAATGAAATAAATCAGACACACATGTTTAAATATCACATTGCTTCTCTTGTATGAGAAACCAAAAGGGTAAATAAGGACCAAAATGTACAATGGATATTGGGAAATAAGAAGAAAATGTTCAAATGGGGAGGGGAACAAGAGAGGGGAGTAAAAAAGAGAATAGAAGGGGAAAAATGGAAACAAAATTTTTGTAAATATGGAGTAGAAGAGTAGAAGGGAGGAGAATAGGGAAAAAAGAATTAAGATATGTTATGTACAAATTCCCTATGATGAATGTGATCATCATGAATATCTAAAGTGTACCAATAAAGTTAATTTTAAAAAAAACATGGGGAAGCACACAGTGACTTCTTACCTGCTGGACCTGTGCTAACTGTCTCTACTGACTGCCTGCTACAGACTTGGAAGGCAAGAAAGGCAACTCCATTTGTAGTGGGTACCTTCACTGACTCTCTGATGGCTCTCCAGACCCAGGAGATGCATTCTTCCTCTAAGTGTCCCTTAACAATTCCTCCCGGATATCAGATGATCCACTCCACAGAAACACTCTATCCACTGCATACCCTTTGAGAAGGTTCTCAGAAAAAGCACGGAAGGACTTCCCATGAGCTCTTCTACACATTTGGCCCACAGGAAATACCCGTCTCCATCACTGCAGTCCCAGAACACTTCCCAGTCACAGCCTCTGGGAGAAGAGATCCCTAAGCCTACTGTGCTCAACCTCAGAATAAGAGCCCGTGCTACTCCAAAGCCTTCTTAAAGCCCAAATGATTTCATTAATACCATAAGGAGAAGTGATTACACTTACAGACTTACAGAACTCAATGAGCTCTCTCTGCAGATATCCTTCTCTCGAATCTCTCGCCATTCTTTTAAAGGCTTTTTATATCCTCCTTATAGGTGACATGTTTGAGAATCTGTGGTACTGATTCCTACATACACATATTTGCTTTAAAAAAAGACATCTCCATCTGGAAATTCTCTCACTTCTTGTCTCATTCAATAGTTACAATGCGCTATAAGTAAAAGAATGATTCAAGTCTAGCCATGGAAAGCATAAATATGTCTTTTTTTTTCCCTACTAGACCATACTGATCCCAGAAACACTGCTACCCATAATGGGACTCCAAGGACTTCTCTTAACTGGGACAATATTTGCCAGCATAGCTTACACAGAGATAGACAAATATTCAAGGAACTTTAGGTACAAAAGCTGAAATAAAGTTGACATTTTAAATAGTGTAAGTTTTTGGTAGACTAGCAGAAACAGATTCTCATAACCATAAGACATTAAGACAACCAATAAATATACAAAACAGAGCTTCATCAATATAATTATCAATTGGCTCACCAGGTTCAGCAATTCAGTTTGTGTTATTTTGTGAATTATCATAATCACAATATGCATTAGAATCTATCTACGTGGCACTTCAATTTAGAGAGGGGAAACCAAGGCACAGAGACGTGTGTGACTAACTAACAGTGAAACTGGAACCAGGATTCAGGACACGGAATACATTTTGCATGTCTTCATCTCTCTCACTTTACATATCCAGTTGTTTCTCAGAAAATAAGAGAAATAAAACAAATCAAGGAATAGTAGATATGCTCTGAGAAATTTTATTCTCAGTGGTGAGATTTAATGAGGTTCTAAAATACCATCCATATTTCTATTCAGTTTTGAATTATTAATAATTTGCTACATTTTTAAGACCAGATTCAGAAAAATACCAGAGCTAATACTTTTTAGGTTTCATGTGATAAAAGATCTCTCCATTTTCATGCAAAAGCGTCTCAAATTGCATTTTTTTGTAAAGATAATTTCTCTGGGTACACTGAAAAATGAAACTAAATGATTCGCAGCATCATTTATGCTCAGCACAACATACCAACACTGTGCCTTGTTTAGTTAAAAAATAATGGTATATTGGAAGTTTTATTTTTCAGACCTTGTTTGTATATTTGTTTCCAATATTTGCCCATTTAGTATTGACATTTTTAATTAGACTACTTATTCTAATAGGTCGATTAAAAATACATGTGTGTCACAATATGCTTTTAAATTATTACTTACATGTAGGTGTAATTACTTTTGCATGTACTGCAAGACCTTGCTTTAAAACTACTCCAAACCCACTTGATTATTTTGATGGCTAAATAGTCCATAAATACAGTAATGTTATCCATAGAGATATACAGATAGACAGAGTTATACAGTACTATCCATTTACTGAGAGTAACAAAGTAATAAAACTTTATTCTTTAATTTTTTTATTCTTATTAAGTTTATTGGTACAGTTTACACATACAAAATGATCATGCTCATCTCAGGGAATCTGCACTTGTACATGACTATCCTGATTCCTCTTTTTTGTTTCCTGAATCCCCTCCCCTCTCTTCAATCCCTCTTCCCCTCCCTATTTACAAAGCTTTGTTTCTATTTTATCCTTCTTTTATTGTTTTTATTTTCTTTTCCCTTCCTTCCTTTCCCCCTCCCCCTCCCTAGTTCCCTTATCTTTTGAACAATTTCTTCCTATTTTACAATACCTTTTATACACCTTGGTCCTTACTTACACTTTTGGCATCTTACACCAGAGAAAGAATGCAATATTTACACGTGTGTGAATGATATTTCACTTAAGAGTATGGATTCAACGTGCATCCATTTACCTAGAAATGTGTCAAGTTTATCCTTCTTTAATGCTGATTAGTATTCCACTGTATAAAAAAACAAACACCTCTTTTTTATCCATTCATTGGGTTGATGGCCACTGAGCTATTTCCAAGATTTAGCTATTACAAACCATATTGCTATAAACATGGGTGCATGTACATCGCTGTGGTACGATGTTTTTAATTCTTCCAGGAAGATACCCAGAAGGGGAAAAGCTGGGTCAAATGGGACCTCTAATCCTAGCTTTTTTTTTTTTTTTGTGGGTACCGGGGGTCGACCTCAGGACCTCGCGCACCAGCAGGCACCCGTGCCGCTGAGCGATATCACCGGCCCCTTTTTCGTATGTGGGTTCCGGGAGTTGAACTTGGGCCCTCGCGCTTGCCGGGCAGGCGCTTAAGCCGCTGAGCCATCTCACCGGCCCCTAATCCTAGCTTTTTGAGGAATCTCCACACTGATTTCCATAGTGGTTGAGGATGTATGTCGTTCATTTTGGGGTGAGCTCTGGTGCTGACTTTGAGTGTCGCTTCCTGGCTCCAGTGCAGATCCCTCAGCTGCTGCCACAGATCCTTCATCCCGCTGGCACAGACTTTCTAGCTTCCACCACTGGCTTTTGGGCCTTCCCAGTGCAGATCCTTGATACAGACTTACATGAGACATTGTGGGCTCTAGGTCTTCAGCTGGACTTGTGCAGGACACTGCCATGGGATCCAGGCCCTCAGCTGGATTCTCTGGGTCTCTAGTGCATGGACAGATCTCTTGCACTCTTCTGCATTTGACTCTTTGGGTGAATATTATAAAATAATCCTATAAATTTTGTGTCCTGTATTAAATAAATCTAGTCCCTTGTAAGCCCTGACTACAACCGACTGTGTATTACCCTTGGAAATTTTCAGACAATCTAAAAGTATTCAAAACATAAAATTTTTTTGAAACTATTTTAAAATTAAGAACTTTAACCTATCCAATGAGGGAAGAAAATGAAGAGAACTTGACCAATCATCTAATTTATGATAAGAAAGAAAGAAGAAGGAAAGTTAAACTGAAAAGTTTAGAATAAATCCAAATATATCAATGCCTAGTAAATGCAAATCTTCTAAATTTTTTATTAAATCCCAACATATTTTAGAAACTATAAAGTATTTAAAATAAAAGAAGTAGACCCTGCAATGACTTAGTCTATTCAGGCTACCACAACAAAATAGTTTTGGTGATGTATTTTGTAAACAACAGGAAGTTATTAGCTTCTAACCTAATAGCACTATAGTTCTGTAGGCTGTCAAGTGGAAGACCAAGGTACTGTTCATGTCAGTGTCTGCTGACAGCTTCTCTCTGCTGTGAGCAGGCAGCTTCTAATGGCATCCACACATAGGAAAAGGGCAGGACAAAGGCACTAACAGACTCCATTGGTCCTTTTATAAGGATTCAAATCCCATTCCTCAGAACAGAACTCTCATGACCTAATGACCTCCTAAAGAATCTACTTCTTAATTGCATTTGGGATTAAGTTTCAAGATGACTTTCAGAGAGGCACAAGCATTCAAACTCCCAATGCCTATGTAGTGACAAGGGTAGATCTCAAAAAGAAAGTATGAAAACACAAAATGTAAGCAGCATGATGACATTTATGTAAAGTTTAAAAGCATACAAAATAAATATATTTTTTAAAATATATAAATACAAAATAAATACATAATTGTATATGAAAAGATATTTGTATGATAAAATACAAAAACATCATTAGAATGGAAAAACAAAGTTTAAAGGATAACTTCCAGGGATCTAGAAGACAATTGGATTGGGAAGGACTTCAAGGGGTCTCTAACTATATTTGCAATAGCTTATTTCTTTAAACAAATTCTGAAACAATAAATGAGTACCATAGCACAAATTCAATTGTTCTAAGGTTATTTCTGGACTAAACAAAACAAACCAGAACAGACATGTCCTATATTAATTAATCTATATTAACCTAATCACCCTAATCTTTATGTTATGTGAACTACTAAGTTATGGAAGCTACGCAGTTTTTAACTTATGACACAAAAGTCAATTAATCATTAACATGTGATTAAGTACAGTTAAAGCCATTTACTGACTTCATAATATATTCAGTTAATTCGTGATCTGGTCAAAGAGAGAACACAATTTGTCTGTTGGGGTAGTCAGTCTCTGTTACAAGGATGAAATTCAGAATAAATTTAAATGGTTAAAATTATCAATCAAGACGTAACTGAAACTTTCCATTCATTCCCAGGGAACATGAAAGGCTTACATAATTAGGCAATGTTTGGCCCATTTGTTTTGTTTTCTTTTAATTCCAGCTCTGTTATGGTCTGGATCTAAAAGGCACACATGTTCAGAGGTGGCAATTGTGAAAGGTGATTGGATCATGAGGGTTCTAACTTCATCAGTGGATTAATCTGTTGACAAATTCATAACTTGATGGCATTACTGGGGAGTGATGGAAAAAGAAGGTGGTGCCTAGTTGTCTCTGGCCTCTTCCTTTCTCCCTTTTTTTTTTTTTTTGTGGGTACCGGGGGTCGACCTCAGGACCTCGCACGCCAGCAGATGCCCGTGCCGCTGAGTGATATCACCGGCCCTTTTTTCCTATGTGGGTTCCGGGGAGTCGAACTTGGGCCCTCGCACTTGCCAGGCAGGCGCTTATGCCACTGAGCCATCTCACTGGCCCCCCCCCTTTTTTTTTTTTTTTGAGACAGGGTTTCACTATGTAGTTCAGGCTGGCCTTGAACTCACTATATAGTCCAGGCTGGCCTCAAACTCCCCACAATCCTCCTGCCTCAGCCTCCAGAGTGCTGGGATTACAGGCATGTGCCACCACACCTGGCCTCAGGCCCTTTCTTCCTTGCCTCTCTCACTCTCTCCCTAGTTCCTGGCTTCCATGAGGTGAGCAGATTTCCCCCTCCGCACTCTCCTGCTGTGATGGTTCTGCCTCACCACAGACCTGAAAGCCATTGACCCAGCTGACAATGAATGGACACTTCTGAAACCCTGAGCCAAAATAAACCTCTCCTCCTTTAAGTTGCATTTCTATCCTGTCACAGTGACAAAGACTAACACAAACTTTAAAAATGAAAAGTGGAACGGCAGAAGAAACTGTGGCAGAGAAATGGAGCCAGAAAGAAGGTGATACGACAGAAGTAAAATAAAAAGAGAAGAGCAGGGAAGAGAAAGAGATAAAAATAGAGCCTGGAGAGGAGAGGAGAAGAGGGAAGGAGAGGGGAAGGGAGACGAAGAGAAGGGAGGGGAGAAGAAGGGGAGGGGAGAAGAGAGGAAGTGGGGGAGAGAAAGACAGGTCAGAAGAAGAGACAGAAAAGAGAAGGGAACAAAAAGGGAGGGAAGGGGAGGGGAGGGTCAGGGAGGGGAGGGATGGGAGAAGGAAGTAAAATCTTGAATGGAGATTTCCTTATCAAAGAAAGAATAACACAAAAGCACCAGACCCTTCAATAAAAGAGATGCACAAGGATTACTAAGGCTTGCTTTTTTTAAATACAAGAATTAAAGATGTTGGGTTGGTAGGACTTGAGTAAACAGAAATTGGAAATCACTCTACTGCCAAATTTGATTGCTCAAAAAGATTTAGACAAAATTAAATAGACTGCAATAATAGTTTTAAATAATTCTTTTGTAAAGCATTTCTGTTCTCTAACAACTTATTTTTCAGACATCAGTAAATTTTAAGGCATCACCGACTTCTGCAGTTCTTCGTGACATTTTCAGAACACTGCTTTCTACTGTTCGGGTTTTTTAAAATATCTAACCATTTTTTATTCTTTTTCAGTGAGATTTACATTAACAATACGTTAATTTTTTAAAAAAATTAGAAGCCACAAGAAACTATGGACTTACAATGTTAGAAAAATAAACACAAACTAGCAATTGACGACATTTAATTTTCCTCCAATTCGTGCAATTAAAAATATTTTAATTAAACTTACTGTTATATTTTTTGTTTTTAAATGTCACTTTCTCTTATAAAAATAATACATTCTCATTACAGAATATGCAGATTAACAAAAAAATAAACATCCATAATTCCAGCCACTGGGGAAAAAAAATAACTCCCCTTAGGATTTATTTTTCTACTAGAGATGAACAGAAACTATTCTGTCACAGATCCATGCACCAAAAGGAAGTGAAAAATGCAGATAGAGTATGCAGAGGAGCTCTCAGCAGAAACAAGAGAAGAAACAAAGTAGAAGATAATCAGGTTGATTTGGAGAACACCCGGTGCATCTGCAATCTGTGCTTTGAATAGCGTATGCTGACAGAAGCCCTAAACAATCCCCCACAAACCCTAAATTCTCCAGAGAGGAAAATCAAAGGAAGCAAAACCAAATGAATTGCACATTTATTGCTCAATATTTCTTGTGAAAACACTGGTTCATTTTGCAGAAGTGAATGGAACTAACCTAAAGAGGAGTTTCTGACATTCAAGAATCTCAATAAGCTTTGGAACTCTTGATTTCAATAGATAAATTTGAATATTTACCTATATACTTGTTCATTCATTTTAAATTTCTCCATTTTTTCAACACATAATGACCTACGAGAAAATTTTGAGAGTACTTACCTTCTAATCAAGACAATAGTTTCCTATTTTATAGTATAGCTTTGACCACAAAGTGACAAAAAGTGGAAAATCCTTCTAGGTCTAAATTAGATTAATGCAGTATCTATTAGTGATTACTATAGTATACAACCTGTTCAACTCTGATGGCATAATCACCTTTGTATGATCCACAAATAGCAAAGCCTTGTATCCCTCACAATCTTTAGCAAAGCACCTGTCAAAGCAAGGACCAATATAAGAGGAATGCCCTATAAAGCAAAACTACTTACTCTTAGAAAAGTTGAGCCTGGCACAATTTTCAGCTACTCACTGAAGTGACAGAAATCTCAACAATAAAACCATGAGCTCATACTGAAACATCCTAATGAATTTTAAATCGGCAACCTCATCCTATTTTTATTTTTCTTTCAAGACACAGCTTTCAAAGCACTTGCAGAACTGAATAGACTTTTATTTATTTACCGTTTTACATTGTTGGGTGAAAGTGAATTTCTAGTGGTAGATTTCATTGATTTCTGTCAAGCTGGACAATGATTTGTAGAGTTAGTCTGTCCTTTCAGGAAGAAAAGGAAGAAAGTTGCTGTATCAAAACTTCCCCTTTGTTAGCAATATATTGGGGGAAATTACTCTACATTGACTTCTAAAAATGGTAAGAAGTACCTCACAGAATTTAAGCCACATGGATTAAGCCACTGGTGATCTCTAGCTTTTACAAGACCAGGAAACAAAAATAACTCTTGTTTAGTGGCAGTTTCCGGGTAGGTTCCCACGGCAGTAATGTGGAAAGCTGTAGTGCCTCCACTGACCAACCTCAGGGCACTATTCCAGTTTACAAAAAGGCATCTGGTACTCACTCCAGATGGGAGATTCCCAATCACCGAAGGGCAGCAACAGGGCAGGAACTGACAAAAAGAAGGCAACCAAGGGACACAAGCCACCCAGTGGAAGAAAAGATGAAGTACAACTTTCTTCACCACCCCTTTCAAAGAGAAGTGCAATTCAGAGAGGACAACTCGAAGAGAGACAGGAGACCCACTTTGTGCTGTGCCTGGGGGGAGAGATAGAATTTCCTTGGTTCTGGAGACTACTTCGAAGGTTTTTTGGTTTTCTTAATTCAAAGTGGCCAAGCACCATAATTTGGAACAATTTTCTGAGATCCGAAACAGCCAAAGCTTTGAGTGCTCCTTTATGAAGACACAATGTGAACCAGCTATTTTGTGTGGCTATGTGGAAAGTTGTACATGGTACAGCTGAGTCCTAACATATGCAGTGAAGATAAAATACATCTAGCTCCATTTCCCAAGCAAAGAAGAAAAGCAAATCTGAAATGCACTTGGGGCCAGGATGTACATTTCTCTGATAATGATAGTTCAAGTTCAGTAAAGGAGCATAATCAGAAATCCTCAGAATAACATTCTTCCATGGATGATTCATCGCTGCAGAGTTGTAGGTGGTTAAAACTTCCACTTTTTGTATTTATTATAGCTGAAATCAGGGACACCACAGCTAGCTTCCCTTGAAATCTCTAGGAAAAAAAGAAAGCACACTAGAAATCCTCTTCAGAGGACTCAGAAAGGAGGTTTCATGCAGTTATGCCCCAGCAAACAAGAGTCCAGAATTCTACAAGTGTGGCTCTTAGAGTCAAAAAGAGATTGTGAGTGCATTTTAGCTTGGAATGTTTTTGCTCCATTCCAAATATTTGTGATGTTTATTCATGGAAATTTGGTTATTGTGATGGTTGAGTGATTGTGTCAACTTGAGGAGTTTAGTGAAGAGAAGCTTAACTAAACCAGCTCAGCAATTCCACACCCTAGCATGTGGAAGACTCACGCTAGGGCAGCTGGTTGGCTGGATGGTACAAAGGGGAAATGAGGAAGGGCAGATCTGCTTCTGTTTCTTTAGAGGAGCTCCAGTCTTTGCCTTTGCCTTGGACATCATCTCCTGGCTTCCAGTGTGGACGCTTCATCCTTCAGGTGTAAATCCCTTGGCCTCCTGATATGGACTTGCAGGGGACACTGCAGTGAGTTTCAGACCTTGGACTGAATCCTTTAGTCTCAGTGTGCAGACACCCTCTGCATGCTTCCTCATCCAACTCTGTGGCTGACCATTGTAAGCCAATGTTGGTATTTCTTGTACCTTTGTAGAGCAAGATTATATCTGTTTTTCTAGTAAAACACTGACTCATACGGTTACGATTGATGTAACTTCCAGACCAGGACATTCTCCTTCCCTCTCTATAAACTCAACAAGTAACCCTGGAAGAGGTGAGTTTTCAGTTGGCACCTCTACTAGACACTAATTGCACACACTTCTTTGTGTTGTATGTGACTCTCTGGCCCCCTGGACCCTGCTCTAGACTGAAACATCTCTTGCTCTTAGCTGCCGCCCAGCCAGGCCCATCAGCCACACAGCCGAAGTAGGTGGCCCCTGCCTCTGCTGCCAGAATGCAAGCAACATTGCTTAGGCTACTGGTGAGCTATAGCTTGTCCACAAAGCACAGCACGCACAGGATGGAATTTGACAGCTGCAAGCACCACAGGCAGAACCGAATGATGTAGCCGGAAATTGCAGGGAGTTAACTGCCTTAGGGTGACTTTGAACAGTGGTCAAGGGAAAAAAAGAGACAGCCAAGCCCCACCACCCTGTGGGCTGCTCTGGGAGCACAACTTTCCCATACAGGAGTCTTTGCCAGGCTCCTGAGCTTAGAAGATGCGCACATAGGGCTCAGTTCTGTCTTTCTACAGCTCACTGTGGTACAGCAGCTGCACTGGTAACATCTTTCTTCACAGCCTGCCTCCATTCCATTGGTCACCTTTTTCCTCTTCTTTTGCCCTGGGCTCATATCTTCCAAAATCAGCATCAATCCTTTAAATCTTTGTCTCAGATTCAGTTTTCTAAAACACAAAGGCTAACATTGCATTTAAGAAGTTTCCCTTGAACTTGATTTTTTTTAAGTTATTTTAACTGATCCAAGTTTTAGACTTTAAATATAACTAAGAGAAAGTGTGCCAGACCCTTGGGGAAATACTGGCACACATGCAAACTCACCATTTTTAAACTAGGAAAATGTCATTGGAAAATTTTATTGATAAATATTCTTTGTCAAGTACTCCAAAGAATGTTAATGAAAATATTATTCTAATAAAAATATATGTGGCTACCACTAGAGGCCTAGGACGGTCTCAGGTGAAGAACCATAAAAATATTGTCAAAAATTCTTACTCATCATTTCATCACATTATAAAGATAAATATAATATATGTGACAGGTAAAATTCCTACTACAATAAACTTCATAGTCTAAACAAATTGATTTGTTGTGGCTCAAAACTTGTGTATTTTTTTTTTAATTTTATTTTAAAGAGAAGAAAAAACAAAACAAATCAAAAGAAGAACAAATTTTCAAAACAACATAATAGGAGGGTAACAATGATTAATACATTGCGTATTACTATCTTTAAGTTAGTTATTCAGGACACCAGACATTAGCATTTAATTATCCAAACATTATTGGCACAAACCTTACTCTTCAATGAACTAAGTAAAAATCGTAGTGTATCTATCTTAACCATCTTATATATATATATACAATTTTTTTTCCCTTTCCCTTCTTTCTTTTCCCTATTCCAGTCTCTCTTTCTTTTTGACCGGTTTCTTTTTGATTCACCATGTCTATTGTACATTTTGGATCTTATTTATTCTTTCAGTTTCTCATACTAGAGAGATAATACGAAGCTTACACATGTGCTTCTGGTTTATTTCACTTATGAGTATTTTCTCGAGTTGCATCCATTTACCTATAAAAGTCTCCAGTTTATCCTTCTTAATGGCTGAATAGTACTCCATTGTATAAAAATACCACATCTTTCTTATCCATTCCTCAGTTGATGGGCATTTGTGTTGTTTCCAAGATCTGGCTATTACAAATTGTGCTGCTATAAACATGGGTGCACATATATCGCTGTGGTATGATGTTTTTAATTCTTCTGGGAAGATGCCCAGAAGGGGAATAGCTGGGTCAAATGGGACCTCCAACCCTAGCTTTTTGAGGAATCTCCACACTGACTTCCACAGTGGCTGTACCAGTCGACACTCCCACCAACAGTGAAGAAGGGTTCCTTTTTCCCCACAGCCCCTCCAGCATTTGTTATTAGTTGATTTCTTTATAGTAGCCATTCTTTCTGGGGTGAGATGGTATCTCAGTGTTGTTTTAATTTGCATCTCTCGAATGACTAGTGATGTTGCACATTTTTTTGTATATTTATTTGCCATTAGTATTTCTTCATCTGAGAAATGTGTATTCATCTCAGATGCCCATTTTTGGAGTGGGTCTTTAAATTTGGGAGGTCTGATTTTTTTGAGTTCTTTATATGTTCTCGATAGTAATCCTTTGTCTGAGGAACAGCTGGCAAACATTTTTTCCCACATTGTGGGTTGTCTCTTCACTCTGTTGGTGGTTTCTCTTGCTGTGCAAAAGCTTTTTAATAAGATGAGATCCCAGTTATTGATTCTTTGGGATAGTTCCCGTGCGGTTGAGTTTTTATTCATAAAGTCTTTGCCTACACCAATGTCTCCAAGGGTTTTACCTATCCTACCTTCCAGCAGATTTAATGTTTCTGTTTTAATATTTAGATCTCTGATCCATTTTGAATTTAGTTTAGTGCATGGTGAAAGATATGGGTCTAGTTTTAATCTTCGGCATGTGTAGAGCCAGTTTTTCCAGCACCATTTATTAAAGAGGCTATCTTTCTTCCAGCGAATGTGTTTGGCACCTTTGTCAAAGATAAGGTGGCTTAGTATGTCTGGGGTTGTTTCAGCATCTTCTAATCTGTTCCATTGATCTTCAGGTCTGTTTTTTTGCCAGTACCACACTGTTTTTATCACAGTAGCTTTATAGTATAATTTCAAGTCGGGGATAGTGATGCCCCCTGCCTTGCCTTTGTTGCCCAGAATTTCCTTTGCTATTCTAGGTCTCTTCTGATTCCAAATGAATTTTAGGATTGTTTTCTCTAATTCTGTGAGATATGCTGTTGGAATTTTGATTGGAATTGCATTAAATCTGTATAAAAATTTTGGAAGTATGGCCATTTTCACTATATTGGTTCTTCCTATCCAGGAGCAAGGGATATCTTTCCATTTTCTGATATCCTCTTCAATCTCCTTTTTCAGAGTACTGTAGTTTTCAGTATAGAGGTCTTTTACATCCTTCGTGAGGTTGATTCCTAGGTATTTCATTTTTTTGGATGTTATTGTGAAAGGTATTGTTTCCCTAATTTCTCTTTCAGTAAGTTTGTTATTTGTGTACAGGAAGGCTATTGACTTTTGAGTATTGACTTTGTATCCAGCTACACTACTGAATTTGCTTATCAAATCTAGCAGTTTTTTAGTGGAGTTTTTGGGGTCTTCTGTGTAGAGTATCATGTCACCTGCAAATAATGATAATTTAACTTCTTCCTTTCCAATCATTATTCCTTTTATTTCTTTCTCTTGTCTAATCGCTCTGGCTAAAGTTTCCAGAACTATGTTGAATAAGAGTGGGGACAGTGGACATCCTTGTCTTGTTCCTGATTTTAGAGGGAAGGCTTTCAGTTTTTGGCCATTTAGTATGATATTGGCTGTTGGTTTGTCATAGATAGCTTTTACCAGATTGAGATAAAGACCCTCTATTCCAATTTTCTCTAGGGTTTTTATCATGAAAAGGTGCTGGACTTTGTCAAAAGCTTTTTCTGCATCTATTGAGATGATCATGTGATTTTTGTCTTTGGTTCTGTTAATATGCTGTATTACATTTATTGATTTACGTATGTTGAACCATCCCTGCATCCCTGGGATGAATCCAACTTGGTCATGGTGTATAATCTTCTTGATGATTTGTTGGATTCTGTTTGCCAGTATCTTATTAAGGATTTTTGCATCTATGTTCATTAGGGAGATTGGCCTGTAGTTCTCTTTCTTAGTTGGGTCCTTCTCTGGTTTTGGTATCAGGGTAATGCTTGCTTCCAGGAATGAATTTGGGAGTATTGCTTCCCTTTCAATTTCATTAAAAAGTTTGAGAAGTAGGGGCATTAGGTCTTCTCTAAATTTCTTGTAGAATTCGGCAGTGAATCCATCAGGGCCTGGACTTTTCTTTGTTGGGAGGTTTTTAATTACATCTTCAATTTCATTGGTTGATATTGGTTTATTTAGGATTTTTAAATCTTCTTGATTTAGCTTTGGTAATTCATACGAATCTAGGAATCTGTCCATTTCTTCTGCATTTTCCATCTTAGTAGAATATAAATTTTCAAAATAGGTATAGATGATCTTCTGGATTTCTGCAGGGTCCGTCGTGATATCACCCTTTTCATTTTCAATTGCATGGATTTGAGTCTTTTCTTTTCTTTTTTTAATAAGGTTGGATAAGGGTTTGTCAATCTTATTTATTCTTTCAAAGAACCAACTTTTTGCTTCATTGATTCTTTGTATTGTTTTTTTATTCTCCAATACGTTAATTTCTGCTCTGATCTTTATAATTTCCTCCCTTGTACGGGCTTTTGGCTTAACCTGCTCTTCTTTTTCTAGAAGCTCGAGGTTCACCCTTAAGTTGTTTATTTGCGCTTGCTCTATTTTCTTGATATAAGTATTTAATGCTATAAATTTCCCTCTTAGGACTGCTTTCATTGTATCCCATAAGTTCCGGTATGTTGTACTGTCATTATCATTCAGTTGTAGAAAGTGACTAATTTCTTCTTTAATTTCATCTGTGACCCATTGGTTGTTCAGGAGGATGCTGTTTAATTTCCATGTGTTTAGGGAGTTTTTGTGGGATCTTTTGCCATTGATTTCCAATTTCATTGCACTATGGTCTGATAATATTCATGGGATAATTTCAATTCCTTTGCATTTATTTAAGCAGGTTTTATGAGCTAGTATGTGGTCTATTTTGGAGAACGTCCCATGTGCAGCTGAGAAGAATGTGTATTCTGATGTTGTGGGGTGGAACACTCTGTAGACATCTACTAAGTCCATTTGTTCAAAAGTTTGGTTCAGTTCTACTATTTCATTATTGATTTTCTGTCCAGTTGATCTATCTTTTTGTGACAGTGGAGTATTGAGATCTCCCAATATAATTGTATTAGTGCTTATTTGATTTTTCATGTCCTTTAATACTTGTTTTATATAGCTGGGTGCATTGGTATTTGACGCATATATATTTATGATCATTATCTCTTCCTCTTGGATTGTTCCCTTTACCAGGATGTAATGACCGTCTTTATCTCTCTGAATCCTTCTTGGCTTGAAGTTCACTTTGTCTGCAAAAAGAATAGCTACCCCTGCTTTTTTCTGGGTTCCTGTGGCATGGAGTATTGTTTTCCATCCTTTGACTTTCAGTCTATGAATTTCTTTCTGAATTAAATGTGTTTCTTGTATACAGCATATTGTTGGATCTTGCTTCTTGATCCATTTCGCCAGTCTGTGCCTTTTGATTGGTGAATTGAGACCGTTAACATTGATGGTTAAAACTGATATGTATTGACTTGTCATGATATTTTCCTGTTGTTGGTTCCCACTCTTTGTTTTTCCGCTTTCCAGCTATTTAATTATTTGCCCTGCCTGGTGGATTCCTTCTGTTGGGGTTCCTATCTCTTTCTAGAATGTCCTTCAGAACGTTTTGGAGTGCTGGTTTGGTGGTCATAAATTTTCTCAGATGTTCTTTGTCATGAAAGTATTTTATTTCTCCATCAATTTTGAAAGATAGTTTTGCAGGGTACATCAATCTGGGCTGAAAATTATTTTCCTTTAGAGCTTGCAATACATCATTCCAAGCTCTTCTTGAATTGAGGGTTTGTGCTGAAAAGTCAGCTGTGATTCTGATGGGTTTTCCTTCATAGGTGATTTGTCTCTTCTCCCTAACAGCTTTTAAGATTTTGCCCTTCTGTTGAATTTCTGGGATCTTGACTATAATATGTCTGGCTGAAGTTTTTTTTTGATCATGTCTAGTTGGTGTTCTGAAAGCTTCACTTATAGAGGTGTCAAATTCCTTTTCTCTTCCAGGAAAGTTCTCCCTGATTATGTCTTTGAACAAGGTTTTAACGTCGTTGATGTTATCTCCTGCTTTTTCATTTATTCCAATTATTCTTAAGTTGTTTATCTTTGAGTCATCTAGCAGCTGTTGAATTGATTTTTCATGGTCCCTTGTTATTTTTAAGAATTTTTCCATTTCATGATCACTAATTGCAAGCCTGTCTTCTATATCTGAGATCCTGTCCTCGCATTGGCTTATTCTGCTACAAATACTTTCAATGGAATTTTTTATCTCTTGGATATGTGCTTGAATCTGCCTTATGGATTCCATTTCTTTCCTATGCTGAGCATTCATGGTTTCTATAGTTTTCTTAAGTTCATCTATTTTTTTGTCTGTATCAGCTATAGTGTCCTTAAACATGGTCTTCGTTGTAGACATTATCTCTGCAGTTATCTGTGAGATTATTTCTGTTTTAATTTTTTCCAGAACCTCATTCAGTTGCTTTGTTGTTACCACTTCAGATAGGCCAGGTGGGTGGCTTTCGGATTGTCCCACCTTGTTGCTCCCTAGGTTTGCCTTTGGTGAATTGGATGTGTGTGGTTGCATCTTGTTTAAGTGTCGTCTCATTTTTTCTTTCTTTAATTCCTGGGGTGATGTTTGCAAATTACCTATAGTAGGTTACTTTATTGCTAGTGTTTAAGATCTTTAGAAGATGACTACTTCTCTGCAGTATCTTCCAAGTGGAGCTTGCTTTTAGGTTTTGAGCTTTCTGCCAG
This sequence comes from Erethizon dorsatum, assembly GCA_028451465.1. Classification (NCBI taxonomy): domain Eukaryota; kingdom Metazoa; phylum Chordata; class Mammalia; order Rodentia; family Erethizontidae; genus Erethizon; species Erethizon dorsatum. The sequence goes on from CM051833.1 coordinate 63,625,678, forward strand.
ATCTTACCTCTTCAATTCGTTGGGTATGCGAAGTTGCTACCTGTTTGGCCCAGTCCTTGATTCTTTGGTACTGTGCCACTGTATTTTCTGTGTCCCTTAGTCAATCTCAATCATGAAATATCAGGAAGGAAAGATGTTTAGAACAATTATTTCACATTTGGCTATAATGTTAACTAAAGCATCAAACACAGCCTAGAAAATGACAGACTGAGCTAACCAGTTATTTACCACTTTTAGCTGTATAGAGTTGTGGTTATATAACAAAATCTAAAACACACCAGAAAAATTATATGCAGTATACAAGTCCTATGTATGTCAATTTTTCCCTGAGGAGTTTAAATTTAAAATGAGTTAAGGAGGAAATAGAGTATTGGGAGAAGAGGAAGGAATTAGATGTAAGGTTAGAGGACCAAGAGGGATCCCACTAAAATTGGGACACTAGTGCAGAGAACAGGTGGTAAAAAGAGAAGGAAGGGATAAAAGGAAGAGCAGATCACAACCACAATCACAAAGAAGTTAGAGGCGCTGTTTACACTCATATAAAAAACCAGAGAGAATAATGAAGGAAAGAGCAAATACACATACAGAAACAAAAACGAAGATAAAAACAATAAAACAGACAGATCAAAAATAAAACCCCACCAAAAAACAAAACAAAACAAAACAAAAACAAAAAACCCTTCGCCAGAACAAAAAACAAATCAGTGAGAAAAAAAATAAAATAAAATAAAATAAAAATAAAAATAAAAAGAATCAGTTTCAGGTGTTGACTCTGCTGTAGGCAGTTACCCTGTGGTGAGAGAGTCCTGTTCTGTGCAGGTCCGTCCCAGTAAGCCAGGAGCGCCCTCTGGCGGGCGGTGAGCAGAGGCGCGTGCTTTCAGGCAGAGACCAGTCTAGCTCGCCTCCGCTCTGAGCGCCCTTTCACGATCCCTGGGCCTGAGAGGCTCAGCGCGCTGTCCGAGCGCGGATTCCCTGCACTGGTTCCCGCCGCTCTGGTTTTTCGCCACGCCCCCCACAATGGCGCCGGGCCAGTCGCTCTCTGGCGCGGGACAGGTGTGGCTGTGAGTCCAGTCTCGTTCACCTGCTGACCTCAGCACACTTTCGTGGGCTCAATTGAGAGGCCCTGTGCTGCCCTGTCCGGAGCACAAGTTCCCAGAGCAGTTTCCGAGCCGCTCTGAGTTTCGCCACACCCCCCACAATGGCGCCCGGCCGGTCGCTCTCTGGCACGGGACAGGTGTGGCTGAGAGTCCAGTCTCGTTCACCTGCTGACCTCAGCACACTTTCGTGGGCTCAACTGAGAGGCCCTGTGCTGCCCTGTCCGGAGCACAAGTTCCCAGAGCAGTTTCCGAGCCGCTCTGAGTTTCGCCACACCCCCGACAATGGCGCCCGGCCGGTCGCTCTCTGGCGCGGGACAGGTGTGGCTGTGAGTCCAGTCTCGTTCACCTGCTGACCTCAGCACACTTTCGTGGGCTCAATTGAGAGGCCCTGTGCTGCCCTGTCCGGAGCACAAGTTCCCAGAGCAGTTTCCGAGCCGCTCTGAGTTTCGCCACACCCCCCACAATGGCGCCCGGCCGGTCGCTCTCTGGCGCGGGGCAGCTGTGGCTGAGAGACACTCACCGCCGGTCAGCGCCGTTCTCCGCCGCTCCCCTGCCCCGCCGCTGTCTCAGGATCCTCTGTGGGGGCTCCCTGGGCGCCAGCTGCCACCATGTGTCCGTAGAATTGAGCCTCCGCCGGCACTCCAACTCCCGGGATATTAGAAGGTGCGTGCGTGCGGTCTGCTCCTTCTTTCCGTCTTCTTTGTTGGAAGTCACCCGTCACTGGTGCCGGGGGTCCCAGATTGCGCTACAGAACTTCTCTGGGTTTCGGGGAGGCATCTCCCCCCCCTGCGCTTTCCGGGTCGCTATATTCTCGTGTTCCAATGGTAACTTTTAGAGAGAGTTTCGTTACCTGCTTCTTACTCATCCGCCATCTTGAGGTTCTCTCAAAACTTGTGTATTTTTAAATGGCTGGAATTCACATTATCTGGGCACTGGAAACGAAAAGGCTATGTCCAAACTCTCTAAAATGAGTTAGCAAATATAAGCAACCATTCTGAACACAGTTAAGAAAGTGAAAGATACTAGGAATTCTCCAAATGTATAAATCTTTATGTTAATTGTGTTGACTTTTTTGAAGGATGATCAGGGCATTTAGGAAGTAAGAAAATGCTAAGGAAAATGTGAGGTGAGTTGGACCCTTGAAATTTAATGATGAACCAAATGCCTTTGGTGAAGTTACAGTCTGATAAAATAATAGACTAATAATAACTCACTATACCAAGAGGGTCTTAGTCTATGTAGGTTCCTATAACAAAATCATATACTGGGTGTCATATAAAACAGAAATTCATTTGCCACAGTTTTGGGTCTGAAGTCTAAGATCAAGCCACTTGCAGATTTGGTGTTCGGTGAGGGCCTGTTTCCTCCTAATTCACAGATTACTCCTTCTCTCTTTTCCTCACATGGTAGAAAGATCAAGGGAGGTCTCCGAGGCCCCTTTCTTGAGGGCACAAACTCCATTTATGAGGGCTCCACCCTCATGAGCTAATCACAGTGAAAATGTTGGGGGAACACAAATCCGTTCACACCATAGCAGAGTTCTCCTTTCATAGGCTTGAACCAAGGAGACAGAACTGAAGAATACTTGCATGGGTGCACATTCTGTTTCCAGTTTCCCAAGAGTTGTTCGCTACTTCCTGCTTCATCTCACATTCCACTCCAGGTGCACCTCCAGAAGTTACCTGGAGAGAAGGACCATACTCTCCCCTCCATAGTTCCTACCCGTCAATCTCATTACAAGAGGACGAGAGGGTCACTGAGTACAGCAAATGGTAGCACAAGAGGAGGGGAGGAACATCGGCCTTTGTTGGGCAAGAACAAAGGAAGAAGTGGTAACAAATACAGATCTTTTTCCTTGGCTTCATCTCAGTTAATGTTTAGTTTTATTATTTTCTAGTCTCTTGTTCCCATGTAATAGAACAAATAAAGTACTCTGATGTGGGAAGTAGTTATTGCTTTGATAGGAAAAAAAACAGACTTTATATTTTATGAGATTTTGCTTATAATAAAAAAAATGTGGCAGGTGTGTGCCTTTTGCTGTCATATCTATCTTCTGCTTTTCCTCTAAGGGGCTACATTTTCAGGGCTCCCTGGTCATCTGGATTTCACATAGGTTCGACCAGTGGGGACACTGGCAAAAGACTGGCAGGCAGGAGGAAAGAAGCCAGGCCTTGAGGAGGCTTACTTCATGCAGTGTCTGTACCTTCTCTGAAACTGCAGATCCCAGCATGTCTCTGCCACGGTTCCCACTCCCTGAGGGTAGCCTTGGCTCCTGGGTCCTGGCCACACCATCACACCACTGCTTTCTCATGACCTTCTCAGGATATTGAGTAAGCATAGTTTCCTGCTCCTGCTATGCTCTGGGGTGCATCGACACCCTTATGTGACTTCTCAGATCTCCCAGTTACTATGAGTAGTTCCTTGAATGAAACAATTCATTTTCTTCTGTTGAAAAACCTAGTGGTTTCTGTTTTCTAACTGGACCATAACAGAGAAGCCATCATAATCCAATTATGGGTGAATATATATACATATATATATATATACATATTCATTATGGGGGCATATATGTATTCACCTATGCATGCATATATATTCCTCTCTGTATTTAAATATATATATACACATTTATCATGGGAACCTATATGTATGCAGACCTCAGAATCTTTTTTCCAATTCTCAGTCAAAAGAGATAGAGCTTTAACGGTGTCCTTCCTAATCCAAATACTAAATAGACTGAAAAGGAGGAAAAGATGGACACGAAGCTTAACAATACACTGAAGAATAGAAATGCTGCTGAAGTAAATGTTCTCAGACAGCAGGAGGACAACTTTGCAGGGTAAATGAGTTGAAGACAAAGGGAGAATATTGGAGGTCTAGAGGTATTAGAAAAGGAAAAAATATCAAAATGAGATGCACAAAAAATATGTTACAAAAGTCTGGATTAGGATGCCTGCTTAATGAAGTAAATTTCTGAGATCTGTTGGAGGAGAGAAAGCAAAGCTCCAGAGAAAGGGAGAAACAGGGAAAAAATTGTACTAGACAATAAGAGGGAAAGGAAGACAATATTTCAATCTAAGGGAAACAAGAATATTAAATATTGTAAGTCTCTGTTACCATAATTATATTTTTAAAAAGACCGCCACTTAAAGTTTGGGAACCCCAGCGGTACCTACAAGACCTCATAGGTAGAACCAACACTAACGCAGCTGGATGATATGCTATGCATCAAGTAGTGGAAAGTTAAGAGAAAAGCTTCATGTCAGAGATTCTAAGGTTTAGAAGAAACATTCTGTAATAAATAGTTTTGGATTCTCTGGATGATGGGGATTGAAAGTAGCTCCAACAGCCCTGGGTAAGCCTTCTGTTTGAGGATCACTTTGAGAGGTTCCTGTTCTAGACCAGAATAAGATTCATTTTTCTATGCATGCCTTGTCATTTAAGATGTAAATGTACTTCTGACTCTCACCCTATGCCTTATTCATGCTATGCCCTATGCCTTTATTCACTATAGCAATTTCTCTTAATTCTCAGTTGGAAGGTTCTGGGACATTAAACAAAACAAAACAAAAAAAGCTTCTTTTAAAAATATAATTTTATAGAGCTATTTGCTGCACTTATTTTATACACATATGGTGATTACTTCTCCGAGCTTTTTTCTTTTTCTTGCTTAGAGATAACTAGATAAGCAGTTTTTAGGAGACAGTCACAGACACCCGTTACTAAATGCCTAGCATATTGGGGAAAGCTTCAAGACCATTCATAGCACCGCTGAAGACATTTTCAATAACTGGCACATTTTGAAATGGAAATTGCTCTTGCTGTTAAATTTTAAAAGCAATTTTGTTTTGAAATATTAGTGCAGTCTGCAAAAAAAAAAAAATCAAAATACAGAGCTAAGGGGACTAAATGGGCTTTGAAGCCTCAGCAATAGACTATGAGATTTCTCATTCTTTCCCCTTTTGCTTGTCTTTTACCTTTTGTTCCTTCTTCCTTCTTCCTTCCTTCTTTCTAACAGTATTAAGACAAAATAGTGAACAAGAGTTGAAATTTCGGGAGCTGTAGTCCAATGAGACAACTACAAGTGAAGCAAATAATTACACCAATGAATGTAAAGTTTTAAAGGAGAGATAAATATGACAGCATCTGATAAGGAATTTGACATATTCCAAGGGTTAATGGCAGATTTCAGTGGCTTCCAAGCACCCAAGGAGAAAGGTTAGGTAGATAGTTTATATGGCTGACATCAAAAGATGAATCATCACATACTGTTAGTGGAAAATGCAAATTAGCACAGTCATTATGGAAAACAGAATGGAGGTTTTCCAAAAATGAGAAACAGAACTACCATATAATCCAGCAACCACGTTACTGGGTATATATCCAAAGGAACTGAATTCAGTATGCCAAAGAGATAGCTGTACTCTTGTATTTATTATTGCATTTTTCACAATTGATAAAATAGTCAACCTAAGTATATGTATGAGTGGATAAAGAAAATGTGGTGTATATGCACAATGGAATATTATTCATCCTTTGAAAATAGGGAGGCCTTGTCATATGTAGCAGGATAAATGGACCTGGAAGATTTTAAATTATCCAAAATAAGCCAGGCACATGAAGACAAATACTGCATAATCTCATTTATTTATGGAATTTTTAAAAAAGCAAGAAGCTGATCCTCAGTACTGAAACAATAAAAAAAAAGAAATGGGGGCATGGTGGTGCACAATTTTAACCTCAGTACTCAGGAGGTTGAGGCAGAAGGATCAGGAGTTCAAGGCCAGCCTGGGATATATAGCAAGACCTTGACTCAAAAAAAAAAAAAAATGGGGAATAGTGCAGTGGTTATGGGTGTTTATTACAGGAAAGGGAGATAAGGGGTGGGCAATTGGTCAAAGGTTGCAAAGTTGCAGTTGGAGGAAATAAGTTCAAGATATTTCTTTATAACGTGACCATAGTTTAAAAAAATGATTAAGTACATAAGTACATATTAGTCATTCCACGATATATTCATGTTTGAAAATGTCACATTGTACACAAAAATATGTACAAGTTTTGTCAATTAAAAATAATTTTTTAAACCCTTGAGTTGTCAGTTCACGATTGTTATTAAGAGATGGATAACAGTCTACGACTATACTCAGTGACAGTTATTATCCCTTCACATGATTTCTTTAGTATTCATTATCTTTATTTTCATAAAATTTATTTCATTGTACATTTGTAAAATTTAATGTTTAAGTTTTTAACAGATACCAAAAATCATCAGAGTTGTACACACTAATAGGGTACAATGTGATGTTCCATACAGGTATGTAATGTGTAATATTTAAATAAGGTTAACATTAATATCTTCAAACACTCATCATTTCTTTATGGTGAAGATTTTCTAAATCCTTTCTTCTAGTTCTTACATGACTCAAGATTGTCTCAACGGAATTTATTTTTTGAATAATAATTACTAAGCATGGGGTACTATGCCAGGAGGTTGCACCTTGATGTTTGCCTACCTGAAGAAGCTAGATAAGATATTCTTGAACAGTTTAGTAGAAAATGCTATATAACTCAAAGCCAAAATAAGAACTAAGTCAGGGACTGAGGTGGGCATAGAAAGAAGAGGGCCAAGAGCTCTATGCATGGACAAAGAGAAAGAAGGAATGAGAAAGAGAGGAAAGAAAAAGAGAAAGAAGGAAGGGAGTGGAAAAGCCATCAAGCAAACAAAAAGACCAGTCCTGGCACAAACAAGGGCACTTCTGCAGCACACTCATTCATCCTAGAGACTTGGTCCAATGTAGTGGGAGTGAACATCAGAGGGTGGGGCTCATGTGTGTGCAGATATTTGAATGCATGGGTTTCTATCACTATGTGACGGTAAACATATACAACATATTACTTGTTCATTAGTGTATACAACACACTAAAAGTTTCAGACATGACAGAGTCATAGGTTGCTAAGAGGTAATAAGTTGAGACTAAGCTTAGGGAGTCTAGAAACCGAGAAGATAAGAATTTAAATAAGACTGGATCATCCCCACAAAAGCACAAAGCCCTCTCTCTCGCTGCCCATCACCCACCTCATTGCCCAGCACTCTCATACTTCTGAAAGAAACAATTGCTTATTTCCATAAACTGTGCTCAGCCTGGGATCCAAGTCAGCTCAAAGGCTTATAGAAATGTTGGCTAGTAGTTTGAATTTTTCAGAACTGTTATTTCATTTTAAATTAGCCCAAAAAGGAATGAGACATCCTCATCACTGCGTATACACTTGAATTGAAATGGAAAAGGTGTATTTTATTTAATTAACATCAGCTAGCAGCTACAAGTGATAAAAGTATTAGACGTCTGTTTGTACTAGCAGCCTTTGTCATTGCAGATATCAGCCATTATTAGAGAAAGTCTTTTTATATAAGTAAAAAATGGAAATGCACTGTTTTTTTTTTTTTTTGGCTAGTGTATTTAAACATTAGCTCTTTTGTCATTGTACATCTCCCCAAGGCCATAATAAGCCCAAATTATCAATGAAATAAATAAGGTAGGAGATGTTTCTAAAACAAATGATTCTAGAAAATACACTTAATCTTAAACTCAGTTCTTAATTTGTCATTGTCCTTTGTTGCATTCATCAGGCCCTTTTCCTTTGTTTCACAACAAAGGCAATCATCAAAAAATGAAAGGTAAAAATACTTTGCAGAAAAGCATAACCTCTCCGTGCGTGGGCTCCACCCCTGCAAAACAAGGCAGCAGGGCTTGGTGTGGTGCAGTGCACCTCACAGGCAACTCAGATCTAGTAGCTGGCCCAAAGGTCACCAGTAGGGGGCAGCCGTTCTTTCAGACAGCTGAGGGCGCAGAGGTTGGGCTGCTGGCCTATAGTTACACAGTGGGTGTGGACAAAGTTTGTGCTGCTAACCACCATGCTACAGTCCTAGACAAGCATGCCACGCCTACCTCCTAGGATCCTTCTGCAGACCAAGCTGGATAAATTCTATAAACCACTTAACACTTTTTAAAGAATCATGCCGAAATAATCTAACATTTTTATTTGATGCTCTCAGGATGAAACAAAACATCCCTAATTTTACTGATTATTTCCTTTCTCTCTCTCTCTCTCTCTCTCTCTCTCTCTCTTGCTCTCGCTCTCCCTCCCTGTTCTTTTTTTTTTTTTTTTTTTTTTCCCTTTCTTTCAGTACTGAGGGTTGAATCTGGGACCTTCACACTGAGCTACACCCTTAGCCCTTTTGTATGTTTTGAGACTGAACACAGCTTAGGCAATTTAGTGATTCAGCCTCCCAGAGTACTGGGATTTCAGGCACATGCCACCACGTCCAGCATGATATTTTCTTATCCAAAGACCTTCCACTAAAAATTTGCACTTTTTTTTTTTCATGTCAGGTATTGAGAGGGAAAAAGAAGGGCCTTGTATGTTTCATGGTAGTATGAAATATACTGGCATTATATTTCACCATGAATAAAATAAATTCTTGATGGTCTAAGATAACTATGAGGTATCATAGCTTTGATGTGCTTATTAAATTATATGTGGAAGGGCCAGTGAGATGGCTCAGCTGCGTAAGCGCCTGCCTGACAAGCTCAAGGTCCTGAGTTCGACTCCCAGTACTCACATAAAGGAAAAAAAGGACCAGTGATATCGCTCAGTGGTGCAAGCACCTGATGGCAAGCACGAGGTCCTGAGTTCGACTCCCGGTACCCACATAAAAAAAAATTATATGTGGAAAACATACCTATATTATAAGTGCTGTCATATAAGTTCAGATTATAAAATTTTTACTTAAACTTACTTTATAGTCTAAGTTACATACAAGTTACACATAGTATATTATCTTCCAGTTCCTAAAAATTTCTTAAATATCTTTCCCTAACTCATGTGAAAAGACTACAGTGTTGCAATGCTAAAAACTAATTTTTTAATCTTTGCTCTGGTTTGGATCTAAAACATCACCCCAAAATCTCACATGTTCAGAGTTGGGTCTTTTGGAACGTGTTATACTCGACAGTGGGTTGATTAATTGATGAGCCAATAGCTAAATGTGTTGTTATGAAGCAGGGCCTGGTTGGAAGTGAGGTGTCACTGGGCGTGTCACTGGCTGGAGAACACATTCACCCCAGCTCCTCCTTTCACTCTCTGCTTCCTGGCTGCCATGAGGTGAGTGGCTTTCCTCCACCTGACCCCTCCACCACCACCTTTCTGCCTGGAATCTAGAGCACCCTGGACTGAACTTCGATCCAAAATAAACCTCACTCTTATAAGTTGGACATGACAGATATTTTGCCCCAGCAACAAGAAAGTAATTAATATCATCTTTAATCAGTTATAAAACATAGGCACCTCAAATTATTTATACTTTAATTACTTCTTTTAACTTCAGTACTTTAAATTGTATTTCCCATTGTTTTTCCTTATTTACCTACCGATCACAAGGATAGTTATGAAAATCACATCACACAACAAATGTTCAAAATTATTCTATATCAATATAAAGCATCATAATCTTCGTTATCACAATGTTTGTTATGCAGTCATTATTCACATATTTCAGAAACTTTTCCTTTTCACTGGTGTGATGTGATGTTTTAGAGCAGTATTTTATTTTCTTCTTTTGGTGGAACCTACTTAAAACCATCAGAAATAAATTACACTTTGTTAGTCATTAGATTAACAAGCAAGAACTTTATGGGAAAAGTTGCAGAGTGCTTAGTGGTATAAAATCAAAAGCCACTCCATGCAATGTGACAACACTAAAATGAATCTTAAAGATGTGAAGCCCTAAAGCCTCTCCAGACAGATTCTTCCCTAAGTGCTTTCTGTCCCTCAGAGGGTGATCCTTCAACAGTCAAAAATATCTCAGAAACCAGCTGGGCAGGGTGGTGCAGCCCTAGCACTCTGGGAGGCTGAGGCAATCTTGAGCCCATCCTGAGCAACTTAGCAAGACCCTGTCTCAAAATAAAAAATAAAAAAGAGCTGGAGAAGTAGCTTGGTGTGCAGGTCCTCAGTTCAACCCCCACTTCCACCACAAATAAATAGTGAAATCTAAGAAAGTGAATAGTTCAATCTTCCAACACACTGTTTATTTAAAGCAATATGACAAGAGCTAAATAACATTATAATACGGGGCCGGTGAGATGGCTCAGCGGCTTAAGCGCCTGCCCTGCAAGCGCGAGGGCCCGAGTTCGACTCCCGGAACCCACATACGAAAAAGGGGCCGGTGATATCGCTCAGCGGCACGGGCGCCTCCTGGCGCGTGAGGTCCTGAGGTCGACCCCCCGGTACCCACCAAAAAAAAAAACAAAAAAAATTATAGTATTTTTTGTGTTTAAGGATGAAGGAATAAAAATTATTAAAAATTGAGTGCGAATTATGAGTCAGGTAATGTACTAAGGGCTTTTGTACATTACAGTTAGAAAAATAAACATCTTCAGCTGCATATACAGGGTGTTTATGTGGAACCAGGGGATTTGAAAGGTTATTAGAATCTTAGATTATATTTTACTAGAGGTTTTGATGAATATTAGTGTATTTCTTGGAAACTTTGAATGTTTCTATTTGGCTTTTCTTCCTGAGGTTAATGATCACTTGTAGGATGGAAACTGAAGGTACTTAATTAATAGGGAACCACTGCCTAATACTCTCACAGCATAATTCCCAGTGAAGCTAGTCATAATGGAAGATTAACGAGGCTTTCGTTTCCCCCCTGAAATTCTGTGTAGCTCCTCGTGATGGTACAGTGAAGCACAGGGATGAGAACAAGAGGGAGAAGAGTGAGAAGGGCTTGCACGGAGGCACAGTAATATCAGTCAATAATATCACAGAGTATCAGCCAAAGATACAAAGACAAGCCACAACCCCATAAATTACCAGGTGATCACATGCATAGAAGTAGAAATGCAAGGTGTAACTGAAACATAAGGTGGATGTTTAACCTAAAACAATCGCTACAGTAAAAGACAGATTGCCATCCATCTCCCTCAGAATACTCCCTCACCTGAATATACTTAGCCCATCGCCCTTGCTACTTTCTGAAGCAGTTCTGAGTCCTCTTTCTTGAGTGCTCTGAGTAGGCATATCAAAATGTGGTGAATGCTACTGCTGAGTGCCATCCCATGGAAAGGCAGGCTCATAAAAATGTCACAGTGTTTCTTCATCCATCTTATTCACCAGATCTAGGACCTAGTGACTTCTGGCTCTTCCCCAAAGTCATAATGACCACGAAAGGCAAATATTTTGAATCAATTCAGCACATGAAGGCAGCCACTGTAGCGCAACTAAAGACACTCTTGAAAGAGGACTCCATAACTGCCTCCTAAAGTGGCAAGAACAGTAAGTGTATTTGAACCAAAGGGTGTGTTTTGAGAGAGACTGATGACAATGTGTTTTTACTGTAAGACATTTTTGTTTAAACATGCAACACATACTTAAATCACACTGTGTATGTGATACATGGGAAGGGAAAACACAATTAAGATATCTTTGATTATTTGTATCTAGTCATAATTATAAGTAGATGATAGAATTATGGATTTTTTTATTTACATTTTTATTAACATTTCCTAATGAAACTAGTGATTTTAATTGAGAATCAATATTTCTTATTTAATTATTTTTAAAGGCCACTGAACAATTAAATGTTTCTTGGAAGTTTATATTGGCTATATCTGAATGTGCTCTTTGGAAAGCCCCAGACCAGATATATAATTGGTGTAATATTCATGTAAGAATTATGTAGCTTATAATTATAATTGTACCCTGCTTATGTTCTGAGGGCACAAGTCCTAATGACTCCATCTTAAGAAAATGATGGATCTGTTCTTTGTAAAGTTTCTACTTAATTCCTGAAGTTATGGTGTTAGTCATCATCATTATCATCAGCATAGGTAATTAAGTATGCCTACATGCTAAATTTCATCCCAGATATTTAACATGTATTTTACCAATCCACATTATAACCCCATGGATTATATGCCACCAATAACCCCATTTTACAAATGAGAAAACTGCAGCCCGTCAGAAGTTTAGTATTTTGCTTTTTCTATTACACATCTAGAAAACAGGAACCAGGATTTAACCCCAGATAACAAATTCCAGAGCCCATGTTCCCAACACTTGACCTCTCTGTTTGGTTCTGCTCTGAAACATGTAGACAAAAGGACAAGTTAGGTGTAATGAGAGCTAATGTGAAGGTCACGCACCCAGAGTCAAGCAGACCTGAGGAGCATTTCCCCTCCAGTTGCCACTGCAGTTACATATTGAGGCGCTATATGTCTTTCCTGGCATGAGTACCTGAGAGTGTACACCATATACTTCATCCTAGAGGATTTCTGCTGAGTTATGTTTATGTGTCAAACCAAAGACACATGGTGTAAAGAAAGCTCTGAGCCCTTTAAAAAAAAATTTACAGATGGTACAGGAAGACATGCAACAAAAAGTCCAAATCTGCTTTCTGTTCAGAATGGAAGTGGAACCCATAGTCAGGGAACACCCTGGGATTCTAGAGCACATTCTGCCTTCACCACTCAACTTCTACCCTCTTTCTAGTTCCACCTGCCTTCTCCAACTTGGGTACCATTTTTAGTCATTCCCACAACTAATCAACCACGACCACTTCATCATTTTTCCATGTCCACTTTACCATTTACCATCCCTAGGGAAAGCTAACCATCTGTTCTTGTTTACTTCCCACTCTCACTTCTGAGCTGTTAGTAATTGCAAGAAAAGGATTAAAGCCATGGCACTTGACTATAAATTCTCATCATCTGCTTCAATTAGGGCTCCCATAGCAATCAGTCACAACTTTCACTTAGTTCCATTCATTTCTTTTTCCCAAAGTGGCGGACATCACAAAATTTTTCCAATTACTCTATCTTTCCCATCTCTATTCATTCCCTCATGCCAAGCAGGTTGCCTGTGTCCTGTTCTTCAAAGAGGATTCACAATATCAGATATGTAAGTTTCCTGAATTTCCATGTTTGCCATCACGAACTCTCTGAGCTTCAATCTCTGGGTTTTTGTTTTTTTTGAAACAGGGTCTCACTATGTACTTCAGGCTGGCCTTGAGCTCACTTTGTAGCCCAAGCTGGCCTTGAACTCTCAGGGGTCCTCCTGCCTCAGCTTCCTGAGTGCTGGAATTACAGGAATGCACAACCATGCCTCACTATTTCTCTGGGTATTTTCATTCCCACTTTCAAGAAAAGTACCTCTCTCCCCTTCACTACAGCAATTCCCTCCTGTTAAGCTCTTTACCTGACATTTTCCTATATTTCTCTACTTTATGCTCTATCCTTTTCTCTTGGAAATCTGAGTTACCTCCTTTTTCACTTATGCTTTAACATTTGCTCACAATTTTCTACTTTTAAATCTGAGCCGCCTTAGTATTTTTCTTCCACACCTAATTTGGTCAACCAATTCCTTATCACCATTCATCATTCAACAAATATGTATGTATACTCTTAATATCTGACCCCACCTTAGTATATAAAATAAGTAAAAATACCTGTCTGATGAAGCTTACATCCTAAGGGAAAGCAGGCAATAAAATGGATAAAAAGTTAAATACTCCATATGTTAGACCATGCAAAAGAGAAAATTAAATTGGGAAAGAGAGATACAAAGTGTCAGGAGACAGGAGGTTGAAATGATGGAGAGAGTAGTCAAGCATTCCAGGCAAGGACCAGTTGAGTTATCCCCTTCAAAAGGTATTCTCAGAATCTACCTCTCAAATATATGTTCCAATATACAGTGCCATTAACCATTCTCATTCATAATAAGCATTACAAACAAGGGTTGAATTTTAGCTCACCATGTTGCCATTGGTTGGTTAAGGTTGAATGTCCATTTTATTGGCTTAGGATCTGGCCAGTGGAATTGGGAGAGCGCACTTTGGGGTGTTTTTTGGGTGGGTCATGAAGGCATGACTTTGAGTACTTTACTTTATATGGCCCCTGGCCTGGTTTCTGGCTTGTGCCATTCCCCTGCTCTGCTTCCCAGCCTCCACATACGAAGTATCCTTGCTCTGCCATGCGCTTCCCACCTGATGTTCCTGCCTCAGAGCCTGACAACCATGTATGGAATCCCATGAAACCACGGATGCATCACAAGACCACAGTGTTAAGTAAAATAAATCAGACATTCAGGCTTAAATATTGCATGGTTTCTCTTATATGAGAAACCCAAATTATAAATAAAGAGCAAAATAAAAGATAGATAATAGGAAGTAAGGAGATAGATCTTTCTTAAATGGGAAAAAGATCAGAGGGGAGGAAGAGGAAGAAAATGGGATGAAAAAGGAATTAAGATGTGCTATGTACATAAGCCAACTCAACACATGGAATGTAAACATTATGTACTACACACATGTACAAATAAAAATAAATTTAAAAAATTAAACCTCTCTTCTTTGAAGTTGTCAGTGTTGGGTATTGTGTCCCAGCAATGGAAAAGCTAATATAGCTTATAAGGTAGTTTTAGGAAGAGAAAAGAGTGAAAATTGGGTAAGCAACCTGTAGCCACAGATGATTAGAATTTTTATAGCTTTCAACCAAAAAGTGAAGACACTGGACAAAAGGTGAAAACATGGGATAAATTTAAAGTGGATTTCTGAGTTTAGAGGTCACTTGGTGAAAAAAAATTAATGAGCACAATAAGCATACTATTAAAATAAACAAGAAGAGTAACTTTTGAAACAATTTCAATGAATAGTCCCTCAGTGAGAAGAAATTTTTAACCTTGTAAAGTTCTTTAATTTGTGGTACAGGAATGCAGCAAAAATATGTCCATCAAAGATAATTAATTATAAGCAAAGATACACTCAAGAGACACATGAGTCTACTCTATAAATGTCATCTTAGGGAAAATATTGCAGTTATGGCAAATGATATCACAAAATATGTGTCCAATTGATAGCCTCTGAAAAACCACTTCCATAACCTGAGGAAAGATTATTAGGTTTGAGCATTACCCTACCTACTTTAAATGTTATTCACACCTGTGTGTGGTAAAAATTATACAGAGGTCTAAAAAGAACAAAATAGATACAAGGTATCAACTAAGCATTCATAAAATAAAAACGTAAAGGCAGTATCAACAGAAAATCATATAGTACTTCTGCTGGCATATCGAATAGGGAAAAGAGGAAGATACATTTGAAACCGAAAATACTTCTTCAATAAGAAAATTTACAATTTCTAGACTCTTCATTTCAGAGTTTCTCTGTTGCGATTGTAGTCTACTGAGGCCCTTGGCATTTCCACTTCCAGGAATGATTTATTCCAGAAAACCATTCCAGTTCCTGTGAGGTGGTTTTTCACTAAGACTGTTCAGCCTTCTTGTGCTTTACAGAGAAGTTTCCTCTCTATCTTCAGGAAGTCGCAACTTAGAGTCATTCTCTGTGGAAACCAAGAGAACATTAATGAACGATGAATGGAGGATACTTTACCATCTGTTTAGCACTAAGTCAATATATACTGTTGGTTACTTAATTGGATTATTTTTAGCCTGTAGTTTCAGCTGGGTGAACGCTGATTGCTGAAACTGTAAGATACCCCGGTGAATCCTCGCTCCCACTTTGAATTCCTTGTCTGGAGGGGCGACTGCGTATTGAACAATAAGTACCTCCAAATAGCAGTGAAAGATCTTTGCTGATTGGTTTTGCTGAAGTGACAAAGCATCCTTTGGTAGAATAATCCAAGTCATGGACGAGTGAGAGCCTAGAGAACTAGGTGCTAATGAAGAAAGACAAGAAGAATACGTATTTCTTTAAAAAAAAAAAAAAAAAAAAAAAGAAAGCAAAACAAATCAGATTTACATACGTAGTAACTAGTATAACGTTGTCTTTATTTGTCATTAAGCTATCAGCACTTCCTAGCACATATTTCTACCCCGTGCTGCTCTCTAGTGATGTGTACTGTGCTTACAAACAGCAGATCAATTCAGTAAATTCTAATCAATATGATAACCAGTTCTTCATGAAGAAGAAATTCATATGATTTTTAATTACATTAGGCAAAAGATTTCTGAGAAGTTACATGAATTTTCTTAAATATTCGAGTTAGAATTAAGAAAAAGAAGTAAAGGTATTTAGATATAGTAGGGGAAGAGTGGTTCAGCTGTAGCGAGTTCTTTTAGAGTTTATGAACTGTTATACTAAAATGAATCATCAATACCTTTAAATCCTTAATTTGTGCCACAGAAGGATTTGGTGTAATCTTTCCCTTGTCTGCTTTCATCTGTTCCAATACAACATTCCTATTTTAGGTATTTGATGATAGCAGATTTAAAAGGCAATTAAAATCATAAATCTAACAGGCATGTTCAGATTAGCAGAGTGCACTGCAGGGGCAAATTGCCAGGCTTTTGAATCCCTCTTCTACATATTTAAAGTCTCAGTTCTCATAAGAAAGTCAAATATTCTAGCAAAATCAGCATCACAAGGTTGTTTTGAGTCACATCAAGTAATTTATGGAATGTGTTTTGTACAATACCTGCCTGTAGGGCCGGTGAGATGGCTCAGCGGCATAAGCGCCTGCCTTGCAAGCGCGAGGGCCCGAGTTCGACTCCCGGATCCCACATACGAAAAAGGGGCCGGTGATATCGCTCAGCGGCACGGGTGCCTGTTGGCACGCGAGGTCCTGAGGTCGACCCCCCGGTACCCACAAAAAAAAAAAAAAAAAAAAAAAAAAACCTGCCTGTAGTCAATGTTCTGCAAAGAAACAGAACCAATAGGATATATACTGACATATAGAAAAAAAATGCACTGTGAAGAATAAGCTTGTGTGATTATGGTAGCTAAGAAGACCCAAAAACTGCTATCTGCAAGCTGAAGGTTCAGCAAGATGAGTGCTATTGTTCCAGCCCAAGTCCAGAGGCTAAGAACCAAGGGAGCCAATGGTGTAAGACTGCGTGCAAGTTCAGAGTCCTGAGAACCAAGAACACTGGTGTCCACTAACAAGAGAACACAGATGGGCAAGCTCAAGAAAGGAGAGCGGATTTGTCCTGCCCCTGTCTTTTTATTCTATTCAGGCCTTTAGCAGATTGGAGAATGCTCCCGCACCTTGGTAAAGCAAATCTTCTTTACTCAGTCTACTAATCCAATTGCTAACCTTTTGCCAGAAATCATTCACCTCGTTATCTTTTGTCTCGTCAAACTTCTTGTTTTCCTCAAAAGGTCACAAAAATCGCATGTGGATATTGGCCTGATTTTTATTTTACTCCCATTGTGCATGATTTTTCTATTAGGTTATGGTCATATGGTAAAGTGCTGTAGCAAGGGAAGTTGAAATAGAAGTTTTACAGCAGTCAGTGCCTTGTGTGTACCTTAAGATGATTCTTAAATTGTCATTGGCTTTAGCCCTCTATTTCAGACATTCTCAGCACACAAGTGCAGAAAACAAGAAAACCAGAGTTAACACCCCAGGAGCAGCCCCCAACCAATGACCAGTGAAATCTGGGAAGTGCACAGCCCCACCTCCTTACCCTCTCTTGAGACAATTCTGCACAGGTTCCCTGCCACCCTTGACTGTCCAGCCAGATTGAGCCTCTTGCTTGTGGGATTAGCTTACCCATCTTCTTACCTCACAGTGGCTTCTTCTCCTTCCTGTCCCTCTTCTCCCCCACCTCACCCCTGGTGTTTTTAAATATATTTTTATTTTTCATTGATGAATAAAAGCTTTACACATTTATGAAATATGGTATACTTCAGTACATGTATTCAATATGAAGTGATTACACTAGAGAGTAATAGATGCATGCATCAACTTAAGTATTTATTATTTGTACGTGTGTGTATGTGTGTGTTGGTGTGTGTATACTGAGGACATTCAAAAGTCTTCTCTGCTATTTTATAATAAACATTAATTGTCAACCGTAGTTACCATATTCTGTGATAGAATGTTAGATGTTGTTCCTCCTATCCAACTGCACCCCTGTACCCATTTACCGTCCAACGTCTCACTTCACTCATCCTCTGATATCGCCTCTCAAATAAACTACTTGCACTCAAATGTTTATCTGAGGAGCTGATTCCAAGAGAACCTAAACCAAAACTTTGCTGGATCATGCTGGTCAACTTTATATTTCTAAGGCTGGAGAACATGTTTTCCAGAGCCTCTTCCCTGTAGGACTCCAAGTTGGAAATTTGGGAAATAGAGGTAAACAGACAGCATTACTCCCAAAGGCTATGATGACAAATCCATGTAGAGGTGCCCAGCAGGCATTAGTTTCTAACTTCCAACTAATGTCTTGCCTCTGTCTTTTTATCTGAGGACAAGCAAACAATTCCAAAGCCAACACTAAGCACTTGACTACACTCCTTCTAATTGACACGGTGACTTTCTCTGACTCTCCAATTTCCATTTTTCAGATCTTTATGCACCAGCTTTCCCTGCACTGAATGTGCTCTACTTGCCATAGTGGGCCTCTTATTCCCAAAATATTTTAGTGATTCTGTTTTCCTAACCAGCAATTTGTAACACTAACTAATAATAATTTAAAGAGCTAGTATGGAGGGGTCTTAGTGTTTATCTGATACCAGATATAGGTCTGAGCACTCTGGATAAATTAAAATAGTTTACTTACTACACAAGTCTATCTGTTGACATTGTAATTATTTCAGTGATCTAAACAAATTGAAGGACCAGAAATCTAAGTGAATCCATACAATATCACAAAGTCACCAAGTAATAGAAATTGCTAGAGTTTTGATCTAAAGTGTCCCCCAAAAGCTCATATGTTAAAGACTTCGTCTCTATCCTGTGGCATTATTGGGAGGTCATGGAACCTTTGGGAGATGGGATTTACTGGCCAAAGTTAGGTCATTGGGGGCATGTTCTAGAAAGAGAAAATTGGCACCCTATCCCCTCTTCTCTTTCTCTTTGCTTCTCCACTACCATGAGGTGAACAAGCTTCCCCCAAAATGCATGCCTGTGATGATGTACTGTGCCATCACAGAACCAGAGTAACAAGGCCAACTCACTGTGAACTGAAACCATGAGCCAAAGTAATTTTTTCATCCTTTGAGTTGACTTCTTTCAAGTACTTTGTCCCAGTGATGCAAACCTAACACAGAGATGAAATTCAAATCAGGTATGTTACATCAAAGCCCATGGTCTTAGCCAAATTTCTACCTCACTCCTACAGTCAAAAGAATATAAATGATCCCATAGTTCCACCTGTTCTCTTCCCTTATTTGTTCTGTCTCTCTGCCTCTGTCTCTCTCCTTTCTTCTTTTCCTTGCTCCCTCAATCCCCTTCCATTTTTACCCTCAAAAATCTTGAGATTTGACCAACCCACACAGTTTCTCTTAGACTTACTACTTAAATCATTAATTTCATTTCTAAAAGCTCACCTTGATTCTTTTATATCATTGTGTACTATACTACAGAGGATTATATCTACCACGGCTCAACCAAAGAGGTAGAACCAGCAGAAGGCACATTTAATATAGTCATTATGAGGAACCGTTTCATAATTGATTGTCAATACACTGAATGCTTATGTAACCTCAAATTCATATGTTTACACCTAGTCACCAGTATATTTGGAAGTAGGACATGGATGCAAATAATTCCCTTATAAAATAAGCCCCAGAAAGATCCCTTTCACTTGTTTCCATGTGAGGCCACCACTAGCTGTCCTTCTACCAGATATGGCCTACTCCAGACACCAAAGCTGCAGGCACATTGATCATAGACTTCCCAGCCATCAGTGCTGTGAAAAGTATCTATCTTAAATTCATAAGTCATTCAATCTAGACTGGGTGTAGTATTATGGCAGCCTGAAGAGACAAAGCCAGTGACTGCTGGTTATCAAAGTGAGTCTGGAATCCATAGAGCAGGCAGTTAGGAAGGGAGGGACCAAGAACAGGATGAGCCAACAGCACAGGCCAAGGTTGTCATCCCTGGGCAGAATACTTTTTATCTCTATCTCTTGAAGCTTCAACCTTGATTTTAAGGCCTTCCAACTCATTAAAGCAGATTCACCCACACTGTGTAGGATAATTTTCCTCACTTAAGGTTAAGTGATTAGGAAATTCAATTACATCTACAAAATTCTTCAGTAGAAGCATCTAGATTTCTGTTAAATTGAAAGGCTGTGGCTGCAGCCTAGTCAAGTTGACTCAACAAAAAGTGTCACTATATTCTAAATTCTCCCTCTTCTCAAAATTATCCATGCAACATATTCTTTTCCCAATTTTCTCAAATTCTGTATGATAGCTGTTCATGTTCCATTTACTTCTCCCTATTTCATTACACTGAAGTCTTTATACCCTATTTGACATTCATAATTCATGTCCATTGCTCTTTAGGAGATATAGATACAGATATAGATAAATAGATCTGAAATATGGTTGTTTTGAGAGCCCAAGTCAGTACAAAGAAACTACTTATTGTTGCAGATTCATAAAGAGTCAAGCTTGTGCCCGTTATAAATATGCTTGATATAGTTAAGAAACAAGAGACCAGAGTGGCATTAACAACAAGAACAAGAAGAAAATAACAAAAGATGATGCTTGTGTGATAGCTGACTCCAAAGAATGTCTAAATCTACTACTAACAGGTTCACCTGACCACACCAGATCTACCTAAGGTAATTAACTCAAAGTAATTGACTATGAGCTTTTATTCTTTCATTTTTACTGTATAACATAACATAATCATGGGAATGCCATCCATCAGCCACGCTATATCCCATAGTTTAGAAGCAGATCATCAGTTTTACTCATATTTCAGGGAAAGTGATTACACAAGGATATAGATACTAGGGTACTGGAGTCATGGGGATCACCCTAAGACATTTCCTCCAGAAAGTTAAGAGAAAGAAGAACTAAGTGATTACAGGTGTTTGGACCAAATAATAGGAAGAGTTGAACTACAACTTACAAAAATAGAGAAGATACGGTAGAAAGTTCAGCACGGGAGTAGGAAAACAAGACTTTGTTTTCAGACATGTTATATTTAGGTTATCTATTTGACATTGCAGAGAGATATCAAAGTAGGCATGTGAAAATTGCTGATCACTTGGGAAGGTTTCATAATTATTCAGGCAGAAAACAATATGTGACACCTGCTTGTGTGACTAATCACATTACAGGTTCCTTGCCTTTGGTCTTGGAAGTTCAGAAATGTTATTGGGTCAGAATTTCAACTCTTGATTACAGCACTGTGAAGAATCATAAGAGATTGAAATGCTAAGAACAAATCAGTTCACTGTGGTAAATGTCACTAGAAGGCGAACTAGGTATTCATACAAATATGGTAAGCACATTTCCTTGGACATGGCTAGAGCCTATGATCTAGAGACTCCCATTTTTCTATGTCTTCATGACCACCTCCCTTACTAATGGACACATTCTTTCTTTAACTCAGAAATTCTTACTTTTTTATCTTTTGCCCTAATACTCATTAGATATGACCCACTGCCATAAGAAATAGTGGCTCATTCTAGCAATAATTCTTTAAAGTCTTGGAAAGTTTTTTCATAAAAGGATGGGAAGTATGGTAACCTTGAAAAAGCCTCAGCACTACAACTATATAATTCTGAGATTAATCCCAAGTGGAACTACTATCTCTTGAGAATCTCTGCTTTACACTTTTCATAAAATGCTGTCCTGAGATGTTACATATTAATGTCACAACTCTCTAAGAACAATTTTGTAAACTTCTTTCCCAATTTCTTGAGAATCACCTTATTAAAACTAAATACTACCCATACCTACTAAAGGTATACATAATTTCAGATTTTACAGATAATAATTGAAGCTTAAATAAGTTAAAGGACTTTCTTGAATCTCATAGCAAGAAAGGATCAGGGAAATTCAAAGTCAAGCCTAGGAAATCCCAAGTATTACATTATTTCTCAAATACCTATATTTTAAAAACTGTGATCTGTTGTTCTCCCTTGGGGCTGGAGTATGGGAGGAGGAATAAATAGAAGAGAGTTGGAAAACTCTTCTTTTTGTGTGGAGCAATTACAACTTGTCTGAATAGTCACAGAGAACAATGGCTATAATTCTCACAACAAAAGATTCAATAAGTGCAATAAGCAGATTAATATGTCTCCAATTCCTTATTTTTTTTCCTGAAAACCCTTGCAAACTTTCAAAATATAGAACAAATGACTTTTTATGAATTCCCCCAAAGCAAATACAACCCTCTTAAAATATTTAGAACATTCATCTATTTTAGTTCTCACAATTTTTACAATTTTACAATTGTACAATTTTACAATTTTTACAATTATTTCAATTTCTGGATGTCTCCCCGCTATTCTAGAAGCATCTTGAGATTGGATGTTGTGTCTCAATCAGCTCTCTGTCTTCAGCACCTAGGACAGTGTCCCTGAGTTTAAAGGATGTGTAGGAAACATTTATTATTGAATGCATGGATGGATGGATGGATGGATGGATGGATGGATGGATGGATGATGGATGGATGAATGGATTTATGGACAAGCAAAAGAACAAACAGATGGTGTCTGACCCATCACCATCACTATTATTACAGTAATACATTATTATTACAGTAATACATTGCCAAGAACAGAATTCTCCAAGGTAGAATCCTCTTCTATTCAGTTAAACCAAAGCAAACAACTCAAAATATAGATTCAAATTTACTTACTCAAATGTATACAACTTTAAAAAATAAGTAGTAGTGTTTTTACTTTGGAATAAATGTTTATACTGTGCAAAACACTGTCCTATACACTTTAGATACATCATCAGTTTCAATCTTGATAAGAGGATGAGTATTATCTTCATTTCTATATGTCATAACCAACACTCAGACTATATATATCTTGAAAGAAATCACAGAATTAGAGCATTCCACAGCTAAGAGTTAGGCTCCAGACTGTCTGATTCTAAAGTTCATGCTCTTCACCACCTGTAACACCTTTACAAATGTTACTAAATAAATCCAGGTCTGTGGTAATTCAGTGTGAAAGAAAATAATAAAACAGACCCAGAAGCTTATTGTTTTGCTTTCCTTTCAACAGCTATTTGTTCAGTGCTTTGGGGCATATATGCCTCTAACAGCAACTTCATTAGGGAACATTTAAAGTGACTCCCTAGAGGATCTCTTTTATCGCTGCAGCATCTATGTTTGGCACTAGTTCCAGTTTTTCTGATAAAGTTCTTGTGTCTGAGATTTCTTTGCACTTAATGTGCGTGTATTTTCCACTGTGTCCAACCATTCTGGTGGTAGCATATGGTTAGTTTTGTTAATTGGACTTTTTGTTATGCTGTGTCTGCAAAGCTTCTTTTAATTTATATTCAAATGTTTGTCATCCTCTGGCAGTCTGTTGGGTGATGTCTGTGTTTGTTTTGTGACCCATGACTATAGCATGTCTTTCAAGCTGTGTTCTGGCAGATGATTTGAAGCTGCCCCACCATGTGCTGGCTTTGCGCTACAATGCATTCCTTCTACTTCTTTAAATCACCAGCAAAGTGAGCCTTGGGAGAAGGTAGACAAAGAGGAGGGTCAAGGTTTTAGCCAATTCTAAACAACTACCTTTCAGGAATGACAGAGATGGTATGAAAGTCTGTTTATTTATCAAAGACAGAATGCCAGAGGATTCACCATAGCATCAAATATTTTCTAAGTCTGCTATTTGCCAGGCAGTTATGTGTGAAAAAGGTTCAGAAGACAGAGAGAAAGAAGAAAGTAGAGAACCCAACAGTAATGATACCAACTTCTGGGAGGCTGAAGCAGGAATACTGCGAGTTGAAGCCCAGCCTGGTCAACTTAACTTCTGAGAGAGGCCCTGCTCCAAAATAAAAAACTTTAAAAAGCACTGGTGCTGAAGTTGAGTGGGAAAGCCCCAGCACAAATTTTTAGTACCACAAAAAACTAAAGATACCTCATGAGCATAGATTCTTACATCTAATTGCCTCAGTTCAAATACCAATTTCACTTCTCACCAGACCTCAGACAAGATACTTGGTCAAGATACTTTACCTCTCTATGTGTGATGGTTTATATCAGTGAAACCCCAAGGCCTCATGCACACATAAGTGGTGCTTGGGAAGGTGACTGAGTTATGGGAGCTGACTTGCTGGTAGGAGGTGGGGCCTGGTTAGTGGTAGGCAACTAGGGGCATTACCTAGAAGGACATATCTCCCTCTCCAGCGCTTCCATTCTCTCTCTACTTCCTGACCACCATTACATAAACAGCTTCCCTCCATCCAGTCCCTTCTACCATGCTGCTTCTGTGTTTTAACCTGCAAAACATGAGCTGAAACTTCTGAATGGTGAGACAAAATAAACTTCGCCTCCCTTAGGTTGCAGGTGTCAGGTATTTTCTCCCAGTGACAAGGAAGTAACTAAGACACTGTGCTTCAGTTTTCTTATTGTTACATAGGATTTACATAGATTAATAAGCTAATATTTATAAAGTACTTAGAATAATGGACACAGTAATATTCAATAAATATTATCTATTATTGCTAATAAATGTACAGATTTGGTTCATACAAGAGGTGCTACAGTGCAGAAATTAAAAGCTCTGGGGGATTTAATAAATATTTTTGAAACTGTTTCATGCAGCAAATCTTACATTTAAAGAAAAATGTCTTGTGATTAAATATGTATATGGAAAGCATTAAGTGAAACATGTGATGATGCATGTTACAGAGCTTGCATTTGGCTGAAATATATTGCAACCCTCCAAAATGAGCAGGAACATGCAGCTCCCAAGTCCGTTGAATATAGGACCTTCATCCAGATGAATCTCCTGAAGCACAAGTTTCAGGAAATCCTTTGAGAAGTTCTGATCACGATGAAATCTATGGGCAATCACAAGTAGCAATTAGATGGGTTAAAATTAACCATGGTTAAGATATTAACCATGTTTCTACATGTTTAAGGTTGAATTCTTGGAAGTCTATGTGAAATTACAATTACGTGACACAACCACAAGCATGTGCACACATGCAATCCCTGACAACAGATCACAAAGCAATCTCTGACAACAGATCCGGTGGCATTTGATGGAATGACATTTCTCAGAGAAGCTCAAGAGCCTCCAAATCCCCACAATAAAAAAGGTTTGAAGCAACCCAGCAGGGACTCCACAGCCTGCTGGGATTTCCATGCTGCTCCTGTGAAATCACAAATGTACAGAACTTTGTCTTAAGTTCTGCATCTTGCAGAGATTGCAAAAATACATTGATTTGCTCGTTTTTCCAGAAATTTATCACATGCTTCTCTAATTAGAGGAGAGTTGGGAAAGACAGAAGGTGAAGAGGGTCCATAAAAGAATGAAATGACAGTATGCAAAAAGTAAATGTGTCTGGTACATGTCATTATGACCTAGCTGATAAGGAAACTTAAGTTCTTCTTTTAAAACAAAGTTTATATAAAAATATTTGACCATTTTTCATGTAAATCCTTAAGCATTTTTTTACAATGCTAACTACTGGGGAAGGAAGGATAGTGAGCCTGGAAAATGCAGTCCCATACCTGCTCTCACAGGTGACCACACCATGAGTTTCAGTTCAGGTTCTGAGCAGAATAGATTATGAGCGGTGAGGACACCCCAGTGAGGCATTTGACGCACGCTGGCTGGAGAAGGAAAGAGGAGATCCTAGAGAGGTTGGAGCTAAACTGGGAACTGAATGAACAGAAATTAGCAAGATCAAGGATTGTGACAGGAAGGGGCCAATGTTACAACAGAGAAAACTCCAAGAGCAACAGCAAGAACTGATCCAAGAGGCAGAAACTGGCTTACTGTGTTTGCAGCATGGAATGCCATTCGCAAATGAGGACAGACAAAACCACAAGCAGCTCCACAAGTCAGGACAAAGGGCTTGTGATTTCCTCTTGCTACCAAAGTGTTCTAAATAGAGCAGCCACATGATCCATTTTCCCTTAGGAAGATGACTCCAGATGCTCCAGGAAACTCAGTTTGTTTTGTAACTGCATTGGCAGCCAGAAGACAACTAAAAGGGCTCTGTCAGTATAAGAAGCAAGAGATGATGGAGGAGAGATGGGAGAGACATTCAGGAGGTAACGCTTCTGATGAATTTGAGATGGGAGAATGAAAGAAAAGAAAGTGACAAGATGATTAACAGCTTCTTAGACATAGGTACCCCTCATGGACTTAGGGGATAGAGAGGCAGAACCAAGGGTGGAGATAATGGATTTCACATGGAATGTGAGGAATCTGAGAGTTCCTGCCAGACATCCTTGTGGGGGTGTCCAATGGACAGTTGGACACGTGGGTCTACATCTCAGTTTTGAGTTATTTGTATCGGAGATTAAGACTCATGTGGTGTTGTCATGGAGTGAGACAAAACCTATGCAGGGTATTGAGAAAAATTTCTAGGGCAAAATTCTTTTAACAGCCCAATTCTAAGAATCACCAGGGAGACTGGGAAGACATAGGAAGAATTGGAGAATAAAAAGTGGCAAGAAGAATAAAGAAATATTTAGCTGTGTCATGTGATGTGCATAAATGAGAAAGATTAAACTTGAGAAGCAGCCTGCAGATGCACCTATTTCTCTAAATCAGTGGCAAAGCAGGCAAGGCTGAGGGGCAGCAGAGGGGGAGGGGATGCACTCTTAGAGGCTGAGCTGGGAGAAGGAAGGAGCGACATAAGGAGAGCCATGGAGGGCGCAGGTCATAGAAGGAAGTTTTCTCTTTCATATTATTTTGTTTTAAAAGGGAGAAACTTGGGTGCTTAAACAGTGTTGAGAAAGAATCAGTAAAATAGTAATTGAGTAAGTCCTCTGAAAACTGAAGTAGGGCTAAGGTTGGACCTCAGTTGTCCTTGATTTTGTAATCATGCCCCCAAACTCACAGATATATATATCTATCCCTCCACATTTCAATGAGCCTTTTAAACATTCTTTGTAATAGTTGTCTGTAGTCTGTGTCACTCATCCCTGTGCTCATCGTGACCACTGTAGGCGCTCAATACCTGTGTACTTAGATGTGGTAAGTAGATTTTAATGTTTATATAATGCAAGCTACAGGAAGGAAGATTTGGTACAAGGCTACAGGCTGCAGCATGACATTTGAAGGCCTAAATGTGTCTCGAACTTCAAAGTAAATCAACATCCTTTTCTAACTCAAAACTTGGGACTCTCACCAAGAGGTAGCACAGTTTAGTGCATGTATAGGGTGTTGCCTTTGAACCCTAAAAATCTGGACTTAAATCCCATACTTTATCACTCACTCCTAGTTCAAATGTTTCAAAGTCTCCAAACCTCAGTTTTCTAAGCTGCAAAGACAGAGGAAAATAAGCCTGTAGTAGAGACAGTGCTGTGGAGCAGTGGATACTACAAACGATCATTAGAGAGCAAAAATTGAAAACCAAGGACTGTATATCTTAGCACTCCAAAATTTTCATGATTTGGAAAAGCTCACAAGTCTATGTCAAATATATATTTTAGTAACGTGCCTCATTTATAACTAAGAATGAATTTTGACTAGCATTAAAACTGCACATAGAACGTTTGATCTCTTGGAAGACTTGTGGCAGAGTGGTGGTCCCAGACCAACCTAGTATCACATAGCTAATAAATGACAAAGCTAGGGCTCAATTCCAGATCTAACATGAAAACTAAACCCTAAAGCTTTCCTATAAATATATTAGGAAAATATAAACAACCCACAGCAAAAGAGACTACAGAGGCACTTCATGAAAAAGATATTCAATAGGTAATAAATATATGAAATGGTGCTCAACGTCATTAATTAGAAGGAAAATGTAAATCAAATCCATAGACAATATCACCACACCACAACAGAATGACAGGAGCCTGCACATGTGGAGATAAGTCTGGATTGCGAAATGTCTGTCTAAAAGAATATTTTATACAAATTTATATTTGTAATTCCATTTAAATTATGACATCTCATTAGTCAGATGAATTATCAATACCTTATGAGTTGCCAATCTTTGTTGCTTCAAAATTTCTAGCTCTGAAGTACTATTTAATATCATGAGATTTCACGAAATGAAAAATGTTTCAATCAGGAGTGAATGTCTTAAACTTACAGCATCCACCAAACAGAGCAAGAGCACCTCCCTGGGCTTGCTTTAGGTAAGTGACTTTCAGAGTGTGGACCTCATATCAGTATATAGATCCCCCCACTCAGTGCATTTGGATGTTGTGAGGCATTGAGAAGCCCTAGGTTGGATCTCTTTCAAGTGTCTGAATCCCATTTTCCATAAGGAAGAGTTCTCTTTAAGGTAGAGGTCAACTTTCAAGTCAGTGTTTATGAACCCAATTTGCATCATCTAGGAATCATTTGCAAACTAGAATGCCTACCCCACCTGCGAAGATTCTGATGTCGTTGCTCTGAGATAGGCCTCACACATCTGAAATTTAACTTCATAGGCAGAGTGATCAGAATTACTGCTTCACACAGTGTTTGTTGAAGCTTAAATGGATATAAAGACCTTGAAAAACTATCTTTTCCAGTTACCACTAAAACTAAACTGCAGATCCCATGATTCCACTCCTAAGTACACAAATAAGTAATAAATGTATTTATACATCAAAAGACATGCACGCAAATATTCACAGCAACATTATTTGTCACAGCACTGAATTAAGAAGAACTTAAATGGTGAAGAGTGAGCGGCTAGATAAATGGTAGTGTATTCATATAACAGCGTGCCACAGAATGAACAAACTATCACTACAGACACAGAGGGAGGGATTTCACAAACACAACATTCAACAAAAGGAGGCACAAAGAAGTATACCTGGCTTTAATTTTATGGAAAGATTAAAACAGACAAAAATAACGATGCTAGAAGTCAGAATCTTGTTATCATAATAAATGTAATGAAGGGGGAAGCACAATAAGGCGACCTCCAGGGTGCCAGTGTTGTTTCTTGGTTGGAGTGGTGCCTACGAGGGAGTGTTGACATGTTGATGCCCATACGCCAAAGTCACGGAACACTCCCATAGTGAACAGTTACTCCTGCTATGCACTGCAGTAAGAAACATCAAACATTAGGGGAAATCATGGGTGTCTCAAAAGGGAGGCAGTAGACAAGAGCTGTTCATAAATTTTTGAAGTTGACATTTGCCATAGAATGAAATGGGCAGAAAATGGTCAGAATTTATTGGTTGAGGAATCGTCAGGCATCTCCCATGTACATCACACATTCTCTCCAAAAGTTACTCTTGGATTACTCTGTCTGTCATGTTATCTTGGAACCCATGGGTCTGAACAAGCTGGAGTTCAAGCAGTCAGAACTTAATGATGGACCTGATACTTTGGTTTGGTTGGGTTGGGTTGGGTTGGGTTGGGTTGGGTCTGGTTTGGTTTGATTTGATTCAGTTGGCCCAGTATATATGTTTGTGCATTGTAGTACAACCGTTTTAAAAAGGTAATTTTTCTGATTGATTCCCCTTTGCAGTCCAGTTGCACAAATTTTATCTTTATTACTGTGTAACTTTATACTATATATTAATATTTATATATTTTATATATTTTATTGAGTTTTATGTTTATGATACATGCATGTTCTTTCTTTTTTGGGGAGGGTACCAGAAATCAATACATGCACTTTCTTGACCTACATTATACTTCAATAAAAATTTTACAAACAAAAAGAAATGAATTTCTAGTCAGCTTCTCTTCTCCACCTTCCACACTGCTGCTGGTTCTTACCAGTCCGGTGAACTGGCTGGACATTGGGCTTTCTCCCAAACCCTCCTTTGAACATGGCTGCCTCTGAGTCAACACATTTGCCCTAAGAAATGAGCTCCCCTTCCCTTTCCTAAGACTTTCTGTCAAGAAACCTTATGGTTGTGGGACTTCCTATACTCCCAACCACAGGGCAAGAAGGAGCACACCGTTCACCATAGTTGGCTGGCCACATACCACTTCCATCTTCCTCTTGAATTCTATTTCAAACTGATTTTTTTATCCAAGAAGCTGTTCTGCTTATGTCAGAAACTTTCTAGCTAAGGTTTTACTATAAGGGCTTAATAGACTACGGTAGATAGATATACATATGGCCACATAGGCCTTCGAACCTCCACAGAATATCATGATGTCTTCTGTTTTTTTTTTCCTCAGGTACACCTGGTCCCCTACTTTATTGTGATTATTAAAACCATGAAGTTATATTGTTTTCCTATGTGATATTCTAGAATAGACTTCTTGCATGGGAGAGGAACAGACTTTCTTGGACCGGAACTTTCTTTTGCACGTTCTTTCTTTCTTAATATCTTGCTTTGTAGAAAGAGAAATTTACCTGGAAGTGCTTATGAAGCTAATATAAGAAGCCCCTGTGATCATTTTTGTTTATGTTTTACTACAGCTTGTAAATGATACAGAAGGGTGGTGATTGTTTTGGGAAGTTAGTGTAGGCATTTAACACCTCAATCATTTTTTAACTCATTTATGCCTCCTTTTTCCTTCCCCTCCCAATGATCCCCTTCCCCATCTCTGAAAGACTACCTCCTGGCTTCCTGTCACTTTGCCTTTACTTTATTTGTTTGTATATTTGCTTGTTTTCTTAGGTTTCTTCTACAAGAAAAATAATCTGAAATTTAACTTTCTGAGTCTGGCTAATTTCACTTAACATGGTGTTTTAGTAACTTTTCTTGTTGCTGAAACAAAATACCCAACACCCAAAGTCAGAGGAGGAAAGTTTTATTTACCTCACAGTTTGTAGAGTTTCAGTCCATAATCCGCTGGCTCCAAGGCAGGGTGGCACATGGCAGTGGGGCCATAGTTCATGGCAGAGGAAGACAGCAAATGCAACAAGAGCAAAATGGGGAACACAAGTTCTTTTCTGCCCCTTTTAATTATCCAGACTGCTGGGATTAGGACAGTGCCAATCCACCCAGTGGACTGATCCAGCAATCACCCACCCTTAATCCCAGCACCCTTAATTCTGACATTGGACCATGAATCAATCACAAACTCTAGATTCAACTACCTTCAAAAAAGCCCCATGTAAAACTGCATGACGCTTTGGGGGGACATCTGGACACAAACCATAACATTCCACCCCTAACCCCCCAAAAGCTCATGTACATTCCTTTACACAAAAGGCATTTAGTCCATCTGTAAGAGTTGCCAAAGTCCTAGCAGTTTCAGCATTGCTGAAAAATCTGTCAAAAGTCTCCTCTGAGATTTAAGGCAAATTCTTAGCTGTGAGCCCATATACAAATGAAAAGAAAGTTAAGCACTCCCAACTTTCAATGGTACAAGATAGACATTTCCACTCCAAAAGTTATAAACAGGGGAATACAAAGGAAGGGGACAAAAGCAAGTTCAAAATCCAGCAGGGCAAACATTAAGTCCTATAGTTCCATGTGCAGCATCCAAGGCAATCTGTGGCAAGATGTGTATTCCAAAGGGCTCCACCCCTATAGTACTTCCAGTGGTTGTAGCTCCCATGGCTTCTCTCTTGGGCCAACTCTGCTCCCTCCTTGCAGTTTTCCTCAGATGATCCACGTTTCTGGCTTCTCCAAATGTCTGGGGTCTCCACTGTACCTTTGGCTTCACATTCACAGCTTCACATACTGCCCTTTCATGGGCACACTGCCTGGCCTCCCAGGCCTTCTGAAATATGGGTGGAAGCCTTCCAGACCCCATAACTGTCGCATTCTGCATGAGCCTAAAACCATCACTATATGGATGATGCCAAGGTCTGCTGTCAGCAGGAGCAATAGCCAGACTTCCCTCTCTCTTGGCTCTAGGGGTTGAGTGCCTGGATTGCTGAGCACTCTGAGTCCAACTCTGAGGAACAAATTCTCTATGCTGCTGCCATTCTGGATCATGGTGTTCTGGGGCTCACTTCTCAAAGCAAAGTCTTTCACTTTTACAATTTTTGAGGCTGCAAAGGGTGGTGTCCTGCTGCTTCTTGTGCTGCCCTCAGGTCATCTTTTCTAGTCTCCTGTTCCTTCTCAGCTATCAAGATCTCCTCTGCTCTATCTTTGCAGTCCACAGCTTTACTGGAGCTTCCTCTCTGGCCAAACTCACAATGTTTTAGGTCATTCTGCTGTGTTCTTTGCTCTTGACTCTCAACATAGATTTGGCTAAAAGTCCCCAACAGTAACTGTGCCACTGCCTCAATAGTTGACTACCTTGAAATTTCTTCTACAAGATTAAAAGTCCACTTCCCTTAATCTCAGTCTCAGGCAAAGTCTCCAGGCACGAGCAAAATGCAGACAAACTTTCTGCCATGCCATAAAACATATCATCTGGAGTCCAACAATGAATGCAGTTCTTCTTCCCCACAGAAACCTCCCAAGCCTGGTCTTTACCTGCCAGATTTATCATCCTACTGGTCTTCTGAGTTCTGACCAGAATCTCCCATACAGAACAGCCTAAGGTGTCCCAGCTCCACACTTTTAGCTGGCATTTCTGAACCTTTCCAAACTCTTCCCACAAGCCATTCCAAAGGCTCCTGAACCACATGGTCAGGTATAGCTACAGCAGAGACCCCACCTCTCTGGCACCAAACTCTGCTCCTCCTTTAACTTTGGATGTTGAATATTTTGTCCCAGCAATGAGAAAAGTAACTAAGATACATGATTTCCAGTTCATCCTTTTTCCTGCAAATGACAAGCTCTCCTGTGATTACTTTTAAGATTACTAAGCTGGCACCTACTGGCTAGGGTCTTTTACACAAATATGGAACACAGGTAACCAGGATGCATTCATTTTTTAAATGGGAGTAAAACAGAATTAATTGAAACTTTTTTCCTTATCCTTATATGATCCAAGTAGATTTTCCTCCTTTTTTTCTTTCTTTCTCCTTTCCTTTCTTTTTTTTTTTTTTTTAATTAGCAGAAAATGTATTAAGGCCAAACATTTCCATATTTTTGACTCGGAAATAAAATGTATCACTTTACTACAGTAATGAATGAGAAAACCCATATGTATACTTAACAGGCTGGATCCAAATTGTCATCTTCCTGCTGACAGATCTCCCAGCTTAACAAAACAGATGAGATTTTAAAATATTATGGAAATTAATCAACTGGTTTCCACTGAGAAGTTAATGCATTCTCTTCAGCCATTAAATAAGACCTTTTAATCCCAGTCAGGCACTTATGATCATCACGAAGTCTAAAGAAAATGAGAGGTTTATTTAATAGTTAACTGGAAGTAATGATGTTAGGACTGTTAGACCTGTAATTTTAAAGCCTATAAGAGAATTTATACCTAGAATGGAACTCACATTTATCTAGTTCAACTTTTCATTTGTAAATGATACAAACAGAAGGTACAAGAATAAGAATGACATAAAATGTCAGGGTTGAGCCTGGATCCCAGAACCTAAATCCCAGGCCAGAATTTCATACTACTGTGTCTTTGGCCCTTTAAATGTTGGCTTATTATTTATACCTTGCTAGCAACTATTTGCATTATATTATGGATTAAGATCATTATTTCAACTTATTGGTTTCTCAAGTATTAATGATAGGGCATATTATCTGGGAAAATTTGGGGGAAATTGGCTGTCCATGCATAACCCATACCACATACTCAGTATATTGAAGCACCAACTATATATTTTCTATAGTTTTTCTAGGTAATATCTATAGCTCCTATGGATCAGGGGTCCAAGTGTGGTTTACTGCAGGGCTCTCCTTCAGGCTCTCACAAAGCTGACACAAAGGAACTGGCTGTGGTCTTATCAGAAGCCCAACTAGGCAAGGATCTGAACACAAGCTCTCTCGGGCTTGGCAGAATTCATTTTCTTGTAGCTGTTGGGACAAAGGCCTCATTTGCTTGCTGTTCTAGGTGCTAGAGCACCCTTGGCACCAGCAACTGCCTGGAGCTCCTTGCCTTGTGACCACCTCGGAATGGCCCCTCGCTTCATGGCAAGTTACTTCTTCAAAGCCAGCATGGGGGAAAGAGATTCCAGCCAGACAGTGTTAAAATTTCATGTAACATTGCTACAGCAAGCAGAAACACTGAAATGACACCCAGGATTTGGAGGCAGATTTATTTTACATCGACCGGTACTGATAGGAATCATTCCCAAAATATAGGGCCCTGATCTCTGGTGGTCTAGGGCTTATATGGGATAAGCTAGCAGGAAGTACAGAGACAGAATGGCTTGTCAATTGGCGACTGGTTCTTACAATGTGCATCATAGTGACCAGCTATGCATCACAGTGACCAGCCGTTTCTAAGAGACAGGAGCAACCAGATCTGGAGCAGGAACTATTACCTGGGAACTAAAAAACTGAAGTATACTGGCTGGGGGGGCATTTTCTGTTACAACATGAACACAGAATTGCATCCATGCAATCTCATAGATCCCGTCACTTTTGCCATAGTCTCTGGCTAGA
Organism: Erethizon dorsatum; assembly: GCA_028451465.1. Taxonomy (NCBI): domain Eukaryota; kingdom Metazoa; phylum Chordata; class Mammalia; order Rodentia; family Erethizontidae; genus Erethizon; species Erethizon dorsatum. The sequence continues at coordinate 63,660,069 of CM051833.1, forward strand.
AGGAAGTTACAGATGAATGCACACTCAGAGAGGGACAGCTCATGAAAGCCTGAAAACCAGATGACAGGGATCTTGGGAGCCACCTTAGACTCTGTGCTATGGGGTTTATTTTTATTTAATGTAAAAACATCTAAACGCTGCCGGTGCCCTTAGATGAATTAAAGAGTTTTAATGAAGGGCCTGAGGCTGAGACAACCACTGACCAGTCACATCGAAAAATGCAGGAGAAGCTGTGGTGTAACTCAGTGTAGAGCTTGTGCCTAGCATGTTCAAGGCCCCGGGTTCCACCCCCAGATCCCGCCCCAAAAACCTGCAAGAATCCATATTTCTTAGGTTGTATGAGCCTTCAAGAAGAGAAGATAGATGTGACAAAGGAAAGCCAGTTTTTAAAACAGCTACAAAATAGGCAAAAAGAATGAAATAAAAGCCCTTTGCATGAATCTTACAGCCATAAAACTATTTCTTTTAATTTCAAAACTAATTTTTCCACAGGAAATTCAGCCAAAATATTTATTGCCGATTTATTTATGCTATTTTCCAACACCTATTTCGATGGTCTTCACTACAATTTAAAATAACAACCATTTGAGAAGCTTCCACAATGAGCCAGGCATTTACATTCTTGTCAACATATTTGTCCTCCATTAATTCATGAAATTCATGGACATGGATTTGAGTACCACCATAAAGAGTGCTAGAATAGATGTCAGGAATGTTTTATTAACATGAATAAACATTACTAAATTTTTTCCTATATTTAAAGTTTGCCTTTGTGATATGTGAGGGTAATTTTGCAGATTCAAAGATGAGTTACAACTAATTAAGTATTGACTCAATTGATAACTGAAAATAGATACTCAGATCCTATTTAATCTTCAAGATAATCTTTCAAGTCACAATATTACCCTTACTTTATAGACAAAGAAATTGATGCTTTGATGTGAGGACACTAGCCCAAGTTCAAGCAAATAATAAATACACAGGTTCTGGAATAACTACCTAATGTTATTATTTTAAATTAGTTTGATTTCTTATGTCATAAAATACCTCAAGAAAATACCTTTGCTCTCTATTTACATTATTTGTTGGAGTTGGCAAAAATAATCTCTAGCACATCCTTAGTGGGCAGTCTTACAGGAGAAAACATTCTTCTTTCTTTGTGGCAAGAGAATGTTCCGATGTTTTGACCTCTTCCTGTTGCTCAGTTTTATGGCTCACCATCACTTACTTGCTCTCTGGTTTTCATGACATCACACCTAAGTCCTGGCATGTTAGAGTTACACCCTTCAGGACACTTCACTTACATCAGATGTGGTTAGAGCCAAGCCAGGAGAAAACTGCAAAGGGCTTTGTTGGAATTACCAGGAAAAGGACGCTCTCCAAAGTTTTGGAAACTAAAAATCCTATGATTTGAGTCTCCAGTAAAAGAGAAGGAAATAGTTGTAGAGGAGAAGAGGAATAGGGGAACAAAAAAAGGAAAAGAATTCAATGATCAGAAATATCCCCTATGCAACATATCTTTGAAATAAATTGCTTTAGCCTTGGAATGATCTTTAAGCCTAAATTCACTTTGAATTATGGAGAGTGTTCAAATTTTCAAGTGTTGAAAATTTCTAAACAGATATACACAATCTTGTGGACCTGGAAAGTCCCTGAAAATTAAGGCAAAAAATGATCAGCTGGTGGCAATGAAAATTACTTTCATTAAGAAAAGAAGTCATGAGTGTGTGTTTTCTACATTGTTGTACTTGATGCAGAATTCTAGATAAGAATGATTTTATTCTTCTTCATCAACCCCTACTGAAATTCATGGAGTTTAAAGGCACCTAAGGATACTGAGGAGTATGTGATTTATTATTATTCAAAAAATCTTAATGATCAGAGAAGCCAAGAGCTTATGTTAGCATAAAATACTTAATGGCACATTCTGTATTTACCAAAGTGGATGTACAATTATGTCAACTAATTTATACTTAATCCATTTTTGGAATAATTTATTTATGAAAATTGACTTGAATAACATTGCAATCAGTGGGAGAAGTGGGATGAGTGAAAGCATAAATAGCATAAATAAGAAATGAAGTAAAATAAATAAATGAAAAGAGACCATCGTTTGCACTTAGAAACAAGTTAGGGCTGTGCAGTACAAATAATCTTACTTGCAAATGTCCCTGAAATGTGGGATGGGCTGAAGCCGTGGGATTCAGGAAATGGTTTTATGTTAAGACAACTAACAGCTGCCTTCAAATCCGTACATGTTCTTGTACTTAGCTTTTCCAAGTATTTGTGGAGGGTTCCAATATTTCCCAGTCACTTTCAGATTCTGGCTAATTTAAGATTCTGTCAATTTCCAGCCACATTTTTCCCCCTCCTCACATAGCCAAGCTAAAGAGTGTTTGGGGAGAACCCAGACTACCTTCTTTTCTGCCTCCATCACTATTTCTTGGACAGCAGTTGTTCAGCACTGCCTGTGACCAGCTGGACAAGAGAGCCCAGGGATCAACTGCAGCAGAGTCATGTACAGTGCAACAGGAGCCTCACTCTGCAAACACATATATCTATAAGACATTGAAACAATGTTGACTTTTAGATTTCCCTTTGGCCACCTTCTGAAATCTTAGTTTATTCAGATAGAAAACAAGCAAGAAAAAGGGGTGCTATGTGTCGGCTCCTTGAATCTCAAGCAATTGGGATGCACTTCCCATCATTGGAGCTGAGGACTGTGACCACATTTACTTCAAAACTTCTCCCCTTCCTTGGCACCAGCCTGACCCTTTGTCATGTACCACCGGTGGGGAGAGGCATGTAGCCCATTTTTCACTCTTTCACTTTCTTCTCCCTTACTGTAGGCAATGCCTTTCCGTCCTGAATCCATGTGATGATCCTACTCATCTTTCTTACCTTACACTCTAGTGTTGCCTACATCTTTCAAGATGGCTTGATCCCAGCCTTCCACCATGAGAGGATATGGCAGCCAGAGTCATAGAATTTAAACTTGAGTCATGCATTTACCATCCACATGACCTAGCACCCCTTACATAAAATGTAAAGGCTGAAATACCAATATTGTATGGTTGTTGTGAGGGTTAAAGGAGTTAACACATGAATAAAGTATTTACTATAGTGTCTGGCACATAGTAATTACCAAGTATTGGGCAAAGTTTAAGACGCCAGGCTCCCTTTTTTGAAGCTTCACTTTTTCCAGTGGTTTCTTGTGGTGTCCCTCACTCACCTGGGATCAGAAGTAGATCTTTTCTACCATTTCCTTTCCATTGGGAGCTCCTCCATCAACCCTCCTTAATTGTCTACCTTTTGCTTATATAGGCTAGATGAACAATACCATGAGCTTCAAAGGACCAGTTTAGCTACTTCTTGAAGTCTTGGGCTAGCCCTCTATGCTATGAGATACTAACTGCCAATTGGGCACATGGCACATATTGTAGACCAGTTAAGCAATTATTAATGGAAAGACTTTGTGGTGTGATTGAATAACAGGAAGACTGAACCTATGAGTCACCCCTAGTTAAACCATGTTTAATTTGAAAGGTAGATTCTGAAACACTTAGGGAACACAGGTAGTAGGTCTCTGCTTACCTTTCTCTGTCACATTTGAAGATCTCTATGCTCTACTTTCTGTTCTCACTGAACTATCTGTAATTGCCTGAACCTCACCATGTCACACTTCTCTGCCTCCCTGCAGTTCCTCTGTAGGGAATGCTCTTTGCTTCCTTTCCTGAAACCTGACGTGGATTTCCAGAGAGCAAGCGGCTCCCATAATCCCTGTGTGTATCCCTATCTTAATCTCTGAACAGAGTTGCCATGGATTTTTCCCATGCCTGTCTTCTCTAGACAACTATGAGCCTCTCGGGAGCAGGAACCCTCTTCCTATCTTGCCCTAGCATAGGGCTCGGCCCTTCACTGCCACTTAGTATTTGAGTTGATAAACTATAGAAGACAAAACAATGTAGATATTCTAGATGAGCAATAAAAAGGGGTTAGGAAATCCACCATATTGGTAGCAACAAATTAAATAGAAAAGCACCCAAAATTTCACAAGAAAGCCAGGGGAAATGGCCAACAAGAACCTTCTAGAGCTAACAGTCAAGCCTGGGAGTCAGAGAGACTGTGTGCAAGCAACATACTGCCCCTTCTCAGGAACAATCAGAGCAGAATGTGGGGTAAAATCAAATATACTCCTCAAACTTCACACAGGAGCCTCAGCAAATCACACAGGTCTTATTAGTTCAAGAGGCTTCATAGGCACACACGACAAAACACTGACTGAGAAATGGGCCATTCTAGACCATGGACAATTCCCAGAAAGTTAGGCTTAAAAATTAAAATCACACACATCCCTAATAGTCTAAAAGATTGTGCATATGTACAAAACCACACGCCTGTAAGGGTTGACTAGAGAGGGTTAAATATGGGGTTAAATTATAAAATACCAAAAACATAAAAGCAATATCTAAGTCATATATAAATCCAGTGATATAGGATGAAATTCTAAATAGCTACACAGTAAAGTACACTCTTTGACCAATAGGTGGCTTGTAGTGACTTAGTAGCTCCCCTAAACTAGTTACATAGTAAGCTAAAAGATAAAAACTGGAGAAAAAATGCTAAAAAGGGACATTGAGCCTACACACTGTTGGAGAAATAGACTTTACAGAACTGGTTCAGACACAGCTCAAAAAAAATAAACAATAAAACCAGAGCCATGGAAGAGGAGTAGAACAGAATTGCTTTAAAATTCTCCAGCTTTCAACAACAAAATCACAAGACATGCCTAAGAAAAGGAAATGTAACACATACATAGAAGTTTAAAAATCAGGCAAAAGAAATCACCTTTGAAGGGGTTCCAGATGTTAGACTTAACACACAAAGACTTCAAAATAGCTATTATAAATATGTTGAAATGACTAAAAGAACACTGTTTAAAAAAATTAATGGGAGAAATCATTGCCATTTCTCATTAAATACATATTAATAAAAAGTAAATTATGAAAAGAGTTTAATGGAGATTCTAGAGTTGAAATGCAACTCTAGATACACTGAAATGAAAAAAAAAAAAAAACCCTAAGCAATGTGTATTAGTTTGTCGTGGTCTCCCTAACAAGATACCACAAACTGGGAGGCTGAAACCCTGGCTAGGTATTGTGTCAGTTCTGAAGGCTAAAATCTTGATCAAGATGTCAACAGCATTGGCTCCTTTTAAGGATCATAAGGGCTAAGTCTGTTCCACATGATGTTTTTAGATGCTGGTAGTACACTATCTTTGGTGTTCCTTGACTTCTGCATTACTTCAATGCCTGCCTTCATCATTACACAGCATTTTCCTCTGTGTGTGCACGTGTCCAAATATTCCCTTTCTATAAGGACTGCAGTCATAGTGGATTCGATGCTCACCCTACTCTAAAATGACTTAATCTTCACTAATTACACCTATAATAACCTAATTTACAAAAAGGTCACTTTCTTTGGTATAGGGGTGTCGCATTTTGTAGTGCTGGGTATTAGTACAGATGTAGGTTTGATTTGACAATAAGAAAGCATCAGTAAACTTAAAGATAGATCAATAGACATAATGAAAAATAAAGCAACAATTATAAAGGAATATACCTTCCACTAAGGTAGATAAGTTTTAAAGATAGACAAACTTGAGAGATCAATAGAATACAAAGTCTGAAAAACAGAGAGAGAAATAAGAAAAACAAATATAACCTCAGAGAAATGTGGGGCATTAAGTATGCCAACATATGAAAATGAACATAATGGGGGGCCAGTGAGATAGCTCAGGGGTGTAAGTGCCTGCCTGGCCAGCGCGAGGTCCTGAGTTCAACTCCCAGTACCCACAAAAAGGAAAAAAAAAAGGCTGGTGATATCGCTCAGCGGCACAAGCGCTTGCTGGCAAGTGCAGGGTCCCGAGTTTGACTCCTGGTACCCACATAAAAGAAGAAAAAGAAAAAGAAAATGAGCATAATGTAAAGAAAAGAGAAAAAAATCTTCAAAAAATAGTGGCTGAAAACTCATTGAGTTGGAAGGCTGAATAGGAAGCAGAAAAATAAATGGAAGACAGGAAAATAAGTGGAGGAGAATACGGTTTAAAATGTTTTATAACAGCAATGTCTATTTAATTTTAATTTCTATTACATGCCGAGCTTTGTTATTTCATCGCTATAACCCAACTCTTCAAAAAGAAATCGACTAGACTCAACAGCCATATGTGATTAGTATCGGGGAAAATTAAGAAGAGAAATCACCCACATGGAGAAGAAAGTCATGAGTACAAGTAGTAAAATGGGAGAAAGATCGAGAAACTGAATCCAGAGTGGACTGAGCTCGAAGCAGTCAGGAATCCTCTGGTAAACTGGTAGAAACATTGTGCTTCACCATATGCTTAATATGGAGTTCAAACCAATTTTCACTGTGTCTTTAAGGACAAAGAAAACCAGCCACACTGTGGTTTTTATTATAATTGTTACAACGTCAAAAATGGAGAAAAAAGTAATTATCCAAATGGTATTGAAGGGTTTATGGAAAGAGAAGAACATGGACTTAGTTGCTTTTTCTCAAAATAGCACTTAGTTTCAATAGATGCCTAAACAATGAGTTGCAGAGGACATTAATTCAAATTCTTTCTTGGCTCAGATAAGTGAGTGTGTCCTTTATCCGTTAAAGTTTATTTAATTCACATAACATTTTTTACATACTTAGGGCAAGAGGAGTAAGCCAGATTTAAAACTGATTTCTTCCACAAGATCATTTCTCCATCTTTCAATGTGAATTTTCTCACAAGTGGGAAAGATTTCCAAATTTCTAGACTGTAGGCTCACTTTATAACGCATCAAAACTTCCGATATACCCAGCAACAAGGCATTGCAGAAGGGCTGTTCCATTTTCATCTTTTTAAATTTCTTTAAAAATGACCTCGTGCCAGTGAGATGGCTCAGTGGCATAAGCGCCTGCCTGGAAAGCACAAGGTCCTGAGTTCGACTCCCGGAACCCATATACGAGAAAAAGGGCCGGTGATATCACTCAGCAACATGGGCACCTGCTGGTGCACAAGATCCTGAGGTCGACCCCAGGTACACACACACACAAAAAAAAAAATGTTGATCTTATTCTGTTCAAGATGAATCCTATGTTTCGAAGACAAAAGCTCTTTAATAAAGCTCCTGCAACTCCTAGTTCTTAGGCAATCTGTAAGCAGTAAGTGCACATGAGTGAAGATAAGAGCGAGGTGAACAAGCAGACGTCTTTCTTTGATTGAAGACAATGTCATCATCGGTGGTTTATAATCTTAATGGCATATGCCATTGTACCGGTCCTCTTATCCTATGTCAGAAGAGCAGCCTTTTTCTCAAAAGAGAAACACTAACTAAAATACCATCCTTTCCTTTGGAATAGAAAATTACAGTATTTTTCACAAGGCTAATGAGCAGCTATGCCTGAGACTCAGAAAAATCAATGCACAGTTGAGAAATGAGCAGCATTGACTCCCTGACCTTGAGTTAACCTGAAGGTCAAGGAGTACCTGAAGGTGTTTATTTCCAGGGGAGTAGAGAAAGACTAGTTAAGACTAATGTGGGGGTTACTGAACTGCATTTTGGACAATTGCAAAAATTAATGTAAGCTCTGCAGCCATGTAAACCTGACACCATTTCCTGGTTCTATCCATTTACATTAATGTCAACCTGACACAATTTACTGGCTCTATCCTCTAACTTTGGTCCCTGGCCAAGTTAACTGTTGTAAACATCAGTTTTCTTATATGTAACATGAAGATAATTTTTGCCCAAAAGGTAGTTCTGGGTCATAAATGAGACACTGTGGGTATAACATCTAATTTGTGAATATTGGCTCTTTTTCCTACTGCCATCTGCAACTTATAAAATTGAACTAAAAAAATCTTTACAAATAAAAGATTGACACTCTTTGTGAATTTTTAAAATAAAATATATTTTTGTTTTTAATAAACACTATGTGAAAAATTCATGACCTTAATTCAGAATAGAAGGTTTGAGCAAAAAAGAAAAAGCAATTTTCAATGTTCAGATAGAGTGGTGAAAATGCCTATGTCACCTAGAGACATCACACATATCACATCCTGAAAATTAATTTAAATCAGTAACTGAAGGTTATTAAGAGACAGTAAATCACATAGCCCTTGGAGCTCCTTTCATAGGTAAGAAGTAGTTCTCTACCATCTTGCAATACAGAGTCAGCTCATCAGTTATATTTTTGTTTGCTTATTTGTTATCTATATGAGTGAACAGGAGGCAAATAGCAGAGGTTATGCTTGCATTCTGGTCCTAATTGACACTTAAAAATTTTTTCTGCAAGTGAAGTTTACTTCTTTAGCCCATATTCAAGTAACAGTCTAATGAATCCTTTTAGCAAGACTAGAGATTTTTACCTAGAGTGGATATTACATAGAAATGCTGTTTTTAGAGAGCCTCATAGGACTGATATTGAATAAATTAATAGCTTAGAGAAACTTAGTAAACTTGAAACACCTGGGATTTACAAGAGTCTCTGAAAAGTAGATTCAGAATGAGTCAACATCCACTATTCACTGTGTGAAGAGGCAGGACATCATGGTGTAACAGAAAATGGCCCCCCAACCAGTATACTTCAGTTTCTTAGTTGCCCAGGTAATAGTTCCTGTGGTGATTCTGGTTGCTTCTGTCTCCTAGGAATGGCTGGTTATTGTGATGCATAGCTGGTCACTAAGATGCATACTGTAAAGACAAATGCCCAATTGACAAGTCATTGTGTCTCTATACTCCCTGCTTGTTTATCCCATATAAGCCCTGGACCAATAGAGATCAGGGCCTGATATTTTGGGAATGATCCCTATCAGTGCCCATTGATGTAAATAAACCTGCCTTCAAAACCTGGGAGTTGTTTCAGGGTTTTTGCTGTAGCATCTGGTGCATCAGCCAGGAAGACCAACCATGCTGATTTCTTTGGTTACCATTTCTGGCCCTTGCAGATGGAACAAAGACCTCTCCAGGTCCCAATGGTAATGCACACCCTCTGGATTTCTCCAGTCCCCTCAGAGGTCTGGAGGAGGATTCTTAGCTCCCTGCTTGAGTGGTTTATGTCACACCCCAAAGGGAGGAGGACACAGTCTGTCTGTCTGTCTCCCTGCCTGCCTGATTCTGGTAAGACAGCATCCCAGTTAATCTGTCTGTCAGGCCTACTTAGCTCAAGCAGAAGGGGAGTCCAATCAACTCTTGTTAGTCAGGACCACCCTCAAGGGAAGGGGGTTGGAATGTTTCAACCTCTGAGAGCCTGTTGAACGAATGTGTGAGTGGAATGGACAGCATAAGCCATAGGCTGCTCTACCTGTGCACTAAGACTGGGAAGCACTGGTCACGGTGGCTGATTGGGCCCTCACCTGTGGTTCTATGGTGATCGACATATGGCATAAAGGAGGCTCACACCCTCCTTATCTAAGTTGCACCTAAGTCCCCACAAGGGGCACGGCCAGGTGGGCATCTGAATGGTCTCTCTTTCTGAGGGGCACCCACCCTTTGTCTGCTGCACCATCGTTCAAGGGTACACAACACACATATAGGAAGTCAGAGATGGGAATTAATTAGTCAAAACCCACAGTCCCTAACTGCAGGAGAAAGGGCTTTTACAGAGTTAAAAATTAAACCAAACCAGTCCTTGTGTCTGAAAGGAAAAAAAAAAAAGGAAAAACGAGGCCCATTTTTCCTGAGAATTCTGCCTTGGCAATTCATCAACCATTGCACTTGTTGCCAACACCTATAGCTTCATTCCTCACTCCCGTCTCACCTATTTCCAGCCAATTGACCTGGTTCCAGCTAGCCATTACCTGCATTTAGCCACAGAGGCCCTCCCCTCAAACCTTCTGCTTCACAGATACTCCTATCCTGCTGGGATGGAGTCACCTAATGCCTACCTGAGCTGATGGTCAGCAATTCCTTCTGAGTTCCACATTTTGACTGAGGAAAAATTGGACTGCCAGCTCTGACAAATTATTTGCCATGGCCTTTCCCAAAGGTTGCCCCACCTAGAAACCTAAAATCAATCAAGCGCTTCTCAAAGACATCAAAGAGGGGGAACAAAAAGCCCATCAATATGTCAAAAGTTATTACTGTTACCCAGAAGCCCAATATAAGGATTATGGACACTAAAAAATAAATGCCCCCTCCATCTGTGAGACACAAACCTGACTATCCAGGCCCACCTCAACCTGAACCTCTCCTCACCCTGTTGGGCCTGGATAGATAGGACCAACCGAGCTCTATCAAAATGGGCCACTGAGAGCTCATGGTCATTGCAAAAGTCAATGGGGCAAACCTGTGATTTCCTGGTAGACAATGGAATGGAGCTCTCTACCTTCAAAAGTCCCCACTGTCAAAAAGTTACCATCACCAGGACAACTGGGACTCTTGCCTCTCTCCCCTTCTGCCAGGCACAAACTTGCAGCCTGGGAGGACATCTCACAAAACATGAGTTCCTGTATAAGCCAGTCACCACACCACTTTTGGGAAGAGACCTCCTCTTCAAGTTAGAAGTAACCATCCTCTTTGCACCAAGCCAGTCAGCTCCCTCTTGTTTAGCCCTGCACTTTCAACTTTGACTATTCCCTGAGAGGAAGATGATGCCTGCATCGGCCTGAGACAGATAACCACAGTCCTGAAGTTCTGAAAACTCTCCTCCAAGAGGTATGGGCTAAAGACTCACCTCTGGGCCTGGCCATAAACTACACCACCTCACTGCGACCCCTGTTGCCATCAGATGTCACCAGAAGCACAAACAGGCATCCAGCCACACATCAGCCTGATAGACTGTTAATCACCTTGGGCAAGATCTCCATGCCATCAACAATGCAGCCGTCACCTTGCATTCTGCAGTTCCCAACCCATACACCATTTGTGGACTGTTACTCAATTGCCACAAGGGTTTGGAGTCTCTCCCACTATTTTCAGGGAGGCCCTAGCAACAGATTTGGCTCCAGGACAGCCTGTTTCTCTGTCCCTTACATCTCTATCATGGTCCCCTTGGACCATGGAACCCCATGGTTCCAGAAAAAATGAGGCTTCAAAACTGTAAAATGTCTATATACTGTCAAACTGCTAAAATACACCTCTTCTGCCTGTAAAGCCAGTTCAAGATCTCCAAGCTGCCAATGCCATGGCAATTACCCTCCATATACCTTGCCTTAGTCTTTTGCCACCCACAGCCTGCTGGTACACCTGCCTGGACTTAAAAATTGCCTTCTTCTGCCTTTGATTGGCTCCTGTTAGCCAGCCCCTCTTCACTTTTAAATGGAAAGACCCAAGTTCTGGACTCAAAAAGTCAACTGACCTGGACTCAACCTCCCAGAGGTTCAAAAACTTGTTCACCCTCTTTGGAGAAGCCCTCACAGCTGACCTCACTAGTTTACCAGCACAAACTATCACTGAACTTCTGATTAATGATATCCAAGCTGCCTGCTGGAAAGGCACAAAATCTCTGCTGCAATATCTGGCAGAAACTTGTTACAAGAAACTCCAAAAACTTCTTGGAGCTGCTGGCTTCTATAGAATCTGGATCCTTGAGTTCACAAAAACTATTATGCTTACTCTGACTGTCAGCCCCTGGGATTGCCCAGTGGCCTACCTGTACAAATACTTTGATCCAGCCACTAAGGGCTGCCTCTCCCCCTTTGCCTTTGTGCTGTAATAGCCACTGTCCTTCTGATCAAAAAAGCTGGCAAGTTCACCTTATGCCAAGAGCTAATGACCAGGTGCCACATGCTATACTGGACCTCCTAAATAACTGTGGACAACTCAATCCTGCCACATACCTGCCACCAATGCAAAATAATCTGTTCCTGAGGCCTAAGCTCTCTCCAGGGATCCAACTGAATGAAATATCAACCACAGCCAGAAAACTTTACCTGGTATTCCCAGAAGATCCATTTTAATCAGAGAGAGACCTGCCCCCACCATATGTTCTCCAAGCTCAAGCTGCAGTGCTGGCACCTGTACCCCTGCAGCTAGCTCAGGCTTCAGCATCTGTGTCACCCACCCCAACCTCCACCCAACATACAGGTAGATTTATGCACTCAAAGTCCTGCTCTGGTCATTCCAGATGTTGACCAGTCCATGCACAGCTGAAGCCTGAGGACACTGTTCACAGGATTGCTCCATATCTCAACACATTATTCTCCTTGATTTTTGTGCCTTTTCAGGCTGCTTACCCCAGTCCTTGCTTCAGCTTACATATGTGTTTGATACTGTACTTTTGCTTTAGCTCTATGGATGATTGCCCTGAGAGAATAGAAAATAATGGTAAAGATTTGACGAGCACCCAAGACACATTGGACACTCCTAGATCAGATTAACTCCTTCACTCCCTTGTCAGAGTCAACTTAGAGAGAAACCCTATAATAAGGGAAACAAACCACAAATTCCTGGTGAGAATTTTCAGTCTTGGGGACCTTGGCTAGGGCCCATCCTAGGATCACTGGCAACCCTAATGTTACTGCTTCTAGTTGGGCCTTGTCTCAGATCACATGTAATGTGCCCAGCAAAGATTTGCCAGGGAAACTAAGAGAGGGGGGGAAACGTAACAGAAAATGGCCCCTCCAACCAGTATACTCCAGTTTCTTAGTTGCCCAGGTAATAGTTCCTGTTGCAGTTCCAGTTGCTTCTGTCTCCTAGAAACAGCTGGTCATTGTGATGCACAGCTGGTCACTATGATGTATATTGTAGGAACCAATCAAAGACAGCCAAGTACTCTACCTCTGTACCCCCCTATTGCAACCCCATAAAAATCTCCCTCCTTGGGCCTTCGAGGCCTGACATTTTGAGGAACAATTGATTCCTAGTCATTGCCCATCTGATATTAAATAAATCTGCCTCCAAATCCTAGGTATCATTTCGGTGTTTTTGTTTGCTGTTGCAATGGATCCTTAACAGCACATTCTAAGAAAAGGCAGGGGCCGGTGAGATGGCTCAGTGGCATAAGCGCCTGCCTTGCAAGCGCGAGGGCCCGAGTTCGACTCCCGGATCCCACATACGGAAAAGGGGCCGGTGATATCGCTCAGTGGCACGGGCGCCTGTTGGCGCGCGAGGTCCTGAGGTCGACCCCCCGGTACCCAAAAAAAAAAAAAAAAAAAAAAAAAAAAAAAGAAAAGGCAGATTTGGAGTGGATTTTGCATCTACTCCCTGCTAGATGAGTGGCTTTGAACAAGTTACCCAAACTTTCTAAACCTTGTGGTCCTCAGCTATAAAATAGGTACTAACAATAATATCTGCATTGTAGAACATGGGTGAGGGTTGAATAAGTTAATACTGCAAAAGAGTTTTCTCAGATTTTAATGTTCAGGCAAAACATCAGGGACCTTTGTAAAATTTTAATTGAATATGGGTCAATGCAAGATTGTGCAACTGTAACAGGCTCCAGGAAATTTCAGTGCTGCTGATTCTCAGATCATCTCAATGCCTCGGACCATTTTCTCAATAGCAAAGCATTTGCAGAAGTTGCCTTATTCTTGACGCATTGTAAGTACTCAATAAATTAGCTTTATTGTGATCATTAATATTGATTAAAGGCCCAGAAATAAAGAAAGCACAAGACACCATTTCTTTTAGCTTGCTGTGCCTACCTCACTCTCTAGCAGCCCACAGGGACAGTGGTTTCAATGCAAGTTTGCTTATGGTAAAATCACAATAGCATTGGTGTAGTGCCCTTAGCAATGGCCACCCAAGGGTATGCCCTCCTAATTTTCAAAAAAATCTATGTGTTATGTAGAATTTTCAGATGAGAGTATTTGGAATTATCTGGGTGGTCTTTGAATCCTGTCACAAGTGTCTTTGTAGGACAATGAGAGAGGGACATTAGATGCATTAGGAATATTAGGTGATGTGAAGAGACAGAGAGAATGGAGTTTGCTGACCAGGGACCAAGGAATCCCTGCAACCCACAAAAGCTAGAAGACATACGAAGGATTCTCCCTTCCACCTTCTGGAGGAAGCACAGCCCTGCCTTGATTTTGGAGTTTTGGCCTCCAGAATGGTAAAAGAACATATTTTCATTGTTTTAGCCCACTGTTTTCTGGTAATATCACAGCTCTTATCAGAAATAAATATAATTTGTTTAATTAAAACATGTGTATGAGTTTACCAACAAGGTAAATCACTAATACCTCAAAAGTTAAACATTTTACAGAGCAAATTATTTTTCCATTGCTTAAAGACTCTGACCTTCATGAAAAAAACAGAGACTGGTGATACACTAGCAATGAGATTCTAATTTAAGAAATTATAAAAGGAATTAATTTTTCAAATATAATGTAGAAAGTTTCAAAGAAAATTGTCCCTATTCTAACAAAGAGAAAAAGTCAGATAAATTATAATTAGATAGCCATCTGTAATTGAAAAGGTCTTTTTTATTTCCCTATGCGTCACTGACCTACACTATTCTTCCATCTTCAGGAAACCAACGAATTTCCACTAATGCTGGGGCAGGGGAGAGCTGATCCAGAGCGGGAATTGTGCTCCCATCCTCCAAGCCCTGGAACTGTCTATGGCCCCTCACATCTGACAGCACCTGGTTTCATCAGCAAGAACCTGCTGCTGTCCCTGAAAGAACCGTGGAGGAGAAATGAGTTCTTGGGTTATCACACTTTCTCATTTGAAATTAACAATATGTTCAAAGGGGTTTTAAAAAGAGAAACTGAGGGGGCTGGTGAGATAGCTCAGCAGCATAAGTGCCTGCCTGGCAAGCGCGAGGTCCTGAGTTCAGCTCCCGGTACCCACATACGAAAATAGGGCTGATGATATTGCTCAGCGGCAGGAGCTCCTGCTGGTAGGCGTGCGAGGTCCTGAGTTTGACCCCTGGTACCCACAAAAAAAAAAAGAGAGAGAGAGAAACTGACAACTTAGAATTCTATGCCTATCAAATATATCTGCCAAAAATTAAGGTGGCATAAAGGCATTTCTTTGAAAATTCCAAATGTTCTTCAAGAAATGTTCAAAAAAGTTCTCAAAGCAAAAATAGATGATAGCAGATGCAAACTCAGACCTACACAAAGAAACGAAGAACGAAGAAAAAGGAAAAATGTATTACTTTTAATCACTCTAAAAGATAACTATCACAAAAATAATTACAGCATATTATACTTTATAAGACATAAAAGGGAAATATAAGATAGTAACAGTGGAAAGAAAAGAGGGAAGAGCTATTGTAAGGTTCTTACACATAAAGTGATAACATACGAACATGTACGCAGATAAAAAAGATGTATATTGTAAGTACTTAAAAAGAAAAATTGTAGCAGATGTTTTGTAAAAACAATGAGGAAGACTTTATTCAAGACTAATGCAACAGAAGAGAGTGACGTACCCAACTCTGCTTAAACAGAAGGCAGGAGGATTTTCGGATGGTGGGGTGAGCTACAGCCGAGCACTGGAGGACATCGGGGTAGGCTGATCACTCTCAGTTGTCAAACTCAGGCTCAGATCCTCCTACAGATACTGGGAGGTAGCAGCTCTCTTTCTTGATTACACTTCATTTTTAAAAATTCAGTGTCATTTGATTTTTAAATGTTTTATTGGTATATATTTGTGATATATTAGTGTATTTATATATATATTAGTATGTGTTTGTGATATATTAGTATATATTTGTGATACATAATAAATATATTCATTGTAGGGGATTAGTACATATACACATGGGTCATTTACATGGCAAAGAGGCAGAGAAAATTTACAGTCACAAGTTTTCTGAAAGAAATGCTCAAAGAAAAGAGACATCAGGAGCCTATATTCAGGAAGAAAATTAAATTTAATAAATTTAGGGAAACTTCAAGCTTCTCTTGGTCACAACTTGCAGCCTATAAAAAGAAATAAAAATAAATTAATTTTCAATGTGAAGTCAATATTAGAGAAAAATGGAATCATAAACAATAATTCAAAAGCGAACAGAAAAAAAGAAAAGGAATGAAGAAAAGATGGGACAGATAGAAAACATTTAGCTAGAAGGTAGATTTAAATCAAAGTGTATCAATAATCATGTGTAATGTAAATGGCATGTACACACACATGAAAAGACAGAGGTTATCTGATCATATTAAAAAGCAAGGCCAAACCCACATTAAATACAAAGGTATAGATGGGTTAGGAGATTTAAAAAATAAACTAGCAGGATGAGAAGATAGAATCAAAGGAAATCCAGAGTGACTATGTTAATTCTAAACCAAGAAACATAAGAAGAGGGAATATTGCTGAGAATAAAGGAAACATTACAGAATAATAAAGAGTTTAATTCACCATGAAGACCTAATCATTAACATGTATATACCCAGAGATAGTGTCAAAATCCATGAAGAGTTATGTGATATAACAGTGTCTCCTCAGCAGCACTAGTACCATTCAGGAGCTTTCTAGAAATGCAGTCTCGGGTCCACCCCTGACTTTATGATGAAGGTCAGACCAATTAAAAATCACCACTTATAACAAGATCCCCATGTGATTCCCATGCATGCTAAAATTTTAAGGATGCTGTTCTAGTACATTGTGCTATATCTCTAATACAGAGCAAGCACTCTGGTGGCATGTTTGCAGAGCAGCTTAAGAGAAACTGTCAGTTTCATGGTTTCGTAAGGCCACAGAATTCAGCAATGACATTTGATAATAAAGATTCAAAAATTGAGGAATACATAAGAGACTGTTGAGGTGTCTAGAATACTGGGGCATTCCAGTATGGCTGTTCTTTCTAAAAAGCAGTTTTTATCACCTCAACTCTCTTTATTTATATAATTGCTCTAAGGTTTTTAAACCTAAATTGATGTTTTCCAATTACTGTATTGATGAGTGTTTTAATAGTGCCAACTGGTCCATCCGTCAAAGAAGTGGTTCTCAACTCTGGTGTTATAACAGGATGCGCTGGCCCCTGGCCCCAGGTATTTTGACTTAATTAGATTGAAGTGGGGACTTAACTAGACTATTTCAAAAGCTCTCCAAAGTATTCTAATGTACAGCCAGAGTTAAGAGTCATTACATTTTTAAAAATTAAGTTTTATAATAAACAAAATAAGCAGCAACCTAATCTGTATTATTTGTTTTACATCTCCCTTTTGTCACCTCCTATGGAGGGTCACTAGTTTGTGAATAAAATAACAATTGATTTTGTTAGTGTGAAGGAGCTCAAAAGGAAAAGCAATATCATTTGATGGCCTATGGTGTGAAAATCAGCATCAGACATTAGTGTAGAATGACATATTATTATATATACTTAGTATATTTATACATACCATGCTGAGAGAAATTATAGAGGTTTTACACATTACTTTGGAATTGACTTACAAATATGGTGCCATCAACATGACAAAGACAATAGGAGCCCTAGGACATTAATTACCATCTAAATGGAAAGGAGGAAACCACAATGGTGGAGATAAAGCTAGGCTTAGTGCACACACAGAAGAAGTAGAAGGACTCTACCTACTTGTCTTTCTCCACCCTGGATGCTGTAACCAAGCACCACCACTGGTTGGCTTAAACAAAGTAACATTTATTTCTCAAGCTCTGTAGGCTGGGAAATCCAACATCAAGATGCCAGCAGATTTGCTGTCTGGTGAGGGTTCACCTCCTGGTTCATGGTGTTCCACTTCTCTCTGTGTCTTCATGTGATAGAAAAGACAAGGGCTCTCTTCTAACCCTCTTTGATTAGTTCACTAATCTGTTACATGCAGGTTCTGCCTTCATGGCCTAAACACCTTCCAAAAACCTCAGCTCCAGACCCCATCACAATGGGGATCAGGTTTCAATGTATGAATGTTGGATGAACACAACATTCTGGCTACAGCACTACTGGTCATCAAGGCTGCTCCCTCTAAAGACTTGTCATCATAGCTGATGATGACAGCCCACGCTCTCTCCACCACACATGTTGACCTGTAATAGGCAGGGGGAAAGGAACTCACCCTGGCTGAGCACTCCTTCATCCTATAGATCAATTGTTTGATTCTATTGTTCATTATAGCTACTTCACAAAGATGATGTAGTGTATCCCATTTTGCCAATAAGGAAACAATGCTTTAGAAACAGTAATCAACCTTCCCAAATTTAGCCAGCTAGAGAGTGATAGATTGAAAGTTAAATGAGTCTATAGGCTCTAAATGTTCCTCTTTCTTGGACTGCCCTACTCCCTCCCAGTATCACAGTAGTCAAAAAAATATTTGATCAGAAAAGTCTCTGAGAAAAGGAGGAAGTTTATCTATGTGGGATACTCAGAGCCTTTTCCTGTGGACTCCAGAGGAAGCAGTCCCTAGATTTTGGCACCAGGGACCAGTTTTATAGAAAACAGTTTTTCCATCAGGAGGGGGCAATGAGGAGAAAGTTTCGGGACAATTGAAGCACACTACATATATTTGCAGTCAAACCTCTCTGCTATTTGCAGCTGCTCCCCAGTGTTAGCATCACTGCCTCAGCTCCACCTCAGTTCATCAGGCATTAGATTCTCATAAGGAGCACACAACATAGATCTCTCACTTGTGCAGTTCACAATAGGGTTTGCACTCTTATGAGAAGCTGATGCTGCCACTGATCTGACAGGAAGTGGAGCTCAGGTGGTAATCCTGGTGGTAATGGGGAGCAGCTGTACTATAGATGAAGCTTCGCTTGTTCTGCCTGCTACTCACATCCTGCTGTGTGGCCAGCTCCTAACCAGCCACAGATTAGTATGGGGTATGGGAACTCCCTCTGGTTCTAGATGACAGAAACCACCATCAGGTGGCTTGAGCTGGTCAAGTAGATAATAGATGAAGGAAAAAGAACCCCCAACAGAGCAGTAAGGGCATCAGATGGGAGTGTGAAAGGAATGTATTAGCATCTTAACCTAGAACTCTAAATGTCTTTTATGCATGGACATTTAGTCACAGAGCAGCCTCTGTATGTATGATTAGTGTCATGATTATGTAAAAAAGTGCCCATAGTTAACAGAACCTGTAGTGAGCACAACGGAAACCTAAATAATGAGACTAAATAGAGTGACTGATTAGGCAAGGAGATTCCTGGTTGACAGCTATTGTTCTGGAGTACCACTGAGTTTTGGCATTCCTACGCTTTTCATTTATAGCAAAATATTACAAATAACCATTTGATTGGGACAAAATGGATTTGATCTGCAGCTTTGATGGTGGTTTCATGTGAGAGATGCTTTGTGCCTCATAAGATGTGGGTTAAATTTAAAAGACAACCTAGTACTGAATCAACCTCCCCCCCTCAATATTGTAAATACGCTTCTGTGAAAATTGTGTTTTCTGAAGTACAAAGGAAGAGTCTAGGCCAGTAAGACATAGTAAGCCAAGTCCAGGCTTAAGTTCATATTTTCCAAGAGATTTTCATCTTAACAACACTAGTAGTTCAATCAGCTAGGAGCCCAGGATGCAACTGAAAATAGCAAGGAGGTAAAGGAAAAGGTCTTTACGCAAACATGAAATGTGAAGATTTCACAATTTGGCAAAGGCTTGCCCCAGTACATATAATCCTGCAAACTGCCCTGGTATTTATCTGCAAACCTGCAGATCCCTTAATTCTGAATCTTACAGTAGACTGCTCTCCCACAGAAGGGACCCACGGACCATATTCCAGTATAATCTGGTGGACGTCAATGCACCAAGTTTACGAGAAAAGGGTTCTCATTCCTGATTGCTTGGTAGTCACTATCACAAAAAGCTCTAATAGAACCTCAGCATTTTATCTATCCAACATAACCTTATACAAAACTTCTGCAAAGACATCTTCCCAACAACTCTGTTCAATCTCAGACTGACATTATTGTGAATTGTTTCAAAATACCTTAGGTAACCCTTCTCATTTTTGTCTGTAAAACTTGCTGTTGCCTCAACGTCTTTGAATATAGCATGCTCACAGTTCACAAGGGTACACATAGAATCTCTCTCTGGTTGTTTTTAAATTGACAATTCATACTTCTAGCACCAATTTGGAAAAGTTCTCTTACTATTCTACACTCAGTCCAAATTTATCAGTGAATTACCCATCCTCATATGTTATCAATTATGGGTCAAATAGTATATTCTCGTGTTTTTTTTCCACAGAAGACTCTTGTTAGACTTACAGTCCGGGGAAAATAGGTTAAAAAAAAAATGGCAAATAAAAATCAAAGCAGACTAAAGAAAAAATAGAAATATACATTAACTATTTTCTCTAGCTAATGCTCAATATTTCTGCATAAAGTATCTAGAAATTCTTTTTATTTTCCAAGAATATGATTCAACTTACAGTGGTCATCTTTAAAAAGTCCCTAATTTATACCACATAAATCTTTGGTATCAGTGATATAATGTTTTGCAGGACATAAAATATGAACAATAGCAATTTCTTATGTTCCTGAAACACCAAAAATATTTTCACTGTTTGTTAAAATAGCAAAAAGTTTCACTCATACATGCAAATACTTTTTAAGTGGTAAAACATTAAGATGGTTTATAAGGTCTTTTTCTACGGTTTCTTGGGATTTGCTCAAAGTATTTGCATAAATAAATTATAAATAGATACATCACAGCTGACTGCGCTGAGCAAGGTGAAGCTCAGGAGTGAATTTTAAATTGTGCTTGGCAGTAAGGAAGCATGTTCAATAACGGCTACAAGCTCAGGTTTTGATTCATAATCCACTGGTCTCTCCATTCTGCAACTTTCCAGGTAGTCTCTTTGGTGTCCTTCATCACATTTAATCTTTTTCCCTTCTCAACCATTCAGAATGAACACTCTATGTGGCCTTATTAAAACTGACTTCTGTACAAAGAATTGGGGAAAATTTAATTGGCTTTCCAGGCAAGTCAGCTTTTGATCACACTTGATGTGAATGTTTCGCCTATTAACCTAAGCTAAGAAACAAATGAGGAAAGGTATTATGGCAATCATAAAACATTACTAGAACAGGCCATAGCACCATGATGCACAATATGTATTGGGTCTACCCACAAGACACACAGCAAGGAGCGATAACATATTGTCCAATGAAAAATACAATTTGGCATGCAAATTAAAGAGAGGACAAGGCTCCCAATCTTGCTTTGCATCCACCAGCATAAACTCCAACTTGGAAACAATTAAGCATGCCTATAAATCTAGAGCCTTGGAAAACTAAATGGAGTCCTAAATCAGAGAAGGTACAAAGACAGCATAGAAAACGTATTCATTAACCAAATTCACAGTGGTTTTCTGGGTGTTTCTAACAAGGAGGAGCAGATAGAATTTTTATAAGACCTCAGAATAAATCCTTCAAGAAATTAAAATCATCTTAGTTCATAATAGTGTCATTTCCTAATGAATTTTCAAAATCCACAGGATAAGGAATGCATTTAAAATGCTTATTTGAGGAGTTTTGAGATTAACTCAATGTCTTGTTCTGCCAGGTTTACGGTTACTAAGCAAATTCTAACAACAGATAAGGAAAAGAAACCTGAAGCTGTATCTCAGCCACTATCACACCCTACTCAGGATACTTCTTCCCACACTTCTTGTCCCTTCTTTCCTACGTAGTCTCTATGTTTCCAGTTTTTTCCTGCAAACCATGCAAGCTACTTAACTATAAAATTTGTGGTTGTCTCACCATGTCTCTTGATACTGAGTTCATTACCATGAGGTTTTTCCATTGCAAATAGCCTTCAACACTCCTCATTCTGATGACTTAGAAACCCAATTTCCATCAGCCATGACTCCGTGTCACCTGCTGTCATGACAAGGTGTGATCTGTCTTCGAGAAAGCACCCTCCTTGCCCCTACCAGGCCAGGTTTTCCTGTCACTCTTCTTTCAAACCCAGTGCTCCCTTTCTCCCTAAAGGGAGCAAGAGGCGAGGTCCCAGGACATGTGGGCCTGATATGCCTCCCTTTTCTCTCCAGCTTTAAATTTAGAGGTCACCTCCTCAAAGCTGTCTTTCCTTATGGCCCAATCAAATGAGGTCTCTGCAGGCAAACAACATCCAGGATGTTGCTCAAAGATGCTGCTCAAGAACACCTAGATCATCACTCTGCTTGGTCCCCTGATGGGGCCATGTCCTTGCTGATGCTGAGTTGGTTCACTGTTTGCCAACATTCCCTGAAAGGGAAGCTCAGAGAAGGCTGAGGTAAGTTTCTATATGAATAAAATGATGTATGCTGTATGCAGAAAAGACTCTTTTCAATGAAGCAAGATTTCACTTTTTGTCTCAATTCGTGAAGGGAAAATCCAGGCAAGAATACACACCATGCGTGGTAGCCGTACCACTCAGGGGAGCACTTCACCATTGTTAAATTTTGTGTCCTTGGTTTAAGAAAATGGGAGGTTGTAGATATATCTGTGATAGAGCACTTACCTAGCACGCACAAAGCTCTGGGACTGATTCCCAGCACAGAGGAAAAAGGATGATAGATAGGTAGATGATAGATGATAAATAGATAGATACATAGATACATACATAGATACATACATACATAGATGATAGATATATAGGTGATAGATGCTAGATATAGATAGATGATAGATACAGATAGTTGATAGATGATTGTGGATAGATGATAGATTAGATAGATAAATAGATAGATAATAGTGATGACAGATGGAGCAAACACAAATAAATAAGGCAATGATGGGGTGGCTTCTGTCTGCTCATCCATAACATAACTGGAAAGCCACTGTCTTCCCTGTTATTTCTCACTCATGGCATCCAGTTTTTTCCCTAATAGCACTTAACTCACAATCTTGATATCATTTCATATATTCCAAGTATGCCATGCCATACATTCAAAAACTGAAAGACTATACAGTTATGTACCTGAACAGTTGCTTATTTTCTGCATCTACTCCTCCTAGGTGAATACCATGAGATCAGGCACTGTGGCAATGTTCTTTTCACCACTGAACCACCAGTGCAGCATAGTGCCTAACAAACAGGAGGTATAAAATAAGAAATTTTCCACAAACCAGTATTGAGATACATGGAAAAGAATGCTCCATCACTCTCCAGCAGTACCACACCTCATGTTGTTGTTCTTCCCGCATCCAGGGTAGTTGGGGACTCTCCATCATGTGGCAAACTCAACCGATTACTACCCCCTTGTCCACCTGACTCCAGGTCCTCCACCCGAATTCTGAGCATCTTTCAACGGGACCAGCTGGAGTGATGGCGAGGTGGCTGGACAGAAATATCACGTGGTTTCCCTTATATGACAAACTCTGAAGTCAAGAGCACAATAAAAGATAGATAATAAGAAATAGGGAGATAGATGTCTTGCAAAAGGGAAGGGTATAAAGAGCTGGGGGGGAGGGAGAGGCGTGGAAGAGGATAAAAAAGAAAGAAATTAAGACATGTTATGTACAGGTGCAAATTCCCCATGCAGAATGTAATCATTATGCCCTGCAAACATGTATCATTAAAAATATAAAAATTGAAAAAATAAATAAAATAAAAATTACAATAAAAAGGGAGCTTCACAAGGTCATCACTGTTTCAGACACATTCTGTGCAAAATTCATTCTTAAAATTTTCTAGTTGTTTCCGTGGTGTCCTTTTCTACTTTGGGTCCCTGATACCTGCTCATGCTTATTAACAGGTAGGCGTCACAAAATTATATGAATTATACCCATGTGAATTATTTGATAAAAATCCAATTTTGCATGCTTTTTTCTGAATACTTAATGGCAGTTACCCCCCCATAAACAACAACTACAATTCATGCATTTACAAACAACCTTTTATTGCTTTGTATCAAGTCCACATTTTCATTATTTGGTTTTCAAAATAATATGATTGGTTTCTCACAATTCTCACAGATCAACTGTATCATTTTTATTGATACTGCACTATGATTATCTTTCAGTTACTTTTACTACATCAATTAGTATCTCAGTACTAATCATAATTGGGATTTATCATTATTCTATATGTTTATTCTATAGGTTTATATGAATGTTCCATTTATATTCTTAACCCTTTCTTCTATTTCCTTCCAGTTTTCAAAAAATCTTTTTAACAGGTTTCTTGAAGCCCTGAAAATAAATCTCAACTTGATTTAAATCCAAAAGACAACAAAAGCAAAATCAGCACAAACAAAATCAGTCTTTACCTTGCATTAACATCACGTTACCTTGGAGAACCTGGCTATTACCAGAACCACATTCAAAGAACAATCCCTTCAAAGGAAAGACACATTTGCTTAACCTAATTGATCGTCAAAGTGAAGAAGAAAATGAATTATTGCAGATTTGAAGGCCATGCTTCATTAGGAAGTTGTAAATTTTACTTTTAAATCACTAAATATCTTTTCAACAAACCCAGATGTTGCTCACTAATGATGAAACAGGTAAAATGTGATTAAACATCCAACTAAATAGTAGAGGAAAACTACACTACTCGTTAACTGCACAAGCAACCTGGCTTACATACTGTTCAGCATGCATAGAAAAATAAAGATAGTAATAACTCGGATTTTGCATTTTCCAAAGTAGTGAGTGGGGTGCATTTTCACGTTACTTGACATCACAGAGAAGGGCGACCCCACGGAGCACCCAGTGTTCTGGGGCCTGGGCCGTCCTGAGGTCCACAGCAGCAATGTAGTTCAAGTTCGTTCGAACCGGCTTCTTGTAAATGGGGCAGGAGTAAAACCGAGGATCTCTTAGGGCTACAAAAGAAAATAGTAAAGGAGAGGAACTTGATCAATTTCTAATCTGAGCATCTCAGAGAGAGTGAAGAACAAAGATCGAGCATTCTGAAAGTCATGCCACAGAGAGGTATGTTTAGGAGAATGAGCAAAATTCCTGCTGAGGCCACACAACCCCTGCACGTGAAGCAGACATCACGCTGGGTGTGGTACAACACCAGACAATCTGAGCTTGACCCTGCTGCCCCTCACCCTGTAACTTGACAGTATCCCGGCCCACATGCTTCCTCGTTCTCTTTTCACCTCTCAACTCACCATTCACCTCCACCCATTCTCCTCGACCTCCTCACCAAGTTTTGTGCACATACCTCCCTTTTTTCCCCAGCATGAGGAGCCTGCTATCTTAATCGGATACCCAGCACCAGTGGGCATTACTTCATCATCACCATCATCATCATCGTCATCATCATTATTATTTATAAATCTCATCTTCAACCCTCTGTGCAATCGTCCCCATCACATTTAAATCCCAGGACACAGGGTGCCCCCAGCCAAACCAGGTGTGAATTTTCCATGGATAAAGAGAGCAGTGAGAAGCAGAGAAAATGGCACAGTGCAGCTCCCTGACATTCAATTTTTCCTTTTTGGAGAAGAGTAGACACAGTTTGTGCAACCACTGTGTGTTCGTCCTCCGAGAACTCTATGTATCCATGCCTCCCCTCAGGCTCCATCTCTCCACCCCTGGAAGCCCCATGCTCAGGTTCTGTGGGCCCTTAAACTTGTACAATTCATGTGGAAAAAATGTACAAATACAAATTTAGATTTTGGAAGTGTCTGCGAAGAACCTGGGAGTTTAAGCTTTGTTAGCTTCTCGTGAAACCCACTCTGCCCATAGTTATCTGCATGTCTCCTAACATCCATCTCAGGAAGTTGCACCTTCTTTTATAGTCTCTTCAAGGTTTAAGTTTTTTTCAGGACAAAAGTTGTGGCTGTATCCTTACACACCTCTGGAAGGCCAATACAATGTTATAAATGACTCTCATGTAACTCTTGAGATGAAACCATATTTAACTAAGGCAGTAACTGTTTCGGTGAATTAGTGGAACCAATCTGGGCACTAAACATGGAAACAGCAACTTTGCAAATGTAGTTTTTATACATCAGAGTTACTGAATTTATTCCCTAAAACTAATATGCTCAATATTTTTTCTAACAAATGACGAAAGCAAGTCACTATCAGAAGTTAAATCCTCATTATATGACCCAGTAGAACCTTCAATCTGTTGCATCATGTGTTTTTATACATCCACTATAAATTTAATGTTATGGTAAGAAGTTAAACATTTGAGTAGGATAATATTGCACATAATTTTCAATATAAAATAAATATTATAAAGTATTCACTTTTAACTGGGGTGATTCTACCCTTAGAAGACATTTACCAATATCGGGGATATTTCTGGCTATCACAACTGTGAGCTTGCCTGGTATCTAGCATATAGAAGTCCAGGATGCTGTCAACATCCTCTAATAGATAGGATAGTCTCCCCAACAAAGAGTTATCCAGACCCAAGATGTCCATAGTATCAACACTGAGAAATCCTGTTCTAAAACTATGAAGTCATAGCTATTTTGCAGTATTTTAATTCTATGTTTACTTAACCCCATAAAATTAATCATTACAAACAACTTAAAAATTATGACATCTAATTATTAAGTTTGGATGTTACTTATGTCAGTTACTATGAGGATATCACTAGTAATACTAATCTTATATATGTGAAATACTAATTATATATATATATATATATATATATATATGTATATGAAAAATTCTGATCAAGTGAATGGCAATGAATCACAGAATTCTAACTATACTAAGTGATATATTTAAAATCTTTTAATCCTAGGATTGATAAGCACATAATACATAAGTGACTAATTGTTCTTCATACTGAAAATTTGATTAGTATCTATTTCATAAATCTTGAAGTTATTAGAGACCTACATCTGAACCTAATGACAATTATAATAATGATACCTTCTGAAGTACTGATTACTTGAATTTTAATCCCAAAAGAAAACTGGAATTATTTTTTAAAAGCATTCTTTTTAATATGTAGGTAAAAATAATTCTCTGAAATATTTATCTAATTTTATTTATTTTTAATTGCCTCAGAGTTGAAGGGGTCCATGCCAAGTCATGGCAGCCAGCCTCATCTGCATCAGGATTAGAAAGCCCCTGAAAACAAATTCACAGTGAAAGTGCTGACAGATACCGAACAACCACATAAACGATCATCTGCGAACATTCCCCTGCTCAGACAAACAACTTTGAAGAAAAAAATAAGCATGCTAGGTAGGTAGAACAAATCTGCTATATATGTTTAAAGCCTTAGGGTTCCAAAAGAATGAAAGAGAAAAGAGGTTGGGAATATTGGTGAGCTCTACACTCTAGTCCACTAAACATTTTAATAAAACACCTTGGGAGAATTTCAGTTCCTAACTATGTATCATATCTATCCTACATTTTTTAGTACATGCATTACTATACATTATGTATGTTTCTTCCAATATCCAAAGTAACCAAGTTACATAGTGTTTCTAGGTAATTTTACATCATTCTGTAATTTAACCTCCCTGTTACAAGAACATTTAAATTACTAGACCTTCATTTTTACATGTGGTATTTCTTTTAATCTTGAAACTATGCCACTACTTATAGTCTTAGTCACCAGGTACCTGAAGAAATGTACTTGTGACTTCATCATGCAAGGGGCAGCCCTCAGGTTGAGCCTAGCCTTCGTTTTCAAGTTCACTCCAGTTTTGAAAGGACCCCTCCCTGCAAGATTAAATAGAACCCCAACCACTGGGGTTCCCAGAGTTCTGTCTGTCGTCACAACAGACAAATGTGATGTTGATACCAGCTTTGTCACTTGGTAGCCAGGAGTCATTGGCAAATTACCTAATACCTCTAAACATTCATTTCCCTGTCTGCAAAATGGAAATGATATTTTTTACAGAGTTGCTGTAAAGATTAAATAAGTTAATATATGTGAATGCCCTTTAAAACATAATGTCTGTGATGCAGTAGACTCCCAATAAAAGATACATTATTTGCTCCTTTTCTTCTCTCTGTCGCTCCACACACACAAACACACACACACAAATGTGCATACACAAACACACACTTATGTGGGAAGATATTTACACACTTACCTTTTAGTGAGACAAATTCCCCAGACTCATGTTCCTACGACTGTGACAGAGTTCCAGGTTTACAAACCTGAAGCAGATTAACTACTGTTGGAAGTCAGGAGGTGGCCTCCCTGTCACCTTATGTGGCTCTCCCAATCCCAGACCCACACCTGCACAGAGCTGGATTAGATTGAATCATAGGCCATTCTTAGAAATATTTCTTCCCTAGCAAGAACTAACTCCATGAGCTCCAGGGGCCTGAGACCTCTCTATACCCTGCTTATCAACCAGAGAGTGAAGTCTTGCCTTGTCCCGATAAATGTTCCAATCACAGTTTTCCTGTAGCTGTTTCCTACTACAGCTCTGAAGCCTGTTGAGAACCTGCACTCTGTCTGTATAATAAACCTGTGAACAGACCTCTTCTCTGTCTCTCCTCTTTTCAGTTTCCTTTGAGACCAGAGGAACTGTTCTCTATGTGTGTGACTTAACACTCCTAGTAAATTTAGTGCAGTTTGAGTAATTTTTCCATGTCCAAATGAGAAACGTGAATTTAAAAATTTAAGGGTATATTACTCAATTTTTAGAGTTAAATGCTTAGATGTTTTCTTTCTGAAAATAAATAAAATTACTCCTATATCCCAATGTCAATAATGACTTTACTTCAAGAGAGAAATTGCCTTTCATATTAATGTAAAAACTATCAACTACATGAGTTCTAATTTTAAAATGCTGCACTGGAATGTCTTTTGGTCATTAATGATACTACATCTCTTTATTTCAGTTAGAGCCCTATTCAATTATCAAAATTCAATGCACAGTATGAAAAGAGTAGTAAGAATATTATTTTCCATCACTAAATGAACACCTCTTCAACAGCAAAGCTACTCAGTAAAACAGGTCTCCAGCAGCTTCTACAGAAACCAAACAGAACTAAAGTTTTTCTTTTTAATATTTTGAAATTAGTCCATTTTTCCTTTGCTTATTTTATTTTCTCCTTTACCTGCTGCTAATGAGTATCACCACTGACTAATGCCCAGCAGGAGGAGTACAAGTATGCTATAAAAATCTGTTCTTAAATAATAAGGAATTGCCTGTATTATGAAATTATTACTGTATTACTACCATGCTGAGATGTTCAATGTCAAATTGCCACAGATTTTTATTCTTATAGTCATGAGGAAAGAAAAGTAACACCTATATCCAAATGTGAGAATGATTTTTCTTTCATTTTATAAGGGAAATATTTTTAGAACATGTTAACTGGATGCAATGATATAATATGCCAAAATTTCTAAAGAAGTATTTTGGACTAAAAAAACATTGACTGTTATTTCTATAAAATAACTACTACTCAGGCCTTTCATCCTCCTCCCCATCAAGAACCAGTGACTGCAGAGCCACAGGCAGAATGCTCATCTAAACCCTGGTGGACATTTATCCTTTTGCGTTCAGTAAAAAAGTACAGAGCATCACTTTGGGCTAAGGGGTGTGCTGAGGACCTGCATGTTCCTACTCTGATGCCCGGCTCTGTGCTCCACAGTCTCGTCCTCCTTCATCGGGTACACACCGGTCTCTCTCCCAGCTCAATCCACCACCCACTGAACAAATCACACAACCTCCCTGAGTTAAAGCCTCTCCAACAAATCATTGTAAAGATTAAATGAGACATGGTGTGAGAGCCACCTATAAAAACCCTCTCGGTAAATGTCAGTTCTCTTTTCCAACTCTGTCCCCATTTCCACTTTCCACCTGAACAACCTCCTTCATGCAGAAGCTTCGTGTGCATCTAAAATCTGCTGACCTCCAAGCATCCTAGACAGACCCTGCCTCCTAAGTCCCAAATCTGAACTCTTGGAAAAAGTCAGAAGAGTGGAAGGAGCCAAGATCTGGAGTCAAACACAGTTGGCATTCCAGTTCTACTCTTACCAGCTGTTTAACTGTGAGGAAATCACTGAATTTACAGGGCATTTAACTTACTACTAAAGGGAAGTTAAAATACAGATAAGAATAACAATCTTTCAAGGTCATTTTAAGAAAGACATAGAATGTCTCCATGAAAGTGTAAGAGAAAGTTTGGCACATACCACAAATCTCAAAGAAATCCATTTTTTCTTTTATTTTTTTGTTGTTCTTCTGGTTATTATTGAGAGTTTACCAAGTAATTCTCCTGAATCTATCAGGGCATCCCCACATCGTCTTGTTCAAAACCAAGGGCAGGCTCCATATCTTTCTGAAAGAGTCTCCTACTCCTACTCCAGTGTTCTCTAGGCAAACAGAAATTGATCTGTGTTCATGGTTCTAAGACCTCTTGAAAGCCTCCAGGTTAGTAGGTGTTAAAATCAGAGTCCAGGCACGACTTGGAGGTGGGGTGTGTAGGACCCCAGGTTGCAGCGATGCTGCTCGCCCACAGAGCACTGCTTCTCCTTCCTCTCCAAGCCTCTACCAGAGAATGTGGCAGCCCTGATTTGCATTCCAGAGTCTGCAAGCCCATTGTAAACCACAAATAATTTCCTCTATCCACCTCGCCCTTCTCTAATCAGAAACATGTAGCTGAGAGGTTATGTTCTTCCACAATGGTGGTATAAGCTTAAATATAACAGGGTGGTGGTGTAGCACGAGCCAGGTTTCTACCTCAACTGTGGCAGAACTCTCCTCAACTAAAGTAGAGAGCACTGCTAGGTACCACATGCCTCACTTGGAACACGACTGCCAGGAGAAGCTACACTAAAACAGGTAGCAAAAACTTTGTGACGCCACCACTCTGTCTTTAAGTAAGTTGTATGGGAGGGCCTCTTAACCCCAACTCACAACCCATGTGCACTTGATGTAGGTGAGAAACCCAGAAACATTGAAACCATTTTCAATTCTCTCCCTCCCATCTTGTTATGATCTAGTCAATGGTGGCGAACCTTTTAGAGCTTTCATGATACCAACAGCCCACTGCAGCACATGTGCCATAGGTTCACCACCACTGATCTAGACATACAATCCCCCAAGAAAGAATTTCATGTTCAGAGGTGGGGTTTTTGGAAGATGGCTGGATAGTGGTAGTACTATATTCATCGGTGGATTAATCCTTCCACAGGTTCATGTTATTTGGTAACCCATGTTAGGAGGTGGGTCCTGGTTGGAGGGATGGGTCACTAGGGACATGACCTGGAAGGGTGTTTTTTTTTTTTTCTGTGGCTCCTCCCTTCTCTGCTTCCTGGTTGCCATAAGGTATGCCGCTTTCCTCTGCCATTCCCTTTCACTGTGCCATTTCTGCTTTGGAGCCAGACAATCATGTACTGAAACCCCAAAACCATGAGCTAGATTAAACCTCTCCTCCTTTAGGCTGTGAGTGTCAGGTATTTTGTCCCAATGGGAAAGCTGACTAATACACTCCTCTCATCCAAAGGACACCCACGTCTTGTCCACATCCTAGCTACTGATCATTTCTACTTCATTCCTGCCCTTTCCCCCCTTTTCCTTGCTGCTTCAGCCCTTCATCACTTGCCAAAATGTCCCAGTAGTCTTTCCCTGGGCTCCTTCCCGCTCAGAAACTCTTCTCTTCACCATCCTTGCTCCTGTGGGAACTCATCTTCCAAAAGACAGATATGCTCATGACATTCATGTAGCAACTTTACAACACTGGAAAACTCAAACATCCTTCATACTTGGGTGCTCTTTCCCTTGCCAACCTTGGTTCCTGCCAGTCACCTACAAGACACCAAAGTCCTCGCTCATCATGCCCTCAGGCACATGCTTTGACTCCACCTCTCCCACCCTTGCCCTTCATCATCTCACCATCTCAAAGCTGCACACATCTTTCTGTTCCTCGAACACCGCACGTGACTTACCACTTCACACCTCTGCACTCTTCCCCGTGCTCCTGGATATCAGCCCAGCCCCTTCCTGTCACTCAGCGTCTCTGCAGTGTTCTGTCCTCACTGCACTCCTAAATCATCTCACACTTTAGCATACAGGAGTGTGCTTCCCGAGAGAGGAGAGAATTATCTGAAGTCCGCATGCTCCCTTGCAGTTGATTCTCACACTCACAGTAGAAAGTCTCCATGAACACAAATTAACAAATACTGAACCGGTGCTCTCAGGGGAAATGCAAGGTTATCTCTTGCAAGCCTGTGGTCACATTTTCATCAACTAATTAATGCACAAGCTTGCATGATGTGTGTTTCTTCTTTAAGACACATTTGTAGTATGCATTGTTGATTTACCAATACTGAACTCAAATCCAGCAGCTCTGTAAGTCATGCCTGAAAGCAGTTGACTCAGCATACATATTTTCCCATAAGTTATATAAAAGACCTCTTG
This sequence comes from Erethizon dorsatum, assembly GCA_028451465.1. Lineage (NCBI taxonomy): Eukaryota > Metazoa > Chordata > Mammalia > Rodentia > Erethizontidae > Erethizon > Erethizon dorsatum. The sequence continues at coordinate 63,692,216 of CM051833.1, forward strand.
TGTTCAGAAACAGTAGAAAGCACTTAAGCATTAAACTAGTATGTTAAGCAAAGAAAAATTTAAAAAATATAGCACTAAACAAACTACCACAAGGACACTTGTTTACAGTATGAGAGCTGAAATCAGAAGGCAGAGTGCCATGTTGTCCAGCCTTAGCGGGGAACATGTGTCAAGCAGCTAGAATTTGCTTCTCTGTGGATGTCTGTGAATGACCGTAAATATGGACTTGGGGAATGACATCTCAGCACGTGCATGCAGGTGAATTCACAAATACAGAATCTGCAAGTAACAAGACCTGACTGCAACTGTTTGTTGTATGGCCACATCGCTCCCTCTCCTGCAACCCAGCTCACCTCCGACTTTAAGACAGAACGGGGACTCTGCCTGGTCTTTTTCGTTGTTACACCCCCAGCCCTAGAGCACTGTTTGGCACATGGCCAGTGCCAGACAAATAGTTACTAAATGACCAAGTGAGCTAAAGCTATTTCCCTCTGCCAAGAGAAATCTTTCTCTAACTTCAGTCACACTGAGTCTTGTCCACATCTCAAAAGCAATCTTCCTAACCTCCTGGGCATATTTAGGTTTTCCTTTTAGTTCCCTAAGCATCTTAAGTATATCTCCATTATACTATTAATCCAATCATATTTTCATTATTTATCTATTTATTGGTCTGTCTCACTAGAGTGTGAGTCCCTGAGGACAGGATCTGGTTCATAATTATCTTTGTGTCTTAGGACCTAAGGTCATAGCCGTATGTACTAGGCAACCAGCAAATGTTTGCTTAAAAATAAATACTTTGAGTTCATAAACTCTTTCCCTGACTCATGTCTCCAAAATTATGGTTTATCTAGGAGGTAGAGATACCACCACCATTTAAAGAGACTATTTTATTTCTTTACTTTAAAGAAAAATCACTCATGCTGCTCTCATTGAAGCAGTTCTTCCTTCAGAACCATTATCACGCTATCTCGAGCTTATGGCTTATGATTCTACAACGAATGGGGATTCCTTGGGGCACTAAAACGTGATTGCTGAGGGGGAGTTACCTGAGTGAAATGCAGTAATGAAAGCCTCCAGAAACATCAGACCAACAATAGAAAATAGCACAGATAGTGTCAGATGTGTCAAACAGAACTTTGATAATTTCGCCAAAACAAAGTTAATGTGTGTGCTTCTTAGAAGTGTTATTATATTCATGAACTGAAATATGAGCCCAGCGTTTTATCATTAGAATTAAGCCAAATGTCTCAATTTGATCTGGATTTCACAGCCTGGCTCAAACCTTCAAACTGGCAGAGCCACTGCCTGCAGGTAAGCCCTGTGCAGTCCCGCCAAGAAAACCTCACCACCACCTACCTGCTCACGTCATCCTTCGAAGCCCACGCAGGCCTTGCTGCTCCCAGCCTTGACCTCTTGGTCCCCCTGTCACCTCACCTCCTTCTCCTTCACACATAAACTATGTAAAATACCTCTTTCTTACCTCATCAGAGATAATGTATGTTGTGATCAAAAAACATGGTGTGTATTTAAATTTTTTAAAAAGTTATTACAGTAAAAGACACATTGCCATTAATGCCCCTCGAAATATTCCCTCTCACTTTGAACATACTTGTCCCATTGTTCTTGACAATTTCTGAAGGAGCTCTAGAAGTCCCCTTTCATGAGTGTCTTTAGTTGTTCTGTTGTGGCTGCTTTCACGTTCTGAATCCATTCAAAACATTGATCTTTCCTTGTGATTTTGACTTTGGGGAAGAACCAGAAGCCTCACAGTGTCAGAGCCAGTGATTAAAGTGGATGAGCTACACCATCATGTTTTCAGGGGCCTGCCTTTCTGTTCAATGACATTCAGTGGCATCATTCCCCAATTTTTTTATCACACCTTGTAAAGACACTTACAAAAGAGGATGTCCAGAATTACTTCAGAAACTGGTGAGAATGATGCCATGTGTGTGTTCAAAGTGAGAAGTATTTTGAAGGGGATTCATGACAATGTGTCTCTTAGTGTTATCACTTTTATTTGAACATTGACTATATTTTTCAATCACACCTCATATCTCTGAATCCTTCATGAGTATCCATCCACGTATTACTGTTTTATCAGATAAGCAGGAGATATCTAGAATTATCTGCTCCCCAGTTACCACTCAAGAATACGTCCAAAGGCCAACAGGCATTCATTAAACATAGGTATGAATATAAAGTTGATAAAATAATAGAATCCCTATTACATGGTAACAAAAATAATGGGTTCTTTGTTTACAGGGTCATCTAATCCAATAATATCAACCTTCACTGAATTTACAAGACAACTTACTGCTGTTTGCTGCATAAATTCTTATGACAGGCATCAACTCAAAGAGCACTTTGGGTTTTGATTCCGTGAGCTTCATGTTCCTCTTGTCCCAGCCAGCACCTTCCAGATACAAGCCGTACACATAGACGCCCTCTGCGGGAGGGGCAGAGATGTCATCCTTCATCCATTTGGTGACTTCATTGCAAAGTACCAGATTGTCCAGAGCCCAGCCTTTGTTGGCCCGAGTTATTTCCTATTCAGGATAGCAAAAGATTAAGGGAACAATTAGAAGTTTGTCTTCATAGAAATAACAGTGATAAAAGCTTAGCTCCACATTATCCTAAATCAAAAAGTAGAATACTATTTTAAAGAATTTATAAAATTCTCTCATAATAACCATGCCCTTCCTAATTTAATTAGTTCTATCTTTAAAAGAAAAGAGAAATAATGATATTAAATCAAATACAAAAATAACAAATAAGTAATTTGTGATTCATGCTAGCAGCCTGGGAATAAATAGTTGCATTTACGCTCATGACTATGTATCTGCTAGTACCAAAAAGAGGCAGCCATTGTCTACCTTATTATATTCTTTAAAATTATAATGAAAACAGAGAACTTGGAGAGGAGAATTATAACAGCACAACCAGTGCAAATCAGAGCTGTTACCTGTCGCATTGCAGTTAAAAATCCTTGGGAGTTAAAAAAGCCTGTCATCCAAAAGCAGTGGGGCCGGCCATTGAAAACCCAGGAGGTAAACTGACAGTTTCTTTCTAGGAGTTCAGTAAACCAGAACCCCAGTGTGCTTGAAACCCATGATGCCTGAAATGCATACATTAAAACAATTCATTAACAGAGGTCTATTCTGCTACGTAAACTGACTATGCTCAGAGTAAGAAAAAAAAAAAAAAAGATGAGGTACCAATTTCACTTTTACAGTGAAAATGTCCCAAGTCATGAATTTTCATTGAGTTTTGACATGCAGGATTTTCAAACTGTTCTTTCTCCTTAATGATACGAAGATACATTAGAATCAACAAATCACCACGTGTTCACACAGCTGTTCAAGATGGCTGATGCCAAGAGAATCACCTTCCAACTACCAATGCATACCAATATACTCATCACCAATTCAGCTCCCAAGGATTCAAAGCAATTTAGGAATCAAATTTAACAGAATTCCATCACTGTTAAGTTACAATTTCAATAGATACAGTATAACTCATTATTTTCAAAAATGTGCTCACATCATCATCAAGATAAAACATCAACACTTTAACACATATTCTCTGGACAATAAATCATAGAAGCCTTTCTGTACTTATTTTTAATGAGGTAAGCAACAGTTATTTTCATGAGTGTTTGTCTCTTTAAAATGCAAGAATATTTTCCCTCATTAAGAAACAGGAGTGGAAATCCCAAGCTCTTTGCTATCCACAAATTATTTGCACTCACTGCCTCTAACTTCCTCCCTGAATTCACTTGTGGAATTCCCATTATGAGAACTGGCATGGATGTGTCAACATTATCAGCAGCGGCCGTGGTAGGCATCTCCAAATCACAGATGATAACATTTGCCTGTACCTGCAATATCTCATGTATGAATAAAGGTAGTGATCAACTTGGGTAAGTTTACCACTTAGATTTAAAATATCTTAAGAATTAATGTGCCTACTATATTTCAAGAACTACTGTGATTCTACAGACTGATAATAAGTTGAGAAGAATAGAATCCTGACTATAAAGATCATATCAGATAGAAAACTCCTCGGCCTTGCCAATTAATTTACTGAAGGTAAGAAAGAAATAAAGTGATCTGGTAGAGGCAGACGCTGAGTTTCTAAGCTATGTTACTAGAGGGATAGACGGGGCAATCATCAAATAAGATGGAGAAGACAAGAAGAGGCCTTGGTTACTATAGGCTGCCTACAGAGCCAACTGCCTTGGAGCGCTCCAAAGCCCTGGGGGAGATGTCTGAGGCTCAGCACTAAACAAGTCTTTTCTAAGACAGTGTAAGTTCTAATCCCATTATGTTCTGCCAATGTGTTTTCCCAGATCATCTACAGAAGGCCAAACCTCCAGAAACACCAATGTCTCAATCCCATTTCTATATGCTGCCCTGTCTGTGAATCCCCCATCTGGTCCAGGCCCTAGCCCTTCTCCTCTCCCAAGCCTGTCCATTCTACTTTAGCATCTCCAGGACCACGAGCAGAAAACTCCTCTAAGATCCTCCACCTCTTCTGTGAACATTCTCTCCACTCCTTCTCTTAAGTGAGGTCTGCTTACCCTAGCACAGACTGCTCCTGTTCCAGCCTTCTCAGAACGTAGGCTGCTGCTTCCCTGATACTCCATGCCCTCAGAGCCAGGGAAGGGCCAGATGTCCTTTTCCTTTTTGACTGTCATCATCAAGTCATCATTTTTCATCCTTCTCTTCCTTTGAGTCTCATGCCATCTGGACACATCATTCTTATCCCTTTTTGTTTCCATCACCTAATGACCACTCCCTCTTATTCATCCTGGTTTACTCTTCCACTCAATCTCCCAAACCATCATGATGGTGGTGGTCATGAGAATGGTAGAGGTGGTGGAAGTGGAGGTAGTGGTGATGACAGTTGTGATAATTGTGGTGACGGTGAATGTGGTGGTGATGGAGCAGAGGTTGTGGTAGTGATGGTGGTAAAGATGGTAGAGGGGCTGATGGTGATATTGGTGCTAACAGTAGTGATAACGGTGGTGATGGTGATGATGGTGGTGATGATAGTGATGATGGTGATGGTGATGATGATGGTGGTGATAATGGAAATGATGGTAATGGTGATGGTGGTGGTGATGGTGATGATGGCGGTGGCGGTGGGGGTAGAGGTGCAGGAGTAGTGACAGTGGTTGTGGTGGCAGCGAGGTGGTGGAGGTGTTGATGGTGGCAGAAGAAGTGGTTGTGGTTGGTTGTGGTGATAGTGGTGTGGTACTTATATAGCACTGTTTACATACCAGGCACTATTCTGAGAACTTTGGATATATCAACTCATTTAAGCCTCACAAAAATGCTAAGGATAACATGTTATTTTTCCATTTTACAGATAAGGAAACCAAGGCACAACAAGCCAACTAGCTCCTCCCGCATTGCACATCTCAGGCTGCACACGATTTTAATGCAGTTACTCCAGTTGAGTCCATCCTCACAGTCACATATGCACTTCCTCACTTTCGTTACTCATCCTAGGGAATATCAACATCCCGCCAACATCTTTTCTTATCCCGCGGCCTTCTGAGCCCTAATGAACCTCCTGACCATTCCATTTCATTCCTCTACTCCCACGTTCACACTTTAAAACTGGTCATCACTGAACACTGCCCTGCTGAGAGAAATATCTTTTCTCCACTCTTATGTTTCCTTCCTCAGAAGAGAGCTCCATTTACATTACACTCCAGCACCTCTATCTCCTCCCTCTGCCCACGTCGACGTGGTGAAGAAACTGGTAGGTGTTTCGGAGACACGTTACTAAGCATCTCATGCGCCTTCTCCACTTCGCAACCTTCCATGCAGATAGGCCGGGTCTATGGCTCTAGTTCTGATCCATGGACTGGGAGTGGAATGACATGGGCCCTTCCTCCCCCAGGAAGTCTAGGCCCAGTGTATCTTGTGGATCTTTCTTCCACCTTCTATGATAAATTCAGAGGTGACATGCACCAATTGGCACAGTTCCCAGGTGGGGAGGCTGCCACCAGGTCCTGAGTAACTAAGTGAAGCTGAGGACCCACCTGACTTGAGAAGGGTCTATGGAAGTGGGGAGCTGCTATATCAGAAGCTCCTAAGGTGTGTGTCGGTGGCATTGTTGAGGGCACCAGATGGTTAGCGAAGTCACAGCAACAGCAGGATGGAGATACACGTCAGGAAGCATACTTCTTCCTCTTTTTCTTTAGGACTGAAATGTCTGCAGGGAGCACACAGTTGTGCACTTTCCATGCTCTAGGGAAGTTGTAAATCTGATAGTGAGCAAATCTATCTAATTCTAAGTTCTGTTCTAGGAAACTCTCTTGTTAGCAGATATAAGCCATATTCTCCAATACCAGCTTTATCAGTAAATGTTCTCCAAAATCCCTACTCCTTGTCTGCCTCTTTTGGAATCAAGGTGGAGAGCTCGTTATCTAGTCCTCTAAAACAATCAATCCAACACACGCCATACACAGTCTTTCAAATTCTACATTCAATTCCCCATAACTTCTATTTCTAATTTCTTGTTCAAGGATAGTTCTTTGACCTAAATGTGGTCTCCAACTCTTTGGTTCCAACACTTTCTCCTCAGTCATCCATCCTTTCCCATCTCCTCTTCCTTCATTCTCCATCCTCACAATGTCTCCATTGCAAAAAGCCTCCACAGTCTAGCTGCCACTCCCTCTGTGTGGGTTGAATTGTACTCTCCCAGAAAAGATATATTGGAGCCCTAAGTCATGATATCTAAGAATCTCATAATATCTAAGAATGTGACCTTCTTTGGAAATATGGTTTTTATGGTGGTAATCAAGTTAACATTAATTCAAATCGTGTAGGCCCCTAATCCCATATGACCAGGGTCCTTATAAAAAGGGGACTCTGGACAGAGATAGACATGCACAGAGGGAAGATGACACAAACATACACAGGGAGAACACCATGTTAAGACAGAGGCAGATAGCGGACTAATTCTGTCATAAGCTAAGGAATTCCTGGAGCCATCCAAAGGTAGGTCAAAGCAGAGAAGGACGTGCTCTAGTCCCTCTAAAGGCAGCATGGCCCTGCTAACACCTTGATCTTGGACATTGAGCCTCCTGCACTGTGAGAAAATAAATCTCCATTATTCAAGCCACCCAGTCTATGGAACTTTGTTTGGCATCCCCAGAACACAACACACCTTCCGCTGCAGCTGCCTGGTATAGGGCTGACAAGGAACACTCTCAGCCCTCCACCTCTTCCAGCCCTGTTCCTGGGCAGCTGAGCCCAGTGCAAGGAAATACACACTGTGCAGACTGATTCCACTTTACATTCATAACTTGAAGTTGCAAAGAGCTGAAAGCTATCACCCTATACCTGTCTTTATCCCACTTTCTTCCTTCCAGAATTTAGGTAAAAGAGCATATGCATTACACAGTGGAGTCAAAAAGACAAAATCTTGGGAGTGAAGATTGGGAGAGTAAGCCCTGGGCAGTTCTTGCAGGGCCCATTCTGTGGGCCTGGGGCCACCTCAGATGATGACCAGGGTCAAATGAAAAGGAGGCCATGTGTCCTATCCAGATTTTTCCCAGGAACTATAGGATAGATGACAGAAACATCTTCTACTCTGTTGCTATATATTTTCTCAACCATAGTGAATGTTAGTAGTTTCACTTATATCTCCTCACACAATGGGTGTGCACACAATGTACACACCCATTAATACAGCACAGAGAGAAGGATACCACTGAGGATTCATCCCCTCAAATGTCCTTTTCTGAAATATACTCATTTTACTTCTTACAAAGACATTCAGAAACCCATTTTACTTTTCCCAGTGGAAAGTTATTCTTTAAAACCACATCTATCTTTAGCACAATTACCAACAAGTAGTAAGAATACTGTTGAACTACCTTGTTATTTTGAGATAGACACTACACACTAGATGATCAATAGATGAGAGATGATAGATAGATGATAGATGATAGATAGATAGATGATAGATGAAAGAGAGAGAAATCTTTTTCTTTTTGGAACAACTTATAATATTTACACGTGTGCAGGTACATTTCCTTCTTTAACATCAATGCCTAGGTTTTGAAGAGCTTGGGTTTAAATTCTCATTCTTGTACTTTGCAGAAATGTGATCCGGGAAAAACTTAACATTTTTCAACCTTAAATTCTGCTTCTATAAATTAAGGGCAATAAAATGCGAAATTTCATTGAAATAATGCATGTAAATTGCCCAGTAGAGCACCTAATATGTGGATACGCTAAATAATTTCCTTCCCTACCTTCAGTCTTTACAGGGCTCTAAAAGGATTAGTCAGTAAGCAAAAGAACCATTTTAAGTAAATTAGTCTTTAGTGCTTTCCACTTGCCAATTACAATAATTCACAACAGTGAGCGATCAGGCAGAATAAGAGCAGATCTACACGCACTTTCTTCCAATGAGCAGGGATTCTGGCATCAAACATAGAATCCAGTGCATCTCGCAGATTTTCGCTCATGATGATGGTGCCATCAAGAGCAAGTTTCAGCTCGGTCAGCGTGCTGCGGACGAGGCTGAGCACCCTCTGCATTCTGTCTATCTCCTGCCTCAGGAAAATGTTCATCGGCTGGAATGGCCCCATCTTCTGCAGCCTCTCTTTCACCTGCCACAGACACATTCAAGACATGCATTAAAAAGTAGACAACTACATGATTTTGTGGAGCTGGTGCTCTGGAGCTTCTGAATAAGCCCCAATTTTTACAATCTCATAAATAATAAGCTTTTAGTCTTTTTGATGGTGGAGAAGGGGAGGAGAAAAAAGAAAAAAAATACCTGTTAGACAAACAGTTAAAATTTTCAAACCAGAATGAAAATAAAGAAAAACAGGCACTCATTCATTCAAAGAAAAAAAGTGAAATGCACAACCACAATTATGCAGTCTTTCAAACTGCAAATGCACTTACAGAGAAGTATTCACTGACTGCCATTGTGAGCTCTTGTAAGCAGACATGTACATACACTCATTCTCCTGACAGCCAGCCAGCCACTCACCCATGTCCATCAAACGTATATTGAGAATTTTTTATATGGCAGATCCTGTGCTAGGCTGAGCTGCTTTACCCTACAGTGGCACTGACAAATTCAGCAAAAGGAGGACAACTCTTCTAAACATACTTCACATGTTTAGTTAGGTAATTATTGATCTATTTTTAGATATTTAGTTGCTTCATAAATATTTCAACTACTGGTAGATGTAAATGACCTCTCTCCTGATGCTGTAATAAAGAGTGCCTATGATGGATGATAACAGCATTGATTTTCTCCAAGCAAAAGATCAGAGACTTTTGCAGCGAAATTATTCCCTTGACTACAGGTCCTCCAGTTCAGTCTACAGTACTAGCAGCAAAAGTCACCTGCTTAGTAGAAAACAATAGGATACCAAGGAAACAAAATTAGAATTCTTTTTAAAATCGGTGGAAAAGGACAACACACAAAAGTCCCAGTGGCTGCGAGCTAAAAGCATCACATGGTTAATCCACATTGAGTCAGCTGAAGGCCACCTGGAAAGTAGGCCACTTACATTTTTTTATTAATTTTTTAAAAATATTATCAGGTTAAATGTTTTCACAATACTCATTACGATGTCTAAAAATTAACTTTCACAATTATGGATCTGCTTAGAAGTTATTAACACAAACCAAAAATATCAAATTTGAAAACTAGTGAAATGAAGAACCTGCAAAGTGATAATGATGCACATAATGTAGGCTCCTGGAAATTAAGGAGGCCAGAACTCTACAGTGTACATTACACTATGCCATATGTGTACCATATATATATGTAATATATTGAATATATATATGCATATATTCAAATGTTTCATTCTAAGAATGTATTACTTTCCTTTTAACAAATGACAATAGGAAACACCACTAGGAATGACTTCAGAACAGCAGTCTGAACCCGTCAGCATAAGATTTTAATTTAATAATGAATACAGCACTCTCATCGTGGTTCTTTATTTTCTATATTTTGAAATAATTACTTTCATGCATTTTTAAAACTTCTTTAGGAAGTTTCCTTTTGAAATTTTTTCTAATTTCTGAAAAAATCCAGAAAAATTATTTTCCCCTCCTTCCTTTTCTCCACTTCCCCACCACCGGAGCTGACACGTTGTCAGGATTCCATCTGCTCACTTCAAATGGGCTGTAGTCCGGGGGGAGCTTCTCCAGCATATCATCAGCCAGCCGGGCCACCACGGCCTCCCGGGTCTCGTCTCCTCCTCCAGAGCTGTCCTTGGGCTGGATACCCAGGATGGTGTCCAGCACGTCCTTGGCCAGCTTGCTCTGGTAGGTGATGTCGGCATTGGGGTGCAGCCCGAACACCTCGGGGCTGTCGTAGGCGGGCAAGCTCTAAACGACAGACACACCAGGTCAGCACAGATTGCCAACCTATGTACCAGTTAAATTACATCATAGGAAATTAAAAATTACTCTTATACTAGGTATGCTTTTATTAGGATAAGCATTTTCAAGTCTTGTGTCAGACTACAAACTTCAATAATTTCTCCAGAAAATAATCAAAATTTGTTCTGAAAGTTCATGCCGAGAAACGTAAAATAGAGTCATGGCTCACTGAGGTCTGTACCTCAAGCCAAACTTAATCAAAGATATTGTCATTGTATATATAATACATGAGGTTGAAAAGGAGCCATGAGCTGGTGTTTTGTTTTCTGATAATCTGGTTCAACCCAGTTTAAATAAATGTTGTGCAATTCACGGTTATTATGTTTATAAGACACCAGAAAATGAGAAATTAGCAAGCATAGCCCAAATAAGACCACAGGTGGAAGTTGTACTTTTCCAGGGAGACTGAGAAAAAAGAAAAATATTGACAGAGTAAAAGGGACAGAGAGAAAAACAAAGAGATGGAGAGCCACAGACGATCAGAAGCAGAACAAACAGGAAACAAACTTCCTCGGTCACTGGAAAAAAGAAAATTTACTTCCCATTTGACATATATTTCTATGCATAAGTCTTTTCCTTAACTTTATTGTTATCTTGTTCATGCTTTCCCTCACTTCTTTCCCTTATTTTATTCCTTTTTACATAATATCTTCTAATGAGCTACCTCAATTTCATTGTGAAATGGAGCATATATTAAAAAGTATACAGGCATCCTTAAATTTATATCTTCTCAGGCACTTTTCCTATTCACTACTTATGATTTAAAAACACATGCAGTACAGTAAGATGAATATATTAGTGATATGAATTAACGAATGTGCAGAAGTGGTAATATATGATAAACTCATTACACTTATATATCAAAAAACCTTTACATACACTGATAAATTTAGCCCTTTGGAGCTGTTGTGCCTTAGTTTGTTGACTCTGAGATTAATCTTAGATAGAGGCCAAAGAGACTGTTAAATCATGATCTAATGAATTCAAGGTATAGAGAAAGTAATGTAGTTACCTTGAAATCAGATTTTCCCACTCTGTATTCCCATGCTTCCTGTCAAGATCTACCTTATTCCTCTTACAGCCGTGCTGCTCAAGAACGATTTTGCTCACCAGTGTTCACTTGGCAGTATTTGGATACAGTTGATTCTTAAAACTGAGTGGGCAGTGCAATCAGTATCTAGGAGGTAGAGGCTGGGGATGCTGGTAGACACACACGCATGCACACACACAAACACACACACACACACACACACGACAGTACCCCATGACAAATAATCTGTCAACAGTGCCTAAATTAAGAAACCCTGTCTTAAATGAAGCTCTTATACAAAGCACTCTTCCTGGAAACTGTATCTAAATGCTGCCCATTTGGCCAGGATTAAGGAAGAGATATTGAAGGATTAGTCCAGCGGGTTGGAAAATACAATAGGTTGATTCTAGAAGCTGCCTTTGCCTTATGTCTATGGTAAATTCTCATGGGCGGGAAGCCCCAGGAGACTTGTATAATAAAATCCCTAGTATGCTCTACCCCATCCATCCTTTCCCCAAAGAAATTTCCTCATCAAGGCATTAAAAAAAGGGAAGTAGGAAAGAAATCCATACAAAATATACATTTAAAACAAAAATAAACATTGTAATCATCAAGTGAACTTAAAAATATGAAGAATATATTTATAGCAGAAGCTTTTGTACATCTCTCCACTAAAATTTATTTTTAAACCAATACAGGTTAAATAAATCTCAAGAAGGTCAAAAGGCTGCAGATATTTGTTCTACACATAAATTCTGAAGTTGACAAACCTGGATATATTGAAGATAGTTATCCACTGTGGTGCATTTTGGAATGTGGTATCCATGGTAAAAACTGAAATCGGGTCCAAACATGTTCTCACTGAACCAAACCTCAGCGAATGTGTTCAACAACCTCTTGTCATAGTCGTCAGTAACTCTACCTCCATACTGAATCTCGCCTATCATGTAGTGGACGGTGGTCCAAGAGATGCCCTGGGAACATGTATAGAACAATTACGTGGATCTGGCCACTGTCTTGCCCTTATTTGCCCTGCCATGTAGCATCCACATTCTTATTATCACCTGTGTCAGTCAGTCAGTTGTTCTTCATCAGTAATGCAAATAGGAAGTGCAGAAGGAAAATTAAACAGGCAAACACAAAGAGATACTCAAAGCTCATATTCATGATCTGACGTAGACTCTCTTCGTGGATTTATGTGTTTTCATACTTTAATATTAATATTAGAACTTTATTTTTTGAGACTACTGAGGCAGGTCTTTTAAAAAGCACACACTTCAAAAATGATCTTGATTCTCACATTTATTTTTTAGGAATTTAAAAAACAATACTCGCCAACTAACCCAAATCCTCCATCCTTGAAACAGGTCTTTTTAGGTTGTCTTATATAGGATGTCATCTCTTCTTTGAAAAATAAAATGATATTCAAAACTTTTCCATTTTTGCCCTGAGATCAAGAGGAAGCCTGATCTAAGTTGCTGTGACCGAAAGATGACCCTACAAGTCTATCAGATGTTCATAATTCACCCCAAAGCTGGGCACTCATGTGAGTCTGACCACTCAACCCAGGATGCCCAGTGACATAAGGCAGCAAACACGGTGTACCTTTTTGATATCCATGTCATCTAAGTGGTTCTGGATGAACTGCACCGTGGCGTTGAAGTCTGCTTGATTAAATTCATAGGGGATATTCCACCCCAGGGGACCAAACTTGCGCCTCTCCTGGACCGTGGAGTGCAGGAAAGCCACAGCGTACAGCATTGGCTTCCACTGCGCTCCACTGCTCACCTCTAGCAGGTCCTGGCTCACACCTGTGTGGTCAGTCAGGGGAAAGAGACCATCAGCTCTCAAATGTCTTTATTTCCTATTTCTTTTACAAGTAATTCGTTTTGTAAATTCCTGTTATGAAACTGCACTTAGTTTGAATTATTTTTATCACATTCATTCAATAATTATAGTTTTGGGCCGGTGAGATGGCTCAGCGGCGTAAGCGCCTGCCTTGCAAGCGCGAGGGCCCGAGTTCGACTCCCGGATCCCACATACGAAAAAGGGGGCCGGTGATATCGCTCAGCGGCACGGGTGCCTGTTGGCGCGCGAGGTCCTGAGGTCGACCCCCCGGTACCCACAAAAAAAAAAAAAAAAAAAAAAAATAATTATAGTTTTAAGATTTGGGTAGCCACGCATACAGACTGAAAACCAGAGTAACAGCCCAAAGAACATATAAAACATGTAAGACAATTGCGCTAAGTCAGGGTACACTTTTAAATACACAGTACGCACTGGATTACAATATCTTTTTTGTCTCTCTCTCTTTGCTACAATCTGTCTTTTATTTTGTTATATATATATATATATATATATATATATATAGATAGATAGATAGATTTTTTTTCATATAAGAAATACCCTGTGATATTTAAGCTTGTGTATACTGTGAATTGTACTCAAAAAAACTCAAAAAAAAAAAATATTTGGGTATCCAAAGACCATTTCTCTTTGGAGAAGTTCCAAAATAATTGGGAAGGGGCCTTACATGGGTTAAGTTCCTGCCTATTTAACAAGATAATGTAAAAATAAAATAGGGAATGAAGATCATGGCAGTTAAATAAACGTAGCTCCCATTACTCTAGCTAACGCAGCTGATGTAATAATTATGTTAGTATTTGCAGCATATAGTTGGAGCCTATGTCTGTAATTGATTCAATATTAATTAAAATTATACAGAAGCCAGGTATAACCCAAGTATTGCCCCAAATAATAATTATATTTATATATCATACAATTATATATTGTTTAATTGAATTTATTATTTAATCAATAGCATTCCTGTACAAAAATAACAAACTCACTAAGAGAGAAATTAGGAAAACCATACTTTCCACAATAGTATAAAAAAAAAACTTAGGAATCAATTTAACAAAGGAATAAAAGATCTTTACATTGAAAACTGCAGTACTTTGTAAAAGGAGCTCAAAGAGGACATCAGAACATGGAAGGATATCCCTTGCTCTTGGGTAGGAAGAACCAACAGTGAAAATGGCCATACTCCCAAAACTGCTATACAGATATAATGCAATCCCAATCAAAATACCAAAAGCATACCTCAGAGAATTAGAAAAAACAATCTTAAAATTCACTCGGAACAAGAAGAGACCTAGAATAGCACAAAAAAAAAAAAAAAATCTGGGCAACAAAGGCAAGGCACAGAGCATCAAAATCCCTGACTTGAAATTATCCTACAAAGCTACTATGATAAAAACAAAATGGTACTGGCAAGAAAACAGGCCTGATGATCAAGGGAACAGATTAGAAGATACAGAAACAACTCCAGGGGCGGTGAGATAATTCAGCGGCATAAGCACCTGCTTGGCAAGCGTGAGGTCCTGAGTTCAACTCCCGGTACCCACATAAAGGAAAAAAAGGGCCGGTGATATCGCTCAGCGGCACAAGCGCTTGCTGGCAAGCGCGAGGTCCTGAGGTTGACTCCCGGTACCCACATAAAAAAAAAAAAAAGGAAAGAAAGAAAGAAACAACTTCAAACACACTCAGCTTTATCTTCAACAAGGGGGCCAAGCACGTTCAGTGGAAGAGAGATAGACTCTTTAATAAATGGTGCTGGAAAAACTGGCTTTCCACATGCCAAAGACTAAAACTAGACCCATATCTCTCACCATGCACTAAACTAAAATCAAAATGGATCAAAGATCTAAATGTTAAAACAGAAACACTAAACCTGCTGGAAAAGAGAATAGGTAGAACTCTTGAAGATACAGTTGTAGGCAAATACTTTAAGAACAAAACCCCAACTGTATGGGAAACATTACAAAGAACAACTGGGATCTCATCTTACCAAAAGTGTTTTGCACAGCAAAAACTCACCAACAGAGTGAAGAGACAACCCACATAGTGGAAAATTTTTTTGCCAGGTGTTCCTCAGACAAAGGACTAATATCTAGAATACATAATGAACTCACCCCCAACACACACAAATTTAAAGACCCAATCCAAAAATGGACATCTGAAATGAATACACACTTCTCAGATGAAGAAGTACAAATGCCAAATAAATAAAAGAAAAAATGTTCAGCATCACTGTTCATTCGAGAGATGCAAATTAAAACAACGCTGAGATTCCATCTCACCCCAGAAAGAATGCCTATTATCAAGAATCAACCAATAACAAATGCTGGCAGAGCCGTGGGGAAAAAGGAATCCTTCTCCACTGTTGCTGGGAGTGTGGACTGGTGCAACCACTGTGGAAATCAGTGTGGAGGTTCCTCAAAAAACTAAAACTAGAGATGCCATTTGACCCAGCTGTTCCCCTTCTTGGTATCTTCCTGAAAGAATTAAAAGCATCCTAGCACAGTGATACATGAACGTTTATGTTTTTATGGGCTCTGTTTGTAATAGCTAAATCTTGGAAACAGCCCAAATGGCCATCAACCAATGAATGGATAAAGAAGATGTGGGTTTTTTTTATACAATGGAGTACTACTTAGCCATAAAGAAGGATTAACTTGAGATGTTTCTAGGTAAATGGATGCACCTTGAGACCATACTCTTAAGTAAAATAAATCGGACATGCATGTGTAAATATCACGTTGTTTCCTTGATGTGAGAAACTGAAAGTGTGAATAAAGACCAAAATGTATAATAGATATTGTGAAATAGGAAGAAAATGTTCAAATGGGAAGGGGAACTATGGAGGGGGGAACGGGAAAGGAAGGAAGAGAAAAGGGAAAAAAAAGAGAAAAGAAGGAAAAAGTGGAAACAAAGCTTTTGTATAAAGAGGGGAAGAGGAGGTGAAGAGAGGTGAGAAGAATGGGAAAAAAGAAGATCAAAATATATCATGTAAGGGTACAAATTCCCTATGATGAATGTAATCATTATATACATCTAAAATGTACCAATAAACTTAATTTAAAAAAAACACAGAAGAAAAAGATCATATAGAAGCCAGGTGTAACTCAAGTATGTGCCCCAAATAATAATCATATTTATATATCATATAGTTATATATTATTTAACTTTTACTAACATTATTTTTCTATTTTGTCCCCACATTACCTTGTAGACTAATAGGAATCTGACTCTTGTTAGCGACTGCCCCAAAAAATCTTATTGCAGATTTTCCAAATTGAAATACAATAACTCTGTCATTGTTGTTGTTGTTAAATATGTATCTTATTGACAATTTATTCCAGTCCTCCTGGAGAGATTTTATTGTCTCATTTTACATATGGGAAAACTGAAACTCAAGTTCCTGAGTGACAACTGAATGACAACCACCCAAAACAACAAAGCACTTGTCAAGAGGAAAAACTAGTTTCGTGACTTTCAGCTCCAACTTCCAAGCTCTTTTCAGGACCGTGAATCTGGACTGGATGTCCTGCAGAGCAGTCTTGGCACTAGTCACGACTGAAGGCTCATTTTGCCCTGTTTTGTTGCTGTTGCTCAATTTGTAACTTAGCTGGTGTTGGGACATGTGACCCCTGTGAAGTCAAGGCGGGCCATAATTTTAATTCAGACTTTCATCTCAGAAGAGGAGACAATACTACTTGAGGTATGACATAACACAGAAAGGTAAGTGTCTGGCTGGAGAACAGCACAGACTTCCACAAGCAACATCGGGAAACCAGAATGTGGGAATTCACGAGCTGGATTCTCCAGTGCTGCCGGAGCACATTTCCCATGGAGGATGACAAGAGGAGGCTGTCACCTCCTGTCAGGTTAAACCACTTCCTAAATCCGTTGTTATCATTTCTTTGAGAAAACTCCTACAGACTCTGGAGTATTCCTCTACTCACCACCATATGTTCTTTTCAGTCCCGCGCGGAGGCCCTGAGGTGGCTCATTGACAAACTTAATGGACATCTGAAGGAGTGTAATGGGAAACTGCTTATGAACCTCGGTGGTCATCCACAGGCGGAAGGCATCATGTACAGTCTTGGTTTCTGTAATTATGTCCATTAACTCATCCAGGAAATCAAGTCCTAGGTGGCAGTTTTGTAAAAGTGCCCATCCTCCCTAAGCCAACAACAATAAATGGAAATTAGGTTATTTTATGTTTCACTCAGGGATTTCAATTACTACTTTCTTTAGAAATTAAGTAATTAAAATTGAATAGCGAAGCACATTAACTTTAAATTAACCTAGGTCAAATTTAAGGATACCATTAATGTTGTTTAATTGAGATTTACTATGTTTTTGTTGTTCCACATATCTGTCCCATACTATACTACCTTAACAGTTACAGTGGTGACCTATGGTTGAGGTCATGCCTATAACTAAAATAATAATATCTAAATTAAAACATGAAATGACCTGGGAAGCTTATGCAAGAGGATTGCAAGTTTAAGCCCAGTCTGAGAAACTTAGTAACTTAGTAAGATCTTGTCTCAAAAAATAAATAAAAAGGGCCAGGGATGTAGCTCAGTGCAAAGGCCCTGGATTCAATTAATTAATTAAAAAAGTGTAGCAGTACTTCCAACATTGGTCAATTGAAAGCATCCATTTATCTCAGTTCCCTCCCCAAATTCCATTAAAACAAAGAGGATCTTTTTCCCAAAGCCATAAATTCTTAAGAACAAAGACAAAGTGAAAAAAAAATATTAAAGATCAAGAAAGCTGAACCCAAAGCTGGCATTCATGGAAAGCTGCATTGCCACCTGATTTACATCATGTAACTTTCCAAACACTCAGAAACAGATGGCAGGAGGTAGGTACCTCTGTAAGTGGGCAAGCAAGGCTAAAGGTAGAAGATAAAGTCCAACTCCTGGCGGGTTCCTGCTTCCCCCAGTGAAAGACGGGAAGTTGATTTCTTCAGAGCCAAAAGAGACTGGGATTGGACCAGAAATCAATACATTAAGAGTACAGGTACCGCAGGTGCAAAAAGTTACCCGCTGAATTTTGAGGCCTATTAGAGTACTTCCTTCTCCCACTGAGCTCTCAGATTACTATGGGCAGAAATGTACTCTCTAGACTGTGGGAGAAACTGCTCTGGGAATCTGACCACTCCAGAAACGAAAGCCTTAGAGAACAGTAAGCAATAAATATCTTTTGCAACAAATTATTCTATGAATATAAGAAGAGACTTTGTAAAGCAACCAGAGCCAACTTTGTGGTCATGCAATAACAATTATTCTATGGAATATTTTTAATAAAATCATCAAAATGTTTACACCACAACTCTGCAGTGTTTTCAGAACTAGACATTTGGTCTTACATTTGCCATGCCCTGATGCAAGAGCTTTCGAGCATGGACATCCTGGCCCTGCCCCATGGACACATAGCGGGTTTCTATTTTTAATCTCTTCCCCAAGGCAGTGATGGAGTCTGTGGGGTCCGAGCCCATAGACAGGAGACAGATGAGTGGTGTCCGTGGGTCAGATTCCTGCCATGTCTTTTCCAAGTCCAGAATAACTCCTTCTGCATATTTTTCTCCCATAGAGTCCATGATGTACTTGCGAGCCTGCCAAAAACAGTATAAAATTCAACAAAAATAGTTCATGCAACTCCCCCATGTATGCAAGCACTATGGTTTCCAAAATTCACATCCACAGTAATCCTGCCAGGACATAGGTCAGATAATTATTTTTCTTGTTTGCTTGCTGCTTGTTTATAATCCCATTCTACAGGTGGCGAGCCTGTGTTACTTGTCAAACACAAAATTGGATAGTTTAAAGTTTAGATCCCAAGTTGGGTGACTCTCTAGAGCCCATTTCAGTACACTGATTGCTTCTTGCTATCTTTAACAAATAAAAATCTTCTCCTTAGGATGCTTGAATACAAATATATATATTTGAATAATCAAGTAACCAGCACAATAGGTACTTATTGACTAGATAATTATCAAATATCTACAATTGAATAACTTTATTAGACATTTACTGAATAAAATGGATGAAATTTTAAAGTTTTAATCCATAATCTTCCTCCTCATCATGGTTACCATCCCTTTCCATTTTTGGTTCATCTCTTTCTACTGTTAACATTGTTTTGAATAAAATGCATGCTTACAAGATCACAGACTTTGTCAACTTTATGATGCAATATAAAAAATTCCAGTAACAATATAAACCTTTTTCAAACAAGATCAAAAGAGAATTTTATTTTTCAAACAATAGAATTCTGAGTATGACCCTTAGTCTTTATTCTCTCCCTCAAAAATAACCAGATTCACCAAAGATAATTTTCCTCCAATTCCAATGTCTTCTTCCAATCGAGTGAACAAAACTTAGGATTCTCTTCTCAGTGGTATTCCTCAGACTAATCATTCTCACAAAACAAGCAGAGTCTAGCTATGGGTGCAACACAAGTGCAACCTTTCCCAAGTCAGGTAAGTAGTCAGCCTCCCCACCCCCATATCTAGAAAAACACAAAAAAGCTTCAAAGGGAGCTTCCCTTGAATCAAAGAGCTTTCAGATAGACCAGGACCCAAAGGGAGGTGGGGCTGGCTAAACTATTATCTTTCGCTTAAAAGCATCCAGAGTTTGTTTCAACCAGTAATACAGCCTCTTCCTTCATCTTTAATATCTTGCTATTCACCCTTTAAATGATTGTCATAACCCAAATCTCCAAGCTTGCAATTGGTGTAATGTCCTTCACTCATCTTTGTTCCCATTACAGGTTAGAATGGAGGGCAGTGACCATTACAAAGGAATCTCCTGGCTTGTCAACACCTCTGACAAAAACACCTCTTGGTAAAAGAGGGGAACTAGCCGCAACTGAGTCTAAGCTGTTTGATGTGAAGAGAGGTTCTACTTCCTGATTCCTCCTGATCTGTGGACACTCCCCAAACACACTTTATCATTCACAAGACAGGTAAAGGGTTTCTTTTATTTATTTATTTTTTTTTTTGAGACAGGATCTCACTATGTAGCCCAGGCTCGCCTTGAACTCATAGCAATTCTCCTGCCTCAGCCTCCTGAGTGCTGGGATTACGGGCATGTGCCACCACACCCAGCTTCAAGGGTTTCTTTTTAAAAAAGTCTGCTGTGAAATACCCATATATCCATGAGAATATAAAAAATAAAAAAGATGAGCACTTCTGTTCCCTAAATTTATAGCAACTAATCCCGAAAAGGCTGGGACATTTTGCTGTGAATCCATCCCTCCATTGCCTTCTCAATCCCATTCCCTCCCCATAATGTCCAGTCCATCATATCAACAGCAGCCTAAAAGACATGTCAATTTGGTAGAGTAGATGGATTTTCTTGCCCTAGCAACTATCTCTAGATGATTCTGGAGAAAGTTAACCCAGCTGGCTTCCCAAAGGTCCAAGAAGGGTTGATCAGGGCCCTCACTGGCAGGGCTAGGCCAGTGGCAATGAAAAGATACAGCAATGCCAATTATTCTCATATCCCTCATTATTTTTTCTAGGTTGGCAAGATCCACTCTCAAAGTCTCTAACTTGGGTCTAGATTCCCACACACTTCTCTGCAGTCTTCTGATAGGTATTTTAAGTTTGTCTGACATGTTCTTTGACTTTCTCAGAAGTCTACTCTATTTACACATTCAATTATTCCCTGAAACACTGGGCTCTGTGATCAGGAAGGAGGTGGAAGGCTGGATGCTCAGGCATTCCACAGTTGCAGCTGTTTCTCAGCCTCAGGTAGCTGCCAACCATGCAGCACCTCCATACTGAACCTCATCAAGATTCAAGTGCTTTCACCTCCAGGACAGTGAGGAGCTCGACATGCTCCATACCACCATACAACTCAGCATTGACTCAACATGAATGTTACCATCCAAGCCATGAGTTAATGTGCTAGAATACATTAAGGGCCGCATGTACCTAATTTAGGCTTTCCTGGCCAAATAGTCTCTGTTGCAGTGATTCATTTCTACCATTAAACCACAAAAGCAGAGACAATGCATAAGTCAATAGGCATGGATACATTCCAATAAACTTCATAGTCTGGTTTGATCATTCCACAATGTATACACATAATGAAACATCACATCTTATCCCATAAACATGTATGAGTATTTGTCCACTAAAATAAAATAAAACCTTAAAAATTTTATAGACACCGAAATTTGGATATTATCTAATTTTCACATATCACAAAATGTGATTCTTCTTTATGATTTTTGAGGTATTTAAAATATGAAAACTGGACTGGGGATGTGGCTGAGTGGCAGAGCTCTTGCCTTGCACGCACAAGGCCCTAGGTTCGATACCCAGCACCACAAAAATATGAAAACTATTGTTAGTTCACAAGTTAGACACAGGTAGTGGATTCATTTTTACCGGTGAACCCTAGCTTACCAACTCTGGGAATAGATGATGGGGAGGGCTATTTTGCTTATAATGGAAATTAAGACTGAATTCTGGGGATGACATTCCTGTTCCTAAAAAAAGAAACATTCTCAGATCAGGTTACAGCCAGATTCCAATTAGCTCCAAGTCTAGAGTTACAATGAGTCCATGATGCAAACATGTAATTCATAAGAATATTCCACAATTCCTGATAGGCGTCCGACATAGCTGACATGGATCTGAAACCACAGCATACATGTGCAAGAAAGAGTAAATACCTTTACCTTTTTTACTTCAACTTTAATCCAACACCTTGAATTTTCTCAATGGGTCACAAGACCATCACTCCCTACATTCTGGGGTCTTTCCATTGCAAGAAATTCCTGTGATACACCAGGTATGAAACTTTGACCACAACCTCCTCCTCTGTCCAAGGAAGAGTGGCAGGTCTTTGGGACAGAGCAGTAAACAAATAAACCTGCCTTTGGTAAGCCTGCGCCTTCCTAGGATTAGTCATAGCTTGAGCAAGTAATAGCAAATAAACTTATTTTAAGAATTTACAGCCTGAAAGATGACATGAAAGTACAAAAGCAATTAATCTTGCAGAAATATATCAGAGAAGGCTTGTTTCTGAAAGGAACACTTAAGCTGCTACTCGGATACTGAGTGGCATTTACCTAGGAAAAGAAGACAGCTAGGTGGATCAGAGTGGTGATCATTACTTGCAAAAGGCACATGTGCAGAAATTTTGGAGCAGAAAAGGGCATATCACTGACCAGGACAGAAAGGATGTGTGGTGTAACCTCGTGTAAGAGCTGGTTCAGCGTGGGCCAACCAGGCCCCTGCACTAACTGTCAAACCAATAAAAGTAACACACGCCGGGACCAATGGAAATACACTGCCACATTCCTAATGTTCACACTGCACCAAAGTCTGAAGAACATTTTGTTCCAGTATATCTGGTCCTAATAAAGCAGACACAACCTTTGAGTAGGAGAAAAGCTGAACTAACAAGCCTCCTCATATGTACTAACCTCCCTTCGTGGAATATTTTTGAGGTGCCAAGGTGTATGTAGCATGAGAACCTTCTGACTGTGCAGAATTCTTGCAACCAGGCTGCTGAATGCTCTCTGATGTGGACAGTCATGCTCAGCAAAAATGCACAAAAGCAGTAATGCACAGCCTGATGCTGCTTATGGGGAATGGGGATTGACTGTATCTAAGCTGTAGACCTTCCAGCATGCTTCCCAAGAAGCTGTCCGGGAGGAGCTCACAAGAGGACTTGAAAGCGAGAATAAAACATCAGCGAACATACGGTATTTCCAGAGGGGCCTCTAGGCCTTGTTCTGTACTTCAGTATTATAAGGAACATGGGAAGCCACTGAAGGACTTGAAAAGGCTGAGAAATCACAGGTTCTTTTCATTTCTTCTAGGATATACAGAATATGCCAGAGTAGACATGAAAGAACAAAAGGTTACCAGTAAGGAAGCCATGCTTGTGGTCAGCCTAGGGTTAACAGAGATGAGATAAAGAAGGCAATGTCACAAAGAAGCTTTTTAGACTTATATTGCAGCATTGAACCTCATGAAGTTGGAAGAAAAGAAGGAAGGAAGGAAGGAAGGAAGGAAGGAAGGAAGGAAGGAAGGAAGGAAGGAAGGAAGGAAGAAAAAGAAAGAAAGAAAGAAAGAAAGAAAGAAAGAAAGAAAGAAAGAAAGAAAGAAAGAAAGAAAGAAAGAAAAAAGGAAAGAAAGAAATGCTATATTTGAAACTACCCTTCTGTACTTCCCTGAAGAAATAAGGCAAATGTTTAACAATTCATTTGGGCAGAATAAAAGTAATGAAGGAGAAGAAAGAAAAACTGAAAGGAACGGTTATCTCAGTGCTCTGAGTAGCAAACCTCATTTTTCTCTTCTCAATAAACCATTGTATCTAGTTGTTTTCATGATTCCGTGGCACCCAAGTGGACTTGGAGGTGATTACTCCGTATGATTTTAACACTCCCCCTGGAGAAGGAAGGGGAACCGGCCCTACATTCTCTCCTAGACGCCAGCCTATTGTACTCCATGGTTTTGCCTGAGAAGCCCTTAAGGAGTCAACCTTTTAATTGTGAAAGCAAGATTCAAGTCTCATTAGTGGGTAAACCTCTATGATTTTAGCTAGCAGACTGATGCTCTTGGAAAGATTTTGCAGGCAAGAGTCACATGTAAACTCCAAGAAGTTTTAGGACAACCTGTTTTCTTACATCTAGAGCTATGACATTTTGGAGGGAAAATGACTTTGGGTTTGGGCATGCTGTCCATCCCTCTAGATTGCTTTCTCCCTCCTGCCTCTACATTCTTCTTGCTTAAATAAGCACTAATTTTCTACTAGCAAAACAGAGAGGTGGTATCATCTTGAGTTATTACAAAATGATGCACAAGAACAATACATTACCTTTATGTCGTAACTTACATGCCAAGCTTAGAATCATGGTTTTCTCATTTACTTTTGTTGCCCCACTTGGACCAAAAGAGCTTAATAAATCACATAGCCTAATGTACACCTCACTAATTTATTTGTTATTTACTTTTCCGTTTTTCACATTTGTGTTGCTACAAAATTACACAGCAGCCTACAGGGAAATTCTCATTGGTAATGATATTTTAAATATTTCTTTAAATTTAAAGGGAAATTCTCCTTCAAAACAGTCTCTTATGTTTCCATTTAATGCATACATTTTACCTGGGCAATGGTTCTGTCAGGACACCAGGATCTAATAAGGAGAAGACGTCGGAAGCAGTCAAGAGATTTATCATAGGCATTTGGAAGAGGTTCCTCCTCAGGGTTCTCTTTATCAAACCAAATTTTCCACATTTTCTCATTTCTTGATATCTGAAAACAACATGGGATAAGAGATGTGTCACAGCACACAAAAATCTTTCAGTAATAGTTCACAGACACTATTCATCAAACCTTCTGGCTGTTTAAGACATGTGCAAACTGTATCTCTTTACTGCTTTTTTATTTCACATTCTAATGCCAAAAAGTCTGACAGTCTAAAATCAAACGTGATTTGCTCCACAGTCAGTCTGTATTAACACCAGCCTACTGTTCCAAATAGTAACAAAGGACAGTCCTTGGATGTTAGATTCCCACTATGCCTTTATGGTAACAAATTTGTAAAAAATAAATAAACAAACAAATAAATAAATAAATGCAGACTCGATTTCCTTATTTTAAGGAAGTCTGATTTGCCCCACAAAATTCTCTCATGATTAAGAACCAAACCTTATTCACTCATGTTTCTTCACTCCTCAGAACCACTCCTGACACAGAAGGCATTTAATACATGTTTTTATTGAATAAACAGGTTTTTGGTCAATACGCTATTAATCTAGAGTAATCTGAGATATGCCCTATAATATTATCATCAAACAAATGGTCAGACACCTGCTACCTGCAGGCAATGGTTAATGAATAAAAGAACATAGCTCATTATCTTCTGGAGCTCAGAAATCAAAGAAATACAAGCTTTACAGAGGCAAGCCTATCAAAAGCACTGAACAAACAACATCTACAGATAAATACAATTTTATGGTCTCTGGGGTATTCTTTTGATTGAAGCCTCAAGTTTATTTGTTGTGATCTAATCAAAGAAAAAATCACTCCATGTTCATATTTAGAGAATACCATGTTAGAACAAAAATAGTAACCTATTTCAATCATGAAAGACTATATAATATGACAGATTTTGGGTGTATTATACAGTCTCCAGAAGGCAGCAATTTCAATAACAGACTGTCTTCCGGGAAACCTCACTGGGGTCATCACATGGGGGAATAAACTACAGGGCATCATTATCTCCAAAAGTAAAGTTATTTAACCCAAAAGAATGGTTTTCACCCCAAGTCCATGGTAGTAATAACAATTTTCACAAGTTGTAAAGCAAAACATAAAATGTAGCAGAACTAAGCATCTGGTCAATTTAAAACTGGAAAGTCAAGAATATGAGGACATTTGCTTAAAAAAAAAGCCTTCGACATTTTTAGCTGTCAATCTCACTTCTTTACAGTCACCTGATATTGAAGAACCTTCCCACACTTCTACAATTCATCAGGCTCTGACTGACTCTGGAAGGACAATAACTTTTAAAGATCAGATGTCAAGTATCTGCCTGAGGTTTATACCTGGATGCCTAACTAAGGCAGTGTAATGGGAAAAGCAAGAGAGGAAGAAGGGAGAGAGAAAAAAAGCAAGAAATGAACCTCTGTATTACAGGGAAGTTGTTCATATTTATTTAATTATTAGGAAGCTTTTTAAGTCATATAATTATTTAACAGATTGAATTTATCAGTTTTTCTAATTATGGACTTCCAATTGGTGATACACACATATGGCCCAAAACAGCACTAAACTTCCTGGGCACATTTCTTCCTGAAAGACCAGTCTGCAGTGCACAGTATGCTTAATCAGAGAGCTGGGAGCTACAAGGAAGGTCAAGCCCATGTAACACCACTTAAGAGTTATGATATTGAGAAGTGTCCCTCCTCCACACATATTATTGCTGGTGACAAATGAGAAAGCTGTTTGCCATGACATTTACTTAAGTTTATTCAAAGAACATGTTACCTGATCAAGGACATCTGAAAACTGTCTAAGTTTGCTCAGTTCTACCAAATTCAGCCAAGTCATATCCAGGATCCATTTTGCTGGTTTAGGAGGACAAGCTTTAAGATCCAATGAAGCACCACCTTTGAAATTAAACATTAAAAGTTACCAGATTTTTCCATCTTTACTGTAAAACAATCCATTTAGTAAATTTTTATTAAAGTATTTAATTAATTATTTTAGTACCTTAATATGTGTCAAGCACAAAAATATAAATCAGGTGAAGATTATGCCTCAAAATTGAATAAATGAATAGATGATTTTAGAAAAACATTAAATAATCAGTAATATAGCTCTGGAATCAGGCAGGTGCAGGATTCTATCCTGGCTCCACCTGACTAATGTCTAGGACAAGCCATCTCATCTGTCTGAGCCTATGTTTCTAAATCTGTAAAATGGGACTAATGAAGCCTGAGTGTCATGGTGTAAATGGGTAAAGCACCCTCACACAGGGTTGGGGACATGGCAAATGGTCACCAGATGGGCACTTACTGTCAATACTGGGAATGGCCCAATATTGGTATAAGGTAATTTGTAATAGAGAATTTATCTAGAAATCTCAGTAGCACTAGATGTGTTCGAAGAATTCTGTTCTATAAACAAATACATTATTTACATCCATTCTGAGCACATCTCCCCCAGGGCCTCTGTGCTAATCATTTATGTTCGCTCAACCTAACCACAAAAAAAAAAAAAAAAAAATTTCCATTTGGTAATGATTCCTATTATTTCACTAATGACTAACTTAACACTTGTGTAACTCATCTCTTACAAAACCAAAAGATAAATGAAACATTAAAAATATTACTGTCGCCCACATCAGAAAAGCTCAGTGTATAAACAATCATATTTTAAGTAAAAGAAAGCACTAGGAAATCTTCTTTAAGATAAAATATGGTGTTTAATAAATAACATCCATTAGAGTAGTTCAGGGAAAATATGCTTTAAACATTATTCTTCACAGAATATAAGCAATCCATCTGGTCACCTTTAAAATCTTTCTTTGAACATAGCATGTAATAAACAAATAATAATATTCAAGATACTTATTAAGCCAATCTCTACTTTATCCAAACACCATGTACGTCATTAGTTATCTTTTGCCAAATCCATCTTTGTACATTTACTACAGTTAAGTGTGGTCTTGAAGCCATTTCAATGGAAATGTTAGCTCAAAAATAAAGAAAAATTGTTTTAACTCATGGAGCAAAAAGGATCTAATGACAATGGCATTGTACTCAATAAATGCCACACCAGTTTGCATGGCAACTGCCCATTTTCCAGTAAACTGAAAAGAATAAAGTACTCACCAGCAAGCTAGAGAAAAGCTATTCTTTTAAAAGAAAGTATGTTCCTCGCAGGCCAAAGCATTATTCAGTGTTTAGAAGACAACTGTGTTGTAAATATCTTGCCTTCTCCAAAAGTGTACAATGGGGCACAAGGAATGATTGTATCTTGGGAAAAGGGACCTATTCCTGGATAATATGGCATCAACTTAACAGAGTATTTGATGAATAAACAGCTGAGAAAGGAATAATTCAAAATAAATTCTCAAGATGATCAAGAATTATTCTATTTCCTTCATTACTTGAACTCTTGCTTGGGGGGAAGTAAATGTGGGTTTTTATCATAATACTTCATTAAAACGATACTTGCTTACAATGAAAAATTTATAGAAGTTATAGCACTGAGACATAAAGTGCCTTAGCTAAAGCAAATTTAGAAAGACACCTACACTGGTCCCTTGCATCCAGACATAAATAAAAGACCAAAACAGAATATTTCTTCTATATGTCCTAGTCCATTTTGGCTGCTATACTAGAATACCATCTTCTGGGTGGTACTCTATTGATAAACTGCAGAGTTTCATTTATCACAGTTCTAGAGGACAGAAAGTCTGAGATCAAGAAACCAGCAAATTTGGTGTCTGGTGAGAGCCCACCTGCTGGGTCACAGACAGCATATTCTGTGCAAGCTCACATGGTGGAGGGGTGAGGGATCTCTCCCCAAGCTCTTTCATAAGAGCATTGATTTCACTGTTGAGGGCTTTGCCCCATGACTTAACTACCTCCAAAGGCCCCACCTTTTAATACTAAGAATTGTAATACTGTAAAGAGTACGTGGGTAACCTAGAGAGTATAGGGCCCCAGTCATACAAATACAAAGCATTTTGTATACATACATATATGAATATAATGTATATTTTATTCTCCTTGTTTGCGAGATGAGTAAAAAATTTGAAAAGGTTAAGACTCAAGACTACACTTCAATGAAGTGTAAGGACAACATACTTTCATCTTCCCAAGGTAAACCTTCCTAACCTAAATACATTTGCTGCCTTGTAATAGCAACAGAACTCATTCATTTAGATTTGAATTCAGAAATGTTTGATTTGTGGATTCTCCTCTCTCTTTCTCTTTCTTGTTTCTAACCTTTGAACTCTTGCTCCTATATATATCTGAACTTCATTTTCCAACTTTTGCCATTCAGAATGTATGGAAGATAAGTATATGGAGACATGACACTTTACATAAATGTGCAGGTAGAGAAGTTCCCTTCTCTAATAAACCCATAGTATCTTACTGATTTCTGGCCTCAGTGACTGGCCCACCAGCTGTTGGAGTTTCCTAATGGGTAGCTGTCCTGACATTCTCGATTCAGGCATAAAGTGCATTTCCTCATGGAAATAATACTGAACCCTGTATCCAAGTATGGCTGACACACTGGAAAGCATACAGTATGGCAGGATGATAAGAGACATGAGGTCTAGAGTTTAGAAGATGACCCTTAAAATATTGGCTTTGCCATTTTCTTAATGAGTAGTTTTGAGCACAATCATTTGACCTTTTCAAACTTCAGTTTTTGCATATATAAAACAAGGTTGGTAAAATATACATAATAAGATTATCAAGAACTCATATAATTCATACAAATCGCAGAACATATAGTATGCTCGGCAAATGATGAGTGTTATTACATTATCTTCAGTACTTTACTGTATTTTGATCCATCTGATGTTTGCATGGGTTGCACAGGTTTTGTGGGTCTTTGGCACTCAGCAGTTATGTATAATACTGCTTTGTGAAACAGTTGCAGATGAAACTTTGGAAAAATTACATCACAAATCTGCCTTTCAGTAGATGGATGAGAGATACCTGATATAAACTTTCTCTTCAAGGGCAAGAAATCACTTTAAATACCTTGAAACGCTATTTAGAAAGTGCTTTGGTCTGCAGTGTCCTCCCAAATTCGTATACTGAAATCCTAACCCCAACCACGATGGTGTTAGGGATGCACCTCATAGGGGATGAGTGAGACTAGAGAGCTCATGAAGACAGAGCCCTCCTGAATGAGATTCCTATCATCAGAAGTCACAAAACAACTCGCTTCTCGAGCTCTGCTCTCTGCCATGAGAAGATACAATGAGAGCTCAGCCCATTGCAACCTAGAAGAGAGCCCTCAGCACCCTGGTCTCAGACAACTGACCTCCAGAACTGTGAAAAAAAGAAATTTCTGTTGTTTATAAGCCACCTAGTCTATGGTAATTTGTTACAGCAACCTGAACTGACTAAGATACAGTTACCTTAAATATATTTTCCAGACATTAAAGAACATGATGATAATTTCTATCTCCCAGCCTTCCACTCAGCTGTATTGTTCCAGTGGCCCAGTGGGTCTACCTGTGAGCAATGGTGCAACAAATGCAGGACAAATAACTCATGGGATGAGCTTCACAGTCTCCTCTCCACTCTGCCCTAGTGACCCTGCTCATTCTGCTTTTTCTTTATCATGCCACATTCACTCCCACAGGAGGCCTTTATGATGTCCCCCTGCCTTCAACATCCTTCCTCTAAATGGTCATGTGGACATTGCCTCTTGTTTCTCAAATCACTGATCACCTAGCCATCTCTAGGACAGCTACTCTATTAGAAATCCCATTAGATTCCTCATTTAAAGTTCTAAACTTTCACCAGCCCACACACCCTGTAACCTTGTATTGCTCATTTCCTTCTGCTTTTACCATAGTACTTACTATCCTCTCACCTACTCTTTCCACATACTACATATTTTATAATTTACTTATTATTACTTCTTTTTTCTGCACCTTCATCAAATATATATATATATATATATATATATATATATAGATATATACTCATTTTATAAGGGGTTTTGTTCCCTGACATGTTCCAAATGCCTATTCCATGCCTAGATACACAGTAGGATCTTCAATAAATATTTATTATACATTCTACAAATGAGCAAATAAAATCTCTCACATACTTTAAGTGCAATGCAAAGAAAACATTATAATCTAAAAGAATACAGCAAAGGGCCCTCACAATAATTCTGACACCAGTGTACAAGACTTTCTACTGACCTTTAATAAGAGTGAGAAACTCTTCATGCTTGACTCTGTTCCTCTGGATGTCAATCTTTAGAGTTAGCAGCAAGGTAAAGAGGAATTTGTGCTCCTCGTAAAGCCCACGGGCAGCATACTTGTAAACCTCATAGGTCATGTGCTCAATGATATTAGCAATCCTCTTGCTTGTAATTGGACTCTTACCAGACCTGAAAAAGAAAACATTTAAATCAGGCTTACCCCACTGCCCTTTTCCATTGCCTACAAAAGCACTGTCTTTAATGTAGAATAACTAACTTTGGAGGACCAATTTTTATTTTTACACATCAAGAGTAAGCCTCCTAAATCTAAAATGACAAGCATTCTCTCAACATGAAATGACACAGAATCTTTAATGTTGTCTAAATCCATTTTACCCACAGGGTATTATCACTCACAACGATGTCTTGGGAATTTTCTTGTTTAATAGACACACATGAAACTAAAGCTATCAAATCAATGGAGGAATAGCTGATACAGCTTTCCCTGAGTACAAAATGACAAATCAGAATAATTTGTTAATACATTGGCAATTACACTAATCTTAGATTACAAAAAGTAAAAGACTTTTACTAACCAAGAAGAAGGAAATAATAAATGTAATGTCATCATTCTAGTCCACAGATAAAGAATTCGGCTTGGCTTCCTGAGTACAGGCATACCTGGCTAAGGAAAGGTCAAACAAGCCCAGAAACTGGCGAAGTGAAGTCTGATACATGTCATTAACCAAGCGCATCTCAGCGATGAGGAAGTAGAGGATGCTGCCCCGAGTAGCAACTGAAAGACAAAGAGCAAGCCTGCATGTACTACGAGAGTGGAAAATAAATGATCCATGTGAAATGATCAGCCTAAAATTTAAATGAAAACTACTTCTATATTTTTGTCTTATCAGCAGCTGCCAACTCACAATCATATCTACACCAATGCTCCTTTATCAATGTATTTAATTCTTATGTATAAGCTTTGCATACGTAGTTTGCTATTTATGTTAATCAAATGGTTCTTCCAATTTTAGCTTTTGATCTCTTATAAATATATTTTACTATGTTTACTATAGGTAAAAAGACAACCAAAGGAATTCAAATGCTTTGTATTTAACATCCAATTGCCACTTAGAACCTTATGTGAGGTTCATGAGGAATCCGTACCTAAAATTGGCCTCAAATTTGCAAAACAAGTTATCACAAAGATGATGCTCCTGACTCTCCAGCCATAGATGACATCATTTCACTCTTTTTCCAGGAGGAATGATAAAGCACTAAAGGATAGTCAGCTGAACACTTAAGAGTACATTCCTTGAATAACCAGTGAACCTCTCTTTGTAAATTAGTGGCTGAGGATGAACACGAGAGAATCACTTTCTGAATACAAAGACTGTAAACAAGGTACTGACGTACAGTTACCAAACAATAAACGACTAGTGAACAGTCCCCAGTGCCACATTTATTGCTCAGATTTTACTGGTTTGTAACCAGATGTCTAACAAAAAACTCTTCTTTACTAACTTAAGAATAAGTTCATCAGAACATTAAAGGATTTGCCAGCTAGCATGAATTACAGGCATCTTACAAATTTAGATCCTAATGCAATTTTTTTCATCTCAAATTGACTGAAGTTCCCAAAAGATGCCACAAAACATTACTGACCACTCCACTTTGCTTAGTCACTTGTATAACTTCCTGCTTCATTCATTTTGTCTGATTCTCATTTCTTTCTGCCTCCATTTTCCTGTGACATTTGTCTTTCATTAACAGACTCACCAGGTCTATATTCCTCCCGGGCTGAGTTAATTTGAATTTCTGTCTCAGCAGAAATTTCCAGCTTCTGTGTCACCTCTTCTGCTGTCTTTTTGGTGTTACTCAGTACAACAATTAGACTCTCATCTTCCACCAAGGACCCCTGAGTGCTTGTCAGGCGGTAAAGCAAATTATCTTCTAGTTCCTTCATCCTCCTTTTGTTTGCAGTTACATCTTCCATCAAATGAGTTCTTTCTTTCTCCAATTCCTGTTAATTTGCATAAATATATTTTCTTCCTAAATTAACAACTATCGTTGGGGGCATCCCTTAAAAAGTTAACCTAGGGGGCCGGTGAGATGGCTCAGCGGCATAAGCGCCTGCCTGGCAAGTGCAAGGGCCCGAGTTCTACTCCAGGACCCCACATACGAAAAAAGGGCTGGTGATATCGCTCAGCAGCACGGGTGCCTGCTGGCATGCGAGGTCCTGAGGTCGACCCCCGGTACTCACAAAAAAAAAAAAAAAGGTAACCTATATGGCTGCTCTCCAGCAGCTGTACTGTATTTTTCATACTTCGCTGCAGAAAATATGGATACCTAAAAGGAGAACTAACAGAAGAAAAAAAAACATGGAAAATGATCTAAAATTTGCTAAAAAAGTATTACCAGTATACCCATTATCATTTAAGTCAAATCATTTTTAGTGACTTCTGTGATTGTATTTAATACATAAATATAATATTTTGGAAGATAAAGCATATTTGATGACAAATATACATATCTCTGATTAAATATATTTATTCTGTTCAGTCTTCTTAAAAGGAGTTGTACTGCTGTTTGAATGTGATTATTTCAGTATCCAATTCTGCATCCAATTCTGTAAAAAGCAACTCATCAAAAACAGGCAAGGAACCTAAGCTGCTACTGTAGGTATGTTTACATAGAAAAATCTTCTCTGCTGAAAAGTTGCTATTCTCTCCAACAGAAGTGAAGTTTTGTATCTTCTCTGAGGGAACTTTAGAGATAGCTAAGAGAGCAAGGCTTTGGAAGACTACTGTCCTCGTTGGCTATTTCCTCCTCTTTGCAGCTTGAAGAGGAAGAAAGGAGGAAAAGTAAGTGACGCTGAGTGAGACAAAGGAAGCATGAAACTGGAAGCTGGGAGACAACAGAGAAAATATGTTTTTGGTGCCAAGTCCTATTGTACATGAATGTCAAATGTTATATGAGACACTAACTTTGAAGCTAAAGAAAAGACTCAAAATTGGAAAGGATAATGAGTAAACAGTTACCTAAGTTTCTAAAAAAAAGAAAGATACGCATTAGAGAGTTAACTTGAAAGCTTTTCTAAATATCTTGTCCACTGACAACATACCTAAGTTTAACTGTATTAATTATGTGTAACTCCCTACAGGAAAATGATGGTTAAATGCAGGCAATTTGAACCGCAAAATCAGAAGAAAGCATTTCTGGCAATTCTGAATGGGACTCAGTGTGGTTACTTGGCCATATGGCACCAGGATCAAATTCCTAGCAGAGCATCAGGAAGGTAATTACTCAATTGGGTATTCTGGATATGGCTCAGTAGGTTCTGGAGATTCTACTCCCTACTGAGAGAACCAAAAATGTATGCAGTGATGAATCATATGAAATCATATAAAACATAATGGGACTGCTCATTAGCTATACAAGATTAACTGTGATTTATCTTTGTTATGACCTAGTACTGACACAGTCATCAAGGGAAAGGAGAGGCCAGACCTAGGCAAAACTGTCACTGTTAACCATTATGCAGGTTCTTTCACTTTAGGAGTTAAGGAAATGACTCATTTTTAGTACTTACCACATGAATATCGGAAACTTATTGCCTTAAGCAATCCATAATTTATGTTTTGTTTTAAACACTGTCGATATGCTGATAGCTCCCAAATTTATATCTCAGCGTCTCATAGCTGCCCCTTATATTCTCTATCAGTGCTTCCACTTGGACTTCTAGGAGACATCTTCTACTCAGTACCATTAGCAAAACTGAACTTCTGATCCTCCCTGCAAAGCTGCTCGGC
This sequence comes from Erethizon dorsatum, assembly GCA_028451465.1. Taxonomy (NCBI): domain Eukaryota; kingdom Metazoa; phylum Chordata; class Mammalia; order Rodentia; family Erethizontidae; genus Erethizon; species Erethizon dorsatum. The sequence continues at coordinate 63,726,792 of CM051833.1, forward strand.
CCCAGGCTTCCCCCGTCCTGCAAATGGCAGGCAACTCCATTCTCCAGGATGCCTGGTGAAACCCCTGAGCCCTTTTGATCACTTTTTCTCGAGCCCCATAGTAAATTCATCTGTGAATCCTATCATCTCTACTTCAAAAATACATTCATAATTAGTCATTTCTCACTACCGCTACAGTAATCTAGTCCGATCTATCATCACCAACTTCCTTCCAAATTCCAGGATCCAAACAGGTCTCCCTGGCTCCATCCTCACCTCCCCCTGCCATTGTCTATTCCCAATCCAGCAGTCAGAGTGATCCCTATAACATACACCTCCTCTTTCAGTCAGAATAAAAGCTGTGATTTTTACAAGACCTGAAGGCTCTACCAAACTGGCCCCAGACTCCTTAATACTGGTATCTCTTTCCCTACTATTTTCCTCCTCTTGCATTTCATTCTAGCCAGAATGAGCACTGCCCAAACCAGTGGTTTTCAAAGCTGAGTACATTAAGATCACCTGGAAAACTTGTTTAATAGGCTTGGCACAGAGTCCTGCAATCTGCTCTTCCAACATAGTCCCAGTTTAATATTCTGGGTACCCACTATGCTAGTATTCTGGGTATCCACTGTGAGATGCTCTGCCTTAAATACAAAAAGTCCTTTCTTGCCTCAGCATCTCTGCATTAGCTGTTAATTTGTCAAGTCTGTTCTTCTTCCACTATATTAGTCCCTTTCCCATTGCTAGGACAAAATACCTGACACCTGCAATTTAAAGAAGGAGAGGGTTATTTTGGCTCAAGGTTTTAGCAGATTCAGGTCATGGTCAGCTGGCTCCAAAGGACAAACATCATAGTGAAAAGGCACAGTGAAGGGGAGCTGCTCATCTCATGGTGGACATTAAGCCAAGAGTAAGGAGAAGCAAGGGGCCACGATACACACTTCCAGGTCACACCCCAGTGACCCCCTCTTCTGATCAGGCCCCACCTCTTACCAACACATTCAGCTATGAACTCATCAATGGATTAATCCACTGACAAGGACAGCATGATCCAATCACCTTCCAAAAGCCCAACCTGTGAACATACGATATGAGACTTAGGGGGGCACATTTTAGATCTAAACCATAACGTCTGCATAACTCATTCTCTCCCCTTCTTCAAGACTTCCTTAGAAGTCACTTTCTCAGTGAGACTGACTTTGATTACCCTCAAGCTGGATCCTACACTAGTTCTCTGTCTTACTAAGCTTTATAATTTTAATAGCCTTTAACACCTTCTAACACGTTATGTTCATATATGTTATGTATATTTTACGTTATGTTCATATGTGTTATGTTAAAACATAACATATAATTTACTTATACTATGTTGCAGGGTTCATTTGGTCTTTGGTCTGCTTTGCTTTGTTCATTGTTAGGTTCTCCAAATCTTCGAACAGTGCCTGGTATCTAGCAGGTATTGAATTAATACTGTGGAATGAATGATTTAGTGCGATATCTGTTTTGAGACTGATAAACTGAAATGCAGAGTGAACTGGAAAATCTAGTATTAGTGCCAGAAATATAAAAGTTTTTTTTCTCTCTCTCTCTCTCTCTCTCTCTCTGAAACCCCGTAAGTTAAAAATAAAGGTGGCAGTAACAAAATTATATCAAGGCAAAGAGAAAAAACCACTGGCCTCTGCATTATGTTCTAGTATATCAACCCTCAGGATCCTACCATACTCTGACCTCGTGACCCAATCCCTGTGATTCAGGTTCAGGGACATCCCACAAAAGAAAAAGAATTTCATCCTCAAGAAAACAAACGTCAGGCAGGTGAGATAGCTCAGCAGCATAAGCGCCTGCCTGGCAAGCGCGAGGTCCTGAGTTCGACTCCCAATACCCACATACGAAAAAAGGGCCGGTGATATCGCTCAGCGGCACGGGCGCCTGCTGGCGTGCAAGGTCCTGAGTTCGACTCCCAGTACCCACAAAAAAAAAAAGAAAAGAAAAGAAAACAAATGTAAAGAAATTCTACTGATTCTTACTTTGTTGAGCTGTAGCGACCCAAGCAAAATCTACTCTTATCGCCATTGCTTCCATCTGTCATCTGGCAACACTTGAAAGCTTCCTTAGCAGTTATTTTAATTCATTTATTCACTAGATGAGAATTTCAAATTTCAGGAAATGTAGATATTAGTACAAACAAGTGACATTTAAGAGCTGCTATAAAATTCCTTCCCATAAGCAATTATAATAAAAGCCCTCACATTATGGTTACGCTCAGAAATAAAGTGATAGTAAAGGAAATAAAAATTTAAGTTGTCAAACTTACACATTACCACTAACTTCTGAGTTCTTAAAGATGATCATTATAAACATTTTCACCCGAAGACAGGTAAGGGAAGGGAAGTACATCAATAGGAAGAAGGACAGTTTTGACATCAGGAAGACATGTGTTTGAATTCTTAGCCTCTCGAGTTTGGCTATGCTGTATGTAAATCTATAGACCTCCATACTTTCATCTTCAGAAGTCACATAAAAACAGAGTGACTGTGACCATCACCAGCACTGCAGCCAAGAGAGTGACTGGATTAAGATGGCTGCTCCTTACATGTCTCTTCCTTTTCATTCCTTCCCTTGACAAATTAGTTTCAGGGGCATGATTTGGAAAATAAGTTGTTTAAGAAATTAAGTTATAAGCTGGCACAAAATAAATTCTACTGCTGGATATATATGCAAAGGAAAGGAAATTGGTATGTTGAATTGATATCTGCACCCCTGTCTTTACTGCAGTCCTATTTGGGATAGCCAAGAAATAGATTCATTTTAGGTGCCCATCAATAGATGAATTGACGACAAAAATGTGGTATATGTACATCATGAGATATTATTCAGCTGTAAAAAGAATGAAATCCTGTCATTTATAGCAACTCAGATAAGCCTGAAGGATATCGTGTTAAATAAGTCAGGCACAGAAAGATATGCTCACACTTAATACATGGAAGCTGAAAAAGTCAGCTCAGGAAAATGAGAAGAATATGTAGTTGTTCCTGAGGTGGAAAGAAAAGTGGGTGGAGGGAATGGAGAAAAGATGGTTAATGTGTACAGAAACGCATTTGCATAGGAGGAATTAATTAGAATGTTCCATAGCACATAGGGTAGACGATGGTTCACAAGAATTGATTGCATATTTCAAAATAGTAAAGAGAGTTTTGAGTATTTCTAACACAAAGAAATGATAAATACTTGAGTTAATGGATATATCAATTAACCTGATCTTATCATTACACCATATATATGTTTTATTAGTCATCATTCTGTTGCTGTGACAATATACTTAATATAAACTTAAAAGAGGAAAAGTTTGTGTTGCCTTATGGTTTCAGAGGTTTTAGTCCATGGCCAACTGTCTCCATTGATGCTAGCCCTGTGGTGAGGCAGAAACGTCCTGGCTAGAGGAAAGCTGCTCATCTAATGGCAGCAGGAAGCAGAAAGAGAGAGAAAGAGCCAAAGAGGAAGGGCCAGGGACAAGATATAGTCCCCACAGTCACACCCCCATGACCCACTCTCTTCAACTAGGCCCCACCTCCTGAGTTTCCATTTCCATAATGTCATCAAATTATGGCTGCATCAATGGATGAATCTACTGATGACTGTAGCCCCCCATGATCCACTCACATCCTGAAAGCCCCATCTCTGAACACCTGTGACTTTGAGGGAGGAATTTTAGTTCTATACCATAATAGAAGTATGGAAAGATCACACTAGAGCCTTATAAATATGTACAATTATATGTGTCAATTTTAAATAACTTTTTAAATTGGGACAAAAGAAATACTTCAGAATTTCACATATTATAAAAGTATATAATAAGGTCACTAAAAAAGAATAGCTTCTTAGGGAAACCTAGTTTTGAGCTTAGAATGCTAAGGATGCACGCTCTTGTCAATGAGCAATGAGAGCATGGGTTGTCAAACTCAAAAACAGAATTGAGTGTTACCAATTCTGCCTGAACAGTAATCTTTATCTTCTGCCCACAACTCCAATTATATACCACTGCCCTAATTCAGGCTTTAATTCTCCACCTACATATTAATCATAACCGGTCTTCCTGCTGGCCCTTTTCTCTGCCACCACCTCCGTCTCTTCTCACAGTCATCTTGGGGGAATCCCCTTAGTCATTTTGGAAGTTCCAAAATTCTCAACTTACAAAATCTGTTATAATCCACATTTTCAACCTCATGTTACTTGAGAATAATGAGACTGAGTTAACATCATGCCTCCATGTTGCCTACCAAAACCATTATTGACAAAATAAACACACTATTGTATATCATAAGGACAAAAGTATCCAATTCCTGATTTAAAGATAGTAAAGAAAAAAAAAAAAAGACTGGAATTGCTGTGGTCAATTTAATATCATTGTCAACAAAATAAATTAAAATTGTCAATTTAATTAACTTTTTATATTTCTGAAGAACTAAAACTAAACTTCAGAAATACATTCCTCAAAGTTTGAAACTGATGAAGGTAAAATAAAGAGTATTACTTAAAGTTCTACATGAAATTATAAATGCAATCTGCGTACTAAGTAGAAGTGACCAACTACTAGTATGGAACTATAGTTATGGGCAAAAGAAGGATTATGTGAGAAAGAAAATAGAACAATTGCCAGTTGCTTTTTATTCAGGATTGAAAGACTGAAAAATGTTACTTGGAATATGGTTTTATACATAGTTTTATTTATATTGCTGATATACACATATTTCTGTTCAACTGCTACTTAAGTTATACCACTATATAAAAAGATAGCATGTTTATAAATAAATACAATGTGCAGGATGAATCAAAATAATTTTATCTACAAATCTTTTATTCATCAAAGAGATTGTCTCCTACCCTAGATAGATTACATAGAGTGATAGGTGGATGGATGGGTAGTTGGGTGGATGGATGGATGAATAAGATAGATAGATTATAGATAGATGTAAACACTTGTGCTAAGTATTTTGCATACTAATGCTACAAAGTAAAAATTTTATACAAATCATAATAATGCTAAATCGGGGGGATGGGATATTTCAAAATGAATAAAGAAAGTACAGGAGTGATTCAGTAACGTTTCATGAACATACTATTTAATTAAGTGCTCAAAGATCAAGTGGCTTACCAAAGAAGAAAATCAAATGAAAAAATTTAGCATATTTATTAAATTACTTCCCATTCCCAGTAGGTTTCACTAAATTCAGGTCCTTCTACCTCAAAATGAAATCACCCAGCAGCTTGCTTATCCAGAATTTTGAACAATGAGGATCCCTGAGGCCCTTTATTGTACAACCAGTAAAGGTAATTGTTAAATAATTGATATTTTCCTCCTAATACAACAAAATTCTCTTTATTTCTGTCTTATTCTCTAGGATTGAGGTGGGAATGAGGTAAGTGATTTGGTATTCTATAAAGGAAAGTTATTGGAGGTCTCCTTGTTTACTTCCTATTCAAAAATTATCTAAATACATCACCTTCTGTGACAACATTGATTGTCCAAATCTACTCATGGATATATCATGTCAACAATTAAATATGGCCTTGATGTGAACTTGAACAGTACAGCCATTATGGAAAACAGTATGGAAGTTCCTAAAAACACTAGTAATAGAATTACCTTACCATGTCATCCAGTAATTCCACTACTAGTTATGTATCCAAAGGAAATGAAATTGTTATGTTAAAGACACACGTGCATTCCCATGCTCACTTCAGCACTCTTCACAATGTCCAGTATAGAATCAATCCAGAGTCCATCAGCTGATGAATGCATGAACAAAATATGGTACATGTACACAACAGAATACTGTGATTCAGACACTTAGGAAGATGAAATCTTGCCATCAGTGACAAAATAGATCGAACTGGAGGACATTATACTGAGCAAAATAAACCTAGATATAGAAAGACAAATGAGCACACTTACTGAGGGAAGCTTGAAAATACTGATCTCACAGAAGTAAAAGAGTGGTTATCAGCGAGTAAAGAAAGGAAAATAGGAAGAGATTGGTCAACAAGTACAAAACTTATAAGCAGACAAGAGGAATAAGTTCTGGTGCTCTGTTGCTCAGTATGTTGACTATAGGTAAAAACTATGCATACTTCTAAACAGCTAAAAAGTAGATATTCTAATCTTCTCACCACAAAGAAATGACAAATGTATAAAGATAAAAATAGAGATGCTGGGCCGGTGAGATGGCTCAGCGGCGTACATGCCTGCCTGGCAAGTGCCAGGGCCCGAGTTCGACTCCCAGAACCCACATACAAAAAACGGGCCAGTGATATCGCTCAGCGACATGGGCACCTGCTGGCACGCGAGGTCCTGAGGTCGACCCCTGGTACCCACAAAAAAAAAATAGAGATGCTAATTATCTTGATTTTATCCTTACTCAGTGGGTATACACATGGAAACATCACATGACACCTGTAACTATGTGTCGATTTAAACAGTAAATAAATAGACTGCCTTGAACACAGAAAAGTACGAAATAAGTTTTAAAGTCAAGTTTCCTGTATTCATATGTTCTCAGATTTCCATTTATTCCTGAAGCAAATAAACTTTGGTTTCAGACAGGAACATAGTGGAGACCACGACATGGTGGTGAGGCCCTGCACTGCCCTGTCCTCCCAAGATACTGGACACTTAATAAGTTGATGGAATCCAAGATATGCTTTTCCTTTGCATGATCAGAACTGCATTTCCCAAGAAAAATCAAAAGACCGGGAAAAGCACAAGTTTATGGATGAACGGGGTCACCTGTGTTTCAGCCTCACAGTTCTCCAGTACGCTCCAACATCAACTTCCTGTTTGTACGATCTTCCCAGCCTCCAAAAGACCCCACCCACCTTTGCTCAAGGGAATTTTTTATTTTTATTTCATATTTATAATCATCCAAGAAGTGATTATAACCAGAGTCTGTCACTGAAATCAAAGGAGCACTTTGGACTTCAAAAGAAATTATGTCCGTGTCCATAAAGCATAGGCATAGGGTTGTTTTCAGTGGGTTACTAGACCGGGGCAAATGACCTCAAAACAGGAGAGATCTACTCAGACCCACTTGCTGCCCCCCAGACCTAGCACATTCAGCACTGTGAGCAGGAATATGATGGAAAGGATGGATGCTTCAAAGGCAAAACTGTTCGGGGGAAAGTAAACTTCTGAAACTCCATCAAAAGTAATCCCCACAGCTCACTTCCATCATCAGGAGACTTTGGAAAAAAATAAATAAATCTTAGGTGTTGGATTAAAATGTAATTCAGGATGAGATGACACTTTGTGACTGTGAAAGAAAGAAGGTCATGTTACCCTGGCCACATTTTTTGTAAAAGCTGTTTATTGTGAGCCAGGAACAGATTCTGATAATGAGACAATGATAAAGGAGTAATTTTCTCAAGATACTCAGTTTCCCAAGAAAAAAGAAAAGGCCTGGCTGTAGGTCCATACCGGCTTTGCCAAGCTATTGAAAGTCTTTTTAAAAAGAGCTTAAAGGGCTCTTTGCCTCCTGGTAAACCTCTGCTGCAGTAAGCAAGACTCAGTGCTGTGTTTTGTTTTGTCTTGTCGTGTTTTGTTTTGTTTTGTGGTATTCAATATTTGCCAGGCAAAATTACTTTTTCTCAGGAAAGGGATTCATCTCATTTGAGTAAGAAAACAAAGGACAAGGCTATCACGCAAAGTGCCACCAGTGCCCTTATTTCCCTGGAGCAAAGGCTACAAGTGACAGCAGGCATAGAGCATCCATGAAGGATGCTGCCCTAGATAGGCCCTTGGGATGCCTACTTTCTCAACAACACGCTGGCAATCAAAAATCCCAGTCCTTCCTCAAGCAGCTATACAGCACTGCTAAATTTCCTCAAGCATGTCAAGTGAGACTTAACTCAAGACTCGAAAATAAACAAGTACAACCGGTCCTGGTCACACATGCCCATGATTCCAGCACTCTGGGAGGCTGAGGCAGGAGGATAACAAATTTGGTCCCAGCTTGGGCAACTTGTTGAATTAGAGAGATGTTGTCTCAAAATAAAAAAGTAAAAAGGAACTGGGGAGGTAGCTCAGTACAAAGGCCTAGGGTTCAATCCCCAGTACCACAAAAATATATACATATATACATACATACACACACAAATAACCAAGTGTACATGTTTGAAGGCAGTTATTACCTCCACAGCTAGTCTGTGGTAAGAACTACAGTGTCTGTTCCTTTCATACTGAGTTCAACTAACCATGTGAATTTATGAAGCTGGATTAAATGCTCCTAAGATAACTTGCAACTTTATGACTCTATGATTCATGTGCTGAAAATTAAAAGTAAAGAGAGGAGATTCAAAATAAAAAGGAAGAGAGAGAGAGAGAGGAAGAAGGGCAGGAGGGAGGAAGAGGAAGAATGAAATAGACACTTGCAGAGCTTGGAAGAGCAGGCCTGATGCGGCATGCAGAAAAGGTAAACAGAGTGGGAGGTGAAGAATCAACAAATTTGCCATCTTAACCTAATAAATCTTCAGGTCAGCATGGAAGGAGCCAGGTAGTAAACTAAACTCTTCCTGGCCGTTGAAGCCAGGAAAAAGTCCATTGCAACTTTAAGAGTGCCTCAGATTTCACCATGGTGGTCTCATTAACGTCCTCTGCATTTCTTTGCTTAGGCCTCGCAAGTTCACCAGAGATCATGCTGACTCAGAAAAAGGAAATTTTTATATTCTTGGCTATTTTTTACTGCACATTAAATTAGCCCACAAGACTGAAGTAAAGCAAACAGATGCCGGTTATATATCCAGGGCACCTGAAGTCAGGCACACAATTAAACTCTACTATCACAACTTCTAAATTCTCTCATCAGACCCACCACAACTGCACAGAGCTCCCATAGATAACAGCTAAGAACAAATAATATTGTTGTTGTCTGTTTATAAAGTTTCCATAGTCTATTCCACAAGTAGAGCAAGGAATCAAATGAAAGAATAACCTAGATGTGTGTTAGCAAACTGAAAGTCAACAGGAGACTAAAATTTACAGTAGAACAAACTTCTCAGAAAAATAAAGCGAAGACCAAAATAATGATGCAGAAACTGAGACTGATGTGCTCACAGTTACATCATCAGTCTGTAGAAAGGCAATCAATGTAATATGTACTCTAGGAGACACATATGAAATATATGAGTAGATAACTGATTAATAATTTCCTTTGGGTAAAAAAAAAGATATTTGTTAATTAATGGAAAGCACAAGGGTTTAAAGAAAGAAGCTCAGTCCTATAACAACTTCTATCATATTTTCATCAATAAAAGATTCCCTCAGTGCAGAAAAGGTGGCCACACCTTACCCACCTGCTTCTCTGTGAGAATGACTCTCCCCAGTAGCTGATCTTCCAGACCTTTCATGGTGACAGTGAAGTCAATGATGGAGGTCCGAGCACTGATTTCAGGAGTATAGGCTGGGTTGGGCAATTTGGTAGTAATGTAGAGTCTGAAGCCATCCATAACATCCACTTCCTTGTCACCAACTTTCACCTTTTTCATGAAAAGAAAGTTCAAATAATAAAAGAGATACACCTTACCATGTCGTTTTGTATAATCAGGTATTGCTTTAAACAATTTAAACATCAGAGATAATTTACATACTGAAAAAGAAATACTTATTGAGTATTCACAGTGCTTCAAACCACTAGGTTGGAAGGAAAGAAAGACAGGAGGGATAGGAAGGGAGGAATGGAGGGAGGGAGAGAGGGAGAGAGAGAAGGAAGGCGGGAGGGAGTTCAATATATACCATGAAATAAATACAGAATTTGACTCCACAGAAGAAAGATGGAGCCCTCAACCAAAATTTGTTCCAGATGCTGAGATCGATGATGACCCCTGTACCAAAAGGAGTAAAGGAGTTATTGTTCGCATAATGATAGTTTTCCAGGGAAGAACACAGCAAATCCTTCAAATGGTTTGAGAAAGCAGGGAAGGGCAGCTGGCGTATGCTTTTAGGTGGTCAGGAGAGTGAGCTGGGATGGGGGTTGGCACCCATGGCCGCAGAAAAGGGCTTGTGGGAGCACCAGGTTTTTTTCTCAGCTTGCCCAGAAGAGAAAGAAGTAGGGCAGAAGGAGAGAGGGACATGGATGGAAAGGCTTACAGTCTAACAGTAATCAAACTTCAACATAGAGTCAGCCTGTTCATTACAAAAGTACAGTGGACTCTTGACTTATGAACTCAATTCATTTGTGAAGGCTGATTATAACTCAAGTTGGTTGTAAGTCAATACTATTTTTCTGATTGGAAATGCCCATAATGTATTCCAAACCTCCCAAAGCACCCCTTAACTAACTTTTTCATAATAACAAAAGGTTGTATAATGTGCATAACTTACCAGAAACACCGATGATTTTCCTGGTGTATACACCAAAAAGTTATAAAATGTGCCTAGTTTACCAGAAACAACAATTTCATACTGTACTCAGCATTCAAGTTGATGTCTTTGGCTTGCAGGAAGGGAGGCTGGAATGGAAGGGGGTTATTGTTTGGAAGGAGAGTACTCTTCCATAAGAACATCAGGAATCTGGCTCTCTGGTGTCCTTTCTCTCCTCAGGAGAGTCTGTAGCCCACTAGGACCTGCTTCTGGCTCACTAGGTCTCCTTTTCAGAACTAAAAACGGTTTACGGTTGTCTGTTTCTGTCTTTTCTTTAACAGTGTTCCATAGTATGACATGACATTGTCATTAAGCATGTGAATACACTGATTGGCTTTTTCTCCGTCTGGGTGGGTCTTCTCTACAAATGTTTGTAGCTTTGTCCATTTTTTCAGGATTTCCTTTATTTGAGAAGAAGTAGTCTGCACTGATTGTTTACACACACCCTCCTCTTCAGAAAGCTCCTCAGCTGCCATTCTCTGAGCTCAGCCAGAAGTTGCTGACAGTAGACAGTTCCTCTGAGTATTCCTCCACCAGTTCCTCAACATCACTGCTGTCTACCTCCAAGCCTATAGACTCTGCTATAGTGACAATGTCATCAACCACAGGATCAACTGAAGGCTCAGGCTCCTGCATACAGCCTTCAAAGTCTCTCTCCTGTATAATTTTAGACCAGACTTTCCTCCAGGCAGATCTCAGTGTCCTTAGGAAGACATGGACCCAGGATTTCTCAATTAACCTCATACAGGAAAGGATGTTGTAATGTTCCTTCCAGAACTCTTTAAGTGTTAAATCTGTATCTGAGACCATCTGAAAGCACAGTTTCTTGGTGTACAGCTTCTTAAACTTAGCTATAACCTGCTGGTACCTATGCTGCAGTAGAGGAGTTGTATTAGGCAGGAGGAACTCAACTGACAGCCATGGGAATTCTTCAGCCAATTCTTCTTCCAAGTTTTATGGGTGAGCAGGAGCACTATCCATGATGAGAAGAGCCTGGAGAGGTAAACCTTTGTCCTCTAGATATTTCTTAACAGTAGGACAGAAAGCCTCCCAGATCTGCTCAAGAAAAGTACTCTTGTTACCCAGGCTTTTGTGCTAGATCTCCATATGACCTCTAGCCTATTCTTTATGACTTTATGTTTTCTGAATACTCTAGGGGTCTCAGAGTGATAAACCAAGAGAGGCTTTATCTTGAGGTCACCACTCACATTGGCACACAGCAATAATGTTATTCTGTCCATCATAGGCTTGTGACCTTTTCTTTTCTTTCTACATAATGTATGTTCTCCTGGGCATTTTCTTCCAAGAAAGGCCAGTTTCATCACAGTTGAAAACTTGATGACAGCAAAAGGCATTTCTCTGTGTCATTGCTTCGAAGTGGTGTATGTAATTTTCAGCAGCCCTTTTATCAGCACTGGCTGCACCACTATGCCTAGTTACACTATGAACCCTAGTTCTCACTTTAAAATTTTGAAACCATCCCTTACTGGCATGAAATGTTCCACCATTATCACTCATTAATGGATTATCCTTTATGAGATCTGCATTTGTAGCCCTAGTTTTCACAAATTATAGACTCAGATAGGCTATAACCTCCCATCTGTCTTTCATTTCTCCTCATCAAGTAATAGCCTTTCTACCTCATCTAACACTTTTGATCATGATTTACTAATTTGAGTAACACCTTTAGCAACACTAGCTTCCTTATACAAATCTCTTCTCCGTAAGATTGTCAAGATGGTGGATTTCTACACGCTACACATATTAGCAAGATCAGGAAAGCCATCAGTCACAGAATTTCCTTCTTCTTTTTGATTCTTATTGCTTTCTTTATCTTCCCTTCCTTCCTTGCTTCTTCTCTAGCTTTTTGGGGGCCATTTTGATAGCAGTAATTGTAGCATTATATAAAGCACTGACTGAAATCACATCCACAGACACACGCATCTGGGCTCAGACTGATGCTTAGATATGCTTACATATGCTTTTCTGGCATCGCCAGTCTTTGTTTACAACCTCAAGTAGCTGGCATTCAGTCATAATTCAAGACTTTGGTCATAAGTTAAACCTAAAATTCCAGTTGTAACCCAAGTTGTTCATATGTGAGGCCAGTCATAACTCAAGGATCCACTGTAAAGTAGATATGCCTAAGAGGATTGTTTTTGAATAGTTAATCCCAGCTCAAGAAGTACAGAAAAAATACCTCTCACCAGTGACTCTAATTTCAGTTGCTTCCCAGTGAAAGAATTCAATCCATGTCACACTTACCTGACCTTGCATAATTGTTCTGCATATTGTTGTCAACAGACTTAACCTACCTTAAAGGTAGATCCAGTTTTAATGAAGTTTCTTTCCAAAACATTATCCAGTGCTGGATCCAGTTCCTCCCCAATGTCTTCAATAAGCAAGGGTCTTCCAAGAGAAAGGCTGTCCTCCAGGTGGTTTCTGAAGTACTTGTGATTTAGAGATGTGATCTAGAACCAGGATTGAAAAGTTACTCTTGACACAGTCTCTTGATGCAACACAGTGACAAGCAATATCATGCTACACTTAAAATATTCTAGCTCAGCAGATACAGATGTTTAGAAATCCTTGACTTTGGAAGCCATACTTGGTGAAATGGTACAGAAATTTTAAACTGTTTCCATTCTTTTCTTTATCAAACTGTTATTCCCTTCTACTGGGAAGTGTGTAAGGCTCTGTGTAGTAACGCTGCTTTTTCTTCATCCCAACACCTTTGTAACAAATAATAACAATAATTAAGAAGTATCCTTGTAAGCACTGCAAACATATTATGATACAGCTCTGTCTTTCTCTGTTTATCAAAGAGTACCTTAGGCCTTAACAGAGTAGAGTCTAAAACCATTGAAAACAAAAATGCAAATAATGAGATTTTTTAAAAAGATTTCATCATTAGATTTAAACTTGGACCTAATACTGCTCTACCTAGTATTACCAACATTATGTAAGGTTTTCAAATATTTCTTTATTCTTGGACTTTTAGCAATAAAATTTGAGCAGTAATGTAAATATACTCAAACACAAATTACCTGCAGTTCATTTTGGCTTTCTTTATTTTTAATCCAGATCTTGCCTTGAGTCTGTGGATCAATGAGCAAAGGGTAGCGAGATGCCTTTGTGACAATAATTCCATTCTGAATGGACAGGTCATCATTTGGCAGACCTTGGAGGTTCCACTCACTAATAGTAGGAGCATCAATCAACATCTCACTGAGATTTAAATTGTTTCCAAATGGAATTTTCCGAGCTTTCATTTCCTTCTTCCAATCATCCAACAACAGATCTCGAAACTCTTGGTTAAATGGACCAGAATAAGACAGAAAAGCCGTAGCCAACAATACATCCCCTAAAATAGAAAACAAACACTATCAAAATACTTACAATCATCTTCATAATTGTACAGCACATGAAAATCTTAAAAAAATTAAAAAGACATTCTTTTAAAAACTAAATTGCAGGGGCCGGTGAGATGGCTCAGCGGCGTAAGCGCCTGCCTTGCAAGCGCGAGGGCCCGAGTTCGACTCCTGGATCCCACATACGAAAAAGGGGCCGGTGATATCGCTCAGCGGCACGGGTGCCTGTTGGCGCGCGAGGTCCTGAGGTCGACCCCCCGGTACCCACAAAAAAAAAAAAAAAACTAAATTGCACAGATCACATTGTAACCACAAATTCCCATGCTTTGGTGAGTCCACAGGAGTTTGGTTTACTGGTAAACAGAGCCAAACAGCCTACAGAGTAATCACTGCTGGAAGCAAGCACTGGACTATTTTGCCTTTCCTTGCAGGGAGTAGACAATCTCTGAGTTTATGAGCTTTGACACCTCAGAAGACAGAGCCTTCATGCAAAGTGCCCTTGATCACTATTCCCACGGACTCACAGGAGAATTGGAAAGTGACCTGATAACAACAGGTGTAAAGGTCATTAACCCATCCAGTTAGGACAGCAAATATGCCAGACCATTGTCTATCATTCTGAAATGATTGGGGAGAGAGAGAAGAAGAGAGAGAAAGAGCACAGAAATAATCAAGTGCTGTTTGATTAAAGCTCAAACTTGCTCACTCCCTATCATAATCAATACACTCACATAAGGGATGGATATGATCAAAATACATTGTTTGTGTCCCCCCCAAAAAATGTGGAACCGTAGGAGAGTGGGACAGGGAGGGTGATGGGGAGTGAAAATTATCAAAGTATGTTATGTCCGCTTATTAATCCAACAAACTAGAAACCATTGATCTGAGTAAACAATATTCACTAATTTTTTAAAAGGTGAGGAAAAATGAATTTACAGACCTACAAGTCTTTTAGTTTGTGCAGCAAACTCTTTACTTTGTTCAGTCCATCTTTCTTTTTCCCCTGCCAAGCCGCTGATGAGTGTCGAGGCTGTCTGCATCTTATGTCTGCACCGCTCTGCATCTTCAAGCAAGGCCTTAAAAAGGTCACAACCAGAAGAAAACCTTTATTGAGATAAGTATAGCCTCGAGCTCAAAAATGTAACTTTAAGGGGGCCGGTGAGATGGCTCAGCGGCATAAGCGCCTGCCTGGCAAGCGCGAGGGCCCGAGTTCGACTCCCGGAACCCACATACGAAAAAGGGGCCAGTGATATCATTCAGCGGCACGGGCGCCTGCTGGCGCACAAGGTCCTGAGGTCAACCCCCGGTACCCACAAAAAAAAAAAAATGTAACTTTAAAATACGTATTATCTGTTTTCTGGGACATGTAAGCCCTTTAATGCCAAAAAAAAATGTAAGATCTCATTTCTGTGTGTTCTCTTATGCCCTGTCCAAGGAATATGGGGGACTCTTCCACATAGTGCCGCGCAGTCAGATCCCACCAGATGCTACTAACTGAGAGATGATGGAAATTTTCATCAACTGTGATTTCCCTTCAACTATGATTTACTAACACATGTTAGTATTGTACAGCACAAATATGTAAAGAAATGCATATTCTTAATTAAAAATCAGGAGTATCTCTCAGGTTAAAGTTCTAGAATTGCTTTATTATTTTACCTAACTCTATATCTCCTTTTACTTTAGAGAGAATTTAGATCCTGGTATCAGATTCTGGTACCCTGAAGCTCCAGCCAAGCTTGACTTACAGTTCTTTTCCTGCTATTCCTCCAGACAATAAAAGGCCTGCAACGCACACCGCCACATACTATTGCCGTGCAGGCTGTTTTCCTGTTTTGTTTGTTTGTTTGTTTGTGTTTGTTCTGTGATGGGCAATGAATGAAAACCTCATGCAAGCTGAGCATCTGCTCTACCACTGAGCTACACCCTCAGCCCAAGAGCTTCGTTCTTTTTTTTTCTTTTTTCTTTTTTTTTCTTTTTTTTTGTGGGTACCGGGGGGTCGACCTCAGGACCTCGCGCGCCAACAGGCACCCATGCCGCTGAGCGATATCACCGGCCCCTTTTTCGTATGTGGGATCCGGGAGTCAAACTGGGGCCCTCGCGCTTGCAAGGCAGGCGCTTACGCCGCTGAGCCATCTCACCGGCCCAAGAGCTTCGTTCTTAAAAACAAATAGTTCTCTTTCTCTATGCTTCAGAGACAACCGCTAATTCTACTTGTAATACTTATGAAATAAAGCGAGTATAGACAAAGATTTAGCTAGATGATCAGTCAAGAGATTCATTTATAATAGCAACAAATATATAAATTTTATAAGATTTTTTAATAATTGTAATTGGATACATGTAATGTCTAACAATGAAGGATTATTTAAATTATTATGGCATATAAGAATGCTCTGAAGTCTCTAGAATTATCTCATGAATGTTTTATAAACAAAAAGTCAATCACAATATTTTATTAATTTAAAAAACTCAATTTACTAAACAGCATTACTAAATTATCTGTTATATTTTAAATGTACTTAAAAATCATGTAAATAAGGGGATCTATTCAGCTATAAAATGACAAAAAGCAAAATATTATTGGTATTCCTGTGTAGAGTACCTAAATACATTGCCCAAACATGAATTGCTTTTGTAACAATAACAAAATGAAGTGTTTTTCAAAAGTGAGATATTTAATCCAGTTTGTCCTAGTCTAACTTGTGAGGTTTTTTCTCCTACAGGTATGTGAAAAAAAAAAATCCAAACTGGGAGGGAAAACACTATATCTACATCATTCATATACATTCATTTCCCTGTAAGGGGAAAGATGCCTGCTTCAACGTATGATTCCATATCATTCATTAGAAACACATTTTCTATTTAAAGGAAACTTTTAATGTGATTTTTTTGCTCTAAATTCTCTATCCTTACTTCCATCCATCCAAATAAGAAAACAGCCAGGCACTTCCTTTCTTAACCTTTATTTTCTGGAAGCCTATGTTCTTTTGGGGGACTGGGATACGGGGAAAGGGAGTGCTATAAATGAAGACACAAGAAGCAGAAGTAGATTGTCCCCTGAACCTAAGGGTTAGGGTGCAATACTCCCAAGTTTTCAGCCCAGACGCATTCTCTCTTCACCACCCAGAGATGTAACCGACTCCCCAGGAGGCCTAGGGAGGCTGGACCCCAAGCAAAAGCACTGTGTCCTATGTAGAGAGAACCAGGGACACAGCCTCTTTCAAAGGAACATGCAGGCCTGGGCCACAATGAACCCGAGACTAGAACCCTTCTTGGTGGCCCATCAGCCCTGTGGACTCTCCTGGAAGCCTGGGAGGGGGACGAACAAAAATGACTGAAGATCAAGCTCACAAGTTGGTGGCAGGACAGCTCATGATCAGATTTTTTTTTAATTAAAGAAACATGACATTTGTTGAAATTCAAGTTTTAAGGCTTGAGCCACATTTTTACAGTAGCAGCTCCTGTGTGTCCCTACAATTTAATTAACAAATAGCAGATGCTCTAAAACACCAAAAAATGTTTATTGAAAGAATTAATGTAAAAATGTTAAAATATAAACATAAGATAGTGTATTTCTACCGTGTTCAGTAATGCTTCTTGATTCAAGTGAATGTCTAAAACACTAGAAATTAACACTTCATCCTTATAGTTTCTAAAACAGACTCTCAAGCTGCAATGTAAATGTTCTCCTTAAATAACTGAAATCTGTGGGGCATAAACATAAAATCCATACAGGTGTTATATGATTACTTTTCAAGATGTTAAAGAAGCGCCTATTTCTCTTTGAGGAGACCTATCTTTAGGGAAAAATATCATGCATTCTGTGTATGATGAATCTCAGACTGGCAAATGAAGGCTGAGAAGGGACAGAGAGAAATTCCATAAAATTGTCAAGGGAAGAGTGATTTTAACTCTAATTTACCACATACAGAACTTATCAGAGGCAGATGAAGATTTTGTCAGACCAGAAGCTCACATAATGTGGGGAACTACTTTAAGAAAAATTATTAGAGAATTTCTCCAAATTTGCAAAATACAAACATATGTATTTAGAATAAGAAAAAACATCATGAAAATGTCCTGATGATTTAGAAACTCTGGTGTCTTTCCTCTGCGATCTCTGTAGACATTTTACCTGCATACTAAAATACAAATACTTGTTGATCACAACCTGTCCTCCCTGTCCCGTAGAACAGTCTACAACTCCCAAGAACTCACGGGCACTTATGTAAGTAAGGCACCCTGAAGATTAAGCTATGTTTACTGTCTGTAAAATCTGTCTTGATTGCCAGAAGAAAGAAGAACCCAGTGGAACCAGAGTTACTTTAAACAGTAGTCAGGAAATGTATGAACCTAGATTTGAAAAGGTGCTAAATTTCCTCCAAAATGTACACTGGTCAAGAAAACTGTAGATGGTCATTGTGTCAATTATATTGATCCAGCAGAGAGGCCTGAAGTAACATCAGAAGACCAAGGTCAATAACAGACTCTGGCACTGACCAGCCTTATGGCCAAGACCCATTCTCTTGACCTCCCAAGACCTTGGTTCCTTTCTGTAAAATAAGAGTAAAAATATATACCCTGCTGACCTTGCAAATTTTTTCAAAAATTAAATGAGACCAGCTAGGAAGGTGTGGTTTGAAAAACAACAAAAATGCTACTCAAATGCTGCTACTGTTATCATCACCATGGACTGACTGCCATCTTGGAAGACCCTCCTGACATCTTGACAAATCCCTGGGGGGCTGTTAGAAACAAAGTCCAGAGCAAAATGAGAGATTATGTACTGTGTGTATATATTCTGTATAAATGAAGTGAATCCCCAGTGGAAACCAAACCCTTGGAGAGAGAAAGTAGAATAGGAATGTGGACTTCCAGTAAGCTGGGTAGGTATGTGACAGTCATTCTCACGCCAAGGGATGGTTACCTGCTTCTCAGTCATGGCCTGCTCATACTCAGCCTGCACCACATCAAGCTCCGCTTGCTTTTCATCCAGCTCAGCCTGGGCTTTCTGCAGATCCTGCATGGCCAGGACGTGACGATTCTCCTGTACCACCAAGTTGGCCTGCATAGACACACACAGTGTGAAGGGAAAGGCAAGAAACTTCCCAGCGGCCTGCACTTCGGAAACTAAGAACACAGCAATGTCACCTGTGTACACCTTTCCTTTGTTCCACCCCTAGAGTCTTTTCAAATTGTGTTAAGACCAAATGTTAATGTGAACTTGACTTACATGTTTATAAGAATAAATTTATACTTCATTAGAACAGAGATCAGTGAATTTTTTCAGTAAAGTGCCAGATAGTAAATATTTCAGGCTTTTTACCCAAGAGATAAAATCAAAGCTATTAAGTGCTTAAGTAAATACTATTTTAAAATGTAGAAAATAAATGTTGAAATCATTTTAAAAAGTAAAAGCTATTCTTATTTAATGAACAAACAAATATAGGTGATGGGCTAGATCTAGCCCATGGGCCATAGTTTTCATATCCTGGATCAGAACTTACAATACTAAATATACACAGGCAAATTGCAGAACACTGTAATATTAAGTGCAGTAAAAATAGAAAAAAAAAACTGAAGATAGGTGGTCCCAGAGTTATGATTATTATACATTTGACCTAGGATTTTTCAACTTTACGATGGTGTAAAACAATACATATTTATCCAGTAGAAACCATACTTTGAATTTTGAATTCTGATCTTTTCCTAGGTTAGGGATACGCAATGTGATACTCGCTCAGGGATGTGGGTAGCAGCCACAAAGCACAGCTTGAAGTCAGTCACAGATCACGAGAGCAAATCACTGATCCCCTACAGCATATTGTAATATTTATTTGACTTACAATATATATTTAATGTGCAAAAAATCTTTAAGTCATGCCTCATAGTCCAACCATCTTCAGTTCTACTAAAATAGAATCAAAAGACAACATCTAAAAATAACATTAACAAAAATGGTATGGTAAACAGTCCATGCTTATTGGAAATTAGATCCCTTAAAATGTTTTTAAATCAAATTTCTCCCTTTCAACTCTACAAAAAGGCATATTCTTTCTGAGGCTGAAGAAGCAAAGATTATTTTTTAAAATATTTTAAGACAAATTATTTTTCTATTTCAAAACTTCAGGCTTCCAATATTTGTAGAACATATCTTTAAGGGAAATTTCAGAGTTCTATAAATGGTGACAGACAAAAGCGTGGCTTAAAAATCACAGTTTAAGAACTGACAAGATCTTGGGAAAGGACTGGTCTGAGAGAGGGAGTGAGTCTGCCTTCGGTGACAGTCTGATGGGTTTCATAAATCCATACTCACACTGTCCTCCGACCTAGACACCGTGAAGTTAGACAATTCCAATCCATAAAGTGAGTGTAAAATTTAACCACTGCACACCAACTTACCACCTCCTGAGGGAAGGTTTTCCCACCACAGAGAATAACAGTAAAAATAATAAGTCACCTTTTCCTCCCACATACAACAGGAGTGCTACACAGGAGTGAAACATTCAGTGCCCTATCCAAGACTATCAGCCAACTCCCACGACAAAGAACACCTTAAGAGATAAATGAGCATCAAATGAGCACTGTAAAACATACTCAAGAATATCCCACCTGGGCCGGCGATATCGCTCAGCGGCACAGGCGCCTGCTGGCGCGTGAGGTCCTGAGTTTGACCGCCGGCACCCACAAAAAAAAAAAAAAAAAAAAAGAATATCCCACCCAGAGACATTGAACCCAACAAAGCCAAAAAGTGAGATGGAATGACTACAGTAAGAAAAACAAGTAGTTAAACAAAAATGGAAAAATAAAGGACTCAACAACAGAAAAAGAACTCAATGACAGAAACAAATCAATACCTTTCAGTAATAACTCTCAATGTAAATGCCTTCAACTCCTCATTTAACAGACACAGATTGGCAGATTGCATAAAAAAGCATAATCCAACAGTCTGTTGTATTCAAGAAGCTCATCTAATCCAAAAAGAAATTCATAGACTAACATCAAAGGATGGGAAATAATATTACAGGCACCAAGACCCTGAAAGCAAGCAGGTACATAGTGATTTTCCTCTTAGAGAAAGTAACTTTCAAGCTAAAACTGATCATCACTGACCATTAAAGAATGCAAATTTAAACACCACTGAGATTTCACCTTACTCCAGAAAGAATGGTAATCACCTAGAAATCAAATAATAATAAATGCTGGTGAGGTTGTGGTGAAAAAGGAAGTCCCGTACATTGTTGGTGGGAATGTAAATTGGTATGTACATTATAGATCTCAGTATAGAAATTTCTCAAAAAATTAAAAACAGAAATTCCGTTCATTCAACCCAGCTATTCTTCTACTAGGTATCTTCCAAAAAGACTTAAAGATGTCATATTATACTTACACATGCACACCAATGTTTATTTTAGCACAACTCATAATAGCCAAATCTTGGAAGCAGCCTATATGTCCATCAACTCAAAAATAATTAATGAAAATGTGGTTTGTATGCACTTTTGAATACTAATATGCTATAAAGGATGAATTAAATTCTTCTGTAGGAAAATAGATGCATCTTGAAAATATTAAGTGAAATAAATCAGACAGACAGCTTAAATAATGTATGGCTTCTGTCATGTGAGAAATCCAAAGGATAAATAAAATGCAAAATAAGGAATAGATAAAAAGAAACAGAGAGATAGATCTACTGTAAATGGGAAAGGTACCAGGAGATAAAGGGAGAAGGTAGGGAAGGGGATATAAAAATTTTAAGATGTGTCATGTACAAGTACCAAACACCCACAATGACAGTCATTATTATGCATTGAAAACATGACTAATAAATAAAGAATTGAAAAAGGTTGATCAATAAAGAAGGTCTTTCCATGATAAAGAGTACCTTAATAAATTCATGACCACCGAACCAGCACTCCAAAAATTTCTCAAGTATATCCTAGAAAGAGACAATGAAGCCAATGAGGCCAAAAAGACTAGCTAAATGGATGGATCAGGTAGGATGAGCAGTTAAGCAGAAAGGAGAAAAATGGAATCAGATATAGGAAAATAATGCAATGATAAAAATAAGTCAATACTTTTCAGTAATACTCCCAATGTGAATGTACTCAACTCCCCAGTCAAAAGACACAGATTGTCAGAAAAGTGAAGAAACAAAACCTAATGCTATACTACATACAAGAAACATATTTAATCCAAAAAGAAATTTATAGATTAAAAATCAAAGTATGGAAAACAATATCCCATGCAACAAGAGGCCAAAAACAAGCAGGAATAGCTATCCTATTTTCAGACAAAGCTGATGTTAAGCTAAAACTGATCAGAAGAGGAAAAGAAAGCCACTATATACTGGTTAAGGAAACAGTTTAACAGGAAGAGATAAAAATTGTAAATAAATATGCACCAAACACCGGAACACTTAACTTCACAAAACAAACACTACCGGACATATCAGATAAATATTAACACAATTATACCTCACTGTCACACATAGATCAACTAGACAAAAATATCAACAAGGATATACCACAGTTGAACCACACTAATACAACCACTAAAGAAATCAGTATGGAAATTCCTCAAAAAACTAAAAACAGAAATTACATTTGACCAGCTATCTCCCTTATAGCTATCTTCCCAAAAGAAATATATATTATAGTGATATATGTACACCCATATTGATAGCAGCAAAGCTCAAATACCTAAATCTTGGAAGTGGCTTATCTGTCCATCAGCACATAAATGGATAAAGAAAATGTGGTATTTATACATGATGGAATACTACTCTGTTATAAAAAAAGTATAAATTTGAGTCTTTTGTAGGAAAATGGATGCACCTTAAGACTATAATGTCACGTGAAATAAATCAGACACACAAACTTAATGCATGATTTCACTTATATGACAATCCAAAAGTATAAATAATTTAAAAAGCAAAATAAAAGATATATAATGGGAAACAAGGAGATAGATCTTTTGCAAATGGTAAGGGGACTGAGAGATGGAGGGAGGGGGGAGGGAGAGGAAGAGAAAGGAAGTAAAAAGCCTTAAAATGTGTTATATACATGAACATATATATGATGTATGATGATGAATGTAATCATGTACAGTATACATGTACTGATACAAATTTAAATTTTTTAAAATTGAGTTATGAAATATTTTTTCTGCTGTACTCTAAGCTGCAATTTTTGCTATGCATCAAACATAAAAGAAAAGCAAAGCCACTGTGTCATAGAGCTTACTAAAGTAACCTTCTAATGTCACACTATCACAACCAAAAGATTTTTAACAATTTCTAGTACTGTACTCAAAAAATAAAATTTTAAGTGACGCTCTCAGAATTGCTAACCAAAACATTCAACTCCATCTGCACAACTTAAAGGTTTAGAATTCCATATATGTAACCTAAAGAGTAAGCCCCTGTTTCTCCTTTAATGAAAAATCTACCTCCTAGGATTTTTTTTGTAATAAGTAATATGAACTGTAAAGACTAAATCTAGTACCTGGCACATAACAAGAGTTTGATAAATAACAGATATTGTTATTATTATCCATGTTCATTATTTAAGGCTCTAGTTTTTAAAACATAGTGTTTGGATGAGCTGATATTTATTGGTTCATGTAGACTTTTCAAGGGGAAATCTCATTTAATGAGCTTGAATATAATTAGAATTGTTGTAGTGAATATTTGTTTAAGTGTATTCACTAAGAGAAGTCAATTGGTTCATCTATGAGGATTATAATATAAAAAAGAAAACCCCCTCTGTGATGGTTACCAGTTAGTGGGGAAGGCCTTCTCTGCTTCTGGAGTTCAGAGAATATCCTTGACCTCTCCTCACCTAGCAAGCAGGAGTTTGAAAGTGAAGCCTCTCCAGGAATAAATGGAGTGTGAATAAATGGAGTGGGTCTGTATTCCTTAATAAGTGCTACCTCACTTCTTAATTCATTCCGTAACTCTGGAAAAGAAGGCGACATTCATGTTCATACAGGAAAGATGGCCATGGTCATGTTTGTGCCCCATACAGAGTTCAAAAATAAAAACAAAATTTTGTCGAACGTTTCCTTCGTGAACGAAGGTACCACTGTATTCAGCAGAATCACTTGGTGACAACCTGCACTCTCTTAATCTTCTACTTCTCCCTAGGGGAGAGAACCTGTAGAATCTACATAACTGGATGTGTTTTTCTGACTGACATGAAAGGAATCTGACAAGCTGAAAGGTCCGAGACGCTGGATGCTCACAAGATTATAGGAGGGCACTTCTGAGATAGACTTCTCAGAAGAAGCACAGCACTTAAGAGCAAACAAAAGGTCCCCCCACTGAGTGTCCCGTCACTTCCAGCTGTGTGATCTACATTATTCTGGCACTGGATGTAGAACGAAAAATGGAAGGTTTATGGCTTATTTGCAGATGTCTTCCCAGAGCCTCATGCGTTCGTACGTGAGGCTTTTGCGAGTGACCAGATCGTGGGTGTGTGATGCTGGATCAGTCCACTGATTGGTTTAGCACAGCTCTGGGCATGGATGATGGACTCAGTAAAGAGGGAAGACCCACCCTGGGTGTGGGTGGCACCAGCCAATAGGCTTGTAGTCTGGATGGCTACCTCCTGTCCGCCACGCCATAAACTACTTCTCCTCTGCTATGACCCTTTGCCACATGCCCTGCTTCGGAGCCAGCTGAATATGGACTGAAACCTCTACAAACTGTGAGCTAAAATAAACCTTTCCTATAACTAGTGGGTGTTGAGTATTTTGTCCCAGCACTGAGAAAGCAACTAAGACAGAAAATGTTGAATATAAGGAAAGAAATCTCATTCTTCATATGTAAGCCTTAGAATATCCCTATTTAATGGTATTAGCTCACTATTCTTCAAATAACTATAATAAAACAAAATTTACACATTGCAACTCAATTGTAATTCCTTTTATGACACTATGTATGCCTATCTACTGGAAAAAATGTGCAAAGGATGCCACGTACTTTTCATTTGACGTGGTGGTTATAATTTAGTCAGTATCAGAATGTCCACTTCTAGCTATGCTGGAGTTGTCACTGGTCCCAATAGCCATGATGTTAGACAATAAGATACAAATTATTTGCCCTAAAATTATCTGAATCAAATAATTCTTTGTCCTTTAAATTGTCCTATGACCTCAAGGGCCCCAACTATTGAACAGATGGCCTTGATATGGTAACAAGCAGAAAATATATTGTGTCTTGCAGCTCAATACCTACATTTCTGTTAGTCTTCATTATTTTTACCATGTCTTAAGTTTCTTGGGATTTTACTTGATAGTTGGGAAAGATGAATCTTATACAAAAACAAAATGACCAAACAAGCCATAAGTTCTGATTTTTAAGACATCAATATTCATTTTCAAAAACAGCATGGGCCTCTCCATTTCTGAAGACTGAATGTCTTTTAATGGTAGGGGTGTATATAGCAATGAAGTTTTAAAATTTAATTACTCAAATGGAAGCACAGCATTGATGGTTAAGCTTAATTGCTGATTTGATGGGCTTGGGAGACCCCTAGGGGATTAGTAAAACAACTTCCAGGCATGTCTAGATGGGCCATGTCATTTTTATCAGTCCCTCACCCCTTCCTCTCTGTTGCTGTTCCCCTTCTCTGCTTCACAACTGCTGTGAACTTTGCTCCACTAGGCCCCTCTGCCATGAGGTGTCTACCTCAGAGCCAGCCAACCACAGACTGAATCTCCTGAAACCATGAACCAGATTAAACCTCCCTTCCTTCTTGTGCTTGCCGGGTATTATGTCCCAGTGACAGGAAAGCTAATACAATAGACATAGTTTCCAACTCACATTAGTAACAAATAGATGATATTCTTTTATAAGGAACAAAGGAGGATCAATGGAAGGCTATACTTGCCTTAAACCAGGACCAGCTTTCAGCATTTTCCAACCTCCAGCATCTGTATCTTGACTCTGCCTCATTCATAGGGTTCCCTGGCTCAAGATTTTGAACATTAGTGGGTAATTCTGTTATAATTCTCTGGGTTTTCTTTTAAGATGACACTATGCATGAAAAATATCCTGTAACCCACAAAAAACTTAGGGTCCTTGTAGAAAGTAAGCCCATGCTTAAAGGCTCATACAATTCTGACTGGAGTAGGATTACAGAGAAGAAAGAAACTGTGTTCTTTTTAATACTGACTCTCCCTGTGGATCTGAGTACAATAACACCAGAGGCCAAAAGCTTTTGCACTACTGTGCCAAGCTAAGACCATTTGACCCAGAGACCCCTCCCAGGCATGGAGTTCTACCTAGGAGGCTTACCTTCAGGGGAAGCACCTCTTTGTTTATAGAAAAGAAGGAAGCCATGGCTTTGGTCCAGGAACAAAGACCAGCTACATTCCCACATACGCGTTTAGCTGTTTCAATGTTGTAGTCCGGCATTTCAAAGTAAGGACTCAAAAATTCTATCACTTCTTCATTGATTGTGTCTTTTGGGAATTGCTGTGGAATAAAGAAGTAAAATTAAGCCAAAACATTTCTTTCCTTGAAGTCAAACTCATATTATGCTCAGTGCAACTGAAGTAACCGTACAGCCAAAAATGAGTGAACAGCCCAGTATTTTGTCACTATCACAGGATACTGGGCAAAAGTCCAAAAGGTGAAAGCACAGTGAGGAATGATTACTGTTAGAGTACACTTTGTCTTCTGTTAGACAACAGACACTAACCTTAAATATATTGGGACCTAAGGGAAGAGCAAATTATTTAGGTGGTGAACACTAATATGGTTATTAGAATTTCCAAATCAACAAAATAAATTTTGTTGTTAATCCTAAATTGATAAATTACAATGACATAAGATCAAATATGAAAAGCAAACACATACAGGTACATTCAGCCTCAGGAAATACAGATTTAGCATTTATCTGCAACTAAATGTTTAATGCTTTCAGCCAGATCTATTAAAGTTACCTAAAATGTAAAGATATTGCTAGGACATTAGACCTTGAATATGATGGATTGATTCATTTTTAATCACAGAGCTATCAAACATATGAGGGAATTATTACCTTTTAGAGGGATATAATTTTAAAATTGTAACAGAATTGATTAAGAATGCCTTCCTGCATCAGAAAGAAATGACCATTTAAAAGTGGTGTTTCGTCTTAAAGAGGATAATTAAATTTTTTCCAAGTAGAAACAAATTTAGCACCTGATAATTCATGGTATAAACCCTCACAGAACATACAACATAGACAAAAATATTCTCCTTCAAACTTTGCTTTTTTATTTAAGTGACTTGATAAATAATGGAGCCAAAAGAATACCTAGAAGCAATAGATAAAAAGGTGACCAAACGGCTAAATACCAAGAGATTCCACAAACAGTGGATCTGCAACCAGGTAAGTAAGGTGGGCAATGATCCTGGATTATTGCCAAGATTCAATACAAAGTTCAATTCCATTGTCGTATAGTCTCATAGTAAACTGGGACAAGAGGTAGCCTACTAGTTTCACAAGCTACTTAATGTTCTAGCAGCTGGAATGCACCTCACAAGATGTTCTGACCATAGTAGTCACCACAGCAAAGCTTAATTGAAAGCTGAATGAAAGACAATGCTAAAGTTACAGCTTGTGAACTGGACGTGAATTGGGTATGTCCAATTATCATCTCAATATCTAAACATGAATGATAAAACAATAAAAGTCCCAGAAGAAAACATGGGAGAACTTATTCTTCCTTAGAGGTGAGCAAAGACCTGAACAGAACACAGAAAGCATTGTTAAGAAAAGTCTTAAGAAAATTACATTGAAAGTGAGAACTTCTGCTTATCAAAAGACATCACTGTTAGCGTGAACAGCTAAGCCAGAAGAGGCAGGAGATATTTACAAACACATAAGAGAAAAATTAGTTGCATTTCATATAAAAAGATATTCTATAAAGTAACTAAAACACCATAATGCGCAATAGATCTAAACAGGCACTTATGATAAGAATTCCCAGAAGGCTCGTAAACCTATGAAAAGATTTTCAGTGCCGTTCGTCACCAGAGAAACGGAAATTAAACTCACGACAGTAAGATGTCATGACAATCACACCAAAACAGCTAAAAGTAGGAAATGGTCAAGATGTGGGAAAATTTATACACTTTTGGTGGGTAGGTAAATTTACACAGTGAGGGCGGGTGAGATAGCGCTGCCTGGCAAGTGCAAGGTCCTGAGTTCGACTCCCGATACCCACATACAAAAAAAGGGCCGGTGATAATCGCTCAGCAGCACGGGTGCCTGCTGGCGTGCGAGGTCTGAGGTCAACCCCCGGTATCCACAAAATAAAAAAAAAAAAATTTACACAGTGACTTTTGAAAACTTTTTGGTACTATATACCCAAAGTGATGAAATGTGTGTAATCTCAGACCCAGAAAATCTATTCTTGCATATACAGCAAGTAGAAATGCACACATCCATCTCTGGAATGATCTGTAGATCAATGCCCATGGCAGCTTTATTTTTCATAGTCAAAAATTAATAAGAATCAAAAAACCCATCAGCAGTCCAATGGATGAACTAATTAAAGGCTTTTGCAGTGTTTTGTACCGATGATAGTTTACAAAACTCATGAGAAATGATTGTTAAAATTGTTTTAATTTGCAAACTGGCTAAACACAGTCATATTATGATTAAATTATATACTTATAATTAAATGAATTTTATTTAAAATGAAAATAGCACAGTAAAAATGTATTACTTTTCATTATTTTATTGCAGTTTACTACTATCTATATTTTTGAGGACCTTCCCACCAATTGCATCTAAATAGTGGGAATACTACATAGTGGAATGCTGCTCTGCACCGGTTCCGAACTCTGCGTTCAGCGACCTCATTTGAGGAGCCCGGAACTGGCCATTCTGGGAGTAGTTACGTATGCTATGGCAAACACTACAAATCAGAGCTTTTTTTCTTTATTTTTATTTTTCCCCTCAAAGAACCAGTTATGAAACATTCATTGCACACATCACTGTACATTCTGACACTGGAAAGCTATAAATAAAAAAGAATGAAATGTCACCCTCTGCATCTGTAAGAATAAATCTCAAAGAGATGCTGAATGAAAGAGGTCAGAAAGAGTTCCTAGGATATGACTTCATATATGTAAATTTCAAAACAAGCAAAACTTTATCAGAACAGAAGTCAGAAAAATAGCTATTTTAAGCAAGGTTATTGACTAGGTTTTCACACAAGAGGGATTTCTGAAGTCGGAAAATAAATAAATATATATATGTTTTTGAGGTTGATTAATAGCTATATACATATGAAAATCTTCATCAAGACACTTAAAATGTGTGAATTTTGTTACATATTTTCTATCTCATAATATTTTTTTAAAAATGTAAATACTCAAAAAATTATTACTGAGACTTTCAGTGTGCATACAGTGGAACTCTTGTATCCACAGGTCCCGTATCCACAAACACGACCAATTCTGTATCAAAAATATTCAGAAAACAATTGCGTCAGTACTAAACACAAATAGAATTCTTTCTTCTCATCATTCCTTAAGCCAGGAGTCCCCAACCCCTGGAGCATGAACTAGAATCAGTCCTGGCCCATTAGGAAAAGGCCACAAAGCAGGAGGTGAGCAGTGGGCAGGTGAGGGGAGCTTCATCTGCACTGACAGCTGCTCCCCATCTCTGCCATTACCACCTGAGCTCCACCTCCTGGCAGATCAAGGACCGCATTAGATTCTCATAGGAGCTCGAACCCTGCAGAGAACATGAATGTAACTAATCTACGTTGCAAGCGCCTCTGAATCATCACAAAAGCATCCACCTTAGCCCATGTGTGGAAAAACTGTCTCCCACAAAACCAGCCGCTGGCATCCAAGAGGTTGGGGACTGCTGCCCTAAACAATACAGTTAGCTATTTACATAACATTACACTGTATTATAATTATAAATATTCTAGATGTGGCTTAAAGTATACAAAAAGACACAAATGATATGCAAATAATATATCATTTTATATAAGACACTTAAATGTTCCCAGATTTTTGCATTCCTGGGGTGTCCTGGAAACAGTCCCCTGCAAATACTTAGGGACCAGGGTATTTGATTCCTATGCATACAATACACACACACATATATATGGTCTCCTTAAAGTGGTTTTCTAATTTTTGTTGTACAGCTATAAAACTCATGACATCTTATATTTGAAAGAAAAGATTCTACACTGGAAAAAATTCATACATGTCTAAAATATCTAGGTAGAGTGAATTCCTTTTAGAAATTTATTCTATTGAAGGACCCCACTACTGCACACTGAGTCCTTAACTTAGCTCCTCAGCATTGAACTACCAACCTGTAAGTTCTGTAAAAAGTTCCCCGCAGTCATCAGTTTTAAAGATTCCTGCCAGGAAGGTATGGTGCAGCTTTTTTCCAGGTCAATTTTCACCACGTTGACTTTCCTTTGGAACAGCAGCAGCACACAGTCCATGATCCGCATGATGAGGTGAGGGGGTCTTCCCAGTGTGCGGACGGTGGCGATGTCAGCAGGCTTGATGGTCTGAGGGAGTGAAAGGAGCTGTCATCCAACCTCAGATAAGAAAGTACAGACAGACAAACCTTTCATGTCCAAATTCTGGTGCTTCAACAAAGGACAGAAAATACTTTAAATTAGCTACAGTCATGAGGTCTGGAGGCATATTTAATTCCCCCAAAAAAACACATGTCCTAAAAAGCTCAAATTTTTGCACTTCAAACTGACAGTGAGAGGAGAAAAATGTTGGTGAATAGATAAGGAGCTGTGACTTCTCTAAAATTGTACAGACTGCTTTGTGTCAGAAAAAAGAAAATTGTACCTTGGGAAAAAAAAGAATACTCAGCATTTAAGTAGATACCAAGTTCAAAACCAGAAAAAAATATTGTATTTGCAGTACTTTTTTTTTTTTTTTTTTTTTACTCATTAGCTATGTAGGTCAAGAATCTGCCTCTCTCTTAGGCGAGTGAGGCTGTCACTGTGGACTGACACCAGAGGGTGGTCGCAGGGCTGACGGATTGAATAATTAGAGGTTTCTTAGCTGAGAACTGACCTTTAAGTGAAGGGACTTGAGCAACACAAATTTCACAGGGCTCTCAGAAAAGTTCCATTCCATTTCCAGTAGGGATATTTGTATAGAGTAAATTATTTAATAATCACACTTATTATTAGTTAATAATAATTGCTGTATCACTTAAACTTTTATGAAATAAGTATTGGAAAATTATGAGATACAACAGTCCAGTACAATCCTAGTTCTGGGGGAACAATGGTACATCTCATTCCTTCCGGGTCCTGAATACTTTCCACCTTGCTTGCATTTGCATCCCTCCTGTCCAAGAAATGAACCAAAAACCTTCTCATCAAAGCTCATGATCTTTCCTCTGAAGACTGATAAACACGCACACATTGAACTTGATAATTCAAAATGTAACCATATACCATGGGAAGGTTTGTTTCAGTACTTGTGAAAGCTAAAGAAAGAAGTTGGGAAATTTGTGGCAAAGAATTAAAAATGACTGACCTTTGTTTGAGATGTGTGGCTATTGGAAAAAAAAGAGAAAAATAGAACAGTAGCCAGTGGGGAGAGGAAGATCAGGTTAAATTCTACAAAATGTAAGGACTAGCTGTGCTTTTCTGGTTAGTTTCAAAAAAAAGATATTTTTCAAACAGAGCTGTGCTCGTGGTTAGTGGCAGTGTAATAGCTGAGATTCAGCTTGGTTCAGTGTGGTGTTGAATTCCTCTTTTGTCTTCAGGGAAGGTAATATGACTGTTATGTCGTCTCCTATATACCATGGTAATACATTTATTTAACATCTGGAGCTATTTTTTACTTTTTCTTAGTTAAGGTCAGATGTAAGCATTAAGTAAGGAAGGGACACATTATTTCCTGTTACCTTAGTTATTGTATGGATTAATTGTGGCCTGATGCCAAAATATTAGAGTTAGGATATGCTCAGATCTTGTATAAACTGATAGAACCTTGTTGTAAGATTTCAAAAGCTACCAAAGAACAGTGAGGTGGAAGCAGGACCAATGAAGGAAATTAGAGAACTCTCTCCTATATATCCTGCTATGACTTGGATGCCAAATGTCCCTCAAGGCCCGTGTGTTAAAGACTTGGCCACCAGTTTGGCCCTACTGGGAGATGAAGGACCCTTCAGGAGGTGGGGGCCTAGTGGAGCCCTGCCATTGAAGGTGATACTGGGCCTCCAGCCCCTTCTCTCTCCCTTTGCTTCCTGGCCACGAGATGAGCTGTTTTTCTCCACCACATTCTCACAACAGGCCCAAAACAAGAGAGCCAACTGATCACAGATTGGAACCTCCAAAACTGGAAGTCAAAGTAAGCCCATTCCCTTTATCAGTAGATTATTTCAAGTATTTTGTTAAAGTCACAAAATACTGACTAACACTCAGCCCATCCCCTTACCCTGCTCCCATAAATTTCTGCACTAAGGATTATATGATGCAGCCTACTTTGGAGGTAGAAAGCACTAAATTAGAACTCTGGAAAATGTTTTAAAAGAGATACCAAACCTCTTAAGTCTTACGGAAATGTTGGTCTTTCAAGCAAGACCTGAGATGCCATGTGCTCAAGTCCTGTGGTTCCATTAGGTACGTGAATTCAGCAAATTTCTCAGAGTTTCACTGTACCATCACTATCTTCTCTATGTTGATCAGAGACTCTCAGTTCAGCTAAAGAGGGATATTGAGATGTTCAAAAATCTAAGAAATTGCAGACCCTGGGGGAATTCGGGATTAAGGATGATAGCAGAGCCAGTGCATAGAAGAATGGAGAAACATTTAGAAATCATGTGTTACATGCAAGAGTAGTGAGGAAAGTTGGAGAGATAAATAAGAAGGCAGTATCTTCATTATCTCAAAGGAGCAGAAGCACATGTTATATATTGACTCAAAAAGACTACACTTTACTTGGATCAAAAAGATTTAGAAGTGTTTCAGGCAGCATGTTAAAGAACTGGTAAGAAGACATAATTACATTATCAAGAAATGATGTATGCTTAACTGAGGTTAAATCATTTCAGTTACCAATGGACAGATACCCGAATTTCATTTCCCAGCCATTTCTAAGCCAAGAATCAATAACATTAAGGAGTAGATGAGTGGTACTGAAGTAAAAGCCACCTTAAATTGAGACCAAAGCAAATCTTAAATTGAATCTTTAACCTTAGAACTGCTCTTTAAGGTTTGGCCTAGTTTGCTAAACACAATGCATTTTTCAGCATACAACCTCCTTTGCCATTTCACCATTTCTATAATTGCCAAAGAACTGTATTGACTGTTGGGCCCTC
The DNA here is from genome assembly GCA_028451465.1 of Erethizon dorsatum. Classification (NCBI taxonomy): domain Eukaryota; kingdom Metazoa; phylum Chordata; class Mammalia; order Rodentia; family Erethizontidae; genus Erethizon; species Erethizon dorsatum. The sequence continues at coordinate 63,759,881 of CM051833.1, forward strand.
CTCATACTCTGTGATTAATTTGCTAACATTAGACCAGTATTTATTTAGATAATTCATAGGTAGACTCAGAAAAGTTACATATTATAGATCACCTACCTCAAAGTTCTTAGTGAATGAATGAGGAAATGTTATTTCAGAAAGCGTATGTTACTTTTCCAATGTCACATAGCTTTTTCGTGGCAGAGTTTAAATGAGAAACTAGGATTCTTGACCACCCTTCTATAAAAATGCTTATTACTCATGAGTATGGAGAATGAGATTGGTGTTATTTTGCACACGCAAAGTCTCCAAGGCATTAACGATGTCTCAAAGCAGAAAACATTACTTGAAATCATGCCAGTGACTAGGGCTGTGGTCAGACCCAGTAAAGCATTTCCTTGTTATCAACTAATTTTTTCCTTACATCTCCCTTCTAAGCCTAAATGTTCATCTGTTACATCAATCACATAGATATACCTGCAGTGCTGCTTCTGCTTCTTCTAAAGCTGGCTTTGCTGCTTCTAGTTTCTCTTCAGCAATCGCTTTGTCTTTCGAGATGCTATCTACAATGACCTGGGCTTTGTCCTTCACCTTCTGTACCTCAGCCTTGACTTTTTCAGCAGCTTGTGCTTTCATTGTCACTTCTTTTAAGACCTAATTCAACATAAGACAATTTTTAAAACTCATCAAAAACTGCCAAAGATCCAGCTGGAAAATGTACATTCTTACCTTAATTTGTTGATTTTGTCCACTTACCCAATTTTTCATATATACAGTTAAGAGTAACTTACTCTAATGGAAGTAAATATCTATAATTCCATGGTTATAATGTAGTGAATATGCAAGCATCATTAACATTTGTGAACTAGGAATTCCGAAGGCACGTGGAGCATGTAGGAATGTCCACCTACCATGTCAGCTTTATCATTGGCCATTTGCAACTCCTTTTCCTTTACTTCCAGTTCTTTGCTCAAGGCTGCCACAGATTCTGAAGCTTCTTTTAGTTTTTCTAATCCAGTATCCATTCTGGGTTGAAAATGCAAGCAAGCAGTGTTAAAATCTGTGGTGCTTGGCCATGTGTTGCAACAACTGGCTCACTAAGCTGAGTACTGTAGTAATGGTCGCATTTAAAGAACGAGTGTGCATGCAAACAGAAATCCCAGCAGGACTTCACAGAAAGGATGTAAGTCCAGGTGAAGTTCCAGAATGACAACATGTGCATGTCTTCACAGACTACACACAGAGGAGACTGAGCCCACTAAGACATGCAAATGACATGAGGAATGGTATAGTAGTGTATTATGTAGGAAATGTGCTCAATGACATTAAGCCTAATGACAATAGACTTCAAATCCTTGAAGCCTTGTCATGGAAGAAGGAAAATAAATAATGTCTGTTTTTCAAAAGAATCCAATGAAGTTAAAAGAAGAACAACAGGCTCAAGAAAAGTTAAAGCCATCAAGACAGCCCCAGGAAAGAACTGGCTGCCTGCCTGAATCTGAAATAATGTGCTCTTAAGGGTGGAAGCGCTAGGAGTCACTTAGTCCCACCACCATCCAGGGATCCCTCCCATGGCAACCCTGGGTGAATGTGGCTACATTCAGGCAGATCTGAGCTTGCAGAAAAATGCAGGGAAAAGCAGTGAAATCGGGAACAAAACAGGGATTTTTGTTCCCTGAAGCAGGGATTGCACTATGCAGTGAACATATGTACAAGCCAGGGGATGAGAGGGATGAGGGCATGCCTTCATCCTCAGCTTCCTTGCAGGTCTATTAATCCTATCATTCTTTTATTTGTGTCATAGAAGGAGGCAGACCACATAAAACTTGAAAAGTTTATTCTACGGAGCAACAATGAAATCCCCAGGAAACATGGGATAGTCCCCAAAATGGGCTCTAGAAAAGAGTTTCTCACCCTCAGCACTATTGATATTTTAGGCTAGATAATTCTTGGCTGGGAAGGGTCCTGTTCCTGTAGGATGTTTAGCAACATCTCTGTCCTCTGCCCATTAGATGCCAATAAGCATTCACCCGACCACCATCGCTCCATTTGTGTAAAACTAAAATGTCTCTAGTCATTGCAAGATGTTCAGAAAGGGCACTTTTGTCCCAAGTTGAGAATCATTGCTTTAAAATAACATTTATTTGAACTTCACACCTACCTATTGGCCAAGGTCTGCACTTCTACATGCTTCTCTCCATATATAAATTTATAGCCCTGAATAAAGGAAAGGTATGATTTAGGCGTCACATGAGTAGAACGTCTGAATCTCTGGAAATAATCCGTGCACTTCTCAGCCACTCCATCCTGGAAAGAGCCCATGCAGTGGACCACTTCCTTCTTGGTTTCCAAACTACAGTCAATGTCATAGGAAGAAAGGAAGTGCTCAGACACTAGAAGGAATAAAGAGGACAGAGTGTGAAATATGGTTGTGAATTGCCATTTTAAAAGTTTCCTCGCAGATTTTTTAAAAGACTTAGACATTTCCTAGACCTGCAGACCACTTTTGTTGCCCCAGCTAAGTAGATCTATATTGGCACTTCTGGCCCCAGGCCTGAGACATCAACAATTTTATTTTCCTTTTCATATATAAAACTTCATATATAAAAGACTTTAAGCCTATCGTCATTCTCTGTTTTCTTGGTTCTTGTGTTTTCTGATGCTACACAGCTGCGGATTCTGGTGAGCAGCCAGCCTGTTTTATGGTTTACATAAGGACAAAAGTGATACAAATAACTCAGACATCAGTGCCCACCTGGTACTCATATTTAACAATCCCATTTGTTTTGTTACTCAGAATTGTCAGTCTCTTAATTCTTCCAGGTGTTGATTGTTTTTGCCACCTGAAAACGTTCATCACTAAAATATTTTGTGCCATCTTGCTCTTAAATATGGCAGCTAGCCATCTGTGGTCAGTTCTAGTTTACAGCATTGTACAGAAACCTTTGAGTAAAAATATCCTGTTTGAGACCTTGACCCTTCCTACAAGACCAGATAATGGGCCAATTCTAGGACAGCATTTCCTGACATACATATAAGCTATAATTTAAGAGCAAACCAATTGCTACATATATGTTGAGTGTCCACCGCAATCCCCACTCTGGGGAGTGTCACAGGTGAGAGGAATATGCAACTTGGTCTCAATCCCATGGAATTTACAAGGGTTATAGTATAATGTAGCTTAAAATTTTCACAACTATTTTTGTGTATCTTAATAAAAATAGTCTGCACCCATTAAGCTTGTATATAGAAATACAGTCAATAAAAATGTGGAGAGAAAGAAAAGGAATCAAGGAAAGAAGCCTAATAGGTAAAATCACTTTTCACCATCAGTAGTATTTTACTTAAGTTCAGAATAGTTACTGAATATGGGTAAATAATATGGATCATTCATCAGTTTGATGGCAAATATAATTTAGCATACAATGAAAGGCAATACCCTTTACCATATAGGGAAAGGTAATAAATTAAGACACCCAGAATACATAATTTTCATGTATGAGCTAAGCAAACACTAAAAAACAAATTAAATTTTAGGAAGTTTATATCTTGACACTAGAAACATAAAAACAATGCTTCCTATGATGAATTTACTTTCATTTATTTATTTTTAACTTATTTGTCTGGTTTTTTTTGTTTGTTTGTTTGTTTGTTTGTTTTTGTGGGTACCGGGGGGTTGACCTCAGGACCTCACACGCCAACAGGCACCCATGCCGCTGAGCGATATCACCGGCCCCTTTTTCGTATGTGGGATCTGGGAGTCGAACTCGGGCCCTTGCGCTTGCAAGGCAGGCGCTTACGCCGCTGAGCCATCTCACCGGCCCTGTCTGTTTATTTTTTATAGCACTGGGGGTTGAGGCCAGGACCCTGTGCACACTAAGAAAAATGTCTACCACCGAGCTATACTCCCAGGCCCTTAATGACAAATTTTTGTGGGTGCTAACTACAGTGGCTGCAATATTCACATGTGCCAGTCACAGTGCCAAGGGTTTTAGTTGGTGTGACAGGACATCTTCAGAGATGTCCCCACTTTTTGAAAACTTCCTTGTTTTATCATGTAGTTATTTCTTTCTTAAGTAAGAAGAGTATAAATAAGGATGGCCTTTTTCTTCATGTTGCAAGATGTCTTTCTGCCTCTCCAGAATATCAAAGAGAGTAAAAATGAGATAGATACTGAGTATATTTTTCCACAGACTCACAATTGCTGGTGCAGAGCTCCACCTGGAAAACATCTCTAAGAAGCAGTCATTTCCTAAGGGTTATAAATACTAGAAATAAAGCTACTTGCCATAAGCAATTTACAAGCATCAACCCAGGAATTAAACTAAAAAAAAAAAATAGAAAACGAGAAGACTCTTAAACGAGATGCAACCACAGACTTCCAGCTCACCAAAGGCAAACCCAGGGGGCAACGAGATGGAACAGTTCAAAAGCAACACACCTGGACTCTCTGAAGTGGTAACAGTGAAAGTAACAGAGCAGATGAATGAAGCTCTAGAAAAACTCAAATCAGAAATAATTTCTCAGATAACTACAGAGATAGTGACCATAATAAAAGACATGCTTTGGGACTCTAAAGCAGATATGGATTAAAAAAATAATAATAAAGGAGCTTAGGAAAATGACAGAAATCATGAATTCCCAACATAGGAAAGAAATGGAATCCATGAAACAGATTCAAACAGATACCCAGAAGATTATATATTACATTGAAAGTATACCCAGCAGAATGAGCCAATGTTAGGAAGGAATATCAGACAGAAGACAGGATTGCAGTTTAGTCATCATGAAAAGAAAAATTTCTTAAAAATAACAGGGAACCATGAAAAATCACTCCAGCTGCTAGATGATGCAAAGAAGTATAACACAAGATTGGAGTCAATGAAAAAGCAGGAGATAGCATAAACAACATAAAAACCTGTTCACAGAAGTAATGACAGAAAACTTTCCAAGCAGGGAAAAAGAATTTGACATACAGATAAGTGAGACATATAGAACTCCAATTAGCCATGATCAAAAAAAACAAAAACAAAAACAAAAAACTATGCCAATGCATATGATAGTCAAGATTCCAGAAATTCAACACAAGAACAGAATGAATCCACCAGGGAAGACAAGCAATTAAACAGAGGGGGGGAAGGGAACCAACAACAGGAAAATAATGTGACAAGGATAAGTCAATACATATCATTATAACCATCAATGTTAATGGTCTCAATTCAATAATCAAAAGAAACAGATGGGCAGAATAAATCAAGAAGCAAGGTCCAATAATATGCTGCATACAAGAAACACATTTAATTCAAAAAGAAATTCATAGACTGAAAGTCAAAAGATGGAAAACAACACTTCATGTGACAGGAACAGAGAAGAAAGCTGGGGTAGCTAATCTATTTGCAGATAAAGTGGATTTCAAGAGAAGACTGATTAAGAAAGACAAAGAAGGTCACTACATCCTTGTAAAGGGAACAATCCAAGACAAAGAGATAACAATCATAAGTATATATGCATCAAATACCAGTGTACCCAACTATATAAAACAAATATTAACAGACATGAAAAATCAAATAAGCACTAATACAATTGCGATGGGGGACCTCAATACCCCACTGTCACAAATGTACAAATCGACTAGACAAAAATATCAACAACAAAATATCAGAACTGAATGAAACTTTTTTTTAAAAGTGGACTTAGTAGATGTCTCCAGAGTGTTCCACCCCAGAACATTAGCATACACATTCTTTTCAGCTGCACATGGGACGTTCTCCAAAACAGACCATGTACTAGCTCATAGAACATGCTTAAGTAAATGGAAAGGAATTGAAATTATCCCATGCATAATATCAGACCACAGTTCAAGGACTGGAAATCAATGGCAAAAGAAACCATAAGAACTTCATAAACATGGAAATTAAATAACATCCTCCTGAACAACCAATGGGTCACAGATGAAATTAAAGAAGAAATTAGACAGTTGCTACAATTAAACAATAATGCCAATACAATAAACCAGAATTTATGGGACACAATGAAAGCAGTCCTATGAGGGAAATTTATAGCAGTGAATACCCATATCAGAAAACAAAGCAAACTCAAATAAACAACCTAATGTTGAACCTTAACCTTCTAGAAAAAAGAAAAGTAAGTCAAGCCCAAAGCTCATATGAGGAAGGAAATTAGAAAGATCAGAGCAGAAATTAACTGAGACTAGAAATTAATGGAGACTAGAAAATACAAAGAATCAATTAATCAAAGAGTTAGTTCTTTAAAAGAGTAAATAAAATTATCAGACCTATAGCCAAACTTATCAAACAAAGGAAGGAAAAAACTTGGGGCCAGTGAGATAGCTCAGCAGCATAAGTGTCTGCCTGGTAAGCGGGTGGTCCTGAGGTCGACCCCCGGTACCCACATAAAAAAAAAAGAAAGAAAAAACTCAAATCCATGCAATTAGGAATGAAAAAGGTGAAATCACAACAGATCCTGCAGAAATCCATAAGTTCGTAAATACCTGCTACAAGAACCTGTGTTCTAATAAGATAGAAAACAGAAGAAATGGAAAGATTCTAGATACACATGAATTACCAAAGCTGAATCAAGATGATACAAAAATTCTAAATAACCCAATATCAGTCAATGAAATTAGAGATGTAATTAAAACCTACCAACAAAGTAAAGCCCAAGTGCTGAGGGTTCACTGCTGAATTCTACAAGAAATTTAGAGAAGACCTAATACAGTTATTTCTCAAACTCTTTAATGAAATGAAAGGGAAGCAATACTCCCAAATTCATTCCTGGAAGCAAGCATTACCCTGATACCAAAACCAGAGAAGAATCCAAGCAAAAAACAGAACTACAGGCCAATCTCTCTAATGAACATAGATGCAAAAATCCTCAATAAGATACTGGCAAACAGAATGCAGCAAATCATCAAGAAGATTATACTTCATGACCAAGTAGGATTCATCCCAGGTATGCAGAGATGGTTCAACATACACACATCACTAAATGTAATACACCATACTAACAGAGCCAAGAATAAAAAACACATGATCATCTCAGTAGATGCAGAAAAAGCATTTGACAAAGTCCAACACCCATTCATGATTTAAAAAAAAAAACTTGCAGAAAATTGGAATAGAAGGTCTTTATCTTAATCTGATAAAAGCCATTTATGACAAACCAACAAGCATCATCATACTAAATGTACAAAAACTGAACGCTTTCACTCAAAACTCAGGAACAACACAAGGATGTCCACTGTCACCACTCTTTTTTTTTTTCTGTCTGTTACCACTCTTATTCAATATAGTTCTGGAACCATTAGTTAGAGCAATTAGACAAGAGAAACAAATAAAGGGAATAAGGATAGGAAAGGAAGAGGTTAAATTATTATTTGTGGATGACATGATACTCCATATAGATACCCCAAAACTTCACCAAAAGACTTCTAGATTCAATAACCAAATTCAGTAGGATAGCCAGATACACACTCAACACTCAAAAATCAATAGCTGTCCTGTACACAAATGACAACCTCACTGAGAGAGAAATTAGGGAAATAACACCTTTCACAATAGCACCCAAACCAATGAAATACCTGGGAGTCAATCTGACAAAAGAAGTAATAGACCTCTACATTGAAAGCTATAGTACTCTGAAAAAGGAGATCTAAGAAGATATCAGAAAATGGAAAGATATCCCTTGTTCTTGGATAAGAAGAACCAATATAGTTAAAATGGCCATATTTCCAATACTGTTATACAGATTTAATGCAATCCCAGTCAAAATTTCGATAGCATACCTCAGAGAATTAGAGAATATACTAAAATTCATTTGGAACCAGAAGAGACCTAGCATAGCAAAAGCAATTCTGGACAATAAAGGCAAGGAGAGGTCATCACAATCCCTGGCTTGACATTATACTACAAATTTACTGTGATTAAAAAAAAAAAAACAAAAAAAACAGCATGTTACTGTCAAAAAAACCAGACTGAGGATCAAGGGAACAGATTGGAAGAGGAAGAAACAACTCCAGACATACTCAGTCACCTTATCTTTGACAAAGGAACCAAACACCATTACTGGAAGAAAGATAACCTCTTTAGTAAATGGTGCTGGGAAAACTGGCTTTCCACATGCTGAAGATTAAAACTAGACCCATATCTTTCACCACGCACTAAACTAAAACCAAAATGTATCAAAGATCTAAATATTAAAATAGAAAGACTAAATCTTCTGAAAGAATAGGTAGAACTCTTGAAGACATTGGTGTAGGCAAAGACTTTATGAACAAAACCCCAATTGCACAGGAAATATCACAAAGAATCAACAACTCGAATCACATCTTATTAAAAATCTTTTGCACAGCAAGAGAAACCACCAACAGAGTGGAAAGAAAACCCATAGAGTGGGAAGAAATTTTAGCTAGTTGTCCCTTAGACATAGGACTTATATCTAAGAACATATAAAGAACTGAAAAAAATCAGGCCCCCAAATTCAAAGACCCAATCCAAAAATGGGCATCTGAGACGAATACACACTTCTCAGAAGAAGAAATTCAAATGGCAAACAAATATATGAAAAAATGTTCAACATCATTGGTCATTCAAGAGATGCAAATTAAAACAACACCAAGGTTCCATCTCACCCCAGAAAGAATGGCTATTATCAAGAAATCAACCAATAACAAATGCTAGAGGGCTGTGGGGAAAAAGGAAAACTTCTCCACTGTTGCTGGGAGTGTGGACTGGTGCAGCCACTGTGGAAATCAGTGTGGAGATTCCTCAAAAAACTAAAACTAGAGGTTCCACTCGATCCAGCTATTCCCCTTCTTGGTATCTTCCTGAAAAAAGTAAAAGCATCATACCACAGCGATATATGCACAACACATGTTTATGGCAGAGTAGTTTGTAACAGCTAAATCTTGGGAACACCCCAAATGCCCAGCAACTGATGAGTGGGTAAAGAAGATGTGATTTGTTTATACAATGGAGTACTACTCTGCCATAAAGAAGGATAATTTGAAACATTTCTAGGTAAATGGATGCACTTTTAGACCATACTTGTAAGTAAAATAAATCAGATACACGTGTGTAAATATCACATGGTTTCTCTGGTGTGAGAAACTGAAAGTGTAAATCAGAACCAAAATGTGTAATAGATATCGTGAAATGGGAAGAAAATATTCAAATGAGAAGGGGAACAAAGGGGGTGGATAAGGAACAAGGAGAAAAAGAAGGAAAAATTGGAAACAAAGCTTTTGTAAATAAAAAGGGGAAGAGGGCTGAAAGAAGGGGAGGGGAATGGGAAAAAAAGAAGAAGCGAGATATATCATGTACAGTTACAAATCCCCTATGATGAACGTTATCATTATATATATCTAAAATGTACCAATAAAATAAAAATAAGTTGCTGGTGCAGAAAAACATACATAAAGGATCAAAACACCCCATCTTAGGGTGATCCAAGCACTGAGGTGCAATCATCAATGCCCATCAGCAACATCCCAAGTCTATCACTTACATCCAACCACCAATACAGGGACTCACATTCAAGGATTTTGCAACAATCAAAAAGTATTTTTTTCTGTAAATATTTTCATCACAAGATTCAGTCAATCAAATTCATACATATAAAAAACTCACTTTGCTTCAAACATATTGCAATTGTTAAAGTATTACTAAACTAAACAAGTACTGAAGTATTAAACTTTTGAGCTTCTTTAAATTAGAAAAGTACACTATAATTTGATACTTTTATTCTATTGGAAATATTTCTTGTACTCTAAATGAAATGTTAACACAAACAAAATGATATGCATGTTGAGTGCCCTTCATTTGAAATGCTTGGGGCAAATGCTGTTTCAAGTTTTAGAGCTTTCTTGATTTGAGAATATTTGCATGACTTTTACTGGATAAGCGTTTCTACTCAAAAATCTCAAGGTTTGGGATACTCAACCTGCATTTCTCTACTGCTGTGGCTGGAGATAATTTATTACAAAATCAGCATCCTTAGGTAATTTAAATAATAATTTTTCTGGAAACCCTATTGTTAATCTTCTAAAAATAACAAATAACTAAATTTCTAAATGTATGAAGCACTTCTCATATCCACATATGATATTTTCTCACAATAACATAAGGCAGGTTAGGATCAGATGTGTAGTTGTTGGTCTTCCCAACAAGATGTAATATTTCCTAGTAAGAAAGGAATCATGTAGTATGCCTTACAATTATTTTATCCATTAGTGTAACTAGCACAGCACTTAGTATTCAGGTAGTATGCAGGCTGCAAATATTACTAGACTAAAATGGAGATAATAACCCCAAAATCTTATTGGTTATTAAAAGGTTTTAAAAGCTTTAAATGACAAGGTGTATTATATGAACTGTAAGCGTTACAGACATAGGAGATCCAGGAAAGGGGGAAATTTTTAAATATTCTTAAAAGCAACAGTCAAAGTATGTGATTTGTCTTGACTAAGCTTTGCAACTTTGGGTACCCAAAGATGAGGGACAAGTGTGGTGAGATAAGGATTATTAAAACATATTCAGAGGACAAAGGAGCATATTTTTTAAGAAGAGAGAACATTTGCATTGCATTAGAGCAAGTCTGTGAGAGAACTAGGGCCAAATTATGGAACGACAATGAATGTTCACACTGTCTGATTCATTCACTCAGTACTGTAAGTGTCCAACACCAGTCGCTGCTGAAATTGTGAACAAAAGATTTGTAGTCTTTTTTTAATTGATTAATTTCTTGGTACATTTTAGGGGTAATAATCATATTCATCAAAGGGAATTTGTACCTGTACATAATACAACTTGATTCTTTTTTTCCCATTCTCCTCCCCTCCGTTTAACCCCTCATTTACAAAAGTTTTGTTTCCATTTTTTCCTGCTTTTTTGTTTTTTTCCTTTTCCCTTTCTTCCTTTCTCCCTCCCCCCTCCATAATTCCTCTTCCTCTTTGAACTCTTTCTTCCCATTTCACAATATCTATTATACATTTTGGTCCTTATTTACACTTTCAGTTTCTCACACCAGAGAAACAATGTGATATTTATACATGTGTGTCCAATTTATTTCACTTAAGAGTATGATCTCAAGGTGCACCTAGAAATGTCTCAAGTTTATCCTTCTTTATGGCTGAGTAGTACTCCATGTATTAAAAAAAAACACAACTTCTTTACCCATTCATTGGTTGATGGGCATTCATGCTGTTTCCAAGATTTAGCTATTACCAACTGCGCTACAATAAACATGGGTGCACATATATTGCTGTGGTATGATGCTTTTAATTTTTGGGGGGGAAGATACCAAGAAGAGGAATAGCTGGATTGAATGGAACTTCTAGTTTTAGTTTTTTAAGGAATCTCCTTGCTTATTTCCACAGTGGTTGTACCAGTCTACACTCCCACCAACAGTGGAGAATGGTTCCTTTTTCCCCACAGCCTCACCAGCATTTGTTATTGGTTGATTGCTTGATAATAGCCATTTTTTCTGGAGTAAGATGAAATCTCAGTGTGCAGTCTTTGACTTTGTAAAGTTTTTAGTCTAGCAGAATAGATAAGCTTTCACCAAACAAAACCCACAACCAGGTATACAAATTATAAACTGTGGTTCACCTCAGGAAAAGAAAGCACCATGTGCTATGGGATGGATAACAGGAAACTTGGTTAATGGGAGAAGCAAAGGAAGATTTCTTTTTCCCCAAGAGGTTACATTTAGCTGAGGAGGGTGCAATGACAAATGGGAGGAGGAGAGTATTGCATGAGATGACAAATGGCTTCTTCAAAGATCCAGGAATGCAAAACAGGAGGAAAAAGTGAGCTCAGGAAAGGGGCCAGCTCTTCCCTGCCATGAAGGCAATGCTAAAGATTGAGGTCTTTTTCCTAGAAGCAAAAGAAGGATGTGGAGATATTTAAGCAGAGAGCAAAATTGGGGTTGTGTTTTTACATTACTCTGTCTGCAATGTGAGATGGCTGGGAGAAAGGTGGAAAAGGATGAGAGATCATTAGAAAGTTATTTAGGTTTTCCAAGTGAGCAACAATGATGGCCAGTTTGGGGGGCAGTATAGAGGAAAGAGATTCTACCAGTATCTAGGAGATAAAGTCAACATAATTTGGAGATAGATTAGGCTTGAGAGTTAAAGGAAAGAGAGATGTTAAAGACAAAAGAGATTTCTGGTTGCCTAGTTTAAGCAGCAATGGGGGCACTTCCTGAGAGGCAGACCCCACTTGGTTTTCCAACACACTGAGTTAATGAGCCTGGAGAGAAATATCCATAAGAATGAGTCAAATGGATAGTTGGCTGCACAGATTTCAAGCCAGGAGATGGACTAGACGAGATAAAAACTGACCCAGCACATTATACAGGAGGCTGAGGGTGAACTTCCCTGGAGAGAGAATCTGGAGGAGAGAAACAAGTCCACCTTGCCCTCTAACGTGCCTGGTCAGAAAGTATCATGAAGCTCAACAAATACATTTTCAATAAATAAGCAAATAGCTTCATTCATGAAGATAAGGATACTCGCTAGACACTGATGGCACAGAAATGAAAGTTTCCTTCCCTCTGTGTATGTAATCTTGGCTGGGATCAATACAATGACATTTAAAAGAATGAGGCAGACTTTGGAGAATTCACAAAAGAAGGATGAGCCATCTGTCTTGCTGTAAATAATTGAAATAGGGACTTAACAGGAAGGCTTCTACATTAAAATGAAATCATCTTAATTATAGTATTCTATAGTATTTGTCACCTGATACTATTATTTTTATCATTAATGGTAATACCTTACATGGCATTTTACAAAGAACTCGAATACTGATTATCATATCTCATAGTAAACTTTAATACAACTCTGAAATACTGTTGTTTTGTGCTCTGTATGCATATCCTACTTCAGGGATTTTTAACATTTTAACTCTAGTTGTACTTACATTTTTAAGGGACTTAAAATTTTAAATCACTATTCTTTTCTCAAGCCTTCCAAGACAAATTGTACTGTACACTTGTACTTCAATCATGTTGAAATAGTCTATGTTTAGAAGTCACATGTTGAAAAACCATTATTGTCAATAGTGTGTTGAGATCAAAATTTCTACAATGGTTAAAAGAGTTTTACTATATATTTTTCAAATATATATATATATATATATATATATATATATATATATATATATATACAGAGAGAGGATTGATTGATTGCTATGATATGATAGGTTGCAGATAGAAGATAGATGATAGATATATAGATAGATAGATAGATAGATAGATAGATAGATAGATAGATAGATAACCTTTGTTCTAGCTCCAGTACTGATCCTACTGGCTTCTTGCACCTCTGACGAGTCAATGAGCTTCCCTCTCCTCCCTGAAAGCAAGAGCTAAGTTATTCAGTCCCTCTCATGCAAGGTAGCACAGAGCTGGAGAGATGGGAGTGGGGGAGTCAGAGTGGTAGAGGTGAGGTTCCAGAGCACCTCCTCCCCGTTAATCTTTCACTGCCCTATCTGCTAGAGATAAGCACCTGTAAGGTATCACCAGGAAGTAAGTTTCTTCTGCTTGAAACTTAACGGCCAGACAAAATGTTTGAAAACATCACCCTAAATCGGGGTTCCTTCATGGTTCTGAAACAGTAGCTCAACAATGAAACCTGATTGTCTGCAGCTTTTTAAAATAGCCACAAGTCATTTCTTGCTAGAATCTGCAAAAACAGTGCACGAAATGGATGATCTCGAACATCTCCTGTGCCACTTTTATGCTTCAATTTAATTTACAGAGTAAGGGAAGCATCAAGTTTCCATGGGAGGGAAGATTACACAGAAGAGGCAGCAAGACTCTGGTCAGAGAAGTCTGGTTAAAATCCTTTGTCAAGGACGGAAGCCATCAGAGGATTGCTGGATAATGTTTTCCTTTCTGATTTACAGCACTGCAGCAGTGAAAAGGGAATGTCCAAAAGACATTGGTTTTAGCTACCCTGGGGTTAACAAACCCACTTAGAAAGACAAATGAGATTGAAATCTCAGTGCCTCCTTCCTCTGACACCCCAGAAACTGTCTGGGTATCCAACCATGGCAGAGCCTTCTATTATCACTGAAAAAAGCTGAAATCACTGGAAATTAACCCAAAGCTTACAAATGGAAGATCTCCATCTCCGACTGCCATGCTCTGGGAAAAAATTAGCTACCTAATTTTAAAAAGCAACTTCTTGCATCAAAAATGCTCAAGCACTGGACAAAGGGAGTTGGCTCAACCCCAGCACAGAGATGGCCGACAGCTCAGACTGTCAGTGAGTCAACAGACAGGTAGACCAGAAACCCGGCAGGAGTCTTTCCACCACACTAACCAGCAACTAAGGCATCCTTAGGCCATCGGCTGAACCAGTTGATCGTGCATCCTGAAATAAGGGCAGGGAACTTCAAGGCTCGAGTTCGAAATTTCTCCCCCACAGGCGAAAAGCACAGCACAACGTGGAGGTTCCTTCGGACCCGGCTCATGAAGTAGTCATACTGGTTCTCGTTAGTAGGAGGGTGCCTAGGGTGTTCTTTCTTCATGACTGACGTCAGATCGCTATTAATTTCATCAATTTCATCACGAGCAAATAGGTTGGAGACCTTGAAAAAAAATACAGGTGTCCATGTTCAGTACACACATACGAAAACAAACCAAAGTACGTGGCTCGGTAGGTACAATATCTTTTCTTGATTTGCGTTCTTAAACTCTTCTTGTAAAAATTAACTGAAAGTTTTCAAAATGAAATAGACCGTATTTTTTTTTTGTGGGTACCAGGGGTCGAACTCAGGACCTTGCGCGCCAGCAGGCGCCTGTGCCACTGAGCGATATTACCGGCCCTTTTTTCATATGTGGGTACCAGGAGTCGAACTCATGACCTCATGCTTGCCAGGCAGGCGCTTGTGCTGCTGAGCCACCTCACCAACCCTAGATCGTATTTTTAAACATACAAATGATTCTGTGATTCACCGCAAAGTCACAGCTTTCAAAGGGCAGAAATGGACACACAAAAAGCCATCAGCTTTCCTCCTGACCTCCCTCCTACTTTTTGTCTCCACGTTTTGATTTGGAGTTTTATTCTTTAAAAACCCAGTTTAAAAACCCATCCTTTGCACTAATCACCAAATTCCCAAGAACATTGATTCGAAACTCTAAAGGAAGAAAAATTAAAAGAGGTCTAACTTTGAGGAACTCTGGAGAGAAAAACACACGAATAAGTGACCTCCTACCTCACCCGATGACAAAACATTGTTCATATATTCCAAAAATGACTCATCTTTAATCTCATTGTCCGTGAAAATAAAAGTGATTCCTTTGCCCTGCTGCCCAGCTGTTCTATACAAAATTTTCAAGTCGTCCATCAGATTCGATGTGTTGTAGGATCTAAAGAAAGATTTTCATTATGTAATTCACCAAACTATTTTCATGGAAAGGACAAAGCCTTATAACAATGTTTTATGCCATTTAGCTACTCAAAATATGCTCATTTTGATCCATCATGGAGGTGTGTATTATATATGAATGTTACTGGTTAACTGATTTTTAAAACTCCACATTCCATAAAACATCATAATTAACATTTTTACACACAAAATAACTAAAGTGAAACTCCACTTGAGACAAAAATGTAACTTCTACCACGAGCGAATATTATCTGAATGTTTACATGTATGAAAACATATGTTGGCAATGATCACATTAATTGGAAATAATAATTAGAATATTAAGTACTCACCCGCAATTGGTGTTTTAGAAGACATTTGATAAATTAAACTAAACTAAGCTAAGTGAATTCAAGATTTCATTCAGTGACGAGAAAGAGATAAATTATGCCCTCCTCATCCCCCAACACAATTGTTATCTATGTATCTTTGGATTTCATATAAAAGAATTTGTTTTCTGAGAAATCAGTGCACTGCAGTAGAAGAGCTGGAAGCATTTGAAATACCCCACTATCGATCTTACACTATCAAAAGCAATTCTTAGCCTATAATTAAGAAATGTTAGAAAAATCTCAATGTGGGTTGGTCCCTTTATACCAAAAGTATAAAGGAAAATATTCCAATCCTGGAGACTCAGACCCAGTAAACTATTATTTGTCTTTTGTGTCATTAAATAAATTCAGAATCCAGAGCACAGTGGCAAATGGCCATCTGATTTTTCTAAAGCTACTAAATATTTAACTTCAATAATCTGTCCTTTTTTAACATCTATCAACTAAACCCTATAACTGAAAAAATGGCAACCATTCATCAATATTTCTAAAAGGCCTGTATAGCAACGAGAGCCAAGAGATTAGAAAAGAAGCATCCACCTTTAACAAAAAAAAAAAAAAAAAAAAAAAAAAAAGACAAAGTAAACCATTTCATTTGGCTTCTTGTGACTTGGGGAAGACTTTTAGCTCAGACCCCTGGATCTCAAGGCCCCACTACCTCAAATATGACCGGAGACATCTGACAAACAGTCGTGCTTCCCAACATGAGGCTACTGCCTTCCAGCCTTGGCTACACTGCTGAGCAAGGGCTTAAGGAGGACAATGGTCTCTTAAAGGCTGGGGAAGGGGGGAGACAAGAAGGAAGGGGAGGAAAAGAGGAAGTAAAAAGGAGCAATGTATATGTACCAGTAGCCCATGATGAATATGGTCATTGCATATCAAAATATATACTAATTTAAAAGTTTTCCCAATAAAATAGTCAATGAACCCATTTTAAAAAATAAGGCAAGGAAGCTTTTGATCCTTCCTTCATTAGTGACACATCACAGTCAGTACGACCTACAGAGGAACTAATTTATCACAGTGAATGTTGTAAGGTGTGTTTACTGAGGCATTGATACAATGCAAGTCACACTAAACCAGAAGCCTGGATTGACTGCAAAGAAAAGAGAAGAGATGAAAAGTAAATGAGAGGAAAGGAAAGGAAAGGAAAGGAAAGGAAAGGAAAGGAAAGGAAAGGAAAGGAAAGGAAAGGAAAGGAAAGGAAAGGAAAGGAAAGGAAAGGAAAGGAAAGGGAAAAGAAAAGGAAAACCTTGCAGTCGATTCCCAGCTATATCTGAGATGTCAAGCAATTCATAGCCTCTCTGAACTTCAGCTACAAGATACACTATTGCTATGTGCCTTCCTATTCCAAAAAGTACTTTAGAAAATCAAAGTAGCTCGTGTATGTAAAAGTGCTTTGAAAACAATAAGGTTTTATACAAAGATTAGAGACAAAAATTTAAGGCCAACCCTTCTCCCATGCAGGTCATCTTTTATCTACCTAAGCTTCCATCCACAAACTAGAACAACAGGGTAACAAGGGTTACTTCCAACTGTCCTAATCCTTGAATAAAAGAGTAATCTTTCAATTTACTCTCCTTTGTATTAACACTTCTAAAATTTGTATTACTATTTGGGAGGGATAAATTTCTTCCGAGACGCACCAAAAGGAGTACCCGTCATACCCATATTGTATACAACATACAAAGAAGGAGGTAGTGATTTACTACAATGAGAGACTAACCTATTTCGAAAGAAAGCTATTAATGTAAAATATTCATGATCTACAACAAAGACTGAAAGGGGAGGATGATAAGCCAACTTTCAAGAAGAAAATTATTATGATCCCTAAAAAAAATTTTAAAAATGCATTTGTGACTTCCGGGGCCCTTTTTCACAATCCATTCTAGGTTAAAGTCGAAGCTTTTTACCTTGTTAGTGTGATCTGGAAGGAAATATAGCCAGCAATGAATGAAGCCAACCTTGTCAGGCTCTGCTTCCCTGATCCACCCACTCCAACAAGGAGGGCATTTCCCCGAGGAGTACGAATGACTCGAGAGATCTATCACATGAAATAGAAAAGGCATGTATTCATCAGCATATAAATGTACCATTTTTCCTATTTATACAACGTAAAAATGAAGCTAAGTTATCATTTTGGACAACATGAGAGTCTCCAGATTAGACTGAAGAGATGCTGGTTGAAGGAGTGAGAGCATTTCTGAAATACAACGGTGTTTGGGATGCATTAGATAAGGTGAGAACTGTGGAGAACACCTTGAGAAACCAGGAGGACCCCAGGACAGAAAGTCGGCCCACAGTCCAGACTGGGTGGCTCTGTGTTTTCAAGGGACATGAGGTGTTCTTTTAGTTTCCCAACCTAACTCTGTTTTCATATGAAACACAACCAAAATTTCAGAATAATGTCTACCTTCAGAATACACAGCATATAACTGATTAGAACATCCTCCACTTTCGAAAAAACAGTTTAAATCCAAGGGAAGAAAAATCCCAACCTATGACATAGATGATGGAATTTATTTAAGGAAGAAGAAAATACATTTAAATATTCCTGTTACTTGCCAAAGACAACAATAGTCAAGGTATCTATTAAGAAGTGCTCGGGGCCGGTGAGATGGCTCAGCGGCTTAAGCACCTGCCCGGCAAGCGCAAGGGCCCGAGTTCGACTTCCGGATCCCACATACGAAAAAGGGGCCGGTGATATCGCTCAGCGGCACGGGCTCCTGCTGGCGCGCGAGGTCCTGAGGTCGACCCCCCGGTACCCACAAAAAAAAAAAAAAAAAAAAAAAAAAAAAAAGAAGTGCTCAAACGTATGTCAGGACTCCTTGCTGGTCAGTAGCCCCAGGCCATTACAAATCCCCTTCCTGGTAGAAGACTACATTTATTGGTCTTTACCGGTGCTGAAGGAACTACTTAAACTATCAGGCTTCCTTCCACCTACAGAAGACTCAACAGGGAAGCCTTGATGATCTTTTCACCTTATGTGATAATTATTTCTCTTTCTCTCCTGACTGTAGTTGCAGCCTGGATTATTACTATGAAATTCATTTTCCTAAGACAAATGACAGAAAGGGAGTAAGGGCTGAGAAAAGGGTCAATTCTCTGTGACCAGGAAGGCTTTCCAGGGTTCCTAGGGCTCTGCATTCTGCCAGGTTTTTGTTAAACATCTTTTCTCAACACGTCCCTCTCTAGTTGGAGTATGTTCCATACCTGTTGTGAATGCCACTGGGTTTTGAATTATCTCCCCCACTTCAGTGTGAATACTGGGAAAAGGAGACAGTGTTTCCTACCTCTTAGGTCCTACCTCTGAGGACCTAAGAGACAGGTGGGTGCTTAAGCTCTGTTGTCCCAGCTTCCTGCTCACCCCCTGTGTGATTCTCTCAGTGTCACTGTGGGTGGAGGGGGTAATATACATTTCCTCATATCTTTCCCTGGTACGACTTCAACTGGCACAGACAAGGCACATAAAGAGCCACCAGAAGCCATGATAGAACCTTCCATCACTTTCTTTGGTTGCCACTTTCAACCATAAGTGTTTCATTTGTCTGATGTGGGTGAATATATTAGGGGTAGATACAAATTTTGTTTATTGGGCATTAAAGAATATTCTTCATCCCAACATATTTACCTGGAATTGAGTTGAGTTCTTATATTAAAATTTCCTGTTTCCAGTTTCCAGCACACGGTAATCTCTCAAAACATATCTGACAAATGTAGAGCCAAGAATAAACAGAAGGCTATAAAGGCAGACTCAGAAAATTCATAATCTAGTTGAAAACAGATTTCAGGAAAAAGCAGTCAAGGGAGACCCTCGAATGGAGCTATTTTGTCCTAAGAGTATGGACTGTGATACATGCATTTTCTACTTGCACTATCAAATATTTAAATATTAATAATGGTCCTCTTGCCTTGCAGGTAGTCACACTATGGCAGGGGAGAGAAACTGACTCATACAAACAACTGATTGGGGCCGGTGAGATGGCTCAGCGGCTTAAGCGCCTGCCCGGCAAGCGCGAGGGCCTGAGTTCAACTCCGGAATCCCACATACGAAAAAGGGGCTGGTGATATCGCTCAGCGGCACGGGCACCGGCTGGCGCGCGAGGTCCTGAGGTCGACCCCCGGTACCCACAAAAAAAAAAAAAAAAAAAAAAAACTGATTTATGGAACAGGAAAGGAATGAGGGCCAATAGGAGGAAGCCAAGAAGACATCACTGCCTGGGGAAGGCAAGCCTCCAGCGTGGAGCTGAAATTTAATCTGAACCTTGAAAGATGATTAGAAGATTACCATGCAAAGAATGCAGCATATCGGACAAGAGTTGGGCTAAACTGCAGAAAGAAAGAATGGGATACACAAAATCTTAGAGTTAGAGAAAGGCCTCAGGCATCCCCCTAAGAAACTTCAGGGGAGGGGAGGGAAATAGCAGGAGAAGAGACAGCAAAGGATTGTTTAGGTTCACACTTGGGATGTGCTTAAATCTGAGACAGTTCATCAAGTCTGTTGTGTGACCATCTCAGCAGTCATTTGTCCTGGGAAGACAGAGGTGATTTCCAGATCTCAGTGTCTGCTGAGGAAAACTGACTCTACCCAACATAGTTTTGGCTGGGAATTCGTATTGGTAGGCTGCTCTGGGGTCAGGATGTGCTAGGCCACAAGCAGTTCCTTTTCCTGGATGTTACATTCAGCGGGCATGGCTCATGGGGCTGGATCATGGAAAGTTAACTACGGTACACCACAATCCCAACTTTCACCCAGGGAGCAAAAGAGGTATATTTCACAGAGCTATACTCTGTGTGGAAAGAAAATCAGTATTTTGATGAAGAAAGGAGCTAAGAAGTATGCTAGTTCTCAGATCACATCCCACTTGGTTGCTTTTGGGGGGGGGTTGGGTTTTTTTGGTAGCGGGAATAGATCCCAGGACTTTGCACTTGCCAGGCAGGTGCTTCTGCTACTGAGCTACATCCCCGGCCCTTGGTTATAGTTTTTGTCTCCGACTCTGTCTCTTGGTTTCTATCTTGTCTTGTAACTAGGCCACATATGTCAAAGTTCCTGCTCTTGCGACAGCATCATGTACTGAGCACAGAAAACAAGCACTGGGAGAGTCTGCCTAGAAGATAATAAAAAGTCTGCAGAATTGGGGCTCAAAAATTCTGGTCATGGACTCTTTGGCTACCAGAGTAAACAAGCTAGAGGCTGAGGGCAAGGGAAAACACCCACAAGGACCCTCAGCAGAGACGCGGGGCTCTCGTAGCACACCACACACATAAAGAAGGGTTCGTTTTTGCCTGCGCTGCAAAACATGGGGAAAAGAAAGTTCCAATGAACTTGCTCACCATGAGACTCACGTAAATGACACAGTCCTCAATGTGATTGGTTCAGAAATGCCAGGCCAGTCAGACTGCATCTCCAACAGTCACTTTGTCATAGAGTTGCCTTTTGGTATCACTCCTTTGGAAAATGTTTTTCCTATTTTTCCCTCTCTTTTAGTTATTAAATGTAACAGAATATCCATTCTTCCTGAAACACTTAACTCCTAAGACCATAAGTTCAGGGTTAATTCCAAACTGTTATTGATGTTTGGCTTTGGAAAAACATCAGGGCCCACTGTTGAGTAGAGGTGTCTCTAACAACTCAGGGAGTTGCCAAGCCAAACGCCCTCAAGTGGGGAGACCCAACCCACAATAGCCCCTCTGTCTTCCTCCTTCTCCCAGATCTACTCCAGCCTTATGGAAAGTATTCCCTTGCTCACCAGAGGAAAAAGAAGCAGAGAGGCAATCCCCATTTTTAGAGGGAGGGTTCCTAGATAATCTCTAGAACATTCTTCATGTCTAAGATCCATTTATAAATGACCACAGTTTGTGTTTATGGGACACTTCCTCATGGTTAAACCTAAGTAATGGTAGACAATAGTCTCAAATAGTTTTCTTTCTAACAAAAACAATATAGTTCCAAAAAGTAACTGAAGTCAACAAAGAGAATACCAACAACTGATTTTAAGTAGCATTATCTTATAACATTGATAAATTAGGTCACATAAGTTTTTAGGTGAAATAACACATTTACTTCTAATCTTTGAGAGTCAGTTGTCCTAAAAGTGGATACTGGAATGACTCATATGACAAAGGAGAATGGACACTGCACTTTCTGGGTGGACTTTATTCTAACAGAATTTTCCTCTGCTCAAAGCCAACTGTTAATGCACTATTTTGGAATTATTATTTTTAATTATGGTAAATATACATGACAAAAATTTTACCATCATAGTCATTCTAACACAGTCATAGTTTCATAGCGTTAAGTACATTCATATTTTTGTGCAACCATCATCATCATCATCCAACTCCAGAGCTCTTTTTATCTTGAAGAACTGAAACTCTGTGCCCATGAAACACTGATTCCCAATTTCCCTCTCCACCTAGCCCCTGGTAACCTCCATTCTATTTGCTGTCTTCATGAATTTTAATACTCTAACTACCTAACATGGATAGATGTTTATACCATTTGCCCTTTAGTGTCTTGCTTATTTAACTTAGCTCAATGTCCTCCAGGTTTTTGCACTACATTCATAACAATATTTTTACATGATATAAAAATAAACACATTTTGCCTAAGCTTTGAACTCAGATGTCAACCACATTCATCTATGTGATGAAAACACCGAGCTAGAAGCTGTATAGCAACACTGAATAAAATTATCACATCACACATTGGAAATACACATGCTCTTATTTTAAGCCTATAAGGTATGACATGTTGCTTTCAGTTTAGAAATTAAATTGGAATACAGCATTGAGTTTACCTTTAAACTGAGTACTCTCCTGGGAGATGAAATTGAAAAGAGGGAGGGGATTCTGGTGTGAAGCGAAGTGTCCGCCACTTCAACAGGGAGCTACCTGGTGAGGCCACCGTACCTTGACTAAGTGAACCATTGCATCTTCAAAGAACACCATGTCCATGCCAGTGCCACGGACACTCTCATTATACAGCTGCAGGAACATGTTCAAACGCTCTTTCAGTTGATTGAAAGAGTCGATTGGCTCATAAATTTTGGGCATTTCAGCATCAGCCTCCTCAGAAGTTTCACCTTGGTGGGGGAGAAGAATCAATCATTTCTTCACTACTTTAATTAATACATTAATTAATTAATTTAGTTATTTTAATTAATACATTCATAGCTCTATAATTTAACACTGAATGTAACACTAATATGCATCAAATGCCATATTACATAGTCTTAGAAAAAAGAAGAAAGCAGGAAATAATGGAAACATTTAGATTTTGGGGATCACATGAAGTCTTAGTTCTTTCTTGTCAAGAAAGAGCCAATTTCAAATAATATTGTGTTGACAGAATCCAATTTGTAGCCACAATTGAACATTGCATTTCAAAGATCTTCCCAGAGATATGAGCTTAATGGCTAAGAAGAAAGTCAAAAAAGGTGAGACCTAATGCCAAAAAAGAGGTCAAGAATTACCTGACTTTTTAATAAAAATAGAAAGAAAATGTTTACTGCATTTGCTCAGATAATTTCTATGATTCCAAACTCTCATTTAGTAAATATAGAAATGAATTTTAGGGCATGGGATTGGAAGGTAGAGAATAAACATATTCAATTGTTTCAGTGGAAAAATGTATTAAAATAAATATACTTTTTTAAAATTAAAAATTCATAATACACAGGCTTAGCACACCCAATGCTGACTATGAAGCATAATGCCAAAGAAAAAGCTGAGTTACATTTGCATAAATTCACTAACATTGGATGTTAGTTAATGTTAGTAACCAAAGGAAAAAGTTACACAGTATCTGTTTACCCTTCTGAAATACAGGAAATTAAGTATAGTAAATATAAGATACATTATAATTATTTTGCAAATATGCCTTTATAGAATTTTTGTACATATTTGACTTGATTTAAAATAATATGTGTCCACCTTCATTCCAACTGCATAGCCAACAATGAGCATCCTTTTGCAATTGTCACTTAGAAATGTTTGACAGATTACACACATTGTTATCAAAACTTGTCAGGGGCTGCCTGCTCATTTCCAGTCACTTAGAAGACATAAATAATAGGTCTTTAAACACGCCATTTTACTTATGCAAATTAACTTAAAATTCATCCTCAGTATTAGAAGAGGTTATAATAGCCTTCTTAATCCCAGTTATTTTTGAGAGGAAAATAATTGGAATAGTGCCTCTTTTCATTGGAAAAGTAATGTATCTCCATTTTTCACAGGCCCATAACCGTAATCTCTTTCCAATTATATTCAGCGACCTGCTCATATAATTTGGGGCTTTTCTCTTTATTTTCAACATTCAAATGACCTGAGTAATAATTATTCTTGTCATTTTTTTGCTTCCTTTCATGTGGCAGTGACTGTGGGCCGCAGATGCCACACCACTCTCCTGATAACGTTTCATTTGCTTCCCCACAGTGCCCACAATGCACACATTCACACTTCTATTCCCGTGAATAAGGATGTGGTTCAGGAAGGTTCTGAGACATCCAGCTAATGTGTGTTGGATCCTTCCTCCAACTGACCTCAGACAGACTACAAGTCCTGGGTAGTTCCTTCTACCCTACCTAGCTTCCCTATTCTACCTTAATATCCAAGAGTGGCAAACACAAAGCTCGTTCATCTAAGGACTCCAATGTAACACGCTTATCCTTTCACTGTACATTTACTGAGTACCAGCGATGTCCCAGGATTGTTTCAGTAAACTCTTCTAAGCAGAAACTAAACCTCCTAACTGAAACTTCTCTCCTCAAGACTTCTCTTTGGGAATCTATTGGAGAATTTCACTCTCTGATTCAATAGTTTACCTGTAGCTTCAGGTGCATCCCGCAAGAAATCCACAAAAAAAGCATCAATTCCACAATCCACCAAGAGTTTTTTCTCTTCACCAAACTCTTCCTCTACCAGACTTGCTAAACTCTTATCAAACCAGGTCACATCATCAGACACAGTGAAGCGATCGGCTATCACACGTTTACATTCGTGTTTCCACAGCTTTAACAGCTCCTGTTGGAGGCATAGTTTAAACCCCACCACACCATAATTGGAAATTCAAGTTGAGATATTATACAGATCATCTTTCTTGATTTAAGATGCAACACTTTAAAGAGTTAAAAATTTTAAAAAATTTCTCTTCACATTAGTTTCACTCAAGTATCTTAAAGGAAAGGTAGAGTTTATCTTTTTGCAATCTCTAAAAGAAAATATTCCTAGGCAAAAAAAAAAAAAAAAAAAAAAGAAAATCCCTCTGATCAACCAGCAAACTAAATTCTATGAAAGGGTTGTAAGTTTGTGATAAATTAGTCTTTTTGAATAAGATACCTGTATTCATGTGACCAAAATACAGTGTATGAACAATTCTCATATATACAACTTAGATATTACAGAGATAAATTTAGACATCTTTATATCTCAGTGTATATATTAGATAATGTTATATTTAAAAATATACTTAAATGCATTTAGATATTGAGAGATGACATGGTATATCTAGTTAACACAAGTGAAGAAAACTTGTAGCAAGAAAAAAAAAATCTGGATTATTTGAACAAAGCAATGCCTAGTCCAGATAATCCAGAGCCCAAAGTTAACCAAAAGCTGATGAAATTAATCAAACAATACTCCTGTTCCTATAGCAAGAATAATAAATGTTCAAGCTCATCACTTGATATAACAGACCAGTGGAAATTCCTTACATTCTTTAACATTTTGCAGGTTAGAAGGCTGTATTACTAATAATGAAATACTATTCTATGGCCAGAATATTAAAGTTTAATAAAATATATTCAACAACTCATTTAAGAAAATAGTTTATGGTAGTACCAATTACTGAAATTGTTTGTGCTGTTAAGTACCTAAAATATCTACTCAAATGGGAAACTAGTATTTAAGAAATGCATCTACACTCCCATTAATTTGTCAATAATTTTGAGGAAAAAAATCAACTTAAAATATTCATTGTTGCTAAACTGTCACTTAATTCTCTTTTATAAAGATTATGAGTTTTCTCCAATTGTCTGGTCTTCAAGAGTTATGTTCCTGTGTAGTTACCCATTTCTGAGCATCTGGGGCAAAACCAAGGGATCTGATAGTCAACCCTTGGAGAGCTTAACGACAGTATTGTTGGTAATTCAGCTGCCTTTGTGTTTGCCTAGGGAAGTCCATTTGCTTAATTCAGCTACTTCCTCAACTCCAGAAAGGATAAGAGATGGATCAGGGGCTATAACTCAGCAGTAGAGTATTTACCTAACATGTGTGAGACCCTGGGCTCGATCCCCAGTAGTACCAAAAAAAAAACAAAAAAAAACAGAAGAAAAGACTGGGAAACAAGCCAGCCCTCCCTCAGTCTTATCATGTACCAGGACTTGACGTACTGGATATTTACATAAGATGTCTAGTTTGAAGAAAATTCTTAAAATCTAGGGACTGTCATATTCAAGTATATATACAAACGCTCATTTTTGAATTAAATGAATTTTCAACTCTGCTGCT
The DNA here is from genome assembly GCA_028451465.1 of Erethizon dorsatum. Lineage (NCBI taxonomy): Eukaryota > Metazoa > Chordata > Mammalia > Rodentia > Erethizontidae > Erethizon > Erethizon dorsatum. The sequence goes on from CM051833.1 coordinate 63,786,159, forward strand.
CCTTTTCAATTTTACTAATATGCTCAATTCTTTTAGTGCATCTTGTTACATGGAAAGAAAAGATGATGGGTGATGAACAATAAAATGATTTTCTTTCATTCTGAATGTTTATTTATAAAAATAACTACTTTAAAGTTAAAATGCCAAGTTTAAAATATGAAGACTATTTTAGAATAAAATCAATGATTGTTCCCATTATTTAGTATAAGATTAATACTTTTATGGTGGGAAAACAAAATTAATAGCTTCTTTTACTCTACTCATTAGAAAATGATTGTCTGTACTATCTCCCTAAACATAAACCTAATTTAATCAAGATTTTCAACTGAAATTTTCTGATGTATTTACTTTTTCCTCTCTCACATTAGTTGAAAACCAGTGACAAAATGAATATGCATGCTGAAAGAACCCAAATATTTTCATAATTCATGTAAAAAATAAACTAATAAAAATACTTAGGATTCACAATTAATACCATGTTAATTGTTTTTCTCTCTCAAGTATCACTTACATCTGGTTCTTTGATGACCTCTGAAGTAGTGTTCAGCATCCCCTGCCAGATCCTAGAAAGATCTCGAAGGTTAAACACATAATGGAATTTTGCAGGCGTAGGGAGCATTTTAGTCTTGGTCGTCTGCCATAGTCGACGTGTCAGAGGCACTAATTTCATCACCACATCTCTCACTTCCTCTGAGAAACCCCTCTGAGTACAGTAGTAGCCTACTCCAATCACACCTGAAAAGGGAGGATGTCATAGCATTCTGACTAATCAAAGAAACTCACTTAAAATGAAAAGCTCTGTCACATAGAATTTGCGTGAATGTAATTACACTTTAACAGATAGCCACATATTAAAGAAATTATGTTAATATTCTGTTTCTTTTTCAAACATCAAAAAAAAGTTATAAGTCCAAGTAAGTCAAAATTTAAAATAATGAAGAGTTGATTAAGAAATACTATGGAGAGTTTGGGGATGTCACTGAGTGGGAGAGCACTTGACTAGCTATGGATAAGGCCTGGATTCCACGCCCGGCACTGCAAAAGGAGAGAAAGAAAGAATGACAGGCAGAGGTGAGAGAGAGAGGAGAGAACCACTGAATACTCTAGCTGCACTAATTCAATATTATTAAATCAGTGACACTAATAAGTATATAAAGTGGATGTATAAAAAGACAAGTGAAATGTTTCCAAAAGTTCTCTAAGATTTCACCATTCTGTTGCCTTCTCAAGTATTATAAAGTGTTTTTATTTATTTTGTGTGTAAAATTCTGCAACCAATAGAAAAGTGGTAACAGTCATCCTCCCTAATCTACTTTTCCCAAGTGTAGATAATTCAAATGTCATTCCATTTCCAAACCTTGCTCACTGCTGTTTCTGAAGGCAGATTACTGCCATAGTCTACTAGCCTAGTGTGCTAGGATGACATTTTTGTCTGCCAGAAATTAATTAGGTTAAACTTAATGAGTTTTTCGCAATAGCGGCTTCAGAAATTGTAAATTAACACCTAGGAGGGAGGTGTCCATAACTTTATACTACTTTTCTGCAAAGACTAATTCCAAGATCAGTTATAAATGTACTTTTATTACTCAGTTGAATATATATGTTTACATATTGGGCTAGCAGTTCCTCAGTTAAATTATGTGAATTTAACCCATTGATAATTGAGTACAGTCCTGTCAATTACTCTGCTGATCAGACTAGGGCTCTTTTCTGCCCTTATTTATCTGCTCATTATTTCTTTAGTCAAAATCATTGTTATGGGTTGCTTAAACTATCAGATGCATGTACTTCTAACATGGAATTATAGTAACCATCCTTCCCTGAGGAAACTGTCTCATCTCCATGTTCACTGGATGTTCAATCTCCTTGCTTAAGAAACTGGCAACCAATGCTTAAACAACAAAAGCAGGTAGAAAAGACCCACGAAAGCATCCAATTCAGCGCACATCTATAATAAATCTCTATACAAAACAAAACTACACTACTGAAAAGTGTTGAAGTGATAGACTAAGGCGCCACCCAGTGCTCTTTCTGGGTTAATCTCTGGTGGAAATTTTCTGGTAGGAACACAAGTAGGGTGCAGCATCAATGTCACACTGACACGCATTTTACCAAAGATCTTGTCCACGGACGCCTCGGAGGGCAACGTGCAGTTAAATATGGAGAACTGTCGCTTGAGCCGCTGCGGTATGTCATTGCGTCCACCCCCGGGATGGATCATGGCTGCCAGGAACTGGACATCCACAACACTAGTAAATTCCCCAGGCTTCTCTAGGTTATAGAATCCATTCTGTTCCATCAGCTGCCGAACGATCTCATTAGTAACCTAAGAATGACAACTTTCAGAATTAAAATGTCATTCCTTCCATTTCCCAGAACCTAAATCTTTGAGATTTTCTAAAGAATGGGGCTTACTAGAATTCAGGAATTGAATGCTGAAAGGCAGAAAAATATTTACTCATAAAAGAATAAACCAGTGATGAATTAAGGAAATAAAACGTACAATGGAATCAATATACCTGATCTCCCCACTCATTGATTACTGGCATATTCACATCATCAATAAAAATAGTCATCTTCTTTCCTGCAGGAGGTCCATATGTTGTACCCATGCGTTTATCCACATAACTCTCTATTGTCCTCTGTTAAACGAGAAAGCCAACAGAAATGTCTGTGAAAATGACATGGTATATTAAAAAACAAAACAAAAAACTAGAACCTTTAAATTGACAAGAATTACTTACAAAAAATCAAAATCTCCTCCTCAATTCTGGCAAACAAGTCCTGAATTACATAAACTACTTTGCATAATGCTCCCAACCTTTGAAAATCTCATTTAATTTAGGAATAAATGAAGTTGTAACCAATGTCAATTTTGAATGGATGAGTCTCTCCTGTCCATTTTAGGTAGTTTTTGTGCCTATGTAAGAGAACTACAGCCCCCATTAGTCAAAGGTCCCACTCCCGCAAAAAGTTTCCTACAATGAGAGGTAATATTAAACAGGGCTGCTATCAAGGAGCTTGTTCAGTCTGCGCTCCAAGCTGCAGAGCCTGTCCGACTGAAGGCTGCTATCCTCGATGAGAAGGATGCTAACTGTCTTCTGCAGCCAATGCCACCCAGAACCACTACTTGGGGTAGGTGCAATCACTTCTCATCCCCCAACACCACAGAGAGACAAAGTCCACTCAGGTCTCCTCTCTTATTTCTCCATTCTGAGATTAGGTGATAGAAGAAGAGGCCACTCTGTGCTCTATAAAAACCTCCCTGGCAATGTGAAAAAGAGTATTAAAACTGATGGAAGGGGTTCTTGAAGTGGTATAGAGGATGTAGAAGAAGGACCTCCAACTCCTGACAGTGGTCTTCTCATTCCCACAGTAGTGCAATATAGTTCGGAAATCAAAGAGTCATTTAAAATGTATGCACTAGATAACCAGAGTCTAGCACATAGGAAAAAAAAAAACAGAAAAGGCTTCAAAGTTCTTTACTCCAGAAGCTCAAAATCTTAAAGCCTATCACTGTAGGAATCTACTCATACATGATTTTTAAGTCATGTTAGAGAAGATGTGTAAGTATAGGAAGAAGTGGAGGTATATTGAGATAAAATGAATTCTCCTACCTCCCAAACATTTTATTTTATGATAAAGTGTAAACCAATTAAAAACATTTATCACCAAGATACAACCACAAAATGCACCAAGATACAAGCAAAAATCCATGTCTAGCTTTGGAAATCTTCACAGTAATCACATTGTAAGTTTCCATCATTGTTTTGAGTAACAGCAAGAGATACGAAAAATTTTCTCCACTTTAATAGATATACATGTAAATATATCACAACTCATTACAAAACAAATCTCCCATGAAATAGAACAATAGCAAAAATAATTTCACATTCCCCTGATATAAAAGCACACTGTTTAATCTACTAGGCTAAATTTAGCTATGCTCTCAATGAATTCAAATGCATAAGCCCATTAATAATCTCCCGACAACCTCCTATGGCAAACTAGAGCCTTCCAGACATTCTATGTCTATTAATGAGAACTCTCCAGCGTGTGAAGATTTTATGTCTTGTGAGGCCTTCTAAGAGCTAAAAGCCACAGGTGGGATAATTAGAATGATCCTGAGAGAAATACCCTCATACCTGCCTTTCTTCACATTTATTACAAGTCTACTTTCTTCAAAATGACTACTGAGTTACCGTCATAAAAGAACTAAGTTGACAAAAACAAAGGGAGAAAAGTAAAGTAGCTTGTGAGCTCAGAAGTTGAGACTTCCTTCTGTTTTTCAGAATTTGCTGCCCATTCCATAGTTATCTAGTGAATCATGAAGTTTGATGAGACCTCTTAACGGCCTAAAACAAAACAATCACATCTTCTAATGGAGGTGTTTCCTTGGACCAGCATCTCCAGCTGGACTTCCTCCCATGGATGTTCCAGAGCACCACAAATCCAACATATCCAATTATAAACTTCTCTTTCTTAGTTACTGCAAAGTCTGCTTCCCTCCTAGGTGCTCATATCAGAGGTCTGCACCAATTACCTCACTGCCCCTCCAAACACTTCCACAGCTAACACTACTAAATTCTATTATATGTCCCCATGGGAGAAGGGTAACTGGGTACTCTACTGCTGAGCTACAACCTCGGCCTGTTTTTTATTTTTTGTTTTTGAGACAGAGTCTCACTAAATTGCCCAGATGAGCTTGAATTTGCAATCCTTCTGCCTCAGCCTCCCAAAGTGCGGGGATTACAGGCATGCACCAACCTCCCCAACTCCCATACCTTTCAAAGTGTCTCCTCCTTACCAAACAATGACATACCCTTATTTGGTTATTCATGTTTCCCACAGGGACCAATGTCATAGTCTCTTAAATTGCCATCTCTGCCATGAGTCAATCCTAGATATGTCTTTATAAATGATATAAAATATCTATATTATGTGACTTTAAAAGTTATCTAAAATGTTCTGTCTCCCCTAATAACCCAATGCTGTGGTCTGAGTATGCGTAGCGTGTCTGAAGGTCCATGTGTTAAAGGTTTGGTTACAAGGAGGAAGTACTGGGAGGTGTGGATTTTTAACAGAAGGAACCTAGTTCCTGCTTGGATCACAGGAAGCACACCCTTGAAGGAGATTATGGGACCCTAGTGACTCAGTTTCTCTCTGCTTCTTGGTTCATGGTATAAGCAATTGTTCTGCCATCCACCATCAAAGACCAAAAGCAACAGGGTCACCCAATCTTGAACTGGACCTCAAGAAATGTGAAGAATTCACCTTCTCTTGTGGTAACTTGATTATCTTGGGTATTTTGATCTGGTGACAAAATGCTGACCAATAAAATCAATCCGAAGAATTACTGATGATCTTTGTAGTGTGCTTCTGCCCATATTCTTCCCTATCTCTTTGCTTTGTGTTCCCATCTCATCCATTTTCTTGGTGTTATTAACCCTCATGCAGTTAATAAAACCCACTAGGTATATTCACTTATTAGATTATTTTCTGGTCCCCTTTAGAATGTAAGGAGCTCTGGTTCTTTGTTGATCTAACTCCCCATTCCATCCTCAGTGTCTAGACAGGTGTCAGGTATTAAATATTTTTCAGTAAAATATTTGATATACAAATAAATACAAGAAACCCAGAATCATCTTTCACTTTTCTCTCTTCTACGCTTTTCCTCCAAGAACAGCCACTCACCTGACCACAAGTCTTATCGGTCTCACCTCCTAGCCACACTGTGGTTGTACCCATGTCATTTCAACTCCCACTTCTACTATCGTGGTCCAACCCAACCTCCCTCTCAAGGAATTTACTGCAACCATGTCCTCTCACTTCTCTCTGAGTGCCACCATCTCTCTCCCACCTTTGTTCTCCAACGTAAAGCCAAAATGAACTTCCTGTGGGCATTATGACCATGCTCCATACTCCAGGGCTTCTCATTAGTAACTTTTAAGGATTCATCAACTGCTCACCCCTCCAGTCTCATTTCTAGACTGTCCTCAGTTTCTTTGTTCCAGTTCCTCAAGGTCTTAATTAATTCTACTGTAGTCAGATAAAAATAAAACACACACCATGAAATGATGCTCATCTCATAGGCTGGCTTACAGAGTTCATTATGGAATCTTCTTTATGGGAATCTACATACTCCTTAGAATAGCCATGTCTAAAGCCCCCTAAATCTCTCAGGATTAGCATTAGCCAAACATGCTTTGCGAAATATTGACTTAACGTGAGAGATCCTCCATAAACGTCCCTTCCTTGAGGCCAGATATTGGTTAGTTAGAAATTGAAATCTCTAATAGGATTGGACTAAGGGCAATCTATGCTTCTCTGGGAATAAACAATAACTTTACTCTAAAATTGAAGAATCTTAGTTAGCATGACATTATCTTATGCAATCTACAGACCCTAAACAAGATTCCGACCTCATTGTCTGTCTGCAGAGAATAAGACACCACCATTAACCCCAGCTGTAACAGCAGTGTTTTAAGAAATAACACCTAGGTAATTAGAAAACCAAGTACTTTTAGGAATGGAGGTAAGAAATGTTCTCATCCTTTGTTTAAACTAGGAGCCGTAAATCCAGGAGCAACTCAATTTTCTGAATTAACTTCTTAATAGTTCAGCTTTTTTAACTTCTTAAAATCAATATAATATAAATATTAAAGTCCATCCAAATAGTGGACAACTCTTTCATTGCATTTATTTCTCTAATTCCCTAAAGAAATTAATCCCCTTCTCCTCTGGGCTTTACAGTCCTTCGATTACACTGTAGGTAGCACTTACCACATAGCTGTACTTGATTGTACGTGAGTCTTTTTCCCTAGCCAGATAGGAGAGGAAGAGTGCATTGGAGGCAGTACTGCCAGGGTCTAGTATAACTGAGGAGTTTGTGCATTGCCTCATTCTTTGATTCACCATTCAAACAATTGTCTCCGTGAATGAAATACAGCACAAAAGCTGCATACTGACCTTACACAACAGCTCTGAGTTTAAAGGCAGAAAAGGAGAGGTTAAACTACTTCTCCAACTTATTTATTATTGTGATTTCATGTGTCAAACTATTTCTGAATCATAGCACAGAAGAATGTATATAAAGATATGTAAATCTTATGTACATAATCATGTATGTTATACACAGGGATATATATACACACACAACAAAGTATTAGAAATAAATGATATATGAGAAAAGACTTGCTGAACTTTATGCATTACAAAAAATACAGAGGTACTTTGTTATTTCTATGTAAACCTAAGTCATTTTTCATGAATACTACATACAATCAAATTGAAATGCCAAATACACTTAATTTTAGGTTTTCATCCATGTACTATTAGCTAAAATATAAAAGTAGAGAGCTTATGCTCTGCCTTAGTATATTCCCATTTTCTTGTAATTCACTGAAACCAAATGAATGCAATCTTACACTAGCAAAGTTTAAAGTGCTCTATAGTAATTCTAAAATGTAAAATTCTGTATCAATAATAATGTGAAAAATGCAATGATGCATAACTGGAAGTTAAAAAGTACACAGTGCACCAAATGATAAACCAGCCGATTGCATACTAATGTCGCTCAAGAAAGGGCATCGGAAGGAGGCAGATGGAAAGGCACAGGGGAGCAAGTGAGGACTGGGTGTCTAGCTTAGATTCCACCACCAACTAGCCGACGGAATTCAGGTAATGCTTAAATGTCCTTCCACCAAGTGCAGTAATATGAAGAGTTAAAACCTGACATTTTAAGAGAGCCTTGCCATTAAAAAATACATTCACATATTATCTGTTGGAATTCCACTGAAACTAGTCTTCGAACTGTACTCTGAAGAGCCAAAAGTAATCTCTAAGACTATGGGGACCCTCGCAGCAAACGAAGACAAGACTGGAAGGGGTTTCAGGAGCCCGGCCCCAATTTTACCAAAGCATGTTCCTGATTACATGTTTTATAGATTAATTTTTTGCTAAGAAGTCATTTGGAAAAGGGGTTCTGAATCTGCAAAAAAAGGTGGAATTTCCTTCCAGACTTTATGTTTTTCATTTTTAAAATTAAAATCTATGCCTATCCAACCACTTTTAAGATGGCTTATAGTATTCCAAAGATTTTAAGATTACTTTCGGAAGAAATCAATTATTTCAGAAATTCTTTTATGTAATTTTCCCTTTCTCCTCACTTCTCACTTTTCTATATTATTTAAATGTCTAAAGAAATGGATTACTATCAAAAATAGAAAAAAATGCATTAAGACAATATTATTTCAGAGGAAAAGTGAATAATTTCCCCTTTTAAAAATTATCTTAGCCAAAACTGCTAGATTTAATAAGCAAATTCAGTAGTGTAGCTGGATACAAAGTCAATACTCAAAAGTCAATAGCCTTCCTGTACACAAATAACAAACTTACTGAAAGAGAAATTAGGGAAACAATACCTTTCACAATAACATCCAAAAAAATGAAATACCTAGGAATCAACAGCACGAAGGATGTAAAAGATCTCTATACTGAAAACTACAGTACTCTGAAAAAGGAGATTGAAGAGGATATCAGAAAATGGAAAGATATCCCTTGCTCCTGGATAGGAAGAACCAATATAGTGAAAATGGCCATACTTCCAAAATTGTTATACAGATTTAATGCAATTCCAATCAAAATTCCAACAGCATATCTCACAGAATTAGAGAAAACAATCCTAAAATTCATTTGGAATCAGAAGAGACCTAGAATAGCAAAGGCAATTCTGGGCAACAAAGGCAAGGCAGGGGGCATCACTATCCCCGACTTGAAATTATACTATAAAGCTACTGTGATAAAAACAGTGTGGTACTGGCAAAAAAACAGACCTGAAGATCAATGGAACAGATTAGAAGATGCTGAAACAACCCCAGACATACTAAGCCACCTTATCTTTGACAAAGGTGCCAAACACATTCGCTGGAAGAAAGATAGCCTCTTTAACAAATGGTGCTGGAAAAACTGGCTCTACACATGCCGAAGATTAAAACTAGATCCATATCTTTCACCATGCACTAAACTAAATTCAAAATGGATCAGAGATCTAAATATTAAAACAGAAACATTAAATCTGCTGGAAGGTAGGATAGGTAAAACCCTTGGAGACATTGGTGTAGGCAAAGACTTTATGAATAAAAACTCAACCGCACGGGAACTATCCCAAAGAATCAATAACTGGGATCTCATCTTATTAAAAAGCTTTTGCACAGCAAGAGAAACCACCAACAGAGTGAAGAGACAACCCACAATGTGGGAAAAAATGTTTGCCAGCTGTTCCTCAGACAAAGGATTACTATCGAGAACATATAAAGAACTCAAAAAAATCAGACCTCCCAAATTTAAAGACCCACTCCAAAAATGGGCATCTGAGATGAATACACATTTCTCAGATGAAGAAATACTAATGGCAAATAAATATACAAAAAAATGTGCAACATCACTAGTCATTCGAGAGATGCAAATTAAAACAACACTGAGATACCATCTCACCCCAGAAAGAATGGCTACTATTAAGAAATCAACTAATAACAAATGCTGGAGGGGCTGTGGGGAAAAAGGAACCCTTCTTCACTGTTGGTGGGAGTGTCGACTGGTACAGCCACTGTGGAAGTCAGTGTGGAGATTCCTCAGAAAACTAGGGTTGGAGGTCCCATTTGACCCAGCTATTCCCCTTCTGGGCATCTTCCCAGAAGAATTAAAAACATCGTACCACAGCGATATATGTGCACCCATGTTTATAGCAGCACAATTTGTAATAGCCAGATCTTGGAAACAACACAAATGCCCATCAACTGAGGAATGGATAAGAAAGATGTGGTATTTTTATACAATGGAGTACTATTCAGCCATAAAGAAGGATAAACTGGAGACTTTTATAGGTAAATGGATGCAACTCGAGAAAATACTCATAAGTGAAATAAACCAGAAGCACATGTGTAAGCATCGTATTATCTCTCTAGTATGAGAAACTGAAAGAGTAAATAAGATCCAAAATGTACAATAGACATGGTGAATCAAAAAGAAACTGGTCAAAAGGAAAGAGAGACTGGAATAGGGAAAAGAAAGAAGGGAAAGGGAAAAAAATTGTATATATATATATATATAAGATGGTTAAGATAGATACACTACCATTTTTACTTAGTTCATTGAAGAGTAAGGTTTGTGCCAATAATGTTTGGACAATTGAATGCTAATGTCTGGTGTCCTGAATAACTAACTTAAAGATAGTAATACGTAATGTATTAACCATTGTTACCCTCCTATTATGTTTGTTTGAAAATTTGTTCTTCTTTTGATTTGTTTTGTTTTTTCTTCTCTTTAAAATAAAAAAAAAAATTATCTTAGCCAAAACTAATACCAATTTACTGTAGATGTTTTGTTTGTTTGTCTGTCTGTTTTTTGTCCTCACTAGATACTTCAGGTAGTGACATGAGAGGGTAGCAGTTACTAATCCGAGACAGCAGAATTCAACTGGACTGCCCCTGGCAAAGAAGACCATACCATCCACTTACTGATAAAAGACGTGAAAATGACGCAGTGGTAAAAACAAAGGGAGCCCTGGTGAGAACAACCTGCCCAGGAACTGATAAGTGATCTTGACTGGACACGGTGCCATCATGGTAACAGACAAGGGATGGACACTATTTTCTCCTCTACAATTTCAATTTGGTTGGGATCCAGATAAGTGGGAAATGCACAGACAAATGCTCTGCTCCATCAGCCCTATTTAGTATGAATGACTGAAAATTACAGTGAGAAAGTTAATTACAGCAGTTTAGCTAATTGAAAGCTTTCTAAAACTAATGAGTCTCACTTAACAGAAAGCCTTGATACTTAGCAGTCAAAATAGGCGCAGGTACTGAAAAGAACACGTGATCATACGATGCCTCCAAGCAGGGGAGGAAATAGTCACAGAACAACTCCACTTTCACCCTGAAGGACAGGAAGGAATCTGGCAATAGCAGTGTGAGCCAGATAAGGGCACCCTAAAGAAGATGGATTTTACGTCTCCAAATCCTGCTTTATCATTTACCTAATTATTATTCATCAATATGACATTACTTCTAGAAATACATCACGTGGATTATGAATTTGTGCACCAAACAATGACCAAGTTCTCAAAATAACATGGCATTTTCCAGGAAATTATAATAAATATCTAATGTTAAAGAGACATCTACTACAAATCTTTACCACCTTACGGGGGTGAATACCAGAGATGTTAACAAATAATACAACGACGAGGCCTTATTCAATAATAATTTGGCTGTTCCCTTTTTTTTTTTTTTTTTTTTTTTTTTGGTGGGTTCTGGGGGTCAAACTCAGGACCTCGCATGCCAGCAGGCACCCGTGCTGCTGAGTGATATCACCGGCCCTTTTTTCATATGTGGGTACTGGGAGTCGAACTCAGGACCTCGTGCTTGCCAGGCAGGCGCTTATGCTGCTGAGCCACCTCACCGGCCAGGCTGTTCTTTCTTAGCAGGAACCCTGATAGCCTTAGGATTTGCTTAGTAATAGGGATGTCTTTGTTATTCATTTGATCCTGGACCATGAAAGGACCATATTCACATGAATCCTGAGACTCATGCCAGAAAGCCCAACCACGTTATTAGAAAGTTGGGATTTTAAGTAGCCTATAAACTGACCTTCCAGGAGAGAAGGGTTTTGGAGATTGAGTTCAGGCAATGTAATCAAGTATACCCATGCAATGAAACCCCAGTAAAAGCTCAGGGAGCTTCCTGGCTGGTGATGTACACAACGGTCTTCAGGGTAATACATCCTGACAGCAAGAAAGGTTTGCATTTGGGACCCTCCTAAACTTTGCCCTATACACTTTTCCTTTGGGCTGAAATGATACTTTGTGTGTATAAGAAATTGTAATATTAAGCACAGCACTTGCCTGAATTTTCAAAATCGTTTTAGTAAGTTATATAAACAGAAAGGGTCATGGGTCAAGTGACCTTATAAACACTTGGTCAGAAGTGTGGGTGACCTGGGACCCCCTAAGCTTGTGGCTGGTATCTGAAGGAAGACAGTCCTGTGAGGAACTGTGCCCGTAGCCGAGAGGTCTGTGTTAACTCTGAGTTATTGTCAGATTTACATACCAGCCTAAAGATTTATGGCAGTCTCAAAAAGTGCAAAGAGCTAAATAATTATCCTACATAATTGGGAAAATATCGCACTTTGGTTTTTAAAAATCGTCATCCTCAAATAAGGTTATAATCTTTCAAGAGAATGTTCTAAAGTAAAATTGACAAAAGTTATTTAAATGTAAAGCTGCATCAACAGAATATCTTTAATGCTGACGTCTTGCCAGCCTTGCATAATTTAATGTGCTGCTCCCAAAACTCAAAAAGAGCACTGCTGCATCTCTGCCATTTAAGGTGGACCTTTCATCCAGATCCTCCCATGAAGACACTGTAGAAATAAACGTGACTCTTTAGGAGCAGGCGAGCCAGCTTTGGAAATTCCATCTCCAACAGAGGAGTTTAATGAAGTCGACAGTGTTGTTTAGAAATTTAATCAATGTTCTTAGTGCACTGGCACTCTGCTGTCACCAATTATATTAGGTGATAAAAACTCATGATTTAACCATGCCCTTAACCATTTTCATCGCTCTGATAATTTCATTTCAACAACTAAAGGACAAAAAAGTTCATCAATAACAAAAGTTTTTAAGTTTAGATTCCTCTAATTCCCTTCTGTTTATCATTTATGAGGTAAAATTTTTTGATAACACATTTATGTTCTAATAAAAATATGATAGATCATCTGCAAATGCTTGAATCTTGAACTGATATTTAGAATTTCTTCTCTGGTTACAATAAAGCCTTGCACACTTTTGGACCAATAGAAAAAAAAATCAACCACTGTAAACTGACAAAAGCAATGCAAATTTGAGAGGTTTTTATGTCACTCCAATATGATGTGATATGATATGTTAGGGTTAAGTATTTTATCTGCTAAAAGTCTAAGATTTTATACTTTATTGCAGTTGCTCATGGGAGCTATTCTAGAGCCCATCTTGGAAGTCAGGGAACAACAAAATGAAAGTGGCAATGTAGGAAATGGAGAGTTGAAGAGGTGTAAAAGCTAGACTGGAAGAGAACTCAAATTGAATGAAGAATAGATCAAGGCTCTTCCATGGTGGGCCGGTGAGATGGCTCAGCAGCATAAGCGCCTGCCCAGCAAGCGCAAGGGCCCGAGTTCAACTCCCGGAACCCACATACGAAAAAGGGGCCGGTGATATCGCTCAGCGGCACGGGCGCCTGCTGGCGCGCGAGGTCCTGAGGTCAACCCCCGGTACCCACAAAAAAAAAAAGACTCTTCCATGGTAACACCCTGCAGTGCAATCATGGAGAAGTGGATTACATAGAGGTGAAAAGGCGAACAAAGAGAAAGATGTGTAAGACATGATAGGTAGATAGATAGATTGATAAATGGATGATAGATGATGATGATGATAGATAGATGGTAGATAGATATAGATGACAGATAGATAGATATAGACTTGGATTCCAGAAAGATCTATGAAAAATGATTCCAAAAGCTCTAGTCTAAAGGCTAGATAAAAATATACTAGGGATAGAAATCAGGTCTAGGAAGGAGAATAAATGGTATTTCTTTCAGTTTGAGATTTTCCATGTTCATGGGCTTATATTTTAAACAGTATTGAGACGTGTGTAACCTTATGTACACTTTTTATTTCTCCATAATTTAAGATTATTGGTTGGAGAATCTCTCCAACCAATGAGAGATTCTACTGCAGTGAATAACGGAAGTAATGGAAGAAATGTCAGGAATATTCCATGGCTATGGAAGTTCAGATGAGATTTAGTGAACACAAGCAGATGAGTAAAGATGTGATGTGAGCCTCCACAGTGCATCACAAACTTGGTTTTAATAAGCAGTACCAAAAAGCTAGTACCTGAAACATCAGTGGGGTGGTTGCCGAAGAAAAGTTCAGACTTTTGATCACGTGACTTTCAGGATCATACTTTGACATGAATCCTTTGATTATGACTGTTTTGGCTGTTCCTTGTTCACCTATTAACAGCACAGCCTAAAATAAAGAGGTTAGATATAAATAAAATAAAATGTCATGGACTGAATTATGCCTGTCCTCAAATTCACATATTGAAGCCTCCATCCCCGATATCACAGAATATGGCTGCATTTGGAGACAGGTAAACTGAGATCACTCCGGCAGACTGAGGTCTTTGAGTGGACCTAATCCAGTCTAACTGGTGTCCTTATAAGAAGGAAGTTGGATGTGCAAAGAAATACCCACAATGCACACACAAAGGTCACAGGAAGACAGGGCAAGGTCCCCTCTGGGAACCAAGGGGAGCATCCTCTGAAGAAACCAATCCAATCCTTCTGGCACCCTGACCCTGGGCTTTCAACCTCCAGAACTGTGAGAAAAGAAATTGCTGTTGATTCAGCCACCTGGGCCTTGGTACTCTGTTGTGCCAGTTCTAGCAAACTAGGTCACCAATCAAAAGGGAAGGATTTCTCTTCAGAAAAATAAGCCAAAAGTCATTTTTGCTCAATACACAAGAAATCAATACTACTTATGAATTATGGTTATTCTGCTCTAATATTTTCAATAGCGGGTGATAAAAAGAATATATTTCAGCCATGTTTTCATTTATTCTAAATAGCAACAGACACCATTTTGAAATAAATGCAGGTGCTTTGTATTTTCAAGAGACCTTTTAAAATATGCTATTTTAATAAAAGTTTAAAAGCCATACCTTGCCCTGCTTAGCAATGGTTTTAATTAGAAAGTCGGTCCTCACGTTGTCAACGTTTGGCACCAGAATGGAGCCATACTCCGGGGTGGTATCAGAGGGATACACATACGCGTGGGCCCGTGTGTTCCAGTGCACCCAGGTACCTGAGGGGGCGGAGAACAGCCACATATTCCGTCAGTAACCTCACTCCTGCGTGTAATGAGCAGATAGCGCTGAAATCTTATGAGGCCACCCTCCCCGAACTCCCAGTAGAATAAAGATCATTAAAACTAGAGGGGTCGATGAGATAGCTTAGTGGCATAAGCGCCTGCCTGGCAAGTGCGAGGTCCTGAGTTCGACTCCCAGAACCCACATAAAGGAAAAAACAGGGCCGGTAATATTGCTCAGTGGCACAAGCGCTTACTGCCAAGCTTTTCATTAAGCTAAAGACTGCATATACATTTACATCAGTAGCATATAGCTGCATATACATGTTTGTGTTTCATCTAGGTGTGCATGTCCTTTATGTGCATGCACAATAAGTAATGGTAAAGTATAGAGAGTATTGATACATACATAGACAAATATACAGACATAGATACAGACATTCATTTGGTAAAAATATATCTCAGACTTTGTAATTTTTACATAAATTGCT
This sequence comes from Erethizon dorsatum, assembly GCA_028451465.1. Taxonomy (NCBI): domain Eukaryota; kingdom Metazoa; phylum Chordata; class Mammalia; order Rodentia; family Erethizontidae; genus Erethizon; species Erethizon dorsatum. Next base: position 63,801,558 of record CM051833.1, read on the forward strand.
GATTATATTGAATGAATGTATGAAATGGCTCTGATATAGATACCTTTCAATGTTCTTTAACTCATTAAAACTCTACTGCCCAATATCTTTAACCATGGGGGAAATACGCATTTGGGACACAATTCTTTTAAAAAGAAACAATTCCTGTATTAACTTTCTTTACACACGGACATTCTTGGCTTTTAATTTTACAACCTAGAGATTTTTACTCCCACATTTAAATATAGATAGATGATAGATGATTGATAGATAGATAGATAGATAGATAGATAATATAAATAGAAAAATAATTTGGATTAACCCGCCCTCAGTCGCATCCCAGTGGCCTGGACAGGCTGCCTCACCCTCGGGCCCCACGAAGTAGTCGAACACGCTGTCCCCTGGGTCCACCTGCGGCAGCAGGTGCGCGGGCTGCGTGGGCCGAGAGCGCAGCCACAGATCCAGCCGGCGGCGTCCGTCCACCTCCAGCAGGGCGCCCACGCTCCACATCAAGGCGAAGACCAGCAGTCTCCCCAGGTGTTCAGGCCCGACCTCCCCACCCTGCTCCTGGAGAAGCAAGAATCATCTTTTCTGTGATTACTTGATTTTCACACCAAAAGTTTGCCCAAAGAAAACACTAAACATGGAAAAGAGACAGTAGTTTCTCCCCAGAATGCAGGAAAGGATGAATCCAAACTGAGGAACAGATGAGGAACTGCTCTCTAGGAATCCCCAGCTGGTTTTCAAAATAAATGATGGATACTTACAGCTGAGCTTGCTGACTAGCAACTAAATTCCAAATCCATGGCTTGATGGTGTGAAACATCCCCCTCCACTCTAACACAATCTCATCTCAAATCCCACGTTCTCTGCACCGTAGGGCTCAGCCAGGAGGAAAGAAATCCCAGAGAGAGGGGAGCTGCTTACCTTCGGAGGGATCAGGCCTTGAAGCATGTTGATGCTCTGCGTGATCACAAAGGCCTCCAGCACCTCCATCTTGTACTCCAGGTTCTGAATGCTGAAGTGATACAGGTCTGGGAAATACTCGGTGTACAGCTGGCGCAGAATTTCAGCCTCTTGAGGTGAGCGTTTCTTAAGAAAACCCTATTAGTTCACACATCACTGTATTAATTAGACCTATTAGTACACCAAGTAGATGACCATTTTGAAAAAACTGTCAATTCACAACAATAATATTAATGTCTAGTGGTTGTAATTTGATGACTCTCTCATGTATTAAGCCATTTATTCTTCAATGCAACTCTTGGAGGTAGGAACTACTATTATCCCCCTTTTACAGATGAGGAAACTGAGACTCTGGTACATGACATAACCTGGCCAGAATCCCACAGCTGGTACATTGATAAGCTAAAATTCAAATCCAGAGAGTTTGGCTCCAGCATCCACACATTCAGCTCTCACTTTATATATGTATATATTCAGGTCTTGAAGCCAAGAAGGAGAAATAGTCTTCAGACTAAAATAGTGTAGAAGAAAACAAAGCGGCATATATACGTGGAAATAACTTAGTGGAAGAAAAGGAAATAAAAATAAACAAAGGAAATCCACACCCAGATTTTTTAACTGGAAAACAAAAGTTTACAATTCATTGTTTCCTGTACAATTTTTCTAATTTAATCAATAAGCAATGTAGAAAAATATCAAAGAATATTCAGGAAAATGAGAACTTAGTTCACTTGGGGAGTTCAATGTTAAGAAAGTACCTGTGATTCATAACAAAATACCACTTTACACATAACATGTTCTTAAGATGAAAAAAAGTTTCCTCTAGATTAAGAAAGCTCCTTCCTCACCTTGGTATTCTAAGAAACAATCAAAGGTTCTGAACAGAAGCAATAAGATGTCAATTCTGAATTATTCATTACTTCATGAGTTTACCATGAATCTACCTCCACAAAAACATGCCATAGTACTTTCAAGTTGATGGGACCAAAAATGACATTCCATTTAGGACAGGTCACCAGCTTGGCTGCTTGGAGCTGCCAGAATCCCACCCACACACTTCTCAAAGGATCTTCCTTCTAACACCATCTTGGAGCCACCCCGGTCTAGGAACATTTCGTGAGTCTTGCTGCCTCCAAGAGGAAACTGCATTGTTTAAAAGCGTATAAAAATGTCACTAGGTGGGTATAGCATTAACATGAAGACCCTATTCAGCCTCAGTCTGGATACATTATAATGAAAGCTTATTTTATGAAGAGCAAACTAAATATTCCTTACCTTAGTAGTATAAAAGAGTTTTTCAAAACCCTTTGTGAATTTGGAATATTTGGGGGAGAAATCACGTAAGGACTCACTTGGAGCGAGCTGTATCTTTGGTTACCAAGCATGGCTATACGGAAAGCGTCTATCGTGCTGCTTCTACAAACAAATCCTGAGGCTCCTTTCCAGAGTCTCCACTCTGGTAGAATTGGGATGTGACCCAAGCATCTCTTATTTTTTTAAACTGTCATTGGTGGTTACTTTTGCAAAGCTGGGGTCAAGAACTGCTGCTCATTATTTTCCATACCAGATAGATAATTTAATTATGAAATATGAATTCTTTGCAAGTATTTTTAGTGGCACATTCATCTATATGTTGGTATCATTTTGTCATATAATCTCCTCCTTCCATCTTCCCACTTTACCAAATCTAACCCCATGTGCAACTGAGTTGTATAACTTCTGGAAAACCATTAATAATAAAGTTAGGATATATCCACATAGAAATGAAAGTTTAAAAGTGTAATGACAACATCAAATGAACATATATTTTATTTAAATTAGGATGCTTTCAAGCAAAACCGTCTTGAAAATATGATATAAATGAAAATAATAAATTTGACCGACTATGTTAAAAAATTTGCCACATGGCTGATCTAATAAACATCTTGCCTTACATTACAGTATTAATTTAGTAAAATATGTAGGTATACAAGACATTTAATCATAATCTAGTTCTAATCAATATACTCTAGCATATATCGGCTATAATAAAATAATATACCTCATCATGAATTGAAGAGATATCATCTCAAATATTACTTCCAAGTTCAAACTTAAAAATAATATTATGACTATTGAATCTCATGAAAATTCCTTACATAAAACTTTAACAAGTTGTCTTCAAGTTATACGCTAAGATGGTTGTTCACAAACTTTACGTGAATGAATTTTTTAAAATATCATGAATCCCAAAACTGATCGAATTAAATTTTTACTTATTCAGTCCTCAGACACAGTTTGGCAGGATTATTGATTCACATAGGGCTGGCAATTACCTGCAAATCACAGTTCTAAAGTGATTAGAAGAGGACTGAAGAAGTCTATGAGCGGCAGAGTTTGAAAGTCCCTGCGCATTCAAGGGTCTTCCAGAAACATTAGCATAAAAAGGCAATTACACTGCCAGCTGCAGAAAAACTGGCACACACACTCAAAGAACGCTAAAGGATCTGTTTTCCTTTTTAATTATACAAAAGAAGGATTCAATCATACCTCAAGAATAGGACTCCAATCAAGGATAGAAGAACTCATGAAAACCATTCCATTTCTTGAGACAGTAGCAGGAGAAGCATTGTCAATGTTATGAGGTTCAAAAATGATCTTGCAGTTTGGAGCCATAGGAATCCGATCACCATTGGCAAGAGTTAGAGTTTTATTATCATCCAAAACAGAATTCAGATTTTCAATCCAGATGGCATCAACTGGACCATCAAGTACTATCCAGATATGTTCCCCTAGAATACCCCACCAAAGCGGGGAGGAGGCATAATACAGATATATGCATGTATAATATAGCTGTAAAGCTTGAAGAAGTACTATAATTTGAGATAGTTTTCATTAGTTCTAAATAAAGCTTTGCTCTCAATGGTAATTTTAGCACATAGGACATTTTAAGTTCTTTTTATAGGAATAGTATAAGGCCCATAATCAAGCCAAAAGTTATTTGTTCATTGAGCAATATTCACGAAGCACCATCTATGTGTCAGCCCCATGCTAGGATCTGGGGACACTGTGGTAAATGAAACAGTGCCTGCCTTCAGAAAGCCTATATTCTGAGGGAAAGAGATGACGATCAAGTAAATGACCAGAGAAAAAACATAAAAGAATTAAGCAGATCGAGAAGAAAGAGCATTGTTTTATATATGGTAGTCAATGAAAGAATCCAGAAGGAGAATAAAATGAAGGAAAGATCTAGAGGTAGAATTTTCCAGACAATGGGAAGAAGTGCAAAAGCTCTAAAGCAGGAACAAGATTAGAATAACACAGTAGACTGAGTGTTTTTATCCTAATTAATTTGAATTTGTTGAAATCCCAACTCCCAAGGAGGTGGGGCTTTAAGAGATGACTAGTAATGAAGGAGGAGGCCTCATGAGTGGGGTCAGTGCCCTCATAGAAGACACCACTCCACTGCCCTTTCTGCCATATGGAGATACAACAAAGGAGTCAGCACTCTGCAACCAGAAGAAGGCTTCCCCGGAACCCAGCTATGCTGGCACACTGATATCAGACTTCCTGCTTCCAGAACTGTGAGAAATAAATATATATCGTGTATAAGCCATCTAGTCTACAGTGATGAAGTGTAGTAGCCTCGAGGAACTAAGAAAAGTGAATGTGTCCCAAGAACAGTGAGAGGTTGAACCTGGCTGGCAAAAACAGAAAGGGAGAAGTCTATGAGTGCAATAGAAAAGACAGGTGAGGCAAGACAGAGCTATGAAATAAATTCTGGTTTGCACATATTAATGTCCAATAGAGATCCCAAGAGAGTTGCTGAATTGAGAGCTCAAGGGAGAGATCAAGGCTAGAAATTAACATGAGGAAGCCATCAACATAGAGATGGCATTAAAACCATGGGATTGTGTAAGTTTCTTCTAAATAGGTGTAGAGAGACACAGGAAATCCGAGGAGCAAAGTGATGCAACATTTTGACTTGATGGGGTCTCCTTTGTTGACTCCTCCCTCTTCCAAACATCTCGGTAAAGCAGAGATGGGAAGGGAGTCCACAAGATGGGGAATCCTGAAAGCCAGGGGAGGAAGGTTCAGAGAGGGGAGTGATCAACTGTGACAGATGTCATTAGGAGCGGGACTCAAGTAAAAATCGGCAGTTTGTGTTTGACAAGCTGGAAGTCACAAGAGTCCCTGATAGCATAATTTCAGGGAGACACTGGGACAAAACCTGACAGAAGTTATTTAAGGAGATAATTGAAGGTAGAGAAAATGGCAGACACAACAGAATGCTCAACAGTAATACAACTGTAAATATAGGCATTTGACTCCTTGATTTCCTAACAACTAGCTTCTCTTACCAACATTATGACCATGTTTGTGTTTCTGACTGCTCTTTGCTATTCAATCACTGTGAAAATGCTGTTTCAAGTGGAATGCTTTGAAAATTCTAATCAAGCTCACTGAATTAGCAGTGAGAGGAAAATGGTGATCTAATCACGAGTCACACGTGAAAGAGAATGCTCTGTTTCCTTTTTATGGGGAAAGGAAAAACTCCTCTCCAAGCTATTCTTTGAGGTAATCTTTGGTCACCGGATCCTCACTTACACTGGATTACTGGAACAAATCAGAAACAAAATCTGATTTCTTCCTTGTAAAAACATTTCTAACATGAGCACAACTCTTTGACAACTGATGTTAGGTCATTCAGCTACGTCCCTTCAATGGAACCACCTTAAACAAATGTCGACAGAGCCTTGTTGCCCAAAGGTGAGACCCAGGAAGTAATTCTTCAAAGCTTCTCCTTCTCAGGGGTATCCTTCCTGTTCCCTTGATGGCACTCCCTGGGGCTCTCTTCTACCCACTCAGAAGTGAGAAGACAAAATGAGAGGAAAGCTGATGCCATGAACTTATATTCTGAGAACACTGGGTTCACTTTACAGCATCTATTCATGAGAGACTCCTCAGATGGAACTGCTAGCCTTTGATATGCTTGTTGAAACAGCCAAACACCAGTGTCCATCTACATGGAATAATATGCTAGTTCAATATTGACTCCTTTTCTGATATATACAGATTTCTCCCCAAAGAAACCCATTTCCCTTGTGATTTTATGAAACAGCCTGTTTTTTTTTTTCAAATAAGCTGTACTTAAGTAAAAGTAACATTTTAAAAATATCCAGCAAAAATAGTTATGGTAAAAGTCACTTTATTCAATGCTATCAATTTTCCTTAATAGCTATTTACATCTACTTTATTCTAAGATATCACAGCAATACAGAAATATTATTTCAATACTATGTTTTCAAAGAAGAATTTTAAATACTCCAATCAATAATTTTATTATTTTGGCATGGACAAATATCATGTTGATTTGTGACATCTTAGTATTGGCTAACCTATTATATGGAAAACACAATTCTACCCAACCATCAAAGATTTTATTTAGAATCATGTATTAAAAATAATACTTGTAATTCATCTTTTACCTTTCTTAGCTCTCAGAGTTTTCCTCCAAAGGGTAGAAAATATCCCATCCGTCCAGTCATTTGTGGCCACGTCAAGCCGCCCAAACATCTGTGGGGCAGTGATTGCTTTGGGATTCATCCTCATTTCCCGGTGTGGTTTTCCACAATCTATGCCAAGTAAACCCAAATTTCAAACACTTCAGATGTGGAATGAACCATGATTAAGTACAGTTTACATGATTAAGAACCATGATTAAGCAGTCTTACAGAAAAGTAACACTGCACTAATTTGTAGTGTACTGTCAGCAAGTGCTCAAAGTATTCAAAATGCAAAATTACATTGAAAATATCTCTTACTAAATTCCAAGTTGTATTTAGCCTAATTACATTTTATTGAATAATACACTTTTTTTACCTTCTATAAAATAAAACTGCATATTTCTTGGGGGACAAAAAGGATATATGCTGGAATTTTGAAGGTACTGCTATAATCTGGATCTTCTCAAAATTTCATAGTTTAAAGTATCTTTCATTTATAGCATACTAGATTAAATCACATGCCTGAAATATCAGCTAGAAGATGCTTCCTTCTCTCCATTACAGTTTTAATTTGATGATACCTTCCTTCACTTAACTGGGAAAATATAAACTAAATGAATTTTGCACAAATCAAAGATGTTTTTTCTAGTCAACCTCACATACTAAATTTAATTTTCCAAATCCTAAAACTATTATGTAGGCTAGAGTTTTCCATATGAAGGACTATAGATAATGAGAAGAGTGAATAAGATTTAAAGTATAAAATGATAAAAGGAGATGCTGAAATATTATATAATTATGTAAAAGATTAACAAACACAAATACACTAGGATAGGCACATTAGAAAAGATGCTACATTAAAACCCTTTGTGAGGCTGGGCATGGTAGTGTATGCCTATAATCCCAGCACTTGGGAGGCTGAGGCAGAAGGATCTCTATAAAGTGAGCTCAAGGCCAGCCTGAACTGCTTAGCAAAACACTGTCTCAAAAAGACAAAAAAAGAAAAGAAAGAAAGAAACCCATACTGAGGAATATTGTTATTTGTCACTCTGGCCTCAGCCTGGTGCCCAGATTAACAGTTTTTTCTGGAATTAGACAGATATTCAGGTAAATGAGGCATTTAGAATGCCAAATAGACATAATCAGAAAAGAACATCTCCATAACACATCATAGTCAAAATCCCAGAAATTCAGAACAAAGAGAAAATACTAAAAGCTAGTAGAGAAAAACACCAAATACATACAGACAAACCCATCAGATTAACAGCAAATTTCTCCACAAAACCTTAAAGGCCAGGAGAGCCTGAAGTTTTTCAAGGCATAAAAGAAAATAATTGACAATCCATATTACTATATCCTGCAAAAACATTCTTCAAAATTGATGGAGAAATGAGGACCTTCCACAATGAAGATAAACTAAAGAATTCATAACCACCAAATCACCATTACAGAAAATATTTAAGGGAATCCTAAACAGAGATAATGAGGTCGACATCACAAAAAAAAACAGAGAAAAGAATAAAGATCATGGAGAGAATAAACAAAAGAAAAATTTTTTAAACAATCAAGCACTAGGAAAATAATACTGACAGGAATCAGTAAATATTCCAAAAATTACACTCAATGTTAATGGTCTTAACTACCCAATCAAAAGACAGAGAGTGGTAGATTGGATAAAAAACAAAAGCCAACTCTATGTTGCCTGCAAGAGACATGCCTCATTCATGAAGAAACATACAGACTGAAAATGGAAGGAGAGAAAATGATTCTCTATGCTGTCAGATCCTGAAAACAATCAGGAGTAGCTGTTCTGACAAAGCTGATCTCAAACAAAAACTGATCAGAACAAAGAAGCTCACTACGTATTGGTAAAGGGAAAAATTTATCAAGAAGATATTACAATTGAAAATACATATGCACTGAATTTCAGCATACCCAATTTCATAAAGAAAAACTGCTTGACATGCAAGGACAGATAAGCATCAATACAATCATAGTGGGGGACTTTAATACTCTGCTCTCGCAGGTCAACCAGACAAAAAATCAACAAAGCAGTATCAGAAAGAAACCACACCATAGAAAAAAACAGTTTTAACAAGACTACAAAGTGTTTCTTTCAACAACAGCAGGATATACATTCTTCTTAGCGACCCAGACACCTTCTCCAAAATAGATCATAGCTTAGGCCATAGAGCATGTCTCAATAGAAAGATACTGAAATAATCTCGTGCATCTTATCAGATCACAATGGAATGAAACTAGATATCAACAGCAAAAGTAACCATAAACTATACAACACATGGATATTAAATAATACACATTCGAATGATCAATAGATCATAGAAGAAATAATAGAAGAAATTTTAAAATTCCTAGACTCAAAGGACAATGGAAATACAACATATCAGAGTCTTTGTAACAATGAAAGCAGTTCTAAGAGAGAAGTGTATAGCTACGAGTGCCTACGTTAGAAAAACAGAATGAGCTGAGGTAACCTAATGATGCATCTCAAGGTCTTAGAAAAACAAGAACAATCTAAACTCCAAACCAGCAGACGGAAAGAAATTATAAAGATCAAGTGGAAATCAATGAAACTGAGACAAAAAAAAATACAAAGGATCAGTGAATCGAATAGTTGATTCTTTGAAAGGATAAATAAGAGTGATAAATCCTTAGCCAAACTTACCAAAGACAGAAAAAAAAAAAAACCCACATCAATATAATTAAAATTAAAAAGGGCAAAAGCATAATAAACACCACTGAAAACCATAAGGGTATAAGTAACTATTTTTAAAATTTATATTCCAATAAATTCGAAAATAAGGAAGACATGGATAAATGTCTAGATGCATACGAATTAACAAATTGGAGGCATCCCATTCAGGACTCCTCCTGTCTCTCAGGAGCTATTCCTATTCCCCATCCCTATTTCCCATTCCTTTTCTCCAGTAAATTTTCCTACTAAAAAAAAATTGAACCAAGAAGGCTTTTTTAAAAACTGAAATGACCAAAAACAAGCAAGGGAATTGATGCAGCAATAAAAATTCTACCAACAAGAAAATCTCAGGGGCCGGTGAGATGGCTCAGTGGCGTACACGCCTGCCTTGCAAGCGCGAGGGCCCAAGTTCGACTCCCAGAACCCACATACGAAAAAGGGGCCGGTGATATCGCTCAGCGGCACGGGTGCCTGTTGGCACGGGAGGTCCTGAGGTCGACCCCCCGGTACCCACAAAAAAAAAAAAAAAAGAAAATCTCAGGATCGCATGGATTCACCACAAAATTTTACCAGAACTTTGAAGAACTAACACTCAAAATTAATCTTCAAACTTCTCAATGTAATTGAAATAAAATCAGCATTACTTTGCAATCAAAACCAGATAAAAATTCAACATAATAAGAAAACTGCAGGCTAATATACTTGATAAACAAAGATGCAAAACTCCTTAGTAAGATACTTATAAATAGAGTTCAGAAAATCACTAAAAAGATTATACATCATGACCAAGACAGCTTCATCTCAGGGATACTACGATGGTACAACATATGTATATCAATAAATGTAATGTGCCACATAAATAGAATCAGGGATAAAAAATCACATGATCATCTCAATAGATGCAGAAAAGCCTTTGGCAAAATCTGCTATGGCTTCATAACAAAACCCATTATAAAAATAGGAAATAGGGAGATAAACTTTGTGAAGAAAGGAGGGGGATCTTGAGAAGGAAGGAGGTGGGAGGGATGGAAAGGGATGGGGTAATTTAAAAGGATCAAAATGATGTATGTACCAACTCCCCACAATGAATGTACTTATAATGTATTGTAAATATATACTAATAAAAAAGAAAGAAAATAGCCATAGAAGGACCTTACTTCAAACTGATAAAAAACATATATGACAAACTCACAACCGACATCGGACTCAATGGGGAAAAACTGAAAGTATTCCCTCTAAAATAAGGAATTAAACAAGGTGTCTACTCTCACCATTCCTGTTCAATACAGTACTGAAAACTTTACCCAAAGAAATCAGGCAAGAGAAAAAAATAAAACAAATACAAATAGGAAAGGGAGAAGTCAAATTATCTTTATTTGCAGATATTATTCTTTACATAGAAAACCCCAAACATGCCACCAGAGCAGATAAACAAATTCAACCAAGTGGCAGGTTACAAAGTCAACACACAAAAATCAATAGCATTCTGGTATACCAATAATCAACCCACTGAGAAAGAAATCAGGAAAATAATTCCATTCATGAGTTTCAAAACAAGTTAAATACATAGGAATCAACCTAATCAAAGAGGTGAAAGATCCCTATAACAAAAACTATGGTACTCTGAAGAAAGAGGTACAAGAGGATGTTAGAAAATGGAAAGTCATTCCCTGTTCCTGAATAGACTAAATTAATATCATTAAAATAGCCATGTTACTGAAAGCTATATGCAGATTTAACAGAACCCCTATTAATACAGTGACAACATTCTTCACAGAACTAAAAAAAAAAAACATAAAATTTGTTTGGAACTAGAAGAAACTCAATATTTTGAGTCAAAGTAATCCTGAGCTAAAAGAGCAAAGTGGGAGGCATCACAATTCCACATTTCAAGTTATACTACAAAGCCACAGCAACAAAAATAATATGGTACAGTACAAAATTAGAAATATAGATCAATGGAGTAAAATAAAATAGAAGACACAGAAACAATCTCATATACCCTCAGTCATCTCATTTTTGACAAGGGAGCCAAAAATATATGCTGGAGAAAAAAATAACTTCTTTAAAAAATGGTGTTAGAAAATTTGGTTATCCACATGCAGAAGAATAAAATAGACTTATATCTCTCCAATGTACTAAAATCAAATTAAAATGGATCAAAGACCTAGATATAAAAATAGAACTATTGAAACTGCTGGAAGACAACCTATGGGAAATACTTGAAGCCATAGGCATAGGCAAGGACTTCAATACCAATTGTCTATGAAGTAATACCAAGAATCAGCAAATGGAATTACATCAGATGAAAAGCAGTCCGAAAAATAAAAAATAAAAAGAGTCTGTACAGAAAAAAAAAAAAAAAAAAAAAAAGATCAACAGAGTGAGAGAAAACCTACAGGATGGGGAAAATTCTTTTGCTGGCTACTTTTCTCATAGAGGATGAATATCTAAGCCCCAAAACAAAAGACCCATTCAAAACATGGGCAAATGAACTGAATAGACGCTTCTCAAAAGAAGAAGCATAAATAGTCAATAAGTTCATTTAAAAAGTTCATCGTATTTAGCCTTTAGGGAAAAGAAAATCAAAACAACTCTTAGATTCCATTTTGTTCCAGTAAGAATGGCTATCATCAAGAACACAAAAAACAACAAATGCTGGCAGGAATGTAGGGGGAGAAAGAACCCTCTGTCATTGTTGATGGGAATGTAAATTAGTACAACTACTAGTGAAATCAGTACACAGATTCTTCAAAAATCACTAAAACTTAGAAATTCCATTTGACCCAACTATACCTTTATGGATACATTCCCAAGTTACAGATACACTATGCAATACAAGTATACTCAAGTTTATAACAGCACAGTTCACAAAAACTAAGCTCTTACAACAGTTTAAGTGCACTGCACATCAACAGACAAATGGGTACAGAAAATGTAGTATATTTAAACAATGGGATGCTATTCAGCTGGAAAAAATGAAATCATGTCATATTCAGGAAAATGGATGCTTCTTGAGACCATAATGATAAGGGAAATAAGTCAGACATGAAAAGTTAAATATTGCATGGTTTCTTTTATATAAGGAACCTAAAATATTAGTAAATTAAAGAGTAAAATAAAAGAAAGATGATAAACAAGGAGGCAGACTTTTTGGAGACTGAGAAGGGGATCAGGGGAAAGGAGAAGATAGAAGCGTGCGGGGGACCACAGTATCTAAAATGATCAAAATATGATACCATATATGCACTGATTCACCAAACAAATATAACTATTATGTATTGCCAACATACCCTAATTTTTTTTTAAATGAGGGAGCTTCTGGATGAGATTAGCAACTGAATCTCTGGACTCAGTGACGTAAACTGCCCTCCTCGGTATGTGTTGACATCATCCAACCTATTGAGGGCCCCCAAAGCATAAAAGGCAGAGCAAGGAGGAATTCACTTCTTTCTCTTCCTGCCTGTTTGAGGTGAGATATTTCATCACATCTTCTCCAGCCCTCAGATTAAGAGTTACAACACTAGCCCCACTGGTGATCAGGGACTGAATTACATCCCCAGCTCTCCTGAGACTTGGCTAGTAGGTGGCAGGCTGTGAGATTTCTCAGCCTCCATTCCTGAGTGAGCTAATTATTTACTCAAAGTGTGTGTGTGTGTGTGTGTGTGTGTGTGTGTGTGTGTGTGTGTGTGTGTGTTCTGCTGGATCTGATTCTTGGAAGACCCTGAACAAAAAAACTCATTTTTAAAATTGGACCATATTTCTAATTTTTAGAAATGGTAAAAACAACTAGAGCAATTATTTTTAAAGGTTTATGATGCAAAGTTTAACTTAGCCACAGTTCAACTTTTGCAACAGATGACATCCATGAAACTCTAACCATACTAATTAGTAATTTTTTTGTCTAATAACACTTTACAAAAGGCCAGCAAAATCTTAAAGTGTGTGGCAGTGTTATAAGTGAAAACCAGACTTAATCTGTTGTCCATACAAGAGAAACTATCGGGCCGGTGAGATGGCTCAGCGCCATAAGCGCCTGCTGGCAAGCTCAAGGTCCCTAGGTTGACTCCCGGTACCCACATTAAAAAAAAAAAAGAGAGAGAGAGAGAAACCATCAAAAATTATTTCATTATGGTAGGTAGAATTTTATCATTTTCATTTAAGATAACCAGAACATTTTTGTAAAAGTGCTCTAAAAAAAAATATGCTTGCCTTTCACAAAGTTCGTTAAGCCAATGCCTCTTGATTCTCCTCCTTTGAGCATTTCTCAAAGTAGGCAATGTCTCTCTTGTTTTTACCTCTTTATGGACTCAAGATTGCCCCTCCTTCCCTTATTCTGTTCTTCCCATGGGCACCAGATGATCTTGGACACACAGGGTGACCAGGACACTCCCCAGCTTAGTGGTTTCCTATCACAAAATAAAACCTAGGTACTTCATTGACTTTCGCAGCTCCTCATGCCACACCTACTGCACTAATTTGAACTCCCCTGAGAGCAGATTCTGAAATGAGGATTTGGATGCCAGGAGTTTGGAATAATGTACAGAGTGAGGCAGGAAGTCAGAAAAAGCCAGTGCAGAGTGCATTGCTCAACTGGTCAAAGAGTGGACGTTGCTCCGAAAGACAGGAAGTGGGACATTTGCCATCAACTCTTTTCCTCCATTGGTTGAGGATATGGCTGCCTCAGAGACTTGAATTCCTACACAACCCTGACTTCCAAGCTGAGCCAGGTCTCTGGCTTCAGGCAAGGTTCTAAGGCCAAACACTTGGGAGACACCACTGGAGTGTGGGAGAGGGAGACAGATTAGAGAAGGGGTCCTTTCCAGCACAGCCACATCTACAGCAGGGGAGGGCCAAAAGAGTGTGGCTCTGGATGCCAGTTACACCTACTATACCTCCACATCCAACCCAAATACCCCCACTCCCACCTCCCAAATAAGCTGCATTTCGTCCATGCCAAAGCATCATGCTCTCCCTAGTCCTTCCTACCTGCAAAGGCTCTAAGAATACTTTTTATCCATGTGCTACACAACCCTCAAGCCTCAGATGAAGTAGCTCCAGCTCTGTAAGACTCTCTACAGTTCCATAGAGAAGTTTCAGACCTCCTCTGTCTCCACTCACAGCGTGATAGTGCACCCCTTCCTCACAGTAATTCCATGTTGAAGAACAGTATCTGTATCCAGGCCTGTCCCCCCACTACACTATAAAACCTTAAAGACATGGATACGCTTTTTCATACCTGTTTTTCTGCTTATAGTACAGAACCTGGCAGAACCTTATAGTACAGAATATTTAAAACATTTGATGAACAAATATGTGATTACTCAGGGAACATATAACATCCATGGGTCTTGTACTTTGGTAGAAACTCAACTCAATTAGTTCCTCAATATTTTGATAATTTTAAGATAATAAATGTCTACCTTATATATTAAAACCAAAAGTAAGTTAATAGCAAATAGTGTGATGATTAATTCGCCTTTACAAGGAACTTCTCCAAACTTAGCAATGCCACATGAATTACATAATTTAGGCATATTATAACATAATGTGTCTATTCTGTTCAATATTTAGTACTTCATTTTGTTTAAGTCACTGTGCCAGGTACATCTGTAGTTTATCGCTAAAATAAGGCAGTTTCATAACTGTAACAAAAATTTGAAGCATAATTTGAAAGAGAAAACACAATCATTTTAAAGCGTACAATAATCCCAAGACAGACGCTTAACGGCACACATTGAAAACCACATGGTCAGCTCTGCAGATGGGAGTTCTCAGATTCGGTGGTGGTAGGTGCTAGCTAAGAGTATTTAGCCCATCTCCTTCTGAGCACATTCTCACAAAGCCCAAATGCACAAGATTCACTTCATCTAGTTACTGATGTGGCTGAGACTAATGTGCCTAGAATGTGCCTAGAGTAAATACTGGCAATCTCCAGCCATCTCTTGTCAATATCGCAACAGTGATCTGGGGCTCCAGGAGCTAACCGGAACCCCAAACAGCGTGCTGCATTCCAACAGCACTTCTATTTCTGTGACATTTTGGAACTCAGCTCTACCACACGTAAGGGACTCTCTCCGTATATTCAGAGTCATCAATATCCAATGAGAACCAGAGGTTATAAGAATAATCATGAGCAAGGCTACACAATTACCCTCAGATAACCTAAGGTGAGGAACTCAGAAGTAAGACTTAGAGACATCTGGAAATATCAACTTCACCAGAAACATATCTGATGCCAAAGTGGGAAGTTAATTTATGATTAGCATGATTTTCAGGACACAATCTAAGAGTCGGGGTGGAACTGTGTTTCATTCATTGGCGGGTAGCATGCTGTTTTTTGCATTTATTGGGAAGTAGCATGGTACACTGGGAAAAATCTGGGTTTTTGTTTGTGAGTCCTTATCTAAATTCTGAGTCCCATCACTCACCATCTTTACGACTTTGACCTTTTCTGAATTTAAGCCTTGATTTTTTTTTTTGTACAAAACAGGGATAATACTGGCTCTCTCTTAAGATGATTTTTTTTAATTAAATGACAAAACATATGTAAAATATGCAACACAATGAAAAAGTCACTTAAAATGTTTTTCTCTGCTTCATTAATGTAATGTGTTATCTGTTAAATGCAACCAATAATCAGTAAAGCAGCATTCTTGCCTACAAAAATATATTTGTGTATCTGCCTCCATGTGCCTCTTGCTCATTCAGTTGTGTTACAACTATTTAAATGGTCACCCAGTGCAATGAACTTGGCCACCATACCTGACATGGCCTTCATCAAGGTGTGGATGCAGGTGGTCTTTCCTGCTCCACTAGGTCCCAGGGCCATCATTCCATGCCTTACCCGCTGCGTCTCAAACAGCTGGATGACCTTCAGCTTCCAAGGAGGGTGGTTGACTAAGCCAGCTTCTTCAACCTAAAACACAACCAAATCCCACACTGGACAACATTCACAGTGATTTAGACTTAACAATGTGCTTTAAATACATAGACACAGGGTGGGGGAAGAAGAAATGGAGAGTTAATGTTTACTGGGTTAGCTGGACTGTATACTGCAAAGTGTTTAAAATAATAAATTTGACACTATATATTTCACCAACATGAAAATATATGTTGTACAAAACAGTATGAACATAATCAAAATATCATCCCAAGCTACTAAGAAACATCTGCCCGTCTCTTTGGGATTGAACATATTTATATTAACATTTTATTGACTGAGAATCTAAAGAGCAACCTAAGAATACATACTCAAATGGAAAATATATTTTGAATGTTTAATTTAAAAGATGATATTTATAACTACAAAAATCATGGCATTCCAGTGGATTGAAATTCCATATAAATTTCAAGCTGTCTATATAGTTTCTACAGTGACCATGTCTGCATGGTTTCTAGCTACCAAACACAGACTATGGAAGCTAATCTCTGCCATATACTATTCTAGATTAGTCTTCAAAATAAATGATGAGATTAGTAATATCGGTATCTGCATTGTACAGATAAGGAAACTGGGCATAGAGTGACTAAGCAATTTGTCCAAGATGTTCAACTTGTAGCTATTAAACTAGGATTTGTGCCAAAACGTTCAGCTCCAAGGTCAATACACTTAATCACCATGCTACACCGGAACTCACTGCAAATGATGATTTTAATTTTAAACAATTTTGAATACCATCATGCATCACTTAGGCTATGTATTTGCTCTTCAGAATTTTCATGAACTACAAATAACTAAGCAAGACACCTTATAAATTAATTAATACTTAGCTTTCTAGGTAGCACTACAATTTATTTAGACAAATGATAAGGAAACCATTTGCAGAATGCATTATTACTCTTTCTTGATCAAGAAATTCAGACTGTGAGGCACTAATTTTTTCAAGCAAAACATACATTAAATACTACCACATTTGATTTTCATTGCAAGTATTTTCAAGGAATTAAAATGTACCTTACAAATATGGGCTAATGACTACTTCTATAAAACAACATTTTTTTGCCAAACTCTTCAAAGGAAAGCAAAGTGAAGCACAATATTTATGTGATTCATTTCCATTCATAGGAAAACTATAACAAGTTAAAGTGTCCCACAGGTCATGTCACATGTGGGATGTCTCTTCACCCACAGAGTATCACAGAAGAACCACAAGTGCCCCAGAGAAAAAAGAATGATAGCTCAGGCCACACGAGATCACAACAAGTAACACTGAAAGGCAGGATTCTAGAGACCAAAGCAATTTGGCAAACCCCAAGGTCAAAGACAGAGCCAAGCCAAGTTCAATTAAGGCAGCCATCTGAGCCCCCATGGCCTCTGCTGACCAATTACATTTCATTTCTGACTCTGATGTGGAATGGTTCACGTCAATAATGATGCCCCTGGAACTTGACTCACTAGATATAGGACAAGCCCTGGCTGGAGATGCTCCATCAGTGGACATGGCCTCAGTATTGTTCTGAGAGGCCACAGGTGGCCACGCCAGCTGCACTGGTTTATACTAAACTCGGACAAAACAGACACAGCGCTGAATGCCCGTGTACTAGCAGATTACCTGTTTACTAATTGCCGTTTCCAGTTCAGGGTAACCTGCCTTGTCCAAAAGAATATTTGGGAAGAGATCTTCAATCAAACTCAAAAATAAGGGTTCATCCTCATCAATCTAAAAAAGGAAATCAGACTGTGTTATCACAAATACAGAAATACGCAGATAAACTGAAAGTGTCCCACACAGTCCATCCAGGTTATTTCACTGTGACTATTACTTAATAAAATATCACATGTATCACACTTGAGTAAAATTTTTCCCATCTTTCTCACAATTTAAAAAAAAGGTGAGAGAAAAGAAAAGAAGAAAGCAAAACAAAAAACAAAACAAAAGAAGGAAACAAAAGGAAAAAATACTATATGAAAACCTTTCCACAAAGTAACTAGTTTAGGGGATGCTCTTTAAGCTACAATCCAAAATTTAAACTAATAAAGATTTTTTCTAAAGGAGAGATAGTAGGAAATTGATGAGTGGAATTTGGTTCATACTTTTGTTTTGAAATAAAAAAATATACCATTTCTTCATCCTGTACATAGATCGACTGAAAATAGACATGTAGTGTTTACTGAAAGAGTATGAAATTATTACACATAAATAAAATGCAATACAATTTCCTATCATACATTAAGGTTCTAAATATCTTAAATTGTTTCACTCTATAACACAAAAATGATTTAAGGGATTTAGAACCTTAATGTGTGGATTTTTTTTTTTTTTTTTTGTGGGTACCAGGGGTCGACCTCAGGATCTCGCACGCCAGCAGGCACCCGTGCCACTGAGCGATATCACCAGCCCCTTTTTCATATGTGGGTTCCGGGAGTCGAACTCAGGCCCTCGCGCTTGCCAGGCAGGCGCTTACAACACTGAGCCATCTCACCAGCCCTGGATTTTTTTTTTAAATGTATTTCAATTCTATTGGCATAGACACATCTTAGACTAGATCAGTTATTATAATAAGGACTTCTAAAAAAGGTGTAATTTAAAGCTATGCTCTGTAGTACTTTATCTGATAGTAAGGCATTCAAATGAGCATTTTAAATAAATATTTTAAAATCTCATTTGTGCTTAATTAGCTGAATTGATATTTCGGCAGGTGAAACATTTCCGTCTATGAATCTTACCAGTTTGGAAAGATTCATGTCTCGTAGCACTCGCATGACGATCGTGGATTCTGTGTCTGTGGGGTTGGCTCTTTTTGCCGCCCCCAATGTCCGCAGAACTGAGAGAATGTTGCGTAGACCAAAGTCATAATGGACCTGAAAAATTTAGGAGACACTGAGCTCATTTCTGATGTTAATTTACTCATGGGACGTAGTGAATTTGATGGAAGATATATTTCCATGGATGAATAAATGCTCATTTTCCTTTTTGAAACCTCATATGATTTAGCAATAAATTTCTTTATTTAAATACTTTTTGATCAAATATATAATATCCAAAAGAGTCTTCCATGTACCATCATTAACTTAAATCATAGTTCAGAACTAACATATATCTACACAGGAAAAAAAGATACATATTTCTTCTTGGAGTATAGATATCCCTTTGTACTTCTTAATCAATCATACATACAAAAATTTATTCATAACTCTAAAGCTGAACTTCAGTACCAGAATTAAACTGGGACCCACTCATAACTATCTTATAAATAGACATATAAATGCATAGGTATACATATATATACATACACACACAATTTTTCACCAGTAAGTAAGACAGGATATTGAAAAGGAGGAAAAGCAGATGTACTCCAGTATTATCTAGGAGGAGGAAGAATAAGGACAAAGCAGAAAGACAAGTCCCCAGCTTTGCCACTGATGTATATTTATAAAAGCTCAATCATGCCAAATTTCAGTATATACAAAGTGAATAATCAAAATCCAATTACCCTACCACTGTGGAAAAAGTATGGGAGTTCTTCCAAAAATTAAAAATAGACTATCATATGATCCAGCAATTCCACTTCTGAAGCATGATCTCAAAGACAGATTTGTGTATGCCTGTCCATAGCAGCATTATTCATAAGATTCAAAAGACGGAAGCAACCCAAATGCCCATCAGCAGATCAATGGATAACCAAAACGTGCTTATCTACATGTACATACTTGCAATGAAATATATACTAACAAGTACACATAAAATGGAATGTTATCTAGCTGAAAATAGAAGGAACTCCATGACACATCATGGATGAACTCCAAGGATATTTTATACTAAGTAAAATAATCAGTCACAAAAAGATTTCATTTATATGAAGTATCTGGTCAAATTCATAGAAACAGAAAGTGGAATGGTGGTTTTCAAGGGGTCGGGGGAGGATGTTATTATTTAGTAGGTATAGAATTTCAGTCTTTTGAGATGAAAAATTCTGGAGATCTGTTCACAGCATTGTGAATATTCTTAACACTCCTGAGCTATACTCCTAGCAACAGCTAAGATGGAAAATTAATGTTATAGATTTCTACCACAATAAAAATATCAATGGCAAAAATAAATTATCAAAATAAATAACAAAAATAAATTATCATCCAAGTTTACTGGGAGCAGTATGCTTCATTCAATCAGAGTTATATGGAAGACAGAGCCCTTAAAAACATTCAAATTGAGTTCCTGCCTTCAAGCAATTTAAATTTTAATAAAGACAACAAATAAAAATGTAAATAAATTTGCATAAAAGCAACAATAACTTAAAGTGCTGATGGGTAAAATTAATCAAGCAAAACTTGTCAGAATTGGACTCAGTTAAATATATGGGCACAAAGCAAGATTCCCAGATTGTTCCCTAAGAAATTCTCAGGTGGTCAACTGCCTGGTACACACAGACTTGTGTCACTTCACAGTGACTCTGTGTGCATGGCTCAGGGAGTGGGGAAGTAGAAATAAAGACACAGGGGAGACAAAGCAAAAGTCAGTGAGATGGGACATTTTCTATGTGCAAGAAACAGAATGGGAAAATATTTCTCAGATGGAAAGAAAGATGAGAATGAATGATGAAAAGTTGTGATAAGCAGAAGAAACCAAGATTGTCAGCAGCAAAGTGCAGAGCTACAGTCACATTAACTAGTAAGCTCAATGACCAGGGCCAGGGCTCTGTGTGTGGCTCAACATTCACAGGGAAAGGACTGCTGAATGGGAATGTAATTTGGTTGAATCTGTCAGTATAAAAATAATCTGAATTCAAAAACTTTGGGATGAAAGCTTAAATGCAGAGATGGATTGAAGTTATGCACATTAGGGGGCATTGTTCATCTTACATTCTTATGTTTATTTCTATGAGTCACTATTTAGGTGTTTTTACTAGTTTTTGTTTATACGTGCTAGAAAATTGTGTTTGAATGCCTCCCTCCATGATGCCTTTGTATGAATCTTATCTCCTTGCGCATGTGCAGGACCTGCCATTCGCTTCTAACAGAACACAGCGGAGATGATAGGTTGGATATGGTTACATACACATAATACATTACATAAAGCTGAAGCACTCATCTTGCTGGGATTTCTTTCCTTACTGACTTTGCAAAAGCCAGTGGCCATGCTGGGGAACCCCATGGAAAAACAGCTGTACACAAGATACAGGAGCTTAAGGTGACCCCAAAACCGCAACAAGCAAGAAACTGAATCCCAGCCCACAACCTCAAGGAACAAGATTCTGCCCCCAACCTGAGTGAGCCTGGAAATAGTTTGTTCCCCATTAAACATTAGATGAAACTTCAGCGCTGGGTCAAAACCTGGTTTCAGCCTTGTTAGACCCAGCATAGGACCCAAGTACTCTGACTTCTGACCCACAGACATCTCAACAAATAATTAATTCCATGCCTCTTTACTAGGAAACTTCATGACATTTGAACCTGCTAACCCAAACAGTAGAGGAAACTAGCAAGAGGGCCAAAACAGAGAGAGAGACAACTAGCAAAGTTTGGTCAAATACTTGAGTGAGCTTATAAGTGAGAAGAGCAAATGATTCAGAGGTCCCTGAATTCCAGGACAACATATAACACATTATAATGAATGTACAGATGGTACACATAGCAAACATTAATATCCATAATTCTCTGGCTCTTAGTTTGTATAGTAGTTGCTTCATCCTATGCTGTAAATATTAATTTTTTAAATGTACTTAATAAAACTATGCAGATAAAATTAGTTTTGCAATGACGTGCTCTCATACTTGATATCAATAGGTACTTCGTCAACAACTCCAGGCTACAAGTTTTCAAAATGAGAACATTTCACCAACAGAAGAACGAAACAAGCTTGAGATCCACAGAGATCTTCAGAAGGACACACCTGCTTGGAAAGCTGCTCCTCACACAGCTTGTATAGCGTGAAAAACTTCCTGGCCAGTACAACGTTGTCGATGAAGCCACAACTGGCCAGCTTCACCCTTATAATAATCTGCCGGTCCGGGACCATCATGGCCACAGAGCGGAAGTTAATCTTCAAGTTTTCAGGGAGTTCCTGCCGCCCAGCATAGCCAGGATTCTAAGCAGAAAATAAAACCCAGCGATGAAAGATATGTTCTGAGGGTGACAACACATCAGCGTGATAGTAAAAGATGCATTACGTACACACAACAAATCTGGAAAGACAGCCAGGGAGCTCATTTACATATCTCCCTCTCCTATCTGGACAGACTGAGTCACCAGTTAATATGAGCTGCCATTAAATCAAAGCCTTTCACACGGTAATGAAAATTACAATCTAAGTTTCATTTGTGAAAAACAGGTGACACATGACCATGGAGAGGCATGAAGATAGTGATAAGAAGGCTGAATCTCAGTAGCTCTTCTAGGGGTTCCTTACCATGGTTAGAAAAAGCCCAAATTCAGGGTTCATGGTCACATTATCTCCATCAGTAAATAGAAAAGATTTTTTATGCTCCTTTTTACATGTGAGAATAATGGAAATTTGCTGAGCTGCAACTGAGAGAACTGGTAGATCGATGCGGTTAAATTCATCAAAACAACCCCAGGATCCGGACTGTGCCAATCCTTAGGAAGGAAATTAAATAGAAAATCCATTAGTGTGCAATTTTGAAAAGCCAAGGAAAAGGACATTATCAGCTGCCAAAATGAGTCAGAGATAAGTTTATTAAAAAACAAAGTTGAACAAATAGATCATGCATCAAGTGGGGCCAAACCGCTCACAATTAAATGTGAACACCAGACCTACATGAATAAAGGAACATTACAAAAGACAAATGATGCTAATGTTTGATCCACGCGATACTGTAAAAGTCAAGATTTTCTAATAAGTTTTACAAGCTTGAGAAATGACATTAAAATGTAGCCAACTGTTAAAAAGTAAACCCTCTCTTGCTCGCTCACTCACTCGCTTGCTCGCTGGGTTTTGAACCCAAGACCTCACACCTCACACATGCTAACCACACGCCCTACCACTGAGCTACACCACCAACTCTGAAAAATAAGCAAAATATTCCACTTTAGTGGAAATCTGTCATCAAATACAAAGTATGACCCTTACCTTTAAATATCCGTCCAAGTCCTCGGAAATCCATCTGGTCTGAACAATTGAAAACCACAACATACTTCCCAAGGCAGCGCCCCATGTCTTTGGTGGTTTCTGTCTTGCCTGTTCCTGCAGGTCCGGCAGGGGCGCCCCCCATACTCATCCCCAGGGCTTGAGCCAGTGTGATGTAACACCTGGAGAGGCAGAAACACCACTGGAACCGTCCCACCAACACACCTAGGAGACGCTCTGAGACACTGAGAAATGAACCCTCACAGGGTTAAAAGAAAGAGAGAATCTGGGCCATTATCCCTATGGAATATTTCCAGAAGTACATCATAAAGTAAGTGTCCTTATAGATTTTAAACTATGTTGAGGAAAGAGGAGTACAATGTCTGAAGTTTGAAAACTCTTAAACAGGTTTCTGTATTGCTGAATTTTTTCATGTTTTATGATAATATGTATAGAGAATCTCCAAGTATGAAAAATTAGTACATAAAGCAGGCTGGTAGAACACACCTATAAACCCAGCGTTCTGGGAGGCTGAGGCAAGTTCAAATCCAACTAGAGCAATATAGTAACTCAGCAAGACACTGTCTCAAAATTTAAAAAATAAAATAAAATAAAAAGGGCTGTGGATGTAGCTCAGTGTGAAGGTTCTAGGCTCAATAACCAGTATAATAAAAATAATAGTTAATAATAATAATGGCACCATGAAAACTTACTTGACAACTTTTTCTTAGAAATCTATCCATATCTAAAGAATAATACACTCTCTCAACATCACTAACTGTGAGGGAAATGTAAACTAAAACCGTTATATGACACCATCTCACTCTCTTTAAGGCGGCTATTACCAAAAAGACAAGAAATAATAGGCATTGGTCAGGGCGTGAAGAAAGGCGAGCCCTTGAACACTGTTGGTGAGAATATAGCTTCGTGCAGCCATCATGGAAACCAGTATGGAGTTTCCTAAAGAAATTAAAAGCAGAACTATCATATTACCCAGCAGGCCCTCTGCTGTGCATCCACCCACAGGAGATGAAATCCCCCTGGTGTGAAGACATCTGCCTCCCAGATCACTGCAGCACTGTTCACAACAGCCAAGAGACAGCCAGGCTGTCTGTCAAAGGGGTTTTTTAATGTGAGATATTTACCCAATGAAATCTTGCCATTTGCCCCAAGAGGAATGTACCTGGGGGAAATTGTACTAAGTGAAATATGCTAGGCACACATACACACACAGACACACACACGCGTGCAAACAAGTACCACATGATCTTACTCGTATCTAGGAGGAAAACAGGGCAAGTATACAGACAATAAAACAGTGGTTACCAGCATCCAAACCAGAGTAAGGAAGTGGGGAGATATCACTCAGAAGATACAAAGTATCAATTCTAACGTACAAAAAGAGAAATATAGTTAGTAAAACTGTACTGTACTAGGGACTATAAATAATAAGTAGATTTTAGTCACTCTTGCCACCAAAAAAAGTAATTATATGAGATGATGATGTGTTAATTTTCTTTATTATAACAGACACTTTACTATCTATATGTTCTCCATTACGTCATGCTGTAAACCTCAAACACACAATAAATTTATTTTTGAAAAATGAATATAAAGAATAACATTCTGTGAAACAGACTGGGAGCCACTTAAATGGATTAATCTCTCTGGAATCCAACAGCCACTGATTTGATGTACTTGGAATTTAAATCACACATTGCTAAATAATCACATCTTGAATCTTATCACTGTGAGCATTCACTGAGACCTGTAGGTAACTTCCATGTCTTACTATATGAGATTAGCAGAAGATTTTGTGAGAGAATACAAGAATGCTCGTAAAAGAAAAAAATTCACCCTGAAAACATGCCAATAAATTATTTGATTCCCAGCACCACCTGGTGTTGTCAAGGAAGAGCATTCATAAAGTGGTGCAGTGTAAGCTTTTCTTATGGCCAAAAGCTATAAAGCAACCATTTTGACTTGAAAAATATGTCAAAGGAAAGGAAGCGATTATCAGTGTAAGGATGGAAACGAAGAGTGAGCACGCGAACATGACATCTTCTGGGATTTCTCTTTGATTCCAAGTGGGTTCCTGAGAAGGCAAGGAAATGGCTCAGCCCTGAATGTATGCAAAGCCTGGACACAGAGGAGAAGTCGGGTGGGTATGAAATTAGGAAGATGCCTCACTTTGATTTTGCCTTCAAAGAGGTCTCCTTTCTCCCCTTGCAATCTGCTATCCCTTTCAGAGTAGCATCTGTCCTAACATGATGCACTCCACACACATTATTTCATTTAACCTCCAGAGAACCCTGCAAGGAAACGACTGTTCTTTTCACATTTTACAAGTGAGAAAAGAGGCTCACAGAGTTTGAGGACTTTTCTCAGGTTTGCAATGGGAGAGCAATTTCAGTTACCTGAGGTCAACTGCAGTCCAGAAATATTAAATAGATACTGAGAGAAAGAGAGAAATTCACAACTTTTATAATATACTATTAAGATTCATTTTATTTATTTTATTTCATTATTAGCTATTGTTAATATGCTAGGCACACAGACACACACAGACACACACACACACACAAACAAGTACCACATGATCTTACTTGTAGGTGGGATCTAGAAGGAAAACAGGTCACGTATACAGACAGTAAAACAGTGGTTACCAGCAACCAATCTCTTACTGTACCTAACTCATAAATTAAACTTCGTCATAAGCACGTATGTATAGGGTGAAACGGTATACTTAGTGTTTGATGCTATCTGTGATTTCAAGAATCCACTGAGGGTTTGGAACAGGTCCTCCAAGGATAAGGGAGGATACTATACAGGAGTGAGGTGAGGTGACTTCCCAAGATCATACGTCTGCTAAGCTGCGTGGTCACAGAAGCTGTGAGGACGTCAGGGAGACACACACTGTAGCCACGTGTACAATTCTTAGCAAGCAGGTAGAATGCTTCTATCAGCTCTAGTTTCCTCTGCCCTATGTCTTAAGTGACAGCAATAGTAAAGACAACTCCAGTCTTCTTGATATACGCTCAGAAATAGAAGGAAGGAGTGGTCATTAAAATCACCATGAGATTTTGGAGGAAGGTGCTGTATGTTTTTATCCTATTGTGATATCCATCCACTTGATCACCTGAAATGCCTGCAGTTCTATCCACATGGTGTTGAGCTCCCTGGGGTCCAGAGAGATGCCACAGCTGTTGGATTTTCGCAGGTTGGACAGTGAAAAACTGACCACAAAAATGTCAGCCCCTCTGATTTTTGACTTTTAGAAAGTGTTCATTTTACTGAGGAGTTTTATTTTATAAAAGGGCAGCAAACCTTATGAGGAGTGCCCAGGACCAGCCAAAACTGATGAATAGCTTCTCACATAACCAAACAGTTGATTAAAAAAAAATAAGCAAGTGAGCCTTTTTTTGGTGAGACAGGCTGAAAAAAACTTCAGAATTACCTCCACCTGTATATTTATAAATACCTGTCTTGCTCTTAAAGTTCTCACATTTCTATAGTAAAAGAAACAAGTTGCAGAAACGTTTATAAACTATGATACTTATACATGAATATTAAAAAGGATTTTGACACGTAAGCATCCAAACTTTGCAGAAGGATAGAAAATAAGCTGTTAATTACTTTGAAACGTTTTCCCCCTCAGACTTTCTACTGTCTATTTTTCTCTACCTTTTAAAACTTTCACCATAAATATGAAAATCTAGAAATAAGTATTTGGTAAAGCCCTTCACTAAATATTTATAAAGCACTTGTTACACGGCAGAACTGTGCTAGTGAAAAAATCATGTGAATCTTGTGTCTCAAGGAGCTTACATTCTAAGGAAAAAAACAGATTATTTAAAAATAAATAAATAAGGGGAAATAAAGCCCATCATGGTGGGTCAAAGACTCCTCTGAGGTGACACTGAGCAGAGAACCATGGAAGTGAAAGATGAGCTCTCTGCCAAAAACAAGGACAAAGGCCCTGAGGCAGGACTATGTAGGGGCCACTTAAGGAACAGGTGAAGAGCAGTGGCAGGAGATGAATGAGGAAGGACAAGCAGGGAAGTGACAGGAGCCAGCTCACGCCAGGCCTCCTAGGCTGAAATGAGGACATTGTCTTTGACTTTGCATGGCTTCTTTTTGGTGTCTGACCTGAGAATAAACTGTAAGGGGACAATGGTGAAACAAGAAGACCAGTTAAGGGCCGGTGAGATGGCTCAGCAGCATAAGCGCCTGCCTGGCAAGCGCAAGGGCCCGAGTTCGACTCCCGGAACCCACATACGAAAAAAGGGCCGGTGATATCGCTCAGCGGCACGGGCGCCTGCTGGCATGCGAGGTCCTGAGGTCGACCCCCGGTACCCACAAAAAAAAAAAAAAAAGAAGACCAGTTAAAAGACTATTGTGATAACCAGGTTAGAGATTATGGTGGCTTGGAAAAAGTGGTAACAGCAAAAGCAGGCACTCATGTAGGCAGGGGGATGTATGTGCCTGGAGTTCAGGGAACAAGCCCTGGCTGGATGTGGAGATGGGACAACTTTTAGATGGCAGTGAAAGCCATGTAGGGTCACCTCTGAAGTGAGTGTAGATGGAGGAAAGATCCCTAGCGAGTCACAGGGTTAAGTGTCAGGAAGATGAAGAGGAATGAATAAGAACAGGTATAAAGGGAAACTGGATGAGTAGGAAGAACCAGAGGAGTGTGGTGCTCTGGAAGCTGCGTGAACAAAGTGCTTTAAAAGAGGAGAATAATCAACCCTGTCCAGGCTGCTGATTAGTCAAGGAACATGAGGTCCAGCAATGACCGTCATATTTGCCAACCTGAGACGTGGGTGAGCTTCCCAGGAGCTGTTTTTGCAGAGTGATGGGGAAAAGTGTGACTGGGAGATTGATGGTCCCCCAAGGATATCCACATCCATCCTTGAACAGAAAATGTACAATGGCACCGCCATCACGAAGTTCAGATTAGACTCAGCAAAGCACAGAATACTAGTCCTGGAAGGGCCCGTGGGAACAGCCTCACGCACCCTAGAGATGAGGAGACAAAGTGCAAGAAGGTCGCAGTGACTGCTCCAGATACCAAAGTGGCAGAGGACAGGTGAAGAGCAGAGGTGACAACTCCCTGTGCCACAGCCAGTGTCCTCCCCACCACTTCCGCATGCATTGCTACTCAATTGCTTTCTATCTTAATTCTCTGGGAGGACAACAGGTGCCACAGTTGCTAAACTAACCTTCAAGGCTCACTGCGATTTACACCTAGTGACACACAGTAATTAATTCCCTTTCTTGTCCACTCAACTTCCTCAGAGGCATTTAAATTTTGCCTCTATAAGAACAAAGGCAAAGGATACCAGCCACAACTCCAAATCCCCTGTGAAGACACAGGTGTAAAGCTAGAAATATTGAATTTCAAAGGCTTTCGTATAAAAGAGTCTTTGAACTCTAAGGAGACATTAAGCAAAAATCCTCTGAGCAACCCAAGAGAATAAAAGCGTTGGACAAAAGGAGAAGAGGGATTGTAGAATCAGAATCCTTCCATCACCTGTCTGTGAGTGGAGTTATGACAAGCCTGTCAGTGCAACCTAAAAATTCATTCTGGTATATGAAAGCCACATCTGTGATGTGGATCATCATCTTGTCGGAATCTTCATTAAAATAAAATCTGCACTGTTTCAGCCACTCAAAGTCCGTGGAGCTCTTGACATGCATATGACACTGAAATTCAAAAGGTATATGTTACAACTGAAAGGAGAATCATTTATTAAATATACACATTAGCATGATGTAAATTATAAAGTAAAAGAAACGAAACTCAAAGTCTATCCTATTAGTTCAGAGATGTCAACTATATTATTATCAACCCATTCAATTATTGATCAACAATAAAGAAACCTCAGAGGATATGAGCATAAGAAGAATGGAAGGAACCCCTAATTAAGCCCTCCAACTTAAATGGCATTATATAATTTAATGATAAGATTCATTTTTTAGGGCCGGTGAGATAGCTCAGCGGCATAAGCACCTGCCTGGCAAGCGCAAGGTCCTCAGTTTGACTCCCGGTACCCACATAAAAAAAAAAAGATTAATTTTTTAAATGCCATCCTTTTGTGACCAATACCATACTCCTAACCATGAAATACTATGAAATATACATTGCAGCAAACAGAGCCAAACAATCTCACTAGGAAAAATTCATCTTGTAAGATTATATTAAAGCACACTATTGGGTTTTTAAAATCCATTAATTATTTTTCCTAGGAATTTGCGCAGGCCAAAATTTCAAAACATCTAAATGGCAGGTTATTGCCTAGCAATGCTTTTGTTTGAATTGTTTAACCAAAATGTTAAACCACCTTAATCATTTTTCCTTGACAAATAAGAGATCAAAATTACCTAGAGCCCTCTATTTCTGAGAGAGACAAATAGTGTGCTTAACTATTAGGAGAGGAGGTTAGCACAAAATATCTTGACTGTGTTGTGTTTTATTTCCATTACATCGGAACTAACCAGTCATAAACTATTTTACATAATGGAGTTAAAACACAACCCAGAAAATTATTAGGAAAGTAAACACTTCTTATCTAATGTTGTCTCTTATCTAATGTTGTCTTTTATAGTAGAGGACAAACGTCCTTTCTTTTCACATTTCCCATTTTCTATAGCTACTGAATGCTCCTTTTCCTCCTTGTTCTCTCTCTAAAGACAAAAATCTGTACAACACCTGAAGGTCACAAGCTACATTAGGAAAGACCACTTTGCAATTAATGACACAAAATGCAGCAAAACTTGTTAAGGATGTGACTTATCAAAAGCCTCAAAAGAAGCTGTGAACAGCTCTCCTAACAATATCAGTTATCATTTCTGCAGCGAGAAACTAGTGATCTTCAGTCAGTAACTGAAAGGAGCATAAGACAAATAAAAGCTTTTCGGGAGGCCACATGGCACTTTAGCACGTGAAATAATCATATAACTAATTTTAAAATTAAATCTAAGTGCCTCAATAACATAGTTTATATCACCAGAAGTTGACTGAAATTGTATTATCAAGCTGAAAAGAAAGTCTGGCAAACAACCTTTGATCACGATGACTCTTTGCTTGAATTAACCTTTCCCTTGAATACATTCTAACTAATTCCAGTGGGTAAACTCAGGTAGCTCTTCCGTGTATGTCACAGAATTTATAAAGAATTTACCAGGTCATCAAAGATATCTCTTTGGTGCACATGAATAGTAATCAAAGTCTCATATTTAACTCTTTCCACGGCGCTCAGCTCTTTTGTGGTGATGTCTATCAGTGTGTTAAGTAGTTCCAGGAAAGACTGATTGGTTTTCTGCATGATTTTTTTATCAAATTTGGCGTTTCTAAGAGCTTCCTCAGAATCCCGTGTCCATATCATTTGAATTCCTAATAACCCAACCTTACAGAAACAAAAAAAGAGGTTTTATGAGTGTGCATGGCATATTTACATATTTAAAAAGAAATTATAACATAATGAAAAACTGTGATTATTATGCTAATGTAAATCCTTGCTTACATCAACTTGGTATCTTGTTCCAAAAACCCATAGAAACTCTATTCATATTATTTACCTAGCAATTAAATATGGAGAGCCTCATGATGTGTCTAAATTTTTTCTTGTCATTTTAAGTCATTTAATTCACATTTCTACCTAAATAGGTTTTAAATTGCTTGCAGATAAAGAAGTTCTTAAATTTGCTTTCTCCAAACTAGCACAGTGTTTACAAATAACAGATACAAAAGACTTTATTGATCACAATGACTAAGAGAACACTGTTTCCTATATTTTAATGCTGAAATATATTCCTAATTTTTCTAGTAAGGTCCACTCAGTACATTTTTATGATTTATGTACATTATTACATAAGTAAATTCGGTTGGAAAATTGTTTTAATTTAAAGAAAACATGTCAAGTATCTCTTTAGCCCAAATACATATTTAAGTCTATATGTATATATATGGCCAAATAATCTATAGTTGAAATCTTTAAGCTTATCTACATTTAATAAATCATTACAAAAATCTTAATATTGGTCCAGAGTTAAATTATGCTATCTGTGATGCTTACAATAGGCAATATCTGAGATTTATGGTGGCTATTTTATTTTTTTAAAAAAACTTTCCAATTTCAGTGCACTGACCTGAGCAGGGAAAGAAGAAAGAAATTCAATCAATTGGAAACCTGTTTCTTGAATATTTGCAGCTGCCTGGCGAATTACAAGATGTAATGAGGACTGAGATTCCTCCAAGAGAGAGTTAAGCCAAACTTCCACATTGCCCTCTGCCATAACAGGTTTGTTCAATTCAATTGTCTCACCCTCTTGAGAGGAAACTGACAGAATTTGATCATAGATCTGTGTTAGAAGATGGAAAAATAGCAACATTTATATGAAAAAGAAGAAATATTATCAATATTATCCTTCCCATAGAAAGCTAAGCTACAGACTATAAAATATAAGGCAAAACATGATTTAAAGTCACTTGTCAAAAGCAATAAAAATGTTAGCCATGAAAACTAAAAAGGAATTCCTAAATCAATTCCAAATAATCAATACTCTGAGGGATTAAATTTATTTCCTAAAAGAAATATTTAATATAAATGTGGTGATGGGAAAAAAAATCCCTCAAGTTACCCAAATGAAACAAGGGCTCTTTAAGAGTAATTCCAGACTACAAGATTTTCAGATTGACATTAGAAATGACCTGGTCAACAAGATTCATAAGCATAAAGTAATTCCAATTCTTTACCAAACACAGCATGCTCTTTACACGAGCTCGGCCCCACATGAGATTTCCTAGTCAAACCCAGCTCCTTCTGTTCACCGCACTTCGCATCACACACAGCCAGCATAATGAGAAGAACGCAGTGTCTGGAGTTCAAGACGCAAGGTCCAAGGTCCTCTTCCGGGCATGGAGAATGCAGTGCCAGAGGACACAGCTGAGACTAAATTTCTTGCCTCTAGTTAATCATTAAAAATCACACCCGGCCTACTTCCCTACCCACCTCACACTGTTCATGACAATTAAACAAAATAATGCAAACTATAAACGCCGATGCGTCTTCCTCAGTTGTAGACAGAAGTGATCCTCCACAAGGTAAGGAATCTTAAATTTCAGGGATCCTCACTTGCATTGACTTTTTCTGAGTTCCTGAATATAATTTTGTACTTATAATTTTGTAAAATTTAAGACCCACAAAACCAGGATCTGACCCCTGGTTGTAGTAACCTTAGATAGAAACAAACAAAATCAGTGCTATCTTAGGAAGTGATCACTAAGAACAGAAGCAAATGATCTGAGGGGCTGTAACCAACAAATGAGGAAGCTTAAATTATCTTCAGTGGACAGTGAAAAGCTTTGCTCTTGAACCACAAGGTCCTGTAGCAGAAAGATTTGAGCGAAACATCAGAAAGAATTTCCTGGTTAATTTGGACACTTCTTTCAACACATATACTTGATGGATCAACAAATCACTGAATTTGACCATTAAAATCCACCGTCTTTCCTCCCTATGTCAGGATTTGCTATCGCAGTTCAGCTTTTTCCTTCTTTTCTCTATTTCACTCCACCTCCCACACTGCACACAGAATCTTTCTAAAACACACATCAGGTCCCTGCCCTGCTCAGACGCCTCCTATGTGTCTCTGCCACACTCAGGATGAAGTGGGTTCCATAGTGTGGTACACCCGGCCTTGA
This sequence comes from Erethizon dorsatum, assembly GCA_028451465.1. Lineage (NCBI taxonomy): Eukaryota > Metazoa > Chordata > Mammalia > Rodentia > Erethizontidae > Erethizon > Erethizon dorsatum. The sequence continues at coordinate 63,834,438 of CM051833.1, forward strand.
GACTATGGTCCCTGCCACTTTCTTCCTTTGTTCATCACTCCTGCTTGTTAAAAAGTCCTATGTGATCTGATTTCAGGCTGGAGTGATCCAGGTAGGTTTCTATCTATTACTGTGGGTTGAATGCGTCCCCTAAAAATGTTAACGATGGACCGGTGAGATGGCTGAGCAGTGTAAGCGCCTGCCTGGCAAGCGCGAGGTCCTGAGTTCAACTCCCGGAACCCACATATGAAAAAGGGGCCGGTGATATCGCTCAGCAGCACGGGTGCCTGCTGGCACACAAGGTCCTGAGGTCGACCCCGGTACCCACAAAAAAAAAAAAAAATTGTTAACATCATAAGCCCCAGGACCAGTGAATGTGACATTATTTGGAAATACAACATTTGCAGATGTGATCAAGTAAAAAATGAGGTTAGATTGGATTTAAGGTGTCCTTACAAGAAGAGAATTTAGATCCAAAGACACACAGGAAGAACAATATGTGAAGACAAAAGCAGACCTCAGAATGATGTCTACAAGACAAGAACACCAAGGATTGCCAACAGCCACCAGAAACTGTGACAAAGGCATAGAAAAAAATTCTCCCCCAGAGCCTTCACGGGAACTGACACTGCCACCATCTTATTGCTGATTTTTAACCTTTGGAGTGCAGAGGGACTACATTTCCACTGTTTTAAAGCATTTAAGCCCTAAGTAATTAATGCATTCCCTCACACACCTACAGTCCTGCCATCCTGGGCTACACACACCTCCAGACTGTCACACGTGCCACCCTCCTGACCAGCCCACCCTTCCCTTTTCCACCTACCTGATTATGCTCCACTCACCTTCAAAAGATCAGTCCAGGTTGAAATTCTCCACAAGAAGCCTTCTCTGACACCCCACACACTCAGCTTAGGGCACCCTGACAGGCATTCCCGTACTCCATGTGCTCAATACAAGCACAAAAATAGTAACTTAAGTCCCACAATTTAATTGCCAAATTTCTCTTTACTATTGCATGCCACAAAAATAGCTTCAGTGCTGACTATGATGCATCTGTCCTTGGACCCTCAGGATGAGGCTCCTGTCTGGCACATGGCGAGGGGCTTGACCATAATGACTGGCTTTTAATTGCTAACCAGGAGCTACCCCTACCATTGCACTAACTGCACTCTATGGACTCCATTTGCTTGCTTCTGTGCCTCCTCCACCACAGCGTGTGTTTCCTGAGGCTACTACATTCCCATTATTAATATAACATCTAGCACGTGGTAGTTACTCAATAAATTAAAGTATGTGCTAGGATGAATAAATGAATGTTTCCAAGGGTTTGTATGAGACACCAGAGGACTAAATACAATGCCAAATAGGAAAGGTCACTTTCCTAGGAAATTTTGGATGGAAAGATGAATAAAATAGTATATTTTGGCAGCTGCATAAGTGCAGTCTATCCCAAGTTGAACAGCCTCTTTGGGTCCCCTACAATTCCATTATTCTATAGACATGTTAGGAGTGTTTAAAAAAAAAAAAAAAAGGCTTTAAGAAAGCATACCAAAAACTCATGAAACCAAACTAAAACTATCAAATCCCTGGAACATTTGGATTGTTTAGTCAAGGTACTACATTATGAGCAACTGGTTTTTCTTGTTGGATTTTTTTAGTTAAATTGCCATGTAAAACCATGAATGTAGTTACAATGTATTCTTGATCTCATTTAAATTATTATTTATATTCAAATCTACACTTTGGATATTAAGAAACAACACAGTTCCGAAGGTAAGTTGGACCCCAAAGTTTGTTTTTAGCCACTGGCCAACAGTTAACAGACAAAGAGATGAACTTTTATAAACACAGTATCAGGCAGTTACTTGATGGAGGCAGCTGACGTTCTAAGACAGGAAGCTTGTCGGCTAGCAATGGGAATTAGGCAAACCTTGTCATGGAACCTGACAGTTTTAATGTTGTCAAACACATTCAGCAAATGGGCTTGTATGGTGTGGGAATCAGACGCCTGCCCCAGGATCTCCAGGAGAGCAGGATCTGAGACGAAGAAGAATCGAGGAAAGCACAGTCGTTTTTTCTCCAAGTATCTAAGAGAGGAAGAAAAAGATGAACTTTTATAAAACACACAAAGCTGACCTTTTCAGGAATAAACTAACCTAGATAGGGAAAGAAGGAAAGGTTATGTGACAATCTGATTTTCCTGCATAACTTCATGTATTTGGCTTGTTAAGAGTTTTTAGCAAATAGCTTCCTGTACACTGATGGAGAAACTATTTTCTTTTTAGAATTGGTAGATTTTTTTTCCCACAAACATAAGGTATACAATCTACTTAGTCTGAAATATCTTGTATTTCATTTGTGGAGAACAGGATAAAATATAGTTTTGGAGGGGTTTTGTTTTGTTTTGTTTTGTTTTGTTTTGTGTTTTGTTTCTAAGAACAGCATTCATTATTGGAAGTGCATCTTAGGGGAGAATCTACTACCTCGGAGCAGCTATGGCTCAACTCCGCGAAGGGGGTCTTGCCTGCAGGAGTTACGGAAACCCGGCGAACACTGCTATCATCGACCTGCTTTCAACTATACTTTAACGCCTATACATGTTTTGTGCTATGGTTATTCCTTATAGTATAGACATATTTATTCTGTCATTTTCTTATTTATAGCTCTCAATATCCATTTTCTAGCATATTTTGTTCTATTGTGGCATTTTTGTAAGGTTTCACTTTTTAATGGGGGGGGTGGTGTTTTGATTTTTGGTTGGTCTGCTCTGTTCTGCTCTGTTCTGCTCTGTTCTGTTCTGTTCTGTTTTGTTCTGCTGTTCAGGCTGATCTCTGGCCTTTTATCCTGCGAGTTAATCATGCAATCTTCCTGCCTCAGCCTAGGACCATAGGTTTATGCCACTCACCACACCTGGCATCACTGTGGTTTTAATCACCATCTCTTTCTTAAACTTTACTAATCTTTTCAACTTTAAGTCTTTTTTTTCCAATTTCTACTCTTCCCTTGTCATCTGTATGATTTACTCATCGCCTGTGTAAAGTAGTGAGGAACCATCCCTATACTGTAGGAGCAGAATTCTCTTCCTTGGAAAATGAGTTTTCACTTGAGGATTAAGTAGGTCAGAACCTGGAGCCCAGTGGCGAGGCCCCAGGGGATGTACAGGGAAAGCTCAACCTCCACAGGCAATTGCTGGGCTTGTTTTGGCGAGTGGGATCTGTCAGCTGAGGCAAGAGCGCAGTTCCTCAAGACAGAGGAGGAAACATTTTTCAGAAGGAGGCAAAGAGGGGCCGGTGAGATGGCTCAGCGGTGTAAGTGCCTGCCTTGCAAGCGCGAGGGCCCAAGTTCGACTCCCGGAACCCACATACGAAAAAAGGGCCGGTGATATCGCTCAGCGGCACGGGTGCCTGTTGGCGAGCGAGGTCCTGAGGTCGACCCCCCGGTACCCACAAAAAAAAAAAAAAAGAAGGAGGCAAAGAATTAAGGATATGAAGGGAAGCTCGCTGAAGTAATTGGGGAAGAAATGGACATGTTTCCTGTGATGACAACGGAATAGCCTTGATGTGTGGGTTGTGGTCAATCCTCTCAACTCTCAACGAGGAGGCGCAATAAAATATGCATCACATACTTCTGTGTGCCAATTGCACTTATTTACTTGGGGCAGGTGGAAAAACGCAGTCTGGCAGCAGTGGGAGGCTGGAAAGGGGCCCAGGATAAAAATAGAGGCCGCCTCAAGAGGTCGTTTTCTTACAACTTTCATTTTCTTAAAGTCTTACTTCTGTGCTGTAGAGTTTAATGTTTTGGATTTTTACTTTGTTTCCTTTAAAGCAATTCTTTATATTCTTTTTAGTATCTTTCTGATTCATATAACTGATTTCATTCTTAGTCTTTATTCTTTTATTCTACTAGTTCTTATTCCTCACTTATTATCTTCCTCACAGCAGCCTGATCTGATTTTGGTGATGAACCAGGTGATGTTTCTATCCAGTTAGACCAGGCTGAGGGGAGGCACACAGCATGTGCCGACCACACGTCTGTGATGGGGTAGAGGTGACAACACATCTTCCTAGAGATGCTTCTCCTGAACCCCCACTCTAATTATGACCTGGCTGCTGTGAAGATTCTTTTTTGTCCATGATCCTAAACGTGGCTTAGGAGGATATGGGTTTTATGTAACTATGAGAACTCAAATGTTTTTGCTGGGCTTACACATTTTGGCTCATAATCTCTTCTTGGTAAAAGAATCAAAAAAAATAGTAAAAGAAAAAACCTGTGAATAATTTTAAAGGAGACGTTTCCTCCAATGAGTTATAAAATGATGCCAAAATATCAAGCACTTGGAGAGAATATGTGTGTGATAAAAAAGAAACAATGGAAGAGAAAAATGGAGGGGAGTGTGTGTTTGTACCTGTATCTGTGCTGGCGGTGGAAGATGAAAAAGAAAAGACACCAGTCCCGCAGTAGGCAGATGAATGGTGTGATCCTCAGCAAGTTTTTCGTGGTGACCAAACCTACATGATACCCCAGTGATTCTTGCCTGTTAATGTTTCCATCTGGAAGAACCTTGGGAGCATGAAGACCTTCTAATCCCCTTCCTAAGGCTCTAGGCCTGATTTTGGTGATAGACTGCATTGCATCAGGTCAGGGCTACCTAAGAACATTTGTCGTGTCTGCAATAAGGTAGCCCACACTCATTAATCATTATGGAAACATTTGCAATCACTTGAAAACAACAATACTTATTTTGTCAAATGTCCTACAATAATTATTTGACTTGATCTGACAATTTTATAAAGCAGGTCTAATCGTTAATAGCTAGGAGTCCGTTTTCCTACAAAGGTATTTTGGAGGACTTCCTTGCAGATGGTTTTGCTTTAAAGTAGACATTTAAAGGGTGCTTCACTAACATTGGCATTGCTGTGATTGTGGTATTTAATAATGCTGCTTAGAACAGACTTCTAACGAAAGGAAGCAGGTGATACTCTATAGCACAGTATTTTGAGACAACTCTAACCTAAACTGGGTTAAACTGGCAAAGATTTCCTAAACAAAATCTTGGCCCCACCTGGAGTTCCTACTCACCTATCTCCACATCTAGGTATGGTCTGGCACTGATGAATATTATATTAGACCATCACTTCTGTACAATCCTGACCCCTTATACATACAGACTGCTTCATATAAGGAGTACGATGAAATATTTTTGTTCTACAGATGTCTTTCCAAGAAGAATACCAGAAAATAGGTATATTAATTTTAAAAGCAGAGACTATACGAGAATATTTGCAAGATCTTATCCCAGTGAGGAAAGCAACCTGAATCTAGAGTCCAACATCAAGACAAATACAATTAAGTGCCTGGAGAGAATATAAGGCTGAATTGCACAGCAACTTTATACAGAAATTAAATTTTGCCAAAGGAAAACAATTTGGCTAATGCTATGTACTTTTCCTGTTCCCTTTTGTCTATCAGATTCTGAGAGTCTTCAAAGAGCCAGCGAGCTTACCCAGTGAGGGATTTCTGGCATACTTCCAACTGGTCCAACAAGTGCGGTAATAGCCGCCCCATAGTCTCATCTCCAACACAACACTGCACCACGTTGGGCATTTCATGTGCTCGAGTCATGATCTTTACCCAAGACTTATCTATATTGGAAAAGCACTTGGCTTCCTGTAAGAATGAGTTAACAAAGAACATTTGGAGACATCTGTGATCTCAAGCGCAGAATGTCTCAAATGCCCCCAACTGATGCAAAAGAGATAACCAGGCTAGGTACCCAGGGGATGTGTGCTTAGGATCATACACATGCTAGTCTACCTAAATTCTCCTTGCATCTTTTGTACCATATCATCCTCTTTATTAAGGATCTTTAGCCCAACTCTGATACTCCATTGAATAAAAACAGGAAACAGATACAAAAATAATACTTTACAAGATAATTTGGGAGGAAAGATGTTCCCAATTGTTTTCATGAGTTATCTCTAAACAGAGTGAATTTTCTATTTTCAAGTTTTCTATGATGAATATTGGATTACTTGTGGGTTTAGAAAAACATTTAAAAATAAGAATGCAAAATTAATTCTAGTCAGATTCTAATATTGCAGAAAAAATTAACATATTTTCAGGAAAAAATGGAAGATGTACAGGTTATTTTGAGACGGTAGGAATAATGGTTTTCTTCCCTAAAGCTTTCTGTACATAGTATTATCAACAAGCATATACTACAAAATGAGCAAGAAACTCCAATTAGCGCCTTAAATAGTCTATGTGAAAGTTTCCATTTTTAAGTCCAATTTTAGATTCTTTTCTACCCATCCAGAAGGAAAGCATGTACAAATATAAAAGCAAAAATAAATAAATAAATACTTAAAATGTTAGTGTGTGAATATGTTTCACAGTAGACCAGAAAAATAAATTTGCTGCTTTATGACTGGTTAACAAATCTGTCTTCTACAATTAAACTGAAAACTAATCAAAGAAAAAACCTAGTTGAAGAAAACAGTCAACATAATCATGCTTCCCAAACTCAAATATATTGTTAAAATATTATAACCTCTGCAAACAACTTAAGGTAATTGAATAAGAGTTCTTGAAATTTGGTTAAAATGTCTTTTAAAAACTCAAAATATACCCCACATATGTCTAGTAAGAAAATTACAATCCGATGATAAAAATACACCCAGTATCTTCAGAAGATCTTTTTGTTTTGGAGCTTTTGTTTCTTGCAGATTTCCATCCCTCAATTTTACAGTACTGATATAATTTAGTATATTGTATAGTGTGCATTATTTTAAAGTGTCAGTAGTAGATGAACAAATTATCCTACCATTGTCAAGATAACTACACCATAATTCTACACTGTTCCAAATTGTACTTTGAAATTATCTGAAGAAGCATATCAATTATGCAGGAGTTCATGCTTTGCTTTTTTAACCCTCAGTTTCCTATCAAACATCACAGTTTCATACCATTCTTACTCTGATTGTCACTTCTTTCCTTTCCACAATTCCTCACTACCCTTGAAGAATAACATCATCAGCTATGGAAACAAAAATACTGGGGAGGAGGGTCTAATAGAGACTAAAATAGTATTGCATTCTATAAGAGGCTATTAGTTCCTAAGTATTTCTCTAATTGAAAAACTTGATGAGATTATAAAGAAATCTCCAAAACCTTAGGCAGCTGCTTGGCAATGTCTCCTCCCACGAAGACGGCTTCCAGATAAACCCACAAGTTCTGCACGGTCATCCAGCTCTCGATGATGTCAGTTGAGTTGGAAAGGTACTGTACCCATTTTTGAATCTGGGCTTTGAATGGCATATTGTATCTAAAATTTGAAAATTAAATCCAAATGTTCATCATTTCATTTTTGTTGTCTTCAAAATAAAAGTTCTGTTTAGAAATCTTGGTTTTTAACCTGTTTCTTTAGAAGTTTGGTTGTATTGCTGGTTTTCACAGTGATGATACTGAGTGAGTAATTTGTCGGCATTTACTGGGTATTGTTAGTCTAGCTTTTTGGTTTTGTCTAGAACATAAAGAGCACTGGAGACTCATCATCTAAGGAGCAGATCAGGTGTGCAACTTGATTCGATCCCCCTTCCAGAGCAATATATCTGGTCGTTGTTCCCAGGACTGAAAGAGTAACATTCTCCCTAACTGAGTTTCTGGGTGGTGAGGTACCCCACCCCAAAACACATCATTTTTATCTAATTTGTGTATGGGTGTGTGTCCTCTCTATCCTCCAAGTATGCTATTATCCATTCATCCTTCATTCTGGTTGGGTAGGAATAGTGACTAAGTTTATTAAAACCACATCTTAAGCAGTCCAAATTTGACATGAAAAATTGTCTAAATCTCCAAGACCTAATTTTATATTCCATGGCACTCACTTGTTTGTACCAAATGGAAAGCAAAGGAGTTTTTATCAAGACAGTATTGAACAGATATTTCCTGTATTAAAAGTATTGATACATAATATAGAGCTAGAATATCACAATAAAATTATAGCTCAGTGGTATATGTATGTTACACAATTACTGTACATTTGAGATCCTGATAAACAGAAATTATTTTAGAAAGAGCAAAGGGAAGCTCATTGTTCATGCTCAAAGGAAATGTATGTTCATGAGTCCAGGTTCACACGTCCAAAATCTAATAGCTTTACTGATTCCATCAAATTGTCCAATAGAAGAGGTATACTGGTATCTGTCTATGCTATGTGACACATCTTTATGAATTAATTTCACTGGCCATCTTGGTCTGAGTAAGAGAGGCCAAGTTATCTCATTATAGTATGTACACAACCAAGAATTTCTAGTCCATTAATGTTGGTGGAATGTTTTTTTTCAAGTAGAATGATCATTATTCTGGAATTCAAACTGATGTTCCTACTGGAATCTGGAGCCCGTTGAGCTGTCAACTGTGCAACAAGCCTTATCAGCAGCAAAGTTGAAGTGTTCAGCAAGATCCAAGTGGATAATTACATGTAGCATTATTTTGTTCAATTGACGGTCTCAGACACATCCCACAAATAAAACATAATGGAATGAAACAGTGCGATGCATGCTGTGCCAAAGGCTAAAATTAAAACAAGTATTTTCAGCACTGAATAAATTGTACGCAGGGTACTACTGCACTGCATTTTTTACTAATTTCCCTTGAAATGTTTGTTACTATGCTTCTCAAGTGTAAGAGTGAAGATAGATGGTTTTCTTACCTGTTGCTCAGGAGAGAACCCAGCAACATCAAGCTGTCCTCCATGTTGGCGATGATTTCCAAGGTACTGTCTCCTCGCAGGAGGAGTTCTCCACGGGTTTTAAAGCTGCCAAATGTTAAGGTTTTGTTGTCCCATTCATTAATCATTTGCTTCAGCTTTTGTTCAATGTCTCTCTCTTTGACTGCACTGATACAGATGTCCTGTCAAAATGGCAAGCTTTCGTTTTATTACATGAAAGTCACATAACTTAGTATTAGTCTAAGTTCAGCAGAGAGCCTGCCTTCGCTACGTGCCTCGTATGTAACTAAAGCACGTATATTTCCAGCGATAGAGACAGAGACAGAGACAGAGGCAAAGACAGAAATTTTGGGATAAACATATTACTCAATAGAACTTTAAATTATAAAATTTCCCACCAAACTATTCTAGAAAGAAAGATAACAGAAAAGATGCGGTAAACTTTAACTTTACTCACAGACTTAAACATTATTGTTTCTAATTTATACTTAATGTCAAGCAATGCAGCATAAGAAAAGGAAATTAGCAGAAATCTGATTTCTTCCCATGTCTCTGGTCACTTCCTCAGTTTCTCCTGCAGCTTCATCTTTTCCCAGACTATTAGTGGAGCCCTGTTGCTACCCTCATTTCTTCTCACACTACCTTCCCTTTCAGGATGAGATCATCTATGCTCAGGCATTCAGTAACCTCTTACGTCACCAAGCAAGACTCACATCCATGTGCCAACTGAGCTTCTCTATGTGGATGTTTCAACGAAATCCCAAGTACAACCTGTGAAATATCAGACTCATGCCCAAAATCAAGCTATGATCTTTGTGCCTTCTTGCCCAATCTGATCCGCTCACAATATTACCTTCTCATTCATAAGAACATTTAGACCTCTCAGCAAGAATTCTACAGTTCAATCTCATGTATTCCCCATTTTCCCCTGACCACATTACTTCCACCAACAAATTCTTCCCAGTTTCACCTCCTAAAAATCTCTGTCTTCTTTCCAACTTCACTACCTCCCTTTTAAGAATGACATGAGTTACTCTTAAAACCCTTCAATTGGTTTTCCCATCTTTCACCTCTTACTCTCCTGCAATTCTTTCTATATATAACTACCAGGATGATCTTCACAAAATGCAAACCTAACCGTGACTTCCTGTACTGAAAACACATCTCCCAGGTGGTTCTAACTTGCTTGAGAGACAAAAATCTATAGCATGTTCTAGGCTTACTCTAATTCCCTGACCCCAACTGTTTCCTCTCTCTCTTCCACCATACTCCAGCCACAGAGCCAACTTCTGTTCCTCCAACACACATGATCTTCTTTGTATCTGGAATGGTCTTTTTTGTGTGTGTGCGCGAGTAGTCAAACTCAGGACCTCGCACTTGCCAGGCAGGTGCTCATGCCACTGAGCTATATCACCAGCCCAAATGGTCTTTTTTTTTGCACTTTCAAAGTCCCACATGACCACATTTCCTTTACCCAGCCAGGTTTGCATAAACACCCCATCTTTCCCTACCTTTATCATCCCCAAATGAGAAAAACTCTTTTGTTATAGGATCTTGTCCAACAGTATACACTTCCCTAAGTGGTGTTTACTACCATGTATAACTATAGCTTTATTTACATAATTATTTAATTATACTAATTATTTCATGATCTATGGATGCCAAAATGCATCTTTATGTTCCCAGCACAGAACGTGTCGCATGGAAGGCATTCAAACAAACACTTGTCCAAGAATTAATGGCTGAATGTCGAGAATGAAGTTTCAGATACTCCGGCATGCTTTACTCTATGATACGGGAATGCTACTACATCCCATGAGATCACCCAGTCTCCCACCACAGAATCCCATCTATCGACTGTACCTCTATTTCCTCTTTGTATTTCAGAAGAGGCGCCTCCATGATATTTCTTAACTTAAAAGTTTCGTTCCCCACATCCAGACTGTGCCCTGTGAGAGCGGTGATCCTCTCCCAGTGCCTGTCCATCATGGCTTTACTGGACATGTATTCCAGCAGAGGACAGCACTCGCTGAAATCATCAATAGTCTTCTTCAAGTCCAAATAAGCCTGCCAGTCCTTTAATGCCCGCGGCAGCTTCCGACACCTGTGGACAGAAATCGACATGAAAAGCCACTCGAACATGAGCCCAGACATCTCCAATCCAAGACTGTCTGGTAGCACTCCTATCAAAAATAGTCTTTTCAAATACCTATCTCATTTGAAATCTCATGATTTAGAGGCTGTTACTACAAGATACTGCAAATATTACACCAAATTGTTCTTCCAAATCAAGAAAGTCTTTTTTCTTTTTTTTTTGGTGGGTACCGGGGGTCGACCTCAGGACCTCGCACGCCAGCAGGCACCCGTGCCACTGAGCAATATCACCAGCCCTTTTTTTGTATGTGGGTTCCGGGAGTCAAACTCGGGCCCTCAGGCTTGCCAGGCAGGCGCTTATGCTGCTGAGCCATCTCACCGGCCCCAAGAAAGTCTTTTTCAATCTCTCAAGACATTTACCCAGGTAGAAGCATTACTTCAGAGGATAGAGTTCCCTTGTAATTCATTTCAACTCTACAAACATAGATTGAGAACTTAGCAACCACAAAGCACAACAGAGTGTACCAGGCATTCACCTAATATATACAACAAATGATCTTCCTTTTCCTTGGTTTTAGTACTTAAAACAATGTTGAAGAATCATGGGGTTCTTGCTTTTATTCCAGAAAATTATCTAACATAAATTTCTTATATTTGATAAGTGTGATACGAACACAGATCAGCTCCTTCCAACCTACAGAAAAAGTCCTGACAAGATTCATCTATGATGAAAAGATGTGCTTATCTCATATACAGAAGAAATTAATAAAGAGCACTTGACAAGGATGATGTCAACAGACAACAATAGTGCAGCAAGATGTGCTTTCAAAATAGCTGGGATGTAAAGAGAGCTTGGCAGCCCATCAAAGGGGAAAGCATTTGAAGTCCAATAGCTCTGAGCATACTAAACATTTCATTTCTCACCTGTTCTGGAATTCTAAGAGTTCATTGTTGATTTTTTCGATATTCACTTCTGACCAAAGAGTATCTTGATAACTATTTACCGTCTCTAGGACATTGTTGTAGAGAGTGTATATTTTCTGTAGGAGATTTAACTGTTTTTTTATTTCAAGAAGCTGAGGATACTGTGTAACTGGAAGACCAAAAAGTTCCTCTCCTCCAGTATAGGTGATGTATTTCCGGTAGATATTATCAAATTGATTCTAATAAAAACACAAATGAAAACTAATTGATATGATTCATACATGCTCAAACATGGGAATGAAAGTAAAAGCCCGGGGAAAAAGCGAGAGCATGTGATCTCTAAGCACATGTAGAATACTAAATGAGTATGATTAGTTCGCAAAAATCACTTCTAATTGTAACCACACAAAATCATATTTTCAAAAAGGTAATGGGCACCAGTGAGATGGCTCAGTGGTGTAAGCGCCTGCCTGGCAAGAGCGAGGGCTCGAGTTCAACTCCCAGAACCCACATACGAAAAAAGGGCCGGTGATATCGCTCAATGGCACAGGCGCCTGCTGGCGCATGAGGTCCTGAGGTCAACCCCTGCTACCCACAAAAAAAAAGGTAAGCACATTTCATATTGAAACAATAAGCATTTCTATCTTTAAAAAAATGTGCCTGTTTAGAACCCAATAAGGTTTAGGAAGATAGGGCAATGTAAAAAATTACCTGAAACATGATAAGCCTATCACTGGCTTCCTGGGGATTCAAGCCACTCGCCATTGGACCATTCTGAAGCAAAAAGTTAAAAAACACAAAATGGAATTAAGTGTTTGTGTACAAATCTCATGAACTCTAACTACATGAATATCAAAGTTGATGTTCATGCTTGTCACATACATGATAGAAAACAGTTTTTATTTGTAAAAAGGACTCAGAAAGTGATGTACTTGGAAATATGGTAAAACTTCAATAAGTTAAGAGACTTTGAAAATTTAAAAGATTTGTTATTCATTTATTAGGTGACAGAGGCAAAGAGAGGTCAGTAGCTCCTGGAAGAAGCACAGATCTCTGGTTTAGAACAAAAACACCAGTACATTAACTTACAGATTTTGCCATTCTAATACCTGTTTGTAAAGTGAACCGCAATCTAAATATTCCAACAAGGTTTTCCTTCATGTGACACCTTAAATATGTGAGTTTCTGTATTTCTTCATCCACGAAGTGCATACATTCCTCCAAGCTCCTGACGTTAGCTTTGTGCTTTGGTATGATTCTAGTTAATCAATTAAAAGTTTAACTCATACTTTATATACATATTTCCCTTCTGTACCACATTACAATGGTCTGGAAAGGGATTTAATTACACAACACATTTCCACTAGAAGCCTCTGCTCTAAAATCCATATGACTAAAATACAACTAACTGGGAGCAGGGCTACAACTGTCTTGTTCACCACTGTATTTTCAGCACAATGGACAGAGCCTGGTGCCTTCTGGGTGCCTTAGCATTTGCACAACTAAGAAACACTGCAAACACAGCACTCTGGGAGGCTGAGGCAGAAGGATCACAAGTAAGTCCTGCTTGGCCAAATTAACAGTTTAATGAGAGCTTGCATCAAAATTTTTAAAAATGTAGAAAAGGCTGGGAATGTAGCTCATTATGAATACCCTGGTTTCAATCCCCAGTAGTACAAAAAGAAAGCAAAAGTAATGCTTTGAAAGGGAGGAACAGTATTTGTGTTTGAATAGTATTTGTCCACATATATTTAGAAAGTTATAATTTCAGTAACAGAACAATGATGCAATGTGAACAGTTCTTTCAAATTCCCCATTTCATGTTGAAATTATTCTGGATGAACTCTAAGGGGCAAGAAAAGGGAAAGGGAAATGCTTTTAACTGTCTTGAAAATAAAATGCCCATTCCTAGGCAATATTTAAACAATAATTGCATTTTGTATATTCTAGCCACTCTTCCCTGAAAATATACACGGAGAAAGACAGAGCCATACCAAATCATAGTCCAGATAAAACTGGCGGCAGTCTTGGAGGAAGACCTCCATGGCACCAATAAGCTCCTTCCTGAAACTGGGCTGCAGGGAGACTAATTCATTCTGGACCTCACTGGCACGCACCAGTAGCTTCTCCCAGGCATAGCGCAGGGTGTCCACTTTGTCCATCTCTTCCTTTGCTATCAGAAGTCCATATTTGTTAAGCAGGGCATAAGATTCCTACACAAGGAAGAAAAACTTAATTTCTCCCTGTCAGGTACTTAAATCCACATACAGTCATTTACTGAAGCATGAGAATAGAAGAGACTAGCATGATAGTGAACTCACCCTGAGATTTCAAGTTACTCTACTCGCAAACTGCATGAGCTTAAATGAACAACTAAGCCACACAGCTCCACTTTCCCCACACATAAAATTGAGGGATGCAGAAAATGTGAGGCTGGAGTCCGAGCCTGACCATCAGAGCGTAAGTCCAGATACTTGAATTATGACAAGACAAAAAGGCAGTGTTTTTAGGTCTGGAATTTTTTTAATGCTACAATTATACTAGTATGTTTAAAAGAATAAATACACTGACCTACTTCTGATAAGATGTTTTCCTATGGAAAAGATAATAGGGTATAAAAATAAATGTGATGTGCAACATTGATTGAATCGCTTAACTCCTTCGACCCTGAATCTCCGTGCATAAAAACTATTAGGCTGTTAGCGTCACGTGAAGGTCCTGTTTATCAGCTGGGATTCCCATACTCAATGACTCAGAGTGTTGGTTTTAAGAACTATTGCTGCTCCTTCCTGGGAAAATTGCCCTCAGCTGAATGGGATCCTCCTCATGAGGACATCCACTGTCCCGGGGTCAGGAGGACAGTATCCCCTGCCTAAAGGTGAGACTGTGTGGTGCAATTAATGCTGCAGATCTGCCACAGAAAGAGGGTGAATTTAGTCTAGAGCTGAGATCCCACCTTTGCTTAGTTTTATCCTCAGTGTCCTTTCCTGTTTCTTTCACTCCTCTTCCCCACAGCTCCAGTGAGCATTCATTAATAAACCATACCAAAACCTCACCTCAGACCCTGCTCTTAGGACCTTAGTTGACTAGAAAGGATGAGAATTGCCCATAGAAGGCACACCATAAAGGATAGACATCATCATTGTTGAAATTACGTTTTTTAGCTTTAGCACCCATCTGTAATTCCAGTCCAAATGGTCACTATTTCAGCTAATCGCGTCCAACACATGAAAATTTCTACACTGAACAATGGTGCCAGTTACCTCAATGGGTCCTACTTGAAAATCAATGAGGATTTGCTGATCCCTGATTTCTTTCAGTGCAGTCATTGCGATCCGAATATCATCTAGATCCTTAATTGGGCGGTTCAGTTTCTTATTGAATTCTTCGGTAAGAGTAAAAATGTTTTCCATCTCACTCCTGTATTTTTTGTTACAGTGACGGCCAATGACAACCATCCAGGCTTTTATCTCCGTAGTCAGGGAAAACTTCAAGTCAGCTGTAAAACCCAAATACCCACAGTTCAGTTTGGGAAACCTGAGAAGATAACAATACGCTCTGCTACTACTGTTCATTAATAGTAAATTCTGTGCAGCTTATAACGCTCTAAAATATGGACAATGAACTGGAAAAAATACCTTTTCCTTACCATTATATACTCATTCATTTCATAAAGCTTGTTGCTGCAAAAATTCAAAATACATTTCAGAATGCCAAAAAAAAAAAAATCAAAGCCCTCTGAGATAAGCCTCAAACATTTGCTATTGTTACTTACTAAAAGAAGGGTAAATCTCAACTCTAAATCCAACAGATTCATCCCCTTTCTCTAAATTAGCTTTTATTTTCAAGGTTTTTATACAAAAAGGAATTAAAAACAAATTGGTCATAAAGCTTAGTCCCAATCTTTAAGATAGCTAGTTCCTCTGGCATACTAATCAAGGCAAAGACACAAAACAACACTGTTGAATTTGTCTGAAAATCAAATGAACTAACCTGTGTACAGAGCAATGGAACCCACACAGATATACTCAGGCTCCGCACTAATTTCCTGTTCCAGGTTTTGGTAATAAAGAATCTGGGACTCAAACTCAGAAAGCAAAGGGTTTTGCATAGTAAACGTCATAATGGTTTCTTCTTTTTCCTTTTGCCAAATATGATTGTAGTGTTTGAAGCAATCCATTGATGTAATAACTTCCTAGAACACAAATAACAACAGATTTATGTAGAGAAGGAAGAATCCGAAATGCTGTCATGGTACAGGTGAAGATTTCCCTGTTGCTGGCAGTTTCTATGGTGTTGTTAACATGTTTAATTAGTGAACTCCCATTCTTTTGAAATGCCACAGAATTGGGCTGCGTACAATGATGTGTGAGTAATAACCCAGTGATACCAAGTTTCACTGCTACCATCCCTACCCAAAGGAGAGAACAGTTTCTAGAAACCACAAGAAGAGAGAGTTCTGGAAGGCCTCTTTGGACATGGCCTTTGATTAGAGCTGGATAAAAAACACAACCGCAGGTCATGCCACAGTGAGCCGTAAGAAAAAACCTATGCGGTCCTTCTCTTCTCCTCAGGTCTCCTGCAAGAGTCCTCACTATTTGAATCTACTGGAAGCCTCAGCAGGAACCAGCTGACAGGTTGCCTAGAGTTAGATAGTCAGGTGGGGATGAGTAGAGACTGGATCCAAAGGGAGAAGTCAAACGGAACACAGCCAGCATCGAACCTCATTGAGAAATTTCATTGGATTGCAGGAAAACATGCTCATTATTTTAATAAAAGTAATGCCTATCCAACACTACATTTTCCCATACTTACCTTCCAATCTTTTTCCAAAATTCCTTAAGTTTTAGAGTCATCCTCAATGAGACCCCAACACACTTTTTATTAAGTATGTTCCTAAGTATTTTTCAGTGATGTCATTGTAAACAAGATCTTTTTCCACTAATTTTATAACTGGCTATATAGGTTGAAAAAATTGATGTTTTACAAATAACCCAACTAATAAATGGACAAACTGAACAGACACTTATCAACAGAAGAAATACAAACCACTATTAAGCACATGAAAAAAAAATGTTAAACTTTTTTAAAGCCCCTATGGGTATGCAAATCAAAATCACATTGAATTTCTATTTCATCCCAGTCAGAATGACTATCATTAAGAATACATACATACATACATAAATAAATAAATAAATAAAAGCTAGTGATGATGCAGGGGAAAAGGAAACTCTCTAAGCTGCTGGTGGTAATGTAAAGTATTAGAGCCACTATGGAACTCAGTATGGAATTTCCTCAAAAGTCTAAAACTAGCGCCACCATTTGATTCAGCTGTACCACTCCTTGGTATATTCCTGAAAGAATGAAAGCATGCTATAGTGGTACCTGCATACTCATATCTCCAAGTCACCATAGCCAAGCTATCGAATCAACCTAGGTGCCTGTCAGTGGATGAATGAATAAAGCAAATTACACACACACACGAGTATTACTCAACCACAAGGAAAAACAAAATCATGTCATTTTGAGGAAAATGGATGGAACTGGAGATCATTATGTTAAGTGAAATAAATCATATTCAGAAACACAAATATCACGTTATCTGTAATATGTGTAATCTTAACCAGAGAGAGAGAAAAAGAGAGAGAGAGAAAGGGAGAGAGTAAGGGAGAGGGAGAGAAAGAAAGGGAGAGAATATGAAAGTGGAAGGGGGATTATTGGAGAAAAAGGGAACAAAGGGGTGGCGGAGAGGAGGGCAAGGGTTGTGACAGGTGCTGGGAATGATCTATGTTATATACATGTATGAATCTGCCAAAACTAAACCAGTTAAACTGTATAACCTATGTGCACTAATAAAAACAAATTTGATGTTTTAGTTAACAGTCCAGCTTGCTACCAAGTGTTCTTCTGTAAAATGAAATGGCTCACATGCATTGGTAAGCAGGGGAGAGTAAATAGGAAAGTCACATTCCCAAATGCTATGTCTCCCGGCACGTCGTTTTGCACAGTCATAGCGCGAGCCATGGAGAGGCGGAGTCCAGCGGCCACGCCCCGTGGCCTCCTTTGGATCGAGGTGGCCACTGCTTGCCTTTTGGTCTTGGCACGGTTCATCCTTTTCTTCGTGTATTTATTCCTCTTTCCCTACATAAGCAGCCTTAACTGCTCCTTACACCACCTTCTCCTGCGCTCCTTTCATCTTATTGTAGTAAAGTTCCATAATTTCTATAACATAATTAACGTGTTAAGATTTTACTATGATTAGTATTGTTTTTGTTATAGCGAGTACAAAATTACTTTTTATGTCTGCCACAATCTCATTTTTTATCAGAATCTCTATTATTAATGTTAAATGGGCAACTTCACAAAATAGGAGAATTTTCAGGAACATGTTTATTGTGTAGTAGCAGAAATTCTGCTTTCTTTCAAATGACTACTAACTTCACCCCTGTTGGGCCACTTTTTTCCAGATTATCCTCTCAGATTTACCTGTTAGATAGTCCTACTGTATTATCTACAAATAATTTAAAATTGTCTCCTCGCTTCTATAATTTATGTCTCTTAGAAATCAAGTTTTTCTACTAACTCACATATAACTTCAGAGTTATATTTGCATAAGAAAATTTTTTGAAAACTGAAACACAGCAAACGCAAACATTTGAAACAACAGGACATTACCAAAGCGCTCTAAAGTGTACAGCTAGTTCCTATTTCCAATACATTGCACTGATCTGGGCCAAACCCAGTTGGGGTTAAATTCCCCTTGAAGCACAGCTCAAATGTCCCTCAGAGCCTCATGTTTGATGCGTGCTGAGATTTTCCATGCACTGAAATGCAGAAAGCTAAGCCTGCCCCTGCCTGTCCCCCGACAACGGATCCCCTGGAATGGACTGAAGTTTTCACATGCAAATCCAGAACACACTGCAGCAGCCTGTGGGCTGAATTTCAGATTGCCAAAGATTCCTGGATGCAGGTAGAAATTCCAGAGTCCTGGGATCTCTCAACATCCATGCAGTTATACTTTGAAGCATATATCCTAACTGCATAAGACTCAGACTTGCAGTATCCAAAAGTGTCAGTCTCTATTCCATTGGAGTTTTTTACAGTATAGGTAACTTAAAGCCTAAAGAAAAGAATCACATGAACTACATATGTAGAGCTGCTCTGCTTAAGCTACATTAATACAGGGTTATTTGTATTATTTAATCCAGCACCTAATCCAAGCTAGGTAGTGCTACAAGTGGATGGCCAACACAAGGATGCACTGGATGAAGACTGGGTTTACATTCTGATCCAATCAACTATGGCAAGAGGACAGGGTAGAGAGCACAGGATTTCCCATGGTGGAGGCAGAATTCTGCAGTAGGGTCTAGGGCTGTGCAAGGCTGACCATGACCAGTACTGGGACTAAGTGTGCATTCTTTGTCCTAGTGGCCATCCTATGAATCTGGAAAAATGATCCTCAAATTATTCTAAGTGCCACTGCTTTCTACTATTTTAGATATGTGCATTTCCTTCATGTAATACAAAAGAAATGCAACAAAAACGACATCAGAGAAGTATTTTGCTGCCAGGAGTATGCTTATTTCAACTACTCTGTCTCATCTTTAGATTTCTATAACTGTGGCTGGTTATACCAGAGAAAGTAATGGACTTCATTGATGGCTTATTTTAGTGTATTTTCTATGATTACGGAGACATTTGAAAGTACATTTGAATGTTTGTTATTGTAATACAGACTACTTACCTTTATCATTTGGTGTAGACCCCAATAAACTAAGAATTAGACAAATATTTGTTGAATTATGTGAACACTAGCCCTAGCACAAAGTTAAATCCAGTACCTTCAATATACTAAGAAAGAAAAATTAAATGTGCATAAATGCAAAGGTTTCCCTTGAGAACACCTTAAAACCAAACTTAACAGCACTTCCTCACACTATTACAGCGATGGTGGCCTTTCAGAGTTTTCAAACACGTGCAGCTCATTCCAGAAAAACTGAGTAACCAAATGGGTGCATTTACGGGGGAACAAACACCCCCTCAAAACTAAGAAACACTTTTAAAGGGTCAGCAAGTTTTAGTGCTGTGTGAATATAGCTGTTTATACTTTTAAAATTTTTTTCAGGGTTCAGTCTTTCTGACAAGAAGAACAAAATTATCTAAACAAAAAAGGAAAGTTGAGAATAAAGCAAGTTGGAATAAAAGAATTAACCTAAATTTACATCCATGTCTGGTACAAATTTGTGTTGAAGGTATGAATTTCCAGTTTTATCTAATTTCCATGTGGCAATATAAATTTCCTTATGATTTTTTTTGTGTGTGTGTGAGTACCGGGGGTCGACCTCAGGACCTCACGCACCAGCAGGCGCCCATGCTGCTGAGCAATATCACCAGCCCTTTTTACATATGTGGGTACCGAGAGTCGAACTCAGGACCTCGCACTTGCCAGGCAAGCGCTTACGCCGCTGAGCCATCTCACTGGCCCCCTTATGATACTTTATAAGATTTGCCTGACAGTACAAACATGAAAAGTTGACTGCAAGCCTTATTCTACTTAACTCTTTGAAGGTCAATTGTAAATGTGTCTGACTTGTGGTTTAGAAAGTATTAGATTTTTTTAACGTTAGATTGATTTGTATTGAATGAAGAGGTTAGAGGCATTAAAGAGAACACAATGTGAAATAGAGAATAACAGTTCTCTCTCACCTGCATCCTAGAAGGAAGGCTCTTCAGTTAATAAGCATTTGCTGAGCGCACGCAGGATGCCTTTCATTTTCTGAAGGCACCATGGGTGCAGTCGGATCGCTATGTTCAAGCTTACAGGCACTCGCAGTGAAGCTAAGGACCCGGGGCGGAGCCTCTGCACTTACCTTTTTGGTGGAATTGATGATGGTGCTAAGCACAGAGACTAATTTCACAATCTCTTTGTTTTCAGAAACATTCTTATAATAGTTCTTGGTTTGCACAGGAATGGGTAAGTTTACAGATGCTGCCTCCAAGGTATCTAAAGCCAAAAAAAGAGAAAGACAGAAGTTTATGTCAACAGGATAAACCATGTACTTTGAAAAGATGAGATTTCTATAATGGTAAAGTAAGGATGCTGATATTTTTCTCCTTTCTAAAAGCAATGAAAATGATAAAATTACAATCTCAATGTTCAGCACTCTGGAAATTAACCAAACCCTACAGCAATAGAAGAAGTATGAATTCAAGAAAAAAAGCTACATCTTGATAATAAGCAAGTTTTGTGTATTTTAACTTGCTCTGCTCTCATTGTCCCTGGAGGGACACAAGTGAGTTTAGAGCCCCTGAGGGAGTCCATTAGAATGGTCAGTAATTGACACCTCTCGAAGCTCCCAGAAATGCAGCATTTATTCAAAGAACTTATCTTTATCTTACCCGATGCAGAATTCACTAGTGAAAAAAAAGCTCTGTTCTCAAGTAATATGTCTTAATTTTAAAAATCAACCATTGCTTGACTTCAAAGCTACCTGAGTACAATTCCATTTATAGGCAATGTCCTGGATGTACAACCACACAGACAGATAACAGATCAGTAGCCAAGGGTTAAGAAGGAAAAAGAAAGGGAAGTTACTGCTAGTGAGTACAGGATTTCTTTCTGGGGATGATGAAAATGCTCTAAAATTAAGTGATGGTGATGCTTGCACACTTCTATGAATATGCTAAAAGCCACTGAACTATATACACTTTAAAAGATAAATTAATTATCTCAAAATTATTTTTAAAAGATGCAGCTTATTTCCTTAACACTTTGGTCATGAAAAAAGCATATACACAATTTTTATTGAATATTTTTTCTTCTCAATTTAAGCTATGATTCATACTTGAAATTAAAAATTCTAAATTTTAAACTAGTCTAGGAAGGAAAGCAATGTTTCCAAATAATAAAAAATGAAATTAATAGCATATGCTTTCTTAGCTTAAATTAGTGAATAAAGAATACTGTAAGTTATAGGGCAAGTTGTTTTGAGCTGTCTTTCTCCCCCTTGGTAACAATGATTTAATGAAAAACTTGCTTCAGCTTCTTCCCCTTGGTTAGTTGATTTATCATCTCAGAGGAGGTGAACACCAACAAAATTATACAAGATCTACTGTTTGTGGGGCTGATTTAGAAAGAATGTGATGACAAAAGATGTCCTCTAATATCATTAGCACCATAGATGTTGCTATGGTTTAGATCTAAAATGTCCTCCAAATGTCTCACACACCAGAAGTGGGGCCTGAACAAAAGGAAGGGGTCACTGGAGGTGTGATTTAGGAGGATGTATTCTTGTCCTCAGCTCCTCCTTCTCTCTGATGACCATGCAGTAGACAGCTTTCCTCCACCATGCTACTCTGCCATGATACTCTGCCACGCAGTTTCATGGGTCTTGCAGCCTATGATCATGGACTGAACTCACTGAAACTGTGAGCCACGTAAACCTCTGATTTGCAGGTGTCTGATATTTTGCCCCAGTGATAGGAAAGCTGACTAATACAGATGTCTTTTGCCTCTTAATTTACAGAGTACAAATAAAAATCACAGTATACCCAGCACACTCATCATATGACAGCAAAACAGAACACATGAGTGAAGAAATATCTCTTAAGCATCAGGAAATATTCATCGTGATAATGGCAAGCTTCTTTTTAAACCATGAAATTAAAGCCCTATTTGCCCTCAGTTTTCATCCTTAGATTTTATCAAATTCCAGTGATGCCCCAACAGCTGTGATAGAGCCACTAGAAGACTATAGTGATGATACTAAAATATTAAAATAAGTGATTCTTGATTTTTTTTTGAAAACTTGAATTGGCTCATAGATTAGCAGTCCAATCTAACTTGATCTGAGAATTGCATAGGGGGAGGGGGAAACATTTAAGCTCAATATATGTTCATTTGCAATGGCTATCTATAAAGAATTAAAAGAATGTTTACCTTGAAGTTCATTTTCTCCCATTTCAGAATCACTGTCTTCATTATTCCGCAAAGCAGCCATTTTTCTTTCATGCATCTTTTTCTACAATGTAAAAGAGTATTTCTCAGCTTTGTCCCTTCTATTAAAGAAGCAGCTTTCACATGAAACAGTTTCCTCATCCCATTCCCACCTTGGGTACTGGCTCGCTGCTCCACTGTCGGACCCCCTTGGGAACAATGATGACACACTCCACAGCTTTGTTCAGTGTCTGCTGTATGTCTTCCAGGGCAGGCACCATGGCAATGTTGGGAATGGCCAAAGCAATGCTTGCCCGGAAGACAGGGAGATTGTTCTGCTTCATCTTAGATGCACTGTTGCCATCTGAATTAACACAAAGCAGAGAAGGATTATTTTAAATTCAAAACAAGATTTACTTCACTTCTAACCAAAAATATACTTAAAGCACCTAGAACAACACATACAAGGTACATAATCAGTGAATATTTGTCAAATGAATGAATGAATGAAACTATGAGGATCTAGTTGTGTTCAATACCTATAACAGCAGTTCAGCGAAACCCGAGTAATTTTCCGTTGATTACAATCTGTTGGTCTACACTCCATAGAAGGAACCTGTTTAGGATCAGACTCCAGGATAAACTCTTATCTAAATTATTAAAGATAATACTATCCAAATAATAGGACCACAAATTAGTTAAATGTAGGATAAATAAATAAGGAATGGAGAACAAGATCAACAACCAGGACAAGCCAAAGTTAGTAAAAATAGTTTGGAATTTCAAATAAAACATATGCCAGTCCTGTGACAGTGTATATATATTTCAAAATCAGACATATTAAAAAGGAGAAGAAATAACCAACTGCTCATATTAAAGAGTCTTTTACAGTATAAGTATGTAGACATAGATACACAAGTACGATTTTGTCTGTATACATCACATAACTTTTCATAGTTTGAAGGGGGGGAGAGAAAGGAGGAAGAGAAAGTGCAGGTGGAGGAGGAGAAGAAAAAGGAGGGTGAGGGGAGGGAGAGAAGAAGAAGGAGAAGGAGGAGGATAAGGAGAAAAGAAACAGAGAAAAGTATGATATTAAGATCTTTCCCACATTATAAGACCGATAAATAATCTGATAGTTTAACAATGAACAATCTTTTCTGTTTATTTTCTTTTTAAAATACGTGTTTTTCTTTCTTAAATTAAAATAATTTGCTTTACATTTTTTATCTTATTACAAAAAGAGTAAAAGCGATGTTTATTTTTATGTTACTAATAAAGCCTTAAGTAAATTCACCTCAGTTTTAATGAGTGAATTCATAGAATTGCTGGGATGACCGAATTTCATGTTTAGTTCTACAAGGAAGCACTCAATAAACAGTGGGGGTTTAAATTATTTAAATTTAACAGGAACGCACACACACGCACACCAGCAAACACTCGTGATAAGCCGGTAGGTGAACGGTGTAGGATCATTACCCAGGAAGTTAGTCGTGTGGGAGGCATGGATGCGCTTGCGAATGGCCTCCAGCGTGTTTCTTGTAACTTTCAGAAGAGCATCCGTGTTCTGATGGTTGAAGTGAGACAGCAACTCGCAGGCTTCTTCCTCTAACGTCTCAGTCTCCTTCTTCTTCCTTGGGATAGTCGTCCAGGGCAAGGGGCCGCCCCCGGAATTAGGGGAAGATGTCAAGGCATCAGAATTTCCTTCTCCCCTTTTTGCTGTTACAAGATGAAACAGATGGGAGGTGGGGTGGAATTAATGGGAGAAAGTTAAAATTAAGGTAAATTACATGCAAGTTTAAAGTCACGTAAGTGTCATGCTTCTTAGAAAGTGAGCCTGTTAAAGAATAGGAAGAAAGGAAATTAGAGGAACAGAGGGACTGATGGAGTCCTCTCCTCAATGAGAGAAAATGGCCCATGAGAGATTCAGGAGCACAGATTTAAAAGCTTCAACTGAGCTCCATGAGCCTGCAGCCTGCGGCTCCTTCTCCCACCAGTAGCCCTAAAACTTTGAGAGAATAACTTCCCTTCTCTACCTCTCAGGGTTCAAATCTGTCCATCAAAGATTTGCTCTAGTCTATGTAGACTGCAATGGGAATCCCAATCCATAATCCATCGTACTCCGAGTAACATGGAAATAAAAGACCTATGTCTACAGAAGTTTAAAGAGAGCCCCATTTCAAAGAGAGCTAATGCAAAGTACAGGTTTGAAGCTTTAACACACAATAATGAGAATTAACAACATGGAATCATTACAAAATGCTCAGAATTATAATTTCAGATTAATAAGTATCACAAAATTGGGATAGTCTCGACAGAATTGTAAAATTGCTATGAAGAAAATTATAGTTTTAAGTAAATATTCTAGAAAAACAAGACCTTTTCATTACCTCATCTCTTACCTGAAGTTTTGGTTTCTGAATCAATGTTATTCTCATTGTATACTTTTTCATTTTCTTCCACATCCAGCAACATGTTTATTAGCTCATTGACTGCTTCCTCCACTAATGAGCTTTTAAAATGTAGCATTTGAGCGCCACTTACACAAAGGTCCTAACCAAAAAAAAATTAAATAAATAAAAGAGAGAGGTGAACGCAGTGTCATATTTGTTTTTCCAGTGTTCGAGAGCTCACTGGTAGCAGCTGCAAAGCTGCAGATTCAACCCTCTGGTGAGATTTCAGCCTCCAGTGATGCTTGGCTACATACTTCACACCAGCCCGGGCCAGGCATCCTGTAAAGCATGTGGTGGAGACCGGGAAACCAACCAGAGCAGTGAGGAGGAACCCAAATACACTCACTTCTCCAGCATGGGGAAATAGCTCCAGTACCCTCTCTCTTCCTTTTAATTACATAAATCTGCTCTAGCAGCCTTTCTTTTCTTCTCATTTCTGCCAATAAGCTGTAGTCATCTCTTGGTTAATTTCGGATCTATTCCCCTCACCTCCAACCAGATGAAATTTAACAAATATAAACTAATATTATTTGGAATATGGTGATGGATTCTACGGGAGATTAGACAGACATACAGACAGGTGATACATACAGAATATGTTATTTACAACCTAGCTAAAAATTAAACCCATGAAACAGTAGACTCTCAGTGGTCACCGTCTCTAGCTGCATTCTAAGTTCCACCGTTATGGGTCTTGAGACTCCAGCGTGCTCGTGACCATCCACATGGAGCATCAGCCTCACATTCTGTGACCTCCTCATGCAGTGACTTCACCTCTACCATGACGCTGCAGAACAGGGCATTTTGAGCCCATTAACACAGGAACATCCTAATATATCCTGAAATAAACTATTCGACTTCTTTGTCATCCAATAAAGTATAAAATAACAACTTCACTGTCAAGTCAGAACTTGACCCAACTTCTCATCTCCACCCAAGCTGAGAGATGAGAGATGAGAGGAGAGAAAGAAAGAGAGGGAGAAGGAAAGGGAGAGGGACAGGGACAGGGATGGGGACAGGGAGAGGGACAGGGAGGGAGGGAGGGAGACAGAGATTTCAGAAGACAGGTACAGGATGGGATGGAGTTGGCATCGTGTAGTGACAAGCATATACCATGCTGCCAAATCAGATTTCCTGGGTTCTAGTTCTGCATGATTCTAGAAAATCCTTCTTTGCCTCAGTTCTCCCATCTATAAAATGGTCAGAATGGCAGAAACCACCTTATGTTGTGTAAATTTATTCCATGAAATAGTGTAGATAAAGTGGTAAGACCAGTGCTTGGCACCACAAAAGGGCTCAGAAAAGGCTCACGGTTATTACTGGTCAGCAAATGACATGCAACTTCAGGATCACAACACTGCTTCGTTCTGTGGAAATTAGCTCCTCATTCTCTGAGATTGCTAATCTTGCTCCACATCTGCATCTTATGCCCTCTGACTCTACCTTAGAAAGCAACACAATGGGCCGTGTAGAAAATAAACAGAGGGAGGACAAAGTAGCAGTAAATAGAATCATAAAGTGCCCCCTCTGCCAAACAAAATAAATCAAAGATGCTGCCACTACTCATTCCACTTCATGTCAACAACCACCCTTCATGATGACACTTGGACATTGAAACCCACCCAAAGGGTCTATCCCCAAGTCCTCCTTGACTGATATGTGTAGGACTCCAACATCTCCTCATTCCCATGATGTCCCTTTGGCAGACGAGGGGCCCACAAGACCTCGCATTTTGTCTGGGTCTTACTCATCCTGATTTATGCCTTCGCCTAGCAAGACAATTCCTCACTTCAGCAGGTTTCTGTGTGCATGTTCATTATACAAAATTGTGAGGTTCACTTGGGGAATTTGGTCCTGGCATTCAACATATCTTGACTATTTTAAATTCCATTAACTCTCTTTCCCTTTCCTCCCAGCCTCCAAATGAACCCCTTTCCCATCTCTTGAAGTGTACCTTCTAGTTTCCTGGAATCTCTTACATATTTATTCACTTACTTACTCCATGTAAGAGACACTATGTGATATTTAACTTTCTGAGTCTGGCTTATTTCATTCAGCATGATGATCCTAAGTTCCATCCATTTTCCTGCAGGTGGCATTATTTCATTCTTCTTTCTGGCTGAATAACACCCCATTGTTTACATATACCACATTTTCTTTACCAATTCACCTGTTGACAGGCATCTAGGCTGTTTACACAGCTTAGCTATTGTGAATTGTGATGCTATAAACGTGGGTATAAAGTATCAAATATGTTATCTTCAATTCTTTCAGGAATATATCCTGGAGAAGTATAGATATAGCTGCATTAAATGGACTTTCCATTTTTAGCTTTATGAGGAATCTCTACATGATTTCCATGGTGATTGCACTATTTACATTCCCATGAGCACATACAAGTGTTTCTGCTTTCCCTGCACCCTCATCAGCATCCCCCCCTTTTTTTTTTTTTTTTTTTTTTGTATTCTTGATGATAGCCATTCCAAATGGGGGATAATATAAAATCTCAACATAGTTTTGATTTGTATTTTCCTAGTGGCTAAAGATGACTGCAGCAATTCTTTTGCCAGTATCGCTTAGTCTCTCACCCCATCAGTGCTCCACTGCCCCACCCAGGAGAAGCCCCCAAGAACCCATGCAATGCAGGTGACCACCCTCTCTACTTTACATACACAGAATTTGGCAATGCAGTCCTATGGTATAAATACCAAGAATTAGCAAATAAAACCATACTCTTTAGCACAATAATCTTATTTTGAAGGAGGAAGTAATCTTAAAAGGGAAAAACATGATACATTACTATGTTGCAGATTTTGGTAAAATAGAAAAACTTTGAAAGTAATTTAATGTCCAGCAATGAGAAAATGGTATGTAAATTATGGTACATTAACTCAATAAAATATTCTGAAGGCAGGATTAAAATGGTGACCATATATGCCATGCAGCAACATGAAAACTATTTTGTGAAGAAAATGTTAACTGGGAGAAGAAAACTACTATTCAAAACCTGAACAATGTATATATATAGTAAGGATCACAACTTTAAGAGGCACAAAATACGTAAAAATTATAACAGTGGAGGTATAATTGATTAAAATGCTAATTTTTTTTTCATTCTAACAATATTCTAAAACTTACTTTGAAATTTTTAAAAACTGTATGTTTATAAAACAATGGAGCCAATTGATCTCTCAGACAGGGAGATAATTTTAAAAGTTAGCAGGAAGGACAAGAGATGTTAGGTCTACTTATAGTTAGTGAATATGGGGGAACCAGAAATATTGAAAATGTAGACTAAATTTGTTATATAGTAATAATTTAATATAAACTTGTTTCCATATGTGCAGATGAGGTTGACATGGAAAGCCTGAGATTGCTGTCTTTTGGGTGGCTGTTTTTGAGGTTGACCTATCGCTGGTGTCTAGTGGCTCAGAATTCAGAGGGTTCTACTGCTGCTTAGCTAATAAAAGATGTTCTAGGCACCTTTCCAAAAGAGCTTAAGACATATTACAGTGATATATGCATACCAGTGTTTATAGCAGAACAATTTGTAATATCTAAATCCTGGAAGCAGCCTGTATAACCATCTACAGATGAATGGATAAAGAAAATATGGTACCTATACATAGTGGAATACTACTGAGATATAAAGAAGGATAATTCAAGATTTTTGTAGGAAAATGGGTGCATCTGGAAAATATAATGTTGAGTGAAATAAATTAGATATGCAAGCTTAAATACTGTATGGATCTCTCATTGGAGTAAGGCTACGACAAACAAAAAGCAAAATAAAGGAAAGATAGAAGATAACGAAGAGAGATCTCTTGCAAATGGGAAGGGGTCCAGGAAACCTAGGGCGAGGGGAGGGGAGAGTGGAAGAAGAACTAGTACATGCCATGTACAGGAACCTAATAACCTCAATGAATGTGAACATTACGTGTTATAAACATGAGCTAAGAATAATAATAACAAGAATGCAAATGGGAAAGGGGATTTAGAGATGGAGGGAGGGAGGTGGGGAGAAGGGGATTTGAAAAAGAAGCTATGTTGTGTACATGTACCCGCTGTTCAAGATGAATGTAAACTTCGTGCACTGCAAACATGCACCAATAAAACTAAAATTTAAAAAAGAGCTCGCTGTGTCTAGACACCTGTGCTAACACTGCACCTTACACTGGACACCTGCTTTCCTCTGTACGTCCAGACTTTCTCACACTAGGTGGAGTGCACCTACGTGACCTGACCCAATAAAAAAATGACAGCACTGACGGATAGGCCGCGCTGGGCAGGAACTCTGCACGCAGCTTGCTACGTTCTCATTGCTGGGGGACTTGAGCTCTGTGGAAGCCCTCATGAGAGGTGGTAAGCACAAGAAAGCTTTGCAGGGACCCCAGGCTCACCATCTTCCCTTATCACCGTGTCACAGTGATAAGCATGTTTCAGCCCTAAGCATAACTATATACTAGGGGACATGAGGCCTCCTACTGGGGAGCTCTTGGGGACCCCTGACGCACCACATTAAATTCAATGGAGAACCTCAAGCCCTTATTTTAATATGTTAAGAAATAGTGGATGAATCCATAAGTACTGTCTTTGCCCTACACAGTTTGAACACAGACCTCGCCTTCCCCAAGTTTCCTAGAAGTGATCTAGAACCCTGCGTTGGGAAACATCAGTTTGAAAACTCTGTTCTACACAACACTAAGGAAGAAATCCTGGTCACAAGCTGTTTAATTAAATCCTAGCTGACTAGAAGCTCTTCTGTAAAGTAGCCCTATTCTTCATAAAATACGGAAAAATTAGAAATGTGTCCCATGGCAATTTCCCTCCTACTAATCTGAAAAGAAGTGGTTCATTCCTCCTACATCCCTGCTTAGAGGCATTTCTCTTCATTTTCAAATTATTGTCAGAAGGCTCTGCATTTGAATCACATCCATCAGGGGCAATCATAAGTAGATGGAACAAAACCCAATTTATGGTTTGAAAAAAATGCCCTTTATAGAAAAATGAATCACAAAAAAATTTAACAAAAAATATCAATCTTCTAATAACCTTTGTCATCTGGAGAAACTCTTCACAGGCAAATGGCTCCGCCTGGGGGAGCTGACAAAGCGGGATGTTGCTCATTTCCTCCAGGACAGCGTCAATGCGGAACTCAATCAAGTCGCTGACCCGGTGCAGCAGCAGCTCTAGGTCCTCTTTGGAAACACACAAGTGAATAAAAGAGGATAAATAAAGCATTTTCACACACACACATACCGATACACACACTAATAAGTGACAGTCATACCACCAAAATTAAAGTTTCTCTGTTTACTTTCTCTCTCCCTCTCTCTCTGTCTCTCTCTCTGTCTCTGTCTCTCTCTGTGTCTCTCTCTGTCTCTCCCTATCTCTCAGTCTCTGTCTGTCTCTGTCTCTGTCTGTGTCTCCTTCTTCTTCTTCCTCCTTCTCCTCTTCCTCCTTCCTCTCTCTCTCTCCCTCTCTGTCTCTGTCTCTCTTATTTCTCTCTCAGAATTGAGCCCGAGGCTTTGCATATACTAGGCAAATGCTGCTACATCCCCAGCCCTTTTCACTTTACTTTCAGACAGGATCTTCTAAAGTAGCCCAGGTTGGAGTTGAACTCACGATCCTCTTGCTGCAGCCTCCTGAGTAACTGAGATTACAGGTATAAGCCGCCACGCACATCGTCCTTTCTTTAAGCTTCCCAGTTCTCCCCTGCCTAACTCTGACTCATCTCCCCAGGAAGCTGTCTGTGGCTGGGAAAAGCCCCTCCCCGTGTACTGCCCTTATAATATGAGCTACCTTCCATCTCTGCACAGGCCACAGGTCTACTCTTACGTCTTAGCTCCTTTGAGAATTCATTTTCCATCCTTACTTCAACATTCATCTCAGTGCCTATTCCACAGGAGGTCCTCAAAAATATTATTGAAGGGAAATTGCCCTAATTTTTCTTTTATGTTATGATCATAGGATAAACTTTTTTTTAGTTTTGCTGAGGTAATACTGAACGCTAAGTTCCATGGATGAAAAGACCATTTCTGAAGAAAACTAACAACAGTTCTACATCAAAAGTTGGAAGGATAGTTAATGGATACCCACTCGAGAAATAATACATTTTTCCAGCAAATATCACACTGTATAATCTGTCTTTTTCTAATGAAGGAAATGAAGTTAAAATTGAATAGAGAAAAGTCAATATTATACATCCATAATGTATCAGACATATAAACACTGCCTTAAGTAAATATCTTTACTTCATAAAGAATAGATGCCTAACACTTTTCAAACATTTCCAAGCTAATCCTTAAAGAGGCTACTCAAGACACCAAGCAGTTCTTCCTGGTAAGCTTATTCATTACTAAAAGAAAGCCAACACTTAAGTACATGTGCTCCATGAAATCCATTGTTACTTGTACCAAACGGATTCTTTAAAGCATCTTCAAGGATGTGTGTGGCAAGTTGAGAGAATGGTTCCCCAAGGATTCCTATATCCTATTCCCTAAAATGTTACCTTATATGGCAAGAGGGACTTTGCAGATGTGTTAAGGATCTTGAGATGTGGAAATTGTCCTGCATAATCCAGATGAGCCCAATATAGTTATAAGGGTCCACGTCAGAGGAAGGAAGGTCCAAGGCAGACAGAAAAGGATACGAACATGGAAGAGAGGGCAGAGAGAAGGAGGACTGAGGAGGCTGCACTGCTAGTGCTGAAGATGAACACTCATTAGCTAATGCATATTGGCTGCTCTGGATGCTGGAAGGGATCCTTCCCTGGGCCTCCATAAGGAACCATCCCTGGAGACACCTGGGTCTCAGCCCCAAAAGATTAATTTTGGATTTTGAAGTCTATAATTGTATTGTTGCTAAATTTATGAAAACTTATTATAGCAACAATAAAGAAAACTAACATTTATACATCAAATATATAAAACTTGTCTGTAGAAGTTCTGCTTGTTATTCTGAAGAATTAGGAATACTCTTCTAAATGCATGATACAAATAACCATCTGTAAACAGGAGGGTTGGCTCACTTGGTCCAATAAGGAATCCAACTGTCCTTGAGACTTAACAGAATTTGTCTTCCAAAGAAACTGGATTTCTTTTTATTTTTTTATTTTTTTTAATTACAGGAAGAAAAATAGAATACAAGAACTAAGTAGAGTTTCTTCAGAAACTATCTCCTTATCCCCAGCTAACATGCTAATAAAACATCCAAATTGCTAGCACTCTAATCTTATAACTCTCCAGGGAGAATATTACAAACACCTACCGTGATAGCCTATTTTAATTTGATTGTGATAACTCTCACTATGAAGTTTTTATATATTTTATAAATGCCTCCTTAGAGGCTTTTAGCCAATTTCTACTTGTTTTATTTCCTGGGGAGATGTGTTTTGGAAAGAATATTGGCTTGAAAGCAAAGAAACTGGGTTCTAAACCTGTCCTTATTGCTTACATCGATGCAACATTAGCAGTCATTTGTCATCTCTGGATCATATTTTCTATCCCTTAAATTAATGACCTACTTTAAGATTGTTTCTACAATTTTCTTCACCCCTATGATGCTATGGTTGTCTGCTAATGTATTTAAATTATTCCACCTTCAAATTATAATGAGTTTTAAGTACACTTCAGTAATATCCAAAGACCCCTTTAAAATTTGTCTTTGAATCCAGTTCCCAATCTGTCCAGCAGAACAAAGAGGGGAGTGTTTCATAGTAACTCCTCATTCGGTTTCCTGTTTTAACACGGTGCCAGTACTTCTGAAATATACTTCAGTATATAGCATCTAAGTTATTCAGAAGGTATAGGGAACACCTACTGATGAACCAAGCTCTTAACAGGTCATATTATAAATAAACTAGGTGCTACTTCAGCAGCCACAGGAAGCAGACCAACAGAAAGGTCTAAGAAAGAAAGAGAAAAAGAGAGAGAGAGAGGAGATAAAGCATCACAAGAAGTCTTTAGAAGGGAGGCTCAGGAAGAAGAAATGAGGTGATAGCATCAAGGGGTTGGAATGAGGTGTCCCAGCAATGGGAAAGTGACTAAAAGAAATTGGCACTGACATTACAGTCATTGCTGTGATTATACCTGTGATTATACCATATGATTCAGGACCATTTGGAGCTGGTTCACAGGAGGAGTTTAGAAAGGTTTAGAGATGCTGGCTAGAGAAGTCCTAGAATGCCATCAGCTGAGCTTGATGGGAGATTCTTGTTGGAGCTCAGAAGACCAAAATGAGGCTAGAAATATAGAAAGCAAAGACTAGACTCAGGATGTTTCAGCTGGGAACAAGGACTCCGTTGGCAGTTTGACTGGAGACCAAGTATGTTATGCTCTGGCAGAAAATGTGTCTGTATCTTGATCATGTCCTGAAACTTTGCAGGAGACTGAGATTAAGGGCAGCAGCACCCCAGCATTCAATCTATGGCATGGATACTGCTTGCTGCTTTTAGCCAGATTTATAGTGAAAAGCAAGAGCAAATGGCAGAGGTGAATAATCTGAAAAGTTTCCAGTTTCGCCAGAAAGGAAACACCTGCAAAGTTGGGTTAAAGGACTGTACTGTTGCTAAAAAAGTTAGCATTAACAAGAAAACAAGTACTTTGCATCAGGACAACAGGAAAAAGGGCCTTAAGGGCATCTCAAGAATCAGCAACCCCACCTTTCCCAGGCTCAAATGTAGAAAAGGGTAGAAAATCATAATTTTGAGTAGAGAGTCCCTGGGCCTCTTGCTCCAGAAGGGCTGCCTAAGGAAGTGGTTACCCAGAATTCATTTCACAGCACTCAGCCATCCAGGCACTCAGAGAAGCCACAGGCAATGAGTGGAGCCACCACACAAGAGAGGCCATGAGGGCTGTAACCAGCAATTCTGTAGGGCGGGACTGCCCAAGCCATCTGGAGCTCCAATCTCAACTCAGCTTGCCCCCATGTGCTGGACATGGAGCTACTGGAATTAACATTTGCCCCACCATGTTTCAGTCTCACTTGGCTTCTATCCCATTTTCCCTTTTGGAATGGGAATATTTACCCTGTGCCTTTTTTTTTTTTTTTTAAACAGGGGCTCACATTAAGAGTTTGCCTTGAGTCTCAGAGGAGACTTTGGACTTGGACTTTTCAGCAATGCTTGAACTGTGAAAACTTTGGCAATTCTTAGAGATGGACTAAATGCATTTTGGATAATGAGATGGGCATTATTCTTTTGGGGGTCAGGGGAAGAATGTTATGGTTTAGATCTAGAATGTCCCTAAAAGGTTCATGTGTTCTGAGGTGGAGTCTTTGGAAGATAACTGGATGGTAGAGGGGCCATACTCATCATGGACGCATCCACTGAAGAGTCCAGAGCTGAATGTGCCATTAGGAGGAGGCGTCTGGTCAGAAGAGGTGGG
Organism: Erethizon dorsatum; assembly: GCA_028451465.1. Classification (NCBI taxonomy): domain Eukaryota; kingdom Metazoa; phylum Chordata; class Mammalia; order Rodentia; family Erethizontidae; genus Erethizon; species Erethizon dorsatum. Next base: position 63,868,941 of record CM051833.1, read on the forward strand.
TTACTGGAGGCATGATCTAGAAGGCACACCTCTTTCCTCTTTCCTCCATTTTCTCTCTGCTTCCTGGCAGCCGTGACTTAAGCAGCTTTTTATCTGCCATGTCCCCCTGTCATGCTGTTTCTGCTTTGGAACCAGCCAACCATGGGCTGAAACTGTGACCAAAATAAACCTCTTCCTTTAAATTGAGAGTGTCAGATATCGTGTCTCAGCAACAGGAAAGTGATTAAAACCACATCCAACCGAGAGTAGCACAAAAGAAACTGAAGAAAAAGCCTAATTTTAAAGCTCTTCACAGACAGTTTGGGGAAACTGGACAAAACCACCAGAAGACAGGCAAAATACAAAGTCTTTGCTCCAAACTGTCAACATAAAAGAGGCTGCAGGAGGAAGTGGGAATGGGGCTAAAGAGAAGAGGACTTTCTCCAGGTGATTTAAAAAATAGGCTGAATTGGGCCATGAAGAGGAAAAGACTGATGACATTGGGTAGAATAGGAGAATGGAAATATCTAAGTCTTTCAGGGGAAACAAAGCTTTCCATTATCTTCTTCCAAAGTGTATTGTCCTGCCCACCACAGGAGATTTGTAAGGGGATAACATGTTCTTCCAGAAGGGCAGCCAAGGAACCCTGGGAAATACATACAGCTTCCTTTTGGAGATCCTGTGGACCCTGGCACTAAGTGAGAGGCTCTGAAAAGTGCTCTGGAAATGAACCTGTCCTACTACTTAATGCACACTTCCCAGACAGATCTGACTTGATCTTCTCTGCAGATACATTACACATTTTGGGAAATCCTATTTAATGGAATATACCACCTTGCATATATTTTCAAGAACTTTATATCCCTCATTAAGGACAAATAATATTTGTTGAAACTTTGCCCATTTATAATATCCCATTTATAATATAATAAAAGCAGTGTCTCAAAATACACTATCCTATCAGTATAAGAAGTTAAATAATTCTAAAGATTCTTTAAATTCTAATGTCTAACAGTAAGAATAAATTAAAATATGTGGTTAATCTTTAGAGATTAAACAGTTAATATTTACACATTCTAGGAAATTACTGAATTTATATACTTCTGTACAATTCCTTATGGAATAGCTTAAGAGTAATAGTCCTTATTTAATTACTTATATCACTGTATCAATAAGAAATTATACGGGCCGGTGAGATGGCTCAGCGGCGTAAGCACCTGCCTTGCAAGCGCGAGGGCCCGAGTTCGACTCCCGGATCCCACATACGAAAAAGGGGCCGGTGATATCGCTCAGTGGCACGGGTGCCTGTTGGCGTACGAGGTCCTGAGGTCGACCCCCCGGTACCACAAAAAAAAAATAATAATAATAATAAGAAATTATACAACAGATATTAAGAACTCAGCCTGTAAAGTTGAGGAGTAATCACCATTTGGATGGACTTACTGATCTTTGCAAAAGTGTTTTCTAAATATGATTCAATATTCAGTGACGTCCAGGTCAGGGCAGCCAAGCCAGGCTGAAGGGCTTCGTCCACTTTAGTCAAATGCGGGACCATCAGTGGCTCGATAGTTGGAGGGATTTGTGACTTCACTCTCTGGTATTCAGCCAGCATCATCTGCAATGAAATGGTATTAAATGATCAACTAATATCCCACTTTTAAGATCTATTCATATCATTTTATGTAAAAGAATTACTTTTATTTAAGGTTAAACTTTAAAGTTCTAATAACTTGGCAGGTAGAATGGTAAAAAACAAAATAACAGAGAACAAAGACTGTTTCTATAATTATAAATTCCTAATCCAATAAATTATAACTGGGGATGAAGAAAAAAAATTTAAGAACCAGAGTTTCCCAGACCCTTCTTAGCCTAAAAGGGGAGAAAAGTATTAACATCAAGTAAGTTCAAGTAACTTTTCTAAACCATGTGAAGCCATGGTAACAGTGCCTTCACCTGTGCGTCACAAGGTTCATTCTTTCACCTCTGTACACAGGTACACTGTGCATCCTGTCCTCGAGCATCTCCTGTGGATCACACTCATCATCAAAAGTGTCTGGGCCACCAGAGCCCATTGCTGAAACTATGGACCAAATCTTGATGCGTGACTTAAAGCACACAGGGAGAGAGTCAGGAGCCAGTGTTGATTTCAACAAGTGCTGTGGCTTTCTATATTATCCATATGCCAAAACAAACTGCTTACATCCCCAGTGCACATCTCACTCCAAGGTCTAGATTCACATATACCAATAGCCTACTTAGTATTCTACACTTGGATTGCTAACAGATATCGTCAGACTTAACATGTCCAAATCTGAAACCTTGCTCTTCCCCCCAAATTCTCTCTGCCCACAGCATTCTCCAAGTCAGCTAATGGCAACTCCATCCTTCCAGCCCACTAGCCAAAACTCAGAGTCATCTTTGAGTCCCCTCCTTCAAGTTCATGTGGAATTCATCAGTTTATTCCATTTGCTCTCTACTCAAAAGAGATCCTATATCTGATCTGTTTACCATGTCCACTGCTAGTACCATCCCAGAGTTTTACCTGAATTATCGGAGTAGTCTACCTTGTCTCCCTGCTTCCACCCATGCCTCTTACACTGTAGACTCAACTTAGCTGCAAGAGTGAACTTTCAAAATGTTACGTCAGATTATGTTACCCCTCTGCTTACACAGCTACATGGTCCCATGTAATTCAGAGCTCTGAGTCCTTATCCAAAGACTTGGAGAGGTCACTGATCTCCCCAGTCTTATTCCCATTACTTCTCTGTCCTCATCTCCTACCCCTTCTCCCACTGACCTGTTCCTGCCCTAATACCTTCCTTGCTGATTCGTAGCCTTGGGGCCTTTGGGCCTCCTTGAAATAATTCCTCAGATGGCACCTTCTCAATTAGGCCTACCCTGACAACCTGTTTAAGATGCTAAATCAACACCATACATTCTATTCTGTGCTCTACTTTTCTCACAACAGCGGTCACTCTATTCCAATACACTATATAATTTACCTATTTAAAATTTTCATTGCTTATTTTCTGTCTTACCCAAATAGAATACAGATAGTTCTGACTTAAAATAGTGTGAAAATGAAAAGCAATCAGTGGAAATTCAGTCATTTGAATTTTTTAATTTTGATCTCCTGGGCTCACAATATCCGTGATGGTACATTCTCAAGACGCTAGAAACAGCAGTGAGCTGGAGCCCCAATCAACCATGAAATCATGAGGGTTAAACAACCAAAACTCTGCTGTATATTATGTTACCAGCATTTTTGATACACATATTCAATAAACTACATGCAATATTCCATACTTTATTATAAAATAGGCTTTGTGTTAGGTGATTTTGTCCAACTGTCAGCTAATGTAAGTATTTTAATCACATTTAAAGTAGGCTAAGCTAGGCTATGATGTTCAGTAAGTTAAATGTATTAAATGCATTTTTGACTTAAGATATTTTCAACTTAATAATACATCCATATTACACAATCCCATAATAAGTAATGAATCATCCTTATAAGTTACACAAAGCCAGGAATTTTATCTGCTTTGTTCAAGTGCCTGACACTGTAGCTGAAACATAGGAGATGATCAATCAATACTTCTCTTATTAATTAATTAGTTGTTATCAGAGGGAGTATTTATGGTCCAAAACTTATGGATTTTGGTTCTCCACTAAAATTTACTTATTGTGGGCCGGTGAGATGGCTCAGCGGCTTAAGCGCCTGCCCGGCAAGCGCAAGGGCCCGAGTTCGACTCCCAGAACCCACATACGAAAAAGGGCCGGTGATATCGCTCAGCGGCACGGGCGCCTGCTGGCGCGCAAGGTCCTGAGGTCGACCCCCCGGTACCCACAAAAAAAAAATAAAATAAAATAAAATAAAATTTACTTATTGTATAACATTGAAAATTTTGTCTAGATGTTAGCATTTTTAAATAGTTTGATAGTACTTCTACCTTCAAGCATAATGTCAATAGCAATTAACTATAAGAAGGTAACTTTAATGTGTTTCTTAAATACAATTGTTTTAAGCCTGTAATTATAATGCAAATAATACCATAGCTTTGATATTAGGTCAATAATTTCTTAAAGGTTTCCTTGGGGTACTAACGCCAACATGGTCCATAATAAAAATGATCCTTGGTACGTTTGAAAAACACTATATATAGTATCTCTACTTTTGGACAGTGCAACTAATAGTAATGATTCCAAAAAACCTGCCATAAGGATATAAGAAGTCCTAAAGGGCTTTGAGAATTTTTTAAATGCAACATTTCCCGAATGGACTTTATAATCCTTTCTTCATATAATTCTTTTCCTCAATGTCTATAATGCCTTTTCAATTTCCAGGAAAGCCACATTAGGAAAGCCTAAATTTATGGTTCTATTAGCAGCTACTTACCCACTGCTTACCTACTTTTCAACGTCCATCACTTATTCTACCTGGGAAACAGTTCTTAGAATCTGCCTCCAGCAGGCTTTCTACTTCTCACCTTTAATCCTTTAACCCCAAGAGGTATTATACATTCATTTTGCAAATGAGAGGCCAAGGCTTAGAAGGTAATTTACCCAAAGATAATGGTTTGAATCCCAATCAAATAAGTTTCAGAAGCTATATGCTTAGCTATTAGCCTATGCTGGCTCATCTCTTCTGGTTTCAACTCTCTTCTAAGCTCTCAGCTACTTTGCATAAAACTCTGTTAAATATTCAAATCTCTGCATCTACAGGAGGACTTTAGATCATCCCTCAAAAATGTCAAAATCTGCTCTTACCAGTCATTCATGTTGAAAAGGAACATTTAACTCTTTAAACCCCAAAGATATAATAAATGTAGATCAGATAATTTACATGTTCAAATGTCATTTACAAATGTGGTGGCTTTAAGATACTTCTGCTCCTGCTGTCCACATAGGATTGGGTCTCTGTGCCCTCCCCGAAATTGAAGCGGGCTGATGGAGACCAATAGGGTACAGTTCAACAGATGCTATGAAACATTCCAGGCTGTCATAAAGGTCATGTGGCCTCCTCCTCGTTCACTGTGCCACTTGCTCCTGAAATTCTACTACCCCGAGGCCTCCACAGTGAGCTTCATGTATGGATGCTTCAGTCCATAAGCAAGTTGAGTGCATCACTCAAGCCCTGCTCATATTCTTTAACCACAGAACCACAAGACATCATGAAATGTTTGTTAAAAGCCATTACAGCTGAGGTTGTGTGCTGTCTACAACTGATAACTGAAATGACAACTCTGCAGACAAAATAATCATTAGCAATTGTATAGTCATGTAAATATGATTTCTTAGTAATGATATTTTCTTCGTAAATATGTAGATTGACTAAATGATTTTGCTAAGATACAAGAATATAAAAGAAGATTCCAACATGCTAACTATTTTATGAGTCCACATTTGAAGAATGTCTGCCCATTGCCAAGATGAACTTCTTAATACAGCATGAAGTAGTGGAGAGACAAGTCCTGGATCTGTCCTAATTCAGCCACTTAGCTACAAGACCTTGGATAAGTCATTCAACCTCTCTGAGCCACAATTTTTGTCATCTGTAAAATAGTGTTCTGTCCCACCTACCTAACATGGTGGTGAGAAAGATCAAGTTAAATGTGAGCATGAAAATGGCTTAAAATGTAAAGCTTTATGCAAGTGCATGGCGTTAGTGTTAACATATGATGTTAACCGCTATGAAATTTTAATAATAGTTTCCTTGTTGTCAAACACCGTGGCTGGATCTCTGACCTCATGGCTCTTATCCTCTGGGCAGCAGCATCCACCTCTAGTGACCATCACCAGCTTTATGAGGTTTTTCTTACCTTTGGCTTCCTTGACACTTGGTCTTATCCCACCTTAAAATCTGGTTCTTCATTTTATTTGCTTATTTTTCTCTTCTATCATACAGGTCAATATTGAAATAACCCCATGTTTGGGCCAGTGGCCTTCTACTCTTCCCTATATATATTCTCTCCATACGAATTCTCATCCAGAATAATGGGTGAATATATAGAAACTACATTCTGCTGTCGAAAGTTTGCCTCCAACTTTTACTGCTCCACTGAACTCGACTTACATATCTGATAGCATGTATAACATCTCCACTTGGGCATCTGCAAATGATCTTGTACTTAGAAAGAAACTATTGATTTCTACCTGTCCTCCAAAACAAACTAGCTCAAGTCATTGTCATCTTCATAAATGAGACTGACCATCAGGGCCAATGCATATTATTGTGCAAGTTCTGCAGAATGCAGCCCACACAGAAATACATGGTAGCCTTCTCCATTATCCTTAAGTTCCCTTATAATCTTCTGGTTGACATAGCTCTGAAGTTCTCTGATCATCTCTGGCTGCCATTTTAGTTCAAGCCACCAACTGCAAGATGGACCAATGCAGCAACCCACAAACTGGCTTCTCGTTGATATTGTGCCTGCCTTTAAACCCATTTTCCACACAGCAACAAGTATGATTTTAATTATGAGTGATACCATGCCTTTTTCTACTCAAAATCCTCCACTGGTTTCTTGGTACACTCAAAATTAGACCCCAGCTTCCGGTGTTGGCATACAAGGTCTGTAAGAGCCAGGTCCAGTCGACTCTGCAGCCTCATGCCAGGCCACTGTCCCTCACTCATCTGCTCCAGGCATCCTGGCCATTTTTTGTCATCCAGTATAACACATCGCCAGATTTTTAAATGCACTGTAGAACTAGCCAAGAAGAGGAAAAATAAAAGCACTGTACCTTCATGTTACTGAAGTTCTTTTTGTATATATCCCGTTTCTGGAAGAGGGCAGCTGCAAATGGTGAGACTTCCAGACCCATCTGTGACATGCACTCTGTTTCTCTAAACAAGATTAATATCTGAGGGTCAAAGTTCACAAACAACTCCCCCGTGCCAGGAGCCTTCACCAGTAAAGAAGCCTCCAGGCCTATGTGAATCCCTTCGATCTGTAGGAAGAAGTCAACATCATTACTACAGAAAACTCAGTGTGACACAGAGTATCTATCTCAGCCATTTCTGGCAATCAGGATCATCAAGTGTCCTTGCATGAATCTGAGCTTCATGAGTTACAGACAATGGGATCACTCGCTCTCCAAATGTCACTCAGAAAATAGACTTCAGGTTCATGATGATGATATCGCACAGTCAAGTCAATAAAATGTTTCATTCATGACCTCCACACTTGATAGATAATGGACACTGCAGTAGTGGAGACTTCTCAAAAGCCATTCAGCTCCATGACAACTTTAGTTACATTCCTAATACAGTTTTGCAGAGCTCACTAAACTCAGTTTTCAGTTATCTAGAGGTGCAAAGAATATAGCTATGGAGACGCGGCTTCCTGATAATCCACAAAGAAATACAAGCATCAGCAGGGTTTAACTAGATTAACTACTAGAACAGCCAAAGAAAATGTAAGACTCTGTTTAACAGACACACTGGTGTTTACCAACACATTCCAGATCTCACTGCATTTTGAAAAGGCAGAGACCTAACCAATGGAGTAGGGAAAACAATAAACAGGATTTTCTCACTTAGGAGTTTGTAAATTAAAATAAAAATGATTTTCTATTACCTGGCTTAAGACTTTTGTCAAAATTAATAATTTTTAAATTAATAATTGTTTTCTTCCATGAGCCTATTTTAATATGGCACACATTTACCTACACTGAACAAAATGATTTATAAAGTACCTGTAAATACAACATCCTACAGGCACATCCCTGACAAATGTTAGAGGGGGGAATCCCGCTGTGTGTGGACAATGGGGACCTCTCACAAAACATCCTTTAGGGGCTCACCTGTTGAAGCCATGCCCTGTGGTAGAGAACCTCAAACTCCAGGAGGACCCTGGCCACCCTGTTGTAACTGCGAATTATAGGCTTCGCTTCCGGCGTCCTCAGCACAGTTGGGTGCTGCTGGAAGAGCTGCAGGGGTTGCTGGATTCTGTGGAAAAGCTGACGGGCCCACAAGATCTTCCCAGCAATGGGAGGCTGGTCTCGAGCCAAAGGAGGATCGTACTTCTGCTTCATATACAGCTTTGAAATCATATCAATGTCAGCCCCATAGTTCTCGAGGATCAGGAGGTATTTGTCATCAATACTGAGATTAGGTATACCCAATCTGATTAAAATGCAAATCAGTAAAAGATTTGGGTTGATGGAAAGTTATTTGCTAATCTTATTTATGAACACTGATTTTAAAACATGTGCCATTGGAAAAGAATGAAATAGTTCTGTAGCATATGAAAAGAATCAAAATAGTATCAATTCTTACAGTAGCAAAGCTTTGAGAAGAATTTTTTTAATTACTTAAATATTAGACGGTATTACTGTGGCAGTCACAAGATACTTCAAAGCTTAGCGTATACTCTACTTGCAGAAATAAAGCAAATCCTTGATCCTTCAAAGAGGTAATCCTCCTAATCCTCTGAAAAAAAACTGTGACTTTGTGGCTCAGACTGTCAAAAGAGGCTTTTCTTGGATTACACTATGAAATAATAATAATAATAATAATAATAAAAGCTAAACTATGTTCATATTATCCCAATTTAGAAAATGGAACTTAGAAAATTATTCTTTACCTTTCAAATTTTTTTAACATACTTAACGCTTGATTTGTGTCTTGAATCTTTTCAAATGTAATATCCATGAACTTCTGTAACTCGTTCTAAAATGGAATAAAGCTTGATTATGAACAATAAATCAGCATTGGTAATTTTTTACTTAGCAACAAGCGAAAATAGCTCTCCATGTTCTACAAATATCTAAAATAGGGAACAAAATACAACAGAAAAATTATTGAGCTTAAAAGAAAATTAAATGCCCAGAAGCAAAAATAGAGCTCTGAAAGCCAGCGGGTCGCTGAGTTGCACCAGACTAGGCTCCATGCATGCTAGCCAGGCACAGGGCCTTGGGAGGACCTGGGGCGAGGTCCCGCTGCGGGGAGAGCTGTGCAGTACTGATATTCCTGACATATCTTACGAAATCCAGGAGCCACAAAGCGCTGCCCAGCGTTTGCAAAGGGAGTTAAGTGACCACAAGTCCGGAAAGCTGCAGTGAACTTTGCCACCTTCCCAGAGCTTGAATACCCTAGAACAGGGTTCCCATGCTTTTTGTCAAGAACCAAATAGTAAATATCTTCAGCTTGGTGTGATGCAGGTCTCCTCACAGCTACTCACTTCTGCCACTGTAGTACAAACCGGCAGGGTTAGGACTTGAACCTTGGTATCATTTGCCGACCCCTGCCCTAGAGCAACTGAAGTCCTACATGTACCACATGCAGAGGAAGAGCACAAGTTGATATTGCACCCTACATGGAAAGGATCACCCAGGAAACTAACATAAAAGCTAGTCTGGAAATGTAAAGTCATTAGGCCTGCAGCAGAAGCAATACAAAGCCATGCCATGGAAATACGTTCAAAGCCACAAGATTCCCCCAGGAACTACACAAATAACTCCAAAAAATAAGACAAAGTGAGACTTTGAAAACCACATGAGCAAATGATCTTTGAGGAAGAGGCAGTAGGATGCACAAAGAGAATCATGACCCAAGTCCTAGGAACGATGGAACAGTCTGAAAGAGACTATAAAATTGTTAAAGAGTAAAGAAGAAACAAACAACAGAATGGTATAAAACAGAAAGAACTCAGATTTTAAAAAACAGAACTTAAATATAGAAAAGAGAAAATTACTGCAATCAATGTACAAAGGAAACAAATCACATATACTTGAAAATAAAACAAGGAAATTGCAAGAGTGTTCTAATAAAAATCACTCAACATGTGAAGAAATTTTAAAAAGGGAAAATGCAAGAAATAAAGTATAATAGAAATGGAAGTTAGAAAAAGAAGGGCTAACAAACATCTATTGGAAGTCCTGGGAAAAGGGCCTAATGTACAAAAATGTGCTATCAAAAAACATGGTGAGTGCAGCGCTGAGGACCATCTAGTGGAAAGGTAAGGATCTTCCTCAGAAAAGTGTCACATGGAACGTGTGTGAGAGGTTTCACCCTGTTCAGTACAGTCGGTTGTGAGCTACAGATGAGTGAAGGTGTGTTTTAAATGTGCTATAAATCATGCAACACGACCAACATATTAACATGAAATTTCGTTTCAAACTACAAAGAAGTGCTAACAAAACACAAGATGTTAAAAATTAGTTTATGAGAGATGAAACTTGGGCCAATAGTTACGATCCTGAGACTAAAACTTCGGGTTCTCAATGGAAATCACCCAGTTCTTGTGCAAAAAAAAAAAAAAAGTGTGTCAATCAAGATCACATATCAAGGTGATGTTGATTTTGGTTTTGACCCTGATGGAATTGTGGGAGCCGAGTTTGAACCCAGGACCACTACAGTGAACTCTGAATATTATAAGCACTTGTTAGAACATTTACAAAATGATTTGCATAGAAAAGAGTCTGAAAAATGGGCAAATGATTTCACTCTCCTCATGACGATGCTCCGTGTCACTCACAACTCTAGCAGGGTAATTTCTGTCAAATAAAACATTACGGTACAGCTTGTCCATCTTACTTACTGGATCTGGCCTCATGTGATTTCTGGCTCTTCCCCAAAATCAAAAGGACCATGAAAAGTAAATGTTTTGAATCAATTCAAGACACCAAGGCAGTCGCAATAGTGTAACTAAAACTATTCACAAAAGAGGACTCCGGAACTGCTTCAGAAGTGATGGCCTAAGTGTGTTCAAAGCAAGGGGGACTGTTCTGAGGGGTATCAATGGCAATGTGCCTTTTAGTGTAATAATTCTTTTTATTTAAACATTCACCATATTTGTTCATCACACAAGTATTTCAAATAATAACAACTGAGAATTTTCCTCCCTTTAAAAAGAAAAAAGAGAGGCCGGTGAGATAGCTCAGCGGCATAAGCGCCTGCCTGGCAAGCGTGAGGTCCTGAGTTCGACTCCCGGTACCCGCATTAAAAAAAAAAAAAAAAAAAAGACATAATAAAAAAAAGAAAAGCCTTAAATCATCAAATGAATGAAGCACAACAAATTCTAAACAAGACAGTTTTTTAAATCACCCCTACAATTCACACAGAGATGTCAAAGAGGAAGAGAATAATGATATTAAAAGCAATGAGAGAGGGTATAAATCAAAATATCCATACAGAAACAACTAGGGCCAGTGAGATGGCTCAGCGGCATAAGCGCCTGCCTGGAAAGCGTGAAGTCCTGAGTTTGACTCCCGGTACCCACATAAAAAAAAAAAAAAGAAAGAAAGAAAGAAATAACTAATAGGTGACAAATACCTCATGGGAACAAGAGATATCAAAAGTCAATTTAAAAACAAAAACTATTTTCTAAGTGCCAACAGAAAGTAACTTTGAAACTAAAATTACATATAAAACCAGACTAGCATTAAAGTTCAAAAGCAACTTTTTAGGTATTTGGGGAGCAAGGTGGAAAGCATTTACCATTAATAGACCATTGGGAAAATAACCACTGGAGGACATATTTCTTTAAGATGAGAAGGACAAGATGGCAAGAGGCAGCAGGAAATAGGGAAATCTGTTACTGGGTTGTTAATTCTAAATAACTACTAACAATAACAACAGCAAGAACCGTGGAAAGTTTAAAAGCAAAGTGAAACTAAAATGCAAGATTGTAATAGCATGGAAATGGAGGTAGATAAAAATAGCAATTAGTTTTAAACTTTCTTAAGCTAGATATATGCTAAATCCACTAAAAATATAAATAGATACTATTGCTTCCAACCAGTGGAAAAGAAATAAAGGAAAAAATAAAAAAAATTAATAAAATGTAAAAAGGAAGCTATTTTAAGAAAACATGCTTGAAACATAATTACAAAATAGGAAGTAAAAAAAAAGGAAAAATATTTCGGGCAATACTAAAAGAAAATTGAAGTAGCAATATGAATACTACACAAAATTGATTATAGGGCAAAGAACAACACTGGAGATAAATATGCTCAGTATTTATTGCTAATGAGAATAGCTAGAAAATGTACCAGTTTTGAGCCTATAAGCATCCAATTAATTGAATCAATATACATAAAATATACTTGACTTGATCACAGATTCTTAGAACCGATAGATCAAATAAATCAAACAATGTTTAGTAAATCAGTACACCTATATGTGGGAGTCAGCACTGAAAATAAGTATATGAAGCACTTTCATCTAGGCTGTAGATGTGTCCATCCTGTCACGTCAGCTAAGGACTCTGCAGACGGGAGTATAGCATGACTTGCAGGGAGGCCTTAGTCTTGCAGCTTCAGGAGGTGGCACATTTTCTGTGCTGTTCCCAAGCATTGCCAGCCTATCAGCTCAAACCTATCAGCCCCGTTCCTAATGCTATCACCTTAGTGCAACATGTACTTTTCTCAAACTCTCTTTTGGACTTCTCTAAGAGAACCTTTTTTTCTCTTTAAACATATAAGATAAAATATTCCTTTAATAAACAGAGTGGCCATGAGCCCTCTCTTCATGTTACAAGTCTTCTTTCATCGTGTGACATGATCAGCCCCAATATTAATAATCAGAAACTACACTATTAGAGTGGCCAATATCCAGAAAACTGGAAACATCACGTGCTGGCAAAGATTTGTAGCAACAAGCACTCTGTTCTTATTCACTGCTGGTGAAAATGCAAAATGGCACTGCCACATTGAAGGACAGTGTGGTGGTTTCCTAGGAAACTGAAAATATTTATACTGTACGATCTAGCAATCATGTTCTTTGATATTTACCTAAAGGAGAAAAAAGCTTATATCCACACAAAAACCTGTATGCTATATTTATAGTTGCCAAAACTTGAAAGCAACCATTACATCTTTCAGTAAGTGAGTGGATAAAGAAGTTGTGGTACTTCACAACTAAATAATAGAATATTTAGTTGTGCTAAAAATAAATGAGCTATCAAGCCACGAAAAGACATAAAAGAAATGTAAATGCATATTACTAAATGAAAGAGGTCAATCTGAAAAGGCTATATGGGTATGCTTCCAACTATGTGACATTCTGGAAAAGACAGAACTATGAGGACAGTAAAAAGATCAGTGGCTGTCAGGAGTCCAGATATTAAAAATATAGTGGTAGCCAGAGGAGGGAGGCATGAATAGGTACAGCATAGAGAATTTTTAGGATAGTGAAAATACTTTCATAATACCAGAAGGGTAGATACATATCATTGCACATTCATGCAAAGCAATAGAATGGACAATACCAAGAGACCACTAATGCAGACTATGGACTTTGGATGATAAAGATATGTCCCTGTAGGTCCATCAATTATACAAAATCACTCTGAGAGGGGATGTTGATAACGAAGGAGGTTATGCATCTGAGGGAAGGCTAGAGTCAGGGGGTCTGTGGTAAATCTCTGCACCTTCCCTTCAACTTTTCTGACAGCCTAAAGCTGTTCTAAAAAGGAGTTAATTTTTAAATGTCTTAAAAAATATATAAAATAATTAATAACCTAATTGAAAGCCTGACAGGATGACATAAAGGAAACCAAATCTCAAGTGGAAACATTACTCTTTCCAAGCACACATAGAACATTTGCAAAACTTAACTGCTGGGCTCCAGGGTAGAGCAGTTGCCTAGCATATGGGAAACTCCAGACATATCCCTGGCACCATAAAGAATTTTTGTTTAAAAGAGGGACAATAGGGGCCAGTGAGATGGCTCAGCAGAGTAAGCGCCTGCCTGGCGAGCGTGAGGTACTGAGTTCGACTCCCGGAACCCACATACAAAAAAGGGGCCAGTGATATCGCTCAGTGGCACGGGCGCCTCCTGGCGCACGAGGTCCTGAGGTTTACCCCCGGAATCTACAAAAAAAAAAAAAAAAGAGGGACAATAAACTATAATAAGCAAGCAAACTAAATTTATATTCTTAAATGTTACAGAGTAAAATAACAAATCATAATGAAAGTATGTATTATTATAAACTGAATGACAGCATATGCCCTGCACATTAAAATTTGTGAGAACAGCAATAGCAGTAATTATGTTCCTTAGTATAAAAGATAGAGTTTCATGCATCTATTAAAAAATAAAAGAAAAACTGAAATGAATGATCTAAACAGTCAATAGAGAAAAGATGAAAATAACAATAGACTAAATCCAAAGAAGAGAGGACATTTTTTAAAGAAAATTAAAAACAAAAATGGGCTGGTGAGATAGCTCAATGGCATAAGCGCCTGCCTGGCAAGCGTGAGGTCCTGAGTTTGACTCCCGGTCCCCACACAAAGGAAAAAAAGGGCCGGTGATATCGCTCAGCGGTACAAGCGCTTGCTGCCAAGCGCGAGGTCCTGAGGTCGACTCTTGGTACCCACATTAAAAAAAAAAAATTGAAAAAGAAAAAGGGGAGAAGATTAACAACTTTAAAATTGCTTGTTTGAAAGAAAAGATAATACTGACAAACCTTTGGTAAAATTGACCAGGGGAGAGGGAGACAAATTCACACTCAAATTATCCGCCAAATGAAAGTCTAGTAAAGTAAGATGAATCAAAAACTAAATTTGTTTAAAAAGCATTAAAGACAAAATGTACTACAAAAGTTAGGACTTATATACCAAAGTTTAAAGAAATACTTCTCTCAGGGGATCATGTAAATGTTAATAACACCACATGAATACCCAAATTTCATTAGGGACCACATTAATTATGTTGACCGTAATACCAATACAACAGAAACATGATTATCATCAGTATTTTCATTGCAATTAAAATGGTACCTATAGCTATATCCCTGTATGTCTTTCTATTTAAATGCCATCGTCTATATACAGCACTGCAATAAATGAGAAATGATGAAAAAACAGAAAAAAAATCTTCTCCTGCCTTCATGCAACTTCCACTGGGTGTAGGATTGGGTCAGGGTGAACAATTAGCCGTCAATAAAGGTGGGAGGATACTACTTTCTTAAAGCCTTCAAATCTATTTTCCAAAACATTATTTATGGCTTCTCCTGAGAACTTTACACATCTTACACTAGTGTAGAATTTTGCCCATCCCTGCCAAAAATTGCACCAAAAAACTACGCACAATTTACAATTTGTTCATTTCAAGATTCAGTGCAGAGTTATAATTAAAATCTGAATTTAGTTAAATAAAATTTTAAATGTATTTTATTATTTTCTATTTCATGATTCAAGGTAAAGTCTCTATTAATTCCTTTTTTCTCAACTTACCAGATAGAAGTTTGGAGTCTATGCAAATTTAAAACAACCACTAATGGATGTAGTATTAAAATGAGAAAACCAGTGTGATATGCAGTAAGAATTAGCACCAAGATAGGCTCAGTTTCAGATAAAGTTAGGTCAGAAGTGATCTGGCAAGACGAGCAGGGAGCGGCATTCAGGTCCTACTGGAAATACCAGCATTGAGACGGCAGAGCCATGCAGAGGCAAGCTCAGTACCCCATGCCCACTCGGCAAATCCCAAAGTTGAAGGAGTTCCAGTCCTATTACAATACATCACTGTCTTAAGTACTTCCCACTACTTCTACTGAAAGTGTACTTTATTTATTTATTTTTTTATTTTTATTAGTGCATGTTTGCCTATCTAATGATTGCACTCATCATGGGGAGTCAGGATATGTACGTAACACAACCTAATTCTTTTTACTTCCCCCTTCCCTCCCCTCTCTTCCTCCTCCCTCCATCTCTTAGTCCTTTTCTCATTTGCAACAGATCTATCTCCCTCTTTCCTATTATGTATCTTTTATTTTCCTCTTTGATTTACTTGGGTTTTTTTTTTTATATGATAGTATTTCTTTTGCAAAGGCAACATGTGAAGATCAGAAAACTCCCCTAAATAAAAGAACTGTTTAGGTATATTACCTAAATAAATACTAAATGTTCTAAATGTTTAGAATGTAAACATTCTAAATGTTTCCCTACATAAGGAATCTCTATGCGTAAACTGCAGAACTACAGTAGTTATAACCCTTCCACCTCTGCCTGACAGATGTTAGCAAATCTTACTGAGCCCAAACACTAGTGCCTATTCTTCCTTGCTTTTCTACTACGCAGCTTCACACAGGCCTAGGCTAAGCTCTCTATGAACTTATAAAACCTTGAATTAGTTTCCTTTTGTCTCCGAGCCTGCGATCCATTCTAAGGCTGGTAAGAAGAGCACGCAGTGTTTGGGGAATGGGCGGTGGAATCATCACACTAGGCTTCCTGTTAGCTCTGAGGTCGCAGCTCCTGCTCGTCTTCCTTTAGTTCGGTTTGGGCCCCTCAACAGTCCATCCTTTACTGAGCAGTTTCTCCTTTCTCCTGCTGGAATCTGGGTTTCTAGCCTTTCCACAGCCCACCTGTGTGGCTCCAACACACTGCACCTCTGTGACCCGTTAGCACCAGCACGAACCCAAGCCTGGATGATACTGTGGGCTCTGATCCACTGAAGAGTAGAGCTCTGGTCACAATCCTGACCCAAACCCCTCCTGGACCCCCAATCCCCAAGTCTCACTTGAGATGCTACAGTTGTGGAGCCTCTCCACACCTTGTCCCCAAATCTCATCACATCCACTCACTCTATCCAGAATCCTGGAAAGGCAAGTACTTTGCCCCAGTTTTATAGAGATAGGGAATAAAAAGGAGAGAACACAGAATAACTAGTTAAACAAAAGATAACAGAGAAAAGGATAAAGAAGTCAAAGGAAAACTAGTTGGCAAATCAAATTCGGAGTGGGCCATTCGGGGGATAGAGGACAAGATGAATAAGTGCTAAACTTAGTAAAAGAAAAGAGAAAGGGCAGTAGAAACTTGCTTAAAAACCAATCTATAGAATATGATAAAACAATATTTTCAGTACTGCAAGAAGTGTGTACAGGCTTGACAGGGTCTCACTAAGCTGCTAAATTGCCCAGGTTGAGCTCAGATTTACAATCCTGCCTCAGCCTCCCAGACTGCACAGATCATAGGGATTATAGGTGTGCATTATCACACCCAACCAACACAAGCATCTTCCTGGCATCGAGCACACCCTGTTCAGTGAAGTCCTTCCTAAACCCCTTCAAGCAGAAGCATGGATTTTCTTCCTCCGTTCACTTCCTCTCTTAGAGGTTATGGGAACATGATCAGATTCCAGGCATGTTTTGCAGGTCTATCCTCCCTGCAAGTTTCTGTACAACTTGGACTATGTCTTCTTATCTTTGAATCTTCACTCCTGGCATATTATCAGAATACTATTTTTATAACTAGTCATTTGAGCCCTTATTTGCCCTTTTATACCAGCTATATTCATTCCCTTGCTCTAACTTACTCACATTTCAAACCTATCAGTGCTTTCTGTCTGATTGTGAGCTTTGAGGGCAAATCTACTTGATTTATTTCTGCATACACAACCCACAGCATAGAAGCCTAATACATCACCACTATACAGTAAATGCTTATTTCATTACAGTGAAAAGAAGGGAGTGGAGAGAGGGGCTTCAAAACCAAAAAGTTCCAGGAACCACCATATTTAAGGCTTCTATGGCCAGCTAGAGCCCTGTCTTTGAAATCTCCCTCACATCCCTAATCTGCTTAGGCTACCTCTGATTGTAATCATTGCTGTAAAGTAACAAAGAAATGGAAACAAATGTCCCCACCTCTAATGAAGCTACAGTGTTTCAACAGAAGATGAAAGTTAACTTTCTAAGAACTAAAGACAAGCAGAAGTCTGTGATTACAGATCATTACCCAAAGCTATATTTATGACCCTTTAATCCACAGGGAAAAAGCCTTTAATTATTCATCCGAAATCACAAAATGAGGTTGAGGTTGCTATCAACTCTATGATGAAAACGCCTCTCCCTTATGAATGGGTAATGATTAGCAGCATTACACAGAAAGGAAAGAAATAAACATGAAATCACCCAGAGGAATTTTATTATACAACCTACATGAAGGTCATTAGTCTGCTTGCAAAATTCTTCATAATCCTGGTCAAAATCCATTTTCCTCTGGTCCAAGAAATTATATTCCTTTTTCTTTATGGTTGTAATGATGTTCTGAAATATTATGAGACAAATAAGATAACATTTCAATATTCTTGCATTACTTAACTAAATCTGATGCTTAAATTCAGAACTCATGCAATTATTCTCAAAATATCTGTTTAAAAGGATGCTTATGTCTGTATTTACTCACATTGCTTAGTGCTTATTATTTTAAAGGCAATATAATGTTGCCATACTGCATTCAGAATAGCAAGCATTTTCATGACATTTAATATAGTTTAGGAGAAAACATAAAGTAAGAATCACATCTGAAAATTAGGAGGTATTTTCCCTAAAAGTTTCTTGTTAATCACATCTCAAATTATTTTATTTTTTTAAAAAGCCCAGAGCAGACCTGACCAAAATATTTTTTGTTGGGGTGTTTAAATCATCTCAGAAAATAAATAACAAAACACAAACAACATAGGAAGAAAATGATTGTGTTATAATAGCTACAGATGCATCATGACCTTCCAAACCTCAAGTGTCTTAAATAAAATGTCAAACCACAATCAACCACTTAAAAACTCTCTAGAATTAATTGCTTCCTTCTTCCCTATAAAGCTACAGACTGTGACTATGAAAGTACAAATTAGGCAATTCATCTCCTTGAAAATACTATTATCAGAAGTTTTGTTTGCTCTGAACAATGAGCTAAAATGCTCTGTGATCCTTCCTAACCAGGTACTAAGCCATTCTCAAACCAGGTGCCCATACTATTGAGAATGGCATATCATTTTTATTAAGAACACGGGGCAGGGCCGGTAAGATGGCTCAGCGGCTTAAGTGCCTGCCTGGCAAGCGCGAGGGCCGGAGTTCGACTCCCGGAACCCACATACGAAAAAGGGGCCGGTGATATCGCTCAGCGACACGGGCGCCTGCTGGCGTGCGAGGTCCTGAGGTCAACCCCCGGTACCCACAAAGAAAAAAAAAAAAAGAACACGGGGCCTCCTTCCGCAATCTCCTCTTCAAAGTCACTTCCGTTTAAACATCCATGCAACTCTCTCAATAGACACAAGTGTATAAACTGCACAACTTCTCGAATCAAGTTTACTGGTTAAAATAGCCCGCTCTTTCGGGTTATATAACTACACAATTAGTTATACAGATTGGGTATGTTTATATTACATTAAAATGTCCAAAAGAAGTATAGAAAAGCTACATTTTAATGTAGCAATTTAAAAGATTTAGGGACCAGAGGAAATACTGCTCTATGACTGGCTTTAATGGTCACTTAAGAGTATTAAGTTAAATAAATGAAATTATTAATCGTGACCTTAAAAAAAACTAGTCAAACTCAGTATCCTCAGTCACTTACTGGACAATAATGTATTGCACACCTATTATGTGCCAGCAAACTTTGAAGATACAGGAACAAGCAGAACAGACAAACAGCCCGGATGGATAGTTACACACTTAGTGGAAACAGGGTTTCCGGATATACGTAAATCACAAATGAATGAAGGTGATCATTTCTGGCCATGGTAAATGGGTAATGTGACTTAGAGTAACTGAAGGAAAACTGAGGTCGAGGATCTCTTCACTGGGAGAGTTGTCTACATCAAGATCTGCAGGCCAAAGAGGGACCCACTGTGTGATGACCCAGAGGCAGCACCTCTAGGCCGGCGTGGGAGCTCAGAAGCAGCACTGGGGTTGGGGGCTCTGTGAGCCCTCTGGAGACTGAACTTGCCTTTCCTGAATCCAAGGGCTATGAAACGAAGAGAAGGGCAGCACAGGGTGAGGATGGAAGGACCACCAAGCAAAGAGCACAAAGTTCATTTCCTTGATGCCTTTTCAGCCCTTGCATCGGCACTGATACACAAAATTCTCCCTTTGTGCCTTGATGGGCCAATTGCATGCTACCTTACTACTGTCTGCTGTATCCATTTTAATCAGTATTTTGCTTTAAATTTTCAAAGCAGCTTCCCATTATTTTTTATCAGGTTAGAAAAGACTTCTTATCTGCCTTCAGTTGTATAGTTCAACTTCTTATTAAAAAATAACCTTTGAAATATGTCCCAAAGTCAATTTTTCATTAAAAATGAAAAATAATTCGTAAGATTCCAAACTGAAAAAATAAATAAATGTATTCTCTTTGTCTTGAAAAACTGTCACTTTCAAAGCAGTTTTGCAGATGACACACAGCATATGTATTGTTTCCTGCTATATAAAATTTTGTCTTTTTCTCTCCCAAAACCTGATGTATTCAGGAAATAAAAAAAGATTCTTTATATGGGCCTAAACTGTTAGAGTACAAAAAATAATATGTGGCAGTAAATTATACCATCTTTTTCAAATTCAAGTAGAAAATAATAATTCAAATTCTAATATCACTGTTTCCAAACAAGAAAAATTGACTGTACCCATATTAAGAAGCATATTTTGTTTGTATGCTTTGTTTGAAGACTTTTTAAAGTCTTCAAAATATTATTATATCACTGTACCTGCTTTCAAACTAAGATTCATAACACAGTTTATCAATGGATAAAACATAGAACAGTGAAGATAATTAGGAATATTAAAGCTACAGTAAAATCTGGTCCTTTTTATGTTTTAACATGGCAAATGGAATGTTTAAATGTATAATGGAATATCATTTTGATGTCATTTAGTGCCTGACACATTGTATATTCTTCATTAGATATTTCTTCCATGAATAAATGAATGAATAATTTATATTTAAATTTTTTTCCTGTGCTACTAATGAAAATGTTTTCTAATGATAATTAATTTTAAACTATTGGGAAGTCTTACTTATAACCACATACTTGAAAAGAATTCAATTAGCATCATAATGCACTTCTCAAATAAATCAAATGTCCTTATTGTTAAAGGGTCATGAGATTATATTTTACATTATAAGCTGATTATTTGAATCATTCTTAATAACATTATTTGCATAAAATATTAAGATTGTTATAGATAATAGAACCAAATATAGTTTTAAAGTATAATACCTGGTACTTAGTGACCATGTTGTCCAGTCCTTCAATTTTAGAGTCTTGTAAGACTGAGTATGTTCTGAGGGTGGTAAAGATGTCCATTATCTTGGCAAGGCGTTGGTGAAAAGCTTCAAATTTGCCAAAAATATACATCTCACTAAACTCAAATTGTTTTTCACTTGGATTTTGTCTGAGTCTTTGTTTTGTCTTGTGAAAGCAGTGCTGATATTCCTTAAAACCAAAAGCCAAAAAACCAAAAACCAAAAGAGTAAGAAGGAAACATAGGGGCCTGGGGCTATAGCTCAGTGGTAGAACACCTGCCTAGCATGTACAGGTCCCTGGGCTCAACCTAGGTACTGCAGCCAAAGAAAGGAAGAGAAGGGAAGGGAAGGGAAGGGGAAAGAAAGGGGAAGGGGAAAGGAGGGGAGGGAGGGGAGGGGAGAGAGGAAGGAAGGGAGGAAGGAAAAAAGAGAAAGAAAGAAAGAGAAAGGAGGGAGGGTGGGGGAGGAACACAAAGGTAATTTTATCTTAAGTGAAGGTGACAACAAATTAGGATGAAAATGCAAAACTCTTCACAGACTCATGGATTTGTGTGAACTTATCAATTAGCCTGGAGTGTCATCTTTCAATATGGCAAATGCTTAATTATTCATGCAACTGAAAGTCGTGGCTTGCCCACCTTGGTTCCACTGTTCGGTAACAGCATCTGGTTCGGTAACCAGAACTTAGTGTGTTGTTGGGAAATAGCAGGGCCCCAGCAAGGGTAGGAAAAGTGAATAAATTTTCTAGAGAGGTTAACAATTTTCTTAACAGTAAAGAATTACTGTTCTTTTCAGCAACAAATAATATAATGGCTAATGATTTAAGATGGTCTCAGCAAAAAAAAATAATAATAATAATAATAAAACACTTAAATATAATATTAAGCCAACTATCACCTCCTTAAGTTTAATTGCAGATAATATTTTTTCCATAACGACATCCTGTGGCTGGTTCCAGATGGACGCGGTTCCATCGTTGGTGATATAGGCTTTACATGCAGATATCATCTGATTTGTCACCTGAAATTTTCCAATAAAGTGGTGTTCATTACATAAAACAGCCACGGATTATAAATCAGTGAAGAAGGTCCTCAACTCTTCTACCTCTCAGAATTCACTACCTGTGAACTCGAGCTTTGGATTTTATTTTCTCATCACAATTGGGTCAAGCACTGGCCCTTTAATATTGGCAAAATCATCTGGAAAATCAACAATTGGGGCCATTCTCTTTATTCAGAATGAAGGTCTTTACCAACCAATGGATTCACTTCTCTGCCTAACAATGAAGAGGAGTTTCCTCTCCTCTGAAGGTCCCTGCTCTAATGCCTGTCACAGATTACAAACAGCATACAAAGTGCAGTTGACCTTCATATCTCATGCTACCATGACCTGCAGTGAAAATGTCAAAAGATCGCAGAGAGACAAATAAAGCTAATTTATAAAACCACTAACATCTTGTTCACCTCCCAAACACTAAAAAAAAAAAAAAAAAAAAAACTTGAAAACATTCTTGATTTTTTTAAGATATTGTAAAGGCAAAATTAAATATCTTTACTGCATGCTTAGGGTGATACAGTGCCTGGAGCTCACAGGGGAGGAGTGAAGGTGTTCGCAAAACAACATTGACCCAGGGCTGAATCTGGGTGCCATACACATGGAGGTTTAGTACACAATTGGCTCCCCTTTTGTAACTACCTCAAAACTCCTATGACAAAAGATTTTTGATAATTAAATAAAGGAGCCAGGCATGGCAGCTAACACCTATAATCCCAGCATTTGGGAGGCATTTGGGAGGCAGGAGGATGGCCACGAGCTATGTAGTAAGCCTGAGCTATGTAATAAGTTCAAGGCCATCCCGGAATACATAGCAAGACCCTATCTCAAAAAATCACCATCAACAACAACAATAATAATAATTAGATAAAGGGTATTTTCACAATTTAATCCTAAACCAAGTCTTGCAAATAATATGCATGAAATTTAGATGAATGATGCAAACAGACTTTTGAGTCTCATTTACTGAGGTAATATTCCCTCGGACCCTAACATGCAGTTTTAAAGTATGAAGAAGCTGGGAAGAATCTTGCAGAGCTGACTTCTTTGTACCTGAGCTACCGACATGAGAGCAGAGGGAAAAGCTTCCCAGTAAGGTGGGCTTTCTCCAGTCCCCAGGAGAACCATGCCTCACTCCCCGTGTGTATTTAGGACACAAGCTTTGATGAGTGGAAAATTCTCCCATATTAATACAGAAATAAAACTGGAAATCATTCCTTGATAAAGAAAAAGTCCTTTGCTTCTTAGAGACTGTTCAAGAGAGGAAAAGCAGCGGTGCTCACCAGTCATAAGGTTTAAACATCATCACGCTTTTTAGCAGAGTCACTATAATGATTATATAGATCACTGGACCACTGCAAGTGGCTTTTATTATCATAATTACTGTTTAACCAACAGCAAGTAAACAACCATAGCATCAAATAAATGTGGAAGAGGCATACAAAATATGAAACAGGAGATAGCCAGTTAAATACAATTTTTCTTAATTAAAATTTACCCAGGAAAAAATGATGGGCTAAGTAACAGAGAAAGAAATTCCAAAAAGAATATTTTTGTTCTTATTATGTAACAAAATATTTATCATAATAATTACTTTTGAAGTAATGCTTTATTTGCTAGACTTCACCTCTCATATTAATTTTATCTCTGTTGATAAACTAAGTCTTGTTTAAATTGTAAGATACACAGACAATGACTTGGGCCAATTTTTAATTATCAAATTATTGGATAATTTTTAATTATCAAAATATTGAGCACTGGGAATAAAATATATGACCATGGACTCTATACTATGCACTTACCTTTACAAATAGAGATGTAACCCTCTCTGAGGTGTTATAGTAACGAGAGATACTGTAGATCATTTTAATTGCACTTATAAGTGTAGGAATAGCATCAATCATGGATATCTGGAAGATATCACAAAAGTTTTCAGGAAAAAATAACAACAAAACTCTAATTAGAATGTCTAATCATTCAATCTTTTTGCATTAGCTAATTTTTAATTTTATTCTGCTTCTTTTTAAATTTTTTTTATTAGTACACGTTTGCAGAGTTATAATGTCTATATTCTTTGCGTGGAGTTGGTTCACTAATACATTGTAATTCCTTTATTCACCCCCTTTTCCTCATATCCCTCCCCCTCTATCTGTTGATCTCCTTCCCATCTGAGAAAGATCTATCTCCCTACTTCCTATTTCTATCTTTTATTCTGTTCTTTATTATAATTTTGGTTTCTCACGTAAGGAAACCATGCAATATTTAAGTTTGTGTGTCTGATTTATTTCACTTAACATTATGGTCTCAAAGGGCATCCATTTTCCCTCAAGTATATCTTCCCTTATAGCATAGTAGTACTCTGCTGTGTGTAAATACCACATTTTTTATCCATTCATCTGTTGATAAGCATAGGCCACTTCCAAGATTGAGCTATTATGAACTGTGCTGCTGTCAACATGGGTGTGCATGGACCACTGTAATATGATATCTTTAACTCTTTATAATGTCTAATTTTTCTCTTAATTAAAATTTGAGGCTTCTATTCAAAAATTTAATATTATAAGCTTTATATGAATATATTAGCAATAATTTTATTTTTATAAGTCATCAAATTTTATTTCCATGCAAAAAACATTAACTTGCTGTTAATGACAAGGAGATTCTGTTAATAATGAATTTTAAGGCCAGTGAGATAGCTCAGCGGTATAAGCGCCTGCCTGGCAAGTGCGAGGTCCTGAGTTTGGCTCCCAGTACCCACATAAAGAAAATAAATAAATAAATAAATAATGAATTTTGTACTAAATGAAAGCAAATACTTCCTAAAGAAAAAAAGATTTTTTAAACACCAGCCAATGAGTTTTCCCACAGTTTGGGGGATATAATCCAGAATGCCAACTGCAATATTTAATGGAAAGTATAATATGCAATATATGTTTTTAAAATGTAACATCTCACAAATACCTTCAATAGTAATAGGTAATAGAGAGATTAGAGATGAGCATAGAAGTAGATACAGAAATGCATGTTTTCTTGAGAATAAAAAAAGGAGCATCTAAGACCTTTCCAACAGACTATCAATCTCTAAACCAAAACTCAACTCTCAGTTCAGCTAGGGCAGAAAGGACCACCAGTAGCCTGAAGAAGCAGAACTCTCGACTCACAGGATCATTGCTGTACAGCGGGTCACAGCACTTCTCAAGTGTGTACAAATATTTCACGTTGTCTTTTGCTTCATTAGCAGCGTCAGTGATTCGAATATCCGTCTCCCGCCAAGTCTAAGCACAACAGAGGAAAGCAATTTTAATGCAATTCCTAGCAGAGGAACTTTCCATAGAAGAGCTGCTAAGAGTCACCACCAGTCCCTGGGGTCAAACTTTCCATTTGCTCTGTGCATCCTGCATGAAACTGAATCCCAGGAGGTGAGGGACACTGCTATGCTGAAGAGCAATTTAAACTATTTAAGTAAATGTTTAGAGGCATCTCCTCCAGACGCTGTCTTGTAAAATCTGTTCTATAACTAGCACAGAGCGCCACAAGGGCAGTACTGCCTGTAAACCCACACCTTCCTTCCTCCTCTGGCTGCTGGGCCCACTCATGTGTCCTCCTCTCTTTCTCTGCCATCTCTGTATTCTAACTCGCTCTCCCTCTCCTCCATCCCTGCACTTCTGTCCATCATTTATGTTGCAATAATTTACTAACGCCAACCATTTACCTTGTACTTTGGGCTACAAACTTAAAAATGGAAGATGTCTAAATAAGAGGAAATAAGAAAAGAATAAGAATTAAGAATTTCAAGGAGGATTAATGGCAGTGTGTCTTGTACTAAAATATTTTTTTAAATTAATACCACATTTTTTAATCACTCCTTGTATATGTTGTTTTCAGTTGCTAAGTTTTGGAGTAATTTGTTTTGTAGTGTAAAACTAAAATACCAGAATCAAAAAATAAACATAGATGTGCTAAGTTTTCATTATTACTTCATCTAGCTGGTCTAATTCATACATACATACACACACATACACACATACATGTATGTGTGCATGTGTGTTTGTCTTAATTACATGTCATGCCCTCTGATAAAACATATACAACAGCCAGCAAATGTCTTTCATTCAAAGCTTATTCCACACTATCCCAAATTATATATGAGCAATATTATTGATCTTAAAAGGTTTTCGTGCAGGTAAAATAAAGTGTTCCTAATTGCTCTAGGAAATCATGCACAGAGAATTCTCACTCTCATTTCATATGGCACCACGAGTGAAACGGTTGACTACCTTCAAAAGCTTGGACTTGGCAGCAGCGAGCACAGCCAACACATCCCTCACATCAGGGCTTTTCAGTTGATCCAAGAGGTAGGTAAACTTGGAAAGTCTTTTTTTCCAGTGCTCCAACTCTCCTCGGGGCCCAACATCATCTGCTTCCTTCCTCAGCTGATTGTTTTCAGCAAGGATCTGTAAATGCACAGAGAAAACGTGAATCACTCAATGGTGCTGGAGACTGAAAAGTTATACGTGAGCAAGAAAAAAGATTAAAATAAAATATTACACTGTCTGAATCATGTTGTATTTTATGCATCGATGGCCTCTTACAATTTAACATGTGTCTATTTTTTAAAGTTCAACAGAAATTAAATTGACTTATTCTAACTGAAAAGTATTTATTTAATGAGCATGAATGAGCTTTTGAAGGCCCTGAATTCAGAAAATTTCCTTGCATGTTCTTTTACCATATAACCTTGGAAAGTCCATGGCTTGAGATTAATTTAACTGTGCTTATTTTTCTGATACAATGTTCACCTCCATTCAGGACTTCTCCCAAAATATTTTTTTAAAGATTAAGTCTCGATCTCCCATGTGGAGGGCAGGATGACCTAGACAACTGTTCATACAGAGGCCCTCCTCAAAAAATTGCCACAGCACAGCCCTCTAGTTACATAAAGTACTACTTTCACCTCTTAGGATCTCACTCTTCTTAACTAACAACCGAAGCTCACATCTTTTGAAAGACATGTGGTAAGATACTTAAACAATGAGAATATCATGATAAACCTTCTTCCACTGGCTAGTTCAGTAGCACAGCATCTGGAACTCATCATAGGTTTCTGAAAATTACCTGTTCCGTCTGTTTGATCCACACTTTCATACAACCTTCTACTTTTTCCAAAGTCTCAGGGTTACTAGCTAAAGTCAAGTAGTCCATAGGTTCCTTCAGGGTTTTCAGTTCAAATATGTCACATTTTTGAAGATTTATCTAATTAAAGAGATGATTAAATAACAAGATGATGTAGGAACCGACCCAAAGTCCAGTGACCTCCCCCACTTGGCCACAATGCTCCCTCCCACGTGGACATCTATCTGATTGTTTAAGTACCTCTCTTGCAGTATGAGGTAGAATCACATGAAAAACCTACTTTTTTAGGTGAAAGTGTCAACAGTTTCATTTCCAACTCAGATGTTAGTTGGAGTCATCCTGCCCTGCTGAATAAAATTTTCTGAACTCCTCAATCTTACATCCATAGGTAAGCATAATGTTCCCTCCCAATGTTCCAATGGGATCAGTATCCCAAACAGGAGAGTGCTGCAGAGGAGCCATTTCTCCCCTGCCCTCCTACAAGTGCCTCGTCTGGGCTCTGTCAACTTCCTGCCGTTTACTTATCTCCTCTTCCTTCTCTCCCACTGCCAAACCCCACCAGACACATCCAAGTGCACATCCACTCTCTTCTGCCACTCTGGGTCCAAATTCCTTTCATTCAAGGATGCACATCAATGCAAGTAAACAAGACTCTCGACTTTGCTCTCGAACATCTGACATGATGAGGAAAATCCTACATCACTGCCAACATTTTTATGAAACCCTCCAAATACATTAATCATTGCCCACTGCTTATATTTAAATTTAGTCACCATTGCATCTTAAGGGGGCAATAAAATTCCCTATGAAATTTTTCAATATTTTCAGCATGCTGGAATTAAAAATATTTAAAGGAAGTATCAACCACTTACATATTTTATTCCTGACTATCTGGTCATTTTTAAAGGAAGAATTTAATCATGCTTACCTTCTCCTTCAAACTCTCCTGTGCACCAGACAGGACACTCACGAAACCTTCCAGAGAGTTCAGGAACTCCTGACGAATGCTAGGTGCATCCTGAAGACCCTCGAGCTCACCCCAGCCCTGACTCGAGGCCTTGAGCGCGGGAATAAAGATGTCCGAAAGCAAACGTCTCACACTGTTTAGCAGGCCCCCATCTGCGGTATCTAACATGTTAAAGTTCACCTCCTGGAAAACGATTAGGGGAGTCTTTATTGTAAAAATTATCCTCAATTCCATCACAGCTACTAAGTCATTTCTAAAGGTTTTTAATTAACCAGATACCTGGTGAAATTACCCAGTAAATTATTGTGGTGGTTAAGATTAATTGTATCAACTTGATTGGCTTGGGAGCCATCTGGAGGATTAGGAAAGCACAATTCTGAGTGTGTCTGTGTGAGCTGTGGAGGAACGACCTTGGGTAGTATATCTGGTCCCTTGCCACTTCCCCTCTGGTACTATTCCCCTTTCTGCTTCCCAGACATCACGAACTAAGCAGCTTCGCTCCACAGTGCCTTTCAACCATGATGTTTCTGCTTTGGAG
This sequence comes from Erethizon dorsatum, assembly GCA_028451465.1. Classification (NCBI taxonomy): domain Eukaryota; kingdom Metazoa; phylum Chordata; class Mammalia; order Rodentia; family Erethizontidae; genus Erethizon; species Erethizon dorsatum. The sequence goes on from CM051833.1 coordinate 63,897,569, forward strand.
TCAGCTGACCACTAACTAAATCCACTGAAACTATGAGCCAAATTAAACCTCTCCTCCTTCACGTTATAAGTGGCAGGTACTATGTTTCAGTGACAGGAAAGCTAACACAGAAAATTTGAATCAGAGAAATTAGATAGTTGCTGTACCTGACCATCTTATTCAGAAGCCTTTGGGGGCCGGTGAGATAGCTCAGCAGCATAAGCACCTGTCTGGCAAGCACAAGGTCCTGAGTTCGACTCCCAGTACCCACATACGAAAAAAGGGCCAGTGATATCTCTCAGTGGCACGGGCACCTGCTGGCGCACAATGTCCTGAGTTCGAACCCTGGTAGCCACAAAAAAAAAAAAAGAAGCCTTTGAAACTACTTTGCAGGAGATGCTTGGAAAGGTTTAGAGAAGCAAACTAGAGAAGACCTAGAGTGTAAGCAGAAATTGATAGGCATTTCTAATCAGAGCTTAGAAGACCAGAATGGTGATAGGAATGCAGACAGTAAAGGCCAGGCTCCTGAAGTTTCAATTAGGAATGAGGATCTTTTGGGAGTGACACAAGAGGCTACACATGTTACACTCTAGGGAAAAAAAGTCTACATTTTGCCCATGTTCTGAAACTTTGTAAAGGCTGGATTTAAGGAGCTATAAGCTAATTGATCTGGCAGAGGAAATTTCAAGGCAACCCAAAATTAAGGCTGTGTCATGGGTACTGCTGGCTGCTTTCAGCCAAATTTATAGTAAGAATTGGGAGCAAAAAGCAAAGCAGAAACTTTTGAAAAACTTAAACTTTAGCTCAGAAGAAACCATGTATAAAGTTGGGGCCAAGGAAGTATGGCTACTGAAATTATTAGAATAAAAGAAACCAACTACTTTTGTGCAAGTACAAAAAAAAATGCCTTTTGGGCATTTTAGGAATTAGCAAGCCCCCACCCATCACAAGTTTAAACATGCAAAAGTGTAAGCCTTTCATTTGAGAAGTGAGCTCCTGGGCCCCCTGCTCAGAAAGAGCTATGTGGGATTGATTTCAATGACCTCGGATATCCAGCCACTCAGAAGCTGCTGCTACCAATGTCCAAGGGGTCCTGGCTACTGCCCATGTTGGTGGCAGCGGTTGGCATCATCCACATGATGTTATTTTTATCAGTGTGTAGAATTTAGTAGTTGTGGAGTCAGAGAGAGTTCTACATAGATTTAAAGGAAAATCTGAGAGACCAGGCAAGAAGCCCCTGAGAGAAAAATGCATGAGGCTATGGGAAAGAAGTCAAAAGTGCCCCCAGGAAGTCAGAGATGCCAGAAACATGGCATGCTGAGGAAAGCTGCAGGCTGTGAGCAAAGCCAACCCAAGAAAGAGGCCACATGGGATGCAACCAGAAAAGCTATAAGGGTGGGACAGGCCAAACTCTCTGGAACTCACATCTCACCACCATGTGCCCTAAATGGCAGATACAGAGATACAAGATTTATGTTTGTCCTCCTGGGTTTTGCTCTTTCTTTGGTCCTATTCTTTTCTATCCCCTTATTCCTCCCTTTTTGAAAGGGAATGTTTACCTTGTGTCATTGTACCTTGATATTATGTTTCTTGTTTTTTACTTTTACAGAGGTTCACAGCTAAGAGTTTACATGGAGTCTCGGAAGACTTTGACTTGTGCTATTGAAAACTGCTAGGACTCAGACTTTGAGGATGGGATTTTTGCATTCTTAGTTATATGCAGGATAGTTGTAACATGTTAGGTGGAATTATTAACTTGTTATGTGTTTATTTGGAGATTAAGTGTGGTTTAAGGAGATGTGTTTGGGTGTCAAGTTGCCAAAAGGGTATAATGTGGTGGTTAAGGTTCATTGCTTCAACTTATTGGCTTGGGAGCCATCTAGGGGATTAGGACAGTACACTTCTGAGTGTGCCTGTGTAGGCCATGGAGGAACAACCTTGCATACTTGCCACTTCCTCTCTGGCACTGTTTCCCTGCTCTGCTCCTGGTCACCATGAACTAAGCAGCTTTGCTCTACAATGCCCTTCCACCATAATGCTCCTGCCTTTGAGCATGCTGACCATGTCCTGAATCCCAGAAACTGTGGTCCAGGTTAAACCTTTCTTCCTCTAACTTGTGGGTAGTTGGTATTGTGTCCCAGCAACAGGAAAACTAATGCAATTATTTTGATAGCTTGGTAAAGAAGTAAGCTTTATACTATTTTAAATTGCAATCATCAAAATAAAAGAATGGAATAAATAGAACATCAGATATTTACCAATTTATTTGCTCCCAGAAGACAATGCTCCCATTAGGCATTTCATAAGGTATGGATGCACCTTATTTTGTACAAAAAGTAAAATTCTATATCCGCTATTAGAAATACTATTTTAACTGTATAAAACTTGCCACTAATAAATTATGTATGTGAAATTCTTTTTAAAAGGAATGATTTCCATGATCATAGTATCTTCCCTACCAGATAATTCATAAAAGCTAAATCATGGGAGCCAGCCTATATGCCCATCAACAGATGAATGTATAAAGAAAATGTGGTATCTATACACAATGGAATACTACTCAGCTATAAAGTAGGAAAATTTTGGACCATTTATAGGAAAATTGATGCAACTTGAAAACATAATGTTAAGTGAAATAAATCAGACACACAAGCTTAAATACCATATGGTTTCTCTCATATAAGAAATTCAAAGTAGAAATAAAGTAAAGAGCAAAATAAAAATTGAAAGGAAACAGGGAGATAGATCTTTTGCAAATGAGAAGGTGACCAAGAGATGGGGAGTGGGGGGAGGGAAAGTGAACGTAAAAAAGAATTAATACGTGTGATGTACATATACAAAATACCCACCATGAATGTAATCATTATGAACTAAAAAAAAAAAGAAAATTGGGAAACAAGATCTAGAGATAGAGGGAGGAAGGGAGGAGGGGGAGAAGGGCAAGAGGAATACGAAGAATCAAGTTATGTTAAGCGCATGTACCCACTCCCTAATATGAATAAAACATTATGTACTGGAAATATGTACTAATAAAAAAATTTTAAAAAGAAAGACCTCAGTGTTCATACAGACGTAATATTATATCCATTTTTGTTAATAAATTGCATATTAAATCCTCTTTAAAACATTTAAAGAAAATATCCTCTAAATAGCTTGTTTTAAATGCTTAAAAAATATTTCCTTGAAAGTAGTTTAAATAGTGTGATGAACACAATGGTTGTCTCCACAAGGAGGGATATTTTGTGCAATCTATGTGATTTGGGGTAATTTACAGTAAACAATTGTTCCTGTCACTTACCCTGTGGATGTTCTCAGGCGTGATGGCTTTGGAAGGATCAGTCCGAATGAAAAACACACAGACTCCCACAAGAGCGACATCTTTTCCCTCAGTCACAAACACCTTCGGTTTTTTAATCTTTCCAGGTACAAAGTTTACCCCTCCTGGAGAGCCAACTTGTCCTACAAATGAAGAATTTTAATTTTGCAAATGCTATTCACAGTCCACAGCTCCCTCTCAGAATGAAGTCTCCTTGTTCAGATATTATCATTACTGGCTTGTCCGTATGCTTGAGGCAGATGTACCACATGGATAATCTCTAGTCTGAGTCCTGAAGGGACATAAAAGGGTGTGCTTGATTCCAGATCATAGGTTTACTTCAAAATTGTCATGTCGAGGTAGTGGGAAGAGTGAGGGGCAGAAAGCATCAGCTGGCACTGTGTTCCAGGACCCATGGTTTGTACCTGTCTGCATTATTGAAACTCACAGCCTGGAGGCAGCTGTGACCTGTCCAAGGTTGCAGACAACAGGGGGCAGAACCAGGGTCAAAAACCAGTTCTGAACACAAAACTCAGGCTGCCCTCACTCACTCTGTCCCAGTGAGCATAGCTGCTTGGTCCTTTGGTGCATTGCTGGGGTCAGAATCGTGTGAACAGAAGCACGTAGTGATCCGTGGCTGAGCTCTAGAGGTAGACTTCCAGGGCTGTGCCCTCAGGCTGCTTTCAGACCACACAGCCTTGAACAAGCTACTTAATCCCTCTGTGCCTCACTTTTCTCAGCTGAAAAATGAGAACACAGCATCTGGAATTGTTGTGAGGTTTAAATGAGTTAATATATATACAGTAAATGCCTTAGAAAAGCGCATTAAAAAAAGAAGAGCACATAAAAATACTGGCTCGGGAAGCATTATTATTAGGATTTGAAATTTTGTTTTTAGTTGTCCAAGCATTAGCGAGCTCACGGAGTGGATATTTAAGTACACAGAACATGCTCTGAGCTGTTCTGTTGTCTTTTGATCTGCCCAAGAAAGTTTTAGCTCTCCAAATTAATTACCAGCTTAACCAAAATGATTAAAGTGGAAGGATAATGCTTAGGGAAGAATCTGGGGGATGAGGTGAAATGGAAATTGAATCTTGAGCCCCAGAACTAGAAACTCTTGGATTAATTGTCCCTCAGGGTTCCTCCTCTTGTGGTGTTGGGCTGGAAACTTCTGACCGAGACTTCAAGAGAGAACTTCCAATAAAGGATACCAGAAGACACACTGCTCATTCAGAATTACATCCCACTGCTATCTCATATCGCCTGAGTCTCACAAGTAATAAGATATTAAACAAGAAATTTCAACCAAGGCACAAAAATATGGCAGATATTAGACAACAAAGAGAGTTTCAAGTAAAAAAAGAAAATGAAAAAACTGTAGAAACATCAAAGCAGGTGTCCAAAAACTGATTAACATCTCCCCTCCTCTGTCAGGCGACTGTAGACTGAGGAAGGATTTTGTGGGACAGTGGTACTGTGACAAGGTAGGGGTATGAAGCACTTCTACTTTTTCCTCAGGTAAGAATGAAGTGTCAACTGTCCCTGCTGACCCAGAACTGGGGGGAGGGGGGTCCTGGGATGCTGAACTCTCAGTGCTAAACTAGGAAAGTCTCAGGCAAGGTGCTACAGTTGTCACCTTCGTCACGAAACAAGGTTTTCAACACAATGACCTAGTGAGCCTAATTTATGTCTCCTAAAGATTGGAGATGAAATGGACTGGGATATGACATCTGCCCACGATACCTAAATGCAGCTTGCTACAAGGCACAGAGAGAAAGGCAGCTGATCTGGGTGCTACCAACACATCCACAGATGTCAGGGACCAGAGGCCTACATATCAGAACAGAACAAAGCAGTGGCCCCACTGGGACCATCTTAAATCACGCCCATGAGGATGCTGGAAGGGCTTTGGGACAGAGTAGGCTGGAGTGGCATACTGCCAAAGCACAGAGGTGGATGGCCACAGCCATCATGAGGATGACACACCACCATGGCACACGCAGCCAGTGTTCCCAGTGGAGGACCCACCATGGTGGCCACAGGAACAAGAGTCTGGGGAATGCATGGGAAGCAGCCTTCAACAGTGCCACTCTGGAACAACTTCCTCCCCCCTCACCTCTTGTCTCTGCCCTGCCTCAGGCCTGACACAGTTACACGCTGTGTTAACCCAATGTAGACACGGGGGAAGAATGAGCTGAGGAAGCAGAGCAGGACCACAGGCTTCTCTCCCACAGCAGGTGTCAACCTCAGAGTACCCGGAGAGGGGTATAGGACAGTGTGAGGAACGGGGATGATTTAACTTCTGATCAACTAGCTTTGGCCAACTGGACACTTACTTATTTACTTACTTATTTTTAGGTGTTTGAGGCCCCTAAAGATTTTAATTGCCCTGCAACATAAAGGCTGGACACAATAACAAAACAAAACAACACGAAACAACCCAAAACACAATTCTTGATAATTGAAGTAACAGTAATGTTGCTAACATCATTAGGTGTCACTTTTTATTTTTGGACTGAGGCAGTGTTTGCAAGTGGCCATAGGAATATTTCCTACCTAAGAAAGTCTGGAAAAGTCATGAGCCCAAATCCTAGTCCAAGGTCAGAAGAACAATCCCCACTGAAAAGGTCTGAATGGAGGGTGAAAAGCAAAACTAAACTCGCACTGTGCTTACAGCCTGAAGCCTTCTTACTCCAAGTGAGATTCACACACGAAGGACAGCTCCACTCAGCGCACAGTTCATGGACAAATTTAAGATTTCCTTTGAGCTCATCTTTTGCAATCTGAGGTAGAAACTTAAAACTTTTTTTAATTTTTAGTGTAAAATGTAATGAATTTTTAAAGCACAAAATATCAAATTAATAACTGGAGAGCTATCAATCACTTAAGACTTGCAGGCATTATTTCTTCAGTTGTTGAAGATGCATGCTCATCCTCTATATCAAAAACTAGCATTTTCCCTTTTTCCAAAAGGATCATAAAAGGATTTATATAATATTTTGATAGAATCATAACATATTTATTTATGCCCACAGTTTGAACTTAAAAATTACATTAACCTAGGGACAAGGCAGTTAGATCCATACAAAGATTTGCAATTTTTAGGGGAAAATGACTAAATCTGTCAGTCATTACTACACATGTAAATCAGAATCAGTAGAAAATAAACACAATGTGGTATTTAACTTTAAAATTCATGTACTGCTGATTGGCAATAATTCCTGTGTTAAAAAGAGAAACAGATGCTTGTTAGAAGTTTCAGGACATAATTACATAGAATGAGCTAACATTAGAAAAGGAATTCAGAACCTCTTCATCATGTTATGCTCCCCCAACATCATGCTTCTTTGGCCCCCAAAGTATAAGAAGCCTGGTTAGTGCTCTCCCTAGCTTTCTTCTCCATGCCTCTCAGATAAATCTAATGCCATTTCTGGATTATGTCACATGAAATCTCAATACCTGTTTCTGCTACCTCCACATCCTGATAGTAAAACATAAGGTGACGGAGACCTCCAGCAGCAAAAAGTTGATCAATTCGTTCAATCTAAGAAAAAGAAAAGGAAAGGTAATGACTTCATTCTTGAATTAGACATTGCATTTAAATCTGCATAATAACATAAGAATGAAAATTACTATCATCTTTCTTATCCAAACAGAATTGTATTTAATACCTCCCATGTGGAAGGGGGTATTTTTTCCAACATAAAAACCATGAAAAAGAAAGATAAACTGGAGACTTTTTATAGGTAAATGGATGCAACTCAAGACCATACTCACAAGTGAAATAAACCGGATGCACATGTGTCAACATCATATTGTCTCCCTAGTATGAGAAGTTGAAAGAGTAAATAAGATCCAAAGTGTGCAATAGATATTGTAAAACAGTAAGAAACTGTTCAAAAGGAAAGAGAAACTGGGATGGGGGAATGGAGAAAAGAATGAAGGGAAAAGAAAAAAAAGATTATATATATTTATAAATATATATATATATACACATATACATATACATATATATGATAGTTAAATAGATACACTACTAGTTTTGCTTAATTCATTGAAAAGAAAGGTTTGTGCTAATATTGTTTGGACAATTGAATGCCAATATCTTGTACCCTGAGTAACTAATTTAAGATAACAATACGCAATGTATTAACCATTGTTACCCTCCTATTATGTTGTTTTGAAATTTTGCTCTATTTTTATTCTCTTTAAAATAAAAAAGGGCTGGTGAGATAGCTCAGCGGCATAAGCCCCTGCCTGGCAAGCGCGAGGTCCCGAGTTCGACTCTCGGAACCCACATACGAAAAAAGGGCCGGCGATATCACTCAGTGGCACGGGCGCCTGCTGGCACGCGAGGTCCTGAGTTCAACCCCCGGTACTCACAAAAAAAAAATAAAATAAAAACATGAAAAAGTAAGTGTCTCACCATAGGAAAGAGTAAATTTGAAGAGGTAATTAATCATAGAAATATTTGCTACATACGCACATTTGACAAGGGATTGTCCTCCCATGTTTACTAACTTACTAAAGTATTGAGCCATTGAATCAGATATAAATATAGATGAGTGTTTCATTTTCAGCCAATTGCAAGTCAGAAAGAACAAACCTTTCAAAACCCAGGCAATTGCCAGGCATGGTAATGCACACCTGTAATCTCAGCACTCAGGAGGCTGAGACAAGAGGCTCACCAAGAATTCAAGACCAGACCAGACTGAACTATGTACTGAGACTCCATCTCAAAATAACAAAACAAAAAAAGGCAACTCATTAGAGATACTGTACTTAATATTTAAAACACACATGACCAGAGAGAGCCATGCTTTCCATAGCCACCTAGAGGTTGATCCCATCCATGTGTTCACTGTGTGTCTAGAGTTGGACAACTGGCCTGCTACCAACATAAGCACTTCTTGTAAATTTACAAGTCTAAAGCACAGTCTGGAACTCACATGAAAAGAAAAGGGACAAAATGTGCACATCCATTAGAAGGGCTATTGGAAGGAAGGGAGAGGAAGGAGGGAGAGAGGGAGGAAGGAAGAAAGGAAGAAAAGGAAGGAAGAAAGAAAGAAAGGAGGAAGAGGAAGGAGGGAAGAAGGTGGGGAGGGAGGGAAGAATAGCAAGTGTTAGTTAGCAAGAAGGCAGAGAAATTGGAACCCTCATGCACTGATGTTGGGAATGTGAAATAGCACAGCCATTGTGGAAAACGTTTTTCCTCAGAAAGTTAGTTGTGGCATCACCATATGATCCAGCAATTCCACTTCTGCCTACATATCCCAAAGGACTGAAAGCAGATCTCAAAGAGACATTTGTGCCCCATGTTCAAAGCAGCATTGTTCACAGTAGCTTCTTAGACAAGTGCAGGCAGAAGATGACTGGATAAACCTGGTGTATGCATTCACAGGAGTCTTAATCAGCCTTAGCAAGGAGGAAAAGTGACACCTGCTACACCATGGATGGACTGTGAAAACATTACGCTAAATGAAATAAAGCAGTCACAAAGGCCAGATGCTGTATGATTCTACTTATACGAGGCACCTAGAGTGGTCCAATTTATGGAGACAGAATATGGACTGATGGTTACCAGGAGCCGAAGAGAAGGAAGAATGGGGAGTTGTTGTTTACTGGGTAGAGTTTCTATTTTGCAAGATAAAAAGAGTTCTAAAGATTAGTTGCACAGCAATGTGACTGTATTTAACACTACTGAACTGTACATTTAAAGCAGTTCACATGGTCAATTTTACGTCATGTATACTAATAGTTCATCTTAGTCCATTGGAAAGAAAGTTTGTGTTATTACCTGTTTGTTTCTTTTTGTAAGAATCTTTTTGGTTTATGTCTTGTACTGAGTAACTACTTTGAAGATGATGATACACAGTGTAATTACTGTTTTTATTCTCTTATTATTTAGTTATGAAAGTTTGTTTTATTTTTTCAGTAAAAAATAAGAAAAAAAATATATATATGGCCTGAAAATTAGGTGTGCAAATAGGCTCCCTTCAATTTCCATCATGCTGTACTTAAAGTGTTAGAAGTACGGAAAGGCAAGTTGCCCTGTCTTATGTCGTTACATAAGGGGTGAGAAGGGAAGACTCATCAAGAGTAACTTTCAGTCCTCCACTGCAGCCAGGATTAAAACTCCTGACCCTGTCCCAGCCTTGTCTGAGATCCTGAGCCAGATGCTTTCTTTAAGCCTCCAGGTTCTGATGGTCTTGGGTCCTGAGTTTGTCATGGTGGGATTCCTACACTTGGGGTTCCTACAGTTTTGAGCTTTTGCCTACTTATTCCACCTGCATTATCTCAAAACCAGGCATCTGAATTGGGAAGTAGGGTGAATTTAAGCACTTCACCTCTGGAACAATCTTTCTATGGCCACGTAACCCTGTCTCTTTCTACCTTTCTATATTTTGGCAGTAATGTTATCTACCTCCTGGTATTATGAAGATTAAATGAAATAAGAGATTAAATGACTTAGAACAGGAACTGACACCTGGTAAACATTCAATAAATGATGAGGAGGAGATAGAGGAGAAGAACAAGTCCTTCACTCTCAAATTGGGTTATCTATCCTTACCTTTCCTCTGACTCCATTAACCCCGCCAGAGTGGCTCAGTAGCAGGGAACAAAGGCAGAGATGTGCTGGAGCCTGCCTGACTGGCTCATGAGATCCAATCCACCACAGTGCTTTCCAACATAGCATTTAGCAATGCTACCGTGAGGTGATAGTGTGAGATCAACCACAGAAGAAGTATTTACACCACAGAAATTGGCACATGATCAATCTAGTGTCTCCCCATCCTGCCCTCTATTCTGTCCACAACCAGTTTTTAGAAAATTATAAGCCTATCACTGAAAAACAGGATCAGCAGTATGGTACCCCATCAATTAAAAAACCTTTTTTCCTTCCTTTCTTCCTTCTTTCCTTACTTCCTTCCTCTCCCCCTTCCTCCCTTCCTTCTTTTCTTTCTTCTTTCCTTTTTTCTTTCCATCCTTTTTCCCTCCTTCCTTCCTTCTTTCCTTTCTCTTTCTAGTGATTAGTTTTTCTTCAAAAGCATCAGGAATTGTCACCGGCCTCCTGATGTGCCCTCCTGACTGCCTTGGAAACTATATCATCCCATATTTTTGGACCTCTCCATCAAGGTCAAATCACCAAGCAAATCCCACGCTTGGTTTTGAAGAGAAACTATACCAGAAAATGGGAGTTAAATTAGAAACAAAGGAAACTAGCATCAACAGCCAAACCATACCCCAAATGAAGAAATCAGGGCATAATTCAGTATCCAAGCCTAGCAAAAGGATAAATGCAAAATCAATCAATCCACCCATCAGCTTGAGAGGATATTTCATTCCCCAGCCTCAGGTTCCAAAACGCCATGAAAGCCCAGCTTCATTGGATGTAGAGAGGAGCAGGTACTGGACTCAAATGACCACTGTAAGTGCCGCTCCCCAGCAAGGAGAGCTGGCGATCCCCCAGCTCATTCTTCAGCTTCCAGTGCAGTCAGAGCAGAGCCCTGTCCACACTAAGACAGACTCTAAGGCACAGGACAGAGTCTGCGGGCCATCTGCACTCTCCACAATCAAGTCGGTGAGAATTCAAATGCATCGCACCTGATTCCCCTCAAGAATTGCATCTTCCACTTCACTTTTGTTAAGGTCCAAACAGGAAGCTACAATTGTGAATAAGTAGTCATGTCTCCCATCCAAATGAGTGCGCTTGGCTTCCTTCTCTTCCTTTAGTCTTTGCTAAAAGAAAGGAATAAAAATGTTACATTGCAGCTGCTGTTCTCAAATGGATTTACTTTATAATAATTTCATACCCTTCAGGGTTTTTTCAAGTCTCAGGAATTTAGATAATAGTTTAATGGTACCAGTTTTTATGTACTATCTTCTATTTTTAGAAATAACATTGCTTCTTATGAAAATAAGGTGTGTTCATTGTTTTGAAATGGAGACAGAAATCATCTGCCGTCCAGAAATTACTGCTGCTAGCATTTTGTTCTAAATCTTTGCAGACTTATTTCTGTGCACATATAAGCATTTAATGGATACACACCAAAAAAAAAAAAAAAAAAAAGACTGTCATTCTTTAAACATTTTCCCGGACATTAAAGTAATAGTGTTCTACACTGTCTTCTATCTTCGTTGTTTGTTTACAGGTCCATATCTGGTCTTGAAGTTAATTTCTGAGTTTCACTGCCTACTTTTACCTACTGTATTATCAGTTATAATAATAAGGCATGTTTCACAGAACTAGTGTTAGCAGTTTGAAGCTCATCTTTCGCTACCCTTTGCTCACACACACATATGCAAACGTGTGCACACATCTACATCATATCATAAAATTTTTTCATGCATTTCTCCCTTAACAATATATCAGACTTCTTTCTAGTTTATTATGGATTATTACAACCCATATTATAGCTTCAAGATATTTTTAATATGGTTACACCATAATTTATTCAACTATTTTGCCATTGATGGATATTCAGGCTCTAATGTATTTCTTTAAATAAGCATATTAGCTTTTAATGTCAATCAGTAGCTACTATTAGGAAGAGGGAAGGTGGTCCCTCCATATTACTTCTTTTAACCAGTAAACATTTATTAAGCCCCAAATACATGCCAACACTAGAGAGGTAAATATGACTCAGTAGCCTCAAAAAAGCTCACAGTCTCCCTGGCAGGATGCAGGCAGGAAATGTAAATGCCACAGGATGGCATGACTGTTACAGTAGGAGAATCAGATTTATGGGACCCCAAGTGCAGGGGGATTCATGAGTCTTCAGAGAAGAAGTAAAATAGAGGATCTCCCTCTCTAGGTGGGGAGGGTGGAGGTACGAGTAACAGGAAAGCTGTCAGGATTTAAAGAATTTCAAGCCCTGAGTTGAAGGAAGGTTGGTCACACCTCTTAGGATAGAGGCATTTCTGCACACTCAAAGGTCAAGAGGCATAAGAAAGAGTAGCACATTGTGGAAAACACAAGGCAGCCAAGATGGCTGAAAGTATAAAGGACTAGGAAAACCTAATGGGAAATGAGAATGAAGTGAGATCACAAAATATCAGAAAGCTTAACCATTATCTGGAGTCCCTAGAGAATCACTGATGAATTCAAATCAAGAGAGAGATGTTCTTCTCTCTGTGCAGCACTGACAAATGCATCATCCTGACAGCACTGTTGGAAGGGATCGTAGTCTCGCAAGCTGGAGGCCGTCAGGTAGACTGTGGTCACGTTCCCAGGGACGAGTCTGCTTCAGGAGGTTGAGGCTGCACCATCAGTAGTGGAGTTTTTAGAAGTGTTAGGCCCAGAAGTGTAAGAATATACACGTGGAGACACAGACAGATCATTCAAATGTGGATCTGGAGTTCAAGGGGAAATTCTTCAAGGATAAGATAGAGATGCGTTCCCAGTCCCACACAACTGCCCTTATGGGCCAGATCATTCTCATAGGAGCGGCCTGTGCACTGAAGGCTGTTTAGCAACATCCTGGTTTTTATCTTTTAGAAGTCAGTAGCTCCCCACTACCAAGTCATGAGAACAAAAGCTGTCTCCAGACATTGTCCAACATCCCCTGTGGGACAAAATCACCTCCCTTGAGAACCGCTAATATGTCATAGATACACACAAGCACGGACATATGTGCAGGATGTATTAATAAGACTTGATATAAAAACTACAATGTGAATGATATATTTGGGGATTGTGCAGAACAGAACCTGCAAAATGATGTCAGCAGCCCTTTCATCCAGCAGGTGGTGGATGCGTACTAGTTAGTCAATAAATATTTGTCAGATGAGTGAATAAACCAAAGGGTAAACCATAAGGGCAGCTATGATTTTCTAACAGAGATATGCAGATGAAATGATAAGATGCTGAAGAAAATTGAGGAATGCCAGCATGCCAGGAGCAAGGAGGGGAAGCAGTGTGCACAGGGAAGGCTAAGGACAAGCATCCAGAGATAGAAGAGATGTGGGAAACAGGAGCACCAGCCAACCGTACAGAGTAGCCATCAGTAGAGTGCTGTAGAGTTGGTAGAGATTTCAGAGTAATTGAAAGATCACTGCTACAGTGGCCTGGGGATGTAGCTCAGTGGTAAAGCATTTGTCTAGCATGCCTGAGGCCCTGAATTCCAATCCTAGCACTGCAAACAAAGAAATAAAGAAATATCATTGCTATACCTATACAATTTACATGCATTTTTCTGAGCCTGAAAGGCTATGAGAGACAACTTAGTTGAGAAAGGGAGCGGAGATTATAGTTTAAAAAAAATTTTTTTTACCAACTTTCTTGCCATATTTGTAAAACAAAGGTCTTGGCACAAAATGTATATTTCATAGCCATCAAACAGAAGAAAATGTAAATATATTTTCAAATGTCACTAAAACCAAGAAGATGGCTGTTGTCTCAAACTATATACCTTCCTGGCAGGGAAAACTAAAACACTTTTCTCGAAATGATCCAAGTCTTTAGTAAAAATCTTTAACAGATGAGAACACAGGGATCAACTAGCAATAGAGAAGGAGATCATAAATGCTCAGTAACAAATCAAGAAATAAAAGAAGTAGAGAGCCAGAATATTCAAGATTTAAAGCAACTGAAGGCTTCCAAAGAAGACAGAAATTTAAATAAGATTCTGCCATGGCAACACAATTTCCCATGACCCAATTTTATGCGATTTCAGAGGGGAAAAAAAATATTGTAATGGAAGAAAAGAGAGATCGGTCCCTAAAACAGAACATGATTTATTCTATTTTTACTTAAATGTCACAGAAGAAAAACTTTTGAAGCAGTTTTACGTACACATAGAAAATGGTCAGCATGTTTTTAAAGTAAATGCTTTCAAAAGATATTTTTCAAAGCATGTTAAGGGCTTAAACTGATTGTCTTGTCTCCTAAAGACAAGAAATATGAAATCAACACCTGTACCATGTATATGAAAAACCACACTGTTTACCAGTTTCACCTTTCTCTTTCTTACACTCAGGTATCATGATACAATGGGATTTTCTTGTTTTTCACCATGACAAAAAGTTAGTAACTTCAAATAAATATTTAGTGATCATATCAGTGCATTGTCACCCTATAAGCTTAACCCTGCAGCTTTCTTGTTGTAGCAACAAGAATCAGGTGACAAGCTGCCTGGGGGTGGCTTGTTTTGCTGGCCTTTGAGACATCTAGGACTCTTGGAGAGTGAAAGCAGAATGGAATTAATGTGATAGGAAGCTACAAGGTGTACTTTTGGAGATAGGGAAAAGGACCGGGAAAAGGGAGGAAAAGGAGGGTAATGGGACTGAAAATGATCAAGATACACTACATGTATGTTCCAAATCCCCAAAATACTAACATGTATTAACTTTCTTAAAAAAAAGACAAGAGGTGAAGTATGTAATGATTTTTTTTCAATGCTGGAGATCCAGCCCAGAGCTTGCACATCAAGGCAAGCACTCTATCAATGAGCTGCATTCCCAGCCCCATAAGATTTTTAAGTATTTTATTAAAATCATTTTGCACCCCATGCACCCATTTAGGTAATGGGGCAAAGGTCAGAACCCCACTCAATATTCAAGGAACTCTAATGAAGTATTGAAGTATTGAGATGAGGTGTGTTACTAATGCTTTAGAATGGGAGAGTGGCTAATGTAAGACCTCACAAAAAATGAGCTCTGCTTCCTGGGAGGGAAAAGAGGGTTTACTCACCCACAAAAGAAAGTTGATGTCAGTCAGAGTAGTAGGTTCCAGTCCCAGCAATTGCAAGACTTCACTCCTGACATTGAACCTCTAGGGTTCAGTTTCCTCAACTCTAAGTTCAAAGTATTGGACTAGGTGACTGCTGAGTGACTTTCCTTCTCCAGCGGGTACTCTACTTCTCATGGGTCCAAAAGTTAACACGAACTACAGTCTTGAGATTTTAAAATGCAGATCCCAGTAAAGACCTCAATGCTATGTGCTATCAAAAAGCTCTGTGAACTTTTTCAAAATCAATCCATCCAAACCCTTGTCTTTAACGTCACCAAACTGAAGTCCAAGTCTACATTCATAAACAGTAGATGAAGTGCACACATGCTGGGTCTTTCGTTTTGGCCAAACTCCAACAATTTGGAAACCATATAGGAATGGAGAAAAAAACAAAATGGAGGCAAAAGTCCTAACTTGAAAGATGTTTGTGAAGATCAAATTGTATGCAGACAAGCAATAGTACTAAAGCAACCAACACAGGAATTTAAATGGTATGACCAAGGATTTTACCCTGGATATCAAAATTTAGGCAAAACTTTATTTGGTGTTTTTGGTACCAGGGATTGACCCCAGGACCTTCACGCTGAACTACACCCCAGCCCTTTTTCATATTTTATTTTGAGACAGGGTCTCACTAAGTCACTAAGTTGCCAAGGCTGGGCTTGAACTTTGAATCCTCCTGCCTCAGGCTCCAGAGCACTGGGATTGCAGTCATGAGCCACTACACCTGGCTAATGATATTTTTAATTACACAATTGTTTAGCTCCCTCCACCTTGTTAGCAGGTGTGTCTCTCACCCAGAGCCACCACACTGACCATACTGGCCCCCAGCAGAAGTGGCAGTTGAGTCAAAGAGCCCCTTGGTGCCTGAGCAGGTACTTCTCCCAGTGCTCCTGAAGGGCACATTTCGTGCTTTTTGCCCTAGTTCCATTGCTACCTATAGTTCTTCTAGTCATCATTTGCTTACTATGTTTGCTTTGTCTCAAAAACCTATGAAACAGAAATTATTATCTCTGCACCAGGAAGTTTCAACGATGGACCATTAACAACTTTTCCAAGAGCACACTACTAAGCAAGTCCCATTTCAGTAGGACAGGATGTCCAAAGGCAACTAAAAATCTTGAATCTATTCAAATTGATGTTACATGATGATTTTCTCTTTAAATTTGAATTCAAGAGCTACCTAGGGTGCTCTAGGAGGAGACTTCACATACATAGGTTATGCAAGGAGTTGTCGGTATAAACCAGGGTTAACTGGCACCCATATTCTGGGTTATACCAGTGATATTTTAATGCCACTATGGATTTGTACCCCAGTGGCTCCCAGCTTCATATCCTGTACCCACTCTGTCCCTGCCCTTCTGTGTCTCTCAGTAAATGAATATCTCCACCCAACCCTCCACTCCTATCAGTAAGAGAGCTGCATTTGCTGCTTGGGCAGGCAGGAGCTGAACTCTAGGTTTCCTCTCTTCACTGCTGCTTCCACTTTTTGTCCACTTCATAGTTCATATCCCAGGTCCTCAGATAATACAAATCTTGGTTATAGAAATAAAAATGTTTCTAGGGGCCGGTGAGATGGCTCAGTGGCATAAGCGCCTGCCTTGCAAGCGCGAGGGCCCGAGTTCGACTCCCGGAACCCACATACAAAAAAGGGGCCAGTGATATCGCTCAGCGGCACGGGTGCCTGTTGGCACGCGAGGTCGACTCCCCGGTACCCACAAAAAAAAAATGTTTCTAGGTGACATTATTAGCCTGTTGCGCATCTGAGTCTGAGAAAGAATTCTGATTTAAGAGGTCCCCTTGCATATTTACCATCAATATATTTCTAGTTGTTTGATATGGGTGTTTTGTTCTTTTATGTATGTGTACAATTATAATAAAGTAGTTACTATGTAACCTAACAGAGCATAAGATAGATTAACATCCCCACCTGAGATAACTGCAAATAATGTGGACTTTCTGAATTACAGTTGAAGTTCCTTATCTTAAGTAACCAAAGTAAATGTCTCTATGACTGATTTGGATTTGGCTGTCCATATCAATGCCAAGTCCATAGACAGTTAAACTTGATAAGAACAAAGTGCTAAATTAGAGGCCAGTCAGATTCACTCTACTCCCTTTTCCCTAACTGGAAGACCTGGGACAAATCAGTGAGCAGAAAGGGAAAATTATTCCAAGTGCACATCCTCCTGAAAAGCCTGGTGATTGATAAAACACATATATATTTCTTTTTCTTTTTTAAGGATACCCAATAGCCTACACTGGCTTAGCTCACTTACCTGCTATAAATATAACCTTGTTTCTTGAGCAGTAAAACAAAATAACTATCAACTGAACCTTGTCATTCCACAAGCACAGCCACCCTAAAGAGTGCTTTCTGTTTTGATTTTTTTGATACCTGCCCCCCAGTGCCGAAAATAGGGCACATAGAAGAGCCCCAAGTGATATTGTTTGGAGTCAAAAATTATTACCCTCACCTATGGCTCTTTGACATGCTGAGTGCTTAGAATTAAAGGAGATTGGAAGACAGCCTTGGAAGCAAGTCTCTTCGACCCTCTAATGTCCTCCTGTTGCCACCACAGAAAACAGAATTCCTCTCCCTAAGGCGAGTCATAGAAACAAACTCCTGTCCCCAAAGCCAGCCATGAAAACTAGAAAGGTCACTCTGTCCCTTCTTCCTTCTGCCTGGGAGATCTCATCCTGAGGTGTCCGCCCCACACCTACGAGGAAGGGATCCTGGGCAGACAGGCCTGGCTGGGTCGCCCCTCAGGCAACCTAAGTCATACTTTTTTGGCCCAATCACACTTCTGCAGGACTGTCCCTTCTTCACCACACCTAAGCACAGAAGCAGTTTTCCACGGGTCTTTGCATGTTCATTTATGGAGACTCCTGCGTCTTGTGAAACTCTTGTTAAATAAATCTGCTATGCTTTTCTCTTGTTAACCTGTCTTCTATTATCAGAGTGTCACCCATAACCCTTATGAGGGGTGAAAAAAGGGTGTGACATATAATCAATGGGAAAATTAACCAAGTGATTCATTTTACAACTCACTCTCAAGTAAAGCCTGGAGCAAATTATTCTAGACCAATATGAGTCCATGATTCAATCAGAATTCAGCCAATCAACTTTTGGGTCTTATACACTTTTGTGACCCAACCATAAACTACTCCATGAAATTCTGCTCCAGATGTGGTTGCAGTTCTCCCTCAATTTACAGCAAATATAACTAAGTGGGCCAGGCCGTCATCCCATTTAAATGTGCTGAATTACAGAAACTGGGGGAAGCGGTTCTCTTGCTCATTTCTGTTTGGGATGCTCTGTCTTCCGACAGAAAACAGCCCCTCTCTTTGTCTTCTAGTTTTTCCTTTTTAACCACAGGGAGCCTTTCCCCTCCTGGCCTCTGTGAGATGCTTCCTGGCCCAACCCATTCTTCTCGTTAATTGGCTGGGAGAATTTCAGTTTAAAAACTCTCTCCTGCTAACTGCATCTCATATCTTGCCTCTTCTTACCCTGCTTTCCTTTCACAGCTCCGGGTGAAGGGCTACAGCTGCAGAGGAAGAGCTGCTCCTCCTTCCTGAGTTGAGAGCACTTCTGTAAAGTGGGTTCCAGAAGAGAAAGCGACTCCAGGCTGGTTAATAGCACTCAGAGCAGGTGCCTGGTGAAGCCCTCCTTTGTTTAAGGAGAGCTGCTCTCCCCATCTACTGCAAGGTGACAGCACTTAAACAGAAAAGGAACCCTCAATTCTGTGTCCAAGAATAAGCTTTGCAATCTTGTGTATTTCCACTGGCATTCTCAGGATCCCTAAATACCCTTACTTACTAACTTCCTTATCTGTCATTCTTCTCAGCCAGAAAGATCCTCTCTTTACTACTTAGTATGTGTGGTTTTTCACTCAAGTCAAACCAAACCCAGATGTAGGAGTATTGTTATGGTTTAAATCTAAAATGTCCCCCAAAAGTCTCATGTGTTTGGAAGGTGACTGGATCACGGGGCGCGACATTCATCAGTGGATTCCTCCATTGATGAGTTCATAGATGAATGTGCTGTTAGGACAAGGGGCCCAGTTAGAGAAGGGGTCAATGGAGGGCATATTCTTGTCCCTGGTTCCTCTCTCTCTCTGCTTCCTGACTGCCATGGGGTGACCAGCTTTCCTCTGCCGTGCCCTACTATTATCCTGCTCCTGCCTTGGAGCCAGCTGACCATGGACTGACCCACTGGAAAACTGCACCAAATAAACTTCTCCTCTTTTAAACTGTGGGTGTCAGATATGTTGTTCCAGCGATGGGAAAGTGGCTAATACAGGTATATCCATCACTCCTACCTCCCCTCTGCTACATTATACCCCCTCCCAAATTCTAACTCAGAGTCTATTTTCTGCACACCAAACTTCTGGAACTGAAGTGAGACTTAGTGGACCTTTACATGGTCATATAGTTTATCTGCTCCCAGCCCCACAATGATTTTTCTCCAGCACTAAAAATACCTCCCTTGTAGTTTTCCAACAATTTCATCTAGCAGAAGATGTTTCATCTACACATTCACTTAAAATGTACAATATGTCAACATTCATACTACTTATAGCACAAGAGTGAAATTCCCAAGCTTCTCTTATTCATACAACAAACCACCGTGCTTAGAACTGGCTGCTCATCAGAATCCCCTGAGGCTTTAACTTCCTGATGCTGGCCTCCATCCCCCAAGAAATTCCGACTTACCTGCCCACAACTGCAGCCCAGGAACCGGAAGTTTTTTAAAGTATCCCTGATGACTCTAACATGCAACTCTACCAAAGATCACTGCTCTAACTGAAGTCATCTGATGACAGGATCATGACTGATCAGACCACCAAGTTCTCCCTTGAAGGAGGAATTTAATGGAGAAAGTCTAAGGGCATAAATTTGGAATCCTAACTCTAGACCTCCTTTGTCTCCTTCCTAGAGTTGTACATTGAATGTTACTGAGATAGGACTAGTACCTTCATGGGACAGGAGATGGGAGGACTCCTGAGCTCTTATCCATGACCTGTCACCCACTGAAGTGAAGATATGTCTTTCTGCATATCCACCCTTATCAACGATGGTGAAATGTGCCCTTCCCTTATTCCCTACTCTTCTTACAAGGACTGGTGCACTGCTATAGCAGGAGGGTCTCAGGATATCTTCAAGGCTGAGAATGGCCACATTTTACACTAGGAGGGCATCCCCTAAACCATGAGGCCACACTCGTCACTCAGTGGGAAGTTACCAGTCCCTATCCCATCCCAGTGAGGCCACAGAAACTAGACCATTCTTTTGTTAATGAGCCAGTCTGATGGTCACAGTGCCAAACTAAAGTCCTTTTTCTACTTCCCTTTCTTCCTACACCTCCACTAAAGCCTGTGATTTTTGTAGCATTGCTTCGGGTTTAATTTCCATTGTTACAGAAGCAAGTTCCCATGTGTGTCCTGTATCATTATGAAGAACAAGTTCAGTACTGAGCTCCACGGGCCTGGAAGGACTCTTCCCTGCTGCACCCCGGAGCACAGCGTTTGGCACAAAGGGGGATCCATGAAAGAGCTGTGGGACGAAGGGAATTCTCACCTGAGGCACATGCTCCAGGATGCAGCTCTTTCCTGACGACTAAATGGGCATCCAGGGGCATCACCTCCTTCAGACTCGAGGGTGCTCATCTACATATTAACAGGCAGTACTGGTTCCCATGTAACACCCCAGCTAAATCCTAGAGCTGTGCCCCTTCCACAGTTCCAAGGACATTGTTTTGATCTCCTGTACATGAAACACGTTCAACAGGCCAAACAGGTCTAGGCCTGACTAACAGAAGATGCCAAAACAGGCTTTGCTATTTTGCCAGAGAATAGCAGAACTGACAGCTTTTCGCCTTTCAAAGGATATCAGAAAACAAATGTTCCTTTTGTCTTGGCTTCCACTATGCCCCCGTGGAAACCAGGCTGCCCCTGCAGAGCAGCTGGGGGGGGGGGTGTCTCCTGGACAGTGCATGCTCCTCCCCTCACCACCTCCACCCCCAGAGGAATGCTGTTTAGAGAACCCTTGGAGCAGCCTGGAACTCATGAGCAAGGGCGCCTGGAATTCATGTCGTTGTACACTGTAATTTAGTACTAAGCATGTTTTTTATCTATGAAAAAACAGAGAGAAGACTAACATCCAATCTGGACCTTATTTTTGCAAATGAGTGAATATATACAGATTTTTTTTTCTTTCAAGTGCCTTTTAATGAAAAGCGTTTGGGTTTGTTATACAAGAGAAAAAAGATACGGCTTGACTTTTCTAAACCATGCAGCTTATGCTGTGTTTGGTCGTTACTGGGTGGATGTGTAACAGGGACAGCAAGGCTGGGCCTGCGGTGCCCAGTGGGGAACCAAAAGCAGTATAAAGCTTGGCTTCTCTGCCTTCATTTTATATCTGTCTCCTTATTACCTTAAAACTCTGGATAGGATCCCTGCTCAGCTCTACGCATAGGTATGTTAACCAGTTAAGACATATCTGTCTAAACACTAGGAATACAAGGTTTATTAGCCCAAAATTTACCTGATCTATCTTATTCTGCTTCAAGACTGAAGACACCAAGAGTAATTAAGGCATTTTCAAGGTTTACAGGGGATGAAAATGCCAGTTTTCACAGCTGTGCGGTTCCAGACCCCCTGCAGCCATGCCTAGAAGTCTCCAATCATTGTCCTAAACCTGTATCATCTCAAATTCCAGAAAAAGCAGAGCCTCATAGACTACCCAACAATGAGGTCACCCTGACCCCAGGTAGGAGCAATCATCTCATGGGACTCGGATTGCCCCCACAAGCCATAAGGTAGCTCCTCTGGAGCTACCTGGCCAAACCAGTCCCGAGAGAACCACAAACCAAAACATGGTTTGATCAAGATTACCTAGGCGACCAGGTACACCAAACTCCCAGCTATGCAAATCCTAATCCTTGCCTTTGTTTCTCTTCTGTATAAAACCTCAACATTTTTGTCAGCCTCTCAAAGACAAATCTCAAGAATCTTTATCTGGCTGGGGATATAGCTCAGTGGCACAGCGCCTGTCTGGCAAGCACAAGGTTCTGACTTCCATTCCTGGAACCAAAAAAAAAATCTTTACAGGTCCTCCGCAAATGGCCATGTTGATTAAAGTTCCTTTCCTGCCCTTCAGCATCTGGTCTCCTTGACTGGCGTTTTCGGATGGGTGGCCAAACCCAGTCTGTTGGAACCCCTAAAGCCACAGCTTTAGCCCTAAAACTCTCGTAATAGATATTTGTGGCTAAAGTCAATTATTGTATTATTATAGCCTTCTTATAATATAGCATCATTATAGTAGTACCTCAAGACCAAGGTTAAATGAATACTGACTTAAAATTTTTAAGTTAAGTAGCCCTGGAATTTTTCTCATTGATTATTTCAAGTCACAAAGTTATTATTTAAAAAATTATCATATGCATACAGTAAATAGAAAATGTGTATTTACATGACATACTGCAGCCTTGTTAAGATAATTCTGTTAACTGTCATACTTCAGTGGAGTGAACAGAACCAGCATCCTAAACACATAAATGAAATCTGTGGAGGACTCACTCTTAAAGGTAGCTTGTGTCTAAGAATCTAATTCATTAATTATACCTAAAATTTTACCACTGATTATAATATTTTAGACTTGGTAATGACGAACAGGAAAAACTTTCAGACATGCGCAAAATTTAATTATTCCACAAGCATCTATTAAGGCGTTGTACATATCAAGCTCTGTGTTAAAGGAAGACTATTTTAAAAAAGATCACCTCAAACAAATGATAAGCCGAGGAAGTAAGATATGTTAATTAGCCTGATTTGCTCGCTGCAAAATGCATCATGTATCAAAATATCGTGTTGTATCCCAAAAATATAAGCAAATATTTATCAAATAAAATTTAAAATGTAATTCTAAAAAATAGAAGAAATGTCAGCCCTGCCCTCCAGGAACTCATAAGCTAGTGAAAGAGACATAGAGATGCGCGAACTTTCCCCACTGCAAGACGACCTGGAGTGCTGAGAGAGTACGGGAAGGACGCTGTCGCCTCCCCTGGAAAGTGTCAAGGGAGGCTTCCTAGAGGAGACAACACCTGCACTTGGTATTAAAGTGTTGCTGACCGACAAGCTCAGGGATTCGGCTGAAAATACCTGCTTGGGAAGGATGCATCAGAATCTCAGGGTGTGGCAAAGTGAGGACGGAACACTCAGGAAATGCAGAGACAATAGTCCCACTCTGTGGAAAACACCTGGCTGGATGGGTCTTCTAGACTCTTGTAGAAACATAAAAATATCTGTGACTGCCTGTAGGGAGCATGGCTTGGTATTGAGAATGACAGCCTAGAGAAGCTTCTATTTTCTTCAGACATTAATTGGCAGAGGAAGAGGTTCCAGGTCCCTCTTCATGAATTTGCAAAATAAAAAGCTGCTGAGCTGGACCCTGTGCTGAAGAAGCTCTTTCTCCAAGGTGACTTCCAAAGGCACATTCCTGCCCGTCATGTCTGCGATCTCATTTCCAATCACATAGGAGAGGGGGAACTAGAATCTGCCTTAATTATCTCTAATCACCAACAAAAGTTTACAGGTTTAAAATAATGTAAAGTCTCAAACCACCCTGAAGATGGCTTTTACCCGAGGCAAGTATCTTCCCAAAAGACACAGCATGAATTTCTTCCTGTGGATACGCAACATGCAGAAAAGCTGATGGGTGCAAATCTTTTTTTAAATTTGAAATATCAACATGTAGCCTTATGTGCCATGCAAAAATTAGTAAGCAAACATGGTTTTCACAAATTCACCAGTGTATAACTTTGAAAGTTTTTTAGGTCTTTTTCCTCTGGGGTGTGAAAGATGCTAATGCAAAACAAACGTGCCAAGTTACAGAAAACAGCTCCTTACCGTTAAAACGCGGGTGACACTCTGTTTCCAGAGCTGTCGCCTACCGATCCTGAACATCACAGCAATCTATGCAGCCCATGCACTGGCCAGGGCCACAGCTTCCAGAACCGTCTTCTAACTCCTGGGAGACCTATTCATCACCCACTAGGCTTTCAGGTGAAAAGTCCCCTGGAGGTCCAAAATGTCACTTTCACATTTCTTATTCACATGTATTATTCACCACATTCACAGACTAAATATTAGAAGTCCACTTATCCTATTCAAATTTCCCTTCTAGCGTCTCCGTCCTTGGGCCTCTCCTTGGTTCCAAAGCCTGCCGTTGCTAGGGTAATATTGTTTATACACTATACAGTTTAACCAGGCCTCTTAATCGTGTTTATCAACCAATAAACACACTTTTAACTGCTCAGTTGCACCACAACTTCTGATGTTTGTTTAACTCTATACACTGCTCAACCATAAGTTCTGAGGCAATAAATATTTAAATAATTTCTCTTAACAATGAGAAACTTCAAACCATATCAAAATAGAAAGCAGAAAAGTCACAGTGCTGAATATATTTCTCAAGTCCAGAAATTCTGTCTTACTTTCTCTAAACAATGTTGCATGCACAATTAACTGCCAGCATTGTGCCTAATTGTGACTAATTGCCAGATAGGCTAATTGTGACCCAAAGGAGCCATTTCCTCCCCTGCAAAGAACAAGCTGCCTACTTCATATGCAAATAGCAAAGGATATCCATAAATTACTTGTGCTCACACAATTGCACATATACATAAACCAAGGTAATTTACTCTATGTGGCTAAAACATCTTGATCACCCACACCATGAAGATATAATGGAGAAACACCACCAACTACTCAGAGAGATCTCTCACCTAAGATTATTCTCAGCAAGATATGTAAAAGGCACTGCATTCAAGGTTGGGATTGTTGAATCCAGGATTTAGTCCTTGGAGTTCAAGGTTCTGCAACTCAAATCCTATGAGGACATCCAAGGATAACCAGGAAATTGGAAACTTACCCTGGTAATAGCCTACTAGTCAACCTCAAGAGAGACGACTTCCAAGCCAGGGTGCTAATTTGGTATCAGACTACAGGCGATCCAACTGATCCAGAGCCAGTGCTGGGGTGTGGCCTCTGGGTGCTATATTAATACAGAGAAAACCCTTAGACCTGAATATTATTTGATAAACAAATAACGAGAGCACAGGAAGTTAGAATTGGTTTACAGTATCAGGACCGAAGAACCTGCTCTTTTCCTTCTGGAGGTTCAAGATTTGAGTCTGAAAAATAAACTGGCAGAAGGCAAAAGGAGAAGGCGCATACATTTATTACATGCATGGGGGCACTGCAGAAAGGTAAGTGTGCACCGAATTCAGTGAGATTTAGAAGCTTATAGTCTCTCTTCTTAGGGGACAGGGAAGGAAAGTTATAGCAATGTTAGAGGAAGAGCAAATGATTGAATGGGGCCAAAGAACAGACAATGTCTTGGGACAAGTGGATCTGGGCCTGGGTATGGTGTCTGCCTGGTCTTCCTGCTCTGGTACAAGCATTCCCCAATTCCCAAGTTTTCTGGGGAAGGCATTTACAAGGGAATGTTTTCTGGAGCATTAAGCCTTTGAGGTAGCTGAGGGAACCTCACACAAAGCCTCCCCTGAACTAGCTGCTCCCCAGGTGCCCTCAGTTTGAAGCCCAAAGCTGCATCTTTTGGGATATCATCTTCTCAGACCCAAGATTAAGGTATTTGTGTTTCTGGGTGCTAAGATGGAACTTAAGGCATTATGCATGCTAAGCATGTGTTCCACCATGAGCTCCACCTCAGCCCCAAGATATTTTTTAAATCAATCTCCATTGCTAACCTCTGTTAAGCTACTGTTTGCTGTCCTGGCTATGAGTGATGACAGTGAGCATCTAGACCTGGAGGCCTCTCCTCTAGATGGTACTGAAAGGGCACCAGAAGATAGTAGCCCTATCTGATCTATTCTCCCTGCTCGGCAGCTTAGGCCCAGGAACATCCTGTCAACAAGTGATCTCAAGAGAGATGTTGTAATTCATTGTATCCATGCTTATCTTTCAGCGGTTACATTGCAACCACTCTCCTGCCGTGGTATGTCAGGCGCCACCCTCATTCCAGCAGCAGCCCATTCGCAATGCCTCCCTCGGGGAGAGTTACTTTCTGGGAAGATTTCCACACATGGCTGATGGCATTCATTTTGTGTTTGGCAGGCATACCCAACACTCTTGAGATTTCGCTGCAAACTGCAAAGACTTCCAGCCTCCATGGCCGAGTTCCAGCCCCTTTGGGCAAGGCAGAGGCAGTAGGTATCTTTATACCCACTCTCAGATTCTGCCTGCAGTTGTTCAAGCATTGCTCAGTAGGAAAGTCAGGGGATTTCTCTACAAGTAGTTTCCACCAGGCAGCCGCTTCAGCTGGCAGGACTCACCTATAGAAGCTTCTAAGCTGGAAACTTCTCCAGCACCACTGATCCAAACTATGCACCCTTCCAGGCTGAACATATTGGCCATACACAGATCCAAATACAAAATACAAGCCAGGCATAATGAGAAAACAAGAGTGGACAATGACCTCAGACAGGCAAGAGACTTCATCCATAAATCTAAGTGCCTTCAGGAACATCTGAAGTTCTTTCATTGATTCATTCAACAAATGTTTGCAAGTGCCTTTTATGGGGCCAGACACTATACTGTATACTATGAAGAGAATAGCTAATAAAAACAGACACTTACTCAAACATTAAAAAATATTAATTGTAAGACGTATAATTAATGTATGCAACACTCAGCAAGGAAAAGTAAAATGCTGCCAATTCAACACAACATCAATTTTAAGATGCATTCTGATATTGCAGATGTTAAAATATGAAAACATAAGTCTCGGGATCAATGAAAAATGGTCATGTCTGCCTTCATTGGGTGTAGATAACAAACAACATAAATGACAGATAATTATTAAAAGTATACAATGAAAATTGTGGAAAGTGTCGTTCAAAAAGAAAAGATGTAAGCTTTACTTGGACCTATGTTCTGAATTACTGACATTCTATGCTTACGTTCCAAAGTGACCTCATCTCTAAATTATGGAGTCACCTACTTCGGAGCTTGAGGCCTTGTATGTACACCCTAACCCATGGGGCACATGGAAAGTGCAATTTTGGACTCAGACAGAATTGGGTTCAATTCCAGCTCTGTCCTCTTCCAGCTATGGGATGTCAGAACCTTTGTTTCCTAAGTTATATGTTAGAAATAAAGTCACCTATCCAACAGGCTGGTAATGATTTCAATATACAGTATTTAAAATTCTTGGATCCTTACAGGCACTTAATAAATAAAAGATATAACCACATTTTTTATTTGCAACTATAACTAGTGGTATATCAATGTAAGGGACAAATTCCCAAGGAGTAACTTTAACTTCACCCACAAACTCTTGTCTAAAGACTGTTTGGAGATTTTGCTTTTGATTTCTGACTATGTCCCAAGAAGAGAGTTTCATTGATTCCCATCAACACATTTTTCAAAGATTTCCATCTCTAAGAATGTTTTGGTGAGGTCCAACACAATCAAAAACATTCATCAGTTTAATGGCCTTGTAGACAATGATAGAAGGGACAGTGTGCAAAAATGGCAAATGAACTCAATGGGCTGAGAAAGGACCATATTTGATCCATTTTGATTTGCACTTCCTTTTGCGTTTTATCATATTGAAATTGACTGCATCTTATATTCATTATCCTCTGATAATTGCGGTTGCTCAGGCAACAATCATGACACAGGTGCCATTGCCAGCCCTTTTGCAGACCCAGCTGTCACCCCATGAACAAGACAGGGCCATTGTGGTCCCTGGATACGACGTCACACACCAGCAGCACAGCTGCACAATGATGTCAGGGGATTGGAAAAAAAAAAATCCCAAAAAGGTCAGACCCTAAATGTGAAGAGGCTTTAGAAATTTTTTAACAAATTCGTTGCACTAATCTTCGTATGGATACACAGGGGCAGCATGATTTTTTTGAAAAAATCTGTGTGTACGTCTAAAAGAGATGTTTCAATTAAAGTAAAATAAAATTCTAAGAACATAACACACCCTAATTTAATTGACAGCTGTGTTTCTTAGCGTCCAATGACAGAGTGGTGTGTCTTTCATCTGATGGTGGCTTAGGTCAAATGAAATACCATTTTATGAGAGCTTATGATCAAGGGAAACTTCTTGGAGAAGGTAAAATTTGCAGCAAGCCTTAAAGAAGGGAAGGACTCAAAAAGGCAGGGTATAACAACATGTGTGGAAAGTATCGGGCTCAAGGTGGGGAGACTGGAATTCAAGAGAGCCTGTCTTATACTGCAGTTGTGAAGGGAAATAATCATTTTTTAAAAGATATCTTGGGCCGGTGAGAGAGCTCAGCGGCATAAGCGCCTGCCTGGCAAGCACGAGGTCCTGAGTTCGACTCCCAGTACCCACATACGAAAAAAGGGCCGGTGATATCGCTCAGCGGCACAGGTGCCTGCTGGCACGCAAGGTCCTGAGTTCGACCCCCAGTACCCACAAAAAAAAAAAGATATCTTGAGGTTGAAGGTGAGTATCAACCTAAGGTAGTGGCTCTTGCAGGCATTAGGGACTCACTGAAGAATAAATTGATGAAAGACTGGTCTGTGAAGACTACACTGATAGCTGTACGCAGAAGGATTGGGGTAGAAAGTTAGAAGTCACTATCATGAGCATAAAGAAATAAATAATTCAGTTGAGGTATAGGTATAAAAGCAGTGGCCTCCCAAACCACCCAAAAATGAATAAGCAAACAGGCTATATAAAGAGGCAGGTCCCTTTTTCCCCATGGAAAATTTTTTACCCCTATAGAAATGCTTCTTGAAGAAGAAATGAGAAGGAACAGATAGAACAAAATTACTGAAAAGTATACAAAAACTGTTGGAATTTAACAACTACGATTAAAGGAAAGGTGACAACAGTTGTCAAAGATAATTCTATTTTGTCCATCTTAGGCAAAGTAATGAAGCATAATAATTTGAAAAGGGATGAGGAACCAAGAAAAAGAGTATATTTTCGAGACTAGTTGACTAAAGAAATGTTAATGAATAAATAAACAAAGCTCTGAGACTTTATTATTCCTTTTGGTTTTTTCATATTAAAAATATGAAGGACACTATAATTATATGCAAGACCCAAAACACCCAGTATCTTTTTCTTTATTCCACCATAATAAAAAAAAATGCACAAAAAAAAGAAAGTAAAGGACCAAATCATACATTGACACCATAATTGTTTGAGCTGCACTCGCCAAAAAAATGATCCTAAAAGTTTCAAATGAAGGAGTATGGTTTGTAGGGTTTGCTAGCATTTTCATGAAATGGAATTGTGCAGCAAAAGCTAAAAACTATGTGCAGGTTTCTGGAAGCTTCGTCCATTAAAATTCAAGCAAGAAGAGGGGAAGGAAGGAAAAATCTCAGAGGAGGATACAGAAACATGATGCATTTAGAATAAAGCAAACCCTGAACAGAGCATCCGAGTTCTGCAGACATGGATCACAGGAAAAGAGATACCAGTGCTGAATGCACCTTCCAGATGTGGTTTCATGTAGCACCTGGCATGCAGAAGGTGTGAGGATGAAGAATATCTGGCACTGACTGAAACAGGAGTATACGAAAGGACAGACAGTCTCAGGAACATCCTTTCTCCTCTTTCCTTCTTCCCTGGTGACTCTTCCATGGACTTCTGTAGAAATAATGTGGTGCTGGCTTGGGAATCCACATTTCTGAGCTGACTCTGCACATACCATTCGCCTCACTGGCCTCGTTTTCCCCACCAATAACGTGACGTAAGTAGCACAGTGATCTTGCAGGAAACTGCCAGCTCAAAAAACAAAAAAATGCACAGCCTTCAGCCTAAGCCAGTGATCTTAGAGTCCATGCATACTGCATGTTATAGCTTGTGTCTAGATGTCCCCCAAAGCTTCATGTGCTCATAGCTGGAAGTTCTGGAAGGTGGCTGGATCTAGGGTGTGTGATGCTGGGATTAAACTCTGTGATGCTAGGATTAAGGGTGCGAGATTACTAAATCAGTCCACTGATTGGTTTGGCATAATTCTGGGTGTGGAAGGCCTACTGTGGGTGTGTGTGGCACTGCCCAAAAGGCAGGTAAACTAGAAGGCATAAAAGGGAAAGGCGGGTTGCTGCTATTGCTTGCTACTATTGCTTACTCCTTGCTACTTCACTTGCTGGCTGGCTTACGCCTCCTCTGCTTTGCCATGGACTATTTTTCCTGTGATGCCCCTCTGCCATGCCACCCTGCCTTGAAGCCAGCCAACTGTGGAGTGAAACCTCTACAAACTGTGGGCCACAATAAACCCTTCCTCCTTTAACTTTGCATGTTGGGTATTTTGTCTCAGCAATGAGAAAAGTAACTAAGACACTAAATGCGTAAAGTAATTTCAGTGTTATGCTAACATGACCACTGCATGCACCATCTTAAAACATGGAATAAAAAATACTGAAATGAGTTTGATCACTTTAATACTGCAGTCCTCTTGTGTCTATGACAATACCGATTTCTCCTAAGAAATTATTTTACATTCCAGGTGCTCACATCTTAAGCAAATGATGCTCCCTGGACTATGATACTTATTCTTTGTATAACAAAATTGTGATGTTTTATCAAATTCTCCTCCCAAACCTAACCACACAACATTTAGGAACTCTAAATGAAAATAGAAATCAAATTTTAGGTGCAAATCATAGAGTTTACTATAGTAAGTCTTTCTGGCATTCTGCTTTTAGGTGTTTGTTGGTTGGTTGGTTGGTTAGTTGGTTGGTTGGTTGTAATGGGGATTAAACCTGGAGTCTTTGCATTGAGCTACATCCCCAGCCTTTTATTTTTTTAAGGAGGGTCTTACTAAATTGCCCAGGTTGGGCTCGAAATTTTGATTCTCCTATCTCAGCTTCCCAGAATGCTGGAATTACAGGCATGTGCCACCAGATCTGGCTCTGCTTTTGGTTTTGCTGCTTAGATGGTTATACAGATCGAGCATTACATAATTCAAAAATCACAAATCCAGAATTTTCCAAAATCTTTAACTTTTTGAGTGACACCAATGTGGAAAGTGCAAACATCAGGTGACAGGCCACAGTCAGAACACAAGTGCACTAAAATATTGTATAAAATTACCTTCAAGCTATGCCTATAAAGTGCATATTAATTATGAATGAATTTCATATTTAGATTTGGGTCCTACTGGTATCTCTGAGATATCTCATCATGTATATGCAAATATGCAAAACTTTTTAAAAATCTAAAACATTTCTGGTCCCAATCATTCTAGATAAGGGGTACTGAACCTATAATTTTTGTTATTGTTGCGTTATTGTTTTTATTGTGGTTTGTTTGTGGGTTTTATGGTACTAGGGACTGAACACAGGGTTTTCACACTGTGCTACATCCCCAGTCCTTTTTTATTTTTTATTTTGAGAAAGGGTCTCACTAAGTTGCTAAGTTGCCCAGGCTGGGTTCATAATTGTTATCCTCTTGCCTCAGCTTCCCAGAGTGCTGGGATTACAGGACTACACCACCACACCTAACTTCAATACGTAATTCTTCATGTTAAAGCCCTCCAGATCACATTGCATAGCTTGATTATTCCAACTGTTCCTTGTTTAAAACCAAAATTATAGCATTACAGCATATATAACTAAAAAAAAAAAAAAACACTTTTTAAATTAGAACTTGTTTGTAATTATAATCTAAATGACAATCAACATCTTGGGATTAGCCTTATGCCACAATTGCTTGTACTTTCAGAAAGTCAAAATTCAACAAATATCTGACCAATACTAATTAAAGCGATAGGAAGAGGACTCTGATTAATGTGATTAATTCCTGCTTTGCAAAAGCAGTGAGAGCCAATGATCTTTACCTTTGTGTTACTTTTTCAATGATATTGTTCCACATGGCCATTCTGAGGGTCGAAAGTGCATTTCCCCAAATAAAAAGTAACTAAAACTCCAACTCACATTCCCTCTTTTGGGTTCTAATTCAGTTCCTTGGGTATTTATTTAGGGGGAAATATATTTCATTACATAAGTCACATTGCCTGTATGAGTCAGCCTTCTATCACTGTCATGAAATAACTGAGATAATCAACTTATGAAGTGAAAAGGTTTATTTTGGCTCACAGGTTTGGGGCTTCCTGTCCAAGATGAGGTGGGCCCACTGCTGTGGGACTCTGGTGTATGTGCTGAATGGCAAATGGCAGGGAGCATGCTGTGGAACACACTTCTCACCTCATAGCCAAGAAGCAAAGAGATGAGGAATGACTGCGATCCCACAATCCCCTTCAAGGACACACCCTCCATGACCTATGACCCCCACAAGGTCCCACCTCCTACAGGTTCCACCACCTTTCAATAGGGCCACTGTGGGAACAAGACCTTTGGGGACACTTATCCAAACCATAGCTTTGCCCACACCAGGACTTGGCAGCTGGCATTGGTGACATCAAGGAGCCACAGATAATGCCAAGAAACTGCTCCAGCTGCATATCCACCCACCCACTGACACACAGAGCCCAGCAGAAACCCGAGAGAAAGCTGCAGAAATTAAGATCGAAGGTTTGACTTTCACCTAGGGACCATTTTGGGGGCTGTCTTTGTTGTTATCATAGTCGGTTATTTTTGTTAAGCAGAGAAAGAAAAAGGTAAGAGTTGGGTTCACCAAGAAGCTCATATTTATCCTTGCATTTAGGTCTTTTTGTTTTTCTCCTATCCCAAGATATCAGAAAACATTAACCTCAAAATCATGGTCCTTCCCTACAGAAAAAGGTATCAAATGTCATTCAGTGACAAGTAAAATCCTCACATTAGTAACAGTTAACTGATTCATCCAACCAACACCTTCTAAAAGCAACAAAGAATTACTCCTGCCTCTAACATCACAAGTGCATTAATAGAGGAATTTCCCAACTTGTGACAGCTTGGCTTTCCAAGTCCTTTTGTAGTATGATTTTTATCATAATCAAAAACCCCTGAAAATAAGCAAGACAGTTTTATAAATGTTCATGTTTAGCACTCAGACCCACAGCAAGAAGCTTGGGGCTAAAATGAGATGCACTGATTTGAGAGGCAGAAAAACTTTTGATTACAAGAATGGGATGACATATTGGCAAATCCACTTATTTAAAACTGAGCAGTCATTTCTGCAAAGAATATTTTGATTCTCTTTGAAAAGCATAAGAATAGGCTCAGGGAGATATCAGAGGAAGATAATTCCAGCCAGAAAAAGAAAGATTTGATCATCTCAGAAACAGAGCAGTTGGTGGCAGATCAGGGTTCAGAGGGAGACCCAGGAGCCATGCCTGTTACAACCCCAACCTCCACCAATACCACTGCAAACTCAGAGAGCAAGAATCCATCTGTCTTAGCCACATCTGTGTATCTGGATCGTCACACTCATTAAACTAATCATGAAGAGCCCCATTTATAACTTCATCCAGGAACAAGTTAGGTCTTTAAACCCCAAACTACCTACAGGAACCAATTATACATTATCCCACTAAACGACAAAACAAAATTTATATTGCCAAAGAAGACAAAAATAATCTAATTACTGGTTATTGTTTTCTGTATCTTACCTTTCTTAAGCACCATATCAAAATTCATAATAAAGTTCTGTACATCCTATATACATCATAAGACGAATCTCAGACACTGCTGTTTCCTTCAACACAAAAATTCTGAAATATTATTTGAGACCAAGCATAAATTCCATTTACTACACACATGAAGAATAAATTTGTTTTATTGCTAATGAAACTAAATCACAGAAATTCTATGCAGACCAAAGATTCCTTCAGAGTTTCTCTGAGGGTGAGTTTCAATGCTTACTTCTTACCAAACCAGCATCACAATTTCCTGACACAACAGAGGTGAGAAGACACCCATTAAATGAATACATACACACATTTCCTATCCTAAGTTGCATTTATCAATTGCTTTGCAATGCATTACTTAGTTCCTGCTTCCTAAGAAACTGCCAGTGTCCTGATCTACCACCAATTTTCCCACTAAAACTAGTTAACACTGAGCCTTATATTCAAATTTGGGCCCCAGGCAGACTGAAATATCCAAATGAAATGGCACAACTAATGACATAAATCCACTTCCTTGACTGAAGTAAATTCTAAGTTGGGAATTTCTTTAAATGTATCTCAGTATGAGAACATGAAGAAGGCCAGGATAAGACAAGGAATTTGAAAATGTAGTACTTACCAGGTGATTCAGCATCTGACATGAAATTAATCTGAACAATTACTTTCTTTGATCATAGACTCAAAAACAAGGGATTGCTTCTGTTTAATAGGAACAAAAACAGCAAAGAAAGATTTTGGTGGTAAAATTCCTTTTCTAGATGGTAATGAATTAATTCTATATTTTAGGTATGAGTTAAAAAGAATGTTATATATTTTAATAAAATTATCTAGTATAGTCCATTATTCTCATCAAAAGTATCAACATATGTTTATTCAGCTTCTTTGATATATTCATCATATTATTTAGGTACAGGACAGATTCTTCCCACAAAGAGATTATAACCTAGGAAAGGAGATAAAGCTAAGTGAGTGAACAATTAGTAAGCAATAAAGTACTGAATCGTGAGACCTTGACAACATACAAGGAATCCAAGATGCTGGGTCAAACTCATGAGTCATAAAACGTAGAAATACGCCCTTAAAGTGTAATAAGGTTCGGAAGTTAAGAACTTTCATAAAATTCAGTTTTTTGTTTTGTTTTTTGTTTTTTTATGTGGGCACCGAGGGTTGAACTCAGGACCTTGCGCTTGCCAGGCAGGCGCCTGTGCCACTGAGCTATCTCACCGGCCCTAAAATTCAGCTTTGAAACCAGTTTAAATCACTAAGAGGGAAGAGTAGTGTACCTAAAAATTACAGAGAAAAATTACAAAGCAAAATAAAGTCTGTAAGAATTTCCTTTCATTATAAAAGAAAATGAAGGAAAACGTGTTCCTGAGGTTTAAGTTCTGAGCATGAGCTACAGCAGCCCAGAGAAAGCTTCTCTTTGCCTTTCCACTGTCTTCCCCTCCCCCTCTCAAAACAGAAGGTTGACCTGTGACTCAGTTCCACAGAAAATTCCAGAAAGAGGTTCCCCATTTAACTACCCCAGCATCCATCTCACTGCCACTTCCTGAGGCAGGCCCATTCCACCTTCCACATCTGGCTCTTCTCTTCCCCCTTCACCTCCTTCATTTCCTCATCTTTCTCTCTCTCTCCTTTCTGATCCTGAGGCCCAAAAGAAAAGTCACTTCTCAACCATATCTCACACATTCTCTTTCACGTCCTCGTCGCTTTCTGACATTCTGAGCGCCATTTTGGAACATTTAGGGTCACACATGCAGCGTGAGGGTGAAGGAAGACTAGGAAAACAATACTCTATGTGTAGGTTTCTGCCAAATAATGAAAGGAAGAAATTAGAATGTGCCCAGCTCATTGCATAATAACAATGCACAGAAAAACAAAATCTGAAGGGGTTAATTCATCACTGAGTGTTGTAAAGCAACAGAAGAAAATCTATTACTTTTCTAATCCAAAAAATACACAAACCTTAAAACAGCTGTCTCCTAGGAGAAAATGTTAGGCAGTTACAACTAAAAGAACTATATTTGAAGGCAATTTTTCTACAAACTACTATCCCCACTTAAGAATTACATTCTCTATTTTTTTTAAAGAAAATTAATGAAATGGAAATGTTTAAATCACAAAAGCTTACCCTGTACAAAGTTTTCAAAATGGTAAGCTGTTCATTTAGAGTTTATTTTTTCTTAATTAGTTCTATTCAATTCTTTTAGAGATTAAACCTTAATAAAATCAGTTCAAAATTCTATTTTCATATTAAAATTTTCTTCAATGTACATAGGAAAGCCTGACCTAAAAAAAGAAGAGTTCTTTGTGTAATGATGAAGAAAGAAAAGAATTTCAGGAATCCCCTGCCCTTCTCTACAAACCACCGCCTGGCCCACAACAGCAGTGTTCACTCCTGCCAGAGGGTGACACGTGCCAACCCCTAAATGTGCTTTCACAAAATGTGTGAAACACCCTCCTCCTTCTGCTCTGGTCACCGTCTGGGTAACGAGTCAAGGATCCGTTCCATGTCCCCTCCTCTGTAGATTTCTTCCTAAATCTCGGGACTCCTGTCTCTGAAATTTCATTCTCCATTCTTCAATTCTAATGGTTTGTACGGTTACATTTTAAAATACAATGTATACTGGGATTTTTTTAATAAGGGCTATGAATACTGTGATTCCCACAGCCTATGACACATACTAGGCACTCATTAAACACACATTGAATGATAATCTTTAAATCACCTATACAGCATGTAATAAACCAAAACTGGTACTTCCTGTCATTAAATAATACCTCTATTTTTCTATCCTTTTGAAAATGTCCTCTTTCATATCATGGTTGTTCTCATTCTTCTTGTTTAATTTTTCTTTTTAAATCTGTTACCATAGATGGTGACAGCAGTGTTGGGGGCAGGCAACGGAAGGAACCACTGCTAAGTCTAAAAGGCACATTGGAGCCCCCAGAGGTCTCACTTTTCTTGTCCACAGCCCCTGTCAAACAGTGGGTGTAAACTTCCTTGTTCTGCATTTCTACTTTCCTCTATTAGCCTAGAAGACAGAAGCATGAGGCTGATACCATGATCAACTCCCACATTTTTTGCACTGAAATATACAAGCAAGTGCTGTTTTTATTATCATTTTACTGGGTGATCATCAAATAGGATAGAATTGCAAACTAGAATTTTGTGAACTGAATTATTCATAAAAGCGAATGTCGGGGCCGGTGAGATGGCTCAGCGGCTTAAGCGCCTGCCCGGCAAGCGTTAGGGCCTGAGTTCGACTCCCGGAACCCACATACGAAAAAGGGGCCGGTGATATCGCTCAGCGGCACGGGCGCCTGCTGGCGCGCGAGGTTCTGAGGTCGACCCCCCGGTACCCACAAAAAAAAAAAAAGCGAATGTCAATAAACTGAACATCCATTTACCAATGCTCAGAGCCATCGGGAAGGTTCGCACATACTTTCCTGACAGGGAGTTGCTGCTGCAGTAGCGTGCGTGGTGCAGGAACGTCAGTCGTTAGCGCGCTGCTATTAATAACAGATCTAGAGCCAGATGAAAAGAGTACCGTACCTGCCATCAACAGACAGCCCTGGAGTTATCAGGCCTTTTTCTTTTCTTTCAAAAAAAAAAAAAATCCTCAGAATTCCAGTTATGAGATTTAGAACATTTCAATCTCATGCCCTATAAAATCTTATGTTCAGAGGTTAATAAAAGGAGATTAATCCAGGTACTACGCGTTGGGTTCTTTTCTTCTTTGATACTTTAGAGGAAGCCTCTGCGCTAGGGAAAGGAGTCCGGAACAGGTGGCCACTCGTGGGCGTTCGCTGCCACCTGGTGGCTGAAAGGCGAACTCACCCAGCGCGGTGACCGGGAGAGCAAGGGACCCGAGAGAGGGACGTGCGTCTCCGGAGCGCTTCCAAAGCTGCGGGTCATTTACACTAACGTCTCACATTGAAGAAAACAGACTGGCAGGGGAAGGTGTCCAGTGCTTTAATGGAGGAAAAGCTAAAGTCTCCTCCTTTACAAATCTGCCCCGTAAGGAACTAGTCTGTATGTTCCAATGGTTTCCCTTTCAAAAATTCCCAGAAGCAACTTTCTACCTATAGCATAGGAACCAAGCTTAACAATACAATAACTATAAATACTACAATACATCTGCCTGTGTAAAAGATGGTAGGCTGAAGAGACAAGAAATTCTGTATTACTCTCTAATACACAAGAACTGGCAAATCTGTCCGTAGAATAATCCCAATATTAATACAGTTCGCCGTTACGATTCACTCTGAGTTGATTTTGATTATTTCTCTTAAGTAAAAGGTAACCATCTCCTCTTCATGCTCTTAAGCTTTTAAACAATTCCAATGCTAATGTTTTTAAATACTTTTTTTATTTTTTATAAAAATAGTACAAATTTACTGTGGAAAACACTAGAAAAATAAACGTCACTGTAATGTTAACATATTAACATTATAGCACTATTAACATATGCTCTTTCAGTCTATGAGAAATACCCTGCCTCACACTTTCTTTTAAAATTAAAATAAAAATAAAAATAAGGCTAGTGGTAGCATACATGCTTAGTATGTGCAAGGCCCTGGGTTCAACACCTAGCACCAAAACGAAAAATATTAAATATTTCTGAACACATGTATGTATATACATATATGCCTTTATTTTCAGCAGAAAAGATTATCATGAGAACTTGCTCATGCTACTTAATACTCTATAAAATATGGTTTAGTGGCTGTATATATCATCGATTAGATAGGCCTTAATTCATTCTTTTTTCTTTTTTGTTTTTTTAATAATTGGTTGCAATCTTTCAGTGCTATAAATAACACTATAATGAATATCCCTATGAATAAATCTTTGTATAGATCTCTGCTTATTTATTTCAATAAATCATTAGAAAAATGTGTCCCTTAAAAGTTATACCTGTTGACTCCCATGAGAAATGTCATGTTGCTTTATTACATCTTTTCCAAATAATAGATGAGAAATATAAAGTCACTGTTATCTCCCTGCAGATTTAATTTGCAAGTCTTTGACAGTAGTGAAGCTGACCATTTTTGAAATATTTATGGGTCCTTTGTGTTTTGTGGGGCTTGGGGAGGGGAAGAGTTATTTGCTCACTAGTTTTGCTCTTCACTTTTGCAAATGGCCTGTTCATGATTCTTCCTAATTTTTTTCAGGTAATTTTCTTTCTATGGATTTCATTTTTAAGACTAGATTTAAAATAAAGTACACAATCAGAAAATGAGTAACTGTCTCAGTATTATGATCAGACAAAGTAGAATTAAAGGCAAAAGCCTTAGATGTTGGGGTTCAGGAAACAGTATGCCCAAAGTTGGGCTTTGGCCTGCTGACTACTCTGATCTGAGGACGTCGGAAAGCCTCAGGCACAGCCTCAAAACCAAGATCTCGCTGCCCTTGTCTGCCCACTTTCCTCCTGACTTTCACTATTCCCTGAAGCGAGCCAGGCAATCCAGAATCCCTCTTCTCCAAGACAGATCATAAAAACTAGAACCCTTTCCCCCCACAGCCAGCCATAAAAACAAGAATTACTACTCTGACCTTTCCCTGTTTTCCTGTCTAGGAAATGAAGATTAAAAAATTTCTCTGACTTACAGCATTCTGCTAGGCAGTCATAAGGTCCTCATTCCAGGGGGCTCCTGTCCCATACCTGGGGGGAAAGATGCTGCACAGAGAGGCCGAGAAGAATGTGAGCAGACAGGCCCTGCAAGGCTCCCTCCTCCTTGATCTATTACAGGAGCTCACAGGCTTCCGTTGGATTACACTTCCACCCAGCTGTGCATTCTTTATGGTATCTAAGCATAAACATAGCCAGGCCTCGCTAGGTCTGGGTCTTCGTGTCTACAGGCTCCGGCGTCATATAATACTTTTATTAAATAAGTTGCTAGGCTTCTCTTGTTAACCAATCTTTTCTTACAGAAGCATCGCTGGTGACCTTATGAAGGACAAGGAAAGCATCGCACCCTCTCTGCCCCCAGGCAGATTGGAACCGAGACCGCGCATTAATTTTATAAAAGGTAATGGGCTATGAGCATACAGTTGCTATGTGTTGAAAAACAGTCTTAAAATAAAATAAGCAAAACCAGGTAGAAATAAAGGCAACACTAACAGAACTAGAGGAAAAGGATGTTCTCACAGAATGTTTTGATACAAATATATTAAACTTTACTCATCCTCAAAATTTTATTTATAGTGATGCAACAGCAAAATCAAACACTTAGTAGGACACTGAAAACCTTAATGCATTTTAAGGAACAGAAGTCACACAAAGTCACCATCTCTTAGGATACACTGCAAATTAATCGTGAAGGATTCTGTCTCCCAGCTGTTTTTAAATTGAAAAAGACCTTTTACATCACTATTGGGTCTTTGCAGAACTAGAAAGTGCGAGTATAAACCCTCTGAATACAATAAGAAATCCTTCTAAGACTCATGGGGACGGGTGTGGGAAGGAAGGGAAAGTGTGACTCATGCCCAGCCTCAGGAATGCCCAGTGGCAAGGGTGCCCCCCAGATCAGGCCAAGTGGGCCACACTAGCCCCGGATCAGGGTCAGGCTCTGTCTCTTAATGCCAGGATGGCAGGTCCCTCCCAGAACAGCCCAGTATCCAGGACAAGTTGTTGGAGCCCAGGGTGGGAGCCAGGGCGGAGGGGAATGGTGGGCAGTGGAAGGGTTCGCCTCCTGCTGTCTCCTCTTGCTCCTTGTTCCTTACCTGGCTCCTAATCTCAGTCAATCCCCTCCCCACCCCCCATTCTGAAGGTGTTCTATCAAGATTCTGTGTTCCCAGTCTAGGAAAGGAGTCCCCAACTCTGCACTCACCCACCTTACAACTGAAATGTGGAGACAGAGTAGAAAATGTATTGCTTTCTGAAATGTGCAGCTTCTATTTTTCTCTTTCAAAAGTACACAAATTCTCATTTCCTCGTTCTGCAACCAGCAGCGGCAGTCTCAGTCCCAACAGACTTCGAGGAACTTGTCGGGCTTGGCTGCCTCTGGGGCAGTAAATGGCAGAAGGCGTGGGGGACCCAGCTGGACCCTTCCACGAAGCAATGAGTGTGAAGAGGCACAGGGATAAGGGAACCCCAACACTGGCAGGAGGCAGCCCCATGATCTTGTTGAGGTATGATTTAAATCAGCACCCCTTTTCCATAATTCCTACTCTCTGGGTTGGCAAACTATGGCCCATGGGCAAAATCTGCCCCATCACTATTTTTGCGGATGGAATTTCCTTGGGACACAGGCACACTTCATCCAGGTACCTCCTGTGGCTGCTTTTCCTACTACAATAGCAGAGTTGAACATTCCTACCAACAATGGCAAGGTATGGAGTGTTCATTATCTGGTGCTTCACTGAAAAGATTTGGGGACCTCTGCCCCGGGGCCAGTGTCACATGCAACTCGGCTGTGCCTCTCTCCCCGCCTTAGTGCAGGGATCCCCTGCAAGGCCCTGGCCAAGGCATGGCCTAGGTACATCCTGCATCCGCTCCTGCCGGCCGCCTCCCCCTGTGCCCTTCTTCTTCTCTGCTGTGACCACACACATACACACACACACACACACACACACACACGACTCCCTCACTTCCTTGTCTCCAACACTCCCTGCTCCGCACACCATGCTCACATTTGCCCTCTCCCAGAGGGCTCCCTCTCTGGTATCACAGATGGAGCAGAACTGGAAGGCAGAGTCACCCCTTCCCGACCTCCCGTATCTTCTGCCGCATCCCACGCCTGAGACCTTGCCCTTCCCACCATCCATGAACTGAAGTGGGAGTGTGGATCTCGCAGGTTTCCCTGAGTCCGGAAGGCAGGGGAAGTGAGGCGCTCCCTTGCTTTGCAGCCCTTGCTCCCTCAACCGCTGCCCTGTTCTTTTCGGTTTATACTTAATAATATAATGTCAGCTTTCAAACATAAATGCGGATGGTCCCATACTCATTGTCCAGACAAGGAAACTGAGAGACAGGAAGGCAAAGTGACTCTTCCAAGGATCTCGGATGAAAATGACGCCATCTTTCCTGCACAGAATCAGGAGGCCCTCTGTGAGAGACGCAGCTTCCGTCTCTGTGACCCCTGACTCCCGATTCCTTCACACCTGCCTCGCAACACGGGGTACACGAGACTGCGGAGGAGCAGGCTCAGACTGAATGGGAAGCAAGAAGGGCTGGAAGCAAAGAGCTCAGCTGAGGTCCCACTGCACTCCATGGTCCCCAGGGGCTCCTGGTTACTCCTCCGCTGTTACTATTAAGTGTCCTTGATCTTGTATCCACCTCACCCAGATCCCGAGGCCCAGATTGGGGCACTTGGTGGAAGGCCCTGACCGTGGCCCTGGCTGAGATGGGGGCCCCTTGGCAGAAGTTGGAGAAAATAAGATCTGAAGAAGATACTAAAATTTGTTCCAACTACACACAAGGAATGAAAAGCACCCGTCGGATTTCAGAGAAGGATGTTAACAGATAGAACATCGTCTTATACATTTGGGACCCAGCTTCCTTTCTTACTTCTAAACCTCCTTTCCTCATACCCACTTGCACCAGATGGCAGTGCCTTAGTGCCCACGACAGCACGTGGTTCCTGTCCTATTCCGTAAAAAGTGCCTTCCACTTAGCAAGTTCCTACTCTTCGGTCCCAACTCTTCGGCCTTCACTCTCTTCCATTCTTACACACGCACACTATAGCATGGTCCTGTGTTCATTCGTTCCCTTTCTACTAGAATGATACCCCAAACATGCAGGGAATATTAACAAGATTTAACAATCTATAATTAATAAAAATTAAAATACAAGAAACATATAAATTATTTTCAATGCATTCCCATTTATCCTCTAGACAAACCAAACTACATAGAGATAGATAGAAATACATGTGTAATCATTAATATCTATGATAAGTTGACATTCAGTGGGTTTTAATGAACTTGTCTCATTAAGTGGAGGTAGAGTTCAACAGAAATAATGAAGAGGCCTTTCCCTGGCCCCTTACCACCCTGACGAATTCCATCCATTCTCCTCCGTAGTGTGTCTCCTGCCTCTGGTACACTGATGCCTGAGAAGCCGAAACACCAGTTGGTGATGTGAGTGGCCCCCATTTCCCAAAGTCATAAGGAGACCACAGTTTCCATGAGAGCGAGCAATCACAACTCCACGGGCTCATATGGACATAGGTTTTTGCCCCTTGGGGTGGCAGTGCTAGTACCCCTATTTCCACATTGACTCCAAGACCACCTGGCCAGGAGAAAACACATGGGTGGCCCAGAAGCCATGGACAGCTGGTTTGGGCGGCCAGGAGTCTGGTAGGGCCCAAAGAAGCCCTAATGCGTGCTACCCAGGGCTTCCCAGGAGCTGGGGAGTTTTCGTGGGATACAGAGTGGTGCCCTGAAGCCCATTGAGGGAGGAAGCATCCAGGAAGCATAACTCTAGGGGCACGGATGCACTAGGGCACAAACAGAACAGATGCCAGCTCATATCTCTGAGCCAGGCTAGATTTAAATTGCTGAAAGTTGGAGGAATTTGGAGAACCCCGGGCAGAAGGCCAGAGAAACACTGAGGTATCTGAGGCCCTCGGGGACAGTTTAGTTGCAATATGCAATGGAGGTATTTGACTTTTCAATAGTTAGTATGTCAATACCTGCTGAATTTCAGTGTTGTACAATGACCTGTTTTGTACACTGCAATGCATATTGGAGATTGGCTCATTCAACCTCCATTCTAATCCATTTCAGCCACCTGTTTTTATTTAACGTAGTAACTTGTAATTAAATAAACTTTTCCCAGACTCCTTTGCAGTTGTCTTAGAGTTAGAGTTCCATACATATTCAGGTTCCTCCCTCCAACTGGATGAATATGCATAAAATCCTGAATCAGAACTAAGTTCTAAGGAAGAGGTAGAGTGTGGAACTTCTGTTTTTCTAGTGCAAATCATGACAGAGGTGATGTGATGCCAAGACAGAAGCTCAGTAATGGAAAGGCCACGTGTCCCTCAGTGTCCCAGTTCTGTAGTGTGTTTGTGGAAGCTCAGCCTTCTGTTCATTTTACCCAGAAGCCCCAATAATTCATGATAAACTCCTTGATAAATGCCTTTGCTCTTTAACCAGCTAAAGGGAATACTAATATCTATGACTGAGAAGAATAAGCAAGCAATTGACACCAGAAGCAAAATTCAGAAAACGACTGTGAACGGGAATGTGGAATTTCAGTTCAACCTTAAACTGGCTGGCTGGCTTAGGTCGAATGCGGTGCAGATCCAGTTGTCTTCAGACGCTGGGACACAGTGACAAACTACTTAGCTTCTCACCTGTGGTTGTCTTGAATGAAGTGACACTGAAGAGAAACTGACGACAATGGGGAGCAGGTAGAATATATAACTCTAGGGAAACCATCACCAAGAGGGTGACTTTCCCCAAGAAAGGAGATTCACACATTTTAGAAATTAATAAACCCAGCTCCACCCTAGCAGAACATATGACTGTGGGCCACCAGGCAAAGTAGGAGAGCGGGAGCTAATGACACTTAGTGTGTGCCCCAAGTCCATCTCACAGTGACCCTGTGGACACATAAACTCAGGCTGTGGTCACTTCCACGATACCTACACTCAGAACAGCTGCTTGCTGGAGGTGTAGCTGAGTGGTACAGCATGTGCTCAGCATGCACGAGACCTAGGATTCAGTCTCCAGCACAAAAGAACCGAAAAGAATAGGTAAGCATGGCAAGTGGCAGAATCTTCAATTTGTCCAGATGGATTCTCCTGGAAGACCCTCTCCCTGTGAAGACAGGAAGCAATGTGAGCATCAAGGACGTGGCAGATGCATGGTAGCAATCCATATGGCAAATCTTAGAACCTGCCTCAAGACAGAAGATCTTAGAGCAAGCGTGCTAATCTTAGCACTACTGATATTTCAACCAGAAAATTCGTGCACTGCAGAGTGCTTAGCAGCATCCCTGGCCTTTAGCCACTAGATGCCAGTAGCACACCCTTCTAGTGGTGACAATGCCCCCAGACATTAGAAAAGACAAAAAGGATCACAGAGCAATACATACTAAAGTTAATCAGGGATCGGCGCCAATTACACTTACGGTTCTAGGTATGATCTCTTCCCTAGAAAGCAGCCTGATTCTTGTTGAGCCT
Source organism: Erethizon dorsatum (assembly GCA_028451465.1). NCBI lineage: Eukaryota > Metazoa > Chordata > Mammalia > Rodentia > Erethizontidae > Erethizon > Erethizon dorsatum. The sequence continues at coordinate 63,942,314 of CM051833.1, forward strand.
CTTTGTATTTTGAAGGCAATGTATAGTAAGTGGGTGGACCCCTCATGCCACTCTTTCTGCAGTGTGGGAGGCTACAGCTTTGAGAGAACCCACAGCAAGACCTGACCCTCTGGCCCAGCCTGCAATGTCTGGGGAAGTGGGGTGATGCATGGACCCCAAGAGGACAATCATGGCAGAGGCCCCCTGTCACAGTGATAGCTCTTCTCTTTTTGAAACAGCTTCTGGCTTGCCACCAGGCCTTGCAGAAGCTCCAAGTGACCGTGGTTCCTGAACTTCCTGTCCTGAGCTCTCAGTATTTCTTGATCCTCCAAGGCATGAAGTTCTTTGGGCTTTCACAATAACTGTGCAAAGAAAATCTGTTCCTCTAGTCACAACACTCTGCCACCAGATACGTGGGTTTTCCTCACCAAGCAATTCTCCAGTTCTCTGAAGACACCGACTAGGTGACCCATGATTTAATTTAATGCTGATGACCCTGCGATAGCACAGCTTACACAGGTTAAGGGCTCAGTCGCACAGACTGCCATCAATTGCAAGTTAGTGAGTCCCCAAGTTACCCACATTTCTGTCCAACATGGCTACAATGCATGGGTGCCCGTGATGCCCATGATCTCCTCCTTGGGCTCAATAATTTTCCAGAACAGCTCACAGAACTCAAGAAAACACTTTGCCTACTGTTATCAATTTATCATAGAGAATATTACAGAGGATACAGACGAGCAGCCTGATCCAGATGAAGAGGAGGGTCCCAAGCACAGGAGCCTCTGTCCCCACGGAGCCAGGGTGTGCCACCCTCTGTGTGCATGGATATGTTCACCACCCCAGGAGCTCCCCAAAGCCTATTCTTCAGGAGACTCCCCTCCATAGACATGACTGATGGGATCACTGATCGTTGGGGATTAGCTTGATTTGCAGTCCTCTTCCCCCTCTGAAGGGCTGGGAGTAGGACTGAAAGTTCCACCACTCTAATCACATGCTTGGTTCCTCTGGCCACCATATCCCCCATCCTAAGCTATCTAGGGGCTCCAGTATCACATTAGCATAAAAAGACATCACTCTGAAGATTTCCAGTGTCTTAGACACTCTCATGTCAGGACCCAAGGGCAGAGACCAGTATCTGCCTCTTACTCTGCCCCTCAGGTCCTCTGCCACAGGGGTGGGCGGAAAGCTCACATTCCCAGTGGGTCTGATTCAACAGTGCACAGCCGCCTCTCTCAACCCACACCCGGGCTTCCTGGGAGGCAGAGGACCCTTCCTCCTCTCCTCCTAGGCAGCATGCTATGCTTTTGGTTTGCCCCCACTCCCAGAACTTGGGAAGTGGAATCTTACAAGATCATCCTTTCCAGCTTCCCTCAGAACAGATTAAGGAAATCACACCTACAGAGGTTCGCCCGCTTCCTCTCAGTGCTAGAGCAGACGGCCATGTACCCGCTCAGGGCCCCTTGCTCATGGCTTATTGGCACATTTGAAGATAGAGAGATGGTTTAAGATTCTCTGGAAGAAAGGGTGCTACATTCCACTCCAGCACTTAGCATTTATCAGACCCAGGAAAGAGAACTCATCGATCTGTTGCATTTCACAACGCTATTAAACTGTTAGAGAAATGGAGGAAGTTTCGACTGTATCACACAAAATATTCTCATCGGTCCATTTCTGTTCCCTTGCTCTATCCCTGCATGGTTTACCAAGCCTCTCTGAGCTTACAGGAATCCTTATTTAGGTCCAAATAGTCGTAAGCACAATTTGTCCTCAATTTGCTTAAAACTGACATAGGAGAGTGCATTAGAATTGTGAAAATAATTCCTTCTGCAAGAAATTAAGTGTACATGTGTGAATTGTTTCTTCAGTATGAGAAACTGAAAGTGTAAATAAGGACCAAAATGTATATTAGGTATTGTGAAACAGGAAGAAAATGTTCAAATGGGGAGGGGAACAAGGGATGGGGGGGAAGAAGGGAAAAATTTTAAAAAGTGAGAAAAGAAGGAAAAAATGGGCTGGTGAGATGGCTCAGCGGCATAAGCGCCTGCCTGGCAAGCGCGAGGTCCTGAGTTCGACTCCCGGAACCCACATACCATAAAAGGGCCAGTGATATCGCTCAGCAGCACGGGTGCCTGTTGGCGCGCGAGGTTCTGAGGTCGACCCCCAGTACCCACAAAAAAAAAAAGAAGGAAAAAATGGAAACAAAGTTTTTGTAAATGGGGAGGGGAGGAGGGGTTGAAGGGAGGGTAGGGGAATGGGAAAAAAAGAATCAAGTTGTATCATGTACAGGTACAAATTCTCTATGATGAATGTGATCATTGCGTATATCTAAAATGTACCAAAAACTCTGATTGAAGAAAAAAAAGAAATTAAATGTAAGCTGGGAGTGGTGGTGCACACCTGTAATCCCAGTACTTGGGAGGCTGAGGCAGGAGGATCACTGTGAGTTTGAGGCCAGCCTGGGCTACATAGTGAGTTCAAGGCCACCCTGAACTACACAGTGAGACCCTGTCTCAAAAAAAAATTTAAAAAAAGAAAGAAATTAAGAGTAAACCATGGTGACCCTTTTAAGATATTGATGGAATTACAAAGAGTCTGTATTGTTTGATGAATTGATTTATTGCCTGTGAAAAATAACATGTGTTTCATATCAAATGCACAGAGCTGATTATAAAAGCTTTGAAGTAAGGTACTTTTCAAAAAGTTATAATATTAAAGCTCAAACGATTTTGCCTCAATTCCTTCACCTCAGTAGTGTGTCACTAAATATTTCTAGCCTTCTCCACAAGGTGGGGCAACTCCACAAGCAATTCTGTTGCTAAGGAGGTGTGGTAGTTTGGAAATCCTTTTTTGTGCGAAGCATTGCATTAGCAGTCTGGACAGAATGGCGCCTTCATTGCAACTCTAGGACTCGCGAGATGAGGTACCAGGTCAATATTGCTGAACCATCCTCAGCCAATTTCTCAGCCTCTGTGCATTTGTGCAATAGTGGCTGAAGCTCAGGCTCACCTTGGACGTCATTCCAGTCCCCGAGGGCGGAGGACATATACTGCTCCTCCATCTGTATTCCTTCCCAGGGCCTGGCACCTCCTTAGCCCTTAGGCTACTACAACAAATTACCACAGACCTGGTAGCTTTTACACAGCATAAATTTATTTCTCCTAGAGTCCTAGAGGCTGGGCAGTCCATGATCAAGGTGCCAGCAGATTCAGAGTCTGAGGAGGGCACTTTCCTGGTGCCTTCTTACTGTGTTCTCACATGGCAGAAGAGATGAGGGAGCTCCCCAGGGTCTCTTTCATCAGGGCTCTAATCCCTTTCGTGAGGGCTCCATCCTCATGACCTTTCACCACTCAAAGGCCCCACCGTCCAATACTGTCACATTGAGGGTTAGAGTTTCATTACAGGAATTGGCGGGAGGTGCAGGCATTCAATCAAGAGCAGTCCCTGATTCCTTCAGCCGTCCAATACTGTCACATTGAGGGTTAGAGTTTCATTACAGGAATTGGCGGGAGGTGCAGGCATTCAATCAAGAGCAGTCCCTGATTCCTTCAAAGAAAATACCAGGCCAAGAGTCAGAGGCCTTTAGAAGATTCCATTAGCTCAGAAGAAGCTGCAGATCTACTGAGATCTAGTAGATGAAGGGCAAGGCAGAAAAGGGGAGGGCTGGAGAGAGGCTAGCGACCTTTGTAGAGTGGGTTTGCTATGCTGGGAGAACCCCGCACCTCACCTCACTGGGTCCCCATAGCAACCCTGCAAGGAACTCAATGTATCTCATCTTGTAGAGGAGAAAAACCACAGCTTTGAGAAGCGTCCTGCTGGAGGTCAGACACTAGAGTGAAAGGGTCTGTCTGTTACCTTTCTGCCATTCTATGATAAAGGAGACATTTGTAGCCCTATTATATATATGCGGGTACCGGGAGTCGAACTCAGGACCTTGAGCTTGCCAGGCAAGCCCTTATGCCACTGAGTTACATCGCCGGCCCTGTAGCCCTATTTTATAAGCTGGGAAGCACATGACCACCTGACTCAGCGTCAGCTAGAGTCTTTTTTCTTCAGTGCTAGAGATCAAACCAAGGGCCTTCCACAAGCTAGGCAAGCGCTCCACCCCTGCAATACATCTCCAACCCCTGGAGTCTTTCATCAAGGACCAGAATCGTGAAACCAAGGTGGTTTTTAAAAATTCCAACTACTGAGCCTGGAGTGATGGTCCATACCTATAATCCTAGCTTTTGGAAGGCTGAAGCAGGAGGATGACAAGTTCAAACCCAGCATGGACAACTTAACAAGACCCTGTCTCAAAATTTAAAGAGATTTTAAGTACTGATTGCATTATCTCGAAGAACATTAAAGTTCTGCAAGAACTTAATTCAGAACCTACAGCACCATTTCTCACAGTGCCTGGGCTCCTGAGCCCCATTTGCTCGCACACAACCCTGCTCCAGTGTTTCTCTCCCATGGACCTCCCAGACTCGTCTCCCTCTCCTCAGTTTCTCCTCCCCTTTCTCATTCCTGGCTCTAAGTCTTTCCCTTTCTTGCCTCTTGCACTCAGTGCCATAGAGAAGGAGCAGCTCCAGATGCGCCTACGAGAGTGGAAGGAATCCACATATCTCTCACATCTGTATGCCGGGTCTCAGCCCAGGGAAGATGAGACTCAGCCCCATCTGGACACGGCAGGACTTGGGAGCAGAGCTGAGGAAGTCCCCAGGGAGGGGGATTCCTCAGAATTGAATCACATAAGGGTTTGGGGGATGGGGAGGGGGACTCTTCCCTTTGTTTTGTTTTGGCCACTGGAAAAGGAATCTGGCACAAGATCCCAGGGAAGAGCAGGGGACAGAGGAGCAGAGAGCGGACTCTCCCAGAAAACATTTTGCCCCCAAACTGTGACTCCACCCTGACCCCTGTGGTGCACACACAGGCTCCACTGGGGAGTTGGGGAGCACTGCAGGGAACAGCAGGTGCAGATTGATGCTCATAGGGCCAAGCATCATCCGCAGTGACAGGACATAGGGCACACTGTGCGCAGATGTGACATGGCTACGAGCCTGTAACACCATTTGTCTCCAGCTGCGTCTTAAGCACGAGTCCTCCATACCGGACCCAACACCTCACCACTACTGCAGTGGTCAATACTATACGCTGCTTGGTTTGGCCAGGGAACCCAGATATTTGATCAAACACCGGTCTAGAGGTTGCTGTCAAGGTATTTTTAAATGAGATAAAGATTCAAATCAGTGTGGAGATTCCTCAGAAAACTAGGATGGCAGGTCCCATTTGACCCAGCTATTCCCCTTCTGGGTATCTTCCCAGAAGAATTAAAAATATCATACTACAGCGATATATGTGCACCCATGTTTATAGCAGCACAATTTGTAATAGCTAAATCTTGGAAACAACCCAAATGCCCATCAACAGAGGAATGGATAAAAAAGATATGGTATTTTTATATAATGGAGCACTACTCAGCCATAAAGAAGGATAAACTGGGGCCGGTGAGATAGCTCAATGGCATAACACCTGCCTGGCAAGTGCAAGGTCCTGAGTTCAACTCCCAGTACCCACATAAAGGAAAAAAGGACCAGTGATATCGTTCAGTGGCACAAGTGCTTGCTGGCAAGCGCGAGGTCCTGAGGTCGACTCCCGATACCCACATAAAAAAAAAAAAGAAGAAGGATAAACTAGAGACTTTTATAGGTAAATGGATGCAACTCAAGACCATAGTCATAAGTGAAATAAACCAGATGCACATGTGTAAACATTGTATTGTCTCCCTAGTGTGACAAGTTGAAAGAGTAAATAAGATCCAAAATGTACAATAGATATTGTAAAATGGGAAGAAACTGTTAAAAGGAAAGAGAAACTGGGATGGGGGAATGGAGAAAAGAAGGAAGGAAAAAGCAAATATATATATATAGTATATATATATTATATATACATATAAAAGATAGTTAAGATAGATACACTACTAATTTCAGTTCATTGAAAAGAAAGATTTGTGTTAATATTGTTTGGACAATTGAATGCTGATATCTTGTACTCTGAGTAACTAATTTAAAGATAACAATACGCAATGTATTAACAATTGTTACCTCCTATTATGTTGTTCTGAAATTTTTTTCTATTTTTTCTCTTTAAAATAATAATTTTTAAAAAAGATTCAGGTTAATAGACTGAGTAGGCCCTAATGTAGGTGGGTCTCAGCCAATCAATTAAAGGCCTTAATAGAGCAAAGACAGAGAGCATGGAGGAGGGAATTCTGCCCCTTTGGACTTCACCTGCAATGTCCTCCCTTCCATAGGTCTCTAGCCTCTGTGTGTGTGTGTGTGTGTGTGTGTGTGTGTGTGTGTGTGTGAGTGTGTGTGTGTGTGTGTGTACACACATGTACATATGCAGTCTTCCCCCATCACCTGCAGAGATACATTCCAAGACTCCCAGTGGGTGCCTGAATCCACAGATAGTGCCAAACCCTATATGCTTCACTAAAGGAAGTCCTTTATGGCTTCTCTTTGGCATATCCAAATTGCTGGTACATGACTCTTGCGTTTTGAAGCTGTTACTACATAAAATAAGGTTTACTTGAACACAAGCACTGTGCTACTACAGAGTTGATCTAATAACTGATGGTTACTTAATGACTAAGGGGGAAGGTAGTGTATACAGGGTGGATACGCCGGACAAAGGAATGATTTATGTCCTAGTAAGGATGGAGCAGGACAGTGCAAGACTTCATCATGATACTCACAATGACCTGCCATTTAAAACTCACAATTTGTCTATTTTCAAATTTTCTGTTTAAGAACCTCAGACCAAAGCTGACTATAAACAAGTGAAACTTCAAAAAGCAAAACTGTTCATAAGGATGGCTTACTACATGTGTGTGTGCATGTGTGCATGTGTGCACTTCTGTGTATGCACATATTTATGTATACACAGCCCACTGGTTCTGTTTCTCTGGATAAACAACTCTTGCCACCTGGTCCCACCAATATAATCTCACCCAGCCAATCTCTGCCTTCTGGGCTCCCCATTTCCCTCCACACAGGTCTCCAAGACTCCACACCACTTACACAAACCTCCCAGCCCCCTTGGCCTCCTGAACTCATGCCTTCCAGCCAAGCCCCTACTTAGGCTGTCGTGCCTACTGCCCGTCTCCGCTGCAATGATCCCCCACCCAGTGTCCACATGGACAATGCCTGCACCTCCAGCAAGCCCTTCTCAGATGTCACCTTCGTCATCAGACCTACCCCACCAGCCTATTCACAATCTCAGTCCCTGCCGCTGGCCACACTAGGAGCTCCTGGTCCTTCTTCCTCCTTTTTTGCCATAGCATGTATCATCTTCCCACACATAAATATGACATGTTCGCATAGTATGTTTGATCATAACCCTCAACTAGAATGCAAGCTTCAAAAGGGCTGATAATTTTTGACTTAGTTCATGACTATAAACCAAACCCCTGAAGCTGTGCCTGACACATAGTAGGTACTCAACAAACCTGTGTGGAATGAACAGGCCCCTTCCTGTCCCACATCACCACCAGCAGCCAACCTACCTGCTCTTGTGGAAATGCCTCTAAAGAACGGTCTGTGCCCAGTGTCTTCCGCTGTGTTCTTGACTCTCCCTTGGTCGCACCGCAGTCTGGCTTTTGTCCTGCTCATCACACTGAAACAGCTCATCAAGCACCAGGGCTGCACATGGCTACATCCCATGGGAAGTCCTGTCTTGGTCTCTGGCAAAGCTGCCCTCAAGTTTGGCAGAGCCAAACCCTTTCTTCCTGATCCACCTTCTTCCCTTTCCAGGCCATCACTGCTCCTGGCCCTGCTCTCACCTGCTAGCTTGTCCTTCTCAGTTTCTCACCTTCTGGACCTCTGATGGTCAAGTTGGCTTAGAGTTCAGCCCTTTCTCCGTTCACTTGCACCCCTAGATGACCCCACTGAACCTCAAAATCCCTGTCTCCAACCCTGACCACTCCTCTTAATTCCAGACAGAGCCATTCAACTCCCCATCCTCTGTGTGGGTGTCTCAGACTCAGCCACCAATGTCCCCTTTCCCCAAATAATGTCCTATTTCCCTCCCAGCCCCACTCTCCCAGTCACCCCATCCTCCCAGTCACCCCTGACTCTGCTTTCTCTCATCCCTGTCACTTCTAGTCCAATATCAATCCTACCAGCTCTGCTGCATGCACCCAGAATCTGACCACGTTAGCTCATCCAGCCCTACTCCTCAGGGCTGAGCTACCACCGTGTCTCACCCCAACTATTACAACAGCTCCCAAACGTTGCCTTCCTCTTCTGCTTTCCCATGTAGAAACCAGAATCACCCCTTCAAAATGGAGATCATACCACGTTCGTCCTTCTGAATCCATTATGCTCTTCCCCACACTTCTCTTTCTCCACCCCTACTGCTTTTTCCTCTTGCTCGCTTTTCTCCAGGCATGTGTATGACCTCCATCAGTTGTTCCATTAACTTTCCAAGCATTCACAGACCACAGGACTTTTGCACATAATGTTTTCATGATTTGGACCTTGGTCTGAATCCATGATTCTCTGAAGTCTTAAAGGTCCCTGCTCCAGCGTCCCCTTATCAGTAAAGAACTTGTGGTCACTATGCAAAAACAGCAAGCACCACCACACCTCCATTCTCCCTGACGTTCTCCAGTCCCCTTGCTTCATTTATTTTTCCCACAGTGCTCCCCAGTACCCGACATAACATGTCAGTGGAGGCTAATGAGGTCAGGGACTCGGCCTGTTGTGCTCTTCACTATATTCCTAATACTACTTCGAATGGCCCTGTGTTCATAATAGGCGCTTTATAAATGCACGCCTCGGATGTCAGCAGTCTAGGAAACGTGCTTCCAAAGAAAACCGTACCGAGTGTCAGCTCTTTATAGCCAGGACTTCATCTTGTGTCCACCTGCGCACTGGCTCCCAGGCCCACGCTTGGCTCAGAGTCAACTGTCCATAAAATCATGGATGGTTCGGGGGAGCTGAATGTTAGTTCTTCCTCTTCCACATGGAGGAACTTATTCCTGCCCCCAACGTGGGAAGAAGGAAGATGACGGACTTTCCTACTTGGAACAATGAGAGACAGTGGCTCTCTCCTGCCTTTCAGCAGCTGCTGGCTACCTACGAACGCCCAACAGATCAGTATTTTTATTTTCATCAATCTCACATCTTCTGGATCACTCAAGCCTTCTGAGTCAAGGAAGAAAAAGAGGTTGTGAAAGAAAAATAATAGTGGAGGTATGGTTTAGATAAAAGGCCAACTGCCCATACCACGTGAATTAGCTTTCAGTTGCTGGGACAAAACACCTGACATACACAACATGAAGGAGAAAAGGTTTATTTGGGCTCGCAGTTTCAGAAGTTTCAGTCCATGGTTAGGTGGCTCTAAGGCAGAAGAATCATGGTGGAAGGGTGTGGCAGCGGAAGGCTGCCCACCTCAATGGCAGCCAGGGAGCAGAGGAAGCAGGAAAGGAGCCAGAAAGGCAGAGGCCAGGGACCAGTTATAGCCCCCAAAGTCACATCCTCATGACCCACCCAGACACACCCAGAAGTGTGCTTTACTAACTTCCCAGGGCTCTCTCAAGACAATCAAGTTGACAACCAAAATTTACTATCACACCAGGTGATAGTAAGTCCTAGTGTCTTCCCTGAAATGCTAGCTCTAAACATAACCTAAACACAAACTTTACATCCTTGTCAGAAGGTCCACTTTAATTAAACCAATCAGTTATAGACGGTTCTACTTGTCCTAAAAAAGTGAAGTTAGTATATAACAGCCAATCACGAAAAAGGTCAAAACGCTTCCTGCTCCATCTGTGCTTTCTAAACTGTGGGGCCACTGCTGTGAGGTAAGCTTCTTTCCACTTGGTTTGAGGTTGTCTAGATAGCAATCTGTATGTTATTATATGACAACAAACATCTAAGTTTTTCCTGACTAGATCTGATTTTAGGTTGGACAGGGGGAATTGTTTGTTAGCCCCTCACTCCCAGTTACCTTTATCTCTGCTCTCTGCCCACCTCATCCCTCTTGCTCCCAGGCTTCCGTACCCATATAAGCACGCAGACATGGCCACTTTCACCTGAGTCGGAAGAGTGAGGACTTTCTACATCCTCCTGCAGGGGGCAGAGAGAAACAGCCGGCCCTGCCTCAGGAGCAGGACCTCAGCAGGGGTGGGCTTCTGAGCCCCACTGCGCTGCTCACATCCCCTTCCTCACCTATCTCAGTGAATCCCTCCACCGCCTCCATCTCCCAATTTTCCAAAATCGACCCATCTCGTAGATGCAGCAGCCATTCCTAAACTTGGCGGGCATTCATCTGGGATCCCTGGTAAAACCACTGAGTCTGAAGCCCACTACAAACCCACTGGATCAGAATCACTGCCCAGAGGACCGAAGATCCTGGATTTGTCCTCATTCCCGGGGGGGTGTTCACGCAGATTCCAGCACCAGTTCTACATGAGTGCCAGGGTTCAAGGACCATCAGCAGAGTGGATGCAAGGGCTGAGCCCTCCTCCATTCCTGATGAATGTGGGGACCAAGGATGCCTGCCAAAGTAGAGCTTACTCCTCTCCAGTTGAGTTTATGGGCAGGTGCTGCCCTCTGAGGAACACCCCAACCTATTTGTCCCTACCCAAATCTGGACGCCGAGATTGCTAAATTATTGAGACAACTGTTCTCAAACATTCAGGTCTCGGGAATGCTTCACAATCTTAAAAAAAATTTTCAAGGACTCCAAAGAACCTCTGTGTATATAGGTTATGTCTACTGGTGTTTCTGTGTAGAGATTAAAACTGAGAAGTGTTTAAAATACAAAAATACACAAACACATTCATCTATCACCCATCAAGGCAACAGTGCAGCTCCATAGGGAAGACCTATGATTGTGAACAAGGTTTTGACAGGAAGGACCCCCTGGAAAGGATTTAAGGCCACGCAGAGGCTCATACTTTAAGAACCTCTGGGATTACAGGAACAGGCAGAGTCTCAGGATTCCTCTGGCTGGCATTATTTCCTGTTTAACTGGAAGCAAAAAATGTCATCAAAAATGACATCCACGAGGCAGGCGGCTGAGGTTCGTGGAAGCTGAACCACAGAGCTCCTCCAAGCCTGCCTCTTCTCAGTCCCTCAGGCAATCTTCAGACCCACATGCTGGCACCAAAAGAAAATGCCTATAATAGCAGAGGGAATAACGGCCCACAAAAAGGTTTACCTCTTAATCTCAAGAGCCTGAGGAGTGATAACATTACACAGCAAAGGGGCACTAAGGTAACTAAGGTAGCAGGTGGAATTAAAGTTGCTGAGCAGCTGGTCTTAAAATGGAGAGATTACACTGGGTTACTCAGGTGAGCTCAGTGCAATCAAAGGAGCCCTTAAAAGTGCAAAAGAGAGGCAGGAGAGGGGGTCAGAGAAAGTCCTGGAGCAAGGAAGTGTGCCCGGAGAGATGTGATGTTGCTGGCTGTGATGGCAACCATGAGCCCAGCAATGCAGTGGCCTCTAGAAGCTGGAACGGCAGAGGAACAGATCCTGCCTGCATCCTTCAGAAAGGAACACAGCCCTGTGGATACATTATCTGAGGCCCACATCAGATCTCTAAAGCAGAGAAATGAAAGATAATACATCTGTGTTCTTTTAAAGCCATGAAATCTGTGGTGATTGGTTACAGCAGTCCCAGGAAGTTAATGCGCCTGCCGAAGCTGTATAGCACCTGAACCCTGCCCTGGATGGAGAACCGTCCAGGAGAAACCTCACCGAAAGGATCCTCCCACGGGCCGAGCTCGGTGGACACGGGCAAGCAAGGAGCTCACACTGCCCAGCCAAGACCTGGATGGCCGTGTGAATCCCTGACCCTACAGCCACCCATCTCCCTAACCCTGCACACGCATGCTATGTGCTGGGGACCGTGACCAATCACCAGTGGTTTCCCTGAGGCTTCTGCCCCTTGCAGATTTTCCCCAGTGGGCATTTCTGTTTCATTATCCATGGCTTTTATTCCCCCCTCCATGATGCTACATCAGTTGGTTTGAGGACAACTAAGTAATGTAACACTCAGTCCCGGTGTAGACACAACACCCTGGCATGGATCATCACCAGCCAAAGGAGCGGCCACCAGCAGGAAGCCTGGAGATATCACCACTAAGTGCCAAAGCCAGGTACCGCCTGGGGGAGGTGAAGGAGGTGGGGAGGCCAGCACTGCACGAAGGGCTCCTGGAAAGACTGTGTGTGCATTCCGAGCACAGCAGTCCAAGGATAGAACATAGTGTCACTCAGTGAATCTGCCAGAATGCAGTACTTCCCTCCTCCTAGGCCACTAGAGACTCATTTCAGAAAAGGCCCAGCCTCTGCACCCCACGACTGGGTCACAGGAGAACACCTAACCAAACTGGACCAGTCGGTGTCCCTCCCAGGAATTTAGAACTCCAGCTAAGAGAGGATCCCGTCTCTTTGGTGGCTGTAAACAGGGAAGTTCAGAAATCATGGACTGGCTGCCTCTACCCACAGGAAGACTGTGGACACAAACAAAGCAGCCTTCAGGAAGAGAGGGACGGACGGGGGGAAGCAGACACCAGGGGAGCGGAGAGGAGGGGCCTGGGTTACCTGACAGTGCTGGCCTCTGGACTTTCCTCTGACACAGCTTCGTCACCGCTCTCATCGAGACTGCCAAAGACGACACTGACCCCTCCCTTCTTCCGGCTTTAGTTGGTTACGTGTCTTGCAAACAGCAGCATCCTAGCCCGTGAGTGACATTATTGCCGTCAGGGTCTAGGATCAAGTAGGATCCCAGATTTATTAGAAAACAGTACAATCTATAACCAGTACTTAATAGCTCCTCTGCGGGTTCCTCTTTGCAAAATCTGGGGTAAACAGACAACACGCCTCTGTGCTCCTGGCCCAGGGCTGTTGCCACAAGACATCTGGAATCTGCGTGTCACCCATAATGCACACCCTGAAGTGCAGGGGAATTAATGTCCGAGGAGAAAACATTCCCTAATGGAAAACCAGAGTATGGGATACATTCTCCCTTCCCGCCCTCTCCTGCACTGCCCTGGGTTTCTGCAGCCACATAACAGATGCGCCACCAGATTGCTACCTAGGAGCAGCCAGCAAAGGAACACAGCTTTGTGTTGATTCTCCTCCTCTGCCCCTCTGCACTTTTCTCTCACTCTTTAGGGTATATGCCTGGTGAGTTAATGATATAAATCCTTGCCTCGGGCTCCACTTTCCCAGAAAATCATTCCAAGATGGTCCTGATTAAAATGAGTTCCACAGTAAACTTAGAAGCTGACAGCAGTCAAGATGAAAAAGTCCCAGCTAGTATTATCTTCTGGTAACTAAAAATGCAATATATGCTAACGAAACTGAAGCAAGAGCACAGAACAACGCACACCCCTCTGTGCAGATCACACTGAGAGGGACTTTAGCATATTTTAGCACCCGATTTCTCACGCAGGAAAATGAAAATGGGATCAGATTAGCAAATGCCATAAATAAAACGTACTTCCTCACTATCCACCAAATGCAAGAGGATATAGTGATACAGTCCAACAGGACTCCTCAGACAATGCCTACATTTGCCAGGAAATGAACATAGAACCAGACACTACAGTGTACGAATTTGTCACCTGGAAACCAAAACCAAGACCACTTTGTGAGAGGCCGCTAGGTGGTGAGCTTTAACCACCCACCCACTGGATTCTCAGCCTGTTTAAAGACTCGCTCCCAAGCTGCCCCTGCTATTGATTGATAAGAATTTGCCATTGTGACGAACTTAACTTTACTATGTCATAGTCTGAGAATTTAGGAAATCTTGAACTTGAAAAAATTGGTCACAGCTAAGATAAAAACAGGATGAATTTAAATCACAGAGAATGTTGTACTTGTCCATGAGTCACATGGATGTCACTGCGGTTGCTTCTTTGGTCCCCCTCCCTTGCAAGGGAGCCACCTGTATTACGGAATGTTCAAGGAGGGTGTTGGTTCCCTTGTACTGAACTTGGAGGTTTGGAGGGCTGTGTGCGTGTTTGCTGTTTAACCGAAACATCTCCTAGAACAGCACTTGTCAAATGCAGCCAGGGCAGAAATAGAGGCAGTATATTAAGCAGGGCCACTGAAGGCCCATGGGAAGGGGGTAGGGGGGTGCATCTGCAGGATGGGAACAGAAGTATGGGGAAATCATGATAACAATGGAAATATACATACACACGTGTTCGTAGTCATTCATGTAAAGAAATACCTTATAACAGTGATTTCCCAGCTCCACAAAGACATTCATGCAGACAGGCAGACATTCTACCTACTGCGTAGCATTGCAGCTATTAAGAATTCTGCTGAAGAAGCATTTTAATGAAACTGAAGGTGTTCATGGTATGTTTCAAAGCGGAAAAAGGCAAGTCCTGAAAGAGTATGATCCGATTTTTATAAAAACGAAAGTTTTAAAAATGAAATAGGCCCAGTGATATAGCTCAGCGGCATAAGCACCTGCCTGACAAGCGCAAGGTCCTGAGTTCGACTCCTGGTACCTGCATATAAAACAAAAAAAAAGAAAGAAAAAAAAATGAAATAAACTGTGTGTGCATATTCATGAAGAGAAAGACTACTAATACCGATTATTTCTGAGGCTGAGACATAGGCTTACGGATGATTTAATGTTTTTCTTTCTTAAGTGTATTTCCTAGGTTTATTTCTGTCTTTTTTATTTTTATTTGCTAGCATTACTCTCCACCAGGCCCTGTTCTAAGCATTTTATAAATACCAACTCAATCCTCAGCAAATGTCTATGAATGCCATTTTTATACAGGAAAACACTGAAGCAGAGACAGAAAGGTTAACTACTCAGGGTCGCACAGCTAATGAATGGCAGGGCCAGGATTCAGACTGGGCAGTCAAGTTTCTGACTCTCTGCTCCCAGCTAATGAAAAAGAGAAAAAAATAAAGGAAAGGGGAAAACAGAGAGGCTGGGAGGGAGGGAGACACTGTGTGCCACAAAAGAACAGTACACAATCACTTTAAAATTTTAAAAACTGTTTAATGCCTCCAAATTTTGACTATGAAAAGGAATCTGGTTTTTTAAAAAGGAAAAGTATAAACTGAAAAATAGAAAACAATCATTAAAACGTGTAACCTCAAATAAAATGCAAGGATCTAGAAATGTGCACCTCAAATCTCTTAAGTAGGAGGTAGCTGATTTTTTTTTTTTTTTTTTTTTTTCTTTTCTAAAATACTTAACGCTGGTTGCTTCCTTCTTGGAGCAGAAGCAGTGAGGAGGAGGTGGAGTCGCCTCTCCAGACCTTACATGTCTTAACTTTGCCTCTCCTGAGCAGGCCTAGACTTGACCGGCTGGAAGGCCATGATTTTTTAACTAGATAAAAGAGACCATGTTATAAAAAAGGGAAAGCAGTAATATCCGAGCTGTAAAACAGAGGACCTGCAAAATTTGTCTTCTCCAAGACCAGAGGGCTGAAAGGGAACCCATGAAGTCTATGTCTCCAGCAACAAAAGAAACCAGCCAGGTCAGCCAGATGCGCACTCTGCTCAGTGCTTCAGGAAGGGAAACGTCCCCCTGAATGGATGGAGATGTGAGCTTTTCCCATGGATGCGGACAGAAGGGGCCAAGAGTGGAAAGCGGGGGAGAGGAAGGAAGTAAAGAGAGAGTGGACGAGGAGAAAGAGGAGAAGGAAATGTAGACAGAGGAGGAGCAAGGCTGCGGAGGAAGGTTTGTGGAAGGAGCGTTGGTGGGAGAACAGAGAGAGGGGTGAAGACAAGAAAGAGAAGCACATGAAGGGGACACGCTTCATTTTCCCGTCACTGAGGTTTTCTTGGTGAGTAAGGGGACACAAATACACCCTGAGATAAACTGAGTCATGTGTAGGAAGAGGGATGCACCTTGAGACCATAATGCTGAGTGAAATAAAACAGACATGGAAGGTCAAACATCTGTGGTTTCTCTTCTATGAGAAACCCAAAGTATAAATAATTCAAAAAGCAAAATAAAAGACTGATGATAGCAAACAGGGAGGTAGAACTTTTGCAGATGGGAAGGGGATCTAGGGATGGGGAGAGAGGGAAAGGGAGAGGGGAAAAAGAAGGAAAGAAAATAAATATACCTCAAAAACTCAGGAAGCCTAAAATCAGGCTAAAACCAACCCAGAGGACAAAAGTCTCTATCTGCAAAACAGATAAATGTGTCTTTACCTCTTAAGAACAGGGTCAGGATTAAATTTTAAGTTTGAGTGCCATCTATAAAAAGCATTAAGAACAATCTTTTATTCTTGCTTGCAATATCTCCTAGTATGCAAAGCAGGAATAAACAAGCTTTTTAGAAGGTAATCTTCATAAAAATAAAGCAGGTGCCATGTGGGCGATGAAGACGAGAGCCCGAGGAGCCCCAGAGCAGCTTCGCCACCCTGCAGAAATTAAGATTTGTGTGGATTCTGCTGTTATCTCGCTCTACCTCATAGTTTCCATCCAACAGGTATTTTTTACATTGTCAAGGATTAGATTACTTTAAAATAAGGTCATTCCGGTACGTGCCTGTAATCCCAGCACTTGGGAAGCTGAGGCAGGAGGATCGCTGTGAGTTCGAGGCCAGCCCGGGTTACATAATGAGTTCAAGGCCGGCCAGGACTACACAGCAGGACCCAGCCTCAAAAAAAAAAAAAAAAAAGATCATTCATGTCACTGCAAATGCCGAGTCTTGTTCTTCAAAACCCCACCATTCTGCCTAAATTAGCAGATTGCTCTCCTCCCCTCCACCACACACATACCAATCCATCCTACCCAACAGACTGCAACCAAAAACCTCCCACAAAATACCATGTATTACATTTAAGAAATTCAGAGAAAGGCAGGGATAAAGATAGGAATGGAAGATCAATGATCTCCTTTGTCAGAATTTTTATAACACCTTTTTTAAAAGCTTGCACTAATTTTTGTTCTTAGATAAAAATATTAGTCTGATTTCTTTGCACTTGCTAATTAACTAATACTGTGCTGACCCCAGTCCTATTTCACTTCAGTGCCAGTGGCCTAAAAACTTGACTTTTAGAGCGTATTTTTAAGAAACTCCACTGCAAGGATACATTTTTACATCCAGGGGATTCCCTTATAATGGAATGCACTTATGTAACATATTTAATGAAGCATCGCCGAGTGATTGGCAGTCCACTCTCATCTGTTATTATTTCCCAACACTAAAAAGAGGTCAAGGAGGTTAAACTACATTATTAGTCATTTTTAAATCTTTACAAGAAGATTCAAAATATTGGTTCACTGGGTGTATAATTAAAAATAATTAAAAATCCCAAGGCAAAATTTCATCAGCCTCTCCCCTCTCAAACCAATCAACTACATAGACCACTGCCCGGTGACCCAGATATTTCCTCAGGTGCCTTCATTAGTTCCAGAAACACCAAAGCTCTTTTCTGAGAAGTGGAAAACTATTTCTGTTATTCATTAACACCCTTCAAGCATATTCTGCAGCTATTAGATACGAGCCAGTGGAAGGGTAATAGGAAGTCACAGACCCAGGATATGATTAACATCCTCCACGGAGAAACCATGGGCGCCTGCTCTTCTACCGAGCGAGGGCTGTCTACCCAGGCTTAGCTTTAAATGGAAAACGCAGAACTCCAACAAAGATAAAATTAGACTCCAAAGTCATTATGAAGTTAATGAACAAATGTAATTATGATGCAGATGCTACGACACATTCAGGAAGAAGTTAAATACTCTGCGTTTTTATTGCACTCTCTAAATTCTGTCTTCAAGCAGGTGGAACATATTTTAAAAACAAATGAAGTGACTGGGAAAGGTTTCCTCATTTTTAGTATGTAGGTCTATACAAGCTTGGGTAGAACATATACCCAAAGGATCTGAAGTTAATTTTCTTTTTTTTTTTTTTTTTTTGTGGGTACTGGGGGTCAACCTCAGGACCTCGCGCACCAGCAGGTGCTCGCGCCGCTGAGCGATATCACCGGCCCTTTTTTCATATGTGGGTTCCGGGAGTCGAACTCGGGCCCTCGCACTTGCCAGGCAGGCGCTTACGCCGCTGAGCCATCTCATCGGCCCTGAAATTAATTTTCTTAACTGAAAGAAAATCAAATATTCTAGCCACTCTACCATCAGTTGTAAACATAACCAAATATAGATTGTATAGAATTTCAAGCCATGAGAAGATCATTCAGTTAACAAACACCTGCACTTATTTGCTCAGTATGTTCAGCACTTAGCAGGACGTAAACATAGGTGTTTCCCCTAATAGCATAAGGACATAAAGTGAATTCTATAGTCCGTCTTCAAAACACAAAAAAGACTGAAAAGCATAAACATGGCTATAGAAGAGATTTGTTCCCGTGTGGCCTAAAGGACCCTGGATAATTTGTAGCCACGTTCCATGCAATGACAGCCCAAAGTCAGTGGTGATGCATGAGTTTCCAGAGAGCTGGATTCATCTGGTCCCCAACACTCATTTCATGCCCTTCCCAAGACATCAGCAGCAGCCCAGGGAGCTGAAGAGTTCAAGGCCACCTCCAGCTCTGACCTCCTTCCTCTGCATGCCAGGATACGACACAGCCCACTGCACAAATTCCAAGGGATGACAAAGTGACCTGTGAATCTCCTCAGAGGTCGGAAGGGACGGATGATTTCCTAAGGAGCCTTAGGCAACCCCACTGTCGCATGCTCACCTCAGACCTGGGAGATCGTCCCATGATCACGACTTGTGTACCTGCTCCAGCTCCAAGGCTCCTTCCCCACCCTTCCTGCCGCCTGTACCCCTCTTTCCTCCACCGCTCAGCCACACACCACCCAGCACAGGCCGGTGAGACCTGTAAATTCTTCTCCTTGCTTGTCCTACTTTGCCCCCAACTCTGATCTTCCATCTCTAGTCACATCACTGAGAGTTTCCTTTACCCCCAAACACAGAGCATCTCCTCCCAAAAGAAATGTAGCCATGGAGACCCTCATGTACGTCGACCTTCCTAGAAAAGTACGACCTGCATCATTCTGTGATGGACAAAAAGTAGGCTATATGAAAGAGAGGTAGTAAAATCTTACTATCAGAAGCATCAGCAGAATATTTAACCAGGAAGAATAAAAAATAGAGTTCTGTTGGAAAATGATCACTACACATCTCAGAAATGGAAATGTCCCTAACCCCTGACCCGGTAACCACATATAATCAAAGCCTACAGGGACTCGGAAAACAAGGTCACCCTACTACTCAGCACGATGACCATCAAGGAGTCACGCCATAGGTTGGCTGGTCTTTGCCATTTATCAGCTTAAATGCGAGAGCAGCCTGAACCTGAGTGGAGATAAGCAGCTTAAACCTGAGAGCTCTTCCCCGGCCTCTTCCTCCGGGCCCAGGCCTGCGCTCGGATCGCTGCTCACCTAGTTCGTCTGTCTGCAGCCCTGACTGTATTCACCTATAAAACTGCTTCCGCTCACTTAGGGTCATTGGGAACAGCTGCTCGGGTTCATTGCCACAATCCCTGTCCCCCAGCAGCTGCCCATCACACGTGAGTTGAGCAAACTGGACCATGCAACCAGGAGGACCCCGTTCAGTAGCTCACAGGTGGCCAGCTGGTCCTTTGATAGGACCCAGAGTCACTGCTAGAGGCCACCTTGAGGCTTCACCACACACTGATCTCTCCTGTGCTTTTCATGCCAACATAATCACAGGCATTTTGTGCCAACTCAGCTTTCTTTCAGCTTGCTTAGATTTTCAGCAGGGCTTGGGATGCTGGTCTTCCCAATGATGGTTACCTCTCTCTGAGAACCAAGACTCCCATCTCTAATTTCTTTGAAATCTTCCACATGGCCTCGTACAACACAACACAAAAAATGGGCACAAAACAAATGATGCCTGATGTGCCAACCACCAGCTCTGGGGAAAAATGGGACAAAGGCAAACTTTATTTTTGGCTGCTTTCTTCCTCCTGTTTCCTCTTTCTCCCCTTCCCTCCCATCCTTCCAGAGTCAGGAGCAGGAGCTCTTGTGTTACCAGTGTAGCACTTCCCTAGGCCTAGGTGGCAGGTGTAGATTCAGTAGGGCCTGAAGTGCATACAAATTAGGGGTCCCTCATTAAGAAAGAGAACATGATTTTTTAAAGCTAGATATTGGGGTTAGGGCTAGGGGATAGCTCAGTGGTAGAGCACTTGGCCAGCATTCCTGAGACCCTGGATTCAATCTCCATCACCTCAAAAAAAAGCACTAGATAGTGAAGTGAGTATTAATTTAGAAAGGAAAAATGAGGTGTAACAAATTCTAATTTGTTAAAGCTGACCACACGATATCCAGGAAACAATAATAGAATGTGCTGGTTAGCTCCCTGAAAGACTTCTATATCAAAAATGAAGATAGAGATGCTTTTGGGTGCCAACTCTCTGGTCCCCACTTCCTTCAACAACTTGATAATATTGCCTAGAGTGACATAAAGATGATCTAGTCCTTCTAACAGCAAAGTTGACTGAAATTTGCCTTTTATTATGGAGAGATGAATGAATAAAACACAATTTCACAGAGAGGTGGGCTGTTTCTTTGTTGAACTGTCTACAGATTTGTGCCCTACAAACATAGGAATGCTAATAAATTCTATTTTACACAATTCCTACCCTAAAGGAAGCTATGTTTCATATCTGTATTAGTCCACTTCGTGTTGCTTCTCTGGTGGAGTCCCCCACCCTGTGCTGAATCACATGACAGAGAAAGGGAGAGGGAGCCATGCCTACATGCAGAAAGGTGACCTCGCTTTACAACGACCCACTTGACAACCTCTTGTGAGGGCAGGAATGCACGCCCCAGAGAAGACCATCACCCACGCAACAGGGCAGAGCCTCCATTACTTAATCACCTCCCACAGAGCCCCGCCCCTCAGTGGTTCTGCCACCTCACACGCTAGAGACCAAGCTTCCAGCACGTGGGCCTGTGGACGACACATCCAAACCAGGTCCAAACCGCAGCAGTGTGTTTATAGTTGTATCACTGCATTGCCAAAGTGGTCTTGAATTGGGCACGGTGCACACACCTGTAATCCCCACTCCCGGAGAGGCTGATGCAAGACAATAGCAAGTTCAAGCCAGCCTGGGCAACACAGCAAATTAGAGACCCTGTCTCAAAATCAAAAACAAAAGAGTTTAAAAATGGCTGGGGATGTAGCTCAGTGCAAAGGTCCTGGGTTCAATCCCAAATACTATAAAATAAATAAAATAAAATAAAGTGTAGCCTTGATAATAGAAAGTTTCCATTTTTGATTAATGAGAACCCAATCTTGCACTCTGGGCACATCTGATGATTGAAAGTGTTTCCCATAAACTGCTTCGGGCTTAGTGTCTTCTTCACAGACTGAATACTTGAATGCTGGGCACCAGAGGCACATTCACATGAATGTGACCTTGGCCCTAGACCAGGTGATGGCCGGGTAAGAGGGCACAGCAGAAGGAAGGCATGCTCGCAGAAACACCTGTGGAAAAGTATGGTTGTGCTAACCATCTAAATAGATCCCACCAAACCAATATGAAGTGTTCTCCCTTTGGCTGGATCTGAAAGCCCCTGGTACCACCCTCAGTTCTACCCAACAAGAGGGGAAGTTGGATGAAGAGGAGCCAGAGTGGAAAGCTCCAGTGGTCTCAAGCAGGTGCAGTTAAGACACCCTGTGGAGTCCCTTCGGGCTGCTGTAACAAAACATCTGAGATTGGGGAATTTATAGATAATAGAAATTTATTTCTCAGAGTCCTGGAGGCTGTGAGGCCCAAGATCAAGATGTAGGCAGACTCAGTGTCAGGCAAGGGTCTGCTGTCTGCTCCTCACATGGCACCTTGTTGCTGCGTCCTCACTGGTAACAGGCAGGTGGGACTAAGCTTCACTCTGGCTGTATTGTAAAGACGCTAATCCTACTCATGGCCACGAGCAAATCACCTTCTACAGGCCCATCTTTTGACACTACTGCATTGGGACTAAGTTTCCATATGAATTTTGGAAGGACACAAACACTCAAACCATAGCACCTTCTACAGAGTTATAAAAATACTGAACTCTTTGCTTGGCCTTCTCCTGGGAATCCAAGTCTAGGCTATCCACTCTGAGTTGAGAAAATGAGTAACATGTATTAAGTACTTTATCTCACCCTTTATTTTACATTTACAAAGTCAGTTTGTTCTAAACCTATCTTGCAAGAAAAATAGTATTTCATTTGATAAATGAAAAACTGGAGGTTCTAGCAAGTTCCTGAGAGTCCAAAAACCTGATGAAAAGATTGTGTCCAGTGGTGCAGCCAGTGGACAGCAGGGCTGAGATAAAGAAATGATTTGAATTGCACACACTTTCATATTATTTGAGAGCTTCTTTTTTCCTATGTCCATTGATTACTTTTTAAATTTTATTTTTCTGTGGTAAGAACACCTAACATGACCTTTTACCCAATTTCCCAGTGTACGATTTATTATTGTTGACTGCAGGTATGATGTTGTCCAACAGATCTCTAGAGCTTATTCACCTGCTTCACTGAAATTTTTTGTCTACTGATTACCAGCTCCTTATTTCCCCCTCACCATAGCCCCTGGCCTCCTCCATTCCATTCTTTGCTTCTACGCATTCGGCTACTTTAGACATCTCATGTAAGTAGAATTGTGCGATACCTGTCCTTCTGTGTCTGCCTTATTTAACTTAGCATAAGTCCTCAAGGCTCATCCATGTTGTCACATATTGCAAGATTTCCTTTTTCACGACGAACAGTATCATCGTGTAATATGTCACATTTTCTTCATCCATTCATCTGTTGATGGACGATTAGGTTGTCTCCACATACTAGCTGTTGTGAATAGTGCTATGATGAAAATAGGAATACTGATATATTTGAGATCATGCTTTCAGTTCCCTTGGATAAATACTCAAAAGTGGGAGATTTCTGAGTGATGTGGTAGTTTTAAGTTTTTGAGGAACCTCCATACTGTTTTCCACAGCAGCTGCACCATTTTGCATTTCTACAGTGTGCAAGAGTTCCAATTTACAATCTTGTCGACACATTCGCACACACACAAATTTTTTTTTTAATTTTTTTTTTCAGTACTGCGGATTGAACCCAGGGCCTTCACACTGAGCCAAATCCCCAGCCCTTTTCTGTTTTTTACTTTGAGACAACTTCTCACTAAGTTGCGAGATTGCCCAGGCTGGGCTTGAACTTCTGATCCTCCTGCCTCAACCTTGCAGAGTGCTGAGATTAGAGGATTATAGTATATTTTAAAGAAAAGAAAAATAATTCACAGGAATGAGGAAGTTACTGATAATAAGTTCGTGCATTATGTCACTGTTGTGGGTTGAATTATATCCTCTCAAAAAATATATTGCAACCCTAACCACCCCTCAATACTTCAGGATGTAACTTTATTTGGAAAATGGGTCTTTCCAGATTTAACCAAGTTATGATGAGGTCATTAGAGTGGGCTCTAATCCAACATGACTGAAGCCCTTATAAAAGAAGATCTGGACACAGACATGCAGAGAAGGAAGACCATGCGAAGTCACATTCAGAGAAGGTGGCCAATAACAGGAATGATGTAGCTATGTACAAGCCAAGAAATAGTTGGGGCTTCCAGAAGCTTGGACAACGACGCGGAACAAGCCTTCAGAGTGAGCGCAGCCCGGCTGATGACTTCCGGTCTCCAAACTGGGGGAGAACAAGCTTCTGTTGTTTTCAGCCTCCCAGTGTGTGGTGCTTCATCTCTTCAGCCCTAGGAACTAATGCAAATGCCTTCCCTTGAAGATATTTAAATTTTTAAGGATACTTTAAAGTCACATGGATGCCTTCAGTGTGCTCAAGTTCAAAGCAAGAGAGAAGTTGAGGCACCAGTGACGCCCCATGCAGACAGCTACCTGTGCTGGGCAAGACGCACATTGCCTATCCTCGGCCCTTCGGAGAGATTTCAGGCCACATTGATGCCAGGATCAAGCAAGAGTCCAACAAGCATACTGACTCTACCAACTCTCACTGGGGTGAATTTTAATTTCTTCCAACATCAGTGCAGTACTAAAAAAAAAATGTCAGAAAATAATCACTTCAAGAGGAAATTTCAAATGCATATTGCCAATAGAATGTATAAATGCATCTTCTCATGGGTACACATCCTAAAATATCACTAGGGTTTGGGAGTTTTCTTGGGTACACTTTTTTAAAGGTGGTTTCTAATATTTAAAATTAAACATGTGAATGTACGTTTAAAGTTGACCATATTAAAAGTTGGAAATCAAGATCAATTTGACTGAATTTAGTAACCTCAAGGAGAAAAAATATGAATTTTATTTGGCTTATTAACTGCCAAAATAGTATGTGCCTAACTAGTATTTTGTAAGCCAAGCTTTGTCATCAAGCTATTACCATTATGAATAAGTCTACATTTAACATTATAGTATTTTATATTTAATAAATATTTTTTTAATTTCAGGTACTTCTATGTAGCAGATAAAAATTTCTCACTGTAGCTAGAAATTTGCAGTGTGTGACAGGAAAATTGAAATTACTTTAAAAGAAAAAAGCTTGTCCTTCCTTGTTTAATTAATTTTAGTATCCACTTCTTGATGTAATCATTCAAAATGTATTTATGTCCTAGAAATGAAAAATACATATAGTTGTATTTGCTCATAAAAGGCCAATTTTTCATCAACCAAAGAATGACCATTACTTAGTTGTGCTTATATGAATATAATCATTTTAAAGAAGAAAACACAAATGTGATAATTGAATTGAAAACTGGGAAACAGATCTCTTTTCTGATAAACAAGGTAATCTAAAAATCAAAGTTCCAGTTATAACACCTGGATTTTTGCAAACATAAAATTTTGTATTGTTTTAATGAGTAGCATTTTTATAGCTTTTCTAATAGCAATCTAATAATGGGAATACATTATTTTCATTATTCTTGTCTTAATAGCTGTATATTAATCCAATCTATTTCTACAATTGCATGTTTGCTGTTTGTTATACATCTGAGGAAGAAAATATCAAGGGTTACATATAAAATTCTAAAATCTTGTTCCCACATCAATAAATATTCCCTCTCCAAAAAAAGCTAGGTCTCAGGAAATTTCACTCTTTTTTTTTTTTTTTTTTTTTTTTTGTGGGTACCGGGGGTCGACCTCAGGACCTCACCCGCCAGCAGGCACCTGTGCCGCTGAGCGATATCACTGGCCCTTTTTTCCTATGTGGGTTCTGGGAGTCGAACTTGGGCCCTCATGCTTGCCAGGCAGGCGCTTACACCGCTGAGCCATCTCATCGGCCCAGGAAATTTCACTCTTTGTTGTTTAATTTGAAGCAAAATGCATATATGGTATTCATCCCACACTGATGTGAGTGACAGAGATTCATGTTTGGTGTGAGCAGTACTTTGACATCTTTGGTGGGTAAGACCCCGTAGCAAGTAAAACGCCATCTAAGAGATCATCATTAGCCCCAGTCATTAGAAGACAAATTAATCCTTCCTCCCTCTTCACCTCTCTCATATTCCATTCATGATTTAGGGGGCAGATAGTAGCTTCCAAAGATGTCCACAAAACATCCCTTCCCACATATACTTCATACAATGTGAGCTTGACATTGCTCCTATGGAGAAATGAGGAGGAGGAGACTGTCACTGCTTTGACCAAGAGGTTAGAGTAGGATTGAACTTCTGAGGCAAGGTCATAAAAGTGATGCAGCCACTACCCTGCTCTCTAGATTACTCCTTCCTTGAACCCTTAGGCCACCAGGAAAGCAGCCCAGTGCTTGGGCTGCATTGCTGCAAGGAAGCCCAAAGTAGCCCCTGAAGACAGTAAATGGAGCTGTCAGAGACCATATGAAGAGAGAGATGCTGGGCCAGTAGCAGCTTCAACAGCCTCCCAAGTGCCAGGGGTGAGACCTTCCAAGTCAGAACCACCCAACTGGAACACAAAAATTCAAAGAGATGAGACAACAGTGGCTATATTAAGCCACAAGTTTGGGGATGATCTGATGTGCAGCAATAAGAACAAGAAAAATCAACTTTCTAGACCTGCTTTTATTTGAAAGGAGGTATTTTTTTCTTTTCGTTTTGCATTTGTTTTGTGATGCAGGGATTGATTAAACCCAAGGCCTGTGCACACCAGGCAGATGCTCTGCTACTGAGCTACACCTCTAGCTCTCAACCCCGAGATACTTTTCATATTGCTGCTCCATGACTGCTTAGATCTTTCACTGTGAAATAGAACATCAGATCTAGGTCAAGAATTCCCCTGCCCTGGCCATTCCTTATCTGAAAGAGAAAATACAGGAGAGCCCTACGAACATCAGGCCACAGGGAGTGCAAAGGAGAAATCAGTTACAAACCCCTTCCTCCTCAGGCTTTTGTCGCCTGATCCAGAGAGGGCAGGGGAAAGGGGAAGGAATGGGTGCCAAACCACAGAGCCGCTCTGGAATCCAAGCAGCGCACAGTCAGCACGGCTTAGGGGTTCTTTAATCCCTGAATAGCAGCAGTTCGAGCTTCATCTAAGTTTATCAGCAAGGCAGCATTTTCTATTTCTCTTTTTCTCATGAAATGCATCTTTTACTGCAAAATGTATCAAGATGGCAGCAGCACCTTGAGCAGATGTCTGGGTTCCACTACTGCACTTTCAAGCTGTTTCACCGGGGGAGTCACTTCACTTCTTTGAGCCTCTGCATTTTCATCAATGAAACAACGCCCACCCTGAACAGCCACGTGAGAATGGAGAGACCGGTGTGTAGATGGCACACCTAGCACAGAGCAGGCCCTCAGAAACAACGACAATTTCCCCATCTTTCTTTGCTAGTTTTAGCTCTGATGCTAATTAGTCGTGCGACTCTAGGAAACTGACTTAGCCTTTCCGAGCTTTGCTTTAATCTGCGATCATAATTTTGCATCTGTAAAAAGAGCTATCTCACATCCCAGTTCATTGTATACTTTCCAGGTTTCTACCATCAACTTGTCGCTCCCTCTCTGGTCCCCTGATATCCCCAACCACTGTACATTACTGATTCTCCCATCCCTGTTTTGAAGGGAAAATCCAAAACGCGGCACCTGATTCCCTTCATGCTGAGCCTTGGGACTCCCTCTGCAGCCTCCGCCTCCACCTCTCTGCCTCTGAGACCTGCAGTCCGGCTGCTCCAAACCCCTCAGCGTCCCTGCAGCAGCCCTTCATTCCTTGCCCCCTTCCTCCTCATGTCCACACTGTCGTCTTCCATTTCACTGTCCAGTTTCCACTGAGCATCACCTCCCCAGAAAGCCCTCTCTGAGCCTCCAAGGCGGGAGCTTGTTTGCCAGTTTTCCATGGCAAAAACAAATCTGGTGAATGCTTCCAACCCAGAACTGACCCTCTGCAATGAAAGGGCCAGTCTATCTCTCCCAGCTCAGTTTTAAACTCCCCAAGGTAGGGACATGTCTGTTTTTCATCTCTTTACCCAGCACCACAGGTGCTCAGCCCATGTTTGCTGGAATGAAGATCAGACAACGACCTGGAAGGCCGCAGTCCCTCGCTCACACCACCTCAGCCTCTCTAGGGCTGAACAGGCTTAGATGCTCTTCCCATGCTGCATCCACTGATGAGGAAAAATGTAGTCTGTGCCTGTCTTCAAGTTGTTGCTTTACAACTGAATGGTTTTGGTAAAAGATTTTTTAAAAAATAAAAATACAGAGATTTGTTACTCTTCCCTGTGGTCTGTAGTTTGCATTTCTAAAACTCACATGCAGGACCAAGTTTGTGTCTTAAAGGATAAGACTCCATGTCCAAGGCTCACAGAGCGCGGGAAAGGCAGAGAGAGAGTCTGGAGAGGGAAGCGGACAGAGGATGGGAGGACTTCTGCACTGTCCCAGAGCTGGACGTGGCTGGCGGGGTGAAAGCAGCACCCAGAAAAGCAAAACCACCAGGGACCAGGCAAGAACTTGACCTCTTGCTCACCACGCCAAGAGGATTCCGTTACTCACGTCCTGATTCCTGAAGGTTCCTGTTCCACACCCACTCCTCCCTCGAACCCCAAACCTTTCTTGTTGCTTCTCCTCTCCTCACACCCGATCCCCATTGTGTTTCTATCACCTGCTACTCAGACAAAGCAGCCAAGAGCCTCGACTTTAGCTCTGCCCAGCGAGAGTTCCAGTGGGTCTCTGATGCATATTTGCCATGTGTCCCTGAGG
Source organism: Erethizon dorsatum (assembly GCA_028451465.1). NCBI lineage: Eukaryota > Metazoa > Chordata > Mammalia > Rodentia > Erethizontidae > Erethizon > Erethizon dorsatum. The sequence goes on from CM051833.1 coordinate 63,970,443, forward strand.
CAGCCTTGATCCTATGCCCTCTGAGCCCCAGTTTTCTTATGTGTAAGATGAAGAACACAGCCACACCTACCTTAGGGGGCTATAATGGGGGTTGAGGTCAAATTTCTTAGCACTCGTGTAGGTTGCTAGGGCTGCTACCACAAACTATCACAGCACGGGTGCTCTAAATTTATTTTCTCACGGTTCTGGAGACTAGAAGTCCAAGATTAAGATGTCTTCAGATTGGGTTTATTTGAGGTCTCTCTAAGATGGTGCCTTTTTACAGTGTCCTCATGGTCACCCCTCAGTCTGTGATTTATGTCCTAATCTTGTTTTAGGACTTCAACCTATTATTAGCTTGGGGAGTCCACGATTCAGCCCATAACACATACTGAACATTTCCATTGTAGTGCTCATCAAAGGTGGCCTTCTTGGCTATGACAAAGGTGTCTTTTTACTAAACTTCCAGTGGCATGAGCTTCATGGAGGGCTTGGTCCTTTTTCTTTTTCTCTCAGTGATGCTCTGGAGGCCCCATCTGGTCCTCTGCCACTGCTGCAGCATCGTCTGCTTCAGTCCACCGTGGGCTGCTACCCAAGCTTGCAGCCGGCCTTGGCCTTCAGGAGGCCACTTCTGGTTGGAGCACTCTGCCCCTGCCCTCTCCGTCCTCTTGCTGGCTATAGAACAGGCCCCATTCCCTCCTCACAGCTGCCTTCCCCAGGAGGCTGCCAGCTCCGTACACCAGAGGACAAAGGTCTGTTTGCCCCCTGACCTGTTCAAAGCCCCCACCCACCATAGCTCCTTGTTTTTGGGTAGTCCACAAGAAGAGACCAAAGTCAGCAACAGCACCTTTCTCAGCACTAGGCCTTGCTTCATTTCTCCTAATGAACAGGAAGAGGGACACCTCAGGACACCAATGCAGCACAGCTTTTTTATTCTTTACCCAAGACAGGCTGCAGAACATTCAAAACTGACCCACACAGCCTGCAGGTTTCCAGAAGTAAGACTTCTAATTCTTTTTCAACATCCAAGAAGTCCTAAAGTGTCCACCTGCAGGCTGCTTCAAAAAAGAAAGATAATATGTCCATCAGCAGATGAATGGATAAAGCAAATGTGGTATTTATACACAATGGAGTACTCCTCTGCCATAGAGAGGATAAATTTGAGTCATTTATAGGAAAATGGATGCACCTTGAGACCATAATGGTAAGTGAAATAAATCAGACACACAAGCTTAAATATCACATGATTTGTCTTATATGAGAAATTCAAAGTATAAATAAATTAAAGGGCAAAATAACAGAGAGATAATAGGAAACAGAGATCTTTTACAGAAAAGAAGGGGGCCAAGAGGTGGAGGGAGATGAGAAGGAGGAGAGAGGAAGGGCACAAAAGAAGAATTAAGATGTGTTATGTAGACTTCCCAACTCCCCATGAAGAATGTAATCATTATGTACTGCAAAAAAATGTACTAATTTAAAAAAAGACATTCTCCCATTTTGACCCTTCATATTATCTCCCTATGGCAGAAATGGTAGCCTTTGAAAATCCAGTCATAATTCTATGTCCCCTTCCAGGGTAGGGACAATGTCAGGCTTTCCCTATAGTCTTACAGCTGAAGCTCTGGACAGATTCCCCGCAAGAGTGTGACAGGCATCGCGCTGCTCTCTCCTTTCTCAGCACATACTGTCTCCCAGAGATCGCCCACTGGTCTTGCTGACTCAACTACAGTGGTCAGGGGTCCAATTCATGCATTTCACTTGGTCACCACAAGAAAAGGGAAAAAACACCATGAATTATACAACAAGCATCGGGGAAGCCTCAGAGCTATAAAAGGGAATTTGAGACTCAAGACCTCGCGCTTGCCAGGCAGGCGCTTATGCCTCTGAGCTATCTCACCAGCCCTCACCATCTTTTTAAAGGAAAAATCACCAACAAAATACAACACAAAGAAGAAAAGAAAGATTGCAATTGTCACTGGAGGATCACAACTCAAAAACAGAAAAAAAAATAGATTGATGATATTTCCTAGAGATACAGTTTTGGGAGCCTCAAGATGGCGGATGAGTAAGAAGCAGGCAACGAAACTCTCTCTAAAAGTTACCATTGGAACACGAGAATATAGCGACCCGGAAAGCGCAGGGGGGGGGATGCCTCCCCGAAACCCAGAGAAGTTCTGAAGCGCAATCTGGGACCCCCGGCACCAGTGACGGGTGACTTCTAACAAAGAAGACGGAAAGAAGGAGCAGACCGCGCGCGCGCACCTTCTAATATCCCGGGAGTTGGAGCGCCGGCGGAGGCTCAATTCTACGGACACACGGTGGCAGCTGGCGCCCAGGGAGCCCCCACGGAGGATCCTGAGACAGCGGCGGGGCAGGGGAGCGGCGGAGAACGGCGCTGACCGGCGGTGAGTGTCTCTCAGCCACAGCTGCCCCGCGCCAGAGAGCGACCGGCCGGGCGCCATTGTGGGGGGTGTGGCGAAACTCAGAGCGGCTCGGAAACTGCTCTGGGAACTTGTGCTCCGGACAGGGCAGCACAGGGCCTCTCAATTGAGCCCACGAAAGTGTGCTGAGGTCAACAGGTGAACGAGACTGGACTCTCAGCCACACCTGTCCCGCGCCAGAGAGCGACCGGACGGGCGCCATTGTGGGGGGTGTGGCGAAACTCAGAGCGGCTCGGAAACTGCTCTGGGAACTTGTGCTCCGGACAGGGCAGCACAGGGCCTCTCAATTGAGCCCACGAAAGTGTGCTGAGGTCAGCAGGTGAACGAGACTGGACTCTCAGCCACACCTGTCCCGCGCCAGAGAGCGACCGGCCGGGCGCCATTGTGGGGGGTGTGGCGAAACTCAGAGTGGCTCGGAAACTGCTCTGGGAACTTGTGCTCTGGACAGGGCAGCACAGGGCCTCTCAATTGAGCCCACGAAAGTGTGCTGAGGTCAGCAGGCGAACGAGACTGGACTCACAGCCACACCTGTCCCGCGCCAGAGAGCGACTGGCCCGGCGCCATTGTGGGGGGCGTGGCGAAAAACCAGAGCGGCGGGAACCAGTGCAGGGAATCCGCGCGCGGACAGCGCGCTGAGCCTCTCAGGCCCAGGGACCGTGAAAGGGCGCTGAGAGCGGAGGCGAGCTAGACTGGTCTCTACCTGAAAGTACGCGCCTCTGCTCACCGCCCGCCAGAGGGCGCTCCTGGCTTACTGGGACGGACCTGCACAGAACAGGTAGCTGCCTACAACAAAGTCAACACCTGGAACTGATTCTTTTTAATTTTTTTTTTTTATTTTTATTTTTTTATTATTATTATTATTTTTTTTTTTCTTCTCACTGATTTGTTTTTTGTTCTGGCGAAGGGTTTTTTTTTTGTTTTTGTTTTGTTTAGTTTTGTTTTTTGGTGGGGTTTTATTTTTGATCTGTCTGTTTTATTGCTTTTATCTTCGTTATTGTTTCTGTATGTGTATTTGCTCTTTCCTTCATTATTCTCTCTGGTTTTTTATATGAGTGTAAACAGCGCCTCTAACTTCTTTGTGATTGTGGTCGTGATCTGTTCTTCCTTTTATCACTTCCTTCTCTTTTTACCACCTGTTCTCTGCACTAGTGTCCCAATTTTAGTGGGATCCCTCTTGGTCCTCTAACCTTATATCTAATTCCTTCCTCTTCTCCCAATACTCTATTTCCTCCTTAACTCATTTTAAATTTAAACTCCTTAGGGAAAAATTGACATACATAGGACTTGTATACTGCATATAATTTTTCTGGTGTGTTTTAGATTTTGTTATATAACCGCAACTCTATACAGCTAAAAGTGGTAAATAACTGGTTAGCTCAGTCTGTCATTTTCTAGGCTCTGTTTGATGCTTTAGTTAACATTATAGCCAAATGTGAAATAATTGTTCTAAACATCTTTCCTTCCTGATATTTCATGATTGAGATTGACTAAGGGACACAGAAAATACAGTGGCACAGTACCAAAGAATCAAGGACTGGGCCAAACAGGTAGCAACTTCGCATACCCAACGAATTGAAGAGGTAGGATCTGGCAGAAAGCTCAAAACACAAAAGCAAGCTCCACTTGGAAGATACTGCAGAGAAGTAGTCATCTTCTAAAGATCTTAAACACTAGCAATAAAGTAACCTACTATAGGTAATTTGCAAACATCACCCCAGGAATTAAAGAAAGAAAACATGAGACGTCACTTAAACAAGATGCAACCCCACACATCCAATTCACCAAAGGCAAACCTAGGGAGCAACGAGGTGGGACAACCCGAAAGTCACCCACCTGGCCTATCTGAAGTGGTAACAACAAAGCAACTGAATGAGGTTCTGGAAAAAATTAAAACAGAAATAATCTCACAGATAACTGCAGAGATAATGTCTACAACGAAGACCATGCTTAAGGACACTATAGCTGATACAGACAAAAAAATAGATGAACTTAAGAAAACTATAGAAACCATGAATGCTCAGCATAGGAAAGAAATGGAATCCATAAGGCAGATTCAAACAGATATCCAAGAGATAAAAAATTCCATTGAAAGTATTTGTAGCAGAATAAGCCAATGCGAGGACAGGATCTCAGATATAGAAGATAGGCTTGCAATTAGTGATCATGAAATGGAAAAATTCTTAAAAATAGCAAGGGACCATGAAAAATCAATTCAGCAGCTGCTAGATGACTCAAAGATAAACAACTTAAGAATAATTGGAATAAATGAAAAAGCAGGAGATAACATCAACGACATTAAAACCTTGTTCAAAGACATAATCAGGGAGAACTTTCCTGGAAGAGAAAAGGAATTTGACACCTCTATAAGTGAAGCTTTCAGAACACCAACTAGACATGATCAAAAAAAAACTTCAGCCAGACATATTATAGTCAAGATCCCAGAAATTCAACAGAAGGGCAGAATCTTAAAAGCTGTTAGGGAGAAGAGACAAATCACCTATGAAGGAAAACCCATCAGAATCACAGCTGACTTTTCAACACAAACCCTCAATTCAAGAAGAGCTTGGAATGATGTATTGCAAGCTCTAAAGGAAAATAATTTTCAGCCCAGATTGATGTACCCTGCAAAACTATCTTTCAAAATTGATGGAGAAATAAAATACTTTCATGACAAAGAACATCTGAGAAAATTTATGACCACCAAACCAGCACTCCAAAACGTTCTGAAGGACATTCTAGAAAGAGATAGGAACCCCAACAGAAGGAATCCACCAGGCAGGGCAAATAATTAAATAGCCGGAAAGCGGAAAAACAAAGAGTGGGAACCAACAACAGGAAAATATCATGACAAGTCAATACATATCAGTTTTAACCATCAATGTTAACGGTCTCAATTCACCAATCAAAAGGCACAGACTGGCGAAATGGATCAAGAAGCAAGATCCAACAATATGCTGTATACAAGAAACACATTTAATTCAGAAAGAAATTCATAGACTGAAAGTCAAAGGATGGAAAACAATACTCCATGCCACAGGAACCCAGAAAAAAGCAGGGGTAGCTATTCTTTTTGCAGACAAAGTGAACTTCAAGCCAAGAAGGATTCAGAGAGATAAAGACGGTCATTACATCCTTGTAAAGGGAACAATCCAAGAGGAAGAGATAACGATCATAAATATATATGCGTCAAATACCAATGCACCCAGCTATATAAAACAAGTACTAAAGGACATGAAAAATCAAATAAGCACTAATACAATTATATTGGGAGATCTCAATACTCCACTGTCACAAAAAGATAGATCAACTGGACAGAAAATCAATAATGAAATAGTAGAACTGAACCAAACTTTTGAACAAATGGACTTAGTAGATGTCTACAGAGTGTTCCATCCCACAACATCAGAATACACATTTTTCTCAGCTGCACATGGGACGTTCTCCAAAATAGACCACATACTAGCTCATAAAACCTGCTTAAGTAAATGCAAAGGAATTGAAATTATCCCATGCATATTATCAGACCATAGTGCAATGAAATTGGAAATCAATGGCAAAAGATCCCACAAAAACTCCCTAAACACATGGAAATTAAACAGCATCCTCCTGAACAACAAATGGGTCACAGATGAAATTAAAGAAGAAATTAGTCACTTTCTACAACTGAATGATAATGACAGTACAACATACCGGAACTTATGGGACACAATGAAAGCAGTCCTAAGAGGGAAATTTATAGCATTAAACACTTATATCAGGAAAATAGAGCAAGCGCAAATAAACAACTTAAGGGTGAACCTCGAGCTTCTAGAAAAAGAAGAGCAGGTTAAGCCAAAAGCCCGTACAAGGGAGGAAATTATAAAGATCAGAGCAGAAATTAACGTATTGGAGAATAAAAAAACAATACAAAGAATCAATGAAGCAAAAAGTTGGTTCTTTGAAAGAATAAATAAGATTGACAAACCCTTATCCAACCTTATTAAAAAAAGAAAAGAAAAGACTCAAATCCATGCAATTGAAAATGAAAAGGGTGATATCACGACGGACCCTGCAGAAATCCAGAAGATCATCTATACCTATTTTGAAAATTTATATTCTACTAAGATGGAAAATGCAGAAGAAATGGACAGATTCCTAGATTCGTATGAATTACCAAAGCTGAATCAAGAAGATTTAAAAATCCTAAATAAACCAATATCAGCCAGTGAAATTGAAGATGTAATTAAAAACCTCCCAACAAAGAAAAGCCCAGGCCCTGATGGATTCACTGCCGAATTCTACAAGAAATTTAGAGAAGACCTAACGCCCCTACTTCTCAAACTTTTCAATGAAATTGAAAGGGAAGCAATACTCCCAAATTCATTCCTGGAAGCAAGCATTACCCTGATACCAAAACCAGAGAAGGACCCAACTAAGAAAGAGAACTACAGGCCAATCTCCCTAATGAACATAGATGCAAAAATCCTTAATAAGATACTGGCAAACAGAATCCAACAAATCATCAAGAAGATTATACACCATGACCAAGTTGGATTCATCCCAGGGATGCAGGGATGGTTCAACATACGTAAATCAATAAATGTAATACAGCATATTAACAGAACCAAAGACAAAAATCACATGATCATCTCAATAGATGCAGAAAAAGCTTTTGACAAAGTCCAGCACCTTTTCATGATAAAAACCCTACAGAAAATTGGAATAGAGGGTCTTTATCTCAATCTGGTAAAAGCTATCTATGACAAACCAACAGCCAATATCATACTAAATGGCCAAAAACTGAAAGCCTTCCCTCTAAAATCAGGAACAAGACAAGGATGTCCACTGTCCCCACTCTTATTCAACATAGTTCTGGAAACTTTAGCCAGAGCGATTAGACAAGAGAAAGAAATAAAGGGAATAATGATCGGAAAGGAAGAAGTTAAATTATCATTATTTGCAGATGACATGATACTCTACACAGAAGACCCCAAAAACTCCACTAAAAAACTGCTAGATTTGATAAGCAAATTCAGTAGTGTAGCTGGATACAAAGTCAATACTCAAAAGTCAATAGCCTTCCTGTACACAAATAACAAACTTACTGAAAGAGAAATTAGGGAAACAATACCTTTCACAATAACATCCAAAAAAATGAAATACCTAGGAATCAACCTCACGAAAGATGTAAAAGACCTCTATACTGAAAACTACAGTACTCTGAAAAAGGAGATTGAAGAGGATATCAGAAAATGGAAAGATATCCCTTGCTCCTGGATAGGAAGAACCAATATAGTGAAAATGGCCATACTTCCAAAATTGTTATACAGATTTAATGCAATTCCAATCAAAATTCCAACAGCATATCTCACAGAATTAGAGAAAACAATCCTAAAATTCATTTGGAATCAGAAGAGACCTAGAATAGCAAAGGCAATTCTGGGCAACAAAGGCAAGGCAGGGGGCATCACAATCCCCGACTTGAAATTATACTATAAAGCTACTGTGATAAAAACAGTGTGGTACTGGCAAAAAAACAGACCTGAAGATCAATGGAACAGATTAGAAGATGCTGAAACAACCCCAGACATACTAAGCCACCTTATCTTTGACAAAGGTGCCAAACACATTCGCTGGAAAAAAGATAGCCTCTTTAATAAATGGTGCTGGAAAAACTGGCTCTACACATGCCGAAGATTAAAACTAGACCCATATCTTTCACCATGCACTAAACTAAATTCAAAATGGATCAGAGATCTAAATATTAAAACAGAAACATTAAATCTGCTGGAAGGTAGGATAGGTAAAACTCTTGGAGACATTGGTGTAGGCAAAGACTTTATGAATAAAAACTCAACCGCACGGGAACTATCCCAAAGAATCAATAACTGGGATCTCATCTTATTAAAAAGCTTTTGCACAGCAAGAGAAACCACCAACAGAGTGAAGAGACAACCCACAATGTGGGAAAAAATGTTTGCCAGCTGTTCCTCAGACAAAGGATTACTATCGAGAACATATAAAGAACTCAAAAAAATTAGACCTCCCAAATTTAAAGACCCACTCCAAAAATGGGCATCTGAGATGAATACACATTTCTCAGATGAAGAAATACTAATGGCAAATAAATATACAAAAAAATGTGCAACATCACTAGTCATTCGAGAGATGCAAATTAAAACAACACTGAGATACCATCTCACCCCAGAAAGAATGGCTACTATAAAGAAATCAACTAATAACAAATGCTGGAGGGGCTGTGGGGAAAAAGGAACCCTTCTCCACTGTTGGTGGGAGTGTCGACTGGTACAGCCACTGTGGAAGTCAGTGTGGAGATTCATCAAAAAGCTAGGGTTGGAGGTCCCATTTGACCCAGCTATTCCCCTTCTGGGCATCTTCCCAGAAGAATTAAAAACATCATACCACAGCGATATATGTGCACCCATGTTTATAGCAGCACAATTTGTAATAGCCAGATCTTGGAAACAACCCAAATGCCCATCAACTGAGGAATGGATAAGAAAGATGTGGTATTTTTATACAATGGAGTACTATTCAGCCATTAAGAAGGATAAACTGGAGACTTTTATAGGTAAATGGATGCAACTTGAGAAAATACTCATAAGTGAAATAAACCAGAAGCACATGTATAAGCATCGTATTGTCTCTCTAGTATGAGAAACTGAAAGAGTAAATAAGATCCAAAATGTACAATAGACATGGTGAATCAAAAAGAAACTGGTCAAAAGGAAAGAGAGACTGGAATAGGGAAAAGAAAGAAGGGAAAGGGAAAAAAAAATTGTATATATATATATAAGATGGTTAAGATAGATACACTACGATTTTCACTTAGTTCATTGAAGAGTAAGGTTTGTGCCAATAATGTTTGCATAATTGAATGCTAATGTCTGGTGTCCTGAATAACTAACTTAAAGATAGTAATACGCAATGTATTAACCATTGTTACCCTCCTATTATGTTGTTTTGAAAATTTGTTCTTCTTTTGATTTGTTTTGTTTTTTCTTCTCTTTAAAATAAAAAAAAATAAAATAAAATAAAATAAAATAAAATTTAAAAAAAAAAAAAAAAAAGGGAATTTGAGAAAAATGTCTCTAAGAAAGCACTTAATAGATATTAGGAAGAAAAGGAAGGAAGGGAAGGAGAGAATAAGAGAAGAAGAAATAGGGGAAGGAGAGAGCAAGGAAATAGAAAAATGAGAGGGAGGAAAAAAGAAGGAATGAAAGAAGGAAGAACAGAGAGAGGGAAGGAGGAAAGAAGGAAGGAGAAGAAGGGGCACAAAGGGAGAGAGGAAAAGAAAAAGGAGAAAGAAAAAAGAAAGGCCATGTTCCCCCAGAGCTTCCCCACAGTACTTTAAACACAGGAGGTACTTAGTAAGTGTTTACTGAATCCAACTGAACTGCTCGGGTATCTTCAATACCGTTTTTCCTACTCTCGCCTCTCTTTCTAAGCATCTTTTTCAGAGAAAGGCAAATGCATTCAGCACACTTGGCTCCTGGCACTTGCAGGGCCTGCCCCAGACAAGGGAGGACAAATGGATCCACACCCCATCAAGCTGGTTTCCTTGGACGAGACTCCGCAGTCTGGGAAATAAAAATAGCCTAGGTAATTCACTCTTGGGTTGAAGCGATTGGGTTTTGTTCACAAACAAAATAACTGAGCATTTGTCCCACTCTCTTTGTCTGTTTGTTAAAGGCCTTAAGAAGCACAGCGAAATGCAAACGGGGGAGGGGTGTGAATAAACAGCCACTGTGCTTGGTGCCAGGAAAGAGAGAAGTGTGACTAAAGAGGAAAATGTAACAGGTAAACTTCCTCCTAGCATTTCCCATGTCACCCGGAGGAACCGATTCCTCGAAATATCTGCACTCGCAGCATCTTTCCTCTGTGCTGGTACTCGCTTCCGAAACGCCAATACCCAGACCTGGAGAGAAAACGGGGGCCCCGCCTCCCCTAGGGAATGTTAAGTCTGTGGAGGTCACATTTCAGGCATGCGAGGATTATGCTTCGCTTCAGTGTCTGTTTCCATTTTTCCTAAATAATGAAACCACAGAAACTCACGTTTGCAGCATTCCTTGTGGGGGATAATGGTTATTTTCACCACTGGTGTTTTAAAGGCCACACTGCAGCTGAGTGACAGGTCTGTGGTAGAAGATTAACTTTCCACCTTGTAAACTGTACAAAATAACTCCAAACACTGTACATTCATCACCAACTCTACACCGTAATCACTCGTCACGTCTTCAAGAATACCGTTTCTTCCCCTACCTCACTATGACATCGAAGGGCCCTTTCAAGTACAGACATGCATACTTCATTCTGATCCCTTGACCGCTAAGATGAGTCAGTCTTTACATATTTGTCAATTAATTTTACCCGGAAGGACTGTTTCTAACGCCAAAGGCACTGGATCCTATCAAACAGCGACATTACGTCAGTCTTCATACCCTACCTGGCCATGCTTAGATCTGAGACGGATGGACAATGGAACCACCGTGATCTGATAAAAGCATTCCTGGGGTGACATTTCCATACCCCCTTCTCACATTAAAATCAAATATAAAAAGCTCAACCCTGACAGCGGGTCCTCCCCTGGATTCACCTGCTGTTCTCTTGCCACAGTGTATCAAAAAACTCTTAACGCTTAACTTTCCGGCATTCCTAGACTATTAGCAAACTCTTTTTACCACGCACATGCTGTGCCTCGCAGGGCATTAGTGATAAGTTATTAGGGCCACCAAAATCTTTTCCTTGTTTGACTTTGGACAAGAGACAATAAGCTGCCATTGACAAGCATTACAACAATGACACCGCGTAGGAACAGGAAGATTGAGCGACACATTCCTTCTTGCTTTTCCTCACATTCATCTGGACATGCTTACTTACCACCTTCTACCTCCAATTTATGTAAAACAGGAGCTGTTTGCTTAGCTGAGGGACAGAGTAGGAATTGCAAATGAGGGTTACAAAGATGTGAGGTATGTGCACAGGAAACACGAAACATTTACCAAAGGATGCCTTTTGTCTCTGGAGAAAGTTGTGCAAACATTTTAGAAGCATTATTCTTTATCATTTTTGCAACTACAAAATTTATATATATGGGGCCAGGGATACAGCTCAGTGGCACAGCACCTGCCTGGCAAGTGCGAGGTCCTGAGTTCGATTCCCGATACCAAAAAAAAAAGAAAGAAAGAAAAGAAAAAGATAAATTTATATATATGATATATATTTCATATACAAGTATTCATTATAAAAAATTTTAAATAAAGAAACAATTACATTCCTCTTTAATGTCACTAGCCAGATAAATCAGGATCAATACTTTTGTGTGTGTTCTTCTATTCTACTTCCTATTTATATATCTTTTTTTATTTTCATAATGGAAACTTATGCCTTTAACTTTTTTCTCAACACGTGTCAACATGTTATTAAACATGTTTAATAATATTTGAGGCATAGGCATCTTTGCAAATTTAATAGATAAAAAAGGTGTGTCAAGTTAATTTCTTAGAATACTATTAAGGTTAAACAGGAGATATTTAATATTTTAAATTCTTTAACTTTGACTGGAACAGACCAACAAAAAATTGGAGACAAAGAACACAGCAGTGGGCCAGTGATATAGCTCAGCAGCATAAGCGCTTGCCTGGCAAGCGCATGCTCCTGAGTTTGATTCCCAGTACCCACATAAAAATAAATAAATAAATAACACAGCAGTGAAATAGCACTGCTAGCAGTTGTGTTTTACATCCTCATAGGGTAAAACTTGGTAAACTTATATATGATGTTATAGTAAGTGGATTTTTAAATCTCCCTTGAAGGTACATGCAATACGCTTGGATTTTTTTCCCCCATCCCACAACATTCATTTTAAGAGAGAGCTGGGAATGCAGCACTGGTAGATTGCTTCCCTACATTACCAAAGTCCTACGTTGGAACTCCAGCACCGAAAGAAAAAAAGACAAGAGTTGAAAAACTGAAGGCGCAAGACTGAGTGAAGAGGAAGCCTATTTGAAGGCAGAGGCACGCCAGGGGCCCCTCGCCTGCTGCGCAGCGAGGCAAGCTTAGGACAGAAGGAAGCCCCCCCCCGTGGGAGGTTTTTTGGGTTTTTTGGTTTTGTTTTTTTTTGGTTTTTTTCACACTCTCCCTCTCTCTCTCTCTCCAAGAGAACTAAACATTCGCTTTTGTCCAAGGCCAAAGTCTAAACAGCGCTCATAACAGCCAACAAACAACACAAAGCGACCTTCGCCACACCTGGATGTCTTTGATGCTCACTATGGGACAAGAGTTGCTCGGGTCCATGTCGCTGACAACTAGCGGCCTTTCAGCAGCAAGCAGAAGCAGGAACCAGCAGGGTGCAGATGCAGGAGGAGGGGCCACCCTGAACCTATTGCTTTCGCATTGTACTTGTGCCCGGCTGGTACACAAGTGACTGCTCACTCTCACCTGGGAAACCTGCAAAACTCAAGAAAACGCCACTCCAACCCTAAAAGCTCACGAAAGCGCTCTCAGGCCCGCAAACCCTGAAGTTTAACCCCAGGACCACAGCCTGTCCCCCGTCACTGTCACCACCCGGCTAAGCTGGGAAGCTGGGGGCGCTGAGCCGCGCGTGCGCGCGAGGGCCCGGCAGGGCGCGGAGGCGCGGAGGAGCGCATGGTACCTACCGGCTTCTCCATGGCGCTGCGCGGCCGGCGGCGCTCCGCGGGGCCTCGCGGCTCGGTGACCACGGCCGGGCCAGGGTCCCCGCCGCCGCCGCCGCCGTCCCGGCCCGCGCTGTCCGCGGAGTCCACTCGGGCCGCGCGTCCTCGGGATCTCCGGCTGTTTGCTGCTCCCGGCGTTGCCATGGCGACGCGCGATGCTCCGCCTGGACCCGACTCCCTCCTCCCTCCCGCCCAGGGCTGCGCGGCGTCGCGGACCAGAGGGAAACCCAGAGCCGCGGCCCCGGCCCACATGCGATCGCTTGAGTTTTCTTTCAGGTTTCTGTTAGGTCTCTGGCGAATGTTGTTACCCGGCATCCTATGTGCCACATCCAGTTGTTTGGATTAAGTGTCTCTGCCTTCAGGAGAAAAGAAAATTCAAATTAGAATTTAGAAGGTTTCGACTTCAGTTTGCCCAGCTTCCCACAGCCTCGAATTAAAGTTAGATTTTTCTGATCGCTTTGTCGTCTGGCACTTTCATTACCGTTTCATCTTAGTCTTCAGTGGGAATTTTTAACCTGGAGTTTTAACCTGGAGGTGACAAAACACTCAACACTGCCTACCTGTCTGAACGATACACGAAGCCCAAGGAACTTCGCCTTGCAGGACTTTCCAGAGGAACTCGAGCGGACATAGTGTATTCCTCATCCGCAAACTCCTCTCTCTGCCAGGCCGGCGCTGTCCGACAGGGACATAATGTGTGGCATAAATGGAAGTTCATATTTAATAGGAGCCATATGTTTAAAAGTAAAACAACAGGTGAAAATAATTTTATGTTTCATTTAACCTAATATATACAAAATATTATTTCAATATGCTATCAATATAATAATTATTCATGAGCTCGTTTACATTGTTTTATCATACGCATTCCTCGCAATCCGATGTGTGTTTACAATTACAGCACGCCTCAGCTCAGCCCCCCACATTTCAAGTGCTGGATGACTACGGGGACTGGGGCTGCTATCTTAGACAGGTCAGGGTCTACTAGACCGAAAGTTCTAGAAAGAACAACCCCAAACCCACATGGGGGGGGCTATTGCATTTGCTCAAAGGCCTATCAAACATTTGATTAACTCAAACAATTGTCTCAGTTCTTACCAGGAAAAAAAAAAGAGTTCTTAAGCAGCATCAACAATCTTCAGAAACTAAGAATATTTAAAATGATGTTTAAACTCTCTGACTTCGTAAGCAATCTGTGTAATTTTGCCTGAAAAGACCATCTTTGCCATGGGACACTTTTCACGTTTGCATGAAGACAATGCTGACCTGGGACTCGAGGCAGCTGAGTTCCCTCCCACGCTGCTGTCAGGGACTGCACAGTGTCATCATCCTGCCTCCCTCCTTAGAATGTCATCAGAGGTCACATCCTGTAATCACACTAATAACCACCTGCAAAGTTTTGGAACCCGGCCCTCAAGAGGACTCACTCTTTTAATAGCGATGAAAACTCAGCCTGGTGAGGGAAAGCAGCCACAGGCGAAAACACTAGCCATAGAGAGTAGGTCTGAGAATGGGAAAAGGAAGCTCACGCTTTTCTAGTGATCATTGTGTGTAAACTCAGTTTGTCTTTGCTCTAAACTTGACCATCATCATGATTGCCCTGATCATGGAGTAGACACAGAGAAAGGAGCTGACTTGCCCAAGGCTACATAAGCAGAAGAATGGAATGGGCTTCGAACCTGGCAATTTGACTCCACACATGTGCAGCCTCTGTCTATATTCAGATTATAGAAGGTCCTGGGGGGAGAGGGAGAACCTTCCGAAATATCAGCTCACCAGCGTAGGTCTGCCTGATTTCAGAAAGAAAGCAGGGGTACCACTGGGCAAATGCAAACTTACTGTTCTCTAATCTGTGCCATTCTTAAGCAAAATTATGAACTAGACCTTTTTGTCTTTGGTATCCCTTTTCTGCTAAAATTCTCTTGCTGTCAGAGGAGTGTGTGCCGCTGAGGATCCCCAAGCTAAAGCAGACTTCTTTGCGTCTGTCCTGGGTCCAGACCTTTCTCAGCCATGCTGGTCCACCATGAGCGCTTAATGACTCCCTCCCTTGGGCACCGCCTCCGTGGGACCTCCTCCAGGCTTCCTGATGAATATAGATGAATTGCTACACTGGGAAATTTGTTGGGCAGAATGAGGTAGCTGCCTCAACCACCTCACGCCCTTCCCACAGCTGTACCTTAAACCTGCCCTCCTGGAGATGGAAGCAGGGAGATGAAGGGCTGGTGAGGAGGATGCTTGGAGTGCAGGCGCTCTTAGACTCCTTAGGTCTTTCCTGCCCTGACCATGGCTGACGACTGCTCCAACCTTGAGGAATACACAATCCTGCTGCAGGAAAATAATTCCATTTCTTTCTCTAAAAGATTTTAAAGTAAACTTCAACCTAATATCCCTACTAAATGATGCTTGCTAAATGGGTCCTTTAACAAGATATGCATGCGTGGTACTTCTATTGCCCAGCACACACTAGGTGCTCAAAAAATAGGTCTTGAATGTAAGAAGACTAATGGAATGAATACAGGGTGATTGATTCCTTGTCTGTCCACATTGTATCATAGACACCAAGACTAATTACATAGAACTGTAACATTTCAGGTCTGAGAATAACCAATCTAGATGATGATTTCATTTTATAGAAAAGAGTGTCATTTTATGGAAAAGAAAACAGGACTGACTCACTAGAGACCACATAGCTATTAGCTGACTGAAATAGGACTCAAAATCAAGTCATCTTTTTGTGCTGTTTTAGTACATGGCAGTACTTAAAAATAATATATTTCTTCTCTAGGTTTGAATTTCATGATCACAGTGCTTTACAATCCTCTGTCAACTCCCTGATGTTCCATAAAATTTATTGTTTTTATCCATCATTACAGTCATATAATAGTAGCTTCCTTCTGTTTTATAAGCAAAAGGGAAGGAAGGAAGGAGAAAAAGGGAGGAGAGTAAGAGGAAGTGGGAGGGAGGGAGGGAAGGATAGAGAGAGAGAAAGAGACTGACAGAGTAACTCATTTGACTGATTATTGGATAGAATTCTATTAACTCTTTACCTCCATAATTTTTAAGGAAAACTCATAAACTGCCATAAAACATGTGCTAATTACATCAACACACAATGAAGGAATTATCAGCTCAGAAATGAATATTAAATTCTCGTTAAAGAACTTAGCAATGGTAGAAGTCCCTCTTGGTTGTCTAACCCACTTAGGCTTCAGTCTCATTCATCTTTGCCTACCTGTACTAGGGAGATAGGAAAGAGTAAATATTTCCCAGCATCCTTTGCAGCTGTGGGTGGTCTTGTGACATGGCTGATGTATCATAATGGCACTCTACTAAGGTCTATGGGAATAGTCTTGCTTTCCTAATGAAAGAAATAGAGTATATCAGTCAACTTTCATACTACTTGGATGAAATACATGAAATCCCCAAATTGAAGGAGGAGAGGTTTATTTTGGCTTATGGTTTCAAAGGTTACAGTCCATGGTCAGATCCAAGGCACAAACGTCAGAGCAGAGGGGCATGGCAAAGGAAAACTCTTCCCTTCAAGGCACCTGGAAGCAGAGAAGGCAAAAAAGAGCCAAAGTGAGAGATACACCCTCCAAAAGCAAGCACCCAAGAACCCACTTCCTCCAATCGAGTCCTACCCTCTAACACCACATGTGGCTAAGATCCTATCAGCGGATTAATCCACTGATGAATACAGAGTCCCCATGACCCAGCCACCTTCCAAAATCCCTACCTCTGAACACGTGAGACTTTGGGGGAGATTTTCATATCTAAACCGTAACACAAACCCAACTATTCCTTTCCCACCTTCTTCCAGCTGGAGTGTAGTCATGATACCTGTAAAGTCTTGCAGTCAGCCATGTTATGACTATGAGGGAGAAGTCACCTGAATAATGGAAATGAGAACCTTGATGCCTTTGAGTCTCTGAATCAACAGTAACAGCTGCCTCTCCCAAGCTCACTTGATATGTGGGGAAATTAAACCTCTGTTTGTTTAGAGCAGTCTCAATTGTGTTTTCTGTTACCTGGAACGGGAAGCATTCATAAGTGACACAGCAGTTGTCAACTCTTCTTGTTTATATGGGTCCATTTTATTTTACAAATAGAAGAGTTGCGAGTTGTATAATTAGAGGATGGTTCTTCACCCTCCTAACTGCAGAGCAGGAAGGTGGCTCAGGTCAGTCAGTGAGCAAAATCTACACTGGTTTTGTTCACATCCACGCAAGTACAGATGCTGAGTGGATGGGTGGCATCCCTTCCACTCTGTGACTGCTATCCTGGTTCCCCAGAATCCCACTGTCTTTTTTGGAGGCAGGGGATAAGAGGGCTTATAAATATTTCTGGATGTTGAAGCAGGTCAGACAAGCTAAGCAAAGCCTCCAGGCACAGAGAGACATCAGCATTGCTGGAAGATGAGGATATCCCACAGTGAGCCATCCTTGGGATGCTCCTGCCTGGTGATAATGGGCGGTCCATGCCACCATGGGCACCTTCCTCAGCTCCCCCCAGCACTTGGCTGCTCAGGCTGCTCCTCCCAGTCCTGCGCAGTTCTGCTTCCTTGTTACTGACAGCCAGGAATGCCATGACTGTGTTCCACAACAGGTAGGCTGCACTGTCATGCTAGCTTTTATGGAGGAGTGATACCAAGTTACTGCAGAGGACCATTGTCCTCTTTGGTTGACCACCACCCAAATCTCCTTTGAATATCTGAAGAATTTCCTGCCAGGCAGAGCCTTCCATCCTCTTTAGAAATGAAAAGCACTCAGCACTTTCCCACTCATCCTTATATGTAGGGGTTAATTATGTAACCCAGACATGACCAGTCAAATGCTCTTGTCTTGGACTTAAATCAGAAACTGGTGACCAAAAACATGGGACAGTAGACAATACATTCTGGCAGCTGATGGCAGTAGCAACAATGGCATTGAATTTGCAAGGGCTGTTGTAGCAACTGTGGCTTCCTAATTTGTGTGTCCAGGAGCCAGCCAGAGCGGTAACAATGTCAACAGACTGTTGGCTTTGTCGCAGAATGTCTGACCATGCTCCCAGTTGCAGGTGTCCTCAGTCATTTTCTAAGCCTTACTGCCCAACTTTGTCAACTATTCTGAGCTGCCTAAAATCCTTATCTTTTTATTTTTCAGTACTGAGAATTGAACCCAGGACTCTCACACTGAGTTGACCTCTAGCCCTTTTTTATTTTTTATTTGAGACAGGGTCTCATTAAGTGACTAAATGAAAGCCCACACTAGGCTCGAACTTGCAATCCTCCCATCTCAGCCTCCTCAGATGCTGAGATCATTGGCATGCACCACCACATTCAGCTTCCTTACCCTATTCATACACTCTTTTTGATTTTGTTACGAGTTCTTGTTGTTTCAGTTGGTGATGGTCAATCACTATGGCTTGCAATTAAGAATCCTGATAGACACAGCCACATATTTCATGCTACCCTATCCTTTACATCTACCCTATCCTTTAAGTCTGTAACCAACACTCACGCATGGCTGTTGTATGTATAATGAACTTATACAAACTTACACAAGTTTGGGAATACTAATGAATGGAAGGAATTATGGGAGTAGAAAAGGAAAGATGTAAAGTAGCACAAAAACATGACCTCAGATTTAGGAGACAAATAGGTTCTTCCTAGGGAAGACAGGCATGGTTTGCTAGTTCTTAAACTCATTTTCAATTTGCAAAAGTGTGTTATTAGTCACAGGTCTACAGAGGAACAGAACCAGTAAGATTATGTGTATATGTGTATGTATAGGTATATGTAGGCAAAGTGCACATACATATATATGCAAACTATATATATGCATATATATCTATTATGTCCAAATTTCAATATCTAATAACAAATCTAACAAGCAATTTGGTATGGGCAATTATACTAAGTGTTAAGTGCTAGCATGAAATATACATATAATAAAATTACATCTATTTTTGCCAACTTGCAATGTTCTAATAAAAATAATAGTTTCATAAAAGAGATTTACTACTTTAACAAAACAATATTTTACATCTAAATCTGAATATAGCCAATTCAATTACCTAAAATGGTTGGCAAAGGGTGATTAAAAATAAAAACAGTAGGAATACTTGAGGTCCTGGTAATATAAGTTATCTTTAAATGTTTTAGTTTAATCCTTCAAGTGTGGCCTCAGATTATCAAAAACAAATAAAGTCTCACTAACAACTTCTTTTTGCCACTTGGATGACCTTACTAATAATTTTTAATACTGAAACATTAAAGCAATTTATCAATCAAATTGACAAAAGCATGTGTCAAAGTTTTACTTCAAATTAGCCACAAGAGAAGAGGCAGCCAATTCAAAGATGTTCCTCCTGTTAGAGATATTTATATAAAAACAAGAATCAACTATTGAGAAAAATTTTCCAATCCTGGGAAATAAGAAAAAAGAAAGTTTATGTGGCTTTTCCATCTTAGAGTAGAGCGATAGAGGTGGCCCACCCAAGGATTCTTCAGGGGAATATACATTTTTGTTTGAAGCAACATCCACCATTGATTCGGACACAGATTGCGAAATAACTGATTCACCTGTAGGTTTCTGTCTAGTACAAATAAAACTGTTTTGGGTTTGGAACAAAAACAATCACAAAAATTTCATTGTCATGGAGGACATTAACCAGTTTGATGTCTACTTTACATTCCTTCATTTGATGATAAACAAATACTTTTGAAATTTCTGTAGTTTTTAAACCAACTGGATCTCTCATTAATGAGATAAAGATCATGGCGGTGGGAAAGCAGAACATGGAATAGTGTTAGAGAAGAAGGGACCAGGGACCAAATATAACGCCCAAGGTTATGCCTCCATGGCCCAGCCAGAGATACTCAGAAGTGCACCTTACTCGTCCTCTAGGCAGCTCTCAAGCCGGTCAAGTTGACCTTGAGCTTAGCTGCACAGATCCGAACACCATAGGACTAGGACTGGTAGCTTTGTAAGAAAAAGGAGAAGGAGATGGACAAGCAGAAAGAGAAGAAGGAGGAAAGAGGGAGGAAGAGGCAGGAGGGAAAGAAGAAGAGGGATCCCTTTACACGTGCAAATGCACTCAAGAAAAGTTATGTGAAGACACGGAGAGGAAGTGGCCATCTGCAAGCCAGCCAGAGCGCCCTCATCCGAAATGGACCATGCTGGCAACCTGACCGTGGACTTCTATGCAGACTACGCAAATCCTCCAGGACTATGCAAATATCAATGCTGGTTGCTTAAGCCCCCAGTGCATGATATTTTATTAGGGTAGCCTGAGTAGACCAAGATCCGTGAGGCCTGACCGGGTATCTGCCTCTTCCATACCATTCCCTCTCGGATGGCTTCTTTTCCCCAGCGAGGACAGGTCCCTCGGTTGTCCTTGCTGGCTTCACTAATCAGAGACCACTGACCTAAGCTGAATGTCACACTCAAAATTCTCCCTCAGGGAATTGGAATTAAGACGCAATTGTCAGTCCGTCTCTCCCAGGTGCTTGAACGAATGCTTTGTAAATTCGGGTGCCATAAAGCGGCTCCCTTCTGCCGTGTGCGCGGTAAGCGAAGGTCCGAGGAGAGAGCTGCGCAGGGAGACGCAGGGGCTCAAAGCCGCTCCTGCTGGGAGAGCGGAGGGATATTTCTGCCCCAATCCGGGATACTCGTCCTCCCTTCCGTGGGTTATTCCTGCAGGATCATCCGTGTATCTCATTCTCTATCCTTAACTCTGTTTAAGGGGGTTTCTGTTTGGGTTTTTGGTTTTTTGTCGTTGTTGTTGTTGTTGTTTTCATCAAATCAGCTTGATAAAGATGAAATTCACATTCCCTTTCTGGCTTAAATTTTCAGAAAGGAGAATATAAACTATGAACACGTAGAACATGTGACAATGTCTTCTCTTTACTGGCAGGAGAAAAATTTCCAAGTGCCCAATTCTAGTAATTCTCTGGCGTATTATATTCCTGATATTCCTCTCCTAGCACAATCTTGTGACAGAGTGTAATTCTATAGTTATTTCTGTCAAATGATGGTACTTGGTATATGTATCTTCCAAATTCAAAATAGCAGCTGAGAAAGAAAACCGTCCCAAACAAGATCTGGTACCAAAAGTTTTTTGCAGATATAATTTATAACTCCTTTTGGGATTCCCGGACAGTTTTCTGGTATACTTTAAGGAAGTTAAGAAACCCTCCTGGGAAGTTATTGACTGACTTCCAGTGCAACTGACAATCTGCCCTTCGGGGAGTCTAATGTCACCAGGCATGTTTCACACTGTTTTACATCCAAGTATAGTTTTTCAAAACTTCAAAAACATTCTCATATAAATATAAACCAACAGGTGCCAAAGATTCTGCTCTCGCAGCAGGAGCGGCTTTGAGCCCCTGCGTCTCCCTGCGCAGCTCTCTCCTCGGACCTTCGCTTACCGCGCACACGGCAGAAGGGAGCCGCTTTATGGCACCCGAGTTTACAAAGCATTCGTTCAAGCACCTGGGAGAGATGGACTGACAATTACGTCTTAATTCCAATTCCCTGAGGGAGAATTTTGAGTGTGACATTCAGCTTAGGTCAGTGGTCTCTGATTAGTGAAGCCAGCAAGGACAACCGAGGGACCCGTCCTCGCTGGGGAGAAGAAGCCATCCGAGAGGGAATGGCATGGAAGAGGCAGATACCCGGTCAGGCCTCACGGATCTTGGTCTACTCGGTGCATAAAATATCATGCACTGGGGGCTTAAGCAACCAACATTGATATTTGCATAGTCCTGGAGGATTTGCATAGTCTGCATAGAAGCCCACGGTCAGGTTGCCAGCATGGTCCATTTCGGATGAGGGCGCTCTGGCTGGCTTGCAGATGGCCACTTCCTCTCTGTGTCTTCACATAACTTTTCTTGAGTGCATTTGCACGTGTTAAGGGATCCCTCTTCTTCTTTCCCTCCTGCCTCTACCTCCCCCTTTCCTCCTCCTTCTCTTTCTGCTTGTCCATCTCCTTCTCCTTCTTCTTACAAAGCTACCAGTCCTAGTCCTATGGTGTTCGGATCTGTGCAGCTAAGCTCAAGGTCAACTTGATCGGCCTGAGTGCTGCCTAGAGGATGAGTAAGGTGCACTTCTGGGTATCTCTGGCTGGGCCATGGAGGCATAACCTTAGGCGTTATATTTGGTCCCTGGTCCCTTCCTCTCTAACACTGTTTCATGTTCTGCTTCCCCACTGCCGTGAACTAAGCAGCTTTGCTTACCACACCCTCTCACAGTGAGGTTTTTGTCTT
Source organism: Erethizon dorsatum (assembly GCA_028451465.1). Taxonomy (NCBI): domain Eukaryota; kingdom Metazoa; phylum Chordata; class Mammalia; order Rodentia; family Erethizontidae; genus Erethizon; species Erethizon dorsatum. The sequence goes on from CM051833.1 coordinate 63,992,807, forward strand.
GGAGCAAGCCAACAATGGCCTCAATCCTATGAAACCATGAGCCAAATAAACCACTTCCTCCTTTAAATTGTGGGTGTCGGGTATTTGCTCACCGCAACAGGGGAAAGCTGACCAGTACAGAGCCCTACCCTTATGACATCATTTACCCTTAATTACCTCCTAAAGCCATGTCTGCAACTGCAATCACACTGGAGACAGGGCTTCAACAGGTGAATCTGAGGAGTTCACAATGAAGTCCATATCATGTATCTACTAGAAGCCAAAAGAGACCACTTCCAGGACGCAGAAACTCTCTTCTCAACCTTTCAATCTCTAACTCATGCCAAATTTTTCGTTCATTTTTTTCATTCATTCACTTGTCAACCAAACAGTGCCAGGCACCTACAGGGAGAAAGATGAATGAGACAGAATCCCTGCCTCTATGGATTTCCCTGGCTAAGGGAAGAAATGTACATTTCCTGGATTCACTGAAGGAAAGGCCACCAGATGTGCCAGATACCCAAGGGAGACCTAGCATAGGAGGCTCCTAACAGTGAGACCTACTTCCCTTTTTACAGTTGTTTACTCTCCTTAATATGTTTTTGTTATCATTAGAGTTTCTCTCAGGTAAATTGAAAAATTTCTCTTTTCAGAGTTGATAAGGCAGGATGCTTTCTGTCTGGAATCTATACTCCTTAAATCCTTTTATTCTCAAGAAAGAATATTTTTAAAAGTCCACTGAATTCCATAAGCAAGTAAAAAAATATTTCATTCAAGGAATATATCTCCTCTCCTTCATAACCAAACATACTAAAGCTTCCAATTTCTCTCAAACCAGTTCCTCCCTAAATCCATCAGCTCCCAATAGAAAAATCAAGCTGCCATCACCATATTTATCCCTAGGATGGAAAAAAAATTGAGGCAGGCACAGTGGCACATGTCTGTAATTCCAGCTACTCGGGAGGCTGAAGCAAGAGGATTATGAGTTCAAGACTAGTCTGGGCTACACAGTGAGATACTGCTAGAAAGAAAGAAAAGATGGGGGAGGAGGGGGAGGAGAAAGAGAAGAGGAGGGGGTAGAAAGGAAGGGAGGGAGGGATAGAGGAAGGAGGGAAGGAAAAGGAGATAAAGAAGGAAGGAAAGAAAGGAAAAGAAAAAAGAGAGAACAATTTAATACAAAGTTATGTTCCAAGAGACAGACTTAAGCAGTACAAACAGATTTAAAGCAAAATAAATGTTTTACTTTATGTAATTTTAAAACAAGTGAATCTTATTGTACATCACTTGTCATTACTATTGAAATAGCCACTGTTCACTCTCCTCAGTTTTGCTTACCAGGGCAAGAATGGTGTGACAAGACCTTGGGGAAAACTTTCCCTTCTACGGTGACCCTACAGATCCACTGTTTTTAGATAAACATGGGAATAAAGCACAGCACAGGTAGAACTCTAGAGGTAGAAAGTCCCATAATTCAGACTCCACAAAACTAGACCTTTGTGATTCTATGAACAAGAGCTGGGGCTCTTCTCTCTATTTGTAAAGAAAGGATTTGCTAAGTAAATGAATGCTGTAAACGAAATTTATTTGAAGGGGGGAAATTTTAGCCTGTTGAATCCTTTTGTAAGTAATTACATTTTTCACATATTTGTAAGCACTCTAGAGAACTATGTGTTCATAAATCATTAATAACTTAATTGGAAAGCATTCTTGTGTATTCATCAACTCTCATTCCCTGAGGATTCCTGCTAGGCAATGCTTTCCTATCCTGGTCCTAACTACTGTTATTTATTGTATATTTAATAGTAATAAACACCATACAAGCTGAAGTTCATTCATCTGAGTTCATAAGAAATGCAGATGTATGTAGGTTTATTCATGTGCACATGTAAATATTTGGAAATCTCTCCTTTTTTCCTATCTGAATTGCCCCCCAACTCCAATCAGCAATTTCACAGGAGTGAAGGTAAAGTGCCTCTCATATTTGACCAAGACAGGTAACTGTTACCTTGGCCTGAAGTTTAAACTCTAGCAGCCAGAACCGTGTTTGTCTCTTGGGGAGGCTGCACTGTACAAGTCTGCATCCTCAGTTCCAGCAGGTGAAAGGAGAAAAGGTCACGCAAGCCCTAAGCACCACCACCCTGGCTCATCCTAAGCATTTCTTTCCTGGGTCATGTCTGAAGAAGGTGATTAAAGAGATTTTTTCTTTTTATTTTGTTCGCCCTTGTTTATTTGATTTTTAGTACTTTGTGTCATAAGTAAAGATAGTTCCCCCCTTAAAATTTCTCAAAATACCCATTTATTGCACGTGGTGGATATTTGGGAAAATTCGTTACCAGCAAACAAGCACGCCATGTTCTTTCACTTTCACAAAATACTCGTTTTCCTCAAAACCATTGCAAAAGTGACTGTGTAAATTTTACTAACATATGAATAAACAATAGTGAGAATAAAACTCTTGGGAAAGTTTTAGACTTGGCTCAAAACAAAAGCTCCTTCATTCTTTAATTCATTATAGAAACACAGTGATTATATCACTCTTCAAAAATAAATTCCATTAAATGGATTTTTAAACAGTTTCTAAGAAACATCATTCTGTGTCCATCAATAACAACTTAATTCATATAAAATGACATGTGTCCCTTTAAATGTGGCAGTACCTATTTCCCAGCGTGCATGGGTGGAAGTTCTAGAACATACTAGAAGGCACTGGGTTCTACATTTACTATGGCATTATTTTGGCCTGCTTAGAGCTGTGCCACAATAGGGGATGTAATGAAGAGGTTAATGTTTGAGCTTCTTTGAGTGTGCATATTTTAACAAGATGTGATTAAAACTCCGAGAAGCACAGATGGCTGATCAAGCGCAAGAATTGTGATGGATGGAAGATCGTATAGGAACGCTGAGCCCAATTATAAAATCAAATACCACTTGGATTAGCATTCACTATATCGTTACTTTGGTTATTCTGCAATGGGAAGTTAATGGCAGATGACATTACAGTTCAACAATATATCAATCAATTTTTGTGAGAGACTCATCCTCTTTACTTTCTTCCTTTGGCAGAGTTTAAGAGAATAGAGTGAGAGAAATTCAGTTGCTACTCCAGAGTCATGCCAGGAGTCCTTTCCAAAACTCTTCTACTTGTAGGTCTGCTAATGTTGTATTTAGCCAACTATGAAGGCCATAACCAGGGCTTGAAATAGCTCAGTGGTAGAGCACTTGCCTAGCATGCACAGGGTCCTGGGATCAATCCTCAGTGCTGCAAAAGAAAAAGAAAGTCCCTTACAGTTGGGTGGCCCAGTTACTATCTCCCGTCCCTTCTTCCTGGATATTCTGCCTCCTTTCTACATCTAGCCTCAAACTCTCCTCATCCATGGATTCAACCACCTGTAGATCCTGTCCTTTCCCAGTCCTTGAAGAGAAGAGACCAAAAGCTCTTTGTCTAGGCCCTGCTAGACAAAGACTTTCTCTCCTCTCCATTGTCTGCCTTCTCTTGTTTTGTGAGGTCCCTGCCCTAGACAGGTTAGGATCCTCCCTTGCTCCCTCAGGCACTTCAACACCTGGACCCTTAAATATCTCATGGGAGAACACTGGATTCACACCTAGGGCTTCGTGTGTGTTTGTGAGTGTCTGAATGTAAATGAAAAATCCACTGTCAAAATGCTTCCTTCTGTTTCCTGGTTCCTAAGAGATGCCTTTCAAAAGAATTTTTTTTTATATCTTAGCTTCTGAACAGAGTAACATCTGTGTGTTCCTGGCTCCTCTTTGATATAGTTATGCATTTTCAGCATTTTTGACTTTGATACAGTTCAGTAGACAATGAGATACAAGGCAAGTAAGATAACACGATCCTTATTCTTCAAGGACCCAACAATCAACCAATAAATTAATACAGAGAAATTTAAACAATATAAGTACATATGTGCCAGGCACGGAGATTTTAAAAAGTGACAAGAGAAAGACATTTACAAATGGTATGTTAGTTATAAACAGATCTGTGCAACCTCAGGTTACATGTTTGGATACGCGTCTCTGTGGGTGAGGGGGATGGTAATATCAGTTTAACATGTGTGATCATACAATGTGCATGACCATGTCTATAGATGTGACTTTTACTAACTCAAAGTGCTTTCAGTCAGATGACATTAACTAACTATGAAAGAAATGAATAAAAATATAAATAAGGGAATCAAGCTTTCCACTTTGTAAGAGCATGGGACTCTTTCCTACTGCTTTAAATTCATTTACTGGAATAATACCCTATCCTTGAGTTCTGTTATAGTTTGCATCTGGATGTCTCCCCAAAGCCCCATGCAGTCATGGGGGGGCCAGCTTTTCAGAGGTGGCTGAATCTAGAGTTTGTGATTGATTCATGGTCCAATGCTGGGATTAAGGGTGTAAGTGCTACACCCACCCTAGGGCAGGTAGCCTGCATACAATATACAATATAAGGTACAGAAGAAGGCTTATTCTCTCTCTCTCTCTCTCTCTCTCTCTCTCTCTCTCTCTCTCTCGCTCTCGCTCTCGCTCTCGCTCTCTCTCTCTCTCTCTCTCTCTCTCTTTCCCTCCCTTTTTCTTTTATGTGGGTACCGGGAGTCGACCTCAGGACCTTGCACTTGCCAACAGGCGCTTGTGCCACTGAGCAATATCACCAGCCCCTTTTTTCCTTTATGTGGGTTCCGGGAGTCGAACTCAGGACCTCGCGCTTGCCAGGCAGGCACTTATGCCGCTGAGTTATCTCACGGGCCCTCTCTCTCTCTCTTTCTCAATCTCTCTCATTGCTTTTGGTGTCTTCCACCACCATGAACTGTTGCCCCTCTGCCATGCTGTGCCACCCTGCCTTGGAGCCAGCCAATTATGGACTGAAATCTCTATAGACTGTGAGCTAAATAAACCTTTCCCCCTTCCTGATAGGAAGCTCCACAAACCCTGTCCATTGTATTTTTATGGAGACCTCACTGCATGGGTCCAACTGCTAATATCTGGAGGGAAACCCAGCAGGGCCTGTCCATCCAGGTTCTTCCTGGCCTCTCTGCAGCACTTCTTCCTCGGTAGAGGCAGGACACCTCTGGAATGGGGAGGATCTTCTGTCCCACTGACATACTAGGTGGGGCAGGGAATTTCTTTATGGCCCACTACCTTGGGGAGGGAGTTGTAAGTCAGTAGATATGGCGAAATAAATATCACAAAGGGATTTGCCACATCCTTAGTTACTAGAGAAATGCAAATCAGAAATGAAATGCAATAAACAACTCACACCTACTAGGATGGCTAAAAGAAAAAAGAGACAAGTGTTGATAGGATACAGATAAATCAGAAGTCCCATTCATTGCTAGTGGGAATTGAAAATTGCGTGTCCAGTTTTGTAGACAATATGGCAATATCTCAAAATACTAAACATAGAATTATTATACCATCACCCAGCTATTCTATTCTTAAGTATAGGGCCAAGAGAAATTCTTAAACATTTATGCAAAAACTTGGACATGTATGTTCATAGCAGCGCTATTCACAACCATTGTCATGACAGAAGTGTTTTCTTTCAAGCTGGGTTTTTTTTCAGTCCATATCTATTCTTTTTAAGTAGATAAATAAAAGTTTTTAAGTTGTTTCCTATCATCAAGATTTTAAAATTCATTTATACTTTATAATAAAAATTTCCAATTTGCTTTTTTTAAAAAAAAGTCAACAAATGGCAAGCATCTATTAATAAAGTTCTTAAATAATTTTTAAAGTTGTGTGCAGATTTTCAGCTGCAAGGGGTTCAGCACCCCTAACCCACAGATTGTTCAAGGGTCAACCATGTAATACTAATGAAAGAAGCCAGTCATAAAAGACCACATATTGTATGATTCAATTTATACAAAACGTCTAGAATAGACAAATCCATAGAGACAGACTGTAGATTAATGGTTGCCTGGGGCTAGGCTGGGACACAGGAGGAGGGTAGGGAGAATGACCCCAACAGATACAAGGTTTCTTTCGGAAATGTTAAAAATATCCTAAAATTAGACTGTAGCAATGGCTGTGCAACTCCACGAATATACTGTACTCAACACACTTTAAACAAGTGAATTTTATAGTATGTAAAATATAAATATTATTCAAGTCATAAAGGGGAAAGACAAAGGAATGTCACCTACATCTTAAGATCAAATTAGACATACTCTTCAATGTAAATACTAACATAATGAATTTCACTCCCCAACAGAAACAAGATTCACAAGAACAGCATGTTATAAAGGCAATAAATTTCCTTGTTTTGCCCACTCAGAATTAAAATCTTGAATTTGATAGATAAAAGGGAGCCAGAAAATTGTCCATAACAATACTTATGGATTTGGTAAGAATGACTGAATTCACACTGTGGAATGGCAACTAGATGTAGTTTATAATACAGCTGACTTAAACATAATTATACACTTCAAACAATAATAATATAGAGTAGGAGGAAATAAACTTAGAGTTAGTAATTGCTGCCTTCTTCACTAGGAACAATGTGAGGGTTGGAATATTTTCTGTTCTGGTCCGGCCAGATTTTTCACTTCCCTGATTCATCCTGGTTCTGCTCCATCACATTGCATGGGCTCTCACCTCCATTGGGAGGGTCCTCAGATTTCCCTTTCTTGTTGCAGAAACCCTATTATTTGCAGAAATTTCCCATCCTCTGCTCAAACTTTACTTATCCTCTAGGACTTAATCATCAGCAGGCCCTGAACCACATGAACCCCAAAGGATCTGCCATTAATTTCTTACTGCCTGTAAAATAGCTTCCATTTCTCTGTAGGGACATCCTCCACCCTCCTACTAGGCACACAGCTAGCCGCAGAGTTCCCTTCTCCCCCTCTATGTCCTGTATTTCTCTCCATGCTATAGATAGCGCATTCCTGTGTTTGGGGCAAAAAGTTTCATTTATCTCAACTTGCCTCCAAACCAGACTGGAGTCATCTTTAGATGTCCCTGAGGTACACACTGGATGGTAACTGCCGGGGGTAATTCTGGTAGCTGGAATGGAGGAGACAATTGGGGTGCTTCTTCTCCTTTTCTCCCTCTTCTCCTTCATCCTTCACTCTGCTTCTCCATTCTGCTTCTCCCAGATGCCAGATTCTTCTCCAGAGCCACCACACAGGACCTGGGCGATGAGGTCCTAAGTAGGGAATTCACATCTTCTCCATTGCCTCATGTCCTTGAGACAGAAGCAGGAAGCAGGACACAATCAGAAGGAAAGGGAAGGGGCGCATAAATCTCTAACCTAGAGGGGCAATAGTAGCCAACACCCCCAAAGCATAGGTAGAGAGAAGATTTGGGGTCATCACAACAGATTTCACATTGTAACTAAGTGCTGATGGCAAAAAATTTTAACTGAGCTGAGTGGTTCCACTACAAATTCATGTTTTCCATCTCACAGCTGGTTTCTGAATGCGTTTTAACAATCATTTTCCTAATCACTACATGATTTCCTTTCCATTCCTCGCCACAGCTGTTACGAACCTTCACAGCTCCTCTCAGCTCCCCACTTCCACCCCTACTCTCCTCTCTCTGCAATAGGATGTCACCTCAGTGGAAAGAGACAGTATGGGCTGCGACCTCCACCAGCGTTCCTCCCTCCAGCTCAGAAGCCCTTCCTTCGGCTTTGACTTGGGTCACTCTTTCTCCTGCCATCTCTCAGGAAAAGGTCCCGAACGTCACTACGGATCGGCCCTCCACCCCTTGTAGGATAAACAGATTAAAGGATAGGTGGAGCCTCAGATCCTGGTGCCATCCCCAGCAGCTGGTCAGCCTTGAGCAGCATGGGACTTCTCAGTTCCTTCATCAATAAGGTGGCATGTTAAGAGTATCCAGCTAGGCGCCTGCTGGGGCATGAGGTCCTGAGTTTGACCCCTGGTACCCACCAAAAAAAAAAAAAAAGAGTATCCAGCTTACAAGGCAAGTGTAAGGATTTGATTAATCTGTTCAGGAATTTAAGATACAATATAAACCTTACATAAGTATTCACTATTGTGAATTAATATTAATGGGCATTATATTATGTATATTAATTAATGTGTAGTCATGACTAGGGTGTATTAATATCAATAACAGGTCATTATTATTTGTGAGTTTCCAAAAGGGGAATTTCACATGGCTGCTGCTGAATTCTGTTCTCCATGAGCATCAACTAACTGTTGCCTAGAATAGCATTCTGCTGCACACCTGTCCTGAAATCAGTGTCTTCCCTCACACTTGTACACACCAAACTCCCTCCACACAGGTCCGTAGTGCATCCTCTAGCTCTTGCCTCATGCCCTCTCCTTACCTCTGGAACCTGAGTCCCACCCTCGGAAATCAAGGACGGTCACATCTCTTGGAAAGTGTCCTAAAGAACACACCCATGGACAGACCATGTTCTCGTCCTTTTCCCACTTGACCACCATGGACTTGGCCACATTCATTATCATCTCTTTAGACACCCTTCTACCTTGACCCATGGGACATTTTTTCTTCTCACTTTCTTCACCACACTGTTTCTTTCACAAACATCACCCTAAAATGTAGCACCGCCCTGTGCCTGGTCACCGTCCCCCATCCCCCTATTGTTCCTCCATAGGTCTGGCGACTTTCCAGGTCAGTCTTCCCAGGACAGTTCCAATCTGTACCATAGTCCTTTCACTCCCAGAAATGCCTCATTTTTGGTAACAAATTATAGAGTCGTTCTGTCTCTGAGGGATTTGCTCCACGTTTTCAGCTAAGGCAATAGTGACAGAGGCCAAGAGGTTCTGCAGTCTACATCAGCTCCCTGCTCTATTTGCAAATAATACAGGAAAGTGGCATTTTCTTCATTCTCAATTAAGGAACTATGTAAATGCAATCCTTCATCCTACTTGCAGCCAGCCGGCCATGCCCAAGCCAGTCTTTTACAGATGCATGGAAACTGTCACTGATATGAATGACTCTCAAACTATCCACCCATCCCTTACCTCTACTATAAGCCTCAGACTAGCATTTCCAACTCGATGATGAACAGTGACCATCAATAGTCCCCACACACCTAAAACCCAACGAGTACAAAAAAAAAAATCAACAGGTACAAAGCTAAGATGTATATCATCGCTCTAAACTCGATCCTCCACTATTTGCTCTCTGTTTATAATATATAGCAGCTCTCCCATGAAGCCTACCTTGTTTATAGTGTGAACAAAGAGAGCCACATCCCCAGCATCAGAATAATTTGTACCATAGGTCCCCATTCATCCTACCACAGCATAGGGGACCAAAAACATGGCTACTTAGTCAAAAAGGAGCTAACCGATAGGCCTGTGAACTTCACCCTGGCTTGCCAGAGTCATCTTTCAAGAATATGAAATTAGAAAAATATGAAACTGACATATTTACCCACAAAAAGAAACATCAGAAGGGCCTACCGCCCCGTTTCAGCAGGAAGTAGCTATACGAAAACAGAGACCTCCCCATCCACAGCACCCCATAAAGATTTATTACTGGGATTTATGCCTCTCAGGGGGAAATGAGGCAGGAAAATAGGGTGTGACCAGCCAAGTGGGCAAGTAAGTGTGACCAATCAATTGTGGGGATCCAGGACACGTGCACCTAAGCCCTGCACCTGGGACCCATCAGAGAGTGCTATCTTCAGTTTTTCTCACAAGAACTCAAGCAGGTTCTTTTTTTTTTTTTTTTTTTGGTACCAGGAATCGAACTCAGGACCTCATGCTTGCCAGGCAGGCCCTCAAGCAGGTTCTTGAAAGGACAGCCTGGATCTGACCTCAGCCTGAGGAGTTGGGAATACAAAAGATGGCCGCCATTAGGCTCCTGGCCACCGTAAACTTTTTCAGTGGCCTGCTCTGCACTCTGTGCAGCGTACGTCTTTTCTTACTTTTAATTGGCCAAACTCACTCTGCAGAGCGTATTTCTTTTCTTACCTTTTAATACTTTTAATAAATATAAAACTTCACTACCTTAAAAAAAAAGAAACATCAGAAAGAGAGACTCAGTCAGGAAATAAAGTTGATTGATGGAAGGATAAAGGGATACACAAAGGAATAGATATTGGTAAAGCAAGAGAGTAAAATGTTAAGACTAGCATTTAGGTGGTAGTATATGAGTATTCAGTGTAAAGTTCTGTCAACTTTGCTGTGTGTTTGAAATATTTTCTCAGTAAAATCTTGGGATGGGAGAGGATACATCCAAACTCCCCATTCTTTAATTAATTAATTTAACCAATGTTTTTGGAATATCTATGATGCTCAACACTGGGGATTCCATGGTGAACAGGAAACATAGTGCCTGCTCTCATGAATTTGCAATCTAGTCAGGGAGGGAAACCAGCATGTTAGTTCCATTAGTAAATATGTAATTGTGAATGGAGATAGAGACTGTGAAAAAAAAGGAAAAGATGTAGAACAGAGGGGACCCAATTTAATATTGAGGACACTTCCCTAAGAAAATGATATTTAATGTGGCAACAGAGCTGAGCAGCAGTTAGAGGACCAGTGAGGGTGGCAGAGCCACAGCACGACCCTTTGGGAGTAACGAGATCAGACCCAGGTGTCTATTGAGCATAGAGCAATGGCGGGAGGTCAGGGAGGTCTTGTGTCATCACAAGACACAGTAAGGGAGAGATGGGGACTCTGGGGCTGAGGAAGAAATCACAAGTTAAAGTCACTTACAGCCACAGTTTGGGGGACAGAGCTTAAGGGGAAGGATGCATAAGCCAAGAACACTGATTGGCACAGAAGAGATGGGATGAGGAAGCAGGGGTACTGGTGTAAATAGAAGTCATGGCTATATTTCATCCCGGGGAAATGAGCGACCATTCCCTGGAGCAGCCAGAGTTCCGGTTCCAGCGCTCATCCAGGTAGATCCCAAGAAGTAAATGTTCTTCTATTTGCACAAACTAGAGCACAACTTCACCAGTAATCTAGGCCCTCAACCCAGAGCCCGTCTCACATTCCCTTGCCTTCTCCTTCTGGGCCGCATCCTCTGACTAAGCCCTGCAGTTGGCCTCTTTTCTTTCTCATTTCCACCAGTTGGTTTCTACTTCTACATCAGTCATTCACTCCTAACCCAACCTGACTTCTGCCCTTTACTTTTTGTTTTTAATAGATTAATGAATTAATTAATTCGAAATGGGTTCTTCGGCATGTTGCCAGGCTGGTCTCAAGTCTGTAGGCTCAAATGATCCTCCTGCTTCATCTTCCTGAGTAACTGGGATTACAGGCTCTTGCCACCAAGCCAAACTGACTTCTTCCTTTTGTCTCTACTGAGAAGGTCTTTGCAAACAGCCCCTGTTGCTAAATCCCATGGATTCTTTTCAGCACTCTTCCTGCCTCGCATCTTTGCAGTTTTTAAACCTGTCGACCATACTCATCATCCTGAAAGAGTTTCTTCGACTCTAAGCCTCCGTACTCTGCTAGTTTTCCTCCTATGTCTCTGGCCTTCTCTTTCTTGGTTCCTATGTGCTTCTTTTCCTCTGCCCATCCCATAATGTCAGTTTCTGTGACCGTTAATCTTGATTGTCAGCTTGACGGTCTGAGAGATGCCTAGGAGATTAGTAAAGCACACTTCTGGATATGTCTGGGTGCGTCATAGGGGCATAACCGTGGGCACCGTATCTGGTCCCCGAGCCTTTCCTTTCTGACACTCTTCCTGAGTGCTCTGTTTGCATGGCTACCATGATGTGAGCAGCTTTTCTCTGCTGTACACTTCTACCCACGACTTGGAGCCAGACAACCATGGACTGAAACCTCTGAAACTATGAGCCAAAATAAACCCTTCCTCCTTGAAGTTGTATATATCAGATATTTTGTCCCAGAAATGAAAAGCTAAAATACGAGTTCCCTCACAGTCTTTTTCAGGATTCTTCCCTTCTCTTTCTACATCTATCCATTGGATGGCCTCCTCTACTCCTGTGGCTTCACTTTCCCACTCCTCTTCTCTGGTATCTACAGCAGTGTATCCAGTACAATTTTTGTGACTGATTTATGTTTCAAAAAAAGACATTCATAAGTCCTTACCTCTTCACCCCTTACCTGTGAATGTGACCTTTATTTGGAAATAAAGTATTTGCAGATATACTCAAGCTAAGATGAGGTTATACTGAATTAGAGTGAGCCCCTAAATCCAGTGCCAGCATTACAGGGAACATGGAATCAGAGACTGGACTGACATATATACAGCTACAAAACGTCAGGGCCGGTGAGATAGCTCAGCGGCATAAGTGCCTGCCTGGCAAGCGCGAGGTCCTGAGTTCGACTCCCGGTACCCGCATATAAAAAAAAAAAAAAAACATTAAAAACGTCAAAGACTGCTGCCAACACCAGCAGCTAAGAGAAACTCATGGAACAGAATCTTTCTCAGAGCCTCCAGAAGGAGCACAGTCCTGCTCCCACTCTCATTTCAGACATCCAGGTGCCAGAACGCTGAGAGGATGAATTTCTGCAGTTTCGAGGCTCTCAGTGTGTGGTAATTTGTTACAGCCACCCCACGGCAGTGACTATGAAAATGTGCTTTGTGTGCACTGTCCAATGTGGCAGCCACTGAACTACCAAAATGGAACTGGGCTAACTGAAGAACCGTAATTTTTACTTTATGCCCTTTCAATTAATTTAAATAGCAACTGTGACTGGTGGCTACGATACTAAAGAGCAGATATCGAGATCCATGTGTCAACTGTCCACAGCGTAGGTCCCCTTGGATGTCTCATTTACAGCTCAAATTCAACATAGTCACAGCAAATGTCTTCTCCTAAACTACTCTTTCTACCTCCTTTCTCAGCCAAAGTGCCTCTTCTACCAAGTGTCCTAACCCAAAAATGCAGGTGTCCTCTTTGGCTCCCCACATGCTGAGTCAGCAAGTCTACAGCCTAAATGTCTCCACTACGGGATCGCACCACTTAACATGGCCACGGGCTCTTCCTGAGGGGCCTCAGCGCCTCCCTTCTCACTCTTCCAAGCTACACCCCACTTGATCTCTGCACCCTGTTTTGTACTCTTTTGCTGTTCTCCCTCTCACCCAAGTCCTTGTCCTGGTTAAACCCTATAGTTACCTCTCAGTATCCACCAGAGATTGGTTCCCAAACCCCTTGAGGATACCAAAATCTGCAGACGCTTAAGTATCTCATAAACAATGATGTACTCTTTACACATCACCTGGCCACATCCCCCTGTACACTTTAACTCATCCTTAGATCACTTACTATGCCTAATACAAAGGAAATACTATAAGTAATTGTTACACCGTACCATTTAAAGAATAATGACAAAGAGAAAGGTCTGTACATACTCAGTACAGACACGGTTTTTTCCAAATGTTGGGGAAAAAGTAGGCGGCTGAATCAGAGATTACAGAACACATGGATATGGAAAGCCAATCATACTTGTACTTTAGGGTTTATCTTCTCCAGGAAGCTGTTACTGCAACCTCAAGACTAGATAACATTCCTTTTTTGTGCTCTTAGATTGTTGGAAGTGTCCTACAGCCAGAGTTAACATTACTGAAATAAGCACTTTGCCTTACCTCAGTATCTAGCATCGTACCTGGTATACAGCAGGCACCCAACAGATATCTGATGAAAGAAAGAATGAATAAAATTAAACAGTATGTCTCAATGGGAGAAACTATTTCCATTGTTGCTAATTATGGAGTCTAGAAGAAATAAGAGAGAATAGATTAAAACTTTGCTTTGGTGGTACCCAAGTGATACTAATTACAGTTATTTATGTGAAATCTTCTTTTTAATGCCTAATTACCATGCACTACAAGTAAGGATTATGTATACCATTAAATGTGTCAGACCAACTTAGCTGAGTTTTATTTCATTATAATAGTGAATTATGCACGTACGCTTAAACTACACAAACTATTGTTGATGTCTGTTGTTTGTTCCCACCCTTGAAAAAGTTTCTTTCCTCTATTCTTCATTTCATAGTATCTCCCACATCAAGAGCACTGTAAAAATAACCAACAGGCAGAGAAATGGGTGATCACTTCTGATCCTGCAGAATACAAAGCAATTATGTGTCAATTGTGATTCTGATACTGTTGATTTGTTATTTCTTATTATAGTGCACTTGAAAGCTACAGAGAATTTTACAGGCATCATTTTATTTAATCATCTCTTCAGCTTTGTCAGTAATTATAATTATCAGATAGAATTTTAGTGATTTGTTCTAATAAATGACAGTGGCAGGAAGAGAACGTGTGTCAAGACAGGTTTGGATGGAATAGGGCTCAAAGTCAACTACATTTAAAATTACACTGATTAACATTTGAAACACATCTCAGTCAGTCACACTCTAGTAGTTTTTATTTTATTATTCCCTTGTGAGAGTTAAGCTTAACTGTCAACTTGATTGGCTTGGAAGCCACCAGGGGATTAGTAAAGCACACTTGTGGGTATGCCTGAATGGGTGATGGAGACATAACCGTGCGTACTATATCTGGTCCCTGCCCCATCCTCTCTGGCAGTGTTGCCCCGCTCTGCTTTCCAACTACCATAAAATAAGCAGCTCTCCTCCACCACAATGTTTCTGCCTTGGAGCCAGCTGACCATGGACTAAATCCTCTGAAACCCTGAGCCAAATCAAACTTCTCCTCTTTTAAATTGTGGGTGTCAGGAATTTTGTCCAGCCATGGGAAAGCTAACCAATATACCTCTTTTGCAGACAAAGCAACCGAGGGTCAGAGAGGTAAGCAACTTGGTCAAGGTTTCAAAGATAATAAACCATGACTTTTGAACAGGGATCCTTCAGTTCAAAAACTAATGTGTTTTTCTGCTTGACTTAGTTTATGATTAATTTTGCATATTTTGTCAGGTAAGAATAAAGACTATAAGAATATACTGAGGGACCAAGAGAAGGAAGTGGAAAAGGTGTCAAGTAGTGACTTTGGGGGATTCTTCCAAGGGCAGGTTATAGAAGCCTGCCATTTCCCTTTTGGATCTCTCTCTCTGTCTCTCTGTCTCAGTCTCCCTGTCTCTGTCTCTGTCTCTCTGTCTCTGTCTGTCTGTCTGTCTGTCTGTCTCTCTCTCTCTCTCTCCCCCCCTGCCTTTCTCTGATTCCCAACCTGGCATGCTAAGAGGCGAAATACTGGCACTCGGTCAGCTCCTAGCTGAGCCCCCATTGAGGTGCTAGACTTTTGGGTGAAGCCGTCTTGGATGCTTCAGACTAGCTGATCTGCTGGCAGAATACCACCGAGCGACCTCAGTCTATACCACGTGCAGCAGCATAATTGAACAGCTGAGCCCACCCTAGACTCCTAACCCACAAAAATGATGAGGCATAAAAATGGCTCCTTCCTTGAACCAGGAATTCTGGGGGCAATCTGATACACAGCAGTAAATAACCAGAATATACTACAAGTCCATTTTATTATTTTCTTCTCTTCCTGGTGCCAAACAAATGAATAACCAACAGTCAGGCTAGTAAACAATCAAAATTAACAAAACAAGCTCTCCCCTTTCATATGGCCATTCCCACACACAAATGATTATAGCAGTTTTGTGTTTCAAGCAAATAGCCTATCAGTGGACTTATCAGAAATGTCACCCATAAAAAATTTTCCCTTTGCAAGTTATAAACCCTGACAAAAAGGAAATATCTGCAAGAACACAGCCAGAACCTACAGAACAGACATTTGTTGATAATTTTACCATTTCCATTTTTGACACACATCTTTTTCACTATTCAATTCAACTTTGAAAAGGAAACAAAGTAGCATCTGTTTCCTCCACTGTCCTTCCACACAGTTAATAGCACCCAGATACACACGTTCACTTCTCTCGAGGTTTGGGCTATTCACATTCACCTTCTAATGATCCTAAGACCAAAAAACTGGCATTTTGTATAATAGATCCATCTTACAGTGCGGGCCAGGAATGCAGAGTAGCTGAGGAGAGAGAGGGAGTAGATTCCTCCAACCTCAGTGGATGAAGCAGTTACCTAAACTGCGCAATTAGCAGAGCACAAGTGCTGCAGCTGTTTGCAGAGGCACCCGCAGTATTTCTGACAAGGCAAATCACACTGGTGATGTCAGCCTCCTTGCTTAAACAAAAGTGAAATGGGAGAAGGTAAAAACACATGACTGCTGGAAGCTGTTTTTCCTTGTTTGGAGAACTGTGTTCATCATATGTTATCCATGGTTTTGGGTTTCCCCAGGTCTTTGAAAATCTGCATTCCACACAGTCCTCCAGGAAACCTAGCAGTTGGCTCCGTGAGTCCTTGGTTGTCTCACCAGTCTGTCATGCAAGTCACTGAGCAGGGAAAATGACTCATGGGTTCTAAAGAAAATCTAATTCATTGAACTAAACGTTGGAAAAGAATCTAAATGAGTCACCACATCCTTCCCTCCGCCTTTAGACACCACCACACCTAGGTCACTGCGGGCAGAAGAGAGGTAATCATATTTTTAATGAACCAGTCAGAAAGGAATTACTTACAACTATAATAAATCCCATTCCTAAATAAACCTATAACCCCAAAACAACAAATGCATCACAAAACTGAATCCCAAAATACAAACAAAAGAGCAGAAATATGCAAAACTAGGACCTTGGCGCATAGTGTGTTTTTGAGAAAATGAGAAAAAGGTGGCCCCTCAAGGGAAAGGAATTAGGAAAAGCCACTCCTTTGGGGCAGCAGCTTCCCAGAGCCATGGGGGGGGGGGATTGGGAGGATCAAATGGGTTCTGCCCCACTCTCTTTATCTCCACTCCCAGCCTATCCACTCCCATTTTTGTGCAAAGAACAAATTCCATTACTTTACACAGTGGTCCTTGGAAGAAGGAAAATGAAATTTTGTATGACCCTTTTCCCCTCTTTTCAGTAAAATCCATCTTTTTCCTCCCTTTGTTCTTGTTGTGTGTTAGAGAGAGCCCTTCTCAACCCTCATCATGGTCCAGGAAGTTTATATTTGTAATCCCATGAGAAAATTATTGGAATTCTAATAAGTTAATTTTAATCTACCACTGCCAGTGTGACACATGGCGAGAATAAAGACACTAAGGCATATTTGTAGTTGTGGGGAGCCAAGGGGGTCCTAAGTCCAGCTAGTATAATGGCTAACCAGAACAAAGGCCACGACCCAGGGCCAAACCCAGGTTTTATTAATTCGTCAAGAGGGGAGTGGCTTGGGTATGAGTGACTGTAGTTGTGGCCGGAAGTACATGAGTGCTGTGAGCTGGGCTAAGTAGGAGGCCTGAAATCACCTCTCCAATATGCAGTGAATAAGATATGTGGAAAGAGTAATATGAATAACAATTTTAGGCAGTATCTAATATTTTGGGGTTGGTGCTTTAGCTCTGATGTGTAATATTTTATGCCCTGGGAATTCATAGCCTCTTATCTTGAGGCTTGATCCCAGCCGACAGCATGGAGCATGGCTCTCTTTCCCCCTGGCTCACACATGCTTTTTGGGAGCTACGGGTCAGGGTAACACTGACCTGTCACCTTGCTTCAAAGACCACACATCAGCACCTCAGCTGGACAGATTTGCATTGCTTAAAGCCAATTGAGGGGATAAGGAAAAGTCCTAGCCAGCTCTGTACATAACAGTACGTGGAAATAGGGCCAGGTTTAGCCAAAATGGAGATAACTGCTCTTCTTTCAAGGAGAGTCATCCAGGTGGTCCTTCACAGTGTGTTTTTGCTGACACTTGGTAACACTGATTTGTTTTAGCATTTATCTGTCACCCTCTACTAATAAACCTGCGGCTGACAAACAATATATCTTCATCCCACCAGAAAGCTGGCAGGTGCTCAATAACCATTCGCTGAAAGGATGAATAACTTGCAGGGAATGAACACAGCCATTGGCCACCAATGTCTAACATTTTCCCCTCAACTGAAAGGAAGAGTATGACCTCATCTCCCGCTGGGGAAACAGCAGATCAGTAGACTACATGCTCTTCGGAGCAGAATTCCAGGTAGGAAATTCTGAGTGCGTGAGCCCTTGTGGCTAGGAAACTGGTGCCCCTGCTGGGGCCACCATCCCTGTGTTCGTTTCCTGTTTGGCTGCCCTTCAGGGGCACTGTCTGTCCCCGAGGAGCATGTGAAACTGACCACTGAGAACAGCAGCACCCTTTCTTACCCCTCGGAGTCCTCTTGCACACAGGGAAGGGGCTGCCTTTCCAGCACCAGCCCTCACAGCCTCCTTTCCTCTCGGGGAGAAGACTGGAGTCACAGAACTGTCACCACAGCCGCTCTCCCGGAGCAGATCTTTCCAGCCTCTCCTCGGCCAGGCATTCTCAGCAGCTTCACAGGCCAGAGACAGCTGCCCAACAAGCCCCATCACTCTGATGAGTGAGGCCATTCCGACCATGGCCAAGGGAAGGGCAAGACTTGGGAGGCAAAGGGCCAGTTTATTGGGTCCACGCAGTGTCTTTTCATCTTGGTTCTTGTTAGTTGTTAACATTTGGAAATTGTCAGAATCAAGAATGAGTCACTTGTGTCAAACTCTAACCAAAACTTAAACAAAATGAATAAAACTGGGAGGTTCAGAAGGAGGGGATCTCATGCTCATGCTTGATAACAGGAAGTATCGCAGAGCTGGCACGGCGGGGCGCACCTCTAAGCCTCGCTCTCTGGGAGGCTGAGGAAGGAGGATCTCAAGTTCTAGCCCAGCCTGGGCAACATGGCAACATAGCAAGAGACTGTTTCGAAATGAATTAAATAAGGACTTGGGATGTAGCTCAGTGTGAAGGCCCTAGGATTGATTCCCAGTATCACCAAAATAAATAAATAAGAAGGATTACAGAAGACTGCCAGGACCCATCCTACAGAAAGACCTCATACAGAAAATACTGCCGCAAGGACATTCGCCCAACACCTTGGGTGGACGTCACCTGTCATTGATCCTTTTGGGCAGCGTTATTGTTTCAAATACTTCTGTAATCCTCTTCATTTTGCCTTTGAAAACGTCTTCCTGCCTAATCTCCTTGCACACGCATGTAGTGTATTATGGCGCCTGTATCCCCATTGCAATACTCATTGCCAGACAAATTCATTATCTTTGAAGAATCTTTCTCCACTCGCTGTTTAGGTTGATCCATTTAATTGTGTTATTTCGTTTATATGAGATCTCTGGAATAGATACATCTGTGGACACAGGTGCAGCATGGTGGTTACCAGAGCGGGGGGAAGAGGGAGCTGCACGGGGCTGACATTTCCTCTGGGGTGATAAAAATGTTTGGGAACCACACGGTGGTGCACAACGTTGTGAATTTATTAGAGTCACAACAGTCAGTCCTGAATACGCACTTAAAAAATGCTTAATTGTATGCAATGCTAATTTCACTTTAACGTTTTTTAAATGAATGGAAAAAATGTGTGGACTTCTCAGACCAGATTTCTGGCTTCTCTAGAGAAACAGGAAAATCCAGAGGCGTTAACATAAGCCCATGACATGGCAGCCACGAGCAGCCGCCGGAGGAAGGGGCATTTCCCTTCTGTTGAACCTCCACCCACACCCCCCTCTGATGCGCTGAGTCCTGCCCTTAACCACGAAGAACTGCTCACCTAGTCCCGAAAGCAGGGCCGCGGAGCTGCCATCCGCAGAGGAGCGTGGGACAAGACCGCGTCCACGCTCTGAGCACGCGAGTGGGGTGGGGGTGCTCCGAAGCGGCCACGCGGTCTGTGCGGAGGAATCAGACGCAGGACCAGTCCCGGCGCGCTTCCGGTCTTGCAGCCTAAGGTAGTATCTCCTTCTCCTCCAGCCCTCTCTGTCCTCTTACTCTGTTCTATTTCCCTTCCCAGCTCTTCCTGCTTCCTGACTTACTAGGTATATTCGTTTCCTAGGGTTTTTGTAACAAATTATCAAAAAGTGGCTTAAACAACAGAAATTTAGTTTTGTTTGTTTGTATTTGAGACAGAGTCTCCTTCTAATTCAAGCTGGCTTTGAATTTACTATGTAGCCCAGGCTGGCCTCAAGCTCATGGTGATCCTCCTGCCACAGCCTCCTGAGTGCTGGATTACAAGTGTATGCCACCATGTCAGGCCCAACAGAAATGTATTGTCTCTAATTTCTGAAGACTGGAAGTCCAACTAAAATGTCAGCAGGACTGTGCTCCCTCCAAGGATCTGAGGGGGGATCCTTCCTCACCTCTTCCAGGTTGGCGGGTCCAGGTGTTCCATGACTTGTGGCAGCATCTCTCTAGTCTCTGCCTCTGCTTCTCACGGCCTTCTTCCATCTACCTCTGAGTCTCAAATCCTTCTCCCTCTCTCTCCCTCTCTTTCTCTCTCTCTCTCTCTCTCTCTCTCTCTCTCTCTCTCTTTCTCTGTCTCTCTCTTTCTCAATGTACATCATCAGTCATTGGATCTAGTACTCATCCTAAATCCAGGGTGCTCTCATTTTAAGAACTTTAACTTAATTATATCAGTAAAAATTTTATTTACAAGTAAGACCACATTCACAGGCAAAAGCTTGGACTTGAACATATGTTGGAGGCACATGACTCAACCCACTGTACTATGTAAACGTTTACTATGTGATTCCTACCATGTAAGTGTCATGAGAGTAGAAGTTTTGCTCATCCAATGCCCTGTAGGATCCCCATAGCCTAGAACAATGGCTGGCACATGAGTCCTCAATAAATACTTATGTGATAGTGTGTGCGTGACATGATGCTTGGCTCAAACCAAGTCAGCCAATAACTGCTTCAATAAGAAGGCACCACAGCGACCCAGTATGTGACCATTCAGTACAGGACCGAATATCGGTGGATCCAGCAAGGAAGGTCAGCAGCTGCACAAACAGGCATGAGGACAACATGAAGAGTGGTTCAGCATGACTAAAAGGTTTGTCATTGAAACCACAGACCCTGTACTGATGGAGATCCCTGTCATGACTGCTCAGAGGCATGGAGCTTCTCTGTGGTGAGGTCAGATTCTATGCCATGCAGACAAAGGAACTTTAGAAAGGGTTAAGCAGCCATCCACCCCTGATGGGGTCACCACTATATTTGCTGCAATCCTGGTCCAGGTTTTTAACTCACTGAAGAGTGATACTCAGTTTATGGGCCAACCATCTGCTTCAGAGTTACCTGGGAGAGTTAAAAGGCCTTACTCCAGACCTTCTGAATCCGAATCCCAGGGATTCCTCACCACTCTTCCCAGAATCCTTGAGATTCTGATTGCAGAGAATACTGAAGTTTCAGAATCAGAGAAATGCAGTATTTTATAATGGTGACCAATAGAATTTGTTCCCTTCTCAATTCTGGTGAGCATCTCACACTATTTACTGTCTGCTATGGTCATCGTCCTCAGCTCAGCCAGCTAATTTGTTGGCCTGTCCCAATTCCTTGCCTCTGTGTTCTCTCATTCTGTCACCAGATTCAAAGCTTGGTGGGAATGGCACTATTTATGCCCTCTAAACACTTCAATGATTTCTCCGTTGTTACGAGAACAGACATAATTGCCTACCCAACACACATTTCTTTTTTCTTTTGTACTAGTAAAACCTTCATTTCATTCAGGCATTGAGAAAAAAAATGTGCTCATGGAAGATGGGCCTTACCACCACTACAAGGAACTAACTGTGATTGGTCCCAAGTCAATCACCATAATGCCATTGCTATTTGTCAGGGACTGATTCAGAAGTACGCAGGTAACCCAGTCCTGTGCAATGGGGCATAAGGGGCATGTGTTGGAGATTTCTGGAAAAACTTCTTGACCCTGATAAAAAGAGAGACAAAAAAGGAAACATCTCCTGCTTCCTCATTGTAGTAGATACCTGTGTTTCCCTGCGTTATATCTGTTAAGGTTTGGAACTAAAATGTTTTCCCAGTGGCTCATTTGTTCAAAGGTGGGGCTTTTGGAAGGTGATTGGATCACAAGGGCTCTAACTCCATTAGTGAATTAACTAATTGGTGGATTCACAATTTGATGGCATTATTGGGAGGTGATATAAACATCAGAGGTGGTAACCAGTTGAAGGGAGTGGGCTGGGAGTGTGCTTTCAAAGAGTATATTCTGTTCCTGGACCCTGGCATTCTCCTCTCCCCCTCCTCCACTGCCATGAGGTGAGCAGCTTTCCTTGACCATGCCCTTCAACCACTACATTTCTGCCCACCACAGGCCTAAAAGTAATGGAGCAAGCTGACCATGAACTGAAACCTCAGAAACCATGAACCAAAATAAACCTTTGTTCCTTTGTTTTTATTCTCAGGTATTTTGTCCCAGCCTCTGAAAGCTGACTGCTGTAATATCCCTTGGGTACTCTAATTTCAGCTGCAGGGAAAATCTTAATTACAATAGTGATGGTTTTGAGAATTATTCCCACCATAAAGCTATGGAGGTGGCCAAATACACAACACCTAACACTGCACAGATGAGATCAATGGCAGTTTATGAATACGTATGAGGCATAACCTAAAAACATGGTGAATATATTAAAATTTTTCCAGTTTATTACAGTAAATTATACATTGCCATTAATCTCCCTCAAAATACACCCCCTTGCTTTGAACACACTTATCCCATCATACTTTGGACTTTCTGAAGCAGTCCTGGAAGTCTTTTTTCATGAATGTCTTTAGTTTGCTGTGGTGATCACCTTGATGTCCCGAGCTGATTCAAAATGTTCACCTTTGGGAACAGCCAGAGGTCACATGGTGCCGGATCCAGGGAATAAGGTAGGTGAGGACACGTACCATTTTGTGCCTGCCTTTCTGTTGGATGGCACTCAGCCGCAGCTCTCACTGCACTCTTTTTATCACACCTCATAAAGATACTCACGAAGGAGGGCTTCCAGAAGTACTCCAGAAAGTGGCAAGAAAGAAGGGTAGAGTATGTTCAAACCAAGGGGGAATGTTTTGAGGGGGATTCATGGCAATGTGTCTTTTACTGTAATATTTTTAAAATTTAAACACACCTATCTCTTGATCGACCCTTGTACACTCACAGTCTCGGGGAGGAGAACTCCACAAACCAACCTGGGTACAGGAGGTCGTACCCTGCACAGAGTCAGCAAGCAAGGGCAGCAGGGGGCTGTCTTTGTAGCATCAAGAGAACAGGGTGTCCCCCGGTGCCCACAGAAAGATGATTAGCTTGTTCCAGTGATTCCATAGGCTGGCAGAAACTGAAACCCCACTCAGGCTTCAGCAGAAACTGTGTCTGGTTTCCATGGTGAGATGGGCTGTTTCTCTAGGGGACCTGACCCATGGGAGCGGGGTGGGAAAGGGAACTTGCCCTCTTAGTTTCAGATGTAGCTGTAACATTGAACCTCAACTTCAGGCCCTCCGCTGCAAAGCGGCCGTCCTCAGAGCTGTACTCCCCTTGGGCTGACAGCGTGGCAGCTCAGGGCGGCACACTGAGCATCTTTACATTTTTCCTGAGTCTTTCCCACACTACAGCCTTGCCACCCTATGCAGCCGCGTTCACCACCTTCCCAGACACTGGGCAACAGGAGCTGCAGTTCAAGGCTCTGAAGATTCATCTTCCAAGTGGACAGTCCTGGCCGCACTCCATATTTCCCGGTAACTCCTGGCAGAATGTAGCCCAGCCTCCATGACATAACTTGATACTGGCTTTTCCTTCTTCTCTATTCCACACTCTCCACTTCTTCCGCTGCTTCTGCTTCAGCTCACAGATAAATCAGATTAAGGTCTGCTTTAGGTGAACCCGAACAAGGCAAATTTTCTATACTTGGACACAGTGTATGAGGAAATGATGTCTTAGGACTTTGAAAGTACAAAGCCAAGGATGAAAGCCAATATGCTGATAGTGGAGTAGAAACCCAAATAGAGTTGGGGACACTTGGCAACATCCCTGAGATGCTAAATCCCCACATGGCTCCTTCCTCCCTTCTTGGAGGGAGAGGTTACGTCTGTGCCGTCATTTATGACACTTTCTTTGAAGCATCTTAAGTGATCCTGATGGTTTTCCAGAACTTCCATGCCAGTAGAAAGCAAAAGAAGACTTTTATTTTAGATCAGCAAAGCTAAGGGTCTCAGATAAAAGGTCAGCTGGAAATGTCAGCTGTCACGGTCATTCCATCTCACTGGAGTTCTGCATGGGGAGAAGACAGAGGCTTAATGTCCCAACATCTGCCACAGCCAACCCCGAATCATAGCATGTGGTGAGCGCGCTGATTCCTCACATCTTTAGCTGTTCTCATTCCATCTTGTCATCTTCAGCTGTCACCTGAATTTCACTAGCATAATTCTAGCCACAGAGCTGTGGGAGAAATTCTTTGTCATAGTTGCACAAGCACAATCATAGTTACTAATGAGAGCTTCTCATGACAACAGCCTCTGGAAATCAGCCACACTCAAGCGTCTCAGCAGTGTGTCAGCAGCGGCCATGTGAGGTCCTGCAGGAAATGGAGAAAGCACAGAAGAAGACATAGGTGCTGAGAACACAAGACCCCTGTGTTCTCTGTGCTCAGCAAGAATGGGAGGGATCAGAGGCCTTTTCTTACCCTTTGGAAGACACTAACCAGCATTTAGCTCGATTTACTTCAGTTTAATTGTTTAATAAGAAACCTTCACAAGTTAGCTCACATCATCCTCCCAGAGGAATTAAAAAAATACACACCATAAATACTGGCAGGTGCCGGGCATGGTGGTGCATGCCTGTAATCCCAGCACTCAGGAGGCTGAGGCAGGAGGATCACTGAGAGTTTGCAGCCAGCCTGGGCTACAGAGTGAGTTCAAGGCCAGCCTGAACTGCATAAAAAGGAAAAAAAAAAAAAAAAAAAAAAAAAAACTGGCAGGAGAGGCAGGATGAGGGTGCCCTGCATATCTGTAGTGATTTGTTAGCATAGTTGTAGTAGTACTTGTGCATGTTATCAGCTTTTGGCTTGCTCTCTCTTGTGGTCCTGTAATATCTATCAGACTTCTAGACTTAATACTTCCCGAATTGTCTTGATTTGTTGTCCTGTAGTGTTCACTGATCACCCACCCTGAGTTAACCAAAGGTTCAAGGACTAAGAAGTCCTGCCTTGTCTACTGGCACTCAGCATCTGAGCTGTCTGACCTTGTATAACACACAGCCTCTCTGCCTCAGCTGCCTCATATGAAAAGTGGGGACAGTAATGTCCCACGTCACCTGCTCCACCTGTGCTGTTGCAGGGCTCACACTTGGGCTTTGCTCTTGATTTAATGCACTTCTATTGCCATCTTGAAATTCTTACTATTTCTGAGTTAGCGGTCCCATATTCACTGGGCCCTGCAAATTGCATATCTTGGAGTCCCTAAAATATGTGCCAGAGTTTTATATGGATTAAATAAGAAATGGACTTCAAGTGCATAACACAGACTTCACACAGAATAAAGATTCAAAAATGGTATAACCATCTTAGCCAGGTAGTTAGTCTAAAACGACTGTATTTCTCAGGGATTCCCATCTACCTAATCTAAAGACTGTAAGTTAAATTCTGCTTAACTTTCTTCAGTGACTTTTATGAGCGCATCTGAGACCTCGGCTTTGAGTCTTAGTTTCCAAGTAGTCAGCATGGCCTATTTCATTTCCTGCCTTTCACTTCCCTCAGAAGTTCATCCTCTCCACAGCTCTTGCTGACTTGAGGACTGTGTGCTCCCATGAAATCTTTGGCCAAACTGAAAGAGTTGACCAATCTCTTGAATTACTCAATTAATTCCATCAAAATGTTCAGAGAGATAAATCATACCTGGGAAAAATTAATGGGTTAAAAGTAAAGATGTCTATTTTCTTCTTCTCTACACAAATTGATAACCTCTGATAGACAGATAGATCTACAATCTCTTATCGAAAAGTCTGAAATCTAAGTAGTTCTAAAACATTGGAACTAAATTTGCATCTAATACCTTTGGTGGCAAAACCAAACCTGAACCTGATGCGGGACTATTTGTAGTCTGTTTGTACTGATGCTACGGTTATAATGTAACATACCACATGTAAACAGAATCGTCTATCTAAATTTTTTTTTAATTCTTAATTCTGTAACAACCCACCCAAAGTGGCCCTTCATCAGCCCACACTACCCTTTTCAGGGCCCAAATAGCAAAGGCAGGCCTTGGAGCTCAAACAAATATTCGTGCCCCTCGTCATAACAGTACTATTCACAATAGCCAAAAGGTAGAAGCAACACGAGGGACCGTGACAAATGAGCGGACAAATGTGATACTGTATACAAATACAGCAGTTTTAATCCACTCAAGGTGACAATGAAGATTAACTGGCACAGTATTTTACCACCACCACCACAACAACAAAAAAACAATTTTTAAAAGAATGGAGGAACAGATTGAAGACGGAAACAAGAGAAGTTATAGAGCAAAAACGAAGGTGATAGGGTGGGAGCTCTAGTTGAGGTCAAGAAAAGTTTGTGCACTAATGTGAATGAGCAAGCAAAGAAAAAACTGGTGATTCAGGAGAGAGAAGAAGGAATTATTGGAGAGTAGCCTTGAGCAGAGGAGAGAGATGAGATCTATCACAGAGGTGGGAGTTTGCTTTTATAGGCGCCTGAGAATTTTCTCCACCGTAGGAGGGGAAGAGAGCTCATGAGCAGAGGGAGCCCGTGGGTGGCAGATGCAGGGCGAGCACCTGTCAGAGGCTCCTCTCAGAAACCCCTCCGCACCTGCCCGCCTCCAGAGACTTCTCTGGGAACAGGAGGATTCTTGGGGATTCCTTATAGGAGAAGAAGCCATGAAGGTGGGAAAAGTCCTGACCGGAACTCTGAACTCAGAAGTGACTGCGAATTTACTCAAAAAAGCTTTTGATTTTAACCAGAAGATGCAGAACTACCTAGAGCTATAGTAAGATTGCTTTTCTGAGTGGAAATGGAGTGTGATCATGATGGAGACTGGTTCTGCTAAAAGCAGAAGGCTTTTGTAACAAATTGCAGAACTCTGGTTACTCTTCTGCATATCTGAGTGGTCATTCTAAATTCTGGGCTTTCTCCTTCTAAGTTACATGATGTTGTATAAGCAGCTCATTATGTCGATGGTATGTGATAGAATCAGAAACCATATCTCAGTGAGAAGAGGCCTCAGGTCATCTAATCTAGTGATTTGCAAGCAGGGGTGATTTTGCTACCTAGGGGACATTTGGCCTCATCTGGCAACTTTTTGGGTTCTCACAACCAGACAAATGCTTCAGGAATCTAGTAGGTGGATGCTGGGCATGCAGCTAAACATCCTACAATGCACAAGAAAACCCTCTCAACAAAGAATTATGTGGCCCAGATGTCAAGGGTGCTGAGGTTGAGGGATCCAAGTCAAATCTAAAATCCTACGCGGGCAGACATCTCCTCTGAGAAACTCCCTCCTGGCTCAGCCAGCCTCAGCTTCAGAATTTCCAAGGAAATTTGCCCACTAAGTAAGTCGTGGAAGCCGGGCCTGCTCCCAGCTCTGTCTGTGCCAGAGTTGGCGCATCTTAACCCGCTCTATCATATGCCAAAATCAGTCAAAAGAGAGGCACTGCACTTGTGCTCTGAATGCCCTAATGGTGGGAAGTGAGGCATTCTCACCAAATGCCCCTTCCTCAAACTCTCTTCTGCCCTATGGCTCAGCACCCAAGTTCCATCACTAAGAATCTATCCCTTTGGATGAAGGCTTCGTCTCTCCAGGGGCATCTTATGAAAATGCAGGTACTCCATGCAGTCCAAAAAAAATGACTTTCCAATTCAGTATAGCCTAAGAAAGGGACTGCAAATTAGTCTTGGGTGAGACCGTGGGCCTCCCCGTCCTCATCTGTAAAATGGGAATAATAACTGTACCTGTGTCATGGGTTGTCATGAAGATTACATGAGTGATTGTATGCGAAGCCCACAGAGCCACGCCTGACACACAGCAGGTACAATGTGTGTTTGTTGTTAACTGTGTTGAGCATTCATGGGGGAAAATCTGTATGGATCCTTTAAAAAGCCTGGGAGAAATCCAGGTTTAAAAAAAAATTAGCAACAACAAAAGTGCAGCTTCTGCAGTTTCTTTTCAAGTAAGACAAACTATTGAAAACTGAACAAGCATTAATAAGAAGTTGAAGAGTTGAAAGCAGCAAGTGACTGATTATTAACTTGGTTGCCAAGGGAACTATCCAGGCTGGGAAAAAAAGACCGGAAGAGGCTGATGCAGACTCAGGAAGCAGCCCATAGATCTTAAGTTCTTCTTTTCTCTGGACCACAGAGGACAAGCAAGCAGAGAGGCTCCCAACGGCACTGGAGGCTGGGGAGGAAGCCTCGTGTGTTAGCAGAAAGCCTGCTGCTCTCTAGTAGGGCTCAGCAGACCCCACCAGGCCACCTGAGAAAAGTCAGGTGCTGCTCTGACACGCAGCACGGGTGAGCGCAGGGCCAGAGAAGCTGAGAACCACACTGTGGTAGGTTTTCTCTAAGCCATTTAGAACCCCCCAAAAGCTAAATAATTCTCCTAGCAGTAGTGAGAATGGGATGGAGGACTGCCTAGATGTTGATATTTTTGAAAAATTCTTTCCTTATCGCTTTCCAGATGTGTCATGGATTTTCCTGTTATGATAAACCACCCATAACACAAAATTTACCATTTTAAAATGTGCAACTCAATGTCATGATTGCATTCATAATTTTGTGCAACCATCACTATTCACTAATACCAGAACATGTTTTTCACCCTTAAAAGAAGCCCCATCAGCTGTCCATCACCTTAATGGACTCTGTGGCCTTACCTATTTTGGCTACTTCATATTAATGGGACCACACAATAGATGGTCTAATGGGTCTGGGTTCTTTCACTCAGAACATTTTCCATTTTGTAGCCTGTATTAGAACTTTATTCTTTTCATGGCCAAGTAATATTCCATTGTATGGACACACCACATTTTGTTTGCCCAGTTAGAAGCTACTGTCAAAGTCGTGATGAGAGACAATGGCATTTTGACTAGGGTAGGAAAGAGAGAGGAGCAGACTGACTCAGCAGATAAATAAGAAAGACTTGGCAACTGAATGGCTAGTGATGAGAGAGAAACTGACCAGGGGTTGTGTACTTATTATGTGTCAGTTCTAGGATTTTGCTCTGGGTTTAGAACTGGAACAAAGAATCTACTGCAGCTAGTTTAGAAAGAAGAGGATTATAATAGGGTATTAGGTGCCCACAAGAATCTTTGGAAGAAGAGTGGGTGGGGCTCTAGGCTGAATTTCTAGGAACAACTCCCTTGTAAAAATAGAAAAGAAATATGGGTGGGGAGGTGCAGACCTGTAATCCCAGCACTCTGGGAGGCTGAGGCAGGAGGATTTTGAGTTCAAGCACAGCCTGGGAAATTTAGCGAGAACTTAGCTTAAAATAAAAATAAAAGAAAAGGAGCTGGGGATGTAGCTCAGTGTGAAGGTACTGGGTTCAGTCTCCAGTACCACGAAAGGAAATAGAAATGTAAGAAACTCCAGAATGGTGCTCCCTCTGCCAACATTTAGTCCAGCACAATGGAAATGCCCCCATCCTGCCTCTCTCTTTAATTCCACCCACTTGGAATTAAAATCTCGTATGGGTACATTTGCCTGGTGGACTCCAGGCCACAGACCTGCGTCCTGGCAGCAAAGGAGACTGGGAAGTGTGGTTGGTTTTTGTTTTAGGTTTTGGTTTCTATGTTGGAGAAAAATCAAATTTAAGGAAGGTGTCCTAAAGACCCTGAATAGTTTCAAAAAGAACATACTTGCTACAGCAGATAGCAGAGAATTAGCATGAAGGTCAGGTGTTAGGGTTAGGTCACTAAGAAGAAAAACCCCAAAGGAGAAGCTGGCTCAGGAGGGAAATGGAGGTTCATTTTTTGCCCTATTGGATGTGCAGTACCTGTAATATCCAAAAGACAGCTGGAACAATTGTGTTTAAACCTCAAGGCCAACTGCAAAATTTGTGTTATGATCCACTTGTCTGATTTTCACAAGAAAGAAAATGGAGGGGCCATGAACCTAGGACATTTGGCACCAATAGCTGTATGCGTTATTAGTCAGCTTTCCGTTACTGTGACAAAATACCTGGGAGAAATAACTTGAAGGAAGGATTTATCTTGGCTAACAGTTTCAGATGTTTCAGTCAATGGTCAGTTGGCTCTGTTGCTTTTAGACCTGTGGTGAGACAGAAACATCATGACAGAAGGGTATAGTGGAGGAAAACTGCTCACCTCATGCAGCCAGGAAGCAGAGAGGATGAGAGAGCCAGAGAGGAAGGGGCTGGAGACAAGATACTGTCCCCAAGGTCACACCCACATCACCCACTCCCTTCGAGACTCCTTGTGATGTGATCACTTCCCAAAAGCCCACCAGTTGGCAACCAAGACTTCAACACCATGAGCCTTTGGGAGGACTTTTTGGATCCCAACAGTAACACTTGTTTTTTTTTCCTGTCTCACAAAACATGGTTTTCCAAATTTTATTATTTTCCTTTCAACATCTGCTCATTTTGTTTAATCATGAATACTTTTAATTCTATTTGTATACTACTTCTATTTCTCCCTAGGATGATCACAGACATTGCTCACTATTTGTCTCTATCAAACACCAAATCATCCCAGCTCTGAAAGTCATACTGAGGTCACAGGCTTTGTGCTCCATTGTTTCTGCTCAACTGGATTAGGACCAAGTACCCTCTGAGAAAACACATTCTGAACTGTGGTTTTCAAAATAAAACTAAAATAGTAAAATGTTTATCTCAGCACTCCCTGTATCAGTTTTTCATTACTATAACAAAACAGCTGAGGCTGGCTACTTTACAGAGAAAAGAAGTTTATTTAGCTCATAGTTTTGAAGGCTGAAAGCCCAAGACCAAGCAGCCCTACTATTGGTTTGGTCTCTGGTGAGGGCCTATTGGTAAATGAGATTATGGTAGAAACACATGCAAGAGGGAAAGATCATATGGCCAGAAAGGAAGGCAGGGAACAAGAAGGCCAGGCTTGCTCCTTTTAACACAGCCCTCTTAAAGAAACCAACTGGGGTTTGCTCCCAATGACCCAAGGACCTCCCACTAGGCTCTAACTCTTAAAGGATCCATACCACACCCACGCCATCAAACTGGGGTCAAGCCCTCTGACACATGAATCCTGGGGACAAGCCATAACCAAACCATGCCATTCCCCCAAATTTCTGTTTATATAGTTCTTTCCAATCCAAAGTCCTGATTTCTTTGTAATCTCAATACATGTATTGGATACCAAAGCAGCTAGACTTTTTCTTGCTGAATAGTTAAAACTTTAATGTGCTACCGCTCCCAGAGAACTAGCATTTCCACACACATTGAATGACTGATTTAAGGGTGCAATTGTAAAGATAGTTTTGGAAGTTTTCTTTCCTTTTTTCTATTCTTGTTTTTTCTCATTCACCATTTAAATCACCATTAAAATTTACTCAGCTTTCTAGCACCCCATTCATGCTTAAGAAGATTATCAAATTCCACCAGGCTTTTCTGTAGAAATGTCATGTTGATTCTACAGTTTATATAAAAATGAAAAGGACTTATAATTTAGCCAAAAGAATTTTGAAAAAGAAAAACTAAATTGGAGGATTTCTATTACCTGAATTTCAGGACTTACTATAAAGCTACAGTAATCACACAATGTGGTATTGACAAAAGACAGGTGAATGGAAAAGAAAGGAGGGTTTAGAAAAAGGCCCACACATATATGGTCAATTAATGTTCAACAAAGTTGCCAAAGTGATTCAATGGGGAAACGATAGTCTTTTCAACAAATAATGCTTGGTCAATTGAATATCTTAAAGAAAAAAGATAAACTTTCACTCTTACCTCACACCATACACAAAAACTAACCCAAATAGGGTCGGTGAGATGGCTCAGCAGCATAAACGCCTGCCTGGCAAGCGCGAGGTCCTGAGTTCAACTCCCGGTACCCACATACAATAAAAGGGCCAGTGATATCGCTCAGCAGCACGGGCGCCTGCTGGCGCGTGAGGTCCTGAGGTTGACCCCCAGTACACACACACAAAAAAAAAAAACTAACCCAAATAGACCATAAACCTAAAGGTAAAAGCTGAAACTATAAACATCTAGAAAAAATAGGATAAAATCTTTGTGAGCTTGAGTTAGACAAAAAAAATCTTAGGACACACAAAAAGGCACCAAAATATTGATAAAAAGGACTTCATCAAAATTAAAAGCTTTTGTTCTTTGAAAGATACCGTTAGGACAATAGCACCAGGAAAACACACATACACACACACGTGCACACACACACACATACACACACGTACACACACACCTTCCATCAGTGGACGTGTATTAAGAATATATAAAAATGCTTACAACTCAATTTTAAGAAGACAAACCACTCCATTTAAAAAAAAATTTAACTGGGTACACTTCACTAAAAGGGATATGCAAATGGCCAACAGGCACAAAAAAAGATTCTCAACATCATTAGTCATCAGGAAAATGCAAATTTAAAAGCACATTGAGATAGCGCTATACACCCACTAGAATGGCTAAAATTAAAAAGACTGGCGATACCATGCTGGCAAGGAAGCAGAGCAGCTGAGGGTGTAAAAGCGTGCTTTGGAAAACCGTTTGGCAGTTTCTTAAAAAGTTAAACATACATTTAATGTATGACCCAAGAATTCTGCATCTAGATATCTACCCAAGAGAAATGAAAGTGTACGTACTAAAAAGATTTGTATATGAATGCTCGTAGCAGCTTTCTTTAGAGAAATTGTGTTACATCCCTACACTAAACTCAGCAATGTAAAACTGATACAACAATAAGTGCAATAACATAGAAGGGCTTAAAAAATGCTGTTATTACTGTCTCAGTTGTTTTATCATATGTCTCTAAACCAAAAGAAATACCTGACAGTTCCACTGACTGAGTCATTAGGTCCAAAGAGTTTTGTAAAAGTGGTTCCCAAAGTGTTCAACAGATATGTCCATATTTTCAATTCCTAAAAAATGTGAAGTGCCCATGGTGCCCTATTAGGTTGCAGTCATGTGCCAGAGAACCTTGGCAAAGTTTGGGAACCATGAGGCTAAGTTAATCTATAGCAACTGAGAAAAGAACAATTGCCCCGGGCAATGAAACATTGACGAACTTTTCTAGGGTGATCAAGTCCTCTAAATTTTGATTGTTCTGGCTAAACACATGTGTACATTAGTCAAAACTCATCAAAGTGTATCCCTAAAATAGATGCATTTAATCATATGTAAATCATACCCCTATGATGCTGACAAAAATAAAGGTCAAAGATATTGGTTCTGGACATGAAAATATATCTTGTGCACGTGCACACACACACACACACACACACACAGACACTTTCCCACTCACTGCTCTTTCTGGCTGGTCACAGAACCATAGAATGGTACTTAGTTATTTTGTAACTGGCCCCACAAACTGACTCTTACTGCATCCCTCCTTTCCCAGTCACTACTTCCAATTGAGTATATTTTCATTTTTAGTAGAGATTTTCACTTATAAATATCTGTTGACATGAATTTATTGAATTTATTGAGATCTGACATTTTCTGAGATATCATTATTACATTTTAAATAACAATTTGAAAACACCTCCTATATGAACATCTGCTTTTC
Organism: Erethizon dorsatum; assembly: GCA_028451465.1. Lineage (NCBI taxonomy): Eukaryota > Metazoa > Chordata > Mammalia > Rodentia > Erethizontidae > Erethizon > Erethizon dorsatum. The sequence goes on from CM051833.1 coordinate 64,026,248, forward strand.
TGATGAACACTGTGATTAATGCTTTCAGCTTTGTTTCATGAAATGCGTTCAATTCATGAGACAGATAGTTTTAGGCTCATGGTACAGATGAGGAAACTGAGGCTCAGAGAGGTTAAGGAAATTGATCTGTCACCCAAGTACTAAGTGGAAACACTGGGATTTGTATTCCAATACATCTACCAAAGGAGCTCAGTCTTCTCTATACCTCCCTGAGTAGCCACTCGGCTCTGATCTGATTGTAAAAGAACATTTTTATGGGAATCTGAATTTTGTCACATGCCAGACTGGAGTATAAGGTACAATGTTGCTCTGTGTCCTCCCAGTGGGTGATGGGTAATAGCGAATCCTCTTTAGGTGTCCTCTGATTTCTCCATGACAAAGTACAGTCTTGAAAGAGTTTCAGGGAAGGAGAACTAGAAACATACCCTACTGATGGACAAATACTAGATGTTCTAGTGCATTCTCTTTTATCATTACAGTGTTTTTAGTTGAGTGCAACTCCATTATGAATAAATAATGATGACAACTTGCATATTTAGATTGTGTTGCTATTCACAAAACGTCCATCCGTTGGGGGTCCCAAACACCACGAGATGTCCTCACTGCGTAAACACTGGGGTTGACTCCAAATCATGTTCCATGCCCGTGATTTGCCTGAGCTCCTCAGAGCGACCCGTTCCTCAGGCCAGGGAGTTCAGCAGGGATGCAGGGACGTGTGACCCAACCTTGCCAATGGGACGTGAAGAGACAACGCCAGAAAGGCCGTAGACAGAAAGGAACACCTCTCCCTCCTCTGGACATTATCATCTCTGGACAGCTGGAACGGCCACCACTTTCTTGTTCCCATCCCAGCTTGAGAATGATGATGAAGAGAGCAGAGCTGAAGACAGAGAGGACTTGACCCTGGATAACTCTGAATCAACTTTCCTATGACCATTGCTCTTCCGGCTTCCCTTGTCTGTGGCAGAGCAGATGGCCTTGTTATTAAATCAGTTTGATTCCTGTTTCTATCACTTGCAGCAGAAAGGAGGCCTTTAATGCCTCTGCCCTACCTGGGACTCCAAGGTACTAAGTGAGTCGCTCCTTACCATATTGTTGGTGTGGCCGAAATTGAAACTGGATTCCCATTCTGCAGTCAGCCAGGGCACCTTTCAATTCCAGCTGCTATTAATTGGCCGAAATTACCCTACCCAGCTTTGTTTGAGGAATATCAGCAGAATACTCAAAATGCTTTTTTGTTTATAAAGTGCTCACTTCAGCAGCACATATACTAAAAAATTGTTTATAAAAGATGGAAACTTAGCCAATTTTAAGGGACTAATTCAGGAAAATAAACATCTGTTGAATATGAGAATATATAATACACATGCTTGCTTTGGTGTTATTTTACACTAAAAATAAATTATAGCTGAAGACATTTGGTTTAATGTAATACATGAAATGGTATTATCTCCCTTAGATACACACTCAAGAAAAAAAGTAGCATTTTTAAAAACAAGATTTGTGAGAAAATGCTGCTAGGGAGGATTGTTTTGGGCAATTCTTCTTCTTCTTAAACCTTAGGTAAAGAGAATGTGAAAATCATTTCTTTCTATATTATCCATAATCATTAAAGATGTGTTGGGTTTTATTTTGTTTTCCTTATTTTCCCCAAAGTCAGTGCTTTAAGAAAACAGATTTTTGCAACAAATTTTACCTGGCTAAAACTAGTTTGTTATATTTGCAGTATTTTTTCGCAGCCAATAGTTTTATTTTACCTTGGGATCTGGAGCCGGAACGGCTCGGGCAGGTGCTGATTTATCTTGCTTCCTGGCAACAGGTAGTTCTCGGCCGAGGATGCACTGAGTTCAGGCTGCTTTCCAAGCCCCAGGAGGCACTAGCACAGCCGTCTCCGAGACACCCTCTTCTCGCCGGGAAGTCTCGGGCCTAGAGTAGCCCTCACGCTGGGCGGTTGAAGCCATTCTCCCCTTTTCTGCGCTCGCTCACTTGCCCAGGGCCTCATTCATCCTGGATTAGCTCGCAGGTGCTCTGTCCGTGCCCCAGAAGCCTTGTCAGTGCTTGCGCTCAGGGGTCCTCCGTCTCTCTCCAGCCACTGGCCGCAGGGCTGCCCCTGACTCCCATGGTGGTGGCCTCCAGGCCCACAGCCGAAGCCTCCTCTGCGGGGAGTCTCTTTAGAACCGTGTGGCCACTTGTCCCGGCCTGCTGGGCGATGCCTGTCGCCTGCACAGTTATTAAGAGCGGTCCCTTTCTTTGACCTGTAGCAGTGTCTTGGTTTGCTTAATACGTTATCCTATCCCTTATTTATAAGTTATGAAGAATCGGGGTGCTTTCTGTGAGCCCCGCAGCACATGCCCCGCGCACTAATGCTCCGATCAGGCCAGACACAGCGTTCGGGACAGAGGGCTCCGGATCCGGCTGTGTGGGGTGGTGGCCAGGACCCCCACGTGGCTGCTGAGCACGTGACCTGTGGTGAATCCAATCGTGCTGAATGTGTGAAACATATTACACACTACAAAGACTTAGTGTGAAAAAATACTGTAAAATAACTTGTCGATAGCGTCCATATTAAGGTTAGAGGTATAACTCACTGGTAGAATGTGTGCCTAGCCTGTGCGAGACCCGGGATTCAATCCCCAGCACTAAAAATAATAATGATGATAATAATTTCACGGTTAAATTATATTTTGGGTGTATTGGGTTAAATAAATTATATTTATTAAAATTAATATTATAGGCATGGTGGTGCACACCTATAATCCCAGCTCTCGGGGAGGCTGAAGCAGAATGACTAAGCTCCAACCCAGCCTGGGCAATTTAATAATTTAATGAGGCCCTATCTCAAAATAAAAATTTTAAAAGGGCTGTGGATGTAGCTCACTGCAAAGTCCCCGAGTTCAATCCCCGGTACCACAGAAAATTAATAATATATATTAAAATTAAAATATAGTATTAAAATTATTGGACTTTTTAATGTACCAACTTGCTGTAATTTGAGTATGATTTGTCTCCTCCAAAACTCATGTCGGAATTTAATTTCCATATGAATATTTAAATGGTGGAAACTTAATCTATCTATGATTAGAGGTGAGGCCTTCGGGAAGTGATTAGGATTAGATATGGTTGTCAGAACAGGAAAGCTGAACACAGCAGTAAGGTTAAGAATAGAAACACAAAGAACATTAGGTCAGGTAGGTGAAGAGAAGAGTACATCTGTCCTTAGAAGAAAACTTCAAACACATGAAGTAGCCAACAATGTCAGACTGACACAGGCCAACTGCAGAAGAGTTAATACGCTGGTCACCAAGGACGTCTCCACTGGCCAGGCAGGACACGGATTTCCAACCTGCTCTCACCACACAACCAGGGTAACAGTAAAGATCCGTAAACTTCAATATGCCTTTTACAAACTGTACCTTTATTAGCAGGGGGCTAACTCCTTCACTTCTGAGTGAAATTATGTCAGCTCAGTGTGGTAACATCATCTTAACTCTGTCTGAATTCCTGATTAGAAGTTATGGGCCAGTGAGATGGCTCAGCAGCATAAGCGCCTGCCTGGCAAGCACGGGGGCCCGAGTTCGACTCCCAGAACCCACATGCGATAAGAGGGCCAGTGATATCACTCAGTGGCACGAGCGCCTGCTGGTATGCGAGGTCCTGAGTTCAACCCCCAGTACCCACAGGAAAAAAAAAAAAGAGAATAAACTCCCTTTAAAAAAAATAAAATAAAATAAAAAATAAAACTAGAAATTCCGTTTGACCCAGCTATTCCCCTTCTAGACATCATCCCAAAAGAGTTAAAGGCATCATATTACAGTGATACACGCATACCCATGATATAGCAGCACAATTCGTAACAGCGAAATCTTGGAAACAGCCTATATGTCGATCAACAGATGAATGGATAAAGAAAATGTGGTATTTATACACAATGGAGTACTGCTCTGTCATAAAGAAGGATAAACGTGAGTCATTTGTAGAAAAATGACACACCTTGAGACCATAAATGTTAAGTAAATGAGACACCCAGCTTAAATATTGCATGTTTTCTCTTAAATGAAAAACTCAATATATAAATAAAGTATGAAATAAAAGATAGATAATGGGAAAAAGGAGAGAAAAAGAGTTATTGTTATCCAGCATGGACAATGTATCTAAAAGCATACCACTTTAGTATAACTGTCTTATGTGTTTTATATGTTTTTTGGCCTATTAGTCTGGTTGTTAATCTGTACATATAGTTAACTTTATAATTATTTATAAGATAAATAAATTAATCTGATGTTGGCAAAAAGGGGGGATGGAGGGAACAGGAAAAAAAGAATTGAGATGTGTTATGTACATGTACCAATTTCCCACAATCAAGGTAATCATTATGTACTGCAAACATGTGCTAACAAAAATTTTTAAAAATAAAAGTAACCAATTAGTTTTTTAAAAAGGAAAAAAAAAAAAAAGATATGGTTGTCAGGGTGGAGCCAACACGAATGACTGAATCTTCACAAGAGGGAGGAGACAGGAACACACTCAAGCCGCCTGTCCTCGCTATGGGAGGCTCTGAGCCATCTCGAGACTCTGCCAAGCAAGATTATTTCCAGGCATGGCCCCTTCCAGAGCCATGAGTCAAAATAAATCTCTTTAAGTTATAAAGTACACAGCCTCCGGTATTTCATAGTAGTAACAAAAATGCACTGATTTAATACTAGAAAACTTTAAATTCCATAAGGCTTGCATGATGTTTCTATGGGTGGTGATGTTCTAGATCCAGTAACTCTTTCCCAGGAGTGGTCCTGCTTCCTTTTCCCTCCGCACATTAGCATCAGTCTGCCAAAGGGTGGAAACTGAGAATTTACCTGTTACTCCTCCCAGATAGCATTTGCCCTGTGACTGTGGCCATTGTCAAGTAAAGGGACACAGGGTGGACAAAGCACTGTTCTCTGGTCTGGAGCCTCGGGTTTCAGCTCAGCACTGCACCCCTGTGAGCTTAGTTGAAACCCCAACTGTGAAGGACTTCACATCTCCCCTCTGTTTAAACAAACAAAGGCATGGAGCTAGGTGACCACAGGAGTCTTTCAAGGTCTCTCTATGAGGCCTGAGCCAGTTCCAGGGTTATTGCTGCCTATCTCACCATGACTTTGGAGGTACTTCTGCTGCCTTTGAAATCATACCATGTGTGCCATCCCATCAAAGCTACTCTTAGACCAAAGCACCACCAACTCACGCCCCTCCCCACAGTGGCCAACTCAGAGGAAGCAGCACTTGAATAAGAATTGTTACTGCAAGTGATATCACAGCCTACCCAAAAATACAAGAACTAAGAAGGGCTTTGAAATGGGGGAGTAATGGATCCATTATAGGACATTAAAAAAAGTAAGGATATCATGGAGAAATGATAATCTTCTGCTTTCCCAACAGTATTTTTCTGGAAACCATATGAATACTGTTAAAAGGAAGATGGAATCTTTTCATAGCAGCGACACTGTGATTGGGAGGTTGGTTTTTGACCAATGACTCCATATCATAATAATGACAGATATTAAAGTAACAACAATGTCCCTTAGGGACACCATTCCCAGGAGTCGTTTCATTTTAAAAGAAAATGTATAAATAGGAATGAAATTCCAGTGGGTAGGCTAGGAAGACTAGGCAGACCGGGGCAGACCCTTAGGAGCAAAGATATCTTCTAACACTCCCCATGTCCTCAGGCTGCTGCAGAAAATCTGACTCCTTGAGGGACATGGAAGAAATTTTTGAAGAAGCAAGATGAACCTCAATTATTTTCAAGGCTCTCTTGGTATGGGATGGGGTGGGAGGTAATGGAAGAATCAATTACTGGGTAGCAGGAGGGTGTAGGAGATGTGACAAACAGCAAAAGGAAGTGAATTCCTGAGCCTCAGGGGGCAGAGTGGGGCTCAGACCAGCAGGGTCTGCACCAAGCCCGTGGGGGAGGCAGAGACCTCCCTGGAAGGCCATTGGAGGACCGAGGCACAGGCAAACATAACTCACTTCCTGTCTTGCCTCAGACCAGCCCTGCCACTTCCTGCCAGTGCACACTTCCTCCAGCCATTAGTGAACACAGGGGAATTTGAAAAATGTGTGCAGCCTTTAGTGGATTGTTTTCTCTGCACTTTTGCTCCACAGAAAGGGTTAATCTAGTGGGTTCCAAGGCCATGGGGTCCTCAGCTCCTGCTAATATTTGGCTGTTCCTGCCCAGGATGAGGAAGAAGGAAAGGGGCTACAGATGTTCTGGGAATTATGACCTCCTGAGCTGAGGCCAGGTATTAGAACAGATAATGGGAAGGGGATAATGACGGAGTAGGGGAGAGAAAACACAGTGTGATTGGGAGGGAAGGAAAGTGGAAAAACTAGAAGAGGAAACAGAACAGGGGCCATGTGGGAAAGAGAGTGAGACAGAAGGAGGAGACACAGGTGGAGAAAGGCTCCTAGGGTGAGTATTGGTAAAAGTAAGTGGTGCCAGTCACAGCTTGGTATAGAGACTGGAAGGCCAGGTCTTTGTACGCCTTTGTTCCCCGCTACCAAGGGATATAGGCCGCTCCAGGAAGTGTAACCTGGGGCGTGGCAGCTCCCTCTGACCAAAAGCTGTGCCCTCTGCAGCTGGAGAAATGAAGGTTCTATCCAGCAGTGTTAAAAATGCTCATGGATCAATGCAGGATTGAGACCAGGATCAATGCAGGAAAACACATTCAAGGATACACACAGCAGCAGTGGTGGTGAGAAGTTAAACACATCTTATTACAGAGGCACACAGACCCATTTTTCTATCAGCACAACTCATGATAGCTAAATCTTGGAAGAGGATAAAGAAATATGAATGGATAAAGAAAATACGTCATATACACACAATGGAGTGCTACTCAGCCATAAAAAAGGATACGTTTGAGGCATTTGTAAGAAACTGGATGCACCTTGAGACCATAAAGTTGAGTGAAATAAATCAGACACAGAAGGTTAATCATCAAATGGTTTAAGACCAAAGTATGAATAATTTAAAGAGGAAAACTAAAAGATGGATGATAGGAAACAGGGACATAGACTTGGAGATGGGAGAAGGATCTAGGGAAGGGAGAGACAGGAAGGAGGGGAGAGAAAGGAGAAGCAAATGGGGCGAATACACAATATGCGTATGTACCAATTCCTCACAGCGTGCGTAATTAATATGCATCACAAACAGGTACTGATTTAAAAAAAGAAAACAACCTAACATACTCATCATTAGAAAAATTCAGATCACATTCTCCACTGACTATGTGTCACTTTCATGCATCATAGTCGAGAAATAGAATCCCAGCACACTAGGAGGCTGAGGCAGGAGGATCACAAGTTCAAGCCCAGCCTGGGCAACTTAGCAAGACCCCTGTGTCAAATTTAAAAATAAATAAATAAAAAGAGAAAGAGAAAGAGACAGAGAAAGAGAGAGAGGGAAAGAGGGAGGGAGGAAAGAAAGAAAGGAAGAAAGAAAAAGAAAGAAAGAAAGAAAGAAAGAAAGAAAGAAAGAAAGAAAGAAAGAAAGAAAGAAAGAAAGAAAGAAAGAAAGGGAGGAGGGGGCCGGTGAGATGGCTCAGTGGCATAAGCACCTGCCTGGCAAGCGCAAGGGCCTGAGTTCGACTCCCAGAACCCACATACGAAAAAAGGGCCGGTGATATCGCTCAGCGGCACGAGCGCCTGCTGGCACGTGAGGTCCTGAGGTGGACCCCCGGTACCCACAAAAAAAAAAAAAAAAAGAAAGGGAGGAAGGAAGGAAGCCTATAGGTGTAGCTCAGTGCAAAAGCTCTGGGTTCAATCCCCAATACTAAAATAAATAAATAAATAAATAAATAAATAAATAAATAAAAATTTTAAATGGCTGGGAATGTAGCTCAGTGTGAAGGTCCTGGATTCAATCCCCAGGACTGCAAAAATAATATAATAAGCAAGAATAAAAAAGAAAAGGCAATAAAAATCCCTAGTTTACAGAATCCACTAGAGACCCCCATCAACAGTTTCTCTCTCTCACACACACAGACACACACAAGCATACACGTGCACATACACACAGAGAGGCACGGGTAGGGCTTCAGCTCTTCCCATCACTTAGGGAGGCAAAGTGAGTATAGATGGAACTGAAGAGCTGAGAGGTCCACCAGGGCTTCCTGTAACTGACCAGCTTCACAAAGCGTTCCCCAGGTGGGGAACTGACCACTGTCATGAGCCCCATCCCCAGGAGGCCGACAGGGCTCAGGCATCACTGATGGCAGACAGCCGAGGGCAGAGCTTATACCTCAGCCAGGGAGCCCTCTTGACCTTGACCTTCCCAGAGCCAAGCTTCCATGGGTTCCTCCTGGAATTCATTTCATAAATGTCTTCAAGCCAGCACTGTGGTTAAACATGCTAGAAACTGGAGATGTGCACATTAAAATACTCTTCTTAGCCTCTGTGTGCACACTTTCTGCACACATGGCAGATCCATGGTGTGGGACCACTTGTAGCTATTAACAGTGGGAGGAATGTAGGCAAAGGCTACAAGAACAAAGGATGTTGGGAGAAGTTTCTCAGAGAAAGTAATATTTGAACTGGTTTTTAATAGGATATGATTTCTCCTGATTAAAAAGAAGAAAGAACATTCTAGACAGGAGCAGCAACCCAAAAGGAATCACGCGATATCCCTGGGGCATAGGGTAGGAAGGAGAGGATGTTGGGAGGGTGGCTTGGGCCCACTTGTAAGAGTACTTAACACTGATTTCATCAGGATAAGCTACGATTACTTTGGTAACGACTGCTTTCTTAAGTCCCCATGCCTGGACAACAGAGGTTTTTTCTCACGCACAAGAAACAACACAGCAGGCAGCCAGCTCCCTCCATGGCCCCTAGAGAAGGATCATCCTGGCCTCTTCTGGCTCCTGGTGGCCCCATCTGTCCCTTGGCCTGTGGCCACATCACTCCTATCTTTGCCTCCTCTTCACATGGCCTTCGTGCCTCTGTGTGTGTCCCTTAGCCTTACCAGATTAGGGGCCACCCTAACGACCTCATCGTGACTCAATTACATCTGCAAAGACCCTGTTTCCAAATAAGGCACATTCACAGATAGGAGGGGTTAGGATTTCAACCTAGCTTCCAGGGGGCCACAGTTCAACCTATAACAAGTCCGTAATCTGCAAGCTCACCACGGCAGGACAGGAGACTGCTGAGGCTACCATGAATGTTTCTAGAAAGCTCCAGGCCTGGCCATGGCTTTTTTCTCTCTTGCCCATCGCCCATTGACCAAAACCTGATACCTGGTCCCACTAACTTCAAGAAAAGAGGGCAAATCAGAAAAGCAGGGGGATATCCAGTGAGCATCCAGGGTTCTCTTATTCTTTGAGGACAAAAATCCCCAGCTCTGGGGGCACCAACAGACCAGGCTCAGTCATCCATCCCATAATGCCAATCAAGGAGACACACTGTGGTGGAGGGCAGGAAAGGAGCTTTAATAAGCATGGCCGTGCTTGGAGGACAGATAAAAAGCTTCAAGGCCTACCCTCAGGGCCTGGCAGAGACTTCGGAATTTAGTAGCAAATGGGAACAGAGGCCTGGGTTGGAGGTTTGCGTAGCTGGCAGCATAGGAAGTGTTGGTCACGTGGCGGTCTGGTTGAGTGGTTCTCAGGACTGGTGCAGCAAGGTCCTGGGAGAGCCATCATTTCCTGAGGGACAATTCCGTTCCCATCACTACAGGACAGCTCTGGCCTGGGGGTGGGAGCAGCCTGGGCTCCCAGAGTGGGATGGTGCTCAAGGCTTTGCTTTTCCTGGAATCCAAGGTGACTCCAGAGCTCAGACACTGACCAGAGACTTCTAGGCATTGTGCCTGGACATTGTAAAAGCTGGCACTCGGGTGTCCCGCAAACTCTGAAAATCAGTAGTTCTTATCTTGGTGTCCTCAGACTTGAAGGAGGACGAGACAGGCTAGGCACATTTGGGGCTAATAAGCCTGGGTTACAGACGCTCCCTAACAGACTAACACGCCTGCGCGCAGAGCTGAGCAGGGACCTGGCCCAGGGTTTTAAGGTAATAAAGGAGACAGATACAAAAAATGAAGGCAGAGTAAAAAGAAGATGTGTTACGTATATGTACCAGTTCCCTAAAATGAATGTAATCATTATATACTGCAAACATGTGCTAATAAAAAAAAATTAAATTGGGCCGGTGAGATGGCTCAGCGGCTTAAGCGCCTGCCCGGCAAGTGCAAGGGCCCGAGTTCGACTCCCGGAACCCACATACAAAAAAAAAAAGGGGCCGGTGATATCGCTCAGCGGCACGGGCGCCTGCTGGCGCGCGAGGTCCTGAGGTCGACCCCCCGGTACCCACAAAAAAAAAAAAAAAAAAAAAAAAAAAAAAAAATTAAATTAATGTTTCAAAAATGAAGGTAAGAGGCCAAGCTTCATCCTGCTTTCAGTTACCCACTGGATACCTGTAGGTTTAACCTCTAGGTCCCTGTTACACGAACACCACGCAGGAGTCCAGCCTTTTCCCTTTAGGTAACAGGAGGCCACGCGGTGTGAGGAGACCGACTGAGGGGGCAGAGTGACCAGTCCTAATCTGGAGGATGAAGGGGCAGGAGCAACTCAGGAGACTGGACCAGTTAAGACGCCCCAGAAATCTACAGTGTAGGTGATGAAGACTTGCAACAGGGCTGCACTGGGGAAAAGGAAGAGCAAGAAACAGCTTTGAACACATCTGCAGATGGGCAGTTGGATATACAAACAGAGAAAAGAGAAGGGATCACTTTTCTGGCTTACAATCCCTCACATCAGGGTGTTGAAGGGTTGGAGCCAAAGGAACGCGTTCTGCCTGGAGAAACTCCTCTCAATAGTTTGCAAAGTAACACAAAGCAAAATTGCAAACCAGCCCAATTTGCTAAAGTTGCCCATACCATAAATATGACTGAAGCACATGCAGACTTTTCATGTTACGAAGCCTGGAAAAGAGATGACGGGGCAAAGTCAAACCAGAAATACCTCTTCAGGGATTTTCCCTCTTTTGCAAGGGGATCACAGGGAAAGGAATGGATTTTGAAAAAATACACTGGAAGCTTCATATTTCCACTCTGATGCCAGTTCTGTAAGTTTGTGCCAAGAGTGCAGCTCTGCTCCTGGAAGAGAGAAAGAAAATGGCTGTGGGGCTGGCTGAGTCCACAGCAGACCCTAGGAGAGGGGTGACTTCCCAGGGACGTGGACACGAGGTTGAATTCTGTGCTCCAGGCAGAAATGTCCCCAGGAGGCCCATGCCCTGCAAGACAAGCAGCTCTGGAGGAGGAAGGGGCCCTCCCTTGCAGCACCATCTCCATGTCCCTTCCCAGGGAACACGCCCACGCAGTTGTTTCCCAATCCACTACCCACATTTTAGAAAGAATCAACCTATTACCTAGTTCTGAAAGCCTTTTGAAACACAATGCTGAAAGGCATCTACTCTTCAAGAGGGACCCCCTGCTTCCCTGAAAGACCAGGCCGAGCTTCCCTTGCAGGTACAAAGGCTCCTGGGCGACAGGCACTGCGAGGCTATCTGTCCTGCACAGGCCTCAGGGCTCTGAGCTGTGGATAACTCAGCTCTGTGTGGGGCGGTTTCATGCTGGCCTGCACATTCTTTGTCCCCCAGCCATGCTGTAATCCAGAGAGTTAGCATTCGCTTCACCGTGACATTGCCCATGGTACAACAATCCCCTCTCTTTTCCCACTCCTGCCCGGAGGAACCGCAGCAGGCTGACCTCTGCTTAGCAAGACAAATGCTGCCTTCCCCTGCTCAGCCCATTACACGCTGTTTGCTAAACGCACAAGGAACCCCAGAGTCATGGCAGTGGGCAAGTTTAGGAACTTGAACAATGTACGCTTGTTGCACTGAAAATGATGTGTCAGCTAGAATGCCAGCCTCTTTTTCACCTCTCTTTCCTCCCCCACTTTCCCCATTCAAATCTTCTCGCTCTCATTTGGCACAATTGGACTCCACCCTCCAGAGCAGAGTAAGATCTGGAGAAATATGGGAGAATACAGCTCACATTATCCTAAGGTCAAAGGCGAGTCAGAGGAGGGAAGGATGGCAATCACTCACCTGCACAAAGCAGATCCGGGCCTCCCCCTCAGACCCGGGACTGTGGAAGGGTAAGGACTTTAATCTTTTTCAGGTGCCCTCCATCAACTCAAACACTGCAATGTCCCTTGTGGGTATTTGTTAAGTGGCTCGAAACTAACTGAATGCTTTTGTTATGGCTCAGATGACTTGAACGCGGTTAATTAAAGAGCAAGAAAGGAAGCCTCCCTTATTATGGGCTCAACCCCTGTGCATCTACTGGAGAGAACAGCCAGGTAGGTGTTCCTGTCTAGCAGAGATTTGGAACAGATTGGAAATGCCCCATCAGGGTCCCTTTGCCTGTTAGAGCTGCAGAAGCTGCTAACACATTTTAATCACATACACAAATACACATGCAAGGTTAATGATTTTCAAGATCTGCCTCCGAGCTCACCTGCCTAAAGCTCTTTAGTAGCTCCTAAGCAGCATTGGAGAGAATACCTAAAACCCCACAATCTTCAAGGTTTTCACATCAGCAGCTCTCAAACTTTTAAATCTCAGGACTTATTTGGATGGGGCCTTGATTGGCATTATGGGATGGATGACTGAGCCTGGTCTGTTGGTGCCCCCAGAGCTGGGGATTTTTGTCCTCAAAGAACAAGAGAACCCTGGATGCTCACTGGATATCCCCCTGCTTTTCTGATTTGCCCCCTTTTCTTGAAGGACTGCTTAGCATGAGTAAGGGCCTAGGTTCAGTCTCCAGCACCAAAATATTGAGGACCTCAAAGAGCATTTGTGTGTGGGCCTATTGACATTTACCTTCTTAGAAAATTAAACTGAAAACATAGTATTTTAATTATGACTTTATTTTTTAAATAATATTAAAACACTTTTTAGTTTTGTTTAAACAATAATAAAACCATTACATAAATGCAACTAACATTAGTGACAAATTAATGTAAATAACATAGTCATGAGACCCATTTTTCAAAAATTGTTATTGGAAAAAGTGGTTTTGTTTCACATTTTTGCATAACTCTTTGGTGTCTGACAATAGAAGGCAAGCAGATTTTTAGGTCTGCCTTAAATGTGTTACAATTCTATGTCGATAAATCTGAAGGAAACTTGGCCTTGTACAGACATGCAAGGAAAAGGAAGAAATATTTATTGCAGACATTCTTGTTTGATTCTATACCAAATCTCAAATCTCAGCAGATGGTCTTTTTTTTTTTTTTTTTTTTGAGATAGGTTCTTGCTATGCCTGGACTCACTATGTAGACCAGAATGGCCTCAAACTCACAGCGATCCTCCTGCCTCAGCCTCCCAAGTCCTGGGATTACAAGCGTGTGCCACCATGCCCAGCTTTTGACAAACATTGTCACAGTATACTTACACATTATCCAAAAATCACATCACCCATCTCATCGGAAGAGTCTCTAAGTGTTGGGAACCATCAAACTAACCAGAACAGATACAAGTTTTCCAAAAGTTTAGGTTTCACTTAGAAACTCAAACTGTATTATTGGCAACAAATAATGTATTTCTTGAAGAGACAGGCTCCCTTTGTTCATTTTTGAGGAAATGTCTTACAGGTATTCAAATCTGAATAATCATAGTTTGATTCTTTGCCAATCATTCTTTTGAGTAAAGATTCCATGAAGGAAAAGGTTTTACTCCCAACTCAATCACAACACAAGTGCATTTCCTTGAGATAACGGCTGAAGTTTGGTGCACAGCAGAGTACCCTATGTATATTTACTAACCATCCCATTATGCAGAATTTTTAGAATATTTTCATAAGAGACTTAATAGCAAGCAATCATTTTATAGCTCAAGGACTTTTTTTTAATTTTAAAGAGAAGAAAAAAAGAACAAAATTTCAAAACAACATAATAGGAGGGTAATAATGGTTAATACGTTACATATTATTATCTTTAAATTAGTTACTCAGGGTACAAGATATCAGCATTCAATTGTCCAAACATCACTGGCATAAACCTTTCTCTTCAATGAACTAAGCAAAATTAGTAGTATATCTATCTTAACTATCTTATATATATATACAATTTTTTCTTTTCCCTTCTTTCTTTTTCCCATTCCCCCATCCCAGTCTCTCTTTCCTTTTGACCAGTTTCTTCCTGATCTACCATATCTATTGTACATTTTGGATCTTATTTATTCTTTCAGTTTCTCACACTAGGGAGACAATCAATGTTTACACATGTGCGTCTGGTTTATTTCACTTATGACTATGGTCTCAAGTTGCGTCCATTTACCTATAAAAGTCTCCAGTTTATCCTTCTTTATGGCTGAATAGTACTCCATTGTATAAAAAGATCACATCTTTTTTATCCATTCCTCGGTTGATGGGCCTTTGGTTTGTTGCCAAGATCTGGCTATTACAAATTGTGCTGCTATAAACATGGGTGCACAGCAAGGACATTTTTAAGCAAACCTGGCATTTTTCTCTGCAAATATTAGTAGTAAAGACTACAAGGACTCCTATTATAGTTTTCTTTATGCTAAAGCCCTATTGTTTTTACCTACTGTTTCTTTGCATGTAACAGTTGCAAATGTTGCAATGATGAAAAAAAGCCAATATAACCTTAGTGCTATTATGAAAAATCAATTTGACTTATTCTCCCTGAAAAGGTCTCTAGCGACACTGGGGTTCCACAGAGCATGTTTTGAGAACTCCAGCCTTCCCTGCTCTGACTCTGCTGGCCTTTCAGCCTCCTCCCTCACTAGCTGACCTCAGGCCACCCCAGGCACAGACCAGAAGACAAAGATTCAGGGACAAGTTGTTTATTTGCTAGATGATGCCAGGAAATGCTGGAGAGTGAGAACATGACACTGCATGAAGAAGAGAAAGAAACCAGTGCACGACCTGGGCATGAGCAGGTGACCCCTGCACTCCACTGGAACTCAACCCCACAGGAACAGGAGCGGGACAGTTGTGCCACAGATGAACACGCTCAAGGATCCACTGGTGGAGAGCTACAAAATGCTTGCTCTAAGGCAGCCATGGCATGCCCTAGAATGCGGAATGCCAGGGCCTGGTGGGGGAGAAGCCACCAGCAGCATCTGCCCCTTCACTTTCTCCGGGCATCCGAGTCGTCATTTGTCACGGCGTGGGGTCTCCCCCAGGCTGGATCCTACTAGTACAACCTTCTTGTGCCCAGCTCTCAGACTGGCCAGTGCTACCTCATTCCTCGGGTCTCTGCATGAACAACACTTCCAGAGCAGCCATCCCGGAGCCCTACCGTTCTAAAACTGTGGTCCCTATCACCCCCTGAGATGCAATAGTTTATTTTGGCTCGTGTGTCAGCCAGCTCCAAAGAAGAAGCAGCATGGCAGAGGGGCATGGCAGACAGCAAGCAGAGAGAGAGCTGAAGGGTGGAGCCAGGGAGGGAGACAAATCCTTCTGGGTCACCCTCCCACTGATCCCCACCCCCTAACACCAAGCCAGCTATAGCTCCCCCAATAATCCAGTCACCTTCCACAAGCTCCACCTCTTATGGAGTGCATATGGAGGCTTTGGGGGACATCCAGATATAAACCATAATGCCCTGCCACTGCCTCTCAGTACACACAGAGTTTCTCTCGGAGACCCTTCCCACGGTTTGTGATTTCTTATTTGTGCTATTCTGTGCTTAACTCTCCTCCTTCCTTCTAGCCCAGTGCTACGGTTTCTGTCTAGATGTCCCCCTAAAGCCTCACACGGTCATAGGTGGGGGCTTTTTCAGAGGTGGCTGGACCTGAAGTGTGTGATGTTGGGATTTAGGGTGTGTGATTACTAAATCAGTCCACTGATTGGTTTGGTACTGCCCTAAACCCAGTACCCTAGATCAAATATAAAAGGGACAGAAAGAAGCTGCTAAGGTCGTTTGGACTTGCTTTTGGACTTACTGCTCTCATCTGCCTGCTTGCTGTGGACTGTTTCTCCTCTGGGAGGCCCCTCTGCCACGCCACCCTGCCTCGGAGCCAGCCAACTGTGGACTGAAACCTCTGCACACTGTGACCTGAAATAAAACTTTCCTCCTTCTGGGCCAGTGAGATGACTCAGTGGCGTAAGCGCCTGCCCGGCAAGCGCAAGGGCCCGAGTTCGACTCCTGGAACCCACATACGAAAAAAGGGCCGGTGATATCGCTCAGCGGCACAGGCGCCTGCTGGCGCGCGAGGTCCTGAGGTCGACCCCTGGTACCCACAAAAAAAAAAAAAAAAAACTTTTCTCCTTTCACTTTGGGTGCCAAGAATTTTGTCTCAGTAATGAGAAATGTAACTAAGACCCCCAGCCTCTCTGTAGTGGGAGGGCGAGGACTTGTCTGTGATTTGTTTCCCACTGTTGTATCTAGAACATAACTTGCATCTGGCAGGTGCTCAGGGACATTCGTCAAGTGATGGCTGAGTGATAAGTACAAAAGTGTGGTGCATAAGAGTCTCAGGGATGGAAAGTTCAGTGGGAATTCAGAGCAAGGGATCAGGTGATCGTTCTAGGAAGCCAGGTACTCTGCGGATTATTCCCCATATTTGCTAAAGATCAGGTCAAAACGTCCAAAAGAATCCTAACCTTGTCCTGTGAGAGAATCACACCTCAATAGCAAAGTGCCATGACCCAGTCATCGTCCCCTCTGGCCTCTCTTTGCCCCCTGCAGGTACTACTGACCTACTAGAATGCTGATTCCACAAACACATGGACACATGGACACATGCACCCAGAACAAGAAGGAAAAGAGACACCAAAGGTGCTCAGCTGTCCTTCCCATTCTGAGAAGAGCCATCACAGCCCATAATACTGCATGTTACTATAGAAACAACAACAAGACCCAAATGAAGAACAAATGATATTTAAGGAAGAGAAGAAGGCCAGGCATGATGGCACACACGTGTAATCACAGCACCCTTGGAGGCTGAGGCAAGAGGATTGCAAGTTGGAGCCCAGCCCAATTTAGCAAATTAGTGAGACCCTGTCTCTAAACAAAAACTAGGAAAAGAAAAAAAGGGGCTGGGGATGTAGCTCGGGACAAAGGCTCTGGGTTCACTCCTCAGTACTGCAAAAAGTGGGGAGGATGGTAGGAA
Organism: Erethizon dorsatum; assembly: GCA_028451465.1. Classification (NCBI taxonomy): domain Eukaryota; kingdom Metazoa; phylum Chordata; class Mammalia; order Rodentia; family Erethizontidae; genus Erethizon; species Erethizon dorsatum. The sequence continues at coordinate 64,043,357 of CM051833.1, forward strand.
GGAACTTCCTTTTCCAGATTTCCCACAAATTGCGTTTTAGTTTTCCACAGCAAGCTGCTGAGACACTGAGGGCAGGGGTGGAGGTAGGGGGCACTGCTTATTTGCATTTCCAGACAAATAGTATAAACCAGAAGAAAAACTTAGCAAAAGAAACTTTACAAATAATCTCTTAACACATGATTCGTCATCTTTTATGCCTATTACAGTTTTCAAATAATTCATCAGTAGAATAAAAATTTCCATAATCAAATTTAATTATCTCATACCGCACTAAAACAACCAAGCTCCATGATGGACAGAGGGTTCACAAACCCTCTTCAGGGGTTATTAAATCTGCTGCTGGGAACATGCTAATTTTCTCGAAGCCTTTTTTCAAGCTCAGGCCCGTAGGAAACCCAATCCCAAATTTAAATGCTCAGGTGCATGATTTCATATGTGCTTTGAATAATGGTGTCTGCTGTCGGAAAATCAAACAGAATTAGGAAAAGCAATTGCTCGCGGGGATTTTCATTTTGTATTAGTGATGTGAGATCATTCATACACCACAGCATTTTAACAATTCAGCACCGTGGGATTAGAAACCTTTCCGCAAATCCACCATAGAATGTAAATTGTTCATTTTCTTCCTATTACACGAGGTGAAGGAAATGGGTGTTCTAAATTGCGAGCAGCAACAAGGTAAATGTGGTCACAATTTGCTAGGTATAAACCAGAAATCTGAACCCTTTGTTCTCACATCTCAGCATCCTTTGACTGTGGTCCAGCTCTGACCCCCCAATCTCCAGGGATCCACCATCCAGTGAAAATTACATGCATATTTTTTTCTTGCAGAAGAGAAATAATATTTAATTTTAATTACTTACACAGTGTTGGAGATGTTGGGTTTATGTCAAGGAAGCCAAGTAACTAAAACAAAATACACTCAAGCATCCCAGAGAAGCAAACAGACAGAAAAATGGAAATGAAAAAACAGTAAATGACCAAACATAACCTCTGCCACTCAATCATGGCAGAATTGCCTTTGCCTCTCTCCTAAACATCAAAACCTGCTTTCTGATTTGTTCCATTATGTGGGGCCCCATATCCAGGCAATGGCTTCCTTAGGCAGACCATAGATGGCAAAGTCTCAGTCCCAAGGAGATACCCAGGAGAGCCCAGGGGGCTTGGCCCACTGCCAAAGGCAGCCTCTGACCACACTGGGTGCCATCATCCCTTTCAGGGTCCTTGGCTTCAAGTGTGCACCTGGCTGCCTAAGACCTGTGACAGACAGATGGACAGATTAACACACATTTGGAAAGCATAGGGCAAGATGTCATAAGGGTATGAAATCGGAGCCCACAGAATGTCAGTGGGTGGCAGAGGCCCACTAAAAGAGCTCTTCCGGCTCCCCAAGATTCACTGTCCTTCTGAGGCATCACCCTGGCATCTGCCTAATGCACACGCAAGTCTCTGAGTAAATCTTTACAAGCTCAGACTCTCAACTCTGATCGACAGCGTTTCCCCACTCCTACTGCAAGCCAGCTGTTCGGAGCCTCCGTCTCCTTCCTCCTTGCTGTCCTCCCTCGTGGCTGTCTTCTTCACGAGTCCCCTGTTCCTAATATCCCTGCAGCCTGGCTCAGTGCCTCTGTGTGTTCACAGAAGCCAGCTTGCCCACTGCTGAGGCATCATCTGGAGCTGCCTGGCCACTGGGGGAAACTCAGAGGCCCAAGGGGAGGAATTCCATCCCACAAACCTATAACTCAGCCCAGAAAGATTTCCAAACCCCAAAGGGCTAATTTAGCATCTCCCCACCCCCACAATCAGCAAGGCTTTTGGCTCTTTTTATTGTTAGAAGAACAAAAAAGAACAAAAAAGGATCAAGATGTGATATGCATATGCGCTGATACCCCACAATGAATATATTCATTTTGTATACACACTAATAAATTTTAATGCATAAATACATAAATAAAAAGAAAAACTAAAATAGTCTCCAAAAGCCAAGTGGTCCTGGTCAGAGCCTCACCCATAGCTCAGTTGTTGGTGCTGGCCACAGGCTAAGGTCTGTGATGAGCTTTTGATACACACAGCTGGATCTGAGCCTCATAACAATATTACGGGGGTGGATGGGCTGTGATGATTCCCATTTTAAAGGTAAGGAAATGGAGGCAGACAGAAACTGAGAAACACACAGAAGCAACAACGGAAAACACAGCCAAGCTGGAACTCCACTCTGGATGTGGGTCTTGGGAGACTGGGGGCCATGGCTGGACCACAGTCAAAGGACGCTGAGAGGCGAAAACAAAGCATTCAGATTTCCAGCCTGTATTCAGCCCTTATTTCTTTGCAAGAAAAGCTTGAGTTCCTATTTTCATCATTCACTTAAATGATTAAGCATGTACTAAGCATTATGCTTTGGGATTTAAAGGTTTTACAAAATTAATCAAACAGTTTTAAGTAAATATGCTGTATTTTAGAGTGGTAAAGAGGTGTTTAATTCAGAAAGGTGGTGTTTGTGAACCTCTACAGAATCTCCCTGCTCACGGGGAACGCATGATTATTAATGGATGGGTTCGGGGCTGTAGCGCAAGGAGCCGGTGCCGTCCTGCATTCTAGTGGGAATGAGCTCCAGTGCCGATCGCCACTCTCAAAGCAATGTAAGTAGTCATGAGTGATGAGGGCCTAAGCTGGTGCGTTGTCTGTGTAAAAAGATATGTCAAAAAATAAAAATTTCACATGAACACATTGCACAACTGGATATTGGAGATAAAAGAAATGACCAAATTTTAGGCCAGCAAATGCTTATTGAGCACTTTCTTCAAGCACTGACTGGGAGAGTTGTGAAAAGATCAGCTACAGACAGTTCTGATCCTTAAGTGCGTACATAAAAATGCAGAGAGGAGGGAGATAAGTGTAGAAATAATAGTAACACAAATTAGATGAATCATACGGTGACAACTGCAGGTAAAGGGCTATGAATTAGAGTTCCCTGGCCCCAAGGAACACCAGAAAGGAGAGATCTCATACTCACTGGGACTAAAAGATGATATTTTAGGGCCTTTTATGGGCGTGGGAGGGAGTGGTGGGACTTTGAGTTCCCTCTCACTGCCTTCTCTTTACCCCCGAATACATTTACAAACTCAAGTCCACTAGTGGAATGATACTGGTGGGCCACAACTCGGCTGAAATTCTCCACTGCTTCTGTCTCCATCCAGTCACTTTCATTGGCTAGGGACCTTTGCAGTCACCAGAGAGGGTATGAATTGCTACCAGAGTGTGCTGGTCCTTGCAGAGGCCCAAGAAAAGTCAGCCTCTGATTAGAGAAGCCAGTACCCCCAGATATCTGAGATGAAAAGAGGTGCATAGGAATGTAAACAGAATGCTAGCCTAGAAGGCAGAGCAGGTAGAAGATAGGGAAAAAATCTATCCATAAATGACCAGCCCACTTCCTACACAGATTGCATGAAGAAAGGCTGCTATGTTAGTGGAAAGATTTAAGAGATCAGGCACACCCGTTGTGATCCTGACTGATGGTTATTTCATATATATACTCACTGAAGTTTGCATGTTACATTCAATAGACAGCATCCTTTGCCTACAAGAGTCAAGAGAATGCCCTAGCTGGGTGTGGTGGCACATGCCTGTAATCCCAGTTATTTGGGAGGCTGAGACAGGAGGATTGTAAGTTTAAGGCCAGCCTGAACAACAAAATGAGATCCTGTCTCAAAATAAAATAAAATAAAGTAAAAAGGGCTGGGACATAGCTCAGTGTACAGTACTTAAATACCATGCACAAGGCCCTGGGTTCAATTCTCAATACCAAAAGAGACAGAGAGAGAGAGAGAAAGAGAGAGAAGGAGAGAGAGAAGATTTTTTACCATGTTTGATAGCTTGTGAGTTATTTTTTAAAAAGATTATCGACAAGAGCTTTGGAATCTTTTTAATGTAAAAGTTAGTGGCAAATATAGGAATTAATAACTTCTATGTCTCAACTTTTTTTTAGTTTTCTTCCTTAGGGAGAAAAAGATCTCCCAGGAGTAAAAGTGTATCATACAATGTGATGTGCCTGTTTTGTTCAGTGTAAAATCTGCAGGTCACATTTTTATGTTATGACAAATACTATTTAAATGACTTGATATGATCAATTAACAAATAATGTGGTTTGTATGCATTTGTCAGTTTTCCAAAGTACAATATTTTATAATAGCATCAACCTGAAATTCTTACGTAATAGTAGTGAAACACGTTTGAGTTTATAGTTTCTCGCAGTGTTCATGATAATCTCGTTAAATCTGAGCTACTGAGTTTATGACCTACATTTCCATCTGAATTAATATGATTAAGCCTGATGGCAAAAGAACACTTAAACTAGGGCTCCTTGGAGAAATGGCTAATTCTAGGACTGGGGTAAGAAAGTACAGCAGGAGGCCGGAACAACATGCTACGCCAAAAGTAAGGAAAGTAAACATGTGATTGATCACAAGGACCTAGGACCCGGCTACAGGGCTCCTCAATGACCAAATAGGAGACAATTTGAGCATGAAAATATAATATATCATATCCTATAATACAAATAATATATCATATCCTATAATGCACTGCATGAGATTATAGTCAAAAGTCCATACTTATTAAATAAATGTGTAGAGGAGAAGGCAAAGTACTTTCTCATAGAGAATGCTAGCTAATAAACGTAAGAAAAAATAAAAGAAGTATAAAATCACCCTTTTATAACTATCATAGTGATACAGTCATCCCTTGGTCTCCATCAGGAATCGGTTCCAGGAGCCCTGGTGGATAACCAAAGCTTCAGATGTTCAAGTCCCTTATATAAATTGGCATAATATTTGCATATAACTTACACACATCCACCTGCGCACTTTAAATAATCTCTAGATGACTTGTAATGCCTAAGATCATGTAAATGCTATTTAAATGCTTACTATACTGTATTACTTAGGGATAATTACAAGAAAAAGTCTGTATATATTCCATACAGATTCAATTTTCTCCTCAATATTTTCCATCTGCAGTTGATTAAATCTGAGGTTACAGACGCTGTGCATGCAAAGAGCCAACTGTAATTGACTCGACCAAGAATTATCAATGGCTGTGTTAAGTGGGATGAATGTATAAAAAGCAATCAATTCTAATAGGTCACTTCCAAATGACAAAGAGAAAATAGTGCTTTCTAGGGAACTTGACAGATTCCACTCTCCTCAGGGATCAAAGTTAGCATCACCGATAACGCGACAAACTGAGATAATGTGCCCCCCGGTGTGACAGACTATGAAACAAATGTTCATGCAGTATTTTTCCCAAAATGCAGAGCTTGACTGTGATCATAAAGGAAAGACCAGACAAAGCCAAAATGAGTGACAGTCTGCAAAATAACTGGCCTATAATCTATCGAAGTCGATAACATGAAGGACAGGGAAAGGCTGAAGAGCCATTCTAGATTCAAAGTGAGTAAAAACTGTGACAGCTCGATGCAATGTGAGATTTTTAGGCTGAGCTCAGGACTGGAGATGGGACGTCCATGAAATTATTGGAACAGTTGGTGAGATCCGAACAGGGACTAGATGTAAATAACCATCTTGTTTCCTTGTTAAATTTCCTGGATTTGATACTTGCAACTGTAACTGGCTACCCTTGCTCTCAGGAAGTATGTCCTGCAGCATTTATAGGCAAAGGGACGTGATAGCTGCTTCTAACCCACAAATGGGTCAGCAAAAGCAAACATGGCAAAATGTTAGCGATTGATGAATCTGGGCGAAGTGAATGAAAAATTCTATGCACTATTTTTGCAACTCCGTGCATTCAAAATTATTAAATGAGCCCTTAAGATCCCTTCTAATCATGTTTTGCCTTGACTAGGTGATACTCCTCTGATGAAGATAACGGCTACTGTCGCAGAACATCCTATTGGCTGTCACCACTGCCCTACAGACTTTACACCACAATATCTCATTGAATTTTCACCACAGTGCTAGGGGGCAATTACTATGGCCCCAATTTCACTGGTGAGAGAAAAGGGAGGTTTAGAAAGCCTGAATAACAGGTTAGATGATTACTAAATCAATACACACCTACATCTCTAATCTCCTCGGGAAAAGTATTCTCCCTCCTTTCCATATATGTTGAATTGTGGCCGTGGGATAAACTTGGCAAGAGGGTGTTAGTGATGTTTTTTTCATTTTATATTCTTGTTAAAAAGATAAGGCAAAAGGAGTGTGAAATAAAGGGTGAGAAAACAAGTACTCTTTCTAAAAGAAAAGAATGGAAAAACTATCCCACTGATGGATGAAAAAGTAAAGCAGATCTTTGAGCTAATTTCACATTAATGCAAGTGACTTAACAGAAAAGTGACATAACAGATATAACTTCTTTTTACAAGACCTCTGACATAGTCACCTTTTATGCTATCATGAAAAATAGATGTTTTGCCATCTTAACAGGATAAAAAGGATCCCCTGCTTAAGAGACTGAAACAAAGAAATTGGTCGGGGGCTAGGGAAATTCCAAAGAAAGAAGATATTTCATGACTTCCCACACTAAATTTGTCTCTACCACAGGTGCAAGAAGCATATCAGACAAAAAACAAAAAACAGCAAAACAGAGTGGCAGGAATACTACTCAAGGCAAAGCTCTGATCCTACTATATGGCCTCCAGTGGTTTCCTAGTAAGACACAAGCTCATTTTTATTTTTACATGGAAGAAAGTCAGAATTTGATGTTATGACCCTAGTGGTAGAACAATATTTCACAAATGTTGACACTTTAAATGTAATGTAAACCGTTTCAGAAGTGGCAAGCAGCAAATGTGCAACCACACACTTCCCTAGGAAGCAAGACAAGCATCTCATTAAAACCTCAGAAAATACCTAAGTTATCCTGCAATGATGTTAGGAAAAAAAGAAGCTCATCAACAAACCAGAGGAACTGACGTTATGCTGATTATTTTCAAAGTCTTTTGACATCAAAGTGATCATAGTGTGTCTAAGAGGAAGAATCCATTATGCTATCTGGAATTCAGATTCCTAATTGCAAGCCAATTTGTGTGAAGGAATATTTTTAGTGGGAATAATTTGGCATGGTATGAAAGATGAAATAGTTATATATGTAATATGTAACATTATGCATATAATGTAATATTATATATATGAAAGATGCTTGGGTTGTTTTAGCTCTAAGTTCTTCAGTGGATTAATGCATTGATAGATTCATAATTCGATGTCATAATTGGGAGGTAATGGAAGCTCAGGAGGGAGTGAGTCGGGGGCCTGACCTTGGGGACTGTACAGGTACTTTGTTTCCAGCCCCTTCCCCTCTGTCCTCCTCACTCCCTCCAGGTTGCCATGAGGTGAGCAGCTCTGCTCCACCATGCCTTCTTCAGCACCATGCTCTTTGCCTCACCACAAGCCCATAACAGAGGAGCCAAATGAGCATGGGCTGAAGCTGTGAGCCAAACCAGGGACTAAACCTATGGGCTGAAATATACCTTTCCTCCTTTAAGTTGTTATTCTCAGGTATTTTCTCACATTGATGAAAAGCTTGCACATGGGCCAACTGAATAGTCTCTATCACCTTCCACATTCCCTGATTAGTGGGGAGGCAGTATTCATTCCCAGGATGGAGCAAAGTCTCCCAGCAATCCAGATAGGGGGTTCACATATCCTACAGATCTGCAGCACTTTGTCTTTCCTGCCCACATGCTCTTCTCACTTAATTTAAGTGGCATTATCTTCCTTCTGAGTGAAGGTTGGACATAAATAAAACACCTCTGTGCTTCATTGGAGCTGATATGCCATCCTCATTCATGCTGCTGGTTATTCAGATACCAGTTCAAGAGATTGGTTTCCAAAACTAGCCGGAAGGGCTGGGGATGTAGCTCAGTGGTGGAGTTCTTGCTTAGCTTGTGCAATGCCCTGGCTTCTATCTCCAGCACTAAAAAAGCAAAAACAAAAACAAAAACCCAGCCATCATAGTCCTAAAGAAAATTGAGGCAATGAATATCAGATTGAAGTGGCTGGGTTACTCTGCACAATGCTAAAAAGGGCTTTTATGTCACCATTTTGGTGATGGCGACTTCATATCAAATAACAATTTATTTATTTATTTTTTATATGCAGGTACCGGGAGTTGAACTCAGGACCTCATGCTTGCCAGGCAGGCGCTTATGCCGCTGAGCTATATAACCAGCCCAACAATTTGTTTATTTTTGGCAGGTGTAGTGGCGCATGCCTGTAATCCTAGCTCTTGGGAAACTGAGGCAGGAGGATTGTGACAAGTTTGAGGCCAGCCGGGGCTACATAGTGAGTTCAAGTTCAGCCTGAACTATATAGTGAGATCCTGTCTCAAAAACCGAAAAGAATCCCCCAACCGAATTTATTTATTTTTAATCAGAGTAGGTAACAGCCTAAATGATCATTACCAAAGTGGAAATTCCTTAACTAGGAAATATTTTTTGTACATCAATTAGAGAAAAATTTGAAATGGAATGCCTCTCAGCCAGTGATACCATTCTCTTCTTCCAAGATGGTACCTGGCATTCTGGCTGGGTCCTCACATGGCAGGAGGCAGGAGGATGAGACCAAGCCCATCCTTTTGTAATGGTATCAATCCCACCAATGGACCAAAAGACTAAAACAAATCCAGAAATAAACCTTTATATTGATGATCAATTGATTTTCAACACAGATTCCAATGGGGAAAGAATAGTTTAATCAACAAATGCTTCTGGGCGGTGAGATGGCTCAGTGGCGTAAGCGCCTGCCTGGCAAACGCAAGGGCCCAAGTTCAACTCCCAGAACCCACATACGAAAAAAGGGCCGGTGATATCGCTCAGCGGCACGGGCGCCTGCTGGCACGCAAGGTCCTGAGGTCGATCCCCCGGTACCCAAAAAAAAAAAAAAATGCTTCTAAGACAAGTGGATAGTCACATAAAAAAAAGAAAGAAAGAAATTGAACCCCTACCTCACATCACACACACAAATTAATTAAAAATGAATCAGATCTAAATGTGAAGGCTGAAAGTCCTGAAAGAAAATATAGCAATATACCTTGGATTAGGCAGTTATTTCCTGTATGCAAACCAAAAGCATAAGCAATAAAAGCATAAGCAAATTAGACCACATCAAAATTTAAAACTTCAATGGTTCAATGGACACCATCCAGAAAGTGAAAAGACAAAGTACACCATGGAGAAAATATTTGCGAATCATATAATTCACAAGGGACTTGCACCAAGAATATATAAAATACTTTTAGAAATTAACAACATAGGGGCCAGGGATGTAGCTCAGTGGCACAGTGCCTGCCTGCCAAGCACCAGGTCGTGAGTTCGATTCCCGGTACCAAAAAAAAAAAAAAAAAAAAGAAATTAATAACATAAAGACATATAAACCAATTTTAAAATGGGCAAAGGACCTTAGTTGATATTTCTCCAAAGATAAGCAAATAGCCAAAAAATACATGAAAAGATGCTCTGTGTCATTAGTTAAAGAAGAAATAATCCTAAACCACAATGAAATACTACCTTACATTTCATGACTCAAAAACAAAACAAAACAAAAAGAACATGATATAACAAGTGAGTATGAATATGTGGAAAAATTAGAAAACTCATTCTTTGCTTTTTGGAATGTGCAACTGGTTTGGAAAACAGTTGAGCAATTCCTAAAACTGCTAGACCTAGAGTTGCCATATATGTGACTCAGTATTCCGTTCTTAGGTACATGCCCCAGGGATTTGAGAACACATGCTCACATGAAAACTGGCACAGAAACGATTACAGCAAAATTATTCACGATAGTCAAAAAGTGGAAGTCACCCAAATGCCTATCTACTGATGAATGTATTAAAAAATGTGAAAGTTTTTTCATGAAGTATTAATCAACAATAGAAAGGAATGAACTAGTAGTGATACACACTACAATATGAATGAACTTTGAAAACATTTGCTAAGAGAGAGAAGCCTGTAGCAAATAATCACAAATTGTATGATTCTATTCATGTGAAATGTCCAGTATCAAGAAATCCACAAAAACAAAATGGATTATTGGTTGCTCAGGGCTGAGGTAGGGGGTAGGAAGTAAGAATAGGAAAAATTACTGTTAATTTATATGGGGTTGCTTTTTAAGTTGATGAAAATGTCCCACAATTAGGTTATGGTGATGGTTAGGATTATACAGTACTACAATTCTCTGTATATTTTTAAAGGATAGATTTTTTTTTATTTTTTTATTTATTTTTTTTTTTGTGGGTACCGGGGGGTCGACCTCAGGACCTCGCGCGCCAACAGGCACCCGTGCCGCTGAGCTATATCACCGGCCCCTTTTTCGTATGTGGGATCCGGGAGTCGAACTCGGGCCCTCGCGCTTGCAAGGCAGGCGCTTATGCCGCTGAGCCATCTCACCGGCCCAGATTTTTTTTTTTAGACAAGTTGTCACTAAGTTGTTTAGTTGCCTGGACTGAGCTCAAACTCACATCCTCCTGCCTCAGCCTTCCAGAGTGCTGAGTCTGCAGGCATGCACCACCATGCCTTGCTAATGGATGCATTTTATGGTATATGAAATACATCTCAATGATGAATCTTAAAAAAAAAAATTTTTAGTATAGGATCCAATTAGAGAAAAATAATTCAACCTATGATAGATCCTGATTTTCAAATTTTAATTAAGTTATTTTGGGAGCCACTGTGAGTTGACTACCCTAGAAAAATTCTCCTTTTGTTTCTGGGAGTAGAATCCCAATTTTGTCCGGATAAGAGACAACAATTTGCCTGACAAACATGATGCGTACTGATTAACCTAACTTCAAGCCCATCATGGTAGCCTCATCTACATTTTTCTTTTTGGTACTGGGATTGAACCCAAGGCCTTTCCCCTGAGCTACATCCCCAGCCCTTTTCTATGTTGAGACAGGGTCTCACTAAGTTTCTAAGTTGCCCAGGCTGGGTTCAAACTTTTCTCATCTACCTTTGACAGAGATTGATAAAGGGGTGGCAGGTAACCCAGGCCTAGCCACTGATTAAAAAAAAAGTCTCTTGTTATGGGTCTGAGTGGACTAAAAAGTCAGGATAAAAAGAAAGACGTCCTTCCATTCCCTGCTTGTGACTTTATCTTGTGAGAACGCGATGCTCAGGAATGCATGTGTCATTCGGCAATAACGAGGACAGAGAAGCTGCTGAGAGCTGCTGCCTTCGCCATCTCCAGAGCCATCTCCCTCCAGACTTCTTCTAAAATGAGATTCACTAATAAACCCACTGTTCAAAGCACATCCTGCTAGATACGCTATTAATTGCAGCTGAAAGCCTGCTAGTTTATACATTTTCTCTTAAATGGTTTTATTTGTGGATTCTCAGGAAATTACATGCTCAATCCTATATCAATGGCCCTCTTTAGAAGATGAAATGAAATGAAACCAACCTAGAGTTTTTCAGAAGACAGGCCTAGCACCCATCAGTTCAAAGTAGGAGGCAGAATTTTGCTCATTGGGAGAAATAATTTTCAATCCAGGTGAAGTGGACCAGAAGGCTGGCTGCCCATCGTTAAGGTCACCTGCCAAGGTATCAGGTGGGGTCCAGACTAGAAAATTAATAAAATTCTAAATTCTTCCAGGGATATAGCTCAGCGGCACAGTGCCTGCCTGGCAAACACAAGGTCCTGAGTTTGATTCCTGGTACAAAAAAAAATCTACAGTCTCTTTCTTAATTCTCACATTAGAAACCTCTAATATCATAGACTCACTTTCACACAGAAGATGAAATCAAGAGGCTCTGCTCCCAGATATGTTAATATTTTATGACTTTGTTATCTTAGGCTCAAACTAACCACCAGAATCCAGCTCCTAATTGGCTTTATCTAATTCTTTATGGAAATTTGAACAATATCTTAGCATTCATCATTTAAGAAAATTTAATAAATTATTTTAGAAGTGAGCAAAAATAGGTCACCCTAGAAAAGCAGACATAATCATTCTGAAAGAAAATTACCATTTTTCCTCTTTGAATTGTTTATCCTAATAGAAACCAGGGGGCGTATGACAACATCTACAATGGTTAATGATATGACGGAGTCTCTTTATAAACCTGTAGGCGTGGGATGTACACTTGTCTCAGCATTGTTATGTAATCCTTCACATATATAATTGTTTAAAGCATCACAATTTGACCTAAATCAGTGCAAACTTAGCTATGAAATAATAAGACAACTTGAGCATTTGTTTGGTGTTAGAATTAATCCCACAGAGGCAGGCTGAACTGCTATTGTTATTATTTGTGTTGAAATTCTATAGTCAGACAGACTACAGAATGCTCTTCTGGTGTTCCACTTCCAGAATAGCAACACGTACCCACTCGCCAGGGCACAGTCCCTGCCGATAAAAATTACTTGTGGGGGAAAAAAAAAACAGCAATTTAGAGCCAAGCATGGTAGTACACACCTGTAATCCCAGCACTCAGGAGGCTGAGGCAGGAGGATCACAGTGAATTCAAGGTCACCCTGGGCTGCATAGTGAGTTCAAGTCCAGCCTGAACTACGTAGTGAGACCTCATCTCAAATAAAACAACAACAACAACAACAATAATAATAATAATAATAATAATAATAATATCTCAGGAAATTGTCCTAGGGAAATGTACTAAGGAAATGAAGAACCATATATCCAATGTGTCTACGGAATCTTGATAAGAACAGTGAGAATCCGTGGCACATACACCGTAGTCGGCTTCCTCTGTCCAGCTCAGCATGATGGGAGCTCTATTGCCAATGGGTGAGGCCAAACTGTGGAGTTCCCTGGCCCCTCAGCTCCCGTCAGTGGCTGTGGTGTCTCCTTGGTGGCCAGAATTTCTCATTCCTGCTCCCAGGTGAATTCCACATGGGTGTAGGTGAGAAGTCAGAGCTCCTTCCCCCACCAACTTCCGTCATGCACAGGGGCAAACCCAGCTGCCACACAGGCAAACAGGAGCACACAGAGCCCTACTTCCCTCACCGCAGTAGGCTCATCAGTCAGAAGTCCACGCCAAGAAAGTCTAGCCGAGGAGAGCAGAGGCCCAGAGCCCTGCTCTACAGGGGAGGTGTCACAGGGAGGAGCATGCCAGGCCTGCCTGTGGCTCTGGGAACAGGGGCTCAGACACTTTGCCAAGGCGGAGAGGCAGGCTGTGAAACAGAGCGCTCTGAAGGTGCGTCACACACAGGAGAACCCAGCAAGATTAGCACCTGACTCCCCAGCAGAAACCAGAGGACCCAGAAGGCAGTGGGATGATACAGTCATTCAAAGGACTCGATAAAAGACCGTCAACCAAGTACTTGGCTTCCAGCAAAACTGTGTTACAAGAAGAAAAGCAAAATAAAGATGTTCCCAGGTAAACAGAAACTGAGAAGCCATTGCCAGCAAAAATACTAAAAGAAGTATTTTAGTAGTTACAGGCTGAAAGAAAGGGGCCCTTGATGGTAATTTCAATTCATCTACCCTCACTACGGGGAGGGGGAGAGACAGAGACAGGGAGAGAGAGACAGAAAGACAGAGACACTGAGACATAGAGAACAAGTAAAGGTACTTACATAATAATTTAAATAATATATGCATATTTCTTCTCTGATTTTAAAAGCAAGTATGTAAGACAAATAATTGTATTGTGGGATCTGTAACATATAGCAGTGTAATCCATTTGGCAATAACAACAAAAAGGAGGTGGGTGGGAACAAAGCCTTATTGGAGGAGGGCGATGACACCAGATAATAATTGAACTATTGCAGAACCCAGTACTGGACAGAAAGGAAGACGCTCCACACCAAGGAGTAGGAATGCAACTTTTATTATGCTACCGGGCTGGTGCGAAGCAAGTCCAGATCACCAGCCCCGACTCGGAGTAAAGCAGAAACTTATATACATTTTGTAAGCAGGAAGTACATAGCTGACAGTGGGTTATTTTATAATTGGTTACATAGGCTGAGTCACACGTGGTCAGATGAATTTGTTCCAGGCAGGTTTAGTCAGAGAGGATTGTTTATCATAAGGCGGGAGAGTTTAAGGAGGGAGCTGAGCTGAGCGGATGAGTAAAATCAAGCATGTCCTTGACTAGGTAGTCCATCTTGGGCAGAAAGTCCTTGAAACAGGCTAGCAAAACAGGGTATGCTATGGGTTTGGGAGTGCAGGCGGCGCAGCTGCGTGCAGTCAGACAGAGCCGGGCCAGACCGTCTCTGACTTGCAACTGGCGTGGTCAGTCAAGTCTAACCGAGTCTACCTATGTGGTGCGCTGGAGGAGAATATTCTGTCCCAATATGATATTGAGCTGTTTGTTAGTTTGCTAAGATTCTGAAATTTAAATTTTCTGTCCCAGAACCATAGGAACAAATACAAAGAACCAGAAAAGGCAAACCAAAGGTGAACACAGCAAACTCTACAAACATCTGCTTATTCTCTTTGCTTCTCTCAGTTTCTTTAAAAGACATAAAATTCAGCCAGGTTCTGTGTCACACACCTCTAAGTCCAGCTTCTTGGAAGGATGAGGCAAGGGGATGTCAAGTTCAAGTCCAGCCTAGGCAACTTAGCAAGAGCCCGTCTCAAAATGAAAAACTAAAAGGGTGGGGGATATAGCTCAGGGGTAGAGTGCTTACCTGGTATGCTCAAAGCCCTGAGTTCAATTCCCAGTGCCACAAAAATAAATAAATAAATAAATAAATAAATAAATAAATAAATAAATAAATAAATAAAATCACTCTGTTGTTGGGTTTTAACAGACATTTCTATATCTAAACAGAAGTAACACTTCTAGATCTAACCAGAATTATGTTAGTATAAAACTGAAGTAGATTCTGATAAGATATATAAGGTAATCTCTAAAGAAAACCATGGGAGGAAAACTGAAAAAATATAGTGAAAACAAAATTTTTTTACTTAATGTAAGTCAGGCATGGTGGCACATATCTGTAATCCCAGCCACTTGGGAGGCTGAAGCAGGATGATCACCATAAGTTCAAGGCCAGCCTGGGCTACATAGTGAGTTCAAGGCCAGCCTGAACTGCACAGTGCGACCCTGTCTCTAGAAAAAAAAAAAGAATTAATGTAACCAGGTGTGGTGATGCAAGCCCATAACCCCAGCACTTAGGAGGCTAAAGCAAAAGGATTGCAAGTTTGAGGCCAGCATGGGCTATATAATGAGAACTTGTCTCAAAAAAAAAAAAAAATTAAAATATACACTAAAAAATTTCACTTAATGTAAAAAAAAATGCAGAAAGATGAATGGTCACATTTGCTAATGCATATGAACCCTAGACACCCTGAACAACCCAAATTAAAAAGATGAAAGGCAGTTGAGTAGCAGTTGAGAAGGTGTGCCCCCAAAGTTCAATCCAAGATCTCAATAAATTCGAGGATTTTTTTTTTTTTTACAGTGCTAAGGAAAGTACAGAAAGATTTCATTGACAGTTTACCTTTAGGAGGAGCAACCATTGATCTACTTCCTCCTTGTCACCATGGGGATGATATAATTAAGTAACTTGCTCACTATGACACCACTGACTTATAAGCAATCAAAGCGGAATTCTTGGGTAAGAAGTAAGTGAAATGGACTTAAAATCCGTGATGGTGTGGAGTTGATGGGGGCTCGTTCACACAGGAAGCAGACCTTCCACTGCCTATACAGTGTGTGTCTGAAAGCAAGTTGAACTTTCCAGGGGTGGGGAATTAACTGCATTCACTCTTATGGAGAGCTTGATCGGTTCAAAGGCAGCTGGTGCCCTCAACCCTGAAGCTGAAAGTGATTTAGAGAAAAGGAGGCAAGTGATTCCCTTTCAGAATGCCACGACCTTGCTGGGCACCCTAACCCCAGCAGAGCTTTTAAATAGATGGATGGAAATTACCACATTTCTCCTGGATTAGATATAACCAAAATCCTTTCTTAGAGTCATCAGGAAGGAATTTGCTTAATAACCAAACCTGTGGCCTCTGGCTGCCTGCCAGTGGCAAGAATAAATAAGGTCAAGGATACAGACACAGGCAGGCATAAAAGAAAATACTTTGTCCTTGGCTTTATTGTTCTGTGACTCTTTCTTTTTGCCCATCTCTTTTTCCTGGATTTTCTTGTCTATTCATAGAAAAATTATCCCTTAAATCTTAATGAATGAGAAGACCATTTACAAATTTGTGGCTTAAGCAGACAGTCACATAAATGATTATAGAATAATAAAATCAGATGTCCAAAACAAATTCTTTCCACTGCCACCAACCTATGGCAAGGTTTCTATTCTATTTTTAAATGGCTGCAAATCCACCAGTGGTTCTTTTTTTGTTTTGTTTTTTGTTTGTTTGCATTTTTGTAACATTTTTCCTTGTTTATAGAGATTTGGTCTTGTGTGGTTTCTACACAGAAGGGAAAAATTCTCCTACTCTATCCATTTCTATAGCAAGATTTTATGAGAAATTTTACCTATCAAGGAGCATTCTTTCTATTTTCACTAAAACAGGAAATAAAACTATATTTCAGACCTATTATAATTCCTTTTACAATGTTACTGTCTTCTTGAAGGTTCATTTGAAAAAGGGATTTTTTTTTTAACTGGGAATCGAACTCAGGACCTTATGCTTGCTAGGCAGGCGCTTGGAAAAAGGGATAATTTTAGAGATCAGAGAAAACCTGAGACTGGTCTTCAAGTAAAAGTTCTATGAATAATGAAAATGTAAGCATATTTAGGAAGCACTAGGGCGGTTTAGTTGGAGAAATTATTGATCCATTTTTGTGAATCTACATAGCGTCTCTCAGTTGTCTTGTTTTCTCTTAGTTTGATAGTTTTTCTATTTCTACTAACATCCCTGCTGTTCTTTATTTTCTATGAATGGAAATATACATTTTTACTTACCCTAGCTGGTACATGTATGCTTTCTGTGTCTGTAGACTCATGTCTTTCATCAGTTCTGGAAAATCCTCCCATCACTATTTTGTTCTTTGGCAATTTTCTTTACCCACTTCTCTCCATTCACAACCCTTCAGGAAGTAGGTGAGAGTGACTCACTTTACCATGTCTCTTCTTGTTCTGTTTTGAATAAAAGTGTAATTCCTTATTAATTAGGTTTTTACTTACTTTGTTAAGCAATATTTTTTTTTTTTTTTTTTGTGGGTACCGGGGGGTCGACCTCAGGACCTCACGCACCAACAGGCGCCCGTGCCGCTGAGCGATATCACCGGCCCCTTTTTCGTATGTGGGTTCCGGGAGTCGAACTCGGGCCTTTGTGCTTGCAAGGCAGGCGCTTAAGCCGCTGAGCCGTCTCACCGGCCCTGTTAAGCAATATTTTAATTATTAACTTGCATAATTTAAAAGTGACCAATTGCAAATTAAGTATATTGCTAACAATAGTGTATTAACTTTTTATATTTTATCATTCCCTAATATTTAATTAAACATTACTGTGGTACAGTTCATACAGAATAAAATTTATAAATTTTAAGTGAAACGATAAATTTTGACAAAGGTACTCATTTATGCAAACAACACCCCAGAAAATTTTCCATTTGCAGCCAGTCAACTCCTCACTGTTAACCACTGACCTGATTTCTATCAGTACATGTTACTTTTGTGACAGATTTGAAATTCCAGAATATCAGCATATAAACAGAATGATACATTCACCCCTCATTTGTCTCCAGGGTCTCTTGTTGAGAATAACACATGGAAGATTCATCCATACTGTTGCTTTTAGTAACTGAATTGTGTCCCATTTTCATAACATCACACACTGTTATTGTGTTATGGTTCCATATATAATTATTTAACTTCAACTTCTAGAGTCTGTGCTGCTTGAGGTCAAGATCCAAATGATACGTATTCCTCTTTGCCTGGTGCACGGCCCTTAGCAAGTGGCTGGCACATGGGACTGTCCCACAAATGTCCGCCTGACTAAGTAAATAAGAACACCTCCTCCATTCAAAAGAAGCTTCAGGGCCGGGGATACAGCTCAGTGGCACGGGGCCTGCCTAGCAAGTGCAAGGTCCTGAGTTTGATTCCTGGTACCAAAAAAAAAAAAAGAAAAGAAGCTTCAAAGACTCCCCATTTTGTAGCTTGTAATTCAGAATCTTCCAAAGTCATGATTTCTGATGCATAATACCTCTTCTTCCGTCAAGTCAAGCAATTGACAGGCTTCCACGCCTCATCTATGACATTCCTGTCTAGTAGAATGAACACACACACACACACTTTATTCTCCTTGCTTCCTGAACAAGACTTAAAAACTCAAGGTCCTGTTTCCAGAGGACTTTCCACCGTCCACCTTCCCCAGCAAGGACCATCTACAAATAAGCAGTTCCAGATTTGCCCAGTAGGGGGTGGTGTGCCCATAATCTCCCACCAAACCTGAGGTTTTTTTCTGTAGCCCAAGAGATTTTTAAAGGCACATGTTTACAGAAATCTCTTATGGATTGCAGATATGAATAACAGTTCTGCTCTGATCATCCAGAAACTCGATAATCCATACTAACCAAAGGGTAGTCATTTAAACCCAAATAACGAAAAAAAATTCTAACATTTTTAATCTTAAAGGACCTCACTCCATTTGTGGCCTCATTAAAAAAATAAATAAATAAATAGATCCAGGTATAGTGGTGCACACCTGTAATCCCAGCACTGGGGAGGCTGAGACAGGAGGCTTCTCATGCATTTGAGGCCAGCGCAGGCCACATAGTAAATTCAAAGCCAGCTTGGACTACATAGCAAGACCTTGTGTCAAAAGAGAGAAAAACAGTAGAATGTACCTACAGACTGAGGGTTAAACCTCTATTGTTGAATTGAGAAACAGAAATGGAAAGTTGAATATTGTGCCTTTTGTGAGCAGAGGTCAGTAAAAAAGAGAACAGATACCTGTTCTGCCCTCTTCGGTCTCCACCCACGTCTTTCCTCCACTTACTTTTTTATCGGTGCATGTCTGCAGTACATGATGATCACATGCCCGTGGGGAGCTGGTCCACACAGAGAACGCATCTTCATTCCCTTTTCAGCCACTTCCCTCCCCTCCTTCCCCCCCCCCTTTTTTTTTGAGACAGACTTTCACTATGCAGTAGCCCAGGCTGGCCTCCAACTTATAGCAATGCTCCTGCCTCAGCCTCCCAAGTGCTGGGATTACAGGTGTGCACCACCATGCCCACCCTCTTTATGTTTTCTAATAGTTTACCACATGGCAGTTATTTTTCATGGATCAGGTTTTAAATACCTTTGGATTCTGCTTAACTCAGTGTTAACCGTGGGTTCACATGGATCACACACCAGAAGTGAACAAATACACCAATGATGTCATGCCAAGGAAAAAGCAGCGGCTCAGCCAGTTCTCAAACCAGTGACAGATCCCCCAGGGAAGTGATAAAACAGTGTTTGTGAAGTCTGTACTTTAATGAAACAGGAAAAGACCATCCCATTTCTCAGATGAGAAAGTAAGGTCCTGAGAGATGGAAGGGACTTGCTCCAGACACCACAGGCAGTTAGTGATCAAACACAGCCTAGAGGCCAGCACTCGGGACCCTGCCCCCAGGATACCCCACATCTGCAAACACTGTCATTCTGCAGAGCCAACAAGTGGTACCGTCCTGACAGGGTCACTCTTAGCCATGTGCTTAGGAGGTGACGCTGATGCCGGTCGTCTCGTATAACGCTTCTCCACAGGATCGCTTTGGGCCTCTTATGGACCATCACTGGCACTCTTTTTTTTTTTTTTTTTTTTTTCTTCCAGTTACTGGGGATTGAATCCAGGACCTCTTGCATCCTAGGCAAGCACTCTGCAACTGAATACACCCCAGCCTTTATTTGGTTGGTTGGTTGGTTGGTAAGTTGGTTGGTTTTGAGACAAGGTCTCAATAAGTTGCTCAGGCTACCCTCAAACTTTCAATCCTCCTGCCTCAGCCTTCCAAGTAGCTGGCAATGTAGACATGTGTTACCATATCTAGCTCACTGGCACCTTTTAAAAAGATACTCAGGAGAGGAAACCAAAATCCATCCACAGTGAATATTTCATGTGTCAACACACATCCCATTCATTTCTTCAGTGATTATTTTTTGGGTGTAGGAAGCAGCCAGAGTATATTATTCTATTAGGTGTCATTTGCCCCTGGAATCTAAAACGTATGTGCATAATTCACATTATATCAGAGATCAAGTATCAATGTCAAGCGCCATGTTAAAATGACAGGTAACAATGATACTCGGAGCTTATACTTTTCATGGTGAATCTCAGAGCACTTGGCAAATGTTCATTATGTTTATCACAGTATTGTTCTGAAGAAATTTCATATTATGATTTCCTTTCTATAAGTCATGGAAGAGAAGACAATTGCCTTTTAAAAATATATCTGGCAAGTTTAGGTTTTAGGCCTAACATTTTTATTTTTTGTTGTGTCTAATATTACAGATTAGCTTTTTTAAAAATCTCTTGAGCTGGGCGTGGTGGAACACTTCTGTAATCCCAGCACTCTGGGAGGCTGAGGCAGGAGGATCACAGTGAGTTCAAGGCCAGCCTGGGCTACATAGTGAGTTCAAGCACTGCCTGAGGTACATAGTGACACCCTGTCTCAAAAAAAAAAAAAAAAAAAAAAAGAGCAAACAAAACCACCTCTCTTGGGAATAAGTTTATTTAAATGATAATAAAGTGATTGACTTAATCAGAATCAGACCTCATAAATGCAATGATCATTCAAAGGAGACACTTTTCTGCCTTCCTGATACTTTTCTAGATTCCCGAAAGAACCTGCCTACCATCACCTGAAATTCCAGGAATGGAAGAATGTGAGAAGCAATCCACTAGAGGAATAAAGCAACTTAAGAAAAAAAAAAAAAAAACAGCTAAAATTCTCTTCCCTGAGTTATCTGGCACTATTAAAAATTAATCCAAGAATTCAGTTTGGAATGAGGTAAGAAGGTGGATGGGAGGGAAGCAGAAAGCAAGGAGGCGCAGACAAAGCCTAGTTAAATATTTATGATTTTTCGTTTGAAATCGGAAAAAGACTCCCTACTTCCAAGACTTAAAGTGCCGTGGTAATTAAGTGCTGCAGCTATTTTGCACTGTATCTGATGGGCTTTGACTTCCAAGGAGCATAGAGGACAGAGCATCAGCCGGTACAGAGCCCGGTACAGAGCCCCCCACCAGCACTCCGCAGGTCAGGAGCATTCAGCCCACCCAGTCCCACAGAGCACCGCAGCCTGCAGTGCAGCTGCTCGGCTCCCAGACAATGAGGTGGAAGCAGAACTTGGATTGGGCCCCTGGAAAAAGTTTCCAAAAGGGATGACTCATACGAAGTGAGCTCTTTTATTGTTCCGTCCATGTCTCCTTCTTCCTGCCTAGGATGGGACTTCGTGGCTGGAGCGCCTACAACCATTTTGTATCTTAAGGTGGACCTTGAGAAAGGAAGCCACACCCTGAGGGTGGCAGAAGAGAGATTAAAAAGTACCTTCATTCCCCAGAACCATGTTGGTGTCATGCCCACCCAGAACTTCCTGGCGTTTCTTTTACAGAACAGAAAGCCCCCAGTTGAGTTTTCCATTATCTCCTCACATACACAATCAGTCCACCCTTACAGTTTAACTGACTCACTTTCTTTTTTAAATCTCCATTCTTGATGAAGCAAATCATTACTGACTTTCTTGGCTTCCTAGGATACATCACCAAGGCCTCTATGGTACCTAATTCCAAAGGACACCATGCACACCATGGGCCAGGGGCAGCTCTAGCTCACATGACAGTGTGACCCTTGGACCCTGTGGGTCTCACTTCCCCCTTCCCACGAAATTTCTGCTCGCCTTTGATCTTCTACAGGTTACAACCTTGGAAAACAAGTTAAAAGTTTGTTTTAAATGATCCAAATATTGGCCAGTGTCTAATGCAATCTGTGGTTTTTATTATTCCATTAATGGATAATTTAGACCCAATTTCTCAAACTTGCAACCCATGAACCACTTAGGCAGATACAGTAATACCTCGGTTCAGGAACGCTTCTGTTCATGAAAAATTCAGTTCTCAAACGGAAGCTTTGCTTCCCTTTGGGAACTCTGCATCAGGCAATGAACACAACCGTGGCCATCTTCCCCAGAATCATGCAACAAATTAAGTTCATTGGTAAGTGCAGGAGTCAGGATATGAAACCAAATCTGTCTGTACCCCAGCCCCATATCCCAAATATATACAGTTGGCTGCCCCACACGCTATCCCCAGAATGTTAAAACAACATCATCCTAGAAACCCCAAGACCAGAAGATCTAATTGCAAGCTCCCAGAGGGAAGGGGTACCTGCGTTTTGATCATGGGTCTATGCCCCTGCCTAGAACACTCTTTGGCATATGACCGACACTCAAGTAATTATTGGATAAATGCATGCATGCGTGAATGAATGCAGAAAATATAGTACACCCAGGGTCTGTGTTATCACTTAACAGTGCTTTTGGGGGGTGCTATGAGCGGAGAAATCCCAGGATAAACATCCCTCATAAACCCGCATGAGATGCGCTACCTTCTGATGCTAACAAATCACTGACATCCAGCCATCTGTAGGAAATCGTTACGATACCTTCCTGGGAAGGCTAACAAATCTAAAGTACTTTCGGCTACAGTATCTCGTTTAATCCTCATAACCACCCTGCATGGATTTATTTCCTCTTTACAAGTGAGAAAATTGAGGCTCTCGTGACAGGCAGAATCCAGACTTGAGTCTGTCACCTGAGTGTCTTGCCAGCGATGAAGTCAGATGCCCCTTCCCGTTCCACTGCCCCAGCTTCTCGATGACTATGGCTGCACCGCAGTCCAACCTCTAATCTTCATGTTCCAGGTGTCTGTTGTGGAGTCGTAAACCACCAAAAAACACAGCAGTGTAAAGGTCTTTTTATTATCGCTCACAACTCCGTGGCTTGATGGGGCTCAGCCAAGCATTCTTGCTCCAAGCCTCTTCAGCAGTTGTAGCCTGATACCGTACTCGTGTCAGGGACTAGGGACCATAGCTGAGACTGTAGTTGTCAAAGCCTCGCCTGGCTGGACGTCCTGTGAGGATGGCCCCTCAGCGGGGCTGCTGAGCTACAGGAACCTCTTTCTGTGGCTCGGGTTCTGGCAGGCGGAGTCTGGGTGTCCAGGGGCACAGCTAGGAGCAAGTACTTAGGAGGACCAGAAGTGAAGGGCGTGGCTCAGGCGCACAATGGGATTTTCACTTTTTCCAATTTATTGATCAAAGCAACCACGAGGCCCACCCAGGTTCCAGGGTGAGGAGAAATAAGTCCCTCTCCTATGGAGGAGTGGGAAGATCGCTTTGCCAGAAAGCATGTGCCACGGAAGATGTCATTGCAAACATCTTTGGAAAATATGATCCAAGCACCCAGCTTCATCATTAACCTGTAACTAGACCGTCCAACTGCTGATAAGTTTCCATGTTCACACTGCTATTGTGTATTTAATTGGGCAGGGAATAATGTTCGATTTGTTGCCAAGGTTACAATTTGGGCCTTAACTGTTATTAACTCATCTTCCATATCTTTCCAAAACTAGTCTAATTCAAACGGGTATTTTAGCCCGATGATAAGAGAGCTTCTGGGATCCCGGGCGCAGGTCTAGCTGCCACCATTTGTTTATATTCATGACGGTCATGAATATCTATGCCACTTCCCAGCCTCTCAAAGAGAACCAAACCAGAATATACAAACAGATCCCTTCAAATCCATCATAGTAATGAAAACTCTTTTTCCCAGCTCCTGATGACTTCTCTTCCCAACCTTGTATTCCAAGATTCCTCTCCTGTACCTGTGTTCCAATCAGACGAGACTTCTCACCCTTCCTTCCTGGCCTTTTTTGCTCTCTTTCTCAATGCCCCCTCTCCCAGCCCAGTGCAGGCTGCATTGCCACACCCCATAGCCTGAAACATTACTTCTTTCCTGGCAAATGCAAATACGGCTTTTCTTTGAACCTCTGCAACACTTGCTGGCACCTCGTAGACTCTCACCTTGTTTACCTGGTGCCAGCGTCCAGTTCGGGCTTGTCTGACTCCCTGCCCACACCTTCGCTCCTGTTCCCTGCGCTGCTGGGCACAGCGCCTCCCATGCGGCAGACGTTCCACGTATACGCTCTGGTTGGATACTCCAGAAATGCCGTGGTCGTTATGCCATCGTTTTCTCTAGCAGCTTAGATCTCCAAAAAAGCTCTCTCACCCCCAAGGAACTCTCTCCCTTCACATTCATACACTCGTTCGCTCATTACTTCAACAAATATGACTGGGCACGGTCCATGTGCTAAGGTGAAAGAATCTTTGAACATAATAGGATTTATGTTAAATCGTCCTATCTCTATAGGCAAAATTATCTCACCAAAGAAATAAGCACTACATCCCATGCTTACACCCATTTTGGCTCCTTGAAGACCAAAAGAGATGTCCCTTGGAGCTAGACCAGGGCTACCCACAAAGACCTGAATGGAGCATCTACAAAAACACCCAGCCTCCCGCATCTTCTTTCTGTTCAACATGCCCTTGGTGGGCCAGACCTGGGGCTGCCTCTCAAATGCTGTTGCTTCTGATTCCCCCCACAGATGTGGGGATATCCTTCCCAGCCCATCCTGATTCTGACTTTGCTCCCTCCACACTGGGTTTAGGGTGTCCTCTGCACTTTTCATGGGCTCCTCATCCTTTCTCCTCACTGAATTGGCCTTTCTTAAAGCCCAGATTTCCACATCAGGAGGACAGCAAGAGGAGTCCTGGCCCTGTCCCGGGTGGACCCGTTAGGGTACCCCAGAGGCACACAACCCATAGGGCAAGAATAGACACTGAAGAGGAGGTTCACTAGGGAGCTGGCTCAGGGTGTTGGGAACATGGAGGCAGAGAGGTCTCATGATCTGCCACCTTCCGCACGAAGAACCAGGAAGGCTGGTGGTTTTGTTAGAGTTGAGTGGGCCAACATAGTCCAGGTTCTTGCTTCTGACAAGGAAAGAACTGCCAAGAGTACACCTTGTAGCATGGAGTAAGTGGCTACATTTATTGAACAGCGCAGTGTTATAGGAATGACATAGGACCTCCAAATGATATAAGGAAAATATTATAACTCCCAACCTGCTAGATGTCTGATACGCGGAGTTCATGTTCCCCAAAATCAAAGAATGAATTCTGAGGATCAAAGGATGTTAAAAGTAGCAAATAAAAGCTGGGTCTGGTGGTATAAGCCTGTAATCCCAGCACTCGGGAGGCCGAGGCAGGAGGATTGCCATGAGTTCAAAACCAGCCTGGGCTACATAGTGAGTTCAAGCCCAGCCTAAAGTACATAGTGAGACCTTGTCTCAAAAAAAAAAAAAAAAAATTAGCAAATATTTATTAAGGGGAAGATAGCTTCTGCCTAAGAGAGACAGGAGGGGACCTAGAAAGTGGGTTGCCTACGAGCCCATTTCTCAAAAGAAGTTTTATAGAGCAAAATTACGAGGTGGGTATAAGGTGGGACAAAACTATGGGCAACAAATAAGATTACAAGGATAGTCGTTTAGGCAATATTGATCCAATGGGGAAGCAAGACACGTAGCAAGTGTGCACGGAAAGAACAAGGGCATTTCCTGGAAGGGGTGGGTCAGGAGGTCTTGGTCCCCCACCCAGGTGACTGATGCCTGTTTAGAATATCAATCATTATTGTTTATGCCTCAGGGAAGTACGTGGGCATAGTCATTCCATCTTTGTCTCGAGGCCTGGCCTTCAACAAATGCACATCAACCCACAGTTGTACTGTGTAACCTTCTGCGCTGGCTTCTTGGAGGGCCCAGCTCTGTCTGACTGCCTACAACATTTCTACCTAACTTAGCTGTCTGTAACAGGATGGGAGCAGGAACTGGGAGAAGGGTAAACAGTAAAAGAGGGTGAAAGGGAAAAGGGACTTGGTAACTCAGGCTTCTGGTATTCATAGGGTCAGACACCACCGCTCCCTGGCACCTCCCACTGTCTCTCACTGATGTGAGCTATCCGCGACCTCCTGAGCTTAAGCCTGAGTGATCGCTAGGGTGGTGTCGTGTTTAGGGTTGAATGGAGAGAAGGGAAGTGGCTCACACAGCTTCCCTGTCTTAGGGTTATGGAAGCATAGTTGACCGTTAGGGTGCTGTGGCGTTTATAGCTGACCGAGGGGAAGGGAGTGACTCACTCAGCCCCTTTGTGTACTAGTACACAACTGTACTAGTTTAATTCGGTCTGAGTCCCAACCACCAGGAACCTGAAGCTCCAAGGTCAGAGGGCAGGAGGATATGGACATCCCAGCTCCAGAAGAATAGAAAATAGGATAAAGTAAATTAATAAAAAAGAAAAAAGATTAAATGGGAACGGGGAGTAAGTTAGTTGCCCTTTTTCAACCTTTTTGATCTAACTGGGCTCTCGTGGATGGGATGACATTGTCCACATTGGGGAGGGCAATCTTTATCGTCTACTGACTAAGTGCCACTGTCTTCCAGAACCTTCCTCACAGACAATGGAGTGGGCGTCCCTGAAGCCAGTCAAGTTGAAACATGAAGTAACAGAAAGTTAACATCACAAATGAGGACAGTCAGAAACATCCAATTCAAGGTGAGTCTAAGTACTGAAATGTATGAAGAGAAGTTATTTAGCTGCCCTGTGCCTCCATTTTGTTAAGCAAAATTGGGGATAATAGTGACCCCAATTTCAGAGGGGGAGAGCATTCAATGAGCTAATAGACTAACACACTACGAGTGTGTCTGGTGCACAATAAGCAGGTGTAAATGCTGAGTTTTCTTCTTATGCTTGTTTTCTTGTTTTTTGCTTTTGTTTTTGAGATAGCATCTCATTCTGTAGCCCAGGCTGGCCTTGAACTCTTGAACTCACAAATTCAATCCTCCTGCCTCAGCCTCCTGAGTGCTGGGATTACAGGTATGCACCACCACACCCAGCTGTACTGTCGAGTTCTCTTGTGGTTAAATTATCATTGTCTTTAAATAAATATTATGGGAGGCCACTGTCGTGATCCAGCTCCTGCACTGGTACCAACAGACCAGACTAAAATTTAAAGCAGAGTCATTCGAGCTAAAGGTCCAGTTCACCAAACTGAAACAAAGCCATTTATCCAAACTTGTAAGAAATCAGGATTTGGTGCCGGTGAGACGGCTCAGCGGCTTAAGCGCCCGAGTTCGACTCCCGGAACCCACATACGAAAAAGGGGCCGGTGATATCGCTCAGCGGCACGGGTGCCTGTTGGCGCGTGAGGTCCTGAGGTCGTCCCCCCGGTACCCACAAAAAAAAAAAAAAAAGAAATCAGGATTTGAGAGATAACAGCAAATTTCTCAAACAAGACAGTTTCAAATGGCGTGATAGTAAACTTCCCTCTTGCTTTAATCCTTACCAAAGAGAAAAAACAAAAAACATAACCTGATGTAACCTGATGTAACCTGATGTTAGTCAGTTAGCTTTCTGTGGTTCTGTCTCCCTGTCTCCACCTTACTAGGTCTGTATTCCTAGTAAGGCCTCCCATTTGAGATGAGCCTGCTAGAGTACATTGAGAGACTCTATCTCAAAAATAATAATAATAAATAAAAATAAAGCCAATTAAGATCTTTAAACTAGATTGTCCTATATCTGTCTTTGATAGGTCACGTTTCTCAGAAACAGACCCTGATTCAAGGAGGAATGTGAATGTAGATGAAATCCCAGGGAGGGCAACTTCAGCTTAACCCATCAGGGGAACTCAGGAAGACAGTGCTGCCCGCACAGATAATTAATTCATGGCACTGCCTGCTGTCTTCTTTGATGGGCACTGGGTTCTGGTAGCCTGAGGGCAGGCTTCCAACCAGGGGCAACTGTGGGCCTTGCGCAGCAGAAGTGTCTGCAGCTGGCAAGAGAAGAGCAGGATTTGGAGGGGCCCAACAGGTGGAGGTGAGCCAAGCCAGAACACCACAGTGTCACCGCAAAGGCCTTTGGAAAGTCTCGCCTTGGCTTGGCCTGCCGCCCCACCACATGTAGCCTCCACTCCGCGGTGCAGTCTCGCTTCTTCCGCCACCTGCACCCTGTGCGTTCATCCAGCAGGTATTTACTGAGTCCTACTACGTGCCAAGCACTGTGCCAGGACCTGGAAACAGATCACTGAACAAAACAGGCAAAAGTCTGTGTTCTCGTGGAAATAGTCTAGGGGTTACCAATTGGCCACTTTTTAAAATAGAGCTGACTTTCCAGAAATAGCCAACAGTCAGAAAAGATAAGATTAATTCCATAACAGCAATTTCTACCCAAAATAAGTTGCAATTAATTAAAATAATTCTGAGAGTCCATCTCACTCCAGAAAGAATGGCCGTCATCAAGAAATCAAACAAACAGCCGGCCCCAGGCGCGCGGGAGCACGCACACCTTTGGAGGGCGGTCGACCAGAACCCCCAGACCGAGACAGCCGGTGGGGCCTGCGAGTAATCAGTCTGAAGCAGGAGCCAGGAGCCAGCTGTTGGGCTCTGGAGATCTCCACCAACAGAAGGCCAGTCCCAGCCCCACATCCAGAGTCAAGATCAGCTCCACGCCCAGCACAGTTCCCATGGAAAACGTGGCTGGAGTACACAGCGCATCTCTGGGATCTGACGTGGACGCTGTCACAGAACTGTAAACACCAGAGGTATTTTACTACTTGTATTCTCCCTTGTTTGTCTGATTGGCTACCCCTTTCCTGTCTGGTTAGATGTCATCTTGTTTTGTTTTGTATTTTGTGGTTATTTTTGTTTTGGGCCTTTTTTTTTTTTCTGTCCTCTCTCTGGTCTGTCTTTCTCTCTTTCTTTCTTTTCTTCTTTTCTTTTTCATTCTTATTTTCTTTCTTCCTTCTTTTTTTTTTTTTTCTCCTTTTTTTTTAATATGCGGGTACTGGGAGTCGAACTCAGGACCTCACACTTGCCAGGCAGGCACTTATGCCGCTGAGCTATATCACCAGCCCCCTTCCTTCTTTTTTTCACTGTTTAGGTTTCTTATCTTCTTTTGTTTTTCATTTTTTGTTTTTGTTTTTCATTTTTTGGGGGGAACTGGGAATCAAACTCAGGACCTTACACCTAACAGGCAGATGCCTTGCCGCTGAGTACCTTTCTTTTTCCTTTTCTTCTATTGATCCTCTTTCTCTCTTTCCTCAACTACTTCTTGAATTTAAACTTTCAAGCAAGTAAATATTGTCTCTTCCCTTTCTGATTACTCCTTCACATTCTATTTCATTCTTTCTCTCCTGTGTCCTCCAGTTTCCCAAAACTCAGGTGATCATCCTTTGACCTCCAGCCTTGACTCTACTATATTTGACCTCATTCATCACTTTATCCTGTCCCCTACCCATCTTAACCCTCCCACACCCCACAGAAGGATAAAATCACTCCACTAAGGGGAAGTCACTGCATGCAGGTACATGGTATATGTTTGATTTTGTTATATAACTTTAAAATTTGCTCCTGTGGTTGGAGATAGCAGGTTAATGGTTACCATAGTTTGTCAGTAGTTAAGCTGTACTTGAAACTATTGTTATTACTAACTGTACTACTTTAGCCAGAATGTCATAGACACTATAATCAGTTTTTCTCCCCTGTATGATAACACTGTGATTGCATGGGGTCATAATCATCACCACAGCCCAGTACCAAAGGATTGAGTGCTGAACCAAATAGTAACTTTGCATCCTTTACAAATAGGGAAGGTAGGTTCTTGTGATAGCTATAAAGAACCACCTACATCTAGAGGACATCCCCAAAGAACAGACATCTCCTAGGGAAGCCTCAGTACTAGAGATAAAGCTATATACATCATAAGAAATCAGCAAGCATCAACATAGAAAACAAAATAAAATAAAAAAGAGAAAATAGAAAATGACAAGATGCAGAAGCAAAATGCAACCCCAGACCCCTGCCTAACCAGAACAAGCCTGGAACTCAATGACATAGATGAAATTGGAAGTCAAACACTGGAACTTTCTGAAATGATAACAACAGAAGTGAAAAAACAAGTGGAAAAAACTATAGAGAAAATAATGTCTCAGGTACAAAAAGAAATGATGCTTAAAATCAAAGATATTAGAGAAGACTCAGATAAAAGAATAAATGAGCTTAGAAAAATAATAAAAACAAAAAATTCCCAACATAGGAAAAAACAGAATCCATGAAACACATCCAAACAGAAATCTAAGAGATTAAAATCTCCACTGAAAGTGTATGCAACAGATTGAATGAAGGTGAAGATAGAATATCAGATCTTGAAGACAGAATTGCAGCAAGTGATCATGAAAAGAAAGAGATCTTAAAAATAGCAAGAGATGGGCCGGGGACATAGCTCAGTGGCACAGCACCTCCCTGGAAAGCGCAAAGCCCTGTGTTCGATTCCTGGTACCAAAAAAAATAAAATAAAATAAAATAAAATAAAAAGCAAGAGACAATGAAAAATCAATCCAACAGCTACAAGGTGAAACAAAGAACAATAACATAAGATTGATTGGGGTCAATGAGAAAGCTGGAGACAGCGCAAATGCCATAAAAAATCTCTTCACAGAAATCATGGCAGAAAACTTCCCAAGCGTGGATAAAGAATTTGACATACAAATAAATAAAGCATGTACAACTCCAAATAGCCATGACCAAAATAAAACTGCACCAAGACATACAATAATCAAGATTTCAGAAATTCAGCACAAGAACAGAATATTAAAAGCTGTTAGAGAAAAGAAACAGATCACCTATAAAGGAAAGCTCATCAGAATCACAGTAGACTTCTCAACACAAACCCTCAAGTCAAGAAGAGCTCGGAGTGAAGTATTTCAAGTCCTGAAAGAAAACAACTTCCAACCCAAATTTATGTACCCTACAAAACTATCTTTCAAAATTAATGAAGAAATTAGACACTTCCATAACAAAGAACAACTGAAGAAATTCATGTTTTCTTCCAAACCAACCCTACAAAGAGTACTGAAAGATATTCTAGACAGAGATAAAAATGACCACAATTCCAAGAACAACAACAGAAAGAAACCACCAGGCAGGGCAAGCAATTAAACAGAGGGCAAAAGCAGGGAACCAACAGCAGGAAAATATCATGACAAAGATAAGCCAATACATGTTAGTTATAACCTCCAATGTAAATGGCCTCAATTCACCAATCAAAAGAAACAGAGTGACAGAATGGATCAAGAAGCAAGATCCAACAATATGCTGTATACGAGAAACACATTTCACTCAAAAAGAAATTCTTAGACTGAAAATCAAAGGATGGAAAACAATCTTCCATGCAACAGGAACCCAGAAAAAAGCAGGGCTAGCTATTCTGTTTGTAGGCAATGTGAACTTCAAACCAAGAATGATCAAAAGAGATAAAGAAGGTCACTACATACTTGTTAGGGGAAAACTTCAAGAGGAAGAGATAACAATCATAAATATGTATGCACCAACTACGGGAGCACCCAACTATATAAGACAAATATTAACAGACATGAAAAATCAAATAAGCAATAACACAATTGTAACAGGAGACCTTAATACCCCATTGTCACAAAGAGACAACTAGACAAAAAATCAGCAAAGAAATGTCAGAACTGAACCAAACCTGTGAACTAATGGACTTAGCAGATGTTTTCAGAGTGTTCCACCCAACATCATCAGAATACACATTCTTCTCAGCTGCACATGGGATGTTCTCTAAAATAGACCATATTCTAGCCCACAGAACATGCTTAAGTAAATGCAAAGGAGTTGAAATTATCCCATGCATATTATCTGACCATAGTGCAATGAAATTGGAAATTAATGGCAAAAGAAACTGCAAAAACTCCATACACATATGGAAATTAAATACCCTCCTAAACAACCAATGGGTCACAGATGAAATTAAGGAAGTCTACACTAAACAAGAATGCAGATACAACATACTGGAACTTATGGGATGCAGTGAAAGCAGTCCTAAGAGGGAAATTTATAATGGTGAATTCTCACATCAGGAAAACAGAATGAGCACAAATAAACAACCTAATGTTGCACCTCAAGCTTCTAGAAAAAGAAGAGCAAGTCAAGCCCAAAGCCCATACAAGGAAGGAAATTATAAAGATCAGAGCAGAAATTAATGCAATGGAGACTAAGAAAGCAATACAAAGAATTAATGAATATAAAACTTGGCTCTTTGAAAGAACGAATAGAATTAATAAACCTTTAGCCAACCTTATCAAAAAAAGGAAAGAAGAGACTCAAATTCATGCATTGAGGAATGAAAAGGGTGAAATCACTATAGATCCTGTGGAAATACAGAAGATCAATACCTACTTCAAAAATCTTTACTCTCATAGGATGGAAAACACAGAAGAAATGGACAGATTCCTAGATACGTATGAATTACCAAAGCTGAATCAAGAAGCTGTAAAAGGGGCTGGTGATATAGCTCAGCGGCATAAGTGCCTGCCTGGCAAGCATGAGGTCCTGAGTTCGACTCCCGGTACCCACATATGAAAAAAGGGCCAGTGATATCGCTCAGCGGCACGGGTGCCTGCTGGTGCACAAGGTCCTGAGTTCGACCCCCGGTACCCACAAAAAAAAAAAAGAAGCTATAAAAGGGGCCGGTGAAATAGATCAGCGGCATAAGCGCCTGCCTGGCAAGTGCGAGGTCCTGAGTCCGACCCCCGGTACCCACATAAAGGAAAAAAAAGGGCCAGTGATATCATTCAGTGGCACAAGTGCTTGCTGGCAAGCATGAGGTCCTGAGGTTGACTCCCGGTACCCACATAAAAAAAAGAAGCTATAAAAATTCTGAATAACTCAATATCATTTAATGAGATTGAAAATGTAACTAAAAACTTAAAACTTACTGGCCAAAAAACAAAACAAAACACAAAAAACAGACCTGAGGATCAGTGGAACACATTTGAAGATGCAGACACAACTACAAACACACTCAGCAAACTTATCTTTGACAAAGGGGCCAAACATGTTCACTGGAAGAAAGATGGCCTCTTTAGTAAATGGTGCTGGAAAGACTGGCTTTCCACATACCAAAGACTAAAATTAGACCCATGTCTATCACCATGCACTAAACTAAAGTCAAAATGGATCAAAGATCTAAATATTAAAACAGAAACACTAAACCTACTGGAAGAGAAAGTGGGTAGAAATCTTGAAGACATAGGTGTAGGCAGAGACTTTATGAACAAAACCCAAAGTGCGTGGGAAATACTTCAAAGAATCAACAACTGGGATCTCATCTTATTAAAAAGCTTTTGCACATCAAAAGAAATCACCAACAGAGTGAAAAGACAACCCACAGAGTGGGAAAAAATTTTAGCCAACTGTCCCTTAGACAAGGACTTCTATCTAGAGTATATAAAGAATTGAAGAAAATCAGACCCCCCAAATTCAAAGACCCAATCCAAAAATGGGCATCTGAGATGAATAGACAATTCTCAGATGAAGAAATACAAATAGCAATTAAATATATGAAAAAATGTTCAACATCATTGGTCATTCAAGAGATGCAAATTAAAACAACACTGAGATTTCATCTCACCTCAGAAAGAATGGCTATCATCAAGAAATCAACCAATTACAAATGCTGGCAGGGCTGCAGGAAAAAAGGAACCCTTCTCCACTGTTGGTGGGAGTGTTGACTGGTGCAACCACTGTGGAAATCAGTGTGGAGATTCCTCAAAAACCTAGTATTAGAGGTCCCACTTGACCCAGCTATTCCCCTTCTGGTATTTTCCCAGAAGAATTAAAAACATCATACCACAGTGATATATGTGTACCTATGTTTATAGCAGCACAATTTGTAATAGCTAAATCTTGGAAATAACTGAAATGCCCATCAACCAAAGAATGGATAAAAAAGATGTGGTATTTTTATACAATGGAGTACTACTCAGCCATAAAGAATGATAAATGGATAAACTTGGGAAATTTATAAGTAAATGGATGCAACTTGAGACCATATTCATAAATGAAATAAATCAGACTCACATGTGTAAACATCATATTGTCTCCCTAGTGTAAGAAGCTGAAAGAGTAAATAAGATCCCAAGTGTACAATAGATACTGTGAAATGAGAAGAAACTGTTCAAAAGGAAAGAGAAACTGGGATGGGGTAAAGGAGAAAAGAAGGAAGGGAAAAGAAAAAAAAGTATATATATAATAGTTAAGATAGTGATACTACTAATTCCTATTAGTTTATTGAAAAGAAAGGTTTGTGCCTATATTGTTTGATCAATTTTTAATGCCTATATCTTGTAATATGAGCAACTACTTTGAAGATCACAATATGAAATGTATTAACCATTGTTGCTTTCCTACTATCTTGTTTTGAAATTTTGTATCATTGTTTTTATTGTCTTTTCTCTTTAAAAAAAAAAAAAAAAGAAAAGAAATCACAAATGCTTTCCAGGCTGGGGGGGAGACCCCTTCTACAGTGTTGGTTGGAATGTAAACTACCTCAGCCTCTATGAAAACCAGTGTAGAGATTCCTCAAAAAACTAAAACTAGAAATTCCATCCAACCCAGCTACTCCCTTTCTAAGTGTCTTCCCAGAAGAGTTAAAGCTATCAAATTACAGTGATACATGCACACCCATGTTTATAACATTTATAAACACAATTTATAAGCACAATTTATAATAGCTAAATCTTGGAAACAGCCTATATGCCCATCAAGAAATGAATAGATAAAGAAAATATGGTATTTATACACAATGGAGTACTGCTGTGCCATAAAGAAGGATACATTTGAGGCATTTGCAGGCAAATAGATGCACCTTAAAATCATAGTATTAAGTGAAATAAATCAGACATACAAGTTGAAATATCACATGGTGTTATGGCTTGTATCTAGATGTCTCCCCAAAGCCTCATGCAATCACAGATGGAGCTTTTTCAGTGGTGGCTGACTCTAGAATGTGTGATTGACTCACTGTGCAATGCAAGGATTAAGGGTGCTAGGATTAAGGGTGGGTGATTACTAAATCAGTCTACTGATTGGTTTGGCACTGCCCTAATCCTGGTAGCCTGGATACAATATGAGGTACAGAAAGGCTTGTCTTCTCCCTTCCCTCCCTTCCTTGCTTTTGTTGTCTTCTGCATGCAATGGGTTGTTGTTCTTCTCCATGGTGCCCCTCTGCCATGTGCCACTGTGCCTCAGAGCCAGCCAACTATGGACTGAAATCTCTACAAACTGTGAGCTAAATAAGGTTTTCCCCTTTTACCTTTGGGTGCTGAGTATTTTGTCTCAGCAACAAGAAAAGTAATTAAAACGGAATTTGGTACCAAGGCCAAGCATAGTGGCACACACCAATAATCCCAGCACTCGGGAGGCTGAGCCTGTGAGGAGAATCACTGCAAGTTTGAGGCCAGCCTGCTCTACAAAGTGAGTTCAAGGCTGGCCTGAACAGCATAGTGAAATCCTGTCTCAAAAAGAGGAAAAAGAAAAAAGAAAAGAAAAGAATTTGGTACTAAAGAAGTGGGGTCATTGCTGTGACTAGACCTAACCATGTGGTTCAGGAGCCTTTGGGAATGGCTTGTGGGAAGGTTTTGGAAAGGTTTGGAGATTCCAGGTGAAAAAGCAGAGCTGGAACACCTTAGGCTGTGCTGCATGGGAAATTCTGGTCAGAGCTCAGAAGACCATAAGGCTGATAGAAATCCTGCCAGTAAAGACCAGGCTCGGGAGGTTGCTGCTGGGAAGAAGGACTGCACTGACTGCTGGACTCCAGACAATGTGTGTTATGGCTTGGGAGAAAGTTTGTCTGCATTTTGCTCATGTCCAGAGACTGCCTGAGACTGAGATTAAAGGCAGCAGATTAATTAATCTTGCAGAACAAATATCAAGACAGCCTAATGTTGGGATGGTGGCTTGGCTACTGTTGTGGGCTTTTAGCCAGATTTAAGTGGAGAATCAAGAGCAAAATGCCTATCAGAATAATCTAAAATGTGAGTTTGGCCAGAAAGGAAGCTGCAGTAAAGTTGAGGCTTGCAGGAAAAAAAAAAAAAAAAAAAAAAAAAAAAAGCCAAGTATTTCAGAAGACAACAGAAAAGATGGCCTGAGGACATCACAAGAAGCAGCAGGACTCCAGCCTTTGCAGCCTCAGGGTTGCAAAAGTGAAAGATTTTATTTTTAGAAGAGAGCCCAGAGCACCATGTTCCAGAATGGTGGCAGTGTAGGGAAATTGTTTCTTGGGATTGGTTCAGAGTGCTTAGCGATTCAGGCACTCAATCCCTACAACCAAGAGAGAGGGAAGCCTGGCTACTGCTCCAGCTGGCAGGAGACTTTGGCATCATCCACGTGGTGCCGGTTTTAGGTGCCTGCAGAATGCAAGAGTTGTGGGGTCAGGAAGGCTCCCACCCAGATTTCAGAAGAAGGCCTCATAGGCCAGGCAGTGTGCATCTGAGAGGGCAGTGTGCGAAGCTGTGAGTGTGAAGCCGAAGGTGCAGTGGAGACCCCAGAAGTTTGGAGAAGCCAGGAACATGGATTGTCTGAGGAAAACTCTAAGGAGGGAACAGAGCCATCCCAAGAGAGAAACCATGGGAGCTACAACCACCTGAAGTGCCCTAGGGGCCAAGCCACCTAAGTCCTTTGGAGCTCACAACTTGCCTCAGATGCTGCACATGGAACTACAGGACTTAAGGTTTGCTCTGCTGGATTTTGGACTTGCTTTCATCTCATTCCTTTGCATCCCTCTGTAACTTTTGGAATGGTAATGTTTATCTTGTGCCATTGAATGTTGGAAGTGTTTAACTTTCTTTTCGTTTGTACAGAGGCTCACAGCTAGTAGTCTGCCTTAAATCTCAGAGGAGACTTGGGACTTGGACTTTTCAGTAGTGCTGAAACTGTTAGGACTTTAGCAGCTCTTAGATATGGATTAAATGCCTTTTGCATAAAGGGATGTGCATGGGTCTTTGGGAGGCCAGGAGCAGAATGTTATGGCTTGTGTCTAGATGTCCCCCCAAAGCCTCATGCAATCACAGGTAGGGCTTTTTCAGAGGTGGCTGACTCTAGGATGTGTGACTGATTCATGGTGCAGTGCTAGGATTAAGGGTGCTAGGATTAAGGGTGGGTGATTACTAAATCAGTCCACTGAATGGTTTGGCACTGCCCTAATCCTGGTAGCCTGGGTGCAATATGAGGTACAGAAAGGCCTGTCTTCTCCCTTCCCTACCTTCCTTGCTTTTGCTGTCTTCTGCATGCAATGGACTGTTCTCCTCTGTGATGCCCCCCTGTCATGTGCCACTGTGCCTCAGAACCAGCCAACTATGGACTGAAATCTCTACAAACTGTGAGCTAAATAAGGTTTTCCCTTTTTACCTTTGTGTGCTGAGTATTTTGTCTCAGTGACAAGAAAAGTAACTAAGACACATGGTTTCTCTTGTGTGAGAAACCCAAAATATAAGTAAAGAGCACCATAAAAGATAAGAGGAAGTGAGGAGCTCTTTTTCAAATGGGAAGGGGAACACGAGATGAAAAGAGAGGTGGGGGGAAGGAAAAAAAGAGAATTGAAGAAAAAAATGAAAATAGAGATTTTTCAAATGGGAAGAGGATCAAGAGTTAGGAGGAGCAGCAAGGGATTGGAGGGGAAGGGAGCAAAAAGAGAATTAAGATGTATCATGTACATGGACCAACTCCCCATGATAAGTGTAATCATGCACTGCAAAAACGTACTAACTTAAAAAAAGAAAGAAAGAAGTTGCAATTGTTAATTAATATGTGATTTTCCTCTAAGCCTATTAAACTAATCTTTCCTAGGCAATAATTTTCACAGGACTTTTAAAATATATATACATTTTTAAAATTACATAAGTATATAACATGGCTAAAAACCTAGAAAATAGGAAAAAATGAATTAATCATTCCATAATTCCACCAGCTTATCACAACTGCTGTGCACATCCAAGGACACGTTCTTCCTGTCTTTATTTTGGATCTGTTTAATTTTTTTCTAAATTTGAAATCATTCTTGTATATTCATGATCCCTTTCTCACCTTTGGGGGTGATGGTGCTAGGGATTGAACTCAGGGCCTTTGCACTGAGCCCCTTTTCTATGTTTTATTTTTATTTTGAGAGAGGGTCTTGCTAAGTCACTAAGTTGTCCAAACTGGGTTCAAACTCATGATCCTCTACTTCGGCCTCCTGGGGTGCTGGAATTACAGGCATGTGCCACCATACCTGATTTCTCATTTCATATTTTATTACTAGGGTTGTCCACAGATTTTACAAGCAATATTTTAATGACAGTATAATATCTTTCTTTTGTTGAATTTTGAGACTCACTGTGAGTGTTGCTATGTTTGCCAGGCTGGCTTTAAACTCCTGAGCTCAAGTGATCCTCCTGCCTCAGCCTCTGGAGTATTGGGACTACAGGCATGTAGTGAGCCAAGCTAATGCCATTCTTCCCTTTCTCATTCCTTTTCATTAACTTTTTGGTTTATTTGAAGTTTTTTCCATTATTAGTTATTGAAATGACTAGGCCAGAAGATAACCCCAGAAGGGGAATTTCTACTCTATGTGAAATAACGAAAGCACCACTGAGATAAGCTAACCACTCCCAGGGAAGTCTTTAAAGGAGAACACAGGTCCAGATATGTCAGGTCTGTCTGGTTGCCTCAAGAAAAGCAATCATTTTACCAAGCAGTTCATACTTCACATGCTTAAGGGGCTCTTCATAGTTTACCGGGAGGCCTTCAAGAGAAGAATTCTTGGAATTTGATATTTATCTCCACCCGGGATCTCCTAAACCACACTTAAAGTACTTTGTGACCCTTGGAGGAGGACGGGGCCACCTTCCTGTGTTCTTCCTGCCCAGGCCTGGCTGACCTGAAGCACCTCTCTGCAATGTCCCCAGTAGGACCCCAGGATGTCACCGTCACTGGTTCTAGAGAAGGCTCTCCGAGGCTACACTCATCTGTTAGATGCAACCCAAGACACAAACAGCTGGGAAATCCTCAAGGAAGTAAACCCTACTGTCTGGCTTTTTGAGAGCCACAGCAAACCACTGTTCGGTTACAAAAGGCTCAAGTTGAAAACTTACTGAAAGAGAAATTAGGGAAACAATACCTTTCACAATAGCATCCAAAAAAGTGAAATACCTGGGAATCAACCTCACAAAGGATGTAAAAGACCTCTATACTGAAAACTACAGTACTCTGAAAAAGGAGATTGAAGAGGATATCAGAAAATGGAAAGATATCCCTTGCTCCTGGATAGGAAGAACCAATATAGTGAAAATGGCCATACTTCCAAAATTGTTATACAGATTTAATGCAATTCCAATCAAAATTCCAACAGCATATCTCACAGAATTAGAGAAAACAATCCTAAAATTCATTTGGAATCAGAAGAGACCTAGAATAGCAAAGGCAATTCTGGGCAACAAACGCAAGGCAGGGGGCATCACAATCCCTGACTTGAAATTATACTATAAAGCTACTGTGATAAAAACAGTGTGGTACTGGCAAAAAAACAGACCTGAAGATCAATGGAACAGATTAGAAGATGCTGAAACAACCCCAGACATACTAAGCCACCTTATCTTTGACAAAGGTGCCAAACACATTCACTGGAAGAAAGATAGCCTCTTTAATAAATGGTGCTGGAAAAACTGGCTCTACACATGCTGAAGATTAAAACTAGACCCATATCTTTCACCATGCACTAAACTAAATTCAAAATGGATCAGAGATCT
The DNA here is from genome assembly GCA_028451465.1 of Erethizon dorsatum. Taxonomy (NCBI): domain Eukaryota; kingdom Metazoa; phylum Chordata; class Mammalia; order Rodentia; family Erethizontidae; genus Erethizon; species Erethizon dorsatum. The sequence goes on from CM051833.1 coordinate 64,082,953, forward strand.
AAATATTAAAACAGAAACACTAAATCTCCTGGAAGGTAGGATAGGTAAAACCCTTGGAGACATTGGTGTAGGCAAAGACTTTATGAATAAAAACTCAACCGCATGGGAACTATCCCAAAGAATCAATAACTGGGATCTCATCTTATTAAAAAGCTTTTGCACAGCAAGAGAAACCACCAACAGAGTGAAGAGACAACCCACAATGTGGGAAAAAATGTTTGCCAGCTGTTCCTCAGACAAACGATTACTATCAAGAACATATAAAGAACTCAAAAAAATCAGACCTCCCAAATTTAAAGACCCACTCCAAAAATGGGCATCTGAGATGAATACACATTTCTCAGATGAAGAAATACTAATGGCAAATAAATATACAAAAAAATGTGCAACATCACTAGTCATTCGAGAGATGCAAATTAAAACAACACTGAGATACCATCTCACCCCAGAAAGAATGGCTACTATAAAGAAATCAACTAATAACAAATGCTGGAGGGGCTGTGGGGAAAAAGGAACTCTTCTTCACTGTTGGTGGGAGTGTCGACTGGTACAGCCACTGTGAAAGTCAGTGTGGAGATTCCTCAAAAAACTAGGGTTGGAGGTCCCATTTGACCCAGCTATTCCCCTTCTGGGCATCTTCCCAGAAGAATTAAAAACATTGTACCACAGCGATATATGTGCACCCATGTTTATAGCAGCACAATTTGTAATAGCCAGATCTTGGAAACAACCCAAATGCCCATCAACTGAGGAATGGATAAGAAAGATGTGGTATTTTTATACAATGGAGTACTATTCAGCCATTAAGAAGGATAAACTGGAGACTTTTATAGGTAAATGGATACAACTCGAGAAAATACTCATAAGTGAAATAAACCAGAAGCACATGTGTAAGCATCGTATTGTCTCTCTAGTATGAGAAACTGAAAGAGTAAATAAGAACCAAAATGTACAATAGACATGGTGAATCAAAAAGAAACTGGTCAAAAGGAAAGAGAGACTGGAATAAGGAAAAGAAAGAAGGGAAAGGGAAAAAAATTGTGTATATATATATATATATATATATATATATATATATATATATAAGATGGTTAAGATAGATACACTACCAATTTTACTTAGTTCATTGAAGAGTAAGGTTTGTGCCAATAATGTTTGGACAATTGAATGCTAATGTCTGGTATCCTGAATAACTAACTTAAAGATAGTAATACGTAATGTATTAACCATTGTTACCCTCCTATTATGTTGTTTTTAAAATTTGTTCTTCTTTTGATTTGTTTTGGTTTTTTCTTCTCTTTAAAATAAAAAAAAAAAAAAAAAAAAAGGCTCAAGTTGAAAGTTGCTGCTAATTCCGGGGTCCGTCTCTTGGCCCATGGCAGAGTTAAAGGGAGGGAAGGGACATGGAAGTGCCTGTGTCCCCAAAAGGGGCTGCCAGTGGTTGACAGAACAGCTGAGGGACTGCTGCCAAGAACTGGGGCTCCAGCAAGAAGGCCTGGCCCCTAGGGACCACGTGACACCACAAACAATGGGCCATTAGCTCTGGGCAGCTCCTGCTTGCCCGGCTTCGGCACTGCAGCGCATCCCACACTCTTGGGGCTGGAACTCCCTGGAAACTGTAGTAGATGGCAATGAAAATGCTCCGACACGCACCAGCACACACTCCCAGGCTGGATGAACAAGCAGTCTTCTTTCGCCTTCCCTCCTCTGAGGCCTAGGTAAAGGAGAACTGGGTTTTTTTGTTTTGTTTTGTGGGTAGCGGGGGTTGACCTCAGGACCTCATGTGCCAGCAGGCGCCTGTGCCGCTGAGCGATGTCACCGGCCCTTTTATCATATGTGGGTTCCGGGAGTCGAACTCAGGACCTCGCGCTTGCCAGGCAGGCACTTATGCCGCTGAGCCATCTCACCGGCCCAAAAACTGGGGTTTTTTGTTTGCTTGTTTGTTTTGATTTTTTGATACAGTCTCAGTATGTATTTTAGGCTGGTCTTAAACTCACTATGTAGCCCAGGCTGTCCTCAAACTTGTGGTAATCCGCCGGCCTCGGTCTCGTGAGTGCTGGGATTACAGGCGTGCGCCACCACGCCCAGCTCAAGAACCAATTTTAGAAGTTTCCAAACTGTTCAAAATGGACACCTTATCATTTTCATGGGCAGGTATTTGACATCAATGTACACAGCAGTGTGGATGAAGAGAACGAGCACTCAGTGGAGAGAAATGGGTGTCACAAGAGCGTTAGAAAATAATGTCCAAGTTGCTGTCTACAGCTTTCCCTTAACAGCCTCTGCAACTCATCAGAAGGCTTCATATGACAAGCGATAGGGTGACTGAAGGGAGCCAGCGTGGTAAAGGGTCCCACCTGGATGCTGGCACCGAGGAGGGCCCAGTTAGCTCCCTGGGATTAAAACTGGGGATGACCTCATGCTTGACAGGCTCAACTAACGGTTTTTGTTTTTACTGAGGACTGAGGAAGGTGGCAGTTCCTCAAAAAGCACCTCCTATTTAAATTTGTTTTGGGGGCCGGTGATATAGCTCAGTGGCATAAGCGCCTGCCTGGCAAGCGCGAGGTCCTGAGTTCTACTCCCGGTACCCACATAAAAAAAGGTAAATTTGTTTTAATTTTAATTTTTTTTAGCACATGGTTACAGTACATCATGATTACATTCCTGTGAGGAATTGGCACATGTATGTCACAAATCTCAGGTCTATTTTTTGCCCCCTTCCCCCTTATTCCATCTCTTGGTCTCTTTCCCATTTGCAAAATTTCTATCTCCCTGTTTCCTGTTATCTTTCTCTGATTTTGCTTTTTATTTATACTTTGGGTTTCTCATATAAGAGAAACCATGCAATATTTAAGCTCGTGTGTCTGCTTTATTTCACTTAATTTTATGGTTGCAAGGTGCATCCATTTTCCTACAAGTACCTCAAGTTAATCTTTCTTTATGACACAGCAATACTCCACTGTTTATAAATACACATTTTCTTTATCCATTCATCTGTTGATCGGCATATAGGCCACTTCCAAGATTTAGCTATTACGAAATATGCTGCTGTGAACGTGGGTATGCACATATCTCTGAAACATGCCATCTAACTCTTTCAGGAAGGTTCCTAGAAGGAGACTAGCTGGGTCGAATGGAATTTCTAGTTTTAGTTTTTGAGGACTCTCCATCCTGATTTCCACAATGGTTGTAGTAGTTCACACTCCCACCAACAATGTAGATGGTTTCTTAATAAAGCACCACCTGGAAAGAGACTCAGGAAATGAGGATGAATCAAACACTAGCACCCAAACCTTTCCCATCCCTCTGTGGGTGGAATTCAAGGGCTAAGATAGCTTAACACCTCCGTTGAGGGAAATTAGCTAAGGAAACACCCACCAGACCTTGGGAAAAGAGAGTCTACGCAGCCACCTAAAGACACCTTCGGGGGAAGCAGGCTCACTCTAGCTGGCTTCCCTGCAGCCAGGGCCATGGCTCATGGGCGCCTAAAGGGCAGGAGTCGGAGCTAGGCATCCAGAATGTGGTATCTGAGAAAGCACAGGGGGCATTAGCACGGAAGACTCTCAAAAGGAGTGTACCAGTTGGCAAAGGGCCACCAAACCCTTCCGGTGCTGGTCCTCCTCCTTTCTTCTACCCCACTTGCCCAGAGCCGAAAGCCAGGGATGGGCATCTCTCAGGCCAACTTGGCACCTGCCAGCCTGTGACGCACCAGCCAGTTCACAGTGACTGTCACCCTTGAGCCCTCCCTGTGCATCCCCCCAGTCAGGCAGGGCCCAGGCCAAGGCACAGGGATGTGTGCAGTGCCCGAGGTGACCTCCAGAGGGCGCTGGTGGGAAATGCAGCCCACGTAGGGCGCCATCCGTCTTTCCATTCTGAACCATACTTTTACACGTGTATTTCATGGCAGGACTTAATACCCCATTTAAGACTTTCTTGGACCTTAAAGTTAGTAAAGTGAGAGTAATTGTATTGTGTATTTTCGTCTAAGGCAGAAACTATTCAAATCACCTTCACATAAATGGTAAAATAACCAGGATGGAACCAAGATCCCAAGCTCCACTGAGAAGACCTACATCTTCCAATGAAGGGGGTTTTGAGGAAGACTTTCCTTCCTCTGTTAGGCTATTTCCAACTAGTATTAGTCTGTCTGTCTGTCTCTCTCTCTCTTTCTCTCTCTCCCCCTCATTTGCAGTGCTGGGCCTTTGCACTGAGTTATATCCCCAACCCAGGCTGAACACGAACTTGAGATCCTCTTGCCTCAGCCTCCAGAGCACTGGGATTACAGCTATTTGCCACCATACCCGGCTCAGTATTAAATATCTTAACTGTGTTCAAAGAAGGTGTGGGAGAAACCAGGCTTTCACGTAGATGTGCCAAGCTCAGGGTTATGTGTTTTATGCCTAAATCACAAGTGAGAAGTTTTCTCATGTCTGCGACAAGATTGCCAAGTGACAGTGTCTCGGTTACTTTTCTCTAGTTGCTGGGACAAAATACACGACACCCAAAGTTAAGGAAGGAAAGGTTTATTTGGCTCACAGTTTGTGGAGGTTTCAATCCATACTCGGCTGGCTCCAAGGTAGAGTGGCACATGGCAGAGGGCAACAGTTCATGGTGGCACAAGGCAGCAAAAATACCAAGAGCAAAAGGGAGGAGCGTGTGCAAGAGCACGAGAGAGAGCAACCTCTTTCCCTCCCTTATATTACATGAAGGCTACCCGCCCCAGGGTGGGTGTAGCACTCACGCCCATAATCCCAGCATTAGACCATGAATCAGTCATAAACTCCAGAAGCCAGCCTCCATGACTGCATGAGGCTTTGGGGGGACATCTAGACACAAACCATAACATTCCGCCCCTGGACCCCCAAAGACTCATGCACATCCCTTTATGTAAAAGGCATTTTGGTCCATCTCTAAGAGTTGCCAAAGTCCCAACAGTTTAAGCATTGCTCAAAAGTCTAAGTCCCAAGTCTCCTCCGAGATCTAAGGCAAACTCTTAGCTGTGAGCCACTCTGCTAATGAAAAGAAACTTAAACACTTCCAACATTCAATGGCACAAGATAGACATTACCATTCCAAAAGTTACAAACGGGGGGATACAAAGGAATGAGACCAAAGCAAGACCAAAATCCAGCAAGGCAAATATTAAGTCCTGTGGTTCCATGTGGAACATCCGAAGCAATCTGTGGTAAATTGTGAGCTCCAAAGGGCTTGTGTGGCTCCGCCCCTATGGCACTTCCGGTGGTTGTAGCGCCCATGGCTTCTCTCTTAGGCCTGCTCAGCTCCCTCTTCGCAGGTTTCCTCAGACAATCCACATTCCTGGCTTCTGCAAACTTCTGGGGTCTCCACTGTGTCTTTGGCTTCACACTCCCAACTTCACACAGTGCCCTCTCAGGGGCACCGTGCCTGGCCTCCCAGGCCTTCTTCTGAAATCTAGGTGGAAGCCTTCTTAACCTCAGAACTCTTGCATTCTGCATGGGCCTAAAACTAGTGCCACGTGGATGATACCAAGGTCTGCTGCCAGCTGGAACAGTAGCCAGGCTTTCTCTCTTGGCTGTAGGGGTCGAGTGCCTGGATTGCTGAGCACGCTGAACCTGCTTCTGAGGAACAAATTCTCTATGCTGCTGCCATTTTGGAACCTGGTGTGGCTGCCACCATTTTGGAACCTGGTGTGGTCACTGCCATTCTGGGACATAGTGTGGCTGCGCCATTCTGGTACGTGGTGCTCTGAAGCTTTCTCCTCAGAGCAGGGTCTTTCATTTTTGCAGTTTTGAGGCTGCAAAGTGTGGACACTTGCTGCTTCTTGTGATGTCCTCAGGCCGTCTTTTATATTCTCCTGTTCCTTCTCAGCAATTGAGATCTTCTCAGCTCTATCCTTGCAGTCCACAGCTTTACTGGAGCTTTCTTTCTGGCCAAACTCACATTTTAAATCATTCTGCTGGGCTCTTTGCTCTTGATTCTCAACATAAATCTGGCTAAAGGCCCCCAACAATAGCCATGCCACTGCCTCAACATTTGACTGCCTTGAAATTTTTTCTGCTAGTTTACTTAGTCCGCTGCCATTAATCTTAGTCTCAGGCAAAGTCTCTGGACATGAGCAAAATGCAGACAAACTTTTTGCCAAGCCATAACACACATGTTCTGGCGTCCAGCAGCCAATGCAATCTTTCTTCCCAGCAGAAACCTCCCAAGCCCGGTTTTTACTGGCAGGGTTTCTATCAGCCTTCTGGTCTTCTGAGCTCTGACCAGGATCTCCCATACAGAACAACCTAAGGTGTTCCAGTGCTACTCCTTCAGGCGACATCTCTGAACCTTTCCAAACTCTTCCTGCAAGCCATTCCCAAAGGCTCTTGAACCACATGGTCAGGTATAGTCACAGCAACGACCCCACTTCTCTGGTACCAAATTCTGTCTCAGTTACTTTTCTCTCGTTGCTGAGACAAAATACCCGACACCCAAAATTAAGGAAGGAAACATTTATTTGGCTCACAGTTTGTGGAAGTTTCAATCCATAATCAGCTGGCTCATGGCACATGGCAGAGGGCAACAGTTCATGGAGGCGGAAGGCAGCAAAAACAGCAAGAGCAAAAGGGAGGAGCGTGCGCAAGCAAGAGAGAGCAACCTCTTTCCCTCCCTTATATTACATGCAGGCTACCCACCCCAGGGTGGGTATAGCACTCACGCCCATAATCCCAGCATTAGACCATGAATCAGTCATAAACTCCAGAAGCCACCTCCATGACTGCATGAGGCTTTGGGGGGACATCCAGACACAAACCATAACAGACAGTAATCAGTAAGGGCTAAATGGCCTCTATCATATCCCATCGATTGTAATAATTTTTTTTTTCTTGAAAGTCCTGCATTTCTACCATATTTTTAAAACTATGATCAAATGTGTTGTCGTAGTGCCAGCCAAAGTGTTTATTTCACACAGACAATTCTCACACCATCTTCAAGGACAAAACTCTAAGAAGAGTGAAGCCCACTCCGGTACAGTCAGCCCCCTCTCGGCCCTAAGTTGCTAAGTTGCCCAGGCTGGGCTAGCATTTGCAATCCTCTTGCCTCAGCCTCCCAGAGTGCTGGAATTATAGGAGTACTCTGTTATACCTGGCTTGTTTTCTAGTTCTCAGAGTCATTCTTCATTGCCTTCATTTGACAAAAATTTGTTTCTCATCTAACAGTCCTGAATTCAAAGCAGACCATCGTTCTTAACATGCCAGTATTTGTTATTACATTCAATTATGGTATTCTGAGTATAAACATTACCTATAGATACTCTGAAAAATAGTTCACCCAAATCAGTGGACAGTATTTAAGTACAATCAATTGAGACCAATTACAAACACATTCTAATACATAATACTTTGAGTAGAAACACTTTTCTTGCTTTGAGGAACAAGATTCTATTATCTCAGAAGGTATTGCTTTGAGTAAATTTAATTTTACCTCATTTAAGTGTCCCATAACGGTTATTGCAATACAAATAGTTTCTCCATTTCCATTTCCATGTCTTACAGTTCCAGAAAGAATGACCTTTCATGAGTGAGCGAATGGCTGGGGCCATCTGTTCATCTTTCAGGAACATAAAAGACCTTCAGATACTTCTCAGCTGCAAGGCAGGGCCAGTAACAGCCTCAGCCAACCTCGAGGAGGGTCTGCCTGAGTTGGGTGGAGGTGGCTAAGCCTTCATACTCTAAAGCAGCCTGTATGTGGGCTACCCTGGGGGTAGGCATGACCTTGGGCAGCACCAGGCCTCCTATTTTTCAGGGGGATGACAGCTGAGGGTGTCTGCTGATGGTCCACCTGCGAGCTGGGGCAATAGATCTTTCATTGACGTCTGGATGATGTGGCACAGGGTCCACCACAAATACCCGGTCCCATTAGGAAATACATAAAGGTACAGCGACATTAAAATACAGAGATGTGGATAGAACAGAGCAAGATACAGGGATGCAAGAGCACATCCAGGAAGAGGGGAGTCCCGAGTCTGTTCCAGGCTGTGACGGATATGGAACAATGGGCTGTGGCCACGACCATACGGAATGAAACACACATACGAAAAGGGCCGGCGCATAAGTAGGTCAGGGTGGGAAAGAAAGACAAGGCAGAAATGAAGCAGAAATGTGGACCAGAGGTCGTCTGCCACGTGGAAGATTAAGACGTTAGGACCGTCCATAAGGAGTTGTTGAAGGAGCCTCAGGAAGGCACTGGCGTGTGTAGAGACACACTTCGAAGAACTGTAATCGTTGCAGTCTGATGAATAAATGGTAGGGGGAGGCCGGGAGTTTTGAATGTTGTAATAACTTAGGGCAGAGGTAATGGTGACTTGTGGCGATGGACTAAGCCTACGCAACTTAGCAAGACCCTGTCTCAAAATAGATAAAGGGCTGGGGATGAAGTTCAGTCAGAAGGCCCTGGATTCAATCTCCAGTACTGAGAGGAAAAACATCAGGCCAAGGAGTCAAGAACATCTGTTTGGGAAAAGAAGTCCCAGGCATGGATAGAGTCGCCTGTCAATTTATGTAAACATTGAGAAGAGACAGAATCTAGACTCACTAGAACTTGAAGGAGCATTGCTGCTTAAGAAGTGGTCATGGGGAGAGGAGGGAAGAAAGAGAATGGTAGGAGGAAAACCAAGAACGTTTAGGATAGCACAAGCTGAGAGAAGAGAGTAACAACGAAGGAAGGTTGGTAAACCATGCTGGGGCTTGTGGGGGCCCAACAATGTTTCCTGTTTTCCCTAATTGCATTTTGGACTGAGAGATAGTAAGGGAGTAGGCATGTGGGGAACTGCCTGCCCCCTTTGTTACTGATCGGGCTGACGATGGAGCCGCGGCATAGGTGTGCAGCAGTAATCAACCCTCCAGTACTGAAACCGGGGCTCCTCACAGCCCCGGGCCTCCCCATGGGCCTGGGCAGCCAGCGCTGAACCCGCACAGACCTCCACACCCTGGGCACAGGGTAGAGAGGGGCAGAATGCCAGCTCCCTGCAGCAGCTGCTCCCAAGAGAAAAGGAAGAAGGGAGAAGACTATGCCTGCCCAGGCCTCCTAAGTCTCCAGTTAGGGAAATTAACCCATCAGGATTGCGTGACAAAGATCCCTCTCCCATCCACACATATATACTAAGGACTAGAAAGTGTCTGCTGGGTGATCCTGGTGAGGGGAGGCCCATGGGTGCCAGGGAGGAAAGGAGGGCTGCAGCAGGCCACAGAGAGAACTGGAGTCCAGGAGTGGAGACCTCAGACTGTTCAGATTTTCCAAGGAATTTTGTTCTGTTGACTACTCAGTAGGCAGAGCTAGTGGCTATCCGGTTAAACTTAATATCATTGGTCCATATCAGGATAATCCAGGCTCATGGAGCTGAAGGACCTGCTAAATTTCCCTGAGAAAAATATAAATGTAGAGCCATGGGAAATGTGTTTTGTGGGATTTGGTCTCGGTAAACGAATAGGGAATCAACCTGGGTCAGACCATGAGAAGTTGATGAAGAGTTAGAAGAGAGCATTGGTGCCCAGTGTCTAAGGCATACATATTCTCACCATTACTCATTGCAATAGATTCATGACATGGAGAAAGAGGACGCAGAGACCTTGAATTTGTCACTTTCCTTGTCGCTGAGACAAAATACCCAGTACCTGTAACTTAAAGGAGGAGAAATTTATTTGGGTTCATGATTACTGTTCATGGTTGGCTGGCTCCGAGGCAGAAACAGCATGACACAGGGGCAGAGGGGAGGAAAGCCTCTTATGGTAGATACCTTATGATGGCCAGGAAGCAGAGAGAGAAATGAGGAACAGGGAGGAAGATACACCCTTCAGGGTTACGCCCCCAGTGACCACCTCTTCTGACCACGCCGCTCCTCCTAGCACGTTTGGCACATTTGGTACAGTGCTGCAGTGAACCAACCTCCATCCCAACACTTGTGACTTTGGGGCGACATTCTAGACCTAAACCATAACACCCGTAGGAAAAAAATTTAAATTAAACAAATAAGCAACCAGACCAAAAACCACAAAATTAGAGAATGACTATGATACATTATTCAAAAGGCTGTGCTAATAAATAACGCCCCCCCGAATTTCAGTGGCTTCACAAAAGTAAAAGTATGTTTTACTGATGTCATCCTTTTGCCAGTTGGGGAGCTCTGCTCCATCCGGTAGCTTCACCCTGGGACACATGGCCAGTACAGCCAATGTGGATGGGGAAGGGAGATTAAGGCGCACCCATAGAGAGGTGTACGATCTCAAAAGACAGAGGACCATCCTTTGGCCCCACCTGTCTGCACAGAGATCTGGGAATTGTACTCTGTGGGCCTTTGATGAGGAGAAAAATGGACACTTTGAATGAGAAGAAACCATCTGCTATGGCTTGAATCTGAAATGTCCCCCACCAGCCCACGCGTTGAATGAAGGCTTGGTCCCCAGCTTTGATTCTTTGGATGTGGTGGAACCTTTAAGAGGTGGGGCCTAGTTGGAGGAAGTGAGGTCACGGGGGGGCGTGTCCTTGAAAAGGATATTGGGACATGGCCCTTTCCTGTGTCTTTGCTTCCCAGTTGCCTTGAGGCAAACAGGCCTCCTCCACCATGTGCTCATGCCATGCTGTACTGTGCTGCCATGGGCCCAAAGCAAAGGGGTCAAGTGACTATGAACTAAAACCTTGAGAGCATTAGGCATTTTGTTGAAGTAATGGAAATCTAACACACCTTCACAGAATGAAATTTTCATGTAATTAAAAGAACTCTCTCCCTTGAGAAGTCCTTTTTCTTTCTTCTCTCCTTCCTTTCTTCCTTTATTTCTTTCTCCCAGTACTGGGAAATAAAACCAAGACTTTCCCATTGAGCTACATCCCCACACCCACAACACTTATTATTTGATACAGCATCTCACTAAATCACTAAGTTGTCCAGGATGTGCTCAAACTTGTGAACCTCTTGCCTCAGCCTCTCAGAGTGCTGGAATTGCACTACCATGCCCAGCTAAATGTTTCTTTTCTTCAATAGGCACAAATGTTTAGCGGAATGAATGCCACTGAAATGGGTATCAAGAACCACAGCATGAAATCATTACCAGCACAGGGCCTAGCACACAGAGCTTATAAGTATCTCTTGATCAATTGAGCCAATGCCTGATATGTCTTGACGTTTAACGGAGAGAAAGAAAACATCAAAAGGCTTTTTCCCTTCAGAGGCTGAAGTGTTGTTTTTGTTCTCTTCTTCAACTTTTCCCACATGCTATATTTTTGGCGGCTGGTTTGAGGCCATAATCAGGGGCCAGGAAAAGAGAGATGCAGAGTGGTTCAGCCAGGTTAAAACTGACCACTATGAAGTCTCGATTTGGTAGATTTGGCTTTGCGCTTTTTCTTCTTTTGAGAGAGGAATATTAGGAGAGGAATGTGTTCCACAGTGGTATTCAAGAATGCTGGTGTGGTTCCCAAGCTCTGGAAAGGCCTCAGAGTCTCCTCGAACCTCCTCAGTACCTGCTAATGTGAGAAACCGCCTTAAAGCATTCTGTTGCAGAACTGGAGGAAAGTAATGGAAGAAAAGGTTTCAATCCTTTTGTGGGAGGAAATAGGTTGACTAACATTCCTGCTCAAAAATAAGTGATAGAGCCTGTGAGATAGCTCAGTGGCATAAGCGCCTGCCTGGCAAACATGAGGTCCTGGGTTTGACTCCCGGTACCTGCATAAAAAAAAAAAAAAAAAAAGAAGTGATAAAATCAGATTTTACAACTCATAATTTCAACAGGTATTTATTAAACATCTACTAAATTTGCAAAGCATTGTACCTGATACAGTGGAGGATATGAAAAACAAATGGGCTGGTCCCAGTAGCAAGAGCTGGTGGGAGCCAGGCATGGTGGTTCACACCTATAATCCCAGCACTCTGGAGGATGCAGTAGGAGGATTGCTGTGAGTTTGAGGCCAGCTGAATTGAATAGAGACTATGTCTCAAAAAGACAAAAAAAAAAAAAAAAAAAAGCTGGTGGGAAAGACAGCCACTTAAACATCTTAATTAGCTCAGCGGCACTAGTGCCTGCCTGCCAAGCACAAGATCTTGAGTTCGATTACTGGTACAAAAAAAAAAAAAAAAAAAAATATATATATATATATATATATATATATATATATATATATGTGGGAAAATGATTCTGAATAAAGCAATGTGAAAAGTTAGCATGGTGTTGGAGAGGGAAGGCCCTATGGTGAGCAGAGTTTTGGTGGAAGGTGGTGAATCAGTGGGGGCTCCTTGGCTGTACCCTACCACCCTGTGTGCATAAGTGACAGAGTTGGGGTTTGTCTGGGTCATGATGCTCCAGGTGTACTCCTTCCAGATGCTACAGCAGGTACAGATCAAGGCCTTGAACCTGTGGGCCCCTGGTGAGGCAGTTTAGGATGTGGCCAATCAGTTGGGCAAGTAGGCATGACCTGTCAATCACAGAGATCCAGGAGACACACACAGAAGACCATTCCCAAACCCTGCACCCGGGACCAATCAGAGAACGCTATCTTCAGTTCTGGTGTGAAATCAAGCAGGGATTTGACAGGTCAGCCCAGATTGATGTCAGATGGGGATACAAAAGACAACCACCATTAACTTTGTGGCCACTCTGAGCTCTTTCAGTGGCCCACTCTCACCCTGCAGAACACACTTCTTTTCCTACTCTCATTGGCCTACGCGCATTCTGCAGAGCACATTTCTTTTCCTATCTTTAGTAAATGTAAAACCTCACTACCTTTTGCATGTGTCTTGGCCAATTCTTTGTTCAGGATGACAGGAACCAGGAAAGAATCTTTAGAAGGCGTCCATAGCACCCTAGAACTCTTGTAACACGGGGGCACTCTCAGACATTCTGCTAGGATCAGCCTCCAGAATTTGGCTTTAAAATGAAGGCCTCAGGAACCAGGTATGGTGGGGCACACCTATAATCCCAGCACTCTGGGAGGCTGAAGCAGGAGGATCTCAAATTTGAGCCTAGCCTGCATAACTTAGTGACTTAGTGAGACACTGTCTCAAATTTTAAAGGAGGGTGGCTGGGGATGTAGCTCAGTGCAAAGGCCCCGGGTCCAATCCCCAGAAACTCACACACACACATACACACACACACAAACTGGTGATGCAGCTCCATGGTAGAGCACTTGCTTAACATGTGCAAGGCCCTGGGTTTAGTTCCCAGCACCACAAAAACTAAATTAAATAAAATAAGGCCCTAGGAGATTCTGAGGTTTTGTATATTAGTAAGGTGAATGTTTACTCTCACACTAAGGAATTTGAAGGTCAACCTGCAGGGCAGGAAGTGAATGAAAGTTTTGGAGGAAGAGTAGCACCATCCAACCTGTCCTTTGGGAAGCTCACTCAACTCATGGTCAAAGGAGGAATGGTCAGGGCAGACCTGAAGGTGGACATGGTCCAGAGGAGCGGCCCTCCCCTGATAGGCAGATGCCTTCCATTCTACCCCCAGGTGACTCTCCCCCAGGTTTCCCTGGCCCTGGGCACCCGCAGAGACAAAAACAACACAGTCATGAACACCTACTACCACAGGCTGAATAACTCACTAATACAATGCAGGAGTTCCGCCCACCTGCTACCACATCCCTCCTGAAGCTCCACCCCTTGAGCAACCAGTCCCACCCCCAGTGCCATCTGCAGGCTACAGGAGACTGAGGACAGCCAGGTATGGTGGCATGCACCTGTACTCTCAGCACTTGGGAGGCTGAGGCAGGAGGATTGCCGTGAGTTCAAGGCCAGCCCGGGCCACATAGTGAGTTCAAGATGACCCTGGGCTACACGGGTAGACTCTGTCTCAAAGAGAGAGAGAAAGAGAGAGACTGAGGACAGATGACCACCTTCCTTTTTTTTTTTTTTGCACTGATTGAACCCAGGGCCTTTGCACTGGATAACATCCCCAACCTTTTTTTTTAATTTAAATTTATTTTTTGTTAGTACTACATGTACTCAGTACATAATGATTACATTTATCACTGGGAGTTGGTCCATGTGCACAGAACATCTTAATTCTCTTTGGTCCCCTTCCCCTTTCCTCCCTCCCCAGTCTCTCCATCTCTTGCTCCCCTTCCCACTTTAGAAAGATCTCCCTACTACCTATTATCTATCCTTTATTTTACTCTTTACTTATGTTTGGGTTTCTTATATAGGAGAAACTGCTTGGTGTGTAAACTTTTGTGTCTGATTTATTTCATTTAATATTATGGTCTCGAGGTGCATCTATTTTCCTACAAATGCCTCAAGTTTATCTTTCTTTATGGCAGAGTAGTACTCCATTGTGTATAAAAACTACATTTTCTTTATCCATTCTTCTGTTGATGGGCATATAAGCCACTTCCAAGATTTAGCTCTTATAAATTGTGCTGTTATAAACATGGGTATACATGTATCACTGTAATATGATGATAATTTTGGGGGAAGATTCTTAGAAGGTGAATAGCTGGGTCAAAAGAAATTTCTAGTTCTAGATTTTCGAGGCCTCCCCACACTGATTTAGTGGTGTACTAGTTTACACTCCCACCAACCATGTAGAAGGGTTCCTTTTGCTCTACAGCCTTGTCAACATTTGTTATTGTTAGATTTTTTGGTGATAGCCATTATTTCTGGGGTAGGATGGTATCTCAATATTAATTTGAGTATCTCCAATGGCTAGCAATGTTGAACTTTTTTTCATGTATTTATTAGCCATCTGTACTTCTTCAGAGAAGTGTCTATTTGCTTTGGTTGCTCATTTTTTGGTTGGGCCTTTTATATTGGGTGGTCTAATGTTTTTGAGTTCTTTATGTCTTCTAGATGTTAGCCCTCAGTCTGAGGAATACCTTCCAAAATTTTGTTCCCATTCTGTGGGTTGTGTCTTCACTCTGTTGGTTGTTTCCTTTGATGTGCAGAAAGCAGCTTTTAAATTTGATATGATCCCATTTGTTGATTTTCAGTGTTGTTCTTGTAACTTTGGGGTTCTGTTCAGAAAGTCCTCGCCGGGCTGGTGAGATGGCTCAGCGGCGTAAGCACCTGCCTGGCAAGCGCGAGGGCCCAAGTTCAACTCCCGGAACCCACATACGAAAAAAGGGCCGGTGATATCGCTCAGCGGCACGGGCGCCTGCTGGCGCGCGAGGTCCTGAGGTCGACCCCCGGTACCCACCAAAAAAAAAGAAAAGAAAGTCCTTGCCTACGCCTATGTCCTCAGGAGTTTTAACTATTTTATCTTCCAGCAGAGTAAGTGTGCCTATTTTATTTTATTTCTTTTCTTTTTTTTTTTTTTGTGGGTACCGGGGGTCGACCTCAGCACCTTGCGCGCCAGCAGGCGCCCGTGCCGCTGAGCGATATCACCGGCCCTTTTTTCGTATGTGGGTTCCGGGAGTCGAACTCGGTTCCTAGCGCTTGCCAGGCAGGCGCTTACGCCGCTGAGCCATCTCACCGGCCCAAGTGTGCCTATTTTAACATTTAGGTCTTTGACGCATTTTGATTTTAGTTTAGTACATGGCGAGATATCTGGGTGTAGACTCACTCTTCTGCATGTGGATATCCAATTTTCCCAGCACTGTTTCCTCCAGTGTATGTTTTTGGCTCCTTTGTCAAAGATAAATAGCTGTATGTGCCTGGGGCTGTTTTTGCTTCCTCTATTCTGTTCCATTGATCCACATTTCTGTTTTTGTTCCAGTACCATGCTGCTTTTATCACTGTAGCTTTGTAACATAGCATCAAATCTGGGATCACGATGCCTCCTCTTTTGCTATTGTTACCCAGGATTGCTTTTGCTATTCTGAGTCTCTTCTGGTTCCATATGAATTTTTGGATTGCTTTCTCTAGATCTGTGAGGAATGTGCCTGACACTTTCTATTTTTTATTTTGAGACAGGGGCTCACTAATTTGCTAAATTGCTCAGACTGGGCTCCAACTTGCAATCCTTCTGCCTCAGCCTCCCAGTGCACTGAGTTTATGGGTATGCACCACCATGCCCAGCTATGACCTGCCTTTTGCATGAAGGGATTTTATACTCACATATTACTTGAACCTAACATGTAACAGATTTGGAGTCAGTTCTTTTATTTTTCCCTGTGGTCATCTCTCTCCTTGAGATCCAGACTTGCATGTGGGAGGTTGGGCTGAAGCTCATTCATTCTCTTCTTCAAATCTTAGCTCTCTATCTAGCTTTACTCCGGGTGCAGAACTTCATACCTGGAGCCCTGTCCCCTGCAGATGAATGTTGGTATGAGAGGTTCCTTGGGTAGGACTTACAGCAGGCCACCCTGCTGTTTGTCAGAAATACCCAGCAGTTTACACAGCTGGAGTTTCCTTCCCAAGTGGCTCATTAAAAATTTAAGGTCGGGGCCGGTGAGATGGCTCAGCGGCATAAGCGCCTGCCTGGCAGGCGCGAGGGCCCAAGTTCGACTCCCGGAACCCACATATGAAAAAAAAAAAAAAAAGGGGGCCGGTGATATCGCTCAGCGGCACGGGCGCCTCCTGGCGTGCGAGGTCCTGAGGTCGACACCCCGGTACCCACAAAAAAAAAAAAAAAAAAATTTAAGGTGCCCAGTGGTTCACAAGTTATACCTAGACATAAGCAAGAGCCCAGGTTACTGACAACCATACCATGTGACTGTGTCACCATACGTGTGACATTTCTCTTGGCAATGCTTTCTGTTTAATATTTGTAAGATAAGGGTGTTGGAGTAGGTAATGCCTTTCAGCTAAGAGATTCTTAACTCTAAGCAAATCAAACGGCTACTGCAATAGTCCAAACATAAGATAAGTAGCATCTGGAGAGGGCAGCATCAGAGAAGGTGGAAGGAGAGCCCCATGATTAACAACTGAACCTTTACTATGTGCTAGGTGGGCCATGTTCAACTATTTACATGTATTATCTAACTGAACCTAAGGACAATTGTACAGTGTCAGAAATGCTGTTACCTTCATTTTACAACTGAGGAAACTCAGAGGCATATAAGCTTCTATATTTATACAGATACAGTAGCTAAGATGGAATTCGAGCCTAACTCTGATTCTAAGGCCATACTCTTAGTTAATACACTACACAGCCTCTTATGGTTTTCATTAAAAAAAAAAAAAAAAAAAAAAAAAACGGAAAGAACTAGATCCTGGAAAGACAAGGTGGGTCCATGGCATAAAGGAAGATCAGGAAGGAGAGGAACTATGCTGGAATCTGTCCTTCCCTTGTTCACAACTGAGTCCAGCTGGTGTGTCTGTTTAGCCATCTGTCTGTATATCACTTAATCACCTACGCATCAATCCATCCATCCACCATCCATCCATCCATTCATCTATCCATCCAGCCGTTCATGCATCCATCCATCCATCCCCAACCCTTTTCAGAAAAGAACTCAAGGAAACTTAGGATAAACAGAGAAGCAAAAACAAAAATTTTGAATAAAGATAAAAGAATAAAAGCCACATAACAAAAGGGAGGTTTTTTAAATTGTAAAACTGATGCAAATAAGCCCATCTCTTAATTCTGAGCATCTTGCCTTCTGAGGTATAAAAAGAAACACCGTGAGTTACATCGTTTGCGTTAGCTCAGGAAGGGAAGCAAGACCATCTGTCGGCAGAGACAAACTTTCCTACTACCAAATCTAAAATAGGGAACACATCGGTTTTTTATTTATTAAAGGGAAACTAAGTAACATAAGGCCAGCATCTTCCAATGCAGATGAGTCCCAATAAAGGCAGTGTGCATAATAGGAAGTCTTCATGATTTCTGTAGGATTCCAGGGTAATAGAATCTGGACATGCACTGTCTGGAGTAGTTTCTAGACTGAGCACATCCAGCAATGTGTGACGTTTGCTCCCATTTCACCTTAGCATGGCCTAGAAAAAGAGAAAGAGTGGAAAAGACAGGAAAGTAAGAGACAACAGGCACTCAAGAAAATGTCACCAATGTGGGGAATGGGATGGAGGGGAGTGAATGAATAAAAGACTACTGCTTTTAAATGTCTTCAAAGGCCAGTCTACCATGTTGGAAAAATCGCAATGATGTATTTCAGGTGATAAATGTTAGTTCCTCTCCTTGCACCTCCGCATTAGTGAGGAGCTGCACAGGGAAGTCTCTCTGAAAGAACATCACCGGAGCTTCCCTGGGCGGTGGGAGGTGTCTACCTGAGTCTCTTCTTAGGAAAGAATCTTTGTACCTCAGAACAGGATGGAAGGGGGTGGAGGTGACCTCTCCTCCCACATGGTAAGGTGTTGGTTGCTGGCTACTGGGTGAAGGATGTTCCAACCTGAGAGAGGAACATTGTTCATGGCCAAGGAGAAGTGTTTTCCAGGCACATCTGACCTGCCCACGGTGTCCTAGGCCACCAGCAAGTGTTAGGGACTCTTCCTGAATGCTGAAAATTGCCTTAACCTACTCCCTCTGGGGACTCCTTTCTGTGAGATGTCACAGGTTTCTGGCTGTTACCCCTGTTTTTCCTCCTGGTGTTTCTGAGTTTGAAAACCATTCTTCCAGCCATTGGATGACTGTGTGGATGCCCATTTTTTCTTTCTGTGTGAAGAGTGAAGCACTGACCTTATTGTGTCTTTCTGTGCCTTGCTACTGTCATAGGACTAATAAAGCCTTTGTAACCAGGCTAGTGCTCTGCAACCTTGCTCCTGTCATTGCATATATAGAAAATAACATTACTTGTTTGCTGGCCTTATCAAGGCTGGACGCAAATATCTCTTTCCCACCAGCCCCAGGCCCCACAGGGCTATACTGGTGGATGCAAGGATCCGAGAAGCTGGCTCAGTTGTAACCCAGTCTGAGCACACCAGTAGGAAGCCCTGCTCTGGAGCACTGAAATATCTACTTGAGTTTGTCCCCTGTCACTGGTCTCTTTCTTCAGTCCATATCGCCCACACTGGCTGGGTTAATTTTCCCCAACTCAGCGTCTTCATCACGTTGCTTCACTGCTCACACCACAGGGAGTGTCTCCCCATCACTTGTTGGAGTTTTGAAGTCAAGACCCGCTGCAAAGTTGCCCCGTTTGCCTCTTCCAGGATTAGCTGGTACAGTCCCTCAACTCATGACTTCCTCCTCATGATTGCTTCTGCCTTTATCATGCTACTTCCTTAGTTTTGTTTTTTTAAGACATGGTTTTACTATGTCTTACCTAGATGTCCTAGCTTGAAACTCACAATCTCCCTGCCTCAGCCTCCTGAGTGCTAAAGTTATAGGCACATACCACCATCCCCAGCCTAGTTTTTCATTTTAACCTCTTTCCTGACCTATGGGTACCCCTCACTCTACAGGACCTTACATTCAGCTCTCTGTTGGGAACCTAGTCACTTTCTCATTGCTAGGACACAATACCTGACACCAGCAACTTAAAGGAGGAAAGGTTGATCTGGGCTCAGTGTCTGGAGAGGGGTCAGTCCATAGTCAGCTGGCTCCAAGGTGGGGTAGGATGGTACAGGGGTCTGGCAAGGCAGAGCTGCTTGTGGCATGGAGGACAGGAAGCAGAGAGTGAAGGGGGGCGCTGAGGAGGAAGATAAACCCTTCCAGGCCACACCCCAGCGACCTACCTCTTCTGGACCAGACCCTACCTCCTAACACCAAGCCAGCTATGAGCCCCCATAGCCCAATCACCTTCCAAAAGCCTTGCCAGCCAGGCATCTATAATCCTAGCACTTGGGAGGCTGAAGCAGGAGGATTGCCGTGAGTTCAAGGCCAGCCTAGGCTACATAGAGAGTTTAAGGCCAATGCGAACTACGCAGAGAGACCCTGTCTTAAAACAAAAATAAATAAATAAATAAAACAGTAACAACAACAATAAAATACCTTGCCAATGAGCACATTGGGGCTTTGGGGGGACATCTAGGTATAAACCATAATGGGAAAAATGGCAGAAATTTGCTAAAATGCATTTGACCAGTTAATTCAAAATAAAAAATAAAAATAGTCAATAATGCACATCTGGAAAGTGTTAACACATTGTAAATCCTTATGTGTGAGCTTTTAAAATCCTCACAGCAGCACTATTGGGTAAACACTACTTTTACCTTCATTTGACAGATGAGGAATCTGAGGCACAAAGAGATGAGGTACCGGTAACATTCCAAGGGCACACATCTGGAGAAACAGCAGAGCCTGCATTCGAAGTCAGGCACTTGGTAGCCAGAGTCATGCCCTTAAGGACTTTGCTATGCTACTTCCTCAAGACAACGAAGTCCTTCCCTGCCTTGTGTAAGGAAGGCATATGTTTTAGGGGTGCACTGGTTTAAATGACGCAGCAATAGATAGATTCAATGCCTTTTTGTGAAACTCTCCCTGAATGTTTACTAGTATTTATGCTCAGAAGTCCACTTTCCTTTCATTCCATGTAGATAGTTTTATCTCCATAGTTTATTTAAAAGATCACAGTGTACTTAATCTTGCATCGAGAGTCCTGGCCTTTGACCAAATGCAAATGAAATTCTGACTTAGGAATTCTTCCTTCATTACCTCCACTGCAAAAGGGGGTTCTCCATTCTCTGAATTCCTTTGGCCCTCATTGTATCATCTAGTTACCTGAACACATATTCTGTTTTGTAATTGTAATTGTCTTGTCAAGTGACCGGGTCTTATCTTTCCAACTGGATCTGCTCTCTTAGAGCTCCACAAACAGTGTCACACTCAGAGAGGTGCTGAGTGTCCGCTGACTGATTTGTGACTTCGAAAGGCTGGAGCACAGCATGATTGCTCTGGATGCCCTCCTTTGGCCCTACAGATCTACTCTCTGCCTTCCTTTACTCTGCTCTGTCCTCAGGAGGCTGACCCCGGGGGACTCATCCACAGGCTCCATTGTTCTCTGTCTCCTGGTTGGGTGCAGGGCAGAAAGGGAGAGCAATCAGCGTCTTCATTCTGGCTTCCTCCCTCACAAGCTATGGGCTGTCACCATTCATTGGCCTCCTATTTCACAATGTCTCTCTAGGAATTTCCACTCTTCTTCCTGTTTTATTACGATCTTCTGACATTTTGCAACTTCTTTGGCACTTAACTGAACAGTGAATGTCACCAACAGCCACACACCCTACTTAAAACTGCAGAGCTCAGTGGAAATAATGGTCACATGCTTCTCCCTTAGGAAAGTGGTAAGAGATCCCTACACTGTACCTTTGTTGGCTGTGGAATATGCGTTACAGCTGGACAGCTGGTCCAGGGCAGCACCTGCTGTGGGGGATTCCCAGCTGGCTCTAGGAGGCCTGCTACTGAGCTCAGTGAGGTTCACGGTCAGACTCCCAAAGCTCGTGGATGTTGGTGTACTTTGCCTACAGGGATGATCTTGAATGAGGGCCTGTACTACTTTAGCATTCCACTTCTGGCCAGTATGACCTTTTTATCAATTATTTTAGGGCCTGAGAATTTCCTGATACCTTAACATTCTAGTACCTTGCTTTGAATTAACCATAGCCGTAACTATGGGTTGTATTTTTATTTATTGCTGTTTAAATGGCTTTATTAAGATACAATTCACATACCATAAAATGCATTCATTGAAACTGGACAATTAAATGCTTTTTTTGTATAGTCACAGAGCCGTACGACTCTAACCACAAACTAATTTTAGAACATTTGTCCCCTCTCAGAGAAGCCTGTACATTAAGAGTTAGTTCTCTTCCTTCTCTTTCCAGCCCTTGACAACTATAATCTACTTTTTATCTCCATGGATGTGCCTATTCTGAATGTTTCATATAAATGGAATCAGTGATTCCCTATCTGTCCTTTTGTGTCTGGCTTCTTTCACTTAGCAAAATTTTCATGTCTTATCCATGATGTAGGGTGTATCAGTATTTAGTTCCTTTTTATGATTGGATAATATTCCACTGTATGTATAGAAAAGAGTTTCATTATACACCCCTCAGTTGATGGACATTTGGGTTGTTTCCATTTGTTATGGCTGCGTCTAGATGTCCCCTCAAAGCCTCATGCAATCATAGGTGAGGCTTTTTCAGAGGTGGCTGAATCAAGAGTGTATGATTGATTCATGATGTGATGCTGGGATTAAGGGTGGGTGATTACTAAATCACTCCATTGATTGGATTGGCACCGCCTTAATCCCTGTAGCCTGGATACAATATAAGGGACAGGAAGAGGCTTGTCTTGTTGTTTGCTTGCTTTTGCTGTCTTTTGGCTGCCATGAACTGTTTCTCCTCTGGGATGCCCCTCTGCCATGTCACCCTGCCTTGGAGCCAGCCAACTACGGATTAAAACCTCTACAAACTGTAAACCAAATAAACCTTTCCTCCTTTAACTTTGAGTGTTGGGTATTTTGTCTCAGCAACAAGAAAAGTAACTAAGACAGCATTTGTGTGGTTATTATGGATAATGTGCTGTGAACATTTGCACAGAAGTTTTGGGGAAGAAATGTGTTTCCATTTCTCTCGGATATGTCCTAGGAGTGGGATAGCTGGCTCGCACAGTCACTCTATGTTTAACTTTTTGAAGAACTTCCAAACTGTTTTCTAATGTGGCTTCACTGCTTTACATTCTCTCTGGTCATGAATGAAGTTTCCGCTTCCCCTATATCCTGTCACTTGTTCATGCCTGTCTTTATTTTTGCCATTCTAGTGTGCATGAAGTGCCATCTCATTGTGTTTGGTTTGCATTTCTCTGTGGCGAATGTCATTGAGCATCTTTTCTTGTACTGATTCGTCATTTGTATACACTTGTCTTAGTCACTTTTCTTGTTGCTGAGACAAAATACCCAACACGCAAAGGTAAAGGAGGAAAGGTTCATTTTGGCTCACAGTCTGTAGAGGTTTCAGTCCATAGTCTGCTGGCTCTGAGGCAGGGCGGTGTGGTAAAGGGGCCTGGCGGAGGGGAGCTGCTCACCTCATGGCAGTCAGGAAGCAGAGATCAAGGGAGGAGCTGGGAAAGGAAATACAGTAAGTCCCTGACTTATGAACACTCAAGGTACAAACTTTCACAGATATGAACAGACCTCAAATTACGAACATTCGTAGATGTGAACAAATCACACAAGTGTCTCACGGTAGTGTCTGCCGGACATTGTCACAGTTGTGCTGCTGTGTTCTTCCTGTACAGTGCGATAGTGAACAGTAGTACAGTGCTCAGCTAGAGCCCAGGATGTCCGGAAGCAAGAGGAAAAGCACTGGCGATATGGAGGGGACTGCTAGGAAGCCCAAAGCAACAACCATGGAAACAAAAGTGAAAATACTGTTCTGTACTGTACCACCACTTTAAGGTAACTGTAAAAGTAAAAATAGTTTATTTACAGTATTTGTGTGTGCTTGGTTTTCTTATGCTTCACATTGTATATTTGTGTCAAAGGTGTCTAAGACTCACTTTGTCAGACTTATGAATGAATCTGACTTACGAACATTCTCCCGGGGCAGAACTCATTCGTAAGTCGGGACTTATGGTATAGTCTTCTAAGTCACGCCCATAGAAACCCGCCTCTCCCGACCACACCCCACCTCCTAACAGCAAGCCAGCTATAATGTCCCCTTATTCCAAGCACCTCCCCAAAAATCTGTCTACGAGCACATGAGGCTTTGGGGGGACATCTAGACATAAGCCATAATGGTAACACTGTTTACTGAGATGTTGAATTTTCCCAGCAGCATCCCACAATCACACTCTTCAACCTTGCCGCAAAAATACTATGATTTAACCTCAATGGGATAAAGTATACACTCATGTGTTAAGTCAGGTTTTGTTCCTAGTTTGTTATAAAAAAACACAAGTTTTTCCAGAACTTCTGGATTTTGGAATTACAAAGAAAGGATTAAGGCTCTGTACATGCTTTGGATTCCAGTTAAGACTGTGTTGTAGGTAGCCACCTAGGTGCCATCTCTGCTGTCCTCTTTAGATGACTCCTTTGGAGTGTTCTCTCCTCAGGGTCCAGTGGGCACCGCAGAGTGCAAGGATGGGGCCCCAGTCACCTCTTTTCCCCGCTCTGGTTTTC
Source organism: Erethizon dorsatum (assembly GCA_028451465.1). Classification (NCBI taxonomy): domain Eukaryota; kingdom Metazoa; phylum Chordata; class Mammalia; order Rodentia; family Erethizontidae; genus Erethizon; species Erethizon dorsatum. The sequence goes on from CM051833.1 coordinate 64,106,854, forward strand.
CTGTTGTCCTACCCCAGGTCTTTATGGTGTGCTCAGTGTAGGGTCGTGGCTGCCTTGGAATCTTCGGGGTCACCTTGCTTGTCCAGAGAGGGCAGGAAACTGGTGGAGGTTTTAGGAGAAGGAGGAAGGAGGGGTGCAAGGAGGGTTGTGGTACACAGTGCAGGGGTGGATGTTCATCTCTGTCATCACTCCCAGACATCTCCATTGCATTTCCCAGAACCTTGAGCTGTACAAAAGAGAGAGAATTCAGCTGATGATGAAATTTGACAAAACAGCCCTCAATACCATTAGGGCTAAGAGGGATCTTCAAATATGTGGTATCCTCATATTCACTAGATCTTTCCAGATGCTATCAGCTTTGGCTCCTCCTGCCCTCAGTGGGTCCACAGGAGCAGTTCTTGAGAAAGCAGAGGTGATCGCTCATTAGTGAGCTGAATGTGAGCTACACGTGCTCTGTCTGTCCTCCCTCCAACTCAGTGAGAGTCTGTTGCCTGACCCCTAAGCTGGAACTGCTTTCTTTTCTCCCAGCGTGCTTTTAGCTACAGACCACCCAGGTGATCTCAGGAAAAGCACTTGATTGGAAGGAGGCCAGTGCTGGGAACTGGTGTGCAGGCCAGGCAAAGGCAGGAAGAACAGCTTTGTGTTGCCCATTGTCTGGCAGTGCCCACCCCCTGGCAGGCTCCCATCTCTTCCTGGCCTACCCCCTGCCACCCAGGTGCCACACCCCTTGCCTCCTTTCTCCAATCTGCTAATTCAGGTAGGAAGGAATTCAGTCTGGCTTGAGTGCCTCCTTAGCCCTTGATGAAGATAGGGATGGAGAAAGGGTAGCTGGGGGTTAGGGGATCCAATCAAAGACAGCAAGGATGCTATTCTCCTGAAGGCAGGGCTCAGGAAGGCAAGAGCCATTTCTTACTGTCATGCTCAGGGTCTGCATCAGGGCTGGAACAGAAAACTAGCTCTTACTGGGGTTTCTTTTCCCTCCAGGAGGATATGTGGCCTGGCATCTCTGGAAGAACAGTGTCAACTACACTGGTTTGAAAGTCAAGTGCAGTTCACTAGTTAGGTTCCCTTTTTGCTTGGTGCAGTCCATGATTCTTTCCTGAAACTAGAAAACAAAAAATAAAAAAAGGCCAGAGGTGCTTTTTTTTTTTTTTTCCTTTATGTGGGTACCGGGAGTTGAACTCAGGACCTCACACTTGCCAGGCAGGCACTTATGCCACTGAGCTATATCACCAGCCCCAGAGGTGCTTTCTAAGAAGTGATTTTCCCAAACTGTGCCTGTATCTTCAGGTGGCCGAGACTTGGCAGGTAAGGAGGAAGGAGGTACATGCAGTCATCTTGATTCATGAGGGGAGGCATCCTCAGGTCTAGATCAGAACACATGGGCCAGCTCTGGAGGCTGTGGGCAATGCAGGGGGCAGTTCTCATGAGACTCCCTCGGCATTGCTTTCATAGCAGGGTATCTCTGCTCTCCCGGCCTCTCTGCCTAGGCGGGGTCCCATGAGTTGTTATAGTGGTCTTCAGTTCTTAAGCATCTTAAGGAGCCTTCACCAGGGGAGATGAGTACAGCCAGTTTCTATTTAAAGTCTGGTATGGTTTACATGTAGGTGTCCCCCTAAAGCCTCATGGACTCATGGGTAGAGCTTTGGGGAGGTGATTGGATCATGGGGCTGTGCTACTCAGCAGTAGATTAGTCCACTAATGACTTTATAGCTAAATGTGATGTAGGGAGGAGGAGGTGGTCACTGAAGGCATGGCCTGGTAGGTTCTATCTCCCTTTTCCGCCCTTGATCTCTCTCTCTCTGCTTCCTGCTGCCATGCCATGAGCTGTTTCTCCTCTGCCATGCTCTTCTGCCATTCCTGCCTTGGAGCCAACCGACTATGGACTAAAACCTCTACAAGCTGGGAGCCAAAATACTGTAAACTTTTCCTCCTTAGAATTCTGGGTGTTGGGTGTTGTGTGTCAGCAAGAAGAAAGTATCTAAGGCAAACCCCAGTGCCATCTTTTGCAAAGAAACTTTCTACAAACTTCTGCTTTATTTCCTAACATCCTAATGAGCCCAAACAATCTCCTACTTTTAACCTAAAATCACTTAGAATCTTCCCATACAATAATCCACAGCCACTGAATGGGCTGGAACACACCTGTAATCCCAGCTGTGGAGGCTAAGGCAGGATGACTGACACAAGTTCGAGGACACCTGGGCTACAGTGAGTTCAAGGCCACCCTGAACTACATAGCATGAGCCTGTGTCAAATAAATAAATAAACCCCACCCACCATCTCATTCTGAATAAAAGGCAGAGTCCTCAGAAAGCACTTAGAAGGTTTTAAGTGATAAAGTTTCTGTACCTGAGTACATCTATTTCTCCCCAACACCCAACCACAGTGAATGTCTCTGTGTTCTCCAAATAGCATGGCTCACTCCTGCCTCAGGACATTTGTACTTGCTGTCTCTATTCTCTCAAGTCCCCTTTCCTCAGATATACTCATTTCATTCTCTTACTTCTTTCTGATCTTTGCTCAAATGCCACATCTAAAATTGTTTATTGCCCCATCCCCTAGACTTCTCCTCCTTTTTTCTCATTCTTCTCTGTTGCACTCATCATTTAACCAAGATGCATTTTACTTGTTCATTGCCCATCACACAATCCCATCCCCACTAGAAAGTAAGCCGTGAGGAAAGAATGTGGGCTTGTTTTGTTTACTTTTGTGACCCTAGTGCTTAGAGTTACTGCCACATAGTAGGAGCTCAATAAATGTATACTACACAAATAAATCAAGACTCCTGGAACAGCCCCAAACTGGACACAAACTCTTTACGTGGCTTCCTGTGTGAATAGGAGGCCTGAAGTTTCAGTGAGCAATCAGTAACCTTAAATATAAAAAGCCTCACCACTGCTGAAAATGAAAAAGGGTAGACTTTTCTCAGATTCTGCTCTGGACAGGAGTAAGCACCACTCTACACAAAAGCAAAGTAGGTGCTTTCTAACTGGGTGTCTTCCATCGCTCTTTTCCCTCTTTTATCCTGCATTACCTTGAGCCAGCACTCAGCTAATCCACTAATCTTCTCTGTAAGGTATTAAGTGATAAAGGTTTAGGTGTTAGCACTCCCAGGGGGTATTTATCCTTTAAAGACAAATCTTGAAGACCAGCAGTTAGGCAGGATCAGGATGAATGAATCTCACCAGGTAGAATTTCAGATACTGCAAATTTTGGGCCTGGGGTCAATTTGGAATTCTTTAAGATATTGGCAGAGAACAGAAAGTCAGCAGTTTTTAAGCAATGAACATTGATCAATTTGAAACCACGGTAGTAAATACAGATAACGTCATTTCTCCTACACATCTCTCTCATTTATATACTAGTAAAACTTTGCAGCTTCCAAATTTGAGCTCATTTCAGAGCCAAATCTACCTTGTTCTATTTTTTTTCCCTTTGTATCTTGAGGTTTCTCTGCCACCAGACCAAGATATGCATTAGTCCCAACCCCAAATCCAGGCAGGTGAAAACATGGGTGTACATGCACAAACACACCCAGACATGCACACACACACATACACCCCTCACTCACCTTAAATGCTCCCAGATATTCCATCTCTTATTCCTTTCCAGGCTCATCCAAGCTAATTCACTCTTCCATTTCCCACCAGGTCCTCTCTGCTTGATTTGTATATTCAGAGCTATTTCAATGACTGAGGAAGACCACTTGTGGGAAGGGGCTCAGAAGACTCTATACCAGGAAACTCTGAAGGCATCAGCAATTCTTGGAATTCTCATGCCTGGGGCTCAGAGCAGGGCAAGCTGGCTCTGCCTTGGACCCTTCCGGCTTAGTGATCATCCCAAACCAAGGAAATCCAGGTTCATTTGGAGTCATTTGTGAGCAGACTTGGCATGGCCCTGGTGGAATGCCATGTCCTGGTCCCCTGGAGTGGGCTCCTCTTCCTCCACCTGCTCCTTAATCTGGCCCAGAACCAAATGGGGAGTCTCAAGGGTACTACAAGTCACCCTCCCCAGGGCTATATGATGTATATGGCCCCCAAACTCTCCCCCTAGCCCCTGTCCTACTCACTTTTTAACTTTCATCTCCTTGGTAAACTAGTCCACTCTAGAAGCTCCAGGACTCTTTATGCTCTTGAGCTCAAATTGAGCAGTAGGATTCTGTGATGGTTTGAGTGTGTCCCCCAAAGGCTCATGTGTTGGAAGCTTGGTCTCCAGTGTGGGGATGCTGAAAGGTAGTGTGGAATCTTTAAGGGGCAGGGAGTAGTGCAAGATGATTAGGTCACTGGGGCACTGTCCTTGGAAGAAACTAATGTACTTCTCACAGGACCCTGGTTAGTTCTCCTGAGAGGGGTGTCATAAAGAGCAAGATTCTTCCCTCCCTGGTCTCCCTAGCTTCCTATATTCCTGTGTGATCTTCGCCTCTCACATATTCTCCTGCCATCTACCACAGTGTGACAGTCAAGGGGGCTCTTGCCAGAGGCTGAACTGATGGGAGGACCCATCTTGGACTCAGCCTCCAAAACTGTGAGCTAAATAAACCTTTTTTCTTTACAAAGTAGCTAGCCTCAGGTATATTGTTATAACAGAAAACAGACTAATACAGGCTCCAAATTCTGGCCAGAGGTCAAGTTATTGATTTTTTTTTAAGGTTCTGGGGATCGAACCCAAGGCCTCATGCTTGCTAGGAGACACTCTATCATCGAGCTACATCCCCAGTCCAGACATCAAGTTATCACCTAGACATTTCACAACATGTTCTTGTTCATAGCTATTTATTCCTACAGCCATTCAAACTGCAATTCTCATTCTCTGAACTCTTTTTCTTTATCATAAGCACCAAAAAATATTATCTACAAGATCAATATGTAATATCTTCCTAGAATGACAGTTTGACTCAAAAATTTGGAGGACTTGATAGATTAGCTTGTGTATCAATTTTCTACAGTTGCCGTAACTGTAAGTACCATAAACTGGGTAGTTTAAAACAATAGACATTTATTGCTTCAGAGCTCAAGAAGCCAGAAGTCTGAAGTCAAGGCATCAGCGAGGTCATACTCCTCTGAAATCTGTAGGGAAATGCTTTGCCCCTTCCTTGCTTTAAATGGTTTGGCAGCAATCTTTGGTGTCCCTTGGCTTGTAGACACATTGTTCCAATCTTCCATCTCTGCAAACCACTCTCTTGGTGTGGCTCTGTCCTTATATGGCTGTCTTCTTATAAGGATACCAGTCAATCTGGATTAATCCAATATGAACCCAGTCTGAACCAATTACATCAGCAAGGACCCTATTTCCAAATTAAGTTGCATTTTAAGGTACTGGGAATTAGAATGTCAACATATCTCTTGTGGGTGAGTGTGTGTATGCGTGGTGGGCTGAGGAACATCCTTCTACCTACAGCATTGGTTAAAAAATAAAAGTTAAGACTTTTTTCTGGTGCTAGGTGTTGAACCCAGGGTCTTGCATTGCTAGGCAAGTATGTACCCATTAACTGAGGTACACCCCCAGCCTAAGACATTACTTTTATATTAAAATAAATATAAATATAGGAGAAGGAAAAAATTCATATTCATTTCCAAGAAAAAGCCAGCAACTGAAAGACATGTTTGTCATTTGGTGATTCCTGAGGGTACACTCGTAGACCCCCCCAAGGGCATAACTTTCCCTCGGTTTTTCAGGTTTTTCCCTCTTCAGGATTTCTTTGGTGGGAAAGTGTGAAAAGCTGGACCATCAGGCAGGAGCAGGTTTGGCTGCACATAACTGAACACCTGACTTACAGCCAGTTAACTAAGTCAAGTTCTTAAGTAACAAAAAATTGAGAAGTGGGCCGCTTATTCAGAAGTCTGTACCACGTGCTCTGCCTCACAGTTACTCAGTGGCCTCTTTACCTCCAGCATCTTGTATCTGTTCCCCAGGAGAGAGGACAAAGGACAAAAGCCATGTCCATACCGAGTCTGCCCTTTTCCCAGGAGCCCTGCCCACCCCGTTCCACTTATATTGCATTGGCCAACACCCTGTCACGTGACCACCAGAGCTGGGAAATGTAGTTTTCAAAAATCAGGCATGGATCCTGAAAGGAAGGAGAGAAAGGATGTTGAGTAGACAACCTACAGTATCTTTTCCAGATGATGTCTCACATTTTGCTTCATTCTGTTGGGCCACAGTGGTTCTGGGCATATAGGAGGCATGTGGGTACCTGTATATTGACTACAAAGATCTTTTTTTTCTTGTAGGCAAGATGTTAAACATGAAAAAGACGTGAATAATGTCACACAGCCACATGATTAAATGCCAAAATGTCTGGTGCCACAAAATCCAGAGGAGAGAGACCAATTTGAGTTATGTAGGAGCTTCAAGAAAGGGGTTGAAATTTGAGCTACATTTTGAAGGTTGGGTAGCAGCAGCTGTCACGAAACCTTGTTTATATCCCCGGCACATGCTCAGATGGCAGAAGGGAAAAAAACCTATGAGCAGCCTCTTCCTCTTACTGCAGTCTGGGTGAGTGTGCACATGTGTCCCACACTCAGACACAAGTCTTTTACATCTCTTTCTTGGACCTGACTACCTTAGATGGCAGAACTGGCCAGAATCCAGGATCCCAAAATACTAGTGTCTCTTGTTGCCCAAATACACGCCAACCATTCCCTGCCCAGCCCAATCCCCAACAACCTCAGTCACCTTCCCCTCCAGGCCAACTCCCAGCACTCAGAACTTGCCCCACCCAGGATTCCTCCCACATGACTGACCTTGTCCACTTGTCATTTCCAGCAAGTATTGCCACCCTTTTTGTGGCTGCCAGATACCATCCAATCTGTCCCTTTCCTCTAGGCACTTTTGACTTTTTCTAATTCTTGACCATTTCCCACCATTTTATTTTAGTAAGAGGGAGTGACTCAGTATTCAATGTCCAGAATATGGGGTTGTTATGGAAGGGATGCAGAGAGAAAGGTCACTGCTTGGCCTCTAAATTTTAAGAAACACTTTTGGAACGCATGACAGAGAAGGTAATTGGAAGGGAAAAGCTGTTGAATATTAAAAGCTGACACTCTTGAAGAACACAAAGATCATGCCCAAAACAGTAGATATTGAAGAAATCCAGAGGAAACTGGAGTGAGGTTTTCCTTCTGCAGAAAAAATATTCTTTAATTTGGGGTGGTGGAGATGGGTAGCATTCAACTCCCATGTGAGTCTCTGAGAAAGCCTGTACCCAGCTGTGCTTGAGGGAGCTAGAGTAGAAATCTTGGCCTGATTTTCTGGGGCTGGGTGGAGTTAAAGGCCTGAGCACTCAGCCAGCAGCTGAGTATTTTCCTGGAGGGTTGGGAGTAGCTTGGGAGGGGCACAGCCGTATGGAGGCCCTCAGAGTTCCCACAGCGGGGTGAGGGGCCTCAGCTATGCCTGCAATCCAGGCAGGATAGTGGCTGGAAGGTCAGACATGCCAGCATGAATTCCTGATGGCAAGGATGAGGGACAGCTTCCCCACAGCACCCCGAACACCTCTGGGAGCTTGGCTCCACCCTGGGGAAAATGCAGCAGGGGACAATGGCTCAACTGACAAAGATAACCTCCAGAGACTGAGTTCCCCCTGAACTAAGGCTAAGCTTTCTGCCTTGAGCAGGGAATGAGAGCTGGAGATAGAAATCACTGAGAGAAAAATAAAATGAAACATTGTCAGCACACCTGAGCTGATGGCCTGTGAAATCTGGATCTACTGCATTTTTTTGAGGTATTGCTTATCTAAGTAAAAAAAAAAAACTAAAATAAGCTTTTATCTTAAAATAGATTGACATTTACTGAAAAGTTGTGAAGTGAATTCCTGTATACCCCATACCCAGTTTCCCTTATTATTACATTTTTTTATTAGGAGAGTACATTTTTCATAATCAAGGAAACAATACTGGTTCATCATTAACTAAAGTACCTACATTATTCAGATTTTCTTGAATTTTTACCTAATGTATTTTTCTGGTTCCAGAACCATATGAAGACACTCTCTTGCATTTAGTCCTCTTACTTCTTTAGGATCCTTGAGGCCGGGGTAGTTTCCCAGACTTTCCTTATTTTTGATGAACCTGTTAGTTTAGGGAAGCGCTGGTCGGGTGGTGGTTTGTAGGGTGTCTCTCAACTGGAACTCATCTGATGCTTTTCTCATTGTTAGACTACAGTTCTGGGTTTTGGGAAGGAAGCACATAGAGGTAAAAAGCAATTCTCATCCGACATGACTTACTGCTTTTGATATTCACTGTGACCACCTGGCTAAGTTACTTCTTTTCCTCCTTTCCATTTTGTACGCTGGAAGGAAGTTACCATGTGCGGCCCACACTTAAGGAGAAAGGACTGCTATTCCATTTTATGCAGGGCACGGAATTCTTCTGCATTGGAGATTTCTCTCTTCTCTATTTACTTAACGATTTACTAATATCAGTATGCACTCGTGGATATTTATTTTATACTTGTGGTTATAATCAAATAGTGCTCTATTTTCTTGCTCATATTGTTTTAGCTTTGGCCGCTGGAAGCCTTTTCAAATGGCTCCTGTGTCCCTCGGACATCCCCCATCTTTGTGTTGTTGTTAAATAAATTTTTTTGTTTTGGGGGAAGCTCTTCCTTACCTTCAGGCACAACAGGATGCTCCAGGCTCATGTTAAACATTTCCTGTACCAGAATTAGCCATTTCCCTAAGGGGCACTGGCTCTTTTTTTTTTTTTTTTTTTTGAGAACAGTATTAAAAACAAGACCTGAGTGATAAGTGTGTTGTTGCTACAAAACTGTATCCAGGGCCATTCAGGTGACAGAGCAAGGAAGCGTGTCTACTACCCCATGTATATACACCTATCTACAGATTTTAAAAATATATCCATGTATACACAGATGTTAAGACAAACATGAGTTCCTATGAAGTTTCCAGCTCTGTTTCAGTACTACCTGTTCACTGCAGCCTCCTCCGTTTGCCTATGACCTCCTACGTCAACACAGAAAGACCTGGTGGCTACCGTGCACTGTGTAGTTCTTCACGTCCAGTACACATGTGTGATATATACGGGTTTCATCATCCAGTTGTTTGTCTGTCTTCTCCCCAGCATTTGATCCTTTCACCTCTGACATCCATCCCTTCCCTTCCCTTGCAGCCACGACCTAGGTTTCGTAACGCACACGCTGGCTCGACAGGCATCTTCCGTAAGAGTCCATTTGCTCAGATTTCCCCAGGCCCCACACCTTCCCGGGACGCTTTGGAGGAGCGAGAAGGAGCAGCTACGAGGGCGAGGTCAGGCTGGAGGCAGCTGGGCGGATGGGGATTGCCTGGGTCTCCTTGTACAGACGGGCACCCTGCGGCTCCGGGTCTGGAGCAGATAACCTGTCTCCACGACCTCTCTGCACATTCAACAACTGTGAGGGAGCCCATCTAGGTGCCAGCGCCGCCGAGGACGCGCCAACCCAGCGCCCGAGTCCCCGGGCCCCGCGGGCGACAGAAATAAGAATGCAACGGCCCTGCGCTCCGCGGAGTGCGCTCGCGGTGCAGGCGCGCGAGCCCTGGCAGGGGGCGCCACGCCAGGGAGCGTCTGCCTCGGTTGGTCGGTCGGAGCTTCCCTGCTCCTTCCAGGCTCGCGGCGGCTCCGCTCCGAGACCCCCAGCAGGCCGAACGCTCCCGCGGCCACCTCGCTCGCCCTCGGAAGCGCTCAAGGCCCGCGCGGCCCCGCCCCGCCCCTCCCGCGCAGCCCCGCCCACCCGCCGAGCCCACGCTCGGGCCCCTGACGAAGCTCGCCGGAAATTCCCGAAGCCCCTCTTTTTCCTTCCTCTCCTTTCCCTGCTCTCCCTTTTCCTTTCACCCGGGTTCCCTCGGCCGTGATTTCCCCCCTCCCCCTCCTTCCTTCCCCATTTGAAATCAAGATGGAGGCTCGCGGCTGCCGCCGGCGTCCGTGATCCCGGAGATCCCGGAGCTCCGCCGGCCACCCCCCCGCCCTCGCCCTCGCCCTCGCCCTCGCCGCCGCCGCCGCGCGTCCGGCGCGCCGCTGCTCGCGCTCCGAGGCCGCGGCTCCGCGCCTCCCCCGCGGCTGGCTCGCGCTCCCGGGCGGCGTCCTGGTCTATGTGGACGCGCTCCTCAGGCCGAGCCGCCGCCGCCCGCCGCCGCTGCCGCCGCCCCGGGGCTCTGCGTCCCCGCGCCGGGCGCGGGCAGCTGGGCGCTCGGCGTCGCCAGGCCCGGCGCGGAGCGAGCGGCGCGCGGCGCTAGGAGCGCCGGGCCGAGGCGGGCGCGGCTGCAGGCGCCGCCTCAGCCATGAGCGGGAGCAGCGGCAGCGGCGCCGCCGCCCCCGCCGCGTCCTCCGGCCCCGCCGCGGTGGCCAGCGCGGCGGGCTCGGGCTGCGGGGGCGGCGCCGGCGAGGGAGCCGAGGAGGCGGCCAAGGACCTGGCCGACATCGCGGCCTTCTTCCGATCCGGTGAGTGCCCCGCGCGCCCCACACCCGACACCGGGATCCAGACCTGGATCCGGGCAGCACCCTCGGCCTCCTTCCCGGCCGCCTAGGCCCTGCGGGCCCTGGCGCCGGCCCTTTGTTTCTTTCACCCGACAGCCGAGGCGGCGGGGACGGCGTGGGCGGAGGTCCCGGTCCCGAGGCCGGGCGGACGGGCCGGGAAAGCGGGCTGATTCGGTGTGGGTCTCGGGCCATTTGTACCTGGACCCCCTTAGGTCCCAGCAGCAGCCAGGTCTGCTGTGGCTCTCCTCGCTCGGTCGCCTCGCCTGTCATCTTCCCGGCCTCGGTCTACACTTCTGGGAAACCGGGCGGCCGTGACACCCGCCTACCGGGAAGGGTGGGACGCTGGCCGGGCGGACGCGGGGTGAGCCATTGTCCCTGGGGGCGGCCCAGGAGAGAGATCTGGGAGCGCGGTGGCCCGGGGCTACTGCGTGGGCGGCGTGCAGATGGACACAGCGCCAGGTGGTCAGCCGTCCTCACAGGCGAGCGAGGGTGGCCGGCGGGGGGGGCGTGCGGGGCGCAGTGGGCGTGACGGGGCGTCCCCGGGACACCGGCAGCGGCGCCTCCTCCCGTCCGGTCCAGATCCCGCGCTAGCGTCCCCGCGTCCAGTGCCTAGCCCAGTCTGCTCGCGCGTCCGGGCGTCGGCGGAGCAGCAGGAGGAGGCCTCGGGGCTACAGCCGGGAGCGGAGACCTCAGCTGGGCTGGGCGCGGGCCACAGAGGATGCAGACTCCGCGCGGTAGGGCCGGGCGGGCCGGGCGGGCGCCGTGCGTGTACGGGGTCCCAGGGGCGGTCTCGGGAGGGACGGCTAGGGGCGCAGGGGGCGCCGGGATGTGCGCGCGGGGCTGCCGGCTCACGTTTCTCGGTTGCCGCTTTCAAAATCAGCTGCCGGGATTCGGCGACATAGCTTCGACAATACGGGTTATTGGGAGCAGTTGCAGCCGGAGGCCTTGGTCAGAAGCAGAAGTTAGCAGTGCAGGTAGATACCTGATTTAGGGTGATCTCTGTTTTCTTGATCTTTGCCAGGTGGGATTATTTTCGATTCATTTGAACGGATTAAATGTGGCTGGCAGTGACAGCCGCCGACACTACAGTGTCGGCTTGGGGTTAATATGTCCCCAAGTGCTCCCTCACCCATGAGGTCCCTGAAGAAAGCAAGGCTTTAGGAAAACATCAGCCCTTGGTGGGGGGAGGTGAGTGCGCGACTGGCTTAGCAGAGCAGCTCGGTCTTAGCTCTTAATAGCAGAACTGGGATGTGTTCCCTTCATGCCCTGAAGCTAAAGTCTAGCCTGCCTTCTTTTTCTCTCTACCACCTGTCACTGAATAATAGATTCTGTGCAGAATTAAGTTCTTTTCTATTAGAAAGGCTCTTGTACCCTGGAGATGGAATTTTTGGTGCGAGACCAGACTTTCTTACATCTTTATTATACAGAGTCGAAGAATCACTTGTTTTGCGCCTAAGAATCCCAAAAGATCTCGGGTTGGACCGGACACCCACAGAGAGCTGTCCCTACACTGTTCTTGCTCTTGGCTTTGCTTGGGTCTGTCTGTGAAGCCCCAGCTGCCTGGGCTCCTATTCCTGCTCAGTTTGGGCAAGAACCAGGTAATGTTGCACATTGGCTTGAACCTTTCTTTCACCCTCTAAAATGACTCGACAGACTTGCCTTTTGATTTAGTAGGCATCGGGTGCAGTGTCCATCCCAGCGGTAATCTGGAACATCTTTTCAAAAATGAACATCTTTTCCTGCTTTGGGCAGCTCTGAATCCCTGCTCCAGAGCTTGACTGTAATGTCTGGGCCAGTGAAGTCTGGCAGAGCGTAGGGACAGGTTGGTAAGTTGGGTTGGTGGCCTTGAGGTTTGGACAGTCAGGACAGACCAAGCAGGAGGTCTTCGATGGCGACCTCACTGGGAGAGCAGCTCAGGCAGGGGCCTCCTGGGCAGTTTTGATTGAACGTGGCTGCCAAATCCGTTGGTACCATGTCTTAACTGAGATTTAGTAACAGGAAGATAGGTTCTTACTGAGAAGGACAGATGAGGGTGTGAACATTTTTTTTCCGGGGTGTTTTTGAGCCTAGTCTTTTAGATTGCCACCGTGACCTAGGCAAAGGCTTTCTATTGATTGCCTTTCCTTCCTCAGACTTGAGACTGTTTGCTTGGCTGTCTTCTTTTCTTACTTTTATTCCTTCTCCTTGCTCTTATATTAAGCTTTATCTTTGTAGCCACAGATTGGAAACTGGCAGCCACGGTTGGGTGAAAGGAGGAGGAGGAACTTGAGCTTAATAGGACTTTTAAACAATCAGAGCCGTTGAGAAATAGAGTGAGCTACTGTGTGCTTTCTCCATCAGTGGAAGTGTTTAAGCAGAGGTCCTCTACTAAGATGTGGAGTTGCACACTGGGGACAGGATGCCTGCCCCAGAGGGGGCGTCCAGCCCTCAAGGTGGTGCTGGGGACTCTCTCCCTTTTTCTGTGAACCTTCTGGTTCTCTCTGAGCCTTTAATGCCTATATATTATTTTCCATTTCTCTCTCTCTCTCTTTCTCTTTCTTTCTTTCTTTTTTTCTTTCTTCCTTCCTTTCTCTCTCTTTCTCTCTTTTCTTTCTTTCTTTCTTTCTTTCTTTCTTTCTTTCTTTCTTTCTTTCTTTCTGTCTTTCTTTCTGTCTTTCTTTCTTTCTTTCTTTCTTTTCTTTCTTTTCTTTCTTTTCTTTCTTTCTTTCTTTCATTTTGAGACAAGGTCTCAGTGTGAAGCCCAGGGTGCCCTCAAACTTACAGTCCTTGTGAATCAGCCTCTTAAGTGCTAAGATTACGGGCTTATTCCACCATGCCTGGCTTATTTATTTTTTTTCTTTGGGTTTCAGAGCAGTGGTTGCCCTTCTCTGCTTTACTTGCTTAAGGTCTGCCCTCTTATGCTATTTTCATTCTCCACTAGGATCTTGGGACAGAAACACTCTGTTCATTTTGACAAGATTTTTTTTTTTTTTTTTTAAACAGTACTGGGAATTGAACCTAGGACCTTCACACTGCGCTGCATCCCAGCCCCTTTTATTTTTTTATTGTGAGATAGAATCTCCCTGAGTTGCTAACTTGCACAGGATGGGCTCCATCTTGGGATCCTTATGCCTCAGCCTCCCAGTGTGCTGGGGTTACAGGAGTGCACCGCTGTTCCCAGCTCATTTTGACATGTCAATCACCCATTTATGACCTCACACATAGTGGGCAGGTGAACAGTGCTGAAGTGGATTGAGTTGAAAAATGCAATTGTGTGTTAAGGGGCAACTGAGATTTTCTGCAAGTATTAGGGAATTTTGAACTTCAGTCTTCTCCTTTGCATAGAGCTCAGCCTTGAAAAAGATAAAGAGATTTCAAAGAAAAAGGCATCACAGAAATGAACCAGTGAGGTTTTTTGTGTTTTATAGATGTTAGGTTGTGTGAGCGGAGCTCGGTAGAGGTGGGGTCAGGGGCTGGAAGCTTGCACTGGACTCTGGTGCTCTTTCCTGGATGCCTCTCATGGATACGACGTTGCTTACATTAGTTCTCAACCCTACTGGGACCAATCAGTTTTATTGCCAATCTATTTTGGGGCCCTGTTCTTGTGGCAATAAATCATTCTCTCAGAGCTCCCTATTAAATCCTGCAAGAGTGAGTGTGTGTGTGTCTGTGCGTGTGTGTGCCCACGCTTACATAAAAGCATTATTTTTAACCTGCTCGGCATGCTTTAGGTCAGCCTTAAATGAATGCGTGGAGAAGAAAGGTTTGTGGTTATTCCGAAGCTGTCATGCTTGGGGGTTCTTTGTTATTGAATCTTACTCTGGGCTCCTTACTTCAGCTCCTCTCTTTCCGCAGAATACTTGGTGAGAATTGGCCTGGCACTCTGTGAGGGAGCAGCATGCATAACTTTCTATATTTTGATATGATGATTTCCTTATGGAATATTGAGGGTAGCTTTTTATATTTATGCTTCTAACACCACTTAAGTGGCCGGCCTCCAAGCTCGCTATGTGACTTCTGTTGATATTCAGAAACGTGGCAGCTTTGGTCCTTGTAAACGTCAAAGTAATTCCTGTAGGCTGTTGGTACCCTCAATATTTTGAAAAGGGAAACTGAAAAATGTTATTTAATAATGAATGTTGGTTTCTTCTTTTTGAGTGGCACAGACTCAGTTTTAGAAGACAGTAAGGAGATATTTCTAAAAATATTACTGTAAGAGACTTTCGAAATCAAAGAAGAGCAGTAAAATAATCATTAAAAGAAGCTTTTCATTGAGACTGTGTAAACTGGCTTATTGATGTGGAATATGGTATTTTTTCCCTTCGCAACTTAACTATCCAAGTTTCAGTGAAGATTTAAATGGAGCCATTTTAACCATTTAAATGATTAAACGAGATTTAAATGAAGCCAGTGGTGGTGTTCAAAGTGAAGCTTGTGGTTTAAATATGTTCCTTAAATGTATGTTAGAAATGTATAATTAGAATGGACTTTTTAGACTTTTTTAAATGTTATGATAAATTTCATACTTGTTCCTAACCAAAAGTGAAAGATGTGTTTGAAGCTGTCATAATTTAAATCAGCTGGATCTGATGTTTATTTTTGTTTATTTATTGACTCTACTGAGAAAATAAAATTTTTCTCATATCTTTGGCAGAATTCCAAAGATAAGAGAAAAGTCAATTTTTTAATTGATAGCCACACTTTACTGCATAGTAAAGTCACTTATGTTGCTAGGGATGAGCTGTGTTTTATTATAAAAAACAGTCATATAAGGCTTAATAACAAAAAGCTGCACAACCCACTGATAATTCCAATTGGGATCTCTGTTTCAACTTTATAACCTGGCAGAGAGCTGGAGTGAAGTCTGGGTTTGCAGGGACTGGGCACTGTGGAGAGTGAGGAGCCAAGCAAGGCCTGTTCTATGGGCACAAGAGACTGAGGACCAGGAGCAGGGCTGGGAGCACAGGGAGGCCTTGCAGCACAGGGAAGCCTTATATACAACAGCCTCCGTTGTATAATGAATTGGATTTTATTTCCTTAAATGCGTTGTCTTGACAGATTTTTTTTTTTTTTTTTTTTTTTTTTTTTTTTTTGGGTACCGGGGGTCGACCTCAGGACCTCGCGCGCCAGCAGGCGCCTGTGCCGCTGAGCGATATCACCAGCCCTTTTTTTGTATGTGGGTTCTGGGAGTCAAACTCGGGCCCTCGCGCTTGCCAGGCAGGCGCTTATGCCGCTGAGCCATCTCACCGGCCCTTGACAGATTTTTGATAGCACCACTGGCAGGAAACAGTAATGACCACACGACAGTGAAGAAACAGGTTTGAGTGAAAATCCCTCTGACTTCTGGTGCAAGGTGTGGTCTGCTCTGATGCCATACTTTCATCTATGCTCTCCGCAGTACTCAGCCCAGTAGCCTTGGGGGACCTGATGGGGTGATGGGATGATTTTCCTGGTGGACAGGATGCTGTGTGTTACATCTTCTCCTTTCTCAGCTGATGGGGTGGGTGCAGTGGCCAGCAGGGTCCTGCAGTGGGAACAAGGCTGCATGGGTGGTTTAGGTGGTGCAGCCAGAATTCTCGCTTGCTTTTCCACATTGTGCTGAGGTACTGATTGCCTGAACAGTAGGAAAGGAAGGAGTGTGACTGGGGCAACTTCTCCGTGATCCTCCACTTTAGATTTAGCCAGAACCATTCTGGGAATTCTGTTCGCACACCTCTAAGTGAGTGAGAAAAGATGCTGTGAGGCCTCCCTGTGCTCCCAGCCCTGCTCCTGGTCCTCAGTCTCTTGTGCCCCTAGAACAGGCCTTGCTTGGCTCCTCACTCTCCACAGTGCCCAGTCCCTGCAAACCCAGACTTCGCTCCAGCTCTCTGCCAGGTTATAAAGTTGAAACAGAGTTCTCAACTGGAATTACCAGTGTGGTCGTGCAGCTTTTTGTTATTAAGCCTTATATGAAGTCATTCTTGTTTCTGGGAAATCTTGCTCTCACATTTAATGGTTAGCAAGTGCATAAGTACAAGTTTCACTTCTCAGTCACTAGTGGAAACAGTTAATTTGCTTACTCTGCAGAAGTCTTGGGCCGGTGAGATGGCTCAGCGGCGTAAGCACCTGCCTTGCAAGCGCGAGGGCCCGAGTTCGACTCCCGGAACCCACATACGAAAAAGGGGCCGGTGATATCGCTCAGTGGCACGGGCGCCTGCTGGTGCGCGAGGTCCTGAGGTCGACCCCCCGGTACCCATAAAAAAAAAAAAAAAGAAGTCTTGTTACCTTACTTTCCTCTCTTTTGGTTCCCTCTCCACATAAAGAAGCTCCTTGATGCCCAAATGATGAACCACTTGCCCTTTTGAAGTGTTCAGTGTCGCAGGCGAGAGAGCTTGAGCAGACTTCACCTGTGAGGCAGAGGGAGCGGCAATGCAGAGAGGGGACGGTTTCTGAGGTTTTTCCCTTGTGAGACTTCATAGTGAGTGGAAGTTTTTGTTTGATGGCGGATGTACTGTGGAGATGTAAGACCTCTTTTGGTTGTAAATGTACTTGAGTTTTAGATTACTATTTTAATTAGCCATGTGTCTATTCTTATCTGGTGGGGAAGACTGCAGAGGCATCTACAGAGCAAGTCTGATGTTTTGGCAGCATTACTCTAGTTTGGTTTTATCACAAATGTGTACGTTTTAGCAGTTACACCCATGCTGGCAGCTCTCCTGAAAACCTAGTCAACACAGACTAAATTCTAGGTCTTGGGGTACTTCCTGTTAGCAGTGTCCATGACAGTTCATTTAGGCTTATTTTCTTCCCACGTGTAACCCTGGAATGGACAGGGATGAATTGTATGTGGTTTCTGTTCAGGAGAGTTTCTCTAAGCAGTGGCAGGTTTGTCCAGGTAGCTGTGTGACCCCACTTCCTTTCAGTTCCTGGCAAGAGGTCCCAGGTATGCTGCTCATTGCTGCTCTGCTGCTTGGAAGGGCTCAGGCTAGGGTTTGCTCTCTGTCTGTAGTTAGCAGTAAAACACTATGGTATGAGTAGATAAACTGTAGCGCATCCGTTCTGTCAACGCTGAGCAAGAGAAGGCAGTCCCAGAAACGTGATTCCACTTATGTATGACATTTGCAGGAACATTCGTAGTAACAGAGAGCAGCCTGGTGGTTTATTGCTGGGAGTTGAGGTGGAACAGTGCTGCAAGGGCAGTAGGAGCCTGCTGGTGGATGATGGGGCTGTGTTGTATCGTGGCTGCGCTGATCGTCCCATTCCTGTATGTTAAAGTTCATAGAACTGAATCCTGCCGACCCCCCACCCCCCCACCCCAGCTAGTTTGAAATAGATTATTGAAGGCTAGCAAACTGGGAGAAAAACCTTTATTACAAATAAGATGAAGAACTACATGTACTGTACCAAATTTTAAAAGGGCTTAATCAAGTATAAGAAGGAACAATCCAGAAGGAAAATTCAGATGAAGATTTCAAAGAAAGACAAATGGCCAGTAAATATTCAGCCTTACTAGTAATCAAAGTAATGCAGATAGAAACGAAATAACCAATTAATAGTAAAGCCGATATAAGTCATTTCCCTAAGTAAACTTGAACAAAATTGAGTTACTTTGGGAACATTTTCTGTTGATGTGAAAAATAGTAATAGTTGCTCAGACAGTACTGTGTAAGACCAAGCTGTCTTTGATTGCTAAGGATAATCTAGGGAAACTTTAAAAGATAGGTATGGGGAAAGAAAGGTCCCTTTGTGGGTGTCCATGGGAATTACCACTTTGGGAATCTGTTTGGCACATAAGTCAAGTCTGTTGACTTAAAACACGGTGAGCCATCTTAGATAGGGGCAGTCACCATTTCTGTTGCTTCAGATTTTCCCATTTGGGTGATTTTTGCTGCTGTCCAGATAGAAAATGACAAATAATCCACGTAGTGTGGTCTACAGTGCCTCAGTATACCTGGCATTAAAAGACTTTTGGTGGGCATCTTCCTTAGGGGGAAGGTGTCTTGCGTTAGTGTCTACATGAGGTCATTACCCTCTTGTTTTGGCCCTTTGGTGATAGCTGGCATGCAAGGGAGGGTTACTAGCTCAAAACAGGTTGCACAGGCCAGAGTGCATGTCACTTTTATGGTGGAGTCATTTCACTTCCATCTACGTTTTGTTGCTCTTGTCCTAATACATTCTGGTCCAGGAGCCTGGAGGACCCGTGCTAATTAGATGGTTCCCAGGCTGTACATTTTCTTGCCGTTCCAGTTCCGATCACTGTGCCCTGACAGGCCATCCACACAAGAGCAGCTCCTCATGGGGGAGACTTCACTGTGGAGTCACCCGGTGTCAGTGTATTGTTAGCTATAATATTTATTTCCCAATACTTAATTGCACAATGCATAGGGTTCATTTCTGTCAAATCTTGGTAGCATTGTTTATTAGATCCTGTCTGTATTCTGCTGCTTGTTGAATTTGTGGTTGGGTTCAGCCTGTTTGTGAAGTGGGACCTGTCCCCTCAACCAAAGAGCTGGAAACCTTTGACTTTGCGCTCCCTGCAGGATTCAGGTAAATCCTCAGTCTGGGGCCTTTGATTTGGAAACTGGTGTGATGGGCAGTCTTGCTGTGGGCTGCTCCCTCCCTTTTTGCTGGTTCCTGCTATCTCTGTCCTTAGCAGTGTACTCCAGGGAGCAGAATAAGAGGCCAGGGCCAATCATGAGGATGAAGAGACAGCTTTGGAATCAGGGTCCGTAAGCGACTAAAATAGGGGCATTCAAAAAGCAACAGCATACTTGCAATGCCATAGGATGATATTTATTTATTTATTTATTTATTTAATTTATTATTTTTTTTTATGCGGGTACCGGGAGTCAAACTCAGGATCTTGTGCTTGCCAGGCAGGCGCTTATGCCACTGAGCTATATCACCAGCCCTAGGGTGATATTTAAAATGTTGTGTTTATTTCCTTTTCTCTGAAGCCCATTAATGCCAATTCTGTCCTCTAGGAAAATGCAGTAGAATCTTCCTTATCTTTACCACTGCCATCCCTGTTCATCATTTAAGTGCCTATGGTTTGCCAAGAACTGTGCAAAGTGTTTTGTATATTTTTTCTCTTACAGACTCAAATCCCCCCTTAGCAGGTAGATGCTATTTTTGTGTTACGGATGAGTCTGTCATTTTTTGCTGAGGGTAAATGGCCTGCTCCAGTTTGTTCTGCTTGTAATGGCTGCAGCTAGAATTTAAACCCAGGACTGCTGGATCACAAAGCCTCCTCAGGCCCTTTCCCTCCCTGACACCCCACAAAGTCCTGTATTGTCATTTAAAAATCTTTAAAACTGCATGTGTATATCATTGTGTGTGGAGGATCAAAACTATAATTTGCTAGTCTCATACCAAATAAAAGTTCAGTGAAGGATTCCAGTATGCAAGTTTTTCTCGAATTGGTTTGGGCCTTGTAATTTATGTCTTTCTTCGTTTCACCTGATGTAACAGTGATGATACTTTTATGTAGACAATCCCAGTAGCTCCAGTTTTCCAAGTGAAGAGTGTTGGGCGTGTTGAGTTTTACTGGCTCACACCTGTTTCAGCCCGGGGACAGAGTGTTGCTCTGTGTTTCCCAGGCTGCCTGGACTGGATCTAAGTGCTGTGGAGGAAATCTCCCCTGTGCCTGTTAATGCTCAGGGTGGGAGTAGGGGAAGGTCCGGGGGAGCTAGCCAGGGACGGAAGTTTCTCAGGCCAGTGCTTTGTGACACATTATAATGATTACCAGGGCTTCCTTTCCAACGTAAGGAAGGACTAGGGGAAGCGGGGGCAGGTGGCTGTTAAGCTGCTTTTTTGGGGAGTTTTGTAAAGTGGGTGTGGTAATTCCTGGCTTCTCTCTATATAGCTATTTTGTTGCAGCCACTCATTTTTTTACTGTTATTCATGAAGTAGATGATGTTACTTTGTAGCAGTAGGGAGTAGGGTTATTTCCCACTGTCCTCTTTTTAGTGAGACAAGGCACGCATGTGTTCTAGGTTTTTCTATCTAGGGGATACATGTTTGATTCTCACACTTCATTTGGTGTCCCTCAGAATAGATAACATGATTTTCATGAGATCCTGGTTAGGTTTACACCCACAGAAGATTTCTAAGCCTTTGTTTCTCAGCATCATCACCACTCTGGAAATATGTTCTGTTTTTCCATAATTCTCTGTATAACGCCACATTTACTTTGGAATTTTAATAGAAAGTAGACATTATATAATCAGAAGGTGTATTGCACTCTAAAAGTGTACAGCTTTCCTCCTTTTTGCCTTAGGAGTTTCTAAAAGCTTCAAGGTTTTATTTATTTATTTATTTATTTATTTATTTATTTATTTATTTATTTTCATTTCGGTTTAATTGTTAGTTTTTAAAAATTTTTAGAGTGAAAAGAACAGCTATGCCCCCAGCCTGTTAATTTTATTTTTTTATTTTTATTTTTTTTGGGTACCGGGAATTGAACTCATGACCTCGTGTTTGCCAGGCAGGCGCTGTGATGCTGAGCTATATTCCCGGCCCTGCAGCCCATTAATTTTAATTTTTTAAAAAATTATTTTAAAGAGAAGAAAGACAATAAAAACAATGATACAGAATTTCAAAACAAGGTAATAGGAAATTAACAATGGTTAATATATTGCGTATTGTTATCTTCACAGTAGTTGTTCATATTACACGATAAAGGCATGCAAAATTGATCAGACAATATAAGCACAAACCATTCTTTTCAATGAACTTAAAGAAATTAGTAGTATAATTGTCTTAGCTATTATGTGTGGTGTGTGTGTGTATATATATATATTTTTTTTCTTTTCCCTTCCTTCTTTTCTCCTTTCCTCCATCCCAGTTGTTCTTTCCTTTTGAGCAGTTTCTTCCCCTTTCACAGTATCTATTGTACATTTTGGATCTTATTTACTCTTTTGGTTTCTTACACTAGGGAGACAATATGATGTTTACACATGTGAATCTGATTTATTTCACTTATAGGTATGGTCTCAAGTTGTATCCATTTACCTATAAAAGCCTCGAGTTTATCCTTCTTTATGGCTAGATAGTACTCCATTATATAAAAAAGACCACATCTTTTTTTATCTGTTCCTCGGTTGATGGGCATTTGGGTTGTTTCCAAGATTTAGCTATTACAAATTGTGCTGCTACAAACATGGGTGCGCATATATCGCTGTGGTATGATGTTTTTTTGTTTGTTTGTTTGTTTTTTGTGGGTACCAGGGGTCAACCTCAGGACCTCGTGCCAGCAGGCGCCTGTGCCGCTGAGCAATATCACTGGCCCTTTTTTTGTCTGTGGGATCCGGGAGTCGAACTCGGGCCCTTGCGCTTGCCAGGCAGGCACATACACCGCTGAGCCATCTCACCAGCCCTGGTATGATGTTTTTAATTCTTCTGGGAAAATACCCAGAAGGGGAATAGCTGGATCAAATGGGACCTCCAATCCTAGTTTTTTGTGGAAGCTCCACACTGATTTCCACAGTGGCTGTACCAGTCGACACTCCCACCAACAGTGGAGAAGGGTTCCTTTATAGCCCCGCCAGCATTTGTTATTGGTTGATTTGTTGATGATAGACATTAGAAATGAGATGGAATCTCAGTGATGTTTTAATTTGCATGTCTCAAAGGACCAATGATGTTGAACATTTTTTTGTATATTATTTGCCATTTGTATTTCTTCATCTGCGAATTGTGCATTCATCTCAGATGCCCATTTTTGTATCTGGTCTTTGAATTTGGGGGGACTGATTTTTTTCAATTCTTTATATGTTCTAGATAGATGTCCTTTGTCTGAGGGAGAGTTTCCTAAAATTTTTTTCCCACTCTGTGGGTTTTCTTTTCACTCTGTTGGTCATTTCTTTTAATGTGCAAAAACTTTTTCATAGGATGAGATCTCAGTTGTTGATTCTTTGAAGTATTTCCCGTGCACTTTGGGTTTTGTTCATAAAGCCTCTGCCTACACCTATGTCTTCAAGATTTCTACCTACTTTCTCTTCCAGTAGATTTAGTGTTTCTGTTTTAGTATTTAGATCTTTGATCCATTTTGACTTTAGTGCATGGTGATAGAAATGGGTTGAGTGTTAGTCTTTGGCATGTGGAAAGACAGTTTTTCCAGCACCATGTATTTATTTATTTATTTATTTATTTTTTGTGGGTACCAGGGGTCGACCTCAGGACCTCGCGCGCCAGCAGGCGCCTGGGCCGCTGAGCGATATCACCAGCCCTTTTCTCGTATGTGGGATCCGGGAGTCAAACTCGGGCCCTCGCGCTTGCCAGGCAGGTGCGTACACCGCTGAGCCATGTCACCGGCCCCATAGCACCATTTATTAAAGAGGCTTTCTTCCAGTGAACATGTTTGGCCCCTTTGTCAAAGATAAGGTTACTGAGTGTAGTTGTGTCTGCATCTTCTAATCTGTTTCATTGATCCTCAGGTCTGTGTTTTTGCCAGTACCGTGCTGATTTTATCACAGTAGCTTTGTAGTATAATTTCAAGTCAGGGATTGTGATGCCTCCTGCTTTGCCTTTGTTGCCCAGAATTGTCTTTGCTCTCCTAGGTCTCTTCTGGTTCCAAATGAATTTTAGGAATGTTTTCTTTAGATCTGTGAGGTATGCTAATGGTAATTTGATAGGGGTTGCATTAAATCTGTATAACAGTTTTGAGAGTATGGCCATTTTCACAATGTTGGTTCTTCCTATCCATGAGCAAGGGATATCTTTCCATTTTCTGATATCCTCTTTGATCTCTTTTTCAGAGTACTAAAATTTTCAATATATAGATCTTTTACTTCCTTTGTTAGATTGATTCCTTTTTTTTTTTGGATGCTATTGTGAAGGGTGTGGTTTCCCTAATTTCTCTCTCAGTGAGTTTGTTGTTTGTGTACAGGGATGCTATTGATTTTTGAGTGTTGACTTTGTATCCAGCTACACTACTGAATTTGGTTATTAAATCTAGGAGTCTTTTCGTGGAGTTTTTTGGGTCTTCTATGTAGAGTATCGTGTCATGTGAGAGTAATGATAATTTAAGTTCTTTCTTTCCTATCTTTATTCCTTTTGTTTCTCTCTCTTGTCTAATTGCTCTGGCTAATGTTTCCAGAACTATATTGAATAAGAGTGGTGATAGTGGACATCCTTATCTTGTTCCTGATTTTAGATTGAAAACTTTCCATTTCTGACCATTCAGTATGATGTTGGCTGTTGGTTTGTCATAGATGGCTTTTAACAGATTGAGGTAAAGACCATCTATTGCTATTTTCTATAGGGTAATTTTTAATTTTGAGGTAGGGTGTCAGTAAGTTACTTAGGCTCGGCTCAAATTTGTGATTCTGCTGCTACTGCCTCTAAGGGTGCTGGAATTACAGGTGTGCACCACCGTGCCTGGCTATGTAGTAATGTATATGTTTAGGCTAACAAAGGTGGTACAGAGCTCATATCCAGATCAGCTTAGTTGAATTGTGATTTCACTGTATTATTTTTGGGTGTTTAGAGTTGGTTCGTGTCTTCACTGTTCATTGCATTTGAAGTTTTTATTTTATTTACAAGAAGGAGGGAACTTTATTTTGAGAAGCCAGAACAGTGTATTCAAAGAAGGAAGAACGCTGATTTCTGAGTTATTACTGTTTCACCACATTTGCTTTCTCTATGTGTCTCTTTCCATAGCTATAGATACCTAATTTACCTATTTTGTTTCTGAATCATTTGAGAGTAAGTTGTAACCCTTACCTGCGAATGGTCTGGTATTTATTTCTGTGCAAGGACATGCTCTTACATAATGATCAAGATCTGGAAACTAATTTTGATGTAATATCATCATCAAAATCTAATTTTAATAAAATTTCACCAATTGTCTCAGAAATGTCCTTTTTAGCAATTAAAAAGGTAGTCCAGGACCCTGTGCAGGGCCACATACTGCATTTGGTTGTCATGTCTCTTTGGTTTACTTTGATTTAGAACATCTCTTCAGCTTGACTTCCCTGTTATCTTCGTGTTTTTGAAGATGACAGCAGGTTATTTTGAATGCCATCCCTCAGTTTGGGCTGCATAATTCCTCTTGATTAGATTCAGGCTATGCGTTTTGGGCAGGAGGACTGTGCTCTTCCCAGAGCATCCTATGAGGAAGGTGTGGTGCCAGCTGTCCCGCTGCAGTGATGTTCACATTCATCACTTCATCCAGGTGGTGACTACCAGATCTCTCTACTGCATTTATACCTTTGTAATTAGTTGGCTTTTTGTGGGGAGATAATTTTAGGTCCTCTTTATCTCCCTTCTTTCATTAGCTAGTTGCAGCAGCTATTGTTGATCTTTGCCTATATCACTTACTACTGATTGTTGCCAAATGGTTCTGACTGCATTGTTCTTTCTGTATGTAGTTGGCTTTCTACCATAAGTAAGAGCTTTTCTTTCTGCTCAACTTACTTATATATCTGAGTATCACTTTATGCAATGTGTTGTAATACTTTGGTATCATTGTTTAGTTTGATGCTCAAGTTGTCTGAAATTTGACCAGTGTGGGTCCCTTCAGGCTGGCTCCTTTTTGTTTGTGACCTGTTTCCATCTTATTGATTGACTGATTGATTGATTAGCACTTTCTTTCTTTCTTTTTTTTTTTTTTTTTGTGGGTACGGGTGGGGGGTCGACCTCAGGACCTCGCGCGCCAGCAGGCGCCCATGCCGCTGAGCGATATCACCGGCCCTTTTTTCATATGTGGGATCTGGGAGTCGAACTCGGGCCCTCGCGCTTGCCAGGCAGGCGCTTACGCTGCTGAGCCATCTCACTGGCCCCAGAACTTTCTTTCTTGCACAATAAGTTCAAGGATCATCTTTGTACTCCCTTGCCCTAGCCTTAGGATCAGCCATTTCTCTACGGAGCCCTGGTTCCTTTTAGCAGAGAGTGGTATTTAGAAACACAATCTGGTCAGTAAATGTGCTTATTGCTACAGGGTATCAGTGATTTTAGAACCTCTCAGTGAGGGAGCTGGAATATAAGTATACATATACACATACTTTTATATGCACATATTTATACAAAATTAACAGATGCACTCAGACCGCACCTATCTATCTTTAATAAAAATCTGTTTATGCTCATGTCTCCAATTCCAGTCCAACTCCACAGGGTGCATTTTAAGTCTTTCCCTTTCTATGTTTGTAATTCTTCTCTGACAATGAAGAACCTGGCTTCTACTGTACTCCAAGTATTTACTTCTTTACTCAATCCTAGAACATGCAAAAGTAATTTCAGAATGCTAGTCCACACCCAGGCGATACATGAGCCTCCATCTTCAGGTTTCAACTGTTCAATTCGGCAGCTAGCTGTCAGCTTCTGTTCAGCTCAGGGTCTTGTCAGTTAGTCATCCAAACAAAACAGATGAAGTAATGCTCTGCACCTCCCGAGAGGCGTGTTAAGGAAAGAGCTGCCAAACACCATCAACAGCTTACTTTCTGGTGATGTTGAAGCACAAAATTGAAAAATAAGGAGTTGCCAAAAAAGGGAGATTAATTTCTAATAGATACAGTTTATAAAAGTGATACCTATTGTGGGAAAAAGTTATCATCTTCATCTCAGTGTAGTAATTGCCAGAGAGAAGAAATAAGCAGGGAAGTGTTGGGCTAATAAGTATGGGTAAGGAGGTGTCTGTACATAAAAGGTGGAGTGAGAATGGGTGTGTGATAGATGAGGTTGGCTTAGGCTCATCTTTTATCAGGCATCCAGTTCATTCTTCAAGTAGGGAAGAGGCTCACTTCATATGTTGAAGTCATGAGTCATGACTTGAAAGAGCATTGCTTGCTGCCCTCCATTGACTAAATATTTCTTCCTAGAAGCCACCTGCAGTAAATTTTATGCAGTGATGTTTCTGCTTCTGTGTCATTTCTGGGAAGTGTACACACACACACACACACACACACACACACACAGACACACACACACACACTCACTGTCAGGCCCAGAAATCATGGAACGGTAGGCAAGATCTTATGTTACAGGCAAAGTATTTGCTATTTGGTGTTTTCCTCATGAAATGATGATGTGGAACATAGGTTCCTCAATTGCACATGTTATGTTCAGTACTTTCCATAAATGTTCTCATGCTGGGTAGATGGTGTTCTGGAAAATTTGACCTATTTCTAGGAGCCCTTCCTGTGACAGCCATTTTATCAGGAAAGAAGAATCATAACTTGCTCATTAGCATTTTAAGGAGGAAAAGCTTTTGATATTGAGAAAATTTGGAGAGTAAAAGGTCATGACTGTTGGGGGGGTGGCTGCTGATGGGTCAGAAACTTGAGAATGTTTTGGGGGCTTGTGGAGATGTTCTGGAATTAGTTGGTGTGGTGATGATTTCACAACAGTGGGAATGTACTGAAAACCACTGATTTGTACTTTCAAATGGAGTGAATTTTATAGTATGTAAATTACATACAGGTAAAAAAAAAAGGAAAAGGCATGGCTAAGTATGTAGCACATTTCAGATTCTTAAATAAGTTTTAGAGTGCTTCCTGCGTATCAGCTACTTAGTATTCATAGCCTCTTGCAAGATGGCAATGATACCTAGTGTTATACTGGAGGAAATTGAGCTCAGAGCTCACTTGTGCAGATCAGGTAGCTATTTGGGGAAGTCTTGCCGTTTCTAAGTGCCCGGTGTGTAGTACAGAAGGTGGGCCAGAGCCTTGAGTGCCAGCAGGAGCTGGCCTGGTTGGTGATGGTTTCTTTTCCACTGACATGCGTCTCATACTGTTTGACTCCATTTTAAAAGGGAGTTTTCTATTTCTGCCTTTTTATTTAAAAAAAAAATTTTGGTGGAAAGAAATCAACTCTTGTTTGAAGGAGGGGATTATGGAGACGATCTTCAGATATATGGTAGCATGTTTGGAATTTTATACACAACTTGGATTAGCTTTTTAGGACGTCTCAGTCAGAAGGCACAGACTGCTTTGGACAGATTGTCTTGGACCTAGTGGTATATTTTGGGGCAGTGAAGGGCACAGCTGAGAAAGTTTAGTTACTTTAGTTTAGTTCAGATATTCTGGGAAAGTTAAAGGGAGAAGTAGCTTTCTGCTGTGCTCTAACTGAAAATAATCTTAACATGAAACTTCCCAGCCCGTGCTTTCCTGCTAGTGGGAGTTTCGTATCCTTGGATGTTGGAGTTATTCTTTTCACTAGCAATGACTACTAAAACTTGGAATACCCTCCAAAATGTGAACTGTATTCATTTGCGTAGGATCACTTATACTCTATTGAACAAACTTTCATTGTGCCTGTTTTAAAACTGAGCTGTCATTTCACACAGTGTATTATAGCTTCACTAAGACATCTCACAAGGAAGATGAATTTGTGTGGCTTTGCAGTTACTTTTGGGAACAGTTCCTGAAAGAAATGAGCCATTGAAGACTTTTGTTCTTTGTAGCATTGACATTTTCTCCCCTGATCATTTACATTAAAAATACATAAAGCAGGTTGGGGTTTGTCTTCTGTGTAGAGTGCCTGTAAAGGGGCCAGAGGCTTGACTGGACTAGAGCCTCTCAGTTCAATGTCTCCTGCCAGGTGATGACCTTCTTAGGAATTTTTTGTCTGTCAGCCTTGTCTCTCAGTTCCAAATGCCTAGCTTAGAATTAGTTAGCACTTGAAGTGGTTTTCATCTTCAAAGGATTTTATGGGCATTATTTAATGTATGTGACACTGTAGTGAACGAGCTGTTTATCCCCTGAGCAGCGTCACTATGCCAGGTG
Source organism: Erethizon dorsatum (assembly GCA_028451465.1). Lineage (NCBI taxonomy): Eukaryota > Metazoa > Chordata > Mammalia > Rodentia > Erethizontidae > Erethizon > Erethizon dorsatum. The sequence continues at coordinate 64,135,004 of CM051833.1, forward strand.
CCATACAGCTGGAGAAGACAAAAATAGTGTTCTACCCAGTGGGAGTTCATAGTCTAAAGAGGCAAGATGATTAGGCAGATTCATTCTTTTGGCCTCTTTTAAAAATGTACTGGGGAGTAATGTAGAAATTAAAATTAAAAGAAATGATCAACTAGCTCAAGTCTACCTAATTGAAATTGCCCTCAAGGTGAAAATGAAATTTGAGATGCTCTTAAAAAGACATAGTGTATTAATTCCCACTCATCACATGTTCATTGATACATGTAGTATTTTCCCATGTTACAAGTGAGGCGCGTTACTTGTGAAGACTGGGTAGAATCAGTCTCAGTTCTCATTCCCTGTTCATCCCTTGCTACCATTAAAGCTCCTGTTTTGTTTGAATGGTTTAGGATGGTGCTTTGGAACCAGGGTCACGTCTGAGTCTCAGACATAAATTTCTGAGTGGCAGACCAGGCAGCTTATCCCCCTGCAGGGATAGGCTCAGGTGGGACTTGGGCTTTTGCCCCTGTCAGCCTCTGCAGCCAGTCTGTGTCCTGAGCTCTCGGAGTTCCTTATCTTTGTGTTTGCTGGTCCCTCTTTGTGGTTTTCCTTCTTGACTCAGCTTGAGCATTGCTGCGTTGGGAAGCTGCACTTATCCATCCTGTCCCTGCCTCCTGGGAGCTGTTGGTATTGGCATGACACCTTGTATAGAACTGGATTCTGGAGCTCATCTTTTGGTTTGAAATTGTACCTTCACTTGTGAATGTGAGCTTCTGGCATGTCTAACCCCAGTGCAGACTTTAAGTAGAAGCACTGTAAGAAATTGCTGATTTATGCGCATAGTTCCTTAACTATTAGAATCAGCTGGATTTTTTTTACCTCCCTGATAATAGGGAATGAACCCAGAGCTGCTGCATGAGCTAATGTCCAGACCTTTTTAAAGACAAGGTCTCTCTAAATTGGCCAGGCTGGGCTGGAACTTGCAGTCTTCCTGCTTCAGCCTCCCAGAGTTCTGGGAGTGTGGGCATGCACTACTACACCTGGATTGGAGTCTGTGTATTTAAAAAGTTCTACTGGTGATTCAGATGCACAGCTAGGTTTAGGAAACACTAGGTGCTACAGCATATGTGTTAGTTGTGGGTTGTGGGACTGTATCAGTCTGTTTTCTGTTACTCTAATGAAATACCCAAGGCTAAGTACTTTATAAGGAAAAGAAGCTTATTTAGTTCACAGTTATTTAGTTTATTTAGCTTATGGTTTTGGAGTCTAAAAGTCGAAACTGCCTGGTGGCTGGTATGGCAAGCCCCCCTACCATTATGTCGTGGGGAGTGGCATCATGTCATGATGAGAGCACGTGTGAAAGGGAGAGCTTGCACCGCCAGACAGGAAGGTAGTGTGACTCTGGGGTCAGGCTCATTCTTACAACAGCTTGCTTCATGAGAGTTAAGGGTCCCATGCGAGTTCCCCTAATCCCTTCTGAGGGCAGTGCCCTGGTGAGCTGAGGACCTCACACTAGCCCCTAGCTCTTAAAGGTCCACCATCTACCATCACCACCACTGAGGACCAAACATCCAATACATGAACCTTTTGGGGACAAAACACATCTAAACCATAGCAGGGACCTGGACCAGTTCTCGGTAAGTGCAGTTAGCAGAATCCTTCTGGTTACATAACCTGAAGCAAGCAGAAAAAGTGAACGCAGTCCATGTATGATGGGACATGCTTTGTGAAGGAGAAGGCCCTGGCACACGGAGCTTTCTGCCCTGTGAGCAGACTGAAGGCCCAATTGGCCTTCCAAACTAATTTGAAGTCACCATGTTGCCACAGAGATATTAGGTAGTGTTGAAGGAGATTAGAGAAATCACATTGTAAATTACCAGAACAGGTGGCTTGCAATTTAACACTCTCCTAGCCCATATTCTTTGTACTGATACTTGAGAACACTAAAAATATCAGTTCTTACTTTGTTCTTTTACCTGTAAAAATGGCAGTTAGTATTGAGTGAGGCCTAAAACAGCTACTATTTATGCTATGGACACAATACCAGATGGTGGGGGGTTATTTAAGGCATCTTTAACTTTGCTCTGAGAAACCCATGTGTAGTTTGTTACTTTTTTTCTGTTCCCACTTACAGTTTTCATACTTCCCATTATTTTTGTTGTTGATTTAATTTTGTGATGCTGGGGATTGAACCTTGTGTCTTTTTTTTTTTTGGTAATAGGAATTGAACTCAGGACCTTGTGGTGCCAGGCAGATGCTTGTGCCACTGAGCTGTATCCCTGGCCCTGAACCTTGGGTCTTGTGCATGCTAGATAAGCACTCTACCACTGAGCTACACCCTTCCCTTATTATTTGGATAGCACCAGTCAGGAATAATTTTTGCCTCCTGGCCTGGTAAAAATCGAGATGTGATGTTACAGCTACTATAAGATTACTGTAGCTTCAGGCAAAATAAAGGGTATGTGACCAGCCAAATAAAGCATGTTTTCTATAAGGAGACCCTTCTGCAATTATTTTCTTTGCTGTTGTAGCTTGGGACTGATGTGCAACTCTTTTTTTTTTTTGTGGGTACGGGGGGGTCGACCTCAGGACTTTGCGCGCCACCAGGCGCCTGTGCTGCTGAGCGATATCACCGGCCCTTTTTTTTTTTTTTTTTTGTATGTGGGTACTGCGAGTCGAACTCGGGACCTCACGCTTGCCAGGCAGGCGCTTACGCTGCTGAGCTATCTCACCGGCCCTGATGTGCAACTCTTAAAGACTGTCTGCCTTCTTATGGACACTTACTGTCTCTTGCAGGGAGCTGCAGCTTGTCTGGAACTCTGGCAGATACCACAGAGTCATGTGTACTCTGATGATTATCATCTCGTGAGGATGATCAGAATGGATAGTACACTTCAATCAAGGAAATGATAGTCCTTTGAGCATAATTTAAAAATTCAGTAAAACTTACCTTGTTTTTGAGGTACTTGTAGTTATACATACATTAGCATAATTGTTTCAGATTATTTTATTGTTACATGCTGAAAGAAATTTTATTTAGGAGTCCTAACAGGCTCTCATTACATTTTCATGAGCTTTATTTCTCATGTGTCATACATTAATAGTTATTTACAAAATAAGTAAGCTTTTTAGTTTGCATGCAGTTCCTGAGTTGCTCATGCATCATTGCATTTTAAACTGAATGCAGATGTTAACAGTGGTGGGTACTTCTCTCCCCACATAAGTACTGTTAGTGAGCCTAGGCTGTTGCTTTGATGGCAGTTTGTGATGCTCCTCAGCAGTGGGATGCAGAGGCCAATTGTGAGCCTGACGCTGTTAGAAATAGTAATTTCTCCTTTGGGATGACTCATTCAAGTGACACTTATATGCCCAGGCTAGAAAGTTATTTTAAATGTACCTGGTAATTATTTCAAAAAGCATCTGAAACAGTCTGAACAGAAGGGCTTGGCCATTGAAGGAGTGGGGAAATGTGGGAATAAGCTGCAGTTTCTTTGAGCGTGTTGTACCACACAGCAAGGTTGGCTCAACCTCCTGCAGCACACAGGATTAGTGCCAGCTTGGATAATCAGATGCAATTGCCTGGTTGTTGAGATACATGGCTCAAGGAGAGGCTGTTTGGCTCTTTGATGCCACATGGTAGTGAGGAGAGACTGACAATACTGTATTTGTGGAGACTGGTGTGGGTTGGGCAGGAAGGCTCTGCTGGGCTCCAGCTTGGCTTTTTAAGATCGCTTCAGGTAGATTTAAACTGTGACCCCTCAGTCAGCTGGTTATCTTTGGTCAGAGGTTTGTCCTGCAGGGATTGAGGTGTTGTCTTTTCTATTATTCCCTTGTTTATCACTCACCTTGTAGGAGAAATTTCCTCATTGGAGTGTCTGTGGGTTTAAGTCAGTCTGCTTTCACATACAGGCCCGTGTCCTGAAGTGTTAGTATCATTTTGCCTTTTGAATTCGTTTAAAAATACCAAGTGCAGATCCAGCCCCCAGAACCCTGGGTCTGCATGGCACACTGCAGCAGAGTGGTTGACCCTTCCACTTTGTCCATGGATGCTCAGGGTCCTGGGAGCTCGCAGTAAAGGAAAGGCACGCTCAAGGCAAACAGCTGAATCAAGGTGGTCTCCTCCTGGTCCATGCTGCCCTTTTAAGTTTCCCAGTAGCTCTGTTTTTATTTCATCCTCAGGTACTCTTCAAAGGGACTTTCCTTTGTTCAGGAGAGTGACTCACCCAGCCCTCCAGTCATGTCAGTGCCCCAGCCTTCCCTAACAGTCTCCTCCACCCAGAAGTAAGCTTTTCCAAAAAGCCCCTGAACCCTGTAGGTATTATTACTAATGCCTTCCTTAAGGAGGCATTAACTCTTACTGTGGTGGTGTACCTGGGTTTTCCCCCTCTAGAGGCGGAAAAGGCAACCAGGATGGGATGGTTGGTAGCTGCTGGGGGCACATCCACTGAGTCCCGATTTGCTGAATTCGTGAATGTCTTTGTTCCCTAAGGACTCTATCATCCTTAACTCCTTTTAACTCATTCTTCCTTTTTACTGAGTTTCTTTTGTCTTTGTTCTTTGACCACTTGAGAGCGGCAGTTCCACTCCTGGTCATTGCCAGATTTTGCTAGAGGCAGAGTTAGGAAGTTTGGGATGCTCCCTGTGGAATCTGCTAGATTCTGCCCTGTCCTGGAACTGTGAGACAGAGCCATGCCCTGTTCACCCTCTGCCCTAAGGCCATGAGTCTGAGCCCGGTTTCTGCCTGTGTTGTTTTGTCTCTATTCCTGTACCTTTTTACCAACAGGTTCTCTTGACTGATTCTGTCTCTGCTTGGCCCCACACCCTTTAATCACAGTTTTATCTAATTTAAAGTGTGCGTTTGTGATGATTGTGGTAAATTGGTTTAACAAATAAGTTTGATGGGTCTAATTTTGGGGAGAGGTCATTTGATTGCTATCCCTAAACTATGATACATTATTCTCAAAAATCAGTTTGGCTCACATTCACTCCAGCACATTAATTTCTTCTTGATATTTTATTTTCCAAGCTGTGATTTACACTGGGAGTAAGTCTTACATTTGTGCCCCTAGCGCTGGGCACACAGTCTCTGCTTAGTAAACCTCTGCTGGATGAATGAGCACATGCTTCATCCATCCCCAGGTCCAGGGGCCAGCCCTTTCTGTCTCAGGAGGCTGACGTTTGGTGGAACTGTTGAGCCTGCAGACTTGGGCTGGAGGCCTGAGCATTTTATGGTATAGTGCCCTCTCCATAGATGTTTGTGAGAGGGAAGCGAGAGAGACGGTGTGTTCTTGCAGATGAGGTATAGGTATGGAATACAGGTAGAGGCAGTAATGGAGGAGGACAGTTGATTAGAAGAAACTGTCATTTTTTTCTTGTTGGACTGTGTAGATGTTGCTACTGTTGACCTATTTAGTGTTGTTTCATTTTCCTCGTAGTTGAGTCCTGTAGCTCCATGCTTTGTTCTTTGCCTAGTGTCTTCTGAGTCATCCTCCCTTCTCTAGAGTAGCCAAGAGCCCTGTGGACCCTAGTTGATATTTGCTGATTGATTACTGGGTTTGGTTAGTCACAGTGGAGGGTTAAGGAGCATCCACTGTCAGGTTTCCTTTAAGATCTAAGATTCAGTTGTGTCTGAATTTTTTATTTTAGAGAGTCAGTTTCCTAATGAGCAGATTGTGGAAAGGTAACTCTAGGGGAAAGATAGCATTGGAAGGATTTTCTAAGCTCCTCGGGAATATTTTATAGAAGCATTTTTCCACAAGCCAGTTAGGAATGTTCTGAGTCCCACCCTGTATCCCCTTTTCTGTACTTTGCTTCCATTTCTGGGCCTCCCCCCCCCCTTGAGGCTTTATTTATGTCAGTCTGAGAGCAGGCCACAGGGCTTTTTTAAGTGATATGCATCAATATGAGGCCAACCTAGTTTTTAAATAGGTCATGTTGTTTCTACTAAATAGGATTTCAAACACTCTCTCTCTAAAGAGAAAGTATTTTAAGGAAAGATGACCAATGGCCCAAACTCAACTGTGTTGATAGGGCTTGCCAGAGTATTAGCACTAGCAATGCAGGTTTCTGGGGCCTGTCTTGGGTGGACTGGACCTCCGCAGACAGTACTGAGGGAGAGGCTGCAGCGGGTCAGACACGCGAGGCCTGGGGCATATTGGATGAGAAGGCCAGGCATGGGCCCGGAAGGGGCTCCTGGTCCCCCAGCAGCTCCTTGACTCCAAACAGGCTCAGAGAGGAGCCATTTCCAGCAGAGTGCTCCAAGAGTGTTACCACCCCCCACCAAAGTATTCTTGCTTTACCTGTCATATGTGTATTTCTTTTTTTTTTTTTTTTTTTTTTTTAATTATCCAAACATTATTGGCACAAACCTTACTCTTCAATGAACTAAGTAAAAATCATAGTGTATCTATCTTAACCATCTTATATATATATATACAATTTTTTTTCCCTTTCCCTTCTTTCTTTTCCCTATTCCAGTCTCTCTTTCCTTTTAACCAGTTTCTTTTTGATTCACCATGTCTATTGTACATTTTGGATCTTATTTACTCTTTCAGTTTCTCATACTAGAGAGACAATACGATGCTTACACATGTGCTTCTGGTTTATTTCACTTATGAGTATTTTCTCGAGTTGTATCCATTTACCTATAAAAGTCTCCAGTTTATCCTTCTTAATGGCTGAATAGTACTCCATTGTATAAAAATCCATTCCTCAGTTGATGGGCATTTGGGTTGTTTCCAAGATCTGGCTATTACAAATTGTGCTGCTATAAACATGGGTGCACATATATCGCTGTGGTATGATGTTTTTAATTCTTCTGGGAAGATGCCCAGAAGGGGAATAGCTGGGTCAAATGGGACCTCCAACCCTAGCTTTTTGAGGAATCTCCACACTGACTTCCACAGTGGCTGTACCAGTCGACACTCCCACCAACAGTGGAGAAGGGTTCCTTTTTCCCCACAGCCCCTCCAGCATTTGTTATTAGTTGATTTCTTTATAGTAGCCATTCTTTCTGGGGTGAGATGGTATCTCAGTGTTGTTTTAATTTGCATCTCTCGAATGACTAGTGATGTTGCACATTTTTTTGTATATTTATTTATTTGCCATTAGTATTTCTTCATCTGAGAAATGTGTATTCATCTCAGATGCCCATTTTTGGAGTGGGTCTTTAAATTTGGGAGGTCTGATTTTTTGAGTTGTTTATATGTTCTCGATAGTAATCCTTTGTCTGAGGAACAGCTGGCAAACATTTTTTCCCACATTGTGGGTTGTCTCTTCACTCTGTTGGTGGTTTCTCTTGCTGTGCAAAAGCTTTTTAATAAGATGAGATCCCAGTTATTGATTCTTTGGGATAGTTCCCGTGCGGTTGAGTTTTTATTCATAAAGTCTTTGCCTACACCAATGTCTCCAAGGGTTTTACCTATCCTACCTTCCAGGAGATTTAATGTTTCTGTTTTAATATTTAGATCTCTGATCCATTTTGAATTTAGTTTAGTGCATGGTGAAAGATATGGGTCTAGTTTTAATCTTCGGCATGTGTAGAGCCAGTTTTTCCAGCACCATTTATTAAAGAGGCTATCTTTCTTCCAGCGAATGTGTTTGGCACCTTTGTCAAAGATAAGGTGGCTTAGTATGTCTGGGGTTGTTTCAGCATCTTCTAATCTGTTCCATTGATCTTCAGGTCTGTTTTTTTGCCAGTACCACACTGTTTTTATCACAGTAGCTTTATAGTATAATTTCAAGTCGGGGATTGTGATGCCCCCTGCCTTGCCTTTGTTGCCCAGAATTGCCTTTGCTATTCTAGGTCTCTTCTGATTCCAAATGAATTTTAGGATTGTTTTCTCTAATTCTGTGAGATATGCTGTTGGAATTTTGATTGGAATTGCATTAAATCTGTATAACAATTTTGGAAGTATGGCCATTTTCACTATATTGGTTCTTCCTATCCAGGAGCAAGGGATATCTTTCCATTTTCTGATATCCTCTTCAATCTCCTTTTTCAGAGTACTGTAGTTTTCAGTATAGAGGTCTTTTACATCCTTCGTGAGGTTGATTCCTAGGTATTTCATTTTTTTGGATGTTATTGTGAAAGGTATTGTTTCCCTAATTTCTCTTTCAGTAAGTTTGTTATTTGTGTACAGGAAGGCTATTGTGTATTTCTTAATAAAGAACAATTTACATCTGTCTCATAAGTTCTTTTTATGACTGTGCTTTTTATTTGTATTCAAAATCAACTGATAATAAAGAGTGTGATACTGGGAAGCTGTCCAAGCCATGGTCAGTCAAGAAGGGAAGAGACTAAAGTTGGATTTGCAAAGTACTTCCTCAAAGAACAGTAATAATTTCTGGCAAGATCGTTGAAAAGTTTCTAGAACACTGTCTTATATTTGTAAAATTGGAGAGAAGCCTGAGGAGCTGTGAAAACTGGCTGCTCTCACAGGTGTAAACATTCACAGTCTCACAGTCAAGCACATCCTCCCCGAATCAGTGAAACGCTTTATCACTGGTTATACGGGCCTGATGCATGTGAAGTGCATGTGTCGTGGATTTAGTTCATGACCGAATTTTATGCACTGTTCACATTCCCTAATGAAAGAACCATACTTAGGTTTCCTCTACAGTCCCCTAGTTAGGGAGGAAGAAGGTCCTGCAGAAGTAAGCTAAACAGAGAGTTTCTACATACATTACATGTCCCCCCCCCCCCTTTTCTTTTGGTGGTACTGGGGATTGAACCCACAGGGGCTCTACCACTGAGGTACATCTCACTCACCCCCTTTTATTTTGAGACAGGGTTTTGCTAAGTTGCCCGGGCTGGGTTTGAGCTCTAGATCCTCTTGGCTTAGTCTCCCAAGTAGGTGGTATTATAAGTGTACACCACCATACCTGGCAATTATGAATCTGAATATTTGGCAACAGAATGTGATTTATGTAGCCTGGTATGAAACTGTTCAGTTTTCCTTATAGTTGTTTTCTTTTTTCTTTTTTTTTATAGATGCTTTTCAAGAGGATTGAAATTTATTCAATAACTTTAATAATAATTTTGTTTTTCTATAGTAGAATAACTTGAGTTTATATTGCCTTGGGTACTGATTTCTAGTGCTGGATGTGATCTTGTGTGTCCAGCTCCTTCCTGTTTCTTCTTACTTGGAATTCTGCCCTTTTAGCTAGTGTTTAATTTGTCTGGCTTTATTTTGTTGCATTGACTTGATGGTGGGTGCTATTTTTTTACTATCATTTGCAACTTAAAAATTTAAACTCATGTTACTCTATGTTCATATTATTCATCTTAATTATTGATCTTTGTTTCAGCCTGCTTTTTGGAATAAACCTATGTCGAAATGCAAATGTATTGTTGGAAGTGTCACCAAGAAATCTAAGTTGGACTGAAGGGCCTCTCGGGGGGCAGGCCACAGTCTTTGTCCACAGGATGGAAAGGGAGCTGTGGAGCAAGGTGGCTATGCCAGCTTTTCTGCACTCCTTTGATGGCCAACTCTTGTGGTCACTAGGCGCCCTTTGCTGCAGGTGTCCTCAGATCCACTACTTAGAAAGTTAGTTTTTTTGACTGCTCCTCTTAGAGTTTTGCTTTTTAATTGGGTTATTTGAGGTGAATGCACAGTTTAAGTTTCTTGTTCTTTGTTTTGGGCAGAATTAAAGGGAAATTTAAGATGTCCTGGTCTGCTTGTGTTCATCACCTCTGTTGTACTCTTAATGAACAATAAACAGCCTCTGTTCTTTCCTCATTTTTATTTATTTTTAAATTTTTTAAATTTTTATTTTTTTGTGTGGGTACTGGGAGTCGACCTCAGGACCTCGCGCTTGCCAGCAAGCACTTGTGCCACTGAGCGATATCACCGGCCCTTTTTTTTCCCCTTTATGTGGGTTCACGGGAGTCGAACTCAGGACCTCGTGCTTGCCGGGCAGTTGCTTATGCCGCTGAGCCATCTCACTGGCCCCTTTCCTCATTTTTAGATGGAAGGTTTCTCCCATTTTTATTTTTACATGTAATTTTGGATAGTACAAGAGTTGTATTTTTAATAAAGTATTTTTAATTTTAACACTTCGTTTTCTTAATTTTGTAGGATGGGGTCATTCCTCATCACCATAGATTAGGTATGTCTGAGTAGCTCTCCATTGATCCCAGATTTTATTAATGACTGAAATTAAGGATCTTACTTCACAGTTGGAAATTTTGAGTTACTGTTCTGACTTTGCCACTGAATCCCCCAAACAACCTGCTGTATCTGCCTTATTTTGTAAATTCTTATGTTGGTTTCTTTTGTGGGTAATTAACAAGTATTTGGTATTCTTTGTTTTATTCCACTGGAGTGCTTAAGTCATTCTCATAAACACAGTGAAATTCAGTGTGATTTGTTTGTCCTTATTCTGTGCCATAATGGTATTAAAATTGTTTTCTCAGTCTTCTAATTTTAATTTCTTATTTTGGGTTTATCTTGAGTTCTTAAAAAAAGGATCACCCACTAGTAGATTTCAAATCTACCTTTGGAAAATTACAAGTGAGAAGTACTTAATGGCATTTTAGGATTAGCTTGAGAATATATGTAAATTGATAGATTTTGGATTATACAGTTCTTTTGTTGTCAGCTGCAAAGTGATTTGGTAGAGAAAACGTTTTTAAAAATGGTTTATGAGAGCAAATGTAGCCACTTTTCAGAGGCAAAGGAGAAAGTTGTTTAGAAAGGTGTGGCTCCAGGTGGCTTAATGGAAAACAAATCAAATTGAGGGGAGCAGGAGAGAGAAGGAAGTAGGGGCATTGGAAATCAGGTCAGTTCCTAGGCTCCTGTGAAATTCATTTATACTCCTGGAATGAGCTTTCTATATTTTATTCAAACCAGCCATTTTTGTTGTAACATGTTTTAGAATGCTTTTTGTTTTTAAGTTTCATATTAGATATACAAAAGAGAATAATAAGTTCTTTGTGATTGCTTTATAATGTAGATGATATTTAAGGTTTTTCTTTTTTAGCTAAAGAAATTTAGTCCTTTAAGATGTGATGTGTATATGTACCAATTCCCTATGATGAATATTGATTATGTATCTCAAACATACACTAATAACAAAGGGGAAAAGGGAAAAAATAAAAAGAATGAATTTTATAAAACAGTAAGATAAACAATATTTAGTGGAAAAAATACAGTATTTTTTGAGCACTGTAGTTAGAAAGTTTTGGTTGTCTGTGCCGTGCTTCTGGTTGTTTTTAACCACTCAATAAACCCTTCAGTTATAGTTCAACTATTGTTTGAAATGATCTTTGGGGCTCATGGAGGCATTAAAGCATTTGTTGAACACTTTTGTACTAAGCAGTCACTAGAAGTAAAACTTCAGGTTTATTTGTGGTTATTGAAAGAGTATTATATATGCAAAAATATATTTTATCATTTTATTTAATCATTCGCATTAAAAATGTTAAAATAACTACCTATGTATAACTTAATACACAATTTCAATATTAGATGAAATTGCAGAAGATAGAATATTAGCAGTTATAGTAAGCAGTTGTTGAAACTTGACTCTATTTAGGCATTCTAGTTCCTGTTTTCTTTTGGTGGTACTAGGAATGAACCCCGGGCCTTTGCACTGAGCTGTATCCCCTTTTACTTTTTGAGACAGGGTCTTACCTGGACTTGAATTTGTGTTTTCTAGTTCTTAAATTCTATCTAGCCTTGTCCCTAAATCAGATATCATGAAGTTATTTTGGGGGGGAGAATTGGAAATTCTTCGAATCTTAGGGTGTCAGAGATACTTTAGATTATTCAGAAGGCCCAACCAAGCCTGAATGGCCCAAGAAAATAAATCAGACATCTGGTTTGTTATTACTTCAGTGTGCATGATCACAAAAACCTCATTTATATTCAGCAAAAATTACACAGACAGTGAATTACACTGCTGTAAAAGAAACAAAAGAGTTTATAATAGCCCCAGATAGTACCATAATAAGAAAATTCCATTGGCTGTGTCTCTCATTGGTCACTGTAAGTAATCTCAACTTTTGACCATAACTATGGAAATGCAAATCTAAATCTTTCAGTATTTGAATGTCTCTAAAAGTATACCATTTTAAATAATGCTGGCAGGCTGAAATATGTAAAATTTGAAGGTAGATGTAAGCTGAAGAGCATGAAGTCAAAATTAGCCAGCTCTAAATTATTTGGGATGATGAATGATAAAGGCAGAGTTTAGCCAGCATGTGTTCTTAGATCTATTTTATCACTTGAGATAATCACCAGAAAATTCGTGCCGAAATAATTTTTTGGTAGACTGGTTAGGTAACAATGTATCTGAAACTGAACTTTTTAAATTATAATTTTCATTAACATGTTTGAAGTACATGATTACATTCGTCATAATTCTTTTTTTTTTCTTTTAATGTGGGTACCGGGTGTCGAACTCAGGACCTCGCGCTTGCCAGGCAGGCTCTTATGCCACTGAGCCATCTCACTGGCCCATAATTCTTTTTTTTATCTTAATTCTTAATTATTTTTTTCACCCTCTTCCACTCTCCCCCTCTCTCCTCCTTTCCTCTCTTTGACCCTTTCCCTTTTGCAAAAGAGTGGCCTCCCCATTTCCTGTTATCTTTTATTTTGCGCTTTAGATTTTCTCAGATAAGAGAATCGTGATATTTAAGCTTGTGTGCCTGATTTATTTCACTGAACATTATGATCTCAAGGTGAATATGTTTTTAGCTCTTGCAGGAAGATACCTAGAAGGGGAACAGCCGGGTTGAATGGAATTTCTATTTTTTGTTTTTGGAGGAGTCTCCATACTGATTTCCATGGTGGTTGCACTAGTTTACCTTCCCACCAACAGAGGAGAAGGGCTCCTTTTCCCCTGCAGTCTCACCAGCATTGGTTGCTATTTCATTTGTTGATAATAACCATTCTTCCTGGAGTAAGACTGGAATCTCAGTTTCAATCTTAAACTTCTTCTGTCCTTATAAGATTAGAAGGAAAGAGAAAGGGAGAGGGAGAAGCGAAGGGGAGGGAAAACAAGATGGTTGGCCATAATTAGATGTGTGCGCTGAGGGTAGCCTTTGCTGATTGCTTACACTGCTGCACTCCAGTCACACGAACATATTTATGTGTACTCCAGTTTGCATTTTGCAAAATGACATTTTCCTGTCAGCAAGGTGTAACAATCCTGTTCCTCTTACTTATATTTTGGAAAAAAAAAAATCACACCTGCAAAAAAAGTTGAAAGAATAGTGAGCACAGCATGCCCTTTACTTCCATTTGTCAGCTGTTTGTTTTGTGTCTGTTCTGTCTCTCCCTCATTTTTGTTAGGAAACTGATAACCACAGCACCATTGCCAAAGTCTGAGTTACCTTTGCTTAAAGTAAATATTAGTCATGTTTCTAGAAGATTGTGCCTATTTTTGTTTTCATTTGTTCTGAGGGTTGTCTTGACGCTTTAATAATAACCCCATTAATGGGTGACCAAGCAACATTCACCTGTAAAGAGCAGACAGTGAAACAAAATCAGAAGTAAAATGTGTGTACACATCTGGTGTGATGGTTTAAATTTAAGTTCCAAAGTCACTAAACTGTCGTAGTGAGTGACAGGGACCCTGTTGTTTTGGAAACAGTGGCTCTTGTCTTCCAGCTGACAGTCACACTCAGTGTTGGCAAGGCATGCAGAATGAAGCCTTTTCTATCGCACAACTGGATTAATGGAGTGGGACACACTAAGCAACAGCTGACTGAGCCAGACACAACTCTAACCAGGCAGAAACACATGAGGTTACAATAAAAGGAGTGACAGTATCAGAGCATTGCGACTATACAGTGAAGTGCAGAATAGTGACACTGAGGCAGAAGGATGTTTAAAGGCCATTGGGTCAGAATGGATCCTTTGGAAGAGGTGGCTTTATGTTGGGTCTGGAAAGATCGGTGGAATGGAAGGTCACTCCAGCCTGCCACGTAGGGTCAAGGGATGGCCCTCTTATGGTCTCAAACCTTTGCAAGCAGCAAAACCCTTTTAAAAATACTTGTTTTGGAGAACCCATCTTTAGGGGTAGGTAATGATGCAAACTGTGATGGTTTTGAATAGGGGCCGTGAGAGCTCCTCCAGTTTCCTGCAGCCCTTAGGAGCACTCTATAAATCACCAAATAGTCATCTCCGATGCCTACATGGGCTATGTTCCCTTCTCGTCCTTCTTTTCTACCTCCTCCTCCTCCTTTTCCTTTTTTCCTTCTCCTCCTCCTCTTTCTCCTTTTCCTCTTCCACCTTCTCTTCCTCTTCCTCTCCCCCCCACCCTTTTTTTGTTGGTATTGGGGATTGAACCCAGGGCCTTCGCAGCTATATCCCCAGACACCCTAGCCCCACCTTTTAAATTTTGAGGCAGGATCTCACTAAGTTGCCCAGACTGGGCTTGAACCCACACTTGGCTGTGGGCTACTTTCTAACTAGCTCTATAAACCGGCAGTGAAAATCACTTTGTGGATTTAAAGAAGAAATAAACCCCACTTAAGGATACCAGAAGAGTCAGGTAGAAATAATTAGGTAAGTATTTGGGTATTCCTTGTTTCTGTTAAGAGCAGTCCTCATTCATTCATTCATTCATTCATTCACTCACTCACTCACTCATTCACTCACTCACTCACTCATTCACTCATTCACTCATTGGTGGTACTGCGGATGGAATAAACCCAAAGCCTCGTACATGTTAGGCAAGCATTCTACCCTAAGTCCTTATTTTATTTTGAGACAGGGTCTTGCCAAGTTGTCTAAGCTAGGCTCCAACTTGCCATCCTTCTGGCTCAGCGTCCCATGTAGCTGGATTACAGGGGTATATCATTGTGCCCAGTGAGGTGTACACTTATGACATTCAGAGATTAACTTCACTCACTTATATCATTTTGATTTTCTGTGTTTGCTTGTTGTTAATTGAAAGCAGTAACATTGACATAAAAGCACAGTTGTTTTGTTTTCCACATGTAAATTGACAGTGTTTCGTCTCTATGACTCTTGTCCTCCAGTGGTGGTCAGTTTAAATGTAGAGCTCCATGCTGTCTCTACATCTTGGTGTTACATTTTTAAAATAGTGTTTAATGTGCCAAAATAAGGACTACATATCTTTGTGCAAGGCTGTGGTAGAAAGACAAGTATGTCTCCTGGCATTTTAGCATCACCAAGGTAGGAGTTCTTCAGGTACTTTCTAGAAAGATCCACTTCTTAGTGCAGCTGATTTATGGAAAAATTAGCTCTGGTTGCCATCAGTGCATGTTGATGTAACCCTCTGTGGCTGTGGCTATAGGCCCAAGTTGAATAGATACAGCTGCAGTTTGTACTGACAATTTTGTTGCCTTAAAGCTCCTTTGGTTGCTGGAGTGAAAACAAAAGAGGGGGAACTTATTAAATTGTATAGGAGTTGTCCGCTAACATCCAGGAGAGAGGTAGTACAGTATAACCTAGCCTCGCCCCAAGAGGAACTGCTGGGAGGGGGGACTGGCAAGCCCCCGCATAGCTCTCAGTTTCTGTTTCCTGTTTCTCCCGAGGAGTCTACTTTGTGCCTGCCAGCCCATCTACCCAGTCAACTTTAGCTCACTTCCTTTGTTGAAGAAGAGGTGGACTAGCAACTCTGGAAACTTGGCTTTCTGATGGTCCCATTTTGATCAGGTGTCCATCCGGCCAGCTGTGGCTAGGGGCATACACAACACACACTGGGGTGCTGGCCTGAATATTGTCTGAGAGAAGGTTGTACAGTGGAGTTTATGGTTTCCTGGTTAAGAGCTTGTTCTTTGGGGACTTTCTTATCACCTTCACTCCAAAGGTAGAGATCCAAAGAGCCGAATGAGTAACAACAAAGTGACTAGAGTAGTGGGGTTTTTTGTTGTTGTTGATATTGTCTATAGAGTCTTTGGGAAAGAAATTAATCAGACCTTTGTTTTCATGGATCTAACAGAGTTCAGTGTTTATTTCAGTTATGAATGTAATGTGGTAGTTCCAGTAATGTCTGTGACTTGGTATGCATAGATAGTGGATACTTTCAAATTATATTAGTTATTGCAGATCTCTCAAAATCTTGTATCGGCTCCTTGTCCCTAAAAAGTTATAGTAGTTACTAGACTGACTGCTAGATCTTTTTATTTAATATGTAGTAAAGAATCAGATATTACTTTAAAATGTCTTGGCTACTGTTTTGAAAAGATACAATTGATTTTCTGTTTGTTTCTATATTTTATCACTTTAAAACTAGTATTTTGAGACATGATCCCTAAGTTTCAGCAGACTGCCACTAGTTAGAAATACACAACTCCCCCAACATTGCTAGTTGGGACTGAGATCACATTTTCTTTTATGGGTGTCAGGATTCAAATGCTTTCTAGAAGGCATTTTCCAATTTCCTTCTCATTTCCTCCACTCTTACTTGAACTCCTTTGTCCCTTTCCACAATCCCTACTTCCTTTTGTCTTTTAACAACTACTAATGGATTCCATTTTTGTCTTTTGCATAAATTGTACATTCTTTGAACTGAGCATTCTATATTACTGTAGTATTAAAATTTAGAGACACGCCAGGGTAAAACTAGACTTTGGAGTATAACTTCAGTATGTAGAAACACAGTATTTCTGCAAAACTGTTTCTGAAGCTTGGGACTGATGAGACTCAGACAAAGTTTGTTTAAGTCTACCTGGGCACTTTAAATAAAATAAAAATACACGAATGTTTGGGAATTTTCTTCGTACAATAATATAGCCTGTTTCTAGTGTTGTATATTGTAAGTCCCTGTTATGACCTCAGCAAAATGCTGGAGTCATCAAAATATACAGGATACTTAGACTACTGTTGTTGGGTTGAGGAGACACACCTTATAAAAGTTCACAAAGGGTCGCATTACAATAAAGGCATGTCCGTTGAATGAGAAATACTAATTGTGAAGAATGGAGGTTAATCCATTTTGGGATAGCAAGTATCAAATGTAGCTCTCACTTAAAAATTTATTCTAGGCTGGGGCTATTGCTCAGTGGGAGAGCAAGTGCTTAGCATGTGGGAAGCTCTGGGTTCAATCCCAGCACTGAAAATACCACCACCAACAGTCTATGCCAAGTCTTTGTAAAACAGTGTTTAAAAATTCTAGTTTATGCCTTTAAAGATGATTTTAAAAATTAGGAACATTGAACTTTATAAAAGTTAATTTTTTTTGCTTACTGCCAAGTAAATGGAGAGAGACAAGAACATTTAATTCTTCTCGAGAGCATAGTTATGCGAAAATTTGGTTTTAATGTCTGTCTTTTGGCCATTGAATATTTTATGCACATATTTACAGCGTTACTAAATATGCTCATTTTAGAACTGAAACACCTGGCCATTAAATTTAGTCTGTACAAGTCTATTTTTAGATAAGCAGAAGCAACACGTTCACGGATGCTCTTGTGCGCCACGTTACACAGTTTGTCCTGAGGGCTCTGCCTAAGGTGTGACAGTCATGGTGCTCACAGTTGACAGTAGTGAGCACACAGGGAAGTCTGCACAATGCGCGTGATTTATTCTGGAATTCACTTGAGTGCCAAAAAGAAGTTCATATACATGGTAAAAACTTGAGGGCCGGTGAGATAGCTCAGCGGCATAAGCGCCTGCCTGGCAAGCACGAGGTCCTGAGTTCGACTCCTGGTACCCACATAAAGGAGAAAAAGGGCCGGTGATATCGCTCAGTGGCACAAGTGCCTGCTGGCAAGCGCAAGGTCCTGAGTTCGACTCCCAGTACCCACATTAAAAAAAAACTTGAAAAATACTTCTATAAACATGCTACTTCATTTGTTTCCAATAGCTTATATTTCACAGGTTTAGAAGTTTCAAAGTAGAAAGGGCGTATTTTAGTTTTTTGGTAATAACTGAGATATGGGCTGATGTTATGAAACTCCTTTCTTAATGTTATGGAAATTTTCAAACAAACTTGTGGCATTTGTGTACATTTCTTGATAATTCTTGGTGTCTCCCTGCTCTGAAACACACCATATTAGGATTGCATCATCCTCCCTGGAGCTTCTGTCCTGGGATGTGGGAGACCACCAGATAGAAAATTGAAAGATAAAAATGGAAAAATAAAAACAGCTTACAGAAAGGAAGGGAGGGAAAGCTTCTGGAGTAATTGGCATTGGGCTGGGTCCTGGGGCTCAGAGGTCCCTGGAGAGGAAGTCACTCCTGTCTCCTGCTGAGGGCTCTTCTGTTCCTCAGTCGCTGGCCTGGGTGCTTTGGAGTTTTCCTTCTTCCTTTTGATTGCTGAGTGCATTGGCTGCATGTGCCTCTAGAAGAGCTCTGGAATTTCTACAGAAGCAAGAAAGCTGTAATGTGGCTGTAATGTGGCTTGACTCTGCTTCTTGAATCCCTTCAAGTATTTTATCAAGATTATTCTCTTTTTTCAATTTTATTTGATATTTATTATTTGATATTATAGAACAACAAAATTTTGTTGTTTGTAGCTGTTTTCTAAAAGAAACTTCTGATGATTCTACTCGTTTATGGAATAATTCTTGAATTTCCTGCTTCATTTAACCATTCTTTCTTAAAAATGCTTCTGTGAAAGGGCCGAGAGTTCATTTGGCCCTTACTGCTTTTGCCAGACAGAAGCAGGCAGGTTGTGTGTGATGCAGAGACCACACCACAGGGCTAGAATCGAAAGGGAGGTCATTTGTAGGTGGTGGTTGTCAGTTCGGGGATGCTGGTGCTGTACTTCAAAGCAAAGAGAGAATGAATAGTGTTCAAGTTTGCTGATAAAGAGATGTTGTTAAGATTCAGCTTTGGAGGCTAGGGTTGTTAATATTGTGCACTGGCCATGTATTAAAAGCCCTTGTGTGATGTGGTTCAAAGCCCCATTTCTCTTAGTGATCAAAAGGTGACAGGTGGGGCCGGTGAGACGGCTCAGCGGCTTAAGCGCCTGCCTTGCAAGCGCGAAGGCCTGAGTTCGACTCCCGGATCCCACATACGAAAAAGGGGCCGGTGATATCGCTCAGTGGCACGGGTGCCTGTTGGCGCGCGAGGTCCTGAGGTCGTCCCCCCGGTACCCACCAAAAAAAAAAAAAAAAAAAAAAAAAAAAAGGTGACAGGTGTTGCTGTTAAATGTTGATGCTTCTGTAGCTTGACATTCCATATTGATAGGCTGGTTATATGATTTATTATCAAAACAGAAATGCTTTTAAGGGTGAAGTGAGGTATTGCTAATAATTATTCTGGAACAATGAGTACAAATTGGGACTATACTGTCAAGGCAGGATGGGTAGTGACTTGATTTACTGACCAGAGTTTGATAATCTCAGTATGCAGAAGAGGAGAGTCATGTTAAGCTATTGATGATGCCCAGTGATAATTTTTGTGGCTCATCCCTTACTTGGCTAAAGTGATGTCGATTTCAGTTCTGGACACATAAAGGCGTGGACAGTCAGCCAAGAGTGGTCAGAGAGATAATGCTGAGTCAGAAGCTCTTGTCAGTAGTGTTCTGTTTGAAAACAGACCTCCAGTACATTCAGAGCACCCCCTCCCCTTAGTCCCTGGAGTAGTTGAATCGCTTGTTCTGTGTATGAGCTAAGTGTGACTTGAGCTGTGAATCAGCATTTGTCAGCTCTCAGGACCTGGCTTGTGTCCTAAGCTTTACAAGGGCTCAGAAGGGGGTCTTTGTATTACCCCAACCCCACAAAGTCACAGGAGGAGGGTGGTGAAAAAGGCTTTTTCAGTGCCTTCCCGCTTGGAGTGAGTGAAGAGTTATTCTGGTCACAGCCCCCCTGCTCCTGGACAGCCTGTCAGCATTCTGCCTGGGTCCCCTCAAGTGAGCCTGGTGTTCTGGAAAGAAAAAAATCCTGTTCAGCAGTTAGTTACATACCCTGAATAAAACCCAGGCAACTTCTTTACTATATGTTATAGGAACTATTCTGAAATTTGCTTTAATTGTTCCATAATACTAGATTGTAAATTTAAAACTATCTAAAAATAAAAATGTTTCTTTTTCCCCTTTTTTTGCCCTCAGAATTCTTCATAGTTTAAGCAATCAGATAAAGAAGTCAAGAACAATGTGTACTAAAACATATCTTTTGCTCTCAATCTGGAATTTTATGCATATTTTATACCCATTTAAACTCACTTGATTTTCAAAGGTGTGCTAGGTACATTAAATATTAGCTGTGATATAGACATGGCAAAGTCTATGCATTATATTCCCTAGTTTTCTGGCTCAACTTCTTGAAATAACCTGAATAAAAAACTGGTTCCATGCTGGTATTTTCAGTCTATGTGGCCTGAATTTCCAAACTGATCATTACATACTGCCTGGAGCTTCCTTTTCTCAGTGGATTAAAAAAAGATTATTTTGAAGGGAGTGAAGCAAAAGAAGATAACTGACTCTACCACTTAAAAAAAAAAACTGCTAAGAATATTGTGCAAACTGAAAACTGTCAGTATTTTTAACTGAATAAATAGAGTTTGTTTGGTTTCTAAAAAATATAACCTAAATTGCACTTTTTTTTTTTTTTTGTGGGTACCGGGGGGTCGACCTCAGGACCTCGCGCGCCAACAGGCACCCGTGCCGCTGAGCGATATCACCGGCCCCTTTTTCGTATGTGGGATCCGGGAGTCGAACTCGGGCCCTCGCGCTTGCAAGGCAGGCGCTTACGCCGCTGAGCCATCTCACCGGCCCCTAAATTGCACTTTTGTGAGAATCTGCTTTAGCTTTAAAAAAGCTAAAAAGTAGGCCATGTTAGATCAGTATGGTCTTTAAATATGAGAATACAGGTAATTTTATCTTGAAATTTATGATTTGAGTTGACTTATTTTTCTGTATATCTTAAATATTTAAGTTTTACTGGTGAAGTCCTCAAAAAAAAAGTTAAGATACAAACTATTCTTTAAGAAAAAGATGGGGGCCAGTGAGATGGCTCAGCGGCATAAATGCCTGCCTGGCAAGCACGAGGTCCTGAGTTCGACTCCCAGTACCCACATAAAGGAAAAAAAGGGCCAGTGATATCACTCAGCGGCACAAGCACCTGCTGGCAAGCGCAATGTCCTGAGTTCGACTCCTGGTACCCACATAAAAAAAAGAAAAGAGAAAGATGATGTCTATACATATTCATGTTGTTTTCCTTGGTTTTCTTATGTTGATTATAAAAACTAATTAACAGTGGAATATTAGAATTTTTTTTTTTTTTTTTTTTTCTGACAGCATCTCGCTATATAGTTCAGGCTGGCCTGGATGCACTGTGTAGCCCAGGCTGGCCTCGAACTTGGCAGGTGATCCTCCTGCCTCAGCCTCCCAAGTACTGGGATTAAAGGTGTGTGGCACCATGCCGGCTGTAGAATACATTCTTGTTTAATTCTTCGGTCAGTTCTGTTTCTCAGCCTCTCGTCCTTTTGTAGGACATATAGCTATTATTAAAGAGCTGTGTGTGCATGTGCATACACCCTGGGGACTGAACCCAGGTTGTCGCTC
Organism: Erethizon dorsatum; assembly: GCA_028451465.1. NCBI lineage: Eukaryota > Metazoa > Chordata > Mammalia > Rodentia > Erethizontidae > Erethizon > Erethizon dorsatum. The sequence continues at coordinate 64,156,412 of CM051833.1, forward strand.
ATACCACCCGTGTGTTCTGCTATTGACTACACCCTCAACCCCAGCCTTTGAAAAAAGCAGTAAATGATATATTATTTGAGGTGTATAGGATGAGTGTTGATACTTTCTGTAGATACTGTGTTATTCTTAGAGGCCTTAGGATATGTTAGAGAATACTGAAAAGGTAAGATCTGGTGAAATTGTGTCAGGCCTGTTGGAGGGCTTTGGCCTGTATTGAGACTGAAGGTGGGCAGGGCGGCCTTGCCTGAGCACACTGGAGCTCGCTGTCTGCCTTGTCTGCCATCAGCCAAGAGTCCTGCAGTCATTCTGTGAACTTTAATTGTAGAACTGTGGTGGTCCTCATGCCAGGTTGTGGCTAGCCTGCACTGGCAAGCCAGAGAGGGGCATGTTTCCAGGGGTGTAGATCCCATAGGGACCACTCATCTGGGACAGATGTCTGTGCTTGGCTCAGGGTGCATTACAGAAACCTCCTCTTGAGGGCCATTCAGTGCCCTCTGAATGCCGAACGCCCTGGCTTTGCCCCCTTTCCTTGCAGACCAGTGTCCAGAGTATGTGAAGACAGATTGGAGGGTTTTGGCCAAGCTCGGCACCTGAGTGTCAGCAGGGGAGGTAACTGGGCACAGTGCAAGGCAGAGAAAATCAGAGGCACGAGTATCCTGTTCCGGCCCTGTCACATTGACATCCCGAGAGCCCCTTAGCACTAAGACTACTGTTTCCAGAGTGGCCGCTCTGTTTTCCAGCCACCTGGAGTCCTTTACTGCGCCTTTCCTGTGGACGATTCCCTTTGGCCCTGGCACCAGCCCTCTGGTGTATGACACTGTCGTTCTCTCCATTTCGTAGGGACAGAAAGCCTGAGAGACATTAACCCACTTCATTTGCTAAGGGTCACAAGGCTACTAAGTGTAGACCTGTCGGGGTGTAGGCTTCATTCTGACTCTGAAGCTTATCTGCTTGCTTGATTTATTTATTTATTTTACTAGTCCATGTTTACAGTACAAACTGTTTACATTCCTTGTGTGGATTTGGTACATGTACCTAACATATTTTCATTCTTGTTTTCATCTCCTTTTCCTCCTCTCCCTCCCTTTCCTTTCTATCTCTTGCTCCCCTTCCCATTTGAGAAAGATCTATCTTCCTGTTATCTTTTATCTTTTATTTTGCTCTTTATAAGTATAATTTGGGTGTGTCATGTAAGAGAAATTATGTGATAGTTAAGCTTGTGTGTTGATTTATTACACTTAACAGTATGATCTCAAGATTCATCCATTTTCCTACTCTTTTTTTTTTTTTTAATTCCATTGCCGCCTTTAAATTTTACTGTTTTTTTCTGGCTGTGCTTCACACATGGGTTGCATATAGAGAGGTATGATAAGAGAGGTATGATCAAGGTGTAACAAACAGAAGATATGCCTGCAGGTTCCAGTCTGAATAAGCGGCACAGGAAGGGGGAGATTCTGGGGGTCTTAGAGGAGAGTAATGGTTCAGGGTTGATGATGGAAACAGTGGCCAAGACCTACTGTGGGGGACCCCACTAACTAGAATGTGTCGGCACCTGGTCTTGTGATTGAGCACCTGTCTGGCAGGAACTGGCTGGTATGTGGGATTGCTGGAGGAGGCTAGGCACCAGGTGGGGGGGGGTCATGGGAGGATCTGCAGAGCCAGTGCTGTCCCTTACTCACTGCTGTGACCTCCCATCTTAGAGTGTGCTCATCACGGGAGACACGAAGTGAGTATGTGGCTAGGGTCAGCTCACCAAGCACAGTGTGAGAGACTAACCTGTGGCATCAATGAAAATCACCGAGGCTGAAACCCTTTTGGGATTTACCATATTATTATTATTATTTTTTTTTTTTTGTGGGTACCGGGGGGTCGACCTCAGGACCTCGTGCACCAACAGGCACCCGTGCCGCTGAGCGATATCACCGGCCCCTTTTTCATATGTGGGTTCCGGGAGTCGAACTCGGGCCCTCGCGCTTGCAAGGCAGGCGCTTACACCACTGAGCCATCTCACCGGCCCTACCATATTATTTTTAATGTAGATTTAGTGGCATCTCATTTTGCCTAAACTGTTTTATTTTGGTCCAAAAACTTCGGACTATGCATATATTTTTATGATTGTAGCCTTTTAGTACGTTACCCAATTCTGGCTTTGTTTTCAAGAAATGATGTGGTTTCCTCTTCCAGCCATGCCCTTAACAATTTGTAGGGCTCATGGCAATTAGTTAAAGACTTGGCAGCTGGATCACATGAACTTTCCCTGAAAAGAGTCTTGGGAAGTTTCTTTTGTGCATGGGGCAACAGGAGTGGTGAGTAGGAAGTTTTGCAAATTGCAGTAGTTAGAAGTTTCTTCAGCCCCAGATGGAGAGAACGCTACTGAATTGGGGCAGACTTGTCTTTCTTTCTGAAGACCTGAGGTTTATAACTTGAAACTAGAGATGGGCTGTGTGGTCTCTGTTACCTCGGAAGTTACCTGCAGAAGCATATGTATGTAGCAATTTCTGAGGTGAGGCAGCAATCATATTAATAAGGCCTTCAGTGCTAAGAATGACTGCCACATGCCAAAGAGAAACTTCAAACTTGAAAGGAAAGAAATTCCTAAATATAAGCATAACCTTTTATTTATTTATTTATTTATTTATTTATTTATTTATTTATTTATTTATTTATTTATTTATTTATTTTTGTAGGTACCGGGGGGACGACCTCAGGACCTCACGCGCCAACAGGCACCCGTGCCGCTGAGCGATATCACCGGCCCCTTTTTTTTTCATATGTGGGTTCCAGGAGTCGAACTCGGGCCTTCGCGCTTGCAAGGCAGGCGCTTAAGCCGCTGAGCCGTCTCACCGGCCCATAACCTTTTATTTTTAGTCATCTTGTTCCTTATTTTTAATCTCTTCTGTCCTTATTCCTCCGCTTTAACACTCTTGAGGTTAAAATATCCCTCTAAAACTTCTTCAATTTGTTTTGAGTATTGGTTTCAGGTGTCCAGAATTGCAAAAACTGTTTCTGCTGTTTTTGAAATGGCTGAACATAGTGATCACACATCCGTGCTGGTTTAAGTGGCTAACGTCCCCACTTTCCCTCGCTTACCAGCTTACAGTTCTCACTGATGTGGATCCAGACTTCTGGGTCTGATCCCCTCAGAGAACACTCCAGAATGTCCAGGTCTCATTTTCTTTCCTTTTTATTGCTTTTTATCCTAGGACCCTCCTGACATATAATTAAAACAAATATCTTGAAACAAGACTTTCCACATATCATTGAATTTCATGTTATTTTAGTTCTTCCTGTTTAAATCTTTATATTGTGTTTTTCACCCCATACAGTAGTAATTTTTCTGAGCAGTGTTGCCTGAGGATTGGTAAACCAAACTTCTCTATCGTATTATCTCAGAAGAGGCCCCTCTGTGAAATGTGTGGAGCCCCTGCTGTTTGCTGTCTGCCAGGCTCAGTGAGAAGAACACACATTCTACCAAATGACCTCCTTTGACTTCTGTTGGCATTGACCTTCACTGAGATAGCACCTCATACCTTGTTAGTAGCAGCCATTGGATTGCTCTGTAGAGCCGCTTTAACCTTAACCTCAGGACAAACGTATCTAATAGAAATTTCTGTTGAAGTGTGGGTAGAATGGCAAAGTTTTAGAAATGACTGGCTTATCAAGTGCAGTGAATGCAGTTTCTTCTTGCTTACCCATAGATATGGTAAAAATCTCCCCTGTATTAATAGAAACATGATTAAATGATTATGTGCATTTTGCCTTTATTTTGTTGAGGATTGAAGTATAAAAATAAGTGAGAAATTTATGTGATCGTTCTGTGAGAAGATGTCATTAAAAAGAACAGTATTACATTTTATGTACTTCTAATTCTGATTAAATCTTATGAATTTTCTACATTTTGTTTTCCTTTCTAGGACATTACCTATTGTAATGTTCACTATCATTTAAGACTTCACTGAATTTCTCCTGACAGGTGAAGTACTCTCTAGGTATGAATGTTGCTCTCTGGTGGTTTTTAAAAATTCTTCCCTGACTTTCTGTAGGATTTCAGTACTAGGAAAGTGGGTCCAAATACTGCTGAGAACCTCTGCCACACACCTAGTTCTGGAACAGGGGTGGCACACAGTTGACATCTGTGCCCCTCCCCCCAGCCCCTGGCCACAAGGCTTTTGTGGTACTTTTCCTCGACTCGCTCAGCAGCCTCTGGCAGTGTGGGCTTGAGAGGGGGTCTTCAGGGTGGAGACCAGATGCCCTGTGAGCTGGGGGTGTGGGAAGGTCTCCTGCAGCGCCCAGAAGGATGCCTGTCCCCCCCTTTCTGGGGCCACTCCTTACCTTGCCTAGGTTTGTGCCCACTTGCCTGGCCTTTTACAGGAGCCACAGGCTTAATGAAGCCTTGTTTACGTTCTGCCAGGTGAAAGTCTCTGAATTCCTGCATTGTACCACGTGTAGTCACTTTTTGTGACTTGTCTACCTCTTCATCAGTCCTGAGACAGGATTGTTTCCTCTCCTCTTTCTTTAATAGTAGGTGTCTAGTAACGATAAATAATGAAAATACATATCCTTGGAGAATTGTGGGTTTTCTTGAGACAGGGTCTCATTCTGTAATTCAGGCTGCCCTCACCATGTAGCCTAGGCTGGCCTTGAACTCTTGTCTCGGCCTCCTGAGTGCTGGGATTATAGGTGTGCACCTGGCAAGACTTGTGTTTTTTTAAATGGTGTTGAAAAAGTTAGTTTATAAACCTTCAGAGTAATTAATGCATGTCATAAACATTTTAAACTAATTATTGCTTGTTAAATATTTATCTTTGACCTCAAAACAGAACTCTTCCTTCCTTCCCCTAAAAACTCTACAGAAACTCTAAATAATATATATACATGTGGAGATACATGTGTTTTTTCCTGGTACTAGGGATTAAACCCAGGGCCTGGTGCCTGCTTGGCAAGCATTCTATTGCTGAGCTATATACCCGGCCCTGCAGGACTCTAAATAGAGAGGGAGAGAGAGAGAGACACAATTCAGCACTGCCATTTAATCACCAGAGTCTCATTTTTTTTCCCATTCCGTAATGGGCTTGGTTTTAAACTCCGGCTGAACCCACCTCTGCTGTGACTCCCTTTCTCCACTTGTTCAGCAAGGCTCAACACCTTTCAGGATCCCTACAGGGTGCTTGTTGGTGTGCTGTGATCCTTAGGGACCCTGCCAACTGGGAATCTTTGAGAAATGGTGACTGCTTTACGTTGAATTTATTTTCTTGGTAAGAATTTGTTTTAAAAAAATTATCCAAGAGGGCATGGCTTCTAAGGGAAAGGTGGATTCAACACTTCAAAGATACACAGTTCTGATTGCAGCTTTCTGATGGTGGCTCCGGGCTCTGTCTACCAAGGAGGGGTGCTGATGTATCTTGGCTACAGAGGTCCCAAGCCAGGAGAGCAGCCATCCCAGAAAACACTGCTTGTTCCATGTCTCCTGGGGATCTGTCCTCTTCGTAACTGGATGCCTTGCCCAGTTTGTCCTGTGGGGATTTTGAAATGTTTTTGTTAAAAGAGTTCACCTTAGCAACAGCAGCTACGTTTGGAGAGTTGAAGGGAAATCTGTGAACTGTTGTGGCCTCTCAGCAAAAAGGTAACCAACTGCTCTTGCGATGTGGTGTCCTAGGGCCATGAGGCCACCCCGTTCTGTGGCCACCTTCCAGTCATCAGATCACAGAGCTGTGATTCTGCAAGGTGCCTTCCACTGTCCTGTAGTCTGCAGAAGGTGCTTGACAGTGTCGTTGAGGCTTTGGCCAGGCGTTTTTTCTTTTTCTTTTTAGTTGAGAAAATTAAAAGGCTTCAGTGTGCTGGCATGTGTTACATTTGCTTTCTGTTCGCTGTCTTATAATTCAGGCTGTGTTGGTATGGAGTACTTTCATTTCCTTTACTGTTTATGTCCTAATACAGTAAACATTTTTTTGTTTTGTTTTGTTTTTTTGAGACAGGGTCTTGATCTGTAATTCAGGTTGGCCTTGAACTCTCCATGTAGCCAGGCTGGCCTCAAATTCTAGGCAGTCTTCCTGCCTCAGCCTCCCAAGTGCTGGGGTTACAGACGTGTACCACCACACCTGGCAGCGTGTATTTTTAGAGGAAAGCATTCATTACCCTCTTTTTAAATGTTCCTGAGTTAAAGTTTCATTGTGAAACTCTGTTCTTTCATGTTGTGTCTCAGTACACACCGTATTTGGAAAGTTCTCGGTGTTTGGCTTAGGTTAGAGTGAGTTAAGGTGGACACACTCTGGGGCACCTTTCAGGCAGTGCTGCACTTTCCTGGCGGTTCCCATGGTCATCTGCATTCTTGCAGTCCTGTTGTTCATTAGTCACTTTTGCTGGTTTGGACCCTAACCCCAAATCTTTTGAGCAGCCTGTGCTTACTGTGTGGCTTCATCCCAGCCCTCAGACCTCAGTGCCATGACATTGTTGATTGTAAATGGGGATGATTGCCACTGAGTAATGCGCATTATAATCTGTTTGTACAAGTGTGCCCTGTAGTGTTTGGTTGATCAACATTTTTATTAAAGGGAGCTTGTTTGTAATTGAAAATAGTCTGCATTTTTTGTTGGTTGCTGGGTCTTGGTTTTTCTGTATGTGCATGTGATTGTACAAAACACCAGAGAAGTCTTGAATATATTACATTTTGTCTCATTAATGAGTACAGTTAAGCAACAAATGGAGATAAAGATATCTGGAATGGGGAAAGATCATTTATTTAAAACAATTTGTGGTCTGATATTACCTGGAATTATTTATAGTAAATTTGCCATGATTTTAGTCATGATTTTAAAATTGTGGTCTTGCTCCGCTGCATATACTTAAGATCTTTTTTCCAAAGTTCCCTATGTAGGATTTTTATTCCCTGGATTTCTGTAGTTAAGCTTTTGTGCTCTAATCAGTAGGTCATTTCTGTGAGTTCCAGTGATTATTAAACTTACTCTGAAAATTTATCGGTGATTTTATGAGTCCATTGTCTGTCCATATTGTTGTCTGAGGTGCCCAGAAACTTTAGATGCTGTGAGCTTCTGAAATCTTCGAGATGTTGTTTCGGTCTGTTAATATCTCCCCTCCCTCCAGTGAAAAGCTGTTACTAAATCTTTGGTATGTGTTACAGTCTTTAGCATCCTGGGCCAAGGAAATAAAAAAAGGTTTGCTCAAGTGGTTGAAAGAAAAATTGAACAACTTTTTAAAAACCCAGCTTTGGAAATCATTCTCAAGTAGATGAACAATGGATCCCCCAGTGTGGCAGGGTAGACATGAATAAAATTATGGGAGCAGGAGGTAGACGGGGAGAGTGGGGGCTGGATTTCCCTAAATTCTAAGTAGACTGCCATGTCTTCAAGGCATGCAGTGACTCTGAATTCTGACCATCTTGTCCTTTTCTACTTTTTCCCCTAAAATGAGTATCCTCTTTCCATCTATCCTGTTTCTCTCTCTCCTTCCTTTCTTTTTTTTTTTTTTTTCTTTTTGTGGGTACTGGGGGGTCGACCTCAGGACCTCGCGCGCCAGCAGGCGCCCGTGCCGCTGAGCGATATCACCGGCCCCTTTTTCGTATGTGGGTTCTGGGAGTCGAACTTGGGCCCTCGCACTTGCCGGGCAGGCGCTTAAGCCGCTGAGCCATCTCACCGGCCCTCTCCTTCCTTTCTTGCCTTTTAAAAATGCTAATGGTGAATGTTCATATTACACTTGATGCCAGAACACCAAAAGTTCTGGAAGATCATAGGAGAGCTTGGTCCTGTTTTATTTACTCAGGTAGAATCCTGAAGACTACTGGCATAGACTGAAAAGTAGATACACAAACACATTGACTATACCTGTCCTTTTTTTCTTAGGTAGGGTGTAGTGTAAGTGGGCCCCCGACTCCAGATTAGCCATTATGGCCTGGCGGAGTCCCATACATAACTGCCCATGTACACATCTGTCCCGCACACCCCAGAAATGGCTTTCTGGCTGAGGAGCAAGGAGAAATTGGGGATATCGCTCTTCCTGTGCTGAACACCTAGGAAAGTGTGGGGAAAGCCAAGAGCTAAGTGGGAACAATGACTGGAGAAGACAGGCGGGTCTTTTTAAAGGTCAAACTGGTGGGAAAGTAGTGGGTGAATGACTTCTGAACTCTGCAGAGGAAAGTTTATAAACAAGACCAACTAACCAGCAACCAATTTGTTCTTTCTCTCCTACCCCCCGCCCCCTTTTTTTTTTGCCATGCTGCTGATGGAACCTAGGGCTGCAAGCACTCTGCCAGTGAGCTGTATCTGCAGCCCTAAAAATATTTTGAAACTCATTTAATTGATAAGCAGTTCTGCTTGAATTTGGTTAATTTATGAAATGAATTTTTGGAGGGGCATTTGAGACAGAGTCTTGCTATGTAGTTCAGGCTGGCCTTAAACTCAGGGCAATCCTACTGCCTCAGCAACCTGAGTGCTGGGATTACAGGCATGTGATACCACGCCCAGCTTGTGATATGAATTTGTGTAACAGAAAAATTTAAATGAAGTATTTCCTTACTTCAATTAAAGAAAGTACGTGTGTAGTCTTCACATTTGTCATGGAAGTTTTTAAGTCTTACAATTAATATCCCTAACATTTTATGTTGTTTCGCTTAAAATTACGGGTGTATGTTAAATATTTGTGGGTAGTGATAGAACTTTTAATGGGAATAGAATTATCTCCAGTGATTACTTAATGACTAAGGGCTTGTCTTTTTTTGTTAAGTTGCTTTTTTCTACAGATGATTTGATTTGACTTAGCAGAGGGAGAATTAGTGTTGTGTAAATGGTATATATTACAGTAGTCAGCTTTCTTGTTACTGAGACATAATACCTGACATCCACAGTTTAAAGGAGAGGTTTAATTTGGCTTATGGCTTGGGGGATTCAGTCCATGGTTACCTGGCTCCAAGGCAGGGACATCATGACAGAAGGGCGTGGAAGAGCAAAAAGTTATAAAGGTCCCAAAGCCAGTCAAATTGACATTCCCCCATAACCACCACATCATATATTTGACAGAATAAACCAAACTGGACAGTGAGAGAATTATTCTGTAGTCTGTACCATACAGTTAGAGAAATCTAACTGTAACCCTCAGATGTGTCTCGCCCTCTTACAAATGGGTTGGTTTCTCACTTGTGTAAAATGAAATAGACAACTGTTGCTTGCTGGGTGACTCTGAAGCTTCTCAGACCTTCCCCTGTGATCAAAAGGCATGAACATGGGCAGTGTGACATGGGGGTGCATGGTTTGGATATGGGATGGAGAATGTGTGTTTTTTCATCTTCCAATCAGAGAAGACTTTTTCTGCTTTAACACGTTCACAATGGGGCCGTAATTCATATGTCTTGCTGCTGGGTGGCTCTGAACCACTGGTGGTACATGCATGACTGTCCCATCGGGCTGCATGGGGCAGTCCCATGGAGTGGCACAAGCCCTCCAGTGGGACAGTTGTGCATGTACCACTGATAATTCAAGCCAGTGGGAATGTGTTAAGTACCTCTGCTTGTGAAGAACTGCTGGAAAGGCCCATTTCTGGTTGTGCCCTAATAAATAGTTTCAAAATATTTTTCTAGGCTGCTTGGTGCCAGAGTGTTTTGAATAGCTTATAAATTGGACTTTTAAGAGGTAGACCCAATCAGCACTACTGAGTTGCTTTTAAATGTAGGCTAGATTCATGAGACTCTGCTGGAAAATAAATTGTAACCTTGAGTCAAGTGTGGCATTTTAAACTAGCCCCTGGTCCTTAAAACCACTTGGCCTCAGCCTGAGACAACCAGCTTCTCCCTTGTTTTTCTTGCCTAGTCACCAGGCCTTTGAGCTCCAGGCTGGCCTCCCCAGCTCTCAAATGTATTCCTTTTTTAGAAATAAAAGTACCTGGCCTCTGTGATACATAACTGTGAGTCATCCAGTGGATATTAAAGAACTATAAAAACATGCTTCAAGATAGTTTTTCACTGTGATCAGAGTGCAGTCTAAATTTGGACTCATTTGAAATTGAAGTGGAAGGCTGTATCCTTGGTGCCCCACAGGGACATTCTGGTTGATGCCTTCTTTGAGTGGCCCGGGGCAGGGTGGGGGGAGTAGGCCTCAGCTCCACCTGGACAGAGCCATTTGGGTTTGCTTGTGTTCACTTCTGATTTTTTTTTTTACCAGTACTGTACTGGGGATTGAACCTAGGGCCTTGCACATGCTAGGGAAAAGCTGTGTCACTGAGCTACAGCCATAGTCCCTTGCATTAACTTCTGAATAAGACAGCCTCTCATTTAAGCATCAGTAATCAGTTAATAATGATTGAGATGCTTGGACAAGATGCCTCATGGCTTTGTCATACCCTCTTTTCATGGTGGGGAAGCCCATGTTTATTTGAAGTTTTATATTGATGTTTAATACTTGAGCAAATGAAACTAACCCTGAGTGCTTAGTAACACCAAGATGTGTAAATGTGGGAGATCTGTGAGATGAAGTTACTTGGCCAAAGCAGCCCAAAGTGACAAATGGGAACTTGATGATAATATGTTATGGAATGACAGTTTTGGTCTGTGTTTCATATGTGTCTGGTTGTAGTGTCAGGCACAGTTAAGTTGCTAAGTACTAGAATGTATTGTATGCTTCCTGTTACCCCCCCCCCATTTCAAAATATAGCGTGTGGGTATCAACAAGGACTAAAAACTTAATTCCCAGCCAACAGTTAATAGAAGCAGTAAGGATTTAAAAAAAGCAACAGTTACTAGGTGTTTTTGTTATTGTTTGGTTTTGTTGGTGGTTGGAGCTTTGAGGTATAAAGAGAATTGCTATTCCCTCTGTGTTACCATGAAATTGTAAGCATTTGTGTTCTGGGCTTTGTTTGATTCATTTTTATTCCCTGAAGTCCTTAGCATGGTATCTGGCCCTCGGGGTGTACCTGTGAATTGGTTTCGAAAATTATTGTACCAAGGAGCATGCATAGCAGTCACAGTCAGTCCAGTTGAATCTAAATAAGTTGTATGTTTTTTGGATTTTTTTGAATTTGTGACAAAAATGAATATTTGTAATGGGATTTGACATTTGAATTTTTATTTTAAATAGATTCTACATAGAATTCAATTAAGTAAAAGGTGATATGAATGTTTACATTATGTGGAGTGCTTAAGTGACTTGTTATTTAGATGTTAAATTTTGTAGGGTTTCCTTGATTATTCAAGTGATAAATTTCCTTATAAAATAATGAAAAAATTCGGCTCGTGGGGCATGAATTATTAAAATACTGAAAGCGAGGCAAGGTTGTGTTTGTTACTGACAGTTTTGCTTGTTCTGCTACTGAGCGGACCCCTGTCGAGTGGGAGCGGACTCCGCTCTTCAGTCCACTGATGCAGAGCGCGGAGCTGTCTTCGCATCTTTGTCCTTACGCCCGCACTTTAGAATAATCACAGTGCTAGCCAGGTAACTGGCCTTGAGTGCCAGATGTACTCTTTCATTACCTATGTTACTTTCCTAATCAGGGTGTTAGCCCCATTTTACAGGTGAGGAGACTGGGTACAGAGGGCTTGGTTTAGGAGCCCAAGGCAGAGTTAGTTAAGGGGTGGCATGGCTTGAGTCTAGTTCCTGGTCCATGCTGTGAACCACTTAGCTTTAACTTGTTTGTATATATACTGTTTGATTAACAAGTTAAAGATATGAGTACATATACAGTAATAATTTATTATTAGATATCTTATAAAATCAGAGTTGTTAGCTTATTTTCCATGCCTCATACACTGTTATGAAAGATTTCTATTTTTGAATTATTTTTTCCCTTTATTTTTCATCATTTCCCCCTTCAGTATCACTAATAGCCTACAAATAAGGATTGTAAAGGAAAGGAAAGAGACAAGCCCACCGATCCTAACTTTTCGGTTTTTCCTTTTGCCAACAAAATGCTTTTAGCCTTTGTGTTATAATTCCTCACCAATTTCCAGGTTTGTTCTGTGAAATCCTGTGTCATGATGCAGTTCATGCTATTTAATGTGGGAACTTTTGGGTGGGGAGACTCTGGCGATGTATAATTCAGGCCAGAGTACTATGAAATGAATACTTTCATAACCCTATGTTACTTGTGTGCAGAGTAAATTTATTTTTAGCAGTTGAGCTTTGGCTCATTTTAATGAAAATATTTTTCCATGAATAATTCTTAATGTTGGTTTTGGGATTTTTTTTTCCCCTATGGCTGTTAGAAGTTTGGCTATGTTTTTTTTACTTAAAAACAAAACAAAGAAACAAAAAAATCATACAGGTTGCCAGTTTGGTATAAGAGTTACAGAGTCACATTACTTTTTAATTATATTTAGTTCTGTTGTTTTTGTGTATTGTAGTATTATAAAAATGTGACTACATGTGTCTACAGTAAGGCTGAACTTTTTTGAAGATACCAATCCATGACTGCCATTTACTTACCACACTTGTCTGCTTTTGAATGCATGTGCAGTTCCTCTTTGTCATGAAGTGTGTGGTAGGGGAGAACATGCTGGACAGTTCTTGTCTTAGGTTGTACACATAACCAAGGTATTGGATAAATTAAAAAATCATACATGACTGTAGTTCATTTTCATGTTCTTAGGAATGTATTTTGTGCTGTTTCTGCCAGTTTAAGCTAGAAAGAGGTCTGTAGCTCATTTGGGATTAGAAAGAGCTAGAAGCTACTGTTCTGAACATCTTTAGATGATCATTCATGTCTGGCACATATAATTGGCCTATTTCGTTCAACAGCGAGTTTATGCACCAGATAATGAATTGACCTATGGAGAAAGTTACAAGTTTCATCTAGGCTACTAATTTTGAGTAGAAGAAGGAAAAATTTAGAGGGATTGCTCCCTTAATCCCTACTGGCCATTGTTGGGGTGTGGTCTTCTTAGGGTACTGGGCAAGAACAAGGACTGGCCAGGGTAGACTGTCCAGCTAGTGGCAAAACCACCCTGGGGGAGAAGGAAGCCTTGATGATCAAGGAGGTAATATCCAGTCCATGTACTCTGAAGAAGAAAATGTAAAGCATCATCTATAAAAGTCAGCCACTCACACAGATATTTAAAGAATATTTTTGGTGCACCTCTTTGTTAAATGACCATAAGAGAGCACTTGCAAAATAAATGTGTGCAAGTTAAGTCTGTTTCTATAAGCAGTCTGAATGAGTCCAGGAGAGAGGGGCTGGCTCTGTGGAAGTAGCATGCTTGTGACCATCTCCACCAAACATATGCTCTTTTATTGGCTGGGATTCCGATTTACTCAGTTCCTACCTATTTAAATGATTGTGGCACTTGAAATTTCAGTGTAAATATTGTTTAATCCACCTTCTCTGTTTACTTCTTGTTAGGCATTTGAAGACTCACTCCAGTGCCTAGGGCAGTGACTTGTAGAATTTTTAATTCTTTGTGAATACCTGGTTCTATCTTAGAACTCACTAAAATTTTAGAATTTTGAAATTTTACTCAAATTTTGAATTCTTTTAAAAAAAAAGTGAGCGGCTGGTTTGGTCTATTCAGAAGTAGGTCAGAACAGATTTACATACACATCCACTCATTTGACACCTGTGACTTTTAAAAAGAAAGCCTGATAACACTGTTGCATAGTCATTTAATTAGTGGTCACATAAGTGCTTCTAGGATTTCCCTCTTGCATTAAGTAACAATACCCTTCCCCTGAGAGTGATACATATATAACTAATTAACTAGCTTTGCTTGTTCTTCAAAGAGGACAGTGGCAGGAAGAATGCCATAGCCACTGCAGTGGCCTGACCAGAGCCTCTTTGTTCTTGGAGTCTTAAGAAGGTGGGGCCTGGGATGTGCCGCTTTCAATATGGAATCCAATGGCCCCATCCACTGCATGGCAGGGTCTGGGTCCCACTTGACAGGCCAAGGCTGGTGTATTAAAGTTCTAATATTATTTATCAGAAAGGCCAGTTTTACCTAGTTGGAGTGTGTGGTATGTCACTTTACGTTCAGGAAACATTTAAATGATTTTTCTGGGAATTAATAAGGATTAAGTTTGTGCCCATAAATAACTTGCTGGTCCTGCAGTGTAGTGTACATTTAGTATTCTTTTACCATTGCTTTTAGAGTGTGTACAGAAAACTGTCCCATTTATTTTCATCACTAACATATCAAATGTAATTTATAATATTTTCCTAGAGAAAATGATTAAAACCATAGGTGAAATGAATAGGGAAGTTTATTCTGATGATGAAGTAGATGGTAACCAGAGCTTAGGCAAGTAAATCATGGTCAGGAAGAGTTGCAGACTGCGAGAGTTAATTTGTAGAATTCTCGTGGTTCTTTATACATCTTCTGAACCTGTTGGTTCTGCTTATTCATCCTGAAATCTTATTTTGATTAGCCCTTTTGTATTCAGTAGAAACCCTACCTAGCTCATTTATGGTTTATTCTAGAGACCTCCCAAATGTATTAGCATGTCAAAGATGTGACGAAAGTAAAAGGAATTCAGAAAGGGCGGTAAATCTGATCTTCAGGAGACAATATGGTTGCACTAGTTATATTTATAAAGAAGAGGGACATATTTACCATTAATAATTTTAATGACAATAATGATAACAGTAACAAAAATGCTTTCATTATTGAGTAATATACAGTAGTCCTCCTTATCAGGGGTTATCTGGTTTTGCTTTCTGTGGTGTCAGATCTCTGAGGTCAATTATGATTAGAAAAATTGAATGGAAAATTCCAGAAACAACTCGTAAGTTTTAAATTATATCCTGTTCTGATAGAGTGATGAAATCTCATGCTGCTTCACTCTCTTCTGCCTGGGCTCTGGGTCATCCTTTTTTCACCAGCGTATCCATGCTGTATGTGCTCCCTGCCTGCTCACCACTTAGTAACTGTCTTGATTATCAGATTGTCTATCAGGGTATTACAGTGCTTGTATATAAATTTTGGTACTGTTTGAGGTTCAGGGGATCTACTGAAGGTCTTGGATATATTCACCCATGGAAAAGGGTAAACTACTGTATATATTATCTCATTGGAATGTAAAAGCAGTGCCCACAGCAACCTCTTGGAAGTTTAAGTAGGTTACCAATAATTTGTTGTACAAATTGAAGTATTGTGAAGATTGAAAGGAAGTACAATTTATCACTAGGCTGGGAAAAGAGGTCTAGGTCAGAACTGCCTATAGGGCAGTTGATAAAAAACAGTATTACAGGACCCTACTGTTCACTAACTAGAAGTCTTTGAACACATAGGTCAAAAACAGAAGAGAAGGGGGGTCTACTTAATAAAAGGAGTACATCAGTGCTTTGGCTTTATCCTGGGTTGCTGTTAGCTTTGTTGAACTACAGTTTTGTAAATACATCACCCATTGTCAGAGCTGAATTTGGATTGTCTTTAAAACCAAAGAACTTAGTATCGTATCAGTTTATTTTTATGATGATTTACAAGTTAGA
Source organism: Erethizon dorsatum (assembly GCA_028451465.1). Lineage (NCBI taxonomy): Eukaryota > Metazoa > Chordata > Mammalia > Rodentia > Erethizontidae > Erethizon > Erethizon dorsatum. The sequence goes on from CM051833.1 coordinate 64,171,829, forward strand.
AATGATTACTTTTCAAGGTATAGTGTACTTTGAGTATAAAGCTTTGATTATCATTAAGGAAAAATGCCATACATGGCATTATTCTTTTCTCAACAATTTGGAGACTTGAACAATTCTGGGTACTTTAGAAAGTGTTCTGCTGGTGGCTGTAATGAAATACTGTAGAGACCCTGCTGGCAGTTAACTTGAAAATCTGTCAGTAATTGTTCCATTTTTCCATGCAGCTTTTATTAATAAAATTTTGAATTAGTGTGTATTGAGTGATACATTAATTTTGACTGAAATTTTTTTATACAGCTTTTAAAATGATGCATGTAGTAGAGAAATGGTGTCTTAGTCACTTTCCTCATCGCTGAGACACAATACTCGACAACTCAAAAGAAGAGAGGTTTATTTTGGCCCATGGTTATAGTCTCTGGTCTGCTGGCTACAAGGCAGAAATAGCACGGTGGAAGGGCATAGTGGAGGAGAGCTGTTCCCTGAGGAGCAGCCAGGAAGCAGAGAGAGAAGGGAGGAGAGGGGAGGGAGAGGCACCCTTCCAGGGTACACCCTCAGTGACCCACTGCTAACCAGACCCGGCTCCGAACAGCACATTTTGTTGCTGTGCTGTCCGATGTGATGACCCTCTGATGATATGGCTCTTTTGGTCCTGCTCCTTCCCCAAAGCCCCACCTCTGAGCACAGGAGGCCTCTGGAGGACATACTGTATGTCCCTACCCCTAACACATGGCAGTCATGATGTGTGAGGGGGCAGGGATGTTCATTGTAAAGGGGTGAACAAGCAATTCATGAAGCAGTATCATTTGCTTCCATTTGCTGTTTTAGGAAAAGCATACAGAGATAAAATAATGCAAGGATATACAGTATTAATGTGTTTATGTGAGGATTATTGGAATTTAAATTTTTTTCTAACTGATCATAAATTGATTAGATTCTCTGTTTAGATATTAAAACATGGGCTGGTGAGATGGCTCAGTGGCATAAACGCCTGCCCGGCAAGCGCGAGGTCCTGGGTTCGACTCCCGGAACACACATACGAAAAAAGGGCCGGTGATATCGCTCAGCGGCATGGGCACCTGCTGGCGCGCGAGGTCCTGAGGTCGACCCTCAGTACCCACAGGAAAAAAAAAAGATATTAAAACATAAAAAACAACCTGTATCATTTTACAAAAGAGGTAGTTCTGAGGCTGCTTGGTTCTTTATATTCCAGATAGGCTTTTCAGATAATGAAGTTATTTATGGTTGTCTTGTTTTCACAGTCAAAAACAAGACCCAAATCACTGAATGTTGTCTAGAAAATGCTTTGTAATTGATCAGCCAGCTATGTGGTTGACAAATGTTACAACCATCGGGTCCTTCTGGTCCTTCCATCTTCAGCTGTCGAAGTGTATCTCATTGGATAAGGTTATATTTTGATAATTTCCACAAATTCAGTACTTAAAGGTGATCACCTGAGAATGTTGAGGATCTGCTGAGGACGCTGATCTTTTTGAAAATAACCATGAATTCTTATTACAAAGTGCCGGGTACAGATTCTGACCCCACATTCTTATCTGCTCCTTTGCCAGACTGAATAGCCAGTCTTTTGTTTTTGTTTTGAGCCAAGGTCTCACTTGTTTATTTCCTAAGGCTAGGACATTCTCTTACATAGCACAGAAATAATGATCAAAAGAAGGAAAATCACATAGATTCAATACTGTTTTCTAATTTACAAGTTTTACTCAAACTGTAGTTATCTCAGTAAGGTCCATTCCAGGGTCACATGTTGCATTTAATTGTGCATTCCTTTCTAGTCACCTTGAATCTGGAAGTTACTGGGTTTTGTTTTTTTGTTTTTTTAATCTGTCAGGAACTTGCCAATTTTGAAGAAAAAAAGCTAGTTAATTGTAGCTGAGTTTCTGAGTGACCCTTAGTTTGGATTCGTGTGATATTTCCTTATGATTAGGTTGAGATCATACATTTTAGGTAGGAATGATGTGTTCTCCATTCATTTTATCAGGCACATTTTTTTTTTTTTTTTTGTGGGTACCAGGGGGTCGACCTCAGGACCTCGCGCGCCAGGAGGCGCCCGTGCCGCTGAGCGATATCACCGGCCCCTTTTTCGTATGTGGGATCCGGGAGTCGAACTCGGGCCCTTGCGCTTGCCCGGCAGGCGCTTAAGCCACTGAGCCATCTCACCGGGCCCTTTCAGGCACATTTTTGAGATGCCTGTACCATGACTGGTGACATTAACTCTGGTTAAGTGGTGGTTGTCAACTCCCCTGAAAAATGGATAACTTCCCTTTTTGTAATTAATAACTACCTTGTGGGGCTTTTTGAAAATGTATAAATGTCTTATTTCTCATACTTTCACCCTTTGATTTTGTACCCATTGATGATTCTTGTTTGTAACAATTATTCCTGTTTTACCAAATGGCAATTTTTAAGTCTTTTACTTGTTTTACTGTTACTCATTTTGAATCCTATTGTAAGGAACAGCTTTCTCTTCTGATTAACTTATCGCAGAATTGGCTCATAGGTTCTTTATTCTGTTGATGACAAATCCATTGTTATCATTATTTACTATAGTGCTCAAGTTGTTATGATAGACCAAATTTTAATTTGTCCTGAGTACCTTCCTATCCTTTTCTAAGCACCCCCTTTTTTGTCTATTCTATTTTAGTTGGAGAGCGGGTAAGATCATATCACTAGATTTTATCCAAACTTATCTATATGTTTGCATCTATAAAATATGTTAAAAGTCAAAGTAAATGAGCAGCATTATTTAAATGATTAGGATGGTTGACATTGGCTTGGGAAACTACTGGTTATTCTTACTTTTTTCCCCTGGGGAAAAATTGGCCATCTGGCATGTATATTACTTATCTCAAGGAAAAGAGGTTTTCTAAAAACTTAGCAAAGATTCGTTGTGATTGGAAATCATGTACTTCTAAATCTAATTGGAATTACTTTACATTTTCATGCCTGTCAGTTGAGATCATCATGTTTTTAGGATACCTTATGTGTGAAATGGAGCACTGTCACTGTGAATCTAATGACTTGATGTAATTATTCCACCTTTAGAAATTAGGAAGTCACCTAGGCATGGTGGCACACATCTGTAAACCCAGCATTTAGGAGGCTGAGTTGAAAGGATTGTGAGTTCAAGGCCATCCTGAATGCTACATAGTAAGACTCTGTCTCAAAAACAAACAAAAAGTGCCACATGTGGTGGCGCACACCTGTAATCTCAGCACTTGGGAGGCTGAGGCAGGAGGATCGCCATGAATTGGAGGCCAGCCTGGACTACATGGTGAGTTCAAGGCCAGCTTGGATACATAATGAGATCCTATCTCAAAAAAACAAAACAAACAAACAAAGTTAGGAAGTCATAATAATCTGTTATCTAACCCTTTCTTATGGCAGCTTAGGCACTTGGTACCCATGAATTTAGGTGACTTTTCCAAAGTCACGGAGAGTAAACTGAGCTGATGTTCTGGCTCTGCGTGTAGAGTTATTAGAAAACCCTGAATACAATTTCTGTTTGCTTCTTAACTGCCTTATAGAAGTTTCATATGAAATGTTAAAGAGCCTAAATCTTAAATTTATTTTTTCCTATTCTTTTTTAAAAAACTTTTTTTTTTGTGGGTACCGGGGGTCGACCTCAGGACCTCGCGTGCCAGTAGGCGCCCGTGCCGCTGAGCGATATCACCGGCCCTTTTCTTGTATGTGGGTACCGGGAGTCGAACTCAGGACCTCGCGCTTGCCAGGCAGGCACTTATGCCGCTGAGCTATCTCACCGGCCCCTAAAAAACTTATTTTAACTTTATTTTTTTATTAGTACAGATTTGTCATACATATTGATCACATTCATTGTAGGGCATTTGTACCTGCACATAGTATATTTTAATTTTTCTTTTTTTCCCCCCATTCCACCCCCCCTCAACCCTTCTTCCCACCTATTTACAAAAGCTTTGTTTCCATTTTTTGCTTCTTTTTTTCCCTTTTCCCTTCCTTCCTTTCCCCTCCCTGCTTCCTTGTTCCCATTCCCATTTGAACATGTTCTTCCTACAAAGCTTAAATTTGTACATGCCATTCATTGAACAACATTTCAGAGCTTTATATCCTAAAGTTGTCAAAGTCCATTTGGCCATGGTTGATGATTAACAACTTCAAGTGACTCTAAATTGATTTCTCAGAGGCTGCAGTTACAAAATGCTGTGATCAGTCTACTGCCTAGCATTCATTGTGTAATTGCACTATTCTATAATTGTGAGAAAGTTGAATTGACAGAATGGAGACTTGATGAATTTGTGCTGATTATTTAAACTTGTAAACATTCTCTGGAATGAAGACATGCCTGCCAGGAGAAAATGTATGCTCGTAGATGGCTGCATGACGTCACCGAGTGCCGAGGAATGACCCTTGGATTTGCTTTGCATCCCTCTCCTGCCCCTTGGAGTGCCTGATGCTGGTGTGTTGCACCTGCTAGGTAGGTCCAGGTGCTTTTTTCTGTCTTGTCTCCAGCTCAGTATAGTCCTGTGCTCCAGGAAGAGCACCTTGCTCACAGAAAAAGCACAGGAAAAATGAGAATGCCATATGCCAGGTCCAGGATATTTTGTAGAGATGGGGCTCATCATCGTCACCATGATCTCATCATCATCATCGTCGTCATCATCATTATTGTCAACATCATCATCTTTTTTCCTTGTTTTTAAAGAATATTTAAAGATCTGATTCCTAAAGCAGTCGTGTCACTAATCAAGGCTTTCAGTTTCATGTAGTAGAACCTGTCTCCGGCCAGTGACAAGCATTTCAGACAGCAGCAGTGGTACATGCTTGTCAAGAACTATGAAGGCTCTGAGATACTACTGTTTATCCTGCCTGCACACTAGGACGTTGTCTGCCTTAGCTTCCTGGCAAAAGACAGCCCCTCCACCTGGCTCTGAGCCAGAAGACTTTACCATCACAGCAGTACCAGTAGTCATGACACCAGCATTCTTTTACGAGTTCTCCCAGCTCTGATTCCCGCCGGGGAGCATGCAGAAGGCCAGTTGACACTTGTATGCTTAGTGGGTTGTGTTACAGAAAAGGAAGCCTGAACTTACAGAGAATCTCCCTCCTTTTTACTGCACTGTAAGCCTCACTTTAGCTCTGAGGAGAGACACTGTCTCTGTCTTCCAAGGCCGTAAGCAAAGCTGCCCTTTGCCCTGGAGGAATACACTATCTTTGTCTTCTAATCTACTCACTGTAAAAATACCTTTGTAATGGTAGTCTGGAGCAGAGAGAGTGCCTTTGCTTGAGTGATGTGCAGAATCTCAAGAGACCTGTGGAGAATTGTCTTCCAACAGTAAGCATTGTAGAAATTTAGAAAACAAAAGAAAATAAGTCATTGCAGTCCTATAACCCTGCTAAAGTTTTGAAATACATACCTTTAGAGTTTTTATATCCACAATATAGTTGTTCGTATATAGCATATATTTTCCAAGAATTGGCTAATGCTGTAATTCTGCGTTGTAATGTGACATTTTTTTTTTACCTAGCACTGTGTCATGTGCCTTTTCCTCTGTGTTTATTTCTGCCCTGTCTTCTGTATGTTCCTTGAGCCCTTCTCTGCCTAGCACTTAGTTGTGCTAATCATAGAATTGGAGTTTTAGAGATTTGATGAACAGCGTTCTAATTTTCTTGTCCAACCTTTAATGTGTTAACTATTACTTAACACAATTACATTTCAGTACAACCTGGAAGCAATTACAAAAACTTACTTTGGAACTGTAGTGGTGGCATATTGGGGCACTATAAGAAATTGGTGCAATAGCTACATCACTTGGGTATTTGTAGCCCTACCACTGCATCATAAGTGTGAATAGCTTTGCATTAGACTCTGTCTGGTTGCTTGAAGCGTGAGCCCCTTGATGAGGTCTAGTCAAGACCACTAGTGGGCTGGACTCCAGGGGCCACTTTCACTTATCCCTGTAGCCTAAGAGCTCCACTGGCGTCCTTCTGGGGTATGGGGCTTCGTGGCACAGAGCCTTGGGAAGTATTCGTCTAAATAGAAGTTGCTTTTTAAAAATGATTTTTCTAATTAGACTCCATGTGAATAATATTTGAGGTTCATTTTCAGAAATGTGCTTTCTTTCAATATATTAAAAAGAATTGAAAAATCTTACCTTGAAAATCACCTCCCTAAAGGTACACGTCAAAGTGTTAAAGTATTTATATTTCTAGGTTCCACTGAAAGCAGTTGAGAGGCATTTATATTGATAAAACTCGCTTTGCTTTGAAAAAAAATTCAGTACCATTAGATTTTGAATTATTAAGAGAGAATTGCTAAATATTCTTTTGAATGTTCTCTTTCGAAAGATTCAAGGCTATCTTACCTTTCAAGAAAATACTGTTCTTTGTGTTAAAGATTTAAGTTTATTATTTCTTGGAAAATTACAAATACATGCTGCTTTTGAACAGTAAAAAAGTTCCAGCTTCTGCTGTAATTAAGGGTCATTTCCACTCCCAGTATCATCCTGTTGACTGGGCTTTACACTGGCCTCTGCGTTTTGGATGTCCGTGACCGTTTTTGCTTCTGTTCCCTTCCCTTCTTTCTCCCTTGCCTTTTTCCCCAAGCGGGAGGTGGGTGGAGGTGTGGCATGTTTGCGTCACAGGCTTTCTTGTGTGTGAACTGAGCCTGATTTCTAGTTGGCATTTTGAGATGAACCTTGCCGTTGCTCTGCCCATCTCTATGCTAGACCTTGGTATCTTAAATGTGACAGAGATGGAGTGAGGGGCTGGGGGCGTGTCTGTTAGAATAGTTTAAACAGACTCGAAGGAAAGAAAGAAACCAGTGGTTGAGGTAACTGTGCAGTGTCCAAGGTGAACTAATGGGAACAGTGTTGGGATAGCAGTGTCTCAGCCTGAGGCAGCGCTTCTGCCCCACACAAGAGTGGGAGAAGCAGGCATGATGACAGTGCCTTCTGAGTGTCAGACACTGTGTGCCCGGGGCTTGGCATATTGTGCCATTCAGTAAGGCCGCCCTGCCCTGCCCTCCACCCACTGCCATGCATTCATGCCTTCAGTCTTTAGAGATAAGTCATCAACACAGCCCTTCACCCGCTTCCTTAGGTCTCAGTTTAAGTGTCACTTGCTGTGACAAGGCTTCTCTGACCTTTCTGATTAGGTAATTCCCTGTTTGTTAGATGCTTCACAGGATCCTGCGCCTAATCTTTTTTTTTTTTTTTTTTTTTGAGACAGAGTCTCACTCTGTAGCTCTGGCAGGCCTTGAACTCAGTGTGTATCCCAGGCTGGCCTCAAACTTGTGGCAGTCCTCCTGCCCCAGCCTCCAGAAGCTGGGGTTACAGGTGTGCGCCACCATGCTCAGCTTTGTGCCTAAGCTTTAACTGCATTAGTTACTTGAATTTAGGACTTACTGTGCTGATTATATGTTTAATTTTTTTTCCCCTGGAAGATAAGCTCTTGGGACAGGAGCTCAGTACTCCCAGGGTCTAGTGTATGCTGGTACACTGTGTTGAGTAAGTACTTATGAAATAATGGGATTGGTTTAGCATCTTTCCTTTGTGGGCCTGGATTGACCTGGAAGTTGGTGGGCTAGACCTGTAAGTGGCAAGTAAAGGACCCAGAATTTGTTGAGTTGCTGAGGATGACATGCATAAGGGCAACCCAGGGCATCTGAACTAAGAAATGCTGGTGTTTTGGGCTCATAGTACAGAGGAGAGCTACTCATCCAGTAAGAGTACTCCTTTTAGTTTCTGCTTTGGTGCGGTTGCTCATGGGAGGTATTTTCACTTCCAGGGTATGATCATTTGTTCATTTAGTGGGTTAATTTTTCTTCTCTTTTGTTAAGTGGCTGAGTTTTTACTGCTTTAAAAATTAACTCACGGGCCGGTGAGATGGCTCAGCGGCGTAAGCGCCTGCCTGGCAAGCGTGACGGCCCGAGTTCGACTCCCGGAACCCACATACGAAAAAAGGGCCGGTGATATCGCTCAGCAGCACGGGCGCCTGCTGGTGCGCGAGGTCCTGAGGTCGACCCCTGGTACCCACAAAAAAAAAAAAAATTTAACTCACTAGACGTGGGGCGCACTCTTGTAATCCCAGCACTTGGGAGGCTGAAACAGGAGGATTGCCATGAGTTCGAGGTCAGTCTGGACTAATAGTGAGTTTAAGGCCAGCTTGAACTACATAGCGAGCCCCTATCTCAAAAAAACTAAAAACAAACAAAACCCCTAAAAATTCCATTCCCATGTAATGCATAAATTATGTTTTAGCAAATGAGTATTCCAAAGTACTTGTATCTAAAAGGAGAACTTATTCTGTTGTTTTAATTTTTGTTGTTGTTGTGGTGGTTGTTTTTGTGGCACTGGGGAGTAAACCTTGAGCCTTGCACATTCTAGGAAACGCTATACCACTGAGCTACATTCCCAGCCCTGGATCTGTTTATTTTTTAGAGTAAGAAGATTCTGCTTATTTACCTTATAACAAAAGTATAGTAATAGTTAAAATGATACATAAGCCATACCATTTCTTTTCTTTTTTTATTTTTTTTGTGGGTACTGGGGGTCAAACTCAGGACCTTGTGCACCAGCAGGCGCCCGTGCTGCTGAGTGATATCACCGGCCCTTTTTTCGTATGTGGGTTCCAGGAGTTGAACTCAGGATCTCGCGCTTGCCAGGCAGGGGCTTATGCCGCTGAGCCATCTCACCGGCCCACCATTTGTTTTCTAAATTAAATCATCTCCACCTAGGACTTCTGACAGTAAGTTAGTCACAGATACAAGCATTACAATTTAACTGTAATGCTTTGCTCAGGTTATATCCCTAGTTTTAAAGAACATTTTGTGGACTAAGTTCAGCTCCTCTGATTACAGAACTTTTCCTGGTGGATTAGAAGAGCCGTAGCCTGACATGCTCCCTTATCCAGATAAAGGCAAGAGTTTTAAAAATTGAACTCACTTAGTCAGACTTATTTTGAATTAAATTGTGCTTATTTATTAACTGTTGAATAAATTGCTCATTTTTCTTAAATATAAGTTGTGTGCAGATCACAAGGCCTACATTTAGATAAAAACAAAAGCACAGAAGTGATTGAAAATCTGGGTCCAGAAATAAGGGTAGACCTAAAAGGCATTACCTTTACTTTGCTTTGAGGAAAAAAGGAGAAAGTAGTATACACACAGCCCAACATTTCCAGGCAGTTCTAAGGACCTGTATCATCCACAAGTTGAAATAATTTTCAGTAAAATGGCTCCTGTTGTGATTACCAATATCTTCATTGTAAGCTTCATTTATAATTTTTATTTATGATTTTATTTATAATTTTTAGGAGCCACTCAATCATTTCATAGTGCCCTGAGAAATTATAAGTTGTCATTGTTTTTGAGCCACTGTTGGAGTAGTGGTTATACAGTAATTAGATAGCTGATACACGGGGCATATTCCTAACTTAAAAAAAAATGGAGTGACCAAATTGGATTATTCTGTTCTCCTGTACTTGACTCTGAATAATTTGCTTGTCTCTCAAATTCTAATCTGTTCTCAAAAGAATAGCAGTTTACTGAGTGAAGGATCTTCCAGAGAATGTGCTGCAGACCAGTACAGGCAATTTTAAAAGAGATTGCAGATGGCTTTGTCCTGGCAGCAGTCCTGTGGTGTGTGTTGGAATAAGACTGGAGCGGCCTAAGGTGATTACTGTGCGCGTAACCAAGCCAGAGTATTTATAGTGATATCTTTGTAAAAAATAAATAGAAAAAAAAATTTCATTCCTGTTTCCAGAAACACTTTCCCTCCAAAGAGTACAAAGGCCTTGCAAACACAGTATCCTTCCTAATCAGATAGGAAGGTGATATTCTACTGAACATGTTTTCTGGTCACGTATTTCTGGTTTCATACTTAATAATGGGATAAATGGATTAAGACAAATATCTTATGTTTATCTGTAAGTTTTATTAAATTACCTTTTTATGTTCTTAGAATAAAAAGTAATCATTTCTAAGAAGCAGTTTTTAGGCATTTTTATTTGTGCACTGTCCAGGGTGGCACTTAGCATTCTCAGCGCGTGAATGGAGCCCTTGTGGGCCTTAATGACCTCTCCCCAGGAGAGGCACGTCCTGTCCAAAGCCTGGCCCTTCTTTCAGCGGCTGGGAAGCAGGGAGGTGCAGCTGTGGCTTGTTTAGGGAAGCTCAAGCAGGAATGGTGTGTAAAGTTTAGCGAGAGAGTGAGCTCTTGTTGATCCCACGCTAAACTGGTAGGTTTTCCCTTTGTATTTATTGTTTTGCTATTACTATATTATGCCCCAGAAAATGTCTGGTACTTTTAAATTAAAACAACATGTATAGAGAGAATTGCAGTCTCAGGACCTCAGTGGATGTCTTGGATGTTTGCAGACCTTGATAAGAACTTTTGGATCTGTCAGTAGCCATAGATTTTTTAAAGCTGCTCAGGCGTTTTGTTTCTTAGGAGATGCTTGTTTTGAATTGTGTGTCTTGTTTAAAGCCAGACAAGGACCGGTGAGATGGCTCAGCGGCGTAAGCGCCTGCCTGGCAAGCGCGAGGGCCCAAGTTCGACTCCCAGAACCCACATACGAAAAAAGGGCCGGATATCGCTCAGTGGCACGGGCGCCTGTTGGTGCGCGAGGTCCTGAGGTCGACCCCCGGTATCCACACACACACACAAAAAAAATAAATAAAGCCAGACAAGTGTCGTGTGGTTGTGCTGCTGTGGGCATTTCTCCTTGACAAATACTGATTTTGAAGGCACCTGGCTGTCTTTTCACCATGGAGGTAATTTTGGAGAGGAGTGGAGGGCACAAGGGGAGCCACCTCTGTTGCTAGCTTCATGGGGTGCAGGAGAGGAAGGGGGCCACTTTTGTCTTGGGCTGTGGGCACAGCAGGGGTGTGCCTTGGCTCCTCTTCTGTGGGTTGTCTAGGTCTTTATGATCACTGGCAGCTTAGTGATAAATGGGCCTGTAAGCCTAGTTACTCTAGTGGACGGACTTTTACGATCAGTTGTAGGGCTACACATGTTATGGAAATAGGCACTTGAGTACAGTGAAAAAAATAATTAGATTGAAGAGAGATTTAGATGAATGCTGGAGTGGTTGTTTCAAATACAGTATTTGGGGAAGAGGTTGTCTGAAACAAGACTGGTGTTTCATTCTGTGAAACCCTGAACACCTGTCTCCCATAAAATGCCATTCAGGTTGGGCCTGGTGGTGCACACCTGTAATCCCAGAGCCGTGAAAGGTCGAAGCAGGAGGATAGCAAAGTCCAGCCCAGCCTGGTTAACTTAGGGACTTAGTGAGACCCTGTCTCAAAATAAAAAAATAAAAGGATTGTGGATGTAGCTTAGTGCAAAGGCCCTGGGTTCAATCACCAGACCCCTCCACACCAGCCATTCAGATTTTTCACCTACTAAGGCAGGATAATGGATATAGTGTTGTCACTTAAAGAGTTGACCTAAGAGAATACTGGTTTACAGCAGTGATTTTGACTTGGACAAGGTCCTTCTCTTCTCTTTGCCTCAGTTTTCTCCTGTAAAATGGAGATGACAGCATTCACTCATACTTTGTTCTGCTGATTCCATGATCTGCTACCACATAAGCATTGTATACATTTTATTAGTAATATTTATCATGGGTATTTATCAGACTTCCAGAAATCTAGGGGGCACGGTATCATCTCTTAGTTTTTCACTTTTAGATTCTTTTTCCTGCTTTCTGTATTTGACCTTGGCTACAGTAGAGACCCATTGCCAATATTTTTGGTGCAAAAGGAAGTGCCCAGGGATTAAGAAGGCTGCAGGATTTTGTGGTCCTGTGTCATCTGATTTTTGCCAGAAAAATCCAGAGAACTTCCTTGTATCAGCTGCAGCTGCAGGAAGTAATGCCCATCCAGAAGGAGCTGACTGAGTGCCCTCCCCTTGCGGGCCCCTCTGCTGTTTCTTTTGTGGGTTGGAGATTTCTTTGGAAAATAGAACACGTGATCCAGAGAAACAGGAATTAAAAATTCATCAACATAATGAGGCAGCTCACTGTTCCTTTCAAAGGTACTCACCTAGTAAACATTAGGTCCTTAGCATTTGAAGTAACCTTACAAGTAAATATGCTGTTCACTGCATTTGGTTCAGAGAAGAGGTCTTGCTTGTATCTGAAGTTCATTAGCCAAAATTAGAGGGATAAATGCCCCTGATAAAAACAGGAATCTTCCAGCCATAGTTACAATTAAATTACTTCATAGTAATTTATTAATTTTTATTAACTGGCCACTGTTAAAAATACAATATATGCGACTTGTTAGTATCCTAGAACATCCCAGTTTTTCCTCTTAAAGTGTTTCTTTTGAAAAAGAAACATATTAAAAAAACTAAATGTTGTTTATAAATTCAACCAAATTCATGCTTCAGTCTTGGAGAATCTTGCCATTTTGTGAACTCAGTCTGCAGCCAGATTCCCCAGATGTTTCTTATCCTCAGCGGTTTAGCTCAACTCTTTCTTCCATGCCACTCTTCTAGGTCCCTGTAAGCCCCTTTCTTTAACATCCTGCTGTCCTTTCTCTTCTGGCTTCATGGAACCTGACAGTTGGCTGCCATGCTTCTGAAATTTGTCATTCCCTTTTAATGGTGCGTTCTTAACTTGTTCATGACTAAGTACATATTCATAGGGTAAGATGGGTAATACAGTTTCTCTAAAGCATCTTAAAGCTACTTTATTTTACTTTATTCCTGTGTCCTCTAAAAAAGAAAAAGGTAAAACTCTCCAGAATAAAAGTACCTATCTGCTGTTTTAGTGTATGTCCATTTAGACTTTTCTGTTAGTTTGTGTACATATAAGCATATATAGTCTTTTGCATATTTTTTAAGGTACCATTTTGCAGTACAGTTTTATCACTAGTTTTCTCCTCCATCAAAGAACATATTGTAGAAATGGGATATAAACCTAAATGTGAAAGTATAGAACTTATGGGAAAAAGAATATCTTTGTGACCTCTTTTCAAAGATGTCTGTCAGCTTCAGCAAAGATTTGTTAGATAAGCAAACTAGATGTGGTGACACAAGCCTGTAATCCCAGCATTTGAGAGGCTGAGGCAGGATGATCACCAGTTCAGGGCCAGTCTGGGCTATCTAGTGAATTTGATGGCCTGGATTACATAGTGAGACCTTGTTTCAGAAAAACAAATGAATAAACAAAAAGATACAAAAAGTGTGAACAACAAATGAAAAAGTTAATACATTGCATATCAAAAATTTTATAGTTTTTTTTTAATGTGGGTACCGGGAGTTGACCTCAGGACCTTGCGCTTGCCAGGAAGCGCTTGTGCCGCTGAGCGATATCACCGGCCCCTTTTTTCCTTTATGTGGGTTCTGGAAGTTGAACTCAGGACCTTGAGTTTGCCAGGCAGGTGCTTACGCCGCTGAGCCATCTCACCGGCCCTAAAGTTTAGTTTTTAAAACATACCATTAAGAAAAGGAAAATACAAGTCACAGACCAGGAGAAAATATTTGTAAATCATAATAAGGATTTATATGAAGATTGTATGAAAAACTTTTACAACTCAATAATAAGAAAACAAGTAGCTACATTAAAAGAGTATAAGATTTGAGTAGACATGGAACAGGGAAGATGCTGAGGGCAAATAAACACATTAAAAGATGCTCAGTTCATTAAATACGAGAAAGTACAAATTTATTATTATTATTATTATTATTATTATTATTATTATTATTACTTTTGTGTGTGTGGGTACCGGGGGTCGACCTCAGGACCTTGTGCGCCAGCAGGCGCCCGTGCCATTGAGCGATATCACCGGCTCTTTTTTTGTATGTGGGTTCTGGGAGTCGAACTCAGGACCTTGCGCTTGCCAGGCAGGCGCTTATGCCGCTGAGCTATCTCACCGGCCTGAAAGTACAAATTTAAACCATGATGAAATACCACTGCATACTTCTTAGAATGGATATGGTAAAAAAGATTTGCAGTGGCAAGTGTTTATGAGGATGTGGACAAACTGGAAAGCAATAAATTGCTGGTGAGAACGTAATTGCGCAGTCACTCTGGAAAACATTGACGACAAACTGGCAATTCTTCCCTAGATATCTGCTTCAAGAGAAGTGAAAACAAAGGTTGACACAAGGACTTTCACACAAATGGCCAGCAGCATTACTCCTTGTAGCTTAAAATGAAACACTCTAAATGTCCAACTGAAATGGATAAGCAAAATGTGGCATATTCTATCCATACAGTTAATTACTATTCAGCAATAAGGAGTAAACTCCTGATTCATCCTATCTGGATAAACCTCAACAACATTTTACTAAGGGAGAGAAACCAGATCAAAGTAGTATGTTTTGTGATTCCATTTACATGAAATCTGTAGGAAAAGCCAAACTAGATAGACAAAAAGTAGATCATTGATTATCTTGGGCTACAGGCAGGAGAGGGGATTGATTGCAGAGAGAAACCAGGAAACATTTTGGAGTGATGCAAATGTTAAACTATATTTGACTTGAGAATGCCTTCATACTTTTAGTCCTTGCATAGTGAACTGTAGCCTAACTTAGTACTTGCAACTAACTGAAAGCCCAGTTTAGGAGTAGATTTTGTAACAAATAACTGAATCTTAGTCACAGCAGGCAACTTTTAGTCAGTCACAGGTGGCTAAGTGGTCACATTATGCACAAATATAGTGAACACCCAGCTGTAACTAACCAAGCTATGGCGCATGCCAGTTTTGGTGCATAAATTGGGAAGTGGAGCTGACTGAAGCTCTGCTGATGATACATGAATCATTCCTTGCTCAGTTAAATTCTGTTAAATTTAATTTGTATAAAGTTTTTCTTTTAACACAAGTATTATAAATCTGGACTGTGATGTGACTTGCACAATGATAGAATAAGTAAAACTCAGCAATCCACTTAACATAGGCAAACATTTTTAAAATAGTGCAATCAAAATTTATTTGACAAATTGCAATTTCCAAAGCCCTCTGTCATTTGGTATTTCATCTATGACAAACCTGTTTTTCAGAAGAGGAAACCAAGGCCTAGTGTTGGGAAGTGACTTACAGGTGTCAAATGCAGTAATGGGCGGGCCAGGGGCCTCCTCCCCATGTTTGGACCAGGGCACTGTGTCTGCTCGCATGAGCGGCCTTTACGGCATGTAAATTACACTTCTGTATAACATCTCATAGTGTGCTGTAAAAACACACCTTGAACATCTTTTATGTCAGGACTATATTTGCCATCGTTTCTTTTTTTATTTCAGTGTTACCTTTGTTCTTTTTTTATGAAAACATAAAATTTCTAACAAATAGAGAATGGTTAATATACTGTGTATCATGATCTTAAAAAAATAGTCAAAATGTTAGAGTAAGAGTCGTAAACAAAAAGAAATATAAATAGCAAAATAGAAGATACATAAATAGGAAGTAGGGAGAAGTTCAAATGATTCCCCAAATTATCTATTCTGTTGTTTCAAAAATATTTTAAGATAAATGCTACGATTTCATTTATATTACTAGTTGCTTTTGTTCATTGAGAAGTTTTGCCCTTTTATTTATTTCTTCTTTGCCATCTTTTTATTTTTGAGAGACAGTGTCTCCTTACTATGTAGTTCAGGCTGGTCCTGAATTTGCAGCAGTCCATTTGCCTCAGCCTCCCTAAGTGCTGGGAGTACAGATGTGCGCCACCACGCCTGGCTTTCTTTGCCGTAATTTCTTAATTTTTATGTTGGAACATCTTAGAAATGCATTGAAGTGGAGAGAACTGGTAGTATCCACTCTATTCTTTTCACAGAGCTTCAGCAATGGTCATCTCTGGACCTGTCAGGTTTCATGTCTGTTCTGCACCCCCCTGAATGACTAGCCAAGTCCTGCTCATCATATTGTTTCTTCTGTAAATACTTTAGTGTGCTGCGGTTATTTTATGAGAATCCCTTACATTCCATTGTACGCACCATAATGGGTCAGAGCAGTAGTTTATTGTTGGTCAGTGTACTGCTTTGGTGAGCCGTACCGCAGCAGACATCCTTGCCGGGAAGTCTGTGCGTAGCCTCCTGAGCAGCCATGTTTGAGGTGAATTCCGTGGCCTAGAAGAACAATGTGTTGTTTGAAAAATTGTGTAGCAGACTTTTATTATTATTTTTTAAAAAGTACTTTAAAATGTACTCTAAAAAATTTTAACAAAATGCATACTCCCAGCCCTTAGGGTGAGAAAAACTGAGGATTGCTTCTGCACTGGAAATGACAAGGAGGGGGAGGGTGTTGCCGTATCCCTAGGGAAGATTCTCCCTAACAGAGCACCCTGTGCGTGGGCCCAGCGCCCAGCACGTAGCATGGACGAGGTAGGCGGTGGTGCTGTGGGAGTCCCTGGTTGGGGAAAGAACCCAGCCGGGGGCCAAGTGGCTGCAGCAAGGATAGGATGCACAGGTATGGGGAAGCAAGACAAGATGGGGGTAGAGTTGGACATTGAGTCAGAATGGAGGAGCAGGAGGACTCTAAGATGGAGTTTTGAAGAAAAATTAGAAGTTAGATGAAGGGGGAGGTTCTGTGTGGAAGGTTTACAGCATGAAATAGCAAAATCTTACATCACTTCTGAGAATGGTATTTAGTTTAACTGCCTCATTGGCAGGCACACTTAGAAACAGACTCTAGGGGGCTGTGGGTTGCCTGAGGCCACTGAGGTAATTGCTGAGTGAACCTAGCCAACCTGGGTGTGTCCTGCTTTTCCCTGCAGGGGGCCCCTCTCTGTTTGCAGCCACCTACCTGGTGGCCCATGTTAGGCTTCTGCCCTTGCTGTCTAGGTGTCCATTTACTTCTGCTGGCATTTACTAGAGCCCACTCAGGGATCTTTCCAGATCTGTGAGACTGTTGAAAGAAGGTTTTTTGCAGCATTTGTTTCTTCTGAGTCACCATTAAAGCCCCCTTTACGTTCCCACTGGCTTGAACATGGGTGGTACAGGCATAACTGTCCCATTGGGTGGCTCGTACCAACTGATGGGATTGTCCCGTGCTGCCTGATTAGGATAGCCATGCATATGCCACTGGTTGTTCAGAACCAGGCAGCAGCAAGACATATGAATTATGGTCCCGTTGTGAGTGTGTTAGAGGTTTTTATTTTATGATTGTTGGGGGGAAATCCATGAAAGAAAAAGAAACTGGTTGTATTTTAATTTCAACATGAATCATAGTTATCACTTTTATTGTTCACCATGATGCATACACAAGAAGTTCATCCTTGCTTATTTTGTTCTTTCATTAACCCCATTTCTTCCTTTACCCTTTCCCGTCTTGTGATCCCTTTTTTCTCATCCTCCACGCTCCTGTCTTTCTGAGTGTATCATGAGCTCTTAGGTCAAAACTTGGTTCTGTTCCCTTGATGTTTTGGGGAATTGCTCAGGTTTACTCATGGCCACCTGTAGGCATGTCACTGAAGGAGCAGGCAGAGCTTTTGAGGATTACTTATAACTGGGGCGAGGGGGAGGGATCATATCTCCTAACTTTCCAGTGAGAACTACCAGTTGTAGTTGTTATTTTTAACAGCTGACAAAATCATTTCCTCAAAAGGGAAAGAGTCTGAGATACGGGTTTCTCCTGTTCAAAAGGAAAGAGAAATGGGGATGGGGGAATGGAGCAAAGAAGGAAGGGAAAAGAAAAAAAAAAATGTATATACATACACAAGATAGTTAAGATAGATGCACTACTAATTTCATTTAGTTTGTTGAAAAGAAACGTTCGTGCTAATATTGTTCAGACAATTGAATGCTGATATCTTGTGCCCTGAGTAACTAATTTAAAGATAACAATATGCAATGTGTTAACCATTGTTACCTTCCTATTATGTTGTTTTGAAATTTTGTTCTATTTTTTTTTTCCTCATAAGAAAAAAAGAAGATATGGGTTTCACATCTCAGAGATTTGATGTAGAGTTCAGCCATTAACATGTAGTATTTTGGGCCTGCAAAATGCTTAATAGGAATAATGAATATTTTAGATCTATTTATAAACATACCTGTATAAAGCCCACCTTCTGAAGTGGCTTCCTGTCACTAATGTAATAACATAATCAGTCATCGATGTCCACTTGACCCTGCCTTGATTAACCTGTAACAGAACATATTTATGCAGTAATTAAAATATGAGACAAGAAATATTTTGTCATGTATGTCTGAAAGTGTAAAACATTAGAACAAACATTTATTAGCTGAAATATATATAGAATTTTCTTGTGCAAACTTGGTTATGTTCCTTGGTGTATGAAAATTTCTGTTCTTCAGAAATTAATTTGACAATCTTTTTTTATTGGCTAGATCTGCATACAGAGGTCAAGAGCTTGTTTCTAAGACCCAGAATATTGCATTTTTTTAGTACTCTGAGCAAATCAATACTAAGAAGGAAAAAATCCTCAGTGAAATAAAAAATATAAAGAGAAATGTAATTGGTAAAAGTAAGTAATGGTTCCAGTATATTTGTGCTTAGAGTGCTCAGAAAGGGTAGGTTTAGCAGGAAAAGGTGAGGACTGGCTTTTGTTCCTTCAGGGAGGGACAGGCAGATTTCTGAGGACCAGGTGATTCCTGCTCACCCATGGGTGTTGATTGGTGCTTGGGCTGGTGGCCCGCCCAGCTCAGCCACCCAGGACTTCTCTGGACTCTGGCGCTCCAGCTAGCACCTCTGTACCTGTTTTCCCTCAAGCCTCCAGTGAACCTCCCACTGCCTCACCTGACTACATCCTAAGGAGATTGGAGTAGTACCAGCTTTATCCCGAGAAGCCTTTCTGAATTAAAAGGCTCTCTGTTAATAAATTTCTTGTTGAATGATAGGTAGAGTGTGTTTAGTGGCAGACGGTACATGAGACTAGTACATGATACTTGCAAATAAAAATGGAATTAACACAAATACACAAAGGTGCTTTTGGTATCTTCCTCCCTGTCAAAGAGATTATTAATAGTGAAGTCTTATTTCTGTAAGAAACAGCCTGATCTTATCAATATTGTCCTTAATTCTTGAGTGGGGGGAAAAACCCTTTTCCATCTAATTGGATAAAACCTTTATTTCTTCAGATGTATTCTTTCTAACATAATTCAGTAGTTCAGATGTATTCTTTCTAACACAATTCAGTGTTTAAACATGGAATAGAATATTAAACATGGAAATCATTTACAGGAGGAACAAGCTGATTTTCTGGATAAAAGAATGATACTAAAATATAATATTAAAATTTTAAGTATTTGATAACAGCAGTTTTGAATTGCTTGTTTCAAATGCTTTGTTTGCTAAAATATTCTTATTTTAATGTGGCTGTAATATCACCTTTAAATATAAAGATGACATTCCTTTTTAAAAACTATTTAAAAAAAAAAATACTGATCTGCCCCTGGGTTTGGCCTCCTCTCTTCACTTTGAAGCGAAACCAACTGTTTTCCTCAGTTTGTGTCTACAGTTTGGGAGCCTGAAGACGAGTATGTTTTCCTCTCCGCTCCAGATCCATACACATGCGCAGACACGTGCATAGCTGCTTCCATTCAACCGTGGGTGTCTGCAGCAGGCAGGGTGTTTCACAAAAACTGCCCAAAGTTTAAATGATAGAGAGGGTCAATAAAACTCACAGGAGGGCCTGAAGAAGAGCTGGGATAGGTAGAAGGTAAGAATCATTGACATTGATGAAAAAGGAGCTAATTTTCCCTCCCCATGGGGAGAACAAAGCAAATGATCATGTCTCCTGATTGTAGCCAGGAACATGGGATTTGGACCTTATTGCTTTATTTTAAAGTTGACATTATTGTGCTTGAATTTTATTTGGGGCAACTTTTGAGAAAGTGTTTCTCATGATACATTGGTGCTGTATTCATATTAGTTCATTTATTTTCTGGCAGTCAGACCAACTAGGACAAGCTGTATTCTCTGTTTGAATGAAGAAAATAATGTATAGTTAGTGTGTGACAGTGTTCAGACTCATTGCCTCAGGTACTGATTAGGAGTTCTTGCTTGTGGCCTGAGAAGCATTTGATTGCTGTTGTGCAGCACTGATGAGATGTATTAGGAGAATTCAGAGCAGATGCAATGTTTTCCTTCCTCCTAGAGGTTTGTGTGTTTTGTGCAAGTGAACTTACAAACACTGATAAGGATGCTAGGGAAACAAGTCTGGTTTGTATTTACAGGTCAGATGGATTTTAGATAGAATGAAGGAGGAAGAAGATAAAATTTTCTGTCTCATTCTCCTCCCTTTTCTCTTCCCCCACTCCTTTCCATCTCTCTTCTCCTTTAAAAAAAAAAAAAAAGTTATTAACCTGATAATTAACTCTGGCTGGTAGCAGGAGAGAGCAGCTACTTTGCATGTCTGGACACCTTATTCTTACCAGCTGAACACTGTGCCTACGGACAAGTTAGCTGTGTTTGTTTCCAAACCCATTTATACCAAGTGTACTTTTACCATTAATGTACAATTTTCATAAATATTATCTAAGTGTTTTAAGATACGAGTAGGGAAAAATGTATTTCTGTAAAAGCTTAATCGAATGATTTGGGGAGACTTGACAAAGGCAGTGCACTTAAATAAGCTACCAAAATAAGCATGGGAGACACAGTTGCAAAGAGGCAGGGAAGGTTTTGTAAACATGAACATTCTGCCCTTAGATTTTTTCTTTTCCCCCTCAGAGTGTGTCTATTTCTAGCTCCACTTTAAGATGAATACCGGCAGTGGCATATTAGCGTTTATACCAGTAAGATAGTGAGAAACTCCTGTCCAGGAATTCATACTCCACAAAAAGAGCCAGGCACTGGCCCATTTGAGAGTGACAGCAAGGAACAGACTGTTAAAGTACAGTTCCGCCACAAGCCTGTGTCTAGGAGGGATGAATAATATTTAATGCCTTTTTTCCCCCCATTTTTTTTATTAGTACACGTCTGCAATACGTAATGATTACATTCACTGTGGGGAGTTGGTACATGTACATAATACATCTTAATTCTTTTTTTTTTTAAATCCCCCCATGTGTGTCTTTCTGCTGATTCTGCTTTAACTGATTTAGTTAAAAAATCATCTAACCAAACTAGTAGTGATCACATAGAGAAAGTGGGCTGTAACCATGAGTGTGCTCCTACTGTAGATTGCCAGGTTCCTTACACTTTAAATTGCACATGGGTAGAAACCTAAGGAGGCCGAGTGGACTGGCCAGCTTGGAGGCTGGAGATGTGTTAATGTTAGTTGTCCTCTGCTAACTTAACTGACCAGTGAACTGTGGTGTTCATACTGGAGACAAGTTGTGTCCCCCACACCCCCAAATGAAAGCAGTGTCGTCTACGGCCTAGGGAGGGCCTCTGTGGAATGTGTAGTCCTGCACCTGTGGCACCAAGGCTATTGGTCCAAGCACAGACTCTGCGAGTGCCAGCTCCCTGGCTGATTCCTTACCTCTTGTTTTGTGAAAGGTCACGGGGAACAGGGAAATCTCAGTTTGGAAATGAAGTTTAACCTGACCAATACCATATTTTACAAAAGTTAGATGGGGAAAAAAACCCTTTATTACTGAAAATCCACTTTATTATAACTCACTAGAAATTTTTAGAGAATATAGCTGAAGTGGGGAAAACCTTTTGTAATACAAAATAGAAATTGATTGTACTTTGACTTTATTTCCTCTAATTTTTTAATGGATGATTTAAACCGATGTTGTTGCATAGGACTTCATTGATTTGTCAGAGTATGTGTATAGACAAGGGTATGTTCTGTTTCTCTCTGACCAAGGTGCAGGAAGTAGGTAATGAAACATGTCCTATCTTAAATCATTTGGTTTCTGTTCATTGGGTTTAAATGAGATATGATTTTAAAAATCTGATTTGGAGGAAGGAAGTAAAATGATCGGAAATTTATTTCGGATGAAAATTCACCTTTTATATATTTGGTTTTTACCATATGTAATTTAAAAAGAAGCTGGAAAGCCCAGTTCGATGGTAAGAATTAAGAAATCAGTTGAAATAAATAGCCTAGGTTTTGTTCACTTTTACTTTAAAGGAAGTGATTTGGAGTTTAGCTTTTAATTTTAGAATCCCAAGTCTTCTTCATAATTATTTTTAGTTAAAAAATACTGTAGCAAATTTAAGTGGAAAATATGAATCTTGTCTATACTGCTAGTGAAGAGTGCTGAATTGTGGCAGTTGTTTCTGTGTTTTATTTATGAACATTCTTCTGTAGTGAGTTTGCTATTTGTGTTTACAGCTACACATTGTTACTGCTTCTTGGTGTGTAATAACAAATTTTGATTGTGATCTGAAAGCAGATTATATTGTATTATGATTTTACTAGTGAATATACTAGTGATAAAAACGTGACCCTCTCAGCCCCTGAGGTTTTATTTGGACCTGGGTTTTTTTTGTATGTGACCTTGAGAACATTGTTCAGCTTCTCTGAATTGTGGTTTTCCATCCATAAAATGACTTTATATTAAATCATTACTAAAACGTCTTTAACTCCAAGATCTGATGATGCCATGAAGTATGTAATTTTGTGTGTATAAATCTTTATTTGCATTTGCACTGATGGCATGGATTAAGTTTTACTCCAAAGTGTGTGTAGAAATTGAAAATGACTAGTCTGTCTTCTTTCTAAAAAGAGTTGAGTTTTGAGGTTAGAACCAAGTTTTGAGAGTTGGTCATTAAAATTAGTTTTTTTTTTTTTTTTGGTGGGTACCGGGGGTTGACCTCAGGACCTCGCGCACCAGCAGGCGCCCGTGCTGCTGAGCAATATCACCGGCCCATTTTTCGTATGTGGGATCTGGGAGTCGAACTCGGGCCCTTGCGCTTGCCAGGCAGGCGCTTACGCCGCTGAGCCATCTCACCGGCCCAAGAGCCTGTTTCTTGAGTCAGGTTCGAATCCCATCCCTTCCACCCATTGGGCTTTTGATCTTGGGCAGGTACCTTCTCTGTGCTTCACCTTTGTCATCTGTGAGTTAGTAGGAATAATGGTATTTGGTCCTTACTGTTATTTATCCTGAGGATTCCTGAGATACTCTGTGTAAGGTTGGCCCACAGCAAAACTTTTAACAGAGGATGTTGTTGGGATTGTAACCAGGACTTTCTTCTCATGATTGTAGCAAGCTTGCACAAACATCCCTCCTTCCTCCTGCAGCATCTAGCCATACAATCTGGTTTGACTCTAGAATTAATTCAGACTTTGTTTTCTCTTATGAAGTTTACAAATATGTGCCACTAAAGTTGTATTCGTCCAGAGCCAGTCATAGAGTTCATGTTTACTAGGTGTTGTCTGTTTTGCCTTTGTATTTACTTAATGCTTATTTGAAAAAAGAAGTGGTGTATCAAATAACGAGATGACTATCTTTTTCTTTTGTGGTGCTTTTTGGTGTTGTTTTGTTTTGTTTTTGCTTTACCTTTTTTGAACTGTTGGAGTTGGTGTTGAGTCCCTCACCACTCAGAGAGAGTGAAATGATCTTTGGGACATTTTTCCTAGAAATAGCTTTGGTTGAGTATTCTCATATTACTGACACCAAGGCATCTTATTCTGTGCATAATGTAAACATCTGCATGGTGGATTTGAGTCATACCACTTAGTTTTTAAAGACCTTGGGTATCTCATTATTATTGCTTGTATAATTCCACTTGGCGTTGGTGTGAGAGCAGCCTAGTAAAGGCATGTTTGTCTTTTAACATGATTCAGTGATTTGAGAGAAACTACCGCACAGAGTCCTAAACTTGGTCAATATGTTTGTTTTTTCTCTTCTACCACTGGCCTGTTCTTCTTGCTTTGTTGAATCGTTACGATAACTTTATGGGGTGAGTAGCCAGTAAGTGGCCCACGGCTAGAGAGGGGCGCTGACATCCAAATCAGGGGCCTGATCCAGGTGCTTTTTCCCTGCTCTGCCACCTCTCCTGAGAACTGTGGCAGCAAGCGGAAGTCTCCCGTGGGACAGGAGGTGCATAGGCCAGGTGGTCTGGCTTTGTGGAGAGGACCAGGTTGTGAATTGCTTCTCTGTCCTACCATGGTGTCAGAGTTGTTTGGTGATGCAAGAATACCCAGAAACAGAATTAAATTAAAACGAACAACAAACCCAGAGCCCAGAGTGTCCCGAGAGCCACTGTATAGTGTGTGATCATTCTGTGGGCCACCCAGGGCCACCTCTCTCTAACTGTGGTCCATTACATAACTGTCTGGAGAGGTCACAGGAATTTCCATCTCTACCTCTCCAGCCCCCTTTCTGGGTATTGTTCTTCCCCTCAGTCATGGAACGTCTAGTCCTCAGGAGTGTGAGTGTTGTTCTATTTAAATATCCACATCACTTCTCTTGTTTTTTCCTACCTGTCTCTTCCCCAGAAGCCCAGGTGTAAAGTGTGCAGAAGCCAAGTTGGGTCAGGATTCCTGTGCTTTCTCCAGCCAGCCAGTTTCAAATGTACCATATTCGCTCAGTCACAGA
This sequence comes from Erethizon dorsatum, assembly GCA_028451465.1. NCBI lineage: Eukaryota > Metazoa > Chordata > Mammalia > Rodentia > Erethizontidae > Erethizon > Erethizon dorsatum. The sequence goes on from CM051833.1 coordinate 64,196,222, forward strand.
CACATGCAGTTGTTAGAATAAGAAAATCATCTTCTCAAAGATGACAAGGGCACACTTGACTAAATTAATGAAAAAAATGGCAGTAGTAAGCCATGAGCAGCTGTTTAAATGTGGGTATCATTCCAGAAGTGTGGGCACTGCTAGTGGGCACCCCGTGGGGACTGTCACTGAGCTCAGGATTCCTGGTGTGCGTTGCCACAGCTCCGGTAGGGCTTCGTGAGCATTCCCAGTGTGACACACAGTCACGATGGCATGCTGTGAAAAGCAGTAGGAAAATATCTCTGTCTTTTACATTACCAACACATTATAATACCATGACAGTTTAAAGTTTGAGGAAATATTTAAAGGACAACATGCATTTGAAATCAAGCATTTAAAATAATAATTTTTAGAAAGAAGACTCTAGTTTTCTTATTAAAGAAATAAAGGTATATTTAATGAGCAGGCTTTTAATATAATTACAGTTTGTGTGTGGGAGGGGGAGAGAGCCTCATTTACATTCTTTTTTTTTTTTTTTTTTTTTTTTTTTTTTTTTTTTTTTTGTGGGTACCGGGGGGTCGACCTCAGGACCTCGCGCACCAACAGGCACCCGTGCCGCTGAGCGATATCACCGGCCCCTTTTTCGTATGTGGGATCCGGGAGTCGAACTCGGGCCCTCGCGCTTGCAAGGCAGGCGCTTACGCCGCTGAGCCATCTCACCGGCCCCTCATTTACATTCTTAAAGTAGGTTGGATTTTAAATTGTAACTTCTGAAAGCCAATAAGACCAAGGAGACATGTTGTCACGTCAGCACACAGTTGTCAGCTTCGATAAGCCATTAAAGGGTACAGAATGTATTTTAATAAATGGTATTTGGCTTTTTAGTAGGTTATATAAGTAAAGGTAAATATATTTTTATTTTAATAAGCAGAAGAGTCAACAAAGAAGTAAAGGGCCCTCACTCAGTGTGCTCAGCATGCAGAGGACAAGTAATATGGATTTGGTCTGCCCAGGATGGAGACATGACTCCTGGATTCCTGCTGTGTGAACCTGAGCAAGTCCTTGACCTTTTTGTGCTGCCAGGTGGTAACTGACTTACCATTCACCTTGTTGGGATGATTCAGTGAGTTGTCTGTGTGAAGAGCCTGGCCTGAGTAAGTGTTTAATGATTGTTAGAGTGATTTTCTTAATTTTATTATGAAGCCATAATGGCCCACGTAGAAGGCTCGTATTAATACCAGTAGAAGAAATACTGTTCCAGGTATCTGGTATCATTCAAGTTGAAAAAACTCCTCCTGTAATCAGCATTCAGGGATCTGAGAGTCAGCTGGACCACAAAGTTAGTATTGAAATAATAAGAGTAGATATAAGGGAAAAAAATCGCAAGTCTGAAGGGCAGGGAGGGAGTGGCAGGCAGTTGCCCTGGGCATGGTTCTGCTTGGGTGCTGACAGCCAGGGCAGCGGTGTTGGTTCCTTTTTGCCCCCCAGCACCAAAGCTGGGCACACCAAGGCCCTGCTACAGCCAAGGCCCAAACCAGTCCTATAGGGGCTGCACAGCATAGCCACTGTCCATTCCCTCTCAACCACCTTAGACAGAACACCATTGCTGGTAAAACACAGCAGATTGTAATTCCTGAATGCCAGTGAACTTTCCAGGATAGCTACAGACATCCTGTAAAGTCGGCAGGGACCCTTGTGGGATCCTGTGCGGGGAGCAGAGCCAGCAGCAGCATAGCATTCTCCTGGCGTGGAAAGATGGACTAGAAGAGAAGAGAAGATGCCGGAGCTCATTATGCCTTCCAAGAGTTATTTTGTGTGACTCTGAAATCAGTACGTATAATGTGCATATATCGTGTATTGAGTTACACTGTGAAACGTGTTAAAACACAACTGTGTTAAAAAGTTTGGGTCAAGGTCAAGAAAATTTGAAATTCAATAGGGTAGATGCTGCCTCTGAATCCCTTCTCTTACCTGGCCCCGCACAGTAAATCATCCACTACAAGCCAAATAGAATAAAAGACACTGGGAAGCTGTTAACTTTGGGGGTATGTTGGAAATGTGTTCCACTGTGGACTTTCTTCCTCAGTGTCTTTGGAGCAGGGCTTGGGAACCTGGATTTGATTTGATTTGATTTGATATTTTGAGGTGTGTTCTCACTCTATTGCCCAGGATGGTTTGCAACTCCTGGGAGCAAGTGATTGTGCTGCTTCAGCCTCCCGAGTAGCTGGGACTACAGACGTAAGACCACTGTACCCAGCTTGGAACCTGTGCTTTTTTTGTTTGTTTGTTTGTTTGTTTGGGGGGGCTGGGAATCGAACTCAGGACGGAACCTGTGTTTTAATTAAATGTTCTCTCCAATTTTGATGCAGGAATGTGATGCAAGAAATACTGACCTGCTTCATGCAGGCTCTTTATATGTTAAATATTAAACCTTGTAACACTTCTTTCTGTAAGGTTAGCCTACGATCCCCAATTTTACAAATAAGGACACTGAAGCCTTAGTTGATTAGATTTGTTGACTTCCATGAGATCAGAGAATTGTGTTATTTTATCTGTTGGAAAAGTAGAATTTCCTATCTCTTACCTACTTGGACAGAGACGCTGAATGGTTAAGTTTAACAATTTAAGCAGTGTAGTTCAGATTCTGTGTGGGATGTGCCAGGTCTCGGCATGGCTTTGAGTGCTCCTCCCTGGAACAAGCCCTGCTGTGCTTAGGAGGTTGGTATAAACTGTATCATAGCTGCTTCCTGGGTCACCTGTTCATCAGGGGGCAGCTTGGAACAGCAGGCAGAGCAGCTGGCCTACGTGACCCTGCCTCACCTCAAGTTAACCTTATTATGTGTTATGGTTTGTGTCTAGATGTCCCCTCAAAGCCTCATGAAGTCATTGGGGCGGGTTTCTAGAGTTTGTGATTGATTCGTGGTCCAGTGCTGGGATTATGGGTGTGAGTGCTGCACCGGCCCTGGGGCGGGTAGCCTGCGTACAGTATAAGGGAGGGAAAGAGGCTTGCTCTCTCGCCTCCCTTTTGCTCTTGTTGCTTTTGCTGTCTTCTGCTGCCTTGAAGTGTTGCCCCTGTGCCATGCCACCCTGCCTTGGAGCCAGCTGATTATGGACTGAAACCTCTACAAACTGAGCTAAATAAACCTTTCCTTCCTTAAGGTTGGGCATCGGATATTTTGTCTCAGCAATGAGAGAAAAGTAACTAAAACATTATGTAAGGAAAAGGAGAATGATTTTCTTTTCAAAACTCTGCAGCACCTTCTGGTAGTGTATAGGTGGGCAGTCATAGTCGGTGGGGTTTGTAGGAGCAGGAGAGATCACCGAGTTTCCTGGAAGCTGGGCTAGTATTGTACAGCTCTGTGTTTTGTAGTCCTCGAGACAGTGCATTTTTACTTTGAAGGTTATCCTCTGACTGGCACGTGTGCTTCCTTCTCTTTTAAAATGTGTAACATTTTATGCTCAAATCACCTTCTAATTTTAGTCTTTACCATCTTTTTTTTTTTTTTTTTTTTTTTTTGTGGGTACCGGGGGGTTGACCTCAGGACCTCGCGCGCCAACAGGCGCTCGTGCCGCTGAGTGATATCACCGGCCCCTTTTTCGTATGTGGGATCCGGGAGTCGAACTCGGGCCCTCGCGCTTGCAAGGCAGGCGCTTACACCGCTGAGCCATCTCACCGGCCCATAATTTTAGTCTTAATCTAAGTTGGATTATAGAAGTACACATCCTTTTACCATATTTTACAAATATTCAGTGCTTAGTGTTTCCAAACCCTTGACTTAGATCCACAAGTGATTAACTTAAGCTACATTTGGCCTAAAAATATTAATAGAGAGAAATATTTTTCTTTTCTTTTTTTTTAAAATAAATTTGTTTAAGTGGTTTTTTTCCAATGAGATTTTATTGGTACATTTTAGATATACATAATGATCACATTCATCATTAGAGAATTTGTACCTGTACATGATATAACTTCTTTTTTTCCCCATTCCCCTTCAACCTCTCCTCCCCTCCCCATTTACAAAAGCTTTGTTTCCATTTTTTTTCCTTTTCTCTTTTTCTTTTTCTTTTTTTTTTTTTTTTTTTTTTTTTTTACTTTTCCCTTCTTTCCTTTTCCCCTACCCTCTCCCTTGTTCTTCTCCCCATTTGAACATTTTCTTCCTATTTCACAATACCTATTACACATTTTGGTCCTTATTTATACTTTCGGTATCTCACACCAGAGAAACAATGTGGTATTTACACACATGTATCCAATTTATTTCACCTAAGAGTATGGTCTCAAGGTGCATCCATTTACCTAGAAATGTCTCAAGCTTATCCTTCTTTATGAGAGAGTAGTACTCCATTGTATAAAAACCACCACATCTTCTTTATCCATGTACCAGTTGATGGGCATTTGGGCTGTTTGCAAGATTTAGCTATTACAAACTGTGCTGCTATAAACATGGATGTGCATATATCACTATGGTATGATGCTTTTAATTCTTGGAAGATACCAAGGAGGGGAGTAGCTGTGTGAAATGGAACCTCTAGTCCTAGTTTTTTTGAGGAATCTCCACACTGACTTCCACAGTGGTTGCACCAATATACACTCTCACCAACAGTTGAGAAGGGTTCCCTTTTCCCCACAGCCCCTCCAGCATTTGTTATTGGTTGATTTCTTGATGATAGGCATTCTTTCTGGGGCAAGATGGAATCTCAGCATTGTTTTAATTTGCATCTCTTGAATGACCAGCAATGTAGAACATTTTTTCATATATTTATTTGCTGTTTGTACTTCTTCATCTAGGAAGTGTGTATTCATCTCAGATGCCCATTTTCTGATTAAGTATTTAAATTTGAGGGTTTCTGATTTTTTTGAGTTCTTTATATATTTTAGATAGTAGTCCTTTGTCTGAGGAACAGCTGGCAAAAAATTTTCCCAGCACTGCGGGTTGTCTCTTCACTCTGTTGATGGTTTCTTTTGTTGAGCAAAAGCTTTTTAATTAGATCCCAGTTGTTGGGTTCTTTGTGATAGTTCATGTGCAGAATTTTCTTCATAAAGTCTTTGCCTGCACCAATCTCTTCAAGAGTTCTATCTATTCTGACTTATAGCAGATTTAATGTTTCTGTTTTAATATTTAGATCTTTGATCCATTTTGATTTTAGTTTAGTGAGTAGTGAAAGATATGGGTCTAATTTTAATCTTCAGAATGTGGAAAGCCATTTTTTCCAGCACCATTTATTAAAGAGGCTTTCTTCCAGTGAATGTGTTTGGCCCCTTTGTCAAAGATGAGGTGGCTACTTGTGTCTGGACTTGTTTCTGCATCTTGTAATCTATTCCACTTTGATCTTCAGGTCTGTTTTTGTGTTTTTTTTTTTTTTTCCCCCCAGTATCATGCTGTTTTTGCCACAGTAGCTTTGTAGTATAATTTCAAGTCGGGGATTGTGATGCCCCCTACCTTGCCTTTGTTGCCCAGAATTGCCTTTGCTAGTCTAGGTCTCCTCTGGTTCCAAATGAATTTTAGGATTGTTTTCTCTCATTCTGTGAGATATGCTTTTGGAGTTTTGATCAGAATTGCATTAAATCTGTATAACAATTTTGGAAGTATGGCCATTTTACTGTATTGGTTCTTCCTACCTAAGAGTAAGGGATATCTTTCCAATTTCTGATACTCTCTTCAATCCCCTTTTTCAGTTTTCATTGAAAAACTGTAGTTTTCAGAGTAGAAATCTTATACTTCCTTCGTTAGATTGATTCCTAGGTATTTCATTTTTTTGGATGCTATTGTGAGAGGTGCTGTTTCCCTAATTTCTCTCTCAGTAAGTTTGTTATTCATGTACAGGTAGGCTATTGATTTTTGAGTGTTGACTTTGTACCTACCTACACTACTGAATTTGGCTATTAAATCTAGAAGTCTTTTGGTGGGGTTTTTGGGGTCTTCTATGTAGAGTATCATGTTATCTGTGAATAATGATAACTTCTTCCTTTCCTATCATTATTCCTCTTATTTCTTTCTCTTGTCTAATTGCTCTGTCTAATGTTTCCCGAACTATATTGAATACGAGTGGTGACAGTGGACATCTTTGTCTTGTTCCTGATTTTAGAGTGAAAGCTTTCAGTTTTCGTCCATTTAGTATGTTGTTGGCTGTTGGTTTGTCATAGATGGCTTTTATCAGATTGAGATGAAGACCATCTATTCCAATTTTCTGTAGGGTTTTTATCATGAATGGGTGTTGGACTTTGTCAAAAGTTGCATCTATTGAGATGATCATTTTTTTGTCCTTGGCTCTGTTAATATGGTGTATTACATTTATTGATTTACATATGTCAAACCATCCCTGCATCCCTGGGATGCATCCTACTTGGTCATGGAGTATAATCTTCTTAATGATTTGCTGCATTCTGTTTTCCAGTATCTTACTGAAGATTTTTGCATCTATGTTCATTAGAGAGATTGGCCTATAGTTCTCTTTCTTAGTTGGGTTCTTCTCTGGTTTTGGTGTTAGGGTAATACTTACAAGAATGAATTTGGAAGTATTGCCTCCCTTTCAGTTTCATTAAAGAGTTTGAGAAATAGTGGTATTAGGTCTTCTCTAAATTTCTTGTAGAATTCAGCAGTAATCTGTCAGGGTTTGGGCTTTTCTTTGTTGGTAGGTCTTTTTTTTTTTTTTTTTTTTTTTGTGGGTACCAGGGGTTGACCTCAGGCGATATCACCAGCCCTTTTTTCGTATGTGGGTTCCGGGAGTCGAACTCGGGCCCTCGCGCTTGCCAGGCAGGCGCTTATGCCGCTGAACCATCTCACTGGCCCCATGTTGGTAGGTTTTTAATTATATCTTCAATTTCATTGATTGATATTGGTTCATTTAGGATTTTTATACCTTATTGATTAAGCTTTGGTAATTCATATATATCTAGGAATCTGTCCATTTCTTCTGCATGTCCCATCTTATTAGAATGCAAGTTCTTGAAGTAGGTATAGATGATCTTCTGGATTTCTGCAGGATCCCTTGTGATTTCACCCTTTTCATTCCCAATTGTGTGGATTTGAGTGTTTTCTTTCTTTTTTTTGATAAGATTGGCTAAGTGTTTGTCAATTTTATTTAATCTTTCAGAGAACCAACTCTTTGATTCATTGATTCTTTGTATTGTTTTCTTAGTCTGTACTGCATTAATTTCTGCTCTGATCTTTGTAATTTCCTCCCTCATATGAGCTTTGGGCCTTGGCCTGCTCTTCTTTTTCTAAAAGCTTGAGGTTCAACATTAAGTTGTTTATTTGAGCTCACTCTGTTTTCCTGATACGGTTATTCACTGATATAAATTTCCCTTGTAGGAGTGCTTTCACTGTGTACCATAAGTTCCTGTGTGTTGTATTGGCATTATCGTTTAATTGTAGAAACTGTCTACTTCTTTTTTAATTTCATCTGTGACCCACTGGTTGTTCAGGATGGTGTTATTTAATTTTCATGTGTTTATGAAGTTTTTGTGGTTTCCAGTTTCTTTCCACTATGGCCTGATAATATGCATGGGACAATTTCAGTTCCTTTGCATTTACTTAAGCTTGTTCCAGGAGCTAGTATGTGGTCTGTTTTGGCAAATGTCCCATATGCATCTGAAAAGAATGTGTATTCTGATGTTGTGGGGTAGAACACACTCTAGACGTCTTCTAGGTCCATTTGTTCAAGAATTTGGTTCAGTTCTAACATTGTTGATTTTCTTGTCTAGTTGATCTATCTACTTGTGACAGTGGGGTATTGAGATCCCCGATACAATTGTATTAGTGCTATTTGATTTTTCATGTCTGTTAATATTTGTTTTATATAGTTTGGTGCACTGGTATATGTTGCATATATATTTATGATCGTTATCTCTTCATCTTGGGCTGTTCCCTTTACAAGGATGTAGTGACTTTCTTTGTCTCTCTTAATCAGTCTTGGTTTGAAATCCACTTTGTCTGCAAATAGAATACTGCCCCAGCTTTTTTCCAGGTTCATGTTGCATGGAGTATTGTTTTCCATCCTTTGACTTTCAGTCTACAAATTTCTTTTTGAATTACATATGTTTCTTGTATGCAGCACATTGTTGGATCTTGCTTCTTGATCCATTCTGCCAGTCTTTTTCTTTTGATTGGTGAATTGAGACCATTAACATTGATAGTTATCATGTTATTTTCCTGTTGTGAGGTAAATATTTTTCAAGCATAGGTTGCAGCTATATTTTTTTGATGTGCCACTAAATCATATCTTTACTTTGAGAATGTACATGTTTAAATTTGGTTAATGTATTTGTCCATTTTCCATTTTTTTAAAATAATACAAGAACGAACACTTACTTTGATTTTGTTTTCAAACAGTACGTGAAGCCAAAATCCTGCATCATCTTCAGGTTAACCTTATATACATTGTTTATTTTAAGCAGAAATTCTATTATTTATCCTTTTATAATTGTTTGGATGGAGAAAAGCTGCAAATTCAGAGCTGTAGGTTATTTTAGAAAGTTGTAAACTATTTTAGGAGTTTTAGGTTACTTTTAGTTATAAGGAAGAGCTCTTAGTTGAGGAGACATAGCTATGTTAGCCGCTGGTCTATCAGTGAAGACAGGGTGAAGAAAGTATGCTAAAAGTTTCACTGTCTGTGACAGTCGGTAATGTAAACATTTTGAGTTTAGACAGGTATTATAGGATGGAGGGTAAACTTGGAAGGGTGGTTGGTTGTTTGCTTTCATGGATGGGTAATAAAGATAATCCTAAATTGCTAGCAGGCAATATAAAGCAAATGTTAATAAATAGAACTCTGTAGAAAAAGTGTAGTAGTAGGACTTAGTAGCTAAAATGTTTTACTCACTTAAAAAGTGATTGTCTTGGTTGTTTTGAATCTGATTCTGACAGGTCTGTATGTGGATATCATAGATATAAACATGGAAGAATAGTAAAGAAATGAGATATGGAACGTACCACAAATATTTAAGTGAAAGAGAGAAAAAAGTAGGGCACCAGAATGATAAAACATATACACAGGTAAAGATATGTGATACTGTGTTAAATACATAATACGTATTTTTAATATCATAAAAGTTAAAGGCTTTTGCCTTCAAATTGTAAAGCTTCTTGAGCCTCCATTTCCTCATTCTTAAGAATGAAAGGGGCCACACTAAATCGAACTCCTGAGAGTTCTCATTACTTTTGAAAGCCTGCTAGAGATCACATACTTCTTGGGACAGGACCCACAAGCTACCCAAAGCATTGTATTTCCTGAAGTTGTACTCGAATTCTAGAGAGTCATCATGCATTGTTGGCTCTAACACCCTGATCAAAAATGTTCATTGGCTGTTTTGTGGATCTGGAGGAGGAGAGTAGTGCAGTCAGGAAGGAGAAGAGTTGGTACATTTCTCTGAGAAAAAAATTAAAAAGCAGATGAAAGTCTGTGGAATGCAAAACTATCCCAGGGCTGGAGATATGGCTCAGTGGTAGAATGTGTGCTTGGCATGTGCAGGAGCCTGGGTTGAGTCCTACTTCCTACCCCCAAGAACAAAAACTAATTTGGGTGCTTTTGTTAGTTTTCTATTGACACCTAACAAATTACTATGAACTGAGCTCACTTCTTAGGTTTCTGGAGATCAAGTGTTTGGACATCATGGGGTGTTATGGCTTGTGTCTAGACAATCCCCCCAAAGCCTCCTGCAGTGGTAGTTGGGGCTTTTTGAGGTGGCTGGATCTAGAGTGTGTGATGCTAGGATTAAGGGTGTGTGATTACTGAATGAGCCCACTGTTTGATTTAGCATGGTTCTGGGTGTGGATAATGGGAAGGCCCACCCTGGGTGTGAGTGCTACCCACCCTAAGGGCATATAGCCTGGATACAGTATAAGGAACAGAAAAAGGACTGCTGTCACCACTTGTCACTTGCTGCTTTGCTTCTTCACTACTTTGCTGCCTTCTGCCTGCCATGAACTGTTTCTTCTCTGCCATGCTACCCTGCTTGGAGCCAGCCAATTATGAATTGAAAACTCTATAAACTGTGAGCTAAATAAACCTTTCCTCCTTTAACTTTGGGTGTTGGGTATTTTGTCTCAGCAGTGAGAAAAAGTAACTAACACATGTGGGATTCTCTGTTTAGCTTCTTATAAGACTGAAATCAGGGGGTCAACCAGACAGCCTGCCCGTCTGAAACTTGGAGTCCTCCTTAGGTTCAGTCAGGGTGTTGGCAGAATCTACTGCATGTGTTGCTAGGACTGAGGCCCAGCTTTCTTGCTGGCCATTGGCAGGACCACTCTCAGGTCTTTCCATGTGCATGCGCCATAGGGCAGTTTGCTTTTTGGAGGCCAGCAGGTCCATCTATCTGACACTTCACCCTCTTTTCATAGTTTCCCCTGATGAGGCCAGATCCATCTAGAGTGATCCCTCTGATGAACTCAGGTAATTCATTTGTAACCTAATCACAGTAGTAGTTTCCCATCATCTTCAATGGTTCCAGCATCCTTAAGACAAGAGGCTTATACGAGGGACAGCATTGGAGACAGGTGTCATGGGCCATCTTGGAATGCTGCCTACCACAGTGTTTGATACACACTGACTGAACTCAGAAAGAAGGGGAGGGACAAGAAGGAAGTATGGGAGGGAAGAAGGAAGATGAAACGAGGGAAGGAGGAAGGAGCAGACACAGGTGAGCCGAGGGAGTGAGGAAGGGAAAGTCAGCTTCAAGTTGCTTGATGACTGGGACTGATGCTTAATGCCTTTACCTCTGTGTCACTCAGTACAGTGTGTTTGACTGGGGATGGGGTGGGGTTGGAGTGACAGTTGCCGACTGTGGGGAGGTAGCTGGTTAATGCCCGGGCGCACACAAGAAAGATGAGGAGGGGCATCAGGCAGGGGCTGTGCAGCCTGGTGGTGGGCTCTAGGAGGGCAGGTTTTTGTGGGACCAGCATGAAAGCTCCAGACTCTGTAGTCCCTCAGGTTCAGTGACGATGATATCGATGATGACGACGACGATGGTCGTGGTGATGGTGATGATGGCAATGATGATGATGTTCCTTGAGGCTGATTGGTATCACCAGATTAGGGGAACTTGTCCTTCTTCTGTAAAAATCCCAGCCTTGCAGCCCTGTTAGTTCAGTTATATTTTAAGAAGCAGACCCTAAAGAGGGTGAAAAGGCTGCATTCAGCTTTCTGTCATAGACAAGACTCACTCAAGGGACTGAGGGACAAGAAGTAGTAGTTTTACTTGTGGAGCCTCAAGTTTAATAAACTAGGAATCTGAATACTATTTTTGAGACTAATGGTAACCAGATGGAAGGCTCTAGAGGAGTAGTATTCTTTTGGATTATATTGTTTTGTTCCAAACTATGTGCATATAGGCAGTTATAGTTCTAATACATTATAGTTTAACATGGTGCCTGAAGCTGGGTCAAACATGGCACCTTTAATGGCTAACCTTTTTAATTGTGGTAAGCCAGCATCCCGCAGTGCTGACGCTCACACTGGGGGCATGGTGAACAGCACTCCTGGAAGTCGGAAGGCAAGCAGGTGCCTTCTGAAGCTCTGCTCCTCCCCAGGCCTGCCTGGCCCTGCACCTAACTGGAGGATGGCAGCAAAGGCTAGCATCTTCAAGACAGGAAAACTACAATACAATAGGAAAAGTTCCAGTAAACTCTCGACTCCTGGGATGTGAAGAGTTGGTACATGGCACAGCTCTGGGGAAAACATATAGAAATAGGAAAATACTGTGTTATTTTAAGAACTCAGTTTGCCAGGCAGGTTTGTTTTGTTCCACATCTCTCAGTCCTTGAGGTATTTCAGGCATTTTGGTCATTCCACCCTTTATAGCCTTCAGGAGGTGCATGGATGCCAGCAGCTCATACTGTGTCACAAATGTTAAAGGCTCTGAGGTCACCACTTGGAAGGTTAAAGTGAGTATGCTTTCTGTCAACCACAGCATGAGGAGAACATGGAGGAAGATTGCATTGTTGGCATTTGCAATAAAGGACAGAGGCATCCTTTCGTGATAGGAGAAAGTGAATCCTTGAGAAGATGATGGGTATCATTTCCCCGGGTATTCCTTGGGTTGCTTCCTTGGTGGTTGTGAAATTGAATTTACTAAGTGGTGTACTCTGGGTTTGTATTTAGCGCAGCCATCTGAGGGGCGGGGAGGAGTACTTCCTTATTGCCTGTTGTATTCTCAGGACTATGTTCCTTTAAACTCTGTAGGAAATGGCAAAGTAAATAAAAGATAGAGGAATTTCATTAGGAAGAAAGCCCTTTTTGTGTAAGAAATATGCCTAGAGCCCAGAATGTTTCTGGTGAGCTCAATAATAAGCAAGTTATGTTGTATTAGATCTGATAGAATCTTACTAGAATCTAATGAAGGTTCTAAACTCTTTTTTTTTTTTTTTTTTTTTTTTGTGGGTACCGGGAGTCGACCTCAGGACCTCGTGCGCCAGCAGGCGCCCATGCCACTGAGCAATATCACGGGCCCCTTTTTTCGTATGTGGGTTCCGGGAGTCGAACTCAGGACCTCACGCTTGCCAGGCAGGTGCTTATGCTGCTGAGCTATCTCACCGGCCCTGTAAACTCTTAAATTGCTTACTAACTTAGGTATGAAATTTGGGGAAACAACTTTAGCTTTGTTCCATAGTCTCTACTGAGAATTTATGGTAACAGAATAAAATCAATTTTTCTGTACAGTGGAAAAATCTCTTATGAGTATTAGACTGTAGTTTTGCTAACAGCATACTTGTTATATTTGAAATTCACAGTGAATATGGCTCATCATTAATATTTAGCAAAATCTTCCATAAAAGAGGCCTCTAAGCATTGATCCAAGCAGGAGTTCAGAGGGAGGTTGTGGAGGTTTGTGTCAGGAGGCCAACAAGCTGAGCTCATGCCTGAGTTCCTGATGGAAGAAGCTGTACCCCTCAATTTAGGAAAAAATAAAAGTTTGTTTTCATCAGTGCCTATTAGGGTTGTGGGCAAGAGAATTGTGTTTGTGTATTTTAATGCTGTTTTCTGTACCTAGAGCCTTCATTCTGATATGTTTTATTGGGTATATTAGGGACAGAAATCTTTCTTGATGCCTGTGCAAATGAGAAAAACTACCCACAGTTTGAGGCTTTATTTCCTACTAGGTGTTCCTGACGTTCCTAACTGCATTGGTGAACTTAAGGTATTTTTGATTTGGACAAAATGGTCTGTAGCCACAAACGTGAGCCTGTGATTGACAAAAGTATGTCAGGCGTTTCAGAGTGCGTATCAGGAATCAGAGGACAAATGGCCTGAGAATGTTGGAGAGAAGGCACACAGCATAGCTGCAGTAGCACAGGACTGCTAACGTCCTGGGCTCAGGAGCTGTCAAAGACTAGGGAAAAAATGACCCCCTCTCATTCTTTGCAGTCATGTGAACATTTAGGCTTACAGATTATGTCATGGAGGTTGTGTGTAGACTTGAACAAGTAATTTGCTTGGGTACAGATCACATCATTTTAACTAAGTTCTTCAGAGTGAAATTGATATCTTTTATCACCATATGTAGTTACAGAACTGTTTTGACTTTATTGGAATTTACGTGGTAGAAGAAATGCTCTCTCTCTTAAGTTTTGAAGATACTGCCTTACAATTGCTAGAATCAAATCATTATAGTTGTAACAAACAAAAATAAGGCAGAGAATTTTAAGTATATGTTCATAAATGAAAGAGACTAGAATTTGGGGGGCAATTAAAGAAGCTCAAATGATCCTGTTGCTCTCAGACATCCTTAATCGTGTTTAAACTTATGATTAATTATGATATAGATTTATATATTTAAAATAAAAATAACATTTAAGAGAAAACTAAAACATACCAAGATATGTTTGATCTGGAGTAGGAGCTGGCAAGCTTTTTAGTATATAGCCAAATAAAAATACTTCAGGCTTATGGACTGTACAGTCTCTGTCCAGCTACTTAGCCCTGCTGCACAGGACCTAGGTAGGGGATATTTTACAAAAAGAATGGGCACGATTGCACCCAGGAGACTTCATTTACAAACTACACCAGAGCGGGTATGGCCTGCAGGCCCTAGTTTTCTCTCCTGGGGTATTAGAAGGCCTGGGAGGAGTGGTGTGGGTGCCCCCCCCATTTGTTGTTGTTTGGTTGAGACAGTGTCTCTGGGTAGTCCAGGCTGGCCATGAACTCAGTGTGCAGTATAGCCTAGCCTGGCCTGAATCTGAGATTACAGCAGTGTGCCGCCGTGCCTGACTTCCCCTGTTACTTTTAATGTGGTGAAAGTGTGCGATGTCAGCAGTCTCTTTCCCAGCAGTGTAATCTAACTTGACCACCTTGGAACAGTCCGGGCAGTGGTGCCGCCACCCTTTTGATAGGTTTCCCTGTTCATGCCTTTTAGAAGACAGTGCTTGCTGAAGGCTGGATCCAGTTGATTCTTCTCTTTATGGTAGTGGGAACTGTCAGAACCCAGCTCTCCTTGTAACCCAGCTTACAAAATATATGTGTATTATCCTGAACTATAATTAACACATATTAAAAATGTCAAAATCATGCTTTAAGTAAACAAGAAGAAATGAAAGGAAGTGTTACTTGTGAATGTTTAGATACAAGTGGTTAGGTGTGACTCTATATCAGAACAGTGGTACTGGAAGTGCTAGTCTGCTGTGAGAATGCAGACTGCAAAAGCACTAGCAGCTGCCTTCATTGTAAGTATGCTGTGGGGCAAATCAGCCAAGAGATATGAAGGCCCTCTCTAGGCCCTGAGAGATACTAAGGCATCTGTGGACCTGTAGCCAGTCTGCAGAGCACATCTCTCTAGAAGATGAGAGGATTTTCAACTGCCCATGCCCCTACATAAAATCCACATGACTGAGACCCACAGATCCACACAGCTGCCGATGTGTCCCACTGGTGACTCAGATAGCGTGAGCCACGTTGCCGTTGGTGACTTGATTTTCTCACGTGGTGAGTGGTGCTTGGTACATTTCCAAACCAAAGTAGATATTTCTTCCATTGGCATGATAGTTGCTCTCCTGAAATACGTACAGTACTGCCAAGAATGCTTTCTGTTTAAACCTAAAACAGAGTTAGGTGCTGAGCTCAAGGTTTTCACTTGAAAATATCTGGGAACGTACTGGAAAGTCAAGGGAGATGCATGATGGGGGGTGTGTGTGTGCGGGTGTGCGCGCACGTGAATGTGTGGGGACAGCCCCACTACCATCCATTTTTATGGCAGCTATAAAATGTCCACACCGATTTCCAGGAGCTTGTAGGTGAGGACAGTGAAGAGTGTTAATCACGGTGGTAACTGGTAATGTGGGCTCTCAGTGCAGATGAACTCCATAGAGGGAAAAGAGCAGGTGACAATCAGAGACCCTCCTCAGAGCTTCCGAGTTGTTTCCTTGAATTGCTTATTTTTATTTTTTATATTGTTTTCTGTCATTCCCTTTTTTCCCATTTTCTATTGTTGCCTTATTTTACCTGGTAATTTCTCTTTTATATTGTGATGTTCCAACATACTAATGAGTCTTAATGTTTGTAAGGTGTGTTAACAAGTATTACCAATTGTAATCAAAGCACTGAAATGTGCAGTGTAGTTTTTCTGTATCATTCACTGCCCAGTTTTTCCTTTCTAACCTAGAAAGAAAGTGGTGATTATGGGTCATTGCACATCACAATAAGAATGGGGCTCCTGCCGGTGACATGGCTCAGCGGCGTAAGCGCCTGCCTTGCAAGCGCGAGGGCCCGAGTTCGACTCCCGGAACCCACATACGAAAAAGGGGCCGGTGATATCGCTCAGTGGCACGGGTGCCTGTTGGCGCGCGAGGTCCTGAGGTCGTCCCCCTGGTACCCACAAAAAAAAAAAAAAAAAAAAAGAATGGGGCTCCTGTTAGTACCTTCTACCTAGGATTGTTTGAAGATTACATTTGCAAGATAATACTTGGGACTACTTGCCAAGGCCTATTGAGTACTTCACTTATTTAAATGGTGGATGTCACAAAGAAAGGAAAAGGAAAGACTTGTTTCTCTTTGCTTCTCTATTGTTTGATATTTTTACAGTTCAAAAGTTTAGAACTTTTCTTTGCCTGGACAACTCTCTTGCCCAGTTTGTGATCTTGTTAAATTCAGTATTGCTGAACAAATCCATCTCTAAGTGGTGGGCCAGCTGCATCAAGACCTTCTGGTGGTCCTCGGATATGAGTATTAAACTTGTGTTAGGAGGGGGTGTGGTGTTACATTTTATGAAGCAACTTTGGATATTTTCAACAGATGTTGCCAAGTTGATGTTTATGGATTTCACAGTTGAGTAGTAATGAGTCATAATCACTGCTTTCTTAAAACAGAGGGTGATGTGTTTCCTACTTGGACCCTCAGGTTGTGAGTGAAGAGAGAGAACTCTTTGGGGTTGGGTTGAAGTCTGTTGCTAACACCTGTCCCTGCACTTGCTGTGCTCTGCTTGAGCGCATCTGTGTCTAGGGCCTCTTCCCACCCTCACCCTGGGCTCTTCAGTGCCCATAGAGGTATAGGGCACTTCAGCCACTTCGTGCTTTCTTCTATGAGTTTATGTATGTGATTAGGGTGTATAAAATGTACAAGGGTAAAATGTCTCACCGTGACACAAGTATTGTAAATTTCTATTGTTCAAAGTTAGAGGAAGTTATGTATTTTATTGTAATAATAGGGGATCCCTTTTTGATTCTGGGGGCTTCTTATTCCTCACAGAGTCTTATATAGACATAAGTCAGTGACTGAATTTTTTTCCTATTTTCTTATCAAAGGTCATTGGAGGAAGAGAAACCAAATACTTACTGAGAATCTGTACATACAACAATGCCATTCAGGTAAAGATTCTGACTTTACAGGTGCTGAAGGACTTAGTTATAACAGCAGCAACTTCCACCAGCGCTGCTATAAGAGCAGACATGTGCCGCTTCGGACTTTGTGACAGTTTTTTGAGATTTAGACTTGTTTTCTTCATTTTTAATGACTGAAGGAGAAATACAGGTGATTGCTGAAGGTCAAGGTAGGGAGGGCAGAGCAGCTCTTTTTGCCACTGTCTTCTTGGATATATAGCTCTGCCATTCTGGGCTGCTCTAGCTTCTTGAGTGGCACACCCACCTGTCTCTGCCGCCATCCTCCTGGCTTCAGTGAACATGCCCTGCCTGCCTCACCTTGGTCAAATTCTAACCATCATTTACCTGTCATCTTAGGCATTCTGTTGCGGACAGGCACGTCCTGGCCCCTGTGCCGGCTTCAGTGTGCCCTGCATTGTAGCTCCTTTGCAACCCCAGGGTTATACTCAGTAGCATTAATGGTGTTTGTTATTTTATGTGTGTCTGCTTTCCTGAACTTTTAAAACTCCATGAGCTCTGCGAGAGCAGGAACTGTCTGTCCTCATTGGCTAGCATGGCAGGTGGCACATAGGAATGTAGAAGAAATATTTACTAAATGACTAGATGGTCATACTTCTGTCCCCCAGGTTCTGTGCATACAGGCATACAAAGAAAATTGAAAGATGCACTAAAGAGAGTGCATCCTTCCAGCCATGGACAACAAACTTTTGAAGAATTGCACTGTAAATCCAGAAAGATTTGAGTATATATTTTTTAACATATGTGTTTGTTAACTTAATATACGTATCTAATAAGTGGTATATTTTGCAAAAAATTTATAATACGGGAATTTTAAAAAGGTGAAAAATTTAAACATGGCATTTCTAATAGGTTTTTCTGTATGTCAAAGCATCCATTGGTATAGGGAATCTACTCCACCTGCAGGGGAGGGCTGTAGAAGAGTAGTAACTAAACAAGAGTCGTGGCCATGGTGGCATCAGATCATGCAGCTGGCCAGCACATGCCTCTGGAGGAAGTGCTGGGCCCCTGCTGGGAAGGCAAGGGATTGAGTGTGATGGTGGAGCGTCAGCATCATTGGAGGGGAGTAAGATCATCAAAAGGCTGCAGCCTGGCTCTGGCTGAAGTCTGATAAGTAGCAAGAAGTAAGACATTGTGTCATCTTGAAATGACGAGTTCTTGAAGGTTCTTGAAAATCATGTAGGTACTCCTCTTTTGGTATATATAATTTTTCCTTCCCTCTCTTTTTCTTCTACTCTTCCTCCTCCTCTTCCTCTTCTTCTGTCTTACTAATATATGCCAAACTAGATATTTCTTAATATATCATAGATCATGCTAAGTACAAGGGAAAATAAAGCACGATTTATTCTGTCCCTTTCCTCTTAAGATCTTGGTCAAATTTTTCGTTTTTGTGCTGTGCCAGAGTTATTAAGGTTGAAAATGTCAGTGAGGTTTCTGTACAAAGAACATGTAACAGGGTGAAGCCCAAGGGAAATACTGGTAGTTTCAGAGGTAGAATGAAGGGGAGAGGATAGAAAAGGACAGTTTATTGGTGACAGTCCGGGCACTATTGGGGGTGCCAGGCAGTGGAGAACAAAGAGGCTAGAGGGCAAAACTGTGACCGGGGAGATACCCTTTTGCTAGTTCGTGGGTAGGACAGTAGTTGGCTTGGCAGTTTTTGTGCAGAAGTCTGATCCCTGTCAGAGACAGGGAGAACTTCCCCCATCCCCCCAGTTGTGGAATCTTAACATCTACCTGTTTTGGGGAGCTGTGCGCCACAGTTGAGTTGCGAGAGGTGTTCTGTGACGCCTATTTATAGAATAAATATTTTAAAGTAATATTTGGTATAGTAAAGCAAAAAATAGTAGAAATGGTTTGAGTATAACATATATTTTTACAAGTCAAGGGAGGCATTGTAATGTGTAATGGTTTCAAATTGTGATGTAGAATGAGTGGGCCTATTTTCGTAGAAGCAGACAGTGTAAGTCTATTAAGAGGAATGTATGAATGGTCATATCAGATCATTTCATAGAAGTGTAGGGCATTTCTATTTGTATTTGTAAAAAGACCTAAAATGACTTTTTAAAAAATCCTGATTTCATCTACAAAGGTAGATTAATTTCAAGGAATATTAATTATAAAAATGTTGATAAGAAAACATTATTTTAGGTTAAATGTAATATTTTCTTTTTAAATAATATTTTATAAAATATATATAGAAGGGCATGCTATTTTGTCCTAAATTATGTTCAGTGATTTGGAAATTTTGTTCTGAGTATCAATTAAGGGTTTAAGAACATTTTATTCCTTTTGAGGAAATCCTGACCTATTTAAAAATTAGGGGAAAAAAATGACATCTCTAAAACACAAACCAAACCAGATGCAGAGCGTTATCCATTCTCAGGTATAGCTAGAAGCTGTATTTTGCTATTTGTAAAACATCCCTTCTTTTTTTTTTTGTGGGTACCGGGGGTCAACCTCAGGACCTTGCGCAGCAGCAGGCGCCCGTGCTGCTGAGTGATATCACCGGCCCTTTTTTTGTATGTGGGTTCCGGGAGTCGAACTCGGGCCCTCGCGCTTGCCAGGCAGGCGCTTATGCCGCTGAGCCATCTCACTGGCCCTAAAACATCCCTTCTTAAATATATTTTGATACTTTAAAAATGTATTTTAAACATCGGATAACGCTAATTCATTAACCCTGACAGAGTCCAGAAGTACAGTTGATTAGGCCTAACATTCAGGCTGTGGGGCGAGCGCGGTGAACAGAGCAGTTAGAAGACCTGGCTTTGCTCCTCGCTTCCTGGCTCTGTTGCTTCTGATAGACCACCCTGTACCGCCTTGGGCTCTCCATTGTCTCATTTCCAAAGTGCAGACAATAAATGTGTTTATCTTAGAGGGTGGGTGTAGGCATTAGGAGAGTGAATTGGCTTGAAAAATGCTTTAAAAACTATAATGGATTCTATAAAATGTTAGTTGTTCTAGTTACTGCTTCTAGTTTTTCATGGTGTGATATTGGCCAGTGGGTGTTCTGCTAGGTCCAAAGGTAGTTTAAATTGTACATAAAATGGAAGTACTCTAGAAAAAAATGAAATTTAGCACTTATTTTCATTCTAATCTACAAGCACATATTTGTGGAATGATTGCACAAGAATGTTGTTTAGAACTTTAGGGTAGGAGATAGGAGGTTTTTGTGATTTCATTGATAAAACTACATTTTTGATGAAACTTAAAAGTTAGAGTCAACCAATTTATGTTGTTGATTAGGTAGATCACCTGTTCAATACATAATTTGTTTCTGGTGGGAGCCAAGCTAATTTTATCAAACTGTTCATTTCTCAGAGTAAAAATTGGTGGTAGTTTGCCCTTAAGGAGCAGTTTAGTAAATCTTTTCAAGTGTCAGAGGGCCCCAGAAAGGAAAAAAATGGGGGTCAGAAGTATTTTTCTGGGGCTGCAGGTATAGCTCAGTGATAGAGCAGTTGCCTTACATGAATGAGACCCTGGGTTTGATATCCTAGAGCTGAAAAAGAGTATTTTCTTTGAATGTGTTTAAAAATCTTAAAAAAATTTTAAGCATTTTTATGCAGTGAGAAAAACATTGATTAAAAATTGTCCTTATAAAATCTTATGTGTTTATTCTTCAGGACTTAGTCTGTTTTTTTTTTTTTTTTTTTTTTTTTTTTTGGTACCAGGAATCGAACTCATGACCTCACACTTGCCAGGCAGGTGCTGTGCCACTGAGCTATATCCCTGGCTTGGGCTTAGTCTTATTGTAAATTATTTGCTGAAGTGAAGTTAATGAATACATAACTAATAATGTTTCTATTCAGTATGCCAAATGTAACTGTTGGGTTCAGAAATAGTTAAATTAGAATATTTGCTCTTATTTGTCCACAGGAGTATTTGACCGAGGCATTAAACGCTATTACTATCTTAGTTATTATTGTATACATCAAGACTGTGTATTCTTAGGAAAGAAAAAATAATCATAATATGTCTCCTTCTTCCTTGTAACTTTATATTTTTAATAATCAATTACAGGATGCAGTTTTATTGTAGAATGTCTTAGTAACATTTCCAAGCAACCTGGTTTTGTCTGGCAGCTTTGAGATATAATTCACATAACATATATAGTCTGTCCATATAAAGTGTACAGTTTAGTAGCTTTTAGTATATTCACCCACAGAGTTGTACAGCCATTATCAAAGTCAGTTTTAGAACATTTCCAATGTGAAAAAGTAACCTTATAGCCCTTCCCCTTCATCCCTGCAATCTCTACATCATGTCTGGTCCTGGGCAATTACCAAACAACTTTCTGCCTCTGAATTTTCCTGTGAAATAACCTGTTTTAGTAACCTGAGAATGGTACCTATGGGGAAGTTTCTTGTACTGTATGATAACTTGGTATAACTTTCCTTTATAAGCCACTGAGAAAGACCTGCCTGCTTGTCAGCGCGAGTTATTTTTCATCTTGACAGTAACCAAGAGGTATTTTCCATTGGTCCTAATTTGGTAGTAATGTGGTTGTCAGTACAGTGATTAAGAAGTCTTGGAGACAGTGATGTCATGGGGTTCTTGTAGGTAGGTGTGGTATGCTGGGGTTTATAGGAAATGGCTTTCGTATTGCCTCGAACATCAGAGAATCAGGGTTAGCAAAGGCAGACTGACCTAGCATGTGTGCCTGCGTGCTTGCTTTTGGGCACACACACACCTGCTGTTACCAACAGTTGTTGAGTGGAAATCAACAGTTGTAGCCTTGACACAGATGGAAAGGAACATGGACATATTCAAATATGAGACATAAAAAACCTTCTGCATAGTCATTGAGTTCGTGGTGTTTCAAGTGCCTTGACTGATGAGCAGACTTAGGTACTTCATCTACCTCTGAGTAGATCCTTTGAGTAATAGGCAGTTAGTTGTCCAACAACACTGATCACAGTTTAGTGGCTAGGTTA
The DNA here is from genome assembly GCA_028451465.1 of Erethizon dorsatum. NCBI lineage: Eukaryota > Metazoa > Chordata > Mammalia > Rodentia > Erethizontidae > Erethizon > Erethizon dorsatum. Next base: position 64,217,955 of record CM051833.1, read on the forward strand.
TTGAAAAGAGAAATAGGTTACAAGTCTAGTCAAAACCTGCTTGCCTGTCTTTATTTTGAAGTGGAATTCATCGCCCAACAAAATTTCCTCTTTCCTCTAACATTGGCATTGTGTATTGAACAAAATTGCCTCCGAGCAGTTATATAGCCACTGCCTTCATCCTCCCTATCATCCTTCTGAATATGCGGGAAGTGCTAAGATACATTTTCTTTTCTATGATTTGTGAATTTTAAGGTGATTATAAATGTTCAGATGAAGTGAAATTTACCTGTGAAATTTCACAGTTTTGTATCAGGTCTCTTGAAATAGTGGGCAGATAGTAGGTTTTAATAGGCATAAAAGTTAGACATTGCACAGTGATTTTGATTTCAGAGGCATGGGCTCTAGTGGTGAACTGACTACCAGGTGCTGGGAAGGACTTTCTGCAACTAAGAAGGCAATTCGATGCTGAAGATGAGCAGTTCATGGTTTTCTTTGATGCAAATTTGGACTTGGTCATTTATTTGCTCATTACTTTAAAAACAATTATAAGATCAATGATATTCACTTCCCTACTGTGTGATGTGGTAAGTAAACTCAAAGCCACGTATCTGAGGTCCTCTCCTTGTGACCAGTCCCAGCCGTCAGGCTCTGCAGCCCTCAAGGGCTTGCATGTTCTGCTGGCTGTGATTACTGCAGCCTGGGCTTGGGAAGCTGAGGAGGGGAGGGCTGTGGATTAGATACACCCCCCTGTGCGTTCCATTATGGGCTATATTAAAGGGAGAATTCTGTGTGCACCATTTTAATTTAATGTAACTTTTCATATCCCATTTTAAAAATTTCTTAAGATAGTTCTTTAAGTTAAAATCATGCAATGTAGGATTCTAATGTGTTCATCTTTATATAAATAGAAAGTAGTTTTGTGAAGATCTTGGGGGTGCCACTGAAATGTTTTCTCCTTTGTCTTGAATAGTGTTACATAGAGTTCAGAAGTACTGGGTTTCACAGATCTCTAGTACCGGACTGTCCTGTCACTTGTGCAAGTTAATTAACCCCTGTAGATCTCTTGTTTTTGCAGGATTAGGGGTGTTGGGTCACAGCATCATTGCAGTTAATGGTGATGCTGATGACACTGATAGCAGTACTTTTGTTGTTGGACTTATTTTTCATATAGGGTGGTATGATGTGACATAAAATGTAAAATTGTTGTCTATAGACTTGAAATATAGAGCATACTGCCTAGGGCAGTGGTGGTAAAGCTATGGCGCACGTACTGCGGCGGGCTGTTCATATCATTGAAGGCTCTGAAAGATTCACCATCACTGCAGTTGTTTTGTATAGTCATTAAAGTCCAATATACTGAAAAATTAAAATATTAAAGTGCCAGGGATAATTTCAGGATATATAAATAAAATTCTGACTTATTATGCTTAAACAGTTGTTTTTAATAGAAAGTCTAGCAATTATTTTGTAATATTCTGTTCTAGTTAGCAGTACAGCCCCTCTCCCCCATACTTATGTAAGTGTTCTTCAAAATACAACTACTGTAGTTATCCTTTCTTCTATACTTAGTTGAAGTGTGTAGAATAAGAGTTCAATGCAGTGAATCAATTTGCATTGACAACTTCCTGTGTCAGTTTGAGTCCTCGGTCTCTTACAGAAAAGAAGTGTGTAAGCACAGCAACATGGGAGGAATAGTCCCTCCACCCCCGCCGTGCGTGTGATGACTTGTATTTACTAAGCGCGTGACTGGAAAAGGAGCACTCTTATTCCCCTGACCTGTATCAGGTGCTGCCACCTCATCTACAGAGAGTCTGAGGCTAGAAATGCCAACAGCCTGCTCAAGGTCACCTGGTTGCAGAACTCAACTCTGATTAGCTTGACCCAGCTCCGAGACTCACATTCTTTCTGCCATTGTGAAGAACACAAATTGAAGTACAAAATTCATTCAACAGACAAGGATGAGATGAACATTTATTTATCTATTTTTGCAGTACTGGGGATTGAGCCCAGTGTCTGCTGTGAGCTAGCTACATCCCCATCCCCCCCCTTTTTTTAATGTGGGTACTGGGAGTTAAACTCAGGACCTCGCGCTTGCCAGCAGGCGCTTATGCCGCTGAGCTATCTTACGGGCCCTCCCCATCCCTTTTTTAAATTTTGAGACTGGGTCTTGCTAAGTCATTCAGTTGCTCGGGCAAACTTGAACTTGGGATCCTCCTGCTATAGCCTCTTAGAGTGCTGGGATTACAGATGTGTATCACCATGCTTTGCACTATTTTCTGTGTCTGCCATGACATGAACAAGGTTGTGGAACATTTATTTTTGATCACTAGGAAAGGCCTCATGAAGTCTGAGACTGGCCCTAAAAGAGGGATACTTTTTAGGGAAGGGGACAGCGGTGGGAGTAAAAGGAATATTTTCTTGATTTTGAAGTATTCACAAATTTAGAAATTATTTTAGGGCATCCCGCTTTTCTTGTCTAGGTTTTTCTTTCACTTTAACTGTTCTTCGTAAACTTTTTGCCTGGCCTTCCTTGCCTTTCTACCCTAGTTTTGTTGTTTTTGAGGATTTTTGTCTTAGTCTGTGACTATTAAGTTTTCAAATAATAGAAGAGTTAATGGGAATACAGATTGCTGAAGTAAGGCTTTAGAAACTAAGTGAAGCATGAAGTATATGTGGTTTTATGAAGACTGTTTATATTGGTCTATTTTAACAAATAAATGATTTCTAAAAATGGGTTAGTTATCTACTAAATGCAATTCAGTAGGGTGGTTCTTTCAAATCATGAGCTTCACAGTGGGGATAAGTGAAGAGAGAGGGAATTCTTGGTGGTGAAAAGATTGGGAAGTACTGAGACATTTATGTCTGTGGAAATCATTGTAAAATCGGAGGCTCTTTCCCCCTTCTTTCATATAGCAGCAGATCGTCATTCTTTTTACTCTTTCCCTTGCCATGAACAGTTGCATTAAGCATTATCAGCATTAAAAACATATTTAGGAGGAAATCCAAGCCGAGCATCTGTTAGCCAGCCAGCCAGTTCCTAAACCCCTTTCAGCTGCAGAGAGTGGCTATCATTCCATGTGGTTGCAATCTGACATGCAGGCCTGCAGCCGGTGTGCATTCTCGGGAGGGTCCCTTCCTTGCAGATTTTCAGAAAAGAGGACAAACAACTTGCATTTCACTAAAGGTGAGAAGTCCTAGATCATAGAAAACAAGACCCCATTTATCAGCATCTGATAGAATTCTGCAAATCTACTAATTAGTTTCTATTTGGAAGGATGTTAAATTTATTTTTACAATTGAGATGAAATTTATTTGTTAAAGCTGTTGTCAGACACCGTCTTGCAACATGATATACTAGGAGTTTAGAGCTTACATTATTGTGAGTTGTGAAGCAAGTTTTTAAGAGCAGTTCTTGGGTCATAGGTTTTTAAGGAAATAGCATTTCAATACCCTGAAAGAAATGAAAATGCCACTTTGATTCTTTTTTATTGTCAGTGTTAGAATTAAGGTTTTTAAAAAATTTCTATTGAGTTTTTGTGTGGACTGCTGAAACAATTTGAATTTATTCAAAGATTTTTTCCCTTAATACTTTTCATTCATATTAACTACAAATGTAGGCCTTTTTAAATATAGCCTGCTTCGTGTATCCATAGTGTATCCTTTGAAAACTAGAAATTTATTTGCTATATTTCATAATGATACTGAGGAGAAGTGCTTACCATCTCATATATTGGGTCCATTATTTAAAAGGAAAGTAAAATGTCATGGAAGCATTTTAAGGTCTTTGGGTAGAACTCTTTAACATAGGGATTGATGTTTCATTCATTGAAGTAGATCCTAATACCTTAAAAATTAACCTATTTTTTTTTTTAAATGTTTATGGTATTGTATGATATCTTACATTTGAATTGGCCAGATTCGGAGATGTACTTTGAAGTTGTGATTTCCTTTTTAATTTATAGTAATTTAATTCATAGTATTCAATATAAAATGGATAGGATTTCTAATTTATAGTTTGGAGTTACATACCACAAATAGGACAAACAAAATAGAAAACACCGATACACTTCTGAAGTTGCAGAGAAGGTAGCTATCAGATGCTCTCTTTTAAGGCTATCAGAGATATTGAGGTTTCACAGTATATAGAATACTTACATGAATCTGAACCTTAATTGTCAACTTGATTGGTTTGAGAGCCACTGAGGGATTAGTAAAACACACTTCTATGTGTGTCTGGGTGGGTTATGGAGTTGTGACCTTGGGTACTATAACTGACCCCTGGTCCTTTCATCTGTGGTACTTTCCCTTGCTTTACTTTCTGCTTACCATGAAACAAGCAACTTTGCTTTGCCAGTGCCTTTCTGCCCTTCTGCCTCAGAACCAACTAACCATGGACTGAATCCCCTGAAACCATGAACAAAAAATAAACCCTTCCTTTAGGTTGTATATATTGGGTATTTGGTTTCAGTGATGAAAGGCTGACCAGTACAACTTAAAAATAAGTACTTTATGGCCAGTTTTTCTGACTTGGTTATTTACATTCTAGGATGTATACAATTGTAGTGACAAGATCTCAGAAAATTGTCCTGACTTGTAATGAGTTGAACTGTAGTACTAAGAATATTAGAGAAAATAAGCATTCAAAAAGATTTAAAGTCCTGACAGGTTCATGGGACCACATTTGTCCCAGTTGCAGCCCACATGGCAAAGAGCACCCTTCACCCTTTGCACTGTTCAGGAAATTCTAGGCTTTGATCTTTGGTATCTGCTTGGGGAGCAGCTGGTCCTTGGTGGGTGGGGTTGGGGTGGTGAGGCATGGGACCCAAGCTGGGAGTACAGGAAGAATGAGGATTGGGGCCTGTAGGATGCAAAGTCGGGTGGGTGTGGGGAGCAGCCAGGGAGGCATAGCTGCAGGAACAGAGGATCTAAGACTGGCCAAGGGGGAGGCAGCTCCAGTTGAGGACTTTACCATTGGGAACTGTGCACCAAAACACCCTGCAACAAACACTGCAATGTTATTGACATGCAGCTGGAGAGCCAGTAAGTCTTTTGAGTCAGTAAGAAGATAGCATTTGCTGTGATAAGCTTAACATTGTGCCTGCTCACCATTCACAACTGTGAATGTCCACTCCCATTCTGTGGTTTATCCATTTGTCCCTAGTATTTAAATCAGGTTATTGTGAAAGCTCATTTCACCTGTTGAAAATGCTGGCACAATTTCTTCATGAGTAAGCCCCAGAAATCTGAGCTCTTCTTTAGCTGGAGTTTCTTACTTCAACTAGAACATTCTTTTTGTATGTGTGTGATAGGATCAGTGTACCATTTTGAAATGGTTCGGTCTTTTCTGCAACCACAAAGTTTCTTATTCAGAGGCATACTTGCAGTTCTCTTTGCCCCCTCCCCCATGTATGAATTAAGAAAAGAGGCTTGTATTAGTTTTGAGGCAGCTGCTAATGAAAATCTTGTTTTCTTAAGAGCTGTGCTTGTCATTGCTTAGTGATAGAAGATGTAAGACCAACTGGTGACAATTCTGTCATGAATTGGAGATGCCTCCACACGAGAGTCCTCTCTATGTGGGTCAAAGACCTTTGCAGTGGACATGGGCTGAGTGGGCTGATTGTGAGGCCATCTCCACCTGTGCTCACAGAGGCTACTGAGGAACAAGGGCCAAAGGCTGTGGGGTGGGGGTTGATATTCCAGCCTGGGGCAGTAGTTCCAGGGTAAACAGATGCTGGCTTTATTGGCCCCACCTCTGCTTAGGGATTTAATTTACTAAGCCCAATTTGCCAATGATTCTTATCCCAAGGAATTGATACAGACAATTGTATTAGATGCCTAGTGTGAATCTTCTTTGAGTGTTGAATATTTGTGGTATCCATTCCAAGTAGGGCAAGATTGAAGCTACTTAGGGGTAGAAGGCATATTGTTATTGTTTTTTTTTTTTTTTAGGAGGGTAACAATGGTTAATACATTACGTATTACTATCTTTAAGTTAGTTATTCAGGACACCAGACATTAGCATTCAATTGTCCAAACATTATTGGCACAAACCTTACTCTTCAATGAACTAAGTAAAAATGGTAGTGTATCTATCTTAACCATCTTATATATATATATACAATTTTTTTCCCTTTCCCTTCTTTCTTTTCCCTATTCCAGTCTCTCTTTCCTTTTGACCAGTTTCTTTTTGATTCACCATATCTATTGTACATTTTGGATCTTATTTACTCTTTCAGTTTCTCATACTAGAGAGATAATACGACGCTTACACATGTGCTTCTGGTTTATTTCACTTATGAGTATTTTCTCGAGTTGCATCCATTTACCTATAAAAGTCTCCAGTTTATCCTTCTTTATGGCTGAATAGTACTCCATTGTATAAAAATACCACATCTTTCTTATTGTTATTGTTTGATTGTTGTACAAAGTACATAGTTTGATTCCAAGTTAATGATGTAAGGAGAAAAACACTCATTATCTAGCCCCTTGATTTACTTAACTCCCCTATAAATTTTATTTCCCCTCTCAACTTAAATCATTTGTTTCATCTGATAAACAGTTACACTATTTCAGGAGGTGAAAGTTCAAAATAAATAGGATGTCTTTTAAAACAGAAAAATAAAACTTCACCTAATTTTAGGACCAACAGTATTAATGTTCTGATATTTCATTTCTCTTAACTTTAAAACTTGATTTACTAGGTGTTAAATTAGGAGGGACTTGTTAGGTTTAAGATCCTTGAGTGCTGGCAGGTGCCTGTGTTCCTAGATCTGACTCTGTTAATATTTTAAAGTAAGGAAGAAGGCTTTAGGGGATGAACTATTGAAATATGGAAAAGTACAACCTGGAATGGACTTTGTGTTTCCCTCAAGGTGAATCCACTCTTCATGACTTCTCAGGTAGGCCCTGTTGCTGTCCGTTCTCATGTGGGCATTGCAACAGCTGTGCACTTAGATATTGAGTCCAAACCAGTCTGAACCAAAACGTCCCTCTTTCGTCCCACTCAGAGCCCTGTTGGTCCTCAGCGAGGCCTGTCCCTCTCCCACCTCCATTCCTGGGGACCAACCTAAGTGAAGAGATGACGGCCAAGGTGTATTTATTTCCCAGCTCTGCTTGCTCTGTGTTCACTTCCACTCACCTCCTCACCTCCTGCTCCTTTCTGTTCCTCCAGCTGGGGGCCTGCAGACAGGAGAAAAGGAAGAGGGCGGCATCTCTTTTTTGACAAGGCTGTTGTTACCTGGCATTCTCTTGAAGTTTATCTCTCTGTTCCACCTTTGCATGTGTCTTTTGGTTCTTCAGAGATCCCCTTGCACCTTCTGGAATGTTCCTAAGCATGGTGGTGTACACACGTCATAAACTTTGATTTCTTCCCTGTAGAGTTTCCCCTGGAAGTGCCCCCACTCTATCCACTGAGGGTCCTCGCCATGCCAGGCAGTTCTTCTGGCCTCTCTGCTGTGTCCATGGCCCGTACCTGCAGTGTGTGCCCTCCCAAGCTGGGAGTATTTGCTGCCGTCTCTCCTCCCACCCCACAGGGCTGGCACCAGGACCTCGCCTGGTCAGGTTGCCTCTCAGCAAGCCCTGTGCATGCGCCTGGTGTCCTGGTGTCTGAGCATGGGATGTGCAGTCTCTTCCCATGTTGCTTTTGACTTTGGGACCTGTACTAAGCTCAGGACACAGAAATGTCCTCCTGTTATTGTCCCAGGTGGGGGTTTGGATGCTGCTGCTGCTGTAATCTAGTAAGCATTAATCTGAATTAAGAACAGTTTAATGACATGGAATTGAGTATTTTTATTTTTATTATTTTTTTTAATTATGTGGGTACTGGGAGTCGAAGTCAGGACCTCGCATTTGCCAGGCAGGTGCTTATGCTGCTGAGCCATCTTACCGGCCTGAGGATTTTTAAATGTAGCAATATAGAGCTTTAAATAAAAACTTGTTAGTTCTTGTATGCTATAATAGTAATTTTTTTCTAAGGAATTTACTCTATAGGTAAACTTAGAGATGGAAGTTATCTTAAAGAAATTGTCTATATTTGAATTCTGTTTTTGGAAAATTCACTGAATTTTGAGTTAGCATATTTTGTATATAAATACATAAAAGTTTTTGTTATATAAATTGAAATCTATCTTAGTTTTAAGGATTTTAAAGTCCCTGCCGAGAGGGCACACTGTTTCGACATCAAAGCTTATAAATTAAACACTGGGGGCTTAGATATATTAGCAACAACATGGGCTAGTTGCTATCTTTTTTTGCCTTGCTTTGTTTTTAGCTTACGAGTTTGGGAAATTTTAAGAGTCTTGTACTTCATGGTGTTAAGTTTTGAAGGAATTATACATTTTGGTTATACCTGTCCCACATTTTTATATTTGTATATTTAGTTAGAAATGAGTGTCAAACTTTAGGGCTTAGGTAACTGAAATCCTGACTTGAACCCCCTTGTTAAGGCAGTTGCTTTTTACAAGTGTGTTGAATGCGTTTTAGTAACATCTGCCAATGCAAAGTGACGTTGAATAGATTAGGAAAGTAAGATGAATTGATTTGAATAATTCATTACTTGAATGGTTAATTTGGTGTTGAGGGTCAGGGATATAGCTTAGTGGCACAGCACCTGTCTGGTAAGTGTGAGGTCATGAGTTCAATTCCTAGTACCAAAAAAAAAAAAAAAAAAAAAAAAATTCGGTGTTGACTGTGTAGATTAAATGCATGTAGGGCCTCGGGCAGTGTTCTTGGCCCCAGGGCTTTAGGTGAGGTGGCCCAAGGAGCTCCAAGTTCTGCAGCTGGGTGCTACGAGTCCCCCCAGGTTGAGCCTCTTGTCACTAACACATTGTGCAGGTTTGGACCTGGCTACTGTGTCCCTCCTCGTCAGTTATTTTATTGGTTGTACTTGGGAACCACAGTCATCAGCAGGGCTGACATTTGTTGGACATTATTGGTGTGGTAGGCATTGTGCTCAGTGCCTTGCAGACTTTTCCTTTAAGCCTCACTGCAAGCCTGCTAATATGAAATTCTAACTCCATTGGATGGCCCAAAGCTCTAAGGAGTTTATTGCAGGTGGTACTTTTGGGTTTGATTCCAAGCCTGGCTGACTTCCTAAAGGCAATGTTTTTTCCTCACTAGACTTAGCCCCCTCAAAAAAGATTTGGTGAGCCATGGCACAGGTGAAGCACTGTGTTCAACCTGGGGGCCCTGGGGAGGGGGGATGCAGGTCCTGCCTTGAGATGCTCACAGACCAGGCTAGACAGTCTTAGGAAGGCTGCCCTCAGCTGCCTGCAGTTTGACTCTTGTGTTGTTCCTCAGAGGTAGACTCCAAGAGGCAGCAGTCTCTAGAGAGGTTGCAAAAGCGGTCTCAGATATGAAAAGGTTGAAAATTCTTTATGATTTAGTTGATTTCTGGATCCTAGAGCCATCGTGAGATCCTGGGGTAAGAGGGATTGTCCTTATGAAGGTGATGATGATCAGCCACTGGGTTAGGCTTGCCCATTTATTTGCTGACTACTCACTACTCTGGCCAAATTCCAATTTACTAAGGGGAATAGAATGGGGAGGAGGTAAGGCAGACACCCTCATCATTACTTTAGTGAAAGACAGCTGAACCTTCTGGGCTCTGAAGGAGGGAATCACCAGTGGAGAATGTGTTCATGTGGTTCAGGCTTCATTTATTCCTTTATGCAAGTATAATTTGGGCCGGGGATATAGCTCAGTGGCACAGCGCCTGCCTGGCAAGCGCAAGGTCCTAAGTTAGATTCCTGGTTTAAAAAAAAAAAAAAAGTGTAATTTGCATTTGTTGAGGTCAAGCAGCTGGACAGACCCTTCGGCACAAATACTGTGGTGTGGAGGCTGGGTGGGGAGGTTTAGACCACAGCTATAGAGGGCAGGCTTGTTTGCTTGCAGGACACATTCTGAGAGCTGACACTTGCCTTGCCTGTTTAACAGAGGCATTTTAAAATGACCAGAGTCGTGTCCTGGAGCCAGCAGCACTCCTGCATGAGGACTTACTTGACAACTTGTGAGCTTGAGCTGGGCTCCCCGACCCCAGCACTTCATCTTAACAGTGGAAGAGAGCGTGGAGGTGGGGTATACATCACCTCACCCAGAAGGGAGAACTGGGATGAGAATAAATGAATAAATGTTCTCGTTTCCTTAACTTGTTCCTAAAAAGACCTTTTTTTCCCTCCCTTTCTAGTTTTAGCCATTATCCTATTAAGCAACCATGTTCTTGGGAAGGCACGGGAAAATGACCACTATGAATTTTTTAGAGAAATCCATGCTGCTTGATTGTATCATCTTTGAGGACACGTTTTTATTTTTGACACAAAGGAGAAATAAGGGTGACTTAACCAACAGAAGCTGCAGCCGTTTGCAGCGCGGCCCAGCCCTGCGTGGTGGTTAAACTAGTGAGCAGTTGCTCCTCCTGCAGTTCATCCTTGCACAAAGGAGATGATGTAATCCCGTTTGCTGCCAGCCACGTGGCCAGCATGCCGTCACTGTCACCGTTTCACGTGGAGACCTCTGCTGCCAGCACTGTGTTGGCTCCTTGCAACCACACATTTATAATTAAATTGCATTCCCCTTGCCAGGGCCGTCTTTCACCTGGGTACACATGCATGTTAATGAGGGCAGCAGCATGACTTCATGGGTGACTTTTATGACCAGAGTAGCCTGTTGTACAAAGCTATGGAGCCTCTGTGCGTGCCCAAAATTAACACTGGGGCAGGATGCTCTGTTGCCGTTAACAACCACTTGCCAGTTTCTTAGCATACTGAAATATTGGGAGCTCAGGATTTTCTTTCCTTCTGCTGCTTCCTTGTGGGTCCTAAGAGTAGTTCATCTGAGCTGTACACTGTAGAGGGAAGAAGACGCCTGGCTGTGCTGTCAGTGTACATACAAGCACCATCTTCCCAACAACAACCAAATATGCTGCCTTGTGGTTTTTTCTGCCCCTGTGGTTGATTCCATCCTATAGATTTAGGACGGTCACAGTTACGTGACAGCTGCCATGGGTTGTGCAGGAGTTGCTCAGCTCTGGAGTTAACACTTCACTTGTAATTTCTCATAGAACTGTCCAGCCACCTTCTGAAATACGTGATTCACTAAGGAGGCGACTGCAGCAAGGAAAGATGGAATAATTTGCTCAGCCTTTCCACTTAAGAAAAGGCCTGCACAAAAGACAGAAGGGGTGGGGAAAACACTTAGAATTTCATCCCCAGTTATTTCTTCTTTAAGGAAACACTAGGTTTGGGATCTTTCTTCTTCTCAAGAGATCTGGGTGATTCTCTAGTTGTTGAGTCCCTGGGTGTGTGAGTCCCAGCTACTGAGGCTTAATAACACCAAGACAGCTTTGTACATCATGCATCTGGCTTTCTCAGGGGGTTAGTAAAGTGATTAAGTGCTGCTATCTGTAAAGAGTTAAGAAATTATAAGATTTCTTTAATTTCGTGGTTGATGTTTTTCAAAGTAAAAATGTCTTAATTGCATTAACAAAACAACCTCTTAAAAACACAGTGACATAGCCCAGCATTTTGGCCCTTTTAGGGACCTTTCTGTTAAGTTGTGTCAGGACTAAGTAATTAGTACTTTTATGGGATATACAAGTACAAGGTAATAAAACATAACTCATTTATTTTAAAACCGTAGCACCTGAGTTGCAGATTCTTAAAATGCTTACCTATCTTTTGGAGAGTTTGGAGGTAGAGTGATCAGAGATGGTGAGAAGAACTTAGTTCACCTGCAGGCAGAGGCAGGAGGGGTGGAGTGGGCTGGGGAACAGATGACACAGGTACCAAGAGAAGCCAGTGGATTAGGGACAGGTTATTTGAGAAAGGCAACATCTGTCTTCTCTCTAGAATCAGAGGGGAAGTCAGCCTTAGAGGTGTTTGATGTAGAAAGGAAGAGAAGTGAGAACCTTATGTCCTTCACTTTTCTGGTGGAGGAAGAGGTGACTGTCAGGTGAAGGGTGAGGTAAGGCCAAAGGCTTCAGGTGACCAGGCGGATGGGGACTTGCCACTGTGGTTCATGTGCCCTGGCATACTGGCAATTGGTTGTGCTTGTGTTTTCAGCTGACGTGTGGTTCTCTTCATGGGGATGGTCCGCTCAGGCACTTGTTCACGTTTTGCCAATCTACAAGACGACAGCAAAGTCTTTCCAAATGACTCGGAAGGAGCCAACCTTAGAAAGAGGTCCTTCCTAAACTATCCATCAGCCTTGGATCCTGGAAAATTAGATGTTGAAATTAAAACAATCAGTTTGGCTTTGTTTGTACTTGTTTACAAAAGGAAAATGTTACTTTTTTGGCTGTTAACTCACTTGTGGTAACTTTGTGTCTTGTTCAAGATTTTGTGTCATTAACAAGCACCTTTTTTGTAAGACTCTTTGGGGACATTTTTGGTATGTCAAGGCCTTTGCTTTACGTGTTATTTCTGTTGACAGATCTGATTGCTTTTCCTTCATGATAATTGTACATTGATTCATTTCTTACTGTTTTTTGAGCTCCATCAAACCAAGCACCTGGCCACAGGCTCACCACCTTCTTGATGATCTTTTCAAGGTGGCTACTCAAACAGCTTTGCTCTTAAGCACCTACTGAGAGCCAGGCCTTAGAGCTCCCCTGCCACAGGATGCCATAGTGGTAGGAGCACTCTGGAAGGCTGAATGCAGGTTCTTCAGGGAGACTCACCTGTACCCCTGAGGGATTGTCTTTGAAGAGTGCCTGCTGCAAGACATGTCCTGCTAATTGTACTCTGCATTTTCTATTGCCATTTTTCTGAAAAAGAACAAAGATGGCAGTGGAGTCCAAGAAACTATTAAAACTATTCCTTAGATATCTCCTTTTAGTAGACCTTCCCAGATTTGAATGACCCCCTTTAAACTGGGTTACCTGTGAATGAACCAAAAGTGTAAACTGTTCATTCTTAAATGAGAAGACAGCCTCTCTGGTGCAGACTGGCCCCTGGTTTCCTGCAGTGCACGGGCAGAGGGCACAGAGGGACGAGATTGTGTGGCCTTCCTGCCTTGGCCAAGCTCCCTGAACACCATGTGTGGATTGGGGAGGGGGCTGAGCCAGGCCCAACTCCAGCGAGACTCAGGGCTGCTGGGCTCAGGTATGGCAGTGCACACCACCACCATTCACCTCACTGGGCAGACTGGCTTTAAAATCGTGATCAGCCGTCGTTGCTCAAGGAGATAGCTTCTGTATCAGTACTGTTGTGAGTCACTGATGCAAATTATCCTGGTCACATCACAGTCTTTCCAGTAGTAGTTAAGATGAACTTTGCTGAAGAAAAGGAAAATCTGATTCCAAGGAGGACAGGAGCTCTGTATTTGCCAAAGGGGCATGTTGTGTGAACCTTGATCTCTTGGGTATGGAAAGGAAGTATGAAAATCTCTTTAAATTTTTATTTATGGCTTACTATCTTCAAGTGTCTATTTAGGGGTATGTGCCATTACATACATAATATGCTAATAGAGTCATACATGCATAATTTAGAATTGCGGGCTATGTCATAAAATTCTTTAGTGATGGGATTTTTTATCAAAATGGTTTAAAGACCATGACCTTGGAGCAACAGTTCTCAAAGTGTGGTCCCAAGGACCACTTGAGACCCCTAAGACCTTTTCAAGGAATCTCAGAGTTAGAGCTGTTTTCACAGTACACATAAGAAATCTTAGCTTTTTCTCAGTCTCATTCTCTCTGAAGTATATACTGGTCTTCCAGAGACTACACAACATGTCATATCACAACAGATCAAAGACAGAAGTGTATGTGAGAGTTTAGATATGTTCTATTAAAGCAGATATTAAAGGGATTCTCAAAAGTGTAAATTATGCAGCCACCTTACTGATTTTTTGAAATACAGATAAATACAGATTAAAATATTTATGTTAATAGGTAATGGGCTTATTATATTTGACTAAGTTATTCTTTTAAAGTTTTTTTTTCACTTCCTAATATGGTAAATATCCATATTAGGTATCTAGACATTATATGGACAGAATGGTACATAATAACTGGAGCCTGTATGAACCAGAGCTCTTCGGGTCCTGACCCATTTTTGAGAGTATAAGGGAGTCTTGAGCCCCAAACCTTTGGACCTTGCTCCCGGTCTTGGAGGCTGGTTAGCTTTGTCTGGAGAGTGCAGGTCAGCAAAATGCCATGGGAGGCTCTGGGAAGGGGGGCACAGATAGTGGGAGAACTGTGGCACAGGTGGGTTATTATCTACCAAATAGGCATTTTGGGGCTCCCTGATACCCTAAAACCATCCTAAAGCATTATTTCTCTGGGAAAATCCGCTCCTGAAATTGAGAAACAATAGACTTACTAACAGAGTTGGAATATAGGCTCGAGACTCAGCGTACGTGCAGGACGCAGGTCTCTCTGCAGTACTTTTCGGCACTTGATCTTAGGGATCTAATAGGAGGAACTCTTAGGAGAAGTCAGTTGAGATAGAAATAGAAATAGAATGGGACACATTGGGACACATTGGGGGTATCCTGTTGCTCCACTATCAAACTTTTATAATGAAATACAAAAATCTAGTTTATTGTTCTGTTAGACAGTTTGGAACCCAGAAGTGATTTTGGATTAATCTTTCTTCCATTAATTTATTTTTATTTTATTTTATTCTTCAAGTCATTTTGGTAAAAGATAGCAGGTGGTTGTGGCCTTAAAAAAAGACATAGACTCACCTGGCCTATAATGCAAGTTTTAGAGAGTATGTGGACTACAGCCATTTGGGAAAACAGTTTGGTCAGTACTCATGAACTTGAAAAGGTCCATAACCTCGTGACCAAGCATTTTCTCTCTTATGTGTATCCCTAGACCTGGAGATGCTCTCGCATGGTCTTCTGGGATAAAATATGGCCAGTGTATTTTATAATATCAAAATAACAAGATCACATGACTGAGTTTGTGGTATAGTTTTAGACTTGAACACTGTGCAGTAGTGAAACTGCACTAAAGCTAGGTGAATTGTCCAAACCAGAGGCAAGTCCCAAGTGAATGCAAGTAGCATGATTGCATTTATATATAGCTCAGAAACAGGCAAAGGAAGTATTATCTTGTGTAATAATAGATTGACAGATGGCAAAACTGTAAAGAAAAGTAAGGGGAAAATAGTTACCCTAAAACTCAGCATGGTAGTTCTGTGTGGAGCCAGGCGGGAGTACAGGTAGAGGGGCTTGTGGAAGGCTTCTGAGGCGTGGCGTGTTCTGGTTCTTAACAGAATGCTGGTGGCTTCCTACGTGTACCTGTAACACGCATATCTTCGTGGGATTCTCTTTCAGGTCTGGGGGCTATTTTGTTGAAGCTTTCATTTTAGTAATCAGAAGAATTAGGAGAATTGATTTAAAAGCCATTTTGTTTTACCGTAAGTGAATAATTGAGTATTTAAAGCATCGAGGGCTCTCAGACGTCATTTAGAGTGATAGCAACCAGCTATTCTCTCCGTGTTAAGGTTTTGAAGGTGGTACAGTGTTTCAGTTTCAGAGTCAATTGATGTCGTGCTGTGAGCTTCTACAAAAGCATCTGGTCTGGGTTTTGCAGGGAATACAGAAGGAAAACTTAGTGTGGTTTTACATCACTTTTAAAAAATTATTTTCAAGTGAGTCCTGCCTTTATCAGAATGGGCCCAGGGTGTGGGGCTGAAGCCATGTGGGTACCAAGGCAGCATCTTTGTCGGTGTTCAGCCGACTGTTCACTGTACTGTTTGCCTTGGTTTCACAGCAGGGTAGGAAGATCCTGTTTGTTTTTGGTCATGTATTGAAAACAGAGCCTGAAGGTAGCAGTTCAAAGTGGAAGGAGAGTAGGGTCTTGTGCATTCTGGCCAGAGGCCTGAGACAGAGCCGTGTGGGAAGAGAGCGCCTCTTGTTGCCTTGTTCTGGGCTTCCTGGAGGTGGAGTGGGTGCTGGAGGAGTTGCTTGGGAGCCAGGTGCCCTCTGGGCATCACACAAACTCACTCTGGTATCATCACTACCAGACCTAGCAGTCACTAACGAGATCAAGGCCCCAGCTCCTAGAGCAGCTATAATAGCACTGGCTGTCATTCTTCCCATCTCTTCCTTCATTTCTTAGTACCAAGACACAGGCTCCTTAGAGAAGGACGTAAAGAGAAAGATGTCAGAAAGAGGGGGACTCTTATGGGTTATTTAGGTTTTTGTTGCCACAATTTTAGTAAAAGGTCTTGTTCCCCTGAAGTGATTTTTGGGCTCACCTGTTTTCATGGTAATTTTATGAACAGTTAGGTAAGCAGGACCCTGGGAAGGCTCCAGAGCAAGTGGGATGGGGAGTACAGTGTATGAATCAGATGAACCTTGGAAAGCTCTTAGAAGGGTGGTCTGACTTTTGAATTGCCTTTTATTTCCTTAAATAGTTAATAGTCCCAGAGGAGGAAATTGCTGAAGTAAATATTCCATGATTGTTGAATTTTTTAAAGAAAATTTTATGACTTTTAACAGTATCTGTATGTCTCATTTCTATTCTTTTAAAAGATGCCTGTCCTTACAGAACATAGTAATTAGAGGAAAATGACCAAAATTTCCTCCATCTATCTTAAGATAGCACTCACCAGACTTGTACAGCGAAGCGTAAGCTTTTTCTCAGGTGCTGCTGCTGATAATAATGGCAATAGCTGGTGTTTTAGGTCTTGCTTATTAGTTCTGGGAGGTGATACTCTGTCTCCCCACTTCACAGATGAGGAATGGAAGGTTTGAGAGACTGAGTCTTTCCCCATGGTCACTGACACAGGGAGCCCAGTTCCAGAGCCTGGACTCCTAACTAGACACCTGAGGAACTCTACATGCAGTCTCTTTTGAATTGTGGCAATGTTGCTTTAAAATGAAGTACTTAAAACTTGTAATGCCTGTGAAAATGAGCTGTGAGGTGCAGCCTCGGGCCTGCAAGCAGCAGTTTGTAACCCTGTGTCATTTCTGCTGAATGCATTGAGGTCTCTGTGCAGAGCACTGTAGAAGTGAGAACTGGCAAATGAGTGCATGCCACACCTTATTTTAAATGTCCCTATGACATAGCCACTTCCATTACTATACTGAGTTTAATTTGGGTAAAAAAAAATGGTCCCTGTGACTTGTAGATAACTTGCCCTTTGTCCTGTCTGTAGCATAGCAATTAAGAGATTGGAACAAGGAAAACAGATTCCTCAGTGTACAAGGCATTCAGCTCTGCAAGTTGCAGAAATCAAAAGATGTAAAACCATGGGAGAATTCGATTAGCCCTCCCCCCATAGGTTGTGGGATCCCTCCACTCCCCGCACGGCAAGCATGAGCATGCGTGAGCCTGGGTGCTGCAGTCATCTCAGCCCTTTCTTCAGCAGTGTTCCGGGATGATGAGTTAGGGAGTCACACCACTGGAGTTCCATCTGCCAGAACCTTGTGTGATAACTTGGGTAGCTGTGCCCTGTCATTTCAAGGTGGTGGAAGCAGATGAAGGTCACTTGGATTGCCTGGGTCAGCAGCCCTGCTGGGTAAGTGGGCTCAAGAACAGTGGTGGCATGTTCCCTTGGGCTGTGCTGGCTTCAGTTTACTAAGTTCTAACTCCCCAGAGCAAATCAAGGGAGGAGACACCAGTTGAGCTGGTCCTTTTCTCAAGTTCACTTTGATCCTCAAGCAGTGGATTCCTCCTGAGCAGGCTTCCCTGCACTGACTTCCAGGGCCTCTTCACGTGTCTGTCAGACGCTTATGGCCTCTTTACCTTGTACGCTTGCATCTTTCTCTCTGGATCAGTGGTGGTGCACAGGAATACCAAGAGGGAGATGAGTCAGTCCATATTAAACCCATTTTTATGTCAAAAATGGTTTTCCCATTAGTATATTTAGATTGTCTTAAAAACCACATTTTAAGGATCAAAAACCCCTTAGCTTTTGTTAAGTGTGCAGAAGGGAATTTGAGAAGGCCCAGATTAAGCATGGAAATGAATTTCTTTTTGTTTTTGTTTTTGTTGTCATTTTTGCATTAGCAGATTCACTACTTTTCTCAGTTCTCTTCATAATTTCTTAAATCTCTTACTAGAAATTCAGTAAGAAGGTAAATAAGAGAGGCCTTTTTGCTGGCATTTTTTCCTGCTTGGAAATGGGGTTAGGGCAGGACACCACCTTCTTTTGTCTATAAGCAAAAGACAATAGTTTAACCTTCAGCCCAGCAAGTTCTTAAGGGCAGAGTTTGCCTGTACTGATGTAACCTTGAGGCATTTGGATGGGTGTGGCGTCTGTGTGTGACCAGAGGTGGTCTGGCCCTGCCCCTTGGGTGGGAATCTACTACCTAGCAGCATGGCTTCAGGGCTGATGTACTTGTTGAGCAGTCAAATCTTGTTAAGGTTAGAAAGTCTTAGTTACATTTCTTGTTGCTGAGATAAAATACCCAACACTCGAGTTAAAGGAGGAAATGTTTATTTGGCTCACGGTTTGTAGAGGTTTCAGTCCATAGTTGGGTGATGCCAAGGCAGGATGGCATGGCAGAGGGGCATCATAGAAGAGTAAGAGTCCATGGTGGGCAGAAAGCAGCAAGCAACAAAAGCACATGAGAGCAGCCCTCTTTCTGTCCCTCATAGTCTGTCCAGGCTACATGGCCTTAGGGCAGGTAGCAGTCACACCAAGGGTGGGCCTTCCCATCATCCACACTCAGAACTATGCCAAACCAATCAATGGACTAATTTAGTAACCACACACCCTAATCCCAGCATCACACACTTAGATCCAGCCACCTCTGAAAAGCCCTCACCTACGACCACAGGAGGCTTTGGGGGACATCTAGACACAAGCCATAACAGAAGGCTGTGGAGGACAGCCTTCAATTTAAAAGGTTTAGCCTAAAAAAACAAGTTACAAAATACTGCCTTTTCCTTTTTTTGAGTTCTTTTTAACTCAAAAGTAATAGAATTGCTTCCACCAGGTTTCTTATACTGTTCAGATGTCTTTTGGTTAGTAAACAGCAGAAGAACAGAACTCAGCTGGCTCCAAGTGGGTCTTCATGGTCCTCAGATGTACCAGAAATTACATTAAGGAAAAAGGAACACAATAGTCAAAGCAGAGTAGGGTGACTGAAGTAGCTTAGGCAAACCAGTTCCATGTACACTTATAATGTGGGTTCCTAGTGGTTAAAACACCGCACCATTAATTGTGACCATATTATTTATATTATGCATTTCTTGCTTTCAGTCTTTATAAGAAGGGTTTCTAATCCCGTTTCCATAGTGGTGTGCATCACCCTTTGTTCTGTCAAGGACTTATATTGATATGGTGTCTTAGTGACAAAAGTAATGCTTTTAAATGAACTTGTCTAGTTTATTGCAACAATATCTACATCTTTTATAAATAACAGTAACATGTATTTGCAAGACATTTATTTTTCCATTACACTTTGGCTTGTACTCATTGTTAAGACCATTGTTTGGTCTAGTACATGTTTTGTTTTAGAGTATAAATTTTTTAAAATCAAGAATGTGCCAAATTTGTGGGGGAAATCTCTAGGGCTTAGGAGAGCACTATGTGTAAATATGTCATTTATGAATACCAAATGAGTAAAAAAAAAAAAATTTCCAAGGATAGCATTGGGAATTGAACCCAGAGCCTTCACACTGAGTCGCATCCCCATCCCTGTGTGTATTATGTATATATGTAGGTATGTGTGTATGTGTCTTAGTTGTCTTCTTTGTTGCTGGGACACATACAACACCTGACACCCACAATTTAAAGGAGAGGTTTATTTTGGCTCCCAGTTTGTAGAGGTTTCAGTCCTTAGTCGGCTGGTTCCAAGGCAGGGCAGCATGGCAGCATGGCAGAGGGGCACAGCAGAGGAGGAATAGTTCAAGGTGTGGCAGGCAGGAAGCAGCAAGGAATCAAGGGAGGAGGAAGGATATATGCCCTTCCAGGTCATGCCCCCAGTGGCCCACCTCTTCCCACCAGGATTCACCTCTTAACATCACATCCAGCTATCTACCTATCAGTGGACTAATCTAGTGATGAGAATCACGCCTCCATGATCCAGTCACCTCCCGAAAGCCCCAGCCATGATCTCATGCAGCTCTGGGGATACATCTAGTTATAAACCATAACAGTATGTATGCATGTATTTATTGACAGGGTCCCACTAAGTCACTAAGTTGCCCAGGCTGGGCTAGAATTTCTGAATTCTCCTACCTCAGCCTCCTTACAGGTGTGTGCCATCATACCTGGCTTAAAAACACAGTTTGAGGCTTTGTCAAGGGTCTGGCTGGTAAAATGATCTGCCAAATTCTTGGAATGTTATTAAAAATATATCTTTCTCGTGAGCTTCATGTTGGAATTAAACCTGTGATTATTGAAGTGGAAATAACTTTTCACTTTTCCTTCAATTAAAAAGTCTGCTGTTTATGACATGTACCTTATATGATTTATTAATAAGGGTAAATGAATTAAGTGAAGTTTCTTGAAGCGGAACTGATCTATAGTACAGTGTGTTTTTTTTGCTGAATATATTAGTAGAACCTTGATATTTGATACATGCAGATTTAATGATTCTAGACTGTATTTTCATTTAGATGTAGTAACTGGTCACTCAAGTTAATTGTTAGCTTCGTAAAACTTTCAGCCTTGATTTACATTTCCCCAAGGATGAAAAACTAACGACATGGTGTCTTGAAGGTAGAAGAGATTGACAGGCATTGGTGATGAGCCTTGAGAAAGTCGCCTGGGAAGGGTTGTGGCTTCAGGGACAAAAACTGGCCTGTGCCCTTCTGACACCTCTTCTTAACTATCTGGGTCTAAAGAAATATTTAGAAACCAAGCCTTAGCATTTTAGATTGGGCAGCAGGTAACACTGGAGTATTGATATGGACATAAACTGGAATAATCCAAATTTTAAACCCAAATGTGGATTCAGTGATGGGGATTGAGTCCTTTTATCTTCTAGAAATTCATAGACTGACAGAAAACTTTGGCACAGCCTACCTCTCTGTGTTTGTTGTGTCTCCTTCATACTCACAGTCAGTACCAAGGCAAGATGTGTGGTGAACCATGTAGTTATGACACGTGGCACTTGCAGAGGCTTCACTTGTATGTTCAGTTTGTGTACCACAAAACAGAGCCATGGGTATTCAGTAGGCTGCCTCAAGTCATACCTGGCCATCTGACAATGTAGGACTCGAGATACCTGTTCGTGCTGATATACAAAAGAAAAAAATTTGGTTTTGAGTTGTGTGGAGCTGGCTTGGCTTGCTGATTCCCTCGTGCCTGGGCTACTTACAGGACCTCACAATTAAAGGACATGCAGCCATCAATTCTTGGGGGAAAAAACTGCTGACTGCAGAGAAGCAGAGCTACAAGGCCTACATTCTCCCTGCCTCTGGGAGCCCTGGTTCCCTTGTGCACCGCACCCACCCCCGCAAGCAGCCTGCTCTTGCCATCAGAGAAGTTAAATGAGAGTTGAAACAGAAAATAACTTTTTACTTACACCGTAAAAATCTCAAAGTAAAACTTAGTTTGTTTTAAAATATAGATTGAGACTACATAAACATAATTCTGTGTACTAGTTCATCTATAAATACACCAAAGAAAGAATGCAGTCACTTTAGCTACTTGACAGTTTGTGAGCTGGTGGTTGGCAGCTTCAGAACTGTGGCTAGCTCTCTGGGACTAAATGGACACTCTGACCAACATTCTGTATCACGTGAAATTGCCAACTCCTGGGAGTATTAGTCCCTCCCACAAGGAGCTTCCCAGCTCATGGGGACAGTAATCAGTATTTAGGTAATCACCCTGCAGCATGGTCAGGGTTTGGGTGCTGTGGGAATGCAGAATGGAGGTATCTGAAACAGCAGTGGCATACTCAGGGAAGGTGAAAAGGGGTGTTTTAGGCTGGTGCAGGAGCAGTACACGTGGAAGTTCATTGGTGAAGGGGTGGCCATGTGACCCACATATAATTAGGATTCCTGGTATGAGTATTCTTGGGAAAAGGGTAATTCACGGTGAACTAATGAGGCTACAGAAGGGACTTTGTGCAATGTCAAGGAGTTAGGACTTAGAGGGCACTAAGAAGCCACTGAAGGATTTAGTGGTGAATAAGAATGATTACACGTTTACTTTAGAAAGCGTGATTCTGGGGAGAGTGGTAGGATTAGAGGAATCTTGAATATTGATTAGGAGATTACTGGAATAGCCCACATGAAGGAGATGCTAGCCAGAAGGGTGGGGGAGGTATGGAGCCTACGGGACTCCTGTCTCACAGAAATGGGAAGTGCAAGACAGGGTACAGGGCATGGGGAAGCTCAGGTTCCTGGTTTGGCCCTGGGGTGTATGGTTGTGGGGCTGGGACCTACACGGTGGGGAGCAGGTTTCCTAGAGAGGGTTAGACATTCAGGAGTAGCTGGCTAGCTAGTAGGCATGCAAGTGTCACCTTCTTTATGGAGCTGCTTTGTTCCAGTGATGACAGTTTCCTGCCTGTCAGTCAAGATTCACCCCCCCCTTTGTTCTCGCCCATGAATTTTTTTTTTTTTTTTTTTTTTTTTTTTTTTTGTGGGTACCGGGGGGACGACCTCAGGACCTCGCGCACCAACAGGCACCCGTGCCTCTGAGCGATATCACCGGCCCCTTTTTCGTATGTGGGTTCCGGGAGTCGAACTCGGGCCTTCGTGCTTGCAAGGCAGGCGCTTAAGCCGCTGAGCCGTCTCACCGGCCCCCCATGAATGTTTTATGTTTTTGTTTCCCGTGCTGCCTGCTCTGTCTGGAGTGCTTGTGCTTCTCTATTTTGCCCACTCATGGAATGTCTGTTTCGTTCACACTTACACCAACCCTTAATCTGATGGGCTTTCTCCTGTTCTCAGCTCTCTGGCCCTGGTGTTTCCAGATCAAGTCTGCACCAGAAAACTGACCACCCACATGTGTTGCTTTCCCAAACCAAGTTCACCAAGGGCTCTGAATTATATTCTATCCACAGACCACCCTGAGAGTTTAATCTGTGTATGGTGCGAAGTTTTTATGTCACGGGTTTATACCTTCTCTGTAGTTGAAATTCCCTTAGCTCCTGTATTCCTTATGTAGTAATCAAAAAGATAATTGTATAGAGGAAAAGGAGTAGGATTATAACTTTATTTTCTAGAACCATTTAATGTGATCTGCATTAAAAATGTATGTGGAAACTGAATTTTTCTCTTATTTTATAGAGGGCAAGGATACAAAGATGTATGAAATAGTTGATATAATGATTAAATAGGGTTTCTTGTAGCCATCAAACTTGGTTGATTTGGTAGAGGTCATTTAGCACAGTGATCAGGGTGTATCAGTTGTGTCCCTCTGGTTCATTTGACACAAACTAAATGTCTACATAGCTTTCCCAAGAGACCTCAGATGTGAAGCCAGGCTCTGATGTAGGTCGGCTTTGCAGAACCACATGTACACATACACATGTATGCGTGTGTGTGTGTGAACATGTTTGTAGATTAGGATGGAGTTCCAAAATATAGCCTTGAGGAACTTACTACAGAGGTATCGCCTGTGAGGCTTTACAGGTGTGTACACACACACACACACACACACACACACACACGCACACACGCACACAGCTATTCTTTCTTTTTCTGTCATTAGGCAACCATGGGAATACATTTGCTCTGTGCATAGCTCAGTGCTATTCCCTGGGGGTTGCAAGGATGAAGGGCACATCCAAGCACATGGTTCTATCTTGATTTTTGAGATTTATACCTTGATTATATATTTATGTAAAAATGATGTGAACATTGAATTGATAAATAAAAATGATAGTTATACTACTTGATTTAGTTTTTTCCTTGCTTAAAAACATGTTCATAGAGCATCCAGGCTAGTTACAATGCTCCTTTCCTACGCATCACTAGTGTGGATGCTTGCACAACTAAAATACTTGATAGCGCAAACGTTGTGCCTCGCCGCACTCAGCGAGATCCTGCAGGCTCTGCAGTGAAGTGGCCTGCCCGGAGAGGGTGACGTCACCTCCCTCGCTCATGCGCATACCGAGCCCAGACGGCGCTGGCCGGCAAAGCTGGTAGAGATTTATCATCCTGCTCTTTGTGTTTAGGAGTGCATGCGTTGTCCAAGTTTCCTCTAAATTGACTGATAGAATTTGTGTGTGTGTGTGAACATGTTTGGAGATTAGGGTGGAGTTCCAAAATACAGCCTTGAGGCTGTAAGCACACACAAATTGACTAATGATAACCACCACAAGACTCAATACTGATGGGAATCTTACTGTGTAATTTGTTGTTGTTTTAAAATACTGCCTTATGAATGTATTTTTATTACTGCTATAACCTGCTTTTGTAAGTATAGGATTTTTTTTCAGTCTTTCCCACAGACGATTTTCCCATTTGGTAAATACTAAGGTGGAATGGCTGGCAGGCAAAGGAGACCTTTGAAAACGGATGAGGAGCAGTTTGTCTTGGGGGCTGGCTGCGTTTTTAGGAGATGAGGCAGGTAATTCAGATCAAGACACCACCTCGATTTCTTCAACAGCTCAAAAGATCAAGAAATAACAAACACTCTTATTTCTAACACTGTTTTTACTTTAAAAAAGAAACCCAGGGCCGGTGAGATGGCTCAGCGGCGTAAGCGCCTGCCTGGCAAGCGAGAGGGCCCGAGTTCGACTCCCGGAACCCACATACAAAAAAAGGGCCGGTGATATCGCTCAGCGGCACGGGCCCCTGCTGGTGCGTGAGGTCCTGAGGTTGACCCCCGGTACCCACAGAAAAAAAAAAAAATAAAAAAGAAACCTATTTGACTAATTTGAGGATTATGTAAAATTCCAAATTACTAGAATTTTGCCAGTAGTCTTGGGAAACAGGAGATTTTAAAAAATTAATCTGTGTTTTAGTTCTAAATTTTTAAACTTGTTTTTGAACTCAGTTGATTAATTTCATGTCGGTTTTTTTCTTGACACTTATGAAAAAATACTATAGGAATAATGTACTGCATGAAAACTTTCGCTCATTGTAAAATATTTCCAGGGCGCTTTGTTTTTCTTCTTAAATTAAAAAAAAAAGGTTGGATTGTTTCTTTTCTATTTGTTTGGTGTGTAAAATCTGTTGCCACGGAAGTGAATATGTGAACATTTTGGTCATTAATGACAAGCTTAGAAAGACATTTGTCAACAGTAATAACACAGCACCTCCTTATAGGGTCTTGGGATGTACAGATGAATAATTGATTTTACTAGTAGGGTATTAGATAGTTAACATTCCAGATTGTTGATTGAATGGAATGATTTTCCACTGTTGAATGATAATTTGTGGAATATTTCCTCTGAGTGCAGAGCAATTCATTTTCTTTCTTACAGATATAAATCATCCTGTGATTGAAAGCTAAACTACACAGAACTTATATTTTACAAATGGAAAATAGAAAGTGCTAAGAAATATTAGGGTGCTTAATGGGGGTTCAGCTGGATAAATTAGCACATTTAGTCCTTTATTTATTCATTTTTCTATCCAGCCTTTTCTTTCTTTTTCTTTTTTTTTTTGTGGGTACTGGTGGTCGACCTCAGGACCTCGCGCGCCAGCAGGCGCCCGTGCCGCTGAGCGATATCACCGGCCCCTTTTTTTGTATGTGGGTTCCGGGAATCGAACTCGGGCCCTCGCACTTGCTAGGCAGGCGCTTACGCCGCTGAGCCATCTCACCAGCCCTACCCAGCCTTTTCATATTTTAGATCACCCTATGGTTGTCCCTGTCCTAGACCTTGGGAACAAAACAGACCTGTCTTCTGGCATATTGGGTGATGGGGGGGGTGCAGAGAACCACTGTGTGCCTGATGGGTAACATAGTATTTATCATTTTAAGAAATAGACAAGATTCGAGAGCCTGAGCATTTAATATTTACCCTCAGATTGATTTTTCTGGCCCTAATAGCAATTTAAAAGTGTAGCAGAATGAGCTTTGACAAAACCATGCTGTACCTTGGTGTTGAAAGGTTTTAAAATGAATATATTTTAGGAGATGAAATTTAAATTTAAATGCTTTGGGGAAAGACTGTGTGTGTGTGTTTACTTGAGACCAGAAACTTGACTTTAAACTTGAAGTCACTGAGCACACTTTTACATATCTATTTTTAGTTACTGTCTATAAAATCTGATTTTTATCCCAAGCTGGTTTCCCCTTTCAACAAATACTAGTGTGCAGGTTTCGAGTAATGCAGATATTATCATATGAACATTCTGAACATACTTGTTTTAGACTGGGTTCAGAAGAATAGTTGCTGCCTGCCTTTTAGGACTACCCTGGGAAAGATCTTCATTATCTCTGGAGAAGCCTCCAGGGAATCTATCAGGTGCTGGGTGCATGGTCCCCTGGAGCTGGCACTTCATTAAAATCCACATTGACTTCTTTATCTCAGATGGTGAAATGTAGTTTAAATTGTAACAAGAATTGTTACAAGAATCCAGCCTGTCTTTTTGCATACTTTATTATGGACTCCATGTAATTTTAAAATTATATAATTTAAAAGATAGGTACAACTATAAATGCTCCCTGATATGGACTATTTACTTGTGTTATATCCTTTCAAGTTGCTGCTCTTCTTCTACCCTTTTCTGTTTATCTTCTTGTAATTTTACCATTTTGTTCTGTTTTGGTTTTTGGCGGGTTCTTTTTGGTGGGGGGGACACCCTGTTTACCTGTTTGTGGCATCAGGAACCCCCCTAAATGGTACAAAGAAGTAAAAAATGTTGCTGATTCCTGGTCTCTGGTACACGGATGAGATCCGGGATCTGGGAAACATCTTTGCAAAACTGCATTTGCTGTTCTTTAACCTCTGAGAGATTGTGGGAAGTGGGTGTGCTTCCAGGTGAAAGTCATTAAGTGCAGTAAATGATTGTTGCTACTCCAGTGAGTTTAGGAACCACATCTAAATCCTTTAATACAGGAGTAAAGAAAACCTTAGGAGTTGAGTCTTCTCTGCTCTGTAATCTAGAACCACTGGGCACAGAAGCCCTTTATTTTTAATTTTTAAAATATATTTTTTTATAGCTGCACATTTTATTTTCATACATAGCTTCCCAGGGCATGGAATAGACATGCCTTTTTGATCTGAAGAAATTTCACGGTTGACTTCTTCCTGCTTTTTATTGAAAGTTACATGATATATTTAAGGCAGTTTTAGTATTTGTATGTTTCCTGAGTCATTTATTTCATGTGTTTTTTAAAAATGGAAATGAGATTTAAGGTAATATTTAGGCAGCCACCATAGTAACTACAAAGTCAGTTTATTTGTATGGTGAGTTTTCATATGTCTTTCCTTTTTGTCTTCTTCTCTTTTTTAGGAGCTTTACTTGAAAGTGTTAATACAAATAACCTTTTCTGTGACATATTCAAGAAAAATATTGTAGCAAAACTGGTTAGAATTTATATTCTGCCCTATGTTTGGGCATGTACATGTATTACCATAAAAATGCACACCTTTCTACACCCATTTGTCATTGATCTTGTGCCTTTCTTTTGTGAGTCTTACTTAATTTGAAGGAGAAACTGAAGGACTAATACGCTCAAGTAACAGCAGCTCTAAGAAAGTACATGAAGATAAGGTCAAGTGGGAATGAGTCTGTGGTTCAAAATGGGGAATAGAAAGTTGAGATTTTTATTTTGTTTTCTGCACCATTTTTGAATCAGTGTAATACTCTTTCTCTGGGTGGCCTGGGATATAACAGCTGTAACTGTCATCCACTCCATCATGGGTAAAATAAATAAACGTGATTCAGCAAGTTAGCAGTAATTGTCAAGAATGCTTTGGACTGATGACTTAAGCCACACA
This sequence comes from Erethizon dorsatum, assembly GCA_028451465.1. NCBI lineage: Eukaryota > Metazoa > Chordata > Mammalia > Rodentia > Erethizontidae > Erethizon > Erethizon dorsatum. Next base: position 64,245,687 of record CM051833.1, read on the forward strand.
GTTGTTTTTTGAGGTGTCAGCTCTGGGGGAGAATTGTCGTTTTTTTGGTGAGGGTGGTGTGATGGGTAAGCGTGACTCTGTTTCTGTAGCGTAGAGCCCAGGACGACAGTTGTTGTTTTCTCTCGGGGTTTCCTTGTGTCCCGACCAGGACACACATGGACATCGGCTCGCGGGAATGGCAGGAAGCTTGCACTCTCTTATCTGAGCAATGGAAGGGACATCTTGTCAAATACTGTAGGTTGGGATCTACAGCCATAGCTTAATCCTTCCTCGTATTATCTATTGCGTGATCTGCCTCCTCATATGCACGGGTCAGTGGTAGAGACCCTACGGCACGCATGCCGAGTGGGTTGTTTGTATCATTGAAAGCTCTAAAAGGTTCATCACCACTGGCATAGGTCCCCTAGCCCCTTGTGCCACTTCTTACGAAACTCATAATCTGCCTTATTTCAGAGTAATTTATAGACTTCTTTGCGAGCTGCTGTTGGGCCTGTTTCTTTTTATGTTTACCGCAGTGCCGTCCGTGTCCATCAGTGGAATCGAGGTGGAATCAGTCTCTGTAGAGACGGTCCATGAATTGCAATGATTGACAGCAAATGGTTGAGATTAGATTTCACCCATTCAAGAGTTTCTAGGGAACCTGGGGATGCAATTGCAGAACTCTTGGCATGGATGTTTTTCCTTCTATAAATAGCTACTGTTTTAAAAGCTTGCCAGCACAAAGCATGGTACATTGGAAAGGAAAATGGCCTGGTGATTTGGAGGCCGGGCTCTTGTTGAGCCATCTGTAACTGGCTGGGTAGTGTTACTCAGCTGTCTTGGATCCTCAGCAGGGTATGTTTGCTGCAAAGCCTGTGGTGACAGTCACTGTCATAGTTAAATCACATTAAACTGGTTCTGTGTATATGTGTCAGTATTCTGTGGGGCAGGCAGGTTTACTTAAACATACCAGAAAACGTTTAATTTACTCATTGCATCTATGAATGATGTGTTGTAGAGATTGGATTATGTTATCTCTCCCAAAGATGTTTATTTTTCTGTTTATTTGCTTATCAGGTATCTAATTTGGTTGGACCCAGGCTGCAAATTTTGGCTCCTTTGCAGTAGATAGCAACTCAGATCTTAATCCTGAGCAGGACCAGTGGGAACTTGCCCTGCACGTGTGAGGCTCAGTGGAAAGCTGGGGATTTGGGCCACGTTGATACATAGAATTTGGGGCACCTTATCTCCTTTCTAAGCTTTCTCTTGTCTGTTTCAACTGCTGAGGTAGCCTGAGAGAGAGAGAGAGAGAGAGAGAGAGAGAGAGAGAGAGAGAGAGAGAGAGAGAGAGAGAGAGTGTGTGTGTGTGTGTGTGTGTGTGTGTTGGCTCTTTAACAGCCCCACACCTGGGCTTGTTCTTGGGCTAATGGCCCTGATAAGGAGAAGAGGACTCAGTGCAATTCCCTTTTTCTCCAAGGGCATCTCTCTGCTTTTGGTCACTGTCCGATGCCTTGAGAAAGTATTTATAGATTTCCAGTGTCAGGACTGCTCTGATAGGCAAATTCAAAGCGGAACATCCATGCATTTACTTCTAGTACTTTTCTTGCTTTCTATTCCAAGTATACATCTTGCAGTAGTTAAGATTTTGGATGCTTTAGCTACACTGTTTGGCAAAAACAAACAGAAAAGTGGGGATGAGAAAGCAGTCTCTAATTTTTTCTAGAGATAATTCTGCTAGTAACAATGATAGTTACTAGTTTTAATGAATATCCCTCAATCTAGATTACTTCTGTTAGAGATCTTCAACAGAATATCCTAATGCAGGATTATGAGTATAAACATTTTTACCCCAAATTCCCAAGTAGGCCTTTGTTCTGGTGAGCTGGGCTGGACATGTTTGAGCTGCAAAAATTCATTTGCTGAGATGGATGTCACCTTGTCCTAAATTGCCTGCTGCACACTTTCGTTTTACAGAATTCTGACATAGCCTTCTCTCTGGGGAACCAGAGAGAGTTGGTTTTAAGTGAGAATGATCTTGGCCACTTTGGAAGCTGGAGCAGCACTGGACCACCTCACCACATCACCCACTGATGTTCCTCAGGGGGCATGACGGAGAAAGCCTGGAAGGAGTGTGCAGAAAGGGAGTGGTGGCCAGTCCTCTGCTATTTATAATCCCCTCTCTGCTGGGCCAGGGCTTATTTTCAAGCAGTCACTGAAGTCTCAGCAAAGGAGGAGACATGGAGCTCCCCCTAGAGGGATTAGTGTGCCACAAATAGTTTTTACAAAGCAATGTCACCCTTTTCTTTGCTAGTATTTTAATCTACAAGATTAAAATGAAGATTTGGTAAATGGTACCAATTTCGTATCCTGGGTTTTGGGGACCACATTTTTTATTACTGGAAATGGCCGAGTCTTTTGGGACACCAGCCTTTGGATGTGCATGCAGAGCATTACTCAAGCTTAATATAGAAGAAAATGTTGTGATTGTAGCTTGCTTTTCATAGAATGCGAGTGTTCTCATGGGATGGTGTTTCTTTTCTTTTCTTTTCTCTTTTCTTTTCTTTTCTTTTCCTTTTTTTAATATGGGTACCAGGAGTCGACCTCAGGACCTCGCGCTTGCCAGCAAGCGCTTGTGCTGCTGAGCAATATCACCAGCCCTTTTTTTCCTTTATGTGGATTCCGGGAGTCGAACTCGGGACCTCGCGCTTTCCAGGCAGGTGCTTATGCCGCTGAGCTATCTCACCGGCCCGGGATGGTGATTCTTAAGTTGATTTAATGATGTGAGAGAGCTACAGTGTTGGTGTTGGATAGAATGGGTTTTAAATGTCACTCAAGCAACCCAGTAATTTTATTTTCTTCTTGTGTATTTCAGGGCTTCGAAAAAATGATGAAATGAAAGCTATGGATGTTTTGCCAATTCTGAAGGAAAAAGTAGCGTATCTTTCAGGTAAGGTCTAACTTTCCAAGCTGTTTTCTTTGACTACTCTGACACAATACCAGAATTTGACATTCTAAACTAGCTGACCTGGCATAACACATAAAAACATTGGCATTTCAGCAGATTTTTAACTGCTTTATTCTTTAACATTTTTCCCGAGAAATTACTGCCCATGGCGTTTCTTCCATCCAGCAGGCACCTCATAAGCCAGGAAGCATTGGTGATCAAAATATGTATGTCTGTCATTTAGCAAACATGTGGTTAGTTTGCCTTAAGCAAGTAAGTAAAATAAACTGATTAAGTCAATTACCTCAGCAAAAATAGAGGAGGAAGTGTGTGTGTAGATGTGTCCTGGAGTTTTACAGTACCTCTGTGTGTTGTCCTCTGTAGCTCTTTGTTACTGCCTCTTCTGGGAGGTGAGGAAAACATCCCCCTTGAGATCCCCTTCTTTGGGGATCTCTGGCTCTGGAGTTACTAGAACCCCTGTCATGGAACATGAAGTCCTGGTGATTGCTAGCAGCAGAGTCTCAGCTTCCCCATAACTCTGTCTTTGAGGTCCCGCCTTCTGTTGCTTGGAGACAGACCGGGCATCCCTGGGCTGCGTGGCAACTAACCACCCTCTCTTCCGTACACAGAGGTCAGCTTTCAGCCCTTTTCCACTTTCCTCTTGGTTTCTCCTTCCAACATGGACAGAGCAGTCACTGAGTATCTTACCTTTTAGGCACCAGTTCACTTGTTGTGAAGAAAAGGTTTGCAAGACTTCTCTCCTCCGTTTCAGCAGGCAGTTAATCTGTAGCTGGTCACATAGTCCTGGATGCCTTTCTCTTGATACATTTTTATCTGTCTCAAACAGGTGTACCATGCTGATCTGAGTATCCTCTTGAACACATTTCATTCTTAATTTATAACACTGCTTGCTCCTTTTCTTGGTGGGGGGATCTTGGCTCCCCTTTGAGTATGTGTTTTTGGTCTAAATTTAGGATGAAGCTTCCTAGGGTACTTTTGACAGTCTTGGTTTGCTTCATGTTCAACAGTATTCCTTGGTCCCCAGTAAAGACTGATGACTTTATAGAAGCAAATCTAATTCATAATGCATTTGGGAGGTTAATAGAAGACCATAGAAGTTCATAAGAGAACAAGGTGCTTTAAGTTGTTGGGGATATAAACAGACAAACTCTAGGCTTGAAATACACTGAGCTTTAAAAGTATCATTTCCTCTTTCCTAATCATTTATTGACACACTGCATAATACTGTGAGGACTCATGCCTGCTTCAGGAACTCCTGGTTTTATAGTTTACAGTTAGACTTTGAGGTTAACATAATTGAAAGACTCTGCTTACACCTCATGGAGGCATTGGTGAGGAAGGCTTCCAGAAAGCCAGTTCCTCAGGGTCCTGTCTCCCCCCACCCCCATCCCTGTCCCCTCAACCAGGACTGGGGATTGAAGGGGACCTACACCCTGAGCATAGCCCCAGCCCTTCTTAAATTTTCTTATTTTGAGACAGGATCCTAGGCTGGGTATCTAAGTCACTTTCTTGTCCATGGGACAAAATACCTGCCATCCATACCTTAAAGAATGAGTTTTATTTTAGCTCATGGTTTCTAGAGGATTCAGTCCCTAGTTGACTGGCTCCAAGGCAAAAGGGCATGGTAGAAGGTCCTGGCAGAAGACAGCTGCTCACCCCATGGCAGTCAGGAGGTAGGGAGAGCAGGGATGATCCAGGGACAAGAATACAACTTTCTAAGACACAACCCCAGGGACCCACCTCCAACCAGGCCCCAGCTCCTAACAGCGTGTTCAGCTGCTGAACCCATGAATGGATGAGTCCACTGATGAGTACAGTGCCCCCGTGATCCAGTCATCTTCCTCATGCATGAGAGTTTGGGGGGCATTTTAGATCTAAACCATACATGGGGCTTGAACTTGCAGTGTTCATTCCTGAGTCTCCCAGAATGCTGAGATACAGGCATGTGCCACCGAGCTTAGTTTGGTTACTTACACAAGTTTATCTGTCTCATATACTGACAGGAGTTTGGGTCTGGGATGAGAGCCCCTGCTGCTCTCTCCACTCCTCTATTTCAAGACTTCTGCTGACTTTATTTTTACTTACGCACAGAGATAGACATATAAAGACAGGTGGATGGTTTAGGTTGGCATTTATTTGTATTTATTCTTTTATTAGGAAATTAATACAGAATTTATCATCAGGTAGCATTTTTATCCAATTACAGTCAAAACTAAAATTCTGTCTTTAATCAAAGAAATAAAACCAGCAGTCTTCATGACTTAGTCATGTATCTTTAATCTTAAATTCTGCAAGTTAGATATCTTTGGTGGGGAGGAACATTTTGCAGATATTACAAATTTAGTATAGAATGGTTTTAAATGTTAGTTACAGCAGAACGTGCACCAGCTGTGTGAGCAGAGTGAAGTTAGTAGTGCCCCACCCTGTTACAGTATCTCCTAACTTATGACCAGAGTTGGCCTGCTGTAGTTTGTGAACTCATTGCTGATTGTCTTAGGCTCATTGTTATCTCATTTAGAAGAGAAGGGGGGCAAAAAAAGGCATTAGCTTAAAACAAATTGATTATTTGTGTTGTGGGTTTTTTAAAGTTCCAAAGAACAGAAGAATTCTCAAAAATAATTTTACCTCTGACCTGATTTTTTTTAATATAATTTCTTTTTTATTGGTATAATTTGCCTATCATTAAATCCGCCTTTTTAAAGTTTATGGGTTTTTGTTTTTGTTTTTGTTTTTAATGTGGGTACCAGGAGTCAAACTCAGGACCTTGCGCTTGCCAGCAGGCGCTTGTGCCGCTGAGCGATATCACCGGCCCAAAGGTTATGATTTGTAGATTCACAAGTCTGTGCAACCATCACCACTGTCTAATTCCAGATTTTTTTTTTTTCTTTTTTTTTGCAGTGCTGGGGATTGAACCCAATGGCTCACACTTGCCAGGCAAGGGCCCTACCGCTGAGTCACAGCCCCCAACCCTTGTCTAATTCCAAGACAGTTTCATCACCTCCTGATGAACCCCAAACACATTCCCTCTGCCTTCAGCCCAGGCAACCACTAAATCTACTTTTTTACTTTGACCTTACAGAATATTTATAAAAGCTGTCCATGTGAATGACTTTTAGTAATCGAAACATAGACTAGCAAGGGCTTTTGTAAAAGCAGGCCAAAAGATAAGTGATTCTAAGACATACTTATTAGGTCGAAACCTCTAAAAATCTAGTTAGGATTCCTTGGACTTAAATATTTTTAAGCCCTGGTCTCATCTCCAGGTATTCTAAAAATATTCACTGCACTAAAGTAAGATCCTACTTCCACCATTGAGCACGGACTGAATGAAGTTAAATGGCACGTCTCACTTCATGCTTGAGGTTAAGAGTGCTGTGCTTTGAATATTCTTCCCAAGTTCAGGTGTAAACAGTGTGATGGAATTCAGAACGGGGGGCCTCAGGAAGTGAAGGGGGTGAAGGCCCTGTGTTTAGAGGCTTGACACGTGCCCTTCCAGCATGTGAAAACACAGCATTCCTCTCCTCCCCAAAAAGGAGGCAGCCCTCACCAGACAGCCTAATCTGCCAGCACCTTGATCTTGGACTTCCTAGCTTCTGGAGGAAGTATGAGAAAATACATTTCTGTTCTCTGTAATTTACTGGTGAGTTCTGTAATAGCAGCACAAATGGAGTAACAGAATTAGTAAAAGAAGTGTTCTGTAGTTTATATTTAATGTCATTTATGTACACATAGTCTCCCCTTAGCTGTGGTTTCAATTACCTGTGGCCAACAATGATTGAAAATACTAGTATGGTCTTGATTCTTTCTAGAGAGAGAGATCACATTCACAAAATATTCATTATAGTATATTGCTGTAGTTTCTATTTATTATTCATTTCTTGTGCCTAATTTGTAAATTAAACTTTTTTTTTTTTTTTTTTTTTTTTAATACATGGGTACTGGGAGTTGAACTCTGGACCTCCTGCTTGCCAGGCAGGCGCTTATGCCGCTGAGCTACATCACCGGCCCTGTAAATTAAGCTTTATTATAGGTATTTATGTATAGGAAGAAACTGTGTGTGTTTGTATATGTGGTTTGGTACTGCCCATAGTTTGAGGTATACAGTGAAGGTCTTGGAATGTACCCCTCTTGGATAAGGGGAGGCTACCGTAATGGCATCTTGTATATAATGTCACCTGCCACTTATGATTCCTCTGGTAGGTTTGGCCCTTAAAAACTCACAGAATTGAGAATACTTTTTTTTTTTTAATAAGCTTTCTATCATAAAAGATTTTAATATTCAAATGGAAAGAGAATAGTGTAATAGATTTCCTGTGATTCAAAAGTCTTGTTTCATCTATATTCTTATTCCTCCCTTCCCCTTACTCTGGAGAATTTTGAAGTAAATTCCAGATGCCCTATCATTTTATTTATAAACATTTAGTATGTATCTCTAAAAGTTCAGTTTTTAAAAACCCATGGTACCGGCCGGTGAGATGGCTCAGCGGCTTAAGCGCCTGCCCGGCAAGCACGAGGGCCCGAGTTCGACTCCCGGATCCCACATACGAAAAAGGGGCCGGTGATATCGTTCAGCGGCGCGGGCGCCTGCTGGCGCGCGAGGTCCTGAGGTCGACCCCCCGGTACCCACACAAAAAAAAAAAAAAATGGTACCATAAACAGACCTAAAAATGGAATTATAGCTCTTGAATATAAAGAACCAGTCAGTGTTCAAGTTTCCCTGCTATCTCTGAGTGTCAGTAGATACACATTGTAGTTGGTGGAGATAATCTGTTACATTTCTTTTGACCTTTGGGTTCTTCTTTCTTGCTGTTTTTGTTTTACCCCCTTATATTTATTAGGTGAGGAAATTTGAGTGTTTTCCTGTAGATTTTTCTGCATTCTAGATTTTGTAGGTTGTGTCCCTTAGTGGTCATTTATTCTGTTTCTCTTTTCATGTTTCCTGAAGACAAGGAGTTAGATCTTGAGCCCTGATTAGATTTAGGTTAGATTTTTGTATGTAAGAAGGCAGAAATACTTGGTGGGTAGTATTCTTGGTTCTATGGGGCATTTTATTGGGAGAGTATAGTTGTCATGTTTTTATTATGTTAACCATTCATTGATGACTGAGATCTACTGGTACCTGTGATAGTATGTTTCCCACTGAATACCTGAACTATTGGGTTACAAATAATTTAAGGCTTTTTAAAGATTGCATGACTGAACAGTGCATGTGGATTATTTTAAGTATTCACAATCTGAATTAAGTTGTACTACTGTTTAGAATGTGTGAGTGACCATCTAGGAAACTATAAACTATTGCTAAAATACGTTGTAAAAATACCAGCATTATCTGCTTTGTATTGTTTTGATCTTTCTTGCTAAAATGAAACAATCTTTTGTTGCTGTTTTCTTGCTTGCTCTTTAATTTTACCTTGCTGATGATTTTCAGTACATAGAAAATAATTAAAAGAGTTGCATATTGTAACTTGAAGTTTGAGATCCTCTGAAGAGAGATAATCAGAGTTGTAAAACTAAATGAGGCATCTGCTTGAGAAGGCTAAATTTTCCTTCTCTAGTTTCCTGATAATCTTGATGGAAGTAATAAAGTAAATGTGATAGTTTCACCAAAAGTGTCTATGATACTAAGCTGACTTCATTAGGATTATATATATATGTTAGTAAGAAACCTTCCTTGCCTGCCTGTCAAGTCAGATTTGTTTTAGGGCGTGAGGTAGTTTTTCTCAATCTCATTCTGCTTTAAAAGTCTTGTATGCCCGTCTCTCAGATTGGTAAAACTTGGCCATTAGTGGTCAGGTGCCACTGATCCCAGATTATGTAGGGTAGTCATCAGGATAAAGTGTGAAGAACTTCCTTTTTCGTTCCTTTCAAGACTGAGAACCCATTCTGGTTGGTAGAAAAGAGACAGGGAAGGGAAGGAAAATGAAGAGTGAGGGGCAAGAGAGGTGGTTGGCAATGTGAATGAATCACATGAGCATGAGAACGCTGCTCTCTCCAAACATTAAAAAAGGAATTTCTTCCAACAGTAAAAGACAAGGCCTTCTGTAGTAACTCCCATTTGCCCTTCAAAACCCAGGCCATTTCTTCTGACTCCTGTGAGGGAATGAAGTAGATGCTCCGTGTCTCAGATGACACAGACTTGGGTTTCGCAGGATCCTTCCTGACTGTGTGGTGTATTTAGGTATTATTTCGATGAGTGAATGAGTGATGGTGTTGGACTTGGGATGGCATATAGAGAGTCCTTTCTGATCTTGGTTTTTGTCTAAGTGTGTTTCCAATGTTTGTTTTTTAGGTGGTAGAGATAAGCGTGGGGGTCCCATTTTAACATTTCCAGCCCGCAGCAATCATGACAGAATACGACAAGAGGATCTTAGGAGACTCATTTCATATCTAGCCTGCATTCCTAGGTAAGTTCTGGTGGTTTGTGGCCTGTTACTCTTTTCACAAAGCTGGAAGATATGGCACTATGTATACTCTTTAGAAAACAGCGGAATGGTAGCTGAGCACCCAGGAGACAAGTATAAAATCAAGGCCATGACCTTTTTTCTTATTTCTAAAATATGACCATTGTTGTCTTGTGTAAAACATTCTGGAATCAGGGACAAGAAACAGGCATTTTGTTTTGAAGAACTGCATGTGTTGACTGTGAATTTAGGATACCCGGCAGGGATTTTAGGATCCCAGGCACCTGAGTGAGAAATCAGACAGAGTCACCATTGATAAGTCTAATGCTAAGGGGCAGTGAGCTCAGTGACCTGAAATTGGGTCTCATTTTTTGAGTATGTATTTCTGCCTCATGATGAGCTTTTGTTCCATTCCTCTTTGGTAAAGCGAAGAAGCATTTCCCAAGTCTATAATTTAGGATGTGCAAAAGAAAATTTGGTTATAGTAGGGGATAGAGAATATGTAACTTTAAGTGACTTGTTATTGCTGAGAATGATATAAGATGGTCAGTAACAATAAAATAGGTTTTCAAAAGTCGAAGTAAATGTAGTAGATCCACCACAGTATGTGGTTTGCAGCACTCTTAATCTGTTTAAATTGAGGCCAACCAGGGACAACAGATGTGCACTTTAGTATCAGATCCTTGCAGTGGCTGGTAAAGGATTTGACCTCCTAAGGACCTTCTTAGGTTTTTCTGTTAGGATATCCTTCATGGGAAAACTGTCACTCTCTGTCACCAGCCTTCCTTATATATTTGGAAAATATTTTCCCTTTCCTCTTATTCTGGTACCTCTTTGGGCTGCTTAACTGTTGAAATCATAGATTTGGAAAAGGCTTTAGAAATTATTTACTATTCACTATGATTTATAATAAGATACTTTATAGATATGAGTTATTGAGGTCTTCTTATGTGCTAGGTTCTGTACTGATGATGGAAAAGGAAATAGCAAAATATAAGAAACAATATAAAAATGAAACCTCCTCTTGCCAACAAAAGTGGTACTGTACTTATCTCATGGTTTAATTAAAAAGAAAGTGCCTGGGAGGTGTAGCTCAGTGGTACAACGCGTGCTTAGTACTAGGTCTTGAGTTCCATCCCTAGCACCAGAATGAATGAATGAATGAATGAATGAATGAAGTTGCAGTTGGTATTCACCTAGGGATTTAAAAATATTCACATAATTGAAATACCAAAAAAAATTTGAGGGGACCGGTGATATAGCTCAGCAGCATAAGTGCCTGCCTGGCAAGCGTGAGGTCCTGAGTTCAACTCCCGGTACCCCCATTTAAAAAAAAAAATTTGACTACCTGTTTGCTGGTTTTGAAGTGTATGTTGAAAGTAAGTATAAAAATTAATTTTCCTTTCATTGATATCAAATGACCAGTTCAGATGCACTTCAGATCATCCAGATGACCTACTTTTGAAAAAATAAAACTTCGTGGAACATTGTGAGCATCCACATAAGTAGAGAAAATAGTGCAGTGAACACCTATATGCATAATTATCACCCAGCTTCAACATTTGTTAGATTTTGCCAATCTTGTTTTTCTCTGATTTTCCCCTTGGGGTATTTTATAACAAACCCCAAGTATCATATGATCTCCCTCATGAAAGCGTGCACGGTGACCTTCCACCCACTGCACATGCACTTCATTGACTTGATTTGCTTTTGTATTTACCATCCCAGGTACCAAGAAATGCCTTTTCTGGGGTCCTTGATTATAGAGTAAATGAGAGAAGTTAAAATTGTAAATGATGCATTTGTGAAGTAACATAGGGAGAGGTTCATCGTGGCCCAAATACAGAGAAGTGGCCACAGAAAAAGTCCCCTCTGACCTGCTCTGGTGTCCTGCAGGCTCACTCCCCTGCAAGGGCTCAGCAGCAGGAGTCCATTCAGTTTCAGCCAGACAATGGGATCAAGGAAACACATCACCAAATCAGTGGCATATAATTTGTAAGGCTGGTCATTTTTTGTTCATTTTCATAGTGGCAAGTACCCAGCTTTCCCTTGTGTGTCCTGGGGGGAGGATCTATAAGACTGCCATCTCTGCCCATTACCCTTACATTCTTCTGAGATTCAAAGGCAGATGGAGCAGGGCTCCATCATCTTAAAGAAGTCTGACAGGGAGAGCATGGGCCTCAGAACCAGACTGGCCTGGGACAAGTTACTGAATTACTGATTTTCTGATCTATGAAATGTATATCTTGGGATTATTTTGAGGGTAGAGTAAGGTTATTTTTATGCATCCAGCACAGTGCCTCAGAAATATAATAATTTTCTACTTTCATATTTGCTTTTTTATTTTCCTTCGGTTATTTCCCTTTTGCTATGCTTTCTAGGAGCAAATCATATTGCTTTATTCTGCATGCCGTCTTGACTGTGTCCCATAGTTGAACATAAATTTGACATGAGCAGCTAGCTAGGAATGGTTTGAGTGCTGGTACTTGGCTCACTAACGGGCTGGTCTCATTGTGTTAGTCTACAGTGGAGCCTCCTGTTAATCACAGGAGGTGCGCGTAGCAGCTGCAGTTCTTGCTGGTATCGTTGAGATTTCTGCACAGTGATGAAAATAGGACTTCTAGGTGGTTGTTGCTCTTGCTGTTTGCATTATATTTATACTAATTGTGTTCAAGAACATTTTGCCTTCTTTAGAATGTTTTATAGTAGATAAATTGACGAACCACTCTGACTCAGTTGTTGCTAATGAAATAATATGATGATCATTACTTGATTCATTTGCAAACGTTGCTATCTAGAGGTACAGTTTTTATCTAGGAGCTAATGAAAGTGAAGTTTCTCTTTTTTTAGAGACCCATGTTAAGAAGGGCCCTTAGTTTTATCTAAATTTTCTTTATTTTATGTGTAATATAGGGCTTCTAGGTAAAACTGCTAAAAAAAAAAAAAAGAGATTAATAACTCACATTTTCCAAAAAGCAGGGTCTGTCTTCAAGGTAGCAGCAGGGGTTAGAGACCTGCTCCTGCTGGCTGCTGCATGTGTTCATTCACTGTTCATCTGTTGCAGCTGGATTTGAGGAGGTTTGTAAGTCACTGTTCTCCCAACGATGGCCGCTTATAAGGTGATAAAAACAGATGCATTGAAAGGCTGTGCACTCCCAGCCCAGTCCTGTGCTGTCTCCACTGCTTGGGATGCTACTGGGTGGTAAGAGTTCAGTGGTGGAGGAAGGAGAATAGTTAATCCTCCTGTAAACTGCAAGCTCAGCATACCTTTTAGCATTGTTGTTCTCTGGCTTGTTCCAGTTGAAACTGGAGTTACTCAGGATTCCTTTTAAGCCCCTTTAAAGTGGAGGGGCTTTGTAGTTTAGGTACACACTGCATAAGACTATGTTAGGCGAAAGACTGTCTGCAGGAGAATTTATCTTGGTGTGTGGTGAAGACTGACACTTAAGATGCAGTGTTCCAGGCAGCATCTAATAAAACAAAGTACATCGCTTCGGTTTGCCACTCTTTAGTCCATGGCAGTAGAATCTGTGGATCTGCCCCAGCAGGGCTGCAGGCTTCCTCAGAAAGCTTCTTCCTGTGCTCTGGCTGCACTCACCCCAGCATCTCTGGAAATCTGGAGTTTCTATAAATGAAACTTTGCAGAATTGCAAACCCTATAAGAACTCACAGAGACCCTGGATGCTTAAATTCTGTGACTTGGAGGACTTGAGGAGACCTTTGCCTCTAGGTTTTATGAATAAGGCCAGAAAACAAAGACGTTTTTGTCTATGAGGTTACCAGGATTATGGCTGGGTCCTGCTTGGAATGCCAGGTGATGGTGAGAGTGAGCAGTGCTAGAGCTGGTGTTAGCTCAGCTGCATTTCATGTTCATACGGGGTTAGCAGGATATCACATCATTCCTTAAGCACAGTGGTGGTGAACCTTTTAGAGACCAAGTGCCGAACTGCAACCCAAAACTCACTTATTTATCACAAACTGCCAACACTGCAATTAAACCTGAATACTGAGATTTTAGTTTAGAAAAATACTGAGGTTTTAGTTTAGGAAAAGCAACTCTATTTAACATCTTTGGTCTTAAAGGAAAACACAATAACATGTGCCGTAGGTTCGCCGCCACTGCCTTAGAGTCTTCAGCATTTGGGTAATCAGCTCAGCTTCAGGCTGAGTGTCTCTTCATGGCCTTAGACACTGCTCTTGTGACTGTCAGCCAGGTTCTGCTGCTGGGCTCTACATCACAGGCACTTCTGGAATATTTATGTGGCACACCCTCTTACACTGGTGTGTTTGTCATATGTATTTTGCACGTGTGAAACTGCATGCCAGTTACTCCGATAATGTGAATCAACATAAGGAAGAAAACGGGGTGGAAGAAGGTGTAGGAAGGGGACACAGTAGGGGAATACAGCTGTGTGAGACCATGAAATTGGTTTTAAATTTGACTTTGATTGTTTTTTAAACTTTTTTACATTAGTGATATTAATTTGTTTTCTGAGTTTTCAGATGAGACTGGTTTTTTAAAAGGGAAATTATATGAGGCAGAAAAATGTCAAATGTCTTTCCCATCATCGCAGTACATTTGTATCAGGTGAGAACCTCACAGTCCATTGAATACTCGTCAGGTCTTAGGTATATTTCCAAGACCTTGCTGGCAGTCATTATCTCCTTAATATTTGCTACTGGTATCAGGAGTCAGCGCACAGTGCTAGGGACCACCTTGTAATAGTGAGGATTACAGTGGTTCCTTAGCTGTAGGACCACTGGGGAGCCAGCACCAAAGTGACTGTATGTATCCTTGAAGTTACGATGTAGTGAGCCCATGTTTAAGGACACCTTGGCTCTTGCTTGTTCTTTATTGTAGATGTGCACTTATATGCATTTCCCATGTACTTGGGTTGAAATTTAATAAAATTAGAAACTAACTGGCTTTCTTCTCTCCCTCCCTTTCTCCCTTTCTCCATCTCTCCTCTCTCCCCTTTCTCCTTCTCTGTGCCCTTCTCCCCCTCCCTGTCTCTTTCTTTCTTGATATGGGGTCTCACTGTATTGCCCAGGCTGGTCTTCAATTCCTGGGCTCGAGTTATCAGCCCCCTGAGTGCTGGCACCGGAAGCGTGTGTCGTTGCACCCAGCTGAAATTGGCTTTCTGTTTGTTTAACTTCCGAGAAACTGGAGAGGAAGAATATGCGATTCCTGACATGACATTGATTTGTGCCAGGGGCCAGCATTCTTACCCACCACTGCTTTTATACTTTCAGTAAGCCAGACCACTGTGAAACTAGGTTGATCCCACAGAGCCTGCCGGAAGGGTGCTGGGAATCCTAGGGATGGGTGGTTGATACTTGGAGAACTTTCAAAATGGCTTAAGGACCTGGTATAGGGTAAAGGGAACAAAATGGGACATTGGAAAGCTCTCAGCAGTGCCAGCCATGCTGGTGGAGGTCACTTAGAGCTTGTGGTTCTGGGAGCCCTGGGTGACCGCTATCCCTACCTGAGCTCTGTAGGCCATCATGGGTTTGTATCTGTGGTCCTTCCCAGGGACTTTTGCTTATGGTAGTTACTTACTGGGTGAGTATATGCAATCACTAAAGGCAAGAGAAATGGACATGATGGCTGTTTTCCTCCTGAAGAAAAGACAGGATTCAAAACCCTAAATAACAGAATTAAAATACTGAAGGTTTTTGAAGTTGAACCATGGGACTCTGTCGCTGCTGCACGTGTGGGTCTGCTTCTGTTCTCTGATGGCCGGGGAGGGTTGAGGCAGAGCTGAGCTGCCCAGGGAGGCGGTGCTCTCTGTTTCTGAGGTCAGGGCTCAGCTTCTTTCAGAGCAAGCATAAGGCAGGATGAAGGATGCAGCATCTGACACCCCAAGAGACATTGAGCAGACCCTGTGGTGAGAACCGTGCCTTCAGCCTCTGTTCTTCTCTGCAGTGAGGAGGTGTGCAAGAGAGGCTTCACAGTGATCGTGGACATGCGTGGGTCCAAATGGGACTCTATCAAGCCACTGCTGAAGATCCTGCAGGAGTCCTTCCCCTGCTGCATCCACATTGCCCTAATCATCAAACCAGACAACTTCTGGCAGAAACAGAGGACGAATTTTGGAAGCTCGAAGTTTGAATTTGAGGTAACTTCCCATGGGTAGCTAGACCCACTAAACCCACAGGTGTGGTTTATTAAAAGCTAACTTACAGCCAGGCGTCATGGTACAACCTGTGATCCCAGTACTCTGGGAGGTTGAGGCCAGGAGTATTGAGAGTTGGAGCCCACTTGGGCAACTTAGCAAGACCCTGTCTCAGAATTAAAAAGGGATGGGGGATATAGCTTAGTGCAAAGGCCCCTGAATTCAGTCCCCAGTACCAGTGAACACACACACACACACCCAAAAAGATTTACTCTCGCCATTTTAGTCTGATAACATCAGGAACTGCATGTTTTACACGCACACCATATGTAGAATTAGTTACTGGGAAAATAGCAAAGTTGAGTTTGTTATCCCAGTGGATCCTTGACTCAAGGGGTTCAGGTTCACTGTTCTTGGGCTTGGGTGTTGAGCTGCTGAAGGGCTGGCATTTTCTTTGGGAGGAGGAACCTGTTCCTGGCACTCACCTGAGCAGCTCTACCACGGACCACAGACCAGGGGCTTTGCATGACTGCAGATTCATCATCATGGTCTTAGCCTTGGTAATCAGGTGGCAGGGAGCCCAGCTCCACATTTCCTAAGGGAAAAATATGGAGGGGACTGAGTTCATCCTGTCAGTGATAGGGCAGAGAATAGTCTGTCACTTAGTTTGCATATTAGGTCTCTCCTTCAGGAAAAAGTACACAGAGTCTTGGATTCCTTTAGGCACAGTAGATTGCTGTCTTTAGATATGTATAAAAAGCGAACCTCAGCCTGCTAACTTACTTTCTTTTCCATTATAAACCACCTCTTCTTAAGCTTCTGACAGAGCTTTTGATGTGGGCAGTTTAAAGAGATAATTGTTGGCTGGGTGTGGTGGCGCACGCCTGTAATCCCAGCACTTGGGAGGCTGAGATAGGATTGTCACAAGTTCAAGGCCAGCCTAGGCTACATAGTAAGTTCAAGGCCGGTCTGAACTACATAGTGAGGCCCTGTCTCAACCCACTCCACAAAAAAGAGAAATAAGGGCCGGTGATATAGCTCAGCGGCATAAGCGCCTGCCTGGCAAGCACAAGGTCCTGAGTTCAACTCCCAGTACCCGCATACTAAAAAAAAAAAAAAAGAAAAAAAGAAATAATTGTTCCTGACAGTTTGAATTCTGTAATAAAAATGGAATATCTTCTAATAAAAAATTGTAATAATTTTTAGTTAACTAGCTTCCTCCTTCTGGCAACTCTGCACAGACATTAAGGTTCAATGTATATATTAAGTTTCAATATTAAGGAAAATAATATTACACACACCAAAAAGTATTAATTCTTTAGGCTGTACGCTAAGTGTTTTATCATGCATATTTGAATTTTGAACTATCTTCCATAATACTGATTTTCCTATCTGGGATCTAGATTTGGTTTTAATTTAAATTTGAAACTGCACTGAAAACCTTTAGGTGAAAGATAAAGTAAGCCTTTATCTTCATACAAAATAGTGATTTTGGAAGATATTTCATTGGATGTTATTTTCCTGATGCAGAATTTAAAGTGTATTATATTTAATTATATTATAAGTAAAAAAAATGGTTTGATAATAGTATTCATGCAAATATTTGCTAGCCTCTCCCTTGGGGCTCTTAAAGGTACCTGTCCTAGTTTTCCTGGCTGTCTCCACATGGACACCAGCCCCTCTCTCTGTGAGCAGCTGCCTCCATGAAGGTCACCGAAAGTCCAGAAGATGAGACAGGAATGAGCCTGCAGCAGTGTTAGAGGCAAAGGTGTGGTTAGAAGTGAGCCTCTCTTTCTAGCCCTTCTGCCTTTTGCTTTTGTTGTGTGGCAGCCAGCATCGATATGCCTGTCCTAGGTTTCTGTGAAGCTGGAATTCACCGAAGTGGGGTTAAACTAGTCCTCTGTTGGTTCTTGGCTACACCCCTTTTCCTTTAATTATCCTTACCCCATATTTTCCTTGAGGCATAATATTAGTACTAATTTGCCTCACATTCTGATAGGGTGAGTTATAGTTTCTAGCTTAGACTGTAATTGACTACAGTTTTGTCATTGTTAAATTGGAGGAAGATAGGACAGATTATGTACAGCACATGACTGCCCAGAATCACAGCGAATTAGTACAGGGTACGAGACATTGTCCTTGCCTGCAGCTCTGTGAAAAGGGTCTCCATGAACATTCTTGCTAACCCTGAGATATTTTCTAAATTTTGAAAACTTCATTTGCATCCTATCATCTGTTACTCAAGAGACAAGATGAATGATAAAGGTGACGGTCCGGTTGAAGTAGCAGTTATCATTTAGTAAGCAGCCCACAATTGAGTAATCTTAAAAGTTTTGGAAGCCCATGATTAAGACATTAGTATGGTAGCAGAGAGGAGGGAGGTCTACACTTTTCTACTAGTAATGAGGTGACGAGAGGAGTGGAAGGGGAAGAATGGGTAAAAGAATGCACTGATGAAAGGGAAACATCCAAACTGTCTGCTGCGTCCTTACACTTTCACTTATTTTCTGGTTTAATGTGCTGAGATAGTGGATTAATGTTTACATGTCTTGGAAAGGAATCTAATTGCATTTGGTCTAGTGAAATACATGATTCTGTAATTCTAGGTATTCCAGATAACATATATGTGTTACTCTAAATGAATGATCTTTCATTGTACTAATAATGCTTCTTTCGCTCATATTTGTTTTTATGGGGACAGAATCAGGTATGTTGTGTTTTCTATAAATAGATCACTTTAACTTTGAAAAGCTGTGCCTGCAAATTGCGTTATGTTAAGACCATAGAAATTTGGTTCATCTTCTCATACATGATTTTTTTTCCCTTAAGACAAATATGGTCTCTTTAGAAGGCCTTACCAAAGTAGTTGATCCTTCTCAGCTAACTCCTGAGTTTGATGGCTGCCTGGAATACAACCATGAAGAATGGATTGAAATCAGAGTTGCTTTTGAAGACTACATTAGCAATGCAACTCACATGTTGTCCCGGCTGGAGGAACTTCAGGATATCCTCGCTAAGAAGGAGTTGCCTCAGGACCTAGATGGGGCTCGGAACATGATCGAGGAGCATTCTCAGCTCAAGAAGAAGGTAATCAAGGCCCCCATAGAGGACTTGGATTTGGAGGGACAGAAGCTGCTTCAGAGGATTCAGAGCAGCGATAGCTTTCCCAAAAAGAATTCGGGATCAGGCAACGCAGATCTTCAGAACCTATTGCCCAAGGTGTCCACCATGCTGGACAGGTTGCACTCGACCCGGCAGCACCTGCACCAGATGTGGCACGTGAGGAAACTGAAGCTGGATCAGTGCTTCCAGCTGCGGCTGTTTGAGCAGGATGCTGAGAAGGTAACAGGCAGGCGCGCCGCTGCTGAGAGGATGCAGGGGGAGCTGCGGGTCTGGGTAGCCAGGGCTGGTGTGGTCAGGGGAGGAGGGGAGGGAGAATGGCAGGCGGTGCTCACTGCATTCAGTGTTGACCCTGGGTCATTCAGGAGCCACAGAGTCAGTTTCTCATTTTACTCCCTGCACAGTATAGTGATGTTTTAGAAATTTTGAGTTAAAATTTTTGATGCTTTGTTGTAAAATGCCTGTAAGATAGACAAGAATATTTTCAGTTAAAAAAGTGATAATTTAATAGGATTGTTATTGGAAGCAATAACCATATATGCATTTTGGTAATGAGCCTTCCTTTTACACAAAACCAGTGACAACTCAGATCTATATTTGAGTGCACTTTTAAAATAAAAGGTGAGTAATGCATTGAAAGTAAGTTTCTGGGTAATAGAGGCAATAATTAGTTATGGTCTTATGTTTTATTCTTTTGCAGCAGACAAAAAATAAATTTTTATCAATTACTGGCTAATGCATTCTTAGCACTGTGTATTGTAAGCCATAAATATAGGTGAATTAATCATTCTTGAGTTCACGACGTTTTTAAAAACATGGACACTTTTTTTAATGTAAAAACTTGCAGAAATCTTTGATACAAAAGGAGGTTTTGAAAGGTAAAAATCCAGTATTATTTTTTGGTAAGTTTTTAACCTTTCTGTCGCTGTACTTTGATTTTAACTAGTACCTTGTTAAAGACACTAGAAACTCTTCTTCCAATTATTAGAAAAACTGATTACTATTTCTGGGATTCTAGTTTTAAGGCACTGCAGTAAAACCCAAACCAACTGACAGTTATTTCTATTCCTCTTATTTCCATAAATCTTTTCCTTGGGAACCTTTTTTACACTTTTCTTCTTCTTTTTTTGGTGGTGCTGGGGATCAAACTCAGGGCCCTGTGCATGCTAGGCTGGTACTCTCCACTGAGCTGCAGCCCCAGTCCTCTGTAAGAACCTTACTTGATAGCCTTGTCCAAGTGGCATCTGTTTTAAACTATGAGGAAGACCATTGTGAAAATGTCCCCACGTCCTGTTAATTTCTTGGTTAAATTTTGCTGTTTGCAAGTGCTCAGGTCTCCATGCACTTCTTGCATTGAAGACTATAACCTTTTGGTCGTGGTGTTGCTGTCAGTGGTTTGTGGCAGAGCCAACATCCTGAGACCTGTAGTTCCCTGGTTCCACTTCCTGGTCTTCCGCTGAAGAGCAGTGTGGCAAATGAAGCAGTTTGGGTGGTGGAATCGGAAGATAAGAGTTTTAATTAGCCTGGGGGCTGGCTGAATACCTCTTCCCTGCTTCTTGTAGACCCTGCAAGTTCATTTGCTGACTCATGTGTCTAGACACCTCTGGGGAGAGGTCAGAGGATGGAAGTCACCCATCTTGGTGTGGCCCATCAGTCCTTTCTCTTTCTGCAGTGATTCCAGGTTGTCTTTTTCCTTCTGGTAGATGTTTGACTGGATCACACACAACAAAGGCCTGTTTCTAAACAGCTACACGGAGATCGGGACCAGCCACCCCCATGCCATGGAGCTTCAGACGCAGCACAATCACTTTGCTATGAACTGTATGGTAAGCTATCAGCAGAGCAGGCCAGTCCTGGCATGCAAAAGAAAGCATTTTAGCAAACAGGAGGCGTTCAGCAGCTCCTGTACCAGCAACTGCCACAGGCAGCGTGGGCTTTCGGAGAGATGGTTGTGATTGTAGCAGCTGACCTTCAAGTAAGATTCTCCAGTGTTATAGTCCGAGTGTCTTCCTTTAAGTTTAAACAAACAGCCAGTGAGATTTGAACCAGCTACTTGGCTTGTTGAGCACAAAGGCAGGGGCCCCAGGAAAGCTGGAGCAGAGTGGAGCATGGCCAGCCTTCAGCTTCCCTTGTGGTACAGTCCAGTTCCCCTGACTCGGGAGCTTTTGCCTAGCTCGCTGAAGGCTGGGGTCTGCCTTCACTGGGCCTGCATCCCTGGCTGTCTCTGGGGTTGATGCATTTGGTGCTCTCCTGACCCCTCGGAGTCCCACAGAACAGGCGCAGATGGGCTGCTACAGGCCTGTGTCCCATTAAACAGACAGTGAAATTTTAATAGCGCTTGGGTTCCATTTTTATGGTTAATGTAGCTAACATGAACTAAAACTATGTGTTCTATATCTATAGGAAATGTGCTCACTTCTGCAGGAAGTTAAGTTTCTACAAATTTCCTCTTCAGAGGCAGGGAGTTCAGATTCAGATTTGAAGCCAGCCCTGTGAGAATTAACCACGTTTTTTTTGTCTGTGTGTGTGTGTGTGGGTACCAGGGGTCGACCTCAGTATCTTGGTACCAGTAGGCGCCCGTGCCGCTGAGCGATATCACCAGCCTTTTCTTGTATGTGGGTTCCGGGAGTTGAACTCAGGCCCTCGCGCTTGCCGGGAAGGCGCTTACGCCACTGAGCCATCTCACCAGCCCAAATTAACCACTATTAAATCTGGCAACATTTGTTACAGAATATTAAAGCAATATGCAGATAGAATCTTTGTTTAAATTAAATCAGTAACATGCCATTCAATTAAAGTTTTTTCAACCAAGTGCACAACTTAGGTAGTTTCAAAGATAAGATTTAACAATATTAATTTTTTAAATAAACTATCATAGGAAGTTTTAGAGTTCTAGAGTTTCAGGTAAGAGAATTTTCTGTTTAAATGACCAAATTTTCTGCTTACACGACCATCTGGGCACAGATAAGGACAGCTGAAATGTTAGCCTTTGGGGGGTAGCTTCTTAAAAGAATTTCTTCCCCCAGAATTATTATCTATTTTTCAGAATCTTCTGGAACTTCAACTAATATCAAAAGGCATATTTAATTTGCTGTATCACATACTGTAAAAATTAGAAATATGAAAATATATTGCAGAAATGATCAGAAAATACCCCTGCGCAGCATTATTAGTGACAGATTTAGGAATCTAGAGAATAAGCAGCATAGTGTGGAAGACAAGCAAGGAGTTGTGGACATGGATATTTTAAATTCTGACTCTCTGTGTACTCTATGACACAGAACAGCCTCAGTTGCCTAATCTGTAAAGTGATACTTTCTACCCTGTGTGGTGTTACATTATTTACTCTGCCCCTATAAAACTCTTAAGTGCAGTGTAGGAAGTACATGTAGGAAGCACTTGATAAACGATGATTATTACCTGTGATGTTATCAAGATAATTACAAATAAGGAACACCAAGTGAGGATGATATCTGTTGTTTTTATTCCCCAAGATTTAAGTATATTTTCTTTTAATTATTTCCTATAACATAGCTATATTACTTTTCTAGGGTAAAATTTTAATTAGACTGTGTTAGCTCTGAACTGTGCATGGTGACAACTGCTTGAGGTAGCTTTTCAGACCTGTTCTCTCCCTGATTCTAAACACTTCCATGAACCTTTAGTAACCATCCATGACATTTTTTTATGCAGAACAAGACATATTAATCTTTAACCCTATTTGCTGCTATCTATAGTGTTTTGAATAATTTTTGACAAAATAAAAATATTAAATACCAATATGAAAAGTTGACAGTCTTTAAAGAAATCGTTTTATAAGGGATACCAGCAGTTACGCTCAGTTTGCTATAACATAGATTTAAAAAGCTATGATAATAAGAATCTAGGTGTAGGTGCTTTCCATATCTGTGTATAGGCTGTTTAGTCTGTGGGCCGCCATACCCCTTTCTGTGTGATGAAGAAAAGCAAAAAGTATAATACGCTGACTGGTACAGTGTACTTAGGATGTAAAAGTAATACAGGAAAATATAGCAGAATGTAAGTGCGAGTGAGTTTCATCAGTGCTTCCCACAGTCGAGCCATCTAAGTGGACAGCTCTTCTCCAGACCCTGACCGAGGGCATCTTGTGCTTCTCCTAACAGTCTATTTAGATGGGCTTTTATCCTTCAAGGGTTCAGAGAAGCAGGACTAGTACGGGAGTCATCAGATGCTTTAAGAAGAGGGAGGGAGAGGGAAAGAATGCACAGGAGAACTGGACATACTGCTTTGAACTTCAAGGACGCTAGTTAGAGTATTAATACCAGCACACAGGCCAGTGAGGCTCAGTCCTGCTGATCCTGGCTTTGACTGTCACAGCCTCACAGAGTATTCCCTCTTCCTGCATCCTCAGGACATATGGTTTGTTCTTGATGATTGTAGCCCCGAAAAAGCTCAGCCTGAAGTCCTGTGCTCTCTCCAGGCTAGGGCGACTCCACGAAGTTCTGGCGTGGGTCAGAAATAGAGAAGAAATGCCAGGCATGATGGTGCATGCCTGTAATCCCAGCACTCAGGTGGTTGAGACAGGAGGATCGCTGTGAGTTCAAGGCCAGCCTGAACCACATAGTGAAACCCTGTCTAAAAAGACAACAACAAAAATAAGATGAACAGAAAAAGGGTAAAGGAAGGGTGGACATGTGGGTCTTGGGGCTCTTTACTTGGGTGGGCCGCAGACAGCTACAGGACAAGGGAGGTGGCTGGCAGGGGCCCCTATGAGGCAGAGGGAGAAGGGAGGGAAATGGGCCACTTGGACAGCTTGGATGGTTAGGTAGAGGCAAGGGTAGGAGGCGCCAAAGAGGCAGCTGCCTTTTGGGGGATCCACAGAGGAGCAGTGTGGTGACAGTGTTACGGAAACAGTAAATATGTGACAAAGAACAGCGTGGGACTCGTTGAAGCTGTGCTGCTCCCCAGCCTTGGGTGCTGAATCTGGAGAGCATTGAGAGAGAACTGCCATGGCGAGAACATGTTTTGCAAAAAGAGTGGAGTTTTTGTTTGGTTATTTTGTAAGCCTTCTACCCTTATTTTTTCATTAAACTGGTAGGCTTGAAGATACAAATTTCATCAGAATAGAAAAGCTTTATTTAAAATCAGAACACGGCATTGTTATGATTCTACCTCAATTCGTATTCCTGGGAGAATTCATAGGAGATTTTCTGTTGGCATCAAAAAGATGACTTGGACTTATGTAGAAAGGAGAGCTTGTTTTCACACAAATAGCCTTTGGTTGCTAAGTATATATTTTTTGGTTTCTGGGTTCTAGTTTAAAAACTGAAACCTTGGGTTCCTTCGGTTCTGCGTGACTGCTTGTCAGTAGGCTTGCCATCTGGCTCCTTGTCCGTCTTTGAAGCCAAGAAGTGAGTAATAGTGTATTTGTATGCAACCACTTGTGTATTCAATGGCTTTGTGCTTTACAGCTAGTTGATTTGTAATTTTACAGTTTTAGAAATATGAACTGGAATCAAAGCTTAGGGTTTATGGAAATCCAGAGACCAGCTATATGTGTTATATACCAGGTGATTCTTCTGTTAAAAATAGGGAACCTTTCAGTTGGCTGCTTTAGAAAGTGCTACCTGGGTTTCTTCGAAAGGAGCCTCCTTTGCCTTCTGCTAACGAGCCTGCTACTTCTGTCTTTTGCAGAACGTGTATGTAAATATAAACCGCATCATGTCGGTGGCCAATCGCTTGGTTGAATCTGGCCACTATGCTTCTCAGCAGATTAAACAGATTGCAAATCAGCTGGAGCAAGAATGGAAGGCATTCGCAGCAGCCCTGGATGAACGCAGCACCTTGCTGGACATGTCCTCTATTTTCCACCAGAAGGCCGAAAAGGTCAGTGCCAGGAACCCCGCCCAAGAGGTGGTAGTTGGAATAGCTCTTCCCCCAGTAATCTGCATAGGTGCAGCAAATCTGCGGAGGCCTTTTGTGCACTTACTATGCGCTCTGAAGCTCCTCAGCCTTGAGTTTAAATCCAAGCTGTCTTATTGCTGTGCTACTTCAGGCAAGTTACTTAATCTCTTTGTTCTTTAGGTTTTTTCATTTATAAGATAGCTTAAAAGTATCTGCTTGAGAAGATTGTTTTATTGTGTAAATATTCTAATTTGTATTAAGTATCCTTCACAGTGCCTGGTCTGTAGTAAATATAGGTTGTGCGTCCCTTAATCTGAAGTATTTGGGACCAGAAGTGTGAGATTTTGGAGTTTTTGCATAGACTTTACCAGTTTAGCATCCATATTCTGATAATCTGAAATCCAGAATGCTCTGAAATCCAAAATTTTTTTGTATAGTTAAAAAGTTTTGGGTTTGTAGTTTTCCAATGCTCACCCTGTATAATAAGCGGAAGCTGCTTTTCTTTCCCACTCCTCTCCCTCTCCACCTCGTCCTCTCTTCTTCTGCCTCATCATTCCATTAGGGTGCTTTGGGGGCACACAACAGAGTGCCCATCCTTCACTCATACCCCAGGCATGTGCGCAGATGCTGGCACTCAGGGCCCTGGCAGGGCTGTGCTCTGTGTGCTTCCCCTCATGGAGACAAGATGTGTGCGCCAGCTCCATGCCGCAGCTCCTCAGTGGTACTGTCCACTGGAGGCAGGGATGGCAGCGATGTCTTTGCTTTTCACTATATCAGGAAAACATTTTTTCCAGAAGGCTCTTCTACCCTGGCACACCCCTTCTCCAGGTACCCATACTTCTCCAGGTTTGAGGTGCATATCCGTGCTATGCTGCAGGGCTGGGGAACAGGCAGATCCAGCTTTTTGGTCTCTTCATCCTAGGAGGCTCTGCCAGCAAGGGCTAAGGTTGAAAATGGTTTTGGGTTAGGCAGTTTGCAGTGCCTTTCACAACAGTTAAATTACACAGATTGGAGTTTGAATCACATTGGCTCCATTTGCTGTTATTTCAGAGTGTCTTGTTTAAGAGGTGACATAATGCTATCCATAACACTTGCCACATACCTTTGACTCAAGCAAACCTGCCTAAGCAGACACATTGTGAAGGCAGCAGCAGGAGAGGGGCTGCTCACAACTCGCACCTCATTGGAGGGAGATGTACTGCACAGGAAATGCCCTCTCAAGATGTAGGGAAAGTGCAGAGACGCTTGTAGCCACTAGGAAGACTCATCTGAGGAAGAACAGACACTTTATTTAAAAGGAAAAATACTGGTATAGCTTTCTCTGCAATAATTTTGAGGGGAGGGCACTGCATTCCTGGGGATTTGCACTGATGCTTCTAAGAAAGAAATAGCTTTTCTTTCATCTAAATCCGGTCTCTGGGGCCGGTGAGATGGCTCAGCGGCTTAAGCGCCTGCCCGGCAAGTGCAAGGGCCCGAGTTCGACTCCCGGAACCCACATACGAAAAAGGGGCCGGTGATATCGCTCAGTGGCACGGGTGCCTGCTGGCGCGCGAGGTCCTGAGGTCGAACCCCTGGTACCCACAAAAAATAAATAAATAAATAAATAAATAAATAAATAAATAAATAAATAAATAAATAAATAAATCCGGTCTCTGTGGAAGAGTGAAGTCATCAATAAAGGTAAGATAGAGGCCCGGCTTGCCTGGGACTTTGGCAAGGCAGTCAGAATGTTGCACAAGGCACTAATTAGCAATGATCTCAACTCCAGAAACCTTTATAATGTGAAGCAAGGGAGGAAACTAGTGGAATGTAAAGAGAAAAAAATCTTAGGAGTGTCATATAAAAGTTGTGAGTGAGGACTTTCAGGTTTCACTGGTAAGGATTTTTCTGCTTACTAATTTTACAAAGTTAACTGATTGTATGATAAAGGATAAGCAAAAGTCCACGCATGAATTTTTTTTTTTGTAAAGTAATAGCAACTTCCTATAGTATGAAATAGCACTCTCTTCATGACTCCCTGGCCACCTTTGATCCTTACTGTATTGAATACTGATGTATTTGATCAGTATTGATGTTATTGTGATTGGAAAATAAGCTACGTGGTCGATGCATGTGTCATCTTTAATAACCATACAGTGTGGGCTGTGACACCTTCATGGATCTGGAAAGTGTGTGAGTTGGCAGTGGGCCCTGGAAAGGTATGTTAAAATAACATGAATGTATTTGAGGCAGGACATTTCACTGCCTCAAATTTCAATTTCCAAAATTTCACTTTGCATAAAAATTTGAAGATAACATTTACTATAAACGTGACATACATGGTCATTATCATTTGTATGGTTTTTATTTAAGTCTGGGTTAAAATTCAGAGGAAAATAAGAATACTGCTTCAGTATTTCCCTTTTGACTTTCTAAAGCAAATAATACACATGTAATTGTTCCCATTTTAGTCATATATAAATATATATATATATTTACACAGATATATAGATAGATCTTTCATAAAAGCTTTTATTAAAAGCACAAGTCCTGTTCTCATTGAATAGAAAGGAATTGGGATAAAAATGTGTGAAAAAGAATAATGTTGTTAATGGAAGCAAGTCTAAGGTATTTGGAGTGATATTTGGCATATTTTAGTTGAAACTGAGCTTGTCTTGTCCAAGTTTCTCAGACTGATTCACAGTGCACAAGTGAAAATCCTTCTTCTGCCCTGTGGTTCCCCTGTGCAGATGAGGTGGGTGGCACTGGGAGGTGGTGATGGTACCAAAAAGAAAAGCATGGTACTGCTTTCTAGAAATGAAAACAAAGTGCGAAGAGAAGAAAGAAAAGACTTCTGAAGTTTGAATTCATGTCTTTGTGTGTGTACTTTTCCACCAGTTTCCATTTTGCCAAAGGGGAGAAAAATCATTCTAAAAAATATTTTAAAAATTCATGTTTCTGGAAATTTCCACCCCTTTGTGTCTTAAGTCACCTGTGCTCAGCCGAGGCTCCACCCTGGGGTAGGGTGGAGTGAGAACCTTGTGGGGTGAAATTTGCTGTTCCTGGGGACCCTGGCTTTGGGCAGACCAGGCAGGAAAGCTGAGGGGCTTCCAGGTTGCAGGTGCCTTTCTCAGCCCATGGGGAAGAGTGGAGGAATGTTTAGGAAAAGCAATCTGTTAATTATTCAACGTTTCCCCTAAAGGCCGTGTATATAAATCATGTCCCTTCCCATCTGCTTCATTTTTGTACAATGGTTGACCCACATTTCTTTTACTTTCTGTTCAGCAACACTTAAAAAAGTCACCTTTCTGCTCAGCCTCAGA
The DNA here is from genome assembly GCA_028451465.1 of Erethizon dorsatum. Classification (NCBI taxonomy): domain Eukaryota; kingdom Metazoa; phylum Chordata; class Mammalia; order Rodentia; family Erethizontidae; genus Erethizon; species Erethizon dorsatum. Next base: position 64,273,453 of record CM051833.1, read on the forward strand.
TCTCTCTCCTCTCACCTCTCCCTTCTCTCCTGTATTCTGTGCTAAGGATTGAACCTAGGGTACTGCACCCCTGAGCTACATCTGCTAACTGACACTTGGAAGCCAATGCTATGGCACTAGTTTCTCAGAAAGAGTTTACTGTGTGGTTATCTGGCAGAGAGTCCAGAAGCTGTGTGTAGAAACTGATCAGTTGGTATTGGGGGGAATTTATAGGAACATAGGGAGCAGCTTGTTGATTGGATGAGATGGGGAAGTTTTGTGGTTCTTTTACTCAGGCATAGGCAGTCCCCATACCTCTTCATAGTTAAGTCGAGCACAGGGGATTTTGAGTTTATGTCGTTGAAAGATCATTACCCAGACAAGCCAGCTTCTCTGTGTGTCCATCCTTGAAAAGCCAGTTTCAAGCCTTGTTCAAGTGGATTCTGAAGGATTTTCCTGAAAAAACAATTTATGTACTTTTTTTTTTTTTTTTTTGTGGGTACCGGGGGTCGACCTCAGGACCTCGTGCGCCAGCAGGCGCCCGTGCTGCTGAGCGATATTACCGGCCCTTTTTTTGTATGTGGGTTCCGGGAGTCAAACTCGGGCCCTCGCGCTTGCCAGGCAGGCGCGTACGCCACTGAGCCATCTCACCGGACCTGTACTTTGTTATATAAGGAATTTGTGTCTCACTGTGCCCAGGCCTTAACTAGTTTCAGTTGCTTCAAAAATTGGAGTTGAATATGATTTTGATAGAGTAATTGTGGTCTGACACTTTCCATTAAATTGCAAAATGTTATACCATATAACTAATACTTGTTTGCACCATGTTCTGTCAGAAGCATTTTTTATTTCTTTTTAGGAACATGTTGTAACTCCTTGGCTTGAGTGTTTGGTAGTGACCATTGTCCAGGAGCAAATTAATTGCTGACTTAGAACTGATAATTTATTAATGATGATGGTTAACGTTAGTCAATTTGTGTTTGAAAAAATCTTATAATAATTTAATAATTGGTATTAAATGCAGTAACGGAAGAAGGGGGCCAGTGAGATGGCTCAGCGGCGTAAGCGCCTGCCTGGCAAGCATGAGGTCCTGAGTTCGACTCCCGGTACCCACGTACGAAAAAGGGCCAGTGATGTCGCTCAGTGGCACGGGCACCTGCTGGCACACGAGGTCCTGAGGTCGACCCCCGGTACCCACAAAAAAAAAAAAAAAAAAAAAAAAAAAGGAAGAAAGGTGACATAGAACTAAAGGATAATTAGTCATCTAACCTGACCTAATAGACATTCATGGAATACTATCCAAGTGCTTGGAAATACGCTTGAGTAGTCATGTATGTAGTATGTGGGAGGAGGAGAGGTGTAACTTTAGTACTACTTCCATTGCCTTGAAGATACTGGTGAGACACCATAAAACAAAGCAATGGAAGTATCCCCAGTGTTCACAGTGGCTTAGTGATGCTTGAAGCTATCAGAAGAAGCCACCTGCTCTCTGGCGACAATGTTTTGTGAATTGGTTTTAAGCACTGGCACTTGTATATAGATATTTTTCTGAGTCAGCATTAATAATAAAGGAATTTTCATAAACAGTTGTTAGTTGACTTGCCTACTTTAAGACAATACAAATACCATAAGTAACTAGGAGATTATTGTTATTGTATTTCAGTAGAATTACAGTGCTTTTCCTGTCTGGCTCCCAGGTATTGTGTTTTGAAACAGCCATCCTCTGCATTCCCTGCTAATGTCTTTACCTTGAGTAACTGGAGTGAAAGAGGTTAAAACCCAGGGAAATGTGTTGACAGCTATTTGGCTTAATTGAATTAGCTTCTTTAATTAGGCCTCTGTGCTTGCCTTTGACTCTTAACTGTGATGGATTCTGATAACATCTCCCTAGGAAATTTGGCAGTGATTTATCCACTATTGACGAGTCCTGAAGATGTGGGTGGCAGTGGGGAAAATCGAAGCAAAATTGGAACTGAAGTCAGCAACGCAGAACAGCTGTGCAGCTTGGACTTTTTTAGTTTATATGCAAATTGGAGACACCGTGAGGGTCACGGCTGAGCAACTTAGGTGCCTTTACGTGATTTCCCCTTAATTCCTGTGTTAATTTCCTCCGAAAAGTGTAGAAAAGTGGCCTGGCTGCTTTTCGTGATGTTAGGTAAATGGTTTCAGATACCTTGGTCTTTTCCACTGGTATTTTAATGTCAGAGGAAAAATAAGGCTATATCCTGCTACAGAGCCCCAGTCTAGTTGAGAGGGGGGACAAGGCGGGGATTAGAAGGTAGGGAGATATGTGAATTCAGATGTGGGTCGGAAGGCTGGCCAGGATGCCCCAGACAGGCAGCAGGGCAGTGTTGCTCCAAGGCCACACCCCAACCCCTGGGCTGCTGAAATCTGAGTTTTTTGTTAAAATGCAGCTTCCTGGGCCTGGTCCCCCCAGGCCTGCCAGAACCAAACCTCTAGGGGTGGAGTCCAAGAATCACATCACACTTGAGAACTCATATCTCCCTTAACTACCCTAATTTTGTTGTTGTTGTTTGTTTGTTTTTATGTGGGTACTGGGAGTCGAACTCAGGACCTCATGCTTGCCAGAGGCGCTTGTGCCACTGAGCGATATCACCGGCCCTTTTTTTCCTTTATGTGGGTTCTGGGAGTTGAACTCAGGACCTCGCACTTGCCAGGCAGGCACTTATGCCACTGAGCTATCTCACCGGCCCTTATTGTTGTTTTTGAGACAGAGTCTCACCATGTAGTGCAGGCTGGCTTTGAACTAATTTACGTTACCCAGGTTGGCCTTGAACTCATGTCGATCCTCCTGCCTCCTGCCTCCTGCCTCACCCTCCGGTCATCACCACGCAAGGCACAACTATCCTAATTTTCAAAACCATGAAAAAATATCCCTTTCTCAACATAAAGTGTCAGTGATACATTGATAGAAATAACCTTTCTTATTTTTTAACCTCCAAGTACATGAGCAACGTGGACTCCTGGTGTAAAGCCTGTGGTGAGGTGGACCTTCCCTCTGAGCTGCAGGATCTGGAAGACGCCATTCATCATCACCAGGGCATCTACGAGCACATCTCTCTCGCTTACTCTGAGGTAAGGGCTCATTATAGGTTGCAAGTCAACAGTGTTTTTGCATTATAGCAGTAGAAGCTGGAAAAATGGAAGTTTTGACAAGTCCAGAAAAAGCTTACAACTTAAACTGCTTAAACTGCAGTTCTCTCGTTCAGCATTTGCACTTTGGGGTGTGGGTCATGAATGGAGTAGCGGTGGGCAGCGAACAGACTTTTCATGGCCCCGTGATCTTTGCAGATTTGAGTGTTTGTTCATATTTTTATCTGCTGAAGAGACAAAGCCATCTTGTCTTCTTGTATTTAAGAAGTACTATGTATATTTGTGTGGTATTCAGTCTACTCAGACTCAGTTTAATCTTTCTGAATGAAACTTTTAAAAAGGAAGGGAAAACTTTAGCCTGTGGCCTGGATTGCAAAGCACACACTTTTTAGAAGTTTGCTGTCTGAGAAATCTTAAGTGTAGCATTTTCTTTGTTATTTCAGGGTACATTACATTATTTAATGTGTCCCTATTTTATTTTCTGCCGTCCCCTTCTCTGCCAGGCTTTGTTGTAAGAACATTATGTAGTACCTCACTTAATGTTCACAACTCTGAGGCATGTACTGTTATTGCCCTCCGTTACAAATGAGGAAACCGAGGCACTAAAATGTGATTTGGGTAGGCCAGCAGTGGATGGAGCTGGACAGCTGCATGAGGCCAGGCAGGCTGGCTCCACATTCCCAGTCACTGCTCTTGACACCTCTGTGCCACATGATGATAGACACACCATGCTTGTGTCTTGTTAAGCTGGCCCTGCAGACCAGTCAGCTCTGTGATCCTGGTTATATTCTTAGGGATGGGATAAGGGTAGGAATGCTGCATGCTTTCTGTTCTGTGTGGTTTCTTCCCTTCTCCTTTAGTAGGAAGCATCTGGAATATTCCATGTAAATATTAACAGTTACTGTGAGGCTTCAGTAAGAAAATGTTCGATGGCACCTAGCAGATGGCTGGGCATAAAGGAGACGCTCAGTAAATGCTTACTGGATTTATATCAAAACCTTCCTTGATCTGAACCACAGCCATACTTGCCAGAGTTTTAGAGAAGAACTGGCCATTTGCATTTTAGTCTGGCCATTCTTGTGCTTCTCTCACCAGCTGTCCCTCTCTGTGACCTTGGGCCTTGGGCCTCTTGACCTTCCATGTCTGTAGATGAATTAAATGGACTTGAAGCACTGCTCTGTTTGCTTCAGAATGTGATCAACCCTGCTTCTTCCCATGGAAGTTGATGCCTAATTGTTTGCTTCTTTAGTTAAACTTTTGCCTAACAAGATCTCCACCTCCAGCACTATTTTATGTTTTTGGCAGATTTTTTTTTTTTTTAAAGTCATCTGTATTATGTTTCTTAAATTTTGCATGCAATGTTTCTTAGCTAATTTGGTCACCTAATTTATTAGAAACTATTTACATAATGTTATGGTTTGTGTCTAGGTGTCCCCTCAAAGCCTCATGCACTCATGGGGGCTGCTTTTCAGAAGTGGCTGAATCTAGAGTTTGTGATTGAGTCATGGTCCAATGCTGGGATTAAGGGTGTGAGTGCTACACATGCCCTAGGGCAGGTAGCCTGTATACACTATAAGGGACAGAAAGGGTTTGTCCCTTCCCTCTCTTGTTGCTTTTGCTGTCTTCTGCCACCATGAGCAGTTGTCCCTCTTCCATATGCAACCCTGCCTTGGAGCCAGCCGATTATGGGCTGAAACCTCTACAAACTGTGAGTTAAATAAAACTTTCCTCTTTTAACTTTGGGTGTCCAGTATTTTGTCTCAGCAATGAGAGAAAAGTAAGACACATAAGGATAGTTTTTTTTCCTATGGTGAAACTAAAAATTGACTAGATTGCTAATTTTTTATCACACTGATTCATGAGGATTATGTGAGTTCTGAAAATCATTCAGTCCTTTCCCCTAGAGTACCGTGTCTATGCATCATCTAATTTTGACCTGTAGTATAAAAAGTGAATAACCCAGTTACTCACTCATGTTATGAAGCCTTCACTCATCTACTTACATGAATCATTTTCTCTGGAGCTTTCTTTGGTTGTAGTGAGCCATCTGTGTCCCCTTGCCACCCCAAGATGGGCTTGAGTATCTTTCATTCACAAGATGATTGGCAAGAGCCAGTTCTAATCTTTGCTTAGGGGACCAAGCAAGATAATGCACAGCATACATCAGAATCACCTTGACCTCACCAGTGTCGCCTGCAGCCAAGGTGTTCAGTTCAGTCTGCCTGTTGCTTTTGGCACTTATAGCCATGTGCAGAATGTCTGATTGTTACCACTCCATTCTGTAAAAACAAGGCATCCTGACATGGAAACTTGTTCTTACTATGGTGCAGTTTTATTCAGTTTAAATTTCTACTACTAATACAAATAATCTGAGGAGAAGTAAAGAGCCTCCTAGGCTGAGGTCTTAGGTTGAGAATTTTAGCCTACATGTTTGCAATAGAACTATAAAGATAAGGAGGGTCTGGTGAGATAGCTCAGTGGCATAAGCGCCTGCCTGGCAAGCGCGAAGTCCTGAGTTCGACTCCCAGAACCCACATATGAAAAAAGGGCTGGTGATGTTGCTCAGCGGCACGGGCACCTGCTGGTGCGCAAGGTCCTGAGGTCGACCCCCAGTACCCACACAAAAAAATTAAAAAATAAATAAAAAATAAAGATAAGGAAACAATAATTTAAAATGGATAAACTGAAAAGATGTAGTAGGACATAATGCATTTTTGCCTTTTCATTTATTTAAATTTTAAAATAATTTCAAGCCTACAGAAAAATGATAGAATGGTGAAAGAACTCTCACATTCTCTGGACTCTTATTTCCTAATTTTTTTTATGGTGGCATTAATATAGGGGCATGCTTTCTTTTATTAGTACATATTTGCAGTACATAGTGTTTAATTTGCTGCACCGGCTCTTCCTCCTCACCTTTCTCTCAACATGACTGATGACTGTCTCATCCATAGACCCTATTCATATTTCTGCAACTCTGCCAAAAATATCTCTTTCTGTTTCCTGGCCCAAGATGCTGTCCAGCAGCATGCACTATGTTTGGTTGACATGTCTCTTTGGTCCCCTTCCAAATGGGATATTCTTTAGTCTTTCCTGCCTTTATGTCTTTGATAGTCTTAAAAAGTACAGACCTTCCATTCTTAGCCTGGTTCTCCACCTACCAAGTGCATTCAGTCTGCCTCATGGGCCACCAGACCATCCTGTCTTGAGTTCTTATTCTTCCCCAGGTGTTGTAACAGCAGGCCCTGCCACCCCGTCAGTATGAACCTTGGTCACTCATCAGCTTGGTGTCTGCAGAGTTTCTCTAGTGTACAGTTACCATGTTAAAACTTCGTCTCTACTAAGCATTTTCTGGGGAGAAAGAATGATGTAATACTGATCTCTATTCCTCATTGTACTTCTTCTCAAAGCCTTTGAGTACTCTTTTGCTTCCTGGTATACTAAAATGGTCCAGGCTTATTTTGTACTCTCCCTGCTTACCCCCAGGATCAGGTATATCATCCACCTGTCAGCCTGTCCACACATTCCATCTATCCTCCCCCACCCACTCACCTAGTCATTCACCCATTCATCCACCCACGTACTCATCTGTCCATCCATCCCATCCATCCCTCCATCACTCCATCACTCCATCCCTCCACCAAGCCACTCAACCATCCATCTATCCAACCACCCATTCATTCACCTACCCACACATCCATCTCTCCATGTACGTGCACACTTATACATCTAAAACTATTGCATATCTATATGTATCTGTATTTTAAAAATGTACTGGTTCTTCCATTTCTAATTCAGTACCACAAGGTTCTTTCCAGCCTTTCCCTTTTTCAGACAGCAAGAAGCCTGGCTTCTGTTGTCCTCAGTATGTTAACTTAGTTGTTCAGTTAGTCTTCCACTATTCTGTGTGGCTTCTGTAGCTCCCATCCCTTACTCCCCACTTCCTTAGACAGCCTGGCACTGATACCCCTCACTGTCTCACTTCCTCATTTTCTCCAGCAGAAATGTTTTAGTTAAGTGATTTTTTTGTTTGTTTCCTAAATCATTGTTTTTCAAACTTTGTTTAAAAATCCAGTTTCTCATATTCCTCCCCCTGAGATGGTGACACTGTTCTCATCAGGTTACCCTGGGAGATGTAGTGACTCTAATGCAGCTGAACTACAGACCCCATGTCAGGAAGTATTTCCTTCCCTTGTTCCAAAGAGCCATGGGTCTGCTGCACAGGTGTGCATCTCAGTGATATGGAGCCCTTGCTCTGTGCTACGCATCCAGCTGCATGCAGGGCCATTTAGATGCACCAGTGTTCAGAAGTGGGACTGGTTCTGCCTTTTTCTTTTCCTTTCCCTGCCTCCTTCCTCCCTTATCCCTTTTCCTCCTTCTCTCCCCTTTTCACACAATTTTTTTCTTTAAACAGTATCCACAGTTTCTTATCTTTAATGTTGGGAGCTTTCTGGTTTGAGTATCGCTTATTCTTGAGTGTAGAGATTTGGCTGGCAAGGAGGGGCAAGTGGACTTAGGAGCAGCACTGTGAGTTTGTACTTCCTCTTCTGATCCAGTGTTCCTGACACTTGCTCACTAGATCCTGTCCTTCGTTGTGCATCACCTGACCTAGTGTTTTATCAGGAGTGAAACGTAGAAGAGGTGATTATAACGAATTCTTTCCAGGGCCTAGGCCACGTGAAGGGGATAACTAGGAACAGTTCCCATTTCCAAGAGATGCGGCCACCCCATTGTATAACAGAGATATTATTGTGCCTGCTCTACCATCCTGAAATAAAATGTGAAATAGCATGTGTACTTTAGCTTCCTGTATAATTGATATTTTTACATAAATTATGTATATGCTATAAGTTAGAGACAAAGGTGACTGAAAAAATGTATTAGTACATCTTTACTAGAGGAACAGAAGAAAAATAGATATTTAGATATTGGCCATATAAAATCGTTGTGGCTATGGGAACTACAAATGTAGCCTAGGCATGTATTAAATTGGTGACACAAATACCAAGAGTGGTGTTACTGCAGCGAGATGGTATTTTGAGATGGTGAACAGCTCTTATAAATTCCCAAAGAGAATCCAAGCACTGCCTTCCCTCTGTTAATGTTTTATCACATTCCTGCCAAAATTAGTGATGTTAAAACTAAGCAAGAAAGGAAACAAAGGAAAAACTCATGTGCCTAGTTCAGGTGATGACAGAAAGCAGGCCAGTTCTTCACTGCATGCCAGCACCCTGCTTACTTCAGAGCACCCGGCGTCACTGCACCTGTCACACTTGTTGCTTTCACTGCCCGCACCAACAGCACTGCCCACACCAACAGTGACTTTGGGGCAGCCCGGATCCCCTGAGCCAGGAGACTTACATTTCCTATTTTTGTTAACACATTTTATTTTATCTGACGGTAACCCAGGGCCTAATGTGGTTATTTTCACCTCGTTGTCTGCAGCTGGGCTTATTTTCTCTTAAGTTTTGCTACAGGATGTTAGATGAATTTTAAGCTGAAGCCTTTGTAAGGTACAACCAGCACTGCTGAAGAGCAGATACTGAAAAATAGGTGTAACTTTCCTGCATAACCACAGTAGTAAGAATGAAGGAGGAGGTTAGGAAATTCCAGAGCCTGCCTCTACCTCTGGTTTTGGATTATAGAAGCACACAGTCAGCTGTGCCATTCCCCATCCTGTTGTACTCCCATCGTTGTAAGTTGGGCCCTTGTTGTTCCCCTTTAACTAAAAAGCCAAGGTGGGTTTTAGATCTGGAAGTGTCTGAACAGGAAGATGATGGTGGAGAGGATTCCACAAGGTCCCGTACCTCACACAGCAGGGGACTCCATATGCCAGGTGTCCTTGTCTGATCAGGTCATATTTCTTCACCTACTTCTGGCATAATTACTCATAAATCTTGAGAATCAAAATGTGAAAAATACATAATGGCTTTCTTTATGTATTCTCTCCTCCCCTTTCCTTATTTCTTTGGTTAGTCTGAATGCTTTGGTTTAATTGTAGTTTGATAATTAACTGCCATAACACTAAAATCTGTTTTTAAAAAGTGATAACACTTTAATCAAAATTACTTTGTAAAGTTAATGTACCAAACAAAACAGCATTGTTTTGGGATTGAACCCAGGACCTTCCCACTAAACTACGTAACTACACTCCCAGTTCTTTTTAATTTTTTGAGACTGGGTCTCACTGAGTTGCCCAGGCTGGGCTTGAACTTGGCGATCCTCCTCCTTCAGCTTCCCAGAGTGCTGGGATTATAGGCATGTGCCACCAAACGTTCTTACATGAGTGTGTGTGTGTGTGTGTGTGTGTGTAGTAAAACTGCTGTTTGAGTATGTCAGAAAGTCTGAGTACAAGTTCTTTGTCTAATGCTAGGTTGTTGATTTTTTTTTAACTGAGATTTAAGAGTCAGCATTAAAATATGCTCCATTATGATAACCTATCATACAATCCCAAGAGAAAAAAAAATTTTTTTTTTGGGGGGGCACTGGGAATCAAACTCATGACCTTGCACTTGCCAGGCAGGCACTGTGCCGCTGAGCTATATCCCTGGCGAGAAAATTCTTACTTTTCAATTTTAATCCACATACATGCCAGCAATGCAATTTAGGTTTGCTGATTAGTGTTATTAAAGTCTGATAGAACATGTATTCATTGAGAATAGTATATTACCATATTGTATGATAATGAAAGTTCCTTTATTTCAGCTTGGTACTTTGCATTTGGTTTTGTGATGTTACTGGATAATTGATAGTCTTTTAAGTTTTATAAACTTTATAAAATATAAGACTTTGAGTAAGACTGTGGTTGGGGTGTGTGTGTGTGTGTGTGAGAGTGTGAGTGTGAGTGAGTGTTTATATGTACAAGTGCACACACGCACTGAGGACAGCTTCTGAAGCCCAGCCTGGGCAAAGCCGTGCATGTTGTGTAATTCCTCATTTACTTTGTGGGCAGGTGAGTCAAGATGGAAAGTCACTCCTTGACAAGCTCCAGCGACCCTTGACTCCTGGCAGCTCCGATTCCCTTACGGCCTCTGCCAACTACTCCAAGGCTGTGCACCATGTCCTGGATGTCATCCACGAGGTGCTCCACCACCAGCGGCAGCTTGAGAATATCTGGCAGCACCGCAAGGTTCGACTCCATCAGAGGCTGCAGCTGTGTGTTTTCCAGCAGGATGTTCAGCAGGTCAGTTTCACATTGCACTCTTCACAGGGAGTGGCTTTTCCTGAGCTGAGTTTGGGAGTGCACTGGCATCTGGGGATTATCTGTGCTGTGGAGGAGTGGACTGCAAGGACGGGAGCTTCTTTGCTGACCGTGGTGAATGCACACACAGGCTGCTGTCAGCCACCGCTCCTGTGACTGAACACATGAGATAATGCTGGGAGAACCTGTGAGCTTTGCTGCCCGAACAGACCATTCCCAGCTGTATTTAATTGTGAGCATAATGCTGGTGGTGCTTAGACTGGTGTATTATAAGTTAGATTGGTCTGCTTTTTGATTCTGTAAGCAGTAAGCTAGTACTGCTCTTGTTTCTGCTTATTAGATAATGCACAATAGGTGCTTAATAATTAGTTGTCTCCCTAATGAAAGGTGGACTTCTATGACTTCATTTCTAAGCAGTCAACACCTCTTTTGTTGTTGTCACAAAAATATGAGTAAGTCAAGTCCCCATCCTGCTTATATCCTCACTGCAAAAAAGAGGTTTGTTGAGGGCCAAAGCTATAGCAGCACATGAAATGTGATAACAGCTTTGGTGGTAAATAGAGATACTGTTCAGGTCCTTGCCTAAAATAGAGTGGAAAGCAAGAAGTGAATGGTGTGCCAGCTCTGGGCATGAGGAATTCTGGAATATACCGGGATGCCCACAGCATCTAGAAACTGGACCTGAAGCCCTGCTGGTGTGTCTGGGGTCAAACCACTCTTCTTCCAGAACACTAGTGAGCCCCTGTGCATTGTGGAGGCCTGCAGGCTCTCAGTTATCATCTCCCCAGGAACTGTCTAAAGGCAAGTGGGGTTTCTGTTGAATGGATGTGATGGTAGAGAATTGTACTATGTTCTGATGAACACAGGATTCTCCCTGTCACTGACTATCACACTTAATGTAGATACAATAAATTCAAAATATTTTTAATTGTGCTATAATTTATAATTTTCACATACTATGCTCTTAATTTTTTTGAGTTCTCTGAAAGTTACATATACAAAGTGCCTCAGGAATGATCATTTTGATGTTATTCATATTTCTTAACAGTGATAACCTAGCTCAAGAAACTAATTCCCAGGGAAAGAATATGGGGAGTTTGGCTTCTAAAAGGGGTTGTTGAGAGAATGGAAATTGTCTGGTTGAAAGCACAAATTTTTGTTTTTCTGAATTGTTCAAAAACTCTCACAAGCCAAGAAATGTTAATAGTTTAAGTGTAATTATTAAAGAATTTTCCCACCTACCTCATATCCCTTGGTTCAAGTATAATAATACAGTCATAGACCAGTGTACTTTCTAAAGGGGACTTATTTCCCTACCTGAGGAAGCAGCAGCAGGGTGTCACCCTTCCCCATGGCTTTTTGGGCTACCAGTGGGCCAAGAGAAAGCTGTTAGACTGTGTAGGTTAGGGGAAGGCACGGCAAAGGAAGCCTTTCAGAAGAGGCTGAGGAATCTAGCTATCTAATTTGTCACCGAGTACTTAGCTCCCTTGAATTTGCAGTCAGCAAACATTGTGTGGAAAGGTAATTGTGATCCTTATGAGGAAGTTCTTATAAGACAGCCTTTTTTCTTCAGGTTATGTGGGATGTCAGCAGTAGAAAGTGTTTTGCAGTACACATCATATAAATATGGTCCTGTTAACATTCAAAAGAAGATAGGGATTGCTCATTAAGGGAAGTATTTTTTTTCTGGGTTAACAATCTGGAATGGTTTGGGCTTGTTATGCAAACAGGAAATTGCTATGTAGGCTTTACTTGTGAAGCAAAGAGCGAAACTGAGAAGGTTAATCAAGGTAAACACTTTGACAATAGCATGTCAAAACCCAAAGTGTGTTTCTGAGATTCAAGGAATTGCTAACAGGTACGGACGTTTTTACCATATTAAGCATAGCGAAGGAGAGATAAGCTGATAAATAGGAAAAAAAGTAGCAGTACTTTTGGAAAGATGTTATCAGCAAAAGGCACATTTGTAGAGACAAAAACAATAAGCCAGTTAGAGATACCTAAGTATTTTTTGTTTGGTTATTTTGGGTAATGAAAAAGCACCTCAACATTATTGAGAAAGAGGAAGAGCAACTTAGAGAATAATAGTCCTAAGAATAAATGCTTGTTGAGGGACGCTTGAAAGACATCTGCCCCTGAGGAACTGGATGTGGGAGAATAGAGTGGGGAGTTTGGTTTTTAAAACGTGTTTAATTTTGACTTAGCAGTTAATTTTCCATAATTTCTGTAGAGGAGCTTGGGGTGGAAGTCAAGGTCAGGTTGTAGGAGAGGTAGTGGAAGCTGCTGGTCACACAGCCCACGTCCAAATCAGAGCACAGGCGAGCCGGCAGGAAGCCTTGCTGGCTGTAGCAGGTCGGCAGCCTTCATCATGAACTTGAATGAAAGCTCTTTGCCATGTTTCCTAATGATCAAATAATACATATATTTCCATTGTGGTACGTTTACTATTAGGGTAGCCATCAGTGAATGAGTGGTTGAATTAATGAGTGAATAGTTATGTTGCTGCCCGGCTGTGTTTTTTGTTCCATGTATGCTTTAGTTTTCTATTCAAAAGTAATTTGTTTTTGTTGCACAGTACTGTACACGTTCAGGTGGGGTAATAGTCGTGGAAGTGGTCCAAGGCAGAATGCTATCTGACTTCTGTTTCTACCTCACTGGTCCAGTTCACCTGGCTCTTCTGGGACTGTTGGGATTTAATTACTCCAACACAAGGAAGTGGATAGCTCCTTTAGCTCTTTTTCCTGAAGCAGGCTGACTCCCCTAAAAGAAGCTTGTCAGGCAGGGAGACTTCTGAAACCATGTGAGCATCACCCTGTGGCATCACATCTAGAAGAACTCCCTCCACTCTGGTGTTGGACCATTAAGTGATGTTCTCTAAAAATGATCAAACAAGCCAAGTGCAGCGATGCATGCCTATTAGGAAGCTGAAATGGGAGGATCTCTTGAGCCTAGGCCAAATAGAGCCTGTCTCAGGGAAAGAAAAAAAAAATTTTTTTTTTATAAAACAAAGCTCAAGAGGCCAGGGATATAGCTCAGTGGCGCAGCACCTGCCTGGCAAGCGCAAGGTCCTGAGTTTGGTTTCTGGTACCCAAAAAAAAAAAAAAAAAAAAAAAAGGGCTGGGGATATGGCTCAGTGGCACAGCACCTGCCTGGCAAGCGCAAGGGCCTGAATTCAATTCCTGGTACCAAAAAAAATAAAAATAAAAATAAAAAAACAAAGATCAAGAAAATGTAGTTCACTCTAGACTTTTTTTATGCACAAGTCATTTTTCATTTTTAAAAATCACTGAATGAGTGGTGCTTCAAAAAGTATAGAGGTAAGTGTGGTGAAGAGTTCCAAGTTCCTTTTCTTAGTGAATAGACAGAATGTTTTTTTAGCAGATGGCTTAATAGTCTAATAAATTAGATCACAACATGCTCAGATGTAACATTGCTGTCTTTGATTAGTAGCAGGTGTAATTTTGCTAAGGCATAAATTTGAATGATATCTATCAGGGTGCTGTAAGCAGTGAGGGGTAAATAAAACTAGCTACTTCATCCATGTTATCTTACCTACCTATAGGCCACTTGTCTGTGATTGAGTGATTCCTGAAAGCTTTGCCTATGTTCTCAAGCATGAGAGTCAGTTGTAAAAGGAAAAAGGAGAAACCTGCAGTAGAGGTGCAAGTAACACTCATCGTGTAGGGAATATCTGGGAAGTTTTCATGTGAATCTGAGCCGCTCTCGGAAGGCCACATAGGAAGTTAGGAGGTTGAGGAATGGACAGTAAAAGTTGTAGGGAGAGCAGGGACAGGAAAGGGTGGGGCCTGTCCCCTAAGCTTTAGGTGTCCACCATGAATGGAAGGAAGGGTGTGGAGGAAAAGGTATCACGGAGCCAGTTAGAAACATGTGACCTCCATGATGAAGGATTGGGACTGGTTTCTGTAAGCTCTGGGACAGTGTTGAAGAGACACAGACTAACCCACAGTGGTGCTAGTGCATTGGTGCCAGGGCCAAATGTGACTGGGGGTGGGGAGATTATGTGGGGGCACATCTGCCTGGGGTCAAGCTCATCCTGTGCTTCCCAGATGCTTCTTTACACTTCCTGCTCACAGCCAGGCTGTCAAGGAGTCAGTGTTCTCCTTGCTTCACCACATCAGCTTCCAGCTTCCAGCTGATGGGCCCTGGTACTGTGCATTCCGACTTGATGCTGTGGACATTGGGGTTGGATAGCACCGTTCTATGTGCCTCAGAAGGATTGCTCCAGTCCTGTGTGAGCAATGAAGTGGAGGGAGCGAGCAGAGGCCAGGAGCCTGGTGAGGTTCCCGTGCAGACATCCATGCAAGTTGTGGACACGTCTTGTAGAGCAGGAATTAAGGTCCACAGGGAAGCCAATGGCATTTTATTCAGTGGGGCTTCCCAAGTGTCTGGAATAGTAGTAGATGGTCAGTATTTGTTGAATGACTAAATGAGGAAAACTAAAAAATTACCCACTTTTACTAACTAAAGACTCTTTTGGGTTATAAGTTTTGTATAGTGTGGAGTGGTGGGGGAAAGTTGACCTTATATTGGAATCAGGTAACCCGGGAGACCAGCCTGTAGGAATGGAAGCTTTGCCTGATGTTGGGGAACTAGGGCAGTGATGATGAACCTTTTAGAGCATTCAGTGATAAGAAACAGTCCGCTGTGGTACGTGTGCCATAGGTTTGCCACTGCTGAGCTAGAGTGTCTATCTGGACGAGGAAGGGATAATTTCAGAGTGTAGCAATTTTGGAAGTGGGGGGGTATCACTAGTAAAAATATTAGTTCTTTGAATGAAAAATAGGTCTTTAGTGCTGATTCCCAGTAGCAGAAGAAAGTCATGATATGCTCCCACGAGGCACAGAACCAGACATCAGGTCTATAAAGAAGTGACTACAGTTTTACTGTGGCTTGGAACTGCTGAGCTTTCGCCAGTAAAAGCCATCTCTCCGCGCTGCTTGACTTGGGTTCTAGGTTAGTGCCATGTTATGGTGTATATCTTGATGTCCCCCCAAACCTCATGTGTGATTTTGGGGAAGTGATTGGATTATATGGGGTCTTATAGCTGTCTTGCTGTTAGGAGGAAGGGTCTGGTTGAAAGAGGTGGGTCACTGGAGAGTGTCATGGAGGAATTTGTCTCACTCTCTGGCTCCTCCCTTTGCACTCTGCTTTCTGTCCGCCATGCCGTGAGCAGCTGTTCCTCCGCCAAGCCCCTCTGCCATGCTGTCCTACCTTGGAACCAGCCAACTAGGGACTGAAACATGAGCCAGAATAAATCTCTCTTCCCTTAAGTTGTGGCTGTTGAGTATTGTGTCTCACCAACGAAGAAAGTGATTAAGATAGATTTTGGTGTTGGGAGTGGGGCTGTTGCTGTGATGCTACCTGACCATGTGGCTCAGAAGCCTTCCACAGTGGTTCATGAGAGGAGTTTGGAAAGGTTTGGAGATACTGGCCGGACAAACAGCCCTAGAATGTTGTGTGCTGAGAGAGATGGGAGATTGTGGTCTGAGTTCAGATCAGAATGTGGATAGAAATGCAGACAGTAAAGACCAGGATTGGGAGGTTTCAGTTGTTTTAGTTGGGATCAAGGACTCCAGGCTATGTGTGTTATATACTCTGGCAGAAAATTTGTCTACATTTTGCTCATATTCTGAGACTTCATGGGAGACTGAGATTAAGGGCAATGGACTAATCTGACTGAGGAAATTTCAAGGCAGCCAAACATTGAGGCTGTGGCCTGGGTACTGTTGGGGGCTTTTAGCCAACTTTATATTGAGAATCAAGAGCAAACAGCACAGCTGAGTGATTTTAAAAGATTTGAGACAAGGGAGAAGAGCTGTGCTGCACTGACCTGTGTCCTCAGCCCTGCTAGCCTGCTGCTCACAGCTGCCCACACCTTGCTTGCGTCTCTGTGCAGGGATGAGTGGTGTGAAGTGGATTGCAATTCCTGGTCTCACTAGAAGGGGAAGAACATGACCAAGACACTGCCCTCAGGAATAAAATATACGCCAAGCACTAGGAAAAAGAGTGTGAGCCAGCTTAAGATAGGATGCCTATGTAAATACCAGTGATTTAAACTTGAAAGGTTTTACTCTTCAAATTTCACTTGTGATTTTTTTGTATGTAAATTTCATTAATAGCATAATGCCGCATCCTTACAACAATGCTACAACACCAGCCAAAATTAACATTATCCAAGTGAAAGCCCTCCTTGGTCACTTGCTTATGTTTAGCAGATTTGAAATGATGTCACTTAGTTGATCAGTCATCCTTTATTATATCACTTAAATACCACTGATTCGATAGTTGAGAAAGATCAGAGTGCAATATTTCCCTTTCTAGGTGGTTTCAAAGTAATGGTGGTTGAACAAGGATATAACTAAAATGAAACCAGGTTTAATTAATATGTTGTTTATATATAGAATGTAGGGTAGATAGGATGATGTTAATACTTTGTAACTGGAAAACTGATTTTGTGTAAAAAAGAACAAATCAGAGTATTTTAGAATTACCTTTGTTTTTCATTTGTTTCATGTACTTCTGAAACTGAATATAGAATGAGCTTTGTGTTTCCATTTTTATGTACATAAAATAAGATTTAGAAGGGACTGTCATTAATATGATAGAGAAGACTATTTAATCACTATATATTGTCTCTTTAAAATTAATGCTGAAATTGACAAATGTTTGTGTATTTTCTCTGGGTATTCATTGGGTGTGTACTTAGTGGTTTTATGTCAGATTTCTTAACCTAGATTTTAGGACTGTAGTCTTAGAAGTGCTGCAAAGGCGTTCACATGGAATTCACAGACTGCTGCGTCACATGGGGATTAAGAGCTACAGTTGGTGTTGAGGAGAGCTGCGTTCAGAGCTGTTTTGGGGCACATTAACTACTCTGAGCCTCATTTTCTGGCTTAAAAAGGACAGTAATGGAAGTATGCTTTCTTACATGTATAGCTGTTGGGAATAGATGTGATTTGGAAATCAGAATTGGTTGAGGTTTAGAGAGGTAACTATGTGTAGCACATAACATTCCTAGTGGAGTCTGGGCAGCCCCTGCCGCCCCTCCATTCAAATGCATGACTATTTCCAAAGCCAAACGTACAAAGACTCACACGAAAGGGATTAGTGGACACTGTAAATACCTTTGGGTCAAGTTTTATTGACAAGAATTTTGGAGGTAAGTTTTTAAACAGTATTAGGAATGCCAGAGTTTTTGTGGACAAGGAATTGTGGATCTGTATTGCTCTCCCAAGTACAGAACTGAACGATGACTCAGTAAATACTGCTGGTATGACACCATTGGCAGTGGTATGTTGTTTGGCGATGACATAGAACTGCTGAAGTATTTGAAAAACACCTCTGCGTTTGAAAGGGAAAATACCACGTTGATCTTCCTAGGGCATGTTGTTGTGAGATGGGCTTTGTTAGAATATTTCTCCTGTTTGATGAGATTTAGTTATTTATTCACACATTCTTAATAATTCCTTGGAAATAGTAATCCACAAAATGTGGTGAGGGCGGGGAATGTAGCTCACTGGTAGAGCTCTAGCCTTGCATGCACAAGGCCCTGGGTTCGATTCCCAGCACCACCAAAAAAAAAAAAAAAACACGAGTGGGGCCTTAGTACAGAATACTTTTTTACAGATAGATTATACAAGATGGCCAGAACTACTGTGTGAGTTGGGGGAAACTGGTCTGCAGCCAGTCCTGGACATTTAATAGAGTTGGTGATAGTTTTTTGCCCTCACCCAGGTTTGCTCCATATTTCGGCAGTCATTTCCTTAGAGGTTTTCTGTAACAGACTGAACTGCTCTGAAACAAAATCAGAGCTCTTTTCTTTCCTACCTTTTTGTACTATCTGTATGTCAGTCGTGCCAAGTCTGAGAAGAGGCAGTATACACTAGAGCTTAAGAGGATGTGCATGAGGCCAAACTTCATGTGTTCAAGTCCACAGGTTGGTTCCTTCACAAAGTAACTGAGGACCTTTGTCTGAGTCACACCTGTTAAATGGGAATGGGGAGTGTATCCACCCATGGCTCATGCCTGCTTCAGCAGCAGGTGATCAGATGGCAGGGTAAAGATTAGCTAAGAAATAATAATAAATAGGAGGGAGTTAAGCTTAATCTGCATGATTTCCTGTGTATCTGATATTTGACTTGAGTATCTGTATCTTAATTGCTGGCATTGCATTTTGGAGTGACCTTGGTCTTGGAGTTATGTTTCCATTAGAGGACAGAAGAATTACAGAAGAATGAGCTCTGACCAGAGAGAAGGATGGTGTTGGCCTCCCAGCTTTTCTTCTTTGCTCTGAGCCAGGTGGCTCCAGAGGGATTACTTTTGACCTTTTCCTCAAATCTGGAGAGCCACAAAACCCATGCCTGCCTTGTTTCTGGAGTTGAGGTCACAGCACACAGCTGGCAGCACTCACCATGACTGAGGTTGGGGAGGTGGCTACCTGGCCTAGGATGATAAATAAAACCCCTTGATTGGCCAGTCTTTTTAGGTTTGAGATTGAAGGAATTCACAAGCATGTCTTTCAAATGTTAGGATCCTTTGAGAGTCTGGGAAATTTGTGTGTACTTGTAAAGGAAGCAACAACCTTGTGTGGGAGAGTTTGGTTGGGAATATTCATAACTGTCTTCTAATTTAAGTGGTCAGAATTTACACATTCTTATTTGAATTACTTCCATATTTGTTAGAAACATAATTTTATCTGGTATTTACAGTTTTGTCTGAGATATCCATTGAGAAAATAAAAATGTCCGTTATAACCTGAGTGATTGGTTCATAATAGCTTTTGTTTCCAAATTATACATCCCATAATGTTTCTCTTATGTTTGAAAAGCAAGTTTTTATTATTTTTAAAATATTCTATTTTGCTTTTCTCTCTACCACATAGTTTATTATTTTACTCTTTGAAGTTGTGCCCTTCCACAGAATTTTAAGTCCCTGTGGAGTTAGTTGTAATCGTAAGACTTGCTGCTTACTGGTGGATTAATTTCTTTGAGTTAAGGTACATACAGAATATACCATGTAAGTTTTTAAAAGTCTCCCTATCCCTTTATGAAGATCTTACAGGCAATGAAGTGTAGTATAGGTATTACTTACATGCCTCTAGATTCCTTTCAAGTTTTAAATATTTCATACTTGTC
The DNA here is from genome assembly GCA_028451465.1 of Erethizon dorsatum. Lineage (NCBI taxonomy): Eukaryota > Metazoa > Chordata > Mammalia > Rodentia > Erethizontidae > Erethizon > Erethizon dorsatum. The sequence continues at coordinate 64,292,902 of CM051833.1, forward strand.
TTCTGCATGGCATTGGCCTCATGCCCAGAGACACATTCCGTTAAATACATCCATTCTTCAAGATGTGGAGGTCTTGAAGTTATTGAGACATTTCTCTAGGAGGAACCAGAACCTGTGTTTTACAGTGTGTACTGAGAGACTGTCTTGTAAACAACTCAGCTGCTTGCATCTGCCTTGCCGTCAGGTGAAGACAGCACCATCCAAGGACTCCCTGCTGTCTTTGTAATCTCAAAGAAAACCAGTGTGCCAAGTGCACTAATTAATAAGCAGTGGAATATTTATAGTCTGTGTCATTAAGGAGCCTAAAATTCCATGGAAAGCAGCCAGAGGTTCTGGTCTGTGTGTGGCGATGGCACATGTGCTGTGCATTTGCCTAACGTTAAGCTGCTTTAAAAGATATCAGTGAATACTAAGAACTCCCTGCAGTATCACCATTGAGCAGGGCATGAAACTGACGTGCAGGACGGATCCGGAACTCGCCCAAGAACAGTCAGGTCCTGGTTGTGCAGGGTGCCTCAGTGAAGTGGTGGAAGTGAGAGCTTCCTCTAAAAAGAGGGAGAATCAGGAGAACTAGGGGGTGGATGAGAATACACGTGGATTCAGTAAGAACTGGTCTGCTAGTGTGATGCCAGGCCAAGGGCCGAAGGCTGATATGGTCAGCAAGGAGCCATATTCCTGAAGTAGATATGTAATTTGGGCCTGAGCACCCCCTGCCAGTTGACCTCCACCTCTGTCCTCACCTCTGCTTCTGATCTCAGCTACTGCCAGTTCTACAGGGGTCTTTGTGGTGGACCAGAGGTTTGTTAAGGTTCACAGCCATTTTATTTATGTGTAACATTAACTTTCCTAAACCCTGCACAGAAAGGGTGCTCAGGCCTTGAGTTCGAAGGGCACTGTGTGGAGCAGTGGAGAACAAGATGGGCTCCCGTCTTTACCAGTGGCCTCTTTTTTCTGGGTTCAGTCAGCACCGCTGATGTCTGCATAGTTCAGTTAATAAAAGGGCAATGGCTACTTTTTATTAGCAGTGAACCACAAGTTAAGCATGTTTTATTTACCATTGGCAGACACTGAAGCTGTTGTGCTTCTAGGTTGCCCCCCAGACCACTGGCTTAGCTGGGTGTATCCCTATTTGGTCTTCTGTCCAAGATCATTTTGATTTGTGTGCTTAGGTACCTGCTGTGGTCTGTGTGTGTCCTCTAACATCATTTGTGAAAAACTAATCTGCTGTGTGGTATAATAATAGAGGGGCCTTGGGAGGTGATTAGGTTGTGAAGACTCCGCCTGATGAATAGGAGTGGTGCTCCTGTGAAAGAGGCCTGAGGGAGCCTTTGCCGTGTGAGGACATTGGGGTGCCACCTGTGAGGAATGAGCCCTCACCAGACACTGAATCTGCTGGTGCCTTGATCTGCACTTAACCCCCAAAGTTATAAGCAGGGAAGTTTCTATGGCTTACAAATTATCCATTCTAAGGGATTTTGTTACAGCAGCCTGAACACACCAGAGACAGTACCATAGTTACAAGCAAGGAAAGTATAGGTGAGCCTTCAGTACTTCCACCACACATTAACAAATGTATTTTAAATATTTAAAATGTTTCAGCTAAATAGTTTTAAAAACATCACTGACTTGGTTTTCTTGCCCACTTCATGAAAGAGAGACAAAGTGAGCATTTGATGTAGTGTAAATATTTTGTTAGATATGGTCTTTGTTCTGTGATTTCTCGAGTGTGAGAGCCAGTGAACTACTCAATCCCAGCTATGGACTTTAAAATGTTATTTTCCCCTGCTTTACTTTGATTTTTTTCTTGAGTGTAGTAGATTTCAACTAGCAAGAACTTTTAAGTTATTAAATTCATGGAATGCTTAAGCTTTCACAACATCTTAGTTGTAGAATAAATTATCCTCCAAGACTGGGAGTGAGGCATGTAAGTGTTTTGTTTTCTTAGGTTTTACTTATGTGCTTGGACTCTTCTGAAGGAGAGAAAGAAAAAAATTAACTCTGCAGTTAAACTTGAATTGCCTAAGTTGTGAAGCTTTGAACCCTTTAAAAAATGTTAAGTTAAACTGGCCCTCTGTGGCCTGACCGCTTTATCACACAAAATCCAAGTCAGTTTGGTGGCTCAGTCATGCATAAAATGAGGTGAGACTTAATTTAATCATTGTTGCATGTAATGTTTATCCATAGATTTATACTTTTAATGTAAGAGCTGATTAAAGTTCCGGTGGGAAAGCTGATGTAAGGTATAATTATCAAGTGTGTTAAATTAATACCCAACTACTTCCAATTTTTTTCCGAGTTTGCTTCTTATTTCTTATAGAATTTTGACAACAGAATGTGTCTTCATTAGATTACCCTGAACACTGAACAGCAGGGTATTGTTTTTATGCTCATGTGGCTGTAATTTCACTGTAGGTGCTGGATTGGATTGAGAACCATGGAGAAGCATTTCTAAGCAAACACACAGGTGTGGGAAAGTCTCTTCATCGGGCCAGAGCTTTGCAGAAACGTCATGAAGATTTTGAAGAAGTAGCACAGGTAAAATAATGGCTTTCACCGTTTTCTCTCCCAAATACCTGTGTGGTTGGTTTTGAGTTACATTTTTAACCACATTTGAGATGACTCAACCTTTGCTAGATGTTTTCGAGGTAATTCAGTGAAATTGAACTCTCAGATTTCAGAATGAAGTTGTCATTGCATTGGTAGAAACTTGATTTAGTCAGTTGACCCTTTGTAATATGTGATTTTTTTTTTTTTTTTTTTTGGGTACCGGGGGTCGAACTCAGGACCTCACGCGCCAGCAGGCGCCCATGCCGCTGAGCAATATCACCAGCCCTTTTCTCATATGTGGGTTCCGGGAGTCGAACTTAGGACCTTGCGCTTGCCAGGCAGGCACTTAGGCCTCTGAGCTATCTCACCGGCCCAAAATGTGATATTTTTGAAACAAATATATATTGGATGTTTTTGTCATATTTGTTGTACCAGTGTTTTAGTAGTTTCTGACTTTTTTTTTTTTTTTTTTTTTTGGTACTGGGAATCGAACTCATGACATTGTGCTTGCCAGGCAGGCACTATGCCACTGAGCTATATCCCTGGCATTTCTGACATTTCCACTCCTAGTCAGAGAGTAATAGTTCTTACATTTCTGTAGTTATGGAAACAGCACCAATCTTGTTAGGTCTGTTTGCGGGCACTTAGGATACAGGAGCCAGGAGTACAGTGTGTTCAGAGAACAGGCTGTGTGGAGTTTGAGCATGGTTGTAATGCCCAAGCCATGTGACAAGTCTCTTACCCTCTCTGTAATCAACTTTCTGGTCTGAAACATCACACATGTGTGCGCGCGTGCACACACACACACACACACACACACACACACATAGAGAGAGAGAAAAGTTGTTTTAAAAAGTTGTCTTAAGTGAGACAAATCCATCAGACAAATTACATTAAAACTGAAGGAGATTACAAAGTCTTAAAAATGAGAGAAGTGACACAATGATGCCTGTGGCAATGTTAGACAGTGACTTCTTGTCAGTAGCCATAGGTTCTGGACAGCAGTGGACTGGAATCCTGAGGGAAACTAACTCTGAACCTTGAATTCTGTACCAGCAGAACTGTCATTCAGTAGTGAGGATGACCTGCATACCAACACCAAGAGAGTTACCTCTCGAACACTACAGAAAACCAGAAGGATTTACTTTAGGAAGGGAACAGTGTAAAATACCCAGTATAATTTAAACTCCACAAGAATACTTTTATATCACTGGCATCAATGCCAGAACAATGCCCGGCATATTTAAGTATTCAGAAACACAGAATTTTTTGAATAAAATTTAAGTAAGTGAACAAAAGGAAGTATGTGAAAAAGGGCTAGTATCAAGAGTGAGCAAAGAAACTGATAAATATGTTTGTAGATTAAAAGTTTGATCTTTGAAGCAGAAGATGAATCTGGAACCAGGTTAAAGCAGGAGGGAGCTGAAGCCCAGCCCACCCTCATCTGAAAGGTGGAGGTGCTCACAAGAGGCCTGAGGGAGGCATTGTGCTTGTCTGCAGTTTAACTCCAGCTGCCGGGAGCATTTTTGAACAACCACTCAAAGTACAGAGATAGCACATAAGTTTTAAGGGAAAAGAAATGCTGAAAACCAGGTAAGTAAAAACCAGGGGCCAAAAGAAACAAACAAACAAAACAAAAAGCAAAAAAATGAGCACAACAGAAGTCATGATAGAAGTCACAAATTAAGATGTAATTTGTCGACAGCATCAGTATTACAGTAAATGGAAAATAGAGTCTACTTGCTAAAAAAAAACAAACATTCTCAGACTGGACATCTTTTTAAAATTATATATGTTGTTTTCAGTGGGTTCACCTGAGACAAATATCCCAGGGAATTTGAAAATATAAACAGTATTAGGAAAATATTAACCATAAGAAAATTGTGGTTGGAATATTATTGTAAGACAAAATAAACCTGAAAGTATAAAAATGTTCTTAGAAATGAAGAAGGCCTTCAATTAGTAAAGGGAGAGCATTAATACACATCTAATAATGTAGTCTTAAAATAAAACAAGACTAAACAGGGCAGTGTGCATCAGTATATTTTATAAAATGAAGGGATCAATTACTAGTCTGAGAAGTAAAATAAGGGGTGGAATTGTGTGATAACACACAAACTCCATCTAAGTCCTAGTCTGTGAAGATGCCTTTAAAAAGTTACCTTTTTAAACCGGGCACAGTGGCACAGGGCTGTAATCCCAGTTAGTTGGGAGGCTGGGCCAGGCTGGTCATGAGTTCAAGGCCAACCTGAGCAACAAGGCAGATCCTGTCGCAAAACAACAAAATTACCTTCTTTACATGCCTTAATGTGTAAAGTAAAACTGACATTTTACAACCTTTCCATTTTATTGATCTCAAGAAATGACTAAGAAAAGACTGTGAGTCCCGCAGCCTTGCCACACACTATCTTTGGCTTTTTGACAGCATTTCTCTTGCTCCCATTTTATGTGGTCTCCCTACTCATTTGCTGGGAGGTATTTTGCTGTCTTCTTGTAGCAGAACAAATGTGGAAAATACACTCTTATCTCCTCTTTATTTTTTCATATGATAACTACTGCTGCAATTAACTGTGGTTTGAAATGCTAAAATTGGATCATATGAGCAAAGACCTCAGGCACCAAAGCATTTAAGAGGTAGAACTGCAAACAGCCAAGTTCTAGAAGTTCAGACTCTTGGTGGAGTAGTGTATTTGCACATGCCTGTCCGCTGAGATGGCCTCACCTCTTCCTCCCACTCCCCAAGCATTTCCCAGTATAAAGAACCAGAGCCTAATGAATATTCTCATGCGAGTCTGTTACCCCAGTTGGCCTTTCTCCCTCCAGTCCTTGGTTCTGCCTATTCCACATCAAGAAAATGCATCTACGGCTAATGTCACCAGGGTAAACGTCCTTGCTCCATTCTAAGACAGTCATAGGAGCTGTCCACACAAGTTCTGAGGGGGCAACAAGAGTGGGAGAACTTTCTTTTTAGGAAGTAAACATTTTTGCTGTAATGTTTCTAGGGCAAACAACGGGTCAAAGTAGCATTTGTGCTGTGGTGTGCTTTCCACCCCTGGTGAGAAGAAAGACCAGGGCTTGGCTGCGCCTTCCGTTACCCAGCTGAGCTTCAGCCTTTGCTCATCATGTCTTGCTCCTGGTCCCTGGGATTCCAGGGGTGCCTGATTCTCTTCCCCAAATTGAGAAAATGCTTCAGCCCACATCTGAACTGTGTATGAAGTTTGCTCATGTTGCAGAGAGCTATACCCACTTTTCCTCCCTCTGACTTTTAAATAATCACCATGCCAGCTGTTCTACCAGACCACAGAGAAGGGGCAAAGAGGCAGAAGGTAGCTGTGGACCCAGATCTCCTGAACAGGCCCGGCTATTGTTAGATGGCTGTCTGTGTTAGCCCTGATATCTTAAGCCAAGACATGAAAATGCACAAATTTAGTTTGGTGACACACAAAAAAGAGAAGGTCAGAGGCAGGCATGGTGTCAATAGGAGGGACTTTGAGGCAGCAGGACAGCCGTGGACCCGGCCCTTCAGGACTGGGGAGCCACTTGTGTGTGACCAGGCTCTCCTCTTTGGGTCCCTCTCCTTCAACAGCCCTCCATCAAGAGTGGGCTCAGGCTCTCCTCTGCCACATGGGTGCACCTGTGTTCCTGCGCTCTTGGCTTAGCTTTCCTCTCATGTGCTTCCTCGCTTCCTCCACTTCCACTGCAGTGCTGGTCCTCAAGTGATGGCCTCTGTCTCCAGCATCTTTGGTATCTCCTTCTCTGTTGTTTTCTTCCTCTCCTCTCTTAAGGAATGTCACGTGCTTCTGCTGTATACTTTAGATACCAGTTAGTTTCAGAAGACTGCTCTGCCACTGTTACTACACTTCCTACTCACCCACTGTCCAGCTTTAGGTCTGTCGATGGAGCTGTAAGCAAGCAGGCACTCAGGAATTTACTTAGAGTTTACTTAGAGTATTCAGTAACTGCCAGCTGCTTCTTAACTGTTTACAGAATTCCCCTTCTCTTTCCTTTGAGTGTCACTGTCCCACTCATTCAGTCCACAGATGTGCACTGACCTGTTGTGTGACAAGCATGAGTCATCAGTAGGGAACAGAACAGCTCTCAGGTCTGGTACCCGCCAGCTCTTGTGCACGTGGGTAGGTCAGAGCACAGAAAACTCTTTGGACCCGTCTCAGGCTCATTCTAGAGGGAGGCAGCTCCTCTCAGAAGCACACCTGACGTGAAGTGCTGTAGGTGGAGGGCTGCACTCTGGGAGAGGCTGCTGTGGCATACAGTGGGCATAGGGCTTTGAGACTGGAGCAGTACCCGTTTGTTAAAGAGCATTTTCAGCGGAAGAGAATGTGACCGTTGTTATGATCGTGTGCAGTGGATGTGGTCTAGACAGACTGGCCCTTGGAACCAGAATGAATTGTACCTTGCATGTACAGCTTCACTCACTGGGAGCTCCTCCCCAAGAATAGAGTGACTTCAGTTTCGCTCCAGCACAGGATGAAGTGAGGGACCCTCACCAGCTGCACTTCTCTGCCCTCCTCTTTTTGTCTGCTTATTGTAACTAAATATATATATATATTTTTTTTTTTTTTCTTCTTCTTCTTCTTTTTCTTTTCCTTTTTCTTACTACATAGTTCCAGCTGGCCTTAAACTCACTGTGTTGCCCAGGCTGGCCTTGAACCTGCAGTGATCCTCCTGCCTCAGCCTCCCAAGTGCTGGGATTACAGGCCTGTGCCACCATGCCCGGCTAAAGTTTATATTTTCAATTTGGACAGAATGGACTATGGAAACATCTTAAAAAGAGGAACAGAGGGATCTTTAATGCTTAATGAAGAGCCTTATTTCATTTTCTTAAACATATTCGCAAAGGTAAAAGGCAGAAGAAATTTCCTTTTGACAGTTTAAGGTTGGTTAGTTTGTTTCTTGGAATCTTGTTTTGAAGTTTCCTTTTTAAACTCTAAATTGGTTTTAGAGATCTTTTTTTTTTTTTTTTTGTGGGTACCGGGGGGTCGACCTCAGGACCTCGCGCGCCAACAGGCACCCGTGCCTCTGAGCGATATCACCGGCCCCTTTTTCGTATGTGGGTTCCGGGAGTCGAACTCGGGCCCTCGCGCTTGCAAGGCAGGCGCTTAAGCTGCTGAGCCATCTCACCAGCCCCTAGAGATCTTATATTAGTAATTTATTTAATAAAATTTGTCTTACAGCAAACTTCTTTAAATTGGTGAGTTGTGATGTGATGAAGTAACATAGTGGATTAAAAAAGGAAGTAAGTGTAGGTCTATGGTTGAATTCACTGGAAATGTACTAAATATAGGTTTATGATATAGAACAGTTCCGGGGTTCTGGGAAGGACCTACAGGGAGCTTCATGACTGCTTGGTGGAAGTGAGTGGTACTGGCCACTCTCACTTGTGCAGCACCAGGCCCCGCGGTGGGAGCCCCATCTCGCATGTCCGCTGCTGTGGCCTTGTCAGGAAGCACTTGGATCATCTTTTCATGCAATTTTATAGAGCCAGGAACCTCTTCATGACTAATTGGGAATCCATTTATTTTGTGCAGTGATTGTAAGTAGATTTAACCTGTTGAGTGAATTCATGTTGATTGCTTTTTAGTGTGTGGTATGCGCAGTGTGCATTTTCATGTATTAATGTAAAAAAAAATTAAAAATGCTTTCCACTTGAAACTTTTTTGCAGTAATCTTTTATAGTTATCCAAGTCAGTGTGCATTTGTAGATTTAAAAAGCTATGATTACAACAGCCAGTAAAGCCCAGAGAACTCTGGCTCAAGGACAGAGCTGATTTTTGAGAACACAGGTGTCTTAAATGTCACCAGTGACTCTTTCTGTAGGTACCATTCTGCGAGTGACCTGTGCAGCTTCTTACTGCTTACCCCACAAGATTCAAATTATCCTCCGGGGATGTAACGTGTCACAAGCTTGTTCTCCACAAAGCCATTTCTACTAACAGCCTTTTATATATCATGTAATTATCTTGTCTTCATGAATGAGCATGTCATTTAGGAGAGCAGGGGACCTCAGGTTCGTTCTGCATTTTCAGAAGACAGGCAGTCATCTCCACGAGCTTACTCGTCTTGTGCTAGAATACCATACCCATGACATGTGGACATGCAGAATGCTTCCACATTTTTAGCATGCCCTGAATTTCTGCTTTCATACAATAGGCTGCCATTTTGTAGTGAGTTCAGTTCTTAATATAAAACGTGTTGTTTTTTCAGTCTTTTAAAGTAATAGTGGAAGATTTGGGGCAAATTATTTGCTAGCAAGAATTTCCTTTAGGTTGGCATGTGTTACAGAATATAAAATCTCAGCTGATTTTTTCCCCTTATTAAGTTTTCTAAAACTTAATGACTCTACTGCTTTCTGATTGTGTGATCCTCTGTGAGTTACTCATTCCCTCTGAGTTTATTTCCTATCTGTGAGATGATACCCGCACTCCTCTCTTCACTGGATGCTATGATGAGAGATGATTTAAAAAGTGCCTGGCACTCAGCAGGTGCTCCTAGTGCCAAGACCCTGGCCTAGAGCATTTAGCTCATTCAGGTTACTCACATATGTGGGCGATCATCTCCAGGAAGTGCCCAGAGTTCAGCTGTTGTTCATAGGTGAAAGCTGGTTTTTAAACCTCTCTCTGACTTTCTCTCATACACACACACAAACATCATATACATACATGTTTTAAATAGAGTTTCTTTTTCCAGAACAGTTTTAAAATGTCAAGGGTAGTGCAGAGAGTTCCCATATCCTGAACCCAGTTTCCCCTATTAATATCTTCAGTGTGGAACATTTGTTAGAATTAATGAGCCAGTACCAATATATCATTGTGACTGCTGCCCATACTGTATTCACGTTTCCTTAATTTCCCCCTAATAGCCCTTTTCTATTCTGGGATTTCCTGCAGACTACCTTAGTTATCTGTTCTCTTTGGCTCCTCTTGGTTCCAATAGTTTCTTAAATTGTTTTTGATTATTATCAATAACGTCCTCATCATCATGCCATTGTATTCTAGTCCATAATGTACAGAGAAAGGAGGCCACTTTCTCTGTAGACCTGCTCTCTGTATTGGCTGACTTAACTCCTTCCTCTCTGATTCATTCCTAAGGAGGGCAGATTGTCTCCAGGCAATTCTATGAGGGAAACCTGCCCACAGCCACAGATGTCAGTGCTGAGCCCTGCTGTGCCTCTGCTGTGACCACCCCCTCCTCCCACCGCCACTCAGACTGTGGTGTTATGAGGATGCTGTTGATTATCGTGCATGGAGGGCTTCTTGTGCCTAACTTGCTGTACAGTTTGCCACACTGCCCTGGGGGGGACAGAGGCCTGGAGCTGCACAGCATCAGAGTGGACATCGCTTCTCCTTGCACCAGTGTGGTGGACGTTTATACAATGTGGTTTGCTGTCCCGGAACTCGTGATGTGGGCAGTTTTCCTGCTCCATGCAGGAATTACTACAATTTAGCATCCTAATATGCTCTATTAACTGTCTAGAAAGCCCTTTATGCTTTTAGGTTCTGTACTTAGATTGGGAACTGATTTTCTTACCATTTCAAATAATTCGAACCTAAAGGATATGTAAATATGCACATACACATTTCCCAAGTCTGGCCAGAATTAGTACATTTTTTTAATGTGTTGTGTTTTTTTTGTAGAAGTGTAGTTAGAATTTATTTTTTAAATTTTGATTTCTTTGTACATGTTTATGATATATAATGACTACTTTCATTGTGGGTTTTTGGTACCTGTACACAACACATCTTTATTCTTTTTTTACGTCTCTTTCCCTTTCTGCCCTTCTCACTCCCTTTATTGCCTAGTCCCCTTTCCATTTGCAGATCTATCTCCCTGTTTCCTTTTATCTGTTATTTTTATACTTTTATCCGTTTTTTTATACTTTATATCCGTATTTATACTTTGGATTTCTCATGAGAAAAACCATGTAGTATTTAAGCTTGTGTGTCTGATTTATTTCACTTAACATTATGTAGTAAATTTTAAGGGCTTCTTTGACATCTCAGCTCTCATAAAAGAGTTTTTAAAAGACCTATTGGGCCGGAGATATAGCTCAGCGGCATAAGCACCTGCCTGGCAAGCGTGAGGTCCAGAGTTCGACTCCTGGTACCCACATATAAAAAAAAAACCTATTGTTAATAGTACACATTATAATCCTAAAACTTCCAGAATATTCTGTGAGACTTTGGATAGTACCAAAAAGAAAGGTCCACTGCAGATGGTTTTCCAGATTGACAGGGAGGAAGAGACAACACTGAACCCTGCCTCCCAGACGTATGTAAATAGGGCTCACTGTTTTAGAGCTGTGTGCTGAACAACATGTTGGCTAGGTGTAATCACAGGCTTTGGAGTGAAACAGACCCAGATGTGAAGCTAGTTTACACCACCCACCAGCCCTGTCCATGGAGGACGTGAGCTCTTCTTCAGGCTGAGTTTCCTCCCCTGTAACACGGGCTATGGTGAGAGGACATAGGATGTGGCACACTGTGGAGGGGGGTGGTAAAGAGCAGACAACTTCTGATTCTCTGTAGACTGCACTTCCTATCAGCTGCATCCTGGTGGGCTGCTACCACCCCCTCTACCTTTCTACCTGGCCTGCCTGTCGCTCTGTAAATGTGACTCAGTATCAACACTGTTGAAGTCCCCCTCACCTATTACTCTGTTTCAAACTTGCAATAAATTTGAAAGTTTAACACAAAGAAATCTCCTGAACCATTTATTTCAGTGTGTTTGTCCTACCAAGAACAGACATTTTACTATGCAGCCTTAATACTGCTACCAAATTGGAAAACTAGCATCCGTTCACCTTCTGACACTCAGACCCATATGTCCTTTAAAGCAGAAGGACCCAGTTCAGAGTCACCTGTGCATTTCATTGTCACGCCTCTTAGGGTCCTCGAGCTATAGTAGTTCCTGGATTTTTCCTTGACTTTTGACCTGACATTTGGGACAATTTCAGCCCATTTTGGAAAATGTTCTTTGTGTGGGGTTTGTTGTTTCCTCATCATTAGACTCAGGTGATACTTGAGTATCACAGGAATGATGGTTCCTTCTCGTAATAGCTCATCAGGTGGCACACGATTTTAGTTTGTCCTCTTACATACAGTGTTCTCTTTGTGCTCAGTTAAGGTGGCATCTGCCAGGCTTCTCATCCTGAAAGTTATTCTTCCCCCCTTTGAAATTAGTAAGTACCTTATAGGGAGGTGCTTTTCTTTTTTTTTTTTTTTTTTTTTTTTGGTGGGTACCGGGGGGACGACCTCAGGACCTCACGCGCCAACAGGCACCCGTGCCGCTGAGCGATATCACCGGCCCCTTTTTCGTATGTGGGTTCCGGGAGTCGAACTCGGGCCTTCGCGCTTGCAAGGCAGGCGCTTAAGCCGCTGAGCCGTGTCACCGGCCCAGGGAGGTGCTTTTCAATTCTTTAAATACAGTGGTACCTCAGTTCAGAACTTAATTCGTTCCATTATTCTGGTCATGAACCGAATCAGATTTCTCCATAAGGTTCAATGTTCACAAAGGCAAACATGGTTCACTAACCATTCAGTTCACAACCAGAATTGTGGAATGAATTAAGTTTGTGAACCGAGGTACCACTGTATTCTGTTTCTTTTCCAGTGTTATTTCTTTGTGTTGTCATGGGCTTGCAGTGTTGTCCACGTTGTATTCAGCGGATGATGCTCTGTGACTGTCATTGTTGATCTTGATGCTCAGGTGGTGCATTCACTAAGCTGGCCGGCAGGAACCTCCTTAGGCTGGCTTCTGTGTCTTGACTTAGCCACTCTTGGCTTTGAACACTTCCTTATTTTGGGTTCAGTCAGATGATTCAGACTCGTGTTTATTTTATCTAGTGCAGCCCTGCGGTCAGTTGCTTCTCCAAGGAGTCCTGGTTCCCCTACAGAGGAGAATGGTGGTTAGAAGCATAGATCTGGTGCTAAGCTTGTTTGCTGCTATTGGGTTATTGCTGGGAGGGAGAGAGAAGATGAATGTGTGTGGCACACATACATGCATGTGCACAAGTGGCACACATGCATGTGCACACGAGTGTTGGAAAATCATGTATTCTCACTGATACCTCCAGTTCTAACTCATTTGCCGGGTGAAGGGTTAACTTGGCTTTTCTTTCTTTATATTTATAACCCCATCTCTAAATTAAGAAACATGGCTCTGATTATCCCTAACACATTGATTAAGTTCATAAATCCCCCTGGATGTAACCAGTCTCCCAACTTGGAGGCCACCCCTTCCCCAAAAGGATGCTGCTGTGTTTTGGACGTTGTTTGTCTGAAATGTTCACGTGCTGGTATTTTGATCCTTAGTGTGACATTGTTGGAAGGTGGGACCTTTAACAAGTACCACCTGGTGGCCTGATTAGGAGGGCCCTAAATCAGCTGGGGGCATGCTCTGAAAAGGAATCTTGGGAACCTAGTCTTTCTCTGGCTTCTTGTTTTAAGATGTGATTTCCTTTCCCATGTGGTCCCACCATTGTGATGCCACCTGGGTTAGACTTGCAGTCTCCAAAACTGAACTAAAATAAACCTCCTTACAGAGTTAGCCTGGCTTAGATATTTTTGTTATAGTAATGAAAACTAGCCTAAGACAGAAAATTGATCCTGAATAGTGACCCTGTTCCCAGCAACAACAAATACTTGTAAATGTGAAAGTATCTTTGGAATTGGGTTATAGGCAGAGGCTGAGTTTGGAGGGGCAGGTTAGAAAAAGCCTAGAATGCTGTATATGGAGCCTATAGCCAACTCTTGAGGACTCAGAAGACAAAGAGATTTGTGAACTAGTCTCAGATGAAAATGATTCTATTGGAAATTGGATAAAACACTAACTTTGTTACACTGAGTAAAGAATCTGGCTACATGGTGTCTATGATCTAAGCTGCTACCAAAGACTGAAAATTAAGCATCATGGACCAGTGAGGCTGTGCAACCACTTCCTAAAGAAATGAGCAGAAATTCTAATCCTCAAGACAGTGAGAAAAAGGCCTTGAGGTCATCTCAGAAATACCCACACCTCCCATCACAGGCCCAGATTCTCCAGGGTGCAGTTGTCTCCTGCAGCCTTGGTGTTCTGATGAATGGGTTCACCACCCGAGTTCTCGGCTGCCTTGGGATTCTGGCTTTCTTGCAAAGTGCTCTGCAGCCACTGAGCCATTACTCACTCAGGCCCATGTATAGCTTCTGCCAGTGGCAGGCCTTGGCATCCACATGAAGCTGATTTTGCAGGCACACAAAATGCGAGAGTTATGGGGTCAAGGTGACTTCTACAGATTTCAAAGGAAGGCCTCACTTTTTGAGTCATGAGACAGCTAGCAGCTACCCACAGATATCCCGCCTCTGCTTCAGATGCAAGGGCTTTGCCATGAGGGTCAAAGTTTAACAGTCTAAAACAGTACTGGAAAAGGTTGCTGTTAGAAATGTATAGAACTACTGGAGTCCTCTCTTCCCACAAGTGTATCACAGAATCAGAGCCCTGCAGAAAGTGACCCACAGCTTGTGGGCTGTGTAAATGGAGCTGTGCCAGGGACTCCAGAAAGGTAGGACAGTGAGCAGCACGTACGCCTTGCCTGCTCAGGAAAGCTGCCAGGGTCAGCGTGAATCCGAGAGAGGAGCTGTGGCCAAGGACCGGCAGAGTGGTAGGGGTGACTGTGCAAGCCCGGGACTCCCACTTTCACTGCAGCGTGCACAGATGCTGGCCTGCAGCTTTGAGGATTAATGCGTGCCCTGTGGTTTCCAGATTACAGTACTTCGGGCTGTTTACTCCTTTCTCTGTTTCTCTCTTTTGGAATGGAAGTGTTTATCCTGTGTCAGTCTACCATTATATCTTAGAAGTAGCCAACATTTTGTTAAAATTTTTATTTTTATTTTTATTTTTATTTACAGGCTCATGAATAGCAGTTTGCCTTGAGTCTAAAATGAGACTTAGATTAATGAATTAATCCATAGATTTGAAAATGTTGAAAATTAGTTGAGACACTGGAACTGTTGGGCATTGAATGATTCTGTTTTGCTTTGTGAGAAGGACATCAACCTTAGGGACCAGAGGCAGAATGCTATGGTATGGATATGGTTGTAGTGTGTCCCCTCAAAAGTACATGCGTACTTACATTCCAACATGAGGTATTAAAAGAGTGGAATTTTGATCTGACTGGTGTTTAGAGCTGGGTATTTGGGAGTAATTAGGACTAGACAAGGTTGTTAGTGTGGAGCCCTCACGATGGACTACTGGTAGCTTTATAAGGAGAAGGAGAGACCGCTGCACACTCCGTCTCTCGCCCGCCATGTGATGCCCTGCGCCGCTCTGCCCAGAGGAAGGCCATCACTAGTTGAGGCAGCTAGACCTCGGGCCACTAGCACTATGAGCCAAAGTGGTATTGTGTTACTGGCAACAGAAAACAGACTCATACAGTTGACTGCCTCGCCCTACACAGAGCCTCACTCCCTGTGCCATTCCTGTCCCACTGCAGGGACGCCTTCATCACCCTCCTCAGGTTCTGCTTCCTCACCTCTGGGCGCCTCCTACCCTCTCTGATGACTCACCTGCCCTGCTCAGCTTTAGACTTCAGTTGTTTGAGGAAGGATGAAGGACTCAGCTGTTTCTCATGGGAACTGCAGGCCAATTTTCTGGGTCTTCTGGAGCCTTAATTCTGCTCTGTTATTGCGCTGAAGTCTGCCGGGTGGTCTCTTGGACAGCGGCCCCTTGCATAGTTTTCAGCAACAGTCTCAGGGCTCTGTGAGGGACCTCTGAGCAGCCTCAGAGAACCATAATAATCTTCAGACTATTTCATGTGTGCATATACACTTCGCTTTCAGCTCCTTAAAACTCATGCTGTTTTGTAGCCATTATTTTTTTTCTAAAAAAATGTGTAAAAAAAAGTAGAAAAAAGATAAGCACAGATTTACCAGTAAGTAGAAAAATGTGGAAAGAGACATCAGTAGATGTTTGTTCGGAACTTAACCTTAAACTTGGACTTGGGAATTGTCATAAACCATTGCACCAAAAGACACGGAACTGGAACTCACCACTCTGCCATACATTGGGAGAAAAGTGAAGCAAGTACTTGTGGCTATGCGCTATTTCCTGGCCCCACCTTAACAAAAATCTGAAGACACTTTCTGAATCATAAGACAGCCAGCAGCTGCCCACAGGTACCCTGACTCTGCTTTGGATGCAAGGGCTTTACCATGAGGGTCAAAGTTTAACAGTCTGAAATCATATTGAAAGAGGCTGCCGATAGAAATGTATAGAACTCCTAGAGTCGTTGCTCTGCATTGTATTTTTTCTATTTGATATAGGAAGATGACTAGAAGTATCATTAATTGACTGAGTTGCTATTTGTTATGATGCCCAGAATGGCTAGTTCGCTTTTTATTCACTCTGTTTCTCTGGGTGCTCTCTTGTGCAGAACACATATACCAATGCAGATAAGTTGCTAGAAGCAGCAGAACAGCTGGCTCAGACTGGGGAATGTGACCCGGAAGAGATTTATCAGGCTGCCCATCAGCTCGAGGACCGGATACAAGATTTTGTTCGGCGCGTTGAGCAGCGAAAGATCCTACTGGACATGTCGGTGTCCTTTCACACCCATGTGAAAGAGGTAAGACATCAGGAGAAAAAATATAATCCACATCTCTAAACTTGTTGGAATTTGAATTTGGCCAAACTGTGACAGTGGACAAAAGGCAGCAAGTTGGGAGATACAGCCTACCAAGGGTATCTGCATGGACAGGAAAAGAGCTGCACTTGGTGCTGGCCTTCTTTGTCACATGAGTACACACTTGTCTTTGCTGAGGGTGTCTGTGAGGGTGGGAGTGGCAGAGGAGGAGGGGGACAAAGAGAATAAACTGAAGGCGACCCCCTCAACTTCAGAGAGCACATATCCATGTAACAAAAACCAGACTGCACGTTATGGGCAGAGCTGCAGCTTTCCTTTCAGTGTGTGGCCCGTCAAGTGGCGGAAGTCATGATTGCCCTCTGGTTTTATCAGGCCACTCTCAGATGCTAACGAAAACAAATATTGCATCATATTGAACTTAAATGTACCATGGCCAGCACAATGATACTAATCTCATTAGTGTACACATTAGTAAACTTACCTCACTGTAAGATGAGATAATATGTTGTTTGGACCCTGAAAAATAAGTAGGTCCTAATACTTATGTATGTGTATAAACATGTATGTATTACTCTTGATAGAATTGTAAGGTTACATTAAAGAAACTACTGTGTAGCTTTTGACAAAAAAGTATTTATAATAAAACTTAGCTTTTCAGGGTGGTTACAAATTGAGAATGTCAGTTTACTGTATCTTTTCTCTCTGGAAAAACATTACTTCACAAAAGGACCTTCACAAAGTATAATAATCACGATACAGCTCTTTTAAGTTGGAAATTTATAAAGGGCATTTCGGGGTAATATGGGATTAAACTTACAGAAGCTTATGGTCTTAGGATACAAAGAAGGATCTGGGAAGATAGGACCCCTGCGAGCAATCTGGGAGAGGACAGGGTCTGGCTTGCCTTGTTAGCAAGGTGTCCAAGGTTAGGGACGGAGGCCCTCGTTTAAAGGATAGAAACTTCACTGTCAGTTCTGAGACCTTGAGCAGTTTATTCACAGTGAGATCGTTTGTAACTTGGATGTTAGACTCCGGAAATACCATGGTCTCTTCCTTCTGAAACCCTGTGAGACCAGGAATTGGCGGAGGGAGTTTTGGGCAGATTGCTGGGACTCCAGGAGTTTGTGCCAGTGGCCAACACTCAGTGCCTTCTGCAGAGGGGCTGGGACTACGTGGGCCCAAGGGGGTCATCAGAATAGGAAGGCAGCACAGTTGACCTCTGTCTCTGCTCCTACTAATGCCATAACTAAAAAGGATTCAGATATTTACTAAGAGACTGCCTTCTCCAAGGAGACGTGTTAAGTGGGCATTCTTCCTGGGCAGTTTCTAGTTTGGATGCATGGATTGCTGGACAATGAGTTCCTCGCTCATTTTCAGTCAGGCTGTCATCACCTCCACTCCTCCTGCCTCCCTGCAGCGCTGCGCTTCAGAGTTGTTTTCTGAGGCACAGTTCTGATAATGGTGTCTGCTGCTCTTGAGCCATTAGTGACTACTTTTCTACCAGGGAAGCAACCTCCAGTGCTTCCACATCCTCATGATCTGGGCCACACTTCTTCTAGCTGCTCTTGTGCTGTCTCTTCTCTTCCAGTCCCCCCACCCGTCTGGCTCAGTGTCCCCAGATCTGTGACACTCGGTAACTTTGAGGCCGGGACATGCTGCCTCCTCTGCCCCAGACAGAGTTGGTGGCTCTTCCTTATACCTTCTAGAGCTCTCTGCACATGCCTGTCACAGGACTCATCGTGTTGCCATAGGATTGTGTGTTTTTGTTCTTTCCCAGTAGTGTAGTATGATCACTTCCCTTTATCGTATGCATTGGCACACCCTAGCCCAGAGGGAGGAAGAGGGTTAAAGGTGGTCTGCTTATGAAAGGAGGTTGTGCCTTAGTTCATTAACCGCTATCAGACAGAAAGCAAGACAGGAGCACTGAACAGCTTGGACCACCTGAGGGCGAGACTTCCAGGCACAGATTCAGTCTTCCAGTCCTTCGTTTGGACCACGGGAGGTGGTTGTTGTCCTGGATGCTCAGATGCTGTGGAGAGGCAGGAAGGACAGCAGGCAGCCTGGCAGCCGCACGCAGAAGGAATTGACAGGCTGGCAGGAAGCCTCCTACCTGTAGCCCAAGCTACCTGTCCGTGCCATGTGTCTGGCAGTATTCTTCAGCAGCCCAGCGGTCCGAGATACAGATAGGACAGAGAGTCTTTCCGTAAGGTGCTACCTATGATTTAGGTCACTTCGTCTGTCATGTCATGGTTTTCACAAAGCTGGCACTGAAAGACAGCTGGGAGAATATCATTTCATAGAAGTTGTTCTCCAGAGACGCAGTTCAGGTTCCTTGTGTTTTGTAACAGCAGCAGCAGCATTTTGAAGGAAAAACAGTATTATAAAAGCATTCCAGGTGGCAGACCTTGGACAGACTGTATTGTCACTATGCTTAAGAATATTTTTTTTTTTTTTTTTTTTTTTTGTGGGTACCGGGGGGTCGACCTCAGGACCTCGTGTGCCAACAGGCACCCGTGCCGCTGAGCGATATCACCGGCCCCTTTTTCATATGTGGGATCCGGGAGTCGAACTCAGGCCCTCGCGCTTGCAAGGCAGGCGCTTAAGCCGCTGAGCCATCTCACCGGCCCTATGCTTAAGAATATTAAAAGTGAAAATACCTCTTGTTTTCATTGACTTACACCCTGGGAACTCTTGTGTGTGTGAATCTGCAGACCAAGGAGACCTTAAATCTGTTTTGAAGGTTAAGTGCTCTGCTTTCACAGTTGGAGGATTGTCAGTGCATCTGTTCTCGCCTTTTCATAGGAGAGGCCATCACCCCTGTAGCAGAGAAACTGCCCTGTTTCGCGTCTGCTTCCACATGTGGGTGCACCTGAAGGAACTCAGGGCCAGAGGGGGAGCTGGTGGCCACCCAGGGTGGGTGTAGCAGGACGTACATGTGCCCACACGAGTGGAGGACAGCTGCAGGGGTGCTCTCCCCTGGGCTTAGACTGCACCAGCTCCTTCCCTCTTCATTTCAGTTCTAGCCATTTCCTCAGGGGATTTATCTTTTCCTGACCAGTCGCAGAATTTCCTCAGTATCCTTCCTCTCTGCTACACAAAAGCCCTAAAACTTCAAGAATACCTGATAGATTTTTATGCAAGAAGAATGGTTTCCTTAATTGTTGTGTATTGAAATGGGTTATTGGCTAAAAACTCAGAGAAGTTTAGAACAATTAGTTTAAGATGAAATTAAAAGTGAGACAAGGGCCAAGAAGAGGAAATCGTGCTACATTGATAGAAGTTTGCCTAAAGTTACTAACTTAATTAACATATCAGATTACCACACAGTTGCTAAAAGATACGTTATCTCAACCCATTCTCTAGCAGGTCATACGATTTAAAATTACATGTACTGAGGAATTAGTCTATATACTGCAAGCATGGACTAACGAAAAAATAGAAACAAAAATATTACATAGAGAAAAGTAGAAATAAGCTTTTCTTTTATTTAGGCAAGCTCATGAAGCTTTCTAGCTGTTATCTGTGAAAAGCTCTTGTGAGTGGAAATTCCCCTTCCTGGCCGCAGATGTTCTATAGTGATTCTGTTTCTTGCTTATTTGGAGCATGGTGTCACCATCTTGGGTGCAGCAGTTGTAGCCCTCTGATGAGGTGACCTTGGAGCAACCTAATTCAGAAGGAGCCAGGTCAAGGCATTGAGGCTCAGGGTTAACCCACTGGAAACCCACTGGAGGAAGGGTGCTGGTGGCAGACTGAGACCTCTGCTCTGACTGTCCGGCCTTGTAGACAGAAGAGAGGACATCTGTTCGTGGGAAGCCAGGAGAGGGTATTTTTCACATAAAGGGAAATATTTTGAAACTTGGTGTTAGGTGCAGCAGGTGGTTGATAGCAATTTCAGCCTCAGTTTCCTCTTGAAACCTAGATTTGGAAGCATTCCAGGACACCTTCTTCTGAATGATTTGTGAGATGCTTCACCTCCTTTCAGAATGCTTCAAAACTAGGACTTTGTCCTCCTCCCCTTTATTCTTTGCCTTAGTGTTTTTAGAATTTCTCGCTTATTTGCCTAGTTGATTGGTCTAGTATAAATTTAGGTTTTATTTAGGGAGATTTTTGACCCCCTACATTTTGTTCTTATCTCTCAATCTTACCATTCTCTTCAGTATTGCTTTTCAGTATTTATTCACATCAACTCTGATTATAATTCTTCCATGTTTGTCCTTTGTTAAATGACCTCCTTTCCTTTTGAACGCATTTTTTCATTGTTTATTCAGTCATTCATTCACTCTTTTTTACTCATTCATTCCGAAATGCCTCCCAAGCTAACAGTAATGTCTGAAGAGGTGACACCAAAATGAATGGCCAGAGGCACGAAGCACTTCTGTCCTCCCACCCTCCCGTGTACCCGCATTTTAGACATTGGTTTGTTTCTCTTAATAGGCTTTGAATTCCTTGAGGTCCTGGACCATGTCTTGCCTTCACCTTCCTACTAGTTAGCCCACCTCCCAGACTTGGATGCTCAGTAAAAATAAGTCCTATCTTTTTTGCTTTCTGGCTCATGCTTCTGAAACTTAATGGTAGACTTATTGATTGAATATTTTCAAGTATAGCAAAGTCGTAACTATTTTCACCTCTTCATACTCATTCAGCTTCATCCCCCAAATTAATTCCTGACTTAATTGATAACTACTTTGAAGTTTGGAGGTCATTTGAGGCAACCAAGTGGTGACATCTAGCTTTCTGCCAGAGCTTGAATTCAGTGGAATTGTTTCTGGAATTGATTCAGTGGCCATGCATTGAGTTTTTTTCTTAGAAGCCTTGTTTCCCAGGAGAGATCATTCCCCCTTGAATCAGGCTACAGTTCTTGCTCCGTGAAGTAAAGAAACCTCTTAGTTCTGCTTCTGCAAACTTACGCTGAACTGGGACAAGTTTTTGTTTTGAGTAATGCCTAGGAAAAGAGAACCTTTTGTTTTATTCAGAAGTCGAAGAGAAAGGCCTTCCAACCACCTGGAGATTTTTTCATTTATTTTGGTCACAGCCTGGCTTCATTTTTATGCCTATCAGTTGGGCATCCAGCCTGCCTTCTTTATGCTTGCTCAGTTTCCCCAGGGCAGAGGGCAGGTGCCTTACACTGGGCTGAGGGAGGCTGCTCAGAAGTGAGGGCTCTTCTGCCTTCTTGGTGTGCAAGCAGAGCTCACTCAGCTGCTTCTCTCTCCTCTGTCTACACTGAGTTTGCTCCAGGAGTGTGCTGACAGCATGCCCAGTGCTCCCTCAAGCAGCAACCGCAGAAGGGCCCAGAGTTCTCCTCCTGGTGGAACTGGAGTTTCCACTGGCATCTGGTGGTTAAATTGAAACAGAAACCCGGTTGAAGGTACGCCACACTCATTGTGTGGATCAGGGGCCCTTCAATGGAGTCTCCTGATGATGGGTGGTTGTAATGACTTGTGTGCGTGTTTGATGCAGTTTTATCAAGTGTAATTCATGTAAGCACCACCACTTTTCAATATACAGGATCATACAGAATTGCCCTGTCACCAGAAAGCCTTCTTACGCACCCGCTTATAGCTAGATCCAACTCCTACCCCATTTCTAACCCCTGGAAACCCTACTGTCCTCTATTCTCCGTTACCTTGTGATTTTAAAAATGTTAGTAGAAGGGGATCAAGAGATGGAAGGAGGGAGGAGGGAAGGGATAAGGGATGGAAAAGAGGAGTTGGGATGTGTTATGTACATGTACCAATTCCACACAAGGAATGGAAACATTATGTTCTGCAAATGTGTACCCCCCCAAAAAAAGGAAAGCAGATCAAGGATTGGGGGGAGGGGGAAGGGAGGAAAGGGAAAGGGGATGAAAAAGGGAATTAAGATGTGCAGGTGTGTTACGTACATGGACCAATTCCACACAAGGAATGTAAACATTATATACTACATGCATACGCTAATAAACTAAAATTTAAAAATAACAAGAGGCTGGGAAAGGAAAGAGCAACAAAATATGCTGCTTGGAGTGGTACATCCCCTCAGGACTCCAGAAACAAAACCTGAGTTGTTTCACCAAAAAAATAATAAAAATAAATGTTGGTTTCTTAAAAATTACATAAGCCAGGCATGGTGGGACACACTTGTAGTCCTAGCACTTGGGAGGCTGAGGCAGGAGGATAGCCATGAGTTCAAGGCCAGCCTGGACTACATAGTGAGTTCATCTTTTTGAGGTTGGCTTTTTTTCCCTCAGCTTGTTTCCGTTGAGATCCATTCATTTTTATGCATGTATCAGTACTTCTGTCCTCTGTATGGCCAAGTACTATTTCATAGTGTAGATACATCACAGTTTGTTTGACTATTTATCCATTACAGGCTATTGAGTTGTTTTCAGATTTTGGCAATGAAAATCATGTACATGTTTTCGTGTTAGTGTAAGGTTTTGTTTCTTTGGGATAAATCCCCAGGAGTGCAATGCTGGGTCCTTTGGTTAAGTGCAGCTCAGGTTAAAAGGAGCTGCCACAGTTTCCCAGGACAGGGGCATCGTGTTACCCTGCCTTGAGAAGTGCATGGATACCAGCTTTTTCTCAGAAGTCTTGGCTAAGATCTGACAGATGATATTTTAAAGCAGAAAGTTTACTCTGTCTGATCAGTTTCAACGACTTATATCTAACATTAAATTTCTTAGTTGCCTTTCTTAGTGTGTTAAATTATCTATGTGGGGCCAGTGATATAGCTCAGTGGCATAAGTGCCTGCCTGGCAAGTGCGAGGTCCTGAGTTCGACTCCTGGTACTCACATATAAAAAATAAATAAATAAATACAAAGTATGAGGTTTCTTAAAAAAATTTTATCTATGTGTACTCTTGCACATTTGTTTACTTATCTGAGTACAAATGAGCTATTAAATGGCCACGTGCCAATGAAAGCAACTGGAAACTAAGAACCTTGAGTGACTGAGCATTAGAGCTGTCTTTGGGGATCAGCTGCTGCCTCTTGGTATAGTCCTGTGTCTTTACCTAGACTGTGGGATCTGGTTTGGAATAGTCATGGAAAAAAAGGGATCTTCAAATAGATGAGACTATCTAAAAAATTTTGATCTGTTTGTTTATGATTTCTTCCTATAAAAATATAATCTTCATTAAAATAATTAGAAGGTTTGTTACAGTGTAACCCAGCCCCTTAACTGGCTGAGGGGTCTGGGACATTGGGACATGTTTCTCTGTGGTGCCTCAGCTTTCTCAGCTATGAAGTGGAGTAATAAAATCTCAAAAGTGTGAGGCAATTAAATGAAATTCTATATGCAAAGTCTTAACATAGTGGCCAATGAATGTTCTTTTTTTTTCCCTTCCAGCCCTCATGGTAACTCACTCAGTATAGACAGAATAACATAAATCTGAAAGTAAGATGCAAAGGTGTATGTACCTTAGCTGTACCTACGTGGTTGTCTTGGCCTTACTGATGCCTTCTCTCCCCACCGTTACCTTTTGCCCTTCCTCCATGATCACCACACTCTGACCTGTTCAGAACCTGTTCAGAAGATCAAAGCTGGGTCCCCAGTTGGGATGCACTACAGGTGGTCTCCAACTTCGGCCCCTTGAAGTCCAGTTGGCTGTTGGGGACAGTACTTACTCATGGGTCCATTTGTATTGCTGTCGATCATTTTGTACACATCACAAAATGATTCTGACCCTAGCAAAATGAGTGATTTTTATCACCACCAAATAAAGATTTATAAAACATTTGTGTTGGCCAGTGAGAAGCGGGTGATGTGAAGATATTATTTAAAAGCAAAGACCTGGGCTAGGGATGTAGGTCATGATAGAGCACTTACTTCACATGCTCAAGGCCCTGGGTTCAATCCCCATGCCGCTAGCTAAATAAATAGCAAAGTCCTTCTGACAGAAAAATTTATGTAAAACTGCTGTAATAAAATGATTTTAAACTGATTTAAATTAATGAGATTTCTCTTTGTCAATATTGGGCCAGTATTTTTAAATAGAGAAAAATTTCATTCCAACATAGAAATTAGAAATTATTGTGGAAAATCATAAAGAACTCTATTATACCTGGCTCACTGTAGTCACTAAGAGATTATTGAATAAGTTATTAATGGCATTATCTTCATTTGTAACTCATGTTGCCATAGAGATTGAAAGTGTGTGACTGGAACCTCATTCAAAATTTTATAGGGTTAGGTGGTCATGGTGGTGCATGCCTATAATCCCAGCATGGGGGAGGCTGAGGCACAGCTGAGGATTGCTGTGAGTTCAAGGCCAGCATAGGCTACATAAGCAAGTTCAAGACCAGCCTGAACAACGTAGTGAGACACTGTCTCCAAAAAAAAATTTATAGGGTCACCTCTCAATGGACAGTTACAAATACCTCTTTAATTAGCTGTAGCTAAAACTCAGTGTAGTATGAGGCACTTCAACATAAGGTCAGGAGATGGAATGTTGTAGGTCTTCAAATGTCCCACTGAAAATCCATATAATCTTTTTTTTTTTTTTTTTTTTTTGTGGGTACCAGGGGTCGAACTCAGGACCTCGTGTGCCAGCAGCACTGTGCCGCTGAGCGATATCACCAGCCCTTTTTTCATATGTGGGTACCGGAAGTTGAACTCAGGACCTCACGCTTGCCAGGCAGGCACTTATGCCGCTGAGCTATCTCACCGGCCCAAAAATCCATATAATCTTCCTAGTCACAAGTCCAAGGCCAGCCTGGGCTACATAGCAAGTTCCAGGTCAGCCTCAACTACGTAGCGAGACCCTGTCTCAAAAAACCAGAAGTGGGGGGATAATATTCTTGACTTCTTATTTTGATAATCAGCTTCATGAACTGAATGTTTTACTATCAAAGAATCATGACAGGTCTTGGACTCAGTGAGAGACGAAGTCAACTCTCTGGTTGTGTTTCTGAAACACTGTTAGCACTGCCTACTGCTGTTCGTAGAGACAGGAGGTGGAGAGACTGATCACCAGCAGTGTATTAGCTGGGTGTTGTAGTCAGGGTTTGCAAGGGAATAGATTTAATACAGGACACATAATTTATAGAATCATTTTATAATATTTACCTGAAAAGTCAAATGCAGAAGAATGCAGATCTGTCCACACACTAGAGACCCAAAGAATCCAGCTGAGGATCCCACACCAGTGTCCTACGTAAGTCCAGCTGAAGACCTAGAGCTGATGGCAGTGTCCTCTACGAGTCCAACTGGAGGCCTAGAGCCCGAGACAATGTCTCATGCAAGTCTGTATCAAGCATCTGCATTGGGAAGGCCCAAAGGTCAGTGGTGGAAGCTAGAAAGTCTGCACTGGTGGGATGAAGGATTGTGCTAGCAGGCTGAGGGATCTGCCTGGAGCGAGGAAGTGATGCTCAAATGAAGACCGGAGCTCCCCCGAAGAGAACCGCCGCCATCCTCAGTGATGGTGAGGACCTGAGCTCCTCCGATGATAACAGCTGAGTTCAAATCAGGAAAACCAGCATGATAAGCTTCTCCAGGAGCATCAACAGCACACCATCTTCCCCTCCAGTTCTCTTTTTGTGCTGTTGGCAGCAATCCTTAGGTGGGCCCTCCACACCCAGCGCCACGCTGATTCAGTCCATCTGGGTATTACAAGTTGACCATTAGTTAATCCACCACACTGGTTTTTCTCAGGAAGCTTCAAGGCTCCACACAAGCTAGGCCTGTAGAGACTGAGATGACTGTTTTGGTTTTGTTGTTACATGTCTGTTTTCCCTTTTTTTTTAAAGTACAAAACTCAGAAGCAGGTCAGGGGAGGTTGGGCTTTCATCTTAGTGAAAGGGTAGGGCTGAGGGAAGCTTCTCACCTGTGGCATCCAGGAAGTGGGGGGGTGCTGGAGAGGAAATGGCCAGGACACACACGCCCCTCAAAGCCCATCAGCACTTCCTGCAGCGAGGCCCGACCTCCTGGCAGCTCACAGATGCACTGGGTAAAGTTCGAGCCTCACAGTCTTATCTGCTGACAGCCAAACCTTCAGCATAGTGAGCCATTTGGGGGACATTTGGGATCACAATCCTAACAATGTTTGATATGTGGGCAGATACTCTAAAGCACTCTTCAGAGACAAGTGCCCAAACGTAACCCCAAACCCACTTACTTATCACCAAGTGCCAACACTGCAAATATATCTGAATACTGAGGTTTTACTTTAGAAAAAACAACTCATACATTCACATATTTTGTCTTAAAAGAAAAACAAATCACACGTGTGCCATAGGTACACCACCACTGCTCTAAAGACTCCAAACGCACTTGTAATTTTTAAAGTAGATTGCATGCATTTTCTTAGGTTGAGATTAATCCTGGGCAGAGTTCTAGAGGGTAAAAGAAGGAGTGAATGAACGTAGCATGCTAACTTTGTTTCACTGTTTACTAGGTTTCTGGTTGGGTAGGGCATGCAGTGGAGTTAGTGAATAGGCAGTTGACCAGGAGTTTCAACATTTATAGACAAGACAAGGAAGGAAGGTCCAGGAGGACTGGCTAGAAGGAGACTGCTGAATGGCTGTAAAAATCACTTGTTGGTATCAGCACAAGGGCAAGACTTTCCTTATCCACTATACCGATCTCTAAGTAGAAGATGCCAGGATAAAAGCATTCCCAGTAGTAAGACATGACTCATTCCCAGTATGTGAAAAAGGAAGTAATTTCCACTCCAAAGCCACAGGTGGACCAGACTTGCTGAAAAGAAGGTAATGGACTGTGCTAGATTGATCAGCTCAGGTGGACTTGAGCCCTGCGGGATAGTTTGGCTTAATCTCTTGGTGTCATCTTCACTTGGGGAGAAGAAGATTCCACACTGGGGTCTTTGGCCCATCACCACCTAACCTGCTCCGCTCATTTATGTCCATATATGACATCTGAAGAGATTTCTCATCTGAATTCAGGCATCCCAAGAACTTAACTGTGTTGTGTTGAGAGCTGTTTATATTGCTTTGAGGACATAGTGCCATAGCTGAAATCATTGTTGCCACATTAAAACCCTTGCAAGTGATAATATCAATGCAGGGGTTGGTTAGTGGGTGATGCCAACAGGACTGGAGCAGGTGCCTGCTGTCACATCGCAGAAATCTTGCCCCAGGCAGACAGCCTGTGAGTGGTTGGATTGGCATGGAAGACCTGCTTACCAAACTCTAGACGAGGATCTGCCACATATGTTGGATTAGTTAGGATTTCAACAGGTCTCAGCAGGAATAAGTCAGAATTTATCACAGGATTTCCTTCAAGGTTTCTATATAGGTCTGTGTTTCCAGCGTCTTTCTCCCAGCAGCTGCAGGGCCCACTGAGGGCTGTGGGGAGGGGCTAAGGGAAGGGTAGCTGGATCAGACTCCATCTGATGCTGGAGGCCTCCCACATTTCATCACAGAGGTTTTTGCTATAAAACCTCAGGTTCTCCCTAGCCCATCCTTGTCTTTATATCCTGATCTGAGGGCCGGTTCTATATATATGGTATGTGCAGCCCAGATCTGTTCTGAGTTCAGGTTCTCGCCCACAGAACTTCTGCACTGGTCTGCAAATGCCTTGGACCTCTCTCTGTGATAGGGACTGTCAGCCGCTTCTTTGATGTACCCTAGGGGGCAGCATTTCCTAAGCCCATGGTTTTCTGACTAGTTTGTTCTTAAAAGTAGCACTTAGGTTGCTGTAGAACCTAATTGTATGGATGCAGTTTCTCTTGCTGTTGCAAAAGATGTATCTTCTTATAAATTAGCAGTTAGCACAGAAGTTCGTTTTATTCACCCTTAGGAAGTTTGTGATAAGAACTTCATAGACATCCTAGAGACCTTTTCTCATTTCATTATTCTGGGATATTTTAGACACCGTGTACCATTTTAAAAGCTTAAAAATAGACTTTGCTTGAATCATGTTACATTATGACATGGGTCAGTGCATCCTTAGTTGACATTAGAAAGACTTGATGTTTTTCTTCAAATTGAAAGAGTATTTCCTGTGGGGCCAGAGAAGAAGACTAAAGGGGCACAGGACTGTCAGGCATTTTACATTGTAGTTTTAAACATATACTTGCTCCTTCTATCGCATTTATTTTTACCTTTTCAACTGTGTGATCCCAGGACCAGTCCCAGCAGTCTCCTCTGCATGCCAGCCTGTGTGAGCACATTGTACCAGGACGTGTGTTAAAATGTCCAGGATATTGTAGGGAATGTGCTAATGTTTTTTTTTTTTGAACTGCCAGGTGTAAGGGCAAAGATTTGACCTCAAATACTATTGGTATTTCCCCTAGAACTAAAAGGAAGCAATTTCTGTAGACTCTAACAGACTATGCTTTTTTTCATACTCTACTATTTTTAGGAGTAAAAAAGATTTGAAGGTAGGATGATGTTATGTTTACTAGACACATATTTTGAACTTGGGTGTATTTTGAAAAATATCTAGAGAAGATGAAAACTTTGCAAATTTGCTTATTATAAGTTTTTTTTTTTTAAGAACAAAAACAGGAATAATGGCTGGCATTTACTTATTTCTTCACTCTATATCACTTCATTTAATCTGCCAGCAATTCTTTGAAGTAGGCATTATTATCATGTCCATTTTAGAGATAATAAATTAAGATACAGATTCAGGTAAGGAATATCAAAGGTAACATGCTAGGAAATATTAAGTTGGTATTTCAGCTCAAGCAATGACTCCAGAATATATACTCTCCTTATGAGCAGTGTTAAGGAAGAAACATGTACTCACGTTATTGCCATTATCTAGAAGTGCATCTACATGTTGTACATCAGGCTAGCTCTAAGAGCTATTCTTTGATCTTCTCTTTTCAGTGTTACATGTCCCAAAACTTAAAGGGTGTTTCTGGTAATATATGCAGAGAAGAGGAATTTTGTGCCCAGATGGGCACTCCACCGCCCCCCTTTGTGCCCCACGAGGTGGGACCTTGAGCTAAGCTCACGGTGAGTCACAGGAGAAGTTGCCAAGGTCCCAGGCAGGGCCACAGCCCCAAGGTTCACAGGACATCTGGGGCATGAGTGCAGGAACGACACCAACCAGTGTCGGGGAAAGGGCTTGACTCCCAGGCTAGATACACCAACCACAGTTCCTTTCCTAAATTCTTTTGGGGCAGCTTCAGGGAAGCAAATGTATATATATAGTTAAGTGAAAAAAGGGAGTTAAGTAAATGGTTTATTTTCTTTCTCAGCAGAATAAATGCATTTGCTCAGGGCTATTTTTTCATAAGTGTTCACCTTGGAAGTGTGGGAGGACAGGAGAGCCACAGTGGCCACATGCTCAGGATTTTCTTCTTTGGGAGCAAGTGGGCAACTTCTCTGTGTGGCCAGTCACCTGCTCCACCATGCTACCTGGTGTGTGGAAGGTCAGTTAACCCAAGTTGAAAAGCCCACTGATAATATAATATTTCAACTCTTCTAATACAATATTGCCGACTTGTTTTGGTAGATTGTTATTCCTCACAACAGCTGAATTGGCATATATTTGGATTCTCTGAGCAAATCTTGTCTATTCAGTTCGAGTCCATCCTTATAATTAGGCTGATTAACACGTGTCTACAGCATCGCGCTGCACCTTCTCTCATCTGGTCCTTTTAGGAACTTCTTCACACAGTTTTAGGGTTCTTAGGATCTCTATTCCAGCAAACCAAATCTCAGTGATTGCCAGGAGGGAGGATGGCAAAGGGCATGAGAAAGCTTTCATGCGAAGGAGATGGTCACTGTTCGCACAGGAGAAGCTTACTGTGGGTGCAGGCCTGCATCAAACTCATCACGTGGGACACTTTAATTTCATGCAGTTTAGTGTATGTCAGCTGTACCTTAAGTGCTTTATAAAAGGATTAGCTGTGAGACAAAAGATCAAGTGTAAGCACCATTTCTTTTTGCAAGTGTGATTCGTGGGTGCACTTTTGACTTATGAGCCCCAAAGGTAGCAGCCATGGGCCAGAGGGGTTCTTTGACCGTGTCCTTGTCACTGCTAAGGCAGCTGCTGGAGCAGGCATGACTAGAAGCTCAGGATGCCTTACATCCCAGAGGGAGCTAGAAGCATTTCTTCACAGGCAGAGCTCGCTACCAAGCCACCAGGCCTGTTCAGCTTAGTTTATTGCCCTTTTCGGTTCCTGGGATGCTACCCCCAGGGCTTCCAGGAAGTGGGCATCACTCTGATCCCCAGCACCCTCCAGGCCTGAAGGAGTTCTTGCCACTCTCGTTCCAAGTTCTCATTACTCATCCAGATTCCCAGGGACACACTTAGTGGTAATGGCAGTGAAGGTGTCTTTCAGTGCACACTGTCTTCCTGTGATGGACTGGCCCTGGGGACCTGGGCTGGGAGTATGGTCACCTCAGGGCCCCACATCCCAATCCCACCAGGCATGGTGGTGCATTCATTTTACCACAGTGCACGCTTCCTTCTGTGCTGATGGATGTAAAGCATTTGCCTCTGAACAGTGGTTTGATAATTAATAATGGAGTATAATACCTTTGCTAAAAATAAAACTAGTGCAGAAGACACGTTAAAGACTGCCTTTTGTGTCCAACAGATGTTTCTGTAGTCTTCAGGAGTCTTTTCGAATTTCCTTAGCACTCCAAATTGAACCTCGGAAGAACGGGAAAGAGTGACTTCCCTTCCCTTTCCTTTTTCTCTTTTGTGACAGCGCCTTCCGCTTTACTGCCTGTTTATTTTTTCTCCATGCAGCAGTGGCATGTGTTTTGCTAGCTTGGGACTGTTTGGGATGCTCCTCCTCTCTCTCTTCCTCCCTCTCTTCCCTCCCTTTCTCTGGAAACAGCCTGCCACCAGCCCCTTCCCCATGCGAATCGCCTAGTCCCTGCACTGCCCGCTCACTGTGCCCCTGTGTCTGCAGCTGTGGACATGGCTGGAGGAGCTGCAGAAGGAGCTGCTGGACGATGTGTATGCCGAGTCGGTGGAGGCCGTGCAGGAT
Organism: Erethizon dorsatum; assembly: GCA_028451465.1. Taxonomy (NCBI): domain Eukaryota; kingdom Metazoa; phylum Chordata; class Mammalia; order Rodentia; family Erethizontidae; genus Erethizon; species Erethizon dorsatum. The sequence continues at coordinate 64,323,975 of CM051833.1, forward strand.
CTCATCAAGCGCTTCGGCCAGCAGCAGCAGACCACGTTGCAGGTGACCGTCAACGTGATCAAGGAAGGGGAGGACCTCATCCAGCAGCTGAGGTGGGCCTCACTTGTTGCCTGGTCCAACACAGATCTTGAGCTCCTGCTGGGGGCTCCCCTCACTTTTTGAACAAGTAGCTTCCATTCTCTGTCCACCTAGGTAGAGAACAGCTAGCCTCTGAATATAAAGCAGAACACAGCTTTTTTCTCTCCCTCCTGCTCCTTCACAGTTCTAACTCCATAATTTTTCTTTTTTTTTTCATAATTTTTCTTATTACAACATGGATTCATAACCCTCAGAATTCAGCTTCTATTAATATTTTCTCTTAACATCTACCTAGTAATTATTGAAACTTCTTTATAAGTAGTAATCTGAACCTACCAGGAGTGCATCCTCTGGCCCGCAGGGACTTGCCTGTCTTGGGTGGAGCATGGTGCGTGCCCATCTCTGAGTGCAGGTGCACAGAAGACAGGCAGGGCACCTAGCCCTCAGTGCTCCTCACACTAGCAGGCAGGAGGCAGTGCTGGGTGGGTTTTGTTTCCTTGCGAAAGCAAATTCATAGATTCCTTTTACTTGGCCATGGAGACACTTCCATAGGTTAATCCCCTGTGTCACTCAGGACGGCTGGTGGAATCGTCGTCTCATAGCTTTGCATGATGCTTACTGTGAGAAGTCAGGTGAAAGTTACTTACTAAAGGTTTAATTGCTTGCATTAAAGGTTAACCTCTTAAATGCAATATGACTGTCATTGTACTAAACAGGTAGCAGCTGTTCTCTCTACTTAAGGAGAAAAGTGGCTAAAAATAAAACTCTGCCAAAGTAATTTTCTGTAATTATTGCATTTCTTTTGAAAGTGATTCGAGAACATGACAAAGAAACTCCTCGGCACGTCCTCAGATCTTTGGGGCTGCTCAGAGGAAGGAGCCTGATGCTTTGCAGGGGGCAGCAGTGTCTTCCATGTTCTGCAGCAGCGTCCAGCTTCCTCCCGGCTGTCTTCCCCTGAAGATTCAAGTTGCCGGATTTGGTGTCTAACAATGTGCGACTTCTCCCTAAATTCCTGTTTGTCTCCTTAAACTCCCATTCACTCCTGTATCCTCACAGGGACTCTGCCATCTCCAGTAACAAGACCCCTCACAACAGCTCCATCAACCACATCGAGACGGTGCTGCAACAGCTAGACGAGGCGCAGTCGCAGATGGAGGAGCTCTTCCAGGAGCGCAAGATCAAGCTGGAGCTCTTCCTGCAGCTGCGCATATTCGAGAGGGATGCCATCGAGGTGAGAGTCTCATCGCACCTGCTTTCCTGTCGGGCGGGAGCCGGGGCCCTGCTTCCCTCCTCTTCCCTGTCCCTGCTTCCTGCCCTTCACCCTCTCCCACTCTCCCAGCCACCACAAGAAGGAGGGCAGAGGTGGGTGGAAGGTCACAGAGTGGTCAAAGGCTTCCTTGGTCGGCCCTGGAAGGCCGGGGCTCACTCTGGGCTCTGAGGTTGGAGGCTGCAGTAGGGGCAGATTGGCGAGCAGGGGAGGCAGCCAAGGGCGGGGACAGGGCGAGCGGCGTTGGGAGTGGGGTGTTGAGATGATGGGCACTGCCGTCCAGTGTGTGTGCACGGCTGCACAGCACTCCCTTGCCTCGCGGCAGGGACCGCAGCTTAAGGTAGTCATCCACTCTTTGCCTCTTTCTCCTCTCTTTTCTTCTCTCCTTTTCCCTTCCTTCCCACTCCCTCCTCTCTCTTTCCATCCTTGTCTTACCTTGTCCCTCTAGGAGTGGAAGTAACCTTACCCTGCTCATTTTCAGTAATAGGAAATCCAATTTTTTTTTTAAATAGATATATCCTCAGGTTCTCTGTAATTTATACCTAAAGATGGACTTTTGCACCTTGTATGTGAATAGCAGAAAGAAGTACAGGCTCCCTTTATCTTCAACAAAAGGAGGGTGGTTCCAAGTTCTGTGCTAAGGAAGAAGAGCTTTCCTCCTGAGCTTGATGTAGTCCCAGCAGAAGTCAGTGAAAGTGGTAGAGACTGAACTGTGTGTGAAACACACGAAAGGAGCCACAGCTCCTTAGCGGTCACCAGAGGGTTGTCTGGCCACCTCTGTGCTTGTCGCCTCGACCACTGAGGGCTCTGGAGAGCACTGAGTCCCTGTGCTGTCTGGGCTTTAGAGCTCAGCAGTGCTGAGAGGACAGTCAGGCAGGCGAGCGCTGAGCGGCACAGAAAGTGGGGCGGCTGCCTGGGCTCAGTCTGGGACCTCTGCCCGGAATGTGCCACCTCACCACTCCTGGCCTCTGTGCAGTACAGGGACCCTCGCTCGGCACCTTTGCTTGGCCGCTGGGCTAGACCTCTAGCACCATTTTCATTGAAGACCTTCCTGGCTCTTCTCCCTGAATGTGCCTGTCCCCCAAATTCAGGAGGAGCTACCACCCTTGTTTCTTTGAATATCTTTTCTTTTGTTGTCCTTATTGCTAAGGTATTTTAGAGAAAATCTGCTTAGTTACATTTCACTCCTAAAGACTTTCCTAAGGATCTCTTTAAAAAAGGACCTTTTCTTACTCACAGTGCACTAAACAGCTCATCCATGTAACAGTCATTTTCTACTCTCTTCTGCTGCCCAGCAGAGGTGCCTCAGTTAGGAAGTATATAGGTTGGTTCCTGCATTTGATTGTTAGGATCTTTTTTTTTCTTGGGGGTGGGTACCGGGGGTCGAAGTCAGGACCTCGCGCCTGCAAGCAGGCGCTTTGTGCCGTTGAGCGTTATCACCGGCCCTTTTTTCCTTTGTATGTGGGTACCGGGAGTCAAACTCAGGACCTCGCGCTTGCCAGGCAGGTGCTTATGCCGCTGAGTCCTCTCACTGGCCCGATGGTTAGGATCTTAACCTAGAATTGGCTGTCCTTCTGCCATCCTCCTCTTTTTCCCCCATCCCATGACTTTTTGATTGTCATGGGTCTGTTGTCAGAGAAACCAGAACCTTTTCATCTTCTCGCTTGACTTCTTTTAGATTAACTGTTCTTTCTTTCCCTGGTATTTCCGCTAAACATGGACAGTAGATGCACAGACCTGAGTAGACTCAGGTTCCGGTCTTGCGCAGGAACGCTGCAGAGGGGGGCATCACAGCTCCTCCCACGAGAAGCCACATCCGGCCCGGCCCCCTTCTGCAGGGATGTTGACACTGGTCCGTATGTTCAGGTGGCTGCGTCCCAACCCTTCCCCCTAGCCTTTCCCTTGGTAATTTACTACACATTGATGGCTGTCTGAAACAGCTATTTTGCTAGAATTTGAAAACAGATAATTTTCTAATTTTATTCTTTCTACGTACTAAACTCATCATTTAAGAATGTCTCATCATGAAATGGTTAAATAGTTGCTTTTCTCTTTTAATTACTAATTTTCAGTATAAAGGTTGGTTTCCCACCTGCTTCTAATCAGAAACAAAAATTTTTTCATTTACTTTGTGACTTTTTAACTCTCCTTTAAATACCATTAAGGATGAATGGATTTTTATGTACTTAATATATTTTATTCAGTTGTGGTAATGTTTAAGTATCTAATCATTCCATCTTTTCCATCAAAGGAGCCCCTTCAACTGTCTTTATATCCATTTATTTATTTACTATTAATCTTCTTAAAAAAAAAACTTCAAGATATAACCTATCTACCCAAAGCTTATCCATTTTAAAAATATACAACTTTGGTCTTTTGGAGGTTGAATCCAGGGCCTTGTGCATGCTAAGTACATGCTCTACCACTGAGCTACATGCCCAGCCCTTTCTGTCTTTTTGAAACAGTCTCTTCCTTACTAGACACAGTAAGATGTGGCTGCATGAGTTTATGTTTTTAAATCTTGATTTTAAGCAAATGTTCTCCTCCATCAGATCATCTCAGATCTTGAGTCTTGGAACGATGAGCTTTCTCAGCAAATGAATGACTTTGACACGGAAGACCTCACCATCGCAGAACAGCGCCTCCAGCACCATGCAGACAAAGCTCTGACCATGAATAACCTGACTTTTGATGTCATTCATCAAGGGCAGGACCTCTTGCAGTATGTCAATGAAGTCCAGGCCTCTGGTAAGCAGGCCCACCCATCCTGTGGTTTTTTTCTCATCCAAAGTCATCCCATCCGTGTCACCACAGGGATTCAGTTTATTTCAAAGTGATGGCTGCAGATTTTGTAGCCCCTAAGATATGGCTGTTAATGATATATGTTCTTTTTTTTTAATATGCGGGTACCGGGAGTCGAACTCAGGACCTCGCACTTGCCAGGCAGGCGCTTATGCCGCTGAGCTGCCTCACCAGCCCTGATATGTGTTCTGTAAAAGGAAATGCTTTGTATTGTATTTCACTAATCATATATAACGTTATGGTTAGGAAACTTACCCTTACTGTTCTCATGTATTATTTCAAGTACCATGAATTTTAATTTTTCAAAATGACGTGTTGTATCTCTGTGAGTGAAATGTAAATCCCAAGAAAATATTTTCATTTACCTTTGGTTTTTCTGTTTATATTTTTCCAGCAGATGTCACTATAGTCTCAGAGATGTAACTACTATATAACGTAGCTGTAGGATTAGGAACTTACTTAGCAGCTACCAGCGTCCTTTACTTACTTTACGTAAGATAAATGAAATGCTTCCAAAGAGTGGACTGGATATTGAGGAGAACAGCAAGGACAAACAGGAGTTCACTCCTTTGTAAAGGGTGCTCCACTGGCACTAAGTTACCCACCGAGTTACGGATTTAGGGAATAGCCTTTCTTAGATCACCGTCACATTGTCTCATGTGCTGTCATGCTGGGAGACTCGGGTAAAAGTGTCTCTGCTGGGCCGGCCCTTCTGGATCCTGGCCAGGGCGCCTGGTGTGGCCTTGACAGGTCCTTTCACAAAGGCAGGCTGTGTGTTGTGCACCAGTTGAGACCAGGTGGTCACAGTGCTGGTCGAGTTCTGGGGTCTCCCTTCCGTGTCCGCAGGTGTGGAGCTGCTTTGCGATAGGGATGTGGATATGGCCACTCGGGTCCAGGACCTGTTGGAGTTCCTTCATGAAAAGCAGCAGGAGCTGGATTTAGCAGCAGAGCAGCATCGGAAGCACCTGGAGCAGTGCGTGCAGCTGCGCCACCTGCAGGCGGAAGTGAAACAGGTGAGCTGAGGACCTGAGGCAGGCAGCTGTGAGGTTGGGGAGTCCTTCTGGGAAGGTCTGCCCAAAGCCTGACACAGCTGTCCTGATAATAAGATGTCACACACCCCAGTACAGTGTCTGCTGTATAGCAATGGAACCAGCCTGTTTTGACCTGTGTTTGCTGCCACTGCCATCTGCTACTAAGGGTAATAGAGTTGTCGCTCTCATCTCATGATCAGATGCCCTTGAAGGCTTTCACTGAGCTAGTAGGTGTTACAGAAATCAGCACTTGAGACCACCTCACTGACCTGGTCCCCTTCCTGGTGGTCTGCAGGATGCACTGGAAAGGCCAGCACTTGGAGTTGCCCTGTGTCACATTTCAGGTGCTGGGGTGGATTCGTAACGGGGAGTCCATGCTAAATGCTGGGCTCATCACAGCCAGCTCACTGCAGGAGGCAGAGCAGCTGCAGAGAGAGCACGAGCAGTTCCAGCACGCCATCGAGGTAAGGGATGTCCTTCCCTGCAACTGGTCTTTCTAGCTGCAGGACCAGCCTGCTAACCTTGTCCTGGTGGGAGCCACCTGGGGCTGGATTGGTAAAAAATGACAGTGCTTCTACTCTGCATTTTCCATGGATATGGGAGAAGGTGATGGTATAGCAGCCAAGCACAGTGAAGCAGCCTTGCAGCAAAAGTCCAAGCAGCCAGGGGCATTTTTGTCCTGTAAGGCTGGCAGGATGCACTTCCTCTGGTCAGGAGCATGTGGGAACCAGGGAGGCCAAATTGGAGTTCAGACTGAGGATTTTGTGTTACTGGTCTTGTAGGCACATTCATCCCTTACACCTAGGCTCAACAAAGCAGCAGTGCTCGGGTGCCTCGGCAAGCCCACACGCAGACTATAAGATCACATGGAAGCACCCAATGCTGGCACCAGACCCTCCAGCCTCTGCCTGAAGCAGCAGCATTCAGCTAGACAAGGGTCAGCAGGAAGCCTTGGCCTTTCACATCCACTCACCTTCACTCTCAGCAGTGGCACTGATTTGGGGGTTTGTGGGGAGGGCATAGAGGAGAGTTCTAATTCTAATCACTGGTCTCTAAGCAAAGTGAGGGAAAAGAGCATTTGATAACAGAAAACCTGTTTCCTGCTTTACTGACACACATGTTGTTAGGCAGAAAATAAAGTCACAAAAGTCACCACTAATTTTTTTACCTAGTTCAATTTATTTTCAACTATAAAATGCCAGTGGACATTTTGGCTCCAGAGGCGCCAATCAGGCAGCTTTTGAAAACTGTAACTGTACTCTGCCAAGTGATTTCTAGTAATTAAATGGCAAGTGTTAAGTTACTGTATCCGGGTAATGGATGAGACTGTACTGTGCATAGCACTGTATGGGATTGTTTGCACTAGTTTAGGTGAAATGCAAGATTTTGCTTTTTTTCTTTTTTGTAAACCTGCATTCATAGAGACCCATGTGCTGCCCTGACTGCTTCCCCCACTCAACATTTTAGTTCTTCCTTGGAGGGTCCTTGATCTCACCCCCCCATGGACCTGCTGAGCATATGAGCGAGACTCTGACTGGATTTGCCTTGTGATTTCCTTTAGTTTATTATAGTATAGCACAGGTCTCCAGAAAACACAGTTGACACATCCTTAACTTTCCTTCAGTTTTTTTCTGTTCTTTTTTTTGGTACTGGGAATCAAACTCAGGACCTTGCACTTGCCAGGCAGGCGCTTGTGCTGCTGAGCTGTATCCCCAGCCTTTTCTTTTTAGTCACAAGTTTTTAAAAACTGTTTCACTAAAGCCCAGCAATTAAGTTGAAAATGAAAATAAAAAGCATTCACTCCAGCCACCTTTTCTACACTTGTTCATTTGCTTCCAGCAGCTATTATGAGGAAGACCAATAGGAATAATAAACTTGGAACATTCCGACAAGGTTTTTAGAGTATTGTCTATTAAGGGTCTTTCTTGCTGTTTCTCAAACTGAGAAGCCCACATCTGAGAACCATTCTGGAAGGTCTTAATGCACTTCATCCTTCATTAGATAAATTAAATATAAACTCGGTTGCTAGGCATAGAGCTCTTTTACTGAACCCTGTGCAGTGCTTTGAGAAGCATCCTAGTGAGCAGTAACTGAATCGGTTCTGTAAGTCATGAAGAACATACCAGTTCGCTCCAGTCAGTGCGTGACACCCCTGTTAAACCAGCCTCACGTTTTCCCTGTGCCTAGAAAACACACCAGAGTGCGCTGCAGGTGCAGCAGAAGGCCGAGGCCATGCTGCAGGCCAACCACTATGACATGGACATGATCCGTGACTGTGCCGAGAAAGTGGCCTCGCACTGGCAGCAGCTCATGCTCAAGATGGAAGACCGCCTCAAGCTCGTCAACGCCTCTGTCGCCTTCTACAAGACCTCAGAGCAGGTCAGGAGCGCTCCGCCATCGTTCACACACCTGTCACTATTGAGCCACTCGAGCAGGGAAGGCACATTCTGGAATTAAAGTTATCCCTGCTACTTTGGGTATCCAAAGCTGGGTTGAAGAGCAGCTGAGAAAATAAGCTCTTTTCCTCCCTTTAAATCTCTGACTTGAAGCATGTCAGAAAGAGACAGGAACTTTAGTTTCGGTTTTATTCTGGCTTTGAAATGTCTCCCTGGCAGCCTTGTGGATTTTGCCCTCAAGCCAGGGAAAGCCCATGGCTGCTGCTTGTGTTCTTGGTCCTTCCACCACCACCTTTCCCTGAGCTGCGTGAAAGTGCTCTCGGTGATGCTAATGGGTGGCATCACATGCTGAGCAGTCTCTTGAGACTGGAACTTTCTTCCCCTCACAGGTCTGTAGTGTCCTTGAGAGCCTGGAGCAGGAGTACAAGAGAGAAGAGGACTGGTGTGGTGGAGCTGACAAGCTGGGCCCTAACTCTGAGACAGACCATGTCACCCCGATGATCAGCAAGCACCTTGAGCAGAAGGAAGCATTCCTGAAGGTTTGTTGCTGGTGCTGTTGGATCCCTGTGCCTCACTGAATGCTAGGTGCAGACCCAGCGGCACGCTGGGGGGTGCGAGAGGCGTCCTGACTGTGGTGACACCGCGACTGCAGATGCTGCCTTGGGAGCAGTCAGCACTTCCTAGGGAGGCCACGCCTCACAGCTCCTGCGTTGCGTGCATAGAGGGTGGGGTGCCGGCACCATCAATAGGTTTGTTAACGAAAGCAGTCTTGCATCTCTTTCTATATGTGCTAGACACTGTCTCTCTAGTTTCATGGAGAAAGAACTAGAAATCTTTGTGAATAAGGATTGGTTGGGATTTATAAGACCAGATGATTTTGGAGCTCTTACACAGTGACCGTGTTGTAGCCAGTGAGGTTTCCCTGAGGCGAAGTTACTGCTGGTTGAGAACAATTCCCAGCTGATTCCGGAGACAGAGAGGGTGATGGGTGGGTGGTTGATTTGGTGAAAAGCAATACCTATAGCTTAAAATAATCTTCACTTAGAAATGCGGTCCCTTTAGGAATACAGGTCATATCTCAGTGGATGCAGAAGCACAGGGTGGGCCAGAGGAAGGCCTGGGCACATCTGGCTTCTGGACCGGCCACCAGCACTTTCTCAGGAAACCCTCCTGAAGGGCGAGATCGATCACACTTAGAGGCTGGATGTTGTCTCTCTGAGAAGCGTAACTGAGGACTTTCTCAAGACTGCTATGTCACATTTTTTACACATCATATTTACACACAAGCCAAAGATGTGCCTTTAAATAGTTAAAATTTTAAAAGTGGTCAAAATGTTTAGAAATATTTGACACCAGTGTGTCCCCATTGCATTCTTGAGCTCTTAAAAAACTGTATTTCTGAGATTCTACTTCCTACCGGCAGTTTGGAACTGTTAAAAATAGGTAGGGTGTTTACTTTTCCTGAATGCCTTATGAAGTTTGGTTTTTCTCATTGCTTCAGCATTCTGACCCTCAGACATATTTCCTGTTGCATTTAATAACATTTGTTTCCTTTCTGAAGGGGATGAACCGACAGAACTATTGTTTAGTCTTGGAAAATAAATTGTGATTCTTTGAAAATTATATCTAGCAACTGATTTGGGACTTCCACTGCAGTGATTCTCATTTTGAGCAAGTTGGGAAAACCATTGTGCTTCCAGTCATTAAATGTGACTGTGTGAAACAAGACTTTAAAGCCACCACTCCCAAGTTGTCACTGCTGTTTATTAAATGCCAGCCATCGTTAGGATATTTCAAGTAAAATCATCATAACTTGCCTATCTTGCTCCAGAATCCATTTAGAATAGAAAAATGAATACTATTTATTAATATAATTAAGGAAAATATTTAGATAAAATTGCAAAAGAAAAATAATTACAAGACGTAACCACCAGTTGGCCAGATGATTGTTTGGGTAAACAGTGCTATGTTAGATCCGTACGATGCTGTCATCCCTGTACTGTATTCTCAGAATGTTGGTGTAAGTCGTGGTAGTGACGTTGCTCTGCGTTCCTTCCTAGGCGTGCACACTTGCCAGGAGGAACGCCGATGTCTTCCTGAAGTACCTGCACAGGAACAGCGTGAACATGCCGGGGATGGTGACGCACATCAAAGCCCCTGAGCAGCAGGTGAAAAGTGAGTATGTGGTGGCTTCTGGGCTCATTGCGGTCTCCCTGTAAACATCCGTTCCACATTCATGAAGTCCTCATCAGTTATCTCAGTTTAATAATCAAATATTAAAGAAATTTATGGCCAAGCAATATATTGGCAAAGTTGATAGCTTATTGACTAAGTGGAAGACTGTGATCAGAAAATGCAGGCTTGAGGATATGTATTGCTGCATATAAATGAACATATAAATAAAAAAAAAAAAAAATGAAAACCAGAGTTATGGGCCGGTGAGATGGCTCAGCGGCGTAAGCGCCTGCCTGGCAAGCGCGAGGGCCCGAGTTCGACTCCCAGAACCCACATACGAGAAAAGGGCTGGTGATATCGCTCAGTGGCATGGGCGCCTGCTGGCGCGCGAGGTCCTGAGGTCGACCCCCGGTACCCACAAAAAAAAAAAAAGAAAGAAAGAAAACCAGAGTTACCTACAGGCAAAATATTTTTTAAAGTTAAATCAAGAAGTTATGTACCAGTGGGGGAGTGAGTCAGGAGAATTGAGTTCGAGGCCAGCAAGCACTACAAAGCCAGACCCTGTCTCAAAAACAACTAAAAAACAAACAAAACAAAACAAACAAACAAAAATATATATACATACACACACTAATACTGTTATAAAAGATTACTGATTTTATATGTTTAAGGATTAATTAATAAAATCAAATTGCAATATATTACATAGTTTAGTATCATTTGAGTATAAGAATCTCTAAAACCATTTATATATTCATATGCAAATACATAGAAAAATGTCTAGGAAAATAGATATTAGGGTGTAAATAATATTGGTGTGGTTGAAAAGATAAATAGATGAAGTACAAAGTAAATAATTACCTTTACCACGGTCAGATAGCCAAGGTTGAGTTTTATAAGAAAAAAATTGTGATGATCAGTTAACAAATGATTCATCACACACTTAACCACAACAAAAAAAAGGATTGGCAAAAACTTTCTACATTACACTCTACTCTCCATCCGATTCATCCGTTGGTTGTCACAGGATACTTGTCTATCACACTGGCCCAATCCTCTAGCCCTATCTGTGAGACCTACGTTTATTAATTGTTGGACTTTGATTCTGGGAAAACACATGACTGACAAGGGCAACCACGGACACGTCTTTTGCCAGCAAGTTTTACTGCGTAGAGCATAAGCTTACTTGGCTCATTTCATATAAAAATAATTTCCTTTTTCCCATCTCTTCCTATTGCTTTTATCTGTTGGTCATCATCTTTTTTCTCTAATCAAAGACACTGCTGTCGTCTCTATTACAAGTTTGACCTTTGTGTGTGTGAGAAGTGAGTATGTTTCATTTCTTCACTTACTAGGAATTTATTATGCATTTGCTGTTGTATATTATCATGCCAGGTGGTGTGAAGAGTCCAAAAGGAAATGTTCTGTTTCTCTTGCAGCATGCTTGGGGGCAAAACGTTTATGTACAAAACAGTGCTATAAATCCACACAGGGTGATAGTGACACAAAGACAGTATGACCGCAGAGGTCACCAGCAAGGAGGTAGATCACGTGGTCTGAGGCTATCTTGGGAGCTTGAGGAAGCCCTAAATCCAGGTTGGATTTCCAGCCTGCTCGGTTGCTCACTTGCAGAAATTAGTACCAGCTCAGGAAGAGACTATGGAAATGAGACCAGGTGATGCCCACTGGTTTAGAGGAATTTTTATATGTAATATTTTCCTGCAAGTAGCTTAATTTTTTGGCAAACTTCAGAGTTTTAATTTATTTCACTATACTAGTTCACCTGTTTAGTGGAGCAAAGATCACATAGCATTACTTCGAGCTGATGTGCGAATGCTGCTCTCCATTTCTTTCTCACAAAGTACCCAGCCTGCTGGGAACTCAGTTGGTGTTAGTGGAAAACTTACTATTTTTGAGGTTTTCAAGTATTACAGAGTTATATTACAGGTGCCATTTATTTGATTTGGAATTTCTGTATTGGGAATTTGTCTAATTTTTAATGTTTTATAAAATTTAGTCTTACTATAAAAAAATTTAAAGTACATATATACAGTATTGCCTAATTTCTTTGCCAGGACGTTTTTATACATTCTACCTATACATATAAATGCATATATGTAGAGAAATATAGATATATTCCTACTCCCATCCTGCTTCACATTCTTTACAACAATGGGACTCTATTCCCCTTCAGCATGCTTACTTTACAGTAATAATACATCTCAGTCTTCTCTCCATATCTGAATGTAGAAATCTGCCATCTTCATTTAAGTGTCAGACATAGCGTTTCCATAATTCACTTCACTTGTTGCTGGTTGAAGGGCTCATACTTCACTGCCAGTGTCTCACTGTTCCCTCAACATTCAGTGTTTGTGCATCTTAGTTCAAATAGTTGTTTGTTTTGTTTTTTTTAGATAAAGTTCTCACTATGCAGTTCAGGCTGGCCTTGAACTCACTTTGTAGCCCAGGCTGGCCTGAACTCGCAGCAATCCTCCTGCCTCAGCCTCCTGAGTGCTGGGATTACAGGTATGCACCACCATGCCTGGCTCAAATAGTTTTGATTCTTTGCATAGGCAACATTTGTCTCAAAAGTACATTCCTAGCTTTATGGTATCCATATTTTCAGCGTCATTGCCTATTACCAACGTACCCTCTGCTACCTCAGAATTGATCTGGTCCCTTAGCAGTGTAGGATCATGAGTACCTGTTCTCACTGCTCTTTCAAACAGTGATACCGGTCCTTCTAGGAAAACAGTGAAAGATGGTTTCATCGTTTGAATGAGGTTTTAGTAGCCACGTTGTAAAAGTTGTGAACTTTAGAGCTGGGAGTGATTTTGTGGTAGAGCATGTGATTAATAGGGGCAAGGCCCTGGGTTCAGTCTCCAGCAAGCAAAGAGAGAGACACAGACAGAGACAGGCGTGGCCGTGTGCGCCTGTAATCCCATCACCCAGGAGGCTGAGCCGAGAGGGTCACCACAAGCTCAAGCCAGGCTAGGCTGCATAGGTGATTTCAAAGGCAGCCTGAACTGCTACATAGCAAGATCCTGTCTCACACCCCCACGCACCCCCAAAGAAAGAAAAAGAAAAGGAAATTGTGAACCTCGTCTTTGTATGCTTTGCTCATTTTTCTAATTAATCGTTTGTTTTCTGTTGACTATTAATCTCATATGTTTTATGTTCCCAATAGTTTTTCCTGACTTTTTATTTGTATAATATTTTGGTGATAATTACTGTTTGATTGCTACATTTTTAGTATTTATGTAGTGAGTTTTTTGCCTTTATAGCTTCATGTTTCTCTGCTTTCATAGTGCCTTATTTCATGTCCTTCCCTCTCCTAAGAGTTTATGTTTAAAAAAAAAAAAAAACCTTAGTTTCTTCTAGTGCTCTGTTTGTAAATGCTACCTTTATTATATAGTAAATTTCTTCTTCAGAAGACTGTAGTGGTTTAGATCGAAATACCTGAATGCCATTTTCCAGCCATTGTGGAATAGCCCAGCAGATTACCATTGTGTATTGCACTAACCCACCTAACCTGAGGTGCTACAGGCTGACCTGCTGTCTCCACTGCTGTCTTCTACAACAGTAAAAATTGGGGTGAAAGTATGAGGAGAGTGGTTGACACACTCATTAGGTAAGGGACCAAGGTTCAGATGGTTCCTTACCTAACATTCTGTCTTTCTGTGGGATTTTCCAGATGTCTTAATGGATTGCAGCGCCAGCATACGTCTTTTTCTTTCTTCCCTCAGATATCTTGAATGAACTCTTCCAGCGGGAGAACAGGGTACTGCATTACTGGACCATGAGGAAGAGGCGGCTGGACCAGTGCCAGCAGTATGTGGTCTTTGAGAGAAGCGCCAAGCAGGTCAGTGCAAGCCTGGCTCACACACACTCCTTCCCATGCTCACATCGCCACTACCAGACACGCATCTTGAAAACCACTTACTAATGCCCAGGCAGTCTCGCCTTTTAATTAGCAGCATGTTAGAAGAATGAAACTCCATAACCTGGTGAAAGTGTGTCAGTATTTTTGACTCTGCACAAGTGTGCCATTCAGCTTCCTTCAACTGTCTTTACCTCATAGTACTGCCTGAGTACTGTGATTATAATTTTAAATTCATAGTGATTATTATTTTAAAAAGTGTTGTGGAGTCTTAGTTCTGTGCTTGTGTAAATACAATGGGATTTTTTTCTATATTTTGCTGTACTTCATGTTTTTAAGACATAGTTTTATTCTTTAGGTAAGTGGAGTTAAAATTAATTAAGGAATGTTCTAATAATTCAGGATAATCAAAAAAGGCTCTTGGCTTTTGGCCAAGACAGGGCATCAAGGGCTCCATTTGGAGAGTCCCCTTCTAAAGTTCCTGTGGGATGAAGTGTTCTGTCATCAGTCAGGGAAGGTCATTTTAGTAAAACCTGTTTACTCCTGTCTTACATATTCAGATTCCTGTCACTTATCTTTGGCCTTTGTGGTAGCATAAGAACCTACATACTGTTCATTCAGAGTTAGGGGATGGAGGGAAACACGGGACAGAGGAGGCATGCCCCCTCAACACTTGTGTGTGTCATCCCTTGTCCTCCATGCAGTGAGCTTCAAGTCACTCGGGGCCTCTCAGTGGTGACCTACATCCTGACCATGACTCAGACCTGAACTGTCTCCAGAATCCACTTGCAGCAGTGTGTGGCCTGGCACAGAGTAGGCATTCGGTCAAGTCTTTGTAGCCCAAGAAAAGTTAACTTCTCCTCAGCCTCGCTTTTCCCTATTTGCTATGTTGGTCTTGCAGGGGCACCCATGCCCAGAGCTGCTTACTTTCCAGAGATCAAAAGCTGGGGTTCCTGGCTTTGGACCTGGAGCCAGGTGGCTTTCTCTCTGCTTGGCTGACTTTACCAACACAATAATCACAACCCAGCAGGGAAGTGGCAAGCAGTTGTGTTACATTTTCTGAACACTTCATTTAAATATTATTCATACTTCAGAATTATTGGAGGCCTGCTTCAGTGTCTAACCAGAGATAATTTCCTGTTCTTTTCTCACATATCTTTATTACCTTTCTGTTGAAAGACAAGGTATCACTCAGCTACAGAGAAGCCAAATCATAAATAATTGTCTTGGCAGAGAAAGATATGCTTGTAGCGTTAACAGAGGATGCCCCATCGGCCCTGCAGCCCTCTTGACTTCTGCTTCATGTGTAATCACAGTACTGCAGTAAACACTGATTACTTAGAGCGCACAGTTCTTTGAAGACAGGGCCCTCACTGATTTTGCAGTTTTCAGTGTGGTGCACTAAGTTTACTACATGGACTGCACCGTCCCCAGGGGGAATGTGGAGAAGTGACAGGTCGCCTCCCTGCTTCTGCCTCCTGCCATGTGCTTCCCCTCAGGCATCCGGCATCCTCTTCCCAGGTCCTCCTGTCTGTGTCCACCTCTGAATGCTGGTGTTCTCAGGGCCGGTGTGCGCTCCTTGTTTCTCTTTCCTCTCTTACCTCTCTGGTGTCTCCCAACCCTGACCTCCATTTCAGGACTCCAGACTTACGAGCCCCAGGTACCTTGTTGGCACATCACGTCTCCACTCATGATTCCCTGTGCCCCATGGCCCTGCTCAGGACACTCGCTGAGCAGTGAGGAGGTGTGTTGTGCTGACTCCTGGCTTTCCCTCATCTTCCCACCTTCCCACCTTTGAGACCAGGGGTGCCGACCTTCCAGGTGTCTCAGCTCTGCCCTCCCGTCCTCACCCCAGCAGAACCCTGGCCTCTGCTGCTTCACTTGCTGCCCTACAATTCCTCTTCCACACAGTAGCCACGTTTGCTTTCAGAAAGAAATATAAGCTCCACCTGGACCTGCAAGGCCCCTCCTCCTTCCCCCACAGCCTCTCTGCCTTCCTATTCTGCAGCAGGCCGAGTTGGCCCTGCTCACAGCTGTGAAATCCCCAGACCCCTTGGCTGCTCCTCAGCCCCCAGGGCCCAGCTTAGACCGTACCTCCCCTGACCTCCTTCTGATAAGGTCTTCTACGCACTGTCCCTGCCACTGCCTTCGTGAACTGCTCTTCATCTGTGTCCTCCTTTCTGGGCCACAGGGGTAGGGTCCGGGCTTCTCTTATTCCCTGGGACCTCGAGGCATCTGGCTCTATGATACGTACTCAGGCCTATTTGCTGCATGAATGGAGAAATCAGGGACTCTGAATTGCCATGTCTGGCACAGCTCTTGAAACTCCAGAGAGGGGACAGTGGAGAATGAAGAAAAACAACAGTCAAGATGCAGAAAACTGAGGTCAGCTGGAGCCTTCTTTCCTGGTGGGAGAGAAAGAACTGCCCAGCAACTGCAGTGCATTTATTTATACACTCGGGGCTGCTGTCAGTTGAAACCCCTCTGCCTAGCAACTTGTTTGCCTGGCTTGCCTCGGGCACCTCCTGTTCTCGGAGCTGGAACAGCTTGTTCACATGGCTCGCCTTGGATGCACCATGTTCTCGGACCTGGCCTTGCTTTAGCCCTGCACGTGTGATCAATCTCCAGCTTTAGCCACTCCCTGCACTGAATAAACCAGTGGATGTGGCCTCATTCATACCAGTTTTAATATTATGTCCAAGGCAAGATAGTCATACTCGGGCATAACGGATGTAAACGCCCAGCCCAGAAGCTGAACATTCCTGTGGGTGAGGTTCCTTCTCATTTAGTGCTGTGAAAATGCCACCACTGTAGTGATGTAATGATAAGGACAGTGATGTGTCCATAGCAAGTCAGCAAATTACCATGGACACTTGAGTTACCAACAGCAGATAGAAGCACTTCTACATTCTTTGTACTTCTTCCCTTAGCATGGCTTTTGTAGGTATGTGTATGTTTCTGTAAGTCTGGTGTGCCTTCGGATCACATATAAAACAAGCTTCCCTCTACAGCGACAAGAGAATATACGACAGAACTCTCATTGTACTGGCCCCTTCTCTCCAGGTGTCGTCACATCTGTCTTGTGGTAGAGTAGTTACATCACACCTTCTGCCAGCGACTCGCAGTGGAGTGTTTGTACGTGATGTGGAAGGGTCCTCTGCAAGACACCCCCTAAAAGCAAGTAGGAGATGCGAGCCTGAGTGCTCTAGGCAGACACAGGTGCAGGAACAAAGGCCAGAGGTGGAGGTTTGAGAGCTGGAAAGGGACACATGCTCTCTTTTCTTTTTTAAGCTAAAACACCCAGTAGGACTCTCAGATTTTAGCAACATGAGTGGATGTTTAGCCTAACAAGACTTTCAGACCACCTTTACCCACACCTTCTCAGTCTTCTTAAAAAAGGGCTTGGTGGTGGTCACTTTTATTGTACTATTATTATGCTTTCAGTTCATGATTATAAGAAACTTGAACTTTTTATTGTTACCACAAAAGTAGCAACATTACTTTATCCAGTGCCCTATTTTTTTACTTTGAAATTGTAATAACTCATTCAGAAATGTGTCTCTATCCCAGGGATTATTTCTTGATACATGCCAGCCTTGGCTTGTGTATAAAAGATACTCAGAAATTTGGACTTCTCTCACAAACATTTTGCCTTCCTTCTCTCCTAGGCTTTAGAATGGATCCATGACAATGGGGAGTTCTACCTTTCCACACATACCTCCACAGGGTCCAGCATACAGCACACCCAAGAGCTGCTCAAAGAACATGAGGAGTTTCAGATCACGGCAAAGGTGAGCTCAGGGGCGGCGGGCTTCTGTGTAGAGGCCTGCACGTCTGCCGGGCTTTTCCCAGGTGGAGCTCACGAGCTGTTTCTCAAGGACATCCTTTAGAAACACCCTGGGAAACTGGGAAGCAATGCAGGTACACAGTGTGTCATCCCACGTGCACTTAGGTGAGGCATCTCACACTTCCCACCTTCTGTCCCTTTGGTCATCGTCGTCATCCCCCCTCTGTTCGCAGCATCTGTGTCCTCTGACTCTGATTTCTGGGAATATTTCATCGCGCTCCTCTTTTTCATCTCTGCCCTTTCATTATTCCTTTTCTCTTTTTCTCTCTTATTTTCTCTCCAGGCTATTTTAAGTGCTTTCTGTTTTTTATGAAACACTCTTTGGTATTGCCAACTTGACTTTTAAGAATTCTGTGGGTGTTTTCTTCCTTGTCTTCAGCGGGTGAAGAAGGTTGTAGTAGCATCACTCTCCAGGCTGCTCCCGTCATGAAGTGCTCTGTTTTTGTTTGGCAGTTTATGTCAGTGTCTCTGTTGGCAGCTTTTCCTGGATCTGCAAGACTGTAGTTACTCTCACTTGTCTCTAAAAAGTCAAGATAGAATTTAGTGCTTAACTGTGTAGAATCACATCTTTATGGTATATACAGTATATGTGAGTAAATAGGAATTAAAAAAAGAAAGCCGTAAGAGTGCACACTGACATGAATGTTTCCCCAAGTGTGTAACTACAGGGGCTGATTTCTTTTACCTCAAAATAGTTTTGAGATTCTTCTGTTATTTTTCTTGCCTTTTTTGTTATTATGTTTGCAATACATAACAAATACATTCACCATGGGGAATTGGAGCATGTATATACATGTCGTGGTCCTTCTGACTACTCCTTCCTGTCCACTCCCTCCCATCTCCCTCCTTGACATTCTTTTAGGGTTACACTCTCCACTCTCAAACTTTGGTTTTTTTGTTGTTGTTTTTCAGAGTTTGTGATTACTTATTCTTTGACATATTTTCAGAAGTGCCTCTGATTTTGATGATAGACTTGAGTTTTTCAAAGAAGCTGAGAATTCAGATTTAAGAGTGGAAAAGAAATTATCAAAGTAAATAGTATATTTTGGTTAAAAAGCAATGTTCTTATACAGTAACACAAATGATCATCTCCTGTGGCCCTTAACCTGGCTTTGAAAACTTACCAGAGGAATTTTTAAATCCCTTAGGGTGACAATGGCTACTTTGTATTATGTTAATTTGTGCATTTTTAGGCTTTCTGTAACCATTTCTTACTCTTCCTACTATTGTCACTGCCCTCTGCACTCCTCACCCAAACTGTAAGTTCATTTCCCGTCAGCCCAGAGGGTGCCGGACTGGGAGTCCCTGGCCCTTGGTCCATACGACCACAGGCCAGTAAAGCTACCAAGACTGCTTCCTTGGGCTGAGGAGAAGACCTGGCCCCAGATGGGACTCAGGGAAGCTGGGAGCCGTGGCTGCCCCCCCAAGTACCCAGAGCACTCAGGAGGGCTGACCCATCTTGCATGTACAGGTGAGGACTGGGACTTTTCCTTCCTCCAGGTACGCCACACACTGGACTGGAACACTTCCTGTTTTGTTAGTATTTAGATACGTAGTTGGTAGATGTAAGATCTATACTTGCTTCTTTGAATACCCTTGATTATAAAGGCATTAAGAGCACACCTAACAGAGCACCCGAAGAGTTGAGATTGCCCCTGTCACTGCAGCTCCATCCCGCAGGCACGCGCGGCTGGAAGTCTGTCCACTGCCCCACTAGGGGCCAGGCACATAAAACATGACGACAGTGGAGTATATAGGAAGGAATTTCTCCATTATTCCTAAACGTTCCTTTCCTTCAAGTCTGAGGTTTGATTATTAGAAAGCTAGGTAAGAATACACATATTTTTTATTCTTGTATTTTGGTAACAAAACATGAAATTGTAGGTAACACCTGATGTTTCCTTTTCCCAAATACAGAAAACTGTTTCTTTTGTTAGGTATATTTTATTATATCAAGAGGAACTTGGAGATTTGGAAAAAAGCATGCCTGTCTTTCTTAGCGTTTGTTTTCACTGGTTTCTGCCTGCCTGTCTCTGAATCAGGGAGCACCTGCTTTGGTGTTTGGAGGTGTCTTTTGGGTTTCCACAGTGGAGTGAGGTTTCTCTCGCTTCTGTCATCCTGTGTTAGTGTCTTCTGAGAAACCTTTTTTTTTTTTTTTGTCCTATGGAGAATCTTAAGTTCTGACCAGACATTCTTCCAATCCAGTTGTTAAAATTAGTCTTACAACATTTTTAGCATCGATGAACATAAAGCCATAAGGCTAAACAAAATCCTCTCGCTAGTATCTTAAATAAGACCTAACTCTATTCCTTTGTGATTCCTACTACAGTAATTTCTCCAGGTATCATACAAGCACCCCCTGCACCCAGGTCCTGGGTATTTACTCAAAAGTGGCTTTTTGTCTTCCCCCCAGACAGTGACCTAGGCTCTCTAGGAGTGAGGCCTAAGAAGGAACATTTGACGACTCGTCCTGTGGTTTCCATGCACACTGCAGTTTGAAATCTAATGTCTCACTAGATCATTCAGAACTTTCCAGTCTTCCTTGCATATGGCCTCTTTGGTCCTAATTAGTACCTGTCCTCAGTGCCACATGCTCTGCCTTGTTCAAAAATGCCTCCAGCCACTGACTATGTATTCTTCCTAGGTTTCTGATCCCTAAGAACATGATGAGTACCCAAAGCTGTGTGGAATGAGGAGACTTAAGAATTCGGTTTGCTTTCATTTTCTCTATTCATTGATTATGTCTCCCAAGGAAGTTGTTTGCTTATATAATTTATATGCTTCGTAAATTAAAATCTACTTTGGTAACTGTCTGTAGAGTTCACAATAGAATAAGGAATAAAAGCCATTTTTTTACTTTAAAAGACATGGAAATTTTATTCAGTGGTGTTGGATAGCCTAAAAAGAAATTTAAGTTGAATTCATGTCTAACCTCGATACCAAGATAAATGTCAGAAGAAGATGTTAATGCCAGCAATGAAAACCTAAAAGTATTATACAAAATAACAAGATTTTTAAAAATGTGTATCTTTGGATGGGGAAGTTTGTCTAAGTGAAACAAAACCAAACTCAGAAAAGATTGATGAATTCATCTACACAAAAAACTTCTAGAACTTCTGAAGGATATTCCACTGCATGCAGAGTCAAGGGCAGAAAATAAATAGTAAAGATCCAGAGCAGCTCAAATAACAAAGAGCCAATTTCCCTGTAGTCAAGATCTTTTACAAATCAATAAGAAAAAATGACCAAGAAAATGGACAAAAGACACAGTTAAAGACAGTCACAGTAAGAGA
The DNA here is from genome assembly GCA_028451465.1 of Erethizon dorsatum. Lineage (NCBI taxonomy): Eukaryota > Metazoa > Chordata > Mammalia > Rodentia > Erethizontidae > Erethizon > Erethizon dorsatum. The sequence goes on from CM051833.1 coordinate 64,344,744, forward strand.
ATTACAAATGGCCTTTTTTTTTCTTTTGTTGTTGGAGACAGGGTCTCACTGTGTGGTTTAGGCTGGTCTTGAACTCACTTATGTAGCCCAGGCTGGCCTCAAACTCATGGCAATCCTCTTGCCTCAGCCTCCCCAGTGCTGAGATTACAGGCATATGCTACCATGGCCAGCTACAAATAACTTTTAAAGACATGAGATTGTCAGCTTTACTTAAAATAAGAAAAATGTACATAAAAGCCACACTGAGTTCTATTTTTAACCCAGTAGATTTGCATAATTAAAAAACTGGATCATACACTGTTGACAAGGCCCAGTGAGAATTGGGGTGACCCCGTGGGCCCTCTGGCAACATCTCCCCGCACCACACACACACTTGAGGCTACTCCAATGGTTCTACCCCCTGAATGTGTTCCAGGCCATATGCTTAAACACAGGTCACATTACACGCAAACAGGGTTCTATCTTGCATCGTTGCTGAGATCAGAGATTATAAACAATGTCAAGGCCCCTCAGTGGAGAGGTATTAACTTAGGAAACATCCGTACAGTGAAATGTGATGCACTCTAAGCCCAAACTGGGGTGCTGCTTTTGTTGCGATAAGGAAAACTAACCAAGATTTGTTAAGTTAAATACTAGGTATACAGTGGTGTTTATTGTATGAAAGTATTTATACAAAAATGTGAAGAAGTACGTGTATGCATACATATGGCTGTACGTTTATACAAATCATTTCTGGAGTCCCTGAGCATTGAAGTCAAGTGACATTAGAAGGTGGGGTGAAAAAAGTTTTATTTTGTATCTTTTTTTTTTTTTTTTTTTGGTATGTGGGTACCGGGAGTTGAACTCAGGACCTCATGCTTGCCAGGCAGGCGCTTATGCTGCTGAGCTATATCACCAGCCCTGTATCTTTTTTTTTCACCTTTGGAAATTTTAATTCTGTTCTGTAGTTTTAAAATACCAGTTAAAATTAAAATAAGCTAAGTTAGAAAGGTGGGTGGATCGGCAGATTGGTTGTGTATGACGCCACTCACTCACTTATTTATGTATTGTATTGGGTCCCTCCTGTGCACAGGAGCTACTGAGTGCTTAGTTCATGGATGGCACGATCTACTTAGACAAACAGCAATACCTTGTTAAACGGATAACATATATCTACATGTAAAGGAGTAAGAGAAAAACCCTTTGTAAAAGGAAGGGCAGCAATCTTTTAACAGAGGGGTCAGGGAAGTCTTCTCTGAGAAGCCTTTGACTATCAGATTACCTTTTTTTGTTGTTTAAATGAAATTTATGCATTAAAGACTTATACCAGTTGTGCTTTCAGAAAATCTTTTCTGCTTTATCTAGTTTAATATAATTAATATCAGCCTACTGATATGGCGTGCTTGAAGCTGGTATATTTTTGTGATGTGTATTCTACATATACAAAAATCTTCCTTTGGCTTTTTGGTGGTTTGTTTTCTATTTTAATGCAGGCCAGCTACATTTCCTTTCTTTTAAATCTTCACTTCTGAGTCCCCATCACCGAAAACACCAAATAGCTTTCTTAACCCCTTACACATAGGTATAATTTAGAACGTCAACCACAAGTGGCCTTTGTGACAGTGAAAGTGATATTAATAAAACAAGCAAATATCTTTGGCCTCTGGGGGTGACATTTTCACGGGGTGTGACAAGCAATAATCTTAACAAATGAATAAATTACACCCTCTGTTAAAAGACCACACATAGACATCTGAAGGGCAGTCCAGGCAGGGAGGCAAGGTGCAGTTTTTTTTTTTTTTTTTTTGTGGGTACCGGGGGGTTGACCTCAGGATCTCGTGCGCCAGCAGGCGCCTGTGCCACTGAGCGATATCACCGGCCCCTTTTTCGTATGTGGGTTTCGGGAGTCGAACTGGGGCCCTCGCGCTTGCCAGGCAGGCGCTTACGCCCTGAGCCATCTCACCGGCCCAAGGTGCAGTTTTAAGGTGGTCCAGGGAGGACCTATTGGGAATATGGCCTTTATTTGAGCAGAGATGTGAGTGAGCCCTAGAGATAGCAACGGGAGCAGCATTCCAGGAGGAAGCACCAGCAGGGGAGAATGTGAGCCAGGAGCAGGGGACATGGGAACAGGCGCTCTGCCTGGGTGTTGCTATAGAGTCTGAAGTATCGTGACAGCTGACTTGACAGGGTGCCCAGGGTTCTGGTTCACAACTTTCATTTCACAGACTAAGACAGTTTATTTGGGTTTTGAACCCTGACCTTCTTACTTTTGGGTCTTTTTAAAGTCTATTTTCTGAATATTTATCATAAATATTCTCCAGTTAAAGCTTGACTGAGAAAAGAAAGTTCTGTAACAGGAGAGTAACTAACTACTTTGAAAATGCAGGGAGCCTTAGAGAAAGCCTAGTAATAATAGTCAGTGAAATGGATGTGACCAGAAAGTTGTGCTGAGAAATCAGCTACATATAAAATCTCAAGTGTTTTATGATTACTATTAACTTTATGAAAAGTAAATTATATGTAACTTATTTATTTATAGAGATCTTTTCTGTGAGCATATAAAATGAAATAACCTTGTGAGAGAGAGAATTCTCAAACAGACAAAATTAAAACTACCTTTATGAAGATAATTTCCTGAGTAGTGAATTTATCTTTGTATCTCCTGAGAGTTGAATAAAGAAATGTGTGTTCACTGTGGAGGAGCTTCCTTGGGGATCTGGTTGTGTGTCTACTAGGGCGGGCAGCCTTTGTTCCACATGCTGTAGGAAAACCAAAAAGTCATTTGTCTATTTGCCCTCAAAGAGCCGTAGGTCTAAGTGGGCACTTAGAATTAAGTGTGTGTAAAGCAGGGAGCTGTCTTTGCATGGTTGCTTTGAAACAAATACAGTATTCACAGGGGGAGAGTAACAGAATTTTAAAGAGACTATCCTGAGTGAGTTTTCATTCATTCTACAGGTTCTTACTAATAAGCACCTACCAGATGAAGACATTATTGATACATAGTCTAGGTTCTTTCTTTGAGGTCATAAAAATGCCACTTTTCATGGAAGAGCTGAAGAAAGACAGCTAGTCTGGGCTAAGGGAGATGGGCTGGTTGGGCTTGGAGCTGTGGCCTAAGCTTGTTTCCAGCCATTTCCTCTCTCAGCCCCGGAGGTCAGACAGGTGGCCACTGCCTCTGTGTTTTGGGTTTTTGACAGTTGGGTTTATTTGCTTCACTATACTTTCCTGTTGTTTTTTGCAGCAAACCAAAGAGAGGGTGAAGCTATTGATACAGCTGGCTGATGGCTTTTGTGAAAAAGGGCATGCCCATGCAGCAGAGATAAAAAAATGTGTCACTGCAGTGGATAAGAGGTACAGAGATTTCTCTCTGCGGATGGAGAAGTACAGGACCTCTTTGGAGAAAGCCCTGGGGATTTCTTCAGATTCCAACAAATCGGTGAATTGTTTTGTACAGACTGAACAAGTTTTGGTCTTCTTCCCATTGTCCTTTTTGCTGGTGGAATTAACTGGCTTCATTGACTCATTCCACAGAGTAAAAGTCTTCAGCTTGATATCATCCCAGCCAGTATCCCTGGGTCAGAGGTGAAGCTTCGTGATGCTGCTCATGAACTCAATGAAGAGAAGCGGAAGTCTGCCCGCAGGAAAGAGTAAGCCAGTGTCTAAGAACCTCCCAGAGTTCACTGAAAAAGTGAAGGACATGTGGTTTGCACACGCTGGCTTCTGTATGTACATTGCAGTCAAATCTTAGGTGCTCCAAATATGTTTAGCTTTTGCAGCACAGACGTTGCTGGACTGACTGTCCCCTAATCCCTTGCTCAGCCTTGTGTTTCTCCTTGTGCCTCTCTTTTCTATGGGAAACTAATATAATGTGTGTAGAAGATACCAGTCAGTAAACCAGACTATAAATAAGGATTCTCCACCCAGAGGCACCTTTGTCCACCAGGGACATGCATCAGAGTGAGGAGAGATTGGGGTTGTCATATTGGGTGGGGTAACAGTTGGAATCCAGGGGGAAGGCCAGGGAAGCTGGTGAGCACCCCGCAGCCTCACCACAGAGGTACCACGCAGATACCTGGTACTGAGTTGAGAAACCCTGACCTCTAGGTACCTCAATCAGATGCTTTCAAAAATTTTTTTTTTCCTTTAGAATTAGTGGCCGGATACTAGTGACTGTTTGTCCATTCTTGATTTATTTTCCAAAGCCATTACTTTAGTCCTAACGCTTTTAGAGCCTCCTTATTTGTTAATCTCCATGAAAGTGGATAGTAGGTAAGTGAACATCCTGACTGGGAACTAAGCTGCTCTCTCTTACTCTGTCTAAGGTTCATAATGGCCGAGCTGATTCAAACGGAAAAGGCTTACGTAAGAGACCTCCGGGAGTGTATGGATGTAAGTAAATTTTTCTTTTTCTTTTCTTTTTTTAACTTGTCCATTTGGGTTGAGTTTAACCTGGTCTTTTATTCCTACATACTGGTGGTTCTTAGAATAGTCACAGATTTTGAGTCATGTTTCTGCTCTTCTGTGCAGTTCTAGGCGTGTTTACTGCTCCTTAAAGAGATGACACAGCACTAATCCACTCATTCCACTAATCACATGATGGCCTGGCTGACACTCTCTTTGTACAGAATTTTTACAGCCGCTTCAAACAGATGTGCCTGTAATTAGGATGGCAGCTGATCCTCAGGAGTATCGTGATTAATGTTTGCTGTACCTTGTGGAATAGGTTAATTTTAAAATTTGAAGCTGGGAATACGTTCAGAGCTGAAAAGTATAAGACGTCCTGTCACAAGTTAATAGCAACTGAAGAGCTTTTTTTAAAGAAGAGTTTCTCGGGCTGGTGATATAGCTCAGCAGCATAAGCACCTGCTTGGCAAGCGTGAGGTCCTGAGTTCGATTCCCAGTACCCACATATATAAAAAAATAAAAAATAAGAGTTTCTCATGTTTTATGAAAGGTCCCATTCTTAGATGTGCATTCATTTACACATTGACTCTGAGTATGTACTTATAGGTGTCAGGAATAGCTGTTTTTGAAATTCTGGCATTGACTTTTGTTTCCTTCCTGGACAGACCTACTTGTGGGAAATGACCAGCGGAGTGGAGGAGATCCCGCCTGGCATTGTAAACAAAGAGCTTATTATCTTCGGAAACATGCAGGAAATCTATGAGTTTCATAATAAGTGAGTGGCTTTGTCTTTTGAAAGTGGTTACTTTTGCAGTCTGAGTGTTTTGCTAAAGTTTCATCACAAGAAACAATTGAACTATGCAGATTTTAGTGATTTTTGTTGAAATTTGCATGAAGCCTATCAGTCTTTCTCCAGATAGACTGACATTCTATTGACTCCTTACTACAGACTCAGCTTTACAGTTGTACTTACGTTCTGCAGAATTATGATTAGGAAAATGGTGGAAATGTCTGCGTAAGAATCCCAGCTTCTCTCAGGTTACTTCTTAGGGGTGGAGGAAAGAAGAGCTCTGCATGGGGCTGTAGGCTGATGCTATTTGGTCTTTCATGATAGGAGGGGAAGAGGAACTGAGGAAAGAGCAGATGTGGTCTGGCCAGCATAAAACATACTCTGTATCAGCCACAGGAGGCTCATGATTTTATTTATTTATTTTCTTTATTCATGCACCATATTTATACATATTTGTGAGTGTGAAGCTTTCATTCATGGATACATTGAGTAGTAGTTTAACTCAGAGTATGTAGCATATCCATCACCTTCAACTTTTACCTTTTCTTGATGATGAATATATTCAAGTTGCTGTTTTCTATTTTGAGATATTTAATGCATAATTGTTAATTATATTCACCCTGTTATGCTATAAAACACCAGAACTTATTCCTCCTATCAAACAATAGCATGGTATCCATTGACCGGCATCTCCCTGCCCTCCCTCCCTCCTGCTGTCCCCAGCCTCTGGTACCCACTGTTCTGTTCTGAACTTCTGTGAGATCAACTTTGTTAGATTCCACTAGTGAGTGAGATTGTGCGTTATTTATCTTTCTGTGCTTGACTTATTTCATTTAACATAATTTCCTCTAGGTCCATCCTTGTGGTCACAAATGAGATTTCATACCTTTTTATGGCTGAGTTTCATTTACTATAGCAACAAAACAAAACAAAACAAAAAAAATTGCCCTAGGGATAAATTTAACTAAAAATATGAAAGATCTCTAGTATAAAAATACAAACCACTGATGAAAAAAATCTAACAGGATGCAAATAAGTGAAAAGGTTGTTCATGGGTCAGAAGAATTAATACTGTTAAAACATCTAACTGCCCAGAGCGATCTGTGGATTCATCGTTGTCATCATCAACATATCCGTGATATTCTGCACCGAATTAGAAGAACTTTCCCAAAATTCGTATGATTTTAAGATTTAAAGAAAGCAGCAAGGACGCCCATTCCTTTAAGTAGAGTGCCCAGTAGCCAGTTGCGCGCCAACACTGGGCCACACTGGTGGGTCTGCTCAGCCCTCTCCACACCCCAGCCGAACGCACAGAAATGCCAGATGAGTTATGTGATTGAACGGTTCCATCCCTAAAGCCCATCCTTCCTTACCAAATGCTAGTATCTTCCTAGAAGTAAGCTGCTGGGTTAAGTTCTGATAGAAGGCTAAGTGGATTAACTGTTTTGAAAGAGTAACTTACCCTAGTTAAGAGCTACAAATTTGTTCTTCAAATCTAGAGGGCACAGATTTTTTTCATTTCTGGCATATCCCACTATTGAAATGTTTTAAAACCCCTTTATAATACAATGATGTTTTTATTCTCTACAGCATCTTTCTAAAGGAGCTGGAAAAATATGAGCAGCTGCCAGAGGATGTTGGACATTGCTTTGTTACCTGGGTAATGAAAACTCAGCCGCGTGTTCTGTCACAGTCGGGTGGTGGCACTAAAGGCAGCTGGAAGGGATGCTGTTCATTTCTCCATCTCCATCTTCTGCTGTTACCTTTGCATACAAAGCAACAAACTTACCTCAGATCATAACATTGTGCAGTTAGTTGTTACCCTGAAAGAGTTTACTTATTGGCAGTAGTGATGGTTTGAAATAGAACAGCCAGTGTGCTGGGCCTGTGGTTAACCCTGAGGATTTGCCCGTGGATGAAACCCCTGTCCTGCCCAGGGGTGGGAGTGGAGTGTTGTCCAGTCCATGGGGGAGGTAGACACGCAGAGGTCCACCCAGACTGCCGTGGGGAGGGAGAGGAAGACTCCTGGCCTGACTTGCTACAGGAAAGGAGGTTTTTGGGTTTCTTTTCTTCCCTTTTCCTTTTCCTTTTCCTCTTCCTGTGTTACTGGGGATTGAAGACAGGGGCACTCTGAGCTACATCCCCACTCCTTTCTTGTTTTTTTAAGACAGGATTTCATAAAGTTGCCTAAACAGTGCTTGAACTTAAAATCTGGCTGTGCTGGGATTACAGGTGTGGACCAGCATGCCTGGAAAATTTCTTTTAGTTAAGGCTTATACTTTTTTTATCCACACAGCTTCTTTCCTATAGTAAAGGCTGTCACACTGTGATGTGTTGGGGTCTGAATGAGATCGTCTAATATGTTTTTGTTTTGTTTTGTTTTGTTTTGCTGTAGGCAGACAAGTTTCAGATGTACGTCACATATTGTAAAAATAAGCCTGATTCTACTCAGCTGATATTGGAACATGCAGGGTCCTATTTTGATGTAAGTAATAGATTACTAAAGAAGCTGTGAAATTTTCCAATTTGCATTTAGTATACATAAAATACAATACTACTTGTAATTGTACCTAATTGCTGGTACAATATTTTATTTTCTATCATATTATATAGGGACATTTTTGTAGTTTCTTCTGTTTTTAGTAGGTCCTACTTAAATACTAGATGCCCCCATCTGTAAGAAATAGATTTTAATACATATGTTTGTGTGCATGTATGTATGTCATTACTTTTTATATGCAACCATGAATTTTTACAAATAATATTATGCATAGAAGGTATAAACATAAAACAAGTTTCCCTCTATAAAACAAAAATAGCTGTTTTTAATAATTTATTTTTCCTACTTTAATTTCATATGTTATAAATTTCCGAAAGTGATCCGCTTAGCACTGTAACAGTGAGGTCAATTAGGAGGTTAAATACCTGCATTCTCATTGAGTGAGCATATGTTCAGGTCCTCTGTTTCTTTTCTTTTTTTTTTTTTTTTGTGGGTACCGGGGGTCAACCTCAGGACCTTGCGCACCAGCGGGCGCCCGTGCCGCTGAGCGATATCACTGGCCCTTTTTCCGTATGTGGGTTCCGGGAGTTGAACTCGGGCCCTTGCGCTTGCCGGGCGGGCGCTTACGCCACTGAGCCATCTCACCGGCCCCTCTGTTTCTTGAAAGACATTGCAGCGAAGTTGTACAAAAGCAGGTGGAGCCTTGTGATATACAAAATACCTTTGGGTTTAGTCAAATGTGTGCCAAATACATTTTGATTTATGATAACGTATTTTTTGAGTGGTATATATACTTTGGTGTTTGAGACTGAGAGGACAGTGAACTTATTTTTCTGTTGTCATACTTGTGTAGGAAAGTGTAATCATGCCTTTTTAAGTGAAAGTCTGGGAAATAAGAATAAACCTTAGTTTGTATCTTTGAGGTAAAACCCAGCTGTAGGTGACCCTATTTTAGTTGCTATTCTCATGGAACAGTGATTACACGTCCCTAGTTTGAATACATAAAGCTTACTGCCAGCCTAATGCCTTGTTTTTTAAATATGTCACATGAACCCTCGTCTTCCCCATTAGATGAAACCCAGCATCATGGCTACATGCAGACTTGAATTATTTAAAGCCTAAGCAGTGAGAGTGTGTGGCACATTTAATGTCTGAAATCAAAGCCATTTAAAAACTCTTGCAGCCTAAAACATGTCTGTAAGAGTGCAGGAAGTCATTCTGATCTGACAAATTTCACATGCCTTCAACATTTATTTCTTTAAGAGGTTTCGCGGTATAACTCCCTCCATTCTCCAGAACATCTCTTGGCCTTCAGTTAAGCTCCTCTGTAGCAACCAGTGCTGCTGCACATTCACTAGGTGCTCCTGCAACTCTCAGCTCTGCTATTGGTGCTAAACAGCTCAGACAGTGAGAATCCAAACAGCAGTTGCTCTGTCTGCACAAATGACATGATTACAAGATTCAAAGTGAAGAGTCCTGCCCTCTACCCCCAGTTCTCTGCCCTCATCCTGTCCAAAGTAAAATATCATTGTTTTTTTTTTTAATATTCTAATGACCTCTTAAGAAATAGAAACTTTATTATTTCAGTAGGATTGAACATTTGTCTGGCATTTGGAAAATGAATGTGGTATTATAGCCGTGTTTTAATTGTGTAAGCCTGTCATGAGATTCTGTTTGGTTTCTTTAAATATAGGAGATACAGCAGCGGCATGGTTTAGCCAATTCCATCTCTTCCTACCTTATTAAACCAGTTCAGCGAATAACAAAATATCAGCTCCTTTTAAAAGTACGTATGAAGAATCTTTAGCCTGCAAAATTTCACGAATTATGCATTACTATCTTGACATTTTCTTCTCTGTGTATATTGCCTTGAACTTTTCGAAATAATACTTTGCAAGTTAATTTAATAGTTCTATTATTTGGCATTTCTTGTCCTGCCCAATTTCTCTTTACAGCACTTAAATTAGAGCATATTCCTTGACTTTGTACCTGTACTGCACTGACCAGCCCTGGTCTCTAACGTGAAATGCAGTACATTGAGTAGCTATTGCCTTGTGATCCCTGGGTGCCCTTTGTTCCCAGTCATAGCATGCCGGCTGTGGCTGGCACTGTGTTGTGTACTTTTCATGTATTTACCTATAGCAGTGCTGATCTGCAGGTGTGGAGATGATCCTGGGAAGGTCAGGAGGTACTCAGAGTCGTCACCAGTACCTACCGTCTGGACTTGGCTTTGAACCCAGCTCTGGCCAGTGCCCAGGTCCACTAAGTCTATAAAGAACCCTCCCACCCACTGTTCCCTTTCTGTTACTGCCAGTGGTTTATCACGTGCACTTACGGGACAGGTTCATACAAATCACAGGTACTTGAGCCAAAATGACTTCTGCTTTTTCTTGGTTATGCGTGATTACAACTAAAATCACACTTGAATAAAATCTCATAATGGTTGGTTTTGACAATACAAAGGTAAAGAAAACCTGGAATTTGTGATATGAGTTGTCACAAAATGCATTGTGTGTCATCGGTACACATTTTCTTGACTGTATAAAAATAATTTACAGCTTATGTTTGGTGATGTTTGCTGTGCCTTTTCCTTGGCTGGTGAATTAAGCATTAGAATGTTGAAACCATCCATTAATCCCAGTAACAATATTTTATGATCCTACTGTGTCCCAGGTGCTGTCCTAGGCACTAAAATAGGTTACAGTATATTTCTAGATGTAAAAGAAATCCAGAAGATGGAGTTGAGTGCCTGAAACCCCTCTATTCTTTGTAAGAAAAAAAAAAAATCTAGAAACAATTTGAATTAGCTGCATCCTTTTGTGCAAGTAATATTATCATCATAAGATGTTCCTGGTGGGGAAATTCTTGTACTCTTCCATGCCTTGTGCATGCTAGGCAAGCGGCTCTACCACTGAGCCACAGTCCCAGTCCCTGTCCCTCTCCTATGTGTTTATGTTCAAGTCTCATTAAGGATCTTATGATCATGACTGCAGAAGTACGAACGTACTTCCTATGTACATGAAGTAAAAAGTCAGGAAGCTGGGCCAGTGATACAGCTCAGCGGCATAAGCGTCTGCCTGGCAAGCGCAAGGTCATGAGTTCGACACCCGGTACCCGCATATTAAAAAAAAAAAAAAGTCAGGAAGCTAATTTGTTTATATTCAAATTTTCCCTTTGCTTTCTAGTTCTGCAAAGGCAGTTTACCCTTTGGTGTCCTCAAGATGTAAGGATTTTTTTTTTTTTTTGACCTGTGGCTGTACTAAGCTGGTGCTTAAGTTTATAAACCTTACCTCATTCTGCCCAGAGGTCCTTCACGGCAACAGTACTGAGCTGCGAGGAGCTCCCCAACAAGGAAGGTTTTCTGCCAGTGAAGGTAGTCTCGGCACATTGCATTTTTAAAGCAGTTTTTGCTGAGCTGCTCTGAGTCATAGATAAATATCATGTGGTCATGAGTAGAGGTGCTTGTCAGATAAGTGAGTTACTCTTCTGTTGATTACCAGGACGCAAACCTATATTACTATATCTGACTGATCATAGCCATTAACACCCCAATAAGAAATACCTCAGAGCCCATGATAATGTAGACTTACTCTTCCTGCTATCATTCATTCAGTGTCCCTCTAAGTAGCCCTGAGCTGCACATGCATACACAAGTCTCCTCAGGGCTATGTGATTGCTTCATCAGAGCTCTCCTAACCCTACACACACAGGAGAGGTCTGTGATGATTGGTGCTCATGTGTTACCCTGGCGGCTGCAGGGTTCTGGCTGACTGGGTGGGAACTGCGTTGATGGCACCAGAGTGCAGAGCCATGCTGAGATCATGTGGTCAGCCTAACAGTTGGACTCTGGTGTGGCCATCAGCTGTAATCAGTAGCTGATTATGTATTATCATATCAGTTACATCTTTTCACTTAATGTTTTTGATGCTGGGTAGTTAACAGGTCTACTAATTTCCTCTGAAGAATGACCACATCTGGCTTACTCTGATACCCTGATTTGAGTAAAACGAACGCTGCCATCCATTGACGGCGTCCACGGTGGCATCCATTCACCTTCAATGAGATTATATGTTCCAGTGACCAGTCTGCTTCTATCTTGAGAGCCATGAGTTTTCATAGATTCTTATTGTTGGCGGCGCATTTGCGGTCCTTCCTAGTTCACAGTATTGGTCTTCTGCAGGAGCTGCTCACGTGCTGCGAGGAAGGGAAGGGGGAGATTAAAGATGGCCTTGAGGTGATGCTCAGTGTACCAAAACGAGCCAACGACGCTATGCACCTCAGCATGCTGGAAGGTAACAGGGCTTTCCACTCCCATAATTTGCATCCGTATGACTTCCACTTTCCACTGTTATGTAGACCAATTTCTCTTTCTTTGATGTAAACCGTAAGAGTTTGGCAGCTTTTCATGACGTCATCGAGGATTTAGGCTGTGTTCTAGCTTATTTTTCTCCATGCTACATGTCGTTCTGTTTGGCCAGGTCCAGGGTATTTCAGGACCACATTGACACTGCATCTAGGAAGAAGGGCGGGAAGGAAGGTGGGTGGGGAACCCCTTAGATGGGCAGGTGCTGCCAGTGTACCCAGTGCCCTCCTCACGTGCCAGAGCAGGATGCGTAATTGCTGCCACCTGCAGAGAGGGCTGGGGAATAGAGTGCCTATTTGCAGTGGCCGAGAGGCAGCTTCTGCTGGGGAGGAGAGGAGAGTGAAAATGGGAGGCAGTGAGCAGCCTCTGCCCCAGATCCCACCTGCTTAGGCCCGGTGGCCACTTCCACGACAAGAGGAGCAGTTATGCAGGCAGTGCGTGACAGAACAAGGCACACGCGCATGCAGAGCATTCCAGACTCAGAGCACGGGTGGCCAGGGATATCTCCAAGAGCCAAGGCCAGACTGGGCCTTGAAGAAAGCCTGGGACCTGAGCAGAGTTCTGAGAAGGGTGTTCAGGCTGAGAAAGCAAAGAGCATCAAGACTGAGAGTGAAGTGTGGGCAGCACAGGAGTTATTTCAGATGAAGGAGAAGATGCCATGGAGGAATGCATGAGTGCGGAGTGGGGAGGAGAGGTAGGGACGAAAACCAGGTCTCACATGGTGTGGGTGCCAGCTGAGCGTGATCGAACTTAAAGACTGAAGCTACAAGGAATCACTGATTTTTTTTTTTTTTTTTTTGAACAAGGGAAAGTACATAGAAAGTGGTGCTTAGGAAGAATTACTGTGTCCTTTGGGGTCAGTTGAGAGGTTCAGAGACTAGATTCCAAGAATCAGATGGTAAACTAATTGAGGCCTAATTGATGAGCATTTTGCCATTGTTGAAATACTTCGTGTGTGTCACTTTTTAAATTTATTTTGGTTTTCTTTTACATCGATTTGCTTGCTCTTGTCATGTTACAGGTTTTGATGAAAACATTGAATCTCAGGGGGAGCTCATCCTGCAGGAGTCCTTCCAAGTGTGGGACCCCAAAACCTTAATTCGAAAGGGTCGAGAACGGCATCTCTTCCTTTTTGAAATGTCCTTAGTATTTAGTAAAGAAGTAAAAGATTCCAGTGGGAGAAGCAAGTACCTTTACAAAAGCAAATTGTTTGTAAGTATAGACATTGAGAATTTTAAGTTCACAAATATCACAATTGCAATCTTTTTGTAGGTGGAGAAAAACCATCATTTTTTGCCTTCGGTTTAACCTCTCAAACTTTTCTGAAATGTGTCTGAATTACGTTTTCATCTTTAGTGAAATTCTCTGCCATCCGAGTCCACTAGGGGGCAGGGTGGAGTTTCATATGCAGGAAACTTGCTTTTCATAAATATCAGTGTCTAACTGCAGAACAAGAAAACATTTTGTAAGTGAATTTAAATTGTATCCTGTGTGTCTTAACTAAGCTCTCATGTCATTATAATTAATTTTTAACCCACAGACATGGGAATATATTCAAGCCACCTTACTGGGTGGCTCACTGTTGGGTTTTTTTGTTTTTGTTTTTTGGGGTTTTTTTGTGGGGGGGGTACCAGGATCCAATCCAGAAGTGCTCTATTACTGAGCTACATCTCTAGCTCCTTTAAAAATTTTTTTTTTTTAATTTTGAGACAGCATCTCACTAAATTGCCCAGGCAGAACTCAAACTTGTTGATCCTGATCTTCCTGCCTCAGCCTCCCTAAGTGCTGGGATTATAGGCATGCACCACACCACTGCACCTGGCTTTACTATAGATTCTGAATGATGAAATTTGATCTTTTTATTGAAAATAAATTTATGAAAAGTGTACAAATTTGTGGGGTTTTTTTTAGTAATAAAGTATTATTAGAGAAAGTGTATGTAAGCAAAAGTAAAGTTTGAAAGAGCTGTAACTCCATCTATGTAGAGGTAGTGCACTCGAGTGCTTGGCAGATCAGTAATGCATTTTCATTCTTACCAACCTGCCAGTGTCCTTCAGGTGAGAGAAACGTACCTGATACCACTGACCAGCCCATCTGGCTTCTGTAAAATCTCAGTCCACTCTCAGAAAAGCCCAACACCAGGAGTGTCCTCCAGGTCCCCTGCATGTCTATCTTCCTTAGGGGCCATCTCAGAGGGCCGTTCACACAGAATTGCTGGACAGGGTCAGATGAAGAGAAGCTTGGCTGAGACCAAGGGGAAATCACTATCTGCAAAAGAATAAACACTGCCAACAAATTGGGTTGCTCAGCGGCAGATTGCTTCTAAATATTGGTTGATATTTGGAATTTGTACAGCTTACACATTAAACATTTATATGGTATCTGTATAATAATCAAACTCCTAAAATAATAAATACTCCTAAGTATAGAAATCATCTTAATAATAATATAAAACTTACAAGTTTGAACTAATAGTTATCATACCAGTTTCTTTGGCTGACATCCTGCTTGAGGTTATCTTTGGGTCACAGGTTGGCTTACATCATTTTAGGTCATATTCTGACTGGAAAGCAAAAGTGCAGCATTGCTGGCCAGTAGTTTCACTAGCTGGATTTCATCTGCCCTTAGAGACCAAGCTAGTCTGTTTTAGAAGCTGATCCATCTTCACTTAATTTACCTTTTAAAAGTTAAGATTCCCGAAGAGGCTACCTTCAGAGATGGAGATCATGAATCACTTCCTTTGCAGGAGGAAGGCTGCATCGGGGTAAAGCTGGTGTGGAGGAGGGGCTGAACATGTCTGCCCTGATCTGCACTCGTCTGTGTTATGCATGTATTGTGGAAAGGACTTTGTCTCTTAGCACTTAAAGTTATTGGGGATAATGTGCCATTGATTAAAAAAAAATTGGAAAATGACTAAATGGTTAAAATTGCCTTCTGTGAAACTGTGTCATTAATGCTGAAAATTCATGGAAGCAGCCCTTTTGGAGTTAGCAAAGACTCATTTTGTTGGTGGTTAAAGTAGAAATAGTTAGCTTTTGATTTTCTGGGTGTATACAGTAAGCCTTGCAGATCTTTTGGTTTCCTTCCTCTGGATGTTCTCTGCTTCTTGACTTGCATTGGGATTCCTAATAGAAGTCAAGAAGGTGAAAGAAGAAAACAGTCACATGTGGTTTAAGAACAAAATTTCCTCATTTCACTAAAAGGAGGTCTGAGATTACCTATTAATGCAAAGGAATTAGTTCTAATAACCTGGCATGACAAGTAATCAAAAACAATTTTTTTTGTTCTGCATCCTGTCAGAATTTTACTGTCACCTAATTATATAATTGTCTTTTATCTAGACCTCAGAGTTGGGTGTCACAGAACATGTTGAAGGAGATCCTTGCAAATTTGCACTGTGGGTGGGGAGGACGCCAACTTCAGATAATAAAATTGTCCTTAAGGTATGTTCTTTTAAAGCGGGGGGATGTGCTGTGTGAGAAGTTTATTACCACCACGTGTGCTGTTTTTCTTGTTGAAACATGCAGGTGTCCTCAATTTGTGTGTGTGTGTGTGTGTGTAGTTCTGTTGGGATTGATAAGTACCACAAGACGAACAGTGGAATAAATACACTTTGGTATCCTGGTAATGAGTAATTTGAGCTAAACTTTCACTTGCCTCCCAAAAGAGGAAATGATGGAAGATATTTTTAAATCTTTCCTATTCTCTTCTTAGAATTAGTTGATTCTGTAAGCCATGCAGGAAGTTGAAGAACGAGGGGAATAAGATACAAACCAGCAACTCTCATTGCACACTTGACCTTGAGCTTCCAAAGGGAAAAAAACACCTGGCGTATTCATGAGGGCCTCTGGCAGGAAGTTGAGGCCAAATGTGCCAAGAGTCATTACAGGGTTCTTGTCTCTTTTGCTTTCTGGTTTGGGAACAAAGCAAAAAGGGAGATGATTATCAGTGACAGTGTGTGATATTGTCATTATTTGAAGTTCAAAGACACAAAGGGCACTCTGGGGTATCTAGTGTTTTGGGGAGGAAAATGTCTTTGGACATTGGATTTGAACTCAGCTTTGACTATACCGACCGCTCCCTAGGAATGACGAGACCTTTGAGGGTATCTTGTGTACCCCCCCCTTCATATGTTGGAGGAAATACAGATGGGACTGCCTTCTGAAGCTGTCTGGATAGACCATAAGTGGCCTCAGGATGTTTGGGGGAAGGCGCAGCTAAAGATTTGTAGAATATTGGAAATGAGCCAGAAATGTAATGAGACGCACATGTGAACTTACATGTGCGTGTCTCCATGTTGTTCAGCTGTACCTTTTTCTTTCAGACCCTGCTCTTCAGGGACTATTGACTGGTTTTTAGGTCTTTATTCACATGTTAACGATGGATTGTTTTGCAGTGAATATATGATTAACAGCCCAATGTGTTCTTGTTAGTTCTTTGTTAGCCCTGTAAAGTATAAATTGCACTGCTAGCTAAATTTTAGATAAGTTGAAGTGTACTAAGGACTTTAGAACGCCAGTTTACATAATGTATCCAAGTGAGCAATAGTGGCAGATGCCAAAAAGTGCTTCTAAGAAATACAGCCAAATATGCACTGTTTTCATTTAGGATATAGTAAAATGCTCTTAATGCAGTTAAAGTATAAGACTTACTGCAGGCTTCACTAGATGAAAAATTTCTAGGGAAGTTTAGGTAATATCTCTGACTTTCCAGGAGTTGAAGGGAATGGTGTGTGCGTTAATTTCAGAGAGTGCATTGTGACATCAGCGATGGTGGAGGTGGTAGCGTGATGATGTTGTATGTGGAGGTAGTGGTGTAGATCTTGGCGATGATGGTGTAGATGGTAGAAAGATTGGTATAGATGGTGGTGAGTGTAGACGGTGAGAGTGTAGTTGATGATGGAGGTAGTGACAGTGGAAATGGTGATGATGTAAGCAACGGTGAGCATGTGGGGGTGGTGAAGGTGTAGGTGGTAGCATCAGTTCTGGTGTGGTGGTCCTGCTGGTGTGGGTGCTGGCCCTGATGTGGACGGAGGTGTGATGGTGTTGGTGAAGATCCTGGGGCTGGTGTGGATGCTGAGATCCTGGTGCTAATGAGAGTGTGAATGTGGTGTAGATGGAGATGTAACATTGCTGGAGGTGCTGAAGGTGATGGTGGGATGGCAGTACCAGATAATGATTATCTAGTAGTTGTAAAACAAAATGTTGATCTTTTTTTACTTTACAGTCTGCAAAGGAGATCTTTATTTCTAGGTCCCCTTGTAAAGTTTGAGACTGCACTGAGTATGAAATAAATTATTTCCTTCTCTTAGTCAAGTGGTACCTTTACTAGTACTTTAGTTGAGTTACCTTTCTCTTACAATTTCTGAAAATGTGGCACCTTTTGATTATTCTCCATAAGTGCAATGAACAATTCGCATGAGAATTTTATTTCTCATCAACAATTTTACTTGTTTCTAAACTCTCCCAAATGTTCTTTCTCATATGCTTCTCTTTATTTAATCTCCAAATATTTGTATCAGACGTTTAAATTCCAATAGATCTGTGGTTTACAAAGTTTTGTCCTTTATTTCCCAGTTTTGCTATTCTAAATAACTTCAAAGACATATCCTCCAGTTAACACATTTTATATAGAAAGAGAGTTAGCGATTTTAATTTCTTTCCCAACCTGGGCTTTGGTTTTCTCTTTTCAGAAACAAGATTCTCAGTGACAAATACTGGGCTCCCCTCCCTTCATGATCTCATCTATGATCCCACTGACAATTACTTTAATCATTTAGAAGGAATTATGCTTATATCATAAGAGGTGGATGTTTCCCATAAAGAAATGAGAAAACTGTTAGTAAGGCACAGAACAATATAGAAAAAGAAAACCTCCTTTGAGGCAGAGGGAAAAAAAGTGGAAAAAATGATGCCACATGTGTTTGTTCAACAGATGCTTATTAAACATCTGTCTGTGCCATTTCCAGACTATGTTTCCCCGAAGTTGTAATGGGAATGAAGTAAAGCCACTCTAGCTGATTGGCAGTTGGTGACTTTATAGCCTTGGGCACAGTTCTTAATGCACCCACACCTGAGTTCCTCATTCCTAAGAGGGACAGTGGATACCCCTCCACGGAGTCCCTGTGGGCATGAGTGGGAGGCTGTGTCCTGAGGCACCTCGCCTGGCCACAGCAGGGTCAGCAGCTGCTGTCCCTGGGGGCCAGCAGATGTGGCAGCAGGCTTGTGGGGTTCTTTCACTTTCCTGTTGACAGGCCACTGACCAATGCAGAGCTTCTGCCTAAACAGCCTCAGTGGCATTTTGCTTTGGGAGTGACTGTGTTTTCACGTTTCTCCAGGGCTGCTTAAAAGGTCTTGGGGCTGGGTAATGATAAATGATTCTAATAGAGAGATCTGGAATAGCATGTAAGCTATAAAATAAAGATCTTACATTTAAAATTGGCAAACTAAACATAGCTTGGGGTTGCTTCTCTGCCGAGTTCTCTTGAAAATGGGAAACTCGGAAGATGGGAGAATTGATGTGGCTCGTGCTGGGATAGAAAAAGCCCTGCTGTCTCCTGAGTGACTCTAACACCCTGTTTAGGCTTCCAGTATCGAGAATAAGCAGGACTGGATAAAGCACATCCGTGAGGTGATCCAGGAAAGGACGATCCACCTGAAAGGAGCCCTCAAGGAGCCCATTCACATCCCCAAAACAGCGCCAGCGACCAGGCAGAAGGGCAGGAGGTGGGTGTGTGGCCTTCTATAATACACTTACCTGATAGGGAGGGAGCAGGCAGTGTCAACTCACCATTTTTCGAAAATTATCATACATTTTGAGGTACCCAATGTGTTTTAAAATACCTTTTGTGTATAATGTCACTCTTGATGATGAAACTAAAACTGCTTTGTCAAGGCAAGAAGCTCTACTGGCTTAAAGAAAATGAAAAACTATGTGCAAATCCCTCTTCCTTTTCCCTTCCCACCCCAAGTGCCATTAGTGCCTATGTGTAATTGTGCATAGGATCTTGAATAAGTTATGAAGCATTGACACATTTTTGTTTTCTCACTTTTAAAATGGAAGTAATCTTATCAAGTATAATCCTATCATTTTATTATGATGAGAATTCAGTGCGATGACATATCTCAGACACCTCAGAGAATGCCTGGCAAAAAAGCCTGCACTCAATACAGACTGATTTATTACCATTAATACAGTGTTGGCTATAGGAAATGTCACCCACTGATAATGCACTTCTTTCAGCAAATCTGTTACTTCTCCAGTGACTGAGAGATGATCTTTACCAGTCCAACAGCATCAGAAATTTACAGTTTCTTTGCACCACCAGGGATGGAGAGGACCTGGACAGCCAAGGGGATGGCAGCAGCCAGCCTGATACCATTTCCATTGCCTCCCGGACGTCTCAGAACACACTGGACAGTGACAAGGTGAGCTGGCCATCACCTCCTCTGGGGAAGCCACGTAGCTAGTCTCTGGTTGAAGCTGACCATTTCTGTCTATTCATAAAAGCCTGTCATCGACATTTTAAATAGTTGCTGTGTGCCTAGAGTGGTGTCAGGTCCCATGGCAGGGCCAGAGAGAAGACTTTAGTTCTGAGGACTCAGGGGAATCGGCCTACTCTTTCTGTCTGCCCTTCCAAGGCTCAGATTCCTCTCATGATGTGAAATGCACTCAGTCCATCCGCAGAGTCCCTAGGGTCTTCACGGTCTAGCTTTGCTCAGAAGTCCAAATCCAAAATCTCTGAGACTCAAGGCAAACTTAGCTGTGAGCCCCTGTAAAAACTCAAAAAGCAAGTCACATATTTCCAACAAACAAGGGTGCAGGGTAGACATTCCTATACTAAAAAGTCACGACACTCTAAGTGGGTTTTTTTTGTTTTTTGTTTTTAATATATGTGTTGTACATTTCCTTTATATCCCTCACTGAGATCAGAGGAACTTAACAGGTTCTAAAGTATAAAAAGGGAAATGATGACTCATGTTCCTACAGTAATAGAGCTGACTGAGTATTCACCATTCTTGGTCCCCTAGGCTTTGGGATTGGAATAACCAGGAGTGAGCCCTGGAGTTCAGAGCCCACACCCATTAGACCTTAGAAGAGAACAGAGAGCATTTGCTCCCCACACTGCCTGTGTCTATGGATTCTTTATTTTTGAGGGATTTTCTTTTAGTCATTGCACTTTTTGTCCTTCTCTAGTAGAACATTTCAGAGTCAGACGATTCAAGAGAATATGTTTTAAAAAGGAAGGAATATCTTTTCCCGAGTTAATTTGTGAAATGCAGTTTTTGTTAGTACTTATTTGCAGTACTTGATGATTACATTTGTTGTGGGGAGTTGGTACATATACAAAACACATCTTAATTCCAGTTAGGCTTAACCAGCAAGTCCCTTATCTCCAGAGCAGGAATCTCCCCGTGTCTCAGGGTCTCTCCACCCTGCACATTTCAGTGTAAGCAGCCCCTGATGACCTGGGCAGAAGGGTCTGGCAAGGGAAGTTATTTAACAGCATTCAGCTTTGCTGGCTTAGTGTGTGATGTCTGTTCTGAGTTAGTCGTTATCGTGGAATTTGATTCCATTTCAGAATCTGGGTGGGGGATGTTTTTGACTCAGCCACTTGGAGAATTCTGAGGGAAAAAGTCATACGCCAGGGATATTAGTAATTCTCAGATGAGACACAAAAGGTTTAGGACATGAGTCTGTTAAGGAGGGGCTCTGGAGACACCCTCTTTCCAGGGAACAGCATGAACAGGCTGCACGGGGCTGGTCAGCACACAGGCCACACGCTCGCTCTGAGCATGCTGCCTGTTTGAGAACCTCAGTTTAAAAATATGTGGGATCTTTGTTCCAAAAGTGCGGTAAGCACTGGCTCTTGCACGGTACTTAAGCTGATAAAGTGATCTTGTGAAAATGTAATTTAGGCTCCAAACAAATCAAATGCTCTCCAGATTCTTATCTCACTTGTCCTGAGCACATTTCCCTGAGGTAGGGAGGAGAGTGCTAAGCCAGCCCTGGGGCCTGGAGGAGATGAGCCAGATACCAAATGTGGATTTAATCATCTGTCGTTCTTTAGGCCCTATTATTTCATATTGTAACTGAGTTTATACCTAAATATGCTTAGTATGTTAAAGAAGCATTTTTAAAAACTTGATTCCCAGTCTTTACCTCATTAGTCTGATTTATATCGTTTAACTAAAATGTATATTCTAAGGAAAACAGAAAATACGGGAATCAAAACAGCCAGGGCAAGATGAAGAGTCCTTGATGAAAGCCAGCACTTTCACACGGGCTGTGGTGTCCGCTTGTGGGCTGTCCTCGGGACCCATGGTAATGCAGGTCTTGCTTCCAGTGAGTGACAAATTTAGCTGAGACTGATACTTTGCATGACCTCCATCAAAGCTCACATGAATACAAGAATCCACAGATTAAAAAAAAAAAAAAAAAAAAGTGGTTGCTTAATGGAGCTCTGGCACTGTTGGAGACATGGATTCTCTGTGGTGTAAAAGTCCGCTTTCTGTGTCACATGGCATCCTACACCACAGGAATTTGGTTGGGTGGAAGTAAACTACAGCCCAGGTAGTACGTAAAGCAGTTAACTCCAGTACATGTTAAAGTACAGCACAGCTCAGGGTCTTGAGAAGGGAAGTGTACCTGCGTGAAAACGCTCAAGTCCAGCCTGCTGCGGAAGCACCACATCCCTGCGTTTCACCTCCATTTGTCATCTCGCAGGCACAGAGAGGCACACATTGGCCCCTGCTGGGTGGAGGCTGAGCCCTGGGTCTGCACCCCGCAGTTCTGCATGCAGAGCTCTCCCCTCCCCTGCGCAAAGAGGAGGCGCTCGGCCCTGGGGCCAGCTCAGAGCACTGAGTTTCCCAGGACCTTGTGTAGGTTTGCCCCAGAGAAGCATGAAACTGAGTCCTGCGGGTTTTCCAGGGGTCAGGGTGTGGGCTGCGTCTCCTCTGACGTTGCACTCCAGACCTCAGTTGATCTTTCTGTGCTCTGAGTATATAGAAGTGATGCAGAGTACATAGCACATCGAAGAGTGGATGGTCAAGAACAAGGTTGCACTCACCAGCAGACCTCTAGCTTCTGTGTATTTCTGTGCCTCCACAGCTGGTTATGAGCAAATTACTTAACAACTCTGTGCCTCAATTTCCCTATCTGTAAATAGGGGTAGTAATACTATTCCCCTTTCAAGGGTGTGAGCACTAAAACAGGTGCACGGCATTTAGCACAGTGCTTAGCATGTCTGGAACCCTGCATGAATATTAGCTGCCTCTTCTTGATACTGACAGCTTCCTGCTCCCTCCCTCTTTGTTGGGCTGACCTCCATTGCTGCTGTGGCTGATTACTGTGTGTACTGGCCTCAGTCTCCTCTCTCTGGACGCTTGTGGTCACAGTAGATTTTTTAATTTAAATTTTTTGGTCACAGTGAATTTAGAAGCCAACTGTGTTCATTAGGAGCTAGACGCTGTCCTAAGAGCAAATTGCTCGACTTTAGTGCCTGGCCTTGCTCGTATACACGAGTGACTCCCCAGCAGTATGGGGACTATGTTGAGTGGGCATAGAGCGTGGCTTTTGCTTAGCATATTTTCCTAGCAGCATGACCACAGGCACAGCCTGGGATATTCACATCCTAGGTTCATTCTGCACAGCTGTTGATTGGTCACTCACTGTGAGTCTTCCTCACAGTAGATGCAGTGATAGATTACATGTGATGTTTGTTTCCTTCTTTTACTAATCTTCGTTTTCTATTTTTCTAAGTGACTGCTTTTTTGTAGCATTTCCTTAGATGACTTTTTAAAGTACTCTCATAAAACCCTAAATGAACTTTACCCAGTCAAAAAACAAAATCCCCCGAGCTAAAGTAGGAAACTTAAGTTCTAAGAAAAGACAGATTTCTGAAAAATTAAGTTTGGTTAGAAATGTAACAAATTAAAAGTGTTTATAAAAATAGTGAGGCACTGAAAAATGCTTTTTAGTATAAATTTTATATAACATGATCAAAGTTACTTTTGAAGATGATGATGAAGTTTTGATTCAAACTGAGGCTCTTCCTTCCTGGTGAGATGCCCAGGCTGGCTGACTAATGTTAGTTCTACAGAAAAAACCAGCAAATAGGCTCTTGCGGTAAAATTGTCCTAAGAAGCTTCTTCTTTTCCAGAGCCTATGAATGTGAGGCAGGTCCTTTTTGCACCTCAAGGGGAACAGAGCTTTTAATTCCCATGCTGCCCATCCCGTAGCCCGCAGGGCCATCCTGCACATCCCAGCATCTCTCACGCTAGTGTAGTAGAGGGGAGAGGAAATGCAGCATTGGTCCAGACCTGCTTCTGCAAACCCTTAAAGCTTGATACTTACGAGCTGTCCTTGCTCTGATTTTCCCTTTTACATTTAAGGTCTGCCTTTCTAGTTGTCTCTTTTAAACTTAGCCTTTCTTATATCTAATGTTCTGTTCCAGATCATGTGTATAACCCATTCAAGGAAGCTTTCCTAGATTTCTTTTTACATCACAAAACCAGTGTGTGATTATGTTGGTAACAAGCAGAGTAAGTAACATGAATGACTCCCCAGCATTCATTAATCTCCGACTACTGCATTCATTAATCTTTTGGGGATAAAATGGGGGGGTATGATTAACTGCTGATTTTGAAAAGATTTTTTTCTCATAGATTTTTGGGGCTTTTTTTAAATTCTGGTAAAAAGCTGTAACAAAATTTACCATCATAACCATTTTTAAGTTCTCCCAGATTTCTTTGTGTACCTGTAGTAGTTGTCTTTTAAACTCCCAGCAGCAGAACTTAGTAAATGCTTCTCCTTGAACTTGGCCTTAGATAAACCGGCGTTGGCGTGGTCATGGGAGGCCTGTTGTCAGTGCTGTAAGATGGCTGCTAATAAGCCCAGCCTTTGTGAAGTTGCCCAGCAGTGGACAGGAACCTGGGGTATAACTGCGTTTGTTCCGGGGATCATTCCAGTTGCCTATGGTCAACTTTTTTGTGAACTTTGCCAGTAATGGAGCTGTACTCTGTAATCCCCTTTAACCAAGTAATCTTTTTTGCTCTACTCTGTGTGGAAACCTTCAGGAAACCACAAGATTCTCTTGTGAGGTTTCTGAAGCAGGCTGTAGGGTATGACTGTTCATAAGAGTTTGTACACTTTGTTCTTTAGGGGGAAAACGCTTTTATTAGACCACATTCCCCCTTTCTTTCTGAATTGCTTTCAGAAAATTGGCCAGATATCCACCTGCATTTGACATCTAGCGCATTAGGCTGTGGGTTCTTGAAATGGCATCACTTACAGGAGGACTGCATTGCCTACCACACCACTCCAGAAGACCCAATGCCGCCTCCTAGACCTGTCCAGTACTCATCTCAGTTTGGTGATTCAGACCAGGTGTTGGCTGTTGTCTATCAAGAAATATGTGTTCTTGTAACATAGAACTACCTCATTATAGCACACCAGGGTGGGGGACGCTGTGAAGAGCGAAAGAAGGCTGCGACCACGTCCACCATGGGAGCCTTCCCCAGCCAGGGGTCTGTTTCAGTTAACATTGTTAAAAGGTTGAGGCAAGGGAACCATAGGACAGGGTTTGTTGTTTTGTTTTATTTTGTTTTTTATTTTGTTATGTAAAAAGTGGAATTGTGTAGTGAATGTTGAAGATTCACAAGCTTGTGACCAGAGTATTTCAAGTATTTCATTCTTTTATGTGAAATGCATCAAATTGCTCTTTTCAGTCATTCTGGAGAGAAGCCAGGGAGAGGAATCCTGGTCTGGTTGTGCTAATTATCCATGTGTCTGGGGCAGTTCATCGGTGGTGTCTGTGGCCCATGGTCTGTTTATTGCCACCTTATGGGCATTCTTATTAATCACCATGTTAATATTTTAAAGGTGAAAAACTGGAAGATTTTTTTTTTAATCTATCTTTAGATGTGTGTTCACCAGGGTTAATGTAATAAAATGTGTTCTTGAACTAAATGTGTGTGGTAGGGAGTCCATGATACAAGTCTATAAAATATATAAAAGCAAAAAAGTTACTATCCTGTGAAAACTTTCACAAAATATGGCTGTAAAAGAAAAGTGAATTTTTAAACTGGAGAAATGAGATGGTAACTGTCAGCATGGTAATGAAATTG
Organism: Erethizon dorsatum; assembly: GCA_028451465.1. Classification (NCBI taxonomy): domain Eukaryota; kingdom Metazoa; phylum Chordata; class Mammalia; order Rodentia; family Erethizontidae; genus Erethizon; species Erethizon dorsatum. The sequence goes on from CM051833.1 coordinate 64,369,907, forward strand.
GGTTGCCAAAGGTGGAAAGGTTACTACTGGGAGTAAGACTTCTGCATACTTAATGCTATACAGCATGTTATCTGAACTTCTAGTTAGGAATTTAATTCTTCTTAAAAAACAGTGAGGATTTGTATTGGTTTCTTAAAGTAGTTACTACAACTTTCTTATACAAAAGAGAAGTTTTGTAGCACAAAGTTTAAAATATCTCAGTGTGAACATTGAGACGGAAATCCACAGGACAGCTCTTCTCTGGGAAAAGCATCCATTTCCTTCCCTTAATGATGTGGATGTGATTTGTATCTCTTCTTATGGGTAAAGCCAGTTGAGTGAGAGATATGAAGATTTTTCTAAGGTGCTAGTTTTAGCACCGTTACAAATATTATTCCGGTACTGGATTTTTTTTTTTTTTTTTTTTTTTTCAAAAGAAGAACAAATTTTCAAACCAACATAATAGGAGGGTAACAATGGTTAATACATTACGTATTACTATCTTTAAGTTAGTTATTCAGGACACCAGACATTAGCATTCAATTGTCCAAACATTATTGGCACAAACCTTACTCTTCAATGAACTAAGTAAAAATGGTAGTGTATCTATCTTAACCATCTTATATATATATATATACAATTGTTTTTTTCCCTTTCCCTTCTTTCTTTTCCCTATTCCAGTCTCTCTTTCCTTTTGACCAGTTTCTTTTTGATTCACCATATCTATTGTACATTTTGGATCTTATTTACTCTTTCAGTTTCTCATACTAGAGAGATAATCCGATGCTTACACATGTGCTTCTGGTTTATTTCACTTATGAGTATTTTCTCGAGTTGCATCCATTTACCTATAGAAGTCTCCAGTTTATCCTTCTTTATGGCTGAATAGTACTCCATTGTATAAAAATACCACATCTTTCTTATCCATTCCTCAGTTGATGGGCATTTGGGTTGTTTCCAAGATCTGGCTATTACAAATTGTGCTGCTATAAACATGGGTGCACATATGTCGCTGTGGTACGATGTTTTTAATTCTTCTGGGAAGATGCCCAGAAGGGGAATAGCTGGGTCAAATGGGACCTCCAACCCTAGTTTTCTGAGGAATCTCCACACTGACTTCCACAGTGGCTGTACCAGTCGACACTCCCACCAACAGTGAAGAAGGGTTCCTTTTCCCGCACAGCCCCTCCAGCATTTGTTATTAGTTGATTTCTTTATAGTAGCCATTCTTTCTGGGGTGAGATGGTATCTCAGTGTGTTTTAATTTGCATCTCTCGAATGACTAGTGATGTTGCACATTTTTTGTATATTTATTTGCCATTAGTATTTCTTCATCTGAGAAATGTGTATTCATCTCAGATGCCCATTTTTGGAGTGGGTCTTTAAATTTGGGAGGTCTGATTTTTTTGAGTTCTTTATATGTTCTCGATAGTAATCCTTTGTCTGAGGAACAGCTGGCAAACATTTTTTCCCACATTGTGGGTTGTCTCTTCACTCTGTTGGTGGTTTCTCTTGCTGTGCAAAAGCTTTTTAATAAGATGAGATCCCAGTTATTGATTCTTTGGATAGTTCCCGTGCGGTTGAGTTTTTATTCATAAAGTCTTTGCCTACACCAATGTCTCCAAGGGTTTTACCTATCCTACCTTCCAGCAGATTTAATGTTTCTGTTTTAATATTTAGATCTCTGATCCATTTTGAATTTAGTTTAGTGCATGGTGAAAGATATGGATCTAGTTTTAATCTTCGGCATGTGTAGAGCCAGTTTTTCCAGCACCATTTATTAAAGAGGCTATCTTTCTTCAGCGAATGTGTTTGGCACCTTTGTCAAAGATAAGGTGGCTTAGTATGTCTGGGGTTGTTTCAGCATCTTCTAATCTGTTCCATTGATCTTCAGGTCTGTTTTTTTGCCAGTACCACACTGTTTTTTATCACAGTAGCTTTATAGTATAATTTCAAGTCGGGGATTGTGATGCCCCCTGCCTTGCCTTTGTTGCCCAGAATTGCCTTTGCTATTCTAGGTCTCTTCTGGTTCCGAAGGAATCTTAGGATTGTTTTCTCTAATTCTGTGAGATATGGTGTTGGAATTTGGATCAGAATTGCATTACATCTGTATAACAGTTTTGGAAGTATGGCCATTTTCACTATATTGGTTCTTCCTATCCAGGAGCAAGGGATATCTTTCCATTTTCTGATATCCTCTTCAATCTCCTTTTTCATAGTACTGTAGTTTCAGTATAGAGGTCTTTTACATCCTTCGTGAGGTTGATTCCTAGGTATTTCATTTTTTTGGATGTTATTGTGAAAGGTATTGTTTCCCTAATTTCTCTTTCAGTAAGTGTGTTATTTGTGTACAGGAAGGCTATTGACTTTTGAGTATTGACTTTGTATCAGCTACACTACTGAATTTGCTTATTAAATCTAGCAGTTTTTTAGTGGAGTTTTTGGGGTCTTCTGTGTAGAGTATCATGTCATCTGCAAATAAATGATAATTTAACTTCTTCCTTTCCAATCATTATTCCTTTTATTTCTTCTCTTGTCTAATCGCTCTGGCTAAAGTTTCCAGAACTATGTTGAATAAGAGTGGGGACAGTGGACATCCTGTCTTGTTCCTGATTTTAGAGGGAAGGCTTTCAGTTTTTGGCCATTTAGTATAATATTGGCTGTTGGTTTGTCATAGATAGCTTTTACCAGATTGAGATAAAGACCCTCTATTCCAATTTTCTGTAGGGTTTTTATCATGAAAAGGTGCTGGACTTTGTCAAAAGCTTTTTCTGCATCTATTGAGATGATCATGTGATTTTGTCTTTGGTTCTGTTAATATGCTGTATTACATTTATTGATTTACGTATGTAGAACCATCCCTGCATCCCAGGGATGAATCCAACTTGGTCATGGTGTATAATCTTCTTGATGATTTGTTGGATTCTGTTTGCCAGTATCTTATAAGGATTTTTGCATCTATGTTCATTAGGGAGATTGGCCTGTAGTTCTCTTTCTTAGTTGGGTCCTTTCTCTGGTTTTGGTATCAGGGTAATGCTTGCTTCCAGGAATGAATTTGGGAGTATTGCTTCCCTTTCAATTTCATGAAAAGTTTGAGAAGTAGGGGCGTTAGGTCTTCTCTAAATTTCTTGTAGAATTCGGCAGTGAATCCATCAGGGCCTGGGCTTTTCTTTGTTGGGAGGTTTTTAATTACATCTTCAATTCATTGGTTGATATTGGTTTATTTAGGATTTTTAAATCTTCTTGATTTAGCTTTGGTAATTCATACGAATCTAGGAATCTGTCCATTTTCTTCTGCATTTTCCATCTTAGTAGAATATAAATTTTCAAAATAGGTATAGATGATCTTCTGGATTTCTGCAGGGTCCGTCGTGATATCACCCTTTTCATTTTCAATTGCATGGATTTGAGTCTTTTCTTTTTTTAATAAGGTTGGATAAGGGTTTGTCAATCTTATTTATTCTTTCAAAGAACCAACTTTTTGCTCATTGATTCTTTGTATTGTTTTTTTATTCTCCAATACGTTAATTTCTGCTCTGATCTTTATAATTTCCTCCCTTGTACGGGCTTTTGGCTTAACCTGCTCTTCTTTTTCTAGAAGCTCGAGGTTCACCCTTAAGTTGTTTATTTGCGCTTGCTCTATTTTCCTTATATAAGTATTTAATGCTATAAATTTCCCTCTTAGGACTGCTTTCATTGTATCCCATAAGTTCCGGTATGTTGTACTGTCATTATCATTCAGTTGTAGAAAGTGACTAATTTCTTCTTTAATTTCATCTGTGACCCATTGGTTGTTCAGGAGGATGCTGTTTAATTTCCATGTTTTTAGGGAGTTTTTGTGGGATCTTTTGCCATTGATTTCCAATTTCATTGCACTATGGTCTGATAATATGCATGGGATAATTTCAATTCCTTTGCATTTACTTAAGCAGGTTTTATGAGCTAGTATGTGGTCTATTTTGGAGAACGTCCCATGTGCAGCTGAGAAAAATGTGTATTCTGATGTTGTGGGATGGAACACTCTGTAGACATCTACTAAGTCCATTTGTTCAAAAGTTTGGTTCAGTCTACTATTTCATTATTGATTTTCTGTCCAGTTGATCTATCTTTTTGTGACAGTGGAGTATTGAGATCTCCCAATATAATTGTATTAGTGCTTATTTGATTTTTCATGTCCTTTAGTACTTGTTTTATATAGCTGGGTGCATTGGTATTTGACGCATATATATTATGATCGTTATCTCTTCCTCTTGGATTGTTCCCTTTACAAGGATGTAATGACCGTCTTTATCTCTCTGAATCCTTCTTGGCTTGAGTTCACTTTGTCTGCAAAAAGAATAGCTACCCTGCTTTTTTCTGGGTTCCTGTGGCATGGAGTATTGTTTTCCATCGTTTGACTTTCAGTCTATGAATTTCTTTCTGAATTAAATGTGTTTCTTGTATACAGCATATGTTGGATCTTGCTTCTTGATCCATTTCGCCAGTCTGTGCCTTTTGATTGGTGAATTGAGACCGTTAACATTGATGGTTAAAACTGATATGTATGACTTGTCATGATATTTTCCTGTTGTTGGTTCCCACTCTTTGTTTTTCTGCTTCCGGCTATTTAATTATTTGCCCTGCCTGGTGGATTCCTTCTGTTGGGGTTCCTATCTCTTTCTAGAATGTCCTCAGAACGTTTTGGAGTGCTGGTTTGGTGGTCATAAATTTTCTCAGATGTTCTTTGTCATGAAAGTATTTTATTTCTCCACCAATTTTGAAAGATAGTTTTGCAGGGTACATCAATCTGGGCTGAAAATTATTTTCCTTTAGAGCTTGCAATACATCATTCCAAGCTCTTCTTGAATTGAGGGTTTGTGCTGAAAGTCAGCTGTGATTCTGATGGGTTTTCCTTCATAAGTGATTTGTCTCTTCTCCCTAACAGCTTTTAAGATTCTGCCCTTCTGTTGAATTTCTGGGATCTTGATTATAATATGTCTGGCTGAAGTTTTTTTTTGATCATGTCTAGTTGGTGTTCTAAAAAGCTTCACTTATAGGGGTGTCAAATTCCTTTTCTCTTCCAGGAAAGTTCTCCCTGATTATGTCTTTGAACAAGGTTTTAATGTCGTTGATGCTATCTCCTGCTTTTTCATTATTCCAATTATTCTTAAGTTGTTTATCTTTGAGTCATCTAGCAGCTGCTGAATTGATTTTTCATGGTCCCTTGCTATTTTTAAGAATTTTTCCATTTCATGATCACTAATTGCAAGCCTGTCTTCTATATCTGAGATCCTGTCCTCGCATTGGCTTATTCTGCTACAAATACTTTCAATGGAATTTTTTATCTCTTGGGTATCTGCTTGAATCTGCCTTATGGATTCCATTTCTTTCCTATGCTGAGCATTCATGGTTTCTATAGTTTTCTTAAGTTCATCTATTTTTTTGTCTGTATCAGCTATAGTGTCCTTAAGCATGGTCTTCATTGTAGACATTATCTCTGCAGTTATCTGTGAGATTATTTCTGTTTTAATTTTTTCCAGAACCTCATTCAGTTGCTTTGTTGTTACCACTTCAGATAGGCCAGGTGGGTGGCTTTCGGATTGTCCCACCTCGTTGCTCCCTAGGTTTGCCTTTGGTGAATTGGATGTGTGGGGTTGCATCTTGTTTAAGTGTCGTCTCATGTTTTCTTTCTTTAATTCCTGGGGTGATGTTTGCAAATTACCTATAGTAGGTTACTTTATTGCTAGTGTTTAAGATCTTTAGAAGATGACTACTTCTCTGCAGTATCTTCCAAGTGGAGCTTGCTTTTAGGTTTTGAGCTTTCTGCCAGATCCTACCTCTTCAATTCGTTGGGTATGCGAAGTTGCTACCTGTTTGGCCCAGTCCTTGATTATTTGGTAGTGTGCCACTGTATTTTCTGTGTCCCTTAGTCAATCTCAATCATGAAATATCAGGAAGGAAAGATGTTTAGAACAATTATTTCACATTTGGCTATAATGTTAACTAAAGCATCAAACAGAGCCTAGAAAATGACAGACTGAGCTAACCAGTTATTTACCACTTTTAGCTGTATAGAGTTGCGGTTATATAACAAAATCTAAAACACACCAGAAAAATTATAGGCAGTATACAAGTCCTGTGTATGTCAATTTTTCCCCTGAGGAGTTTAAATTTAAAATGAGTTAAGGAGGAAATAGAGTATTGGGAGAAGAGGAAGGAATTAGATGTAAGGTTAGAGGACCAAGATGGATCCCACTAAAATTGGGACACTAGTGCAGAGGACAGGTGGTAGAAAGAGAAGGAAGGGATAAAAGGAAGAACAGATCACAACCACAATCAGAAAGAAGTTAGAGGCGCTGTTTACACTCATATAAAAAACCAGAGAGAATAATGAAGGAAAGAGCAAATACACATACAGAAACAAAAACGAAGATAAAAACAATAAAACAGACAGATCAAAAATAAAACCCCACCAAAAAACCAAACAAAACAAAACAAAAAACAAAAAAACCCTTCGCCAGAACAAAAAACGAATCAGTGAGAAAAAAAAAATAATAATAAAAAATAAAAATAAAAATAAAAATAAAAAAAATAAAAAGAATCAGTTCCAGGTGTTGACTCTGCTGTAGGCAGTTACCCTGTGGTGAGAGAGTCCTGTTCTGTGCAGGTCCGTCCCAGTAAGCCAGGAGTGCCCTCTGGCGGGCGGTGAGCAGATGCGCGTACTTTCAGGCAGAGACCAGTCTAGCTCGCCTCCGCTCTCAGCGCCCTTTCACGATCCCTGGGCCTGAGAGGCTCAGCACGCTGTCTGGAGCGCGGGTTCCCTGCACTGGTTCCCGCCGCTCTGGTTTTTCGCCACGCCCCCCACAATGGCGCCGGGCCAGTCGCTCTCTGGCACGGGACAGGTGTGGCTGAGAGTCCAGTCTCGTTCGCCTGCTGACCTCAACACACTTTCGTGGGCCTGAGAGGCCCCGTGCTGCCCTGTCCGGAGCACAAGTTCCCAGAGCAGTTTCCGAGCCGCTCTGAGTTTCGCCACACCCCCCACAATGGCGCCCGGCCGGTCGCTCTCTGGCGCGGGGCAGCTGTGGCTGAGAGACACTCACCGCCGGTCTGCGCCGTTCTCCGCTGCTCCCCTGCCCCGCCGCTGTCTCAGGATCCTCCGTGGGGGCTCCCTGGGCACCAGCTGCCACCGTGTGTCCGTAGATTTGAGCTTCCGTGGCGCTGCAACTCCCGGGATAGTAGAAGGTGCACGCGCGCGGTCTGCTCCTTCTTTCCTTCTTCTTTGTTGGAAGTCACCCGTCACTGGTGCCGGGGGTCCCAGATTGCGCTTCAGAACTTCTCTGGGTTTTGGGGAGGCATCTCCCCCCCCCTGCGCTTTCCGGGTCGCTATATTCCCGTGTTCCAATGGTAACTTTTAGAGAGAGTTTCACTGCCTGCTTCTTACTCATCCGCCATCTTGAGGTCTGGATTTTTTTTTTTAAGTTCTGGAAAGCCTTTAAAATCTTTTAACTTGATATATGGTTTTTTTTTTTTTTTTTTGTCAGAACAGGCTTGATTTTTATTTCTTTTCCTTTGTCAAGTACACAGATGTTTCCAATCGTTTTTGGTTACTCTGTAAGGTGCTGAAAAATCAATGCCAGAAATAAAGTCTAACTTCATTCTCCTTCTCGGGCAGCTGCTCTCTCCCTTTCCCACACTTCCCCACCCACAAAACTCTTGCTTGGTTTTGAGCAGTCTGAAAAGTAAGGCCCCGGAGAACAAAGGCAGCAAAGCCCAGGGTGAAGTGGCGTCCTTCCCGGGGCTGCACTGGGGCTGCTGGAGGAAAGTCAGGGAGACCGGCTCTGGCCCCCTGAGGCTCGGGGAGCTGAGGCTCCAAGGCCCGGGAAAGGCAGGTCTCGGCTGTGACAGGCTGGGCTCTGTCGGGGTTCGCTGACTGGCCCCGTTCTCCCTGGATCAGGGGGCTTTGCTCCTCTTCGTCACAGAGATTAGCTACTCCTTAACGTGGGGGTCTGTGGGGAAAACTCTTCTCCAGACCGGGCCTCCACCTTAGCCTTTTCACACCAGCATCTTCGTGCAGAGACATGTATAAAAATCAGCGTGGTTTCCCCACAGAGGAGTGTGCAAGATTTAGAAGGGAATTAAACATTTGTGAACATTTTCTTTGCGGCCTAGCAAAGATGATTCGTTTTGTCGATATTAGTCTTTACGCTGGAAGAGTTTTGTTCTGTTTTGCTCTTTGTGGTTGTCCAGCAGACATGTGTTTCTCATTGTAAATCTCTGAACTTTCTCTTAAGAGGCAGGCTGTTAGAGCAGGAGGACAGCTGACACTGCAGAGCCTGACAGAAGGTGGCAGGCAGTGCTTAGCATGGGCAGCAGCCCGGGACGCAGCTCAGAAGCGCAAGCCACTGGAGGAGGCGCAGACTCCCAGTCCCCTGGATGTGCACTATGTCCAGGGGACTCTGGGGACAGGAGGCTGGGCTGCTCCTCCCCCACCCCTCACCACAGGGACTCTGTCCCCAGCACTGCTGCAGCCTTCAGATGACATGAAGATGGGATGGGACTTTGTGCAGATGGAACACGGGCACAGCTAGCTCCCAAAGTTACAGGAAAAAAGCCATGTTCCACTTACGTTTTTCAAAGGCATTGCCTTCATCATTAGAGCAAATATTTTATTATTTTCAGCAAGCATTTGAATACTTCAGATACAAAGCAAGTACCGAATGAAAGACAGGCTTTAAGAGGAATTCTGCTCTTTGGCGCTGCTCCAGCAAGTAGTGTGCCTGTCATTGTGCACTGGGTGCTATGTGAGGACCACAGTCAGCCCTGTCTCTGCCCTCCTGGTCCAGGCACCGAAGTTCACAGGAAAGTGACATAGACCTGCTCTCCGACGATGAGAGCAGACACCACTCATTTCAAAATTGCAGTATCCATTGCTGCCAGACAGTGCTGGGCGTGGCAGGTGTGGGAGAGGCTTCCCAGAGCGCTTGGACAGGGAGCATACAGACAAACTGGGGATGTGGGAGCTCTCTGAGCACGGGGATGCCGTGGGCTAAGGGCATACAGGACCCATCTCAGAAGTAGCAGAAGTGCACTCCTGGCTGTGAGCACGTGAGCCTGCTAAGGTGGGTGGAACCTTGAACCCTATGCCAAGGAACTTGTGCCTGAGGCTTTTGAGTGGGAGGATTTTGAGTAGGAGGGTCTGTTTTGAGTAGGAGGGACAGCAGTGTTCAGATGACTACAAAGGGAAGCATGGAATCAATCAGGGAGGCCATTTAAGAGGTCATTGGAGAACCCCAAGTGAAGCATTTGGTGTGTGTGCAAGGGAAGGAAGTCATCAGCAGATCACCCTGGAGCCCAGTTGACAGCATTTGGAGGTGGTGAAACTGGTTGAACCTGGGTGACTTGCCATTGACAGTGTCACCCGAGGCATCACCAGAAGAGAAACAGATGGGAGTGGGGGCATACTGAGTCATGTCCTGGCCTCACTGCATGGTAGGGAGAGGGAAGAATGCCAGATTACCCAGCAGGAATCGCAAGCGTGGGGCTGCCACTGGTGCACCCTTGGGAATAACAGTGTGAGGTGTGGTTGAAAGGGACAGTGGGGAAAGAGACAGAACCTGGGGCCACCCTGGGGTCAGGGAGTCTTTCACAAGATCCATATGTAGAAGAAATGTTGGTGAGTTCATGAGCTTATGCTCCCAGGAGAAGACACCAGGCTGCAGGCCGTAGGAAGCCACGCCCGGTCCACAGCAGAGATCGTGGAGGCGTGTCTTCGCGGAGTTCATGGAGGGCCGAGGAGAGTGTCATCTGGCAGAAAGTGAGAGTGAGCATAGTGAGAGGAAAGAAGGGAAAGGAACTTCAGGTTGAAGGCCTGACATAGGAAGGCCAGGACAAGCATACCAGGTGATTGTCAGAACTGGGTGCGGTTTTTACTTGAGCTTCTCAGTCTCTTTGTGCCTGAGACATTCTATCTCCTCCCAGAAAAAGTGCTGTATGCTTGTTTTTTTAACTCACAGCAAACTGATAAAACCTGCTTACAGGCTACGTAGGGGGTCATTGTGAAATACAATGTTGAAATGCAGAATGGGGAGGGAGCCCTCGAAGGATCCTGAGGACAGATGTTCCAGGGCATCCAGCCTGTCATCTTTTCAGTCTGCTGCTCTTGGGGCTGACCTTGGATCCTTCCCGACCCCGCGATGCCTAGGCAGTCATGTACTCCAGTGTAGGAAAGGCTCAGTCACCATCTCAAACTGAACTTGGAGTGGAGCGTTACCTCATTTTATCATCATATTTCATAATAATCTAAGTAGTCTAATTTAAACAGTTTTTATTAGCTTGCTGTAAATTAAAAATGAGTGCTTTTTGAGGCAGAAGCTACACCGTCTCAGGTACAAAGATACAGAAGCTGATGGCAAAGCACACCACATTCTGGCAGTGAACCTTACAACCCGAGGCTGGAACCTGAAGAAGTACATAACCGTGGGCACCAAAGGGGTAGTGCAGCCTCTGCTCTCTCCCCGGATGATCAGTCGAGTTTCTGACCTGAGTCACAGCTGTGCCTGCAGAGGGAGGCCTGTGGCTTGTGCTTGCTGACCTGTCCCTCTTACTCTGTTTCTGTCTAGCTCTCTGGTGGCTGTGAGCTGACTGTGGTGATCCACGACTTCACAGCATGCAACAGCAATGAGCTGACCATCCGGCGTGGCCAGACAGTGGAGGTTTTGGAGCGGCCACATGACAAGCCCGACTGGTGCCTGGTGCGCACCACTGACCGGTCCCCTGCAGCAGAAGGCCTGGTCCCCTGCGGCTCTCTGTGTATCGCCCACTCCAGAAGCAGCATGGAGATGGAGGGTATCTTCAACCACAAAGGTAGGGCCGAGGGAAAGGACAGTGGATCCTGCTGTCCAGTATTCTCTGGATCAGTCTCACTGTCAGTGCATTTTCACTGGCTCCCTGGGCATTTTTGATCCATCAAGAGCTGAGTGGCAATGAGGATTTCACCTGATATTTAGAAATAATAAGTGACCTTCTCCTTTCCTGAGGTAGTAGCATAAGATGTGATGTGATGTCTGCTTGGAAGAGAAGAGGCTACTTTGGGGGGAGCCAGTGTCATTCATACATGGAAAACAAAAGAAGGCATGGCCCTCCTCCAGGTGTGCAGAAAACAGGTAGGGGAAGTGCTAGGTAGGGAAGGTGGGAGCGAGCTCTGCTCTCTTGAATCAGGTTCTCACATGGTAGGTTCTTTCTTTTGTTAGCATTAAATTCTGGGAAATAAAATATGCAGGCCTGAGAGTTTAACCACTCCATTTTTACAGCTTTTGAAAAAATGATCTCAGGATGTCCCAGACTCCACAGCTGCCCACATGGAAAGGGCATGGAGCGGGGCCCTGAGAGGCGAGGCGCAGCAGGCAGCACTTGGTACAGGGCTCTGCAGCTGCCAAGAGAGGCACTTTTGGAAGAAGTGCTTTTAAACTAGAATAACAGAGCATCTGGGGGGAAAGAACCCAGCATTTGGCATTCTTAGGTGACTCCTTTAGCTGATTGGAGCAGGACAATGATAGGTTCCCCCAGAGTTTGCGAATCTTTGTCCCAAAGGCCTCACCATGGCAGCCGTAAAAACAGACGTGGCTGTTTGAAGTGTGCTTCACCTGGATGGAGGTGTGCTGCAGGTATAATGTGCAAGAAGTATCGTGTCCTTATTTTACAGTCATTACATGTTGAAAGGACTTTATTTTATAACGTGGGCTGAATGTATCATTAAATTGCCTGTTTCATGGGCTGAGGGGATAGCTCACAGATAGAGCACTTATCTAGCATGTGCAAGGCCCTGGTTTCTATCCCTAGCACCATGAAAAAAATACTTTTACCTTTTAATATGGCTACTAGAACATTTTAGTGTGCATGTACAGCCTGTATTACATTTTTTATTGCATAGTACTGGCTTAATCTTCCATCTTATTGAAATGGTATTCGAGCCTTGAAGCCCTTGTAAGAAACACTGCTCTGTCGCTTCTGTGGAAGTGCAGGGGGATCATATCTGCATACTTGAGCTGCTCCATGTTGTAGTATTTTCTTGCAGTACCTGCAAGGAACCATTCTTCCAGACTTGGAGCATGCTCTTTGTTTTCCCTTCCTGAGACACCATCTCTGTAGTCTGCCATGTTCAGTTTCTTTTCTGTTAATTTTAGAACATTCCAGTGGCTTCCCTCACTTGCCCTTGATGCCCTCCTTATGTTCATTGTGACACAATCTGGAACTGTCCCCCAGCTGCGGGTTTAGTCATCCCCTGAGCTAAATGCGGCCGCACAGGATGCAGCTACTGATTAGCTCACTTCATTAATTATAGGTCCAGCCATGCTCCAGATCCCTGGGAGCCTAAATATGAACTTATCGTCACCTCAATGAGAAACAGAAAAAACAAGACTTATTTCTTCTGGGATCTGCTGAGAAAGGCAGAGAATTTTCAGATTTTGGCCAAGAGCCGAGGGGTCCAATTTCATTTCTAGCAGAGTTGTCTGTGTGTGGAGTGCAACGTCGGACTTCCCATGACACAGGCTTGAGTTCAGGTAGAGCTCTGTGCTGGGCTGGGCTCCCTGTAGCCTACTGCCACAGCGCCTGATGCTGGGTAACGTATTTTAAGTCCTTGAGTTTGAGTAGAAAAGTACAACATTTTTCCTCAAGTCATTCTAGCCTCCCAAGGAGGCTGATAAACTTGACTTGCTACAAATAACCCTTGTTCTGAAAGACTTCCTTTTGTATGAGCCTTCCCATGGTCTGTTCTTACTTCCTGGTGTTTACAATTGCAGGCTAGCTAAGGGGAAAGAACTACGTGTTTACCACACTTGACTTTGTCCTGAAAAATTCTGATGGAGGTTACGTTTGTGTGTACCATTTTGTTTCTGTTTCTAACCTCCGTGATGTTCTAGCACCTGAAAAATCAGTCTCTGTGCTTCGCAGTCATACTCTGTCCCTCACAAACCGCATTCTTGCTCCAGTGAGCAAGCCCTGTTCGGAACAGCTGTCAGTCTGAAAGTTCCTCTCCAGACAGCCCTGGGGTTTGACAGTTCTCTGGCCCTGCTCTGACTGCCATTCCTTTATCTCATAGCGTCTTAGTCACAAGTTCAGCAGACACCGAGCATACTGAAATAAGAATAGAGTAAGAATTCAGCAAGCCCTGTGCTCGGCCAGTCGTATTTGTGTCTGTGGTTGCAGTCTGCCATGACCTCAGAATTCAGGGCTGGGCCTGGGCTTGGAGATTTGTGTCTAAGCCTTAGAAGTGCCTGAGGGGCAGCTCACACGGGAGCCATCAATTTCCTCACACTCCCTTGGGGAGAAGCTACTACTTACTGTGGAAATAGGTGTCAGATAATCCCTCTAATCTCCGGTAAATCCAAGTGACTCCCACTGTCTCAATTCCTCAAAACTTTTTTCTGTTTACTTATTCTTGGTCACAGAAAGTAAAGGGGAATGTCAGAAATGTTTGTATTTCCCATGAGTCCAGTTCTAAATATCCCGTTTAGAATGCTACCCCTGTCTATGTTGTTGGTCTTTTCTGTCCTCATAACCAAGAGCTGCCCTACACGATGATGGCCTTGGAGTGTTGAGCTGTGTGCCGGGCACTTGATGGTAGCAGTGCCCAGGCGGTGGTGGTCAGAAATGGAAATAGGCTGCACCACACAGAGCTGTGTGTGTCACCAGCTTTCTGCAGGGTTCATTTCTGCAGGGCAGAGCATGCGTCTTTTGACTCTGTTAGCTTTTCTGCCTGTAAGATGAAAATCTGTCACCAGTCATGGGAGGAGTTCCTTCCGTCTGGTGCACTGGCTCACTGTGTCCAGAAGACTGCATGTGTCCCCACACTGCCCATTTGTGTGCTGCCTGCTGCCGTGGCCCGAGGCTAGACAGTGGCTTTGGGGAGAAGTTGAATTTAAAGGGTCACTCTTACCCTTGCACAACTATGTGTCGCCAAAATGCAGCTTTAAGAGAAGAGGTTTGGACATGGTGGTGCCCACTCTGAGAGACTGAGGCAAGAGAATCACAAATTCAAGCCCCACCTGGACAAATTAATGACTTACCAAGACTCTGTCTCAAAATTTTTTTAAAAAAAGGGCTGGAGATGAGGCTCAGCACATAGGCCCTTGGGTTCAGTTCCCAGAAACGGGCGTGGGGTGGTCGGGGTGCATTGTGACTGGCACTTTCAGAAGGAATGCAGAGTGTGTGGGCATGCTGTTCATCAGGACCTGGAGTTCTGACTGAATCCCTGTCTTGGCAACCCTGGGGCGGGGCTAGGTGCAAGTGGATGGGCACCAGGCGTCTTGCTGGCTCTCATATTCTAAGTGTGTGTTTCTTAGAAGGGTTTTCTCAGTAAAGGCCTATTGAAAACTTTCACCTTTTCTTATGCAATCCCATAATAATGTAGCAGGGGGTTCTTTTTGCTCCTGCTTTTTATGTTTAGAAGAAAACACCCACTTAGAAAAATCAGCCTTCCCCTCTCTAAGAATTGTTTATATTTACAAAGTTCAGAACCTGCATTTGATTTTGAAGGAGCTAAAAGAATACTTATTTGTAGCGAATGAGAAGAACAAAAACATGAGAAAGAACCTCTTGCTTGCTGGTGACCTGATCCTTGGAACCCAGGTACTGTACCTCAGTGCCCTGCGTTTTACTGTGAAGCATGCACCAAAAACAGTCCTCTGTGATCCTCACCTCACCGTGGCCTCCACAGAAAAGGGGGCACTTCTGAATTAGCTCTCATGGGGCACAAGCAGCTGTGGTCAGTGGAGAGGAGACGTGAGGATTTTCATTCATCAGTGCAACAATATATGATTATTACTAATAACATGGGGCATTTTCTTTACTTCACATTAAAAGCAGAGATTTTCATTTGAAGTCATCTGAAATACAGGTTTCTCTCTGGGCACAGTCATGGCCCATCTCCTTGCCTGTCCCCAGGCTTTTTCCCAAGGTTCTCTTGTTCACCCTCTAGTCAACTGAATATTTGATTTCTCTGGTAACTACCTCACCAACTTTTTCAAATCTGAAATACCAAATTCCTTCCTACCGTCTCCCCATTTGTTCATTAGATACATGGCCAATATATTTGTGGCTCTCTTCACTGCCAGCTACATTTTCTAAACTGTGGTAAACTACATTTAACATAAAATTTTCCATCTTAAACATCTTTAAGTGCACGGTTCAGTAGCATTCAGTATGGTCCCAATCTTGTGCTACCATCACCTTCATGCACCCACAGGACCCTTTTTATCTTACAGACCTGAACCCCTGTACCTGTCAGACAAAACTCCCCATTCTCCCTTCTCCCTTCTCCTGGCAGCCACCGATCCACTTTCTGTGAGTTTGACTGCTCTAGTTCTTCAGGTCAGTGAAATCATGCGGCACTTTTCCTTTTGTGACTGGCTTATTTCATTTAGCATAATGTCTTCAGTGTCTATCCCTGTTCTGGCATGCGTCAGAATTTCCCTGAGGCTACGTAATATTCCATTGTAGTATATACCACATTTTGTTTATCCGTGCATCGGTTGACAGACACTTGGGTTGCTTCCACATTCTGGTTATTATACATCGCTATGAACGTGGGTGTACAGATGTCTCCTTGAGTCCCTGCTTTGAATTCTTTGGGGTATACACTCAAAAGTGGGATGATTGTTAATCATATGGAGCTGTGGTCTGAATGTGTCCTTCCGAAATTAATGTGTCAGAATCCAGTCTCCAATGTGTTGGTATAAAGAGGCAGGGAATTTGGAAACTGGTTAGGTCATGAGGGCAATGGCCTGGTGAACAGAATTAGTTCTCTTATGCAAGGACCCTAAGGAGCCTTTTGTGCTTCTGTTATGAGGACATAGGAGGTGTCATCACTGTGGAATAGGTGCTCAGTGGACATTGAGTCTGCTGATTCTGTTATTTGTAAATTACTCAGTATTTTATGACAGCAAAAGGGATGGACTGAGGCACATGGCAATCCTACCTTCAGCTTTATCTCAGTAATATATTTCAAATATATTCTCTTTTCTCCATCTCCACCATTACCTCTTGCTACGCAATCTCTCAGTCTCACTTGCGCTCATCGCACCTAAAACACAAATCCCATCATACACCTCTTGCTGAAATTTCTTCAGTAATTTCCATTGTCCATAGAATAAAAGCCAGTTTCCTAACATCCTACAAGCCCTCACATCTCACGCATATATAAGTGCACACATGCCTGTACATACATGAGCATATACACATGTGTACACAGACACACACTTCCCTTGGTACAACACATCATGTAACAGAAGAGGGTTTTTTCCCTCCTCACTCTCCCCTACCTGATACTCCCTGAACCATCTCACTAAATACATAAAAAATGAGAAATCCTAAAGGAAAGAAAAGAAATGTATTCAGTGAGTCAGTGGTAGTGAGTAGAGAACAGAATAAATCTTGATCTGGTTAACAAGTGTTGCAACCCAAAGGGTAACCGACAAAAGTCTCAACATAATGCCAGGGACCACTAAAGACCTATGGGGAACTCTATAGGAACTCATTGCAAGTACTTTAAACTGCTTTTTAAGGGGAATGATGGCTGCAGATGTCATGCTAACCTTATACCTGTGATAGAAGAACTACAAATAAACGCAAAGATTGATGTAGAAGCAGAGAACCTCCTCATAAAGCCAGCTCTGAAAGACAGCAGTAAACTAGGGAAATGGACCCTTCTTGGTGGGTCACAGAGGGGAGCTTAAATGGAGGCCTGTTGATTTGAGTGGACTTTTTCAACTGGAATATTGTCTTAGCAGGGATGTTAATGGGGCAAATGCAGTTCATTTGTAATTGTATTTGTCCAGTTCAGCACTATTTTAAACTTTATACACTGTAGATTTATTTATAGGGGCCATTGCTCAAAATCCAAAGAAATAGACACACTATTTTTGCCAGGGGCTACTCTCAGAATCATTGGTAATTTCTTAAAATAAATGAATGAATGAGCCTAGGCTCCATACCTGGAGGTTAGAAGCTCCACATCTGATTCTAATGGGTAACTGCTGTGTGAATATAAAATAAGGGTGTTCTTCCATTAAGGCCAAATTACAGTGCATTCGAGGCCCTGTTGTCCTTCCGGGCTGTTTTTCTCACCTCATGCCTTTCCGCAGCCTGTCTGGTCCCCTTGAAGTCATGGCTCTGCCTGCTGCTGTTCTCCTCTCCTCCATCCCGTCAGGCCAGCCTTTAGTACCCGTGTCTCCTTCACCCCCGTGTTGGATAGGACTTTCCCAATGGTTTGCAGATTGTGGAAGGGACGGCTCAGAAGGTCACGGGTGTGTCCAAGTCAAGAAGCCACTCCCAGGCCTCACCTCAGCAGTCCCAGGCAGCTCCCTGCAGGGAGGGTGGCAGGG
Organism: Erethizon dorsatum; assembly: GCA_028451465.1. NCBI lineage: Eukaryota > Metazoa > Chordata > Mammalia > Rodentia > Erethizontidae > Erethizon > Erethizon dorsatum. Next base: position 64,387,246 of record CM051833.1, read on the forward strand.
CACACCAGACTGCCTCATTGCCATGCAAACCGTTGTCTCGGGTCTCAGGTAGCATCAGCCCTGAATCAGCACAGTACAGCTGACAAGAGTACAGTCACCCCTACTTGCAGGGTGGTGGCCTGTCCTCTGCTCACCCCTGGGTGGACAGGTCAGGGTGGAGGTGTCCAGCATCAGTGACTCCTTAGAGTCAGAGTTATTGAGTCTGAAATGACACATGGTCCGTTCACACTGAGCCATGGATGCCAGGCCTGGGTCCCTTTTTGGGTTTGTGCCACATGCCTGACTTCTCAAGCTTCTGTATCCTGGGAATAGCCTCTCAAACAAGGACATCACATGTGACCAGCTACACCCATCCCCCTACCCAGCCTGGCAGAGACGAAGGTGCTTCTGTATCTCTCTAAAAGTTTCAGTGACCAAACCTGGAGCTTCCAATCTGAGGCCTCTAGCATTTCTGCAAGTATATTTGAGATGACTTGGTTTATATTTGTTCACCTCAAATGTCTTTCCCAGATCATGAAATGATCTGCCCCAAAGGTGAATCTGAATCCCGTTTAAGATAAGACTGAAACTGCTTATGACTTTTAAATGACCTAATAATTTTTCAGAAATGTAAGGTATATTGAAAAAAGCTTTAATGACATACAAAGTTTAGTTGAGTATATTGTGATTCTGGTATATTTAGACATTTGCTTCATGCCAAATTGCCATGGCTAACGGAAAACACACCCCAGGCAACTAATGCATAGACATTTCAGACCCATATCTGCCCACATATTCTTAAAAATACATATAATGGAACATCTATCTGCAGTTTTTAAATTAGCTTGGAAAAGAGCAGTTTTATTCTGTTTGAACAGCTGCTAATGTAAATCCCTGTGGGAAGAAAAACTGAGGAACACGGAGTTGCACCAAAAATTAAAAACAAAGGCATTGTCCATCTCCTGAGCCCTGTGCCGCCAAGACTAAGTGATCAGTCCCAGCCCTGTGATTAAGGAGCGTTTTCTATGGAGGATATAATTATGGAGCCACACAGTGAACCATTACCCTGTTGAATGCTTCATGTTTGAGGTATTTTCACATTCCAACTTTACATTAAAGTGTTTATTAAACAGGAAAAAAACATGAACAGGTATTGACACTGTTCATATTAGATCATCTCAAAATTATATATATGGCAAAGCCATAAACAGTGGGTGAGAAGCCATCTTCCCACACTTGCTGTCATGGCCATGGCACAGAGTTGGGAAGCAGTGGGCGAGTGAGGCGCTCGCCCGGGGACCCGGAAGCCAGGCTGGTCAGGTGCGCAACATGGGGCCTCCCCTGCCTCGCGCACTCTGCCTCATTTTCACATTTTGTAGATTAGCCTGTGCTGTTTATTAGACAAACTAGGGATTCCTTTTTAAATTTATTCTGTCTAATTAGTATTTGCAGAAGCTGTGAAATATTACAAAAATATGGTACGTTTGGTAAGATGTGGTTCCCAAGTGTCATTTTTCCCGAGTGTTTTCCAGTGTGTCATTTTTCCTCAGGTCTTTCAAAGTGAATAAATGCTACCTGGGGAGAGAAATGGTTGTGTTTCCCTTGGAGTAGGTTTGTGCCTGCTTTCTGATGAAGATCAGCAGACCATGGTTCCAAGGGCTCCAGATAAATCAGCAGCCTAGCGCTGTTGAGAAGCAGGCACCAGTAAGCTACAGTGTGGCTTGGCTTTTGTCTCTTCCTTTCTCTGTTTAGGAAAGTATGAGATGAGTTTTAGGGTTATGTTCCTAGAGCTCACTTTCCCATAAACGGAATTTGGATAAATTGGCTATAGATCCAGAGAGCTGAGCTGAAAATGCAAGAAGGAAAAGCACCTTAAGTGACTCCAGCTATTTCTGAAGCAGTGGGCCTTGCAAGTTGAGTCCTTAAGCATATTTGATGGACGCTCTGGGACCTAGTTCCAGGAAAAGTTTATAGGCACAGAATTTCACAGACAGAGACCTCACCCATGTTCAGAAGAGAAAAACCAAATTTTAAGACTTCTCTTTCACATGGCTCAAAAGTAAAACATGAAAAGATTTAAACTTAGAAGTCTCATGCTCCTAATCTCATTTACCAGTATAGATCAATCATTTTTTCCCACTTCTAATTTATTCCAATGTTTTATTAAGCCAGTACAAATGAATATATATTCATTTCTCTTCCCCCATACTGCTTTTTTTTTTGGCCCTGGCTTTTATCACTTGACTCCATATCAATACACAGAGACCTGTCTCAGTCTTTTTATGGATGTGTAGTACTCCATGTCTGCATAGAGCCCAGTTTCTTAAGTAGTGCACCACGCAGGGACACTTGGGTTGTTTCCAGCTGGTTAACTGTCCTAAACAGTGCTGTCATGGATAACTTTGCCCGTGTGTCATTTGGCGATGGAATTCTGGAAGAATTGAAGGGTTAAAGAGAAAATCACCTTGGAGAAACATCACCTAGTCATAAATTAGCTGGACCACTAAAAATCACAATAAATCATGCTGTGTGCTACTGTTCACTTTAATATATATTTCTTATTTTGAAAAGAGCCGTGACATTTGAGTTGTACTAAATCCCTTGAACTCTCTAACTCTGTCCACTTAGGGAGAAAAATTGTCCCCTTCTAATGGGTCACCCTTTAAAATCATGTATGTGAATTAAATAATGAGTCACTGTGACTCATCTGTGAGGTACAATTTTCATGGACATTTTCCCATAGAACAGGGACATTCAGCAAAATTTGTATTAATAACACCTCTCCAGCTTTTTTGCATTTTTATTATAGATTCAGTCAAAGATGTACAGATTAGGAGTTCTTCACCAGAAGAAGGTGGCAGTGGTTTCCAGAGTAAAGGTAACATCCTTTCTCTCTGTGTGTATAAAAATAGCCTTCGTGGTGCACTGTTTTGCCTTCTCTCCAAGTTGCTTGTGAATCCAGACCACGTGGTCACCAGTGAGAAACCCATCCACGCGTCCCGCAGCTCTGCAGTCTCTGTGTCATCTCCGTGTGCGAATGGAGCTGGGTTTCTCAAGTAGTGTACCGCTGAACTTTTTGAAGGACTCCACTTCCTCTCTAACATTTCACAGTGGATTTTGAAAAGTACAATTTAAAACCCCTCTGCATCTAATTGACTTCCTTCTTTTCCAGCACTGTCGAAGGAGCCGGATTTGGAAGGGGTGGAAGAGGGCTGGTGGGCGGGTGAGGCTGACCTCCCTGCCATCTCTTGCGCCCTTGCGGGTGGACTCTGCGCACGCAGGCCGCACTGTCCGAGTCCTCCAGGTCCTTCCAGGTCACTGCCTGGAGAGTCACACAGTGCTGATCCCCAGGTGGTCAGCATTTCCAAAACTTTAGCCAAGCGTAGGACAGGGGTGCGGGTGTTTATTAACGAAAGGCCCTTCAGACATTTGAGGGGAAGGGAAACTGGCTTGTTTTTCTTGCCTGCAGTGCGAGGCAGCTCTGCAACTCTTTATTATTTTCAGTTGTCAAGAAAGGTAGTCCTGTGTATTTGATTGCATCCTTTCCCTCCCCTACTCCTTTTCATGACTCTGTAGAACTTTAAATATTCCAAAGGGAAGGAATGTGACAGTTCTTTTCTTAGGTAGTTTCCTAGTGGTGCAAAAATAATTAGACCATTTCATCCCTGGCTTGGGGAGCAAATTGTTGTCAGATGGAAGGGGAGGGGTTGTGGGAGCTCAGCTTCGCCAAGCTGCCATAGCAGAGTCCACCGACCCAGGGGCTCAGACAGCACAGGTTTTTTCTGTCAGTTTCGGAGGCCAGAGGTCTAAGAGGAGGAAGGGGTCAGCAGGGTTGGTTACTTGTCTTTGGCATCTTTGTGTCCAGGTTTTCTCTCATGAGGAAACCCATCAGATCGTACCCATTCTAAGAGCCTTGTTCTAATCATCCCTTTAAACACTTTATCTCCAAATTCAGTTACATTTTGAGGTGATGGAGAGTTTCAACGTAAGGATTTGGGGGAGACACCCTTCAGCCTGGCAGAAGGGTCTGTTGCAGCCTTAGAAAGTCAGCAATAACAACAGAGGGGATGGGCAGGGACTGGCATCGAGCCAAGTCCTGTGCTGCTTTTCTCTGCACCTCAAGGTTATACCCATGGGAAGGGCGGGACGGTAATCATCCCGATTTTATGATAAGAAAATGGAAACATAGAAAAAGTAACTTAATCCAGTTTAGTACAGTGCAATAAAGTGATATTTTACAAATAGCTCAAGTCTGTAGCACTGTGCATACTGCTCTGTGGAACAGTTGAAAGAAACTGGTACAGGAGGCAGCTGAAGCTCTAGAGACAAACTCTGCCCCCTACACCCTCATCATTTGTGGAAGCGCTGATGCCAGAAGCTCGTGTCTGAGGCCCTGTCTGTACCTTAGTACATTCCTGAGAAGCTGTGTCCCTCTCCACACAAAGAATCCATTTTCAGCCCTCTGATACAGATTATGACACATTAATGCCAAATGCCTTCTACTGCCTGAAAAATCTGCCATTTTTTCCTCCTTGGGCCACTTCTCTCCTCCTCCAGGTGGTCAAAAAACTTTGCTCACAGAGCCTTATGGTGCGTACATGAATGGAAGAAAGCATCACAAGTAAAAACCATTTTTTTTCTTTATCAGCCTGCAACCCTTTTACAGGAATAAAAGGTTTTTCTCAAAACACAGCCCTCCTCTGCCCTTCTTCCCAAAATGAAGATCAAGTGTTTGGTCTCCCTAAGTCTACCTTGAAAGAGCTGGAGAATTAAACTTCCTCTCAGGTGCTCGTCCCATCCCCCTTGAATGTGTGACCTACATCTCTCACTCTCTGAGGTTTAACAGAATTGGTACTGCAGAAGCACATATTGACTGTCAAAGGTTAGCTACACTGCTCTGATTTTTTAAAACATTACAGTTTTTGTCAATTTTGTTTTAGAGAACACAGTTTGTGAGGTTATTCTCTCATATTGCAATGCTGAAAATAGTGCACAATACTGATGCAAACAGAGAATGTCATAGGGAGTTAAAGTGAAATTGAAAAAAAGGAGTATTTGAATGTTTGTTTTGTTAAAGAGAGAAAAACTCACATCGTTTTTCAAAAGATGGTAAATAAAGCAATGAAAAAGAGCCTATCGGCTTTTGGCACCAAAATGAAGTGTTTGGATGCCTCAATAAAGGTGCTTTTGTGGATTGAGGACTGCGCAAAAGCAGCAGGAACTCTTGCACTGAATGGAGCCCTAAGAAGCAGGGGTGTCGTCATCCGACCCCCAGAGCAGGAGGTATTATCTGTGGGATAAGGAAACTGGAGAGCACTTCCTGGGAACAGGAGTATCTTTGTGCGTGGAACCTGAGAGACTCCATCTCAGGCCCCAGCTGTGCTTGAGGCCAGCACTGTAGGCAGACTGTGCAGAGCGGAAACGCACAGGGGAGAACACAGGGCCGCGGAGGTGGGGTGAGAATGGTCCAGAATTGCTCCTTTAATAAAGCTGCGTGGTGCTTCAGGGGCCCAGGGCCCACCCTACAGGACTGCTTGTGCCTTTTGTTTTCAGAAGAGGTTTGAGGACTGACTTGAAAAAGGAATTGGTAGTGTCTTCAGGTCTCAAAGTGCTGCTGAGTTTTTGGAGGACGTTATACGTTATAATCCTAATATGTCATTCATGCTCTGCTGTCAGAATTCAGCTGACGCTATGTCATGTATCTCATCTTTTGCTTTTGATCCTACATTAACTGCCTAATCCTGCCTAATTAAGAATAACTGCCTACATTAACTGCCTAATTAAGAATATATATTTCTTCTGCATGATAATAGCAATAGAAGGCTTCAGATCCTTTGGCGCGCCTTAATCTTAGCTTTCTTTAAGACTATTTCTAGTCTTTGTTTTAAAAGCACCTTTTATAAATTGATCTGTTTTACTCCTTTTGTTTCGAGACCTCTTTGGCAAAAGTGATCTGCATTTAGTAAGAGACATGTGGATACTGAAGTCCTGATTTTAAGTATTTAAGGAATAATTATCACAATGGAAATCTTTAAAAAAAAAGTGAATGGGGGCATTACCTTTGACCATAACAGTAATAGTTTCTTTTTGACCAATCTAAATAAAAATACCTTTATTTTCATGAAAATAAGATTGTTGATAGTAATTTTGCCCCACAAATATGTAGAAAAATACTGGTTTTGTGTTCCTTCAGTCTGGTTTTTTTGAAGTGATTTATAGAGTCCTTTAGTTATGGATCTTTAATTTGTGTTACCTGTTTCCTTTTCTGCAAAACCTTCTCTGACTTTGCCTACTTCTTGTAACTTTTTCCTGCTCTAAGTTTCTTTAGCTACACTTTGTATCTCCTCGCCCACTAGTAGCATCTCACGTGACCATGGTTCAACAATCAGCACAAACCCTGACGCTGTGCTGTGAATTAATTGCTAGTCCTTATTATGGGTTTTACTTCGTGTCCGTTTCCAATCTGGGCTCCACCTCAGATTTCATTTCCTCCAATTTGGGGTAGATCCTCATTCTTTATTTTTCTTTCATGACCCTGAAACTTTCAAGGCATACCAGCCTTTTGTGGTGTAAGATAGCCCCTAATTTGAAGTTATCTCATGTCTTCTCATAATTAAATTTACCTTACACATTTTCAGCAAAGTCAACACTGAAGCAGTTGCGCTCTTAGGGGTCATGTTAGAAGGTACAGGTGGGTCCTGGTGTGTCTTCTTGCCAGAGTATTGACCTCTGGTTAAAATCATGACCGCAGTATTTCCCAACCACTGTAAAGTTACTGTTTCTCTTTTTGTAGTTATAAATGCCTATGAAGAGATTTTTTTTTTTATTTTATCAGTGCACTTTAGATATATATAATGATAACACTTATCATAGGGAATTTGTACTTGTACATGATATATCTTGCTTCTTGAGATATTTTTATAAACTATACAAATACTCTCTTTCTCATCAAACTTTTCCCCACTAATTTTGGCATCTATGAACCCTTCTTGTCTGCAACAATTATTACTATACTTCTGGCTTATGATATTTACTTTTTTCATTCCTTCTAAATTTATCAGTTGAAATTCTTCTGTAAGAAAGAGCTGTCCCTGTGCCTCATGCATATTGATTGAGTTATCGTTTACATCAGTTAGAATCACAGTCATTTATTTTATTCTGTGTGATGTAATCCAGTACTGCTCCCCCCCCCCCCGCATTGTTCCACCTTTGTCCATGAGCTGTTCCTTCTGTGCGCTTTCAGCATGCTCCCATCATGCTTACTTCGGGTAATCGTTCATTTGTTCAAGAAGCGTTCCTGCTTCCTTTTACTAGAGATGGGTTTTAGAAACTAAGATCTGTATGCTGGGTATGTTCAGGGCTATGTAGTGCCATGACTTTAAGCCCCCTCCACAGATACGTGTGTACTAACCTATGTGTACACTAACATCTAGATAGAAATTCTGTCTCCTGCCTCTCTCGGCCCTTCCATCCCTGCCTCCAACTCTGTACTCTGCGTGTGTGTGTGTGTGTGTGTGTGTGCGCGCGCACACCATACTCAAACCTCCAACTGTAATCCCCCAACGAAAGGTTAATTCTAACCTTCTTCCTTTCCTTGTTTCTAACCTTTTTCTTATAAGATGACCTGGTTCTCATTATCTAAAATACACTTTATTTGTTCAATCATAGTCTTAAAGTTTTTTTTCTCCATTTGACTATTTCTTTACTAATTATTTACAATTTTTGTGTGTGTGTTTGGTTTCCAGTATAAAAGCAAAATGCCTTTTCCCAGTGTTAGTTTGCTTGGTTCTTTTCTTCCTACCTGCTTCAGTGTAATTGTATTTTTTGGCTAGGTTCATTTGTTACTGTTTATACTCCATTTTAAGCACATACTCACACCCACCTTACCTCCCTCATTAGCTTGCTATGACTTCCATAACAAAGTACCCAGACTGGGTGATTTATTTGTTTTTTCACAGAAAATTTATTTTCTGGAGGCTGAAAGCTAAGATCAAAGTATTGACAGGGTTAATTTCTTCTCAGTTTCTTCTGAGGCCTTTACTGGCTTTTGTTATGTGGTTTTCTGCTGTCTTCACACGGCCTTTCCCCTGTGTATGTCTGTGTCCTCATCTCTTCTTACAAGGACACCAGTCATGTTGGATTAGCGCTCACCCTAATGACTTTATTTCAATTTAGTTAACACCTTAAAGACTCTGCCTACAAATAGTCACGTTGTGACACACTGGTAGAGGTTAAGACTTCAGCATATGAGTTTGGGAAGGCACAATTCAGCCCATAACTCCCCGATCCTGGTTGATTTTCATTATTTATTTGGGGGTGTATGTGAAATAGAACCATGATTCTAGGAGTCAGCACTCAGTTTTCTTAGTACATATGCTTCTTAAGGTACAATGGGTTTATGTTCCAATAAGCTTGTCATAAATTTAAAATATTCTAAATGGAAACTTGATTCAATACGTCTAGCCTTCTGAACATCACAGCTTAGCCTCGCCTACCTTAACATGCTCAGAACACTTCCATTAGCATGCGTTTAGGCAAAATCACCTAACACAATGGCTGAATACTTCGTGTAATTTATTGAACTGAAAGCAGAAAACCATCCTGGAGTTACAAAAATCATAAGTCAGGGGCCATCTGTAGTTGTACCACTTATTTATTTCTTCCCAGCATCCCTTGCCTTTGGTCCTCATAAGCAAACATGATGTCCTCACAACACTAAGACAGTGAATCTTTTTCTTTGTGACATTTTAAATTATATACTCAGCCATCAAATTAAAATGTCAAAAACATATCTAAAACGCAAAAACACAAAAAAGCCAGACTTTCTTCTTGTTTCCTTCCCACACTCCACTTTTTAATTTCTACGTTGTGTATCTCCTTTGCTGTCAAGTACCTAAAACGTTTGTCTTTAACCCGCCTCATTTAGTCAGTTTTCACATCTGTCTTCTTTCTTTGTAAAAGTCAACTGTGTCTGTTCCAACGCACTCTACTCCACGCCATTCTACTCCTTTCCTATGTCCTGGTCATCTAAAATCCAAACTGTTGTCATCATTTTCTGCCCCCATTCCTGACTCGTTAATGTTCTCATGCTTCAGGGAGATTGATTGAATGCGCAGGATGAGCGTGGACTCAGAGCTTTACCTCTTTCTGCCTGTTCTCAGGACTCTCAAGAGCTTCTGGTTCTAAACTTCCTCCCAGTCAGCTGAAGTCCCCCACCTGGTTCTGATCCCCTTCGCCTTCCCTTAGCTGCAGTTCCTACCCAGCTTTTCTTCCCACCATCTGCTGATGGTGCTTACCTCTGGATCCTGAGCTGAGTCTGAGGACAGGTTCCTTACTACCGTGAACCTGAAGAAGCTAGAAGCAGCCTTGCACTCCCACCTTGTTCATGGGTAGCTTTCACTGTTGTTGGAGTTTTAGCTCCTTTCCCATTCCTGTCATTCTCTGACCTCTGCATTTCTACAAGTTCCATGTTTCCCTGGTGGGTCAGATGCCCACCCTTCGTGGTAGGATCAGTGGTGCCTTTACTGGATGTATTGCACGTTTACTTACTGTGTACAAGGCCTGTGACACATGAAATTGTCCACAGCCTACATTTGCACGAAGGAAGACAGGATGACAAAAGCTCCCTGCTTCCTGAACCCCTCACTCCTGCTGTGCCGTGTCTTTCTGACAAATGTGAACTTGAAATTTGAGATATGTCATGAGGAAGTTTCCCATGAGTCTTTAACCAACATTACTACACTCATTTTTAAGCCTCAGTCTCTTCCTATTTCATAGAGAATTTATATTACACATAAGGCGATTCATTTCTCTGACAGCTCTTTTTTGATTTTTTAATTAATAGCCCTTGCTTGACAGTCTGTATTTTTAGAAGGGAAAAAAGGAAATTATTTAGTAAAGGTTGTAGTAAATGAAACTTTAGATGTCAATTAACTTGATTCCCTGTAGGTCATAATTTTTTGTCAACCAAAGAATTTATTTACTTGGCAATAAGGTTTTCTTTGCTTGCATAAAAAGTGCTTTGTGCAGAATTGTGCTCTTACTTGATGTGATCCTTGGTTCAGTGTGCCATCTCTTCTATCACAGGCCCATTTAGAGGGGAAAAACAACCAGTGCTTTGCTTTGGGTCTTTTAAAGAAGAATATGAGGCCTGTTGTGGGCCCATAAATGCCAAATCCCAGTGCGTGATGGTCTGCTGGGAGAGGCTTTGCAGTATTCTGAGATTGTTTTCTTTGGGTACCATGGATATATCATGCCATTTTTTACAGTTGTTAGTTGTCTTAGATTTGAGAAGAAACAGGAAGTCATGCTGTTTTCACATTCTTTTTCCTTTGAGTTTTTAAAATTTACTTTACAACAAATATAGGGAGGTAGAACTGAGGAAGTTAAAAAAATTCTTGTTAGTAAAGCAATAAACAACATGAATAAAAGGCTAGATATAATTGACATGAATGTAGAGGTTATTCCTGGTGACTCCAGAGCAAGAAATGGGCCCCCGGGGTCTGGTTCGGTGCTGGGTAAATTTGGGAGGAGCAGTGCAGCAGAAGCGGAAACGACCAGCTCTGCCTGTACAGCAGACATTCTCCTTCGAAGCCATTGTGCTGCGCGGACTAGGGGGAGAACATATGGAAACTTTCAAATGGAGTAAGAATTTATATAGGCTAAGAAAAATATCCAATTTCCGAAAAAGACAAGAATGAGCTTTTTAAGATTCGCTTTCTTGGGCCAGTGAGATGGCTCAGCGGCTTAAGCGCCTGCCCGGCAAGCGCGAGGGCCCGAGTTCAACTCCCGGATCCCACATACGAAAAAGGGGCCGGTGATATCGCTCAGCGGCACGGGCGCCTGCTGGCGCTCGAGATCCTGAGGTCAACCCCCCAGTACCCACAAAAAAAAAAAAAAGATTCGCTTTCTTTAAAATGCCTCACAAATCACATGTAAGGGTATTTATTTTCACTTGTGTGGCTGCTTCCTGGGAGGAGGAATGAAGATGTGTTTTTAATAAGCAAGAAGTGGCATTGTAGCCCTGTGAGGTAACCAGTTGGCTCTCAGACCACATTACATTTCTTTTTTTTATCAATTCACGTCAGCAGGCACTGTTTGTTGTACGTCTCAGAGAGGACCTCCCTCCAGAGGTACACAAAGCCCCAGTCCGTGAGGCCGTCCAGAGAGCCTGGCGCGGGGAAGGCATCTGTCACTTCACATTTCACTGAGTAAGGAAATTGCAGCTCTGGCTAGCACAGGAGAAGAGAGACATCTGGTTTCCAGGGTGCCTTGAGAATTTCCTTGAGCTCCAATTAGAGTCAGTGTGGTAGAATGTAATCCACTGCGTCTGGATATTCCCACACATGAGACCCAACGGCAAGGCAGTGCCTGGGAGCCAGCAGAGCGAGACCAGAGGAGCTGCGGCCGGTCTGGGCAATGGGCAAGCGCCGTCAGAGCTGCATGGTCACCATCTGTGTGCCTGTCCCTGCTGTGTCCCCCTGTCCCTGTCTGAGTGTCTGTTGAACCCTTCTCTGCTTTTGTTGCCAAGTGGCTTGCTCTGACTGCTGGGTAGGGAGAGGCAGGGCCAGGGTTCTGGACAGCAAGCCTCAGATCAGCTCCCCACTCACCATGCCAAACGGAATTAAGCCAATTGACACGTTGGACTCGCTTCCCTCTGTCAGCTCAGCCTACTGCAGCAGCGGGCAGCCGGGCACCTGCAAGTACTGGATCCTCGACCTAGGTACACCAGCTTTCTAGATGCTCAGCCTGCACCTCTTTCTTTGCCTGTTTCCTCTCAGGGAGTTGCTGGAATGGTTGACATGCTTCCTGCTTTGACACTGGCTGCCTTGTGCAGGGCTGCATGGGGACGGTGTGTGGGGGAACCCATAGAATGGGATGAGAAACAGGACACGGTGCTCTGCTCGCCATGAGATATTGCCAGGCATTTTTAAATATCTGGGTACCGTTTTGGTCATCTCTCTTTTTTTCCCCTCATAAATTGCATGTAAATAGTCTAAAGTACTCTTTGCTACAAATTGCCTTCTTAGGACTTTGGTTGGTTTTATGTCTGTTTCGGGTTTAACTCTGTGTGGGGTTTTCAGACCACTTGGGAAACAGAGCAGTGTCCTGGTGTTGGTATTTAGATTCTGTGGTTCTTTCTCATAAGAACTGCAGACATATGATAATGTAAAGTTAGATGGGGAAGCAGGGTTCTCCTCTCACCATTATATTTCAAGGGAGAGTGAGTGCTGGTTCTGGCTTTGTACACACAACTAGAGAAAAGAAAGGAAAACATGATTCCTTTAAAGGTCATTTGAGAAGTACTGTAGATAAGTTTGACTTTGAGGAGAAGGCAGGAAGATATAATAGGACGAGTGTAAGGGAAGAATTAGGTATGCAGATACCCACAGAACTCTGCCCTTTGATGGCCCAGAGGTGGCCAGGTTTCCATCAGTGACGTTTGAATCTGTCCAAATCACACAACTAATAAAATGACTTTCTTGCAGGACAGCACCTGCAGACCACTGGGATGGTTTCTACCAGAATTTCAGTCCTGGCCTGGGTCACTTTCAATATTTGCATTGACTTTGATGCCAGCTGCTCTCCATATATGCACTTAGGAGTGGGCACCGAGACAGAGAGCCAAGGGGAGCTGATAAGACTTTCTGGGCTCTTGCAGTTGATTGTGAGCTCACTCAAGAAGAAGGGTCAGTTGGGGTGGAGGAACCCCCCAGAGAAGGGGGTGTATGAGAGTCAGAGGGGGGCCAGGAGACATGCATTCAGCATCTGGAGGGGAAGTGGTGCTACTTAACCTCTGTGTTTCATGAAATGACAGAAAAACATCATTATCTGATTCATGGGCCTTAAAAGGTAAGTGTTGGCTCTTCGAATGTTGACTTTGTTGCTATGAACAAAATCTTCAATAATATTTCTTGTATTTTTTGTCCACAAAACTATCAAAGCATTTTTTAAAGGCACTGATCATAATTTTTATCATCTTGATGTTAATTACATTGTTCCAGAATGGTCTGTCTAGGTGACCTCGCTGTCTGGAGGTGTATGAGGCTGAGTAGGTCCATCAGGACACTGGGCTTAGGAATCCTGCTATGGGTGGTTAGAAGGAGGTGGTGCATAAGTTCCATCAATTGAAAATAGTAATACATGCAGTAAAAAGAATAATCGGAAATGTCAAGTCTGATCCAGTCTCAGCTACGAGTGAGTGCTGGACCTTGTGTAATTGTCTTCTCTCAGTGAACTTCACCTTGGGCTGCAAAATGGGAATAACAACAGAACATCCCCCTCTGGGTATCATAAAAATCCCAAAAGCTTAGCCCAGAACACTTCAGTGAACAGGCTGGCTAAAGGGTAATGGATCTTAAGGCACAGCATTCTTTCTGTGGAAGTAATTTTGAATCCTAGCAATATTTTAATTCCTTCAGAATTTTTATGAAAGGATATTATCAAACTTGTTTTCTGAAATTCTGGGGGATAATTGTGCAGTCGTATTTTTGGTTTCCCTAGATACATTTTTGTCCTGGTAATTCTCAAACTATTAGAAAACTATTCTTCAAGTTCTCACCACAGAGTTTTTAAGCTAACACAGATTTGAAAAGAATAGGTGACCCACAAATTTTCTGGGGGAAATTATCACTTCACAGTAAAGGATAGATGAAAGAAAGCAGAACTGTTCCCTCCATTCTACCCAGGAAAAAGTAAATGTCCATCCTTTTCCAAGTCTCATAGTAATTCCAAGGCAACTTCTTGAATAGTGTATTATATCAGAGTGATAGTTCAGTGCACTCTGATTCAACCTGATCATTGATTATGGGAAATATATATGCATCAGGCTTGAAAAGGAAAAATGATGCTGGATAGTATCCAAGAAAAAAAATCCCAAAGTAACTTTACAGTCCTATCAGACCATTTAGAGTAATTGTGGAGCCTTTCTTAGACCTGCAAGCAGTCTGGGCCTGCATTTGGTGCTATACTTAGCGGTACTTTTTCTGCTTGCTGGCGCATGGCAGTGGGTCATCCTCCTGTCTAAAAGTGACCTGGTCTGGTTTGGAGAAATCCGTATGGAAGCCTGTTGCCATTCCCAATAACTTACACAGCCATGAGCCAGGAGAGTTTAAGCAATTGTTAGAAAAAGAACTCAGGAGAAGATAAGGTCAAGAACTGTGAATTATCTTTTAGGAGGATTCCAAAGGGAAAGCCCAGTTATATTGATAAGGCAGTGGTACTGTTAAATTTGTTGTTACTCTGAAAGAATTATGCACTTTTAACACTGAACAGATCCATATATTAAGTCTTTTGTCTTTCCCTTCTTTGCTTGGGAATGTAGATTATCAACAATGTGAATTTTGCTTTTATATAAAGAGAATGTACCAAAGATTAAATATTTTGTAAAATACATAATATCAACCTGTTCTTAAAGTATGTAAGTACAAGTACATTAACTTGTACGCTAACATCACTGTGTAGTTCATATTGAAGATGTCGGTGCATAAGCACTTTCATGTGAATAGAAAAAAAACTGCAAGAATTCCTCACAATATTATAATTTTTCAACTATGAAGACTTTTGTTTCAGAGAAGTTACTGTGCAGACTAAATTCAGTCTCATTCCCTTTTGCCTTTAAGTATCTTTAAGTGACTCTGTTTAAGAGCTGATGTGCATTATAATAGGAATATCGTATTACTGTAGAAGCCAGAACTCCAGTGTCCCTGTCCCCTCCTTGTTATTTTCTCTAAACAGCACTTTCTTCATCAGCCCCACCCCAAAAAGAAGGATACACTTGCTGCTGTGGTTATTGTAGTCTTTAAAATCCTCACTAAAGCTTAGGTGTTCCATTTTTCCTTTTAAGCAAACTGCACTTTATAAATTTTAATTTATGTCCACACTTTTTTAGAAAAAAAGTATATACTGAATGTACAGCTATTTCCAGCCAAAAAAACTAAGAAACTTTATTTAGTGTTATAACCTATTTTGGAATACTAAATGTTTTAAGTTGTTATTAAAAATCAACTGAAACCTCACCTCAAAGTGCCCTGGAAACCCGAGGCTGGGAGCTTTTGGATGAAATGGCCTTCCCTGGCTCTGGAATTCTGCCCCTCTATGGGCAGGAACAGGCATCCCCCAGAGCTGCAGTCCTCTTTGCTGTGTGCTCTAAGTGCACCTCAGCTGCCCCGAGGGGAACCCAAATTTATGGCTTTTCATCCTGAAGAATTTCCTCCAGGTGCTCCAGGTTGGCCCCTGGGGCAAGTCCATAAACACAGGCCTGTCTGCGGGGAGTGAGGGTAATGAGCCGTGGAATGCCTCCAGGGAGACATCCTCCATTTCCTCTTCCTGTCTACCAGGAACGGCAGTGGGGCCAGGCAGCCACAGCCCAGATGCTGCCATTGATTTTTGAGTTTTCACATAAAACCAAACAAATGCGAACCAAGCATATCCCACACAAGAGCCCTCTAAAAGTATGTGCCAGCTGGAACACACCTGGGGATGGCACAGATGCGGAGCAGCAGAGAGGAAGGAGCACCCATAGACAACCACTAATCACACTTAGACACATTCTTTTCTGGTCTTTGTATACATAAAATGATGCCTCTTTTATTGATGCTTTTAATATCAATATCACAACAGATCATCTCAGCTTCCTATGTCCATTTTCTCAGATGCAGTTGAACAAAGTTTCTCTCACTACATCTTGCTAAAATTGACTCTTCATACTGTAGTGAAAATGGACCTGTGCCTCTCAGAGTGAAAGACTAGGTGCTCTTATGTCTAGGAACACAGCCATTGAAGGGCTTCTGAGTCAAAGCCCTAAGGTAACTTTACCTTCCTCTTTTATCTCTTAAAACTGGTAGATTATTCTAAGAAGTGACTGAGGGGCCAGAGGCACATGAAATTGAATAAGAGATTTCAGTAGCAGAAAAGGACTGTGCTGTGCTTTTTGTGATGACGTAGGAACTAAAAATTGAATGTTCTCCCCTTTGTCTCTCCCTACTAAAAGGAACAACAACACACAGTGCCTGTCTCAGTCATTCTCCACCCCAGTCCCCACGCAGAGCCTGTTCGGTTACTTCCTGCAGTTGCTTGTAGTGCCATTTTATCACATGGAGCACTAATTAGAGCCAAGGACAAGATCACACATTAATTGGTGTTCCTAGCAGAGGCGCTCTTTTCATTCCCTTTGTTTCTGAGCCTGCTTTGTTTCCTCCTGCAGTAACTCCAGGCCTCCCTCCCTCCTTCCTTCTCTCTGTTACTGGTGGCTTGGACACCGCAAGAGTCCTCAACAGGGTGACTTTTTGGCCAGCGGTGAGGGAGATTCTTAGAAAGCTGCCTACTCCTGAGGTACCAGGACCATGGAATATAGGTAGGGCTTTCAACTCCCAGGTCAGGTATATGAGTAACTCTAAAAGCGGGGCCTCCAACCCGCTTTTCTTGTTGTTCTTTGGCTTTTGTTATAGTTTTAGTATGTGCTGTCCTGGAAAAGTGGAGGCAGTCCTCAAAATGCAGATTTAAAAAATAAAATTCAATGCTCTTCAGTACTTAAAAGAGAAAGGAGGAAAGATGTCATAAAATCAAACCAGGTAAAGAGACAGGGTCACAGCCCTTCACCCTTTGTGTGCTTGGGAGTGGACGGTGATGTGCAGCGCCCACGCATGTGCTGGGCTTCTTACCTCGGACTCTGCGATTCATATTTCAGTCCTGTTTTTCTACTAGTTCATTAGCTTTAGTTGAAGCACCATTTTGCTTTTGTTAGAATGTTACCAAAATCCATTTGTAAAAGAATTCCTAGTTCGTTATGTTTTTTTTTTTTTTCCCTTTGTCTTCAAATTAAACCACCAAGGATTCCAGATATTTGCTTTGTGGTTTGGGAGAAAATCATCTGGTTCCTCATTCTACACAGCTGTAACTCTTTGAAAGCTAATGTGTCCCTGGAGCCCGGGACCGTAGCTAACCTAACCTGTAGAGCATGCTGAGAGTGATAGTGCTGCGGCTCCTCACGGAATGCTCCAGGTGATTCCCCCTTAGTGCTGTTTGAAAATGAGTGTACTGCTCTGTGTCTCTGTGACAGTGTTGGTAAGTTCACGTTTCTTAGCATGTTTTGGTTATGTTCATCCTTAAACAATTCATACACTGTTAAGGATCTGAAAGACTTTTCCATGCTGACTTCTGAATCTGGTGTTCATTTTAATGGAATAATAATACATTTATATATGACCAAAGAGAATTCTGTCACCACCTGAAGTAAATCAGCCTAACAGTGTAAACCACTAACTGCAGAATGTTCTTCTAAACCATTTTGTGTGGGAAGGTCTTTGGATGTCCCCTGCTTTGTTTAAATGTTTCAACCTACACATTTTTACCTTTTACCTTTGAAAATGTAGAAATAGTTCATTAGCTTTAGTTGGAGCACCATTTTGCTTTTGTTAAGGCATTCTAAGTTATTTCACTTTTTTTCAATAAGTCATAAAATTGGGGCAGGGGGATATAGCTCAGCAGCGCAGCACCTGCCTGGCAATTTGCGAGGTCCTGAGTTCAATTCCTGGTACCAAAAAATAAATAAATAAGTCGTAAGATTACAGTAACCAAAAGTATAAATATTCATTGTGAAGGATGCAGTTCCAAATGTAAGGCTTCTTCAGGTAAGATTAGCTCTTTCGGTGCTAACACTTGGTGCTGAGTGTCAGGCGTCCTTGTGCTGCTGAGTTTGGGATTGGAAAGGCAGGAATGCACAGACGGAATGGGCTGCAAGCGCCACGTTATTACCTGCTCCCCCGCATTACCTTTCTGTTCCCATAAATGATGATTGAATACCCAGGGCCATAATAAATACTACATTGCCTTGGGAATAACTTCTCAGAGAAATTAAGAATCAAGAACACATTATTTTATAACAGAGGGAACCTTGTTATTCCTAAATTAGCAGTATACTAAATAATTCATAATCTGGTAAACACACTGAATTTTTCTTTGTTTAATAAACTCTCATTATGTACTATTGTTAAGTAATTCTGTGGTGAAAAAAATAAAATAAAACAGCCATTCAACTTTTTGGAAACACAGAGCATCTCGAGATGTGAAATGAGTAGAGGAGCCTTCAGAAGCGTCCAGTTTCAGAACATCTAGCAGCCCGGAGTGCAGGCTGGCGCTGCGAGATGTCGCCCTGCAGGCTGTCTCACTGCCTACGTGGTGCCACCTCAGAGGACGTGGGGTCCCACGCACATGCTCACCTGTGGAGCCCCTGTGGAAGCGGCCCTCAGTCCCTCCAGAGCAGCCCTCACCCTGGGCTGCTGCCCTTCGTGCCTCCCATGGGAGGCTGAGGTCCATGTGCGAAGCAGTACCCCGTGGGCTCCATGTGAGCAGCAGGGCCCTTCGCTGGTGAGAGAACCTCCCCTGTGAGGGCTGACGGGGAGATACCTTTCACCCTTCTAAACCTTGCCCCACCTAACCCTGACCGCCAAGTAGATCGGGCAGGAAGAATGGGGAGCCAGGTTTGGAGGGGCAGCAAAAGCTGTTAGAAATGTCTTGGACACGGAGGCTGAGGAAGGAGGAGAGCTGGCAGGATTTGTGTGTATGTCTTTCCAGTCTCGTTTTTATGTAACTTTTCTTTAAAGCATCCTTCTTGCATCCAGCAAGGCTATCTTGAAACATCTGCTTTTGTCCTTGTGTAGAAGTCAGGACTGAGTCCACATCACCTCCCATTCATTGCTGGCAAGGTAGTTCTTTGGTGATTCTTCTCCCTTAGTGATAACTCTGAGTTTTGGTTTCAGAAAAAGCCTGCTGTTCATCCCTTCCAAAGGTACATATTTTAGAGGCTGACCACATAAAAAGCAGTCACAATGGCCCTGTCATTCTAAGATGACAGGAATATGGGCTAGAAACTCTCCTTAAATAAAGTCAATATTGTGCAGAATAGAGAATATTAACATTTAAAAGTACAACCCAACATAAAGGTAGAGTTAAAAAGCAAGAGTAACCTGGTATGGTAGCACACACCTGTAATCCCAGCTACTTGGGAGGCTGAGGCAGGAGAATCACAAGTTCAAGACCGCCCCAGGCAACTTCGTAAGACCTTGTCTAAAAATATAAAGGCTGGGTGTGTAGCTCAGTGCTCCCTGGGTTCAATCCCCAGTACCACAAAAGAAGGAAGGAAGGATTGTAATAGGAGACAGAGAAGAAAACCTCGTATTTTTAATAACTGTGATTTTGAACAATGTTTGAAGTCTGGCAGCTGAGCCTTCAGCCCAGGGGCACCTGGTTCTCTGTCCCGCCCCTGGAAAGTGATGTGCGAGAGGTGGCAGGACAAATGCTTTAGCAGGCGGTATGAGGACAATGTCATCTCAACCCCCATCTCTGCCAGGGGGCAGTGAACACAGGGCTTCTGGAAACAGTGGGCAGGGGCATGGTTTCCTGTGCAGCGGATGCTGCTGTTTCTCTGGGCCCATGTCTCCACCGCTGCCCTTTGCAGTGCCTGGCCAGGAGGCACAGCACTTGGCAAGCGTGTCTTTCCTTGGACACCAGCAGCCACCTGCTGTGGATCCTCTCGTACCGGGCAATTCCTGCTCCATTGTCCCCTACGTTGGGGTCCATCCTCTCCATTTTATCCATTATCAGTGATAAAATTCACCATCTCTTTGTTCATTATTTCATCTCTGAGGTGTTTTTAAATTTCCACATGGGCAATATGTGAGATCCTGTTTATCTGACCAGCCAACCAAAGGATTATGCCATTCGTTTCATTTTTTAATTCTTCACAGCTGTTTATTGGAGATTTTAGTGCTGAAAACAAAAAGACCTTTAAAATGAAATAGCTTCCTACTGGCAGTGCTGTTAGTGCCCCCTTGTAAGCATACATTTGAGAGGAAAAATTATGCGGGTAGTGTTGCGTTTGCTGACATAGTTGTGTTTTCCGGTGCTTTACCAATGGTTTAAGTGTTTTCAGAAAGAACAGAGGATAAATAGCATTTAAGTAAAGGTTCGCTAAGGGTCCACGGTGCACATGTGCCTCTATGACTTCAGTTTGATTCAGCCAAGGTGACAAGCCTGGGATCTTGAGTAGTCCTCACGGTGGGTTCTGCTGAGGGGGCCATTCTCTTTGTAGGAGCTGCTTCTCTACAACTAGAGTGCAAATGCTGGGTGTGTGGGTGTATACGTGCACACATGCATGCTTGTGTTCTCACTTTGAGCCTTTCACAAAGAAAAAGCTAGGGCAGTTGTCTTTCACTGAGTCGCTTTTAATTGATGCTGGTGACTACATTGTGTTCTGACACTCGGGTCACCTGGGGGGGTGCGGGTGAACCCTCCCTTGTGTGCGGGGGATGGCGCTGAACAGGGAACGTGGGTATATGGGTCATTTATGCTCATTTTCTCAGGCAGCAGAGACCATATGTTCTTCATTACAGCGTGAGCTGGGTCTTTGGTTGAATCTAGGGATTTTTTTTAAGCTAGGGAATTTATCTTTCTCCTTTGTGCTTTCTGTGTTCCCTTCACATTTGCAAGCAGATACAGAGTTCACATTGTTTGCATTAAGGACCCACTCTGCACCAAACTGTGAAGTATGTAAAATTTGCTTTTCATATTCTTGCCACATTCTGAGTCATTACCATTCCCCAGACTCATGTTCAGTGCCTCTCCACGGCTTCTGGCTTTTTGAAAGATTGCTTCCTGTGCTGACACGGCCTCAGCAAGACAGTACAGGCCAGCGGGAAGCTGGGAAGCCGGGTGTGAGCCGAGACTGAGGACTCACGCAGCGTCCACCCGTTGTGTCCCCATTTTGGGGGAACAAATTAAGACTCAGTGGTACTGACAAACAGGATATGAGTGAAACGTAGATAAGGTCTAGGGAACTGGATGAGAAAATGGTCAAGAAAGGTTTTCAGAGACCTATTGATAGGTAGAATATAGATTTTAATTTGGAGAAGTATTAAAAAAAATACTTGTTTCTATATTGAACTGCCAAAAGTACAACCGTATCACCGGGCAGGTCGGGTAGTTCTTCATTACCGAAATTTCCCAGGTGATAACCCCAGCTTTGTCTTGCCCTTCACCATCTTAAATTAATATTCACGGTCTGTGAGCCAGTGGGAATCATAGTGTAAAATGAAGACAAGACATGGCTGCTAGAAGATGAATGTGGAGAAGTGACTTACAGATTTGCTTACTTTTTACATGGTCTGTAAGAGAATTTCTAACTCTAAGAGTTCTGAATTTCTTAGTTTGACAAATGTTACCTTAATACCATACGGGGAAGAAAAATCTAGGTTGAAGAGCTATAGAGATGACTTTTATTCAGAAAATATTGCTCTAGAATATGAGTCAGTTCAGTCAGCATTTGTAAGCTAACAGTTTGTTCTTTGCTGCCTAAGTAAGTTACAGACTAGTTTCCACATGTACATTACCACCTCCCTGGTGTGGGACAAGAGCATCCAAATAAAAACTGGGCTTGATAAGACAGAGCTTTGAGAAACTGCCGCAGGTCAGGTATACCTCATTAAACCCCCACTCATCCTGTGCTCAGATAGCCTGATGGAATTATTTTCAGACTTTCTTAGAAGTAGCTGCCCCAAAGTGTCCTTGAATTAATCTTCCTTGTACACTAGCCATAACCGCTATATAAACATTTCTTTAAATCCTTACAACTAGAATTAGAGATCAGCTCTTTGCTTTGGGAATTTACCTGATTTACCTGCTTATCCTGATTTTTCATCAAGACATCATCGAATTGTTCATCTGACACATACTGTTGCGCACCCACAGTGGACACAAAGATTACTTTCATTAAAACTAACTAGCAAAACTTTCAAGGAGACCACGTGGAGAAAATTGGAAATGTGAGACAGATACTTACTGGAAAGTCTCCCAGTGCCAAACGCATGTGTCTGTGTGGTGGCCGTGCCTCATGAGACATGACTCAGCTGTCAGCATTGGTCCCATGTGTGTGAGTTGTCACAGCAGCTACACAGGACCATAGAGAACCCTGCAGTACCAGCCATCCAGGGACACAGGCCTTTGCAGTCCCAGCTTTTCTTCCTTCTCTGGGCCCAAGGAAACTTGTCCTTCAGATGAATCATCTCTTCACTCTCCTTTGTCTTACGTTCCTCTTTGGTGTTGGCAGTTCGTTTGTTTCGTTTTTTGTTTTTTTTCTGTGCAATAATGTAAATAGTGCATCATATGCTATATGTTCACAAGTGTTTTTGTAGCTTCCTCTCCCTTGTTCCTCTTCCTCCACCAGTCTGAAAAGGCCAGGGAGTTCCTATCATTTTACACATCAAGAAATGAAAGCACAAGAAGGCCACCGAGTTAAGATCCCACCAGCCCCACAGGTGGTGGTGGGATGGAACCCACGCCGGCATCCTTCTTGCCACTCATCTACAAAGTACCCACTCAGCAAGAGTTTGTGGGACTCCTGCCAGTGCCAGGCAGGCTTCAGACTCACGTACCACGACATGAACAAAGCACACAAAGCTCCACCCTCCTGGAGTATGTGCTATTGAGACGGTGAGACCAAAAAAATGTAACTATGAGTGGACCAACTTTCAAATTCAGGCGCTAGAGTCTTTTAATTGAGTTTGCCACCATGCTCAGCAATCCAGGTGTTACTCTGGAATACTTACAGGCATCTTAAGGACTTTCT
Source organism: Erethizon dorsatum (assembly GCA_028451465.1). NCBI lineage: Eukaryota > Metazoa > Chordata > Mammalia > Rodentia > Erethizontidae > Erethizon > Erethizon dorsatum. The sequence continues at coordinate 64,409,846 of CM051833.1, forward strand.
ACCATTGTGAAAATGAGGAGAGAGTTAAAATGAAACATGATCCTCCTCAGCCGGCAACTAACAGGATCTGGTCCTTTTTCCTTTTTTGTCCTTAAAGAAAATGTGCCTTTTTTTTTTTTTTTTTTTGTGGGTACCGGGGGTCGACCTCAGGACCTCGCGCGCTAACAGGCGCCCGTGCCGCTGAGCGATATCACCGGCCCCTTTTTCGTATGTGGGATCCAGGAGTCGAACTCGGGCCCTCACGCTTGCAAGGCAGGCGCTTATGCCGCTGAGCCATCTCACCGGCCCAGAAAATGTGCCTTTATTAGTCACAGATGTCCAGACTTACAAACTGGGAATAGAGAGTCCTCTTCCTAGCGGTTCTGGCAGTGTGTGCTTTCACATGGTGGAACTCCTTCCTGTGGGGGGCTGGAGGTCAGGACTCCTGCTTTCCCCATTTCTTCAGCTTTTTCTTTATTTTACGAAGAAATCTAGCATGGACTTTGCATGAACTCTGACTTCAGCAAAGAAGCCATCTGTGTGAGAATTTTTTCCCCTTAAAATCTAAAGAGATAAACTTGCATTGCTTTGCTCTCCTGGGCCTTCAGAAAGATCACATAGGCTTCCTCGTGCATACTTGAGCATTTTTTTCCTCAGTGACTGATGGGCTGATAGTATCTCTTTATGCTAAAGTTCACTGGGTCCTCTTAATAAGGGGCAAGTTTTAAAAATAGAAATAGAGTGAAGTAACTCATCTAGGTTGTATCATTCATCCATTTTTAGTATTTCCTGGATACCACGCCAAACCTAATTCATGTTGCCTGAGTTGCCACAGTTTACATAAATGCAGCGCACTAGGTTCTCTGTCACCACAGAGCTTGGCTGCCTCCTGCTTGTGACTAGCACATTAGTTTGTAAAGCTGATGTATTCCCATTGTTTCCTGTAGGCCCATTAGAGCTCTGCAAGATGGGAAAGCCCATCAGTCATGTCAGTGTCTGCCCGGAGTCACAGCTGTGGAGTGGGAGGGACTGGCTTGGACACAGGCCCTCTGCTGAGTCCAGAGCGCATTTCCCTCAGCCACCCTCCTTCTGGACCTGGAACCAGTGGGTCCCCCAGGCTAAAAGAGGAAAGCATACTGCCAAACCACACACGTTGTGCGCTGAAGACATCTTTGCAGATGACAAGTTAGTGGGGTAGAAAGCAGTACTGTTGACTCTTTCTTCCAAGGAGGTCGGTGTTGAAGGGAAGGCCAAAGACAACAACTAATAATGGGAGATGGGACAAACACAACCTGAGGAGCCAGTGAGTCTGGCATGTGTTTCTTGGGCCAGCTCAGCCCTGAGCCCTTTTCTGCCCACCATGTCCCTCGCCCAGGCTCTGCCCAGTGAGGAGGCAACAACAGGCAGCAAGAGGGTGGCCCCAGTCACCTCTGAATTATCATCTGAGAAGTAACTAACTCACGAACTTATGAACTTAATTAAAATTAGATGTTAACTTCGGACATCACTGTTCAGTGTTGGTATGGGGAAGAAGAAACAGAAACAGCCTGTGGCTATTTGCTCACCTGTTTGTCATTTACTCAACATAGAGTTATTAAACTCAAGGCTATGCCAGGCAGACTGCTGGCAGCAGAGAGGTAGTTGTAAACAAACTGATCTTGGTACACGCTCTCACAGATCCTGAAGTCTGAGCTCATGGTCGGCTTCCTATCTTGACAGGTACCCAGCTGGTGAGAGCTGTAGTGAGCCGGTCATACAGAGCTCTGACCTAGGACCTCCTCCTGAGGCGCACCCTTGTTGAGCTAAGCATCCTCAGTCAGATGCTGAGCACATGGGGGAGGAAGGAAGCACGCATGCGCTGCACCACACTGGTGCTGGACAGTGGGTACTCAGCTCCCAAATTGACAGCCCACTTCCTGTGACAGCTACTGGGGCTTCTGGGAAAGACAGCCATATGCAGACCAGTAATTTAAGATCTCCCAGGGAGACTAAAATCCTAAACTCGTGTTTATTGTGGGTTTATGCTTATCTGGTGCCCAGTAATGTTGGTGACCTTGAGTCCATCAGAGATACCATTAGAGCATGTGATTCGATTCAAAATTTGCAGCACAGCAGTTAGTCTAGTGGGCAAAGTCTATAATTTAGTAACCTAAAATAGTAGCAGACACTTTGTTTCATTCTATTAATGGTTGTATTAAGTTTAAATAATTTTAAAGGTTTTTAAACTTCTGATTTATACACCAGGCCAGCAAAGGGCAGATACTTGGGCTGTTATAATCCACAGATTTAGGCAGAAAGAATTTCTTTAATAAAAAGAAAAAACAGTTTATTGTTTTTCAGAGTCAAAAATCATGAAGAATTGAGCATTATTGTTACAAAGTAGAAAAAAAGAGTTATCTGTTTTACTATTGTTTTTTCATTGCTAATCACCAGAATTATGACTAATGTATCAGGTTTATACTAGATAGAGTATCTGCTAATCTTAGAGACAGGATAGGAAATTTTCCCTTTACATCTTTCAGGCTTCTCAAATGTTTTTCAAAGCAAAATTTAAAATTCAACAAAATGTCCTCCTTAGTGTGTAATTGCTGCTAGCATAACTAGGATTTTTGTGAGCCATGAATATTGCAGGGAAGTGAAATAATGTCACCACAGTGACTTAGTAAGTCAGGACTCAAGGCGAGGGCTACTGGTGCCCTTCGCAGTTGCAGTTCTGTGTGGCACCTTTGAGTTTCCACCGTGAGCAGTGCTGACCCTGCCTGGTTCCACGGCCACCTTCCTAGTGCTTGACCTGCTAGGAGAGCAGACACTTAAACCCGCTCCCCAAAGGCCAGAGAAGCAAATCCTGTGTAGCTGGGCCCAGGGAGACTGGGAGGAAGAAAGTATCTAATTTCTTTTTGCTTTGAACCCCTTTTACAACAACCACCAGTTCTTTCTCAGGCAAAGCTGAAACACCCTGAGCATGACCCTTGTGAAGCCAGCTGGGCCCCGCACATTGTGAGCTAGCTGTGACTCTTCTGGCCTGTGTGCCTTGGGGCTGCCCTGTGTCCCACCCACATTGCACACTTTCCTCCAACGGCCCTGTCGCTTCTCCATAGCCCTGTGAGGGCTGGTTGGGCTGAGAGCCCGGGTCAGTAGGCCTCCTCTTTTCATTCAGGATTTGTATTATGTGCTGCATTGCTCCCAGGCCAGTTGCACCCCACTTCTCACTTTTAGGCTCAGAAAAATTCGTAAGGTTGATTTACTGTTCTAATTGGGTTCCCTGTTACTTCTGATGTGTGAGTAGTTTGCTTATGGATGCTAAGCCCTGCATTTGACTTAGTTTTATTAAAAAAAAAAAAAGACCTCAGTCTTTTTCTTTCTCCTTCCCCCGTTCGTCTCAGGCACCGCAGGTACCATCTGAAGCCCATCCAGGGTGTTTCCCAACCTCTAATGTGCCACCTTCGCAGTTGTTTTAGTTTAGGGAGTGCATGCCATAGAAATGACTGTCCTTGAAAGAGGAGCTATGAATCAGTTTGCTGTGTGTCTTTAGACCGTGATTTCCGATGTTTCCATTCAGTGCTTAACATGTGCCTACCTTGTTCCAGGCACTGTGTGAGGTGCTGAATATGTCAGGCAATAGGACAGTGAGGCCACTGCCCTCATGGCCGCCTCCCGACCCACACACAGATGCCTCTGGCTCAGCTCCAGGGCCATCTTCAGAGCTCCTCCTCCTGGAGGCCTTTCATGATACTTCTTCCTGGTTCCTCTTCCCAGCCTCCAGTGGGGTTCACACCTCCCCTAGAACACATGATGATTATGTGATCTGGAAAACGCTACGTGGTGGGTCCGGTGGGTGGGGAAACCAGGTGTTACTCATCTCCCCTCAGTGCAAGAATAGGGCTTGGCTCGGAGTCACAGTGTTGGTACTTTAACATGTGAGTCGGGCTGAGGTTGCGGCTCAGTGATAGAGCGCTTGCCTCACATGTGCAAGGCCCGGATTCAGGCCCCAGCACTGCCCCCCAAAAAGTGTAAGATACCCTCTGGCATGTATGTTTTCAGGTTTCGTTGTCCTTCTTACAGTCACTATACACAAACTCCTATTTTCTCCTAAATGAATATCTGGGGAAGTGCCATGGAAGGGGGTTGGCTTTACGATGTTACTGTCTGCTGCCTCTTCCGAACCATACCTGAGGAAAGTAGAGATGTTTTAATAATTGGCATTATGAATAAATAGAATTTAAAACATATAAAAATATATACAGTACACACATAATGCATATCTACATACCCAGGTGAGAAGGTTATTACTCCTTAATAGATACTGATCACTTTTGAACCAAAAGCTGTCTTTGGGGAAAATCCAGATTTTTAGGAATGAGTGATGCTGCTTAAAATGCAGCACTTGTTGGTGGGAGAGCTACCTTTCACCAGCCTGAGTCTCAGGCCAAGGAATAGCAGGACAGCAGCCAGATGAGTGGCCGCTGTTGAGGCAGGGGCATGGAGTAATCACAGGGTTGGGCGGGGATTAGTCCTCTCGCTTTCTAACTGCCACCCGCAGTGGTCTCACAGCCACAGAGGTAAACACGGCTAGTACCGGGTATGTATAAAAGAGGATTGTCAAAGACTAATTTCAGTGCAGTCTCAAGACTTCAAAAGATTTATGCAAACAACAGACACAGCACATGACAGTCATCCTCACTATTCCACTCCCTAAAGTAAAGCACCTAACTCCTTGTCACTGTGGTGGGGCCCTCAGTCACACATCTGGGAAGGTACCACACAGTGTTCGTGGTCACTGGTTTTCTAGTTCCGAAGTAACACCTAACTCCACAGATGCATTGAGTGTCCACTATTACCTAAATCTAAGTTGTTTTCTTCTTGCAGAATAATCAACCCAAAGTTGAGCGTGTTTAATTTTTTTTTTTTTTTCTTGGGTACCGGGGGTCGACCTCAGGACCTCGCGCGCCAGCAGGCGCCCGTGCCGCTGAGCGATATCACCGGCACTTTTTTTCGTATGTGGGTTCTGGGAGTCGAACTCGGGCCCTCGCGCTTGCCAGGCAGGCACTTACGCCACTGAGCCATCTCACCGGCCCCAGAGCGTGTTTAATTTTTGAGGTCCAATGAGAAGCTCCTCTTGGATGTATTTTCTGTATAGTGTTTTGGTTAATTGAGGAGACTTTGCTTTCTTCCATTTGATGTGTGTGTTGTTTCTGTTATTTCTTGATGGTGTTTACCCAAACGTGAGATAGCTTTGTAGAGGCTGTCAACAAAGACACCATGTGCCTGTGTGGTCCGGCAGTGGGCAGGGGCGATGGGCGGGCTCTTCACCCAGTCACCAGCTTCCTCCTGGGCACTGGCCTTTCCAGATGGGTAGTTTGTCACAGACTCTGTCACAAGAGGCAACCCTATCACATCCGTATGTGTGGGGTGGACTTTAATTCACTGGTAGTGAGCCAAACTGGTACATTTTTTGACAGGAACAGTTTACATTAAGTATGTCCATTTATTGTAGCAAAAAACTTTCCTACCTGTTCTTTAAATTCTTCTTAGTGTTTTCTTACTCAAGAAAATGGGTAAAAATAATTTTAAATGTTCTCTACTGTTATGATATTTTAAGCAATTAACAACATTTTTAATGTGTGCTCTAATGATGTTGGCCTTCAGGATTGGCGACAAGTTATTTTTGGAGGGGCAGTGCATCTTGAGAAAGGTCATTCTATGTATGATAAAAATTTGTGGCATGTGTGCACGCATGCATGAAGGATCTCTCTCTCCTCTTAGTTTCTGCCCAGCGGGCGAAGCTCACAGATTCCCCCTGAGCTTCTGTAGAGCTGGGGGACTAAAGCATGTCAAGCACAGTGGCACCGTCTTCAGCCAGAGATTTGTAACATGTTCAGTAAAACTCGCTTCCCCTCTTGTCCCATCAGACTCGCTGTCTGTCTCCAGTAACGATGCCAGCCCCCCTGCCTCCGTCGCCTCCCTGCAGCCCCACATGATCGGGTCCCAGAGCTCCCCAGGCCCCAAGCGGCCAGGCAACACCCTGCGCAAGTGGCTCACCAGCCCCGTGCGGCGGCTCAGCAGCGGCAAGGCTGACGGGCACGTGAAGAAGCTGGCCCACAAGCACAAGAAGAGCAGGGAGGTCCGCAAGAGCACGGACGCGGGCTCGCAGAAGGACTCAGATGACAGCGCTGCCACCCCGCAGGACGAGACTGTCGAGGAGGTGGGTCTGTGTGGCCATCACCATTCAAATCATGGGAGGCCAAAGGCTGGGACCTTGCCAGTAGTTTTTCGCTCAAGTTGTTGGAGTGGTTGCTTGTCTTACACCTGTGGTTTGTCCAGAAATCACCGGCATCACATAGTCCATTAACTTCTCTACTTAGCAGTATTGAGAGGGACAGCTTGAAAGATGATTGGGCAGCTGCTCCCTGGGAGCACAGTCAGAAGGAAACCAGCCCACTGCGTGCTCCCTAGAGTCCCCTCAGCCCCAGCCCACGCCCCAGGTGCTGCAGCCCCTCCTGCTTCTCACACCACCAGGAGGCGTCACCAGCAGATGCCACACAGTGTCTGCAAAGATGTCCCGGCATTAGCACTGACTCAATGGCAGCCTTCTGCTGCCGAAGCTCCAGTTTTAAACTTGGAAGGACTTGTGGAGTGTTTGTGTCCTCCAATTTATCTTTACCCAAAATTTATACTTAAATCTTGACCTGAATTGAAAATACTCAATTCATTTCTTTGCTACCTGAAAGGTAAACACTGAGCTATTCCCATGTCACCAAAGGTAAGTGATAAAGTCTGCCAGGAATTTGTTTCTGTTTCCTTTTATCCTGGGGGCTTTAAATTACACTACAAGAAGTAGAATTCCTTCACCATCACTGAGACAGCCTTCAGCACTGCAGATGTCGGTGAGGCGCCCAGTTTTAAACTTGGATTCCCCCAAATTCCATGCAGGTTTGAAAAAGACAAGGCAGAGACAAACAGGATCGGAGTTATCTCATTTCATTGATTTGGCAGACATGCAGTTTCTGCTACTTCTTTCCTGAGGATATTTTTGCCATGGGCTTTTACTGGAATAGGTGGGTCATTGTGGACTTAACTATGTTTTATAAATCTGCGTCCTCTTAGTAGAGCTAAAACTGAATTTTTTCATAAGCAAGAATAGAGGAAAGTGAATGTGATGCTTAATGCACACTCACATCTTGGATTGTGTTTGCCTTTATGCCCTTACTAGTTCAGTGAATTTTACTCTCATGAGGTGATTAATGAAATCAGCTGGACCAGGGAACTCAGTGAACATGAGGGCCATGGTTCAGATTCCTGAACCTTTTTTTTTTGGCTTCTTGGAGATGGGTGATGTTAGCAGTCCTTTCATTTGGCAGGTTCATGGTCTTCTGCTTATCCAAGTTGGTAAGCAAATGGTTGGATTGCAGAACAGGAATGGGAAGTTGCCCTCAGAGTCCAGAAGAGCCTGTTCCTGGTTTCTGCCATCTCAGTTTCTATCCTCACCCTGCCCTTCCAGTTAATTCTTCGGGGCTCAGTGTCTAGACTGACACTGGCAGTCGTGGCCCAGCATGTAATAAGTGTGGATTTGATTTCAGAGAGGCCGGAACGAGGGTCTCAGCAGTGGCACGCTCTCTAAATCCTCCTCCTCGGGGATGCAGAGCTGTGGAGAAGAGGAAGGGGAGGAGGGTGCCGATGCTGTCCCGCTGCCTCCGCCCATGGCCATCCAGCAGCACAGCCTCCTTCAGCCAGACTCACAGGACGACAAGGTACGGGGAGCCAATGCCATCTGCCAGGGAGTAGGGCCCTTTCAGGAGCTGCTCCTCACCAGCCTCATTGCACAAGCTGGGAGACCCCAGGGATGTGGACAAGGCACTGGCAGCCTGGTCCTTTTCAAGGCAGAGCAGCCTGTTTGTGACCCAGGAGTATGCACATCCGTTTAGAATAAGCACTAGGCCAACATGTGCAGTTTCTCACACCCATGGGGGGGTATGGATGTGTTCAGTACATTTTAATGGTGCTTCAGTAATTGCTGCTTTTAAAGTAATTTTTAAGTTCTAAACATATTGATTAGAGTCCCTGAGAGAAGAGAGAAACCCTATGCCGTTTGCCTGAGTGCAGCACGAAATGCATAGTAGACCCTCTTCTCTGTCTCTGAGGTGTTTTGCACATGGGCTCCACTTTGAGTTTGGGTCACCGTCCAGTTACATTTTCCCACATGCCGAGCACATTTGTAGGACCACTACCAGCACATAGAGTATGGGAACACGTAGTTACTAAAGCCTGGGGATCAGCTGAGAGCCACGAGTCTCCTCTTGGTGCACAGAGGCTTCAAGCCATGTAAATTTTTTTTAATGAATTCTTACATAATCTTATTTTTCCATCTAAATTGTAGAACCCTAAAAGTGAATATCAAAAAGGAAACCTTATAACTGTAGCTTGCTCATCCTGTCTGGCATTCTGGCTCCATTGTGCCTCTCACACTTGTCAGGTGTTAAAAATCATGCTCTGAAGTCACTGCTAGGTTTTGATTGTGGCAGTAGCTAAGTTTTCTAAGTAAAACAGATGTGTTTTCAACATATTTTTTCTCCACTTTCCCTTCTTCCTTCCCTGACTCCCTCGTTGGTCAGTATTGGCACAGTCACTTGCTGGATTAATTGCCCTGTAGTTGACAACCCAGGATCTGGCATAGCCAGGGTCTGATGGCCGTGAGGTCGCATCCACTCCCAGTGTTGTCCTAACCCAAAGCAGATGTTGCCATAGAAACCCACCTCTTCCTTCCTTCAGCGTGCTGTGGGTCTGGGCACAGGCTCTTAGCTTGGGTTTGAGACCTTAGAGTTTTGTATGCAGCTGAGCTGCAGACCCCATGCTGTGTGGTGGGGAGAGAAAAGAGGGTGCCAGGTTGAGACAGGCCTTCAGCACCTGTGTGCTGTAGTGACTAGGCAGGAAGTGGGGACGTGTGGTTTATCTGACAGTTCCTGTTTTGTAACACCCTATGCTATAACTTTTTTAAAGCAGAAAGCCAAAATTTCTTAAATCTGTGTGCTTGTCCAAACAATGAGGCTTTGTTTACTTATTCACCAAATAAGGGGGGGGTTTCCCTCCATTTAAAGAATTAATTGCATTATAATCTTATGTTTGCTGGAATCATTTATTGGTTACTGTGTTACCTCATTGGGTATTATCAATAGCGATTCTTCATTTACAAAAATCTGTAGTGTTATTCCCAGAGAGTACATTATATTGTGACTAATATTTTGTTTTGTTTTGTTTTCTCTTTTTGCAAACTTTCACTGCAGCATTATGTTGATTTGTGTTCTGTGTCTGTTTTGGCTCAATTTCCTTACCTTTCCATTTGAATTTTTTTTTCGCCCCATATTCCAAATTTCATTAGACCAAACCAACATTTGTTTTGTAAAGTGCATATTCCAATCCACATATGTAAAAGCCTTGTTGTAAGCGTATGAATCTGTACCTGTCTTCTGTGAGCAGTGCATTGCTAGGACAGCTAGCCGTGTGTTGCATGCATCTCTGCTGTCCTTAATATGAAACAAGGTTCATATTATTTATGCCCCCCTTCTAGTTCCCAGTTAACCAACGGTGCAAGTAATCTGCAAACATACCATGTTTGCTAATTACTGAAACTTGAACTTAGTAGCCCCTCCCCTAGATTTCCTTAATGTCGACCCCGTTACACCCTGGATTCTAGCCATAAGTGGCATCTGATAGCTTGTGAGGCCTCAGCTCTTCTGTACTCTGCACTAAGCATTGGGGAAATGGATGGCACAGAAAATGGTGAGCTTGTCCCCCTCTTCCCTGTCTGGTCACTGTACCCCGGCTCCTTTCCTTTTCTTTCTTGTTCTTCCTTCTCTTAATCCCATAAACACGTAAAGCCATTGTTAGTACCGTTGTTTCCTGGTTATTTAAGGATTCACCCACTAGACCTTAAGCCTTTCACTCTTCTGCTCCCCTCTCTGTTTCTCTCCCTAGCCTAGAGCCTAGAGAGCAGTTGCAAAGGTTACAGTTAGGATTCTCCTGTGCCCAGTCACCTCTCTGAAAACATTATGATGTTTCATGACTGAGGATTAAAAATGGAGATTGTCCATGTCCCACATGCATTCCAGACAGGCTTTAATGTTTCATGACAGAATATTGTAAATTTAAAAGGACGATGCTAAATAAATGCAAACAAAGACAAACTTGTGGTCTTTTTGTCTGAAATTACTTTTTAAAAAGAGCTGGAGCTTGCAGAGGAATTCACTGTCTGTCCAGTTGCTAACATGAGGCCTCCCCCTCCCGTTTTTTTCTAAACCTCTTCCACAGGCCTCCTCTCGGTTACTTGTCCGCCCCACCAGCTCCGAAACGCCAAGTGCTGCTGAACTCGTCAGTGCCATTGAGGAACTTGTGAAAAGCAAGATGGTAAGCCTTCTGGGGCCGTCCAAGGCCTGGGAGCTGCTCTCCTATGCTGCGTCTGTACAGACAGGTTGGCCTTCACTCAGGTATTGCTGTGGTCTGCAGAATGTGCCTGTGGCCACCAGACCACCCTCAGTGACCAACAGTGAGTTTGGGGGTCCCCACAGCCACCTTCAGGCTTACAGTATGTCAAAAAGACTCACAGAACTCTGGACAGCCATTATTCCCATGGTTACAGTTTATTGTGTGAGAAGACATGGGTTAAAATCAGCCTAGGGGACAGGTGCACAGAGGGTCGGGAGATGCTGGGTCCAGTTCCTCTCCTCGGGGTCACCAAGCAGCACACACCTCCAGCAACCCTGTCCGAAGTGCAGGGAAAACATTGCCAGCACGGCAGCCCACCTGAGCCTCAGCATTCAGACCTGTCATTTGAACTCTTTCATGTGTGTGTGGTCCGCTGCTCAAATGGCTGACTTGAGTTTCCTACTGCTTTGGAGTTCGAGATACCACGTGACTCCCAAGTCCCCTCTATAAGTCACTTTGCCAGTGGTGGCGAACCTACCGCACATATGTCACAGCAGGCTGTATCACTGAAGCTCTGAAAGGTTTGCCATTACTGGCATAGACTGTCAGCGTTGACCCAAGACCTGAGGTCAACAAAGACTTTTTTATCAAGCACAGCCAGACTCCTTTGGGGCAAGGCTGACCTCTCACTGCACACCTTGACTGAAGTCGTAGCAAGTCTGGGCAGCCCCATCCTGTCATCTGGGTCCATGGCACCCACGGGCAGCTTCACAACTTTCTTCGATTGTCTCCAAGATCATCATCTTGTTTACATTATCACATAGGGGTTTTTTTCTTAGAGAGTCCTGTGTTACCAGTTGATCAGTGTGGGTTCATATAATAAAAGCCCCAAATTAAATTGAAGTTAAACAAGTACACATTGCTTCGGACAGATTCAAATCAATGAATTTGTTCCATTTTGTTGTTTTGGTATTAGGGATTTAAACCCAGGGCTTCACCATGAGCTATACCCCTGCCCTTTTTTATTTTTCAGTTTTCAGATAAGTCTGGCAAAGGTGCCCAGACTGGGCTCAAACTTTCTCTTCTCCTGCCTCAGTCTCCCAGAGTACTGGAATTAGAGATGTGTCATTATGCCCACCTGTTTCTTTTCTCAAAAGTGAAATGGGAAAACCACCAATGATAACTTTTTAGACAAATATGTCCTACTACTCGTGCAAATGTATTTATCATCTTTTGAAAGCCACCTTCCCAAAATCAGTCCTCAGCCTCTACCACTAACCTACTCTGCAGGCGTGACCACTGTGCAGCTTGGCGTGCTTCCTTCCAGGCGTTTTCCTTGCTGGCATAGACTACACAGGGGCAGGGGGACATATGTGTTCATGCCTTGCCTTTAGAAATGGAGCCATTCTACTTTTTTTTTTTTTTCCTTTTTCTTTTTCTTTTTTATATGCAGGTACCGGGAGTTGAACTCAGAACCTCACGCTTGCCAGGCAGGCACTTGTGCCGCTGAGCCATCCCACCGGCCCCATCCTACTTTTAAGATTCTGAGGGCCGGTGAGATGGCTCAGCAGCATAAGCGCCTGCCCGGAAAGCGCGAGGGCCCGAGTTTGACTCCCGGAACCTACATACGAAAAAAGGGCCGGTGATATTGTGCCTGCTGGCACGTGAGGTCCTGAGGTCGACCCCCGGTACGCACAAAAAAAAAAAAAAAAGATTCTGAGACTTAGTATGCACAGCAATATATATAAATGCCTCTTTCCTGTCAGTAACCATGTAATGTTCCATTGCATGGCTAATATGACTGTAACACCACTGTTGTAGTCAGGGTTTGCAAGGGAAGCAATACAATACAGGACACATAATTTATAGAGTTATTTTGTAATAGTCACCCAAAGAGTCATATATAAAAGAGTGCAGGAAATCTGTCCACACACTAAAGACCCAAAGAATCCAGCTGAAGGCCTGGATTCTACATCAGTGTCCTGCCTGAGTCCAGCTGAAGACCTAGAGCCCATGGCAGTGCCTCCACGAGTCCACTAAAGGCCCAGAGCCCACAACAATGTCTCATGCAAGGATATTTCACGGATCTGCACTGGGAAGGCCCAAAGGTCAGCAGTGGAAGCTAGAAAGTCTGCACCAGCGGGATGAAGGGTCTGTGCCAGCAGGCTGAGGGATCTATCCCGGAGCCAGGAAGCGACACTCAGAGTAAGGACCAGAGCTCCCCCGAAAGTCACCACAGCCATCCTCAGCGACAATGAGGTCCCGAGCTCCTCCGACGATGAGAACAGCCAAGTTCCTATCAGGAAAACCAGCGTGACAAGCTCCTCAAGGAGAACCAACAGCACCACCTCTTCCTCTCCAGTTCTCCTTTTTATGTTGTTGGCAGCAGTCCTCAGGTGGGCCCTCCACACCAGGCACCACGCTGATTCAGTCCAGCTGGGTGTTACAAGTTGACCACCAGTTGTCAATCCACCACAACCACTAAAGGCCTACTCCAAGCTAGGCACTGTCCTAAGTGCTAAGCGCATATTAATTTATGTAGTCCTCCCAACAACCCAATTAGTAGGCATGCATTATTATCCCATTTCACAGGTGAGGGAACTGAGGTACACAGACGATTTAAAACTTTGACCAGCTAATAAGGGACAGTGTTCTGATTATACTATTAATTTATTTAAACAAATGCCTAATATGTGTTTGTTTTAGTTTTTCAGTATGATACGCATTCATGTTTATTACAAATGTGATTATATCTATAGGATCAATTTCCATCATTAGAATTGCTAGATCAAAGAATATAAAGTTAGGAGTTTATCTTTCTGTATTTTTATGTTAACTAGGAATCAGATGTATCATTTGACTCCCCCCCCCACACACACACACATCACACCCTCAGATGAACTGGCTGGCTTGGTCAGATGGGAATTATGTGTAAGAAAAATTCAAACTGACAGGTGTCACCCTGCCATAGCCAGAAATGTCTTCCTGAGCAGTTGCACTGTTTTGGACAAGACAGTGAACATTCAAGTTCCACAGGAAAGTTGCTAGGATTTGGACGATAACTCAAGAACTTGGACTCCACTGGTCAAGAATTTGAAATCGTGTAAATATGAATTAAGTTACAACCATATCCTTGCTGCCTGTTTATGAGACAAATGGATTAATGTTATAAATGAAAGGTGCTTAAATTGTATCCACAATTTTCAAACATCCATAAACATTTAAAAAGCCAGTCATACCCATTAATTACATGATCATTGAAATGATTTTCCCAGGGCACTCTGTGAGGCAGCATTTTGCTTGCCTGCTAGTCATTATTCTGCAAGGATCATCCCCCTTTCAGTGTCTGTTTCTCCATTTGTTGTTAATTTGGGTGGACTTCAAGGTGGAAACAGGGTCTTTGGCGTGGTCTCTTTCATTCTTAACAATTTATCCTCCTTTTTCAATCCTGAGGAGTTACACGTTACCTGTTTACTCAGTTGAAACAAAATTATTCTCACTTAACGTCTTCTTAAGTCTCCAGACATAAAGCTGGTGATGTGGTAATGTTTTGGAGGTTCATAGACTTGGGTCCAAAGTCTCTTGCTTAGTTAGAGTTGTTTCACCAGGCAAGCCTCGCCAAGCCTGTCTTTCAGCTGTAAACTGAGGATCATAAATGGGGTGCTGTTCGTTAAGCTCCTAACAAGATTCCATCCCGTTGGGCATTCGGTGATGGGGAGGGTCACTTTTACGCTGCATAGGGCGGATTTATCCCTTCTGACTGCCATCAAATGTAATCTAGACTCCTCCCCGTTCTGGTTCCAGGGAGATGCAGCTCTGCGGGGCTGTAACTCTTGTCACTGATCCTCTGGTGTCATGCTGGAACTACTGTGTCAGTAACACTAGTGAAGGACTTTAAAATCCTTCTACCTGTCCTGCTCCCTGTCTCTGCTGTCAATCCTGAGCCATCCTGTTTGTTGTCTAGTGAGTGATCTCAGAGGGTGCAGCACTTTTCCTGATTGGACTTGAACACCAAATTGTCTGTTGAAAGCTATGTATTCATTTACTGGGTTGGTGAGAAGGGAGAAGCTACTCAACTGTTACATAGTATGATGTACACAGAACTGAGCATCCCTAAACCTAAAACCTGAAGCTTAGTATGAAAAAAAGCTACCCCAAAAACTGTTCCCTGAGTCACAATTAAGATGAAAGGCTGCTTAGATACTTGGAGAGAGCCGGGTGCAGTGGTGCACCCCAGTACTCCAGAGGCTGAGGCAGGAGGATCACCGTGAGTTCAAGGCCAGCCTGAAATACATAGCGAGACCCTGTCTCAAAAAGTACATACATACAAACATACATACATACTTGCAGAGTAATGACAAATGTTGCTTCATAATATTCCCGGGAAGACCATGCCAGTTATTTTAAAGGCTCTGTGTCCTTCCTGAGCATTGGCAAAACGGTAATGGTTGCCTATTGTCACGGTGACTACTTGGACTTAACTTTCAGCTTTTCTTCCCTGATCAAGATATGAAGGAAGATAGAAGAATGAAAATAAATGAAATAACAACTAAAACTCAAAATGTTAGAGAACAACAACAAAACAAAGGGAAATGAATTCGTAGAGATTAATGCAGAAATTAATGAGCTGGAAAAACATAATGAAACCAAAATATGTTAACCTCAAAAAAGAGAAAATAAGTACAGATTCACAAGATTATGGAAATGTAAAGGAGGAATAAACTGAAGAAATTTGAGTTTTTGTAAGATACTACTTTATTCAACTCTTTGAAAGTAAATCTGAAATAATACCTGGATGAAATGGGGAGTCCTAAGAAAACCTTTTATTAAAACTAACCTCCAAAGAGATCCATCTTCACATGAGAAACAGAAAGATGATGAGGACCTACCTATAAAACACAACCAAACCCAGAGGGCTTCACAGATAATTCACCCCAGGATTGCAGCTGTCAGGCAGCTTTGTGCTGGTGACCACCTTGTTACCCGCATACGCTTGTACTCAGGTGGGTAGACAGCACAGAGCAGTGATGGTGAACCTTTTAGAGCCTCCCCTGATAACGAACAGCCCACTGCAGCGCCCGTGCCATAGGTTCACCACCATTCACATAGAGGCAGTGAGTCATAAGCGGGACAGAAATATGGCCATGCCTGTGTCCACCAGGGTCCCTGAACCCTACCCGGCTCCATGAGAGCACAGCTGAGGGCAGGCAGCTAGGAGGGGCTGTACCCTGCGGTTTCTGGTCCTGGCAGCTGCTCGGTGTGTCCCCATGGACACCAATGGAGTCCAGGACTACCTCCTCGCACTCTGACCTGCACAGGGAAATGTAGAGCCATTGTCTTTCTTTTCTCTTTTTTCTCACTATTTGAGTGAATAGAATTCAGTGTAACACACTTCAGCTGTCCACGAGGGACGCAAGGCAGAGGGTCCTTCCTCCCTCCCCAGACTCGAGCCTCCTATCAAGATGCACCTGAGCGGATGAGCATGCACAGCTCTGATCCTTAACATTAAAGCTGTTTATTTACAAGAATGCAGCTTTTTTATTAAACTCTGTTTTTCAACTGCCTTAGTGCCAGGTTTTCATAAAGAGCAGCAGTTGGTGTGTTTTTTACAGCTTGTAGGTTTTAACAAGATTTCACGAACAGACTTTGTGTCCTCAAAGCTCTGCTTAGCATGAAGTGAGATTCCATTTGTTACTGTGAAGGGGGGAAAACAGGATGAGTATTAGCAATTTTAATATACTAATACCAAATCAAGCGTTCAGTAAAGTGTTCCAATGTTACATGCACATCTGTATCTTCTGTGTTAGATTTTGATATCCTAATTTCAGCCTGTCGTGGACAGTAGGCAGTCAGCATCGATTATCTGAATGTCTTCCAGGCGCTGGAGGATCGTCCCAGCTCACTCCTTGTCGACCAGGGAGACAGTAGCAGCCCGTCCTTCAACCCTTCAGACAATTCCCTTCTCTCTTCCTCTTCACCCATCGATGAGATGGAAGAAAGGAAATCCAGCTCCTTAAAGAGGCGGCAGTAAGACAGAATGTTTTCATTCGCATTATTTTCCAGTTTCCCTCCTTTGTCACCTTCAAAAATGAGACTGGGATTCATCTCTGAATCAGCAAAAAGCAGGTCCAGGGTCTCATGATGAGTAATTGTATGTGTGTATAAAGCTGTCAGAACTTCATAAGGGTGCAGTTTCTATTGTTTTATAAATAAGAATGATGCCAGACAAGAATTATCTTCTGACCCTTGAGGTGAGAAACTCCTATATCTTCTAATGTGTACTTGTAGTCATGAAAGAAAGAAAGTCAATATAAAGTTTGAACCAGTCTCAAAAACTTGAATAGTTTTCAAATATAACTGAGCGATGGTGTTCCTCAACTCCAGTAAAGCAGCTTACGGTAAATTACAAAAGGCTTAGGCTCACCTCTGGAGAAAGAGAAGCTGTAAACTGCATGATGACAGAGACTTGGTTTTATTCAGTCATATGTCACAGCGCCTTGATTGGCATTCAGCACAGAGAAGGTACCACGTTGATGCTGGTTGAGTTAAGGAATGAATGAATGAACGAACTAATGAATGAACTTTTTCAGGCCAATTGAAATAGTTTACTATCCTGATCAAATGATTGTCCTCTGTCGTCTTAGTATTTTTTTTTTATGTGGGTACCGGGAGTCGAACTCAGGACCTCGCACTTCCTAGCAGGCACTTGTGCTGCTGAGCAATATCACCGGCCCTTTTTTCCTTTATGTGGGTACCAGGAGTTGAACTCAGGACCTCGCGCTTGCCAGGCAGGAGTTTACGCCGCTGAGCCAGCCCGTATCACCAGCCCGTCATCTTAGTATTGAACCTCACAAACACTTCTTTTTTTTTTTTTTTTTCTTAAAATCCATGTTTGCAGTACATAATGATTACGTTCATGTGGGGAGTTGGGATGCGTACATAACACATGTCAAGTCGATTTTTCCCCTCCACCACAACCCCTTTTTGCCAGCATCAGATTCATTGAACTCTGAATAACTTAATCATTTAAAAAAAAAAAAAAAAAAAAAAAAGCTGCTTCCCCTAGTTCATGCCTTTATAAAAGAATTAGGTCCTAGCTTCTTTTAGTGGTCCAGATGTATAATCAGAAGCTAGTACAGTGAATCGCCCCAGTCGTGCCAAGGCACGTGTGTCTGTGTGTGTCTTCTGACATCCAGGGCTCTCATGGGTCACTCACTTGAACCTGTGAGGGAGTGGGACACCTAGAACGTAAGACCCAGTTGTATAAATGTGATGTCTTACTATATAGTCCAAAAAGGAGTCTGTTACAAAAGCAAAAAAGGATGCATTTAGAAAATGAATTTGGATTATAAACACTATTTTTCTTTTTTTCTAGCTATGTTTTGCAAGAATTAGTGGAGACAGAGCGTGACTATGTACGGGACCTTGGCTATGTAGTTGAGGTGTGTATTTTCTGAAATGTACTAGCTGTGTCAGTCCCAAGAGTTATCCAGAGAAGTAGTGCTTTAAACAGTTTAACAGTGAAAACCTTCTCACGTTAAAAAATCTCACTTTTGCCAACAAAACAGCCAACAAAGCATTTCTAAAAGAGTTTAGCCAATTACCTTAGCAATCTATAGTCAACTATAAAAACTCCTTTTCTGCATAATATATCTTGGTATGATTCATATAGATATATAATTAAGTTTTCAGATGACTATATCCAATAATTTTCTAATTTTCATACTTGCTTTTAATCATTTTTCAAGAATGGATGTCACCACAGAAGTGGTAACATCTTTGGTTGAAAGAGTCAGTTGGCTCCCTCTGGATTCAGTCCCATCTTGAATCTGTGTACATTCAGAGCTTGGTGTGGCAGCACCATGTCATTTACTTACAGTTTGGCACAGAATAAATGTGTTGCCATTTTCGTTGACCAGAAGTTGCTGAGCACTGTGTAGCCATAGCAGAACCACTGCCTTTTTTACCAGTAAGTTAAACATATAAACATATTAATAATCTTAATTCTTCAAAATGTTTTTGCAGTAGAAAGTGTTATCATTTATTCTCCCAGCTTTGCAAATATGTGTAGGACAGTACTTTTCGGGTGCACATTCCATTAAAAATAACAGCTCTTACAGTTACTAGTACAACATGAAATATTTAACATGCTTGCTTTGTCTGCAGTCATGGTTAACAGTAAGGACAGTAGCTTAAACAACAGAGAGACCCTTGTACAGGCTAAATCCCATTCTAGTCAAGTGGAAGTTTTAAAGCACAGTTTGGCAATATATTCAGTCAACTGTTGTTAAAAAGCCAGTTTATAAAAAGAATATCATTAAATTCTCATTTAATAGATTATATGATAATCCAAAAGGAAGTAAAATCTTTGTCCATATGAGATAAATGCTGAAGACAAATACATTTATGCCCAATTTTAATATTTACCAGCTAATAACATTTGTTCTGTGAAACAAATTACATTTATTTAAGCTATATTTTAATTCCGTAGAAGACATTTGATCTAGGACTGCTAAATAGTTCAAGGAGAAAAAATTACCCCAATGAATGTGAGCGTGTATTTCAAGTAACAAAGACATTTTTATATAGGGGTTTTTGCTTTTAAATGAAGTATTGTTTACAAAACAATTTGTAGATTGTCTTGTCCTTTGTGATGATTAGTTGGTAACTCATACTTGAGTCATTATTATTCCATAAATAAACTTATTTTTAAATATCCCGTTGCAGGGCTACATGGCACTTATGAAAGAAGATGGTGTTCCGGATGACATGAAGGGAAAAGACAAGATTGTGTTTGGCAACATCCATCAGATTTATGACTGGCACAGAGAGTACGTAGAACATACGTCACACTTGATGATAGGCACAGCGTCCACGCTAAGCCACGGCAGGGCGTGACAGTGGGAAAGAAGGGCGTGTGGATTGGTTCTGTCCTCTTACCTGCGTGACCTCCCAGAAGCAGCTGGTGCAGAGGACATACTGATGTACCAAGGAGCTTTGTAGTAGCATTTCATGACAGGGAAGTGTCTTATCTTTTTCATGCTGTACTTCAAGATACTGGGGCAGGGAGTGGGTAGAAGCACTGGCTGGAGGCTGACTGCTTGGGTCATGACCTTGTCCTGACCTCGAGTCATTTGCTTCCCCTCTCTGTGCCTCCATTCTTCATCTGCACCCCCTTATGGAGGTTTCATGAAGAGTGACTGAGTTAATACTTACAAAGCACTTAGAAGAACATCTGCGTAATATAAACCTCGGTAGGTGTTTCTATTTAGAATTACATCCATCTTTTGAATAAATACGAGTTACTATCAGAATACATTCGTTTGTCCAGCTTAGTTTTCATGGGAAGATCAGAGTTGATCCAGTACATTGCCTGCACCCATCCTAACGAGGAGGAGAGCCAGCAGGTTGCCTCAGCACCAGCCACCACACATCTGTCCCTTTGAGTCATCTTTGGTTGTAGTTTTAAGAACCCTTAATTGTCTGGGGATTGCTTAATGCTGGCCACTGATGTTACAGTGGGATGTTCCAGCTGCAGTGTGCTGTGTCCCAGGCTGGTGGTGACCTGGGTGACCTCCTGCTATCCTGTCTGTATGCACACGGTTGCTCTTCCTGCTGGAGGACGCTGTCACCACCTGCAAAGCGCTGCCTTCCCTTAAAGCCAAGGCCAGGTGCTTCTCCGTTAGGCCTGGACATGCCAATCAGACGGTTCTCTTCTCCTGCAGACAGCAAATGTAATTGTGCCCTTAAACTACAAAATATCATGTGGATACAAGGAGTTATTGGCATGGTGTGTATCAAGCAGTGTTTTGTTATTTCTGTTCTTATCTCTCCGAATGGAATGCAAAACCTCTGCACCCAGGAATGGGGGTCTTTATTTTTGTAGCCCTAGTAATGTCAAATTCACTTGATATCATAAATGATTGGTCAGCTTTAAAAATAGCACTCCACTGCATAGCTCTGTAGACTGTATAGCTCCCAGAAACACAGTGAAACCGATTTAAGAAGGGTATTTGGGACCGGTGAGATGGCTCAGCGGCATAAGTGCCTGCCTGGAAAGCGCGAGGGCCCGAGTTCGACTCCCGGAACCCACATACGAAAAAGGGGCCGGTGATATTGCTCAGCGGCACGGGCGCCTGCTGTCGCGTGAGGTCCTGAGGTCGACCCCCGGTACCCACAAAAAAAAAAAAAAAGAAGTTATTTGTACTGTTATTTAGTCTTCTACTCCCAAGACGGGTTTGTGAGGCTGTGACGGCACAGTAAGCGACACGATACTCCTGGGATGGCCCGACAGAATGTGTATCTGCAGATTCTGCCTGCCACAGGGTCTGCAGAGCTAGGGAGATAGTAAAGCCACAAGCACTACAAAAATCAACACAACATGAATTGTGCTAGTTTATAAGTTAATAAAATGCCAAATGTAAGTATAAACATGTCAATGATGATGAAGGCGAACATACTATTAAAAAAACTATAACAAAGAAGTGAAGAGCAGTTGTCCTATAGCTATTTTGTCATTGTGATTATATCTAATTTTAATTTTTTTTTTTTTTTTTTTTTTTTCTAGAAGGGTCTTGCTATGTTGTTCAGGCTGGCCTTGAACTCACTATGTAGCCCAAGCTGGCCTCAAACTCAACGGCAATCTCCCTGCCTCTGAGATGTGAGATCACAGGCATATGACATCTTAGCTGGCTATTTACAACTAATTTTAATCTTAATGGGAGCTAACAATTACAGACTGACGGTTGATTCTGATACTTGAGAAAATTTCATAAAGCTGGTGTAAATAACATACTCAATATTTTACATTTGTTCTATTTGAGCCTCTAAAAATTGTCATAGAATGACCATGAAATTCATAGCTATGAAGACCAAGCTTTCAGAAATAAAAACTAGCTCATTTCTTTGAAACATTTATTTTTCACTGAGAAATCAGTGAGAGATACTAGTGCTTATGTTCTTGAGAAAATTGAGATAAGAAATGTTAATGGTCCTATGGAAGGGCAGGTTGCCAGTCCATGGATGCTCTTATTTCTGCCTTGTCTTTTTCAACTATGTGTTTTCTTTATGTCTTAACAAAATGTTTTCTGTGTGGTTTATACTTGTTAGGATATTCTGTACTCTTCCCAGTTGCCTGCATCTAAATAGACTATTTGGAAAATGTAAACCTAAATCTAAAATCAGAACACCAAATTGGAAATGATTCTGATATTTTCCCCCCCTTTTCAGCTTTTTTTTAGGAGAGTTAGAAAAGTGCCTTGAAGATCCAGAAAAACTAGGCTCCCTTTTTGTTAAACACGTGAGTACAAAAGTATTCTTTATGTTCCATTCTGATGTTATCTTAATCAACAAGTTAAAGGAGAGATCACTTGTAGTTCCCAAGAGTGCAGATATTAAGAATAAAATCAAACTAGACCATTTCAGAGAGTTGGGGTTTAAATCTCCTCTTGCTTATTTACTTCCGACGCTTGCTTCAAGCAGTAACTGTCTCAGGGTTGGTATAGCGTGGAATCTGAGCTTGTCCCTTACTGCCCCATTAACTCTGCAGGGCTGCCCTCCTGTGCACTCAGGTGCTTTCCCCTGGGCATAGGGCAGCTGAAAGAGAATTCACTGACATAGGCAGATCTGGCAGGTTTTGATGCATTTTATAACCCAGTATACAAGCATTCAATTTCTATCATCACCGCCCATCTCTTAAGTATTGTCAAGTTCACAGTGGCAGACACACTTTCCAAAATTCTAAATTTTTGCTTGACTGCTGGAATTTTCATTATTCACATGCACTGCCAGCTGTTTGCCTTGAAATGACAGGCTTATTTCATCCATGTTCAAGAAAATGTCTACCAGACACCCAAGTGTAAATAATCATAGTCTGTGTCCATCATTCTTTCAAGTAAAATTGGCGAACCATAAAAAGGTGTTGGTTCAGCTGGCAGCGCCATCGCACAATGCTTTCCCTCGAGGCAGTGATTGTGCAAGAAGAGATGTTATGCAGACTTCCATCTTGTCACGAAAAGGTTCAAAAGATGTGTACTCCATGGTGGAATTTTAATAAAACAAGAAACATTTATTTATCAAGGACATTCTGAAGTGAAACCAGGGTTTTTTAACTGCAAATCCGTGGCAATGAGGAATGCTTGCCATGGCACTAGCGGTTTCATCCACCATTGGCTCTGCTCATCAGCACAGACATCAGCACCATGAAAGAGGCGAGTGACAGCGCTGTTCTGAAAATAGGTTTGACCAAATGAAACCACTGACAGGCCTCAGGGAACCCCAGGAGTCTGCACACCACGCTTCAAGGATCGCTGCCCTTTGGATTTGAGATTGAAGCGCCTTTTCTTACCTCCTAGGAACAAGCCAGGCCTACCAGGGTGCTGGCTGGCCGTGGAGGGGCGGGAGTGATGCTTTGCTTAGTATTAAGAAATGTGTTCTTTTGCTGCTGGCTCTATTTGCCAGCACTGGAAACTGAAGGACCGCTGGCCTTGGTCATCCGTGCATGTGGAAGGTGCTCTTCTGCCTCAGGGCTGCAGCTTGGTCTGAGGGATGATTTCCTTATGAGTCTTTGGAAATGTGCATGAGCTCTTCTATTCTGTTGAACTCCACTGTTACTGTTTAAACCTGTCTGTTTGCCTTCTTCATTCCTAGGAGAGAAGGTTGCACATGTACATAGTTTATTGTCAAAATAAACCAAAGTCCGAGCACATTGTCTCAGAATACATTGATACCTTTTTTGAGGTAAGACCCAATACAGAAACAATGTATTTGCGAATCTTTGTTACATTTGGATTTCTAAAAATTAGTATCATTGGTATCCCAGGAGACCAAGTAACCCTCAAAAACTCAGCCTGAGTGATAAGAATTATCAGTGTATTTCTTTCTTAGAAATCGGAGAACGAATATGAATTCAGTCTATGTTTGTGCCCTCTGCCATTCAGAAGACCGGAGTTGTCATTAAAAATAAGAGGTTTTACCAGTATAAACTTAAGGCTCATTATAATTTCAGAATAACTCCTGACCTAAGCTTTTTGCCTAAAAATTTAAGTATGTCATAATTTGTTTGTGTGAATAAAAGCAGTTGTAAGTAGGCATTTAAACAAATATAAAAGGCTTATTTGGAAAACGGCTCAAAAAGGTTTAAGTGCAAAACTTGGAAATCCTGAGATACAGCAGAGCAGTAGTTGGATTTAATGCAAAGTGACTGGTTTTTCTTAATATGCTATCAACAGTAGGTAGTCTTTCTGACAATCAGAAGAACTAAAAAAAATCTCGTAATGAGAAACACCTAAGATCATTTTTTTCTCTTTCCAACGACAGGACTTAAAGCAGCGCCTTGGCCACAGGTTGCAGCTCACAGATCTGTTGATCAAACCTGTGCAGAGAATTATGAAATACCAGCTGCTGCTGAAGGTGAGGCACAGGGACAAGCGTGGGGTCAGGAGTGAGTGGTGAAAGGGCAGGGCTCCATGGGGGGAAGGACAGGCTAAGCAGGTGCGGGGATCATTTTTGTAAGAAATGTAAAGCCACCTCACTCAGTTTTGTAAGACACCTCATGCCGTTGTCTCAAGTTTTCATTTGCCTCAAACTCTGAACCAAAATATCAGGAAAAAGTGAACTGGTTTCTCTGCCCCATGCTGACAGTTTTTCCTGAGCCCTGTTACCTTACTGGGGTCGGTTGCTCAGCAGTAGCCCTGAATTGATTTAAGTTATTAACTGCAACTAAAGGCAACACCACATAAATCACAGGACCTGGGCATGAAGAGGACAAGAGCTCATCTTGGAGTGAAGCAGGAACCCTTAGATTTGGTCCGCCTTGGCCAACAGAATACCTTCTTTTTGTCTCTGAGAGAATGAGATGAGAAAGGAGAACTGCAGCTCTGAGCCCAGGGTCTGGTACAAAGTGAGCAGGTACAAAGGCTGCCACTGTCATCCTCACACCCTTCCCTCCACTTCTTTACAGGATTTCCTCAAGTACTCCAAGAAAGCCAGCCTGGACACATCAGAGTTAGAGGTACTGCGCGTCCTGGCTGCACCCCACCCCCACCCCACACTCGTCCCCCAGGTCCCAGAGTCTCCCCTGTGCTGGAGTCTGGCCCTAGGAGGGGTCCCAGCAGAGGGAGCAGTCTCACCGGTGTGTGTGTGTGGTGGGGGGGTCTGTACTATGGAGGCCGGAGCAAGAGGAACTGAGTGTGGAGGTGTGACAGAGGGCGGGCGCTTGGATCTTCCCGCAGGGAACTTGAACATCCACTCTGCCTTCTCCCCACTGCAGAAAGCCGTGGAGGTCATGTGCATCGTCCCAAAGCGCTGCAACGACATGATGAATGTGGGCCGGCTGCAGGGATTCGATGTAATGCAGTTGTTCTTTGGAGGGGCTCCGCTGCCTCCCACCCCTTTCTTTTATCCTGGATTATTTCTCTGCATGTGTAGAAAGCTGGTCCTTTTTGTTTAGTTTTCTGTCATCTCGCTTTATTTTAACCTGACTGATACTTTCTTTCATCCTCTTTTCGGTGCATTTCATTGCTTGTTTGGGACCCTCCTCTGCTCAGAGCCCAGCCGCTAAAGCAGACACAGGCAGGACTGTGCTTTGCCTCTCAGGCCCTCTACCATCCTGAGAACTGAGTTTCCTTTCCCAGTATTTCAAGCCACGCTAGCTCAGGGTGAAGTAGGACCCAGGTGACCCCAGCCTCTGTCACCCCTGCAAGCTTGACTTTAGGGACTCTATGTTCCTTATCAGTCTAACAAATGCTGTGCTAGGAATCCTAGAGGTGAGTGCAGAACCAAGATCCTTTCGGTTTTCCTCACTGTGGAGTAAACACACAGAAGTTCTTACTTTTCCTGCCAGCTGTTTTGCTGGAGCGCTAGTGCTGACCTGGTGGTGTGGTTCTCAGGGCTGAGCATGCGCGGCTAGTTGCTGGAGGGCTGGCGAGTACAGCGCGTTCCTGCTAGGTGGCGCTGTGCCGCTGCCCCTGGCCTGCATTTCCACCTAGAGAACCACCTTCTAGGGTGTGGGAGACCCTCTCAGAACTCACTCTCATACTCGAATTTTAGCTGAGTCCAGGGCTTATACAGAGGTCGGCAAGACTTTATTTAGATGTTTGTTCTGTCTGGGGCTAACAATTCATCATAGTAAAAGACAGAAATTAAGCTCTATAAATGAATAAGAGAAAAATAAGTTATTCTGTGGGAGGCTATCTAAAGAAAATAGAATATTAAATAACTTAGAATGCAATGTTTTCTCCCCTTCTTTGCTCCCTTTTTCTTGTTTCAGGGTAAAATTGTTGCCCAGGGTAAACTGCTCTTGCAGGACACATTCTTGGTCACAGATCAAGATGCAGGACTTCTGCCTCGCTGCAGAGAGAGGCGGGTTTTCCTCTTTGAGCAGATCGTCATATTCAGTGAACCACTTGATAAAAAAAAGGGCTTTTCCATGCCAGGATTCCTGTTTAAAAACAGCATCAAGGTAATGTGTGTTAGCAGTTTTTTCTTGTACCAGTGCACCCTTCGTTACTGATAAGCTGTTGCTTTTTTTTGATAGCATTCTGATGTTGGTTTATTTAGTATTTAGAGAACCTTCTCGTTTATGTGAGAACATTTACAGTCAATCTGTCCCATCCTCTCTATAGTCTGCCCTCCTGAGCTGCTGTCTTGCATATACTTCTGTGTGACTATAGCCATTCACCAGGTAGAGTTTATGCATCTCTTCCTCTAGGACCATATAAAACTTGTATTTAAATACAGAGGCACAGCTGTGGAGTGTCGACAAAGCAAATAGCTCGCTCAGTGTCTCATTCTTTTTTCCCATCAACAAGGAGGTACTGAGCACCTAGTGCCAGGCGTGGGCTTGGGATAGACAGACAGATGATCTTTGCCCTTGTGTGGTTTGCCCTCTAATGGGAGAGAAAGACAGACAAACAGACAAAGAAAATAATTGCAAATGTGCTAAATCTGTGACAAACCAAGGATGAGACAGAGTAGCGGAAGCTGAGGCCTCAACAAAAGGTCCCTGGGAGACCGTGTACTGGTACTTCGTACTTCTTAAGTCCTGAATCAGTGACAGTGAACCTTCAGAGCTTTCAGTGATACAGACAGCCTGTTGTGGCACACGTGCAACAAGTTCACCACTGCTGCCCTAAATCCTCGTCATGCTTTCCCCACAGCCCTGACAGCACCTGTTCTGCTTTCTGTTTTCACAAATATGACTGCCCTGGGGACCCCATCCAGGTGGAGACACACAGCATTTGTCTCTGTGTACCTGGCTTCTTGCACTTAGCATAGGTTTCCAGCGCTCACCCAGGCTGCAGTGTGTGTGTCAGCGCCTCCCCGCATGAAGGCTGAACTCGTGCCTTTGTCTACAGCACATTTAGTTGGTCCACGCATCAGTGTTTGGACGCTTGGGTTGCTTCTCTCAGCTGTTGTGAATAATGCTTTAATTCTTTCAAGGTGAGTTGCCTCTGCCTGGAAGAAAATGTGGAAAATGATCCCTGTAAATTTGCTCTGACATCAAGGACTGGTGATGTGGTAGAGACTTCCGTTTTGCATTCGTCCAGTCCAAGTGTCCGGCAAACATGGATCCATGAAATCAACCAAATCTTAGAAAACCAGCGTAACTTCTTAAACGGTAATGTGTGTTCTGTTCCCAATGTGTGTCTTCCTCAACAGTGTATGTGTTCTTTCTGTTTCTCCTTTGTCTCCTATTGTATATTAATAAGAATGGCAGAGCTTAGCCCTTACCTTACACCAGGCACTATCCTAACCAGTGGAGCACGTGCTGTTACAGTGCCCATTTTACAGATGAGGAAGCTGAGGCACAGAGTGGTGGCAGAGTCTGAATTTGGAATAGCCATCAGACTCTTAGCATGTGCTCACAGCTGCACTCTCCCCACATCACACACAGGATATACCTTAGAGCCCGTCCTAGGAAGAGGAATGTCAAGAAGAACATAAGGCAGAGTTGGCCAGAGTTGTTGGAGACATCAAGGGAGACGCGCTGCATACCACACCTCCCTTTCCACTAAAAACAAGATGTGTTTATTCTTTCCAGTTTCTCTGACTCAAGTGATCACAGAGAAGCTGCTAAACAAAGAATGGCTTCATTCTGCCCCTCAGTCTAGGTGATTATCTCTGTGACTGCCGGCTTCCATTCTGGTTTTTATTTACCGACCAGTGAAGCGCACTGGGGATCGTTCGAAGCGATCTGCTCATTTAAACTGTCTGTTCTGTGCTCTCTTCTGCACATCCATCTTGTATCTGCGCCCCGGCACAGGAGGCTGTTGCAGTGTCGTCTGTTGTGAGGAAACCACCTCCACACATTGCATCACATTCACAGGCATTCAGTGAAGAGCCTGAAGTCACATGGCATTTTGGCCAAGTGGCAGTCAGCTGTCTAAATATTCACTCCAGGCTCCTGTCCAGCTTATTGGCTGATAATCATTTGCATTTGCAGTTCGAATCAGATTCTGTGGCCATGAGTGAAAGCACTCTTTAAATGTGTTGTTCTTAAATGTGTAATACTGGCATCAGTTCAGAGCATGGGATTTGGAAATCTCTAAACTTTTATCGTTGCATGTAAAGTAGAATAAACTGCCCTAAATGGCAAACATGTTTAGGCTATGATGTTAAAGTTTATTGACACCCGCACAGTGTTCAACAGGAGAAACAAGATTGTGAATGGAGCAGGAACTCTAGGTGTTTATATTAGTCACCTTGCCATTGCTGGGACAAAATATCTGACATGCACAACCTAAAGAAGAAAAGGTTTATTTTGGCTCACAGTTTCAGAGATTTCAGTCTGTGATCAGTTAGCTCAAAGGCAGAAATACTGCAGAAATTACATGGTGGAGGAAAGATGGCTGAATTCATGACAGCCAGGAAGCAGCGAGCAGGCAAGTAACAGAGAGGAAGGGAGGCATCCTTCCCAGGGCGCCCCAGTGGCCAGCTTCTTCCAGCCAGGCCTGTCCTGAACAGCTGTCCAGCCAGGACCTCCTCATTGCATTAATCTGCTGATGAGGGTAGCGCCCCGTGATCCACTCACCGTCCCAGAGCCCCACCTCTGAGCACATGAGCCTCTGGGGGCAGCTTTGGTCCACAACTGCACCTTCTTCCTCTCTGCCTGCTCTTGTGAGAGGCCACGGCCAGCAGGGCTTCCCAGGAAGAGGTGCTATGTCTGTTGGTTGTGTTTCCTAGAGGTTTCTACACCTGAAAAATTTGCGTAGTGTTTCCATGGGTCATATTTGCTACAATTCCTCCGTTTTCATCTAGATGACTGTGATAAAATCACACAAGTCAAGAGACAGGACAGCTTCCTGACCTGCAAGGTGGTCAGTAGAGCCCTTTACCTTCCCTTGCCTGCTTTGTCTGACCTGCAAAACAAAAACAGTCTCTACAGCTGCTTCTGTGTGATAGCTGCACGTCGCTCCACCCTCAGCCATTTCTGTGCCCAGCTGCTGCCTGGTTTAAAGGAGACCTTCACGGAGTCTTGCTCAGTGTGCCATTCCCCGGGGTCCTGGCTGGCCCTCTCCCAGCAGCTCATGGGCCTCCCATCACCAGAGGCCACTTGCCTGCTGTGGGGAATCTCACCGTTCTCATCCTCTCTCGCCCTGCCTTCTCCTGCCCCCCAAGCACACCACAGTCATTTGAACTCTTCACGGAACAGGTGAGAAGCACAGAAGGCATTTGCTCTGCCTTTCCTGCTGCTGGTGTCACAGTGTGGGGCCTGTAGGTCATGGTGATGACAGGTCGCCCAGCACTTCCTTCTGATCACATGACCCCTTTTCCTTTGCACTGTGGTTTGCTTTTCCTTGGTGCCTTGACTGAGACTCCTGCTGTGTCTTGCTTGGTTACAGCCTTGACATCACCCATCGAATACCAGAGGAACCACAGCGGGGGCGGCGGCAGTGGCAGCGGGGCCAGCAGCGGCGGGGGCTGGGGCGGCGGTGGTGGCGGCGGCAGCGGGGCCTCCAGTGGTGGTGGCAGCAGCCACGGAAGTGGCCCCAGCAGCTGTAGCAGTGGCCCCAGCTCGAGCAGGAGCAGGCCCTCCCGGATCCCGCAGCCTGTCAGACACCACCCCCCCACGCTGGTCTCCTCTGCAGCCTCCAGCCAGGCAGAGGCAGACAAGATGTCAGGTATGTCCGCTCCCAGCCCCTCACTGCCTCCCTGCAGCAGCAGCCTGGCCCCCGAGGCTGGCCCTGGCCAGCCCAGCAAGCTCCCCCTGAGTGGAGACTCTGAAGGTCCTGAGCGGGAAGCAGAGCCCATCCCCAAGATGAAGGTGATGGAGAGCCCCAGGAAAGCCACTGGGAATGCTTCTGGTGTGAGCCAAGAAGGAACCGCCAAGGACACCCGGGGGAACCTGGGCCCACTGCCCCTGGGCAAGCCCAGGCCTGGGGCCATCTCGCCTCTGAACTCTCCTCTCTCTGCCGCATTCCCTTCTCCTTTCGGCAAGGAGCCCTTTCCCCCCAGCAGCCCCCTGCAGAAGGGGGGCTCCTTCTGGAGCTCCATCCCTGCCTCCCCTGCCAGCCGGCCCGGCTCCTTCACCTTCCCGGGGGACAGTGACTCCCTCCAGCGGCAGACACACCGCCACGCAGCCCCCAGCAAGGACACGGACCGCATGAGCACCTGCTCCTCGGCCAGCGAGCAGTCCGTGCAGTCCACCCAGAGCAACGGGGTAAGAGCGCCGGGGAGCCTGCGCCCGCCCGCCCCACCGCCTCTGTCCCGCCAGCTCTTCTAAACCTCCTGTGTCGCCGTTGCTGTTCTGCATACTAACTCCAGCTCCGCAGCGCTGCCCAGCAGTACTCGCCTTGGTACCCGGGCGCTGCCCGACAGACATCTGTGGCCTCTGTGTGCGGGTGTGTCCATGCCGTGGCCCGAGTGATCGCAGCGCCTCTAACCGTCCGAGGACTGCGGACTGCGCCTGCTCTCATCTCTACTAACTCGCTCCTTGCTTTGTTCCTGTCTCCTTAACAAGAGAAGCAGATCATTAACTTCCTCAGTGCAGCACCTCTGAGTCTGCAGTTTTCCAACCAGCAGAGAATCTGGGGACTTGGTTCTCAGCCCTTGCCTTCCTCACTGTTTTTTCCTTTTGGTTTGGAGTGGTCTTTTTCCCGCTGTCTACCTCCTATTTAAATTGAAATCTATACACTTTAAGCTTTTTGCTCATTGCTTGGTTTTGCTCTTTTATGCCTTATTTTTGCAGCATTTTTACTCATCTGATGAAAAAAAAATTCTCTCGAGAAAACTTCCAGCAGCAACTCCAAACAAACTAAGCTGGCCAAATGGGGGGAAGGAATCTGCCCGGTGGGAATATTTCCCCTCCACCCCAAGTTTCACTGGAGGAGAGACACTCATGCTCCTGCGCCGCAGGCGCAGGGCCTCAGGCCACAGCTGGCGGTGGTGCTCGCGTCTGTCCAGCAGGGGGCGCAGTGCCCGGTGGTGGGTGGGGCATTCCAGCTCACTTTCTGTCACTTAACTTTGTTCTCAAACAGAAGGGTGGCTGTGCTGGGTTCCCCCCCCATTCTGTGGCTTCCTCACTGTCCTCCAACTGTGTCCTCCATGGCAGATGGCCTGGCCCGTAACACTTTCCTGAAGGCATGCGTGAGTGAATAGAACTGTTCTAATGAGTGTTTGATCACTTTATAAATTTTTAAATACATTTCCCTGAAAGGGTCTGTGTCTCTCTTTGTGTATATATATGAACAAATCTACCTTTTGCATGTCTCTTTCTTCGGCACTTCTATTAATCTGTTTGGGTTAATTTCATCTAACCCTTTCTTCCTTCGCTATATAATTTTGTTAAACTGTATTTGAGGAAGAAATTAAGTGGGTCTCAATGGGTTTGTTTACACTGAGTCTTATTCTCAAGGTGGTGGGCAGGTGTCCTCTGAAGTGGGTGTCCCTCTCCTCTTCACTGTGGGTGCTGTGCAGAGCAAGGGAGCATCCAGCTAGATTGGAACCTCTAGGTAGGCAGTGAACGTCCGAAGGTGGTTCCAGTTACAAGGACAGGCAGACGACCTGCCTGTACCTCGCTGTCTGTTCAGTAAACAGGGATGGCCTTACAGCCGTGACCATTAAGAAGTCAGCCAGTTGACATCTCTTGAGCGCATCATAACCTGAACACTTACCCAGGAAGCACAGGAGGAGCCTCCTGTGTTGGAAACCGTAGCTGCTGCAGCACAGGAGCCAGTGCTGGTTGTCTGTGGACGTTCCCGCGTAGCCACAGAGCGCCAGAGCCCAGCTCCCCAGGTGTCCACCTGCGCTGAGGCCACAGCTGTGGGTAGCACCTGCGTGGTCCAGCCACTTTTAGGCTGGGAGAGTTGCATTTGATTTCTTATGTGGTAGATAACCTGGAAAAGGAGACTGCCCGTGTTTTAGAAGAAACAAAAGTGTCTTACAGAAATGGCCTGGAGGCCTGGGAAGACTGCCAGAGGCCCAAAGGGAAGATTTGAAAGTATCCTCAGGATTCTAGTGTTTGGGTTAAACCAACCATTGTTTGGCCTCCATCCATCTGAGCCCTCAGCTCCCTGGCAGAGCAGCCACATCTGGAGCTGCCTTGGGCAGCTCCAGGTCACAGGCAGGCAGCTGTGCCTAACCCACAGCTCCAGTCCTTCTTCCCCCTCTTCAGAGTGCTGTTGCAAGTAGCGTGGAGTGAGCGCAGCCAACTCAGCCATGCCTGTGCCAGCCCTTACTGCAACTCTGTGGTCTGGCTTTTCTCCTGCCTGCCTCTCTCCGGCTAGGTGGCCCATGCAGACCCACTCACTTCCCAGCCTGAGTAGCTAATGGCCATGTCCACGGCAAGGTGGTTGTGAGAAGGGGGACAGATTTAAAATGCCTAATACACAGCCTAGCACATAGGGAGGTTGTGTTCAGAAAATACTAATAGCTGTGATTATTGTGGCAAAATATTCAAATTATGAGATGTAGCCTGCTATATTACCCAGAGCAGCTATGCCACAAAAATTTTTTGTTTACATTTTCTAGCACATTTAGCTCTATAATCTCAAAACTGTTATTTGTTGCCATAGAAATCAAACTACTGAAGTACATGCTTGCAGTATAAAGTTGTATAAATGAGTGGGCAGAAATCAAAGCTTGACGTGAATGGCACCCCTTGAGCTAAAGCAGGGGGTGCCCACAGGGACAGGGACAGGAGCCAGCTGCTTCTTAGCAGAGGCCTGCAGCACTCTGCCAGGTCTTGATTTAAATGTCATCTGCAAGTAGATGGAGGCTCTGGTCCCTGCATTCCTGGGGCTGGTTCACTGGCTTTCCCAGGTTAGCATCCCAGAGGAGGGCAGGAGGCCTCTGGCTTCTCATCCCCTAGGCAGGCTCACTAGACCACAGCTGAGTGGGTGGGGTGCAGGGTGGTCCCCTGCCGGGCATCTCAGAACCAGCAAAGGCATCTGAACATCCCACAGCATTACGAAAGCTTTTGAGAAAAACTCACAGGAAAGGGGTACTAGATGGAATTTCTCACATCCTAACTGGGCAGCGGGGATGTGCATAAGAGGTAGCTTAGGAACTGGCAGCAGTCTCAACTTTCTCCTCCTCCCCTAGAACAGTAGGTCGCTTATTAAATAAGAGCCTGGGACAGATAACTACCATTTGTATCCTGCTCAGCAGTTCAGTTGGTTTGTGGCCCTGGATAGGTGGCTCTGAGATGTCAGCATGCTTGACTTTGCAATCTTGCCTTTGACTGAGTCACCTAACCAGCTCTGAGAGCCTGCTGTGTGTCAGTCACTGTGGCCAGAGAGACTGGTACCACTGGGACTGCAGGACGAGGAAGGGTAGCATTCCCACACTCCACATGAGTCTCTTCCCGAAGGGTTAGTGGCACCTATGGCACTGCAATGCCATGTCATGTGTTCTCAGGGCAACAGCACCTTAGGGACACTTGGATCAGACAAACTCACACTACCTACTGAGGGACACGTGAAGGAGACAAGTGCAACTATTTGTAAAAGCAGATTTACTTTACAGATAATCCACATTCCTTTTTTAAGTGAAAAAGAGGTAGAAATCGGCCATCCAGCAACCTGTGATACTGGAATACGTGTTCCCGATGAATATTTATCTGAAGATTTGAGGGCATCTCCATTATCTAATCTGTCAGTGAGCTAAAGTACTACTCTCCAGCTTTTAAACTCAATGCTTATTGGTGCCATGACTGTTTGGGTTAGGAGTGACCCCACGTGCCATGAGCATAAGGACTGTGCTACTCCCAGAGAGCACAAGAAAAACCAGGCTGTAATAATACTAGGCTTCCAAAGAGTCATCCCTGTCCTGGTCTTTTTTTTTTTTTTTTTTTTTTTTTTTAAGATTGTTTTAATTGCCATCTGGAGAAATCCTGATTTTCGGGTATTTAAAAAGTTGCACTAAGCTAGCAAGAAGAAAGAGAAAGAAAAGTTAGGTGGGCATGGTGGCACACACCTGTAATCCCAACACTCTGGAAGGCTGAGGCAGGAGGAGCAAGAGTTTGAGCACAGCCTAAGCAACTTAGCTACTTAATGAGACTCTGTCTCAAAACTTAAAAAAATAAAAATGTAAAAAGAGCTGGGTATTTGTAGTTCAATGTGAAGGCCCTGAGATCAGTCCTTGCTACTACCAAAAAAAAAAGAAAGCAAGTTACCAGTGTCTTCCTGTTGGTCGGGTGAGCCTTGCTCTGGGTCCTGGCTCCTTGTTGTCATATCTCATTTCAGTTCCCATCTGCGTTTCTTTTTCCATCTTTCCCTCTGCAGAGTGAAAGTAGCAGCAGTAGCAACATCTCCACCATGTTGGTGACACACGATTACACGGCAGTGAAGGAGGATGAGATAAACGTCTATCAAGGAGAGGTCGTTCAAATTCTGGCCAGCAACCAGCAGAACATGTTTCTGGTTTTCCGAGCCGCCACTGATCAGTGCCCCGCAGCCGAGGGCTGGATTCCAGGCTTTGTCCTGGGCCACACCAGTGCAGTCATCATGGAAAACCCCGACGGGACTCTCAAGTGAGTGCTGGCAGTGACGCGCATCCGTGGGGTGGCCAGGGATGGGCCGGTGTGCGTGGGTACAAGGAGAAGCTGGGCCAGTGTCCTGTCTGTGGCAGCCCCCTGCTGAACAAGCTGTGAGCCGCAAAGGGAAGGCAGGGTACCCTCCCATCCTTCGGGCTTACTGTTGCAGGTTCTTTTATTAACGTGCACTTAGAAACACCAGGCTTTTTCTGGTCACAAAGTAGCCCTTGGAGACCTTGGTTGGGGGAGAGGACCTTCGGAGGATCCCAGCTTATCACCAAGGGCATGCTGGGGACATCGGGTCAATACTCACCGGGCTGCAGGGAAGGGCTGTGTGATGCTTTCTGTACTGCATTAAACAGTATCTTAAAGAAAACTGAACCGGTGCTGGCTTTTACAATTTTTCCCTTCCCTCGATCTCACTGAAACGCTCTCTGTGCTGGAGACCAGCCAGATCATTTCTGGGACTAAGATGTCACAGAACTTTGTAACTGAACATCTTCTCCAGAAGACCAGACATAAGGAACTACGACACAGTCACGTTGCTCTTCCCGCATGGCTGCGCTGCTGGGGTGTGTGCTGCACCAGTCTCTGGGCTGGGCACGAACCTGCTCCGCAGCTGCGTGGAGCCGTCCCTCCTCCCACGGCAGTCTCTCAACCTGTTTCTCCCTGGTGTGCAGAGCGTTCATTGTAGCACATTGCTCAAGAATCCTGCTTTACAGGTGTTTAATGTCAATCCTAGTAAGCTGATGAGAAATCTAAGGTAGAAGTCCCACCTTATACTTGGTTTCCTCAGAATATATCCTTGAGCCCTTTAGCAGGGTTCTTCAGAGAAACCACCAGTAGTCCACATGTTTATGGAGAGAGTCCCTCGTGGAGACAGGTGATTCCGGGTTCCCACAGCGCAGACGGAGTGTGAGGCACACTGCTAAAGAATCCCTCCTGTGAGGGATGCCAGGCTGCCTGCCGAGGTCCTGCCTTCAGCTGACTGGATGAGGGAGGACGGTTGGTGCTGCCAATTAAAATGTTTGTCTCAACCAGAAGCACCCAAACTGCTTGACCAGATATCAGAATAGAGTGTGGCCCAGTCAAGCTGACACACAGCATTAACTGTCACAGATACGTTTATATTTTAATCCTTAAAAGGTGATTTAAGAAGTTGTTGATTTCATCTCCCGCTTCTTGAGTACTGTGGGAAAGTGCCGTGGAGTGGAGATCGCTGCGTGGTGCCCAGGGGTTTTGGGTCACTCCACTCCATCGAGCACCTGCCAAACACTGGACAGGCATAAACTCACAGCGTGTTCTTTTCCTCCCAGGAAATCAACATCTTGGCACACAGCACTCCGTTTAAGGAAAAAATCTGAGAAAAAAGATAAAGACGGCAAAAGGGAAGGCAAGTTAGAGAATGGTTATCGGAAATCTCGGGAAGGACTGAGCAACAAAGTATCTGTGAAGGTGAGAACGAGGAACCCCGGGTGTCCTGTCACCAGGGGCCCGAGAGGGCGCAGACCTTGCTGGGGAATGCTCTCCTCCACCTCTGGCCTCTGCGAGAAGCATCCAAGGGGCTCCTTAGTGGGCATATTAGGGAGTGTGCCGGCCGGACCAGGTCTACATCTGTACACCTCCCCAGGAGTACACATGGCCTCAGCGGACTTAGTTAAATTCTCACAGCACAGAGTAGGTTTTCAGGAACAGGCAGGGTGCAGAGAAGCTGTGGCTCGGTCTTCTTTGTTCCTCCTCAGGCGGGAGGGGAAATGACTAGGTGCAGGACGCAGGTTCAGTAGCTCTAACTGATTCCCTTGGGGAACCTCAACCAGCTTTAATCCTCCCTGATCAGGTGGCCTGAAACCTGTGGGAGTTTTGCCTGAAGAAAGAGAAAATATCTCCTCAAAGGGACTCTATGCACCCTGGGTCAGGAGCCTGGCCCGGCAGTGAAAGGTGGTGTGTTTTGATTAGCCCTGGCAAGCCAAGTCGTATTCTCATCTTGCAACAATAACTGTAGCCGTGGAACCAAAGCAGTCTACTTGGAAATCACTCGTGGTTTTGGTTAACACCTGTTTCCCTTTTCTGTTTCAGCTCCTCAATCCCAACTACATTTATGACGGTGAGTTCTGCCACTCTTCCTCCAGTTTCGGGGTCTGCGGGTGTTTCAGAGCACCCAGGGCAGCCCTGGGAATGGGTTGCCTGTGGCGCTCTGGGCTTGGGCAGCAGCTTAGCGGCTGGTTAGTTAGGGACGCCTTGGGGTGTGGAAGAGCGGCCAGGCTGACTGGCTCCTTCCCCTTGCAGTTCCCCCGGAATTCGTCATCCCGTTGAGTGAAGCCACGTGTGAGACAGGGGAGACCGTTGTTCTTAGATGTCGCGTCTGTGGCCGGCCCAAGGCCTCAGTCACCTGGAAGGGCCCTGAACACAGCACCTTGAACAACGATGGCCACTACAACATCTCCTACAGGTGAGGGGCTTCCCTGGCTGGAAACACCATCTTTTTGCACAGTAAGTGGAAATGGCCCCTTCACTGTGGCTGACACGATCCGTTTCTCGGTCCCCTTCGGCACCTAGACTGTCTGAGTGCACATTTCATAGCCGGGTGTGAGGTATCAGCCACTTACAACTCCTCTAGTACCTGAGCACCTAACTGCCTGTGGCCTGAAGGAAAGAAGTTAGAGCCGGTGCCCAGAGTGTTAAGCCTTTGTGACACTAATGTTCTCCTGTGTGTGGCAGTGACTTGGGGGAGGCCACTCTGAAGATCGTCGGTGTGACCACAGAAGATGACGGCATCTACACGTGCGTCGCTGTGAATGACATGGGTTCAGCATCATCGTCGGCCAGTCTGAGGGTTCTAGGTAAGCTACCTGAGCAGGCAGCACCCATCTGCCAAGAGTCCTGGAGTCTTGACATGGCCTAAAGTTTATGTAGAATGGGAAGACACCGTGGGGCCTCAGAGGAGAGGTGCATGTCTGGCCATCACAGGGAACACTCCTCTCAGCTCCGCACAGGGGCCCTGGGGACTCCTGTTCCTGGAAGGAGGGTGACAGTAACCACTGCACAAGGTGCCACTATGCTCTCTCCTTACCCAAAGCATGTTCTTCTACCAGGCTTCCTGCTGGATGTAGATCTGGCCTAAACAGGTTTCATGAGGAAAGAGGGTAAGAAGGAAAGGTGTGTCCTCCCCATCCCTCCCATGAGGACCAGCTCACGCAGCTCAGGGGCTGCCCAGGCATCAACAGGAGGACACCCCATGGGGCCTGCAGCCCAGTACCCCTTGGTGCCAACCCCAGCTGCTCTCTCCCCTCAGATGTAAGCTACTTGGGCAGAAGCCGTCCTAAGCCTTGTTGAACTTCTTGCAGTTTTCTGCGTAGATTTTCAGAAAGCTACAGGTCTTGCCTGGCTTCTGACTGCCCCTCTCTGGAAGCTGCACAAGACAGAGTGGCTGAGACTTCTCCTCTATCCTTCAGCTGCTCCAGGTGTGGGAAGCTTTGTGCAGCAGAAAATAAAAAGCCCAACTCAAACATAAAATGAACCCGACACACACCTGTAATCCTAGCACTTGGGAGGCTGAGGCAGGAGGACCCCTGTGAGTTTGAGGGCAGCCTGGGCTACAAAGCAAGACCTTGTCTCAAAAAAAACAAAGATGGGGCCGGTGAGATGGCTCAGTGGCGTAAGTGCCTGCCTGGCAAATGCGAGGGACCGAGTTCGACTCCCGGAACCCACATGGGAAAAAAGGGCCGGTGGTATTGCTCAGCGGCACAGGTGCCTGCTGGCGTGCAAGGTCCTGAGGTCGACCCCCCTGGTACCCACAAAAAAAAAAAAAAAAAGATGAAATGAGCTCTAGAGTGCTCTGGTCAGCGGCAGATTTTGTTTAGAACTCTATCCCATGTATATTAACCTTATATATTTAACTTAATTAAATCAGAGAAAGGACAAGTTCTGATTTTTGGGTTGTATCATGAAAAAGAACAAAGTCTTGAATTTGAGAGTAAGGAATCACTGATTTTCTAAATTTTAAAAGATCTCATAGGAGTTACATAGTCGGTTATTTTTTAATCACTACTGAAAGCTTAGAGACTTGGCTCTAAGACTTCACATCATGGAGATGTGAGTAGGAAAATAATGGGAAAGGAAGTGTGTAAGCATTTCTGTCACAAAAACCCATCTGTAGCCCCTTGATGTCTTTAAAAGAATATCACACGGGCCATTCCACTGTGGCTGTCCTGTCTTCAGATTGTCGTCTGGGGGAAGCCATGTCATTTGCAGGCAGAGATAATTTGGTGTTTGGGGGTCTCTGGGGTGTTAGTTACCACCGGTGGCTCCTGTCCTGTCTGTGTAGAGGCTGTTTCCTCCCTGGAAGTGTCCAGCCATGGGCCTGAGTTCTCTCTGGCCCTGGCTGCCACCCGAGCCCCAGCTGCTTTCTCAGATGCTTGGGAAGCCAGGGCTGAGCACGGTGACAGCAGCTCAGGACAGGAATGGCGCAGGCACCTCCAGCCCTTCCCGTGCAACTGCAGGCTGGAATGCCAGGCTTGGGGTGGTGAGCACTGCCACCCCTGCACACGCAGACACCACGGTGAAGGACAGCAGGCAGAGAGCCAGGTGGGGCCGTATCGGGGAGGCGGTGTGAGCTGGAGGGGATGGGAGGCCGCCGGTCACTGGGAAGCCCTTCCTTGAATTGGTTGGTCAAGAGTTGATGTTTATGTCAGTGTACTTTTCTGTGTATAATGTCTGAGTTTAAATGTTTATTTAACAAACAAAAATGAGCAAGTCTAGAGGAGGAAAAATATTATCTTCATGTAGGTAAAAACTTGGTATTTCTTTATGGGATTTGGTAGATTTTTCTAAATTGCCTGAGTGCAATAAATAACTCTATTTTCCTAAGTGAGACTCTTAGTAGTGCTTGTCCTGTGTGAGAGAAGCCATGATTAGGAAAACGTTAGCCTGTGGGTGCTGTTAGTGGCACAGCCAGAATTAGCAGCCTCACCTTGTGAAGTCCTTGAGGGGAGGAAGAAGGTGCGCGCACTGACAGACGAGACCAGAGGGCAGTGCTCTTTGCATGTCCTGCAGGGAGGACTGTGGTTGGGCACTCTAGAGAGGGATGAGTCGATGCCGTGGCAGGGCAGGTGAGAGGGCCGAGGAGGAGCTCAGTGGAGAGAGACGGCCATGTTAACAGAGGCAGGATGTGGGGCCGCTAAGATGTCCTGGGAGTCGGAGAGAAGCTGCGCTTCCGGCACTGTGTGGCACTGAGTCACGGAGTCATTCACCAGCTTGGTGACCCTTTCTGAGGAAGAGTATAGCAAGAATGCGTTGCTTCCTTTTGGGCATTATGATACTACATTCAGTACTGACAAGTGCTTTTCAGTTGGCACTCATAAAAACATAGCCTGCATTTGCAGTCTATGTGATGTATTAACTCTATAAAACCTGCAAGCAGTAGATAAAGATAATGAACTCTTGGTTTCTCATGCCTGTGACAGAGACATTGATTTGAGGCCACATGGCCCGGTGAGCAGGAGGGGGCTGTTCAGCATTGTGGTCCTTTAGAAATAAAATGGAAGCCACAGAGCAGTTTCAAATTTTCTACTAAGCCGATTTTAAAAAGTAAAAGTAGGATTGATTTTACTAACATTTAATTTAATCCAGTATATCCAAAGCATTTTTTTCAACATGAGATAATGATTCAGCCTGATTCTATAAATTATTTATGAATTGTTTTACATTCTTTCTCAACGCTGAGTTCCAGCGTCCTTTGTGTGCTACACTGAAACACATGCTCACTCCGATGGGCCCCATCTTAGATGCTCAGGGGCCTGTTGCAGCTGCTCTGTGGATAGTTCGGGTCGGGGACACGCTCAGGGAAGATGCTGCTCTTCTCGCAGGTCCAGGGAGTGATGGGATCGTGGTGACCTGGAAGGACAACTTTGACTCCTTCTACAGCGAAGTGGCTGAGCTCGGCAGGTAGGAAGCAAAACCCAGAGCCCCTTCTGAGAGAGCAGTGAAAGCTGTAGCTCACACACTGCACGTGGACTGAGCAGAGTGTGCCTGGCAGCAGTGGCAGCTCCCATCTTGTCTCGGACAGAAAGGGTAACCTGGAGTTGCCTTTAGAGAGTAAACACTGGGCAATAAAGAAGCTGTTTCCAGCTGGGGTTCCCAGAGAGAATGCGACCCGGCTGCCATAGGCACAGGCCGTCCACTGATGAAATGAACCGGCTTCCTTCCTACCTGTGCATCTAGACAGTACTAGCTAGGCGCCACCCCAGCGGGCTTCAGAAGAGTCACAAACTGCTTCATTCTCCCATGGAATCACACATGGGAAAGGCTGACCGTGCCCTTGAGGTTTCAGTTATGCGTGGCGATTGGAAGGAATTACACCATCATTAGTGTTGGATGGAGTGTTGGGATTCTCTTGACCAAACTAAGAGATTTCAACATGGAGCAGGGCAGTCCGGGGCCAGCGGCTCACTGATGCCAGACACCTGGACTCCTAGTGTCAGGCTGCACCATCTGCGCTGCACAGCACTCACACCTGCAGGCCGGAGAGGAGGCCCCGTGACCCTGCTCACTCATCCCCTCTGAAGAGCTTTCCAGGAAGCTGCACCGGCAACACTGTCCCGTGTTCCAGTGACTATACCTGGGCCGCACGGCTCCAGTTGAGTCTGGCAGTTACCTGTCGCTGTGTAGCAAATCGTACCCCACCTGCTGTCTCACCAGTAGCAGTGTGCTCCTCCTCACAGTGCTGCGGGCTGCTGGGCAGACACTTGTCAGTCTCCTGGCTCTGCCGTTCGGCACGCCTGTGCCCCCATCGAATACTTGGGGCCCGTCAGGATGCTGGCTTCCTTCACGTAGACACTCACTGGGCTTCTGCATGTGATGGAGGAGCTATTCCAAAGGGGCAGAAGCAAAAGCTGCGAGGCCTGTGAAGGCCCAGCCTCAGAAGCCACAGCTGCACCTCCCCCAGCCGCCTGGTTACTGGGAGGGCAGGGAGGAGAGAGAGTGGCTTCTTTAAATCCCCTGCCACAGGGTCACTGCCGGTGCCCTCCCATGTGACAACAGGCTCCAGCCTGAGGTCCCGGATCATCTAATGCAGATAGAGTCGAGGTACCACAGGGCTCTGGGTGTGGGTCCCTGGGACAGCTCCAGAGGCCCTGGCCACCGGGGCCCTCAGCCAGGACCCAGCCCTGTTTGCCATGGTGAAAGTTGCGCCTGAGGACCGAGGCAGAAGTTGCCTGGCGAGGTGGGGCTCTCACTTGTGCTTCTGGCACACTGAGAGGTCAGGAAGCCGCTGGCCTGCCCAGACCAGGCAAGCGAAAGGGAGGCTGCCTCCCGGAGTGTGGTGAGAGGTGTGGACCCAGACGGCACGCGGGCCTTGGCGCACGGCCCTCCCCAGCATGGCAGGAGCTGGCGCGCCGCCACAGAGGTGGCCTCATACCCAGTCCGTGGGGAACAGCGTCTTTCCTCTTGTCACACCCCTGAGTCCTCTGACAGTGATCTCAACATCCTTACAGGGGCAGATTCGCTGTTGTTAAGAAATGCGATCAGAAAGGAACCAAGCGAGCAGTGGCCACAAAGTTTGTGAACAAGAAGCTGATGAAGCGTGACCAGGTCACCCACGAGCTCAGCATCCTGCAGAACCTCCAGCATCCCCTCCTCGTTGGCCTCCTTGACGCCTTTGAGACCCCCACCAGCTACATCCTCGTTTTGGAAATGTGCGTCTTCACCTGGCTTTCCTTTCCTTGTTGTAGCTTGTCTTTTTGTTGTTGTTGTTGTTCTCTAAGGAGGCTAGAAACTGGATTTTTAGAATCCACAAAAGGTCTAAAAATTGAGTTTACTCAGAGACCAGGATATTAGAGCCTTCCGGTCGTGGGAGTAAGAAGGACCATCTTCGCTCTGTGCTGTCCCGGGCCC
Organism: Erethizon dorsatum; assembly: GCA_028451465.1. NCBI lineage: Eukaryota > Metazoa > Chordata > Mammalia > Rodentia > Erethizontidae > Erethizon > Erethizon dorsatum. Next base: position 64,452,105 of record CM051833.1, read on the forward strand.
CGCGGGTCCGCCACCAGCCTGACAACCAGCCTGGCTTCCAGAGCTCTCAGGAGGCCAGGCCTGCTCCATGCTGAGGAGCCCGCCCATGGTGGGCGGCCCAAGGCTGATCTGACAGCCAGCGCCTGCTGAGGGCCACACGTGCTCAGGGCTGGGAGTGGGCCGGCTGAGACCTGCTGCGATGGACCCTTCTGGTGTCAACTCAGCCCTGGGCTCATCCTGCCTCTCAGGGCCGCTGCCGAGGAAGCTGATTAGGGCAGGAGGGTCAGCACACCTTGCCCAAGAGAGAAAGGGGCCAGACATGGATGCTCCAGCAAGAGCAGCCTCTGTGGCACCCAATCCGCTGCTCTGTGGGATCCCAGAGAACAAGGCAGCTGTGTGACGAAACCATGTGTGGAGGCTGAGACCCTGGAGAAACGCTTTTCTACTGGCGTCTTCCCCCCATAGACAATGGGAGATATCTAGAGACCTGACTGTTGCAGCACCGGGAGGGTGCTGGGAGCATATAATGGGCAGAGGCCCGGCTGCTCCTTTGCTCCAGGCACAGGACGGTCCCCCAACCAGGATGAGGTCACCCTGCCCAGATGTCAGCAGGCCGGGCTGAGAAACCCTGTCCTGCAGCTTTCTAATCTCTGAAACATCTTTGCGTTCTGTTTTTTTAAAGACCCTATTCTCCCTTTTGGAGGAAATCATTTCGTGCATTTACTTGGGTTTACAACTCCTTTTCCACCGGCAAGGGCAAAAGCCTTTTGCCATTATTTAGAAGTCTGCATCTGTTCTTGGGTAGGAAGAATAAGATGGGTAGGATGACCGCCACGGTGTCACACAGGAGCGGATGCACCACGGCAGTGGGGCTCAAGCCAAGCCCTCACCTGCAGGGACTCCTCAAGGCCCTGCTCCTGGGGTTGTATTGTATTCTTTTTCTTCACAGAATTGAAAATGCACCCACATGCCACCCTTCACAGGGCGAGGCTGCACAGGGCCCAGGCAGCCCCAGGTCCAGACTCACCACCCTCTGCTGGTAGCCCCTTGGGTGATAGTGGGAATCTCAGAAGGGCCCACCCACAGCGCTGCAGCTAAAACTTCCCTAGCACCTGGGGGCCAGCTTTCCAGCCCCTCTGCCAAATAGCATGTCACAAGGCAGAGGGGAGCACCAACCCCAGAGGCTGAGCAGCACGTGTGGAGGATGAGCCAGTGGCCCCAGCTGGCTCTCGGCCCTGCTCCACCTCTTACCGACTCATTTCTCAACCTTTGACCCACAGAGTCCAACTTCTGTGGAGGGTTGCGGGGCTCAGACACAGTGACGTGTGAAAGAACTGGTGTCCGAGCCCAGGCCTGACCTCTGAGTGCCAAACCTGGGGCTCCTTTTTGGAGGGAGCTTGATAACGGTGAACAGGAACTGTCACTCAAGCCTTTGGCAAAAATCTCCAGGACCTCCCTTTCTGGTCTGAAGTTTCAGGGCCATCAGCTGTCAGACCTTTTTACTGAAAGCTAGTTTGGCCTCACCATACAGAATTAGTTTTCATAACCAACTAATAACTAATGCACTTATTACTCCTACTTACTGGACAGATGGGGGCCAGTCTTCCTAGACATTCGTTTTGCAAGGAAAGAGGGCAGCACAGGCCAGTGTCCAGAGGATCCATCCAAGGCCAGCTCCTCAGCCTCGCGGTGTGGGGCCTCGGGAAAGTTCCGTACCTTCTCTGCCTGGGTGTTCTCCTCTGTGAGGCGGGAACAGGGCAGTACCCTTCTCAGAGAGTATTGAGGACTGAGTGAATTCTAAGCTTTTCGTTCTAGGACACAGCAGCACTGCGTTCTTTAAATACTAGAAGCGAGTTCAAGCCAGGTGTAGCGGATCAAGCTGTAATCCCGGCTACTCAGGAGACTAAAGCGCGAGGATACAAGTTTGAGACCAGTCAGCAAGGCAGTGAGACCGTGTGTCAAAACAGAGGGGGCTGGGGCTCCAGCTCGGTGGTGGGGCGCTCACCTGCTGGGCAGGGGCCCTGGGTTCAGTACCAGTCCTGGGAAAGAGAAAAGGGTGGGGGGTTCTGAATAGGGAAAATCTGAGCCCAGCATTAAACACTGCATCGCTCTGTTGTCTGGCTCTTTACTCTATGGTCTCATCCACTCTTCACATGACCATTTTACAGAGAAGGAAACCAAGGCTTACAGTGTGAGGTGAGGTACTCTCCTTCTCCCCGCAGCAGGTAGCTCTGGAATGCCTGCTGTGTGCCAGTCATTCCTCCCAGGACAGGGCCAGGCGAATCCCTGACGGTGCCTCTCCACCACCCGGTTCCCTTGAAAACAGGTGCCTTATTCCCCAGTTGTATCTTCACAGTGGGAGTCAAAAGAACTGCCCTTATTGTCTAGTGATGCTGTTAAGGGTGACACCATCCAGAAATTCCAGTGACATGTTTGCAGGGCCCAGCGTGTTTGTTTCTTACCAGCCTGAAGAAGTCAGTAAGTGGAAGCACGGCATAACGACACCCTCATTCCTGCCTTGTAGGGCTGACCAGGGTCGCCTCCTGGACTGCGTGGTACGATGGGGAAGCCTCACCGAAGGGAAGATCAGAGCGCATGTGGGGGAGGTTCTGGAAGCTGTCCAATACCTTCACAACTGCAGGATAGCACATCTGGACCTAAAGGTTGGCAGACCCAGGGCTGGACAAGGCGGGGCTCCTCTCCGGAGACATTCTGTCCTCCGAAGCTCTCCCGGGGCTAGGGACCTGGGGGAAAGGAGGGGGGGCGGAGGGGAATTGAGCACTAATTCCTGACCGTTTCCAAGGGTTGTGTTCAGTGATACACACAGTCGGTAAGGTACTAAGTAAACATTTCAGTCTTCTAACACTTCACGAGAGTTTTAGAAAGTTTCTTGGGTTTTGCTGGGTTTGTGTGGTACTGAGGTAATGTAGAAAGGGAAGACAGTATTACTCATAGTGCTGGGTGGAGAACTGAGCACCCAGCTTCCTAAACCAGCCTTGTTCACTGCTTGACCCTTAGAGTTCCAGAGAGAGCTGCACAGATGCCTTCTCTCTCGGCAAGGTTTCTGACAGTCATCAGGGTTAGCCTCAGACCGGGATGTTTGAGAATGACAGCTGTCTTGTCCTGTATTCTAGCCTGAGAATATCCTGGTGGATCAGAGTTTGGCCAAGCCAACAATCAAACTGACTGACTTTGGAGATGCTGTTCAACTCAACACCACCTACTACATCCACCAGTTGCTGGGGAACCCCGAGTTTGCGGCCCCTGAAATCATCCTCGGGAACCCTGTCTCCCTGACCTCAGACACGTGGAGTGTTGGAGTGCTCACGTACGTGCTTCTCAGTGGCGTGTCCCCCTTCCTGGATGACAGCGTGGAAGAGACCTGCCTGAACATTTGCCGATTAGACTTTAGTTTCCCAGATGACTACTTTAAAGGAGTTAGCCAGAAGGCCAAGGAGTTCGTGTGCTTCCTTCTGCAGGAGGATCCTGCCAAGCGTCCCTCAGCTGCGCTGGCCCTCCAGGAGCAGTGGCTGCAGGCGGGCAGTGGCCACAGCAAGGGCACGGGCGTCCTCGACACGTCCAGACTGACCTCCTTCATTGAGCGGCGCAGGCACCAGAATGATGTTCGACCTATTCGTAGCATTAAAAACTTCTTACAGAGCAGGCTTCTGCCTAGAGTTTGACCTGTCTTGAAGTTCTTTCTCATTCTCTTTCACCTGCCAATCAGCTGTTAATTTGAATTTTGAAGAGGAAAAAAAACAAACCTAACTGACCAGCTGCCGATCCGTTCATCGTGTGAAATTGCATTCCAAGTGAGCTGTGCTCCGCAGCACTTGCACTCAGAGCTGCAGGCCGCGCTGGGGTGGAGGACCTTTGGTTACACTCTGCCCAGGCAGAGATCGCATTGCTGTATCACAATATTTTATTCAGGTTTCTGCAAAAAATAAAAGATACTTTTTTAAATGAACATGGATAGAATTTTGCAAATTTAACATTTTCAAGATTTATTCAAGGAAACAAAATGCCTATGTTCAACCACTGGCATTAACGAACAAAGCAGATACTGGGAAGACTCACCCAGGTGATGGCCGCTCCCACAGCCTCGGCGAGCACCCCAAGTCCACCTGGCGCCGAGCTTTTCCAGCCACCTCGTCTGCTTGTGTCTCACAGGGGCACCAGACTTGGCTTCTGAGACATGCACTCAACGTCAAACTTTTGCATAAAATAGAATGAATCGTTTTGCTCTGATGAAATACAGGCCTTACTTGTATATAAGACTGTTCCTGCCTACGGTCTGTCACCCCACCCTCCCCTCGCACCTACCACCCACCACCTGGGCCTTCCTCTGGGGCCCAAGGGTCTGCCCATCGATGGCAACATCAGGTCGGGTCCAGCCCTGCTGCCCCATTCCTGCCCCGAGCCGTCAATCAGATTGTTGAGCGGTATACAGTCAGATGAAAATAGTGTAAATGCACTCATTGAGGTTTTTTTGGTTTTATTTCATATCATGTGCAATGTTGTGGCTTTAACATTTTATGCAACTATTTATGAAGACCTCTGTTGTACCTGTAATAAATATATAGAAAAAGCACATACTTCGTGAGCTTATGGTTTTGTGTGTGTGTGTTGGGGGAAGGTTGTCGTAGCCATTTGCCATCGGTGCAAGGAGTCTTAACTCTTCGTGAAATTTGTCAGTTTTGAGGACTGTAAAAAGTGGTTTCATACTCTGAATATAAAACTGGATAATAGGGTAATGTTTTAAAATTTATTATGCTATTATTCAGAATGCCAAAGTATTATTTTTTTTTCCCAAAATCAGTCTGGACATTTACTGCTTTTTAAACTTTTTGACATTCAACTTTCTGTACAAAAATTGGCTGGGTTTTGAGCTTTAGGTAAGCAATTAAAGCCAATTAAGCACTGGCCGCCCTGAGGCTGGTACCCAGTGCCCGTGTCACTGTGGCAGAATAGGCGCAGGTGTGGGAGTCCTTTCAGCAGAAGAGGCTGGGCTTCTGGCCTCGCTGGAATTTTTCTGGATGTCTTTTTATCTTTATTATGTGAAATACGCTACAAAAGAGACCAGCCTGCTTCCCAGGCCAGCCAGCATCTGGGTCTTGAGCCATAAACTGGCATAGTTAAGCTTTGCAGCTTCCCGTGTATTTTATTTATTCTTTTGTTGGGTTTTTGTTTGTTTCTTCTTGTAAAATTGTACAGAAACTTTTTAAAAGAAATTGGATTCAGAACTGGATGTGTATCCGTAACCTCGTAACTTTTATTTGTGTATTGTTTCTTTTATTTCAGTTAAATTTTTACATGATTTTGCATGTATATTTCTTTGTACAGGGACCTTACATGTTTGCACAGTATGCTGTGATGTAAATATTTTATTTTGCCATCAGTTATTTTAAACAATTAAACATATTTGCCTGATTTTTGTGTTAGGCCTTTTATTTAAATTGGTCACTGTCGAGTGAGACATCGCTGAGGGGAGACTGAAGCAGAGCCTCCCGCAAGTGGGAGAGGGCAGAATATTCTGGGCGGGGGGTCCCCTAGGGACACTGGTGTGTGCCAGAGTGACAGCTGACTGTTGATGGCCAGGCTGTAGTGCTTCTTGCTTTAGGGAGAATCAGAGCAAAGGGAAGAGCTCCTCATTCTGGCCTCAGAAAAGTCAACAGCATCATCGGGTCAAGAGAAAGAAGTACCTAGGTTCAAGCACCGTATTACAAATGAAAATGCAGCACCTGCGGAGAAGACCTCGGGGTCCCCTGGTCCCAGGGCATTTGCAGCCACTGTCCCCTGGGTCCAACGCTGTGGGGCTGTGAGGCCAGTGTGACTGGCTGGTCCCCACTGCTTACTGTAGGTTATCTTTCCTGATGACCGGTATCCTCTCTTGATTCTTTCGTTCTTTCCTTCTGGGATAGTGACTTACTCAGCACGTTGTGAAGAACAGGCTTTCGTCTGTGCCGAAATCCTGAAGAGATGACCCCTTAGAGGATGACATGGCTCCTGAGCCTGTGCCTAGGATGTGGGAAGCTGATCGGTGAGATGTACGCCCCTCCTGAGTCCCAAGAGGAACCCCACAGGCTGGCGGATTCGGGAGGGATGAGAATTCAAGGTCAGTTCTAGTCCACCCTGCTGCAGAGCATCAGACCCATGAGGTTGTGGTGGTGGTTTCACTATTAACTGCACACTTGCTGAAGTGACTACTGTAAGATGAACCAAGCACATGTGAGTGAAAGGTTGGGTCAAATGTGTAGTCTAGCGTGGTCACTAGATTTGTTTTCACTCAAATATCAAGACGTTTTACATTCTGCATGTTACTGTTTATAAGTCTTTTAAATCCATGGGTGCTGTTTATGCTGAGGGTGGGGTAGGGGAGTGGGAACCACCAAGATTTAGCAGAATTATAAATATCATGGGAAGTGTCATTAGAAGGAAAAATCATACACTGCAATTTTGAGAACTAACAGTGGAGACAAAAATAATTTGTGGAACTGGTAAAATAATTGTCAGGTTTATTACATGAGATTTAACAGAAATAAAGTATACTAATCTTAAGTCAGTTGCTCAATAAATATCTATAGCTGTACTGTGTACACCTCTGCTCATTGCTCAAAGCAAAATGCAGAGCATTTCCATTGTCTGTTGTCCGTTACCCCCAGACGGTCCTGCCCACCCAGAGGCAATCACTGCTGTAATTTCCATCACCCGTGGATGAGTTTGTCTTTGAACTTCATGTAAGTAGAACCATATAATATGTACTTTTTAAATTAAGTTAAATGTTTTATTTTGAGATCGTTGTAGATTTTCATGCAACTGTAGGTATGTACCTGCACCTAGTGATAACATTTTAAAAAGGATAAGGTGACGTCACAACCAGAATATTAGCATCAATACTGGCAAGATGTGGAGCATTTCCATCCCTACGAGGACCCCTGGTGTTGCCTCTTGATAACTGCCCCAGACTCCCTTTTGCCACCATACCCTCCTTTACACTGCCACCAGCCATTTCCCTCTCGCCTATTTCTATAATCTCATCATTCTGAGGGGCTAGATAATTGGAATGGTACAGTGTGTACCTTTGGGGCATAACCTTTTCACTGAGCATGTCTCTGTGAAACTCTTACAAGGGGTTGTATGTATCAGTAGCTTTTCCTTTGTTTCACCAGCAATATTCCATGGTGCCAATGTACCATAGTTTAACCATTTACCCACTGAAAAGACATCGGAGGTTTTCCAGGTTTTCGCTGTTATGAGTAAAGCTTCTATGAATATTTGTGTGGTGTTTCATGCAAACATAAAAGCTTTCATTTCTCTGGAATGAGACCAGTGACAGGTTATTTTGTGGTTACATATCAAATTGTTCAAGGATTGTCAAACTTTTTCAGAATGACTGTACCATTTTGCATTCCATGAGCAATGCCTGAGTCCTCCGGTTTCTTTACACCCTTACCGGCATTTGGCAGTGTCACTGTTCTTTCTTTGGCCATTCTAACAAATGTGTAGATTGTGGCTTTACTCGGCATTTTCCCTATGGTTAATGGTACAGAACACCTTTTTGAGTGTTTACTTGCACATCTGTATATGCTCCTCAGTAAAACATCTCTTCATGTTTTTGCCCTTTTTCTTCTTGGATTGTTTTGTTGTGGTTTGGTTTGTTTTTGTACTGCTGGGGGTCAAATCCAGGGCCTCAAATGTGCTAAGCAAGTGCTGTACCACTGAGCTACACTTCCATCCCAGATTGCTTGGTTTTTAGTTGTTGAGTTTGAACATTCTTTATGGATTGTAAATACTAGTCCTTTGTTGGAGATGTGGTTTGCAAATACTTGCTCCCTCTCCATAGTGTTTTCTTAACCGGATCTCTCACAGAGTAAGAGTTTTTAATTTTGATGAAGTCCAGTATGAATCAAGCTTTTGGAGTTGAGTCTAGGAACTCTTTACCTAGCCCTAAATTGAGGGGTTTTTCCTATGGATTTGTTGTTTTTTTTTTTCTAAAACTTTTTTCAGTTTCACATACTACATTTAAGTCTATGGTCCATCCTGAGTTAATTTCTGAATTAAGGTGTGAGGTTTAGGTTGAGGAATTTTTGTTACTGCTTTCATTTTGTTTCATTTCATTTACTTTGATTGATTGTATATTAGTATCCAAGAATTTTTTTAGCACCATTTGTTAAGCCTACCCTTTTTTGATATAAAAAAAATTTCAATCTGTTTATATAGGACCATTTCTTCTTTGTTACATTGATCTACTTATTACTCTTACCAGCCACACAATCTTGATTACTGTAGCTATTCAGTAAGACAGGTAGACTCATCCTATTTTGTTCTTCTTTTTCAAAATTGTCTTAGCTACTCTAGTTCTTTTGCCTTTCCATATAAATTCCGGAATAATTTTATCTATGTCTACAAAATATTTCTTGGGATTTTTTTCTGTATATCAACTTGAGGAAAATTGATGCCTTTGCCTTGTTGGGGTTTCCAATCCCTGAATATAGTATGCCTCTATTTATTGAGATCTTTCTTTTTCTCATCATCATCTTATAGTTTTACAAATTCTTCAGGATGTTATACTTATAAGTATGTTTTTTAAACAATTGTACACATTTTTAATTTTGATATCCATGTATTTATTGTTACTACTATAGACCAAAATACTAGTTTTTTAATGTTATATATTGCTAATTTGCATAAATGACTAATTCTAGGGCTTGAGATTTTCTATATAAGCAATCTGCAGATAGAAACAGTTTTCTTTTCTCTTCTATCAGTATGGCTTTTCTCTTACTTGCTTATTTCACTGGCCGTAGCTCCCAGTATTAAGTTAAACACGAGTGGTAAGGGTGGATGTCCTTGTCTGCCTTCTAGTCTTTGGCAGGAGGACATTCAGCCTCTTACCGTTAAGTCCAGTGTGAGCTGAAGATTTGTGTAGATGCTCTTCAGCAAGTTGAGTAAGTTCTCCTGTTCCTGTTTCCCTGAGTGTTTTTATCATGAATGAATGTTGAGTATTACTGAATTTTTTTCAATTAATATAATTTTTCTTCTTTAGCCTATTAATATGGTTAATTTTGAAATATTGAGCCAATCTTGCATGCTTGGAATGAACTGTACTTGGTTATGGTATATAATTCTTTCTCAACTACATTTACTTATATCTTGTTAAATTTTTTTAATCTATATTCGTGAGAAATGTTAATCTATAATTTTCTTTTTTGTTCTGTCACTGGTTTTGGTCTCGGTATGACTAGCTTGATAAAATGAATTGGGAAGTATCAACTCCTATTATTCTGGAAGATACTGTGTGGACTCAGTATTAGTCCTCTTTAAGTATTTGCAGACTTCTCCAATGGAACCATGTCAGCCTGAAGAATTCTTTGTGTGGATTTTTGAATTATGTTAACAGTGTCCTTCATTGTTACAGTTATTCAGATTACCTGGTTCATATTCAGTGAATTGTGATCACTTATGTTTTTCAAGAAAGGACTTGATCATGTCGTGTCTGCTTATTCAGTCAGTTATTGAAAGAGGAATGTTGAAGCTTCCAGCTGGAATTAGGGGTTTGTCTGTTTCTTCCGCACTTCTCAATTTTTCGTTTCACATGTTTTGCAGCTCCGTTGTCTGATGCGCACATACTCAGTATCACCATGTCTTCTTGAATTGATCCTTTTATCAGTGTGACATCCCACTTTGTCTCTGAGTAATTTTCTTTGCTCTGATGTCTACTACTAGATTAATGTAGTCAGTCTTTTATTTTCTTTTCTTTATCAATGTTTGCATAGCATGTCTTTTTCCACTCTTTTACTGTCGGCATCTGATATCACTATATGTAAGTTTCCCTCAGACAGCATATAATTGGATCATGGCTTGTAGTCCACTCCACTCATCTTTTTTACTTGGTATGTTTAAGTAATTTACATTTAATCAAATTTATTGAAAAGTTAAGGGCTTAAGCCTGCCATTTAATTTTTGGCTTACTCTTCTGTCTTGTCTCCATTTCTCTGTTCTGTTTTTGGTTTTTACCTGTGTTCATGAGGCTTGCTTGAACATATTTAGAATTCCATTTGATTTCCCTATATTGTTGTTAAATGTATTTCTTTGTGTATGTGTAGTAGTCACTGTATTACATTATACATAATACCACAGTCCATTGGTATAATCCATTTTACCAGTTTGAATGAAATGTAGAAATCTTTCCTCTGTAATGGTGATTGTCTTAAATATTTCCCGTATGTGATTTAGAACCACAATACACAGTGTTTTTTCACTGTTTCTCTTCAGGGATCAAACAAAATTTTGAGTGCTTTTCTCTTTAGAAAATTAAGAGAATAAGAGAAAATGTATTTACTCATTTTTTTTTCTTTTCATTGTGCTTTATTCCTGATATTCCACGATTTCTCCTTTCCTTTCTATTTAGAGAACTAACTTAAGCCATTCGTTTAGGGTAATTCTACTGGCAACAAACTCTCCGTTTTTCTTCCTCCGAGAACATCTTGATTTCCCCTTCATGAGTGGAGGACAGTTTCTCCAGATACACAATTCTGGGTTCTCCAGATACACAATTCTGGGTTCTCCAGATACACAATTCTGGGTTCTCCAGATACACAATTCTGGGTTCTCCAGATACACAATTCTGGGTTCTCCAGATACACAATTCTGGGTTCTCCAGATACACAATTCTGGGTTCTCCAGATACACAATTCTGGGTTCTCCAGATACACAATTCTGGGTTGACAGCTCTTTCCTTTCAACACTTGAAAAATGTCATGCCACTCTCCTCAAGCCTCCATGGTTTCTGAGAAATCTGCTACCATTCAAATTGTTTTCCCTTATAATTTAGATACTTTTTTCTCTTTCACTATTTTTTCCTTGTCTTTAGATTATAGAAGTTTGACTCTCTTGTGTCTCTTTTGTGGATTTATTTGCATCTACAGGTTTATGTCTTTTGTCAAATTTGGGAAGTTTTCAGTCATTATTTCTTCAAGGTTTTGTTCGTTTCCTTGGGTGCTGGGACTGAACCCCTGCCGTCTGCTTGCTAAGCATGCACTCTGCCACTGAGCCCCAGCCCCAGCCCAACTTCACTCTCTTTTTCAGCCCTGCCCTCTTCCTCCTCTCCGTCCAAGACTGCTGATGTGAACATTCAGTTTTTGGTTATGGTCCCGCAGGTCTCTGAGGCACAGCTGCTGCCATCCCCCTCCTCCTCGAGATATCTTCTCTTTGTTGTTCATACTGGGTAATTTCTGTTATTCTGTCTGCATACACTGACTCTTCTGTCCACTCCAGCCTTCTGTTGAGTTCATCAGTTGAGTTTTCTTCAGTCATTGTGTTTCTGTGCTCTAAAATTTCACTTGGTTTCTCTCATACATTCTATTTCTTTGCTGAAACTTCCTACTCATTCACTTTTTTTTTTTTTTTTTTTTGTGGGTACCGGGGGGACGACCTCAGGACCTCGCACGCCAGCAGGCGCCCGTGTCACTGAGCGATATCACCGGCCCCTTTTTCGTATGTGGGATCCGGGAGTCGAACTCGGGCCCTCGCACTTGCCGGGCAGGCGCTTAAGCCACTGAGCCATCTCACCGGCCCATCATTCACTTTTGAGCATGTTCATAATTACTTCTTGAAGGCCTCATTAGCCCTAGGTGATGATAAAAGTCCTGGCTGCACTGGTCCTCCTCCGATACTACTCCAGCGGGGAGGGAAGAGGGCTCTCGTTAGTGGGGTTGGAGTAGAAGTACAAGCTTCCCATGTAATCTCCACTGGTACCAAAGGGTGGAAGAGAGTTCTGGCTCCCTGCTTTGCCTCCGTTATAGCTGGGCGAGGGTTAGCTGTCTAGGCTCTGCTAGTGTTTGCGAATAAGATGAGGGCCAAGATTTTCCAGTACTGTTCAGCCAGATTACTGTCTGAAAGTTTTCTGTCTTACTAGGCTGCCCCTTTGTTCCAACAGCACAGGTTTTCTGGGGCCCTTTTTCGTGTGCATCTATTGGTATTTCCAGGTTGCTGGCTTCTTTAGCTCCACGTCTGGGATATGTGAGTCAAACAGAAGGCCCAGGGAGCCCCTCACCTGTGGTTCCCCGGCCTTGAAGTCCCTGGCTGGTCTGCTTCCTTCTCGTCACTTGGCAGTGTCTTTTCATGTTCTTTTCATATATAATGCCTAGGCTTTTCCCTGTGTGTGCACGTGTGCAGGCGTGTCAGAGAGCACCAGAGAGCCTCCTCCATCTTTGCGGAAGCAGAGTCCCGCGTCGCTGATTCTCTTCGTACTTGCTAGTTTTAGGATTACATGTTGTAAGTCTCCTGTGATAGGTACAAAAACCACTTGCTTTTATTCTTCGAAGGAGAAACTACACAACCAGTGACTGTCAAAATTTAAGCTGTTTGCACATTTTACTGTTTGTACCTTTTCTGCAGTGCATTTCTTGTGGGAGTCTTATTTAACCACCAACACTAATAGGCTACTACTGTCCTATTCCACCACAGTCTGACCAAAATGCTAAATATACAGCAAAGGATAACTGAGCAGAGACTGGAAGCTAGGGACTGGCTGGCGCATGCGAGCCCACGGCAGGGTCAGACCCTGGCTGCTTCTGCTCTGTGGAGGGCACGTTGGGAGGATGGCGAAGGCTAGTTCTGCTCTCAGGGGAGGGAGGGGAAATGAACTGACTCAACTGCCGGAAGAGGGAATGTAGTGAGTTGTCCTACACAACTTCTGAGACAACAGAAAAGGCGATGTGAAGAGAGATCAGGGTCTCCAAGCAGTGACTACAGGTTGGGTCCAGGCATCAAACTGCCCTGGCAACCGCAAGTGGGTGGATGAGTGCAGATTCTCAGCCATTTGAGGCGAAGAACATTTGTTTCCTCAGCTCTCTCTTTCTTCCATTGGCCATTTCTTATTTACAATTCAAAAATGTTAAAGGTTCATCTTTCAGTCCTACGCCTCTCATCCAGTTGATGGCCCCCTTTGGGACTTATTTCCAGGACTGCCATGTTTACTAGAACAGTTTCCTGCTTCCTCGCCCCATAAGAACATGAGAGGCTCTTGTGAAAGCCCAAGAAAAGTGGAGACTAAAACGAATAGCTTCATTCATCATTGTTCCTCATAGAAAACATACACATCTTTGCTCCTTTCTTGAAGGTTCAACACCTATTACTGAGTTTTACTTGATCCATCAGTTTCTTTACAGCTACGTTTTTCTCCTGTAAATGTTCCAATACGGGAAAGACTATATCAGAATAAGTGGCAAAAGCAGGCTTTTGAGACACACCATACTGATAATTTTTGAACTCCCCATACTGCTGTATTGTGAAGATAAGGTAACGACCTGATTTCCGTATTTATTTTAAAATGCTTATACCAAGAAAGAAAAGATACAAAGTAGCAATTTTTTGCAAACATGAGAATTACCTCCCAGCACTAAGTTCTCTCAAGCAGTTATCACTTGCAGGCTCATAAAAGGTCAGCGAGGGAGGTCAGTGTACTGTGATTTTCTTTTTCAGTTTTATAACCAAGTAGGCTAAATGGGGACTATAACAAAATACACATTGACATTGCTGATGTTACACTCACCTTCTTTTTTTTTTAAGAGAAAAAAAAATAGAATAAAATTTCCAAACAACATAATAGGAGGGTAAAATGGTTAATACATTGCATATTGTTATCTTTAAATTAGTTACTCAGAGTAACTAATTTACCACATCTGTTTTATCCATTCCTCGGTTGATGGGCATTTAGGTTGTTTCTAAGATTTAGCTATTACAAATTGTGCTGCTATTAAACATGGGTGCACATATATCACTGTGGTACAATGTTTTTAATTCTTCTGGGGAGATACCCATAAGGGGAATAGCTGGATCAAATGGGACCTCCAATCCTAGTTTTTTGAGGAATCTCCACACTGATTTCCACAGTGGTTACACCAGTTGACACTCCCACCACCAGTGGAGAAAGGTTCCTTTTTCCCCACAGCCCCTCCAGCTTTTGTTATTGATTGACTTCTTTATAATAGCCATTCTTTCTGGGGTGAGATGGAATCTCGGTGGTGGTTTAATTTGCATCTCTCCAGTGACCAGTGATGTTGAACATTTTTTCATATATTTATTTGCCATTTGTATTTCTTCATCTGAGAAGTGTGTATTCATCTCAGATGCCCATTTTTGGATTGGGTCTTTAAATTTGAGAGGTCTGATTTTTTTGTGTTCTTTGTATGTTCTCGATAGTAATCCTTTGTCTGAGGAACAGCTGGCAAACATTTTTTCCCACGTTGTGGGTTGTCTCTTCACTCTGTTGGTGGTTTCTCTTGCTGTGCAAAAGCTTTTTAATAAGACGAGATTCCAGTTGTTGATTCTTTGTGATAGTTCCTGTGTGTTTGGGGTTTTATTCATAAAGTCTTTGCCTATACCAGTGTCTTCAAGAGTTTTACCTATTCTATCTTCCAGCAGATTTAATGTTTCTGTTTTAATATTTAGATCTTTGATCCATTTTGAATTTAGTTTAGTGCATGGTGAAAGATACGGGTCTAGTTTTAATCTTTGGCATGTGCAGAGCCAGTTTTTCCAGCACCATTTATTAAAGAGGCTATCTTTCTCCCAGTGAATGTGTTTGGCACCTTTGTCAAAGATAAGGTGGCTTAGTATGTCTGGAGTTGTTTCTGCATCTTCTAATCTGTTCCATTGATCTTTGGGTCTGTTTTTTTGCCAGTAGCACACTGTTTTAATCACAGTAGCTTTATAGTATAATTTCAAGTCAGGGATTGTGATGCCCTCTGCCTTGCCTTTGTTGCCCAGAATTGCCTTTGCTATTCTAGGTCTGTTCTGATTGCAAATGAATTTAAGGATTGTTTTGTCTAATTCTGTGAGATATGCTGTTGGAATTTTGATCGGAATTGCATTAAATCTGTATAACAATTTTGGAAGTATGGCCATTTTCACTATAGTAGTTCTTCCTACCCAAGAGCAAGGGATATCTTTCCCTTTTCTGATATCCTCTTCAATCTCCTTTTCCAGAGTGCTGTAGTTTTCAATGTAGAGGTCTTTTACATCCTTCGCTAGATTGATTCCTAGGTATTTCATTTTTTTGGATGCTATTGTGAAAGGTGTTGTTACCCTAATTTCTCTTTCAGTGAGTTTATTATTCGTGTACAGGAAGGCTATTGATTTTTGAGTGTTGACTTCGTAACCAGCTACGCTACTGAATTTGCTTATTAAATCTAGCAGTTCTTTAGTGGTACACTCACCTTGTACTTCTCTGGACCATCCTGTTTGTCTTGGAGGCCACTTCCTCTGTGGGAGACCATAAGTGGGCAGCTGCTTTCTCTGACTTTGTAGGTCAGGCTGTGGTGGAGTAGGACAGTAGTAGCTTATTAGGTCACTTCATTGCTCCTATTCTTTGTGTGTGGCATTGTTACAAATCACCACAAATTTTATGGCTTAAAACAAAAGAAATTCTCTCACTGTTCTGGAGGCCAGCCGTACAAATCAATATGACTAGGCAGAAGCGCAGGTGTCTTGGGGCCACACTGCCCAACCCCCCCTCAGGAGGCTCAGCAGGAGAATCCATTCCTTTGTTCCTTCAGCTTCTGGTGGCTATGGTGGTCCTTGGCTTGAGATCACAACAGTTCAGTCTTCAGGGCCAGTATCTTCAAATCTCGCTATGTTCCATCTTCACATGGCTCACTCTTCTGTGTCAAATCTTTCTCTCTCTTATAAGGACACTTGTGATGGCATCAGGACCCATCTGGATAATCCAGCATAATCTATCCCAAGATCACATCTGCAAAGATTCTTTCTTGCCTGAAAGGGTAACATTCATAAGTTTCAGAGATTAAGATGCAGATGTCTGCTGGGAGGCTGTTTTTGGCCTATCCCAACCTGTGCCAACAATTCCTAACTTTGTCTCCAGCACAGCCCCTGTGTTCAGGTAATTTCCTGATTTCACGTGGACTTCCAAAATGCAGCTGTCTTCTAACCCCCAGCCGTCAACCATTTACCCAGCTGCTCAGCCAGAAATTCCAGAGTCACCATTTGTCTTACCTTCCCCTCCCTTTAGCACGGCATCCAACTCTAGGTCCACCTTCAAAGTAACACCTTCACCACAAACCCACCTCATTCAGGTCCCCAGAGACTCCTCAGAACTGGACCCCAACTCCCTCTTCCCTTCACCTTCCATCCATTATCCACTTGGCTGCAGGCTTAATATGGAAGCCAGACCATGTCCTTCCCCATGGAAACCCCAGCAGGGGGCTCCCATGGCTATGCAGATGTGTCCAGCCACTGCCACACACCTGGACTGGGCCTTGCCTGATTTAGCCATGCCTGCATCTCTTCCCCACCACCAGCATTCCCTGCTCACCCCTTCCAGTCCAACCACTCAGCCTTGCTCGGGCCCCAGGCGAGCTGCCACCTTCTCTCCTGGGCTATTCACACATGATGCCCTCTCTTCCCATAGACTCCAGACCCTCTGTGTCCTAATCCTCTGGCCTCAGGTCAGATGTCCTTGAAGCAAAGGCCCCCTGGAGCAGCCTCCTTTAATCACTCTCATGCTCTGTGCATTTATCCTGGGTTGCAGTTCTGTGTGTTAACCAATGCACTTGCGATGTATTTGTTCATGACTGCCTCCTCTCCTAGATCATAAGCTCCGTGAGAGCAGCATCTTGTCTGTATTGTTCATCATGCTGACCCAACACTTCCTGTGCAGTAAATACTCCCTCACAACTTTAAGATCTGCAAATCCTTCCTGGACCCCCACAGTGGCGATTGCATGTACTTGGCAAAGGAGAGATGAGAAACTAAGAAGTACTACTCAGAAGCCTGTATGTTCAAGCTTTGGGAATTTTCTTAAGATTTCCTCCCCCTTAATTCATTCCAGCAAAGCAGAAGCCAAGGGTTCCGTGCCTCTGATAGTATGGTGTGCGCACAGATGACTGAGACCACAATAATTTAGTCTGATGGATTGTAGTGCTATTCTCCCAAGCTGCTCGGTGAGGAAGTCCAGGAAGCCTGAAAAGATGGGCAGCTGTTTGTCTGTCCCAGTAATCAGGTAGGTTCTATGGACTGTCCCTAACCAAATTTTATCTTGATCCAGTCCCAAAGAGCTTTCTGTGATGTTGGAAATGTTTGCTATATGTGCTGTCCACTACACCAGCCACTAGCCATGTGTAGCTATTAAGCACTTGAAATGTGACTAAGGAAGTAACTTTTATTTACTATGGAGTATTTTAGATGCAAATGACTCCTGCATTAGACAGCACAGCCGAGCCTCCTCACCCATCCCAGGGGAACCTATGGAGGGCCCAGAAGTGAGAATGGTATGGATCCCTTCTTCATGAAGTGTGGTCGGACAGCAGTGACCAAGGAGCTTAAGGAAAGGATCTGTGGTATGAGAAGAAAGGCCCAAATCGTCTTGCCTTTACCTGGGGCGTGGTCTTTGCTGAGATCCATGTAAATGAAGATTTCCATAAGCAAAGGAGAGCCTGATGATGTGCAGGTAGAAGATCCACGAGGACAGGCCTGTGAGAGTCCCACTGGCAAGGGAGTGGAGGGGTCTGCCCAGGTGAGAAGGGCCGAGGCACAGGCACAGAGACGCCTTGTGGCAGTCAGGGCTCCTTGGGAGGCGCCAGCATTTCGGCACCTTGGGAGACCCAGCAGAGCCCGGGCAGCTTGACCCCACCGGGGCAGAAGAAAGCCTCTTCGTCCTCCAAAACCATACTTGCTGCTCTGCCCAGTATGGCCAGTCCCTAACACATGGATACATATGCCTGAATACCCGGCACTGCCAAGGGGAAGTATGTTCTACTCTGTATTTTGGGGGGTGAATAGTTGAATCCCACAATTAGAGATGAGATTCTTAAAGGCACCTATAGAGGCAGGTACCACCAACTGGCCAGGTACCAAAAGTTAGTAAATAATAAATCCTTCTTGCTGAGCATGGTGGCACACACCTGTAATCCCAGCTACCTGGGAGGTTGAAGCAGGAGGATCACACATCCTAGGCAAGCCTAGGCAACTTAGTGGGACCCTGTCTCAAAATAGAAAAGGTTAGGGATGTGGCTCAGTGATGGAGCATTCAGCCATGCACAAGACCCTGGGCTTCATCCCAATACCACCACCACCAAAAACATCCTTTGTCAGGTGTTGTGTACCTGTGTGCAGATGTGTCCGTCAGGACCCTGTTGGAGACAGCCCACTCAGGTCAGAGATACTGAGGCCTGCTGAAAGGTGCGCAGGGATATTAGGACTCGTCCCTGTGGAGTGGAGACGTCTGTGGATGGAGACAGGCAGCAGGAGTGAGGCAGTTCACAGGAGCAGGGAACTTGGGGGATATATTTCATGGGCCCCCTCCCTCTGGCTTCCTGCTGCGCTCTCATTGACCAATTAATCTGGAAGTCAGAGGGTCAGAGAGCTCCCTTATAAAGCCCCTGGGTTTCAGCCCTTGGGTCAGGGAGAGGGAGAGAGATGCAGAGGGCATCTGAGGGACTCCATGGAAAAAGAGGAACAGCAGACAAGATGCAAGTATGACAGCTGTTAGAATGGCCAAAATCTAGAGACTGACACCACCAAGTGCTGATGAAGATGTGGAGCAACAGGAACTCTCATTAGTTGCTAGTGAGAGTGCGAAATGGGGCAGCCACCCTGGAACACACTACAAAACTGAGCATATACTCTTGCCACAGAATCTATTAATCTCACTCCGCAGTAGCTGCCCAAAGAAGCTGAAAGTCTGTGGTCACACAAAAACCTGTGCCTGAATGCTTACAGCACCTTTATTCAACATTGCCAAAACTTAGAAGTAGCCGAGATGTCCTTCAGTAGGTGAATGGATAAACTGTAGAATATCCAGACAATGGACTGTTACTAGGCACTCAAGGAAATGAGCTACCAAACCATAAAAAGACAGGGAGGACATTTAAATGACTATCACTGCGTGACAAAGCCAATCTGAAAAGTCTCATATATGATACTCTGGAAAAGGCAAAACTCATGTAGCTCGTAAAGAAAAAAGGGGGCACTGGGGTTAGGGGAGAAGGGAGGGTTAATAGGCAGATCACAAAGGATTTTTAGGACTATAAAAATGTTTATGTAATACCATAATGGTAGATGCATTTCATATATGTTTGTCAAAAACCACATAATGTACCCCACCAGTAGTGCATCCTAAAGTAAACTATGAACTTCGGGTGAAAATGATGTCACTATAAATTCATTGATGATAACAAATGGGGGACAGGGGTCTGCCTGTGTGGGGGCAGAAGGTATTTGGGAACTCAGTTTTCCTGTGAGCCTGAAACTGCTCTAAAAATAGTCTATTTTTGAAAAAAGAAAATGTAGCCATAAGGGCACTGGCTCCCAGAAGGGCAGGCAAAGAAAGAAGTAGACTGCAATCCAAGACTGAGGGCATCACTGTGCTGCGTTGCTGGATGAATGCCCCTGCCCCGCGCGTCAAGCATCCTCCGGACACACGTGGGACACAAAGCCCCCTCTCTGAGTACCTGCCTGTCTCTTCCCTCCTCCGGTGGCTGGGCCACTGTGAGCCCAGGACAAGGTCAAGAAGGTGGGGACAGGAGGGAGTACAGGGGTCCATCTGCAGGGTTCCCGCACTCTCCGCTCTGCCCCCACGCACACACACGCTGGTCTCAGCCCCAAGCTGCCGCCCGCACCACCATCCACGCTTCAACCCAGAGGCTTCTGGGCTCAGCTCCACCAGGACACAGTTTCCGGGGTCCCGCAGCATCCGTGCTCCTCCCCCTCAGGGACTTTCAGGTGCTCTGTGGCTCCTGGGAAGCCCCCACTGCCTCCATCGGGGCTGGCAGAGGAAATCTTACTCGTGACCCCACTTTCCTTTTGGACCACAACCTGGCTTGGAAGATGGGGCCTGCGGTGCTCCGCTGCAGTGGGAGGGTCGCGGGCCTTGGGCTTATGTGAGCATAACCCTCTTAGTAAAGCTCTTAAACTAGCTGCCAAATGTCAGAAAGGGCTCCCCAGGACTTACATGTTGACTCCACAGGCACAATGGCTATGTGGGTTGTTTTTAATGAGGATTCCAACTTTAAATTGTACATCTGTGTTTGCATTGTGTTTATTACTTGCTTGTGTGACTAATTTAAAATTCTTAAATGTTTGCCTTAAAAATTGCCACATTTGAGAAAAGATTTTTTCGTAGAGGTAGTCATCATTTGCAGGTGCCATAAAAATAAGAGCATGTGTTTATTAACAAACAAAAAAAAAAGATTCTGAGCAGGGTACGGTGGTGTACATCTACAATCCCAGCTACTTGGGAGGCTGAGGCAGGAAGATTGCGCAATCAAGGCCAGCATAGGCAATTTTAGGAAACTGCTATCTCAAAACATACAAAACAAATTTAAAATGTTAAAATTAAGATTCATAATTTTAAATGGAAAAGACCTTACACATGGGTTCCACATGTAGTATAATACACAACACTGCTTTTTACTTTTAAATAGCATTCAAGGCCATTAATCTCCCCTAGGATTAGCTTTAGATGGCATTTGATTTTTACCAGGCAAGTTGGCAGGTGTTTCTTCTAGTTGAAAGGCTACCACTATCCAGGCCCATCATGAAGATCATAACTGTAAGAAAAAGGGCTTGAGGGCCGGTGAGATGACTCAGTGGCATAAGCGCCTGCCTGGTAAGCACGAGGTCCTGAGTTCAATTCTCGGAACCCACATACAAAAAAAGGGCTGGTGATATTGCTCAGCGGCATGGGCGCCTGCTGGCGCACGAGGTCCTGAGGTCGACCCCTGGTACCCACAAAAAAAAAAAAAAAAAGAAAGAAAGAAAAAGGGCTTGAAACATATCTAATAAAAGACTTGTGTCAAGAATACATAAAGAGATAGGCTGGTGAGATTGCTCAGCAGCATAAGCGCCTGCCTGGCAAACGTGAGGGCCTGAGTTCGACTCCCGGAACCCACATACAAAAAAAGGGCCAGTGATATCGCTCAGTGGCATGGGCGCCTGCTGGGGCGCAAGGTCCTGAGTTTGACCCCCTGTACCCACAAAAAAATTTTTTAAAAAAAAGAATACATAAAGAGGAGAGCAGGGATGGTGGGGTAGCATCTTATGGCCCCTCTGTGACCCGGAATCAAGACAGCTGGAAAACAGCTACTCAGCAAGCAGAAAGAGAGGAAGAGCTCTTGGAATCAAGAAAAATGGGGAACAGGAAAGCTAAAAATCATGGAGAAACAGAAAGCAACGCAGAGAAAAGCAGCAGCACAATGCTAACTGCAGTGAAGCAGGGAGGAGAACCCACTCCACAGGCAGAGGGTGAGTGTGGCGGGGCTGGACAGGTAGCGCTGGCCTCAGGAGAGGCCACGGCTACGGCTAGTGGGAGCACAGGCTGCGGGCTGCCTCTGAGGGCCCCTCGTGCGTGGCTGGCACTGGGAAGAAAGCCACTACCACACAGCACACCTCAGACAGGGCAGCATGAGCCACCAGGAGAGGGGCTTCTTGTTTGAGACCAAGCTGCAGTGAGGATGAGAAGTCACAGGACACGCATACTCAGGCCCGGGAGCATCTGCCACTGTTGCGGAGAGGAGGAGGGAGCCGTGCCCCCGAGAGTTCCGAGCAGCAAGCAGCTCGGGCTGTGGAGGACACAGTGGTGGCCGCATCACCCTCCGTGGTGAGGAGCCAGGCGCTATCCGTGGTCGTCGAGGGCGCTGAGTCTGAAGGCTCCCACTAGATGGAGCCCACAAAATTGCACAACTAATTAAATGACAAAACCAGGTCAGTGCTCTAATTATTTACAATTCCTGTGCTAGGGATACTTCTGCTCTAAAATTTAGAAAAGGTGCTCTGATGAGCTAAGCAGAGGATGTTGGCTTTGCCGGCAGGAAAGCACTAAAAGAAGCAGAAACAGGAAACAAGTGATTGGGTAGAACCAGGTTACCTCAGGTTACTTTCCTTCTAAGCATTAGAGAATTAATCTCTCTCTCTCTTTCTCTCCCTTCCTTCCCTCCTGTGTTCCCCCCTAATTTCTCTGAAAGTCGGATCAACAACTTACTTTCAGTTTGGTGATGCAAAACTTTAGCATGAGTAACTCCATGTTGGTTTGGTCTCCAGGGGCGTAGTGCGGGAGCGCAGTCCAAATCAATGCCCTTCTGTCGTTTTTATTTGGCACATCTTAAAGTGCTCCCAGGTTTGGCTATCAGGCAAACCTAACAACGTTTCTACAGGGTAATTTCTAAAAAGGGTTTAAGAAGTTGGGAGGGCCAAGGGTTACGCATGAGCACTGGCATGGTGAAAATCCTCCCACAGTTGCTTTCCCTTCTAAATGGGGTTTATCTCCAGAGTTCTGTGTCATTTTTGCTCCTTGATTCCTCAGGGAACCCTAAGTGGCTACAGCGGGGAATCATTGTGATGGCTCTTAGTGTCGCCAAGTCACACGTGTTTCAAAGAGGGAGAATAAGCTCAAACCAAGAAAAATATTACTTGTTTTAACTTTTTAAAATTTTAAGCCAAAAGAAATAATATGTATGAAGGCAGCACTTTTGGGAGTAGTAGTCAAAGAACTAATAAAAGAAAACCAATTTCTAACATTAAAGAAAAAAAGAAATTCCTAGAAAAAATATAACAAAAGCTGTGCAAGACCTCTTCACAGAAAACTGCAAAATATTGGGAAATGCCACGTTCATTGATTGGTCAGCTAAATATCATAAAAATGTCAAGTCTCCTTCAGTTTATCTTTGGATTAAATGCAGTTGCAATCGAAATCTCACTGAATGTTTTCTCGGACATTGCCAAGCTGATTCTAAAGTTGGTATGGAAACATGAAGGGCCCGAGCTAGCCAAGCAGTCTTGAAGAACAATGAAGTTGGCCAGACTTACATGAGCAGCCAAGGCTTACCACAAAGCACCAGCAACCAAGACACTGGTGATGCCACCATGGACAGGGCGATGGGAGAGGTTGAGCTGTCTTGGGTTCCTCTCGGTTGCGCGATGGGAGAGGTTGAGCTGTCTTGGGTTCCTCTGGGTTGCGTGATGGGAGAGGTTGAGCTGTCTTGGGTTCCTCTGGGTTGCGCGATGGGAGAGGTTGAGCTGTCTTGGGTTCTTCTGGGTTGCGCGATGGGAGAGGTTGAGCTGTCTTGGGTTCTTCTCGGTTGCGCGATGGGAGAGTTTGAGCTGTCTTGGGTTCTTCTCGGTTGCGCGATGGGAGAGTTTGAGCTGTCTTGGGTTCTTCTCGGTTGCACGATGGGAGAGTTAAGCTGTCTTGGGTTCCTCTCGGTTGTGCCGGAGTTCAGAGAGTCTGATTGCTTGAAGATGCCGGAATTAACGTCACTCAGAAATGGCTCTTGGGAGGAAGGCGTGGGCTGCCCCCTCGGTGAGAGAAATGTCAGACTGGGAAGCCAGCGGTGGTTAAACTTTCCTGCTTAGGTGAGGGGGAGAGGCAGAAGGCTGCAGCCAGAAGCTTGTCATTAAGAAACTGCTCTCACTGTTATGTTAAGACTGTTTCTTCTAAACTTCCCTTCATTGCCTTCCTTTTGGGAAGTGTACAGTGTGGGCCACCCACTAGCATAGCTGTATGGGGAGCCCAGTGAGCCCTGGTGCACTGACAGGCATCAAAAGTCCTAGTGTTCAACACTCTGAAACCCAAGGCCAAATCTAATACAAACTAAAGGTGCACTGCTGTGGGACCAGGTAAGCATATTAAGGTCAATTTATACAGGGGACTACTGTTTATCAGACCATTAAGGTCATCTGTGCACTCTGTGTGCATTCGCAAAAATCACTAGGATAAAGAAAGAGAGAGACAGACAGACAGGCAAGCAGGAAGGCAGGAAGGCAGGCAAAGACAATATGTATGGACCCCTGCATGTAGGAAAGGAGTTCAAATGTTACTTTTATTTAATCGGTCAATCTGTTAGCGGACTTGTAGACTCCCTGGCCTAGGGAATGATTACAGGAGTTGAATTCTGTGCAGGCTCACAGAGAGTTTGACTTGAACTCCACCCTGCCTCTCCCCACGTCCTGAGCACCTGTCCCCCACTCCTGCACTGCTCAGAATGGAATCACTGGGCCAATGGCCTCAGCCTCCCTAGCAGCTCATCCCTTCCTACCTGTGCTATTAATCCCAGCCGTTCTGTCCTTGCTGCAGGTGAAGTAAGGACCACTGTGCTGTCTTTAATCATGGGATGCGTGTAGAAAACAGTGGTTGGCTTAAAAACCAAAGTGGGGACAAAGAATTTAGGATGGCAAGCCGCCCAAGACGTGCAGTCCATGGCTGCGTGTAAACCTGTGGAGACGGAAGTCATCAGAGGGACGCACACACAAAAAGAACCCATTTTAATGGAGGCTTCCCATAGCTCATTACTTCTCACTTCTTCATTCATGGCCTATTGATTCTGTCCCTGTGTTACCAAATGGACAGTCCATGGGGCTTCTTTCCAGGTTCTTATTGTCCCAAACAAAAAATTGGATAAGATACACAGGAAAAGGCAGCAAAGTGTACACTTACTGAAGGCAGAAAAAAAGTATGCTCTGCAGAGTGAGAGCGGGCTGGTAAAAAGGCTCACAGTGGTCCCAAGGATGGGCAAAAAGGTCTTTCATATCCAAAATTCCCAGGTTATTTCTCTTTCATGTGACTAATGCATCTGGAGAGTCATCCTATCACTCACTCACTTGGCATCACACCATATATAAAACTGTTCTGTCAAAAACTTGTCTGACTTCTGTGACATGGAAATGAAGGATCAGAAATAGTGTCTTTTGGGGCCAGTGAGATGGCTCAGTGGCGTAAGCGCCTGCCTGGCAAGCGCGAGGGCCCGAGTTCGACTCCCGGAACCCACATACGAAAAAAGGGCCGGTGATATCGCTCAGTGGCACGGGCACCTGCTGGCATGTGAGGTCCTAAGGTCGACCCCTGGTACCCACAAAAAAAAAAAAAAAGAAATAGTGTCTTTTGATTGGTTGTGCCCACATGCAAATGAAGGGTTGAAAAGAGCATCCTTCTGACTGGTCCTGTGAATAGCACCAGATTCAAATGGAGGATGGAAAGTAGCGAGTTTCTGTGGGTTCTGTGTACAGTGATGGTGGCCTCCCTGTATTGGGAGTGTGCACCCCACCCCGAAGCACCCCTCACCCTGTCACCCATCTTACATACAAATCCATATGCTAAAAGAATTAAATAAGACATATTTCAGCCTGAAAGAAAAGAAAAATGCAGAATGCCAGGCCCCGCCCGAGGCTGGCTGAATCAGACCCTGCATGGTGACAAGCCCCTTGGGCGATGGGTCTAGGCAATGTCTGGGCCTCTTCATTTGCTCCATTATTCTTAGTCTGCTTTGTAAGACTTAGAGGGTCACGTCATCATCAAAAACAGATGCAAAGATAAAATCTTCTTACGAGTGCAGTTTTAAATGAGAAAGACAAGGGTGGAAAGTGAGCCGAAACACACAAAGCTTCTCCGGAATGCACGTCCTGAGACAAAGAGCCAGGTTTGGGAAGGTGGGGGTTGGGAACCACCGTTGAGTCTGTGGGAGCAGAGATGAGTCAGCTCTGCTGGCGCTTCTCCACCTCTGTCCTGTCTGCAAAGCCCTGTTCCTCCGGTGAGGTAAACATGCCACACTTTGTTAGTCTCGAGCCATCAACAAAGCAGAGCACTTGCACACGGCATGTCAAACAACGTCCTATGAGAGGAATGCGTTTTTCATCCGTAGATTACAGCAAAAACCTGGAAGGAAACTGAGGCCTTTGGCCAGAGACTGTCAAATGTGTTATCTGAATGCACGGCCAGCCAGGGCATGGGCAGTGACAAATAAGATGCTGGCGCTCACAGCCCTTCTCTCTGCATCCCTTCTGCTCTGAACTGGGGGCAGAATCGTAAAAATCTTTGATAACGAGAGCCCAGTGCCTAATCGGAGCAAAACACCCAATGTTTGACTATCTCAGCCATCAGCTTGTGTTGTGAAATATTTTCAAAACAAGACAAAGAATTTGAGCTTTATGTTCTTATTCAGCCAGAAGTTCTACCAGCCACAAGACGTAATTTGGTGGAGGAAATTCTGAGAAATTTCATTAGAGTTAAGACAGTCAATGAACTGAGGGACCGGGGTGTCAAAAAGAACATCAGGTGGGTCTGGGGAAGGGGCTGCACGAAAGCAAAGGAGAGAAAGGCATTTCTGTCTTGGTGACCAGTTCATCCTCATTTGCCTGGGACATTGCCAGGTTTAACTTACTGGGAAACTCTTTGGTTCAGAGCAGAGAGCACTGATCACCCTCTAACCTGGGAACTGGGGATGATCGGCAGGTGGGCAGAACAGTACCTGGCGGGGTTCCTGGTCCCCAGCAGTCTGAACGGCTGTCTGCGGTATACACTCAGGGAAAGGGGCAGCGGTAGGGGAGGAGCCAACAGTGCCTGACTGGAAACTCTTCAGCAACTCTTCAGTTCTTTAATCCCTGCTTTTATTTGGAAGAAGCCGTCTTGAAAATCCTTGAAAACACTTCCTGTCTTTAATTAAGGAGATCCCTGGAGCATTTCCATGAAGTGTTGTCTTTTAGCTGAGATTTTGTTCTTTATTCCTCTCACTTCATTAAAACAAAAACAAAAAACGAAAGCATCACCCCCTGCCCTGCAGGTGATGTTCAGGATCCAGTTCAAGACTCTTTCGAGAAAGTACGCAATGAACTCAGCCCTCATTTCTCAAAGCCATCAGCTAAGTGTCACCAGCTAGTGTGGATCCTTGCTTTAGTGATGATAGAAATTAAAAATAAGCACAAATTTACAGGAAAAAAATGTTGTAATTGGAAAGTAAGAGAAAGACAGGAAAAGACTCTGGCTTGAGTAGCTGGCAGGGGCATCCGCTGATCCGCGAGCCAGCTTTTAGGGGTAAGCCAGGTGGGCCAGAGTCTGGTCAGTCGTTATCTCAGTCCTGGTTTTGTAGTTCAGGTGAATCGCTGTGACTTGAGGGGAAAGGCGGTTCCTATGGCAGGAGTCCTTAGCTTGAAGGGCAGACTTAGCCATGTGAAGGTCTGCTGGAAGCCAAGGCGACCGTAGGTTTAGGGCAAGGGAGATCGAAGGGTGAGGAGATAGGCTTGGTAAAGCTAGGGCTCATAGACGGACACTCCCTGAATGACTAATGGGCCTGTACACAGAGCTGAGAGGGATTTGACCCAGAGTTTCGTAAAATGAAGGTCAAGCTTTGGTCTACTTTTAGTTACCTATTGGGCATTTGTAGGCCCAAGTGAAATCATAGTCTTCAACCCAACTGCCTCAGAAGAAAATACAAATCATGTTTTTGATGAGTAACAGGCTAAGGGCCCAGCAGTTTGTTTTTTGTCCCTACAGTGGCCGGTTCTCCCTATGCCCTGACCATCTCCCACCCCATCCCAACTGACCCCATCCCACACACACAGCTGTGTGTCCGGGCAAAGAGCAGGGCCCAGGGCTTGACTCCATGTGACCCCAGGCAATCTCCTTCCTTCTCCCTCAGCATGATTGGGGATCTTGCAAACATGGTGTTGTGGTTTAAATATACAGTGTCCCACCAAAGTCTCAGGTGTTCAGAGATGGGCTTTGGAAGGTGATTAGGTCATGGGGACAGTGGATGTGCTGTTAGGAGGTGGGGTCCAATTGGAGGAGGTGGGTCACTAGGGCATAATTTGGAAAAGTGTATTTTTTATGCCCAGATCCTCCCTTCCCTCTCCCTGCTTTCTTCCACCATGCCCCTCTGCCATGTCATTTCTGCCTTGGGGCCAACCAACCACAGACTGAACCCTCTGAAGCCACGAGCCAAAATAAACTCTCCTCCTTAAGTTGTAAGTCCCAGATATTTTGTCCCAGTGATGGAAAAGTTGACCAGCACTCAAAGTGTATATCTTTGGAGAAGCTTCACACTTGCCTCTCAACATATACAGCTCCTTCCACACCCCCAGGTCGCAGGTTCAGGAGGACTAGTTGTCAGGGCCAGTCCCAAGGAACAGTCCCCACCTACTCTGGCCATGTGTAGCCCAGAGAACATTGGGCAGTCACATGCTTCCAGTGCACAAGAGACCACATGCCAGGAGGTGGCCCAGGGTAATGGGCAGGAGACCAGGCTCCACGTGCTAGCAGAAGCTCTATGCCTAGGTGAGAATGAAGCCTGTGGTCACACATGAAGCCTACAGTGTCAGGCATGCCATGCTAGTGCTGCTACTATAGTTAACATCCGCTGGGAGCTCTGCCCCTCAATTCTTAGCTCAAGTTCAAGGAATTTCTACGTAACATCCTGCCCCTCCCCCACATAGACAGATTTTCCTGTTGTTTCTGTTATAGGGATGAACCAAATTAGTTTCATGCTTTAGAAAAGGAAGAAGATTTTATTACTGCACCCAAGTGTGGTGGGACAAGCATACATTTCATATATCCACATACTTCCGCCTACAGCAACCCCCCAGTACATATGCCCTTGAGTGAAAGCAGACATGCAGAGAATTGGTCCTTGTTGCTAAAGTCCTTGCAAGAGTCACAAGTTCCTTCAGAAGAGTAGAAGACAGACAGAAAATATTTCACGGCTTGCTTCCTGTCCTCCATTAAGTTAACCTGCTGTTCCTCAAACAGAGAGAGAAACAAAGCCAATTATCCCCGGTTTGTTGCTCTTGTGTTGCTTTACTGGCCTCCTTGGCAGCCAGGCCACCCCACACCTGTGTTCATCTCCTGGTGGGTTCAGTAAATTCCTGGGCAGCCGGGACCACATCCATCCACATCCTTCTCTGGTTTATAGGTTAGGATCCGCCTTTGTCCCAGTAGATTTTTGAAATGTTTGCTTGCATTTCCTGTGCCGTAATGATGGTTTCAAAGCCAGACTTTACCCAGCAATTATGGCAGAGGGGGGAGTTCAGGCCAGCCAAACCCCAAAGTCCATAGACTATGTTTTGTACAATGTGCTCCTGTTAATATAACCATGTAGGATTTGATTTCCCCTCACATACCAGGCCAAAAACTATTTTATGTAGCAACAAGACACTTATTTCTTGGGATTTGTCATGAAAGGATTTTCATTGAGAAATGCTGAAGAGACCTTTTCTTTCCTATGTGTTACAGGTTGGATCTTAAAAGCCCCCAAGGCCCCTGTGCTAGTGGTTGTCTCCCAGTCTGTGATAGTGCTGGGAGGGTGTGGAGCTATTGAGGGGCGGGGCCAAGTGTGCGGTAGTGAGGTCATTGGGGGCGTGTCCTTGAAGTGATATTGAGATTCCTGCCCCTTGCCCTCTCTGTTTGTTTCCTAACAAGCACCAGGTGAACAGGTTCCCTCCACCTGCTTCCACCACAATCTACTGCCTTGTCACAGGCCCAAAAGTAATGGGACCAAAGGCCATGGTCCACAACTTCTGAAACCATGACCCAAAATAAACTTTCCCTCCTTTGTTTACCTTAGGTATTCTGTCACGCTGATGGAAAGCTAATACTCTGTGCTTTACTCTGCCTGCCACCCACCTGACCACAGCTGTCCACAGTGGGTGTGGAGACAATCGCAGCTCACAATGCCTTTCCAGGCTTTTGGAGCCTAGTTCAAAGTAGCCACTTACCTGATTCGCATCACACACTCGTCTTCACTGCCAGAGACCTCTCTGATGAGAAAACATGCCCTCAAAGTAGAGTCCCTCTACACAACTCAAGGGATGATGTCAGTGTCCAGAGGTGACCAAAGACCTTCAGTGTGTCATAGAGCACAATATAAATCTACAATTTAAAGTCTGCTGTTGTGGAAAAACCTGGTACTGAACCAAAAGAAGGCTCCCCACCGAGGAGCTGGAAGGCAACTGTTTATTAACACCGGCAGGCTGGCAGGACGACCGAGTCCAAATCACCTTCCTCGGCTCAGAGTGAAACAGAATCTTAGACACACTTTTGCAAGCAGGAAGTACAAAGCTGATAGCAGGTTAATACATGACTTGTTATATGAACTAAGTCAAATGTTGTCAGGCAGATTTGTTTTAAGCAGGTTTACTCAAAAGGAATTGTTTATCATAAGGCAGGGACATCCTGGGAGGGAGGGGGTTTGAGGGGAGCAGGTAGAGTTAAAGTGTCCTTGACTGGGTCAGTCTGTCACAGACATAGAGTCCTTGAAGCATGTTGGGAAAACTGGATATATATTTTTAGGTAGGAGAACACAGACATTACAGCTGGATGTGGTCAAATTGACCTGGCGGGCTGTCTAGGAGGAGAACTGGACACAGACAGTCAAGGCTAACTGAGTTTTGCAGTCTAACTATGTGACAAGAAGCATGAGCGTATCCTGTCTCAATATAGCAACAGGCTACTAATTGATTTTTTTTTTTTTTTGGTGGGTACTGGGGGGTCGACCTCAGGACCTCATGCACCAACAGGCACCCGTGCCACTGAGCGATATCACTGGCCCCTTTTTCATATGTGGGATCCAGGAGTCGAACTCGGGCCCTCATGCTTGCAAGGCAGGCGCTTACGCCGCTGAACCATCTCACCGGCCCCATGAGCCATCTCACCGGCCCCTGATTTTTAATTTCTGCTACAAAATTTCTATAAATTCGCTATTTCTGCCACATGGAGAGATTAACATATTGAAGAAATCTCAAACAAAAAAACCATAGTTTGAAAAACAGAGTATTTGCATTTTAAGGTTAATCTTTATTAAAAAAAACTATGTAAAAATAATGCTACATTACAGAAACCAGAAAAGAATCATGCCACCAATGTGACCATCTCGACATTTTGAATATTTGTGACCTTTCCATATTTATCACATACATATTTTATAGATGGGTTTACAGTTTGATATCCTGTTTTTTCACTCACTGTAAATCCATGCACTTTAAAATGTTAGTAGTTACAATTATAGCAACTACTTATTGTACTTGCCGGAAGCTTGTTATGGTTCTATCTAGATGTCCTCCAAGAACTTCATGGGCTCCCAGGTGGGGCTTTTGGAAGGTAATTGGATTGTGGGGACTTATAGGTGACTTGCTGTTAGGAGGTAGCATCCAGCTGGAAGAGGCCGGTCACTGGGGGCATGGCCTAGAAGAGTTTATCTCCTTCCCAGCCTCCTCTTTTCTCTCTCTTTTTCATTTCTCTTCTTGGCAGCCATGATGCCAGCAGCTTTCCTCCGCCAGGCCCTTCCACCATATCTTCCTGCTTTGGAGTTTCCACCGTTCAAGGACTGAGACTTCTAAAATGCCAAAATAAACCTCTCCTCTTTTAAGTTGTGGGTGTCAGGCATTTTGTCCCACTGTGGAGAAAGTAACTAAGACAGCTCTTTCTGGTTGGTTCCTGGATCCATCGGACATGACTTCATTCTTTTGTTCTTTAAGCTCTTCTTCACTTTCTTGTACAATATGTTCCCAGCTCCTCTTGTATTTTTCCCTCCCCCACCCTAGAACCAGCCATTTCTCCAGGAAACTCTGGTTCCCATTATTGGGAAATGTTATTAGAAACCAAGATCTGGGTGCTGGTTTAATTAATTTTTCTCTAATAATTTTTTTCTGTTCTTAATTTTGTGAATATTTTCTCTTCTCTTCATTACATTCTGTACAATGGTTTTGGAGAATTGTCGGTATCTACTGAGATCGTGTGTGTGTGTGTACTCTATGACTCAAGACTCGTGCGGCCGGGAAGATTACAGCTCCCTTCCAGGCTCCTGCCTTCATGCTTTGCTTCCTGGCTCCCATGATGTGAGCAGTTTTCCTCTGCTCAGGCCCTTCTACCTTGCAGCCATTGGATTATGGACTAAAAATGTGAGACAAAATAAGCTTTTCTTCCTTTAAATGGTTGGTGTTGGCATTGTGTCCCAGTGACAAGAAAGTGACTAAGACATTGCAGGTTCCAAAGAAATGCCGCTTACATTCCTCCATCGGTCTCCAACACCCCTACCACAGGTCTACCCTGAGTGTAGGTCCAAGAGTCACAAAGCCAGCTCTCAGCTATTTCCTTGGAAAACCTGCCTCTTGGTATCATTGCAGCCACTCTGGAATCTGATGTCTATCAACCTGGGCTTCTCTCCTGAAACCTCTAAATTAATATCCTCTAACATCCAGCTTTGTCCACATCTGGAATCTTGACTCTGTTGATCTGATAGAGTGCAGGTATTTTTAATAACAATTTCTCTATGGGTTCTTTATGAAGATCATGAATAAGTATAAAATGGATTGGCTGAAAATACTTGCTTTTTTTAAATTTTATTTTGAGACAGTCTCACTAAGTTGTCCAGGTGGCCATGAACTTGCGATTCTCCTGCCTCAACCTCCTGAGGAGTTGGGTTACAAGCATATATCACTGCACCCAGTCAAAATAAATACATTTTAGTGTGGACATTCAGAGTGAACAGCTCTTATTTTCATGTGCCCAATGCTCCCTCTCTTCTTCTCCTGGCAACAGAACCCTTTCTTCCAGGGGGAAGCCCATTCCATATGTCTGGTCCTCCCCTCTCCTCCCCAGGGTGTCAGCCTAGCCAAAGAAAGGATCCAGGCCTGACCCCCTAGATGTGCATGGAAATAAGGAAAGCATCTTTGCTGTAACCTCAGCCTGCTCTGGATTCCACCCTTCATTAGAGGAGGGAGGGAAGAAAGGCAGGGGTGTTGATAACAATGCTTTAAACCCTACATCCAGCTTTGTCTACAGCCATGAGCAACACAGAGGTGCTGGTAACGTGAGCCAATGAATTCCCTTTGTTGTCTACGGCAGTCTGAGTTGTGTCTCTACGTCTGTCCCGTCTCTGTCACCCGCAGCTGCAAGAGTCCAGAAGAGTTCACAGATGCCCACAAGCTGTCATTCAGTGGGTCCCACTGTACATCAAACTAAAGGTCTGATGGCCACCAGTGTGCTCAGAGAAGACAGATTCTATTCTGGTCCTGTCTGCATGCTGGGGGCAGACCCAGGCCACATAGGTTTGCAGGACCACTGCCTCCTTGATTAATGTTTATACAGAAAACTCTGCCCCCTTTGGGCTGTTCTGTGTCATGTCCTGGATTACACTGTTAAGCCTCCTCTCAACAGCAGGGGCGACCGGGGACAGCTCAACACAACTTCCGCTGCTTCGTGCCCAGTATTCTGTGGGTTATACTGTTACAGGAAATTAACTTTTCTCACCACAGGCAGATCACTGAGCTGTGGATGGACATCCCGGGGAGGCTTCTTCAGATCTAGGAATTGTGTGTTTCCCTTTTGCAGACATTTTACAGCATAGTAGCAATGTTGGTGTGGCCATGCAAGCCAGCATGATTCCCGCTGGCTTTTCCAGGCATGGACACTTGGGGCAATGTGGACACTGCCAGCGAGCGCCTCCTGCACAGCCATTGCCGGCCCCCAGGCAGCCTCTCGAGGAGGAAACCCATAGGCAGCATTCCGGGATTGTCTCCCAGTTTGCCCTGGGTGGATGCTCCCCAGAGGCTGTGGCAGACAATGTGCTAGATGTGGAGAGCCACCTGTTCCGGCCACGGGAATAAGCCAGAGACCTCTGGTGAAGGAGCAGTCCAGAACATTCTGTGATCAGAACAGTGGCGCTTTTCTACCTACAATTGCTGAAGCTTTCTGCAAAACCAGCTACTGATCACTGCCTGAAAGGGAAGGTTCTGGATTCAGGGGACCCCTCCCCATTTAAGCACACACCGTCCCTGTCAGAGTTGTGCTCCTTGTGATGGGACTCAGGTGACTGAGGTCCAGAGGCCGAGGGTGGCAGATCCCTCTAGGTGTGGAGAATGGAGGCTCCGTGGTTACCCAGTAATGGGGGGGTGATAGTTCATTTTGTAGGGAAATGTTTCATGATGCAGCTGCTGGCAGAGGGGTTCCAGAATATAGATGGTGTCAAATCTATAGCACATGGAGGAAGAAAAACCATGTGCAGGCAGAGAGCAGTATGGATGAGACAGGAATGTGTCCTGATGTGTGCACGTAGCTTAGAGGAAAAAATTACTAAAATCTTGAGTGGCTGAGCCTTTCCATGGGAGGAATGAAATGCAAGTCCACCCAAAAATGAACTGAACATTAAATTCCCAAAGTTGCTTTGTAATCTATTTTAGATGTGCAGGAAACTTAAATTGCTGATGCAGTACTTTTGGTAAGGCTACGGGCACAGAGACCTACGGCCCTAGCTTCTTAGTGACTGAGCATACCTGGCGCAGAGTGCTTTGACTCTGAACCATTTGTTTCACCACACTGACACACTTAGTGTCGGTCTATCAAGTGAGGATTAAACTTTGTCTGCTGTAGTAAACTATTAATATTGTTCCAATATTATTTAAGGTATTACATTTTATTCTGGTTACTGAATAGGAGAAATAGAAAATCTCTCCTGTTTTTCTTGCTAACAGAAAATGCTAAAACCTTATTTCAAAAGTTTTATAGTATTTAGAAAAGTATTCACAGTAAATGCTTGTCAGGTTTGGAATATAGGACCGATAACAAGGGCTGTATTTTATAAACTATTCCTCAAGCACCCCTGAAAATAAAGAGCCTCTTGCCAGGGGTTCCTGAAGAGCCACACACATGATATTGCTCTCTAACAGTTTGTGAAGTGTAAGAAATATGTTAACGGTTTGTCACTGAACATTTTCACCAAGGAAATCCCCCAACTTTTATGGGTTTAACTTACTGTGACATTTTCTCATACTTTCCTTTCTCTTCAGGTATCTCCAGGGCAGCTTCCTAGGAAGTACAGCTCATGCTCAATGATATTTCTAGATGACAGCACACTCAGCCAGCCTAACTGTAGAAAAATGGTACAATGGTGAGTACAGCAATGTTGTAGAGGCCTGAGTGGCAGAACCCCTACTGCTAAAACATTCCAGCCCTGCTGGGTAATTTCAGCCATGTGATTGTCCTCCTCCTTGCTCAGCTTAAGGCACTGGGGTCAATGATATATATTGATTTTAAAGGCCTAAATGTGAATTTTTAAGTTTTGTTTTAATCTCTGACTGCATAGTAGAAGGGAACAGCAGTTAGCAACTAAAGTGTCCCAGGAAAAGTTTACCTCTTCATATCATGCATTTATGATTTAAGACATTGTTAAATCTAAAGAGAAAACGTGCTTTTATTGGATGGTTCCAGAGAAAAAATTTAGTTCTTTGTGAGTTACAGGCCTAAAATATATTTCATAATTTAGAAATGACTCTTGGATAAAGGAAGAGCTTTTCCCCTGTTGGCACCAGTGTATATCAACATTTGAATGTTTTCCATCATATATGAGCAATATCATGTCACATCCTGGTTGAGTGATGCTGTGCTAGGCTGAGCAGCATACCATGATCACAAACTCAGTACCATTAACAAACTAAAGAAAGTTTAGATAGCAATATAATTTATTGGAAAAGAAAAAAAAGGAGGAGACAGACAGCTACCCTGATGAGAATACTCTATTGGCCCCCATGGATACTCCATTGGCCTCTTTTCTGTGTTATTTCTTTGGGGTGCTTTGTGTAACTATTTTCTGTTTATATGTCCTTGAAAGGGCCTTTTTTCAAGAGGACAGCTGTTTGGCCAGGAGGTGCCTTATTCATGGTTAGTTTTGAGTTAGTAAGGTACAAGTGGGTGTCTATTGTAGTAATATAGTGCCCCTAGAGTGGATAATATAGTGACGTTAGAGTGAATACATTTGTATGTGTGTGTGTGTGTGTTGTTGCATAGGCGTAAATATTTACTGAGTAAAAGCTCTCCCCAGTGTTAGTCAATCCCAGTCCCCCCATGCTGTCCTGAAATTCTATTGGAAGTGCAAAAGGGATGGGTTATTTTAACTTTGTGCATTTGAATTTCTCTGTGCTCTGCTTATCAGCTCTTTCTCTAGTTTTGGATGCAAGTCCAAAGGCTATTGGGTGCCTTTTTAAAATTTTGTGTTTTCTTTTGTCTACTCTCATCTTTCAAACTCTTCCCAGGGGAATTTTTCCTGTAAACTTTTAACTCCTCCTAGTTAGGGTTAGTCAGGAAACCTAACAGGTCCCCAGTTTTATTATTTCCCAACATACCGGCCCCTTTCCCCTAACCTGATGGGTTACAATCAGAGATGCACAATGAAAACGCCCTCATAGTAATCTTTCATGCTTATTAAAATGCCAACATCAGAAAGGAGGAGCAGAGTTCCCCACTGAATTGGGGTTGTCAGGGAACACTGTTAATGTCCCTTTAGGTTATGATTTATTGGTTTTGCGACTTAGTTTATATTTGTTTAGAATGTTAATGTTCTTATCCCTCATTTTACTTATTCAGTCCAAAAATGTAAATAGCATAAAAATTAATTTTGTTTCTAGTGTGCCAGCTTTCTTTTTTTAGTTAATCATGACTAAAGAGGTACCTTGATTCATGAACTTAATTCTTTCCACAATTCTTTTTAAAAACCGAATTAGAAGAGAACCAAATCAAATTCAGTGGATAGTTTCAGTTGTAACCTCATGGGGAAATTTGATTCAGTTCTCATTCAGTTCAGTTCATGATCGGAATTGCAGAAAGGATTATGTCTAGATAATGTCTAGATTATGTCTGTAAACCAAGCAAAGTAGCACGGTAAGTTTGCTCTCATAATTACATTAGTAATTGAGATCCCATTGTTTTTCAGCAGAAACTCAGCCCTCTGCCTGTGTTTTTAAGTTTGGCATCTA
Source organism: Erethizon dorsatum (assembly GCA_028451465.1). Classification (NCBI taxonomy): domain Eukaryota; kingdom Metazoa; phylum Chordata; class Mammalia; order Rodentia; family Erethizontidae; genus Erethizon; species Erethizon dorsatum. Next base: position 64,488,609 of record CM051833.1, read on the forward strand.
TCAAGAAATTACTGAATGCTTGTATTCAGGCGAGGCCCTAAATCCATTAATAAAAAGCTGCTCTATTTTGATTAGTGTTGCTAACTTCTTTTGCATTAAAAACCATGTGAAATTTCAATGTTTAATTCAGGATACACTCTTAAAGAGTGAACTTCCTCTTCCTCCAACAAGTGTTTCTTACTTATTTTCCTCCCCATCATAGTCTAATGTTAAGAACTCCTTTCTAAAGTACTTTAAGCTTTAGTTGGCTTTCATTGCGTTTTGCTAAATAATCACTTTTTACACGATTTTTCAAATGAAAGTTTAGTAAGTAAAAGGGTAGGTAAGCATTTCGGAAAAAAATTAAATATTTATCATGAGGTGATAGTGCATTGTTCTCAGTAAGATGGGTAAAACTTATTAGAATCCCTTATGAAACTGTCTCAAAATGTATGTCTGCAAACACATGCACTGTTCCCACCTTCACGTTCCCTTCAATCGATGGGCACTCACAAGCACTTTTGGAAATCAGGGATGAAGTTGATGTGTAGTAAGGCACAAAAAAGGCATTTTTGGTGATTGTGACTTTAACTGTTAAGTCATTCAAACATGGTATCGCATGTTGGAATCACCTGGGGGAACTTTTTTTTTCCTGCGGGTACCGAGGGTCGAACTCAGAACCTCGCACACCATCAGGCACCTGTGCCACTGAGCAATATCATCGGCTCTTTTTTCATATATGGGTTCCAGGAGTTGAACTCAGGTCTTCACGCTAGCCAGGCAGGCACTTAGGCCACTGAGCCATCTCACTGGCCCTGGGGGAACTTTTAAAACGCACTTTGAACCAAATTGTACCCTGTGCCTCTCAATCCAAATGTCTCAAGTTGGAATTCAGGATCATTGTAAAGCTCCTCAGGTGATCCAGCATGCAGGAAAGTTTGGGAACCACTGATTAAGAGAATACTACATAGGAGAAGAACTGCTTTCAACTCTGGTGGGATTTTGGGCAAGCCTTGGTTCCCTTACTGTGACAATTTGTAGCTGGATGAAATTTCAAGTAAGGTTTGGTGAGCCTTTTCAGTGCATGGTCAGTCTCTGATTGAACTCAATTTGGAGATAAAACTGTCTGAAACATTATAAAAATGTTCGTCATTGATGTGTGTAACGTGAGACTGTTTAAATTTTAAAACACAATCTGGACTTCTTTTAAAATTCACATTTGCCTTCCATCAATGATATTCATTTTCATTTTAGACATTGAGGGTGAGTGGAAGCCTATAACTCACCCAGGGCTACACCTTTGTTCCCTAATGTACAGCACCTGTGCATAATTTAGACACACAGCAACGCATTATCTGAAGAGTTGTGTCTGCTTGTCAATACTGTATTTAAACTAATTCGGAAGTGCTTGCCATGAATATTATACTATGTAGATGTAAGCTACATTACTATCACTGATTATTTCAGGATGACAAAAGGTATCATCAGTCTGGTGAGCACTTATTTTCACTAGGAAATTTTCTTGTCTTGGAGAAGTGATTTTAATTTGTTATATAGAATTTTTATTATTTACTTTTAGAGATATACTTAAAAAATGATAAGCAGGTGAATAATGACGTAAATCAACTGAGACAAACACATGGCTTTCTAAATTTAGAAAAATAGTGTGAGGTTTATTTTTATGCATATGGGCAGATATGTAGAACTTTCCCAGGGTAAGAGGTTTTATGGTTAGAATCCCATGTGACAGGGAACTATGTAATAATGTATAATCAAGAGAAAGGTGTTCTAACATCACATTGCCTAGCATTTGGCACCTATGTTTGCTAAAACCTGATAAATTAAAATAGAGAAAAGTGCCCATATGGTACTGGTACTGTTCCCAAACTGGAGGACTGAAAGTCTACGAGAAGTCGCCCTTTGAAAATTTGTGTGCAGTTTCACCAGATGATAAACACTGTCATTACAGATACTTTTTTTCTTTCTACAGTGTGACCTTAGCAGTATATTACCACATAAAGAACAGGTGAGCTCTTAAAAACCTGTCTTACTGTTGCACTTAATTTCCAAAATACCTTTATAGTTTAAGTTCTTGACAGCAAGCATCCAAAGTGGTACTGTGCTTTTAGTAACAGATGGAAGTAAATCATTTTGGGTTTCTTGTTGTACTTAGGACTGTTGAAAAGTATTCTCTTAAAGATCCCAGAGAATATTTGCTTCTATGGATTATATTGATATTTATTCTTTTTGAAATTACAATTGAGAGTTAAATGTGTATGTGTTTGTGTGTGCACATGTGTGTGTGCAGGGGGAGGTGTTAACTCAGGGTTTCTAGGTCATGGACCTATTGACCTTTTGAGCGAGATACTAGTTTGTCACGTGGGCTGTCCTATGCAGTATAGGCTGTTTAACAAGATTACTGTCCTCTGCCTAGTAGATGCCAGTAGCTTTCTCCCTCATGTTGTAATAACCAACAGTGTCTACAGTTGGACAAGATCGCATCTGTTCAGAAGCATTTTGTTCATGTAAATACCAAAAAGTTACTATCTTTTATAACTCTTTTACATTTTTGTTCCCATTCATTGAGTGAAAAATATATCTCTATTTACACTTACGTACATCTCCTCTTTTGACAGAATAGAAAACAATAAGTTTCTTGGTTCCTTAGCCATTACTTTTGTAAAAGCAATAAGAAGACAGCCTAATCCATGGAGATATAAATTTGGACATAAGTGTATTATTAAAAATTTCAGAAGATTGGGGCTAGTCTTTCACTTTACATTACACACTGCAACAATTAATTTCTTAAATTAGGTACAATAGGATTTTACATGATGGCTCTAAAATTATTACATTAATATTCATTGTTGCAGCTTACAAATGAATAATTCTTTTACCAACACATGATTTATAATATGCATTGGTCAGCTTGGAAAATACTGGTTGAGATTTCTGTATAACATCCAAAATATTTTTGTTATAGCATCACCAGTCTTAGCAAAAATGCCTTCCATGTATTGAGAAGCTGACACTTGCATAGCAGAAGGTGAACAATTTTCAAAATCTTGATTTATAGCTTCATTGCTTGAATATTGTCAGTGGCAAGGAATATGGGTTCATTTTCCTTGTTGGCCCAAATTGTTCATTTTTATATTTGTAGTTTCATGTAGAAATGGTGTTCTGTGATAAGCAGCTGTTCAGTGTGCAACAGTGAAAAAACAAGTAATGTCTTCATGTGTTTGTAAGAGCAGTTTGATCTCAGGAGCCTCCTGGAAAAGAGACTGGGGAATCTCCAGAGATCCACAGACCACAGCAAATCACTGGTTTATGGGAGCACAGTACATTATTTTAATGAAAATACTGTCTCTTATAGAAAGGCAGCCAAATTTTTAAACTCAACTGACAGAAACAAACAAAAAAAAAATGAAAATATGGGCCACTAAAGGGAGGAAAACCCTGGAAATCTGAATCTCATTCACATTTATTACATTTCAAGGCTTGATTCCCCACCACTGCTGGTTCACTAGCATTGCCTGCTGGGGAGAGTCTTTACTCAGAGGCACCTGTAGCTGGTCCTTTTAGAAAGGTCTCCACAATATTTGATGCACTGAAGAAAAAGAAGTAGTAAGGCTGAGATCCAGGAGAAGAGTTTTGAAAAATATTTGGTGTGTTGAAAGTCAGGACTCTTTCTCCATCCTCTTCTACCCCTAAGAGGTATTTAAGATATTAATGATTGCACTAGAAGCACTTTCTTCTTTTATAGAGAGGGAAACAGATCCGTGGATATTTTTGATGAGAGATTGCATCCAATCACAGTAAGTGTCACCTTTTTGAGATTATAATATTTTATCTCACAGAGTTGTGTTTATTTCAGGCTATTTTCCTTTGACATTAGTTCTCAGAAATGAATCATGGTCTTCTATTGAAATTAAATCATGTCCATTCCCACATCATGTTGTATCTCATCTTCTTAGAAAAGGAGTTTTTCAGGACTATACTGGAGTGAGAAGTGCCTTGCAGCTTTGTTATTGAGTGAAGGTGAATAAATGTACTATTAAAATACCAGAAAATGTAGCTTTTCAAAAAATAATTTTCAGTAGCCTCTAACAATATAAACATTAGCTATAAACCACACAAGATGTGAAATCTCTGAGAGGAGAGGTAGGGTGAACTTCAGGCATCTTAGCATTTTTTGGTGCTCAATAGTCATATCACTGCTGACTATTGTATCCCTAGAGGCTATGGTTGCAGGACACTAATTACTTTCTTTTAGACTTTATTGCAGAGAAATATATCATCAAGAAGACTTTCAGGCTCAAAGTGAATTTGAGAATTCTGTTAGCCAAAGTAGAAAGGAATATCAATTTTTGGAGCTTGCACACTTCTGTGCTGCTCACCAGTGCAGTACATTCTTAGAGATGCATTGATAGTGATTCCATCCTTGTGCAAACCTCACAGAGTTCACTGACACAACAAAGATGCTTGTGCTGCACTAGGTGGTTGCTTATTGGGCTACCATTTTATATGTGGTCATCCCTGACCAAAGTGTCATTACAGACAGTATAAGATCCCAGTGATTCTAGTTGAAGATTAAAAGACATACAACCCAATTGAAGTTATTTTAAGGAACATATGAGCAGAAGGTGAAGACCGCTCTCAAGACTACTTACAAGCATTCTTCAGTAATTATTCATGGCATCATTTCTCCTTTCAGAGAGAGAAACTTCCAGAGGAGTACTTTGAGCATGATCCTGAACACAAATCAATTTACAGATTTGTTGCTAATATTTTTAAAGCTGCATGGTTTCCAGCCAAATGTGCAATAATGACTTTGGTAAGATGTTTCTTATTTATCGAGCATGCATAGAAATTAGTCTTCTACATGGAGTAAGGTCTTTTTTTTAATAGATTCTTGATATTATTATGAGAAACACTTCTTTCATCAGCTCACCATACTGGGGCCTCATGAATGTGTCTGGAGTGTGAGTCCCACAGATGCATTGATGGACTCTGTAGAAGGGAGCTTGAGCCAGCAGCAAGCACGAATGAGCAGACCTAACCTTTCCCTTATGCCCAAGTGCAAAAGTGCAGGGATACTGAAAGGTCTTAAAGTAGCTGTACCTTATTGAAACATGAGTGTTTTCTTCCAGTTGGGTATCCTTCCTAGGTCTCCAAACAGAATTTACAGCTGTACTAAAAGCTCAAATGATATTTTTGATGATTTTCCACTTGACTAATATTATCCTGTACTTTTTTTCTTTTGCTGTGTTCTTCTTCCCCAGAAATGAATTGGAAAGGCATTACTTGAATCTGCTTGAGTTTAATTGTAATGTGTCTGCCAGTGTTTATGCCACATACTACTTTGATCTTCGCTCTTTAGCAGATGACAGCAACTTTTATTTTGTGTTTGCACCTCTCACCAAAGAAAGAGCACAGAACCTAGAGATAAGGCTGTGTTTTCACTGAGTAGGATTTTCTGTGAGCCACTGTGTGACTCACAGAATCCAGCATCTGTGACCATATCATATAAAATAGGGATTGGAGAAATGGAAAGTGTTCAGATTAACACATTCAAGAGTTTACTCACCCTCTGGTGTCAGTCATGTTTCTCAGCTCTATTATTCATATAGAGATCCATATTATTTTTAAAAGGAGATGTGTCTTCTTTGAGCATAATTCAGAATACTTTATTCAATAATAATCTGATAATAATGGTTTTCCTTTTGAACCTCTAGTTTTCTCCAGAGGGCTTACATGATTAACTCCTTGTCACTGTTTCCCTGTATACAAATACAGCTCACTTTTCTCTTTTTGCCCATCTTTTACATAGTTTGCAAATTCACGTCAGAGTTCAGCTGTCTCAATTCAAAGCCAGGAGTTCATTAGAGAGGTCTTTAGTGGCTAATGTGTCCTGTACTTATGTGTGATGTGTATGTGTTTCAAATACTGGAAGTTTGAAGTACATAGGTTTTAAATGGAAGTGGCAGCTTCCATGGGGAAAAATAATGTAACAGGTTTATGACTTTTGCTGAGTATACCCCAAAATAATTCACACCTGCAGTGGATGAATACATCAAATAGCACTCTCTGCAGTGCCTTGGCTGCACAGTAAGTCCCCAACTTACAAACATTCATGTTGCAGACTTTCACAGACATGAATGGAGCTCACATTTTTTTAATGCTTTACACTGTGTATTTGTGTCAAACGTGTATTAAACGCACTTTTTGGACCTACAAATGCATCCAGCTTATGAGTGATCACCCAGAAAACTCATTCATAAATCAGGGACTTACTGCATTTTGGTATTTGTGTTTTTCTCCTGTAAATCATATGCATTTGAAATAGCACCTTCTGATGCTTCAGTCCTTAAACCTGTCCTGCCCTACAGTATAGTTCACACTTCCCTCTGTGGAAGGTCTTAAGAGTTTGCATATATTAACTAGTAAATTTCAGGTAGCATTGGAATAACTGAGCCAGTGTTTATTGATTGTTTTGCACAGGTGTTGGTTTATCATTTTTTGTTTGTCATTTTTAATGAACAGTGCCACAATAAAACCTGTTGCTGCTAGGAGATTGTCATATCACAAAACCATTGGCATCTTTGAAAGCTCCATTTGTAAAGACTGTAACTGAACTCCCCCTTTCCTAGTATTGAGTCAAAGCCCTTAAAGGATGTTAGGGAATTGGCAGGAAGTAGCATCCTCATAACCTGTCAGTGCAGGCCTCAGAAGGCCAAAGCAGTGGTGCCCATGCAGTATTTAGAGGAGTCTGCAGCATGACTGAACATCAATCAGAGGATGTTTTTTTCTTTATAAATTTGCAGTGTTTTAAAAATGTCTACCTGTGTTCTGTTTGATGGACTTTCCTAGGCCACATCAAGACTGTGTGAAGAAGACCTGTGCAGAGCTGCGATGAGAAGATCTTGCAGTGATGGCAATTTCATTGGTATTTGACTGTCTAATGCCATCATCTCCTAAAAGGGAGAAGTAGGGGCTATGACATCATGAACCCCACATTTACTAAAGATGGAGAAATACCACCTCTCTTGCTAAAACAAACAAAAAATATCACCGACGTTAACATTTTTAGCAGAAGGAAAGACCTTGAATTTAAAAAACTCCTAGACAGTGAAAGTGATACTCCATGGGAAAGAAAGAGAGCTTGTTAAAGCAGCAACACACTTGCTTTGTTCATTGTGGTGAGCTGAGTTACTAGGACTGTAAAGCAGATATTCCAGCTGACACAGGCATTTACTTACTTCACAGGCCAAAGCCTGTGAGCTTCATAAGGTTTTTGAATTAAGAGTTTACATTTAAACTAATTTAAAATTTTCATTAATTTTTAAATATTAGATTTTAAAAATATTGCCTATTTAATTGTTATACCCCCCATATTTCTGTGTATGCCTTTAGTATTGTTGTAGTAATTCCATTAGAATATCAGGAATCATTTTTATTGCAGGGTTCTGAGAGTAAAACCCAGGATCCTAGCCACCTCCTGGGCGGGGTCTCTATGCCTGAGCTACTGACCCAGCCCCAAACATGGGATGGTTCACACTCATGAAGACACTTAGGAGTACACTGTAGCATTGTCAGGTATTGAAGGTTCTGCCTTCTCATGTTATTGAGTTGCTAGTTATTACTGTTAATCAGTTTATACCCAAAAGATGCTGGATAACCCTGGTCCCTCACATTCTTTGAAAACACTAGCCAGTGCTTTAATAAAGAGAAAGCATCAGTTATTGACTGTCTACTTCTTTGGGCTCATGCCATGTCTTGTGAATTATCAATTGTGTTTCTCATTTTCTGATGATTTTCCTCCTGGTAAATAAACATGATAGAAGATATTTCCTTAATGCAAACCAACACAGTGTTCAGTGATGGTTCCCTGGAGATGGTAAAGTAGAAGTTGTCCCAAAATTTTCAAAGTAGTTTTAAGCCTTAGCCTACTGTGCACGTGCTTTCCAGAGTACTGCAGCCAGTATAAAAGCTTCAAATTTACAAATTTTCATCTGAACATTTAAGTTTGGCAAATTTGGAATATTAAGGTATTATTCTAATTTTTTTCTAGGCTTTCTTACAGGGAACAGAATGCAAAACTTGATCAAAAATAACAATTAAAAGTTTATATTTTACATTTACCACATTAAAACCTTCAGACAACATATGATAATGTTGTAGCTTTTGTATTTCTACTTGAATCAAAGCTTAAAGTGACATGACGATTTTTGGAATGTTTTGTACTGCGAAGAATTTACCTCCAGTGTTTGAATAGTCCTTTGAGGGCTATGCACTATCTATTTTGATCAGCTAAATTTATTCTCTCTAGATTTATTGAAAGATGATTACCAAGAGCAGTGGTAATTCACAAGTAATAAAAAAGAATTGGACTCCAATAGTAGCAAGTGATATGAAAGTTTATTTTCAAGTTTATCCTATATGTTACCATGGCTACAGGTGCACCATTTCAAGCACTTCTCTCTAACAGAGGACTTACTTGCACCTTTGAAATTGTACTGCAGGTTTATAATGTGGAGATTAGGTAACTTTAGAAGATTTAGAACAGTGTTATCTAAATTTGAAAAATTGAAATGATTAGTGTTTTTGCCTCAATGAAAGCTATTTTCTTATTTTCTGATATGTAATCCGAGGAATCTTGCCTATACTAAGTGATAGAAATCCTTTCTCATGGTGCAGCAGTGCCTCCCAGAACACTGAGTACTACTGGTTCCAGCATTTTTTAAAGAAACATAAATGAGAAGCAATGGCATATGAAATATTAGAGTCTATCACCTCAAAAGAAAATTGTTTATGGAGTTTCAAGTAGAAGTTTTGCATATTTTTTGCAGCTTTATTTTGTAAAAAAATGCTACAATGTAAAGTCTTCTCATGCCTATGTTTATATTTATATTTTCATTAAAATACAGCTGGTATGTTTGTTAATACGTCTCTTTTCACATAACATTACATCTCTCCAGATTTTAATGCTTTATGTCATTCTTGATGTGTTTTAAAGTATTCTCCAACTGACCCCATTAATGCTGGCTTAATCCAGGCCTCTGCTTAGTGGAATAATTAATAATTAACATCTTTTGCTTAGCCTCTTTTTCCACATGACCATAATGTTGATAGACAATAGGAGAGGAGAGGGAAGTACATCACAGACGTCCTAGGAGGTAGACATCCTAGGTGAGGAAAGCACATGAGAAGATAAACTTAGGTAATACAGGCCAGAGAGAAATCAATGATGTAAATAGTATTGCATTAGAACAACAGGCATTTGAAGTTTGCAGAGAGTAAGAGTAAAAAATGAAGGTAGAGGAAGTAAAGTTGGAGTTGGTATGCAGAGCGTCACCTAAAGCAAGTCACACAATGTGACATTATCACACTATTTTCAAGCTAATAGTTCATTACAAATAGACCAAATATCTGCAAACTTTCTTTAATATGGGCCTAGCCTCTTAGCTTCAGAAATTCTTAATCCAGATAGTATTGCAGTATGTTCACTGACTTTAATCTTTCAGTATCTACAGCTAAATCTGTATGACTGATCACTTTGTTCCTGTTACATTGTTTATAAGGATAAGCAACCTGATTTAATTTATAAGACAAAAATGTAGAATGAGGATGACTCCCACACTTTAACAGTTCCTAAGCAGGAAAGTTAATGAATAATCAGAAGTTAATTTTAAAAACTTTGGGATGGTAGACATTGGATACAAATCTGTAACTTCAAGAACAAGTTATTCAAGAATAAATAGAATCACTAAAAACTGCTCTTCCCTCTTGGCATAAACTCTAGAAGATCATGCAGCCATTTTGGAAAATGGGAGATTGGGCCATATTACCCAGTTAACAACATTAAAGGTGGTTAAGTTCTCTGGCATATTATAGTGCACTGAAACCAAGTTGTTGGTAGGGTGCTGAGTGGCAGTTAGCTCAGTTTTCTGTATGTAGGAAAGGTATTATTGAAAACCAACAGGGCCGGTGAGATGGCTCAGCGGCTTAAGCGCCTGCGCTGCAAGCGGAAGGGCCCGAGTTCGACTCCCGGAACCCACATACGAAAAAGGGGCCGGTGATATCGCTCAGCGGCACGGGTGCCTGTTGGCGCGCGAGGTCCTGAGGTCGACCCCCGGTACCCAAAAAAAAAAAAAAAAAAAAAAAAAAAAAGAAAACCAACAGAATGGAAACCTGGGTTTCCTACTGTTGTACTGAGGATGGAACACAGGGTCTCTACAGCAAGCTACATTCCTGGTCTACTTTTCTTTTTTAAACTGGAGACTGATTCTCACTAAGATAAGTTGCCCATAGTGGTTTCAAAATTGCACTCCTCCTCCCTCATGAGTCCTGGTTTTACAACAGGTGAACTTCTCATTCAGCATCCTGCCTGTTTCTCTATAAATAGTTCAATCTTTATTCTGTGTTCAGGATTGGCAATATCATTGGAAACTAGTTTATCTATGGCATGCTGTCTAGCTTAATTATCTTTCACCACACAAACATTCACTTTCACCATGACTCTTCCCTCACCCAGAAACTGCCTTCTAGAATAAGGTGCTACTTGTAAATCCTTGCCATTTGCACAGAAATATTTTAGATAAGTGCTAGTTGCTATCCTGAATCTGTAAATTGCATCCAAAATCTATTAACATGTCAAGCATTAGATTACCTAAGTCTAATTGCAGGATCTGTAAGTCCTGGAATCATGCCACAGAATAGGAATGCTCCAGGAGCCTTTCTGTAGGGCCTGTTCCCTTGGAACATTGGTACAATGCAATCGGTTTCCAAGGCAATTTTCACCAAAGTATTGTAAATGAGAGTAAGAGCACAACTTTTTTATGTGAGGTAAATGTTAAAAATATGAATAAGTGGTGTAGGATTACCAAGATTGAAGAAAACCTAGAAAGTTTAATCAAAAATTAAAAAGATTAAATTCAGAATCTAATTGGGAAAAATGTCCTAAAAATAACACTTTAGGTTAGCTGATTATTATAAACTTCTGAAAACACCAAGAAAATTGAATGTGAGTAGAGAAATTCAATGATAGTCCCAGAACTGAAGACCTCAGTAAAAATAGTCAGTAGTATTTACTTCAGAAGCCTTCAAAGAGCATACCAAAAAGAATCATTAAGAAAATTGCCATAAATTTTTAATCTTCTTAATTCCACAGGCTTTTTACCCGCAATCCAGAGATTGTGATCCCAGCACTCAGTGTGACAACTCACTCCTCTATAGTGGAGGTGCCTTCATCTCACCTCCTGCTCCCTGATTGGCTGAAGTTTCTTGGGTCTTTCCACAACAGGACATCCCACTTCAGCCTGTGACCTTCAGCTACTGTCCAACATGACAATGCTTGGTGTTGTTTACTATGACATAATTCCAAAGCATTAGAGTCAGATTCAAGAAATTGCAAGTTTTTGTTTTGCAGTGCTGAAATTCCATCCAGGGACTTCAGTTTCAACTGCATGCAGTTTTTCCTTTTTCTTTAAAGACAAGGTCTCAGGAAATTACAGTCCTCCTATCTCAGTGCCTCACAGTGCTGGCATCACCAGAATGCACCACCATGTTCAGTGGAAATACAGATTTTATATGGTACACAGGTTAATGGCTCCTTAGTCACCTCTCTTGTTCACCTATTTGAGCATGACTGTGTTCCTTAAATCAGCTGTGTGCAGCTTACTATATTTAGCAATTCTCTGGACTCACAACCATATGCATGTATATTCAGGATTGAGAACTAGACAGCATGCCTACAATCCAAGTGCTAGAACTTTTATCTGAATTGGATGCCCTTTTTCAAGGTAACACCCTGTCATCTAATGGGGAAGGTGGTGGCATTTCTAAAATCTCTATCCACACCTCCAATAATTTATTCCTTTCCACTTTAAAGCTGCTTTCATCTCCCTGACTTGAAGTTGGGATGAACCTGACTTTATTCAGTTTTTGAAATATTCCACTTTTTCTCAGGATGTGCCCAAGCCTCATGTTTCACATCAATTGAAAGTGCTTGGGGAAAATGAAACATCCCTAAATTCAGTGGCTTGAATCCCAAAAGAGTGGATATGAGTGGAATGCCTGCTGAAGTCTGGATTTAACAGTGATGTGCCAACACTGACTTCGTTGCAACAAATGCATTGTGATGGAGTAAATTTATAACAGTATGGGCATACAAGAACTATGCTTAATATTGGCAACTTTTTAAAAAAAAACTTGGGAGTAATTTTAGATTTACAAAATTGTTTCCAAAATCAGTAAGTGTGTATCATCAAGCAAACTTGTGCACACACACACACCCAAAGCAAAGCAAAACAAAACAAAACAAAACACATATTGGTTAAGATGTTTGAAGGGAACCCTTCTATACAGGTGGAAATATAGTAAAGTAATACAACCATTACAAAGTCAGTATGAAGAGCCCTCAAAAATCTAAAGACAATTTCCATGTGACCCAGTTAAAGCTCTACTGAGTATATTCTCAAATGAGAGACCTCATACTATACTCATACATGCATACCCTTGTTTATAGGAGAACAACACACAGTATCTAATATCTAGAAAAAGCCTAGATAACTTCAACAGATGAATAGATACATAAATGTGATTGACAGGGATACATTAGAGATAGATAGACAGGCAGATAGATAGAAATACTATTCAGCCATAGAAAAGAAAGAAAACCTGTCATTTGCAGGTCAATCCATGGAACTTCAGATTGTAATGTTAAATTACATCATCAGGCACAGATAGTTACATATTACATCTCTTTTACATAAGAAATCTAATACCTGAGTAAAAGGGAAAAGATAAGACTTCCTGGAGACATGCAAGGGGAAAGTAGTAGGGGGTAAAAAGTGATTGTAAATGATCAAGAGATGTGATATCCATGTATCAAAAGGAATTTAACTGAGATATACTACAAACCTACCCAAATTTAAATGATTTTATTAAAATAAATAATAAACTCTTGGGCCACAGATCTACAGAAGCTCAATTGCTGGGGCTGCAGGTTGGGAATCTATTATTCAGAGAAATCATAAGTGAGTCTTATGTATTCTGAAATTCAAAGCCATCATGCCTCATTTCCTTTTCCATTCTGTGCCTGAACAGCTGTGACTCCTTGATCTTAACCTTGCATTTTCCTGAATGAATACTTCAATCTTCAGCAGGCAGTACTTAGCTCCTGCTAAGTTCCACCCTGCTCTGGGGCACTGGTAGGGGGATCCAAAAGAATCCCACATGTCACTGTGCTCAGGGACTGATGGTGTCACTCAGGACATGAGTAATAAAAATATACAGGGTGTGGTGGTCTTTAACACTAGAATTTAGGGAAGCTGTGGTGAGAGAATCGCAAGTTGGGCATAATCTGTACTGGGTCTTCCGTGGGAAGTTTCTACCTCTAGACAGCACTTCTGGTCTGGGGATCCAACTTTGGATGCTTGCTGGAAGGTGCTGACACCCACACACATGTGTGAGATTCTGTGAGCCTTGCACACCCTGGCAAGGTCTTCCGTTCATACAAGCATTTCTTCTTTTCTATGCACAAACTTGGAGCCTTAGGGGGATCTGCACTGCAGACTCTTCCTTGGCTCCCACTTTGCCTACCCTGGGTGGTGGGAACATGGAGTGCTGCAGCTGAGCATGCAGCCAGCAGATGCAGGAGTGGGGAAGTAGAAATGATGGTGAAGTCAGAGCTGACTGGGTTGCTGAATGTCAGCCACATTCCATAAGAGAGGATTTTTGTGAACAATGTGCAGGAGGCAGAGGAGTGGAGTGTGTGCAATGTGCTTGAGCCAAGAGGGGCTAAAGAGGTTTGAGAGGGGAAGACACAGCTTTCCCACGTCCCATCCCACTCCATCCTAAGTATCTCCCTACTGGGCTGTATGTGAACCAGCCTGGCATCTCCCTGAGCCTGGCCCAGCAGGGGATGAAAGAGTCTCCATGCCACATTGAGAGTCTGATATGTACAGTAGATAACCTGCCTGACACAGTGAACATCAGGCTGCAATTGGAACGGTGGATGTGGATGACAAATTTCTTGATTGACCCTGCCCACCCCCAACAACACAAGGATGTGCTGCTCAGACCTTCAAGGGAGCCAGAGCAGCAGCTGCCCTGGAGTGGAGTTTCCAGTGGGGTCCACAAAGGTGAAGGGGGAACTGTGGCAGCTGAAGCAGATGTCTGAGTACTTGCATGAGTATCACAACTTCCTCAAAAGAAAAGTGAACCTGGACATCCAGACTATCACCTGTCTGAGGCTACTGGAGGGCAAGGAGAGCCAGTGTGGAGCAGGGTTGCTGGGGCAAGTCACTGAGTTTCTCATATTAGGGCTAAGTTGTGCTGTCCGTGTAGTCTGTGCATCCCAGGATCTCTGTGCCCAATCGCAACACCCATCCATTTTCTTTGTGTCCTTAGGTTTAAAGATGGCTGCTGACTTCTTCATGCCTGGCTTGCAGCCTGTACCTCTCATTTATTTCTGCCCTGATGAGGCTATTCTTTTTCTGGCTTCTCTCAGCCATCAGCTCTCACTAGGGAACTACTGAGCCTCATCTATATTGACCCTACTCCTCTTGGTCCACATATCCCATGCTTGCAGGGAGTGTGTACCTAAAAGGAGAGAAACATCAAGCCTCATTTGTGCTTTATCTATTGCCTGAGCTGGAGCTGCCAGGACAGTCACAGCAAGAAGATGGCTCTGAACAGGACCACTGTAAGGTGGCAAGTCAACTCACCTGACACAGGACCCCAATATTTGCCCTTTTGTTCCTGAGCCCAGCCTGGCTGCAGATCATAGGGTATTGTTGGTTGGTTGGGAGATAGAGAAGGTGATTGGGTAACCTGGAGACTCAGCTGGTAATACCAGGCTGGGGGACACCATCATCCCACGGAGAGTGTATGTGAACCAGCCTGGCATCTCCCTGAGCCTGGCCCTTCACTAACTTTGTCCCAAGCTGTTGGTGACAGAGTCCCAGAAGGAGCAACACAGGGAGTTTCTAGTTACAACGCAGAGTCCCATGGTTTAGAACTCCATTATCCTGCCCAATAACTACTCTGAATGTAAACACTAACAGCAGTCCTGACTGATCTCCCCTCCTTCTGCGTGTGTGTAGGGGATGGCACCAGTCCCCCCACACCCCCAAACTATCCTAGTAAATTTACTCATCAAGACCAAAATTCCTAACACCTGCCAGCTCAAGGAGGGCCTTATTTTGGCTCACCTTTCCAGGACATGTGTGGCCAGCTTCAAGACAGAAGTAACATAAGGAAGAATCCAAACAGAGGGAAGCTGCTCACATCATAGTGGCAGGAAACAGAGAGAGAAGAAATGTGCTGGGGAGGAAGCTTTGCTCTTCCAGGTCACATCCCCAGTGACCTACATCTAACCAGGACCCATAACCTAATAGAAAGTTTGCATAGCCTCAAAGTCAGTCACCTTCAAAAAGTGCTGTGTCTGAGCAGATGAGGGCCTTGGGGGACAATCTTGATCTAAACCATAATACTGGCCTATGGTCAAGCCCTACCTTGTCAGCAGTAGATGCACCTGTCCCTACCCTAACACATTGAAATGATTAATGTGCTGTCATTTTGTGTCCTGGTAAGAGGCATACAACCCACCTCCAGGATAAGCCTGCTCTTGCCTTGAGCCCATGGTCAGTGGTTTGGGCCTGAGTCTGAGTGCAATAAAATTGCAATCAGGAAAACCTATGCAGTTTATTTGGGCCTGGGTGGGAGTAGGGCCAGGATGCTCAGCAAAATTTTTGTTCTGTCTCCCAGCATTTCCCCCTGACTCCCACTGTCTCAGCATCTAAGGCTTTTAGGCACCCTGCTGAGTTCTCTGCCCATCTCTCACCTGCAGTCTTGAATGTCCCGCTGCCTGCTAGAAGTCACATAGCCCACCTCAGCTCAGCACATTCCAGAGAGAGCTCCACATCACCCTTTACTTTCACCCTCTACTTTAACAGACGTGTTCTTCTTTCTGTCCTGCATTTCCCACACCTGAAGAAGGCACCACTCAGACCCTGTTTGCAAAATTATGATCCACCCATCTTACACATTCACAGGTTATTCTTTTCTTTCTTTATCTCCAATTGTATTAATTTTATTTCTTTATCTCTCCATTCCTTTCTTTGATGATTCACCAGCTCTTACTTGACACCAGAGAAGTCACACTGGACAAAGCCCTATAACTGAGCAGACTGTGGCCTGCCCATAGAGAATGCTCAATCCCTTACTCAATACCATAGAATTCATACTGGAGAGGAACTCATCAATAGCAAAGACAGTTGCAAAGCATTTAGCTAAAGCTCACAACTTACTATAGGAGAATTCCTCCTGAAGAGATACCCTACAAAAGTAAAGAATGTGGGAAACCCATTAATAATTGCCCACCTCTTACCACCACGGACTTCATTCTGGAGAGAAACATTACAAAGATACAGATGACAGGAAAGCCTTCAATGATTGCTCCACCTTTATCAAACACAAGATAATTTCACATGGACAAATCTCCACCAGTATAAATAATTTAGCCAAGCTTTCTCTAGGATTTAGATATGAGGCAACATTACAGAATTTATATTAGTTTAAATTTCTATCTGTTTGAATCTTCTGTAGAGTCTATAACCATTCTTCACATCTAATCACCATTAGACAATTCGTACTGGAGGGAAACCATAGAAAAGTAATAATGTTGTAAGGAATTGATGGAATTTCAATACTTATCCTGCATCAGAATAGGCATTTTACATGTAGACCTTACATATGTACCAAATGAAGAAATACACTGTCCAAAAACACCTCAAAAATCAAATATCTATATTAAAAAATCCTTTACAACTATCAAGTTGTAGGAATGCCTTCACTCTTATCTCAAACCTTAATGTATGTAAGAAAATTATTACTGGAAAGAAATCACATATTATGGAAAATGTGCAATGTCCTTAAAATTTACTGGACATCATCAATTGATGTGGAAGATAGAAATTCCAAAAATATCAGAGAACAGTTCAGAGAAGTCATTTCTGATGGAATATAACTTTAGAATAAGTCTACCTTTACCAAACAGCTTTGTTTTTAAAAACTCTTATAAAGAACAGTACTCAAATTGATCATTGTAATAGAAGAGCAAGATGTCTTCTGTTACCTTAAACTGTTTCATGCAGAGCATTTAAACTGAATTTTGAATTGCTTTCTTGATATTTAGTGTAAGCATTGTTTTTGGTAAATAAATTAGATCCTAAAGTGATACCAGTGTTGACTACTCAATGACATTTCCTTCTACAACAGACATAAGTCTCATCCTTCTTGCTCAAAATTGCAGGTCACAGAAAGTATTAATATACTATTGGGTAAACAGTACAATGACACTTCTAATAATTTTTCCTCAGGGTCATTAAACTTTCAATAATTTTGAGACTATTCCTTTAAATAATTTTTGAATCATTTCTCTTTTCTGTTACTACTGGGAAATCGTAGTGCTTATATAATTGTAATAATAAATTCTAGCTTTCTGAATCCTGAAATGTCATGTACGAAGTTTTCACTATAATATTTTCTATATATTACCCCTGTGGGCTCACAAAGCACATGCAGACCGTAGTATTAATTTACATTAACTGAAATGCACACATATTATATCTAATGATAACCCTCAGGCATAACAGAATTGTAGAATTACTTAATGTGTATTAATTTGTTCCTTTGTATACAGCTTTTGAGAAGAAAATTAATTACTGAAACAAAGATAATTTCAAAAGACTTGATACTTTACTAGCCAAATAGAAACTTCACCTATTGTGAAAAACATCTCTTTTGTCTGCAAAGAATTAATTTATCCAAAACATTTTTGTTCCTGGCTTATACTGTTCCCATGCTAAATTTTTTGCATTTTTCTTACTTACTTGTTACTTTTTCAAGACCTAATATGGATACTTTATCAAAGTTTATTCAGTATTCCATATATTTCACCTGGGAAGGTATATTTTTTAAAATCTTAATAGTGTCCCAACATTAACATGAAAATATAATTCCACTGTGAAGATACTAACATAGATTTCTTTTTGGTATATTCCATCATTTTCCTCTCAAGGAGAACACTACATCATTTTGAACTTATTCTTACTTTCAACTTGATAAGTAACATAATATTTTTATTTATTTATTTATTTATTTATTTTTTATTTTAAAGAGAAGAAAAAACAAAACAAATCAAAAGAAGAACAAATTTTCAAACCAACATAATAGGAGGGTAACAATGGTTAATACATTACGTATTACTATCTTTAAGTTAGTTATTCAGGACACCAGACATTAGCATTCAATTGTCCAAACATTATTGGCACAAACCTTACTCTTCAATGAACTAAGTAAAAATGGTAGTGTATCTATCTTAACCATCTTATATATATATATATATATATATATACAATTTTTTTCCCTTTCTCCACATGTGTAAGCATCGTATTATCTCTCTAGTATGAGAAACTGAAAGAGTAAATAAGATCCAAAATGTACAATAGACATGGTGAATCAAAAAGAAACTGGTCAAAAGGAAAGAGAGACTGGAATAGGGAAAAGAAAGAAGGGAAAGGTAACATAATATTTTGATACATTCACTTAGAACATTTATGAAAATTGCTGTGGATACATAAATCATAGGGTTGTTTTGATACCTGTATAAAATAAACATACAGAACTGTATGAACTACATAATGAATAATCCATAAATAGTAACAAAGTATTCCTATTTCAATGAATTCATTTGCTTCATGTAAGAAAAATGAAATATCCAAGTTGAAGAAATGATACCAATTCTACAAAAGCAGTGGACGTCTTTCCAAGCCTGCACCACAAATACTCAATTTAAGAAGAAGGAACTGTTTATGTTCTAAGCATCACCAGCCTGCCTTGACTCTGCAGGTTCAGCTTTAGTTACATATTCAGCACAGCCATTTTTCATTGCTTGCTACAGCTGTCAATTTCTCACTTATGTCCATATTCAATGCCATTTCACAGAGATATTTTTCAGTGCTTGGGTAGTTTGGAGTTATTTTACTGGTAGGATCAGTTTGGTTTTAGAGAGTGTGGGAGTTTCTGCATTTTGTCACTTAATGATTCTAATTGTGTGGTACATTCTAATGTATATATATATATATATATATATATATATATATAGTAATAAGTTGGTTCATGAACACAAACAAATGTGTGCATACTTTCTGTGAAGATTTTCTGTGTGCATTTTAGCACATAGAGCATTGTACAGTATCACTCAATCCAGCATGGTTCCAAAGAAAGTGCAGAGCATGCATGGTAGTAAAAAGAAAATGAAAGTGACAAGAACGTGCAGAGCAATAATGAAGGTGACCAGAATGTGCAGGATGGTAATGAAGACAACAAGAAAATGCAGAGCAAGAATGGTAAAAAGGTTTTGCAGAAAATAATCATTGAATTGAAGAAGGAAATTGCAGAAAAGCATGAGCATGGCATTCCTGTGACTAATCTGGCCTCAGAGCACAAGATGGTGAAGCTGACAATCTTGACTCTTCTGAAGAATGAAGATGCCGTCCAAGGAGCTGATGTGGCAATAGAAGAAATGATGTTAGCCAAGCAAGGACACAAGCGCTGGAAGATTTGGAAAACTTTTGTTAGCATGGCTGAATGAGAAACAGCTGGCAGGTGATAATGTTAGTGAAGCTATGATCTGTGAAAAAGCCAGGAAATTGCACAGTGATCTACTGCAAAACAAAACCCTCTACAAGTGCAACAAGTGATGGATTTAAAGCCTGTGGGCAGTTTGATAAATTCCAGAAGAGAAGTGGTCTCCACAGTGTGATAAGACCTGTTGTAGCTCCCAGTTCTGACAAGCCCACTACAGAAGCCTACAAGAAAGAATTGGTGGAATTCATGAGGCAGAAGGGGGCATCACTCAACAAGTGTTCACATGGGATAAAACAGAAGATGCTGAAGAGAATCTGTATTACTCAAGAGCAAAAGGCGCTGCTGTGGCCAAAGCCCATGAAGGACAGATTGATCCTTTTGCTGTGTGCAAATGCAAGTGCTGATCTGAAGATTAAGTCATTCCCAGACCCTTTGGGCAAAGAACAGAAAGTGAACAAGGCCTGACTGTCTGTCATGTGGAGGACCAAGTCAAAATTTTGGGTCCCAAAGCAACTGTTCATGGAATGGCTGTGTGAGGTTTTTACCTCACACAGATTAAGAGATATTGTTCTGGGCCCATTATATAGCTCAGCAGCATAAGCACCTGCCTGGGAAGCACGAGGTCCTGAGTTCGACTCCCGGTACCCGCATAAAAAAAAAAGAAAAAGAAATATCATTCTGACAACCGTCTGAAAGGTTTCTTTTCCTATAGACTATACCCAGGCACACTCTCCTGCTTTCTTCAATGATATGGACACTGAGTAACGCTGAGTATGACTTCATCAAGCTCTAGTTCCTCCACTCCAACAGGCCAACTCTTCTGCAGCCCATGGCCCAACAAGTGATCTACAACTTCAAGAACCTATACAAAAAGGTGCTGTTCACCAGGTGTTCTAATGTCACTGAAGAGACATCCTTGATTCTGAAACAGTTCTGAAAGAAACATTTGAATGTCCTCTACTGCCCAACCTCATTGACAAATCCAGGGAAGATGTCATGTACCATATCTTAAACCTAGCCTGGTGGAATGTGTGGCTATAGTGTGTCACTAAAGTTGACTTCCAAGGGTCTGGTGCACAGATAGTGGAGGACATTGTGTCCATAGGCAAGAGTATGGCTCTGGATGTTGAGGGTGCAGACATAGAGGATCTTGTTGAGAACCATACATAGGAGCTGATGTTGGAAGAACTTGCTGAACTCTAGAGTGAGCAGCAGAAAATCCTTGTTGAGGAGCATCCCACTGAGGAAAAGGAAGACAGGGAGGAGGATGGCAGTCATGTGATACATTATGGGAAAATGGAACAACTGCCAGGATTTCTGTGAGAAGCACTACCACAAGTGTAAAGAACAGAGTGCTGAATCTGATGTACCCGAATGTGGTCTTTCAGAGTTATGCAGTGTGGGACAAACAAGCGACATTAGATAGATTTTTCATCAAAACTGACCCTGCAGCTAAGAGAGCAAAAGAGAGGAAACTCCTGAAGGTGATCTCTCTGATGTCCTTGGAGGGGAACTCTCCCTGTAAACAATAACCTCCTCCCCACCCCACCTGCCTGTCCTCCCCATCAGAAGGTGCCTCAAGCAATGATAGTCATCCCTCTCATTATACTGTACTGTACAGGACTGGACCAGACTTTGTGAATTTTTTTCTGGTCAAAATATATATATGGTGCAGAAGAGATTAACTTTATTTACATTCAATCTTATGGGAAAATTTGATTCAGTTTGTGATAAAAATCAGTTTGTGACCACATCAGTAGGGGTCAGAATGGAGTAATCCTATTTACATTGAAGCTTGGGGGAAATTTATTTAGTTCATGACTAATTCAGTTTGTGATCAGAATTGTGGAATGAATTAAGTTTGTGAAAGGTGGCACCTCTGTATCTGAGGGAAGCAAAACTTCCAGTGACCACAGACACATTCGTCTCATTGTATTTAGAGAACACAGACATTCACGGGGCTTATTCTTTGCAATTAGAAACACCACTGTAGGCACTACTACAATATGAACTTCTCTGGGAAGTAAACTTCCATTACACAGATAGACAGCCAACTTGAGGAAAGTCAGGAGGAGAATGTTATCGTTGAAACTTCAAATTTGAACTGAGGCATCTGAGACATGTACAAAGGCTTGATAGCCTCATTTTCATAGGCGCTGAATAGGAATTTCAAAGAAATATTCACATTCAGCAAATGGGCCATTATGTACCTGGATATCTATCTAAAAAGCAGTATTGGAGTGAAGCAGAACATCATGTGACAGGAGCAAACACATTTCATTGTAGTTAGTCTATACATGAACGTTCTTTTTTTGTGTGGGTACCGGGGGGGGTCAACCTCAGGACCTCACGTGCCAACAGGCACCTGTGCCACTGAGCGATATCACTGGCCCCTTTTTCATATGTGGGATCTGGGAGTTGAACTCGGGCCCTCGCGCTTGCAAGGCAGGCGCTTACGCCGCTGAGCCATCTCACCGGCCCTATACACGAACATTCTTAACACTAGATTTTTGAAATTACAAACTGAGTTTTAGGTACTTTAATGCCACTAACTTCTAATGGAACTAATCCCCTGATACATGTAGGCAGCCAATCTGAAATAGAAACAGAGGGGATATGCTTGATTATCACTTACACTTCAAAATTCCAATCGAGGCTTCTGTGCCACTCAGAATGCCTTGATAGCATGCTTTTCAAAAGAACATAGTAGCAATTTCAAAGAAACACATATTCAGAAAATGGGTCCTGATAAAGCTGGGTATCTGAGCAGCACTCTTGTAGTGAAGCAGGGATTCCAGTGACCAGAATCTAGTCTGGACACAAATATTCCTAGATCTAGTAATTTGCAATTAGGGACTACACTCTAAGAACTATTATGCAATTCATTTCTATGGAAGTAAACTCCCATTACATATTCAGGCAGCCAAACTTAAAACAGAGCAGGAGAATAAAGATTGATACCAGTGAAACTTCAAAACTTGAATTGAGGCTTCCTAGACATCTGTATCACTGTGATGTCCTGCTTGCCAAAAGAGCCAAATACAGTTTCATAGAAGCACATGTTCAGCATACGGGCCCTAGTCTATCTGGACACTGAACAAGTGGTATTGGATTGAGGCAGCGCTTCCAGTGAGCAGATGCACATCAGCCTCGGTGTATCTAGAGCATACACAGTCACCCAAACCCTTAAGCTTTGCATCACAGACTGCACTTAACCATTACACCATTCACTTCTGTGGGGAATAAACTCCCATTACCTACCCAGGCAGCCAACCTGAAGACAATGAAGGAAGTGCAATGACTGTTATCAGTTAAACTTCAAAAGTTGAATTGAAACTTATTAGACATTTCTAATGCTGTAATAGCCTGATTACAAGAGCTGAATAACATTTTCAGAGAAACACCCTGATATACATGGATATCAAAAGCAGTACCAGAGTGAAGCCAGCTTCCACCAGGCATGCATCCATCTCTCTGGATCCAGTCTATACACAAACATCCTTAGCTCTAATTTTTGGAAGTCAGGAACTACACTCTAGGCACCATTATGCTGTTCACTTCCAGCATAATGTAGGGAGGGCACCTCAAAGGCACACAAGCCCTAAAGGTAAGAACAGAAAATCATGATTGGCTGGAACCCAAAATGACAGATCTTAAAAAGAAAGCACTCATCAATAACAGGAAAATATCTTTGACTAAATCTCTTTTTATGTTTCTATGTTGTATCATTTTTATCTTTCCCTCCTCAGATTTCTAGAATGAACATCTGGAATTCTCCCATTTTTTCTCTCTTCTTTTACCTCCTTTTATCTTTTTCTCCTCAACTTCTCTTTCTCTTCCTTCTTATCTTGAATCTTCTGGTTTTGTTTGTTTTGTTTTGTTTTGTTTTGTTTTGTTTTGTGGGTACCAGAGGTTGAACTCAGAACCTCACGCGCCAGCAGGTGCCGTTCCGCTGAGCAATATCACCAGCCCTTTTTTGGTATGTGGGTACCAGGAGTCAAACTCAGGACCTCGCACTTGCCAGGCAGGTGCTTATGCCGCTGAGCTATCTCACCGGCCCTCTTCTGGTTTTTCTGTTTATCTTTTTGTTCTTTTTCTTGTTCATTCTTTTCAGCAATCATTCTCCATCACTATTAATTTCATTTTAGTCCTCAAATGGACACCCTATCTTGTCTCTCCTCATTCTGTTGTTAATTAACTTTTCAAATCTTGCTATGTTTTCATTCTCTAGTTCCCCACTCCCTTCACATTTACTAGTATCAGTGTGAAGATTTATGAATCTCTAGATAGTTAACTTTATGCTATGATTGTTGAATACTGTGCTATTTTTAGCAGAAGTAAAGCTGTTTCATTTAGTAGATATTTACTGTATGTCAATTGAAGTTCAATATTGGGTTGGTCCTACTGTTTATACTATAACTATAAATATCTTTTCTGTGGACAAGGGTGGTATTTATTGGTCCTTAGTGTTTGTCAATATTCAGCATTGTGTTTGATTGTATAACTGATGCTGACTTTATTATTCTAGCCAAAGTGACATATCTGATGCTATTAATTGGATTCCTTGAGATATCAATATCTGGATTGCCTCAGGGTCATTAACAATACTGTGGACCATTTCTGCAAATTGTGTATTGGGCCAAATATGCTGCAACCTCCTATTTTAAGTACACAGAGGTGGTTGGAACCTGGGATACAGACGAAGTAATTAGACACCACCTGAGGACACAAATGAAGAATAGACATAAACTAAAGAGGTCTCCATACTAGAAAAAAAGAACTTTACACTAAAATCAACACATAAGCCTCAACACTTAAAAAAAAATAAACAAATAGAAACATGAGAAGAGAAGCTAACAAAATGCCTCTAACAACTCCCAGTTCCCTCAAAGCTGATCCATGGGACATCACAGGGGAGGAAACCAAAAGTCACAGGCCACAATTATTTGAAATGGTGTCAGGGGACATAATAAAACAGATCAAAAGGCTTTGGGTAAGCTCACAGAAGATAGAAGTAATAAGATATTGGGCCAAGTGACATGATCAGCAAGCCTTTCCAAGCGGTATGACTTTAACTTTTTCTCTGGCCTTACTCCTTTGGCTACATTAATCAACACAACATTTAGTGGTAATAAGAGTGGACTTCCTCTCCTTGTCCCCAACTTTGCAAAATTGCCTTCACCACTGACTATGGTGTAAGTTGCAGTTTCTTCATAAATTATACTTGCCAGATTTAACATGTTGCATTCTATTTTTAGTTTCTAAACATTTGGGGGATTTTTCACATATAATTTTGTGATTTATTTCTACTTTAATTTTATTATAATCACAGAACCTAATTTGTAGGATGTGAATCATTTAAAAAGTTTCACAACTTCTTTTACATGGTCATAAATAGAATATGTTTTTTCTTTGTAAACACTGTCATCTGTTTACCCTTCAAACAGTGCAGACTGTATATCTTGGGTGTTGTGTTCTATAAATGTCAAAGAATTCATATTTGTGATAGCATCATTTAAGTCTTCCACAGATTTGTTAAATTTCTATTTATTCTGCATATCATGGAGAGGGCTGGTAAAATTTCTGACTGTATCACTGGTTTGTCTATTTTTTCTTTACAGTTCTATCAGTTTTTGCGTGATGTATTTAAAAACTCTGTTATCTGATGCTTCAATGTTTAGGGTTGCAACATCCTCTTCAAACACAGTGTGGTTTCAAGTGTACTTTATCAATGGTACCTCGGTTCACGAACTTATTTTGTTTTACAATTTTGGGGAAGATAGCTGTGTTTGTGTTCATGTGGTAAAGATGGCTGTGGTTGTGTTTGTCAACTGATGTGGAGTTTGTGTTAGGAATGAAAATTGTATTGAATACTTCTTTTTGAGAACCAAGTTGTTTGTGAACAGAAGCATTCATGAATTGAGGCATTACTGTATTACAGCCTTCCAGGTTTCTTTTGAGTAGCAGTGGTAAATGATGATCCTTATCTCTCTCATAACATTTTTTTAATAGGAAGGTACTGGGATTCGAACTCAGGACCTCGCGCTTGCCAGGCAGGCACTTATGCTGCTAAGCTGTATCACCAGCCCTCTCTGTTAACTTTTAAACTATACTTTTCTTTATATTTAAGAAAATTTCTTTTTTTTTTTTTTGGGTACTGGGGGTTAACCTTAGGACCTCACGCACGAAGAGGCGCCCGTGCTGCTGAGCGATATCACCAGCCCCTTTTTCATATGTGGGGTCCGGGAGTCAAACTCGGGCCCTTGCGCTTGCAAGGCAGGCACTTACACCGCTGAGCCATCTCACTGGCCCTCTTACTTTGTTTTGCAGTCTGCCAATTCCTGATTATTATTTGTGACATTTTGACTTGTGCTAGTTTCCTATTGCTGCTGTTACAAATCACCACAAAATTTATCATTTAAAGCAACATATATTTATTCTCTTTCAATTCTTGAGTGAAGAAATCCAAAATGATGATGTTGGCAGGGACTGTAAATTGATACAACCATTGTGGAAATTAGTACGGAGATTCCTCAAAAAACCAAAAGTAGACATTCTATTTGGCCCAGATATTCCCTTTCTAGGTATCTTCCCAAAAGAGTTAAAGACATCGCGCCACAGTGATGTATGTATACCGTCTTTATAGCAGTACAATTCATAATAGCCAAATATTGGAAACAGCCTATATGTCTATCACCAGGTGAATGAATAAAAATATGTGCTATTTATACAGCATGGAGTACTACTCTGTGATAAAGAAAGATAAACTTGAGTCATTTGTAGGAAAATGGATCCACCTTCAGACCATAATGTTAAGTGAAATAACTTACACACACAAGCTTAAATATCATATGGTATCGTATATGAAAAATATACATGTACATATCACAAAATAAAAGAAAGATAATAGAAAAAAAAGAAAGAAGAAGAAAGAAAAAAAGAAAGAAAGTTGTAATCCAGCATGGACAATGTATCTAAAAATATACCTTGACTTAGTATAATGGTCTTACATGTTTTACATGTTCTTTGGCCTATTAGTCTGGATTTCAGTCTGTATGTATGATAAGAACTTCATAAGGTATTATAAATAAATGCACCTGATGGTGGAAAAATAAAGGGGGATACCAGAAGGGAGAAAGAGTACTGAAAGGTTATTTACATTTACCAATTTCCTGCCATGAATGTAATGTAATCATTATATACTGCAAACATGTAATAATAAAAGCAAACATTAAAATTAATTATGCAATCATCATAAAAACTGGAAACAATCACTTCTTTGTGTACCTCAGTGTAGTCTGAAATACAGAAAAGTATTCAAAATTGTTACTGAATTTTACATTAACTTAGTAAAAATCTGTCAAACCAAGTGCCACAATGACATTTTCTTAAAGGTAAAACATCTTTGTCATTAGAAAATTACATATTTATTAACTTCTTCATTCTAATGCAAGAATCAAAATTATAAACTTAGTTATACAAAGTATTCAATGAGATTAATGCCACAACTATTAAATCTAGAATTAGCTATGTCCATGATGTTTTCCTTTCATTTGGTTCTATATTTTCTTTATTTATGTAACATTAGGTTTTAACTTGTGTGCTTACTGCTCCCTGGGCCCAAGATTGCCATTTTCTACATTGCAAATTCCTGTTATTTTTATCTGTGAAACAAGAGCTAATAAGGAAGAAAGCTAGCCAATGTCATTAAAAGAAGTATAAATAAATGCAGAAATAATAGCAGCTAAATAACTCCTATGACCTTTTCTGGTGAGAGGGAGTGATTTGCCATGTAAACCAACAATATGTTTCTGAAAGGCAGGAACCAGGTCATTTTCCACTTTGCTGTCCTAAAGTAAACTGCCTCACAGATAATTATTGGCCAACAGTTTCTGAATGAATGAAAACTGCTTGGATGGAGAAGAGAGTAATAGGAAATGTCATTATCATATTTATCACTAACAGAATTCATCATTAGTAGAAAAGTACTGATCCAATGACAACTTTTTTTCCTGTTCCCTGAAGAAAAAAGTCTGCCTCAGATAGAAGAAAGTGCACTGGCTTGGGAGTGCCAGGAGCCACTAGAACCCAGGTGCTAATTCTGACTCCATTGCGCAGTTCAGGGAAATTGTTTAGGCTTTGCTTTCTTTGTCTGCATGGAAAAATGATATTAAAAGGCCACTAAGATCCCTTCCTGGTACTATATTTCATGGTCCTACAAGGAATTAAATATTTTAAATCTTAACAACTTGAGCATTTTTTAAAAAGGATAATCTATTTTAAGTTTCTAAAATTTTAAATGAGTTTTACTAAATGTCATTAATAATACCTTGTCAAAATTTTTATGACACTTGGGGTACTAAATGCAATAAAAATGCATTTCTTTCAAACCAATAAACAAAGAAAAAAGCAAATGTATGGATTTTATTTTCCTGAGTGATCCTCTACCTCCAAGTGGCTTCAGTTATTGAAAGCAATTGATTGGTCACAATCGTTATTGCTGTGGGCCCAACAGTCTCTTTAGTACTTTTCCTAGATGATCATATTTAACTATCATTATTTAGGATAAGGACCAATACATATCGACTTTATAGATAAGAGATGAAAAAGGCCATATGGCTAGCAAATGTTATAGCAAAGATGATAAAGTAAAAATGTTGAGTATATCTGAGTAAAAATTTTGAGTTTCACACAAGAAGCAAAGCTAAAGAGTAAAAAATCACCATAGTTGCAAAGAAGGGAAAAAAATAAAGAAGTTTTCATACCATTTCCTCCATGAAGTCAGACTCAGGAACACAGGTGTACATCAAGGTATCAAAATTTGTATGTAGTAAGATTTTGGCTGCTATGATTTCTCTCAGGTTAATCTGGAAGAAAATAAAGTGAAATTAATTAGAATTACACAGATGATTGACTATGGTAAGTAATGACTGACTTGACATAACAGCAATATAGATGTCTCCATGATGAAACAAAAAATACAGTGAAGCAAATGTATTTATCAAGATAAATGTACGACAAATTGATGTATCATCCCAGAGTGCTGTGATGGCAGGCAAGAAATTAAAGAGTAATATCAAAAGAAAAGAAAAATAGAAAGGACATCAGAAAAATATTAGCAGAGAAGATGATAAAGCTAATATCAACACTTGTTGGGAAATTAATCATGACATTTTATCATGAAAAACTATCACTTTCATTTCACACACTAAACCACAAACTTCGATGCATTGTTTTCATCGAGCCTCCTACAGTGACTATGTCCTTTACTTCTTGACATGTTTGGTTACCAGCTGGCAGTGAGACAACTGATTTTCACTGCATTCTCAGAAAGCTGGGAAAAGGAAAGTATTTAGTATGTAAAGCCTTAAATCAAATTATTTGACAGGGACAGAAATTATTTCATAATAATATTAACCATTATCAGCGTTTTTCATTCAGGGTTTCTCTTATCTACCAGCCCCAAAGGTAACTTAGAGTTGTTCATTATTTTTCTGATTCAAACTATGACTTTTCACTGACAACGTCAATCATACAAAAAGAATTTCAAGTTTTTCTCACACCTCTCTGCTAGAGTAAGTCATAACTATCAAGGCAGAATGTGTGTGTTTCTTTTAAGATATTTAAAGAAAAGGTGAGAAGGTGCAGTGAGGCAAGGAACAAAATCACAGCCTAATTAAATTGATAAAGAAATAACTTGGGCCGGTGAGATGGCTCAGCGGCGTAAGCGCCTGCCTGGCAAGCGCGAGAGCCAGAGTTCGACACCCAGAACCCACATACGAAAAAGGGGCCGGTGATATCGCTCAGCGACACGGGCTCCAGCTGGTGCGTGAGGTCCTGAGGTTGACACCCGGTGCCCACAAAAAAAAAAAAAAAAAAAGAAATAACTTACAAGTTTATCATAACCTACAAAATAAAAAGTTAAGAATGACAAAAAGGAGAAAAGTGAAATATGTCAGACATAGCAGAGATCAACAGCAACAAAAAAAACTATTAAACCACTATTCAAAGCTAGCAATAAATTGGAAATAAGTGCTTACATTTAGAAAAATTTCAACATTAACATGAATGTATGTTTTATGGGACAACAACACTTGAACTTTTGGAGAGGCAGTACTGTAATCATTACTAAAGTTCACATACTCTCAGTACTAGGCAGGACCCTGACTGGATGGCACCATTTAAGGTAAATTTCACACTACAGTACTGTATGCTTGCCCATGTATGCTTATTTCTGAACAGAAAGTGCTAGAAATCAAACACTGTGTTCTGTTCCCTAAACTAGGACGTAAACTAATAAACTATTAGGAACTTAGGGCTTTGTTTGTTTGTTTGTTTTTGTTTTTTGGCACCAGGAATCAAACTCATGACCTCGTGTTTGCCAGGCAGGAGCTGTGCTGCAGAGCTATAACCCCGGCCCAGAACTTAGGTCTTTAAAATGGCCATTATTTAAGATATAAGCCTTAAAACAAAGAGAAATACCATATGAGAGATAAAGGCACTGTATATGATTTCTAGAAAACGAGGAGAGAATTTTTAACATTCTCCTTTTACATAACAATAACGCCTTTAAAATATCAACTCTTATCTTAATTTTAGTCCATACCTATAAATAAAGTATACAGAGTTTTTGTTTTTCCTTGCTTTTTTTTTTTTTTTTTTTGGCAGTATGGGGATTGAACCCCATACTGCATTTGCACTGATTTACAGCCCAGAGTGCTGGGATGACAGGTGGGCACAGCCTTACCTGACTCCATAGGGATTTTTAAGAGTTCTGTATTTTCAAGCTAGATACTGACTACTCATATGTTAACACTGCAATAAGTGGAAAGGTGATTAAAGAACTATTTTTATTTTACCTGAAATATTACATACAGCTGCTAAAGAAATTATTAGTTTTTTTTTTTTTTTTTTTTTTTGTGGGTACCAGGGGGACGACCTCAGGACCTCGCGCGCCAACAGGCACCCGTGCCACTGAGCGATATCACCGGCCCCTTTTTCGTATGTGGGTTCCGGGAGTCGAACTCGGGCCCTCACGCTTGCAAGGCAGGCGCTTACGCCGCTGAGCCATCTAACCGGCCCAGAAATTATTAGTTTTTATCTTAGAAGACTAATGCAGCACTCACTGATACTTTCTTTCCTAGTCACTGCAAAGACCACTGAACTGCAAGATTTAATAATTGACTCTGCTAGTAATTAGCTCCAGGGCCATGCAGAAGTAGAAAACTGTAAAATGAAGGGTTAAGAATAGATTGTTTTGAAGTTTTCATCCAGCTACATATTTTTAGGATGTCTTTCTAGTTTAATGTTTTAACTGGAAAGTATTTACATGGTCTAAATCACTTAAGTTGTTTGATCTCAGAAATTTCAAAATGATTGTTCCAAACCACTAACCACAACCTTGCATTAGCTAGAAAATGAAATAGATGCCCAGTATTAAATCTTATGGATCACTGAATTAAAATATTCAGTCATACCTACAAATGACACACAAAGATTTTAATTGTGTGACATATATTATTCAAGTACATATGGTAAATTCTACAAACAAAGCTTTCCTTTAGAAAATTTTGTTTAATACAAAGAGTTGCAATTGCTGACACTACTATAACATATATGACAAGACCTCTATGTATCATAAACCTAAACAAATTGTAACTAATTTCTTTTCAATCTGTTAATAATAGACAGGGATTCTATGTTTATTTTGAAATATTATTTCTCAGCTAAAACTCTATTTCAAAACACTATATTAAAAGGAGTCTATCACTCTTTTGGAAAAAGAATTACATGAGACCTTCAAGAAAGCAAAATTTGAAAACTTAAGTTTTCCTTTTCTACAGAGAAATATGCAGGAAAGCTGACAGTGAAGTTTCTGATATTAATTTTATAGAGATTATTAATTATAGAGAACTAATGTAGACTTCTGAGCAGGAAGGACTTCAGGGAAATTACAGCAGCCTAAATCCAAATCACCCCACACATCAGGCAAGCAGAATACTACAACAACAAATGCAGAAAACAGGAGACAGTAGAAACTTCACATTTCCTGTTCTATATTTCTTCCTTTGTATTTAAAAGAAATAGCACAGACAGCAGAGTTATGCCTCAACTTTCTGACCCAAGGCTCTGCAGAAATTAAGGGGAGATATACATAAAGCAATAGCGAGAAAGGTGAGGAGAGGAAGGGCCTCCAGACTGAACCAAAGTACTCAGACAAAGAAAGGGCCCATTGTGCTTGTGAAGAGTGGCCTGGCAGATCGAGAATGGACTACAAAGCAGGGATTAACAATGCAGGCAAATGGTAACAGCTCAAACTTCAGATTGCAGATAAGGACCACAAAAAAAAAAAAAAAATCCCAAAAGACAATTGGTCACTATTGCCATTTTAAAGCAGAAATCTTGACCTAACTGCAGACATTTTGTTCAATAAAGCTGCAGCCATTCTGTTCTCTGCCACCAAACTCAGCTAAATCATATGATTTGTCATTAAACTGAAATTTCTGTGAATGTGCTGAAAACAACTTTGCTACATACAGCTATGCTCACCACAAGATACCTATTGTACCATGGACTTCAGCTAAAGCTTATCTAGTTTTTATAACTTTTGTTTGCCACCCTATAAAACAGACAGTCTTGGTAATGAGGCCCTCAGACTTTGGAGATTAGTCCTTTAGGGTCCACCAGCATTAATAAATTTTCCTTTCTTCTCCTGAGCTCCTACCAACTATTGATTCAATTTTCCTGCAACAGTTTCTGGTGTGTTGGGCCAGGAAATGAGAAAAGACAGCTACAAACCTCTATGGCCTTTGCTGTGAATTATGGAGGCGGGTCTCCCCCACTCTGTGTCCTGGCAGCACTCAGATGGGAAGTGTGCCCCTCTGACTGAATTCTGAGGTCCCCTCCACAGCCTCTGGGACATGGACTGGGACACACCCCCCTTCCACCACCATCTCTGAAGGAGAACAAAAACAGAACCATCAAACTTCTGAATCATGGTAAGACAGTTCTGGGTTTTCCTGGTAGTCAGCCCATCCCAAGGACAGACGAGGAGCCTGATCACCTTCTAGATAGTTTCTGCTTTTTGTGTGGGGGTGGAATGTTTTAACCATTGAATAAATGTGTGAGTAAATGTACAACTTCCCCAGCAAATCCTGCTGCTTTGGATGTTTGTTTATGTAGCTCCAATGCTTCAGCTAGAGTTGAGTGGTCTTGTCCTGCAGATCTGTGGTCTGTCATAAGGCTCAGCTCCTTTAATAGGGATCACTGACCTGGCCTGGGATTAGAGGAGCACCTATTACTAAGACAGATCTTTGTCCCTGAGAGGGAAGTGGCCAGGCAGGTATCTGACTGATGCTCTATCAAAGAGAGCACCCCACCTTTGTGGCATCTCTGAACAAAGGAACACACCCCATACACGTAGGGGGCCAGAATGGGCTCTAATAAGTCAAAGTCTACTATCTGGAATGTATCCTAAGGAATTTTTTTTAAAAAAGGCTTTTCTGGTGCTCACAGAGTTAAAATGAAACCAAACCATCTCCGTGCCTGAACAGAGTTCCTCACAAAAATCCATCCTTCCTGAGGAGTCCACTGTGGCAGATTTACCACCCATTATCAGCCACCATATCTGCTGCCACTGCCTACAGTGTCACTGGCCAGCCCTCTTCCTCCCACTCCTGACTTGTCTACTTCCAGCCCCACACAAATTCATCAACCCTCACACCAGCCTGCCCCAACACCTCCAGGTTGGGGAAGTCCAACCAGTCATCGCCTGTGTTGGGCCACAGAGACCCTCCACCTGAGCCCTCTGCTTTACAGCTGCCCTTACATGCCCATCCCATTCAGGTGGTGCCATCTAGCACCCACACAGGATGACCACCAACAGCTGATCCTGACCCCATTCAACACTGAGGAATGTCACATTTTGACTGAGGCAAAAGCAAAAACAAAACAAACAAACAAAAAAACTGTCAACTCTGACAGATGTGTTTCTATGGCCTTTCCCAAAAGTCTCCATGTCTAAGATTATAACACTCCAGAGGGGAAATAAGCAATCCAGAGATACCATCAAGCCCTTCTCAAAAATGTCAGGAGGGGGGCAAAAAGCACATTAATATGTCAAAAGTTACTACTGTTACCCAGAAACCTGATGAAAGTCCTTCAGTCTTTTACGAGAGACTTTGTGAAGCCTACAGGGTCTGCACTCCTTTTGACCCTGAGGGCCCAGAAAATCTACAGATGGTAAATGCAGCCTTTGTTGCACAAGCTGCAGCTGATACCCACAAGGTAGATGGTTTTGCAGGAATGAATGCAACCCAACTTCTCCAGATTGCCAGTAAAGCATTGACAACCATGAACATGAGGAAAAATGGGAACAATGTAAAGCCAACCACCATGCCAAACAAAAGCCTCTTTCCTCACCATGGTTCTTAGCAGACCAGTTCCTCCCCAACTACAGTCTCAAAACTGATCTACTATCTTCAGATGAGGCCCTAAACCTCAGGCATTCCTCCTACCTTACAACCCCAACTCCTTCCAGTCTGGTAGTTAACCATACCCTCTGGCCAAAGACCAATGTGTAAAATAAAAACACTATGGACACTGTAAGAATAAATGCCCACTCAAACTAAAAAATAAGGATCCTCAAAAGCCCCCAACCTGGATTAGATGACAATGCTTTCATTGGTCTGTGCTCAGACTAGGCCAGACTGGGCTCCCTTCTTCAGCTGGGCTCCTTGGAGTCCACAGTCCACACCCATATTGTGGGCCAACCTATGCCTTTCCTGGTAGAGGAACCCACCAAAGTGGCAATCATCCACCACTAGGGACATCAAAAGTAAAAAATCTCATCTCCTTAGGAAACAATAAAAGAGATAAAATTGCAAAAGCAGCTGCTGAAGGAGAGTCTTGGGACAAAAACACCATACCGTCACAACTAAAACTCCTAATGGATATTCCTCCTGACACCAGGATGGAAATCAAGAATCAATTCCCTGCATATATGAAAGAAGAAGATGATTGGGCAAAACAAGAGTAAGCCACTAAGAGACCCATCCCCTGGTGGAAACTCCTGGATGGATGAACTATCATGCCACAAAGCTGGTTTATGCCTTGTTTCAAAAACACCACAATTTAACCCACGGAGGAAGATAGCCACGGAAGAGGCTGCTATTATTACATTCCACAAGTGGGCAGCATCTATTTTACTGTCTACCAAGGATGCCAAAACTGCTCAAAACAATTATATTCAGAGGCCTAAGCCCTGTCTGGGGATCCAACTGACTGGAAAATCACCCTTTGAAGATATACAAATCAACTTCACAGAAGTCAAACCCAGCAAAGGATAGAGATATCTTCTGATCTTAGCCTGCACTTTCTCTGGTTGGTTAGAAGCTTTCCCCACCTGAACAGAAAAATCCTCCAAGGTCAGTTGAGTATTACTGTGAGAAATTATTTCCAGATATGGACTCCCTCTGTCCATAAGAAGTGACAATATCCCAGCCTTTATAACAGAAATAATTCAAAACCTCGCTAAACTGATCCAAATAAAATGGAACTTGCATGCTGCATATCAGCCACAGAGCTCTGGAAAGGTGAGCAAAATGGACACTAAAGACCACCCTAGCCAACCCCTGCCATGAAACCAAAGACCCATGGATTGACCTTCTTCCTATGGCCCTTCTTGATGTTTGACACTGGGACCACCTGATTCACCCTCTATGAAGTACTTTATGGGAGGCTGCCTACTACAATTAAAAACGTTAGGAGAGACTTAAAACAACTAAATGATTCAACTCTAACTTGCCAGATCCAATAACCAGGAAAAAATGTTAAAACAGCCTCAGAGAGAGTCCCCATCACCACTGACACCCCTGCACAATGATTCTCACTTGGAGACACAATTTGGGTAAAGGACTGTAGAAAAAACTATCCAGCCCAATAGAGGGGACAATATATGATAATGCTAACCACCTCCATAGCTGTTAAAGTTGCAGAGATCCAGCTGTGTATACATCACATCCACATCAACAGAGCTCACTCCACCATTACTGAGGATTGGGAGGCATCACCTGATCCAGACAACCCCTTGAAGACCACATGCTGTGGCCAGAAAACTCCAAGCCCTGCTCCTGTCACATATGGAAGCTGTCCTACTGCAAAAAGCAAATATGGAGTTTTAAGGAGTCTAGGAAAAGGGGGTGGGTAATAAAATTTTCCAAGGTTGGTGTCCTCAGGCTTAGGCCCTGCATAGACCTATCAGTTGGATTGTCGCACCTGCCGACTGGAAAAAAATAGAAAAATACATGTTTTTAATGCTATACTTATTGTCAGTCTTGGTGTTGGTTACCCTCAGCTATTTCCAGAGGCAACAGGAAAACACCTAACCCTGAATGTTACTGCCACTGACAAGTCTGTAACTCAGATATGACACTTGCCTTATTACCTTGTTTTCCAATCCTGAATCTGAGGGCCTAAACCAGGCCTGTCAGACTCCAGCCCTGCTCCTTCCAGTATGCCTCCACCCCTCTCCATCTCCTCATTCAGGAGGCCACCCAACCCAAACCAAGAGTTCAACACATGCACCAGAGGAACTTAAAACACTGGCCCCAGTAGAGACAACATTCCAGGACCTATGTCCCCTAGAAACCTCCCCGACTTAGCCCTAACTCGGTCTGTGGATATCCCCACTCCATGAGAAGATGTCTGGTGGTTATGTAACAAATCTCGGTACCCAACCCTTCCCAATGGCTGGACTTGAGCCTGTGCCCCAGTCCAGTTGGTTATTCCCTTTACAACTGCTCAGAGGTCAATAGCTCCTCCTGCTCCTTCCCATGTATCCAGAAAATGCTGCTCAATGAATCAGCCCCCAGGTTCCTCTGACCCTATTGTCTAAATGGATGCAATCGTGGTCCCATGAGGGGTCCCCAGTGAATTTAAAACTCAAAACCAAGTAGATTCAGGATTTAAAATTTCACTGTTCTGGTGGGTCACTATCAACAAAAATGTAGGTTGGATAAACTATATTTACTATAATTAATAAATGTTTGTTAATTAAACCCAGGATGCTATTAAGAAAATAGCTAAACAACATGAGTCCACCAGCCAGATGCCATGGATGAACAAATTTGCTTTGGATACAATAGTAGCAGAAGAAGATGTGACTGTGTTATGATACAAACACAATTCTGCCCATGATGACACAATTAGCAAAACCCTCCAAGGCCTAAAGTCCCTGTCAGGTGAACCAGCCAAAAACGCTGGAGTAAATGACCCCATTACAAGTTTACTGGAACAATGGCTTGGCAAATGGAAGGGCTTAATTGCCTCTATATTTACTTCCCTGATCATTACTATTGTATTCTTATGGGTTGGTGTGTAATCCCCTGTGCATGTAGTTTAATTCAGAGGTTAATTGAGACAGCTCTCCAGAAGGAAAGACCTACAGGTTATCCAAGTTTGATGCACTTTAGCCCTGCCTACACTCAACAGTCCCTAATTGACTCAAATCATGATGCCCCACTGAGTCCCTGAGGAGCATCAAGAGGGAGGAATAAAAGAGAAATCCTGACCTAAACACAGCCATTTTGATCAATAAAGCCATAGCCATTCTGTTCTCTTCCACTGAACTCAGCTAAATTATATGACATCTTCAAATTAAAACTTCTGGGAATGTGCTAAAAACAAGTTTGCCACATACAACTATGCTTACCATAAGATACCCATTATACCATGGCCTTCAGCTATGCTTAACTACTTTTTTGTGACTCCTGCTTGCCACCCTATATAAAAGACAAACTCTCTGTAATACTATCCCAAGCTTACGATCCTGGGCTCTGGGCGTGGAGGTGAGATCACACCCTCATTCGGGAACCCTGGAGCCCTGAGAACACTGGCCTGAAGAAGGAATATGTGTGTCCCCAGGGTTCAGACAACACTACTGCTGCCTATCTTGGAAATTCAGGTAACACATGAAGAGTCCTCCTCTCATGACCCTCCACCCCATCCACTGTCTACCCATCAGGTACCAACTCAGGCCCAGGTTCGAGTCTGGCTTCCCTCTCCACACCACAACCACCAATGTGACATACAGACAGATGGAACCTTGGAGAGCTGTCCAATTGCTGGGACACTGCTTAGTCAGACCTCACAAAACCAGACTGTCCCGGAGCAGTGACCTGGTAGAAATCCTTTCACGCAAAGAAAATGGTCAAAATCACAGTGTGGATTCAAAGTTTCATGCCAAGTGAATATCTACTAATAACTTTTCATTGCCATCCAGAATATACATTTTTACCTTTTGTCATTTATATAGGGCCTTTCATCCTCCAAGGATAAAGAGAGGGATTTCTTACTAACAAAATGAATGTTGAGCAAGCAGCTATTGGATAGAACAAGTTGCATATTCAAAAAGAAGAGAATTATCTCTGTGTGTACATCCCAAGTTGCATGCAGACACCTTGCTTATGGTTGATATGCACCTGGGAGTTCTTCCTAAACCCGTCTTTCCACTTGTGAATGAATTTCTCCCCTGAATAGTTACACATCTTCTCAAGTTAAGGTTCTGGATGTTTGTTAGAATGATAGAAAGTTATATAATAGGTTTGGGTTGCTTGTTACAATAGACACATTGCAGTAAGTGTTCAGGCAGAGGAATAAGTAAGATTTGTTTTAAATCATGTGCAACTAGCCAAATTTAGAAGTAAGTATTTTGGTGAGACATTAGGGCTTGGTCTTACACATTAGGCATGAGGGGTCATGGTCATGATGTGGAAATATTAGTGATGTGCATGTCACAGGTAGAACTCCAGATATTAAGTTTATGGAAAAGAGTAATTTGTGAGTTAAGAGGAAATGTGCCACCTTCTCCAAGGGTGCTCTAATCTCTGAGAAGAATCACCTCAAATTTTTCCTGTAAAGCAGGAAGCTGGGTCTAACTTAGACATCGCTAGTCATCTTTGGAATGTGGGTCAAAAAGTCTGACAATCACAATGGAAATTGATCATTCAGGACCTGCATTACGAAGGAAAGGTTAGACATAAAGCTGGATTTGTAAATTGTTTAAAATTATAGTTGGGAATGACTTTTGAGTGTCAATCTTCTCTCCTGGAAAACTGCCCCCATGAAGTCTGACAGTGTCTCTCTCTTCCTTTTAATATCTCTGGGCCCAATGGCAGCAATGAAATAAAATCACCACAGCATACTTCTTGGAGCTGGGAATCCCTGGGGGACAACTAGGAATCAGTTTTTTTTCTGTCACCTTCTACATTTACATTCCTCATTCACGTTGCTCCTGAATTAAAAGTATGACATCTGCTATTTTTATATTCATTGTACACATATACTTGTTACCACTGGAAGATGACCTGCAGTGTTTTAGATTTGGAGGAATTTACTTAAAATAGAACATTAGGGCCACAGGTATGCCATAGGTTCCTCTAATATGTAGGATAAACAAAAAAACCCTTAGTGGTTTATTATCAATATTCTGGCTATAGAAATGTTACTTCGTTTATTGTAAGCAATATTGTGATATTATAGTTATCTGTAACCCTGTTCTTATGTTTTGTGTTAAGGATTTTAACTGATATAGGTATATATACATTTTATCTTCTAAGAGACACTTTATGTCACATTTATAAATGCATTATATGTATAGCCATTTGGTAGTATCCCCAAACATTTGCAAACATAAGTCATATTTGGGCTACAGGTGACATGGTTGATTCACAAGGTCATTTTGGGGAGAATATTTTCAGGGGCCACCAAATAGTTTTGTCCCAAATGTGCACCATTCAACATTCGAAGCAGCAGTTTGAAGGCAGTCAGCATCTGTACATCCTGGTAACATGGTTATTTCTCACCTGTGTGAGTACAGACTCTTCCAGAAGGAGTCCAGGGGCCTCCGCCATCACACACACTTCCTTATTCATTGTGAACTGTCATTCTTTATCTCAGCTTCACTCACATATCTGATATGCAAAAGAGCAGGTGGGTGGTAAAAGAAACATGTGTTTAAAAGTGGATGGGGTGCTCGCTTCAGCAGCACATATACTAAAATTGGAAAAGATACAGAGAAGATTAGCATGGCCCCTGCGCAAAGATGACACGCAAATTCATGAAGCATTCCATATTTTTGCAAACATCGTATTGTCTCCCTAGTGTGAGAAACTGAAAGAGTAAATAAGATCCAAAATGTACAACAGATATGGTGAATCAGAAAGAAACTGGTCAAAAGGAAAGAGGGGATGGGACAATGGAGAAAAGAAAGAAGGGAAAAGAAAAAAATAGTATTTATATATAAGATGGTTAAGATAGATACACTACTAATTTTGCTTAGTTCATTGAATAGAAAGGTTTATGCCAGTAATGTTTAGACAATTGAATGCTGATATCTTGTACCCTGAGTAACTAATTTAAAGATAACAATACATAATGTATTAACCATTGTTACTCTCCTATTATGTTATTTTGAAATTTTGTTCTTTTTTGTTTTATTTTGTTTTTTTCTTCTTTTTCTTCTCTTTAAAATAAAATTTAAAAAATTTAAAAAAAAGTGGACAGGGCTGTGCATCTTTTCTGGATAGAAAATAAAGAGGAACTATCTTCTCACCTTCTCAATGTGTATAACCCTGTCAGTCTGATTTGCTTTATAACTGATCAAGTTTCTTAACTGTGAAAAGGAATCCTGAATTTCTTTTCATGTGGGCAAAGGAGACACAGCCAAGAAAAACCCAGAATATTACAAAACACAGCAGATTATAACTTGCAGATTTAAAACAGAAAGTGAGGGGTAGAGATTGAAGTAGAAAAGCCAGGAATAGTGGGCAGAAGGAAGCAAATTCTGTGGGTGCCTGAATAATACCTTTAAATACTAAATAAAGGCATCTGACCTAGGGACACTGCCTGGCAATGTTCCCAGGTGAGAAGCACAGGCAAGGAGGGCATCTCTTTAGTATTCCAGGCATTGGGGATTGTTTCTCACAACTTCTCATGCCAGGTTTACATAATACAAGGGAAATCTAGTTAAACAGAAACAACTGAAAAGAAATGAGGATACAGCAGCTATTTCTGAGTAAGATGAGATGGTCAGGAGAGCTAAACCTGTCAAAGTGATGTAGTGAAGAATGGGGTAATAGCGTGGAAGCTACACAGTTATAGAGCAGCATCTTAGGAGATGGGAGCATCAGAGAACAGGAGAGCAGCTGGGGAGGGGAACTGTTGTAAGTAACACATGAATCAGAAAGAAACAAGTTCAAAGGCAAGCAGACAGATGAGATGGTTATGGGGCCTGTGAAATAAGTGAGATCACTGTTAAGGCTGAAATACAAAATGAGCTGAGTGTCAGATGGATGAGTTAGAGTGGGAGGGAGGTGGAGTGAGCAGAGCAAGTGAAGCCATGAAAGTTCCCATGAAGGAAGAAGTCACTGAAGACAGGCCTCTTCCCCCACAGTGGGCAGGGGAGCGTGCCTGTAATGCCAGCACTCTGGGAGACTGAGCCAGGTTCAAGTCCAACCTGTAGTATTTTGTGCCACAGTGAGAATCTATCTTAAAATACAAATTGAAACACAGTTGGAAATGTAGCTCAGCAAAAAAAAAAAAAAAAAAAAAAAAAAAGAATGAAACCTAGGTTCAATCTCCTCTATGGCAAACAAAAAACAAAGCACACCAGAAAGCATCTTGCAGAGCAATTGCGATTTCAACCACCTGCCTTCAGCAGGTTTAGATTCAGTTGAGTTCTCTCCTGGGGTGGTACTGGGTCTACCCTGGCACAATGGCACAGGAATTCCACACTGGGAGACACCCAAAGTTGGTTTCTTTATCCCCCACCCCAGGTGGTTTCTGGAGTAGTACTAGTTGTCTGTTTCCCAAAAGCCTTTCTCCCTACACACTTAGGGTCTGCCTTAAAATTCAGTCCCTCTACCAGTGCTGTGATCAGTCACCCTGAGAACCCTGCACTCCGATTCTCCTCCAGTTAGTGAGTCTTTAAGGGATGGTCTAGAAAGCCACTGCCTCAAGTCTGCCTTATAGTCTGATCCACAAGTTTCTACATTTCGTTTCCTTATAAGTTTCTGTTTTTTTGGGTTGGGGATAAGAGTGGAATAGCTGGTTCACAGGGTTATTTTGGGGAGAATTCTCTCAGCCATTCTCTTGGCTCAGCATCCTTATTGATAGTATTAGAGGTGTGGGCCACCATGCTTGGCCTACTTTTATTGGTTTGAGGAAAGTTTTAGGGCCCTGGGAGAGAGACCAAATGTCCCCGGGGGCAGGATTCCCCACCTTGAAGTCCTAACACCTTGTGTGGGTTGACAGAAAACATGTCAGGGATGAAAGAAACAAGTAACCTTCAGACACAGCCTGAAGAACAGACAGGCCTCATCAGCAACAGGTTTCAGGAATGGATCAAAGCAAGACTTAGAACCCCAGTGTGGAAACCACCCAAATGTTCCCTTATAGAAGATGGCTGTGAAAATGTATGTCATCTTCCAAACAGTGGACTGTTCATCCTTTCCCAGAAAGGAGGGCTCTCTGACATTCTGCACCAACATACCCATCGGAGGACACTGTACTGAGGAAGAAGACGGACAACTGAGGACACACGTGCTCTGACTCCAAGGACTGCTGGGCACACAAGGAACCCAGAAGTGTCCATTCATAGGTAGAAAAGGGAGAACACTGGTTGCCTGAGGCTGTGAGAGGGAAGGGGCATCCATGTTTTCATGGGGCCGAATTTCTGCTCAAGATGAGATAAATGTTTGCAGACCCATAGTGGCTTGGCTACGTAACAGAAGCAATGGACAGTCATGTGCCACGTATTACATTTTGGCCAGTGATGGGCCAAAGACACATAGTGGTTTTATGAGACAGTATCACCTCCTGCCCTCCTAGCTCTCACTGTTGGGTGAGTTTACTCTATCAGGTTGGCACAGTGACAACTTGAAAGAAATGAGCATTTAACAGAACACATCCCCATGTTCATTTTCTTATGTCTGTTGTGAATACCAATCAAGCCTACCCTGAAGAACATGTAAAATGTGGTGTGCAGGGGAGGGTGGCCTTTAATTCTATCAATGTGGCAGCCTAAGGCAAGTCGCCTTGCATATATAAACCTAGGTTGGGCAAAGTAGGATATGGACAGAGCAGAGCCTGGGTTTTGTGGAGGGAAGAAGGTGTCTGAGAGAACCCATAGGCACTTGTCAAAGTGACTTCCCAGTCCACGCAGCAGGGCCCCAGGTGAGCTCCTCAGAAGACACAATGGAAGTGGGGGATTATGACAAAGTGCCAGGACCAACAGTGGAAGGTCCAGAGACAGGAGAGGCAGCTACAGTAAATGAAAGAAGAGATTAAGGAGAACAGAGGTGGGAGTAGGAAAAGACAGGATGGGACAAGGATGGCCAATCAATCCAAAAGCTGCTGAGCAAGAAGGGGTTAGGAAGATGAATTCTCAGGATGCATAGGGGCTCAGTGACTCAAGGAGAACTTCCACACACCTGTGACAATGTGTCTACGGGAGGAAGAGTTTGGAGAGAAAAGTGGATCCTGGCAAAAATAACTGGAGGCAGATGGAGATCAGAAATGGTAAAATAAGGAAAAATGGCTCTCAAAAGGATGACAGTGAAGGGGTTTTAGTTTTGGGAAAAAGGCATTGCTCTTAGGTGATCAAAGGCTGAATGGCAAAGAGTGAGGTTTCACAGCCAACCTGTTTTCTTTCCTCAGGTCTGTTGGTGGCATCCAACCTCTGTTTTCGTGCCTCTGGCCAAAAAAGAGAGACTTTTTTCAGAGTCTTGAGGAGGAGTTACAGTAAGACCTGCAGGCTCTGTTGGATCCAGACCCTCAGTTATAGCACTCTATTGCCTTCCTCAGCCCTGTAGCTAGAAGAAACAGGAGGAGTGGTTATCACAAGTGAAGACGTACGAGGAGAATATGCCTATTGTTTGGTTTTTTGTTTTGTTTTATTTTGTTTTGTTTTGTTCAGCCTAAAGACTAAGCCCCCAGATCTCACCTCACTCCCCTGGATGGAAGAGAAAGAGGGAATGGTGTCCTGGATCTAAGGGATCACAGGAGGAACT
Organism: Erethizon dorsatum; assembly: GCA_028451465.1. Taxonomy (NCBI): domain Eukaryota; kingdom Metazoa; phylum Chordata; class Mammalia; order Rodentia; family Erethizontidae; genus Erethizon; species Erethizon dorsatum. The sequence continues at coordinate 64,532,312 of CM051833.1, forward strand.
GGGCAACCTGGCCCAGACCCTCAGCACATAGGTGGCATGGAGCTGCCATGTGGACTCTACATGATCCCCCAAAAAAGTGACTGTGGTCAGTGACACCTGAGCACCATGCAGCCTTCACCAGTCTGTTAGGGAAGGGGGGCCCAGACTGTGCCTCCACCTGGGTTCTTTAAGAACACAAGAACAGTGCACTTGCTTCCTTTTGCTATCAAAGTGAGGTCAGTGTGCGGCAAGAGCTCTCCTTCCCCGAGGATTCCGGCCCCACCCCTCCTTGGGGACAGGGAGATGACAGAGCTTACACATGTGTTAGAATTTTCCCCCACTACAATCAGAAAACCTGGTTGTAATGGTTCCCTGCCTCACAGAGCTCCTGCTGACTCTGCTCAGTGCAAAATGGTTCAGCACTAGATGGGTGACAGGGACACGTTCACACTCAAATGTGTCTCTCAGAGTAGAAAAGAACTTGCATGTTTTCTGAGTTTGAAAGTGGTATATTCATGTGTCATGAGGCCACCATGGTGTGTTCAAAGATCTGAATAACTCAGGTATTTGCTGCTACCCAGGTCTTCACTAAGTAGCTCCTACAGAATTCTGAGGTTTGAGCCCATGTGTCCCACCATGTCAATGTCCTTCTTTGCCCTTTTCCTACCTGCCTGTCCTTGCCCCATCTTGAACCTTCTGCCAGGCAGGTGCAGTTCTCCTCCTTATTCTGTAGCTGCATGGGAAGACTGTGCCAGTCCCAAGCTAATGGTCACACAGGAGACCATGGTCAGGATATTCCTGGTGTGATGCAAGAATGCCCGGGTGTCTGACAAGCTGAGATACTTCTCCCCTGAGCCAAGCTCTCAATTTAGCATGGCTCAGGGAAAACAGCGATCCAACCACACAGTCCTTCCACCCTCGTCCTTGTGAGGCGCTCCCACCTGACACGCTCCCTCCAGGGCTCCTTAGTACTGGGCACCGTCTGCCTTCAGGCCCTGGCTTTTTCTGGTAGCCCATATGTGTGCACCCTCCTAGTCATGGGGCCACTGGTATCTGATTCCAGGCCACAGTCTTCCCTGGCTATAGCCTCTCTGGATGTCGTCCCTGAACCTTTGTTCTTCGGAACACTTTACTAGAGCTTAAAGGCTCCCTTCTGATCTGAGTGACCTCAATGCCCTGTCTCAAAGAGTCCCTTAGAAGTGCAATCCTGGACATCATGGGCTCTCTTCTCCTGACTTCACTCTCATCTTCAACTTGCAGTTCCCTGACTGTCCACAAATAATCAGGTGACACAAAACTAGGGTCCTCTGTGAGTGGACTCCTGTCCCCACTCCAGTCCCTTTCTCCATGTCCCTCTCCCAGGCGTGGCCACTCTCTGTCATCCACTCTCCCCATCAGTTCCTCCTGACCATGGTCATTATCTTCTTCAACTGGGCCTGCGTCTTCCCCTGACAGTACCAGAGGATCCAGTCTTTCCTGGCTCTGTGAGTGCTCTGTCTCCTCCCCACAGTCCCCAGAAGGGTGGGTGATTCAGGATCTCATGTGTCCTCTGGTTTGAAACCTCTTTATACAGTGGAGTCTATGTAGAAAAAGCCTGGAAGACAGTGCCTGCTCCTTTTCTTAGAAAAACTAACAGTTTGCCAATGTTGAGGTTCAAAACACTGAAGCCAAGGAAACACAGAGCATCACAGACAGGACAGGCAGGAAGAAGTCAGAGTGTCACTAGATTACAAGCCAAAGAGCTGCTATTTCTGACTCTCCTGAGGGTCTCCCCATGAAGCCATACCAAATATCTCATTGGACATCTAAGAATAGGTAGGAGTGGTAAGCAACAACAACTCAGTCTCTCTGAGATTTAGAATCCAGACACAAAAATAACAATTTATGGAAGAAAATAAAAGGAAGGGACAGAAACCCAGGAAACAGGAAGGATTTGACAGGAAGATTAAAACCTACAGAGAAATGAAAGAGAATACAATGCAGAAAAAGGAAGGGGGCCGGTGAAATGGCTCAGCAGCATAAGCGCCTGCCTGGCAAGCACGAGGTCCTGAGTTTGGCTCCCGGTACCCACATATAAAAAAGGGCCGGTGATATAGCTCAGCGGCACAGGTGTCTGCTGGTGCATGAGGTCCTGAGTTCAACCCCTGATGCCCACAAAAAGAAAAAAAAAAAAGAAAGAAAAAGGAAGGGACAGTGTCACTTTTTCCCTACCTCCTTGCTTGCAGCTCTCTGGAAAGAAAGGCTGAATCTACAAAGTGAAAGTAGAGGAATCCACAGGGCTTGGGGAGAAATACAATGTTGAAACAGACCCACGGATGCCATGAGCTGCAATACTGGGTGAGTGACTCCAGTCCAGGTGACCACCAAGGAGAAAATGCTTAATTGGTTGACTATTTGAACCTGGGACTCAGAGCAGGCACGGTATGGCTTCAATTCAGGGGCACCAGTGATATGTTTCCACAGTGACAGGGTGAGGGAGAGCCACAGGAGACAACTGTGGTCAGGGAGCTGGGTCAGGGTGGGAAGCAACCACCTGAGGGATTTAAGGTGAGGACACTGTCCTCACACCCAGGGCCAGAGGCCACACTCCACCTGAATTACTCTGAATTTGAAAGTCACATAATTGGCACCCTTGCTCTAATCCTACTGCCTGCTGCTGCCTGCATCCAGCATGGATCTAGGGGCTGTCTGCCTTCCTTATCTATCAGGATGGGCAGGGTATGTCTTGACTTGGACAATGTCACAAAACTGTAGATCTTGGAAGAAAACCACATGTTGCAAACAAGCAAAGCAAAAAATGTAATTGTCCCTCAAATATCCTCTGTCAATGTATTTTTAGGTTTTATGAAGTTCACTCAACAAAATTAATAAAAATATGAGAGAACTATAGATTTAGTTTATGTTCCCAGAGTTGAATGTTATTATAAACCAGTCTCTAACAACATATTTATAAAATATAGTAAGTAGTCATGTTGTGGAGAATTGAAGAAATAACAACTGTGTAAATGTTATGCAGGTAGACATATGACTTTGAACGAGAGTCCCAAGGAACATCATCACCCTTGAATTGTCAAGTGCTGAACTGAAAACATTTTAAACAGCCACTGGACCACTGCGTACCCTGGAGAACTGCTACAGAATTCTGAACGTGGTTATTTGACAGACATCAATGTAGAAGACACATAGGAAGAGGTTGGTTAAAATTATTCACCAGACTGTAAATAGGTAATAGAGCAATGTTCTTGATACAAGCTGAATCTGGCATTTAAATATTTGTGTTACTACATTAATATACTATTACAAGTGTATATTTGACTAATTGATCCCCAGATTTACATATTGAACTTACCAAAGTGCTTTTACTTTTGTGATCTCATTCTGATATGGAAGACTTTTACTCAAGTTTGCCTTATGCTGGGCTAAATTATTACACAAGTTAAATGGCTAATTTATATTTAAGGTGTTATCTATAGGCTCTTCTCAAAAACTGAAGTGTAGGGCCAGTGAGATGGCTCAGCAGCATAAGCGCCTGCCTGGCAAGTGCGAGGTCCTGAGTTCGACTCCCAGTACTCGCATACGAAAAAAGGGCCAGTGACATCGCTCAACGGCACGGGCGCCTGTTGGTGCACGAGGTCCTGAGTTCGACCCCTGGTACCCACAAAACAACAACAACAAAAACTGAAGGGTAAAATAATCATTTCTAGGATACTTCGCAGGAACAAAATGAGTTACAGCTGTTTACAGTAATTCTTATATTTATGAAAGCCCTAAGGACACTACAGGCATTGGAGGAAGACAAAGACCTTTAGAGCTCTCCACTTCACTAGGAAACCCCACTCTGGTGACATTCCAGCAGGCCTTAGTTTCTAGCCCAAATTCATTATTCTTGTGAATGTGCAATGCCAGTATGGTAAGGCTACCTCACACTTGCCAGGCAGGTGCTTATGCTGCTGAGCTATATCACTGGCCCTGCAATCCATTTTTAAAAGCACAAAAACAGAGAACTGCACCAAGCCACCACACAGGAGCTCAATTTCTGCACCACTGCTGGCAGCCAGCCATATATTCTGATTGGCTTGTCCTTTTCACACCACACAGCAGATGCTGGAGTTTTGGGGTGGCAATTTCACCATTTCTTTCTATAGTTAAAATTAGTTTTATCTGCCTGTTATTGGATTTTAAAAATTTGTTCCTTACAATTTTTTGTTTGAGACAAATCTCCCACAGTTTGTGGATATAGGAGCAGAGACCACTGAGGCAGCCTGAGGGCAGGTGCACCACCAAAGCCAAAAGGAGTTCAGTGCTGCTAGCTCTCTGCACAGATGCTCAGCACGGGGAAGACTGAAATGGGAAAGTTCAATATGTCCCTGGATGAGGACAGCAGTAACTACAGTTCCAAAAGTGACTTCGACTACTCCTACCTCACCAAACAAGCTGCTCTGAAAAGCCATTATGCAGATGTAGATCCTGAAAACAAGAACTTTCCACTTGAATCAAAATTGGGAAAGAAGTATGAAACAGACTTCCATCCAGGTACTGCTTCCTTTGGCATGTCAATATTTAATCTGAGCAATACAATCCTGGGCAGTGGAATCCTTGGCCTTTCTTCCATCATGGCTAATACTGGAATTGCTCTTTTTATAACACTCTTGACATTTGTGTCAAGATTTTCCCTATATTCTGTTCATCTCCTTTTGAAGACTGCCATTGAAGAAGGGTCTTTATTATATGAACAACTGGGACATAAGTCCTTTGGACTTGTTGGAAAGCTAGCAGCCTCTGGATCAATTACCATGCAGAACATTGGAGCTCTGGCAAGCATTCAATTCATAGTGTAATATGAATTACTTTTGGTGATCCAGGCATTCATGAACATTGAAGATACAACTCATTTGTGGTATGTGAGCAGTGATTACTGTATTTAGTCTGCTGGTGCCATTGGTACTCACTCTCCCTTTGTCACTGCTAAGAAATTTAGGAAACGGGATATACTAGTGGCCTTTCCTTGTTCAGTATGGTGTTCTTTCTGATGATTAACAAGAAATTTCTGATTCCTTGTCCTATGGAAATTGCTTCAATATTAATAAAACAATGAATGGCACCTTCACACAAACAACAGCTTTTGTATCTTATGAGGGCCTTAAAGCAACCATAGTTGACTCTTTCAGACCACAACAAGTCTTAGTTACTTTTCTTGTTGCTGAGACAAAATACTCCACACCCAAAGTTAAAGGGGGGAAGATTTATTTAGCTTAGTTTGTAGAGGTTTCAGTACATAATTGGCTTGCTCCAAAGGAGGGTGGCATGGCAGAGGGGCAACAGTTCATCTCAGTGGAAGACAGAAAAACCAACAATGGGGGCAGGGGACAAGCCTGTTTCCATCCCTTATATTGTACGCAGGCTACCCACCCTAGGACAGGTGTAGCATTCACACCCTTTATCCCAGCTTTAGACCATGAATCAATCATAAACTCTGGACTCAGCAACCTCTGAAAATCCTGCCCCCCATGACTGAATGAGGCATTGGACCGACCTCTAGACACAAACTATAACACCATGCTATTTTATCTTAACTCACAAACTGTGGTGTACCAATTATGAGATATTCATCTGTTAGTCACCTGCCATTCTGCCCATCAATGAAAAGCCAAAAGGCTGTAGCCATAGAAGAATAATGAATGTATCCAAGATTTCATTTTGTTTTCTATGTTTCTCATGTATCTTCTTGCTTCCTTCTTTGGATACTTGACTTTTTATGAACATGTTGAGTCAGAATTGTTTCACACCCACTCTTCTGTCATAGGAACTGATATTATACTTCTAATTGTCCATTTGGCTGTGTTAGTGGCTATCACCCTGACAGTATCATTAGTTATTTTCCCAATCTAGAGTTCTATAATGCATTTGTTATGTGCAGCAAAAGATTTCAGTTGGTAGCAGCGGTCTCATTACAGTGGCTATACGGGCATTTTCCAACTTGCTTGCCATCATTGTCCCAACTATTAGGGGTATCTTTGGTTTTACTGGTGTATCTGTGGCTGTGTTGATTTTTATTCTCCTATATGTCCTCTGTATCAAGCTCATAAGGGATCTATGAAATCTGAGCAGATGATAGGGGCTCTGTTTTTCCTGTTAAATGGCATAGTGGTGATGATCAGAAGCATGGCCTTCATTATTTTGGATGCCTCTAGAGGTGGTCATTAATTGGCGCCACTCAAACTCTAATAGTCCATGTGATGCCAGTGTTGAGTCAACTCTCACCTACTGTGAAATTTCATCTGTTTTCAGTTTCACATGTACCAAATGCTGGCATATTGCAAGCAGTAAGTACTTTGACCTCTTTAAAACATTGTTCTAAATTTTGGTTTTTAGCTTCATCTGGGAAATTAATCTCATGAGCATAAAACTTACAAATATACAACTCAACCTTGTTGTACTACCTAAAGTTGGCAGTTAATCTATGTCTTCTCAACATTGTGTTTACAAAACATAAACATAAGACTCAGAACAACTTTTTTTGCCTGTCTTTTATAATGCTATCAAGTTTAGAAACAATTGTAATATAGTTACTATTTTATAACATTAAAGAAGAAACTAAAAATGTTTCTTAATTACTAAATACTGTTGAATAAGTAAAAAGAAAAAAGTAATTAAAGTCCCTAACAGTATGTTTTGGAAATTAATGGAACAAAATTAAAAGCCTATGCTTGTGGAAATTATTATATTATTGAAAGATCCAAACATAAACAAAAATTTAAAATAATTACCAAACACTGGAACAAATATATATATATATATATTTTTTTTTTTTTTGAGAGAGAGAGTCTTGCTATGTAGTGCAGGCTGGCTTTGAACTCACTAGGTAGCCCACGTTGGCCTCAAACTCATGGCGATCCTCCTCTCAGCTTCCTGAGTGCTGGGATTACAGGTATGTGCACCCATGCCATCAAATCCTCATCTTATATACACAGAGTAAGTAAACATTAACTTAAACTGAAGACATAAGAAACAGGTTTTTTTGTCTTTGATTTTTGCACTAAGCTTAGAGAGATAAACATAAGAGGAAATAAAGTCAGAACAAGATGCAGAATCTGCATCTATCATTCTTGGGAGACCATGCAATTACAAATGTGTTACTACTACAAATGACATTTTAAAACTTATACAGACATGGGAACCTTCTAATACTTGAAAATTAAACAACATAATTCTAAACATACAATGGATCAAAGAAAGATAACTTGGAACAGCACAGTGGTGGGAGCAGAGTACCCTGTGTGCAGTGTGCAGAAGCAGTTTGCAGTGTTCAGATGTCCCTGCCCTCTATGCAGATTTGGGGCCCAGCAGGATTTTTGGTTTCCCTCAGCTCCCTCCCTAGGCAAGGAGGGCAGCCTGGGTTGAGTGGTGCAAGCAGAGGGCTAAGAGAGCTCAGGGCAGCAAGGACCACAGCATTGAGAATGGTGATAATGACAACAGGTGCAGATCAAGCTGGGGGATGTAACATCACACAATATCAAACAGTTGAAGAGGTTAAAGCATGTCATCTTTCCACTCAGCAATAATGACAAGTTCTACAAGGACCTGCTGGAGGTTGGCTGAGCTAGCAAAGCTTGCCTATTTCAATGATATTTCAGTAGGTGCAGTATGCCACAGGCTGGATCATTCACAGAATCAGAAGAGACTTGGTATCATGACCCTAGGATGTCTCGTGCCTTACCTAAGGCTGGGAATAGGAACTAAAGTGTTAAACGTCTTAAACATCTGTGAAAAGAATGGCAGTTTTGGTAACATCTACCTGCACCTCCAGATCAGCAGTGAGTCAGCAACTGACTTCTACAAGAAGTTTAGCTTTGAGATTATTGAGACAAAGAACTACTATAAGAGGATAGAGCCTGCTGATGCAGTGTTATACTTGGGTCTAAGGATCTGAGTGAAACTGTTCTTTTGCTAATGAGTGGACTCACTGTCAGCAGAGTTTTTTTTTTTTTCTGCTATTGTTACTAGAAGAATTAACTTTTAGAATGTGAGCTGGTGGGGTTAAATTTTTTTTAATATCCCAGCTAGAGACAACGGCCTTGAACTGACCTAAAGAAGTTAACTATGATTTAGTTTTCTTTCTTCTGTCCTTTTCCTTCAGTAAGGCCAACAATAATTAGTATAACTTTAAAAATGGAGTTGATGCCCCTACAGGTTAAGATATCTGAATAAACCTGAAACAGGTGTTTTCTCTTAGACATATTTTAAAATACCCAAAGGAAAGCTTAGATGGATGTGTGGCACAATAAATGCATTTAATGTCAACTAATACAGGCTATTAAAATGTGGCCAGAATGTTTGATCATATAGGAAAGACTATCTAGACATATTTTTGTTTATACTCTGTGCCTACAATACTGAGTTTATGGATTTAAGAGGAATTATTAGACAGATTGCTTCCATTCTTGGAAAGGTAGAAGCATAAAGTCTTATAGTACTAACATCACTGTGACCTCCTCTACTGACAGGACTGGTTTTATGCCAGATCATTACCTGGCAAATAGTGAGTGCCTCTGACAGGCTGGTAACTTTTTGTAAGATGTGAGCCACCTGAAATATTCATGTTTTCCTCCTATTGTCCCATTTCCAATATCTGGAATGTTTTAGATTTTCAGTGGCGGTGGCTCAAGAAATGCTCTTGATAGACTTCAAAGTAAAGCATAAAGCTTGTGTTTTCCATAATTTGACTTTAAAAGAAAGTTTGATTTGTAATATTTATCCCCATATGTGAAAGTTTCATCTCCAAATAAGTTATATGGCAAAATTATTTTTCAGAATGTTTATACACACTTTATAACCTTAAGTGTTCATTTGAAAATTTGAAAGAGTGAAGAAAGAGTAATTTGACAGAGTAAAATATACTTTAGGAGACTTAACTGAGTGCCAACAAAAATTTTAAAAGGAAGATGGTTGATGAATGAGTCTATAGGGTTCTAATCTTAGTGAAAATGTAGAAAGACCATGCTGGTTTCTTTGGTATCAGTTTCTTAATCCAAATCCAAACTTAGAAGAAATGTTTAACATTAAGCACCCTTGCCTTCATGGGTAAGTTTCAGCTTGCTCTTCCCAAGAGAGAAGTATGCTTGAGTGACAGTAAGCATCCTTAGAACGAAGAATTCGGCCTTTTTTTTTTTGTGGGTACGGGGGGTCGACCTCAGGACCTCATGCACCAGCAAGCACCCATGCCGCTGAGCGATATCACTGGCCCTTTTTTCATATGTGGGTACCGGGAGTCGAACTCGGGCCCTTGTGCTTGCCAGGCAGGTGCTTACGCCACTGAGCCATCTCACCGGCCCTGAATTCGGCCTTTTTGTAAACTTGCAGATATCAAAATAAACTTTGGCACATGAATGCATTTTCTGAGAGGACACTGCCTCTATTTCTAAACCATTTCACCTGGATTATCTAAGCAGTACTATGAATGTATCCCTAAATATGGTTACTGAAAAACAATAGCTGCCTCACAATTAAGTACATGTTATTGAAAGACAGGAAAAAAATTCAAGTTTGAATTGAGTGTAGGCTCTCTATCACTAGAAAAATTTTGGAAGAAGTAAGAAGTAGGCACTACTAGTTCATATGTTTGTGAGTCAATAAAAGTGAATGTCCATAAAAAGAAAAGAGGGCCAGTGAGATGGTTCAGTGGCGCAAGCGCCTGCCTTGCAAGCGCGACAGCCCAAGTTCGACTCCCGGAACCCACATACAAAAAAGGGGCCGGTGATATCGCTCAGCGGCATGGGTGCCTGTTGGCACATGAGGTCCTGAGGTCGACCCCCCAGTACCCACAAAAAGAAAAGAAAAGAAAAGAAAAATAACATGGGAAATTAGAATATAATTTGAACTGAAGGAAAATACAAAAAGCAGTATACAAATACTTAACATGAATATTTGCTTTTGGGGACATGGACTACATATACCTTTTCCTATTACTCCCTCCATGTACTTATTAAAACTCTTGTAATATATATAAATCGAGCATAAGAAAACTCTTGGAAATTAGAGAGGAAGAAGCAGACATGGAACCCAAAGAACACCATGGTTATGAATTCCCTGAGCTTTCCTTTTTGACTCATTTTCTCAGATTTGGAGTTCGAGAACCTGACAATCCACAAATGCTAGTGGACACTGCAAAGATTTGACTGTGCCCCTGTAAAATTCAGGTGTAAACTGAATGGCCAGAGAGATAGCACTAAGAGGTGGTAACTTGAAGGGCTCCTCTTTTGAGAAAGGAATTAAGGCTCTTACAAAACAGGCTTCATCAGGTCTCTTCCCTTCTGCCTTCTGCCATTGGAACAGAGCATTCCTTGTCCCAGGGGATCCAACATCACATTGAGTCACCAACTTGACAGCAGACAGCACCCTCACCTGCCAGGACCTTGACCCTGGACTTCTCAGCATCCAGAATATTCTCCCCCAACTCTTTTTTTTTTTTTTTTTTTTTTGGTACCAGGAATCTACTCAGGACTTTGTGCTTGCCACGCAGGCGCTGTACCACTGAGCTATATTCCTGGCAGTTACATGGGTTTGAAGTTTGTTTTGCTATGATTCCCAGAGCTGGAGTTTGCTGTTGCTATGGACACCAAGGATTTCAACTCACACTCATGGTACCTTGTCTTTAGCTTGATTTTGGTTTTGCCCTTTGTGCTGCTGCCAAGAAAGAAAGAAACTGTTCCTCATAAGTCACCCAATATGGGCTAGAGTGTACCTCAGTGGTAGAGTGTGTCTCTGGCACCAAAAAATAAAATCTCACCCAGCCATATTCCATAGTGAGATTTTTATTCCCAGCTCACTAATGCAGTACTGGCGGCAGGGGTGAGAGGTTTTCATCTTAGACAACTACTGTGAACTGAGAACTTGAAGGTGTAACCTCACAGGTGGCCTTGTCTCTCATCTGGCAATACAGCTGCTTTTAAAATTGATTCTTTTTCTGCCTGTTTCCTTCTACTAGCTGCACTGAGTAGTCACCAACATCCTCAAACAATAGCTTTGATACTTTCCCCAAAGACCATGACTTTTTAAAATTAGGGGACACTGGAGACATGGATTTGATGGGACATGAATGGTGCTGCTGTTCCCTCTCCTCACCAGTACACAGGGAAAGTGTTCTCTAGACTTTCTACTCTTCCTAGAGACACCTGTGACCCCAGGGCCTTTGCATCTCACACTAGTTCACACTGAGCCTTTAGCAGCTCATTAAAATTGTCTAGTTTAATATTTCTGCTGTTTTAGATGGCATTTGGCAGAATCTATCCCACTTGATTGAGTGCTCAGGAGCAATTTCTTTCAGTAGCCACTTCTCCCTCTCAGAATTTTGTGTTGGTTCTTTGTGACCTCAGTTTTCTGATGGGTCCAGAAAAAGTCATTAAATTAGAGTTTGTCTAGTTGCTTTCTTGTAGTAGAGATGAGGGTGTCACTCTTCCCAGCTCTCTCCATCTCCAAACCAGAAGAACTTATTAATACTTCTTTATACACTAGACAGATTAGTCCTTCTTCTGTGTTGCGTATTATCAATATTTTCTCAAAGTCAAAAATATTTGATTTTGCTGCTGGTTTCTTACTCTGCCCTGCTTTGCCTGTCCCAGAGAAGCTGTACAAGAGCTCTGGCCTAGGCTTTGCTCTCACTCTTGCTTCTGGTATTTCCCTCATGACCCTGCATGGCACAGAGTGCTCCCTTCCCCAGGGAAATGTAACACTTGTTTCAATTGCACTGGCCTCCCTGTGCCGTCATTCAGTCAACTGTATAAATTAAGACCTGGATTCAGAACAACTGATTCTGCTTGCATAAAGTTCTAAAAAATGCAAACCAAACTATAGTGACAGAAAGCATATTGAGGGATTCCCAGGGAATGGATCTGGGCAGAGGAGCAGGAAAAAGAGAATAGAATGGAGCACAAAGGGACTCTGGGAGGATGGATAGGATCATGACTGGATTGTGATTTGGCTTCAGCAGTGCGTGCATGTGCCAAAACATATCAAATTGTGTACTTTATACGTGACCAGCAGTGATTTTCAAATTGTACCTCAATAAAGCTGTTATGTTCTCAGGTACATGTACTAGAAACTAAAGAGTAAAACTGCCTTTATTTATAGCCACCTTCATCATATACAAAAGAAAATCCAAAGCAATCTACAGAAAAGTTCCTTTAACCACTGAATGACTTCAAGATGTAGGTACAAAGTCAATATTCAAAACCAATGAGACTATACAAAAACAACATAAAGGAGAAATTTTAAAAAATTTAAACCATAGCATTTATAAGAATTTTTTTTTAGAAGTACTTAGGGACAACTGTACATTGAAAAATACAAAACATCGCTGGGATGAACTAAAAATAATTCACAAAATGAAGATCTATACCATGATTATGGATTGTAAAGTTGAATGTCATTAAGATGTCAAGTCTTCTCAAAAACATTTATAAATCCAATGTAATTTTAAGATTATAGGAATTTTTTTTGGAGAAATTGACAAGGTGACTAATATTCATATAAAAACACAATTTTGAGAAGGAAAACCAAAATTGGAGAAGCACTTTCAAAATTTATAGTAATAAAGAAAACATAGGTTGGTCATAAATACAGACACACAGATCACTAGAACAATATAGAAAGTCCCAAAAGATCCACACATAATATGCTTGATCTATTTTCAACAAATTTGCCAAGATAGTTGAAAGGGAAAAAACAGTTACCACAATGGAACATTTTGGCATTAGGAAAATGTAAGTGACCGTAGTGATGGTTAAATACTGTCATACATTTGCCAAAACTCAAAGAACTGCACACTCTAAATGAGCATATTTTATTGCATAGAAGATAACACCTCAACAAAGCTGAATGAATAAAAAAGAAAGGTTGGAGTGAGAAGACATGCTCAGCACACATCACTAAATATAACTACACAAAACATAGCAACTATGCCAACAAGTCAGTAAGAAAACTACCACTCATGACAAAGATTTATATAGGTTACTGGAAGAAAAAAATCCAAATGCCTCCTCAACATGACAGTATGTTTAACTGTACAAATAATGAGAGAGGTCCAAACTAAAACAGAAAGCATCACTCAACCACTAGAAGAATAAAAACTCAATTGTAGGATCCCCTGACTTCAGGGCTAATAAGGCCATGAGAAAGGTGAATTCTCCTGCACAGCAGTGTGGGTTGCTACACAGGCTGGAGACACCGATTTAACAACATCTGGCAAAGCTGACAAAGCACTCACTACCACAGCTGCACCTCTGGGTACTTGGCCGAGAGAAAATCCTGCCCATGCACAGGAGGAAGCACCTACAGGAGCCTGCACTTAGAGCTGCTGCTAATAAGAAAATTAGATATAACTTAGTGTCTACAAATAATAAAATGTAGAAATAAAATGTGGCATTCATTAAATGGTTAAGAGTAAAGAAATAAATATTCCTACATACACAGGGTTCAAAAATATAATGCTGAGGAAAATGTTGAAGAGTGGCGTATTCAGAATGAAAGCTTCTATGTGCACTTAAAACATGTCAAACCATGACTGAAAATGCATCAGGTGAATCCACATGTATTTATGGCAAGGCATCTTGTGGGAAGAGGAAAGAAGCAGATGAACCTGGAAGCCAAATAAAGCTGACTTTGGTATTACTTAAATGTTTAATTTATTCTGAAGTAAAAATGATGAAAGATTAGCATTTTCTTATTCTAATCAGAAATAATTGAGTATTCTGTTAATTTCTATCATCTTCAACATTTCAAAAGTGAAATAATTTTTAAACCTATTTAATATTACAAAAGACTGAAAATTAATAACTTTCAATTAATCTCCTGTACTCTGAGTTAACTTTAAGCTCAAAATTAGTGTTTACCATGAAAAATTCAGTATTTAACAGTCTACAAAATGAATTTACTAATCTTTTGTTGTTGATTTTCAATCTATAATTTTCAGATTTCCATAAAAATCATTTTAAAGCCAAGCACTATGTGACTAAATAAATCATTTTTTTCTCACTATTTCTGTGGCTCAAAAGTCTACCCCTGGACTACCATTAGATTTGTTGGTACAATTGATTTTCTGGGCCCTCGATGTGGTCACCGTGCCCATTCACATGGTATGCAAGGCCCACGGACCCTTGGAGAACCCACTCTAATGATTCATTCAGCTCATTCAGCTGGCTTACTACACTGGTCATTACTTCCATACTAACACTTAGTCTTTCAGTTCACATAAACATTGTCATTCAGACATTTATATATGAAGAAAGGAACTTTTAATGCTGTGTTCAACTATAAGAACATCTATAATCAATCAACTTAAAGGCCCCGTCCCTATTTATTATCATCATTTAGTGCCTTCTTCTGATTAAAAAGTCACACTACAGGTATTATTTGTCTCAAAGTATCACTCACCTCTGGATAAAGATGGAACAGCTTCACTGTATTACAAGGGGAGATTCAGTGAGTCTGTCTTGCATAATCATCCACAGGCCTTCCAAAAATGAAGGTACTTCAATAATGGTCTTGAAGTAAGACTAATGAAGTCCCTGTTTAAAAAATAAAAAGGCACAAATAAAATGTTAAAATATTTTATTTTATTTTAATTGTTTTTATTAGTGCTTGTTAATATTACAGAACAGTGTGGTTTCTTTGGTAGGTTTGTACATGCATTTAACATATCTTGATCTCTTAAAATCCTACCCACCCCTCTTCCTTTACCTTCCCCCTTCCAGTGAAGCCCTTCCCTGTCTCCAAAAGTCCACCTCCTGGTTTCCTGCCATCCCTCTTTATGTGTATTTTCTTTCATTTCTCAAATAAGAGAAAACATGTGATATTTAACTTTCTCAGTCTGGATAGTTTTACTTAACTTGATGGTTTCTAGACCCATCCATTTTTCCTAAAACTAACATGATTTCATTTTTCTTTATTGCTGAGTAAAAAAATAAGATATAACTCTTGAGAACATATTTTTCTAAAAAAATGAGAAAGGTCAATGATAGAATTCCAATTACTCCTCCATCTACGTTAGTGAGCTCACAAAGCATGTATTATCAGATTATCACTGGGCCATTCCTTTAATTTTTCTATAAACTTGAAAATTTTCAGACTAAAGTGTTTGAACATGATCGAATGTTTTCACAAGATTATTATTATTATTATTATTATTATTATTATTATTTGCTTCTTTGATGTAGGGTTTCACTATGTAATTCAGGGTGGCCCTGAACACACTATGTGTCCCAGGCTGGCCTCGAACTTCAGCCATTCTCCTGTTTCACCCTTCCAAGTGCTGGGATTACTAGTGTGCACCAGCACACCTGGCTGGCCAGGTCTTCTAATAGTCACTTAAAATATGTTTACAATATACTTTTTTTTTGTGGGTACCGGGGGGTTGACCTCAGGACCTTGCGCGCCAGCAGGCGCCCGTGCCATTGAGCGATATCACTGGCCCTTTTTTCATATGTGGGTTCCGGGAGTCAAACTCGGGCCCTTGCGCTAGCCAGGCAGGTGCTTATGCTGTTGAGGCATCTCACCAGCCCTATACTTTTGATTTTAACAAATCTGAGTTGACCCCCAGTGCTTGGAATTTGTCATATTGTAAATTGTATCATAAATAAGGATGCGCTCATGACCCTGAACAACTTTGCATATAACCACTTCTCTGCCATGCTCTTAAGAAATAACACATCACAATCATAAGCACACCGTGTGAACGGAACTTCATGCTTCTGTCTTACTTCACAGCCCCACCTCTGTCTCTGCACAAAGTGAAAGGTAAGCATCAGGTGGCTTTTGTTGCCCACAGAGGTGTGAGCTGGAAAGGGGTGAACTCAGTGACTCACTCCAACATACAAAACCATGGCTTCATTAGGCCATAAAAGTGCTGCTGACTTAACTCAAGAACATGCTTTTAAAAAGCACATTGCTTCATATTACATTCCTCATCAATTTTCCAATTTCAAATAAAATAAAAAGGGCCACAATATTTATAGAAGCAAATAAAAAGTCACTGTTTAAAATACACTCCCCTCCCTCCCAAAATTTAAAATCATCTACACTAACTCTACACTCATTCTTGTTTTATTCCACTATTTTATTCTGAGTACACAAATTATATTTTATCCTGAATTATACAAAATCAAAATTCCAAAAAGTACTATTTATAAGATACAGTACACTGATAATACATTTTTAAATACCATGATTACATGACAGCTTTTTAAAATCCTGAATTCACTCAGTTTTGTTGGTATATCATTTATTGTATCTCTATGCACTATAATTGCAGGCAGTAAGAAAGCACAACACAACCACATTCAATCTGACAGGATTCTGGTGCCTGATGCTCCCCGGCCACTGTGCAGCATCGAGTATTACTTCCGTTCATCAAAGAAAGTATTTTATTCCACTTCCCAAACAAACTGGGAGAGTTATTTTTTGTTTGAATTAAAGAAAAAAGGCCAGGCTAAAATATGACTACAAATATTTTTTTCATTTAGTGGGAACTGAAGCCAATGTATATACATGCCAAACAAACATCTGTCCCTTTTGATATTTTCTGTTTTTAAGGATTTACAAGGCCAAGGACCTTGTGCTGGCTTTTGTTTGCTTTTCCCCCTTCCTGCTTCTTATTTTTTTCCTCAGTGCTGGGATGGAACCCTCAGGGCCCTGAAGATGCTTGTCACCTGCTCTAGTACCTTCCCTCTTCCCTTTCATTTTGCTTCAGCCCTGTCTCTGCTGGGGCTCATCCATCCTGTCCTGGGCTCTGTCCATGTTGATCTGGAAGAGTTTTCTGCTTTTCCGTCCATCTTCATTTTCACAACATCATTTTCAGACTTCACGACACACTGCATTTCTCTTGGGTGCTGGGGGGCCACCAGATCTCTCTCGTGTGTCTCTCATTGAAACACCACAGTTTACTGTGAGCATACTTTTAAGTCTGTTGAGCTCATCTGGGGCATTGTTTTCTCTTTTCAGCAGCCACCTTTAGAGAAACTTTCAAGTGCACAAGCTGCAGGCAGATCCTGTGAACTGGAAGTCTACTACTTTATTTTTGAAAGGCTAAGTAACATCAGCAGCTTCTAAATTAATGTTTTAACTGATGTCTCACAGGCCATTTTCTCATAGTTTTGGTTGGCAAAATATGAGTTCATAAAAGTTTCCTTAGGCCTTAGGGGCACAACAAGCCAATACAAAAATTAAAATTTATTTAATATGCAAAAACCTCGTTACAGGGAAATGTAAATATATAAATGTGAGGTGGGATCTAAATATATAGTAAATGTTGAAATTAAAAGACATTATTACAATAAAAGACACACTGCCATGAATACTGCTCAAAATTCTCTCAGTTTAAATACATTTATCCAATTGCTCTTGTCACTGTCTAGAACAGTTCTGGAAGTCCTCTTTTTGTGAGTGTCTCTAGTCCATTGTTGTGGCTGTCTCAGTGTCCTGAATCTACTGACCACATTCATCTTTCATAGTCATTTTGACTTGGAGAAAAGCCATAACTCACATGGTACCAGATCTGGTAAATAAGGTGAATAAAGACACAACATGTTTCCATTTGACAGAAATTTAAATGTTTTGAATTGATGCAGGATATCAAGGCTGCCATGAAAAGACACTCACAAAAGAGGACTTCCAGAAGTGCTCCAGAGAGGGGCAAGAGTGATGGGATAAGTGTGTTGGAAGTAAAGAAGGTTTTTCAAGCGGGTTAATGGCAATATGTTTTTGATTGTTGTATAGTTTAAATCTAAAATGGACCCAAAAGCCTCTGGTGTTTGGAAGGTAATTAGACTATACAGCATTATAGCTGGCATGCTGTTAGGAGGTGGGGCCTGGTAGGAAAAGGCGGGTCACTGTGGGCATGGACTGAAAGGTTATATCTCCCTCTGGCCCCTCCCTTGCATGTCTCACTGCTTCCTAGTTGCCATGAGGTGAGCAGTTTCCCTCTACCACACCCCTCTGCCACACCATCCTTCCCTAGAGGAAGCAGGCTACGGACTGAAATGTGAACCAATATAAACTTCTCTTTAAGTTGTGGGTGTCAGGTATTTTGTCCTAGCAAGAACAAAAGTGACTAACACATACTATAATACATTTTTTAAATTTTCAAGTATTCCCCATATATTTCAATCACACCATGTAGGCTGTTACTAATAAGAAGATATTATTTCATGCCAGCTGCTGTGATTTATGCCTCTGTCTGTTGTCTCCCTGATTTCATGGAAACCTTGTGTGGCTGACACTGTCTGTAATTAAGAGATGGGAGACTCAGCATCAGGCAGGTGCCTGAGCAGCCATCAAACACAGATGCCCAGGACTGCTACGTGGACCTGGTGATCGGTCACCATGGCCCACACTGCACCACCGCTGTCCTTGCTATGTAACATTTTATATCCTGTCACTGGTGATGATACTTCTAAAACACTCAAATGCCATACAAATGGTAGCATTACAGTCAAAAGCAGCAGCTGGAGCACCTAGTGTTCTGGAAAATTCATATAGACAGAAAGGAGAAACACCGCCATTCACCAGAAACCTGTTTCCATCCCTAATAAATTTCTACTTCATAGCCTTACTCTTTTTTTTTTTTTGTGGGTACCAGGGGGTCGACCTCAGGACCTCATGCGCCAACAGGCACCTGTGCTGCTGAGCGATATCACCGGCCCCCTTTTTGTATGTGGGTTCCGGGAGTCGAACTCGGGCTGTCGCGCTTGCAAGGCAGGCGCTTACGCCGCTGAGCCATCTCACCGGCCCAGCCTTACTCTTCTTAATGCACAAATTTACTCCTCAGAAGGAAGAACCAACCATTTCACTGCAAAAAGACGTCTCCCTTTCCAAAGTTTGAAGTGAAAAAATGATGGTCATTCTCAAAAAGTTTTGTTAAATACATCCAAGGGAAAAAAATGCAATAGTATACTATGATAAGGACAGATTTCAGAATTACTAATGAGAAAACAGAGTCACAGATAAGCAAAGTACAAAAACCACAGAATGGTAAAAATAAATTTTTATAATAAATATTGAGTTGATGCTACATTTGCTATGAACTTACATGTTTCGGGGCATTTATAATCCAGTGCGCCACACAGGTGTGTTGCGCGCCCTTGCCAGCAAGGAACACACGAAAGTGGAACTTGTTATTAACAATTTATTAATGCTGTACAGGGACCGAAGTCGCACCCATGCCGGTTCTCAAGCTAAGCTAGCTTCTTCCAGCTTCTTCTACCTTCTCCCCCGGGCACTCTCCTATATAGGAATCCATCTCCAATCACCCTCTGCCACAAATAGCACACCCACTGGGCACCGCCGCAGGGATCCGCCCGCTGCCCAAAACCTTCCCTAATAAGGGAACATAGAAATGCGGAACATAGGCTGATCAGCTGATAGGAAGCAGGCTATCCGTGCCATGTTGGTGGCGCAGTAAGAAAAAGGCTCCCAACACAGGTGAAACTCCTTAACCCTGTCCTTAACCTTATTTGTATGTCTATCTAAAATCCCTGTGGCTGTCCCCTCCCTTCTACCCTAGACCTGTAAATGACAACACAGGCCAGTGTTTAACAAGGGATTCAAATGCATCAGGTTTGGGAAATACTTCTGTACCTGTTGAAAAGTGCTCAGAATATAATTTTAAGTAAAATCACTTTAGACTAAATCAGTTTTTAAATAAATATAACATTGTCCAAAGGATCAACTTTAAATGCCAAAGAACACAAGATTGACGTTGGAATATAGTAGTGCAACTCAAGAGAAACAGGCAGTGACAAAATGACTATATATGACAAATTAGATATATTCAGCAATTGTGCTAGCCTTAATTTATCTAGTGTTTTTCAATGAAGTCAAAAAGAAAGCAAAACTCCAGTTCCCCAGTCACCCTTATTTTCATGTGTGTCATGTGTACCTATAGCTGCTGGCACCCTGCCTTATACCATCATACCCTTAGTCCTGACACCCAGAGCTCCCTGCAGGCCCATCAGCCACAGCAGTGCTGTGCCAACAGAACAGGGCAGACCCCACCATCCCCGGGAGTAGAAGCTTGGAGCTCAGGGCCAAATGAGAGAATTCCAGAGGGAAAATATCCTTATTTTACATATGAGTGTCACACATAGATCACTTTTATAAAATAAAGTGCCAGTGCATACACACTGAAGGCTCAGTCATTTAATTCTGTGTCACTCAGGTAGAAGAGAACATTCCGTTCACTCCTATTGCTTTCCAATTGGCAAGCACTGCTAAAAACTTATACAGTGGAGTACTACTGAGCCATAGAAAAGGATAAAGTTGAGATTCATAGCTAAGTGGACGGACACTGAGCCCATACTCTTTTTGTTTTATGTGGGTACCAGGAGTCAAACTCAGGACCTTGCGCTTGCCAGGCAGGCACTTATGCTGCTGAGCTATATCACTGGCCCTGAGCCCATACTCTTAAGTGAAATAAATCAAACACACATGTGTAAATATCACACTGTCTCTCTGGTGTGAGAAACTGCAAGTGTAAATGAGAGTCAAAATGTATAATACATACTGTGAAATAATTGTGAAGTAATTGTTCAAAAGGAAAGGGGAATGAGGGGAGAATGGAAAAGAAAAGGAAAAAATGAGAAAAAAAAGAAAACAATGCAAACAAAGCTTTGTAAATAAGGAGGGGAAGAGGGGTTGAAGAGAGGGGAGGGGAATGGGAAAAGAAAGCGGAGCTAGGATATGTCAGGTACAGGTGCAAACTCCCTATGATGAATGTGATCGTTATGTATGTCTAAACTGTACCAATAAACTTAATAAAAAAACTGATACTTAATGTTACTAACAGTTACTATTAAAGAAAGAAGTGATTAAACTGCAAAATACACTAGAAAAGCTAGATGTTTCAAGAAATGCATTGGTAGATTCTTTGGCAAAACAAAAATATTTTAATTTATAAGTTATTATTTCCTTAATGCATCTATTTTGTAAATGCTGCTTCACATACAAGGTTTGTCCAATAAAAAGTAATACATATGTGTAAACTGGTACACATAAAGGTGTTCCATACACATAGGTAGAAACTTTTATTTTTGCAAATATTAATAGCAAACTTTAATCCAACTTTTTTTATTTCAAACTGAACCTAGATCTTACCAATGTAAAATTCTCACAAAGGCAGCTGCAAAAAGAAAAAAAGAAATAAAGTTATTAGAAGCTGCTTTATAAATTCCTTCAAACCAAACATTTTAAATGCGCTTGCTTCCACCTCTAGACAGAGAGAGCACACAAGTCCGTTAGACAACTGCTTCTGTCCTAGGAGCACAGGGACAAGTCCAGGGCCCGGAGCGCACTGTGAGTCCTGCTAACCTCTCCTCACACTAAGGGGGACTGGAGACTTGAGCAAAGGGAGAGACTGGGAAGGCCTGTAACCCCCTCAGGGGTCATTAGTAAAAGAGTGATGAAGGGGAGGATTTTGATCTTTCTGTGTTTTTTTTTTTTTTTCCAGTATTATTCTCCATGTCTCTCTCTTTTTTTTTTTTTTTGTGGGTACCGGGGGTCCACCTCAGGACCTCGCGTGCCAGCAGGTGCCCATGCCGCTGAGCCATATCACCGGCCCTTTTATCGTATGTGGGTTCCGGGAGTCGACCTACAGCCCTCACGCTTGCCAGGCAGGCGTTTACACCGCTGAGCCATCTCACCGGCCCCTCCATGTCTCTTATATTCTATTCCTTTGTATAAAATTTTCAAGAGAAGCAAATATATACACTACGCTTAGTGAGAGTGTTCTAGGAAAAACTCTAGCCCACAGGAGCCACTCTAGAACCCTGGCTCTCACACTCATCAGAAGATGGTTAAAGGCAGCAAAGCTCATCCTCAGCAGTGCACCTCAAATCCCCACCTGTACCTCCAGCCCTGAGGAACTGTCAGCTCTCCTGAGCTCCCAGACCCAGGCACCGAGAGGGCCCAGCACATACCCGTGCCTGAGGCTGATGGGAGCAACAAGACAGATTCACAAGACACTGCCCTTCATGTGGGGCTTTCTCAAGAGCAGCAAGTTCAGTCCACCCCTGTCACTGGAAAGCTACTTGTTTCCAAGGATAGCACAGGCTGGGAAAAGGAAGTGGAGGGAGAACAAGATAAAACATCACAAACTCCACTGTTCTTACAGAGGTTCTGCATCTCTTCTTTTTTTTTTTGTGGGTACCGGGGGGTTGACCTCAGGACCTCGCGCGCCAACAGGCACCCATGCCACTGAGCAATATCACCAGCCCCTTTTTCGTATGTGGGTTCCGGGAGTCGAACTCGGGCCCTCGCGCTTGCAAGGCAGGCACTTACGCCGCTGAGCCATCTCACCGGCCCCTCTGCATCTCTTCTTGAACTGATGTTCCTTAGGTTGCTGTAAGCTTTGGATTAATTTCCAGAGTTTTGAAAACATTGATTTTGATAATTTTCCAAGTATCTTCACCTCACTGTCATGGAGAAATGAATTTACTTAACTATTTAAAATGTCCTGCTTCCTTCAAAGATTTTGTAATGGTATTTCTTTTGGTTGTCCGAAGTCATCTTACAAACCACCAAATTTAATCTTTTAAAAAAACTCAAAAATTACTCAGCTTGGCTAAGAAAATAAATCCAAATTCAATAAAAAATTGGAATGCTGAAATTCCCAGACATTCTTCTCTACCTCTTTTCCCATATGACTTCTGACACTGGGCTCATTGCAAACACTTCTCAGATTTACCTGTCTGATATCATGATGGGCAAAATATAGCCCATGGTCTGTTATTCCACTGCCTCTTAGCTAAATATGGTCTTTAATGTTCTTAAAGGGTTGTGACAATAAATAAAGAAAAGGAAGATGAAGAAACAGTATGTGCCCTGCAAATCTGAGTGGTTTACTCACTGGATCTTCCCAAGAAAAAAAATTATTTTTGGTGGTGCTGGGACCACCCTTGCATGCTAGGCAAGTGATCTCAGCCCTAGGATGACACTATCTAATACACTTGGAACTACTCTGAAATTAAGGTTAAAACGTTTCTAAACTCCGAACAGATGTGTCTCTGCTAAGGCTTCATTAATTATAAGAAATACAGTACTGGAAACTCTCAGTCAACCATCCTAGTACATAGTATTTCTTTCTGAAAATTATATATACTGGCAAAATTCTTACATATGATACTTAAATACAAAAGATCAGGAGACGAACAAATCCATCTACCTTCTCAATGATACTCAAACATTTTTGACTCTCACAACCCCTCACATCAACACATTCTAAACTCAAGGTAGGGGATTATGCGAATATTCCAAATGCATGAAGTATTTAATCGCAAGATCTTTTGTGCTCTGGACCCCTTTTTCCCATGCTCAGCACCACACCCTGAACCCCTGCTGCTATCTCCACCTTCTCACCCTGTATCCTGCTCCAATCTCCAGTTCTGCATCTTGAACCCCTAGTCCCATCTCCAGCTCCTCATGCTGCACTCCTTCTCTGTCTCCATCTCCTCACCCTGGACTCTGCTCCCATTTGACCCTGTACCCCTGCTCCCATCTGCAGCACCTCACTCTCTACTCTGTTCCCATCTCCAGCGGCTCACCTCAGAAGGTGATCCAGCTTCTTACCTTACCAAAACAAAACCAGCAGGAGCAAGCTCTCTTAACTTCTTTTAGATTTGCTTCTGCATTTCTCCAAATATTTCTCTATACTCTATTCTCTATACTCTATATTACTCTATAAAAGTAATCCTTGCTTTTGTATTCACCTCAGAAGAGAGAGCATCTCTCCATGATTAGCTTCTCAAGTTGTGCCTTCATCATCCCATCCCAAATATTCCATGACCTTGCTCCTTAAAATCTTCCCTTTCTTGGATCCTCACCTCATGATTACTCCCTTCCCTGAACCCTTCCCTTCAATCTTTCCTTCTCCTAGAACCTAAAACATTTCCCCTGAGCCAACAGCCCTTCCCTCTCTCTTGCATTTAGTGACAAAATTCTTGTCCTATTTTTTTCTTACAAAGTTCTATAACTCTTTTAAATGACCAACAACATTTTCCTTTTCAAAATTAATGGCCTCCCTCAGTTTTTTAAGCTTTTCAGGCTTCCTGAAGTATTTGATCAATTCTTGTACTTTTCTAATATTCTGTCATACCAACTCTCCTAGCTTTATTTTTTCTAAATACTCACGTATTATACCCTTAATGTTCTTCCTTCATCTCTTAAAGTTCAAAAGTTTTCCCAAAGTATATTTTACTTTATGCCCTTTATCTCTCCACACTGGTATCCCTTGTCAATTTCACTCAGTCTTCAAGTTTTACCTATTACTTTTAGAAAGATAATTTCCAAATCTATAATCTTCATTCCCAGATGACCTTTCTTCTCCTTCTTCTTCCCTTCCTTTTTTTTTCCTATGTCACCATCTATCTAGTCTTCGCAATCTTTCTCCATTGACCCTCACCTGTCCTCTGCTCTGCATCCTTACTGCTACTGCCCTCCATTATACCATTGCAGCCTGGATTCTAGTAGTGGTTTTCCAACCATATTTACTCTCTCTTTTCTCAGTCAATCTCGAATCCATCTAGGGACTGCTGCCTAGATCACTGTGAATCACACCTCTGACCAAGTCACTCTCTTATTTGTCATTCAATGTACTAAATGCCACTGAATTTAAAGTAGCTTATGTGATTTCACCTCATTAAAAACACTTTTTAAAGAGAAGAATCAATCAGTGACTTCCCATAGAATGTGGCTCAAAAGCCCTGCACCCAGCCATGAATTAGGCTGTCCAGGACCGGTTCCAAACAATCTTTCAACCCGCTTCCTGCTTCCTCCTCTTTCAGAAACTTTCTTCCAGCCTAACGTTCTCATGCTGAGAGATGCTGGTGACTTCCATCCTGCAGTTCTGCCAGCCCCTAATATTTGCTGGCACCAGCTCCACACCTCTAAAGCTTAGTGCTTTGTCACTATTCAAATCTTACCTTTTCCTGAAAGTCTTGGCTGATTCCGCTGATCTTTCCCGCTTCCACCCTGAAGTATGAATTGCCTCCTCTGAGCCCCAGGAGCACTGCCAGGGTCAGTCATTGCTTCACAACACTCGTCAGGTGTCTTCCGTGTGACAGACCCCCGTGTATTGAAGCTTGGATTTGGGAAATTTGTTTCCATGGTGGGATGTGTCTGTGGGCATAGTTACACAGCTGGTAAAATCTACACGGGACTCCTCATGCATCATCACACCACATGTGGGGACACATTCTCAGACCAGGACACCAGCCAACCAACACATGGTGGAAACCAATGGCAACAACTTGCATTCGTTAGAGACATCCATCCATGTCGCTGTCTGTATCAGCAGCCGTCTAACACAGCTCACAACTGCTTTCACTGAGACAGCAACAGTTGAGTTCTCTGTCGAGCTACAGAAAACCAAGTCTGTAAATGGAGAAGGAGAATCTTCCAATGGTTACATTTTAAAAAGCCTACAATTTTAGATATTAAAACTCCACAGCAAGACGGAGGTAAATGGGCATCAGTGCCCAGGAACGCAGTGTCTGTTTTAAATGCAGAGAAACCTCGTGTCTGTCCACCAGACACAGCCAGTCTCTCTTACAAACTGTCATGCTGGCTGCCCTAAGGGGACTTTATTTTATTTATTTATTTATTTATTTTGAGTGGAGAGCAGCCATTGCTTTAATTCTGGCTAAGATCAGACATACCAGGGCCCAAGTGGTCCAGGGCTTCTGCCCACCCCGGCCCACCCCAGCCCACCCCATGGAAGAGTCGCCAGCTGTCTTGGCTCATGATTGTTCACAAAATTAAATATGAAAAAGTAGCAACTTTTGCATGATCATGGAATTAATCTGACAGTGGTTAAATGTGTCTAAGCATCTAGCATACCTCCAAAATTGCACCAAACGGATCTGGAAGCACTTGATTTGGTCTCAGAGGCAAAATGGAAGGCGGAGGAAGAGGTTGGCCTTGTCTGGGCTGTGGCAGTCCCAGGCCAGCCCCAGCCTGCACTCACATCTCCAAGCCTGCATACAGGACACTGATAGTCCACCTGTGTGTAATCCTTCTTCTTGTAGCTCTTGTAGGATTGCAGGGCAAACAAAACCAAGACTGCAACAAAAAAGGACACCCCAAGTACAGGCACTGCCATGAGGAACATTTTGTTCACCAAGGATGGGGTCAAGAGCTCAGTGGTGACCTCTAGGTACTGGCCTTTTGTGCTGGGTTGGCACAAATCTGCAGTGAGTATCTTGGGGTCCCCTGAGCTCCTGGCCCAGCAGAGCCAGTTCCAGGTGTGTCTTTGGTCTCTATCTGCTCTGATGTCTGTGGGTGGCTGGCCTCCAGCCCCATGGGTAGATGACACAGGCTTGGTAGTATTGTGGGGGATGTGGCTTCCACCTCAGGGGCTGGACTGTGGGAGGCGCTGGTATTGTTCTGGTAGTCGGCTCTTCAGCTTGAGCCTGGGTGGCAGCCACCCCTGTGGAGGACACCAAAGCCATGGAAGGGGTGGTGGTGGCCTCTGGGGTGGTATTTGAGCAGGCAGATGTAAACCTACTTGCTGTGCTAAGCACTGGCTTGGTTGTAGACACCTTAATGGAGGGACCTTGTACTTGGGGACCCTCAGTGGGTGCAAGGCTCACTGTGGAGTTAGTGGGTGTGTTCTCTGAGGAACTGGGGGTGCTGGAGGAGCTGCCTGTGTTGGCAGCAGCCACAGCAGCAGTCTGGTTACTTGTGGCCGATGTTGCCCTTGCTGCTGTTCTTGGAGATGCATTGGTACTTGGCACTGGTGCACAGGGTGTACTGAGAGACAGAAACCCAGTGACAGGGCCGGTGAGATGGCTCAGCGGCATAAGCGCCTGCCTTGCAAGCGCGAGGGCCCGAGTTCGACTCCCGGATCCCACATACGAAAAAGGGGCCGGTGATATCGCTCAGCGGCACGGGCGCCTGCTGGCGCGCGAGGTCCTGAGGTCGACCCCCCGGTACCCACAAAAAAAAAAAAAAAAAGAAACCCAGTGACAGTTGTGGTTGGTGTCTGCCACACACGTGGGGATGGGGGACATGGGGATGGGTGACATGGGTTGTGTGGGAACCCCGGAGGTCACATTTTCAGTCACACCTTCCCTGTCTGCTGGAGTGCTCACCTTTGTCATGTGTGTTGTCTCTGCGGCAGCTTTAGTAGAGTTGAGCCTGGCTGCCAAAGTCTCTTCGGTGAATTCGACCGGAGGAGGCAGCACTGTAGTTGGTTTCTCAGGCATCTTATTATAAATCCCTGTAACTGTTTCCACAAGTATACTTTTCTTGACTACTTTAATCCACGCCTCGTTAGGGATTACGTGTTGCGGCTGGTGAAATGCCATCTGGCTTCCAGCTATGGACAAGGAGAAAATGCAAACCAACATGAAGCTGTCCACATCTTGCAGGTGAGGTGGGAGCGGGGTGGTGTGGTCCCTGAGGCTCCCAGAAGCCCAGCTCCTCAGGCTGTTAATGGTTCCCTGAGCTCTGGGCTTGGCACTGTATGCTTGCCAGGTAAGGTCTGGCTTTGCAGGTGTGGGCAGCTTGGCATGCCTTGTGGCACACGTGGGACTGAGGCAGCTGCTCCATTGTGGTCACAAATGCATTCGTGTGGCGCAGGCAAGAGGCTCTCCTAGGACGGGAAAGCACGGGTGGCCAGGAGCGGGACCCAGTGAGCAGCAGAGCCAAGACGTATCAGGGAAGCAACTTTTCTAGACACAGTTGCGTGGAGTCCGGGATCCTGCAGGTGGCCTCAGCTCCTCCACACAGGCCCTGTCCGCCCCATCTCCATCCAGGCCGCAGCGCCCCCTGCAGGCCCAGCGCCCTCCCACCTGCTCACCCAGGCCCAGCGCCGAGACCTGGCGGGTGCGGGCGGCTGCTGGGCGCGCGCTTTCTCGACTGACAGCGCCCAGCTTCTGACGGCCTCGTCCACGCGCGGCTGCTTCTCCTGCTCGGGCTCCCCAGGCGCGGGGGTCCGGGGTGGCTCTGGATGCGCCTCTACTGGCTTCTTTCTCCTGCGCTCATTCATTTCCTCACAGTCCCTGTTCCGAGGCTGTGGGTCACTGCCGGGCACAGCCTCAGGACTCGCCCCCCGCCGTTAGAGCCACCGTTAGTGGGGAGGGAGTCCCAACGGCCGAGCGCGCCACCTCCCAACGCGCATGCTCCCCGCGTGTCCGCCACTGCGCGCATGCTCCCTTCGCGCCCAGTCGCAGTGCCCTAGTTGTCAATTCAGTTTCATCAAATTGAAGTACAAGTGGCCCAAAGAATTATGTTGATGTTAATTTATTGTGTCTATTATGAAAAACAAAGCGTAGCTCAATAGCAAAGGCCATGTACGTGTGGGTAGAGCAGAGGCTTCCAGGGTGACCTGGTCCATGGTCACTGAGGCCCTGACCAGAAGCAGGAGCTGTGCACACCGAGGCTGTGAGGACCTGGCCAGCTGGAGGGTCTGTGAGGACCATGGAGGGACGGGGCTCGGGCGACAAGGGCTGCATCTTGGGACAGCCGGAAGTCGCGGGGTTTGCCCATTGGTTGGGAAACCCTTATGCGATAATGACAGAATAATGCACATGTGGCCTTCAGGAACCCGAGCTCCTCAAGTCTGGCAGACCCTCAGCAGAGGCTGCTGGGGACAGGAAACGGTAGAGAAACCACCCTTGTCCTCTGTCAGGTGCTCTTCCCATCACAGCAGACAGGGGACCTCTGCACACAGAAGACGACCAGGGCCCGGTGGAGGGCGCTCCTGAGCCACAGCAGGAGGTAGGTGTAGTAGGCAGAGGTGAGGTTGGTGAGCTACAGGCACAGCAAACCTAAGAGAAGTCGGGTCATGAGTTTCAGCTGCACGTGTGACAGCACGGGACACATCATGTGGAGGTGTCACAGGCGTTGATTTCTGATGACTTGCACTGAAGTGACACCACCCATCACACTCAAAGCCGAAGGTCAGCATCTACCACTTCCATGAGAACCAAGGGCGAGATTTAGCTTGCAACTCAACTTGATTAACAACCTTGGCTAAATTCACTTAGAACCTTCTCATTGTTAAATATCAGTTTCATTTTTAATAAATGAGTCCAACGAGGGACATTTGGGATAATTAGTAGAATTTCTTTGTCCCCAACATGTCTCTAAGTAATAATAAATAATATTCACTAAACACAAACAAAATAACAACCATTATTGTGAAATCGTTGTATGTAAAGCCTGAATTATATTTAATGTTATAACAACTATGGGAGAGGAGAGGGAGTTATTTTCATTGTTATTTTGCAAACAAAACAAAGTGAGGGCATAGAAAACAGTAATTTGCCTGATGTCATGCATTTTAGTAAAAGCCTGAGAATTCAATGCACCAATATGACTTTAAAGAACATATCTTTATCTACTCTGTGACTCTGCATTTCTAACTATAATAAATACCCCAAATATCAAAAGCTTAAGCATAAATATAAAGTTCTATTGCTGATTTAGAAGCAGGTGAGACCTTTCTTCCTGCATGTTTCTCTTTGTGGCTGTGATGTTACTAGGTAATACCACTTGTCACCCTTTGAGATTTTATAAGAAATATGTGATGTCATATCATAACCTATGACAGTGACAGTGGCTACACAGTGAGTCACAAGGCCAAGTCTCTTCCTAGAGAAATTTCCACTTTACATGGTCTGTCTTTATAGAGTTAGAACTCAAGAATTACGAGCCCATGGGGTACAAAAGGGTTTCAGGAAATGTGTTTGTAACTCCCTGCCCTTGGTCAGGCAAGGATTGCCCACCGCCCTTTCCCGCTGCAGCAGCTGTTGACACTGGATACAGAGGAAAGGTCAGCACAGTAGAGCTAATGCTCGAAGTCATGTTTTTGGTGCATACGTAGAGAGGAGAGACCAGAAACTAGTACTGATCCTGAGCCTGCTAAATGAATCCCTATGCTGGATGTTTCTTATCTGGGTTCTTATGTCTTCAATAACCTGAGTTCTGTGTAATTCTTCCTGGTTGGCATTATTCACAAATGGATGTCACCCACTTTACTGCAGCTGACCATTGAGAGACCTGGGCTGCATCCATCTGTGTGCTCAGAAGCCATGCATTTCCCACATGCCGCATGTCCATCCTGTCTCAGGACATTGGCCTTGGAGTTTCTTGCTCTACGACTCAGTCAGAGGAAGAACACAGCATGAGGAAGGGTATGAACTTTTCACTAGAGGGCCTAAAGTGAAACTCCAGATGTGGTTATGGTCACAATTACAAAAGATGTAATTTTAGTTCTTTGCCTTCATCTATAAAATGAAGGTAAATTATTGTTCCATGTGACAGAAGCACTTTGAAAATTAAACAAGAAAATGCATGCAGAACAAAGCCCAAGTGCTTCTGTGCAAAAAACAAAAACAAACAAACAAACAAACAAAAAAAACACCACTCAGTAAATGTCAGTTCTTATCACTAGTGACTAGCAGGAAGACTTTTTTAAAAAGTTCTAGAATTGACTTGGGATCATGCTTTTCCCAGTTATTAGAAGCGAGAGACACATGAATGAAGTCCCTTTGTTGAAATAGTACAGAGCATCCCAGTGACCCCTCTAATTGAAGTCATCTTATATGTAAACCAGTAGTTTACCAAGGTAACATGATGGCTAGAAGGTAAGGCATCAATTTAAAATATCACTCACTCAATTTTTCTGCAACATCTAGCCATTATGATTTTTCTAATTTAAGCCATCAGTTCAAATGTGAAGATGATCAAGGTGAAAAAAAATCATTAAGTGAAGGCAAACATACACTGAAACTTACCAGTTTCATTTTTCAAACAAGCTTCAGTGTCAATAGTGACTACTAAAAAATGAGAGTAAGAACTTATCAATTATTCATGCTCACATTTTGATGGATATGTATTTATGACTATACATATATCTGTATTTGCATAGAAATATATGAATATATAAATGAATGTTTTACATATAATATATTTATTTTCATATAAAGAGATATATTTATATAGTGATAAGTATGAATCAATCTATGCAGAGACAGGAATGCATTAAAATATGAGTATTACAATTACAGAAATAATTGTTCCTATTCCGTGTAACTCAGTAGATATTGTTCATATCTTGTATTTCTGTACATTAAGAAGTGGAAGTTCATGTAAGATACTTTTTTTTCCTTTTTTACATCATGGAAGTATATTGCCTAAAGCAATCTGGAAGAAAAACAGCCATATCATTCCAAATCATGCCAAGGCCCAAGTAACTGTTCACAGAAGCTAAAGATCCCAGAGGATAAAGCCTCGCTTGGGAAATCGGGATGGTGCACAGCACAGGCTTCACACGTTTTGTCATCTATGCATTTCCCACAGGTTCAGAGGGCTGGTTATCAATGGGGAAAGGTACAAAATGATTCCTTCTCAGGACATTGGGCCTTTGGACTGTTGATTAACACTCAGGACTGTGACACACAGCACATTACTGGAGCTCGCTGGGCCCTCTGCCGGCTCTGTAGACATGTACCTCATTGCATCAAAGGGATTGCTTTGAGACACCATGCCTGAATCATGAGTGACACTGAGAGATTTGGAAAAAGTGTACACGCTTCACTGTACCTCATCAACCGTGGGGCACTAAGTCATCCTCAACTACTCACCCCACTTCCCCTCCCTTCTGCATGCACAAGTAGTCCAGTAAACATTTCTCAAGCTGCATTTGCTAATGGCAAAATATACATTCATTAGGGAGAGTGCAGGCATGCTTGTACAGGTCAGCCTCACGCAATCTCTAATTATGAAATTTTATCTACCAGTGATGTGTAAAATAAAAATCAGAAAATCTCAAGGCCACCATGGAATTGCAGTGGCCAATATTACTCTATTCTTTACTGAGCCAGGCTGTCATTCTTTTATCTGAAATCTTTGTCAATTAAGAGCACAGGTTTTTTAGGTTTAATTTTGTAAAACATGATTGAAGTGGGTGACTTGGTTTGCTTGGTAGAACATTCATGAAAGATACATAATTATTTTTATTTCCTCACCAAAGTCATCAAAGATGGAATTGCCACTTTAGCACTTAACATGTGTTTTCACATACATTGTTCACTGAAGCCATTTAACAATTTTAAGAAATGTCATGTGATCTTAATATTTTTGATAATGAATTGAAGCTGAGTTTCAGTCCATTTTTCAACCTTTTTCTTCTCCAAAATCTCTATCAATTCTATGGGGAAATAATGGTAGTTATAGTACCAAATAAATAAAGAAGCATTTTAGGCAGATGTGCAATTCTTTTCATTATGTCATGACAGAAAAGGTAAAGTGTTCCCTTTGAAATAACTTTTCTGGAAGGTTAAACAGTATTTATGTTGATTTACACATACCTTCCTTTATGAGAGCAAAAAGAATCTCTCGATCAGCTCCTACATTAGCCTAGTGTTCGATGATACATTTGTGCTCTTTAGTCATGGAATTTCCAGTCACATTTGAACCAGGTATCTTCAAGTAGGTGTCCTTGATCTTCATTGTATCTCCCTGGTGGGACTCCAGAATCACATCATCATCTGTTCTCTTCCAATATACCTTAATAACATCAAGGAAAAAATTCTCCAGAAGATAAAGATATGTCCCAGACTTCTGCAGATTTGTTTCACCCACTGAAGAAAGAAAAACAGGGGATTTGGGGAAAGTACAGTTGTTAAAGCTTTTATCTGTGAGGGAAATAGAATATCAATAAACAGAGTTACTAGAACAGAAGCACTGCAGGTTTCAAAACAACCTTGTGCACCGCAATAGGAAGATAAAGTGCCATTGAATGAGTGCCCACCATGGTGGCCTTTCACCCCCCCATCTGTCATGCAGTAGTGATTACTGTCCTTACTGTACAGATGTGCAAAGAAGTTCAAGAAGTTAATTAACTCTCCAGAAGTCACAAGCGGCAGAGCCCATTGGAAACCTGTTTGTTTTTACTCCACACGTCACACTGGGGTTTGACTTATAGCTGTTCATAACGGAGGTTTCCAACATTCATGACCCCATTTACTTTTTTACATCTCTTGTGTTTTTTCCTAGTGGAGGTCACAGGAGGGGAGGAGTCCAGGTCACTTGATAATCTCTCTAGAGATGAGGATCTGAGCTCCCTTCTAAAGAGCTTCCCTTCCCCATCCTTGTCATTTGTGCTGTCTGGCTAAATAACTGCCACTCTTATGTTCTGCAGTTCCATTTCACCCACACCTCACTTGGCTGATTAGGGGATGCACCCTATTTGTATTATTTCTCAGAAGAATAAATATCAGGAGGAAGTTCTCTATTTTTACTTTTTTTTTTTCTGGTACTGGGAATTAAACTCATGACCTCACGCTTGCCAGGCAAGTGCTGTGCCACTGAGCTATATCCTCAGCCCTATTTTTACTTTTAACCATATACCATCATTTGTTTTTACTAGAAATCTACTTCCATGTATATTTAAGCTTCATCATACAACATATCATTTTCACTTCTGAACCACTCCAGGTTTTTGGTTCAGGTGATATTTATAGCTGCACCTCTAAATTATTCACTGCCTTTATTTTAGAAGCTAATTAGCAAGATTTCCATGACTTCTATTAAATATTTTACTGAATATTATCTGAAATGCTGTGTCTTAATCTTAATCTTAACAACAAATGCACTTATCAATATTTTGTTTTGCTTTAGAAAACATCCACCAGAAGCATGTTTTATTTTGGAATTTCTTTGAAAGTTCAAGCACAACTGCATTCACCAGGCAGGTTTTTCATACTTGCTTTAATAAGAACTGATCTGGTTAAGGAGAGGGTCTACATAACTACATATTCACTATGGGCTCAGCGTCTCTTCCAAAATTAATATCTGGCCTATTTTCTTCTTAACTGCTTTGAAGCCCGGTCATTTTTTCATCTTAAAATGCTGAATAATATATGTACAACATCATTCCAGAGTTTCTTGCAAACAATGTCAACATATATAACAGATAATTAATTAATATTTACAAAGGCTTAGCATGTATATCTGGAGTATTAATTTGTTATCCATTTAATTTAACCTAATGACTAAAATTATGAATGTTGTAATGTTTCAGTTTGATTTCTAATTGAAACTCATGTGCCTTGCTAGTACTGTTTGAAGTTAGTATAATAATCAACGAGACCTTTCTTAAGAAATGAGTTCTGGATTTCTCATCTGAGAATGAAATTCTTGATGATTCCTCAATGATGTTCAAAATTTTTGATTTTTATGTAAAATCAGTAAGTATAAAACCTTAATATTTTTAAGCATGTATAAACATAATTAGGTCATAAAATGCTTATGTTAATTTCACACTTATTGCACATAGTAGGATACTGTATATGTCTCCAATTGCATACTTTATTTTTAAATTTAAAAGCATGTTATCAAAAATAAGATTAATTTTTAAATTTCACACTATATTTATATAATTTGAATATCTAGTCCATATATTAACAAATCTATTTTTCATCTTAGGAACTTTTGATTCTTCATGGGAAGACTTCTGATTCCTTATAATAAAGAAACTGAATATCAAATGATAAACTTGAAATTTTTCTGCGATATACCACACTATTCATTCCTGTCACTTTCCTTAGCTAAAATTCTTTAAATTTCATTCTTCTCAAGATAAAATGGATCTTTAACTTCTATGGCTTTCTGAATATAAAAGTTAACAAGCCATTAAGTAGTGTATGCAACTAGAATGCTAAGTACATATGTTCTGTTTGAAAGTAAAGTCTTTTAAAACTTTACTTTTAAATATACTTGGTAAGGGCCGGTGAGATGGCTCTGCGGTGTAAGTGCCTGCCTGGCAAGCACGAGGGCCCGAGTTCGACTCCCAGAACCCACATACGAAAAAAGGGCTGGTGATATTGCTCAGCAGCAGGGGCGCCTGTACCCCAGTACAGGCCTGGGGTCAACCCCCAGTACCCACAAAAAATAAATAAATAAATAAATAAATATACTTGGTAAGAGTGTTTTACATGGTCAAAATTTTTTTCAAGATGCATAGAATGGCAAACATTCTGTTTATTTAAATAACGAATATAATTGCTACCATATACTGCATTTATTGCAAAAAGTTAACCTGTCTACTCACGTAAGTTGCCTAACTTGTTTATAACTTAAGGTGTGATAATATGAATTCTACATAAACATACCAAACATCAACTGCATTTTACATTGAAAGTATATTTTAAATCTACATATGAGAATTTATTTAAGCATTCTTCATTTTTTCTTTCAAAATATTATACCTCTTGCATAGATTATTTTTTCTCTCATCAAATAATTATAGCTCTTTCATATTTAAATATATATTTCAGATTTATGATCAGTTGCAAACTGTTTATAATTGGTTTTACAAGTTGACCATTTACTGTATGAGTTTGATTTTTTTTTTTTAATGCAGGTACCGGGAGTTGAACTCAGGACCTCGCGCTTGCCAGGCAGGCACTTATGCTGCTGAGCTATATCACTGGCCCCGATATTATTTTTTGATAAATATGGGTAGATGTCTAATTAGTTATATTTTGGGATAAATATAGGTGGATATAAGAAATATTATTGATTAAATCCAAAGCATGAAAACAATAAAAAATTATTTAAAACACATTTTAGTGTAATTTTTCTTGCCAACTGATCTGCTTAAAAGAAACAAATGCTCAAGACCCAATTTTTCTGGGGGTGAGTTATGAGAAAACCTTTCATTTCGGCAGCTAGAAGTACAAATGAATCCAGGAAATTCTGCTCTGGAGTAAATGTAACTGGCTAAAAAATCTCTCCATAATAGAGAGAATTCTCCCTTTACATGTGAATTAAAAGAAAAATTACTGGGCACTTATTAGAAAATATTCTTCTTCCCATTTGCAAAAGCTCTATTTCCATTTTTTTCTTCAATTCTTTCTTTTTTAAATCCCTTTTCCCTTACTTCCCTCCCTCCTCCACTATTGTAATAAAAACTTAAAAAATAAATAAAAATTTAAAAACAGAAAATATACTAAGAACTTTATTCATATTACCTCATTCATTTATTACATAATCACACTGGTTTCGTACTGTTACTGCAGTGGTTCTCACCTGAGCCATACTTAGCGCATTGTCCTAGGTCAGCTCCCACTGCCTTGTTTTGCAGTCAACTCCAAGTTCCCTGTTCTCTTCCTGTTGAGTTTCTTTAGGGGAGGGGCTGCTGTGCCATTCTTTGTTGCTGGTTTTCCAGCATCAGCAGGGTGGTTTGTGCCAGGCACATTCTAGTTATAGGATGATCGGTCTCTACGATATTTGTGGTCAGTTACTTGTTCATTCCATTAGTCAAAGCTCCATACTTAAAACCTTTTTGGCTTTCTTGCAGAATGAGAAGACTTTGGGACATTCCATGAGTCATTCAAGCAACATTTCTAAGGTAGAGTGCACAGATGTGTGTCATGTTGATATCCTGGGGCCTTTCTTTCCTCTCACCATGCATGGGTTTCCATACCTGTCTTCTAAGGACACAAGGTTTGCGGTTGGGTCTGTACTCTGCCCTGGGGCCATCCGAGGTGGGGGGCAATTATGTTTTGCTAGTGGATCAGGGAAGTGACTTGTGGGGGAAACTCCTTTTCTTCCAAGAACTCATATTTTGTGGCAGAAGAAATCTCCCTCACAATGGAGTCTGTTGCCACAGTTAGGAATGTGTTCAACACAGAGCCAGCTGTGGTGACATAGGCATGCATCTGTATGGTTTATATGGCATCTGAAGGCCAGTGGTCCAGGGCTGTGTTCTCAAAGATGTTGTCTGGCACCAGGCTCTTCTTCCTGTGCCATCTCCCCTAGGACATTGCTGCCCTCCCGCTTGCCATAGGTCTTAGATGGGAGTGGGGCCTCCAGGCACCTGGGCTGTGGCCATGGCAGGAATACGAGGAGGACAGAGGGGTCTGTCAGGTGAGAGGGATATAACCACCCTTTCACAGCAGGGAGTGGGGGTGGCACTGCCAGCCTCCTAGGCATGCTCCTCCTGCAGCCTGCCCCACCCCTACAGGCTCCTCACAGGTGTGGATCTCCCTCCACCCCATGTCTCTGTCACACAGCCAGAGATGCAGATCCTGACAGGAAGACTTAACGTGACAGAACCTGTCCGCTGTCTCGGTCCTCTTCCACGTCCTGAGATAAACAGCTACAATACATACTGTTTTAATATACTAACTACACAGATGTTTCACTAAGATCACCATAATTTTTTTTTTGGTGGGTACCGGGGGTCGACCTCAGGACCTCATGTGCCAGCAGGCGCCCATGCCACTGAGCAATATCACCGGCCCTTTTTTCGTATGTGGGTTCTGGGAGTCGAACTCGGGCCCTCGCGCTTGCCAGGCAGGCGCTTACACCGTGGAGCCATCTCACCAGCCCACCATAATTTTTTAAAGTAAAAGAATCTAGCAAATCCCACAAAGCATTTACTGGTCTGTTCTTAAACATATATGTAATCTTAAATTTGCATCAAAAGAAAAATCTGTAGGGCATGACATTGCAGATCATTTACAGCATGGTTCTTGGCTCCTGGCTCCACCATCATTTTCCAAACCACTCCTTTGAGCTCTAGACTGTGTGTGCATGCATGTGCATGTGTCCATCCATCCGTCTGTCCACCCATGTCCATCCTTCCCTGAACAGTCTCCTGCTAGGAATGCAGCTCTCTGGAACACACCATGGAAGCTGTTACTCTCTGGACATTGTTCATGTTCTCCTTGCACCTTCCAGAGGAGCTGACCATGACGGAAGCCTGGGCAAAGTGGCCAGGTGCAGATGCAGGTGGCTTGTGGGGTGAAGTTGGGACTTTGCCTTGCTCTGGAGACTGAGGCAGTTCTGAAGGAGGGCACTGTTCTGGACCTCAAAGAGTGTCTGCTTATATATGCAGTTAGGAGCATCAATGGAAGTATGGAAGGATGGTTTCTTGTTACAGTAAAAAAAACATTGGTAAACCACTGGCTTAAAACGTCAAGAGGTCATTTCCTGGTGAGATAAGTTAGGGGAGTAGTGCAGCCTTCAGTGCAGTGTGCGTCTTAGACATGATGTTTGCTCAGAATCATGGGCAGGCAGCTTCCTCTCTGTGTGAGCCAATAAACCTGCTCAAACTCGGTCAAGTCCAGGCGACCTTTGGTGTGTAGGCCCCGGCATCTTCAGTAGAGAGTTGTTGTTCACTGCTGATAGAGGGCAGAAGCAGGAGCCTTTTCTCCTTTCCACGTCTTCCTCGGTGCTCTCTGTGCAGGAGCCACAGGAGCCACAGCCAGTGTGTGGTGCACCAGGTCACTGAGGAGGGTGGTGCTGTGTGAAGTTGCCAGGCAGGTGTGGTGGCCTGTGGGAGGGACAGGGCCCTGTGCAGGATGACTTTAGTTCTTTCTTCAGCGTTTGTCACATCCATCTGTGGTCCTGACGTTTTACAGCGGACACTCCACACCCTCACGAGCGAAGGTCAGGGAAAGAGGTCAGAGCAGTGCACCCCACATCCGTCCATCCTCATGATCTCTGTCGGGAGGCTCCACCAGCTGGACTCAGCACCTGGGGCTTCTGCCTGTCACCTGTTGCTGGCCTGAAGTCACAGGTGGAGAAGAGGGAACAGTGAGCCTCTGTCTGCCCCCAGTGTCCTGTGTGTGTGTGTGTGTGTGTGTGTGTGTGTGTGTGTGTGTGTAGCCTCTATTGGCCTTGAGATCCAGGCTGCTCTCAGAGGAGGCAGCAGTTTGGATGGGTGGATGTTGGAGCAGTGGGGTTGTGGGGCTCGCCTGTCTGCAAAGTGGGGCACTACAGTCAGTCTTCCTAGAGCGCTAGCAAGGGAAGTGTGTGACATATTTAAGCTGCTCTGCTGCAGTCTGCCCGCTGCTGATTGTTAGTAATAATTATGTGACTGGGTGTCATTGAACCTCTGTGTAAGGGCTAGAGTCTCATCAAATTTGTCACCTCTGCCTAATGGTCCATCCTAACCCCCAGTGGTCCCCAGTCACTATAACTGATGTATTTTTCCATTCTGCGGGTGTCTTTCCACCTCTCCGTGGTGTCCTTGGACGCACAGGAGCATTAATCTTGACAGAGTCTGACTCGGCTCTTTTCCTTTTGCTCTCCGTGTCTTGGTGTCCTAGCTGAGAAGCTTTGCTGACTGAAGACTGGGAACTCACTCCTATGTTTTCTAAGAGTTTTACAGGTTCAGCTCTTACATTTAGATCTACAATCCATTTTGAGTTAATTTTTAAATTTTCTTACAGATTTATTGAGATATAATTCACATACCATACAATCAACCCAATTTAAAATGCACAATCCAAGGTTTTTAGTACCTGCACAGACGAGTACAGCCATCACCACAGTCAGTTTTAGGACATTCTCATTACCCAGAATGAAGCCTTGTATCTTTCAGCTGTCACTGCCATCTCAATTCCACCCCAATCCCAGGCAAGGGCTTTGGTTTGGAGTAGTGTCCCGCAAAGCCCCATGTCAAAGGCTTGGCCCCCAGCCAGTGGCACTACTGGGAGTGGTGGAACCTCTAGGACAGTGGTGGTGAACCTATGGCTTGCATGCTGCGGTGGGCATGCAGAGCCCTCTCTGTTGGCATGCAAGCTAAGTCACCCCAGCAGCTGAGCATCAGGTATTCTGGTTTATTTGCAGTGTTGGCACTTTATGATAAATAAGTGGGTTTTGGGTTGCAGTTTGGGCACTTGGACTCTAAAAGTTTTGCCATCACTGCTCTAGAAGGTGAGGCCTCATGGGAGGAAGTCTGGTCACTGGCAAACTGCTCTTGGAGGGAACAGTGGGAGCCTGGCCATTTTCTGTCTCTCTTTGCTTCCTAGCTACCAGGAGTGAGTGGCTTGCTCCACTGTGCCCACCTTGCCATGCCACTTCACCACAGCCCAAAACAACGGGTCCCCCAGAACATGCACTGTAGCTGCCAACATGAGTCAAAACAAACCCTCCCTCTTTTTAAGTTGATTATCTCAGGTACTTTGTCACAGTGATCACTGATCTGTTTTATGTCTTTAAAAAGATCTCCCTGTTCTGGACATTGCATATAAAAGGAATCATATATGAGATGATCTTTCATGACTGGGTTCTTCCACTTAGCACATGTTCAAGGTTTATCCACATTGTAGCATTCATCAGTACTTGGTTACTTTTAAGGCGTACAGACAGCCCACATTTTGCTTATCCACTTGTCAGTTAATGGACATTTGGGCTGAGTATACCTTTTGGCTATCACAGGTAATACTGCTGAACTGTTCCATGAGAACATGACTGAGATAATCTTTATATCTATCCTTATTCCAATATTATACTTTTTGAATACCACAGCAGTGTAGTAATTTTGATATTGGGAAGTCCTAGTCCTAATTTTGTTTTCATTTTTTTCAAGATTGTTTTGGCTATTTTGGTCTCTTGTACTTCCATATGAATTTTAGGAATAGCTTGTCAATTTCTGCAAACAATCCAGCTGGAATTTTGATGAGGACTGTATTGAATATGTACATCATTTAGGGATTATAGCCATTTTAACAAAATTAAGTCCTGTGATCCATGACCATGAGATATTTTTCAACTTATTTCAGTCTTTAATTATTTTCAAAGTTTTAGAGTTTCCTTGTATTAGTCTTAGGTTACTTTTGTTAAATTCATTTGTAAATATCCTATTTCTTTTGATGTTATTGTAAATGGCATTTTTCATCTTTATTTTCAGATTGTTGGTTGCTACTGCATAGAAAATATATGATACTGATTTTTGTTTATTGATCTTGTATCTTACAACCTTGCTAGTTCATTAGTTCTAATAGTTTTTTTGGTTTGCCAAAAAATTCCATAGGATTTTCTTTATGAAACATTGTGCTTTCTATGAATAGTGATTGCTTTGCTAAGTGTACTCCAGGGTTGTGCCTTTATTTTAATTTTTCTTTTTTAACTTACCTATGTAGATTCTCCAGGGTGAGGCTGAATACAAGTGGCAAAAACAATCACCCTTATCTCGTTCCTCAATCTTAGGGGGAGCATCCAGTCTCACCTTATTAAATAAGATGTTAACTGCAAGCTTTTCTGTAATGTCCATTATAGACTGAGAAAGTTCTCCACAATTTCTATTTTTTGAGTGTTATCATGAAAGGGTATTGGATTTTTTTCAAATGATTAAAAATATCTATTGAGATGATTATGTGATTTTTGTTTTCATTCACATGATGTATTAGATTAATCAATTTTTAGATGTTAAATCAACTTTATATACGAGGGATAGATTCTGCCTGTTCATATTATTCAAGGCTTGCCTAATGAGGTTTGCTAAGATTTTGTTGAAAATGTCAGCATTGTGTTCCTAAGTTAGGATATTGGTGTACTGTTTTATTTCCTTACAATGCCTTTGTATGGTTTTTTGGAAGAGTTTATGCAGATTGGAATTAATTCCTTAAGCGTTTGCTAGAACTCACCAGTGGAGCATCTAGGCCTGGGGTTTTACTTGTGGGAAGTTTTAAGTTATTAACTCAATCTCTTTGCTTGTGACTGGCTCATTCAGCTTACCTGCTCCTTCAGAGGTCAGCTTTGTAGTTCATGTGTGGGATTTATCCATGTCTAATTTGTTGGTATGCAATTGTGCACAGTACTCTCTTTGTATTGATTTTAATTTCTGTATGGTTGGTATTAATATTTCCTCTCATTTCTAATTTTAATAATTCGATTCTTTTTTTTTTTGGTCAGTTCACTACAGATTTGTCAGCTTTGCTATAGCTCATGCATCACTTTTATGACTGAATCACAGAAGACAAAGAGGGAAGGCAATTCCTGGACCACAGCGGGGACAGCACCCAGGTAACACAACCTCTTGAGTCCCATGTCGGGGGTTGATCCCAAGTGTCTTCCAGACTAACCCCCTTTGCCACCTCAGCCTGAAATGGCAGCTAAGGTGATGCCTGGGACCGTGGGGTCTTGGGATGGCAGTGAAGGCTGCAGCTGTGGTCGGTCACACTCACTGATACTGTTTCTGCCTCGTCTCCAGCTCCTTGTGCTGGTGCGGCTTGAGAATGTGGATCTGGTCATCTTGAGCTAGCTTGGCTGTGAAAAAAGCACACGTATGAGGAGCCTAAGAAGAGCAGTGGCGACGTCCTGTGCCCAGGTTTCCCTCTGATGCCTACTCACGTGGGCACTTCCCATGCCTGGTTCCATTTATGCATCAGAACGCACCTTCATTTACCTAGGGGAAGAAACATGTAGGAGAAGGGGTGAATAACTCTGCCCTTGAACTCTGTCCAAGATCACACACCTAATTAGTGAGTTTGCAACACAAAATCCAAATTCCATGTCCTCTTTACAAAAGGCAAATCTACTTCTTCCTCCTGCTCCCTGGCTCAGCACAACCATGGTGCCCCCCCAACCCAAGCATCAGATCCTGAATCAGGAGCTGGGTTAGGTTCTCACTAGTTTCCCAGGGCTGGGGCAATGGTGTCGGCATCTGTGGGAGGAGCAGTGGGTATCCTTTGCTAGGACTCTTCCCTTCCCTTTGGCCCTACCTCTGCAGGAATCCTAGGCTTAGGGCAGAGCTGCCTGCTCCTTGCAGGGGACAGCATTTCAAGGTCTGTCCTGGGTGCTTTTAAACCACTGCAGACAGCCCTTTCCCTCTTATGTTGGGCAGCAACTGCAGCTGATGTGGGCCCTCAGTGTGGCCTGAGAGAGCAGCAGTATTCATGGCTCCCGTCTTTCTCAGTGTGCTTGGTGGCTTTGTGGAGAAGTGTGCAACTCAAGATCTGGCCCTGGAAGTGGATGTTGTCTGGCCCCCTGTGGTGCCTGGATGAGCCCAGGAAGGAAGCTCCATTCTGAAACAGAGTGGGTCTCCCAGGCTGTGACTGGAGGTGCCATACCTGGGCTGGGACACAGCCAGGCCACTTAAAGCCAGGTGACCCAGAGCAAGCTGCCTCGACTTCCCCACCTATGTGTAAGGTGGAGGTGATAATGGCAGTGCTGGGGTCCCAGGGCCTCAGGAGAGGATGCGATGCATTGAGTGCCCTGCACAGCCCTGCCCTTGGGCCAGGCCCAGTTCGTGGGAAGAGTGGTGATGACACTTGTGCTGTCCCCACCCTGGGCCTGAGCTCTACAGGTGTCCTGTCCCTCAGCCTGTCCTACTGCCGCTCTCACTGCAGAAGGCCAGGCAGGTATCTGAGGACAGGCCACTGGCCAGGGCCTTCAGAATAGGCAGGATGGGGTCATGATCGTGTGTGGGCAAAGCAGGTGATCAGAGCCAACTCAGCAGTGAGTGGGAGGAGCCTGGATTTCCTGAAAAGCAGAGAATCGTGTATGACGTAGGACAGGACATGAAACAATAGGATAGGTGAGGATCTCCAGCTCTCTGTGGCAAAGGGTTGGGTTTTAAAAACTTCCATTCCATCAAACATTTATATTTTTATAAAATACACTAAAAATTAAAAAAAAAAAAAACCCTAGCAATCTGGTGACATTGAGGGCTCAGATGCTAAGCTGGGCCCTCTGTGAATCCTAGATCACTGAGACTTCTCCAGAATGCTTTTGAGTCAAAGCAGAAGGACTTTGGCAGATCCACAACACTGAAAATGGTAACAGACAGGTGAAAAATGGTAGAAAACTTCCTCAGGGTGTTGGAGCTGCGCGATTCCCAGTACCACCTGAGTGGCCCTCAGGCCAGGCGTGGATGGAGCAACCTCCAAAGGCTTACAATCCAGGTTCTTCAGTCCATGGGAT
Source organism: Erethizon dorsatum (assembly GCA_028451465.1). Lineage (NCBI taxonomy): Eukaryota > Metazoa > Chordata > Mammalia > Rodentia > Erethizontidae > Erethizon > Erethizon dorsatum. Next base: position 64,576,001 of record CM051833.1, read on the forward strand.
CTACTGTGCATGCTGCCAGCCTGTCTAAAAGATGGCTTCTTAAGAGGGCACCTACTGCCTTCATTCCAGAGTTCCATAACTCCAAAAACTCTGAATTTTAGCTGAGGGATAAAGTAAGAATGAAGAACCAAAGAAGTTCCAAGAAAGGAGGGATAGGCTTGAAGAAGAACACCCTTCAATGATTTACCCAGGGGGTCCTGGGAAAAGGGCAAAAATGCCTTTAGTGCAAAACCAGGAGGGCTGAGAAAGCCCTATCCCCAGCAGAATGTGTGCCAGCAACATCACCTCTGATCCTCACAAAGAGCCCCAAAGGTGAGCAACAGTGATAGGAAAGTGGTTATAAGTTTTGGTTTAAAAAAACTTAATGAGAAGCCACCTGGTGACCAAAGGGTAGTCTTTTATGAAAAAGGCTCATCACCCCTACAACTTTTGGATGATGATGACTTTGACTCAGTTGTCCCAAAGCCTAAAAGGTGTTGCTTGAGCACCCTTCTCCAAGAAGCCATTGGTGTGACACAGATGAGATTGCAGTCAGATTCTCTTAGGAGGAGCCACCCTCAGACAAAGCTCTCAACCCTAAAGAACAACTGTGGCATTCAACAGCCTGATTTGGAAGGGCTACACCAGCACTTGGACCAACAATACCAGGCTTTCACCCTATTTTTCCACGGGCTGTGGTGGCAGCAGGACCACTACTACATTACAGGGGCAGAGGGACAGCAAGAAGTTCGTGGGGGTGTTATTCCTACACTACAATGAGCTCCCAAACTATGGCCAGGAAGATGCAGATGACAGAAGACATAGCCCAGATTCTTGATCATTTCATTTCTCCAGAAATTTGGAAGCAGACTTGAAGGAGAAAATCTATCAAGAGGAGAAGTGTCCCATTGGGCACAAGGGACACATGGGACAGTTGTACCGGGCTTTCTGGCAAGAAGCCTAGTGAAGGGTTTCGTAGGTTCCCATGGTCACTGGACACGCTGTGATCCAACTTGTCTTTCTGAGGGTCCTTTGCCAAATTCAGAAAAATTTATAGCAACTCCTCCCCTGAGGAACTTCAGGGCTGCCTCACTGATTTCTGTGATTCTTGTATGCTAAGAGCTAGTCTGTGGGAGGAGTGATTGAAAGAAGTTCTGGTTTGGGAAGCCTTTGGTGTCACCCTCATTTTGCACATTACTACAATGAGTATTAAGAAAAAAATGTCCCTAAGGCAGTGGCCTTTGGAGAAAAGAGCTTGGATCACTCTTATAAGTACATCATGCCTACCCTGGAGCAGCTCAAGTTATTTGAAGACAACCACAGGTGGCCACATCTCTCAAGAAGCCACCTGGGATCCACTGACAAGAGGCCAGTGAAAGTCTACCAGACACTACGAACAAGTTTGTGCCCTCTGATTACAAGATCCACAAGGACTGCTCGCTGGCAGCTACCTGGTCATTGGCCCTGTTGAAGCACTGCTCTAATCTGCCCTTGGGCTTCACAGCAGTTCTAACGTAACCCTTCTGGCTGGTGGGCCTGAGAAACTCTCACAAAGATCCCACTAGAAAGAATTCTCATTGGAACCGACGTTCCCTACTTTCTCCCTTGTCACGTTCCCAGAAGCCTCTGCCATTATGCCCACCCAGGCCTGGTCCTGCATACAGGGCAAAAGATCCCCACAATCCGAGGAGCCACTTTCCACACCTTAGCCTCCCTGTGTGAGAACAGCAGTCATCTCCACAACCTTTAAGCAGAAAGGACACAGTCAGGAGTCTTTCAAAAAATGGAGACCAGCAGCCTAACAAAATACAGACTGGATTTGAATTCTGCTTATGTCTCAGGTCAAGGATATGTTCAAGAGTCCATTGAAACAGAAAACCAGGACAAGATATGTTACTCTACAGTTCTTCCTAAGACTCCTGCTCCTGGCTGGTAGGGTCAGGCACACAGGGATGGGAGGAGGGCTAAGACGTTATTAAAGTTCCACCTTGCAGCCACAGTGCTAGATGGTAAATAAGAAAGAGTTCTCTGAGCCTATTGGTGAGCAGTTAGTGAATAAGGTCACTCTCCTGCTTGTATTTTTTTTTTTAAGTAATGTTCAAGTTTAAAAGTCAGCTTGGAGATTTGCTATGTTTATCCTCCAAATGTATGTTACAATCCACTTTGTTGTTAAATTGATAAATTCAGTGGCTATTCAACTTGAGATTTCTTATTTCTAAAGACAAAACTAGCACTTAATCTAAAAGGAAATTAACTTAGACAAATATAAACTAGTTACTAGTCCTGACCTGCCAGGTGAGGTATGGGGGCTCTTAGAGCCAAATGCAGTTGAGCCTGAGGCTGAGGAGGTGAGCACTGCATCTAAACTACCGAAGTTTGTGTAAGTGAACTAGGATACAATGATGACATCTGTTCATTGAAACTGCTCGAATTCTTCAAGTTCAAATGCATACCACACAGAAATACTGTTCTTCAGGAAGGCTTCGAAAGCATCCACAGGACAGGAACAGAGAAGAGCTTCAGTAGCCCACTTGGCAAACAGCAGTCCTTCTGAGAATATGAACTCACAGTGTAGGAAGATACCTTTATGAGACAAAACGCAGAACCTAAATCCAGAAGTCCTAGTACTAGATGAGATACACCATGCTAAAAATGGAAAATTTCCTTCACCCTTGAAAACTGAATGTGTGGAAACAGAGTACTCAGGACTTCCCTAGTGTCCTCTGCACTCACTTGGCTGGATCCAGAGAAATCAGCTGGCTCCTCCCCATTTAGTTCTTCACTCAAGAGCCACTTCCACAGAGAAGCCCTCCAAGCCACCAACCTGGGAGATAAAAGCCCTGTGGCTCCATTCTGTTTTTTTTTTTTTTTTTTTTTTTTTTTTGTGGGTACCGGGGGTCAACCTCAGGACCTCATGTGCCAGCAGGCACCCATGCTGCTGAGTGATACCACCAGCCCTTTTTTCGTATGTGGGTACTGGGAGTCGAACTCAGGACCTTGCACTTGCCAGGCAGGCGCTTATGCCACTGAGCCATCTCACCAGCCTTCCATTCTGTTTTGATCACAGCACTTAGCCTGTTATTAATTTATTTGCAGGTTCATCATTTATCTGCCCCCAGGAGGTTGTAAATCCACAAGCTTGTCAGCCTTTTCAGCCCTTGATCCTTGATGTTGGAATAGTGCCTGGCACACAGCAGGTAAAAAGCAAATATTTCTTGGATTCATATAAATGAATAAGTGACCTCATTAATACCTGGATGGTTAACAACACTATTGGGAGAGAGGGCAACATTAGGAGGGGAACAGAGAAATAAGCCAACATATTTCCAAAACCCTTCTCTAATCTGAAAGCCAAGGCAAAGATTAGAGGCATATGATCTATCTATGTTTTTGTTAGGTGTCATACACAATGAAAAGAAATAAAGTCAAGCCTTTCTAGGAAATTGACAATAATTAACAGCAAATAAAATTGATAGTAAATAAAATTGAGTGTGTCACAGATTTCCCCTTTGTTGAAAATAAGGTCTTTTGAGAAAGAACAAAGTGTTAAAAAGCAGAAACAAAACAAAACCATAGTGCTTCACTTTCCTTTGGAACAGAAGAAGTTAATGCAATGTGAAAGGTGTGATTTGATTGTATGTTCAACAGAAACCATGAAAAACTAAGCCAGTGCTGAGAAGCAGTTTTTTTCTAGGTAATGTACACTTTAAGACAGATATTGCTTAGAGTGTGTCCTGCCACACATAGGAGCCCTGAGCTTGTTTTAAACAATGGCAGAAAATTTGGCTCTGTGCACACATTTTAGGAAAGTCCTGATTTGTGCTGAGTTCCACAAGTTTTGTCTTAATTATGGGACAGGGATCTTGCATGCACGCCCTTTGTTATACAGGACCGGAAGTGCTATGAGGACCCATGAAGCAGTTTCCCAATTACTGAGGGAGTAATATGGGGAGCGCCAGCATGAGAAATGTTGGCTCACTCACCCACTCCCAGCTATAATGTCCTTGTCACATTTCGTGCCTCTCTCTGCATACAGTTTGCAATATCCGCTTTCTTTTTTTTTTTTTTGTGGGTACCGGGGGTCGACCTCAGGACCTCACATGCCAGCAGGCACCCATGCTGCTGAGCGATGTCACTGGCCCCTTTTATCGTATGTGGGTTCTGGGAGTCGAACTCGGGCCTCGTGCTTGCCAGGCAGGTGCTTACGCCGCTGAGCCATCTCACTGGCCCCTTCAATATCCTCTTTCATTTACCTTGCCCCCACCTGTGCTCCATGAGAGAACAAAATGGCATTTAACTGTGCCTAGCACAATGGCATTACCAAGTAGGTGTTTCAGAGTGGAGTGTGAATAAACAGTTGCTATGAGGGATGGAAATGTAGTTCAGGGGTTAAGCACTTGCCCAGTATGTGCAAGGCCTTGAATTCAATCCCCAGAAACCTCCTACAGCACTAGGAAAAAAAAAAACCCTTGCATTGGTAAATACACATTCAACAACATAAACAGGTTCTACACACAATGAATGAACTTTTCCTTTCAAAAAACTGACCTCTTTTTATGTGGGAAAAATACTTTTCTAACCAGCTCTCTCCCTGCATTTGTTACTGCAAATTTGTATACTGCACTCTGCACTGTTTCTAACATGCATCTTGCCATAATTCATCTTTCTTTAGAAATAGGAAGAAGCAATGTCATCCTTTCTGGGTGGCTGAAATCAAAAGTCAGAATCATCACTTACTTATTCCACAAATTGGGTAAAGAACAATTCACTTATTCATGTTACTGGTTAAAAAAAAATAAAATCTTGCAATGCAAGTGTGCAAGATTTGAGACTTTTTGTAAATAGTTTGCTACTTAAGTGATAGATATTTCATTGAAACTCCAAGAACTATTAAAGAGCATTTATCTGTTTGTGTGGCACTTTGTGTGGCAACTTTCCTGTTGTCAGAGAGCAGTGATGGCAGCTGGCAATCTAGAAATTCAATTTCTATTAGTGGTCCCTAGGCCATTAGTTAGTCAGAGTCCTGGGCCTTTAACAAGCTCCCTGAATTTAGTAGTCCTTCCCAGGCACATCCATATTTAGCATCACTAAAATGTTAGAAAGCTAGGGCTGGGGCATAGCTCACTGGCAGAGTGCATGCTTAGCATGCTGGAGGCCCTGCGTTCCATCCCCAGCACTCGTTGTCTTAAGAGACAGAAGGATTTTGTTTTTGCAGTTTGTCTTTATTCATATTTAACTTCAAAATTCATACCTGCTTAATGTAGAATTTTTGACACTCTTAAAAGGAATAAAGAGGAGGAAAATAGCTCATAATCAAGCTACTGAGACAATCGCTTTAACATTTGGCGTAGCTCTGTGGCAGTTTTCTCTAATATTTCCGTAATCATTAAACAATTCCAGCACAGCATTCCTGAGTCAATTTTGCTAATTAATATTTACAACACTGTTCACTTCATAATTAACATAAGCTGCTGTATATTTTACTTCTCCTGAATTTGTGAGTAAAATACATTACATATTGTATTTTTGTTTTCCTGGACAAACAAACTACATTTGCTAATTCTGTACTTTGTTCTGTAGTTCGTTTTAAACAATCAACTTTCAGACTGCTTGTGCTTATTCAAATCTATTCTGTGTACTGATTTATAAGATTGAGCTTTTAAAGTTATTTTTTTCCTGCTTTATTGTGCTTTCTAATGTCTTAAGCAAAACAGTTTACTTCTAATTTAGGGGGAAAAAGCATTCAATAGCATACATTTGTCTGATTATAACTCTGCTGAATACATAGAATTTTTTATCTTAAGAAAGTTTAATTTTCCTCCTATATAATTAATACATATGCATTATAAAAATATGAAAATGGAAATAAAGAGACATATGAGACATTTTATTATCTAGAACCCACTGTTAATATCTCCCCTTTACATAATTTGGTCATATAGGTATGTCAAATTGCATATTCTTTTAAATAACTCATGTTTTTGTAATCATAAAACTAAGTTATACTTAACTAAAGATATATGCCACACAAATAGCACCTAAAACCAATACAAAATGTTAATGTTCTAGTGTATTTTTACTTATGGTCTTTTTAAACAGGTAAAATGACAAAATTTATATGTTTATTCATCAGCAGAGTTAAAAGAAGAACATCTGCAGGTCATAGAAAAAGATTAGACAGAAACAAACTTGGTATTTTTCCTCCTGATTGAGAGATATTTCAACCTTACGCTTTGTACCTTTTAATTTTTAAAGTCAGTGCAAGTTTTAATTCCAAAAATTAATATTTACTGAAATTCACCAGAATAAAGAAAAGTAATGTGTTTTTCTTTCTGGCCCTATTTTGCATTTAGGGCCCCTTTTACTATAGTTTGGTAATTCTTTTATCTTTCAGTAAACACTTAAAATGTTTTTTAGCCAGGCGTGGTGGTGCATGCTTGTAAGCCCAGCACTCAGGAGGCTAAGGCAGGAGGATCACAGTGAGTTCAAGGCCAGCCTGAACCACATAGCAAGACCCTGTCTCAAAAAAAAAAAGTTTTAAAAAACACACTAAAAATTAACTACTAGAAAAAATGAAATGAAAAAATAAATCATGGATACTAAAAATGCAAGCCCTGTTTTTTACTACCAGATGTAGTGGTCACAAGCTGTCCCGTGGGGCCGAGTACCAGGGTCTCTCCTCACCTGGAGCAGATGCGTCCCATGGTTCCAGCCCACACTCGGCAACATGGGCAGCACAGCTGTCTCCAGGACACCCCTCTGGATGACTCTGAGCTCCTCCTCTCCTCCCCATGCCAGGATCAGCCCTGCTGACAGCCCCTCGGGACTGGGCCTCTCTGCACACAGCCCACATCCTTCTCAAGCCCTCCTGGACCCACCCGCACCTGCCCCCATCTGTGTCTCCCACAGGAGAACAACTTCACAGTGAGAGAGAGACAGGTGCACACGATCTGCAGCCTTCCGCATCCTGGCCATCCAAGATAAAGTGACTTTTGTAATACTTTTTCATGCTGTGAGGCTTAGGAGTAACAATCCTTCTTGTCCCACACATCTAGTTGAGAAACACTGGAATTTGGTTTCTTAAGTCAAATCCCACATCAGGAACCATAGGGTGTGGCCTCATGTTGGAAGGACACCAGCTAGAGAAGAACTTTCCTCTTCTGTGCCAGTTTTCTTATTAAAAAGAGGGTAATGACCATCTCATCTCACCCCAACCCCAGCTTCCCTGAAGAACGAATGACCCAGGGATGGGGAGCCCCATCCATGGGAAGTGGTCAGTGCTGCCCCAGCAGAAGCAGTGCCTGGCTCCTTGTTCCTGGCCTGTGCAGGTGGGTCAGTCAGTCCAGGTCTGGGGCAGCTGGAGGGAGGCACAGGTGCCAAGACATGGATGTAGTTCGTGCTTACTAGGAGGCTGGTGGTCACCCTGGGAGGAGGGAAAAGCAGCTGCTTCTCTCCGAACCTCTGCCCCAGGCCAGCTGCAAACAATGGTGTCCCAAGGAGGAGCCAGCCAGGACCTGCACCTCTGAGGGTCTTCCTGGGGAGGGGAAGGAGTTTGGGTTCTTCTTTCATGAGACCTTGGGTTTAAAAGCTGGCACCCGTGAATTCCAGGCTTGCTGTGGTCCCTCATGGCAGGTATCCCAAGGAATCCTTATCCAGTTCTGCCCTCCCTAGGCCCACGGAGGGCCCTGAGTCCCCAGTCCTGCTGTGACCCACATTCTGCAAGTTGGAAGGTGACCTGGACAGCTGCGTACCCAGGGGTACTCCTGACAGGTATTGCTGCTAGGGGCACTAGTTACTCCCAGGACAGTGCTGTGGGGGCACTGGAGGACACAGCTGGTCCTGAGGCCACTCCTCCAGCCTGGGCTAATCAGTGCCCAAGGAGGATGGTGCCTCCTGCAGGTGCCTTGAGGCGCAGAGCAGGTGCCCACCCAGGGGGAGCCTCAGGCCCAGGACATCCCAGGGGACAGCCTCTGACATGGGTCCCAAGCTCACCTTGACCATCCCACAGCATCATCTTGCTATCACCTCTGATCCAGCAGTAGCAGGGGAACTCCACATAGTCCTCGTGGGGCATCTTCAGTGTGACATACTTCAGGTACCAGTCATCGTACAGCCAGTACTTGTGCTTCTCAATTTTGACCAGCTGGATCTCACCCAGCTCCTCGTCCACAGTGATGTCATAGGAATCAACCTGGGCAGGAGGACAGGTTGTCAGCCACTGGGGTCCCTGAACCTGACCTCAGAGAAGTTAAGAACATGCCACCCAAACAGGGCACTGAGTCAGGGGCACTAACACAACGACAGTGCAAGAAGGTCCTGGACCCCCAGGAAAGGCATCCTACCCACATGGAGAGTAGTAGCAGCCTCTCTCCAGGGGGGCACAGAAGTGACCCGGTTAGCCTGGTTCTCTCCTCTGGGTCCCTTCTCCGTGCATTACTGCCCTACCCCATCCCCTTCCTGACCACACCTCAGAACATACAGGATTGACTCTCACTGCATTTTCAGGTCTTTGTTTCCTTCCCCACCCCCTCTTTAATTGTTTGCCCTGCCTGATGGATTCCTTCTGTCAGGGTTCCTGGAGTTGTTGTTCTTGTTATCCCTTTCTAGAATGTCCTTCAAAACATTTTGGAGTGCTGGTTTGGTGGTTATAAATTTTCTGATGTTCTTTGTTATGGAAGTATTTTATTTCTCCATCAGTTTTGAAAGCTAGTATTGTTGGGTACATCAATCTGGGTTGAAGGTTATTTTCCTTTAGAACTTGAAATACATCATTCCAAGCTCTTCTTGACTTGAGGGTTTGTGCTAAGTCCACTGTGATTCTGATGGGCTTTCCTTTATAGGTGATTTGTTTCTTTTCTCTAACAGCTTTTAAGATTCTACTCTTATGTCGAATTTCTGGAATCTTGACTATGATATGCCTGGCTGAAGATTTTTTTTGATCGTGGCTAATTGGAGTTCTACAAGCCTCACTTATCTGAACGTCAAATTCTTTTTCTCTACCAAGGAAGTTTTCTGTGATAATGTCTGTGAACAGTGTTCTGATGTCATTTATGCTATCTCCTGCTTTTTCATTGACTCCAATCAATCTTAAATTAATCTTCTTTGCATCACCTAGCAGCTGCTGGATTGATTTTTCATTGTCCCTTGCTGTTTTTAAGAATTCTTTCTTTTCATGATCACTAATTGCAAGCCTGTCTTCTATATCTGAGATCCTGTCTTCACATTGGCTTAATCTGCTACAAATACTTTCAATGGAATTTTTGTTCCCCTGGATATCTGCTTGAATCTGCTATAAAGCAGATTCCATTTCTTTCCTATGCTGAGCATTCATGGCTTCCATCATTTTCTTAAGCTCGTCTATTTGTTTTGTCTGTGTCTGCTCTAGCATCCTTAAGCATGGTCTTCATTGTGGACATTATCTCTGCAGTTATCTGAGAAATTATTTCTGATTTAAATTTTTCCAGAGCCTCATTCAACTGCTTTGTTGTTACCACTTCAGAGATGCTAGGTGGGTTGCTTTCAGTTTGTCCCACCTCATTACCCCCTGGGTTTGCCTTTGGTGCACTGGATGTGTGGGGTTGCATCTTGTTTAAGTGTCATCTCATTTTATTTTCTTTCTTCATCACCTGGGGTGATGTTTGTAAATTGTCTATGATAGGTTGCTTTATTGCTAGTATTTCAAACTCCCAGGAGATGACTACTTCTCTGAGGTATCTTCCCGGTGTAGCTTATTTTTGGGTTTTGAGCCTGCTGCAAGATCCTACCTCTTCAATTTGTTGGAGATAAGAAGTTGCTGCCTGTTTCGCCCAGTCCTTGGTTCTTTGGTACTGTGACACATTATTTTCTGTGATCCTTAGACAATCTCAGTCATGGAATACCAGGAAGAAAAGCTGTTTAGAACATTTATGTCACTTTTGGCTATATTGGTACCAAAAGCATCAAACACAGCCTAGAACATAACAGACTGAGCTAATCAGTTATTTGCCACTTTTAACTGTATAAACTAGATTTGTGGTTATATAACAAAATCTAAAACATACCAGAAAATTATATGCAGTATACAAGTACTTAATATGTCAATTTTTCCCTCAGGAGTTTAAATTTAAAATGAGTTAAGGAGGAAATAGAGAATTGGAAGAAGACGAAGGAATTAGATGGAAGGCTGGAGGATAAAGAGGGATCCTGCTAACATTGGGAAACTGGTGCAGAAGACTGGTGGGAAAAAGAAAAGGAAGGGATAAAAGGAAGAACACATCAGAACCACAATCACAAAGAGGTTAGAGGCTCTGTTTACACTCATACAAAAACCAGATAGAACAATGAAGGAAAGAACAAACAGACAAACAAAAACAAAAACGAAGACCAGAAAGAAAAAACAAACAAACAAACAAACAAACAAACCACCTTCACCAGAACAAAAAACAAATGGTGGGGGAAGGTTCACTTCCAGGTTTTGACTCTGCTGTAGGCAGTCACCATGTGGTGACAGAGTCCTGTTCCGTGCAGATCTGTCCCAGAAAGCCAGCAGCAGCCCTTTGGCGGGGCAGTGGGCAATAGCCTGCACTCTCTGGTGGAGACCAGATTCATTTACCCACCGCCGTCAGGGCACTTTCCACGGCCTGAGCCCCACTGTAGCCGTAGATGGAGCAGTGGCAGCTCTGAGTTCCAAGTTCAGCTGCTGCCCCCCTCCACAATGGTGCCTGGCTAATCGCTCTCTTACGTGGGACAGCTGGGTGTCAGCACTCACTGCCAGTCAGTGTGTCCTTCATGGCCGGTGCTTCTCTGCACCGCCGCTTCTTGCGTTCCTCCGTGGAGGCCCCCAGGGGCGCCGGCATTCACCGCGTGTCCGCAGATTTGAACCGCTTCTGTCACGCCAGGATTCCCAACACAGGGAAAAGGCGCCGGTGGCCACCTCCTTCTTCTTTGTTGTAGTTTCTCTCTTCACTTTCTCTGTGAGCCCTGAACTAAGCTTCAGATCTTTCCTGGGTCCAGGGGAGCCACTTCCCTCTTTCTTGTCCTCCTCTAGTCACTAGAATCCAGTGTCTGGACGGTGACTTTTGGAGAGGTTCACTGCCTGCTTCTTACAAATCCTGTAAAATCCCTGTACAAAATCCTGTACAAATCCCTTTTGAGGGCCCCTGAGCAGTGTACACCTTGTACTGAATAACTCTGTATGCTCTCTGCTCATTTTCTTAGGTCAACTCAATTCTCAGACCCAGCCCAAAATAGGCAGCAGTAAAGTTTTACTTCCTCCATGGTTTAGTTAGCCAAGATTAAAATATTTTTTTAACTGATCCAGAGTCATTGCACATAAATGCAGTACAGTGTGAAATTTCCATGTGTGTACGACATACAGTGATCAAACCAGGTAATTACATGTCTGTTACGTCAAACATTTACTTTTCTTAGAAATACTCAAAATCCTCTTTTAGATATTGTGAAAATACAACAATTTATTAACAAAAGTCACCTTGCTTCATGAACTAAAGTCACCGAGCAGAACATCAGAACTCATCCCTCCCCTCCGCACTTTGGTTTGCACTCTGCAGCCCCCTGTGCTCCCATCCCAGCCTCCAGTGACCAGAATTCCCCTCCCACTTCCAGGAACCCACCGTTTGGATTCACGTGTGAGTGAGAACATGCGGTACTTGTCTGTCTGTGGTTGGTCTATTTCACTTAACATAACATCCTCCAGGCTCATTCATGTTGCCACAAATGACAGGATTCCATGCTTTTTTACAGCTGACTAGTATCTCACTATGTGTGTGCCTATATACATACCATACTTTTTAAATTCACTCATCTGTCCACAGATATCTCTGCTGATCACAGGTCTTTAGCCAAGATTCTTAATGAGCACTGCTCCCCATGAACTTCTCAGTTCATTCAGCCATGATATTCACTAGGTGCCTGACGTAGCACGACTGTGCTGTAGCGGGTGACAGAGAGGGCCCTGTGCCTGTGTAGCTGGACAGTGGTGATCTGGGGCTGTATCTGGCCTCCCGTGGCTCTGGCTGGGGTGGTGAAGGTCTTCTTCAGCTCTCCAGGTCTTAATAGGGCCAGGGAGGGAGGACGGATGGGGGTGCAGAGAGGCAGCTGGCCCACCCCAAGTCACAACCACATGCAGATGCCAAGGACAGACAGATCCATCTCCTGGAAGGTTGAGGCCACCTTGCCACTGGAAGGCGGCACCCTGCCATTATAGGTAGTGCTGCTGGGCTCCCTGGGCATGGTGGACTCCTGCCCCCTACCCCCAGGACTTGGCAGCAGTGCCCCAGCTTCTGCATGGCTGGTATGCAGCAGCTGGGGGGCAGACAGGAGATGGGTGGGGCTCAGGCACTGTTCTGGCCTCAGTGACCAGCGGGTCGGGGCCTGGCACTTCTCAGGCAGGGTTTCCCTGACCTTTCCCCCTGACTGCAGAGCCCAGAGTTCTGTGGGGAGGGCTGGGGCATTCATTCTCATGTGACTCACTGTCCCCAGCCCTCTCTGTCCTTCCTGGCTGCTAGCAGAACTCAGGGTGGCTTCCCAAGAGAACTGGGAAGCTAGGGGTTTTGCAGACCTCTGGGCTCTGAACACACGAAGCAGCTGGCATGTGGTAGCCATGGCCCAGACAGTGTTGTTGAAAGTGGAAGCTCCCTCCCCTGGCCTGTGATCTGGGCTCAGGGCCTCAGTTTGGGACAGTCCCTGAGAACAGAGGAGCCAGGCTGGTGCTGGGATGACAGGTGCTGGGATGACAGGTGCTGGTCCTTCCTCGAGTGTAGGAGCCTCTGTCCCTGCAGGGAAGGAACAGGTCTCACTGCCACCTCTGAGAAGAGCCCTTGTCTGGCAAGAGAGCAGGAGCCACCAGAGAGGCCACATAGACAGCACACTGAGCTGGGCCTGAGGACCTCAGACAGGGCTCTGTCTGTGCTGTAGGTGCAGCCCAGGGAGGAACCCGCAGGCCCAGGGTGCTGGCCATGAGCCAGGGCCCAGGACAGGAAGGGCTGTCTCGTCTCCTGGGGCCACTTCTGGGGTGGGGGAGGAAGGGGATGAGGGACCAGGCCAGAACCCACACAACAGCCAGGTGCTTGGGGCTGGTCCAAAGTGCAGGGTGAGGACAAGAGGGTCCCAGACAACAATGGATACTCAGAGACCTCAGCCCAAGGAGGAATAGAGGGTGGGGTGGCCCAGGGCACAAGTTAGCCCTGAGGTCTGACTGGGCCTGATGACTGGGCCTGGGCCAGTTGCCTCACCCTTTGGGGCTGTTTCTTCATTTTTCAAAGGAGACAACACCTAGCTGACCGGATTGCTGGGAAATCGAAGTGGTCGGATGTCCGGGTGGCCCCGGCTGTGTGATCCTCACTCCCTACAGCAGAGGGTCTATGTGGGCACAGCAGGAGCCTGGGGCCTGCCACTATGCACGTTCATCCCTGTGCTCGCAGAGCAGCCAGTGGCGTGTGCAGAGGGGATGCTGGCCCGTGTGCCCTCGCTAAGGGCCTACCGGGAGTTCCTGTGTGGGTGCAGAAGGGGCTGCCCTCCAGGGGGGTGGGCTGGGGGAAGTCAGCGTGTGGTCAGGATTCAAGAGTGGGCAGCCACTGCAGTGGCTGCAGGGGAAGTGGCTTTACTGGGGATTGCAGGGGGGCGTTCTGGGATTGAGGCCTGGAAGGCCGAGGGCTCGGCACCCTTTCCAGAGCAACAGGTGCAGGAGGGCCTGAGGGGGCCTCTCTCAAGGGAAAGTAAAGGGGCCAGCTGTCTGGCTGGGGGGGGTGGTGGCCCACAAGGAATGACCGAGCTGCTTCTATGACAGAGGGGACTAAGGTGCCCCTTCAGCCCTCCATAGTGCGGTCACAAGAGAATGGGACACCCAGGCCCCCTGCAGCACCCCCAAGTGAAGTCACTGGATCTGCAGGGCCTCCATCTGCCACAGATGTCTCCTGGGGGAAGCATCAGGCTGTGGGCTGGTGAGTCTGACCCAGCTCAGGCCTGGACGGGACAGCCAGGGCCCAACTCAGGAAATCTTAGGGACAGAGTCTGGGACTCTGACTCCCCAGGACAAAGGAAGGCCTCCTCCAGGAAGACACAGGGTTCATGGTCAGACAGCAAACACAGCCTCAGGAAGGTGTGGAGGCCACCAGAGTGCTGGCCTCTGCCTCCTCTCTGGGGTGATGCCATATATGTATGCCATGACATAGAGAATTCTGTGTGGAGGATGCGATAGAAAGGGCACAGCCGACATGGAGAGATCAGTGAACGCTCAACCCATTTCACAAACAGAAACTGAGGCCCAGAGAAGCCAGGCAACTATGGGTCCCAGGAGCAATCAATCACCGCCCCATGACTATAACTTACACCTGTGTGAGGTTCCACCAGGTCCTCGTGGCCATGTCTTCAGAGAGGTGCTGGGCTAGGGACAGAAGACCTGGCTTGGGGCCCGGCTTGACCCTGGAGGAAGTGTGAGAGAGGACACCACGAGGCCACTTGAGACACAAGGAGGTTGAAGCCACTTTTGGGGGCCAGTCAGATTCAAGGGTGAGGGAGTAGGGAGCAGAGGTCAGAAAGGAGGCGTGGGGGGGCATTTCAGATGCAAGGAACCTCAGGAGAAAGATCCCATGGCAGGAGTTAACTTGGAAGGAGGAAGGCCCCGCACAGAGATCCTGGGGACAGGTGGCACCGTGGCAAGTGAGATGTCAGAGAGATTTGGGGTGCAGATGTCACCACCTCAGGTCAGGAAGGGCCGGTGTCACTGTGCTTGCTGCTTTCAATTCTGTGCTGGATTGGGGGGCTAGAACTCTGGGATTCAGTCACAAGTGGTGGCTGAGGGACAGGAATGTTGTAAGGTGATGTTGCCACTGTGGGAACATCTTGGCAAGCATTGTGCAAGCCTAGATGGTGTGGCCACCTGCCGTCCTGGTCATACAAGGGCAGCAAGATGCTGCACGAGTACTGTGGGTGACTGCAGCACAGGATCTAAGCATGTCTGAACAGGCACAGCGACAACACAGACAGGAATTCACTGCCCCACTATCACCCTGCAGGGCCACCATCACACATGCCACCTGCGGTTGTGTGGTATGTGGCTGCATTTCAGCAAAGTGTTGGTCGATGCTTTTCCATCTGACCTTTCTATGGTATTTTAAGGAAGAGCATTTGTTCGCACCTGGGTCTCTGGCCAGGGACAGATGGCAGAGGGGGTCCTATCCCCAGGACCACCCATCCTGGAGGAGGAATGTGAGAGAGGGAGATTGGGGATTGGGGTACAGACAAAAGAGCCGGTGCATGGCAGGGAGCCCTGGCAGAGGGGGAGAGGGCAGTGGCTGGGAAGACTTACTGGCAGGAGGGACAATGTGGGACAGAGCTGGAGATAGAGGAGCGGGGGGGGGGCAGGTGGGGAGGCTGGTGGACAAAGTGGGGAGACAGGGACTCAGGAAGGAAGAGGGGACCAGGATGTAGGAAGAGGTGGGGCAGGGACACAGAGCAAGCCTGAGGACTACAAGGAAGAAGTATTTACTCTCCATGCACACATTTTTCTTCCTGAGAAGGAGATATTCTAGAATTTACCCTTCATGAATATAAGAAAAATATTCACTGGATATATGTAAGAAGCATTAGCATCAGGAGCAACTGCTGAACCAGCCCCAGCCCCCCCTCCCGCCCTCCCCAGCCCTGAGGCGCAAGAAGGTGGGCAGCCCTAGCTCTCCACGCCTGGCTTTGGTCTCTACTGGGGCACAGTGAGGGAGGACCTCTCTCTCCTGCTCCTCTCTGCGTGCCTTCTGCTGGGAGGGGCTTAAGACTTCAGCCCTCCACCCCACCCCTAGGCCTTCTCTGCCAGGGTTTGCTTTTCCCTCCCTTTGAAGTCCCCTGGGGCCTGTTCTGAGCACAAAAGACATCATTCACTCCAGCCACCAGAGGGGACAGCGCTCCCTCTTGACTCTGGTACCAGACAAGGCTGAAGCCAACTATTGATCCTACAGTGGGAAAACTGAGGCCGGGGAAGGGACTGAGTGCGCCAGTGCACAAGCCGAGGTGGAACGGGGCCACGACCCCGAGTTGCACTCCTCTCGCGCTGTCTGTGTCACCAGGCCCGGGACTCAGCGCCCCCTCCCTAGCCCGTCCTCCACGGGGTCCTCGAGGGCTCCACCCACAGCGCCGGCCCGGGTTCCCGCCACGGAGGAGCCACGCTGTGTAGACGGCGGCGGTGCACTGTGTCACTCCGTCGCTCCCCGCCCGCAGGTTCCGGTCCCCGCCACCTCCCCGCCGTCCTGCCTTCCTGCAGTCCATCTACTCTTCCCTTCTGCCCTGCATCTGCCTGCCTGGTCCGCAGGTCACAGTCTCGTCTACAGGTCCCCTTTTGCAGGTCCCTGTTCCTGTCCCTCTCCCTGTCCCGCAGGTCCCGTCCCACAGGTCCCCGTTCGCAGGTCCCTGTCCGCAGGTCCCCGTCCAGTCCCGTCCCCGACTCACCGCGCCGCACTCGAAGTCGTTGGTGCTTCTCGCTGCAGCCCGCCGAGCCCACGAGGCTCAGGTAGATGTAGTCGTCGATGCCGGCGAACCACTGGCTGCCGGTGGCCACGGTCACCGTATAGGACGGCATGGCGGGGCGCCGGGCGGGGGGAGCTCAGCGCCGAAGTCAGAGATCTACTCAGAACCTGCGGGGCCAGGTCCCTCCTGCGGTAGCTTGCTGCTAACACAAGCCCCTCCCCAGCCCCGCCCCCAACACTAGCACCGCCCACGGTCTGGGCACCAGCTCCGACCCAATCTCCTGCCAAAGCCCTGCCCCTAACCAAAAACCACGAAGTCCCCAAAGGTCTGCCCCACACCCCCAGCCCCGCCCAGCTGAGACTCCGGCCACGCCCCCGGTCTCCTCTCCGACCCACACCCTGTCCCAGTCCTCGCCGTGGCGGCGCCCTCGTCGCCTGTCCCCGCGTCCTGCCTCCTCCGTGCGTCTCCTTTTCCGTCCTTGCATCCCCAGGACCGACCGGGCCACCTCGCCGCCGTCCTGCCTTCCCGCAGTCCGTCTTCTCTTCCCTTCCACCCTTCATATGCCTGCCTCAGCCTCTCCGACCGGCTCCAGTGGGGCCCCTGGAGGACAAGCCCGGGATCGCTGCCCACACGGGGCCTTTGAGTGGGGCGCGGGGAGGGGACCCCGCCCCAGAGACTCCGGAGCTCCTGCGGGGGACCCTATCCCACCCCACCCCGGGCTGCCCCGTCCCTGCCGCCAGCTTCCGGGCGGTGGGCAGCGTGGGGGCTAGGAGGGGGCTTGGCGTGGGGGCTCGGTTCGGGTTCAGGTTTAGGTCCGGCCGGGTTCGCCTGCGTGGGTCGCCAGGAGGGGTGGACCCACGCAGGCCACGGCGCCACACCCCAGACCCGGGGGCCTGGTAGGCGGCAGCGAGAGCTGACCTGAGCTCTGGGTTCGGCGCTGGTCAGGGTGCCAACCCTGAGATTCACTGCACAGAGCAAGGCCCAGACATGCATAGGCGGGGGTGGAGGTGGGCGCGGGGAGGATGCATGGGGTGCAGGGCTGCCTGCTGTCCAGTCCTGCCAGGGCCCCCTGCTCCAGGGAACTTGGACCCCGGTGATGTGTATCTGTGGAGTTGCCCTTCAAGTCCCAGAATTAATTGGCTATTTTCTTTAAAAGTAAATACTGGGGGGCTGGTGAGATGGCTCAGCAGCATACGCGCCTGCCTGGCAAGCGGGAGGGCCGAGTTCCACTCCCAGAACCCACATACGAAAAAAGGGCGGGTGATATCGCTCAGCAGCACGGGCGTCTGCTGGCATGCGAGGTCCTGAGGTCGAGCCCCGGTACCCACAAAAAATTAAATAAATAAATAAATAAATAAATAAATAAATAAATAAATAAATACTGTACAGGAGTATTTCTGACAAAGATATGAACTATCATTTTGGAAAATGTAGAAAATATAGGTTTTACCCAAGCAAATTACCTAACACATAGAAAACATGTTTTGCAGACGTTTTACACCATTAAGAATATATTGTATTTGCAATTTCGTGTCACATTTTCATTTTCCTTAACATCACAACATACATTTTCCTATGTAATTTCATTTAATATATTTTAATTGCAAAATGTTGAAGTATATAGACATGCCACCATTGCCTCAATTAGTCCAGTATTATTGGATATTTAGGTTGTTTTCACTCATAAATAATTCTGTACAGTGTGTGCATGAAACATTTAAAGTTTTTCTTAGGATAGGAACCTGGAAGTGTTGTGTGAACATTCAGAGACTTTTGTTTTGTTAGGAAACTACAAGAACCGAACTTACACTCATGCAGAACATGCACTGTTTCATGACAACTTTGCCACCATGCGATCATTTCCCAAATGTCTCTACATCTTGTCTCTTTCTCTGCCCTAGTTCAGGCTTCTGTATCACAGTATTAAGAACAGTTTCCTACTTAATCCTTCTACCTCTAAGCAGATCAAATCAACTCATTGCCTTCCTTGAAGGAGATCAATACTTCCTTTTGCATAGCTTTAAGGAGCTGTAATTAGCAGCAGGCCATACAGTTCACCCATTTAGTGTCAACTCAATAAACAGTTCTAAGAGGGAAGCTTATAGCTGTGAACACTCACAGGAAAAGAATAGAGCAAACCCAAAAACCTAGCGACGTAGCTCAAGGTCTGAGAAAAACGAGAACAGTCCAAATATGAAAATAGTAAAAGTAAGAAATTGTAACTATCAGAATGGAACGTAATGAAATTGAGACAAAAAGTAGTACAAAAGATCAATGAATCCAAGACTTTGTTCTTTGAAAAGATAAACAAGATTGGTAAACTCAGCCAAACTAATGGAATTACACATAAAAAGGTGAAATCACAACAGACACTACCAAAATCCAGAAGATTATAAGAAACTATTTTGAAAACTTATATCCCAATAAAGTGCAGAACCTACAAGAAATGGAGAACTTCCTGGACCCATATGAATTACCAAAATTCTACTAAAAAGATATAAAAACTCTGACTAGACCAATAATATGTGATGAAATAGAATAATAAAAATTCAACCAACAATGAAAAGCCCAGGACCCAATGGATGCTCCACAGAGTTCTACCAGAACTTCAGGGCAGATCTAGCACCAGTGCTCTTCAAATTCTTCCATGAACTTCAAAGAGAAGAAACACTGCTGAATTCATTCCTGGAAGCTACCATTTCTCTCATACCAAAATTGGACAAGGATCTAATTAAAAAAGAAAACTACAGACCAATCTTCTTAATGAATATAGTTGTCAAAATCCTCAACAAGATACTTGCAAACAGAATGCAACAAATCATTAAAATCATACATCATGACTAAGCCAGCATTATCTTGAAGATGCAAGGATAATTCAGCACACATAAACGAATAAATGTAATTCATCACATAAACAGAAGCAAGGACAAAATCCCATGATCTTCTCAATAGGTGCAGGAAAAACTTTTGACAAAATCCCACATCCATTCATCATAAAAACTCTGATGAAAACAGGTACAGAAGGACCTTATCTCAATCGGATAAAAGTCATTTATGACAAACCCATGGCCAACATTGTATTCAATGGGGAAAACCTGAAAGTATTTCCTCTAAAATCAGGAACAAGACAGGAACTTGCATTCTCACCACTCCTGTTTAGGATAGTATTAAACACTTCAGCCAGAACTATCGAGTAAGAAAAAGAAATAAATATGTACAGGAAAAGAAGTCGTCAGACTATCCCTATTCACACATGACCCGATCCTTGACACGGAAGAGCCAACAAACTCCAGCAGAAGACTCTTAGAACTAATAAGGTCAGCAAAGTGGCAGGATACAAAATCAACACACAAAAATCAACAGTATTTCTGTATACCAACAATGAAGCCACTGAAAAAGAAACTAGGAAAAAATCCCATTCACAAAAGTTTAAAAAATTAAATGCTTAGGAATGAACCTAACCAAGGAAGTGGAAGGCCTCTATATGAAAACTCCAGTGCTCTGAAAGGAGATTGAGGATGTTAGAAAATGGAAAATACCCGCTCCTCGTGCTTTTGTTCCTTCTCTACTGCTTTCCTTTACACTGAGTGGATGATTTTTAACATTTAAATTCCTTTAAACAATTCTGCTTTTGCTCTATTGTGAGTTATTTTCTTAGCCGATGCACTAGGGCTTATGTTATATTTTTGAACTTACCAGAATCTACATGAGGTTTATTGTAATTTAATTAATACTAGTGAGATAGAAAATACTATCCAAACACAGGTCTATTCCTTCTCTCTCTCTTTTTGGTCCTATTACTGCTATATTATACATATACAAATCTGACAGTAGACTGTCATAATTACTACCTTATTCAGTTTTGTATCTTTTAATTAAAAAAGATTGAAAGAAAAATACACCTACAGAATTTGTTATCCTAAGCTTCTCAGTTGTCACCTCTTGCTGTCGGGATTTCTCCTGGAGACGGGAGCTCCCTTACCCTACAATTCCTTTGTGCTCTCACATAAAACATGCTGCAACCTGTGTGCTAAAGTTCCAACAATACAATCAGGTATGTCTCGTTATATACAAATGCTTGTTAAGTTCGTTAAGTGAAAAAAGGAGAAAAAAATGCAAGTATATTGGCTTTTGGAATTATCCACAGAATTACCTTTGCAGCTTTCGTTGTTTATTGGGACAGATTCACATTGCTGTCTGATGTTGCCAGCTTTCAGCCTGAAGAACTCCCACTAGCATTTCTTTTAGGATGAGACTGCCACCAATAAATTGTCTCAATTCTTGTTATCTGGCAATACATTTCATCTTTGAAAGGTAGTTTTGCTGGCTATAAAGTTCCTTTCTTATTATGACAAAATGTACATAACATTAAGTTATGTACACTTATGTAACATTAAGTTCACTCATTTTTTTTTTTTTCATTCTGTATTTCTAGCATGTTTGGACAAGAAGAAATCATGGGGAAAGTGGCAGGACAGAGGTGAGGGACATTGAGGGATGGTGAGGGGCCAACAGCTCCCCCAGTCCCAGGGCTGAGCTCACTGTTCTGAGCACCTGAGCCTAGGTGGCCCTGCCCCAGCCTCTTTGAGTAGGGGACACAGTGCAGGAACCATGACCCCCACTGGGGCTTCCACTGTTGCCACGCATTTGAAGTCTAAAATGGCAGTTGTAGAACACCCATGACAGCCAAGTCCCCAGCAAAGAGGAAGAGGGGCATAACCCAGGATCTTCCCCATGACCATCCTACAGGAAAGGCCCCCTTGTACCCCCCCACAAGGACAAAGCATCGAAAACCTGTACATGCATACACCTGTTGTACCGACGGGCCCCCTTCCAGGATGACCAGAAGATTCTACAGAGCCAAAGGACTGCTATACCAAGGAGCCTCCTCCTCAACTATAGGACCCAGAGTCCTCTGGGTGCTCCTAGAAGACTAGGTACCCAAAATGATCCCCAAGGATTCTGCTTCCCAAAATCTTCAGTGTAACCCTTACAACTCCTGCAATACCAAGTCTCAATGTGACTGTCCCCCAAAATAAGATACCCAGAAATTTACACAGGCCATGGGATTGCTGTCCACAGAAGTCTTGCTTCACCTCCTGGAGGAGGAAGGTACCCTAAATCTTCCACACGCTCCCTCACACTCTAATGTATCCAGACACCTAAGTGATACGTGCCCCAGGACTGTGCTACCCAGAATCTTTGGTGTGTTCTCAGAGTCCCCCAAAATAGAAAACAACATCTTGAAATTTCAACTTACCCCTATTTGATTAGATTTACCAGCAACGTTGTGAGGCTTCATGTAGGTTTGTCGGGAAGGAGAGGCAGTGTTATATATATATGTATGAGTCCCATGCAGGGATTGACCAGAAAGTCATGCCTGGAATAGGGGAGGCCTGAAGCACTTTGGGCAGGAATTTGATGCCTGGTGTTGTTGAGGCCTGAGGCCTGGCTTGGACTTGGTGGGAGGTTAGGGCCTGCTAAGGCCAGTTGGCAGGGGGTGGACAGCAAATTGGGTGTCCCCCTCCAGGAGACATGCTTTCCCCAGCCCAGGTCTCTGTGCCTCTCCCACCTCAGGACAAAGGTGCTGGGCCTTTCTGCCCTCTGAGCTCACCAGAGAGACAGTTGGGGGAGCAGAGCTCAGGCTGACAGTGCCCCCGAACATCCCGTGGCCTGAGGTGCGGTGGGCCACTGGCAACCACAGTGGGGCACACGGGCAGACAGGCCAGGAGGGGCCTAGACCTTGAACAGCAGCCTGAAGGATGGAGAACGGCTTCCCTAGCCCCTCTTCACTAATGACCACACTAGCTTACAGGGCTCCAGGGTTGTGTCGCCTGGGAGGAGTCCCCCACTCCTGGGTCCCTGTACCTAATTCTTAGCCTGACCATAATCCTGTCTCTATTATGGGAAGAAACTGAAAACTTTCACACCTAATATGTACAAGTGTGTGGGTCTTAGCCCTAAATATCTAATTATTAGCTTTGAGCAGCATACATACATGATTTTTCCCCAAACCTTTAAAGTGACAAAGGTCTTAGGACACAGAAAGCACTAACCATATAAAAACAGTCTGGGTATATAAACTTTAAAACTTAACACCAAAAAATCAAACAGCCCAATCAATAAATGGGTAAATGATTTGAATAGGCACTTCTCAAAAGAAGTACAAATAACTATTGAGCATATGAAAGACATTCAACATCTTAGCCATCAGGGAAACACAAATCAAAACTACAGAGATTTCCTTTCACCTCAGTCAGAATGGCTATTACCAAGAACACAAAAAACAATAAATGCTGAGCATATGGAGGAAGAACAACTTTTCTGCGCTGCTAGTGGAAATGTAAGTTAGTAAAACCACTATGGAAATCAGTATGGATGTTCCTCAAAAAACAATAGAGATACTATTTGATCCAGCTATACTGACCCACAGTATTCAAAGGAATCAGCATATTGTAGGCATATCTGTTCACCCATGTTCATTGCAGCACAATTCATAATAGTGAAGATGTGGAACCAGACTAGGTACCTACTCTTGGTTGTCGAACTCAGTTCGCTCCAAATTCATGTTCAAACACCAGAAAGTTCAGAAACTGAACGTAATTTTCCCATAAGAACTAATGGAAAACCAAATAATTAGTTTTAGGGCCCCCACATTACTTAAAATTCATTTTCCCAGGACTTTAACAAATTTTGCAGTGATTTCTTTAATGCTGTTGTGGTTCTGTTTTCCTCTTAGCTTTACTTCTGGCATCACTTTCTTTGCAGTTATGGTTACAATATGTTATGCAAATAAAGCACAGTGATGAGTGTTTTAACACATGAACACAAGCACTACATATTATCTGAGTGACAGTGGCACTTACACTGAAGCGTCCCCTTGTGTCTCACCACATGACTCACTCTCGGCCTATGCAAGTTTTCTCAAGTTGGATTTTTGGTTTGATTATTGAGCAAAGTTACAAGCACAGAACAGATTTTTTTCCCCAGCTTTGCAGTTCAAGTAGGGCTAAGTTCGAGCTTAGAGCTGTTCGACAACTGAGGTATCACTGTATATAAATATAGATATAAAATGGAGTACTACCTGGTCATAAAGAAGCACAGAATTTTGTCATTTGCAGGAAAACTAACGGATCTGGAGACCACATTGAGCAAAACAAGCCAGACTGGAGAGACAGCTACATGTTCTCCCTAATACGCATAATCTAAACAAGATGACAAGAAGTAGAAGGGAGACTATTAGGAGAGAGAAAGAGAATAAAGCAGAGGCAGTATAATAAAGGTGGATAATGGGGGCTGGATATGATCAAAACATATGCACTGAAATAAAAAAAGTGAAACTAGGGGGCAAGGCAGGGCAAGAAGGGTTATGAGGGGGTGAAAATTAGGTTTGTTATGTGTGTGTGTGTGTGAATCAGCCAAAATAAACCCCATTAATTTGTATAACCAATATAGACTAATAAAAAAGAGATGTGAAGCAAAAACAACTTTTCTTTACTAAAATACACTGTTAAGAAAGTGCACAAAAAAAATCACACAATATTGCATATAGGAAAGCAATGAAATAATATTCCACTTAGAGTATGAACAAGAAAGAAAATACTTCAATTCCAGGAATAATTCCGGTTTTTATTGATGAAATACAAGGAAAAAAATAGCTGGAAAGTTATACCTTATACTTGACTGTAGCAACTGTCATTAGGATGACAACACTTCCTTAGTATTTTCTCGCAAAACTAATTTTTCTCAGGATATGTTAGATGATGATTTAAAAATTACATTTCCAAGTCAAGCAGCATACCTTCATCTAAAATTTACCAGCTTTTCTTAATTGTACATTGTAAAAAATTGGATTGGATTGGGTCAGTCAGAATTCTACAACTGGTCTTTTTTTTTAGTGGCTTCTCAAACAGACCTTTGGGTAAAGGTTAAGAATACTGGAATAAATATGAGCCCATGGGCAGCCCCAAATACAATGACAAGAAACATAACCTTAAAAAAGGTCCTGAACATGTATGCTTGGGCAGCAGCTAACATACACACTATTAGCATCGAAGCTGCACTCTGTAACACCGGATAGCCCAAAGACGCAAGGCCTCAATTGCCTTTCCATTTGCTGAGGGCTCAGAACTGGAAACAAAAGCATAGGAAATGTGTGCAGAAAAATTGAAAGAAAACCCTGTACAAATGACAAGGTTAACCATGGATATGGGATCGAGACTGCCCTTCCAGAATGCCATGAAACCCGTCACTCCCACAATCACAGAACCAATAGCAAATGTCACCCACAAGGCACACATTGGGTGAGGGATGAACATGAAGGAGACCAGGCACACAGCTGCTGATGCAATCGCGACATTGCACACAGCGTTTTTCAGTACTGCCCCCTACTGGTCAGAAAGTGTGAAGGCGTGGTTATACCCAAGCAAGGGGATCTCAGTTTTCGGCTGTACCTCGTAACTGCTGTCATGTTAACTTCTGTTTGTGTAAGCAACATCCCTAGTCTGAATGAAACCCCGGGAAGAAATGATTTCGTTTGATGATAAAATATTAATATCATACCTAAAATTTGGAGAAGTATTTAAAAACCCAGAAATATTATCCATAATAGAATTATTATCATTAGGATCTTGACTGTTATTTTTCATATAGTGTAGATATGCTTTTAACCAAAACTCTGTAACATTTTTATCTACATACTCATTTTCTTCAAAATTCATCATACATTTTTCCAATTTTTGCCTTACATCTTCATCCCAGTATTTAATATTTTCAGTAACAACAACCGTGACCCTGGGACCATAATCTGAAAAATAATATTCCTCTACATCAAAATATGGTACGATGTAGGAATTGTCACTGGCCAGACTGCGAAGGGCCAAGCCTTGCTGTACTTGTGAACACCCACATATACTGCTTGTCATGTACAAAAAGTATGTCAGCACTCCGAAAAACTTGGTCATGGGGCATGTGAGAAAAGGACCAAAACAGTCTCTAAAGAACACAGTCACTAGATGGACATCAGTTTCCCATTGGTCCGAGATAGAACTACAGGGGAGGCAGTAGGCCCTTTTTAATGAAGACCATCTCGGGCTTGGCCTTCTCAACCACTGTAGGCAGCATACTTCCCTTTTACCATTTAGGGCCATAACTGCTCCAAACCAGGTCATGCTATAAATATAGCCAAAGAGCAGGGCTGTTCCTGTGTAGATGCAAAAGTACCGTATAGACCTGAAAGAGCTCATGATCCCTGTGTAGAAGGCCAGGACGCTGGAGAGGGTGGTGATCGTGATGGACACTGCCACATGTGCACAGACCCTGGACATTCTCTCTCTTATGCTGTCCATGAGGCTGGTCTTCTGCCAGGCAGAAATCATGATGAACATGTCATCAACACCAACACCTGTTAACGAGGAACAGAATCTTCATACATGTTAATATACATTAATAGTTAAATAGATGGACCATTTTCTTTCTCTATGTCATTTATCCTGTACAATCTTTGCTTAAATTCTATGTCTTCCATAACTAGAAGCTTTCTCTAGTTGCCTCTGAATTCACAACAGAGTTCGTCACTCCTTCCTCAGTAAAAAGCCTTTGTTTACACATAGCATGGTATATTCTATTCCAAGTCTTTACTCGCCTACTAGGTAATCAGTTCCTTTCCACCATGAGATTTCCTGATTGGTTTGGAATAGAACATAAGAACATTTGAGGACTCTGAAATCACCAATGAAGACTGGGAGAAAAGACTACAAGGAAAGGGAACTAAGGAGGACAGAGTGAGCATGTCTCAGATAAAACTGTAACTCCCTCAAACTTTCTATGAGAGTTGACACACTTGCACTCTTGTGTGCCTTTCTTTCCATGTACTGGTATCTCCTCAGTACTTGGAACTGAAATGTTGATCTTAATTTCAATTTACTTTTCATATTTTGGAAAGTAAACAACTTTGAAGTTGGAAGAATACTGGGAATTGGAACCTGGCCTCTACCTCAGACATCCCATGGGTGTGATCCAGGTAGAAGGTGTACATGGACACAAAGCTGTGGAGTCTGCCACTCCCTCCATTGTGGCACCCTACTGCTGCTGGTCGTGAGGGTTCCAAACCTGCTCAGCTGGAATAATCAGATCTTGAACTGATGTTTGTCAGATATTTCAAAACCAATTTTATTTCCTACAGAACCGTCTTCAGAAATTGTCCTCATATATTTCTTGGTTAAATTTCAAAAATCACAAAAACACACACACACTCCTATGTTTAGACCATATAGCAATGGCTTATTGTAAAACAACAGCATATGCTTTAACTGTAGTTATTTATGGCTTCAGGGTGCACCAAGTGACTGAGTGTGTGTTCACGAAGGTGTGCGCTAAAGGGCCAAAACAGACATCCAGTACACATGACTGTCTCCTCTAGAAAGCAAGGAACAGATTCTTCCAAGTTGCTTACTTTCTAAATATAACGCCTTTGTTTTCTCATGTTTTCTATTAAATTCTGAAAGTACCATAAGTACAACAAAAAATTGAAAACAACTAGAATTCCACTCCTCAGGGATAATCCCTACTAGCAATTCAATGCATGTCCACCTAGAATTTGTTCTACGCAAATATACACAGCTATTTCTCAATTTCAAATCTTTTGTAGTCAGAAATTTTTATTTAATGGTCATAGAAGACTGACTATCATTCCAATATTTTACATTTGCTACATTTGATTTGACAGATCTCATCCTGCTGTGATTGTTTCTGATACTTCCTTGCTCTGCCTGTGATCCTTGCCTGATTACACCACCAGATTCTGAGAAGAGGGATTCGTGGGTCAAAAGCACTCTCTCAGTCTTTTGATTTGTTGAAAACTTGTAGCAATTTACATTTTCCCACAGCACAATAAGGAGGGTGTTCCTTTGCACACAACCTTCTCCAAACCTTCAATCTTGCTGGGATGAGTAAGAAAACAAGCTGTCACTCTTAGTTTGATTTGTATTCCTTGATTAATTGAGAGATCAAATTATTTTTCTTTTATTTTCAGAGACTTCTATTTTTTTGTGTATGAACTGTTATTTACGTTCCCTATTTGTCTATTTGGAGTATAAGACTTTTCCAGCTCCAAAGACACATAATTCCATGTGATTTTCCTTTTCCGTGGCACCTCATGTTGAATCTGTGCGTCCTACAGACAATCCCTTCCCTCACCTACCCCACATCTCACATGCAAACAATGGGCAGCTTTACGTTTTTTCACTCACCTAGAAGGAGAAAAGGTGAATTTTTCGCTAGGATCACAAATGGCACTCCAATGTGCAGCATCAGGCCAAAGCTGCTCACCACTGCCAAGACAGCAGAAAGCACTCCCAAGGCTGCAACCAATGCTTTGTTTCATATGCAGTCTAACCTGTAAATTTGAAGGGAAAAATCATGGAATTTGTGGTGGCAGCCTCCACATTGAAATTCCAATTGATAACATTCCTGACTTGGACATCTAGTCAGAAACCTCTGGGGCAATAATTTCCACACCTGTCTGCTAGAGACCTTAAAATTCCCAGGCACTCTCTCAGATGGAACGGTAAGGATGGAAAAGTTGGCAATATATACTTTTACCAAACTTCTGGGTGAGTCCTATACAGGTACCCAAGCACTAATCCACTGACTAGCATTTCAGAATCACAAAGATTTACTAAAATACTTCAGATGGGCAACTGCACTCTGATATTCAGAAAGGTGTGAATGGAGTATAACAGGTAAGGGATGGGCCTTAGTCCAGTTTCTGCTGCTATAACAAAATACTTGATGGATAATCTGTAAAGAAAAGAGGTTTATTTAGTTCTGCTGTGGGGGGATCCAAGAGCATGATGTTGGCACCCTGGCAGGCCCTGCTCATTGTGTCATAAAACGGTAGATGGCATCGTAGTGGGAAAGTGTGAGACAGAGAGAGCACTGGCCAGACGGGAAGCCAGAAAAATTCAGGGACTAGACTCACACTTGCTGTAACAATTTGCTCTCTTGCAGCAATTAGCCAGGGTCCCTTGAGAACTACATAACTCCCCTTTGAGGGGGCAGAACATCATGACTTAACTACCTTCCTTTAGGCCCTGCTTCCTGAAGGTTTCACCACCTCTGAATACCACAGTGGGACCAAGCTTGCAGTGCACAGACCTTTGGAGCCACACTTGGATCACACCCCATCTGCAGCAGAAGGCAAGCAGTACCAGAGACAGAACACAGACCAGGTTACCTTCCTACCCACTCTTGAGCTCCAACTGGCCAAGAACAGAACATAAAATAGCTCCTGCATTTCAAGGCTAGTTCATTGTACTCTGTGGTTAACAAAACATACGAGAGCTTTGTTTTAAATGACTTTCAAAATTTTTCTCTACTGGTGAAGTGTGCTCTGTAGAAAAGTTGCCATTAACTTGGAAAAAAAAAAAAAGCTGAAACATGCTGTATTTTGAATGTGCCTCTTTCCTTGTCAGGCCAACAGAAATGAGAATATAGAAGATGTGGTTGAAAAACCTTGTATTTGTATTTTTTAAAAATTTATTACAGTAAGAGACACATTGCCATTAACCCCCTCAGAATAATCTCTCTTGCTTCAAATACACTTCACTCATCGTGTCACTTTCTTCAGCAGTAACAGAGTCCTCTTTCTGCATTGTGTTTAGTTGGGCTGTTGTGGCTGCCTCAAGTCCTGAATTGATTAGTTGATTCACAACACTGACCTTTCATGGTCATTTTGATTATGGGGAAGAGCCAGACGTCTCATGGTGCCAGATCCAGTGAATATAAGGTAGATGAGAACCCGGTGTTGTTTTTATGATTGCTGTACACAGACCTTTGAGACACATTTGGATCATATCCAGTCTATAGCAGAGGGCAAGCAGTATCAGGGACAGAACACAGACTGTTACCTTCTCACCTGCTCCTCAGCTCTAACTAGCCACAAATGTAGCAAAGAATAGCTTTCCATTACATGACACTTGGCAGCAGCATTCATCGAAAAAAATTTTTTTGTCATGACTTGTAAAGACTCTTACAAAAGAGGATTTTCAGGACTGCTTCAGATATTGGCAAGAACAATGGGATAAGTGTGTTCAAAGGAAAGAGAAGTTACTTTGAGGGGAATTAATGACAATGTGTCTTTTACAGTAATAAAGTTTTTAAATTTGAACATTCACTGTACACTTAGATCATACCTGTAGCAAGACATTTTAAAGTATGATTCAGTACTTTATCTCTACAACATCCACGACACTACATTTTAAAATATTGACAATAACCTCTAGTTTTAGATACTACTTGCTAGAAATTGCTTCAAAACAAATGACTGATACCTGCCCTCCAGATATTTTAATAGGGGAGAGAAACCAAGTTTGGACTTGAAATCTAAAAGGGACAACTGAGGAGCTGGATCCAGTGATTCCAAAACAGCAGGAACACAATTGAAGTCCTTCAGGCAAGGCCACATTTAAATATCAAAAATTTCATATTATACGTAAAAGTTCTACACTGTGGTTGTATTTCACTTTTTTCCAAACTGCACGTGCTATGAATTAAAATTAGGGACCCAAAACAACATGCAAATACAAATTACAGAGCAAAAGTAAGTTGCTCTTTTATAATAAACTTTTATAAAACATCGATATTCGTATATATGAGTTTAAGATAAGAAAAAAACGGGGTCCAGTGAGATGGCTCAGTGGCGTAAGCGCCTGCCTGGCAAGCACGAGGTCCTGAGTTCGACTCCTGGAACCCACATATGAAAAAGGGGTCGGTGATATCGCTCAGCAGCACGGGCACCTGCTGGTGCGCGAGGTCCTGAGGTCGACCCCTGGTACTCACACACACAAAAAAAGAAAAAACCAAAATGAACAAATCAGAAAGATAATGAAGATAAATGTTATATGTGAAACTTTTCTTCCCACCTCTTCTTTTGAGCTTCTGCATTTTTCTGATGTGAAACTTGAAGGAGATGGGAAGTGATGTGCATTGGTGGTGATAGTAATGAACTGGATGTTAACTTCAATTTCTTTAAATTTCCTTGCATTTAATGTTCATTAGACTATGGAAGGCAACTTGTTCTCTAGGTTGTTTCTACTTTTTACATTGCTTCAGTCTTTCATTTTAGGCAATGATTATCAAAACCCTAAATATTTTTTCATAAAGTTTTTATACTAAGATCTAACACTGACTAGGGAAGATGTGGGAATTCAAACACAGTTGTCTCCTCTTATTTATGGTTTTGCTTTTTGTGGTTTCAGGTACCTATAGACAACTGTGGTCCAAATATATTAAGTGGGAAATTCCAGAAATGAACAATTCATAAATTTATTTGTTTGTTTTTTGAGACAGGGTCTCACTATGTAGTTCAGGCTGGCTTTGAACTCCTTGTGTATCCCAGGCTGGCCTTGAACTCATGGCTATCCTCCTGCCTCAGCCTCCCAAGTGCTGGGATTACAGGTGTGCACCACCACGCCCGGCCTTAAGTTTTAAATACCTCTTATTATAGCACGTTGTTCTGATTGTTTATCGTTGGTTATTGTTAACCTCCTACTGTGCCTGATTTATAAGTTAGACTTAACTGTAGGATGTGTATGTCGGAAAGAACATTGTAGCCATATGGTTGGGTGCTCGCTTGTGATTTAGGTATCCACTGAGGCCCTCAGAGCATGGCCCCCAGGATAAGGACAGCTGTACCTTCCCGAGTTGTGTTTGTCTAAGCGACTCAGACTCTGTAACACTTTTCTCAATAAATTATTATCATAATCATAACAGTTCAGCTTAAAGGAACTCTTTAAGTTGACTTATAAATACTACAAAACTCTATAAAACTTAAGAACTTTATATGGAATAGTAAGAATTACCTATGAAATAATTTGTTTTTACCAAAAAAAGTCAATGGAAAGAAAGATTTGTAAGTAAAACAATGCAGGAATTTGATGAATACAATTGCAGATATCCCAGTACCCATGAAAGAGTCTGGTTTAAACAGTTAATCAGAACCACCAAGGAAGAACCTTAGAACTTACGTCTCCTTGAACCGAACTCTGCAGGTTCTGACTCAGTAGGTTTGTAGTGAAGCTGCAGACTCATTATGTCTAAAATTGTCCTCATACAACTCCAACTTACAAGCAGTGGTGGCCATCAGTGGCAGCAAAATGGCCAGTTTTCTGAATTTCCTATTCCCTTAGCAGGGATAGGCCACATTATTATTACTACACTTGGAAAACAATGTTTATGTTTGGTGAAGGATCCACATCTCCTTTGCAAGGTAATGATTCTATTGTCAGTTTTTAAAATTTACAATGCATTGAGAAGGGTTACAAATTTTATCAAAAACTATCCAATACTTGGTGTAGGTTTTGTCACTTCCAGAGAATCAGAAAATACTGAAACACTGTGGAAGCACGATGGACCACTACTTGCTACTGCTCGAATTATAATGCAGTTCAAACCACAGTGTGAACTCCTGACCTAGTCTTATTATTCAAATGACTTCACTGGAAGATAAACAATAAATAGAGAACCCTAAAAATTTGTTTGAATTGGATCACTCACAGGTAAATGCACATGTGCAAGCTGTAACCCACACGTGTGTGCGCCAGACAGGCAGGAGTGGTTATCTCCTGGGAGCTATCTAGGAAGTTTCTCCCAGAACAGAGATAGGAGACTCTCAGTGATACATGAGGAGAGGGAAAAACAAATGTCCAAGAACTTACAGGAGTATTCACAGGAGGGTCACTTTTTTATTCAAGCTCAGAGAATGCATATAGCAAACTGCTATAACAGCATCCCTGTCTTAAGAATTTCCCCACCCCCTTTCCTCCACTCTTGGAGCGTGCTTCAACCCGTGAAGCAGCTCAGCAAGGTGACAGGGAGGATCAGAGGAAAGAGAGGCAAGTCCCTCTCTCCCCATCATGGGCTATCCCATGTAGCACACTTCAGTTAGCAGAGATGGAAAACCCTTACCTTTGTCACTTCCAGAGAATCAGAAAATACTGAAACACTGTGGAAGCACGATGGACCACTACTTGCTATTGCTCGAATTATAATGTAGTTCAAACCACAGTGTGAACGTTACCATTTGTATTTACTGCAAGGACATGGACATCTGAATTCTGACTGGAGGACTTGATCTTAGAATGGCCACAAAAGTCACAGGGTCTAACTGAGTTCTCCTGGGGAAAGGAAGAACTCACTCTACCTTTAAAGATTGAAAGGAACAAAGGGAGCCAAAAATAAAATGGCTTTATGTTGCTACCTCATGAGTCCCATGTATTCTAGATGTTGGTACATAAGCATAAAGTCCTTTTTTTGTTTTTTGGTACCGGGGGTTGAACTCAGGACCTCGTGCGCCAGCAGGTGCCCATGCCACTGAGCGATATCACCAGCCCTTTTTTCATATGTGGGTACCAGGAGTCGAACTCAGGACCTCGTGTTTGCCAGGCAGGCGCTTATGCCGCTGAGCTATCTCACCGGCCCTTATAAGCATGAAGTCTTGAAGCAGAGATATAAATCTATACAAGATTTTTCTGCATGAGTCTTTGCAATCATTTGTAAAGACAGGCAAAAACTGACTAAATTTGCATCTTCAAACCAAAGCTATCTGGTAGAAAAGCTTTGTCAAACCAATTTTTGCTACCTTATAAATTTCATACCACTTTTATGTACACTTTCTCCTACTGACTTAGGGTTAGGGCGAAATGACTATGAAACCTGTTGGGAGGTGCCCTGTTTTTATCCTAGTTGGCTATGACAGTTTCTGGGTTTTTTTTTTTTGTGTGTGTGGGTACCGGGGGTTGACCTCAGGACCTTGCGCGCCAGCAGGCGCCCGTGCCGCTGAGCGATATCACCGGCCCTTTTTTCGTATGTGGGTTCCAGAAGTCAAACTCGGGCCCTCGCGCTTGCCAGGCAGGCGCTTACGCTGCTGAGCCATCTCACCGGCCGTGAATTTTTTTCTTTTCCTTTAATACATAAATTTTTAGCACAGTTCACCCAGTGAGAGAACAAAGCCAATGTATTCTTTTTTTTTTTTTTCCATCAATTTCTGAAAGTTTAGAGCACCTATTTGGTTCCCAAATTTGTACATTTAAGAAATATGATATTGGAAGAGCTACACAGAACTGTTCCCCACCAAGGAGAATATCAAAATTAGTATCACTCACATGCCAGATTTTAGATACTTTGCAAAATTCAGTATCAAAAACTTAAATAGGCAGTTGTGGTGATTCCCAGCACACCTCTACTTAATAACCCTACTGTGTGAGGCAGGGCCCCAATTTTCCTCAGAAATAACTGACATAGTGCAAAATGTCACTTAGGACCTAACACTCTTCTTTGTCAACATAATGTTTCTCTTCACTTTTTCCTCAGATCCTACTGTTTTAATTGTAGTAAAGAGAAACGGAATAAAGAAAAGTTAAGAGGACAATATTCATAACACTGAACAAAAGAAAGGATATAAGAAGCTTCTTTTCTAAGAAGCCAATGATTATCTGGATTACAAAATAAAAGCTCATGACTATAAATGATTTAAACCACATACGGTAAGTCCCTAACTTATGAATGATTTCAGTTCCCGGAGAATTGTTTGCAAATAAGTTTTGTCTGTAAGCCAACAAAGTGAGTCTTATACAGTACACCTGTGAAAGTTTGCAACTTATACTAGGCTGGGGACTTCCTGTATGGATTTCACATGCCAATGATCTATAACTAAATGTTTTAAAGGCCACTTAAAACATACAAAGATGCAAAGAGGATAAGTAATATAACAGGACAGGAAGTGGCTTCAATATTATAATATGATAATGACAACAAGGATTTGACAATTGTTTTCTACCCACAAACACAGCTAGCATAATTTCACTATGACATGAATAGTTTTCAGATCCAATTTAGAAAGGACATTATTTTTCTTGTAAATAATTTCTAAATTGGGTATGGTGGCAAACCCTCATAATCCCAGGACTTGGGGCTAAGGCAGCTCCAGGCCAGCCTGAGCAACATAGCAAGTTTGACACCAGCCTGGACTACACAATGAGACCCTGACTCAAATAAATGAATGAATGAATAAGTCAATGAATGAATGTTGTAATTATAACACTTCAATTATGTTCTATTAAGTACATATTTAATAAGGCTCATTATTTTTATTTGCTATTTTCAAAGCTTTGCTCCTAGATGCATGGTCACGATGCTGGGATACAGCTCAGTAACAGAGCACTTGTCTAGAGCATGTGAGTCCTGGTTCAACCCGCAGCACTGAGAACAAACTGTACAACAGAAGCTGCTTACCTTGGCCACTCCCACTATTGTCAACATCGGCCAAACACAGACAGCCCTGATCAAATTCCTCTTTTTCTCCCAGAAGAGTGGACCACCCACCAGTCACGGGCTTTAAACAAAGACATCTCCCTTCACTCTAAAAAGAAAGGGTTCATTCTTAATAAAAATCCACTTCACATCATGAATTAATTATTTCAAGTAACAGCAAACTAGATTTGGATACTTTTGAGATTAACATTTCTGTATTAACTTTAATTTTTTTGTACTTTGCACACATTCATGAAACCACAAATCTAAATGGATAGAAACATGAAGCAGAGACTTTTCAATACCATTGGTAAACTGGGCTGAAATGTTATACATTTACGTTGGGCTAATCCTACCTTCTGAGACATTTAGGAAAGCACGGCGTAAAGAAATTTTTAAAATATTCTTTCAAGGACCATGATTTAAAATCTCCCAGCACTACTGAGTGCACAGTCCTTAGCAAAAATACCTAACTTCCTTTCAATCTGAACTGCAGCATCTTCTGTTACAGGTGGCTGAAAAGATCCAATGAGATCAAGGAAATCGAGTAACTAATATGGAAACCGGTACATCACAGGTACAGAACTCAAAAGCAGTCATGCCCTCTTGTTATTCCGATCAAAAGGCAAGATGGAAGAGGGCAATTCACACCAAAAAAGAGCCAGAGACCCTGGTTTGCAGTTCCATTTACACCACTAACTACCAGTGTGTCAGAATGAGCATATCCCAGCCCTACCTTCTATTGAGTTACTGTTGTGAACGCACATTGGACCTTTTCAATTATAGCACAGCATCGAATACCTTGGAATTCTACAGTTCACTTTGTTTTTTTTTTCTATTTTACTTTTATTAGTACATGTTTGCAGTACATAATAATTAGCATTTATTGTGGGGAATCAATACATGTACATAACACATCTCACTTTTTCCCCTTCTTTTTTTAACCATTAGATTCATTTATTTATAAGTCCTTATAAGGTTAATTATTTTATATACAGATAAACAGGCAGACTAATAGGCCAAAAAACAGAAAACACATGATAATGATACTAAATCAAGGTATTTACTTTTAGATAAATTGTCCATGCTGCATTACAGTAACTTTATCTCTTTTTCCTTTTGTCTTTTATTTTGCACTTTATTTTTATACATAGTTTCTCATGTTAAGAGAAACTGCGATATTAAATCTTGTTGATTTACTTGTCTGATTTACTTCACTCAACATTATGATCTCAAGGTGCAATCATTTTTGTACAAATGACTCAAGTTTATCTTTCTCTACGGCAAGTATGTGTGAACTAATTCCTTATTTAATTAACTGTCTTGAATTATAAATAAGGAACTAGTAGCTGGGTGTGGTGGCTCACACCTGTAAATCCCAGCACTGACAGAGTCTGAGGCAAGAGGGTCCCAAGTTTGAGTCCCACCTGGGCAAGTGACACCCTGTTTCAAAATAGAAAATAAAAAGAACTGGAGATGTATCTCAGTAATGAAATCCCAAGTGTCACCAAAAAAAAAGAAACTCGGATTTGTATTTTACACTCTATTCATTCAATGTTCAATGTTGATTTCCAGTTCCTCACTAATGCTTAAGTAAATGAAAAATGAAAATCAAACATTACGTGTTCAATGACTACTACCTCCTTTCATGTAAAGGAAAATAATAGCTAATATTTACTGATCGCTTACTAAATGCAGGATGGTTTCTAAATGCTTTGTTAAGTATCCTATGTGAATCTTCACAACAGCTACAAAGTGAATCACAAGTCCTATCATTCAGGTATCCCTGAACATAGAGAGGTTAAGAAACCTGACCCTGAAATCCGAATGAATTACCAGTGGGTGTAGTCGCTAAACCTAGGTGGCTCCTCCACAACCCTGGACAAAAGGCCACCTCTAGCTGACTGCAAACTCTGTTGTCATTTGGGGTTCAAACTGCAGAGGAGGAGCTCACACATTTGATTACACTGTTAGAGGATGACTAGAAAGCAATAATTGGAAGGCGTTAACAGGTACATACACATATATAAGCAAAAATGTAGTTTGAGTCCTTCCAATAATAAACAGGAGATAATCTCTTTATCCCTTAAAACCTCCAGACATTCTCCTCCTGTCACTTGACACCTCATTTGTTGCTGTTTGTTGTGGTTGTAGTGGTGGTGGTGGCTCTGTGGATGGAACCCAGGGCCTGTGCCTGCCAGGCAAGTACTCTACCACTCAGTTACACCCCAGTTCCCACACACACACACTTTTAAGACAGTCTCACTAAGTTTGCCCAGGCTGGGCCTGAACTTTAGATCCTCCTGCCTCAGCCTCCAGAGTAGCTGGGATTACAGGCATGAGCTAACACACCAGGCTTCTTTTAGTTTTTAACATTTATACACATGTTATCTTCCACACCAACATGCCTTAGATTTAGGTTCCCCCAGAGAGGCAGGTTATTTTAATACCTCATTGGCCTAGTACCACACTACAGAAGGAGCATAGAAGATCGGTAGTCGCAAAAATAAACCCAAAAAAAGCTGTGTGAGGAATGTAGGGGTCTGAAGGCAGATTCTGTAATAAAGAGGAAAAGACACATGCTGTTGTTCATACTTGGAACTCAGCATTCTCCATATTACCCTGGTGTCACATCAAATCTCAGAAAGCAAGAATCAGGTCTTCCAGTCCAGGAAAGATGGCAAATGCACGTAGAGTTAGAAGGATACTGCTTTCAAAGGCAGAATTACAAGGACTCAGTGCTGGGGGGTTCTCAATAACAGACACAAAAGGCAAAAGAGCAAAGAAGCCAAGCCAGATGGCCCTGGATTCACGCCTCAACCCCACCTTCCAGCTACATGGCCTTAGATGACCCTTCGTCCTGTCTCCCAACTGTTCTGGCTGTGAGAGAATGAAATGGCCTAATCCACGCAACTGCTTACCCCATAGCAAGCACTTAGTCGATGTGAGGTGAGTGTCAGTGGGAACCTAGCAGCAGTAACGTGGTAGTGGTGGTGGGACTGCAGATTGAACCCAGCACCTGGGCTCTGAGCAAACAAAATTACAGATGCCAATTTGGCCTTCTGGACTACAGATTTAAATGGGAGATGTAAAAGGCTGGCAGCAACATTTGTGTGTATTTGTGGTCCTGGGTATTGAACCTAGGGCTTACACACAATAAGCATGACTCTACCTCTGAAATACACCCCTGTTCTCTGACAGGAAGCTTTAATGAAAATGTTACTAATCAGCAAGAATGTTTCATAATAATTTCATGTGTTTCAATAACTTTCAAAAACTATCTGAGGGCTGGGAGTAGAGCTCAGTGGTAGGGCATGTATACAAGTAGAGAAAAAGGGGGTCTACTGACAAGGCAGGGAAAGAATAGAATAAGGGCCTCATTAGGCTTGATTAAAGAAATTAATAGAAAACCTTACTAAAAGCAGCTTTTGCCTCTGCTGTTAGATTTCAAAGATTAAAAATACGAAGAAGAGAGAAACCAGACCTAAAAAAGCACCAGGTATCACAATGAACATAAGAATTTACCAGGAAGAGCTGACAGACCAAGCACAGAGGAAGCCAGAAGCATAGAAAATCAGATAACTACCCCTAACTGCATTTCCAATAAAATGCAAAGGAGGCAAGGGGTGGCCACCTGACTAAAAAGAAAACTCTTATTTAGTATATAAAAATACACACACCTAAGCATTTTTAATATACATGTTTTTTTCACTCTAAGGTCACTATACTTATTACTGCACTAGATACGCACAAATCCCCTTCCTTAATCACTAAGCTGCCTTTCTATAAGCGCCCCCCCCAACTTTAAGAGCAGGAGGAAATCAAACAAAGCCCACCAAAAGAAATGTACACATAGAAGGGGGTGCCGAGCTAGGGTCTTGTGGCCTGGAATCCCTAAGAAGACAGCCCAGAGAGCCAATCAGGTTGTGACAAGTTCCAGGTACCCACCTAGGGGGAAGAATAATTATCATCTGATAAAATGAGCCAGGGACAAAGGCCCAGGGAGGATCAATCTTTCTGGAACCTCTTGCCCTCTCTTTGGAGCAGATGTCTTCTACTTTTTCCCCCTTACAAATAAAGTGTCTTCCTTTCTTAAACTTCATCCCTTTAATTCATTACTGGTGCTAAGTTTACAATCCCAGCTGCTCATCCCAGCAGTGCTCACCCCAGGCATGACACAAGGTCCTGGATGTCATATTTAAACCCCCAGGACCTGAGGCAGGAAGACTGGCAACTTTGAGGCCAGCCTGGAAAACTTAGGAGAGACCCCACCTCAACATAATTTGGGGGAATTTTTTGTTTCTGTATTTTGGTTTGGTTTGTTTTAGTGTTGAGACATGCTCTAGCTACCTAGCTCAGGCTGGCCTTGAACTTGCTATGTACCACAGACTGGCACTGAACTTGCAATTCTCCTACCTCAGCCTCTCAAGTGCTGAGATTACAGGTGTGTACCACCACACTTGGCCCAAAATAAAATTTAAAAAGGGATAGGTATGTAGCCCAATGGTAAAAGCACCCCTGGGTTCGATCCCTAGTACTAAAAACAAGAAAAAAAGAAAAACGCAGCACTAAAAATAAATATATACACATCCTGTATATAACTGAAATTGTT
The DNA here is from genome assembly GCA_028451465.1 of Erethizon dorsatum. NCBI lineage: Eukaryota > Metazoa > Chordata > Mammalia > Rodentia > Erethizontidae > Erethizon > Erethizon dorsatum. The sequence continues at coordinate 64,615,356 of CM051833.1, forward strand.
CTGAGGGATGCGACTTGCTAAACAACTGAAAAACTTTATACTATTGCTGTTGGATTTCTTTTTCCTGCAATAAGCATTTCAATCAAGAAGTTGTACTAGCTGGGCATGCTGGTGCACGCTGGTAATCATAGCTACTCAGGATGAGGCAGGAAGAGCCCAACTTCAAAGAAATCCTGGGCAACCCTGTCTCAAAATTAAATAAAAGGGCTGGGGACATAGCTCAGTGGTGGAGCACTTGCCTACCATGCACAAGGCCCTAGGTTCAAGTCTTAGTACCACCAAAAAAAAAGTAACATAAACATTCATGTGAGCTGTAAATACAGCACACCAATTGCACATAATAAAAAATTCCTTAAACTCTCACAAATAACTTGTAAATTGTTTTCAGAACAAAATCTCTTAATTCTTCCTCTCTTCACCATAAAAATAAACTCAGCAATCATCCTGTTTACATACTGCTAATACATTAGTCTCTCTCTCTCTCTCAGGCTGACACACTTTAGTTAAAACCCATAGTTTTCTCTGCAGTATCTTTCAAGTTGTGTGTACAAGATGTGTGTACGTGTAAGATACGATTTCATATTTAAAGTAAAAGATACCAAAGAAATCTATAAACTTCTCCAGGCACTTCAGGTCTGCTGCAGAACTTGATTGGGAGGAGGTGCTCATAAAATCAGCTTAGTTCATGTAAACTGCTGTGGTCTGCAAAATAAAGAGAGAATGGGAGCTGTAATCCTATTGCGGGCAGCACTGGGGTGTTAGTGAGGCCTCCACGGCAGCCACCGGCTGAGAACTCTTGGCTGGCTCAGAGACCTGTAGAAAAGTCGCCTGCGGATATCGGGGCACCGCGCCACGTCTGCAATGCAATCCTTAAGACGCGCCCTTTCTCAAGATGCTCAAAGGATCAACACGCTTTGCGTTCCAGGCTTGCTTGTTTTGATGCAAACATTCTCCCTTAGAAGCCCACACCAGGAATCCCCCAAACCATCCCACCCTTCGAAGAACGCGTCCTGCATACAAAGCAGGGAAAGGACCGAGGTCCGAAGTTTCCAGCATCCGCGCTTCTTACCTGACGCCGAGTGGAGCGGACTCCGCTTCGCCTTCCAGCGGACCCTGTCCTCAGACTCCCTCGGAAACACTGACTGGGACCTGGCGGACCAGACAGCGGTAGCCGGGTACAGAGAAAAGCTCCCCTCAACCTCCCAAGTTGTCCCCACTCCCGCTCGAAGCCGCCTGGCGCCGCAAAGGAGGCGCGAGACCCCAGACGCCGCCGGCGCCGCGGTCACCTGCAGAGACTGGCAGGGGAGACCGGGCAAGTACCACCGATCACACAGCAGCAATGGAGGAGGCGGGGAGCGGGTGAAGCACCAAGCGCACGGCTTGAGAGTGACACCTCCAGCCTCCTAATCCCTAGCTATCCTCGCCCGGTTGTCTTGGCGACCAACCGCGGGCGCCACCGCGCAAGGCAGACGTCGCGCCGCGGGGTCGGCTGGGACTTGTAGTCCAGCTCAGGCAAAGAAACTGCGCCGCGGGACGGCCTGGGAGTTGCAGTTCTGTGCAGCTCAGTGGCTGTGCCGCGGGGCCGCCTGGGAGTTGCAGTTCGGCGCAGCTCAGGGGCTGTGCCGCGGGGCCGCCTGGGAGTTGCAGTCCAGCGCGGCTGAAGCAGGGAAAGCGGACGCGGTTTCGAGTGGGCCGCCGCCAGAATCCAGTTGCTGCTGGGCCGAGGGTCGTTGTAGCAGCTGCCTACTCGACTTCAGCAAAGAGAAGAAAGCAGTACAGTTCTTTTCCCATTCCTAGGAGCACTTCCTCAGACACTGGCTCAGCAGAAGGTTCGCCCGCGCCCGGGCTCCGCGCGTGGACCGCACCCTCCGCTCCTGCTCCTCCAAGGCAGGGAGTGGGGGCGGGGCGGCGCGAGTTCCCGAGCCCAGAGGTCGGGATGTGGCAGAGCTGAGATCAGGTCTCCGTTTCTTTCTAGCCTGTGAACCACTGTTGCGTGACTCCTGACGCACGTTTGTTATCCTTTTTACTGTATTTAGTATATTCAGTTTCTTTTTAGTAATTCTAGGATTTCCTGTGTATAGGGTGTGCAGATATTTAGCTTCCCCAAATAATCCCAATTTTTTTTCTTTCAAATTCAGGGTAAGTATACCTTGTCACCAATCTTGAAATTTTACTTGTTTGCTCCTTTTTCAATGGATTCCAGTTTGGGCTTTGATTTTACTGCTTTCCACCACCAGTGCATATTATCAGTAGAAAATATAATTCTAAAAGTTACTCTATTTTTTTGTTTTTTGCAATAGGGACCCAGGCCTCATACAAGCTAGGTAAGCACCCTACCACTGAACTATACCCACAGCCCTTATCACTGTATTTTTTTAAAAAAATAAAAGAATTTCATGATGATAAGATCATTTTACTTACTACTTTAATATTGAACCACATAACTTTGGTTCTAATGAAAAAAATTACTTGAATGGCCAATAATAAAATCAGTAAATTAGGATACTATTTTATCACAGAATTCAAGTTACTGAAACATTTTTACTTAAAATGTTTGGAGCTGGTGATGTTCCTCAGTGGTAGAGCACTTGCCTAGCATATAGAGGGCTTGAGTTTGATCCCCAATACTGCAAAAACAAGACAAATAACAAAAAATATTCATAATACAAAAAGTGATAAAAAAAATGCAGTGAATGTTTAAATTAAAAACATTGCACTAGAAGGCACATTGCCATTAATCCCCCTCAAAATATTGCTTCTCACTTTGAACACACTTATCCATCATTCTTGCCACTTTCTGAAGCAGTTCTGGAAATCCTCTCATGAGTGTCCTCACAAGGTTGATCATAATTACAGGGAATGCTGCCACCAAGTGCCATCCAACTGAAAAGCAGGCTTGCAAAAACATGAATTACTGATTGTAGGGTAGTAATACAATTACTAATTATAGATACTGATGGTAGGATTGGCCATATTGAACTTGCGGTGTGTGCATTATTAGGGATGTATTAGGAAGTGGGTTCTCTTCCTTGGGAAAGAGTTTGTGGCTAGAGATATGACCTGGGGGATCCTCATAGATGGTAGATCAGCTACCTGGGAGGACAAGGTGAGAGTATACAGACTGAAAGGCGTGAGAAGTGAAATTCAGAACACAGAGAATACTAAGTAGGGCTAGAAGGAAGTTGGGGGGAATCAAAGCAAGGAGGGTGAGAAGGCCATGTGGTATGATATAAGGAAGGAATGGAAAGTCGGGAAGCTGAGACAGAAAAAACTCTTCCCAGGACTAGCACTATAGTAAAGGTGCAAGTGTTAAAAGGGTATCAGAAAACTAGTAGAGGAAATATCTTAGTCCAATTGGACTTAAATAACAACACACCTTAGAGGAAGTAATTTGTAAACTGCAGAACTGTGTTGCTGACAGTTCCTGAGGCTGGGCAGTCCATGGTCAGTGTCTACTGTGGCCCTTTTCTCACAGATGGAGCCTTTTGCCCCATGCGTCCTCACAGGGTGAAGGACCAGACAGGCTCCTTCAGGCTTCTGTAAGGGCCCAGTCCCATTCCTGACAGCAGAGCTCTAGGACCTGATCATCTACCAAAGGCCAGCACAGAATACAATGTTAATTTTCAACACTTGAATTGGGGGGGGGGCACAAACATTAACCACAGTGAGGGAAATATATGAAATATAAGATTCTGATTGATTTGCTGAGCATCTCTCCCACTTTTATCTGGTGTCCCTTCCCAGATTTCAGAGACTGGAAAATGAAAAACTATATTGAAAGTGAGACCTTGCATTCCTCTGACAGCACTGTGTCTAGAGATTCAGACTTGCTTTAGGTTTTGCTGTTCACGTGCGTGCATGCCAGATTTCAGGTTGGAATCCACTTGAATTGGAAGAAATATACTGATTCATCTAACTGTGTCAGCATGAATCTGGGGCCAATCCATCAACTTTCTGACACCCAGACTGCAGCTCAGAAGTGATATTCCTGCAGCCCTCGGCCAAGCCTTCATTTCCTTATTGCATAGCTTTCTAATTGTCATCATGATTAGCTGCAGGGGAGAGTCATCTGGAATGGGCCCAGGTTTCAATCCCGCTGTGGCCAAGACAAATATCTCCCAGAGTGCTTTTGAGGTATGAGGACATCTAGAGCTGTCATGGTGACAGTTCAGCTGAACTTTGGAGAAGCAGCTGCTTCAAGGGCAGCCCCAGTCTTTCTGAGAAAATACAGGGGCTGTAATGACAACTGCCCCTGCTGTTCCAGAGTTTCCTGGTGGTGTGACAGAGACAATCATGCCCTGTTGTAGTTTGGAGATTTGGGGATATCGCCAATGTGCTCCTGTCCCTGCTCAGTCATTGCTGATGAGAGCAGAGCTTCTACCACTTCCCAGAAAGTTAGAAGCAACAGTCCAGAGGGCTGGTGCAGGGGAAAGAATTAGTAGTTGTCAGTGTTGAAGCTGCCAGCCTATTCAGCCAGCTACAGAGGCAGCCAGAAAATACTGGGACTAGTTGCCCAGGGCCACACCCACGGCTTTGAAAGAGGAGTAATAGCTGTCAATGATACCAGGACCCCTAGGGCTGCCAGAGGGAAAAGCACGTTAAGGCTTAGGCCTCATTTTTATCAACTATGCCTTGTTACCCCCACAAATGCTACCATTTTAAGTATTTACATCTCCATTTCTCAACAGAATAGAGAAGTGCTAAATGACAGGAAGGGATTTAAATCCACAGGTTTATGGTATTGAAGCCTAATCTTTTTCTTGTTTTCAAACATTCTTCATGTATGTCCCTAATCGAAGACACATTATTTCTACCATGTTTAAGTATATCCCTTATTATTTCAGTGTAGAGTGTGAAGATTATAGTGCGTAACTCCTTTCTGGGATTTATTATTTCAGTGTACTAAAATGGAAGGAAATATCTTAATAAAGTTAATGCATCAAATAAGGTATGTTAGGTGACAAATAGTAACCAGATCAGCATATTTGAGGCAAAGCAAACTTTATTGAAGAGTTAGTGGAAATACTCAGTGAATTCAAGTAAAAGCTAAACAGCCAGATATTCAGTAAAAAAGGAATTGAAGCATGACAAGCTTTCAAGGCTTGCAGGCATTATTTAGAGTGCACATAAAGGATAACTCACTGCTAACCCCAAACATTTCTATCTCATTAAATTTTTCAAGCTATCAGTACACATAGTGCAACGTGCATAGATGTTTACCTCTAGGTCAGTCACAAAAGTGAAGTAGTGAATTACAGACCTCACTCAGCTATTCACACTCACTTGCCCTCAGATGGGGTGGGACAGTAGAGATTCTTTGCCATGAAGCAAAAAAAAAAAAAAAAAAAAGTGCTAGGTAGGTGAAAGCAACTGAAACCCATATCTTGGTTCATGTTTGCATGTGCACACAAGGAGCACAGGCAATTCACACAGAAATACATGTATGGAGAAGGACACAATTACTAGTAACTGTGTATGTTGCAAGATAACTAAATGTGTACTTAAAGGAGTCCCAAATGCCTTCTAGAAGATTCAAGCTTTACTAATGGTAAAATGTTAGAAGATGCAATTTATGCAGAATGTCATTTGTCTTTTGCTAATTTAACCATTTTAATTTTCTTTCCCCTGTATGTGAGGTTTGATTTTAAAAATGTATATTTTACAATTTAAAAACTTATTACAGGGCCGGTGAGATAGCTCAGTGGCATAAGTGCCCAGCAGGCACGAGGTCCTGAGTTCGACTCCTGGTACCCACATAAAGGAAAAAAAAAGGGCTAGAGGAGCAGTGCCCACCCCCAGGGGAGTGAGAAGACCTTCACCAGAAGACAGGCACTCCACCCCGGTGTGCCTGAACTGACCCGTGCTGGAGGAGCATGCCCAGGCCCAGGGTAATGAGAAGACCCACACTGGTCAAGCAGCCCCCCTCCTGCAGGGGAGCACAGCACAGGGCAGCAGAGGGAAGGAATAACCAGCTGGTCTGATCCTTGGCCAGAACAACACCGTGAAGATAAGAGAACAACCAGGCCACATGCCTGCGTACATTAAGTTCCACAACCATGGTCTGCAACAACCCCTGCCCCATGGTCTGCATCCAGAAGAGAAAAGAGGGCTGACCATATTCCCCAGCTACCAGTGGGAGCAAGGATATGCCTTTGCTGGATGGTAACCACATACTGAGGGGACTGGACAGAGAGGTCCTCTGGTGCAGGAAAGGCATCGCAAAAATCCATAGGCCCTACAGCTTGGCATTGAAAATTGTGACTGGCTGGATCCCAAGAATGCAAATCTGGGAAGGAAACCGCTCATCAATAACACAGGAATTTTTTTGGACTCAATCTTTTTTCAATTTTTCTATTTTGTATTTCTTTTTTCTTTCCTTCATTGGGTTTTGGGGGCTTTAGAGTTTTTCTCCACAATTTTTGTTCTGTTTTTACTTTCTTTTTTCTCCTTTTCTCTATTTCCTAACATCTTTTTTTTTTTGCTTCCTATTTTTTTATCTCCTGCATTTGTTCTCTGTTTATCTTTCATTTTCTTATCCAATCTTTTCAGCAACTATTAATTTCTATTACTGTTAATTTCCTTTTACTCCTCAATCAAACCACCTATCTTACTTTTCTCTCATCTTTCTCATAACCCATTAATTATTCAAATTTTGTTTTTTCATTCTGTGGTTCCCTGCCCCCTCCACCTTTACCAATATAACTACTAAACTTTATAAATCTCTAGATACCTAACTTTACACTGTTACAGCAAGATCACAAGATTCACTCACAGGAAGACGAGATTCGAGAAACAAATGAATTCTTTAACTGATGCTGGCTGGGGACAGCAGAAGCTGACCCTGAGCTTTTGTGTCCCCCTCCTTAAATACACTTTTGGAGGCCTTACAAAGTCCTTGGTTGCCATGGAAACTGCATTCTTCACTATATCACCTCTCTGGAACTTTACAAGGTTCTTCTCAAATATCAGGCTAATTAACACAGGGGATGGGGTGCTAAAACCATTTGTTTCCCCTTTTGTGGTTTTATGACCACAAGATAGTGATAAAGAAAACCCGTTTGTTTATTTGTGATAGCACCATCTGTTTCTCCTCTTTGAAGTTTATGGCTACAGAAAGGGCAGTGGGACTAAAGTTCATCTAAAGGTTTTTACCTATTAGTTAAATTCAGAGGTTAAAAAACAAAATGGAAATATTCTTGCCCTAATAACACTATTGCTATTGAATATTATGCTGTTGTTACTAGAGGTAAAGTTATTCCATTTAGTAGATAGTTACTCTAGGTCAGTGGTAGGCTAATATTTGGTTTGTCTTAGTGTTCATACTATAATTATAGATCTCTTTTGTAGGCACAAGGGTCCTTAGGGTTTGTCAATGTTCAGTTTGTATTTGATACTATAATTGATACTGATTTTATTACTGTAGCTAAATGGCATAACTGTTGCTATTAATTGGTTTTCTTTCTTTTTTTTTTTCCTTTATGTGGGTACCAGAAGTCGAACTCAGGACCTCATGCTTGCCAGGCAGGGGCTTATGCCACTGAGCTATCTCACCAGCCCTGGTTTTCTTGAAATGCCAATATCTGTATTGCCTTGGGATCACTAACAATACTATGGACCATTCATGGAAAACTATGTACTGGGGCAGATATGCTGCAAACTTCCACCTCAAGTACACAGAGTTGGTTGGATCCTGGGACAGAGGCAAACCTAGCAATGCACAGAGGACACTACTAAGGAGTAGATATTAACTAAAGAGCTCTCCATACCAGAAACAAAGCTTTCCACTAAAATTAATGCATAAGCCTCAGCCCAGAAAAATAAAGAAACATCTTATCATGATAAAAACCCTAAAAAAAAAAAAACAGATATGAATGGGCCTTTATCACAAGGTGATAAAAGCCATTTATGACAAACCTGTTGCCAGTATCATATTAAATAGGGAAAAACTGAAATCTGTCCTTCTAAATCAGGAATAAGACAAGGATGTCCCATATCACTCCTGTTCAACATAGTACTTGAAATATTAGCAAGAGCAATTAGGCAAGAAAAAGAAATTAAAAGGATATGTATAGGAAAGAAAGAAATCAAATCATGATTATTTGCAGGTGACATGATCCTCTACATAGAACTCAAAAATAATCCACCAAAAGACTCTTAGAATTAATAACCAAACTCAGTAATGTAGCAGGCTACAAAAAACAAAAGTCAATAATATTCAATACTATTCCTGTAAACTTATAATGAACCCACTGAAAATGGAATTATAAAACTATACCATTTGTAATGGCAGCAAAAAAGTTAAATGCTTAGTAATTAACTTAAGGAAGTGAAAGACTTCTACAATGAAAACTACAGCACTCTGAAAAAGGAAATCAAAGAGGATATCAGAAAATGGAAAGATATCCCCTACATCTGGGTCAAAATGGCCATACTCCCAAAATAGATATACAGAATTAATGCAATCCTAATCAAAATTACAACACTATTCTTCACAGAACTGGAGAAAACAATTCAAAAATTCATATAGAACCAGAATATACCCAGAATAGCAAAAGCAATCCTGGCAAACTAGGTGGCATCACAATCCCAGACTTGAAGTTATATTACAAAGCTACTGTGAAAAAAACAGCATAGTACTGGCACAAAAAAAGACATGACAGTCAGTGGAACATAATAGAGGCTACAGAAACAATACCAAGCACATTTAACTATTTGATTTGACAAAGTAGCCAAAAATTGTACACTGGAGGAAATATAGCCTCTTTAGTAAATGATGCTGGGAAAACTGGCTATCCAAGTGAAGAAGACTGAACGTAGACCCATATACTAAACTAAAATCAAATCAAAGAATTTAATGTTAAAAGAGAAACACTTAAGCTCCTGGAAGATAAAATACGTAAAACTACTGAAATCATAGGCATAGGCAAGGACTTTCTGAACAGAACCCTGGTTGCACACAAAATAGTTCTGATAATCAACAAATGGAGTCATATATACTTAAAAAGCTTAGGCACAGCAAAAGAAAAAAACCAAGAGTGAGAAGACAACCTACAGAGTGGGGGGAAACTTTTGCCATTCATATATAAAATATATAACTCAAAAAAATTTGATGCCCCAAAATAAAAGAGCCAATCCAAAAAATGGACAAGTGAAATAGATACTTCACAGAAGAAGTACAAATGGCCAATAAGTGCATGAAGAAATGCTCAATGTTGTTAGCCATTAGAGAAATACAAATCAAAACAATACTGAGATTCCATCTCACTCCACAAAGAATGGCCATCATCAAAAAATCAAATAATTAGGAATACTGGCATGGATGCTGAAAAAAAGGAACCCTTATAGATTGTTAGTGAATGTGTAAATTCTTACAACCACTGTAGAAATCAATGTGGAAATGGCTCCAAAAACCCTGAAATTTGATATTCCATTTGACCCAGCTATTCCCCTTCTAGATGTCTTCCTGAAAGAATTAAATACATCATATGCAGTAATACATGCATACCTATGTTTATACCAGCACAATTTATGGTAGCTAAATCTTAGAAGTATCCTATATGTCCACTAACGGATGGATAAAGAAAATGTGATTTTTACCTCCATCTCACAAGAATTATCATGAAGAATCAACAACTGGGATTTCTTCATATTAAAAAGCTTTTGAACAGCAAAAAATCACTAACAAAGTGAAAAGACAACCCACAGAGTGCAAAAAACTTTAGTCAGCTGTTCTTCAGAAAAAGCAGTAATATCTAGAACATATAAAGAACTGGAAAAAAAACCAGACCCTCCAAATTCAAAGCCCCAATCCAAAAATGGGCATCTGAGATGAATACACACTTCTCAGAAGAAGTACAAATGCAAATAAATGCATGAAAAAATGATCAACATTATTGGTCATTCCAGAAATGCAAGTTAAAACAACAGTGAGTTTCCATTGTCACTCCAGAAAGAATGGCTATTGTGAAGAAAAAAGCTAGGGCCAGTGAGATGGCTCAGTGGCATAAGCGCCTGCCTGGCAATCACGAGGTCCTGAGTTCAACTCCTGGTACCCACATATGAAAAAAGGGCCTGTGATATTGTTCAGCAGCACGGGCACCTGCTGGCACGTGAGGTCCTGAGTTCAACCCCCGGTACCCACAAAAAAAAAGAGAGAGAGAGAGAAAAGCTAATAACAAACGCTGGCAGGGTTGTGGGGAAAAAGGAACCCTTCTCCACTGTTGGTGGGAATGTAAGCTGGTGCAATCAGTGGAAATCAGTCTGGAGATTCCTCAAAAAACTAAGATTAGAGGTCCCATTTGACTCAGCTATTCCCCTTCTGGATATCTTCCCAGAAGAATTAAAAGAATCATACCACAAAGATACATGCCCACTCATGTTTATAGCAGCACACTTTGTAACAGCTAAATCTTGGAAGCAACCCAAATGCCCATCAACTGAGGAATAGATAAAAAAGATGCAGTTTTTTTTATGTAACGGATTATTACTCAGCCATAAAGAAGGACAAAATTGAGACATGTGTAGCTAAGGCCCTTGATACCATAATCATAAGTGAAATAAACATGTGTAAATATTGCATTATCTGTCTGGTGTGAGAAACTGAAATTGTAAATAAGAACCAAAATGTACAATAGATATTGTGAAACAGGAAGAAACTGTTGAAAAGGAAAAGGGAACTAGAGACAGGGGAGATTGAAAGGAAGGAAAGGAAAGAAAAAAATCAGAGAAGGATAAAATGAAAACAGAGCTTTGTGAACAGACGGGGAAGGGGGTTTGAAAGGAGGGGATGGAAATGGGGGAAAAAAGAGGAATCAAGACATACTGTGTACACAAATTCTGTATAATGAATGTGATCATAATGAATAACTAAATTGTGCATAAACTTAAAGTTTTTTAAATAAATAATCAGTATTTTAGCATGAAAAAAGGAAAGAAAAAGAGTTTTTTAAACACAATGGAGTACTACTCTGTCATAAAGATAAAGTTGATTTGTACAAAAATGGATGTACCTTGAGAACATAATGTTAAGTGAAATAAATCAGACACACAAACTTAAATATCATATGGTTTCTTTTGTATGAGAAAATGAAAGTATGAATAAAGAGCAAAATAAAAGTAGATGATAGGATATAGAGAGGTAGATCTTTCTAAAAAGTGAAAGACATCAAAAGATGGAGAGAGCATGGAGGGAAGGGTGGGAAAGGGGTTAAAAAAAGGAATTAAGATGGGCTGTGTACAGGTACCAATACAGAATGAGAAATGAAAACTTTATGTACTACCAACATGTACTAATAAAAATAAATAATAAGATAAAAAATGAACTTTGAGTCCCATTCTGGAAGCAGCAGAGTGAAGTAGGAGAGAGAACAGAGATGAGAAGAAAAAAATGAACCAAAGGCTTCTGTTGTGAAGGTGCTGATTCTTCCTGCTATTTTGTGGATGAAAAGGCTTTCTGGTGTGTGCTTCAGTGAGTGCATCTCATTTATTACTTACAGAAACAAAAAAAATTATTTAGCTTCTATTTATTAAAATAAAACAAAAAGGTACAAAAAGCCAAAAACATCAAAAACCTCAAAAGTATCTGAATATCATCTCCATAGGCTGTTGTGATATTTGTGTTCTCCCTCGAGATCTTGCTTGTCTTCCTTTTGTTCCGCAGCTTGGCAGATGCAAGATTAGGGCACGAAACACCCTCCTCAACCTCATGTTCCATATGTTTCTCAAGCATCTGCAAATTGGGGAAGACCTGGCAGCATCCCATGCACCTAAAGCCACTATACATGTCCTCCAGCTCTGCAGGTGTTTTGGCACTGGGACCCGCCTCCTGGGCCAGATCCTCTTCCCTTTCCTCTTGCCACTCCCTATCCAAGCCGTCCTCATCATCAGTTAGGATACGTTCTAGGCACACGTAAGGGAGGCTGGCTTTTGGAGGGATCCTCTCAGGACAGGTAACTTTTCCTATTCTTATCATCTTTGCAGGAGGCTCCAAATCTTCTTTATCCTCCAAAGCAGCCACACCCCTTTTCACTGCGACAGGCTTGTAGTAAACATTATTTTCAGTAGATACTGCAGACACCAAGGGGTTACTGGCTGAGGAGGAAGGTAAATGAGAATGTGACATGAAGGAGGAATTCTCCGTCTCCATCAAATCTTGATTTAGAAGCATCTTGGAAGATCCAAGACCTGGAACACATTGAGGTAGTTTATTGGTGTCTAGAAAAAGGCTTCAAAAATAAGGAGATGAGATGGCCATGAGAATACCCTTGGGTGGGGGCACATGGAGTATTTGTGATATTCAGAATTCTGTGTGTGGTGTGTGTTGTGTTATGTGTGTGCGTTGTATCCCTATGTGAAAAATGGGTGTGTGGGGCATCTTCTAGAAATTATATATTAATTTTTATATATACCACATATATACACATATGTGCATATATATATGTATTCAGGTATACATCTGGTGAATGTTCTTGGTACTGGCAAAAGCAGACAGTGATGAGCGTGCGTGTCTGTGTGTGTGTGTGTGTGTGACACTGTATGACAGTGCATGTGATCTGTTGTGTGAGCAGTGAATGTTGGTAGATGGTGTAACAGCAGCCTTACTTGCTGGAGGAAGTGTTTATGTCCTCAGCACATGCAGCTCTGTGAAGGGCTGAAGGCATGGTGGAAGATGTGGTCTTTGGGTGAGAAAAATACACATTAAAAGGGCACAAGAGTTTTCTAGCGTTTTGTCTACCAGTAGCATTACGGGGTTAGAACAGGGATCCATGTGAGGTGATGTGAGGCTATTTATCGGATTAGAGTGTAAAGTGGTGAATCTGAGAATGATTTCAGGAATGCCAGTGTAAGGCTGTACCTATGTAATGCTGGTAGGAAATGGGACAATGGGGAAAGAAGAGATAGTTGTGAGACAGAAAGGGAAAAAGGAGGAGAAATGGGCCTTTACTTAGTATAAAGGAGTGTGGCATGTGAGTGTGAGCTGAGTTTGCACTGATCTGAGGGGGCACGCTCTGATCCCATCCCCTGCACATCTCCACATGGGCCACTGACTCTCCCACATCAGCCTCTGTGTTCATGTGGAAATGTGTGCTGAGGAACTTTGCCCTCCTCTGCAAGGCAGATTTCCTATCTGTCCCTCCCCAGAGGAGTCAGTCTTCGTCCCTCTTCCCTGAAGCCCCTCCCCATATGTAAAGGAAAGGTGAAGTGAGCAGGGTTGGGAGGCTGCTCAGCTACACCTCTTCTCCAAGCTCGGGTCACCTTTGCATGTGCCTTACCATCCAGGTCCACGTGAATGTGCATTCTTGAAGAAGAGAGGCAGGGCAAATGTTCTGAGGCTGAGGAAATCTCTCCTATATCCAGACTTGAGCTTGGAACCACCTCATGTGTCTCAGGGGCATCCTCTGGAGAGTGTTGCAATTCTGGAGAGTTAGAAAAACAGCCACAATAAACGTATTGATACACAGCATAGTCTAGGTTCTCTGTCATTCCAAAACAGACATGTTTCTGGCATTATTACCACCCACAGTAATTCCTCACACAAAATAAAAGTAAATAATAGGTATTAAAACTGTGCATGTGGCAGGTGTCACTGGGATTAGGTATCATGTATATATTTTTGGAGATGTGTACAGAATATTGGGAACTTGACTATACTTAAAATATAATATGCATTCACTCACAGATATTGCTGTTACTACTATCACTATAATTATTGTCTCAATTGCCTGCTAATAAATTGTGCAAATAAAGACAATGGAGTACAAGTTTCATGAAGAATTATGTATGTAGACTCATTTATATTGGTGAATGTAATATACACAGAGGTGTTGATGTGAATATGGATAGATGATGGCTGGCCGCAAACAAAGATAAAAATCATTAGATGGTATTATGGCTTGTATCTAGATGTGCCCTCCAAAGCCTCATGCGGCCATAGGTAGGGAGTTTTGAAGGTGGCTGGATTAGGATGTGTGAATAGGGATTAAGGATATGAAGCTGGGTTTAAGGAGGTAGATAATGGATGCCCCACCCTGGATGTGGATGGCACCAATCAATAGGTTTACACCCTGAATGGAATATATAAGGAGAGAAGGAAGGCAGGCCTGCTGCTGCTGCTGCTGCTGCTGTTGCTTGCTGCTTGCTGCTTCACTCTCTTCTGCCTGGTTGCTATGGACTACTACTCCTCTGTGATGCCCCTCTGCCATGTCACCCTGCCTTGGAGCCAATGGACTATGAATGGAAACTTCTACAAACTATGAACCAATATAAACCTTTCCTCCTTTAAACTTTGGGTGCTGGTTATTTTGTCTCAGACAGATGGTTCTCTGAGGAACTGGGCATGGTGCTGCCAAGCATTCAAATGAAGACATCACAGACTTGATCCCAATTCAACTTTCAGAAATGAGCTTCCAGTTTCTCTTGGATCATTAACCTTCCTATTCATATCTTTTAGGAGCCTCTTCCAGAGGCAAAAGGAAAATGAACATGGTGACTTTTGGAAACCAATCCTGGGCAATCTTGGAGAGAAGTGGTCATTTATTCAGTTGTTGAACAAAGAGGCTCTGCTCCAATTCTAAGCCATCATGCTGTCCCACCTCTGTTCCACCCCACACCTTTGATAATGAGCTTGTCCATACAATGGGAGCAGAATAATCAAGACATTACAGCTGAAATCACTGATTCCACTCTGCTCACCTCCTGCCTTACTTCTCCCCAGCCACCTTGTCCAGCGCCCTCTCCCAGGAATACTTTTTGTGTCTTGAACAGTGATGCCTTGCCTGGGCAGGAACTGCTGCACTTCAGCCTTCTGTGTTTCTACGGGGATCCTGCCCTCAAAGCACATCATTCCCTTTGAACTTGGTAATGTGTTTCATATTGTTTGCCTTCTTCGACATATTTCATACTTTCATTATCTCCATCTTCCTAGAGAGTCACAACCTCATATCAAAGATTTAGTAAACTTATATATTTGAAGAAATTAAATATTCATGACCTTATGATGTCCCTGTTCCTGTTCACAATATGAACCAAGCTCACTTCCCATTAGGTAACTGTTTAAGGTTATCAAGATCTCTCGTGAATGTGCCAGGCTTGGATCTTATGCACACATTGCTGTAAGTGGTGTGTGTTGACTGCAGCATGTGCCCTGCATGTCATATCACTGCACATTGGTTAAAATTAGGGTTTAAGGTGGCTGCCTGATGGTTACAAATGTGAATATCATAGATGTTTTATTTGAATAGGAGTGACACTGTGGTTTATGTCTCTGTATTAGTTTGATGCATATCTGTGTGCAAATTGAATGTGATTAAGGATGTGTGTGCATTTAGGTGTGTGTGTTTTTGTGTGTGTTTGCATGACCTCTTTTGTTTAGCTGTGTGGTGTAGTTACTAAAAATATTGTCTTGGCAATTAGATCAATTAGTTTATTTGAGAAATCTAAGGAAATAAAGACCATGAGGATGCAAAAATCAAAGTGTATAAGAAAAAACATGAGTTTTAAAACTAAAAAACTTTGAAAAGATACATAAAACATCTCAGATTACTGCGAAGATTATAAAAGATTAAATGGGTATGTATGTGTTTGCATTAGAAAACAAAAGAAAAGATTAAGTTCTGAATTGGTTAACACAGAAATATAGAACTTGTTATAATTTCAGCAAACAAAAATGTGTTAATATAGCAAAATGTACCTAGCAAGCAAAACTGCATTAATAGGGGGCCGGTGAGATGGCTCAGCGACATAAGCACCTCCCTGGCAAGCGCAAAGGCCCGAGCTCAACTCCTGGAACCCACATACGAAAAAGGGGCCGGTGATATCGCTCAGCGGCATGGGCGCCTGCTGGCGTGCGAAGTCCTGAGGTCGACCCCCGGTACCCACAAAAAAAAAAAAAAAAAAACTGCATTAATATAGCAAAATATCACTTTACTCTCTCCATTATGAAGGCAATCCTCATGCTTAGCAAAGTATAATCAATAAATAAATTCTTTTTCTTTGTGAAATGGAATATACGCAGTAATGACAGTATACATACTATAATCATATGCCACATGGATAACATTCATAAATACAAGGATGAATGAAAAGACCCAGATAAAAAGTATGTATTTTGAACTTTTATTTATACAAACTTAGAAAAAAAAACAAGATAGTGAGTGTAGGGTCATCTAGAAGTCAGAATAATTATTACTATTTGCATATGAGGGTAAAAAAGTGAGAACATGGAATTCATGTGCACCTGGGAGAATATAAGGAAATGAGAGAAGTGGGTAGCAGTGCAGATGGTCTGTGTAGGAATACATGTGAGAGTACTGGCTAGGACAATACGTGGATATGCTGTGTTCTTGGATTGGGTATCTCTTTAATGTGTCTCAGGTCAGATCTTTTGAGGCTCCTATTATGCTGGGCTTCTTTTAAGCCATTAGTGCCTTCGTGCCTTCCTGTCAGTCTACCATGCTCTTCCCTGGCTCGTACTGTTCCTGTGTGATTCTGATCATGCTCATTTCCCCTCAGGCACTCTCCCACCATTTCCTGAGCAGAACCCAATCTTACGATGATCTTGGGCTTCTTCAGTCCTCTCACGTGTTGTCCCTCTGACATGTGTTGTTCCCACTGCTGATTATTTTCCGTTTCTTCCTGACTGAGCAGGCATGTATCAACTGAGGTTCAGAAGCATTCGTCTCAATTCTGGGATATGCCTAGACCCTAGCTTCCCTTCTGCACCCTGTTCAGTAGTGCTCCATACCTGCATCCAGGAATTTGCCTCCATAGGGGAAGTCCTCCGAGTTTGAGGAAGAAGTATCTGCCACTTGGTGGTCTTGAGTTAGGGCCAGAACCTTGGCCCTACTCTGCAGAACATCTTGGAAATCCAACTTGCCTGAGAAATGAAATAAAAGTTAAGAGAGACAGTTCTATTTTGCTGTTTATGTGTATTTATCCAATGTTAAGCAAATAATGATTCTACAATTTGACATGTTCATTGAATATACGTTCCCTCCATCCTCCAGGGTAAACAATATGGCTCCTATTAGTAAAATTTTAAATGTAGAGCATTATCTATTCTGCCAGTACTTGTTACAGAGCATTACATCTGCACAATGTGTCATTGGTGGAGAGACTGCTTGCTTCCACCTTTCAACTTTGACGGACCTCTGTAGTTAGCTCAGATCTTGCGATTACATTTCCTAAAAGGAAAATGAGGAGTGACATATGCCACTGCTGTGGCCATAGACACCTCTGTATCTCTCCATGCACTTTTCTTTTCCACTTGACTGGGGTAGTGATAACCCTGGGTCTCTTTGAAAGCCACATGTTAATGATGACAATATTTTCTTCAGCTGCAGCCCATGAATGAGTTCATGGAGGACAGGTGCCCCACTGACCTGCACATCCACTGTGTGCACACATAAGCAGGAATGGACTTTATGTATAGTAGTTACTAGAGTTTGGTGTCTTCTGATGAAGTCAGGTTTTAAGCTGTTATTGGGAGGCAAACAATTAGACTTTGTACATAATCAGTGGGTAATTATGTTAGATGATAGTATTTGTTGTGCCCTGGTCTATTTTTGTATTTTGTTTGTGTGTTTTGTGTGCCTATGAGTAAGTGTATGTGCTTTGCATATTTCATGGTTTACAACTGACATGTTTCACTACATGCCGATTTTTTAAAAATTTATTTTGTTTTTTTGAGACAGGGTCTCACTTCAGTTCAGTTCAGGCTGGCCCTGAATTCTCCATGTGGTCCAGGCTGGCCTCGAACTCATGGTGATCCTCCTGCCTCAGCCTCCTGAGTGCTGGGATTACAGGCATGCACCACCCATGTCCGACTACTATGTGCTGATTTAATTGAAGTTGAGATAAAGACAAACCCACTCCCTGGGCCTCTCTATACAAAGGACCATCAGAAAATACACAAACCTGAAAATCTGTTGGAAAGACTGTTCTCAGAAATGTGACCCACTCTTCAGAATGTTGGGTTTGGCTCCAGTCTGCCCCTTACCATTGAACAAGGGTCTTCCCTCATAGGAGCTGTTTTTTTACTGTTAATCTCCAATGTAACACAACTATTAGTTTATAGTTTTTCCATAGAGCCAAATCTTATCTCTTTAATTCATAATTCATGGTTAAATTATGTGTGAGTGAGTGTGTGTATGTGCATATGTTTGTGTGCGTGCATGTTTCTCACATTTCACAAAGAAGTCCTCAGACACATTTTCATAGTCTGAACCTGTTATGACAAAATCACAAGATTCACTCAAGGAAGACAAGATTCGAGAAACAAATGAATTCTTTAATTGATGCCGGCCGGGGACAGCAGAAGCTGACCCCGACCTTTTGTGTCCCCCTCTTTTTTTTTTTTTTTGTGGGTACCGGGGGTCGACCTCAGGACCTCGCGCGCCAGCAGGCACCTGTGCCGCTGAGTGATATCACTGGCCCCTTTTTCATATGTGGGTTCCGGGAGTCGAACTCGGGCCCTCGCGCTTGCCAGGCAGGCACTTATGCTGCTGAGCCATCTCACCGGCCCTGTGTCCCCCTCCTTAAATACACTTTTGGAGGCCTTACAAAGTCCTTGGTTGCCATGGAAACTGTATTTTTTACTATATCACCTCTCTGGAAATTTTACAAGGTTCTTCTCAAACATCTGGCCAATTAACATGGGGGATGGGGTAGCAGGTACCACCTGTGCTAAAACCATTTGTCTCCCTTTTGGTGGTTATATGACCTTAAGGTAGTGATAAGGAAAACCCATTTGTTTATTTGTAATAGCACCATCTGTTTCTCCTCTTTGAAGTTTATGGCTACAGAAAGGGCAGCGGGACTAAAGTTTATCTAAAGGTTTTTACCTATTAGTTAAACTCAGAGGTTAAGAAACAAAATGGAAATACTCTTGCCCTAATAAACCAAAACTAGATTTTTTTTACTCCTGAATAAATAACTATTTATGACTTTATAGCCATTCCTGGCATACACATGTTCAAACTTTTAAAAATGTTTTCTTCAGTTCTATGAGCCATAGTTTCTTCATCGGGAGAGAAAAAGTACTGTAAAAATTTAAAATTTCCTTTACTTCCCCAATGCCCTTAGGAGGAAGTCAAATGACAGAAAACACATTTTTAAAAGAAAAAATTAGCCTGGACTATGTATGCGACAGAGTGACCCAGCCCTAAGGAACAGCCAGAAGACCTGAGTCATCTGAGCCTTCCCTTACTCCCAGATGACATGAACCTTCAGGAAGACACACACATCTCTCTCCTTCTCTCAGTCACTGCTCTTCATCTTATCATTCTCTCCACTGCCCCATACCACAACCTAGAAACTCACTCTTTCCCGTTTTTAGAACGCAAATCCTGATTCCCTGTTCCCCAAGAATATGCAAACTCGTACCTTTTCTACGTTTTGACTTTTTCCCAGGCTGTTGTAAGAATTTCCTCTCCAGGTGTTTCTTCTTCTCTTTATGCTTCATAGTTCAACTCTTTGGAGGATTACTAATATCAAGTGAGATTCTATCTGAGACGGCCCTCAGGGAATCGTTAACGATGTTAAGGAATAAAATTTATACCACGAACAACAAATAACACAAGACACTATCTGTTCACCAGATCGCTGTCCTCTGTAATGCTCAGTATGGCACCGCAGTTGGTGTGATACCAGCTGTCACTGAGGTCTCAGCAGTGTTCTGTGACCTATTGATGACATCACAGAGTTCCAAGGTCCAGCCAGTATTCACTGCAGGATTGCTAAATCTACTCCCTAAGTTGATGTCATTAACTTGAACCTTCATATCTTGTACTTCATCCCAAAGTGCAGACAGATATTGATGAAGCAAAGGAAATCCTTTGATGTGTCTAGGCATTTCTCAATCTCCCAAAGTCTGAGGATATGGTGGTACCAGAGAAGATTAGGCTTAGCACTATCTATGCTTGTCTCATGAAAATTAGTAAATGTTACATTGTAGTATTACTATTTAAATTATCATTTTTTTTATGTGGGTACCGGGAGTTGAACTCAGGACCTTGCGCTTGCCAGCAGGCTCTTGTGCCACTGAGCGATATCACCGGCCCTTTTTTTCCTTTATGTGGGTACTGGAGTTGAACTCAGGACCTCGTGCTTGCCAGGCAGGCACTTACGCCACTGAGCCATCTCACCGACCCCTATTTAAATTATCTTGATACACATATCAGATGCATATTAGTGGTGTAGATTTGAGAGTACCAGCCCCCAGTCTGTATTTTGGAACATCTATGACCTGTATAGTTTGAACGCTCAGACAGCTTTATTTTACCTCCCATTGTGTATAGAACTTACCACATCTTTTAAGGTCAAATTTTGTTTCCTCTGTGGTTGAAGCAGAAATCCTGACCTAACTGCAGCCATTTTGTTCGATAAATCTGCAGCCATTCTGTTCTCTACCACTGAACTCAGCAAAATCATGATTTGTCATCAAATTGAAACTTCTGTGAATGTGCTAAAAACAACTTTGTTACATACAACTATGCTCACCACAGTCTTCTTGACTCTATATTTGTGAAAGTGAGGTGAAGTTCCATATTATGACCGTAATGCTATCTGTCCTTTCATTTTTTTAATCAGATTTTATTGGTGCATTTTAGATACACATCATGATTATATACATCATAGAGAATTTATACCTGTAAATGTTATAACTTTTTTCCCACTCTCCTGCCCTCCCTTCAACCCCTCCTCCCCTCCCCATTTACAAAAGCTTTGTTTCCATGTTTTCCTTCTTTTCTCATTTTTTTAACATTTCCCTTCATCCTTTCACCCTCCCTTCCCCTTTGTTCCCCCCCATTTATCTGTTCTTTTATATCCATTAGCTTTGTTTTATGAAATTCAGTGCACTAACATTTGGTACATAAAGATTTACAATTGCTATGTCTTCCTGCTGAATTGTTCCCGTTATACTTACCTTCTTTGTCTCTTCTGACCAGATTTGGCTTGAAGTTCACTTCCCTAGAAAATAGGATACATAGGGCCAGTGAGATGGCTCAGAGGCACAAGCGCCTGCCCGGCAAGCACGAAGTCCGGAGTTCAACTCCCAGAACCCGCATAAAGGAAAAAAAAGGGCTGGTGATATCGCTTAGCAGCACTAGCACTTGCTGGCAAGCGCGAGGTCCTGAGGTCGACTCCTGGTACCCACATTAAAAAAAAAAAGAAAAGAAAGAAAGAAAATAGGATACATAATCCTGCTTGCTTTCAAGCTCTGGTTGTATGGAGTATCATTTTTCCAGCCTTTCATTTTCAGCCTATGTACTTCTTTGTGGATGAGGTGTGTCTTACAGTTATCATATGGCTGAGCTTTGCTTTTGGATTCAGTCCTTCAGTGTGTGTATTTTCATTGGAGACTTAAGACCATTGACAATGGGGGTTGTTATTTAAAGATGTTTACTGAATCCTGTCATTACATTATTTTTCTAGTGCTGATTTCTGAATTTTTTCCTTTTGTTTAACAACTCTCCAAGTTGTATTCTTTCCTTGGGCTCTTTGATGATGTTGACCTTGCTATCTCTGTCTAGTATTTTGTTAAGTACTTCCTGAGTGCTGGTTTGGTGGTCATGAGTTTCTTTAGATCCTCTTTGTCATTAGAGGGTCTTCATTTCTCCATCACTTTTGAAGGATAATTTTGTAGGATATAGTAATCTGGGTTGCAGTTGTTTTCTTATTCTTAAAGAACTTCACTCCAACCTCTCCTGAACTTTAATGTTTGTGTTGAGAAATCCATTGTTATTATGATTGGCTTGCCTTTATGAGTTATTTGCTCTTTTTGTGTAACAGTTTTTAGTGTTCTATGATGTGAATTTCTTGGATTTTGACTATGATGTGATTGTATCTATTAAGGGTTCTAAATACTTCAGATAATTTCATTCCCTAGATTTGGAAAATTTTCTGCAGTGATCTCAGTGAATAAATACTGTTATGCCATTAGTTTCATTTTCTCTTCCTTCCCTTTTCCTGGGTAAAGGGGCAGGAAGTAGAGACAGGGTCTCACTTTGTGGTTTAATTTGGGCTGGAACACACTATATGGCCCAATCAGGCCTCTAACTCATGTCAATCCTCCTGAATCAGCCTCTTGAGTGCTAGGACTATAGGCATGTGATACCAGCCTTACCACCTATAATTCTTAAATTTGTTTTTTTAGGATCATTTTGGAGCTAATGGATCAACATCTCATTGTGCCTTATTGGCTTTTGAGTACCACTTAGTAAATAGTTTACTGTATCAGTTTTTTTCTCAAGTCCTTTTATTCTGTCCTCTGACTGATCATGCCTACTGCAAAAACTTTCAATTCAGTTTTTCATTTGCAGGGTTTTGGCTTGATTCCTTTTGATAATCTCAAATTCATCACTAAAGTGATCATTGCTACCCTGTATTGTCTTCCTTAAATCATTCAGCTGTTATCTTCTTTAAGCTCAATGATCATTTTATTATTTGAATCATTTAATTTTATGTCTTTTTTGAGATCAGTTAATTAGTAATTAGTAATTAGTAATTAGTTAATATCTTAGTAATTTCTGTTGACCTCAGCATTTGGGGAGGCTTCTTATTCCTTGTGTTCCTCTGTTTTTGTATTTAACATTGTAGAACATTTAGGTCTGAAAGCTCTGCCACTGTACTGAAGAACACTTAAGCAGTGTGTTTCCCCAGTAATATGCCCTTGCCTGCAGGTTTGAGTAAATGTGCAGACACCTTTTCTACCTATTCAAATAAGAATTCACTGCTGAATTCTCCAAAAAATTTACAGAAGATCTAATGCCACTAATTCTCAAACTCGTTAATGAAATAGAAAGGGAAACAACACTCCAAAACTCCTTCCAAGAAGCAAATATTATCCTGATACCAAAACCACAGAAGCTTCTAACCAAAAAAACATTGCTATAGGCCAATCTCCCAAATGAACATAGATGCAAAAATCCTCAATAAGATACACACAAAAAGAATGCAGCAAATCATCAAGAAGACTATACACCATGACCATGTAAGATTAATCCCAGGAATGCAGGGATGTTTCAACATATCAAATCAATAAATGTAATACACCATATTAACACAGCCAAGACAAAAACCATATGTTCATCACAATAGACACTGAAAAAGCATTTGACAAAGTCCAACACCCATTCATGATAAAGACCTACAGAAAATTAGAATAGATGATCTTTACCTCAATCTGATAAAAGTCATCTAGGACAAACCAACAACCAACATCATACTAAATGATCAACAACTGAAAGCTTCCACTCTAAAATTAGGAACAAGACAAGGATGTCCAGTATCACAACCCTTACTGAATTTAGTTCTGGACACATTACCCAGAGCAATTAGACAACAGAAAGAAATAAGCAATAAGGTTTGGAAGAAGTTAAACTATCATTATTTGTGGATGACATATTACTGTACATAGAAGACCCCAAAAACTCCACCAAAAGACTCCTAGATTTAATAACCAAATTCAGTACAATATCTGGATAACAAGTCAACACTGTTGACTACACACAAATAACAAACTCACAGAGAGAGATTAGAGAAACCACACCTTTCTTTTTTTTTTTGTGGGTACCGGGGGTCGACCTCAGGACCTCGCGCGCCAGCAGGCGCCCGTGCCGCTGAGCGATATCACCGGCCCCTTTTTCGTATGTGGATTCCGGGAGTCGAACTCGGGCCCTCGCACTTGCCAGGCAGGCGCGTACGCCGCTGAGCCATCTCACCGGCCCTATACCTTTCATGATAGCGTCCCAAAAGTGAAATACTAGGGATCAATGTGATGAAGGAAATAAAAGACCATTACATTGACAATTACAGTGCTCTGAAAAAGGAGATTGAAGAGAATATCAGAAAGGGGAAAGATATCCCTTGTGTTGGGTAAGAAGAACCAATATAGTGAAAATGGTCATACACCCAAAATTACTGTACAGATTTAATGCAGTCCCGATCAAAATACCAATAGCATCCCTCACAGAATTAGAGAAAACAATCCTAAAACTCATGTGGAACCAGAAGGTACCTAGAATAGAAAAAGCAATTCTGGGAAACAAAGGCAAAGAAGGAGGCATTACAATACTTGACTTGAAACTGTACTACAAAGCTATCACAATAAAAACACCATGGTACTGGCAAAAAAAAAAAAAAAAAAAAAAAAAAAAAAAACAGACCCCAGGATCAATGGAACAGAACAGAAGATGCAGAAACAACTCCAGAGACACTCAGCTATCTTATCTTTAACAAAGAGGCCAAATGCATTCACTGGAAGAAAGATATCCTCTTTAATAAATGGTGCTGGGAAAATTGGCTTTCCACATGTGAAAGAGTAAACCTAGACACATATCTCTCACCATGCACTAAACCAAAATTGTAATGGATCAAAGATCTAAATATTAAAACAAAAACACTAAATCTGCTGGAAGAGAGAATAGGTAGGACTCTTGAAAACATAGGTGTAGGCAAAGACTTCATGAACAAAACCCCAATCCCACAGGAAGTATCACAAAGAATCAACAACTGGGATCTCATCCTATTAAAAAAACTTTTGCATAGCAAAAGAAACCACCAACAGAATGAAGAGACAACCCACAGTGTTGGAAAAAAACTTTGCCAGCTGTTCCTCAGGCAAAGGACTAATATCTAGAATACAAGAAGAACTCAAAAAAATTACACCACCCAAATGCATGCAAAGACCCAATCCAAAAATGGGCATCTGAAATGAATAGACACTTCTGAGATGAAGAAGTAGAAACAGCAAATAAATATATTAAAAAACGTTCAACATCACTGGGCATTCAAGAGATGCAAATTTAAACAACATTGAGATTCCTCACTCCAGAAAGAATGACTATTAATAAGAAATTAACCAATAACAAATGCCAGCAAGCCTTTGGGGGAAAAGGAACACTTCTCTGCTGTTAGTAGCAGTGTAGACTGGTACAACCACTGTGGACATCACTGGGGAGATTCCTCAAAAAACTAAAAGTAGAGATTCCATTCGACCCAGCTATTCCCCTTCTTGGTTTCTTCCTGAAAGAATTAAAAGCATACCACAGCGATATATGTACACCCATGCTTAGAGCAGCACAATTTGTAATAGCTAAATCTTGGAAACAGCCCAAATGCCCATCAGCTGATGAATGGATAAAGAAGATGTGGTTTTTATGTACAATGAAGTACTATTCTCTGCCATTAAGAAGGATAAGCTTGAGACATTTCTAGGTAAATGGATGCACCTTGAGACCATACTTCTTTTTTTTTTTTTTTTTTTATTTTAAAGAGAAGAAAAAACAAAACAAATCAAAAGAAGAACAAATTTTCAAACCAACATAATAGGAGGGTAACAATGGTTAATACATTACGTATTACTATCTTTAAGTTAGTTATTCAGGACACCAGACATTAGCATTCAATTGTCCAAACATTATTGGCACAAACCTTACTCTTCAATGAACTAAGTAAAAATGGTAGTGTATCTATCTTAACCATCTTATATATATATATATATATATATATATATATATATATATATATATACAAGAGACCATACTTCTAAGTGAAATAAATCGGACACACATGTTCAAGTATCACATTGTTTTTCTTGCATGAGAAACCAAAAGGATAAATAAAGACCAAAATGGATGACAGACTTCGGGAAGTAGGAAGAAAATGTTCAAATGGGAAGGGGAGCAAGGGAGGGAGCAGGAGGAAGGGAAGGAAGTGAAATGAAAAAAACAATAGAAGGGAAAATGGAAACAAAACTTTTGTAAATAAGAGGGAAAAGGATTGAAGGGAGGAGACAGGAATGGGAGAAAAACAAGAATCAAGATATATTATATACAGGTGCAAATTCCATGATGATGTGATCGTTACGTATACCAAAAGTGTACCAATAAAATTAATTAGAAAAAAAAAAGAGACAATTTGAAGCCCAGCCTGGGTATCTTAGTGATTTAGTGAGTCCCTGTCTCAAAATAAAAACAAAATAAAAAAATGGCTTGAGATGTAGCTCAGTGCAAAGGCCTTAGGTTCAATCCTCAGTACTGAAAAACAAAAAATACTAGAATACAATCTCTGCTTTCCATAACCTTGTAGATATGTGTCTTTTACTAAATTCCCTTAAAGTATAATAAACTCTAGAATTAATTCTGTAATCCTAGCATTCTGGGAGGCTGAGATAAGAGGGTTTCAAGTTTAAGCCCAGCCTGGCCAATGTAGAAAGACTTTGTCTCAAAAAAATGAATGAGGGCCGGTGAGATGGCTCAACGGCGTAAGCGCCTGCCTGGCAAGCGTGAGGGCCAGAGTTTGACTCCCGTGAACCCACATATGAAAAAAGGGCCGGTGATATCGCTCAGCAGCACGGGCGCCTGCTGGCATGCGAGGTCCTGAAGTTGACCCCTGGTACCCACAAAAAAAAAAAAAAATGAATGAATGAATGAATGGAGTGAATGAATGAATGAATGAATGAAAAAATAAACAGGCTGGGCTGTAGTTCATCGGGAATGCCCTGGCCCTAAGTATGTATGAAATAGCATGGATGACCCTCAAATCCATTCTGTTTGGTGAAAGAAGCCAGATTTAATGCACTACATATTTGAGGATTCCATTTATGTAACATCATTCTGGAAAGAGAAAATCTATAGATGAAGAGACAAGACTAATGGGTAAGGATACAAGGAGGGTTTTTAGAACCCAAAACCCAAAATGTCTATTGACAGATGAAAGAGGCGGAAACATGACATTTGAACAGGGTGCTGTGGCACACCTCTGTAATCCCAGCACTCTGAGAGGCTGAGGCAGGGCAATCACAAATCCAAGTCCAACCTGGGGAATGTAGTGACTTAGTGAGAACCTGTCTCAAATATTGTAAGGGGAGCTAGAGATATCACTCAGTGCAAAGCGATATCTGGGTTCAATCACCAGTACTGGAAAATGAAAAGGAAAGGAAAAATAAAATAAAAATATGGTATATAGATATAATAAAATATTATAAGCTTATAAAAATTGAGTTCCAGGATGGTTCTGTAGTTGAGGGGTAGAAGCCATGCCTAGCATGCTTCATTCCCTGGATCCAATTCCCAGCATCACAAACGTCCTGTCATATGTTACAACATAGATGAGCCTTAAGGGTTTGTGCTAAGTATAATGAGCCAATCAAAAAAGGACAAATACCATACACTCTCACTCATTTGAAGTATCTGCAATAGTTAACACCCAGCATCATGGTATTTGCCTGTAATCCCTGCTACTTGGAAACTGAGATATGATGATTGGAAGTTGAGTTCAGCCTGAGCACCTCAGCAAGACCCTGTCTCAAAATACAAAAAGAAAAATATTAAAAAGCTGGAGATGTAGCTCACTGTGAATGCCTTGGGGTTCAATCCCTAGTACTAAAAACATATTTTTCAGACCAGTCCTCCACATTCTGCATTTGTCTTATTATTTTGTCTGGTAGCATTTAATTTGTACATTTATCCTTTTCTCTCCTAAAATGGAACTCTAAAGGGTTGATTTTTTTTTTTATGGACAAGGTCTCACTATGTAGTTCAGCCTTGAACTCACTATGTGGCCCAGGCTGGCCTTAAACTCACAGCATTTCTCCTGCCTATGCCTCTCAAGTGCTGGGATTATAGGTTTGTGTCACCACGCTTGGTTAGAGGATCAGTTATTACACTCGAGAAAAAGTATCCTAATTTTGTAATGTGTCCCACAAGACGCATAAGATCAGGTCACCTCTACATTCAGGATTTAAATTCTGGAGTGGTTAGAAACTGGCTGTAAAGCAACAGTAATTATTATATAAAAGAAAACAAAGAAAAAGAAATTAAGGGAAGCCATAATAAAGATCTGGAAAATTTTCATATAGAGTCTAGAAAGTAAAAAATTGTGGATAGATGGATGTCTCATTATTTCATCAATGAGACGAAATTCCTGAAACCCACAACTTAAAAGACAGGTTTGGGGGCCGGTGAGATAGCTCAGCGGCATAAGTGCCTGCCTTGCAAGCGTGAGGTTCTGAGTTCAACTCGCAGAACCCACATAAAGGAAAAAAGGGGCTGGTGATATTGCTCAGCAGCATAAGCGCCTGCCTGGCAAGCATGAGGTCCTGAGGTCGACTCCTGGTACCCACATTAAAAAAAAAAAAAGACAGGTTTATTTTGACTCACAGTTTGTAGAGGTCTCAGTCCATAGTTGGTTGCCTGGTTCCAGGGGCATGGCAGAGGAGAGTTGTTCATGGCATAGCAAACAGGAAGCAGAGAACCTTAAGGGAAGACCTGGGGAGGAAGATTTAACCTTGTGGTTTAAGTGCACAGTGACCTTGGGACCACCTCTTAACAGCAAGTCAGTTAAATGCCCCTGTAATTCAACCATCTTTTAAGGGTCTCACTTGTGATTGCATGAGACTTTAGGGGGACACCTACTTATAAACCATAACATTTTGTCCCTGGCCCCCAAAAGACTTGTGTGTATATTTTATGTAAAATGTAGCTACTCCATCTGTAAGAGCTGTCAAAGTCCTAACAGTCTTAGTATTCTTGAAACTCTTAGTTGTGAGACTCTAAAAAATCAAAAAGAAAGTTAAACACTGTCAACATACAATAGCACAAGGTAAAAATTTTCATTCCAAAAAGAAGAAATGAGGATACAAACCACTGGGAACAAAGCAAGACAGAAATCCAGCAGGGCAAACATTCGATTCTGTAGTCCCATGCTCAGCACCTGGAGCAAGTTGTGACAACAGGATGTAAAATCCAAAGGGCTTAGCAGCTCTGCCTGTAGAGCATTGCAGCTCTCATGGGCTCTCTCTTGGGCTGGCTTTGCTCACTCCCTGTGGCTTTCCTCACATGTTCCATGTTCCTGACCTCTCCAATTTCTTTGTGTTATGCATAGGCCAGGGCTGTGGGTAGACTGTCTGATAGAGGCTCACACCAAAGAAAGGTAGGAGAGACAGGTCTGGAGGCACTACCCTGTGTGTGAAAGTAGCAGGGAGAAACCAGTACAGTTGCAAAAGCCTTAGTCTGCGCTGATAGAAAACAGGCAGACTATGTATGCCTCACCAGGTGTCGTGGTGCACACCTGTAATTCCAGGCCTCTGGAGGCTGAGGTGGGAGGATCACAGTGATTCTGAGGCCAGCCCAGGCTATATAGTGAGTTCAAAGCCAGCCTGAACTACATAGCAAGACTTTGTCTGAAAACACAAAACAAAAACAAAGTAAAGCCAAAACACAAAAACATGCCTATCTCACAAGGTGCTGTGAGTCTGAGGAGGCAGTTCGTGTGTTGTGGTTTCAAATCCCAGACCTAGCCCTCTACTAGCAGTGGGACACCGATAGAGCTGTAAGCCTACTCTGAGTTTGGAAAATAACTGAGAATGTCCTGATGTTAGAGAAAGTGACTGAGGGCCCTGCCCAGCAGCAGAGCCATAGACGAGCAGCCCACTGGCCAGCCCAGAGCAGGAGCAGCGGAGAAGGACGGGGCTGCAGGACAGAGCCTGCTCTCATCTTGTCCAGCACCTTCCTGGCCACTCAGCCCTTGGCCACGGCCAGCAGCTTCCCCACAGGTTCTCTCACGTCAAACACCATGCTCAGGGCAGAATCCTATCTGGGAAAAGCCATCTGCATAGGAGGGAGGTAGTATTATAATGGCAATTTAAAACTTTAAGCTCCCCCTGCCTGACTAATGCAACAAAACCACAAGATACACTTATCCCACCCACCATACAGCTAGACCACTAAACCACGTCAGCTTTGACTGACTGCACCCAGCTGCTTTTCATAGTCTGACCCAGGTCAGCCTGACCACATCTAGCTGCACTGTCTGTGTTTTCCCACCTAAAATTATATTCTGTTTTTCTAACCTATCTACCTGGACTACCTACCAAGGACTATCTACCCAGCAACAGATGGTGACTAACCCAACCCAATGAGCATTTACCACATTTTCAAGCTTTTGTGTTTCCTGCTTACAAAACCTATGTAAACTAAACCCAAAGCTGACTGAGGGCTGGTGACTTGGAACTGGTTCCCACCAGCCTGACAGCATAATAAAATGTTGCCTTCCAACTCCTTGGTGCGGAGCGTCTTCCTTTCGGTTTGGTACCGGTTCTGCAACAGTATCAGGCTGGGCCAACCCAGATCCTCCACCACATCACAGTGGCCTCACTTCTAGGTCCCCATGATTCTGGTGGATATTAGCAGAGCAGGCAGAGCTCCTGCAGCTGCCAGTCCCCATGCTGCATGGAATCTTCATGGAATCTTCATACGGATGGGTGTTCAGGCCTGCTCCTTTGTCCCAGCATGGGATGCCCTCCTAGCTGCAGCCCATTGGAGGAGGCCTGGGGTCACAATATCTTCAGAGCCCCCTGTACCTTCACGGTATGAGGTTTCGTGTACTCAATCACTGAGCTCACAGTACCCAGGGAGTCACTACTGCCATTTGACAGCTGGAAATTGAGACTCACTGAGAAGTGCTTTGGTCAACTAGGAAGTTAGGAAGCAGCAAAGCTGAGGTTTGAACCCACATCTGTGGGACTCCAGCCCCAGGCTTCCTTTCTGTTTGACTCTTCAAAGTGCTCTAGAGAGTGTGTTGGGTACCAAAGGAAGCCTCTTTCCCTGAGGATGGGCACAGACCTCTTCAGAGCTCACTCTCGGAGGTGAACCTGGTCCGTGTCACCCTCCATACCCGCTGCTTCCCTGCTGCCCACCTCACATAATCCACGGTGCCGCCCATATGACCCAGCAGGCAGGAGCCCATGGCCAGGTGGTACTGGTTAGTGGCCCAGTACTAGAGGCTCCGGCCATTGCCCTAGCCATTGACAATCACCACAGTCTTGCAGGAGAAAAACGGGGCTTTCTTGTAGTCATGCAAAGGACAGGAGTGAAGGGGCTCACTAAGAGTGGGAACTGCCCATGTGAGGCCTCCAAGGGGTGAATGGGCAGTGATCCTTTGCACCTCCAGGGGATGGGGAGCCAGGCAAAGGGAGAAGCCCCACAGAGGTGCAGGGTTTTCATTAGGACTGTACCCGGATCCCAAGAGCCAAGCCCAGTTTTTGGATCTAACATATGCACAAAAATATTTGTTCAGTGAATGAAAAAAAAAAAGAAAGCGCCAAGTGCAACAGTGAATGCCCATAATCCCACCACTCAGTAGGCTGAGGCAGGAGGGTCAGGTGTTCAAAATCACCCTGGGCTACATAGTGACACCCTGTCTCAGAAAAAAAGTAAAAAGAGAAGGAAGAAAAAGGAACAGAGGAAGAAAGGTGGGCAAGTGGCTGGCTTCCAGTCTGAAAGAGGCTCCTCTGCTTCAGAGCCACATGGGATGGGGATATCAGAGTCCCCACCACCACCACTATGAGCGTTTGCCCCTTGGTCCCCATCAGCAGCTGCTCCACGAGTGCTCAATGACAGACAGCTGGATTCATCAGCTAAAAAGACATGAGAACAGACTTGAACCAATGAACCACTCTCTCCCACAGTTTCCTCAAACCTCCCAAGGCCTTTTCTCCCCATACACAATCAGCCCATGGCCTTGCCTCCTGTCCATTAGGAAAACAGAAGTTCAGAGACAACTCTGCACCCATCCTTAGCCATCACATCTCCCACCTTCCCATCCTGGTCCCACTCTCTGTGTCCCACATCCTGTCCCTGACCCTGCCACGTGCCAGTCCAGCTCCAAAGCACAGGCTCTACATCGCTGTGCTCTCTCTTTCTGCTGAATCCTCCCCAACACCATACAAAAATGGTCTGGCATTTCTCACCTCATTTAGAAATAAAAATCAGCAGTGTATGGTACTACACACCTATAATTCCATCACTTAGGGAGGCTGAAGCAAATGGGTTACATGTTTGAGTCCTGCTTGGGCAACACACCAAAGGCTGGGGATATAGCTCAGGAGCAGAGGCCTTGCTTAGCATGCATGATACACTGTATTTGATCCCTAGAATAGAGGAGGCAGAAAAGGAGGAGGAGCAGGATGAGGAGCAAGAGGAGGAGGAAGAGGAAGAACAAGAATAGCAATTGACTGAAGAGCACTGAATGAAGAGATTAAATCCACCATTTCATTGTGATGCTCCAAGAGAAGGCAAAGCAAATGAGTGTGACCACCAAAGCAGACGATGACAACACCTCTTTATTCTGAAACATGTTCATTTTTTTCAATTTCCATTTATTAGTGCATGTGTATAGTACATAATTATCACATGCCTCCTGGTGAGTTGGTACATGTATACAATACATCTTCATTTTTTATCCCTTTCCCCTCCTCTTAAAAATGGTGATTTAAAAAGGGGGAAAATAGGGGCCGGTGAGATGGCTCAGCGGCATAAGCGCCTGCCTTGCAAGCGCGAGGGCCCGAGTTCGACTTCCGGATCCCACATACGAAAAAGGGGCCGGTGATATCGCTCAGCGGCATGGGTGCCTGTTGGCACGCGAGGTCCTGAGGTCGACCCCCTGGTACCCACAAAAAAAAAAAAAAAAAAAAAAAAAAGGGGGAAAATATCCACCTGTCCTTGACAAACTACATTTCAGAGTAACCAATTAATGCTGAGGAGAGAAAGATCTTCCTTATGGAAAAATCCCAGCTAAAAAGGGTAAAAGAATCAAGGAACTTGGGAATGTCCATCTCGTTAGAGTTGAAATGAAATAATTGATTCAGGCGGCAAACATCAAAGAATACTAAAACCACTGAAGAAAATGTTGCCAAATGGAGTAGTACCAGGATGCCGGTGTCATCCACAGGTCAACGTGCCGGTCATGAAAGGAAGAAGCAACCCTGAATGTGGAGGGATTGGAGTGCCACTCTCTAGCCACCTTGATGTAATGAAACATGAAGGGAGTGACACTGTTCATGGAGTACCCTTTTAAAAAATGTACCACAAATTCTTAGGGGCAGGGTCACAAACTCAGCCCAGGAACAGGGGGCTGGGGCAGGCACCGTGCAGGACTCGACAGGAAGAACTGGCCACGGGTGTGGACAGGCCAGGGAGCAAGACATGTTGTGGAAAGGTTCCCACCCCACCATTAGATCAGGTTTGCGTCTGTGGCCCACTGGGTTGGGATGCTCTTAGATCTCAGAGCACACATGGCTCAGATCTCAAGACACTCAGGCTCTGCTGGCGCGTCCTTTGCCGGCAAGACCGCGCCCTGCTGTGTGCCCAGGTGCAGCCACTGCACAACCCTGGGAGAGGAACACAAGAGGCTGGGCAGTGTGAAGAAATTCATTTCTTCCAAACCAAAAATAAATAGGAGCTGCAGGGCTAGGGCACCACAACCCCACCCCTATCTCCTTCCTCTGATCTCTTGTAACCAGCTCCCTCTAGCTCTTGGGTTCTTGTTTTGGGGCAACAAAGATTGAAGCAAGCAGCAAGTGGTGGGAATGCTCAAATGTATGTTTATTAAAAAGAAAAGAGCTCCTGCTTGTCCGGAAGGGGTTTCCATAAAGCAGAAAAACCATAGCTGTTTCAGTCCATTGGCCTTTTATACAGTTTTTGGGACTGGTGAAGGTGATAGAAAGCAGGGATGCTCCTGGTTGCAGGTGGCCCTTTGATGTCTGGAAAGCAAGCTGCTCCTTTGCATTTCACTTCCTCCAAGGACTCTCCCATTTTGTTAAGGACCTATTCTTTGTCCCTTCCATTTCATTAGGCCCTAATAGTCAGTTTGCTTAACTTAAATATTTGGGCCCTCTGGTATGTTAACTGACTTGAGCCCTGAATTTTAGTTTACTTAGGTCCACTATTCAGGACCGGTGCCCTATCTGCCTAACTACCCTTATCTCCTTGCTTCACTCTGCTACCAATAAACAAGTTTCCCAGCCCCTAGTAAATATTAGATCCTCCCTCTGCATTCCGGTGGCCCTTCCCCGGAATGTGCAAAATGTCACCCAGGCAAAGCCTGTGCACAGGGCAGAAAGCGCACCCAGAACCTCTGCCCTCACTCGGCCTACTGAGCTCCAGCCCCATAAGGCCCACAGAGCTCCACCCAGTGGCCCTGCCCCAGTGCCTGCAAGAGGCTGGGAGCCCCCAGAAAGAAATTCTTTGTGTAATTATTACAAAATTTAAAATTTTTAATTATAATTTTTTCTTAATTTTTTATTCAATTTTTAAATTCTTGTTTAAATGTTTTAGTTTTTACTTAAATTTTTTAGATTATCTTCAAACTCTAAAAATAAAAGGATGACTGCGAGGCATGGCAGGAATAGGGTGGCAGGGACAGAGCCCTGGCCCCACTTCTCCAGGCTCTGGCAATCAGTCTTTTAGATCACAATTGTCTCCACGTTACCCTTCTCCTCAGACAGGTAGAAAATGGGGGTTCACGGGATGCAGCAGTGGATGTTCAAGCCTGCACCCTGCTGGAGTTCTGGCTTTCAGGCAGGCTCTGTGGGGACTCTGCCCCCGCCTCTTCTCCTATAGGCTGCTGCCTGTCCACAAGGTTCCCCTCTGTAGGATCTTTGGGGAGAGAGCAGTGGGTGCTGAGTGCTGGGCCAACCTGCCCACTCCTGACCCACCAACCTCTCCCAGGGTCCACTCACCACCCACCCTGGTGGCAACTCCAAGTGCCTGGGTGTCTGCAGGCCCTGGAGTGGGCTCCTGGGTAGGGCTCTGGGCAGCTGCCAGGAACTCACCCCACCAGGACCTGTGCTCTCCCTTGGGCCACCACACCGACTCCTCCAGCACCAGCAGCATAACCCAAGGGAGAGGGACTCAGTACCTATATTGACCCTGCCCACGGAGACATCTGGACCTACCTGCACCTCACCTTTGTCTTGGACAAAGCTAGCTGATGGACAACTCCGCCTCTCAATACCCCTCTTCCAGCACCATCCTCTGATTTGAGCAGATGGCAATGTCCTCTGCTGTGGAGGAGGGGACAGCAGACTGCTCACTCACAGGGCTCCCAACTCCCACACTGTAAGCCTCTTCTGCTTGAGACCCTGGCCCAGCTTACCACTGCCACTTGTGTTCCCAGAGAGGTGTAGGCTGCAATGCTCCAGCTCCTCCACCCGTTCCTTGAGCTCCACCTTCTCCTGCATGACCTCCACCAAATGGAGCCAGAACAGCAGGGTTAGGAATATGTGTCCACCTGCCCTGTGACTCTTCTTGGCCTGCCAGGACAGACTCACTCACCTACAGTTTGCCATTGCCTCCTGTCAGGCCAGGTGGCTCTCTCCAGACACAGTCACCCTTGCTGCAGGGACCAGACCTCCTTCTCAGGCTCACCTGTGCCAGGCAGGCCAGGCTCTGGCACTGCCCCTTCTCCTCCCTCCACTGCCTGTGCAGCCAAGCTGGCTCTTCCTGAGCACTGGCAAGACCTTCATTAAAAATGCCACCTGGAGAAAGTGGGGTGTTATTTTGCAGGGAGACTGCTCAGGGCAAGCTGGGGCAAAGAGCAGAAAGGAGCCCCCTCTGTCCATGATACCTGTTGTTCCTAGGGGGATGGTGTCTGAGCACAGCCTCCCAGGTAAGGTGTGGGGTCAGGAGAAATCAGAGGGCAGGGAAACCAAACTATTGGATTTCAAGAGGGACCACAGAAGGAGGCAGGGAGGGAGGCACAGAGAAGGGACAGAGGCAAGTCCGGCTCACCATGACCTCTGCGCTGTCCATGTCCTCTGGGATGGTCATGCTGGAGCCTCCTCATAAGCCTTTCCTCCTTGTGTCCTTCCTTCATTTTCTACTGGGAGCAGCCAGTATGGTCCCCAGTCAGCCCCACATGAGCAGTCCCAGGCCCCCTTTTCCCCCACCCCACTGTGTCCCCCTGGGCCAGCCACCCTCTGGGAGAGATGAGCAGCCCAGCACTCTGAAGGTCCCGTCTCTTTTTTTTATTTTAAAGAGAAAAAAATAAAGATAACAATAAAGCAGAGTTTCAAAACAGGCTAGTAGGAGAGTAACTCAACAAGGAAATATCAGAATTAAACCAAGCTTGTGAACAAATGGACTTGATAGATGTCTGCCGAGTGTTCCACCCCAAAACATCACAATCCACATTCTTCTCAGCTGCACATGGGACGTTCTTCAAAACAGACCACATACTAGCCCTCTTCTACTCTCCTTTGCCAGGAGTCCTGCCCAGGCTCCACCCTGCCCCTGAGCATCTTCGCTCACCTTGTACAGACAGCCAGGAGGCTCAGCTGGGCTGATTGCTGCTTCTGCTGCTTGGTGGCTTCTGGGTGCACCTATGGGTAGGATGAGAAAGTAAGAAGGCAGAGGGGCCAAGTCCTCCCATGCAGGGGCCTGGCCTCAGCAGCTCCATTACCTGGGTCTCCCACAGCTCCTGACAGACCCTGTCCAGGGCCATCTTGCCCTGCATCTCCTCACATTGCAGCCTTTGTGTTCTGCCACAGGTGGAACAGGAACTGGTCTCCCCATTGCTGAAGAACCTGGGCCTCCTGGCTCTTCAGTGACATTCGTGGAAGACCTGGCTGAAAGCAGGGATGACTTGCTGCACCTGAGCTTACGGCTGTCCCGCGACCACTGCACCTCTGTTTGCAGCCACTGTTCCTCCTCGGAGGTCCCAGCTTGGGCCTCGGGCAAGGGGCACAGCTGAGAAGAGAAGCAGTAGGAAGGGCCTGGCATCTGGCCTCTCAGAAAACTCCTCTAATTTTCAGCCCCAGTTCAGGCTCCTTGCCCCATAACTTGACTTCCTGACTAAGCAGTTCTCATGGCCAGATGATGCCCAGTCTTGAAGACCCCTCTCAGTACAGTTCTTATGTGTGTTTGGCAATGGGCACACCACACCTCCCTGCAGATGGGGACACTGAGGCTCTGAATTGACAAGACTCACCATCTTCTGGCACAGACCCCTTTCCCTTTGCCACAGTGCCCTTGAATCCACCCCACTTCTTGGGGCAAGGTAAGCTGCACCCACAGTCCAGGGACCTGGCCCTTTTCCCAGGTCACCCTTGTCCCTATTCACCCACCTGACTCTTCAGTTTGGCCAGCTGCTCCCCAGCTCCTGTTCCTTCCTGGCAATACACTACTTCTCCTTCAACTTGTGCACCTGTGCTCCAGCACACGGGACAGTGGAGGGAGGGAGGGGCTCAGACACATCTATCACACAAGTATCCTTCCCCTCGCCCCATACTGGGCTCCATCTGGGGTACCTCGACGGAAGACTGTTGAGCTGGGCCTAAGAAAAAGCCCTAGTGATGAAGACACATGGCCAGGAGTGTAGGTGGCTGGATGGAGAAGAGACTCATGGGCAGTAGCCTGCCCTGACCCCTCGACCCAAGGACTGTCACCCACTAGAAGACATTCACTTGTTTTCATCAATGAGATCAGGGCCACTGGCAGCATCATGGTTCTGTTTAGAAAGAAATTTATGAGGTTGTGATTCAACTTCTAGTAAGAATCACCCTGGGGTGCTGTGAGCCAAGCTCACTCCCACAACCTTCCATCCCCAGACCTCACAGAAGAGCTTCATTGTGGCCTCTCCGAGAGAACATGTGGCTGCAGGGACCCATGAGCCCGGAGAGAGGATACGAGACTCTGCAGAGGGCATGATCCTTTAGGAAAGAGGACAGCGTGAGCAGACAGGAAGATAGCAGGCAGACGCAAAAAGACATAAACCTGAAGTGGAGCCACACTGGTGAGTAGTGCCTGAGGAAGGGACAGCACCAGGCGACTCGGTGTCATCAGCTGAAGGTGGTGCAGAAGCAGTGTGCTCCTCTGTGCTTGTCACAGAAGAGAGCAGGTTTAAGGGGGCCATGAAGGAAAGGAGTTGCCTAAGTGCCATGGTCACAAAGGGGCAGAGCAGTTAGGACAGTGTTGCTGCAGCCAGAGGGACAGTCATACATTTTTGGGAGACAGTGGGATTGTGGATAAGGTTCGCCCAGGCTCTGGGCAACATGGCTGCATTTCATTGGTGGAATCTCAAAGCAGGCTCGTAAAGCCTCCTTCCTGAACCCTTGACAACCTTGCTGTCACTGCAGCTCATCAAAACACTGTCCAGGCTGTGGCCTGGGGAAGCCACAGCAGCCAGAAGGAAGGTGTGCCCAGGTTGGGTAGACACTGTACTTCCAGAGAGCCCCTCTGTACCACAATCACCTTGACCATCTCTGTTTTAAATACCAGACTCCCTAGTAAGGGGTCACTGGAACCAAGGGGTGAAGCTAAAAGTCAAGATGAAAAGACACTGAGGCTCAGGGAAGAAAGTGATTTGTCCAATGCCACCCAAGCTAATGGCAAAGGAACTCCAAACTCAGATCTAATCCTGGGGCATGGGGCTCTCCTCACACACCTTGCTGATCTTTCAGACAGCCTGAGTGGCTATTCTCACTGGCCTGGCTTCTCTTGAGGCTGAGAACAATCAAACAGCAATGACCATTTACTGAATGTTTACTGTGCACCAGGCCCTAGCAAACCAACATGAAAGTATGTATTTAAACTTCACAAGTGTACATAAAATTGTCTCTTCTGCTTCTGTCTGTATCTGTGTCTGTCTGTCTGTCTGTCTCTCTCTCTATATATATATTTATAGAGGTTCTTGTGCAATTCAGTTTGAGACCAGAATCATGGAAAGAATTGTCAACCAAGGTACCACTATGCGTGTGTTTGTGTGTCTGTAACCTTTTTTGTAGTGCTGCATATCAAACCCAGAGCTTGACACAAGCTTGTCATGTACCCAACCACTGAGCTACAACACACCTAGGCCTCAAACACAGAATTCTTAACTAGTACCTGCCAATTTCCTCATCTGAACAATGACCCTCTACTGCCATTTGAGCCCTCATCCCCAGCAGCCTGGCCAGCCAAGACTCACATTCACAGATGAGTGACAATCACCAGCAGCACTTGTCCCAAGGTGACCACTGTTTCTAATCTTTTTCTTCTTCTTCACTGCCACAAGATCATCAAGGCTGTTCTTTACTTGAAACTCTCTCAACTGTGGAAGGGAAAAGCAATGACCCTCATGAAAACGATAACCCCCTGTATCCACATCCTCCTGCATAGCTTTTACAAAATACTCTTATGCATGCCTTCTGCTATAATGACACCAACAACCCTACAAAGTTCTGTAGTGATCAGTTAGAACTGTTAACATGGGTAAAGAACAAAAATAAAGAAAAACAAACAAACACAAGTTGGCACAGTGGTATATACCTCTCAATCCCAGATACCGGGGAGGTTGGAAGATCATAAGTTCGAAGCCATCCTGTGAAAAATAAAAATTCAATAAAAAAGCCATCTAAAAATAACATACAAAGGGCTTGGTATGTAGTTTCATGTTCCCAGGACTCAAATCTGATTATTACCAAAAAAATAAAGGCAATGACTGGGATAAGGTATAGCTCAATGATAAAGCATTTGACCAGCATGTCCCAGGCCTTGGGCTCAATCCCCAGTACCACACACACACACACACACACACACACAAACACAGGAGAGGCAACAATGGAAGTTAAATTTTATCTTTAATTTTCAGCTCTGAGGTTTGCCATGAACAAGCAGCTCCCAGAGGCCAAAACTACAGGTAGACATGAAAAAGTAAACATTAAATTAATATTAGACATCCCAGAAATTTCTTATCCATCTATTAGAGATGTACACTGGTACTTTGCTAACTTACCTCAAGTACCCTAATGGCAGAAGCAATGAAGACACACTGCTAGAGAATCTGGGAACTAACAGAAAGACCCCATCCCAAGTATCACTTCAAAAAGAAATTGAT
This sequence comes from Erethizon dorsatum, assembly GCA_028451465.1. Lineage (NCBI taxonomy): Eukaryota > Metazoa > Chordata > Mammalia > Rodentia > Erethizontidae > Erethizon > Erethizon dorsatum. The sequence continues at coordinate 64,655,010 of CM051833.1, forward strand.
TACCATCTTACAAATCTATGCAAATGTCACCCTTAAATATATTAATATGTCCAGTCTCTCTCAAGAGAATCAAGTAGAACTGATGCTTCAGAAAGTAGCTGGGCATGGTATACATGCCTGTAAGCCCAGCACTTGGGAGACTGAGGCAGGAGGATTGTAAATAGAGACCTGACCTAACTGGGCTATATGGCGAGAACCTGTCTGGAAAAAAGAAAGTTTAAAAAGACCTTATAGGGCTGGGGATACAGCTCACCAGCATAGCACCTGCGTGGCAAGTGTGAGGTCGTGAGTTCAATTCCCTGTACCAACCCCCCCAGAAAAGGCCTTATATTAATCCTGTGGTACTCAGCACCCAGCTTGAATTGATCTGGGAAAGATTTACACTGTGAAGTTGATATGTTTCACATTAGACAAGCAAATCTCATTCCAATGAGCTTGACTGAAGGTTATTCTGGTCCCTGTGTGAAAAGAAATTCACATGTGAAGTGGAAAACTTGGAAAAATTTTTGAAGTCTCTCTGGAAAGCAGAAACCTGGGAGAAAACCAACACAAACCTGCTCTTCTGTGGTTACGGTCAATGCTCTGAGCTTCCAAGGGAAGTCTTCATGTTGGCAGTGTCTGAATTAAGGAGCAAGGGAATCTAAAACCTCTCTGCCCTCCTTCCCATGACTTCACTCCCTTCCAGGTGGAAATGTGTGCCTCGACCAGAGGAAACAGGGGATAAAGACACTTTAGGGGACCAGGTGGGAAGATCAGAAGCCAGGCGAGGGGTAATAACGACGGTGTCCAGGGGGATTGGGAATTAACCACATTCTACTCCTTCCTCCCTGTCCTTGGGATCTATCTGTGCCCCACCCTCCTCTCCACTCCAACAAGGGCAGGAAGCCAGGTCCCTGGATAAGGGGCCCAGGGAAGTCAGGTTTGGGGGCAGGAGGGAAGGGCAGAGCTATGAGTGGGGGCCCCTGCAGTGACAGCCAGAATCACCCAAGCCATGGAGGGCAGGCTCTGGGCTATAGAGGAGACAGGCTGCGAGAGGACCCGATGGGGCACTGGGGCAGACAGGGTCTCAGACTTTGGCCACAGCATGGGTATCAGGGGACTCAGTCTGCACCCAGGGTCTTTGACCCTACGCACTTTACCTTTTGCTTTGCCACAGCCAATTTCTGCCTTTGGGTTTCTTTGGAAATCCCGTGGCAGGGAGGGGGGAAGGGCTGAGACCACATCCACATAGTCCCTCCATCACCAGGAAATTTCTTTCAATAGCTTCTGCCTGCCCATAAGAGGCCTAACCAGGGCAGAATTAAGCCCAACAGAAGGGGGTGTGGCCTTGGTCTTCCAGGCCCATTGTTCAAATGAGATGATGATATAAGAGGTGTGGTGAGGCTTTCTCCAGGGTCTGGGGACTGGGTAGAGTTAGGTTGAAACTTGCAGGGTGCTGTTCCAGGCTACCCCGAGAGCCTTGACAAGAACAGCAGGGAGGAGTAGAAAGCCCAGATCAGGGTTCCTAAAATGTCCCACTGATAGCTGTGTATGTGCTGTGTATCCCAGCTGTTAATACACATCAGTGCAATCTCTGTATGAATTTGTGCACCGTTTCCCTCTCCTTTGGTAGCACAGAACCTGCTTTGGGTTGCAGCACACTTACAGTGCTGGGCACTTTGCTAAATGCCTTACGTCCATTAACACTAATTTTTTTAAGGTGGGGCCTGAACCCAGGGCTTTTACACTGAGCTACATCTCTATCCCCTCTTTTTGAGACAGGGTTTCCCCAAGTTCTCCACATGGGCTTACACTTTGGAACCTTCTGCTTCAGCCTCCCAGAGTACTAAGATTACAGATGTGCCTCTATGCAGTCCTTGCTTTCTAATGCTTACAAACACTCTATGGAATCAGTATTCCTCTCTCCATGTCACAGACAAAGAAATCAAGGCTAAGAGGCCAAGTGACTACTCAAGGCAGTGAGTATAGGCAGTGAGTGGCAGAGCAGCGATCTGAGCCCAAGTCTGAAGGAAGCAGCGCTTTGTGAATTGGGAGAAGCAGGTCAGAGCTGGGAGTAAGGAACTGACGCAGTGTGTACTGTGATGACAAAGAGGATGAAAAGGTTACTTGGAGATGAGACTTGGTTCAAACACAGAGAGGCCCAGAGGAACTGCCCTGATGAGAGCAACCAGCATGAGGGAGTCTCAAGGGAGCAGTTCTGAACTGAGAACCCTCTGGCTTTTATTTTGGTTGCAAGGAAAAAGAGTTTGGATGAGCAATTTTGTCAAGGAACACGGAGGTCTGCTACATGACATTCCTTAAGCTAATCTAAGCAATGTGTCAGGCAGAGGGAAGGACAATGGTCAAATTTAGCCTGCTCCACGAGTCTGAACTCCTTGCTGTTTTCAGCTTATGCTGCTTTCAGCACTTTTAGTTCAGGGCCTATGTGACTTTTTCCCTGTAGGTCCTTTCTTAACTCTGACCATTCACTCCTCTGGCCAAGTCACCCACATATCACCACCTTATCTTTGCAAACGGGCCAAATACGTTCACTGGAAGAAAGACAGCCTCTTTAATAGATGGTGCTGGGCAAACTGGCTTTCCACATACCAAAGTCTAAACCTAGATCCATGTCTCTCACCATGCACTAAACTAAAATTGGAATCGATCAAAGATCTACATATTAAAACAGAAACCCTAAATCTACCGGAAGAGAGAATAGGTAGAACTCTTGAAGACATAGGTGTAGGCAAAGGTTTCATGAACAAAACCCTGATTGCATGGGAAATATTACAAAGAATCAAAAACTGGGATCTCATCTTATTAAAAAGCTTTTGCATGGCAAAAGAAACCACCAACAGAGTGAAGAGAAAATCCACAGTGTGGGAAAAAAATTTTGCCAGTTGTTCCTCAAAGGACTTATTTTTTTTTTTTTTAGACAAAGGACTTATCAGAACACACAAAGAAAAGAAAAAAAATAAGACTTCCCAAATTTAAAGACCCAATCCAAAAATGATATCATCTGAGATGATACACACTTCTCAGATGAACAAGTACAAATGGCAAATAAATATATAAAAAAAGGTTCAACATCACTGGTGATACAAGAGATGCATATTAAAACAATGCAGAGATTCCATCTCACTCCAAGAAGAACAGTTATTATCAAGAAATCAACCAATAACAAATTCTGGTGGGGCTGTGGGGAAAAGGGAAACCTTCTCCACTGTTGGTGGGAATGTAGACTGGTGCAACCACTGTGGAAATCAGTGTAGAGATTCATTAAAAAAACACAGCTAGGGCCAGTAATATGGCTCAGTGGCATAAGCGCCTGTGTGAGGTCCTGAGTTCGACTCCCAGTACCCACATAAAGTAAAAAAAAGGGCCGGTGATATCCCTCAGTGGCACAAGCGCCTGCTGGCAAGCACGAGGTCCTGAGTTTGACTCCTGGTACCTGCATAAAAAAAAAAAAAGAGCTATTCCCATTCTTGGTATCTTCCCAAAAGAATTAAAAGCATCATACCACAGAGATTTGTGCACACCCAGGTTTATAACAGCACAGTTTGTAATAGCTAAATCTTGGAAATAGCCCAAATGCCCATCAACCAGTGAATAGATAAAAGATGTGGGTTTTTTTATAGAATGGAGTACTACTTAGCCATAAAGAAGGATAAACGAGATATTTCTAGGTAAACTGATGCACCTTGAGACCATACTCTTTAAGTGAAATAAATCAGACACGCATGTAAATATCACATTGTCCCTCTGGTGTGAGAAATTGAAAGTGTAAATAAGAACCAAAATGTATAATAGACATTGTGAAATAGTAAGAAATTGTTCAAATGGGAAGGGGAACTATGGAGAGGGGAAGGAAAAAGGAAGGAAGGGAAAAGAAAACAATGAGAAAACGGATAAAATGGAAGCAAAGCTTTTGTAAATAAGGAGAGGAAGAGGGGTTGAAGGGAGGGGAAGGGAATGGGAAAAAATAGGAATCAAGATATATCATGTATAGGTACAAATTCCCTATGATGAATGTGATTATTATGCATATCTAAATTGTACCAATAAACTTAAATAAAAATTTAAAATATAATTAAAAAACATTAGTTTATGGGCCGGTGAGATGGCTCAGCGGCGTGAGCACCTGCCTGTCAAGTGCGAGGGCCCGAGTTCGACTCCCGGAACCCACATATGAAAAAAGGGCCGGTGATATTGCTCAGCGGCACAGGCGCCTGCTGGCGCGTGAGGTCCTGAGGTCGACCCGCCGGTACCCAAAAAAAAAACAAAACAAAACATTAGTTTATATGACAAATATTAGGTGATGAATTTTGGTAAGCATAAAAACAGTTGTTTGGACTAAGTTACCATTTTCAAAGATTTATTAATTTTATTATGGTAAAATTTTATTTTATTTTTTTTCATTTTTTTTGTTGTGGGTACCGGGGGGTCGACCTCAGGACCTCGCGCGCCAGCAGGCGCCCATGCCGCTGAGCGATATCACCGGCCCCTTTTTCATATGTGGGTTCCGGGAGTTGAACTCGGGCCCTTATGCTTGCCGGGCAGGCGCTTAAGCCGCTGAGCCATCTCACCGGCCCTTTATTTTATTTTTATTTATTTATTTATTTATTTTTTATTTTTTTTATTATTTACTTTATTTTTTTTAACATACAATTTTTGGCATTAAGTATATTCACACTCTTGTGCACTCACTACCATTAACTTAAATTTTTAAAAAGGGAACACTACGTTCTGCATATTTGTAAGCCCCAAATTAAAAGCTCTCTGAACTGGACAGAGGGTGGAAAAGAGTACAGTTATGAGCATATGACTTACGAAATTTTCTATTTTTGATCTAAAAGAACTTCTGATAAACACAAACATAGGTACCATGAAGTATGTCAGAGGAGATAAACGTAAATTTTACACCAGAATAGACTGTACACTTTGACTTAAATTTTATCTTCCTCATTTACCATTTTCTCTATGTATACATTTCTATGACTTGTTAGCAGCTCTAACCCTAAATATATCAATAAGATTATTTTATAAATATTTTGTTTTACATGATTCAGATGTCATACTTTTTTATATTAAATGACCTCTAAGAGTGATAATAACTTTTATTAAGCCTTTATAAACCTTTTGCAACTTGCTGAGACCCCTTACATATTACTCAAACTATCTATTGCACTTAATCTTCAATTTTATCCTATATTGCATTTACATTATGGAATACTCCAGTTTACTTTAGGAGAAATATTTTATTTTGTTATTTATGTATTTTTATACTATTAGGAATTAAATCCAGGGCCACTTACATATTAGGCAAGTGCTGTACTGCTGAGCTCCACCCCCAGCCTTTTTTATTTTATGTTTTTGAGAGATCTCAGTAACTTGCCCAGACTGGCCTCTAACTTGCAATCCTGCTGCCCCTGCCTCCTAAGTTGCTGATAATACAGGCTGCTTCTGTATCTCTCTGTTAGCCTGCTCCTCAGAGGGTGAAACATCATCTTTCCTCTAATCATTTCCTTCATGGTATCACTCAACCACCTCAAGTCAGGTTTTGTCAAACTCCTTCTAACCTTACCGGGGCAGTGACAGTTATTTCTGAAAGACAATTACGTAAGTTAATTGTCCACAGTGCTTTATGTGGGGAAAAAGAGTGACAAGAGAATATCTCAAAGTTCACCAGACTGTGCCAAAATACAGAGAATGAGGATAACTTCATGCTTGGGCAGGAGATGGAATAAACACAATATTGGGGCTAGACAATCTGTGTTTATTTTCTTGTCCTTTCTAGGTTGTATAAATTGTGTTTAGCTTAATGAACCTCAGCTTGGAAGTAGTAATGATGAGTGCCACACTGCCTTTTTATGGAGATCATCCCCTGTTAGTGTATGTAGGGTATACAGTTTGGGAATCAGTAATGGTGACTAGCACACATTCTCACATAATTGCAGTTAACATAACACTATTATCACCTCAAACTTATAGAACAGCATATTTAAACTTCTTTTGGTCTGCTTTCTCATGTTTAAAATGGAAATAACAATATAAAATTATTGAAGGTTAGACAAACTATTTAATATGTACCCTTTAGGATGCATTATAGCATCATGTTGCCCTAGACACAAACCAGAATGACTTACACATTGACACATTTGATTGCCTCACAAGAGGCCCTTAGCGAGTAGTCTCTACATACAAAGGACTGGAAGCATCCCCCCAGTCGGAGACTAGCAGAGCGGCCTCAGCCCAGGGGCATAAGCAGGCAAGCAGTCTTGGCCTGCAGCGGAACAAGAGCACTCCTTCCACCCAACAACCAGCATGTAAGAGGAGTCAGTGTTGTGGAACAGAAAGCTGTGCAGAGTCCAGAACAAGCCAATTGTACATAGGTCTGGGAGCAACCCTGGGCTTTCCCTACCCAAGGGCACCACAGCAATTGGGAGAACACCATAGAAACAATCATGGTAAGGAGAAGTGGACATCCAGAATGTTGTCTGCTTAAGACCACTCTGTGCCCCACATCCAGAGGCCAAGACCAGTCCCATACCCAGCACAAATCCTACGGCAAACTTGGTGGGATTACACAGTACATTTCTGGGATCCAACTTGGACACTACCATAGAACTATGGACACCAGAGGAATTTTATTATTTTTCTTTTTCTTTGATTGGTTTCCTTTTTATGTCTGCTTGGGTATTTCTTTTTCTTTTTCTTTTTTCACTATTTAGGTTTCTTGCCTTTCTTTTTGTTTTCTTCCATTCATCTTCTTTCTCTTGCCTCAACTATCTCTCTTGATTTTATGATATTTTCATGAGTGAACACTGTCTCTTCTCTTTCTATTTCACTTCAATATTCTTTTGCTTTTTCTGGCATTCTTTCTCTCATTTGTTCTCCAGTTTCCCAAAACTTGGGTGATCATTCTTTACTCTCCAGCCTTGCTTTTACTATATCTGTCTTCATCTATCTTGTCCCTTATCCCTCTTAAATCCCACCCACAGGGTAAAATCACTATAATGAGGGGAAAATCATTTGTTGCATATGAGTTCCTGGTATATGTTGGATTTTGCATTTAACTGTAGAACTTGCTCTTATGGCTAATAGAACCATAGGTATCAGGTTAATAGTTACCACAGTTTCTCAGTAACTAGGCTGTGCTTGATGCTATTGCTACTGCTAACTGTACTACTTTAGCTAGGATCTTACACCAGTTACAAGTTTTTCTCCCTTGTAAGACAACACTGTGATACTCTATGATCATAACCATCACCATAATCCAGGACCAATGACTGGATACTAAGCCAAATAGATAGCAACTTGTCATCCTTAATCAATAGGGAAGGTAGGTTCTTGGGACAGACACAAAGACTAAGAACTACCTACACATAGAAGACATCTCTGAGATATAGACATTTCCTAGGGAAGCCTTGATACAAGTGATAAAGCTATCTACCATAAGAAATCTACAAGCATCAACACAGAAAACAAAATAAAATAAAAAATAGAAAATTACCAGATGCAGAGGCCACTGGAACTTTCTGAAATGATAGCAACAGAAATGAAATGGATGAGGCTACAGAAAAAATAATCTCTCACATAAAAATAAAATGATGGGCCGGTGAGACGGCTCAGCGGCTTAAGCGCCTGCCTTGCAAGCGCGAAGGCCCGAGTTTGACTCCCGGAACCCACATACGAAAAAGGGGCCGGTGATATCGCTCAGCGGCACGGGTGCCTGTTGGCGTGTGAGGTCCTGAGGTCGTCCCCCCGGTACCCACAAAAAAAAAAAATAAATAAAAATAAAATGATGATCAAAATGAAAGACATTAGAGCAGACACAGATTTTTAAAATAAAGGAGTCTAGGAAAATGATGGAAACCAAGAATGCCCAACATAGGAAAGAAATGGAATCCATGAAACAGATCAAAACAGAAATCCAGGAGATTAAAAATTCCATTGAAAGTATACACAATAGATCAAATGAAGGTAAGGACAGAATATCAGATGTAGAAGACAGGATTGCAGCTACCAACAACGAAAAGAAAGATATCTGAAAAATAGCAAGGGACCATGAAAAATCAATCCAACAGTTACAAGATGAAGCAAGAAGAACAGCATAAGATTGATTGGAGTCAATGAGAAAGCTGGAGATAGCACAAATGCCACAAAAAACCTCTTCACAAAAATAATGGCAGAAAACTTCCCAAACATGGATAAAGAATATGACATAGAACTAAGTGAAGCATATAGAACTCCAAATAGCCATGACCAAAATAAATCTAGGTATATAATAATCAAGATTCCAGAATTTCAGCACAAGAACAGAATATTAAAAGAAGTTAGAGGAAAGAAACAAATCACTTCTAAAGGAAATCCCATCAGAATCACAGCAGACTTCTCAACACAAACCTCAAATCAATGGAGAATTAAGAAACTTTCATGACAAACAAGAACTAAAGAAATTCATGACCACCAAACAAGCTCTCCAAAATGCTCTGAAGAATAATTTAGAATAAGACAAGGAAGGCCAAAATTCCAAGAACACCAATAGAAAGAAGCCATCAGGCAGGGAAAGCAATTAAATAGAAGGGAAATATAGGAAACCAACACCAGGAAATTAACATGAGAAGGATAAGCCAAAGCATATCAGTTATAATGATCAATGTAAATGGTCTCAATTCACCAATCAAAAGAAACAGACTGACAGAATGGATCAAAAAGCAATATCCAACAATATGCTGCATAGAAGAAACACATTTAATTCAAAAAGAACTTCACAGACTAAAATTCAAAGGATGGAAAACAATATTCCATGTGACAGGAACCCAGAAAAAATCAGGGATAGCTATTCTATTTGCAGACAATGTAAACTTCAAGCCAAGGGAAGACTCCAAGAAGAGATAACAATCATAAATATATATGCACCAACTACCAGCAACCCAACTACATAAAACAAATATTAACAGACATGAAAAATCAAATAAGCACCAACACAATTGTAATGGGGGACCTTAATACCCCACTGTCACAAATAAACACATCAACTAGACAAAAAATCAACAAAGAAATATCAAACTAAACCAAAACTGTGAACAAAAGGACTCAGTAGATGTTTTACAGTGTTTCACCCCACAACATCCAAATACAAGTTCTTCGCAGCTGCATATGAGATGTCCTCCAAAACAGACTACATACTAGTTCATAGAACATGCTTAAGTAAATGCAAAGGAATTGAAATTATCCCATGTATATTATCTGACCATAGTGCAATGAAATTGGAAATCAATGGAAAAGAAACCACAAAAACTATATAAACACCTGGAAATTAAATAACAGCCTCCTGAACAACCAATGGGTCACAGATGAAATTAATGAAGAAATTAGACAGTTTCTACAATTAAACAATAATGACAACACAACATACTGGAACTTGTGGGATACAATGAAAGCAGTCCTATGAGGGAAATTTATAGCAGTGAATACCCATGTCAGGAAAACAGAGCAAGTGCAAATAAACAACATAATGTTGAACCTCAAGTTTCTAGACAAAGAAGAGCAGTCCAATCCCAAAGCTCATATGAGGGAGGAAATTTTAAAGATCAAGGCAGAAATTAATGCAATGGAGACTAAGAAAACAATACAAAGAATCAACGAATCAAAGAATTGGTTCTTTGAAAGATTAAATAAAATTGACAAACTCTTGGCCAACCTTACCAAAAAAAAAAAGAAAAGAAAAGATTCAAATTCATGCAATTAGGAATGAAAAGGGTGAAATCACAACAGACCCTGCAGAAATCCAGAAGATCATCTATACCTACTTTGAGAAGCTATATTCTAACAAGATGGAAAATGCAAAAGAAATTAACAGATTCCTACATACATATGAATTACCAAAGCTGAATCAAGAAGATATAAAAATCCTAAATAAACCAATATCATCAATTAAATCAAAGATGTAATTAAAAACCTACCAACAAAGAGAAGCCCAGGCCTTGATGGATTCACTGCTGAATTCTACAAGAAATTAGGCAAAGACCTAATACCACTACTTCTCAAACTCTTTAACAAAATTAAAAAGGAAGCAATATTCCCAAATTCATTCTGGAAGCAAGCATTACACTGATACCAAAACCAGAGAAAGACCCAACTAAGAAAGAGAACTACAGGCCAATCTCCCAAATGAACATAGATGCAAAAATCCTAAATAAGACACTGGCAAACAGAATGCAGTAAGTCATCAAGAAGATTATACATCATGGGCAAGAAGGATTCATCCCTGAGATGTAGGGATGGTTCAAAATATGCAAATCAATAAGTGTAACACACCATATTAACATAGCCAAGGACAAAAACCATATGATCATCTCAATAGAAGCAGAAAAAGCTTTTGACAAAGCCCAGCACCCATTCATGAAAAAAAATTCTACAGAAACATGGAATAGATGCTCTTTATCTCAATCTGATAAAAGCCATCTATGACAAACCAACAGCCAACATCATACTAAATGGCCAAAAGCTGAATGCTTTCACTCTAAAATCAGGAACAAGACAAGGATGTTCACTATCACCACTCTTACTCAACATAGTTCTGGAAACCTTAGCCAGAACAATTAGACAAGGGAAAGAAATAAAAGGAATAACAATAGGAAAAGAAGAAGTTAAATTATCATTATTCACAGATGACATGATACTCTACATAAATGAACCCAAAAACTCCACCAAAAAACTTCTAGATTTAATAATCAAATTCAGTAGCATAGCTGGATACAAAGTTGACACATCAATAGTCTTCCTGTACAAGAATAACAAACTCAGTGAGAGAGAAATTAGGGAAACAACACCTTTCACAATAGCATCCAAAGAAATGAAATACCTAGGAATCAACCTAGCAAAGGAAGTAAAAGACCCCTGCTTTGAAAACTACAGTACTCTGAAAAAGAAGATTGAAGAGGATATCAAAAAATGAAAAGAGGCCAGTGAGATGGCTCAGTGGCGTAAGCGCCTGCCTGACAAGCACGAGGGCCCGAGTTCGACTCCTGGAACCCACATACGAAAAAAGGGCCAGTGATATTGCTCAGCGGCACGGGTGCCTGGTGGTGCGCAAGGTCCTGAGGTCAACCCCCGGTACCCACAAAAAAAAAAAAAAAAAAAAAAAAAAGAAAGAAAATGAAAAGATATCCCTTGCTCTTGAGTAGGATAAGCCACTATAGTCAAAATGGCCATACTTCCAAAACTATTATACAGATTTAATGCAATTCCAATCAAAATTCCAACAGCATATCTCACAGAATCAGAGAAAGAAATCCAAAAATTCATTTGGAACTAGAAGAGACCTAGAATAACAAAGGCAATTCTGGGCAACAAAGGCAAGGCAAGGGGCATCACAATCCCTGATTTGAAATTATATTATGAAGCTACTGTGATAACAACAGCATGGTAATGGCAAAAAAAAAAAAAAAAGATCAAAGGATCAGTGGAACAGATTAGAAGATGCAGAAACAACTCCAGACGTACTTAGCCACCTTATCTTTGACAAAGGTGCCAAACACATTCGCTGGAAGAAAGATAGCCTCTTTAATTAATGTTGCTTGACAAACTGGCTCTCCACATGCTGAAGACTAAAATTGGACCCATATCTTTCACCATGCACTAAACTGAAGTTGAAATGGATCAAAGGCCTAAACATTAAAACAGAAACATTAAATCTGCTGGAAGATAGAATAGGTAAAACTCTTGAAGACACTGGTGTAGGCAAAGATTTTATGAATAAAACCCCAATTGCACAGAAACTACCACAAAGAATCAAGAATTGGGATCTCATCTTATTAAAAAGCTTTGCAAATCAAGAGAAACCATCAACAGAGTGAAGAGACAACCCACAGTGTAGGAAAAAAATGTTTGCCAGGTGTTCCTCAGACAAGGGATTACTATCTAGGTTATATAAAGAACTCAAAAAAATCAGACCTCCCAAATTTAAAGACTCAGTACAAAAATGGGCATCTGAGATAAATACACACTTCTCAGATGAAGAAGTACAGACATGAAGTAAATATGTGAGAAAATGTTCAACATTTCTGATAATTTGAGAGATGCAAATTAAAACAACACTGAGATTCCATCTCACTCCAGAAAGAATGGCTGTTATCAAGAAATCAACCAATAACAAATGCTGGTGGGGCTGTGGAGAAAAAGGAACCCTTCCCCACTGTTGGTGGGAGTGTAGACTGGTGCAACCACTGCAGAAATCAGTGTGGAGATTCCTCAAAAAACTAGGACTAGAAGTTCCATTTGACCCAGCCATTTCCCTCCTGGATATCTTCCCAAAAGAATTAAAAGCATCATACCAGAGTGATATATGCAACCCTATGTTTATAGCAGCAGAGTTTGTAATAGCCAAATCTTGGAAACAACCCAAGTGCCCATCAATTGGTGAATGGATAAAGATGTGTTTTTTTAAAATATAATGGAGTACTACTCTGCCATAAAGAAGAATATGCTTGAGACATTTCTAGGAAAATGGATGCACCTCGAGTCCATACTCTTAAGTGAAATAAATTGGACACACATGTGTAAATACTGCATTGTTTCTCTGGTATGAGAAACTGGAAGTGTAAATAAGGGCCAAAATGTATAATAGGTATTGTGAAATAGGAAGAAAATGTTCAAATGAGGAGGGGAATAAGGGAGAGGAGAGGTGGAAAGGAAAGATGATAGAAGTTTTTAAAAATAAGAAAAGAAGGAAAACATAGAAACAAAGCTTTTGCAAATGGGTGGGGGTTGGAGTGGTTGAAGGGAGGGGTAGGGGATTGGGAAAAAAAGGTATATCATATACAGGTACAAATTCTCTATGATGAATGTGATCATTATGTATATCTAAAATGTACCAATAAAATCTGATTAAAAATAAATAAAAATTCTAAATAACCCAATATCAGTCAATAAAATTGAAAATATAATTAAAAACTTACAATGTAATTAAAAACAAAGAAAAGCTCAGGTCTTGATGGATTCACTACTGAAATCCACAAGAAATTTAGAGAAGACCTAATACCACTACTGATGAAACTCTTTAATGAAATTGAAAAGGAAGCAATACTCACAAAGTCATTCCTGGAGACAAGTATTACCCTGATAACAAAACCAGAGAAGGACCCAACCAAAAAAGAGAACTACAGGCTAATCTCTCTTATGAACATAGACACAAAAATCCTCAATAAGATACTGGCAAACAGAATGTGGCAAATCATCAAGAAGATTATGCACCATGGCCAAGTAGGATTCATCCCTGAGATGCAGGGATGGTTCAACATACACAAATCAATAAATGTAATACACCATATCAAAAGAGCCAAAGACAAAAATTATGTGATCATCTCAATAGATGCAGAAAAGCAACTGACAAAGGTCAACACCCATTCATGAAAAAAATCCTACAGAAAATTGGAATAGATGGTCTTTATCTCAATTGGACAAAGGCCATCTATGACAAACCAACAGCCAACATCATAATAAGTGGCCCAAAACTGAAAGATTTCACTCTAAAATCAAGAATAAGACAAGGATGTCCACTATCACCACTCCTATTCAATATAGTTCTGGAAACATTAGCCAGAGCAATTAGACAAGAAAAAGAAATAAAAGGAATAACAATAGAAAAGGAAGATGTTAAATTATCATTACTCACAGATAATATGATACTCTACATAGAAGACCCCAAAAACTCCACCAAAAGACTGGTAAAGTTAATAAGTGAATTCAGTAGTGTATCTGGATACAAAGTCAACACTCAACTTTATCCAATCAATAGCATTTCTGTACACCAACAACAAACTCATTGAAAGAGAAATTAGGGAAACCACACCTTTTGCAATAGCATCAAAAAAATGAAATACTTAGGAATCAATCTAACAAAAGAAGTAAAAGATCTATACATTGAAAATTACAGCACTCTGAAAAAGGAGAATGAAGAGGATATCAGAAAATGAAAAAGTGAAAATGGCCATAATCCCAAAATTGTTATACAGATTTAATACAATCTCAATCAAAATACCATTAGTATACCTCACAGAACTAGAGAAAACATTCCCAAAATTCATTTGGAACCAGAAGAGACCTAGAATAGCAAAAATCTTCATAGGCAACAAAGGCAAGGCAGTGGGCATCACAATCCCTGGCTTGAAATTATACTACCAAGCTAGTGTGATTAAAAAAAAAAAAAAAGCATGGTACTGGCAAAAAAAATAGACCTAAGGATGAATGGAACAGAATATAAGATGCAGAAACAACACCAAACACACTCAGCCACCTCATATCTGACAAAGGGGCCAAGCACGTTCACTGGAAGAAAGATAGCCTCTTTAAGAAATAGTGCTGGAAAAACTGACTTTCCACAAGCTAAAGACTAAAACTACACCCATGTCTATCACCATGCACTAAACTAAAATCAAAATGGATCAAAGATCTAAATATTAAAACAGAAACACTAAATCTGCTAAAAGAGAGAATAGGCAGAACTCTTGAAGACAGAGGTGTAGGCAAAGATTTCATGAACAAAACCCAGATTACAAGGGAAATACTACAAAGAATCACCAACTGGGATTTCATCATTTTAAAAAGCTTTTGCACAGCAAAACAAATTACCAATAGAGTGAAAAGACAACCCACAGTGTGGGAAAAAATAACCAGTTGTCCCTCAGACAAAAGACTAATATCTAAAATATATAAAGAACAGAAAAAAATTAGACCTCCCAAACTTAAAGACTCGATCCAAAAATGGGCATCTGAGATGAATACATACTTCTCAGATGAAGAAATACAAACAGCAAATAAATGTATGAAAAAATGTTCAACATCACTGGTCATTTGAGAACTGCAAATTAAAACAACACTGAGATTCCATCTCACTCCAGAAAGAATGGCTATTATCAGGAAATCAACCAATAACATGCTGGCAGGACTGTAGGGGAAAAGGAACCCTTCTCCACAGTTGATGGGAGTGTACACTGGACAACTACTGTGGAAATCAGTGTGGAGATTCCTCAAAAAAAAAAAAAAAAAACCCAGCTATTTTCATTCTTGGTATCTTCCTGGAAGCATTAAAAACATCATACCACAGCAATATATGCACACCCATGTTTATAGCAGCACAGTTTGTAAGGCTAAATCTTGGAAACAACACAAATGTCCATCAACTGAGGAATGGATAAATAAGATGTGGGGTTTTTATACAATGGAGTACTACTCGACCATAAAGAAGGATAAACTTGAGACATTTCTAGGTAAATGGATGCACCTTGAGAACATACTCTTAAGTGAAACAAACCAGACTCACAAGTGTAAATATTGCATTGTTTCACTGGTATGAGATGCTGAATGTGTAAATAAGGAGCAAAGTGTATAAAAGGTATTGTGAAATAGGAAGAAATTGTTCAAAAGAAAGGGGAACTAGAAAGGGGGGCTGGGGAAAGGAAGGAAGGGAAAAAAGAGTCCACAGTCTTACATAAAATAAATCAGATACACACATATCACATTGCTTCTCCAATGGAAGAAATTGAAATGGTAAATAAGGACCAAAATGTATAATAGATACTGGGAAATAGGAAGAAAATATTCAAATTGGAAGGGAAATAAAGGATGGGGAAGGGAAAAGGAAGGAAGGAAAAAGCAAAAGAATAGAAGGAACAAAATGGAAATAAAGCTTTTGTACATAAGGAGGGGAAGAGGGGTTAAAGGGAGGAGAGGGGTTCAGGGAAAAAAAGAAGAGTCAAGAAATGTCATGTACAGGCACAAAATTCCTCTAATGAATGTTATCATTATGCATATCTAAAATGTCCCAATAAAAGTAATAATAAGAAAAAGAAAATGAAAAGATATCCCTTGCTTATGGATAGGAAGACCCAACATAGTGAAAATGGCCATAATCTCAAAATTGTTATACAGACTTGATGCAATCTCAATCAAAATACCATTAGCATACCTCACAGAATGAAAGAAAACATTCCTAAAATTCATTGGGAACCAGCAGAGACCAAGAATAGCAAAAACATTTCTCAGCAATAAAGACAAGGCAGGGGGCATCACAATCCCTGACTACAGTGCTACTGTGATAAAAACAGCATGGCACTGGCAAAGAAATAGACCCAAAAAACAATGGAGCAGAAGAGAATATGCAGAAACAACTCCAAGCACTGAGCTACCTCGTCTTTGACAAAGGGGCCAAACATGTTCACTGGAAGAAAGATAGCCTCTTTAATAAATGGTGCTGGAAAAACTGACTTTCCACAGTCCAAAGATTAAAACTAGACCCATATCTTTCACCATGCACTAAACTAAAATTGAAATGGATCAAAGATCTAAATATTAAAATAGAAACTAAATCTGCTGGAAGATAGAACAGGTAGAACTCTTGAAGACATTGGTGTAGGCAAGGACTTTACGAATAAAACCCTGATTGCACAGGAACTATCACAAAGAATCAAGAACTGGGATCTCATCTTATTAAAAAGCTGTTGCACAGAAAAGAAACCACCAACAGAGTGAAGAAAGAACCCACTGAGTGGGAATGACATGATAGCCAGCTGGCTTTTCACAGGAATTTAGTGGCAAATTGAGAGAAATATTTATATTCAGCAAATGATCTTAATATACCTGAATATCTTAAAAGATTTAATGGAGTGTACCGGATAGTCCAGTGACCATAGGCACATTCATTTCAGTGTATCCAGTCTATAAACAAATATTTCTAGTGCTAGTTCTTTGCAATTAAAACATGCACTTTGGGTAATATTACACCATTCACTTCCATGTAAGGTTTAAAAATAGACCACTTCTATAAAGTAAAGTGCCTGTACATACACACTAAAGGCTCAGTCATTTAATCCTGCCTAACCCCAGCAGGAAGGAACTTTCTGCTCAATCCTCCTGCTGTCCAATTGGCAGGCATTGCTGAAAACTTTATACTTATGTTGTAGGGTCAAGGGTCTGTAGACAAGGGGAAAAAACAGAATAGCAGCCTCATTAGATCTTCTAGCTAATCCTGCCTAGAAGTAGTTAGAAACAAACTTTACTAGAAAAACTGCCCCGAGAAATAGGTCAAAGATGGGTAGAGAGAGAAAAACCAGATAAAGAAAGGACTTGCACCAAGAGACCAGAAAAAGAGCTGACAAGCAGGACATAGAGAGAAAGCCAAGTGCACAAATGATGTCTCCCCCACCTCGAATAAAATATAGGGGAAGAGAGAGGAGCAGCTAACTTTACAGCAGTGCGTCCTCACACTGTGTGTGTGTGTGTGTGTGTGTGTGTGTGTATTCACTCTAGAATCACTATATTATTCACTCTAGGGTCATTACAGAGCACAATAGATATCCACAACCCCCCTTATAACTCTAAGCTAACAATGAATAAGGTCCCCCTTTCTAACTAGCCAACCCCCAAAGATAAGGCCTTAAAAGATAGATCAAGGACAAGTAAACAAACAATCAGAAAGAAGCTGCACACTGACCACCAGAAGAAACGATGCTAGACAGAGGTACCCAGAAGCCAATCTAGTTATGGCAAGTTTGGGCATGGGAGGGAGTTTCCTCTGATTCCCCCCCCATAAAAGCAGCTGGGAACAAAGGGCCCACGGGCCCTCGATCTTTCCAGAGCCCCTGTTACAGCTTATATCTAGACAGCCCCCCAAAGCCTCATGAGGTCATAGGTGGGGCTTTTTCAGAGGTGGCTGGATCTACAGTGTGTGACACTGGAATTGATTCATGGTGCACTCCTAGGATTAACAGTGCTAGGATTAAGGGCGTGAGAGCTACCCACTCGAAGGGCGGGTACCCTGGATACAACATAAGGGACAGAAAGAGGCTTGTTTGCCTTGCTGCCTTCTGCCTTCTGCCTGCCATGAATGGTTTCTCCTCTGCAATGCCCTCTCCACCATGCCACCCTACCCTGGAGCCAGCCAACTATAAATTGAAACCTTGACAAACTGTGAGCTAAATAAACCTTTCCTCCTTTAACTTTGGGTGTCAGGGTTTTTGTCACAGCAATGAGAAAAGTAACTATGAGAGCCCCTTGCCCTGATTCTTCCTTATCAGGGTAGCTATCTATCTTCTCCTTTCTCCCCTTTTTCCTCTTTACAGATAAAGTATCTTCCTTTCATTTAACTTTATCCCTGTAATTTTTTATTGGGGCTGAGTTTACAACCCCAGGGGTCTGCTCAGACAACAGAGCGGAAGTGCTTGTCCCTTGGATGCAACATTGTCACTAACACACAGTTACTATAAAATAATTAAGTAAACTGCAAAAAATACTAGAAAAGATAGATATTTCAAAAAATGCAGTGGTGAATTCTTTGAAAAATTAAAGATATTTTAATTCATATGTTACTATTTCCCTAATGCATCTGTTTTATAAATGTTGCTTCACACATGAGGTTTGTACAATAAAAAGTAATGCATGTGTGTAAACTGATACACACACAAATGTTCTGTACACACATAGCCAGAAGTTGTTTTACTGCATACAAATCATGATGGCAAATTTTAATCCAATGGTTTTTAATTTCAAACTGAAACTAAATCTTACCAATGCAAAATTCCCACAAAGACAGCTGGAAAAAGAGAAAAAGAAATAAAGTCATTAGAAGCTGCTTTATAAATTCCTTCAAACCAAGCATTTCAAATGCATTTGCTTCTACATCTAGAGAGAGAGCACACGAGGCCAGGTGGCCAACTGCTTCCGTCCCAGGAGCACAGGGACAACTCCAGGACCTGGAGCACACCGTGAATCCTGCTAACATTTCCAGGGGAACTGGACACTTGAGCAAAGGGAGAGACTGGGAAGGTCTGCACCTCCCTCTGAGGTCATGTGTAAAACAGTGGTGAAAGGAATTACTTTGATCTTTCTATGGTGTTTTTTTTTTTTCAGTATTATTTTCTATGTCTCCTGTTCTCTATTTTTTTATATAAAATTTTCAAGAGAAGCAAATAGATACACTATCCTCAGCAAGATTTTTTTTTGGAAAAACTCTAGCCCACAGGAGCAATTAGAATACCATCCCTCAGTGAGGAACCACACCATCAGCATTACAGCCACTTCAGCTCTTCTCTCTTTCCGTCTTATGGACTTTTAAGTTTCCTTCCCCAGAACAAGCTGTCCCAGGCTGACAAGGCCCAAAAACTACAGTTTTCACCCCTCTCAGATAAACTACAATTGGCAGCTGGGACAGCCCAGCGGTCACTATCCTTGAGGGAATTCTGCCCCCCCATAAGCAAACACAACTTCATCCCTTACTTTGACAACCTCAGCATAAGAGCAATTTTTTTGTTACAACTTCTCTCCTTTGCTCTATAAAAATCCTATAGACTGTAAGAGAATCACCTTTCTGAGAGGTCACTTCAACCAGTCTAGTCCCTGTCAGCCCTCTAATAAAGACCTGTCCTCAGCTATGTCCTCAGCTCCCTTTTTCCTTTTCTCCTAACACTCAGGCTCATCAGAAGATGGTTAGAGGCAGCAAAGCTCTTCCTCAGCAGCACATGTGAAATCCCCGTGCCTGCACCTCTGGTCCTGAGGAACTGTCAGCTCTCCTGAGCTCCCAGACCCAGGCACCTGAGAGGGCCCGGCACACACCCCCTGCCTGAGGCTGTAGGGAACCATGAGACAGATCCATGGGACGCTGCCCTTCATGCGGGGCTTTCTGAAGAGCAGCAAGCTCAGTCCGCCCCTCTGTCCCTGGAAAGTTGTTTCCAAGGATAACATGGGGCTGCGGAGAGGATACAGAGGTGGAACAAGTTAAAATGTCACAAACCACCGTTCTTACAGAGGTTCCACACCTTTTCTTGAATTAATGCCCTTTAGGTTGCTGTAAGCTTTGGGTTAATTTCCAGTCTTGAAAACATTGATTTTGATAATTTTCTAAATATCCTCTCCTGGTTGTCATGGAGAAATCAATTAACTATTTAGGAATTCCTGCTTCCTTCCCAGATTTTATAACAGTATTTCTTATGGTTGTCCCCAGTCATCTTACAAACCACCAATTTTAATCTCTCGAAAATTTCAAAAATTACTCAGCTTGGCTAACACAATGAATGCAAATAAATTCAATTAAAAACTGCAATGTTGAAATTCCCAATCATGCATCTCTAGCTCTTTCTCTATATGACTTCTGACGCTGGACTCATTTTAAACACTTCTCAGAATATTTACTTGCTTTATATCAGGCAACTACTGTCCATGGTCTGTTTTTCTACTGCCTGTGAGCTAAAAATGGTCTTTAATATTCTTAAAAGATGTTAACAATAAAAAAAGAAAAGGAGTGCCGGTGAGATGGCTCAGCGGCTTAAGCGCCTGCCTTGCAAGCGCGAGGGCCCAAGTTCGACTCCCGGAACCCACATACGGAAAAAGGGCCAGTGATATCGCTCAGCGGCACGGGCGCCTGCTGGCATGTGAGGTCCTGAGGTCGACCCTCCGGTACCCACAAAAAAAAAAAGAAAAGAAAAGGAAGATGAAGATACAACAGAAACAGTATGTGGTCTGCAAGCTTAAAAGGTTTACTCAGTGGACCTTCAAAAAAATATTTTACTACCGTGTTAACATTTCTTTTATTTTTGGTGGTGCTGGGACCTCAGGGCCCGGTGCATGCTACACAAGTGCTCTCAGCCCTAGGATGACACTCTATCTAACACACTCAGGACCACTCTGAACTTAAAGTTAAAACCTTCTCTCTAACTCCAAACACATGCCTCACTGATAAAGACTTCATTAATTTTAAGAAATGCCAGAAACTCTTATTCAACCATTGTACTATTCTCTTTCTGAAAATTATACATATTGGAAAAAATTCTTAAATATCTTAAAGAAATAGAAAAGATCAAACGTGCTACCAAATCCACCTATCTTTCCAAAGATCCTCAAAAATTTTCTCTCACTCTTTCTCATGAACACATATCCCAAACAAAAGAGAAAAATTATGCCAATATTCCAAATGCATGAAGTGTTCACCACAAACCTTTTCACTCGCAGTGCTGTGGACCCTGCTCCCATCTCGAGGATCTCACCCTGGACCCTGCCCCCACTTCCAGCAGCTCACCTCAGATGATGACCTGGCCTCATGCTTTACTAAAACAAAACCAATGCAACTAACTCTCTCAACCTCTTTTAGAGCCTATTCAACTTTTCTCTATATAGTTAGTAACCCTTACTTTTCTATTCTGTACCACCTCAGAAAAGAAAGCATCTCTCCTTTCCACCATTAGCTTTTCAAGTTTGTGTCATTATCTCCTCCCAAATACTCCAGACTTTGCTCCTTCAAATCTTCCCCTTCTTGGATCCTTCATCTCATTCCCTCCCCTGAACCCTTCCCTTCAGCCTTTCATTCTCCTAGATCCTAAAACACTTCCCTGAGCCAACAGCCCTTCCTGCTCTCTCCCATTCAGTGTCTATTTCTTTCTTACAAAGTTCTACAACTATCTTAAATGACCAACATTTTCATTATCAAAATCAATGGCCTCCCTCAATTTTTAATCTTGTCAATCTTCCCATACCATTTGATCAAAGTCTTGTATTTTTCTCTCCAATCTTCTGTCACACTGACTCTCTTAGTTGTATTTTTCTGAACACTGACATTTCACACACTGAATCTGGTTTTTCCTTCCTTTCATTTCTTAAAATTTAAGTTTTCCCCAAGTATATTTCCCTTATGCCCTTTCTTTCTCCTCACTGATATCCCATGACAATTTTACCCAATCTCAAGTTTCACTTACCACTTTTACAATCTCCAAACCCATAATCTTCATTCCTGAATGGACTTTCTCCTCCTTCCTCCTCCTTTCTTTTTCTACCTCACCATCTATCTAGTCCTTTCAGTCCGTCTGCATCAACTCTCATCTCTGTCCTCTCCTCTCCATCCCTACTGTAACTACCCTCCTTTACACCACTGCAGCCTGGATTCTAGTAGTGGTTTTCCAACCATGCTTTCTCTCTTCTTTCTCAGTCCATCTTCAATCCACCTATGCACCCCTGCCTAGTTCATCAAGAGCCCTACTTCTGATCAAGTCGCTTTCCAATTTAAAAGTCATTCAGTGTACTAACTGCCACTGAATTTAAAGTGATTTGTGTGACCTCGTCTCACTAAAAGCATTTTTTAAAGAGAAGAACCAATCAGTGCCCTCCTACAGAGCAAGGTTCAAATGCCCTGCACCCAGCTTGAATTAGTCCCCATCTTTCAACCCACTTCCTACCTTCTCTTATTTCCGGAAATTTCCTCCAGCTGGACTGCTGGAACTGTTCTCATGCTGTGGGATGCCTTGACTTCCATCCTGCAGTTCTGCCAGCCCCTCATACTTGCGGGCACCATCTCCACAACTTCAAAGTTTAGCCCTTTGTCACAACTCAAATCCCACCTTTTCCTGAAAGTCTTTCCTGGTCTCCTTTCCCACTTCCCACCATGAAGTATGAATTCCCTCTTCTGAGCTACAGAAACACTGGCACGCTCAGTCATACTTCAGCACTCACTGGTGTCTTCTGTGTGACAGACCCTAGCATGATGCTTTGATTCGGAAAGACAGTTTCCAACCCCTGTTGGTTCTGACTGCAGGATGTGTCTGCCGGCATAGTTACCCAGCTGGTAAAATCTCCACAGGACTCCTCATGCATCGTCACACCGCATGTGGGGACGCGTTCTCATACCAGGACACCAGCCAACCAACACATGGTGGAAACCAATGGCAATAACTTACACATCCATCCACATCTCTGTTCATATTAGCAGCCGCCTGACCAAGAGCCTAGCTCGAAATTGGATTCAATGAGACAGTGACATCTTAGCTTTCGCTCAAGCTTCAGAAAACAAGGGCTGTAAATGAAGAAAGAAAAACCTTCCAATGCTTACATTTTAAAAGGTCTTCGGCCAGTGAGATAGCTCAGTGGCATAAGCGCCTGCCCAGCAAGTGCGAGGTCCTGAGTTAGACTCCTGGAACCCACATAAGAAAAAAGGGCCGGTGATATCGCTCAGCCGCACGGGCGCCTGCTGGTAGGCGCGGGAGGTCCTGAGGTCGACCCCCGGTACCCACCAAAAAAATAAATAAAAATAAAAGGTCTCCAATCTTAGATATTAAAACTCCACAGCAAGATGGAAGTAAATGGGTATTAATCCTGGTAGCATCACCTCGTTTGACCCTATTTCCACTATTAATGATCTCAACTAATTAAAATAACACGGATATGATCAAAATACATTAAACACATTGAGACCTCAAAAAAAAAAAGTGACTGGGGGGAGGGTAATGGAGGTAATGATGAAAGCGTGTTACGTGCATTACGAATCTGCCGCAGTGAAACCCTTCATCTGTATAACTAATATGCACTAATAAAGCGTGGGGAAATAATCACTTCCGTTATTGTGCTTTATTTTGAATGCAGAGAAGATATCATTTTCACAAACGGTGACACTGGTTGTCCTGACTGAGGTAACTTCTTTCGGTAAAGGCCGAGCGCGGAGTCCGAGCTCCTCCAGCGCGGCCCGTCCACCACCTCCGCCCGGGCCGCGGCGCCCCCTGCAGGCCCACGCCCTCCCGCCGCTCACCGAGGCGCTGCGCGGAGACGTGGCGTCCAGCGGCTGCAGGGCGCGCCCTCCAATCCGAATTTTAAAACGTAATTTTTTACTTCATCATGTTTTTGCCATCTAAAAGAGGCTTTATTAGGATTTATGCTGCAGCACGAGGAGGAACAGCATATGGACTGAACCCCAAAATTCATTTTCGAAAGAAAAATATCCGTTTTGTAATACATCCGTTTACTAAACATGAAATGCAGGCAATTTCCAACTATAACCTCGCATAAGAACAAGTAAACTGAGGAGATGTGGTGCACACCTGTAATCACACCATCCTGGGAGGTTGAGGCCGGAGGATTGCAAGTTTGAGCTCAGCCTGAACAACTTAGTGAGTTAGCGAGATAGTCTCAAAAGAAAAAATAAAAAAGGGCTGGCGTGTGGCTCAGTTCAAAAGCCTTGGGTTCAATCCCCAGTACCACTAAAATAAATTGCATAACTCGTGTATCAAAATATAGTAATTAAGATGTTCGTCGTTACCAATATTGTTTTCCTAATAATAATGACTTGGTTTTAATTGATTCAGATAATTTGACTATAAAATTTCAATGCTTTTAACTTTGCACAAATAAACAGGTATAAATTTAAGTTACATCTATATCTACCTGTTTATATGAACCAAGGTAGATATAGGTAATTCAGTAGACACAATTTTGAAAATGTAATAAACTTTTCCACTTATAATTTGATCATTTAAAATACTATTTTCATTTTAATTGCAAATCTGCATAAAAGATGGGGCTTTACTTGTGCTGTTTCACAATATCTTGCACTACAGGGTTTTTGCCCCTTTTTGCAGTGCAAGAAGTTGGAATTTGGCATCAGTGTATTTATCTCTAGTCTCTCAGAATCAGTTTTTCCCAAAGATGGTGGCAAAACTCTTAGGACTTCACAATGATGTTAACTATAACTGAGCCACATTTTATTTCAAATCTTTTAGAGAAATTTTATTTCATAATCTTATTCAATTATACTTCTGTTAAAACATTAGCTACAAATTCCAAGTTTTAAAAAATTCTTCTTTAATTATGTATCTGTACTTATGGATCCCAAAACTAAGATAACTATAGGTAAGTGCTTTTTTTTTTTTTGGTGGGTACGGGGGTCGAACTCAGGACCTCACGTGCCAGAGGGCGCCCATGCTGCTGAGCAATATCACTGGCCCTTTTTTTGTATGTGAATTCTGGGAGTTGAACTCAGGACCTTGTGCTTGCCAGGCAGGTGCTTATGCTGCTAAGCTATCTCACTGGCCCATAGGTAAGTGCTTTTTGAAAGCTATTTATTTTCTAGGCAATTTGAAATTGCTGTTTTTTTTTTTTTTTTTTCCCCCAGGAATCAAACTCAGTACCTTGTGCTTGCCAGGCAGGCACTGTGCCGCTGAGCTACATCCCTGGCCCTATTGCTGTCATTTTATATGTTTCTTTTTCAATTTTTTTAATTAAACATGTTTCAATACCTAATGTCTACATTCCTTGTGTGGAGTTGGTTCACGTACATAACACATCATTACCTTTTTCATCCTCTTCCCGTCTCCTCCCTCTCACTCCCTCCATCTCTCAATCCCCTTCTCATTTGAGAAAGACCTATCTTCCTACTTCCTTTTATATATCTTTTATTTTGCTCTTTATTTATAACTCGGGTTTCTCATATAAGAGAAACTATGTGATATTTAAGCATGTGTGTGATTTATTTCACTTAATATTATGGTTTCAAGGTGCATCTATTTTCCTACAAATAACTCGTTTATCTTTTAGACTAGTACTTCATTGTGTACAGAAACTACATTTTATTCACTCATCTGTTAAAGGACATATAGGCTGCTTCCAAGATTTAGTTGTTATGTATTGTACTGCTATAAACATGGGCATGCATATATCACTGAAATATGATGCATTTAACTCTTTCAGAAAGATACCCAGAAGAAGAATAGCTGGGTCAAACTGAATTTCTAGTTTAAGTTTTTTGAGGATTTCCATAGTGGTTGTACTGCTTTACATTCCCACCAGCAATGCATAAGGGCTCCTTTCTCCTGCACCCTTGCCAACATTTGCTATTATTTGGTTTGATTATGGTCTTTCTTTCTGGAGTAAGATGGAATCTGAGTGTTAATTCAATTTGCATTTCTGTAATGGCCAGCAATGTTGAGCATTTCTTCATGTATTTATTGGCCTGTGGAGGACCACCTTGAAAGAAGAGCAATTATCTCCATTTTGGCTAAACCTGTCCCTATTTCCATGTACTGATATGTACGGAACTAGCTAGGACATTTCCTTATCCCTTCAATTGTCTTTAAGCAATGCAAATTGGTCCAGCTGAGGTGTTGATGTGTAGTCTTTGAAGCAAGGTGACAGGTCAGTGTTTCCCCACCCCCACAGCTCCCCAAAAACATGTGTGAGCTGGGCAGGATGAAGAGCCATGCTCCACGCTGTCAGCTGGGATCGAGCCTCGAGATAAGAGGCTATGACTTCCCAGGGCATAGAAGATTACACATCAGAGCTGAAGCACCGACCCCAAAACATTAGATACTACCTTGAATTGCCCCCTTCTTCCATGATGCTCTGACTTGGCCTACGCCCAGTGTAATGGAGCCAGCAGACTATGGACTAAAATCTCTGAAATTGGGAGTCAAAATAAATTTCCCCCCTTAAGGTGTCACTCTCAGCAATTTTGTCAGAGCAACAGAAAGCTACCAAACAATATTTGAAAATTCCCAGTGTGCTTAGATCCTCATGTCCTATACAAAGCACCCAAAACAGAATGACAGAATTTTTTGTTTGTTTTCAACCTAGATTTCAACCTGGATAACCTGTGAGTATGCATTTGCACAGTTAGAAGTTTAGCAAATTGATACACAAAAATAGACTTAATTTCTTTATACTAACAAAAAGAAATTAAGAAAACAATTTCTTTTAACAATGGCTTCAAAAGGAATAGAATACTATACTTCATAATTAACCAAGAATTTACAAAACTTGTGCAATGGAAGTTACAAAGCATTCTTCAAAGAAACTAAGACGTAAATAATGGAAGGGCATCCCAAGTGCCTGGATTAGAAGACTTCATGTTGTTAAAATGTTGAGAGAATACATTTGCAAATCATGTATCTCACAAGGTATTAATATCCAGAATATATACAGAATTCCTATATTCAACATGTGGGAGACTGCCCAAAGGAGTGTTGGAAGTGAATGTGAGAAAGGAAGGGACTTTCTGGACAACAGTTCGGGACTCCTGGGATGCACAGTTAGAGTTTAGAGCAGAAGCTGCAGGACAACAGTCAGCAGAATTAAAAGCAGTTATTCTCAGAGATGTTTGCTTTGGCCACTTGTCCCTTTGATAAGATTGCTAACAAACCATCCCATTCTTTCCGTGTCCCCTGACCAAAACTCATATACAAAAATGTTGCAAGTGCTTCTCTTCTACATCTTTGTTCTCATGTCCTTGAGTTAAAAATAAATAACTGCAGTGGTCTCAGGTCGGGCCTGTTTCCCTGAGGTTCTCTTATGCTGACAAAGCAGCCCCTCTGGGTTCTTGGTGATTGAACTAAGTCTCAATCTTTTGCATCCTCTGCACATCCCCACTTGCACACTGCAACGTCAATACAAAAATAACCTAATTCAAAAATGAGTAACTAGAAAAGACTTTTATCCAAGAAGATGTATAAATTGCTCATAAGCACATAGAAAAATGCTCAACATAACTAAGCATAGGAAAATGTAAATAAAAAGCACAGTGAAGGTCCCGCATGTAAGGATTATAAAAGTTGTCAGCATGTCCTACCAAGTAAAAAAACCGAATAAACCAACATATCAGCCTGTGTGCATTTTCTGAATCCAGCATGGTGGTGTTTTAAAATTAAAGACAA
The DNA here is from genome assembly GCA_028451465.1 of Erethizon dorsatum. Taxonomy (NCBI): domain Eukaryota; kingdom Metazoa; phylum Chordata; class Mammalia; order Rodentia; family Erethizontidae; genus Erethizon; species Erethizon dorsatum. Next base: position 64,682,450 of record CM051833.1, read on the forward strand.
ATTACCCCTTATTGGAGAAACAGCATGAGAGGAAAGTTCCCTGTGTTGGCACAGCAAAATATTAAAAGCAGACCCAGTAAGAGATGGAGAGTACCCAAAGGATAAGCAAGCTGCAGAGTGGAGGATAGAATCGCACTATGACACGTGGCTGTACTGCTGATCTCCATGCAGTCAGATCCTGGGCTCCAGCGATCACAAGAGCAGCAAGCACCCTGTCTTCTAGGCCTTATGCACATTACCATTTCGTTATTCAAAAAAATCACTTCGAGAACAGAAGGAAAAAATGGAAACAAAGCTTTGACAAATAAGGAGGGGAAGAGGGACTGAAGGGAGGGTGGGGGAATGGGAAAAAAAGAAGCAGCATATACCATGTACAGGTTCAAATTCCCTGTGATGAATGTGATCACTGAGTATATCGAAAATGAACCAATAAAATAAAAGGGAAAAAATCACTTTGAGTGAGACTCCTTCATCTCATTTGGCAGATGAAGAAATTTTAAAATGTTAAATAACTTGCTCCACTAGTAAGTGGTGGATCCATGTAGTATGGGGTCCCCAGAGCACCTGATACAGAGTTGGATATTACGGAAGAATTAAGAAAGTGTTGATGCACTTGGGGATGGAGTCAGCTGTGCAGGTTCCTCTAATGTAACACGATTCCCTTTCAAAAACCCCTCCTTTTTTAAAACCCAAAAATGAATGTGCTTCCAAACTCAAATTTGCCACATACTTGAATGAAGAACAGTAACTCTGGTAAGGTCTGTAAATTTGTTAAAACTTTTAAAGAGGTTATAAGCAATTAAAAATTCACTCTAACATGTGAACACTATAGAACTTTTATCTTTAGTTACGTGAATTGCCTGAAACAGTCTAAATTTTATTCAAAATTACAGTGCTCTACAATTTCTATCAATATATTAGGTAACTTCAAAGCAAGAAAAGTACTCTAAACCAGGACATAAACTTATTAGTAGAAAGCAATTTCTTCTAATTTTTTTCTCTTCCTGTTAAAATTAAATACCCAAAAGAAAACTTATATGAATTCTAAATTTAACTGGCTTTAAATAACACTTTTTGTGTGGCTCACAGTACCTGGTAATTTTAATATCATACACAGGTTTTTTAAATCAAAATCTAATTAGCATATTCATTGAGAATTGGGTTATGTAGTAGAAATTAAAGACATAAATAAAATATGGTCCCTGATCTCAAGAAAGAAATACTGAAGTCCAGAAATACTAAAAGAAATCATTACACCATAACTTTATACATACAATAATAAAAATAAGGTATAGACCAATTCCATAGGCATAAACAAGCAGAATCAACAGAGCAGCACAGGATGTGAGCAGAATGAATTGTGTTATGTACATGAATGTAATCATTGTGTACTGCAAACATGCACTAATAAAAATATAGAAAATTAAAAAGCAAACGCACACCACACCAGGGCTTCAGAGACTGGCAGCAGCAGACCCAGCTCAGAACAGGGCCTGGCTGTGGCTGGGAAGCAGCCAGGTGGCAAAGGCGCTGTGAGCAGGAGAAACTGTGAGTGCAAGACCAAGCTAAGCCTCTAAGAGATGCTTTAGATCTTTTCTCTTTAGGAAAGGTACATGGCTTTAATTTTGTAGTTTTAAAACAATCTCTTAGTCTAAATTAAAACCATGAAGCATGACTTCTTTCTACTTATTCTTAGCCAAGTGAAATAACTTGTATTTAAAAGGTGGGCTCAGAGTCTCTCATTTTATTGTTATTATTACACCACATAACTTGCAGAATTAAGAATGGTGTCAGCATTTGTTTAGTACTAATCAATATAGGATAAAATGTAAATGAGTAAATTCAGGAATTGGATAACATACAACAGGCAAATAATACATGTAGAAAGGGATGTATCACACAGAATCCATTTCTTTATTAATAAGATTAGGTGTTTCTGCCAGAGAATCAATTACCTTCACATTTCCTAAACACAATATGTTCAAAATGCTTAAATCTAGCCTTTACGTTTATGGGCACATTTGTGTGCAAGGTAGTATCATAATACATAAGAATCAACACAATGGTGAAGACTCAACCTGACCTTTACAAGACACCAACAAATGCGTAAATCTAAAGTGTGGGTCAGTTAGGAATAGCTCAAATCCTACTCCCAGAGAGTGTTTCTTATTTGGCAACACAGGGTCACAATCAGAAAGGACCAGTAGTATTCTCTCTGATCACCCACTAACATGGAAACACGTAAATCTTTGTTTTAACCATGCCACAATACCTAACTTTCAAGCTGTTCTCATCCTTTGTCATGAAGAGGTGTTGCTCCCACTGTGAGGCAATACAGGTACAGAACATGTGCACTGCCATTTAGCTACAATACACCTCATTGGCATAATCAGGAACAATGATCTGACTCAGCAAATGCTACTGAGGGCCCCACTGGACAACACTGATTGCATGAGGTGTATCGAGCATCCACACGGTACATGGCACAAGTCAGACAGAACTCGGCTCAGGTTGGTTTCTTCCCACCTGTGGTGGTTAACTGATTGTCAACTTGAGTGGGGAATGCCCAGCTGAATTGAGTCAGCATGGTTCTGGGTATGGAAGACCCACTTTAAGGAGGATTGTTGTCAGAATGCTAAGGATTTCAGCTGATTTTCCTTGGAAGAGCTGCGGCTGTTCTCTTCAGAGGAGCTCCAGTCTTCATCTTTACCTTGGGCATCATCTCCTGGCTTTCAGCACGGATTCTTCAGCTTCCAGCACCAGCCTTTCAGTCTGCTGGTGCAAATTCTGCAGCTTCTAGCACCAACCCTTCAACCTCCCAGCACAGACCCCTCGGTCTTAGGTCAGGGATCCTTCAGCCTCCTTATGCAGATGCTGAAAGGACATTGTTGTGGATTCCAGGCCTTCAGCTGAATCCTTCAGATCTCTAGTGCTCAGACAGATCTTTTGCACTCTTCTACATTTGACTCTGTGGGCGGCCACTGTAGATCGATCTTGTAAACTTCTGTGTCCTGCATTAAATCTGATTCAGAGCATGTGCAGTCTTTTGAGGAGCTTCACCCCTGCCCTGCAAGCTCTTGTAAACACTAATACACTACTCTTTCATGGAGGTCTTTTATTGTGCCATTAAAATAGCATAAATCAGTCTTATAATCCTGAATCTTATTTCTGTAACTGGGCAATCCTCAGATCATATTTATCAGTTTGAAGAATAGTTCCTGTTTCAGAGACAGATACCATCCAAAAACTTTTTTTTATGTGGGTACCGGGAATCGAACTCAGGACCTCACACTTGCCAGCAGGCACTTGTGCCGCTGAGCAATATCACCGGCCCCTTTTTTTTTTCTTTTATATGGGTACTGGGAATTGAACTCAGGACCTCGTGCTTGCCAGGCAGGCGCTTATGCTGCTGAGCCATCTCACCGGCCCCCAAAAACTTTCTGATGTCCTGTTTCTAACTATTGTGGCTTGCTGAGTCAAAGCAGCTTCATTTGAAACAAGTCCAATTTCATTTCCTTCAAAGATTAACTCATCTTACTGAGTTTGAGATAGTAAATAAGCAACATTTGACTAAGGACTGCAGAATTCTGCTCCCAAGAAATTTTGGATTTCAATAAGACCCATCCACCTGCAACAACAAAAGTGATGGTGAGGTGCACACACAGACCCCTCTTCATCTGGCCACAGGCTGTGGGGATGGCAGCCAGTTCCTCTTTCCTCACCACTGTGCACCTGGAGCCTCTTTTTCATTGTAAGACTGAGCTCGACACCCATGTGGTTTAAGTCCCTCTGAAAGGTTTTTCTGGAGGCCTTCACAGTAACTGTGCATCCATCCCTTTCAAGTGAGATGGACATTTTCTGGAATGCCGATGTTCTCATTGATGAGAATATTTATTTCTGTATTAGGTGCTGCAAAGTGCTCACATCGGGTTTTTAGGGTGTGTGTGTTTGTACAGTGCTGGGGATAGAACCCAGGGTCTCACTCGGCTTCTCATATGAGTGTCTTTCTTTCCTTTGCACTGGGACACCAGCATGTGTCCTTTACAACTCTAAAAGTCCTAAGCAAAGACTTTTATAAGAGAAGCCCTTGGGAAATGCTGACTAAAAGGCTTGTACAACTATTTCTAAGTATTCACCCATTTCCCAGTGCCATAAGTGGCTCATAAACTCCGGCTTGGCCTATTCAGTTACTACACACTATAAAAATAATGCCCTGAATTTACAAAAATGGCTTTTTTACCAGGAGCTTAAACCACGTAACAAGTAGCACTTCATTATTGACAATGACAGGATCAGGCAAATATACAACCATATTTTGCAGGAAACCATAACCTAAAAGAGTATGTACTTTATAAAAAGTCAGTCAAAGGGGCCGGTGAGATAGCTCAATGGCATAAGTGCCTGCCCGGCAAGCACAAGGTCCTGAGTTCAACTCCCAGAACCCACATAAAGGAAAAAAGGGCCAGTGATATCGCTCAGCAGCACAAGCGCTTGTCCAGCAAGTGCGAAGTCCTGAGTTCGACTCCCGGTACCCACATAAACAAACAAAAGTCGGTCAACAGAAAAAAAGGATTCTACTCAAATTTTCGCCTGGGCAACCCACTCGGGACCCTACTGTCTCTCAAGAGGTATTCCTCTTCCCCAATAAATCTATCCTACTTTTTTTTTTCAAGTTTCATAAAATTTTTACTTGAAAAAATGTTTTTACAAAATACTCTTCCAATCAAAGAGACTTTCCCGTAGGGTACGTTTAGCTTTCTGCCTTAAAGATTACAGTACTACATCCAAAGAGGAGAGGTTTTTTTAAATAGCCACCTAGCTGCAAAACCTATAAGGGAAGTAGATTTTTTAAAAAGTGCCTTTAAAATGCGAAAGCAAGTAATATAATTGTTGAATCCATTGAAATTTTAAAAGTTTCTTTAAAATGGTCCATATGGTATGCACAACATCACAGCTGGTACAAAACTGCTTGTATTTAGTTTGAAACACAAAAACAATGCATATGAACAGTATTCTTTGAAAAATAATTTGAAATGCTACCATGGCATCATAAGACCAACTTAGACAGTATTGAGAGAATTAACAAACAAGCTGAGTATTAAAGTATTCGAACATTTACTTTGAGTTTTTTTAGTACAACTCACTGATAAGGATAAAAAAAAAGTTGCTGCCAGACTAACTTGGGATGCCGTATTTCAAATTACATGTAACATATTTTGCTGTGTATATTCTAAAAATGTGCAAGTAGGTCTTAGGATGTAAACTACCATTTCCTAGCTTTTCTGTTGCAATCTGGCAGCTTTGAACTTTGAAACTCCTTTTGCAGTTTCCTCTGATGCTTCTGACAAAATTTCTTTTCTTTCTGGAATGGTGGGTAGTACAGGATGAGCAATGGCTGGGTGTGGTGTTAAGGAGGACGATAAATATTCTTTTTCTATTACAGTTCCAGAAAAAGCCTCAGGTGCTCCCAATGAGAGCAAAGGTTTCCTTTGATGATTTTCTTCTTGTGGTTCTTCCAAAATGCTCTCACTGGTGTCACTGCAAGTGGCTTCTTCACAGCTAATACTCCTCAAAACTCCCCGCCTTTCATCAAATTCAGCAGCACTGCTCTCACTGGTATCACTACAAACACTGTTCTCTCTGCTTCCAGACTTGAATATTGATTTACAAGGGACATATTCTCTATTCACAACATCAACAAAAATTCTGTAAATGTCAGCAGGAGTTCTGATTGTAGGCAACTCATGGGCAGAATGACCCCTGCCAGAGCTGTTCTTTCGTTTACGTTTGGCTTCTTCTTTCTTTTCACTGAATTTTAAAGTAGTATTTTTTCCAGTATTTATTCGAACCCTCTTAGGTTCAACAGTATGAGAGAAGTATATTGTTGGTACAGAATTATCTCCAACCCCCGATGCATCATGGTCATTTTCATTATCACTACCACCACTACCATCATCATCATCATCTTCATCATCTTCATTACTGTGATAAGAATCTGAACCATTCACTGAACAGTTCAATTTACTATTTACTTGACCACTGAATAGTTCTGAACTTTTAACACCCTTAGGACAACTGTTGGGAGTAAGGGAGTCTGTTACATGATGCATCACATTCACATTTGTGTTTTGATCTTCCTTCTCCTCTTCAGAAGAGATTGTATCTTCTCCATTTGTAATCACAGTGTCAGGTTTACTGCCAAGTTCACCCAGTAATTCTTCTTGTCTCTCTAGTTCTTCAAGTCGAGCCCACAGTTCCTTATCAGCAAAACAATCCTTGGATTTTACATTAGCAAAATGTGCTTCAAAAATATCTGAAGTTTTTGGTTTAGAATGAGGTTTAGGAGCAATTCGTTGTTTTCCTTTAAATTCAAAGTCACTTTTAATTTCTTCCCTTATGTCAACAATATCACCTGCAGCATCACTCATTTTCTGCAAATCTGTGAATTCAACTCTGGATTCAAAATTTTTCATCACTTTTTTTTAAATCATCTATTGTTTTTCTTATATGTTCTTTCCGGTGCTCACCTAAACTTACAGCCTGCTTTGCGGAGCACTTTGCAAACCAGTTGTCCCCAAGTAAAATAGTCACTTCATTGGTATGGAAAAGTTTTCCCGGCATGAAGGCAAAGGGGCCAAATGGTACCATGATATTATAAGAGAGCTTATCGGGCAAGGTACTAAGTCTTTCTTGAAGAACATTATAGTCATCATCTACCTTCTTCCAATGCTGGATTTTCTCTTGGCAGTTAGTGACCACCTTTGTCTGATCCTCCAGGAGTCGCGCCACCGCAGGGGCGCACAGCGGCGCCGCAGCCCAGGCCGAGGCGTGGGGCTCAGGGTCGGATGGGGGCTTCATGCCAGGGCCGCCGGGGGGCCTCAGCGAAGCGAACGAATCCTAAACAAGTGTTTACGGGAGCGGTGTGGCCGGCGGCTGCCCTACACCCGCGTGCTTGCCCTCATGCACCGCGCGCCCGGCACCAAGGAGGCCACGCCTGGCCTCCCGCCACCACAGGGGCCCTTGCTCGAGTCTCTCACACGCGCAAGACGCCCGCCCCTGCTGCCAATGCCTCGGACTGGGAGCAGCAGGGCGGCGGCCGGGCCCAGCCAGGAGTCCCGCGGCGGCTTATCCTACTTTTAAGGCAAAAATTTCTCTATTCTTTCTTTTAAATTTAAGAGTTTTTTTCCAATCCAGACTGCATTTCTTCAAAATGATCATTGCTTCACCTCAATTTTCCAAATCTTCACTCAGTAAGTATACAATCTATGTACAGTTATGATTACACATCTATAAAAGGAGCAATGTCAAATCTTTATTAAACTATACCATTAATTCTAATGTTTGAGGTTAATTCTGAAGTTTGGCCTTTTTTAGGGATACTGGCTCTTATTGTTTTAAATATAATAAACCTACTACAAATAGAATAAAATTTTACACAATATACAATTTTTTCATCCTATGAGCTTTTTACAGTTCATCTTGTTTTGCTTTTTTAATGTATAACCAGTGAATAGTTTTCTGTTGTTTCACTTTTTAAAATATAGTCTTCCAAAAGCTCAGCCAGAAAGGCATCCACAGCCAGCTGGCTTTGCCAATAACCTGTGTACAAAGTGAAAATGCAGCCTGTGGTGATTTTCTACAGGTCACATGGAATCACTTAGCATAAGCAATGTGGCTCCCAGTGCCTGCCTGGAGAGAAATGCCCTTCAGCTAGGAGGTGTTTCTTTTAAACAACAAACCAGCTGCTGCTGTTTGAATGCTCATGAGATAATGATAGGAGACAGAGCATGCCTTTGGCTGGGAAGAGAGGTGTGACACAGCACTGCCTCTCAGGACCCTGTCTGCAGAATTTCTTGCAGCTTCCCACAAGATGTGGACGGCACAAAGAGAGGGGAGCCAGGAGCACCCTGTTATCCTGTCTCTTTCACGTTAGCCAGCCCTGTGTTTTCTAGACCAGACTGTACTTTTATTTTTGCTTTTCTCCTTTCTTCTTTTATTTGCCTCAAGTTTGCTCTGCAGAGCCAATTCCTCCCTTTCTCCTTCACCCCCCAATTTTCAAATAAACTTTTGGCACCATTATTGGCTTGTCTCATTCAATTCTTTGTTCAAGGCAAGAAGGACCTAGAATACCCTTAATTAGCAAGCCATTTCTAAAAGAACCACCAGATAACAATATTGCTATCATGATATGGTGGGATATACGTGCATGGTGAGAACTATGAATGTTATTCTTATCAAATACAATTAAAATACGTTTGCATTATGAACACTGTATGGAGTCCATATAAATTTAAGTAACCAGCAGATAGTGGTTAGGGGCTGATCCTGTAAGTAATTTTCAGGTTTATTATATGACTGCCTTTACACTCCCCATAGATTTCCTGTTTTTTTTTTTTTTTTTTTTCCAAGCAATTGTTTTCACTATTAAAAGGAAACTCATTTTTATCCCATGAATGTTGCCTTGAACTGAATATAGTACCTATACTTTTCTTGGATGGAAAAGAACTACTTTTTGTTGAACAGACCAACAATAATCTCTTTCACTGACAAATGGAAAACACAGTCCAGCTCTGTTTTTTGCAAGGATAGCACTGCACCTACATTTGGGAACCAAAACACTGTGTGTCAACTATCAGTAAAGAACTAATGGAAGAACCATTCTACCCTTTATAGGTGTTTAGAACAGGGTTATTGATATTGAAAGCAGAAGTATAGATGTCATTATACCAGCAAAAAGAGCAGCATATACATTATGACATTGTATATTTAAAAGAGCACATAAGGCCCAGTGGCCTAGTGTCAGAAGTATGTGCCGCCTTGTAAGGGATCAGAATTCAAGGTCATTAAACAAAGCCTTTGATCCTCAAATGGGCAAGAATGAGGAAACTAATAAAGATAAACGACAGATGGTAATGCTAATAACAACCCTTTTCCTGCTGACCGTTAAGAATCAACATTCAAATCTTCCCTTTTATGTTAGTTTCCTGAAACATGTAATTTGTAAGATAGAAGAAAAACGCAAAAGAAAGGGAGAGTGCAGCTCTAAAATATCTCATAACCTACGTATGTAAAATCTTTCTAGAGCTTCTCTTATGCAGCTTCTGCTGTCTCTACTGGTTCACCATGTCAGCTCTCAACAAATGTAATAGAAAACTGCAAAGTTAATTCCTCTCACCAAATAGAAGAGAGTGGAAGGTCAGGCAAACTGGGGCTCCTCGGGACACTACATTGAAAAGACAAATCTTCCTTCACATATGAATATAAGAATACAGACCTAGTCAGTAACAAATGCATTCTGAATGGTTTTCTGGTCATAAATTTTTATGGAGCCTACCATAGCCATTTTCTTAATCCCAAATGGTAAAAATGCAGCAGCTACATGGGTACAGTTATTTAGAAAGTGATGGGTTCAAGCATACAGGGGTAGCTTTATTAACAGTACTTGAATTAAATACCCTAAACCCTTAATAGCATTCCCTCCTACAAAGCATCTCTACCAGTATGGCATCCCTTAGAATTAGGGCACACAAAAGTAAATGGCAGAGGAAGACATCGTATCGAAGAGAAAAGCTAAGAAACAGAAAAATGAGGGTCAAGCTGAATTAGCACCAAACATGGTGGCACACAGCTGTAACCCTGGCTACCTGGGAGGCAGAAGGACTGCAAGTTCAAGGCCAGTCTGAGCAACTCAGCAAGACCCCAATTCAAAAAAAAAAAAAAAAATGGGTGTGTGGGGAGTGGGGGAAAAAGGATGCAGCTCAGTACTCCCTGCATTTGATCCCCAGTACACCAAAAAGAGAGAGAGAGCAATGAATTAGCAAATTCGTAATCTAAAAAGTGTGTCACATTGTCTACCATTAATGCTACTTCAAAAACCTGTCTTTCTAAATACAGTATCTCCATAATTACTTCAAGAGGGAAGTAATTTATCAAATTGAGCAAAGAATGTAAATTTTATTTTGTAATTCTGATGTTATTTTTATTTTAAATTCATCCTATACAGTACAAAAAAGACAGGTCATAAATACAAGTGGCAGGTCATAAGTCCATACAGCACACTGCAGTCATAAGTTCAGTCGTTAACCAGATAGGTCATTAAATGAGGAATATCTTATTGAATACTGCTTATGTGCACACTTCCTAATGTTTCTATTCTTCCCCTGATATCTTAGGAATCAGAGATTATCAGCAATATGAATAAAACATTGTTCAAATTTTGTTCTTTTTTAAATTTCCAAGAGACACTATAAGGCGGGTGCAGAGGTACAAGCCTTTCATCTCAATTACTCAGGAAGCTGGGGCAGGAGGAACACAAGTTCCTGGACAATCTAGTGAGACTCAGTGTCAAAAAACAAAAAGAGCAGGTGATGCACAGGCCCTGGGTTCAATCCCCAGTACCTAAAAAACAAACAAACAAACACTATAAATAAAGCAAAAAGAAAAAAATACTCAGCAAATTTACATGGTTCACAAATACAAAACTGATCCTGAAGCCAGGAAACCAGGTCCTCCTAGAGGCAGGAAGTGCTGACCTAAAGAAGCATTTATCTTGCAACACCTTTGTAGAAAGGACTTCCTCACCTTTCTACTTTTCAGCACTACCCAAAGTCCCCAGGAAGACTGCAGTCAGACCAAATTCAGAGTTCAGCTCTGCCATTTTTAGTACACTGAATGGTGATTTTGAACAGATTAAACACTGAATTTTCTCAGATGACAAACTGAAAACAAAGTACCTATTTCTTATTTAGGTATTGTTGTGGTTTGTGTCTGGACGTCCCCCCAAAGCCTCATGCAGTCATGGGGCAGGCTTCTGGAGTTTGTAATTGATTCATGGTCCAATGCTGGGATTACAGGTGTGAGTGTTACATTGCCCTGGGACAGAGAGCCTGCATACAATATGAGGGAGGGAAAGAGGCTTGCTCTTGCTCTTCTCCCTTTTGCTGTTGTTGCTTTTGCTGTTTTCCACCAGCATGAACTGTTGCCCTCTGCCATATGCCACTCTCCTTGGACTTGGAGCCAGCCGAGTATGGACTGAAACCTCCACAAACTGTGAGCTAAATAAACCTTTCCTTCCCTAATTTTGTGTGTCAGGTATTTTGTCTCAGCAACAAGAGAAAAGTAACCAAGACAGATACTCACTTCTTAAAGTGCTCACTTGTTAGAACCCGAGTAACTGGTTCTATAAGCACACACCACTACACTGAGATAACTATTATTGATCATGTTAATGTAAGATTTAAATGATGGGGAAAGTACAGTGGTGTCTACCTGTATTCCCAGCTATTCAGGAGGCTGAGACAGAAGGATGGTGTAGGCCCAGGAGTTCAAGGCCAACTCAAGGAAGATCCTCTAAGATCCTTGTCTCCAAAAAAAAAGATCCATCGCTACAGACCCAGGCCAGGAGAACTCACGGGTAGCTCAGAGACATTCCCCAGCTGGCAGGTACACAGCTGCAAGGGTGCAGAGGACCAAGTCAGCAACACTGGGCAGATGTGAGGAGACACGGAGAGAGAGAACATAGGAAGAGGGTCCTCAGCCTGGGCCAGCACAGCCTCCACCACGGTTCTTTGCCCTGAGAGGCTCCTGACCACCGTGGACTGAAGGCTGCAGCACTGACGGCCACCGGGAACATTCAGCCCACCACCACAAGGATGCACAGCCCTCCTGCTTGGTTTTTGGGGTTTTTAAAATTTTCTTTCCTGCTTGCATTTTTTTGTTTTGTTTTGTTTTGTTTGTTTTGTAGCACTAGGTTTAGTCTGTGTGTATTTGTTCTCTGCTTTTGCTTCTATAGTGTTCTAAGTTATTTTGTCCTATTTTCCCACATCGATGGTTGCATCACAGAGATGTCTAACTTTAACTGGAAGGTCAACGGTAGGATCAATCTCCCTATCCCGTATCTCCTTCCCCTTTTATATTCCTTTCCCTTCTCTTCTTTACTTCTCTCATAACTTTTTAGTTGCTCTATTCTTCCTCTTTTGTGTCTTTCATATTTATATACTACTATTAATCTGAATATCAATGTTTAATTCTTGCCTACTATGTATTATTACTCTTCCTGTCTTTTCATGGGTTAGTGAAATAGTGGAGGTCTTTTGAAACAAGTTCTTAATTATATGATAACATATGACTAGCTTCTCAGTTACTGCTGTTACTGGTAATTACTCTCTCTTGATTCAGCACCAGGGACTCAATCTAGCACCCAGAACAATGAGTGGGTACTTTCACATGGAGATGTATGCACAGTCCAGGTACATCACAAAGAGAAAGCCATTTATTAAAAAAAAAAAAAAAAAACATACATAATAATGGTAGAGAGATCCCTTCCAACTGATCTGTAAATCTCAATGCAAAAACATAAATATCACAAAAAACAAGGAAACGGATGCCTCAAAAATTCCTAACTCCACACAGATAGTGAACTGGGTGAGATTCCAGACAAAAACTTAAGAAACTGACACTTAAAATGATGAATGAGATCCAAGAAGGGACAAATAAGTAGCTGATTTAAATCACTTACTAAAATGATCAATGAGCTCAAAGGAGACACAAATCAGCACCAGAATGAATTAAGGGTGACAATGAAGGATATGAAAGATCACTTCGGTAAAGAGAAACAGGCTCCAAAAAGGAGCCAAGCAGAAAACCTAGGAATGAAAAAAAAAAAAAAAAAAAAAAAAAAAAAAACCACCTCAATTAGTCAAATGACAAACTCAACTGCAAGTTTCAGCAGTGGGCAAGATAAATCAGAAGAATTCTGAGATGTGAAGATGAAGTAGACATACTAGGAACATTCACACAGTAATAAAGAAAAAAATAAACACAGGTCATTCAAGAGCTTGGTAAAACCTTGGTTTGCAAGCATAACTTGTTCCAGAAATATGCTTGTAATATAAAACACTTGTTTATCAAAGCAAATTCCCCCATATTTCCATCAGAAATAATGGAAACTCATGATTTGTGCCACAACCCAAAAATATTCATATAAAATGATTACAATACTGTAATACAAAATAATAAAGAAAATACAAAATATAAAAAATTAATTAACTTGCACTTATCTTCAAAAACCTTTGTGGCTGGCGTTAGGGAGACGAGAGGGAAGGTTATTATGTAGGACAATGTTCACTATCACTAACAGAATCACTGGTTAATGGAATCTGTTTCTTTTCAGTACAACTTTAACAAGGTATCTATCCCATGACACTTGCTTTTGCCTCCTTTTGAGGACTTTGCAGAAATATGAAATTGCATTGTCATTAAACAGATTCACTGCTTATTCGGATAGTGCTTTTTACAAAATTTTGCAGTTTTCCACATATTACACTCTCTCTAATCTCCTTTGAAGTGAAGGATTCCTCCCCCTTTTTCTCCTCCTCCTCTGCAGACAAGAGCTCCTCCATAACTTCTTGCTATCCGGAGATAATCACCCATGATCCCACAGCAAGGAGCCAGTGAGGGTGGGGGACAGGGAGGGGGAGAGCACCACTGGCTCAATTACGATCATGTGACATTTGGCATCATGTAGAACTCATATTGTAAGACATTGCTCATTTATGAAGTTAAAATTTATTAGAAATGCTTGCTCATCTTGAATAACACTCACAGAACAAGTTCCTCAAAATGTAAGGTTTTACTATAGATGGATCTTGGTTTTTGATCCTATCTGCCAGTTCTGCCAGTCTCTTTTAATTGGAGAATAAAGACTATTTAAGTCACTTTATTCTTGAAAGGTATATACTAATTTTTCTCATTTGCTACTTTTCTGATGTTTGATTCATTTCTGACTCTCATTCATTTATGTATTCTCCCAATGAGATTTATTCTTTCCTTTGGTCTTGGGGTTGTATTGTTTTCATTGTCTGTGTTTAGGATTCCCTTAAGTATTTTCTGCAGTGCTGGCTCAGTGTTCATGAATTTCTTTAATTTCTACTTATCATAGAAGGTCTTTATTTATCCTTTAAGTTTAAAGGATAGCCTTGCAGGATGCAGTAATCCTTTCACCAATGTCACACTAGATTGGCATTGTTAGCTTTTAGCCTCAAAATCAAACAGTAGAATATTCCTAGTTTTTCCTCATTTTCAAAATTCCTTTGAACCTCTGGCATCTATTGCTGTTTTTGCTGCTTGATATAAATTTCGTCAACTTATATGAAAACAATTGTGGGATTTAATTGTGAATGCAAATGACTTTAAATAAATAGCTTAAATCAATTTAAGTAAAATAGCTTTCCTATCCTAAAACATGATATATCTCTCTTATACTTTATTCTCTTTAATTTTGCTTAACAATGCTCTGTAACTTTCAATACAGGAAGCTGACAAAACTTTCTTAGGTTTATTCCTAAACATTCTTATGCTTTTGATGCTATTTTGTAAGTAGCACATTTTAAATTTAATTTTCCAATTGTTTGTTTCCAATTTTCCAATTGTTGTACAATTGATTTTCAAGTAATAATCTTATATTCCATAATCTCACTAAATTCACTTATTAATTCCAAATAGGGGTATATGTGTGTGCAAATCTCTTCTGGGTTTCTATATTCACAACCCATCTTTTGTGAAGTTTATAGTTTCAGATCTAGAATGGCTGACTAGAGGAGGAGTCACTTCAGAGATACTCAGGGAAGATTAACTAAAAACACAGGTAATTGGAAATGGGGGAGGGACTTACACCCTGATACAGAAAATTGATTTTAAAGAAGATACAGGTAGATCAAACCAAACATCTGGATAATAGTTGAAAAAAAAGAGAAGCAGTTCTGCCTGGGCGGGTCCACACGGCCCCTGCCCTTGCTTGTCCTGGGAACAGCCATAGTGAGAACTTCCAAATAGTCTGACAGAAACCTCCAGACAGACACTGGGTTTATGGTCTCCTTCTCCCCATAATCCCCTCTCCAAACACTGAGAAAGCTGCGCACCTGCAGTATCCTCACCAGCACTCACCAAGGGCAGGGGAAGCTCACCTCCCCAACGCCCACACTAGAGTGGGGGCTACAAGAAGATAAGTGAATGGGAACTGCTGAGGCCAGCCAGTCACCTGTACCTGTCTGAGTCACCATATGGAACTCTGTGCCAGCCTGAGTCTCCTTCTCGTACTCTACATCAGTCCTGGGCCCACCTAAGTCCCCACTGAGTGCCCCAGGCCCACCTGAGTCTCTACCTGGCACCTCAAGTTGATCCCACACCTGCCAGAATCTCCATCTGCCACACTGCATCACTCTTGGGCCTGCCTGAGTCACTGCCTGGTGCTTTGAGCTGGTCCTTTGTTCACCAGAGTCTCCATCTGGCATGCAGTGCTGGTCCCAGGCCTGCCTGAGTGTCCATCAGGCACCCCAGGCCCACTCAGGTCTCTACCCAGGACCTCGAGCTGGTCCCATGTGCAAGAGTCTCCATCTGGCATCCAACACTAGTCCTGGGCCTTGTAAGTCCCTGCCTGGTGTCCAGGTGCACTCAAGTCTCCTCCCAGTACCCAGTGCCCAGCACCCTTTCAAGGCTACCTGAGTCTCCGCCTGGTACTCCAGAATCAACTGAGTCTCCAACCAGTACCCCACACACCTCAGTCACTAGCTGATGCTCCACACCAGCTCCAGGACCACCTGAGTCCCAACCTGAAACATGGCACCTGCCTGGCACCCCACACCTGCAAAGTCCACTACAATTCCTTGAGAGAAAAGAGTCCCCAAGCCAAGACTGAGGTCAGGGTCAGATCCTCCTTGCTGGCTGAAGGCTCAGGGAGGGAGGGCTGGTAATTGAAAAGGGGAAATTCACATGAACGCATGCAAGCTGACCACAACTAAGGCAAGAAGGGAACTGAATGGCAAACAGGCTGTATGGCATAGGGGACACATGGGAATTGCGTGCATGAGCTCTTGTAGGAGTGTCCGAACTGGGTCTCCACTGGATCATCGTTGTTTCTTTGTTTCTCTCTCTCTCTCTCTGTCTCTTTTGCATTAATTTAGTAGTTCATTCTCCCTCCCTTTTCTCTCTCTCTCCCACTCTCTCCTCTCCCAATTCTTTTCTCCAATTCCAGCATTTGCAGCAATAATACTTATTTTTTACTTATTCGTCCCACTTTTTAAATTCCTACCAAGTTCCTTTCTTATAATCTACTTTCTCAGTCACACTCCTCTCACATTATCCTTCTGGCCTCTCTATTCTATTCTTTTCACTCTTCCTTATCTAACCTAGCCCCTTGTCTTCCCTAGCTTCTTATCTGCCTTACAAATATATCAACAAACTCTGACAATTTTGTAGCTATATTCAATCCCAGATTATATCTCCCTCCCACTATATTCCACCCCCACCACAAGTATCTTCCCTAAACCCTCAACACTAACCCTGCATCCCAAATATAAAAGATCTCCAACAGAACCTGACCCCCATCCAAATTTTTTAACCTATTATTTCTCCTACTATCTCTCACCCTATTGACTCAAATGCCTCTGTTACCCATCCCTCCATCTTTTCCTTTTTGTTCTTCCTCTATACCTTGGACTACTAAGCAGTATAGAGAAAAGGTATAAGTGTAAATATGGGGTATAACACATATAAGCAATATATGGTTGCATTTTTTATATATGGTTGGATTTTTTGAAGCTGTTATTACCAGTAGTAATTCCCTCCTTGCAACACAGAATCAGGCCCAAACCATTTAAATTGAATGGTTGAAAACACTATCTCTGGACATATAAAGCAGTGAATGTATCATGAAAAGACAGAACCTAACTGAAAAGATCCTCATAGCTACTACAATCTCTCCTCACTCTACTAGACATCAACCCTTAACTCCAAAGGAAAAAAAATATGTATTTATATATACATACATATAGTAACATGGCAACAAGACAATAAAAGGTCCTCAGGTCTCCCAACTCTCCCAAGACACAGCTAGCGGGCATCAATGGAAAGGAAAGCAAATACAAGGGTAGCAGGGCTCTACAAAATGTTTAAAGAAGAAATGAAGAAACTTGGAGAGTTCAGAGAGGACATGACCCAAATGTTTATAGAATTATCACTCAAAATGCCCAATGTGGATATGGGGGAAACAAATAAAAAACTGGAAGAGCTGGCCAAAACAGCTCAAAACATGAACAACAAATTCACCAAAGATATAGAATCCAGGAAAAGTTGTCAGACAGAAATACCAGAATAAAAAACTGTATAGAATTCGGAAGTTGCAGAAATGACCAATGTGAAGACAGGGTCTGATATTTAGGAAAAAATGGTAAATTATGACAAAGTACAGTGGTACCTTGTTTCATGAACTTAATTCATTGCACAATTCTGAGAAAGATGGCTATGTTTGCATTCACGCAGGGAAGATGGCAACAGTCTTGTTTGTCACCCAATGTGTAGTTCACCTATGGAAGCAAAATTTTACCAAACACTTCTGTTTGTGAGCCACATTGTTCACGAATAGAAGCATTCTTGAACCGAGGCATTACTGTTGCCAGTAAAAAAGATAAACAAGAAAAAAAAGTCATCCAACAGCTACTAGATGATACTAAGACCAACCTGAGGTTAATTGGAGTTACAGAAAAACTAGAAGATAACACAGATTTATTAATTTGTTTACAGAAATCATAATCAAAAATTTCCCGATAGGGCCGGTGAGATAGCTCAGTGGTATGGGCGCCTGCTGGCAAGCGTGACGTCCTGAGGTCAACTCCCGGTACCCACATTAAAAAAAGAAAAAAAAAAATTTCCCGAATAGGAGAAAAGAGCTCAACGTACAAGTAAGCAAGGTTTCCAGAATGCCAAACAACTATGATGAAAAAAGCAGCGCACCAAGACACATGATATATTGCCAGATAGCCAACAAAAAAAAATTTTTTGAAGCAGTCGAGAAAAACAATCATATATAAAGGTAAACCCATTAGAGTTACAGCAAATTTCTCAGCACAAACCTCAAAGGCCAAAAGAGTCAAGACTATCCTACTCAGAAATGACAAAACCAATAAAGCCAAAAATGAAAAAGGCGAAATCAAAACAGAAACCATCAAAATCCAGAAGAGAGTAACTCTATGACACATTGTATTCTAACAAATTAGAAAATCTTGGTGAAATGGACAGATTCCAGACTCATACACATTACCAAAGCTAATCCAAAAATGCAGAACAACCCAATAGCAAGCAATGAAATGGCAATAAAAAAAAAAAATCTACCAATTAAAAAAAAGTCCAGGACCTGATGGATTCACTGCTGAATTTGCTGCTGAATTCTACAAAATCTTTAAGCACATTATATCACCAATACTTCTCAAAATCTTAAATGAAATTGAAAAGGACAGAGTCCTTCCAGGTTCATTTATGGAAGCCAGCATCTCTCTGATTCCAAAACCAGACAAGGACACAGACCCAACCAAAAAAGAAAACTATAGACCAATCTCTTTAATGAGTATAGATGCAAAAATCTTCAACAATATACTAGCAAACGGAATGCAATGACTCATCAAAAAGATCATATATCATAACCAAATAGGCTTCATCCCATAGTTGCAGGCTCAATATACACAAATCTATAAATGAAATACACCACATAAACAGGTGTGTGATGTTGGGATCAAGGATGTCATGTTGGGATTGACTCATGATGTGATGGTAGGATTAAGGCTCGCCACCCTGGATGTGAATGCTATGCGTCCTAGGCCTGGAGAGAATATAAGGGACGAGAAGAGGGTCACTGCTTGCTGCTTGCTACTTCACTGCTTTACTGCCTTCTGCCTGCCATGAACTGTTTCTCCTCTGCGATCCTCTCTGGGGAAATGAAATGAATAGATGCTTCTCAGAAGAAGTACGAATGGCCAACAAACATATGAAAAAATGTTCAACATCTCTGGCCATTAGAGAAATACAAATTAAAACAATGCTAAGATTTTATCTTACACTAGAAAGAATGGCAATCATCAAAAAGTCAAAGAATAACAAACGTTGGTGTGGCTGCAGTGAAAAAGAAAGCCTCCAACATTGTTGGTGGGAATGTAAACTAGTACAATCACTATGGAAGTCAGTACGGAGATTTCTCAAAGAACTGAAATTAGAAATCCCATATGACCCAGCTATTCCTCAGTCAAGGAGACTAAAGGGAGAAGGGAAGAGGAAGTAAGAAGAATTAAGATATTCCGTGTACAAGGACCTAATAACCACAATGGAATGTAAACACATGTCATAAACATGAGCTAATAATAATTACAATAGGAAAAAGGGAATTTAGAGACAGAAGTAAGGAAGTGAGTGGAATGGAGAAGGGAATTAAAAAGAAAAGAAACAAACTGTATCGTGTAGATGCACCTACTCCCCAAAATGTACGTAAACTTCATATTCAGCAAACATGTACTAATAAAATAAAAAAGTGAATGAAAAAATAAATTTCACAGTTTCATTTCTTATTTACATCCCTTCTCATTCTTTCTCTTGCCTCACTGCACTTAATAACACCTCACCTCCAGTACTGAATAGACTTGGTTAAGTGTTGACATTTTTGCTCTGTTCTCAAACTTCTATTAGAAAGAAATCATCTGGCCTTTCATACCATCTACTATAAATAGTTTATACTCTATTATCAGGTTAAGGAAGTTTCATTCTAATCCTAGATCACTAAGAGTTTTTATCATGAAGGTGGTTGTATTTTGTCAAATGCCTTTTTTGTATCTATTGAAATCATAATATGATTTTTTTTTTTTTGATTCTGCATTGATTGGTTTGCAATTACTGAACTAAACCGGCAGATCCTTGTTAGTCCGAGTCAACAGAGGAGATTCTTATTTTCCATTCAGGTTGCTAAGCTGGAGGATAGCAATGCATAAACTAAGCACAAGTTTGAGCCCATTTCAGACATTATCTCAGACACCACCTCTTTCTCCAAATAGGTTGAGTTTTGGGCGATAGTGGAAGAGTCATGTGAAAATGGCCTATATGCTGTTACAAGACAGAAACAGACTCCCTAACTGGAAAAGTTAGCATCACAAACAAACACTAGGGTTAAATGCTCTTATACAAGATTGTCTTCTCCCTCCAAAAGCCTTATTATAATAATAATTATCCTAGAATCTACTAAAATGAAGATTGCACCAGCTGGGCATGGTGGTCCATATCTGTAATCCCAGCACTTGGGAGGCAGAGGCAGGATCATGAGTTCAAGGCCAGCCTGGGTTACATAATGACTTCAATCCCAGCATGGCCTACATAGCAACACTTTGTCTTAAAAACAAAACAAAACAAAAATAAAAATAAAAAATAATGCCACCATCTCTAAGCAAAACTAATCCTATTGATAGCAATAAAAACTGAATTGTAGAAAACTAAAAGAGCCCTGTCAAATGTTTCATTCTCTTTATATTCCCTGCAATTATTCTGCTAAGTACACAGATATTATCTGCCCTGATACCAACCATGTGCTGAAGGTGAGACCACTCAACCATCTGAACACTCACTGGGGCCCAAAGGTGAAGTAACTTGCTCAATTATGGGGCAAACAAAACAAACTTTTGCCCATGACTTACAGCCAACTTTCTGTGATCATCCCATGACAACCATTCTGACCCCCTTTACTATTTCACTAGGAAGAAATTAAAAGCCCATGGAGACAGCCAATCAAATATTCTTTCACCTGATAATGACCCTAAAGACAACCCCCCCACAATGTTTTACAGAAACGTTTTATCAGAAGAGTGAGCACAGTTTGCTGCTTCAGGATGGTGAATTAAAGACCCTTATTTTCCCTGCTCTTTAAAAAGCTACCCCAAAGCCACAAGGAGCAAAAGGAACAAGCATGAATGCCTCCAAAGAAATCAGAAGACATATAGTAAGCCATTTCCCTTTGTCCTGCACCTACTACCCCCAACCCAAGACAAAAAAACAAAAAAGGAGGAGAGTGATCCTCTTTTAAACACTGCACTGAGAAGTACAGTGAGCACTGTGAGGGCTGGCTCCTGGGACCTGTCATTCCAGTGTCTGGAGGTCCCGAACTTAAGCTCATGCCCCTGGCCACTCGGTTTAAAGCTAGGCCAGCTGATCAGAAGGTAGATCCATCTTCACAGTCCCCAGTCTTCTTATCAGTCATATTAAAAGAAACAAAAACAAAAACAAAAAAACCTGACAATCAGACATTTGAGAAAAGCCTGCAATAAGAAAAGCACAAAGAAAACAAAAGAACAAAATAAAAAACACTCAAGAATAAAATGACACCATTAAAGTTTTGAAAACTAGGTGGTGGGGGGAGAAGGGAGAATCCCTTGCCTCCAGGATGACAGGAATAGTGACATAACTGGAAGAAGGGAAAGACAAAGTGTCAATAATCCAAACCTTTATCAACTGTGGCACATCAAGAGGGAAAATCTAAACGAGATGAATCAAAAAACAGTGAATAATATTGTTTAGAGATAAGGAGTTAACCACAGGAAAACATAAAGGTAGCAAGCAATCATTCAGACAGTAGAGAGGGAAGGGGGTTGCTTCATGAACTTGTCCTATAGAACTTTTTGTTTCTACCAAATTAATTATGCTGAATATTTCTCTGACTTTGTAAGGTTTGAGGTCAATGGTGGGTTCTTTTAAAGAATACAGTATCTCCTGCTAGTGTACAGTACGTCTAATATCTCTCTCCTACGAGCTCATCTCCTGGGAACTTCATCCTTAATACTCACTCTGACGGTCCTGCAATTAAAGAACAGAATTACAGGATGTCTTCGAACTCTCCCGCCATCATTTAAAAGTGCATGTAAATGCATGTGGTATACCATAAAGTGGGAAAGCGAGGAGAGTGAGTAGCTATAACTAAAAAAAAAAAAAAAAAAAAAAAAAGATTTCTGACCCCCAAAAGTAGAGGATTTCTATACTTCTAGCTTATTAAACACAAACAGCTCAACTATTCTGTAATAAACATTATATACATCTTAAAACTCTACCATGATATATTAGCCTTTAAAAGCCAGAAGAACATAGCTATTGCCAGTTAATCTCAAAACCTGGAGAAATTTACAGGAAATTTGTTTCAGGCATGTAAGAGCTCCCTCATTTTAGTGTCCTCATTACCTGAGAAACTCTTCAGGCCTCACATCTGCTAATCTGTATCATTTGTCAAGCTTACATTTACTCAGATATAATTAACACACATTGATTTCCCAACAGATATTCTATTCTACACATTGATATGAAAAAAATATGTTTTTAGGAAATTGGGCAGGAGAAGCAAAGAAAGAATAAGGGATGAATGATGAAGTCAATTTCCCAAGTTTCAAAAGAATTTGTCCCCATCGTTCAAAAAGAAAAGAACCATTGATAGGGTTTCCAAATATATTATGTGTTGATCAATTCAAGAACAGTTTAATACTGTGGAGAAAACCACAAAATAACAGAATTTTGAATAATCTTTCACTGAAAGGCAAAAGTTAAACATCATATTCCTGAAGAGAACTAGCAACAGCAGACACATTAATAGTGCTAGGCACTGCTCCTAATATATCAGGACCCACATTAAAAGCACTACTACAGTCTAGAAACAGTCACGACAAATCTTTCAGCCTTACAGCGTAAAAATCAGTTGATAATTTCTGAGTCTAACACCTAATAAAATTCATTCTTCCAAAGTGTGGAAAAGCTAAGCACAGTTCTCCCTTATTATAAAGTTTCCTGCTACAAGGTTCCCCGGTTTACACGTATGTTATATTTTATCATTGAAAAAAGTCCTTAGAACAGCCTCTTTGTTGCAATGCTCCACTTACTTTGCCTCCAAGCTAGATATATAATGAAAGTAAAATGAATTCTGACAGATTGTTGAGGGGAAATAAAAAATTAGTTTCTTTTTAGTCATTTTCTAAAGTCTTTTTTCTTTCCTTAAAGCTTTTTATCATCTCAACTTTGTGTTCCTAACATTTTCCTTTTCTTTTTACACATTTCCTCTAGTAAATGAAAGATGATAGATTGTTAAAACCAGTTTGTACTACACCTTGGAAACCAGCACTTTTAATATACAACTTCTGCCTTCCAAAATGTTGTACCAATTTCATCTGTAGGACAGTGACCTGCACAGGATTTAACCAGCTGCAAAAACCCATATGAAATCTTAATCTTCCACTCACATATTTTAGGCTCACAGTTCCCTGAAACCAAAAATATAATTTTCCACGTTAGGGTTAGGAATACTTCTCAGTTATTGTTTCCATATTATATATCACTGTCTCATTTTAGCAAAGATCTTGAAATGCTATTAAAGGTTCTTATTCAGAAATTTCAATGTAAGGAAATTTTGTCTTAAAAATCCAACTCATAGGGGGCCGGTGAGATGGCTCAGCGGCGTAAGCGCCTGCCTTGCAAGCGCGAGGGCCCGAGTTCGACTCCCGGAACCCACATACGAAAAAGGGGCCGGTGATATCGCTCAGTGGCACGGGTGCCTGCTGGCGCGCGAGGTCCTGAGGTCGTCCCCCTGGTACCCACAAAAAAAAAAAAAAAAAAAAAAATCCAACTCATATTTAATTTAGGTAGACAGGAATGTTGTTTAAATATAAGTATAATATAGGTGGACTTACATTGATATGCATATTTTAATTAGGCAGATGTAGGGCTGGTGAGATAGCTCAGCGGCATAAGCACCTGCCTGGCAAGCACGAGGTCCTGAGTTTGACTCCCAGTACCCACATATGAAAAAAGGGCCAGTGATATTGCTCAGCGGCATGGGCGCCTGCTGGCACGCGAGGTACTGAGTTCGACCCCCGGTACCCACAAAATAAATAAATAAATAAATGAATAAATAAGGCAGATGTGAATTCAATTATATATTGTATTATTTATTGAAGCCATAATTTTGTATCTCTAATGTTTAAAAAGTAAACATATAATAACATTTTTCCACATAAAGCATGCCTACTAATACAGAACTCTATTCTCTAGACAGGTGTGGTAGAGCCTACCTGTAATCCCAGGTACTCATGAAGCTGAGGCAGGAGGATCAGAAGTTTAAGCCTAGCCCGGGTGATTTAAATGAGACCCTGCCTCAAAATAAAATAAATAAATAAATAAAAGGGCTGGAATGTAGCTTAGTGCTAGAGCCCTTGCATACAAAAAAAAAAAAAAAATTAACCTCTAGTCCCAAAGTCCTTGGCTAACAACTTTTTATAAAGGTGAAAAGGACTGGAAAATTTGTTAACAGAGTGATAAAATCATCCTACATCTGAGTGACACTTATTTCTGTACTTTTCACATGTAGAATTATGTAAGGATATTCAAAGCAGCTTTATTCATGTTTGCCAGAAACTGGAAACCATTCAAAAGTCTATCAGAAAGGCTGGTCAGGGTGATGCACACCTGTAATCCCAGCATTCAGGAGGCTGAGGACAGGAGGACTGTCAGTTCGAGGCCACCCCTGGCTGCATAGAATGACTCTGTCTCAAAAGACAAACAAACAAGCCAAACAAACAAAAAAACTATTTCCTTATATCCAACAAAAGATAATCTCAAGTCTTATATGTACACATATCTCTTACTCAGAGTACTAACACACTCTCAAAATACTAATATGATAATAGTCAACACAAACATTGTTTTAACACACCTCTAACTTTTGGTTCAGAATTTAAATCTGTAAGCAAGATTCCATGCATAATAGAAAAGGGCTATTTAATGAACTTAGCAGAGACTAGAAGGGAAGATCTTTCATCTCTTTTTTCCTGAAATTTTTTAAACTGCTAGAACCTCTATATCACAGTATCATTGAGCAACTAGTTTGTGCTTATCATTTTCCTTCTAACTGAATAAAATATACAATATCTGTTATTCCACTGTTTAAAAAAGATCATGATGAAACACATTTAGAGATCAAAACTGATATCAAATCCCATCAAGACTACCATGTTTAGCCAGGCACGGTGGCACATGTGGGTAATCCCAGCACTCGGGAGGTTGAGGCAAGAGGATCATGGGGGTGGTTCAAGGCCACCCTGGGCTACATAGTGAGTCCAAGGCCAGCCTGAAATACATAGTGAGATCCTGTCTCAGAAGCCAAAAATAAATCAATAAATAGACTACCACATTTGGCTGGGGGCTGGGGGTCACAGGTGGAAAGCTTATCTAGGAAGTAAGAGGCCCTGGGTTCGATCTCCAGTACTTCAAGGGCGGGGGGAAGACTACCACATTTAACCATCCACTTGTCAGAGGCAGTGCAGACCACGGACATTACCTTAGTGTTTTCCCAATCCTGACACTCAGCTACCACGAAAGAAATTATTTCTTCCAAACTATGCAAAGAAACTTGAAACATTCTTTTTAGCCCTTCCCCCTCAGCCAGGTAGTATTTAACCACTAAACTTCTAGGACACATACAGAGCAAGGATTACAATTTAACTTTTGGAAAAAGTAACAACTTTAAATGATTATGTAAAAACTGCATTTGCAGACTATAGGGAACTCTCTTTATAAACTTCCCCCAGAAGCTAAAAGTATTGTACAATATAATATACAGGAAGAGCTATTTGAAAGTAACATTGTTTTATGGGTCTTGGACCAGGGACTTCAGAAATGAATGCCATGTACATGAGAAAACCCAGCGCAGGATGAGGCAGTCCTAAGGTCCCCTTGATCTTCCAGCATCTCGTAGTGGATCCCTAATGGATCTAAGAACAAATGAAGAAAGTTCTCCGCTATCATAAAACACCTCTATCTTAATGAGTAGACAAAGAACAGGAGCCAGTACACCCCTGAGATTCCTCTCTAACGTGAGGCTCTAACATTTCAACCATATGTATCAGGAAACAGGGGCCACATGGTTCACTGGAGAGACAAGAGCTATCGAACATTATCCACTGACTCTGAGAGGAAAACAGTGCTAATGCCTCATCAGCACTGACACCCACACTAGGCCAAGGCTGGGTTCTGACTGTCCATTCACCCTGCTGAGTGGATCAGTTCACTCTGGACAGCAATCAAAGACCCCAGACAGCTTTGCAGGGACCTCACGATCCCCGAACACGTCCCCTGTGCAGACAAGAACGGGCTCTGCATACACAGCAGGAGTGTTTTTTGCATACACTGAGGATCTGACTGTAGAGAGTGTCTCTAGATGAGGCAAAAGGCAGCTGACTTCTCCTTTGGTTCACTGTTTTCCTTGGCAGTTTTATTCCAAATTCATCAATTTTTTATTTATGTGACAATATAACCCCATACAAGCTTACAGAAGTCATTTTATGATTTAAAAAATATTCCACCGTACTTATATGTGTTATTGCTAAAATTCTGTTCATCCCCTTTGCTGACAATTACAGTTCAAACATACTGAAGTTTTATATACACTATTTTCTTTTCACCTTGGTTATAAACATGCAACTACTGTGCTGTTGGACCTCCCAGATCTAAATCAGGCCCCTACTATGCCCACACTCTGACATGGAAACTTTCTTTGATAAAAACTCCACCTTTCTGAATTTCCATTTGACCAGAAAAAAGTCAAAACAGAATGACTGGAAGAACTAAAGAAAAGTGAGCTTTTACCAAGCACAAAGAAAAGAGAGATAAAAGTACAGGTCAGGTGTGGTGGCCCATGCCTGTAATCCCAGCACTGGGGAGGCTGAGGCAGGAGTGTTTGAGGCCAGCCAGGGCCTCATGAGTTCAAAGTCACCCTGAACTACACAGCAAGACCCTGTCTCAAAAGAAAAAAAAAGGTATTAAAGAGGGGATAGTCAATCCCTAGTACCATTAAAAAAGATGAAGTAAAATGTCTTTTATATTAAATATTAAACAATCAAAATAAGACCTAAAAAACAAAAACAATGATTTGTGGCCATCATCACAAATACTCAGTAGTTCTGAATTTTACACCAAAAAATTAGTTAACAAAAGATAAAAAATGTATAGAAACTATAGCAAATAGATGAGAACTTGTTATTTCTAAAGGTAAACATTACTTATATGAATGCTGTATCAGTGGTATATTAAGAAATAACTTGCTAACTTAATTAAAAAAAAAATAATTTGCTGAGTGTGGTGACACAGGCCTGGAGTTCCAGCTATTCAGAAGGCTGAGACAGCAAAGTCACAAATTAGAGGCCAGCCTGGGCAACTTAAGACAGACCCTGTCTCAAATTTTAAAAATTAAAAGGGTTGGGTATGTAGCTCAGTGCTCCCTGGATTCAATTTCCAGTGTAGGAAAAACAAAAATAAAAACAAAACACTCAGAAGCTGGCTAGAATGATGGCACTGGCTAACAACAGTCCTGAAGAATACCCTTGAAAGCCTGATGTGTGTACCATCAGCCCTGCCCAATCACAGTTACTGTGGTTCATTCATTCAGCAAATACTTACTTGGCACCTGTTGTGTGCCAAGATCTGCAAGACAATAAGAACACACAGTGAACAAAAGACATGGTCTCTGCCTTCAGGAGGCTTTCAGAAAAACTCTTCCCCTTTCTCTCAGAGCACCTACAGCCCCCGCCCCCCAACGCTCAAAGCAATTAAATACCAGGTAATAGAAAGAACATGAGCTTCAGAACTAGACAGCTCCGAATGTAAATCCTCTCTATGCCTGGGTACAATCTAAGGTGAAACCTTTACTTCTCTGAGTCTCTGGTCTGAAAAATGGCAATGAACAGGGTTAAATTCAATAGCACGATGCACAGGATATAATACCAATATCTCCACATAGTTTTCTCTATAAATAAATGTAAAAATTGCTGCTAGAAAATCAAACTGCCGGGGATGTAGCTCAGTGGCACAAGCACCTGCCTAACAAGCGCAAGGTCTCTTGTATCCAAAAAAAAGAAGAAAGAAAATCAAAGTGCAGAAAACAGAAACAGAAAAACTGAATGAGAGAGAAGCTCCTAAGCCTAGAAGAAAGAGAATAAACTGTACAAGAAAGAAACACTTTGGCTACATAAAAACACAGTTTAAAAGCCAAGAACAATCTGGAAAAATAGATATTCACATCAAATACAATGACATTAATCTGTGCTAAGTAAACAGATCATATAATAAAAATAAAAGACTGCTTGTCCAGGATTCTACCGGAATCATCCAAATGACTGTTGAGTCCATAAGAATTTTTACGATGAGCATTTGTTTTACAAATCCAGCAGAGAGATTAATTTCATAGAGATTAGTTTCAAAAGACGCTCTGGAAAATGTAAAATTGTGAATTAAACGAGCAAACAGATAACTAAATAATTAAATGACGCAGAATAGCAAACATAGGCCAGCAGAAAGGACACTGACGAGAAGGTGCAACTGCAGGGCATAATCTTAGAAACCTGGAGGACACCACACAGATGTTTATGAGAATCTCAGGGGCAGATTTGGTGCAGTTTATGATGCTACTAACTCCAAATTCCACGTAAACATGAGACTAAATATATAAAATTCTGAAAATCTCACTAAAATGCCCAAATTTTAAAGGAATATAGATCCATGGGGGGTGTACACAGTCTGCAGAAAGGGAAATGCCCATAGCACCAAAAGCTCAACCGTCGCCATATTCCCTTCCTGTCAGACAAAAAAAAAAAAAAAAATGCTAATTTTACCGTTTTGGATATTTTTCTGCCAAAAGAAAGAGTAGGCAGGGCTGTAACACACTATAAAAAATAGCATCCTGGCTTCCTCCCGCAACTGCGAGGGGCTGAGGAGCAGACAGGCTGGAGGAGGACCTGCATGCGAAGCCCGCACACACCCACGTGGGACCGAAGAAAGGTGGGCCGGGAGGAAGGGAAGAGCGGCGGGTGAGAGGCGGGCAAGCAGGGAAGGAATACGTGGGGTGAGGCAGCTGGTGAGGAAGTCCTTCTGGAGAAGACCCGAGGTCTGAGAGCGTCTCCCACCTTCCAGCCTCACAGCTTACAGGAGGATGAGCTTCAAGCTAAAGACCATGCAGGCAGTGTGAACTTCACAGCACACAGGCAGGAGGAACTGCAAGACAACGAACAAGACTGCACAGGCCAGAGCCTCAGGCTGCCACAGCCACCCCCATCCCTTCCCACGGCCACCTCAGAAAGGTGACAAGCAGAGACACTGGGCAACACCCAGCCCTGAGACAGTTTGTCAGGGAAGAAAACAAACTCATCTCTGCTCCGGTGGGAGAAGGCAGGGGAAATTTAGCAGCACCATAAAAAGGCAGCCTGCCCCAGAGAGAGCTGGCCAGGCGAAGCTTGAGGAAGGCAAAGAGATCGGCCTGGCAAATGCACAAACGCAGCACAGGAAATGAGGAGACAACATGCAAAAGACAGATGGAGGAAAACAGAACCAAGAATCAGAAGAATAACAACATCCAACATAACCCAGGAACTTGTATGCAGTGAATTTCTCCTTGGTAGACTGATATTATCCTGTGGGTAAGGGGAATTTAAGAGGGATAGGGGACAAAACAGCATGATAACTGAGGAGAAATATGGTAGAAGCAAGGCTGAATGACAAAGGATGATCACCTAAGCTTTAGGAAGCTGGAGAAGAGGACAGGAGAGAAAGCAAAAGAATATCAAGGCAAACCAGAAAGGCTACAGAAAATGTTCATTCTCATGAAAACACCAGAAAATCAAGAAAGACCACTGAGGAAAGAGAGAAAAAGGACAGATAAAACAAGCTAAGCAGTAAAAGTCAAAACCTAAACAACCTTCCCCCACAAAAAGACAGAAAAAGAAAAAACGATCTAATAAACAGAGAGAGAAAAAAAGAAAAAAGAACTCCTCTGGTGCCCCCAGTTCTGTGTTAAGTGTCCGAGTCAGAGCTGGAATCTGTGCTGATTAACTCTGCCAAGTGTGTAGTGGGATTACTGCTGGGTGCGGGGCTGATCTTGGCCACACCCCTGACCTCTCTCACACATTGGTCACAGGATGGGGAGTGCCATTGTTCCACCACCAGCCAAGGCCGCTTGCCTGCTTGTGCCACTTGTCACAGGGTAGGAGGAGTTCTGCTTGATCTGCCGCTGGCCATGGCCACTTGCCTACTTGTGCCACTAGATGCAGGGCAGTGGGAGTGTGCCCTTGTCCCACTGCAGGCCATGGCCACTTGTCTGCTTGTGCCACTGGTTGCAGAGCAGGGATAGGATTCCAGTCCTTTGTAGCTAGGGCTAAGACTGGCTTTTGGTGGCTGCTGGAGTGGAGTCTGAGTGGTCCCAGCTCCTACTTCTCAGTTTGAGTCCAGAGCCCTTTGAGATGAGACAGCGACCCCTCCCATCCACTGCTGTTCTTCCACATGACTGTATACTGGGGTGCCACGCTACCTCACTCACCAACCACCAACTCTGGGGTTTGCTCAGAAAACAGTGTCTCCTGTTCTCACTGCTGCCTCTGACTGCGTAAGATTCTCCTTGTCCCGGTCATGTCTCCATTCTGCAGTGAGCAGCAAAGTAGTTTTTGCTGCCTCCTCACTGGGGCAGCTACACAGCCACTCTTGCTGCACTGTTCAGTCTCCAGGCTGTGGCAGTGAGTGATTTCTCCTGTAGCAATGAATCTTATTTTCTTCTTCTTCTCTGTAATTTCCCTCTTGGTTCTGATGAGCCCTCCACTCACTTTGGTTCATCCTGGGGCTGTTTTCCAGACTCTTGGCACTCCAGACTCCTGGAGAAGCTCAGTTGGTGGCACTTCCAAGTCTGCCATTTTTCTTTCTCTCCTAAGCACTGAATTTGATTCAGTTCTCATCCAACTTGGTTTCCGACCAGAATCGTGGAAAGAATCAAGTTTATGAGCCAAGGCAGAACTGTATTTCTTTCCTTTCTTTCACTGAGCCTTCCAGACGCACTGCTCTGTGTCTCTAGCTTCTGTTTTCTGTGGCAGTGTCTTCACACATTTAATTTGAAGAACAATGGCCTATCTTCAAATCAGTGAAAACACCATGATTGACTTGGGTGTGTCGGTTTACACCTTTGGTCCCAGCTTCTTAAGAGGCCCAGGCAGGTGAATAGGTTGGGCCCATGGCTTTTGCCATCCAGGAAACTTTAATGTGACCCTACTTCAAAACCAAAAGCAAAGAAAGCAAAAGTACAAAGCAGTGTGGTCTGTCCCTGAGCTGCCAGTTTCTGCATCTGAGGAGCTCTTTAGTGAAGTCCCATTAGAATATGTGATTTTGATTCAGGACTTGGGTGAAGGATTTAGTGTAGGATTTCAGGGATCTCGGTTTTTTTTTTGTTTTTTTTTTTTTTTGTTAGGATTTAAGGATTTGGCTTAAAGACTTTGGTTCAGAATGAAACCTTAGGAAGGAGCAGATATTTCGCAAACACTTAAAGAATTAACCAATTAAGTGAGGCTGATGCCTGCCTGGGCCCCACACCAAGCCAGGATGATACAGGATATGAGCACCTTGCCCCCTGTAGACATCAATGCCTGTCTGAACCCTGTATGAGCCAGGATGACCTAGAAATGAGCACTGTGCTCCCCGTCCCGGTTCTCCACAGCACAGGGCAACAGAGTTGACTGAAGAAGAGCCCAATACCCAGGAGGCGTGTGTTACTTCAGGACTGAAGTGATACCCTACCATGAAGTCCAGGTGACAGACAGCCTTGTGAGCTAGGTTTGGGAGGGAGACAGCTAAATAGGAATCTGTTGGGATCTGCTGGGAGGCCTGGGTTCAGACAAGGAAGATCACAGGAAGATCAAGGACTATCAAGGGACAGCCCTTCTTTTTTGGGAGGCTGGGTTTGATAGAAGTAATAGTTGGGGGGCATTGCTGAAGGACAAGGGATTTAATATAGTGGTATGTTTACACTCTGGCACTGCTGCCTATGTCCTGCAGAAATTAGTTGCCTGAAATACTATAGGTCAATATAAGGCCGGCTAATTGTCTTTAATAAATCATAAGCCAATCTTTGTTTTGGTTAATGACTGTTTGTGAGTGGTTCCTATGGTTTCTCAATATCCCATTAAAATTTGATGCCACTGTTGTCACCGAATTTACTACTCTAGCCACGGTAACATAGTAGTGGCTGGCAACTGGTTTTCTTTCTATGCCAATATCAGAATTTGCCAGGGGTTTATAAACAATACTGTGGCTCACTCCTTAGGAACAGGGCACTGGGCAAAGAATTTGCAAACCTCAGGACAAAAACCAGAAGCATGAAAAGGTATCTCTTGTTGCTGAAACAAAATAACCAACAACACCTAAAATTAAAGAGGAAAAAGGTTTGTGTAGCTCACACGTTGATGCCAAACCAATCAGTGAACTAATCACACACTCTTAATCGCAGCATCACACACTCTAGGTTCAGCCACCTCTGTCAAAGCCCAATCTAAGAGTGCATGAGGCTTTGAGGGGACATCTAGACACAAACCACAACAAACACAAGGCAACAAAAGCCTCCAAAAACTCCCAGCTCCCCCAAAACAATTCAGGGGGCACTGACAGGGAGGAAATCAGAAACTACACAGCAGATAAGTCTGAAAGGGCACCAATGGAGGAAAAATAACTTGATAATGTACTTGGCAAATTTCAAGGATATTACTATCTGATAATGACCCTAGTGAAACAAATTATCAGCAAGTTTAGAGAAGATACTAATAAACAGCTAGTGGAGCTAAAGAAAGAGATGCAAAACATGAATGCCCAGCATAGAAAAGAATGTGACTATATAAGAAAGGTCTGAACAAAAATCCAGGAGATCAAAACATGATTTAAAGTACGGGTAGCAAAAGCAACCAGTGTAAAGACAGATTGCCAAACCTACAGGACAGGACTGAGGTCAATGATCAATTAATGAGGGACACCTTGAAAACAACAAGGGAACGTGAAAAATGGATCCAACAGCTCCCAGATGACTCAAAGAGGACTAATAGAAGAACAATTGGAATTAATGAAAAGTCAGAAGATACCACAAAAGGCATAAAAAACCTGTTAACACAAGTAATAACGGAAAACTTCCCAGACAAGGAAAAATAACAACATCCAGAGGAGAGAGGCATACAGAAACTTAAACAGCCATGTTCAGAAAAAACCACTTCAGGTTCTGAAATAAATGCTGGAGCAGTGATTGCCAGCAACTCAGATTCTCCAGGATTTAGTACCTAGATTCTGGATAGTGGTAACTTGGAAAGGAATGAAACCAAGAGGAGGTTGGAGGAAACTGACCAAAAGAAAAAGAATAAATAATAACAATTCCAGAGAGCCACACTGGGGCTGAATGAGCCCGTGGCAGCTGGAATTTGCAAGGGATGCATGGTATACTGGTCCCAGAGCGTCTCTGCACAGACAACAGCTGGTAAGTGACCCTAGTCCAAACATCCATTCAATAACCATGGAGCAAGTGCTGGTTGAGGCACTGTTGCAAGGAAGGGCTCACTGTTCAAACCTGGGTTCCAGAGTAGCCACTTGGCTCCACACTAAGCATCCCAATGTCAAGTTTCCAGAGTGGATGAGTGAAGGACAGCCACAGGAGACAGCTAGTGGTCAGAGAACAGGCTGGAGGGAGTTTTGCTGAGGAACTGGAGCTGGTGAACATGGACACAGATTCTGTGGTCAGAGGCCTGGCTCAGCCTGCGTCACACAGGATTTGAAAGATGCCATTGGTGCCCTGTCCCACTGTGTGTAGATGGCTGCATTCAGTGCAGTTCTGGGATCAGACTACCTCCTTCATCCACCAGCACGAACAGGGACACTTGCAGGCTTGAGCACTGCCCCATAATTGTAGCCTCTGAAAGAGACCCATGCATCCAACACAACACAGATTTATTTTTTTGCCTTTTTCCTCCTTTCATTTATTTTTTCCTCCTTTTTTCCCTTTTTTCTTCTAGGGGTGTGTGTGTTTGTGTGTGCATATACGTGTGCATGTTTCTCTTCCTTTAATCGGAGACGTCAATTTTCTGTTCCTTTTTACCTCACTGGCATTCCTGTCCCCAATTCCCTGTATCTTTAATAATATCTAAAACCAGGAACAAGACAAGGATGTACACTATCGACCACTTTTACTCAGTATAGTACTTGAAACGTTAGCCAGATCAATCAGGCAAGAGAAAGAAATAAAAGGGATATATAAAAGAAAGGAAGAACTTGAATTATCATTATTTACATGTCACTTGACACTGTACACAGAAAACCCACAGAACTCCACCAAAAGCTCTTAGAATTAATGTATGACTTCAGCAAAGTAGCAGGATACAAGATCAGCACACAAAAATTATTAGCATTTGTGTACATCAACAATTAACTCTAGGAGAAGGAAATTATGAAAATACCACTCACAGTAGCTTCAAGAAAAATGAAATACCTGGAATTAACCTTACCGAGCAAGTGAAAGACCTCTGTCAAAAACAAAAACAAAAACAAAAACAAAAATAAAATAAAAACACAAAAAACCTGCAGTACTCGGAAAAAGGAGATTGAAGAGGACATCAAAAACAGAAAAATCCCCCTTGCTCCTGGATAGGCAGAATACTGCCAAAATGGCCGTACTCCCAAAATTGTTACATGGATTCAATGCAGTCCCAGTCAAAATACCAACAGAATACTTTACAGATCTAGAGAAAACAATCCTAAAATTCACAGGGAGCCAGAAAAGACCCAGAATAGCAAAAGAAATTTTTGGGCAATGAAATCAAAGCAGGAGGCGTAGCAATACCTGACTTCAAGCTATACTACAAAGCAACAATGATAAAAACAGCATGATATTGTAAGAAAAATAGAAATGTGGTTCAGTGAAACAGAACTGAGGATAGAGGAACCTCCCCAGACATATTCAACTATTTGATCTTTGACGAAGGGGCCAAAAGCATATGTTGGAGGAAAGACAGCCTACTCAGGAAGTGGGGTGGGGAAAACTGGTTATCTGTTTGCAGAAGATTAAAACTGGGCCCTTATCTCTCACCATATACTAAATTAAAATCAAATGGATCAAAAGTCTAAACATTCAAACAGAAACATTAAACCCACTAAAAATAAAATAGGTTAAACACTTGAAGACATAGGTGTAGGAAAGGATTTTCTAAACAGAACCTCAATTGCACAAGAAATAGCAGCAGGCATCAACAAATGGGATTACAACAGTCTAAAAAACTTCTGTACAGGGGCCGGTGAGATGGCTCAGCGGCTTAAGTGCCTGCCCGGCAAGCGTGAGGGCCCGAGTTCCACTCCCGTAACCCACATAAGAAAAAGGGGCCGGTGATATCGCTCAGTGGCACGGGTGCCTGCTGGCGCGCGAGGTCCTCAGGTTCGACCCCCCAGGTACCCACAAAAAACAAACAAACAAAACAACAACAACAACAAAAAAAACTTCTGTACAGCAAAAGAATCAGTCAGTAGAGTGAAAAGTCAACCTACAGAATGGGAAAAAATTTCTTTCCAGCTACTCTTCATACAGAGGACTAATATTAGAATACACAAAAAAACCTCAAAAAAAAAATTAAACCACCTAAAATGAAACACCCAGTGAAGAAATGGACCAGGGAAATGAACAGATACTTCACTGAGAAGAAATACAAATGGTCAACAAATATATGAAGACATGTTTGACATCTCTGGTCATTATGGAAATGCAAAGTAAAACAACACTCAGATTCCCTCTTACTCCAGAAAGAATGGCAATCGTTAGAAATCAAACAATAACAAATTCTGGTGTGGCTATGGTGAAAAAGGAACTTTCCTTCATTGTTGGTAGGAATGTAAACTTGTACAACCGTTACAGAAATCACTATGGAGATTTCTCAAAGAGCTGAAATTAGAAATTCCATGTGACCCAGGTATCCCCCTGCTGGGTATCTTCCCCAAAGAGCTTAAGTCATAGTACAGTGATACAGGCATACCAATGTTTATAGCAGCACAATTTGTAATGGCTAATTCCTACAAGCAGCCTGTATCCATCATCAGATGATTGGATAAAGAATACTACTTATCTATAAAAAATGCCATTTGTAGGAAAATGGATACACCTCGAAAATGTAATGTTAAGTGAAATAAACCATACACACAAGCTTAAATACTATATGGTATCTCTCATTTGAGTGAGGCAAAGTACAAAGAAAATGAAAGGATAGGAAAGGACAGGAAAGGAAAAGGGGATGGACCTCTTGCAATAGGGAAGCAGTCCAAGGGAACAAGGTCGAAGAGTGAGGAGGAGGAGGAGGGGAAGGAGAAATAAGAATAAAGATATGCCACGTACAGGAGCCTCATCACCCCAATTAACGTAAATGCTATATGCCATAACATAAGCTAAGACAGATAATATCAACAAGAATGAAAAATGGGATAGGGAAACGCAGTAGGAGGGAGGAAGAAACATGCCGTGGTATGTACATGTAAGTGTTCCCCAAGATGATTGAAAACTACATGAACTGCACACATGCACAAAGAAAATAAAAAAAAATTAAAATCATATCCCATAAAAATTTACACCCAATTAATTCATAACTGACAAACGTTGGAAACAAATGAGATGCCCTACAACACGTGAGTGAATAAACTGTTGTGTATCC
Source organism: Erethizon dorsatum (assembly GCA_028451465.1). Taxonomy (NCBI): domain Eukaryota; kingdom Metazoa; phylum Chordata; class Mammalia; order Rodentia; family Erethizontidae; genus Erethizon; species Erethizon dorsatum. The sequence continues at coordinate 64,718,809 of CM051833.1, forward strand.
AACCACCAAAATACTACCGGCCAAAAAAAATAAACAAACATACTACTGATTCACACCACAGTATGGCTGAGTCTTCAATGTGTTTCCCTAAATGAAGGAAATAAGATCTCAAAGCCTGTGTGTTATGTGGTTCTTTTTACAGGACAGTACAGAACGAGTGAAATTTCAGGCATTTACAGTAATCAGTTGTTGTCACAGAATGAAGCAGGAAAAAACTAACTACAAAGCAGCATGAGAGAATGTTTAGGGACATGAAGTAGTTCTTTATGGGAATGTGGAGGTGGATATTTGACTGTACACTTGCCAAAATGCAATCAGCTATACACCAAGAAGTGTTACTGTGCTTACTCTATGCAAATTTGTTAAAATCAATCATGACAGCCAGGCAAGGTGGCACACTGCTATAGTCCCAGGTAATTGGGAGGCTGCAGCAGAAGCTTCTTCTTTTTTTTTTTTTTAAATATGTGGGTACCGGGAGTTGAACTCAGGATCTCACGCTTGCCAGGCAGGTGCTTATGCCACTGAGCTATATCACCGGCCCCAGAAGCTTCTTTTGAATCTAGAACTCCAACACCAGCCTAAGGAACATGGTAAGAACCTGTCTCAGAGAAGAACAAAACATCGTCCAGGAAGTCAGGGGAATATAACGGCATGCAGGCAATGACAAATGAACCTAATTACTAGAAATATGTTACACTGCACGGACAAGCAGAAACACCAAAACGACACCCAGGATTTGGAGGCAGTTTTTTTTTTACACCAATGGGCACCGACAGGGAAACAACTGTCCCTCAAAATATCAGGCCCCGAAGGCTCAGGAAGGGAGGTTTTAATGGGGTTGCAAGCAAGACACAGAGTACTTGGCTGTCCTTGATTGGTTCTTATGATATCATAGTGACCAGCTATTCATCACAGTGACCAGCTGTTTCTAAGAAACAAAAGTAACAGGAACTGTAACCGGAAACTATTACCTGGGAAAGGAACAAACTGGCTGGGGCGCATTTTCTGCTACAACATGACCGTGCTGAAGAGGGTAACAATGATGAAAGGTCCTGGACTAAGTAAGTTTGGAAAACAGGCTTTAACCTGGAAACTGTAAGACGGAACAGCTGTACATAAAAACTGTGCTTTCTTTGACATGTGTTTCTCACTAGGGTATGTCTTAGCAATTTTAAACTACTCTACATGTTAATAAATCCATTGTAGACAATGAGAGTCTAGTCTCCTGCTGTAATTTAGACAGAATTCTGGAATGAACCCTGTTGTGCAGGATTATTGTTTGGAACAGTGGTATGAATTAGTGTCTATTTTTGTTTCTTTGTTTTGAGACAGGGTCATGCTACGTAGTTCAGGCTGGCCTTGAACTCACTATGTAGCCCAGGGTGGCACTATGTAGCCCAGCAGCAATCCTCCTGCTTCAGCCTATCAAGTGCTGGGATTACAGGTATGCACCACCATGCTTGGCTGTGTCTATTTTAACATCCGTCCAGATATTAAGATTGAATTTCAGTAAGAGGAAATAGGGTTTCTTGAAAAATGGCTAGTTCTAGTGCTGGGGAGTGAATTTGTAAAATAGCCTAGAGCAGCTTCCAAAGACAGAAATTAAGTATTATTTTTTTAAGAAAGAATAAAACATGTCAAAAGGAGCCAAGCTGAGAACATGTCTCATGGCCCAAAGTGTAAAAATGAGAGCAAGAAAATGATAGTGTTGGATAATAAAAGAGAATAAATAAAATATACGTAAGTCCACGTCAACAGTAAACAATTAAATGAATAAGGAAAGAAGGTAAGGAAGGAGGAAAGAATGGGAAAAAAATCTTTCTTACAGAAGAATTCCAAATAGTAATTTAGATGGATAATTGACAAGAAGACATCACCAGTAGAAGAAAGAATACTCAAACGGTTTTGCATCAATTTCAAAAGCTTGTACAGCGAAGGAAACAGCACAGTGAAGACACAGGATACAGAATGGCAGAAAATCTTTCCGAGGATCAATATGTAAAATATATAAAAGATGTGGAAAAAATTAAATAGTCCATTTAATACATGGCAAACGAACTGAGACACTTCTCAAAAGTAGAATTGGCCAATAACAAATATATGAGAAAATGTTCAACATCTTTAGTCATTTGGGAAATTCAAATCGAAACTACCCTGAGATTCCATTTGACTCCAGAGTGGTTATCATCAAGAATATTAGAAACATAATAACGAACACTTGTTAGAAGGGAACCTTTTTACACTGCTAATGGGAATGTAACTTAGTAGAGCCACTATGCAAATCAGTAGGCAGGTTCCTCAAAAAACCAGAAATAGAGCTAACACTTGATCCAGCAGTACCACGCCTTGGTCTATGGTAAAAGGAATTAAAATCAACATACTCTGTTTATTATGGCACAACTGATGATAGCCAGGATATGGAATCAGCCGAGGTGCCTATCAGCAGATGAAGAGAACGGACAAAGACAATATGGTGTATATGCATGATGGAGTATTATTCAGCCATAAAAATTAAAATTGTGTGATTACTGTGAAAAAAGATGGATCTCAAAATCATGTGCTAAATAAGCCAGACCCCGAAATACAAATGCTGCATGTTCTCCCTAACATGTAGAAATTAACAAAGAAAAGCAAGTAAAAGGGAGATTTTTAGACAAGAAGGGGGTGTAAGTGTCAGTAACTGGGAGAAAAAGTAAAATCAAAGCGAATCAAACACATAGCATATAGGTTGAACAGGAGAATACACAGTTCAACAAAACATTATTAAACTAAAAGATGGATTTGAAGCCAATATGTAAACAGCCAGATAGACAAAGATGAAAAACATAAAAGTTAAGACACACAGACTTTAAAGGTCTCTCCACAGCTCCAGAGAAGATAATACCAGAAATGGAAAAAAGATAATAAGATAATAAGAAATTGAGACAGAGACTATCAGGATGAGATGGGGTGGGACTGATGGCTGTGGTGACAAAATAACCCCTGGGTGCACTACACTCTAAATCCTTACAGCACGGCATGTTTTGACAGACCTGTCATGAAATCCTGGTAAAACCATAGACACAGGAGTACATGATAGGAGAAACGGTTACCAAGAAAAACCTACACAAACACTCTAGCTTCATTTGCTTGCAGTAACGATGAAAAGGCACAAATTTTGCAGGTCATATAGCTTTGCAGTAGATAATACCACTGACATGGAAACGAAGGCAACGGCCTCCTCGGTTACTTCTGGTGACCTGAAGATCACTTCTGCTAAGAACACTGACCCTATACTTGAGCCTACAAAGATCTGATGGTCAACTAAAATAGGATAAGATTTCAGCCTCCATCTGTTGTGTCTGGTCCCTTTCCTTTCTCAAACCTTGATCAGATTATGCTCAGCTCTGCATCTTGCCATGTTGCTCATTTATAAATGGTAGTAAGTTCAGGACCACAATACAGGGGTAACTTGGCCTACTGCTCATTGAAGCTGGTATGTGTTTTCTTTCTCTCCTGTCTCTTTTGCTCCCACACTTGTGCTGCCTCAACCACTGCAGAGGCCCAAACACCCATAGCCTTTGGGGCTGAGGAAGGGTGGGAATTCATGTGGCCAGTGGAAACTGAGTGTTCAACTGAGGAGACCCAGAGCAGAAAGGCCAGGTGGGGAGCTCCAGGGAGATCATCACTGGAATCACTAAATCTAGGAAGCAAGCAGGAACCACACAGGGGACAGTGATCCCACAAGCATGAGAGTGGGAGGGAAGTGGCACGGGGCCACAGCAACCAGCATACACTCACCTGAGTGAACTTGATTCAGAGAATCCATGGTGAGGTCTCAAGAGAAGATGCAGCAGGTAGAGCTGAGGTCAACGTGGTGGCTGCAGACTTGAGTTTGATGCTCTGCCTTCCGTCCACACAGAATGCCATGAAACTTCACTCGTGGAGACAGAGCTCTGAACAGACAGCTGAAAAAAAGTTGATCTATTAACATAGAGCAGCTGGTAACAACAAGAGATTCTCGATGCAGCATGGAAAAGGGCAAGGAGAGCTGTGAGCAGGCCCAGCTGCTGCAGACCTAAGGAGAGAGAGGCCCCAATGACTGGATGTGATGGACCCTCTTTCATCTGAATGGCCGTGGTCATCATCTCACTGAAGACAGACAACTGAAAAAATAACCAGAATGCCCCTGGAATGTGACACGACCCCCTCCACCCCTCCCACATGAACACAGGAGCAGAAGCTTAATATCGCATCCACTAAGGAAGTACAAATTACAAGTGAGTGAGGTTCCCCTTCACTCCTACGACAGGACTTAGGATCAAAATAATTCAAGGTAAAGATGGGGAGAAAGTGCAGCTATTACACCTGTTGCAGCCTCTGTGGGAAATAGTTTGGCATTTTCTCAAAAAGTTGACTAGATATTTAATTTACCAATCATTCCCTGGTTAGGTACCCCAAAGAATTGAAAATAGCTGTTCAAGCAAAAATGCATGCTCTTTACATTTGTCAACCTCATGGCAATGGGGGACAATCCCAGAATGAGTTGAAACAGAAAAACTGATCTAAGCGGTAAGAGAATATTTCTCCCAGGCAGGGCAGTTTGCAAAAGTGAGGACCTGAGAATTGTATTTTCCTTTGGGAATCCCATTGGGTTATCGACAAAATATTAACCACGACCTAAACGCAAGTGATTAAACTTACGACTCTGAATGCTAGTCCAAACCATATGCCAAGCAATAGTAAAATCCCCAATATTAACAACTACAACCCTGACCTGAAAATAAAATGATCAGAGCAATAACTTTAAACCCCTAACAACAATCCTAACCCCTACAAACCTTAACCATCCAACCCTATGTTAACCCTAAGCCTCTGGCCCTAACCACACCCCACTAATCCCAACCCCCCAACCTAACACTCACCCCAAACCCCTAACTTTACTCCTACGACATCTTACCCTATGCCTCGGCCTAGCCCAAACCTTTACCGTAAACCCAAAGCCTTAAAACCTAACCCAGTGGTTGCAAACCTATGGCATGCGTGCTGTTTTTCTTTTAAGACAAAATATGTTGATGTACGAGTTGTTTTTCCTAATTAAAACTTCAGTAATTCAGGTTTAATTGCAGTGTTGCCATGTTGTGATAAGTAAGTGTGTTTCAGGTTGCAGTCTGGAACTCATCTCTAAAAGGTTCGCCACCACAGGCCTAACCCTTATAACAAACCATAAACCCTTTTCTTCCAATCCCAATCCTAATCCCTATTCTCTAGCCCTAACTCTCCAATCCGGTCCCTTGAATGTTAACCCTAATGTCCCAACCCTAACCCCTAAATCTCTAAGTCTACCCCTTACCCTAAATCCAACCCTAGTTCTTATGCGTGGGGTGACCTCTGCCCATCCTGACCTTCTTCACTTCTGGACCCTCCTTACCTGCTTGCTCCCTTATTCTCCACTGTTTAAGCCCCAGGAAAGCCTTTGGGCATGCTCTGCACTACAGGGCAAGGCTGGCTATCCTGGGGGGGGGGACAGGAAGTTCCTGTGGTTGGATGTCCCAGGTAGGGGCCAGTACTAGGTGGCAGAGCTAGAGTCCTGAAGAGGGCCTGGAGTCCTGGAAGATGGTGGCCCGACCGGTGAATGGGAGGGGGCCTCAGGAAAGAACTCACCCAAGGACTGGCTCTGAGGATGTGGGCCACGGCTGCAGCACAACACTCTTTACCTTGAGCAGGAACACTAGACTGTGCTCCTCCCTTATGGTCTGCAGGCTGCGGAAACAAACACCAAAACAAAAACCTGGTGACTCCACCTCACCTGGACAACTCCCACGGATATGGGTCACTAGGGTGAGAGAATTGCGGGGCCATGGGAAGGGCAGAGCCAGAACAGGTGTCAAAAGGCATCAGAGAAAAGAGAGGGTTAAGGGGGAAGATGAAGAGAGACAAAAGAGGGAAGGGTCAAAGCGGAGGAAAGTCAGAAAGGAGGAAGAACACAGGGAGGACAGGGATAAGGAGGACAGGGGCAAGGAAGGTGAGGCAGGGAGATGGGGATGGGAAGTGATTCCCGCTGGGCCAAGTCACACGAGGAGGAGGGGGAGGGGCAGACTGGGTCACAGGAGAAGGGGGGAGGAGCCCAACCGGATCAAGGGAGTTGGAGAAGGACGCAGCACCAAGGTCAAGAGGGTTGGAGTGAGGTGTGAGAGTAGCTTGGCCTCAGGCCCCAGCCTGGCCAGGGGCCATCTCAAGACAAGGGCCAAGAGCTAGAGGCTGCTCCTTACCTGCCGAGCAGGAACACTCGACTCCATTCGCCTTCCTCCTGGTCTGGTGGGCAGGCAGTGTGAGACAGGTGACTGACTGCACATGTGCCCTAGGAACTCAGTGCACTCTGGCGGAAGGGGCAGGGTCCTGCAGGAAGAGGCTTGTCAGGTAGGTGACACCTGGCCACGCCCTTTTCTGACAGCCCCTCCCCTCAAATACCCGCCAATTCCATAAACCCACTGAGCCCCTCTCCCCAGTGAGCACAGGCCCCGCCCACCCCCGGCTCCGCCCACCCTCAGGCCCTGCCACAGGCTTCCAAAGCCCTCCCCCCCTTGACGCACCTAGTTGGGGAACGTGCATGGCAAACGTCCCTGCGTGGGGAACGTGCGTGCGTCGGCAGTCACGTGCCTTGTCTCACATTGCTGCCCCAGCGGACCAAGAGGAAGGTGCAGAGTCTGGAGTTCCCAGTCTGCCGGTAAGGAGTGGTCTCCAGGCCTCCCTTCTCATCCTGGGAGATGGTCCTTGGTTGGGTTGGAGCCTGAGGACCCGCCATTGTAATGCCCCGCGCCACCCTCTTTGACCCTATTGCTGCTCCCCTCTGTGACGCCCCTGATCTGTCTGGCCACCTCCGCACCTCTCCTGTGACACAGTCCGGCCATTCCCAGTCCTCTTGTGACTTGTCCCAGCAGAGGTCCCCTGCCCTCTGCCCTACTCCCTCTCCCTGCCTTGCCCTCCTTGCCCCTCCACCCCTTCCTTGTGCCTCCCTCCCCCTGCTTGCCCCTCCCTTTCCCCTTTCTCCCTGTCCTCCCCTTTCCCCAGGCCACTTCCCCTCCCGCTCCCTGTCTTCTCCCATCTCCTTTTTTTCCTACCCCCTACCTTTTCAAGTCCGGCAGACTGGGAACTCCAGACTCTGCACCTTCCTCTTGGTCCGCTGGGGCAGCAATGTGAGGCAAGGCACGTGACTGCCCACGCACGCACGTTCCCCACACAGGCACGTTCGCCATGCAGGTTCCCCAACTAGGTGCGTCACGCGGGGAGGGCGTTTGAAGTCTGTGGAGGGGCCTTGGGGTGGGTGGAGCCGGGGGTGGGCGGAGCCTGGGTGGGCGGGGCCTGTGCTCACTGGGGAGAGGGGCTCCGTGGAGTTCCTGGAATTGGCCGGTATTTGAGGGGAGGGGCTTTCGCCCACCCCCGGCTCCGCCCACCCCAGGCCTCCCCACAAGCTTCCAACGCCCTCCCCCCCCCCCGTGACGCACCAATTTGGGGAACCTGCGTGCCTGCGGAACGTGCGTGCGTGGGCAGTTACGTGCCTTACCTCACATTGCTGCCCCAGCGGACTAAGAGGAAGGTGTAGAGTCTGGAGTTCCCAGTCTGCCGGTAAGGAGTGGTCTCCAGGCCTCCCTTCTCATCCTGGGAGATGGTCCTTGGTTGGGTTGGAGCCTGAGGACCCGCCATTGTAATGCCCCGCGCCACCCTCTTTGACCCTATTGCTGCTCCCCTCTGTGATGCCCCTGATCTGTCTGGCCACCTCCGCACCTCTCCTGTGACACAGTCCGGCCATTCCCAGTCCTCTGGTGACTTGTCCCAGCAGAGGTCCCCTGCCCTCTGCCCTACTCCCTCTCCCTGCCTTGCCCTCCTTGCCCCTCCACCCCTTCCTTGTGCCTCCCTCCCCCTGCTTGCCCCTCCCTTTCCCCTTTCTCCCTGTCCTCCCCTTTCCCCAGGCCACTTCCCCTCCCGCTCCCTGTCTTCTCCCATCTCCTTTTTTTCCTACCCCCTACCTTTTCAAGTCCGGCAGACTGGGAACTCCAGACTCTGCACCTTCCTCTTGG